>OY998164.1:18823053-24738053 GCA_963921995.1 Oxystoma pomonae | reverse complement strand
AAGAGGAATAAAGAGATAAATTAATAATATTTTTTTTTCTATTTTACCTCCTATTAACATTTTTAAATCTCCCGTGAACCTTAGTCATAGAGAAAGTAATAGCTAATTATTTTGTCTCTAAGCTTACTGCTTTTTTTGTCAAAGCTTGACATATTTTACTAACCAAAAAGTCATCATCATTCAAAAACTGTTTGGGGAAATTATAAAAACAGAAAACAAAATATTAGTCCATTTCATAAAATCGGTTTTACATGCAAATATTAAAAAAACTAGAAAGAGAGGACAATATGAGTTGCCCACCTCTGGTAAAAAAAAAACTGTCAAATGTATATATGGCCTCTAGCCAGGTCAATGCTAGGTATCAGTTGGTATTGGTGCCAATAGCCATAATCTACCTACTCAGGGACGGCTATAGCTACTCACGGTACCATTCAAGGGACCGTGACAGCTACTTACGCAAATCATAGACCGTTTTCGATCTATCTACACTCCTCTCAGATCACACCCAGCCAGAGCAGTGACGTCATAAATCTGTCCGGGAGTGATTTGAGGGCGATTCCGAATCCGAATACAAGCACTCGACTTGCGATCGTAAAACGAACGCCTTTACGCTCTAAAATTTAATATAAACACCAGATTTTGTTTGCCTTTTTTAAATTTTCGGGATATATTTTTTGGGGCGCCCTAGGAGGTTTATGAAAAGAATGTTCAATAGTAAATATAATTCCACACAAAAAATTTAATGTAAACACCTGATTTTGTTTGCCTTTTTTAACTTTTCGGGATATATTTTTGGGGCCCACTAGGGGGTTTATGAAAAGAATGTTCAATAGTAAATATAATTCCACACAAAACTTTTACTTTTCTACTTTGTATACTGACTCACATAAACGACGTAATGTTCATAAACTCGACTTTCTATCCGTTTCCTTTTAAAAAAGATGCCATAAATGTCGTTGAGGAGAAGTTACATTTTGCGAGGCAGATTGGGCAGATTCCAACAAAAAATTATTTGTTTTCACAGCCAAACACATACAAGCCAAAATCAGCTTTGTGCGCCATGCAGTTCACTTGTCGAAATGTACTATAATTTAAAAAAATATATAAAGTTGACAAATTTAGATAAAATATGAGTTCTTTTCCTGTAAAAAAGCATAAACTATATCAATTTCTACAATTAATTTCTTTAAAACATGATTTTTGTATTTAAAAGTTGGTTTATCATACAACGGTTTAATCCTACGAATTTGGCCGTTTGAGAAAACTGAGTTTAACCCTGCCTCCCAAACTCGGTTTAACGCTACACCAAGATGGAAAAACTCCTCCAAAAACTTAAACCAAGCTTAAACTCCAAACCAAGTTTAAACGGCTATTAAACAACTGGGCCTTTGTATATTTGGAAACCACTTTTTGAAGAAAATTCATAATTTTTGGCCTTTTTTGAGGCACATTAAATACATAATGTCCATAAACTCTTCTTTCTCTCGTTTAAAAATAAAAGAAACAAAAAATAACAAAGTAAGGTTATGTCAATTGTTTCATTCCAACTCCTTGATCAGAAAAGATTCACGGGCCAAGATAAAACGGTCCGCCAGAGATTTGGGGCACAAATCGAACACGTATATCTCGGCGTGAGCGTGATCCGTTCCTAAATCGAACACGCAAATCTTTTTTGGGTTGATTTCGGATGGCTCGGAAGCGTTTTTGAGGGTAGATTAAAAATGCTAAGAGCCAAATTTATATAGTCGTCTTTCAAGGCACCCTTGTTCCTTCAAGGAGGCCTTCGGGCCAATTTGGTATTTATAGTGGTGAAAGGCACCCTTGAAGGAATCCTTACATCAAGGTAGCTAAAGTACTACCTTCGGCCTTCCTTGGCTAATAATGTCAGGTTAAAAAAACAAAAATATTGTTAGGTTTGTTTTGATAATTGTTTTTTTGTCATTTTGTGGGTTGCTTTTTAAGATATCCTGAAAATAATGGATAATTTTTAGGAATTTATTGATCGGGTGGAAGAAGAACCCCCAGATCATCATGGTCGTCTTCCAAATATATACAAAACATGCAAAGCCCGAGTAAGTGTTGCAACTTCATTCTTGTATTGATGTTTATTAATTTTAAATAAAACACTTGTTTAAAATCAGCGAGGGTGTTTATTTTACCGATTATTTCTACCGAGGCCCGACACAGGGAGACGGTAAAAATATTCCTGGACACCAAAAAACACAATTTAGTATAACGGACGTTCTCTCATTTAGAGAAAAGGAGTTTTTGGCCAGATATAGATTTTCAAAAAACACCACACTGCACATTATAATATACCCATGATCGAACATCAATTTAATCATCCAAACAACCGGGGTCTCTCCCAGTGTCCCCAATCTTGGCCTTGATATGTATCCTACGGTATATGTCACTGCATGGAAGTATTCAAGAAATAGTATGTAATATGTACGCCACAAACTACACATTTATTCAAAATTCGGTAAAAAATAACATTATCAAAATCTGGAGCAACTTTCCTCAATCGGTCAAAGATTTGTCCGAAAAAAATCTACTATTTAAAATCTGTGAAATCATTGCTCTCCAGCAGAATACCTTTTAAATTATGTTTTATTAAAATTTTAAATTTACTTTTGTATCTTTCTGACAGTTCTTTTCTCAATAAGGACATGATTTGTATTTATATTTTTATTTATTTATTTTTTCTTGTTTTTAATTGACAATATCAACACCTACGTAAGGTAAATAAGAACAAACAAAATATATTGTATTGTATTGTATTGTACGTAAGTATCTTTTACACAGTTGGATTCATAGTTCTGAAAATTAAGTAGGAAGTAAGACGCAAATAAAATAAACTATCTTACAAAAATGTTTGTGTTCATACATGAGCTCAACGTATTCCTATATCTTTGAATCACTTCAGCGACGAAAACCTTTTCCTGGCTAGTGGAGGATCTTAAGGGGCCCACAGACTGCATTTTTATTCGACGAGCAAATCTGGTCGAACAAAAACGACGCAAGACCGAAGTGTGTATACGAAATATTGTCATTTTTGCTGAAATACAAAACCGATGCAAATATCTGGCTTCGGCTAATTTTGTCCGTCGGAGATGGTCGATATATTAATATAATAAAGCTAAACCGAAGTCTGTGTGCAACTCGCATCCGTCGTTTTTACTCATCGAACATAACCGTCCAACAAAAACGCAGTCTGTGGGCCCCTTTATAGTGCCCTCCTTTTGAATTTTATTTTCATTAATTTTTTTTGTAAAAAAACACAAAAATTTTAAAAATAACAATACCATAACCGCAAAAATTATAACAATAGGGATATTTTGGAACGCTTACTTGACAGTTCGTAGTGGTTGTGGTAATTACTGCGTCTGCGCAATAGCTAAACGTCATGCAGTTGTGGTAATTAACCACTACCACTGCCGTAAGCTACGAATCCATTTCGTTGTGGTTGTGGTTATTTTTTTGGTTAGAATTAAAGAATTTTGAATTAATTAATTTTAAAAATAATAAAATATTACCAGTTTCCAACATATAAAACATTTATTTTGTAAAATTAAGCCCAATTTTGTGTTTTTCCTCATCTCTACATTTTTTAAAAGTGACAGTTTTTAATGTGTTCCAAAAACTCTGGTAAAATGAATGAGTGGTAGTGCTAGTGATTTTTAAACACTACCACAGCGGCTGTCAAAGTTGTCAAAATTTTAATCGTTTCAAAATTTCCCTAACGAAGCACGAAAGTAAAAACAAAAGTTGAATGATAATACCCCCTGAGAAATTTCACAAAAATGACCGCCTTATGCAGGTGACAGTTATGAGCCTAAAAGAACGTAGTCACATCAATCGAATCGATTTGACATTCTTTTTTGTTTTTGGTGTGTCTTTTCCACAATCATTAATTGGTATTTTTTTACCATGATTTTTCATAATATATTAAAATTTTTTTTTTTTTTTAATTTTTTTGTGAATAGAAAAAGTAAAGTTATATCATTTTTAGATGGGTTTCAAGTCCCCCTGTAAACATGATATATATTTGCCTGCTTTTTTTATTAGCCACACACTTGTTTGAACTAAAACAAAAGTTACTAGGATGTTACTCCGTTGTTTTTTTAGTGAAAATAAAGCGTTTTCGTTTTTTTTGCATGTTTTTGCTAAAAATATAGTGTTTTGATTTGTTCAGTGCTGTTATACAACCGGAATGACTAGTTTTTTGCCTTCCATAAGTGATGTGCGATAACCCTTTTTATTATTAGCCTCAGAGTTAGGGGAATTTTGTCAATACCAACTTATTTAGGCTCAAAAATGTCAAGTACATGTAGCGGTCATTTTAAGGATTTTCGATTTAAGTATTGGTCCTGGTTCTGGTTGACATTGTTTCAACATAAATTTTGACAGCGGTTCTAAAATAATGACGTCATTTAAAATATTATTAAGATATCTTTGATTTTACTCAAAAAAAGACTATCTATAATTTTGCAAAATTTTAGGGGTTATGTTTACAACCAAAGGGCCGAACCAACCTGCCAGGCTGGTTCTAAAATTTCATAACCGGGTTTTAACTGTGACGTCATTGTTTTAAAACGAAAGGAGCGGTTGCGGTTCTGGTTGAATGAAGGGATGCCTTAAAGGACACCTTCGTCAAGGAGGACTTGAGGCTTCCTTCGACGTCGGACTATAAATTTGGCCCTAAGAGCAGCACTGCACCAGGTGGAAAGAACCGTTTGTTTTCTGCTCGGCCAATTGAATTGGCCCAAAGTTGCCCAAACTGTCATTCATTACAAAGAAACGTCATTTGTCAAAATTTTGTAGGGGCGAGTGGACAACAAAAGTTCGTTTTTCCTCAAAATTCTCTCGTTTTGTAGTCGAAAATAAAGCCCAATTTATAGAGTAAGACAAAGCCTAAAAGCGGCCCTATTAACGTGACGTAAAAGTGCGTTCATCCTCGGCTCAAACACGACGATTTCCGCGTTGACCGGAACAATGGCAGCCAGCGATTCTGCGGGCGACGATTCGCTCTATCCCATCGCCGTTTTGATCGACGAACTCAAAAACGAGGACGTACAGGTAATTTATGAGGCACTTCTCTATAATTTAAATGGTTATTTACATCGAGAAAATGGCTTTTAAATTGGTGCCTTTTCTAAGCATGCCTCCATTGTCCATCATAAATGAGTAATTTTAGGGCGGGTTTACCCAGTGAGGTAAAGGCCTACTTACTCAACATTTAATTGCTAATTGATAAACACAATGAATATTGCTAAATTATTAATTTTTAAAGTTAAATATATGGAAACCAGTGGCGCTGTTTACTTGGGTGTTTACATTATTTTTAAATTTAATGTGTTATGGATAATTGATAAAGATGGGCAACTCTTAACTTTTGCATTAAATTTATTCAAAATAATAAAATGCAAGTGAGTGATCTGTCACTTGTCACTTTTTTTACTGTTTTTGCATTTTTTTGGACACTATAGTGGTAAACAATGTATAAAAATCAAAGCCATTTCAAATAACTTATTTATTGTTTATTTATTTTAAAAAAACCAGATATAACCCAACCAACCAACCAAAACATTATTCCTTGTATAAAATTGTTTAACCTTTAAAAAAACCGAGTAAACACCCCTATTAATGAAGCATTACACATTACATTTATCAATAGCCATTAAGAATTAAAAGTTGAGAGAAAAAGATAGATATAAAATTAAGCACTAAATTTAAGCATTGTGCATTATGTTGCCTTCATTCAATCAACAACTTTTGTAACATTTTTTTGACAATTTAGTTTGTAGCTTAGTTTGTAAAAGTTGCTTTTATCAACCCATTAAATGCAAATCATTTTTGTTTTGGGATATTTGTCCCATCAAAAACTTTACAAGACATTACAATATTACAGAGAATTAAGCTTGTAATTGAGCTTGTAATATTTTGTTGCAGAACAACTACTGTTTAAGTCATTGGTGCAATAAGGTTAACATTTCAAAATTTGTATACATATACACACCTAATAAACCCAAAAATATAAAATGCAATGTTAAAACTATTTTTTAAAGCATTATTATATGTTTGACGTAGACTAACTTAAGACTTTTCCTATAGCTTCGCCTGAACTCCATCAAAAAACTTTCCACCATTGCCCTAGCTCTAGGAGTAGAAAGAACAAGAACAGAACTGATCCCTTTTTTGACTGAAACCATTTATGATGAAGACGAAGTATTGTTAGCTCTAGCAGAGCAACTGGGTCAGTTTATTGATTTGGTTGGAGGTCCAGATTATGCCTACTGTCTCTTGCCCCCCCTAGAAAGTTTAGCAACTGTTGAAGAGACTGTTGTGAGGGACAAAGCAGTGGATTCTCTGAGAGCTGTGGCACAAAAGCATAGTCCAGCTGATTTAGAGAACCATTTTGAGCCATTGGTTCAGAGATTGGCAGTTGGTGACTGGTTTACTTCTAGGACTTCAGCTTGTGGACTTTTTTCAGTAAGTTTGAAAGTTTTTAGAATAAATAAATAAATAATAGGCAAATATAATGCAATCTTTTTAGGTTTTCATTTCATTATTAGAATTTAGCATGGGTTTAACCACTATATATTTTTCTGATTTTAGGTTTTTTTAGATGATTTGTCATGTCAAATTTTAAGAGATTTTCCTAAATATTTTTTTTTGTTAGTTTCACAATTTTTTTAAGAATTTTTGATCTATTTTGTGAAACAATTTTGCAGAGTGGTTACTTCCTCAGAATTTAGTTAGGTACAAAACATTTTTGCATTTTATAGGTATGCTACCCAAGAGTTTCTGCTGCTATCAAAGGTAATCTTAGATCCCACTTCAGAAACCTATGCCAAGATGATACTCCAATGGTACGCAGAGCAGCGGCCACAAAGTTGGGTGAATTTGCTCAAGTTGTCGAGTTAGAATACCTCAAGTCTGATTTGATACCAATGTTTGTTAATTTGGCACAAGATGAACAGGTGAGAATCAAGTTTTTTTAACTACTAACTTTAATGAAGTTTTCAAATTTTTTCACTATTTGACCGATGAATAATATTTTTAGGATTCTGTCAGGCTACTAGCAGTTGAAGCATGTGTTAGCATTTCCACTTTGTTGTCGCAAGAAGATGTGGAGCAACTTGTCATGCCTACCTTAAGACAATGCACTGGTAAAGCTTTTTTATATTTTGACTTATATGTTTACTTGTAAAATAAACAATTGGTTAATTTTCATTTTATAGGCATTTAACCATTAGGTGGATTTTGTTATTACTTTAGCAGGTAAACACACACATACCTTTATACTTCAAAAATTTATCAATATATTAAATGAAATTTTTTGGAAAAAAATATAAAATGCAACATAGAATCCTCCAGGAGCCAACCAATTCCCAAATTTTGTACACCTCCAGCCAAAAGAGCCATATTCTGAGTCAGGGCTCAGCAGGACCTGAAATATGCATCTTTTTCAGTTGGCATCTGACAACCAATGATTTTGGTCCTGCCTAGCCCTTTCTTTCTCCTGTATCTTTAATCTGTACCCTTTATCCCAGTTTATTCAAAGATATTTTTTTAAGAATTAATTTGTATTAATACTTACTCTCAATTGACAACTGATACATACAAAACTTGTATTTCTTCCAATGGGGGATGTTTTTGACCACCTTAAAATGAGGCCTAATAGACTCCAAACCGAGCTCCAAACCAAATAAAAAAACACCTGGTTACTTTTTAAGATATCAACTTCCACAACAATCTTTCTGTAACACCCGGTTCCCACCTACAACTTTCTCATGAGTGCTCACTCACAGGTCATATGATGTCAATATAAAATTGTCAACAAATACCGCACTGTTTTATTTCACTCAAGCAATCTATGACTCTGGATTCAAATAAATATACTGTTGCCCTTTATTTTGACCTCACACATGCCTTTGACTGCTTTGATAGTATATTCCTTATTCAAAAGCTGAATGCAAAAGGGTTCCGTAGGGAGTTCAAAAATCTTGTCAAGTCTTTCATGACTGGTAGAGAAATAAAGGTAAAGTTTGGTAAAGAATTTTCAGGGCATCAAGAAATAACCAGACCAAAAAATGACAAAGGCGGAACAATAATAGATCTCGAAACTACTTTTTTTGGGTTTTTCGCCACTAAGTTAAGGAAATTTTTTCAAAAATATGTTAAAACCCACTGCGTAAATTCCTAAAGAAAAAAATTTGTTCGTTTGTCAGTGGTTTTTAAATAAGATAAAAAAATTTTTTGCCTGCATACACGCAAATCCTTACTAGAATCTAAGTACTTATCTGACGTTTCAGCAGAAATTCTACTGCCGTTATCAAAGAAGTTTATTATTTTCAAAAACTTTTTTCGATTCTTTTTTAAAATATCTGTCTGTTGTCATACAACTGACTAATAGATCTTATGTTTACAAATTTTTCGTTTACTACATCTACTGTAATAAAACAAAATTATGATTGTTTTCCACAAAACCAAAATTACACTTTTTTGCACTCGACGCGCGTTTCGCTAACAACGTTAGCATCATCAGGAGACGATAAACAATGAACTAAATTAATCTACGCTCTAATTTAGTTCATTGTTTATCGTCTCCTGATGATGCTAACGTTGTTAGCGAAACGCGCGTCGAGTGCAAAAAAGTGTAATTTTGGTTTTGTGGAAAACAATCATAATTTTGTTTTAGTGCAACCAAAGGTTCCAAATTCCCAACATCTACTGTAATATCGACACCTAAAATAAAAGATCACTATCTTATATTTGTTGACATAAATCAGTTTAAAGTTGTTAAAGAACAACCATTAAGTTTGTTCTCTAGGGGTAAGAATGTAAATTATAGTGCAGTAAAAGAAAAGCTATTTCAGGTTAGGTGGAATTTCTCTCCACTGTATATTTGAGGTACTGGATGAGGTAGCACCTTTCAAAGAAATTAAGATTAAGGGATATTTTAAACCATGGTGGAACAAAAGAACTAAGGAGGTGATTAAGGAGTTTAAAAGAGATAAAACAAAAAATGAAAAACATGAAATCTACAAAAGAAAAAGGAATCATGCTTTGAAAGTTATTAGAGAGGAAAACTTTTTGTATTTTGAAGCCGAAATTGAGGGATGTAAAAGTGATACACTACAAATGTGAAATACCTTGAAAACTGTTATTCCAGATAAGCATTCTAAAACAAAAATTGAAGAGATCAAGTTTAGTAATGATGAGATTGTGTCTAATATTGAAGAACTTCCTAATAAATTGAATAGTTTTTACATTCAGAGCATAAAGGACATTATTGACGATATAGATAAAGTTGTATATTATGATGAAGTAATTACTGAACTGAGTTTTTCTGATAGTCAAGATAATTTTTCAAACTTTGCATTTGAGACAATTGACCATGATTTTTCAAACAAATTGAAGAAGACTAAAATAACTAAGAATCCTCTTAAATGGTTTGAAGATTATTTTCAGTTTCAAAGACAGTGTGTAAGAATGAAAGAGAGTGTGTTGAAAAAAAACTGGAAGTATTTTAGGCCCGCTTTTATTTATAATGTATATTAATGATATTGTAGAGGTTGTGAACATTTGTGAGATGCATTTATTTACGGATGATGCATTGGGCTACTTTACAGGTACAGATTAAATAATGATCTAGAGAGAATATATAAATACATGCAAAAAAAAATCTTCTACAAATCAATGCATCTAAATGTAAATGTATGGTTTTTGGAAATGCAAGAAAAACATTAGAATTTCATGAGCACTCTCTTATGATAGGTGGGTCAGTCATTGAATGTGTGAGCAAGTTTAAATATTTGGGTGTTTTGGTTGACAATAAACTAACATTCAAGAAGCCTGCTGGTATGGTTATTTCTAAAATTAGCTTCCAGATAATTTTTTTTTCAAGGTATTCCAATTATTTAACGTGCTGGACAAAGCGTTTATAATACGTTGATTTGATTCAAAATATACAGCTGTTAAAACAATGCAGCAATGCTTACAGTGGTTGCCTGTTGAACAATATTTTGAATTTGTTGTATTAGTAATGATATTTAAAATTAAAATAGGACGTTCTCCTCACTATTTGAAAAGGAAATTGACTTATAATAAATAATTAATACAAGACAGCAATTTAACTTTTATTTACCTCAGAGGAAAAAAAAACTGGTCAAAATTCTTTGTTTTACAATGGATTAGACGCTTGTAACAAATTGCCACCAGATATTAAAAGTTTTAGTTCAGTTGTAGTTTTTAAATCAAAATTAAAGTGTTCCATTTTGAAAAAATGGTGATATTTATGTACAGTAAAATTGTCTCTTTCAACTATGATTTTGTTCTTCTTTTTTGTTATTGTTTTGTTTGTTTTTGGTTTTTGGTGTCTTTTAGTTCAACAATATCCATTATAATATTTTTAAACTTTACTTAGTTTTAAACTTATTTATTCTTGTGAAAAATATATTTTTTTTATATTTAATCATTATTTTTCTGTAACAGGGTATATGTACATAATGTCTTTTTCTTTTACACTTGTTAATATTGGCATGGCAGATTTTTATCTATTTATTTTTTGACAAAACTGAAGTAATGCAGATTTTTGACATTAATTTTTAATAAATATCTTGACATGAAATGTAATATTGTGAAAGATTCTTTATTATGTTACAAGAAAGATTTGTAATATATTTATCTGTATTTCTATTTACTTTACGCTGTGCTATTTTAAAATTTTGACAGTGTATATACTTTTTTAAGTCTTTGTACAACAATAAATTGATTGATTGATTGAAAATGTTATGACAGTCATGTAACGCGTGAGCGGACACGCACGAGAAAGTCGTAGAACCGGGTGTAACTCAGTTTGCACCTAAACAAAAACCTTAAAAAATGTTAGTTTTTTTTCAAAACAATCATCACAACTTCTATGTATGCTTCAATGTTTTTCCTGCATTTTAGGAGATACATCTTGGAGAGTTCGTTACATGGTAGCTGACAAGTTCACAGAGCTTCAGAAAGCTGTTGGACGCGAAATCACAAGAACTGACTTAGTCCCAGCATTTCAGAGTTTGCTAAAAGACACCGAAGCAGAGGTCAGAGCAGCAGCAGCTAATAAAGTCAAAGATTTCTGTCAAAATCTTGATAAGACATATCAAGAGAGCATTATTATGAACAACATTTTGCCCTGTATCAAAGAATTGGTAAGAAGTACCTAATTATATTTTTTCCAGTCTCAAAAATTTACTTTTACACACTTTTTAAATCAAATAAAAATAAGTAATTTTAACTATGTAACATATTTGTAAAATTGTCCTCTACATCACAAAAAGCACATGTTCAAAATCCAAATAAAATTTGTATGTTATTCCATATGTATTACAGGTTGCAGATCCAAATCAACATGTAAAATCGGCCCTAGCTTCTGTAATCATGGGTCTAAGTCCCATATTAGGAAGGCACAACACAATCGAACAGCTTCTACCCCTGTTTTTGACACAGCTAAAGGATGAGTGTCCAGAAGTCAGATTAAACATTATTTCGAATTTGGACTGTGTTAATGAGGTAAATACTATAATATTGTTTTGTTTGGTGATTTACGGATAATTTTAACAATGTTAATCATTTAAATATGTTTTGACTTCCCAATTGGACCACAGTGTAACACAACAATACTGTAAGTCTATTGTTTTATGTTGATTAATATTATATTATATCATATTATATTATATTTATCTAAATGTGATTAGTTCTAATTTTTAACTCTGTTATTTTAGCAGTTAAATCTCGTTGTATTGTATTAGGCATATATATTAAGTTGATATCTGTAATTGGCTTCACAAGGTTGATATCTGATTAAATAAATAAATAAATAAATACAGACTAATTTTGCAAGAAGTGGTGTATTGTTTTTTTTTTAATTTTTAGGTTATTGGAATTCAACAGCTGTCACAATCATTGCTACCGGCGATCGTAGAACTGGCAGAAGACTCCAAATGGCGTGTCAGATCTGCTATTATTGAGTACATGCCTCTTTTGGCTGGACAATTGGGTTAGGATCTTTTTTTATACCCACTATGGAAATTTTGATTAATCTGAACATTTTCTTGACTTATTTAATTACATAATTTTTAGGGAGAGAATTTTTCGATGAAAAATTAAACGCCCTCTGTATGACTTGGCTTATGGACCATGTTTTTGCCATCCGGGAAGCAGCGACTATGAATCTTAGAAAGTTGGTCGACCAATTTGGAGCCGAATGGGCGGAAAGTACTATTATTCCCAAAGTTTTAAACATGTCTAGGGATCAGAATTATCTTTACAGGTTGGTGGAAAAATTCCTTGTCAATGTCTTTCTCAAACTTTTGCTTAATATGGCTGAACAAATATTTTTTGATGGGGACAAAAATAACACTGGGCAACAAATTTATTTTTTTTTATAAAGGTCGTGTGTAAAAATACAGTTTTTCATAAACAGACAAATACTATACTTTTATTTAATTTTTTGATAAATTTAAATTTGATAGGGTCAGATAGGGCGTTACGTGGATTAAAACATAGGGTACTTTTTATTTGGCATTTTTTTCAATGAAAGCTGTCAAATGACGTAATTTTTGTTTCTATAATAGATTTTTTGTTGTGGGCAAGGTCGCGGGTCGACCTCTAGTGCTATACAATAAATACTAAAATTCGAGCTAAAATTCAGTAAACTAAACCAAAATAAATATTTGTGCATAAGTAGGTACTTGGAAAAATTAATTATTCCTGAGTAATTGTTTTTCTTGCAGAATGACATGTTTGTTCTGCATAAACGTGCTAGCCGAGGCCTGCGGCAGTGACATAACCACCCGCCTGCTCCTGCCCACAGTTCTCGCCATGGCCAGCGACAAAGTAGCCAACGTCAGGTTCAATGTGGCCAAGACGCTGCAAAAAATCGCGCCGCAGTTAGACCAAGCCGTCATTCAGCCCCAAGTGAAGCCCGCTTTAGACAAACTTAATATGGACCCTGACGTCGACGTTAAATATTCGGCCAGCGAAGCTATACAAGGTATTGCTGGTAAGTTTAAGATGGTGGTGGGGTAGATGTAGATATATTCAGGGCTCTCAAGATATTAATAAAATTTCTTTAATATTTTCCAGATACTTAACCAAGAGAACTTACAGGATAGGCAGTTTAGATATAAATTTCCTGAATAGAGGAAAAAATTAGAACCCAAATTTTTTTTTCATTGACAAGCTTAGGAAGGTCCACCGTTTAACATACTAAAAGTCCCCATTCCTACCCCCTCAGGAATTGTCATTTATAATCTCCAAAAAAGCGTTTTTCTTGGATAACTCCTAAACGGGGACAGACTGTCAAAAGTGAAAATTGGAAAACTGTTCCAAATTTTATTTTCTATCAATAAGTAAATAGTGATAGTGTAGCTTAAACCACTCTTTCTACCAAAAAAAAAGAAAAAACCCAAGCAAAAATTATGCCAATTTGAACAATTTCTTGCATATTCCTTTCTAGCATTTTCATCAAGATTTCTCAACCTATCAGTACCTAAGACGTTTAACTAAAATAGACCCATCGAATCATTCATAAATTGCTTTGAAACGCGATCAGTCGTTAGATTTAGGGAAAACCATTTTATGTTCCACTGGCAACGCTGTACCAGACATGCTCCTCCTCCTCCTTACGTTGATACCGAGGGTATGGAGAGGTATTATATTTATCATTGTGAAAATATTTATGTAAAGATATAACATAGAAAATATTAATTTTTTAAATGTTCTCCAGATAGTTATCTGCCTAATTAGTGCGGAAAGTGATACTTTTACGCACGGGAGGAATTCGGGCGGGAAAGACACTTCCGCAAGTGTTAGGTACAATTTTTTTTTCTACGATTGTTTATGATGACTTTCTTGATCAAATAGTAGTTTTTAGAACACACATTTCAAACTTAAAATTTAAAAATTTCGTCCATAAAGTACCATTTAAAAAAAATGCGTGAGTTAAACGTTTTTTCAGGCACGCTATGACAGTTTTCTATGAACGCCGTGCTTATTGTTTTACGCACGGCGTGTGAGAAGTTAAACTTCCCATATTAAAATTGATATGTAACAGTAAACTTTTTCACACGCATTTGCGAAGTAGTTTCTTTACCTATTTAATGTCAATGAAAAAATTAGCATAGGTAAAAGTATTTTGTTAGCATGGCGTGAATTTTAAGTCTAATTGGAGTTTTTAGATGCATTTATAAACTAGATTAAATTAAAAATGGAAACAAAATTATTTTGTGGTTTTAATTTTAAAAATACCAAATATATAACCTTAGGCAGAAGCTTTTTATGCAAGTAGGAAATTGTTGTACTAAAAACATGTCAAAAGTGCCTTTTTCGCCCTTAACGGCCATCGTGTGCAGAAAAGTATCACTTTCCGCATTGTTTAGGCAAATGACCAAAAAACCAATGTGGAAAAAATAAGCAAATTCGACTAAAAATAGTGGTATTTCGGAAAAGGATGATACCTATATTATAGGTACTATATGATGGTTTTTCGTTGTGTTAAAAAAATGGAATTTATACACTACTATAATTTTTATTTAATACGTACAAAAGTATCTTTACATTTTTAATAAATACAAAACAATCTTATGTGGAGTATCTACCTATGTAAATATTATAAATAAAAAGTTGTAACAAACATACATTCTTTATCCTGTGTCTGACATAATAATGTTTTAAAAATTTATATTTATACCCGGAACGCTTGTACTATTTATAAACAAATCTCAGCAAAAAAATAAGCTGACTACAAATAGTATCAAAACTGTGAATTTAGTTATAAATATATATCATATGCAACTCTTACATTTTTTGCTACTCATATAGGAGATTTAAAAATGTCGCAGCTGGGGTTGGTTACCATATTGTTTTTATTACAAATTCGCAAAAATATCCCAAAAAAACTTATTTCTTTCCTATATTTATTAATTACATTTTTATTTATTGCAACACTAGTTGTACGCCTATGGCGGCCTATCATAAATGACGTCGAAAAAACATATGATAACAAACCTGTGAAATTTTTTATTTTCACCTGCAATCTCCAGTTTTCGGCACACTACGCACTTTGTCACACCACTTTTGCCACAAACACTTAATAATCTATTGAAAAAATATTAAAAGATAATTAGTTAATTAATAAATAAGGTGTTTCTCTATGTATAAAAAAACAAACCGGAGAATTTGCATAATTGCATGTAAATGATAAAGTTATAAAAATAATATGTTTGTAAAAATATTACGTGTAGAGATACAACTTTCAGCGCAATCTGGCATTGTCGCAAAATTGTTTACCTTATGTCTGATCGCAACTGTGGTAAACATAATGTCTCTATTTAAATTATACCTTTATGACCAGTACCAAACTTGGCAGGGTTGATCTAAGAGCAACAAACACTTAATAATCTATGGAAAAAATATTAAAAAACTCGATTAATCTGTAAAATATACCAAAACCTCGATTATGCTAAAGTTACAACTTCGTAGAGAAATTATGAATGGAGCAGCGTACACACGTTTATATGGGTGACCCGCCACAAATGCGAGGTTGTCACATTGTTGTAGGTTTTATTCCCGATATATATTGGGAAATAAAAAGAATTATTCTTTCGGCCAAAATATCAGGTATTTTATATGATATTTCGATCGAAAAAATGAGGTACCTATATTTCAAGTACCATAACATGTACCTCCACATTATAAATTATAAATGCAATTATATAATATACCTAAATTTCTTTATATATTTGAATAATAATAAGGTGTTTCTCTATGTTTAAAAAAACAAACCGGAGAATTTGCATAATTGAATGTAAATGATAAAGTTATAAAAATAATATGTTTGTAAAAACATTACGTGTAGAGATACAACTTTCAGCGCAATCTGGCATTGTCGCAAAATTGTTTACCTTATGTCTGATCGCAACTGTGGCAAACATAATGTCTCTATTTAAATTATACCTTTATGACCAGTACCAAACTTGGCAGGGTTGATCTAAGAGCAATTACCTAAATTATATCAAAATTAGTTTTTTTTCCAGTGGCGTAGTCCTATTTTCTTAACTAGAAAATTTCAAAATTTATCAAAACTTTTTGAGACCACTGTTACTGACATATAGAAAAAAAAGGTCCCGCTTCTCAATGGGTCTTACACTCGATAAAATTGCATTTTCCACGACACCTTCCGCTTGTATTTGCTGCTTCTAGTAATAAAATAGGAATTTTTTATTTATTGACGGGTCAAGCCCATTTACATAATATAAAAGAACAATAACAAGTTCTAAAATTCTGAAAATCATAAAACAAAACAATGGAATAGAAAATAAATTAAACTAAATTAACTACCTACAGTGTAAAAGAAAGAAACTAAATAAAGTTAACATACTATTTTAGTACTTAAATCAATGTTAAAGACAATTCTGCTATTAACAGTGTTTAGAAAGGAGCGAAAAAATAGGGAAGAGAAAAAAAAATAAAGAAGAAACAACAATTGGATTTTTATAAAGTTAGGCCTTTGACAGTTCTCACAAATGGTTCACAATGACTAAAGAAATCTAATTCAGATAATTCATTGCGCAGTCTGAGGGTACAAGAAATTAATGAGTGAAAAGCATAATTAGTTCTGTGAAAGTGTTGGTAAAAAGTTTGTGTAGTACGAGTGTTCCGGGATGGAACATGTAATCTAATTCTGGAAGATAAATAGGGACAATCTATACTAGAGTTAATGAGTTTTTGAATAAGCATTAGGTCTCTCTGCTTTCTTCTATATGAGAGAGTTGTTAAGTGTAATTTATAAGTCAGAATTGAAATTCATTATTATCCTAAAATTTATAGTTAATGTATCTGCAGAATTTTCTCTGAACAGTTTCAATTCGATGGATATGGCATGCATAACTAGGACTCCAAACTGAAGCAGCATACTCTAAGTGTGATCTGACATAGGAGTAGTACCAAGTTCTAATGGCATTAACGGTTGAGAAGCCCCTTGTGCTGCGCTTCACAAAGCTAAGCATGCATAAAGCCTTGTTGATTGCATTGTCAATATGAGCTGAAAAATCTAGATCTGAGGTTAATAGCACACCCAAGTCTTTGATTTGATCAACGCAGCCCAATGGACTATCGTCAATGTGATAGACAAAGTTATTGAAGTTTCTTGACTTGTGGAATTTAATGACATTGCATTTCAGAACATCGAGTTCCATGCCATTGGCATGGCACCATTGTGACATTCTGTCTAGATCTTCTTGAAGTGCTAAAGAGTCTTTTGGAGTGGTTATTTTTAAAAACAGCTTTAAATCGTCAACAAACAGAAGAAAAAGGCTGTGCTGCGCTATTTTTTTTTTAGTAAATTTGTTAAATAAAAGAGCCAAGGTCATCATTTTTGCTTGCGTTTTTTCAATTTTTCTGGAGGATGGAGTGGATTAATCTGCACTATCACTATTTACTTATTAATAAAGAATTAAATTTGCAAGAGTTTTCCCATTTGTCACTTTTTTTAGAGGTTATAAATGACAGTTCCCGAGGGCAAGGGCGTCGATAATTTTTTTCTTTTGGGGGGGGGGGTAACAAATTAACAAGATAAATTTTCAAAACACTTTTATTGTTTGTATGCCTTTGCCCCTTGGCATATTGAGGAAAAGAATTATAAGGTAACAAAACTTAGGTAATATTTAATAAAAATAAACATAATTCTTGTATTCTTCCTAAAGTAACCTTTTTTAAAAAAGCTTTGAACCAGAAAATAATATATATATTTACATACAGACCGCTTCAGCCTACTGCGAACATAGGCCGGAAGAAGTCCAATTTGCCAGTGTACGTACATGCAGGGACACCGCACACCTATCAGTGAAGCAACCAATACTCAGGCTTGCGATCACCACTTGCATGTAGTATTTAGTACGCTTCTAACCACGGTGCTGTGTGGAGTGTAGTCAATGAAACTGGAATTTGGTCAATAAATACGCAAATTTTTATAACGTAATTTTCTTATTTTTTGTCACTGATAAATAAGAGCGTTTTATTGACAACTGCTCAAATTTATCAGTGACAACGTGTTACAATGAAAATAATAAGGAGAAACGAAATAAAAGCAAGTTCTCAAAATAAAATAATACATTCTAAAAACCAAAAAGATTCTCCCAGTCAAAAAAAAATTAGAGCAATTGTTCGAAAAGTCCTTGCTCGGCTAGACAATATCCGAGCCTATTATAAAAACCCCTTCTAACGTTTCCAAGCATGTTAGGGCTGATAGTTTGAAAAGCTTCTTCAATTTTAATCCGAAGTTCTTTCAAATTATTAGCCCTCTCATGCTCGTAAACTTTATTTTTGATATAACCCCACAGATAGAAGTCATTAGGAGCAAGATCGGGTGATAGAGCTGGCCATAAAATAGTTATCCGTGTACCCGATTAGGAAATACATTATCAAGATATTCCCTAAGAAGGCCAACACTGAGCGGGACAACCATGTTGTTGAAACCATGTTTCACCAAATCTCACACCTAACAACTGCCTAGCAGTTGGAATAATAATATGCTGCTGCAGTAGATCTAAGTATCTAGGACCATTCAAATGACCGTTAATAAAAAATGGCCCAATTACGTGTTCCCCTACAATACCCCCCCAAACATTTAGTTTTTGGGGATACTGTGTACTTACATCAAAATACAAATGCAAATTTTCCCTCGACCAATATCGAACGTGTGTTAGGTTATGACGATTCAATAATGGAAAAGTGCTTTCATCTGTGAAAAGAATAGATCTCAGAAAGTTTTTATCACGATTAGCCCTTTCCATACGACGATAGTTGTCCTCAGGAAAAATTTGATGCATTTTTGACGCTTTGTAAGAATGATAACCATTCTTTTTGAGAACACGTAAGACAGTGGCTGAAGGCGTATCAACTGCTTCGGCAATTTGGTGGCTAGTTAACTTTCGATTTTCCTCCACTGCAGCGCAAATCATCACATCTCGTACTTCCTGGTCGTCATTCAAAACAGTGGGTTTTTATGGTTTCTTGGCGCTACACAACCAAACTGCACAAACCTATGAATCGTTGATAAACTAGGTTAGGGCGATTTACAAAATTCTCCAAAAAAAGTTCTTGAATAAGTCTCAATGGTCGGCCTTGATAGTACCATTTGACCATCTGCACTTTTTCGGCAACTTCGTATGTAAATGTATTATTTCACTTAAGAACTTACCAATGTGTTTCTCGAGCAAGGTAGAAATAAAACAAAATAATAAAAACAAAATAAATTTTCAAAAGATAACACTGCAGCGTGCTTCGATCCACCTCGGTCGTACGGCACGGAGAGTAAATTGGACTTGATTCCCTCTATGTTCGCAGTAGCCTGAAGCTCATTGTATGAGGAAAAGTGATATAGCACATAAATTTTGCGCTACTGAGTTATATTAGTATTTTCCTTCCTAGGTGTATAATATTATTCAATAAATAAGTTGTATAAGTCAAATTTTAATAGCAAGTAAAATTGTTATTAAAATTTAACTTATACCACTTATTTAGTGAATATTGAAGTGAATATATCATACACCTAGGAACGAAAATACTAGAATAACTTAGTAATACAATTTTTTTCAGTTATACCACTTTTCCTCTGAACGGCTCATATAAATAAGTTGCACAACAAAAGTCTATCTTGGAAGGGGGGTAATTACCCCCATTACCCCCCCTCCTTATAGACGTCCTTGCCTGAGGGAGTAGGAATGGGGACTTTTAGTATGAACGGGGGGGGGGGGACCTTCCTAAGCTTGTTAATAAAAAAAAATTGGGCTCTAATTTTTTCCTCTGTTTTTCCTATGTAGCTTAGCCTATTAAGTTTCTCTAGTAAATTCTTGGTCATGTTGCAGTACCACTAGTTTTTTTTAGGAATTTTTTTTAATGTGTGTGTGTTGCTAAAAAAGCATGACAAACATTAATAATGTTTTCATAGAGAGCAGAGAAACTAAAGGCCTATTTCCTCAAGTTTTAATGGCTAATGCAGAAATAGAAAAAAAAGCATTATGCATTAAAACTTGAGTAAATGGGCCCTTAATATTCCTTTTTTTTCAATGTTTTTGTTGAAGTTTAGCATTTTGAAATGTTAATATTATTTTTATTAGCTTGAGTTTGAGAGCCTTGAACATTTAAGAGTGAGAACACTATGTTTTAATAGGCAACTAATTAAGTTTTCATAAGGTCATTATACAGGGTGGATTCTTTAAACGGAACGGTTCTTCTAGCAGGTTAGAATTTGGATGAATAAAAAAATACAAAAACACGTCAACATAATTTTTTTTCCTTAATCATGCTATTTTGGATTTTGTCTATGTCATTTAGTTTACGACGTATGACAATTTTTTATTTTTTTTTAATAGGACACCCTGTATATTTTGCAATTTTTGAAATCTACAAACAATTCTCTCTTCAGCGATACCACACAGTAGGATCTATCTTTTACGATAATCCAGATATTTTTATCTAAATATGTATGGAAAACTTCGATATTCAGACAACAATTCCATGCGAGTTTAAATGCCTCTATATTGGAAACCATAAGAGATAGAGTATTAGTGTGTGGTATTATACAGGGTGTCCCATTTTTTTTAAAAATATTTTTTTGCCATACCTCGTAAACAAAACGACATAAAAAAATCCAAGATAGCACGATTAAAGAAAATTAAAAATCTCAGTTGACATGTTTTTGGATTTTTTTATAAAATCAAATTCTAACCCGCTAGAAGCACGTTTAAAGAATCCACCCTGTATAATTTGTACCAAGAAAAAGTCTGAAAAAAGTTTTTATTTGTAAACATTTACAGAGCCTCTGTAATAAACTAAAAATAAAACCACAAAGTATTAAAATTGGTCGCCTATAAAAACGTAGTAGTTGTTTAGCTAAAATTATTAAAATTTGTGTGGAAAGTTTGACTTTGAAGTAGCTGAAAGTATAGATGGGCTAAGTTGTTTCTAAAAAACATGATAGAGTAGGGTTTTTGTTTGAAAATAGAAGGTGATGGTGAAGCGAGGCTAGGCTAATGTTAAGTGACTTTAACCAAATCTGCCCAAGCAGCAATTTAACGGCGTAGCGACGTTGTTAAATGCGACCCGACGTTATGATGCGACGTCGTTTTAGCCAACATGCAGTATTTATATGGCCACTGGGAGCAAAATTTAAAAACGCAATTCGGTTTACTGACAAATATGCTTAGAAAAGGAATGAAAAATCACCCGCGCCCTTGATTTGTTTGTGTTTAAACAATAAATATTGCCTTTTTTTTTAATGTAAAAAAAATGAATGACTAAAGCACTCTTTTTATGATTCCATGATCGAATACCTATCTCGCCCGTTTGTAGTATTTTTTACCTTGTTTAGTAAATATAAACAATGGCGGCCACGTCGAACATAAACGACGGCATCAAAAGTGGCGAATATTATGAGAATCCCAAAAAATACACATAAATGGACTACAGTCGTCAAACATTCCCAAATGAAACACTTGCCACGACTGTTGGTTACTATCAACCCAACATGAGACAATTCCGGCGATGACAATTGACAGTCCCAATAACCTTACTTTTTATTCGATTTTTCTAAATAAATGGTTGGTGAACTGTGAACTGGAAGCAAAAGCAAAAAGTATTTTTAGTGAGCGGCAAGGAGTAAAGCTGTGGATAAGACATTATTGTTTAAAAAGAACCAGTCTTTCTCTTTCGCCCATATACTTGTAGGATAATGTCATCTCTCTTTCAGGACCCTAATTCTTGAGCAGGAAACGACATAAATTTGTGTCGAATGATCCCGTATTCTTGAGCGGTGATCGCTCATTCCATTCTATCAAAAATTGGGCGTTCCCGCTCCCTGACTTCAAAGCCAGGGATCGGTGATCGGTAAAATGTGTAATTTTCAATCTAAAATTTTGAAGAGGTGTCAAGGAAAGCATATTTTTTTCGAGGGATGGGATCATTCCCCGGGATTGATCCCTATTCCTGAGGGATCGATCCTTCTCTCGAGATTCAAGAATTAGGCCCCTGAGCAGTTATTTAAAATCTAGAGAGAGATATGGCGATCGTACAGCGAAGGAGATTATAACTTTTATTCTTCACAAGAAAAGGGCACTAAAGTTCGTCAAAACTCCGGCCGGAAAACGTCGCAAGACCGGCTAGTTCACGTAATGTGAAAGTTGTTTAGATGTTGATACGTCGGCAGAACGTAACTAGAGTCTCCTAAAAACGTCCACACGACGTCACTGGTTTACTAGAAAATGCACCAACGCGTGACAGGTCGGCTAAACGTTGGGTAGACGGTAACAATGTTACTGCAGTATTATCTAACGTTAAAGCAACGGAATTTTGTCGTAATATGTAAGACTGTCTGAAGATCACTAATTTATACACCCAAATTAACGTCAATTTAGGTGAAGTATCTGGTCATTGGTCAGAAAATTGTTGCTTGGGTGAGAGCTCAGCGGGTCGACCAATTTTAAGTCACGTGACGACAGATTAAACGGATTTAATCGAAATAAAGGAACGCTCGTTGGTTGTATTCTAACCACAATTTTAATTCTTTGTTTTCTTTTGGTTATTTTAAATATTTTTTTGAAAAAATACTAGTGATTATCATAATAATCATGACAGTATTCCAGCTTCTTCTGCGGGGCCGAAAAAACAGCACAGTCTCGAATCCGCCCAGTATAAATCAAAAGGACACGCGCGTTCAATTTTACCTCAACAGCAAGAATAAACAAAATCCTCTGTGGAAATGATTAATTTCGAGAAACATGCACAAAAAATCTGGAACCGTCAAAATGTCCACTACTTAACCTTAAAAAAAATCTGTCAAAATTGATCGAGCTTTGTAAAATCTCGATTTAAATCCGGAGCAAAATGATTTCCTCCAAACGGTCGCGATAAAATAAAGGAACTGACAGAAATTTCGTCGATTACCTCCAGATTGTAAAAAGGAATGCAGCAGAGCAAAAAGATTGAAATGATTTGGTTAATGGAACTTAACGGTAATGTGTCTGATGTCATCAAGAATCAGCTCGTGACCCTGGGGTGAATATCGCCTTGAGTTTACCAAGAAATTTCCGAACGCGGGTTTGGATTTTTTTCGAAGTTAATTTTGTCTCATTTTATGCAGAAGAATTACCAGCAATGTCCATTGCTCCAGTCAATCTCATCAGAGAATGCCCATGCCCAAATAATGGGTTTTTACTACTTTTCAAAATATTTCCACCTACCTTTAGTATCTTACCTTAGGTATCCAAATTTGTCCTTAACAGTCTCTTTTTGCAAACTATTTTTAAAGATTTTTGACCATTTTCCAACGTTCCGCGCCAATATAGTCATCAGTTGACAGAATACGATCAATCTCGGCGGCAGGGCCGGTGTCGGCTTTATTTTTAGTACCTATTTTGTCACTTTTATTTGACACTTTCATTTTTTAAGCTTTTTATTTTGACTGAGTTTTTTAACAGGTATTTTATCCTTTTCTTATTTCTACTTTTCAATAATAGTTAATATGGACACACCTCTCTTATCGCAACAAAAAAACAAACTGTAGGTCAGCATAAACGTTGGGTACTGCATGAGTCATCTAGAGGTGCAATGAACTAATTTTGGTATTGTTGAATAATAGTGTCCATTTTAT
The DNA here is from genome assembly GCA_963921995.1 of Oxystoma pomonae. Classification (NCBI taxonomy): domain Eukaryota; kingdom Metazoa; phylum Arthropoda; class Insecta; order Coleoptera; family Brentidae; genus Oxystoma; species Oxystoma pomonae. The sequence goes on along the minus strand of OY998164.1, from coordinate 24,714,352 downwards.
CTTTAGAGTGAAGGATCGGTGGTAGCGTGGCATCATAATTCTTTTTGGGTCTTTTATTTCTTACGGCAAGGAAAATGTATCATTATTTTAACCGTTTTTTTAAAGAATTCAAGGGGATGATATGCAAAGTAATTTTAGGGGGGTCAAAACTTGCAGACAGTGTTAAAATATACAAAGTGTAAGTGAAAAAAAACTATAAAATATGATACCGGCACTGCCAGAAGGGATTGACTGCGTTCTGTCAATGTGAATGTTGTCAATTGTTAAAAAAAGTGAAAATCGTCAAAAATAAGTGGAAAAAGAGGCTTGAGGACAAATTTGGTTACATAATAAAGGTATGTGGGAAATGGATTGAAATATAATAAAAGTCGTAAAAAGGCCATTATTTTGTTACAGGCCAACATGCCCTTGTAGATTGCACATAGGTATTCTCTGAGAATGCAACAAGAAATTGTGCATGAAATCGGCTACCACATCTTTATCTTTCTACCAAGAGCAAAATAGCAAACAGACCCACTTTTAGATTTACTAATTTAACGTCATAGAAACCAACATAAGACCGACGTTGGTAATTAATATATAAAGTTACGTCATAGTATACGATTGAGATTAACGTGAGCCCGACGTTGGCAAATCCGTAGAAAGTGACGTCATAGTATGCGACGTCGACGGGTCGTTCTATATACTGATTTACGCTTAACAAAGAACGTTGGTTTTAGTTTAAAGTCATATAAATGCTGCTTGGGTAATTTGACAATATATATTTTTTACCTACGACTAACGAATAATGCTAATTTTACAACCCTCTCAGCACGATTTTAATGGCTCACTTACGGTGCTAGGATAATAATAAAGCTTAGACATAGACCACAAGATGGCGTGACAAGCGATGAAACTTTATTTTAAGAGCGAAAACGCAAAAATGTGAATTATTTTTCTATATTTCTAAGACAATAAATATTTATTAAACGTAAATAAATTCAATATAATTTTAGTACCTAACCAAAAATAAGTCCTGTTTAATTGACATATTACGCATTTTTTTTAAAAAAAACCTGGTTTGCAAAAAGATATATGAAAAGTCTCTTAGTAACCTTATTTGCTTTGACGTTTAGATAGAACATCATTGAAACTTTAAGTTATGAAGGTTTTTGACTTAAGAGTGTTCGCGTTTGATATTTTTAATAGTTTCTGATATTTATGATGACATCTTCATTGGTCGTAGGTAAAGTATAGTACACTAACTCGCATGTTATGGTCATTACACGCTCAGATAAATTAAGACGCTCGCCTGTGGCTCGCTTCTCAAACTTCATCTTCACGTTTAATGACCATCATAACATGCTTGGTATGTAAACTACTATTATTTTATACCCTGGGGGTGCCTTTAGATAACTTTGGATTTCAGGTACACATCTCTCCACGTAAAACTGGTACAGCAGAAGGTAGCTGCAAATACGATTTTTTATATTTTCCTATGTGCAACACTGACTTTTTGACTTTGTCATTTTGGGTTATATTTTTTACTAATTCAAAATATAAGGCCACTAAAAATAAAAACTGCATTTCAAAAAAGCTAAAAGGTTTTATTAACTAAACAAAAGCTACGCAGTAATTGGTCTATTCGACTAGCTGATTATGAAGTAAGCAACTCTACGATAGTAACCATATTCAATCGATTTCAAGAAGAAGGAAGGAATAAATAAAATAAAAAAAATAACAAAAATTAAAAACATAAAAAAATACTTATTATTAATAGCGCGTCATTGCACCGTTGGCTGCTATTATGTTTTGAAGTCTTCTGGGCATTGAATTGGCTAAATTTTCAAATAAGTTTGGATTTTCAGCAATAACTTCCCTATGTGCCCTTATGATGAGTTCCATTAGATGTTCGGAATTCCTGGGAATGATATTAAAATTTGCTAATTTCTTTGCGATAAGTCCCCAAACGTTCTCTATTGGATTCCCATCAGGGGTTTTTGCAGGTCAAGGCAAAACTTCGATATTATTAGCCTGGAACCATCGCTGAGCAATTCTAGCCGTATGAACTGGACAGTTATCTTGTTGGAATACAAAATGATCTGGATAACGTAAACGTAACGTAAACTTCAGCTGTAAGTCGCCAATTAATTCTAAATAGAGCGTGTCCTCTATCCGATATCCAGCTCCAAATATTTACCGAAAATCTTTCCGCCCGGTCTTCGTTTCCAGCAATATATCAATCTTCGTATCGGGTTTTTGGCGGTTGATAAACCTGAATTTGTATTTTATCGCTGTTGGACTCATCTATGGAAACCACTTGAAGCCAAAATTCTTCGTCCCTCAGAGAATAATTGAACGCACTAATAAATCGAGACTGCTTCTTTTCCCCACTTAGTTTTTTTGGCACCTTAGCCTCGAACTTTTAATCCTCCTGTCTAATGTTGTTATGGATCCTAGAAAATTTGATTTAATTTTTACTTTTTCGATTGGGAAAACATATGATTTTCCAGAAAATTGATTGCTTCTTGGTCTTCCTCTGGGCTAGTAACTTTCGTCAAACCGGTGCCTTCCTTTCGGTGGATAGTTCCCTCCTCTTGAAATTGTTTTTTTTGTGTTTACTATCGTAGATTTGCTTCTCCCATAATGAACAGCTACTTACCGAATAGACCAACCACCGTATAGTTTTGCTAAGATTTAAGCTTTATCAAATTCGAAAAGATGCGGCGGCATTTTTTTAAAATTTGGATGACGCTGACCAACACCATTCTCAACTAAAAAGTCTGTTAACTCCTACCGCCTCAGTGCCCTTTAGCCTATTGTGGCTGCCATTTTTATAACCAAATTGACAAGAAAAACGTGGATTTTCTGTCAATTTGGTGTCAATATGGCAGCGATCATAGGCCAAAGGATACTAAAACGAAAATGAGTTGATGCTGTCAGGAGTCTGTGATATTGTCACTTATAGGAAGACAATGCCGTACTATAAAAATTTTAAAAATTAAACAGGCTGCTAACTGTAATATATTTGAATTTCCCGCGCAATTGCGCGGAAGTGCGCCCGATATATGTCAAGGTCAAGGACGACCTCTTTGTTCCCGGTTTACCGATTGGCATGTTCCCTAATGATAGAAGCTTCTCCATTTCGTAGATATCCCGCTGAAACTGTAAGTAATATTGTCTTTAATCACTCGACATTTCACAGGCGACGAGGATCAACAAGGACGGAGCCAGAACTTCAAAGATAACCTCAAAAAAAGTCAATTTGTTGAAAAGTGAGGTTAAGTTCGCCTCCGCGTAAATTAAAAAACGAGATTCAGGGGGCCCTAAAATAGACAAAACTTGAGAACAAGAGCCGATCGGGCAGTTTAAATAGGCATAAAAGACAGAGTTTTGACCAAAATAATGCACTATGTGAGAACTGGATGGCCAAAGAAAAATAAAGAAGAAAGAGAAGAAATTTTTGAAGAAAATGGTTGCCTGATGTACGGATATAGAGTAACAATCCCAGAAGTACTAAGGAAGGAAATATTAACAGAATTGCATAACCCTAGTCATCTTGGTATAGTGAAGACCAAATCGTTAGCAAGATCGTACTTATGGTGGCCAAACATAGATCAGGACATTGAGTCTAAGATAAAAGGATGTTTGACATGTCTAAAAAACAAAGACAATCCCCCAAAGACATGTTTTTCCTGTATGCCAGCAAGCAGACCATATGAACGCATTCACGTAGATTTTCTGGAGCTGTCCAGAGGGCAAAATTTCTTCATTATCACAGATGCTTATAGCAAATGGCCAGAAGTTCACATGGTAAAAACATTAACAAGCAAAGAAACAGAAAGAAAACTGCGTGAGACATTTGCTACTTTTGGTTTACCTGATGTTTTATGCTCTGATAACGGTTCAAGTTTAGTCTTAGCGAAATTGGAGCTATTTCTGTCCAGAAATGGCATCAAACACATCACCATCCCCCCATATAATAGCCAGAGTAACGGGCAAGATGAAAATTCAGTGCGTACATTTAAAGAAAAGATGAAATGTGCTATGGAAGATGGTTAAAATAAAGGTATTCCGGTGGAGACACTAATGTACAGATTTTTATTAAATTATAGAAATACAGAGCACTGTACAACCAAAGTAACGCCAGCACAACTAATGTTTGGCAGAAGACTAAAAACCAGGTTAGACCTTATTCGTGACTCCCAAGAATGCCAAGCCTCCCAAGAATGCCAAGCCTCCCAAGAATGTCAAGCCTCCCAAGAACGTCAAGCCGCACAAGAATGCCAAGAGCCAAATAAAACTCAAAAAAATGCAATGGTGAAATTAAAAGAAAACCAACTAAAACAAACAAATACAAAAAGGAGTGAGATTTTTAAGGAGGGAGAGAGTGTGATGGTAAGAGACTACAGGCTAAGAAATAAACAGAATTGGACAGAAGCTTTGATAAAAAAAAAAGAATTGGCTGTGGTGTGTATCTGTGCGAGTTACCCACAGGACAAATGTGGAAAAGACATTTAAACCAAATTAACAGGAGATTACAGAAATCCCTGTGCAGAAACAAGATACTGCAGAATACAAAATCTATGAAAGGAAAGTTCAAAGAATTGGACGTTTCATTGCAGAAAAAGAAGCAACAGCCCAAGAGAAAGATGTCATACAGGAGAGAAATATTGATGTTTCACAAGACAGTGAAAACTCGCCTCAGAACCGTCAAAACACAGTGGTGGAAGTCCACATCCCACCAGTTGATAAGAATCCAAGTTCTAGCCAAAGTCAACAGACCATTAAAAATATCACAAAACGATCAACTCCACCAAGCATAGATTTAAAGGCAAAGAAATATGTTGCTGCAATCATGTCAAGCTCAGGCTCAGATGTGGCTGAGACTCACAAGGGTAATTTAAGTAAAGAGACTCCTACCCGTTTCCCCAAGAGAACTTCAAGGAATCAAAATCCAAAATACACAATAGAATTTGACTAAAAAGAAATGTACAGGTATAGTTTTGTCGCATTTAATGTTAGTGTAAATTGTAATAGTGTATCATATACAAAATTGTAATTGTGCGTCATATACAAATATGTGTATAATATGTTGTGTAAAGTGAGAAAAACGTAAATAAGTGATATAAATGTACATGTAATGGAAAAGGGGCTACAGAGAAGTTCAAGTGAAAAAATCATCTTAAGTGTGGAGGGATGTAATATATTTGAATTTCCCGCGCAATTGCGCGGAAGTGCGCTCGATATATGTCAAGGTCAAGGACGACCTCTTTGTTCCCGGTTTACTGATTGGCACGTTCCCTAATGGTAGAAGCTTCTCCATTTCGTGGATATCCCGCTGAAACTGTAAGTAATATTGTCTTAATCACTCGACATTTCACTAACTTCTGCTGTACCAGTATTATGTGGAGAGAAGTGTACATTACCATTTTTCACCAATGGCTTTATTTAATCTTTGAGTAAATAGTTTTTTGTTGTGTATTCATTTTCATCTTTTTTTAAAAAATTTTTTTAAATTTCAACGTGTTTGTATCTGTAGTTTCAAAAAAATTCAGACAACAAATCTAGTGTAATATTAATTTAAAAACAACAACGTTTGTTTTACCTGTATCTGGGTAATCTGATCTTTTTTGTAAATATTTTTATTCATTACTTCCATCCTTTTAATTATTAGCGCGTCTTGCAATTTAATAAAATTTTCAGAACTCTGTAGTCTAGACTACACTTAAACTAATTTTTCTCGTTTTTTTTCAGCTCTTGGTTGAACCCACCCTTCCATCTAAAAAAATGAATAAACCGTCAGACGTAATTTTAACGTAAGTTATTTTATAGATCCTCCACAATTGGATTTAAAAAAAAATCTTAAATATTATTACCCAATTATATTACACTCCCCACAAAAAAACTTGAAAGTGTAAGATCGTTTTTTAGAAACCTAGTATTAAAACATTTTTCTATTTACTTTTGCATTGGTTTGATAAAGTTACTTTATTTTTTTATTTAAAAATTAACTTTTTTTTGTTGACTGTTTATACTTTGCTGTTACTACTTAATACACTGTTACAGCTTTTGTAGAAAAAATTATGCTCTCAAATTTTTTTTTCGTAAAATCTCATTATAATAAAAAAATAGTCGGTATATAGCCTCAATCCAGGGCATTTATTTGGTTACTTATTATTGTTAAGTGTGTAAATAAATTAATTATTTAAAAGTGTAATTTTCCTAACTTAAGGATTTAGTGCAAATAAATTTTAATATGTGGAATTTTGCCGCTGCTAAATGCTCCTTAAAAGGGATCTGGCTAATAAAACAAATTTCTCATCGTTATAAATTTTCCACAGTGAAAATTTAAAACATTATGCACTATGGTATAGAAGGTCCTTATTTTGGCCAAAAATAGTGTTGTAAATAGAAATCCGGAAAAAATTATATGAATTTATGTAAATACTAATAAATAAACAGACAAAAAATATTCCGACCCACTACACCCCCCCTCCCCCACCCAAAAAAAATACCAAAAATTGTGTTTTGGTTAGAAATGAAGTAAACATTTGAAAATTATGTTAAAGCGGATAGAAAGTAATAAGTTACCAGAAAAAAAATATTCTGCTCCTCTCTCCCCCACCCCCCGATACTCATAAAAAATAGTGTTTTACGTAGAATTGAAGGAAAAAAAAAAGGTCAAAATGGATATAAACGAGTAAATAGACAGAGAAAAAATATTTTGCTAACCCCCCCACCCCCCGTAAAACGATAAAATAATTTGTAATAAAATTTATTTTATTTTATGTTAAGCCTGTTTCTAAAATAATACAAAAATGCTCATTTTAATTGAGCAACAAAACATATATTTTATTTGGAGAGTAATAATAATTATAAAATAATAATTGATGAAATATGAAGTTATATGTTGAAATTATATGTTCAAAAAAAAATAGATATTATGTTGAAATTTCGGTTGAATAAACAATTATTATTAATATTTTAAAAGCAACCACAAAGATAAGCCTAGTCCAATTTGATACTTTAGCGGACATACTGTATGATAATGTGAGTAGCTCAACTTATAAGCTACAAAACTGTGTTTATTTTAGGAAAATTGGTTTCGTAGTTAAAGAGTTGTTAAAAAAAGAATTTAGACCGATTATGTTTAATACACCGAAAATAAAATGCACCAAAAAGTTATTATAAGATAAATAGGCCAGAGGAGCAGGTAGGGGCAAAACATTCTATATGTTCAAAAAAATTGATACCATGATACAAATGAATCTTTAAAAATTTCGATTAAATCTGTTTAACATTTTTTGTAACCGTCTCGAAAGTGTAATTAAATAATTTTTTAAATATTTCTTACCCCTATTTTGAAAAAATCCGTAAACATTAGATTTACGAATTATAAAACATTTTCTTTTGTTAAAATATATCTCTTACCTTTACTTAAAATGCTCATTATTAAAAACTTTCTAAAAAATCACTCACTCTCTAAGCAGCCGTGTTAGAACTTAACACAAATATAGCAGGTTATGAAACAATTGTTTTAGCTGTCGGGCACATCCAATTTTGTACTGGAGTATCTTCATGACAACTTTGATTTTGTAAAGCAATCCTTTAGTGACCAAAATTACGTTATTGGATATTTTTATTGTACAGGGTGTTTGTTTATAACTGGAACACTCAGTATCTTTTTTATTATTGAAAATAAAGGGTAGGTCTACATTCAAAGATTTCTTGGCAAATTACAACGAACTTAAGCGCTATAACAACTTTTTTTTGTTGCCCTTGGTATACAGTGTGTGGCAAGAAAGACAATTTAAATTATACCCTGTATATTTTTGGATTTTTGAATTTTTTAAAAAATTCAAAAATGCAAAAATATATTGGGTATTCTATTTTAAAAAAATTAGCTTTATTGCCACACCCTGTATACCAAGGGGAACAAAAAAAAGTTGTTTAGCGCTTAAGTTCCTTGCAATTTGCCAAGAAATTTTTGAATTCAAACATACCCTTTATTCTCATTAATAAAAATGATACTGAGTGTTCCAGTTATAAACAAACAGCATGTACCTTCGATCACATGCATTTTTGGCCAATTTAATGACTGTTTAGACCACAGTGCGTCGGCGTCCACGTGGTGGTAAAATGTATGGAGGGTTTTAAAAATTGTCGTGCAAAATGTTATTTTGATGTATCCTAGCATTCAAATTGCTTCTTCAGAACGTTTGTGACCCAAACAATTTCCAGATTGACAGGTTCCTTAAAACAGGGTAAAAGAGAATTCGCAACAAAATTCGATGTCGATCAAAACAGCAAAATTTTGTGCTGGAATATTTTTAAAATAGTTACCTGTTTAAAAAACAACAAACTGAATCTCGTGTCCGCAAATAAAAATTAGAGTAACATTTGTGGCATATCGGACAAAGCGTTTTTGTTTCTCACTTCATTACGACCAGGCCTTCAATGTCTAATGGAGAATCCAGACACCTACAGGTCTGTTTTCATCCTTATTAGGAATCATCAGGGAGTCATAGGATTGTGCCTGGCAGTTGCAGTTCAGAAGTTCAGGTCCGAGGTGTCTGGATTCTCCATTAGTCATTGGAAAATTCTCGTACCAATTTTTTTTGGGTAAGTTGTTTTTTCATTACCCATCTTTTTTTTCTTGTTAATTTTTGCTAGCAAGATAACACAAAAAAAAAACAGAAATATATCGCGAACTTTGTCAGGATGGCCCGAGTCCTTTAGAAAACGAAATAACTGGTTCTGTTTGTACATCTTTGTATCACGTTTTACAGTGAAATTGAATTTGGGATTTAATGAAGAACCAAAAAAGGTAAGAAAACTGTGCACTTTTTTTGATACTTATTTTATGTTCTTAGTGATCATTTCTTTTTCTTCTTTTTTCAATAAAAGGCACGTTTACACTAACTCTGATTTATTATCTTAGAAATTTTTTTATAAGAAATGCTTACTGGTAATCTACATTTTTTCTTACGTTTTCTTTAGCGTCTAATAGTGTTTCATTTTCACTATGTTCGGGAGTTTTTTCTTCCAAATTTTTAACTTTCTTTTTTGATTTTTTAAACTTTGCGAAAAATGACGAGTCCTTACTAGTTCTACTGGTGTTTGTCGTTATTGTTTCCGATTGTTCGGATTTTGTTTTAATCTGTTTCTTATCTTCTTTTTTATGGATTCTGTCTTCAAGAATTCTCTGCTCTAGTACTTCGTTAGTTATACCCTAAAAAGTCACAATACGTTTAAAAAAATCAACATTAAAAAGAATAAAAGTATTGGTTACGAACTCGAGTAAAGACAATTTTCTAACCTGTGATAAAAACCAATTCGAGCATTCGAGCATGTTTCTTTCCACAAATATAAAGATAGAAAATTGAATCTTTTGAATAACATATGTCGAATTTGACGTTTTCTGACAAATCATGTGACTTCCGGTCGCTTCCGGTTTTACCGGAAATCGCCCTAACTTTTGATTTTTAAATATGACGAACTGTATATTTTTACATTTTTGGATTCCTGGGAACATTCACACCATGTGTCAAAATTTTTTATTTTATAATTTGTAGCCTTTTGATAGTTGAAAAGTTGGTGGATGTTTTTTAATTTTTAGTATTTCATTAATAAAACATTATGTACAAGAATGTAAAACAAAACGTTAATCTAGTAGATTCTCAAAGTGACCGCCTTGCATTTGCTGACATTGTCATGGCTACCTTGGTCAAAATAAGTAAGCGGATTTTTAAGGCTATACTTTCTTCCCAGATTTTAAGTAAAAAAAGGTACAACTGGAAACGCTTTGTTCTTTATTTTTTTAATCTTTTGCCAGAGTGCACAGGGAAAATGCTTAACAAAAATATCTGAAGGATTTTTCAAAATTCTCAATTATTTTTTCTTCAAAATAAAATCTCTGGTTAGGATTTACAAAAAAAAAATTGAGAAATACTCACAATTTCCTCTGGATTACATTTTTCCTTTTTATATTTCCTTGCTTTAGCGAAAATAAAAACTAAGATTCCTTTTCACACACACTTCATTGAATTTGGGAGAAACACGCATTTCAAGTGTTGGCCGATAGATCGCAGAATTTATACCATTCCATGGTAACTGCAGCTGTTTTGTCAACAAAATTTAAATCGGGCCGCAGTGGGACAGAAGAGTATTTTTACGTTTTCTGACAGAAAACCATTCGAGGTTATGTTTATCTTTCAAAATATTGTTCTAAAACAAATATGAAACCACTCCGCGTGTGCGGTCGCCCTCCGAAAAAGGCCTAGCCCGAATCTATCAAAGAAACAAGAGAACTTTACTGGCTCGTTGGGATTACTATGAATTCGCATAGAAACATTCGGTGCCCATAACCGCACATAGTTTTGTTTTTATTTTGATTCAACTATTTTTTTTTTAATTTAAATTAGTGCATAGTTATGTGCAAGTGTGCTAGTGAAATCGTGAAGTGTAAAGGATAGAACCTCAATTTCAAAAACACTCGGATACTTGGGTACTAACAAAACAGGTCAGTAAAGCTCCATTTAGAGGTTGGAAAGACTCTTGCTAGTCGTTGAGGCTCCTGTTTAAAATAGAATACGATTATTTCGTCTAGCTCCAGTAACCGATTTTTAAATCTGCATGCTTTTAAGTTAACCTGTTGTCGGTATCAGCTGTAAATGCAACCTTAAACATTACACCCAGTTACTTTAATACGTAGTTGGGTAGCCTTTTTTTTGCAGGTGATTCTGCAATAAATGGCGTAGAACGCGAAAAGTCAAAATAAGTAATCTAACCCCAAATTTTTGACCCGGTGCTAAAAAATCTCTGGTGTCCCACTGTGGATAAACATAAATAAAGTCTTCGCGTTGCCACGAAAAACAAATTCAACGACGTAAAATTTTGCACAAAAAATCAAGTTAACATAGTTAAATTGATTACCTGTACAGTGTTGCTAAAAACAATTCCCCAGATTGTAACTACGACCTTAAGAGAAGGGAATCCCACTATATAGCAAAACCACAATATGGCAACGTTTGTTTGAAAAATTAACATTTAGGTTATTTTATCCATCACTGACAAAGTCGCACTGACGGTGACACCTTCAGAAATAAGGATACTTTATTCACAAAGTTTCCAGTCATTATCATGTTAAGTAAACTGATAATCTGGGTTTTATTTGTTTTTGTTTGAAATAAAAGTAGACAAACCAAGTGAATTTGAGATAAGAAATTCGCTTAAAAACCGAAGTTTTACATCTAGAAAATAAAATCAAAATTCAGTGTTTCAGATACCTTAAACAGTGGTTGCCATATTGTGCAAAATAGCAATTTCACTTCAAAATGCGCTACAGAGAGCTTTTTTATAAAAAAACGTTAATAAAAAAAAATTTCCAAAATTAAAATTTGACACATTGGGTTCTGTAGCGCAATTGCGAGTCACATAATTAGTATGTGTGCAAAATTTTAGCACTCAAGCACTTTTTGTTTGGCCAGGATTTCCAGAATACGATTTGCCCTGGGGGTCCTGGCTCTTAAGTGGAATTTAAAAAGCTCAAAGGAAGTCCTTCTTAACTATCAAAAGCTTAAAAATTATAAAATTTAAACAAAAATAAATGATAAAAATTAAATATTTTTTTAATTACTGATTTTTTTGTTGAAAATTATACCTTATAAACTAAGTATTTTTTCTGATAGAGTGAACTCATATCATTCTATTTAAAAAAATGGAATAATTTAATTTTAAAGTTTAAAAACGTGATTAAATTAAGCGTAAAACATTTACAGGATGTTTTTTATTTTTTGTTAAATTAATTGAAATCTAAATATTAATTTTTGGTCCATCATGACCACCAGGAATCCAAAAATGTAAAAATATACAGTATAATGGTACTTTCAGCTTGCAGTGTCCGATCCGATCAACCATTGTTCGGATCTCCTGCCTGGTGAGCTCAATGAGTTTCACGGCCCTCTTCCAGTATTGGTGGAACTTATTCTCCATCCAGCCTGAGAGAGCAGTGTTGATTGTGTTGTATGCTATTTCAAGGGTTGGTTCGGGGCCAACAAAGACAGCGGAGGCCGCTTCGCGCGCCAGCTGGGCCCCTATTCTTCAAATGATAGAAATTCTGCTCCCAGGGAGTCAAATTCTCTCGATACTATGCATGCATGCATTAGTCAAGACCAATATATAGAACTACTTTATATCAATATCGGGCAAAAGTGAGAGAAACCGTCTTAAGGCGAAGATTGGGACCAATGAGAAACATAGTGGCGAGATAATTTGACTCCCTGGGGCAGAATTTATATCACTTCGAGAATAGGTGCACTGGTCGACAGTCTCATTTCTCCGATGCCCAGAATGTCCCGGAATTCATACCAGCGACACAGTGTTTATTCGCCCAAGGGTATTCAGTGTGTCCTGGCAGCTCCTAACGGTTCTCGATGAGCACCTATAGGATTCAAGAGCCTTAAGAATCGCTTGCCTGTCGGAGAGTACCTTTATTGATGTGTTTCGCCAGTTATGATCTATCATCCAACATGCGGTCATTTCAATGTCGAAGATTTCCGCCTGGATTATTGTAGCCATATGCCCAAGACTATGTATGTAAGCTCCGGATCCAACGCGTGAAGGCATTTTGGATCCGTCAGTGTACCAGCAGCTATCCTCACTTGAGAAACTTATTCTGTTGTACGACCAATCTTCCCTATCTGGGAGAATAATGTTGTATAGCTTTTTGCTGTTTACTGTTGCGAGCATTAGATCCGGTAGCAGCCCTAGAATGCAGTGGCTCACAATTACCCGCGTTAAACGGTTTGGCACTATGTGACTTGCCTTGCCACCCCATTGGTAGGTTATGATTAAATACAGGGTTCCTAAGCAAATCCTTAGGGGGCCAAGCAGCCGTGTATAAGACGTAGACAAACGGAAAAGCACATTAGGCAGAAAAGGATGGGCATGGGGTGATGTTGGCACTACATCTTACACGTAATAAATCCATTCCAGGTTGTTGTTTTCTAATGTTTTCCATTTTCATACCTTTAGGACTGGAATAAAAATTGTTTTTGCTCGACTTTAATACCAAACTGATGAGAGATATCGTAAAAAAAAATATTTTTCGGCTTTTCATTTTGTAACCATTGTCCTTACGCACTGTTTACAGGCTGGGGACTGAGATACATGCAAATGACTAACCTAAAGCGTTCATACACGGCCGGAGAAATCGACTGAGATATTTCCGTAGAAACTTTATCAAGCAAATAGGACGGGTTGACGCCTTCGAACGTCCAACCCGGGTTTTGCACTTTGATTCGAAATCAAAAAGGAGGAACAGTCAGATGTGGGGCCGTGCACAAATTACGTAACGGTGATTTTTGACCCCCTCCCTATGTAATGTTTTGTAACGGTTTGGCACGCCACTCCCCTAATATTACGTAACAATTTCAAGACCACTTACCCCCCCCCCCCAAAAAAAAAAAACTTCACTTATTTTCATTCCAAATTTTCTTAGTTTCACACAAATGCAAACGCTGTCGAAAACCCCCCTCCCCCCTACGTAAAGTTTTGTAACCCCCTCCCCCCTATGACCATTACGTAATTTGTGCACGGCCCCTGTAGTCCCAGTGGAGGAGGGCGAGAAAATTGATATTTTTTTCTTAAAAATTATACTCTTTAGACCTATTTCTTTGCGTTCCCGAAATTACGTAATTTTTGAAAAAAAATTGCAAGCGGCGCCATTTTTATTTCGTGCTTTATTTTTCTAACATTTTTGCGTTCGGCTAATTTAATTTAAAAAATTTTGCCTGCGGCGCCCTTTATCTTCTCACTCGAAACCAAGATCCCCCGTTTTAGGAAAACTGATCGAATAAAAGTAGAGTATGACCATGGGGGAAATAATTTTTTTCTACGGTATGACGAAAATTTCGAGAAAGTTGAAGAAAAAAATAAAAAAAGTGGCAGAGCTCAAGTTTTTCGTAAAAAAAACGTTTTTTGTAAAGAAACAGAGCAAAATAAATCTTTTCACCCCTTTTTGGGTGTTACCAATATTGGCAGCCCCTTATTTTTCGATTTTACCCTCCCGCTAGTTTTGAAGAATTGGTTCGCTACATGTTTCGAGATCATGTCATAAAACACCTCGAAAATATCAAATGTAGTGTAGGGCCAGCTTTATTTAAAATCAATAATATCGCAAGCAAAAAGCTCTGCTGGAAAAACAGCGCCGTTTATTGATATCTTTGGCTGCTAGTGCTAGCTGCATGGTTTGGCCGTTTCCGGATAGATGTCACTAGTAGAACAGAATGGAAAGAAATTTAATTAAAAGCGAAGATATTTCTTTCTAATGTTAACAACCTCACGAGTTTATCGCTCAGTATCGTAAATAATGGACCCTGCCGCCTCCTTTAAGCAAGAAAAAGCTGTGGTTTGGACCTGAAAACATCTAATTTTCCTCGATCATCTCATGGTGTGGTCGCCATCTAGCGGAATTTGCAGACATCTTGTCAATGGCTATTATTGCAACTATGATTTATGCTCACAATGAAAGAGTGGCGACAATTTTTTCTCATGAAAGCAGTCTGGAGATAATAACAAACTGGCACCATTGCTCAATATACCTGTTTCTTTTGTGCGCGCAGAACTTTCTATGCCATTTCTGTTTGATTTATTGAAATCCTATCCCTAAGGAAAATCTTAGGAACCCTGTATATCACATTACACAGTTTGAAGGGTTTCTTAAATTTTATGGATTAATAATGGAAGGAGCTTTTATCAGTGAAAATAACACTGATCCCAACAAGTTTTCGTACAGATTGGTCCTTTCCATCATGGTTGTACAAAAATTCCATTTTATTTTTGACGCTTTTTGAGAATCAGAACTGTTAATTTTGTGGTTGTCGATAATTCTTCACCAATTTGATGACTCGTCAACTACGGGTTTTACTTTACGGCGATCAGGATATCACCTACTGTTCGTCTAAAACAGTGACTTTTGTAAAGCCTCGGTTTACCACCCTAAATTGTGGATAGAATAGGATGTGGTCAATTCAACAAAGATCGCACTGTGTAGTTTCGAGTTTTGCCCGGTCGAGCTTAGAGGCCCTGTATACGATTTTTGACAGTTATTGTTTTACCAGAGGTGAGCAACTGGATTTTACAGTTGTTCGGGAAATGTTTGAAATTGTGTGTTGGCAATGATAGTTGGTAACCCCTGACGATAAATAACTTTGTGCCCGACGAATTTGTATTGTTCCTTTGTCCAACGGAGAAAGAAACTCAGGAAAAGTGGAAAGGAAACATGCATTTGCCAAGCTGGAAAATTAATAAAAATAGCCCAATTTGCGAGCTACGTGAGCTACAAGCAGTTGGTACAAACATACACATTTAGCATGTACTTCGTTAATAAATAACACATTATGTTTCCATGTTTTATTGTAAGAAAAAGTAACAACAATATAGATCATAGGAGTCTTTATATTTTACCTATTATTTACATTTTCAATATCTACCGTGTCTATTCACTGTTTGTTTTTGTTTTTTTTTGTCAAAGCTTGACATATTTTACTAACCAAAAAAAATCAATCCTTCAAAAAATGTCTGAGGAAATTATCAAAAAAGATAACAAAACATCGGTCCATTTCATAAAATCTGTCTTACATGCAAATATGAAAAAAACCAGAAAGAGAGGGCAATATGAGTTGAGCCCACCTCTGGTAAAACAACAACTGTCAAATGTATACAGGGCCTCTAGTCGAGCTGAGACAGCGCATCAGCTAAATTTCCTACCAAAGCTACGAAAATTTGAGTCGAGTTGGTGTGTGTAGTGAAGTCAGTTTGAAATTATTATACTTACCATGATTTCTGTCAAAGTTTTCCCCCTAGCATATCCACAGTCTCCCCTGCCAAAAATCCACCCAGGCGCTATACCTTCAGGGTCATACAGTAGTATGGAGTTTCTGCTTGAAGTATATAAAATTCTTGATATTATAATCAGTAGTACCTAAAACATGTTATGTATTTGAAAACGTATGTAATAAGAAAAGTAAAAGAAAGAGTTAGATGTGCAAAATTTCAAAAGGGATCAGCTGGGATTTAGTGGACACAGTTTTAAAAGACTGAGGAGAGCCCCCATTTAAAAAGTACGATTAGTTTTTGGGTCTATTTATATGTGACCTATAATTCGACAAGAGACACCGTGATTTTGTAAACTTAAAAAAAGCCTATAACACATATCCAGACAACACCGTTCTCAACTAAAAAGCCAGTTAACTCATTTTCGTTTTAGTATCCTTTGGCCTATGATCGGTGCCATATTGACACCAAACTGACAGAATATCCATGTTTTACTTGTCAATTTGGTTATAAAAATGGCAGCCACATTAGGCTAAAGGGCACTGAGGCGGTAGGAGTTACAGGCTTTTTAGTTAAGAATGGTGTTGATCCAGATAGACCATTTTTGTACATTCTTCTTCTTCTTCAAATGTTTTTGCCTTCTATATTACCAATTTTAAAAGTTTATATTTGTCATTTCTCAAAATATGGCCAAAATATTCAGGTTTTCGTTTTTTGATGGTAAATAAAACTTCAAGATCTTTATTTATTCTAAGCAAAACTATCCAATCCATCCATCCAAGATATCCTTAGTATTCTACGATAACACCACATCTCGAATGCCTCTAACTTCTTGCACATGGGCTCAGTCAGTGTCCATGCTTCCGGAGAGTGGTATTAAGATCGCGACTACACAACACTGATTTTGATAAAAGATGATCCGGCCTGTTCAGTTCTTGCACGAACTTCTTGCATGTTGTCCCAGTTCTCATTGAGAAGGCAACCCAAGTATTTGTATGAATCCACGCGTTCGACTTGCTGCCCATTTACTTCTAACATGCCTCTGATGTTCTTTTCCTTGGATATGACCATCCATTTTGTTTTTCCAACATTTAAGTTAAGAAATTAACTCTGTGTTTCGGACTTCCATTGTCTATATTTTATTTATACACGATGTTTCGATCAGTACAATCTCTGATCGTCTTCAGGTGAAAACTACAATCAATTCCTAAGGCTACGTACTTATATACTGTGAGAAATCACTCAACCTTGAAGTTTAAGAAGTTGGCTCCGCCCAAGGAGGGGCTTCCAAATATTTGGGATTTCAACACTTGGTTTACTGAAAATACCATGATTCTCCCAATAAACGCAGCTTCAAGGAATTTTCGTTTCTTCCAGCGTGACCGCTTGTGCAAAACCTTTGCTTCTGCCCATTCCATTCAGTGTTGTTTTGACCACGCATGTTCGGCGATTCTTGATTTCGTTGTTTCACCTTTTTGGGTATTCGTCTGATGTTCCTTAAGCCTAACAGATAGTGGTCTTTTAGTTTCGCCTATGTATGATTCACCACACTCACAAGGAACTTGGTAAATGCATTCCTTATTTTGTTTGTTCTCCGGTTTTGTTTTACTAAGAAGGCTTCGAATTGTATTACTAGATTTAAAGGCAAAGCAAGTATGAGACTGCATGGAAGAGTTTGAGAAGCGGGGTGAAAGGCGGAGGGTGGTGGGAGAGGTAAAGTCATTTTTTGGTGCGAGAAAATTTCAAAACTGTTTCGAAAATCATGCCAGAATTGGCGTTGAACTGATGACGTCACGGTTCAAGGATTTCAAAACTGCTCCTTGGACTGTCTCAAAAGCGCCTCAATCACGATTCCAATATGGCGGGAGTTGTCATTTCTCAATACGCGGGTATTTTTCGGGTTATGGACATCGGCTATTTTTTTTTTGTTTTTTCAATAATTTCAAATTCAAAAAGCTCTTTATTAAAATAAATTTTACAATAATAAAATAGTATAAAATGACCGCACATAAGCTCTTTCAAAAATATATAAATTGACAAAATCCAATAATGTTGTCAATTTGAAAAGTTCTAATGATGGAAACATTTTAGGTTTGCCGTATATAATCTTTAAAAACCACTTTTGTAAAGTTTTTATTTTCTCATAACTATTTTCGTAGCCTCCTCCCCAGACTAAGGAAACCTTTTAACTGTGTAAATTTGTATATCGACCTTCTTAATTTATTTGTTAAAATTTCAACATGTCGATCCCAACGTAGATGTTGGTCGATTTGGACCCCTAAATATATAATATCATAAGTTTTATGTATTTGTTGTGTACAATTACAGGCATTTATATTTTGACAGGAGTGAACAGAAATGCTCTGGAAGTCTGGCTGACCATTTATGTTTAAAGAAAAAGCTATAAATTTTGTTTTTGATGTGTTAAGAGTTAGCTTATTTGCACTAAGCCAATCTAAAATTTGTTGCATTTTTAATTCTGCAGTTTCTTTTGAGACTTCAGCTATGACGTCCACTATGGCAGAGTGAAAACCTCCGCGAACAGTTCGAGGAGAACGCTGTGATTTGCTACACCGACGGGTCCAAACTGTCGGAGAAGCAAACCACAGGATCGGGGGTTTACGTAGAAGACAGGAGGTTCGAAAGAGCTACCCGCTCGGAGAGCAAGCCACGGTCTTTCAGGCAGAGGTGTATGCCATAATAATGGCTGCAACCATGGAGGAAATAAAGAACGGTACGGAGGAGCATGTTTATATGTGCAATCAACCCTAAAGGCACTAAGGACGCCCAAGATCAACAACACCCTGGTGGAGGAATGTGCGGATGCACTAGAATCCTTGGGAGAGGGCAAACAAGTGACATTTATGTGGGTACCGGGACATATGGGGGTGCCAGGGAACGAGAAGGCCGACGAGCTCGCCAGGATGAATGGCAGTGAGCTTAGGTATATTTTTTTTGTATTTGCCACGTACATAAATACGATGGATAATCATATAGCGGACAAGAAATCTGGTATAAAAATTGTATATTTATTTGCAAGCTACCTGAACAAAAAATGCCACCGGTTTGTGTCGTGGCTTCCAGTGGATGCATTCAAGTGAATTAGAAAAACCTTAATTCTTATATATTTCCTTCTTCCTCACTGTTTCCAAATATGTAAAAAAAGAGAAAAAATTGAAAACGATAATGCAATATGTCTGGTGGTTTATTCTATCTGGAGAACTCAAGCATGGTATCCAAAATTAGAATCCGTGATTCGCTTAAAAGTTATCGTTTTAAATCCGAAAGGTGATTTACTGTTATCCTCGTTTAGGTAACCCCACCCACTATGAAAGAATCTTTCCCCTGGGGGTAGCAATCTTATCAAGGTGGCCTATAGTAAAAGGGGCGTTTGGGAGGATGCAATTTATCTTTTCCAAATGATGGAAGTTTTGCGACAATAATATTGAGACCACCTTGCAGCCTAATGTAAATCAAGTTGTATCCATTTTAGAAACAGAATCTCAAAATACTGGGAAATATTGAACTCTTAACACACATAGGTCTGCCTTAGATTTAATTTGCAAGCAGAAAAATCAGAAATGGTAGATAGGTTTATGAGACCCACTTTTAAGCTGCGCCCTCAGTTTCCGAAATATAAACTTGGTATCCGGAACCAGTGTTACCTTACATAGGTAACTTGTACCCTTTGGTAAATTTAACATTCGGGTTATTAACTATAAAAATGGTACTTCTTTTAACTCTTTGTTCTGCTCAAAGAGTTCAGACATTTTCTATAAGTTAAGTAACATCAAGGCTAACGAGGCATAGAAATAATTCTTAAAGATATTTTTAAAATAGTAGGAGAATTCAGCCTTGGCTTAAGTAACCTGTTTCAAAGAAAATTTACAGTTCTATTTGTGTTTTACCATTATATATTACATACAGAAAACAAAACTTTTGATGAACAGAGGATACACTTATTTTAACAATTAAAAAGCCTCATAAGCCCGCTACATCCCAAAACATTAGCAGCTGGTTTTAAAAAGGTTTTTAAAAAAACGCAGAAATAGATCAAATTTTAAAGGACATAGCACAGGACATGGGGTGTCTTCCGCAGCATTAAGGGTTGGTGCATTAATCAAAAGTATTAGAAAGGCTGCGGGTTGTTCCGAAGAAAGGAAAACGTTTAATCGATTTTATAATAAACCTTTAATTTCAAAAGATTTCTTAGCTAATTATATTAAGAAATATATTTTTAACACATTTAAATTTTAAACCTTGTGGTTTCCTTATTATCGCCATATTCTCTAAATAACTACCTGGTGTATCTAATAGGATGTGCCCAGACTTACCTGTAAGGAAGTTCAATCTAAATTATACAAGATTGGTCACATCCTATTAGACGCCCTCCCATTTAGATATTCATGTACTTTTCATGCAATTTATTTAAGTACTAGTCAACCCGCCCTTGGCGATCTTAATATTTCAGGAAGCTTTAGAAGTATACTGAAGTACCTAGCAGAGATCAGGCCGGCTGTCATGGCGGTATGTTTTTCTTATCTCTAAAACTTGCGTATGACGTGCTACGAAGTATCACTACCTGGTGTATCTAATAGGATGTGACCAATTCGTATAATTTGGATTGAACTTCCTTACAGGTAAGTCGTTTAATCCTTAATTATTTTAATAAAAATTATTTGTGGGTATACCTTATCTCAAAAGAAATATTTAATACATTTTTTGTCTTCTAATCTTTCCTTTTTTCACAGATTTTTTCTATTCATTTTCAAAAACAACCAACACATAAAAGACCTTTTCTGAAAATTTTAAATAATTTTTCTCGTATTATGTTGGGAATTTGGAACCTTTGGTTGCACTAAAACAAAGTTATGATTGTTTTCCACAAACCAAAACTACTCTTTGTTGCACTCGACGCGCGTTTCGCTAACAACGTTAGCATCATCAGTAGGCGATAAACAATGCCAAGAGTTCGCGGTCGCCAACAATTTCATCATTTAAACGACTTCGAGAAAGGATGCATCGTGGACATGAAAGAGGCTGCTTTTGGTTTACGGGAAATTGCAAAAAGGGTTAATGCCAATCCATCAACAGTGTTAAGAGTTTGGAGAAGGTCCTCCAATGATAAGACTTATAGACGTCGTGCGGGTTCTGGACGCCCTAGATTATTACAAGGTCGTGATTTACGGCATCTGACTTCTTGCACTCAGAGATCGACGGGACAGTATACACCACGTAAGAGATGTTCTAGTTGCAGCTACAGGACGAGTGTTTTCAAGGATGACAGTTAGTCGAAGATTGCTTGGTATGAGGCTGAGGGCTTACCATCCGCTTTTGGAGATACCTTTGACCCCACAACATAAGGCTCGCCACTTGGAGTGGTGCAGAGCTCGGCAAAACTGGAATGACGAATGGAATAACATAAGCTTCAGTAACGAATCCAGAAGAACGAATTGAACCTGATACAGCAAGACAGCAAAGTATCATGGTATGGGTGCTATATGTTTAGGAAGCAGATTCACCTCTACTCCTCATCAACGGCAATCTGAATGCTCGGCGATATATCGATGAAGTGCTGCAGCCAGTTTTACACCTCTACCTACAAACTATCCCAAATGCGATCTTTCAACAAGATAATGCCAGAACGCATTATGCTCGTGAAACAATGGACTTCTTACATGAACTTGGCATAGAGACTTGGCCAGCAAGATCGCCTGACTTGTCGCCTATCGAACACGTATGGGATATGATAGGGCGCATTCTTAGTCGATTACCACGTCCCCCTGGAAACTTAGATGAACTCAGGCATGCCGTAAGGAGGATTTGGATCAGTGTTCCTCAATATGATATAGACTATCTTATTTTGTCAGTACCCAATAGAACAAACGAGTGCATAAATAACCATGGAGGAGCCATTCATTATTAATTTTTTGATGATTATCATGGAGGAATCTTCTTGGAAATGTAATCAATTACTAAGAGCATTAATATACAGGGTGGATTCTTTAAACGGAACGGTGCTTCTAGCGGGTTAGACTTTGGATGAATAAAAAAATCCAAAAACATGTCAACTGAGATATTTAATTTCCTTTAATCGTGTTATCTTGGATTATGTCATTTAGTTCACGAGGTATGACAATTTTTTTTTTAAATAGGACACCCGGTATATTTTGTAATTTTTGAAATCTGCAAACAATTCTGTCTTCAGCAATACCACATAGTAGGATCTATCTTTTAAGATAATCAAAATATTTTTATCTAAATCTGTATGGACAACTTCGATATTCATTCAAATATCCCCCGTAAAACAGTTTAAATGCCTCTATCTTGGAAACGATAAGAGATAGAGTATTAGTGTGTGGTATTATCACAGACCTAACAATAACAATGTATCTCGTAAAACGTATCGCCGGAATTAGGCGTTCTCTTTCTCTTTATGTAAATTCAAAAAAATATTTGTAGTCATCCTAACTCGTACTTTATACAATATCTTTTCCTCAAAGAGGAAAATAAAAAAAGATACAATGTGTCTGAGCCAGTATGCGATGTGAAAATGATTACATATATGTAGTATATAAGCTCGTATTCCCCAAATGATTAAAGCATAGTAGGATGAAGCCTTGTTGCCAACTTGAGGTTACTTTCTTGTTGGTTCTGAAATTTCATGAAAATCTTAGTGCTTTTTTACCACTATAAGCAGCTACATTCAAAAATATCATGAAAACAAGGTTTATTTATTTAAAAACTATAATTACAAAACAAAAGATAAAAAATAAACTCATAAAAAATAAAAAGCCCATATTTTTCCCAATACTCCCAACGATCCCTAAACAAGAACTGGCAAGTCGCAATACCTTGCCGTGTGTTGGATTGGGTTATTTTAGTGAAAAAAAATAAAAAAAACAAAAAAAAAATAAAAAAAACCACCGGCGCCGGCGGATTTGGGGTCCTAGGGACCCTCTAGTAGGTGCCATTATTATGTTTATTTGTCTGTAAGTTTAGAAAAGCAGGTACCTGACCACAGACCTAAGGGTTTCAAGTTCTGTGTACCTCACCTATGTAAAATAACAATGGGTAAAACGAAATTGTTAAGTATAGTAAAATATTTTAATTCTCAAAGCTTTAATTGAATATTAGTTTTAAAAAAAGAGTAGGTATTTTATTATATTTTTACTTTTATCTTAACATATTTTATATGACATATTTTAAACTTATAATTATGCAAGTGATTTAGTAGATTTCATCAGGGGTTTAATTTAAACATCAGGTTTTGCCTTTTTCCTTCAATTGATAGAAAAGACTATTAAACAGCTGTTGCACTCAGCCTTATATTAAAGTTATCTGGTAATTTTAATTTTTTTTTGGTATTGCACCAGCAAATTTTACAATAATTATTAAAATTATCACCTACTTTAATCGCTTTTACTCACCATTAGCACTTAAAAAAATATTTAACAACATAACACAATTAAATTGGTGGCGGGTTTCTGAAAGGGTGACAAGAAAGGGAGTGAGTTTTTATAACTTCATCCAAAAGACGATTTTTGTAAGTGTCAATAAATTACAAAAGCATGGTTACCGATGCAAAAAAAATAGTTTTTTTAAATCACTCGCTGCGCTCGTTAATTTAAATCAACGCTCGTAAAAAAAACGCCTTTTAACCGCTAGTTGTGAAAACTACAAATTACTGCTTTTGTGCAATTAACCTATTTGTGACATATTTATTAATTTTTCGCCGCTACTGGTAGAGTATGTAAAACAAATGGATGTATCTAGGACATACGTCTACAAAAATACACATGTTTTACCGCAGTGTTGCCGAGCAACGTTCTGAAAATCATTCTGTCCTTTTTTGGCACACAGGCTAGCTTGGGGGCAAAACAACAAATAAGAATTTATGAATGACATTCAGGGTCTATGGTTTTTAGATCTGTGGGTATTATCAAAAAGATAATTTTTTTTAAATTCAAAAATGTCAAACTATACAGGCTGTCCTATTTAAAAAAACATATTTTTTTTGCCATACCTCGTAAACAAAACGACATAAAAAATCCAAGATAGCACGATTAAAGAAAATTAAAAATGTCAGTTGACGTATTTTTCGATTTTTTTTTATAAAACCAAATTCTAACTCGCTAGAAGCACCGTTCCGTTTAAAGAATCCACCCTGTATAAATAAATTACTTTAAAAATATTTGTCCTTTCTGGTGTTGCATTTTTTTATTCTCCAGTATATTTTATAGCAATAAATTAGGTTAGGTTTTGTAAAACTGTCAGTGGGAAGTGCATTTTGGCGATAGCAAGAACCGAGGACGTTGTGGTTGACCCGGTGAAGTCACATTTTGAAATCACGCAAGCACCGTGTTCTACGCCAAAAAATGACTTACGCTAAGCGGGCGGGATGCTACAATAATTTAAAACACGCTAACGAAGTCGCGGGCACTATCTAGTTCTTTTTAAATGTAGATTTTTCTTACATGAAAAAACGTAATCCCAACCACCACCATAGACAAGCCGGCAAGCACCCATCCGAGGGGCCTTTTTATTTTTGCCACACAACCTTGCGCGTTTATGGAATCTGTCACAATTTTGGGCTCGTCCACCCATACATGGGTGTACTCCTCTTGCTGAATGGGATCGTGGAGACACTGCATCGGAAAACTCAGCTTGCAACAGCTCCACGGGACCACTGGGAGGCGTAGAGAGTCACCGTTCAGTCTTAGGCTAAAACAATGTCATCCTGGCTTACTTTTTAGTCCACCATACCAATAGTATGGGGGACTATTAAAATCGTGAAATTTTGACTTTTCTTAATTTTATCAAAAATGAGTTACTGAGGTTCCAAAACACCTTAATCGACGAAAAAAAAAGTTGTCTGTCTGTATACACGATAACTCAAGAACTCCTTAATCGATTTTAACGAAATTTGGCACAAAAATCCTCTATCGGCTGACCATGAACTGATTAACTTTTGGGTAGGGTGGTGGGAGGTTGAAGGGGGGAAAAGGGGGATAAAATATTTAAAAAAATTGTAACTTTGGAACAAAAGCAAGTAGCGATATACGGTTTTCGGATTTAGGTTTCTATGAATATGGACTACAAATTTTGTTATAAAGTCCAAATTCGTAGGAGCTTTAGTTTCCGAATTATTTGAAAAAACGTTAAAATATATATATAAAAAAATCATAACTTAGAAGTAAAGTAGCTATTGATATGCGGTTTTCAGGTTCAAATCTTTCAGAGCTACAGTTTTCGAGATATTTTCATTTCCTTTCAACATAAAATAATCGATTGTGTGGTAGACTATCCGTGCTTTCTAGCACCAATTTTTGCGCTATTCTCTTCCTTATAAACCCCCTCCCCTAGCTGTCACTTTTTTGGCTGCATCTACGCCAGCCTAATAATTATACTTACTCTTTTACAAGCTCTGATTTCTCGTTAACATTATTTTTGTTCAGCCACTCGGCATAATGCCAATCTTCGTACGAGTTGTGTCCGCAACATTCCAAGTTGTACTGTAGCTGATCGATAGCTTCTTTCCACTGTACGTCGCTCAGATAGTTTCTCATTCCTTTTGAATTAAAAAAAAAAAAACATTAATGTCTTTGGCATTGACAAGGTGCTCACCAGTAAGAAAACGCTAAAGGTCAGGGTAATTAAAGCACTAAATTAAAAAAAAAACTTAAAGGACTAGTTTTTATTAAATGCATTCAAAAGTAGAAAATAATATTTTATCTTTCTTATACCATAATAAAAGCGAAGAGCGCAAATTAAAAATTTTAACTTCTAGGTATCGTATATTGGTTACATCGACGATTCCAACGATTTTCAAAGGCTTGGCAAGCACGGCAATCTCATCCTTTTTCAGCTTCGTTATTCGAATAGAAGAAGAATTTAAAGTTAAAAATTTTAATTTGCGCCCATCGCTTTTCTTATGGCATAAGAAAGATAAAAAACTATTTTCCACTTTTGAGTGCATTTAATAAAAGCTTGTTCTTTAAAAGTTTTTTTTAATAAAAATGTATTTTTTAATTTTTGGATTTGTACCCTAAATCGTCCATTTTGAATCCGCCATATTGAAATTTTTAAATCTGATCAAAAATTCATATCCCCTTACTGAAAAACCCCTGTATGCCAATTTTGATTTAAATCGAACAAACCAAATCTTTTCCCACCTCCACTTCCCTCGTTAGAGGGAAGTGTTTACTTATAATAATACCATATTATTGTATTGTCGCCAGAACTATAAACGCATACCAAATTTGAACACACACCCTTAATTTTTATATTTCTACCCTTAATCGTCCATTTTGAATCCGCCATATTGAAATTTTCAAATCTGATCAAAAATTCATAATCCCCCTCCTTAAAAACCCCTGTATGCCAATTTTGATTGAAATCGAACAAACTAAATCTTTTTCCCTCTCCACCTCCCTCGTTAGAGGGAGGTGGGTACCTGAGAATACCATATTATTGTATTTTCACCGGAATTATAAACGCATACCAAATTTGAAAACAATCGGATGTGGATAAGTCAGTTAAAATTGGTTAGCAAAACATGACTTCATATTGAATTTTCAAAATCTGATAAAAAATTCGTATTTCTTATCCCCAAACGCCCCCGTATACCAATTTTGGTTGAAATCGGAAAAACATAGGTGTTTTCCCCCTCCACTTCCCTCGTAGGGGGAGAGGTGCCTAATAATGAACTTTAAATGCATGTCAATTTTGAAGGCAATCGGATGTGTATCAGTTAGTTAAAATGTTATAAAATATTTGTAAATTTATAAAGAGTCATTACGAAATGACAAAAAATCGTCAATCTTGAATATTTTGAAAATCTGATAAGAACAACACAACTTCAACTATATCCCTCTCCACTCCCATCGAGTAGGGGGGCGCTGTCAATTTCATCACACTATATTCTTGTTTTGTCACCGCAACTATATAAGCATGCCAAATTTGAAGCCGATCGGATGTCGGGAAGTTGGCCAAAATTAAGTTGCAAAATTCCACCCGAACAAACATATTTACATACATTGCAAGTTAAATAAAAGCTTGTAAAATGCACCACTTGCATTTTCAAATCCTTTAAAGTTTGCAAAAACAGAATACTAACTAAGGTTTTCGAACCTTTTGAAGTTAGTTAAGTTAAACATATCCAAAGAGAGTTTGATTTTTTTTGCAGTTTGGTCAGAAAAAAGTCGAGTCGAATTTTCGATAATAAGATTTTGGTGCGTATTCAAGACTACTATTTAAATTTACTGTTGCTAAAAAATGAGTTGACAAAGCCTACTTTTGACTTTCTTTCTTTATAAAAGCTCCACTTCAGCTATTTTTCGCGCGATTGTACAGGGTGATTCATTATATTTGGACACCCCGGTTATAGCCGTTAATATTAGAGATAGAAAAAATGTTGTAATGATTTTAATAATTTCGTTCGAATTTTTTGAAAACTTTGACAGACGCTGTCAAATGTCATTCCATATGTCAGATTTTGACATTAACTTTCTTATTTGAAATTGAACACCCTGTATTTTTTATTTTGTCAAGTTTCATTTTCCTTTCGTATTTCAAAAACATCAATTGTCTAGGTGCGGTAAACGGTTTCCGAGATATTGCATATTTTTGGTGGATTTTTGCACTCTCGTTAGTACCGTTAATATTAAAGATAGAAAAAAAAATTAATTCAAAACAAAAGTTGTTCAGTTTTTTAAGGACTTTATACATATTTTGCCAGAAAATATCAAATGTAATTTTTATGTCAAATGTATAAATAACTAAAATAAATTAGGACTACTCTATTTTTAAATACGAACGACAACAACAACGACCACAAGAAATTAGACACTTAAGGTAAATATTTCGACGCATCGGTATTATATACGTAACGCGTTCGAAATAAAGTCAAAATACACTAGATTTTTGACTTTTTTAGGCGATGTTTCGAACGATGCCTGCTTTCTTGAAGGTTGCGATGACAGAACTGCTGATTGAAATCGTTGCGTATGTTCGTGAGTCCGTAACGATACGTACATCCTTCCGTACGCAACGAGATTCTGTCATCACACCCGTCAAAGAAGCAGGCATCGTTTGTTTCGAACGCGTTACGTATACCGATACCGATGCGTTGAAATATTTACTTTAAGTGTCTATTTACTAATCTAACAAATGCTCGAACGGTGATGGTGAAATGGTGATGTATTTACTTCAACACAAAATTCATAACGACCTCTTATGCCAGAAATCGTGTTAAGTATTCTGTGTCTCAGGTTTCTATTAATATTAATTTCTTCATTATTCCCTCAATTTTCAATTTCTTCTAAAGGCGCAATTACACAGACGAACATGCTCAAAGAAAAGCTAGTGCAAAAGATTTAAAATTTTTTGCGCGAACATTTTTGTGAGCTTTTCTTTGAACATTTTGTTCGGGTAAATTTTTGAGCAAATTATTGCTATCTGTTTTGGAAACCTATTTTTAAAGATGAGAATAAATAAAATTTCACATCAGTGATCAGTGATCTCAATTCTTGAAAAAAAATGGAACACCAACTTTTATTTTAAATTTTTGTGAAAAAAAGCCGAAGGCAAGCGAAACATTATTATTGGCTATCACTTTTGTCACATGGATTAGGGTTACTTATAATATTTTTTTCTTAGGGTTTTTCCCGGATTTTTTTGCCCGGGGGTTTTTTTGGGACTTTCTTGCGAGTTTTTTTATTTCCAAGGGTTTTTTTCCTAAATTCGAAAAACAACCCAAGAAAATTTTTCAAATATCGGCAAAAAACTCAAAAATTGCGCTTTTAAGCGGTAATCCGCGCCTCACGACTATGAGGAGTGGTGGGGAGGGGATTTTTTTTTAAACATATTTTTGTAACTTTACTTTAACCTTAGCTTTGATTGTTTTTTTTTAATTCCTCACACCAGATTTACCTACTAAGTTTAAGGCCCCAAGGGTTGCTTAAAAAAGCAAAAGGTTTATGAAAATGCTGAAGATAGATATTTATTGTCAATTTAATGTAATAATCACGGTCGATTACTGACACTGAACAAACAATATGCAAAGGGCAACATTCCGATTCAAAAGTCTAGTCTATTACTGCTAAATTATATTTTTTAGACAAGGGTCGGGATCGTAGGGTTGTAAAAGTTGGTAATAAACGGGTATTATTTAAATCGAACGTGCTTTTGTTCATATATTTGAGATTTAATAAAATGTAAATAGGTTTTTTTATTTCACTTAATTATTATTGTAAAAGACTAAACTAGGAAGTAATATAAAGAGATATGAGTGGTAAGGCGTTTATAACTAACGTATCAAAAAGACAATAAATACCATAAGTACAAAAAATACTCTCACCACAACTACGACGTGTAAATAATTCTTTATCTGGTATTGTAAGTTCAATTTTTTGTGAAGTAAATCCAACCCAAATCGACCCAAACTACTCTACGTTTCTCTGATATATGGATGGACATTTTTAGTTTTAGTTTGCGCCCGTCGCTTTTATTATTATGATATGAGAATGCTAAAATTTATTTTCTACTTTTTAGTGCACTTTATATTTTATAAAAGCTTCTTTTTATTTAAAATAATTTTTTAATTTTTAGACTATCATAAATCCATCCTTTCGATAATTCTCTTCCCTAAAAACCCCTGTATGCCAATTTTGATTGAAATCGAACAAAATAAATCTTTTTCTTCCTCCACTTCCCTCATTAGCGGGAGGGGGTGCCTAATAATACCATATTATTGTATTATCGCCGCAACTATAAACACACACCGAAAACTGAAATTGAATACCAAATTTGAGTTGCAAGATTTGAGCCGAACATAAATAAAAGCTTGTAAAAATCGCCAAAAATTTCAATATTTAAAAAATCGGAAACGCAAGTTCTACGCGTCAATAAAAAAAAACGAATTTCTTTGTTTTGCGTCGGAGAGCCCTTTCCTTATGGAAAGATTTGTTCTAAAACTTTCATAAAAAAACTGCGTTGACCCTTCTTTGTTGTCATGTAATTTTGTGTGTCAATGTTCATTTGACCAAAACCCCCTCTCACTAGTCTACGGTTTTTACCTTCTCCTAACCCAGCATCAGCAACAAATAAGTGCCAATTATGGTATACTGACATATCCCTTATAAAAATCAAATCAATCGAAGTTGCTTATGAGGTAAAACGTGAATTTCAACATCATATCGTTTTTCCGTCGGAAAGCACTTAATTAAAATACCTTGTTTTAAAACTTAGTCTTTCTATTTTCAGTTAAGTTCAATGAATTCCCATAAAACTATAAAATTTAAATTTGTAAAGAAATTTTTATACCCCCAATTCTTCAAATAAATTTTGCTCAACATTCTCTCCAAAATTTACCTGTGTTTTTTTGTACGAGATTTTGCTCGAACATTTCTTTGAACATTTTGTTCAAGAGGCTCGTGTAAATCTTTGTCGGCTTTTCAACATCAAAGGAAAGTTTGTCTGTGTAAATGCGCCTTAAGGTGTTCGGGCGATTTAAGTAAATAGTCTCCTTGATCCCACAACCAACAAATATCCGGAGGTGTTATAATATGGGATAATTTTGATTTAGAAAATTTGCTAAATGCTAAATATCTTATTCCGTTAAAATTTCCTCGGGAAAAAAATTCTATCATCTCCGGATATTTGGTTTTGCGACGATTTCAAGGAGACTATTTACTCAAATCGCCCGAACATCTTAAGGCGCAATTACACAGACGAACATGCTCAAATAAAAGCTCGTGCAAAAGAACTGAAATTTTTCGCGCGAACATTTTTGTGAGCTTTTCTTTGAACATTTTGTTCGGGTAAATTTTTGAGCAAGTTATTGCTATCTATTTTGGAAACATATTTTTAAAGATGAGAATAAATATAATTTTACATCAGTGATCAGTGATCTCAATTCTTTAAAAAAATGGAACACCAACTTTTATTTTAAACTTTTGTGAAAAAAAGGCGACGGCAAGCGAAACATTATTATTGGCTATCAGTTTTGTCATATGCAATGTTAAAATAGTTAATGATGGAGGTAATAACATTTAATTCTTTTTTTAAACTTTTTTGGTTTTCTTTCATTACAAAAAGAAAACGGAAATGTCTTCGCAGTAATTACTTTTTAAAATGCAGGTGAATATTTTTAGAGAACTGTTCTGGAGAGTAGTTAGTTGTTCCCTGTGGGGGGGATAGGGAGGTTTAGACAGTCGGAACGCAGCGCTGTCAAACACTGCTGTAATTTTGTGTGTCAATGTTCATTTGACCAAAACCCCCTCTCACTAGTCTACGGTTTTTACCTTCTCCTAACCCAGCAACAGCAATAAATAAGCGCCAATTTTTATTTTAAATTAAAAAGTTACAAGTATACTGGCATATCCTCTATAAAAATCAGATCAATCGAAGTTGATTATGAGGTAAAACGTGAATTTCGACATCAAATCGTTTTTCCGTCGGAAAGCACTGTTTTAAAATAAATGAATTCCCATAAAACTATAAAATTTAAATTTGTAAGAAATTTTTATTAACAACATTTCTTCAAACAAATTTTGATCAACATTCTCTCCAAAATTTACGTGTGTTTTTTTGTACGCGATTTTGCTCGAACATTACTTTGAACATTTTGCTCAAGAGGCTCGTGTAAATGTTTGTCGGCATTTCAACATCAAAGGAAAGTTTGTCTGTGTAAATGCGCCTTTAGAATAAATTGAAAATCGAGAAAATAATGAAGCAATTAATATATAGGGTGGGCCACAAAATTCCGCACTTTTTGGATTGGCTATAGTTTTTGACATAAGTGCTCGATTTTTAAAGATATTGCTTTTTTAGAAAGATAAAACGTGATACTTTTTCGATTCAGTTGAAAATTAAAAATTTCTCAAAAATCCAAGATGGCGGACAGTTTTAAAAAATGTGTAATTTTCACCCCACCTGAAAAAAAAATTATGTGCGACAATGAACAAACTTTAAAGCTTTCACTACAAACGCTTATTGTTTATGTGTATATTCGCGTATCATTTAATTAAATCGGTTGAGAAATGAAAAAGTTATAAGCTTTTAGATTATTAGTGTTTGGGCTTAACATTGGAAAAAAATCACAAAATTAGGTGCATATTTTTTCAATTACTATAACTTAAAATTATTGTTTTAAAGAGGCCAAACATGAGAGTTGCGTCCCTTTGTTCAATTTTGACATTAAAAAAAAATCAGGACGGCGGATAGTTTTAAAAAGAGTTAGGTTTTACATGCCTTATTTTTTTTTCAGCAAGATACTGGACAAAATATAAATTAGTATTTCCAAATCTCCATTTTTTCTTTGTATATCGAAGTATCACATAATTAAATCGGGATAAAAAATAAAAAAGTAATGGTTATTTAGATTCTTAGTGTTTTTCTTAATTAAATAAGTAGGGTAAAAGATATAGCAAATGGAAAATGTATGTAATTTTGTGATTTTTTTCAATCCGAAGCCGAAACACTCGTGGTCAAAAATCTTTATAACTTTTTTATTTCCCAACTGATTTAATTAAATGATACTTCAATTTACACAGAAACAATGAGCGTTTGTTCAGAGTCGCACACAAATTTTTTTCAGAGGGGGGGTGAAAATTATACATTTTTTAAAACTGTCCGCCATCTTTAATTTTTTAGAAGTTTTAAATTTTTAACCGAATCGAAAAACTCTCACGTTTTATCTTTCCAAAAAGCCAATATAATTCAAAATCGAGTAATTAAGTGAAAAGTTATAGCCAATCCAAAAAGTGCGGAATTTTGTGGTCCACCCTATATATTAAGACACCTGAAGGCGCAATTACACAGACGAACATGCTCAAATAAAAGCTCGTGCAAGAGATCTGAAATTTTTTGCGCGAACATTTTTGTGAGCTTTTCTTTGAACATTTTGTTCGGGTAAATTTTTGAGCAAGTTATTGCTATCTATTTTGGAAAAATATTTTTAAAGATGAGAATAAATATAATTTTACATCATTGATCAGTGATCTCAATTCTTTAAAAAAATGGAACCCCAACTTTTATTTTAAACTTTTGTGAAAAAAAGGTGACGGCAAGCGAAACATTATTATTGGCTATCAGTTTTGTCATATGCAATGTTAAAATAGTTAATGATGGAGGTAATAACATTTAATTTTTTTCTTTAACTTTTTTGGTTTTCTTTCATTATAAAAAGAAAACGGAAATGTCTTTGAAGTAATTACTTTTTAAAATGCAGGTGGATATTTTTAGAGAACTATTCTGGAGAGTAGTTAGTTGTTCCCTGGGAGGGTGGGGGTAGGGAGGTTTAGACAGTCGCAATGCAGCGCTGTCAAAAACTGCTGTAATTTTGTGTGTCAATGTTCATTTGACCAAAACTCCCTCTCACTAGTCTACGGTTTTTACCTTCTCCTAACCCAGCAACAGCAATAAATAAGTGCCAATTTTTATTTTTTTTTTGATTCTCGTTTTTTTTACAACCCTAAAAAAGTTTCAAGTATTCTGGCATATCCCCTACAAAAATCAGATCAATCGAAGTTGCTTATGAGGTAAAACGTGAATTTCGACATCAAATCGTTTTTCCGTCGGAAAGCACTTAATTAAAAATACCTTGTTTTAAAACGTAGTCTTTCTATTTTCAGTTAAGTTCAATGAATTCCCATAAAACTATAAAATTTAAATTTGTAAGAAATTTTTATTACCAACATTTCTTCAAACAAATTTTGCTCAACATTCTCTCCAAAATTTACGTGTTTTTTTGTACGCGATTTTGCTCGAACATTTCTTTTAACATTTTGCTCAAGAGGCTCGTGTAAATGTTTGTCGGCATTTCAACATCAAAGGAAAGTTTGTCTGTGTAAATGCGCCTTGAGACATAAACATAATCAACACGATTTCTGGCCTAAGAAGGCGTTATGAACTTTGTTTTGAAGTAAATGGTGCTGTGTTCGAGCATTTGTTAGATAAGTAAATTTTTTGTTGTCGTTCGTATTTAAAAATAGAGTAATCCTAATTTAGTATAGTTATTTATACATTTTACATAAAAATTACATTTGACATTTTTTGACAAAGTATATACAGACCGCTTCAAGCTACTACGAACATAGGGGGAATCAAGTCCAATTTACTCTCCGTGCCGTACGACCGAGGTGGATTCGAAGCACGCTGCAGTGTTATCTTTTGGAAATTCATTTTGTTTTTATTATTTTGTTTTATTTCTGCCTTGCTCGAGAAACAGATGGGTAAGTTCTTAATTGAAATAATACATTTTTAAAACTAAAAATGGATGTCTACGAAGTTGCCGAAAAAGTGCAGATGGTCAAATGGTCAAATCGTCATAACACAACACACGTTCGATATTGGTCGAGGGAAAATTTGCATTTGTATTTTGACGTAAGAACACAGTACCCCAAAAACTAAATGTTTGGGGGGGTATTGTAGGGGAACACATAATTGGGCCATTTTTTATTAACGGCAATTGCAATTTGAATGGTCCTAGATACTTGGATCTACTGCAGCAGCACATTATTCCAACTGCTAGGCAGTTGTTAGGTGTAAGATTTGGTGAAACATGGTTTCAACAAGATGGTTGTTCCGCTCACAATGTTGGCCTTGTTAGGGAATATCTTGATAATGTATTTCGTAATCGGGTTATAAGTACACGGGGAACTATTTTATGGCCAGCTCGATCTCCCGATCTTGCTCCTAATGACTTCTATCTGTTTTTGAAGAAGCTTTTCAAATTATCACCCCTAACATGCTTGGAAACGTTAGAAGGGGTTTTTATAGTAGGCTCGGATATTGTCTAGCCGAGCAAGGAGGACTTTTCGAACATTTGCTTTATTTTTTTTTTGACTGGGAGAATCTTTTTGGTTTTTAGAATGTATTATTTTATTTTGAGAACTTGCTTTTATTTTGTTTCTCCTTATTATTTTCATTGTAACACGTCGTCACTGATAAATCTGAGCAGTTGACAATAAAACGCTCTTATTTATCATATCATAAAAATTTGCGTATTTATTGACCAAATTCCGGTTTCATTGACTACGCTCCACACAGCACCGTGGTTAGAGGCGTACTAAATACAAGGCGAAAGGCGGCGAACGGCAGCGAATGGCGATCGGAAGCCTGAGTGTTGGTTGCTTCACTGATAGGCGTGCGGTGTCTCTGCATGTACGTACACTGGCAAATTAGACTTCTTCCGCCCTATGTTCGCAGTAGCTTGAAGCGGTCTGTATAAAGTCCATAAGAAACTGAACAACTTTTGCCTTTAAACTTTTTTCTATCTTTAATATTAAGATCATTAACGGGAGTGCAAAAATCCACCAAAAACATGCAATATCTCGAAAACTGTTTACCGCACCTAGACAATTGATATATTTTTGAAATAAGAAATGAAAACAAAATAAAAAAATACAGGGTGTCAAAATTGTTTCTCCTTATTATTTTCATTGTAACACGTCGTCACTGATAAATCTGAGCAGTTGACAATAAAACGCTCTTATTTATCATATCATAAAAATTTGCGTATTTATTGACCAAATTCCGGTTTCATTGACTACGCTCCACACAGCACCGTGGTTAGAGGCGTACTAAATACAAGGCGAAAGGCGGCGAACGGCAGCGAATGGCGATCGGAAGCCTGAGTGTTGGTTGCTTCACTGATAGGCGTGCGGTGTCTCTGCATGTACGTACACTGGCAAATTAGACTTCTTCCGCCCTATGTTCGCAGTAGCTTGAAGCGGTCTGTATAAAGTCCATAAGAAACTCAACAACTTTTGCCTTTAAACTTTTTTCTATCTTTAATATTAAGAGCATTAACGGGAGTGCAAAAATCCACCAAAAACATGCAATATCTCGAAAACTGTTTACCGCACCTAGACAATTGATATATTTTTGAAATAAGAAATGAAAACAAAATAAAAAAATACAGGGTGTCAAAATTGGACATATGGAATGACATTTGACAGAATTTGTGAAAGTTTTCAAAAAATTTGGACAAAATTATTAAAATCTTACCTCGAAACTTTTTTGCTATCATTAATATTAACCGCGATAACCGGGGTGTCCAAATATAATGAATAACCCTGTACACTTACCCATTTGAATGGAATTCTTCATGGATTTCACTATGTGCTTATTGGTTTTTCTGGTCATGTTAGCGATAATTATCAAAGCGATCACTGTATTTGTTCCCGCACAGTACCACAAAAGCAACATGCTTCTAGTGCTTTTCCTAAAAAATTATGTTATTATCAGTGGCAGTCGCAGGGGGGAGGGAGCGGTGGAGGCGATCGCTCCCCCTCCCCTTTTTTTCGAGAATGTATTTAAAAAATCGCCGGTTTTTCATAAAAACAATAAAATTTTTTATAGTTTTTCAAAAATTTTCGCCTGCGGCGCCCTGTTGTTTACAAAGTTTACATTAATTTTAGAAATTTTTCTTTGCTTTTACAAAATTTCGACCTCACGCTCCCCCCCCCTTCTGAAAAGTTGCCACCGCCACTGGTTATTACTGTTTTAAATGAGACTAAGAGTTTTATAGGACGGTTTTTAAATAAAATCTTCCTTCATTATATGTCATTAAAAAAGTTAAAAAAAAACAAATAAGATAACAAGTTAACAACAGATTTTTCGGTAAAATCAAGGTTGATTATTTCTTAAAGTGTTTACACCAATCCTAAAATTGGTTAAAATCGATCGAGTGGTTAAAACGATTTTTGTAATGTTTATACGACAAAATTTTCAAACCGTCCTTATATAAAAGCGCTTTGAGAGGCCCGTATAAACAAAGTAAATAAAAGATACGCGGAAAGCTGCCAATCTTTCGTCAATATTGGAAGGACTTGTTGACCCCTTCAGGCGCATTTACACAGACAAACTTTCCTTTGATGTTGAAATGCCGACAAACATTTACACGAGCCTCTTGAGCAAAATGTTCAAAGAAATGTTCGAGCAAAATCTCGTACAAAAAAACACACGTAAATTTTGGAGAGAATGTTGAGAAAAATTTGTTTGAAGAATTGGGGGTATAAAAATTTCTTTACAAATTTAAATTTTATAGTTTTATGGGAATTCATTGAACTTAACTGAAAATAGAAAGACTAAGTTTTAAAATTTTATTAAGTGCTTTCCGACGGAAAAACGATATGATGTCGAAATTCACGTTTTACCTCATAAGCAACTTCGATTGATCTGATTTTTCTAGGGGATATGCCAGTATACTTGTAACTTTTTTGGGGTTGTAAAAAAACGAGAATATAAAAATAGTAATGACACTTATTTATTGCTGTTGCCTGTAAAATGTAATGATAAAAATTTACGTTTAAAAGAATATCTCTTTATTTTACTTCCTAGTTTAAAACACAATAAAATAATAACTAAGTTAAATTAAAAAACCTATATACATTTTATTAAATCTCAAATATATGAACAAAAGCACGTTCGGTCTAAATAATACCCGTTTATTACCCACTTTTACAATCCTACCATCCCGACCATTGTCTAAAAAAATATAATTTAGCAGTAATAGACTGGACTTCTGAATCGGAATGTTGCTCCTTTGCATATTGTTTGTTCAGTGTCAGTAATCGACCTTGATTATTACATTAAATTGACAGTAAATATCTATCTTCAGTATTTTCATAAACCTTTTGCTTTTTTAAGCAACCGTTGGGGCCTTAAACTAACTAGGTAAATCTGGTGTGAGGAATTAAAAAAAAAACAATCAAAGCTAAAGGTAAAGTAAAGTCACAAAAATATGTTTCAAAAAAAATCCCCTCCCCACCACTCCTCATAGTCGTGAGACGCGGATTACCGCTTAAAAGTGCAATTTTTAAGTTTTCTGCCGATATTTGAAAAACTCAAAATTTTTTTGGAAAAGAAAAATTTTCCTGGGTTTTTTTTGACTTTAGGAAAAAAACCCTAGGAAATAAAAAAAACTCAAAAGAAAATCCCAAAAAAAAGCCCGGGCAAATAAATCTGGGAAAAAACCCTAAGAAAAAAATATTATAAGTAACCCTAATCCATGTGACAAAACTGATAGTAGAGCCAATAATAATGTTTCGCTTGCCGTCGGCTTTTTTTCACAAAAAGTTTTAATAAAAGTTGCTGTTCCATTTTTTTAAAGAATTGAGATCACTGACCACTGATGTGAAATTTTATTTATTGTCATCTTTAAAAATATGTTTCCAAAATAGATAGCAATAATTTGCTCAAAAATTTACCCGAACAAAATGTTCAAAGAAAAGCTCACAAAAATGTTCACGCAAAAAATTTTAGATCTTTTGCACGAGCTTTTATTTGAGCATGTTCGTCTGTGTAATTGCGCCTTTCCATACAGTACATCAAGAACAACATTAGAAACCTGCTAAACTAGGGTACCCAGGACGTAAACCTAAATATATGGGCTAGAACAATGTCAAAAATGAGCTATATAATAGAACCTCTCACTTTTTGGTCGATTCCAAGAAAAAAAAATATTTCTTGAATTA
This sequence comes from Oxystoma pomonae, assembly GCA_963921995.1. Taxonomy (NCBI): domain Eukaryota; kingdom Metazoa; phylum Arthropoda; class Insecta; order Coleoptera; family Brentidae; genus Oxystoma; species Oxystoma pomonae. Next base: position 24,676,049 of record OY998164.1, on the reverse strand, counting down.
TATGTTTTAGGGTTTGGACCATCCAGCACTATTATTTAAAATAAAAACCAAAATCTTCCATATATATCTTAGAGAGTAACACCCTATAAACCTGTAAAAAAAATGCTAAAATTTCTCAAAATTAAAAAAAAAATGAAAAATAGCATGGAATAAAGAATTCAATTTTAAGTAAAAAATGTCAAATAAACTTTTTTTAGCACTTTTAGTTTTTTAGGGAATTTTTTTAAATAGTTATTTGAAAATTTGTAAAAATTTGTAAAAATTTAGTGTTGCATGGAATCTTATGCTGAGCAAAAAATGTTTTCTAATTTTTTTTTATAGCATCTACACTTCTCTCACAAAAAAAATCTACTTTTAAATTCTGCAAAAATGGTCAATTTTATTGGCCGAGAATCAAAATCTGAAAACCGCATATCAATAGCTGCTTTACTTCTAAAGTTATGATTTTTTTATATATTTTAACATTTTTTCAAATAACTGAACCTAAAGCTTCCACGAATTTGGACTTTATAACAAAATTTGTAGTCCATATTCATGAAAACTTAAATCTGAAGACCGTATATCGCTATACTTGCTTTTGTTCCAAAATTAAAGTTTTTTAAAATATTTTATCCCCCTTTAACCCCCACCCAAAAGTTAATCATTTGTACCAAATTTCGTTAAAATCGATTAAGGCGTTCTTGAGTTATCGTGTATACAGACAGACAACAGACAACTTTTTTTTTTCGCCGATTGAGGTGTTTTGGAACCTGAGTAACTCATTTTTGATAAAATTAAGAAAAGTCAAAATTTCACGATTTTAATAGTCCCCAGTACCATATTGGTATGGTGGACTAAAAATAAAAATTGGTGCTAGAAAGCACAGGAAGTCCACCATACAATCAATTATTTTATGTTGAAAGGAAATGAAAATATCTCTAAAACTGTAGCTTTGGAAGATTTGAACCATAACAATTTTTTTTTTTACTTCTAAAGTTATGATTTTTTTTATATATTTTAACGTTTTTTCAAATAACTCGGAAACTAAAGCTCCACCAAATTTGGACTTTATAACAAAATTTGTAGTCCATATTCCTGAAAACTTAAATCTCAAAACCGTATTGCTTTTGTTCCAAGGTTACAATGTTTTTAAATATGTTATCCCCCTTTTCCCCCCTTCAATCCCCCACCACCCTACCCAAAAATTAATCAGTTCATGGTCGTTAAAATCGATTAAGGCGTTCTTGAGTTATCGTGTATACAGACAGACGACAGACAACTTTTTTTTTTCGTCGATTAAGGTGTTTTGGAACCTTGGTAACTCATTTTTGATAAAATTGAGAAAAGTCAAAATTTCACCATTTTAATAGTCCCCCATACCATATTGGTATGGTGGATAAAAAACCAAATGGAATAGAGAGCTGTGTTTTTTGTCTGCCAGCTGGTATTAAAAAAAAATATATAATAATGTTCACTTTGTAAAAGTGACAGGACTTGTCCATAAGGTTTATTGGCGAAGCCATAAAAACTAAGAAAAAATTAATTTTTAAAAACATTTGAGATTTTTTAACGATTTGAGTTAAACAAACTGCATTATATACATAATCAAAAATAATTTTTGTTTTTTTTGTTGGCCATGTTGAAATACAAGATGGTGGCCGAAATTAAAATCAACGTAGAAAACAACTAGCGAGCATAAAGGAAAAGTTGATTTTAATTTTGTCCACCATCTTGGAGTTCAAGATGACCCTCACAAAAGCAAAAATTTTTTTCGATTATGTATAAAATTCAGTCTCAAATCGGTAAAAAATCTCAAACGTATTTTAAAATTTTTTTTTTAGTTTTAGTTTTTATGACTTAGCCAATAAACCTTATGGACAAATCCTGTCACTTTGAAAAAGTGAACATTATTATATATATATATATATATATATACACAGCTATCTTTTTCATTTGGTCTTTTATTTATTTATCTCCAAATTCCTATGTTGGGAATTTGGAACCTTCGGTTGCACTAAAACAAAATTATGACTGTTTTCCACAAACCAAAACTACACTTTTTTGCACTCGACGCGCGTTTCGCTAACAACGTTAGCATCATCAGGAGACGATAAACAAACATTAAATAAACATTGTTTATCATCTCCTGATGATGATAACGTTGTTAGCGAAACGCGCGTCGAGTGCAAAAAAGTGTAGTTTTGGTTTGTGGAAAACAATCATAATTTTGTTTTGTCCAAATTCCTGATAAAACCCTGGCGCAAAAAAGACCAAAAAAATTTTTGCAGAATTTCAAACCAATTTTTTTTTGTGAGAAAAGTTTAGATGCTAGGAAAAACTTTATGGAACATATTTTGCTCAACATGAGATATAACTTTCAAAAATTCGTTTTTAAAAAATTTGTTTTTTATGAAGGGCACATAAAATTCTAAAACATCAATTTTTGCAAATTTTGAAATATTAAAAAAAATTCTTAAAAAACTAAACGTGCTACAAAAAAGTTTATTCGACATTTTTTTACTTAAAATTAGATGCTTTAATTTATTCTATTTTTTTATTTATTTTAAATGTAATTTTTTTAATATTCAGAAATTTTGCCATTCATTTACAGGTTTATAGGGTGTTACAATCTAAGATGTATATGGAAGATTTTGATTTTTACCTTAAATAATAGTTCTGGATGGCACAAACACAAAAGCACTTAATTCAAGAAATAAGTATATATTGTTTTTCTTCGAATCGACCAAAAAGTGAAGTGTGATATAATGAAATCAACCTATCTAGGTACTTACTTATGGGCTTGCTTGACACATTTCTGACAGATCTTGATACCGATCAACCAATTGCAGATAACCTTCATTCCGAATATCCAGTAAACTACGAAAACGAAGTTAATTTCGGCCTTTTCCGAGTAAACCAGCGGCGAAATCGAGACGTACACAAAAACCGAAGACCCCACCATGCTGACACCTAACAACACTTGCGCCACATTAAATATGATAAACATCGCCGCTAAAATTTTTCTTTGTTTTTGGTTAAGTTTTATCAAGCCTATGGCCATATCATAAAAGGTAAATAAAAACAATGTAGATTTAATGTAAAAATGACATGTTTATTGTCAAATTTGACAAAAATGTGAAAGACCAGTCATTTATAGCGTTATTCTTTTACTGCACTGGTGCGCACGGCGGACAATATTCGCGTATTCCATTTGATTGCACGCTTAAAATTTTGACAACTTTGACAGCCGCTGTGGTAGTGTTTAACAACCACTACCACTCATCGATTTTACCAGAGTTTTTGGAACACATTAAAAACTGTCACTTGTAAAAAAATTTAAAGATGAGACAAAAAAAAAATTGGCTTATTTTACAAAATAAGTGTTTTATATGTTGGAATCTGATAATATTTTATTATTTTTAAAATTAAAAATTGTGTGGTAAAGTGACTACGTTTATTTCATAGAATTAAAATACAGATAATTTTTAAGGCACACATGCGTAAAGTGTCTTTACCGCACGCGACGGCAGTTGACCGAACGAAGCGAAGCGAGGCAAATAACTATATTAGTATAAGTAAGTACTTTTATCTGGTTACAACATCTTGTTGTACTGTCGACTTACGCCGGTTTCATACAGGAAATAACATAAGATAAAAAAAAAGCATATGAGAAACCAGATCACCTCCATCGACAGGCTCTTTTGATGTTTTACTCCCTTTTCATTCAATTTAAATTGAAATTGTAGGATTTGAAATCTATCTCCGTCTTTAAAGCGCGGCAAATACTTTTTTTCGGGTTACCATAAAATAACCCAAGCAGCATTTGGACGTTATCTTACGTTGCGCATACGTTGCCCTTGAGAAACGTGACGTCGGCTAGCCTGACGACCCTCATTAGCACCTAAATGGGTAATACAGATTCGGGTCGCCTCGACGTCATTGATCCTGACCAGCTTTATCGATTGCCAACGATATTTTATGCTTAATTTTCCTCACCTAAAATTAATTACTAAACAAGAACGTAAATTACGTTTTGTTTTGACTATATCAAGTTTTTGTAAAATAATAAAAATGGATGGTTTTTTTTTTAAAGGCGGATCCTGATGTCTATAGGTATACATGAATAATATATAATTATTTTATTTACTTTTAAAGCCCCTTACACATAAAAATTTGTAAACGAAAGGCCGTTTATTGATAAATGTGATTAAGATACTTCGAAAAAAATCGGGCGCCCAGAAAATTTGAGAGATCTAAGAAAATTAAATATTAAAAAAAATGGTTCGAAATATTTTTTTAAAAATAATGTTGTTAGTTTTTTTGTAAAAATGATCTAACATTCCCCAAAACCTTATTTTATTAATTATACTACATGACACTCTAATTTTTATATAAAAAGCAAAAAATTCATTTACAATTGCCGACAGACGACAACCTGTTCCCAATGGCGAATTTTTGTGTCCTACTTAATCTGAACTAACATTATACCAAGTCGGACCAGGTCTCCAAGTTAAGTCGTGAAACATGACTAAAGTTACGAAACCCGTCGGTTCGAAAACGTATTACGACGTATTAAAACCGTACGTCCGCCATTATGTACCAATTTAATGTTGCCATCGGCCTGCGTACGTCTTGCACGGAGTATGTAATTTAACCTAATCTATGTATAGAATCTGAAGTCGTTTTTAGTAGGTCAATCACACCGCTAACTGTCAAATATCGCCCTAACCTCACAGTTTTGGCGGTTTTATTTATTCTTGTTTGTGGTCGTGCCTCGTTATCTCGACATGAGTTATTACTTCAAAATTATTTATACCAAAAAATTAAGATATTCAAACAAAGAAAGATATCCAATCGAACGTTTGGTTGGTCGTTTTGGCATTTTCAAGAGCATGACCACTTTCAACTAGCAATAAGCAGATTCTGGATCCAAAAAATCCAAGAAAAAAAATGAAAATGAACGTGTTTGTTTGTGACGTCGGTTGGCGTAGGCCAGTTCCAATGAGCTACAGGTTTTAAATTTCAACGACAGGCAGACGTTATTCGGTACGTTTAAATTTCTTACGCACTGAATACGTCGGCTTTGCAGTTAAAACGTACGTCGCTTTTGCCGCTATCCGGTACGTTTAAATTTATTACGCACTGAAGACGTCGGCTTTGCAGTTAAAATGTACGTCGCTTTTGCCGACGTCGGCATATCTTTGGGTTTTATAACGGATAACCTAGGACGTCGCTTTTACCTCAAAAACAACGTTGGACACTAACGTCCTTGATCACAACCTTAATTCTACCCGAAATTGACGTCATATTAAGACGCATTTGGTTGGAAGTCAGATTTTTGCTGCTTGGGAACCTAAAAAAAAACCAGTGCGCACTGAGTGTGTCTATATCCTTTATTTTGATACGAAATAGAAAAGGATAGAGATACACTTAGTGCGCACCAGTGCAGCAAAAGAAAAACGCTATTATTTTTGCTCCAGTGCCAGTGCATCAAAAGGAAAACGCTAGTAATTAACGTAGCGAGTAGTTTATAAACACAATAAATACAGGGAGTCTAATAAATATGTTAACGAGGTCACTGTTTACGGGATGGAACGGGATGATTTTTGTGGGCTTATTTACTAAAATTTTTGTTTTCTTTCAAAAAATTTACAAAAATGTTTAGATACTGTTCATAAAGATTGCATCACGGCCTGCGCACTCTTAGTACGGGACCGCGGTCCCTAGATGACGCTAATAGACAATAAGATTACAGTTTTCTGCGAATCGGTAATGTCACTCTTTAACTAAACCAAAAACAAGTTTGGACAGTTTGAAGTTGTCAGCAAAAGTCAACAGCTTTTCAAAAATTTGACAATCTTTTTATATCATTTTTACCAACAACCCAGCTGACACATCAAGTCTATTACTCTTGCGTTCAGGTAACAAGAATTTCAAACAGAAAAAAGTAAACTTAAATTAGAAAACTTAGAAATGTTTTGATGTCCAAATTTACCAAAATTGATGCTCCAAAGGACGGAAGTTGCTCTTTCCATGCGGTTTCCGAATATTTACAAAAAAATCAAACACATGTAAGTCATACTGACCTTTGAAATCAAACTTCTGTTAGTTAAACGTCTTTGTTATGTCTATATTTTTTTTCACTGACAAGATTTGGCATGTTTTCTTCATTATCAAAATTTAAGCAAAGAAAACTACAAAACTTTAATTCAAGCAGACGGTACTTATGCAACATCAATTGAAACTATCGCTATTTCAGAACTTTAAAAGCTAAATTTTAAAATATTTCGGCAAGCATTTTGTTCTTTCATATATCACGCTGTTTGTCAAAAAAGAGAACATGCTCTATGAAAGAAAAAGAAGACAATCTTTGTTTTGATTTTTTCAAGTAAATCAACCTTAGCAAACCAACGCACGAAAAATCCATTGCTTTACTTTTTTCTGGAAACACTGACGCTTGTCATTATGATCTTCTTTGGCCCTTTGAGAATTTAGATCACAACGTCTGCAAATTATGTAATAAAACTTTCCAGAGTCAAAAAGGATTCAAGATACATTTTTCAAGATGCCATAAAAATTTGAGTCCGGATTCAACACTCGATATTTCATCAGTTTGTGATTTCATCGTTTCCACATCTAATTTTTCCATTTCAAAATCTCCTACAAAAAGAAACAATGTTCTCGTTGCAAACAGTTTTTTTTCGGAGACAATGGTCTCAAGATTCACTTAAAAATCAAACACAAGTTGAATGACAGATTTTGACAAAAACATCAAGAACAGCAACTTAAATGAAAATTTTGAGATATCAATACTAGCGAGAATTCCGAAAAGTGCGAGAAGATGTTTTGCTGAATTTGATAAAAACTACTTAATGAAACACTCTGTACTGGCTTGGATCCACTTGTTAGTTTTCCTGCTTTACGTGTTCCAGAGAAGTGAAAAATGAAATTAATCTTAATCTAAATTTTATTGCCAAATAAAAACAACGACTCGACATTTTAGATGAATAAAAAAAATAATATAAACCCAGTCGCGGGTTCTTACCTAGCGCCCTCTACGGACCGCGTTCCCGAGTTGAAATAGAAAGGCAAAATTTTTTTATACATTATAGTTTACAATCTTTGGATTGCATTCCACCATCTCTGCATGCCGGCAAAGGATCAGCAAAAACTCTCCTTCTCGCATCTACTAGCGACTTTTTACTTTTCTATCAAGTGTTTTGAACTATATCCTTAAAAAAGAAGAAGTCCTTGAAGGGTCTTAATAAGAACAGAACATTTGTAAAAAACTGTAATTTGTTTAAACCTAAATCTAAAAATATATTAATCAAACCATTTGGTGTTCAGGTAACCTCCATTTTGAAACCTTCTTTTTCAACTCTTGTATTCGACAACTTTGTTCTGTGTTCCTCTAAATGGTACCTAGCTATTTCGTAGAGGACCGAGTTCTTTTGCAGGCTGTTTGTAGCCAGGGCTGTTCTATATGATCGTAAGAGTGTTACATCTTGCTCCGGAGGGAGTTTAAACGATTCTAAATCCCACCAAATCTAAAAATATTAGTTTAAATTTAGTTATTTAAGGACCAGTTAAATACGTAATGCTTAGTACTTCTCATCTTCCCCAATCTGGTTGAAAATACCTAGGTGTAGTAAACTAGTAGAAATTATCCTAATATAATATATCACTTTAAATAACCGCGATTTTTAAAAATTACTGTAGGCACTATAAATAAAAAAAACAACATAAACAGGTGATAAAGAGGGGATATTGTGTTAAATCCACCCAGCGATCGGCATCGGCTCTTAAAGCCGACGGGACTCGCTGGCTGTTTGTTGGCATCAGCTGCTTCCAGCGGAATTTTTCAAGAACGCGCTTGCTGGCAGCGATTGCTCAAGTGGCATACCGAGGGGGTTAACGCCCCCCCCCCCCCGAAAAGCCTGGTTCTGGTAAAATTTTTACTTCCAATTAAGTTTTTTTTTATTATTTATCCTTAACACCCCTCCCCCCTCGCCCCCCGAAGTCAATCTCTGGGTGCGCCACTGGTTTATAAACCGACCCTATTTCGTTATCATAGATCTTTCCATCCTTTTTGAATCTTTATTGTATCTATCAACTTTGTCAGTATCACACTATGTAGTGGTGGCTCGTGATCTATGAAGAGGAGGTTCACAAATTTGAATTTTTTTTTGTAGGTTGCACGAGTAAAAGTCATGTTCATCTTAAATTTTCTGTTGAAGTCTCTAGATTTGCCCCCATAGTCCAAGTACCAGGCAGGTCAGCACAAAAAAAATGGGCTAACATTTTGAAATTTTTATCGTAGTAGAATTTTAAATGGCTTTATTTCAAAATCTGTAGTTCCTACTTGAAAAATTTTTTCTTGGTATTTAAGCTAAATCTGGCTCATTTAAACGAAAAATTACAAAATTATCATATGTCACCTAAAAACAAATGAAAATGTCATCCAAAAAACTTGAAGGACGATTTTTTTGTGATTTTTAGAACGACCCCTAGGGAACAACGATTGCAAAAAATGTTGTTTTTATTCTTTAAATTATTTAGGCAATTACTACAAACAAAAAAAAATGGGGGTGCCACCTGAGTTCACTTTGACAAGTAATTGACAGCCATTTTAAACTCGCCTTGTAAAAACATCATAAACGCCACTATCTCCTATACTATAAACGCTAGGACAATAAATCTTTTTTTATTCGATTGGTATTTTCTTTCTGCATAAAAAAGCTCTTATACTTTTAGTTTAAAAAATTACGTTTGGGCACTGAAATATATAAAAAAACACATTTTTTTTAAACTAATCGGTGTAAAAAAACCCACCATTATGAAAAATTCAACGGGTTTAAAGTGAGTTAAAAATAAGCTTAATTGTTTTTGATAAGTCACGTAGTTTCCAAGATATGACCCAAAAATTACCAAATTTGTAGAAAGAATTCATTACATAAGTGCTAGACAATTGAGCTGTATAATTTGTGCTGCGCCTTTGATATGATTAGTAGAAGTATTATAGGTAATTTTAAGAATTTCGAAAATACAGTGGCTTCCGCAGAGATTTTATAGGGGGGGGGGGGGTTGAGTAATAGTCTCAGATAACCATTTTATTATTATTTTTTTAGGAAAGTTGAATCTTTAGGAGTACCTATATATTCAATGGCTTTTTTTAAATATCGGAACATCGATACAAAAAAAAAAATAGGAAATAATTTGTCTGAGAAGTTTGCACTTGTCCACCCCACCGTATCAAAGCGGTTTGTTTTCAAAAGCTAGAAAAACCCTCACCGAAAGAAGGAATCGATTGAATGGACCAACCCTCAATAAATTATTGTTTCTACAATCAGTAGAAAAAAGCTTTTGGGACCTCTAAGGGTCTGCTCCAATGAGAACAAGATTTTTTTACAGTTTCTTTTGAATGTACTACTCATATTTTTGTTATTGTTTTTTACCTTAGATATTTAATAGCTTTTGTATATCATGTACCGACTATTATTATGAACCTCTTATTTGCATGCTTATTATAAGTACTGTGTAACATTAGCAATGAGACTTAAATAAAACAGTTTCTGTGAAGAAAGGAATACTGTCTAAAAAAAGCAAAAAAAACATCGATGTTTAGAAACATCGATGTTTTTATACCGATGTTTTTTCACCATCGATGTTGAGTTTCGATGTTGACATCGATGTTCAACATCGATGTTTTTTTTCGATGTGCCCATCACTAGCTGGTAGCAGGAACTTTTAGATACTCATCTTATTTTGACGCGGTGCCATAATAATAGGCGTTGGTAATAATAACGGAGGAACAGCCACTGGCACCATGTCATATTTTGTCAAGGCTTACATTAGCCAAAAGGTTTGATAAAGCTCCAAAACTGATAGCGAAATTATAACCCGATTTAATTTTTAAAATTAAATATCTCGGTTATTTAAAGTAATATCAAAATATATAACCTCTAAAATGTAATTAATTTCTTAGTGATTACAAAAACTTTTTTCCCTGACGCTTGATCTTTTTAATATTAACATTTTGCCAATAAAAAAGTTGCATCTTGAATATTATTGCTTTAAACTAATGTTTTTCCCAGGGTTTTCAATCCCTCCTGTCCTGTCCTACGAATCGGTAATCGGTGGCCCAACTAAGGCCCAAGGGCGTGAATTTCCTAGTTGTCGACTATATAAGAAAAATATATATAGAAATTTTAGAAAAACGGTGGAAAAACTCAAAACGTATATATTTTTTACAGTTAGTCTTTCCTCCCCTTTGTTGGCAATTTTTTTGCATTCTAATAGTTCAACTGGATTATACACAAGTCCATTGATTAAGTCCTAAGGACAAGGATAACACAGTAGCAAAAAGTAGAGCAAAAGCTCCCAAACATTTTTTGAAAGTTACCTCTGACGGCGTAACGTTAAAAACTTGTAGCACCCCTCTATATTCTGACCACAAGGTTTTTCTAAATTGAACGTTGTGCCTTTGAGCTAAGGGAACCAAGAGCACGTTTCCAAATAGCTTATTTCCATAGCTAACTGCTTGATATTGTTCCAAAAGCTGCGTGTAAAAATCTTGGAAGTTAGACAAGCCTAAAAGTGAAATTGAGTATTCGTTAATCTTTTGAAAAATTTAATTATTTAAACAGCGCAAAAAGGTGGCTTTATATGTTAACACTTTTAAAAGTCTACTCATGCACTTTTGTAATTATGTTGAGATCCAGAGAAATCCTACCGTGGACGATATCTTTTTCACTGTAGTGTTTACCTTATATTTTTCTAATGTAAGCAAGACAAAAAAAATAAATCACTAACCTGCAATTTCTTTTTTAAAATTAAACTGCTTCTCGAACTTCTTCAAAATGTCAAAGTTCCGTTTCAGCAATTTCTGTATTTCCTCGATAAGAAATAAATTGTCGCTGCCCAAAAATAGACAGGCCAGTCTGCAATATTTCTCAGTTGGGCTTATTGAAGAAGCCAAGCTTGGAAAATGGATTTCGTAGATTAGAATCCAACGTAGGCAGTTCTTAATTATTTCTGAAAAGAGAAAATTGAAATTAATTTTCCAAAAATTGAATCAGTTATTTCTCTTTCGAAGAGAGTAGAATAGGGTGACTTCTTGTCTGGCTTGTAGGTACGCAAGTGTAGTACAAAGTCCAGTGATATGGGTCCCTGGTTTGCTGGCCTGCAGTCGAGTGTTTCGCTGAGAAATAATCGGCGTCTAGAAACCATCTTAGGTCTCCAATTGGATCATTTGACTAATGTACAAAATCACAATAACAGAACGGACAGGTGGCAGAATAAAGAAATTGGCGACGGTCTGCTATATGGATGACTCTAAACTGTCAGCCAGGCAGACAAGAATTTGATTTTATTCCCGAATATGCCGAATACCAATTGGCTTGCGAGTAAGTCTCTTGTCCAGAATTACCTCTATATACTTTAGCTGTGAACATATATTTTTAAGGGAGCTTTAAGGTCCTCCATCCTCCTGTTTCTGGTGAACCATCCTTACCTGAGTTAACGAATAATACACGAGGTGTACCTACCTAACTGGTCACTTTCGCTCATGGTATTGTTATTGGCTTGCTGGTTAGAGTACAAGATTATTAATGGAGTGTAAATCCAGTCCACGGGAATAACGTTTCCTACGCTCATGTCTAAAGAGAGGGAATCTTCTAGATCTACTAAGTTCTAAAAAATAATTATAATTGTACGAGTGAGATTTTAAAGGTATTTTAATTTTATTTTTCTACCGAGTTTGTCACTTTTTGAAATTTTTGGCTTTTTTAGTAGGCAAAAAATTAAACTTTACTAACGCGACTCAAAATTGTAAAATGGCGGAGAGCTATAAAAAATGGGTAAATTTCACCCCCTGCTAAAAATTTGTGTGTAACCCTGGACTTGATTTTTGCCAATGAGGCAAAAGCCGCATACTTTCTTCGCCTACCGAGGTATCAATTATCTAAATTGGTTATAAGATAAAAAAGTTATAGAAATTTTAAATCAGGAGTATTTAGACCAAAAATTGTAATATCTGTAGGAAGTTGCACTGTTTAGGGCTAGCATAGCTTGCGACTTAGTCGTCCGATTTTGAAAATTTTAGGCTTTTGGTAGGACAAGACATGAGTTCTTGCTAATCAGGCTCAAAATTTGGCATATGTCAAAAATCTAAGATGGCGGAGAGCTTTAAAAAATTGGTAAATTTCACCCTCCTGCGAAAAATTTGTGTGCGTCTCTGGACTTGTTTTTTTTTTTAATAAGGGAGAAGCCCCATACCTTCTTCGCCCACTGAGGTATCACTTTTTTAAATTGGTTTTTAAAGTTATAAATATTTTGGACCAGGAGCATTTAGACCAAAAATTGTATTGTTTTCACAAAAAGTTTTGACCCAGTCGCCCAACTTTTGACATATGTTAAATTTTGAACAGAATTAGTGAAGATTCATGTGTCGTTTTACCAAAGAGCTTAAAATTCCGAAAATCGGACGATTAGGTTGCAAGTTATGCTAGCCTTAAACAGGGCACCCTCCTACAGATATATATCTATTATAATTTTTTTAAAACTGTACATTAAAAAAGAATAAAATTCATGTTAGTTACTTAGCAAATGCTTTTAATCTTCATTATCGTTGTTTGAAAGAAGATCTTTTAAACAACGCCATGGTTAAAAAAAATAAAGATTTTATTTAGCCTCATCTTTGTGATGCATTTTTCACAAGATTTTAATCTTAATAAAATTTGGGAACTTATCTAGAGACGGTAACAATAATACAATATCTATCTATCTATATCTAATAGAGGAGGTTGACATATTTGAAAATTCGTAACTTTTAAATCAAAGCTGTTGCGAATATTCACTTTTCAGATTTGAGTTTCACCAAATATATAATACATCCCTAAAGTTAGCAGTACAAAGTCAGCAGTGCAGAGATTTTATGATTGGAAAAATTAGTGCTAATTAAGTGCTAATTAAATGCCAAGTAACCAAACTTTGTGCTCTTTTAGTTTCCAAGATATGGCGTGCACTGCTAACCACCCGTTAAAGATAGCAGTGCACCAAGCTAGAACGGTTCTGAAAAGTGGTCTAAATGGTCCAGAAAATTAATGCTAAATAATGTATTTTTTACTTTTTTCTGCATATTTTTTAAAATTAACCTGGTGCACTGCTAACTTTAAGTCGTAAACATATTTAAGTTGTGGTGAAAGAGGACGTTGGTGGTGTTTTTGATATTGATTTAAATTAGTGCTATTTGGGTGCTAATTAAATGTAACGTAACCAACTTTTGTGCTTTTGTAGTTTCCGAGATATGGCTTGCAGTGCTAGCTACAGTTAAAGATAGCAGTGCACAATGCACTCTTTAAAAGTGTAGGGTGGTCTGAATGGTCCAGAAAATAAAATGCTAATAAATTCAAAATTTTCTACTTTTTTTTGCATATTTTTTAAAATTAACTTGGTGCACTGCTAACTTTAACGGGTAGCTAGCAGTGGAGGCCATATCTCGGAAACTACAAGCGCGCAAAATTTGCTTACTTAGCATTTAATTAGCACCTAAATAGCACTAATTTATTCCAATACCAAAAAAGCCACCTACGTCATCTTTCACGCGAACTCAAATATGTGATGACCTAATGTTAGAAGTGCACCACATTGATTTTGAAAAATATGCAAGAAAAAGTTAAAAATACAATTTTGTTTATTGAAATGGCAGCATTTAATTAGCATTTAATTTACTGGAATATTTAGACCACTCTACTACTTTTCTGGACCATTCTAGCATGGTGCACTACTATCTTTAACAGGTAGCTAGCAGTGCAGGTCATATCTCGGACACTACAAGAGCACCAAATTTTGTGACTTGACATTTAATTAGCACTTTATTAGAACTAATTTTTCTAATCATAAAATCTTTGCACTGCTGACTTTGCACTGCTAACTTTAGGAACGTATATATAAAATTAAGTTAGTCAAGATGACCGAAGAGGTGAAAAAGGGTTACAAATATTCACTTTTTAGATTTGACCCCACTAAATATTTTCTAATTTTAGAGGATAAAAACCTCGATGGTGGGGATCGTACAACTAACATTGGAAAATTGGGTTTTTGACAAAAAATTATTCAAAAGTGATCCATGTCTATCGATTCGTAACGAAGATAAAGAAAAATCTTAATCGTGTTACCGCTTTACTATGTTGTTCCCATTTCATTACCAATCGACAGAAGCTCTCTTTAAGCTGAGTTTTTGATAAAAGCTTTATTTTCCAATTTTTTAAGGTATGTACACTTCGCGACACATAAAACGCATACGCCGATTTTATATTCAACCTGTTCTGTGACAAAGTGTCAGAGTCCACTCATTGTCATGTTTTGTTGTCACAGTCTTGTCCAACTCAAAAATGTCACGACAGCTATCGGAATTCGGTAACTAAATTTTATGAAAATTAGATGGAGGTTGGTCTGTTCGTCGGGTTGCCGATCATTATGGACCAGACAAGTCCACTATAGTAAGACTAAAAAGAAAATACAAAGAAGAAGGATTTGTACGACGAAAGGAAGGAACTGGCTTGACCAAAGTCAGCACACCCCAACAGGATCAGCAAGTTACTAATTTCCTGGAAGAACTACCATTTTCCACGGCCAGAGAAGCAAAATTTCAGTTCATTTTCCTGCTACGGTACTGCACTAAGACGAATAAAGAAGTCGAGGCTGAGATGTCGTGTTGCAGCTAAAAAGATACGGCTAAGTAAATGAAAAAAGCAAGTAAGATTACTTTTTCGAGACAGAAAAATGAATTTTGGCGAAAGGTAGCTTTTACCGATGAAAAAATGTTTAAACCCATCGAGAACGTATGGGAGCTCATTGCAAAAAAATTATCAAAATTTAATATTCGTCCACGGAATGCTAACCATTTGATGGAGCTAATAGAGTTTATGCAGAGATCGTCGAAGAAAATCCAATTTATTTGAAAAGTTAGCAGCGGACTCCATGCAAAGGCCTTTAGAAAAAATTATTCAAGCAAATGGTGCAATGACCAGATACTGAAGTTAATATTTTTGATTTTTGTTTATCGATAAGTTTTTTATTTCTATTTGTTTTTTAATATTTTGTTGTTTATAAAACAGTTCTTTCTTCTTTGTATTTTCTTTTTAGTCACACTATAGTAGACTTGTTTAATCCATTTTGACCGGCTATTTGACGAAGGGGCCAACCTTCTTCTAGTTCTGCCAAAATTAGATTGAATTGCTTTATTTATAATAAAAATTTTGTTTTAAAAGTGTTTTATCTTTTTTTATATTTCGTAACAGCAACCTTAAAACTATAGAACCAGTAAATATCGGTAAAAATGCTTTCAGTCTCCTTAACAAAATTTGTTTATGTTGCGTTAACCTACGAAAGTCGGTAACAATAAGCAAGCAAAATTTTTAATACATAGACATGTGCCTAACTTCTGTTGTATACGTTTTATGTGTCGGGAAGTGTAGTTGTTTGTAGTTTTGGGGGTGATATATGAAGATTTATAACTTTTGAACTAAAGCTGCTACGAATAAATTTTAGGTATCTCTTAATACTCACATGTTTTAAACCCAAAACGTTGGCATAAACGGTCTTGATTTCTTCGAGATTTTTCCAAGATGTGCCCAATTCCGTGTTCCATTCCACATCAATCCTAGTGTTCTCAAAAATCACTTCAACAGGATAAAATTCTTTACAAAAAATGATGCTTTCCAACAAAAATTGCAAATCGTTCTTTTGTTCAGAAGTAAAAACGCATAAACACTTTACAGCTATTTCGTAATATAAAGTTGGATTGATTTGGTTTTGGATGGATTTTGCGATTTTTAGTATGTTCATGATAGCAAAACTTTCACATCTGGTAAACCAGTTGCCAGTATGGCAATAGGTTTCGGACTTTTTAAGGAATGTTAGGTAATTGTTCAGATTTGGATGATCTAGGAATTTTTTTTTAACCTACAAGAAAAAAAAAGCTTTTGGAAATTAAATGCTTCATTTTCAACAAATATCTTGAGTTACTGAGTTTTTTATGGATAGTTCTACAGAAATGGGTAAAAAAAGAAATAACTTTTGGCGCAGAAATTTTGTTTTTGAAGTAATGGTTTAATACGTATTTTATTTCATTTTCTATGTTCTAGATATCATTGATCCATATGGAAATACCTGTTTTTAATATATGCCTTTGGTTTGGCCAATTGTGAAATAAGCTCCATTTTTATTTAAATAATATTTGATTTAAAGATTTTTACCTACGACCAACGAATAATACTAATCTTACGACAATACCAACACGATTTTAATGGCTCATTTACGGTCCTAGGATAATAATAAAGCTTAGACGTAAACCACAAGATGGCGTGACAAGCGATGAAACTTTATTTTATATGTGAATTATTTTTCTACATTTTTAAGGCAATAAATATTTATTAAACGTAAATAAATCCAATATAATTTTAGTACCTAACCAAAAATAAGTCCCGTTAAGTTGACATATTATGCATTTTTAAGAAAAGAAAAACCTTGTTTTTAGAACTATATATGGAAAGTCCCTTAGTAACCTTATTTGTTTTGACGTTTTAGACAGAACTTCATTGAAACTTCAGATTATGAAGGTTGTTGACTTAAGAGTGTTCGCCAGCTCCACCTAGAGGTGGCGCTGGTGTTCGCGTTTGATATTTTTAATAATTTCTGATATTTATGATGACATTTTCATTGGTCGTAGGTAAAGTATAGTACACTAACTCGCATGTTATGGTCATTACACGCTAAGATAAATTAAGACACTCGCCGCGTCTCAAACCTCATCTTTGCGTTTAATGACCATCATAACATGCTTGTTATGTAAACTACTATTTATATTTTATGCTAAACAAAAACCGTCAAAACAAAATAAAAATCTCCAGGGGACTGAGAGCCAGGGAACTAAGAAAATCATATTAAATTTAAAAAATCATTTTCATATTATTACGTGTTCCAAAAATTAAATTTTACGATGCATTTCGTCCAAACAAATCTTTGAGCACAGTATCTTTCTATATTTTAGAAAAAACGACGTCCAAGGAAGTGATAAACTGTTAACAGCAATGTTTTTTACTCTATTGATAGCACAGAATTTCTTAACATTACAAATACTTACTTAACGTTTTGACAAAAGATCTTGCTTGCTGTGACATGTCACAGAGGTGGCGCTGGTGTTCGCGTTTGATATTTTTAATAATTTATGATATTTATGATGACATTTTTATTGGTCGTAGGTTAAAGTATAGTACACTAACTCGCATGTTATGGTCATTACACGCTAAGATAAATTAAGACACTCGCCGCGTCTCAAACCTCATCTTTGCGTTTATTGACCATCATAACATGCTTGTTATGTAAACTACTATTTATATTTTATGCTAAACAAAAACCGTCAAAACAAAATAAAAATCTCCAGGGGACTGAGAGCCAGGGAACTAAGAAAAACATCTTAAATTTAAAAAATCATTTTCATATTATTACGTGTTCCAAAAATTAAATTTTACGATGCATTTCGTCCAAACAAATCTTTGAGCACAGTATCTTTTTATATTTTAGAAAAAACGACGTCCAAGGAAGTGATAAACTGTTAACAGCAATGTTTTTACTCTATTGATAGCACATAATTTCTTAACATTACAAATACTTACTTAACGTTTTGAAAAAAGATCTTGCTTGGTGTGACATGTTTTATTGCATTTTTTTAATTTAATTTATATACTGAAGCACAGGGCACTGATAACAAAATAGGGGGACAGAATTGTTTTTAAATTTTTTTCATGGAGTAAAGTTTTTTTGCGATATCTTACAAAGTAAAACTTGGTTTTGATTTTAAAGAGCTGTATATTTATTTTTAATCAAAAACAGAGATAGGGAATGTTTTCCGAGCAATGACGATTTCTTACCTTTTAAGAAAAAAAATGAATGGCTTGTAGAACTACCCATATGGTTTATTAAAAAGTACGCCATTTACCCTGCTAAATTAACTTTAAACCACACAAGTTACAATTAATCAAAGCAGTAAAAAATTGTTGTAATGGAACACCACCAAAAAAAAAAGCGCAGACAAATTAAATTGGCGAGTACTGTTCATTCCAAATTTACCGGACCAAATACAATATGACATTTCAATACAGAAACTAAATGGTACTGTCATTGTCATTATCAAAAAATTGGTCGATCGAAATATTTGCACTGCATGGTTTTAAAAAAATTCGGAAAGTCCGTTGCATTTTATTTTCAATTTTAAATCACCGTTTTTGGTTTATACAGGGTGGATTCTTTAAATGGAACGGTGCTTCTAGCGGCTTTAGGGGAGAGGTTTTAAAAAAGCTAAAAGCGAATCTATATTGATTTTTTACGCACTTTCCGCCTATGATGAAAAAAAAAATTGGGGCCCCCAAATGGAGGTCCAGGGCCTACCAATTATGTTTTTCAATTAGAAGGTACCACCTGTGGCACCTCTTTGAAAAGCTTGTTAAAAAATACATTTTTAACGCTTTGACATTTATCAACCAATGTGTCAAAAATTTTAAAAAACTTATTTTTTGTCAATTGTTTCAACTTCAAAATAAACTACATATTTCTCAATTAACAAAGCGGAATAAAGAAAATACCACACAAGGACGTTATTGGCGGCTCATTTGGGGGCCTTCACTGAAGGTCCAGGGCCGACCAACATTTTTTTCATGACGAGGTACCACTTGTGGCACCTTTTCGTAAAGCTTCCTAAAAAAGAAATGCGATTAAATACATTTTTTGACATTTGCAAAGTCAAGCGGCAAAAATTTTAAAAAACCTATTTTTTGTCGTTCAGGATGGTTGAGTGAAAAAGAAAATCGATGTGTGCTTTGAATCTATTTCCCTTTTGTCTAATATATCTAGTAAATTTAAAAAAAGGTAATTAGGCTGCGCCCTCAAATGGGGCGCCAATAATATCCTTGTGTGGTAGTTTCTTTATTTCACTTAGTAAATAAACAAATATGCAGATTTTGCGGCTGAAACAACTGACAAAAAAATATGTTTTTAAAATTTTTAAACCATGGGTCGACGATGTCAAAAATTTTTATTTAATAATCGAATTTATTTTTTAACAAGCTTTCCAAAAAGGTGCCACAAGTGGTACATCCTCAAAAAAAAAATGTTGGTAGACCCTGGGCCTTCAGTAAGGGCCCCCAATAATGTCCTTGTGTGGTATTTTCTTTATTCCGCTTAGTAAATAGAGAACTATGTAGTTTATTTTGAAGCTAAAACAATTGACAAAAAAATAAGTTTTTTAAAATTTTTGATACATTGGTTGACAGATGTCAAAAAATACTAGTGTTTTAAATTTTTTTTAACAAGCTTTCCAAAAACATGCCACAAGTGGTACCTTCTTATTTTAAAAAAATAGTTGGTGGTCCCTGGGCCTCCGGTTGGGGGCCTCAACATTTTTTTTATCCGTCCGTTCGTAAAAAATATTTAAAAATTCGCTTTAAGCTTTTTTAAAACCTCTTCCCTACAGTCGCTAGAAGCACCGTTCCATTTAAAGAATCGACCCTGTATAATAAATCAAATGTAATCTTTTCCTACCTCTTGAGACTTGCAAGCTAAGACAGAGCAAGACAGCGCATACAAAAACGGAAAACAACTGTTCGATTGCAGCAAAGGTATGATATGCTCCATCGCAAACCAAGCGGCCGATTCCAAAGACTTTATGTTTGCACTCGATTTGTGCGTTTCATAGTTGTTCAGTAACAAGGATCCGCTTCTAAAAAATACTCTGTTTAAGCTGATTCGCCATATTTTTTAACTCCTCTTGACTCTCCCACCATGCTTACCCACCCTCATGATGGGCAAATCCATGTTGCAACACGTGTTGCCTGTATTAAGTTAGAGGAGCAAGCATGGGAAACGATAAAGCAAATAAAATTTAAAACAAAAACACATTATTATACAGGGTTCCTAAGCAAATCCTTAGGGGGCCAAGCAGCCGTGTATAAGATGCAGACAAACGGAAAAGCACATTAGGCAGAAAAGGATGGGCATAGGGCGATGTTGTCACTACATCTTACACGTAGTAAATCCATTCCAGGTTGTTGTTTTCTAATTTTCATACCTTTAGGACTGGAATAAAAATTGTTTTTGCTCGACTTTAATACCAAACTGATGAAAGATATCGTAAAAAAAATATTTTTCGGCTTTTCATTTTGTAACCATTGTCCTTACGCACTGTTTACAGGCTGGGGACTGAGATACATGCAAATGCCTAACCTAAAGCGTTCATACACGGCCGGAGAAATCGACTGAGATATTTCCGTAGAAACTTTATCAAGCAAATAGGACGGGTTGACGCCTTCAAACGTCCAACCCGGGTTTTGCACTTTGATTCGAAATCAAAAATGAGGAACAGTCAGATGTGGGGCCGTGCACAATTACGTAACCCCCCCGAAAAAAAAACTTTTCACTTATTTTCATTCCAAATTTTCTTAGTTTCACACAAATGCAAACGCTGTCGAAAACCCCCCTCCCCCCTACGTAACGTTTTGTAACCCCCCTCCCCCCTATGACCATTACGTAATTTGTGCACGGCCCCTGTAGTCCCAGTGGAGGAGGGCGAGAAAATTGATATTCTGTTCTTAAAAATCATATTCTTTAGACCTATTTCTTTGCGTTCCCCTGTAGTCCCAGTGGAGGAGGGCGAGAAAATTGATATTCTGTTCTTAAAAATCATACTCTTTAGACCTATTTCTTTGCGTTCCCGAAATTACGTAATTTTTGAAAAAAAATTGTAAGCGGCGCCATTTTTATTTCGTGCTTTGTTTTTCTAACATTTTTGCGTTCGGCTAATTTAATTGAAAAATTCTTGCCTGCGGCGCCCTTTATCTTCTCACTCGAAACCAAGATCCCCCGTTTTAGGAAAATAAAAGTAGAGTATGACCGTGGGGGAAATAATTTTTTTTTACTGTATGACGAAAATTTCAAGAAAGTTGAAGAAAAAAATAAAAAAAGTGGCAGAGCTCAAGTTTTTCGTAAAAAAAACGTTTTTTGTAAAGAAACAGAGCAAAATAAATCTTTTCACCCCTTTTTGGGTGTTACAAATATTGGCAGCCCCTTATTTTTCGCTTTTACCCTCCCGCTAGTTTTGAAGAATTGGTTCGCTACATGTTTCTAGATCATGTCATAAAACACCTCGAAAATATCAAATGTAGTGTAGGGCCAGCTTTATTTAAAATCAACAATATCGCAAGCAAAAAGCTCTGCAGGAAAAACAGCGCCATTTATTGATTTC
Source organism: Oxystoma pomonae (assembly GCA_963921995.1). Classification (NCBI taxonomy): domain Eukaryota; kingdom Metazoa; phylum Arthropoda; class Insecta; order Coleoptera; family Brentidae; genus Oxystoma; species Oxystoma pomonae. The sequence goes on along the minus strand of OY998164.1, from coordinate 24,654,772 downwards.
TTTGGCTGCTAGTGCTAGCTGCATGGTTTGGCCGTTTCCGGATAGATGTCACTAGTAGAACAGAATGGAAAGAAATTTCATTAATAGCGAAGATATTTCTTTCTAATGTTAACAACCTCACGAGTTTATCGCTCAGTATCGTAAATAATGGACCCTGCCACCTCCTTTAAGCAAGAAAAAGCTGTGGTTTGGACCTGAAAACATCTAATTTTTAATTAGATTAGATGTTCATCTCATGGTGTGGCCGCCATCTAGCGGAATTTGCAGACATCTTGTCAACGGTTATTATTGCAACTATGATTAAGGCTCACAATGAAAGAGTGGCGACAATTTTTTCTCATGAAAGCAGTCCGAAGATAATAACAAACTGGCACCATTGCTCAATATACCTGTTTCTTTTGTGCGTGCAGAACTTTCTATGCCATTTCTGTTTGATTTATTGAAATCCTATCCCTAAGGAAAATCTTAGGAACCCTGTATACGTTGTGTTTGTTATTGTTCAAATCCAAATTTTCAAATTTCTTTATTCATCTAACAGACAGAATTGTCCTTATCAGAATCGCAGAAAAAAGTCAAAAATGTAGTGTGTTTTGACTTTGTTTCGAACACTTTACGTATACCGATACCGATGCGTTGAAATATTTACTTTAAGTGTCTACTATTCTAAAATGTACACATAAAAAAACAGACGCTTAAAAAAAGACAGAATCAAACTTAAATTTTATACTTGCTAAGCACTAAGAAATTTACTGTTACTGTTCAATATTTATTTTAGAGACTGTTTGTAGTTTTTAAAAAGTATAAAGAGGAGAATTGCATAAAGTCCATAGCTAAAGTGTGCGTTGGCCATTTTTATTAAAATTACCAATACCCCGATCTACCTTAATTAAAAACTCATTTGTTCACAATGGTAAAAAACTTGCCGCTAGAAATACGCAAATTAAATTGTTATAAACGTTTTAGAAGCCAAACTAAAGATATTTTAATCTCCAAAGCATTCTATATAGATAGAGAGGCGGTGGCACTAAAAAATTAATCATTTTATCCCATTTAAGGTTTATGTAGTTTTGATAAAGACACGCATTGTGTTAAGGGCCCCACCAATATTCCAAAAAAAATTGCACATCCCTATAGGTGGGGGCTATACTTGTAAAAAATAATAGCTATATGAAGTCATTTCATCTCTTTTCTGATTAGTGCTAATATGTTAAGGGCCACATCAAGATAACAAAAAAAATTATTATTACAAACCAGAAAATTGGAAATTTTTATCAAAAATCTCTAAAATACTTTTTTTTATACTGCAGATAACTAAAGCATGGCTTTTTTGGTTACCGATGCAAAAAAAAACCTTTTTTGTTTGATCACGGGTGAAAAAAAAAGATTTCTGTCCGTTTTTTACCCAAAATTCAAGAAATAGCGGAAAATAGTAATATTGAAAAAAACTAATTATTCTTGCCTAAAAATTAAGCCATTTCCGCCAGTTTTCACCAAGTATTCACAAGTCAAAGATTAAAATGTCGCAACAATGAACATCACCGAGTGAAAAAGCACATGCTATGGAAACCATTATTTTATTTACCATCCGCCTTGATTTATAGTGTAAAGATGGTGTGTTGCGAGAAGTGCTCTTCACTCGAGATTTTTAAAATTATTGTCCTGTTTTTCTTGGATTTTTTGATAAAGGTATTAAAAAAAAATAGTGTTAATAACTCGCCGCTAAACAAGCCACTAGTTGTGAAAACTACTATTTTTGATTACCGGTGCAAAAAAAGATTTCTGTCCGTTTTTTACCCAAAGTAAAGAGAAATAGCGGAAAAAATATACAAATTAAGCCATTTCCGCCAGTTTTCATCAGGTATTTACGATAAATTCATTTAAAAACATCGTCAAAATATCAAACTTTCATAGATTAAAATGTCGGAACAATGAACGTCACCGAGTAAAAAGGCACATCGCTATGGAAAAAAGTATTTTCCTGTTTTTCTTGGATTTTTTAATAAAGGTATTAAAAAGAATAGTGTCAACAGCTTGCGAATAAGCTGCGCTTTTTTTTTACTCGCGTTTTTAAATATCTCACTGCGCTCGTTATTTAAACCAACGCTTGTAAAAAAAGCACTATTTTAGTAACTAGTTGTGAAAACTACTATTTTTAATACTGCTTTCTCTGTTGACAGTACTTTTTTTAAACGCTAAAAAACAATGAAAAAAGTTTTCTTTTTATTCTACGAATCTACATTTTGGAAATAAAATGTGACTAAAATTATAGCCTAAAAATATGAAAAACATACAAAAAAATCCGATAAACATATACGCTACCGCTTAAGTTATGCTAAAATATTTTCGGCCTTAAATTACCATTATGGCCATACCATAAGGTTAGTATCAATTTATTTTCAATAAAGTTCTTTGCAATCTGAGGCGTTTTCTCGCGTTGAAATTGTTTAAAATGTTTTTAAAAAGTTTGAAACATTTGTTTTCTCGCGTTGCAACGGTGACGTCACATCGAAACGGGTTAAAAATATTTTGAAACGGAATCCACTCTAGTTTCAAAACTGACGCCTGCGTATAAGATACGTCAAAATTCTACATTCTTGTTTTAACCGATTCTTTTTTGTTTTTGCGTGAAAATGTATGAAAAATCGTATTCTAGATATCTTGTTAGCCATTCTTCATGGTATCCCTGTGGTCTTATATGATTTTCTGGGCTTAAAAGAACAGTAAATAAAAAAACTTCACTATCCATGTAGCTTCCATTGCTTGCCATCCATGCTACTAAAACGGGCCGTACACTCGAAGGTTTTGTTAGATAAACCAGTAGTTGATCTATTTTAATTTTTAACACCAAAAAAATAAACAGAAAAACGAAAAAAAAGTGAGGTTACACTAAACTACGTCAGCGTTTTGAACTACTCATTTTTTCTCGGTTCTAAATGATGACGTCACATCTAAATAGTTTCAAATAATATTTCAAAATAATTTCAACGCGAGAAAACGCCTCTGTAAAGTTAGCAAAAACCGTGTCCATACCAAAATATTTTATATCTAACAATATTTTAGGCTTCATACCAACCACCAAATAAATCAATCTTATTTTAAACTCAAAGTAAAAACATGATAATGTGCGTAAAATATATTTTATGCATCTCAATCATAATGTTCGAACGCCCTCAACGTGTAGAAACCCGCCTAACGACTCCTGTTTTATATCCACGCGGGCGTTAAATGCTTCCTTTACGACCGGGATACATAAGATACGAAAACGTCCAATCTGACAAATTATTCGGTAACTTCTACGCCTAGGACTTGAGTGTTTAAATGTCCAAGAAAACTAACAAAAAATATTTGTACTCACATTATATTTTTTGTAGCCATCTCAAAATGATCGCACTGTATTATCTCTCCCAATAGCAAATCAGTGTTTTTGTTTCCTTGCTGTTCAATAAAAGATGCGCAACAAATTAGCAACGCAGAAATTAATTGAGATTTTCCACACTAAAAAAAATCAAAGATGAAAATACATACTACTCCCCCTCTGGATGAGATGGGAAGCGATGGCAACGCACTTAAGGATTAGAGATGCGGGGCTGTGGAAAACGGCTATCGCCGGGATGGCGAAAGGGAAATACCCCTTTTAGCATACAGGATCGAAAACCCAGAATACAAAATCAGAGAAAAGAGGAAGTACAATGTAACCATACCACCTAGAGAATCATGGACTAGGAACGAAGTCGACCTTTCAGGCAATGCCATGATCTGCTTCACAAATGGATCGAGGCTAGCAGACAAGGAATCGATAGGAACAGGTCTATTCATAGGAAATAGGGAGATAAAGAAGAGCTACCCACTAGGTCGTTACGCAATGGTTTTCCAGTCGGAAGTATATGCCATACTGGCAGCCGCACGAGAGGAATAAATAAGGGCCGGATCAGAAGATAAGGCCTATATATGCACAGACAGCCAGGTTGCCATAAAAGCACTTTGTAAACCTACAATGCCAAAAGGACTGGTCCAGCGCGGATGCCCTCCAGGATCTAGCAGGGGAAAAAGAGGTTGAACTTGTCTGGGTTCCAGGACACATGGGGATCCCAGGTAACGAGATGGCGAATGAGCTTGCAAGGAAAGGGTCAGCTCAAGCATACGTCGGACCTGAGAGGTCAGATGAAATCTGCCACCAAGGAATGGCCCCAAACAAGACTAAATCAGGCGTGGCAACACACAGGGGACGCCAGGCAGGGTAAGGAGCTCATCCAGGGCTTTAGCAAGACAAGAAGGGACTGGTTGCTGCGAGGAAACATACAGAAATAGGACCCCTAATAGGAGTCCTCACTGGACACTGCGCACTTGAAGAGCACCTGGCAAGGATGAAGGTAGTGCAGGACTCAACTTGCAGAGAGTGCTGGGGGGAGGATGAATCCTCACACCACTATCTTGCAAGATGTCCGGCCTACAGAGTAATCAGAAGGGAATCTTCGGAGAGAAAGTGTTCGAGCCGGAACACCTTCCGACGCTGAAATGGTCGGATATCCTGACCTTTATCCAAAGGACGGGAAGGTTCGAGCGTGGTGGAGTGGGAGCGTGAGGGAAGAGCTCCAGCTGGGGGATGGCGAAAAGAGCTCGCGTAGAGCCTAGTCGCCGGGCCGGGAGCCCCCCCCCACTTATTCTACTAATACTATTACTACTACTACTGCTACTACTAGGTACATACTAAAAAACGGAAAAGCTTTAACTTACACTATAATTTCCAAAATTTTTAAACTGCCTCACCCACTTCTCGGTACATAATTCAAAAGTGTCTTTTAAATTGTTAGGCAATACGAGTCCCTTCTTTAAAATTTGACTCATTAACACAAGTAAAGCAGACACATGGCTCTGTCTTATCAATGTAGTCGTTTCAAAATTGTCTGTATTTTGAAAATGATAGGTGAAAAGTCGTAAAATCAGAGGCTCGTGTAACCTAAAATGTTTTTTCAAAATAATGTAATAAATTTTTTAAAATAAAAAGTATAGGTATATACATAAAATATTATTAGGTATACCTAATAGACTCCAGATCAAACCCATAGTGTATTAAAATACTCCAAAAATGCATACATTCGACTTGTAACTTCATACCAGCGGCATTTTGCGAAAATGTGTCTTCATAAAGGTACAATATGACGATTTCCAACAAATTGTATCTAAAAAATAATTGCCAAACCGCTAAACACCTTAAAAATATTATATTATTTCCAAGTTATTCTATTTTCTTAAAGTGATCATCGAGTAACGATCTTAGTAAAGGGAAATGCACAGCTAGAATATCGGTTAGTATAAATCATATAGCTAGCTATGAGGCATGTACTTATATGGCTGATTCTCATGAGTAATGAGTAAAGGAAGTAAAAATAAAGATCACATATCTTTCGTGAATTTTGGATATTAAGGCTACATGGTTAGAATAATAAATGTTTATTCACGGAGTTGAGAATAGATTCACAAGTAATTAAATATATTTATAAATTATAATTTAATTGTTTTACTTAAAAAGGGCTAACAGTGACATTTCTAAATACTTGTACAAACCGATATGAAAGATTCACAAAATTGATAATTGTGAAATATCCATTATATACATTTTGAAGATAGCTATAGATAAAAGACAAAAAGGAAATTTATACTTAGATGCTGAGAATGTTTATTATTGTATTTAAGAAAGATAAAAAATAGTGTGAATGTTAAAATTCATATAAGTGAGATTCACGGAAATGAGGATTTTTAATAATTTTATCGAATCATAAACACATTTTATAATTTAAGAGCATTAACTCTGCAAAAATTGAGCTATTATCATAGGAACTATTACTACACAAAGGAGAAACGAAAATTTGTTTAAAACTTATCTATTTTTTTAACTTCACGAATATGAGAAAGTCAAATTAAGATTCTCTCTACTACATAAAACCATACTGACATGCTCTTCAAGTGAGAACCTAAAGTGTCTTTAAGTGGGGAGAAAATTAGATTGTTCTGACTAGTGGCATTTATTAGAGCTCTAACCATCTATTGTCACATTCACGCATATTTTTAACTGTAATTTTCTTCATTTTTGGCTTAACATAATTCTTTTGGTATTGATGTATAAAAAAAAGTTAAGAAATCAATTTAATTTTTCCTTATTTTAATAACAATTGGATTGAACTCTCACGGTGAACAGTCATGGCGATGATATTTTTAGGGTAGAAAGGGTGTCCCATTTTCGATGGGCTTCAATGGGAAACTCTGTTATTATTGAAGATAGAGACATGAAGTTTTTGTATTTAACTTTTTGATGCTGATGATGGTATCTACGAGACGAAACGTCGGATTAAAACTTCAAAAAGACTATTGTGTTTTGCTAAAAAGGTTGCCACAGACATGTTTTTACAGAACTCAACTGTCTCCTAAATTAAGGGAGACATCATCAATTGGTAATTCCGACCATTTTTCAACTTTCCCTCGTAGCTCAAAAACTACAAGGAACAGAATAAATCTGTTAATACCATTTTTTAAAGCTCAAAAAAGTAAGACTCAATAGGGAGATTTTGGTCAGACAGTTTAACGTTACCGTAAATAAAGTTAACTTCAAGAGGTTAAGGACTTTTGTTGTTTTTTTCTCAAGTCAATGGCTTTCAATGGCTTCATTCAACTCGGCTGAATTTATTACAATTCCATACGTTAAAGGAGTATCAGAGAAAATTCGAAGAGTAGCGAAAAACTTTAATATTAAAACAGCTTTTAAATCTAGTAATACAATTCGAAGACTTCTTGGTAAAACAAAACCGGAGAACAAACAAAATAAGGAATGCATTTACCAAGTTCCTTGTGAGTGTGGTGAATCATACATAGGCGAAACTAAAAGACCACTATCTGTTAGGCTTAAGGAACATCAGACGAATACCCAAAGAGGTGAAACAACGAAATCAGGAATCGCCGAATACGCATGGTCAAAACAACACCGAATAAAGTGGACAGAAGCAAAGGTTTTGCACAAGGAGGCACACTGGAAGAAACGAAAATTCTTTGAAACTGCTTTTATTGGGTAGAATCCGGGTGTTTTCAGTAAACCAAGTGTTGAAATTCCAAATAATTGGTAGCTCCTCCTTGGGTGGACCCAACTTCTTAAACTTTAGGGTTGAGTGATTTCCCATAGTATATAAGTACATAACCTTAGGAATAGATTGTAGTTTGCACCTGAAGACGATCAGAGAATGTACTGATTGAAACGTCGTGTATAAATAAAAGACAAGTCCGAAACACAGTTAACTTCAAATACATCATTGTCTTAAACTTTCAAACAGTATAGGCTCACTTTAATAAAGTCTGCACTATTTTTGACAGTTCTACACAAAGATAAAAAATTACTACATATTTTTAGGCACTTACACATCTGTTATGGAATGGCGCGGCGCGGCGCTCTTCTTGGTTGCTGGGGCTATCCAAAACCTACGTTTGTTTTGTGGATGACCATAACTTTAATTTGTCAACTTTATGGATGACACAATATGAGCAGGTTTAAATGACATATTTATATGACAAAAATGTTAGAAAACTTTAAACTTCCTGAGGAACTGTCAAAAATAGTGCCGAATCAGGCTATACCGACCTTATGTACCGTTAAGTCCCTAATAAAGGACGGCATTAACTTTAATTGTGTCAACTTTATGGGTGGCACAATATGAGTATGTCTAGATGACACAATGTCAGAAACCATTTAAACTTCATGCGGAACTGTCAAAAATAGTGCCGACTTTATTAAAGTCTGGCTATGCCGACTTTATTAAAGTCTGGCTATGCCGACTTTATGTACCGATAAGTCCCTAATATAACAAAAGTATCAGGTCTCTTTAAATAGAGTGCACCTAAGGTGTAAGGTTTACGAAAAATGTGAAGAAGTATAAAAGCAACTTACGGTTTTACGATCTTCAAAGCGGTTTTTTTGCTTCTGGAACACAAAATTCGAAAAAATTTGATGGCTTGTACTAGAGGCATGTTATATCCAGGGTAATTTTGGTCAAATTCTAAAAAAATATATTTTATTCTTCGACCCTCCCTAAACAAAATAAAAATCAATAACTATATAGATATATAAATCACTTACTCATAACGCTAGGATGAGGTACAAAATGGCTAACCAAATTCGATATTAAGCCTTCACATTTGTACATTTTGTTTATTAAAAATTCTGAATCTCTAGCTAGCCTCGTCAAAATTTCTATGCAGTAAACTACAGTTTCTAATCCAGGTTTAACTGTATTTATGATATACCTACAAAAAATAAAGGACTGGTTGGGTCAAAAATTTTTTGTTTTTGATTTTTTAAATTTAATTTGTAGGAATATTTTACAGTTTTTACATGCCACATGTGTGACACACAATTTGATTTGATTGATTGATTTATTTGCGAGTGTGCCAGTATGGCACTGTTCATTGCGACCACTATTGGGTCTATTGCGGCTCACTTTTAACATTTTTCTGTTGCTACAGAATATTCAGCCCCTTAAAGAGGCTCGCAACTTGCTTTGGTGAAGCATCATTCAGATCTAGTCCGTCGATCTGACATTTACAGGGTTCCCACCAAATTCTGATTTCCAAATTCCGTGACTTTTCCAGGTTTTCCCTGACCATTTTTAAAAAAATTCCAGGTATTTTTTTGGATATAAATTGCTTGTCTACATGGATACAAAGTAAAAGTAGACTTTTATCATGACAATTTTTGAAAGCTCAAATTTAGCAGGTATTTATATTATCGAGATAAAAAGGTAAAAAGCAAATAAATAAGACTTGAAACTTTATTTGAAGACTAAAATCACAGGAACCGAATTCGTTAAATCCTAAAAACAAATCAGGTACTTAACAGTATTAAAAACAAAAGACTAATTGGCCTAGTTCTACCAACGTTTTTTTGTGTTCATCTAGCAAGTTATAAAACTAAATTGCACGAAGTATTAATATATATGCACACGCACACGAAAAATAAGACCAGCATAAGCTGGAATACGGAAAAACTCAAGACATAACAAACACAGGAAATATACCAGAAACCAATTACTGAAGAAATAAAGAAACAGTAACTAGAGAAAACAAAGATGACGACTGTAGATGTCCATGATACCGACCCAGAACCAAAAACTTCCTCTTAACAAAAACGAACAACTGATAACCAACGATACTACACCCGTAAGCATATAGACCAGATTTTCACCGTTATCAAAAATGGAAAAATGCTGGGAATTTGACAGAGAACTTCACCAGATGTTTATTGATTTCAAACAGGCCTTTTGACAGATTATGTAGACCACAGTTGTGGGAAGCAATGCAGGAACTGGGCTTTTAAAAGCTGATATCCCTGGTAAAAATGTGTACGGAGGATACAAGGAGCAAGATAAGGGTGGAACAGGGCTACTCTGATTTCTTAAGCAGGATCGTGACGCCCTTTCAACTCAACTCTTCAACATAGCATTAGAATATGCAATTAGGAAATCCAAGATTGAGACACCAACGGCTATATTCCACCAGGAACGACCCAACCTACTACTGGCCTTCGCAGATGATGTGGACATAATTTTTTATCAGCAGGATTAATTTTAAAAACTCCTTGCACCACAATATTTCTGCATCCATAACGGATTGCCTTATAAAAAAAATATTACAAAAAAGGAGCACAACCCTTTTCGGCAGTGGAAGCACTTGCTGAAGAGGTTCCTTCACTTCCAGTAATTGGTGTAAATGTAGGTCCATTGTCATTTTGGGTCAAGACTGATAGTGTATCAGTTTTCTTGATTAACAAAGGCAATTTCCTGTTAAATTTTTTCAGCCTCCACGTACGTACTTTACATGACTACTGCTCTTAAAATGGCTCAAGATGGCCTGATGCCCCATATTACTCAATTCAATATTTTTTAAACAAAGCTTACATATGCTTGATATTTATTGGCTTTCACAGCATGTAGACACTGCCACTCTGGTGGACGTATGGAATGGAAGGATTTATCCAGTCTAAATTAGAAACTGTTTTTTTTTTGATATTTTGGATTCTTGCTCTTAAAAAAATTCTCTAAATCTCGCATCGCAGTTGCAGCCCACATCATTTAAAGGTTAGGAATAAATACATTACATGACAAATATTGTCGGATTAGAAAAAACGCGCTTGAAAGTGGTGACAGAAGATAGCGTGATGTGTGCCTAGTACAAGGAGAAATAATACTAGGTGATATTTATTATTTCGAAACGAAAACCAAATATGTTCAAAAAACACAATCTGCCACCCTGGGTAATCATGCGGTTCTTGTCTTACACATTTTAAAAAGCTTTCCTCTCTCTTTTCTCTCGCTCTTGAATTTTAGGTGGACTGGAACTGATTGAGCGCGAAACAGATGTTGAGCTTATATACGAGGTGAGCAGAGACGAACTCGCATATTTTTTACAAAGTTGGTTTAAAAAATAGGTTTAGAAAGAGAAATTCCAGGTTTTGTCCTCCAATTCTCTGACTTTTCAGGATTTTTTGGTCATTCCCTGACTTTTCCAGGTAGCTCTAAAAATTCCCTGACTTTTCCAGATTTTCCAGGTCAGTGGGAACCCTGATTTACACAGCACATGTCTGGCCGTCTCATCATACTCCATACAGAGCCCTACATTCGGTGTCCTCACTTAGACCTATTCTATGTAATGGTACTTTCAGCCTGCAGTGTCCGGTGTCTAGATCAACCATTGTCCGGATCTCCTGCCTGGTGAGCTCAATGAGTTCTGTAATGAACTCTTTGGAATGTGCTAGTCCCGGCAATTCTCTCCAGTATTGGTGGGTGGGACTTATTCTACATCCAGCCTAAGAGAACTGTGTTGATTGTGTTGTATGCTATTCCAAGGGTTGGTTCGGGGCCAACAAAAACGGCAGAGGCCGCTTCGCGCACCGGCTGGTCGGCAGTCTCATTTCCCCGATGCCCAGAATGTCCCGGAATCCATACCAGCGACACAGTGTTTATTCGCCCAAGTTCAGTGTGTCCTGGCAGCTCCTAACGGTTCTCGATGAGCACCTATAGGATTCAAGAGCCTTAATGCGCCAGTTATGATCTATCATTCAACGTGCGCTCATTTCAATGGCGAAGAGTTCCGCCTGGAAAATTGTAGTCATTTGTCCAAGACTATGTATAATCCTGATATTTTCCCGGCTGCAATAAGCTCCGGATCCAAAGCCTGAGAGCATTTTGGATCCGTCAGTGTATCAGCAGCTATCTTCACTTGGGAAACTTATTCTGTTTGTCGTCCAGTCCTCCCTATTTGAGAGAATAGTGTTGTATAGCTTTTTGCTGTTTACTGTTGCGGGCATTAGATCCGGTAGCAGCTCTAGAATGCATTGACTCTCAATTGCCCGCGTTAAAGGGTTTGGTACAAAACAAGGTGTAGAGGAGGAAGGTTAAGGAGGCATTCAAGCGCTACTGATGGTGTGGTGCTCATAGCACTACATATTATCATACTTGCTTGACGTTGGATGCTTGTTAGTTTGGCACGAGCCAGCGTTTGCCTGCCCTTCGTGTACCAAACTATTGCCCCGTATGTAATCATGCGTCTAACTACCGTGATATATAGCCAGTACATTTGTTTGGCGCTAACGCCCCAAGACTTACTGCAGATACGTTTGCACGGCCATAGAGACATAATTTGTTTGATAGTTTCACCCAACAAAATGGTTATTTCCCCAACAAGTGAGGAAAGTGATAATTTTCCGCAAAAAAGCCCTTCGTTCGTGAGACTGCAGCGGAAAAGTACCACTTTCTGCACTTTCTGTAAGTCAATCGCAAAAATGCTAACAATATAAGTCCAAATGATTAGCAATCATTTGAAAAATTGAACGTGCGTAAAAAATAGTAGTTTTTAAAATTTGTGGCTAAAAAAGTGCTTTTTTACAAGCGTTGGCTTAAAGAACGAGCACAAGTAATTTAAAAACGCGAGTACAAAAACCAAGGGCACCTTTTTTTATTGGAAGATAACTTCTTTTTTGTTAGCAACATATCAAAAGTATAAAGGTAAATAGATAGCGCAAATGGGTAAAAAACGGGTGCGTGGCTAACTTCAGGTCAATTTTTGCACCCGTATTCTAAAACATCAGTTACCAAAAGTGATTGTTTTGTAATTTGCGGAGAGTGAGGCAAAATCGTGTTAAACTAATTTTTTCGCATTTTTCGCATGCGAGTAGGAAAAATCATTGAGTATGCACCATAAATGGCAATTTAGATATAAATTTTCTGAATAGAGGATAAAATTAGAACCAAAAAAAGCTTAGGAAGGTCCACCGTTTAACATACTAAAAGTGCCCATTCCTACCTCCTCGGAAACTGTTATTTCTAACCTCCAAAAAACTCCGAAAGTTTTTCTTGGATAACTCCTAAACGGTGACAGACTGTCAAAAGTGACTAATGGGCCATTTCAAGCAAATGTAATTTTATTAAAAAAAAAAGAAAAACACTTTAACAATCTACTGGTTTTTGCTTAAATTAAAGAGACAAGATATCTGGTCCAACGAAAACTCCTTGGCAAATAATAACCACTGTTTATTTACAAAATAAAATCACAACAAAACACGTTAGAACGATAGGGACAGAGGATTCTGTCTCAATCACTTTAGGTCGTGATTGGCTTCTGGGTGGGGAAAGTCGGCAGAGCGCAGACGGTCGGATGATATTTTTATTGACATAAGCTTTTTTCAGGATGTTTTAAGCAGTTTATAAGTCATTTTAAAACCAAATTTTGTCAAAAAACGTTTATAGTGTGTTTTTTTAGCAGTAGGAGAATATTTCAGTGCATTTAAAATGATATTTTGGAACAAATCGTCCAATGTCTTAAAAACAAAGGGAGAGCAAGTGAAATCAGTCAGTGGCGGTACATGCCGGTAGGTATACAGAAAATAAAAAAAAAGTTTATGAAATATACCTAAATTAGTAGATACTTAGATTAAAATATCAACAAATACGTTTTTTTTTTTTTTGATGAAGTAGTTAATTCCCAATGCGTCAAATGAGATATTTTCTGACGTTTTTATAAGATTTTTTTTTTATAAAGACGATAAAATAAAGCATACTTTTGATGAAGTAGTTAATGCGCAAATAAGATATTTTCGAAGTTTTTTTTTATAAAGACTATAAAATAAAGGTAGGTAAAGTCTTTAACCAACTTGCAAACAACAATAGAAGTTAATTCGCATGTGTTCAGGTTTGTAAGAATATTGGATTCCTACCTCTTATCGGAATATTAAGGTTGATTTATACTGCCGCCGTTGCCATCTGCGCTCACCCTTCGAATTGATATTTAAATCTTTTTTTCTGTCCTAGATGTCTCTATATACCCTAAGCATTATTGACTTTATTGTGTAATGAAGAAGTCCGTAATAAGTAAATTAACATAATTTTTAGCTAGTAGGTAATATTATATTTTTTTTCTTGATGTTCCAGGTGCTATGAACTGTGTTTCTTTTTTTTAATGTTTGGCATAATTTTATTATGTTGAAAATTGAAATTGGTATAAATCATATACAAACTTTGTAATAAATTTATTTTGTATAAAATTATACTACAAACATCTATTGTTAGGAAGCTTCCAAAGCTCAAATTGGCAGAATTATTTTTTGCATGTTTTTTAAATTATTTTGCAGATTTCATATGATAGTAAAATTTTAATAATATAATCCCTGTGTAAATTTATATTTAAGTAGGTACGCCACTGGTGTGTTTGCTGTAAACAACAGAATGGTAAACATTGTTCCATATAATAATATAACAAAAGTCTCCGTAAGTGTCAGGTATCTTGTTTCTTTTTAATCTAAGGGTTTTTGTTAAAAATCTTGAAATAACTCCAAATCATAAAACCACTATAACATTTTTTCTTGGTATGTAAAAGAGCCGAAATATACAAACAGTTTCGGACTTAAAGCAAATAATCTTTCTTCAATTATTGCCATGATAAAGCATTTTTATTAAGTTTTGGTTTTTCTTGTCCCATCCAACCCAAAGTTTAAAGGTTCACCCTATAAGCTCCGGTTACAACTTTTATTGCATAACCTATGGTGTTAGGAAATTATTTATTAGAAAATATAGTCATAATTTTGATCATATAGAAGGCACAGCTGGTTTTTCTAGTAATGGGTTACTTTTTTGTCCCGTCCGCTTGAAATGGCCGAGATAGGCAAAAGTTTAATTCTCTATCAATATGTAAATAGTGATAGTGTAGCTTAAATCACTCCTTCTACTAGAAAAATGGAAAAAAACAAGCAAAAATGATGCCAATTTGAACAATTTCTTGCATATTTCTTTTTAGTATTTTTATCAAGATTTTTAACCTACGAGTACCAAACTTGGCAGGGTTGATCTAAGAGTAATGACCTAAATTATATCAGAAAATTATATGTTTCCAGTAGCGTAGTTCGATTTTCTTAATTAGAAAATTTCAAAATATACCAAAACTCTTTGATACGCCGCTGTTACTGACATATACAAAAAAAGGCCGCGCTTTTCACTGGATCTTATGTTCGATAAAATTGCATTTTCAACACACAAGAATTTTTTAAAAATCCAAGTCGAGCTACGCTACTGGAAACATTTAATTTTCTGATATAATTTAGGTCATTATTCTTAGGTTTGGTACTCGTAGGTTGAGAAATCTTGATGAAAATGCTAGAAAGGAATATGCAGGAAATTATTCAAATTGGCATCATTTTTGCTTGAGTTGTTTCAATTTTTCTGATGAGAGTGGTTTAAGCTACACCATCACTATTTACTTATCGATAGAGAATTAAATTTGCAAAATTTTTCCTATTTGTCCCTTTTGTCAGTCTGTCAGCGTTTAAGCGTCTAAGAAAGGTTTTTTTGGAGTTTTTTGAAGTTTAGAAATGAGTTGTTAATAAAAAAATGTTGGGTTCTAATTTTTTCCTATGTGGCTTACCTTCTTTCTTCTTTTTCTTTGTTTTTTTTATTACCTACTCGAAAATCTATTTTTTCTAATTTATTTTACATATTATGTTAAAAAATTAAAAAGCTTAAATAGCTAGAATAATGTTTTAGACTGACTTATGCTTAATAATTTATTGTTTACATTCACTATTAAGTGTAAAAGCTATTTTGTTTTATTTATTTTTTTACTTATACTTTAGTTTTATATTATATTAAGTTGTTTAACTTTTCGGATTTGACAACGGAGTTGAAATATGTTCTAGTAACTAAGTAGGCAGAAAATTAGTCTTAAGACCATCTGCTTTGTCAATTAAATAAAACATTTTCCAAAAGTATATCTTTGGCGCCTTGGTGCCTTAACCCGACCCGCCTTACCTTATCCTTACTAAAATATCGGTTCTAGCCAAACATTTTACCAAATTTAACTCGACCAATTGCTGATCGTTTACGGTATTATCGTCTTCCAAAGAACTGTCAACGCCTAAAATTGGTTGTATCGATCCCATGCCAAAACTTAGAAGGTTGTCTAAGCAGGTCTCATCCAACTAAAAGAAATTAAGATTAGATAAATCGCGGAGAAGTCCCTATGATTTATCAGGAATGGTCTTTATTAGACAGTTAAAAAAAATCATCGTAAAACAATTCACTAATTCGAAACGATGCAAAATCACAATGAAATTATGGTCTCATATTAATCTCCTTGGAGGTTAAACTGATAGCTTATTGCCTTATTTGAATAAACACACACTTTTGACATAAGACAGCTCTATATAGCGCGTAAACCATTCATATGACACCAGAACAAAAAAAATGCTTTCCTTCCAAAAAGCCAAAAATCAATGGGTCAGAGAAATTTTAAGCTTATTACTCCAAAAGCTTTTAATTTACTGCCGGACTCAATAAAAAAATTCATCACAAAACAACATTTAAAACAACACTAAAATTGTGGATTCAAGAAACAAATAGAAAAGTGTTTCAGGATTTGATAAATAAAAATTAATTCAAAAATTATTCAATTATTTTAATAAATTTGTAAGCAAGAAAAAAACATAATTTAATAGGGAATATTTAGATAGTATACTCGGATAAGACTATTACCCGATTTAGGACATTAGCTTGGTATTACCCAAAAAAATTTTTACCTAAATTAAACGCATAGATTAAAAAGAGACAAGATATCTGGTCCAACGAAAACTCCTTGGCAAATAATAACTACACACCAAACACCACAAAACAAGGCTGAGAAATGTCGATTTTCTATCCTCTTAAACGACGTTCGAACGATAGGGACAGAGAATTCTGTCTCACTTTAGGTCGTGATTGGCTTGTAGGTGGGGAAAGTCGGCAGAGCGCAAACGGTCGGATGATATTTTTATTAACATAGGCTTTTTCGTGCCATTTATTTTAAAATTTCAGGATATTTTAAGCAGTTTAAGCAGTCGTTTTAAAACCACATTTTGTCAAAAAACGTTTATAGTGTTTTTTTACCAGTAGGAGGATTTTTCAGTGCATTTAAAGTGATATTTTGGAACAAATCGTCCAATGTTTTGAAATCAAAGGGAGAGCAAGTGAAATCAAGCAGTGGCAGTACATGCGCGGTAGGTACACAGAAAATAAAAAAAAAAGTTTAGTAGTAGTCACAAGAGAAGAACTAGAAGAGTCAGTCGGCAACCTGGAAAGGAAGATTATGTCCAGCTTCGAGGAGGCATGCCCCTAAAACCCTTGTCGCCTGGGTGAGTACCTTGGTGGAGCGGCAGGCTAGATAAGCTACGTCACAAAGTCAGGAGAGCCAGAAGAGAATTCAAAAGAGAGGTAAGACGCTGCAAAAGGGAGAGCTGGATGACCTACGGTGGAGAGATAAATTCTCTCCCAGAGACTTTCAGGCTCCTTAAGATCCTAAGCAGCGACTCAAGGCAAACGTTAACGTCGTTAAAGAAGTCGGATGGAAGCTGGACCGCCTCAAGCGAGGAGTCGTTGCAGCACCTCCTTGAGGTTCACTTTCCCGGAGAGGGAGGCGACCGTCAGACATCCAGCTGGACCACGGACAGGCGGACAACCTGATTAGGGACTAGCAGATCGCGTGATGACGGACGCCACCATCATCTGGGCGATCAATGAGTTCAGCCCCTATAAGTCACCTGGGCCAGACGGTATATTCCCGGCGCTGATGCAGAAAAGCCTTCCGTACATGAGGAGTCTTCAGATCCAGTATCGCGCTAGGATACGTGCCGACAGCATGGAGGAAGGCTGCCGTGATCTTTATCCCAAAGGCGGGAAAGAAAGACTACACTGCAGCGAAATCCTTCAAACCCATAAGTTTAACATCGTTTATGATGAAGGCAATGGCGGACACACACCTCCTAGGGTGAGTCCTTGCCAACAATCATTTCCATAAGAACCAGCACGCCTACATAGAGGGCAGGTCAACCGACACAGCCTTACACGCAGTAGTGCACAAGGCAGAGAAAGCAATTCAATTCAAAATGTATGCCCTCGCGGTATTTTTTGACGTGGAGGGAGCTTTCGACAAGGCAAGGGTGCAGGTCATAACATCCGCCCTTCAAAAGAAAGAGGCAGAACCTCTCATAATTGAATGGGTAAGATCTGCACTAAAAGAAAGGAAGATACAAGCTAAACTAGGTGAATCCAAGGTACAGGTCGAGGTTACGGGGGGATGCCCACAAGGCAGCTGCCTGTCTCCACACCTATGGTGCCTAATTATGGATACCCTTCTGGAAAAGCTGACAGAGGAAGGAGTCGACGCCCAAGCGTATGCAGATGACGGAGTTGTGGAGGTGATAGGTCGCTTCCTAGACACCGTCTGCAGCAGAATGCAACGAGCTGTACGAATCATAGAAAACTGGTGCCAACAGAACGGCCTCTCTGTTAATCCAGGAAAGACAGAGATGATCCTGTTCACCAAAAAGAGGAAAATGGAGGGATTCAGAGCACCCATAATGTTCGAGAGGAACGCTGTGATATGCTACACCGATGGCTACAAGCTATCGGAGAGGCAGACAACAGGGGCGGGGGTCTACGTGCAAGACCGAGAAGAAGTTCGGATGAGCTACACGCTCAGAGAGCAAGCTACGGTCTTCCAAGCCGAGGTATACGCCATTATAATGGCGGCAACACTAGAAGAGGTTCGCAATGGTCCGGAGGAGCATGTGTAAATATGCTCCGACAGCCAAGCAGCCCTAAAGGCACAGTGTGCCAAAAATTGTCCGGGACCGGGACACACGGGAGTGTCGGGCAACGAAAAGGCGGATGCACTCGCTCGGATCGGGGCCAGCACTCAATACGTGGGGCCGAAACCACTCTTAGGTATAACAAGGAGACAGCTGCAAAGTCGACTCATTAAGTGGGCTAACGATGCACTGGCGGACTCCTGGGAGAACGAATTAGGATGCAGACAGTCCAAAGAATTCATCGACGGACCGGACGCGGCCAGACTCAAATGCCTCCTGGGAAGGACACGAAAAGATATTGGACTACTGACCGGCCACAACCGAATCAGAAAGCATCTGACTCGCATCGGGGTCGGGAATGACTCCATCTGCCGTGCCTGCGGGAGGGCGGAGGAGACATCCCGGCACCTCGTTGCGGAGTGCGATGCATACCTAAGGATGAGGCATTAGGTACTCGGATAACCGAACTTGGATGCAGAGGACCTGCGAGCTTTCAGGTGGGCCAAAGTACTGGACTTCGTGAAGAGAACAGGAAGGCCCGGAGAGCCCACTACCGTACAAGCGGTACAGGTGGTGGATTAGGGGGCTGGGCTGGGGTAAGGCGATTGGGCCTACTTGCCAGGTCTTGGGCCGCCCCCTAGTTACTACTACTTACTACTACTACTTAGTAGTAGTAGATCCTTAGATTAATATATCAACAAACACGTTTTTTTTATGAAGTAGTTAATTCCCTATGCATCAAATGAGATATTTTCGAACGTTTTTATAAGGTTTTTTTCGAGGTGTTTTTTATAAAGACGATAAAATAAAGCATACTTTTGATGAAGTAGTTAATGCGCAAATAAGATATTTTCGAAGGTTTTTTTTATAAAATAAAGGTAGGTAAAGTCCTTAAACCAACTTGCAAACAATAATAGAAGTTAATTCACACGTGTTCAGATTTGTAAGAATATTGAATTCCTACCTCTTATCAGAATATTAAGGTTGATTTATACTGCCGCCGTTGCCATCTGCGCTCACTCTTCGAATTGATATTTAAATCTTTTTGTCTGTCCTAGATGTTTCTATATACCCTAAGCATTATTGACTTTATTGTGTACTGAAGAAGTCACTAAAAGTGAGTTTCTGCTAGTGACCAGAAAAAATAACACAATAACATAATTTTTAGCTGGTTGGTAATATTTTTTTTTCTTGATGTTCCAGGTGCTATGAACTGTGTTTCGTTGTTTTAATGTTTGGCATATTTTTATTGTGTTGAAAATTGAAATTGCTATAAATCATATACAATCTTTGTTATAAATTTATTTTGTATAAAATTATACTACAAATATTTATTTTTAGGAAGCTTCCAAAGCTCAAATTTTTTAAATTATTTTGCAGATTTCATATTATAGTAAAATTTTATATTATATATATAAGTATGTTTACTGTAAACAACAGAAAGGTAAACATTCTTCCATATAATACTATAACAAAAGTCTCCGTAAGTGTCAGGTATCTTGCCTCTTTTTAATCTAAGCTTAAACGCGACACTATTTCTCGATTTTGACATTTTTTTTTGCTTTGTACTTATTAGTTAATACGTTGTATCTAAATAGATAAGTTTACTGGAAATTCGTGGCTGAAATGAAATGTATTATTAAGGATTAAGAAACACGTACAAGCTTGCACATGTAAGCTTCTGTGTAAAACTGTTTAGTTACTGCATACAAAAATGTTTATTCAATTATTTAATTGGTATATAAACTTATTTATGTATTCATTATCGCTAGCTTTTTATAAACCTAGCAAGCCTAACCTTAAATAAAGGTTGACAATATCCGTTAAATATCCCAGAATTATATGCTTTTTACGTGCTCCATGGAAATAGAATAAAACTAAAGATTTTTTATTTTTGTAGTGATTTAAAATTTTTTATGGGTTTGCTAGGTTTACATAATCAGTAAAAAGGTAAAAAATCTTTAGTTTTTTTTATATTTTCATGGAGCACATAAAAAGCACATAATTCTGAGATATTTAACGAATATTGTTAAACTTTATTTAAGGTTGGGCCTGCTAGGTTTATATAAAGCCTGCGAGGCCACAACATTTTTTTTAAATCACTAAAACAGTAAAAATCTTAATTTTTTTTATTTATATTTAACGAATATTTTTAAACTTTCTTTACGGGTGGGTCTGCTAGGTTTATATAAAGATACCGAGCCCCCAACGTTTTTTTTTAAATAACTGAAAAAGTAAGAAATGCTTATCTTTTTTTATAATTTCATGGAGCACATAAAAAGCACATAATTGTGTACTGAAGAAGTCACTAAAAGTGAGTTTGTGCTAGTGACCAGAAAAAATAACACAATAACATAATTTTTAGCTGGTAGGTAATATTTTTTTTTCTTGATGTTCCAGGTGCTATGAACTGTGTTTCGTTGTTTTAATGTTTGGCATATTTTTATTGTGTTGAAAATTGAAATTGCTATAAATCATATACAATCTTTGTTATAAATTTATTTTGTATAAAATTATACTACAAATATTTATTTTTAGGAAGCTTCCAAAGCTCAAATTTTTTAAATTATTTTTCAGATTTCATATTATAGTAAAATTTTATATTATATATATAAGTATGTTTACTGTAAACAATAGAAAGGTAAACATTCTTCCATATAATACTATAACAAAAGTCTCCGTAAGTGTCAGGTATCTTGCCTCTTTTTAATCTAAGCTTAAACGCGACACTATTTCTCGATTTTGACATTTTTTTTTGCTTTGTACTTATTAGTTAATACGTTGTATCTAAATAGATAAGTTTACTGGAAATTCGTGGCTGAAATGAAATGTATTATTAAGGATTAAGAAACACGTACAAGCTTGCACATGTAAGCTTCTGTGTAAAACTGTTTAGTTACTGCATACAAAAATGTTTATTCAATTATTTAATTGGTATATAAACTTATTTATTTATTCATTATCGCTAGCTTTTTATAAACCTAGCAAGCCTAACCTTAAATAAAGGTTGACAATATCCCTTAAATATCCCAGAATTATATGCTTTTTACGTGCTCCATGGAAATAGAAAAAAACTAAAGATTTTTTATTTTTGTAGTGATTTAAAATTTTTTATGGGTTTGCTAGGTTTACATAATCAGTAAAAAGGTAAAAAATCTTTAGTTTTCTTTATATTTTCATGGAGCACATAAAAAGCACATAATTCTGAGATATTTAACGAATATTGTTAAACTTTATTTAAGGTTGAGCCTGCTAGGTTTATATAAAGCCTGCGAGGCCACAACATTTTTTTTAAATCACTAAAACAGTAAAAATCTTAATTTTTTTTATTTATATTTAACGAATATTTTTAAACTTTCTTTACGGGTGGGTCTGCTAGGTTTATATAAAGATACCGAGCCCCCAACGTTTTTTTTTAAATAACTGAAAAAGTAAGAAATGCTTATCTTTTTTTATAATTTCATGGAGCACATAAAAAGCACATAATTCTGAGATATTTAACGGATACTTGTATCCTTTATTTAAGGTTGGACTTGCTAGGTATACATAAAGCTAGCGAGCCCACCTTTTTTTAATTGTCTTAACAACTCAAAGTTATTAAAACTTAGATTTTATGAGGTGGGCTCACTAGGTTTATGGAGGTGGGAAAATACATGTAGGTACCTGAAAATATATCAAATTCCTCATAGCTTTTATACCGACATTTAACACTGCCGGTGTATTGTCATCCAAACAAATTCTCAGCACAAAAAATATTTGTTCTATTGGGATGTCTATTATGTTGTCGTAAATCCCAGTTGAATTAAGAGCTAGAATGTTGGCCACAGTATTCAGAGCTACGACTTTTTGCTGAATTACGTTGGACCTAAAATTTTAAATTTATAACAATATCTAGGTACGCAGCTAACATTTTTTGATAATAATCTAAAAGCCACATTCTATCAGTTTTTGGATTTGCAAAAAATAATAATAATTAGCGAAAAGGCTAAAAACCACATATTTTTATCGGTTTTTTTGGTTTTAAAAAATTACAGAAACACGCTAGACACAAGGCGATACTTTTTTTGAACGCAGCTAAGGTTTTTTGATAATAATCTAAAAATCACATTCTTCTATCAGTTTTGAAATTTGAAAAACTAATAATAATTAGCGAATAGGCTAAATATCACATATTTTTAACAGTTTTTTGCTTTTAAAAAATTACAGAAACACGATAGACAAAAGGCGATACTTTTTTTGAACGCAGCTAAGGTTTTTTGATAATAATCTAAAAATCACATTCTTCTATCAGTTTTGAAATTTGAAAAAATAATAATAATTAGCGAATAGGCTAAATATCATATTTTTAACAGTTTTTTTCTTTTAAAAAATTACAGAAACACGATAGATAAAGGCGATACTTTTTTTGAACGCAGATAACGTTTTCTGATAATAATCTAAAAATCACATTTTTCTATCAGTTTTGGGATTTGAAAAAATAATAATAAATAGTGAATAGGCTATATATATCACATATTTTTATCGGTTTTTTGCTTTTAAAAAATTTCAGAAACACGCTAGACAAAAAGCGATACTTTTTTAGAACGCAGCTAACGGTTTTTAATAATAATCTAATAATCACATTCTTCTATCAGTTTTGGGATTTGAAATAATAATAATAATTAGCGAATAGGCTAAAAATCACATATTTTTAACAGTTTTTTTGCTTTTAAAAAATTACAGAAACACGCTAGACAAAAGGCGATATTTTTTCTCAACGCAGCTAACGTTTTTTGATAATAATCTAAAAATCACATTATTTTATCAGTTTTGGGATTTGAAAAAATAATAATAATTAGCGAATAGGCTAAAAATTACATTCTTCTATCAGTTTTGGGATTTGCAACAAATAATAAGTTAGCGAATAGGCTAAAAATCACATATTTTTATCGGTTTTTTGCTTTTAAGAAATTACAGAAACACAAAAACGATCCTTTTTTTTGAACGCAGCTAACGTTTTTTAATAATAATGTAAAAATCACATTCTTCTTTCAGTTTTGGGATTTGAAAAAATAATAATAATTAGCGAATAGGCTAAAAATCACACATTTTTATCGGTTTCTTGCTTTTAAAAAATTACAGAAACACGCTAGACAAAAGGCGAAACATTTGTTGAACGCAGCTAACGTTTTTTAATAATAATCTAAAAATCACATTATTTTATCAGTTTTGGGATTTGAAAAAATAATAATAATTAGCGAATAGGCTAAAAATTACATTCTTCTATCAGTTTTGGGATTTGCAACAAATAATAAGTTAGCGAATAGGCTAAAAATCACATATTTTTATCGGTTTTTTGCTTTTAAGAAATTACAGAAACACAAAAACGATCCTTTTTTTTGAACGCAGCTAACGTTTTTTAATAATAATGTAAAAATCACATTCTTCTTTCAGTTTTGGGATTTGAAAAAATAATAATAATTAGAGAATAGGCTAAAAATCACAAATTTTGATCGGTTTTTTGGTTTTAAAAAATTACAGAAACACGCTAGACAAAAGGCGAAAAATTTGTTGAAGGCAGCTAACGTTTTTTGATAATAATCTAAAAATCACATTCTTTTATCAGTTTTGGGATTTGAAAAAAAAAAATTATAATTAGCGAATAGCTGCCTATTTTTAACGGTTTTTTGCTTTTAAAAAATTACAGAAACACATAAAAAAAAGCAAAAAACCGATTTTGCTATATTTTTTTTGAACGCAGCTAACGCTTTTTAATAACAATCCAAAAATCACATTCTTCTATCAGTTTTAGGATTTGAAAAAATAATAATAATTAGCGAATTAGCTAAAAGTCACATATTTTTAACGGTTTTTTGATAATAATCTAAAAATCACATTCTTCTATCAGTTTTGGGATTTGCAAAAGGCAATTGAATGTAGTTCAAAAAGTTGACATATTTCATTTACGTCTCTCTCAGTGGTGGCACAAACTTGAAAAACGTAAAAACTTTTTTTTCAAAATGCAATTTTTCGTAAAATCGCTGATTAAAAAAGAACAAACGGTTAGATACTATATGCCATAATCAAGAAGAAAATCAATATGGCGGATGCGAGCCTGTTATTATTGAAAATCGTTTTTTCTAAATATTTCAGAAACTAAAACTCCCACGACATTTTTGATTATAACAAAAATTATGAAAAAAATGTTCTATCATAATATAAAAACCGCATGTTGACGCTTTGCTCCGTTCAAAAGTTATGATTTTTTTATATATTCACCTGTCAAAAAACTACCCTTATGATGGATGAATTTTAACTAAACTCCTTTCAGCTCTTCACAGGGTCGGACACTATTTTTCCTAAAAATTTTGTGAAAATCGGTTAAGCGGTTTAGGAGCTATCGTGTCCCGGACAGACAGATCGAAAAACAGACGTCACGACGAAAACGTTTATTTAGGCTAAGGAAGGATATCTTAAAAACTTTCTTTCCGACGAAAACAATACCTCCCTTAGCCGTGTGGGCTAGAGAGGTAAAAATGATAGAATGGCGGCTCGCAACCGCCATATTGATTTTCTTCTTAAACAATATATGGCATATAGTACCTCTGAGACTCACAGCACTCTTGCGGTACAACTTTTGTCAAAATCGGCTGAGCCTTCTTCTCTAGCATGGCATACACATATACATAGTAGAACTGGGGACAATAAACCGAGCATTTTCCAGGTTCACGGGCGTTTTTCACAAAGTGTGATGAGCTTATACATAATATGTAGCTTATCTTTTTTTTTCTCTGAAGATTTTTCTATAACATACCAAAAAATAAAAAATATATCACCGTTTATTCGTTTTTAATCAGCGATTTTACAAAAAATTGTATTTTCAAAAAAAAGTTTTTTACGGTTTTTAAGTTTGTGCCGCCACTGACAGTGACGTAAATGAAATATGTCAATTTTTTCAAATGCATTCAATAGCCTGGTTCTCTACCTGAAAACTGGTGTATTGGAAGTAGCAAGTTAGCTACTCAAATGTAACAAAATATAGTAGCACACCCAGGAATTGACTTCGGGGGGGGGGGGGGTTAGTGCTATATGTTTCTTTCATATGGACTGCATGACCAACAATCAAACCCGTTTTTTTTCTTTTTACCAAATAAAGTAACGATAAGTTCAAAGTTTTTGAATTGTCCTTTGTGTGCTGCAACCCAACTTAACCATGCTTTAAACTTAACCTTACTTACTTTTTCTGACTGCGAATTTTAGTCATCAGAGCATACTCCAGGGGCGCAACTTTTTTAAATGAAACGAAAATATCTCGATAACTACTTAAACTAAGGAACTTAAGCTATGACAGTGGTTTATCGCTCGTTTTAAAGGTATTTCAAATACCTTTCGAATGATGTATCACATAGTGTACTATTTCTCTTAAAAAATCTTTGAAATTAAGAAAAAACTTTTTGTTTTAAATGTTTGAACCGCATTTTTAATTTTTTTTTTAAATATATTTTGTTTCTGGATATTTCTACTCGCTTTTGTATGGTATACAGTTCTCAAGATATTACTCTTTTTGTGTACCTGCACATTTGGTTAAAATTGACTAGAGAACTATACATACTGCAAAAGTAAGTGATAGCTTGTTTTAAAGGTATTATAAGGCCATTTTAATGAAGTATCACATGAGGTCATTTTATTTTAAGTAAAAATTCAAAATTTTTAAAATATTTTTTTTTTGAACCCATCAAGTCTCCATCTTGAAATTTTGTAAAGAGTTTGGCGAAATACCCAGAATCAAGAGATATTTTTATAAAAAAGAATAAAAAATCCTTTTTTTTTAAAATTTAAAAAAAAAAGTTTTTTTAATTTCAATTTTTTTAAAAACAAAAGGCATATCATGTGATACATCGTTCGAAAGCTATTTAAAATTCCTTTAAAACAAGCTATAAACCACTGTCAAAGTTTAAGTAGTCATTGAGATATTTCAATTTCTTTAAGTACATGTTTGATCAAAATTGGTAATTTTTGGTGATGTTCAAGAATTAATTTAATGGTAAAAACAAATAAATGTACCAAGAATTATCGAAATCGGTGAGATGGTCTGCCAAAGCTCCCTTTTTTGGTTGATTTCATATGAAATGACTCAAGAGTCCCTCAAATTTAAAGCAAGAAAAGATTAAAGTAATAAAAAAAAAACGATATTAGGTTAAATTACAAATTTTCATAGATTGGTTTCCTGGGTTATGAGATATGAAAGCTTACCTGGATAACTGCAAAATTTCTTGTAAGCTATAACCAGGTCGACCAGATTCATCCCCATGATGATATAAAGTTCTATTTTTTTCTGTTATACTTTCTACAGAAAAAGGCAACAGGTAACCATCAAAATCAAACCTAAAAATCCGAAAACAAATTCCCATTACAATTTTGGTACATTAGATGTTCTTGTACCGTTACAAGAAAAGCAATTTTTTGCTACTATAATCAAAGTACTTTATGCAAGTGCAAAAATTTACGCTTTTTTGTTTGTTGCTCCAATTTTTCACCCACTGCGCTCGTTAAAAAAAGCACTATTTTAGCCAAAATACTATTAACCTTGTTCCTTCTGGAATTTAAAAATAAGTAAATATCTAGTTTTAAATTGTCCGACATCTTTGATCTATACAGAATGACAATTCCAACACTAAATAGACAAAATTTAAGTATCTTTTTCTAAAACACTTAAAATTGCAAAATTAGCTATTGGCGTTGTAAAAGGCAATAAAGAAAACTGCAGGTTTTCATAGAATATATTTTACCTAGCTTCAAATGATTGATCCTTGGACCCCTTAGGTATGTCAATACTTTTCATCCAAGCCAGCTTATTAGTTTCAATTTTGTTAAAATTCAACCAATTTTCGGAATCAGATTTTGAAAGAACCTCAGATGGGGTAAACAGTTCTTCAATTTTAATATTTTCAGCTACTTCATTTTGTTCCTAACAAGAAAAATAAAAAGCTTATTGCAGATTTTTTTTAACTCAAGGCACTCACCAATTGAAAAAAAAAAGGCAATATTAGGTAATTAAACCACTCAAGTAAATAAATAATTGGATACCTTTCTGAAAAAATATAAACAAAACCAAAACTTTATGTTTTCTAATGGATCTAAGAGGGCAAATGCATAACTTTAACTTAAATATGTTTTTCTATCTTCTAGGTACTTTCAAGTTTTACCTGGATAGTCAGATTCCTGGTCTCCTCAAGTTTTTCCCTCTCCTTCTTTCTTCTCTCAGACTTTAAAAAGGCTACAATAGCTGGATCCATGGTAGCTATCAACTTATCTCTCTCAGCTAATATCTCAGCTTCACTCATGGAAGTTAAAATGTTTTCATTTTCTTTGTGGATTTGGTTTTGATCAGTTGGGCTTAAACTTGTGCTGGTTGTTGGTGTAAACTGTCTCCTTTTGGCTTAACAACAATGTCAAAGAAAGGTATAAGTAACTTTAAAAACTACATATTTGCATTAATACAAAAAAGTAAAATTATTTTAAAGAAACTAAATATTTACCTGTAAAACTTGAGGTAACTTTACCATCAGCACCTTTTTCTTTTACAACTACAGAAAAACTCCCAACATCCATCATAGATGTAGTATTTTCCATATCTTCACTAGGTTCTGCATAATCCTTTTTTAATCTTTTAATATGCTGAGAAAAAATGCTGCCTGTTGTAGGTTTTAAATCTGGCTAAAAATTATTGGACAAAATCATTAAAGTCCTGGTTAAAACAGTAAATACTTTTTAAAATATCCTAAAACCTAATGCCGTTTAATTATACTTACATCTCTCCTCACTGCTTTTGGAAAACCGCTACTGCTATCAAATCTCAAATTGAGTGAACTTTTAGGTTCAGCTTTTTTCTCAAAGATATTTTTGAGTATCATGTCTGAGGGGATAGCTTCAAAAGTGTTGGCTATTTGTTCTTGAATGTTGACAGAAGTAGCTTCAGTGGGTAGGTTAGCTGCTGGCATATAGGGTAAAAGGTGAAATATTGCAATAAGTAACACAAATCAACACTGGTGTTGTGCAGACATACAAATGACCTGATCACAGTACTCTAACAAAACTAAAGAAAAGAAAAATGGCTTGTTAAGGAAACATGAAAACCTGTAAACAATGCCCACCCTTCAAGACATATCCAAAATACAAGTGTTTCACAGGTTAGGTTAGATTTTAGTAAATATATGATTAAGTTTTAAAAATGTAAAAAATCATGTTTTTCTTAACTTCAGTATAGGTGCTAAAGCAATGACAGCCATGTAGCCCATAGATAAGCCCACCAGATATTTTTTGGTAAAAAACGGGACAAAAACTTTGATTGCCATGCCAAACTATAAAAAAGCTAAATAGGATTGAGAGTGATTCTTAATTAAAATCAGAAAACAACTAACAGAATATAAATAAGAACATATCAATAGATCATGTCTATAAATTTGAGGGTAGTATTTAAAAAAAGGAACAAAAACAGGAGCTCAACAAAAAAACGGGATATTTGCCCATCCCAAAAACTTTTTAAGGGATAGGGATGTAAGGGTAAAAAAACCGGACATCTGGGAGGCTTACCATAGACAGGTGTTTTAAATGTTTCTGAAATAAACTTTGCAACAATTGAGTAATGGCAGGCTTAAGCACAATTATGAGTTGGCTACACCTGCCTTAAGGCATTTAATAAGGAGAAATGCGAAAATACAAAAAACTTAACTAGTGTTAAATTGTTAAAAGATAGGGACTGTATAACTTACCCTGGATTTATAAACTGGACTATATCGGCGAACGGCGAGGTTGCTGTTTTAGCGTTAACAGCAAAGTTTATAAATGGTATGATGGCATTTCAATAGTTGATCTTCCACCGATAACAGCAACCTCGCCATTTGCCGATATAGTCCAGTTTATAAATCCAGGGTTAATCTAGGTCAACCACAGCCTCACACACAGCCGAAATAAAATATGGTAAAAAAAATTGTTATTTCTTACTATAAAAGGCATGTTTTTTAGTACAAAAGATTTTATGTTATGATGATTCTACTATACTTCCGTCAGAAGGAAAAACCCCGTGAGCGACCTAAGCTTGATAGAAAAGAAGCTTTGAATTGTAATAAAGTCTCTAAAATGTAATACGTAATAGAGACAAATGATTTTTTTGTCTATAGATAAAGATTCAAAATATGAATTAAAATACCAAAAAATAAAACACAATAATTAATAATTGTGCGTTCGGCTCATACGGTGAAATAACAGGCAGTCCTGCTGGGCAAAAGAGATAAATTATGATAAATACTAAGAAAGATCCTTGTAAATCCACAGACTTTACCTGTTTTTTCTTAGCATTGGCCATATATGTGGTTATAGCTTAGTAGAGATCATAAAAGAGTTGTAAATATAAGGTTTCATATATTTTTTTTAAAGTCAAAACCTGTTGTAAACCCACCAGTAAGTTCAAAAAAACCAAAAATGTAATTTTTCAGATATTTGTGGGTTGTGGGGTTTTTTTCTTCGGTAATTATGCAGTATACGGTTTTCTGCCATTTTTGATTTTTTTTGAAAAATTCTTTATGGGGGCACCTTCTAGGGTCCCTAGGACCCCAAATCCGCCTGCGCCCGATTTTTTTTTTTTTTTTTTTTAACGAGAAAAAAGGGTGCCCAGGGGGGGTTGTAAAGTGTTTTTTTAATTGTTTTGGGTTGGTTTGGATTAGGTTGGGTTGGACTGTGTTGGTTTGGTTTGTTTTAGTGAAAAAAAATTAAAAAAAAACAAAAAAAATAAAAAAAAAAACCCAAACGGCGCAGACGGATTTGGGGTCCTAGGGACCCTAGAAAGTGCCCCCATAAAGAATTTTTCAAAAAAAATCAAAAATGGCAGAAAACCGTATACTGCATAATTACCTTTTCTTCTGACGGCAGTATACTATGCTGAAAAAAT
This sequence comes from Oxystoma pomonae, assembly GCA_963921995.1. Taxonomy (NCBI): domain Eukaryota; kingdom Metazoa; phylum Arthropoda; class Insecta; order Coleoptera; family Brentidae; genus Oxystoma; species Oxystoma pomonae. The sequence goes on along the minus strand of OY998164.1, from coordinate 24,624,701 downwards.
ATACGGTAATTATGCAGTATACGGTTTTCTGCCATTTTTGATTTTTTTTGAGAAATTCTTTATGGGGGCACCTTCTAGGGTCCCTAGGACCCCAAATCTGCCTGCGCCCGATTTTTTTTTTTTTTTTTTTAACGAGAAAAAAGGGTGCCCAGGGGGGGTTGTAAATTGTTTTTTTAATTGTTTTGGGTTGGTTTGGATTAGGTTGGGTTGGACTGTGTTGGTTTGGTTTGTTTTAGTGAAAAAAAATTAAAAAAAACCAAAAAAAATTTAAAAAAAAAACAACCAGCGCAGACGGATTTGGGGTCCTAGGGACCCTAGAAGGTGCCCCCATAAAGAATTTTTCAAAAAAAATCAAAAATGGCAGAAAACTGTATACTGCATAATTACCAAATATACATACAAAATTAGGCCCTAAACTTAAGAACTTTGCATTACGTTGCTGGGTAATTTCGCTTTTATGTAAACGAACCTTCATTTCTCTCGCTTACAACAGCGGCTGATTTCACCTTATTTTCGGATTTGTTTCGAAGAAAATTCTCTTGTTGCCTTAAGAGATCCTCGTCGTCCTCACCAGGATTCGGTCTTTTTATCATTATTATTTAATTTTTTGATAAAATTAAATAAAAATAAATTAGTAATAATTGGTAAACAAAAAGTTTAACCTTATTCTTTGGTTGCTAAAGTTAGCAGCAAAAAAAAATATTTTCTGGCCATCAGTAAGTCGTAGATTAGTAGGTCCTTTAAAGCAAAAGCGGGAAATTTAAAGTACACGTCAAAATTTTTAGGTTATATTTTTGTTTTGGCAGGGGAATTTTAGTTAATTAAGATGGAAAATCCCGAAAACTATGAAGAATCCGAAGAAATCAACATCTTAGAAGACGAACCAGAAGCTTTTGAAAATAACACTAAAAATAATAAAAGCGAGATCCCTAATTCAGAAAAAGAATCAATTAAAGTGAACAAAAAAGAAAGACAACATAATCAAAACTTATTATATTCAAAATTTCCCTTCACAAGGATAAAAAAGTTAATGAAAATGGACCCAGAAGTTCATTTAATAGAAAAAGAAGCAGTACACTTGGTGGGCAAAGCTACGGTAAGGCAGTTTTTATGATAAGAGTTTCATTGATTTTCTCCTGCTACTATATTTAGGTTCATGAGATATCTATAACAATGTTTGTAAAGCTCCTTTCTCAGAGCTTTGATATGTTGCCAGCGACACTGGTAAACAATAGCAAGCAGAAGTTTTCAATGTTTTTGTTCCAAATTTTTTCTTTTTTTTGAGACTCCATTTCCAGTTATTTTGCATGGTCTTTTGGGTAATTATGCAGTATACGGTTTTCTGCCATTTTTGATTTTTTATGAAAAATTCTTTATGGGGGCATCTACTAGGGTCCCTAGGACCCCAAATCCACCTGCGCCAGATTTTTTTTTTTAAAGAGAAAAAAGGTTGCCGGGGGGGTTGTAATGTGTTTTTTTTATTGTTTTGGGTTGGGTTGCATTAGGTTGGGTTGGACCGCATTGTATTGGGTTGTCTTAGTGAAAAAAAACAACCAGCGCAGGCAGATTTGGGGTCCTAGGGACCCTAGTAGGTACCCCCATAAAGAATTTTTCATAAAAAATCAAAAATGACAAAAAAACTGTATACTGCATAATTACCATCTTTTGTTCCAAAAAATGTAAAATAATTATTAAGACATTCATTCTGCAGGTATTTCTTTTTTTGTCCCTTTTTTGTTTGACGTCAAAGACAAAAAGCAATTAATGTATTCTGGTACATTATTAAATGGTGTTCTTGATGGTGTTATTATTTAAACAAAAATCAACCTAAAAAATATTGGTAATTTTGCAGTATACGGTGTTCTGCCATTTTTGATTTTTTATGAAAAATTCTTTATGGGGGCACCTACTAGGGTCCCTAGCCCCTCAAATCCGCCTGCACCTGTTGTTTTTTTTTTTTTTGAGAATGTAAATAAAATTTCTGTCTGTCAATGTGTTAATGGATAATTCACATCTCCAATTGATAAACAAAAATTTAAACATTGAATACTGTTGTCAACTTGTATCAGGATCAGTTTCTTTTCTTATTTTTGTCTTATCAAAGATGTATGAAATATAACATTATTGGTCTTATAATTTTAGGAGCTGTTCATAGATTATGTAAGTAGAGAAGCAGGAAAACAAATTTGTAAAAAGAAAACATTAATGCGGAGAGATGTTGATGTTGCCATTGAGAGTGTGCCTCATTTATGCTTTCTGGATGGAGCATTAGAATAGATTTTCAATTTAAGATATTTTAAACTACATGTAAGTAGGGACACAGCTTTTTTCAAATGTTACCTATTAAAAATGCTAACTTTTCTTAAACAATATTCATGTTTGTTACATATATAAAGCAAAATACAAATTAAATAATAAGTGCAGTCACTAAGAAAATAGTACTTAAAAACATAATATTTAGTTTTGCCCAATAAATAATTTTTGGTTCAAGAAGATGTAATAAAGAAACATGTTTTTTTTTTAATTTGCTTTGAACTTTTATCGTTATAAGGCATTTTATAAATCCAAAGTTGCTTAAATAAATAAAGCTTAATATAACAAAAAAAAAATAAAAAAATGAAAAACTATATTTTTAAAAAACAGATCACTTTTTGTTTTTGTTCCTTCGTTTTTGAGTTCCATTCTCGCCAGTGGCTGCATGGCCATAAAGGGAACTAAGTAGATTCTCTAGATCAGGTCGTTCCATCCTAGGCGAGTTATTGCTGTTTTTTCTTGGCTGACTATTTTGTTTACCTAAAAGAAAATATAAAATGATTTTATAATACAAAAGTTTTTGGTTGTAGCCTGTTTGTTTATGTAGACCCTACTTAGATATTATCTCAGATTAAAAGAAAAAATTCTTTACTTATTAGTCTGATACTTGGTCTGATATTATCATTATTTTTGATGAATAATATTTCAATAATCATTATAAGTACTGACTCAGATTTAAAACAGTCATATGAAAAACTGTCATACTCGAATCAGCAGTCTCATTTCAACAATCAAAACAGCAACACCAAGAGAGACACATTAAAATAGAGCAACAGAAAAACTCATCTTGAAGGCCCAAAAGCCATAGGTTAACTTTATGCTTAATCTTTGAAAATATTTTATCCTTAAATTCCTGAGGTAGTGCATTATATATTTTGGGAGCCACAAAGATAAAACTTTTTTGACCAACATCAAACTATTTTGAGCAAATCCAGTGCCAATGGAATGATCAGCTGTATTAATTTTAATTTTTCCATTACATAGAAGTCTGATTATGGATTTCATATACAGGGTGGATTCTTTAAACGGAACGGTGCTTTCTTTAATTGTGCTATCTTGGATTTTTTTTTATGTCGTTTTGTTTACGAGGTATGGCAAAAATATATATTTTTTAAATGGGACACCGTGTATAGTTTGACATTTTTGGATTCTAAAAAAAATATCTTTTTGACCATATCACACACTAATACTCTATCTCTTATGATTTCCAAGATAGAGGCATTTAAACTTGCATGGAATTGTTGTCTATGCCCTGTTTTACAGGGGATATTTGAATGAATATCGAAGTTTTCCATACAGATTTAGATAAAAATATCTTGATTATCGTAAAAGATAGATCCTACTGTGTTGTATTGCTGAAGAGAGAATTGTTTGCAGATTTTACAAATTGCAAAATACACAGGGTGTCCTATTTAAAAAATATATTTTTTTGCCATACCTCGTAAACTAAATGACTAAAAAGGAAATTAAAAATCTCAGTTGACATGTGACCATTCTGTTTAAAGAATCCACCCTATATAATTTGGTAATGTTAAGAATTTTGGATTCTTGAAATAGTAAGTTAGTTGGGCATAGCCTGTCTTTGGAAAGCGATATTTTCAGGATTTTTTTTCTGTAGTTTCGAGAGAGGATAGAGTAGTACTACTTGCAGCTCCCCATGAAAGACCACACTAAGCCCTTGTATACATTCAAAATACTATTTTGCATAAGACTATGCCTAAGAATATAAAATTTGTACATAAGTTTTCTAACTCCCAGGTACTTAGTTTCCTCCACTGCACTAATCTGTACACACAAGTAATAACATTATCACAGCTGCTATTGTGTATTTTAATACTGTTTAGGTTTAAGTTTTCAGGCAGTCCAACTTTAGTCATGGAATGACACATGAAGTGCGATTTCCAAATGTTAAGAAATAATAACAAGCTACAATCCAGCCATTTTTTTAACTGCACTGAGAACATACTCCGCCTTTTGAAACACCTCACTCCATGTATCGCCCCTAATAAGAAGAGCTGTGTCGTTAGCATAACAGACCACAAGGACACCTGGAACCAAAGAGAATATGCCATCCATATACAAAGTAAACAATATGGAGCCAAGGACCATACCCTGCGGCACACCATATCTCACTGGAAGCCTGTCACTTAAGGTATTAGCAATTTGACCTGCTGTTAAAACCACTAAAATTAAAACTAGTGCTATATATCAAAAGTAATATGCTTTAAAGTAGCAACATTTTTGTCTGGGTTCTCTCTCAGGATGTTGTGAAGAATAGCGTTACGTTACAATTTATTTAAAAAAAAATAATTCCGGTTTCCCGTAAATAAAACGCGTAAAACCTTTTCTATAAAATAATGTAAACCCATATCAATACAGAAATCGAAAATAGGTCAAACTTTATTTAAATTATTTTTATAAGAACCCTAGCAACAAAAGTTTTCTAATAATATCTAAACAAGTATCTACTTACAAGCAATGCTACAATAAACTCAGATATATGGCTGGCACTTATGAGACACAGTAGGTACTGGTAAATATTTTAAAGAGTTAAATGAAAAATAAAAGCGCTTCTAAAGATGAACTAAAGTGTAGCAAAGAATCTCCTGCTTAAGACAGGCCCACTTAAAATTGGGAGGAGTTTAATAACTTGGAAAGGGTTAGAATTATTAGAAAAACTGCGTTATGCGCCGATCTGAAGCAATTTAGGGAGGAGTCTGGTTTTTCGGGTGACTAGTATTTTTCTGGGAAATTGCGCAATATCCTCTGTCTTCTCTTTTCGTACCTTAATACGATATTATTGCGCAAGAATTTCTACTTGACGCCAAAAAGACGGGATATGTCCCAATAGTTCGTCTGAAAAACAAGATTCTGGGAATAAGAAAAAGGTTGGACTTAAAATTTGGGAGGAGATCCACCCACTTTGATTCCTTATAAAATAGCTTGCGGAAGAGGAATTTGGGAGATAATAGTTTCAAAGATCACTTCAAAAGATCAGTCTTTAATGAATTTCTAAGCATCAGTTTTAATTATAAATCAGTTCTAAAAAGCAGTGACTCACATAATGAAAAATGCAGCAGCAGTAAAAGTGTCCAGATTTTGAGCCAGATAAAATACGACAGACCCAGAACGTAAGAATTAAATATTAATAAGGTTAGAAAAATGCATGTAGTTTATTGATAAGAAAGTTAAAATATTTTGCTTATTTCCGGAGATAAATGTAGACGTTTGTATTATGGATATTCATGAACCGATACAGACACATGTATGAATGAAGGAATTCATATTAACGGAAGATTTTGTAGAATTATTTATGGATGGACCTTATATTTTAAATAAAATATTTATTACGTTTTTATCAAAAAATAAATCGAGTTGTCTATTTATACATCCCAAAATTCAAGATTACTATGCACACTAAAATGCTCATGCCCAACATTGTAAAAAAATTGTGACGTCTGTTAAGGAGTTAAAAGTTATTCGCTCGAACTTTAGAAATAACCCTTAAGGGCCGATCTTCACAATGTGTTGGACCTAGTCTCTTATTTGGCAGACTCCTGGGAGAACGAAATAGGATGCAGACAGTCCAAAGAATTTATCGACGGACCGGACGCGGCCAGACTCAAATGGCTCCACGAAAAGATATTGGACTACTGACAGGGATACTGACCGGCCACAACCGACTCAGTAAGCATCTGACTCGCATCGGGATCCGGAATGACTCTATCTGCCGTGCCTGCGGGGAGGGCGGAGGAGACATTCCGGCACCTCGTTGCGGAGTACGATGCATACCTAAGGATAAGACATCAGGTACTCGGACAACCAAACCTGTATGCAGAGGACCTACGAGCTCTCAAGTGGGCCAAAGTACTGGACTTCGTGAAGAGAACAGAAAGGCCCGGAGAACCCACTGTCGTACAAGCGGTACAGGTGGTGGATTCGGGGGCTGGGCTGGGGTAAGGTAAAAAGGGACCGATTGGGCCTACTTGCCAGGCCTTGGGCCGCTCCCTAGTTACTACTACTACTACTACTACTACTACTACTACTACTAGTCTCTTATCCAGTTCATAGCTGTATCGTAGATATTACTTACTAAGTAGGTTATGATTTGGGGTACTTGGTAGTTTTTTCAAACAAGGTTATTTAATAGCCGAGTTAGCAAGAATTTACTCAACTTGTTTGGTTTTATAGTGGGTTAGTTTTAATAAAATCTTATTTTAGTAAACCCATCCCACTACACCACAGAAATTCAGAGAGTTCTTGCTCCCCCATCTATTTTTAAAATTTTGAACTGTCACTCTGTAAATGTAGCCTTTGTTGAGCTGTTTTTAAGTACCTATCGCTCTTTTTATTGTCGCTGTTTTAAAGTAGCACCTTTTTGTGCGCTAACAAGCAGTGTTATACTAATTCAGCGTTTAACGTGTTTATTTATTATTCCAAATTGCACTTTGTAAATGTTTATACCATTTTTTTCATTTTGGATAAATAAACCTTATTTATTTATTATGTGAAAGTCGCTCTTTTGATATTTCACTGTTTTTAACGTTTGTCGCTATTTTGAAAGACGCTGTTTCAATACGTCCCTTTTTAATGTCGGTATTAAATATCGCTCTATACTAACCTAAAGCAATTCTGTACTGTACATGATGAGAGTCAGGCTTCAGATGTTTTAAAGTATCTTTTTGGCAGCCCGCCCAGTCTGTTATGTCATAAATTGCTCCTTCCATGCAAGCATAGTAGTGCCACAAGAAGCCCATGACTTTAGCTTCTGCCCATATGTCCCCTAGAATATTAAATATACATAAAAACTAAATATTAAAGCTATGTTGTCTATGTTATAGAGGGTGACAAAGGTATGAGTGCTAACATATTTTAACGGGAAAAACAAGAAAATATTTAATAAAACAAAAACTTTGTTCTCATCGGGTGCCTTTGAGTGCTAAAGTGCGTGTTTTTTTTGTACTTTAAAAAAAAAACAAAATTTTTCCGAGTTCCTCAACATAAACAATTTACGAAAAAATTCACAGAAAATACTTTCTTTTTAGTGCCTACTAAATCGAAAAGACCTATTCCCAAATACGCATATTAACTAAAATTCACTGATATATTCTGTTTGATGCTACATTGCCCAGGTAAAAAAACCGCATATGTTTTTATGAAAGTTGGTGAGTTTTTATGCTGTTTTATACAGTTTTACAAGATTCTATGAGCCAAGCTGTCTTTCTCGTCAAAACTAATCGAAAAAATCTGTACTTTATGAGATTTGTCTAGGTTTTTACAAATTTGTTTCACGTATACCGCATAGAAAACTTGATAAAACATTATAAAATCTTTTCTAAGAGATTTGACGCGTTTTTTGGACAGGGTGATAATCTGTTCTGTGTCCGATCAGATTCAGTTTTAAACATAATGTGTGTTTAGTTTTGTTTTTTAATATTTATTTATGACAAATAAAGTATTTTATACAAAAAAGTATAATAAATATAATATATAAGACGAGATAAAAGACATTTTATAAAAAGATTTTTGAAAATAAAAATTATAAAAAAATTCTATTCGCATTCCATTTAAAAAGAATTAAAACAACTAAATAAGTGATTTTTTCTCATTATTTATGTGATTAGAAAAACAAGTATTAAAATCTATTAATTACTGGATGCTTAAAAAGAAGAGGGTATTGATAAGAAATTTTTGAGCTAAATATTATTGAAATAAATTTTTGGTAATCTAGATTTATGCTTTTTAGAAATATATGGTTTTAAGTTATATAGGTCCCTGTTTATACATGATTTCCTGTCGCCAGCAACTCGAGTGTAGTCGTTTAGGAGTGACTTAAAACCATATTCGTGCAAAGAACCCAATTAGTTATTGGTATATTCCGAATCCTGCAAAATGTCAAAATTTAATTTTTGGTTACTCTACTTAAAGAGGAATACAATTCCTAGGTCCTGGTATTTTTATTATTTGATTATTTTGAATATAGACTAGTAGCACATGTTATTTAAGTTGAAAAAACTCAGATTCTGGTTTCGGTTAAAACTATAATGTCTAGTGTTAGTGTGAGACAATGTCAAGCCTTTTCTTTGCGATAAAATATTATGTACTTTCATAACGTTCTTGCCTTAAATGCATTTACGTCATTATTTTAACTATTGAAGTCTGATATAGTTATCCATTTCTTTCCCAAGCAGCAATCTTAAAAGTATCCACTGAAAAAAAAAATACCCGTAAAAATTGTTTTCCAACGTTCCTAGACTAAATATTTTATTTATATTCTTATCCCAACAAAAAAAAAATAAATGCAAATTTTTTTTATTTCCTGGTGCGTCTTAAAGTTCTTGAGCTGTAGCTTATCTTTTCTTTTTTGTTGTGATCTCAATTTGCTTCGGTATATATGGTTTTTTTTTGACTAGATTAATTTCAAGTTATTTCCCAACAATGTGTTTTATAAATTCTTATGTTTTTAAACCATAAATGTATAGTTTGTTATTGATTTTAATATAAATGTAAATAAATGTACGTTTTTTAAAGCGTTTGTATTTTTTTTTATTTTGTGTTGATTGAGTGTTATGTTTTTTATAAATTCTTGCTTCATGTTTTTACACCGTAAAACCCCAAACACACCAAACTTGTTTTAAACGCAGAGTCACATTCTTAACTTAAACTAGCTAAATTTTACTTGTGAACTCACCTTCCAAACTCGTCTTTTATTTATAATGTATATGTAATAGTTTTTAATCCCAGACTAAATCTTTAGAATTAGGATTAACATGCTTTGCCAATGATTTTTTTTCGGACAATAAAGCCTATTTGATTTGATTTTTGAATTTTTTCTGCTATTAAAAAAAGGTCCTAAGGTAACATTTTCTGATATTTTTCTCTGGAAATTAAATCAATAAAAATGTTCATATTTTTTCTATCGCAGAGTTCTTTTTGACAGTTTTGTATGTTTTAACCTGTTCATTTTAAAATGTCTTTTTCCCCTTAATGAAAAAACGTAAACAAAGAAAATTTGCACTCATATCTTTTACACTTTTCATTACCTTCTCTAGCGGCATGGTGAATCTTGCACATGCTGCAATTTCTCGCTGCATAACAAGGTCTATCAACTTTTATTCTTTTATGCCTAAAAAATATACAATTTATATTTCATTGGAAAACAAAAAATTATAGTTAAAATTTACATACCGATCTCCACAGGAGCTACACCTTATTGTGTTGGCATTCATTTCCATTTTTTGTTGTAACCTCTGCAGCAGTTCCGCCATCTGAGTAAAATTTTGTACCATGAAGGCTGATTCGGCCACACCTAAAACATAAATAGGTAGCTCAATAAGCACCATTACAAGCAAGCAAGACAAGACTATACAGAACAAGACATTGCAATTTAAAAAACTGTATATATAACCACTCAGCAAAAGCAACAAGTTAAAACTAACTCTTTTTATTCTTCTTTAAACCAATCTTTAACCTAGTAGTAGAGAGCATATAAATCTAAATAGAGAGGACACGCAATGGTAATATCCGACCAGCAAGCCAATGCGATTCACACCAAGTTTTTGATTCTTAGCTGAATGCGCCAGGATGAACCGGGGTAATATTTATTTAAAATCAAAACGGCAATAATCCCGCGCGTTGAATATTTGATTTATAATTTTAAGTGAACTTGTTGCTAAGGGAGCAGGCAGAAAGTTTTTATTGTATATATTTTTGAAGCCTTTATTACTTGGAATAATTTAGGAAAAAGCAGAGAGCATATAATTTAGGTTTTTTCCGGTAAAAAATAAGTGTTCTTTATTTATTTTTTAAATATTTTGCTATGTAAGGTTAAGCAAACCACCCAAACTATGCTTCTGTACCAAATTTTAATAATTCCGTCATTTCCGAATGTTTGAAAAATACATGATTAGGAGATGAGAATGGGTGAGAAGGTATGTTAAAACTGATGGTCTCATATGATAAATTTCTTTGGACATTCCTTCAATGGTTCTGTTCTCCTAATCCAAAAGAGGCGGTTGTGACGTAACCGTGTCAATTCCCATCATGGGAAGTTTTCTCCAAAAGGGAGAGACAAAGCAATTTTTTACAGAAACTTCACCTTTATGGTTTTTTTTTTAATTTGACCGCCGAAGACGAAACCTTGGAAATGAGTATTGTTTAATTTAAAAAAAAAAAAACTGGTGCCGCAGGGCAACATTTTTGGGGAAGTTGGTACGTAATTTCGTCGGAGAGGGGGTCGATCGCCTCCCTCTGTATTTGCCACCTGTGACTGTACCGGCACGGGTCTGTTGTCTGCAGCGCAACGAGGGCGATCGATCTTGTGGATAGTTCCCAACGCGGAAGTCTTCCAAAAGAATACGCGCTGTGCGCCGCCACGGCTTTGGATCGATAAAAATAAGCAATATCGAAAGCGAAGTTTCCCAACCAAGAACTAAAAAAACGATAGCTGCGTCACTTGGTTTTCAAGTCAGTTGAGGGGGGTCGAAAATTTACCATTAGGTGCCCTCTATATTTAGATTTATATGCTCGCTGCTAGTAGTCAATTATGTTACGTAATGATTTTCTTAATTGTAATTATTTCTCGGAACACATACCACAATTTGCAATATATATCTGTCTTTATTGTTTTATAACAGCAAGAATTGCTTTTAGCATAAATAGTAATAAAACCCAATATTTAATTGGACAACTTTGTGGGCGTTCCGAGGGCAGTTTATTTCTGCCTTTTAACGCTATTGTCAAGTTTATTATCAAAAATGAAATCTTTAAACTTTTGTTCATATTTAAGATCACAACTTTAAGTGAAATTAATGGATTAAAATGTTTGTTTGGCAACTGTGCATTTCTTATATTTTCTAGCGGCCTTCGTAAACTTGCCAAGATGTACTATTAATCATTTTTTTAATTCTTAAATCGTTTCTCTCACCGCGATCGTAGGCTTCCCTTCTCTCTTGTATCCCTATCATATCAAAGGCATGCACAAGAATTTTGAATGCCTCCTCGGCCCCAGGCTGATTGTTTTTATCTGGATGCACCAAAAATGCTTGTCTTTTATAGTATTTTTTAATATCGTCATCTGTGCATGTGGGTGTTACACCCAGTATACTGTAGGGGTCTTTTCCTTTGCATGCAAGAAGTCTAAAAAAAATCAATTTTATCATTATTGTTAATAATTCAGTCAATTAAGTTGCTTTATTTACCGAACGCTTATGGTTTATCAAACCAGACCGTATTTAATAAAAAATTTCATCGTAAGAACGATTCACCATAAAATTTGTTAAACCAATTTTTTATCCGAACCTTATTTCTTCAAACCCATTCAATAACAAATTCGAAATTTATAAGACCTGTTTTTAATCGAACCATTGTTCATCAAACTCACTTAATATCAAACTGGCACTCTGTAAAACCCATTTTTAATAAAACCCGATATTTGTCAAACCATTATTTTGCAAAAGCGGGATTCCTAAAACCCGTTGTTCATCAGAAAATAATACATGAACCGAAGGCGTACACGCAGTGTTAATAACAATAGAGTGACATCTATACACAGAGTATTGAACACTACCTGTGATTACTTTTAGCCAAGTGTGTGCACATAGAATGACAAATGAATCGAAACGCCACGCCACCTGCTTTGCTTTCGGTTCATGTATTATTGGCGAATGCGCAATCAATTTTGCAAAAATTTTCTGATACTGGGTTTTACGAATTCCGGTTTTGATAAAAAATGGTTTGAAAACTTCTGGGTTTTATTAAAAATGGGTTTTACAAAAACAATGGTTGGATTAAAAACGGTTCTTATAGATAGATAGTGTGCCTTTTGTCATAAAAAACATTACAATTTGTTTTGTGGATCAAGCGAAACTTAGTACTTATAGCTATATTAAAAATAATATTAATCATTGTAATAGTAAAAGGATGGTAAAAAGTTAAAATAAAAATAAAAGCTTGTTAAGTTAAATTAATAAAATTACAAATACCTATTATAGATAAACACGTTACGTAATAACAACAAACGACACATCGATTTACACAAAGTTTAAAAGTCAAAATTAAATCTAAAAGGATTTTTGATTAAAACTAATTAAGTTAAGAACAGAATTATGTTGGGAATTTGGAACCTTTGGTTGCACTATAACAAAGTTATGATTGTTTTCTACAAACCAAAACTACACTTTTTTGCACTCGACGCGCGTTTCGCTAACAACGCTGGCATCATCCGGAGATGATAAACAATAAACTAAATTAACCTACACTCTATCTTATACAGACCGCTTCAAGCTACTGCGAACATAGGGCGAAAGAAGTCTAATTTGCCAGTGTACGTACATGCAGAGACACCGCACGCCTATCAGTGAAGCAACCAACACTCAGGCTTACGATCGCCATTCGCTGCCGTTCGCCGCCGTTCGCCGCCGTTCGCCTTGTATTTAGTACGCCTCTAACCACGGTGCTGTGTGGAGCGTAGTCAATGAAACCGGAATTTGGTCAATAAATACGCAAATTTTTATTACGTAATTTTCTTATTTTTTGTCACTGATAAATAAGAGCGTTTTATTGTCAACTGCTCAGATTTATCAGTGACGACGTGTTACAATGAAAATAATAAGGAGAAACAAAATAAAAGCAAGTTCTCAAAATAAAATAATACATTCTAAAAACCAAAAAGATTCTCCCAGTCAAAAAAAAATTTAAGCAAATGTTCGAAAAGTCCTCCTTGCTCGGCTAGACAATATCCGAGCCTACTATAAAAACCCCTTCCAACGTTTCCAAGCATGTTAGGGGTGATAATTTGAAAAGCTTCTTCAAAAACAGATAGAAGTCATTAGGAGCAAGATCGGGAGATCGAGCTGGCCATAAAATAGTTCCCCGTGTACTTATAACCCGATTAGGAAATACATTATCAAGATATTCCCTTACAAGGCCAACATTGTGAGCGGAACAACCATCTTGTTGAAACCATGTTTCACCAAATCTTACACCTAACAACTGCCTAGCAGTTGGAATAATGTGCTGCTGCAGTAGATCCAAGTATCTAGGACCATTCAAATTGCAATTGCCGTTAATAAAAAATGGCCCAATTACGTGTTCCCCTACAATACCCCCCCCCAAACATTTAGTTTTTGGGGATACTGTGTTCTTACGTCAAAATACAAATGCAAATTTTCCCTCGACCAATATCGAACGTGTATTGGGTTATGACGATTTGACCATTTGACCATCTGCACTTTTTCGGCAACTTCGTAGACATCCATTTTTAGTTTTAAAAATGTATTATTTCAATTAAGAACTTACCCATCTGTTTCTCGAGCAAGGCAGAAATAAAACAAAATAATAAAAACAAAATGAATTTCCAAAAGATAACACTGCAGCGTGCTTCGAATCCACCTCGGTCGTACGGCACGGAGAGTAAATTGGACTTAGGGGGAATCTATGTTCGCAGTAGCTTGAAGCGGTGTGTATACTATCTTTTAGTGGGCGTAGATAAGACTAATAATTTGTGATTGGTTACGCTTTATAATCCTATCTCCCCTCAACTAAAGAATAAAGTGTACTAAACGGAATGGGGTCTCTATCTTTATTTAAACTATTTCCATACTTTGATATGCATTTAAAAGTCTTTTGTTTAGTACACTTTTTAAAAGTTTTAGGTTATCTAATGTGAATCTATGATTGTTTTCAAAAGCATGCTCGGCCACACTTGACTTTTCTGGTATTTCGTATTTTGAGTGTGCTAAGTGTTCTTTAAATCGTGTTTGAATAGAGCGTCTCGTTTGGCCAACATATTTTTTGCCACAATCTATGCAACAAATTTCGTAAATTCCACTTTTTTCTAAGAAAAGTCAAGTGTGGCCGAGCATGCTTTTGAAATCAATCATGATAACCTAAAACTTCTAAAAAGTGTACCAAACAAAAGACTTTTGAATGCATATGAAAGTATGGAAATCATTAAATCCAGAAATAGTTTAAATAAAGATAGGGGCACATTCCGTTTAGTACACTTTATTCTTTAGTTGAGGGGAGATAGGATTATAAGCGTCACCAATCACAAATCATTAGTCTTATCTCCGCCCACTAAAAGATAATATATAAGATAGAGTGTAGGTTAATTTAGTTTATTGTTTATCGTCTCAACAACATATTAATTAGTTGCTCAGTTGTTGAGCCCCAGAAGGCAATATCATACCGTAGGCGTGATTCAATCAGTGCATGGTATACTGAGTTTCCAAAACTGAACCCTAACTCATTGACTGTCGTTTTAACAGCATAGCAGCCAGAAGCTATTTTTTGCTAATAGAGAAAATATGTTCATTAAACTCTCCATTTCTGCTATCGACTCATCTCCAACTTTAAGGTCATCTATCTGACATTTAAAACAGACTATGTTAGTTTTACTGTAGTTAAAAGTCAAGAGATTCGCATCACACCATTTTTTTACCAATTTCAAGTCCCTTAAAATGGTAGCTCTAAGTGTAGCATCAGCAAAAATGGTAAACTTTCCACTAATTGGAAGCATTGCCAAATCATTACAGAAAATTAAAAACAGAATAGGATCAAGTACTGAACCTTGTGGCACGCCCCACTCCACGCAGCCTGGCCTCGACGCATCCGAACCTACCAAAACTCGCTGTGTTCTTCCTCTCAAATAAGATTCAAACCATTTTCAAACGACACCCCGAAATCCACAATGCTCAAGTTTTTTTAATAAGAATGGAGTGATTTACGCAATCAAATGCCTTTGCTAGGTCACAAAATACTGTCGCAGCTACATTTAATTGGTTTATGGACGAAAACAACTCTGTGAACATAGCATTGTTTGAGCCAGTGTTAGTTTGAAATCTAAATTGGGTCTTGTCAAGTATTTTGTTACATTCTAGAAATGACATGATGCGAATCTTAGTTAACTTTTCAATCAATTTAGATAAAGTGGACAACAGTGAGATCAGTCTAAAATTTGCTGTGTTGGACTCATCCCCGCCCTTATGCAGTGGAATAACCATTGCGGATTTTGAGCTTGTTGGAAATTACCACTTTCCCATGAGATATTTAGAGTTTACAAGAATGTAAGACATAATTTTATCAGGCATATTAAGTAGGATGTTCGCAGATAACTCATCTTCCCCGGAGGTATACTTCTTCTTAATGCTTTTTAAATTTTGCTTAATCTCATGCAAGTTAGTTGGAGCAAATAAAAATGAATCAACCATTGAAATTTTAGACATGAAAGACATCGGATCTTCACTGGGTTTAATATTTCTTGTTGTTGGAGCGAATAGTATTTATAATCTGCCAACTTTCCTTTTGTTTATTTGAGGAAAATTTTTTTTATTTTTTATTTATTTCTAAATTTCCTTAAAATTATTAAATTCACATTTTGTATTTTATATTTCAACATAATCATAGTATTTTCTTATTTCAAAAAGCAAGGAAATTAATCCTGTGTGCTTTTTAAAATTAGTCAAAAATAGAAAACATCATATAATAGGTTTAAAATTTTTTAAATGTTAATTTAGACAAATTAAAATTATTGCTAATTAATTATTTAGACACTCTTTTTTTTGTTTATTGTCTTTTTAAAGTTGCTTCTACACTGGAGTTTGAAAAAAAGAATTCTTTTATATTTATTTTGAATTTTTTAAACGGTAAAATTTGAATTTCTTTTGGAACTGAATTCAATATTTTTGCTGATAAATACATAAACATCCTTTGACTATGTGTTTTTGTTACTCGTGGTATAAAATAATTTTGATCATTATGATTCCTTTTAAGATTTAATTCACTATTCTTTTTAATAATCTTACAAACGTTTATGCAGAATAATTCAGAAAATTTTATGTTTTTCAAAAAGATTTGCTGTATGCTCTCTTATTGCATCCCTCTATAATTCTAATAAAAGATTTTCCACCCCATATACTGTTTCCGTAACTTAATATCGATTGCACCCATAAAGGTATAACTTAAATAAAGACATTATGTTTACCACAGTTGATTGATTCATGGGTATTGAGTTCGTTTTCAAAACTCATTGTATCTTTTTCTTTTATATAGCGTGTTCTTGATCAAGAGCAAGAACACGCTATATAAAAGAAAAGGATACTATGAGTGTTGAAAACGAACTCAATACCTATGAAAACATAGCAAATGTAAGAGGTGCGTATGATATTTATTTATAACTACATTCACAGTTTTGATACTATCTGTAGTCAGCTTATTTTTTCTGCTGAGATTTGTTTATAAATAGGACAAGCGTTCCCGGTGTAAATATAAATTTTAAAACCATTATTATGTCAGACACAGGATAATAAATGTATGTTCGTTAAAGCTTTTTATTTATAATATTTACATAGGTAGATACTCCACATAAGATTTTTTTGTATTAATTAAAAATGTAAAGATACTTTTGTACGTATTAAATAAAAATTATAGTAGAGTGTATAAATTCCATTTTTTTTACACAACGAAAAACAATCATATAGGACCTAATTTCGAAATACCACTATTTTTAGTCGAATTTGCTTATTTTTTCCACATTGGTTTTTGGTCATTTGCCTAAACAATGCGGAAAGTGATACTTTTCTGAACACGATGGAAATTTTTTTTAAATGGTTCTTTATGGACCAAATTTTTAAATTTTGAGTTTGAAATGTGTGTTCTAAAAACTACTTTTTGATCACGAAAGTCATCATAAACACTCGTAGAAAAAAATTTGTACCTAATCCTTGCGGAAGTGTCTCGCCCGAACTCTTCCCGTGCATAAAAGTATCACTTTCCGCACTAATTAGGCATTAAAAAATTAATATTTTCTATGTTATATCTTTACATAAATATTTTCACAATGACAAATATAATACCTCTCCATACCCTCGGAATGAATTATTAAGTATAAAAAAATTAAAGATTGTATTTCCAAAAAAATTTGAGAAGTCTGAAAATAACGACCAAACCTTTTTACATTTATAAATAACGAGCCGCTTCTGGCCGCTGCTAAACGTAAGGTGGTAGGAGCATGTGTGAGGAGGAGCATGTCTGGTACAGCGTTGCCAGTGGAACATAAAATGGTTTCCCTAAATCTAACGACTGATCGCGTTTCAAAGCAATTTATGAATGACTTGATGGGTCTATTTTAGTTAAACGTCTTTGATTGCACCATTGCAAAATAGAATGTTCTTTTTAACGATACTGGTATGGTATGTTTTATAAGGAAAAAGCTACTCAAAATATATTTTAATTTATTTGTTACATATTTAATATGTTCTTTAAAATATAGGTTCTCATCAAATATTCCTAAATATTTAAATTTATTTTTTTTGTTCTATTATTTCACAATAAAAATTTTGATTATTTTTACAATTTAAGTGATACTTTAAGGGATTAGAAAATTTATAATTGTTTCTTAAAGTAAAATTTATACATTCTGTTTTAGTTGAGATTATAAACATACTATTTTTTGTAAACCAATATTGAAGTAGTTCTAAATCATTCTGCATATTTGTTTTATTTGTTTCCAAATTTGTTGATTTATAAATAATTGCAATATCATCAGCAAAAGCCATAATTGTACCTTTAAATTTAGACTAATACTGAACCTTGTGGTACCCCACTCAGTATTTCACTGTCACTTATTGTATTGTTGTTTATTCTTGTAATTTGAATTCTATTTTCTAAATAACTGGAAAACCATTGTAAACATTTTCGTTTTATTCCTATTAATGAAAGCTTATGTATTAAATTTTGAGTAATTTCATTTGTAAAATTAATTAATGCTAGTTCGGTTGATTTTTTTAGGTAGAAAACCGTATTGGCATTTTGAAAAAAAGTGTTTTTAAACGCTCATGGTAGTATTTTCTTTTAGCAGCGACAATGAGTTTCCGATAAAGAGATCTACATGATTTAAAGAAGTTGTTGAAAAACAAACTGTCCGTGAATTTCCGAATTTTATAAATAAATTTCGAATTTGTTATTGAATGGGTTAAAGAAATAAGATTCGGATGAAAAATTGGTTTAACGAATTGCAGTTTCTATTATTTAACGGGTTTGCTTTTGCATATTATGCTAAAACGTGGGCGTCCCATTTACCTTTTCATGGCCTCGTCTCCTGTTGTTGGCATATTTATATTGGTTTCAAGTCCTTTAGGCAAAAAACTCTCGCTTATTTCCTCCTCTTTAGTTTTAGTTTTACCCTTGACTTTTTGCCAGATCCATGCCGAGTAACGCCATTTTTTTAAAACAGACTCTGTAGTTGCAACAAGTAGGAACCAATTAATGGTCAACCACAACCAGCTGTAAATTGCCCTAAAAATATTCGACAAGTCTTTTAAAAAATTTCAGGGAGATGGGTTGAATCTCTGCCGCTCATTTTCGGAAACCCCTCGAAGTTTTTTAACACGATAACTAAAATGTATTTCATATATGAAGTTTGGGGCTGGAATTTATAGTCGATCCTCAAGGCCTCCTTAAAGCTGAGTGGTCTTTGAGGCTCCCTTAAGGTCGGAAATACATTTTATAGTCGCTGAAGGAAGCCGTAAGTTTGAGTAAAGGCCAAGGTAGCGCGGGAGCTACCTTAAGGAGGCCTTGGGTCGTGCTTTACAGGTTAGGTTCATGTTTTATGTGTTGTTGTTGGTGTGATTTTTGAAGAGTAGTTTTTTTTTAGGCTTCTTTTTGCTGAATAATGGACAAACTTGAAGATTTCTTGGACTACTACTCAGGATATGGTAGAAGTAGAAAAACCCCTCTCACCATATCAGCGAGTTTAAAAAATATACGTCAGAGATTTTGACAACCCTTTTGAGATTTTCTGAAAAGACGTTCAAAAAACTATATTGGTTTTCTAAAAATATATTTCAAGATTATATTGTATATAATGAATTTAAAAAAATATATTAGAAGAGGACTGTCGATAGAACCGACGATTCAATTCAATCATGCAGAAAAATTGCTATTCTAATATTTAGTTATTTCTTCCCATGCCCCTTGTTTTCTTTGAAGTGATGTGGCATATGCATCTGTTTTTTTTTATTCCAATATGGAAAATTTTGCCACCAGTGAACACAAGTACTCCTTTTCCTCATTGGAAAAAGGACTTCTGTCCACACAAACTAAAA
The DNA here is from genome assembly GCA_963921995.1 of Oxystoma pomonae. Taxonomy (NCBI): domain Eukaryota; kingdom Metazoa; phylum Arthropoda; class Insecta; order Coleoptera; family Brentidae; genus Oxystoma; species Oxystoma pomonae. The sequence continues at coordinate 24,605,283 of OY998164.1, read as the reverse complement.
AATAACCTAACATTCTTGACAACCACTACAGTTCATCACACAAAATCCTGTTTTGGCTCAAACCTGACATAGGCCAACAAAAAAAAAAACAGCAAAAATGCAACGTTGCCACATATTGCGCGACCTCAGAGTGGTCTTCAGCAAGCCTTTCTCGAGGAAGACTTTATAAAACGGACTCAATGAGGAGACCTCAAGGAATCCTCACCGAAGGAAGGCCTTAAGGATCGACTATGAATTCCAGCCTAGGCTCCTAGGACAGTCAAATTAAGATATTTTGAGGCATTAATTGCCAGCGAACTGGAATCATTTTAATACCTCTATTGAGTGCTAAATGTGTGTAATCTGAGTTTGCACCATCTCAGGTGGTGAGCTTAACTTTTGGTGGTCAAAAACCACCAAATTTTTGCACTTTTTTTAATTTTTTGCTTGTACTTCTACAGAGGACTAAATTCTGCGTCGACCACGGAAGTAAAAATAAGGGTGGAATGATAATACCCCCTGAGAAATTTCACAACGCCTTATGTAGGTGACAGTTATGAGCCTAAAAGAACGTAGTCACATCAATCTAATCGACTTGAGATAATTTTTTTTGTTATGTGTCTTTTCCACAATCAGTAAATGGTATTTTTTACCACAATTTTTTAAAATATATTGAAATTTTGTTTTTTTAAATTTTTGTTAATAGGAAAAGTAAAGTTATATCATTTTTAGATGGGTTTATAGGTTACCCTGTAAACATGCTATATATTTGCCTGCTTTTTTTATTAGCTACACACTTGTTTGAACCAAACCAAAAGTTACTAGGATGTAACTCTGTTGTTTTTTTAGTCAAAATAAAGTGGTTTCGTTTTTTTGCGTGTTTTCGCTAAAAATATACGGTGGGATTTACTAAAAGGGTTTAGTCTATTTTAGAACGGTCCTAAATTTAAGTGAAATTTTTGGTTTAAAGCGTTTTAAACCAACCCTCCTTGGCTTTTGGACATAGTTTGATTTATAAGAAGAATTTTAATAAATTTCTTTATTGAATAATCATCTTAACACAATCTTTTGTTGGATTTAAAAAGAAAGTTTCAATTTAGAAGAAAAGAAAATTAAAAAATTTAAACCCACGTGGGGTTTAAATAGTAAACACTCTGTAGAACAAATTAAAATTGGGGTTATATGTCACTCTAATTAAAACTTACACTTAATTAATTTTTGGAATTAATACTTGATGTCACACAACGATTTAGATGGGTAATAATAAAATAAGGAGTAGATTAATTTTGTATTTATTTAAAGGGTGTTTTTATTTATGAAATGTATTAAAAAGCTTAAATGCAATTTCTTTTACATTTCTGTCAATGTCAAAATGTCAATTTCAAAATATTAGCTGCGTTCAAATCACAAACAGCGAGTTCGGATCTCTTACCTCTGTTTGTACCTTGGCTTGCACCAACCTCTACTGATGAAAGCTACAGCTTTGAAATGAGTGGGCTTTGAGTAAGGAAAGATTTCTTGACTTTGTAAATAAATTAATATAGGTGTTTTGGGTTTTTTGTTTGGTATTTTTTTCGTGCATAATCAGTGACCTTCAGTTATGTGTGTTTTGCCTCATAGTCCCCCAATAAATATATTTTTGTGCTGAAAACGGGTTCAAAATATGGCGTTTTTCTGATCAAAATTGGAGGTGTTTTATTGGGTAATGAACAACTTGGGATATTAAATAAGGTACATTAATCCTTGTAAAAAGGGTTATTTAGGGAAATTATAAACGAACTTATTACCAATTGACACAAAACAATCCTTTCTGGGGGCTATAAATTCAAACCACCCCCCAGGGTACTTATTCTTGAAATTGAGAGAAGGAAGCGCACCCTAGGACCATACCAGGGAGTGACAAAAAAGTACTAAAATCAAAATTATTAACGAATATTAAAGGTTTATTCTAGTCCCTGGCTAAGTTCTCTTACATTGAACTACAAGAACGCCGCATAGCCTCGATATCACTTGATTTTGACTACTCTCTAATTCGCTCCCCGGGAGAATTTTGGTCCCTACACCTCCCCGATAGTCAAGAATAAGCACCCAGAGGTGGTCTAAAAAAATCACCTTTATAACCTCAAACACAAATAATGAAGCAGTTGTTTTTCAGTGGCAATTTGCAATAACAATATAAAATAATGAATAACTTTGTTTCTTTTCTGTATGGGTAAGTGTTTTTTGAAAATTGGTTTTAAAATTTAGTACCTCCCACAGGTGTAAATATTTAGACCTGTGAGGGGTACTGTTTTAGATCTTAGCAAATCTCACTGTAAGTGTGTTTATTTGATCTTCCTAGCTTTGACAGAACTTAGGTTATAGGGTGGCCCCTCAGATTAACGGTTAAGCCAGGGAGGTCGCGTTTTCTCGAAAACGGCTGCAGCTACAAAATTAATTTAACCGTAACAAAATATTTGGGTTTATGATGGTCCCCCAGGTTAACCGACGTCGCAAAATGTAATTTTTCACCGAAATGAAACATTATCACTGTTTTCAACATTCGATTCCGGCTATAGGGTCAAACCATATCAAATCAACCAAAAAAAAGGCACTTTTCGTTTAGACCATCTCCGATTTTGATGATTTTTGGTACACTTATTCTTCTGATCCAAAAACTTAAAAATCCAAAAAAATTAAATCTCTCAAAAACTATTGGTCCGATAAAAGCGAGTTATAGCTTATTTTCAAGGTTTTTTAAAGACCTTTTTAACGATGTGTATCGCCATGTAATTTTTTGTTTTTATTTTTTTTTTAATTTTTTTTTTGAAAAATCTTGAAAAAACCATTTTTAATTTTTTCCAAAAAAATACTATTTTTTTTAAAGTATTTTTTTAATATTTTTGGAAAATTTCAGGATGGAGAAGTTATTGGTTCTATTTTTAAAAAAATAATATAAAAAACCTTGCAGGAAAAAACCATACATTTTTTGATAAATACCTATATATTTACTCTTTATATCTAAAAACTTGTCAATTGCTCCCAGTCTTGTAAATAAGATACATAAAAGGTTTTTCCAAACTTGTTTATTCCTGCAAAATTTGCCCAGGAACTGAGAATTTAAAAAACTTTTTGAATGAAAAGTTCGAAGAAGCAATGATTGACAATGTGACTTTTAAGAAGTGGATATCTGTAGATAGATGCAATATGGAGACATTAATTAAACCAGCAGAGGACTTCATTGAAAAATTTTCAAACGACTTGATTAAATTAAAATCTCATTCTTTTTACACTCACATGCAAAAAGAATACTACAATGAGGTAAAAGACAATTTAAAAAAGGGGGAAGCACTAATCACATGCGACTTCGCTGAAAATTATTCATTTATTTTGCAGGATGAAGTGCAGTCCTATCACTGGACAAATAGCCAGGCAACCCTACATCCTTTTGTAATATCTTACAAAACTCATGAGGGAAAACTAGGTCATTTAAATTATATATTTATTTCAGACTGTTTGGTACACAACACTGTGGCATTTCATCTTTTTTTAAGCCACCTTATGCCTGAACTAAAGAGGCAAATTGATAATTTAGACAAAATTATCTATTTTTCAGACGGCTGTGCCGCACAGTATAAAAATAAAAAAAAATTTGTTAATATTGCGTACCAATTTAAAATTAAAGCAGAATGGAATTTTTTTGCCACCTCCCACGGGAAGAGTGCATGCGATGGACTGGGAGGCACCGTAAAAAGGCTGGCTGCTAAAGCAAGTCTGCAGAGACCATATAATGAACAGATTATGACCCCCGAAGATCTTTTTAAATTTGCAACAGGTATAACATTTAAATATTGTTCATTAAATGACTACCAGCAACATGAAAAGTTTTTGGAAAAAAGATACCTGGAAGCACAATCGATACCTGGGATTCAAAAATTGCACTCGATTATCCCCCTCAGTGATGAAAAAATTATTACAAAACCATTTTCACTAAGTAAAGAGGAAAATATTCAATGTCTTTTTGCAACCTGTGGTTTGTCAAACACAGAAATTGAAAACATCGACTCCGGTTTTGTAACCATAAACTATGACTGTCTTTGGTGGATGGGATGTATCATTGGCAAAAATATAGAAAGCGGGGAATTAAAAATTAGTTTTTTACATCCTCCTGGTCCCTCTCCGCCTTTTTACTTTCCAAAGCCAAAAGCTGATATATTGGTCATAGATCAAAATTCTCTTTTAAGATGGGTCAACCCAAATACTGCCACTGGTAGGACATATACGCTAACTGCAGAAGAAATGACAGATTCCTCAAATATTTTACAAAAAAAATTAGCAACCTAAATATTTTTTATTGTAAATTTTCTATTATTCTTACTTTTCATTTTTTTTTTATACCCATATTAGGTAAATTAGCCCTGTATTAAATATCTTATTCTTTTTTTAAAGTACGACTCCATTATTTCTTCATCCTAAAATTTTCCAAAAATGTTAAAAAAACCATTGAAAAAAAACAAATATTTTTTTTGAAAAAAAATAAAAAAATGTGTTTTTGAGATTTTTCAAAATTTTTTTTTTTTTAATTAAGAAAAAAAAAATTAAACAAACTATATTGTGTCACACACCTTTAAAAAGGTCTTTAAAAACCCTTCAAAATGAGCTATCACTCGCTTCTATAGGATCAATAGTTTTTGAGATATTACTATTTTTGTAAGTGTCTGTCAAGGACGTATTGGTCAATTTCTTGATTTTCAAAAATCAATAAAACAAAAACCGCTTATCCAAAAAATTTGATTTTTTGGATTTTTCAGTTTTTTGGTAAGACGAATAAGTGTACCAAAAATCATCAAAATCGGAGATGGTCAAAACTATTGCCTGGTTGACTTGATATGGTTTGACCCTATTCCACTAACTCGAATTTGACGTTTTCGATGTCATTCGACGCAGAATTTAGTCCTCTGCATTATTGAACAGCATTGCATTTTTCTTCCAACGCACCGTTTTCCAGCTACAAGCAAAAAACTAAAAAATTTTTAAAAATTTTGCGGTTTTTGGGCTACCAAAAGTTAAGCTCACCATCTCCGATTACACACATTTAGGACCAAATAGAGGGATTAAAACAATTTCCAGCTCGCTGAGAATTAATTTCTCAAAATGGTTTTTTTTTCGACCTAATTTGACTGGCCTATCCTGTAAATTGGAAATGTAAAGTTCAGCATCAACTTATTTTTATTCTAAAACCTTTTCCAAAAAATAAAACTAAAACATCCAATCCAAATCCAATCCCAAATCTTACCTTGAAACATTTTTGTATGTTTTTAAATAAAATTTAATTTTCATAGCTTTTATTTCTTTAGAAAATTATAAGCAACTTTAACCACAAGTGATATTAAACTAAATAATTATTATATTTTTTATAAGCTTTTATTTAACTTGCAATCTACGAGGGGGTATTCAGTAGTGTGAAATTTGTGACGCGACTTCGCGTTTAACATATTTTCCCTATGATTTCGCAAAGACTTTTGCGGGATTTCGCAAGGATTTCGCAGACAAAATGTGACGCGATTTCGCGGAGTGGTAACCCCCTTGGCAATCTATGTACGAGATATGTTTGTTCAGGTGGAACTTCCCGACATCCGATCGGCTTCAAATTTGGCATGCTTATATAGTTGCGGTGACAACAGAAGAATATAGTGTGATGAAATTGACAGCTCCCCCATACTCGAAGAGGGTGGAGGGGGGCACAGTTGAAGTACGACCGATTTGGTGTGTTGTGGCACTTGGGGTTAGAGATAACGAATTTCTAATCACCTTTTAAAAATTCAATATTGCGGATTCAACATGGACGATTTTTGGTCATCTCTTGCAAACCAACTTTAACTTATACACATCCGATTGCCTTCAAATTTGACACACATTTATAGTTCCTGTGACAATACAATAATATGTCATTTTATTAGGCACCCCTCCCCCATACGAGGATAGTGGAGAGGGAAAACACGTTTGTTTCAACCACATATACTGATTTGGGGATAAGGAATACGAATTTTGGGTCAGATTTTGAAATTTCAATATGGCGGATTCAAGATGGACGATTTTCGGTTATGTTTTGCTAACCAATTTTAACTGACTTCTCCACATCCGATTGTGTTCTAGTTTGGTGTGCATTTATAGTTCCGGCGAAAATACAATAATATGGTTTTCTCACGTATCCACCTCCCTCTAACGAGGGAAGTGGAGGGGGAAAAAGATTTAGTTTGTTCGATTTTAATCAAAATTGGTATATAGGGGTTTTTAAGGAGGGGAATTATGAATTTTTGATTAGATTTGAAAATTTCAATATGGCGGATTCAAAATGGACGATTAAGGTTACAAATCTAAAAATTAAGGGTGTGTGTACAAATTTGGTATGCATTTATAGTTCTGGCGACAAAACAATAATATGTTATTATTAGGTACATACTTCCCTCTATCGAGGGAAGTGGAAGGGGGAAAAGATTTAGATTGTTTGATTTAAATCAAAATTGAGAGGGGTTTTCCAGGAAGGGGATATGAATTTTGAATCAGATTTGAAAATTTCTATATCTAAAAGTTAAAAAATAAATTTTTATTAAAAAAAACTTAAAGAACAAGCTTTTATTAAATGCACTTAAAAGTAGAAAATAATTTTTTATCTTTCTTATACCATAATAAAAGCGATGGGCGCAAATTAAAAATTTTTACTTTACGGTGACAAAGAGATAACTACAAAAGAACTAAATTCTTCTTTTATTATGGTATAAGAAAGATAAAAAATTATGTTCTACTTTTAAGTGCATTTAATAAAAGCTTGCTTTTTAAGTTTTTTTTTAATAAAAATTTATTTCATTGTTATTTTCTTCTATTACGAATAAAACTAAACAGAGTAAACTTACAAGTCCCTTCCCAAGTGTATACTAATACTGCAAATGTCTGAGATCACGTTGAGAAGCCACAAGATAAAAGCCGAAATTACTTTCCACCAGCCCTTGGTATAATGCTTCATTTTTTGTCCAACAATACCTAAAGAAACCAATCAAAATATTAAATACTTATTTTTAACTACTTATTCAATTTTTTATTAGAAATTTTAATAGAACTTTTGAACCTACTTTACCATGGTTTATTTTTAGCGCAAAAAGTTGGTTTATAAGCGTTGCAATTTTATTGATAACAAGGCTATTCCTATTTTTTTTTTTTTGATTTATCGATAACAACAAAAATAAATTATTACCCTATTATGTAGGCACATTTTTCTTTGGTTGGTTTGGGTGTACTAACATAGGCAGAACGGAATGAGTTGCACATAAATTTTTATTCTAAATCGGAATTTCACAAAAACACAGATAAAGAACACGAAAAATTTAAATACAGGTATTATAAGTAGGTAGGATAATTGTGTGCTTCAAAGTGCAACACAGTGTTTTAAACATATATATAAAATAACCAAGTATAACAGATGATGTTTCAATTTTGTAATTTTTTTTGTTTTGAAAGTCAAAATGTGTTCAAAGTTAGCTTTTAAATGTCCTGTTTAATATTGTGATAAAAAAATAAAACATTAGAAAATGATTAAATCAGCATTTGTTTCAAACCAAAAATAGATAAAATGGTGTAAGCTCGTGTGTAAGTATCTTCATTGCCATTGCCATAAAAACTTGTTTTTGAAGGTGTATTTTGTATTAGGCAGATATTAGTATTTGCATGAATATACATTAGGTTCATCTGGTTTAAACGACCTTAAATCTTTTTATTTTTCCAGTTTCAGTCTACCACAAAAACTGAAATATACAAAGAATCATATTAATGATAAATATGTTTTAGATTATGAGATAGAGTGTCAAAAATTATAGTTGAGATATTTTATTTAAACTTTGTATACATGATGTTTACATGAATACTTGCATTAATTTTTAACTAGTAATGTGTGTATATGCACCTTTCTGATGATGTATACATATATACCGGGTGTACCAAAGTGAGTAGCCTATTAGATTATTTGGAAGGCTATAAGTTTTGTATGTGATCATAGGTCCATGTAAGGTATATCTTTAAAATACTTTCACAGTTGCCTACAGTGTTGCCATTGGGAGGAAAACTTGAACTTTGTTATTTTAAATTAAACACCCTGTACATTTTAGCATGTTTTTAATTCTTTGAAAAATTTAACGTACATTTTATGTATAATGTCCTTTACCTATCTTTATTGAAAAGTGAAAAATGACATTTTATAATTTTGACATCCCATAAAATCTAAATGGTTAAGAATAGAACAATGCAGTTTGTATGTCTCTGTCTTAAGTTTTCACAAGCTTGGGGCGATTTCACTGACAGGTTGCATAACCTATATTTCGTTTGTACATACGTCAGTGGTATGTCATTTAAATTCCTGTCTTGTCAGATTATGCAGATCTGTCAAAGTGTACATAACATGTGACCCAAAAATAATTAAAATCCCTGAATTGTGCATAGAGTTCTAAGTCATACTGTTGAGCTCATTTTGAATGGTTAAAAAAAACTTACCTAAAGCAATATGATTATCCTTTTTTTTAGTCCTCTGTATTCTTTTAGCAGTGGGTCTATCTGTCCCATTTTGATTTTCATTCAATTTTTGTTTTAAAACAGTTTTCCCACTTTTTTTAATGGTCGTTTTTGTAATATTATATGTTTCTGCATTGGACAATTCTTGATCGTCATTGAGAATGTTAGAGAAAGTTTTGTTCACTTTCGTTTTAAATTGTTTGTTACCCAGTTTTGGTGTCTCTTCTACTTTTTTCTTTTTTAAATCATCATTTTTCACATTAGCTGGCTCACTAATATTATCTAAAGAGTTCCATTTACGATTCAGTTGGTTGATTTTAGTAATTTTTCTTTCAGTTTTTATAAATAACTTCTCATTGTTTGAAACATCTTTAAGATCATTATTTGTGTTGCTACGACTCAAACCATTGGCTGTTTTTTGACTCTTATCAACTTTGGCGCCTTTTTTATTTTCCTTGCCCTTATATTTAGCATCTTTTATTTCTGTTTTCACATTTTTGATGTTGGAAGTTGATGGACCAATTACAGGCTTTGTCAATATATCAGAATAACTTGGACGCATAGGCTTTACCTCTGCCACCATTCTTGGTTTCTGATTAATTTTATTAAAATTAAATTTGTCATCTTTTAACTCCTGTTTTTGAAATTTTAGATCCTCACTTTGGTCCAACTGATCTTTGTGGTTTTGGAAATCAAAAACACTAGGCTTAAATGTCTCTGAGCTTCCAAAAGGAGTGTATGTGCCGGTGTTATTTGGAACCACCCAATTACCAACCAAATTTTCAATAAGTTGAGTATGGTTTGTACTTTGAGAAGTAGAATCTTGTAAAAGAGACTCGTGCACTGTATTTTGAACATTGTGTGGTAAAAAATCATGGGTATTGTACAAAGACTGGGGAAGGCTTGAAGATGTATATGAGCTGTAGTCATTGAGATTTATGTTTTTCTGAAACTTAAAGTATATTGGGTTGATTATAATTTACTGTTTAATAATATATAATTGTTAAACATAACATAAAGACTGAGGGGTAGGACACTCCTCCACCTTTAAATAAAATGCATTTAAATGGATTTAGATCTTAATTTAAACACAGTACATTTAAATAGCATAATACTTATATCCCACCTAAGATTTTACATAACAAGCACATAAACTCTATCACAGTGTGTAGCATTATTTGCATCCAGTTCTATTCTGCCATAATAGGCTATCTAGTAACCCACACTTTTGGCCAAATTAACTCTGTTTCGGACTTCCATTGTCTATATTTTATTTATACACGACGTTTCGATCAGTATAGTAGTACATTAGTTTGCACCTGAAGACGATCAGAGATTGTACTGATCGAAACGTCGTGTATAAATAAAATATAGACAATGGAAGTATGAAACACAGAGTTAATTTCATGCATGCTTTTTGTTAAAAAAAAATCTGCTGTTTAATTGAAAAAACGCATGTTTAAGTTGTAAAATAACTACTAAATTTTTTTATAACATGACCAGCCACTAATTAACTAAAAGTGGTTGCCCAAAATGTAAGATTGGAGTTACTATTTTTTTTCTTATGATGGCAGTGTTTCTGTAGCAACTTCTTGGTGGTGGTGGTCGTGTGGTTGGATTTAGAAACATGGTATTGGACCTGTTTTTTTTAATTGACATATCAATAGGCTCTTGAAGCAAAGTTTTGTATCCACTTTAGCCAAGTAAAAATTAAAGTTAGTTATTTACTTTGTTTATATGGGCCTCTTAAAACGCCTTTACATATATAAGGACAGTTAAAAACTTTGCCATATAAACACCACGAAAATCGCTTTAGTCACCAAAACAATTTTATTTTAAAGCGATTTAAGAAAGTGGTTTATCGCTCTAAAACCGATTTTAGGGTCGGTATAAACACTTTTAAAACGCTTTAGTGCATTGCTTTCAACATAAAGAATAACTCAATTCTGGTTTGATCAAAAAATTTGTTGTTAACTTAGGTAGCTGTTTTATTTGTTTGTTTTTAAAGTTGACATATGAACTCTTGGAGAAAGCGATTTTATCTAAAACCGGTTTTAGGTGCGTATAAACGTAGTTTAACTGATTAATTTCTGTTTATCTTTTATAACTGCTCCATTGATTTCTAAAGAAAATATTTCAGTTTTTTTTTTCTTATTAATAGTTTTACAATTTTATGATTTTATTTACATATTATTTGTAAATTTTTTTAGACAAGTCAGTTTAAAATTATCTCTTACATAGCCCCTTCATATAAAACATACAAAAAGTAAGGAGAAAAATTCTGCCTTAAAAAGAGTACATTGATTTCCATTTTTAAAGATATTCCAACTAATTATTATCAGCAATTCCCAGTAATTACCTGGTTATTTTCAGTTATTTCCGGGTGATTTGCTGAAAGGCTTGCCACTAAAGGCTTTTGCGTACAACTTATTTCCCTTTGAAGCTTATTTCCTCTATTTCCCATGTACCATATTTCCCACGCATTTCCTGTATTGCCCAAATATTTCCCATATTTTCAAGTTTTTAATATTTTCTGTATTTTTTAAAAATTTAGCCCTTTAGCTTCAACGTTTTTTAAAAGATTTAACATATGCTTTACATGCAGGCAAATTTTCAGTAATGAAATACTCTCTCTATTATAGGAAATTCAAATAAACCCTTTGCTTTTGTTTCCACCTGTAAGAGCAGAGACAAAGAATCGTCCAATATAATTTTTTTTTTAAATGGATTTAGAGAGGGTGCATAAATAACAAAAAATAAAGAATAGTGATTTTTCACACTTGTGGTGTTCATTAGTACTGTGCTAGGAATTAGGATCGGCAGATGTACCTTCAATTTGAAGGAAAATTAAGTGTCTCTACAGAAACAGATATAATTATCTTTATAATGGTAATAATATGAAAAATTAGTATTTACCAGGGTCTTTATTTATTATATACTTATCTATAATCTTCTCTGATACAAGATAAAAACTTATATCCCTACAATATTTCACTTTATACCTAAATATATACTGGCCTGCTAAGAAAGAAGAGCATGACTCCACTTTTTTTGAAATTGACTTCCAAACTACTTGGACCCAATAAACAATTTAAAAACGGTTTGGGGTAAAAATTTAAATTTCAACCCTTATATTTTTTTATATTAAGCTTATGTGTCTCCTTTATTTTACTTGATGGATTTGAAGAAAGAAGAGCATAAGTAACAAAAAATTGCATACATCACACTTTCCCTTTCATAATACTAAAAAAGAACAGCATATGTACCAAGAAATTTGCTGTTTTTTCTAAGCAATACCTTCAATTTCTTTGTAACATATGCTCAACTCCACTTTCTTGCTAGATATAAGCTCAAGTCTTCTCTAGTAATGTGGGATACTGAGCGTCTTTTTCTAAGCACAAGTCAAAGATCACCCACTTGTTTCATTTACCATTTGCTTTAGTTTTGTGATTTTGGTGTGGGTATATGCTAGTTTTTCCTAGTTTGTTGATATCCTGTAACACTTACAAAAAATAGCTTACATGACAATTTAGCGATATATGCTCTTTTTCTTAAGGAAGTTGTCAAAAAGACAAAGCTAAACACACATACTCTTGTTTTTGTGTAATTTTACAAAATATTGGGAACATTTTTAAATAATATTTTGAAAAATTGTAGTTTTTTGCATTGCTTCTAATTAAAAATAAAAAAAAACTTCACCTTTACAAAAAAAGTTATAGGCTAAAAACCAATATAAAAACTTTAAAGCTCTTTTTCTCGAAAGTTAGAAAATGTTGCTTATCCTACTCTTTATAAGCAGGGCAGTATAAGCCTGTGTAGGTACAAATTTTTATGAGTGTCCCACTCCTCAATGCAGATTAAAGATAAAATCCCCCGATTAAGCTTTAATCATGATTAAAAACTAATTAGTGTTTGGAATGTGATGTATTAGGTTGAAACTTTATTTGGTAAGACTCATTCTAAACTCCAATTAGTTGTTAATCCTGACTAAAGCTTAATTGGAGAATTTTTATGTTGGTGGATATGGACCTACCTAAGTCTTCTTAAAAAAAGAAAACTTGCATCCTTATTGTCCATCCACATTGGTCGAGATTCTTCAGAAATGACAGAAAATCTCACCCGTCAGAATCCTTGAAAGTGGCGATTTTTACTTATCTCCTCATTTAAAATAAAACCCAGCGACCTTCGTATTTATCCTAACATTGTAAGAGAAACTGCGTCATTTCTTTAATAACATTTTGTAAATTTAATATTTTAAAGATATTGTGCAGGACTAGTTTATGGCGGAGCTAAATTGTTACTACGCATACCAACCAATAAACGTCAAAAAGTGTTGAAAATGTAAAGGAAAGACAGAATGTGTGTGACTTTTGTGAACAGTGACAGCGAAATATTCCATGGCTATCTATTGTTTTGTATGTTAAAACTTTTAAAGGTTTGTTTACACATAAAAATAAGCTTAATAACATACATTTTTAAATAAAAAACAGGGTTTTCAGAAAAACAGTCTACAAAAATTAAAACTGACATATTGTTTATTTATTAGAACAGTATTAAGGAACTAAATTTTAAGAAATATTAGCAAATAGTCCTGACAAAAAAGCATTAAGTGTAAACTTGTGTTCAAAAATCGTCAGATATTTTGTAAAGGCGAGATTTTCTGCCAGTTTTTGAAGAATCGCAACCATTGTGCCAGAATTATGGGATTTAGTAAAAAAATATCTATGAAGACCTGCTTTCCAGGTTTATTCCACCTATATAAATATGAAATACTATAATGGCCCTGCCCTTGCATTCTCCATTCAAGTTAGTCTAGAAAAAATGAAGAGCCGAAAACTCTTCTGGGCACGAGCCTGCATACACAGTAGATTTTTCACCTTTGGCCTTGGTTAGAGCCAACCCTGACTTTTACATGATTTTCTTTATTTTTAAAGTTATTATTTACTTTCCTGAGGGCTTCTCAAAGTGCTTTTATATAAAGATGGTTCAAAAATTTTATCATGTTAACACCCCTAAAACTGGAACTAAAACTGTTTTAAGCACTAAATCGATTTTATTTTAAAGCAATTTAAGAATGCAGTCTATTGCTTTAAAACAAACGGATATTAGGGTCAGTTTAAAACTGTTTAAAACCTTTAAAAACACTTTAGCGCATTGCTTCTAATTTAAAAATATACTCAATCCTGGTTTTACTGAAAAATCTGTTAACTTGGTTGTTTTATTTGTTTGTTTTTTTAACCTGACATTTAATGATATTTAGTGAAGGACTAATATCCCTCAGAGAAAGTGATTTTATTTAAAACTGTCCTTCTATAAGACCTTGCTTCTAATTTAAAGATATACTCAACCCTGGTTTTACTGAAAAATCTGTTAACTTGGTTGTTTTATTTGTTTGTTTTTTTAACCTGACATTTAGTGATATTTAGTGAAGGACTAATATCCCTTAGAGAAAGTGATTTTATTTAAAACCATCCTTATATAAGACCTTGCTTCTAATTTAAATATATACTGAACCCTGGTTTTACTGAAAAATCTGTTAACTTGGTTGTTTTTTTAACCTGACATTTAATGAAGGACTAATATTCCTGAGAAAGTGATTTTATTTAAAACCATCCTTATATAAAGCTGGTTTTTGGGGCATATAAACAGAGTAATTGTTACACATTTTGCGATCCTTGGGCCATTATAGTATATCATAGTTATATGATTTTACCACTTCTTTACTACTACTATATAGCAATTAACAGTTACCTTAGCTGAAGTATCAAACATGGATGGACTCTGAAGCATAAAACCACCCATATTTTGTTGAAAACCTTCTTGTCTCATATGACCAGAATCGATAAACTGCAACCCATAGCCCATATTATAAGAGTTTGCTTGCTGCATCCAGCTTAATTGGTCAGAACTTAGAGTCATATGATCAGAAAGGTTGCCTAGGTGATCAGATATGGTTCTTCTGTTGTTGAGACCATTAGGACTACAGTTTAAATGATCAGAAACTCCATCATTAACTCGATCTGAACCAATGTTTACATGATCAGAAATGTTTCCTAGGTGATCAGTAATGGTTGGGAGGGGATCAGAAATATTGCCTAGGCATTCCGAAACGTTACCTAAGTGATCAGAAACCGTTTTTTGAGTGGAAAAGCCCAAAGGCACGTACCGAACGTCGTTTGTTTCTGGGGTTAAGATTTTGTCCACTGCATCTCCATGGCAATCCCTTGTATTGCTGTCCGTCATTTTTTTGCCGGTTTTTAGTCGTTTTCAGTTGTTTTTTTACGAAATTTGGCACATTTTTTGCTTCTGTTTGTGTCTTTGACGTTTCCTATTTTTTGTTGTTTTCAATTTCAATGACAGCTGACAGATGTTTGACGTCTTCGCAGAGCAAAAAAAAGTCGGTTTTGTACAAAAAGCCATAAAGCAATCTCTCCGCGTCCTCGCCGTGTTCTCTTATGTTTTCTAATAGAGGGCACCACAAAAGATGATTGGTATAAATTCAGCGATTGGCCAGTAGATGGCGATACCCGTCACGGTCTCTTGAATAATAGTGCTCTTCGACATTTTTAAACTATTAGTGGCTAACTGCTTTTTTTTACAAGTGTTGGTTTAAACACCGCAATGAGGTATTTAAAAACGCGATTAAAAAAAGCACAGTTTAACCGCGAGTTGTTAACACCATTTTTTTAATACCTTTATCAAAAAATCCAAGAAAAACAGGAAAATACTTTTAAAAATCTCGAACGAAGAGCACTTCTCGCAACACACCATCTTTAGACTATAAATCAAGGCGACATTTTAATCGTTGATAGTTTGATATTTTGGCGATGTTTTTAAATGATTTTTTCGTAAATACTTGGTGAAAACTGGTGGAACTGGCTTAATTTTTAGGTAAGAATAATTAGGTTTTTTCAATATTACTATTTTCCGATATTTCTCTTTAATTTTGGGTAAAAAATGAAATCTTTTTTTGTACCCGTGATCAAAAAAAAAAAGTTTTTTTGCATTGGTAACCAAAAAAGCCATGCTTTAGTTATCAGCAGACATGTTTTTCATGAAGATATAAAAAAAAGTATTTTCCTGTTTTTCTCGGATTTTTTGATAAAGGTATTAAAAAAATTAGTGTTCACAACTCGTGGCTAAACTGTGCTTTTTTTACTAGCGATTTTAAATACCTCGCTGCGCTCGTTATTTAAACCAACGCTTGTAAAAAGAGCACTATTTTATTAGCCACTAGTTGTGAAAACTTATCGCTATCGCTAATAGCAACTACTAAAAAAAAAAAAAAATTATACCTTCATCAAAAACATAATTTTTGTAACTGTCTGCAGTTACCTAAACCATGGCGTTTGTTACCCAAAATTAAAGAGAAATAACACTATTTTAGGCACTAGTTGTAAAAACTACTATTTTTTAATGTTGTCCATAGGTTAACATATAGGCGCCATCTTTGTACCCCCTTATAAACTCTAATTTTTTTTATTGTGAGATCAATAAGTCGGTCAGCATTATAAAAGATCATCACTTAAAAAGTTTAAAAAGTGTCAAAGAAAAACTAAATTTTTTTTGATGTGGCATATGTGAATTTTTTTTAAATATTTTTACCTCCTCACTATTACCAAAGATGTATGAAATATACTACATCTTTGCTATTAACATAAAGTAAGTAACTATAACTTACCAATTGATTTCGATTTGATTTTTCTGAAAACGTAGAAAACACATTTTTTCCTAACTTTGAGAGCCACCATCTAGGTTTCTGGGGCTGGAAAATGGGGGATATTCGAATGGAATTTTATCTTTTGGTATTAGGTATTAATTAGTACCCGCACCTTTGACAAACGCGAGCCATTTTTTGTTTGTATAAAAAGTTAGTATGCCATAATTGGTATGACCGAGGTAAAATTATCGGGGGTAATACCATAAGTGCGTGATAATTCTGAAAAAACGGGTTTTTTTGAAAACTGCACGAGTTTATTTTTTCCGTTGTGTCAAAGCAACTTTTTGATACAACGGAAAAAATAACCGAGTGCGGTTTTCAACAAAAACACGTTTTTTCAGGATTAATTCTTAAAGCACGAATGATATTCGGTAGAAAATTTCAAGAATATAGGAATTATACAATTGTATTGTACAATTATATTATTATAGGTAACACAAAGAACAGCTTCTTTTGCATCCCGTCTGGTGTCCCTTCATCACAGCTACTCACTAGTTTCTGCATTTCATCAAATTTCAAGGCAGTTGAGCTTAGTTTTCTCTTGTCCTCTTGGGACTGCAGATCCCGTCGTTTTGCTATTTTTGCTTCTCTTGCAGATTGGAAAATTATACTTTGAAATGGGTCAAGCTTTATGCAATATTGTTCATAATATTCGTCCACGATTAATTTAGCTGTGACGTTCCAAATTGTTTTTACGGTTTTTTTCAACGTTTCCTTTCTTCATATTTTGTGCCCAATTCTTCATAGTTTTTGCAATCTCGCTCACCGGCGTTTCCTGCTTTAATCCATATTTTTTGGCTTTGCTGAACTCCATAAATTGGTTCCAGACAAACTTCTTATTTTTTCTGGTGTTCTCTGGTATGATTTTTTTGTATGTGCATGTCGATTTCGCCTGGGTAAAGACCCGAAACGGTTCATTTTGTATTAAAACTAGCGGAACCTTAGAACATTGGACTACTAGAAGGAGTCTGGTCTGTCTGGTTACACTGGTTGTTTGAGTTCAACATCTACAGTGGGGAAAGGGGGGAAAGAAATCTGTGTTGCCAATTTTAATAACAGAATTATGCGACAATAAATGCGTCAAAAATTAATCCAAATTTTTGACGCTAATTTATTAATTAATGAATGAGGTTTAAGATATATGTTGAAAAAGCTAATATACACAATATATAATACTCACAACCTATTTAAAACTTTCGACGGTTTTTGAAAATTTAACATGTGTTTTCGTTAAAAATCGTCTTTTGTAATCAACGTGACCACATTGATTGTTTATTGCGGTTTCTCGATTTTTCCTGGAATGTCATTATTGTTTTGAAAGTGAAAGTTTCAGCGCTTGTCAATAGTGTTTTTTTGATATTTTTGTGAAAAGTTTGTGACGAAAACGAGGGCGAGAAATGGTTTCGAAGTGTATTATTATATGCAAGTTGAAACAGAAGCCGGGAGACTGCAGTATTTCGTTTCACAGGTACGTTAAATTAAAACATTAACTGACTAAATATTGGGTTAGAATTCGTCATATTTGGCCATTCTTGGTAAACAAAGGCACGAAATCTGTGTTGCCGGCTTGTCATTAATTTCAGTGTAAATGGGGATTTCCATAGTACCTTTTTCTTATTTTTATAGTTGTACATTCTACTTGAATACACTTTTAGATTTTTTTTTTATAGAAACATAGATTTTTATTACTATATCTAGACCATTTAATTAAACGGAACTAAAAATTATTGAAGGTATTTTAAATAATATTAAAAATAGGGGAAAACGTACTAGGTTAACATGACAACAATGGGATGAAGATGTTGAAATCAAATACCCTGCCCTAGGTCTGAAAAAAAGCACCTTCTAGTAGTTCAATGTTCTAAGAGCGGAACCGCCTCAATTCTGTCTGCATACATTTTCTCATAAATTCATTATCAGAAAACCGATTTCAATGAGACATCATGGCGAAAATCGATTGTTTTTTTAACCAGTGCTATTAAAATTTGCCGCCATCTTGAAATCCAAGATGGCGGACAGAATCAAACTTGACCCTTCAAAAAGGCTCGTTTATTCATATTTTCTGAAAACTTTTAAATTTTTCTTTATTCTTAGAAAAGTTCTGCTTTCGCCACGCACAACGAGGTATAAATCATTAAAACCGGTTTAGTGGTTCTTAAATAATTAATTTTTGTTTCTTTTACTGTTTTCCAGATTATACGATTGCCTTCTCAATACGGTCTGCATTAATTTCTTCATAACTTCATAGCTACTGAACCGATATTAATTTAATGAAAAGCATTATGACAAAGATCAATTGAAGAAATTTGTCGTAATATGTAAACCCAAGATTGCGGACAAAATCAAATTTGACCCTTCAAAGACGCTGGATTATTTTTCAACTTTTTTTAAATTCGTAAAAAAGCTCTGTCTCCGCCGCGTATAACTAGCATTTTTCTTTCGTGATTTTTGTGAGCGATCGGTTGTTACCATGATGCTTTGTATTTCATTAAAATCGGTTTAGTAGTAATGATTTTATAAAGAAATCAATGCAGAGATGCAAGAGTCTAAAATGAAAACAATCGTTAAAGAAAACACTGATATCTTACGAACTACTAAGGCGATTTTCGTTATGCATGGCGCGGAGCGTGGCAAACCTAAAAAATTAATATAAAGTCAAAAAAGGGTAAAAAAATTACTCGCAACAAAAAAAGAGCGGCTTTTTTAAATGGTAGCAAATTTCAATGGCTATCTTTAAAGAGAAATCGAGTCTTACCATGTTTTTTATTTTATCAAAATTAGTTCAGTAATAACGAGTTTATAAGGGAACCATGGTTAAAACAAAAATTAATTTTTTGACAACCACTAAACCGATTTTAATGATTCGTAAGGCGCAATTACACAGACGAACATGCTCAAACAAAAGCTCGTGCAAAAGATCTAAAATTTTTTGCGTGAACATTTTTGTGAGCTTTTCTTTGAACATTTTGTTCGTTTAAATTTTGGAGCAAATTATTGCTATCTGTTTTGGAAACATATTTTTAAAGATGAGAATAAATAAAATTTTACATCAGTGATCAGTGATCTCAATTCTTTAAAAAAATGGAACACCAACTTTTATTTTAAATTTTTGTGAAAAAAAAGCCGACGGCAAGCGAAACATTATTCTTGGCTATCAGTTTTGTCACATGGATTAGGGTTACTTATAATATTTTTTTCTTACGGTTTTTCCCGGATTTTTTTGCCCGAGGGTTTTTTTGGGATTTTCTTGCGAGTTTTTTTTATTTCCAAGGGTTTTTCCTATATTCAAAAAATAACCCAGGAAAATTTTTCTTTTCCAAAAAAATTTTGAGTTTTTCAAATATCGGCAAAAAACTCAAAAGTTGCACTTTTAAGCGGTAATCCGCGCCTCACGACTATGAGGAGTGGGGGGGAGGGGATTTTTTTTAAAACATATTTTTGTAACTTTACTTTACCCTTAGCTTTGATTGTTTTTTTTTTCATCCTCACACCAGATTTACCAGTTAGTTTAAGGCCCCAACGGTTGCTTAAAAAAGCAAAAGGTTCATGAAAATGCTGAAGATAGATATTTACTGTCAATTTAATGTAATAATCAAGGTCGATTACTGACACTGAAGAAACAATATCCAAAGGAGCAACATTCCGATTCAGAAATCTAGTCTATTACTGCTAAATTATATTTTTTTAGACAAGGGTCTGGGATCGTAGGGTTGTAAAAGTGGATAATAAACGGGTATTATTTAGACCGAACGTGCTTTTGTTCATATATTTGAGATTTAATAAAATGTATATAGGTTTTTTAATTTGACTTAATTATTATTGTATTGTGTTTTAAACTAGGAAGTAAAATAAAGAGATATTCTTTTAAACGTAAATTTTTTTCATTACATTTTACAGGCAACAGCAATACATAAGTGCCAATTAATATTTTTTTATTCTCGTTATATATATCCCCTATAAAAATCAGGTCAATCGAAGTTGCTTATGAGGTAAAATGTCAATTTCGACAACAAATCGTTTTTCCGTCGGAAAGCACTTAATTAAAAATAGCTTGTTTTAAAACTTAGTCTTTCTATTTTCAGTTAAGTTCAATGAATTCCCATAAAATTATAAAATTTAAATTTGTAAGAAATTTCTATACCAACATTTCTTCAAACAAATTTTGCTTAACATCCTCTCCAAAATTTCCGTGAGTCTTTTGTACGAGATTTTGCTCGAACTTTTTTTTGAACATTTTGCTCAAGAAGCTCGTGTAAATGTTTGTTGGCATTTCAACATCAAAGGAAAGTTTTTATGTGTAAATGCGCCTGTATACTTCTCTCCACATAAAACTGCTACAGCAGAAGGTAGCTGCAAATACGATTTTTTATATTTTCCTATGTGCAACCAACACCGTACTTAACTAAAAAGCCTGTTAACTCCTACCGCTTCAGTGCCCTTTAGCCTATTGTGGCTGCCATTTTTATAACCAAATTGACAAGTAAAACATGGATTTTCTGTGAGTTTGGTGTCAATATGGCGCCGATCATAGGCCAAAGGATACTAAAACGAAAATGAGTTAACTGGCTTTTTAGTTGAGAACGGTGTTGGTGCAACACTAACTTTTTGACTTTGTCATTTTAGATTATATTTTTGGCATATATAAACTTTTTATAAGGAGACGGCTTGTTTATTTTTTGCTAATTTAAAGTATAAGGCCACTAAAAATAAAAACCACATTTCAAAAAAACAAAAATGCTTTATTAACTAAACAAAAGCTACACATTAATTATTGGTCTATTCGACTAACCGAAAGAAGCAAGTCTACGATAGCAACCATGATAAATCGATTTCAAGAAGAAGGAACTCTCTCTCGAAAGGAAGACACCAGTTTGACGAAAGTTACTAGCCCAAAACAATTAAAAGGCCAGGTCAAGTTAACGAAATGAATAAAATAAAAATAAAAAAAATAACAAAATTAAAAAAAACATATTAAGTTAAACTTCGGCTGTAAATCGCCCATTAATTAAATAGAGTGCCATGTCTTCTAGCCGATATCCAGCACCAAACATTTACCGAAAATCTTGCCACCCGGTCTTCGTTTCGAGTTCTTGGCGGTCGATAAACCAGAATTTGTTTTTTATCGCTATTGTAATAATTCTTCGTCCCTTGGTTTAATTTTTTTTGCCGCAATGCGACACCTTAGCGTCGAAGGATCAATCCTCCTGCCTAATGCTGTGTAACGGAACAAGGATACACCCCCATTACTTATTTAATTCAGAATCATTTTACATTTTCCCGCGTTTATTCAAAATCTCTATTCGCGGTTCAACCGACGCACATTGTTTAATTCAAGAGGGAGAGGGGGAACTGCCGAGTACCGCTTTACTGTGCTACCGTGCCTGCTCGTCATTAACCAAAGGTATGCCGATTTATTAATAACAACGAGAGCCCGAAAGAACCTTATGGGTTTCTCGCTCCGAAAAACTTTACGTTTTGAACAAGTTCCAACCCAATCCTCCGCCGGTTTTCTTTTCACTTACCCAAAGAACCCCCTGAGCAAACAGTTTCTCTACAGCTGTTATGGATCCTGGAAAATTTGATACAATTTTTACTTCTTTCGCTTTGGCAAACGTATGATTTTCCATAAAATTGATTGCTTCTTGGTCTTCCTCTACTCTTGACATCGGTTTTTTATGTTTACTATCGTAGACTAGCTTCTCCCATAATGAACAGCTACTTGCCGAATAGACCAACCACGGTCTAGTTTTGTTAAGATTTGAGGTTTATCAAATTCGGAAAGATGCGACGACATTTTTTTAAATTTGAATGACACTGACATGCAAAACATGATGTTGTCAGGAGTCTGTGACATTGTGACTTATAAGAAGATAATGCCGTACTACAAACATTTTAAAAATTAAACAGGCTGCTAACTTCTGCTATACCAGTTTTATGTGGAGAGACGTGTACCTAACTATGCGCGTTTTTAGGTTCTTGAAACCTAAGAATAAACGAGCTTCTTTGAAGAGATATATTTAATTGTGTCCGCCATCTTGGATTTCAAAATGGCGACAAATTTCGATAGTGATCTTTTAAGAGTTTTTGATATTCGTATCAATTTGAAAAGGCAATCGTATAATCTGGAAAACAGTGATGGAAACAAAACTTAATTTTTAAAGAACCACCAGACCGATTTTGATGATTTATAAAAATAAAAAATATTTAAAAGTTTACAGAACATATAAATAAACGAGCCTCTTTAAAGCGACAAATTTCATTATGTCCGTCATCTTGGATTTCAAGACAACAACAAATTTCAATAGCAGTAGTTAAAGAACAATCGATTTTCGCCATGATGAGGTTTTTTATTTCATCAAAATCGGTTACTAATAATGAATTTATGAGAAAATATATGCAGACAGCATTAAGACGGCAATCGCATCATCCGTAAAACACTGATTGATTTTTTTAAATTTTTTTTGGGAACCACTTAACTGATTTTAATAATTCGCACCTTGTTCTGCGTGGCAAGCATTTAGATTTTAAGATGGCGAAAAAAAAAATTATTCTTGTTAAAGTCTTGCTCAATTCCCTGCAAAAAACAGTTTGTTGCATTAAAATCGTTGGTATGGTTTAAAAGTTACAACGGAAAACATTTTGTCCGGTTTTTTATGGCTCACCCGGTACATATAATGCTTTGCGGGAGGGTGACTATATATAATTGAGATCGCGTCGGAGCAGTCGAATTATCACCTACTGGGGAATTATCACTTATTAAATCAGCGATAATTCCACACCTCTTGTGGACGGTTTTACATATGAGGGAAATTTTCGCTAGTAATACTACTAGAGGTCAAATTATTTCCGAAAATTTTTTCGAGCTCATGAATGTTTTGAAAATTATCCCGAGTCGAAGACGAGGGATAATTTTCTAAAAATATGCATGAGCGGGAAAGTTATCATTTTAATAATAATAATAATAATAATAATAAATGCATTTATTTCAGAGATCGTATATACAAAGAATATGCTTAATTCTATAAGGAGACAAAATGATCAAAACAGATTTCTGAAAAAGGGGAAAGTTGACTTCTTGTGTGCTCTTCCACTTCCCCTAAAAATCATTACATTACTCAACTAACTTAAACTTAAACTAGTAAATTGATATATTATAGGTAATATTACTACTAGGTGATAAAGAAATGAAAAAAAAATAAAGAAAAAAAACATAATAGATAGGCTACAGACCCAAACCGGGCTTATGTGGTAAGACAGAGAAAAAAAAACATACAAAGTAACATAAAATAAGCAAGAAATGCCATTGGATAACATTAAAAAAAAAATCGTTAAATCACATGTTTATTAGGTTTGTTTTTCCAGCAGGATTTTCTTACTTTGTTTCTTAAAGGAGGTAAATTTAGAAATTTAGTTTTTCATAATAATTGAATAATTGTACAATATTGTAGCTAAAACATTCAGTGAAAAAAGCTGTCTTATGTTTTGGAATACTCATTTTTGATTTATGTCTAATGTTTACCGGGTGTGCTTATAAGGGCTTTTTTTTAAATAATTTTGTAGTAGATACAAAGTGCCGAAAGTTTTCTCCGATTAGCCATGTTTAACCACTGAAGAGATTTGATTTTATGGGAGATATGATCAAATTTCCTTAAACCAAAGATGAAACGAGCACATGAGTTTTGTATGCGTTGTATACGACTACTGTAATTTAAGGTCAAACATGGACCATAAACTGGAGAGCAGTAAGTAAACTGAGAGAGAACCAGAGTTTTGCAAAGCATTTTTTTGGTTTTAATACTTAAAGTTTTTCTTTGTGGATAGAGGAGTCTTAAAGCCATATATGATTTTTGTATGTTTAGGGAAGTATTTTTATTAAACGTTAATTGTTCATCTAGAATAAGGTCTAGGTTTCTAGCATCAGGTTTCACTGGAATTGGTTCATTGTTGATGTGTATGAAGGCTGTATTTTTTAGTTCATTGCATTTACTTTTATTTCCTAGGAAAATGACCACCGACTTTTTAGGTTTTAATTTTAAACTATGGTTTGCAGATACTTTAGCCAAATCTTCATTGATCTTATGGATAGATTCTTGTGGGTTATGTGGGTTAATATCATATTTTAACCCGGTATCACGGGCATACATATATAAAGCACAGTATTTAACGAAATCAGGGAATTTGCTTGTATAGATGGTAAACAATAGGGGAGAGATCGTGCTGCCCTGTGGCACGCCGTTAGGTACTAATCTTTCCGTAGAATAAGTATCTTTAATTCGCGTTTTTTGTTTCCGAAATGACAAGAAAGACGTCATAAGATTGATCGCATCTTGACATAGACCACAGTGACTTAAAATTGCCAGAAGAATTCGATGGTTTATAGTGTCGAACGCCTTACTGAAATCTAACAAGACAAGTGTTGATATTTTTTTCTCGTCAATCGATTTTATTATGTCATCAGTTTGATTCAGTAAGGCGGTCGTGCAAATATATATATATGCTTTGCAGTTTCGGTAATGGCTTCTCAGCCTGCCCTATCAGATATTGATTTTTACTTGTTTTAGTTACACGGAAATGCAGTTTTTTTAATGAAACATATTTCATTTTTTATTTACTTTGGGCTACTACAAGTGGTAGAAAATAAAAATTTTATTAGTTCTAAGCGGACTGATGTCATTTTTTTGGATCTCTATTTGATACATTGTTTTAGACAGCGACAAAAAATATGTAAACAAAAGTTATGTCGTTGATTGTTTCAACTGTTACTTCAAATTGACAACAACAAATTATTTGACATGCGAACTGTTGACAATAAAGAAATACGTTTTCAGAGGCAAAAATTACGTCAGTCCGCTCATAAAAATATTGGACTATATAACCAGCGCGCAGCGTCAGCAAGCGTCAATCATAGGAGGCTGTGAGCATCGTATTTTGACAGTTCAAAACATCAGAAAACCTCGGGTTTTCTTGTAATAAAGAATATTGCGCAACCAGTAAAACCAACAAAATTTTTCTTTTAAAAATGAATCGGTTTGAAAATTATACTATATGCAAAATATGCCTGAAATTTTCTGATGTAATGATCAACCATCGGGCGATGACTTATTTACCCGCATTAATAGAGGATTGTGGCTCCTACTTGAAGAAAGAAAATTTGTTTAGAATTGTTTACGAATATTTGCATCTAAATTACTCAAAATTCAAAGTGCTAAATGGAAAAAAGGGAATAACATAGTGTCTAAATATTATATATATTTCTTAGACATAGACATTTAATATATTCCATTCCAAGTCCGGCATTTTCGCATTTAAGAAGAGAGGAGATGTCCAAAGAATATAGAAAATATATTGTAATTGAAATGTGTTCATCATATAAACAAATAAAAACCAGACTGTCTAAAAATTTCCAGTATAATTCGCTGTTGGACACCCACGATGAAAAAATTTCTACTAAAATTCATCCGCTGCCATGGTGATCTGTCAAAGATACACGTTTTGATTGGTTAAAAATTACTGGTGTGGAATTTTCAGTGTAATTTTTATCACTTGTTACAATTATCTCTTAAATTTTCCAAAATGACAATTATCCCATGAGACTTTTAACACATGAGTGAATACTTCCCGAAAACAGAATCTTTTTTATTTGTCGAAATCTTTTAACTTTTAATTTTTGTTTTGCTCGTTTCTCGTTTTCTTAGAATTATCAATTGCGAGATCTCCTATTGTATTTCCTTTTTTTGAAAATAATATTTAGTATTTTCTTTTTTCCTTTGTCTCTGTCTCTCAGACTCAGATTCAAATTTTTGACGTTGCTTTGTTTCAACAATTTTTGTTTGTTTGGATTAGTTTTAGTTTACCATATTATATGCAAATTACGTGTAGGCTTAGCGTCAAAAATTGAATAATGACCTTTTATTCCCTTTTTTTCAATGAAAAATCAAGGCCGTTATGAAATTGAGCCTATAAAGTCAAACATGATTGGGTTGCATAAAATGTTTATTAGCCCCTCCTGACTACACAAAATTTGCATCTTGCTCTCCTCCCGATAGATAGACAGCTCCTTTGTTTCGATGCAGCGCGAAAGTCTGAATTACAGGGGAGATTCAACCCCCCCCCCCCTTAAAGACGCCGCCCTCGGGGGTTTTATCCTTATCAACGCCAAACAGTGATCGTCACGCAGCTTGTCATTTACGTATCAAATCGAACTTGGGAAACGAACCCCTGTGTCTCGGCTGTACAGGGTGTTACAAAAACATGGATTTAAATTATTCAATAGTCGGCACCCAATTTCGCCACCATAAAAACGTGACTGCAAAACATTTCTCTATTCTGTACTGAACCTTATCTAGAACTGGCAGTCTGGTAGTTCTTTATGTGTCGTACTCCTTAGGGATGTGGGGGGGTCAGTCGGTAAGGTGGAAGGAACGAACGGTGAAAAAAATCGGGAGACCACTGTAAATAAAGCAACAATGTGGCGCCTAACATCCGCCACATTGATAGATGATGTGATTTTAGTGTTTTTATAAGATTTTATAAGTTCAGGAGGATGAATTTTTTTTTACGACATAATATCTTTCAAAGGGCAAATAGGTTAGGGAAAGTAAGATCTTATTACTTTGATAAGTTTCTATGAGATTTTGTAAGGCTTTGTTTATAATTTTTTCTAAAATTTCATGATTCAAAAATTATTTTTTTTGTGGAAGTATTTACGACTGTATATATACCTAAATAAGTAAGTATACTAAGTATAGCTTTTCTAATTAGTGTTTAGGTGGTCGAAAAAAATGGAGTTTTTATGAAATTTGTCTCTGTCAAATGTCTTAACCATGTAATAAGTGAGATTATAAAAGGGTAGTAAATTTATTATAAAAAATTATAAAATGCCTTGAAATACCCATAAAAATTGTTGATATATTTAAACCCATGGTATATATATTTACCATATAAAATTTTGTGAGTTTGTCTGACTATAGAAGACTTATATCAACCCCTAGCAAACTATTAATAAAACATAGAAACCTTTAATTCGTTTGGCTGATGATTTTACTAGTATGCCGATCAGCTCTTATCGTTTTAGTGTCCTTTATCCACCTTCGCCGCCATTTTGACAGAAAACTAATGGATTATCTGTCACTTTTGAGTGAAAATGGCGGCGAAGGTGGATAAAAGGACACTAAATCGGTATGAGTTGATCGGCCTATCTGGAGAGGGTACTGGCTGATCATAAAATCTCCGAAAAGTCTCATACAAAATGTGCTGATACAAACTCATAATACATGAGGTTGAGTGGAAGAGCGCTGCTCCCTATATAAATAAGGAGTGCGAACTCTGACTTTTTTCGCCCCTAAATACATTAGTTCTGTTTATTATTTACATCTATTTATGTACTGTAATTGGTATTAAGGCCTAATATGTGTATAAAGCGACAATAAATAATTTAATAATAATAATAATAATAATCAAAAGCAGGAGTGTAATCGTAGAAACCTATTAAGTTTAAGGAATCTGTTTGATTATAAAATCTCTTAGAAAACGATTCATTCATAAACTTTTGAAATATTGGAAAATAAAACGTTTGCACTATAAAATTTTATATAATATATAAGTCTGTCATATTATAGGATCAGGTAAAACACAGATATATAAAACCGCACAAAATCTCTCCGAAATTCAAGACAAGATATATTACAAACCTTAATAAACCTATATAGTCATATTAAACATCGACGCAGACTCAGTGCTGCCATTTGTGTCAGTTTCTTCAAAACTAGTGATCACGCGATTCCTCGAATCACGCTAATACCCCACTCTCCCCTACTAAATAATTTGTAGTAAATTTAGTAGTAAATTATTTTATATGATTGAATGCTTTTACAAATTTCAACGATCATCAAATTTTTTTCATTATGGAAGTTTATATATAACAACCGATCACACTGTATACACACCCTAAATCTTAGGGTGTTTATCCAATAAGGGGTTGAAAACCGTTTATCGGATTAGTGCCCTTATCTCGGCGATATAGACGGTGTTTAGGCATCATAGGCGCGTGTTATGCACCCCCGCACAACAATAAGCTTTTATACCGTGTGTCTCAAAAGTCTGGAACAAGGTTTAAAACAAAAGCCTAAACTCGATTTCCGAAGGCGATTTAAAATAATAATTTCCGTTTCAGCCAGGCTGCCCCTAAAAAAGTTTCCAACAATATAAAATTTCCTGTGTTCATATCAATGATTTTTGTTAAGCATTTTCTATATGAAGGTTATAGTCACTAGCGGTAAATAGAAAAATCATTAAGGGTTAATAGTTATTTGGTTATTAATTTGATCACTTGTGATTATAAAGTAACTTGTTTACCACAGATAGATATAGTTCAATTTTTTGATCAGCGAACTGACGTTATTTTTGCCTCTGAAAACGTATTTCTTTGTTGTCAACAGTTCGCATGTCAAATAATTTGTTGTTGTCAATTTAAAGTAATAGTTGCACTAATTGAACAATCAACGATATGACTTTTTTTACATATTTATTGTCGCTGTCTAAAACAATGTATCAAATAAAGATACAAAAAAATGGCGCCAGTCCGCTCATCAAAAAATTGAACTATACTTCTTTTACCACAAATATAGTAAAGTTAAGTGGATAAATATTAATGACAAATAAGAAATTCACTAGAGCCGATAAGAAATCACTAGATGAACATGTTAAGTAGGAATCCTAGTTGGCCATGTTTTCTTAGTGTAGTATTTAAAATAACTTTATTGCCAAAACGGATATAGGAGCATAATCCTATTGGAAATATTAACACGCCAGGACGAATCCGTATCAGGTAACTTGGATAAGTACCAGTGCGGAACGATGCCTATTTGGGAGTGATTCAAGGTTGGAAATTAAAGTGTATGATGGTGTTTAATGCTGTATGGGGCGGTTGACTAGTGAAACCACTGATGAGCTGGCGCTGGTTACCCAGAGCGAAACATCGTTTAATCATTTCTCTTTACGCTTTGGTCCTTTGTGTGTTCCTTGTGGGATGCTCATCCAAGTTTGAATTTTCGTTATTTCCACCCAAGATCTTTTGATCTTTTGTTTTTTATGCGAGTTAATGTACTATACTTTACCTGTGACCAATGAAAATGTCATCATAAATATCAGAAATTATTAAAAATATCAAACGCAAACACTGTTAAGTAAACAACCTTCATAACCTGAAGTTTCAATGACGTTATGTCTAAAACGTCAAAACAAGTAAGGTTACTAAGGGACTTGTGATATATCTTTTTAAAAACAAGGTTTTTTTTAATGCTTAATATGTTAATTTAACGGGACTTATTTTTGATTAGGTACTAAAATCATATTGGATTTATTTACGTTTAATAAATATTTATTTTATTAAAAATATAGAAAAATAATTCACATTTTTTCGTCAATTAGTGCTCTTATAAAATAGAGTTTCATCGCTTGTCACGCCACCTTGTGGCTTACTTCTAAGCTTGACTATTATCCTAAGAGCGTAAATGGTCCATTACCGTCGTTTTGGGACGCTTGTTAAATTAGTATTATTGGTTGGTCGTAAGTAAAAGGAATTAGGTATTTTAGTTTAAATGCTAATAAATATTTGTTTACAATGCAAAACCTACACTTTTGTCAAAAACCTTCGTTCAAGACTTTTGGCTGGCACTGTACACATACTTAAACTATATATATATTATACAGAAGTTATGCTGGTTATATGGTGATGGATGAGTTAAATATTTAGATACTTTTTTAAGCGTACTTATATTTTTGGTTGGGTTTGATTCAGTTTAACGCATATAGAATCTATATTTGGCCTTACTTTTCTTCTTTTTAAACATTTTATACACAAATTTACCTCAATATCTTTTTCTGAGAAACGACACCTACGCGAAAAAAAAGCGATTTCCATCAGTTTTCATCAAGTATTTGCTATTTCATTTAACAGCTGCCTTGATTTATAGAGAAGTGCTTTTCGTTCGAGATTTTTGAAAGTATTTTCCTGTTTCTCTTCGATTTTGTGATAAAGGTATTAAAAAAATAGTGTTAAAAACTTGCAGCTAAACTGTTTTTTTTTCTCGCGTTTTTAAATACCTTGCTGCGCTCGTTATTTAAACCAATGCTTGTAAAAAAAAGCACTATTTTAGCCACTAAGAGTTGTGAAAACTACTATTTTTCTACCATTTACCGTTGCAAACGCTTGCGATCTTAATGGATAAAATCGCCAAACTTGTTATCCGTTCTTGGCTCGTAAGCTCATTGTGGAGAGCAAATAATTTTTAATCAATTTTAATTTCGAAAAACTACGCTCACATGTAGCGTTTGAAATGCATAATGTAATAAATAGTTTCAGATTTAAAAACATAATAGAAACTAAATCGCAAAATTCATATTTAACAATAAATTTAAGAAAATCTATACAACTCCAAGAAAAAGAATAATTTTTATTACCAAAGAATCAATTTAATTTATTATTCAGAAATATGTTTGATTTAAACAAAGGGGTGGTAAAATTAATGAAATCAAAAAGATATTTTTTAGTGTTTCAACAATAACTTCCTTCGAGTAATGAAATAAGTAAATGTAAGAATTTTATGTCTAACAATATTGTCAGTTTTTTTACTACACATACTAATATACTAACTATAACTTGGATCTATTTTTGAAATAAAAAGTCTGTGGTTGAAGCACTTCTCTCCTAGACGAATGCTAGATAGACTGAGAGAGAGATGTGCGTACCGGAATACCGGATATCTTTTTCTATTATTTTAGGTATCTCATACCTATTTATGCATGAATGATGATGAGTTCTGGCTTTTACCGGTTTTCTAAAAAGCGGCCACCACTGTATGCGTATACTTGGTGCTTTTATCTTATCCCTGCCAAAAAAACCGCGTTCAATCTCTCAGAACAGCTTGACGAGATTTTTTATAATGTTTTACCGGGTTTTATTTGTTTTCTATGCCGTATGTGAATCAAATCTCATGAAGTACGAATTTTTTCTATCAGTTTTGACGAGAAAGACAGCTTGGCTCGTAGAATCTTATAAAACCCTTCAAACAACATAAAAACCGAGATAAAAACTCACCAAATTGCATAAGAACCTATGGGGTTTTCGTACCTGGGATAACTTAGAGAAGGCTTTTGGATAATTGTGTACATGAGAGATCCCAAGGGGGCCCCCGTAACCCGGAGCCCGGGTCGGACCGCCCCCAACCCCCCCCCCGTCAGTACGCCACTGTCCAAGAATAAACTTTTATTGAATAAAATCCAAAAATGTTTAAATACTTGATTCGAGTAATTATCATCTTTTTTCGATGAAGATAAAAATTTTTTCGTGATAAAATCGTCATCACATTGCAATGTTGCAAAAACCTTACAAAATTCTCCATTGCTCTAATATGCCTCTGATGGATTTGCATTTTTTTAAATTAGTGTCACACGGTGCGTTTTTCAAATCAGGGTGGACAGTACCTATTTTGATATACCAACCAGTAAGCGGATTTCGGGGGGGAGGAGGCGGACTGAGAATTTTTACAAAAAGCATTTAAAAATTTAAGATTTTCTTTGTATAAATTGTAAATAAACATATTTTAATGCTTAGAGTTACAAAATGCAATTTACGATTTAACCAGGGTATCCGTTCGTACGTTCACACGGAAAGGGGTGGAAAAATATTGTGCAGTGAAAATTTTAAATGGGGGGTGGACATGCAAGTTTAAATTGTTCGCAAAAATGATTAAGTGTACAAATGAAACTTTTACCATTTTACTAGAGATTCGTGTGTTATTTTGTCACTGACGCTTTCAAATGATAAAAAAATTAAAAATAGGTCATAAAAAGTCAATACAATGCCTTGGTTTAACCTTTAGGGGCAAATGGGACAAATGCATGTCTTTAAAGAGAGGGTGGTTCTAATTTTACTTCTGGAGCACCGTGACCGTCATTGTCTTTACTGATATGCAAAGTTTGTTAAGAACCTTAAATTAGGAACTGGGATCATGATTTGCAGGAAAAACACTTTCTTGAAGTCAAAAAACAGTTCTTTTGGACCAATGAATTGTTTTTATATTGGTTAAAACATGTATATATATATACAGGGTGGATTCTTTAAACGGAACGGTGCTTCTAGCGGGTTAGAATTCGGTTTTACAAAAAAATCCAAAAACACGTCAACTGAGATTTTTTATTTTCCTTAATCGGGCTATCTTGGATTTTTTTTTATGTCATTTTGTTTACGAGGTATGGCAAAATAATATTTATTTTTTAAATAGGACACCTTGTATAGTTTGACATTTTTGAATTCTAAAAAATATATTTTTTTGACAATACCACATACTAATTCTATCTCTTATGGTTTCCAAGATACTTGCATGGAATTGTTGTCTATGCCCTGTTTTACGGGGGATATTTGAATGAATATCGAACTTTTCCATACAGATTTAGATAAAAATATCTTGATTATCGTAAAAGATAGATCCTACTGTGTAGTATTGCTGAAGAGAGAATTGTTAAAATTGCAAAATATACAGGGTGTCCTATTTAAAAAAATATATTTTTTTTCCATACCTCGTAAACAAAATGACATAAAAAAAACCGTTGACGTGTTTTTGGATTTTTTTATTCAACGAATTCTAACCCGCTAGAAGCACCGTTCCGTTTAAAGAATCCACCCTGTATATATATATATTTTCATATTGCATTTAAAAATGTATTTTATTGAGAAATAACCTATAAGAACAGAAAGTTTATCCATTATTCAACCAAGCCGCGGCCATCGATTTTCACGTCCATAGTGGAAGAAGAATGGTTTTCTGCAATAAGAGAGGAAGCCTATATTTTTGAGTCGCGTCTTATGCTGTTGAGAATGCCTAACGTCATGCAGCTTTACTTTCCACCTCTTTTCCTTCTACATGTCTGACATGTTTTCATTTTTAACAATGATACAATTAAATAATTAGATAGAATAGATATACGTTTCTTTTCCTTGGGACTCACTTGCGACACAATTAACCATTGTCGTTACTCTTCTGGACCGAGTTTCTCTAAAATGCGAGGCGTCGCGTCGCATCGCGTCCCAACGCGGAGCTTTATTCCTGCGAAGACGCCCAGGCAACGTCTAAAGGAAATGACAGCACAGTTTCATCTCCGGCTCATTTCCGGATTGCATAGCTACATAGCTTACTCAGCTAACGCCTCGGTTCGGCTTCTGCTTAGACTATAACTAATAGGTTACAAAATAGATAGGTAAACCATGCTTAGAAGAATGTGTCGGTGAACATTCCTGGCGCTGCCCACAGTTTTTCAACAAAGAAAAATTATAAAAAAACACCGAATTTTAAAAAGGATATTTTTATAAACTGAATTTATTATAAAAGAAGTATCGTTCTTTAGATTTCTCGTAAAGCTCCTTATAAAATTTTTATAGATTCTAACTTATTTTTATATATAAGTTTATTTTGGTAAATAATACTGTCAGAAATAGCAAAATTTAAAAGCACAAGTCATTGCCAAAATAAAAAGCTTTTGGCGAACGCCCCGTAAAGACAAACTTTCCGGGTTAAAAATGCAACCGAAAAGTGCGTACTTTTCAATCTGTTGGAAGAAAAATCAATTATATACTGTAGCAGAACAAGACATACATTAACACGCGTTTAAAACAATGCTTAAATAGGACACTTATTTTTAGGGACAAATTTAATTAGTTTCTAAAACGGTTTCTATATAGCATTGCATCCGGCATCTTTGTGCCTCTTTATCTAATCTTAGAGCATATTAATGTAATACTTTTTCTTTCTGGGACGGACGCCCACAGTTTATCAGAATGTGTAAAATCAAACCCGTTAAATAAAAGAAAGTTCAATTACAAAATCAACATCAAACCCGGAATTCGTAAAACCCGTATTTTATCAGAAAATTTTTGCTAAATTAATTGCGCATTCGCCAATACCGCAGCGGCGCGGCGCGCGGCGTTTGGATGCATTTGTCGCTGTTACGCGCCCATACTTACAGGTTGCGTTCAATAGTTTGTGTATAGATGTCACTTGCATTCACCCGTGTTGCATTCATGTGTTATTGGCGAATGCGCAATGAATTTAGCAAAAATTTTCTGATAAATTACGGGTTTTACGAATTTCGGGTTTGATATTGAATGAGTTTGATGAACAATGGTTCGATTAAAAACGGTTGTTAAATTTTGAATTTGTTATTGAATGGGTTTGATGAAATAAGGTTCGGATAAAAAATTGGTTTGACGAATTGCAGTTTCTATGGTGAATCGTTCTTACGATAAATTTTTTTTATAAATACGGTTTGATAAATATCTGGTTTGATAAACCCTATGCGTTCTATGGGACCGTTTTACAATGGTATAAACCATCTAATATATAGGGTGGAGACTTTAATGGAATATTTGCTCTAGCGAGTTAAAAACATCTGTTTTAGAAAGATCCAAAAAGACGTCAACTAAGATTTTTAGCAGCTAAAATTTTCGGCAACAAATTTTTTTTATGAACGGACCCTCAAAAGAGGTCTATTCACATCCAACTTTTTTTTCAAATGAGATGACCCCGCTTGTAGCACCTTGTTGGAAAGCTCATGGAAAAAGAAAAATGCTCGTGTAATTTATTTTGACATTTCTCAATCCATGTGTCAAAATACTCAAAAAAATTATTGTGTCGGTCTTCAAATGGAACATTGCCCCTAGCGGGTTGGAAATATGTTTTTTTTAAAAATCCCAAAACACGTCAACTAATATTTTCAGCAGCTAAAATTTTCGGTAAAAAATTTTTGTGAACGGATCCTCAGAAAAAGGTCCATTCACATACAACTTTTTTTTTTCAAAGGAGAAGACCACGCTTGTAGCACCTTGTTAGAAAGCTATACGAAAAAGAAAAACGGTTGTGTATTTTTTTGACATTTGTCAATCCATGTGTCAAAACTCTCAAAAAATGATTGTGTCGGACTTCAAATGGAACATTGCCCCTAGCGGGTTGGAAATTTGTTTTTTACAAAAATCCAAAAACATGTCAACTAATAAACAAAATCAATGAATAGCGAGCTTTCCCTCAAAAAAGGTAATGATAACCGTAAATCATCTTTTGTTTTTTTTCATCCTCACTAAATCCCCTTTTTAAATGTCAACTAATATTTTTGGCCACCAAAATTTTCGACATAAAATTTTTGTGAAAATACCCTCAGAGAGTGGTATATTCTCATACAACTTTTTTTTTTCAACTTGTGGCACCTTGTTGGAAAGCTTATGGAAAAATAAAAACGCTCCCATAATTTTTTTTAACATATGTCAATTCATGTGTCAAAAATTATTAAAAAATAATTGTGTGGATTAGAAGTTTGTTTTTAGAAAAATCGAAAAACTCGTTAACTAAAATTTTTTTTGAACCTACCCTCAGAAACGGGTTTATTCAAAAATCTAATTTCTAACCAGCTGAAGGCAATGTTTCATTTGAAGTCAGACATAATAATTTTTTGAGAATTTTTGACACATAGATTGATAAATGTCAAATAAAAATACACCAGCGTTTTTCTTTTTCCAAGCTTTTCTTCTTTTCTTCTCATTAAAAAAAAAAGTTGTATGTAAATAATCTGAGGATCCGTTCACAAACACTTTATGCCGAAAACTTATATTGCTAAAAATGTTATTTGACGTGTTTTTTATTTTTTTCTACAAACATATTTCCAACAAACTGAGGGCAATGTTCCATTTGAAGTCCGTCACAATAATTTTTTGAGGATTTTGACACATGGATTGACAAATGTCAAAAAAAATTACACGAGCGTTTTTATCTTTCCATAAGCTTTCCAACAAGGTGCTACAAGCGTGGTCTTTCTGAAGATTTGTTCACAAAAATTTTATGCCGAAAATTTTTATTGCTAAAAATATTAGTTGACGTATTTTTGGATTTTTTAAGAAACAATTTTTTATCCCGCTACGGCCAATATTCCATTTAAAGTCTACACCCGTATAAGAAAGTCAAACACTTTTCTCTTTATAGTCCAAGTGCCAGGCAGGTGAGCACAAAAAAATGGGCTAACACTTTGAAATTTTTATCATAAATAGAGGTATGGTTAGGGTTACCAAAGATACAAAATTGCCACCTATAAAGTGTAGCACTACAATATGGCAACACTGTAAACATTAAAATTTTAAATGGCTTTATTTCAAAATCTGTAGGTCCTAAATTTTTTCTTGGTGTTTAAGGTAAATCTGGCCCCTTTAAATAAAAAATAACAAAATTGTCATATATCACCTAAAAACAAATGAAATATGTCATCCAAAAAACTCGAAGGGCCATTTTATCGTGATTTTTAGAACGACCCCTAGGGAACAAAGATTGCAATAAATTTTGTTTTTATTCTTTAAATTATTTAAGCAATTATTATAAACAAAAAAGATGGGGGTGCCAACTGAGTTGACTTTGACCAGTAATTGACGGCCATTTTAAACTCGCCTTGTAAAAACATCATAAACGCCACTATCTACTATACTATAAACGCTAGGACAATAGAGACCTTTTGCAAATCTTGTAAAAAATTCCCGTTACGTGACTTTATTGCTTAATAACGCGTTGTGACGTCACGTTATTTTTAAGACAGTATTTTTAGTTTTGACACGCCGCATTTGATTTGTTTATGGCCGACTTTATACGGTATTTATTATTATGAAGATTTACGAAAAGAATTTAATGTCCAATAATATTTTTCATTTAAAATATCTTATTCCAGTGGCGCAGCCGGAAATCGACTCTGGAGGGTTTCATCATTTAATAAAATTCAACTATGGCAAATTTTTAAAAATTAGGTAGGTGTCTATTGCTTGAGCTCTTGAATGAAGGGAGGGGAGAGGTGCAGTTGAATAGGTGTGGAGTTAGTGTATACGAAACAAAAATACTTATTTTTAAAAGCAAGTCTCATCTAGTCTCATTTGCAGATTTTTTTAAAAACTAACCCTTAAATGTGCCGCAGGCAAAAATTTTGAAAAAAATACACTAAACTGCTATTTTTTACGCATTTAAAATGCTGTTGACAAAAAAATTGCTTAAAATTAAACAAAATTGTAACAATATTTAATATTGGTATGGCGCCGCAGGCGAAAACTTTGACAAAAGATTCTTTAAAAATTTTGAACTCTTAGATTTTTTGTAAAATATTTTTGGAAAAGTAGATTGGGTTAGATGCCAAAAAGGGGTGAGTTCGGATGGTGTATATAGATTTGTTGATAGATGATTGAATGCCATTTATTACTCGTTTTGATTGATGACGTCATAGCACCGCCGCCGGTAAAATTTTTAAAATTTAAGATATCACACAAAACACACGTCACAAACCGTAGTAAAGGCTCAAAAAAGTGAGGGAACCATAGCTTTCCTTGGGGCCCTTGATCATGATTAATTTATTGTAAATTGGGTTGGACCTCCTGAGGGGGGTTTTAACCCCTATAACCCCCCTATCTACGCCACTGCTTATTCTTGTGTTTTTTTACGGTGAATTTTAATTATTATTAATCTTTAAAAACTTAAAAACACAACAGAGAAAAGGGAGGTTATGATAAACAGGTCGGAATCACTTGTCATAGTTGCCAGTGCAAATCAATGTTTTACATTTCTTACGAAATTCTAGCCAAAGAACATGATTAAACAAAAATTTAAACTTATCTTTGTAATTAAAAAGAATACAGAACATATTTTTGTATTCAAAAATCAATTTAATTTTTTTGTTTGGGATACGGTATTCTCCCGCAGGTATAACGTCAAACTTTATCGGTTAGTGAGGGATTCCGTTATTACCTCGTAACTGCGCATGCCCAAAATAAGCGATAAAGTAAAAAGGCATCAAAATTATAGGTGCAAAAGGTCTCTAATAAATATTTTTTTGTTCGATTGGTATTTTATTTCTACATAGAAAACTCTTCCACGTTTAGTTTAAACAAATAACCTTTGGGCACTGAAATATATAAAAAAACACATTTTTTAATGGAAAAAAACGAAACAAATGAATTTTTTTTAAAAAACTAATTGGTGTAAAGAAAACCCAATTATGAAAAATTCAACGTAGTTTCCAAGATATGACCCAAAAATTACCAAATTTGCAGAAAGAATACATACTCTGTCCATACAAGATTAAACAGTTAACAACGAAGCACCCGAAATTGAATAGTTAGTCAGATCGTGACTACCTAAAATTAATATCATTTCTAAGGGTCTTCTTGCATGTTGTACCAGTTTTCATTGAGCTGTCAACTTAGGTATTTGTATGCGAATCGACACGTTCGACTTGTAGGCCATTTACTTCTAATAGGCCACTAATATTTTCTTCTTTGGCAATAATAATTTTTATTGTCAACATTTAAGTTAAAGCCAAATGCGGGTTTTTTACTGCAACTTGATCCACCAACTCTTTTAGACCCTCCAGCGTGTCCGCAATTTTGGATTGTTGATTTAGTTGCTATTTATAGTCAGACGCTGTTGTGAAGTTCATTCTCTATTATAGATAATATTCTGGTGGAGAAAACTTTGTAATTTTCATTTGACGGTTTCAAAAAGTTTTGTAACTTTTCCAAATTTAATTTTTTTAAAATTTTATTCAAATGACTTTCCTTTCTCAAATTTGTTAAACTCCGACTCCGAAAGTAGCCACCCGGTTGTAATTTTTATTTTGTAAATTTTTAAAGCATTATGCTTGCAGTTACAAAACTGAGTCAATATTCATTCATTAAATTTAAATATTAATTTAATTGCGTTCAGCACGGGACTGAAACCCTGAACGATTAGCTACTTTTGTTATAATTTTCTAATAATCAATTTTGCGCTAATATGGCGAACGTATTACATGATCTTTCTGGTTTACGACATTCCTGATATGGTGGGGCCTAGTAATACCAAAGATGTTAGAGGAAGTAATACCCACGTCCCGTTAAGGCAACACATTCTCTTATCAAACCAATGAAGATGATGTTTTTACCACGGCTTTAATTATACTCTTAAAGTAAGTACTCAGCTACCATAATTTATGCGTTAGATATTTTTATATTTTTATTTTCTTCTTATTTTAGGTATTTCTGGTGATTGTCGAAGTTACGAATGTTTCTGGGTAGAACTCCCAGAGATAAAAACGTGAGTATAAGCTTTTTTAGTTTAGATGGATTTGAAAAAAAAATGCATTACATACTTCATATTTTATAGCATTGTATTTTTTAGTGGCGTAGGTAGGGCGGAGCTCAAGCCTCCCCCCCAGAGCTATTGAATATATAGGTACTCCTAAAGATTTAACTTTTCTTAAAGAATAATAATAAAATGGTTATCTGAGAATATGTTACTCAAGGGGGGGGGGGCCTAGACAATCTCTGCGGAAGCCACTGTATTTTCGACATTCTTAAAATTACCTATAGTACTTGTACTAATTATATCAAAGTCGTATCACAAATTATACAGCACTAATGTAATGAATTCTTTCTGCAAATTTGGTAATTTTTGGGTCATATCTTGGAAACTACGTGACTTATCAAAAACAATAACACTTATTTTTAACTCACTTTAAACCTTTGAATTTTTCATAATTCTGTTTTTTTTACACCAATTAGTTTAAAAAAAGTCATTTGTTTCATTTTTTTTCATTAAAAAACGTACTTTTTATATATTTCAGTGCCCAAACGTAATTTTTTAAACTAAACGTATAAGAGCTTTTTTATGTAGAAAGAAAATACCAATCGAACATAAAATATTTGTTTTCCTAGCGTTTATAGTATAGGAGATAGTGGCGTTTATGATGTTTTTATAAGGCGAGTTTAAAATGGCCGTCAATTACTTGTCAAAGTGAACTGGTGGAAAAGGTGGCATCTCCATTTTTTTCTGTTTACAATAATTGCTTAAATAATTTAAAGAATAAAAACAAAATGTATTGCAATCGTTGTTCCCTATGCGTCGTTCTAAAAATCACAATAAAATGGTCCTTCGAGTTTTTTGGATGACATATTGCATTTGGTTTTAGGTGACACATGACAATTTTGTTATTTTCCGTTTAAAGGGACCAGTGTTAGCTTAAATACCAAGAAAAAATTTTTCAAGTAAAACTTACGGATTTTTAAATAAAGCTATTTAAAACTTTAATGTTTACAGAGTTGCCATATTGTAGTGCTCAACTTTATAGGTGGCAATTTTGTATTTTTGGTATGCCTAAACATCCCTCTACCTATGGTGAAAATCTTAAAGTGTTAGCCCATTGTTTTGTGAGGTCCTATATTTTAAGGTCTGGCACTCAGACTAATAACTAAAGAGATACCAAACATTCCCTATTGAAATCCTCTAATGTTTACAATCCAACACCCTTCTGGACAATTATATGAACAGAAAAGAGATAGAGCAATAAAACGGCAACACTGTCAAAAATTGCTTTTCCCATTACCAGTGGCGGCGTTAATTTTAATTTAAATATATAAATGTGAAAACGAGATATAAGGTAGGGTTGGTCGGATTTTCTTATTCAAAAGAATTAACTGCCAGAACTTGCATAACCACAAAAAATAGATTTATTCAAGGATAAAGTTTAGTTTGAGGAATGTAGGTATTTACGAACAGATCAAAAGTTTACCAAAGAGCACTTGAAATGATTTTTAGGTCAATTATTCAAGATGGCTGTTATATATTTTTTTTAATTGTGCAGTATCCCACAAAACAAAAGTAAAAAAAAATATTTTCATAGCAAAAAAAAACGGTTAATAACCCGTTTTATAACGTTTTTGTCCAAAAAAAAACACGCTAATAAACGGCTTATTAAGCGTTTTTTTCACTATGATAATAATGTCTCTTTTAGTTTTCTTTAGTGGAATATAAACTTTATTTATCAAATTAAGAGAACTTTTTGTGATGTTAATTATGAAAATTTTAAGGCCAACAAATTTTATTCTTTACACATTGGCTGCATGTTCATTTCTGAATACAGAACACAAGAAAAATTTAAGGAAGGGGTAAAAAATTAATTACTAGTAGTTTTTCAGGAAACAGGAGTCAAAAGGCAAAAAAATAAATAATAAATATTAATGAAAATAAAAATAAGATTGGCTCAGAGTAAATATCTCCAAAACGGTTTTATTCACATTATAGAAAGTACCCAGGTACCCATTAAAATACAAAAAATACCTGCCCCAGTACCTGACTATCAGCACTTGGTCTTATTGTCTTCTCTTGTTATGTATAAATTATAATAAATAAATATTTTACATGCTGCAAAAGGAGCAAAATTATCTGGTAATTTTGTTTCTTAAAAAAGATTAGTATTAGTCTTAGATTTTTGATGTATTAATAGCATAATCATAAGCTTTTTACGCAGTTTTTTACCTCATACTACGCCCATGACTAACGTAAAATGACAGGATCTTTCTTACCTCCAAAATATTAGTTCTGGGCTGGAATATCCGCTTTTATTGCATACCAGGCAATGTTAAACCATTTTGTTGGTCCTCAAAATAGCTTGATACAGTTCTTTTTTCACAAATAGTCACAATAAAATTCAAAAATCACTGAACAACACAAACCCCCGTTAACAACAACGCCGTCAGCTGCAACCAAACATGTCGGCATTTATTCGCGGCTCGTCGAAAAAACGTTGCCGGCTTGTGTTCTTTTTTATAAATCTCGAAATTCTACTTATTAAAAATTAAAAAAAGTTAATTATTGAGACTAAAAATTAGGACTAAGAATTAAGTTATTAGCATAAGAAAAATTATCCTATATAAAAATATGTCAAATAATCAATAATATTATCAAAAGAGCTTCAAGAAGTTTATGAATTGTTTTGTTTCTAGGGAAACCCCGCAGTAAATTGGCAACCATGTATTTTTTGGGAAATAAACATTGTGGCTGGTTGATCGGGGTAATATTGTTTACTGTTATATCTCATTTTTTTTATTAATCTGAGGTCTGGCAATATTGACAATAAAAAGTTTATAAGCTCTATCTCAAAGTGTAGCCAGGTGGCACAAATGTACTCCCATGGCAGTGAAATGAACTTCGGCGCACAATGAATATTAAAAATCCGATTTTTTTTCTACTCCATTTCACAAGAACGTCAAAAAACTCACCCTCCATGATATGACGCGCTGAATGAATAACACTGGCACCAGTTTATTCATCGAAGAGAGGAGTTGATCCCTATTGATGTTGCCTTGAAGCGTTTGCAAATCCCTCATTTCCCAGGTCGCGTGGCCAACGCGAGTTGGT
Organism: Oxystoma pomonae; assembly: GCA_963921995.1. Taxonomy (NCBI): domain Eukaryota; kingdom Metazoa; phylum Arthropoda; class Insecta; order Coleoptera; family Brentidae; genus Oxystoma; species Oxystoma pomonae. Next base: position 24,562,803 of record OY998164.1, on the reverse strand, counting down.
CACTTAATCTGCTATTTATGTGACTTTTTCGGGGGAGGCCACGCGTCCCGAACATTATATTTGCTGAGCCCACTGTGTATAGCGCCCTGTTTGCCTGTGACTTTACACTTTCCAGAGAAAAGGCCATAATGCATCGGATTAAATTCGCGTTTCCTGCGTGTAACCGCCAATAGGTCGTTTGTGATTTTAAGCCCTTTTGGCATTACTATATTGCGCCAAAGAAATGTAAAATTTAGTACATATATACATATATTATCTGAATTTGACTTTGGTTGCTATGCACAGAAAAAAAATGGCGCCGGCGGGCACGTATTCATAAAATCTTTAAAAAAATATATATTTTAAAAAAAACATATTTTTTTATTTTTTTTTGTTGAAAGAGCAATTATCTATCTTAATGTGAAAACCGCGTGTCGCTAGCTGCTACGGTCCGTGAGTTACAATTTAAAAAAAAGTTTAATCTCTTATGTAGCCCTTTTCTGAGAGGCTTGTAAAATATTCTAAAAACTTTAAATAGAAACTTCCTATTTTGACTTCATATTTGAATTCTCTCTGAAATTTTACTAGTTTTCGAGATATTGGTTTTCAAAATGTCAAAAATGCAATTTTCAGAAGCCCATATCTTAGAAACTAAAGCAAATATCTACTGTGTTTGATATCGATTATAAGTGTTTTTTAAGAGGAATTAAAAAATGACAATTAATTGACGATTTGACTTTGTACTTCTTATTTATTAAATAATAACGTTAAAATCACTGAAAATCAATAAACTGTAAATAGAAATGTGCCATCGCCAAACTACTGTCATTTTTTAATTCCTCTTAAAAACCCCGTGTAATCCGTATCAAACACAATAGAGATATTTTCTTTAGTTTCTAAGATATGGGCTTTTGAAAATTGCATTTTTGACATTTTGAAAGCCAATATCTTGCAAACTAGTAAAGTAAACCTAATGATATGGGGTACCATGCCAAAAATAGCCTCCCAGAAAAGAGCTACATAATGCATTTTACTTTTTACGCTACGTTGGCGATGTATCGAAAACAAAAATCTATATTTTAAAGATGGAATATTTATTTTCTTAAAGCCCGTCTCTAGACCAACTGTGATAGGTAATTGCATTCTGAAGAATTTTTTTTTTATTTAAAAAAAAATGTTTTCAATTTTTTTTTGGTTGAAAATGCAATTATCTATCTTAATGTGAAAACCGCGTGTTGCTAGCTGCTACTGTTCGTGAGTTACATTTTTTTTTAAATTGTAATCCTTCCTGCTACTCTCTCTTGCCAACGTCCCATCTCCATCAAAAAATAATCAGCTCTGCGTAGGGCGACAAAGAATTTTGGTGCCATATTTGATAAGAATCGGTTTAGCGGTTTTTGAGTAATCGTGTTACCGACAGACAGATAGACACCATGACAAGATTTTGTATTTAGGTCTTTTTTGGCCCAAATAACTTATTTTTAGTGGAAATAAAAAAACTTTTTTTGACGATCCCAATAGCCTCCATACTATGTATGGATGGCTAAAAAGCAGTTTTTAAAAATTTAAAAAAATACATAATCCACTTAAGTAAATAGAGCAACTACCAGTGGTGGTCGCAGTTTTCCCAAAGGGGAGAAGCGTGAGGTCAAAATTTTGTAAAAGTAAAGAAAAAGTTTTATGCAAAAGCTCTAAAATGCATCTATCGACCCAATAGGGCGCCGCAGGCGAAAATTTTTGAAAAACTATCAAATTTTTTTTTATGAAAAACCGCCGATTTTTTAAAAACCGGCGATTTTTTAAAAACCGGCGATTTTTTAAAAACCGGCGATTTTTTAAAAACATTCTCGAAAAAGGGGGGACGACCGCTCCCCCCCCCCCCCCCTGCGACCCCCACTGGCAACTACACATTTTGTTTGTTATTATACCATGTAGGTACTTAATGCAAATGATTCAGCCAAGTACAAGTACAATGTTTTTTTTTGTCAGTGACCTTGGCTCAGAAAATGTTGAGGTGAGTAAAATAAACATCAGAATTGACTAAACTTTGAAAAGCACATTTTGTAAAAACTAAGACACGATTCGGAGCATTTTTGATTTTTTGCTAAATAAGCTAAAATTTATATTTTTCTACTAGATAGATAAAGTCAGTTCGCTGTATGAAGTCCAAAATCGGATTAAATCTCCAAAAGATGTTATAGCTTTTTGAACAGTAAGACAGTTAAGTGGAATGCCCTCGCTATGCTTGATCGTACCAGACATCCCACTGGTTCACTGTCTTTGGCAAAATATGAGTGGACTAAATCAGCGGTCTTAAAACAAAGTTATTTAAGAATTACGCGTTATACTTATACCACGATAAATATTTCTATTTTATTTTATTTTTCACTTATACTTTTGAAAAACTTTTTGCGTCAATAAGTTAAACATTTTGACAGGTATTTTTTCCGAGAATTTAATTATTTTGCGGTCATTATAGGTAAATCTGGAGCTGTCGTCAATGCTAATAATCACTATTTTCCAAGAAATAATTAAAATTCGTTCCAGTTGGGGATGGTATGTTCTATTTTAAATAACTAGGTATGCTTTTATTTTCTTTTAGTTTGTTTCTTACTGTGTGTGAATTATGGAATTTAAAGCAAAGTTATGGAAAAGTTCAGCAAGGTGACACAACGCCCATCTCCAGGTGAACGCCGTTTGGTATTACAAGTGGAACGTTATTTTACGTTAGAAAAAAATAACTCGGGCCCATTAGTGTCTGTTTTGGCAGTGCAAAAACGAACGTCTGATGCTTGCGGCATTTTAGATAAGACCTTACGAAGACTTCGAAAACAGAATGAAGAGGAATTGGACAGACCATATAAAAGGATTCGACAGCATTCAAAAACCTTTGATCTATCCCAAGGGATTAAACTATCGATTAGAAATATTGTTTATGATATGTATAAGTCAAAGGAATATGTTACCCTCAAAGCTATTCTAGAAAAGATAAAGGAAAAACAACTTTGCGATATTGGAATTACCAGTTTGTCCAAAATTTTAAAAGAGATGGGCTTTAAATATAAAAAAAAACGAACAACAGAAAAGTGCTTTGCGAGCAATCCAATATTGTGTCAAGAAGATGGCAATTTTTAAGAGATTACATAAAAAACAAAAAATCAGAAATGCCAAGGCAAGTTGTTTTTCTTGACCAAACATGGGTATTTGCGACGGAACTTCAACAAAATCGTCTTGGCAGGATGAATCGAAACATGCTATTTCAGTACCCGTGCAAGTAATGGAAAAAGATATATAATACTACATGCAGGCAATGAAGAAGGGTTTAGAAAACCTTTCCTTAATTGTTTTGGACAATGCGTCTTACTGTATGAGACTCGAAGAGATATTTCCTACAAACAGCTGGAAAAAAGAGGAAATAAGAGAGTGGTTGTCAAAGAAAAACATAAACCATGAAAATTTAGTTTTAAAAAGTGATCTTTAAAGCAAGTGTAATGAGCAGCCATTTAAAAAAAAATATGTTGTTGACGAATTAGCCCTTAAATATGGACATCAAGTTTTGAGATTACCACCCTACCATTACCATTACAACGCAATTGAATTGGTATGGGGTATTAGCAAAAATTATTATGACAAACATGTCTGTAAAAATATCGGTGAGCCTAGCGTTATAAAGTTGTGGGAGGAGGCACTTAGCAAAGTGGGCAAAGAAGAATGGCGGAAATGCATTGAACACACGGAAAAAATATTTTTGAATCTTATGAGACAGAAGAGGTTATAGACGAAGTAAGTCCGTTATTTATTACGGATGATGATAATGATTCTGCAAGCATGGATGATTTCAGATGCAGAGCAAGGCTATTTTTAGTATGCATCCAGTAGTAGGTGCGTTCTATCGCAAGAGTGCAATATTGGTTCTTTTTAGAACAAAAACTTTATAAAAAAGAATTCGTAAAACTAATTTGCTTAAATACTATAAAAGTTAAGAAATAATCTTTTTTTACCTAATTATTTTTTATTAACTTTAAATGATTTAAGTACTGTTTAAAAATGTCCAAACCATGACTTTCCTTCGATCGATCGATGCGCTGGTTATTTAACCCAACGCTTGTAAAAAAGCACTATTTTAGCCACTAGATGTAAAAACTACTATTATTTAGAAAATGTAATTCGTCATGTTCCAAAAATAAAATTTATTGTTTGAGAATCACCGACTTACCTGCTCAAGAGGTTTTATTGCTTAGCGGACTTCTTACGGAAGGTCCCGGGTTCGAATCTCGGCTAGGTGCATGGATATTTTGTGTTTGTCTTTAACTTCGCAAAAACTTCGCTAACACTGGGCATTGATCCTTGATTAAAAAAAAAATATTTTTAAGGTCACCGATTCAACTGTTTATTTCGGCTGTTATTTGATTGTGCCAATTGTAACCAGCCTTCTCAGGGGGAGTTTTAAGCCCGCAACCGCCCCCCCCCCTCGGTGTGCCACTGGTTAATAGGTATATGTCTTCATTCCAAATTCAAATTTCGTTCCCGTGTTTAAATATCAGCCACCTTATTAAAATTGGTCCGGAGAATTTGAAACGAACAGCTAGCAAAGTGGCGTAGCTATCATCGAGCAACCTAAGGCAAAGCCTCGGGGCCCGGCGATGCAAGTGGGCCCACTGCACAGTCAGTATTTCCAGTAAAAAATCAAAATAATCGCAAACCGTCATCATAACTCTTAATCGATTCTCAATTTGTCCTGTAACCTGATCATTTCCATAAAAATTGGGTATGAGAGTTGTGATGTTAGGTTAAGTTAGAGAGGGGGAAAAGTGCAGACCTAATAAAATTAACATCAGATTTAGTAAAATAAATAAACAATTATTTATTTTACTAAACCATCTAAAACCTGATGTTAATTTTATTAGGCCTGCACTTTTCCCCCTCTTTAACCCAACATAACATCACAGATCTCATACCCAATTTTTATGGAAATAATCAGGTTACAGGACAAATTGAGAATCGATTCAGAGGTATGATGACGGTTTGCGATAATTTTGATTTTTTGGATCTCAGAACCATTACAAGTTCTACTGAAAAAATTCTTCTACAAAAGTTTTTATAACAAATATTCTGAAATTATGGAGCCTTCTAAGTAATCGGATATAATCATCTTTTGCCACTTGAAAAAAAAAAAACGATCTAAATAATAATATGTCGACTATCTTAGCTTTTGAGCTAATTATTAAACATACGGAGTTCAAATATTTACCGCATTTTTATTGTTTTTAACATTGCCGGTAACAGTGGCAACTCTTCAGAGGACGTTTAGTAAATTAAAACTATTTAAAGATTACTGAAGGTCACAAATGAGTCAAAGTAGATTGAGCAGCTTAGCTTTAATTTTAATTGAAATTAATTTTAACGAAAACGAAATGGACTTAACCACTCTAATAAAAGAATTTGCCAATAAAAAAGAGAGGAAAAGGGACTTTTAAATTATTTCCCTCTCAAGACTTGCCTTTCTTACAGATAATGTTAACAATAAAAATGCGGTAAATAAAATAAAAAGCAATATTATATATCCAATAGTATGATGAGTTACCATTGTTACCAAACTAAAATAAATAAGTATTTGTTTTTTACATTAAAACAAATACCAACGTTTTTAGTATTTTATTTACTCGAATAAAATACAACTTTAGGAACCTACCCACATAACATTGGAGGAATATTCATGTTATAGGAATATTTCTTCAAAATGATTTTTGAAATATTCTATTGCGAATATGAAAGGAATGTTCCACGCCTATTTTTTGTTGAATATTGTTTAAGAGTTTGTGATAGTTATATTTCTTTGGTAATAAGATAATAATATTCCCATGATAACGTGATAATCAAGTTATTTCTATAAATATTCCCAAAAGTAATATTTTTGTCAAGAAAAATATGACTTGTGAAAAAAACGCGATTTACATGATTTATAATTATAATTTAGTTTAAGGTACATGACACTGGAATCAATATGTTCTCTATATAGCAAAAAGTTATTTAGGTAATCTTTTGATAACTAATCTCAAGACTAATGCATATTTGGTGGATATTCATGTGGATATATATCCTCTGCATATCTTAGAATATCCATCTCGTGGCCATCTGGACAGGTTTTGAATCACAAAATCATATCCATGCAATATTCAATAGCAAACACGGTTCCCTCGGGTCTTCGTCGGTCCGATGTCGATTGCCTAATTTGCCGTCATTGGCACGACGTTGATTTACGACATCGGACCAGCTGTATTCTTTGTCCGCTTTGCGATGTAGGCCTAATGTATGTTTGCCGACGCAGCGTTAGACTGTAGCCCGCCGTCGGACCAATGGTAAATTTGACTTTTTGCTGACATTGGCATACCGTCTCCGTACGATTAAGGTCCGATATGGTTTAATCACATGGTACCGACCATCCGCCCATAAAGCTGCTTAATTTGGTCGGTCTAACGTGTCTAAAGCGCTCCAACGTCGGCGACTGACGAAGGTCCGTCGGTGGTAGCTTAAAGCGGCCCGACAATGGCAAACTAGAAAGTTTCGATAATGCGCGTGCTTAACCAGTTGGGCTGGTTCAAGTGGCAGAAGAGGTGATTCTTGTAGAGAAGTACCACCGTCTTGTAAAGTCCGCATTCTACTTTTGAAATATCTTTGCTCATTATATATGTATATAATATTATCTTCCACTGTACAGTGGCATTAGCGCCATCTCTACATACTAGGAAGAAACTATTAGGCAGTTTAAAAATTTTAAGGTGACGTAATCGGACCATCGTCAGTTGCCGATTCTCGACCAATCAAACAAAGTTCCAATCGGACCATCGTCGGCTCTAAAGCAGATAAAGTGGTCGTCGGTATAATGTCGACTATAGTAAATCGGTCCATCGTCAGTTGCCGATTCTCGACCTATTAAACAAAGTTCCAATCGGACCATCATCGTCCCTAAAGTAGATAAGGTTGGCGTTGGCATAATGTCGACTATAGTAAATCAGGCCATCGTCAGTTGCCGATTCTCGAGCGATTAAAGAAAGTCCCTATCGGACCATCATCGGCCTTAAAGCAGATAAGGTTTGCGTTGGCATAATGTCGACTATAGTAAATCGGGCCATCGTCAGTTGCCGATTCTCGTCTGATTAAACAAAGTTCCAATAGAACCGTCGTCGACCCTAAAGCAGTTAAAGTGGGTGCGGCATAAAGTCGACTATAGTAAATCGGGCCATCGTCAGTCGCCGATTATTAACCGAAAACTGAAAATCGCCGTGTAGTCGCCGATGCTGACACACTGCCGACGTTGTCGACATTGTCCCGATTCAATGCCGACGATTTGTGTTTGCTGGGTAGGTATATTAATATAATTCTTTAAAAAAAAACGTTCTGGTCTTATTATAGTCATGTTTCATGTCACGTTTCTATCACATTTATATTACCTGTATGAGCTAGAACGTCACTTATTGCCGGCATGTGTTCGCAATATTCCCAATTGTAAAATGTAACATTCCTATCACATTCTCGTATTTATATAGCACGTATTTAATTTTTATAAAATAGTTTAAAATTTACATTTATACATTTATTAGTGGGTGGGGGGCATGAAATCTCCTTGCCTCGGGGCCCTACGCCGCTGATGTTCGGCATTGTTTTCTATCAAATTTAACGTATAAAACCTTTTTATTTTTTCATACATTGTACAATACAACAGAGTTAACTGAATCACCGGTGAAAATCCAACGAATAAGAGCTTAAAATTTAATTTTTCCGTGCTGGCACAATAAAAAATTGAATACCCTTTTGTCGTAAAATTGAAAATTGTTCAGGAAAAGATAAAAGGGGGGCAAAAATTGATGCTTTTTGAGTCATATTTGGAGTTATCTACTTGCCTTTACCGTTAACCCATGATGCGAGGGGAGGGTTCGGTATTTTAATTTTGGCACTGTGAGCGTATTGTTGCAAAAATGCGACAATAGAGGCGTGCAAAATAGCTAAATAAAAAGCATAAAGTCATGTCATAGAGAATTAATAAATATAGATTATTAAAGAGGCAAAATCAAAAAAATTTAAAAGAAGATATTTTTTTCTTTCAGTGGCCTTAGTTGAAATGTTAATATGAAGTGACGTTCAAAATGTGTAATTTCCATACTTTCAAATAAATATCCAAATTGGCTGAACTTTGAATGGAAGGCACATTTTGTAAAGCTAATAGCCTAAAATTTCTTTCTAAAGCAACTAATTAAAATATTATATTAAACACTCAAATATTTGAATCGGTGGGTGGAGTTCAGAAAGGAATTTTAGCTTATTCGGCAAAAAATAAAAAAACCGAGTCGTTTTTACAAAGTTAAAGCAACAGCGTTCTCAACTAAAAAGCCAGTTAACTTTGACCTCAACATGACAGAAAGGGCCCACGCCTCTTATTACTACTATTACTGCTAACTTTGACCTCTTCAGTGCCCTTAAGCCTACTGTTGCCGCCATTTTTATAACCAAATTGATAGGTACCCAACAAACATGAATTTAAAAAATAGTACTATGTCAGCACTTGCTTTCCGCACTGCCAATAACGGCAAAGTACCAAGTAGGAAGTACTTACTTATTTAATAATGGTAAAAACATATCGAATAAGTACTAAGTAGAAAGTAGTTTAAAAAAAAAATTAAAATTAAATATAAATAAAACAAGCAACATAATCTCACAGCCTAATAGCACAGGACATCACCAAGATATCCTCGATCCATTTGGGATGTTCAAAATATTCCAGGGATTGCCTAAATGTCCCAGAGAAGTCCCATTTAGGTCAAATCCCAACCCGCATAACTCCAGCAGAAAATAATGATTCTTAGATCATCAGATGTATCACCATCAAATTTCCTAATCTTCTTGATAATTTTCAAGTTCACAGTTCTCGCTGTCTATAGAAATATATCCAATACCTAGTAGTATTTTCTGCGTAGAAAAAATATTGAAAGTAGCGCCGTCTACTTACAATAGATGCAAGCTAACTATTTTGTAACAAGATGTAAGTGTTTTGTACAATACTCGCTGATTTTACCCTCTGTTGTACATATTTGCCACTACTAATAATATGCTTGATTTTTTGCATTTTTTTTGTATAAATTTTTACATGATCTATTTTTACTTCCGGAAGTTTATTTATTTTTTGCACTTTTTTAAAATATGCAAACTCTGCAATATAAAAATATTAATTCAAAAAATGCATCTCATTGCTGGTGCCAGCACTTGCCAGCAGTTAAAGTACAATATTAGTAAAGTACCAGTAGATCGATGTTTGCTGGGTAAAGCATAGGGCTGTCTAACAAATTGTCAAAGTCATTAATCACGTGATGGCCCCTTAAAAATGGTGGCTGTAGGGTAAACAAAGCGATTTTCCGTAAGACGTAATGCTAATAAAAATGAAAATTCACAGTTTAATGAGGCAATGTCATGTATTTTTATCTCTCTCGCATTTGCGAACGCCTATGGTTTAGCAAACCAGGAATTTATCAGTGATGGTATTTAATAAAAAAATTCATCGTAAGAACGATTCACCATAGAAATTGCCATTCGTCAAACCAATTTTTTATCCAAACCTTATTTCATCAAACCCATTCAATAACAAATCACCATAGAAATTGCCATTCGTCAAACCAATTTTTTATTCGAAATTTAAAAGACCCGTTTTTAATCGAACCATTGTTCATCAAACTCATTCAATATCAAACCCGGAATTCGTAAAACCCGTCATTTACCAGAAAATTTTTGCTAAATTTGCTCATTCGCCAATAACACATGAATGCAAGTGACATCTATACATAAACTATTAAACGCAACCTGTAAGTATGCGCGCGTAACAGCGACAAATGCATCAAAACGCCGCGCCGCTGCGCCACCTGCGTGTACGCCTCCGGTTCATGTTGTATTGGCGAATGCGCAATTAATTTAGCAAACATTTTCTCAGTTTGATGAACAATGGTTTTATTAAAAACGGGTCTTATAAATTTCGAATTTGTTATTGAATGGGTTTGAAGAAATAAGGTTCGGATAAAAAATTGGTTTAACGAATTGCTGTTCCTATAGTGAATGATTTTATAATTGAACTTTCTTTTATTTAACAGGTTTGATTTGGCACATTCTGATAAACCGTGGTCGTCCGCACTTGCACAGTGTGGATAGGCAATGTCTCAGTACAGCCTGAAAATCAGGGCCAGATCGGCTTAAAGAGAGTCAGTTGCGCTATCTGATTTGAGAAAGATAACGTTATCTGTAATTACACGGATGCGACAGAAATAGGTAGAGGGACATTTCCACGTTTAATTGCGAATTTTGAGTTTATTGTTAAAATTTCGGCAAAATGCTTGTTTTTCCCAGATTCAGAAAGAATTACTCTATAAAAAAATCACTTTGCTTAATCTGCGTCTTTTTCCATTATGCGAAACTTTTTGATTTAAGTTAGCACTACGTCTTATGGAAAAAACACTTTGTTTACCCTACAGCGGGTTATACTTATATACTCCTTATACTAAAACAAAATTATGATTGTTTTCCACAAAACCAAAACTACACTTTTTTTGCACTCGACGCGCGTTTCGCTAACAACGTTAGCATCATCAGGAGACGATAAACAATGAACTAAATTAATCTACGCTCTATCTTATATACAATCTTTTAGTGGGCGGAGATAAGACTAATAATTTGTGATTGATCACGATTTTTAATCCTATCTCCCCTCAACCAAAGAATAAAGTGTACTAAACGGGATGGGTCCTCTATCTTTATTTAAACTATTTCTGGATTTAATGATTTCCATACTTTCATATGCATTCAAAAGTCTTTTGTTTGGTACACTTTTTAGAAGTTTTAGGTTATCTAATGTAAATCTATGATTGTTTTCAAAAGCATGCTCGGCCACACTTGACTTTTCTGTTCTTCCGTATTTTAAGTGTGCTAAGTGTTCTTTAAAACGTGTTTGAATAGAGCGTCTCGTTTGGCCAACATATTTTTTGTCACAATCCATGCAACTAATTTCGTAAATTCCACTTTTTTCTAGAACTGTAGTTTTATCCTTGGGATTTCCTAGTAAGCTTCTTATTGTGTTACCGGATTGATATACTAATTTAAGACCGGTGTTATTAAATACTTTGTGTAATCCTTTCGTATAATTAGGATTATAAGGAATTGATACAAATTTTGGGTCGCAGGTATCTTTTTGTCTGAAAAAGGTAGAATTCCGAAAGGTCTTTTGAAAAGAATGTCTATTTATCAGCTTATTTATTAAGCCTTCGTCGTAACCGTTTTCGCCAGCTATATTCCTAATCCTATTCTTTTCTGCTTCAAATCTTTCTTTGTTTAAGGGGAAATTTACTAATCTATATGTTAAAAAGTGCAAACTTGCAAGCTTATGTTGTAAGCAATGAAAAGAGTCATTTGGAATATACCTGTTGGTGGCCGTGCCTTTTCTGTATAGGTCAAAGTCCAATTTATTTTTATTTCTTATAACTAATGTGTCTAGAAATGGCAGTGAACCGTTGTTCTCTGTTTCATAAGTAAATTTAATAGTGGGAAATTTGTTATTTATTTTTTCCATAAAATTTTCAACACTAGTTACTTTAACAAAATTATGATTGTTTTCCACAAACCAAAGCTACACTTGCACTCGACGCGCGTTTCGCTAACAATGTTAGCATCATCAGGAGACGATAAACATCATAATTTTGTTTTAGTGCAACCAAAGGTTCCAAATTCTCAACATAGTTGACTAGATACTAGTGTTGAATACTGCAAACACATCGTCTACATACCTGAACCATACTCTGGGGAAATACTCAAATTCTTTACTTATATCTGATTCAAATTTGCTCATAAATAGGTTTGCGATAAAAGGTGATAAACTATTACCCATTGTGGTTCCTTCTAATTGCTGGTAGTAGTTATTTTTATATTGAAAGTAATTTTGATTCATGCAGAGTTTTGTTAAAGATAGGTATTCTAAAGTCTGTTTGTCTTCTAGATTGTTTTTTCTTAGTAGTTCCTCCAGGTATTGTAAGGTATTGGGGATCGGCACACTAGGGAACAACGAACTAACATCAAACGAGATTAAAATTTCACCTTCTTGGAGTGAAATATCTTTAACTTTGTTGATAAATTCAAGGGAATTTTGAACAGAAAAACCGTTTTCCTTTATCGGTAAATTTTCAAACTCGTTTGCTAGCCATTTCGAAATGTTGTAAGTAGGTGATCCTACAGCAGAAACTATAGGTCTAACCGATTTTCCAGGCTTGTGGATTTTCGGAAGACAATACAGTTTCGGCATAGTGGGATTGCTTACTTGTAGTTTATATTTAATATTGTCAGTAATAATATTGTTACATTTTTTAATTGTGTTTTTTACTTCGTAAGGGGTTCTTTGGGACTTGTTTGTAGGGTCCATTTTTTATTAGGTTATCTACCCTTTCGAAATAATCTGTTTTATCTAATATAACAACTTTATTACCCTTGTCAGCCTTTAGATAGAAAACATCTTTTTCTCTCAAACTTTTAATTGTTTTATTGTGATTTAATGTACTATTTTTATTGTTTTGAATGATGTTTTGAGAGATCTGATATCGGCAAGCATCTCGCACATAGCCCTTTGTGCCTTCTGAAAGATAAGAGATTGAACTCTCAATATTTGCAATAATATCACTTAAATTATCTTTTTGTGTTGCAGTATTCAACACTAAAGTAACTAGTGTTGAAAATTTTATGGAAAAAATAAATAACAAATTTCCCACTATTAAATTTACTTATGAAACAGAGAACAACGGTACACTGCCATTTCTAGACACTTTAGTTATAAGAAATAAAAATAAATTGGACTTTGACCTATACAGAAAAGGCACGGCCACCAACAGGTATATTCCAAATGACTCTTTTCATTGCTTACAACATAAGCTTGCAAGTTTGCACTTTTTAACATATAGATTAGTAAATTTCCCCTTAAACAAAGAAAGATTTGAAGCAGAAAAGAATAGGATTAGGAATATAGCTGGCGAAAACGGTTACGACGAAGGCTTAATAAATAAGCTGATAAATAGACATTCTTTTCAAAAGACCTTTCGGAATTCTACCTTTTTCAGACAAAAAGATACCTGCGACCCAAAATTTGTATCAATTCCTTATAATCCTAATTATACGAAAGGATTACACAAAGTATTTAATAACACCGGTCTTAAATTAGTATATCAATCCGGTAACACAATAAGAAGCTTACTAGGAAATCCCAAGGATAAAACTACAGTTCTAGAAAAAAGTGGAATTTACGAAATTAGTTGCATGGATTGTGACAAAAAATATGTTGGCCAAACGAGACGCTCTATTCAAACACGTTTTAAAGAACACTTAGCACACTTAAAATACGGAAGAACAGAAAAGTCAAGTGTGGCCGAGCATGCTTTTGAAAACAATCATAGATTTACATTAGATAACCTAAAACTTCTAAAAAGTGTACCAAACAAAAGACTTTTGAATGCATATGAAAGTATGGAAATCATTAAATCCAGAAATAGTTTAAATAAAGATAGAGGACCCATCCCGTTTAGTACACTTTATTCTTTGGTTGAGGGGAGATAAGATTAAAAATCGTGATCAATCACAAATTATTAGTCTTATCTCCGCCCACTAAAGGATTGTATATAAGATAGAGCGTAGATTAATTTAGTTCATTGTTTATCATCTCCTGATGATGCTAACGTTGTTAGCGAAACGCGCGTCGAGTGCAAAAAAAGTGTAGTTTTGGTTTTGTGGAAAACAGTCATAATTTTGTTTTAGTGCAACCAAAGGTTCCAAATTCCCAACATAGTCCTTATGCTACGCTAAAGAGTACTAAATCGAAAGAGTTAACTGGCTTTTTGGTTGTGAAGGTGTTGGTTAAAGTTACTTAAAAACGTATGGATATCACATGACATAGCTAAGGTCACTGACAGAAAAAAAGATTCTCTACTCTTAAGTGCACTTAAGGAAGGGGATCAAGATATATCTGCCTTTTTATTTAAAAATAGTATTTTCCTCCTACTATAGGCTTCCTACCAGTGATGGGTCCTTAATAAGGGCCAAACACGTTTCTGCCTTTATATAGTCGCACCGGATATCCTTGTTGTACTCCAGTGTAAAGTTTGCTTTTTTGTTATCTACCCCTGTACTGGGACCGGCTGACAACAGACCCCTGCCTGGAGTAGAAACCCACCTAACCCCAGATTGCTTTCAAAAGAATAACACTTTGTAGTAAACATATCAATCTATATCGGCTGGTGGATTATCTAGGCCCCATCATATCACAAATAAAAAAGTCATGCACAGGTCTAGATAAGGTCCGGTTAAATGAACACAGCGTTTGTTTAGCTCACTGCTGATAAGAATTAAACGTTTTGTCCTATGAATGTGACGTCACACATGAAAAGGGGGCAACGGCTAATTGATTTAGCTGTTTTAATATTCATTTTTGAATGTGCTTCCATTTTTAGGGGATGAATTTTCCAATGCAACACAAATATTAGCACAAAATATGTATCTACGGGTATAGAAGGCGATCTGATGACTTAGGGCCTTGTTATAAGTTTTTTGCTACCATTGCGCCTCTAGTGACTCGGTCTCGAAGCTTGAATTAGGGTAGCGGCGCCGGGAAATTTGAATTCAGGTATTTTTTCAAAGTATTTTAGTTCATTAGAAATAACATTATTTTGGAAAACCTAATTCCTTAGTAATTAATTTTATTTTCCAAAATATTGTTCATTCTAATGACTATAAATTTAAGAAATAACCCAAATGCGTCGTATTTAATATAATATATTATTCTTTTAATAAGGTATATACATATCGAAACTATTATATTTATTATTATTAAACTATTTATTATGCTTCCCATGTCGGCCTCAATAGCAGCAGTTTCTTTTAAGACTTGAGACTTTTCTTCATTTTCAAAAAATTCGGGGTAAATTCGGGTAACTGGGTTACCCATCAGCATTTTTAAAGGGAATGGGCTAACAAAAATGTAATTAGATTTATTTCTGAGCAAAAGTTGGAGCTGGTAGGTGATAATTCATTTTTTTCTTTAGTTAGATTTTTAATTTTTTTGTGAAAAGGAATTTGCAAAAACCGGAGTTGTTGTTTTCTTTTCCATTCTATTTACATTGGCAGTTTGTGTGTGGGCAAAATGGCACCAATAAGGTGCGATAAATTAGTGGCCTATTAACTCTCTATTGAATCGGTTGTTTTTCCTCTGGTATGTAGAAATCTTGCCCGGTAGTTACCATTAAGGTCAGTTTCAGACTCTGGCGGTAGATGCAAGGATGGAATTACATGCTGCATTAGAAGGCTTCCTCCACAGTTTTTTGAATAGTTTTCTAGTTTAAAATGTCGGGCGCATACTTTAAAACTATAAAGCGTTTCAGATGGCAAACCATTGTTTTTGGCGAGCTTGATCTCTAGGGTGTAGAAAGCGATGAAGCAGAGGGTCACTGGAACACTCTGGGTCATAATACTTCAAAAAAGGTCAAAAACACACAAAATTAAAAAACTTAAATAAAAAGACCTCATGGAAAGACGATGAAATTGATGGACATTGATTAAGATAGAAGTCATCGGCGCAATTTGTCGCGTGAGCTTCGAGACCGAGTCCCCAGAGGCGCCGTAACTTGTTTTTTGCGATGCCCTTAGTAAGAGTTTTCTCTAAGTCCGTAGGTATATGCTTTGTGAATGTTATTTGGCAACTCCTATATAAGGAGTAACTCAAGCAACAAAATCAGTCGCGACCTGGTGGCCGTCTCCACGCCCTATTCCTAATAGAGTTGTGGCGTCATATCACGGCATTCACGGCGACGGTTTTACTACTACTATACCTCGAGGTATTCACCGTTTTTGAGAATGTATTGGGACGGGTATACAACTACGTCGCGACAGTAATGATTACTCTTGATATATAGGAGTTATGTCGTCACGGGTAGTAAACGGGCACGTTATCCCGACGTCCTCTTGCCAAAAAAAGTAGTATTTTTGACTTTAGAGGATTTTTATAGGTTTTCTCTTTCCCACATTATTAATTGAAAATATGTTGATTTTTTCTATAGTCCATTCATAAAGAAGAGAGAGTAATAAAACTTTGAATTTAAAACCCATTTTCTCAAGCGTACCATTGGCGTAGGTTAAATTTAAAAAAAAATAGAAAAAAGACAGCAGTTAAAAATATTTATTATATTTTAACCTGATAGAGAAATTGTTTATTAAGCGTGTTCCGTTTTTGCACTATAATACGTAGGTATTACTTATGAGTTGGCTCTAAATATTATTTTTATTAGATAATTAAGAGTAATTCTCTCTGAAATATTAAAGTTGACTACAAATGTGTACAACATGTTTTAAAAGTAGAAGAAAAAATGTGGAAACTTGATTGTTTAATCGAACATGGAACCGTTAATTATTTCTTTGGAAGAAAATGAGAGTGGTGATGAGAGCATTTACTGTTTTTGTGAATCTGAGTAATTTATTCCTATTTTATTTTTGCCTGGTTTTAAAGAAACGCATCTAACTCCATATCATTTTAATTATTTTAGTAGTTATAATAATTGACAACCGTAACATTTTTTTTATGTACCAACCATTTGTTTAGCTTTAATTTAATTTTTAGTTGTGCTTATTAATTATAGTTAAAACACCAATCCGTTTTTGTATATATATTATAATATTATTTTTATTCCTAAAATGTATTTTTATTATTTAATTTATAAATTTTTTCTAATAAAGTAATTTGTTTTATTAAATTTCATAGAAATTTTCACATATTTACTATTTTCTTTAGTAATACCTATATACCGCGGTACTTAAAATGTAAGTTTCCCCCAATTGCGGCGCTTATGAAAATAGTTTATCGCTTTCCTTCTATTGTTCTCGGTTTTGGGTTCTATTGTATTCTCCATTCGAACAGGGTGAGGTATATAAAAATAAAGGATTTTTACCTGAGGTACATTAGAAAACTTTTAAAAAGAAGAAAAAGTGATTGATCACTCAATACAAAATTTATCAAAATTTGAATTTTTATTAGTCTCTCTTCTTTATAAACAGACTATAAACTATATAAGGACACACACCATAAAATATGTGAAGACATGACATAAATCAAAAATATTATCCATATCATAACCTATACCTAATAATTACCATTTTTTTAAACACTTTTCTGAAGTCACAACATCTTACATTTACTGATTAAAAATGCTGATATTTGATAAAAAAATACCCTCAGTTTTACCTAGTTTTATTTAAAATGTTGATAAAAAATCGGAATTATTTGAGGTTAGGATTTAAATATTAATATTTTTACTTTTATTGGTACATGCAATTTACGATTTACACTGTCAGTAAAGGAGCGATAACTCGTAGGCAACGTTTTTCCCCTATATACACCACATTTATTTCTTACTTCATGGTAGATACGCTACCGTGTTGAACCCATAACTTTGTAGTTTTGTATTGAGTAGGAGCTACTAAATTGAAACCAAGTTAATATCATTAGAGTCGTTACATCGCAAAAGTAATATTAAAAAATTAAATGTGACAACTATGAAGTAAGCCTCGGACAGTAAAGTTTTTTCGTGCTTCTAGTAATGATATAAAGTTATATAATGGACTAGATTACTTTTGCGTATAATTTTATATTTTTACGTAATAGTGACCACAATAAGTGATAATTATGACATTTTTCCTATAAATAGTTCATGAAAATGGCACCAGTAAAATTGACTATAATTGTTGCTTGGTAATTGCGATTTTATAATAATACTTAAAAAGTACTTAACTACCAATAAAAATCTTACACAAAAGAAGGCTTTTCTTTTGTCGCGCTGAAAGAAGCAAAAAAAAGGGAGTTAAAGCTAAGGGGAAGTTATTCGATTGCAGAGCAATGGCACGTTATCAAGAAGAAGGTCGGGGTTACGGAGCTGATGCCATGGAAGTTGATATAAGCCAAAAAGGGATAATATAGAGAAGATTGCTAGAAAAAACAGTGGTGTACAGCTTTTTTCCGGATATCCAGGTGAAAATCTTCATTTACAGACATTAGTATTTTAGAAAATACGAGAAGGAAGTACTCACTGAGGGAATATGTTTTGTCCTCTTCACACTTGTATATTTTTGCGTATACCTATCTCAGCTCACTTTCATTTTGGAATGCACTCATTCTCACAGAAAATAGTTTATATATCCTGTGTCCGCAAAACAAGACATCTTTGGGATGGAGACATCTATACCCTCCATAAAAACGAATATAAAAATTGGTGCTAGAAAGCGACATACAATCAATTATTTTATGTTGGAAGTGAACGAAGATTTGAACATTATAACGAAATTTTTGGGTAATATTTACGTAAACTTAAATCTTCAGATATTTTAAGTTTGAAAATCGCATATCAATAGCTGCTTTACTTCTAAAGTTATGATTTTTTTAAAGATATTTTAACGTTTTTTCAAATTACTCGGAAACTAAAGCTCCGACGAATTTTGACTTTATAATAAAACTTGTAGTCCATATTCATGGAAACTTAAATCTGTATATCGCTACTTGCTTTTGTCCCAAAGTTACAATTTTTTTAAATGTTTTAACCCTCTTTTCTCCCCTTCAACCCCCACCACCCTACCCAAAAGTTAATCAGTTCATGGTCAGCCGATAGAGGATTTTTGTATAAAATTTCGTTAAAATCGATTAAGGCGTTCTTGAATTATCGTGTATCCAGGGTGATTCAAATTCGATGCTCACCATGGGGATCTCCTAAACGGTAGGAGATACGAAAAGGTTTTAGTTAGGGCAAAGCTGCGCAATTTGACGCTTTGCTCAAAACCACAAAAAAAAGTTTACAAATTCCGAGTAGTTCCGGAGATAGGCGAAACAAACGAAATCTTTATTTTTAGTTTTTATTTTTTTGCGCCCTTATTCTTAAAGCTGTCAAAAAACGCTTAAAATTTTCTACAGGCACTTTTTTAAGATCTACCTGTCCGTTTTCGAAATTTGACATTTTAGTGTGAAAGGAGCACTGTCAAGTTCATTTTTTCTTATGGACAGATGCTTTTTTTTCTCCTGCTGTTTGGTTCATAAAGGATTACAGATATTTTACAACCTCATTTTGACAAGTATCTGACGTTTTGAGTTAATTGACCATCATCAACCCAAATTCAAAGATTAAAAAACAAATTTTTAAAATATTAGGTTAAGTTATTTTGTTATAAAGGAATTTAAAAAAAACTATAATTTTTAAAATGTTAAAAAAACTGCAATCAGGTTTCCAAAATATCTTAATTTTGGGCTGGTCAGGTGACTTTTTAAAATAAGGTTGCAAAATGTTATATGTCATCCTTTATAACCCAAACGGCAGAGGAAAAAAAGGATGTGTCCATAAGAAAAAATCTCACTAGGTAGATTTTAAAAAAGTGCCTAAAAAAGTTTCAAGCGTTTTTTGACAGCTTTAAGAATAGGCCCGCAGAAAAGTAAAAACTAAAAATAAAGATTTCGGTTTTTTTCGCCTATGTCCGGAACTACTCGGAATTTGTAAACTTTTTTTTTTGGTTTTGAGCAAAGCGTCAAATTGTGCAACTTTGCCCTAATTTAAACCTTTTCGTCTTCTACCGTTTAGGAGATCCCCATGGTGAGCATCGAATTTGAAACACCTTGTATAGACAGACAAGAGGCAACAGACCGACAGAAAACTTTTTTTTCATCGATTAAGTTGTTTTGGAACCTTAGTAACTCATTTTTGATAAAATCAAGAAGTCAAAATTTCCCGATTTTAATACTCCCCCATACCATATTGGTATGGTGGACCATATTATTGTTTGAAGGTGGTAGACAATATTGAACTTGAGAATAAACTAGAGTTACCAACAAAAACTAAAACTACCTAATCTTATATTAAAGTAACCCTCGTGGCATATCGGAAAAACCGTTTTTGCTTGTCACTTCATCACGACCAGGGGTCGTATTTTCGAAACCATACGAAATTATTCGCATGCAACTACTTCCGTCTCTTCCTATACCGTATAGAAAAGGAGGCAAAAGACATGCCGATATGCTGATTCATGGGTAGTACGTGAAAGAATAACCGGTTTTTCATGCGAAACAACACGAATGCCCTCCACTCACTCGTGCAATATTGCGCTAAACCAGTCGAATTCGAACGCGGTCCACACATACCGGCTTATCTTTCGTCTCTCATTTCACACGGTATAGAAAGAGACTGACATAAAAATTGTTGATTATTCAGTACACGTATGCGGATATTTTCGTATGGATTCGAAAATCAGACCCCAGGCCTCCAATGTCTAATGGAGAATCCAGACACCTACATACCTGTTTCATCCTTATTAGGAATCATCGGGGAGTCATAGGATTGTACCTGGCAGTTGAAGCTACACAGGCACCACGCACACCTCTTGAATTTAAAACAAAAAGTTTGTAATCCGCGGAGACGTAGTACCTGTGTGC
This sequence comes from Oxystoma pomonae, assembly GCA_963921995.1. Lineage (NCBI taxonomy): Eukaryota > Metazoa > Arthropoda > Insecta > Coleoptera > Brentidae > Oxystoma > Oxystoma pomonae. The sequence continues at coordinate 24,542,306 of OY998164.1, read as the reverse complement.
GCCACCTGTCGAATAAACCGAGAAACAAAAACATGAAAATTGAAAAGTGCAGAAGACCGTAAATACAGAATCCTGTACTTTTCAGCAGGTTATAAAGAAGAAACTGGTAAAAGTATAAAGTCACTGTAACATGATTCTTAATGCGCAATTTTACAACTCATAGTTAAACGTCAAACCTCAGTTTAAACCACAGATGTCGACTTTTTTACGTTTTATAGGTGCAGTTTACCAACAAACTTCGGTTTAACCGTTACCGGCGGTCTGGGTGTTTGTTAAACTTCAGTTTAATAGTTACCGAAAGATTCTAACCTCAAAAAAGATATTAAAAATTTGTTTTTGGTAAAAAGACTGTAAGTATTTAGTGAAATCGCTATGATCAATGACTTAAAATTTATTTTTAATCAACTGGATAAAGAATGACGAAATTATTGACATTGTCGAAGCACGAAGGCTATATTATTTGTCCTAGAACAAATCATTTGGAGGAGTCCGACAATATGTAGATTTTAAAAAGAGGTTGGAATTATCTAAAGAGATATGCGAAATTGTGCACAAGGAAATTCGACAAGAGTTGGAACATCCCACAGACCACAGCAAGTTTTATTCTCATATCGAGCTCACACGTATATATATACTGTATATCTTTTTGACAAATCTGAAAATTTTTGTTGTGTCGTCTGGCTGTATGTCTGTCTGTAACCAACGCTGATATCTCAAAAACTACTTGACTGATTTTTATCACGTTTGGCTCTAGTTGGTGCCATTTTGGTTAAAATAATCAAGCCTATATATGTAAAGAAAATGTAGTCTTTCTTCATGGCCGTGGTTTAACTCCGACTTATAAAATTGAACAACTTGTTTACCGATGGATTAATCCAAAGATTAAACTGAAGTTTAAACTATGGTTTAATCTGGAGTTTTACCTTTGGTTGTAAAATTAGCCCTAAAAAGAGGTAACGTTCGCAGCAGCACCACCCCCAATTGGAGCTTCATACTACGCGGCCCTAACTTTAAGGCATCAGTAAGCAATCGCTCTGGAGGAGACTTGTTGCGCAGAACTAAAAAGCTGCCCTTTTACAGTTGACATCTGTGGGTTTCAAAATATCCTTGATGGTGACGCTTGTTTGAGAAAATACATTCTGGTCCCTCAGGAACTTTGCCTCTCCATTCCACATGATGTTGATTTTCCCAGCAATGTTGAGCTATTTTCGATCCAGTTATGTCCCCTTTGTCGAGTTTTGCGTTTGTGTTCTATAAGTCAAACTTCCATAGGTCGGCTGGTTTCTCCGTTGTAGATATCCCCACACTCGAATGGTACCTGGTAGATGCAGTTCTTGGTATCGTGGCGTTGTGGTTTAGTTTTTGTCATTTGGCTTCTTATTGTTGTGGTCGCTTTGAAGACAGTGCGAAGATGTTATTGGTTGCCTATTCTTCTTATCTTTTCTGAGATCCATTTGATGTGTGGAATTATAAGTGTCGCGTTTCTTTCAGTATTCACATCTGTAGACTTTGGTGTTGGTGTGGTTTAAAGAGTTTTATTGATAACGTAGTTGGAGAAATCATTCCTTTGCAGATCGGATCGAATCTTTGACTTTTGTATATAGGGTTGCCAACCCGTCCCGATTTGTCGGGACTGTCCCGATTTGGAGCAAAATGTCCTGCGTACTGACAAGACCCTTGTCAGTACGACAAATGTCCCGATGAAAAGTTTTCAGCGAAATCGGCACTAAAAGTTTCCAATTAAATTCAGAATCACATCTATTGGCCAGTGGTTAACTATAAATCCTTTATTTTTTCTTATTTGAAATATTTGGCTATTGGCAATGTTGTGTTAACAAAATCGACATCAGTTTGTTCAATCAGTTCATTACCGAGCCTACTGATCGGGGACTTGAAACCATAGTTAGTGGGATGATGTTGAGTTGCAAATAATTTATGATTTCTTGAATATTGATAGTATCTCTTCAACAGACTCATTAGCTGGCCATAATCAATTGACTCAAGCATATAATGCGCAAGAACTTTCTTTGTATTTTTTCTAAACGATCTTTATGAATCTCATAATATGGAGACCAAATAGTACAACAATATTCTAGAATTGACCTTACAATTGCAAAGTAAGCATTTCTCAATATAAAAATGTTTTTTACGTCTTTAAATTCATTTTGATCTATCTATATCTATGTGTTCGACAAAAATGAGTTTTCTATCAAGAAAGACACCCAAGTCACGCATGAAAATTCCAAGGTTTCTCCAAATTGGAGTTATCCAACTGATAAGTAAAAACTATACGGTTTAAATTTCTATAAGAAAATATACAGTTTTACGTTTGTCAACATTCAGGGATAAATTGTTATATTCACAGCATGCTGAAAACCCATTCAACTCTTGTTGCAGAATATGGCAATCCTCCAAACTCCTTATAATTCTAAAAATTTTTAAAATTTCATTAATCCGAAACCAGTTGAAAGATAAGCCATGGATTCCCATGACTTTAAGTTTATCAAGTATTAAGTTATGATTGACCCTATCGAAAGCCTTGGAGAAATCGATATAGATGACATCTATCTGATACCCACTCTCCAAGGATTCCAACAAAGTTTCTTCATATATCAAGAGATTAATAATTGATGATTTACCTTTTGAAAACCCGTGTTGTTGGTTTATAATTAGGTTGTGAAAATATGGTGAAATTTTATCTGTGACTATTGATTCAAACGATTTAAAAAATCAAGAAATTTTTGAAATACTTCTGTAGTTTTTAATGTTTGACTTATCTTCGCTTTTGAATATTGGGTTAACATAACTTAGCTTCCAAGGTGTCGGAAAATATCCTGTAGAAAATGATCTATTAAAAATTTTAGCCAAAATACTGAACAAGAAAAATTTACAGATTTTTATGAAAATTACTGGTAAACTCTAAGCCACAGATTTCTGTGTAGTTTAAATATTTTTTCTCACGACCACATATGAAAATAATGGATTTTACACGATTGGCACCTTAGAAAACGTTAAATTTTACCCGTGTACAGAAATAGTTGTGCAAAATTGAAGACCAATTTTTACAAAAATTAGTGCAATTCAACAGTGTTCGTAGGAAAAGTAGCGTACACAACTCGATAGAAAGTAACTTTCTTACACTCGCGTGTTGTTTTACTCGGCTAACGCGTCGTTCACAATATTCACGCTCGTGTGAAATTTGTCACTTTCTTTCCTTGTTATGTAATATACTATTACTTTGTTTTGCTTCAATTCAATCATCAATATTTATTGTTTATTTTCTTTTCTAAGCGTTTTTGAAAATGTCCCGATTTTGCATCAAATGTCCTGATAATTTATTAAAAGTTGGCAACCCGATTTGTATAGCAGCTGTAGGCGCAATTACACAGACGAACATGCTCAAACAAAAGCTCGTGCAAAAAATCTAAAATTTTTTACGTGAACATTTTTGTGAGCTTTTCTTTGAACATTTTGTTCGGGTAAATTTTTGAGCAAATTATTGCTATCTGTTTTTGAAACATATTTTTAAAGATGAGAATAAATAAAATTTCACATCAGTGATCTCAATTCTTTACAAAAATGGAACACCAACTTTTATTTTAAATTTTTGTAAAAAAAAGCCGACGGCAAGCGAAACAATATTCTTGGCTATCAGTTTTGTCAGATGGATTAAGGTATCTTACAATATTTTTTTCTTAGGGTTTTTCCCGGATTTTTTTGCACGGGGGTTTTTTTGGGATTTTCTTGCAAGTTTTTTTTATTTCCAAGGGTTTTTTCCTAAATTCAAAAAACAACCCAGGAAAATTTTTCTTTTCCAAAAAAATTTTGAGTTTTTCAAATATCGACAAAAACTCATAAATTGCACTTTTAATGAGGAGTGGTGGGGAAAGGATTTTTTTAAAAATATATTTTTGTAACTTTACTTTACCCTCAGCTTTGATTGTTTTTTTTTTAAATTCCTCACACCAGATTTACCTAGTTAGTTTAAGACGAACATAGATATTTACTGTCAATTTAATCTAATAATCAAGGTCGATTACTGACACTGAACAAACAATATGCAAAGGAGCAACATTCCGATTCAGAAGTCTAGTCTATTACTGCTAAATTATATTTTTTAGACAAGGGTCGGGATCGTAGGGTTGTAAAAGTGGGTATTTAACGCGTATTATTTAGACCGAACGTGTTTTTGTTCATATATTTGAGATTTAATAAAATATATATAGGTTTTCTAATTTGACTTAATTATTATTGTTTTAAACTAGGAAGTAAAATAAAGAGATATTCTTTTTACAACCCCAAAAAAGTTACAAATATACTGGCTTATCCCCTATAAAAATCAGGTCAATCGAAGTTGCTTTTGAGGTAAAATGTGAATTTCGACATCAAATTGTTTTTCCGTCGGAAAGCACTTAATTAAAAATACCTTGTTTTAAAACTTAGTCTTTCTATTTTCAGTTAAGTTCAATGAATTGCCATAAAACTATAAAATTTAAATTTGTAAGAAATTTCTATACCAACATTTCTTCAAACAAATTTTGCTTAAATCTCTTTTTGTACGAGATTTTGCTCGAACTTTTTTTTGAACATTTTGCTCAAGAGGCTCGTGTAAATGTTTGTCGGCATTTCAACATCAAAGGAAAGTTTGTCTGTGTAAATGCGCCTTAAGAGATTTTGCAACTCCTAGTTTGGTTGATGAGGAGTGGTTTGATTTGAAATCAAGATATTGTCGAGTCATGAGTTGGTTTGCGATATACGGAAGTGATTATGGTTGAATTTTTTATTACGCTTTGATACTCTTGTAGTATTAAACTCGAAATTTTTGTATCAATTATTGTGTGTTTAGCTCATAATTTATGAAAATTTAATAATTTTTAAAGCTCCTCCTATGTCCTACTGCTCCTCGTCCTCATCTGTCTACTGGAATTTCAGTATAGTATGCTTTTCTTAAAATTTTCGTCAACTCAGCAACTAACAAACTCAATGTTTTCTTGAAGCGTTCCATAATAGCAAAATCACAATGAAGGGAAATATCGGGCAATTGACTCTATGTTAAAAATTTGCGATCGAAGCTTCATATACAGGATTAGATATCCCTAGAGACCCTATATACGATTTTTGACAGTTATTTTCTATACAACAGACAACAATGTCTACCATCCTCAAACAACAATTATTGTTTTACCAGAGGTGAGCAACTGGATTTGACAGTTGTTAGGGAAATGTTTAAAAAGAAATTGTGTGTTGGCAACGAGGTTGGCAATTATAGTTGGTAACCTCTGACAATAAATAATTTTGTCAGTGTTACATTTTTGATTAAGAAACGTCCGGTTTACAAATGGAATTTTGCTGTATCAAAAACTGTAATTTGTATTATATTAACAAAAATATAGAACAATAGGAATTTTTATATTTTACCTATTATTTACATTTTTAATATTTACCGTGTTTGTATATGTTTGTTTTTTTTGTTAAAGCTCAATCTTTCAAAAACTGTCTGGGGAAATTATAAAAAGAGACAAGAAAGTATCAGTTCATTTCATTTAATGCAAATATGAAAAAAAGTAGAAAGAGAGGACAATATGAGTTATCCACCTCTAGTAAAACAATAACTGTCAAAAATCGTATACAGGTTCTCTAGATATCCTCATAGCGAATGTGGAAAAAATGTTCACGGTATTAAATCTCTCTTCAATGCGTATTTTTTGTGTTGTCTTTTTTTAATTGTGTGACGAACCGCCACTGATATCACAAGGGGTAAAGTTAATCTGTGCTTCTGGTCGCTTAGATAAGCCAAATCGCTCGGAGATCGTTCTCTCCAACAACCCCCCGAAAAGGTGCCCTCTGCATGTTTGCACCCCCGCAGTGAATCACACTATATACGAATTTGGGGGTTGACACCATCAATTAAGGTCTTATCAGTTGGTAGTTATAAAATAATGCCGCCAGAATCCACCCCTGATGTTTCGGGATTTGATCGGTTTTTCCTGGGGGATTCGTTTAGGGACATTAAATTTTAATATTTATTTTCTCGGTGTTTTTAAATTTTTTTTTTAACGAATTACGATACCTACATTTTGTGTTTTACCTTAGTAGACGACTGCAAATAGTTTGACCCCAAAAAATTGCAATAAAACGTTTTTTTTTGCACTCTAGGAACTAAAAACGCAATTGCCCCTCCCTCCCTGGGACTAACATGGCACTTTTAGTCCCTAAAGAGTAAAAATTTCACTTTTTAGCAGAAATATTGCATTGGTAAGAGGTGAGGAGTATTATCAAACACTTTCTAGAAAAGTAACAAGTAAATTGATACATCGCTTACTAAAATCGATCTTGCGTTCTTAAGGTATGCACTTCTTATTTTACTTTTATTTAACAAAACCTTCTCGACAAACTAAAGTTCGATCCCGTGTAAAGGCGCATTTACACAGACAAACTTTCCTTTGATGTTGAAATGCCGACAAACATTTACACGAGCCTCTTGAGCAAAATGTTCAAAGAAATGTTCGAGCAAAATCTCGTACAAAAAAACACACGTAAATTTTGGAGACAATGTTGAGCAAAATTTATTTGAAGAATTGGGGGTATAAAAATTTCTTTACAAATTTAAATTTTATAGTTTTATAGGAATTCATTGAACTTAACTGAAAATAGAAAGACTAAGTTTTAAAACAAGGTATTTTAATTAAGTGCTTTCCGACGGAAAAACGATATGATGTCGAAATTCACGTTTTACCTCATAAGCAACTTCGATTGATTTGATTTTTATAAGGGATATGCCAGTATACCATAATTGGCACTTATTTGTTGCTGATGCTGGGTTAGGAGAAGGTAAAAACCGTAGACTAGTGAGAGGGGGTTTTGGTCAAATGAACATTGACACACAAAATTACATGACAACAAACAAGGGTCAACGCAGTTTTTTTATGAAAGTTTTAGAACAAATCTTTTCATAAATAAAGGGCTCTCCGAAGCAAAACAAAGAAATTCGTTTTATTTTATTGACGCGTAGAACTTGCGTTTCCGATTTTTTAAATATTGAAATTTTTGGCGATTTTTACAAGCTTTTATTTATGTATGTTTGTATGTTCGGCTCAAATCTTGCAACTCAAATTTGGTATTCAATTTCAGTTTTCGGTGTGTATTTATAGTTGCGGCGACAATACAATAATATGGTATTATTAGGTACCCCCTCCCGCTAATGAGGAAAGTGGAGGAAGAAAAATATTTTTTTTTTTTCGATTTCAATCAAAATTGGCATACAGGGGTTTTTAGGGAAGAGAATTATCGAAAGGATGGATTTATGATAGTCTAAAAATTAAAAAATTATTTTAAATAAAAAGAAGCTTTTATAAAACATAAAGTGCACTAAAAAGTAGAAAATAGATTTTAGCATTCTCATATCATAATAATAAAGCGACGGGCGCAAACTAAAACTAAAAATGTCCATCCATATATCAGAGAAACGTAGAGTAGTTTGGGTCGAGTTGGGTTGGATTTACTTCACAAAAAATTGAACTTACAATACCAGATAAAGAATTCTTTATATTTACACGTCGTAGTTGTGGTGAGAGTATTTTTTGTATTTATGGTATTTATTGTCTTTTTGATACGTTAGTTATAAACGCCTTACCACTCATATCTCTTTATATTACTTCCTAGTTTAGTCTTTTACAATAATAATTAAGTCAAATGAAAAAATCTATTTACATTTTATTAAATCTCAAATATATGAATAAAAGCAAGTTCGATTTAAATAATACCCGTTTATTACCCACTTTTACAACCCTACGATCCCGACCCTTGTCTAAAAAATATAATTTAGCAGTAATAGACTAGACTTTTGAATCGGAATGTTGCCCCTTTGCATATTGTTTGTTCAGTGTCAGTAATCGACCTTAATTATTACATTAAATTGACAGTAAATATCTATCTTGAGCATTTTCATAAACCTTTTGCTTTTTTAAGCAACCCTTGGGGCCTTAAACTAAGTAGGTAAATCTGGTGTGAGGAATTAAAAAAAAACAATCAAAGCTAAGGTTAAAGTAAAGTTACAAAAATATGTTTTAAAAAAATCCCCTCCCTCCCCACCACTCCTCATAGTCGTGAGTGCAATTTTTGAGTTTTTTGCCGATATTTGAAAAATTCAAAAATTTTTTGGAAAAGAAAAATTTTCCTGGGTTGTTTTTCGAATTTAGGAAAAAAACCCTTGGAAATAAAAAAAGTCCCAAAAAAACCCCGGGCAAAAAAATCCGGGAAAAACCCTAAGAAAAAAATATTAGAAGTAACCCTAATCCACGTGACAAAACTGATAGCCAATAATAATGTTTCGCTTGCCGTCGGCTTTTTTTCACAAAAATTTAAAATAAAAGTTGGTGTTCCATTTTTTTAAAGAATTGAGATCAGTGATCACTGATGTGAAATGTTATTTATTCTCATATTTAAAAATATGTTTCCAAAACAGATAGCAATAATTTGCTCAAAAATTTACCCGAACAAAATGTTCAAAGAAAAGCTCACAAAAATGTTCGCGCAAAAAATTTTAAATCTTTTGCACGAGCTTTTGTTTGAGCATGTTCGTCTGTGTAATTGCGCCTTAACACTGTGTCATTTCCAAAAGGTTTTTAATGCCCACAATTTCTAAAGGTTTCGACGGCAAAAAATGGCCAACAATCATAACACTATTAAAATAATATTTCTTTATATGAACTCGGGCCGGGTTTTTCAATTGAGAAAGAGCTATTGAAAGAGTTTATAAACTTCTTTTCGTCTATTGTGTGCATTGTGCGTTCTTTGATTTTTTTTTCGCCTCAATAATGGCTAAAATGACATACTTATGGAGTTAATAAATTTTAGGGCGCATTCTAAAAGCAGTGACGTATCAATGTAACTAATTACTTACAAAGTTTAATTATTGATAAATAGGGAGATTTTGGGTCAGTGAAAATAAAACTAAATTTGACAGTAGTAATGCTTATTTTTGTTAAAGTTAAGGATAACATTAGGCATATTTTTAAGAGGTTTTGGACAGTTAAAAAAAACATGCTGTCATCTGTGGCATGGAATTCATTTAACATTTTAACTGATGATAGCCTACTTTATTTCTTCTTTTGAACATTGATGGTAATACAAATTACAAAATGTTTTCGCATATTTTCCAAAACATTGTGAAAATCAAAATAACATATAAAAATTTAAGGTTAGAAATAAGCACAAAGGCCGCGTCTAATAAAGTTTGTCTTTATGCCTATTTCATTTACCTCCCCTCTTTTTGCGCGACTGCACAAATAAGCATAAGCAAAGGAAATGTTATTTTAGGTGTCCCAATAAGTCCCTATTACACAGGCCGACGTTTTTGAACTTTTGAAAAGTTACAGAAAGAAAATCCACTGTTTCTAACTAATTTAGGGTTGCTGAGTGCGAATATGATAACCGTTTCCCTCCATTAGCTCGTATTTTTGTGTAACGCATAGTTGCCAATTTTACCATTATTTACTGGGCGCATAAACTATTATCATGTTTACCAGCAAAAGAAATGACGTAAGTGACGATGAATACGGAATTAATTTGATAAGTTCACCAGTATACATTTATTGACGATTATTATTTCTTAAATAAAATCAATTAAAAACTATTTATTAAGTCAGTATAATAGTATTGCATACACAGAATATGTGCAATATGTACTTCAATAAAAATGCAAAAAAGGCCATCAGTTTTACTTTTTTCTTTTATGAAACGACGGATCTTCTCTTTTCAGTGACCAGCAGTAGTATCCCATCACTGCAGAGTTCCAACGTCCTTGATATCGAGTTTCCATCGTTCTTATATCCTTATGAAACCGCTCTCCCATTTCATCGCTAACATCTCCAAGATTTTCCGAAAAGAATCGAGATGTAAGTGAAGAAAGTGGATTTTCATGGACATGCGACATCCCAAAGCTTTATATGAGATCAGAAGTTGCTGCACCAGCATCACTTAATTTTGGAAAGAACTGTTTAAGGTAACTAAATCCGGCGCACTCTTTGTTCATAGCTTTGACGGCCTTATGTTCCCATTATGCAGTAAAACTGCTTTGAGACTGTACTTTGATGAATCTATGAACGCTATGACGAACCCGTATCAGGTGACTTAGATAAGTGCCAGTGCGGAACGATGCCTATTTGTGAGTGATTCAAAGTTGGAAATCAAAGTGTATGATGGTGTTGAATGATGTTTGGGGAGGGTGACCTGTGGAACCACTGATGAGCCCACGCTGGTTGCCTAAAGCGAAACATCATTTGATCATTTCTCTTTTCGCTTGGGTCCTTTGTGTGTTCCTTGTGGGATACTCATCCAAGTTTGAATTTTCGTTTTTTTTTTACTTTCATTGGTACGTGCAACTACTAATCAGTGATTTAATAAGGTATTTTTAAATTTTGATTTGAATTCCTTGTTTAATAGAGAGTAAATAACAATGGCATTGCGCATCCAGTTGACGGAGCATTGATTTACAATGCGAGTAAAGTAGCGATAACTCGTAGGTAACGTTTTTCCACTATATGCACATTTATTCCTTAATGCGTGGTAGATAGTCGACTGTGTAGAGTCCATAACTTTTTAGTTTTGTAGTTGAGTCAGGTTAATATCACTAGAGTCGCTACCTCGTAAAAGTAATATTAAAGAAATTAAATGTGACAACTATAAAGTAGGCCTCGGACTATAAAGTTTTTTCGTGCCTGTAGTAATGGTATATATATATATATATATTACTTTCGCGTATAACTTCATATTTTTACGACACATTGCTAATTTTTTACCCGTACTTAATAGTGACCACACTAAGTGACAATAACGAAATTTTTCCTATAAATAGTTTTTTGTAGGAAATATTACTATCTCTAAGCCATTTTGTAATAATTGTTGCTTGGGCTAATCTTATCACAAAAAAATCTAAAAGCATGACCTTAAAATTGTGCCAAAAGGTGATTATGCTACGGTTTTTTGAAGTTTTCTGGAAAACATTGCATCTCCGTAAGATTTTGTTACTAAGTTTACAATAAGGGAATTGCCTAATTGTAAAAGCGTTTTAATTTTTTCTCTGCTACGGGTTTTTTTAGGTTTTTTAAGGCGCAATTACACAGACGAACATGCTCAAACAAAAGCTCGTGCAAAAGATCTAAAATTTTTTGCGTGAACATTTTTGTGAGCTTTTCTTTGAACATTTTGTTCGGGTAAATTTTTGAGCAAATTATTGCTATCTGTTTGGGAAACATATTTTTAATGATGAGAATAAATAAAATTTCACATCAGTGATCAGTGATCTCAATTATTTAAAAAAATGGAACACCAACTTTTATTTTAAATTTTTGTGAAAAAAAGCCGACGGCAAGCGAAACATTATTCTTGGCTATCAGTTTTGTCACATGGATTAGGGTTACATATAATATTTTTTTTCTTAGGGTTTTTCCCGGATTTTTTTGCCCGGGGGTTTTTTGGAATTTTCTTGCGAGTTTTTTTTTATTTCCAAGGGTTTTTTTCCTAAATTCGAAAAACCACCCAGGAAAATTTTTCTTTTCCAAAAAAATTTAGAGTCTTTCAAATATCGGCAAAAACCGATATTTGAAAAACTCAAAAATTGCACTTTCAAGCGGTAATCTGCGCCTCACGACTGAGGAGTGGTGGGAACGGGATTTTTTTTAAAACATATTTTAGTAGCTGTACTTTACCCTTAGCTTTGATTGTTTTTTTTTTAATTACTCACACTAGATTTACCTAGTTAGTTTAAGGCCCCAATGGTTGCTTAAAAAAGCAAAAGGTTCATGAAAATGCTGAAGATAGATATTTACTGTCAATTTAATGTAATAATCAAGGTCGATTACTAACACTGAACAAACAATATGCAAAGGGGCAACATTCCGATTCAAAAGTCTAGTCTATTACTGCTAAATTATATTTTTTAGACAAGGGTCGGGATCGTAGGGTTGTAAAAGTGGGTAATAAACAAGTATTATTTAGACCGAACGTGCTTTTGTTCATATATTTGAGATTTAATAAAATGTATATAGGTTTTTTCATTTTCAATTAATATTGTAGTGTTTTAAACTAGGAAGTCAAATAAAGAGATATTCTTTTAAACGTAAATTTGCATCATTACATTTTACAGGCAACAGCAATAAATAAGTGCCAATTATTATTTTTTATGATTCTCGTTTTTTTTTACAACCCCAAAAAAGTTACAACTATACTGGCATATCCCCTATAAAAATCAGATCAATCGAAGTTGCTTACGAGGTAAAACGTGAATTTCGACATCAAATCGATTTTCCTTCGGAAAGCACTTAATTAAAAATACCTTGTTTTAAAACTTAGTCTTTCTATTTTCAGTTAAGTTCAATGAATTCCCATAAAACTATAAAATTTAAATTTGTAAAAAATTTTTATTACCAACATTTCTTCAAACAAATTTTGCTTAAAATTCTCTCCAAAATTTCCGTGAGTCTTTTTGTACGAGATTTTGCTTGAACTTTTCTTTGAACATTTTGCTCAAGAGGCTCGTGTAAATGTTTGTCGGCATTTCAACATCAAAGGAAAGTTTGCGCCTTTAGAAAACGATTTTCGAAAAGTTTCGTTTTGATGTTTACAGTAAGGGGGTCCCATAGGAGGCTTCCAAAAAAAAATTTAAAAAAAAACAGATTTACCCAAAGATAAATTTTACCCGGATTTTAGCGCAAAAGTAATTTTAATTGGCAACAAAATGTTCTTAGGGAAAGTTTACGGAAAGTTAAAAGTTGAACATTTTTATTTTTGATATTTTGATAAAAATTGTGTTGGTTTGGTTTGAGTCATCAATATTTTTATTCAGATTTCTTGTCTCTCTTACGGCTTTTTAAAGTTTCCTCGAAAACGGGGCATATCCATTCCGCAAGGGTTCGTTAGTACTTTTACAATAAAGCGGCTGCCTAGATTGTAAAACCGTTATCATTTTCTCTGTTTTGGATTTCCCTCGTGTGCTACGGTTTTTTTAGGTTTTTGCAAAAATGATACATTTCCGCAAAGTTTCGTTTTAATTTTTACGATAAGGAGGTAAATAAAACAATTATATTTTCTATAATTTTTTGTAAATATTTTATTGTGGCGCCATTCTCCGCCTCTGTCAAGCACCCCCGTAGTTAAATGGTAGAAAATAAATATAAATAGAGAAGGCAAAAAGGAGTGACAAGTGACAGTGGCCAACCTTTGCCCATTATGGGCCATGGGTTCCACCCCACGGGGTTCCATACAGGGTACTCAAATCGGTAGCGAGCTCGAAAGGGAAAGTCTCCCACGCATATTTCACTTTTTATGGGATTTTGGTAATAAAAAGTGACTCCAGGAATCATTTCTATTTATTAGTAGAGAAAAAAATTTAAAAAATTGTACAACGTCTGCCAGATTAATTTCATTTAATAATTGTGGTAGTGTTTAAAATCAAATATTACCCGTCGATTATTAAAACAATTTTAAAACCGTCACTGGTAAAAAAAATTAGCCCTGAAAAAAAAAAGAAAATTGGGCTTTATTTTACAAAATTTAATTATATGTTGGAACCTTGTAATATTTTAATATTTTTAATATGACTAGCGCCAACATTCTTTAAAATTAAACATTTAAAATAACCACAAAGAGAGGGTTTTGTAGCTTACGTGGTAGTGGTTAATTACCACAATGGAGTGTCATTTAGCTCCGTCCCGGCGTGTCGACGGGGCAGGTAATTACCACAACCACATCAACGAATTTATATACCAAAATTTGTGCTGGTGTAAAACCGATATGAATATTGCAAATTAAATATATATATATATATATATATATATATATACTTCGTATTTACAACATTTTGGCCACTATTGGACGTTTTGCGAGGCTTAATTTTTAAGAGAGGTTTTAAAAAATGCATCTTGATTGGATCTATAACTTACTCTATTTTGAAAGTTTATGATTGGTGTAAATGGCTTTTTTATCGATTTTTTAAAGTAGAATTCGACAAAATGTATTTTCTCTGTCACTTTTAGTTTTTGAGATATAACACAAAGTTGGTATTTTTCCTACGGAATGACTCTTTTTTATTTGATTTTTAAACTCAGCTTGAAATTACCTTTAAAAGAATGTACTCTTTGTGTTTTATTGATTACTTTTTTAATAAATTTTTATTCTTTAATGCTTATTTATTTTTTGTATTACCATTTTCTTTTTTACTCACTTTGTACAATATTAGAAATTAAAAAATTAAAATCTTAAAAGTAGCTAATCAATAAATTGTATCAATAAAAAAAAATAAATAACGGGAATTTAAAGCTTATTATAAAAATTAAATAAAAAAAGGGTCATTCCGCAATAAAAATACCAACCTTGTATTAGATCTCAAAAAATAAAAGTGACAAAGGAAATCCAGTTTGACAGTCAGATTCTGCTTTAATAAATTTACAAAGAAGTCATTTACAACAAAGAGAAAATTTTCACAAATAAAATACTTTGCCCAAAAATATGTTAACTTTTTTCCCCGTGGCACGTATCCCTAAACTGAGTTCTACAGTAACAGTTTAGATGTTAAAAAAAAGTATATTGCAAGTAAGATACAAAAAATAGTGAATTAGCCGTTCCTAACCACTGCTTACTGATGTCTTGTCAAACAGGGGGGTCTAACACACTTTACCAAAAACAAAAGGACACTACGGAGCGATTGGGGGCATCCAGAATGCAAAACTTCAAGTACTTCCAACACACGCCGCAACGTAGGAAAAAAGAAAAGAATTAACTATATTAAAATAAGCTTATTTTATTGCAGTATGTGCAGAGACACTATATCAGGCAGAAAAATATTTTTATAAGCTCACGAAGTGTGACTGTGTTCCGTCTTAGATTTCTCTTATTTTGATTCGCAAGCAATCTTCACTTTTTCTCAATATAATATCGCTATCCCATTAAAATTATGTCCTTTTCTCTCTGATACAGGCATGGATTATTAGAATACCCATAATCCAGTGTGCGGCTCTCACTCAGTTTTTAATCCAATCCAACTCCTCCGCCGTGGGGGTATTCTTGAAAGTATAAGGGAATACTCGCTAAAGGACCCTTCCCGCACGAATAGAATTTAATATTTGTTTTTATTATTTTTGAGACGGAAAGGGACGCAAGGACATGCTCACAAACACGTTGAATGGTAGCTAGTTAGGAATAAAAAAACAATGGCTAAAAAACAATGGGGACACATTGTTTCAAGGGTTTTTGAGTGTAAATTCCGAAAGACCACCTTGGCAGCTGCTCGGATTGTTTTCAGAAAGAGATATGGCACGCGAACGGGGTATTCATTGATAGGGATAATATGATCACCCTACAGAATTTTAGTTTTTTAAGGGCTATTAAATTTAGTGTGTAAAGCTTTATTGGTATAATATCAATATTAAATTACGCACTTACTATTAGACCTACAGTGAAGTTTTAATCCATTTCATTATTATTTTTACCTACGAACAACGAATAATTAAAACTTTATCTTATAAGAGCAGTAATTGACGCAAAAATGGGAATTATTTTTCTATATTTTTAAGACAATAAATATTTATTAAAAGTAAATAAATCCAATAAAGTTTTAGTACTTAACCAAAAATAAGTCGAGTTAAACTGATATATTACGCATCTTTGGGAGTAAATAGAAGCCCATTCATTCAATTAAATTTTGGGTTCATAAAGTATAACGAAATTCTTACATGTATACAGCTTGAGAGACAGGAGCTGAGAGCGAGTTTTTACAAAATGTCAAACTTATTTTTAACTGTCTAGAAGTTAGCCAAAGGTAGTCCCGTGTTCACAGTTCATTATTTGAACCTGGTTTAAAGAAAATGGTGCGTTGTTCAACGTTGGTTCAGAACTTAAACGGAATTCTTCCGTGCTCGTGAACCTGGTTCACTTTAATGCTCATTTTTGAAAGTTCAAGCGGAAGTTCAGTAAAAACAAAGTTTTTTTTTGTTTAAAAAGGAGAAATATAAATTTAAAAAAATTATAGTTTGGATGAGCCCTTTGAAAATAAAAAAGTATAATTTAGCAGAAATTTTACCGTTCAAAAAAAATTTGTTATTTCATGTGTCGTTTGACATTTGCCAAACTGCTGGTTGAGGTGAATTTTTAACTTTTATAAAATGGACCAACTAACAGATGATGGAGAGTTTGTGGAGATTATTTTGGTGATTCAGGAAGATCCTAGAAGGCGAGGCCAGATTACTTTTTATGAAAGATAGTGATATAGTGACGCATTACGAGAGAGAAGATGAGGTTTCTCATTGGCCAAATTAAAGAAATAATCCAACACCAAACTCAGCAGTAAGTATTTCAATAGACAGTAAATAAAGTTCGCCGTTTTTTAAAATAGGTCGTAAGCTTCATATTCAGTAAGCCCTTGAGTATAAGCCCCTCTTTTAACTTTGTGTAAACTTGTATGAATGAATTTATACTTGGTTTTTTGTTTAATGAAAATGATGATGATAAGATGTTTTTAAAGTAGTGGAAATTTACAGGTTGTTGGCCAAATGCTTTTTATTGTAAACCTATTTTACAAGAAGTCCGAGCTTTCGCATTGTTTTGTTGCTTTTTCATTTTCAACAGCAATAAAATTCTCACTTTGGACTTATTTAAGGTGACCAACTCCTAAAGGGGCAAAACCGGGACACTCCGGCCATTCAATGTATTGTATATCATGTATTTTTTCTTATATGCACCCCTAATAATATTAAGATGTATTTTCCAAAATACTTATTAAAGAAAAATAATTTAAGTAAGGTTTCAATTCAAATTTATAGATGGCAGAGAACATCCACTTTTTTAGTTGCAGTGATTTTAAAGTTACAAAATACAGTGGTATCAAAACCGGGGCGAACCTAACTTTTGCTCAAAAACCGGGACTATCCGGGACGGATTTTTTCCCCGGGACAAATGGTTAAAAATCGGGACTGTCCCGGGCAAACCGGGACGGTTGGTCACCTTAACTTATTAAATGAAATGGAACAACTTGCATGCTATATGCCTCAGGACATGTGAAAAGTTAAGGCTACAAAAGCCTGTGCCTTATTCAATACTTTTTTTTATTTATTTTTTAACTTAAGTATTGTGTTACAGGAAATTTTTTAATCACAATTGGTAATTTTATAGGTGTATACCAAAGTACAGCCAGCAGAGTAGTGTGGAGAGTCATTACAGCAATCTGCAAACGAAAATCAACTGCTCTTTTAAACAATACAAAATAAAACAAAATATTATTTTGTTTTCTACCCAAAATATTACAGTTGACCAGTTCATTATTACTTTCAATAAAGTTAAACTTCAATCAACTGAACTCAGTTCAAACTGTGATTAAACAAACGGATACTAAAGCTGAACCAGATTCATCCTTGAACCAAGTTCACATTGATTGAACAACCGAACCGGGCCAAAAAGTATTTTTCGCCAGAACGCAACTATAATCTTTTAAGATTAACTTAAAAGTTAGTCGTACTGAAGATAACTGCGCTATTTGCACTTATGCGCCATATAGTGCCATCCCTTTTGCTAAACTACTGTTTTGGCACATAGGACCTGCTGACAATATGTCTGGTGTTCCGGTGTCTAGGGTTGGGTTGAGAAGATAAATGTTATCTTCAAAGAGCGTAAAACAGTGACTATGAGTATTTTCTTATTTTAGTTTGATATTAGAATCCGCTAAATTCATTAAAATGCCCATTTATCCACAAAACTTTTACTACCGATTGACGTTACTCTTTCAATAAAGCTCCGCATAACCAGTTACGCTAAAGTCCCTACTCTACGAGACAATTTATGGTAGCAGTCTCACATCTTGTCGAAATAAATTGAAAACAAAATTATACTTTTTTAAAAGAATAAAAAAAATTAAAACAACGTAGCGCAGTCTTTCAATCTGCAACCCTCTACTCTTTTTGTAACGGTGTTCATGTCTTGTTTAAATTTGAAACGAATTTAAAGCTGTCAATAAATTTAATAAGAGAAGGGTGTTTTTTTTTTAAATTATAATTCTTGTAGACTCCTTTTTTTTACAAAAATTGCCGAGGAAACGGGGCTCCTATTCCCTCTTCAGATGCAAATAGTCGCGAAGGGACGCCTGCCTGCTCTACAGGTCTTGAATAAAAAATATTTTGGGGTATTTTAGTTGAATCATTTCATTATCAAATAAATAAATATAATCTTAAGGTAAGATTTATTTTTATTATTTATTGGAAAGGATAAATATGTGAAAATTTATCAGTTTTATCCAGAGGGATTTTTTATATTTCGTTCTAAATTATCCAAAAATAAAATTATACAAAGATTGTTGGAATAGCGCACCGAATTTTTTTTAAAGTCAGTATTTTCTGTTGATTTTTTATTAATCTTTGTGACTTTTTCGATCCATTACCACCTATTTTGTTGGTAAATAAACATTTTCAAAATGAAATAGATGCTATTTTAAAAATAGATTTATCATATACTTTACTTACTTACTTACTTTCCCACAAGGATAATGTTAACCAACATTAACAATAATTTTATTCATCCCATTTGTTTCGTTTCACCTGTTTAACTGCGCCCAGAGCCAAAGTTAATCCTGGTCTATTGTCGAACCATAAGGCACAAGGGTTTGTTTTTACAGGGGAGTCAATCGGATTAAGGGTTGCACAAGCTGGGGGTGGATTGCTTTGCCGTCAGTCAAAAGCTTTTTTCACACAGTGCGCTGATGAGGCCAACTACATACAGGGTGATTCCTTTAGAACCTTTTTTGAGTATTTGCAATAATTTTTTTCAACCATCGGACACGGCGATTTTGGAAAGGAAGGAAAGTAGGTCCAGAGACAACTTATTGTCTTTTCAAACTTGTTTCAAAAATCTCAATTATTTTAAAAGCCAATTTTCAAAATGTATATATTATGTAAGAGTGTACAAGATATAAATTGACTCACACAAGTTGGAAAGCAAGTCACAGTAGAAATAATGAGCCGCAATACTATAATCGATGCAGATTTTTGGCATTTTCGTGAGTTTTGTATCCAACGAATCTGGTGTGTAGCGTATCCTTAACTAGCATTTACACAGGCGAATATTCCTTTGATCTTCGAAATGCCGACAAAAATTCGCGCGAATTATTTATTTAAAGATTCGCGCAAAAGGTTCGGGGTTCAGGGAAAAAGGTTCGTGGTGTTCGGACAAAATTTGCTGAAATAAATATTTGGAATGAAATAAAAAGTAGAAAAATTATTTACCGGAAATCATTGAACTGAATTGTAATATAAAAATTAAATTTTAAAACCTTTCCGACGGAAAAAACGATTTGACGCACTTGATACAAAATAATGAGGATTACTTTATTTCATTTTATGGGGTTTTGGTGGTGGGGTTTGGTGACGCGGTTTGGTGGTGGGATTTTATTATAAAACCTAAACACTTAATTACTTAGTAGATATCTAGCAAACCTCACAACCTACCACCTACCAAATAATAATTTTTCGTTTTCCGTCGGCTTTTACTATTTAATCGAAAAATAAAATAAAATAATTTAATTTCAAGAATTGAGGTTAGTGATGTGAGACCAAACATATTTTCTATTCCCACTTTCAAAAATATATTTCCAAAAAATCTTGCGCCAAATGTTCGTTGCAAATGTTCGAGTGTTCGGACAAACGTTCGTCGAAAAAGGTTCGCCAGATTTGGTCCGAATTTTTGGACGAACCTATTCGCTCTGTGTAAATGCGCCTTTAAGCGTGTAGATTCATTAGAACGTAATAATTTTTTTCCCAAACTGAAAAAAATAATCACCTAGGAACACTGATTCTTCCTTCCTAGGAACACTGATGACTTGCACTGATTTTTATAAAAATGAATCTTTATAATTTTGCACAAATGAAATGAAACTGCTTCTCCGTCCCAAAAAAACGAGACTTTTTTGACTTTACTTAAAAAGGTTTTGTCCGATTTTAAAAATTTTAACTATTTTGAAAAACCAAGACTTCAAAACTTAAGAATTTGAGGCCAAAATTGACGATTTATGAAAGTCCAATATGGCGGACATTTTTTTAAATAGGTATTTCGGCCCCTCCTCCACTCACTGCAATTTTCTATGTGCGCCAATGGTGAAAAATTTAACTTTGTGTGTGTGTCGTGTACTATAATCAATATAAATAAATGTTTCTTTATTCGTCATCAAAATGTAAAACACAAGTATTGACATCGTTGTAAAAAAGTAGAGAATATATGGCAACGTGACGCACAACACAAAATCCTCGACAAAATCTACACAATTCCATAATACGTAGTTCATCTTCACTCACTAAAGAACTTACACTTGTAAAAATTTTTTAATAAACTAAAATATTTGGTGAATTTTTGCTTACAATAAGGAGATAATTATTTTTGTGGCGTGAGTTATAGTTGTATCGGTTGTTAAGTTCGGATAAGAAATAAAAAATATATGAATTGTTCAAATAAGTGCGTTTGCTAAACCAAATTCAATCAGGAAAAAAAATTGCTTGGCTTTTAATTTTAAATAATTCTGATAAACATACTTAAATAAGAGAAAAATGCAATCGAAACTTTAAATATTCAAGATTTGTCCCACAAGTCTGTACTGCAATACCAAATTACTAAAAACGTATTTTCAGGTTAAAAATAATTTAAGCATAAATAAATGAACACTCCACCCAAGCAATAAACAGGCAGGTACAGGGCCTGATTAATATTTTTTAATTTATTTTTATCAAATATACAAACCTATGCTTTTAAATATTAATAAACCATATTTTAATTTGACATCCGTTTTCGAAATTGGTTTGAAGTCGTAGTCAAATCATTTAAATTTCAGGCCCGGACTAATATTTGATTTTATTTGTCCTTATTGGAAAACAACATTTTTTTGTACTTCATTTGGAGATTTTGATATCACAAGATACAAGGCAAAGGATGTTGCTATAAGTATTTTTTTTAAATTGATCATCATCTACAAAACCCTCCAAAGATTATGTACAAGGTGATTGAGAGCGTGATCTACCATAAATGCCACCGCCACTTTTCTTTGTTATTAGGCATTCTTTAAAAGTGTTTGATACAAAAGCTGTATAACTCTTTCCAATCTTTTAGAATGTATGCCAAAGTTGACAAGTACCACCGCAAATGTCAAATTTTGACCTAAGTTTTTTTTATTTTAAATAAAACATCCTATATTTTTTCTCGAATTTCTAAATTCCTCGTTTTCTTCTGAGTTCAAAAACTTTTTTATAGCATGCATAATAACGGAGAAAAATGGCGGTGGCCTTTATGGTAGATCACCCTGTACATTATCCCCTGGTTGTAATATGGGGACGGTTTTGTAGATGATAATCAATTGAAAAAAAAAAGTTTCTTTTCCAATAAGAGCAAATAAAACCAAATAAATATTAGTCCGGGCCTGAAATTTTAGTGATTTGACTACGACTTCAAATCAATTCCGAAAACGGATTTCAAATTAAAATAGAAACCCTATCAATAAATTAAAAATATGTGTTTGTATATTTTATAAAAATAAATTAAAAAATATTAATCCGGCCCTGTACCGGCCTGTTTTTTGCTTGGGTAGGGTGGGTGTTGATTTATTTATGACTAAATTAGTTTTAACCTAAAAATACGTTTTTAGTAATTTAAAACGTGATATTGTTTGTAACCCTAATATCTCAGGATTGGAATTTGGATTTTTTTTTATAAAGAACTAAGACTTAACGCGTTAAATACAATCTAATGGTATTATAGCACCATCCTTTTGCAGTATCCTGGGTGTTGTTTTTAACAAAAATATATAATACTAAATTTTTTGGTAGACTTTAGGGGTTCCTTATGTGTGCTAAATTTAAAGTAAATACTTTTATTGGTTTCCGAGATATGTCCGTTTTCATTTTTGCAATAGTTTCATAAATCACACTGTATATTTGACAAAAAGACTAAAAAAAAATTATATTTAAAACATAAATTGTTATTAAATAATTTGGGAGTTTAGTTTATAAGTGTTCTTCGAGTTTTTATAGATTTTAGTTATATTAACCACACCTTAATATATAATTAGCGAAAAATCCTGATGTATCTACTAACAGTGATTTAAATCAAAAGAAGGGCGTTGATAAAGGGATCAAAAATACGCAAACTTAAAGCTAAAAAAGGGGGCGCAAGGGCGACGCACACACACAGATCAATCAAAATGACACCTAACGCATGCTTCGCAGGGTAAACGATACCACCCTTCTTTAGTTTGAGTTGAGCTTTTCTACAATTACAATTAGCAATGCATTGTATCGTGATCCTTCAAGCTTTCAACTGCCACATGGACAGTGTGGGAGAGATGTTTCAATTTGGAAATTTCCTCCGGGTTTTTTTAGTTATCTCCACTGACGTAAAACTTGAAAGAAACTTAGGCAACTTTTATTTTCCGTTTACGAATAATTACGATCTAATTTTTCCTATTCACGTGCTGTTAAAGTTGACTTAAGCGAACTCATTTGAGTGCGGAAAGTAGTACATTTTTTCCACACTCAAGCATCCGAGTATTTCCCATGCAACCACGTAACACACTGTGCTGTAAGACAGCACCCACAGAGATATATAGAAAGAAGGTTAGGCAAGGGGACCTCCATTAATTACGTGAAAGTTTTTTTTTTAATTTGGACCCCCTCCATCCTGCTCCGTGAGATTTCGTAAGATGTTGTGGGACAACCTCCCCTCTCCTGACGTGAGATATTTTTTATAATTTTTAATCTATTTTCTGTATAAAATAAGAGGACCAAAATAATTATTATCTGTTATAATAATGGATTTTCTTTGAATTAAAAAGTTGAGAAAGTTTAAATAAGATTTGGTAAGTTTTTGCCGTATTTAAGGGACGTGCCTTAAGCAGGATGCGGTTAACCCATTTTACTGTGAGAAGACACTTCAAGTAAATATTTCAACGCATCGCGGCATCGGTATCGGTATACGTATCGCGTTCGAAATAAAGCCAAAATACACTACATTTTTGACTTGTTTATGGGATATTTCGAACGATGCCCGCTTTTTTGAAAGGTGCGATGTCATAACTGCTAACAGCAATCGATGCGTGCGTTGGGATGGACGTAACGATACGTTCATCACTCCGTACCCATCGATTGCTGTCAGCTTTTGTGTCATCGCACCCGTCAAAAAAGCGGGCATCGTTCGAAAGATGGCATGAGCAAGTCAAAAATGTAGTGTATTTTGGCTTTATTTGTGTTTTTTAAGTGTCTAATATAACGGCACTGCCCTTGCTTGCTCCTAAAAAAAGGCGTGAGCAGACTGCGTTAAGCATGCGCAGTAGATTTTTTGCCTTTGGTCTGGCCCATGGCCAACCCTGATTTTTACATTATTTTCTGCTTTTCAAAGTTATCATTGTTACACATTTTGCGATACTTGCGGTCCATTATAGTATCTCATAGTTAAATGGGTTAACCGCATTATTTTAAAACGCACCAGGCAACCAGATTTTGACTTAACCCCTAAAGCATTTCGGAAGATTTTGTTCAAAGACAAAAATAAGATGTCTTTGGCTTAAATGAAAATAGCGAAACCCGCCGCTTTATTTTTAGTGACCAGCCATCGACTTATTATGTGCCAAATATTAAAATTGTCATACTTCAGTAGCGCACAAGGGGGGTTAAGTTTTTTTTTGATTATTTATGCTTAACACCCTCCCCCCCTTCCCCTCGAAGTCAATTCCTGGGTGCGCTTTTGCATACTTAGTTGATTAACTTTATTACAATAGCCTGGCACCCTCTCGACTCCTCCAGAATACCAAAAGAGCGGCATAATAAAGTTTTTCTTTTAATTTGGACCCCCACCATCCTCCTCCGTGAGATTTCGTAAGATGTTGTGGGACTCCCTCCCCTCTCCTGACGTGAGATTTTTTTTATAATTTTTAATCTATTTTCTGTATAAAATAAGAGGACCAAAATAATTATTATCTGTTATAATAATGGATTTTCTCTAAATTAAGAAGTTGAGAAAGTTTAAATAAGATTTGATAAGTTTTTGCCGTATTTAAGGGACGTGCCTTAAGCAGGATGCGGTTAACCCATTTTACTGTGAGAAGACACTTAAAGTAAATATTTCAACGCATCGCGGCATCGGTATCGGTATACGTATCGCGTTCGAAATAAAGCCAAAATACACTACATTTTTGACTTGTTTATGGGATGTTTCGAACGATGCCCGCTTTTTTGAAAGGTGCGATGTCATAACTGCTAACAGCAATCGATGCGTGCGTGGGGATGGACGTAACGATACGTTCTTCACTCCGTAACCATCGATTGCTGTCAGCTTTTGTGTCATCGCACCCGTCAAAAAAGCGGGCATCGTTCGAAAGATGGCATGAGCAAGTCAAAAATGTAGTGTAGCAGAGCCAAATGAGTGAAACCAAACCAAGCCTCCCCTCCTATAACGAACTTGGCAGAAACATAATTTGTCAGAATTTAAAAGAAAATAAAATAATTGGTCCAAATGAAATGATGGGAAAATCAAATCGCTAGAAAATATATCCACAGAATCAAATTTAAACGAAACATATTTTTATAGAGACACAAAATGTAAGAAAATATTTTTAACGAAAATGATTTAATAGAAACTTAATAATGTCGAACCACAAAATTCAAGAACCCCCCAATCTGTCCGAAAATGATTTGAACCGATAGCCACGAATTCAATTATTACGTTGCCAGGCTTACGGCAGGGAAGAGTCGAAGTAAGTTGTGATATTGTATTAATTTACATCCCTTAACCACCCCCTACCTCCAAATTTTTTCATAATATTAAAATCGGTTCACAGGAAGTGTGTCACAAATGAATCACAAGATTTGATAGTCGGTTAGACAGCCTGAAACTATGAAGTTAAATAAAATCGTTTAATAAAAACAAAAAACCCGTGTCATCTTTAAAATAGAGAAACTTGCCAACACCGCAATCCAGGGCCTACGGCGCTCTAGAGATTTAAGTTTGACGCATGCCCAATAGCGATTCGGATGGATTGCGGTTCTGCTCATTTAAGGATCGGGCATATTATTTTCTATCAATTTGTGGTTCGGGTGTTTTTCGTTTCTAGAACATTATTTTCGATAATTTTGTAATTCTGATATTTTAAGGTTCAGCAAAATTATAATCGGTTAAATTACATTCGCGTCTTTTAAGTATTGAGGAAATTAAAATTCTATAAAATTATATTCGTATCCATTATTTTCGTTTCGGACGTTTTATTTTCTGTTCAATTGTGTTTCGGTTTTTGTAAATTCTGCTCTTTTGTGGGTTCCCAAAAATATACAGTTTTGCGAGGGGATGCGCTTGGCTCAGGGAGGAGGTTGTAAAAACCAAATTAATGATAGCATCATCCTTTTGCAGTATACTGGGTGTTGTTTTTAACAAAAATATATAATACTAAATTTTTTGGTAGACTTTAGGGGTTCCTTATGTGTGCTAAATTTAAAGTAAATACTTTTATTGGTTTCCGAGATATGTCCGTTTTCATTTTTACATTTGTGGTTCGGGTGTTTTTCGTTTCTAGAACATTAATTTCGATAATTTTGTAATTCTGATATTTTAAGGTTCAGCAAAATTATAATCGGTTAAATTACATTTGCGTCTTTTAAGGATTGAGTAAATTAAAATTCTATAAAATTATATTCGTATCCGTTATTTTCGTTTCGGACGTTTTATTTTCTGTTCAATTGTGTTTCGGTTTTTGTAAATTCTGCTCTTTTGTGGGTTCCCAAAAATATACAGTTTTGCGAGGGGATGCGCTTGGCTCAGGGAGGAGGTTGTAAAAACCAAATTAATGATAGCATCATCCTTTTGCAGTATACTGGGTGTTGTTTTTAACAAAAATATATAATACTAAATTTTTTGGTAGACTTTAGGGGTTCCTTATGTGTGCTAAATTTAAAGTAAATACTTTTATTGGTTTCCGAGATATGTCCGTTTTCATTTTTACATTTGTGGTTCGGGTGTTTTTCGTTTCTAGAACATTAATTTCGATAATTTTGTAATTCTGATATTTTAAGGTTCAGCAAAATTATAATCGGTTAAATTACATTTGCGTCTTTTAAGGATTGAGTAAATTAAAATTCTATAAAATTATATTCGTATCCGTTATTTTCGTTTCGGACGTTTTATTTTCTGTTCAATTGTGTTTCGGTTTTTGTAAATTCTGCTCTTTTGTGGGTTCCCAAAAATATACAGTTTTGCGAGGGGATGCGCTTGGCTCAGGGAGGAGGTTGTAAAAACCAAATTAATGATTTCACAAAAAAAACAGTTTTCGTGCGAGATTTTGAAACTAAAAAACAAGATCCCACATAGCAATGAAATAACATTTACATGCATAGCATATGCGTTAAACCTCCTTTTGAGGATGTCCTTTTGAGTAGATCTTTAGAATATGCTCGGTACATTCTATTTAAGTATATGCTATTTTATTTATTTTTGAGTACATCTTTAATACATGGAAAGAATATATCAATTTTAAAACATTTTTTGGACAGTTTAGCGCCCACGGTATTCTGCTACCATAAAAGAACATCAAAAGAATGAACTTCTAAGTATTTTCTTGGCATATGCTAAAGATATACCACTGAAGAAGGTTACTATTAGAACATCTTTATCATATGCAAAGTACCAATCATGGTAAAATATTAAGTACATCTATATGCATGATACAATAAAATCATCAGCGCTTAATTCAGTGCACTCAGAAAACCATCCCAAGTGAAGTGTCTACTTCCAGCAAATGCGAAAATTCTCTGAAGTCGACACAAATGCGAAAATTCTCTGAAGTCGACAATAATAATCCGCCAAAACGCTTATATTCCGCGGCTTCAACCTATTTCTTTATAAGCGCATGGTACAGAGGATATAGCTTGATCTATCCACCTGTAGGTAGTATGTTCGAACCCCGTCGACGCAACGCTCTTTTTTTTAATTATTTGTTTTTATTTTTTTTTTCTCATAGGACATGGTTTTTAGACCTCAAAAATCTATACTTTATTTTATTTTAAGCTATATTTTAGGAGTTAACGGTGCTAAGGATGACCAGTTGCTATATGTGCTAAGCATATGCCAATCATCTGATAAGAATATCTATTAGCACATCCTAAGAACCTGCATAGAATGTGATTAGGGCGGAACGTAACCTATTCTTGGCACATGCTAAAGATGATCCAATGTTAATTTAGAACATCCTTAACATATCCTATTTGTTATTGAGGATATTCTATGCACGTGCTAAGGATGACAAATTGCTATGTGGGCGAGTTTTTGTAGGACTATTAATATTGTATGTAAACACATTGAATTTTTAATCAAGAACAATGTCCCTTTGCGCCTATTATTGTCAGCTTAAATTTTTAAAAGAGTTTTTTCCACACCAGTATTTTTATCTTCATTTGCTAATGTGTCTAATCTATGTGAGATTCCGTAATTTCTCCCATCGTAAACCTGTCAAAGCAAAACTTCCACAAAAACCACGCGTGTCTTATTATGTCCTACACAATATCAAAAGTCATAAAATTATCAATGCCTTGTACATTCGGCATATAAATGGCTCATCTTCGATTCTTTGTGATAAAATGCCGTGCAGAGCGAACGATACAAGGGGCATGGTTCGAATTTCACGGTTTTTAGGCGTGGAAATTTTGTTTTTGTAAATTAAAAGAGAAGTATTAATGTGTGTTTAATTTTTAGGAGGGTCATTGCAACGAGCCCTAACAACATACGACGTTCCAGGAACGTTTCATTGGGGTTCCCATTGGTTGGGAACGTTCCTCCTCTAATTAGAACGTTCCAGGAACGTTTCTTCTTCAGAGAAACGTGCCTCAGTTGGAAGGGTCCAAAGGGGGAGGATCATAATATATTTTTTTTCACGAGGGAAAAAAGCCACATTCCGTACGATTTTTCGTACGGGAAGTTTTACATTGCAAGGCATGTTCTTTTAAAATATTTTCACCCTCAAGAAAGGTCCTTTTTGTTTAGTTTTCCGGTCCCTTGATCCTTTTCCGGTCCCATTTTTGGCCAAGTTGGCTATGACTTCTTGTTGACAGCTTTTAGCTTTTGTTTTTTTTTGGCAGTTTTGACACTTCTAAAAAAGCTCTTTTGAATTTATTTCAAAAGATTTGTTTACAAAAATGGACTCAGATCTTTAAAATGAGTTGAATCCGGAGGAAATAATTTTTGATTTGCTGCCTGACCGTACATTTTTGACGCTCAAAATAAGTACACCATAAATATAGGTAAATTCATGATTTGTTTTATCAGTATTTTGCTTGATAAGTTGGCCATTGTCGGCCATAACTGGTCGTCAGTCATCACTGAATTAGGTGTGTGAAGCTAATAGGCCACTATACTATAATTTTTCTAATGTTTTTTTACAATTTTGCACAAGTTAAAAGTACAAAAATCATTTCTTACCACAAAAGTTTACTGGTGTTTCTTTAGTTTTCATCTTAAGAACAACTGGCCTTAGCGGCAATGGCTAAACAAGAAGCAGAAGGCTAACATTGTCTCATTAGGGGACTGTTCATAAATTATGCGGCTCAGCGTTGACGACATTTTTTTTCTGATCGTTTGAAAAAAAAGTACGTACCATACACGGTCGGACAGTGTCTTTACAGGTCTACCAATTTTACGACTCTCTCAACACGATTTTAATGGCTTACTTACGGTCCCAGGATAATAATAAAGCTTAGAAGTAATCCACTATTTCCACAGTAATCCACCATTAGTACTCATAGATATTAATTTGATTTAAAGTATATCTTGAATTAAAATTTTGTCCTTTACAGTGAAAATCGTGCGACAAAGTAAAAATCGTGCGGAAAAGTAAAATCGTGCGTAAAAGTACAACTTTCAAAACGAAAAATCGTGCGGAAAAGTAACTTTTCCGCCCGCTCGTAGGAAGACAATATTTTTCCTACGAGTGAAAAAAAATGTAGTGTGCGTATTAAAACCACAACCAAAATTTTGGTTTGAAAACAAAGTATGTGGAAAAAAACTAGTGCTACGTAGAAAAAAATTGGTGCTAGAAAGCACGGATAGTCAACATTATTCTATATTGAAAGGAAGTGAAAATATCCTGAAAACCGTAGCTTTGAGAGATTTAAACCTTATAACAAAATGTTTGGGTAATATTTACGAAAACCAAAGTCTGAAAACCGCATATCAGTAGCTGCTTTACTTCTAAAGTTATGATTTATTTTATATATTTTGCTTTTGTTCCAAAGTTAAAAATTGTTTAAATATTTTATCCCCCTTTTCCCCCCTTCAACTCCTCACCACCCTAACCAAAAGTTAATCAGTTCATGGTCGGCCCATAGAAGGTTTTTGTACCAAATTTCGTTTAAATCGATTAAGGCGTTTTTGAGTTATCGCGTATAGAGACAGACAACAGACCGACAGACAACTTTTTTTTTTCGTCGATTAAGGTGTTTTGGAACCTTAGTAACTCATTTTTGATAAAATTAAGGAAAGTCAAAATTTCGCGATTTTAATAGTTGCAACTGTGTCACAAAAACTCGGGAGAAGCAGTTCGTAGTACAGGGCCCGTATTCTTGACGATCTGTGAGGTGAATAGTTGCCGGTGAGTATTTGCCTCTCTCACCTTTCACATGGTTCAAAGCAGGTGAGAAGTACGAAATTTGTTCACACTCACGGGCACGGGTGTCAAGAATAGAGGCTCTCCACAAGGGCTTAGTTAACCCAAAAAGTCCCTATTTATAGTCGGAAAACGGTGTAGTGGCGGAAGGGGCATATTATAAAGGGTCTTCCATTGAAAACCGCAGTTTTTAGTCCACAATCCCAATATGGTATGGGGGACTATTCCAATCGTGAAATCTTTACTTTTCTTAATTTTATCAAAAATGAGTTGCTAAGGTTCCAAAACGAAACGAACGAAAAAAAAAGTTGTCTGTCGGTCTGTATACATGATAACTCAAGAACGCCTTAATCGATTTTAACGAAATTTGATAGAAAAATCCTCTATCGGCTGTCCGTAAACTGATTAACTTTTGGGTAGGGGGTGAGGGGTTGAAGGGAGGGAAAGGGGGAAAAATATTAAAATGTAACTTTTGAACAAAAGCAAGTAGCGATATACGGTTTTCAGATTTAAGTTTCCATGACTATAGACTACAAATTTTGTTATAAAGTCCAAATTCGTGGGAGCTTTAGTTTCCGAGTTATTTGAAAAAACGTTAAAATATATAAAAAAAAAGTCATAACTTTAGAAGTAAAGCAGCTATTGATATGCGGTTTATGCAAAAATATTGTTATAAGGTTCAAATCTTTTAAAGCTAAAGTTTTCGAGATATTTTCATCTTTTTTCACAAAATAGTTGATTGTATTCTTTCTAGCACCAATTTTTTGTGAATATTTTGAGAAGGTTCTCTACCTAAAACTTTTAAAACCTATTTATTTTTGGCTTATTGAAAGCAATATAAAATATTTTTCATATATTTCTCATACGTATAGATTTTTTTCATTTTAAAGCATAAAACGGCGTTTGTTTTATGCGGGGCAGCAGCGTTTACGCGAGAAAATAAATCAGGGGATGTTTCTCTTTGAATTTATAGCTCCGAGATAAAGTCAAACGGAATTGGAAGCTTTTTATAGTTTGGAATAAAGGGGACACCCGCAAGGGGTTTGGCGACGACTAAGCTGGGGGTGGCCAAATAAAAGAAAAACTCAAATTACAATACACTTGCTTTAATTCTAATCTCTAGAAGGTAAGCTTTTAAAATTTATAACAGAGCGCGGCGATCGAACCTTCTTATTTATTATTTTATTTTTAATATTTGAAAGCCCTTTCAATTAAAGGAGACAATCGCAAGGGGTTTGGTGACGGTTTAAGCTGGGGGTGAGCAAATAAAATAAAAACTCAAATTACAATACACCAGTGGCGCACCCAGGAGTTGACTTCGGGGGGGGGGGGGGAGGGGGGTTTAAGGATAAATAATAAAAAAATGTGACCATAAACAGGCTTCTCGGGAAGGGGGGGTTAACCCCCAACCCCCCCCCTGGCTAAGCTTTTAAAGTGTGTCATGGCGATGAAACTTGCATGACATTTTTCCAGTTTGTCTACAAAAACTTGCAAGCTTCCAAGTAATAAAGTCAAATTGTTCTTCTTTATTATTTTTTTATTATGTTTAATATTTGGAAGTTTTTTATAGTTTGGAATAAAGAGGACACTCGCAAGGGGTTTGGCGACGGTTTAAGCTGGGTGTGGGCAAATGAAATAAAAACGCAAATTAAAGTACACTCGGGTTAACTCTAATCTCTGGAAGATAAGCTTTAAAAATGTATAACGGCGATCAAACTCGGCACTTTTGTAGGACAAAAGCTTTCAAGAAGATAAGTGCCTTTAGTACCGGTCTGCGCACAGTTCGCATGAACTGCATATTCAATAAAAAAAATATATAAACTTTGAAAGGTATATTTTTGAGGTAGCTTTAAGTACATATAAAAATAAAAATCTTTGATGTAAGTAGCTATTTTTTGTGGGACATTTCAGATTGCCCTCAAAAATGCCCCTTAAAAGATTATATATATTATATATATATTAAAAATATATAGTTAGTTCAAAGTTTATTTATATTTTGTTTCTTGAAAATGTAGGTTAGGCGAACTGTGCATAAATAAATAAATTATTCGCTTGTCTATCAAATAGCATAGGACAAGAAATATAACAAAACTTCGATA
This sequence comes from Oxystoma pomonae, assembly GCA_963921995.1. Classification (NCBI taxonomy): domain Eukaryota; kingdom Metazoa; phylum Arthropoda; class Insecta; order Coleoptera; family Brentidae; genus Oxystoma; species Oxystoma pomonae. The sequence continues at coordinate 24,510,551 of OY998164.1, read as the reverse complement.
ATTAATTAGGCGCAGATGTTATTCAATTATTTTAAGTAAAAAAATACGATCCTGGATCTCAGAGTGTAATATGGCAGTTTAAGGGTACCTTTTTAAGGTTTAAGGTAACTAACTAACTAACTAACTAACTAACTAACTAACTAACTAACTAACTAACTAACTAACTAACTAACTAACTAACTAACTAACTAACTAACTAACTAACTAACTAACTAACTAACTAACTAACTAACTAACTAACTAACTAACTAACTAACTAACTAACTAACTAACTAACTAACTAACTAACTAACTAACTAACTAACTAACTAACTAACTAACTAACTAACTAACTAACTAACTAACTAACTAACTAACTAACTAACTAACTAACTAACTAACTAACTAACTAACTAACTAACTAACTAACTAACTAACTAACTAACTAACTAACTAACTAACTAACTAACTAACTAACTAACTAACTAACTAACTAACTAACTAACTAACTAACTAACTAACTAACTAACTAACTAACTAACTAACTAACTAACTAACTAACTAACTAACTAACTAACTAACTAACTAACTAACTAACTAACTAACTAACTAACTAACTAACTAACTAACTAACTAACTAACTAACTAACTAACTAACTAACTAACTAACTAACTAACTAACTAACTAACTAACTAACTAACTAACTAACTAACTAACTAACTAACTAACTAACTAACTAACTAACTAACTAACTAACTAACTAACTAACTAACTAACTAACTAACTAACTAACTAACTAACTAACTAACTAACTAACTAACTAACTAACTAACTAACTAACTAACTAACTAACTAACTAACTAACTAACTAACTAACTAACTAACTAACTAACTAACTAACTAACTAACTAACTAACTAACTAACTAACTAACTAACTAACTAACTAACTAACTAACTAACTAACTAACTAACTAACTAACTAACTAACTAACTAACTAACTAACTAACTAACTAACTAACTAACTAACTAACTAACTAACTAACTAACTAACTAACTAACTAACTAACTAACTAACTAACTAACTAACTAACTAACTAACTAACTAACTAACTAACTAACTAACTAACTAACTAACTAACTAACTAACTAACTAACTAACTAACTAACTAACTAACTAACTAACTAACTAACTAACTAACTAACTAACTAACTAACTAACTAACTAACTAACTAACTAACTAACTAACTAACTAACTAACTAACTAACTAACTAACTAACTAACTAACTAACTAACTAACTAACTAACTAACTAACTAACTAACTAACTAACTAACTAACTAACTAACTAACTAACTAACTAACTAACTAACTAACTAACTAACTAACTAACTAACTAACTAACTAACTAACTAACTAACTAACTAACTAACTAACTAACTAACTAACTAACTAACTAACTAACTAACTAACTAACTAACTAACTAACTAACTAACTAACTAACTAACTAACTAACTAACTAACTAACTAACTAACTAACTAACTAACTAACTAACTAACTAACTAACTAACTAACTAACTAACTAACTAACTAACTAACTAACTAACTAACTAACTAACTAACTAACTAACTAACTAACTAACTAACTAACTAACTAACTAACTAACTAACTAACTAACTAACTAACTAACTAACTAACTAACTAACTAACTAACTAACTAACTAACTAACTAACTAACTAACTAACTAACTAACTAACTAACTAACTAACTAACTAACTAACTAACTAACTAACTAACTAACTAACTAACTAACTAACTAACTAACTAACTAACTAACTAACTAACTAACTAACTAACTAACTAACTAACTAACTAACTAACTAACTAACTAACTAACTAACTAACTAACTAACTAACTAACTAACTAACTAACTAACTAACTAACTAACTAACTAACTAACTAACTAACTAACTAACTAACTAACTAACTAACTAACTAACTAACTAACTAACTAACTAACTAACTAACTAACTAACTAACTAACTAACTAACTAACTAACTAACTAACTAACTAACTAACTAACTAACTAACTAACTAACTAACTAACTAACTAACTAACTAACTAACTAACTAACTAACTAACTAACTAACTAACTAACTAACTAACTAACTAACTAACTAACTAACTAACTAACTAACTAACTAACTAACTAACTAACTAACTAACTAACTAACTAACTAACTAACTAACTAACTAACTAACTAACTAACTAACTAACTAACTAACTAACTAACTAACTAACTAACTAACTAACTAACTAACTAACTAACTAACTAACTAACTAACTAACTAACTAACTAACTAACTAACTAACTAACTAACTAACTAACTAACTAACTAACTAACTAACTAACTAACTAACTAACTAACTAACTAACTAACTAACTAACTAACTAACTAACTAACTAACTAACTAACTAACTAACTAACTAACTAACTAACTAACTAACTAACTAACTAACTAACTAACTAACTAACTAACTAACTAACTAACTAACTAACTAACTAACTAACTAACTAACTAACTAACTAACTAACTAACTAACTAACTAACTAACTAACTAACTAACTAACTAACTAACTAACTAACTAACTAACTAACTAACTAACTAACTAACTAACTAACTAACTAACTAACTAACTAACTAACTAACTAACTAACTAACTAACTAACTAACTAACTAACTAACTAACTAACTAACTAACTAACTAACTAACTAACTAACTAACTAACTAACTAACTAACTAACTAACTAACTAACTAACTAACTAACTAACTAACTAACTAACTAACTAACTAACTAACTAACTAACTAACTAACTAACTAACTAACTAACTAACTAACTAACTAACTAACTAACTAACTAACTAACTAACTAACTAACTAACTAACTAACTAACTAACTAACTAACTAACTAACTAACTAACTAACTAACTAACTAACTAACTAACTAACTAACTAACTAACTAACTAACTAACTAACTAACTAACTAACTAACTAACTAACTAACTAACTAACTAACTAACTAACTAACTAACTAACTAACTAACTAACTAACTAACTAACTAACTAACTAACTAACTAACTAACTAACTAACTAACTAACTAACTAACTAACTAACTAACTAACTAACTAACTAACTAACTAACTAACTAACTAACTAACTAACTAACTAACTAACTAACTAACTAACTAACTAACTAACTAACTAACTAACTAACTAACTAACTAACTAACTAACTAACTAACTAACTAACTAACTAACTAACTAACTAACTAACTAACTAACTAACTAACTAACTAACTAACTAACTAACTAACTAACTAACTAACTAACTAACTAACTAACTAACTAACTAACTAACTAACTAACTAACTAACTAACTAACTAACTAACTAACTAACTAACTAACTAACTAACTAACTAACTAACTAACTAACTAACTAACTAACTAACTAACTAACTAACTAACTAACTAACTAAACTAACTAAACTAACTAACTAAACTAACTAACTAACTAAACTAACTAACTAAACTAACTAACTAAACTAACTAACTAAACTAACTAACTAAACTAACTAACTAAACTAACTAACTAAACTAACTAACTAAACTAACTAACTAAACTAACTAACTAAACTAACTAACTAAACTAACTAACTAAACTAACTAACTAAACTAACTAACTAAACTAACTAACTAAACTAACTAACTAAACTAACTAACTAAACTAACTAACTAAACTAACTAACTAAACTAACTAACTAAACTAACTAACTAAACTAACTAACTAAACTAACTAACTAAACTAACTAACTAAACTAACTAACTAAACTAACTAACTAAACTAACTAACTAAACTAACTAACTAACTAACTAACTAACTAAAAATGACTGCGAGGATAAATAAAAATAAAAACAATATAATTTCGAGCATTTCCTAAAAAAAAATGGTAACCACACTATCGGAGCTCAACAGTACGGTCGTGGTACTCAATGGAAAAATGATGATGGAAAGATCTGGAAAAGAATTAAAAAACGTGGATATATGCAAAAGACAACCATCGGTCAGTCTGCAGAATGGGCAACTTTCACTACGACGAAAAAGCAAAAACCAATTAAACGCCTCCACGTATTCAGATAGAATTATCTTAACATATTATTATATCCCAAGCTTAGAAGTACATAAACTAAAAAAAAAACGAATAAACAGGAGTTTTTTGTACCGTGCGTTTTTTTCCAAAAATGTTGTGAGGGTATATAACACAAACTAAAGAATTTACGGTGCTACCTAGTGGTAATAGGGAGTAAAAAATCTGAAAAAGAAATTGTGAAACGTCGATATATGCAAAAATCATGTAAGTCTGCAAAATCGTCAGAAGCACCTTCACTCGAAAGGATTACCCCATATAACTATAACTTGCATTTCCCGAGAAAAGTGCGTACCGACTATAACTCTCCTAATCAAGTTAGCCTGGACATAATCCAGTGGCGAAGAGTAAGTATACGGGGCAGGCGCGTCGATTGCGTCAGTAGTAAAAGCAACTGACAACGATCTGGCAGCGAAAATTTAGGTTTGCTTTTGGAAAATTTATTAATAGAGTGGACAGTACCGTAAAAAAATTAAAAAGTTTTGTCTAGTGATTCCCGTAATTTCGTATGAATAGAAAATTGGATTCCTCTAGATTTAAAAATGAATAAAACAAGATTAGAAAACAAAAAAGCAGGATCTTTGAGGTTTAATTGGTGGGTATAGTTAAAGAGTTTAGGTCAATCTTTGGCTTTCTCCAAAGAAAACCTACTTGCTAGTTATCATTGGACTTAATTTTTGCATAAAAGTTGGGCATACAAATGATCTTGTAGGCATTCCATGCCCTGGTTTTTGCAAGTTAGACATTTTGTGGGTCAAGGGCTAAGCTACAAAAAGAGGTCATGTGCTTCCCATATTCATTTAAATAACGCACATACTACTAATCACAGAAAATAACGCCAACAAATTAAAAAAAATCCCCGAAAACACTACAATAATATAAACAAAATGTCCACACCTCGTCAAAAATGTAATATTTTCGACGATGCCGAATTGTGCAAAAATTCCTAGAGCAAAAAATATGGTGTTTTTCTACTAGTTTTTTCATCAAATCGGATAAATTTTACCTTTAAACGACCTCAATGCGTTTAGAAAGCTCTAAGATAGAAATTATATTGTAGTTGAGGTAGATGTAAAGTAACATAAGATCCTTTCAATTTATTTTTCATGGTACATCGGGCAACGTTGGTATTTTTCGTATTATCTGGCATGGCTTTGTTGGTGCATGCGCAGTAGATTTTTCGCCTTTGGCCTGGACCAAACAGTGCCATAGCCAATCGCGATCTTGAATTTTCTTCGTTGTTTTTCAAAGTTATTTTATATGTGGGCCGTTCTTGAAAAAAGGTAACATTTCAAGTGGTAATTTAAAAAAACACAAATTAGTGTTTACCTGTTGCTGTAGTTGGTTGGACTAAAATGTGCCGCAACAATTAACTAGTTAAGTTATTTTTGAGTTTGTGAATTCATCTGCTAACACAGATGATAGCCAGCTAACACCAGTTATAACTATTTTACCAAAATCAAGAATCTTGGATTGTTCTTGAAAAATGGTAACATTTGGTGTAATAGTTTTTAAGAAATCAAAAATTGGCTTACCACATTTTAAGTAAATATAATATGTTGCTATATATATATATATAATATGCCCTTACTTAATTTTCTTCTTTTCGTTTCTGGTGCTTTTCCCAAAGACTTTCTAGTTTTTGCCATTTATTTTTCAAAAAATTATTGAGTTTTTTTAATTACAAGCGAAAGATCACACCAGTGACGTTCACACTAGTGACATATTTAGCAAAATGTCTAAATAACAAAAAAATTAAAAAGTTACTACTTTTGTATTTTAATGTTAGTAAAATGCCTACTTTTCATACCTAAATCACATGTTTGAAAGTAAATATCTTAACATTTACTCTTTATATATATAGAAACACGTGTGACATTTATCTCGGCCAAAACGTTAATACTGTTTTAAAACCACCAAAATTTCACAAAAACTGAATTATGTAACACACTTCAGGTTACACTCCTAAACTGTGTCTTCCGTGTTCCAGATTAAAAAAAAAACTATGATTGCATGTGATCACACGAGTGACAGCAAAATCAATTACACGTGTTTTTTTTTGTTGTTTTTTTGTTTTTTGATGAAGACAAAATTTTTGAGTTTTTATCTATCTAAATCATTATCTTAATAAATTTTATGATCCTAAAGTGTTTTTTTGTTATATATAAAATTACAGATCACACCACGTGACATGTCATATGGTGTAAACAACTTTTCTTCCATGGAGACATTTTTTGGAGAGTTTATACTGCTGGATAATGTTAGCCTTTGAGTACACTAACTATCCTCCTACTATGTTTTCAAAAGGATAAGTAGTTTTAAATTTACAAACCAATTACATGCAATGTTACCTTTTTTCAAGAACGACCCATATATGGATTACCCAAACGTCGCTATACCATTACCTTTTTTGAAGGAATGCTGTAATTGGTTTTGTTTGAATTATTCTTTTTTTTTTCGCTTAGGGATAAATAAACAGGTCCCTCTGAATCGGAGTCCCAGCTCTATATATAAGACAAGATCGAACTACCACCCTGTACATTTGGCAAGGGCCAACATTGCATGCGAAGCCATTTAATATCTAAGCCAATGATCTTCGCGCGCGTCTCATTATGCCATTTCGTTTTTTTTTTCAATCCTGAACTGACTTTATGTGCCTCCTTTTCTTTTTTTTAAGTCATGAATACCCCCAGGTATCACTTGACGTAGCCAACTTAGCGCTAACAGAAGAATGAATCTCTCGAGCTGTCCATAAAGACCAATAATTTAATTTTTACCAGGAGGGATTTTAAATACACACTGGATTGATTATAAAGGTTAGATAAAAAGAGAGTGTTTGTTTTTTATTAAGTTTTTTTTAAGTCTGCACATTTTGACTACAATTTTTCAACAAGGGCTAAATTAATTTAAACAAAATTTGGACCAACAGTAAGGCAATAGAGGGAGATTTGATTAGATCTTGATGTAAGATAAGATAAGAGAGGTTAGGAAAAGGTTGAGGGATAGGTTGGTATATTTAAAAACAACTATTACTTACATATTTCCAAGAACCCTGGAGCCTAACCTTTCAAGATATTAAAGAAAATATGAAATTTCTTTATATTTAATTATATAGGTAATTCAGAAATCTACCTTATTTATACATATACAGGGTGGAGTTAAAAAATTCTTTTTTCAAAAAATCACGTCAACTAAAACTTTTAGCAGCTAAAATTTTCGGCAAAAAATTTTTGTAAACGGATCCTCAGAAAGGGGTCTATTCACATACAATTTCTTTTTTAAATGAGAAGACCTCGCTCGTACAACTTGTTGGAAACATTATGAAAAAAGAAAAACGCTCGTGTAATTTATTTTGACATTTGCCAATCCATGTGTCAAAATGTTCAAAAACCTAGCGGGTTGGAAATTTCTTTTTAAGAAAATTCCTAAAACACGCCAATTCATATTTTTAGCAATCAAAATTTTCGGCATAAAATTTTTGTGAACGAACCCTCAGAAAGAGGTCTATTCACATACAACTCTTTTTTTCAAATAAGCAGCAGCAGGGCAAGCAGGGCCTGCTTGTGGCACGTTTTTTTAACATTTGCTAATACATGTGTCACAAATCCTCAAAAAATAATTATGTAAGGCTTTAAATGTAACACTGCCCCTAGCGAATTAGAAATTTAGTTTTAGAAAAATCCAAAAATCCGTTAACTAATATTTTCAGAAATAAAAATTTTCAGCTTAAAATTTTTGTGAACCTACCCTCAGAAAGGGGACTATTCACATACAACTCTTCTTTTTAAAGGAAAAAATAAATTTCCAACCCGCCTGGGTCAATTCTATTTGAAGTCCGACACAATCATTTTTTGAGATTTTTTGACACACGGATTGACAAATGTCAAAAAACGAGCGTTTTTCTTTTTTGATAAGCTTTCCAACAAGGTGCCACAAGCGGGGTCTTCTGATTTGACCAAATAGTTCAATTTGAATAAACTCCTTTCTAAGGGGCCGTTCACAAAAGTTTTCGGATTTTCCTAAAAAACGAATTTTCAACTCGCTAGGGGAAATGTTCCATATTCTATATAACACATATATTGACAAATGTCAAAAACAATTACACGAGCGTTTTTCTTTTTCGAAATTCTTTCCAACAAAGTGCTACAAGCGGGATCTTCTCATTTGAAAAGAAAGTTGTATTTGAATACTGAGGGTCCGTTCACAAAAATTTTTTGCCCTAAATTTTAGCTGCTAAAAATCTTAATTGACGTGTTTTTGGATTTTTTAAAAAAACCCGCTACGGCCAATGTTCCATTCCATCCATAATATAGGTTCGAGTCACCCATATAACTATGAGATACAATTTTTTTCGGAAAATGCAAGGGCAGGGCCATTATTCATGCGCTTGCATTTTTAGAAAAAATCCGGTAATAACTTTCCCAATCAAGTAAAAATGCAGACGCAAAGCGAGATTTTTTGCCTTTGGCCTTGCCCAGGATCAACCCTGATTTTTAAATTATCTTCTTGTTTTTACAAGTTTTTATTTACTACGTTTTCATGTGGAACTGAATAGCTTTTCAATACGATTTCCTCTTCTATTTTCATGAAGCGAACTGAACTCGTTTTAAAAATCTTAAAAATTTTTGACATTCGTGTGAGGCATTTTGAGGTTAGTTTTGTTAAAAATGTAGTAATTGAAATTAACTCTGTGTTTCGGACTTACATTGTCTATATTTTATTTTTACACGACGTTTCGATCAGTACAATCTCTGATCGTCTTCAGGTGCAAACTACAATCAATTCCTAAGGCTACGTACTTATATACTGTGAGAAATCACTCGACCTTGAAGTTTAAGAAGTTGGCTCCGCCCAAGGAGGGGCTTCCAAATATTTGGGATTTCAACACTTGGTTTACTGAAAATACCCTGATTCTGCCCAATAAAGGCAGCTTCAAGGAATTTTCGTTTCTTCCAGTGTGACTCCTTGTGCAAAACCTTTGCTTCTGCCCACTTCATTCGGTGTTGTTTTGACCATGCATTTCGGTAATTCCTGATTTCGTGGTTTCACCTTTTTGGGTATTCGTCTAATGTTCCTTAAGCCTAACAGATAGTGGTCTTTTAGTTTCGCCTATGTATGATTCACCACACTCACAAGGAACTTGGTAAATGCATTCCTTATTTTGTTTGTTCTCCGGTTTTGTTTTACAACACCGAATGAAGTGGGCAGAAGCAAAGGTTCTGCACAAGGAGTCACACTGGAAGAAACGAAAATTCCTTGAAGCTGCCTTTATTGGGCAGAATCAGGGTATTTTCAGTAAAGCAAGTGTTGAAATCCCAAATATTTGGAACAATGGAAGTCCGAAACACGAGTTAATTTCAAACACATCATTGTCTCAAACTTTCAAACAAACGTAGTAATTGTTACACATTTTGCGATCCTTGGACGTTACAGTGTCTCAAGTTATATGGAGTCACCCATTATACTATCAAATATAATCTTTTTGAAAGTAAAACTCGTGGCATATCGGACAAAGCGTTTTTGTTTCTCACTTCATTACGACCAGGCCTCCAATGTCTAATGGAGAATCTAAAAAGAATAATCTTTTTGGTTCTTTAGAAAATTGGCTTTCAGCAAAGACGTTTAACTAAAATAGACCCATCAAGTCATTCATAAATTGCTTTGAAACGCGATCAGTCGTTAGATTTAGGGAAAACCATTTTATGTTCCACTGGCAACGCTGCACCAGACATGCTCCTCCTCACACATGCTCCAACCACCTTACGTTTAGCAGCGGCCAGAAGCGGCTCGTTATTTATAAATGTAAAAAGGTTTGATCGTTATTTTCAGACTTGTCAAATTTTTTTGGAAATACAATCTTTAATTTTTTTATACTTAATAATTGATACTGAGGGTATGGAGAGGTATTATATTTGTCATTGTGAAAATATTTATGTAAAGATATAACATAGAAAATATTAATTTTTTAAATGTTTTCCAGATAGTTTTCTCAATGATAGTTCAAGCAGCAAGACACTTCCGCAAGGGTTAGGTACAATTTTTTTTCTACGAGTGTTTATGATGACTTTCTTGATCAAAAAGTAGTTTTTAGAACACACATTTCAAACTCAAAATTTCAAAATTTGGTCCATAAAGTACCATTTAAAAAAAATTTCGTGCGTTAAACTTTTTTCACGCACGGCGTGTGGGAAGTTGAACTTTCCACATTAAAATTGATATGTAACAGTAGACTTTTTCACACGCATTTGCGAAGTAGTTTCTTTACCTATTTAATGTCAAGTGACCTGCAAAACATTATTAAAAAATTAGCATAGGTAAAAGTATTTTTTTAGCATGGCATGAATTTTAAGTCTAATTGGAGTTTTTAGATGCATTTATAAACCTGATTAAATTTAAAATGGAAACAAAATTATTTTTTGGTTTTAATTTTAAAAATACCAAATATATATAACCTTACGCAGAAGCTTTTTATGCAAGTAGGAAATTGTTGTACTAAAAACGTGTCAAAAGTGCCTTTTTCGCCCTTAACGGCCATCGTGTGCAGAAAAGTATCACTTTCCTCACTGTTTAGGCAAATTACCAAAAAACCAATGTGGAAAAAATAAGAAAATTCGACTAAAAATAGTGGTATTTCGAAAAAGGATGATATCTATATTATAGGTACTATATGATGGTTTTTCGTTGTGTAAAAAAAAATGGAATTTATACACTCTACTATAATTTTTATTTAATACGTAAAAAAGTATCTTTACATTTTTATAAATACAAAAAAATCTCATGTGGAATATCTACCTATGTAAATATTATAAATAAAAAGTTGTAACAAACATACATTCTTTATCCTGTGTCTGACATAATAATATTTTAAAAATTTATATTTATACCGGGAACGCTTGTACTATTTATAAACAAATCTCAGCAGAAAAAATAAGCTGACTACAGATTGTATCAAAACTGTGAATGTAGTTATAAATAAATATCATACGCACCTCTTACATTTTTTTGCTTGGGGTTGATTCATTATACCAAATATAGTGTAATTAATTATAAGTGATTACCATATTGTTTTTATTACAAATTCGCAAAAATACCCAAAAAAAAACTTATTTCTTTCCCATATTTATTAATTACATTTTGTGTTAATTGCAACACTAGTTGCACGCCTATGGCGGCCTATCACAAGATGGTGTCGAAAAAACATATGATAACAAACCTGTGAAAGGTTTGGTTTTAACCTGCAATATTCAGTTTTCGACACACTACGCACTTTATCATATCACTTTTGCCACAAACACTTAAAAATCTATTGAAAAAATATTAAAAAACTCTCGAATAATCTGTAAAATATACCAAAACCTCGATTATGCTAAAGCTACAACGCCGTAGAGAAATTATGAATGGAGCAGCGTACACACGTTTATATGGCTGACCCGCTACAAATGCGAGGTTGTCACATTGTTGTAGGTTTTATTCCCGATATCTATTGGGAAATAAAAATAATTATTCTTTTGGCCAAAATATTAGGTATTTTATATGATATTTCGATCAAAAAAATGAGGTATCTTTCAAGTACCTTAACATTATAAATTCTTTATTGATTTAGAATTGTGAAGATTCAAGAAAATTTAAATGCAATTATATATTATACCTAAATTTCTTTATATATTTGAATAATAATAAGATGTTTCTCCATGTTTAAAAAAACAAACCGGAGAATTTGCATAATTGCATGCAAATGATAAAGTTATAAAAATAATATGTTTTTAAAAACATTACGTGTAGAGATACAACTTTCAGCGCAATGTGGCATTGTCGCCAAATTGTTTACCTTATGGCTGATCGCAACTGTGGTAAACATAATGTCTCTATTTAAGTTAAACCTTTATGACTTTAAGTAAATTTTTAATAAAGGTATATTTAAAAGCTATTAAAAAAAAACAAATCTTAAATATTGCGAAATATTGACTTAAAAAAGGGTAGAAGAGTATTGACCCTCTAGACACCAAAAACGACAAAATTAATAAACCATATCAACACACCAAAATCAAATTACCCCAAAAATCTCCCAAGAGACCACGAGGGCAACCATCAGTTGTCCCTAAACAGGAGTTAATAATTCTTAAACGGGGGGTTGTTTTAACCACTATACGTATAAGTTTATTTGGTATAAGGGTGGTGAAAAATATTCGCAGCGGGGGTGTTTTATGTATGTCAATTGACGCAACGAGCCATATACTAGTGATTGTTGACAACTGTTACACCAGTTTAGCTAATATTAACCCCTAAAATTTTAAATCAAATAAAATATGCCCTGTGTGCAGATATTTTCGGATTAAATTTTCATGTAAAATGTTACCTGTCGTAAATGAGATCTGAAAAAAGAATTGAAACTGAAAATATATTTCAAAATTTTGTTTTGTATATACCGGGTGTAACAAGGGATAGGTACGGCGACTTAGCGTCTTTATTTTTGAGAATAGAATTCTGAAAATTTGGAGTTTTACAGAACTGATAAAAGCATAAAATTGTGTACTGTTGACATATGTCAAACCCTCACAGTTTCCATGAAAACGAGGTTAATTTTTGATTTATAAATGAAACGCTCTGTTTACGTCATTATGCCTGAAAACGTGAAGGCGTTCTAAATACGTTTTTGTCATCCATATGTCATTTTGACAAGTTTGAAAATAGTAGTTTTAACAACTATTGGCTAAAATAGTGCTTTTTTTACAAGCGTTGGTTTAAATAACGAGCGCAGTGAGGTATTTAAAAATGCGAGTGAAAAAAAGCACAGTTTAGCCGCGAGTTGTTAACACTATTTTTTTAAATACCTTTATTAAGAAATCCAAGAAAAACACAAAACTACTTTTTTTTTATACCTTCATAAAAACATGATTTTAGTTACTGCCTGCAGATAACTAAAACATGGCTTTTTTGGTTACCGATGCAAAAAAATATTTTTTTTGGTCACGGGTGCAAAAAAAGATTTATCTCCGTTTTTTACTTAAAATTAAAGAAAAATAGCGGAATATAGTAATATTGAAAAAATCTAATAATTCTTGCCTAAAAATTAAGCAATTTCCTCCAGTTTTCATCATGTATTTAGGAAAAAATCATTTAAAAAGATCGGCAAAATAGCAAACTGTCAAAGATTAAAATGTCGCAACAATGAACGTCACCGAGTAAAAATGCGCATCGCTATGGAAACCGCATTGTTATTTTATTTACCAGCCGCCTTGATCTATACTGTAAAGATAGTATTTTCCTGTTTTTCTTGGATTTTTTGATGAAGGTATTAAAAAAATAGTGTTAACAACTCGCGGCTAAACTGTGCTTTTTTTTACTCGCGTTTTTAAATACCTCGCTGCGCTCGTTATTTAAACCAAAGCTTGTAAAAAAAGCACTATTTTAGCCACTATTTGTTAAAACTACTATTAAAAATCTCGAACAAAGAGCACTTCTCGCAACACACCATCTTTACACTATAAATCAAGGCGGCTGGTAAATAAAATAACAATCGTTTCCATAGCGATGTACTATTTTACTCGGTGACGTTCATTGTTGCGACATTTTAATCTTTGACAGTTTGATATTTTGACGATGTTTCTAAATGATTTTTTCGTAAATACCTGGTAAAAACTGGCGGAAATGGCTTAATTTTTAGGCAAGAATAAATAGAATTTTTCAATATTACTATTTTCCGCTATTTGTCTTTAATTTTGGGTAAAAAACGAAAAGAAATTTTTTTTGCACCCGTGATCAAAAAAAAGTATTTTTTGCATCGGTAACCACAAAAGCCATGCTTTAGTTGTCTGCAGACAGTTACTAAAATCATTTTTTTGATGAAGGTATAAAAAAATATGATTTTTTTAAAAAAATTTACATTTTACAGTTTTTTCTAATATTTTTCGATTTGCAGCAGTGAAAGCTCCTACCAAAACCTACTTCTTTAAACGAATCGTTAAAATACGGGAGAAATTAATAGCTAAAAGTTTCATTTGGATTTTTCTACTTCAATACGAATGAAAACCTTATTATACATTAACTTTTTCTGAAAATATTGTTAAAATTTTGTTTAATTTTAAGCAATTGTTTGTCAATAACATTTAAGACACGTAAAAAATAGCATTTTAGTGTAATTTTTTCAAAAATTTTGCCTGCGGCGCATTAAGGGCTATTTCTAAAAAATATCTGTATATGGGACTAGATGAGACTTGCTTTTAAAAATAAATATTTTTGTTTCGTATACACTAACTCAACACCTATGAAACCGCCCCTCTATCCTCCCTTCAGTTCAAGAGCCCAAGCAATAGGCACCTACCTAATTTTTAAAAATTTGCCATAGGTAGGTAGTTGATTTTGATTATATGATAGAACCTCTTCAGAATCGATTTCTGGCTACGCCACTGTATTATTATTATATTTAAAAAAGGTGGGGCTTGGGTTAGCTGCTTAGGAGGGCGGGAGATTGCCAGTTACCGAAATAATAAATGCACCCATGAGAGCTTTAAAAGTAGTTCGAACTTAGAAAAATTAACTCCTCTCATTTTCTAAGAACTCCACAGTAGGTTTTAGGTGAGACAAAAACGTAAACCGGCTCCAAAATATTTTATTTTCCTGAAAGGCAGAAGTTCAAAAAATGTAAAATAGGTGGATAGGGAGATAGCGAGTATCCAAACTAAGAGTCGTGAGAAAGATAAATTTTGGGGAGGAGGAGGCACTGTTCCTCAAACTGCGCGTCTCGGTGGTGGCGAAATCTGGCATCGCATCGCCAATCTCTGGAATGGAGCCCGATATGACAAGATGGCCGGGAGATACGTGACGTCACAAGGCGAGATTTTACTGCTCCTCCTTGAAGTATTGATCTATACGACGATGCGCTTTATTTTGGGGGAGATTTGGCGGGACGATGACTGAAGACATGGGAGATTGCTTGCGGAGTTTGCATCTGGAGTGCGGAGAGATACCTAACTAAGGACAAAACAAATATGTATACTCCTGGCGAAAAAAAAGTAGGACACGGAATTTAAATATGGGTAAATATAACACCCTATATTAATGAAAATTTACATTGTTAGTCATTTGTTAGTTATTATTATTATTATTAACCTCTCGTTATTTACCTTGACACATTTGACACTTGTGTTTGTCAAAATAGTAAATAAATCAAAGGAGATTTTTTTAGAGTAATTTATTAAAAATTCCTTAAAATGCTATGTTAAGGCGCATTTACACAGACAAACTTTCCTTTGATGTGGAAATGCCGACAAACATTTACACGAGCCTCTTGAGCAAAATGCTCAAAGAAATGTTCAAGAAAAATCTCGTACAAAAAAACACACGTAAATTTTGGAGAGAATGTTAAGCAAAATTTGTTTGAAGAAATGTTGGTATAGAAATTTCTTACAAATTTAAATTTTATAGTTTTATGGGAATTCATTGAATTTAACTGAAAATAGAAAGACTAAGTTTTTAAACAAGGTATTTTTAAGTGCTTTCCGACGGAAAAACGATTTGATGTCGAAATTCACATTTTACCTCATAAGCAACTTCGATTGATCTGATTTTTATAGGGGATATGCCAGTATACTTGTAACTTTTTTGGGGTTGTAAAAAAACGAGAATAAAAAAATAATAATGGCACTTATTTATTGCTGTTGCCTGTAAAATGTAATGATAAAAATTTACGTTTAAAAGAATATCTCTTTATTTTACTTCCTAGTTTAAAACACAATACAATAATAATTAAGTCAAATTAAAAAACCTATATACATTTTATTAAATCTCAAATATATGAACAAAAGCACGTTCGGTCTAAATAATACCCGTTTATTACCCACTTTTACAATCCTACCATCCCGACCGTTGTCTAAAAAAATATAATTTAGCAGTAATAGACTGGACTTCTGAATCGGAATGTTGCTTCTTTGCATATTGTTTGTTCAGTGTCAGTAATCGACCTTGATTATTACATTAAATTGACAGTAAATATCTATCTTCAGCATTTTCATGAACCTTTTGCTTTTTTAAGCAACCGTTGGCGCCTTAAAGTAACTAGGTAAATCTGGTGTGAGGAATTAAAAAAAAACAATCAAAGCTAAGGGTAAAGTAAAGTTACAAAAATATGTTTAAAAAAAATCCCCTCCCCACCACTCCTCATAGTCGTGAGACGCGGATTACCGCTTAAAAGTGCAATTTTTGAGTTTTTTGTCGATATTTGAAAAACTCTAAAATTTTTTGGAAAAGAAAAATTTTCCTGGGTTTTTTTTAGACTTTAGGAAAAAAAACCCTAGGAAATAAAAAAAACTCAAAAGAAAATCCCAAAAAAAGCCAATTTGGGAAACAACAACACAAACAAATTTGGGAAAAACCCTAAGAAAAAAATATTATAAGTAACCCTAATCCATGTGACAAAACTGATAGTAGAGCCAATAATAATGTTTCGCTTGCCGTCGGCTTTTTTTCACAAAAATTTTTAATTTAATAAAGTTGGTGTTCCATTTTTTTAAAGAATTGAGATCACTGATCACTGATGTGAAATTTTATTTATTGTCATCTTTAAAAATATGTTTCCAAAATAGATAGCAATAATTTGCTCAAAAATTTACCCGAACAAAATGTTCAAAGAAAAGCTCACAAAAATGTTCACGCAAAAAATTTTAGATCTTTTGCACGAGCTTTTATTTGAGCATGTTCGTCTGTGTAATTGCGCCTTAAAGGCGCAATTACACAGACGAACATGCTCAAATAAAAGCTCGTGCAAAAGATATAAAATAATAGAGCTGCAAAATTCAACTTATAACTTGAGTTACGAAAAATAACTGGTCTATAAGAAGAGTGGCGAACCATTTTGGAGTTAATAAAAATACATTACCATGCTGGGCAAAGCGCTGTAACATAACATAATAAAAAAATTGAACTTTTTGTAAATAATTAAAAACAATCATTTTAATGCGTAATGGGCTCGCCGTTCTTGTCTAAAACAAGCTGCAGACGAGTCGGCATTAAAAAACTTAAATTTTGAAACTATTGTTCTCCTTCTGAGATGATATCTACGGCTCTTTCAATGGCTTCCTTCAACTTGTCTGAATTTCTGGGGAACCAATTTCGCTGATAAATTATCTTCACAATCCGTCCCTAAACATTTTCCATGGGATTTAAATCCGGGCTGTTGGATGGCCAAGGTTCAATATTGTTCTCTCGAAACTAAATGAAGTTATCTTGTTGGTAGATGAACTCATTATTTTCATGCAAGGTCGAAACAGATGAATACATAATATTACGAAGAATTTCGATGTATCGTTCACTGGTAAATCTACCTTCTATTCTCCAGCAAACACCCATACCTCTCGCACTAAACCATCCCCACATGTTGACGGAAAAATGTCCTGCTCTCTTGATGTTGTGTGTGTACTCTGGATCATACCTTGAATTTGGTGGACGATAAACCAAAATTCTCCGACTATCTGACGATGACTGGAAAATTTTTTCGTCCGTAAAGATTACTTTCGCCCAAAAATCATTCCCTTCTAAAAGATGATTGGCCGCAAAAATTACTCGAGCCTGTTTCTGCTCTTCCGTTAAAAGAGGCTTTTTTGCTGCAACTTTACACGATAGATTAGAATTTTGTATCCTACTACAAGCAGTTCGCCGGGACCCTGGAAACATGCTTGCAGCGGCAGCATGTGGTAAAAGGATTCTGCCTTAAATGATCAAGGAGTCGTCCGTCTTGCTCCATTGAACTAATTGTGTTTCGTCCTGATCCTTCCTTTCTCTTTGTGGTATTGTTTTCGGTCCAGCGCTTGGTCCAACGTAGTACTGTATTTTTATTAACTCCAAAATGGTTCGCCGCTCTTCTTATAGACCAGTTATCTTCCGTAAGTCGAGTTATAATTTGAATTTTGGTAAATTCTGAAACTTGAGGCATTTTATTTAGTTTGAAGTATACTGCAAGAACGCGTCAGATAATTGTCAGATATTTCAAAATGTTGACGTATGGTGGCCAAACCGTAGAGGCCACAAATCTTTTCTGTAAATTTATTAGGGCGCTAAATTTCCCCTTCATTTTGTAAATATGTTTGGCTGAAATTATTAGTTGGAAATTCGCCATCTGACACCTTCAATAAAACGCTATATGTCGTGTATCGTTGGTCCTTGTCTTTATAACACGTCTAGGCAACACCCTTCTCAACTAAAAAGCCAGTTAACTCATTTTCGATTTAGTATCCTTTGGCCTATTATCGGTGCCATATTGACACCTAACTGACAGAAATTCCATGTTTTACCTGTCAATTAGGATCTATAAAAATGGCATCCATCGTAGGCTAAAGGGCACTGGAACAGTAGGAGTTACCTGGCTTTTTAGTTGAGACGGTGTTGGTCTAGGTTTTTAAAGCCGCAGTAGGCTTCAAAGATCTCCGCACTACTAACAAATGAATCGGACGAAAGGATTTCCGAATAGCCAGTGAAAACCCCAGTTCCTCGGTAGCTCAGTTGGTAGAGCATTAGACTGGTATTCTAGAGTGTCTCGGGTTCAAATCCTGGTCGAGGAAAAACTTTTTTCCGGTTTATTCCCTCACCCTTTGCCCTCTACGCCACAAATCTTTTCTGTAAATTTATTGGGGCGCTAAATTTTCCCTTCATGCTTAATAATTTTAAAATTCTGGCTGGTGACACATGTTAATAACGGCGTCTGCACTGTCAAACAAACTATCAAATTTTACATACAAAAAGGTCTTAAACAAATCATTCAAATTCAAGAAAGTTTAGGTTATTTGGCAAAAATCAAAAAAGTTCTCCGAGCCGTGTCTTATTTAATTTGACTCCAAAAAGTATATGGATATCGACATTTCTTGAGCTAAGGTCTCTGACAGACAAAAAGAATATCTACTCTTAACGCTCTTTTATGTTCAAAAGAAACGCCTTGTTATCAAGTTCCGTTTGCGGGTTGGAAGCGAACGAACAGATATCACATGTTCACAAGGGTTGCTATACAGGGTGAGAGATATCCGGTCGCGTGCCGACATGGGGCACTAGTAACTTGATCACTTTATCTTTTTAATCGGGACAGCAAAATAAATTGCATATCATAAATGGAAAACACAATCGAATTAAAATAAATTTTTGCGGAAGAGAAATTAAACCATGGACAGGGTGTTCTTAATCGGAAACTTTTGGGAGGTTTGAGGTAAAAGCAGAATACACGATATACACAAGGTGTAAACGACCGCTCTGGTAAGATTTTGTCTCTGGAAACCAAGTTAACGAAAATATATTTTTTTACCCACCCCTTACCTGATACGTTTTCAAAAACTTTATGGAATCTTTTTGGTTCGTAATGAATTTAGAAATCATTTGGCGCAACCAAGTTTTTTATTTTTGAAACTTCTTTCTTCCCCCACCTCTCGAACTTTAAAAACCAAATACCTTGAAAACAACTAAGTTTTGAGCCGTATATCGTATGTTACAGGAACTTTTTATTTATTTTGTATGTTTTGTGTGTAGCTTGATATCAAGGCACAGCCCCCTCTGGCTAGGAAAGAAATTTGAGAAAAAGTAATTATGCCATAATTTGCTACTAATTATGTACCAATTTCGTCCCCTCCTAAAAAATTGCCTACTCTCAGGATAACTTCATTTTTTTTTGTTTTTATGGGGTGTGTGTACCTTGATATCAAGCTACACCCCATAATTTAATTAGTAGCAAATTATTTTTTTTTAAATCTCTTTCCTAGGCAGATAGGGTGTACCTTGATATCAAGCTACAAAACCCATAACAAACAAACAAAAATGTTAGCAACCGATTGTTTTTGTAAACTAAAAGTACACTTCTTTCATTAACTTTCATTAAATCTACATAATTTTTACAATATCCAAATTGAGTTTCGTTGAGAGGCGTGTAGCTTGAGTGAGCTCAAGTAGTAGCCGGTCACACGTAAAGATTAGCAGCCACTTGCACCGACTTTTTTTTAATGGTCCTTTACGCTAAATGACCTTTAAAGTACCTTTAGCGTATTTTGTGTCTTGCACCGACTTTAATGGTCTTTTAAACGTTCTTTAAAGGAGCATTAACTAACTGGCCAAATCGATCTTTAAAGCTCAGTTAGCTCTTTTGAGGTTAGTTTTGAGACCCATTTTTCATGGTATAGTTTATTTTTGTTCAAAACGCAAGAAAAAAGAAAATTCATAAAATGTTATTATGGAATATGTAAACATTATTGAAGATGAGCTGGTAGAGGATGCTCTTGAAGATGATCTTGAAGTATTGGATTTTGTTAATTTTGGCTTCCCACGAAGGTGCCTCCACAGACTACCAACCACAGGTTAGTTTAATGTGGGGCCTCGAAGATTCAGGTTAACACACGTTGAGGATCAATTGGAATATCCAGATTACAGGTAGGTACTTAGTCAATGTTTTACACGGGGTGACGGGGGGTTAAAAGTTGGTTACCAAATTGGATGCATATTTTTGCCCAACACTCTGATCATTTTCCAGAATTAGTTATTATTTTTTATTAAATGACTTTTAGCTAATATTGATCAAAACTATAATAATCCAGTGTTTATAAACAAGCTTCTCCAACAGCTCCCTGAATGAATGAATGATATATCATAGAAACTGTGACTGTTTTAGTTCTCAGTAAATTATAGCCCTCTCTTTACCTACTTTTTTTCTTATTTTCAGGAGACAGTGGATATGGTCTTTCAAATTACCTTCTGACATCTTTAGCAAATCCAATTACACCAGGTGAACAACTGTATAATGAAGCCTTATCTTCAATAGAACCTAAATTTTGGTCTGGAAACGTCGGTTTCAAATTATGGCTTATGAACTTTGCCTTATACTAGACACAGTTCTGACAATAATAGTAGTTGCTTCTGTGCTTCATAATATTGCCAAAGAAATGAACGAGTCAGAGCCCCCAATACCAGAAGATATAAACAAGGAAGAATATTAAATTATCTTATGCAAACTCAACAAATTGAAGATCAAGACCACCAACTATTTATTATGTACTAAAGAAAATTAAAAAATAAATTTCGTTTCTTTGGCAAAATTATGACGTACAAAAAAGCAGCTGTGCATTTTAGGGTTTTACATTTGCTGTTTTTTTTTTAATTGTTGATTATGATTATTTTTTTGGTGTTTTTTTTAATATAGGTATGTCAGGAAAATAAACAATATTTTTTAAATTTTCTTTATTTTATTAAACTGTATTGATTTTTCTGTACACCAGGCGGTTTTTTTTACCCTGTACCTGTAACTACAAAACGACAAAAAAATAAGTGCCAGCCCACGCACTTCCTACTCAAAATAAACAAATTATAATACCGCTCGATTGCAAAAGGCCAAAGAGGCCTGAGACAAAATAAATTGTAACAAAATGTACATAAGTACAACTCTTAAATTTATACTACTACTAATAGTAAAACTCTGTGAAAAACAGTAAAATTTTTCTTATCTAGCAATATAACCACTCTCAGTAACAACAAATCTCCTTTAAGGCGCAAAAAAAAAACAATTATAAGTTACCTATTTTAAAAAACTAATAAAATGCAAAAACGGCAGGTACCTCTAACACATTCAAGATAGATTGGTTTCTCCTAAAGCTTCATATAGATGAATATATTTAATTGAATTGTCAAATGTGACCAAATCCACTCTCGCAGTCAATTGAATGTATTGCATAGCGTTAGAAAAAAATCAGCGAGTACTATTTTTATCTCCAGGTTTTTCTTCTGGAGTTGATGCTCTTTGTCAGTATGTAATGATTCTCTTTCCAACTTTTTTAGGGTGATGTCAGCAATCATATTCTTTTTGTCTGCTAGGAAGTCAAATGGCCTCCTTTGATCGGTACCCTACAATAAATTAAAAACCAAACTAGGTATTTGTCAAATACAGGATTTAATAATAATAATAATAGTAGTAGTAGTAGTAATAATAATAATAATAATAATAATAATAATAATAATAATAATAATAATAATAATAATAATAATAAAAGATTCTCAAATATTTTAATTAGAATGGCAAGGATTCAAGCGACTAATTAAGTGCATCAAAAATTTGTCATAGATGGATCTTTCAATAGATATATATATATCTTCTGTTAAACTGGAGAGTATATAATTAAGTAGGCCGAGAACTACTTTTAAAGAAAATGTACGTTGTTTAGCATTATACTTACTCTTTTGACTTGCCTCTTTGTCCTGTCCCTTGACCTCTAGCTGTTTCACTGCTAGCATGTGCAGCATCCATGGATGTTTTGGAGTAATATTGAATAGATGGGCAACAGCTCCCTGGGACTAAGATTCAGCCCCCTTTTTCTCTTATATTATGTTCATATTCCATGTAACAACTAGCTACCTCGACTAGATGATCAATCATCATCAAAAAATATCCAATGAAAACAACAGAACCATAAAAAACAAAATAAAAAAAATATGTGAAAGTTTTAGGTTATTGAAGACAGAGATGCCAACAAAAAAACTCCAGAAATCCCTAAATTCGTGCGACGTTGCCGTACTGTGAAAAAAAATAAAAAGTCTTTAATAAAAGTTCAAAAAAATTGAGCCTGTTCTTTTGTTAAAGAACCATTAGAAAAACGTCGGTGTAAGTGGCTGTCAGAGATTTATATTCTGTGAACGCCAATTCACCCACCAAAGTATTTCTTGTCTGGCCTAATCTCTACACATAAGTAAAAATAGTTTAAGAAATATCGCTTTCGAAAACACTTTGCTTTTATAATAAAGCGTTTCATGGGTACTGTTTCGCACCCTCCCACTGCATAATATAATATCGTATATAAAATAGCCAGAAAACACGTCGAGTCTCATAGTAAAAATTAGTTACGTTATATCTTATTAAACGGAGATATAAAACGCCCCATTGCTTGGCATATTCATTTCACCTCCAAATTCTCTCGACAATAATCCGATCTCTCATTAATGCATTAAAATATTGACTAACAAGATAATATGGGTGAATCTGGGGGTTGATTCTTTTCGTGTTGTGATAATGATTGGGGCAGAAACCGTATCTAACTTTATGGGCGATTTAGAAAATCGGCGCAAAACAGTTTGCTATTGCTGATTTTGTTTTAATTGCTGTGTTGTGAAGGCTTCACACCATAAATCGATGGTTTTATTGGGCATAGAAAATCAAACGTATAAACTTGTTCCCATCCTTATCCTTCGTGTAAACATGCATATCATACATCACAAACGCATTTTAAAGACCAGACAAATTTCCTGCTTATTTTTCTATCAATGATGTTAGCTGATGAAATGTCAAAGTGATGTTCAAAATGAGTCATGCAGTGGCGCATCCAGGAATTGACTTCGAGGGGGGGGGGGGGGGTTAAGGATAAATAACGTATAAACTTGTTCCCATCCTTATCCTTCGTGTAAACATGCATACCATACATCACTAACGCATTTTAAAGACCAGACAAATTTCCTGCTTATTTTTCTATCAATGATGTTAGCTGATGAAATGTCAAAGTGATGTTCAAAATGGGTCATGCAGTGGCGCACCCAGGAATTTACTTCGAGGGGGGGGGTTAAGGATAAATAACGTATATACTTGCTCCCATCCTTATCCTTTGTGTAAACATGCATATCATACATCACAAACGCATTTTAAAGACCAGAAAAATTTCCTGCTTATTTTTCTATCAATGATGTTAGCTGATGAAATGTCAAAGTGATGTTCAAAATGGGTCATGCAGTGGCGCACCCAGGAATTTACTTCAAGGGGGGAGGGTTAAGGATAAATAATTAAAAAAAACTTAATTTGAAGTAAATATGTGACCATAATTGATACAAGGAAACAGGTGCTTACAAGCGCGGACCTGGGCTCAAATGTAGATGTTGACCAAATTTAAAACTGTTGTTTAATTGTTTTAAATTCTTTTTTGTTTCAATTGCCTTAGGGGCATAATCGTACTGGAAATATTACCACGCCAGAACGAATCCGTATCAGGTAACTTGGATAAGTACCAGTGCGGAACGATGCCTATTTGTGGGTGTATGATGGTGTTTAATGATGTATGGTGGAGGGTGACCAGTGAAACCACTGATGAGCCCACGCTGGTTACCCAGGGCGAAACATCGTTTAATCATTTCTCTTTTCGCTTTGGTCCTTAGTGTGTTCCTTGTGGGATGCTCATCCAAGTTTGAATTTTCGTTACTTCCACCCAAGATCTTTTGATCTTTTGATTTGAAAATCATGCTTCAATGCGCCTTAGGCAAAATTTTTTGAGAGATAACACTTAAAATGCAGTTTTGTCTTAAAATTAAACTAAAGTCGTAAATATTGATAGGGTTTTGGAAATTTGAGTTGTTTATTTACCCTTAATTTGTTTGCAAAAATGCTAAAAATGTACCGCAGGCGAAAATTTTTGCGAAAATGACACTTAAAATGACATATTTGAATATCGCAGGCAAAATGATTTGATAAAATTGCATTAAAAAAACCATTCTGTCACGAAATCATAAAAACGAAAGGTGTTATAGCACCGCAGGCAAAAAATTTTGCAATTTGCAAAGATTTTTATGAAAAATTAAGTTTAAGGCTCTTGTATTTTATTGAAATTGAGAGGGTGGTTGCGTGCACTTTAACTTACAGGCCATCATCAACCTTTTAGATTTAGTCTGATGATGGCCTGTAAGGGTCGAAAACATGTTCCCTAAGTAATAGAAAAATTTAATATAATTTGCACTAAATACAAATTCACGTGTTTAATCTTGTATTTTATTTCTGCTGTGATTTGATTGTGCCAATTACTGTAACCAGACTTCTCGAGGGGGGGGTTAACCCCAACCCCCTCCCCCTCGGTGCGCTACTGGGTCATGTGATACTCATACATTTTGGTGTCAGATAAACATGGCTATTCTTTGAATGGAAGGCACGTTTTGGACGGCTCTGAGCACTTTTTTGATTTATTGCTGAATACATGGGCGTAGGGAGTTGGGGCATGCCCCCCTACCTGGGATTTGTAAAAGAAATGCTTTTAAAAAAATTAATATCTCACGGATAGAAAAGAGGTATCGACGGATTTGTAAAAGAAATGCTTTTAAACAAATTAATATCTCACCGATAGAAAATAGGTAGAGAAGGATTTGTAAAAGAAATGCTTAAAAAAAAAATATCTCACCGATAGAAAAGAGGTATAGAACTTAAAAAATGTCTTCATTTAAAATAGGTCGGTATGCATACCTATATATTAGTTTTATTGTTTCCCACAGAACAGTCTGCCCCCCCCCCCTGTGGAATATCCTGGCGACGCCCATGGCTGAATAAGCTAAAATTTCTTTCTAAGGCCACCAGGTTACTCATCACTATATTTGGCTCTATATACTGGCCTGTTTTATATCCTTCATTTTCTAGATAATTTCTGAACCCTTTTGTTACCATCTAACAACATCTAAAAAAAACAGTTCGTTTAGTTAAACAGATAAACCGCACATCAAAAATTAACAAAATCTTGCACAGCGGAGGCTTCTGGTATTCCCCACAGACTACTCGCGTGGTTTTTCAAAAAATGTATATATCTCGCTTTTATTTAGTTTTTTAAAATAATCGATAATTTTTACCGATTTAGGACACGTAAAATTATGTATAAAACTTAAAATTATGCAAAATAACGTAAATGGTTTCTGCAATGCTTTAAAGTTTCACCCTAAAAAATTTGATACAAATTAGATTAACAGTTTTTTAGATTAACTAGTTGGAACAAGCGCATTTTTTATTCAAATTCACCCTTAAGTAAAATATCGTTATTCATCAAGGTCTAAAACACTTTATACCATTTTACAGTATTTGGTATCGCTCATAACCCAAAAATTTCTTGGCCGATTTTAACATGTCTGTGTGCTTTTATAAAAGTTATTTTTATAAGGTGTATAGTGTGTGAATCTTAAACGGTCAAAAATATTGCAGAATAAGTCATATTGGTCGCGATTCTTCAAAAACCGTCAGAAAATCTCACCCTTACAAAAAATCTGACGATGTTTAAACACAAGTTTACACTTAATGCTTTTTTGTCAGGACTATTTGCTAATAATAGGGACTTATTGGGCGTTACTCTATAAGGTTTTACCATAATAGGGGAAAACTGTATTTTATTTAGGTTGAACCATAAAGGTATAACTTAAATAGAGACATTATGTTTACCACAGTTGCGATCAGACATAAGGTAAACAATTTGGCGACAATGCCAGATTGCGCTGAAAGTTGTATCTCTACACGTAATGTTTTTAAAAACATATTATTTTTATAACTTTATCATTTACATGCAATTATGCCAATTCTCTGGTTTGTTTTTTTTTTAAACATGGAGAAACACCTTATTATTATTATTCAAATATATAAAGAAATTTAGGTATATTATATAATTGCATTTAAATTTCCTTGAATCTTCACAATTTTAAATCAATAAAGAATTTAAAATGTGGAGGTACATGTTATGGTACTTGGAATATACCTCATTTTTTCGATCGAAATATCATATAAAATACCTGATATTTTGGCCGAAAGAATAATTATTTTTATTTCCCAATATATATCGGGAATAAAACCTACAACAATGTGACAACCTCGCATTTGTGGCGGGTCAGCCATATAAACGTGTGTACGATGCTCCATTCATAATTTCTCTACAGCGTTGTAGCTTTAATAATCGAGGTTTTGGTATATTTTACAGATTAATCGGGAGTTTTTTAATATTTTTTCAATAGATTTTTAAGTGTTTGTGGCAAAAGTGATATGACAAAGTGCGTAGTGTGACGAAAACTGGAGATTGCAGGTGAAAACCAAACATTGCACAGGTTTGTTTTCATATGTTTTTTCGACGCCATCTTGTGATAGGCCGCCATAGGCGTGCAACTAGTGTTGCAATAAATACAAAATGTAATTAATAAATATAGGAAAGAAATAAGTTTTTTGGGATATTTTTGCGAATTTGTGATAAAACAATATGGTAAGCACTTATAATTAATTACACTATATTTGGTATAATGAACCAACCCCAGCTGCGATATTTTTAAATATCCTATATGAGTAGCAAAAAAATGTAAGAGGTGCGTATGATATTTATTTATAACTACATTCGCAGTTTTGATACTATCTGTAGTCAGCTTATTTTTTCTGCTGAGATTTGTTTATAAGTAGTACAAGCGTTCCCGGTATAAATATAAATTTTTAAAACATTATTGTGTCAGACACAGGATAAAGAATGTATGTTTGTTAGAACTTTTTATTTATAATATTTACATAGGTAGATACTATAAGATTTTTTTGTATTTATTAAAAATGTAAAGATACTTTTGTACGTATTAGATAAAAATTATAGTAGAGTGTATAAATTCCATTTTTTTTACACAACGAAAAACCTATAGTACCTATAATATAAGGATCATCCTTTTTCGAGATACCACTATTTTGAGTCGAATTTGCTTATTTTTCCACATTAGTTTTTTGGTAATTTGCCTAAACAGTGCGGATACTTTTCTGCATATGATGGCCGTTAAAGGCGAAAAAGGCACTTTTGACACGTTTTTAGTACAACAATTTCCTACTTGCATAAAAAGCTTCTGCCTAAGGTTATATATATTTGGTATTTTTAAAATTAAAACCAAAAAATAATTTTGTTTCCATTTTTAATTTAATCTAGTTTATAAATGCATCTAAAAACTCCAATTAGACTTAAAATTCACGCCATGCTAAAAAATACTTTTACTTATGCTAATTTTTTGCAGGTCACTTGACATTAAATAGGTAAAGAAACTACTTTGCAAATGCGTGTGAAAAAGTCTACTGTTACATATCAATTTTAATGTGGAAAGTTTAACTTCCCACACGCCGTTTAAAGTACGCATTTTTTTTTAAATGGTACTTTATGGACCAAATTTTTAAATTTTGAGTTTGAAATGTGTGTTGTAAATACTACTTTTTGATCAAGAAAGTCATCATAAACATCCGTAAAAAAAAATTGTACCTAACCCTTGCGGAAGTGTCCTTCCCGCCCGAACTCCTCCTGTGCGTAAAAGTATCACTTTCCGCACTAATTAGGCAGATAACTATCTGGAGAACATTTAAAAAATTATTATTTTTCTATGTTATATCTTTTCATAAATATTTTCACAATGACAAATATAATACCTCTCCATACCCTTGGTATCAATTATTAAGTATAAAAAAATTAAAAATTGTATTTTGTATTTAACAAGCCGCTTCTGGCCGCTGTTAAACGTAAGGTGGTTGGAGCATGTGTGAGGAGGAGCATGTTTGGTGCAGCGTTGCCAGTGGAATATAAAATGGTTTTTCCTAAATTTAACGACTGATCGCGTTTCAAAGCAATTTATGAATGACTTGATGGGTCTATTAGTTAAACGTCTTTGGGTTGAACCTTAAGTATACTTTTAAAAAAAGTGTTATTGGAAGTCGCATTACTTATTCCTAACCTAAAATTTCTAACCTTGTAGGGATTTTTCCTGATAAATTCTCGCAAAAGAATTATATCGTCAGTGTAGCTTAACCACAACCTTGAAGGTTTCTCCAATTTATTAATTTTTTCACATAAATTTTAAAAATCCAAAGGACTGTTTTTGTTTATAAACTAAAAATACAAAAAATATTAAAAAGTCGTGTCGAAAAACCAACCAACCATCAATATTATCCGTGCTAATTGAGGTTATGTTTAAAGATAGGGGACGTACGGTAACTGTACCGAATTAAGGGAACACCGTATTTTATTACGGTTTCCTTAATAAAAACGCAGCTCACGCGCATGCTCAGATGTCAAATGTCAATTTTCCTTAATAAGGGAACGCGGAAATTTATGCCCTATTTCTTAAATATTTTTATGTGTAAACAAACCTTTAAAACTTTTAACATACAAAACTATAGATAGCCATGGAATATTTCGCTGTCACTGTTCAGAAAAGTCACACAAATTCTGTCTTTCCTTTTACATGGTGAGAATTTTCGACGTTTATTGGTACGCGTAGTAAAATTTAGCTCCGCCATAAACAACTAGTCCTGCAGAATATCTTTAAAATATTAAATTTACAAAATGTTGATAAAAAAATGACGCAGTTTCTCCTACAACGTTACGATAAATATGAAGGTTGCTGTGTTTTTATTTTAAATGAGGCGATAAGTAAAAATCGCCACCTTCCTGAATTCTGACGGGTAAGATTTTCTGTCGTTTCTGAAGAATCACGACCATTGTGCCATCTTTAGACCTGAAATAATATTGCACATTATGTTTTTGCAACATTTTACTTTTAGCATTGTTATCTATTGAATAATCTTCCTTTTTATTCCCGACTCCCTCGCCTAATTTATAAGGAACGCCAGATTGGTTAAATACCATTTAACGTCCAATAAAATCTGGTAATTTGGTTGCTCAAACCACAGTGTTTTAAAGAAGGTAATATGCCCATCTGTTAACTTACGAGAACTTGACTGTATCATGTGTTTAATTCAATATATAACCTCGCCCTATACGTGTTACCTTATCCCGTAATCCATCTCTTTTTAACCTACGTTTAAGTGTAAGGGTGGGAAGGTTAAAGAATCTGGGGTTATTTTGGAGGGTGAAAAGATCGGCAAGTATAATTAAACTTACGCTACATATGTCTATAAGAACAATTTATAAATGGGTGTAATAGATATAGAGATGAATTAAATTGTGTGATACAACAGTAGGATGCTTGAATTATAAGGCTTTTGTCCTGCTAGTAGACACTTAAAGTTAATTTTCGGTTTTATCACCATTCGTATCCTTATCTCTATCGAGTCGACATATCGAGCAGGTGTACTTTTAAACTAATGGCGAATGCGTGATAGCTCCAGCTGATCAAATGCGTAAAAACATCGTTTCGTACGCGGGGATGATCGTAACGTTACGACTCCCTTATCGTACCTAACGAGGTTTTCGTGCATTTGATCAGCTGGAGCTGTCACGCATTCGCCATGATTTTAAAAGTGCACCTGCTTGATTGGTTGACTCGATAGAGATAAAACTGAAAATTAACTTTAACAGTGGGATTTAGTAAGATCTAAAATAGTACCCCCTAGAGGTCTAAATATTTACACCGGTGGGGGGTACTAAATTTTAAAACCCATTTTCAAAAAACACTTACCCATAGAGAAAAGATACAAAGTTATTGATTATTTTGTATTGTTATTGCAAAATACCACAGAAAAACTGCTTTTGTTATCTTAATATTCCATATTTTAGGAGAAAACGCCCTAAAACTAATTTTTTGACAGGTTTCAAAGTGGCAAATGGTGAATACGCCAAAAATTTGGCACAAAACAGCTTCATAATCTATGTTTGAGGTTATAAAATTGGTGATTTTTTAGACCACCTCTGGGGGGTGGTTTAAATTTATAGCCCCCAAAAAGGATTATTTTGTGGCAATTAGTAATAAGTTCCTTTATAATTTTCCTAAGCAACCGTTTTTACAAGAATTAATTTACCTTATTTAATATCCCGAGTTGTTCATTAATCAATAAAACACTCCCAATTTTGTCCAGAAAAACGCCATATTTTGAACCCGTTTTCACCACAAAGAATATATTTATGAGGGCACTACGAGGCAAAACAAACATAAGCGAAGTTCACTGATTATGCACGAAAACTATCTTCAATGAAAAAAATCCAAAACAACTGTACCTATTTATTTATTTACAAACAGAACTGAAATTAAAACATTGAGTTTATCTAAAAGCTTAATCGTCAAACAAAGCTTTCCACTGAAAAATCGCACTCAAAGGTCTTAACGCACCGAACAGTTTGTTGGGCCGACATGACTCATTTGTGAACGCATCAGTTGGATTCAGGTCTATTTTTAGCCGCATTTTTTTTCATGACCTACTTTGATGAAATATTTTTATTTGTAGTTTGCGATTGCGATGGGTTTGTGTTTGTAAAGTTTTTTCATACTTTTGGTAGATAAAAACCCCTTTTAAATAAATACAAAGTTAATCTAATTCTTATTTTATGATTATATATCGAAATGGTTTTGTGACAGTGAGTATTAATCGCGAAAATCAATAAACTAGGGTAAGTTTTGATAAGAGTAACATATAAGGTCAATTTTAATTTGCTCAACAGAGTGTTTACCATTTAGATCCCCCTCTAGGGTTAAAAAACTTCTTTTAAATAGAAATTTTCTTCTTAAATCCAAAAAAAGATTGTGTTAAGATGAATATTCACTAAAAAAAAACAATTAAAATTATTCTTATAAATCACACTATGTCCAAAAGTCAAGGAGGGTTGGTTTAAAATGCATGAAACCAAAAATTTCACTTAAATTTAGGACCGTTCTAAAATAGACTAAACCTTTTTAGTAAATCCCACTGTAAGTTTCTAGTAATTAAAATTACGTTAGAGTTGGTTCCTCTAGCAGGACACCAGAATTTCGTACTTTAAAAATGTTTTTTCTAAAGCTGACGCATAGCATGACGATAGCTGGTGACCTTCTTGTTCCACTACTTGATTTTATTGGCGAATGTGTTTCTTTACACTAAATTGGAGAGGTTAAAAAAAACACGTTATAATAATAAAAGTTGTCAAAAGAGGAAAATTAAATATGGAGTTTTTTTTAAACTAAAAAAACCTAGAATGAAATAATTCATCCAAAACTTGCCCTAATGACATCCTGTTAGTTAACACGGGATTCTGTGTTTTGCCTTTTTGAAATATTGCGCTTGTTTAGTCGGGTCTGTAACATCTCTAATTAACTGTAACCCTTTTGGTGACTTTCGGCGCTTGTAGTTTAGTTTTTTGCTATTAAGATGCTACGTTGGTGGTCTACTATAATAATAATATTTTTAGGTTCTGTCTATACATTGGAGCATCTCTTTTGCATTAAATTTTTTAAATTCCTATCTTTTTTTAGTTTAGTTTAGTAGGGGGGCCCCCACATTTTGCTTTTCGGTTCATTACGACTAGATCTTCAAGATCTAATGGATACGGAGAGTTTAGAAACCGATAAGCTGATTTCATCACTCTTAAGAATCATCAGGGCGTCAAACGCATATAAACTTTAAGCAACATGAGAAATCACATTTAATGAATTTAAATAAATTCCATCGCACAACGTAGGAATAAAAATGTTGTAGTAGTATTTACTACGGCTCTAACCACGGTGCTGTGTGGAGCGTAGTCAATAAAACCGGAATTTGGTCAATAAATAAGCAAATTTTTATAACGTAATTTTCTTGTTTTTTGTCACTGATAAATTAGAGCGTTTTATTGTCAACTGCTCTGATTTATCACTGACAATGTGTTACAAATGAAAATAATAAGGAGAAACAAAATAAAAGCAAGTTCTCCCAGTCAAAAAAAAATTAGAGCAAATATTCGAAAAGTCCTCCTTGCTCGGCTAGAAAATATCCGAGCCTATTATGAAAACCCCTTCTAACGTTTCCAAGCATGTTAGGGGTGATAGTTTAAAAAGCTTCTTCAATTTTAATCCGAAGTTCTTCCAAATTATTAGCCCTTTCATGCCCGTAAACTTTATTTTTGATATATATATAACTCCACAGATAAAAGTCATTAAGAGGAAGATCGGGTGATCGAGCTGGCCATAAAATAGTTCCCCATGCACTTATAACCCGATTAGGAAATACATTATCAAGATATTCCCTAACAAGGCTAACATTGTGAGCGGGACAACCATCTTGTTGAAACCATGTTTCACCAAATCTCACACCCAACAACTCCCTAGCAGTTGGAATAATATACTGCTGCAGTAGACCATTCAAATTGCGGTCAATAAAAAATGGCCCAATTACGTGTTCCTCTACAATACCCCCTCAAACATTTAGTTTTTGGGGATACTGTGTTCTTACGTCAAAATACAAATGCAAATTTTCCCCTTGACCAATATCGAACGTGTGCTGGGTTATGACGATTCAATAATGGTAAAGTGCGTTCATCTGTGAAAAGAATAGATCTCAGAAAGTTTTCATCACGATTAGCCCTTTCCATCATTGTTTCTTAGTATAGTAAGTATACTTATATACTAAACTAATAAGACATCAGATTTAAAAATAGAAAGAAAAATAAAAAGGTCAAGTTTTTTTTGTACTTCCTATACTTATTAGGTGTATTGGCTTAAAAACGACTCTAGAAAAAAAAAAAAAAAAAAACATGCAAAAACCATATATTATACACGGAGTTGGTTAAAAAAAATTGAATAATTTTTAAACAGTCTTGTCGTTAAAAATTATCCAAATTTCACCATATCATAACCTCATTCCAGCACACTATCATCGCCTAAGTCTAGACTGGGGTGACGGTGTGGTGTGATAAGCTCACTCACACAGTTGGTTAAAAAAAATTGAATAATTTTTAAACAGTCATGTCGTTAAAAATTATCCAAATTTCATCATATCATAACCTCATTCCAGCACACTATCGTCGCCTAAGTCTAGACTGGGGTGACGGTGTGGTGTGATAAGCTCACTAAAACAGAAATAATTATGTACAATTTTGACCCCTATTGCCGCTTATTAGTGGCCTTACTGATGATGCTATGAGCGCATCGGTAGACACACCACATTTTCTGAACGACAAAGATGAGACGCACCGGTCATTTTCATATTTCTAAACGGCGACATACCACACACCGGTGCGTTTTTTACACTAGTGTGGGCATTCTGAACGCAGCCCTGTGCATGCCGGCTCTGGTTAAAAAAAGCGATGTTTAATTTGGCGACATTTAAAAGAGCGGTCTTATTTTAGCGACATTGAAAAAGACGCCACATCAAAACAGCGATATTTAAAACAGAGATATAGTACAAGGGCGACAAATCAGAAGTGCTACAATTAAAATAACGGCATTTAAAACAGCACTAATATCAGTCAACAGGTTTGTTGGTTGTCTGGTTTGGTTGTTGGTTTCGTTGGTTGGTTTGGTTGGTTTGGTTGGTTTGGTGGGTTTGGTTGGTTTGGTTGGTTTTAAATGTCGCCATATTAATAGTCCCCCTTCTGATTTGTCGTTTTTTAATATATCGCTGTTTTAAATATCGCTCTTTTGATGTATCGCTCTTTTCATATGTCGGTGTTTTATTATATCGCTGTTTTGAATGTCGCTATTTTAATATATCGTTGTTTTAAATGTCGCTCTTTTAGTATATCGCTGTTTTGTCTAAGTGTCGCTTTTTAAATATGCCGCCTTTATGACTGTCGCCATTTTAATATATCGCCTATTTAAAGATCGTTCTTTTAAATGTCGCCAAATTAAACATCGCTTTTTTGAACCGGAGCCGTGCATGCTAAATAACATAACTCTTTTTCGGTTAATTTAAAGTCCATTTTTTTGGGTTTTCTTGCATTTAGCTCGTGTGAAGCCAGGCGTATAGGGTTATCGGTTTTTTTTATAATTGTAGGAAAGTTTTTTTTGTAGTATTGTGACCTTGCTGTACTACAAGAGATTCTCTACCCCAACAACCTCAAGATTTTGGGCTAGCAAAATACAGAATGTTCATTTTAAAACTTCCCACCAAAAATTCATGTATTTAGAGTCTGATTTTGGAAAAATCCTGGGACCCGTCGATTTTTTATTCGAGAAGGACACATTCTGACTATCTTGAAGATTTTTACAAAGCACTTCCTTTGAGGGGTAAAGGCTTCCCCTTTATTTTGAGTGGGGAAAGTAAATCGAGTTCTTTTGAAGGTCTTTTAAATGTCTTTATCCACAATAGGGCGTTAAAATGCCTTTTACCGCCCGCGTTTTAGAGCGATAAGTGGCACTTTAACGCCCTAGAGCTAACTTAATGCCCGCGGGCATCAAAGTGATTTTTGCTGAAATTTGATAGTAATTTTGCTTTTACTGTTTGACTTGCATTTTGTTCGTTCAAAACAGAGAGATTTTTTTACCTAGATATGTTTTTTTTTCATAGATATTTAACAGCAATGAAAAGCAAGCTTTTGTTTTATTTTTTCAATTTTTATTTCAAGAACCACAATAAACAAATCACATAATGTTAGGTACAAGTCAATCCAACTGAAAATTAAAGATGCAGTTGCTGCAGTTTGAAGTACGCCAGCAAAGTGTTTTCTTTTAGGTTTAGGCATCCACTTTCAGCAATATTTTTCTGTAAACACCACAAAAAGTAGTTCTTATATACCTTTTCGTAAAGTTTTCAAGATTTTGCGGCCAAAAGGTCCTTCTTTGCCTCTTAGGCGGCATCCAGGATTTCCCTAGGGAGACTTGGTGAACTCTGTTCGTCGATGTCCATTGAAATCGCGAAAGCAATGCAGTTTGTATGAAAATTTAGAATAAACTTCTTAAGTGACGCTCAGTTTATTTATTTGGTTGCTACGTATTGCTAGGAGCATTATTAAATGTTTTTGTCAGATTGCTTGATTAAAAAGTGACATGAATAGACTGGCCGCCCGCTGACAGTGATTCGTGTGTCAAAATATTAGAGAGCTTTAGACCAACAACTTTTTTTGTGGAATTCATGAAGTCTTTTTTCTCCTAAAAACACGGTTGTGCATAAAAAATTGTATGTATCTCGTTCTTAAATTGCGTTTAACAGCCTCAGCGTGTAAAAACCCTCGCCTACCGACTCGGGTCTTTATTTTTACGCCGCGGGCGTTAAACGCTGTCTTTAAGACCTAGATATACAGGGTTCCTAAGATTTTCCTTAGGGATAGGATTTCAATAAATCAAACAGAAAGTTCTGCGCGCACAAAAGAAACAGGTATATTGAACAATGGTGCCAGTTTGTTATTATCTCCGGACTGCTTTCATGAGAAAAAATTGTCGCCACTCTTTCATTGTGAGCATAAATCATAGTTGCAATAATAATCGTTGACAAGATGTCTGCAAATTCCGCTAGATGGCGGCCACACCATGAGATGATCGAGGAAAAACTGGGATTCACAGGCATTGCATTTTTATTTCCTTTCGAGTCGCTTCAGTTTCGTAAATTTTGTGTTTTTAAAATGCCGCATACTCGAGAAGAAAAGATTTTTATTATTAAAAACTACATAAAAAGTGACAGTGCGGACGAGGTCATTGGGTTTTTTGTTTTTGCGTTTCCAGATCGACCGGTTCCTGCGGCTCAAACTGTCTACAACATTTATCATCGTTTTGAAAGGTACGGGTGCATAAATGGTTGTAGAAAGTATTACCACGACGGCGAAATACCAGAGCATTCCGTTCTTCCACACAGGGTGGAACGAGACGAAATGGTATGCGCTTACGTTGAGGCACATGAACCATGTTCGACGAAACCGATTGCGGAGGCACTGGATATTCCCAACAGTACTTGCCAATGGATCCTAAAAAAATACTGCTACAAGTCGTTTAAGATTGGGAAGTCGCAGGAATTGCAACCAGGTGATTATTTTCGCCGGTTAGAATATTGTGAGGTTATGAGGGATAAATGTGACAGGAACGAAAATTTCCTATCAAAAGTTTTGTTTAGTGACGAGAACACATTTGAACTTCATAGCTCTCACAATCCACAAAATAGCCGCTATTGGTCCCGCGAAAGTAAACATCTGCACGCAAGTGTTAGAACGCAACATCCTCAAAAATTAAATGTTTGGAGCGGTATTGTCGGGGATCACATTATTGGACCCTTTTTTATTGAAGGGAATTTGAATAGCCAAAAATATGTTGATCTTCTCCAACACCAGGTTTTACTACGGTTGAGGGAACTCAATAAATTTGGACGAATTGTGGTTTCAGCAAGATGGCTGTTCATCCCACAATTCACGCCAGGCTACAGATTACCTTCGTCAGGTATTTGGTGATAGAATTATTTCCATGTATGGAAATATCCGATGGCCTCCTCAATCACCAGATCTTGCGCCAAATGACTTTTTCCTATGGGGTTGTTGGCACGACAAAATTTTCCATTACCCTCAGTTACGGCCTACGACTATACAGGAGTTGAGGGCGAAAATTTTGGAGGCGGGCAACTCTATCACCCCTGAAATGTTGGCTGCTACGCGTCAAGAGTTTTACAATAGATTGGGATATTGTGAGGCTCAAGAAGGGGACAGATTTGAATATCAAATCTAATTAAAAATTAGATGTTTTCAGGTCCAAACCACAGCTTTTTCTTGCTTAAAGGAGGCGGCAGGGTCCATTATTTACGATACTTAGTTAACATTAGAAATAAATATCTTCGCTCTTAATTAAATTTCTTTCCATTCTGTTCTACTATTGACATCTATCTGGAAACGGCCAAACCATGCAGTTAGCACTAGCAGCCAAAGAAATCAATAAACGGCGCTGTTTTTCCTGTAGAGCTTTTTGCTTGCGATATTATTGATTTTAAATAAAGCTGGCCCTACACTACATTTGATATTTTCGAGGTGTTTTATGACATGATCTCGAAACATGTAGCGAACCAATTCTTCAAAACTAGCGGCAGGGTAAAAGCGAAAAATAAGGGGCTGCCAATATTTGTAATACCCAAAAAGGGGTGAAAAGATTTGCTCTGTTTCTTTACAAAAAACGTTTTTTTTTACGAAAAACTTGAGCTCTGCCACTTTTTTTATTTTTTTTCTTCAACTTTCTCGAAATTTTCGTCATACCGTAGAAAAAAATTATTTCCCCCATGGTCATACTCTACTTTTATTCGAAAAAATTTAGAAACAGAGACGGGATCAGTTTTCCTAAAACGGGGGATCTTGGTTTCGAGTGAGAAGATAAAGGGCGCCGCAGGTAAAAATTTTTCAATTAAATTAGCCGAACGCAAAAATGTTAGAAAAACAAAGCACAAAATAAATTTTTTTTTTCAAAAATTACGAAAAAAATATCAATTTTCTCGCCCTCCTCCACTGGGACTACAGGGGCCGTGCACAAATTACGTAATGGTCATAGGGGGGAGGCGGGTTACAAAACTAGTTTTCGACAGCGTTTGCATTTGTGTGAAACTAAGAAAATTTGGAATGAAAACAAGTGAAAAGTTTTTTTTTTGTGGGGGGGGGGTAGTGGTCTGGAAATCGTTACGTAATATTAGGGGAGTGGCGTGCCAAACCGTTACAAAACATTACATAGGCAGGGGGTCAAAAATTGGTAAAATCACCGTTACGTAATTTGTGCGCGGCCCCACATCTGACTGTTCCTCTTTTTTGATTTCGAATCAAATTGCAAAACCCGGGTTGGACGTTCGAAGGCGTCAACCCGTCCTATTTGCTTGATAAAGTTTCTACGAAAATATCTCAGTCGATTTCTCCGGCCGTGTATGAACGCTTTAGGTTAGGCATTTGCATGTATCTCAGTCCCCAGCCTGTAAACAGTGCGTAAGGACAATGGTTACAAAATGAAAAGCCGAAAAATATTTTTTTTTATCTTTCATCAGTTTGTTATTAAAGTCGAGCAAAAACAATTTTTATTCCAGTCCTAAAGGTATGAAAATGGAAAACATTAGAAAACAACAACCTGGAATGGATTTACTACGTGTAAGATGTAGTGACAACATCGCCCCATGCCCATCCTTTTCTGCCTAATGTGCTTTTCCGTTTGTCTGCGTCTTATACACGGCTGCTTGGCGCCGTAAGGATTTGCTTAGGAACCCTGTATATATAATAATCGTATAAAAATTTGAAAATCTATCGATTCGTTTTTGAGATATTCACTTTCACATTTGGATGGACCAATGCCAAAATCGTTTTTTAAAGGCACAGCCGTTATGGGGTAAATTGTGGTTAGATGTCGTGCAACGTCCTCAGCACGGGCTTTGGTACAATTGAGCGCTGGATCAATTGAGCGCAGGAAAATCAACCGCATTGAAAATTGAGCGCGGAGAAAACGGAGTGCAAACCAAACCCAACCGCATAATTTGTTTTATTAAATCCCAATCATTAACACAAACAAAAATAAAGCGAATCTGTAGCAACATATAAATCGACCTAACCAAATACAAAATTGCACATTGAAATTTTGACTTTTTGTGAAATAAGCTAATATATGGCTGGTTAAATGATGCTAATGGAGTTGGGTTTGGTTTGGTTTGCGCTCATTTTTTTTTGCGCTCCTTAGCTCTAGTACTCAATTGCCAGAGCTACTTAACAGATAGAACTCAGTGTGTAGAAATAGAAAATAAATATAGTGCAAAAAAAAACAATTGAATATGGCGTTCCTCAGGGAACCGTTTTGGGCCCACTTCTGTTCAACCTTTATATTAATAACCTTTTTCATATAAATTCGCAAGGCGAAATTATTTGGTTCGCTGACGACTCAGCCATAATATATAATTGCCAATAATTTTCAACTGGTTTAGCAATAATCTCTTGACAATTAATATTGGGAAGACCAATTTTATGCCATTCGGATGTTACTCAGATTCCCTTCCAGGCTATGGTAACATGAATATAAAAGTCAAAAGCAACAAAACAATCTTAAAACATCACTAATTCAGCCACATCTTACGTATGGAATTTTAGTCTGGGGAGGAGTACATGATGTACATATAGCCCATTTATAGACCGTACAGAGGTGGATTATCAAGATTATTTTTACGCTTTACAAAGGAAGTCATCTCTTCGATCCGAGGCAACTATATGCACAGTGTTGTGCTTAGACAATTTAAAAAAAAGACACTCTCACTCCAGTCACGTACTTCTACAACACCCGCCAATAAACAAAAACTGGAGTTATACCTAAAGTTCGAACAACCTTGTTTCAAAGATTTTTTCTCTACATTATTCACGCTCTTTTACCATCAGACCTTAGAACAATACATTCAGTCTACTTATTTAAATCTAAAATAAAAAAATGGTTATGGGAAATGGGACGTGAAGAGCTCAATAATCTTTTATTTTTTTACCAGTTTCAAAATTCCCGAAAATGACTTTATTTAGCAATTTGCGACCTTATTCTACTGCTGATTACTACGAACTACCGGATATGACCTACACCGATTATGACACTAGAAAACACTCAAATAGACTAACCAAATTCATTTATACTTTTTGTGGTTAAGACCCACAAATAAACATTAAATAAAATTTAGAAAAAATCCTTAGGATAACAAAAAAAAATTCTTATTAAAGTATGTTAACCCACTGACAAGATAATTATCTTTTGTGGTTTTTCTGTTTATTTATTTTAATTATAAAATACTATTGTAAAATTATTTCCATTGTTTAATAAATTGTCCTGCTCTCAATAATTGTTCCAGCACTCAGTATAGTCTAACGTTCAATTGTCACAGCGCTCAGTAGTCGCGCACTCAATTGTCCCAGCGCTCAACTTTCTTAGCGTTTGTTTGTCCTGCCCTTATTTGTACCGCGCTCGTTTGTTCCGAGCTCACTTGTATAACAGCATTTAGCACGATAGCATACATGTATACATAAAATTTTTAGTGTCACTAAAAATGTAAGTAATTTCAAGGTAAACCTTTGACCGACATGTTATGAAAATAAACATTTTTCATTTCTCTAATATTTTTCCGCATAAACCAGGGCGTTGTTTGCGTATGATCCTCATCCGAGAGCACCCTTTGTGCCATGTTTAATTTCCTCCGAGCGGGAAAAAAAGAGTAAATCAACTCAAAAAACGTTGTTCTCCTGGCTGGCTCTGGCGGTAAATTTACGTTCCAAAAGGGAGCGCAGTTTGTTTGTCGCGGTGCGCCACACAATAGGAATCTGCCATGCCAGGAAAACCGACCGTGGAATGGAAATTCTCATCGTTCGTCGTCTTGGTCAGCCACGATGCAGCAGTTTTGTACAGAAGCCGGGTAATAGAATTCTTACCCAAGTAACATTTGTTTATTTATACCAGTGGTCACCCTGTCGCCACCACGTGTCAATAAAACATAGGTTTTAAAGCTTGGCTACTAGAACCTTTCTGCCACACTTTTATACCTCCTAAACCTCTTAAATGAAGAAGTATATACAAGGTGGATACTTTAAATGAAACTGTGCTTCTAGCGGCTTTAAGGAAGAGGTTTTAAAAAAAGGTAAAGGCGAGTCTTTAATGATTTTTTACAGACTGGCCAACCAAATATTTTTTTTTAAATAAGAAGGTAGCACTTATGGCACCTTTTTGGAAAGCTTGATAAAAAAGAAATTTAACACACTAGTTTTTTTGACATCTATCAACCAATAAGTCAAAAAATTTTAAATTTTTTTTTGTCAAATGTTTTAGCTTAAAAATAAACTACATATTTCCCTATTTACTAATTAAACGGAATAAAGAAAATACCACACAAGGGCATTTGGGGCCCTCACTGAAGGCCCAGGGCCTACCAACATTTTTTCATGACGAGGTACCACTTGTGGCACTGTTTTGGAAAGCTTGTTAAAAAATAAATTTAACGCACTAGTTTTTTTTGACATCTCAACCAATATGTCAAAAAATTTTAAAAAATTATTTTTTTTTTCAATTGTTTTAGCTTCAAAATAAACTACATATTTCTATATTCACTAAGCGGAATAAAGAAAACACTATACAAGGACATTATTGGCGGCCCATTTGGGGGCCCACACTGAAGGCCCAGGGCCTACCAACATTTTTTTCATCAGGAAGTACCACTTGTGGGGCCTTTTTGAAAAGCTTGTTAAAAAATAATAACTTTTTTTGACATCTGTCAACTCATATGTAAAAATTTTTTTAAAAATCTATTTTTTGTCAATATTTCTAGCTTGAAAATAAGCTATATATTTCTTTAATTACTAAGTGCAATAAAGAAACTACCACACAAAGGTATTATTGGCGCCCTAATTGGGGGCGCAGCCTAATTGCCTTTTTTTAAGTTTACTAGATATTATACAAAGGGAAATAGAACTCAAAGCACCCGTCGATTTTCTTTTTCACTCAACCACCCTTAACGAAAAAAAATAGATTTTTTAAAATTTTGAACACGTGGGTTGACAGATGTCAAAAAATATTATTTAATCGAATTTCTCTTTTAACAAGCTTTCCAAAAAGGTGTCACAAGTGGTACCTACTCATGAAAAAAATGTTGGTAGCCTTCAGTGAGAGCCTCAAATAGCCAGCCAATAATGTCTTTGTGTGTTCTTAATTCCGCTTAGTAAATAGAGAAATATGTAGTTTATTTTGAAGTTAAAACAATTGACAAAAAAATAATTTTTTAGAAATTTTTGAAACTAGTTTTTAATAGGCTTTCCAAAACGTACCTTCTTATTTAAAAAAATAGTTGGTGGGCCCTGGGCCTCCAGTTGGAGGTTCCACCTAGGACGACGCTGTTTCGTTCTTATTAGGGACTCATCAGCTAGGTGCGGAAGCGGAAGAAATCCTTTCAATGGCGCCCTTTCTGTGAACAACCGAAACCAAGAAAATACCTACCTAAAATTAATGGTATAGTGGCTAACGGGGATGCCTTCTTGCAGCAAATTCTTCGACTAGTTCGTCCAGGTCAAACTCTTTATTCATGTTTGATTGATTTTTGTGTGCGAACACTCAAGAGGGGGCAATTGCCCTTCCTCATATGAGGCCCCTCGGTTAACATGATAGTAAAGTTTAAAGGAAATATTATGTCGGAAAAAAGTTCTTTATTTATAAAAAAATATAAAAGTGTTAAAAAATGTTGCTTGCAAAAAATAATAGGTAATTAGGTCACTTTTTTGTGTGAACATTTTTGAAGCATTGTGGTATACAAAGAGTTGCATTACATTTTCCACAAAAGGTGCGAGGTTTACTTTAGCAACTGGTTTGATGACATCTTCTTTGCTTCTCTGCATGATTTACAGCATCAAATTTTACATTTTCTGGAACATTACTTCGGGACGTGTTTAGAACACTCAACGGATGACCACAATTCCGTCGCCAATTTTTAGGGATGAATATGCTGCATCCATTCTAAACTGTTTTATCAATATCTTTTCTTTTCCTGTACGAATCATGTTGTATAAAGTAAAGCCGTTTGCAATAGCCGTGACTGACATTCTGGTAAAAAGTCACCAATACAAATTTTTGCCCCATACGGCAATATGATGTTTTTTTAGTACATCTTTTTCTTTTCATCAACTTCTGTTCTGTCGTTCGTACTAGCGCTAGGATCATTATCAACAAATTGGGTCTTTTCTTCCTCAGTATCCAAGAAAATAGCAACATCCCCCGAAATATCTTTTACACGATCCTCGCCCAATTCGTTGCCATCGATATCATCTTTATTTGTTAACTCATCCACCTCTGGTAATATAGCAATATCAGCATCTATTTCGTTCGAGTAGCATCTTTCTCTTTCTCTACCACCTAAAAATAAAAAAACCTCAAACGCCCAGCGTCATCAAATGAGGACACATTTCCACAGCTGCCCAACTGACTAAAACCGTTAAAAAAATGTTACATTTTTATTATCTTGCTTCATACCTTTGTTTTCAGATCGCTTATCGCTATCAAGAAATAAAAATTTGCCAAAATCAGTGGCACGTATTTCAAAACTTCATAAAACATAAGCACTGAACATTAGCATAATGTTCGGTGACATAAGCTTTCTCTTATACAGCACACCTGATAATTATTGCTCAGACCTGATACAAACATGTTCGGTAGCCGTCGGCGATCGTGAAGTTAATTTACTCCTTCGCAAACCCACCAACATCTAAGTCATCAAATGAGGACGCTGGGCGTTAATGGGTTAACGAAAGCTCAAAAATAAAGAAAATAAATCAGAAAACTTATAAAAAAAAACATTTCTATCGTGTTGGCAACAGAGCAAATTCTAAAATGCATGTAGGAATGCTGTCGTAAGCGCCAGGTGGCGGCATCTATACACAAAGTATTGAACACTACCTGTGAATACTTTTATAGAAGACAAATGCATAGAAACGCCGTGACGCCGCGCCACCCTCTTGTACGCCTCCAGTTTATGTAAGTATTATCGGCGAATTCGCTATCAATTTAGCAAATATTTTCTGATAAGTAACGAGTTTGACGAAATCCGGTTTTGATAAATTTCGGATTTTATTAAAAATAGGTTTTACATATTACAAGTTTGATATTGAATGAGTTTGATGAACAATGGTTCGATTAAAAACGGGTCTGTTAAATTTAGATTGTGTTATTGAATGGGTTTGATGAAATAAGGTTCCGATAAAAAATTGGTTTGACGAATTGCAGTTTTTATGGTGAATCGTTCTTATGATGAATTTTTTTTATTAAATACGGTGTGATAAATTCCAATCAGATAGGTGATCAAAAATTCCTTTGTTCCGCTATGTATAATACCATTTGGACATTCAGCGTCATCTGTGATTTATAAGGTCAGGAAAATTATTGATTTTCGTACAGTGTTCCTAAATACTAGTTCCCCATATTCTAACTATGACCTTAAATACTGCTTTTTGTCTCTAATATATTCCTTTCCTCCACAATTTCGGAATCCCGTCGCAGTCAAGTTCGTTCTTTGGAAAAGTTTAGCTATTTTCCGTGGAGGGCAATTTATTTTTCCGAGAGAGAGATGCGACCGAACCGGCCTTATCTAAACAGCACCGAAAATAATATCGTGCTGATAAGGTCTCCTCCTCTCTGCTCTGATGCTGTTCTGTGGTGGAATCGAGAGGGGACAGATAGCTCATACATAAATACGTGTATACAAAAATTTATACGGCGGGATTTTTCTCTCCCTATAGAGCGTGATTTGTGTCTGGAAATCGGGACTGATAAGGAAATGATTCCGGCTTTTAGTAGTATATCGGTTTATATTATTAATCGATGTCTAGATGTATAATATTTTTTTTATACCTTCATCAAAAACATGATTTTAGTAACTGTCTGCAGATAACTAAAGCATGACTT
This sequence comes from Oxystoma pomonae, assembly GCA_963921995.1. NCBI lineage: Eukaryota > Metazoa > Arthropoda > Insecta > Coleoptera > Brentidae > Oxystoma > Oxystoma pomonae. The sequence goes on along the minus strand of OY998164.1, from coordinate 24,465,591 downwards.
TTTTGTGTGTGCAAAAAAAAATTTTGTCCGTTTCTTACCCAAAATTAAAGAGAAATAGCGGAAAATAATAATATTGAAAAAATCTAATTATTCTTGCCTACAAATTAAACCACTTTTGCCAGTTTTCACCAAGTATTTATGAAAAAATCATTTAAGAACATCGTAAAAATATCAAACTGTCAAATATTAAAATGTCGCAGCAATGAACGTCACCGAGTAAAAATTCACATCGCTATAGCAACCATTGTTATTTCATTTACCAGCTGCCTTGATTTATAGTGTAAAGATGGTCTGTTTTGCGACAAGTGCTCTTTGTTCGAGATTTTTAAAATTATTTTCCTGTTTTTCTCGGATTTTCAGGTAAAGGTATTAAAAAAAATAGTGTTGACAACTCGTGGCTAACTCTGCTTTTTTTTTACTCGCGTTTTTAAATACCTCGCTGCGCTCGTTATTTAAACAAACGCTTATAAAAAGAGCACTATTTTAGTCACTAGTTGTGAAAACTACTATTAAGCAGACATGTGGGAAAAACTATGCACATAATACTCTGATTGATGACGTTTTGTCGATTGGTGTCTGCAAAAGAGAAATCTTGGTGTTAAGCGAGACCAAGTAGGTCTGGTTGTACAATAAATTGCAGAAGTTTATGAGTATCAATCAAGATAAATCATAAAGGATATCCCATTAAAAACTATACCAGAAAAACCCGCGACATTTTTACGAGGCGACACATTATACAATATAAAATGATCTTAAAAATATTAATATAAAAAACCATTGTTCAAATTTTAATATTATTAACCATTATAAAATAAAAAACAGTAGGTACACACAGATTTTTCTTTTTAAGCTTATTTCTAAATGAACTCAAAGGCATGGAAAAAAAGTCTAATTGTAGGCTATTCCCAGAATGACACATTCTTTGAATTGGTTTAATCAAAGAATAATTTCTATTATGAGATTCCAAATAGAAATAGAAATAGAGAATATCTCTATTAAAATCAATTTGGTCAAGAAGCTGAGCTGAGTTAATAATTCCATTTACAACCTTAAATAAAAAGACCAAATCTAAAATTTCCCTACGGTTTTCCAGAGAGGGAATGTTCAATAATTTGAGAATGTCAAACTAAACAATGTCTTCTGAATTAATTGTAAATTTAAATGCAATAAAACGTAAAAATCTCTTTTGTACCCTTGAGTATTGACCTGACAAGGGAGCAGTATACGTTTTTAAAAGAGTTGATGTTATTAAACTCAGACAAACTTCTCTTTAAAAAAAACAGCAATTTGAAAGCCTTATTACAAATAAAATTGTAATGAGCTTTGAAATTTAGAGTTGGTTCACAGAAAACTCCTAGATCTTTAAAAGTTGATAATGGTTCTAGAAAATTATTGTTAATTGAGTAGGATGAGAGTTTCTGTAAAAACGCGTCACTTTGCACTAATCTATATTTTAAAAAGTCCGTTGTGTGTGTACCACTGTGAAAATTTGTTACGGCTGTCTTGAATTTTTAGACAATCTCTGACATCCCTCACTATTCTGTAAATCGTTAAGTTATCTGCCTAGAGCAAGATGAAATAATCCACAAAAGAGCCAGATATTTAATTAATAAAACAAATAAATAATTGTTGATAAATGACAAGTATTTGCTCATATAAACAATTTTTTATTTTAACTGATTGCCTTCTGTTAGAGGGATAGCTCCCGAGTCACTCATGGAAAGATTCATGGATTCCTAATGCTTTAATATTATAGTTAAAAGTTTTATATTTACATGATCGAAGGCTTTGGAGGAGTCAGTGTGGACTACATCTACATGTAATCCATCTCCAAAAGCATTTAATATATATTCCTTCAGGATCATTAAATTTGTGACTGTGGACCTACCGGACACAAAACCGTGTTGCTCTGGAATAACAATACTCTTTATTGCAAAATATATTTTATTTGAAACAATGGAATCGAGAATCTTTGAAAATATTGATATTTTAGAAATTGGACGATAGTTATCAATCACTGACCTGTTGCCACTTTTCAGGATCGGTGTTATGAAGCTTTTTTTCCATTCCTCTGGAAAAACGCTACTCGATAGTGATAAATTAATTTGCACAAAAATTGACGAAATATCATCTGGGCCGCAGCTTAATCTTGCATTCAAATTCTCAATTTTATTAAAAATGTCCATAAAACTAATCTCACAGTTATTGATATCAATGGTTTTTGCATAATTTAAATTCAAGTTCGAGATATCACAGTCACTAAAATTAAATAAAAAGAGAGAGACAATACCTTCAAAAGGGGAGTAACGGATACTAGGGATAGTGATGCGAATCTAACGTAGCCTTTATATCTGCTCAAACCATTTCGAAATCGTGCTCGCAGCAAGGTTTTCCATCGTGGTGCTCTCTGTCTAAAACAGACGAGGCTCTGTCGATCAAACATAACGGGCGCTATAACCCAATGAGGAAATTGAACCAGTCCCAATAATTGGTTTTAGGGAAAAATGGGTTTTTACCATAGTTAGTGCGATAACGTGGTATATGATAAGACAGATGATTTCGAGTATTGGCTTGAGGAACATTTAAAGTTATTTTACAAATAAGCTGAGGACAATCAACCATTAAATTAAAAATTTTAAAAAGAATATGCAAGTAATGGAGATCTCTGCGAGAGTCAGGTTTTGGTAAAGAACTGGATATGTGCTCTCATTGTTGAAGAATTTGTAGTTAATATAGCTAAGGAATTTCCTTTGAAGTTTCTCGATTCTTGAAGAATGTATTTGATAATAGGGATTCCACACAGAGGAGGCATATTCAAGATGAGATCTAACTTATAGTTAGTTTTCTCTCGTTTTCGGAAGATCATCAGTTTGAACTTGGACGCATTCAGCTCCATTCCATTTAAATCGCACCACTCCACAAATCTATTGAGATCCTGTTGGAGGTTTTGACAGTCATTGGAATTTGAAATAATTTTAAATGCTTTTACATCATCTGCCAATAAAAGGATGAAACAAGAAAGAAGACAGGATGATGCATCATTTATTAAAAGATTAAAGATCAGTGGAGCTAGATGGGATCTCTGTGGAACACCAGAGTTTACTGTTATTTCACGAGATATAAAATTGTTAACTTTAACCTTATGGATACAACCTGTTATCTCACTTTGAATCCAGTTGAGCATTGGGTCAGAAAATCCATATGTTTTCAGTTTATTAGGTATGATGTTGTGTGGCACTTTATCAAAGGCTTTAGCAGCGAAATCTGTATAAATTGAGTGAATTTCTTATACATTTTCTAATGCTTCTGTAATATTTGATAAATAACTGCAATTACTTTGTTTTTTTCCGCCCTCTTAAAGCGCTTTTATGTAAGGTGGATTGAAGGTTTTTCGTACAAACATCACTAAAACCGTTTTAAGGACTAAATCGATTTTATAAGCGATTTAGTAAAGCGGTTTATTTATGTATAAACACTTTTAAAAGATTTTAGCTTTGCTTTTTGCTTTCAACCTAAAGAAATACTTTATGTTGTCACTGGTTTTACGAAAAATCTGTTGTTACTTTTATTTGTTTTTCTTTTAAAACTGACTTTTAATGACATTTAATGAAGGATGTATAAACAGTTTGTTATTTTTTTATTTTCTCGTATTTTCCTAAAGCATTTTTTTTTGGAATATTTCAAAAAATAGCTATATTTTCAGAGGAAATGCTTTTAATAAATTTGTAAAATAAATATATATTTTTTATTTACCCACAGGTAGCTTAAAAATACATTTTTAAAGTAAACAACACATTTTCCATAGAAGGTAAAGCCACGATAAGCCCATAACTTGCTCACAAAAAACTTCTTCTGATTAATGTGCCAATCTTATCTGATAAGCTCGTATAACGACAAAAACCTGAACTACACCGCCCTACTTCATCATTAATTTTTATAAAACCTAAAACATCCAGTAGTTAGTTAAACCAAAAAGATTAAACTATAGGCATTATCATTATTATAAGAAACCATCAGATAAGCTTCAAGCGCAACCAACGCACCTCTCAGGTGGACTGAAGCATTTTAAAAAATAATTGGGCCTTATAAGCCTGTTTCTGTTGGCTTCAAAAAAATCTGTCATGCCGAATTGTCACTTGTTTATTAATTGACGTTCTCCGTAACGAGTTTTTAAAACGTCAATAAATATAAAACGAGGGTCTAGAGAATGTTTAGAATAAGGTTTTGTTTTAGAAGTATGATGAATAATTAAAAAAGAAATATTTTAAACCGAGTTTAAGCTCAAAATTAAAACAACCAGGTGTACGTTCACATTATAGCTTCGGGCGTGTCGTCTTAAATTAATTTTAGTTTTTGCTAATTTTTTTTGGTAGAGTAAAATTGTCATGTGCGGTCGAAAAGAAATCGGGGAGGCTGAGTTTTTGGTATGTTCTTTCGGGGGGTCCGAAAGTAAACCTCCCAAGTTTGCGTTTTCCCCACTCCTCGGAAACCATCCGCTATTTTGAAAAATCTCTGTGACCGACTTTTCTCCATTTCTATTGATCGAAGACGAAAAAGTTAGAGAACAAAAATATTCGGCAAAAAAATTGCAAAATTTCTGTAGTGCTCAACTTCTGTAGTTAGTTTCCAAAAAGATAGAGGGCGCCAAAGTTATAAAAAATCAGTTTTGACGTATTTTGGCCAACAAAAAGTTATTTTTTTTTAAACTTTAAATAAGAAAGTTGTTGATCTCCTAAAAATCCTATAAAAATATATATATATTATTTATAATTAATTAAACAGTCTCTGAACCAAAGCGACTAAAAGTCGATAAAATTCTTTGAGAACCGCTTTCTGGGCATGCATAAAGTCACATGTGGATTATATATTATTATTTATAGTAAAAGCAAAAAAATGAGGTATCAAATTAAAGCTTGTGACGTACGCTACACAAATGACCCAGTCTGTCGGCCTGAAAAATGTTGAAAGTATCTGATAGACTGACATTTAGTCGGGTCGCGATAGTCTGAAAGTAAAATTCTCAAGTTTGTGTTTCCCCCAGTCCTCGGGAATTATCCGCCATTTTGAAAAAACTTTGCAACCGATTTTCTCCATTTCTTGGTCGGAGGAAAAAAAGTGTAAAAACAAAAATCTTTGGCATAAAATTTGCAATATTTTTTGATGCGGGTTTAACTCTCTGTAGTTAGCTTTTAAAAAGATAGAGGGCGTGGAAGTTACGAAAAGTCAGTTTTAACGGATTTACCCGACTAAATATCATCACTCTGTCAGATATTCTCGGCAATTTTCATGCCGACAGACCGGGTCATTTGTGTAGTGCATGTCGCACGGGGTAATTTGATACCTCATTTGTACTGCGCTTACTATAAATAATAATATATAATCCACAACACCCAATTTCATCCATGCCCAGAAAACGGTTCTCAAAGAATTTTACCGACTTAAAGTCGCTGTGGCTCAAAGTCTGTTTAATTAATTATAAACAATATACATATTTTAATAGGATTTTGTCTGATTTTTTGTAACTTCGGCGCCACACAGTGAATCGAGGTATAGGAAAACTTGGACATTCGTTTAAAAATTCAATTACTTTTTTGTCCGTTGACTCTTAATTCTTTATTTTGGTTTGACAAAAAAGTAAAATGTTATTTTTTTACATTTTGTACATGAATTCCACGTAGATCAAAAATTCAATAAAATTAGAGGTATAATTTTACAAATATATATTTAATAATTATAGTAGTATCAGTGAACATTGCTTGTTCGGTGGTAGTATAGTCACAAAATATTCACCTGTCTGTCACAACTATTGTATCTATTTATGTGTGAGGTAGAAAAAAGTTATGAATAAAAAGCTTTTACAATTTCCAAGAAGACAAGGCAAAATTGCGCAATTTGATGCTTTGCTCAAAACAAAAAGAAAAGTTTATAAATTCCGCATAGTTCCGGAGATAGGCGGAAAAAATCGAAATCTTCATTTTTAGTTTTTATTTTTCTGCGCACTTATTCTTAAAGCTGTTAAAAACGCTTAACACTTTCTACAGGCACTTTTTTAGGATCTACCTAGTGAGAGGTCCGTTTTTGAGACCTGACATTTCAGTGTGACAGGAATACTGTCAAGTTCATTTTTTTTATGGACACATCCTTTTTTTCTCCTGCCGTTTGGTTCGTAAAGGATAACAGATAACATTTTGTAAGCCTATTTTGACAAGTCACCTGACGTTTTCGATTTATTTTATCATCAGCTCAAATTTAATTTTTGCTTTAGCTTACTCAAGATATTTTGTAAATAACAAATAACTTTACCTAATATTTTAAAAATACGTGTTTATTTAATCTTTGAATTTGGGCTGATGATGGTCAATTAAATCAAAACTTGTACTTGTCAAAATGAGGTTGCAAATGTCTGCCATCCTTTATGAGCCAAACGGCAGGAGAAAAAAAGTATATGTCCATAAGAAAAAATGAACTTGACAGTGCTCCTGTGACACTAAAATGTTAAATCTCGAAAACGGACCTTTCGTTAGATAGATCTTAAAAAAGTGCCACTAGAAAGTTTTAAGCTCTAGAAAGACAGATTTAAGAACAAAGGCGCAGAAAAATAACAACTAAAAATAAAGATTTCGGTTTTTTTCGCCTATCTTCGGAACTACCCGGAATTTGTAAACTTTTTTTTTTTGGTTTTGAGCAAAGCGTCAAATTGCGCAACTTAAACCTTTTCGTATCTTCTACCGTTTAGGAGATCCCCATGGTGAGCATCGAATTTGGAACACCCTGTATATGTAAAACCCTATGTATTTTAATGCATTTTAAAATATTAGGCTTTTCTGATTTTAATTAGTTTTGAACAATATGGAGTTTTTTCACTTTGACTTACAACTTTATGGGTTTTAATTTTAGATCACGTTTACAAAACTGATTAATCATATTGGACTAAACTTTTTTTCATTGCATGTCTAATTAAAATTCCTTAAATTGTAAATCATAGCCACCTAAGTGAAAAAACTATGTAACCCAAGGCATAAAACACCTAACTATTCAACGGAGCTGGGGTCGATCAATAAAAACTATTTGTGTACAAAGTGATTGTTTAAAAATAATTGTGTTTTAAAGGTTAGTACATCGATGGTTTTGATATATCTTAGTGGCATAAAAAGACCTTCTATTAATAATGAAGGTGGGGGGGGGATCTAGTAGAAGTAGAGAAAATACAAGAAAAAAAGAATACACCAGAACATACCCAGGACATATATTTTTTATATACCACAAAGCGGAAATCATAAGCTTGGTACAAATAATTTTTTTGATAAACTGAATATCGGTAAATATTTTGTGGTATTGGACTAATATTGATTTTAACTCATAAATATATTATTTTTGTCTACAGTATAGACAATCAAAAGCGTTATATGGTGTTTTCTAAAAAGAACAATATGTTTGCAATACAAAAATATAATATTGGTTACATAAAGTCATACTTTTGAAAAATCGTCAATGTCCGTCCATTTACATTGCCTGGGTCCACTGTGCGCCCTCCAACTTTTTGGAAACTAACTACAGAAAGTTGAGCACTTGGACCAAAATGATGAAAATTTTATGCCAAATATTTTTGTTCTCAGGCTTTTTCGCTTCCGACCAATAGAAATAGAAAAAGTCGGTTACAAAGTTTTTTCAAAATGGCGGACGGTTCCCGAGGAGTGGGGGAAACACAAACTTGGGGATCTTACTTTTAGACCCCCCCAACAACATATAAAAATTTTAGCCTGTCCTGATTTTTTCGAGGTACCCATCTTATTTATTAGAATTTAACTGTACTATTTGGTGCGTTATACATGTGATTTTTATGAGAAAAGAATAGTTTGATTATTTATTGAAAATCCCACAGCTTCTGCTTTTATTATTTTCGCTCACCAATCTTGTAAATAATTAAATATACCAAAACAAAAATTTTCACTGGCTTTCACACCAAAATTTTTATTCTTCTTTTGTAGTTCTATTGATTTACGTCTTTTACTACGTTTTTTTGCACCTATAACCGGTTTTATATAAGGGCGGTTTTAAATAAAATCGCTCTCTCCGAGAATTTTCGTTAAATATCATGAAATGTGAGATTAAAAAAAAAATAAAACTACTAAGTTAACAACAGATTTCTAAAACCAGGGTTGAATATTCCACTAGATTGATATTGAAAGCTAAGGTATTTTTAAAGGGTTTATATCGCTTTCTTAAATCGCTTTAAAATAAAATCGATTTAGTGCTTAAGACGGTATTAGTAGTGTTTATACGACAAAATTTTTAAACCGTCCTGACACAAAAGCGCTTTAAGGGGCCCTTATAAACAAGGTAAATGATTCAAAAGGTTGATTTTTGTTGGGTTTCACTGTTTATAAACCTACTGCGCAACTCGAGCGATTTAAGGTTAATCAATAAATCTGAACGTGGGAAATTTTGCCCAGTGTTTGATCTGAACGCTTTAGAACGCGCCCGATCACGCTCGATGCTCGAATAAAATAGCTGAAGACCCGCGGCGTTGCCTGCGGTTTTACCCGTTTTTCCTGCTGATGTTCCCGTGAACCGTCCCGCTTAGAACTCCAGAGAATTAAGTAGTAAAACTCCCATTACAATATGTTTAGTAGTTTTTGCGTGATGCTGGTACAAACAAAAATACAGACATTCTAAAACACCAAAATTATTTTTATAAAAATATTTAATGGACTATCTAAAGATTTATTATTTGTAAAGTATAGATTAATTATATTGTTAGTCATCACCCATACAAAGATAATTACAGTCCTTCCGTATGGATCTAAAAAATTTCCTAAAAAATCATCGTGACTCGGCTACTGTTGGATGATGGGTAAAATATGCCAGGATACCTACCTACTTAAGATAATGATCAAGAATCTCTTAAAATGTGTAACGTTTTCTTTCTTTAACACTTTGACTTAAAAAAGGAAAACCGTTTGCATTTACTCAATGGATGATTTTTTTCTGACGAATGACAGGTAAAGCGCGTGGAAAGGCGGGCTAGATACGCCCCTGCATTAGCCATCATTTCAACCTGTAATTAAGACTGGCGCCGGGCCTGGCAACACGTCAAAATATCTGAGGCGTTAATTTTTATTAGACATTTTTGGGTTTTTAGTTTATAAAATCTGCTACCTACTACTTTAACAAAGCTATGATTGTTTTCCACAAACCAAAACCATACTTTTTTGCACTCGACGCGCATTTCGCTAACAACGTTAGAATCATCAGGAGACGATAAACAATAAACTAAATTAACCTACGCTCTATCTTACATACAATCTTTAAGTGGGCGGAGATAAGACTAATAATTTGTGATTGATCACGATTTATAATCCTATCTCCCCTCAACTAAAGAATAAAGTGTACTAAACGGGATGGGTCCTCTATCTTTATTTAAACTATTTCTGGATTTAATGATTTCGATACTTTCATATGCATTCAAAAGTCTTTTGTTTGGTACACTTTTTAGAAGTTTTAGGTTATCTAATGTGAATCTATGATTGTTTTCAAAAGCATGCTCGGCCACACTTGAGTTTTCTGTTCTTCCGTATTTTCAGTGTGCTAAGTGTTCTTTAAAACGTATTTGAATAGAGCGTGTCGTTTGGCCAACATATTTTTTGTCACAATCCATGCAACTAATTTCGTAAATTCCACTTTTTTCTAGAACTGTAGTTTTATCCTTGGGATTTCCTAGTAAACTTCTTATTGTGTTACCGGATTGATATACTAATTTAAGACCGGTGTTATTAAATACTTTTTGTAATTCTTTCGTATAATTAGGATTATAAGGAATTGATACAAATTTTGAGTCGCAGGTATCTTTTTGTCTGAAAAAAGTGGAATTCCGAAAGGTCTTTTGAAAAGAATGTCTATTTATCAGCTTATTTATCAAGCGTTCGTCGTAACCGTTTTCGCCAGCTATATTCCTAATCCTATTCTTTTCTGCTTCAAATCTTTCTTTGTTTAAGGGGAAATTTACTAATCTATATGTTAAAAAGTGCAAACTTGCAAGCTTATGTTGTAAGCAATGAAAAGAGTCATTTGGAATATACCTGTTGATGGCCGTTCCTTTTCTGTATAGGTCAAAGTGCAATTTATTTTTATTTCTTATAACTAAAGTGTCTAGAAATGGCAGTGTACCGTTGTTCTCTGTTTCATAAGTAAATTTAATTGTGGGAAATTTGTTATTTATTTTTTCCATAACATTTTCAACACTAGTTACTTTAGTGTTGAATACTGCAAACACATCGTCTACATACCTGAACCATACTCTGGGGAAATACTTAAATTCTTTACTTATATCTGATTCAAATTTGCTCATAAAGGGGTTTGCGATAAAAGGTGATAAACTATTACCCATTGTGGTTCCTTCTAATTTTTGGTAGTAGTTATTTTTATATTGAAAGTAATTTTGATTCATGCAGAGTTTTGTTAAAGATAGGTATTCTAAAGTCTGTTTGTCTTCTAGATTATTTTTTCTTAGTAGTTCCTTCAGGTATTCTAAGATATTGTGGATCGGCACACTAGGTAACAACGAACTAACATCAAACGAGATGAAAATTTCACCTTCTTGGAGTGAAATATCTTTAAGTTTGTTGATAAATGCAAGGGAATTTTGAACAGAAAAACCTTTTTCCTTTATAGGTAAATTTTCAAACTCGTTTGCTAGCCATTTCGAAATGTTGTAAGTAGGTGATCCTACAGCAAAAACTATAGGTCTAATCGATTTTCCAGGATTGTGGATTTTCGGAAGACAATACAGTTTCGGTTTAGTGGGATTGCTTACTTGTAGCTTATATTTGATATTGTCAGTAATAATATTGTTACATTTTTACTACTTTGTTAAGTTTCTTGGTCTCTCTCGCTCTTTTTTGGTGTTCATAAAGTTCATTTTGCAACTATTTTTAAAAATTGTTTATCCAACAGATTTTTTGGGTTTGCTTTCAGACAAATTTTGTATACTTTTATAAGTCTCCGGTCTGCAATACAAGAGAGGATTTTGTCGCGATGTAAAAGAAAATTTTAAGAACTAAGGGGGATATTTTAATGGGAAAAGTTTGACGTTTAAATTCAATAATTTAAGTCAATTTAAAAAGATTTTGACGCGTGAATTAAATTTAAAAACTTTAGAACTCGAATCAAGGAGGAAGGTGTCAGGTATAAAGGACCAATAAAACTTTTTTATCTGAGGATAAAGATGGCTTATATCGTTCTGAAATGCAGCTTATTTTAACGTTTTTATTAAATTCAATTAATGAAAATAATATTTCTAATGATTCGTAGTTACAAGGCAGTTATGTACAGGGTGTCCAAAATTAGATGCTATTGGAGGGTTTCGGGTATTTCCATAGGAGATGGAGAGAAATTTAATTGTTAATAGAAGCTTTACAATGGTGTACACTGCATCTTGATATATCAAGCTATTTTTGAGCTACAGGGGCTTTAAATTTTTCATTTGCGAAAAGTTCTTCTCAGAATTCGACTGTTAAACAGGATTTTTTCTGTCATTTTTAGTTTTTGAGATATAACACAAGCAACAATTTTTCTGATCAACTTATGTACGGCAGATAGCCTTATCTCTCTCTAGATTTTAAATAACTGGCTCAACTGGTCAGGAAAGAGAGATGACATTATCCTACAAGTATATGGGCGAAAGAGAAAGACTGGTGCTCTTTAAACAGTAATGTCTAATCCATAGCTTCACTTCTTGGCGCTCACTAAAAATATTTTTTGCTTTTGCTTCCAAGAAGTGGTATCTTTGAAGTGTCCTGCCATATTTGAAAAAACTACATTTTATTTCACAGTTCACCGACCATTTATTTAGAAAAATCGAATAAAAAGTAAGGTTATGGGGACTGTCAACTGTCATCGGCGGAATTTTTGGAGCGTTTTCCAGTCGCATGTTGGGTTCATAGTAACCAACGGTCGTGGCAAGTGGTTCATTTGAGAATGTTTGACGACTGTAGTCCATTTACGTGTATTTTTTGGGATTCTCATAATATTCGCCATTTTTGATACCGTCATTTATATTCAAAGTCGCCGCCATTGTTTATATTTACTAAATACGGCAAAAAATACTACAAACACCATTGAATGGCATTTTGGAGACGTTTTATGTTCCGGACGAAATAGATATTTGACCATGGAATCCTAAAAAGACGGCTTTAGTAGCATCCATTTTTTTTACATTAAAAAAAAAGCAATATTTTTTGTTTAAACACAAACAAATCAAGGACGCGCGTGATTTTTCATTCCTTTTCTAAGCATATTTGCCAGTAAACCGAATTACGTTTTTAAATTTTGCTCCCATAGTGGCCATATAAATACCATTTAATAAACGGTAATTATCAAATTATAAAATTTGTTTGCCATTTTCTAAAGTGTATAAAAATAAGTTCATTTTAGTAACCGAAAATCCCAAAGTTTGAGATGGGCAACATTTTGTGTAGTGAAACACTACCAAAAATACCAAAGAGGGCGCTAGTGTAGTAATTTTGGGTTGTATTTTACGACGTAACAAGAACGAATACTATTCCGACTCCAGTCACTGCACAACGACGTAAGGACTTAAAAATCATCCACCATTTTGGTGTAAATCCGGGTCGGCATGTTGGCTAAAACGACGCGACGTCGCAGCTTAATGTCGGGTCGCATTTAACAACGTCGCTATGCCGTTTAATTGCTGCTTGGGAATCCAAAGTTGGTATTTTTCTTATAGAATGACCTTTGTTTTTTACCTGATTTTTAAAAACCTTTAAATTCCCGTTAAAATGATGTATCACTCTATGTGTCTTATTTTTTTCATTTTTTCGTATTTTTTTATTTCTTTAATAGCTACTTTTAAAATTCTTATTCTTTAATTTTTTTTTTACTAAACTGAGCGAAAAACAGGGGCGTGTTAAACGCCCCCGCGACCCCCGCAAGGTGGGGGTGCCAAGGCATTTTGGAGGCCTTTTAGCCACCTTGCCTTAAAAAAAGCAAAAAAAAGAATATAATATATAAAAACAAATACCCTTCTTTAAAATTGCATTCATTTTGAATATCAATATAGAGAGGATACATGAGACCCATTAGTTTGTTGCTTTTCTTATTATAAATATTTGTAATAATAAAATTTAGGCTAAAATATTAAAGATGGCCTCCGCATTAATTCACTAACTTTCTTGTTTTTGAAAAGAAAATATCGAGTAGAACAGGGGGGCCTCTAAAAATTTTTGCGGGGGGGATCTCAGAAAAATCTGACACACTTCTGGTGAAAAGAACAGTAGCGCATCGAAGGGGGAGGGTTTTAGCCTAAACCCTTCCCCCGAAGTCGAATAAATAGTACTAAAAGTACAAAAAATAAAGGACAAATTGCGATACGTCAAACTAAAGGGAATTTAAAGCCGATTTTAAAAATTCAATAAGAAAATCTCATCCCATATGAAAAGTACCAACTTTGTTTTATATATCAAATATAAATAAAAAAGTTATGTACCCTATCCCAAAATGCAGGCTTTTTAAAAAGTCCCTGTAGACGCAAATAGCTTGACATTTCAAGATGCGGTTTTTACCTCTAAACTTATCTTAAAAATTAAGCCTCGCAGGTGGGGTCAGTTTTTTCTATCTCCTCTGTAAATACCCGTCCTAATATAAAATGTCCATTTTTAGAACGTTTAAACTAATAAATAATCAAGAAACTAATTTTAAACCAAGAAAAGAAAAAAAATGGGGTCCCTTATTTGAGATATATGAAACACAAACATTTTTTGTAAGTTATGTGTTTACGGCAAAGTAAAAATAATAATGCAAAGGAATAATCTAAAAATAAATCTTTGTAACCGACTTTATTTTATTTTTTTGGCCAGAGGCGAAAAAGCCTGAGACAAAAATATTAGTAAAAAAATTTGCAACATTTTTGTCCAAGTGCTTAACTTTCTGTAGTTGGTTTCCAAAGTTACAAAAAAACAGTTTTAACGTATTTTGACCAACAAAAAGTGATTTTCTAAAAAAACTTTAAGTAAAAATCTTGTAAATATCGGACAAATCCTATTAAAATTAAAATTCTTTGAAAACCGCTTTCTGGACATGCATGAAGTCGCGTCTTTTGAATTAGATAGATATTATTATTTATAGCAAGAGCTTGTGACGTACGCTACGTTACAGTCTGTCGGCATGAAAATCGCCGAAAGTATCTGACAGACTGACATTTAGTCGGGTACCGATAGTGGGAGGAGTCAAAATTTGGAAAAATGGTTTTACATAATTGATGGAAGTAGAGTAAAATTGTCATTGTCATTGTCATTTGCAGTCGAGAAAACCCGACAGGCTGAATTTTTTGTATGTTCTTTGGGGGAGGGTCTGAAAGTTAAATTCTCAAGTTTGTGTTTACTCAACTCCTGGGGAACTATCCGCCATTTTGAAAAAACTTTGGAACCGATTTTCTCCATTTCGGGTGGTCGGAGGCAAAAAAATCTTTGGCATAAAATTTTCAACATTTTTTGTTATAGGGTCTCTGTAGTTTCTAAAAAGACAGAGGGCGTTGAAGTTACGAAAAATCGGTTTAACGACTAAATGTCAGTCTGTCAGATACTTTCGGCAATTTGCATGCCGACAGACCGAGTTGTGTAGCGCACGTCACAAGGTTTAATTTGATACCTCATTTGTTCTGCTCTTACTATAAATAATTAAATTAAGACTCGTGGCATATCGGACAAAGCGTTTTTGTTTCTCAATTCATTACGACCAGGCCTCCAATGTCTAATGGATAATCCAGACATCTACAGACCTGTTTCATCCTTATTAGGAATCATCAGGGAGTCAGGCAACCACGCACACCTCTCGAATTTAAAACAAAAATTTGTAATCCGCGGAGACGTAGTACCTGTGTGCGCCACCTGTCGAATAAACCGAAAAACAAAAACATCAAAATTGAAAAGTGCAGAAGACCGTAAATACAGAATCCTGTACCTTTAAGCAGGTTATAGAGAAGAAACTTGTAAAAGTATAAGGTAATTTTTATATACGGACACGAGATTCACTTTGTTGTTTTTTAAATGGCTTTTTAGTTCTGCGCAACAAGCCTCCTCCGGAGCGATTGCTTGCAAATGCCTTAAAATTAAGGCCACGTAGTATGAAACTCCAATTGGGGGTGGTGCTGCTGCGAACGTTAACTCTTTTTAAGAGTAATGTTAAGGCGCATTTACACAGACAAATTTTCCTGTGATGTTGTAATGCCGACAAACATTTACACGAGCCTCTTGAGCAAAATGTTCAAAGAAATGTTCGAGCAAAATCTCGTACAAAAAAACACACGTAAATTTTGGAGAGAATGTTGAGCAAAATTTATTTGAAGAATTGGGGGTATAAAAATTTCTTTACAAATTTAAATTTTATAGTTTTATGGGAATTCATTGAACTTAACTGAAAATAGAAAGACTAAGTTTTAAAACAAGGTATTTTAATTAAGTGCTTTCCGACGGAAAAACGATATGATGTCGAAATTCACGTTTTACCTCATAAGCAACTTCGATTGATTTGATTTTTATAAGGGATATGCCAGTATACCATAATTGGCACTTATTTGTTGCTGATGTTGGGTTAGGAGAAGGTAAAAACCGTAGACTAGTGAGAGGGGGTTTTGGTCAAATGAACATTGACACACAAAATTACATGACAACAAACAAGGGTCAACGCAGTTTTTTTATGAAAGTTTTAGAACAAATCTTTCCATAAATAAAGGGCTCTCCGACGCAAAACAAAGAAATTCGTTTTATTTTATTGACGCGTAGAACTTTCGTTTCCGATTTTTTAAATATTGAAATTTTTGGCGATTTTTACAAGCTTTTATTTATGTATGTTTGTATGTTCGGCTCAAATCTTGCAACTCAAATTTGGTATTCAATTTCAGTTTTCGGTGTGTATTTATAGTTGCGGCGACAATACAATAATATGGTATTATTAGGCACCCCCTCCCGCTAATGAGGAAAGTGGAGGAAGAAAAAGATTTATTTTTTTCGATTTCAATCAAAATTGGCATACAGGGGTTTTTAGGGAAGAGAATTATCGAAAGGATGGATTTATGATAGTCTAAAAATTAAAAAATTATTTTAAATAAAAAGAAGCTTTTATAAAATATAAAGTGCACTAAAAAGTAGAAAATAAATTTTAGCATTCTCATATCATAATAATAAAAGCGACGGGCGCAAACTAAAACTAAAAATGTCCATCCATATAGCAGAGAAACGTAGAGTAGTTTGGGTCGAGTTGGGTTGGATTTACTTCACAAAAAATTGAACTTACAATACCAGATAAAGAATTCTTTATATTTACACGTCGTAGTTGTGGTGAGAGTATTTTTTGTACTTATGGTATTTATTGTCTTTTTGATACGTTAGTTATAAACGCCTTACCACTCATATCTCTTTATATTACTTCCTAGTTTAGTCTTTTACAATAATAATTAAGTCAAATGAAAAAACCTATTTACATTTTATTAAATCTCAAATATATGAACAAAAGCACGTTCGATTTAAATAATACCCGTTTATTACCCACTTTTACAACCCTACGATCCCGACCCTTGTCTAAAAAATATAATTTAGCAGTAATAGACTAGACTTTTGAATCGGAATGTTGCCCTTTGCATATTGTTTGTTCAGTGTCAGTAATCGACCTTGATTATTACATTAAATTGACAGTAAATATCTATCTTCAGCATTTTCATAAACCTTTTGCTTTTTTAAGCAACCCTTGGGGCCTTAAACTAAGTAGGTAAATCTGGTGTGAGGAATTAAAAAAAAACAATCAATGCTAAGGTTAAAGTAAAGTTACAAAAATATGTTTTAAAAAAAAATCCCCTCCCCACCACTCCTTATAGTCGTGAGGCGCGGATTACCGCTTAAAAGTGCAATTTTTGAGTTTTTTGCCGATATTTGAAAAATTCAAAAATTTTTTGGAAAAGAAAAATTTTCCTGCGCTGTTTTTCGAATTTAGGAAAAAAACCCTTGGAAATAAAAAAACTCGCAAGAAAGTCCCAAAAAAACCCCCGGGCAAAAAAATCCGGGAAAAACCCTAAGAAAAAAATATTATAAGTAACCCTAATCCATGTGAAAACTAATAGCCAATAATAATGTTTCGCTTGCCGTCGGCTTTTTTTCACAAAAATTTAAAATAAAAGTTGGTGTTCCATTTTTTTAAAGAATTGAGATCATTGATCACTGATGTGAAATGTTATTTATTGTCATCTTTAAAAATATGTTTCCAAAACAGATAGCAATAATTTGCTCAAAAATTTACCCGAACAAAATGTTCAAAGAAAAGCTCACAAAAATGTTCGCGCAAAAAATTTTAAATCTTTTGCACGAGCTTTAGTTTGAGCATGTTCGTCTGTGTAATTGCGCCTTTACAGTGACTTTATTCTTACGCGGATTACAAACTTTTTGTTTTAAATTCGACAGGTGTGCGTGGTTGCCTGTATAGCTTCAACTGTCAGGTACAATCCTATGACTCCCTGATGATTCCTAATAAGAATTAATAATAAGAAACGGGTCTGTAGGTGTGGAGTTTTTAAAAAAAATCACTTTTGTTGGTCAAAATACGTTAAAACTGACTTTTTGTAACTTCGGCGCCATCTAACTTTTTGGAAACTAACTGCAGAAAGTTGAGCACTTGGGCAAAAATGGTGAAAATTTCATGCCGAATATTTTTGTTCTCAGACTTTTTCGCCTCCGACTAATAGAAATGGAGAAAAATCAATTAAAAAGTTTTTTCAAAATGGCGGATGATTCCCGAGGAGTGGGGGAAACACACTTTTAGACCCTCCCCAACAACATATAAACATTTTAGCCACCCCGGATTTTTTTCAAGGTACCCCCCTTTTTTATGACAATTTCACTGTACCATAAGAGTTCTATGACTTCAAGGTTATTTTTTGTAGGCAAATTAAGCGACCCCGGTTCTCGACAAAATTTGTGGTATTGTAAACCGAGTACTTTAGACATAAAAGAACACTGGAGAGCGACACACAATATGCCCTGTGCCGGCTGCAGCCCTTGTCTTATCAGAGTCATCAAACTCTGGTTGCGTTATCTATCAGATATATCTTTTTAAAACCACACAGATAAAGTCTATATAGAGATGTCAAACACAGGGTTTTTCTGTTCGTTTTCGAGAGCCTTTTGTAAGGATTTAAAGATGTTTGGTAACATTTTTAGGGATTAGGAGGCTTACGCGACAAAACCAAGTTGTCTTGTGGTCAAAAATAAATATAAAACTGGTTTAAAGAATATTTTTTACAGAATTAAAAACTATAGGTAACTATATTGTTTTAGAAATATTAAAATATAATAAGGGCAGTTTATCTACACTGTTATTTCTATTTCATGTGACAAATTAATTAATTTAATAATAATTTTAATGTCATCCAGCATGAAGTGCTGGAAGTGCATAAAATAGCAACATAGTAGCAATAGAGGGCGAGCAATTACCATTCGCAACTAGGTAGATAAAATCAGTATAGCACGGTAACACGCCAGACCCTCAATAGTTTTTGTAAAAGTTTGAAACCTGATTCACCATAATAATCAGAATCAGAATCACAAATTATTTATTTCCTAAATGATTGTATAAGTTACAATATGGAAATCGTCAAAAAATGTACCTAACTAAAAAAAAATGGTGGCAAGATTTTAATACCCTGAGGGTAGGTTCGTCAATTTATAAATACAGTTGGTAATGAGAAAATAAATGAATAGATAAACTCATATAAATTAACAAATAAAAATAATAGATAAAACAACCTATAAACTAGGTATAATTAAAATTGAATTAAAAAAGAAACAAAAACAAATGCATAAAATACAAATTTAAGACAAACTACAAACACTAATAGTTCTTTTAGGGCTTAAAGTCTTCTACATGATAGGGGCACATTTCTAAAATAATTTTTTTAATTGTGAGTTTAAATCTTTTAACATTACTGATATCTCTCACTGCTTTTGATAGTTTATTATAAAGGCTTACAGCCTTGTAAGAGGGAGATCTCCCATAAGGTGCGGTATTGTGATGATTAGTTCTTAATAAGCTGCCATGTCTTGTGTTATAATGATTGTTATTAAACATTGAATTTTCCTCAAACAATGGAATATTATTTTTGACAAAAACCAATGATTTAAAAATGAAAATTGCAGGGAATGTAAGTATTTTTTGCTGTTTAAAGACAGTTTTACAAGTGGTGCGGGGAGAGATTTTAAAGATAAGCCTCAGGATTCTTTCTTGTGCCACAAATACTCTCTTAAAATATTATATGACAATACAGAGTAGGCTAGCGCATAATAGACATTCATGAGACTATTTTTGTCCAAACTGTCCTTTAATTGACTTATGGCATAGTAAGCAGAATTTAATTTTTTACAGACGTGATCAATATGATTTTGCCAGTTTAGAACACTATCAATTTGTATGCCCAAAAATTTAGTAATATTTACTTGCTGAATTATTTCATTTGACAGGCGTATGTCGCCAATGTCATAAGAAACTCGGTTATTTTTTGATGAAAATTTCATGCACACAGTCTTTTTGATGTTTGCTATTTGCTTATTATTGGTGCACCAGGTGTTAAAATGATTACATATTTGGATTAATTTGAAGGTTAGTTCTTCTGACGTATCAGCTGAAACACACACATTCACATCGTCAACAAAATTTGCACAGCAGTTTGCCTTCAATGCTTCAGGAAGGTTATTAATGAAAACAATAAATAATAGAGGACCAAGTACAGATCCTTGAGGCACACCTTGATCTATTTCTACAAAATCACAAAATTGCCTTCAATGCTTCAGGAAGGTCATTAATGAAAACAATAAATAATAGAGGACCAAGTACAGATCCTTGAGGCACACCTTGATCTATTTCTACAAAATCAGATACTTTACCTCCATACTTAACACACATTTTTCTTTTTCGACTATACGATTCAAGAAGTTCAAATTCAAATTATTCAACTTTTTTGGTACGAAGTCAAGATTCAAGCAGTCGAATGCCTTCGACATATCAAAAAGTATTGCTCCAACTTTTTTCTTTTTGTCTAACTTATCAAATTCATATTGTAGAAAACCATAGCAAGCAGTTTCTGTACTTCGACCTTTTAAGAAGCCATGTTGTGACTTACTTAACAAATTATATTTTGTAAGGTTATTAAACATTTGTTTATACATGACCTTCTCAAAAACCTTAGAAATATTTAAAATTGAAATAGGTCTGTAGTCGTTAATTTCATGTACATCCCCACTCTTATGGACTGGTACAATACTGGTACAATACTGGTACAATTTTAAGACTACTTGGAAATTTTTCCTGCTGATAGGCCTGATTAATCAAAAAGCTTAAGGGACCTGCTATATGCCTGGCCGTTGCCTTTAGAATTTGACTAGAAACGTAGTCTAATCCGACAGTATTTGTATTTTTAAGTTCATTAATAATCTCTAATATATTCGATGGTATATTAGCTTAGCACACGCTTAGTTTTAGAAGTTGATAATGTAACGGTAAGGCCCGTGCTCGCGGGTGCTTTAGGGTTCGTCAATTTGTTACCTTAGAACATTAACCTGAGGGTTGAATCTTTCGCTTCAACGACCGGGTTGAGTCAACAGAGTTGGCCCAAACCGGAATATTTGCCTAAGGGACGGGTGAACCCCTAGGCTGGTTATGACCGAAATTATACCACAAAAATGTAAAAACAACTAGAAGATTTATTTAATAAAAACACAACATTACAAGCTGTCAAAAGTGCTTAAATTACGATAGAGAGACAAATACTTTAATTAGCGTGCGACACTTATATTTTTGTATACGGCTTGCTCTGTCACAACTCTGGACGGTACCGCTTGCCACGCTGTCTACCCCTTCCGGTATTGTAGACATGGTACCCTTGTACCATAGAAAAAAAATTGGGTTCGGTCTGTCTGGCAGACCAGAATGTTATCTGCTGTACTGTGCTACGGACTAATTATGACCTTGGCGCTCGACATAGAAATAGTTCAGTGAAACACAAATAGATGGAGCACCACATATGATAACCACAAAAATTAATACTACAAAAGAATATTGATTTTTAAATAAAAAATCAATATTACTTTACAAATGTAATGTCATATTGATTTTTCTTGGCATAGCAAAAAGGACCACAATTGCTATGTTTTCATGGGTATTGAGTTCGTTTTCAAAACTCATTGTATCTTTTTCTTTTATATAGCGTGTTCTTTATCAAGACCAAGAACACGCTATATAAAAGAAAAAGATAGAATGAGTTTTGAAAACGAACTCAATACCCATGAAAACAGCAAATATGCCCAAAAAACAAAAAAAGTTTAAAAGATAAATCAAAAGTTGATGTTTTTGTGAATTTTTTAAACTTTTTTTGTCTTTGGGTGCACTGAACTTAAAAGGACTTTTGACCCAAATGAAATGTTATGAAAAAAACATTTTGCCTTTTAATTTCATAGGTGAGGTCCTTTTACAAAACCCTTTATTGTATAGTTTCATTGAGAATTTAACTTATAAAAGGTTGGGTAAAAAGATAAAGACAGATGATAAATAAGTATGTGTAATTAAAAAAAAAAATTGAAGTACATTTCCCAAATACAGGTTTAAAAACAAAACAAGGGTTCATTATATTTTTCACTGCCTTAACTTATTATTGGAGCGTTGAATATAAGAATTCCTTTATTTTTTTTACATAGTTTAACATTTGTTATCCCTCCAATGCTAAGGGAGTAAAAAGGAGGTGAAAAATATAATGAATCATCTGGTAAAATAAGTAAAAACATAAAATATTACCTTATAGTAAAATCGAGGTAAAAATTATTTAAAAAGAAGATAAATGACCTAGAAATAGTTATTGTTAAAATTATTCCACAGATAATGTGAGGATAATTGCCTTTAGTTATAATTTAGTACACAAAATTCAATATA
Organism: Oxystoma pomonae; assembly: GCA_963921995.1. Classification (NCBI taxonomy): domain Eukaryota; kingdom Metazoa; phylum Arthropoda; class Insecta; order Coleoptera; family Brentidae; genus Oxystoma; species Oxystoma pomonae. The sequence goes on along the minus strand of OY998164.1, from coordinate 24,443,613 downwards.
AAGCCTCAAGAAAGAAAACATAATTTTTTCCAAATCATTTTTGTTTGGCTTTATGAAATGCTGATTTTTTTTTATTTATCGCAATAATCTCCTCTTTTTAGACTTTTAGAAAATCTTACAAATTTTATTAACTTGCTTACATCACCAGAACAAACCCCTAATAATTAACTTTATTATTGTGGTTAGTTTAGGGATTAAGAAATATAATAAAGTTTGTGTCTTGCCAAATAAAAAATTAAAGTATGTTCCTGGTTTTGTCAACTTACTGTTTTTATACTGCAAGGTATCAATAAGTTCATTGAAAACATCATTATCATGACTTATAATTAAGTTTACTCCTGCAAACTTCACAAACAGTTTTTTACTTTTCTACTTGGCAAAGCGAAAATCTTAGACAATAGCCTGTACGTCTTACCAATTGATTTAAAAATACTGAAGGAGAGAATCTTTTCTTCTAAAGTAAGTCTTCTGACTTTAGGTTTCTGCTGCTGTACTCTAATCTGGCATATAATAAGCATTTTCTGCGAGTGCTAATTTTATCTAGAACGATTGCACATAACTGGTCATTTTATGCAATCGCTTACTACTATCAATAACTTTCCTATAGAAATGTGATGCTTTTGTTGTGAGATTAGCCTGTCTGGGCACATTGACTTCATTAGGAATTAAAGAGCGCCTTCTTTTAACTGTAAAAAGAAATAGAACAAACATTAGCTAATTAGTTAAAATTATAACATTTATAAATCATTAAATTTGTAAAAATGTAACTAAATCAAACAAATTGATCATTCTCAGGGTAACCATCAGTTGGGGTGTAATTTTTTTTAATAAATTTGTGACCAAATTTTTAAAATTTTATGATTTTATGACTGGTGGTCACCGTGCTTTCTCCACTGAATTTATTTTAAACCCGACATGTTTTATTAAGGGAGACTAGGTCAAATTAATGGACCAGTCTTCCATATTGGAAAAAGAAAGAGAGGCTAAAACCCATTGTGAGAAAAACTTTAAAATTTAAAAAACAAAATAAACATATAAATATGCAATACATTAGTTATTTAATTATGCCATGGATAAACTTTGTGGGGTACTAAGAAAACTAAGCCTGACTTCTGTTTAAGCCTCAGTTTAAGGTAGGTACTGTAAACACTTCTAAGTACTGGGATAGTCACGTTTTTTTTAGGGAGTGTCTAAAGAGCATGCAATTCAGCTGAATAGCCGTGAGGCTAAAGAGCCAGCAATAATTATTTATTATGTGTTTTTCATATTTTCCTTTTTTTAATTTTTTTTAATTAAATTAACCCAACCTAACCTAAACAGACTCAAACCAACTTATTAAAAGACAAAACAACACAAAAAAATACACTTTAAACTAAATTAACCCAACCTTAACCTAATGAAACAAGCCAAAAAAAGATGTAGGGGTTGTAGTGTGTTTTTTTGAGTTGTTTTGGCTTTGAATAAGTGGGTTTGAGTCTGTTTAGGTTAGGTTGGGTTAATTTAGTTGGTTTGAGTCTGTTTAGGTTAGGTTGGGTTAATTTACTTTAAAGTGTGTTTTTTTGGGTTGTTTTGGCTTTTAATAAGTTGGTTTGAGTCTGTTTAGGTTAGGTTGGGTTAATTTAGTTTAAAAAAAAAACGAAAATATGAAAAACACATAATAAATAATTATTGCCGGCTCTTTAGCCTCACGTCTATTCAGCCGAATTGCCGGCTCTTTAGACAATTCCTTTTTTTTAATTTTATAAGATAAAGTATGCTCACTTTATGATCAGCTTGTCATACGTACAAGGCTTTAATGTATAGGCAGGAGCACTGAAGACACAGAAGATTAGTCCCTCTTTACAGAGTAAAACAAAACTTCTCAATACTTTTTGACCAGGGCTATAATATTTTTGTGAACAGTTTTGGTATCTACTAAAATTAAAAAAAAAACTTACCTGCCTTTCTTTCTGGGTTGCCCCATCATGGTGTCGTCTCTAACACACTATAAAAGCCTGTAGCTTGTAATAATTCCTTTCTTTTCAAAAAACCAAAAATAACCTCAACAAACGCCATTGTCGTTGTTGGCTAAAAATCAATAAATCCGCCTCTACGCGCTGGCGTCAGCTAAGGGAGAGATATGACAAATTTAGAATTTTTGTACTACTATCGCCATCTATTAAAAAAAAAAATTACTAGACCCCGAAATAATTATACCTAGGCTTTTCCATAAGAGAAAAAGGTCTACAAACTACAAGTAGTTTGTCTATGCCTTGTACGTCGTTCGTTGCTTGATTTGGTGACCCGCTTGTATCGATGCCAAAAACTGTCCGTCCTAACCACTTTTCAAATCCCCTTAAGTGAACCACTTGCTCATAATAAATCCATCGCGTCATAATTCGTTCGATGACTGCAGTCCAATTCGCTTACCTGCTTTTTGGGTGCGCTTCAATCGAACAAATTATAGATTTATAATAATTATTATAATTAATAAATATGCAATTATTATCTACTGGGTGTATATAAATTGGGCCTTTTTGACCATTCGTTACAATAAACTAAGCAGTAAATTAAAATAATCTACGTGTGCAAAAGCGTCGATAATTTTTTTTTTGGGGGGGGGGGGGTAACAAATTAACAAGATAAATTTTCAAGACACTTTTATTGTTTGTATGCCTTTGCCCCTTGGCATATTGAGGAAAAGAATTATTAGGTAATATTTAATGAAAATAAACATAATTCTTGTATTCTTCGTAAAGTAACCTTTTTTAAAAAAGCTTTGAACTAGAAAATAATATATATTTTTACATGAGGATAAAATGTATATTTTTATATATGAGGAAAAGTGATATATAAGGTGATATATAAAGTGATATAGTGATATATTTTTTGTCAAAAGTCTATCTTGGGGGGGGTAATTACCACCCTTACCCCCCCCTTATCGACGCTTTTGTACGTGTTTAAATACAGTAAAAAGTCTTCACTCACTTTAACGTTAAAAAGGAGAAGTTAATAGTAGATAATCTTTTTTTTTCTGTCAGTGACCTTAACTCAGGAAATGTTAAAGTGACGTTAAAAACGGGTCATGTGATATCCTTAATCCTAAGTAGAAGCGGGCAAACAATTTGGTCGGGTACAGGTCTAAATATTTACACCTGTGAGGGGAACTAAATTTTAAAACCATTTTTCAAAAAACACCCATACAGTATTTTTATTGCAAAATACCACTGAAAAATTGTTTTTTTCTCAAAATATAGCATATTTTAGGAGAAAATGCCTTAAAACTAATTTTTTTCGACAGGTTTCAAAATGACAAATGGTGAATACGCCAAAAATTTGTCACGTAATAGGCATTTAACGTAAATATTTCAACGCATCCGTATCGGCATACGTAACGCGTTCGAAACAAAGTCAAAATACGCTACATTTTTACTTGTTTATGCGAGGTTTCGAACGATACCTGCTTTTTTGAAGGGTGCGATGACAGAACCGCTGATTGAAATCGTTGCGTACGCTCGTGGGTCCCTAACGATAAGTACATCCTTCCGTACGCAACGAGATTCTGTCATCACACCCGTCAAAGAAGCAGGCATCGTTACGTATACCGATACGGATGCGTTGAAATATTTACTTTAAGTGTCTACTAGCTTCATTATGTGTGTTTGAGGTTATAAAGTTGGTGATTTTTTTAGGCCTCTGGAGGGTGGTTAAAATTTATATCCCCCAGAAAGGATTTTTTGTGGCAATTGTTAATAAAGTCGTTTATAATTTCTCTAAGCAACCGTTTTTACAAGGATTAGTTTATCTCATTTACTATCCCAAGTTGTTCATTAACCAATGAAACACCTCCAATTTTATCCAGAAAAACGCCATATTTCGAACCAGTTTTCGGCACAAAAAATATATTTATGAGGGCACTGCGAGGCAAAATATACCAAAAAAAAACAACAACAACAACAACTACAATTTATTTAAAAACTGAAATTAAAACATTGAGGTTATCTAAAAGCTCAATCAAGAAAACTTTCCTTACTCAAAGCCCAGTCATTTCAAAGCTGAAGCTTTCATCAGTAGAGGTTGGTGTAAGCCAAGGTACAAGCAGAGGTAAGAGATCCGAACTCGCTGTTTGTGATTTGAACGCAACTAATATTTTGAAACTAACATTTCGACAGTGACAGAAATTGAAACAAAACTTGCATTTAATTTTTTTGATACATTTCATAAAAATAAAAACACCTTTTAAATAAATACAAAATTAACCTACTCCTTATTTTATTATTACCCATCTAAATCGTTGTGTGACATCAAGTATTAATTGGAAAAATTAATGAACAAGAGTAAGTTTTAATTAGAGCGACATATAACTCCAATTTCAATTTGTTCTACAGAGTGTTTACTATTTAAGCCCCGCGTGGGTTTAAATTTTTTAATTTTCTTTTCTTCTAAACTGAAAATTTCTTCGTAAATCCAACAAAAGATTGTGTTAAGATAATTTGATTTATAAGAAGAGTGTTAATAAATTTGTTTATTAAATAATCATTTGATTTGTAAGAAGGGTTGTTTTAAAATGTTTAAAACCAAAAATTTCAGTTAAACTTAGGACGGTTCTTAAATAGACTAAACCCTTTTAGTAAATCCCACCAAATTTCCTCAAAATTTTACAATCTTGACTGATGTTTTGTCGGTTTACTGTATCTGGTAGAGCCTCTCTCAAATGATAAAATCATCATAAGCCAATGATTTACAATGAATTAGCATACGGACGCGTATACCTCCTAAATGCCCACGCTTTATCTAATCTACGTTGGTCTACGTAATCATTAATTAAGCCACGAATCATTAATTAATTAATAATTAATTTGCCTGGCAAGCAGTAGCGGTATATACAGGGATCTAGTTTATTATACGTATGTGTGATTTATGTAGAATTGTTCAGGTGCGATCCAGATTGTGGAAAGTTATGGACATCTATCCATCGCTTAAAATGAGATACAGCTATAATTCAGGTGCATATGTATTGCTGAATTATACAACAGTGGCGCTCAGCGCCCTGAGAAGCCTGGTTAAATACAATTGGCATAATCAAATAACAGCATAAATAAAATATGTGGGAAATAAAATACAAGAGCATATATCATAATTTTAAAAAAATCTTTAGAAAATCATAAATTGCAAAATTTTTTTTTCGGAATGTTTTTTCTGAGAAATTAAAGTCCTCCTCCCCCAAAAATTTGCACTTGAGTCATGCATGCTCAGGATAATTTCAATTGGTAAGAATCCGACACTAACATCTTCCATCGTGTCCAAGAAGATTTCCTTTCACCTGAATACTCCCGACAAAAATGAAAAATTCTTTCATATAACTTCGAATTTTTAGGTGCCATTTATATTCTCACTTTGTCTCCAGTAATAGTCCTTCCAATTTTGTCTTCCAAGATGTTATCTGCGGATCAGATTTATTTGGACGTTTTGCCGGACCCTTTTCGTACAATTTGATTGCTTTTTTGGTCGGACAACAACGCTTGGGTCAAATTGCAAAAATATGCAAAATAATCTTTTTTTTATATCTCCATGAAAAAGCTGATGGTTGGTGTTTCAAATTCGATGCTCACCATGGGGATCTGCTTAACGGTAGGAGATACGAGAAGGTTTAAATTAGGGCAAATTTGCGCAATTTGATGCTTTGCTCAAAACTTAAAAAAAAGTTTACAAATTCCGGATAGTTCCGGAGATAGGCGGTTTTGCGCCCTTCTTCTTAAAGCTGTCAAAAAACGCTTAAAACTTTCTACAGGTACTTTTTTAGGATCTACCTAATAAGAGGTCCGTTTTTGAGACTTGGCATTTCAGTGTGACAAGAGCACTGTCAAGCTCATTTTTTCTTATGAATATTAAACATGGAATTCAAATCAAAATTTAAAAATACTTCATTAAATCACTGATTAGTAGTTGCGTGTACCAATAAAAGTAAAAATATTGATATTTAGTTAATAAAACACATTAAAACTGGAAAGATATTTAATTCGAAAACCCTAACCCCAAATAATTCCGATTTTTTATCAACGTTTTAGAAAAAACTAAGTCAATAGTAATAATAAATCTAAGATATTGTGACTTCAGAAAAGTCTTCTGTCACGTCTTCACTTATTTTATGGTGTGCGTTCTTTTTTAGAAAAAGACACAACATATTTTAATTAATAATGTGGGAAAGAGAAAACATATAAAGTCAGAAATATTACTTTATGTGGTAAACAGGACATCGGTATGAAGTGCCCGTTTAGTACCCGCGACGACATAACTCCGATATTAAGAGTAATCATTATCGTCGCGATGTAGGTGTATAACCATCTGAATGCGTTCCCAAAAACGGTGAATACCTCGAGGTATATTGGTAGTAAAACCGTTTCCATGATATGACGTCACCACTCTATCAGGGATAGGGCGTGGAGAGATTTTGTTGCTTGGGGTGCAAAAAATATTACTGTTATTTTTAGCAGTGTGTGCCACACCCCCCGTGCACCCTCGATTGATGCACGTGCCCCTTAGGATGCAAGTTTTTTTTTCTAAGAGAAGTTAATTTTTGCCTGACACCTCTTTGTTAAGGGCAGGGATCTTTAGACTGCGTAGCAAGTATACACAGTGGACCGCCGGCTATACATCCCTTTCGAAGGGTGGTCCTGCTACATGTTAGCCTTGCATCTATCTAACATCGCTACCGGCCCAGCAGAATTTAGTTCACGGTAGACTTTTCTCCCCAGCAGCCCGCCGTCATATAGGTTGACCCGAAAATCGGAGTCTTCAGACGCATTCCTTGGAGTGGTCCTGCTATCCACGATTACAGCCTCTTTCAAGTCACCCTATGTAGACTCCCGCTACCAAATCTGTCGGAGTTCAGCCACGTTTCATGGAGTCCCGACCTCGATGAAGTCCAGATCTCCTTTTTTTTGGGTCACCGGCTAGTCTCCTCTACCCGGTTTGGTGAGGTCCTCGGCCGTCCACCTTTGAGTCCTGCTAAGTTTTCGGTGCAGTGTCAACCGTGCCGCCTACTTCTATCTCGTTTGTTGTTATTCTATGCATAAAGTCGACTGCAGAGCTGCTGAGAAGTGGGGGCCCGTCGTCTCGAGTCGCATTCGGTGTTGTGAAGCAATGTGGACTTGCCGAGATCCGATCCTGCGATATCTGTTCTTCAGGCTAAGACGGTGTTCACTAGTCTACGGCAGCCCCGCGTCCATTTTTTTTGCTTCCATTTTTAACTAAAAATAGAGAAAATAGTGTAAAATGGCAATATTAGCAAAATGTAACTCTTTTTTTCTAAAATTCATCTTATTAAGTGGTTTTCACGTATTCACAAAAAAATCATTTTAAACTGTCAGAATTAAAGATGGCCGCAACAATGTGAATAATAAAAAAGAAGGAAATTAAAAAACCTTCAACTCAGTTACTTACGAAAAGAATCCAAAAAATAAAAGATCAAAAGATCTTTGAGAGGGTGACTAGTGAAACCACTGATGAGCCCACGCTGGTTGTCCAGGGCAAAACATCGTTTAATCATTTCTCTTTTCGCTTTGGTCCTTTGTGTGTCCCTCGTTCCCAAGATCTTTTGATCTTATGTTTTTTGGATTCTTTTCGATTGAAGAAACTGATTTGGAGGTTTCTTAACTTCTTTCTTTTTTGTTTTGACTTAGATAAGTGCCAGTGCGGAACGATGCCTATTTGTAAGTGATTCAAAGTTGGAAATCAAAGTGTATGATGGTGTTTAATGATGTTTGGGGAGGGTGACCAGTGAAACCACTGATGGCCCATTGTTTAATCATTTCTCTTTTCACTTTAGTCCTTTGTGTGTTCCTTGTGAGATGCTCATCCAAATTTGAATTTTCGTTTTTTCCACCCAAGATAATCTTTTGTTTAATGTGAATAATGTAGGTCATAGATACCATTTCTGTGTCGCCCACGGCCTTTATTTATAGTATAAAAATGGCGAACTCTAAGTGGATGTTGGGATCAAGTTTTTTTGAAATATCTGTCGTCACAATGTAGAGCGGAGGGCCGCAAGTTTAAAGCAAACATAGAGTATCCGAAAAAACGTGGCCTAAAGATATTGTTTTTTTGTTTTTTCATCAGTGGCGCATCGATGTTAAAGTCTGGATACACTCTGAAAAAATCTGGAAAGACCCTGGAAAAGTCTGGAAACACTATGAAACAATACCCTGGAAAAGTCTGGATTTACTCTGGAAAGTCTGGAAAGACTCTGGAAACACTCTGGAAGTCTGGAAAGACCCTGGAAAAGTCTGGATACACTCTGTAAAAGTCTGGAAAGGTCTGGATATACTCTGTAAATACCCTGCATACACTCCGGAAGTCTGGAAAGGTCCTGAAAAAGTCTGGAAAGGCCCTGGAAAAGTCTGAAAACACGCTGGAAAAGTCTGGAAATACCCTGGAAAGGTCTGGATACACTCTGAAAAAGTTTGGAAAGACCCTGTAAGTCTGGAAACACTCTGGAAAAGTCTGGATACATTCTGGAAAAGTCTGACTACACTCTGGAAAAGTTTGGAAAGACCCTGGATACACTCTGGAAAAGTCTGGATACACTCTGGAAAAACCTGGATACACTGTGAAAATGTCCGAGTACACCATGGAAAAGTCTGAATACACCCCTGAACAGTGTAGATACACCCAAGAAGTCTGGATATACCCTGGAAAAGTCTGACCATGTATATGAGTAGTGGTTTTTTATATATGTTCTTCTGAGCGATGGAAGTTTTAGAGTAAACCTTTACTCGATTTATTTTGTATATTTTCTCCTTCGGAGCTTTTTTAGGTAGAAATTTTAAGAAAGGATGGGTTTTTTTGTCCGGTTTTTTACCAAAAAAAAATCTGGCAAGCTTATTATATACTGATTTTTTCTTTTTACAAATTAAATTCAGGCTTTTAGTTTTTTTTATTGCTTTAAGTTTGCTGGGTGACCAAAGTCTTTTTTTGCATTCTTAGAAGAATTTTGTGACATGGAAAATATTTAAGATATTTTTTAATTATGCTTATTTCTTCCCTGGATATAATAAAGAAGTTTTGCGTCTGAGCACTAAGTAACTTTTTTTCTGTAATTTCGTCGCCTTAGATGTGAATGGTTCTAATCCACAAAAAAAAATTAATTTTGAGTTAATGATAGCCTACTTTGACAAAAGCTTTAACCTTCGTTTATTTTTTTACTTATTACTTTTTTTATTTTAAAAAGGTTTAATCTTATTTTACTCAAAAGTAGTGATATGTGGATTAGTTCCATTCACATCATAATCATCTAATTTATGTTTTTGATATTGTCCCTAGATTTGCAAAAAATGATACAAAAAACTCAATTTAAAAATAGATTCATTTATTTTTTTCTTAAGGCACACTAACGATATTATTGTTATAATTAATTTATAATCATCCTCCGAAGAATAACTTTTTCATTATTAATGAGATAAACTATTACTAAATTAAATAAAACATGATATATACATACAAAGAAATTCAGTCCCCCAAAAATATTATTGTCAAAGATTGCACCTACCTTTTTAAATAAAGCTAATTTTATACTGCGGCTAGTCAATTAAAATTAAAGTAAAAATAAAAGACATATTTGCACGAGTAGACTCTGGCTAATATCATTTTCTTTTTCTATTGATCATTTTAGGTCAGGTGGACAAACAAACTTTTTTGCCTCTACTTTCACTCTTGGAGAACCCAAATACTCCCCCAAAATTTGGAACTGGGTTAAATTCTTTAATAAGCACCAAAACATATTTATATCTAGGTTGATCAAAATCTTCCCAAAATCAATTCCTGGGTTCGCAACTGATTTTTGGGTTCTAAAAGTGTAAGTATATCAAAAGAAAAAACCGATATACTTTAGCGCGGAAACCCCACCGAATAAATATTAATAACAAAGAAAGTGTTCCTTGTTCTCTTATTATATGTATTACGGTCTTATTACTACCGTATATTTAAAAGAAAAATAATCACAACATGTACAGGTAACGTAAAAACAAAAGATAGAATCTGCAGCTCGCCTGCGGCAGTCTTGCAATAATTGGCCTTAATAACACCTATTTGTTGCAATAAATTTGTAAAATAAGCATCTGGTAATTTCTTTCCAGATAAGATAATGTTACATGGCAGTCCTCTCTACTGTTGTTCCTCTCAACTGATGAGATAAATTTATATATTGTTTTTATTTTTTTTAAAGTAAACTATCTCATTTAATAAGTATATAGAAAAAGTTTCTAAAACAATACCTTCTCTTATCCTTAAAAAAGTCGCAAAAAAGTTTAGTTTGCAACATCTCATCAACATCTTCGTAGTCAAAAGCCTCAAAAACTTTTAAAACAGAAATTTGAATTAATGGTGATTTGACGCCATTACAGCAAAAGTTTTTGTATGTAATGTAAATATTTTTATATTCCTAGTTCTATACAATCATAAAAATTTCAAAAATTAAAAAAGAACCCTATAATTGTAAAGGAACTAAAAAAAAAACTGTATATAAAAAAAGCTTTCATAAAATATAAAGTGTACAAAAAAGTGGAAAATAATTTTTAGTATTCTGATGTTGACTCGATAAATTTATGTTGTTTATATTATGGTTGTTCGCCAGAACCAGCATTCACTATAAAGCAGAGAAATTCAAGAGTAAGTAAATCCAACCCAACTCGACCTAATCTACCCTAACATTTCTCATGGGCTGAACTTTGAATGGGAGGCACATTTTGTAAAAACTAAGACACGGCTCGGAGCCGAAAAAGATAAAATTTCTTTTAACTAAACCACATAACTACACCTACTCATCGTACATCGCTTTTTGAAAGATCTTTTTCCTACAATATGTCAAAATCATATAACAGTATTCCTCGAAGTTTTAAACATTTAAAAATGCTTCCATTTAAGGCAGCTATAAAAAAGCACTTATCAAGCGACTAACATTAATTTTTTTGTCATTTTTTTAAATTATTTCATCCAATAAATAATTAGTGCTAGTTTTTCTCTGTATATATATTATTTAACTTACACATAATTATAATTCGTTCTGCGTCTGCCTAGACTATTTGTAAATATGATTTTTATTTTAATTAATTGTAGTAGTATTGTAATTGTAGGAATTGTAGTAGTATTACTCTCAGGGCCCAAACTTGGATCAATTTTTTGAAAAACGTTAAAAAATCTATCACATGTAATTTACCACCAATTTTTAATTGCAAATAAAACCATTATTTATTTATTTATTTATTTATTTACTTACTTACTTACTTACTTACTTACTTACTTGCTTACTTACTTACTTACTTACTTACTTACTTACTTACTTACTTACTTACTTACTTACTTACTTACTTACTTACTTACTTACTTACTTACTTACTTACTTACTTACTTACTTACTTACTTACTTACTTACTTACTTACTTACTTACTTACTTACTTACTTACTTACTTACTTACTTACTTACTTACTTACTTACTTACTTACTTACTTACTTACTTACTTACTTACTTACTTACTTACTTACTTACTTACTTACTTACTTACTTACTTACTTACTTACTTACTTACTTACTTACTTACTTACTTACTTACTTACTTACTTACTTACTTACTTACTTACTTACTTACTTACTTACTTACTTACTTACTTACTTACTTACTTACTTACTTACTTACTTACTTACTTACTTACTTACTTACTTACTTACTTACTTACTTACTTACTTACTTACTTACTTACTTACTTACTTACTTACTTACTTACTTACTTACTTACTTACTTACTTACTTACTTACTTACTTACTTACTTACTTACTTACTTACTTACTTACTTACTTACTTACTTACTTACTTACTTACTTACTTACTTACTTACTTACTTACTTACTTACTTACTTACTTACTTACTTACTTATTTACTTATTTACTTACTTACTTACTTACTTACTTACTTACTTACTTACTTACTTACTTACTTACTTACTTACTTACTTACTTACTTACTTACTTACTTACTTACTTACTTACTTACTTACTTACTTACTTACTTACTTACTTACTTACTTACTTACTTACTTACTTACTTACTTACTTACTTACTTACTTACTTACTTACTTACTTACTTACTTACTTACTTACTTACTTACTTACTTACTTACTTACTTACTTACTTACTTACTTACTTACTTACTTACTTATTTATTTATTTAAATGCTATTAAACACTGGTTTTTTGGGTTAAAAGCCCCCTCGAGCTGCCTGGTTACAATCGGCACAATCAAATAAAATATATAGGGAATAAAATACAAGAGCTTGGACTTTAATTTTTAACACAAATCTTTAAAAAGTCATAAGTTGCAAAATTTTTCGCCTGCGGCAGTATAACACCTTTGGATTTCGTGTCAAATTGGTCTTTTTAATGTAATTCTATCAAAACATTTTGCCTGCGATTTGGTGTCAAAAATGACATTTTAAGTGTCATTTTTGCAAAAATTTTCGCCTGCGGCACATTTTTTCTTTCTCACAAACAAAGTACGGGTAAATAGACAAACGCAATTCCCAAAACCTCATGCGATTTTATTTTAATTTTAAATCAAAAATTGCGGCGCATTGAAGCGTCATTTTGACGTCAAATTTTGAATAAATAAACAATTTTAAATTTGGATAACACCTCCCCTCTACATTTGACCCAGTTCCGCGTTTGTCAATCTCAGTTTTCTTGTATCAATTATGGTCACATTTTTACTTTAAATTATTTATCCTTAAACCCTCCTCCCACCGAAGTCAATTCCTTGATGCGTCAGTGTATTAAAAATATTCAAACATTTGAATCGGTGGCCTGAAAAAGAAATTTTAGTTATCCCACAAAAAAACAAAAAAGGGTTCAGGGCCGTGTCTTAGTTTTTGCAAAATGTGCCTTTAATTTAAAGCAACACTGAAAAGCCAGTTAAATCTTTTTCGATTTAGTATCCTTTAGCCTACTATAGCGGTCATATTGACACCCAACTGACAAAAAATCCATGTTTTACCTGTCAATTTGGTTATGAAAATGGCGGCAATCTATGGCTAAAGGGCACTGAAGAGATGAGAGTTAACTGGCTTTTAAGTTGAGAACGGTGTTGTTTAAAGTTCACACAATTCTGATGTTTATTTGACTGCAAAAAGTATGGATATCACATGACCCGTTCCTTCGACATTTCTTGAGCTAAGATCACTGACAGAAAAAAAGATTCTCTCCTCTTAAACGAGTTAAGGATCAATTTTACAACTCATAGTTAAATATCAAATCTCAGTTTTAAACCACGTATGTCGACTTTTTTACGTTTTATAGGTGCAGTTTATCAACAAACTTCGGTTCAATCGTTACCGGCCGTCTGGGTCTGAGTTAAACTTCAGTTTAATAGTTACCGAAAGATTCTAGTCTCAAAATAAAAAAAAAAACTGTAAGTATCTGGTTAAATCGCTATGATCGATGACTTAGACTTTATTTTTGATCAACTGGATGAAAATGATGATCAAATTATTGACATTGTCGAAGCACCAAAAATTATTCGCCTAGAACAAATTTTTTGGAGGTGTACGACGAAATAGATTTTAAAAGGAGGTTTAGATTATCTAAAGAGACATGCGAAATTGTTCACGAGGAAATTCGACAAGAGTTGGAACATCCCACAGACCAGTAAGATTTATTCTCACACCAAGCTCACACGTATATATATATAGTGTATAGGGTGATTCAAAATTCCCTAGAAAGATTTTAACTGTAAGTAGAATTTGTTGATCCGAACAAGAATTAGTAAAATATATTATTGTAAACTCTTTCGTTTCAGAGATATTTGCATTTAAAAATTGTTAATATTTTCCCTCTTTACTACGTGGTAGAAACATCAATTTTTGAGAACAAAACTTTGAAAACTTCAAAATGCTTGACAAAAACCCTAAATCATGTCATTGTCAGCACACGTACACTTGCATGGTAAATTATTTTAAAAAGCTATTCCCAAAAAAAACGAAAATTTTACTCCTAAATTCAGAGAAAAAAAAATGAAATTTAAACAAAATTATCACGTAACTTTTCTTAGATTAATAATATCTAACCACTGTTCAAATCTTTCTAGGTAATTTTGAATCACCCTGTATACTTGTGACAAATCTGAACATATTTTTGTGTCGTTTGCATGTATGTCTGTCTGTATGTAACCAACGCTGATATCTCAAAAACTACTTGACTGCTTTTTATTGAAGGTGACTGCTGGGCTTGGCTCTAGTTGGTGCCATTTTAAAGATGTGGTTAAAATAATCAATCCTATATGCCAAGAAAATGTAGTCCTTTTAAACTAGAAAAAAAATTGTTAGACTCCTAATCCTACTGCGATTAAGATTAAACTCTAGTTCAAACTATGGATTAATCTGGAGTTTTACCTTTGGTTGTAAAATTAGCCCTAACAGAGGGTTCTAAATATAATAAGACAGCCCGGTACTTGCTTATTGCTTTGAATGAAAAATTTCCAATGAAAAAGCTTTCAAATGAGAAGGGTGTCAAAAGGATGCATTGTATTGTGCCTGCTCGAGATCATCGAGTTTTTTAAGGTCAGCATTTTGCAACACTCTAATCCGTGTCCTATCAGCAATCAGTTAAATGTTTTTGAGCCCTTTGAACACTCGTTTGATTTATTAGCACCCTTTTTTATACCCTTCTATAGTCTCTACTCTTGAATTAAAACATTTTAGTTGCGTTTTTTTTCCGCAACGCGAGTTTTTTTTACAAGCTTTTATTTAACTTGCAATGTACACTCCTAGCGAAAAAAAAGTAGTAGTTAGTCATTTGTTAGTTATTATTATTAACCTCTCGTTATTTACCTTGATACATTTGACACTTGTGTTTGCCATAATAGTAAATAAATCAAAGGAGATAATTTATAAAAAATTCCTGAAAATCCTAATAGAGTTGCAAAATTCAACTTATAACTTGAGTTACGAAAAATAACTGGTCTATAAGAAGAGCGGCGAACCATTTTGGAGTTAATAAAAATACATTACCACGTTGGGCAAAGCGCTGTACAAAAACAATACCACAGAGAAAAAACAAGAATACAATAAACGGCGATAAAAAAACTGAACTTTTTGCAAATAAATAAAAACAATATTTTAATACTTAATGGACTCGCCGTTCTTGTTTAAAAACTTGGATTTCTTTCAATGGCTTCATTCAACTCGCCTGAATTTCTGGGGAACCAATTTCGCTGATAAATTATCTTCACAATCCGTCCCCAAACATTTTCCATGGGATTTAAATCCGGGCTGTTGGATGGTCAAGGTAGAGTTTCAATATTGTTTTCTCGAAACCAAGTGTTCACTACATTCGCCGTGTGCACAGGGCAGTTATCTTGTTGGTAGATGAACTCATTATTTTCATGCAAGGCCGAAACAGATGGATACATTATATAGATCTAACCTTTCTCTAATTTGAGATTTTTATTGTAGTCTAAATCAGACTAGGCATATTTACATCAGTTTTGAGTATTCTATACTCAGATTGAATTACAATAATGAAAGTCTACCAAAAATATTGAAAAATCACTACTTAATTTAACTCAATTGTTTCACTCTCCAGAAAAAAATGGTTCACTCCAGCCGATTTTTTCCTGTGTATGCCATACGCCATATCTGTATTCATAATTCCCAAAAATTAAAGTCAAAATTCAAAATCTATTACTAGAGAACCATAGATTTTAGTATAATCTTTAAAATGAGACTAAAATTTCTGAAAAATTTGTGTATTACTTTTTACTACAGGAAAATAAGCCAAGTAAGCTTTTCTCTGTTCAAGTGTTATATAATAGAACTGCACTTTTTTTTTCACCACCTAAGATCCAACCTTTATTTGTAAGTCATAAATTCTTTATAACATTTTCGTCGTTCATTTTGTATAATCTGTGACCCAAGGAAATTATGCTAAACTTCATACAGGAATTTCCCGGCAAACTTCGAGTTTTGTGACAGTGTACGAGCTCGAGGCGAGGCTGTGGCCCCCTTTTGGGGCCAGTCGACTCTCGAAGAAGACTTTCCAGAGACCTCGGCCGATAAGAAAGATCCGGGGGATCGCTTCGCTGGTAATTTATAGCCCGAACTTTTTAAACACATTCTCCTGAGAACAAGAAAGTTACAGGGTTTGTTACAAACAAAAATCTACCGGCACTAAAAGTGTTTAGAAGAGTTTATTGATCAATCAGTGTCTTGTCATATTAAAATGCATTTTCATATGACCAAATTGCTAAAAGACCCTTACGGTGAGATTTACTAAAAGGGTTTAGTCTATTTTAGAACGGTCCTAAGTTTAAGTGAAATTTGTGGTTTTAAGCATTTTAAACCAACCCTTCTTGAGTTTTGGATATAGTTCGATTTATAAGAAGAATTTTAATAAATTTGTTTATTGAATAATCAGAAGAAAGTTTCAGTTTAGAAGAAAAGAAAATTAAAAAATTTAAACCCACTCGGGGTTTAAATAGTACACACTATGTAGAACAAATTGAAAATGGGGTTATATTATATGTCACTCTAATTAAAACATACCCTTGTTAATTAATTTTTCCAGTTAATACTTGATGTCACACAACGATTTAGATGGGTAATAATAAAACAAGGAGTAGATTAATTTTGTATTTATTTAAAAGGTGTTCTTATTTATGAAATGTATTAAAAAACTTAAATGCAAGTTTTGTTTATATTTCTGTCACTATCGAAATGTCAGTTTCAAAGTATTAGCTGCATTCAAATCACAAACAGCGACTTCGGCTCTCTTACCTCTGCTTGTACCTTGGCTTGCTCTACTGATGAAAGCTACAGCTTTGAAATGAGTGGGCTTTGAGTAAGGAAAGTTTTCTTGACTGAGTTTTTAGATAACCTCGATGTTTTAGTTTCAGTTTGTAAATAAATTAATATAGTTGTTTTGGGATTTTTTGTTTGGTTAATTTTTCGTGCATAATCAGTGACCTTCACTTATGTTTGTTTTCCCTCGTAGTAATATGACGTTTTTCTGAAAAAAATTGGAAGTATTTTATATTAGAGGGAAAAACGAATTATTACCAATTGCCACAAAACAATCCTTTCTGAGGGTTATAAATTTAAACCACCCCCCAGAGGTGGTCTAAAAAATCACCAACTTTATAACCTCAAACACAGATAATGAAGCTATTATATGCCAAATTTTTGGCGTTTTCACCATTTGCCATTTTGAAACCTGTCAAAAAAAATAGTTTTAGGACATTTTCTCCTAAATTATGGTATATTTTGAGAAAAAAAAGCAGTTTTTTAGTGGTATTTTGCAATAACAATACAAAATAATCAATAACGTTGTGTCTTTTCTGTATGGGTAAATGTTTTTTGAAAATTGGATTTAAAATTTAGTACCCCCCACAGGTGGAAATATTTAGAACTGTGGGGGGTACTATTTTAGATCTAAGTAAAACTCATTGTAAATGACCAATGGACTCTTCTAGAAAACCGCCTTCTGAGGCTTGATAAAGAATTAGTTGGCAAACAAAATTTGGTTTTCTTCTCCCAGCTCCCTGCATCCAAGATTTACTAGTAAAAAATTTGATACAAGGGAAAGAATACAAAATGATGAGCATTTTAAGGTTATAGTTACGATGTAGTAATAGTTCTTCGCAATACTGAACGCCAGTAAATTCGCCAATTAAGGTGCCCAGGCTTTTCGAAAGAAATAAAACTGGTTTTATTCGTTAAGGTAGGAAAATGAAAATGGGAATAATGTAATCTAGAGGAAATTATTGATAATTATCACATTTTTTAATATTGAAAAAAGTTAATTATTTTAAAAAGTCTTTTAGATACTTTTGTTTCCTGATGTATAGTTTTTTTCCAACGGGCACCCTTGCCAAGCTTTAAGAGTAGAGATTTTTTTCCGTCAGTGACTAGCTCAGGAAATATCCAAGTGGCGTTCAAAACGGGTCATGTGATATCCATACTTTTTGGAGTCCAATAAACATCCGAACACGGCTGGGAGCATTTTTTTGACTTCTGGTCGAATAAGCTAAAATTTCACCCATTTAAATGTTTGAATACTTTGAATCGGTGCCCTTAAAAAGAAATTTTACCTTATTCGGAACTAGGTGTTTGCCCTCAAACTTAATTATACAGCGCTCGCACTTTCTCTAAAAATTACTTTGAATCTTTAAAAAAAATTGCTTTTAAGGAACTTTAGACACGTTTAAAGATACAAATTTCACTCGATCGAGTAGTTTAAGTAGTGTTTTAGAAATGCTCAAAACTCAAAAAGTAAAAACTTATATCAAAACTAAATTAAACAGTTACCAAGCACACATTTCGACCTACAAATGTGTGAAATTTGGTTTAAATCGGTTTGCTAATTTTTGAGGAATGGTCCCAGGTATTTTTTTAAGCAATGGGGTCATTTGGGAGTTCAGAAAATACTCAAATTAGACCACTTGTCTCTTTTTGGTTAATAGAGTAATTTTCTCAACATATATGATGTTAAATAGGAGGTAGACAAGAAAACGTTATTTTTAAGGTTGGATTTGGTCTATTATGTCCGTGTATGGGAACATTTCGTTACGGCATGTTTTTTCCATGATTATACTAGTGGCTCTAAAAGTACCTCTTCCTCCCTTGTACCCTTGATATTTTGTATGGGCAATTTCATAATCTTGTTAGCGATAAAGTATTAGCAGGGACATTTTTATTACCTAATTATATTTAATACAGCGAAAGTTGGGTTAGATTGGGCGAGTGGTCAAAATTTTTCTGAAATAAGTATAGTTTGAAAGCCCACACCATGGTGTGAGTGCCCGCACTCGGTGTGTATGCAAGTGTACATACCACCTATAATCTGTCATTCTTGTCTAATGTCAGCTAATTTACAAAAACAAAACAGGGAGATGTTGGGATAAATGATAAAATAGGCTTTTTGTTTCCTCTTATTTTCGAAAGTTGGCGTTGGTTTCTCGGGTTGCTTTTCTTATGTGACATGATCTTATAAGAAATGACACAAAAAATATATTTTTTTTTGCGCTACAAGTGGGTATAAAAATGTAAAAATAGGCCTTTTGTCCTCTCTTATTTTCGAATACAATACAAGTGAGCAGAAAAATGTTGAATAGTGTTTAAAACCGTCCCCACCACTTTTTATTTCTTAACGGATCATTTAAATATCAGGTCATTGAAAAGCTACATAAAAACATTCCAAAATTTTGAAAATGATCAAGTATCAGCTAGAACTTCTTGAGACCTCCTATAAATAAAGTATACCTATATATATATATATATATATATATATATTTACTAGACTAATAAGACATTAAGAAAAATGTAAAAATAGAACGAAAAATAAAAATGTCACGTTTTTTTTTTACTTCCTATACTTATTAGGTGTATTGGCTTAAAAACAATTCTAGAAAAAAAAATCATAAAAAACCATATAGTATACAGTTAGTTAAAAAAAATTGAATAAAATTAAATTTTTAAACAGTCTTGTCGTTAAAAATTATCCAAATTATAGTCCAATTTTTCGGTGAGCGTACTGACGTAATTTTTTTGGATCTTTTTATTTTAGACAGCGACAATAAATATGTAAAAAAAAGTTAAGTCGTTGATTGTTCCAACTGTTACTTCAAATTGACAACAACAAATTATTTGACATGGAAACTGTTAACAACAAAGAAATACGTTTTCAGAGGCAAAAATGACGTCAGTCCGCTCATCAAAAAATTGAACTATACACCATATCATAACCTCATTCAAGCACACATCCCCCAAGTTTAGACTGGGGTGACGGTGTGGTGTGATAAGCTCACTAAAACAGAAATAATTATGTACAATTTTGACCCTTATTGCCGCTTATTAGTGTCCTTGCTAATGACGCTATAAAAGCACTCGTGGACACACCACCTTTCCTGAACGACGAAAATGAGACGCACCGGTCATTTTCATATTCCTGAATGGCGACACACCACACACCGGTGCGTTTTTTACACTAGTGTGGGCATTCTGAACGCAGCCCTGTCGTTCCTACTTTTACTTTTTTTACTTTTACTACTGGCGCCAGAGACGGACATTTTTAAGAAAAAATCTTTTGCTGGTATGCTTGAGTTCTTAATTTTTTCCAGATATATGTGACGAATATTTGGTTAGAGGATACTACGACTCCATATCGGTGAAAATGGTGGGGGTTGCCCGATGCGTCACGGGATCTCCTCTGCCTAGTGGTGTGCCGAACCCTTAGGTAAGAATGAGATCAGGCACACCAGTTGATTTTTTCTCAGGGCTTTTGCTTACGTGGCCTGCAAAATAGTGTCTAGAATTGCCCAATTAACCCCCTTGGTGGGCAGGGGGGGGGGGCGGGCAGCAGATCTCATTAAAAATATTGTAATTAGTTTTTCAATATAAGCTTTTTTGTATATACTTTTGTTTCAAGTTAAAAATATTAATAGAATTAATTGTTTTGAATAAAAATTGTCACAGGGGGTATTAACCCCTCTTTTAGAGTAGTGCGACAAACTCTTAGCCCAGAACGAGGACAGGTA
Source organism: Oxystoma pomonae (assembly GCA_963921995.1). Lineage (NCBI taxonomy): Eukaryota > Metazoa > Arthropoda > Insecta > Coleoptera > Brentidae > Oxystoma > Oxystoma pomonae. The sequence goes on along the minus strand of OY998164.1, from coordinate 24,423,056 downwards.
CACCAGTTGATTTTTGGTCTACTACCCCCACTTTTGGAGTAGTGCGACAAACTCTTAGCCCAAAATGAGGAGAGTCACACCAGTTGATTTTTAGAGCACTGCGACGAAAATATTAATAGAATTAATTGTTTTGAATAAAAATTGTCACAGGGGGTATTAACTCCCCTTTTAGAGTAGTGAGACGAACTCTTAGCCCAGAATGAGGACAGGCAAACCAGTTGATTTTTAACATCCACTTTTTAAGTTAGTTAGTCTATAATGAGGACACGCATATCAGTTGATTTTTGGTCAGGAGGTACTACCGTAATTTTTAGAGTGGTGCGCCGATTTCCTATCCATAATATTTTATACCGCCAGCGCTCGTACCATATATTTATATTCAGTTTAGGAATATTTTTGACAAGCCTCGTAGACTTTCCTGTGGGAAAGACACTTTGTTATTTTAGAGCTGGGACTTAAATGTTTTTAACTACTTCTTAAATTCGTTCGACGATAAGATGACGGCTAAAATGGCGAAAAAGTTTGGCTTGAGTGAAATATGGCGACAATGGGGACGGGTCCCGTTGATATATTATGGTAGTTTGAAACAAAAATACTGGAAAATGTTTTAGTTTACCATAAATAACACAATAATGTATTATCTTGTGTAAGTTTGGTGCAAAGTAAATTAATTTTAATTTGTTAGAGGAATAAAATAATGGAGTAAATGTCTTCTCTCAATAAGTGATCCTAAAATTTTCGACTTCGGTTTAAACCGGTTTCTCTCACTTTTGCGCGATATTGATCGAAAGTAGTTATTTTGGTTTTGACTAACAGAATTATTTTCGATCAATATCGGGCAAAAGTAAGAGAAACCGATTTAAACCGAAGATTTTGATCAATGAGATGCATAGTAGCTAGAGAATTTGACTCACAGGTGCCTAATTCTTGAATCTCGAGAGAAGGAACGATCCCTCAAGAGAAGGGATCAATCCCGAGGAATAATCCTATCCGCCGAAAAAAGACGCTTTTCCTTGAAACCTCTTTGAAATTTTAAATTGAAATATTTACATTTTTCACGCATGCTTGCCTGAGGAGTGGGACCCACCCCTGGCTTTGGAGTCGGGGAGCGCGAACACCCAATTTTTGATACAATGGAATGAGCGATCCCCGCTCAAGAATATGAAATGCGTTTGACGTGGGATCATTCGACACAAATCTATGTCATTCCCTGCTCCGCGGTTATTCCTTCGTTTGACAACTTTGACAGTATGTGTGACATCATATCCCCCACCACTCAAGAATCATTAACGAATGAAATGGGTCGCTGAAATTAATTCTGTTAAAGAGTAAAAAAAAAGTTCTTGACCCACAAAACTACCAAAAAGGTCAATATCTGGGCTCATATTACAAAAAACATACAGTTAAGCAGAAGACGTCCTGTTTTGAGGTCGCTGATCTCAATTGGTATTTTCCTTCTATTTCCTAAACCCAACCAAACTTATTACAAAACAAGACTAAAACATAACCTTAAAAAGCTACAACCAAAAGATGAACCCAAGTCCAGAGAGTGGTTATAAGTGTTAAATACCAAAAGAAAATCATAACTTCCCCTACTATTTCACGCTGAAAATCGCCTCTAAGTTTGTCAGCTTTCTTATTTTAAATACAACACCCTGTATTTTATTGCATTTTTATATTTATCTTTCTTTCTGATTAAAATAATGTAATATAGTATGACCATGCTAGGTTAAATATTTTTTGAGTTGAGATATAGCGCGTCAAGATTTTACCCCTATGGTCGCTATGATATAATCTACTGTAATTTTAATGACATTTGACAACAACACTCTATATTTTATTCCATTTTTATATTTTCTTCTGAATAAAATAATATAGGTTTGTTTGAAAGTTCTGATGATGATCTGATGTACTGATCGTCTTCAGGTGCAAACTACAATCCATTCCTAAGGCTACGTACTTACATACTATGGGAAATCACCCAACCGTAAAGTTGCAATGGCCTTATGCCCAATCACAAGTTCCAGAAATTCTCCAACAAGCAATCTGTCTAAATTTCTTTTGATAATTATTCAACTTCTTGCAGGCAAGACCGCTTCATTTGTTCCAACAATTTTGTTAATATTCTTAAATCTTTTGTTCCATACACCAATGTCCCAATAAACGAATCGCTAGATATTATTAGACAGAGACTGGTTGATGGCGAATCTCTTTATGAACGTACCAGCCTGCCGCTGGAGGGAGTGATGGAGTTGTTGGAGTGCTGCCTACATAACTCTTATTTTCAAGTGAAAGATAGGTTTTATGCTCAGGATGACGGCTTGCCAATGAGTTCATCGCTTTCGCCAGTGGTGGCCAATATTTACATGGAGTGGTTCGAATCACAAGCAGTTGATACCGCAACATATAAACCTAAGCTCTGGCTAAGATATATTGATGATACTTTTTTTTGTCTGGACTGGGAATGACCAACAACTTTTAGAATTTCTTTACCACCTAAATAACATAAGACCCACCATTAAATTCACAATGTAGTTGGAGCAAATTTTGTCAAACGAGTATAAAGCGACATCAGAACAACAGTTTATCGTAAACCCACTCACACAGGACAATATTTAAATTAAGGTTCAAATCATTCTGCTACAACCAAACGAGGCATACTAAGAACTTTGTATAACAGAGCCGTTCAAATTTGTAACAATTCTTATGACTTGGAAATCGAAATAAGAAAAATTTTTATAGTCTTAAACTTATAACAGATACTATTTCTAAATTTCAGTAAACGGGACAGAGATTACAAGACCAAAACCAGGCAAATTCATTCCTTTCAATTCCATACATTAAAGGAGTATCAGAGAAAATTCGAAGAGTAGCGAACAACTTTAATATTAAAACAGCTTTTAAATGTAATAATTAGTAAAACAAAACCGGAAAACAAACAAAATAAGGAATGTATTTACCAAGTTCCTTGTAGGCGAAACAAAAAGACTACTATCTGTTAGGCTTAAGAAGGTAAAATAGCGAAATCGCCGAACATGCATGGTCAAAACAACACCAAATGTAGTGGATAGAAGCCAAGGTTTTGCAGAAGGAGCCACACTGGAAGAATCGAAAATTTCTTTAAGCTGCCGTTATTGGGCAGAATCAGGGTATTTTCAGTAAACCAAGAGTTTAAATTTAAAATATTTGGAAGCCCCTTTTTGGGCGGAGCCAACTTCTTAAACTTCACTAGCCTTAGAAATAGATTGTAGTTTGCACCTGAATACGATCAAAGGTTGTACTGATCGAAACGTCGTGCATAAATAAAATATAGACAATGGAAGTCCGAAACAGAGTTCATTTCAAAATAATACAGGATGAAAAATGTTATACAACTTTTGTATGTATAACATGTTTATGTAGCATTCATAAACAAAATTACGGTAGATGGGATCATAGCCATCTTAGCGGTCAAATTTTAGTACGTTATATCTTAAAAAATATTTATCATAGCATGAGCATATTATATATTTTTAAAATAAGATTAATTCAAAAGTGCAATAAAATACAAGGTGTTTTATTTAAAATAAGAAACATGGTGGAAAAATTTGACATTTGTAATGACATTTGACAACTTTGGCATAATATTTTAAAAGGACGCAAAAAGTAATTCACACAACTTTTGTATTTAAAACTTTTTTTATAGGAAAAACGTGAATGAGAATCCGACTCTCTAAATACTTCCCCCCAAATCCTACAATAGCCCATAAAAAGAATCAATCTCATCTTTTTAGGAGTGTCACGTCTTTTCTCTATTACAGAACAACATAATCAATTGTCTCCCAAGGGTAGAAAAGTTATTAATTTTAAATAGTTTCGTAGAAATTGAACATTGTACTGTGTGGTCTATGCATCTTTAAGTTTTCACGCTGAGCTCGGTCACAGTTTCGTGACAATGGAGCAATTTGGACAGGAGCCCTACCCACTGTTAGGGTCACCAACCAAAATGACATGTGATTAATATCTAAGTAGGAGTTTATTAAATCATCTTCCTTCTGTATAAGGGTTGCTGTTTTATGCCAAGCACACCTGATGAAAAATGATTTTTTAAAAATTTAGAACGCAAATAACAAATAAAAATTCAAAAAATTTTAAATAGCATATCTTTGTTTGACACACCATTTTTTGATATTTATGGTTCTAATTTAGTTTCTTTAAAGTTACTATTATTGTTAAAATAACAATAAATTTAAATGAAGCAAGTTTTTTTATTTTTTTACAGAGCTTTTTAATTGTGGTTTGTTATTCCTTGTTTTTTAAAATGTCTGTGTATTTTTTACTTTAATTTTTTTAGTTATTGACAAGAAAGGTTTACTCTCACTGAAAAAGAACTCATAAAGTTTTTTTGTGTCTTTGTAGAACCCTGAAGATGGCCCAATAAATGGCGCCGAAATGTTGGCGATTAAATAATTTGTGTTTTTTAAATTTTGACCCACCAATTAAAATAAAGATAAATTTCGTTGGGGGGACCATCATAAGAAGCTTAAGCATTTTCAATGCTACATTTTGTAGCCTTTTTGTAGCTATTTTCTTACGGTAAAATTAATTTTGTAGCTGTAGCTGTTTTCGAGAAAACGCGACCCCCTACTACGCCTAGCTTAACCGTTAAGCTGAGGGACCACCCCATAACTTCAATTAAGCTAAAGCTAGAAGATTTAAATAATCACTTATTTTGTAGCTCGGCTTGTTCCAGAGGATCAAATATTAAAAGTTTTTAAAATATTCGTAGGGTTTTCTATGATTACAAAAAATAATTTATGAAATATAACGATAAGTAATTAGAAATTGAATTAAACCTTAACTGAATTGATCTATTACAATCCTTTTTTTCACATCAATGCCAATAAAAGATTTAATAATATCAATTAAACCAATGTTCCATCCTTTAGGTCGTATTAAGCACTTTGGCAACCCCATAATTTGAGCAATTTTATTTAATGACTTAATTCACAAACACCCCAAGAGCCCTTCAAATATATATGTACTTTTGTTACACGCTTCTTGATTTTTTAGAAAGAAAATAAATGTAAAGAAATCCAAAGAAAACAGACACCTCAGGCGCCAGATCAACAGGTACAAAAGGCATTATTTCGAAAAACTCTCGGCCAAAAGCCTACCAACACATAATTATTGAGGACATTGTCGAGCTGTCAAAACTAGGGATTAAGAACTTTTTTCCTTCTTCAGAAATACTTTTAATGTTCCAAGGCAAATTATTGTGTTCCTTGCTTGACGTTAAAAAACTACATACCTTAATGTGTTTATGTATTTTATTTTACTTATATTAACTTAATTTAATGTATTAATTCGGTGTTGGTTATTTTGTTTGTAGCAGGCAGCATCGTAGATGGAGAATACTCTGATTTTACAAAACACAAATTCAGTCAAAGACACTCAAATAAAAATTAAGCCCATTTCTCTCCAGTATGCATGATTATTAAACAACTTACAGATAGTACCACCGCTGGACAATTAAAGAATCTTTGCTTCAGTTTGTCTAGGTATTTGCATAATTTTTTTGAGTTGTGTTACTTATTACTATTTTTGACAATTTTTTTTAATTACTCGTGGATTAATTAAAATTATTATTATAATAATTATCATTGATGTTTTTAAAATATCATTTTTCATGCTTAGTGAATGGAAATTATTTGCGGTAGTTTTGAATCTGTTTTAAAAAAAGCAAACATGTGCGTGCCAAGAAATCTTTCTAACAGTGTACCAGATGGTGGGTGGCCCATAAAAAACAGAATTTTAATTAATGTTGGTCATTATAACTTTTCTTAATAAATTTTATTGGAAAGCCAATAAAATTTTCTCCACGATACCAAAAACAAAATGGCCGTCATTTTTTTACGGGTAACCCGGTAATTCCTAGTGATAAAAAAACCATTTGCAAGCTCCACCTTACCCTCTTAACCACCCCCTCCCACAACACTTACACTTCACTACATCTGATTGTTGCGGAAAAATACATTTATGAGCAGAAACTCTATCATACATGTGTACTACAAAATTTAGATACCAAAATCTTATTTTTAAAGAATGTTCATCACTGCTCATGGCCAATAAACCGCATTATTTTTTTTGTTACTTTTGATCCACTTCGAGCCATATGGACCCATAAAAATAACCTTACTTGATACCTACTATATACACCCACCTTTTTTCACTTCTTATATTATAGAGTACATTATTACACGAGTGGCTTTACTTATACCGGAGTAAAGGTATAATTATCCAACAAGGCCCAAAGTTCAAATTTTGGTATCTTCAATTCGTCGATATAAAAGGCATTAAAAAACTAACGAACACATTTTTCACTGAGTAGTTATAAACATTTTTTAAAGTTTAGATAGTACCCAGTATTAATTTAAAAATGGATTTTGTGAGAGTGACAAAATGATAGAGCAAGTTTTTTAATAAATGATTTAGTTGTTCGGTTAGAGGTTTTACAAAAAATATATCACGCACAAGACTTAAAAAAACAGAGCGCGATATTTGGTCCAGAAGCCAGAGGCCAACAGGCGACTTTTTAAAAGCCAAATTACAGGTTACACTCAGTTTTTTTTATAAATCGATTATTACTTTTAAATTTTTTATATAAAGCCTAACGGGGCTTTTTTAAACGAATGCAACTTTTGTTTTTTCTTTCACAACAAAGCTGCTGCTTTTTTTGAAATTAGTTATTCAAAAATTACAAAACAGGAACCTGCAGCGTTTTGTCGCTTGAACTTGTATCAAAATTTTTTTTTAAACACTTGCAACCTTGGTTTGAAACTCAAGGAAACTAGACTAAGTAAAATTTGTTTAGTCATAGGCAAAAAAACAACAACTACTTATTTCTCGGGGTTTTAGGCCCACTTTGCCAACAAACACCTTAAGTTTGAACTTAACTCTGTTTCTTTTCAAAACCCAAAGTGAGAAAGTGACAAATCATAAGATAAGTAGAACTTAGAACTCAAGTAGAAAGATGATCACTGAGAAAAAACGTTGTGGATTTTTTTATTTTTTTTTTGTGGCAAAAAAATTGTGTGAAAAAATACCAAAATTGGTGAAAAAATAGTGATACAAATGTTCTCAACTCAACGTGTTTAGCAAATTGCCAATATTCTGTGACAAAATTTTTACTACAGAGTTCATTCATTAAAATTATAAAATAAATACACAGGTTATGTAAAGGCGCAATTACACAGACGAACATGCTCAAACAAAAGCTCGTGCAAAAGATCTAAAATTTTTTGCGTGAACATTTTTGTGAGCTTTTCTTTGAACATTTTGTTCGGGTAAATTTTTGAGCAAATTATTGCTATCTGTTTTGGAAACATATTTTTAAAGACGAGAATAAATAAAATTTCACATCAGTGATCTCAATTCTTTAAAAAAATGGAACACCAACTTTTATTTTAAATTTTTGTGAAAAAAAGCCGACGGCAAGCGAAACATTATTCTTGGCTATCAGTTTTGTCACATGGATTAGGGTTACTTATAATAATTTTTTCTTAGGGTTTTTCCCGGATTTTCTTGCCCGGGGGTTTTTTTGGGATTTTCTTGCGAGTTTTTTTCTTTATTTCCAAGGGTTTTTTCCTAAATTCAAAAAACAACCCAGGAAAATTTTTCTTTTCCAAAAAAATTTTGAGTTTTTCAAATATCGGCAAAAAACTCAAAAATTGTACTTTTAAGCGGTAATCCGCGCCTCACGACTATGAGGAGTGGTGGGGAGGGGATTTTTTTTTAAACATATTTTTGTAACTTTACCCTTAGCTTTGATTGTTTTTTTTTTCATTCCTCACACCAGATTTACCTAGTTAGTTTAAGGCCCCAAAGGTTGCTTAAAAAAGCAAAAGATTCATGAAAATGCTGAAGATAGATATTTACTGTCAATTTAATGTAATAATCAAGATCGATTACTGGCACTGAACAATATGCAAAGGAGCAACATTCCGATTCAGAAGTCTAGTCTATTACTGCTAAATTATATTTTTTTAGACAAGGGTCGGGATCGTAGTGTTGTAAACGTGGGTAATAAACAGGTATTATTTAGACCGAACGTGCTTTTGTTCATATATTTGAGATTTAATAAAATGTATATAGGTTTTTTAATTTGACTTAATTATTATTGTATTGTGTTTTAAACTAGGAAGTAAAATAAAGAGATATTCTTTTAAACGTAAATTTTTATCATTACATTTTACAGGCAACAGCAATAAATAAGTGCCAATTATTATTTTTTTATTCTCGTTTTTTTACAACCCCAAAAAAGTTGCAAGTATACTGGCATATCTATAAAAATCAGGTCAATCGAAGTTGCTTATAAGGTAAAATGTGAATTTCGACATCAAATCGTTTTTCCGTCGGAAAGCACATAATTAAAAATACCTTGTTTTAAAACTTAGTCTTTCTATTTTCAGTTAAGTTCAATGAATTCTCATAAAGCTATAAAATTTAAATTTGTAAGAAATTTCTATACCAACATTTCTTCAAACAAATTTTGCTTAACATTCTCTCCAAAATTTCCGTGAGTCTTTTTGTACGAGATTTTGCTCGAACTTTTTTTTGAACATTTTGCTCAAGAGGCTCGTGTAAATGTTTGTCGGCATTTCAACATCAAAGGAAAGTTTGTCTGTGTAAATGCGCCTTAACAATACTTAACAAAGTTTGCTCTAACAGCGCCCTTTATCTAAATTAATCCAGTGGCATCAGTGAAAGCGCGTACCGGGCTTCAACCGCAGGTCAAACGAGAATATGGCTTTATTTTGGCTTTCTTTTTAATCAGTATGGTGGTGTTAAGTCACTAGCGCACCCAGGAATTGACTTCGGAGGGGGGGATTCATTTTGTTAAATTTTAGATGATACCCTCGGACATGTTCATTTCAAAATGCCTAGCTCTCTATGCTCAAACCGCATAGCAAAAAAATATTGCGCGTATATCCAGCGTATATACGAAAACGGAGAAAGATATTGCCCTGGATATTACCCAGATATTCACCCGACGTGCATAGGACCTCCAAAAAAGATAAAATTTAGATTCAGAGGTACCCATTAGGTAACATCCACTGAATATATGTAATAAGTATATTGTGAACATGGATTAATTACTCCACAAAAATATTCGAGTTATATTTCTATTACACAAAATTTGATGTTCTATGGTATATCTATTATGGTATACATTTATATAGCATATCCTGTTGATATCCATCACGATATACAAAATGCATATTTGTCAAAATTTTGGTTGATATATAACAATGGTATATCAGAATGTACTAAACTATCTTGCAATAAATTTTATCTAAAAAATATATAGTATTTTAAATGCCGAGGGAAATAATAAAAACCTTTTTTTGAGGATATTACGTAATAATTATAAAATTTATATATTTAGTTTAAATTAAAAAACAAATATTCGGGTAATGTTTTATTTTAAAATATTAACTTATATTCGGTTAAAAAATACAAAGCTTGTATACAAAAAACATATATATTCAAGTAAATATCCGTTCATGTTAACTTTTTTTGAAACGAATCATGTTTTTTTTCTAATATATATAAAATATACAATATAACATACAAAACGAATATCCTAATTTTAAATGTCTCTGTGATATAAAATATCCAAAAATATCCAAGGCTTGCTTTGTGGGAGACACCAAACAAAAAATAAGCAAAGGACACGACAGATGGAACCCAAGCAATATAGATTGACGATAGATTTATTTTGCGAGTTAAAGTAAGTATGTGTTCTAACAATCTCAGAGTAATGTAAAATTTCCTTCAAAAGTTAAACTCTTTACTTAATATCATTATTATATTTTTTTTAGGTGGCAAAGGATGTTGAACAAGCTCTAAAACGACGAAATTCATTCATATTGATCAACTTCGCAAAAATGTAATCTTTTTTTGGTCAGAGCAAAGAAAAGCAAGGCTACTGTAAAATCTTTACAAAACTGGAAGAAAACCTTAAGTTTATAATATATAATATAAACAAAAATTGTGATGAATATTACAAAAACCAGTGCAAAATATTATCACCCCTGTGTGATGTTAATATATAAATTTTTAGATAAAATTTTAAAAAAAGTGTTGAAAGTTATATAGTGTATTTTTTACTTACCAAATGATGTAAAAATTACAACAAAAATTGCAAAATATTTTTACAACTTTTACATTAGTATCAAACAGTAACTGCGTCAAAAATAAATAAATAATATTGTGAAAAAACCGTTTGAGAATCAATCTACACCTTTTGTATGAAATAACAAATAAATTCAAAGAGCGATGTGTAAAGGCGCAATTACACAGACAAACATGCTCAAACAAAAGCTCGTGCAAAAGATCTAAAATTTTTTGCGTGAACATTTTTGTGAGCTTTTCTTTGAACATTTTGTTCGGGTAAATTTTTGAGCAAATTATTGCTAACTGTTTTGGAAACATATTTTTAAAGATGAGAATAAATAAAATTTCACATCAGTGATCAGTGATCTCAATTCTTTAAAAAAATGGAACACCAACTTTTATTTTAAATTTTTGTGAAAAAAAGCCGACGGCAAGCGAAACATTATTCTTGGCTATCAGTTTTGTCACATGGATTAGGGTTACTTATAATATTTTTTTCTTAGGGTTTTTCCCGGATTTTTTTGCCCGGGGTTTTTTTTGGGATTTTCTTGCAAGTTTTTTTTATTTCCAAGGGTTTCTTCCTAAATTCAAAAAACAACCCAGGAAAATTTTTCTTTTCCGAAAAATTTGAGTTTTTCAAATATCGGCAAAAAACTCAAAAATTGCACTTTTAAGCGGTAATCCGCGCCTCACGACGATGAGGAGTAGTGAGGAGTGGATTTTTTTTTAAACATATTTTTGTAACTTTACCCTTAGCTTTGATTGTTTTTTTTTAATTCCTCACACCAGATTTACCTAGTTAGTTTAAGATGGAGATAGATATTTACTCTCAATTTAATGTAATAATCAAGGTCGATTACTGACACTGAACAAACAATATGCAAAGGAGCAACATTCCGATTCAGAAGTCTAGTCTTTTACTGCTAAATTATATTTTTTTAGACAAGGGTCGGGATCTTAGGGTTGTAAAAGTGGGTAATAAACGGGTATTATTTAGACCGAACGTGCTTTTGTTCATATATTTGAGATTTAATAAAATGTATATAGGTTTTTTAATTTGACTTAATTATTATTGTATTGTGTTTTAAACTAGGAAGTAAAATACAGAGATATTCTTTTAAACGTAAATTTTTATCATTACATTTTACAGGCAATAGCAATAAATAGGCGCCAATTATTATTTTTTTATTCTCGCTTTTTTACAACCCCAAAAAAGTTACAAGTATACTGGCATATCCTCTATAAAAATCAGGTCAATCGAAGTTGCTTATGAGGTAAAATGTGAATTTCGACATCAAATCGTTTTTGCGTCGGAAAGCACTTAATTAAAAATACCTTGTTTTAAAACTTGGTCTTTCTATTTTCAGTTAAGTTCAGTGAATTCCCACAAAACTATAAAATTTAAATTTGTAAGAAATTTCTATACCAACATTTCCCCACACAAATTTTGCTTAACATTCTCTCTCAGTCTTTTTGTACGAGATTTTGCTCGAACTTTTTTTTGAACATTTTTCTCAAGAGGCTCGTGTAAATGTTTGTCGGCATTTCAACATCAAAGGAATGTTTGTCTGTGTAAATGCGCCTTAAAATTTTCACATAAATTGTTCTTAGTTTGTGTGAAAATTTGATACGATTGTAAAAAAAACCGAATTTTAATCAAATATAATGAACTACAACCAAAACAAATTAAATACCTGGTGAATCCTTGACCGAGTCCGACCGAACTTGATCTGTCATTTTCGCTCTTTCCCTGATTTTGTCCTTTTTGATAAAATGTGGGTGTCGAAACATTGCCTACTCATTCCAACAAAAGATCAACACTCAAATAATTCTTTGTGAAACCTATTTTACTTATTTCAGCTATTTATATACACAAAATGACCTTAAATCACACCAATTTATTGTTCTCTTTTACTTTGTGTTCAAAATTTGTCCACAAAAATGTGACAAATACCAGAAAATAGGCAAAATAGAACAGAATAATGGGTAAGTCGATGTATGTCATTGTGCATGATATAAAGACAGTCAAAAACCTGTTGAGAGAGGCTATACAAAGAGGATTCCGAGCGAGATACAATGCCTGAGTGACACATTTTAAAGATTAACATGAGAATTTACTGACAGATACAGAACAGACTTATTAAAACAATGATAAAAATAATTGTGGTGAACTAACAGGACACTGCAAAATAAAATAAATTTAAGTGAAAAATGTTTTTCAATAATAAGTTTAGTAAGTACCAAACTCGGTACAGAACTTGTGATGCGCGTCTTTTTATTATAATTTACTTCTCTAACAGTGGCGTAGCCAGGGGGGGTTTGGGGGTCCAACCCAATCTATAATAAATTAATCATGGTCAAGGGACCCAGAGACTCTAAAAGTGGGCATTTTTATAGTGGTGTGCCGAACGCTTATCCATGAATGAGGTCCGGCACACCAGTTGATTTTTGGTCTGGGGGTGCTACTACATCATATATGTGAAAATGGTGGGGGTTACCCTACCCCCTCTAAAATTGCCCACCTTTGGATTGGTGTGCCGAGTCCATTTTTAGTGCAATTTTTTAATAAAATCTATTTCAAGTCTTGTTTTAGCGTTTCTTTATTCTGATGACTTTTCATTGTTATTTCCACGAGTATCGGACAAATATTCGGTCATCCCTCCCAGATGTCCGTGTAGAAAGGAAAATATAACGAGATGTGCCTGCCTCCCGAGTGTGTAGCAATCGCGATACTTCATTTTTAGCCACCCTAGTGCCACACAGCCATCGGCGCGTTACAGACCTTGACTAGGGTGGGTGGATAACGCTCGCGAAACTTAATTTTTGAATAGTAAATTGTTACTGTATGTATCTGCTTTGGTTTCAAAGTTATGAATTTACCACCTTTACCTTTACACACCTCAACCACCCCCTACACTCGATTTTTTTCATAAAGTTGTATTGTCACTAGGACAAATCTGTTGTATCATTTTTTACTACAAAATTTTGAATTTACCCCCTTTACACCCCTCAACCACACCCTAACCACAAGTTTTTTCCATCAGTGTGCCAAATCTCACTAAAATCGGTTCACGGGTGTGTCAAAAATTTATTGACCCCCCCTTTACACTCTTCAACCACCGCTTACTCCTAAGTTTTTTGTAATATTGTATTGTCGTGGGACCTACATTAGTGTGCCAAATTTAATTAAAATTGTTTTACAGGAAGTGTGTCAAAAATGAATTTTTAATAAAAAAAAACTGGAGGCGCCTGGAAAAGCGGGTGTCGTAAAAAATAACCTTTGTAGGAGGTGGGGCGCCACGTGTAAATGAGGGATCAACCCGCTCAATGTGCAACGAATGTTCACCCGATACTAACCAACAATTGTATTATAATCACATACGTTTTTTACTTCCCTCGCTAAAGGGAAGTAATGTAATCATCGAAAAATCGCACTTCGATATTTTCATGATCCTCCACGAATTTTGAGGTTCCGAATAGTGATAAGCACGAATCCAAACGCCGTCGCTCTGTCTGTCTGTCGGTCTGAAAATTCTGAATACACCCCTGAACAGTGTAGATACACCAAAGAAAAGTCTGGATATACCCTGTAAAAGTCTGACCAACCCAATCTAACCCATGTATATATGAGTAGCGGTTTTTTATATAATATATGTTCTTCTGAGCGAGGGAAGTTTTGAAGTAGGCCTTTACTCGATTTATTTTAACAAATTTTCTCAGTAGGGCGAAAAGAGTCCATGAAATGTGAACCCCAATTGATTATGTAACTTTCAAAACATTATTGTATCGTTAGATATCTTACGAAACAGTTTTAAAAAAATCTTATTTTATGTCAGATTACACCTGCAGCTTATGAATTTACCAAAATTTGAATCCAACTGAAAACAAACTAAAAACGACAGAAATAAAATTCGTATTTCAAAAAATACATCGTTATACACCTCATTCCAAATTCTCCGGACCAATTTTAATATGGCGGCTGACAATTAAACATAGAAGCTAAATGGAACTGTCATTGTCAGTGTAAAAAAACTGGTCCCCAGGAATTTGGAATGTTCGACTAAAAGTGGTGGGCGAGGGGGAGCCAAAATTACTTTACCATCTTGATATTTTGACTAAAAATACCTCATGCAGCAAAAATTACACCGTAAATTAAAAATTTCAAAAAAACTTATCTTTTCAAAAAGAGAAAATTTTGATATCGTTGATGACACTTTTGCTACTCTTTGGATGAGCTGTCGCGAAGGGAAGGGGGTTATACAATCGTCCCATCTCCTTTTCTGACCTACGTTTGATTAGAACTGTTTTTTGTTAAGATGGGTTAAATTAAAAACAAAGAAGAAGTTAAAAAACCTCCAAATCAGTTACTTCAACCGAAAAGAAACTAAAAAACAAAAGATCAAAAGATCTTGGGTGGAAATAACGAAAATTCAAACTTGGATGAGTATTCCACAAGGAACACACAAAAGATCAAAGCGAAAAGAGAAATGAATAAACGATGTTTCGCCCTGGGTAACCAGCGTGGGCTCATCAGTAGTTTCACTGGTCACCCTCCACTATACATCATTAAACACCATCATACACTTAGATTTCCAACCTTGAACCACAAGATGGGTTAGGTGTCGCATTTTTCACCCTCCCCCTTCTTATATATCTAAAGGATGTAACGTTTACCATCCGTGCATTACGCTGCAGAGTCACAAATGACAAAGCCCACCCTCCACCCTTATTACAAAAATACTTCGATTCTGAAAAAGTACATCTAATGTCATTCGAAAACTTGCAAGTATCTCTGTATTTCGGTCGATTTTTCAAATTATAAAAAAATACTAAGTATCTCTTAAACATCTTACCATATCCCAGCTGGAAAAATCTCAAAAATCGACACTAAAAATTATCTCGTTATATTTTGATACACATTTTTAATCGGAGGCAACCGAGGCACGCTCCACCTTTTCAGATTTCTTCTTTTTGATAAGAGGCTGATCTGTGATGAGATAATGTCCTTTTTTTCAGGTATAAAATAGAGACAGAATGGAGTTCATGCACATTTTTGAATAACCAGCATATTAGAGACAATAATCGCATTCGAAGTTTTTTTTGCTGCTCCATGGACGACTCAACTATTATCTATAATTTCGCGTTTATGAGCTATTCACTTAAAATTTTTCTGTATAACTTCGAGAGGAGGAGAAGGATAGAGAGAAGCAAACAAAAGACATTGACTTAGCTCCGGCCTTTTGCACATGCTCGAAAACTTATCGATCCGAGGGGTTTGGGTCAGTTTCGGCCGGCTTCGCGGCCTACGTCTTGCGTCTTCAATAGAGGCGACGCCATTTTTGTTCTAATTCCGTATTTTCAGTTGTGCTGCGCGTATTTTTTACTGTGAAAAATTTAGAAAAACAAAAACGATCGGTTGCCTTCGTCGGTTCGGGTATAGGCCGATAACGCTAGCGCCGCGCATGTGCAACAGCGTTACTAAGCTAAGATAGTAGAGAGAGATAAATAATAGAGAAAGCATGGAAGTAAAAATAGGTTAGAATAATAATAGCCTATAAACAAAATGACCGCCATATGTAATTGACATTTGTGAGCCTAAATCAGTTGGTATTGAGAAAATTCCCCTAACTCTGAGTCTAATAATAAAAAGGGTTATCGCCGGGCACTTATTAAAGTAAAAAACTAGTCATTTCGGTTGTATAACAGCACTGAACAAATCAAAACACTATATTTTTTGCAAAAACACGCAAAAAAGCCGAAAACATTTTATTTTGACTAAAATAACAACGCAGTAACATACTAGTAACTTTTGCTTTGGTTCAAACAATTCAATTCAGAAAAGAAAAAATCACAAGTTTTGTGGTTTGGTTCAAACAAGTGTGTGACTAATAAAAAAACAGGCAAATATATATAATGTTTACAGGGGGACTTGAAACCCATCTAGAAATGATATAACTCCACTTTTTCTATTAACAAAAATTTAAAAAAACAAAATTTTAATATATTACGAAAAATCTTGGTAAAAAATACCATTTACTGATTGTGGGAAAGATACATCAGAAAAAAAAAGTCGATTCGATTGATTGACCTACATAAGTATATGAGAGTTACTGTTGGTGTTTTGTTTTTTTCTTATTTGAGACAATCACCGAGGGACCTTCTGTAAGTAACAGATATTTAAATGTTGCTGGGTCTAATTTCTTAAAATTTTACAAATTTTGTGAGTTGTTTCGGAAATAGGGGTCCACTGCAGCGGACTTCATGGGGGCCACATATCTCAAAAATTACCTAAGGATCTACCTACTATGCGTGCCAAGTTTCATTGCTTAGTCATTTTTCGCAAGGTGGGCTTAGTTTGTGCCCCTTGTCCTCCGAACTACAACGGAATTTTTATAAGTGCTCCAAGAAACAAAAACAGTTGGAGGTTGTAAAAAATACTTTTTAGTTTCTTTACTGGTAGAGCCATGATAAACTTTAAAATAATAAGGGTAAATACCTCTTAAATTATTTTTAGATGTGCTAACCCAGCAAACACGTTTCCCTCGGGGCTTCGTCGGCCCGATGTCGATTGCCGAATTTGCCGTCATCGGCACGACGTCGATTTACGACATCGGACCAGCAGTATTTTTTATCCACACTGCGACGTAGGCCCAATGTATGTTTGTCGACGCAGCTGACATCGGCATATCGTAGCCGTACGATTAAGGTCCGATATGGTTTAACCACATGGTACGGACCATCCGCCCATAAAGCTGCTTAATTTGATCAGTCTAACGTAGGCAAGCTGGTCTCGGCCCGACATCGGTAAACTATTCAAGTCCGACATTGGTTTCCTAAAGGGGCCCAACGTCGGTGATTGACGAAGGGCCGTCGGTGGTTGCTTGGTACGATCCGACATTGGCAAACTACAAAGTTTCGATAATGCAGGTGCTTAACCAGTCGGGCTAGTTTAAGTGGCAGAAGAGGTGATTCTTGTAGAGAAGTACCACCATCTTGTCAAGTCCGCATTCTAGTTTTGAAATATCTTTGCTCATTATATATATAATATTATTTTCCACTGTACAGGGAACATAGTGACATAAGCGCCATCTCTACATACTAGGAAGAAACTATTAATCAGTCTAAAAATTTTAAGGTGACGAAATCGGACCATTGTCAGTTGCCGATTCTCGACCAATCAAACAAAGTTCCAATCGGACCATCGTCGGCCCTAAAGCAGATAAAGTGGTCGTCAGCATAAAGTCGACTATAGTAAATCGGGGCATCGTCAGTTGCCGATTCTCGACCGATTAAACAAAGTTCCATTATCGGCCCTAAAGCAGATAAGGTTTGCGTTGGCATAATGTAGACTATAGTAAATCGGGCCATCGTCAGTTGCCGATTCTCGTCCGATTAAACAAAGTTCCAATCGGACCGTCGTCGGCCCCTTTTGCAGATAAAGTAGGCGTCGGCATAAAGTTGACTACAGTAAATTGGGCCATCATCAGTTGCCGATTCTCGACCGATTAAAAAAAGCTCCAATCGGATCATCATCGGTCCTAAAGCAGATAAGGTTTGCGTTGGCATAATGTCGACTATAGTAAATCCGGCCATCGTCAGTTGCCGATTCTTGTCCGATTAAACAAAGTTCCAATCGGACCGTCGTCGGCCCTAAAGCAGATAGTGGGCGTCGGCATAAAAAGTTGACTAAAGTAAATCGGGCCATCGTCAGCTGTTGATTTGCGACCGATTAAACAAAGTTCCAATCGGACCATCGTCGGTCCTAAAGTGGTGTCGGCATAAAGTCGACTGTAGTAATGTGGACCTCTGTCAGTTGCCGATTATTGACCGAAAACTGAAAATCGCAATCTGTCCTATATCGGGCCAGTGTGTAGTCGCCGATGCCGACACACTGCCGACGTTGTCGACATTGACCCGACTCAATAAGGATTTTCGATTTAATAATTGGTCCTGGTTCCGGTTGACATTATTTTGACATAAATGTTGACAGTGGTTATTAAGATATCTTTGATTTTACTCAAAAAAATACTATCTATAATTTTGCAAAATTTTAGGGGTTATGTTTACAACCAAAGGGCCGAACCAACCTCCCAGGCTGGTTCTAAAATTTCATAACCGGGTTGCAACTGTGACGTCATTGTTTTAAAACGAAAGGACCGGTTGCGGTTCTGGTTCAACCAGAACGAGGACCAATTGTAAAACGAAAATCCTTAATGTTGACGATTTGTGTTTGCTGGGAAAATACACTTTTAGTAGGACACGTTTTTGGTAAATTTAAAGACTGTAAAGAACTTTGATTAAAATAAATTAATACCACTTTAAGTTCTACACACTTTAACGCTTTGAACAATTACAATTTTTTCTGTTTTTTGGATAAAAATGGCAGACTGATTATGACAAGACAGATATTTTTATTAAACAATTGCCTTAAATTATTTCCATTTTTCTCTAAAATACTTTTTATAGCGTAATGTCTCTCTTTAAAAACCTTTTATTTTAAATATCGAAAGTTTGGAAAGAAAGCTTTAAAATGTGATCAAAATCATGGCAAAAAAATGTAAAAAACATAGTAAAAATTAATTAAACAAAAACGGGACCCCTTAAATTATGCTAAAATATTTTAAGTCTTAAATTACCATCATGGCTTGACCATAAGTTCGTAAAAATATAAAACAGAAAAAAAAAACAATTTATGCAAGGACCCCATTAAAAGAAAGATCTTGCAGGGCAGAGACGCGCTACGCCACCTTTTGCCCAAAATCTGCCAAAACAGAGCCAAAAATGCCCTCCGATTTGTCTGAAAATAAAAGGCATTATAGCCTAAGCCATTGTCGACAGCATATTTTAACAAATCTTTTCTACTTAGGTACTTTTATGACTAAGTTATCAGGAACATAGATCGCGATTTTAACTGGCATTGTTTTGTAAGGCATTTCAATGGCTTTAACATGGATTTTTTTTTCGGGGGCGGTTTGTTAGAATATACCTCTGGGTCGTTCTCATAGAAAAAGAACTCGAAATAAAAAGAAAGTATTGTCTTGTTCAATAAAATCAGGTTTTTTACATATTTTATTCAGAGTGTTATTGTCATCAGTGTAGCTATTCTTGAAATCAGGGAGAACACAGTTATTTTCCTGAAACGCAGATTATAAGGCCGAAGCCGTCAATTCCCCCGAAAATGACACTAACAACATATTTTTTGACAAAATTTGTTTCCACTGGTCTTCAGTGAGGGAAACAAAAAACACCAAGTTCTATTTAAATTACTGTCATTAGTGTCATTTGTGGGAGAAATCAGCGACATCGACTAATAAGAACAGCGCATTTGTGAGAATTTTTTTTTCCCTGATCTTAACAATATCTATAACCTGGGCAATAAAAGAGTTCAGTCCCTACAAGTCACCCGGTCCGCAGGGTATCTTCCCAGCGCTGCTACAGCGGGGCCTAGAAACACTACTTACTCGCATGAGGAGAGCGTTCAGGGCCAGCGTAGTCCTGGGATACGTTCCTACTTCATGGAGAAAGGCCAATGTAGTTTTTATCCCGAAACCGGGAAAAAAAGACTACACCACGGCTAAATCCTTCAGACCGATAAGTCCCACATCATTTATGATGAAGGCACTGGAAAAAATGGTAGAAAGGTCTGCGTACAGGGAGGGCAGATCTACAGTCTCCCTTCACGCAGTAGTGCAAAAGGCAGAAAAGGCACTTCAGCACAAAGAATATGCACTAATGGCGTTCTTCGATGTGGAAGGAGCCTTCGACAAGGCAAGAACGCGGATTATAACATCTGCCCTTCAGGAAAGAGGAGCGGAAGCAAGTCTGACTGAATGGCTCAAATCCGCGTTAACGGAGAGGGAAGCACAGGCCAGCTTAGGAGAGTCCAAGGTGAAGGTGGATGTGACGGGAGGCTGCCCTCAGGGTAGCTGCTTGTCTCCCCACTTGTGGTGCCTACCTAATAATGGATGGTCTACTAAATCGCCTGACGCAGGAGGGATTCGACGCACAATCATATGCGGACGACGGTGTAGTGATAGTGAACGACCGCTTTCTATCCAGTCTGCGAAAGAATGCAGACCGGGCGGTAAGAATCATAGAAGACTGGTGCAAGCAGAATGGTCTTTCAGTGAATCCTGAAAAGTCCGACCCCTCCTAAGACTGCCAGTGAAAGCACCGCTTAAACCATGGAGGTTCGATAAAAAGTACAAAGTCACAATACCAGGACGGAATGAGTGGCAAAGGGAAGAATTCTAAACGGAATTAAGAGAGGCGACGGTCTGCTACACGGTTGGCTCTAAACTGTCAGCCAGGCAGACAACAGGCGCAGGATTTTACGCGGGAAGCCTAGAAGTTTTGTTAACCACTTGGAGAACACGCTACGGTGTTTCAGGCGGAGGTGTATGTCATTATCATGGCAGCAACCCTACCCGAGGTCAGAAATGGCAGGAGGAACATATACATATGCTCCGACAGGCCAGCTGCCCTCGAGGCTCTAAGTGCACCCAAAATAGTCAGTAGTCTGGTGGAGGAGTGCGCTGAAGCACCGCAAACACTGGCTCAAGACAAAAGGCTGACACTGATGTGGGTCCCCGGGAACGAGAAAGCGGACGAACTTGCCAGACTAGAGGTCGAAACCCATTACATTGGAAAGGAAACTCTTCTGGGAATAACAAGGAAACAGGTACAGAGTGAGCTCAACAAATGGGCGAACAATGAACTGAAGACGTCCTGGAGGCAAGAGTCAAAGTGCAGACAGACCAAGCTATTCGTGGATGGTCCGAACGTAGCCAGAACTAAATGGCTCTTAGGCAAGACCCGAAAGGACATTGGACTGCTGACAGGGATGCTTACTGTCCGTTTGCTGGCTCGAAGAGTAATCGGAGCAGCACTTAATAGCACAGTGTGATGTGTATGCCAGATCAAGGCAGCTGAAGTGGGGATTTCCCACAATAGAGGAAGAAGAGCTGCACTTGCTCAAATGGGTCGACATACTGAACTTCGTAAAGAAGACAGGGAGGCCCGGAGAGAGAGGTGCAGCGGAAGTAGGGACATAGGGGTAAGGAACGAGATATGCAACGGCGTAACTAGCTCTCTGACCTGGGGAGGGGGGGTAGAGGAGGGCCTACATGACAATGCTTGATAGTGAGGAATAAAAGAAATGATTTTTTTCTCAAAAGGGTTTAACGTTATGCATTATTACCTTAACTCGTTGTACGAACAACTTTGAACCGTAACTCTATATAACTCAACTTAGCAGTTTAATATAAACTAACTGCATCTTCCTTGTCTTTTGTGAAAATATTTAGAAAACGTGGTCTGCTGTAATCTCTTCTTTAATTAAATAATTATATCGATGTTAATAATTGATACATTGGAAAATCGGGTTTGTCCCATTGTAGTTCAGGTCCAATTTTTTATTCCACGCATTGCAGAAAAGCTTCGTTAGCAATATAGCAATCTAAATTAGAGAGAGGTTCGGACAAAAGTCTTGTCTAATATACTCTTTGATAGATTTTAAATTTATTTCTAAATTTTTACAAATAATCATATTTTTTACTACCAAAGTTGTTGTCAATAAAATCTTGACTTTCTTTGGTATTTAACTTAAATAAAGCATCTACCGATTTGGCCAATAGCAAGTTTGAAAACCTCTCCCTAAAATTAGCTGCTAAATTATCCATTATTAGGTAGTGGATGTTTATTTTCCAGTGTTCTAAGCAACTTACATCTGATGGCAACTCTATCGCGCTGTCATGTCCAAGAGAGCTTTCCACTATATAGTCCTTAGTTTGTGCAGCAATTTGCCGTTTCCGTTTTGATACTTTGATAGGTTCTAAAGAAATATCAACTTTATCGGCGATGTCTTGGATTTCAGAATAAATATTTTCAGAGCTGTTTCTAGCTTCTTCTATAAATTGTAGCGTGTCATCTATTATTAAATTTACATTGTCGAGAGTAGCATCTTTACCCTGTAATTACTGATTTAAAACGTTAATACGTAATAAAACAGTGTATAGAATGTACAGGCAAATGCAAAACTCGGCTTTTTGAATACATACTAATAGTCCAACATCTTCAACGGCATGTCTATCTTAGTTTTCAGTTACTTCACTTTCTGGTGCCATTTTAATCGACCCAAAGTTTAATAAAACTGCTTTACAATTTTCAAATCGATTTGGCGAGTAGTAGAAAGGTTAGATACTTCCAAAAATTTAATACCCATGGTATCTGCAACCTTTTAAAGTTTTTCATGATTTCCTGGTTGCGAAAAATGCACATACAATGCCTCTAATGTATTAAAGAAAGAAGTTGCTGGTGCAACTTTTGTACATGCGTCAAAAACTTTCAGTTTATGTACCAAACCTTGTAAGCCCTTATGTTTCCCAGACCTTACTCTAGCCCCGTCATATCACTGACAACTACTAGGCTATAGTTTTTCTGGGAGAGACCTGGAAGGATCTGGGGAGGGCCCGGCCCTCCCGTAATTACGCCAGTGGGGGTATGGCAGAAAGGGCCCATGAAGAGGCCTAATTGCCAGGCCCACGGGCCGCCCCTATACTACTACTACTACTACTACTACTACTACTACTACTACTACTACTACTACTACTACTACTACTACTACTAGAAATAGTTACACTAAAGGACATTTCTCCTTTCGATAATTTTCGACGGTTCTATATCGAGACTTGTCTTCTTAAAAGTGTGGGAGCCACTGAAAAAAAATGTATGAAAAGTGCAAAATATATTTTCTTAAAATTAGCTAATTTCTTTCATAAGTTTAGAATTTTCTTGTAAAAACCCTTTGTTTCTTATTCTTACAAAGTAAAAACTAGTATATTTACACATCTAGTTGGGTTTTATTAGAAGAGTTTTATGTTACATATTAATTTTACAATTATACATTGTAATTTTCCGATTTCTAGCAAAATTTACAATGTAAAATGTAATCAAAAGATTTTGGGAGGAAATAACGAAAATTTAAACCTGAATGAGCATCCCACAAGGAACACACACTTCAATTTTCGTTATTTCCACTCAAGATCCTTTAATCTTTCGTTTTTAGATTCTTTTCGGTTGATGTAACTGATTTGGAGGTTTTTTAGTCTAGTGCTTATTAGGTAAAACGGCTGTAACGCACCTGAGCGGCCATTTTGCAGTCATTTGTTCACAGTGGCACAGTGGTTCGTTTGAAGAGCACTTCGTGTGTGTAGTCAAAAGTATTTATTTGTGTGTTTTAAGACGATCAATTTTTAGTTGTTTTTTGGTTTTTTACTTTACTGAAGCTCAAGACGCATATAAAAATACTACTAGATACTAGCGATACAATTCAAAGCCGTGAGGCAAAATAAAGAAAAATAGTAAATACAAGCTACTAGTGAGAGATAAAAATACCAACATTTTGGTATTTTTTATCTTGTAATATGAATCTCGTTAACGAAAATTATAAAAAAAATGAGGTTAGAAATCACTGTAATCTAACAATCGTGCTATCAGCTTAAATTATAAAATAACTATTGCTAAATACTGCATGGTATAGATGCACTTTTATTATCCCTGGATAACGTAACATATTTTAACCTTGACATGTGTCAAGCAAAATTCTTTTTTCTATCGAAAGGGGGTGACTATAGTTTACGAACCAAAAAGTTTCATTTTACATAACCTGTGCATAAGGGCGCTATAAGGGTAAGAAACTTTCCATTTAACACCATCACCGAATAGTATAGAGGCGAGGAAGCAATTAATTTTCTTAGTAAAAATAATTAAATAAAAAAAAGGGTTTTTCTTGTTTTTTGTAGTTTTTCAAGAAAATTTGTAATTTTACATATAAAAGTGTAAAATTACAAAAGTTTGTAAAAATATTAACAAGTTTGTATAATTACATGTATTTTTTTAAAAATCGGTTGTAATTTTACAAAACTCATAACACAACACAAAGACACTTATAAAGTTGCACAAATAGATAGTGCGTAATCGTATCTCAGTGCGCATGCTCAGAACAGATACGTCGTACAACAGCGCCTACGTCTCATCTATCTCTACGACCATGCACCCTTGCAGTATTCGTACGCAGCTAGTGTATCCTAACCATTTTGTTATCTGTGAGTTTTCATAAATTGATCCGCAGTTTCACCCCTTCTATTTTCCATTCTATTGCCCTCTCACTTTTTTCGACAAGGAACGAAATAGAAGTGAGAGGCATCAAGTAAAACTGTGCATCAAGCACTGATCAAGAATTGGTTCGGTTACGTGGTACGTTGTAAGCACAACTTTAACTCTTTTTTTTAAGGACGCTTTCACAAACGCATCAAAGATACGCTAACAACAAGGAATCAACTATAGCTTGTCAACTTTAATGGTGGAACTTACTAAAAGGGTTTAGTCTGTTTTAGAACGGTCCTAAGTTTAAGTGAAATTTTTGGTTTTAAGCATTTTAAGCCAACCCCCCTTGAGTTTTAGACATGGTTTGATTTATGAGAAGAATTTGAATAAATTGGTTTATTTAATAATCATCTTAACACAATCTTGAAGAAAGTTTCAATTTAGAAGAAAAGAAAATTAAAAAATTTAAACCCACGCGGGGTTTAAATAGTAAACACTCTGTAGAAAAAATTAAAATTGGGGTTATATGTCACTTTAATTAAAACTTACCCTTGTTAATTTATTTTTCCAATTAATACTTGATGTCACACAACGATTTAGATGAGTAATAATAAAATAAGGAGTAGATTAATTTTGTATTTATTTAAAAGATGTTTTTATTTATGAAATGTATTAAAAAACTTAAACGCCAGTTTTTATTACATTTCGATTCTTGTCGAAATGTCAGTTTCAAAATATTAGCTGCGTTCAAATCACAAACAGCGAGTTCGGATTTCTTACCTCTGCATCCACCTCTACTGATGAAAGCTACAGCTTTAAAATGAGTGGGCTTGGAGTAAGGAAAGTTTCCTTGGCTGAGCTTTTAGAGAAGTTTAATGTTTTAATTTCAGTTTGTAAATAAATTAATAGGTATAGTTTTGGGTTTTTTTGTTTGGATATGTTTCAAGCATAATCAGTGACCTTCACTTATGTTTGTTTTGCCTCGTAGTGCCCTCATAAATATATTTTTTGTGCTGAAAACGGGTTCAAAATATAGCGTTTTTTTGGACAAAATTGGAGGTGTTTTATTGGTTGATGAACAACTTGGGATATTAAATAAAGTAAATTAATCCTTATAAAAACGGTTACGTAGGGAAATTATGAACGAAACCAATTGCCACAAAACAATCCTTTCTTGGGGTTATAAATTTAAACCACCCCCCAGAGGTGGTCTAAAAAATCACCAACTTTATAACCTCAAACACAGATAACGAAGCTACTATATGTCAAGTTTTTGGCGTATTCGCCATTTGCCATTTTGAAACCAATAAAAAAAATTAGTTTTAGGTATATGGTGTATTTTGAGAAAAACATTTTGAGAAAAACAGCAGTTTTTCAGTGGTATTTTGCAATAACAATACAAAATAATCAATCACTTTGTGTCTTTTCTGTATAGGTAAGTGTTTTTTGAAAATTGGTTTTAACATTTAGTAGGCCCTCCCCCACAGGTCTAAATATTTAGACCTGTGGGGTACTATATTAGATCTTAGTAAATCTCACTGTAAGTATCTAATATCTCATAATATCTCATTTACTTCTTTAGCAATATAAGAATACAAGACTTGATAGCATTTTCAAATTTACGTTTTTACCGACTGATACTTAAACATTTAGTTGTTGTATATCGTGTCCCAGTTCTCTATTTTTTCGGCGAAAGGAATCTGTGCGTAGATATATATTTTCTATAAATTTGACATTTATGGTTTCTTGTGGACTCCTAAGTTTGCCAACATAATTCGACAAGGCACAATAACGTATTGTTATCGTAAAATGGGACAACTGAGCGACCAAAAAATAATTCTAACGCAGTGTAACAATAATATCTTAAACCTAATATAAATGGAGTTTAGTTTTTTTTTAGTTTTTGAATTTTTTTTTTCTTTCTGATTTTTTTTTGAGTAGACCATTTTGTTTTACTCGGCTACGATGTTGTACATCAGAGAGAGTTGGTTTTGTTATTGAACCATATTTTATAAAAATGTTCATTGTAAGAAAAATTTACTTTAAGAAACGTTATTCGGCAAACAGATTTTTTATCAAAATGGCAATTTGGGAATCAATTCTTTGTCAGAGCAATTTTTAACAGAATCGTAATCTGTCTAGGTCATATGAATCAGTACCGTAAAACGGGGTTACTTTGGCACTTGCGACCTACTTTGGCACTTTGCTATATTGCCAAAAATTTGGTGCCAAAATAGGCTTATTAACGGGTCTAGAATAGCATTAAAGCGATTTTTACGTGCTGCCAAGGTAACCCCAAAATGCTGTCTACTTTGGCATCTTATAAACAATTTTTTTTTTGGTACACCCAGTTGATGAAAGCCATATTTGCGTGACTTACTTCCAAAGGATCACAAGGCACGTAGCAATTTTAAAAACTTCACATTTTTAATTAGTTTTCCCCGTTTTATGGTACTTTGCCAAAAAAACCGCATAAAGCATTATAGCAAATAACAGATAAAACATCATAAGTTTTCATAATCTATGCTGATATAAACTTACACACACAAATCCTGCATAGGAGTTCATCAAATTTTATCATCCAGTTGGATTATAAAAGTTTACAATATTTTATGATTTTAAATACGACAATTCCTCAAAAAGGTTTAAAAGATTTTATAAGATCTACCTATAACATTCTCAAATAAAACAATACGGCACAACTTTAGCAGTTGTAGTAGAAGTAATGTAATAGAGATTAATATACAGTCAAACTAAACTATAACCTAACCTAAACTATAAACTACGACGACCTAACCTATTACTATAATAACACTCCTTACATATATAATAGAAAATCGTTCTCGTATATGTACTTATTTATCGCCAAGAGCTGTGGGAGAGATGTTACTTTGATAAATTTCTATGAGATTGTTTGAGGCATTGTTTATAAAATCTTACAAGATTTCATAAGCCAAAAACTATTATTTTGTTGTAAGAGTTCTGGTGGGCGACGACTTATATATAGGTTAGGGCAGGTGAAATCTGATTATTTTGATAAGTTTCTATGAGATTTTGTAATATTTTATAAGATTTCCCCATACAGCCATGGTACGTACACTTACGTAATGGTACGTCCTTGGGATGTGGCACAGTATGTACTATGTACATCCTATGTACATAACTGGCAGGTACGTACATACATACATACGTACACAAGTAAGAAGATTAATTAGTTTTCAGGTGGTCGAAAAAAACTGATAAAAATGGGGTGCATTTTTTTATGAGTTTTAAAGAGGTTTTTTTGGCAGGATGGACACATAAAAATCTATAAAATGTTGTAAGGTTGTCTGACTATAAAATCTATTTAAACACTTATAAAAAAAAATGGCTTTTACCAACTCATAGAAAATAAATGTTCATAGAAATCTGTCAAATTCTATAATCTCTAAAACTCATGAAAAAACGTTTTTTTACAAACTCTTAAAACATTATAAAAAAACAACGGTGTAATCATAGAACCCATAAAATGTTATGAGTTGTTTTGATTATCGAATTTCTCAAAAAACTCATAAAAACATCGTTTTTTTAATACATTATTAAAGAAAAAGGATGTGATTATAGAAACTCATAAAATCCTAAAATTTCGCCTCACAAAAGTTAGACCTTATAAAAACTGATCAAAATCAGGTGTGTTTTTTATGAGGTTTAATGCGGTTTTTTTGGCAGTGTCGGCATGTGACACTTCTATGTGTCTGTCTCAACGAGGTCACGTGGTTACTTTGGCCCCGCCCACATCGCATAGAAAAGTCTGGCAATTCAGAACCCTTGCGGCGCGATGTATTCCGGTATTTTGAGTTTAACAATAAAGCGTTAATAGACCATCAGAATTGGTGATACCGTAGGCAAAATCGGTTATTTTTCTCCCGTATCTCAAAAATAAACAAACCGAAATACGTTACTTACGGAGGCTTAACGAGATCCGCTCGGTTATGTTTTGCAAGAAACCAGATTTATTTCTGCTGCAGCTGGTAGGTGATAATTCTTTTTTTTTGGTTTAGTTAGGTTTTCCATTTTAAACAGAGAAATAACTCCCCAAGTAGCAATTTGACGTAATATGGCGTTGTGAGTTCGTCCGCATTAATAATCGGACGTCGGTCCCCAACGTCCGTTTAACCTCGAACCGGCTCCTTTTTGCACCTATATGGCACATTCAAATGCGAGTCGTGTCGACGTCGAACACTTTCATTATTAGGGTCTATCGATGTACTTAAACTGACCTGGCGTTAATAGGTACACAGGTCGATCGTACGACGTTGGATCGCCATCGGAATTACCTAGGTTTCTACAAAATGTCCAGGATGGAGGAGTCGCCAACGTAAAATATAGTTTTAGCCGAGGTGGATTAGGTAGAGGAAATCTCATTATACCTATTTATATCTTATTAGTTCCATCGAGTAAACTTGTTTGTGAATACAAGCTACCTATATGGAGAACAAAGAATATTATTATTTAGAAGCAGTTTATAATAATCATAACAAGACAGGCCTTTAACGCACGATGGGGATGTAGTAGTAGTAGATAATTCCGAAAAATACATGCGCCTCAAAATTTCTTAGGTTTTATAGAAAAACAAACAAAAAACAAAAAATATACATATATTTTTTTTTTAATTTGCAAACAGATTTGACATTTCTTAGTTTAAGCTATATTCTAAAGACATATTGGTTGCAATATTGACTATTTTTGATTGTCAATATCAACGTAATTGGAAAATTTCTAAAGCTAATTCGTAAGTATGGCGGATTTCCGCTGAGGCCCAAAAAATAACCAATTTGGATCGGATCTCCAAGTTTAGTACATGGTCTTTACTCGATCCGTGATAAATTGATTTATTCGAATGCATTTTGGACGTCGGGCCACGGTATACACCTTATACGTAGGCCGACAAACAGTAACTGTGCTTAAACGTCAAATGTCATCCATGTCGAAATAATCCTAACCGTTTTTTCAAATATTTCTTGCAATACAAAAACAAAAAAAAAACCTAAAACTACGTCTTATCTGTTGACGATGGAACATCGTCTTTATCTTGCTTTAATTTTATTTTTATCTATTAGGGACTCTACCGGACGTTATTTGTAGTTGGCGGAAATTCTTAAAAATATGTTAGACATAAGGACGTCCGTCCAACGACTAAGCGTGCACTAATAATTGAACTGAACTAAGGTGGGCTATTGACCGACGTCAATGGGTCGATGAAACCTGTACTTAAAACTATATTACAATAGCTGACGTCGTCTCCACGTCTGGTTCAATTCTTTTTTGTAACTGCAACGTGGTTTTTAGTCAAACCGGACGTTGGATCATGATTTAAGGCGATGTGTTCCACCAGGGAACCCAAATTCAACTTAAATACGACGTCGCATTGGTCAGATTAGGTCGTAAGTCAGAAAAATGCTGCTTGGGTCAGGACCCAACCACCACCATAGAAAGAAAAATCAACCAAACTCTCTACCAACATAAAAGACATTTTAATAACATTGAAAGGAACAAAGTTCCACCGCACTACAGTAAAGCACCGCCAGTCGCGGTCCCAGCCATTTGAAAAGGGGGGGGGCTGTTTCGATACGAAAAAAAACTAGAATAAAAGCATAGGTTTTATGAGGAACAACACACACATGCAAACAAAACTTAGTAACTACAAGCGCGGATTAGGTCTCAAATCTAGGGGGGGGGTACTCAAATTTGGATTCGTGTATTTTATATATTTTTTATTTTAAAAAAT
Organism: Oxystoma pomonae; assembly: GCA_963921995.1. Taxonomy (NCBI): domain Eukaryota; kingdom Metazoa; phylum Arthropoda; class Insecta; order Coleoptera; family Brentidae; genus Oxystoma; species Oxystoma pomonae. Next base: position 24,393,025 of record OY998164.1, on the reverse strand, counting down.
GTTTAAATGCGCCGAAAATTTTTGTGAAAATTAGTTTAAAAGTGTAATTCTTGAGTTGAGTGAAACTAAAATCGTAAATATCAACGGTATCATAGCGCCGCAGGCGAAAATTTTTAAGAAAATTGCACTAAAAATTAATTTTTTTATTTAAAATTAAACTAAAACTCGAGATATGTCAATGGTATGAAAGCGCAGCAGGCGAAACTTATTAAGAAAATGACACTACAAATGTCATTTTTAACACAAAATTAAACTAATACTGTAAATAACAAAAGTGTTATAGCGCCGCAATTTATGCCCTTCTTTTGATTTTCTAAACGTGTTCATAAAAAATCTAAATCCAGGGTAGGGGGGGTTAACTACCCCCCTAACTCCCTGAAATCCGCGCTTGAATTACTACGTTAAATTTTTTCATTTATAAAAAACGTAGATAACAAACAAACCACAAACAAACCACAAACAAAACCTAATAGCTAAATAAAGTTGAAACATTACCTTTTATATTGCACATCTCAAACATAAGATGCCTATCTCAAAAAAAAATTCGTTTCCGGTTTTTTTGGACAAACCGGTCAATGACACGCTCAATTTCAATTTCAATATGTCTGTTGATATGCAGCAACGCTAAGCCCGCCAGGGGGCTGATTCTTGAATTTCGTAGGAAAGATCGCACGGGAACGGTCCTCTCCCTGATATCGTTCAATAATAAGCTTTGAAGCGATCACGAGTTATCCGAAACCTATCCGACAACGACCGAAGCACACCCGATTGCCTTGTATCGTAGGAACTTTCCTACACTTTCATACACCTAGTCCGGGGGCAGTATGAAAGTGTAGGAAAGTTCCTTCAATACACGGCAATCGGGTGAGGTTCGGTCGTGGTCGATAGGTTTCGGATAACTCGTGATCGCTTCAAAGCCTATTATTGGTCGATATCAGGGAGAGGACCGTTCCCGTGCGATCTTTCCTACGAAATTCAAGAATAAGCCCCCAGACGAATTTCCGTTATAGTGTTTTTAAGTACTTATTTTTTCAATATTCTGAGGCATGAGAAGCTTCTTTCTGACGAAGCATTAATTACTGGCAAACATCCAAGAATGTTTTTATTAACGGAAAAATATCGTCACACTTGTTCGTTGTCTCGAAAACGTTATCAGGTATGTTTTGATTTAGGCTTTTGCCTACCTGACCAATATTGTTTCCATATACTGATTTCTCCCAATAAAAGTTCAAGAATTTGTGTTTTCGATTAATCAAACAGTTTATAATATTTAAAAACTACTTTAGTGAATTTTGCCTTCATTTGGGATTCACGTTGTATAAAACTTGGTATGAATATGTATGAATATATTTTTTTATGTCCGAAATGATTTTATATATAACTTAAAAGATGAGTCTCCGTAAAACCGTTTTTAAAAAATTATAATTTTCTTGTTCAAAATTATACAAGTGATTTCTATCAAATCTAATTCTAGACTAAAACTAAAAGTACCTTAAAAATGGTAAAACACATGTTAATAAAATATAAAGATTCGAAGAAATATTCCATAGGATTGCAGACTCAGCAGCTTTGTAACGTCTTCACTAGTTTGTCAGTATAAGGTGGTCATATAACTCCTCCACCCTTAGAAGGAAGCCTCCCCTGGGAGGATAACTCTAACATGTTCCCTTTCGGAAGATTCCAAAGTCGAAGTTTGCTTATTTTTTTCTCGTTTTTTGTAGTAGCAAAAGTACGTAAAGGCTGTAACCAATATGACATAAAGACAGATTGTCCAACCACTAGGCACGTACAAGTCGGATAGTGTATTTTCTTTGTATAAGGGAACCAAAGGGTTGACGATTGGTTTATCAAATTCCAATTTTTTCAAATCAATACTGAATTTAGGTAATTCTTGATGACTGATTTCCAATATGGGTGAATTGATTATTAAGGGACTGCCAATTGTTTTTTCTTGAAAATGCAGTTGTTTTCCTTTAAATAACAGTTTGCATGTGTTTCCGGTGATCAGAAAAATGCCTCTTAGCTCCTTGACTTCAGTTTGCTTTTGGCAAGTAATTTGAAGATTTTCCGCAAAAGGAAAAACTGCCAAATATTTATTTAGTTCCGGAATGATTTCCATATGATTTTCTTCAATTTTCAGTTTGGTCAGTGTGCAGGTGTCGGCGGTTCCCTGCATAATAATACTCCTTTCGCAGAGTGCTTGGCTGTTGCTTAATAAATAGCTAGGACAGTGAAATGATTTACCTTGTGTAATACATTTGCCGTTTAGAGGTTTAATTTGATTATTTATTCGCGATTTTAAGAGGTATTGATTATTTGGTAAAACTGTTACAAAATCCGATCTGATTTTTGAGGGAATTGATATTAAGTGAAACAAGTCAAATTGTTCTTCGGTATCGATTGGAATTGATAGGAAGTACATAATTTTATTATTATCTATATGACAATTGATTTTTATCATAGACTCAATATAGAAAATATCCTCTGTCTTAATTTCGAAAGGAAATTGATTTTTATAAAATCCGGATATTCTTTTTAATTCTAAAATTAAATTTTTCGAGCTTATAATACTCGGATGCATCACATTTAATTTACAAAAGGTCAGTGAGTTTTCTACTTCTCGGAAAATGCCTAACACGCTACTATAAAGCAAGATTAGTTCATTGTACAATGTTTTGATAAAAATTGCATCATCTGAGGTAGCACCGTTTTTGATTATAGAATGCATTTGCAAAATTTTTGACCTTAACATAAGTTCATTATGCTGAATATTTTGGACAGTTTTGTTAAATTGGTTAATTATATTTTGATTTATTGAATATTCCAATGATAATTGATTTTGAATGCTCTTCTCATTACGCTGCATGTGATCTATTATGCTGTAAATTTTATTCCCGTCGTTTGAGTCTAGATTTCCTGTTACTCCCTTAATAACCGAACCTAAACTATCAATAAGGCCTCGTTTAATTCGTTTTGATTGGTGAATATTTATGTTTTCGAGTTTTTCGAAAATTGATTGGTTATAGAAATGGGCTATTTTGTTAAAATTATATGTTTCTCTTTCTAACACGGTGAGATTCGCATAAGTCCGTTTCAGTAATAGGTGCTGCGATTTTATGTTTTCGTATTCTTTTAGTAGAGGTCCTAAGTCATAGTAATGTACAAATGTGTGTTCTGTCCTTTGGAGTCTGGCATGGCCTAGATTGATTGGCAGAACTCCTAGGTTTTGCGTAATGTTCGTTATTCCTGACTCTCTTGCGTGGGTGGCGAGGAATCTGAAATAGGTTTAATTTTAATTTTCTTTTTGGGTCTTTTTATATTAGAAATGTGTATTTTGTCTGATGTGTTGGGATGTGTAGTTTGTATTCTGGCTGTTTTTAGATTAGGATCCAAACTAGATATTTTTTCTTTTTTGTATTTATTTTTTGTCTTTTGCTGTTTTTGTTTATTTTTAACATACACGTTTTCGGGGATTTCTGGTAATTTTTCGCGCGATTCGTTTGCCTTGTCAATGACTCCTTGTTTTTTATTTTGTATATCTTGATTGATTTTTTCGTAAAGTGTTTTAATCTTCTCGCGGTGGTTTTCAATATAGTTATTGATAAGTTGTTTATTTATGTCCAGATTAAACGGTGACTCGTTGCCAAAATGGCCAGTAATTATCTCGTACGGTTTTAAATTTGTGACCGAATGAATTGTGTTGTTATAAGCTAAAATACTATAGGTTACTTTATTTTCTACAGGGTCATTTTTAAACTGTTCTTGATTATTAAAAAGTCTAATATGTTCTATTAATGTCGAATGAAACCGTTCCACTATCCCATTGGAGTCTGGGTGCTGGGAACAAATAAAATGAATTTTTATTTTATGTAGTTCAAGTAGTTCACGTATAACAGAGTTCTTAAATTCGCCGCCATTATCAAAAATTATTTGTTCTGGGATGCAATGATGAGAGAAATAAATTAATAATTTATTTGCTATTTCGATGCCTTGCGCAGAATCGATTTTATAGGCCTGCGCGTATTTTGAGAACGGATCGACAATGGTTAAAAACTTGCTGTTTTCCAAACTGATAGTATCTGCGTGCAAAATCTGAAAAGGTTTGATCGAGGTGGGTGTAACATTGTATTCTACGCGTATTGGCTTTCGATCGTATTTTGTAAGTTGACAGACTTCACACTCGTTTATATAATTTTGGATTGTTCTAGATTGATTCGGCCAGTAATAATGCGCTTTTATGCGTTTTTCAGTTTCTTCGATTCCCCTGTGATTAGTTTTCCCTTCATGATTATTTTGTATCATTTCCTGTATTTCGTTTTCAGATAAAACATCTATTAATTTTTTAGAGCATTTGATCATTTGAATTTCTGAGTTTTTAAAATAAGTTTGTAAGACAGTACTGAATTTTTCGTAAATTGGGTCTTCGAAATAAACATAGTACTTTATTTTTGGAACCACGTACTCTTTAATAAACTGGACTACATCTTTTTCGAAATTATTTTGAGAGAGTTGAACGTGAAATCTTTGTTTTGTTAGGAATAATCTGGTGATGGAAGTTTTGGCAGGGGCAAAATTTACTTCCGAAATAAATATTTGATTTTTTCCAAAATTTACAGGGCAATCAACTATTGGTATTCCGATTATTGGGTTTTCGTGACTGGAGTGTACCGTTTGGACGCTAACGTTGTCTTCGACCGCGTTATTATGATCGTCCAAGTCTCCTGTTTCAACAACGATCGATTGACTTTCTTGATCGTTTTTATTTGTCAAATTTTCGTTTATTTTTTTGACGTATTCGCGCAACCGATCTAAGCAAGCCTGTGGATTTTGGGGGTCTACGTTTTTTGTCTCGTTAGTGTTTATTTCCACGCGCGAAAGAGCGTCTGCATTTTGATTTAAGCAACCTTTTTTGTATTTGGTTTCAAAATCATACTCCGCAAGCTTTAAGCTCCATCGTACTAACCTAGAATTCGGTTCTTTTAATGACATTAGCCATTCAAGTGGTTTATGGTCAGTTATAATGTTAAATTTTCGGCCAAACAAATAGGGTCTAAAGTATTTAACCGCCCACACTATAGCTAATAATTCTTTTTCAGTTGTGGAGTAATTTATTTCCGACTGCTTAAGTGTCCTTGAACCGTACGCGATTGGAAGATCTGACCCAATTTTTCCTTGCGAAAGTACGCAGCCAATTGCGAAATTACTAGCGTCCGTAGTAAGGTTAAACGGTTCCTCAAAATTTGGGTATTGTAGTATGGGTTCGTTAATTAATATGTTTTTGCACGTCTCGAAGGCTTTTATATACGCGGGATTTTTCGGGTCAAGTATGGCATCTTTTTTTAGATAAACAGTCATAGGTTTTGTTATTTTCGCAAAATCCGCGATAAATTTACGGTAGTAACCCACGAGACCCAAGAATTGTTTTATCTGTTTTTGTGTAGTAGGTATCGGATAACAAGATATCGCTTTAATTTTTTCAGGGTTGGGTTTCACGCCGTGAGGTGTAACAATGTGTCCTAAGTAGGCCACTTCTTTTCTGAGAAATTCCGACTTATCTAATTGCACTTTAAAATTTGCTTGTCGTAATCGATCAAATACTTCTCTTAAACGATTTATGTGTTCTTGCAAACTTGTGCTAAACACTATTATGTCGTCTAAGTAAACCAGACAGCGTTCGTTTTGGATACCTCTAAGGATGTTATCCATCACCCTTTGAAAGGTGGCAGGCGCATTTTTTAGGCCAAAAGGCATTCTTAAAAACTCGTAATGCCCATTTTCGGTATTAAATGCCGTTTTAGGAATGTCTTCCTTTGCCAACTCAATTTGGTGAAAACCTGATGCGAGGTCAAGAGTAGAGAAATATTGACAGCGCCCAAGCTTATCAAGAAGATCTGATATATTTGGAATTGGATATTTGTCGCCTATTGATTTAAGATTTAATTTACGAAAATCGATAACTATCCTCCACTTACGTTTCCCGGAAGCGTCCAACTTTTTGGGTACCACCCAGATTGGTGACGACCAGGGAGAATAGCTGGGTCTTATAATATTTTGTTCGAGCATTTCTTGGACCTGCCTTTTAACCTCATTTCTGTGAATTTCGGGGTACCTATACGATTTAGTGTAAATTGGCACTTCGTCCGATGTTTTTATTGAATGTTTTATTTGGCTGGTAAAAGTTAACTGATTTCCGTCGATATGAAAAATATCCGAATACTCTTTTAATAATTCGATTGTCAATTTGCATTCTTCGCTGTTCATGTGCTCGGTTCTAATTTTCGAAACCTCAAATTTAAATTTATTTACGTTAACGTTATTAAGGTTTGGTGTAGGTTTTTCTTGAAGTTCATACTCGTTAAAATCAATGACTTCTAAAGAGTCAAAAAGTTCAACTTTTAAATTTTTTTCGGTTGGGTTTAGGATCGTGCAAATGGCCTCATAGTTTTTTACCGTCGTAAGGCATTGCGGGATTTCTAAATTTGAAATTTTTGTGTATGGGATTATTACGTCACCATTTTCGATATTTTTTATGTTCATTTTAATTACTTGTTCTGACCTTGGTTGCAAGAATAAAATATTGGTGTTTTTTGACAAATTATGAAATTTTAATTTTATTTGAGAATTGGGAGTAATTAAGTTGTTTTTCTCAAGGTCAATATTTGCTTTTAATAAGGATAGATTGTCTATCCCCAACAAACAGTCAAAATAGTTGTGAAAATCAAAAATATAAAATTTTAATTGTTTTGTATCCACATTAAATATTTTTGAACAGGGAATAAGCGTGCTAAAATGTTCTATGGAGGTACCGTGAGCAGTTGAGATTTGAAATGGGTCATTTTTTATCGATTTTTGGAAATATTTTTGTGCGATTTCTGATTTTACAAAAGATCTAGTACTACCCGTGTCTATCAGAATTTTTAGATTATTTTCTGGAAAAATAATATAAGGTAGTTTATTTTCGCTATTAGTGAGGTTCATTAATTCGTATTCGGGGGTTCCGAGGCTGGTTCCTGAAAAAACTCGTTTAACTCGTGATCGTTTTGAGAATATTCGGTGTAATCCGTGTAAAGATACTGATTTTCTTCCTCCGGATATTCGATTGTAGGGTTGTCCGCCGATTGGTCATCGATATTATTTATTTCTTCAATTACGAAGTTTGACCGGGGTTTTGATTGATTATTTTGAGCGTAATTTTGCATTGGTCGATAAGGAAAGTTTTTGTTTTGTTGGGGTCTAAAGGTTTGGTTTGATATGCCGCTCATGGGCGTTGGTTTCGATAATTTTGACATGGGTATTTGATTAGGCCTAAATACGTTTGTTTGGTTTGGATTTCTTGCAAAATAATTTTTATTTTGTTCGGGTTTGTATATTAATTGTGGTTGTCTGTAATTCGAAGTGGAAGCAAGCTGGTTATGAGGATAATTTGTTAACTGTAAAGGTTGGTTGGGTCGTGGTCTGTTTAAAGTGTGATTGATGTTATTATGTAATGGTTTCGAATTTTGAAATTTTTGGGCACTTTCGATTTGAAAATCGTTTGTAAGCATTTTAATCGCATCATTCATATCTATTGGATTTTTAGTTCGCATTAAGGACCCAACAGGCTCTTTTAAACCGCGTAATAAAATTCTTAAAGATAACCCTCTACAAAACACACCCATGATTTTTCTTTCATCAGCCGAGCCGTGAGTGGAAAGATAAGAAGTTTGGTGATTTAACTGGTTTTGTAATCTGTTGTAAAAATCGAACGGCGATTCATTTCCTTGTTTCATTTCTGTAGTTTCGATAACAAGCGTAAAAAGATCGCGTTTATCTCCATACGTATTAAGAAGAGCTTCTTTTAAATCCACAAAACTAGAAATGGTGTTTGAGGCAATATTTATTGCCGCTTCACCTTTAATTTTACCCAAAATACTCGACATCAAATATTCATTTTGAAAATCGCTAGTATCAGCGGTGTTGTAAAATTTGGTGATTAATTTTTCACATATTTATATAAATCTGGCTAATAGTTCTGGTTCCCCATGAAATTCGGGGATCATGTTTAAATACTCAGATTTTAGTTGTGGTGTAGCCATTTTTGTTAAATTTGCTTGCAGATTTGTAGAGATATTATAATTTGGTCCTAAATCTAGCCCTAAGTTAACTTTTCCTATCAATTCCGATAAAAATATATCAATTTTCGGGTCTGAACTTTGACTTACACAAGTTTGTTCTTCGTCTTTTATTGAGTCAGAATCAGAATTTGAAATATCAGAATTTTCGAAAACGGAACCTCTAAATGACATTAAAAGTATTACTTACAGTGAAACTATCAAGATCTGTCCAAGCATTTGTCCTCTGATATCTATTCAAAGGGCACTGATGCAAATACTTCCGGTATTGATGTACGTTCAATAATCCTTCGGTAAATCTTCTCGTTGAGCTACTCAGTTCACTCAACTGGAACTTCCTCTTGATCCAAACAATTCGAATTCGCGAACCGGCCGGCACCTTTTTGTTATTTATTTGTTCGTAGAATCCCAATAAATCGTTAAGACGAACCGTCAATAATGTTCATTTATCGCGATTGGGAATCCTACCGACTGCGCCACTTAAAAGATGAGTCTCCGTAAAACCGTTTTTAAAAAATTATAATTTTCTTGTTCAAAATTATACAAGTGATTTCTATCAAATCTAATTCTAGACTAAAACTAAAAGTACCTTAAAAATGGTAAAACACATGTTAATAAAATATAAAGATTCGAAGAAATATTCCATAGGATTACAGACTCAGCAGCTTTGTAACGTCTTCACTAGTTTGTCAGTATAAGGTGGTCATATAACTTATATATACTGTTCTGCAATTTCTCGTTTTTTTTTTCTCCAAAGACTTCAGGGTTACCACCAGCATCTTTGTTGTCTACTTTTTTCTAAGGCAAAGGAGGGGCAATCACCCTCCGCTTCCCACCCCCTGGGACTGCCACTGGCACCGCATAAGTATGGACTGTAGAAATTTCATAAGGAAAACATAGCTCTTCGACCGATAACCAGTTATCGCAAATCTCCGACTTATAAACTAGCTTCTACTAATCATCCAGCCTCTACAAGAAAAGTCACCATCATTCGTCAAAAATTTAAAGCACTTCGTTAACCTCCTTACAGACATTAGTTTTAACGTCGAAAGTTTGTACACGAAAGTACCACTGGAAGAATAACTGCAAATCATTGAGCAGAAGCTGCTCACGGACAACCACCTGTCTGATAGAACCAATCTACTAATTAATGCAATTATGGATTTGTTGAAATGCTGTCCGCAGAATTCTTACTTCCAGGAAATCGACAAATCATTGAGCAGAAGCTGCTCACGGACAACCACCTGTCTGATAGAACCAATCTACTAATTAATGCAATTATGGATTTGTTGAAATGCTGTCCGCAGAATTCTTACTTCCAGGAAATCGACAGAAAGATGGTCTACCCATGGGATTTCCACGTCCGCCGGTAGTGATCAATATCTTTATGAAATCCTTTGAAAAAGAAGCTCTGCGAACATCATGGCAGAGACCCAAACTATGGCTAAGATACATGGACGACATATTTATCATCTTGAAAAAGGACAACAATACACTAGGACAATTCTCCAATCGTATCAACATCATAAGAAACTGCATTAACTCTGGAAAAAGACGTAACTCGACGTTCTAGTCTAGTCACCAAAAATAATTCAACTTGACAATATATATCAACCAAACTGGCAATTGCAAAATCTCTTATAGATCGAGCCACTTACATCTGCAAAAACTCGATCCGATCTGGGAAGGAACAGTTTCTTCAACTACACGATCAATAAAACTCTTCAGACCACACCAACGCAAAGGACGACAGAGATAACTACTGAAAGAAAGGCGTCTCTTATCAGGGCCACCTCCAGGCACCGTGCAGTGCGTGCCCCCGTGAAACGTCAAACATACGTCGAAACAAAGAAGAACAAATCAGCAACCTCAGCTCTTCCCGACCACTTATACAGGCTGAATCATCGGAACAGAAGCTGCTCAATGACAACCACCTCTCTGATAGAACCAATCTACCAATTAATGTCATTATGGATTTGTTGAAATGCTGTCTGCAGAATTCTTACTTCCAGGAAAAGGACAGGTATTTTCGACAGGAAGATGGTCTACCCACGGGATCTCAACTTTTGCCGGTAGTGGCCAACATCTTTATGGAATCCTCTGAAGAAATAGAAGAAGGCATATTTATCATCTCGAAAAAGGACAACAATACACTAGAACAATTCTTCAATCATGTCAACAGCATAAGAAACTGCATCACATTAACTCTGGAAAAAGAAGAAAATTGTAAGCTCCCTATTCTCGACGTTCAAGTCACTAAAAAAATTCAACTATAATCACTTCGGTATATCACAAATCAACTCATACTGGACAATATCTAAACTTTAAATCAAACCACTCTACGTCAACCAAACTGGGAATTGTAAAATCTCTTAAAGATCGAGCCACCTACATCTATAATGCAAAAGAAGCTTTAAATAAAGAAAATGCAAAAATTCGATCCCATCTGCGAAGGAACGGTTTCTTCAACTACACGATCAATAAAACTCTTCAGACCACACCAACAAAAAGGACGACATACATAAATACTGAAAGGAAGGCGACTCTGATAATTCCATACATCAGAGGAATCTGAGAAAATATAAGAAGAATAGGCAACCAATATCATTTTCGGACTGTCTTCAAAACGACCACCACAATAAGAAGTCAACTAAAAAACTAAACCATATCGCCAAAACAACAAGAACTGCATCTGCCAAGTACCATGCGATGTGGGGATATCTATATATCTCCACAACACCAAGAACTTCATCTACCAGGTACCCGATCCATGGAAGTTCGCCTTACAAAACACAAACGCAAAACTCGACAAGGGTATAAAACTGGATCTCAAGTGGCATTTACACAGGCGAATATTCCTTTGATCTTCCAAATGCCGACAAACATTCGCGCGAATTACTTATTTAAAGATTCGCGCAAAAGGTTCGGGCCAAAAGGTTCGGGGTTCGGGTAAAAAGGTTCGTGGTGTTCGGACAAAATATGCTGAAAGAAATATTTGGAATAAAATGAAAATTAGAAAAATTATTTACCGTAAATCATTGAACTGAATTGTAATATAAAAATTAAATTTTAAAACCTTTCCGACTGAAAAACGATTTGACGCACGTGATAAAAAATAATGAGGATTACTTTATTTCATTTTGTGGGATTTTGGTGGTGAGGTTTGGTGGTGGGGTTTGGTTATGGGGTTTGATGGTGGGGTTTGCTGAGTTTACACTTAATTAAGGAAAACCACAAAAATTATAAAGCATAGCAACAATTAGGTACAAACTTTAAGTAGATATCTACCAACCTCACAACCTACCACCCGGCACATAATAATTTTCCGCTTTCCATCGGCTTTTACTATTTAATCGAAAAATAAAATAAAATATTTTAGGTGTTCCAATTTAATTTCAAGAATTGAGGTCAGTGATGTGACACCAAAAATATTATCTATTCCCACTTTCAAAAATATATTTCCAGAAAACCTTCCGAAAATTTGCCCGAATGTTCGTCGCAAATGTTCGCTGCAAATGTTCATCGCCAATGTTTGAGTGTTCGGGGAAACGTTCGTCGAAAAAGGTTCGTCAGATTTGGCCAGAATTTTTGGACGAACCTATTCGCTCTGTGTAAATGCGCCTAAAAATAGCTCAACATTGCTGGGAGAATCAACAAGAGAGAAAGAGACAAAGATCGTCGCCAAGGAGGAAAATCTATTTAAGCAAAAGTTTAAAGAAACAGCATTTATACAGAAGAGCCAGATTGTATTTTCTCAACAGAGCGTCACCATCAAGGGTATTTGGAAACCCATACTTTTCAGAAGTAACAGATTTCAACTGCGAAAGGTCGGAGGCAAATGTAAACTTCATGGTTCAGATGCTAGTATATAAGATATAAGTTTTTTTGGTAGTATTCACCTGATGACGATTTCAGATACATAAGAATTCAAAACGTTGTAAAAAAAATAAAAATAAAGACAATAGCGGTGGGATTTACTAAAAGGGTTTAGTCTATTTTAGAACGGTCCTAAGTTTAAGTAAAGTTTTTGGTTTTAAGCATTTTAAACCAACCCTCCTTGAGTTTTCAACACAGTTTTAATTATAAGAAGAATTTTAATAAAATTTTTTATTGAATAATCATCTTAACACAATCTTTTGTTGGATTTAAGAAGAAAGTTTCAATTTCGAAGAAGAGAAAATTTAAAAATTGAAACCCACGCGGGGTTAAATAGTAAACACTCTGTAGAACAAATTAAAATTGAGGTTATATGTCACTCTAATTAAAACTTACCCTTGATAATTGATTTTTTCAATTAATACTTGATGTCACACAACGATTTAGATGGGTGATAATAAAATAAGGAGTAGATTAATTTTGTATTTATTTAAAAGGTGTTTTTTATGAAATGTATTAAAAAACTTAAATGCAAGTTTTTTTTACATTTCTGTCACTGTCGAAATGTCAGTTCAAAAATATTAGCGTTGCGTTCAATCACAAACAGCGAGTTTGGATCTTTTACCTCTGCTTGCACCTTGACTTGCACCAACCCTCTACTGATGAAAGCTACAGCTTTAAAATGAGTGGGCTTTGAGTAACGAAAATTATTTTGACTGAGCTTTTAGATGTTTTACTTTCAGTTTGTAAATAAATTAATATAGTTGTTTTGGGTTTTTTTGTTTGGTATATTTTTCGTGCATAATCAGTGACCTTCACTTATGGTTGTTTTTCCTTGTAGTGCCCTCATAAATATATTTTTTGTGCTGAAAACGGGTTGAAAATATGGCATTTTTCTGGACAAAATTGGAGGTGTTTTATTGATTAATAAACAACTTGGGATATTAAATAAGGTAAATTACTTCTTGTAAAAACGGTTACTTAGGGAAATTTGAAACAAACTTATTACCAATTGCCACAAAACAATTCTTTCTGGGGGCTATAAATGTAAACCAACCCCCAGAGGTGGTCTAAAAAATCAACAACTTTAAAACCTCAAACATAGATGATGAAGCTATTATGTGCCAAATTTTTGGCATATTCACCATATTTCATTTTGAAGCATGTCAAAAAAAAATTAGTACCCCCCACAGGTGTAAATACTTAGATCTGTGGGGGGTACTATTTTAGATCTTAGTAAATCCCACTTTAAAGTTTAAAGCTCTAGTTTACTCGCAAGTTGAGTTTATCAACCTCATCATAACGATTCTGACAAACTAATCCTAATTTGATTTCGTAATCGTGCAAAATTTTACACAGTTCAAATCACAATTTACTCAAACTTTTGTCTCACTGTCAATTCTTTAGTGTAAGTTAAGCAGTTCAAAAGTTCATATACCTACTAGGACAAACCTGTATGGCGAATCTGACCTTTTTTCTATCAAGCGCAGATTTGATTTGATGATTTCGTGTAATCCTTTAAGTTTAATGTCTTCGTTTATGTATATGTATATAATAGGTAAGTTTAGCAATTGATTTAAATACCAAGTTTCTTCTGCACTATATTGTGCCCACTGAAGCCTGTTTTTTTTTATATAATTAATGTCCCTTTACGCATGATGAAGAGTTGTAAAGAAACAAAAACAAAAAAAAAATATGTCCAAGGAACATTAAAAGTAAATATGCATTTTACATACACCTGATTTAACTGGTTTTAGCATTCCAATTGAGGGGTTGGTAGATGAGTTCACTCTGAATTGAGGTTAACCAGCTGATGCCATTTCGTGACAAAAACACATGTATCAGGTGATAAAGGTTGAAGGTTGACAAGATATGGAAACAATAGGTTAAAGGACCCTCTCCACATAGGCCGATCAACTTCTTCCAATTTGGTGTTCTTTTCTCGACCTTTGCCGCCATTTTTACTCAAAAGTGGACACAGTGTAGTAGTAGGAGTAGTATCGAAATTTTCGCCATTGAGTGGACACTAAAACGCTAGCACTATAATAATAATATTAATCCTTTCTTTAGCGTGAAACTAATAATACAAAAATACATCATCAAAAAGTCACAAAACTATAAAATAGAAAATAAACCTTATAAACATATGTAAAAAATACTTTTGAACCTAGGTGAAACATATTATAAAAACCGTAAATATACAGTAACAATAATAAGTAGTACTAATAAAAATTAAAATTGTAGGTAGTTATAAATAAGAACATGAAAAAATAAAAATGTAAAACAAAGATGGGAGAGATAAAATAAATATTAAAATATTTATAATTACTGTAAAACCAAAATGTAAAACAAAGCCGACGAGAAACAAAAAAAGAATGCTAAAGCAAAATAAAATTAAAATAAAATTAGATAGGTAGGTAGTTTAAGTTATCAGAGTCAACAGCAAAAGCATTATGAAAGAGAGAAAGTAATTAATCAATTAATTAAATAATAATAAAAATACTGTGAATATCACAGTTATTATTACACTAGGTTACTTTTGGTATTTAAATATTTTTTTAGGTAGCTTTTAAGTATTATAACTGTGGTGCAAGATTTACAATTGGTAATTTATTAAATAACTTTAACCCTTTGTAAAAAACAGAGTTTTGTGTAACAGTTTTTTGGAATCTTGGCAATCGAAAATTATTTTTGGATCGAGTGCTGTACTCATGCACTTCTGAGTTGAAACCAATTTGGTGTAATAAATAATATGGCGCATTATGCGTTTTTATTTTATAGATAAATACCAAAGTTTGATACATAAAAAACAAGTTTACTGGTAACCAATCTAACAATTTCAAAAGCTCGAGGGGTTGATCGGTCTATGTGGAAAGGGTATTTTGTCGGCTAATGCAAAATGTTCAAAAAAACGAGTTCAGTGATTTTAGGGATAAAATTTAATTTTTAATGAGTGTACAAAATTTCGTGTCTAAACGGTAGGAGATATGAAAAGGTTTAAATTAAGGCAAAGTTGCGCAATTTGACGCTTTGCTTAAAACCAAAAAAAAGTTTACAAATTCCAGGTAGCTCAGGAGATTCTTTATTTTTAGTTTTTATTTTTCTGCGCCGTTATTCTTAAAGCTGTCAAAAAACGCTTAAAACTTTCTACAGGCACTTTTTTAAGATCTACTTAATAAGAGGTCCATTTTCGAGATTGCCGTTTGGTTCATAATAAAGGATGACAGATATTTTAGAACCTCATTTTGACAAGTATCTGACGTTTTGAGTTAATTGACCATCATCGGCCCAAATTCAAAGATTAAAAAACAAAGAAAAAAACGGATTTTTAAAATATTAGGTAAAGTTATTTTGTTAAAACAAAATATCTTGAGTAAGTTAAAAGCAGAAATTAAATTTGGTCTGATGATGGTCAATAAACCCAAAACGTCAGGTGACTTGTCAAAATAAGGTTGGACAATGTTATCCGTCATCCTTTATGAACCAAACGGCAGAGAAAAAAGGATGTATTCATAAGAAAAAATTAACTTGACTGTGCTCCTGTCACACAGAAATTTCAAATCTCGATAATGGACCTCTTATTAGGTAGATCTTAGTTTTTTTGACAGCTTTGAGAATAAGGGCGCAGAAAAATATAAACTAAAAATGAAGATTTCGATTTTTTTCCGACTATCTCCGGAACTATCCGGAATTTGTAAACTTTTTTTTTTAGTTTTAAGCAAAGCATCAAATTGCGTAACTTTTCCCTAATTGAAACCTTTTCGGGTCTCCTGCCATTTAGGAGATCCCCATGGTGAGCATCGAATTTGAAACACCCTGTATAGGACTCGCCACTGAACTGAATTTTAACAAGCGCTGACCTTCCGCCTTATGCCCATGTAAACATCCCAATTTGTTTTGTCATTCAGAAATATATGGCTGGTTACTTTCATTGATGCTGCGGGAGTGTTTTTTCTGTGTATATGGATTGTACTAATAAATATATGCCAAAGTCCTGAAGAGTCCTTTAGAGTCCCCGGTACGTTATTGTAGGGCTCAGGGCTCGTTATCAAGCGGACTGTCATGCCAAAACACGGGCACAAAATGTTATCTGTGATCTCTTTCAAATTCTGCTGAATGCATAAGGGCGTCCCGAGATGATTATCATTCCGTTCGTTCGGGCTTTGAGCCTGGGCTCACTCTACTCTTGCCCAGCTGCTTCTCTCCGTGGCTTGGAGGATCCGCGCCGCTGCTAAAAGCTCTCCGCTTATTTTAGAGTCTCTCTAATTTATATAATGCAGATGTTTTTTATATGCATGATTGAAGTAGAAAATATAAAGTAATAGCTATGAGTTCCTGCATCAAAAGAAATATCTTTTTTTTAATTTTTTTGTGGAGTAAAATTATATTCAGGCATTTTGGATTGTTAAAAAACTGTTGAAAACCTAAAAAATGTATTATATAGAATTATGTAAAGCATCAATTCATTGCCATTAAAAATAAACTTTTATTTTTGGCCACACTCCTTTCTTAACTGGTTAAGTAACAGTGGCGTAGCCAGGGGGGAGGGGTTGGGGGTTAAACCCCCTCCCAGGAGGTCCAACCCAATCTCAATAAATTAATAATGATCTCCAGGGAATAGAAAGGGCCCTCAGTGTTGCTTTCAATTCTTGCATTTCGGAAATATGAAGGTTCAGGTGGGAAATATTACAAAACATTTTGTATTTCTAAATTTTTCCAACAACAATAAACAAAAATCTCAAAGTTTCAGGTAACTTGGGAATCGCTTTTAATATTAATTGGAAAAATGGTCTTTGTCCCCCCCCCTAATCAAATGCCTTCGGATCGCCGGTGAGGGAAAGTGTGTTTGGTGTGATGCCTTAAATTTTAAAAAATTTGCCTGCGGTGCTATGACGTCATTAATTATTACAATTTTAGTTTAATTCTAAGGAATTTTTATCACCAGCTTTTAAAATGTGTAATAAACGTCATTCTTAGCATAATTTTTCTTAAAATTTCTTAAAAAACAACAAATCTGTATAATCATTTTCAAAATTATATTAAAAAAAACTTAAGAGATCAAAATTAAAAATGTTTTTTTTGTTTTTTTTGTCAAAATTTTTGTCTGCGGCGCTATACCAATATTAAATATTGTTAAAATTTTGTTTCTTTTTAAGCAATTTTTGAAACTCTTAAAAATTTTAGTGTATTTTTTTTTTAATTTTTGCCTGCGGCGCAGTTAAAGGCTAATTTTGGAAAAATGAAATAAGACTAGATGAGATTTGATTTCAAAAATAAGTATTTTTGTTTCGTATACATGAACTCAACTCCTATTAAACCGCCCCTCTCCTCTCCCTTTAGTTCAAGAGCTCAAGCAATAGGCACCTACTTAATTTTTAAAAATTTGTCATAGGGAGGTAGTTGATTTTTATGATATGATGAAACCCCACCCCCAGAGTCGATTTCTGGTTACGCCACTGTAAGTAAGATACGTTATTAGACACTTAAAGTAAATATTTTGACGCATAGGTGTCGGTATACTTAACGCGTTCAAATCAAAGCCAAAATACATTAACGGTGTAATTTACTAAAAGGGTTTAGTCTATTTTAGAACGGTCCTAAGTTTAAGTGAAATTTTTTGTTTTAAGTATTTTAAACCAACCCTCCTTGAGTTTTGGACACAGTTTGAATTATAAGAAGAATTTTATTAAATTTTTTTATTGAACAGTCATCTTAACACAATCTTTTGTTGGATTTAAGAAGAAAGTTTCAATTTAGACGAAAAGAAAATTTAAAAATTGAAACCCACGCGGGTTTTAAATAGTAAACACTCTGTAGAACAAATTAAAATTAAGGTTATATGTCACTCTAATTAAAACTTACCCTTGATAATTGATTTTTACAATTAATACTTGATGTCACACAACGATTTAGATGGGTGATAATAAAATAAGGAGTAGATTAATTTTGTGTTTATTTAAAAGGTGTTTTTATTTATGAAATGTATTAAAAAACTTAAATGCAAGTGTTTTTTACATTTCTGTCACTGTCGCAATGTCAGTTTAAAAATATTAGCGTTGCGTTCAATCACAAACAGCGAGTTCGGATCTTTTACCTCTGCTTGCACCTTGGCTTGCACCAACTTCTACTGATAAAAGCTACAGCTTTAAAATGAGTGGGCTTTGAGTAGGAAAGTTATTTTGACTGAGCTTTAAGATAACCTCAATGTTTTACTTTCAGTTTGTAAATAAATTAATAAGTTGTTTTGGGTTTTTTTGTTTGGTATATTTTTCGTGCATAATCAGTGACCTTCACTTATGTTTGTTTTGCCTCGTAGTGTCCTCATAAATATATTTTTTATGCTGAAAACGGGTTAAAAATATGGCGTTTTTCTGGACAAAATTGGAGGTGTTTTATTGATTATTAAACAACTTAGGATATTAAATAAGGTAAATTACTTCTTGTAAAAACGGTTACTTAAGGAAATTTTAAACGCACTTATTACCAATTGCCACGAAACAATCCTTCCTGGGGACTATAAATTTAAACCACCCCCCAGAGGTGGTCTAAAAACTCACCAACTTTATAACCTCAAACACAGATGATGAAGCACTTTTGGCGTATTCACCATATGTCATTTTGAAGCCTGTCAAAAAAAATTAGTTTTAAGGTATTTTCTCCTAAAATATGGTATATTTATAGAAAAAAAGCTGTTTTTCAATGGTATTTTGCAATAATAATAAAAAATAATGAATAACTTTGTGTCTTTTCTGTGTGGGTAAGTGTTTTTTTAAATTTGGTTTTAAAATTTGGTACCCCCCACAGGTGTTAATATTTAGATCTGTGAGGGGTACTATTTTAGATCTTAGTAAATCCCACTGTAAAATTTTCGCTTGTTTGAGGTCTGCTTTTATGGTGGATGCGATGAGAGAACAGCTGATTCCAATTGTTGCGTACGGAGGGATGTACGTAACGTTACGGACCTAAAGACGTAGGTACAGGGTGTTTCATTATAAATGCCCCCCCTTTTATATCTGTTACTATGTGAAATAGAAAAAAGTTTTAAGTACAAAGTTATTTGGTTTATAAAGATCTTTATAGTAAAAAAACCAAGTGTCATTCGAAGTATCAAATATTGCTAGCAACTTGCTTATTTTAAATTCATCGTCCTGCATATTTTTACGTTTTTGAATTCTAGGTTTCTTCCCGATTTCAGAGGTGCATAACTTATATGCACTGGGTTCAATAGTTTTTGAGATATTGGACTTTAAAATTTTTTCACATAGGTGGCTATGTCTCTATGGATTTTTATCATTTTTTTTTAACTAAAAATACATTTTGGCACCGGCGTAACTAGCTCTCTCACCTGGGGGGGGGGCTATAGGGGAGGGCCTAACTGATAATGCTTGATAGTGAGGAATAAAACACAATGATGTTTTTCTAAAAACTGTTTAATATTATGCTGTTTTACCTTAACTCGTTTTATGAACAACTTCGCACCGTAACTCTGTTCAACTAAACTCAGCAGTTTAATATAAATTAACTTAAATTAACTGCAATTGCATCCTTGTCTTTTGTGAAAATATTTCCAAAACGTGACCTGCTGTAATCTCTTCTTTATTTAAATAATTGTCGGTGTTAATAATTGATACAACTGAATTAATTTGTAGAGGTTCGGACAAAAGTCTTGTTGTATACTCTTTGATAGATTTTAAATTTATTTATACATTTTCACAAGTAAACATATTTTTTACCACCAGAGTAATTTTCAATAAAATCTTGACTTTCTTTGATGTTTAACTTAAATAAAGCATCTACCGATTTGGCCAATAGCAAGTTTGAGAACCTCTCCCCAAAATTAGCTGCTAAATTATCCATTATTTGGTAGTGGATGTTTATTTTCCAGTGTTCTAAGCAACTTACCGTTTCCGTTTGGATACTTTGATAGGTTCTAAAGGCGTATTTACACAGACAAACTTTCCCTTGATGTTGAAATGCCGACAAACATTTACACGAGCCTCTTGAGCAAAATGTTCAAAAAAAAGTTCGAGCAAAATCTCGTACAAAAAGACTCACGGAAATTTTGGACAGAATGTTAAGCAAAATTTGTTTGAAGAAATGTTGGTATAGAAATTTCTTACAAATTTAAATTTTATAGTTTTATGGGAATTCACTGAACTTACCTGAAAATAGAAAGACTAAGTTTTAAAACAAGGTATTTTTAATTAAGTGCTTTCCGACGGAAAAAAGATTTGATGTCGAAATTCACATTTTACCTCATAAGCAACTTCGATTGACCTGATTTTTATAGGGGATATTCCAGTATACTTGTAACTTTTTTGGGGTTATAAAAAAACGAGAATAAAAAAATAATAATTGGCACTTATTTATTGCTGTTGCCTGTAAAATGCAATGATAAAAATTTACGTTTAAAAGAGTATCTCTTTATTTTACTTCCTAGTTTAAAACACAATAAATACAATAATAATTAAGTCAAATTAAAAAACCTATATACATTTTATTAAATCTCAAATATATGAACAAAAGCACGTTGGGTCTAAATAATACCCGTTTATTACCCACTTTTACAACCCTTCGATCCCGACCCTTGTCTAAAAAAATATAATTTAGCAGTAATAGGCTAGACTTCTGAATCGGAATGTTGCTCCTTTGCATATTGTTTATTCAGTGTCAGTAATCGACCTTGATTATTACATTAAATTGACAGTAAATATCTATCTTCAGTATTTTCATGAACCTTTTGCTTTTTTAAGCAACCGATGGGGCCTTAAACTAACTAGGTAAATCTGGTGTGAGGAATTAAAAAAAAAACAATCAAAGCTAAGGGTAAAGTAAAGTTACAAAAATATGTATAAAAAAAATCCCCTCCCCACTACTCCTCATAGTCGTGAGGCGCGGATTGCCGCTTAAAAGTGCAATTTTTGAGTTTTTTGCCGATATTTGAAAAACTCAAACTTTTTGGAAAAGAAAAATTTTCCTGGGTTGTTTTTTGAATTTAGGAAAAAACCCTTGGAAATAAAAGAAACTCACAAGAAAATCCCACAAAAACCCCCGGGCAAAAAAATCCGGGAAAAACCCTAAGAAAAAATATTGTAAGTAAACCTAATCCATGTGATAAAACTGATAGCCAAGAATAATGTTTCGCTTGCCGTTGGCTTTTTTTTCACAAAAATTTAAAATAAAAGTTGGTGTTCCATTTTTTTAAAGAATTGAGATCACTGATGTGAAATTTCATTTATTCTCATCTTTAAAAATATGTTTCCAAAACAGATAGCAATAATTTGCTCAAAAATTTACCCGAACAAAATGTTCAAAGAAAAGCTCACAAAAATGTTCACGCAAAAAATTTTAAATCTTTTGCACGAGCTTTTTTTTGAGCATGTTCGTCTGTGTAATTGCGCCTTTGGATTTCAGTTGCTTCTATAGTGCCATCTATTATTAAATTTAACATCTTTACCCTGAAATTACTGACTCAAAACGATGATGTGTAATAAAACAGTGTACGGGATGTGCAGGCAAATGCAAAACCCGGCTTTTTGAATACATGCTAATAGTTCAACAGCTTCAACGGCATGTCCATCGTAGTTATCAGTTACTTAACTTTTTAGTGCCATTTTAATTGCCCCAAAGTTTAATAAAACTACTTTATAATTTTCAAATCGACATGCTCAGCGAGTAGTAGAAAGGTTAGATACTTCCAAAAATTTATTACCCAAGGTATCTGCAACCTTTTTAAGTTTTTCATTCCTAGTTGCGAAAAATGCACATACAATGCCTCTAATGTATTAAAAAAAGAAGCTGCTGGTGCAACTTTTGTACATGCGTCAATAACTTTCAGTTTATGTGCCAAACAATAAATATATATTGCCGAAGGATGTTCTTCTCTTATTAAACATTGTAAGACCTTATGTTTCCCAGACATTACCCTAGCCCGGTCATATGATTGACAACTACTAGGCTATATTTTTCTTGGTGGGGGGGGCTGGAATGATCTGGGAGGGCCTGGAATGACCTGGGGGGTGCGACCCCCCAGGCCTCCCGTAATTACGCCGGTGCATTTTGGTAGGCTATAAAATTGTCTGACATGTTTGTTTTGCATTTATTTTATTCCAGGGCCTACTATAATTATGATGACATGTCTAATGGAAACACCACAAAGTGAAAAAACTAAAGTCCAATACCGCAAAAACTATTAAACAGAGTGCATATATACACTTCTAAAATTAGGAAGAAGAATTCAAAAATGCAAAAAAATACAGGTTGTTTTATCTAAAATAAGAAAATTGCTATCAATATTTGATACTTCGAATGACACTTGGTTTTTTTACTTTAATATTTTTGAATCTTCATGAATCAATTACCTTTTGTATTTAAAACTTTTTTCGTCCCCCCTGCCAACTTTTTATGTGAGCCACTGTCTTTCTTGACAAACGTCAGTTAAAAAGCCACACCCTTGGCGTATTCAAAACGTCATCACTTGTTAAAATTGGTCATGTACTACGAAAGATGTAATAAAATTAACAGGGTGAGTTTTTGGCCTCTAAAAAATGAGCATACGGTTCTACGACTGCTATACTTTGGAAAAATTAACAGAGATATGTTTATGAATCAGTAGATAGCTGTCGCGCCAATAGTCAAGGGGGTAGTTTTAAACATGGATTTGGATCTATTGTCAATGTAAGGTCAAAAACACCCAACAACTTTTAAAAAGACGCCAAAAACTCACTCTGTCAATTTTGTTCCATCTTTCATATTTCATGACCAATTTTAACAAGTGATACCTTTCTGAACACGTCAAGGATGTACATTTTTAACTGACGTTATTCAGAAAAGACAGTGGCGCACATAAAAAATTGGCATCTTGAATTTTAGCGAAATGTCAATCTTAGTGACAGGATTTTATAGCTCAAAGCTTTAGCTTTTCAATAAAACAAAAATTTTTGAAATCGGACAAGTGGACACGAATCTATACCATAAAAAATTGTGCGGTTTTTTATGGGCCACCCATATATGGTTACCCAGCAAACACGATTCCCTCGGGCCTTCGTCGGTCCGATGTCGATTGCCGAATTTGCCGGCACGACGTCGATTTACGACTTCGGACCAGCAGTATTTTTTGTCCGCTTTGCGATGTAGGCCCAATGTATGTTTGCCGACGTAGCGTTAGACTGTAGCCCGCCGTTGGACCAATGGTAAATTTTACTTTTTGCTGATATCGGCATACCGTCGCCGTACGATTAAGGTCCGATATGGTTTAACCACATGGTACCGACCGTCCGCCCATAACTGCTTAATTTGGTCGGTCTAACGTAGGCAAGCTGGTCTCGGCCTGAAATCGGTAAACTATTCAAGTCCGATATTGGTTTCCTAAAGCGGTCCAACGTCGGCGATTGACGAAGGTCCGTCGGTGGTAGCTTAAAGCGGCTCGACAATGGCAAACCACAAAGGTCCGATAATGGGTAGATAATAATAAGGCCTCACATCGGCCTCTCAAAGAGGCCCGACGTCGGGGATTGACGAAGGTCCGTCGGTGGTTGCTTGACACGATCCGACATTGGCAAACTACAAAGTTTCGATAATGCGGGTGCTTAACCAGTCGGGCTGGTTCAAGTGGCAGAAGAGGTGATTCTTGTAGAGAAGTACCACCATCTTGTCAAGTCCGCATTCTAGTTTTGAAATATCTTTGCTCATTATATATATAATATTATCTTCCACTGTACAGGGAACATAGTGACATTAGCGCAATCTCTATATACTAGGAAGAAACTATTAAGCAGTTGAAACATTTTAAGGTGACGTAATCGGACCATCGTCAGTTTCCGATTCTCGACCAATCAAACAAAGTTTCAATCGGACCGTCGTCGGCCCTAAAGCAGATAAAGTGGTCGTCGGCATAAAGTCGACTATAGTAAATCGGGCTATCGTCAGTTGCCGATTCTCGACCGATTAAAGAAAGATCCTATCGGACGATCATCGGTCCTAAAGCAGATAATGTTTGCGTTGGCATAATGTCGACTATAGTAAATCGGGCCATCGTCAGTTGCCGATTCTCGTCCGATTAAAAAAAGTTACAATCGGACCGTCGTGGGCCCTAAAGCAAATAAAGTGAGCGTCGGCATAAAGTCGACTATAGTAAATCGGGCCATCGTCAGTTGCCGATTTTCGACCGATTAAACAAAGTTCCAATCGGACCATCGTCGGTCCTAATGTGGTGTCGGCATAAAGTCGGCTGTAGTAATGCGGACCTCCGTCAGTTGCCGATTATTGAACGAAAACTGAAAATCGCAATCTCTCCAACATCGGGCCAGAGTGTAGTCGCCGATTCCAACACACTGCCGACGTTGTCGACATTGGCCCGATTCAATGCCGACGATTTGTGTTTGCTGGGTAGGTAATAAAGACAAATGATAAAATTTAACACTAAAAACCTACTACCAACAAAATTTTAAACAAATAATCAACGACCAATTTTATCAAATATTACGGCAATTTTAACTTAAAAACGAAAATTCTTTTTAAGATCAATGTCAATGACGAAATTAAACACAAAAACCTGCTACTCACTCTGAAAATTTTAAACTCAATTGTCAAACAAATGACCAACGAGAAAATACGAGCAAAAGACAAAAGAACTACAGAATTCTCAGCCTCAGCAAGCAGAGAAAAGAAAAAAGGAAAAATCCAAGCAAGATAGCACGCCAATACGAGACAACAAGCGATGAAAAAGGGGGCCAGACAATCAGTAAAGAGGCGGGGCCATCGTGATTTGTGGTCGCCATTTTGTCAAATAGTAGTGTTTTGTTAGACGCCTTATCTCATTGGACGATCTCCCACCTTTCCTTTTATACCTTCACTTCTTTGTATATGCACACGGAGATCGAAGCTGCATGACTTTTCTCATTATTTTACGCATTGGTTTCGGCATCTGCGTGTCTGTATTTAATAATTAGTGCCTGTACCTAGGAGCCTTTATTATCGATCATTGGAAATTTTAATAAGTTTTACTTCAAAACATACCTTCAACTTTTTTTTTGTAATGATGGTTTCATGCAGGGTGAGTTTAATTGTTAAACACTCATGGAATCTTATCTAAGCATTAATATATATTAATAAAAGAAATGTGTTATACATATAACTTCGGATACTTACATTAGACGCTAATGAATATCAGCAAGTTACAGTTTCGAAAGTTTTTTCATTGAGTAAATCTGAAAAACTTATTTTCTTAGCTCTATGTTGGCTCTCTGATAGAAGTTGGTAAATGAAATGTTTCGTTATGACTGAGTTCGGAGTTGTTGTACTCTAAATAGAAGGAATATCTACCTATATAATATTGGTAGGTATTTATATATTACTTATCTGATTTTGGGACAGTTTCTACCACAGTTAATTTGGAAAAATGGTTTTTAAGAAAATTAACACGATATTTTCATTTATTGGATTGTTAACAACTAAAACTTCGTCTTTAGAGCTTAAGGAGAATCTAGTTTTAAATTTCAGTAAAGCTAAACCAGAAGCTCATCTGGATCTTTTACAGTTACTTTTTAATGTAAACTAAAATCATGTATACTTTTGTCATAACTTAACTATAAAATTCCAGATTCAACATTTTAATTTAAATGATCAATATTTAATTTTGGATTGATTCTAATGTCAGGTATTTAACCTTGCTCCATAGTTTAATTACACAAAATAATAACTTCACCGAAAGATTCTACAGCTAGCCCAACTTCAGTGTCAACTGTAATTCCTATTTAACCGGACTAAAAAGTCACTCTCTTCTTCCAAACAGCTGAAAATTGAAACATCTCTGCTCTTAAAGCTCCTCCTCCTGATTCATTGCTCCTCCTATTTTATGAAAGCACCCCAATGGGAGCTAAAGCTTTTTCGGAGAGAGCCGGAGCTGCACGAATTGTGGTTGCCATGGGTAACGACCCATCGCTTGCTATAGTAACATTTTCAGTGGTATCGCGGCGATCGCGTCGAATGTTAGCATACGGGAGGGTCAATTATTGAGTGTTATCTTTTTGATTTTTGACAATGACAACGGAATTTAGAACTCTATCTTGATCGTTTTTGGCATTTTTATCTGGATTACTGATTTTGCTATTTAAAACTGTAAGATCATGTTTGGAGCTAAGGACAAGATTATCTAAATTATCAACTTTGTGACAACAAAAGATAAGCGTATCCAAAGTGGTGTTGATTAATTGTAAACTGTGATTTAGTGAATAAAAGTTTTGTGATCTCAGTTGTTCAGGAGTTAATGTGGTAAAAAGTAAGTAAAATTAAATTATGATTTTTTCTTGAAGAATTAAAAACTATATACTTAAATATCCAAATCAACCAGTTATTGATAAAAAAAAAGCTTTAAATGAAAAAAAAAAATATCGGAACTTAAAGGCTTTTTTTGTCCTTGAGCTAGAAAGTCAAAGTTTTCAATTGCGTGCCTATCAGTGAAATGGAAGATTATTTTTCAAATTAATAATTTTCACTTGAAAGCGCACTTGAAAAAAAATCAAATCCATTGTATTTTTTGCCGATATCAGTGCCGCGTTTACAAAAAGAGATTAAATAGAATTTGAAATATTTTTTGATATTAGATAAAGAGTATAGATTTACTTTAAAGAATTTTCTTTTAAAGTTAGTTTAGATCTAAATAAAAACCTATACAAAATTAATAACCACTTAGAAATTCCAAATATCAAATTTAACGAACCTGATTTTGTTTCAGATAAGGTTGAACAATTCAAGTGCACAGATCGAATTTCCAAAATTTATCGACAGACAAAATAGTCGCAATTAACAAGAGGAAATTAAACAAAGCGTCAGTGACTTTTTATATAGATCAACGGAGAGAAGAAAACAAGGAATTTATACAAAAAATACATTAACTACCGCTTTACTAGAAACTAAGACTAAGCCAGCGTAGTCACTTAACGCTAAGTTAAGAATAGTGAAGCGCTTAGTGAATGCAGCGTCTGCTCAACAGTGAAAAGTAGATTATTATTCTAAAGCAGTTTTTCCAACCCAGCAAAAAAATGGGCTTTAACCGGTAGTTAAAGGCTCATAGGACAAAGTGTTAGTTAAAATTGACGAATTTTCGCGTGTGTAAAGTGTTACAACCTCGGTAAAAACAAATGATAATGGAAATGCCACAAGAGTCCGCCGTGGGGCGATGGTACGAAAATCCCAGGACTGGTACTAGTGCGAGTCCGGGCCAGAACGGTCTGGAAGGTGGTTCGAACTCTGATTTAAACGTGGCGGAGCATATGGGGTTCTTTTTGGATCCAAGCGGTAGTCAAAGACATCGGTACTATCACCAGGGTATGCACGCCCCTTATGGAAGTGTAGCGAGTCATGGTAAGTTAAGTTCTTGAGAGTAATAAATAATCTCTGACATGCATCAGATTGTACTAAATTATCAGTACAGTGGCGTAGTAACGGTGGGAACAAAACCTTACTCACCGAAATTTTCAAAAAAAAAACATGACGTCCGAACAAATTGTGAAAATATATCCCCCCCCTCCCCGAAAATTTTTCTTACTGCGCTGATGTATTAGTATCATATTTGCATCTCATGTGAAACAACAATTTTTGAAATAGTTATATGAATATAAGCGGGTAAAAATTTTTGTCGTTTGGATTGGGGAAGATAATCTCGAGAAGAATATTTGACGTCAAAAAGAATTTTTTTAATGTAAAAAAAGGTTCCTCTATCCTAATATAATTTCCTAATATAGTTTTGAATCACATAATATATGCTTATATTAAAAGAAGTGCAAAAGCTACCATTATTACAAATTTACCTGATTTATTGAACTTTCTGAAAACAATTATTTTATTCGACAAATTAAAAATATTTATTTAAAAAAACTTTTAAAGAACAAGCTTTTATTAAATGCACTCGAAAGTAGAAAATAATTTTTTCTCTCAAATGTGATCAAAAATTCATATTCCCTTTCCAAAAAAAACCCCTGGTATTAAAAATATTTATTAAAAACAAACTTTTAAAGAACAAGCTTTTATTAAATGCACTCAAAAGTAGAAAATAATTTTTTATCTCAAATCTGATCAAAAATTCATATCCCCTTTCCAAAAAAACTCCTTGCCAATTTTGATTGAAATCGAACAAACTAAATCCTTGTCCCCGTCCACTTCTCTCGTTACAGTGAGGTTGTGTACCTAATAATACCATATTATTGTATTGTCGCCGGAACTATAAACGCATATTAAAATTTTCAAATTTGATAAAAAAATTCATATTCTTTCTCCTTAAAAACCTCTGTGTGCTAATTTTGATTAAAATCTAACAAACTAAATCTTTTTCCTCCTCTACTTCTATCGTTAGAAGAAGGTGGGTACCTGAGAAAACCATATTACTGTATTGTCACCGGAACTATAAACGCATACCAAATTTGAACACAATCAGATGTGGATAAGTCAGTTAAAATTGCTTAGCAAAGCATGACTGAAAATCGTCCATCTTGAATCCGCCATATTTCATTTGCAAAAATTTGATCAAAAATTCTTATTCCTTATCCCCAAAAGTCCCTGTATACCAATTTTGGCTGAAATGGGACAAACTTAGGTGTTTTCCCCCCTCCACTTATCTCGTAGGAGGGAGGGGTGCATAATAAGGACATATTATTATATTGTCACTGGAACTATAAATGCTTGCAAAATTTGAAGGCAATCGGATGTGTATAAGTTAGTTAAAATTGGTTAGCAAAAGATGACCAAAAATCGTCCATTTTGAATCCGCCATGTTGAATTTTCAAAATCTGATAGATAGAAATCCCCAAGTGCCCCAACACATTAAATTTTAATGAAATCTGGCGTACTACAACTGTACCGCCCTCCACCCCCTTCGAGTAGGGCGGAGCTGTCAATTCCATCACACTTTATTTTTGTATTGTCACCGCAACTATCTAAGCGTGACAAATTTGAAGCCGATCGGATGTCGGGAAGTTGGTCAAAATTATGTTGCAAGATTCCACCCGAACATAGTTAGTTATATACATACAATGCAAGTTAAATAAAAGCTTGTAAAAATATCTGCATCTATATAACTATAATTGTTGAGAAAAATTAACTAGAATTAAGACCTAATAGTGTCTTGGACAACGCATTGATAGAAACTCATAAAGATTACAGAATAGAATGCAAAATAATGTTTCTATTATCTATTCTGGTAGCAAAATGCGGCAGCTTTGAAACATACTTAATAACAAATAAATACAATAATCATGTTTTAAAATTTTGATTCATGGGAATGTTTATAATTTATATTTGCGTACGAATATATGGATAATGCATATTATCTGTTCTGCTAAAG
This sequence comes from Oxystoma pomonae, assembly GCA_963921995.1. NCBI lineage: Eukaryota > Metazoa > Arthropoda > Insecta > Coleoptera > Brentidae > Oxystoma > Oxystoma pomonae. The sequence goes on along the minus strand of OY998164.1, from coordinate 24,363,700 downwards.
TCATACAAATTAAACGCAGGCGGACCTGCGAATAATTTTTTCTCAGCATCCAAATCACAAAAATGATGGTCATGCAACAATGTTTTTAAGACAAATTTTGTTCATCGGGTAATTTATAAACATGTAATTTTTTATCATCATCATCAAGTGAAAGTTCTACACCGAGGAAAAAATTAATCCTCATACATGAGTGCTTAGATTCATTGTTTAGATCAATACATTCATCTTCACGATGTTCTAGGATAATTTTTGATAATACAGGAAATTGGTTACACGAAAACAGGTCAAAAAAAAATCAAAGCAATCTACTTAAAATTACTCTCTTCTATATAATTTTCTACTTTCTTACATGCGCCGATTATATTTTGGAGTATAAGGAGAGCTTTATTAGCATATTTCGTGAAAATGTTGTCGAAAGCATCCAAATTAGAGAACCAATGATTTGAAATTTACCAAATTATCCGAACACATAAATTTGGTAACTTTACTTTAAGTTGGAACAGATTTCGATAGGGGAAAAGTTTTATCTAATCCAGTTTAAATTAAAATTGATTTTTTGATTTTATTTCGCCGAAAACTAAATTATTTATTTCAGACATGGAATACATTACTCAAACCCCAAAGTTGATAACTTATTTCCTTGCATGTTTCAGTAGAGTTCAACAATAAAGTTTGTTAAAACAAGAATGCTAGCTACAATAACTTCAGAGAAATAATATATGTATGTACAGATTGTTTTAAACTGAAATTTATTTTGAAAATTTTATCACTTTTATGTATTGGATTTGATTTAGATCTATTAAGAACTTGGTATTTACATGATCATTCAACTGTATATATGTAAATTAAAAGTTCTTAAGATAAATTTTGATAGTTCACAAGAGTCAAGTAAAGGCCTAATTATTTAACACTTTTTTGTACCTAGTAAATTTCTCCAATATAATTTGTTTTTGAAGATTCAATATTTAAAGTTACTTTTATTTTGTCTATGTATTTTTTGGTCGAGTGGCAAATTTATGTTCAAAGTTTTGTTATTTATAATATTAGTGGTCCTCAAAAGGAACTTTTCCAAGAACTGGGGTTTATATCGTTTATAAAACACATAAAAGTGGCCAGCTTTTTACATTTTCAGAATGTCAGGAATCTTATAAAGTTTAAAAAGGTAGACAGTAAATTAACTGAAAAAAGGATGCATTTTAACGAGTTGACATTTCTGAATGTTTTAACGTTTGAATGTTTGGTTAATTATGCGACTCCAGACTTTTGAATACTAGAATAATTACAACAGATTTAATAGTTGTTAACATAGATAAGTAATTTTTGTGATATTTTTTTTGTAAATACAAGAAAATATTTGTTTAATATTTAATTGAAGCACATCTTAAGAGTTTTATCACAAGTTAAAAAATTGGGGATTGCAAGAGTTCTTTCGTTAACGTGTTTAAAGTTTTGCATTTCAATTTAGCTACACCTCCCCTTTTTAACATTAGCCTTCCTCTTGATTAACCTCATTGATTTACCATAGATAATTTTAGGGTATCAAGTTAATTTTGTTGATACTTTTAGGTAGCTACTAGAAGTTAAATTTAGAAAACCAGAAATCAAAAGAAAAGACACTTAAAGGAATAATTTACCCTGGCAATGCCAATTATTTCAAACGATGGCGTGAAAACCATCAAGAGTTTTATTATAGTTAGTGTTTTTTAATAGAGACAAATATACAAACAAATGTTACATTGTTAACTAATCGAAGATAACATGTATTTATACCTTTCAACAGCAATTTAGCTGTGGAAAAAAAGGAAACCAAAAGTTAATAGAAAATATAAATTTAATTTTCTAATGTTTCAATATATATTTTATTAATTAGGTAAGAAACATCGACCAAAATAAAGGAGAAAATTACTAGCAAAAAAGAACTAAACTAAAACACATCTTAATATGTATTGGCTGAGGCAAAATAGTTTGCAATTATAAAACAAAAAGTGTTGATTAATTTTCCGCAGCGAAGGACGATTCCTCAGCGCTATTTTTTAATTCAAAAGTAAAATACAAGGCAAATCATGCAAAAATCTTACTCAACCAATAGGAAAATCTCCCCATAAAGCTTAATTACCATAGATGAAATAAGAAGTTCTGGCTTCCCCAATTTTGTTACTATCTTTGTATTTTCTACTGTACCAGATAAAGAAGCTTCACTGAGAATTTTTTTTTACCGAAGCGATTTTGCTTGCAAACTGGCAAGAATAAGAAAGCTTTTGGTAAAACTTCAAGTTAACAAACATTTTTAGTAACACTAGCAAGGCAATTAATTAGCAAAAAAAATGTTTACCTCGATATTTTAGCAGATTGTTTGGCTAAACAGGCGCCAGCAAAATTACTTTGCTAAAACAAAAATTCAGTGTTCTCTTAGGACATTTTTTAAAAGTTTTGGGGTCATTCGCCTTAGCTTCAAGCTTAAAAACCATAAGCGTATCGTCGGCGTATTATACAAAATGGTCACCGTAACATTCTTCGTTAATAATTGGTCCCAAAGTCCAAATTTGCATAGTTAAGCTTCTTGCTCGGAGCCATCCACGCTAAGCTATAATTTAATTTCGATCGTAAGCGTGGTATTATTTTCGTTGGCTCTCTGATGCTTTCGTTATAATGCCTTACATGTGGTATCAAATCATATACCACGGCCATGCAAAAAAGGCTTTATTCATACTCATTTAATAAAGTAGGAAGTTTCAGTGCTATTATTTATTATTATTTCTCGATGCATACTTTAATAATTTTCACTTATTTTAACTAAGTATACTCTTCATTGGGGTGCTGTGATGGTTTATCCACGTTTTTGGCAGGCATGACATGCTAACTAATACAGGAATTTGTCTGTTTAACCCAACCACTAAATATGTTCTAAAGTTAAATCTTACAGACTGACTCGCACTGCAATATCCTTTTTGGGTAACATCATAAGCAACATGAAGTAGGGGTGTGTTTTGTTTTTTAAGCTGCAGACATTGATGATGATGAAAAATTTGTTCAGGTGTCCGCGCATTCTGTGCAGTGTTCTCTCATGCAATCTGCAATTGTTTTTGGGATGTCTTGTCCGTTAAGCTCTATGAAATTCTCTGCTTTATTTATGCATGATTTCGTGATGAAAAGTTTGAAATACTATAGTAATAGTTCTTGCAATTCCCTAGTATAAGAACTGTCGGAACTTATGATCCATCCAATTAGAGTGAGAGCAATGTGTTTCAGTGCTTAGTTTGCACCTGAAGACGATCAGAGATTGTACTGATCGAAACGTCATGTATAAATAAAGTATAGACAATGGAAGCCCGAAATACAGAGTTAATTTGAAATACATCATTTATTCAAACTTTGAAGCAGTGTGCTACATTATTTGAAAACATATAGTTACTTTATACTATAAGTAATTTAAATGTAAGTTCAGAAAGGCCGCCCGGCTAAAATAGTTACTGCTTCTATGGGTATCTTCTTCTTCGAATACTTCTTTATTTCCGAAGAAACATTATATTGTGGGATGGCATGGCGTTATATATGTGTACTCTTTTATAACAAATACTATACTTCACAGGTTAAAGCGATCTTCCATGCTCCTCAGGTTACCCGAGAAATATATTATGCGAAGATATTTTGTGTGCATGTATTGCGTGTGAGTTACTATGAATGAGAATATATTTTTTGCAAAAATCGTATTGGCTGATACCAAGTGTATGTAGTGATTTGTGTGAATGTCGTATTGCCAGTGTTGTATTTTATTGCGCTTACAAATAACTTTGTTACGCCTGCCTGTTGAACTCTATTATTTATATTTCGTTTCATCAACCAGTAAATTAGAAGGTATTGGCGTTTTAATGCATGTTATACAAATTTGACGAATAATTTCTGCTTCTCTACAGATTCCTGAACATATAGAAAATCCATTGGAATTACCAGAAAACAATAATATACAATAATTGAGCCCCATCAGCACTTGAAGTACAGGATCCATAGATTTATGTATCAGTAACCCATAACCATAACACCACAGAGTAAAATGGTTTTGATTTGGAAGAAGCCACAGAAAGCCAGTGTGGTTTTAAAATCAATTTTAAAAGAGTTTCCTTTGTTGGTATAGGTTCTTAAATTATATAATAATAATAATAATTTGATTTGATTCAGATTTAACAACTATTAGATTTAATAATAAACGATACTATAGCCTGATAAAACTAATATAAATCTGATTTAGATTCATGACAAAGATACACTTAAGCCCATTCAGTTAAAAGCTTAAGACCAGTAATGATATTCTTTAAAATATTTTTGAAGTTAAAGCGGTATCAAGTTTTGGTTTTCGCTACACATTAATTTAACTGAACGCATTTTGCGATACTTAGGATATTAAGATACTATTAATATAGATGACACTTAAGATATGTACTCTCAGTTGCAGAAAAACTGCATACAAGAGATATTTTGAGTCTTGTAATTTATGTTAATATTAATTGAAGTTTAATTTTAAAAAAAGTCAAAGTCATGTGACACCTGAGTTTCTATGTACGCAATTTCTGTGCAACCGAGTGTACATATTTATATAGGTTCTGGAAAAAAATTAACGTACCCACTTTCAATCATATTTTTATTAAGATTGTTATCTGATTTATTTGGGCATAAAAACGTATCTTAAACAAAGTAACTCTTCAGATTATACACTGATAATTTTTAAAATATTTTTTCATGAGTGATAAGCAATGTTTTTGTTTTTACATCCACTACAATTTGGTTTTAAATTCGGTTGATTCCACAATATAAGTTACAAAACATTTTTGGTCTTATAACAAACTCTGCTTTAACATACGAACATTATCTAAATACTAACTTTAATGTTCTGAAATTAAGGATTAGTTACTTTTGCTTACAAACAATATTTTTAATCGTAATTTGTGTTAGCTGTTTTAGTTTCTCTAAATTAATTTGTAACATCTGTTGTACAGTCCTTTTAATATGTTTTTTAATTTCAATTAAGGACAACATCATGTTTAAATTTAAACTTAGTTTCTACAGAAGGAATTTCTTCATTATTATTAGTTTCTTTAATGAAATTTTTGCATCTGTTACAAAAGCCATCTTTAATATGTTTGAAAATTAGCTTGGTAATACCCAAAGGTGCATTAATTGTTTCAAATGAAACATCAACAAAATAATTGCTTTTCTAGAGCCTTCAATGCAGCAGTCCCAACATCATTTTCAACATCTGGTAAGGCGAAGTTTAAGTCACCATCTTGGCCATGTTTTATACACTCTCGCGTTGCTGTTGACATTAGCATAAATTTCAAAAAAATACCTGAAACCCGGTGTCCTGTTCACCGGTCGTTATGGCCTGAGAAACAGCGATTTCTTTAAACGTTCGACTTGTTTTGAATATTTTTTATTTCTCTTAAAATCTCAGGTTTTTACTTTGTTGCTACCTCATGAGAGACGTAAGAAAAGACGAAGTGATTAAAAGATGTCTGGCAATTCCATGATAACTGACGGGTCAAATCTTAGGTAATTAATTTTTACAAGCTTTTATTTAACGCGCAATGTATTTATGTATATAACTATGTAACTAGATGTGTTTGTTCGGCTGGAATATTGCAACTTAATTTTGACCAAGTCCCCGACATCCGATCGGCTTCAAATTTGGCATGCTTATATAGTTGCGGTGACGATATAAGAATATAGTGTGATGAAATTGACAGCTCCCCCCTACTCAAAGGCGGTGGAGGGAGGTACAGTTGAAGTATGCCCGATTTCGTTGAAATTTGGTGTGGGCACTTGGGGATGAAGATAACGAATTTCTAATCAGATTTTGAAAATTCAATATGGCGGATTCAAGATGGACGATTTTTGGTCATCTTTTGCTAACCAATTTTAACTAACTTATACCCATCCGATTGCCTTCAAATTTGGCATGCATTTATAGTTCGAGTGACAATACAATAATATGTTATTATTAGTCACCCCTCTGCCCTACGAGGGGAGTGGAGGGGAGAAAACACCTAAGTTTGTCCGTTTTCAACCAAAATTGGTATACGAGGGCTTTTAGGGATAAGGAATACGAATTTTTGATCAGATTTGGAAGATGGAAAATTTTCGGTCATGTTTTGCTAACCAATTTTAACTGACTTATCCACATCCGATTATGTTCAAATTTGGAATGCGTTTATAGTTCCAGTGAAAATACGATGATATATGGTATTCTCAGGTACCCACCTTCCTCTAACGAGGGAAGTGGAGGGGGAAAAAGATTTAGTTTTGTTTGATTTCAATTAAAATTGGTATACAGGGGTTTTAAAGGAGGATGATTATGAATTTTTGATTAGATTTTTATATGGCGGATTCAAAATGGACGTTTAAAGTTACTAATCTAAAAATTAGGGGGGTGTGTTCAAATTTGGTATGCGTTTATAGTTCCGACGCCAATACAATTTTTCGGGAAGGGAATATGAATTTTTGATCAAATTTGAAGCTGAGAACGGGTGAGATTGCCGTGCTTGCCAAGTCTTTGAAAATGTCCTTAGATTATATAAAGTAATACAACTGTTTCTTAGGTGAATTGTCGATGTGACGATATACGATACCCAGCCACTGACGATTCCTAAAGTTAAAATTTTTAATTTGCGCCGATGGCTTTTGTTATGGTATAAGAAAATAAAAAATTATTTTCTACTTTTAAGGGCATTTAATAAAAGCGTGTTCTTTAAAGTAAAGCAAAATTAATTTTTTGTTTAGGATACAAGATAGTTATACAGGGTTCCTAAGATTTTCCTTAGGGATAGGATTTCAATAAATCAAACAGAAATGGCATAGAAAGTTCTGCGCGCACAAAAGAAACAGGTATATTGAGCAATGGTGCCAGTTTGTTATTATCTCCGGATTGCTTTCATGAGAAAAAATTGTCGCCACTCTTTCATTGTGAGCATAAATCATAGTTGCAATAATAGCCGTTGACAAGATGTCTGCAAATTCCGCTAGATGGCGGCCACACCATGAGATTTGAACATCTAATCTAATTAAAAATGAGATGTTTTCAGGTCCAAACCACAGCTTTTTCTTGCTTAAAGGAGGCGGCAGGGTCCATTATTTACAATACTGAGCGATAAACTCGTGAGGTTGTTAACATTAGAAAGAAATATCTTCGCTTTTAATTAAATTTCTTTCCATTCTGTTCTACTAGTGACATCTATCCGGAAACGGCCAAACCATGCAGCTAGCACTAGCAGCCAAAGAAATCAATAAACGGCGCTGTTTTTCCTGCAGAGCTTTTTGCTTGCGATATTATTGATTTTAAATAAAGCTGGCCCTACACTACATTTGATATTTTCGAGGTGTTTTATGACATGATCTCGAAACATGTAGCGAACCAATTCTTCAAAACTAGCGGGAGGGTAAAAGCGAAAAATAAGGGGCTGACAATATTTGTAACACCCAAAAAGGTGTGAAAAGATTTATTTTGCTCTGTTTCTTTACAAAAAACGTTATTTTTACGAAAAACTTGAGCTCTGCCACTTTTTTATTTTTTTCTTCAACTTTCTCGAAATTTTCGTCATACCGTAGAAAAAAATTATTTCCCCCATGGTCGTACTCTACTTTTATTCGAAAAAATTTAGAAACAGAGACGGGATCAGTTTTCCTAAAACGGGGGATCTTGGTTTCGAGTGAGAAGATAAAGGGCGCCACAGGCAAACATTTTTCAATTAAATTAGCCGAACGCAAAAATGTTAGAAAAACAAAGCACGAAATAAAAATGGCGCCGCTTACAATTTTTTTTCAAAAATTACGTAATTTCGGGAACGCAAAGAAATAGGTCTAAAGAGTATAATTTTTAAGAAAAAAATATCAATTTTCTCGCCCTCCTCCACTGGGACTACAGGGGCCGTGCACAAATTACGTAATGGTCATAGAGGGGAGGGGGCTTACAAAACGTTACGTAGGGGGGAGGAGGGTTTTCGACAGCGTTTGCATTTGTGTGAAACTAAGAAAATTTGGAATGAAAATAAGTGAAAATTTTTTTTTTGGGGGGGGGGGGTAGTGGTCTTGAAATCGTTACGTAATATTAGGGGAGTGGCGTGCCAAACCGTTACAAAACATTACATAGGCAGGGGTCAAAAATTGGTAAAATCACCGTTACGTAATTTGTGCACGGCCCCACATCTGACTGTTCCTCCTTTTTGATTTCGAATCAAAGTGCAAAACCCGGGTTGGACATTCGAAGGCGTCAACCCGTCCTATTTGCTTGATAAAGTTTCTACGGAAATATCTCAGTCGATTTCTCCGGCCGTGTATGAACGCTTTAGGTTAGGCATTTGCATGTATCTCAGTCCCCAGCCTGTAAACAGTGCGTAAGGACAATGGTTACAAAATGAAAAGCCGAAAAATATTTTTTTTACGATATCTTTCATCAGTTTGGTATTAAAGTCGAGCAAAAACAATTTTTATTCCAGTCCTAGAGGTATGAAAATGGAAAACATTAGAAAACAACAACCTGGAATGGATTTACTACGTGTAAGATGTAGTGAAAATATCGCCCCATGCCCATCCTTTTCTGCCTAATGTGCTTTTCCGTTTGTCTGCGTCTTATACACGGCTGCTTGGTCCCCTAAGGATTTGCTTAGGAACCCTGTATATCAAAACTGGGTACCGAAAAATCATGGATTTTAAAGTGCTTTACCTCTTTATCTAAAAGTAGTTTTAAATTAGTGGTTTCCAAATATACTTTTATTCTCTAGATATAATAAAATAGTGTGATATTATTTTTCTTTGCTTGCCTTCATTTTAAGTCAAATGTAATTTTGTGATAACTGACGAGAGAAGAGAAAAGGTATTACGTTATAATAAATGTACACGTTTAATGATATCCTAAACACTTCTTTGTTGGTTATAGTTATTTAAATACAAAAAACTGGGGGTACAGGTAGTCCCAATAAAATTTTTAATATATTTTTTAATAGATTCTTAAGATTTTATCTTTATGACAAAGGCGGTTCTTAGTTTAAACAATATACTCAACATTGAATATGATATTTTGTAAATAGAATTGGTTCGGAAAGTTTTGACAGTACAATGCTACTTGAATTATTTTGCAATAAATTGTTGCCTAATTGTTTACTAGGATATTACGCACATTTAAATTGTTTTTTAGTTCCACACCTATAGTCAGTCCTATAGATACCTAGGTACCAAAAAAACAGGAATTTTAACAAAATATGATCAAGAAGGTATAGAAAGAAGGTCCAATTTTTCAGCTATCCGTAATATACTATAGTATACCTATAGATATTGGGAGACTTACGTAAAAATTAACTCTCAAAATTGTCTTACCTGATTTAAAATTAATTTAAACCAAAAATAGTTATAACACCAGAAGAAGGCTTTGTCTTTTTATTAGTTATCGACAAAGTTCGGTTACAAGACTTTAGTTTTTGCTATTTTTTTAAATAAATAACTGATACAATTCAATTTTTTAAAAAATTGACAGAAAATCAATCTTTGCAAATTTTTCACTTACGATTACTTATGCATGCGTACACTTTAAAAACCTTCATACATCGTATAAAACTGCATTCTATAAGTCGTCTATTAGCCTGGAGGCAAGCTGTTACAAACCAACCAACCAGCTACCAGTTAGCAGATTAATCACCACACATTTTAACCAGCCCCCGCATTTTCAATTTCTCCTGCTGTGCTTTCAAATAAATTATTTTCACACGAAGAGAAAGAAGCTAATAGCTTTTGGTCGTCCTGTGATATTGATAATGCGCATGGAGTATGGGAGATATACAGTAGGGAAAGTCAGAAAAATGAGAGGCGGGGCTCATAAGTTCACGTCCAATTTTATGGGGTACCGTTTTGATGTTAACCTCAGTTTTATTTCTGCCGTGAAGTCTTTTGTTTTGTGTTTTTTTTCCGATTCAGATATATAGGTATATATAGGGTGGGCCACAAAAAATTTTTTATTTGGATCCAATGGGCCGATTAAAAAACAAATTAGTTTTCTGAAAAGAATATACTTTATATTTTTCAGAACAAGTATCAAAAATTATGTAAAAATCGAAGATGATAGGGGATTTTTAAAAGTTGCAATTTTTCACATCCTAGGAAACTTTTCTAGGCACCACTGGAACAATTTTTTTTTTATGAGAGAGCTTTATCAAATATGAACATGAAAATATATCATGCGTAAAAATCGGTGATAAAATAAAGAGGCTAAAAATAATTTTATAATATTTTTCCCAAAAAAAAAACAACTTTAATGTGCGCCATCTAAAAATGTCAAATTTGACGTTGAATTTTAAGTGCCTTTTTTAAGTTTATTAGAATCTGTTTAGTCTCTGTCAAAAAATTTGTTAATGAATAAAAAAAAAGTTTAAATTTTTAGACTTTTTTTCTTCAGCTTGATATCTCACAGCTCATACATACATACCTCCAACCCTCTTCCCGCATCCTAAATTATACCTTACTTTGAAAAAAAAAACATTATTTCAGATTCCAGACTTTATTTCCCTTAGTTTGATTCCCTACAACTCATATTTAGACGGATTAAAATACTCGAATTGAATCCATAAATACTATTGACTACCTTTTGATATTGATTTGGAAGTCCAAGTAATTGTGAGTTATCCCTATTTCTCAACCCCCGGCCACACACCAATTTTAGACCCCTATCGCTGGCGGACGACCCAAGGGGTTCCCCGCGAAGAAAAAAATAAGTTTCATTTGACAACTGTCATTGAGCGATATGTCAAATAAAAAGTAGCCTATGTTTCTCTCTCTCTCTCTTGCCAAATATCATACAAATCGGTTCAGTCATTTTTGCGTGATTGAAAGACAAACATACACACACTGAAAGAAGAATTTTGTAACAATAACGAACAGTTAGTAACAGTCACCAAAGGCGTTGCCCATATTTGGCTTATTAGATATTTGTTTCCAGGTAACAACTCATAAATTTCAATGTTTCAAAAAAATATTTGTTAACGGAAACAAAATCGTGTGAAATGATATCAATCAATCAAATATCTTTAAAAAAACCTACATTAATATATTTTTGGTATTTAAAAATAAACGACTTTAATTGATAATATACTTTATATTTATTACAAGAATCATTCTTACTAAATATTACTAATAAAGTAAACAGTAAGATAATTAAAAAATCTTCCCACAAAATCATACAATGGGGCTTTCCCATAAAAAAAAAGTTACCTTTTTTTTGGAATATACAGAAACATAAAGGTCCAAGAAATCCATCTAAAAACTTTTTTCCCCAAAAAATTTTGGTTTTCTATGTGAAAAATAATGTTTTTAATCGTCGATTCAGTGGCCTTACGATTTTTCAAAACGAATATAGGTGACGTCATAATCAATACAGGTGACGTCATTTTTGGCTGGTCCATTGTAATTTGTCAAGTGCAGTTTTTATTTGGACCACTGGGTTGCGAACTGCGGCCTGCGGCTAACTTTAAGTCATACTGTCAATTCGTTTTTTTGTGTTTTGCTTTTTTGGTTGTGATTCTTTTGAAGTTAATTTATAAAATTATAAACATTTAGTAGTGCGGAAGTTTATATTGTCGTTTAGAAAGCCTACAAGTAATATACAACTATATATGTAGTGAATGTTATTACAAACAGTACGGTTCCTGTCCACCATAGCCCTAGCTGCTAAGAAAATTTAAGCTGGGTTTATAAGCTTAATTCGGAGACAAGAAGAATAAGAACTTTTGATTGCGATTTTTAACAGAGTGTGCGCATACAAATTTTGATATTTGGTAAGTTTTTTTAAGTAATTTTATATAAGGGAGTGTCTATAAAGAGCCGACAATTCGGCTGAATAGACGTGAGGGTAAAGAGCCGACAATAATTATTTATTATGTGTTTCATATTTTCATATTTTTTTAAACTAAATTAACCCAACCTAACCTAAACAGACTCAAACCAACTTATTAAAAGCCAAAACAACCCAAACATTTTTTTTATGCCAAAAAAAGATGTAGGGGTTGTAGTGTGTTTTTTTGGGCTGTTTTGGCTTTGAATAAGTTGGTTTGTTTAGGTTAGGTTGGGTGAATTTAGTTGGTTTGAGTCTGTTTAGGTTGGGTTAATTTAGTTTAAAGTGTGTTTTTTTGGGGTGTTTTGGCTTTTAATAAGTTGGATTGAGTCTGTTTAGGTTAGGTTGGGTTAATTTAGTTTGAAAAAAAACGAAAATATGAAAAACACATAATAAATTGTTGGCTCTTTAGACACTCTCTTTATATAAAGCTGCTTTCTGATGCATCATCAAAAACCACCATAAAAACTCAACCCCAGATCCAAGAATTTTCATGCTTGCTACATGTCTATTAGAAGACAGAATTTTCTCCTAAAATCTATATCTTTTGATAGCTTTTCTTATTTGCTTGCAAAAGTGTAGATTCATACTAGTAACATTATAAAAACTTCGTTCTGCTATTGTTTAAAATCTGTATATTGGTACAGCCAACAGGTGAAATGATCCCATATTTTGTACGTCTCCTGTAAAAAGTGTCCATATTCCAGTTCCTCCTGGGTTTAGGATAAAATGAAACTAATAATATAGGAAGCCTGCAAGTGCTAAAATATAGTTCCTGCCAAATATTTTGTGCACTTGCTGGATTGGTTCACGCCTTGGGTACAGCCATGATGGTATTTTCAGACTTCAAATATAGCTATCTATTCTAAAGCGATAATATTCTGTTCTTTTAATTTTTTTGCACTTATTTTAAAGGTTTCAATATTTATATTAAAAAAAGTATTGATAAAAAGATTTTTAAAGAGAGCTGTAAATAAGTAGTTTTTTAACTTTTTGAATTTTGTTAAGATTTTTTCTTGATTTTTTTTTAGAGAATATGGCTCAGAATATGGAGAAGGGATTTGTGAAGGGTGATTCTAACAACTTACCCAAAGTGGATCATGAGATGATTAATTTATATTATTTGGATAATATGGATTTCTTTAGCGCTGAGATGAAGAATGTTAAGACTGGAAGTGAGTATGGTTTAACTGCGCACATTAAAAATCCAAATTGTGTCAAGATATATGAGTAAGACTGTTAAACATTTATTATAAAAACCTTGTCAAGTGACTTGAAATATGATTTTTGGACACCCTGTACATATTTTTTTAAATTTAACTTTTTTTTCCCCGATTACAAAAATCCAAACCTTGTTACTTTTTTATGCCAAGTAAGAAAAAGCAAGGTAACTTTTTGAGAAAGGACCTCAGCACAAGTAATTTAATTTATTTATTTATATTTATAGGGAACAGAAACCCCATTAAAATCAATACCTTGTCAAAAGAAAAAAATTTTACATAGTCAACACTGAATACTAATTAATAAATAAAGACATGAAATATAGTATAGTAGGAGTTATAGTATGAACAATGCAAAATATTTGAAAACAGACACACAACAGTATAAAATTTAACTAAAAAAAATATTTAGTCTGGTAAGATTCTTTTTGTTAGTCTTTTTAAGGAGTTAACAGATACATTAAAAACATTAATAACTGGTTACTGAGTTAAGCAATAAAGTTCTTTCAATAAATTATTTTTTTGTCCATAATCAGTTGTATGAAAAGTAATGTGAAAAGTATGATGATGTCTAACAGTCAGTTAGACCGTTAATTAATTTATGCATCAAACAAATGTCAGTAATTTTTTATGCCTCTATAAACTATCAAGATTGAGCTAAATTCTGACATGATGATAATTTAGTGCCACATTACCATCAAATTTCTTTACTAACACATTAGGCTTATGACAGTAAAGTTTTTTCAGAAAAATGCAATGTTAATTTCAAGGTTAATTTATATACTTAGCAAAAGCTAGTTTAAAAAAAATACAAAAGAATGTCAATAAAGTAAAAAACTAAACTAAAAATAAATATTTAAAATTAGGATTTTGGGTTTAATAAAACCTGATGACTAGCTTATTAAATCATTCAAGTATCTTTCAAAGAAAATCCCAAACATTTAATTAAAATGACTTTTAAAACAAAACATTATATAATAGTCAATTAATTTGTTGTGAAGAGGGTGGAATTGTAGCAGCTAGCAATTACATTTACGTTGAAGTCAGATCTGTAGTTCTTGAAATATTCAAGGAAAATAAAATATACTTTTAGCAGCTAGCAACACACGGTTTTAATATTTAGATGGATAATTACAGTTCCAACAAAAACTATATCAGATTTGTAGTTTTTCAGATATTCAAGGAAATATTGGACTCAACAGGATTTCTTACTAGTTTTGACCAAGGTTTTGACCAACTTATTAAAAGCAAAATATAAATGACAGTAAATAAGTAATTTATTACAGTTACTATATTTTAAACATCCTGGATTTTTTTGTAACAGTGAAAAGCTGCAAAATGTGAAGATAATAAAAAAGTCATTTGTAGGTGCACCTAAAATTTTGCTATAAAATTTAAAACAAAATGTTAGAAAAGCTTTATCAGAAATAATTAACCACAGCTGTAAAATCTGGGAAAACTATTTTGAGGTATATAACTAAGACAGATTTGTAAAAATATAAAAAAAAAATTGTATTTTTTTTATCTTATATTTTTAATCTCAAAGAATTTCCAAATTTAATTCATGTTATGAAAAATATCATAGCATGAAAAATTAACAGCTAATGAAGTGTCACCACATGCCATTCAGTGCATTACAAAAAAAATATGATTTCTAAACTTTTGCCATACCTAGAGGACTCATGGTATGTAAACTGGACATATGAAGTTTTGTCTATCTATCAGTTATTCTCGTGTCATATGAGAGTTGCAATTCTACGTGTATATGAAATTATTTTTACTTTGTTTGTACCTTAAAAATGTACATGGTCTGGTTGATTTGGTGTTAAAAGTGAGATGATTGAAGGCTTAAGTGTTATTGTTTATTTTAGAGTTACGAAGGAGGTCTATGGTGACAAGTTAAGAGAGAAGGAGATGTTTGCACAGTCAAGGTGAAAATAACTCCGGAGCACAGAGTAAGAAATACTCCTTATACTGTGGAAATTTCTGTTAATGAGAAGGAGGAAAAAGTGCTGCATTCTGAGTGCAAAGATTGTTCTGCTTCTGCAGGTAGTTTTAAAAACTTGAAACTATACACATTTTACATTACATTTAAAAAAAAATATTTGGTTAATCTCTTTTTAAAGTCTTCTTAAAATTACTTAATAATTGTTATTATTTACATTTTTTGAGAAAAAGAGGTAAAATTATAACTTTCAGAATAGCAGCTGGCACTATTTTGCAATTACACCTGGTAGGAAAATTATATCTTTAAGGTATCCAAACTTACAGAATATTAGGCGCTGCTCTTTTTTTTGTACATATCTGGGGTGGAAAATCCAAGTAAAACTGCTTTAAATTTTTTAAAAGTTGACCTTTATGCATAGAGTTTTTAGAGCATACCAACACAAAAAGTTACGTTTGTTAGGACAAAATGAGGAGCTATGAACATTGGAATAATTTTTTTAGACATTAAAAGGTTGTATCCCCAAACCATCTCCGAGACTTGTTTAATTATCAAATTTCGGCGTCATTTCACATTTCTCTGGTGGGGGGCATTCCTAACTTCAAAAAAAAAAAATATGTGCGAAAAAAAAACACTTTATTTATACCAAAATAACTCAAATAAACATGAAAGACCTAAATACAAAATTTCTTAATTGGTGCCTGCCTGTCTGTCTGGACAACGATGACTGAAAAGCCACTAAAGTTAACCGATTTTGATGAAATTTGGCACAAAAATCCTTTGGAACCAAAGAATGAGCTGATTAGTTTTTGATGGGGGTGAGGGTTGTAAAGAGGGTAAGAAACGGGGTTGAAAATCATAACCCACAAACCGTATCAGCTAGCAACACACATACAGTTTTCACATTAAAAGAAATAATTATATTTTCAACAAAAATTAGCAGATCAGTAATTTTGGAGATATTGAAGAAAAATAAAATTTATACATGCCTGCTGGTGCCATGTTTTAAAAAATATTTTTCTGGTATTTTCTAACTATGATGTATGTTTTGTACCAGTTTCTGTTAAGCTAGGAACACACAATGCAAATTTAGTTTTCACAAGATAAAAAAAGACGCAAGCAGAATGTGTCTCCTTTTAACCTGTTATTAGAAAATTGTTAACTGTTTTTAACTTTTCTTTTTTGATACTTACAGGGGGCTGCAAGCATGCCATTGCTGTCCTTTTTTGGCTTCACAGAAGAAGTGAAGAACCAGCCTGCACCTCTACAATGATGTTGGAAATGCTAAAATGGATTTGCAGTCACTTAAACGAAGACGTGCCAGCCCTCGGACCAAAAAGTCATAATTATGTGTCTCAATTGATGTAAATCTGCGCAGATAACAAAGGGGTAATATATACCATTTTGCGATCTGAAGACAAGTACACCTATATCGATGTATACCAGCTCTGGTTCAAGTTTAAAACTGCAGAGAAAATGGACCAAATGGAATGTTGACAGGTTCATTAATTACATGCGGTCAAATATGAGCGATTCCTTGTGTGTCGAAGCTGAAACGGATACTCGACTTCAAGCCAATTCTCCATTATGGCACAGCTTGCGATTTGGCAGAATAACGTTAACTGAGGCTATTTTTGGCGCTTCTAAACACCTGGGCACTGAGGCAGTGGAGAGGGGGAAAAAGTTAAAGATGATGTCTTGAAGGAAATTCAAAAAATTAAAATTTCAAAATCAGGCTTGTACCTGAGAAGCCAATACCCATGTTTTGGTGTGGTGTCTTTTTGTTACATTAGTGGAGAGCTGCTAAACCGATTTTTATAAAAAATTTACAAAATATCTTTGGCATCAAGCAATGAGTTTTTAATGGTCGTGGGAGGTTGGAAAGAGGGTTGAACTTCTAAAAACATCCTTACTTACTGTAGCTGCTAGCTAGAGATATTCAAGAAAAGGTTCTTTGGGCGATATATGTGTCTGCTAAAGCACTTTAAAAAATCCGTGTTTGTTTAATTAATATCTGCGTTTTTTTTTTGTTTTTTAATGTTTATATTTTTTTAAAGTCTCATTCGTTACTTAAATATCTGGTCATAAAACAAAAATTTAATCTCAAAGTGCCATAAAAAATGTAGATATCTCAAAACGCGCATACTTACAGTAATATCAAAAATATAGTTACTACCTAAACTAATGCAAAACATTGAGTTGTTTAATAAAACGCGGAAATTATTTATAAAACATGGATTTTTTTTTGTGAAAATCACAAAAATATATGATAAACTCCAAAAAATGTTGTCAGCCTGAATTTTTTTATCTCTGTAGAAACTTCAAAGTGATAGATCACAAATGAACCCCAAAGTGAAGTACCGTTTTTTATCAAATCTTGAAGTGTTCTATGTGAAACATTGTTTTTCGCCAATTTGAATAACATTTTTTGTTTCATGTAAACCATTTATAATGTACAGGGTAAATCAGATATCGTGATTAAAATTTAAAACCTGCTATTAATATATTTATAGTTTGATGACCCAAGTACTCAGATTGCTAAAAAATCAATGAGCATAACTACTAAAGACTTAAAATAAGTGTTATAAAACACTTTTATGAAATTTTCGTTATGATTTCTGTATTGTGTATTTTGACTATGACAATATACTAAAATTTTATACAAATTGGTGGAGCACAATTTTTTACAGAGGAGTCTTATGACAGGACTATCAAAAACTTAAAAAAACTGTTAAGAGATAAAACCTCAATGTAAGGTACCGCCAAATAAATTATAGGTTTTTGGTATTGCTAAAAAGGTCTTTTGACAAAGATTTTGCAAGAAAAAAAATCTTCACTGATTGATGTTAATACATTGTTTTGATTCCCTGTACAAATCTTGGCATAATAAAAACCGAAGACAGGCTGTTAGGATAAAAAATTGTCTCTCTGAAGAGATATTAGTGAAGTCTGGAGTACCACAAGGGGACCTATGTCAACAATTCTTTTCATTTGTTTTATTAATGATATTTCAAACTGTTTCTGTTGCTGTATAATCCTTCTATATGCAGACGATTAAAATATTTTTAGAATTGTTAAAGATTTTAGGGATTGTGAAAGAGTGCAGACTGATCTCAACACTTTTTCACAAAATTTAAAGACTTAAGAGTATTATTTGACCCAAGCTTAAGCTTTAAAAATCACTATAACTTTATCTGTATCAAAGCTTTTAAACTACTGGGTTTCTTAAAAAGGAGCCTATCTGAATTTAAAAATGTAATCTGTTTTAAAAATGTTTATTGTTCTCTTGTTAGATCAATATTAGAATATTGTAGTTCCATATGGTCCCCATTCTATAAATGTCATGTAGAAAATCTGGAAAGGGTATTGAAGAAATTCTTACGTTTTGTAGCTTTCAAACTTAAAATTCTATCTGGGGAAATAGTTTATTGTGATGTTTTAAAATTTCTAAAGGTCACAACTCTTGAAAACCGTAGAGTAATGTCTTGATTTAGCTTTTCTTTTCAAGATTTGAAATGCAATGTTTGATTCTCCTCAATTAATACATAGAATTGGCTTAAGGGTTCCACAGCGGAGTACAAGAAATAGGAATATTTTTAACTTAGAATATTATAATACAAATTACAACCTTAATAGACCTATACGAAGAATGTGTAGCTCTGCTAATAATGTGGATATTTTTTTCCACCTCTCTGGATTCCTTCAGATATAAAATTAAAGTTTTGTATATTTAGAATAATAAAAAATTGTATAATTAAAATAGTACATTTATTTATTTTGTTTTATTAATAATTTACTATTTTCTTGTGTATCTAACACTCCTTTTGTTTAAATAGTACGTATTTTTGACCATATTATTTAATAAAACTATTTAACTTTAGTCTTGATATTTTTTTGTCCGCCTTTAAAAGCTTGAGTTTTAGGATACATAAAACATGGTAAATTTACAGTAGGTATATATTTATTTCTTACAAAACAAAAGAACAGGCAATGATTTTATTTCACTTCACTTAATAAAAATAAAAATTATATAAAACTATTGTAATATTATTGAAGGTCCCAAAATGAATCTTATTTACAGAACATGCTTCTAAAAAAAGATTGAAACAATTTCAGACAGTATAAAACCACTAGGCGCCCACCCCAAACATCATTTTGAATCACTCACAAATAGGCATCATTCCGCACTTGTACTTTATTATAAGTCATCTGATATGGGTTCGTCCTGGCGATGGCGTGTTAATATTTCCAATAGGAATATGCTCCTAAGGCAATTGAAACAAAAGAGAAATAAAAAAAAGAAGTTAAAAAAAACGCATCCAATTTTGAATTTCGTTTTTCCACCCAAGATTTTTTTCGGTTGAAAGTTATGAGAAAAAAGTCTTCTTGGGTGTTTGCCAGACATCTGTTATTTGACGGCTCATATGTCCTATCATATAAGATCCTCATAGAATTTCACTATTTTGACCTTTGGTACAATACATTAAAATACGGTTACATTTTACAAGTTTTTGTGCAGGGGGGAAAATAATGTCATTTTTAATATCATTTTTCACAAATTTTCGTCTGCAATGCATTAGTAACTTGATTTTCCCAACATCTAAAATCAAGACGAGATTCGACCCCAACCCAGTCCTTGGCAGGTAAACTAACCCAGAAGTTTTTGGTTTAAGAAAAATTTGGGAAGAAACATTTACTCTTGCTAATCAATGCATCTCTCTAAATTACTTGCTATGAACTTCTTAAACTACAAAAAAATTAACCCTGAGGCAATAAATTTAAATATAAGTTTAAAAAAATTCCACTAAACTTGAAGAAAAAATATTAGAAAAAAAAATAACTTGAAGTGATTTACCATATTTTTTCACTCCCATCACTGGAGCTAAAAAAAAATTTTACAGAAGTTTTATACGTCCCTAGATTCCCATAAAGGTGGGGAGGACTGACCTTATCAGACTTTTCTATGTCATAAGTGGGAAGTTTGGCTCGGTCAATTTTAAATAAATCTTTTCTTTCCAGTTTTTAAGCAAATCAACAAAAGTCTTATTACAGAATGAGATATAAATTCCCAATGTCTATAGTGGAGTTAAATATAAATAAAAAAAAAGAGTTTTACCAACACAAAACTATTGGATTTTTGGCATCCTCCACTAGTTCTACCACTGACTGGTTTCAAACAAATTCTCACTATCCATAGTAGCCATCATTTCTCATCCTGTTATCTATAATGTTTTGCCGAGCATTTGTTCATGACTTGTTGGTTTGATCGTTTGTATTATTTGTCTATAAAACCTTATGGCGTACCGATGATCCCCAACAAGGGTGAAACACATGTTTGCGTTTATTCTCCAAGTCACACCCGGTATGTATTCTTGTGGTACTCCGGTGTATTTTGTAAAGTTCATTGTTTTTGTTATCGATTCGTTATAGTTGAAGGGCCGACTGGTGGATGGACTGTGTCTGAAACCAGTGGTGGTTGGTAAAACTCTTTTTTATTTACTTTTTTATTTAAAAACTTTATTGCTATAAGAATAATGGGTTAAACAAGAAGTGAACTAAATTTTACTTGTCTTAACAGATTGTATGAGGGTTATTTTACGCGAGAACCATCAAAGGTAAACCTATATTTTTTTACATGATCATGAAATATTTTTTTGTAAAGAAAAATTTTTCCTTTGGGTGGCGATGTCTCTAATGGGGTTGTATTTGAATTTCAGCTGTGATCTTCACACACTATTGCGCCCAGCCGTGGATAATTTTTTCAGCTTTAGTGCCTCTAGAGCCACAATTTTCTTCTTGGTCACAAAGGGAAGGGCAAAAATATCTTAAATTTCCAGGGGAATTCTGACATTTATTTATTTTCACATCCGCGGAAAACGCACTTTTTCATTTTGATGCAGAAAAAGCTCGAGAAGAAATAAATACAACTTTTAACAGATTGTTTACTAAACAGAAATGACATTTAGTGACAGCTAAGCATTAAACTGAAGTTAGGAAGAGGCTGAGAAAAAGGTCACCACTCGCTACTTTTCTCGTAAAGTTAGTTGGCTAAAAAATTTTTTTGAGCGTTTTTGTAGAACTCCAACTTTAAAAAATTTTTTCTACAAAACCAAGAGTTTTTCAGAAGAAATAATAAATGCGTTTTGGATAACTCACTCTAAGGTACCAAATTCCGTTGCTTCCCAAAAATGTGGGAAAACCCCATTTTTTTTTTGTTATAATAAATATTTTTAATAATAATTATTACAAAGAAATATTTACCAAAATTAGAGAGTTATTTATATTTGGGAGATTTAAAGTATTCATAACAAAGGCGTTCTGTTTTCTTAAAAGAAAGATTATTTTGGTTATACTTAATGTAAGGCAATTAATATTTAAAATAACCTCAAAATATTAAAGAAACAAATGGAATTATTTTTATAACCAAATACTTTGGTACAAAATAAATGGTTTGTGAGCACAACAAAAACCTGGTTTACCAAATATTTGTTAATAATAAAATCGTTTTTTTTTTCAGTGTAGTAGGATTTATTATATGTGTATCGACTAGCTATTGTTCGCGACTTTGTTAGCGTATTTAAAATTGTAACCCAACCCCTCCCCCTTCACCCTCACCTTCGGCCCCTCAAATGCTCCCATCCAGTCGAATACCTGCTTTGCTCGCTGTTTCTTTCCAGTTTTTTATTTTAAATAACTTTTGTTTCCGTAAACCTAGAATCTAGTAGTGTAAATCACATCAAAATCCGTTGAGTAGTTTTTGCGTGATGCTAGAACAAACAAATAGAGAGAGGTAGAATTAAGTCGTTTTTTGACGTGAGAAGATTTCGAAATCATTTTGAAATCATGCAAGAAGTGTCATTTTGGCTTTGAACTGGTGACGTCACGATTCAATACATTTTAAAGGATTTCAAAACCGATGAAGTTCCAATGATAGTTGAATTTTTAGGGTGAGCTAGAAGGATCGTTTTTAATAAAAATAAAAGAAGAGGCGATGCACATTCTAAAATTGCAAGAAAGATGGTGTTTCTTAGTCTAATTTTAATTGTCAGATTGTGGAAAAACATTTTAAAGATTTGTCAATATTATTTCCATTACAATAAACATTGGATTCTTCTTATAAACCAGAAAATTTAAATGAACACTTAACTAAAGTCAATTATGTCACACTAATATTACATTAAGTATATTAATTACACATTGTAAGAATAATTGAAACC
Source organism: Oxystoma pomonae (assembly GCA_963921995.1). Lineage (NCBI taxonomy): Eukaryota > Metazoa > Arthropoda > Insecta > Coleoptera > Brentidae > Oxystoma > Oxystoma pomonae. The sequence continues at coordinate 24,341,455 of OY998164.1, read as the reverse complement.
GACATAACACATATTATGGTGTTTATGGCAATTATCCTTTTTATAGTAGTTTAAAATGCTAAAGATTCGGTTGCTGATAAGAAAAGTATAATAAAATAAGAGTGTTTTTTTTTTAATTTCATTATAAAATCAAGCTATCGTTCTTTCTACAATTTGAATAGCAACATACCAATGGAAAGCTAAAAAAGACATTTTTTTAAGATTCCGGAGGAACAGTAAGTAATGGAATACCAACCAGTCATGCACAAAATAATTAGTTTGTTAAACTTCCGCCTCCGTGCACCTAGAAACTCGGTTTAGTTTAGTTAATACATGCTCTCTTTTTGTCCTTTTCTATGAAATCAACAGAGATGGAGAATGGATTGGATTTGTAATCGCGATTAAGCAGCTATGGTGCATTTAGAGGTTAGTCAACGGCGGTAGAAAATTACAATTTTTTTCTGTGTATTCACTCCTGATTTTTCCCATTGCATATTGAACCAAACTTTTAAACGACCCCTTACAAGCCTTTTAATCCCAACTTTACTACCCTTTCTCTTCTCCCATTTTAAAGTTATCCGTGCAATAATATACTCACTACCATCTGCGGAAGTCCGTTAGAATCCCAGCAAAAGCTAATCTGGGCCAGCTATCTCTGATGGGACCGTCAGATAGAGTCAGACAGCAAAGGCGGCCATTGTACTCGCGTATTCAATATGGCCGCCCCTCCCCCCGAATCCCTCTCGCCACGGCCAGGTGAGGGGTTGATTTTCACCACCCTTACAACACGCGGCGTTGTTGTAAGCGTTTTAAACGCTCTCTGCGTGTGAGCTGGTAAAACTTGTGTGTGTATGTTTTTTGGGGAGGGTGTGGAAAACATCGCATATAATATACAGCGAACCAAACAATTTTTCTCGGGGTTGCTAAATCAAATTTAAGAGACATTTTTTTCTCATTTTAGACAGGGTCTTTCTTCAAAAAATATAGGCATAGAAGATAATTTACAGCAGCGGTTGAGTCAAAATAAACACCTATATAGCTTAATTTCTAATTTTTGGGTTGAGTCGGATGGACGACGTCAAAACAAGATTAAAAACTCCATAAAGTGAGGAAGATCGAAAGTTTTGCAACTTTTAGTTTTGTTTTTTTACTTAAACTTTGTAAAAAGTTGTAAGGCAGATTTGGTTATCAAAAAAGTCAAAGTTAAAAAAAGAACAAAGTGGTGCTCATGCACCTATTTGGAGAGAAAAATGTTTGCTTTAAAAATATGATTCCCTCATCATCATTTAACAAATAAAAGTCGCAATTCACCTCGTGCGTATGGAATTAGATAGGGGAGGGACTTTAAAAACAGATGTGTAAAACAACGTGAAACATGGTGAATACAAAAGAACATGCGGGTATATTTTTGGAAGATTTAGGGTTTGCACCAATAATAATGGGCTATGATTTCTCAATGGTTACTGCAATTTAACAGCTTTAATAGGTCCCTATTTGAATTTGTTTCGAGAAATGGGCCCCAGTTCCCTTGGTAGTTGCATCATGAAAAAAAGTAAAAAAATATATGTTAAGACAGGTTTTTAAGTTTTGCAATCTTATAACCACTAATATTATGAGACAGTGACAGTTACTTTGTTTATACGGAACTTTTAAAGCGCTTTTATATTAGGACGGTTTGAGCACTAAATCGATTTTAGTTTAAAGCGATTTAAGGGTTGTTCTAAAAACTTTAAAAACGCTTTAGCGCATTTATTCCAACCTAAAGAAATACTCAACCCTGGTTTTCCGACAAATCTGTTGTTAGCGAAGTTTTTTATTTGTTTTTTTTCTTTAAACTGATATATTTAATGACATTTAATGAAGGAAAAAGCGATTTCATTTAAAACCGTCCCTATATAAAAGCGCTTTTAGGTGCGTACAAACGTAGTAACTAACTATTCCATGGCTATCTATGGTTGTATGTTAAAAGTTTAAAATATAAAAACGTGGTTTTTCACTAAAACTGCCTGCAAAAATTAAAATTAAAATTTTCCTATCTGGAATCGTATTAAAAAACTTAATTTTAAGAAATATTAGCAAATTACTCCTGACAAAAAGCAGTTCGTCTAAACATTAAAGCATTAAACATCCCGTACACACAAAAAAGGAAACCCTTGGTTTTATTAAAATAATTTTAATTTATTGGTATATATTTAATTTATATATTTCTATATATACATATACTAAAGGAGATAAATAATAAATAAATAAATGTTTATATTTCCTAAATAAATCGATTGTACAATATTACAATATGGAAAGATAGATACATAAAAAAATTAAATTAAATGGATACATAAAAAAGAGAGAAAAATACTATTTCTATAAGTTAGTTTTGCCAGTTTTTTTATTATAGATTATATGTAAAATGATAAAGTTAGTACACCCACAATAGGTTTAATATATATATACAATGATAAAAATTTTAAAAATAATTTTGTTACCTAAATTTCGTAGATTTAGGGGTAGGTTATTAAACAATTTTAGAGCAATGTGGCTTGGTGATTTTTCATAGAGTTAACTATGGTGGTGTTTTAACCTGAGGAGACTGCTATGTCGGTTGTTGTAGTAATTATGTTGTGTGTCTGTTTTCACTAATCTATTTCAGTTGAGATTATTAGTTTAAATTGTACGAGTCAAAAAATATCTTTGAGTGAGTAAGCTTTATTTAAGTATTTCTTGTTTGTTTGTGTGTAGAAAGTTTTCGAATTACTAGCATGTGTCAAGTTATCGCTGCCTAATCCTTCATTGGTCCCATAAACCATCGAAAATCGTCACATTACTGCGATATACCCACAGATAATCGAACCAAATGGGCGGGTACGGGTTAAAAAAAAATCCGCGGACCAAGATAAGGTCGAAAATTATAGTCATCGGCATCGATCGCCAAGCTATACTTATAATACCCCACTTACAACGAGATTTTTTTTTATTAATTCGATAATATTGGTTATTAACCGTTAATATTCGGGTCGAAACATCGAGTATTAATTTGAGGAAAGGTCGCGCTGCATGGCTTGTGAACCCATAATATTATTAGAGACTTGTGGTGAATAATTAAACGTAACATGTCTCATAACCCAGAGAACAATGGGCAATTTTTGAAAATTACAAAACATATTTTGTAAAAATGACATAACTTATTTCGTAAGTTTACACTTTTCTTGTAAAAACCTTTTGTTTCGTATTCTTACAAAGTAAACTTGTGTATATACACATCTAGTTATATGTTTTACTACAAGAATTTCACGTTACATATTAATTTTACAACTTTACATTGTAATTTTCTGATTCCAGCAAAATTTACATTGTAAAATGTAATATTACACTGTAATATGGCGAAAGTCGAGTGTTTATTTGGTAAAATGGTTGTAACACGCCGTAACACACCTGAGGCGGCCATTTTGCATTCGTTTGTTTCACAGTGGTTCGTTTTAAGAACTCTTCGCAAGTAAAAAATAGTAAATGTGTAATGTGTATGTGTAGTGAAAAGTTGGTTTTTAAGTCAATAAATTTTTAGTTTTTATAGAAATTTTTTAAACATTTTTTACTTTGGCGAAGACACAATTAAAAATAGTAAATACGAGCTACTAGTGACAGAACGAAAATCCCAAAATTTTCGTGTTTTTTATCTTTTAATATGAACCTCTTTACCGAGAATCGCACAAAAAAGTGAGCTTAGAAGTTACTGTAATGTAACAATTGTGTCTCCAGATGGATGCACTCTTATTAGCCCTGAATAACGCATCATATTTTCTTGACATGTGTAAAGCAAAATTATTTTTTCTATCGAAACATGGAGACGATATTTTACGAATCAAAAAGCTTTAGTCGACATAACCTGTGCATAAGGTCGCTATAAGGGTAAGAAAGTTTCCTTTTAACACCATCACCGAACATTATAGAAGCGAGGAAGCACCGGTTTCCAGTAGTGCCTTTGAACCTCAACATAGATAACTTTTGTGGGTGGTTTTTTGAAATGTCGACCATGAAGTATTTTACGGGATCCCGCGGGCTTTATACTCTTTTTAGCAATTTGTTCGCTGATATTTTCTTAATAAAAATAATTAAATAAAAAAATGTGTTTTTATTGTGTTTGTAGTTTTACAATAAAATTTGTAATTTTACATGTAAAATTGTAAAATTACTCAGAAGTTGTAAAATTACAAAAATTATTGTAAAATTACAAATTTGGTTGTATCTTTACAAAAATAATTTTAACAGTGTGCCCATGTGTAACTTTAAGAGCACAAGTCAATCGCCTCAAAACTTTGAATGCTATTTTCTCTATTATTTCTAATAATAATGTAGTGTCGGCAGTATCTCTCCAGTATCGAAAAAGAGCGTCTGAAGGAACCATGGGAGAGTACCTATATAAAGTAAGTACCTTCTATATAACACTTTAATTGGAGGACACACCATAAAAGAGCACTGGTTAATTATGTTTTTTAATTACTTTTTGCTGGGCTTGGGTATTTAAGGCGTTTTTTGGGCGGATTTTTGCCGTTACGAAAAGTCGTTATAAGGATATAAGGTATTTTGTACGAGTCGTAAGGATCGAGAGAGGGGAGGTGAGGGTTCTAGGGAAGCTCAGCAAAAAGAAGAACAAGAGGAAAAATAATAATTTTTGCAATATAGTATATGGATAATTAATTGAATGAAAATTATTTTTGTGTATACATTATCTCAAAAGAGATATTTGATAAATTTTTTGTCTTCTAATCTTTCCTTTTTTCACAGATTTTTTCTATTCAGTTTCAAAAACAACCAACACATTAAAAACAGACTTTTTCTGAAAATTTTAAATAATTTTTCTCTTAGTTTTTGGCCTTTTTAGATTGCCTAGAGTTTACTTAAAAAACAAAAATGCCAAGAGTTCGCGGTCGCCAACAATTTGATCATTTAAACGACTTTAAGAAAGGACGCATCGTGGGCCTGAAAGAGGCTGGTTTTGGTTTACAGGAAATTACAAGAAGGGTTAATGCCAATCCATCAACAGTGTTAAGAGTTTGGAGAAGGTGGTCCAATGATGAGACTTATAGACATCGTGCGGGTTCTGGACGCCCTAGATTATTAAAAGCTCGTGATTTACGTCATCTCATACTTCTTGCTCTCAGAAATCGAACGGACAGTATACGCCAAGTAAGAGTTCTAGTTGTAGCTACAGGACGAGTGTTTTCAAGGATGACAGTTAATTGAATATTGCTTGGTATGGGGCTGAGAGCTGACCGTCCGCTTTTGGTGCTACCTGTAACCCCACAACATAAGGCTCACCGCTTGGAGTGGTGCAGAGCTCGGCCAAACTGGAATGATGAATGGAATACCATAAGCTTACATGAAGCATACATGAACTTGGCATAGAGACTTTGGAATGGCCAGCAAGATCGCCTGACTTGTCGCCTATCGAACACGTATGGGATATGATAGGGCGCAATCTTAGTCGATTACCACGTCCCCCTGGAAACTTAGGTGAGCTCTTGTATGCCGTAAGAAGGATTTGGATGAGTGTTCCTCAATATGATATAGACCATCTTATTTTGTCAATGCCCAATAGAACAAACGAGTGCATAAATAACCATGGAGGAGCCACTCACTATTCATTTTTTGATGATTATCATGGAGAAACCACAAAGGTGTTTGCGTTTAATAAATAGTTATTAATTAAGCAAAATATAACCATGCATGCCAACAAAGAGATATAAGGTTATATTAAAATGAGCCTAAATCTGATTGTAGTTTTTCAGTATATGGATTTTTCCCCGTCTTTAATTTAGAATGAACACACTATGAAATGTATTTGTATGTATTTCTTTTAAAGTGCACTTCTCGATGTATACAGGGTGAGTAAAATTGATAAGTGAAGCTTAATATGTTTGAATTTTGTAATTGCCATTATATATTTAACCACACAGAATAAGTCGAGTAAAGCTGGGCAGTACACAGCTTTTGTACACATGAACAAAAGTAAATGACAACAATAATTGAAATAACTAAACCGAACTCCATCATACCGTTTTCTTAAATAATATCGATTAAAAACCAACTAAAAAAATGCAAAAAACCTGAAAAACACCCTTTTAAATGTCAACAACTAATAAAAATGAGGTTATGTGCGTCAATGGCGCATGCGCAACTCCGTTTCAAGATAAAAATAAAATTGATAGTTGCCATCTTGCATTGCATGAGTTTGTTTTCATATTTTCGCGAAAAAGGGCATTTTCGTCAGCTATGAAAACAGACGAATGCAACTCGTAACTAAAACACGTTGAATACCAAATTATAAGGGTCATAATTCAAGGGTGGTCGTAGAGATAGGTGAGACGTAATCGCTGTTGTACGACGTATCCGTTCTGAGCATGCGCACAGAAATACGATTACAATTAAGCACTCTCTATTTGTGCAACTTTAACGGTGGGATTTACTAAAATGGTTTATTCTATTTTAGAACGGTCTTAAGTTTAAGTAAAATTTTTGTTTTTTTTTGGTTTTAAGCATTTTAAACCAGCCCTCCTTGAGTTTTGGACATAGTTTGATTTATAAGAAGAATTTTAGTAAATTTGTTTACTGAACAGTCATCTTAACACAATCTTTCGTTGGATTTAAGAAGACAGTTTCAATTTGGAAAAAAGAAAATAAAAAACTTTCAACGGACGTGGGCTTTAAAGAGTAAACACTCTGTAGAACAAATTAAAATTGGGGTTATATATCACTCTAATTAAAACTTACCCTTGTTAATTAATTTTCTCAATTAATAATTGATACAATTACCTGCTCCACATAGGCCAATCAACTCCTACCGTTTTAGTGTCCTTTTCTCGACCTTCGTCGCCATATTGACAGAAAACTATTGTTCTGTCACTTTTGAGTGAAAATGGCGGCGAAGGTGGATTAAAGGACACTAAATCGGTAGGAGTTGATCGGCCTATATCGAGAGGGTACTGATTGATGTCACACAACCATTTAGATGAGTAATAATAAAATAAGGAGTAGATTAATTTTGTATTTATTTAAAATGTTTTTTATTTATGAAATATATTAAAAACTTACTGTCGAAATGTCAGTCTCTTACCTCTCCTTGTACCTTGGCTTGCACCAACCTCAACTGATGAAAGCTACAGCTTTGAAATGAGTGAGCTTTGAGTAAGGACAGTTTTCTTGAATGAGATTTTAGATAACCTCAATGTTTTAATTTCAGTTTGTAAATAAATTAATACAGTTGTTTTGGGTTTTTTGTTTGGTATATTTTTCGTGCAAAATCAGTGACCTTCACTTATGTTTGTTTTGCCTTGTAGTGCCCTCATAAATATATTTTTTGTGCTGAAAACGGGTTCAAAATATGTCGGTTAATGAACAATTTGGGATAAGATAAACTAATTTTTGTAAAAACGGTTATTTACGGAAATTAAAAACGGACTTATTACCAATTACCAAAAAAAAAAAATTTTCTGGGGGTTATAAATTTAAACAACCCGCCCCCCCCCCCAGAGGTGGTTTAAAAATCACCAACTTTATAACCTCAAACACAGAAAATGAAGCTATTATAATGCCAAATTTTTGGCGTATTCACCATTTGGCATTTTAAAACCTGTCAAAAAAAAATTTGGGCATTTTCTCCTAAAATATGGTATATCTTGAGAAAAAAAATCAGTGGTATTTTGCAATAACAATATATACAAAATAATCAATAACTTTGTGTCTGTTCTGTATGGGTAAATGTTTACAGTACCCCTATGGGTGTAAATATTTAAACCTGTGAGGGGTACTATTTTAGATCTTAGTAAATCTCATTGTAGTGTCTACTTTCTTCAAAAAGTAGCGCAACAATTTTAGCTCCAAACGACACTTGTATATAAAATAAGAGGCGATGTGAAATACGAGCCGTTTTGTTTTCAACGAATAAAAGTTGGTAAGTTGATAGCGCTATATCTTGGGAAGCGAGCCGCCATATACTACAGTACCACTGGGTACAACTCGTAAAAATGTCCAGCTGAACGCGAGGTTCTTTATTTTTATCTTTCGCACCACCGTGCCTCATCATTTTGGAGTTTTGTAGGTAGATATTGGGAAATCAGTTTCACTGTGTTAACTTGATTCTTTTGCCATTTTTTTACTTCATTGCATTTGTTTTCCACAGTAACCGGCATTTCTTATTTACTTCACTGCCTCCGTAGCTATTCTTAAAATAGCTACACTGGTAGAACAAGAGTTTTTAAAGCATTTTTAATAAGTTTTTGTAAGTCTTCCTATAGATTCCATAGTCAGAAAAACTCTCAAAATTTTATATGCCTTTATGTGTCCATCTTTACCCATATCTTTTATGGGTTTTCCAGGGTATTTTATAATCCAACTGACTCATTTTATAGGTTTCTCTAATAAACTTACTACTCTTTTATAATCTTACTTACTATACATGGCTAAGGGCTTTGAAACCGAAGAATCTCATTAAAACTCCGTTTTTTTCGACCAACTGAAAATGAATTAAAAAAGCTAAACTTAGTATACTTACTTACACTTAATTATATATAATGATATCTTATAAAATATTATAAACAAAGACTCACAAAATCTCATGGAAACTTATCAAAGTAATAAGATCTTATTTTGTCCGAGATTTTGCCCTAACCTATATTCCTTTGAAACAAATATTAAGCGTAAACATTTTTTTTCGCCAACTGAACTGAACTGAAAAAAAACCATAATCACATCATTTGTCGTAATTTAGTTTATTAAATCAGGAGGCTTTTATAAACAAACTCGCAAACAATCCCATGGAAACTTTCAAACTAAAATAGTTTTTCACTTTCAGAATCCTTTATAAAACACATATTTTTAAGTGTTCAAAAAGTTGGCTACTAATCTCTCATCATCATTGAAAAAATTAGCAGTACAAAGGCCAAACAAAATGAAATGAAAGAACTTAACAGTCATTTAGATCAAACAAAAGCTGTACCAATTGATGGCGGTACCCGATGATGGTACGCATGCATGCATGATGCCAACAAAAACCTGTACCGCCTCCTTACATGGGCCAATTAAAGTGTGCGTTGGTTTTGAAAACTTTTCAAATAGAGTTTACATAGCTAATCGTAAATTTGTGGAGTCATTCGAGAATATTAGCCGAAAAAGGATCGAAAAATGTGTAACAATAATAATTTTGAAAAATCAACAAAATAATCTAAGAATCGGGGTTGTCTGATGCAGTCTACTCGCGCTCTGTCTTTTTTTCCAGGCTAACTTGATTAAGAGAGTTATTACAGATATTCTTTCGTTCTGATTGAACTGATTTTAGGAAGTGAAAGTGATTTTTATTATCAGATCGGTTTGCTAACTTAAATCACATTGAAAGAAGAAGAATTTAATAGCTGATTCTGCCGTGCGTTTTTTTGGTTAGATATTTTTGGATTTTCTAAATTTTGAAAATTTTTATATTTCTCTAGTATTAATATAACAATAGATATTTTACTTCCCTGTATTGTTATCTTACTTATGTCGCAACGTTCCAAATCCAAAAACCGAGTAAATTTTATTTTCTTCTGGTTCAAACAGATTAACTTGTACTCTATTATTAATTTTTGAAAGTTTTAAACAATACAAAAATTCATAACAATTTTTGTCTACTTTTATTTGAGGAGGTTAACTGATCTGAGTAAAGTACCTGGCAAAATATTTCCATTCATCTCTTGTGGCAATGAGTAAAGTGATTGAAAATGTTTGCACCCTTTTTTAAAAAATATATTTTACACCTGTAATTTGCAGCAAGTAACTTAAATCAAGCTTTTAATGAGGGTATAAATTTCGTTTTTATACCTTCATCAAAATTACGATTTTGCTCACTGTACTCAAGTAACAAAGCCATGATTTTTTTGGTTATATCGATGCAAGACATTTTTTTATTCTTCAGGGCTGCAAAAAAAAATATTTTAATAATTTTTTTGTACACAACTAATGTTAAAAAACTAAATGACCAACGGAAGGGTATTGTGCAAAATTTATGTTTTTTCCGTTTATTAATTTTTTGCTGAAGATATTAAAAAAATAATGTTTGCAACTCGCGGCTAAACTGTGCTTTTTTACTCGCGTTTTTAAATCACTCGTTGCCTTAGCCACTAGCTGTAAAAACTACCATCACAGTTTTACAACGTTTTTAGTCAAAAAAGGCACCGTTTCCTAAAACAAAATACATTGAGCCAATGTATTTTGTATATGATTTTTGCTCCGATGTAAAGTTTTCTAAATATCATAGTCAAGTTTACATAAGTTTTATAGCCAAAATGAGTAATTCTTTTTACTGCTGCAAGACACAGTTTCAAAGAAAAGTTGTTACGATATAAAGAGTCTTTAATAATGATTTTTGTGAAGGGTGTTATGAAATCAAGGATTAAGAGACATGTTTTCAAAGCTTTTAGTTACACCTAAAGGCGCATTTACACAGACAAACTTTCCTTTGATGTTGAAATGCCGACAAACATTTACACGAGCCTCTTGAGCAAAATGTTCAAAGAAATGTTCGAGCAAAATCTCGTACAAAAGAACACACGTAAATTTTGGAGAGAATGTTGAGCAAAATTTATTTGAAGAATTGGGGGTATAAAAATTTCTTTACAAATTTAAATTTTATAGTTTTATGGGAATTCATTGAACTTAACTGAAAATAGAAAGACTAAGTTTTAAAACAACGTATTTTAATTAAGTGCTTTCCGACGGAAAAACGATATGATGTCGAAATTCACGTTTTACCTCATGAGCAACTTCGATTGATTTGATTTTTATAGGGGATATGCCAGTATACCATAATTGGCACTTATTTGTTGCTGATGCTGGGTTAGGAGAAGGTGAAAACCGTAGACTAGTGAGAGGGAGTTTTGGTCAAATGAACATTGACACACAAAATTACATGACAACAAACAAGGGTCAACGCAGTTTTTTTATGAAAGTTTTAGAACAAATCTTTCCATAAAGAAAGGGCTCTCCGACTCAAAACAAAGAAATTCATTTCATTTTATTGACGCGTAGAACTTGCGTTTCCGATTTTTTAAATATTGAAATTTTTGGCGATTTTTACAAGCTTTTATTTATGTATGTTTGTATGTTCGGCTCAAATCTTGCAACTCAAATTTGGTATTCAATTTCAGTTTTCGTTGTGTATTTATAGTTGCGGCGACAATACAATAATATGGTATTATTAGGCACCCCCTCCCGCTAATGAGGGAAGTGAAGGAAGAAAAAGATTTATTTTGTTCGATTTCAATCAAAATTGGCATACAGGGGTTTTTAGGGAAGAGAATTATCGAAAGGATGGATTTATGACCCTTGTCTAAAAAATATAATTTAGCAGTAATAGACTAGACTTTTGATTCGGAATGTTGCCCCTTTGCATATTGTTTGTTCGGTGTCAGTAATCGACCTTGATTATTGCATTAAATTGACAGTAAATATCTATCTTCAGCATTTTCATAAACCTTTTGCTTTTTTAAGCAACCCTTGGGGCCTTAAACTAAGTAGGTAAATCTGGTGTGAGGAATTAAAAAAAAACAATCAAAGCTAAGGTTAAAGTTAAGTTACAAAAATATGTTTTAAAAAAAATCTCCTCCTCACCACTCCTCATAGTCGTGAGGCGCGGATTACCGCTTAAAAGTGCAATTTTTGAGTTTTTTGCCGATATTTGAAAACTTCAAAAATTTTTTGGAAAAGAAAAATTTTCCTGGCTTGTTTTTCGAATTTAGGAAAAAAACCCTTGGAAATAAAAAAACTCGCAAGAAAGTCCCAAAAAAAATCCTAAGAAAAAAATATTATAAGTAACCCTAATCCATGTGACAAAACTGATAGCCAATAATAATATTTTGCTTGCCGTCGGCTTTTTTTCACAAAAATTTAAAATAAAAGTTGGTGTTCCATTTTTTTAAAGAATTGAGATCACTGATCACTGATGTGAAATTTTATTTATTCTCATCTTTAAAAATATGTTTCCAAAACAGATAGCAATAATTTGCTCAAAAATTTACCCGAACAAAATGTTCAAAGAAAAGCTCACAAAAATGTTCGCGCAAAAAATTTTAAATCTTTTGCACGAGCTTTTGTTTGATCATGTTCGTCTGTGTAATTGCGCCTTAAGAATGAATTTAGTAAAAGACTGTTACGTACATAAATTTCTTAACCATGTTTATGTGTTTTGCATGCCCGGTTCATAATTTTCATAAACTTGTACATACATTCCATAACAACTTTTAAACGACATCCAATGATCACCATTTATTAAATTTATTGAAGGCATTGATTAAAATCGTCAACATGTTTTATTTATTTTATATGTTCTTTTATTTTATTTATCTCCATAACCTGTACATACTATCAATAACAACTTTGTAGAAAATGTCAGGAAACATTTTTCATTAATTTCGTAACTTCCGTTTATTAATTTCATTACTTTATATGACAATTTTTATAACTTTTCCCCGATTTCTCCGATTTTTGTAACAGTTACGTGTTATTGATGTAGAATTATCTATAAAAAATTAATAAACGCCTGTTATTAATACTATGTACGATATTTTTTTCAGTGTACCAATATGAATCGTGAAATTTTGACTTTTCATAATTTTATCAAAAATGAGTTACTACGGTTCCAAACCTTGATCGACGAAAAAAAAAAGTTTTCTGTTGTCTGTCTATATACACGATAGCTCAAGAACGCCTTAGTCGATTTTAACGAAATTTGGTACAAAAACTCTCTATTGGCTGACCGTGAACTGATTAACTTTTGGGTAGGGGGCTGAAGGGGGAAAAAGAAAAATAAAATATTTAAAAAAAATGTAACTTTGGAACAAAAGCAATTAGAGATATACTTACGGTTTTCATATTTAAGTTTCCATGAATATGGACTACAAATTTTGTTATAAAGTCCACATTCGTGGGAGCTTTAGTTTCCGAGTTATCATAACTTTAGAAGTAAAGCAGCTATTGATATGCGGTTTTCAGATTTTGGTTTTCGCAAACATTACCCAAAAGTTTTGTTCTAAGGTTCATATCTTTCAAAGCTACAGTTTTCGAGATATTTTCACTTCCTTCATAAAATAATTGATTGTATGGTGGACTATCCGTGCTTTCTATAGCACCAATTTTTTCTATAGGAGCGCAAAAAAAAATTATTTGTATGCCATTTTAATTCTGGGCACTAAACAAACCTTGACAACAAATATCTTTTTTTTCAGCCTCAAGGATGTCGTCGAGTCAAGTCTGCAGGCCGCACTTCCACCCCCCACTCCACCCTTGGTTGTCCGACGCGTCGGCGAAACCCTTAAGTCATTCAGGCCACTGGGTTCCGTTCGGTGGGGGGGCAGGGGACCCGGACAAGTCACAGAGCCCGAACACCGGTTCTGGTCAACCGCACAATATTTTTAGTTTTCCACCTACCCCACCTAAGGTAATAATAAGTAAATAATAAGTGTACTTCAGGGCCAGACTATTGCTATGTTTTCATGGGTATTGAGATCGTTTTCAAAACTCATTCTATCTTTTTCTTTTATATAGCGTGTTCTTGGTCTTGATAAAGAACACGCTATATAAAAGAAAAAGATACAATGAGTTTTGAAAACGAACTCAATACCCATGAAAACATAGCATATATTAGGTCAAAAACTAAATATCGATGACAAACTGATGAGATAACACATAAAATTAGCAATGTGGCAAGCTAGGCATAACATAGTCTGGCCTGAGTACACATAAATACTTTTTGGTCGTTTATAATTAAAGTTCAATTCATTTAGCTCTTGGGAGCGAAACACAACAAGAATAGGCTAAGGGCACTGACCCCGTACTAATCAGAACTTTCTCCCTCTGTTCAAGGACTCGACGCCGGACTCAGTCGCTCCCACGGGCACCACCGAGTCGTACCAAAGCACGGTGGCGTCGGCGATGAGCGCCTTCCTCCACGAGAACCCTCAAAGCTGCGTCCTGGACGTGAAACCCTCACAAAATGGCGGCGGCAGTAACAAACCGCGAGAAGGTAGCGATTACGAAAGTACCGGCGGTTCCAGCATGTTTAATGGTACCTTTGACAGTTCGCCGTACGGCGGCGCTGCGTATGGCCACGGTATTCATTCGAGCGGGGCGTACTCGCCCTCTGGTAATCAAAATAAGCAAAATTTGAGCGGTTCCGCTCAACATTCGCCGAATAAACCGAGGAACAAGTCGAGAACCAGTGCCGGTAGGTCGACGACCAGTCGCACTCAATGGTCTAAAGGTGGTGGGGATTATATAAGGTATAAGGTCACTAAATTAAGAAAAAGCTGTTACAAATCATTTTATTTTTTTCAGAAATGTTTAAGAACTCTATCACACTTACATTTAAAATTTTACGCTCTGGACGTTTATTCTCGAATGTCCAGAAGGGGAACGCTTCCTGGTGTAGCCGCGGCTACATCCTCTTCCCGAAAAAAATTCCAATGAGCCATGAAAAAATCTTTCAAAATAAACAATAAGTTACCAACTGTTAGGTTATGTAACACCGGGAATGCATTTTCTCCGTCTTAAGTCGTGAAGAACTTCGAATTCCCGGGAGCTGTTTCTCACCGTAAACATCTTATTTTTTTAGAGAATTTTTCTGGAAGTTTTGATCACTTACACACGCAAAATTCTCCTCCCGGATACTCAAGAATAATCGTCCTGTGTCCTTATTCTCGAACTGATAGAAATTCTGCTCCCAGAGAGTCAAATTATCTCGCTACTATGCATCTCATTGGTCCAAATCTTCGGTTTAAATCGGTTTCACTCACTTTTGCCGATATTGATAGAAAGTAATTGTATTGGTCTTGACTAAGAGAATTACTTTCGATAATTATCGGGCAAAATTGAGAAAAACCGATTTAAGCAGAATTTCTATCATTTGAAGAATAGGGGCCCTAGAGTCTTCACTTTGTCATTATTATAAGATTTAGTGACCTTATACCATTTATTTGGATTGGTGGTCGTTGGTACTGGAGAGGGCAAAGTTTTGGGAAAAATATTTATTTTTTACTGAAAATTAAGGAAAAACCTCTCCAAATTGGTGTGGCGCTAAAAGCAAATATTCACTAACCCGTCTTTTGTTATTTTAGCTTTTTATTTGTTTTTATTTTAGCTTTCTTTTGTTTTCTTTGGCCTTTTCTCAATTTTTAGACTTATATTTTCTATATTTTACATTTTTAAACATAAAAAATAACTTTTAACTAACGATAGTATCTATTGCTAATGACTTAATAATGAATGATTTCTTTAACATTAGAATTAAATTATTAGAATTATTGATACCATCAGGAATAATCACTATTTAAATTAAACTTCATTATTATAACCCAGTAAATTTATATACTAATCAATTACCTAGTAAAATACATTCAAATCAATCAATTACAAGTCGCGGATAGGCAAATAAATTATTTTGTTTTAGTTAAATACGTACTTCAATAATATTTTTTATATCTGTTTAAAATTTGGATACAAAACAAACCCTTTTTCATTAGCATATTTTAATTTTCCAACGATCATTTTTTGACTTTAAACTAATTTTACTACGTTCATCTTTACTGTTTTCTTAATTTCTCCACTGTGGCACTGTGTGTAATTTTTATGTGTCATATATTAAATCCCATAATCTACTTTTCTTGGAAAAATATAGTAAAAGATTTTATTAAAATTACTAAACCTCTTTGACATGCATGTGTTACACGATTTTCATAACATCCTGTATACTGTTTGGTCTTTGCTTTTATTTGTTCATTTCTTTTATTTTTTCGGGTGCAATTACACAAACAGCTTTTGTAAAACACGCGTGTTTTTCGGTGTGCCATTCACAACTTAATCACACTATTTTTATGTCTACTGTTTTTATTCTTTTACATTTTTAGCGTCGGGTCGGGTTGTAAATTGTACAACTTAAAAATTTCTCCACTGTGGCACTGTATGTAATTTAATTTGTGTCATATATTAAATCCCATAATCTACTTTTCTTGGAAAAATATAGTAGAAGATTTTATTAAAATTTACTAAACCTCATTGACACGCATGTCCGACACGATTTTCCTAACATCCTCTATACTGTTTGGTCTTTGCTTTTATTTGTTCATTTCTTTTATTTTTTCGGGTGCAATTACACAAACAGCTTTTGTAAAACACGCGTGTTCTTCGGTGTGCCATTCACAACTTAATCACACTATTTTTATGTCTATTGTTTTTATTCTTTTACATTTTTAGCGTCGGGTCGGGTTGTAAAGTGTACAACTTAAAAACAATTGGAAAATATCCAAATTATCGCACCCTCTGTATTTACAGAAAGGAAGTTCATGATGGTTAGGCGCAATACTGATGCAATTTCTATAGCCTTCGCAAAAAACAACCTTTACCTACTTCTAAAGATTTCTCAAAGTGTTTCTAAATTTCCTCTATATGAGTTCGTTTTCGGTTCGACACGGTCGATGTGTTCTTTGACTACGTACCTACTATATTTACTAGCGGCGTTCCGTAAAATTTTAAGTAAGGGAAGCAATTTTTAAAAACTTATACTATTTATAATGTAACTCGATTTTTCGATAACTTTTTGCAAATTCGTCAATGACGTCATCATAAAAACGTGTATGCTCTGACAAGCTTTGGAGAAGTTTATTTTCAATGGACAAAAAGATATTTGCTCCTGTCTCTCCTGACCTGTTGAATTTCTCACGAAATCTTTTATACAGGGTGTCCAAAAACACGTAATATGTTATTTTTTTCTCTGATTTTTAAATAAAATGGGAAACCCATCTCCATAAGACCAATGCGTTAAACAAGAAAACAGATAAAAAAAAACAAAAAAAGAAGTTAAAAAATCTCCTCAACCGAAAAGAAACTAAAAAACAAAGATCAAAAGAATGGGTGGAAATAACGAAAGTTCAAACTTGGATGAGCATCCCACAAGGAACACACAAATGACCAAAAGATAAATTATTAAAAGATCTCTCATCAGTGGTTTCACTGGTCATCCTCTCCATACATCATTAAACACCATAATACACTTTGATTTCCAACTTTGAATCACTCACAAATAGGCATCGTTCCGCACTGGGACTTATCCAAGTTACCTGATACGGATTCGTCCTGACGTGGTTACGCGTTTCAAATGTATATATAACATTTGGAACGCGTAAAAAATAGAATTTTAGTGTAATTTTGATAAAATGCGGCGCATTTGAGTGTTAATTTTGAAAAAAACTTGCAAATGAGGCTAGATGAGACTTGCTTTTAAAAATAAGTAACTCAACACCTATTAAACCGCTCTCCGCTCCCTGCAGTTCAAGAGCTCAAGCGATAGGCACCTATTTTAAAAATTTGCCAGTGGACTTTTATTAAATAACGAAACCCCCCCCCCCAGAGTCGATTTCTGGCTACGCCACCACCAGTTTAGTCGCGAGTTGTTAACACTGTTTTTTTTAATACCAAATAATCCAAGAAAAAGAGGAAATACTTTTAAAAATCTCGAACGAAGAGCACTTCTCGCAACACACCATCTGTAGACTATAAATCAAGGCCGCTGGTAAATGAAATATCAATGGTTTCCATAGCGATGTGCCTTTTTAATCGGTGACGTTTGTTGTTGCAACATTTCAATCTTTGACAGTTTGATATTTTGACGAATGATTTTTTCGTAAATACTTGATGAAAACTGGCGGAAATGGCTTAGTCTTTAGGCAAGAATAATTAGATTTTGTCAATATTACTATTTTCCGCTATTTCTCTTTAATTTTGGGTAAAAAATAGACAGAAATCTTTTTTTGCACCCCTAAAATCATGTTTTTGATGAAGGTATAAGAAAAAAGTTTTAGAACTGCCGATTTGTGTAGACGTCAATATATTTGCATCAGTTCATGCGCAATAATTAAAATCAAATTACAAAAAACTTTAACCGCATATTTTTTTTATAGCTGGCTCTTGCATTACAAAAAAAAATTGCATGACCGGTACATCCGCCGTATTTTTAACAGCAAACAAAGAAATATGCGTGAGGCAAGCTAATTAAAAAAATTAACAAACGAACGAAACCAAAAGCGACTACGTAATGAGCACTTCTTTTGTTTAAAAATGAATGAGCTAAAAAAATAACAAAAAAATCGTAAGACCTAAAAGTTAAGTATAAATGGCCGTTCTAAGAAGAAATGGCCTTCTAAGAGTAGACACAATAAACCTAGACAAAATTTTTTCACCTATTGCCCAGGCGGCCATATTTTGTTGTGTATTTACCAAAATCTGGGAAACTGATTTAAATTATTTCTGGGAAATTGAGTACTAGAAAAAACAAAGAATGAGGAAATTTTGGTATATTATAGATCTCGGCCGCCTGACCAATAGTTCTTAGAAGCTCAAAACGATCCTATGACTGGTTTCCGAAATACAGTGGCGGGTATGAGGCTCCCCGAAAATACGAATAAATTAAATTTTAATACAAAGAAGTGCTAAAAATAACTAACTCTTATTATGGATGGCCATGTTAGATATCACGTGATAACTTTTATATACAGGGGATACTCAAAAAATTTAATATATTTATTTAATTCATACTTTTGTGCAAAAGTCGAACGTTCAAGATTAATTAAAATAAAACAATATAAATAATTATTAAGCTTAGTCTTAGGCGCCTGATTTCTTAAAATACCCAATCAACACCAACTCCACTAAAGGCCAATCAACTTTTATCAGTTTACTAGATTCCCGTTGACTTAAAAAAATGGTAACTAAAATAGGTTAAAGGCGATATATAGGAATTAATATGCTTTTTACTCAGTCCTGTAATACTTTCTTTTAAGGTATTTAATATTTACTGCTATACAAAATCTATGTTTTTCAACGAAACTAAACATGTACCTGCTGGTTTTAATTTTTTAGTCCTGTAATTGAAAGTTATTCTAATTTTTTTATTTTTGCAAGCCATAAATTAAATAAATTGAAGACCTAATACTTAGTACCCCACAAAAAGTAAACTTAACTAGTAACTAGGTATTTTTATTATTTTATTTTAATTAAACTTAAGCGTCTCTGACTTTTGTACAAAAGTATGCATTAAAGTAAACCTTTTATAAAAGAATTTCATCCTGATTTTTGGGGAGCCCCATATCTGCCACTGTATTTCGGAAACCAGTCTGTGGTGCCTATTTGCTTTGTTTTGAACTCGTTAGGTATATGTATACGGATACGTTTAAATTATAGCTAAATATCCCTATTTTATTTATCGATAGACTCATAGACAAGTCTTTACAATAGTTCAATGTTGCCCCATTAAATCCTACCCTTCCTATTTTATAATATTCGAATCATATAGGAGTCGTAATTCTACTTTTCCGCATCACTAGTCAAAACAAACTATCTGTAACCAAAAATTGGATTTTCAAACATCCAGGTGCCTTTCGAAAAATGCGCCTAATACGTAACACATTTTTTTGTCAACGTTGTTACCTACGCCGTGAGTTATTTTTGACAATTTTTAGGCTCCCTATCGCTGCAGCAAAGCCGATTAGGATTTCGGATTACTTTTTGACAAATATCCAAAGAATAAGCCGAATTGTGTTTTCGAAAGAAACCGCGTTTTATTTTTAAGTGGTTTTTGGGTTTGCCAAAATCGTAAGATTGCAAAAGAATGGTTACAAAAGGGGGTTTATTTTGAGTGAATAACGAAGTCGGTTTTGAAGGGGCAAAATAATATAATAGTGTTTTATAAGACAGTTTATTTTCTGATGAGGACATTCAAAAAATGCAAAACAAGCAAACATGCAAGCACTCTTTTAGCACTTTAATTATGTGTGTACAAAAAAATTCTCGACACGAACTTTTCATGCGGGTGGGAAAACAAATGCCATCGAGTGGGAAAACAATTGCGGCCGATCTTGCGACATCGCCTAATTAATATGAAGTTGGGAGACCCTGACACTCGTGGTTTTTCTTCGTAATTTTTTGCCGTCTTTGTTTTTATGAAAAGGAAATTCTCCCACGTTTAATGATTGCATGCTCCAGTATGTATGTGCGCAGTGCACATTATGAGTTATTTTTTAATACAAAAAATTTGGTGAAGCAGAGTTATGCTGAAACTATTCCTACTATTCTAATTCTACGTACTAGGAAGTTTAATATAACGTTTTGTTTACCTTCTAGAAACAATTATTGAAATTAGAAATGGGACGAAAAAGTTAGGTATTGATTTATCGTGGCAGGTTTTTGGATTTTTTGCAATTGTTATTTTTATATTTTCATTTAAGGGAGTAAATATAGCTGTTTGTTTCTTTGAAAGAGGGAATTGTGTTATGGTAACTGGTTTATATCATACTGTTATATTTTACTTATTTCCAAAATGATTCTATGGTTATTTTATTGATTATCTTATTGGTGGTAAATTTTTGTACGTGTTCTACACTTGGTTGACGATTAATTTTTGAAAAATATACAGAATTTATCATAAATCAGTCTGATTGTTCGTTTGCCTTGTACTTATGGTGAGAAGACAACCAAATAAAGTAAACCGTTTTTTGTTTTATTTTATTTGTCACGTTTTAAAGTTAAATCAATATGCAACTCAAGCACACCAGTCATAAACGAGATTTTAAAAATATATCAATCAGGGTTTTTTACTTATACAGCAAGTAAGTATAGCGAACGGCACATAACAAGTTGTATTTTATGAAGAAGGTGCTCTTCTATGAAAATTGATCGATTTTGATGTTTAAATTCTAAATTAGCGGTCATGTTTTATTTATACATTTCTGAATATCAAATAAGGCTGAAACGAGTGTGAAATAAGCTTGAGCCGCGGTATTAATTATGCAGATCTGTAAAGCTGGGCGCAATTGAGTTGTTTATTTAAATATACTTATCAGACTCCTAAAACGTTCATTTCCTAACGCTGGATAACACGGTATCTAGTTTAAATAAAAAGTAAAACGTACCCTCTACTCGCTTATATTTTAATATGTTGTAGATCGCTTCCCCATGAAAAAACAATTATTGCAGTAAAGTCAAAATTAAAACGTATATACACGAAAAAATTGTTGCACTAAATATAAATGTAAAGATATTTATACCAATATTAATTTCATTAATCTTATAGCTTACTTTTGTTAAAATAACTAACTGTTTGTTTAAAACCCTTAATAAGTTACCTGAGTAACATTTCTCTCACCTGATCCAATGCAAAGTATCTACTTGAGTTCGATCTTGTATTAAATATGTGTAAAGCTCGTGGGAGTCCAAGGTGTGCAACAACAGACAAGTCTTTTGTTTAAATTTAGTTTAAACTAATTACATATTATATTTATTAATATATCAATAATTATTCGCTATAGGTTCAAATTAACAGGTGCCATCCCCCAGAGCTTTCCCCTCACGCTCCCACTCCACCATTGTCGAACCTTACCGTCCTTTGGATAAAGGGCAGGATATCCGATCATTTCAGCGTCGGAAGGTGTTCCGGCTCGAACACTTCCTCTCCGAAGATTCCCTCTCTGATTCCTCTGTAGGCCGGACACCTTGCAAGATAGTGGTGTGAGGATTCATCAGCACTCTCCGCAAGTTGAGTCCCGCACTACCTTCATCCTTGCCAGATGCTTTTGGAGCGCGCAGTGTCCAGTGACGACTCCTATTAGGAGTCCTATCTCTGTTCGTTTCCTGTGCAGTAACCAGTCCCTTCTTGTTTTGCTGAAGCCCTGGATGAGCTCCTTGGCTTGCCTGGCATCCCCTGTGTGTTGCCAATCCTGATTTAGTCTTGTATGGGTCCATTCGTTGGTGTCAGATTTCATCTGACCGGTCCGACGTATGCTTGAGCTGACCCTTTCCTTGCAAGCTTGTCCGCCATCTCGCCATCTGATTTCAATAAGGACAAGTTCTCGGTACCGCATCCTAAGAAACGCCTTGTGCAATTAGGAGTGTTTCAGTTATCAATTTTATGTATTCCTTGTAAAAGTATACCATTTAAGTCTCCTTTAGAACTTTAAGAGTTTTAGTCTCAAAGTAATAGTAAAATTTCTATTGGGCAAACAACCCTATGTCGCTTAACTCAGGTTTCCTTCCTTTTGAGGAATACTATCTCTAATTTATTCATTTCCGTGTATGTATATCTAAAGTGTCCGTGTAGAGTACAGCCTCTTCCTTTAATAAGTTTATATGATTTGAGTAGGAAGAAGTATCACTTTAAAACCGATTTTAGAGTGTTAATAAACACTTTAAAAAGCCTTGTTGACTCTTGTTGACTTTTTAACTCACGTTTGCTTCTTCTTGAGGAATATGTAATCCAATTTATTCTTGGATCAGGATGTTGCGCCTTGATATTAGATTAGATTTTCTTCCGTGGACGTATACCTAGAGCTTCGTTTTGCACGAGGTTCTCTTTTATGGTGTATATGCGCTGGCTGACAGTACAGCCTCTCCCTTCACTAAGTTTATATGATTTGAATAAGGACAAGTGGTTTATTGCTTTAAAACCCATTTTAGAATCGGTATAGACACTTTAAAAACGCTTTAGGGCATTGATTCCAGTCTAAAGAAATACTTAATCTTGGTTTAACTGAAAAAACTTTTTATTTGTTTTTTGAATAAAGGACGCATAAATTCTCGAAAGCGATTTTATTTAAAACCGTTCAGATATAAAACCGGTTTTAAGTGCGTATAAACGTGGTAGGTGGCTTTCTATGTAAAAGAGATTGGTTCGGTGGTTAAAATATGCTTAAATAAACTGGCTCAATGCTCTGTGAAATTGATCGGCTTAAGGGTAGGTATATTGTAGTTTTATAAGGGCGGCGAGTGTGCAAGCTTTAGGAAAATCGATTTTAACTGGTGGCTTTTAAGTATAATCGCTTCAAAATAGTTCGTGTTTTTATTTGGAGCGATTGAAAAAAAAGTAGAAAATCTTGAACCTTTTTTTCGATCGCCTGAAATTTGTTTAAAAAAAATGAATACCGCGGACAAACGTAGCGAGAAATTAATAAATTTTGACTTTTTTGCATGAATTTTTGCAAAAAGCATGAAACTAGTTTTTTTTTAGTTAAAGGAAAACACGTCTTTACCATTTAGTTTTTACATTTTAAAGTAAAATATTGATTTTTGTATAAAATGCATTAAGAAAAAATTTATATAGGTACTCACCCTTCGGAACCTATTGTTTTCCTATCTAATTTTCAAAGGGTATTCAAATACTTAACTTAGTGATAAGTAGAGTTCTTGGAATAAAGGCCAACTTCATTTAGGTTTAGTACCAGAAAATAAAAATAATGTAATGTAAGTTAAAAAAAAACCATCCGACAATTGACAAAAAAAGGGTTATCAAGGTCAAAAATACCTGAGTGTATGCTTTAAAACTAGGATAATTTAATTTTTCCATGATATATAGTTCTCAGATATTGTTTTAAAATCCTTTTTGGGGACATTATTTTTTTTATTGACGATATTTGCAAAAGACACCATATTTTTCTCCGTTCCTGTATCCTTAATTATTGACAAACCAGCTTCACATTAGTCTTCGTTGCTTAATTAAATCACTACAACGTCACTATAAGAATCTATCTGTCTCAAGTGAAGTAAACAAAAAGCAAAAAAAAATGTATGTAAAGTCCAAACAATTAACTTCTGTGTGTGGTCTCTCCCAAGTCCTTTTCTTTCCTTGCTTTAGTAGTTTGGTTTAGGATTAATTAGTTGGCAATCCTATGCAACTTCTTTGCTACTTGACATGTCTAACTATTCGTAATTATTGTGCAAACGTAGAATAAAATATCTAGGTAGTAGTAGATTTATTTTATTGTTTTTAAAGTTAATGGGTTCGTCTTAAAAACCTGGGTGGTTCTAATCAGGAAATTTTATAGTTAAATCCTAGGAAATTGTTGTAAAAAAAGTGACACCTTTGTTGGAACAACCTTGTCAATTTTCGAAATCGTTTTGCATGAATTTTGCATATTTGTGTCTGACTCTGCTAGAGCATGTATTGTGTTAAATTTGAGTTGAATATTGTCAGATTTTTTAATTTTCACTAACTTATTAAAAAAACATTCTAATTGTTTTAGAGGGCGGACTTATTTTAAAAAATCAAAAAGCACATGCTAGAAAGCAAGAAAAGTTTAAATTCAGGTGGTTTAATTGTATAAAATCGACCTCATTAGCACCCTTTGTATACAAAGTAATGGTAGAGCCATGATAAACTTTAAGATAATTTAGTTAAATACCTGTTAAATTATTTTTAGATGGGCTAAAATACACTTATAGTACCACACGTGTTTTGGTAAATTTAAAAACTGTAAAGAACTTTGATTTAAAAAAAATTAATACCACCTTATGTCTTACACACTTTAAACAGTTACAATTTTTGCTGTTTTTTGGATAAAAATAGCAAAATAAAAATCATATGCACGACACCACTAAAGATGACAAGACAGATGACAAAACAAAATTTTTTATTAAACAACTGCCTTATATTATTTCTTTCTTTCTCTATAAAATACTTTCTTATAGTCTGCTGTCTTTCTTCAAAAACCTGAAATATTTTTCATTTTAAGAGAAAAAATGTTTTTTGGCAGTACTTTTTTTGAACGCCTAAAAAACAGTGAAAACTTCAAAAATCTGGAAAGAAAGTTTTAAAATGTGAGCAAAATCATAAATAAAATGGCATAAAAATGTGAAAAACATAGTAAAAATTGCTTAAACAAAAGCTTTACCCTTTAAATTATGCTAAAATATTTTAAGCCTTAAATTACCATCATGGCTTTACCGTAACGTAAAAAAATTTGAAAGCAACAAAAAAATGTTTGTTTTTGAATTTTGAGGTGAAAATTAGCAATCATCTGACGATATTGGTAACTTTGTTATAACTTCGTATTTTTCTAATTTTTTTATTTTTTCCCCCAAAAAAACAGAAGGAAGAGAGTGTGTCAACTGCGGAGCTACAAGCACGCCACTGTGGCGACGGGACGGCACTGGGCATTACCTGTGCAATGCCTGCGGACTGTATTATAAGATGAACGGCCAAAATAGGCCGCTAATTAAACCAAAAAGAAGACTGGTAAGTACTATTTTTTTAAATACATTTTTACACTGCAGCAACCACACACTTAAGGCGCATTTACACAGACAAACTTTCCTTTGATGTGGAAATGCCGACAAACATTTACACGAGCCTCTTGAGCAAAATGCTCAAAGAAATGTTCGAGCAAAATCTCGTACAAAAAAACACACCAAAATTTTGGAGAGAATGGTAAGAAAAATTTGTTTGAAGAAATGTTGGTATAGAAATTTCTTACAAATTTAAGTTTTATAGTTTTATGGGAATTCATTGAACTTAACTGAAAATAGAAAGACTAAGTTTGAAAACAAGGTATTTTTTATTAAGTGCTTCCCGACGGAAAAACGATTTGATGTTGAAATTCACATTTTACCTCATAAGCAACTTCGATTGACCTGATTTTTATAGGGGATATGCCAGTATACTTGTAACTTTTTTGGGGTTGTAAAAAAACGAGAATAAAAAAATAATAATGGCACTTATTTATTGCTGTTGCCTGTAAAATGTAATGATAAAAATTTACGTTTAAAAGGATATCTCTTTATTTTACTTCCTAGTTTAAAACACAATACAATAATAATTAAGTCAAATTAAAAAACCTATATACATTTTATTAAATCTCAAATATATGAACAAAAGCACGTTCGGTCTAAATAATACCCGTTTATTACCCACTTTTACAATCCTACCATCCCGACCATTGTCTAAAAAAATATAATTTAGCAGTAATAGACTGGACTTCTGAATCGGAATGTTGCTCCTTTGCATATTGTTTGTTCAGTGTCAGTAATCGACCTTGATTATTACATTAAATTGACAGTAAATATCTATCTTCAGCATTTTCATGAACCTTTTGCTTTTTTAAGCAACCGTTGGGGCCTTAAACTAACTAGGTAAATCTGGTATGAGGAATTAAAAAAAAAACAATCAAAGCTAAGGGTAAAGTAAAGTCACAAAAATATGTTTAAAAAAAATCCCCTCCCCAGCACTCCTCATAGTAGTGAGACGCAGATTACCGCTTAAAAGTGCAATTTTTGAGTTTTTTGCCGATATTTGAAAAACTCAAATTTTTTTTGGAAAAGAAAAATTTTCCTGGGTTGTTTTTTGAATTTAGGAAAAAAACAATTGGAAATAAAAAAAAACTCGCAAGAAAATCCCAAAAAAAAACCCGGGCAAAAAAATCAGGGAAAAACCCTAAGAAAAAAGTATTATAAG
The DNA here is from genome assembly GCA_963921995.1 of Oxystoma pomonae. Lineage (NCBI taxonomy): Eukaryota > Metazoa > Arthropoda > Insecta > Coleoptera > Brentidae > Oxystoma > Oxystoma pomonae. Next base: position 24,315,189 of record OY998164.1, on the reverse strand, counting down.
TAACCTTAATCCATGTGACAAAACTGATTGCCAAGAATAATGTTTCGCTTGCCGTCGGCTTTTTTTCACAAAAATTTAAAATAAAAGTTGGTGTTCCATTTTTTTAAAGAATTGAGATTACTGATCACTGATGTAAAATTTTATTTATTGTCATCTTTAAAAATATGTTTCCAAAACAGATAGCAATAATTTGCTCTAAAATTTACCCGAACAAAATGTTCAAAGAAAAGCTCACAAAAATGTTTACGCAAAAAATTTTAGATCTTTTGCACGAGCTTTTGTTTGAGCATGTTCGTCTGTGTAATTGCGCCTTTACATAGTTAACTTGACCAAAATTAAATTTGATTTCATAATTTTCCGACAAGTTTTGAGCGTCGCTGAACCCATATTTCAAGAGAAAACACAGGAACCCATAATTTTTAAAACGGTACCTTTAAGGTATCTTATTAACTTGGTGTCGAAGACTTGCCAAGAGGTTCAATTTTGGGACCAATATTGGTCTCAAAAAATGCCCCTGAGGATTGTGCAATAGACGAATTTTTATGAAAAGGTATTTAAAAAAAGAAAATTTAAAAGTTTATTAATGCCGGTATCCCTCAACCCAAAAATTTCGCGATCAGGCTTTAATCATGATTAGATACTAATCGGTGTTTAGAATGTGCGTTTTCCAAGACTCATTTCAAACTCCGATTAATGTTAATTATGATTAAAGCTTAATCGGAGAATTTTCATGTTGGTGGAGAGGGACATTAGTATCTTACTTAATCTTGACGTAGGTCAAGCAGCATTTTGGGCCAGAACATGGGTAATATATCCCTAACATAGGATACGACTCTTTCCCTATACAAATCAAATATAGGGAGTAAATTAGGTAAAAAATCCCAGTATTCCACCTAAGTAGTGGCAGAACTTAAATTGTTTCTCCAAAATTGGTCACAGTAATTAGTTGACCGGATAGGTCAATGGACAACAAAATAAAATAGACAACCCTGTTTTACTAAAGTAGTCTTGTGAATAGTAATGCCTGCCACCTGCAAAACAAATTTTTCTGATAAACTTCAATATTTTGCCTCTTAAAAACATAAGCGCCGATAACACGTATATTAGGGACATATTGTAAGAAAATCAATATTTAAAAAAGTCTCAAATACGATTTTTGTGCACTAAAACATTTTAAAAAGCTTTGGGACAATATTTTTTTTTTGTTTTCGAATATAAAAAATTACTAAAAATCAATATGATAAAAAAATATGGCAGCCGATTGATGTTTGACCTGACCAAAAGAATTTGACATATTTCTTACATCTAAGTCGATTATCCAAAATTTTGGTCAAAAATAAATGATTTGGAACTATCGCGGATATCCAAAATAACTTGGTAAAAAATAACTATATTAAGGCTTCAAATTCCTCCTTTAATCATAAAGTGTACAAATTTTGTTCCCAAATTATCCAATATTTTACTTATTTTCGATTCAGCATAGTAATACTGCTTATGAAGGTTTCTTAAAAGGTAAAAAAGAGTAAAACCTTACCTAAATAGGTTAGGATTTCTCTAGTACTGTTTTACTGAACCTAAAATTCTGCTTGGGGGTACCTATATCTATTAAAATTTAAAAACATTGTCTGTGCAACCTGTAGGTATAATTTGTTTAAAAACTATTGACAAACAGAGTTTGTTTTTTATGAATTTACACGTTTAGCACTAAGAAGAAATTAGATACTAAAATACTGTTTTAGAGGCTTTTATCAACGACCAAAACCAACCATACTTTCCATTACAAATCTGAATATCCCTTAAAAGAAACCAAATTTATGGTTTCTGGTCGGCAAGGTTGGCAGCCCGAGCTGTCACAATTAGTTGCCAAACGATGCACAGTGAGAATATAGATAATTTCTTTCTTAAAGGAAGCCCATCCAAAGATAATAACCATCGTTACGAGGTGTCAAGCAGGTTACTTTTGGCTATAAATTGGTTAAGTTGGCAGATTTAGGGCTTGTGGAGAAAGACTTTAGGCTTTGTGGTTCTTTCGTCGAATTTAGCGGAGGTCTATTTACTAACTTACTACTAAGAAATCTCAGTTAATATTAGATTCAGCAAGATAGCTTACGGCATAGACATTGCCTTCCTTGAACTTTAAATATAGATAGATTTCGTCCAAATAATTATTTAGTCCTACTTAAGTTTGGGAATAGAGTCCCTTACGGACATGCTTTTAAAAATTGCTACCAAATAACTCTTCAATAATCTGAAAGGTGCCACTTAGGTCCTTAATATTTAATTTGGTAATAAGCAGTTACCGTGATTATTTGCATATTATTGAAACACCTGTCCCGATTTTAATGATTCGTATGACACTGCTGCGATTTATATGACATATTGTCCTGGAACACTCCCCTATAAGTAGTTATAGTAAGGTTGTTTACCGAAAAATCATTGTGTAATGAAATTTAGTTGAAAAAAAGATGTAAAGGCTTCTAAAGTTTTGATAAGAAATATTTTTTTGTTTCTTAAGTCGCAGGTGGATACAAATTTAGGATAAATATTTACATAAAATGGCAAATGCTGGTTTGGAGAAAAATGACATTAGGTATTTGTTTGCAGAAGTAAAGGAGTATCCGTATTCTTCCATGACTCTAAAGAAAATCGATAAAGCGAAACATATTGATTTCCCCCAAAATTCTGAACAGGTGCCCTCTTTTCTTTTATTTTATTACATATTCGATATTATACAGTGCGAGAAACATCATAAAAGAGACTAAATGTAAATTTGTTTTGAACGCATGACGAACCGATATTAGGTAGTTTTTGGGCGTGCCCAAAACGCCCGATGACATTGTTTACATTTGAACGTCATATATTGAGGGCTGCTGTGAAGCGCCGCAAAACTACAGACGGTTAACATAAGAATTTAGACGCACAAAAACAGGCGCATTTGTGTTTTTCCGAGCTTTTATCAAAGTCCGCGCCATTTTGAACAGAGTTGCGTTGGCGCGGCGCTCGCAGTACCCAAAACACACGCACGCGTGTTTCTTTCATAATTATAAATCCTCTACTTTTTCTCGCAACTTAAGTAGGAAGGTATACATTTTTTTTGGGATGGAAAACCACTGTATATGAATTTTATTTTGAAAATTAAAAAAAAATACTAATAAATTATCCTAAACGTCCAATAACCAGACCGCCGACGTAAAACCTGTACGAAAAAGGCTATTTTGAACTGTCAAACTGCTCCCAGCCCGGGACTTAAGTTTTTACAAAAAGTTTTTTGTAAGTCCCAGAATTCTGCACTGTGAAAACCCAGACGTCAGAAATGAAACTGTTGCAAAAGAAACCGAAAACAAATTGCTCTACATTTAGAAAATAAATTGTCTTGAACTCATTAATTTATGAAGGGATCCATTCAGTAATCAAAAGCAACAGATTCTCATCAACATATTTTGGCGGATATTTCGAGTTGAGTGTATCCAAATTGAACCACAACATGACGACATTTTATTGTTAACTGAATCTAATTACTCCAATCGACTCACTTTTTTTGTTTAAGAGTAGAAATTCCAGTGGTTCACCCAAAAATTGGCTAAAAAAAGAATAAATAATAAAAAAAAAATTAATTGGAAGTAAAAATGTGACCATAACTTATACAAGGAAACAGGTGCTTACAAGCGCCTCAAATGTAGAGGAAGAGGGGGGGGGTCTAAATCATGGTTCAATGCGCCGCAGGCAAAATTTTTTGAGAAAATAACACTTAAAATGCAATTATTATATTAGTGGGTTTTTGGGAATTTGAGTTGTTTATTTACCTTTAATTTGTTTGTAGAAATGCGAAAATTTTTGCGAAAATGTCACTTAAATTGCAATTTTTGACAACAAATCGCAGGCAAAATGTTTTGATAACATTACATTAAACAGACCATTTTGAAGGTGATCCAAATTGAAAAGATATTTTATATAAGATATATAAATTTAGCAATTTATGATTTTTTAAAGATTTTTGTGGTATTTTATTCCCTATATATTTAATTTCTGCTGTTATTTGATTGTTTTGATTTTGACAATTGTATATAACGGGCTTCTCGGGGGGGGGGTGGTAACCCCAAATCAAATCCCCCCCTCGGTACGACACTGGAGATGTTTTTTTCTATCAGTGACCTTATCTCAGATAGTGGAATGGAAGGTAGATTTTGTAAAAACTAAGACACGCCTCGCAGCATCTTTTTGATATTTTGCCGAAGAAGCTAAAATTTTTTAAGGCCACCAATTCGAAATATTCAAACATTTGAATCGGTGGCCTTAGAAAGAAGTTTAAGCTTATTCGGCAAAAAATCAAAAATGTGCTGCCGAGTTATGTTTAAGTTTTTACACATTCAGCAAATTAGTGTAGAGGCATATGTCGATAATTACCATCCCGTGGGATTTTTTATGAAGGAGTTTTATGACTATGTGGGATTGATAGATTTTTAGTCACACAATCAAGTGTAAGCGGGTGTTTTGTTCGCATTCGTGTAGAAGGGGTTGATATGACGACAACTTTCAAGATGGTGGTCAAAAATCATAAAAAATACAACTTTTGCAATCGGGGCATGATTATACTCGATTCCATATAATTCGAGGACGACGATTCCAACAAAATTACTTTCAAGGTCATCTGACCTTAAATGACCTTCAAATTCGTAAAAAACAAGATTTTTGCCATTTTTTCTTCAAAAAATCTTAATAATTCGACGTTCCGTCAGACCAACTTCAAATTTACCTCAAACTATTAGGCATATATGTCAAATTCGATCCTTGAAGTTTGATGCAGTTGAAGGTTTCATGACCTTGAAAAATATCCCAGTAAAATTAAGGTTTTGCAAAAATAACATACTAAAGGGCCGCTATTCATCAACTATTAAAGCGAGAGGACCAAATTTGGTAAGAAAGATAAGAAAGTCAAGGTCAATAATATCTTAAAAAAAACTCTAAGGATCAAATTTGGCATACATGCCTAATAGTTTGAGGTACATTTGAAGTTGGTCTGACAAAACGTCGAATTCTTAAGATTTTTTGAAGAGAAAATGGCAAAAATCTTGTTTTTTTGCGCTTTTTAAGGTCATTTAAGGTCGGATAACCTTAAAAGTAATTTATTTGGAATCCTCTTCCTCCAATTATATGGAATCAAGTATAATCATGCCTCGGTTGCGAAAGTTGTATTTTTTATGATTTTCGGCCGCCATCTTGAAAGATGTCGTCATATCAACCCCTTCTACACCAATGCAAACAAAACACCTGGTAACACTTGATTGTGTGACTAAGGAGCTATCAATCGCACATAGTCACAAAACTCCTTCCTAAAAAATCCCACGGAGTTACACATGCCTCTTCACTAAATTCTAATAGTTATTTTACTACGTTTATACACACCTAAAACCGGTTTTATATAAGGACGATAAAAACAGGGTTGAATATTTATTTAGGTTAAAAGCAATGCGCTAAAGCGTTTCTAATCACATGACACAATTTAAACGTCATTTCGACATTTCCTGAGCTAAAGTCACTGAGAAAAAAAAAGAATATCTACTGTTAAACTAAAATATCACAGGCTGAATGAATAATTTGATAATTAAATTCTGTAGGTTGACATTTGACAAACCATTTGACCGGAGTCAGAATTTCTATCATTTTATGCGGTGTTCTGTCACCCTTTCAATAAAAACAAAGATGAGAATGCCAATCTTCAAAGTGAAAAACGCGAGTAGGCTGTGGCCTCTGGTTTAATTTTAAAAACGTATTTCGGGGAGCTAAATAGATGTCACTAGCGATAACAAGTTATGCTACTGGCCCGGCGTGAACCCAGGTTTACCATTGTGTCTAAAATTATGAAAGATAGCCATCAACTGATCCCAGATAAACGGAGGGATTCAACAATGCTTTCTGTAGAATATGCGTACGAAAACAATGGCTTTTTAAGGGGCCATGTTACTATAAATATATATATGCGGTACAAATCAATTTGGTTTAATGAAAAAGGTCTTAAAAACCGGATGCAGACAGTAGTGTGGAGGTTTTTATGATTTTAATTTTTTTTTCGGAAGACGCATGGGGGTTTGATAGAAAACGATTTCGGGCACACCTTTTTTCAGGGACTGGAAATATTTCGTTTGTTTTAATGGAATGTTAAGATGATAATTATTAGTCCCTATAATATAAATATTTAAACTATACACGTAAAAAAATCTGCGCTACTTTTATCGAAATAAGACGTTAGTTGAAATTTCCGACCTTTGGAAATAGTTTTGAAAAGGATTCGATACAATAAGCAATTTAATACAAAAATATTGTTTACCAATTAAGGAGGTGTTATTATTTTTTATAAACAAACTGAAAAAACATTTGAAAACAAATTATTGGATGTTCAGAATACGTAAACATAGCATAAACATTAAAAAAATAAAGACATGATTTTGTTAATTTGGCATTCTTTTTTAATACTTTTCAGAAAATTTAAATAAAACTGACGTTTTTGTTTAAAATTGAACTAGAGTCATAAATAATAATGGTAGTATGGAGCCGCAGGAGAAAAATTTGGGAAATTATACAAGAAATGTTATTTTTGAGAAGTTTTAAATTCCGCTAATAAAAAAATTGGTACTAGAAAGCGCGGATAGTCCATCATATAATCAATTATTTTATGTTGAGAGGAAATGAAAATATCTCGAAAACTTATATTCACGAAAAACAAAATCTAAAAACCGCATGTCAATAGCTGCTTTACTTCTAAAGTTATGAGTTTTTTAATATATTTTAACATTTTTTTCAAATAACTGGGCAACTAAAGCTCCCCCGTATTTGGATTTTATAACAAAATTTATAATCCATATTCATGGAAACTTAAATCTGAAAACCGTATATCGCTATTTGTTTTTGTTCCAATGGTACAATTTTTTAAAATATTTTATCCCTTTTCCCCCTTTCAACCCTCCACCATCCTACCTAAGAGTTAATCAGTTTATTTTTTGTACCAAATTTCGTTAAAATTGATTAAAACGTTTTTGAGTTATCGTGTATACAGACAGACAACAGACCGACACACAACTTTTTTTTTAGGATTTAACCTAAACCACCCCAATCGGTGCGCCACTGAACTAAACTAGAAATAATCCACCGCGTTACAGCTTCCCAGCAAATTTTTAAAATAGCTTTGTGTTGATGACCCTCATCACCTCATTTTATCCCTATTTGCATGTAAATTGGTCCTTCCTGTACTCTTCTTTTCGCCAGTGTTCCATTTCATGTCAAATAGATATTACATTACCCGAAATTTAGACATTTACTTTCCCCGATACCAGGAATTCGTTTACTTTTTCTGTGTCATGAAACATATTTTGTTTGTTTTCTTTTGGAGACTATGGAACTTCTCATACAATACATTATGTTTATGATATTTGGGGTATAAAAGATAGAGCAAAAATACAAGGGAATCGGCAGATTTTATTGTAAAGGAATTCCCATAGGTACTCTAGAATAAAATTACTTATATTTGTTATATTAAATTGCCCAAATATTTTCAACAGTCCATGAACCGTGGTCGAAAGCGCGTTTGAAGATTCTCTCATTTTCTGACGTCTTCCGATTCCCAACCTCCACTCGTCTCTATCCTCCCGTAGATTATCGTTCAAGTCTCTAGCTCTCATTTCTTTGTCGATGCCCCCCCGCCAACTTTTCCTTGGTCGTTCTCGTTTTCTGCGACCGGTAGGGCTCCATTTTTTTAAAAACAAAAGATCAAAAAGATCTTGGCTGGAAATAACGAAAATTCAAACTTGGATGAGCATCCCACAAGGAACACACATAGGACCAAAGCGAAAAGAGAAATGATTAAACGATGTTTCGCCCTGGGCAACCAGTTTGGGCTTATCAGTGGTGTCGCTGGTCACCCTTCCCAAACATCATTAAACACTATCATACGCTTTGATTTCCAACTTTGAATCACTCACAAATAGGCATCCGCACTGATACTTATCCAAGTTACCTGATACGGGTTCGTCCTGTTGTGTTAATATTTCCCATAGGAGTACGTTCCTAAAGCAATCAAAACAAAAAAAAAAGTTTTTTTTTTGATCATTTTTTTTATTTGAAGTTTCGATCCCAAAAAAAAATCATCTTCAGTGCATTTTTTTGAGCCCATTTCACGGAGTTATTTTATTTGGTTATTCGTTAAAAAGATTCTATTTTTTCCTTCAACTCAACTTCAACAATTAAATTTTATTTTAGTTAAAATTTAAGGATATGATAAAGGAATTTTAGGACAAAATGTTAATTTGAGAAAATTTTAGGATTTTTGGCCATTTTCCCTTAAAATTTTAGGACGCCCCCACCCTGAGTTTAATGTATTTAATTTGGTAAATAATCTTCAAAATTCATTTCGGGATGGTGAAATAATGAGAAGATCATTATTAGATTTTGTGCCACGAGGCAGGATTTTCGATACATTACTAATTAAATAAGTAAGCTATGTGTACGCGGGACGTTTAGTTTTTAATTTTTTTACCTACAGTATCTGAAAACAATAAGTACTTTGAAAAAAAATACTTATGCGTTCTAAATAAGTGATATGTTCAATGAATAAACAGGAAGAATAAAAGTGGGTACTTATTTCTTTTTAATATGTAACGCAGTGTAATTTCTATATATTTTTACCTATTTTCTAAACTTAACTTCAGTTTAGATAAAATTTAAATTTTGCGTTTGCTGCTGACGCACATTCATGGAATATTGAGACACAAACGAAATAATAAAACCCTTGAAAATCTGTGAATAAACAATGGTTTTATATCGGATTTTTGTGTTATCGATACGAGAAGTATTGATAAGCAAAAGTTCACCACTTTGTACTTGAAATTTATGACCTTGCTGTAGTAGTAAAGGGGTTTTGTTTTAAGGAAGCTGTGTCAAACAAGTACACATCACGTACTGCCACTGAGAATTTGTTTAGTAAAGTAGTTTTGGCTGGCGCCTATGTTGCCAAACAACCTTGCTGGAACAGTAAAGTTTCTGCGACAACAGCAAAACTTCTTGCTAAAACTAGGATAGGAAAATAATGTTTAGTAGCCTTAGCCAAAAAAATAGTTTTGCCAGCAAACATTTAGTAACCTAACATTCTAGCAAAGAACTTTGTGAAGGTGAAAGATAGGTTTTATGCTCAGAATGACGGTCTGCCAATGGGTTCATCGCTTTCGCCAGTGGTGGCCAATATTTACATGGAGTGGTCCGAATCACACGCGGTTGATACCGCAACCTATAAACCTAAGCTCTGGCTGAGATATGTTGATGATACTTTTATTGTATAGACCGGGAATGACCAACAACAAATAATATAAGACCCGCCATTAAATTCACAATGGAGTTGGAGCAAAATTGTCAAATTCCTTTTCTTGATGTACTTGTCAAACGAGTAGAAAGCGACATCAGAACAACAGTCTATCGTAAACCCACTCACACAGGACAATATTTAAAAAAAGAGGCATAATAAGAACTTTGTATAATAGAGCCATTAAAATGTGTAACAATTCTCATGACTTAGAAATCGAAATAAGAAACATTAAGAAGGATCTGCAGCAGAATGGTTACAGCCTTAAACTTATAACATATACTATTTCTAAATATCAGTGAACAGGATAGATATTACAAGACCCAATGCATTCCTTACAATTCCATACATTAAAGGAGTATCAGAGAAAATTCGAGGAGTAGCGAACAACTTTAATATTAAAACAGCTTTTAAATCTAATAATATAATTCGAAGCCTTCTTACTAAAACAAAACCGAAGAACAAACAAAATAAGGAATGCATTTACCAAGTTCCTTGTGAGTGTGGTGAATCCTACATAGGTGAAACAAAAAGACCACTATCTGTTAGGCTTAAAGAACATCAGACGAATACCCAAAGAGGTGAAACAACGAAATCAGGAATCGCCGAACATGCATGGTCAAAACAACACCGAATGAAGTGGACAGACGCAAAGGTTTTGCATAAGGAGTCACACTGGAAGAAACGAAAATTCCTTGAAGCTGCTTTTATTAGGCAGAATCAGGGTGTTTTCAGTAAGCCAAGTGTTGAAATTCCAAATATTTGGAAGCCCCTCCTTGGGCGGAGCCAACTTGTTAAACTACACGGTTGAGTGATTTCCCATAGTATATAAGTACGTAGCCTTAGGAATGGATTGTAGTTTGCACCTGAAGACGATCAGAGATTGTACTGATTGAAACGTCGTGTAACCAATTGACAGAAAATATTGTCCCAGCTTTCTAAACTTTAAAAAAATCTTAAATTTGTTTTCGAATATGTTAAGGCGCAATTACACAGACGAACATGCTCAAACAAAAGCTCGTGCAAAAGATCTAACATTTTTTGCGTGAACATTTTTGTGAGCTTTTCTTTGAACATTTTGTTCGAGTAAATTTTTGAGCAAATTATTGCTATCCGTTTTGGAAACATATTTTTAAAGATGAGAATAAATAAAATTTTACATCAGTGATCTCAATTCTTTAAAAAAATGGAACACCAACTTTTATTTTAAATTTTTGTGAAAAAAAGCCGACGGCAAGTGAAACATTATTCTTGACTATCAGTTTTGTCACATGGATTAGGGTTACTTATAATTTTTTTTTTCTTAGGGTTTTTTCCGGATTTTTTTTGCCCGGGGGTTTTTTTGGGATATTCTTGCGAGTTTTTTTTATTTCCAAGGGTTTTTTCCTAAATTTAAAAAACAACCCAGGAAAATTTTTCTTTTCCAATAAAATTTTGAGTTTTTCAAATATCGCCAAAAGACTCAAAAATTGCACTTTTAAGCGGTAATCCGCGCCTCACGACTATGAGGAGTGGTGATGAGTGGATTTTTTTTAAACATATTTTTGTAACTTTACTTTACCCTCAGCTTCGATTGTTTTTTTTTTCATTCCTCACATCAGATTTACCTAGTTAGTTTAAGGCCCCAACGGTTGCTTACAAAAGGAAAAGGTTCATGAAAATGCTGAAGATACCTAGATATTTACTGTGAATTTAATGTAATAATCAAGATTGATTACTGACACTGAACAAACAATATGCAAAGGAGCAATATTCCGATTCAGAAATCTAGTCTATTACTGCTCAATTATATTTTTTTGGACAAGGGTCTGGGATCGTAGGGTTGTAAAAGTGGGTAATAAACGGGTATTATTTAGACTGAACGTGCTTTTGTTCATATATTTGAAATTTAATAAAATGTATATAGGTTTTTTAATTTGACTTGATTATTATTGTATTGTGTTTTAAACTAGGAAGTAAAATGAAGAGATATTTTCTTAAACGTAAATTTTTATCATTACATTTTACAGGCAACAGGAATAAATAAGTGCCAATTATTATTTTTTATTCTCGTTTTTTTACTACCCCAAAAAAGTAACAAGTATACTGGCATATCCCCTATAAAAATCAGGTCAATCGAAGTTGCTTCGTCGGAAAGCACTTTAATTAAAATACCTTGTTTTAAAACTTAGTCTTTCTATTTTCAGTTAAGTTCAATGAATTCCCATAAAATTATAAAATTTAAATTTGTAAGAAATTTCTATACCAACATTTCTTCAAACAAATTTTACTTAACATTCTCTCCAAAATTTCCATGAGTCTTTATCTACGAGATTTTGCTCGAACTTTTCTTTGAACATTTTGCTCAAGAGGCTCGTGTAAATGTTTGTCGGCATTTCAACATCAAAGGAAAGTTTGTCTGTGTAAATGCGCCTTTAGGGGAAAATATTATTAAAATCTTGTATATAGGTATGTGAATGTTTGTTGGCAGAATAAAAAATGAATCAATTTTCCTAGATGACACCCTTCTTAATCACCTCAACCCAAAACAGTGTAATGTTACCGAAAAAATCCGTCCGAAAAATTTAAACGGGCACTTATTTTGTGTGGGACAGAACCCTCTTGGGTTCACAGAATCTCGGGTTACAGATAAATCACTCGACTTTTGGTTGTGACATTTTGTCGTACCCAAAAAGGTTTTACAAGATACATAAAGGCGCAATTACACAGACGAACATGCTCAAACAAAAGCTCGTGCAAAAGATCTAAAATTTTTTGCGTGAACATTTTTCTGAGCTTTTCTTTCAACATTTTGTTCGGGTAAATTTTTGAGCAAATTATTGCTATCTGTTTTGGAAACATATTTTTATGAGTATAAATAAAATTTCACATCAGTGATCTCAAATCTTAAAAAAAATGGAACAGCAACTTTTATTTTAAATTTTTGTGAAAAAAAGCCGACGGCAAGCGAAACATTATTATTGGCTATCACTTTTGTCACATGGATTAGGGTTACTTATAATATTTTTTTCTTAGGGTTTTTCCCGGATTTTTTTGCTCGGGGGTTTTTTTGGGACTTTCTTGCGAGTTTTTTTTATTTCCAAGGGTTTTTTTTCCTAAATTCGAAAAACCCAGGAAAATTTTTCTTTTCCAAAAAATTTTCAAAATTTCGAAATTTCAAATATCGGCAAAAAACTCAAAAATTGCACTTTTAAGCGGTAATCCGCCCCTCACGACTATGAGGAGTGGTGGGGAGGGGATTTTTTTTAAAACATATTTTTGTAACTTTACTTTAACCTTGGCTTTGATTGATTTTTTTTAATTCCTCACACCAGATTTACCTACTTAGTTTAAGGCCCCAAGGGTTGCTTAAAAACGCAAAAGGTTTATGAAAATGCTGAAGATAGATATTTGTTCATATATTTGAGATTTAATAAAATGTAAATAGGTTTTTTCATTTGACTTTATTATTATTGTAAAAGACTAAACTAGGAAGTAATATAAAGAGATATGAGTGGTAAGGCGTTTATAACTAACGTATCAAAAAGACAATAAATACCATGAGTACAAAAAATACTCTCACCACAACTACGACGTGTAAATATAAAGAATTCTTTATCTGGTATTGCAAGTTCAATTTTTTGTGAAGTAAATCCAACCCAACTCGACCCAAACTACTCTACGTTTCTCTGATATATGGATGGACATTTTTAGTTTTAGTTTGCGCCCGTCGCTTTTATTATTATGATATGAGAATGTTAAAATTTATTTTCTACTTTTTAGTGCACTTTATATTTTATAAAAGCTTCTTTTTATTTAAAATAATTTTTTTATTTTTAGACTATCATAAATCCATCCTTTCGATAATTCTCTTCCCTAAAAACCCCTGTATGCCAATTTTGATTGAAATCGAACAAAATAAATCTGGGAGGGGGTGCCTAATAATACCATATTATTGTATTGTCGCCGCAACTATAAATACACACCGAAAACTGAAATTGAATACCAAATTTGAGTTGCAAGATTTGAGCCGAACATACAAACATACCTAAATAAAAGCTTGTAAAAATCGCCAAAAATTTCAATATTTAAGAAATCGGAAACGCAAATTTATGGAAATATTTGTTCTAAAACTTTCATAAAAAAAACTGCGTTGACCCTTGTTTGTTGTCATGTAATTTTGTGTGTCAATGTTCATTTGACCAAAACCCCCTCTCACTAGTCTACGGTTTTACCTTCTCCTAACCCAGCATCAGCAACAAATAAGTGCCAATTATGGTATACTGGCATATCCCCTATAAAAATCAAGTCAATCGAAGTTGCTTATGAGGTAAAACGTGAATTTCGACATCATATCGTTTTTCCGTCAGAGAGCACTTAATTAAAATACCTTGTTTTAAAACTTAGTCTTTCTATTTTCAGTTAAGTTCAATGAATTCCCATAAAACTATAAAATTTAAATTTGTAAAGAAATTTTTATACCCCCAATTCTTCAAATAAATTTTGCTCAACATTCTCTCCAAAATTTACGTGTGTTTTTTTGTACGAGATTTTGCTCGAACATTTCTTTGAACATTTTGCTCAAGAGGCTCGTGTAAATGTTTGTCGGCATTTCAACATCAAAGGAAAGTTTGTCTGTGTAAATGCGCCTTAAGAGGTGAAAAAGTGGTTTGCGCAGAACTTTATTAACATAATTTATTTTAATAAATAGGTCTACACACACAAGAAATGACTTTTGGATAAGGTGGTTTTAGATTCCTGTTATATCCAAAAAAAATGTTTTTTAGTAGTAAAAAGGTCCAATGATCCGATTATGTAAAGGCAATTCCTCCAAATCAATATTTATAGGTTATAATTATATTTCAATAATAATACCCAACGTAAACAATTCACAGAGAAAAAATCAAAAATTTTAACGACCCTTGCATATGATATGAATATTCGCAAGTATGAAAAAGAATATTCCTATGTTGTGACAGAATATCCTAATTTTACACAACCTTTATTAGCCAGCATTAAAAAGGTCATAAAATATGGGACTTTTACTTTAATTTTTTTAAAAAATTCGCCTGCGTATAAACATTGTATTCACAATTTTAGTTTCATTTTACATAATGTTGATCAGCCAGCATTAAAAACATATGAACATATGTGACTTTTTTTGCCTGCGGCGCATTTTCAACTTTATTTTCACCTGCGAGTTTAGTTTAATTTTACACAATTTTATCAGACACGTTGAAAATTTGTTAATAAATGGAACTTTTAGTCCAATTTACTCAAAATTTTATACTGCGGCACAATTTAAAATACCTTTTTGACAAGTTTTAGGTAAACAAACAACACAAAAGTGAAGACAAACACAACCAGATCATATTGGTTTTTTTGAATTAAGTACACCTCATTCCAAATTGTCCAGACCAATTAAAATATGGCGGCTGACAATTAAACACAGAAGCTAAATGGAACTGTCATTGTCAGTGTCAAAAAACTGGTCCATAGCAATTCGGAATGGCCTGTACCTATGCATACTCTTTTTGCTCTAAAAAATTATGGTCACACTATTTTAACAGTTGATTTTTGCACCGATTACACATCAATTTCTAGTTTTTCAATAGACACCTACAGTGAGATTTACTAAGATCTAAAATAGTACCCCCCACAGGTCTAAATATTTACACCTGTGGGGGATACTAAATTTTAAAACCAATTTTCAAAAAACACTTACCCATACAGAAAAGACACAAAGTTATTGATTATTTGGTATTGCTATTGCAAAATACCACTGAAAAACTGCTTTTTTTCTCAAAATACACCATATTTGAGGAGAAAATGCACTAAAACTAATTTTATTTGACGCGTTTCAAAATGGCAAATGGTGAATACGCCAAAAATTTGGCACATAATAGCTTCATTATTTGTGTTTGAGGTTATAAAGTTGGTGATTTTTATTAGACCACCTCAAGGGGGTGGTTTAAATTTATAGCCCCCAGAAAGCATTGTTTTGTGGCATTTGATAATAAGTTCGTTTATAATTTTCCTAAGTAATCGTTTTTACAAGGATTAATTTACCTTATTTAATATCCCAAGTTGTTGATTACCCAATAAAACATCGCTTATTTTGTCCAGAAAAACGCCATATTTTCAACCCGTTTTCATTACAAAAAATATATTTATGAGGGCACTACGAGGCAAAACAAACATAAGTGAAAGTCGCTGATTATGCACGAAAAATATAAGAAACAAAAAAACCCAAAACAACTATATTAATTTATTTACAAACTGAAATTAAAACATTGAGGTTATCTATAATCTCAGTCAAAAAATCTTTCCTTACTCAAAACTCACTCATTTCAAAGTTGCAGCTTTCATCAGTAGAGGTGGGTGTAAGCCAAGGTGCAAGCAGAGGTAAAAGATCCGAACTCGCTCTTTGTGACTGAACGCAGCGCTAGTATTTTTAAACTGACATTTCGCCAATGACAGAAATGTAAAAAAAACTTGCATTTAAGTTTTTTAATACATTTCATAAATAAAAACATCTTTTAAATACATACAAAATTAATCTACTACTTACTTTATTATTACCCATCTAAATCGTTGTGTGACATCAAGTATTAATTGGAAAAATTAATTAACAAGGGTAAGTTTTAATTAGAGTGACATATAGCCCCAATGTTAATTTCTTCTACAGAGTGTTTACTATTTAAACCCCGCGTGGGTTTAAATTTTGTAATTTTCTTTTTTCTAAATTGAAAATTTCCTCTTAAATCCCACAAAAAATTGTGTTAAGATAATTAATCATTAACTTCTTATAAATCAAACTATGTCCAAAACTCAAGGGAGGTTGGTTCAAAATGCTTAAAACAAAAATTTTACTTAAACTTAGGACCGTTCTAAAATAGACTAAACCTTTTTAGTAAATCCCACCGTTAAAGTTATATACAAAAGGAGTGCTTATTCCTGCTCAAAACGCCATACGGCGTTATGTCTCACCCATAAACATTTACACGGGATTTTTAAACGCGTTGGCGTCCGCATTTGCAGTTCAGAGATAACCAAATTTTATGTTTGTAGTTGGCGAAGTTCGCATCAACCAATCAAAATGCAGGATTTCATTACATGCTATATCTGTCAACTGTCATTCCAGCCATTTTTGTTTGTTTTTTTTAAGAGAAATTTTTAAGTTTTTCTGCTTCACTTTGTGGGCTACATATGTAAGAATTGTTGCACAAAGAAGCCAAACAGTTAATGGAATTCTCTATCAATTTTTTTCCAAAATGCTTATCAACAAAAATAACTTTTAAATGTTCAAAATTTTTTCCGATTTTTGGTTAGCGTATGGTTTCATATCTGCGTTTATAAATGCTGTTTTCTGAACTCCCAACTACGAACTTACGAACGCCGAACGCGAACTTCAACTGCGAACGCGAACGCGTTTATAAATTAAGCTTTAAAGTTGCACATAAAAAGGGTGCTTAGTCGTTGTCGTATCTCACTGCGCATGCTCAGAATGGATAAGCATTCTGTAGAAAAACCTGTGGTGTGTGGCGAATTTATCCTTGTTTAAAAAAATTATGAGTGTTTAGACCAACAAGCTTAAAAAACACGTTCACGCAGAGAGGCGAATAATAATATCATAAGAAAATTAATATCTTCATATCAATAATGCCGCCAAAACACAGGTTGCAGGTTGCTAAGTGAGCTTTTTATAAATTGTCACAGTGCTTTGAAAATAAATCACTTTGACACAAGAAATTTTGCATTTTATTACCCTCTGGAAAAATCGCTATACGACAAACAATCAAAAACGTGGCAAAATGCTTATTGTCAAAAGTAACTCTATTATTAATATTGTTCATCTTATTCTTACAAAGTTCTGGAATTAGTTTTAATTTAATGAATGAAAAATTGATTTCTAAAAGGTCATTCATCTTTAAAAAATCCTTACCCAGCATGCTAGGATGAACAAGCGTGTAAATTTCTGACCGCTAAGAGACAGCCTTTCAAAATTTAATCTGCCGTGAATAAACTTACTCATACCGGCTCCTGAACCTAATATACTTTTTGTACCCTCTTTTGACTTTTTGTCTTCCATTTCGACAACAACGGATGTGTTTTTACCACTAAAATAATTAGCCTTTTTTGATGTTTCTATTTAAAATATTTTTAAAGCTTCAAAATCTTTTAAAACTTTCAATTATTGCTTAAAACTCGATCAAAAAAATCTACTAAAAGTTCCTCGCTTTCCCAAGCAACAATTATTTACAGTTAATTTTACTGGTACCATTGTCATTGCCATAAAAAATGGGTTAAAAAAACTATTTATAGGAAAAATGCCATTATTGTCATTTAGTGTGGTCACTATTACTGTTAAAAAATTACCGCAGTGTAGTAAAAATATACAGTTATACGAAAGTAACATATTCCACTATATAACTATATACCATTACTAGAACCACGAAAAAACTTTACAACCCGAGGCTTACTTCATAATTTCACATTTAATTTCTTTAATATTACTATTAGGAGTTCACAACTTTACTGATATTAATTTGGCTGCAATTCAGTAACTCCTACTCTATATAAAACTACAAAGTTATGGGTATACACGGTTGCTTATCTACCACGCAGTCAGAAATAAATGTGCATATAGTTGAAAAACGTTGCTTACGAGTTTTCGCTACTTTACTGACATTGTAAATCAATGCACCGTCAGCTCGATGTGCGACGCCACGCGTCGCCACGTTATTTACTTCTATTGAACATGGAAGCCACAAAAAAGCCGAATTTACAAAAACCGAAACACAATTGAATAGAAAATAAAGCGTCCGAAACTAATTTTATATAATATAATTTTATAGAATTTTAATTTACTCGATACTTAGAAGACACGAATATAATTCAACCGATTATAATTTTCCCGAACCTTAAAATATCAGAATTACAAAAGTATCGAAAATAATTTTCTAGAAACGAATAACAACCGAACCACAAATTGATAGAAAATATGCCCGATCCTTAAATGAGTAGAACCACAATCCATCCAAATCGCTATTGGGCATGCGTCAAACTTAAATCTGTAGAGCGCCGTAGGCCCTGGATTGCGGTGTTGGCAAATTTCTCTATTTTAAAGATGACACGGGGATTTTTTTTATTAAACGGTTTTATTCAACTTTACAGTTTCTGGCTGTCTAACTGTCTTTCAAATCTTGCGATTCATTTTTGACATACTTCCCGTGAACCGATTTTAATATTATGAAAAAATTTGGGGATAGGGGCTGGTTCACGGATGTAAAGGGGGTAAATTAATATAATATTACACCTTACTTCGACTCTTTCCTACCGTAAGCTTGGCAACATAGCAATTGAATTCGTGGCTATCTGTTCAAATCATTTTCGGACAGATTGAGGTTTTTGAATTTTGTGGTTCGGCATTATTATGTTTCTATTAAATTATTTTCGTTAAAAATAAATTCTGATATCTTGTGCTTCTATAAAAATATGTTTCGTTTAAATTTAATTCTATGCACATATTTTCTAGCTATTTGATTTTCCCGTTATTTTATTTGCGAGCCAATTTTTTTCGGACGAATTACTTTCTTTGCTTTTAAATTCTGACAAATTATGTTTCTGCCAAATTTAGTTTCGGTTTTCTTATAGGGTCCCAAAATATTAATATTTAGTTAATAAAGCATTTTAAAACTGGAAAGACATTTAATTTTGAAATCCTAACCTCAATTAATTCCGATTTTTTTGTATAAAAAAATCAGCATTTTTTATTTATAAATTTAAGATATTGTGACTTCAGAAATGTGGATAATAAAATGGTAGTTATTAGTTATTAGTTATAGGTTATGATTAGATAATATTTTTGTTTTCTGTCATGTCTTTAGTTAGTTTAGAAAGAGATCAACATATTTTCATTTAATAATGTAGAAAAGAGAAAATCTATAAAAACCCTATAAAGTCAGAAATACTACTTATGTGGTAAACAAGACGTCGGGAAAACGTGCGCGTTTACTACCCGCCACCTCTATATCCTGAGTAATCATAACCGTCGCGATGTAGTTTTATAACAGTCACAATGCATTCCCAAAAACGGTGATTATCTCGAGGTATAGTAGTAGTAAAACTGTCGCCGTAATATGCCTCACCCAACTCTATTAGGGATGGAGCGTGGAGACGGCCACCGCGTCGCGAATGATTTTGTTGCTTGGGTTTAGCATTATTTTCTAATTGTTTTAAATTTTTTATGATACATATTTCAAGGAATATTGTTATAAAGTAAAATAAACAATATAATAATAATAATAAATAAAGAAACAATATCATTTTTATTCAAAAATGATAATGGTTACTGCAGAATTTTAGCTCTAGTGGCACTCATCAGTTCGGTGCTACTTAATTGAAATAGGAGAAAATATCTGAAAAAGGTTGAATATGTACTTCTTCTTTGTCTTGCGTTTTTCTATGTAATACCTATTCGTTGCTTTGACGCCATTCTGTTGTGACAGCGTAAAAAGTCGATATTACACCGTTGCTAAGCTGCCGAAAGGGTGCACTTTACACCCTCGCGGTGAAAGGGGTCTCCCTCCAGGTTGGAGGCAAAAAGACCATGCGCGAGGTCTACGCATTTCACGCGACGCAAACAGATGCAAGCGTGGCGTGATGTTGGAAAACGAAAAACATACATATGTAGGAATAATTTTACTGACGATTTTTCTAAATTTCTTTGTCTCAATGAGAGAAACATTTACTTTATGAGTGTGCCTTCTAAGCAGAAGTTTACGTCAATCATTAAAGGTTCTAAAACCCCTGGAATTATCTGGACTAGTGCTGGACATATTATGTAGAAGAGAACTATCAATATCATAGATACCAGGACACAAATATATCATTGAAAATGTAAAGGAGGACATTTTAAGTAGAAACGGATTATCTATGCCACTTCTGTATAATCAGGAAAAAAATGAGGGTCAAACAAGAACACATGATATACTCAAAGAGAACACAGACACACACATAAGCACATTGAAAGTGAACTTTTAAAGAACAAGCTTTTATTAAATGCACTCAAAAGTAGATAATTTTTTATCTTTCTTATACCGTAATAAAAGCGCAAATTAAAAATTTTTACTTAAGGTATCGTATATCGGTCACATCGACGATTCACTTAAGACACAGTTGTATTACTCTATAACCTAACGACATTTTCAAACGCTTGGCAAGCACGGCAATCTCTCCCGTTCTCAGCTTCTTTAGCTTCCTTAGGTTAAAGCATTATGTTTATCATTTAAATAGGAGAAGAATTTAGTTTTCCTTTTGTAGTTCTCTCTTTGTCACCGTAAAGTTAAAATTTCTAATTTGCGCCCATCGCTTTTATTATGGTATAAGAAAGATAAAAAATTATATATATATATATATATATATATATATATATATATATACTTTTGAGTGCATTTAATGAAAGCTTGTTCTTTAAAAAATTGTTTTCATAAAAATTTATTCTTTAGTTTTTAAATTTGTACCCTAAATCGTCCATTTTGAATCCGCCATATTGATATTTTTCCCACTTCCCTCGTTACAGGGAGATAAGTACCTGAAAATACCATATTTTTGTATTTCACCGGAACTATAAACGCATACCAATTTGAACACAATCGTATGTGAATAGGTCAGTTAAATTGGTTGGAATCTTAAATCCGCTATATTGAATTTTCAAAATCTGATCAAAATTTGTATTTCTTATCCCCAAAAGCCCCCGTATACCAATTTTGGTTGAAATCGAACAAACCTAGGTGTTTTCCTCCCTCCACTCCCCTCGTAGGGGGGAGGGGTGCCTAATAATGACATATAATTGCATTGTCACCGGAACTATAAATGCATGCGAAATTTGAAGGCAATCGGATGTGTAAAAGTTAGTTAAAATTGGTTAGCAAAATATGACCAAAAATTGTCCATCTTAAATCCGCCATATTGAATTTTCAAAATCTGATTAGAAATTCGTTATTTCCATCCCAAAGTGCCCCAACACACCAAATTTCAACGAAATAGGGCTGTCAATTTCAGCACATTATATTCTTGTGTTGTCACTGTAACTATACAAGCATGCTAAATTTTAAGTCGATCAGATGTCGGGAAGTTGGTCAAAATTAAGTTGCAAGATTCCACCCGAACAAACATATCTAGTTCGTTACATATTTTTAGTTTTTGAGTTCTTGGGAAATTTTGGTTCAGCAGTGAACTATTGAAAGGTGGTGTTTATTTTATTACCTATTTATTTAACGTGACGTTTCGGTTTTTTTGGACCTTCGTCAGAAATATCAATTAATTCATAAAAACATTAATTTTTCACTTAACACACCTAATTAAAATTATTTTTTGTACCCTTGGTATACTAAAAAGATCGAACGTGGTACTGTTACATATGTATATAGATACATTGCAAGTTAAATAAAAGCTTGTAAAAAAGTGCAATTATTGAGTGACAGAAAAAACAGGAATTCTTTAATTACCAATAACTTATACTATAAGGAGAAATTGTCGTGAAAAGTTTTTGCCCTTCAAAACGGCCACAATCAGCAGATAAAAAATTTGCAGGGGAAGGTCGAAAAGACCTGTTTTTAAAAATATGAAGTCCTGCGGTATCTCCAAAATGGCGTTAAGTTTATTAAATTCTGACCCAGAAGCTCACAGTAGGATGAATCTACGTAGTGTCTTCTATATTCCTCAGCACCGTCGATCCCTGATATGATCCAAGTGCCTCTTTATCATGACAATCCAAAATTAAAGTACAAGTTGTTACTGGCGTCTAACTATATACAATGGTAAATAGACTATTAATAAGAGGTAAACAAGGCTCTCACACCAGGGTATTCTCGGGTGATCAGCGATGATGAGACGGCAAAAACGGTTCAAAAAATAACTTACTTTTACTTCCTACATAACCCATCATGTTTGACTTCAAACTGTCGATTTTTTTAATTGGAAAAAATGTTGCGAAGTTAAATGCGCACAGTCAAAATTTACGAACACTTCAAGAATCTCATTAAATTGTATCTTGTAAAAAATCAACTTGCATAACTAGGTACTTAAAATCTTAGAAGAAACCGAAAGTCCCGTTCAAAGAAAAAATAATACCCATATAAAAATTCAAGTTTAACCCAAACTAGTTCCAGTGCTCATGCGGTTGTCTTAAACCGTTAAAGAAATGTCTTTCAGGTTTCGAGATAAGTTTAAAAAAGCAGTTCACATCACCAACAATGTCAATTATCTATTCAAAAATTAAGTCATTAATTTTGTGTTGTACCCACAGATTAGAATTTTTGGAAAGTTTGGGTGTGTTCCTTTTACTTGTGCGGGCCTAGATAAACCATTAAATCATTATTGCTTTGGTTAATTGAACATTGGAATCCAATGTTTTTTCTTTAAAAAAAGAAAATCTGTTTTTATCTACTTAAAATATAGGGTGGGCCAAAAAATGTTGAACATGCTATAATCTTGTACCCAATCGGCCGATTTTTGAAATTTGTGGCTGTTTTTATAGACAAAAGATGAAACTTTACTGACGCGACTCAAAATTTGACATATGTCAAAAATTCAAGATGGCGGAGAGCTTTAAAAAATGGGTAAATTCCACCCCCACTTGTTAAAAATTTTTGTGCGACTTAATTTTTTTTAATGAGGCAAAAGCCCCATGCTTTCTTCACCTACCGAGGTATTAATTATCTAAATTGGTTATGAGATAAAAAAGTTATAAACATTTTAAATCAGGAGTATAATTTTACCTACCTGCGAAAAATTTGTGTGCGACCCTGAACTTGATTTTTGTCAATGAGGCAAAAGCTCCATACTTTCTTCGCCTACTGAGGTATCAATTATCGCACCCAAATTTTGCTCAAAGGGGTGAAATTTACCCACTTTTGAAAGCTCACATATGTCAAATTTTGAGTTGCGTCAGTAAAGTTTCGTCTTTTGTCTATAAAAACAGCCAAATATTTCGAAAATTGGCCGTTTGGGTCCAAAGATAGAGCCCGTTTAGAAAGTGACAAATTTTTTGGACCACCCTATATATTTAGCTTAGAGAAACCACTACTCTAGTTTCCTCTTTTATGGAATTATGTTTTCATCCGATTCATTACCAGCATTGTTTCAAAAACAAATGGTAAAAGTCATGTCATCCGATACCCCTATAATGACTGGGTGTGACCGGAGTGTGATATTCAATAAAAAAAAGGTTGTAAACACTTAAGGGTCCAGATACGGATTTATAAATATGTAAAACACTTCTATGCGTAAACTAACATTGCTCTATTGCGGCAACCACTGCTTTCATTTGGTCTCGCTTTGGGAGACAATCAATATAGTTTTTTTCGTGTTAATCTTTTATGGCCTGCAACAAGGGCTTTTACTCCTTCGGCAAAACCGTTTCTTTCTAATCGTCTCATTGATATCATAAAAACAAAACCCACCAGTTTTCTTGGTAAAAATTCATTCAAAAACTACATTACTAAACACAATAGATCATTTATCAACAATGGTAAAAGCTGTTTAAAACGAAGAATATTCAACCCAAAATTTATAAGATATTTTTAAGATATAACTAGATGGATGAATTGGTATTATTTCGGATTATCTTGCTCTGGTGGGTGGTGGCATGATATTTGAAAATTGTATTTGCCTTTTTGGGCTATAACTTACTCCATCAACTTGTAAAGTATTTGCTGTCATTCTTTTATTTGCATTCATTAATTAAAATAAGGTATACAAACCGGATCCTTTAGTTAATCCAAGGGTTTTAATTCGTTAATAAGCTGTGTTTTACTTTTATTGTCAGTTATTTGACTAAAAAGCATTGTAATTGTTTTATCTTTCAGATTTAAAATAATAATATTCATTGTCGACTACCAGAACAGAAGTTCCTTCGCATAAAAGACTATATTAACCAAAATATTATGATAATAAAGGCCGATAAATTTCAATAAAATCGTCACCGTTTTTTGTATGGTAATTTATGGTAGGTCGTAAATTTATTTCCAATGTTATATTATGGGTTCTTATGGGTCCTTGGTTCCCTGCTAGGGTACCCAACAATAAAATAACAAATTCACTCGCGTGGTGACAATTTATTTTAGATTTACTTGCCTTTTTTAAGTTCATTCTCTTTGTTATGGCACATGATATTTTTTCACGTGTAGTAGTAGTAGTAGTATAGGGCGGCCCGTGGGCCTCGCAATTAGGCCCCTTCATGAGTCTTTTCTGCCATACCTCGTTTTTTACCCCTATGCCTCTACTTTTGCTGGAACTCTCTCTCTCTTCTTCCTCTATCGTGGGAAATCCCCACTTCAACTGCCTTGATATGACATATGCATCACACTATGCTTTATTACGTGCTGCGCTGATTCCTCTTTGATCCCGCAAGCAAGACACACGGTATCTCCTGCTACTCTCATTCGCGTCAGATGTTTGTTCAGCCGATTTAGCGCAGCCAGCATCCCTGTCAGCAGTCCAATGTCCCGTCGGCTCTTGCCTAAGAACCATTTAGTTCTGGCTTCATTAGGACCATCCATGAATAGCTTCGGTTCATTGTTCGCCCATTTGTTGAGCTCACTCCGTACCTGTCTCTTTGAGGTTCCGGTCCAATGTTAAGGGTAGAGATTCTTTTTTTTCGTCAGTGGCCTTACTTCAGGAAATGTCTAACTGTCGTTCAAATCATCAGAATTGGCAGAACTTTTAATGGAAGGAATATTTTGTAGAAAGTAAGTCACGGCTCGAATCAGTTTTTTGATTTTTTGCCGAATAAGCTAAAATTAAAAGGCGAGTCTTATACACTCCGCAAAAAAAGTATCGCATCACACCCAATATACAGTCTGAAAAATTTAAATATGTTCACATTTGTATGGAAGGTTGTGTTTATGAAACAATTATTCTGAAATAAAGAAAACAAGAAAAGTAAATCCTTTTGAATGTTCTAAAACCTTGCGTTGCCTCCTTTAGCTCTAATGACTGCTTGCATATACTCCGGCATGCTCTCAATTTTCCTCCGAATGTAATCCTGGCCTAAGTTCAACCATTCTTCATACACAGCTTGAGCAACACCATGCTAAACTATAAAGCCTGTTAACTCCTACCTCCTCAGTGCCCTTTAGCCTAATGTGGCTGCCATTTTTATAAGCAAATTGACAAGGAAAACATGGATTTTCTGTCAGTTTGGTGTCAATATGGCGCCGATTATAGGCTAAAGGATACTAAAACGAAAATGAGTTAACTGGCTTTTTAGTTGAGAACGGTGTTGGCTTGAGCAACTTGATCCAAATTAACTGGAGGGTTCTCCCACTGTCCCAAACATCTAGCAATATCATCCTAAACATGTTCTATTGGATTCATGTCAGGACTTTGGGATGACCAATCCATAACATTGATACCAGCTACATCAAGGTAGTCTATTACCACCCGGGCAATGTGAGGGCGGGAATTATCGTGCATTAAATCAAAATTGTCTCCAATTTGAGGTGCAATAGGTATAACATGGGGTTCCAAAATATCTCTCACATACCTCTGAGCAGTCATTGTTCCTCCATCTACCACTGTCAAGTCCGTGCGGCCCCTCAAATGAATACCACCCCAGACCATAACAGACAAAACTGTGACGAGGCCTAAAGCAAGCCTGCATAACTCTCGCCATCTCTTCGGTAGACAGGTATTCGTCTGTCTGAGCTATAAAGACAATATCTGGATTAATCAGTAAAGATAATATTCGCCCAGTCGTCGACACCCCAATTAGCATGTTCTTGTGCAAATCTTAGTCGATTTCTACGTTGAGCTGGAGTCAAAGGAGGCAACTCTTGCTCTGATTCCAGCTTCTCTGAGCCTGTTTCTAACAGTTTGTGTGGAAAGTCGGGTGTTACGCACAGTTAGAAGTTCAACTTGAAGCCTTTTGCCGTGAAATGCCTAATACGAAGAGCCTGTAGTCTCAAAAATCGATCATTAGCTTCATTTCTTCGCCTTGGCCTACCCTGAACTGACCTTCTGCCAAAATTTTTAAGTTCTCTGGATTGCACCATTGCCCGAGAAACTGTCGATTGATTTATGTTTAGCATATTCGCTACGTATCGTGGTGACCGGCCATCTTGAATCAACGCAACAATTTGTGAAACTGGTTCTCTATATCAAGTTCATAATTTTTTCAAAAATATGGATAAACTGAATGAATTCAACGAAATTTTAAAGGATTTTGCATATTTTTACTCTTTTGTGAATGGTAGCAAAAAAAAAGCAAAAGAAATTAATTCTTTATTCGCTTATTATGCAAAATACATTTGTAATTTACAGGGTGTATACAAAGTTAGGGCAAGCCTACCTCAATAAAAATTATCCCAACATTTTTAAGTGATGCGATACTCTTTTTGCGGAGTTTATTTTACAAAATGTGCCTTCCACTAATAAAGTTCAACCAATTATGATGATTAATTCCAAAAAGTACGGAAATCACAAGACCCGTTTTAAACCTTCGACATTTCAGCTGAGCCAAGGTCACTGACAGAAAAAAACAATCACTACTTTTAACCTTTAAGTTTTCGTAAACTGACGTTTTTTCTTTTTTTTTTCACATTGTTATTTTCGTGTCAAAGCCTACTTGATTGCATTTTTGGCCAGTTTTGCTTCATAGAGTCAAGTTTTCCCTTGGGGAAACTAATTCACCTGATAAGAAAAAAAATTGAACGAGTATTTGCCTAAAGGATCGATCAATCTTGCAACTTGCTGAAATTAAAATAAAGTGTGAAGTTAGCAGCAGTCGGGCTGGTGTTATGAGATGATATTCCAGATTAAAGATATAAAGGAGGTGATTGATAATGCTAAGAGGGGAAATTGTTTAAATAGTTCATAGCTTAAAGATATAGATTCTCGGCGCTTCCATTCATCATCTAATAATTGATGATTTTAATGATGTTTTCTTGGATGCTTTTCTGTTAGTGTTAGTAAATCAATTATTCTATACAGTTATAGCAGGCGTAATTTGCTCTAATTTACTTTTTATGACTAATAGTTACGGCATCTGTTTTAAAACCAGAATTTGGACTGAGAACTTTAAATATTTTCTGTAACTCATGCTAAACATATGAAGGTGACCTTAACATGATTGATGACTATTAAATTAACTATAAATACTACGGTTACGCTATATTACACCTCGACAATATGAAGAATTTTAAAAATCTTCGCGATACAATGTCGATTAATTGCCAAACCTGAATAGCCGAAATTTATCCGATAAAAGGTACAGTAGGTATGCCCGCTTTTTTTTTCAATCACATTTTATAGGCCTCTGATTGTTAATAGTATTGACTTTGATCGATGGTTAGCCATGGACACCAAGGAATACCACTTGCTTTTCAGTGACGGTATAAGAGGTGAAGATCACAAGAATTGTGACTCTTCCCGACTCAAAACTTTAAAAACTAAACAAAAATTTACTTTATTTCATTTAAAAGTACCGAGCAATTGACTCCAAGATGCATAAAAATCATCAGTTTAACATCACTAAATCCCTCTCAAAAAAGAGTACTCCGTTGACTGCCTATGGAATTTGAATATTCTTTCTACCTAAGGTAATTGATGATTTATGAAATTTGGTGTGCACTAGTAGTATTTTGTAGTGTTGAAAATTGTAGGTTCCCTCTCCTTCTCCACCTTACCCCACTTTCATGCCCTCAAACCTTTAGCATTTAAACCCCTCCATCTATTCGAGTATCCGCTTCGCATGAAGTTTTTTCCTTTTTATTTTTTTTAAATGGTTACTCTTGATCCCGTGAAATGAAGCCTATGTACTACCCATAACTCCAAATAATGCAGCATAATTCTTCGAGTAGTTTTTTTTGCAAAAAAAAACACTTTTTTTGATACCTATTAAACTTAAAACAACTTATTTTTTAACAGTTCATTGTTTTTATCGAACATGGTGGTGGGGAGGAGGGGGCGGGTAACAAAAAATAGTATAAATAATAGAAGAAGCACTTTTCTCGATTCCGGACTTTATTTCCTTTAGTTTGATACCACACAACCCATATTTTAGTCGGTTAATATATTTATTAAATATGGGGTTGGGAGAGGGGGGCGGGCAATCAAAAATAGCAAGAGTTATTACAAAAACTTTTTTCGATTCCAGACTTTATATTTATTTATATGTTAATAGGGGGTTGGTAAAAAAAAACGCTGAAATTTATATCCATTTATTTTATTAGTAGAGTCTATAATACGAATTTCTAAACCTCTGTGACTTTTTTCTTCTGAGATACAAAAGATCCCTCTCCCCCTTTAAAATCGCATTACCCCTATTTCTCCACCCCCAGTTGAAATTTCGAAAAACGGCAAAACATGTGTTTACTTATTTTATTAGTAGAATCTTCACACACTTTAAGGCGCATTTACACAGACAAACTTTTCTTTGATGTTGAAATGCCGACAAACATTTACACGAGCCTCTTGAGCAAAATGTTCAAAGAAATGTTCGAGCAAAATCTCGTACAAGAAAACACACGTAAATTTTGGAGAGAATGTTGAGCAAAATTTATTTGAATAATTGGGGGTATAAAAATTTCTTTACAAATTTAAATTTTATAGTTTTATGGGAATTCATTGAACTTAACTGAAAATAGAAAGACTAAGTTTTAAAACAAGGTATTTTAATTAAGTGCTTTCCGACGGAAAAACGATATGATGACGAAATTCACGTTTTACCTCATAAGCAACTTCGATTGATTTGATTTTTAAAGGGGATATGCCAGTATACCATAATTGGCACTTATTTGTTGCTGATGCTGGGTTAGGAGAAGGTAAAAACCGTACATGACAACAAACAAGGGTCAACGCAGTTTTTTTATGAAAGTTTTAGAACAAATCTTTCCATAAAGAAAGGGCTCTCCGACTCAAAACAAAGAAATTCATTTCATTTTATTGACGCGTAGAACTTGCGTTTCCGATTTTTTAAATATTGAAATTTTTGGCGATTTTTACAAGCTTTTATTTATGTATGTTTGTATGTTCGGCTCAAATCTTGCAACTCAAATTTGGTATTCAATTTCAGTTTTCGGTGTGTATTTATAGTTGCGGCGACAATACAATAATATGGTATTATTAGGCACCCCCTCCCGCTAATGAGGGAAGTGGAGGAAGAAAAAGATTTATTTTGTTCGATTTCAATCAAAATTGGCATACAGAGGTTTTTAGGGAAGAGAATTATCGAAAGGATGGATTTATGACCCTTGTCTAAAAAATATAATTTTGCAGTAATAGACTAGACTTTTGAATCGGAAGGTTGCCCCTTTGCATATTGTTTGTTCAGTGTCAGTAATCGACCTTGATTATTACATTAAATTGACAGTAAATATCTATCTTCAGCATTTTCATAAACCTTTTGCTTTTTTAAGCAACCCTTGGGGCCTTAAACTAAGTAGGTAAATTTGGTGCGAGGAATTAAAAAAAACTATCAAAGTTAAGGTTAAAGTAAAGTTACAAAAACATGTTTTAAAAAAAATCCCCTCCCCACCACTCCTCATAGTCGTGAGGCGCGGATTACCGCATAAAAGTGCAATTTTTGAGTTTTTTGCCGATATTTGAAAAATTCAAAAATTTTTTGGAAAAGAAAAATCCGGGAAAAACCCTAAGAAAAAAATATTATAAGTAACCCTAATCCATGTGACAAAACTGATAGCCAATAATAATGTTTTGCTTGCCGTCGGCAAGCAAAACATTTCACACACAGCCACTTTCACAAAAATTTTAAATAAAAGTTGGTTTTCCATTTTTTTGAAGAATTGAGATCACTGATCACTGATGTAAAATTTTATTTATTCTCATCTTTAAAAATATGTTCCCAAAACAGATAGCAATAATTTGCTCAAAAATTTACCCGAACAAAATGTTCAAAGAAAAGCTCACAAAAATGTTCGCGCAAAAAATTTTAAATCTTTTGCACGAGCTTTTGTTTGAGCATGTTCGTCTGTGTAATTGCGCCTTTAGGGGTAATATTTTCAAGAATCCTTTCTTAGCGAGCGCCTATCTGACAAACCCAATATATCTTTAAATTTTCGTAACTCTAGATCAACTGGTTTGACCTGTGCGTTTATGTTGACTACCTTTCTTTTGTATGTAACTGTATTTCATATTTATTCTGGTATTAAATGTTATTTATATAAGTCTCCTATTAGTTTTTTTTTGGTGTTTTGTACCTTTTTGTTATAATCTGTTGGCAATAAAATGTTTGTATTGCTCCTGACAGCACAGAACGTTTTCCTGTAAGAAAGTAGGTATTCCTCGTGTATTCTAAAGTCAATTTAACAGTTTCAGGGTGGCGTCTTCGTATCTTCTAAAGGTGCGGACCACTACGGTGGCTCTCGACAGCAAAGAAGTGGAAATATTCAGGTTTTTGTCTCTTCGCCTTTTTGTCTGAATTATACTTGTCTGATTGTGTTTGGCCCATTGTAACTCCTCTTGTTGGCAACCCGAGAATTCCTTTTATCTTGTCCCACCAACTCGCGATCGGTTTATCTCATTTTTTCGCACACGTATTGTAAAAGATGGGTTTGAATCTCGGGGATTTTGGGTTTGACAAAAAAAACTAACTAATCCGATCTTTAAAATATGCTGTCGAGCGGTCGCGGGATCGCATATTTACTAACTTGCTGGCACTTTTAACATTTTTACCGAAGAGCTTGGCATTTTTTATGTTGATGGGCAAAAAAGGTAGAAAAATGGTCCGGGCGCATTTTTTTCGCTTGATTTTTGTTTTATTTTTCAATCGAGTTTTGTGTGTTTTATTTATTGCCAGGTTGATGGCCATTTATTTTAAAATATTTGCTATCAGGTTTTCGCGCTTGGAAAAAATAGCATTTGTGTAATTTTGTTTACTTGAAATTTCTACTATTATTTTCTTCACAGTTTGTCAAACAGAGTTTGCAAAGTGGGCAAATGTAGTCATGCACAAGGAAATAATTTTCAAAAGCTGCTTTTTAATATTAAGTAGAAAGGTTACTAAAAAACTCATTTTATGGTTTTTCAACAATCCTCAAAGTAAATTTAGATTTGAACTGGCAGTATGATAGATAGATATTAAGACGTGAAAACGTAAAATTTTTGGGTATTATACTGGACGATGTTCTCTCTTGGGAAGAGCGTACTAAACTAAACAGTACTAACAAAGAGACAACTATTGCAGACTTACGCACTAGTTCAGTCTCGTCTTATGCGTGGTGCTCAGGTTTGGGGGATTTCTCCATATTCGCCAAAAGTATTTCTTTGTCAAAACCGTATATTACGTTTAATAACGGAAGTGAGACAGCTTACAGCTTGTGTTGCATACAAAATCTTAACAGGGCCATGCATAGTTATACATCAAATGTGCATTTATGTATATTTAAACCAGGATTTATTTCCTAGAAATAATTACTTCCATAGAGCGCTATAACACCAAGTTTGAAAATAACTTTATGCTGCCAAAAACCAGAATTAATAAAACCAAGCTTTTTGTCATAAATTACCGAAACTTCAATAAATTGTCTGTTGAGATAAAAACAAAACTCTTTTAAAAAAATTATTATAGCATTGCCTTGTTTCTAAACAAAGATGACTGAGAATTTCTTGTTTTTTAAATTATATTTTATTTTGTAATGTTCTTGTGTGTGACTTAAATCTGTGTTCTATATTTTTGAGTGGTGCGTGTTTTATGTAGTTTTTATGTATCAGTTACATTTTTTTTAACTGACGATGTCATTCTGAGTTTTATGAAAATCGGCTCTGATATAACTAATTTTATCCCTCTATTTATTTATATTTTAATATTTTGTGGTTTTTACCTAAAATTTTTATATACGGTGGGATTTACTAAAAGGGTTTAGTATATTTTAGAACGGTCCTGAATTTAAGTGAAATTTTTGGTTTTAAGCATTTTAAACCAACCCTCCTTGAGTTTTGGACACAGTTTGAATTATAAGAAGAATTTTAATAGATTTGTTTATTGAATAATTATCTTAACACAATCTTTTGTTGGATTTAAGAAGAAAGTTTCAATTTAGAAAAAAAGAAAATTTAAAAATTGAAACCCACACGGGGTTTAAATAGTAAACACTCTGTAGAACAAATTAAAATTGAGGTTATATATCACTCTAATTAAAACTGACCCTTGATAATTGATTTTTCCAATTAATACTTGATGTCACACAACGATTTAAAAATGTGTTTTTATTTATGAAATGTATTAAAAAACTTAAATGCAAGTTTTTTTTTACATTTCTGTCACTGTTGAAATGTCAGTTTAAAAATATTAGCGCTGCAATCAATCACAAACAGCGAGTTCGGATCTTTTACCTCTGCTTGCACCAACCTCTGCTGATGAAAGCTACAGCTTTAAAATGAGTGGGCTTTGAGTAAGGAAAGTTATTTTGATTAAGCTTTTAGATAACCTCAATGTTTTACTTTCAGTTTGTAAATAAATTAATATAGTTGTTTTGGGTTTTTTGTTTAGTATATTTTTCGCGCATAATCAATGACCTTCACTTATTGTTTTGCCTCGTAGTGCCCTCATAAATATATTTTTTGTGCTGAAAACTGGTTGAAAATATGGCGTTTTTCTGGACAAAATTGGAGGTGTTTTATTGATTAATAAACAACTGAGGATATTAAATAAGGTAAATTACTTCTTGTAAAAACGGTTACTTAGGGAAATTTTAAACGAACTTATTACCAATTGCCACAAAACAATCCTTTCTGGGGGCTATAAATTTAAACCACCCCTCTGAGGTGGTCTAAAAAATCACCAACTTTATAACCTCAAACACAGATGATGAAGCTATTATGTGCCAATTTTTTGGCGTATTCACCATATGCCATTTTAAAGCCTGTCAAAAAAAATTAGTTTTAGGGCATTTTCTCCTAAAATATGGTATATTTTTAGAAAAAAAGCTGTTTTTCAGTGGTATTTTGCTATAATAATACAAAATAATGAATAACTTTGTGTCTTTTCTGTATGGGTAAGTGTTTTTTTTAAATTTGGTTTTAAAATTTAGCACCCCCCACGGGTGTAAATATTTAGATCTAGGGGGGCTATTATTTTAGATCTTAGTAAATCCCACTGATAATGTTTATGTAAATGTAATGTGTATCACTGTAAATTATAATTTTGACTAGTTTTAAAATTTTAGTTAGACTTGTTATAAAATTGTAATCTCATAAACTTCGAGTGGAAAATACTGTATGGGTGATTCAAAATTCCCTAGAAAGATTTGAACAGTGGTTATATATCATTAATCTAAGAAAAGTTACGTGATTATTTTGTTTAAATTTCATATTTCGTAATCGCCTGTAAAATAATTTGTTTTAAGTTTTTGTCAATCATTTTGAAGTTGCCAAAGTTTTGTTTTCAAAAATTGATATTTCTATCACGTATTAAAGGGTGCTTCTTAGAAAATATTAACAATTTTTAAATGTAAATATCTCTGAAACGACAGAGTTTACAAAAATATAGTTTACTATTCTGGTTTAGAACAACAAATTCTACCTACAGTTAAAGTCTTTCTAGAAAATTTTGAATCACCCTGTATATGCTTTTCAAATCTATTTCCCAACGACCTATTTTGATTGACCTCTTTTCTCAATGAAAATCAAACCTTTTATGTAACTCGGGACTAATTTTGTACGTTTTGTCGTGGCCGCTATCTTTAAACCGTGCATCCTCGGGTGTCATCTTTAATAAAATACCAAAGCGAAAAGCAAAAAACTTTAAACATGAAGCGTTTGACATGTCTAAAGAAGCCGAACGGCCGAACGTTTCATTTTTTTCGTATCGTCTTTATGTATATGCAGCGCAGAGTATTTGTTTACCAGACAGACAGTACTGGAAAATTGAACTTTATGTCGCAGGGACGTAAGGCTAAGAAGTTATGATGATGAGTTGAAGATTTTATAATATATGTTAATATATGTGCTCTACATAATATAGTCTTTGTCGGTTTGTTCTGGGTTCTTTACTCGGGAATATTTCAAGAAAATTTTGCTCAAGAATGTGACCCAGCAAACACAGTGGACGCGGGCCTATGTCGGACGTATACGCCACTGGCCACAGCGCTGGACATCGACACAATGTGAGTAACTGACATTGGACCATCAGCATTTTTGGCCGGCGGCTAATGTACGGCTGCAGATCTAATGCCGACGCATAACGTGGCGAAATTAATCTCAGGGAAGTAGGAAAAATAAAAAAATGTGTGCACAATTATAATAGCGCCAGTAGTAGTAGAAATATGCAGTTGTATTGACAAGCTAAATTTAAAACACCACCTAAGTATCTTAAACCAAAAAATATACAACCTATCCTTAAATAAAGCTATAGTGACCTACCACTAATACACAACAGTCATACCTTAGACTCGCACGAGCTATACACAAGTCTAATAGAAAATTACACTCGTATAAGTAGATATTTTGCATGGGACAGCGTGAAAGAAATGTTACTCAGGTATTTTATTTGCGTTGCACAGAGAGTGCTCGGTGACTTGTCGGTATTAGTCCTGTATGAGAAGGTAGGTCCGACACAGTTTATTTGCAAATTGCCGACGTAAGCATACTACATCGGAGTAAATTATTTTTCATGTGCCGATGCCGACCTAATGTCGACATTGCCGACCTAATGCCGACATTGCCGACGTCGGTCCGATTATTTACC
Organism: Oxystoma pomonae; assembly: GCA_963921995.1. Taxonomy (NCBI): domain Eukaryota; kingdom Metazoa; phylum Arthropoda; class Insecta; order Coleoptera; family Brentidae; genus Oxystoma; species Oxystoma pomonae. The sequence goes on along the minus strand of OY998164.1, from coordinate 24,280,153 downwards.
GACGTTCTGGTTTTGCTGGGTTAAATGCATAGTGGAAAAAATTCGAATGAGTTAGGTTGCCAGCTCAATGAGAATTGAACAGTGCGTTTTTATTATCAATAAAAAAATAAAGATCTCTTATTAGCAAAAATATATATTAACAAAAAGTAGTAGTTTTCCTAACAGTGCGCAAAGTCGCGTTTCACGCTCGCGAAATCAGTTAGTTAAGGGTAGAAAATTAGCATTCCGCAGGTGTTTGGAACCACATGCGCAAAATTTATTTCTCTAAATTTTTATTATATTTATGGTAATTTTGCTTTTTTTAAATGTGCGGGAAAGTCTCGGGCAAAATTTTGTCCCGTACACTGTACGGGAACCTGGAACATAGTTTATTTCACGTGGTTAAAGGGCGAGTTTAACTATGCTAAACAAAACCATCAAGTAAAAAATGTAATTTTAACTACTTACAGACAGATATTTTTTAAAAATCGGAAAAAGTTTGTGAAAGAATTATTTCTTTCATAACGTCAGCTTTTGTGGAAACGTCAGATAAGTAATAGGGATATTTTGGAACGTTTATTTGACAATTCGTAGTTGTTGTGGTAATTACTGCTGCGTCTGCGCAATAGCTAAACGTTACCCCGCTGTGGTAATTAACCACTACGAAAGTAAAACTCGTGGCATATCGGACAAAGTAATGAAGTGAGAAACAAAGACGCTTTGTCCGATATGCCACGAGTTTTACTTTCATATTTAATTGCGGACACGAGATTCATTTTGTTGTTTATTAACCACTACCACTGCCGTAAGCTACGAATCCATTTCGTTGTGGTTGTGGTTATTTTTCTGGTTAAAATAATAAAATTACCAGGTTCCAACATATAAAACACCTATTTCTTAAAATTAAGCCCAATTTTTTTTGTTTTTCCTCATCTCTAAATTTTTTTTAATGTGTTCCAAAAACTCTGGTAAAATCGATACGTGGATAAGAAGTGGTTGTTAAACACTATCACAGCGGCTGTCAAAGTTGTCAAAATATTAAGCGTTCCAAAATTTCCCTAATATATTCTTGGATTCTAGATGGGAATTGCGAGTGTATAGGCATTATTTATTTTTATCTAAAAATACTGACAAACGAATAAAATTTAGTAACTTACGCAGGGATTGGTTAAAACCCAAAAAAATAGTTTCAAAACAATATAGAGTTAAAAATTTAATAAAAACTGAAATGAAAAACAAAAAAGTTATACCGACCACGTAAGGGCAGTCTTCTACCTCTTTTTTACACATAGAAAAAGAAAAGGAAGGCAAGACTAACTAAAAATAAAAATGCAAAATACAGTGATGCCAAGATGTGCTAAGCGAATTTGATTATGTCGGCTCGTCGGGCAGTGCGTTCGGTAAAGCTGAAGGCATAATTAAAATGCAAGCTATTATACTCCATAATGTTCTTGTAAATTGCTGCGGACCAGTTTTCTGACACTGACAATGACAGTTCCATTTAGCTTCTGTGTTTAATTGTCAGCCGCCATATTGAATTGATCCGGAGAAGTTGGAATGAGGTGTAGATACTAGCGACAGATTTTCAAAGCTGTAAGGGAAAAATAAAAATACTAAATACAAGCTACTAGTGACAGATACAAAATACCAAAGTTTTGGTATTTAGTATCTTGTAATTTGTATCTCGTTAACATAAATCGCGCAAGAAAGTGCGGTTAGAATTCACTGTAACTTGTGTTTTCAATTGTGCCTCCAGCTTAAAAAGCGAGCTGCGCGCCATTCGCCTCGCTTAGGGCCAATTACACCGTACTGTTAAACCTTTCTATGAAACTTGTTTCTCCGTGAAGTGGTTAAAAATCGGCAAACATTTTATATTCTACAGAACTCAAGAATTTTGTTTCTCCGTGTTCGTTTGGCCTGAATGGCCATTCTTACACAAAACTACATTCATTAAGTTGTCCAAGGACTAGCAATTAATAGAAGATAAAAAAGTCATTGTAGTTCGGCGTAAACACTGTTTAACGCGTGCCCAAATAAAGAAAATTATCCAGTACAGAAAATGAAGAAACAGGTATTGCAGATTTTGCGTAAGTAGTAATTATTATCAGCACTATTGAAGTTTACTGTTAATCTGAATCTAATTTCAATAAAGATGCGAAACAAAAAAAGGTATTGGGTTAAGGACAAGGGTCTGAAGAATATAACTATGAGATACTATAATGGACCAAGTGTCGCAAAATGTGTAACGAAAATAACAAACAAAGAAGAAAATTCAAAATCGCGGTTGGCTTTGGCCAGGCCAAAGACGAAAAATCTACTGCGCATGCAGTAACAAAGCTATGCCAGATAATATAAAAAATGTCAACGTTGCCCGATGTATCATGAAAAATAAATTGAAAGGATCTTATGTTGCTTTAAATGACTTTAATTACATTATAATTTCTATTTTAGAGCTTTTTAAACGCATTGGAGTCGTTTAAAAGTAACATTTATCCGATTTGATAAAGATACTAGTGGAAAACTGCACAAAAATAACATCAACATTTTTTGCTTAAGAAATTTTTGCACAACTTGGCATCATCGAAAAGTTTACATTTTTGACGAGGTGCGGTTTCGCCATTTTGTTTATATTATTGTGGTGGTTTCGTGTTTTAAAATTTTGTGGCGTTATTTTCTGTGATTAGGTATGTGCGTTATTTAAATAAATATGCGAAATACTTGGCCTTTTTGTGCATCCCTCCTCACTCACAAAGTCCAGGGCACGGAGCACAAGAGCACTTGTATGCCCAACTTTTATGCAAAAATTTTAAAAATAAAGTCCAATAATACCTAGCAAGTGGGTTTTCTTTGGAGAAAGCCAGTGGCGGTCCCAGGGAGGGGCAGGGAGGGCGATCGCCTCCACCTTTGCTCCAGAAAAAATAGGCAACAAAGATGCTGGTGATAACCCTGAAGTATTTTGGGACAGTTTAATATCAAGGTTCAATAACGAGACTCTAAGTATTTTTTGATCTGAACATATTCATACCAAGTTTTATACACTGTGAAGCCAAAATCAGGGCATTGATTAATAGAAAACACAAATTCTTGAACTTTTATTGGGAGTCAGTATTTGGAAACAATATTGGTCAGAAGTAGGCAAAAGCTTATATCAAAACATATATGATAACGTTTTCGAGTGTGCGTTTTGTTTTTATCTATGTTTTTTTATAACTGAAAAAATTATACGTATAGTTACTCAAGCGCGGATTTCAGGGGGATAGGGGGGTAGTTAACCCCCCTATCTTGACTTTAAATTTTTTATGAAAACATTTAGAAAATCAAAAGTAGGGCATAAAGTGCGGCGCTATAACACCTTTGATATTTACGGTATCAGTTTAATTTTGTATTAAAAATGGAATTTGTAGTGTCATTTTCTTAAAAATTTTTACCTGCTGCGCTTTGAAACCATTGATATACTCACAATTTTAGTTTAATTTTCAATCAAAAATGCATTTTTTTAGTGCAATTTTTTTAAAAATCTGCGCTTGTAGTTACTAAGTTTTGTTTGCATATATTGATATGTTCCTCATAAAAACTATGCATTTGATCTATTTTTTCTGTATCGAAAGCGCCCCCCCCCTTTTCAAATGGGACTGCCACTGAGAAAGCCATAGATTGACCTAATCTCTATATATAATTATACTCACCAATTGAGCCTCAAGGATCCTGGTTTTTGTTTTCTAATCTTGTTTTGCGCATGCTTAAATCTAGAGGAATCAAATTTTTTATTGATACGAAATTACACTAGACAACACACAATTTACGCTAGTTTCCACTCTATCAATAAATTTTCCAAAAGCAAACAAAAATATTAAACATAACATATTAAAAATAACCTAAATTTTCGCTGTCAGATGGTTGTCAGTTGCTTTCACTACTGACTTGGGGGAGTACTTATCGGTAAGCATTTTTCTCGGGAAATCCAAGGGCAGGGCCGCTATAGTATCTCATAGTTATATGGTCAGAAGGCTCACTAATACCCTTTTCAACAGTAGCATATCGCAGTACTTCACCATGTTTTTATTTTACCATTGTAATACCAGTGGCTTAAGGAGCTAAACATCTAAACACTCGACTTAAGTTCTCCAACAATAGTTTAATAAATACTTGAAGCCGGTTTTTATAAAATCCTGAGTGGTGCGTAGACTTTTAGAAAGGGCCTTACTTAGGCTTGATGGCGCCTACCCGATGATCGGCCAAAATTTTCGTGTAACGATTTTGCAGATTTAGAAAGGGGATTAGACAAGAAGGCGCCACATTAGAAGAAGTTTATACTTATTTCAAAACGTGTTCGTATTTTTATAAGGTTTGTGGAAAAAAGTGTAAGACAATACAGTGCTTAAAGCTCAATAGTGGTTGTTTTAGATGTGAAGTATTGGAATATACGCATTTTACACCAAATCTACAAATTATTCTACTGCAATAAAAAAGCTAGTTCATGATTCGTGAAATTTACCTCCGAAAAGTATGGGTTTTTCTTGATATTGACACTTTGTTGGGAAAATACATTCTTGTTCGTCATCAGGATCCCGTTTTGTCCCCTTGTCGAGTTTTCAGTTTGTGTTCTGTAAGGCAAATTTCCATGGGTCGGCTGGTTTCTCCGATGTAGATACCCTCACACTCGCTTGGTACAGGGTGTTTCATTATAAATGACGCCCCTCCCCTAATATATCTGTTAATATGTGAGCTAGAAAAAAGTTTTGAACACAAAAGTCATTTGATTTGTAAAGATCTTCAAAAATATTAAATCAAAAAAATTAAGTGTCATTCGAAAAGTCAAATATTGATAGCAACTTTCTTATTTTAAACACAATACCCTGTATTTTCTTGCGTTTTTGAATTCTAGGTTTTCTCCTGATTTCAGAAATGTATAACTTATATTCACTGAGTTCAATAGTTTTTGAGATATTGGACTTTAAAGTTTTTTCACTTAGGTGGCTGTGAATTACAATTTGTGGTATTTCCATTAGTCATCATAATTATTGTAGGCAGTGATGTTTTTGGCTGTTTTTAGATATTGCTAAGTTATAGTAGGCGATATTGAAGTGTTTTTCTTAGTTTCGACTTTATGTCAAAATATTTCAATTTAAAATCATGGTTTTTTTCGGGGAAATTTTTAATTTTTTAGATTAACCAAAGTAGAAAAGTAGTTAATTTTGTTAGTTGTTAATTTATGAGCTCTATGATTTTATCATTTAAAATAAATAATCCGGTAATAGCTATGCCGTTATCTTCATGAGGACAAACTTATCTCATGGTTATAAGGGTCAAACTCGGTTCTTGTGAAATTCGAACAGTAAAGAAGTCAGTAGGCCCTGGAATAAAATAAATGCAAAACAAAAATTTCAGACAATATCGTAGCCTACCAAAACGAATTTTTAGTTTAAAAAAATGATAAACATCCTGCATTATAAGTGATAGCCACCTCAGTGAAAAAATTTTAAAGTCCAATATCTCAAAAACTATTGCACTCAGTGCATATAAGTTGTACATTTTTCAAAGCAGGAAGAACCTATAATTGAAAAATCCAAAAAAATATACGCCGACATTTGTTTTTTTTTACTTTAATATTTTTGAAGGTCATTATAAATCAAATAACTTCTGTAGTCAAAATTTTCTTCCACCTCACATATTAACAAAGATAATGGGGGCAGGGGGCATTTTTTCAAATTGCCTTCTTATTGGTGTAGTCGCTTTGCAGAAAGTTGTTCAAAAATGGTATTGGTTGTCTATAGATTCTTCTTATCTGTTCTGAGATTCCTTTGATGCATAGCAATATAAGTGTGGCCTTTCTTTCAGTATTTACGTCTTTCGTTTTGTTTTGGTGTGGACTGAAGAGTTTTATTGATCGTGTAGTTTGAGAAACTGTTCCTTCGCAGATCGGATCGAATTTTTGATTTTCCTTTATTTAAAGCTTCTTCTGCATTGAAGATGTAGGTGGCTCGATCTATGAGAGATTTTGGAATTCCCAGTTTGGTTGGTGTGGTGTGGTTTGATGGCGGAAAAGTAAAAAAATAAAGACAATTGAAGTTCAAAACTCTGGTTTACTGACAAATTGCTTTTAAGTAAATAAATTTTATTTTTTGTTTCTAAAAAAAGAGCAATAAAAATAAATAAACAATGAAGGGAATATTTAGCGCCCTAATAAATTTACAGAAAAGATTTGTGGCGTAGAGGGCAAAGGGCGAGGGAATAAATCGGAAAAAAGTTTTTCCTCGACCAGGATTTGAACCCGGGACCTCTAGAACACCATCATCATCATCATCATTAATTTATTTACAGTCTTATCATATTTACAATATTTACAAGTTAACTCTATAATATAAATATATAACTTCGCTATGGATTGCGCCGATATGGTCAAACCAGGCGTTTCCATATGTAGTTGCTTATGGCTGGTCTTGCGCCTTAGGTTGTCCTTGTTTTGTCCTTGTCTGTTAGTCTGTCTGCAGCCTCCGCCTAATGCCTATGCTACGTTTTTATTAATTTTTGTCTCTTTGCAAAAGAGCTAAACAGCGATTTGATTGTTTTAATTTTTTGGGGGTTTAAAGTTTTCATTTAAAACAGTGGAAAAAAAGAGTCAAAAACCACTTTAAGACATTTGTAGTGTGCATTATGCACACCAGTCTAATGCTCTACCAACTGAGCTGCCGAGGAACCGGGGTTTTTAACTGGCTATTCGGAAATCCTTTCGTCCGATTAATTTGTTAGTAGTGGGGAGATCTTTGAAGCCTACTGCGGCTTTAAAAACCTAGACATGTTATAAAGACAAGGAGGTACACATTCACGAGTATTAGTTGTACGAAATGTCTAGGTTTTTAAAGCCGCAGTAGGCTTCAAAGATCTCCCCACTACTAACAAATGAATCGGACGAAAGGATTTCCGAATAGCCAGATAAAAACCCCGGTTCCTCGGTAGCTCAGTTGGTAGAGCATTAGACTGGTGTTCTAGAGGTCCCGGATTCAAATCCTGGTCGAAGAAAAACTTTTTTCTGATTTATTTTCTAGACCTTTGCCCTCCACGCCACAAATCTTTTCTAAATAAATAAAGTAAACAATAAAACCGCTACGATATCAAAATAAAATAATGCTTTTTGCATTAAAATAAAAGTTAAATAGCCTTTAATCGAGACCTTAAAAAAAAATGTAAAATGGGAGAGAGGCGCACGATGACCCAAAACAAAAGACCGTAAAACAAAACTTGCATAATGTGGCTAACAATAAGGAATTAATTAATAAGTTCCTTTTTAAAGAAGAAACGCCATTGTTTCATTTTACCTTTGTTTTTGCGAAGATATTGCAAGAATATCGCAAATTTTACGAAAGAAATACCGCATGGGTTAATGGGGTTTTTGGTAAAAAAATGCGTGGACAATAGCCAATATAATAAATAAATAATAAATAACTGTTTATTAACTACAAAATTTTTGGATAACAAAAAATATTAAAAAGTTTAACCCGGCGACTGTTGCAATAAAAAATAAACAAAATGCCTGCTTAAGTTTTACCTTGACTGCAGGATTTTTTCACCTGTTCGATACAACAAAAGAATCCAGATCTATACCTACTGAAATAATAATAATACAATAACTTAAAACAAAGTTATGATTGTTTTCCACAAATCAAAACTACACTTTTTCGCACTCGACGCGCGTTTCGCTAACAACATTAGCATCATCAGGAGGCGATAAACAATAAACTAAATTAACCTACGCTCTATCTTATATACAATCTTTTAGTGGGCGTAGATAAGAATAATAATATGTGATTGATCACGATTTAGAATCCCCTCAACTAAAGAATAAAGTGTACTAAACGGGATGGGTCCTCTATCTTTATTTAAACTATTTCAAAAGTCTTTTGTTTGTTACACTTTTTAGAAGTTTTAGGTTATCTAATGTGAATCTATGATTGTTTCTAAAAGCATGCTCGGCCACACTTGACTTTTCTGTTCTTCCGTATTTTAAGTGTGCTAAATGTTCTTTAAAACGTGTTTGAATAGAGCGTCTCGTTTGGCCAACATATTTTTTGTCACAATCCATGCAACTAAATTTGTAAATTCCACTTTTTTCTAGAACTGTAGTATTATCCTTGGGATTTCCTAGTAAACTTCTTGTTATTGTGTTGCCGGATTGATATACTAATTTAAGACCGGTGTTATTAAATACTTTTTGTCAAAACCACAGCAATTTTTTAAATTTTATTACAAGTTACAATTTTTATTGAAAATGCAGGAAATGATGACCCTAGCTTGTTTACTTTTTAACTGATTTAAGCAAGTGCTACCTCCATATACCTAACAAAGATGGGAGGTAGAATGGCCTTGATTTTGTTTTGTTACTTTTTTGGGAGAGTGAAATTACGCAATGGCTAAAGCGTGTTAAAGCTATCCTCCATCTTGGATGTTCGAAAAATGTCAAGCTTTGATCACCCGGAAATGTAAAAACGTTTTTAAAATCAAGTAATCCGATTAAAAATTAAAGCAAATTCAAAAACTGCGATTTCTTTTGCAAACGACAATGTCGAGTCAAAAACCACTTACTTCAGAGGTCTATAGTTTTCTTATCTCTTAACCGATTTAATTAAGTAATGCCTTGGTATAGAAAGCATACATAAGGCTTTTGTCGCAATGACTTAGATTTTCTCCAGTGCCGCACGTATTTTTTTTTGCAGAGGGGTTGAAAATTGCCCGATTTTCAAAACGGTCCACCATTTTGGATTTTTGCAAAATGTCAAATTTTGAACCGCATCGGAAAAGTCTCATGTCTTGTCTTTCACAAAAGTAAAGAAAGTTTGAAATCAAGCTGTTCGATCAAAAGGTATAGCAAATTTAAGATTTTTTGGCTATTGGATTAATTTACGTTTAATAAATATTTATTGTCTTAAAAATATAGAAACATAATTCACATTTTTGCGTCAATTGGTGCTCCTATAAAATAAAGTTTCATTGCTTGTCACGCCATCTTGCGGTTTACGTCTAAGCTTTATTATTAGTCTAGGACCGTAAATGAGTCATTAAAATCGTGTTGAGATGGTCGTAAAGATTAATATTATTTGTTGGTCGTAGCTAAATAACTATTTCCAGTCCATAATTTAAAATAACATATAGGTACTGATTTAGTTTTATAGAAATTTTAAAATAGGATAATGTTTTTACCGAAGTTCAACAAATGTTTAGGTTCGCAATTCGCCTTGGTTAATTTGGTAACAAAATGTTTGATTTGAATGGTTGAATTAACTTATACAGGGTTGTTTAATTAAACGGCATTCTAAAGTACATTGGCGCGCCTCGGGCAAAAGAAGTTGCTGATGCATTTTCTAAGCGCACATCGAATCGAAAATTATTGTGTAATTTTTATAATTTCAATGGTAAACGTTCTTAAGTCCGTCAGCCACGCGTATAATAAAAAACACGCTATTAGTTATTGTATATAAAAAAAAAAACCGCCCGGAACCCATCCGCTTTCTTGCAAATTACACCAAAGCTAATTAGTATTAATGTTTTAATAACAATTGTTTAATTTTCATTTTATACGAGGTTTTATGGTTTCTAACCCAAGGTTGGGAATTAACATTAAGAATATGAGGTGCAATACCTACCTGTGCTTGCACGGGAAAGCGCTGCTTTGTGCCACTATTAATTTTTTATTAAATATATATTTTTTTAGGTTGCCTCATAAAGTTATAAAGACCGTTGTTGGCGTTGCAAAATTCATAAATTATAATGCTTTTAATCCGTCGTTAAAGTTAAAATTGATTTCAGATGTAAAACAGTCGTAATTCGTAATTTTAAACGGTGTTTTGAACCAGTAGCGTAGCATACTTATGTGTAATTAAAACGAAAAAACTTTAGTGCAAAACAAACTTCATGAAATTCGATTGCTCACGCAGAGAGTAGATCCTAGGACGACGCCGTTTCGTGCTTATCAGGAACTCATCAGTTAGGTGTACCACAATGACAGACAAATTCGGTCGCGTGTATGTGCCACAGATTAGGTCAGACACGCCCCCCCCCCCGAAAGATATTCGAGTTTTGATATCCAAAAAGCGCTGCTTTGTGCCACTATTAAATTTTTATTAAATATATCTTTACTATGTTGGGAATTTGGAACCTTTGGTTGCACTAAAACAAAGTTATGTTTGTTTTCCACAAGATATTTCACTCCAAGAAGGTGAAATTTTAATCTCGTTTGATGTTAGTTCGTTGTTCCCTAGTGTGCCGATCCCCAATATCTTACAATACCTGGAGGAACTACTAAGATAAAGCAATCTAGAAGACAAACAGACTTTAGAATACTTATCTTTAACAAAACTCTGCATGAACCAAAATTACTTTTAATATAAAAATAACTACTACCAGCAATTAGAAGGAACCACAATGGGTAATAGTTTATCACCTTTTATCGCCAACCTCTTTATGAGCAAATTTGAATCAGATATAAGTAAAGAATTTGAGTATTTCCCCAGAGTATGGTTTAGGTATGTAGACGATATGTTTGCAGTATTCAACACTAAAGTAACTAGTGTTGAAAATTTTATGGAAAAAATAAATAACAAATTTCCCACAATTAAATTTACTTATGAAATAGAGAACAACAGTACACTGCCATTTCTAGACACTTTAGTTATAAGAAATAAAAATAAATTGGACTTTGACCTATACAGAAAAGGAACGGCCACCAACAGGTATATTCCAAATGACTCTTTTCATTGCTTACAACATAAGCTTGCAAGTTTGCACTTTTTAACATATAGATTAGTAAATTTCCCCTTAAACAAAGAAAGATTTGACGCAGAAAAGAATAGGATTAGGAATATAGCTGGCGAAAACGGTTACGACGAAGGCTTAATAAATAAGCTGATAAATAGGCATTCTTTTCAAAAGACCTTTCGGAATTCCACTTTTTTCAGACAAAAAGATACCTGCGACTCAAAATTTGTATCAATTCCTTATAATCCTAATTATACGAAAGGATTACAAAAAGTATTTAATAACACCGGTCTTAAATTAGTATATCAATCCGGTAACACAATAAGAAGCTTACTAGGAAATCCCAAGGATAAAACTACGGTTCTAGAAAAAAGTGGAATTTACGAAGTTAGTTGCATGGATTGTGACAAAAAATATGTTGGCCAAACAAGACGCTCTATTCAAACACGTTTTAAAGAACACTTAGCACATTTAAAATACGGAAGAACAGAAAAGTCAAATGTGGCCGAGCATGCTTTTGAAAGCAATCATAGATTCACATTAGATAACCTAAAACTTCTAAAAAGTGTACCAAACAAAAGACTTTTGAATGCATATGAAAGTATGGAAATCATTAAATCCAGAAATAGTTTAAATAAAGATAGAGGACCCATCCCATTTAGTACACTTTATTCTTTGGTTGAGGGGAGATAAGATTAAAAATCGTGATCAATCACAAATTCTTAGTCTTATCTCCGCCCACTAAAGGATTGTATATAAGATAGAGCGTAGATTAATTTAGTTCATTGTTTATAGTCTCCTGATGATGGTCACGTTGTTAGCGAAACGCGCGTCGAGTGCAAAAAAGTGTAGTTTTGGTTTGTGGAAAACAATAATAACTTTGTGAAATATATCTTTTTTTAGGTTGCCTCATAAAGTTATAAAGACCGTTGTTGGCGTTGCAAAATTCATAAATTATAATGCTTTTAAGCCGTCGCTAAAGTTAAACTTGATTTTAGATGTAAAATAGTCGTAATTCGTAATGGTAAACGATGTTTTGAACCAGTAGCGTAGCATACTTATGTGTAATTAAAACGAAAAAACTTTAGTGCAAAATGAACTTCATGAAATTCGATTGCTCACGCAGAGAGTAGATCCTAGGACGACGCCGTTTCGTGCTTATTAGGAACTCATCAGTTAGGTGTACCACAATGACAGACAAATTCGGTCGCGTGTATGTGCCACAGATTAGGTCAGACAAGCCCCCCCCCCCCGAAAGATATTCGAGTTTTGATATCCAAAAAGCGCTGCTTTGTGCCACTATTAAATTTTTATTAAATATATCTTTACTATGTTGGGAATTTGAAACCTTTGGTTGCACTAAAACCAAGTTATGATTGTTTTCCACAAGATATTTCACTCCAAGAAGGTGAAATTTTAATCTCGTTTGATGTTAGTTCGTTGTTCCCTAGTGTGCCGATCCCCAATACCTTACAATACCTGGAGGAATTACTAAGAAAAAGCAATCTAGATGACAAACAGACTTTAGAATACTTATCTTTAACAAAACTCTGCATGAACCAAAATTACTTTCAATATAAAAATAACTACTACCAGCAAGACCTTTTATCGCCAACCTCTTTATGAGCAAATTTGAATCAGATATAAGTAAAAAATTTGAGTATTTCCCCAGAGTATGGTTTAGGTATGTAGACGACGTGTTTGCAGTATTCAACACTAAAGTAACTAGTGTTGAAAATTTTATGGAAAAAATAAATAACAAATTTCCCACAATTAAATTTACTTATGAAATAGAGAACAACAGTACACTGCCATTTCTAGACACTTTAGTTATAAGAAATAAAAATAAATTGGACTTTGACCTATACAGAAAAGGAACGGCCACCAACAGGTATATTCCAAATGACTCTTTTCATTGCTTACAACATAAGCTTGCAAGTTTGCACTTTTTAACATATAGATTAGTAAATTTCCCCTTAAACAAAGAAAGATTTGAAGCAGAAAAGAATAGGATTAGGAATATAGCTGGCGAAAACGGTTACGACGAAGGCTTAATAAATAAGCTGAAAAATAGGCATTCTTTTCAAAAGACCTTTCGGAATTCCACTTTTTTCAGACAAAAAGATACCTGCGACTCAAAATTTGTATCAATTCCTTATAATCCTAATTATACGAAAGGATTACAAAAAGTATTTAATAACACCGGTCTTAAATTAGTATATCAATCCGGTAACACAATAAGAAGCTTACTAGGAAATCCCAAGGATAAAACTACGGTTCTAGAAAAAAGTGGAATTTACGAAGTTAGTTGCATGGATTGTGACAAAAAATATGTTGGCCAAACAAGACGCTCTATTCAAAGACGTTTTAAAGAACACTTAGCACATTTAAAATACGGAAGAACAGAAAAGTCAAGTGTGGCCGAGCATGCTTTTGAAAGCAATCATAGATTCACATTAGATAACCTAAAACTTCTAAAAAGTGTACCAAACAAAAGACTTTTGAATGCATATGGAAATTTTTTGAACCAGTAGCGTAGCATACTTATGTGTAATTAAAACGAAAAAACTTTAGTGCAAAATGAACTTCATGAAATTCGATTGCTCACGCAGAGAGTAGATCCTAGGACGACGCCGTTTCGTGCTTATTAGGAACTCATCAGTTAGGTGTATCACAATGACAGACAAATTCGGTCGCGTGTATGTGCCACAGATTAGGTCAGACAAGCCCCCCCCCCCGAAAAATATTCGAGTTTTGATATCCTTATAATTTCAAACCAATTTCGAACTAATTTTGAACCACAATCCTTCCTGGTTTTTTTATATTCAAAATCGGAGGTGCAGCCGGACGTCAATCTACACCCCCCTCATTTAAAGCGTAGAGAAAAATCAACTATCCCAAAAATTAAGAACTAATTTCGAGCTCCTAATATCAACAAAAAAAATTTCGAACTTTGATATGCTTATAATTTGAAGTCATTTCGAACTAATTTTGTATAAATTTTAAAAAAGTTTAACCACCCTAATTTCTGTGATGTTTTATATTTATTCAAAATGGGGGGTTTAGACAATTGAAATCCAGTTTGGAAGTCATAGATATATACTAGAAACGATTAGAAGTCAGGTAACAAAAACTATTTTCATCTTTGTTGGAAACCTGATTCTTCCAATGGTGCTTTTTAACTGATGCGGACTATATGAGTAGAGAGATTTATTGCGCCTCCAAATCAATAGTGAATTTTTCGAAGTTCGTTTTGGTGATTTTAGGAGTTCAAAATTAGTTCTTAATTTGGCTTGCTTTTCATTTTTCTCTACGCATTAAATGAGGGGGGTGTAGCTTGACGCTTGACGTCCGGCTGCATCCCCGCTTTTAAATATAAAAAACCAGGAAGGAGTGTGGTTCAAAATTAGTTCGAAAAAGCATATCATACCTCGAATATCTTTCGGGGGGGGGGGAGAGGCGTGTGGCTTGACTGATCTCACAGATTACGGCTCAAGCGAAAGAAATCATGTCGATGGCGCCCTCGGTGTGAACGGTCGAAACCAACAAAATACTTGCTGTAGTTAGGAGTGTATTTTTATCCGGAGATGTGAGAAGGAGAGGGTATGAAGAAAGCGCTTCGCGTATTCAGTTTTGTTATGCACGGTTTTTGAGTTAAAACGAGTACAGGCCGGAAATTGAGTGAAAAAAATCAGATAATTATGAGTAAATTTTTCACTCAATTCCCGGTGTAGGCTCGTTTCAACTCGAAGATTTTTTATCGTCTAATGGAATATTGAATTTAAAAAAATGACATCGGATCCCTATTGTTTCTTTGTTCCCAACACCCATTTCAATTTCCTAAAAAATACAATAAAAAACCATTTATTTAATTTGGTTCCCTTTACTTTCTGTTTCATTGTTTGATTTTATTTTTCTTTTGTAGTTTACGTTTTTTTTTTTCACACTTATGTTTACAGCACTGATTCTTTTATCAAGCATTATGATCCCGAATCAATCCTAAATATTCATACATTTATTGTACCTACCCATTCCTCATATATTGGTTTACCGCAATTGCTAAATTAACTATAATAAAGATCAACTAATTCTCAAATTTATTTCTCAAAATAAAGCATATTTAGAGCGTACGTCCCTGAGTAACTAAAATTAAATGATATTTTAATGAGCAGCACCTCTTTGACCTTAAGAAACCGTACGAACTGAAATACAAGTTAAATGCATTTTTTTGCAGAATAACTATACTTTGTCGGTGGTTAGTAGCTTCATCAGCTTTAGTGATAATTAGGGACTTTTCCGTCAAAGCGAATAAATCTTTCACCTTTGCCGGCCGCCGTAGCGCAGTGTGCAGCATATCTACCTGCCGCACGGAAGGTCCCGGGTTCGAATCCCGGCTAGGTACATGGATATTGTGTGTTTGTCCCAAAAAAACTTTACACTTGCCTCTCACTTTGGCAACATTGGGCATTTGATCCTAGAATAGATGGAAAAGTCCCAGTATATAAAAAAGTGCCCCATACACTATGCGATCTGCCTCGAGAGACGTTGCGAGGCGATCTCTTTAGTGAATCGGTATTCCGTTCCAACAGTACTGCCACCTTGATATTTTTTGACCCTCGTTCACAAAAATATGAGGTATTTCTTTCCAGTTACGTATTTTTTTGTGAATCAGTTTATTGGTTTTAAAGTAGGTAATGTAATGTGTAATGTAAAATAAAATTACTCGATCGGTTGCCATGATACCCATTGATTGTTGTTATATTCTCTGAGTCTTTAATTAGTGACCTATCAGCCGTTTTTACGTTTGGTCAAAAATTAATTTCGTCAAAAATAACAAGGCAATAATTTAGCCTAAACTGCACGACGTTTTCCAGTGTTTTGGGGGCCCAATTAAAACGAACGAAAGGACATTTGCAATTCATTATGTTAATCAGTTTAACGTCTTTGTTTGGCGGAATATGTCAGCAGAAAACGCAAAAGTTCGTTGAGAATGGACGGGTTGAATTATTTTAGGACATACTTATTCCTTTTTAGGTTAGGTTAGGCTTGTCAAAATTGCACTGGCGTTACCCCAAAACACTTATAGATAGAGAGGTGTTTGCAATTGAGGTGTATGATTTCATCTACATTATAGTTAGTATAAAACTGTAGCTTACATCCGTCCGAATTAAATAAAAATATTATGATGCTCAGGTGGTGGGGCTTTTGTTACAGAGTGGCCCTAAAACCTTCAAAAAATAATAGCTCTATGAAGTTATTTCATTTCTTTTCTGATTAGTGCTATTGTGTTAAGGGCCACACCAATGTACCAAAAAAATATATTGCACGCCCCTAGGTGGGTGCTTTTCTTACAGGGATGCTTCAAAACTTGCAAAAATTAATTGCTCAAAACTTGCTGATTAGTGCTATTATGTAGAAAAGAGATGAAATGAGTTCATACAGCAATTATTTTTAGCAAGTTTTGGGGCCCCCCTGTAAAAAAAGCCCCCACCTCGAGGCGTGCCATATTTTTTTTTGTTATCTAGGTGAGAACCTTAACATAATAGCACTAATTATAAAAGGGATGAAATGACTAACTTTTTGATGTATCATAAATATTTGTAAAAATATTAACCACTCCATAGGCAGGTACCGTTTGATTTTTTTAAAGTCCTGTTGTAAATAGATTGTTTTAATATAATTGCAGATGGGATGAAATGAGTTCATAAAGCTATTATTTTTTGCAAGTTTTGGGTCCTCCCCGTAAAACAAGCCCCCACCTAGGCGTCTGTCAATATTTTTTTTTGCCATCTTTGGTGTGTCTTAAATGGGATGAAATGATTAATTTTTTACCGCCACCACCTCTCGATCTATTATATAAACAGGCTTACCTCAATTCTAGATCCAAAAAAAAAAAGAATATGCGATACTATAGTGACCCAAGGATCGCAAACAAAAGAAAATAACTGATTTATACATTTTTTTTATTGGCCCTGGGCAAGGCCAAAGGCGAAAGAGTTACTGGCTCTGCATTTTTTCCAGGCTTACTTGATTAGGAGAGCTATATTACCGCTACGGTCATAGTATGTATCTCTTAATTATATGATTTAAGGTAACAGCGGTGACAGTGACATCGAACATCAAAAATTAAACAAACACATTTATCAAGAGAGACTTAAAACTAACAATATTGTCATACTTAAAGTAAACATTTCCTTCCTACCTAATGACCCACGTCTAGTCAATAAGAATGAAGTTTTGTAATTTTTTAAAATGTTTACTTTAAGTACGACAATATTGTTAGTTTTAAGTCTAGAGGAGGGATGAGTGAATTGTAACATATTTTCCATTATAAATCAAATGTTGTGCTCGTCCTGCTTGTGGTGTGACTGATTCAATTAAGAAAAGTACGTTCTTATTGTTTAAAACATGCCTTCGAATTCATAAATGAGTTCTTTGGGATAGAAAAGGGCTCTTTTCATTTAAGAAGGTAGTGCTCTTGATCAAAGCCAAGCTTGCACCAAATTGAACGCACCTCTGATTGTTGGTCTTGAATACGCTTATCTAAATGTCAAAACAAAAGTGCAAATCAACTAATAACAAACCAAAACTTAAACTTTGCCTAAATAACTGATTTTGATCTACATAACTCAACATCAGCTAAGACAGTTGAAGGACGTTACAACAAAAACCAATGTATTCTGAGTAAGTAAATAGTATAGCTGTAGGTTATTTTTTACACATAATTTGATTGGGTCCTAATGAAACGTTGCCATAAGAAAAAATAAAGTTTTTCTGTGTAATCCCCTCCCTACACCCAAGATGTCAAAACAAAAAACCTTATTTTTATAGAATTTATTTCTATAATAATAGACACTTAAAGTTGCACAAATAGGGAGTGCTTAATCGCAATCGTATCTCAGTGCACATGCTCAGAACGGATACGTCGTACAGCAGCGACTATGTCTCACCTAACTCTGCGACCAGCATTGCAATATTCGTACGCAGCTAGCGTATCCTAACCATTGTTATTTGTGGGTTTTCATAAATGCCTGATCCACAGTTTCAAGGAAGGAAATAGAAGTGAGCGGCATAAAGTAAACCATCAAGCACTGAACAAGAATTGGTTTGGTTACGTTGTACGTTGTAAGAACAACTTTAACTCCTTTTCTTAAGGACATTTTCGCAAACGCATAACAACAAGTAATCACAACTAGCTTGCCAACTTTAAGTGTTTAAAGTCACTTTATGGGTATCTTAAATACGGATATGTGCAAAATTTTGATTTAATCATTCAAGGTAAGAAAACCTTTTAAAACCGTGAGCTCAGGGGTTTCAGTATCTTGAACAGAGTATGAGACTCGTTTTTCAAAACACGTTTCGTTACTTTAAGACAAAAACGTATGAAATCAATTACTTTTTCTTAAGATAAATTAAAGGCATCAAACAAGTAATGATGTTTAAAACTAAAGATTGGATAAAATGATTAACTTCTCATAACTCGACGGCGACACTTGGTAGCTGCAAACATGGGAAAGATGTTAAAAACATCTTTGACTTCATTGCTGAATGTTTAACGTGTTAATAAGGATAGGCGTAGCCAGATCATATCTCTACCGAGGGGAGGGGGTCAAATTCCTCTGAGAAAAGTAATAAATTAATGAAATGAAAAACTTCAACAGTAGTCCATAGTGTAAACTTGAGGAGGGAGGAAGTGTTGGTTTGGGTTTGGCAACACACCAATAATTTTGTTTTTCAAGGAGAAATCTTGTATAAGACGCCCGAACTACTTTTCTGCCAGAGTCATTTCTCCTCTACCAGGAGAGGCTGGCTCTGGTCCGATATATTGTTTTGACGATCCTTGTGTTGCAAGTTTGTCAGCTTTTTCATTGCCTTGGATACCTCTATGTCTTGGCACCCATACTAATTTGATTTTGTTATGTTCCGATAGTTTCATTAGTTCAGCAAGGTATTCCCACACTAGGTTGAGGTGATTTTCGGACACATAAGCGCCCTAAGGGCTGAGTACCGAAGTATCCCATTCTATGCAAATTTTAGGATGGCAAAGATTTCTGCTTGGAAAACTGTCGGGGAAAATCCCAGTGAGAAATGCAGATCCCTCCTAGGCCTCTCCCCGAATATTCCTGTCCAACTGCCTTCGCCAGTTTTTGATCCGTCTATGTACCAGATCAGTCCTTCCTGTGGCAGTGGGCTGTTTTGTCCTGACGACGCTACTCTCTTCTGTATAATTACTTCTAGAGTTGGTCCGTATAGATACTTTGATGACATCTGGACACCAATAAAAAAAAAATACACCAAAAAAATACATACGGTTGTTAAAAAATAGGCAAAAACTACATTGTAAATGGCTTTCAGATAAATGTCATAATTCTTTTATATTTTATAGTACTGGAACTCTTGACCATAAAAATGAAAACACGGAGATAGGAAGTAGAACACCAGAAGTACAATACGCTATATCTTTAGCTAAAAACAGAAAAGCGGTAGAACAACACTATATAACTATGAGATACTATAAGGGTCCTGCCCTTGCATTTTCTGAAAAAAATCTGTAGCGATATTAATTACACGGAAGTTTTAAAGCTCATAAAATGCAGAGATTCGCTAAATACAGTAAACAAACTTTTTAACTTGATTTATCGCAGTTGTAGAATCCTTGTTGGAGTAAAATCAACTTTCTTTACATTGCCTAAAAAACATTTAGCAAAGAAGTGTAGTCATTAGGTACCACCTTATTAACTTAATGCAAAAAAATTATGTATGGAAAATGAGAATTCTTTATGGGTGACAAGCAGTTTGGATTTCGTTGAAGGTTCGAGA
Source organism: Oxystoma pomonae (assembly GCA_963921995.1). Classification (NCBI taxonomy): domain Eukaryota; kingdom Metazoa; phylum Arthropoda; class Insecta; order Coleoptera; family Brentidae; genus Oxystoma; species Oxystoma pomonae. The sequence continues at coordinate 24,260,605 of OY998164.1, read as the reverse complement.
CAAGAGAGGACTTATTTGGCATTCAAGTATTCAGCGGTCTAGAGGCGTGTTGTCAGTATATGCCTGTTTCATAGATTACGAGAAAGCGTTTGATCGAGTCCAACACGAAAATCTCCTAGAATCGCTAAAAGAAAATGGTCTACATGACCGAGATATAAAGATAATCGCTAAACTATACTGAAATTGGACAGCTCTGATAAAAGTTGATGGCCAACTGTCCGAGTAGGTCCGGATAATAAGAGATGTGCGCAACGGTTGCATATTGACCCCGCTGGTGTTACATATTTACATTAATGAAATAATAGAGATTTTTTTTTCGTTTATTGTTTATAAAGAATTTTATATTCTTATAACTAGGTTCTGTAAAAACTTAATTATTAGATAGTTCTAGAACCAAAAAAGAAATTTAAAGAGGATTTGAAGAATGCCTAGATATCAACTTATTAAATACAAAACAAAATTATCCAATCATCCTATTTATTTTTCAAAAATGCCTTAAGCCTTAAAATTTGACTAACAATCTTGACAATTTCTCGAACCAAAGCCGGTGTGAAATTGTTTAGAGAAGAATGCGTTTAGGGGTGTTGCCAACTAACCGGCCTAAGATGACGATACAATGGGCTAAAGATTCGTCTTCAACTAAATTACAAAAAAAATAAAATAATAGAAAATGCACTTCATAACTGTAAAGAGTGTCTGGCCGGCAACGGCAAACGGCACAGAAATCAATAACCTAAGATATGCTGACGACACTATTATAATTGCTGATTCGCTGGAAGGTCTGCAAGAGTTGTTGAATCAAATTGCTGCAAAGAGTTACTTAAAGTTAACTTAAATGTTGGAGAAGCAAAATGGATTGTCATATATGTGCAACGTGCAAGAAGTCTGTGCAAGAACTGAACAGGCCAGGCTGAAGACTTAAGATATCTTGGATGGACAGAGTAATTAATCTGGATATTTTGCTCAGAATAATAAAAGAGAAGAGAGCATGGCACTTGAAGAAGAAGAAGAAGAAGAAGAAGAAGAAGGTACTAAGTCACTAAAAAATAATCAAAATCCCGTTGTTTGTTTTAAGAAAAATTCAAATTGCAATTTTTTTAGAAAACACTGGTGTTCCTTCATTTTAAAACCTTACAAGTGAATTTTTTGTAGTACCAAAGAACACTTTTAAATATTTTCTTACATATGTGGAAAGAGTGTTTAAGTTTCCGACATCATCTTATATTGGATGTTATTAACAAAGATATGTATAGACAAAAAAATGTTCTCATTTATTGTCTAAAAACGCACCATTTTTGAAGCTCTATATCTCAGAAAGTACTCCTAGTTCCTATCTCGTTTATTTTTATCGTCAAGTGACATATAAAAATTCTGACATTTAGCCAAAGGCCATTCCCTTCGTATTTTTACAGGGATAATTTTTAATTAGCTCAAAGTTTAAATTTGAGTATACTTTTAATTATGCAGTTCTTAGGTTGGAAATAAACGATAAACTAAAGCATTCAATGATAAGAACAATGGCAAGTTTTAAATGAAATATTACTAAAATATTCGCGTAAGGATATAATCAAAACCTAACAAAAACAATAACACCGCGATAGTCCAGGTGTTTTAAGCTCAGAATTTAGCTCCAAGCTTTAATAATTACAGTCTACTTATACACATTGTATTTATACATACACCATTACATCAGAACTACGTAAATTTTGTAGAGCTGAGGAAGAGGTTATAAGAATATTGACACTAATGACAGGTAAGCAAGCGCAATATTTACGGCAGTGTTGCTACTTTGTAAAAGTTTGATATAAATTCTGTTTGAAGCTAGGAACACATTTATTTGACCTGTGAGCTAGAGGGTATTTGAAATGCAAGGGCGACAAGGGAGTAAGTAGGATGGTTGAAATCTCGAGAGCCGCAGGGTGAAGATTGTTCATTATATGAAATGAGAAAATCTAGTATTTTTCACGAATTATTTATTAATTGTTTCGGCTAGAATCCCATCATCAGGGGGTAGGGGTAATTATGAACAAAGACTGGTAGAAAATACTTAAAATTACAAATTTGAATTCGTGAAAAAATAATTAAAAATTGAAATTCAGTCAATAAAAACATATTTTTAAAAAAGGAAAATCAACCTTATGTTAAAACACTTACTTAACATAACAACAAATTGAAGGACTTAATGGTCTATACATGGTCAAAACAAACACAGTAGTAATTAAAAATAAATAATTGTATTTCTTGTAAGTTTCAAAATACTATACTGATAAGGAAAAACAGTCGACACTGGTACCAAAAATATATAGTGGATCTTTAAGAAGTGAGAATAAGGATCGGAGTGGGGGAAAAAAAGGTTTAAAATTTTGAGTTTGGTTGATTCAAATTATGTAAAAAATATAAAAAAAATTGGAGACTAAAATTAAAATAATATGATCACACAACAACACGTTAAAATAATTTCAAAATTAATAAAAAAAAGTTATAAAAAAACACACAAATTTGAAAAAAAAATACTAAAATTGCAAAGCGATAAAAAAATATAGTATGTTTTCATAGAGTACTCTTATATCACGCTCTTTGTCAGTACATAGAACATGTTCTATGAAGGAAGAAGAAGACAATCTTTTCAATGCGTATTGAGTAAGACTTGAAAACATACTGATAGATAGAGACGCGTACAGACAGATAGGGGACTAACTCTTTCTGAAGAGATTTACTATGTGCAGCTTCTTTGTAATGATTAAGTATAGTATAGAATCATTTAATGATGTTACATCCATGTCAATTTTTGGCTCTCAATGTTCTCCAGAACGTTGAGTCAGGAACCTTTTGTAATTTTATGAAGGATTTGTAGATTATTTTGTATGTTAAAGGAGTGTAAGTGCTCTCTTAAATGTAGGCCGAAGGCTTACCTTTTGTTATTGGGGTATCGTGATTGTCCTTACCCCCTGATGATGGCATTCGGGCCGAAACCGGTTGGAAAATAATGAGAATAAATTTGTGTGCAGAATATTGGATTTTGTCATTCCTTATAAAGGAGTAAAAGGTAAAACTTTTTTATTAGAGTTATTTTATTGTATTTAAATTTAGTAAAATAACAAGGAGAGCTAGGAGTAAAGGCCATAAATAAAAATACATTCCATAAAATGACAAAGAAAGAAACAGAGTAAAAACAATACTTTTTGACAATTTTGTTAAGGTATTCCGGCTTCTGTATGTATTATGTGTACACTATCTGTCAGACCGATCTGAAACGCACGCTCACACAAATATAAATTTGTACGGGATTTATGCGGAGAGGCAGGTATTTAATGAGCCTAATTTTGACAAACCTACACAGATGGAATTTTTGAGTGTTCAAATAGATTTCGATCTGAATCATTATAATCAACCAACGATCATTCCATATGCATAGATACAGGCTTAGGAAGCGTTGAAGAGTTGATGTCACCGTAATAAGAAAGTTTTGAGCCTTCAGGACATTAATTTAAGTTCCTTCCGCAGCAACAAAGTATGTATTATTAGTAATCAACTTTCTCGGAGGGCATCGTATTTTTGCCCATCAAAAGAATTCTTCTATTATTACCTAGATACATTCTTATACCAACCTGCTGCTATATATTAAACTAGCATCAAGAAAATAGTGTACGATTTTTCCCAAGGAGAGACGATATTCTTTGTTTACCCACGGAGTAAGCTGTTATTTCCTTAATAAAAACCTCGGTAAGTACATGTAGAAATAACAAAAACGCAAGTACACGCTCCCTCTATATGACTATAATTTCGTACTTTTCGTTCTTGTTCGTTTTTTTTTCGATGTCCAAGAAACCAGACCATGTAACGGAGGCCCACGAACGGCAGCTCGGTTCGCGTTCGCTTCCTGGATGACGCCTTCTCGCTTTGGCGATGGCAAGATAAAGATAACCGCGTTGTAATGTAAGATGAGAATTCTGGTGTAGTGGTTCGTGGTGCGTGGATATGCCATCGATTTGAGATCGATCGAGATAGCACAGCCATCTTGTTAACTTGTTAACGAAACAACTAATGACTTATCTGTTGGTTTACTGTACGTGGTCCAACTAAATTGACAGCATCAGCTTTCTAAGTGATTTTTTAAGCATTAAATATTCAAAATATTACGTAACATCAACTTAAGTTTGGTGACTGTCTAAATGTAAAACCCTTATGCTTGCATCCACCCACGCAAAAATTCCCCTATTAGGCTTTAATCGTGATTAGATACTAATCGGTGTTTAGAATGTGGTGTTTCATATTGAAACTTCGTTTGTCAAAAGACTCATTCCAAACTCCGACTAGTGTCAATCATAATTAAAGCTTAATCGGATAATTTTCACGTTGGTTGGCTATCCAAATTCGATTAACTAAACGCTATTCGTGAAATTCGTATTCGAAGTTCAACATTATTCAAAATGTTTAAAACTTTCGATTGGTGCTCTAAAGATAGGGCTCGATTTAACCATGACTTTCTCACATTTTCTCATCCCGTATTTGATTTATTAGTGCATTCGTGTGCGAAACAGTTTTAAGGGATTCGCTACACAGACTTTTACCTTAAATATAAAATATATACAGGGTTCCTAAGCAAATCCTTAGGGGGCCAAGCAGCCGTGTATAAGACGCAGACAAACGGAAAAGCACATTAGGCAGAAAAGGATGGGCATGGGGCGATGTTGTCACTACATCTTACACGTAGTAAATCCATTCCAGGTTGTTGTTTTCTAATATTTTCCATTTTCATACCTTTAGGACTGGAATAAAAATTGTTTTTGCTCGACTTTAATACCAAACTGATGAAAGATATCGTAAAAAAGAAACTATTTTTCGGCTTTTCATTTTGTAACCATTGTCCTTACGCACTGTTTTCAGGCTGGGGACTGAGATACATGCAAATGCCTAACCTAAAGCGTTCATACACGGCCGGAGAAATCGACTGAGATATTTCCGTAGAAACTTTATCAAGTAAATAGGACGGGTTGACGTCTTCGAACGTCCAACCCGGGTTTTGCACTTTGATTCGAAATCAAAAAGGAGGAACAGTCAGATGTGAGGCCGTGCACAAATTACGTAACGGTGATTTTACCAATTTTTGACCCCCTCGCTATGTAATGTTTTGTAACGGTTTGGCACGCCACTCCCCTAATATTACGTAACGATTTCAAGACCACTACCCCCCCCCAAAAAAAAACAACTTTTCATTTATTTTCATTCCAAATTTTCTTAGTTTTACACAAATGCAAACGCTGTCGAAAACCCCCCTCCCCCCTACGTAACGTTTTGTAACCCCCCTCCCCCCTATGACCATTACGTAATTTGTGCACGGCCCCTGTAGTCCCAGTGGAGGAGGGCGAGAAAATTGATATTTTTTTCTTAAAAATTATACTCTTTAGACCTATTTCTTGGCGTTCCCGAAATTACGTAATTTTTGAAAAAAAATTGTAAGCGGCGCCATTTTTATTTCGTGCTTTGTTTTTCTAACATTTTTGCGTTCGGCTAATTTAATTGAAAAATGTTTGCCTGCGGCGCCCTTTATCTTCTCACTCGACACCAAGATCCCCCGTTTTAGGGCGTCTCTGTTTCTAAATTTTTTCGAATAAAAGTAGAGTATGACCATGGGGAAAATAATTTTTTTCTACGGTATGACGAAAATTTCGAGAAAGTTGAAGAAAAAAATAAAAAAAGTGGAAGAGCTCAAGTTTTTCGTAAAAAAAAACGTTTTTTGTAAAGAAACAGAGCAAAATAAATCTTTTCACCCCTTTTTGGGTGTTACAAATATTGGCAGCCCCTTATTTTTCGCTTTTACCCTCCCGCTAGTTTTGAAGAATTGGTTCGCTACATGTTTCGAGATCATGTCATAAAACACCTCGAAAATATAAAATGTAGTGTAGGGCCAGCTTTATTTAAAATCAATAATATCGCAAGCAAAAAGCTCTGCAGGAAAAACGGCGCCGTTTATTGATTTCTTTGGCTGCTAGTGCTAGCTGCATGGTTTGGCCGTTTCCGGATAGATGTCACTAGTAGAACAGAATGGAAAGAAATTTAATTAAAAGCGAAGATATTTCTTTCTAATGTTAACAACCTCACGAGGTTATCGCTCAGTATCGTAAATAATGGACCCTGCCGCCTCCTTTAAGCAAGAAAAAGCTGTGGTTTGGACCTGAAAACATCTAATTTTTTCCTCGATCATCTCATGGTGTGGCCGCCATCTAGCGGAATTTGCAGACATCTTGTCAACGGTTATTACTGCAACTATGATTTATGCTCACAATGAAAGAGTGGCGACAATTTTTTCTCATGAAAGCAGTCCGGAGATAATAACAAACTGGCACCATTGCTCAATATACCTGTTTCTTTTGAGCGCGCAGAACTTTCTATGCCATTTCTGTTTGATTTATTTAAATCCTGTCCCTAAGGAAAATCTTAGGAACCCTGTATAATATTATATTATAAAATATAAAAAAAAAAAATTTGTGAAAGTGACCTTTTATACTATTGGTTGACGGCGTGTGTAATATGTTTTCAGCGGCGGCTGGAGCCAAACCAAAAACGGTTTTACCCCTTCCACTCAAAATGTCAAAAATGGCATTGACATTGCCGAACGAGCTTTGAACGCGCAAAGCCGACTGTCGTATCTTTACTATTTTTGCTAGGCACGGACAGTCTGTTTAAAAAGGAAAGAGACTGTCGGAATTTTAAGCTACGGCCATTTAATAGCTTTTTCTAAACAGATACCTATTCCCTACCTTCTGTACGCAAAATAAACGCATTCTCCTCACAATCCACAAGTGTGGCGTCTACAAAATTTATTGTATGCAAGAAAAAATGAAGAAACGTGTTGCACTTTTCATTTTCAGATGATTTTCTTCAATTTGCTAGGTTAGGAAAACCTCGCAACTGATTTTTTTTCGTTGACCTCGCCCGCGGACCAATAACAACAAGCTATGCCAATTCTAGCGACGCTTCTGAGTTCCTCCAAAACTGATATGGCTTCAGCCGATCTTGCACGGTATATGCAAACCACTTTTGGCAAGCTGGAGCCATTTCTGAACGGCTCATACCATTTCTGAACCGCTAATGCCAATTTTGGTTTGGCTCCAGCCGCCTCTGACCGCACCTCAGCTCATTTATGATAAAGCCACGATGGTAATTTAAGGCTTAAAATATTTTAGCATAATTTAAGGGGTAGCGTTTTTCTTTAAGCAATTTTTACTATGTTTTTCACATTTTTATGACATGATTTTGCTCACATTTTAAATCTTTCTTTCCAAACTTTCGATTTCTGGAATAAAATATAAAAATTTTTCAAGTTTTCACTGTTTTGTTAGCGTTCAAAAAAAGTACTGCCAAAAAATATTTTTCTCTGTTAAAATGAAAAATATTTAGAGAGAGAGGGCAGAATTTTAGAGGTAGATGGAGAGATAATTTAGTGAAGTGCAAAAATATTTAAGGTTGTTGAAGAGCGAGAGCAGGCTATAAAGAAGTATTTTAGAGAAAGATGAAAATAATTCAAGGCAATTCTTTAATAAAAATGTCAGTTATGTCATCTGTCTGTCATCTTGAATGGTGTCGTGCATACACCAAAAATTGTAATTTTTCAAAGCCTAAAGTGTGTGAGACGTAAGGTGGTATTAATTTCTTTCGGTCAAAGTTCTTTACATTCTTTAAACTTACCAAAAAACGTGTCCTACTAGAAATCATTTAACATGTATTTAACTAAATTATTAAAAATAATAAAATAATGTCATTTAACAGCTGTCATTAAGCGAAATGTATTAGCCCAATTTTTCAATCCAGGTCACATCCTCTCTTCTTACCAAATATTATTCAAATCGGTTCAGCCGTTTTGGCGTGATTAAGGGGAGTAGGATTATAAATTTATGTCGAAACGTTTTTTTTAAATTCTGCTAAATCTCAGCGACAAAACGCTATTAAGAATGTGTCGCACCTATTTACTATACTGTAGTAGCATGATTATTAAATTTGACTGTAATAAATATAGGCAAAAATCAGATGCATTTGTCTTAAAAAAATAGACAATATTAGTTTCAAGATCATGATTTGCAAGTCATACTTACTACACAAAAGAAAATATGAACTGGCACCAAGAGGACACATGCTGTTGATCCGAAGTAAGTTCGTTGATAGTTCTTAATATTAGTGAGTCGTTGGAACAATTATACCCAACTACTTGGATGTATATTAAGGCTCTTCTTAAGTCAAGCCAACGTTATTTAAAGAAAATCCAAGTAATATTTAGGGAAAAGGAAACTGCCTCTATAAACAAATAGGGACTTTTTGGGCTTACATTTTCGCGTTCCCTTATTAAGGAAAATTGACATTTGACATCTGAGCATGCGCGTGACCTGCGTTTTTATTAAGGGAACCGTAATAAAATACGGTGTTCCCTTAATTCGGTGCAGTTATCGTACGTCCCTTATCTTTAAACATAACCTCAATTACCACGGATAATAGTGATGGATGGTTTGTTTTTTGATACGACTTTTAATATTCTTTGCATTTTTAGTTTTTTGTTTACAAAAACAGTCTTGTGTATTTTTAAAATTTATGTGAAAAAATTAATAAATTGGAGGAACCTACAAGGTTAAGGTTCCAGCTAAACTGACGATATAATTATTTTGCGAGAATTTATCAGGGAAAATTTCTACAAGGTTAGAAATTTTAGGTTAGGAATAAGGAAAAGTAATGCGACTTCCAATAATACTTTTTTTTTTAAAAAATGGTTAAGATTCAACCTAAATAATATACGGTTTTCCCTTATTATGATAAAACCATATAGAGTAACGCCCAATAAGTTCCCATTAATTGTTATATTTATTTCCACAAAAAATCACTTGAATTTAAAAAAAATGTATTTTTTATTCGACCACATTGCTGCTTTGGTATACTAAACACGCAATTTTTCACTAAATCAAGATTAAGAAATCCTTGAATCAAGGAATCCTATCGTTGATCCAAACTCTTTGTACTCTTAAACGTAAAATAGAACACAACTATAACACTACCTAAACTAAAATAAGCTACGATGACCTAACCACTTTGAATTGAATTGCATATCTAAGAAAAAATACAAAGAATATTAAGTGTACTACTGTCAGACTCTTAATCAGTTTTTATTTTCGCTGAGTGAAGTCATTGCCTCTATCTCTGGTCAGAAGTCAATGCAAAAACTGAGTTTTTTTTGGCTCATTTTCTCAACAAATGTAATATGTTTAACTTTTTCTTAAAGTCTACGACAGGGTACCTCATTTGACTATACCCGAAAGATAGAAATCAGTCGTGCACGTACTGCCGACTAAAAGTACCAAAGAGCCATAAAGTACGCTGTGTAAGACAAGGCTCAGACAACTGTCTTGTCGGCGGTGATTGACACGGCAGGCGCACTGATTGACACCCTGATTGATGCCGATTGATTTTCCACGGTGTAGATTACCGAGATTGTTCTATACTGCGTACTGGTAGTACTTTTGAGTATTGACCTTTATGAAATAAGCTTTTTTTTTATCATATTATATACTTTATATTATTTATTTCACTCACTGTGCAACTATTTTCTAAAAGATATTAATAAAATGTTCATGATTAGTTCTCATGTTCCCTGGTAATTTTTATATCCTTCTTGCTCATTTTTTAACTCATTTAAAGTGGCTATTTTTACCATTCATTTTTGATTAGGGGGAGTAGTTGTCCGGCTCGGTAAAACACGGTATCTGCTTTAATTCAGTTTTTAATAACCTGGCGATTAATGTTTCCCATTATGAGCAAAAAGAATAATTAACTTGTAAGCGGCTGCCGATATTCTATTAATATACAAAACTGGTTTTTGCAATAAGCATAAATTTATATACATATATAGATATATCGCGTGGAAATATTAAACTATACAAGAATGTGAAGCCAAACACAAAGTCTTGTACTATACCTCATTCCAAATTCAAATTTTTGATAATTACTTTGTTTACAGGGTCTTCTTAAAGCGCTTTTATGTAAGAACGGTTTGAAAATGTTGTCGCAACACTACCAAAACCGTTTGTTTGATTTTGTTTTAAAGCGATTTAAGAATGTGGTTTATCGCTTTTAAATAGATTTTAGAGTCGGTATAAACCCTTTGAAAACGCTTTAGCACATTGTGTCCAACTTAAAAAAATACTCATTTCTGGTTTTACCAAAAAATCTGTTGTTAACTTAGTTTTTTTTATTTGTTTCCTTTTTAAATTGACATTTAATGAAGCACGTAAAACCCACGGAAAAAGCGATTTTATTTCAAACCGGTTTTAGACGCGTATAAACGTATTAAATGACAATGACAGTCCCATTTAGTTTCTCAGAATGTGGAATGAACAGTAGGGTGATTTTGATCCGTTTTTTTATTACCCCCTATAGTAACTTTATCATTACTCAGACGTTAAAGCTCTCTAATCTACACCTGCGCAGAATAACGTGGTTAAAAGCACCCTAACAATTCCTGTGCATCTCTAAAAATTTTTTAAACTTTATATATATTTTTTACAGCAATTCTTTTCCCTTATAAAAAGCCATTTGAAAATTAAAATATAATTTGTAGCACACGCTAGAACAAGTAAATTCGACATATCAGCTGCCCGATAAAAAATAGCGGAAGTACTTATGATAATTCCGATACACTTAAGAACAGGTGAATTGTTAAACCCATTTTTATAGTCTGTGCCCTTAAGGAGTTTTCACCTGCTTTCGAGAAAAATCTGAGCTAAAAAAGTATTATATAAATATGATATAAATATACTAATATATGTATCACACGCCTTAGACAGGACGAATCTGTCATTAATCTATTCATAAACTTTTGGAAAATTATATTAAGAATGTGTTTTTGACCTATAGTTTTAAAAATTAATGGTGCCAGCTTAAAGTTTAAAAAAATTCTTACAGGTATTGAAATACAATACTTGCAAATACCTATACATGTATCTCGCCCAATACACGTGAAATCATAAATCAAATTTCAAATAGATGGGCGGCAACTTATTAACTTTGCTGTTAAAAGTCTCCGCGACTAAATTTAAAAGGTCCTTAATAATGAAAATAGAATAAGAAAATTATAGACAAGAGCACAAGTTCTGAAAGCTGATCAATATACCTGTGGTCTAGGGGGCGCGTAATAACCTTTGCATACGCCGGGGTCCCAATCTCTTGCCTGGTGAGCTCAATGACTTTCCTGACCCTCCTTCTGTAGGGTTCTGCAAAGAACAAATATGGCAGTCTTGGAAATTGTTCGCGTTCGACTATTGAAAACTACGATATTTGAAAGGACAGAACAATCCAAATAAATATCAGAATTATAGGTTGTGCTAAAGAAATCGCACTTTCATAAATGATTATAACTAAGTGGAAAACTATCCGACTTAAATAATATTAAGCTTCTTAAAAAGCACAGGCCTTAAAATTTATGAGACCAGTGTCAAAACTGACATTTACCAAAAATCCAAGATGGCAGACTCATTTAAAAAATAGGCTAACAGGAAAAACATTCTGTTCAACACTGAGTTCTTTTTCTTCTTGCAAAGTTATACTTTTTTCAAGCATTTTGATGTAATATTTAAAAAATTCGGTTAAGAAATAAAGCAGTTTTAAATGTTTAAATAGACCTGGACGCTTATTCTTCAACGACTGTGAGGTGAGGTGAGCTTTTTTCACCACCTTTTTCCCCGAGGAATTTCGCTCACCTCAGCTCACGGTCGGTCAAGAATAAGCGGCTCTGATTTTCGAATCCATACGAAAATATCCGCATACGTGTACTGAATAATCGACAAGTTTTATGTCAGTCTCTTTGTATACCTTGTGAAATGAGAGGCGAAAGATAAGCCGGTTGAACGCGGTTCACACATAGACCGCGTTCAAATTCGGCTGGTTTAACGCAATTTTGCACGAGTGGGTGGAGGGCATTCGTGTTGTTTCGCATGAAAAACCGGTTATTCTTTCACATACTACCCATGAATCAGCATATCGGCATGTCTCTTGCCTCCTTTTCTATACGGAATAGGAAGTGACGGAAGTAGTCGCATGCAAATAATTTCGTATGGATTCGAAAATAGGACCTCAGAGATTATCTCGATTTGCTTTCAAACAAGTAGATTTTCGCATGGAACCCAAACCAAATTCTGGGCTACTTAAACATTGCAAAGTACCTTAATTCTTAACCAATTTTTTTAAGTGTTGCATTGAAATACTTGAAAGGAAAGTGGTTTGTAACTGATGCTTGAGATTGACAGTGCTGCACATAAAGTTTTTTGCTAAAGGGGTCAGGCCCACAGGCTCTCCATCATGGTTTTTAAGTAAATGTCAGTGTTATTACTGGTTCTTTGAAACCTGTGCCTTTAAAATAGTATATTTCCCCACTAGTGCTAAAAGTGCTACTTTTACGCACGCGAATGCAGTTGGCCGAACGACGCATAGCGGAGTTCAGCCATGCAATCAAGAGCGGAAAAGACACTTTCAGCACGTGAGAAAAATGTAAAACCAAAATTTTAAGTTTTTTTATTTTTTATTAAACAATACATTACTATAACACTATACTTGCTACTCGCTTGCAGTAGTTTTTTTGTTGTGGAAATATTGTTTACGGAATCTACTTCAACAACCTCTTGAGTTGGTAGTTCGACCAAACCAAAGTGCATGGAAGTTCTTCATTACGAGTCGCTAATATTTGGTTCGACATTTTTCTGCGCATTTCCCTGGATTCTTCCAGATATTCTTCAGCCACCGCAATTGACTTCCAACCACCTAGTCCTTTTATGTTGGTGATTCCCTCTCCACTATCTGCCAACATCGTGGCGGATGATCGCCGGAAACTATGGCCCGTGTAAAGTTCAGGATTAGCAAGTTTCATATAACCCAACACATTGGATGGTACGTGCACCTTGTCTATAATTCACAGGTTTTCGCAGATTTGCGTATTTTTTGTAAAGCTCTAGATATTTTCTGTTGTTTGCCTCACTTGAAATGAAAAAAACTTCTGCTGGTATGATTCTTGCTATCTGATATCTTCACAATCACAAGTCCCTCCGTCCCTTTCTGTAATATCATCCGTTGTCATTTTTGCGAGTTCAGCACGACGGCATGCGCCAGCCAACCCGAAAATAGTTGCTACTTTTATCATAAGATATGTGTTATCTGGTGCTTCACACATAAATTTAAAAATTTGTTCCTTTGTAAAAATTTTGGCTTTCTTAGGTTGAAATCCTACGTTTTGTTTTTTAAGGTAAGACGTAAGCCGAAAATATTTGGCGATGTGTTAGGTCGGCAAGTTTTGCTTAAATGTACAAAATAAGCCAAAAAAACTTCTTCTTTTACACTTTTTACACGCTGGCCGTCGCACCACTTATTGAAAACTAGATATTCTTTTTCGTACCTTTCTTTACATTTTGCGGGAAGCAACTCCACATTGTTGGCTGCTTGTAGTATAGACTGAGGCAACTCTTCATCCGATGAATTCATTTTGCTGTCCTTTACGAAGAAAATATCTGACGTTTTTTGGGTTGTTGACGATTCGTTGGCAAGACGATAAAATTGAAATTTTGATATGACGTGGTATACGGATTGCTGTTTGTCAGCGACTTGACAGGCCAAACACTAAGCCCACTGAAAAAAATTATAGATGTAAGATACTCATTTTAGACATTTTCACTTTTCCGCACTAGTGCGGAAAAGTGTCACTTTCAGAACTAAAATGCGTGCGGAAAAGTGGGGTTTTCCGCACGCTAGTAGGAAAAAGTCTAAGTAAAAATCGTCAAATGTCGGAAAAGGTATTGTTATTTAAACAAGTAGATTCTGTTAAAGTGTGATTTTGCAGGCCTACACTGGTATGTTTGAACATTTTAAACTTCCTAATTTCTTGACCGAATTTTTAAAATGTTGAAACGATGAGCTTGGAAAAAATGTGGCTTTGTAACAAACGTTTGAGATTTAATACAGTTTCGGACAGAAAAAATTATCTAGGGCGGTCAAAAATATCCATTTTTTATGCAAGTTCGCCATCTTGGATTTTTATAAAATGCCAAATTTGACATCGAATCTGTAAATTTTGATGCCTTGGCTAATCATTTAAAAAAAGCGTGGTTCTTTGGCACACTCTATAGTTACCCTCAGGCAACCATATTAAGTTATTATCAGCTAAAAATGATCAAAATCGAAGTTTATTTCAGTTTTTATTGTACTTTAATTATAAATGGATCCAAATTGTCCACCTAACGCATCTGTCGAACACCCTAAAAATTCCAAAACGCATCATCAGCAATTACCCGGCCTAATCGGCCAGTTTCGAACATGCATTTTTCGAGGCGCTTTTTATAAACCACAATTTTGACACGCTCGGTTAGAACCCCGAGGGGAGCTCTAACCACAACAAAGTAATTGACTGATTGAGTTTGAGCCGGAGCAGCCTGAAAGTTGATTAAATTCGCCACAGCATTGATCAATTAGAGTTGGAACCAAATTTAGGGGGGTTGACAAAAGTGAGAGTGAGATCATTGATAAAATCTTCGTTTTGATTGTTTAGATTAGACATGAGCAGACATACGGTTGTTGTTTCATTTTAATGTGGTATCGTGAACATATTTAAAAAATTGTTAGTGTAACATATGAATTCAAGATACTATCTGCGTTTTATACAAATTGAAATCGGTAATTATGACTACATACTTTATCTGGTGTACTCTCTCTCACATGATTTAAACTCTGGTCTTACTGATGGTAAGATATAGGTAGTTAAAGTGTTGACTACTACTCGCTTAAGCTCCATAACAGAATCCTGTTTTAATTAGTATTTCACGAATTTTGTTCACTTGCTCGACGGGTGCCGCTATAACTAAGTTGTAGAAATTAAATTGATTTTTTCTGGTAATTACCAGCACTCCCAAAGAAGTATCGATAATGGGCATTGCAAGGGTAATTTTGTTGAAGTTGTAATTATTAATTTACCTTATACCTCTATTTCTCCTCTCCCTCCCTATGATTGATTTGATTGATTCATTTGTGAGTGTGCCAGTATGGCACTGTCTACTACGACCACTATTGGGTCTATTGTGGCTCACTTTTAACTCATTTTTCTGTTGCTACAGAATATGCAGCCCCTTAAAGAGGCTCGCAACTTGCTTTGGTGAAGCATCATTCGGATCCAGTCCGTCGATCTGCGGTTTACCGAAGATACGTCGACGCTGACGTGCAATGGCCGGACATTCACACAGCACATGTCAGGCCGTCTCATCATATTTGATACAGAGTCTACATTTGGTGTCCTCACTTAGACCCATTCTGTGTAATGGTACTTTCAGCCTGCAGTGTCCGGTGTATCGATCAACCATTGTCCGGATCTTCTGCCTGGTGAGCTCAATGAGTTTTCCGGCCCTCTTCCTGCAAGGTTCTGTAATAAACTCTTTGGAATATGCCAGTTCCCGCAATTCTCTCCAGTATTGGTGGAACTTATTCTCCATCCAGCCTGAGAGAGCAGTGTTGATTGTGTTGTATGCTATTTCAAGAGCTGGTTCGGGCCCAACAAAGACGGCAGAGGCCGCTTTGCGCGCCAGCTGGCCGGTAGTCTCATTTCCCCGATTCCCAGAATGTCCCGG
This sequence comes from Oxystoma pomonae, assembly GCA_963921995.1. Taxonomy (NCBI): domain Eukaryota; kingdom Metazoa; phylum Arthropoda; class Insecta; order Coleoptera; family Brentidae; genus Oxystoma; species Oxystoma pomonae. Next base: position 24,244,967 of record OY998164.1, on the reverse strand, counting down.
AATCCATACCAGCGACAAAGTGTTTATTCGCGCCCAATGGTATTCAGTGTGTCCTGGCAGCTCCTAACGGTTCTCGATAAGCACCTCTAGAATTCAAGAGGCTTAAGGGCCGCTTGACTGTCTTTATTGACCTGTTGCGCCAGTTATGATCTATCATCCAACGTGCGCTCATTTTAATGGCGAAGAGTTCGGCCAGGAAAATTGTAGCCATTCATCCAAGACCATGTATAATCCTGATATTTTCCTGGCTGCAATAACCTCCGGATCCAACGCCTGAAGGCATTTTGGATCCGTCAGTGTACCAGCTTCTATCTTGTCGTCCAGTCCTCCCTACCTCGGAGAATAGTAAGTGTTGTATAGCTTTTTGCTGTTTACTGTTGCGGGTATTAGATCCGGTAGCAGCCCTAGAATGCAGTGGCTCTCAATTGCCCGCGTTAAAGGTTTTGGTACTACTTGACTTGCCCTGCCACCCCATTAGTGGCCTATGATTCTGTAGGTTGACTTCATAGCCTCTTTCTCTAAGACAAGGTGTAGAGGAGGCAGGTTTAGGAGGCGCTGCTGATGTTCTGGTGCTCATAACACTACATATTATCATACTTGCTTGACGTTGGTTGCTTGTTAGCAGCTACCCCCTAAGCATTTTGTAAATTTAGAATCACACATGGCTGAGAAAAAAGACTCAAATATAGGTGTTAAAATAATGTCGGGGGAATTTGGACAAGTGCATCAGATTTACCGATAATTTTTTCATAAAACTTGTTTTTTTTTATTATTGCAAGAGCTTGTTTCATATTTTCTTTAAATATAGAAACAAGCGAATGCAATTTGTAATAAAATAACGATTAATAAAAAAATATATTTGGTTGATTTTGATGCACGTATCTATGTTTAAAAAAAACCCACTGTCACCTCATTAAAGTCGGATTCAGAGTTTCGTAAGATAAGCGGTATGAGGTATGCGGTAAGACGCTTACCTTACGGAACTCTGAATCCGCCTAAAAAATAATAACACTTAACACAAAAGGAAAGTATTCAGGTATGAAGGAAAATTATAAAACTCTACGACAGCAATAGTTTTGAAATGAACTCTCTATTTCGGACTCCCATTGTCTATATTTTATTTATACACGACGTTTCGATCAGTACAATCTCTGATCGTCTTCAGGTGCAAACTATAATCAATTCCTTAGGCTACGGTACTTTAAACTATGAGAAATCACTCAACCTTGAAGTTTAAGAAGTTGACTCCGCCCAAGGAGGGGCTTCCAAATATTTGGAATTTCAACACTTGGTTTACTGAAAATACCCTGATTCTGCCCAATAAAGGCAGCTTCAAGGAATTTTCGTTTCTTTTAGAAATCAGGAATCGCCGAACACGCATGGTCAAAACGACACCGAATAAAGTGGGCAGAAGCAAAGGTTTTGCACAAGGAGTCACACTGGAAGAAATGAAAATTCCTCGAAGCTGCCTTTATTGGGCAGAATCAGGGTATTTTCAGTAAACCAAGTGTTGAAATTCCAAATATTTGGAAGCCCCTCCTTGGGCGGACAACTTCTTAAACTTCAAGAGATTGTACTGATCAAAACGTCGTGCATAAATAAAATATAGACAATGGAAGTCCGAAACACAGAGTTAATTTCAAACACATCAGCATTTGTAACAAACAAAAAACTTTCAAGCAATAGTTTTAACATGTTCTTTCGAAGTTTGAATTACGATTTTCTATTTTTTAATAAAATACTTTCTTTCATATACCTATAATGGCCCAAGTGTCGCAAAATGTGTAAAAATAATAATTTTAAAAAATCAGTCTACTGCGCATGCCTGACGCTCGGGTTCATAGGATTTTTTGACTCTGCGTTTTTTCCAGGCTAACTTGATTGGGAGAATTACCTAAAGGTATAACTTAAAAGGTCTTTGGAGAATTACTATCGCTACGGATTTTTTTTTCAGAAAATGCAAGGGCAGGTCCGCTATATTATCTCATAGTTATATGCTTTCTGCTAAAATTTAGCTAAAATATGACAGTTGTCAAACTTATATAGGTGGGCCTTGATTACTATTAATTTTTGAAAGAGTATAACGTCCTTTCTGACATCTTCTCATAGAGAAAGCCTAACTGGAAGTAAAAACATCGGAAAGTGCTTGTTAAACAATTAAAAATTCTGACAGTTTAACAAATATGCAATAAGTGCAACAGGCATTTATACACGGTTCCCAAGTGGCCTTTTAATCAACGATGCACCCAAGGGTACCAATTTAACGGTAGCTATAAGGAATGGGTTCTCGTAAATTTTGATCTCGTTGGAATGATGTTGATAACCACAAATTTGAGATTTACCAACGCAAAAAGATAGCATAGAAATGTGAATTGGTCAAGAAAGGTGATTTATTAAAATTAATGGATTATAAATACGAAAAGAAACTCTTTTAAAATACTCTTACCAGTTTCTCCCTTCATCAGTCTATTTGTAACTAACATTGATATCTATAAAAAAATGCCTATTTTAGGGGCTAAAAGACCAACTCCACTGAATATTATATTTTAAGAGTCAAACAGTGGCATTACTAAAAGGATGTAGCCTATTTTAGACAGGTCCTAAGTTTAAGTGAAATTGTTGGTTTTAAGCATTTTATATCAACTTCCTTGAGTTTTGGACATAGTTTGATTTATAAGAATAATTTTAATAATTTTTTTTAGTGAAGAGTCATCTTAACACAACTTTTTGTTGGATTTAAGGAGAAAATTTCAATTTAAAAGAAGTTTTTTAACCAGAGAGGGGGAACCAAAATGGGAAACACTCTGTTAAGCAAATTAAAATTGACGCTATATGTCATTCTTATCAAATCTTACCTTTGTTTATTGACTTTCGCGATTAATACTCACTGTCACAAAACCATTTCGATCTGTAATTATAAAATAAGGATCAGATTAACTTTGTATTTATTTAAAAGGGGTTTTTATCTATCGAAAGTATGAAAAAACTTTACAAACACAAACCCATCGCAATCGCAAACAACAAATAAAAATATTTCATCAAAGTAGGTCATGTAAACAAATGCGGCTAAAAACAGACCTGAATCCAACGATAATTCACTGATGCGTTCAAAAAGAGTCATGTCGGCTGAACGAACTGGACGGTGCCCGGTTCTCTGGTAGAAGTACCGATAAAAACTGCAGCTTTGAGACTTTTGAGTGTGATCCTTCAGTGGAAGGTTTTGTTTGATGATTAAGGTTTTAGATAAACTCAATGTTTTAATTTCAGTTTGTAAATAAATGAATAGGTACGATTGTTTTGGATTTTTTTCATTGGAAACAGTTTTCCTGCATAATCAGTGACCTTCACTTATGTTTGTTTTGCCTCGTAGTGCAGTTATAAATATATTTTTTATACTGGAAATGGGTTCAAAATATGGAGTTTTCCTGGACAAAATTGGAGGTGTTTTATTGATTAAGGAACAACTTGGGATTTTAAATAGGGTAAATTAATTCTTGTAAAAACGGTCACTTATTACCCATTGCCACAAAACAATCCTTTCTGGGGGCTATAAATTTAAACCACCCCAAAAAATCAACAAACTTTATAACCTCATACACAAATAATGAAGCTCTTATGTGCCAAATTTTTGGCGTATCTAACATCCCTCAAGTAATTTGAAACTTTGCTGCTGATTAATTAAGATGCATTGACTTAGACTTTGCTCAACGTCATCAACAAAAAGCAAACGGCCAGTGTATGGATAGTCCTCAAGCATTATGTAATAATAATACCTTATTAATTGATCGATATAAACATAAAAATGTTGACCATAAAATCCGACTGTGCGTTCTAATTCTACTCCGCCTGGTACAATAAGCCCCCATCGAGCGATCTGTCATGAAATAAAAGAAGTTACATTCCGAACCTGTTTGATTTTTGGGATCAAGCTTTGGATCGAGTCGTTTTTGATGGTCTCTATAAACCAGCGAGAAATCGAATAAAAACAAATTTGACACTAATTCTGATTGATAATGACGAGGATAGGAAATTAAAAAGGAATATTTAAAGGCAGAGAGAAAAAAAAAATATGCACGGTTTTTTAAATTATTCATGACAAAAACTAGTTTGGAAATAACAAACAACATCTAACATCCCTCAAGTAATTTTGATTTCCCAAACTTTGCACGATTCAACGAAATCGTTCCAAAATTCACAAATAATAAGACCATCCCTATTCTACCCTTTGTCCACTTTATAACTTTAATCATTTGGGAGGATTCGCAAACCCGAGTTCTAACTTGTGTCACTGACGTGAACCCATTGTCAGAATTTAATTGGATAGTGATCTCGGAGGCAAGATAAGACAGTCCGCAGCACTGAGCAGTTAAGAATCGTATTATCCGTAAATTTAGGCTTTAGCCTGCTTCTCTCTCTGAAAATCTCAACGAGTTTGGATTTGGAAAGTTTTTTTTTCTTTTCACGTCTCTTATTCTACTAAGTTTAATATTATTATTTCTAAATTGAACAACACATACATTTTTCAAGGTGACGTTGCGCAGACGCGTCTCGTTTACCCGAGAAAGACCTTGCCCGCAAAAGAAAAACCATATATCTTCAAAAACCTTATTTTGAAAAAAATGGATTTAAAGATATTTTTTTGCCTTTTTATTATTTTTGATGCTAGCATTACAGTGGTAGTATTGAAACTGACGAATTTGGTAAATTTCGTATAACAGGTCAGGTATGGAAAAAAGTATATATGTTCCAGATTCTGTTTAACTAATGATACCAAAAATATTAAAAAAATTGAAAGTAATTCTTACTGGTTACAATTGTTGCTTTTGAGAAAACAAACATAAAAATATCAGATTTTGCTACCAAAATTTTGAAACTTACTTAAAAAACAATAACAAATAAAAATATAAAAATTATATAAATAAATTATATTAAATATAAACATAATGCTGTGTTGCAATGGTAAAATCAAATAAGAATTTATATGTGGTTGTGTCTTGGGTGGCACGGTAAAAAAAATTTTTAAAGCCTTTTTGTTGATGACCTACCTTGTAGAACCTTGTAGAACCATCAGTCGGAGACCCATCGAAGATGACAATAAACCACTTAAGTAGAATGATTCTAGTGAACGGACACACTTCATTGAATCGGGCTGGCATTTCTTCAAGAAAAATTCCGATCCATTGTCGTCTAAAAGCTTTTTGACACAATTATTTGGAGGCTTTTTAGTTCCTCTTTTCTGGCCTTTGGCGTATTTAATATTATTATTTTTAGCCATCTATACATAGTATGGAGGGCATTGGGATCGTCAAAAAAAAGTTCGATCTAAATACAAAATGTTGTCATGCTGTCTGTCTGTCATACAATTACTCAAAAACCGCTAAACCGATTCTTATCAAATTTGGCACAAAAATTCTTTGACACCAGACGCAGAGCTGATTAGTTTGTGAGTTTGTGATGGGGGTGGGGGTTGGCAAGAGGGTAAGAGGGGGAATTAAACTTTTAAAAAAATTGTAACTCACGAACCGTAGCAGCTAGCGACATGCGGTTTTCACATTAAGATAGATAATTGCATTTTCAACCAAAAAAAAAATATTTTTTTCTGGTGGAAAATGCAATTATCTATCTTAATGTGAATACTAGAAAAACTAGCTGCTGGCAAGAGGGTAGGAGGGGGATTAAACTTTTTTAAAAAATTGTAATTCACGAACCAACAGCTAGCGACACGCGGTTTTCATATTAAGAAGGATATTTGAATTGCATTTTCAACTGGAAATAAAAAACTTTTTTTGACGATCCCAATAACCTCCAACTATGTATAGACGGCTAAGAATAGGAACATACACAATAGGGTATTTTTGTTTTCTATCTGTTACTATATGGATCTTTATGAAACAGGGATAACTATTACGATAACGATAACTGCAACGTTAAAATCAAATATTGTGTGTTCAAATAAAATACTCTCTTCTAATTATGCTTATGTATCACCGGCACCGTTTCTTTTAAACCCAAAAAAGTGCTTTCTTCTTCCCATTAAAAGAAATAAGTGTAATCACTGGACCGCGATTTTATAAAAGTGCTCTCTTGTATGGAGAGGTTTTTTAGTGATCGCGGCACACATACAAAATTTACTTTGACATAAACGATATCGATAAAGATCAAAAGGATCCCAGTGACAATAAGACGCAAGGATCAAAGAAGGAAAGTGCTCAAAAGGTGGACACTTCAAGCGATCGGCGTCCTTTAATATATAATGTGTTTTCCTCCATAACTATTGGTTTGTTCGGGTTCCGAATTTTAAAACTGTCCTAGAACGTTTTAGAACTGCGCGTGATAGTTGCGCAATCGACGGGACTGTTCTTAACAGTTTACAATTTTTTAACGAACCCGAAAGCATTTTCATAAAATTGCCGGATGTACATTGATAGCAAGCCATAATAATAGAGTGAAGAAGAAGCACGTGATGTGATCCAGAGTGTCTTAAGTTTATCTCTTTATTTTTAGCATAAAATAAATATTTTATCGAAAATTTTTCATAAATTGGTTCTCACCATATAGGTCCACACTATCTTCTACAAAATTCATAGCTTTTGTGTTTCTACAAAATCCATAGCTTTATAATTTTTTTTTTACATTGCATTTAAAAATCCGCCAATATATATTTCCAAAGTGAAATTCTGCAGTTTTTGAAAGAACATAAATTTAATACTGAAAGAGCTGAATTTTTGGGTAAGGCAGGGATTCCTCTTCTTTAGGTCACACCATACAAAACCCTTGACAAAACCTTTATAAAAATACACGCGGATAATAGAATAATACAAGATTACACTCTGGCTTTTTATTATTTTTCATAAAAACACATTTATTTGGGTATATTTTCGAAGAAAAAATTATTTTTTAGTACAAACATGCGTAAATGAATTTGCGCATGCGTCAGAAAATAGTCCTAAACAGTTCCATTTAATTCCGCCTGGCTTCACGGGACTGCACAGAACAGTATTTAACCGGTCCTGGACAAATTTTCGGTAGTAACCCGAACACATAACTTTTCAATTCAGAACAGTTGTGGTCGAACCAGAACGCGTTTTTTAAGCGCACATACTCCGGACTGTTTAGAACAGGAAATTTCGACGAACCCGAAAAGCCACTAGACAGCGACATATTCCATGGCTATCTATGGTTTTGTATGTTAAAAGTTTTAAAGGTTGGTTTACACAGAAAAATAAGCTTGATCTATTACATTTTTAAATAAAAAAAGGTTTTTCACAAAAACTGCGTACAAAAATTAAAATTGACATATTTTCAATTTCCTAGAACAATATTAAGAAACTTTGTAAAGGCGACATTTTCTGACGGTTTTTGAAAAATCGCGTGCTAATGTTCCACGGTTATTTTCCGGTAGGCTCATATTTTCCACATGTTGGTTGGTTCATTATTGCAGCACTATTCTTACAGAGGTGCGGTTTATTATTTACCTGAAACTATTATTTTAAATTATTGTATGTTATTTCTGTTGTTGCAGAGCCTTCAAAGTGCGGCAAGAAGAGCGGGAACGAGCTGTGCAAACTGTAAAACTACGACGACGACGTTGTGGAGGAGAAACCAAAACGGAGAACCAGTGTGTAACGCTTGTGGACTGTACTATAAATTACACAACGTAAGTACCACTTTTTAACCACTTTAAATAAAATGTTATGGTTTTAAAAATGATCACTCGTTAATATAAATATGGAAGCTAAATAAATTAAATATTAGGGAATTATCGAAACGATTGTGGCGAATTGGCATAAGCTAAATCTGCATTACTTTTGACACTAATGACAGATACGCAAGCGCAGTTAATACGGCATAGTTTTGCCGCTCTGTATAATAAAAGTGTTATATGTTTGACGTTAGGAATACATCAATCTGGTCATGAGTGCACATGCACAGTGTATGCAAAAATAAAGTTGGGATTAATAGACACTTAAAGTTGAGAAGCTATTTTTGATTCCTTGTTGTTAGCGTATCTGTGATGCGTTTGTCAAAGCGTCCTTAAAAAAGAGTTATTAGGGAGTAAAAGCCAAACCACCACGTAAACGTAACGTAACTGAAATACTGCACTCTCATTGGTGAAAACCGGCAGAGGTGGGCGTTTCAACCGCGAATTATGCGACTAAAACGATACACCACCTAACGCCCGTATCTCATGAAAATCAGTCTCGCTCGACGTGCGTGTGACAACTTCTGTCGGATCTGACCAATGAGGTTGCTGGAAGTCGGCGTACGATACGTTCAAATAGAGTGGCGTGGCTTTTACTCCCTATTGGCAATTACACCAACGTTAAGTCTGACTTAGTTCTCTCTCTCTCTCTCTCTCTTATTGCGTGCTTCTGAGAGATATCAAAACTTTTAAGTCAGGGTTAAAACACAGATTTAACGTTGGTGCAATTGGCAATAAAGGTTGTGCTTACAGCGTACGACGTAACCAAACCAATTTTTGTTCAGTGCTTGATGCACAGTTCTACTTTATGCCGCTCACTTCTATTTCCTTATCAGACATTTATGAAAAGCCACAGATAATAAAACGCTTGCTACGTACGAATACTGCAAAGAAATATTTTTACTTTCTGGTTTTTTTTTATGTAAATAATGACCAAGGTTCCCGTTTTCGTTTTTTTTTTCAGTCTGCTTCGTCTTTCATTATATTTTTGGGGTAATAATTAAAAAATGGTTGAGTCCTGATCTTAAAAATGAAACGCCTAGTTTTTACCCTTTTACCAGTCCATCTTATTCTGTCAGTTAAAGCAGATTTTTTCTTATCTTTTTTTCTTCTTCTTTTATGCACACAATCCACGAATATTGTGTGTTCACTATAAATTGATGATACCTTTATTATTAAGGCGCATTTACACAGACAAACTTTCCTTTGATGTTGAAATGCCGACAAACATTTACACGAGCAAAATGTTCAAAAAAAAGTTCGAGCAAAATCTCGTACAAAAAGACTCATGGAAATTTTGGAGAGAATGTTAAGCAAAATTTGTTTGAAGAAATGTTGGTATAGAAATTTCTTACAAATTTATATTTTATAGTTTTACGGGAATTCATTGAACTTAACTGAAAATAGAAAGACTAAGTTTTAAAACAAGGTATTTTTAATTAAGTGCTTTCCGACAGAAAAACGATTTGATGTCGAAATTCACATTTTACCTCATAAGCAACTTCGATTGACCTGATTTTTATAGGGGATATGCCAGTATACTTGTAACTATTTTGGGGTTGTAAAAAAACGAGAATAAAAAAATAATAATTGGCACTTATTTATTGCTGTTGCCTGTAAAATGTAATGATAAAAATTTAGGTGTAAAAGAATATCTCTTTATTTTACTTCCTAGTTTAAAACACAATACAATAATAATTAAGTCAAATTAAAAAACCTATATACATTTTATTAAATCTCAAATGTATGAAGAAAAGCACGTTCGGTCTAAATAATACCCGTTTATTACCCACTTTTACAACCTTACGATCCCGAACCTTGTCTAAAAAAATATAATTTAGCAGTAATAGACTAGACTTCTCAATCGGAATGTTGCTCCTTTGCATATTATTTGTTCAGTGTCACTAATCGACCTTGATTATTACATTAAATTGACAGTAAATACCTATCTTCAGCATTTTCATGAACCTTTTGCTTTTTTAAGCAACCCTTGGGACCTTAAACTAACTAGGTAAATCTGGTGTGAGGAATTAAAAAACAACAATAAAAGCTAAAGGTAAAGTAAAGTTACAAAAATACGTTTAAAAAAAATCCCCCTCCCCACCACTCCTCATAGTCGTGAGGCGCGGATTACCGCTTAAAAATGCAATTTTTGAGATTTTTGCCGATATTTGAAAAACTCAAAATTTTTTTGGAAAAGAAAAATTTTCCTGGGTTTTTTTTGGCTTTAGGAAAAAACCCTTGGAAATAAAAAAACTCGCAAGAGAATCCCAAAAAAACCCCCGGGCAAAAAAATCCGGGAAAAACTTTAAGAAAAAAATATTATGAGTAACCCTAATCCATGTGACAAAACTGATAGCCAGCCAATGTTTCGCTTGCCGTCGACTTTTTTTTACAAAAATTTAAAATAAAAGTTGGTGTTCCATTTTTTTAAAGAATTGAGATCACTGATGACTGATGTGAAATTTTATTTATTCTCATCTTTAAAAATATGTTTCCAAAACAGATAGCAATAATTTGCTCAAAAATTTACCCGAACAAAATGTTCAAAGAAAAGCTCACAAAAATTTTCACGCAAAAAATTTTAGATCTTTTGCACGAGCTTTTGTTTGAGCACGTTCGTCTGTGTAATTGCGCCTTTAGCGTACAACAGGGAAAAGTTGTTAAAAATAAATGAATATTTTACCTATTTTTATGTTTCGCTATATGATAGTTACCGTGTTGCAAATTATAACATGCCAGTTTTCTTTGCAATTAATACATATTTTTATATTAAATGTCCTTTTCTATTATAGGCTCATACAATGTTTTTAATAAATCCAAAATAATCCTTAATCAAAGGCAATTTCAAAATACAATTCCTAGTTCACACTTCGAAAACAACCTAACATTATCTAATCCTCTAAAGTAGAAAATCACGGTTAAAAAATCTTGTGTTTTTGTGTGGGCTTCAGCCATGTAATGTTAAACATGTCATTTAATGGTCGGTACAATTATGTCACTGGATTGTGTGTGTGTGTATTTCATGGTCTGTAGATTTAATTTTAGTTTGAGAATATTGACGCAAAAACAATGATATTATTGAAAAAAAGTGAGCATAATTTTTTTTATACCACTTCAGTGTCCTTTTTGTAGTACATCAGTGCCTCAGCATACTCCTCAGATAAGAGCTGCTGATGGGTTAACCCGGAAATTCCATATAACTAGTGGAGTTTTGCAAGGTGAATCGCTAAGTCCAACTTTATTCAATTGCTTTATCGCTGACATGGAACGCTTTTTCCGCGAAAAAGGAGCTGTGGGTATATCTCTTGATGCCCTGAATGATCTGATTCTATTACTTTTTACTGACGACCTTGTAGTATTGGGACTCTCGGAGATCGACCTTCAGAAAAAATTAAATATTTTACAGGAATATGCCAAACTAAACCAACTAACCATTAACGAAACCAAAACCAAAATAGCCTTTTTCAGTCGAACAGGGGGTCCCTACAAAGGTAATTTTACTTTTAAGATAAACAACCGACCGCTGGAGGTGGTCAACGAATTCGTATATCTTGGCGTTACTTTTTCTGGTTCAGGCTGCTTTAGAGCAATGGCCAACTCGACTATCTTGAGAGCAAAACAGGCAGCTGGAGCCATTGCGAGCACACTTTCAACTGTCAAAGCTGGAAATATTCAAACAAACAAAATGCTTTTCCAATCAACAATTCTGAACAGCTTTTCCAGTTGCCTAGCTGTCTGGGGTTCTCGCTACATCGATGTACTAGAAAAAACTCAATTATCATTCTACAAAAATCTTTTACTATTGCCCCGTACTACCTCATCGGCCATTGTCAGGCTTGAAACAGGGTCAACCCATCTGTCATTCTACGTCTTCAAGTTGACGCTAAACTTTTTTATCAAGTTGCTGTTTATCGACGGTTCACGGTTGCCAAAGATTTGCCTCAATCGACAAATAGCACTTCTCAACACGACAAAGCCAAGTGCCAGGTTCAACTGGGTTTATAACTTTAAAAAATGGTCGGAGGAACTTGGTCTAAATGATTTTTGGTCATTAAATCCATATGACCTTAAGAGCCGCCGCGCAGCCGTCCTTGAGCAGCTCTATACAATCCTTTACAATAAAGATGTGCAAATAGTGCATAACTCAACGTACACACTATTTTACGCAAACTTCAACCCACCTATACCTAAATTTTGATTGCCCATTGAACCTAATTAGATTAATTGCCCAGCTTCGAGTGTCTACCACTTATATTTGCCAATTTTCATATAAAGGCATAAACTACAAAATTGCACAAAATGAAATATGTAGCGTCTGCAACATGTATGAAGCTGAAACACTCCACCACCTTCTCTTTGTCTGCCCCTTATATAGAGGCCTTCGCCCTACAACATGGGCAAATCCGGGCTATATAGTACAAGTCCTAGATAACCTAACTATTCATGACGTCAAGCAAATAGCCACCGCCATCTTAGGAATACTTAGGCTACGTTCTTTTTTGAGAAACGAATAGATAAACAGGTATTAGCAAAATTTTTTAAGAGGGCCTTTGTCTCCAAATTATTTTTTAGTTGTTACTATTTTAGTTGTTATTACGAGGTTTATTAACTAGCATAGCATTCTTTACATTTATCTGCTACTAGCTTTAGTTGTAAGGTTTTTTTTTCTAACGTTATACAAATTTCTAGGCTTAGAACAATATTGTATAAAAATGTAAAAATTTTTAAAAACAATAAAGTACAGTTACAGTCAGCATACTTCTCAAAACTAACCAATAAAATAAAATAAAAATTTGTTAATTTTAATTATTTAAAAAATTACCTAACTAAAAAAAATGCAAAAAATCTGAAAAAAAAATGAACTCCGAATTATACACCAGAATCAACATTTTTTTCTCTTTCTATTCTGGTTATTTTCTACAAGGTACGTAAAAAGTGGCAAATTCAACGCAATTTAACCTATTTCTTCCCAGATCTTAATAAATTTTTCAAATTTTCTTGGGTTTCTTCAGACTACATCTTTCGTCTAGCGAAGCGTATAACAAATTATTTTTGCCTGTCAACTACTTCTCAGGAAAATGTGTCAAATATCCTCAAATTAAGTAAAATATGAGAAATTTGAGTTTTTGTAAATCGCAATATTTAAAAAAGAGATTTATTTTAAATATAAAATTTTACGAAATGTAGCAGACTTTCGTGGTAGATGTAAATAAAAAAAATTATGTCAAAAATAAAAAAAAAATCTTTTTCCGTTCGGTGTCCTAAGAGATGTAACTACATTTCTGTAAAATTTTAGTAAAAATGTCAAATTTCTCATATTGACTGACTGATACTAATACTGACAGATAAAAATATTTTGTTATACACTTCGCTAGAAGATGTATTCTGACGAAAAACAAAAAAACTTCGAAGAATTTATAAAGATGTGAGAAGATAGACGGTATACGAAATACTTTTTACGTACCTTCTATAAAATTAACAGAATAAAAAAAAACAATGTTAACTTGTAGGTATACTCTAAAGTTCATAGGTCCTTTTTTTAGTTTTTTCAGTCAACCATAACATTATATTAAAATCGTGAAATTTTGACTTTCCTTAATTTGAACAAAAATCAGTTACTAAGGTTCCAAAATACCTTAGTCGACGAAAAAAAAAAGTTAGCTCTGGAAAGCCTTAATCGATTTTAGCGAAATTTTGTACAAAAATCCTCTATCGGCTGATCATGAACTGATTAATTTTTGGGTAGGATGAAGTGGGGTTGAAGGGAAGAAAAGGGCGATAAAATATTTAAAAAATTGTAACTTTGGAACAAAAGCAAGTAGCGATATACGGTTTCCAGATTTAAGTTTTCATGAATATGGACTAAAAATTTTGTTATAAAGTCTAAATTCGTGGGAGCTTTAGTTTCCGAGTTATTTGAAAAAACGTTAAAATATATTTAAAAAAATCGTAACTTTAGAGGTAATATTACCCAAAAATTTTGTTATAAGGTTCAAGATATTTTGTCTGTCTGTCGGTCTGTTATCTGTTATCTGTGTGTATACACGATAACTCAAGAACGCCTTAATTGATTTTGACGAAATTTGGTACAAAATCTTCTATCGGCTGACCATGAACTGATTAACTTTTGGTTAGGTTGGGTTGGGTTGAAGAGGGGAAAAGGGAGATACAATAATTTAAAAAATTGTAACTTTGGAACAAAAGCAAGTAGCGATATTCGGTTTTCAGATTTTACTTTTCGTAAATATTACCCAAATATTTTGTTATAAGGTTCAAATCTTTCAAAGCTACAGTTTTCGAGATATTTTAATTTACTTTCAACATAAAATATTTCATTTTATGGTAGAATATCCTTGCTTTCTAGCACCAATTTTTTTGTATATATTTTTTGATTTTTTGAAACTACCAATTTTTCATAGTTTTGTTACACCTGGTATCAAGAGCTGGAAAAATTAAAACCGTTTTTCAGCAACTACTTACAGCCACAAATATCGTATATTTTTTTGGTTTAAAAAAAAATATGCAGCAACCAAACTCACGGGCATTGGTCGAAATTTGATTGAATGACTTTTAAGTGTATAAAGAACACGATGACTATTTAGATATGACGTAACATATATTTAAAATTTCTATCTTTCACACAGTTCTTATCCAAAAAAAAATAATCCAAAGAATCGAACCAGTTTTAACTACCACGTTGATTTTTACATCAATAAAATTGCTTCCAGTATAATATGTAGAACAAAAAAGTTTACGAGTGCAAGAAATCAATTAAATGATATTTTGTGATATATTTACGGTAATTGAAGTTTAAAACTACACAGTATCTAGCCTCAATAAGTTGACAAATGGAATTGTCCTTTCAAAGCTCTTTAGTTCAATAAATTTTGATTTGATTTTTCTGTACTCTCCTACGGACTGTTTTTCCGCACTTGCGACCCAACAAACTAAATTTAAATTCAATTCACTCCCTGTTTTACATTCTACGGAAGAGCCCCGAATAAAGACACTTTGATTTAAATTGCTATACCATTGGGAAAGCTGACTAGCCTCTATTTTATGGGCTTACAGACTCTGTACCACATTGAGAGTCTCGTATAGAATTCTACTTTATTTAGTGTGTGAAGATATCTATTTGGAGCAGCGTGTACAGGTGTTTGAAAAAATCGCAAAAGTCGTAAATAAGGCTGTCCAACAGTCCACGTTAAAAGTACTGTGGCGGAAGAAAAAGGTGGCCGTGGTGGTTAGCAAGTTAATAATCCTAGAATCAAAACCTTCAGATTATCAGCTTATATTTTAAACTGTTTTTTTTTTCTATCTTCGGTAGAAATGAGAAAGACCCCATAAAACCATCAATACTAATTATAGCAAACTCATTCAGGTTCTTTTCGGTCATTTGTGACCTTTCAAAATTTTAATTTTTTTTAGTCTGTTAAAAGTGCGCTGAGTTTCCGCACTGCTAGGAGAAATTGTATTCATTATTTGGTATAATTTAAAAATATTTGAGACGCTGTTCTTAAACTGTTTTTCATCAGAGATAACAAAATTTCTTCGGATTTCCCGATTTCATCTTTTAATTCGGATATCAACCAACAAAACAAATTATATTCATTTGGACTAGTACTTTCTAGATCTGAACTATAAAATAAAATTATGACAGGCAGACATTTGAAATTATTTTCTGAATCGTTTATATTAATCAAACAATCGAATTTTTGGAAAATATTTAAAACATTTTTTTTCAAGCGTTTCTATAAGGTTATCCAATGTCACATAGAATATATTTATTTAACAGTCTAGATCTACGCTTGGTTGGTATAGCCATTACCCTCTCCACATAGGCCGATCAGCTCTTATCGTTTTAGTGTCCTTTTATCCACCTTAGCCGCCATTTTGACAGGAAACTAATGGATTATCTGTCACTTTTGAGTGAAAATGGCAGCGAAGGTGGATAAAAGGACACTAAATCGGTATGAGTTGATCGGCCTATCTGGAGAGGGTACTGGTATAGCATAAATATTGGTGAGTTCTAATAATAGTAAGTACCTACTTACCTATCCTAACCAGATTTAAATATAGAAAGAAACAGCTTGCTTTCAAAGTTAAACAAATTTATGAAGGCCCAGTTTATCTAGAATCAAAATCAGAAAATCGCCAACATAATGCTGAATCTGTACTTTGTCGCCGTTGACCGGAAGCTAAGCGAATTTGTCCCTGTTTCCTTTTTCACTTAACTGGGTGATGGAAAAAGTTACGAGTCATTGCTTCTCGATTTTATGGATGTAGTGTGTCTTATCCAAATAGATGTAGGTAAAGTAAAACCTAAGCGAAAAAATTACTACGTTTCTACACGCCTAAAACTGGTTTTATATAAAGACGGTTTTGAATAAACTCGCTTTCTATAAGGGTTCGTCGTGGGTCCGTGAAGTTAGTGCTTCGTTAGTGCTCTTTAGTGCTTTAATAAATTACGTTAGTGCTTCTTTACTTTTTGAGATATTTGACTTTCTTTTCAAGGTTAACAGCCGATCATTCAGATAAAAGTCTTAAACACAAGTTAGTGGTTAGTCTTTAAGTAGTTTCGTTCGTGCTCTTATGGTTTTTTAGATATTTCAAAACTTAGTTTCAATGTCATCAGCGGCACTTTTATTCAGGATTACAAAATGATACTAATTTTAATGTATTTTGTCAGTGCTCTTTAGCGCTTCAAAAAATGTCGACTTTACTTTCTTTTTTCAAAAGTTATCGCGTTTTTAAAAGTCAAAGTGGATGCCACAGTGGCGTGTGAAGTTGGCAGCCAGTGTGTCGAAGTTTATCCACCAAAAATCTACACTTGGTAGTGGTTCGTTCGTGCTTTTTAGTTGTTTAAACAGTGGCGTTAGTGCTTTTCAAGTTCTCCAGATATTCGACATTTTTTACCCAAGGTCAGTCCGTGAAGTTAGCAGTCGATATGTGGAATTTCATCACCAAATTCTTAACATCGATAGTATTTTGTTAGGGCTTTTTAGTTGTCCAACCAGTTTCGTTAGTTAGTGCTTCTCAGTTTTTCAATGTTAGTGCTATCAAACAACTTAAATTACGTTTCTTAAGAAAAAGTGTTTGTGGTTTGTCTAAAAGTTTCTAATACGCACGCGACTATTACTGCGCGATTTATATATTTTCCATCCATAAATGTTTTGGGATTTTTTTTAGTGGACTAGTATAATTTTATTTTTGTTAGTTCTTTTTTGAAAAGTAATGATCTCACGAAAACTAGAAAAGCACTAACAAAACTGCTTAGGCAATAAAAAACACTAACAAAACTGCTTAGGCAACTAAAAAACACTAACGAACCACGAAATACATTGAAATGAGTATCGTTTTGTGATCCTGAATAAAAGTGCGGCTGTTGACCGAGATTTTTAAAAACACGAAAATTAAAAAAATGTAAAGTCGACGCTTTTTAAAGTACTAAAGAGCACTGACGAAATACTTTGAAATGAGTATCATTTTGTGATTCTGACTAAAAGTGCCGCTGATGACCTTGAAAACCATAAGAGCACTAACGAAATTTCTTATAGCAGATGAAAACACTAACAAAATACTAACCACTGACATGTGTTTAAGCCTTTTATGTCAATGATCGGCTTTAGACCTTGGAAAAAAATAAAGTCAAATATCACTAACATAAATTGTTAAAGCACTAGAGAGCAGTAACAAAGCACTAACGATTGACAAATATTTGGCGATAAAATTCGACACATTGACTGCTTGACTTCACGGACCCGTTCGACGGCCCTAATTAAATCTCAGTCAGTAGATTTTTCGATAAAACAAGGGTTGATTATTTCTTTAGGTTGAAAGCATCCTCCAAAGCATTTTTAAAGTGTTTATACCGACCTTTGAATCGGTTTTAAAGTGATAAACTGCTTTCTTAAATCGCTTTAAAATAAAATCGATTAAGTGCTTGAGACGGTTTTAGTGCTGTTTATACGACAAAATTTAATCCTTATATAAAAGTGCTTTAAAAGGCAACAAGGTAAATGTGATGGAAAACACGGATAGATTTATTTTTATAAAAATTGGTAGCTGTGAGATATAAAGGTCAAATCTTAAAAACTGTAGCTATGACGGATTGTTCCAATTCTTAAAAGCAATCAGGTATGAATGATATCTGATTAAAGATTAAAATTGACTTAATAAAATAAAACTAACAATGAAAAATTAGTGTGAAAAAAATTATTTTAAGCCTTCCTTAATCTTTCAAGTGTATTTTTTCGCGAATCATCAACAGTATCACCATTCAAAGCAAGTAGCCGATTTGTATCGAATTGCCGGGCCAATGTTATGTTGACCAAAAAATTTGATACTTCTTAAACGATGTCTCCCTCGTTTCACGACAATAAAAGGACTTCTGTGTCATTCGACGTGCTTTGTATTGTAGGCCGTATATAGTATATTTTTGTTCCTTCAAGTGCCTAAACAAGCAAAACTTCATAACAATTGCAATTGCCCTAATCGAGATCAAAAATCTCACTTGAACCCTCTGTTATTAAGACCGCCGCCGACTCTTTTAAGGGTGGAATAACATTTATGTCTTTTGAAAATAGATTGCCGCACACAATGGGGAGGAATCTAGGGGTGTTTGTTCCCGGATATCCATGTACCAGAGCCATTGATACTGTTATAAATGTTTCCTTGTACCGATGCATTAAATTGTCATTTAGTTTGTCCTTGGTTTAGAGGGATGAGATCTATTTACTTTGTCGTTTTTTATCGGTCTATTAAGTAGTGCAGATTTTCTTTTGGGAAGCTAACCATAGTTGTATAATAAGTATATTATCTTGTACAAAGTCTAGAAAAAAACTCAATTTATAATTGAAGAACCTCGAGACAAAACTCCTTTTTTCCTTATAATTGGATCAGGCTGCGGGAGCAAATATAATAAATGAATGAAATCTTTGTTAGTAAATGTTTAATTCCGGATGTTAAGCTTAGATCTTTTGCTGAAGATAACGTTGCGAAGATAAAGCGTTGTATACAGAAATCCAGCAAGAGTGAGACACTCCCGCATAAATCATAAGAGACATTAAATTAAACCACTACGTACGTGAGGTATTCGGTAGTTAAAGCAGCTGACAGATACTTGAAGCAGGTTTTGTCTATTATTTTAAATTATGTTAAGATATAAATTAGAAAAAATTGTCGTACTTTTTCATTTTATAAAAATTGTCTTAAATAGAGGCACAAAACCATTAGTTTCCCCGTTATTAAAGAAATATCTGTTGGATTAGGCTAAACTTAACACGAATTTAATTTTAAATTGTGGTAATATGAAAATATATATGAAAGACGATGTCCGAAATAAATATCTGGTGTGCGCTTAAAAAAATTTAAATGCGCAAGTGTAGTATGTATAGTATAAAAATTTGTTATTCTGAAATGACCGAATCTTTTCTAACGGCCTTTGAGAAAATAAGGATAAAGACCCAGTTACTAATTTGATAAGCATAAATTTTAGTGCTAATTCTGTATGTCTGTCGTTTTTCTTCCTTACCAAAAAAAAAAGAGACAATCATACAGAATCAGCACTAAGCCATATAAGTCTGGAATAATGGATTTTTTTGGGAGAACTATGGTTTTAAAAAAAACTTATTTATAATCATTTTAGGCAAAAAAGCAGTTTCAGAAAACGTATACCCTTTTATACACGGTGTCCCTTTATTTAAATTGGACAGCATGTATATTATTTCATTTTCTAAAACCCTTTTTATGCCTATCTTTTATCTTCTCCGAGATAATCAAGTTTAAATTTTTGTGGAAAAGAGAGGCAAATACACAGAAAAGAAGCATTTTAAAAATAGATATATATAAATTAAAATCTAATAAATTATTTGTTAATATATGTTACAAAAATCCAAGATTTTAAAAACTATTATAAAAATATATTAAAATAAGACATTAACTGCTAAAATTTAGCATATTATCTACATATAAAAATCCATCGTATTTTAAAGTTGAAAATGTATTTTATTAAAAATTAAAAAATAATTTTATTCAATATAAAAAATTTCATGTATTACCATTAAATATCTCTTGATTTTGATAAATTAATTTATCAAATTTTATATTTTCAAATTTAAAATCTTTTGTTTTACATAGAATTAATTTAAATATATTTAAAATTAATTTATTATTTATTAATATATGTTACAAATTACACGAAAATTAGAAATTATATAGACATCATAACTAAACTGTTACGAAGGCGACTTTTCTCTCTTTCTTTATTCTGTCCAATCCCTTTCCAACGTCTCTTGATTTAGTTTTATCTGCTTTGAAGTTTTTCTTTCTTTCGCGTTTGCGATTTTTCCTGTAGGTTTTTTGTTTTAGCCAAACATTCCTCTTCTTTTTTCCTGGAAAAGAATACCAAATTAATTCATACAAACCTAATTCTTTTAAATTTTTACAAAAAAATTAACAAAATTCCTATATACATACAAGTTTAAAAACTAACGTAAAAAAAAATTTAATAAAAATAAATAATAGAGAAAACCATGTCAGTTTAAATTTTTTTCTAAAAAAATGCTTTGACACAATAATATAATTCCTCTATATAGAATTCTTTTATTTTTTTTTAAATTAGTGTTACCTATGTAAAATGTCTTTAAATTTTTTATTTAAAAGAAATAGTTTTTTTAGGCATTTTATTTTCATATAATTTGGGTTATGTTGTATTTGCAGTACGAAAAAAAATATGACCCAACTTACGCAATACAGAAACGCAAAACCACATATATTTACCCATAAAGTTTCCCACTGTCGATGTCGTCGAACGGTACGACGCGACTGTGGTAAATTTTAAACAGTAGGTATAAAGGAATTTTTCATAAAAGGCAAACACAAGAAAAAAAATCTATTAGTACCTCGATCTGTTTCAAAACTTACCTCGAAATTCAGCAAAAAGTTCTGACATTTACCAATCTTCAAAGAGTTTTTGCTAATAATATAATTCATAATTTTTTCTACGCACTTACTCTAAACTCCTGTAGACCGGGTATAACGAAATATTTTTTCAAGTTTCAGCCTTTGTCGGTCAGAACACATTCGTCGGGTCCCACGACGAAATTTCAAATTTTACTGGCTTGATTTTTAACATTTTTTTTTCACTTTTAATATTTTATATTTTACGGAAAGATTGTAATAACAATATTTTAGCTTTAAATAGGTTCGCGTTTTATTTTTTATATATATTTTAAAAAATAAAACGCGAACCTATTTAAAGCTAAAATAATGTTATTACAATCTTTCCGTAAAATATAAAATATTAAAAGTGAAAAAAAAAATGTTAAAAACATTCATATTTTAAAAATATTTTTTTAAATATATATATTTATTTTTAATACACATGATAAAACTGTACAATTTTAATAAATTAGATTCGAATATCTGGGAAATTCTAAGTTTCATATAAAAATATACTTAAACTTCACAAAATTATATTTAAAATAAATATATTATCTTTAAAACACAATTTATTAAAAAATACAATGCATTTTAAACTTGAATATTTTAAAGAAGACAAAAGATAGACCCAAAGGGTGTCAGAAAATGAGAAAATATATAGGGTGTCCAATTTATAAAAATATAAGTTTGTGTCATATTTTATTTTTGGGATACTCTATATAAAAAGGATCCTATATATGTTTTTTTTAGGAAACCCATGGTTCTCCCAATAAATCCATTATTTCAGATTTTTGGGACATACTGTATCATATCCAAGAATCAAAATTTCTAACCATAATAACTTCTAGGACAGGACCCTCTTACTTTCTCAGACACCAGACGGAATGCAATCCTCTTTCTTTCAAAATAATACGCGCAAAAATAAAATAAACCATGGGACATCCCTATGCGACCGTCTCGTCGGTTTGTCTATCACGTCAGCAGTTAGAGAATTTATTATTTTTTCCAGAATTGCACTTGCGGTAATGACACATCACAGCGAACCGGCAAAGTTAACAATAATAACAATAAAGAATAAAACGAGACATATAAGAGCCTACGCTATGATTTTTATGCTTTACGTGAAGAAAATTTTAAGACCTATAACGAAAACATGAATAAAAGTAATGCCGGAGAAAAATAGTAATTTAATTCTGGGAAAAAGACACACTATAAAAAAAGCTCTAAGTATCGCAAAATGTGTAACAATAATAACTTTGCAAAACAAAAAAAAAATATAAATCAGGGTTTGCCATGGACAAGGTCAAAGGCAAAAAATCTACTGCACATGCCTGACGCAGTCTGCTCTGCGTTTTTTCCAGGCCAACTTGATTGGAAGAGTTATTATCGCTACGAGTTTTTTTCGGAAAATGCAAGAGCAGGGCGGCTATATTATCTCCTAATTATATGACTTTATACCTACGACCAACTAATTTTACGACCATCTCAACACGATTTTAATGGCTCATTTACGGTTCTAGGATAATAATAAAGCTTAGTCGTAAACCACAAGATGGCGTGACAAGTGATGAAACTTTTATTTTTGTAACAAATTTTAGTATTTAATCAGAAATAGGTCCCGTTAAATTGACACATTACGCATTTTTAAGCAAAAAAAACTTTTACGTTACCTTATTATATACCTATGTATATACAGACCGCTTCAAGCTACTACGAACATAGGGGGAATCAAGTCCAATTTACTCTCCGTGCCGTACGACCGAGGTGGATTCGAAGCACGCTGCAGTGTTATCTTTTGGAAATTCATTTTGTTTTTATTATTTTGTTTTATTTCTGCCTTGCTCGAGAAACAGATTGATAAGTTCTTAAGTGAAATAATACATTTTTAAAACTGAAAATGGATGTCTACGAAGTTGCCGAAAAAGTGCAGATGGTCAAATGGTCAAATCGTCATAACCCAACACACGTTCGATATTGGTCGAGGGAAAATTGTCTATGTATCCCCAAAAGCTAAATGTTTGGGGGGGGGGGTATTGTAGGGGAACACGTAATTGGGCCATTTTTTATTAACGGCAATTGCAATTTGAATGGTCCTAGATACTTGGATCTACTGCAGCAGCACATTATTCCAACTGCTAGGCAGTTGTTAGGTGTAAGATTTGGTGAAACATGGTTCCAACAAGATGGTTGTTCCGCTCACAATGTTGGCCTTGTTAGGGAATATCTTGATAATGTATTTCCTAATCGGGTTATAAGTACACGGGGAACTATTTTATGGCCAGCTCGATCTCCCGATCTTGCTCCTAATGACTTCTATCTGTTTTTGAAGAAGCTTTTCAAATTATCACCCCTAACATGCTTGGAAACGTTAGAAGGGGTTTTTATAGTAGGCTCGGATATTGTCTAGCCGAGCAAGGAGGACTTTTCGAACATTGGCTTTAATTTTTTTTTGACTGGGAGAATCTTTTTGGTTTTTAGAATGTATTATTTTATTTTGAGAACTTGCTTTTATTTTGTTTCTCCTTATTATTTTCATTGTAACACGTCGTCACTAATAAATCTGAGCAGTTGACAATAAAACGCTCTTATTTATCAGTGACAAAAAATAAGAAAATTACGTTATAAAAATTTGCGTATTTATTGACCAAATTCCGGTTTCATTGACTACGCTCCACACAGCACCGTGGTTAGAGGCGTACTAAATACAAGGCGAACGGCAGCGAATGGCGATCGGAAGCCTGAGTGTTGGTTGCTTCACTGATAGGCGTGCGGTGTCTCTGCATGTACGTACACTGGCAAATTAGACTTCTTTCGCCCTATGTTCGCAGTAGCTTGAAGCGGTCTGTATAAAGGTTGTTGAATTAAGAGTGTTCGCGTTTGACATTTTTAATAATTTCTGATATTTTTGATGACATTTTTATTGATCGTAGGTAAAACATACTACAGTTACTCGCATGTTATGGTAATTTCATCTTCGCGTTTAATGACATGCTTATTATGTAAACTACTATTAACATACTAAAAAAACTGGTGATAAAATAACATGCATTCAAAAGACAAATCACTTATTTATACAATTGTCAACCTATTTTAATCACCTAAAATTCAGAGATTACTGGCAGCTGCGTGTTCTGTCTGCAACCATTGGAAAATGAAAAAAAAAATCAGGAATTGTTATCCATTAGCGTAGATCAAGACACAGGTCCGCATAATCAGCTTTTAAAATGGAAAGTTAAAGAAAGACACTTTTACTGTAACTCTCTAATCGAGTAATACCCCCTACTTTTAGGCCTTTGCCCAAATCCCATTTTGCATTTTAATAAAACAGGAAATTAAAATATTTTATATTGAACTTTTGGGGTAAAAGTCCGCACTTGAGGGCTGGTTTTACAATTAGCTTTTTATGTTTTTCTCATTTTACGATATTTTTTTCAAAACACATCTGTGGACTAAAACCCAAACGTTTCAACTTTTGACCCATACTAATAGGACTGTTACCCCATACCATGAGGTAAAAGTCCTAATGTGCATGTGTTAGCTAATTTGCCCAAAATAACCTCCTTTTTGGTTTGGTTTAAAACTGATATTTATCAATAACTTAGTAATTTTTGATAGAGGTTCGATAAAAAGTACAAAGTCACAATACCATAACGGAATGCGTGGCAAGCCTAGAAGTTCAGAAAAGTTATCCACTTGGAGAACACGCTACGGTATTTCAAGCGGAGGTATATGCCATTATCATGGCAGCAACCCTACCGGAGGTCAGGAATGGCATTCCGACAGCCAGGCTGCCCTCAAGTCTCTAAGTGCACCCAAAGTACTGCAAACACTGGCTCAAGACAAGAGGGTAACACTGATGTGGGTCCCAGGTCATGAGGGAATACCAGGGAACGAGAAAGAGGACGAACTTGCCAGACTAGGGGCCAAAACTCAATACATTGGACCGGAACCTCTTCTGGGAATAACAAGGAAACAGGTACAGAGTAAGCTCAACAAATGGGCGAACAATAAACTGGAGACGTCCTGGAAACAAGAGTCAAAGTGCAGACAACCGAATGTAACCAGAACTAAATGGCAAGACCCGAAAGAATATTGGACTGCTGATAGGGATTCTGACTGGGAACAATCGACTGAAAAAACATCTGACGCAAATAAGAGTAGCAGGAGAACCCGTGTGTCCTACTTGCAGGGTCAAAGAGAAATCGGTGCAGATAGCACAGTGCAATGCATATGCCAGATCAAGGCAGCTGAAGTGGGGATTTCCCACGATAGAGGAAGAAGGGCTGCACTCGCTCAAATGAGCCGACATATTGAACTTCGTAAAGAAGACAGGGAGGCCCAAAAATAGAGTTTCAGCGGAAGTAGGGGTATAGGAGTAAGGAACGGGGTATGGCAGAAAAGACCCAAGAAGAGGTCTAATTGCCAGTCCGACGGGCCGCCCCTATACTTCTACTAATACTACTAGTCATTTTTTATCCAAGCATTAGACAAATTAAGTTGTCTTATATTAGTCCCGAGCCATGAGGAGATACCAGAAAACGAGAAGGCGGACGAGTTGGGAATGACAAGGAAACAGGTTCAAAGTGAGGCCAATAAATGGGCAATATAGATCGTCCTGGAGGCAAGAACCAGTGTGCAGACAGTCTAAACTATTCGTGGATGGCACGGATGCAGCCAAAACTAAATAGCTCCTGAGTAAAACTCGAAAGTGATTGGACACAATTGGCTGAACGAACACCTGTCGCGTATCGGAGTAGCAAGGGATCCCGCTTGTCTAGCCTGCGGGTTGGAAGAGGAGTCGGACCGGCACCTGATAGTATGTAACGCACAGGCCAGATTAAGGCAACTAACGTAGGGTTGTCCCACGATAAAGGAAGAAGAGCTGCACTTGCTTCAATGGGCCGACATACTGAACTTCGTAAAGAAGACAGGACTGCCCGGAGAGAGAGCGTGGGTTGCGTAGCGGGAGTAGAAAGATAGGGGTCACATTTAGCAAAAGTATTATTTTCAAAACAAAAAATATATAAACTTTGGAACCCTTAATTTTTGAATGTCGATGGTCCCCCCGTAAAAATAAAGTAGAATACAAAACGCAAACGTACGTTTTTTTGTACAGTCGGCGAAACAATAAATTTTAGCTAGATAAGCTATTTCGTCTATTTTTTCTCCCATAAAACTCACATTTTATAAAAGTTTGGTATATTTGATTGAATATTGTTTAAGTTTGATTTCTGACCTTCTTGTTGTACAGTCATCTAATCAATAAAGTTTCTTCAGAACCAATTTGACTGTTTTTTAATATTGAACGTTTGGAACGTCAGTGGAATATTATATATTTCTATTTAATAGGTGTTTCACAAGGTCTTAATTTGATTAAAACGACTTACGTTAGATATGATTACTTTTATAAGTAGAAATACAACGTATTAAATTATTTATATATCGATCTAAGTTTTTGTTCAAGTTAAAATTCTTGCAGAACCTTTTAAACGAATAATGAGATTGCTCGGTGGCCTGTTCCGAATGAAAACCTAATGGTTTCTTTGTGACTTCGATAAATTCTGGAATATGGTATATAACAGCGTGTATTCGGGGGTATATTTTAGCTGAGCCTTTTTTATTTCTGCTTCAAACTGCAGTATATAAATGGCATAGTTTGCATCCAATCAATTTCCAAAACAGCTAGTCACCAATCTGTTGAAGCTTTCTAATACTGGTATACAGGGTATCCTAAGAATCCGAGTTCACCCTAATATCTCCAGAAACAAAAGGGACAGAGGAGTAAAATTTACTGACTTTAGAAATAAATTTGTTCAAAGAAGGTTGTTATTTAAGAAGGAAAATTTTTAACTAAAATACTTTTATATCAAAATTTATTGTTTCGTTGAGCGTACAAAAAATCGTACGTTTGCGATTTTGCATTCTACTTCTTCTTGATTAGGAGACCATCGACATTCAAAAATGAGGAAAGTTTGTATATTTTTTGTTTTGAAAATAATACTTTTGCTAACTGTGGGTACACAACGGGGTATGGCAGAAAAGGATCATGAAGTGGCCTAATTGACAGGCCCACGGGCCGCCTCCTCCTACTACTACTTAATTGGTTAAAAGTTGCTATTAGTATAAAATTGGTGCGGGCTTTTACCTCAATCTACGCTATGTGTGAATTTTCGCGTCTGCAGCATGCGATTAAATTTGTATTTTTGTCGCGATACTACTTGCGCCATCTCAGACATTCAAAAGGGGACAAGTTACAAGTCTGTGGCACTCGAAAAACGCACTTGTAAAAAGTTTTCGCGTTTCTTCTTTGATTTACAGCTTTCAAGAAGACGTAAAACGGTTTTTGCGCGCCTCGGTGGACGTGTAAAAGTTTTTTGTTCGCACTAAACACGACGTTAAAAATTTCGCCGTTTAAATAGCAATGTTAATCAAACGATTATGGCTAATATATGGCAATAAAAAGATTAGCTCGGTCGCTAAAATGGCTGAAGTATGTCGGCTTACGGTCATCGAGCATCGAAAGATTGACATTTTAATGCATATTTTAGTAATTAAAACTGCCGTATGAGAGTGTATAAGCCGCATTGCTGCCTTAATGGCTACAGATTTTATGATTATACTATTTTTGGGTGTCAATTTTTATCTCTATGGCGACCTTTTTCTACCCTTGGCTGTGGCTTCTGCGATGCAAGGCGGTCCGCAGGCCCACTTCACACCGCACCCAGAAAAACTAGTTTTTATTCAGTAATATTTTGTTAGAATTTAATAAAAGAAATATAAAATACGTAAGATCGGAATAAACTGACTTTAATAAAGTAAGCATTATTTTTGACATTTCCGCACGAATATTAAACAACTACTACATATTTTTAGGCACTTTACTCGCCTACTATGAAATTGCTGCTACCCTCCCTCACCTTGTTGCGCTATGTAATTAATAACATTCTTGCTACTACTTCGTATATCGTGCGACCTATAAAGTTGACTTAATTAAAGGTCGGCACAGAAATTATGACAAAGTTCTGGCCGGATAGCCGAAACGTAGGTTTCAGATAGCCCCGGTTACCAAAAAGAACGCCGTATAACCTCAATTTTGTCATAATAATCAGTCCTGATAAGATTAACTTTGTTTTCTCGTTTATAGTTCGATGAAAACACTGAAATGTAAAAATTTAAGTGAAACTTTCCTAAAAATATGTAGTAGTTGTTTAACCTTCGTGGGAACTGTCAAAAATAGTGCCGACTTTATGTATAAATCGATAAGTCTCGTATTTGATAGGTACTCTATCCATTCGAATAATGTGGCACCTTATATTATTTTGTACAGGTTCTACTCAGTAATCCTCTGGATCTATTTGTATGTTTTTTCTTCGGTGTAGCTATTCTTGAAATCATGGAGAAAACAATTATCTCCCTGTGCGTCTATTCTTGAATCAAGAGAAAATTTGTTTTGTCTCACTTTTGCCCGATATTGATCGAAAGTAATTCTCTTAGTCAAGACCAATAGAATAACTTTCGCAATATCGGGCAGAAGTGAGAGAAACCGTTTTAAACCGGAGATTTTGACCAATGAGATGCATAGTAGCAAGAGAATTTGACTCCCTGGGTACCGATACTGGAAGTCATAGAAAGTGATCGTTCGGCTAAGAGAAGAAAAGTAGTTTCAACCAATAAACGCGCTTAAAAGCAGTGACGAGACGATCGAATAATCACCAAACTATTATGGGCACGCGCAGAGCTGCCTCGAACAATAATTTTTGAGCGAAGCCGTTCTTTCGACTAGACCCAGTAGTTGGGAGTTGTAGGAAAGCTCGTGTGAAAAACGTCACTCGTATTATTTCAGAGCACGCTATAGGACGAAACCATCACGTGACCGAACTCGCTAATGCGCATGCTACGGCAAACTTGACCGTCTTTTAGAGTAGGACACGCATAGTGGTCGATTTTTGTAAAAACGCGGATATTAAAAAAACTTCCACATTGTAACTTAATCATACAAAATATTTAGTTTTAATAAAAAGATAAATTTATTCTTATTTAGCTGATACACAGGATGATCGTGTGAATTTTCACATTTATCTTAAGACATTTTTAAGAGGTAAAAGATATATATTTATTAATTAGCGAAATTTGTGATGGTGGTGTGAGCGGGGATCTACGAAGGACATATATGTAGATTGAAAGACGATTGGAGCTTGAATGGGTTTTATTTAGCCAAAAATGTTGGGATGTCAAATACAGTTTGAATATAGCACTGATGGTCTCATTACTATTTAAAAGTGTCCAGTCTCGTGATAATTTTATTATAGTTAAAGTCACATGATATTTTAATTTTAAGCTCACTTCACAAAATTAAACTAAAAATGTTGGTTTAGAACAATCAAATTTACTTTAAAGTAATTGACACAATATATAAATGTTATAGTATACTAGAATATTTTTATGTATATAGGGTATATTAAAAAGAATGCCAACCGAAACTTTCAAACGAAACACCCAGTATATTATTGAATTTTTGCATTTGAAATTTTGAAATTTGAAATTCGAAATTCTAAGCATTTTTATATAACGTACCCTATGTCGATCTTCAACTGTTTTCGAGATATTAACAGTTGAATACTGTCATACTCTGGGTCCTCTATTTGAAATTGGATGTTGAATACGTAATGTCAAACTCGTAAAAAGCATAGTTTATTCTTTGGTCAACTATTCGCCTAGTATCTTGACAACCATATAAAGGCAAATTTGGATAAATTTTGAATTTTTTAATTTTTCCATTTATGTCCGCGTTTTCCGGAAAATCGACCACTGTGCGTCGTTCGAATGACTTTTGTGCGATTGATCACTTCTCAGGGTATGATCGTTCTATTAAGCCCAGAATAGAGCCCCTGGAAGCAAATTTTCTCTCGATTCAAGAATAGACGCACTGAAACGCATAGATCCTATTGGCCGACGCCACCGGTTCCCTCGAACATGACTTTTGATGAAATTTGTTTCTACTGGTTTTTAGTGAGAAAAATAAAAGATGCTACTTAATTTCTATTAAAATATGGTCATTAGTTTCATTTGAGGAATTATTTTCTTTTTCCTGATCTCAAGGATAGCTACACTGCATTCTAAAGTCTTACAGTTAAAAATGTTTTAAGTAGTTGTGTTGTGGCCGTAGATAGAGGAAATATTTCTATCTACAGTTGTGGCTTAGAAATGTGTTAAAAAAATCAATATTTTTATTTATGTCCAACAGTTAAGTTTCTATGACAACGAATATTTATGTGATTTTGTATTTGTATCTGAATAGTTAATTTGACTGTCGTGATTCTCAATTACTTCAATTTCTTTACTGTTGAGATGAATCTTGCATGTATCTGAAGACAATTTGTTCTTCATACACCTTTTTATCTCGTCTATATCTCGGTAAATTTCATCTCTCCGCAATAAAATGGTAGTAGTACGATCTCACACTCTAATGACACGTTCTGAAGCGGTACTTCGGTACGCTCCGAGCTCAGTTTGGAACGCGGTAAATCATACCTGGATTTCCACGCCTACTATATATAAGAACAACATCGTTATATCTTATAGCCACGTTCAATGCGTTATATGTAGCATGCCCCAACAATAACAATTTGTTGTGAATTTAACGATCTCCAGCATTTTAAAAGCGCACCAATGGAAAAAAACACTACTCGCACGAACGATGTGAATTTTCTGCAAGTTTGAGGGGAATTTTAAAATGCAGAAAGATGACTTACAACTCCGTAATTAAATAGTGCGATAATATTTGATCAAAATGAAATCAGTGTTTTATAGTCACGATCTTAATACTACTCTCCGAATTAGTGTGCTTCGGTGTTACGTTTTTAGCATCTTATATTATGGCATGGAAGCATGGTCACTCACTGACGCCGCGTGAAAAATGTTAGAGGCATTCGAAATGTGCTGTTATCGTAGAATACTAAGGATCTCTTGGACGGACAGAGTAACTAATGTGGATGTTTTGCTTGAAATAAATAAAGATCTTGAAGTTTTATTTACCATCAAAAAAGACAAATATAAACTTTTAAAATTGATAAAAGAAGACCAAATTGAAGAGGTCCGGGTCGTAGACGGATATCATGGCTTAAAAATCTTAGACAATGTTATGGTTTTAGTACTACGACACTTCTAAGAGAGCATGGCATTTGAAGAAGAAGAAGAAGATAAACTCGAATATTTTTGACAAAAAGTCATTGTTTAGGTAGTTACCGGAGTTATGGATTTGAATATTCTACAAGAAACTCAATTTGCATAATACTTGGATCAAAAATGACTAAGTTGTTGCTAAATACCAATTTGAAATCCTTCCAATTAATAAACTACTATGATAAAAACTGGGCCTAATAGCGTTTTCGATCTACATTGCTCTCAGATCACCTCCAGTCAGAGCAGAGGCGTCACAAATCTGTCCGAGAGTGATCTGAAGGCGATTCCGATTCCAAAGACGATCCCTCGAATTGCGATAGTAAATCAAAAGCAATTACGCTGTAATAGGTATTTACGTCACTACATCGGAAAATTGACGTGTTTGAAATTAACTCTGTGTTTCGGAATTCCATAGTCTATATTCTATTTATACACGACGATTCGATCAGTCAGGTACCTTTATATGACCGTCTTGAGGTGCTAACTACAATCAATTCCTAAGGCTACGTATACTATGGGAAATCACTCAACCCTGAAGTTTAAAACAAGGAGGGGCTTCCAAATATTTGGAATTTCAACACTTGGTTTACTGAAAATACCCTGATTCTGCCCAATAAAGGCAGCTTCAAGGAATTTTCGTTTCTTCCAGTGTGAGTCCCTGTATAAAACCTTTGCATTTATCCACTTCATTCGGTGTTGTTTTGACCAAGAATTTTCGGCGATTCCTGATTTCGTTGTTTCGCTTCTTTGGGTATTCGTCTGATGTTCCTTAAGCCCAACAGATAATGGAACACACTCACAAGGAACTTGGTAAATGCATTCCTTATTTTGTTTGTTCTCCGGTTTTGTTTTACTAAACGAATTGTATTATTAGATTTAAAAGCTGTATTAATATTAAAGTTGCTAGTCTTCGAATTTTCTCTGACTCCTTTAATGTATGGAATTGTTCGCTACTCTCCGAATTTTCTCTGATACTCCTTTAATGTATGGAATTGTAAGGAATGCTGGTTTTGGTGTTCTAATCTCTGTCCTGTTTACTGAAATTTAGAAATAGTATCTGTTATAAGTTTCTTATTTCGATTTCTAAGTCATGAGAATTGTTACATATTTGAACGACTCTGTTATACAAAGTTCTTATTATGCCTCGTTTGGTTGTAGAAGAATGATTTGAACCTTGGTTTAAATATTGTCCTGTGTGAGTGGGTTTACGATAAACTAATGTTCTCTACTCGTTTGACAAGTACATCAAGAAAAGAAATTTGACAATTTTGCTCGAACTCCATTGTAAATTTAATGGTGGGTCTTATATTAATTAGTTGGTGAAGAAACTCTGAAATTTGCTAGTCATTCCCGATCCAGACAATAAGAGTATCATCAACATATTTTAGCCAGATCTTAGGTTTATACGTTGCGGTATCAACCGCGTGTGA
Source organism: Oxystoma pomonae (assembly GCA_963921995.1). Classification (NCBI taxonomy): domain Eukaryota; kingdom Metazoa; phylum Arthropoda; class Insecta; order Coleoptera; family Brentidae; genus Oxystoma; species Oxystoma pomonae. Next base: position 24,212,708 of record OY998164.1, on the reverse strand, counting down.
TTCGAACCACTCCACTGTAAATATTGGCCACCACTGACGAAAGCGATGTACCCATGACGGACTGACGTCATTTTCTTGGATCTCTATTTGATACATTGTTTTAGACACCGACAATAATTATAAAAAAAAGTCATGTCGTTGATTGTTTCAACTGTTACTTCAAGTTGACAACAACAAATTATTTGACATGCGAAATGTTGAAAACAAAGATATACTAAAAATAAAAGAAAACCATTTTTGCAGAATTACCTGCTAAAAAAAACGCTACCCAACTACGTATTAAAGTAGCTGGGTTTAATCTTTAAGGTTGCATTTACAGGTGCATTTATAATTAAATTGGAAACACTCCCGCTAGCTGATACCGACAACAGGTTAACTTAAAAGCATATAGATTTAAAAACCGGCTACTGGCGCTAGACGAAATAATCGTATTCTAATTTAAACAGGAGCGTCAACTACTAGCAAGAGTCTCCAACCTCTAAATGGAGCTTTAGTGACCTGTTTTTTTAGTACTCAAGTATCCGTGTGTTTCTGACACTGAGGTTCTAAAATCTATCCTTTGCACTCCAAGATTTCACTAGTACACTTGCACGTAACTACTATGCAATAATTTAAATTTAAAAAAAATGGTTAAATCAAAATAAAAACAAAATTATGTGGGGTTATGGGCGCCGAATGTTTCTATGCGAATTCCTAGAAAACCCAGCGAGCCAGTAAAGTTCTCTTTTTTCTTTGATAGACTCGGGGTAAATGCCCGCGCAGCGGTAGGCCTTTTTCGGCGGGCGACCGCACACGCGGAGTGGTTTCATATTTGTTTTAGAACAATGTTTTTGTAAAAACATTTTTGAAAGATAAACATAACCTCGGATGGTTTTCTGTCAGAAAACGTAAAAATACTCTTCTGTCACACTGCGGCCCGATTTAAAAATTGTTGACAAAATACCTGCAATTACCATGGAATTGTATAAATTCTGCGGTCTATCGGTCAACATTTAAACTGCGTGTGCTCCCAAATTCAATGAAGTGTGAATGATTGATCGGTTTTCATTTCCGGAGTGCACAGGTTTTTAGAAAAAAGGAAATTAGTTTTTATTTTCGCTAAAGCAAGGAAATATAAAAAGGAAAAATGTAATCCAGAGGAAATTGTGAGTATTTCTCTATTTTTTTCTTTTAAATCGGGTTCTTTCTCAACCGCAATTATTTTGAGCGTTTTGGGATAGATGAGAGCACCAGAGCTTTTATTTTGAAGAAAAAATAATTGAGAATTTTGAAAAATCCTTCAGATATTTCTGGTAAGCATTTAAAAATGATCACCTCTGGAAAATTTCAGCTAATTCTGATGTTTAGTTTTCCCTGTTCACTCTGGCAAAAGATTAAAAAATTAAAAAACAAGGCGTTGCCAGTTGTACTTTTTTTTACTTAAAATCAGGGGAGAAACTATAGCCTTAAAACAAAAGATTTAAGAATATTGGTTGGAATTTTCTACAAATGTCTCAATTATCTATTGTTTTGATCGAACTCCTTGATCCGTCATGATTGACGGGGCAGAAAATCGGCCCGCCAGAGGTTTGGGAATAAATCGAACACGCAGATATCGGCGGGAGGGTGATCCGTTCTTAAGTGAAATACGCAAATATTTTTTTGGATTAATCGCGGATCGCTCGGGAGCGCTTTTTGAGCGTAGATCGAAAACGCTATAAATCTGCCAATCAGAATCAGGTAGTTTGACATAATTACTTTAATAGCCAGCGCCGCACGAGATGCAGTTTATCGTATTAACTTTTAAACAGTTTAAACAACATATGATTAGCGCATTTTTCACCTCTCTAAATTGTGTTGTCTCGTCCGATGGTTAAGAAGGCTTTTAAGAGTCGACGACGTGATGCCGCACGCAGTAATTGAGAATCGGGATTCCTGCAATTTGCGCAGACACCTCCAGAGAAATTCCTAAGACACTTTAGTGCAACCATATAACTATGCGATACTATAGGGTGGGACAAAAAATTTGTCACTTTTGGAACGCGCTATAACTGTATACCCAATCGGTCGATTTTCGAAATTTTTGGCTATTTTAATAGACAAAAGATGAAACTTTACTGACGCGACTCAAAATTTGACATTTGTCAAAAATGAACTTGAGTTTTGTCAATAGAGCAGAAGCCCCATACTTTCTTCGCCTACCGAGGTATCACTTATCTAAATTGGTTATAAGTATAGAGTATTTAGACCAAAAATTGTGATATCTGTAAGAAGCTGCGCTGTTTAGGGCTAGCATAGCTTGCAACTCCGATTTTAAAAATTTTAGGCTTTTGGTAGGACAAGACATGAGTTCTTGCTAATCAAGCACAAAATTTTACATATGTCAAAAATCCAAGATGGCGGAGAGCTTTAAAAAATGGGTTAGTTTTACCCCCCTGCGAAAAATTTGTGTGCGTCCCTGGACTAGATTTTTGTTTTCCCAAAAACTTTTGACCCAGTCGCCCAATTTTTGACATATTTTAAAATTTTGAACGGAACTAGTGAAGATTCATGTGTCGTTTTACCAAGAAGCTTAAGCAAGAAGCGTGCTAGCCTTAAACAGTGCACCTTCCTATAGACATTACAATTTTTATAACTCTTTTATCTCATAACCAATTTAGATAATTAATACCTCGGGGGTGAAATTTACCCATTACCACCCACGAAAAATTGAGTGAAATTTTTTGATATTTAACTGAATTTGTGTGGACACCATTGACACAATGTTTGACCTTGTTAATGTAATAAACTTTTCACACAATCCCGAGTTACCTTGCGTTATTTTGAGTGACTCTCACTCAATTTTCAGTGAGATATTTTTTTCACTCAATCACCATTGAGTGAATCAAAAATTTAATTTTTTACAGTGTATAGATATTATTGGACTTATCCATTTAGATTTGTAAAGCATGAGAAGATCCTTTACCCCGACATCTACTGCGACATATTTTTTTCATTTTTAATACCCACATAATCCAAAAACAACTACTTTTTTTATTGGCGGATATAATCCACAGTAACACATATTAGTCATCTCACAGAAAATATTACGGAGAACGTCGTTTTTACGAAATTTATTATTTTAGTATGCAACGTATTAAGCTGATGGGTCTGTGCGCGGTCACTGGACCTTTGCAATTCTTCAAAAGTCGCTTCACTCTTTTATGAAGTCCGCCGACTTATGTCTCACTGTCACGTACCATACTGGCTTTAGGTTCAAACGCAAGTATTACGTATCTGGGATCTGTATTCGTGAACTTCACAAAAGATGTGAATAATGGATCCGCGCCTTCTCAGTTATATTAATAGCGCTCAAAAACGGCTCGCGAGTGATCCCAGATCAATCCAAAAAAGATTTGCGTGTTCGATTTGTACGCTTAATCTCTGTGGGGTTATTCTTGAATCGAGAGAAAATTTGCTCCCAGGAGTCGCTACTCTCGAATTCTCTCGGTCCAAATCTTCGGCGAAAATCGGTTTCTCTCACTTTTGCCCGATATTGATGGAAAGTAATTCTCTTAGTCAAAACCAATAGAATTACTTTCGATCAATATCGTACAAAAGTGAGAGAAACCGATTTAAACCGAAGATTTGGACCAATGAGATGTATAGTAGCGCGAGAATTTAACTCTCTGGGAGCAAATTTTATCTCGATTCAAGAATAACCCTCCTGGTGGATCGCTTTTTCTTGGCCCGTCAATCTTGACAGATCAAGAGATTAAAGCAAATCAATATGCATAACCTTACTTTATTAGTTTTTTGTTCCTTTTATTTTTAAACGTTAATGGCATCTTTTTTGAAAAAAAAAAATGGACAAAAAGTCGAGTATGAACATTAGCCTCAAAAAAGGGCAAAAATTATTAATTTTGTGCAAAAAAAATATTTTGGGTCCATTTTTGCGAGCTTAACATAGTTACTGGTGTTCTCTTTTTCTAAATGCATGCATCTGAGAGAGATCCAGCATACTACCCATACCAGGAAAATACCTGCCTGTACACACTAACTATCTTCTTGAGATGTGTCCCAATTAGAAAAAGAAAACAATAGTAACTGTCAACTCACGCCGGTTGCCCAGGGCGAAACATCGTTTAATCGTTTCTCTTTTCGTTTTGGTCCATTGAGTGTTTCTTGTGGGATGCTTTTCTAAGTTTGAATTTTCGTTTTTTCCACGCAAGATCTTTTGTTTTTGGATGCTTTTCGGTAACTAATTTGGAGGTTTTTTAACTTCTTTTTTCTTTTTTCTTTAATAGTAAATGTGTTAAGCTCACAAAAACGGACCTTTTGTATTGGATTACACTACTAAACACTCATTGCATGCACCCAGTGGTGGTCCCAGGGGGGGCATGGGGGGCGATCGCCCCCCCCCTTTGCTCCAGAAGAAAGTAAACAACAAAGATGCTGGTGGTAACCCTAAAGTCTTTGGACACACCACACAATAAACAAATGCGTGACGTACTTATTATAGAGTTTCTATTTATAAACAAGTTTTCGATAAAATCATTTCGGATATAAAATCAAGGTTCAATAACGTTTTTTACAACGCGAAGCCAAAATCAAGGCAAAATTAACTAATGTCGTTTCTAAATACTATAAACTTAGTATTTGGAAACAATATTGGTCAGAAGTCAACAGAAGCTTAAATCATAACATACCTGATAACGTTTTCGAGGCAATGAACAAGTGTGGCGATATTTTTCCCTTGATAAAAACATTCTGGGATGTTTGCCAGTAAGGCTTCGTCGGAAAGACGCTTCTCGTGCCTCCAGAAGATTGAAAATATAAGTACTTAAAAATACCATGACGGAAATTCGTCTGGCGGGCTTAGTTGCTGCATATCAACAGACATATTGAAATTAACATTGAGCGAGTTATGCCCGAAAAATCTTATATTTGAGATATTCAACTTACAAAGCCTTTTAGACCTCAAAAAAAGTATATATCTATTAGGTTTTGTTGGTGGTTTGTTTCTTATCTATGTTTTTGATAACTGAAAAAATTATGCGTAGTTACTCAAGCGCGGATTTCAGAGCGGTAGAGTAACTACCCTCAACTCACCTCACATAACACCTTTGATATTTACGGTATTAATTTAATTTGGTGCTTTTTTTCTAGTTATTTTTTATTTTTTTTCTGGCAAAGGTCCACCAATACGCTGGTGTTACCCGATTAATGTGTTACCCGATTAATAACAAGAGTATATAGAGCGAATAAGTTTCCTAAGGTTTCTCAGTGTGGTTTCTGAGTGCATCTATATACAGGGTGGATTCTTTAAGCGGAACGGTGCTTCTAGCGAATTAGAATTTGGTTGAATAAAAAAATCGAAAAACACGTCGACTGAGATTTTCAATTTCCTTTAATCACGTTATCTTGGATTTTGTTTATGTCATTTAGTATACGAGGTATGGCAATTTTTTTATTTCTTTTTAAATAGGACACCCTATATATTTTACAATTTTTTAAATCTGCAAACAATTCTCTCTTCAGCAATACTACACAGTAGGATATATCTTTTACGATAATCAAGATATTTTTATCTAAATCTGTATGGAAAACTTCCATATTCATTGAAATATCCCCCGTAAAACAGTAATAGACAACAATTCCATCCAAGTTTAAATGCCTCTATCTTGGAAACCATAAGAGATAGAGTGCTAGTATGTGGTATTGTCAAAAAGATAATTTTTTTTTAGAATTCAAATATGTCAAACTATAGAGGGTGTCCTATTTAAAAAATATATTTTTTTGCCATACCTCGTAAACAAAATGATATGAAAAATCCAAGATAGCACGATTAAAGAAAATTAAAATTCCCAGTTGACATGTTTTTGAATTTTTTTATAAAACCAAATTCTAACCCGCTAGAAGCACCGTTCCGTTTAAAAAATCCACCCTGTATAAACATTCGTAATGTAAGACCTGCTACATTTCTAATATCTTAATTATCCTAGGTTAACACAATAACTGACTAAACATTTACTACCATTCACTGTTTATTTTTTTTTAAATATCTGAACTAAATAAGAACTCACTACTTTGTCGAGACAGATCCATTAGAAAAAGATATTGCATAATAAAAATTTTAAAGTTGAATCTTTTTATAATAGAATACTTTACAACAAAAAATAATTCATAACAAACAGTTCTTAACATCATTTGATCTTTTTAAGGAAAAAATAAACATTTTGAAGGCATATTACACCTTAATGGTTTTCAAGTTATCCTTAAAAAAACCAAAGATCATTCTTATTTTTTCAAAAAGGTTTAACATTCCCTATATTGTCTTTATTTTAACGATTTTAATAGTATTGCTCTTTGCCACAATTTAAGCTGTTTTGTTCTGTTTTGTTAGAATCTTTTAATATAAGGATTTAATAATTTTTTCTTGATATCCAAATCAACGACCATCCAAACTAGAACAGCAGTTTTGTGCCTTAGGTAGGTTGACCTCAGATTTAAAACAATATCAAAATTATTATTTACGTTTCGCTTAGTCGAGAATAGGGTTCCAGATGGGTCAGTCAGTAAAATAATGCGAACAAATGTCGCTTTATGCTAAAAATTTTTCATTTTTGCAGCGGTCCGATGGCCACGGACAAAGATTCATTTGCATATTCAAAAGTAGCGCGAATAAAACTAAATTAAGTAAGCACCACCGCGGTGTGCTTATAAAGTATAAAAAAATAATACCTACGAATAATTTCCTACATGAGGAAAGCTTTTAAAAAGCCGTATTTACCGTTGTAAAAGGTATTGTAGAATATCGACCTAATCTTCTAAAAACAGTAGCAACAACAGATTTTCCATCTGTTAAAGCACAGCGATGTCCAAAGGTATAATTTGCGGTAATTTTCGATTTGATTTAAGACATAATAATATGGATATTCACTTTATCGGGAACAGTTTAAAAGATGTTCCGGCAACAAAGCGGCATTGAACTGTTGAGACCAATTTTAAATCAAGTCTCTTTTATATCTTCATAACACACTAATTATATTATATCTGAATATTTTTTTAATACAGATTATTCATTCCAGGTAAATCGACCTCTCACAATGAAAAAAGAAGGCATCCAAACGCGAAATCGCAAATTGTCCTCCAAAAGCAAAAAGAAAAAAAATGGAGGCGGCTGCCTGTCCCTGGGAGGTATGATGGGTGACATGATGAAACCTTTAGATCAGAAAGGAGGCTTTGGTTCAGGATTCGGCGGCGGAATGACTGGGGGACACCATCATTTGGGCGGAGCCCTTCATCCTCACCATGCCATGAGTTGGTACCAGAATCAGCACCATCCCGGGTTTGTTTCGGGACCTCCACCTCCTGCACCACCTCCGGCGGCTTCGTACCACCATCATATGAGTTCGCTTAGTGCCGCTGGTCTGGGACTGTCGAACGGAATGGTAAGTTGAAATACTTAATTGACAAAATATTGCGTACTAGAGAGTCAAACGCCTTGTAGAGGTCACAGTAGGAAACTAATTTTGTATAAGAGCAAGTAATTAGTGACAAAGGATATTAAGTGAAATTAGTCTGATTATTTACGTGATACATTATAAAAGCGGGTCTATTTTCACCTGATTATTCAGCGAAAATCTCCCCCTTAGGTGAAAACCTCCCCTAATAACACATGGTTGTTTTTAAAACGTCCTAGTCGAACTTACCGGACGTCCCGGGGACGTACTCTTGGGGACCTATATGTCTTAAGACGTCTCGGGGACGTCCATCCAGAACGTTTTTTGAAGGTTTAAAAACTGTTTTTGGACGTCCCTAAATTATCATTTTTCCCCGCTTTTATTAGGACGATCTCGGACTTTTTTAAGACGTACTCGGGACGTTTCCAGGACCTAAAAATAATTTCCCGGGAGACAAAAAAGACGTTTTAACGACGTCTCGGAGACGTCCATCTTTCTTACACCCTGAGACGTCCACTGACAACGTTTTTTGAACCTCTTAAAATGGTTTTAGAAACGACATTAAAAAACGTTTTTCAAACTGTAACTGTAACTTTCTGGTAATGCAATGTAATTCTAAATAAAAAACCTTTTTCAATTTACTTGAAAATGAGCAAATATCTTGCAACAAAAATGTCTTTAAAAAAATCCTGTAGACGGTCAGCGGCACCAAATCATATCTCTATTTTGTACGTCTATTTTGATCAAGTTACACCCTCCAGTGTAAAAATTCTACCTAGTATTTTTTTGGTTTATATAATAATATTTATATGACGAACTTTCTGGCCAAAAAAGAGCCTTTTTAAAATGCAAATATTGGACGTTGTAAAAACGTCCCATCCACTACATTTTATGGTTGGTTTATGGTTTTATGAGTCGTTGCATATGGATTTTTTGCTTAAAAAGTATATACCTAATTATTATATTCTTAAAAATTTGAAGTATGAACATCCCTACCTCTATAAGTAACTACTTTATCCTTTTACATATCAAATTTTTGCTACGTAAAAAATACATTTAAGTATATCTAAATTGGTCGTTTTTAAAACGTTCGAAAAAGTACGTCTTAAAAAAGTACTTTTAAGGTCCCGGGACGTCGGATGTGTTATTAGAGTCCCTTGTCAAAACTGAAAATTTCCCTTGTCAAAACTGATAATTACCCTACTCAAAATTCAAAATCATACGTCTGAACCAACAGGTTTTTATTGCCGATGTGTCGTTATATAATATATATATATAGCAAACATTGACATTTTGGTTTGTTGTTGTGTTGTTCGTTTTTTAATTTGGTAAATAATCTTAAAAATTAATTTCGGAATGGTGAAATAATCAGAAAATCATTCTTAGATTTTTTGCCATGAGGACACCGCTCTCGGGCAACCCAAAAAATTCCTAATGAGACATAAAGTACACCAGGGGGCTGATTCTTGAATTTCGTAGGACAGGTCGCACGAGAACGTTCACATCCTTCGTTTCGACCAATAAGAAGGCTCAAAAGCTGCCGAGCTTGCATCGTGCATGCGCAAAGCTGACCGTATTGTCGTTTTTCAAGAGCGCTCCTTCACCTGGTCTGGGGGCAGGTGTATGAAAGTTTCTTCGATACACGTGATCGCTTCAAAGACTATTATTGGTCGATATCAGGGAGAGGACCGTTCCCGTGCGATATTTCCTACGAAATTCAAGAATGAGGCCCCAGGAGGCTGATTCTTGAATTTCGTAGGAAGGTCGCACGGGAACGTTCCCATTCTTCATTTCGACCAATAAGTGTAGGAAAGTTTCTTCGATATACGGCAATCGGGTATAACTCGTGATCGCTTCAAAGCCTATTATTGGTCGATATTAGGGAGAGGACCGTTCCCGTGCGATCTTTCCTACGAAATTCAAGAATCAGCCCCCAGTGCTTTCGCGAGTTCAACTTAGTTTAGAGTACTCTCCGTTTCTTTACTGACCAAAGATTTTTTTGTTTTAGGGTGGCTGGAGAACAGAATACACGTGATAAACTCAAACTTACCTACCCCCAAGCCTTTTAAAGGAATTTAAATTATAGAAAAAATCCTGTAGATATTGTGGTATAAAATTTTTAATTAAAAAATTATGGAAATGGTAATTTTCTTATTGTAAAGCAAAACTAAATTCTGGTCATGAAAGAGTATTGTAAAGTTTGTAAACGGGGAGGAGACAAAAAATATGATATTTTTTCCTTTTCCTTGTATTATATTTTCCTCTTTGTTAGTATTATAATGTAAATTTTGTATAGTTTTAGTAACGTCATGACTGGTCTTTTTTTAAATGTAATTAAGTACAAAAAATACACTTTATAATGTACCTATTGTACATAAATTAGTATTTAGCTCGTTGCGCAAAGTAATTTTTAATACAAGTAAAATTTATATTTTGTAAATATAGAAGATTAATAATTTTTAAAAAATGTGCAATCTTTCACTTTGAGATTTTATATATATTTAATTTTTTTTGTAAACTTTCTGCCGAAAATTATTTTGTTTTTAGCTACTATTGTAGACCTTATTTTTGTCTTCAATGGGTCCTAAAATGAAAATTGCATCAACATTTGTGCATACTTTTCATACCAGTATTTTTTAGATTCCTATTTATTTTGTAGATCGAAACGTACTGTTGTTTTTATTTTAGTTTGTTAGTAATATTAAAAGTCGAAAATTTGCAAAATTGTACTTTTGGAATTTAGAAAAATATCTAATTTTAAAAAGAAATTAAAAATAAAGTTTGTTTTTTGTAAATAAAGAAAAATATTGATGTATTGTATAGGCTCTTTGTGTGATATATTAAAGATATTTAAACTCAAAATTTTCTGGTGTTATTTATAACCATTGCATGAACCCCTAGGTGTTCCATGAAAATATATCCCGAAAAGTAAAAAAAAATAAACAAAATCTATGTAATGAGTTTTAGAGCGTAAACGCGTACGGCTTATTATGATCGTACTCGCGGACAGTATTATGAATCATCAACAGGATATTTAATTTAATAACTTGGAAGTCAAATTTCTTAATTTATTATTTTCTCCCAAATTATATTGCCAGCTTAAAAAATTTATTCTAAATATTAACACTGGTAGTCAAAGAATATTTTGTTTTATTTTACAAACCTACCGACTACAAACAAAAAATATTTTATCATCGCCCTGTATATACTTTGAAAGAAACGGATGGCTTATAATTTAAAATTCAAAAGACATAAGTTCTAGGTATGCTTTAGTCGACAATAAAATACAGAATCGGAAATAAAAAATGATATTTAACATTCAAAAATGGATGTCGCAAAACAGACATAATTAAGGTATTGTTCTTTGACAAGAAGTATAAATAAAGAACTTTTTAATGCAATGTTTATAAAACAAAAAGTGAAATTAATTACAGGGTGCCTTAAAAGTTCGAGCACGCCAATTTTTGTCTAATCTTGCGGATATAAGCAGACAAAATACAGAAACTCAAAATTAAAAAAAACTATTTCAAGGGAACACTACACTTAAGCTTTATCTCATAATTAAAAAATTACAACGGAACTAGGACCGATACCTGAATTTTTTAAATAAGATGGCAAATTTGAATAGAGGTTTTCCTTTTCTTTTCAAAAAATACTTTACCTACTCGCGTGCAGTAGCGCACTTTTTTGGATGTGGAAGATTGTACTTTACCGCATACTAAGCGGTTAAGTTAACTTTATGACACTTTACAGCAGACTAGGCGGTAAAGTGACTACGTTTATTTCAGAAAATTAAAATGCAGATATGTATATTTTTTTGGAGGGATTTTTAAGGTTTATAGGTAAAATCATGTAATTAAGTATAGATAAAGATAAGTATAAATAAAGAACTTTTTAATGCAATGTTTATAAAACAAAAAGTGAAATTAATTACAGGGTGCCTTAAAAGTTCGAGCACGCCAATTTTTGTCTAATCTTGCGGATATAAGCAGACAAAATACAGAAACTCAAAATTAAAAATAACTATTTCAAGGGAACACTACACTTAAGCTTTATCTCATAATTAAAAAATTACAACGGAACTAGGACCGATACCTGAATTTTTTAAATAAGATGGCAAATTCGAATAGAGGTTTTTCTTTTCTTTTCAAAAAATACTTTACCTACTCGCGTGCAGTAAAGCGCACTTTACAACACTCTTTTGGATGTGGAAGATTATACTTTACCGCATACTAAGCGGTTAAGTTAACTTTATGACACTTTACAGCAGACTGTGCGGTAAAGTGACTACGTTTATTTCAGAAAATTAAAATACAGATATGTATATTTTTTTGGGGGGATTTTTAAGGTTTATAGGTAAAATCATGTAATTAACACATGCGTAAAGTATCTTTACCGGCCTTACCGGCTTGACTGAACTCGCTTCGCTCCGTTCGGTCAACTGCCGTCGCGTGCGGTAAAGTATCACTTTCCGCACTTGTTAGGTAAATAACTATAATATGTTACCGTTCCTTTGACGATAAAATAACAAATCTACTTAGATAAAACATAATTTTTCTTCCAACTCATTGTCCTTACTGAGATGATTTGGCCATGGAAAACTTTCTACATCGTACAACGCTACAAGAGAACTAGTAGAGGCAGTGCTACATGTGTTATTATTATAATTGTAATAAGGTATAGTATAGCCCCGTTTGGTTTTGGAGATATTAGGAGGGACTTGGATTCTTAAAACGAAATGAAAAATAAAGTTTTCGATTTAGAGGACAGCTGACCAGTAAAATTGCGAGATACACATATGTATACCTTAACAAATAATTACAGGGTGATTTACCATATTTTTCACCCCCAACTTTCATATGACGTCCTTGAACAAATACAACACCCTGTATATATTTTTTAAATTTATAATGGCCTCATTTTCTTGATTTTAAGAATATATAATATGTTGGATTTATCTTGGATGGTTCTTAAGTAAAAAAAAATACTTTCCCATAAGAGTACCCAAAGTGTTGAACGAAGAACAAAATAAACTTTTATTTGTACACATATTGTATTTATGAGAAAGCATTTTTATATTTACTCGAGAACCGTCCAAGATAAAACCAATATATTATATACTAGCATATCATCCGATGGGTTGCTAGTGGCGGAATTAATAAAAAAATTGAAACAACAATATTTTAGTGGGGCAATGTTATTATCAAATATAGGAGTGGGGGAGGGGGTAATAAAAAATTGCATGAATTATTGGAAAAAAATAACCCGTATTTTATCATATCATACTGCGAAAAGTCAATATTTTTTTCGAATATAGAGTGGGGGGGCTGATACAAAATTACAAAAAACATTTTTTTCGATTCCAGGCTTTATTTCCTTCAGTTTGAAACCACACAACCCATATTTTACTACGTTAATAATTTTATCGAATATAGAGGGGAGGGGGGTAATAAAAAAATGCAAAAATTAAAAGAAAAATACTTTTTTAGATTCCAAGCTTCATTTCCTACAGTTTGATACCACACAACCCATATTATTTTGGCAGATCAATTTTTTTATAGAATATGGTGGGGTAATAGGGGGGCTCGGTAATATACAATCACCGAAACACTTATTCGCTTACTTTATTAGTAGAATGTACGTACCAATTTTCAAACCTCTTTGACTTTTCAACTCTGAGATACAGAAAATCCCTACACCCCCTTCAAAATTAAATTACCCCTATTTCTCCATCACCAGTCAAAATCTAAAAAACGGCGAAATACGTGTTTACTTATTTTATGAGTACAGGCTACACACCAATTTTCAGACCTCTGCGGCTTTTGGTTTCCGAGATACAGAAAACTGTTTTAAAATTTCAACCCCTTTTTTACCCCCCTGGGGATGACATTTTTAAAAATCCTTTCTTAGCGAGTGCTTATGTTACATACCCAAACTCCTCCTCCAAATTTCATGACTGTAGGTCAAGTGGTTTCACCTGTACGCCTATATCTAACGACGTTGATTATGTTGACTACCGTCCTTTTATTAGTATAGATTTTTTAAATCAAATAAAACGGAAATTCCAAATAAAAAAAAAATACAGGGTGTTCTATTTAATGTAAAGAAGTGGATGTCAAATTTTACAGTTGCGATGACTGTCAAGAATTTGACAAATACAATGAATGTCAAAATGTTACGATGACAGTTCCTAATTTTTAAGGAGGTAATTTGAAAGTTTCTAGAATATTATGCAACTTTTGTACGTAGAAGTTTTTTCCAGCTTCAATATAAGAGAGATAAGGGAGGGGGGAAATATGGTAAATCACCCTGTACACCAATGCATTATGTAAACGTCTCTGATGTGTTAGTGGCTATCCTAATTTAAAACCTTAAAAGTATATATACGGCTACGGTGTTCTATTTAATGTAAAGAAGTGGATGTCAAATTTTACAGTTGCGATGAATGTCAAAATTTGACAAAGGCAATAAATGCCAAATGTTTCTAGAATATTATGCCACTTTTGTACGTAGAAGTTTTTTCCAGCTTCAACATAAGAGGGATAAGGAAGGGGGGAAATATGGTAAATCACCCTGTACACCAATGCATTATGTAGCCGTCTCTAATGTGTTAATGGCCATCCTTAATATAAAACCTTAAAAATTTATATACCGCTAAGAAATACAGGGTGTTCTATTTAATGTAAAGAAGTGGATGTCAAATTTGACAGTAGCGATGAATGTCAAAATTTGACAGATGCAATGAATGTCAAAATGTGACACTTGCGATGACAGTTCTTAATGTTTAAGGAGGTCATTTGAAAGTTTCTAGAAAATTATGCAACTTTTGTACGTAGAAGTTTTTTCCAGCTTCAATATAAGAGGAATAAGGGAGGGGGGAAATATGGTAAATCACCCTGTACACCAATGCATTATGTAGCCGTCACCAATGTGTTGATAGCCATCCTTAATTTAAAACCTTAAAAACTTATATACGGCTAAAAAATACAGGGTGTTCTATTTAATGTAAAGGAGTGGATGTCAAATTTGACAGTTGCGATGAATGTCAAAATTTGACAGATGATGCAATGAATGTCAAAATTTGACACTTGCGATGACAGTTCCTAATTTTTAAGGAGGTCATTTGAAAGTTTCCAGCTTCAATATAAGAGGGATAAGGGGGGAAAATATGGTAAATCACCCTGTACACCAATGCATTATGTAGCCGTCTCTAATGTCTTAATGGCCATCCTTAATTTAAAAACTTATATTCGGCTTACACGACTAAAAAAAAAGTTTTACGTCAGTCAAGACACCTGCTCCATGCACACCAGGCATATATCTAAGGTTTATTCTTTGGCCTTGTCTCGAAACTGCAGGTGATTTTTTTAAAAGTAATGTGCAGATAGAATGACCGTTTTTAGGGGTCATTTTTATAAATATAGGTAAGGTGTGGAATACTCATTAAAATAATTTGAATTATTATAAAGAAAAAACTACCTATGTAAAAGTATTATAGCTGGTTGAATAAATGGTTATTGCAGAGCTTTTTCTTCTTCAATTTCCTAAGATGTAAAGACTTTGATTTTAGGTACGCCTTTTTTCTCTACACTTTATGGTCAAGTCATAATGGTAATTTAAAGCTTAAAATATTTTAGCATAATTCAAGGGGTAACGTTTTGGATTAAGCAGTTTTTACTTATTTTTCTCACATTTTAAAGCTTGCCTTCCAAACTTTCGATTTCTAGAATAAAACAAGTTTCAAGTTTTCACTGTTTTTTAGCGTACAAAAAAAAGTACTGCCAAAAAATATTTTTTCTCTGTTAAGATGAAAAATATTTAGAGAGAGAGGGCAGAATTTTAGAGGTAGATGGAGAGATATTTTAGTAAATTGCAAAAATATTTAAGGTTGTTGAAGAGAGACAACAGGCTATAAAAAAGTATTTTAGAGAAAGATGGACATAATTTAAGGCAATTGTTTACTAAAAATTTCTGTTATGTCATCTGTCTGTCATCTTGAGTGGTGTCGTGCATATTTTTATTTTGCCATTTTTATCCTAAAAACAGCAAAAATTTTAAGTTTTCAAAGTGTAAAGTGTGTAAAACATAAGGCGGTATTATTTCTTTCAACCAAAGTTCTTGACAGTCTTTAAATTTACCAAAAAACGTGTCTTACTAAAGTGTATTTTATCACCTCTAAAATAATTTAACAGGTATTTAATAAAATTATTTTAAGATTCATCATGGCTCTACCATTAGACTGGAGTTGTAAACCTTGGTGGTGGTGGTGGTGACCTTATATTTTTGGCTATTTTAATTTTTTTTGATCAAAGAACAAGCTTTTGGCTTTATTTGTATTTCTGACTTATTTGCAGATAGTTCCCACTAGGCGCACATGAAAAAAAAAACGTTTTCATTTTTACAAAAAACGTCATAATAATATTTAGTTAACGTTTTTTAGAAAAAACAGCGTTATAAAAGGGCTTATTAAGCATTTCGCTATTTAAATAACGTTTTTTTTTTCATTTCCGCCCAGTAGGTTACCAAAATCATGTTTTGAAAAGTTTATTTTGTTGATTTTTTTTATATCATAAAAACGGAAAACCTTGCCTAATAGTATGTATCATACTGCGAAAAATTCCACCCAATGGAAGTAATCCACATACCACGACTTTTGAGTAAAATAAGATTAAACATAAAAATGGTTACTTTTTTGTTCAATATCATAAAAAAGTAATAAATAAAAAAGTAAACGAAAGTTAGAGCTTTTGTCAACATAAAATTTGGACATTAGTAGTAGTTGCTATCATTAACTATAAATTGAATATTTTGTGGATTAGGACCATTCACATCTACGTCGACGATATATGATTATATGTCAGTTTTAACAAATCTTGTGGAAGGGAGTCAGCCAGGTTTTCCATATTTTTGGTAAGTAAACAAAGCTATAAAATATTGGGTGTTCTTACAAAATAGAACATAATAGCTTATAATTTGTCAAATCTCGTTTAAAATGGGACATGGGCAGGTATTATATATTATTATTGGACAAGTGCTGAGTAATTCAATAACATGCGGGTATTGAATTTAATTTTGAAAAATCCACAACTAGGTTTTCATATCTATACCTATAATATCCAGGCTATTTACTAACTGTTCCTACCTTTTCTACCAAAGATATAAAAGATTGGGTAGAATACAGGTCTTTTTAATAAAGGGTTTCACAATTGCGACTCGATCCTTATTATTTAAAGAACCGTTTGGTATTTAGAATGGGCAGCTAGTCCCCCAAAGGAAAACCTCAAAAAAGCCAAATTTACAAAAACCGAACAACAAATGAATAGAAAATAAAACGCTGAAACGAAATATGAACGAATGAAAACCATCCAGAAAATAATGGATACGAATATAATTTCATAGAATTTTAATTTACTCGATCCTTAAAAGACCCGAATATAATTTAACCGATTATAATTTTCCCAAAAGTATTGAAAATAACCCAGCAAACACAAATTGTCATCATTGAATCGGGCCAATATCGACAACGTCGGCAGTGTGTCGCCATCGGCATCTACATGCTGGCTCGAACTTTGTTAATCGGTCGAAAATCGGCAATTGAAGATGGCTCGATTTACTATAGTCGACTTTATGCTGACGACCACTTTATCTGATTGGTCGATAACCGGCAACAGACGATGGTACGTCACCCTAAAATTTTTAAACTGCTTAATAGTTTCTCCCTAGTATGTAGAGATGTCGCTAATGACACTATGTTCCCTGTACAGTGGAAGATAATATTATATATATAATGAGCAAAGATATTTCAGAACTAGAATGCGGACTTGACAATATGGTGGTACTTCTCTAGAAGAATCACCTCTTCCGCCACTTAAAGCAGCCCGACTGGTTAAGCACCCGCATTCTCGAAACTTTGTAGTTTGCCAATGTCTTTATCTGCAATCAACCACCGACGGACCTTCATCAATCACCGACGTCGGGCCGCTTTGAGAGGCCGATTTGGGCCCTTATTATCCACCCATTATCGGACCTTTGTGGTTTGCCATTGTCGGGCCGTTTTAAGCTACCACCGACGGACCTTCGTCAATCGCCGACGTTGGACCGCTTTAGGAAACCAATGTCGGACTTGAATAGTTTACCGATGTCGGGCCGAGATCAGCTTGCCTACGTTAGAGTGACCAAATTAAGCAGCTAAATGGGCGGATGATCGGTACCATGTGGCTACACCATATCGTGCGGCGACGGTATGCTGATGTCAGCAAAAAGTAAAATTTACCATTGGTCCGACGGCGGGCTACAGTCTAACGTTGCATCGGCAGACATACATTGGGCCTATATCGCAAAGCGGACAAAAAATACTGCTGGTCCGATGTCGTTAATCGACGTCGTACCGATGACGGAAAATTCGGCAATCGACATGGGGTCGACGAAGGCCTGAGGGAACCGGGATTGCTGGGAATTGTTTCGAAACGAAAAAAAACCCAACATACAAATTGATAGAAAATAATATGCCCGATCCTTACATGAGCCGAACCACAATTCAGCCGAATCGCTATTGCGCATGCGTCAAATTTAAATCTCCAGAGCGCCGTAGGCCCTGGATTGCGGCGTTGACAAGTTTCTCTATTTCGAAGATGATACGGGGATTTTTTTTTTTAATTAAAAACGATTTTATTTAACTTCACATTTTCTGGCTGTCTAACCGTTTATCAAATCTTGCGAAGGGGGGTAAATTAATACAGTAGTACAACTTACTTCGACTCTTCAAATCATTTTTATCAAATTATTTGGGTTAAAAATATTTTTTAACATTTTTTGTTTCTATAAAAATAATGTTTCGTTTAAGCGCTTTGATTTTCCCGTCATTTCATTTTTTAGACAATTTTTTTTTGGACCAATTATTTTCTTTTCTTTTAAATTCTGCGAATTATGTTTCTGCCAAATTTGGTTTCGGGTTTTTTTTATAGGGACCCAACCCAAATGTTCTACATTTTTTCGCGGTTTGTTTCGGTTTTGTGCCGATAGGCTACAGATACAATCATAAATCCCTGCTTTTTATATTATTCACGTCCACATATTATAATACGTTATGACGGATAGGGATCCGTGAACAAATTTACGTTTGGAAAAAGAGATAAACAGTAAGTAAGTTAAGCTTACAAAAAAATTGCTAAAAGTGATAGGGAATTGGATGCACAGTGGTCGAGTGGCCATCTACCCACCCTCTTATTTCTTTGCGTGCTATATATTTCTACCACTACATTAATTCTGGTATATTATTATCTAAGTGCAAAATTACAAGCGTCAAAATAAAACCGTAGCATAATTTATATTGTTATCCGAGTTACGTAAAGAATTTCCCTCTGTAAAAGCTATACTTTATTAATTAGTACAATCAGGGATAATTATGGCTATTCGTCTTATTAGATTGAGACTAATTTTTACTAATTTTTGATCGCCTGCGGCGGAGTAAGCTAGTGGAAAGTAAGTGTACGAAACATAATACGTGTTTAGAAAGCACCCAGAAAAATGTATAATCAGGGAGGATAATATCAACTCCTGATTTGAATATGAAAAAACCTCAACACAAGAATGGAATTCGGTTGACACAAAGACTTCTCAGAATTAGCTATTATTATTACTTCAGGGGCCAGTTCAGTGTGGCAAAAATCTTAAATTGATAAGATTCCAAGAGCAACTTCCAGGCCTTTCTCTAAACCGTGCTAACCTAAATAATCCTCACATTGTATTGGCACTAAACGAGTTGGAATCAGGAATAGGTAACAGTATGTAAGAGAATAAGGTTTAATAGAATAGGAAAAAAATTGGTGCTAGAAAGCACGGATAGTCCATAAAATCAATTATTTATGTTGAAAAGAAATGAAAATATCTCGGAAACTGTAGCTTTTAAAGATTTTAACCTTATAACAAAATTTTTGGGTAATATTTACGAAAACCAAAACCTAAAAACCGCATATCAATAGCTGCTTTAATTCTAAAGTTATGATTTTTCTTTTATATATTTTAACGTTTTTTTAAATAACTCGGAAACTAAAGCTCACAGGAATTTGGATTTTATAACAAAATTTGTAGTCCATATTCATGGAAACTTAAATATGAAAACCGTATATTGCTGTTTGCTTTTGTTCCAAATTTTTTTTAAATATTTTTCTCCCCCTTTTCCTCCCACCCTACACCACCCTACGCAAAAGTTAGTCAGTTCATGGCTAATCGTGTATACAGACAGACAACAGACAACAGACCGACAGACCGACATACAACGTTTTTTTTTTCGTCGATTACAATGTTTTGGAACCTTAGTAACTTATTTTTGAAAAAATGAAGAAAAGTCAAAATTTCACGATTTTAATAGTCCCCTATTCCATATTAGTATGGTGAACTAAAAACAGATCAGAATAACTACTTTATTTCGAGAACTCTTTTTAATAATTAGGTCTGCGGTGGCAAAACCCTAAAAAAGAGTCCGAATTATATCTCATAAAAACACACCTGAATTTTATCAGATTTTATAAGGTTTATAAGTTTTTGTGAGGTAAAATTTTGAATTTATTAAGGTTTGCAATAATTTATGTGTTATATCTTTAATTTTGTTAGTTAGTTAGTTAGTAACATCTCTTTTCTATTAGGTATGTAGAGCTTGTGCAAGCCCAAGGTGTGTGTGGTATAGTTTACGTTACGTTATAGTTTAGTTTACGTGTATTAATCCATATTATGTATATCCCAGTAAGCAAAAATGAAAAAAACGTTACTTTTTTAGTGAAAAAAACGCTTAGTAAACCGTTTTATTACCGTTTTTTTTTCAAAATTCGTTATAATAAAATTTCAATAACGGTTTTTGTAAAAAAAACATTATAAAACGGGTGATCAATCCTTTCCTTCACTACAAAAATAACGTATTTTTTTATTTGTGCTTAGTGGGATTACTTCTACCACTATTACTACTACCTACTACCAGTGCTAAAGTTGTGCCGTCATTTTTTTATTTTAGAATTTTGCAGGTAGATCTTATAGAATCTTTCAAAACTTTATGAGGATATGTCATATTAAAAATGATAAAATATTGGAAACTTTTATAAATTTGTGTTTCACTTTCACTAGTCAAAAATTTGATAAAATATCCTAAATTTATGTGAGCATAAATCTTATAATGTTTTATATGTCATTTTTTATACTTTTATAATGTTTATAATAGTTTTCTTGGCAGAGAAATATTTAAGAAATATCTTCAGAAAGATAGAACGCAATGATGATACTCAAAACATTGGTTTAGGTCCCAGTTATTTGAAGTTTTAAGTAAAAATGAAATACAAAAAAATAAACGCTACACACTTATTTAACGTACCTTTTGCGACTTATAGGTACCTACTATACTATAGTCTCCAAAAAACATAATTTTGAACATTTGTTATATGGCGTCCCAAAAAAATAACGGGACTTATTTGACTGTTCATTACTTAAAAAGTTTTTTTTTAAATTTTAACATTAAAATTTTAAAATTTAAAATTTTTATACCAAAATTTAGTACTTACAAAACCCCCTTGCTATTTTTTTGTGTACGCCACTGGGAATAACTTAATTTTGCCTGAAGGGTTTTATCTTTCCCGATGGTACTTATGCATCGCTTGTTAACTTGGGTTAAGAAATAAGAAAGTTATGAATTGTTCAAATATTGTGCGCTTATAAAAAACGCTTTTGCTCGGCTATGCTTTTGGATGTACACTAACTTGCACATAAAATGCGTACACAGGCAGTAAAATGTTACTTTTTTTAAACAGTATCTAGCTGTTATGTTAGCACACTCAAGCTCAGACTCATTCTCATACAGATAAAGGACACTCACAGTGAGCTGAATTCTGTATTGAGGCCTCTTAATATAGAATTCAGCTCACCGTTTCGAGATCAGTGGCCTTAATACAAAAACAATACAAATTCATTTATTGTGTAAACCAAAAAAAATAATCTTAATATCTGGTGGCAGCACCATTTTTGTCCAAAACTTTTTGTAGACGTCGAACCATGGAATTTGATAAGTTTCGACAGTACTGAACATCGTCAGCGTTCTCCTCCCACGCATTCATTATGGCATCTAGTAGTTCAACCCGGTTTCGAGGCCTCCAATTTCTTTGGTAAATAATCTTTACCAATCTTCCCCACACATTCTCCATTGGATTGGATGCTAATACTTCAATGTTCTGGTTTTGGAACCATGTCTTGCAAACATTGGCAGTGTGCACGGAATTTCTATTTTGACACAACGGAAAAAGTAAACTCGTGCAGTTTTCAAAAAAACCCTTTTTTTCAGAATTATCGGTAATTCTCAAAGCACTTATGATATTACCCCCAATAATTTAATAATATTGACATTGTTGTTTGTTTGGTTTACCCAACGTACTTATTTGAACAATTCATAACTTCAGAACTTGTTTCTTGACCGATGTTGATAAGTGATCAGCATCAACAACATCAGCACACTCGGAAAAGGTAAAGCCGGATAAAGCTCTACTCGCAAAAGATTTTTTTTGCCACTGGCGCACATAAAAAAATTACAGCGGGGTCAAAATACCTTTTTTCTAAATGTCCATCATCTTGGATTTTTATAAACTTTCAATTTTGGCAGCAATAAATTTTTTACGTAATGGACAGTCAAAAAAGTCCCGTTTTTTTGGGCAACCCTATAATACAAATAAAACGGGGTAGCCTATTTTACGTTTTACGCCAGGTACCAAAAACGTCAGAAGTCTTTTTTTAAATATCTTAATAATATTTAATTATTTTTTCTAACCCTCTATATTCGAATATCCTTTATTCAAAAATTTTAAACCCATTAAGAAGCTTTTTAAAAAGTGCAAATTCATCCCAAATTAGATCCAGTCGATTAAAAATGTTATGCTTGTCGATGGTTCAATAAAGCCACGAAAAGAAAAAACGACGGAACATTTATTTTAATTTGATTGGATAGAGGAAGTTATTATGATTTAAGGGCTAACCATACAAGGATTGCGTTGCATGTTTGCGCTTTGTTGATAACGTTTGCAAAAGATGTTTGAGTAACGCCGCTGATAACAGCACCGTAGGTACTGACGAGAAACATTGTTGCGAAACTCGAATAGCAATTTTAATGTGTTTGTTTATACAAATTTTTCGCATTTTTATCCATCATTTTAGAAACTCAAAGCAGGAAAATGAAGTAAAAGAAGAGATAATTAAAGTAAAAAAGATGGATGCAAAGTAAAATTATTGATAAAAAGTAAAAAAGTTAAGAACTTTCATTATAGTTCTTAAGGTGTTTCTTGTAGACCAGCCTTTGAAATTTAAAAACGAATTAAGTGGTGGCAAAGTAAATGTTCTTGTGTAGCACCGTACCGTTTTTGGTTAATAGTATAAAAATGGTGATCGGTCAATATGAAGGTTTAAAAAAAGGTTGTGTTTAGTCGTGGCTAAACTGTGCAGCGTTCCTCTTCTTATGTGGGGTGATCCCACGTTAACTACATCATCCTTCTATCAGGTGCGGCCATGATGACTGCGCCTAACTGCAGGCTGGGCAGACGAGATCTTTCGCTACTCTGATATATGCCTATTGTTAGTCAGGGGTCTCACGTCTTTGCGAGTTCTGTCCAGGATACATTTGGTTTTCGCTATATCTGGTACCATTCACAAATAGTTTGAACTGAACTGATGAACTCTCTACAGGCTACACTGGTAAGAAAGTAAAAACAAAAGTGGAATGATAATATCCTGTAAATAAAATGACCGCTACATGTATTTGACATTTGTGAGCCTAAATAAGTTGGTACTGACAAAATTCCCCTAACTCTGAGGCTAATAATAAAAAGGGTTATCGCACATCACTTACGGAAGGCAAAAAACTAGTCATTCCGGTTGTATAACAGCACAGAACAAATCAAAACACTATATTTTTAGCAAAAACATGCAAAAAAAAAACGAAAACACTTTATTTTGACTAAAAAAACAACGGAGTAACATCCTAGTAACTTTTGTTTTCGTTCAAACAAATGTGTGGCTAATAAAAAAAGTAGGCAAATATATATCATGTTTACAGGGGGACTTGAAACCCATCTAAAAATGATATAACTTTACTTTTTCTATTAACAAAAATTTTAAAAAACAAAATTTTAATATATTATGAAAAATCATGGTAAAAAATACCTATTACTGATTGTGGAAAAGACACACCAAAAACAAAAAAGAATGTCAAATCGATTCGATTGATGTGACTACGTTCTTTTAGGCTCATAACTGTCACCTGTATAAGGCGGTCATTTTTGTTAAATTTCTCAGGGGGTATTATCATTCCACTTTTTTTTTTACTTTCGTGCTACACTGGTAAAAAAGTATGAAAATTTCCAATTGCTTCTTACAGATCAGCTTAATTTTGTACAATATTTATGTAAAATCCGACAAAAATCATATCAGATATTAAATTTTTTCTTTTCAAATGTAATACTGTGGCAATTTTACAATATAAGGATATCCCTAATAGGTGTTGAATTTTTCTTTTCAAAATATAAAGTTATGCTGTTATGTTTTACTTATGTAAAACTACATTTTATACAAAATAGCAACATTTGTAAATCTACACAAATAAAGTTCAAGACACTGTCAGGTATTGAAACCGAGATCTGCAAAACGTGAAAGTACGCATGCACACTCTACTCTCACTCAAATTTCGGGGAGTACATACTTGGTGAGAAGAGAGAGAAAAGAAAATTTGTAACTGTTTTTTTTTTAAATGCCCAGAGTGCATCTGGATGAATTTTGGTAAAACTTGTCCCAAACTATAGAAATAAAACGTACAATAAAAATTTTACAAAGGTTTACGTTTTCCCACTCCAAAAAAAAACCTTACTTGAAATTAACAAGACACGCATTGTATACCTGCGTTGTGGTTATCAATTATTTTTTACCTGAAGTGACAAAAGAATTCTTAATTCTTGTTAATTTTTATTCAAGAAAAAGCTGAGATAACTATCTCAAAAAACTTTTGATGCAGAATGCATACCTAAACTACTGGAATGTACGCATATTTCCGTTTTAACAGGAATGTTACCTTGGTCAAAAACAATTGTGAGCTACGTCTTTCATTCATTTGTTTTGCATGTTTTATCGTTGTTTGTCATCTCTTTAGTTTTTATTTTTAAAGTCTGATTATAACGGTACTTTTATTGGGGACTTATCGGTACATTACAGGCTGCCTTTAATAAAGTCGGCACTATTTTTGATAGTTCCGCACGACTACTATACAAAGTGTTTCACAACTTATGTTGGTCTGGTCGATGTTTAAAAAATAACCAAAAATGTGCTGAACATTTCTTTGCCTTCGACGGTACATTCAAGCTTATTAATAAAATACCTAACAAAAAACAAGCATCTAGCAAGCAAGTGCGTTGGCCGCCCCGCTCTTCTCTCTAAATGGTACCACAGAAAGTACAAAAACTATGCAATATTATCTGATTCAGTTTTGAATGTTACGTAGTATTGTGGTACAGAGTATTAGTTTTTTTAGTGATTTTTTTTTGTTTTTTGTTGCAAAAACTGACATATAACCATTCGTTTCTTGGGAAATTAAACAGCAAATTAGTGGATAGTGCTTTAATTTCTAACGAAGCACAACAACCCGCTGCAGAAGCTTACTGAGTTTATTCCTGCGTCCCCTAATATTAATGGAGGTATGTCTATTAGTACACTAACAAAAATATCGTACATTGTATTTATAACTGGCGTTTATTAATTTTTTATAGATATTTGTACATCAATAACACGTAACTGTTACAAAAATCAGAGGAAAGTTATAAAAATTGTCATATACAGTAATGAAATGAATAAACGGAAGTTACGAAATCAATGAAAAATGTTTCTTGATATTGTATAGAGAGTGAATCTATTGGTCTTGACTAAGATAATTATCTTCGATCAATATTGGGCAAAAGTGAGAGAAACCGATTTGAACCGAAAATTTGGACCAATGAGATGCATAGAATTTGTCTCCCTGGGAGCAAATTTTCTCTCGATTCAAGAATAACCCCACAGATATCTTATTGAGCCTTAAAAATTAAGGATATTTTAACGATTTTTATGTTTGACTGATAAATATAATTATTTTTATTAAAAATGAGCCAAACAGGCAATTCCTAAATAACATTTTTAACTAAAAAAGTTGCTAGAATTTTGATTTCACCTTTAAAATATTCATACTTTCAGTTTTATGCATATTAAGCTATGAAGGCTTGGGCTTTTGATCGGTTATGGAAATAATTTTTGATGATTTGTTTGTGAGTAGCGCTCTCTATGCCACAAATTATTTTTCTGTAATAAATAATGATTAAAAAGCGATGGTTAATCTTTTATTTTAAGGCTCGTGAGTACTTCTGCAAGCTGGAAAACAAAAGGATTTTTTTAGGTCCAACCAGACTTATTTTTAAATTAAATGTCACATACGCACAAAAAACACTGGACTGGACAGGTGATTTCTTAGTCTTTATATTTTGTCTGTATGTTTTTGTGTGTGCGCCTCCGTGAGTACTAATTACCAAGATCAGGTGTATCGACGCGTGCCGGCAGCTGAAATTTGGTACGTTCACCTGCCGAATTATATACAAAATTCAAAGCACATTAGCAAGAAAAAAAAGAAGCAGTACATCATACAGGCTTTCTCTAGGTCCGTATCGATAGGGTCTATTTAGTATCAAAAAGGACTTTTTTAAAATAAAGCCATCCTATTAAAATCGATAGTTAACCAAGAGAAACAAGAGCAAGGCAGGGAAAAAGGTAATAATTAACAAAGACCACTTCAACTCACTCTGAGTCAACCTTGAGGGAGATTTTTACTTTTTTACCCGACTGCCTACGCCGCGAGGGTAATATTTCTAGAGTTGGAGTTCATATGTTTCAAGATAGAGACCAAACGGGTGAACCGATTTTGATACCGCAGGTATCGCTGAAATGCTAAGCCTTTTATTCGAAAAAATTAATATGCCGGATGTAAGGCGCCATTCATCAATTTTCTTTTGAAAATGTTTGACTATTTAGGCCTTGGAAGACGCGTGTCAGTTTTTACAAAATGAGCCAGCTAATTCTGATATTTATTTGACTCCAAAAGGTTCTTTTTACAAGCTTTTATTTACCTTGCAATGTATGTATTTATCTATGTAATGAGATATGTTTATTCGGGTGGAATTTTGCAACTTAATTTTGACCAACTTCCCGACATCGGATGGGCTTCAAATTTGGCATTTATATAGTTGCGGTGACAACACAAGAATATAGTGTGATGAAATTGACAGCTTCCCCCTACTCGAAGGGGGTGGAGGAGGGTACAGTTGAAGTACGCCCGATTTCCTTAAAATTTGGTGTGTTGGGGCACTTGGGGATAGAGATAACGAATTTCTAATGACATTTTTGGTCATCTTTTGCTAACCAATTTTAACCAACTTTTACACATCCGATTGCTTTCAAATTTAGAATGCATTTATAGTTCTGGTGACAATACAATAATATGTATTTATTAGGCACCCCTCTCTCCTACTAGGGGAGTGGAGGGGGGAAAACACCTAAGTTTGTCCGATTTTAACCAAAATTGGTATACGAGGGCTTCTGGGGATAAGGAATACGAATTTTTGATCAGATTTTGAAAATTCAATATGGCGGATTCAAGATGGACGATTTTTGGTCATTAACTGGCTTTTCCACATCCGATTGCTTTCAAATTTGGAATGCATTTATAGTTCCGGTGACAATACTATAATATGTATTTATTAGGCACCCCTCCCTCCTACTAGGGGAGTGGAGGGGGGAAACACCTAAGTTTGTCCGATTTTAACCAAAATTGGTATACGAGGGCTTCTGGGGATAAGGAATACGAATTTTTGATCAGATTTTGAAAATTCAATATGGCGGATTCAAGATGGACGATTTTTGGTCATTAACTGGCTTTTCCATATCCGATTGTGTTCGAATTTGGTACCCACCTCCCTCCAAAGAGGGAAGCGGAGGGGGAAAATGATTTAGTTTGTTCGATTTCAATCAAAATTGGCACACGGAGATTTTTAAGGAAGGGGATTATGAATTTTTGATCAGATTTGAAAATATCAATATGGCGGATTCAACATGGACGATTTAGTACACCCTTGTCATGCCTTTGAAAATGTCCTTAGGTTATAGAGTAATCAAACTGTTTCTTAGGTGAATCGTCGATGTGACCGATATACGATACTTAAAGTTAAAATTTTTAATTTTCGTCTATCGCTTTTATGATGGTGTAAGAAAGATAAAAAATTATTTTCTACTTTAGAGTGCATTTAATAAAAGCTTGTTCTTTAAAAAAATTTTTTAATAAAAATTTTTTGAAAGTCACTTCGACAATTTCTGAGCTAGGGTCACTGACGGAAAAAATAATCTCTACTTTTAAGCTAAAATCCAAATTGTTATTTGGTATCTGGTTCATGTATCAATTAACTGCACTACAGATACTGATTTCTATGGTATCCAAAGGTAAATTTCTCAGGAACCAATAGAAACAAAGCACAACCATCTGCGACGGTCACTGTAGGGGACACACCGATAAACAAATGAGCTACTCCATCTCGTTACCAGGTCCAAACATCACGAATCAAAGGTATTTTCTGCGATCGCTGATAAAAGTCTTTCGGTTTTAGTATATAGAATTCTGTGAACAGGGCTGTACTTAGGAACCATGAACTTTTTTCAGAAATTGTGGTTTATTTATTTTTCTTTTGACTCCCATTTGATAAGATCAGGAATTTTATCAAATACCGTTAAAATTTCAGTTTTGCTCCTCTATTCGCTAAATACATTGTGTTCATTTGTTTATTGAGTCTACAAAAATCGTTAGTAGTGCCACTACCAGTCTGACAGACTGTTAGAGACCAGAAATTATTTTAATAAAGTTTTGACGTTTGCTTTGGCGATTCGGATGCAATGTTCACTGTTTCTATGGAGTCTCGTTAATGAGATATAAGCTAGTTTTTACCACGAGCAGTGGACATCAGTTAACACAAAAAGACGAAGATATACCAAGTGAAACAAAGTTATGATTGTTTTCCACAAACCAAAACTACACTTTTTTTGCACTGGACGCGCGTTTCGCTAACAACGTTAGCATCATCAGGAGACGATAAACATCGCGCTTCGAGTGCAAAAAAGTGTAGTTTTGGTTTGTGGAAAACAATCATAACTTTGTTTTAATGCAACCAAAGGTTCCAAATTCCCAACATATATACCAAGTGGTCAAATTCGAAAATTGATGTGAAGTGTGCAGTGAATATTATGAATATGAGTCGAGTGTAGGGTTGCCAGCCCTCCCGTTTTAGGCGGGAGTCTCCCGCTTTTTTAAATTTCCTCCCGCCCGATGCAAAATATCTCCCGATTTTGAAATTATGCGAGATAGTTTTCCACTTTTAAACATTCCCCAGCATTGTTGAACAGTCTTCCAAATAATCAGACCAACTCCGTTCTCAACTAAAAGCCAGTTAACTCATTTTCGTTTTAGTATCCTTTAGCCTACTATTTGTGCCATATTGACACCTAAGTAACAGAAAGTTCATGTTTTACCTGTCAATTTGGTTATGAAAATGGCAGTCACAGTAGGCTAAAAGGTACTAAGTGCCACTAGACGTTAGGAGTTAACTGGCTTTTTAGTTGAGACGGCCCAACAAACACAACGTGCTCTGGACGCTATAGCCAGCTGGCGGCTCGACAACTTGGGGCACCGTGGCATGTAGAGCGCCCATGACCGCTTGGGCACGTGTCGGCAGACAGGCGGGTGATCGCGAGTATTTTAAAAAAGTGTTGGACGCAACCGGGATCTGAACCTGTGCGTCTTGGGTGAGAGTCTGATACTCTATCACTACGCAACGCGAACCCGCCGCGAGAAAGGTTGCGTAGAGCTACAAAGCGACAAAATGCTTAATACGGTTAGGCGTTTTTCAGCAAGCAGAGAACCTACTCGTTAGAAAGCGCATTTTGGTGGCGTTTAACTAACCTCGGAATGAATTCGAATTAGCGAGCGCCAAATACGGCCCGAAATACAGGACGGTTGTAGCGGCTGCATTGTAAGTGCCTATACGTCGTCGAGCGGCCGACTTTTTACCGCCACCTCCTGCAATGTTTGCTGGGAGTGTTGATCAGACACACCCTCTTTTTGCATTATAAGTTTGGAAAGTCTTTTACACTTCCAGATTTTTACCTTAAATAGTAGTGAATGCGCAAGCTATTATAACAAGATCTCACATTTTATTTTTGGTGAAGAAGAATGTTTTTAACACTTTGATTTAGGTCGGGGCTCAGTTTTTTTTTATTGTGGTATAAAACTGCAAAACATGAAGTACAAAAGGATAAAAAAACCAAGTTTGCACCATTGGTTCTTCTGAAAATCGTAATTAAGTAACATATAAATTTTCAAAACTCCCGCTTTTTGACTATAAAAACATGGCAACCCTAGTCGAGTGGTCCTCCGCCCACTTGAGTAATATTCATCAAAACCATTCGAGTAGTTTCGCTACACAGAAACTACCTAAATATCACCATATATGCATGTCTTTTGCCTTGTATTCTACATGAGACGGGAGTACTTGTATGTGAATATTTTGGTATGGTTTCGAAAATAGAACCCCTGGATCAGATGCTTCCGTTGCTGTAAACAAAAAATCATGACAGATAGGTATAGTTGACTAAAGTATCGTCCAATTTTTATATCTTTTGCCACTGACGGATGCAGTGGGGATGGCTTAGGGGTGCAAGCCCCCCCTCCCAGAGCCACTAATAATAATGGTAATCTGAGACTATTCTCCTCCAGTTGAGAATTTTAATTGATATTATTTTTTAATATCTCTATTTTTTACATAGGTAGATATTTATTGACTTTATATTTATATAGTCTGTAGGTATATAATACGCACTAAAGAGTAATATATTTAAAATCATCGGTAACGGTTTCCAAACAAATCCAAAAGGCACTATTTACGTGACAAAACAACTGCTTGCAATCGCTGCGTACGTTGCTTGCATCAAATTTTCTAATAACAGGTTCAAAGAGACACAATCTGCTTGCGTCTTTTTTTTTCTTGTGAGAACTAAATTTCATGCATGGAAAAGTTGCATCGTCTGTTCCTAGCATTAGGTATACCGACACCGATGCGTTGATGTAATGTAATGTAAATATGAGAGTCCTTATATTTTCCAAAAAAAAAGCCGTAGCGATAATAACTCTTCCAATCAAGTTAGCTTGAAAAAAATGTCGAGCAATGCACAGTAGATTGACCTTGCCCATGGCCAACCTTGATTTTGCTGTTATGGTTTCGTCCACTGGATTGAATTGAAATGAAAAAGGTTTTGCACAATAATTATTTTTATTTAAACTTTCACATCAAATGCCGACGTTTCGATCCTAATCCGGATCATCTTCAGGGCAAGATGCTTCGAGATTTACAAGAGTAAAATTGGTTTTCACGACCTAATAACATTATAAAATAAATAATAAACAACGGCGATATACGTACGTTTTTTTTATTTTATAATGTTATTAGTGGGTAAAAACCATTTTTACTCTTGTAAATCTCGAAGCATCTTGCCCTGAAGTTGATCCGGATTAGGATGGAAACGTCGTCACTTGCTGTAAAAGTGTGAATAAAAATAATTGTCCAAAAAAGCTGAAACCTTTTTCATTTCAACCTTGAGTTTTAGTACCTATCTCATAGTTATATGGTTGAAATATTTACTTTAAGGGTCTATTATAACGGACGTAGCGTGACTTAAAGGCCGGGGGGGGGGGGGCGAAGGCTCAAAAAGACGCGATGGTTGTTGGTACTAACCTGATTTTCAATTTTTGAATTCAATGACTTTTCCAGGGTTTCCCTGACCAGA
The DNA here is from genome assembly GCA_963921995.1 of Oxystoma pomonae. NCBI lineage: Eukaryota > Metazoa > Arthropoda > Insecta > Coleoptera > Brentidae > Oxystoma > Oxystoma pomonae. The sequence continues at coordinate 24,181,368 of OY998164.1, read as the reverse complement.
AATTAAAAAAATCCAGGTTATTTTACAAGTTCCAATTTATGTAAATAATTATAAGCTTATGGACCTATAAATACTTCTGCTTAAATCGCAAAATATTTACGTGTTGAAAAAAAGTGGGTTGGGTGGGATCCAGTGTCATTTCTGGACTTGTTACCAAATGTACCGTAGGAAAAAACTATACTGAGAATGTAATTTTTGACACGTTTTCAATGATGTTATGGCGCCGCAGGGAAAATATTTTTGCAATATAGCAGTAAATTCTTCAAAAATGTTGATATTTTTGGCGTGTCTTGGAAGACTGTTAAATTAAACCAAAATTCTAATAACTAACGCGCCCCAGGCAAAAATTTTTGCAATTTAAAAAGGAAATTTCTTAAAATAAAAGCAAAAATAAACATTGAAGAACAAAAAAAAAACTGTGTTTTTGGCATTATATGAGGAACAGACTGAGGAAAGCATAAAAGATGAAAACCGCATACTGTAAAAATTCCCTGATTTCCATGACTTGATTTTTCTAGGTCACTTTTTAAATTCCCTGTTTGCTAAACAAAATTAAAAAAAAAAAATATTTTCATAGTAGAAAAACGCTGAATATCCGCTAAATAAGTAAACATTTTTTTCGAAAAAACGTTAAAATACCATTTAACAGTACACTGGTACGCATACGTTTATTTAGCGGATATTCAGCGTTTTTTTCACTATGAAAATAACGTTTTTTTTTTAGTTTTGTTTAGTGGGTGTCCAATATCATATCGAAATCAATAGTATGGCTATATTCCCGCTCAATGCTAATTACAGCAAACGCATTCGGCTTGGCTTGTCCGTCATTTGCGCCCTTTCACAAATTTTATTTCTTGTTAAAATCGGTATAATTTTGCAATAAATAAAAAAAAAATATATTTTTTTTTATTCTTATATATAAAGACTTCCGATTATCGTCTACTCATGTTGACGTTTATTACACACTGCTTAAAAATAATCTCTGTTTGTTGGCGTCTTTAAAATATAAACTGCTTGAAATAAAAATGTTTTATTACTTTAGTTTTAATACATAGCTGAGGGCACCCAAAGGGCGCTAAGACCCAGAGGGCGGGGAGAAGGGGCAAGGAACTTTCCTGGCCCCCCCAAGCTACGCCGCTATAAACATAACTTTTGGAAAAGAAAACAGTGAGATATGTGAATTGAATTGGGATAAGTCTTTAGAATGTGCTTCAGCTCTCTCGGGTACGACTCTGCCTTAATGGCAGGCAGTTCCTCGTATTTCTCGTTGTGTTTCTCTTAGTTTAACAATGTACCGAGGTGTCAAACGTGGCTTCCCAACTCGCTTTTTAATTACCCGGGCATCGGACATCTAGCGCCGAACCCCCCAATTAAAATACCCTTTCAGAATAAATATATTTATTGCCCAATGGCCCCAAGTAGACTGCTCGGCTGGCCCACCTGTTACAACTTTTCGGGTCGTGGGTATATCCACCGGAGTACCACTGTCTTTAAGTGGTACCCATTTGGTCATTGGGATACAGGGTTCTTCAATAAGAAATGCCAAAAAAACTATTTTTTAAAAACAGTTTTACATGCTCCACCAATAACTCCAATTGTATTGTTTCAATGGTGTATCTAGAAACTGGCTCTAGGGAGGTCTTCCGAAAATCTACAAGCCTGGAAAATCGGTTAGACCTATAGTTTCTGCTGTAGGATCACCTACTTACAATATTTCGAAATGGCTAGCAAACGAGTTGGAAAATTTACGTATAAAGGAAAAAGGTTTTTCTGTTAAAAATTCCCTTGAATTTATCAACGAAGTGTATCAAGAAGGTGAAATTTTAATCTCGTTTGATGTTAGTTCGTTGTTCACTAGTGTGCCGATCCCCAATACCTTATAACACCTGGAGGAACTACTTAAAAAAAAAAGACTTTAGAATACCTATCTTTAACAAAACTCTGCACGAATCAAAATTACTTTCAATATAAAAATAACTACTATCAACAATTAGAAGGAACCACAATGGGTAATAGTTTATCACCTTTTATTGCAAACCTTTTTGTGAGCAAATTTAAATCAGATATAAGAATTTGAGTATTTCTCCAGAGTATGGTTCAGGTATGTAGACGATGTATTCCACACTCACACTAAAGTAACTAGTGTTGAAAATTTTATGGGAAAAATAAATAACAAATTTCCCACAATTAAATTTACTTACGAAACAGAGAACAACGGTACATTGCCATTTCTAGACACTTTAGTTATACGAAATAAAAATAAATTAGAATTTGACCTATACAGAAAAGGAACGGCCACCAACAGGTGTATTCCAAATGACTCTTTTCATTGCTTACAACATAAGCTTGCAAGTTTGCACTTTTTAACATATAGATTAGTAAATTTTCCCTTAAACAAAAAAAGATTTGAAGAAGAAAAGAATAGTAATAGGAATATAGCTGGCGAAAACGGTTACGACGAAGGCTTAATAAATAAGCTGATAAATAGACATTCTTTTCAAAAGACCTTTCGGAATTCCACTTTTTTCAGATAAAAAGATACCTGCGACTCTAAATTTGTATCAATTCCTCATAATCCTAATTACACGAAAGGATTCCAAAAAGTATTTAATAACACCGGTCTTAAATTAGTATATTAATCCGGAAACACAAGAAGAAGTTTACTAGGAAATCCAGTTCTAGAAAAAAGTGGAATTTATGAAATTAGTTGCGTGGATTATGACAAAAAATATGTTGACACGATTCAAAGAACACTTAGCAAACTTAAAATACGGAAGAACAGAAAAGTCAAGTGTGGCCGAGCATGCTTTTGAAAACAATCATAGATTCACATTAGATAACTTAAAACTTCTAGAAAGTGTACCAAACAAAATACTTTTGAATGCATAAAATATTTTAAATAAAGATAGAGGCCCCATTTCGTTTAGAACACTTTATTCTTTAGTTGAGGGTAGATAGGATTATAAAGCATGACCAATCACAAATTATTAGTCTTATCGCCGCCCACTAAATATAGTATATAAGGTAGAGTGTAGGTTAATTTAGTTTATTGTTTATCGTCCCCTGATGATGCTAAAGTTGTTAGCGAAACGTGCGTCGAGTGCAAAAAAGTGTAGTTTTGGTTTGTGGAAAATAATCGTAACTTTGTTATAGTGCAACCAAAGGTTCCAAATTCCCAACATAACTGGGGTGGATATTTTTAGGGGATTATTCTAGGTAGCAGTAATTTTTTTAATTTCTAAAACGCTATATATCGTGTATCGTTGATTGATAGATAAATAGAAATTTCGTACAACTAATAATCGTGAATGTGTACCTCCTCGTCTTTATAATATCTCTAGGTTTTTAAAGCCGCAGGCTTCAAAGATCTCCCCACTTCTAACAAATGAATCAGACGGAAGGATTTCCAAATGGCCAGTAAAAAGCCCAGTTCCTCGGTAGCTCAGTTGGTAGAGCATTAGACTGGTATTCTAGAGGTCCGGGTTCAAATCCTGGTCGAGGAAAAACTTTTTTTCGATTTATTCACTCACTTTTTGCCCTCTACGCCACAAATATTTTCTGTAAACTTATTAGGGCGCTAAATTTTCCCTTGATTTTGAAGATATTAACACTTAACACCCGGTTCCCACCTATGTTTGCAAAAAACTCATCACATGAGAAACGCATAGAAGGGAACCGGTTTTACGAATCTACCCCGTTGCCGAAAGTACCCCACTTTCCCCTACATGGTTCGTCTATAATATCATTATCATTTTCCTTTAATCAATGATAATATTTAGTTTGTGATACTGCTAAATGTCTTTGGAAAGGACACTGTATAATATTGGAGACCCGCCCGTTAATTTCGAAAAGATCGCTTGAAGATACGTATGTTTTGGGCGGGTTACCAGGCTCGTATTTTGAAAGCCCCCAGTTACTGGCAAAATTATCGTCCCGAAATAAATATTTCTTTCTTTCTGGGCTGCGAACTGGCTGACAGGTAAGGCGCAATTTAAAAAATTGGTGATATTTTTTGGCGGGAACTTGTAGCGGGTGTTAAATTATTAAAATTTTATTTCTATTTCTTCCAGATACAAATTTTTGAGCACAAAATATTTTAAATAATCCTGGGGGTTAATTTTGCCGTTTTTAGATTTAGATTTCGATTTAGCATAAAGTCACACTACAACTTCACCCAGTTTACACGTGCTTTGGTTTGACTTTAACTTCTTCAACCAAAATATGAAATCGCAAATAAACTTTCACACGTTTTTGTTTTATTTTTATTACTATCAATAGTGTTTCTTTATGCACTAAACCAATATCAAATATAAGCGCAAATAATGTTCCTAACTAGTAAAAGCTAATTTATTTTTTCAGCCCTCAACGGTTGATAGATTGATGTTATAAAATATTTCCTTTAGGGATATTATATGGTACGAAGGCGTAGAAGGGCCACCCCAATTTTATTTTTTTTTCATTTCTAAAATTTCTTGTTACTAACTCGAAATTTTTAAATTTCGTAATGTTATCTCGAAATTTTAAAATTTCGTCATATTATCTCAAAATTTTAAAATTTCTTCTTATATCTCGAAACTTCAAAATTTTGTGATACTAACTCGAAATTTCGAGTTATTATCTCGAAATTTTAATATTTCGAGATATTCACTCAAAATTTTGAACTTTCGAGATGGTAACACGAAATTTTGGCCCAAACTTTTGAGATAATGTCACGTAATTTTAAAATTTCGTCTTACATCTCGAAACTTTAAAATTTCGTGATACTAACTCGAAATTTCGAGTTATATATAATGTCACGTAATTTTAAAATTTTGAGATAATAACACGAAATTTTAAAATTTCGAGGTAGTAACACGAAACTTTAAAATTTCGTTATACTAACTCGAAATTTCGAGATAATAACTCAAAATTCTATACTTTCGAGATAGTAACACGAAATTTTGGCCCAAACTTTTGAGATAATATCACGTAGTTTTATAATTTCGAGATAATAACACGAAATTTTAAATTTTTGAGTTAGTAAAGTAGTAGTAGGCACAGTTGCAAAAATTATTAGCTCTATGGAGTCATTTCATCTCTTTTCTCATTAGTGCTATTGTGTTAAGGGCCACACCAATATACCAAAAAAATATATTGCACACCCCTAGGTGGGGGCTTTTCCTACAGGGAGGCCTCAAAATTTGTAAAAGATAATAGCTATATGAAGTCATTTCGTCTCTTTTCTGATTGGGGCTATTGTGTTAAGGGCCTCACCAAGATAACAAAAAAAATTATTACGCACCTCTGGGTGGGGGCTTCTTTTACAGAGAGGCCTCAAAAGTGGCAAAAAATAATTGCTTTATGAACCCATTTCATCTAGACTTTTCTGATTAGTGCTATTATGTTAAAAGATAAAAAAAAGTTAAATCTTTAGGAGTACCTATATATTCAATGGCTCTGGGGGGGGGGGCGCTTAAGCTCCGCCCTACCTACGCCACTAAAAAGACAATGCCAATGTGCATTACAAAACGGCAACCTTGGAATTTTTTTTTCAAATGTAGATATCGCGACTACCTAAAACTGATATCATTTTGAAGAAAAATGATAAAAGATAATAAGACCTGTTCGATTCTTTCAGGGACTTCTTGCATGTTGTCCCAGTTTTCCTTGAGTTGTCAACCTATGTATTTGTATGCGAATCGACACGTTCGACCTGTATGCCATTTACTTCTAATAAGCCACTAATATTTTCTTCTTTGGCAATCATTTTTTTTTGTCAACATTTAAGTTAAGCCCAATTGCGGGCTTTTTACTGCAACTTGATCCACCAACTCTTGCAGACCCTCCAGCGTGTCCGCAATTATGACAGTGTCGTCAGCATATCTTGTTGATTTGGTTGCTATTTATAGTTAGACGCTCTTAGCTGTTGTGAAGTTCATTCTCTATTATAGATATATGCTATGTTTTCATGGACATTGAATTCGTTTTCAATATGTTTTGAAAAATTTTTTTTCATGAGTTTTCATGACAGGTTTTCAAATCGATTTTGAATCGATTTGAAAACGGTTTTCTACTTTTGATATTTGGCAGCTGAAATATGTCATAGTTGTCACATATTCATTTTTGAGTTTTGGTACTTTTTTTTTAAATGTATTTTATTCAAAAGATTGATGTTGGCCATTGCCACACATTTTTTTTAAATTTTAATTACTACTCTGTTTGCAAGTGGAACTGAAGAAAGAAATGCTGGACTGACATATGTACATAGCACATACACTTTCGAGCCAAATATTTCTTTTATTTTCCATAATTAATTTTTTTAAAGTCAAAAACAAATCTCTAGTTATTTAAGTAAGGTTATGTTATTAATCTTCTTTTTTCTATACACTCCACCAAATTTTAGAATGCCAGCTCCACAGTTTCACTTCTATTTCTCTCTCTCTCAAAAAGAGTGAGAGCAATAAAATATAATTTGCCGGCTGTCTCGTAATCCGACGCAATACGCATGTGTAAACTCAATCCCCGTTTTCATGGAAAATCGGTATTTCGATCTCAATACGATCTTGATCCAACCCTAAAAATTTTCAGGGTCGGATCTAGATTGAAATCGATTTGAATACTGGAAAAACAGGCGTTTTCATGGACGGTATCGGATTGAAATCGTTTTCAGAACGAACTCAATTCCCATGAAAACGTAGCAAATATTCCGGTGGAGAAAACTTTGTAATTTTTATTTGACGGTTTCAAAAAGTTTTCTAATTTTTTCCCAACTTAATTTTTTCAAAATTTTATGCAAATGACTTTTCTTTCTCAAATTTATTAAACTCCGACTTCGAGCCACCCGGTTATAATTTTTATTTTGTAAATTTTTAATTATGCTTGAAGTTTCAAAACTGAGTCAATATTCATTCATTAAATTTAAATATTAGTTTAATTGCATTCAGCACGGGATTGAAACACTGAACGGGTGGTTGGCTTAGGAATACACCAGCCGGTTGGCTACTTTTGTTAAAATTTTCCAATAATGAATTTTGCGCTAACATGGCGAACGTATTACAAGATCTGGTTGACGACATTCCTGATACGGTTGGGCCTAGTAATACCCACCTCCCGTTAAGGCAACACATTCTCTTATCAAACCAATCAAGATGATGTTTTTACCACGGCTTTAATTCTACTCTTAAAGTAATTACTCAGCTACCATAATTTATGCGTTAAATATTTTTATATTTTTATTTTATTCTTATTTTAGGTATTTCTGGTGATTGTCGAAGTTACGAATGTTTCTGGGTAGAACTCCCAGAGACAAAAACGCGAGTATGAGCTTTTTTAATCGGTGGAACGACTTAGCTAATTCACATTTGGTTTAGATGGATTTGAAAAAAAAATCCGTTTATAATGCATTGCATACTTCATATTTTATAGCATTGTCTTTTTTAGTGGCGTACGTAGGGCGGAGCTCAAGCGCCTCCTAAAGATTTAACTTTTCTTAAAAAATAATAATAAAATGGTTATTTGAGACTATGATACTCAAGCCTTCCCCCCCTAGACAATCTCTGCGGAATTCATTGTACTAATCATACAAATTATACAGCTCAATTGTCTAGCATTTATGTAATGAATTCTTTCTGCAAATTTGGTAATTTTTGGGTCATATCTTGGAAACTACGTGACTTCTCAAAAACAATTAAACTTATTTCAACACTTTAAACCCGTTGAATTTTTCATAATGGTGGGTTTTTTTACACCGATTAGTTTAAAAAAAAGTCATTTGTTTCATTTTTTTCCATTAAAAAATGTGCTTTTTATATATTTCAGTGCCCAAACGTAATTTTTTTTAAAACTAAACGTATAAGTATAAGAGCTTTCTTAGGTAGAAAGAAAATACGAATCGAACAAAAAAAGATATATTGTCCTAGCGTTTATAGTATAGGAGATAGTGGCGTTTATTTTTACAAGGCGAGTTTAAAATGGCCGTCAAAATGAACTTAGGTGGCACCTCCATTTTTTTCTGTTTATAATAATTGCTTAAATAATTTAAAGAACAAAAACAAAATGTATTGCAATCGTTGTTCCCTAGGCGTCGTTTTAAAAATCACGAAAAAATGGTCACTCGAGTTTTTTGGATGACATATTTCAATTGTTTTTAGGTGACATATGACAATTCTGTTATTTCCGTTTAAAGGGACCAGTTTTAGCTTAAATACCAAGAAAACATTTTTCAAGTAGGATTTTTAAATGAAGCCCTTTAAAATTTTAATATTTACAGTGTTGCCATATTGTAGTGCTACATTATAGGTGGCAATTTTGTATTTTTGGTATTTCTAAACATACCCATACCTATGGTGAAAATCTTAAAGTGTTGCCCATTTTTTTGTAAGGTCCTATTTTTTAAGGTCTGGCACTTCGAATACAATGCCGCAATCCATGGCCTACGGCGCTCTAGAGATTTAAATTTGACGCATGCCCAATAGCGATTTGGCTGGATTGTGGTTATACTCATTTAAGGATCATGCATATTATTTTCTATCAATTTGTGGTTCGGGTATTTTTTGTTTCTAGACAATTATTTTCGATACTTATTTTAATTATAATCGGTTAAATTATATTCGTGTCTTTTAAGAATAGCGTAAATTAAAATTTTATAAATTTATGTTCGTATCCATTATTTTATTAGTGTTTTACTTTAGTTCATATTTCGTTTCGAACGTTTAGTGTTCTGTTCAATTGTGTTTTGGTTTTTGTAAATTCGGCTTTTTTGCGGGTTTCCACTTTTGCAAGACAGATGTAATTGTTAATTATACAGGGTTCCTAAAATTTTCCTTAGGGATAGGATTTCAATAAATCAAACAGAAATGGCATAGAAAGTTCTGCGCGCACAAAAGAAACAGGTATATTGAGCAATGGTGCCAGTTTGTTATTATCTCCGGACTGCTTTCATGAGAAAAAATTGTCGCCGTAGTTGCAATAATAACCGTTGACAAGATGTCTGCAAATTCCGCTAGATGGCGGCCACACCATGAGATGATCGAGGAAAAACTAGATGTGTTCAGGTCCAAACCATAGCTTTTTCTTGCTTAAAGGAGGCGGCAGGGTCCATTATTTACGATACTGAGCGATAAACTCGTGAGGTTGTTAACATTAGAAAGAAATATCTTCGTTTTTAATTAAATTTCTTTCCATTCTGTTCTACTAGTGACATCTATCCGGAAACGGCCAAACCATGCAGCTAGCACTAGCAGCCAAAGAAATCAATAAACGGCGCTGTTTTTCCTGCTGAGCTTTTTGCTTGCGATATTATTGATTTTAAATAAAGCTGGCCCTACACTAATCCTTCAAAACTAGCAGGAGGGTAAAAGGGAAAAATAAGAGGCTGCCAATATTTGTAACACCCAAAAAGGGGTGAAAAGATTTATTTTGCTCTGTTTCTTTACAAAAAACGTTTTTTTTACGAAAAACTTGAGCTTTGCCACTTTTTTTATTTTTTTCTTCAACTTTCTCGAAATTTTCGTCATACCGTAGAAAAAAATTATTTCCCCCATGGTCATACTCTACTTTTATTCGAAAAAATTTAGAAACAGAGACGGGATCAGTTTTCCTAAAACGGGGGATCTTGGTTTCGAGTGAGAAGATAAAGGGCGCCTCAGGCAAAAATTTTTCAATTAAATTAGCGGAACGCAAAAATGTTTGAAAAACAAAGCACGAAATCAAAATGGCGCTGCTTACAATTTTTTTTTCAAAAATTACGTAATTTCGGGAACGCAAAGAAATAGGTCTAAAGAGTATAATTTTTAAGAATAAAATATCAATTTTCTCGCCCTCCTCCACTGGGACTACAGGGGCAGTGCACAAATTACGTAATGGTCATAGGGGGGAGGGGGGTTACAAAACTAAGAAAATTTGGAATGAAAATAAGTGAAAAGTTTTTTTTTGGGGGGAGGGTAGTGGTCTTGAAATTGTTACGTAATATTAGGGGAGTGGCGTGCCAAACCGTTACAAAACATTACATAGCGAGAGGGTCAAAAATTGGTAAAATCACCGTTACGTAATTTGTGCACGGCCCCACATCTGACTGTTCCTCCTTTTTGATTTCGAATCAAAGTGCAAAACCCGGGTTGGACGTTCGAAGGCGTCAACCCGTCCTATTTGCTTGATAAAGTTTCTACGGAAATATCTCAGTCGATTTCTCCGGCCGCGTATGAATGCTTTAGGTTAGGCATTTGCATGTATCTCAGTCCCCAGCCTGTAAACAGTGCGTAAGGACAATGGTTACAAAATGAAAAGCCGAAAAATATTATAGATATCTTTCATCAGTTTGATATTAAAGTCGAGCAAAAACAATTTTTATTCCAGTCCTAAAGGTATGAAAATGGAAAACATTAGAAAACAACAACCTGAAATGGATTTACTACGTGTAAGATGTAGTGACAACATCGCCCCATGCCCATCCTTTTCTGTCTAATGTGCTTTTCCGTTTGTCTGCGTCTTATACACGGCTGCTTGGCCCCCTAAGGATTTGCTTAGGAACCCTGTATAGTGTAATAAAATAAGTGAGATTTGGCTATTTTGGTCTGGGAAACATTTTTGCTGTTCCCCAGTGTGGTCAGTGTAGAACAGGCAAAAGAAAGTGAGAGAAAAACTGTGGTCTTAAATAAAGAAGTCCTTTGGTCGAGTCATACCGGGTCGCCCGCGGAGCGGTTGATCGTTTGATTAGCAGCTCTAAAATGGGCCGTGTCAAGATGCTCAATCGATTCGGAACATTGTAATTTCACGGCCGTCACAAGAGTGGACCGACTGAATAACATTGTCCGTCAAAACCAGAGTGCTTTTTGTTGCTTCAAACTTTTAAGCTGTATAAAAGTTTACTTTAGGCATTAAGTATATCTTTATGTAGCCGACAAATTTGTTTTTTTCTTTCCGATGAGTCTAAGTAGGTATACTGTCGAAAATAATATAAGTATTAGCAAATGAAAACATAATAACACTAATAAAAAAAATTGAAATGAACACCTACTCGACAGCTAGTTTGAAATAGGGCTTAATATAGATTTCCGAAATATTTTGCAGTCGCAAGTGTAGTGGAACTCATTAACTATTATCATAAACTATGAGATACTATAGAGTGAACCACAAAAAACCGGAGTGTTTTGTTTTAACTGCCAATTTTTTATTTATTGTCGGATTTTAACGGCAAAAAGAGTTTTGCAAATATGTCAGAAAATTACATTTATAAAAAATTCAAAATGGCGCATATCCAAAAGTTTTATGCATCTTAAAAAACCGTGGGTTTTTTTGAGACACTTCGAATATTTTTTTTGCAACTGCCAAAACTATCTATTGTCTCAAAAAAAAAAACAAAATTATGATTGTTTTCCACAAACCAAAACTACACTTTTTTTGCACTCGACGCGCGTTTCGCTAACAACGTTAGCATCATCAGGAGACGATAAACAATGAACTAAATTAATCTACGCTCTATCTTATATACAATCCTTTAGTGGGCGGAGATAAGACCAATAAATTGTGATTGATCACGATTTTTAATCCTACCTCCCCTCAACCAAAGAATAAAGTGTACTAAACGGGATAGGTCCTCTATCTTTATTTAAACTATTTCTGGATTTAATGATTTCCATACTTTCATATGCATTCAAAAGTCTTTTGTTTGGTACACTTTTTAGAAGTTTTAGGTTATCTAATGTGAATCTATGATTGTTTTCAAAAGCATGCTCGGCCACACTTGACTTTTCTGTTCTTCCGTATTTTAAGTGTGCTAAGTGTTCTTTAAAACGTGTTTGAATAGAGCGTCTCGTTTGGCCAACATATTTTTTATCACAATCCATGCAACTAATTTCGTAAATTCCACTTTTTTCTAGAACTGTAGTTTTATCCTTGGGATTTCCTAGTAAGCTTCTTATTGTGTTACCGGATTGATATACTAATTTAAGACCGGTGTTATTAAATACTTTCTGTAATCCTTTCGTATAATTAGGATTATACGGAATTGATACAAATTTTGAGTCGCAGGTAAAAAAAACACAATTAAAAAATGTAACAATATTATTACTGATAATATTAAATATAAACTACAAGTAAGCAATCCCACTATGCCCAAACTGTATTGTCTTCCGAAAATCCACAAGCCTGGAAAATCGGTTAGACCTATAGTTTCTGCTGTAGGATCACCTACTTACAACATTTCGAAATGGCTAGCAAACGAGTTTGAAAATTTACCGATAAAGGAAAAAGGTTTTTCTGTTCAAAATTCCCTTGAATTTATCAACAAAGTTAAAGATATTTCACTCCAAGAAGGTGAAATTTTAATCTCGTTTGATGTTAGTTCGTTGTTCCCTAGTGTGCCGATCCCCAATACCTTACAATACCTGGAGGAACTACTAAGAAAAAACAATCTAGAAGACAAACAGACTTTAGAATACCTATCTTTAACAAAACTCTGCATGAATCAAAATTACTTTCAATATAAAAATAACTACTACCAGCAATTAGAAGGAACCACAATGGGTAATAGTTTATCACCTTTTATCGCAAACCTATTTATGAGCAAATTTGAATCAGATATAAGTAAAGAATTTGAGTATTTCCCCAGAGTATGGTTCAGGTATGTAGACGATGTGTTTGCAGTATTCAACACTAAAGTAACTAGTGTTGAAAATTTTATGGAAAAAATAAATAACAAATTTCCCACTATTAAATTTACTTATGAAACAGAGAACAACGGTACACTGCCATTTCTAGACACTTTAGTTATAAGAAATAAAAATAAATTGGACTTTGACCTATACAGAAAAGGCACGGCCACCAACAGGTATATTCCAAATGACTCTTTTCATTGCTTACAACATAAGCTTGCAAGTTTGCACTTTTTAACATATAGATTAGTAAATTTCCCCTTAAACAAAGAAAGATTTGAAGCAGAAAAGAATAGGATTAGGAATATAGCTGGCGAAAACGGTTACGACGAAGGCTTAATAAATAAGCTGATAAATAGACATTCTTTTCAAAAGACCTTTCGGAATTCTACCTTTTTCAGACAAAAAGATACCTGCGACTCAAAATTTGTATCAATTCCGTATAATCCTAATTATACGAAAGGATTACAGAAAGTATTTAATAACACCGGTCTTAAATTAGTATATCAATCCGGTAACACAATAAGAAGCTTACTAGGAAATCCCAAGGATAAAACTACAGTTCTAGAATAAAGTGGAATTTACGAAATTAGTTGCATGGATTGTGATAAAAAATATGTTGGCCAAACGAGACGCTCTATTCAAACACGTTTTAAAGAACACTTAGCACACTTAAAATACGGAAGAACAGATAAGTCAAGTGTGGCCGAGCATGCTTTTGAAAACAATCATAGATTCACATTAGATAACCTAAAACTTCTAAAAAGTGTACCAAACAAAAGACTTTTGAATGCATATGAAAGTATGGAAATCATTAAATCCAGAAATAGTTTAAATAAAGATAGAGGACCTATCCCGTTTAGTACACTTTATTCTTTGGTTGAGGGGAGGTAGGATTAAAAATCGTGATCAATCACAATTTATTGGTCTTATCTCCGCCCACTAAAGGATTGTATATAAGATAGAGCGTAGATTAATTTAGTTCATTGTTTATCGTCTCCTGATGATGCTAACGTTGTTAGCGAAACGCGCGTCGAGTGCAAAAAAAGTGTAGTTTTGGTTTGTGGAAAACAATCATAATTTTGTTTTAGTGCAACCAAAGGTTCCAAATTCCCAACATAGTATCTATTGTCTCTAAATCGATGTATCACTTGATACATTCTATTAAGAAATAAAAAAACTATGGGTTTTTTCATATACCAAATTTTGCATAAAATAACACTGAAACTTAATTTAAGTGAACCGGATTTCGTTATCTTTTTACCAATTTTGTTGACAAGGGCACTTTACAGATGTTAACAATATCTTCGTTTTCTAAATGTCAAAAAAAAAATTACATTTTGTGACAATCCAAGATGGCTGATACTTACAATTTTATGCATTTTAAAAAACCCGTAGTTTATTTATTAAACCACTTTGTATATTTTTTTGCTATTACAGAAAGGTACCAACTATTATCTGTTTTATCCATGTATCATTTGTTAATATCTATTAAGAAATAAGAAAAATATTGGCTTTAAGTGATTCTTTTTTGCATGCAGTTGATTGTTCCTGCAAATGGTGACCACATTCGTCCAAATTTTTATTGCTATTTTCCTTTTTTTGATGTATATGTTCTGGTTTATTGTTACAAAATTGACGTTAATTTTTTAGTTTATGCATAAAAGGTGTTACACTAGAATCCTAATATCCTAATAGATATATATGACTTATGGGTTAACAGATAATAGTTGGTACTTTTAAGTCTTTAAAAAAAAAGCCAATGGATTTTTTTAAATGCGTAGAGTTGTAATTGTCACAAAATGTCATTTTTTGATATTTAGGAAAAGAACCAGCAGCATCTTTAGAGTTTCCTTGTCAACAAAATTGGCGATAACGACATCCAGTTAACTTAAATTATTAGTTGTTGTTGGAATAATTCTGTCAATTTCTTAATTGAATTTATCAAATAATGCATCGGCTTACAGACAATAGATAGAAGTTTTTTGTAGTTGCAAAAAAAGTACACTGTGTCTCAAAAACAAAATGTTTTTTAAGATGCATAAAACTTTTGAACATCCGCCATTTTGAATTTTTAATAAATGTCATTTTTTGACAGACTTTCAAAAAGTCTATTTTACTGCCTTTCCAAAACTTTTTTTTTGGATAAAATTCGACATTAAATAAAGAATTGGCAGTTAAAACAAACCAGAGATCCTCAACACGGAACTCGGAGTTTAGTAAGTAACTTTAAAACTAAAACTATACTATTCTTGAAAAGCAAGATTGACTAAATAAATATTACTTTTAACACACCAAAAAAAAAAACTAGCCTACTTCTAGTTCGATATCGGATTTAGTATATAAAGAATAGAAAAACCCCTAAAACGTGTAACAATAATAACTTCGAAAAACAAAGAAAATAATGTAAAAATCAGGGTCGACAGTGTTAGTGCTCAGAGGATGTTTTAACTATACGTTTTTCTAGGCTTACTTTATTAAGAGAGTTATTATCGTTACGCCTTTCTTTCGAAAAATCGGCACCTATTTCTTGAACAAACTCCCCACAGACATAGCAACTAAAATTTAATTTTGATATCTTTCGGAATATTAAAATAAACACATTTAAAAACTAAATATAACCAAAAATGGCGAAAAACCCTCCGAAAAACTTTACCACCTTCTAAATAGAATATTTTCGTATAACAATAACAAAAGGACAAAATCGTCTGCAAAACTTATAATCTTATCGCAAAGTTTTAGTTACGATTTAGAAAAGAATAGTGGGCCGGGGAATGTCTATTGAAATTGTATATTTGCCAATACGTTCCTATTTTCTTTACCACTTCGCATTTTTCGGGATAAAAGTAAATCCGTTGCACAATTTAAATTACGGATATATGCTTCCCTATTCACTTAAATAAATCTTGGCCAGAGATTGCCTCGAAAATCCCGAAATCCCAAGAATCGATTCAAATCCCCTGGAAATAAGTTTATTCAGCGAGGTGTGATGTCCAGTGTTGCTCCAAATCCCCTAAAATGGCCCAATATAAAAGGATTTAAAATATATTTCGTAGAAGCTAACGAATTGTATTTTTGTTTGTAGGATAGTGATGCATCGGTAATAGGTTTATTGAAACAGGGGTCATTCCAAAAATGATGGGCCTGTTCTCTCTGTAAAATGAATAATAATCAATTTAGTAAAAAAAAATAAATCAAGAAATCATGTTATTTTAGGTTTTTTTGCGGATACAAAAAGGTTATGAATTTTTTAAAACTATTTCTTAATCTTAAAAAAAAACAACTCTGGGTTGACAAATTTTTATTAGACTTCTTCTAGACCTTATATATTTAATTTAAATTAAAATTTTATTATGTCGGTTTGGATGAAGAGGGCGGGGGGGGGTCCATTGAAGTCAATCATTTAAAGATGACAAAAGCAATTATTTTGTCAAGAGACCGGAAAGTACACACTTTCCGTAAAATTTTTTACAAAGATGGGGCCGGAAAATAAAACATAGACCGGAAAAGAAAGAAGAGACCGGAAAATGATCTTCCGGTCTATGTTTTATTTTCCGGTCCCATTTTTAGTCAAGTTGCCTATGACTTGTGTTGACAGTTTTAGAACATTTTTTTTTTTTCTTTATTTTTCTTTTTTTTCCATTTTTTTAAAATTTTTAAACTAAAAAGTTTACTAATCACCTCTAGGTGCAAAAATAGGCGAATATAAGTTGGCTTAAAAAAAATAAAGTTGCGATACATGAATGGAAACTCTGAAAAGACCTGCCACAGATTTACAAGTCTCGCCTACGGCTGGCCCTGTAAACTTTCTTTCTGAACCGTAAAGTTTCCTTTTCCGGTCTAGTAACGTAAATACCAATTAATAATTCAACTTCGTTATGTTGATTAGAAAGGTACACAAGATTGGTTGAATGTTCCTGCTATCTGCACATGAGCCAAAATGAGGAAATGTTTTTTTTTGTGTGTCACATGACATAAAGCTTTAACCCTACCACGTATTCCTTAGTGATGCGAGGGTTGTGGGGAAGGGAGGTATCAGTTGGTAAAAGGGCGATGTGAGATGGATCGAGAGGTGACTGTCATAAAGCAAAAAATCTATAAAATGTCAAAATCTGTTTATAATTGAGGAAGTTATGCCTCCAAAAGCATAAGAGGGTGGAAATGGTGAAATGATCTGAAAGTCACTGTGAATTATACTCGGGGAAGGTTTGCCTCCAAAATCATCAGGCCTATCAGCCGCCATATTGATTTTTTTCAAATAACATATAGCCTATGCCACTCTCAGCTTTCCAGCGATAACACCTTTATTAAAATGGGTTCAGCCATTTTGTCTCTATCGTGGCACATTTAAACATACATACATACATACATAGGCAGTCGTGTAAAAAAGTGATCGATGAAATTTGCAAAATAAAAAATTATATATTTTTATCCTAGTCTGCCTGAAAATTCATTTTAAATTATACTAACGCCTAGATGTTTGGTTTTATGCACTTTAATATTTATACGTGTAGCATTCTTTGTTTGTTCTTAATTTTTGTTGAATAGTGTATTTATATTTATTACAATAAATTATTTACTTTAAATGTTATGCCAAAATGTGAAAACAAGGACTGGAAAACAAACTTGAACAGTGAGATTTACTAAGATCTAAAATAGTACCCCTCACAGGTCTAAATATTTGCACCTGTGGGTGGTACTAAATTTTAAAACCAATTTTCAAAAAAAACTTACCCATATAGAAAAAACACAAAGTTATTGATTATTTTGCATTGTTATTGTAAAATACCACTGAAAAACTGCTTTTTTTCCCAAAATACACCATATTTTAGAAAAAAATGCCCTAAAACTAATTTTTTTTGACAGGTTTCAAATGGTGAATACGCCAAAAGTTTGGCACAAATTTGGTCGCGATTCTTCAGAAACGACAGAAAATCTCACCCGTCAGATTCTGGAAAGTGGCGATTTTTACTTATCGCCTCATTTAAAATAAAAACACAGCGTCCTTTATATGTATCCCAACGTTGTAAGAGAAACTGCGTCATTTTTTTAATAGCATTTTGTAAATTTAATATTTTACAGATATTCTGCAGGACTAGTTTATGGCGGAGCCAAATTGTTACTACGCGTACCAATAAACGTCAAAGTGTCAAAAATTCTCATCATGTAAAAGGAAAGACAGAAATTGTGTGACTTTTCAGAACAATGACAGCAAAATAGTCCATGGCTATCTATGGTGTTGTTATATGTTAAAATGTTTGAAGGTTTGTTTACACAAAAAAAATAAGCTTAATAATATACATTTTTAAATAAAAAAACAGCATTTTCAGAAAAGCAGCCTACAAAAATTCAAACTGACATATTGTTTATTTACTAGAACAGTATTAAGAAACTAAATTTTAAGGAATATTAGCAAATATTCCTGACAAAAAAGGATTAAGTGTAAACCTGTGTTTAAAAATCGTCATATTTTTTGTAAGGGCGAGATTTTCTGATGATTTTTGAAGAATCACGACCTATATATTCAATATTTGTGTTTGAGGTTATAAAGTTGGTGATTTTTTAGACCACCTCAGGGGGGTGATTTAAATTTATAGCCCTCAGAGAGGATGATTTTGTGGTATTTGGTAATAAGTTCGTTTATAATTTCCCTAAGTAACCGTTTTTACAAGGATTAATTTACCTTATTTAATATCCCAAGTTGTTCATTACCCAATAAAACACCTCCTTTTTTGTTCAGAAAGACGCCATATTTTGAACCCGTTTCCAGCACAAAAAATATATTTATGAGGACACTCCGAGGCAAAACAAACATAACAAAACAACTATATTAATTTATTTACAAACTGGAAGGTTATCTAAAAGCTCAGTTAAAAAAACTTTCCTTACTCAAAGCCCACTTATTTTAAAGCTGTAGCTTTCATCAGTAGAGGTTGGTGCAAGTCAAGGTGCAAGCAGAGTTAAAAGATTCGAACTCGCTGTTTGTGGCAGAAATGTAAAAAAAACTTGCATTTAAGTTTTTTAATACATTCCATAAATAAAAACACCTTTTAAATAAATACAAAATTAATCTACTCCTTATTTTAATATTACTCATCTAATGCGTTGTGTGACATCAAGTATTAATTGGAAAAATTAATTAACAAGGGTAAGTTTTAATTAGAGTTACATATAGCCCCAATGTTAATTTATTCTACAGAGTGTTTCCTATTTAAACCGCGCGTGGGTTTACATGTTTAAACTTTCTTTTCTTCTAAATTGAAAATTTCCTCTTAAATCCAACAAAAGATTGTGTTAAGATGATTATTCAATAAATAAATTTATTAAAATTCTTCTTATAGATCAAACTATGTCCAAAACTCAAGGAGGGTTGGTTTAAAATGCTTAAAAACAAAAATTTAACTTAAACTTAAGACCGTTCTAAAATAGACTAAACCTTTTTAGTAAATCCCAGCGTAAGAGCCTTCCTCCCCCCAAAGCGAATTTTTTCATAAGCCACTGGTTTTACAGTAGTAAATTTTTCCAATTCTACCATATAGAAAATATGAAAAAATACGGAGAAACTGAATAAGTAACACTACCCATACATGTACATATATAAGGTAGATTAATAAGATTGCTGCGCATGATGTTTTTCTAGAAACTTAATGACTATAATTAGTGGCCTTAGATCAAAAAACGGATATAAGAAATCAAAATATAACTCTTATGTATCAAGAAAAACATTAGGAAGAAAAAAGACAAAACAACATGTTTCAAATTGAAAGTAAAAATTTCTCGACAAGAGTGGGATTTTTTGGTGATTCTTTCTGAAAAATCCAGATTTGATGTCTAAATATTTTTAAAATTGACACTAAAAAGACAGAGTACTTATATATGAATTTATTTTTTGATTAAAATAATAATTGCATTTACTAATAACGTATCTATGCGTACTAATGTGTAGGGCGACGCCCTTCCCGGGGGCCTGGTGGCGACCCCTCCGCCAAAAGGCAGAAGTAGGAGGTTCCCCCACTCTCCCCCACTCTCCACGATGCACACGGCAACGGGAAAACTGCGGGTGAGTCAAATCAATCTGCATAAAAGTCTGGGCCCTGCGGGGGAAATCGCTAGGACCATTACTGGCACTAGTGCCAGGCAGATTGTTTTGATACAGGAACCTTATATTTTAACAGGGACCACAAGAGTAGGAGCATTAGGAAGCACCGGCCTAAACATCACGGTCGGCACAAGAGAGGCAGCACCAAGAAGCTGCATACTGACATCAAAGAACCTGAACGTTGTGGATTTTCCACAACTAGGAACCCGAGACGTCACAGCAGCTATCCTGGAATTAAAGGTAAGAGATAGGACCAAAAAGGTGGTTATATGCAGCGCGTACCTCCCGTACGACAGCGTAGATCCTCCTCCTTCAGAGGAATTAGCGCGGGTCATCTCATTCGCGGAGAGTAAAAGACTTCCAGTAGTCGTGGGGTGCGACGCCAACTCACATCACGTAGCGTGGGGTAGTAGCGATGTGAATAAGCGTGGGGAGGCTCTTTTTGAGTTTCTGACCACCACGGAACTGGAAATAGTGAATAAAGGGTGCGAACCAACGTTTGTCGATAGGACCCGACAGGAAGTTATCGACTTGACACTGGTCTCGCAGAGTATATACCAAGACGTTGTCAACTGGAGAGTAACAGAGGAGATTATTACGTCTGATCATCGCATGATCAGGTACGAGATAGACACCGACGAGAAAATCCAGGAACAAAAAAGGAACCCGCGTAATACGGACTGGAGACACTTCTTAGCGACCCTAGACCTGAATAAGGGTATTCTAGAGATGAACATCGACAACTGTGAGGACTTAGAAGAGGCAGTCGACAGGCTTAAAACTGTCATAACAACGAGTTTCGAAGAGGCGTGCCCCCTAAATACCCAGTCGACCCGACGAGTGCCATGGTGGAGCAGCAAGCTAGACAGGCTTCGCAGCAAAACGAAAAAGGCACTAAACAAGGCGATGAGGGATGGGGAGAATGACTCTTGGGAAATATACAGAGAGGCTAGAAAGGAGTTCAAAAAAGAGGTAAGAAACTGCAAAAGAGACAGTTGGAGGAAATACTGCGGAGAGATTAATTCCCTTCCAGAGACCTCCAGACTTCTTAAAATCCTAAGCAGCGAGAATAAACAGACGCTAACATCGTTAAAAAGGCCAGACGGGAGCTGGACCGCCTCTTGCGAGGAGTCAATACGACACCTGCTCGAGGTTCACTTCCCGGGAGAGGGCGGCGAACGGGGGGGAGCAGAGGACTGCTGGACCCCAGGAGGGGCAAGACCCTGACTGGAGACTGGCGGACCGAGTGGTCTCGGATGCTACCATCTCCTGGGAAATCAACGAGTTCAGTCCCTACAAGTCCCCGGGGCCTGACGGCATATTCCCGGCGCTCCTGCAAAAAGGCCAAGAGATACTCCTACCTTTTGTAAAGAGAATCGTTAGAGCCAGCATAGCAATGGGATATGTACCGACAGAGTGGAAAAAAGCCACCGTTGTCTTTATTCCGAAAGCCGGAAAGAAAGACTATACGGCGGCCAAATCCTTCAGACCCATTAGTCTAACATCCTTTTTGATGAAGGCATTGGAAAGAATGGTGGATAGACACCTACTAGGGGGAGTCCTAACCAACCAACCTTTCCACAGAAACCAACATGCATACGTGGAGGGAAGGTCTACCGACACGGCCCTACACGCAGTAGTGCATAAGGCAGAAAAAGCCCTTCAATTCAAACAGTACGCCCTGGCAGTATTCTTTGATGTCGAAGGAGCTTTCGACAAGGCGAAAGTGCAGGTAATAACAACAGCCCTGCAGAGAAGGGGAGCCGAGTCTCTTATCTCCGAATGGTTAAAATCTTCACTAACAGGGAGAAAGATCCAGGCCAATCTAGGGGAGTCCAGGGTCGACATAGGGGCAACGGGAGGCTGCCCACAAGGCAGCTGCTTATCCCCACACCTGTGGTGTCTGATCATGGATACACTCCTACAACGCCTAACAGAGGAAGGATTCGACGCCCAAGCATACGCCGACGACGGTGTCGTGGAGGTGGTAGGTTACCACCTAAACACTGTCTGTAACAGAATGCAAAGGGCGGTACGAATCATAGAAGACTGGTGTCAACAAAACGGTCTCTTTGTCAATCCAGGAAAGACAGAGATGATCCTGTTCACTAGAAAGAGGAAAATGGAGGGATTCAGAGCACCCAAGATGTACGGGAGACCCCTGACTTTGGTTTCAGAACGGAAGTACCTAGGGGTCACCCTAGACAAGGGGCTCACCTGGACACCACACATTGCGAAATTGACCAATAAGGTGCAGGCAACGATGTGGCAACTGCGTCGAGTGGTTGGCCGCACCTGGGGTTTGAGCCCCAGAAACCTCCACTGGATGTACACGGCAGTACTAAGACCAAGGATCCAATACGGATCCATAGTCTGGTGGCCAGCAGTGGAGAAGGTCACTACTACCCTCAAGCTTAGGAGCCTACAGGGAACCATATGCAGAGGGATAACCGGCGCTATGAGGACGGCACCTATACAGGCACTCGAGACCATTCTGGGACTGCCGCCGCTTCCGATCTGGATCAGAAAAGAAGCGATGGCGACCCACCTCCGGCTGAGAGATACAGGTCAATGGAGAGGAAGAGGGGAAGCTGCGGGGCATCTTAGGATTGCCCAAATCGTCGAGAGAGAAATCCCTATGGCAGCGATTAAAACACAAAGACCAAAAAACCCCTGCAGATTCAACAAGAGGTACAAAGTAGTCATCCCAGACAGGGAACTATGGCAGAGTGAAAACCTTTGCGAACAGTTCGAGGAGAACGCCGTGATTTGCTACACCGACGGGTCGAAACTATCGGAGAGGCAAACCACAGGATCGGGGGTTTATGTGAAGACCAGGAGGTTCGAAAGAGCTACCCGCTCGGAGAGCAAGCCACGGTCTCTCAGGCAGAGGTGTATGCCATAATAATGGCTGCAGGCATGGAAGAAATAAAGAACGGTAGGGAGGAGCATGTAGATATATGCTCCGACAGCCACCACACTGGAATCCTTGGGAGAGGGCAAACAAGTGACACTTATGTGGGTACCGGGACATATGGGGGTGCCGGGTAACGAGATGGCCGACGAGCTCGCCAGGATCGGGGCAAGCACCCAGTATGTAGGGCCGGAATCACTCCTAGGAACAACCAAGAGGCAATTGCAAAGTCGACTCAACAAATGGGCCAACGATGCCATGACGACTGCTTGGAGAGCAGGAACAGGATGCAGACAGACCAAAGACTTCGTGAAGGGCCCGGATGTAGCCAAACAAAAATGGCTCCTGGGGAGATCGCGAAGGGATGCTGGTCTGCTGACAGGTATCATAACAGGTCACAACCGACTAAGGAAGCACATGACCCGGATCGCGGTGGAGAATGACTCGACCTGCCGGGCCTGCGGGCGGGCAGAGGAGACATCTCGACACGTTATAGCGAACTGCGAGGCATACCAGAGGACGAGATACCAGGTATTCGGTTTCCCGACCCTGGATGAGGAGGACCTGCACACGCTCAAATGGAACAAAATACTGGACTTTGCAAAAAGAACAGTTAGACCAAATGAGCAAACTGCCAGACCAGTAGTGCAGGCTCGGGGTAGGGCAGAAAGGGCCCAGGGAGGCCTACTTGCCGGGCTTCGCGCCGCCCCTTCTCTACTACTTTTACATGTGTAGGGAAGAATGTATCATTGTTTAAACAATATTATTTAAAAATGGTATAATACAATATAAGATGGAAAATGTTTCAGTTCTGGTCGAGAAGTTGGATAGAGGGGTTTGGGCCAAAGTCACTCTTCCAATTCAGAATTGCAATAAGACAAAGGGTGCAGTAAATCGATAAAATAAGGATTGTTTTACAACTTTCATTTATCTGCGCTCCGACTTTACCCTTTATTTTTTATCCCCATCAGCTTTCCCGTCCTTCATTTTTCTCTCGTTGTTATTAAAAAACTAATAAAAAAAATAATAGCATGTGCTTTGCTTTTGTCGGTTATTCTATCACAGTTATATCATTTATTATTTTTGATTTTATCTTTAAGATGCAGAAAGTTTGTGTACATACTATACTTATAAAATAATTTCATTCTCTAATTCACTTGAGGTAAGTGTTGGGTAAAAGTTTGGCAAGGTAGGAAAAGATTCTTTTGGTCGACCTTGGACTTTTCTTTGCAGTCTTTCTTAGAGTGCATTATTTTGACAGCATATATTATCTTTCAGTAAAAGAAAACGTTTAACAAAAATAAGTGCTATTCCCAATGTCCATGATGGAGTTAAATATAAAAAAAAAAATATTATCAAAAGAGAAAACTTTGGTTTCGGATCCAATTCTCTTTTTTGTATTAAGCTCCATGATGGACATTAAGAAATTATTCCTTACGTTTATTTTTTTTTACTTAAAAGTAACCTGTCACAATAACGTACGCTAACAAATACAGAAGGTCCAAGTTTGACCTAAAGTAGTTTTTTTACTACTTTGATGGTCTTTTCTATACTGGCGGACCCCAAGGCGGGCCCTCAATCTGGGCCGAATTTTACTGATTTTATTCTAATATTTCGTAAAAATGTACAAATATGCTTTAAAATATACCTTTAACTAGACTGACGCGCGACGTGGAGGTTACCAAAAAAGTTGAGATCTGGAAGCATATCGAATTTTCTTAGGTCTAAAAATTTTTACTACAAAATAAAGGTTTCTGTGTACGTATAAAGATCTTCTTTTTTTTTGTTTAAGTCTACCTATCGAAGTATAAAAATAAGGAAGACCTGATTTAAAAGCCAACTCTTAATTTCGCCCATAAAAAAGTTTAGAAGCGAGGCGTGTGAACGAAAAGAAATTGAAAATTATAAAGGACTATGAAACTTTTCCACCCCCTTATAGAATATTAATAGACGCGATATACAAATCTAATGATCAAAGTATTGAATAAACTCAGAGAAAACGTGCTAAGGTAGTCAGTTAATTATTTGAAACATCACGACAAAAATAATTCTTCTTCCTTCTAAACATACTCTGATGAGAGATTTAACAACGTACGTGCCAAATTAAGTAAAAATTAAAAAGTACCTCACGCAAGCAGGAATTTTGGCGTTAAGCA
This sequence comes from Oxystoma pomonae, assembly GCA_963921995.1. NCBI lineage: Eukaryota > Metazoa > Arthropoda > Insecta > Coleoptera > Brentidae > Oxystoma > Oxystoma pomonae. The sequence goes on along the minus strand of OY998164.1, from coordinate 24,156,570 downwards.
ACTAAAGCCTAGTTCATAATTGGAATAGTCATTGCAATAGTCGTAATTTTTGCTATAACGCACGCTCTGTCACAGTCTTATTAACAAGAAAGACAGTGACAGAGCGTGCGTTATAACAAAAATTACGACTATTGCAATGACTATTGCAATTATGACCGATACTTAAAAATCCAAACTGAGAAGAGAAACGAGGTGGCACTTATGCCGGGTTATGGACCCTTTTTGCTGCGTTTTCGTCGAGCGTTTCAGACTTCTTTAAGAAGCTCACTATGACAGCCCATCTTAGTGAGGGCATATCTTCCTTTTTTAACATGGGTGACCCAGACTTGATCTATCTTACTTTAACGTGTAGTTCTTCCTCTTCTAGTATGGATCAGCCACTGTGACAGCCCGTCTTAGTAAGTACATCCCTTCTTAATATAGCGTAGGTGATCCAGACGTATTGTGTCATTTCACCTTAGTCTGAGGCAGTGTAGTTCTTCCCTTTCTAGCATGGATATACTTTTGTATGTCGTATACTCGAGCAACCAAAAAAGTGGCACTTGAAGGTTATGTTATCGAGGCAAAAGGTACACGAAGTAACTTGTCTTGTTGTACCATTTTTTTTGTTTCTTCAAGTGTATGTCAGTCCATCTTAGTGAACGTATCCTTTCCTCTTCTCATTTAGGTGGCCACATGTCCATTACTTTAAAGTACAGAATGTCAGTCCAACTTCTTGCAGGGTAGGTAAGTCCCAAGTCATCAGCATGTTCGTCACAATTTCTTTTCAGATATAGCGACGTTTCTTGTGATTAAACGAACCGCTTTAACCCAAGGCTCTACCCTGAAAGAAGCTACACACTTTATCCATCCAGGTGTCCAAATCTCCACGGCGCCGCCGTCTTATAAGATGCTAAAAACATAACAACGAATCACATAAATGCGTCGGGTGATGTTAAGATCGGGACTACATAATAATGATTTTATTTTGATAAAAGATGATCTGGTTTATTATTAGTAAGAATCGGTCAATGTGTACGAACAAAAAAACTTATTATAAAATATGTTAAATGCGCCGCAAGCGAAACTTTTATGAAAATTATTCTAAAATTGGCATTTTTACACGTTCCAAACGTTGTTAACAAAAATTTGTGAAACTAAAATTGTGACAGTTATTGAGATCAGCAGGCCAAATTTTAGGCAACATTCTTCATGAAATTTTCTGCTCTTAATTCGAGATTTGTTGCTAAAATTATGTCATGAATGCGCCGCAGACGCAAATTTGAAAAAAAAAGTACTAAAAGTGCAATTGTAACAAATTTTGTGCAAATTATTAAAAAAACTGACACTGCTTATTAAGTCCAACGTTCTTTTGCGTCCACGCTATAACTTTTAAATTGAATTAACTAATTTTTATTTGGACCGAAAATATAATTCTCTATTATGAGACCGTCTAGCACCTTGGGTTATTCGTGAGGCGTTGTTTAATATAAATCAAAATCCAATATCGAGCTCGATACATAAAACGCCCTTTTCGATATAATACGCTGAGAGGCGCTGGCTGTTTCGATAAAAAAAGAAATAATAAATAAAAAAAGAAACTATAGCAAGCTTTTTAGAATTATAGGCGAGTATGTAGAGGAACCTATTTCTTGCTACCTATAATAGTGGTCGTGATACAAAAAATTCGTCTAAAAAAATATTATCTATAAAAGAGCCTTAAAGTAACCTAGCAACTGTCAAGCACTGCGATTTATTGGTTCAGAAGAGTTTTTTAGAATAGAACAGAATAGAATGGAATAGGTTTATTGTGCAAAGGCAAAAGTTATATAGTACTACAATAAAGCATATCTTCATGTATACTAAAAACTTTTAAAATGTTAATAATAAATAATAATCATTGTAGAAATAAAATAATTGTAAAAAGAGTTAAACTATATCAGGTACAATACATCAGGTAGATATAAAAGTACAAAATATCACAAGTTTTATAGACTAAGTTGATGGCCAACAAGTATTTTCTGTATTTTTTGTGGTTGAAGTTTCTCTTTGGTATCACATTATAAATTATTCCTAGTAGTTCCTGCACATAGTCAGGACGACCATTCTCCACTATTCTCACAACAAGCATAGCAAAGTGCAAGTATCTTCTCTCCGCCATGGTTAAGATTGACATATTACGTAAGTAGGGTGTAATGTCTTTTATTCTATATATATATAAATATATGTAATCTTTTGTATTTTATGCTTATTGAGAAAGTTTATGTAATTAAATTTAGATAACACTCATGATTCTGTGGGTGATGTTTTTAGACTATGAAGGATCAGGAATGCTGATCGAGGTCAACGAACTTGAAATAGCAAGTATTTTGCTTAATGGTATGTTTTTGTAATATAAGGCCACAAATGGATCTTTTTAGTAGGTTTATGGGCAAAAAACTTAAAAATAAACAGTATTCCATGTTTTAATATTGATTAAAAATCACAAGAAAAAGGCATAACCTACATTCTTTTACTATTTAACTGATGCATTCAGCGACTCATTTAATTTAGTTGATTTTTGAATGGTGGGGGAAAATGACGTCACACTTACTGTCAAAGTTGTCAACTGAAAGAATAACGAGAAATACACCGAGAATCATTCCAGGTTGAAAATCGCCTTCATTTTTCCCGCTCTCAGAACTTTTCTTAAGCTGGGTGCTTATTCGTGAAAGTGAGAGAAAGGAACGCTCCCGGGGACCATACTAGGGAGTGACAAAAAAAGTTGTTTTTGTTTTTGTTCAAAATTAATAACGATTTTTAAAGGTTTATTCTACTCCGTGACTGAGTTCTGTTACATTGAACTAGAAGAACGCAGCATTCCCTCGATATATCACTTGATTTTAACTACTGCCTAATTCGCTCCCAGGGAGAATTTTGATGCCTATACCTCCGCGAAAGTCAAGAATGAGCACCTTGTAGTGATCAACTCTCCTACGCCGGCCTTTCATGTTCCACCAAGAGTAATTTTAACGTATTTTTTTTTACCGTAGTAACTCTCCTATTTCTAGAATGTGCAGAATAACTTATGAAGCACGGGCGGATCCAGCTTTTTAATAAGGGGAGGGGGTCACATTAGTGGCGTAAAGGTAAGCGGACGGTAAAAAAGCGTCGTGCAAAACCATAACAAACGCGACACCAGCGTTATGGTTTTGCACGACGCTATAAAATAACAGTGGATTATAAATGTTACGTCACTGTGTTTGACTCCACAATAGTTTTTACGTATGATGTAAGAATGTCACATAAAATTTCGGGAAGTGACTAGATATGATGTCCAAGTTAAAGTATTTTGTTATTTAGATATTAAAAAAAAAGATTTGAACCGCCAAGGGGGGGGTATGATGACCTCCCCTGACCCCCCTCCCTGGATACGCCCTTGTTATGAAGTGATACTGAGGAACATAATATTAGCCTTTATACGCCCAGTTGTATACTGATTGAGACAATACAACTTTTTGTCTACGGGCCTAGGATTTTCTATAATGACTATACAATTTTCCCTACCGACTATTGCACAAGCTATATTGTCCCACAACTGGTGTTTAAAGGCTAATATCCTTTCTTTCAGTGTAAATAAGTGTGATATAAGTACTGATATATTTGACAAAAATTTTAATAATTTTCGTAGTCTTTTAAAGTTTGTATATTATTTTGATTTTACAAGTTTCAAGTTTATTGTTATTAATTTTTTTATTGCCGCCATCATACCGTATATCTGTATATTTTAGACCTATCTGTGGCTAGAAATATTTTAACCATATTTGCCTTTAAATTTTAATACGTCAGTTCTTTGACTCTTGTTGGTACTAAACTAAAAGGCGTTAATAAAATTTTGATTTGATTTAATTCCAGAGTATTCCAAAATGATTTTTCCAAGAAAATGAGTGTGTATAAACGTCTTTTTGCTGTCTGGCGCATCCGCCTCACAAGAGAAACTTTAAAAATGTCTATAAAAGTTTTGCGGTGTCCAAGGCTCACGCGTCACCTGATGTCAATAAGAAATGTTATGACAGTCATGTGACGCGTGCTCGAACACGCACAAAAAAGTCGTAGGTTGAGAACCGGGTGTATCTGGTCCGTCTAAACATACTTTATTGGGAGATACGAAATTTATTAAAAAAAAACTCAAAGGAAAATGAAAAACATGTTGTGTATGAAAATGGTACAAGAGCTGCAAGCTGAACCAAGAACTGTGGGTTTTGCAGATGCCCAAAAGTCGTGATCAAAACTCGTCGTGACGCTGTCATCCACAAAATATTAAATTGGCTTTCTTCTTGCTTGCGTTTGCATCGGTCGCAGTAAAATGACAACATTAAACCAGGATTACCAGGTTTTTCTCTGAGGTTTCATTTACAATTAAAAAGAGAACTTTAGCAAGAAAGAAAACTGTTGGGTTGTTTGCTTACTTCACTAGTTATTATAAACTGCAAACAAAAACTTTGCACGGGAGTACCACAAGGATGCATACCGGGTGCAACTTGAAGACTATATAGACGCAGACGCGTATTTCGCCCTTATAAGGGACTCATCACGTCAGTGCACCATAAATTAATACAGGCGAAGACATGAACAAACGCTAGGCAAGCAAAAGGAGTCTGTTTTATATTTACATTCATCCTGGACATTCGGCATTTATTCCTTATTTTGCTATTCTTTTAACAACAAATATTTTGGGATAGTACACTAATAAAAAAATCCCTTGGTTCGATGTATGATGGTTAACAAATGTAAAATATGTATTTTTTGTACGCGCGTTTAGCTAGAAATTATTTTTAAGAACAATTTCAAAAAATAAATTTATGTTGTTTTAATTCCTATATACCCACTCAGCACAACTTGACCATTTGCAAAACATGATTTTAACGAAGCTCGAAGAAATCACGCTTAATAGATAACTTTCTAACGTTTTTTCTTCTCAACTCTAATTCACCTGAAAACATATACATATCACTCGTCCCCCCTTTCTATTTAAAATTTTAAAGTAGAAAGTGACCTTATAGACTGGCTTCAATATGACGCTTATAAGTTAGTCAGTGAGAAAAAATAAATTGACCTTTGTACAGCGGTTATTTACTATTTGCTCTAGTATAACCAAGTTTGTTACAAGATATACAATTTTCCTTAACAAAAATATAAAAACCGAATAGGTGGTGGTTGCGTGCATTTTGCACAAAGTACAAAAAATTCCTTTCGTTAAAAATATAAAAATTGTATATTCTATGTACAATTTGTTGTATTGGAGCAAATAGTAAACAACCGTTGTATAGAGGCTTATTTCTTTTTCTCTGTGTAGCTTTTTAAGTTTCAAAAAAAATTTGAAGTGAAACTTATCCAAAATTGCAGATATTCTCTTTTTAGTCTAGGCGCTAAACAGTGTCACACGTGCACTAATGCCCTTAGTTTTGTGGCGTGGCTTTGGTAAACATCTATAGTATAGTAGTTAAAAATGCCGCCAAATGGCTAGAATTTTTGTTAGTATCTCCGTACCCAATAATAAAATTTTAATTTTTGAAACGCAATTTCACTTCTTTTTTCCAGCTTTTCTTAATTATTATTAGATAGTACACTATCTAAGGTTTTTGATACTTTCAGTTCGCGAAAGAATTTAGACGATAAGCGTTCACTAATATGTGCCCTCAGTTTTGTTACGAGGATTTATTAAACACATTTGGTCGGTTGGACGCCATATTTAAAAATTGCCGCGAAATGGCTAGATTTTTTTTTTTAATTTAAAAAGTAAAATGAGTTTTAAAAAATTAAAATTATACCACTGGGTACAGAGATACTTACACAAAAAAAATATAGACATATTTAAATATGGCGACCATAATCTAGACAACTTGGCCAACTTTTTTTCAACTCTTGTAGGTGTGTTTAACAAATTCTCGCAAGGAAATTGAGGGCACATATCAGTGCACAGGCGACTCTCCAGCGAAGAATATTTAAGCATTGGGCAATATGAAATAATACACTTTTTATCGACTAGTGTTTCTATCCGATTCGAAACATTATAATATTTATGCGATGTGTTTAAAATTTTATGGATAATTTAATGGCGAATTTATTGCGGTTGCAGATCAATCTGAATCATGCAAGCAGTCGGGTTCGTTTTTCTCATATTTATTATTTAGATCGGACTGTTATTCTTGCTGTCGGATGCGACAAATTGGAATACTACACACAGAAAATTTATCTTGCATACATTTTTTTTGAACCGGGTATTCAGAGACATTCTCGTCGTGAAACAAGCCTCCAATGTTTTTATTAGCCGTGAACTAGAAACAAACGTGAAAATCGTTCACGTCAAAAGCTTTTCCGAAAGGTACACATATAGAAAATGTAGACCACCATTCGAACGGCGTATTCACCATTTGCCATTTTGAAAACGGTCAAAAAAATAGTTTTAGGGCATTTTCTCCTAAAATATGGTCTATTTTAACAAAAAAGCAGTTTTTCAGTGATATTTTGCAATAACAATACAAAATAATCAATAACTTTGTGTCTTTTCTGTATATGTAAGTGTTTTTTGAAAATTGGTTTTAAAATTTAGTACCCCCACAGCTGTAAATATTTAGACCTGAGAGGGGTACTATTTTAGATCTTAGTAAATCCCACTGTTAAATTTTTAACATTTTTGTAAAGGCATTTAAAAGACTTTAAAAATAAGGTGACCCAACTTTCCTTATTTAAATTCTAGTGGTGAAACTCACCCCTCCCAAAAGATGTGTCCTAGGAAAATTCCAATATAGCCAAAAAGTATCAGTCTTGAATAAGAATTTTTAAAAGACTTTTAGTTTGGCTGTTTGTTTGTTAGTGTTACTCAAAAACTAGTAAACGAATTTTGATGGGATTTTCACTACTGGGCAATTCCATGATAAGTCATGTGACAAATTTTATATAATTAATTTTTTGGTCTCATTTCTCTCTCTATTAAGATATATCAGAATGAAAATATTTTAATGCATTAAGTAGACGGTTTATCTGAACAATTTAAAAATAAAATCATATTAATTTTTTATTCAAAGTCCAGAATATAACCAAAAATTGGTGGTAACTCATGGGACATCAAAAACGGGCAGAGAAAAATCATGAATTTAGAAAGTGCTTTTTCTCTTAACGACCCAATTACATCGTTAAACCGGCAACGCTGTTGGGTCCGTTTATTAGGCAATTCTTTTTCCGCATGTTTCTCGGAAACGGGACTTCCAAATGGCCTGAAATTTTGCCTAAATTGTTTATTGGACTATGTTTTCTATCAAATCTTGGTACTTTTTTAAAATTTTGTTTATTTTTTGAAAAAAACTGTTTTAGCTTTTGTGGTGTTTCAAAATTGGCGCGCCCATATTACGTCAGAAACAGTCAGAAATACCCTTTATAGAGACCTGTAAAACTAAATTGGAAATATTTGTAATTTTCCAAATAATGGACACCTAATTTCAAAAACTCTCTAGATTGTATTAAAAAGCTTTGTAATCCTCTTCCTCTAATAAAAAACAAATTGAGTATTATTTTCCTCTAAAGCTAAAACATGCGGAAATGTAAAAACATGGACTATACTGGTTACCTATCAATATTAGTTATATGCCTAGCCTCAAAAAGTACTTAAATGGTTATATTATAGATACCGCCACCATCAAAATTAACCACCCACGTCTTTTTTTTGTGAGCTTACCCTAGGCATAGTTTCTAGTGTTCTCCTTTCCTAAATGTATTCGGCTAAGAGAGATCTAGCATATATACCTAGGTAACACCCCTTACCAGGAAAAAAAATTTATGCCATGCAAACATCGAAATTGGTCGACTCACTGTATTTGCAACTAACCAATGTCAGTGTGTCTGCCTGACATTCTTCGTAACCTTAGTTTTGTCGTTTTGTTTTGGAGTTCGTCGGCCTGGTTTTTGTGTTTTATTTAATAATTTTTCCTTTGGTGAAAAGCTACTTTTTAGAACCCTTAAGTGGTCTGTGTGTATGGCCATTTGACTAGTTGTCACTACTCTCAATTCGATCACCTAGGTGATAAATAAACAATCCCCCATAGGGTCACTGGATCCTGAGACCTGCGGTCCCAGCCGCAGGTTTTAGGATCCAGTGACCCTAATCCCCAATGATTCGCGGCGCAATCTGTGAACAGGAGAATACAGTAAAGAAACCAGAGATAGATAATGAGTGGTAGATGACGTATTGAAATCGATTGACAAATTTATATTATCTCTGGATTGTTCTTGCGCCGTTAAACTAAAAGTGCACTTGCGGCCACATAAAATGCGTACGCCGATTTTATATGGTGTATTATGGTCCTCGCAACTCAATAAACTTTTAGGTATGTCAAATTGACAAAAAAATGTCACTGTCAGATTTTGTTGTTGTCATACGCTTATATTTAAAAATGCCTGAATTTTGGAAAAATTAAACGGTGGTTGGTCGGTTCGAAGAGTAGCGGCAGATTATGGACGAAACAAGGCTACAATAATTGTAAGAATAAGAAGAAAGTATCAAAATGAAGGAATTGTTCGACGAAGGCGAGGCACTGGACTGACCCAAGTCAGTACGCCTCAGCGGGATCAGCAACTGATCAACTTTCTTGAAGACCACACAAGACATTTGCAATGGCCCCAGAGGCGAAAATTGAGGCACATTTTCCTGGATCCATAAGAATGACGCGCAGATGGATAAGCCGTTCTAGACTTAGATGTCGCGTTGCTGCCAAGAAAATCTTACTTAGTGAGGAAAAGAAGCAAGCCAGGTTAATTTTTGCACTAAACTATTCACTAAAAGAAGAAGAATTTTCGCAACACGGATGAAAAAATCTTTCATTACCACAATGACAGCAAACTAATTTTGGTATATCGCTCGCCACGAACATGCTGTCTCGAAAAAAATATTGCTGGGAACGAAGACCGGGCTGGAAGATTTTCTGTGAATGTGTGGAGTTGGATATCGGCGAGAGGACATGGAGCTCTTTTTAGAATGAGAAATATTATGCTTCTAGAAGCAACCATTCTTCATCCAGAAGGTTTTGTGTATCAAGATGATAACTGTCCTATCCATACCGCACGCATTTCTAAACAGTGGTTTCAGCAAAACAACATCGAGGTTTTGCCATGGACGCCAATCCCACAGAAAATGTGTGGGGCCTTATAGCAAAATAGTTAACACGACTGAATATTGTTCCCAGAAATTCCAACCACTTAATGGAGCTCATAGTCAGAGGGTACGACGAAGTGATTGTTTCAAATCCAAATTTATTTCAAAATTTAGCAGATTCCATGCCGCGAAGACTGGCAAACATTATCTAGGCTAACGGGGCAATGACACGCTACTGAAGAGACGTTTTCTTGTTTTTCTTTTTTAATTTACGTAGTGTTTTAATAATTTCTTTTTGATTTTGAACATTTTTGGTGGTCTGCAAAGACTTAGATTAGTGAAATTTACTGATCCTGCAAAATGTTGAATAATTTTAAAAAATTGTTTTATTCATTAGTATACTAGTTTTTTAGTAAAGTGTGGCCAGTTTCTCTATGTTTGTGTTTACCATGTCAAAAGATCTAACCTGTAAGTCGAAAACGTCAAAGTCAGTTTCAATAAGCAACGCAATTAGCAAAACTTAAATTCAACAGATCTGCAGCTAACTTCTGCTTTACGCATTTTATGTGGCCGGAAGTGTACTTAGTTTAAAATTAGGAGTTGCAAAATATGTTTCTTTTCCCAAGAAAAAAATGTTATGATATTGCTTTTCTTTACTTGCTTTGATTTTAAGTAAATGTAATTTTTGATTACTCATGGGACATTTCTTATGAAACGTTAATATTTTGTTTGCCTATTTTAGCTATTGGCTATTATTTTATGATTTGGAAAAAATTTCTTGAGTTCTAATGAGTGTAGATACTCCACACACTATTTTGGTTGTGATAGTTTTTTAGATAAAAAAAATTAAAATATGCCAAAAACCTTCATCATTGGAATTGCCCCACTGTATTCCTCGGATCCCTGAACAACAAGACACAGGTTTAAGTTCATCAAAATCGGTTCACGGAAACAAAAGTTATCACCATTTAAAGCAATAAAAACGGGAAAAAACAACGCGTAAATGATGAAGTCGGAGTACATCTTCACGATTTTTTGAAATTTGAAATTGTTTTCAAGATTTTATAAAGAAGATCATCATGCACATTTAACAGCATATTTAGAAACTATTAAAAAGAATCTTGATTTATCTTTGCAAAAAACGTAAAAATTAATGGGAAAATTCGCGTTTGAAGTTGCCACAATACAAAAATTCAATTCGGTAGAGTTGCCTAGAGGGGTCGACGGGGGGGGGGAGGGGGCTGATCTCTAACCCAACTTGCTATTTTGAGTCCCCGCTGTTAAATGTTTCTAAAAAAAAACGAAAAGAATGTTATACCTACCAAAAATGTAATTTTATTTTTTCAGGCGTTTTAAAAGTTGATTTACCCTTAGATGCGCCCGCTGGCAAAAATTTTAAAAAAATTATACTAAACTGCTATTTTTTACGAGTTTAAAATGTTGCTTAAAATTAAACAAAATGGTAAAAATATTTCATATTGTTATAGCGCCGCAGGCGAACACTTTGACAAAAAATACAAAAAATCCGGATCCGGAACTACCCGAAATTTGTAAACTTTTTTTTTTGGTTTTGAGCAAAGCGTCAAACTGCGGAACTTTGCCCTAATTTAAACCTTTTCGTATGTCCTACCGTTTAGGAGATCCCCATGGTGAGCATCGAATTTGGAAAACCCTGTATAGATATGTTTTCAAATTATAATTTTACTAAGAATGCCATTTATTACACGTTTTGAATGCTGGTGAGAAAAATTCCGTAAAATTTTTAAAATTGGAGATTTCACACCAAACACACGTCACAAACCGGAGTAAAGGGTCAAAAAAGTGGGAGAGGTCTTCCTGGGGCCGTTGATCATGACTAATGTATTGTAGATTGGGTTGGACCTCATTTAGGGGATTTTAACCTCCAAAACCCTCCCCTGGCTATGCCACTGAATATCTCAGTTTAAAGAAAAAACAAATAAACAGTTCATTTTTCGGAAAATCAAGGTTGAGTATTTCTTTAGGTTGAAAGAAATGCCCTAAAGCATTTTTAAATTGTTTATAACGACCCTAAAAGGGGTTTTTAAGCGATGAACTGCTTTCTTAAATCGCTTTAAAATAAAATCGATTTAGTGCTTAAATCGGTTTTAGCGGTGTTTATACGACAACATTTTCAAACCGTCCTTATATGAAAGCGCTTTAAGAGACCCGTATAAACAAAGTAAATGATGCTGTAAAGCCGTTAACGAAATTTTTTGTAATTTATTGATTTAATTACAGATTTGTTTCCAAGCGTTGTAGCCTACCAAAAAATTATAGTGGTTGCTATAACCTACCCAAACTAAGTAGGTAATAAAAAACTACCTAAACTAAAAAACATTTCAAAGTCTCAACCAAGTGATATCTAACAGAATGAGCAATAAATTCTCAAGGTCCATGGAGTTAAATACAAATAAAAAAGAGAGTTTTACCAAGAAAAAACTATTGGATTTTTGGCCTCCTGCACTAGTTCTATATACTACTGACTGGTTTTAGACACAGTCCATCCACCAGTCGTGCTTTTTACCATGACGAATCGATAGAAAAAAAAACGAACTTTACAAGATACACCGGAGTACCACAAGAGGACTTGGAGACTAAACGCAGACACGTGTTTCACCCTTGTTAGGGATCTTCAGTGTGACATAAGTTTTTATAGACGTATAATATGAACGAGCAAGTCATGGACAAATGCACGGCAAAACATTGGATAATAGAATGAGAAATAAATACCCAGTTAAATATAAATAAAAAAGAGAGTTTTACCAACAGAGTATTGGATATGTTTTGCCAAGCATTTGTCCATGACTTGTTGATTTGATCGTTCATATTATTTGACTATAAAAACTTATTTCGCACTGAAGATCTCTAACAAGAGTGAAACACGTGTCTGCGTCTAGTCTCCAAGTCGCACCCGATATGTATTCTTGTGGTACTCCGGTGTATTTTGTAAAGTTCATTTTTTTGCTATCGGTTCGTCATAATACAAACCCGACCTGTGGGTGGTCTTGTCATTGGTAGAACTGGTGGAGGAGGCCAAAAATATAATAGTTTTCTGTAGGTTAAACTTTCTTTTTTATTTTTATTTAAAGTGATATGTTGTCGGATAAAAGCATTAGAAAATTACCTACTAAAGAAATTTAGTGGCCGAAATTTTATGACAACAAAAGCACCGAAACATAAAAGTGAAAACAAAGACCAATTTGTAACAAAAATGGCCCTAATAATGTAGTTGCCATTAGTGGGCACAAAAGCGTCACGAAAATTACCACCAACTATCTAGCCAATAACAAAGTCCCAAAAATGACTGTAATTTGGGTTAACATTACCGTAACCAAAGCGATGTGTGTACAAAAAAAAATAATTTACTACAAATATATTTTTAGATACTAATGCTCGTATCCACCAACGCAAAAATTTCCCGATTAGCTGCTAATCAGGATTAGTTACTAATCGGTGTTTAGAATGTGTTAACTATGTTGGGAATTTGAAAACTTTGGTTGCACTAAAACAAAGTTATGATTGTTTTCCACAAACCAAAACTACACTTTTTTGCACTCGACGCGCGTTTTACTAACAACGTTAGCATCATCAGGAAACATGATGTTATCAGGAGTCTGTGACATTGTCATGTATAGGAAGACAATGCCGTACTATAAAAATTTTAAGAACTAAACAGGCTGCTAACTTCTGCTGTACCAGTTTTATGTGGAGAGAAGTGTAATAAATTTTTATAAAAAAAAACTTTTAAAGAACAGGCTTTTATTAAATGCAATCAAAAGTAGAAAATAATTTTTTGTCTTTCTTATATTATAATAAAAGCGATGGGCGCAAATTAAAAATTTTAAATTGAAAAAGGGATTTAGCGAGGGAGCTTTCCCTCAAAAAAGGTAATGGTAACCGTAGATCCAGATTTCGCACTTGTGGTGCTCATCAGTACGGCGCTAGGAACTAGGAGATGAAATGATGATAAAAAAATGAGACAAAGGATTCATATAAAAGAAAACCATCTGTCAAATTGCAGAATCGGCAGATGAACCTTCAATTTGAAGGAAAATTAAGCGTCACTACGGAGACAGATATAATTATCTTTACAGATATACTAAACTCTGGAGTTGATAAATTTAAAAAGGAATTTAGCGGGGGTGCATAAATAACAAAATCAATTAATAGCGAGCTTTCTCTCAAAAAAGGTAATGGTAACCGTAGACCCGGATTTCGCACTTGTGGTGCTCATCAGTACGGTGCTAGGAACTAGGAGATGAAATGATGATGAAAAAATGTTTCTTTTACATGAATCCTGTGTCACATTTTTTCATCATCATTTGTTTTGTAATTTACAGACAGTGACCAAATTTGTGTTTTTGAAAATTAAAAAAAAAATATTGTTATCTGTATGGATAATATTAATATTATTATTACGCAGTACAGAATCCGTTATTATGTAAAAAGCCATGGTAAGTGAATCTGGCCTTTTCTTTCACCTACACAAGTAAATCATTTCCTATGGGTAACTCTTTTAAACAAAGAAAATAATAATTTAAATGTTTGATAATCGTAAAGCACTCCACTTGTCATATTTGCCTGAGCACCGTGTCAAATACTATATATTTTTTTTATTTCAAAACGGTTTAATCTCTTTTGTAATATACATAAATTATAATGAAATTATATATAAACTACTATAATGAAGCGAAGGAAGAGTACCATTATTTTTTCCTAGTTTAATAAAACACAGTAAAGCACTTTTGCATTTATGAATTTTTCCTAGCTAGTTTTCTTTATTAGATTTATTTTGTCTTCTTTCTTTACATAGTATAATATCTCATCTTTAATCTGAGTATCGTATAATTCAAAACTTATTCAGAGCAGGCCAAGTGGGTGTGGTATCGAGTACCAAACGTCAAAATTACTGGTTAGTTGTTTAAGAAATTAATTGTTCTTTTTTTTTCTATTGCAAAAGTTTGTGTGCATGACGTGGGATGGTGATTTTTATTTCTTGTTTTTATTTAGCATACGCTATCTTTAATCTATTTTTTTTTTCATGATTTAAAAACGACTTCATCTAGTGTAAGTTTGTGTGGTGAAGTAAACGTTAACATTATCAGTAAGGGATGAATGTATCATAAACTAAGAAATAAAATGTTTTGGACTAGATCTTCTAGGAAGATATGATTTGCGTCCATTTGAACCAAATTTTTATAAGTAAAAGATATTTGTTGTTTTGAAAAACCCTATGCAATGAACTTCAGGCTACTGCGAACATAGGGGGAATCAAGTCCAATTTACTCTTCATGCCGTACGACCGAGGTGAGGTCGAAGCACGCTGCAGTGTTATTTTTTTGAAATTTATTTTGTTTTATTTCTGCCTTGCTCGAGAAACAGATTGGTAAGTTCTTAAGTGAAATAATACATTTTTAAAACTAAAAATGAATGTCTACGAAGTTGCCGAAAAAGTGCAAATGGTCAAATGGTACTATCAAGGTAGACCATTGAGACTTATTCAAGAACTTAGAACCTAGTTTATCAACGATTCATAGGTTTGTGCAGAATTTTGAAAAGTTTGGTTGTGTAGCGCCAAGAAACCATAAAAACCCACAGTTTTGAATGACGAGCAGGAAGTACGAGATGTGATGATTTGCGCTACAGTGGAGGAAAATCGAAAGTTAACTAGCTACCAAATTGCCGAAGCAGTTGATACGTCTTCAGCCACTGTCTTACGTGTTCTCAAAAAGAATGGTTATCATTCTTGCAAGCGTCATAAACGCATTTTTTTTCCGGAGGACAACTATCGTCGTATGGAATTTTGCGAAACAATGATGGAAAGGGCTAATCGTGGTGAAAACTTTCTGAGATCTATTCTTTTCACAGATGAAAGCACTTTTCCATTATTGAATCGTCATAACCCAACAAACGTTCGATATTGGTCGAGGGAAAATTTGCATTTGTATGTTGACGTAAGAACACAGTATCCCCAAAAACTAAATGTTTGAGGGGTATTGTAGGGGAACACGCAATTGCGAAATTTTTTATTGACGGCAATTTAAATGGTCCTAGATACTTGGATCTACTGCAGCAGCATATTATTCCAACTGCTAGGCAGTTGTTAGGTGTGAGATTTGGTGAAACATGTTTTCAACAAGATGATTGGCTCGCTCACAATGTTGGCCTGGTTAGGGAATATCTTGATAATATATTTTATGGCCAGCTCGATCACCCGATCTTGCTCCTAATGACTTTTATCTGTGGAGTTATATCCAAAATAAAGATTACGGGTATGAAAGGGCTAATAATTTGGAAGAACTTCGGATTAAAATTGAAGAAGCTTTTCAAACTATCACCCCAGGGTTTGGATATTGTCTAGCTGAGCAAGGAGGACTTTTAGAACATTTGTTCTAATTTTTTTTGACTGGGAGAATCTTTTTGGTTTTTAGAATGTATTATTTTACTTTGAGAACTTGCTTTTATTTTGTTTCTCTTTATTATTTTCATTGTAACACGTTGTTAGTGATAAGTCTAAAGAGTTAAAAATAAAACTCTCTTATTTTATCAGTGAAAGAGAAAATTTGCGTATTTATTGATCAAATTCCGATTTTATGGATTACACTTCACATTGCACCATGGTTAGAGGCGTACTAAACGCAAGCCGCGAACGGTGATCGCAAGCCTGAGTGTTGGTTGCTCCACTGATAGGTGTGCGGTGTCCCTGCGTGTGTTCGCAGTAGCCTGAAGCGTATATAAGTGGGTGATGGATGATTTTTAATAAAATTGTACCAAATTTAGGAATTTCCTGGCATTTAGAAGTGGGTTTTTGCACATTTTTCAGTTCCCGCATATTTGAAAACTACGCAAAAAAATACTCGATTACTATCTTTTCTTTTTTTGTAAAAAAGTAACCATAAGCGGAAAAAAACGCGTTTGAATTTAAACCTCTTGAAAAACTGCTACTTCTGCCATGTTTGCGCTTAGATGCTAAATTATTTTACTTACCTTTCGGATACCTATTGAAAAACTCGAATTTGATGTGTTCGGTGTAAAAGATAAGTGCTGGATCAACTATTAAAATAGGTAGGTGAATAAAAGGATTCTGTTTTCTTGGAGGGTGTTTTTTGGTTATTGTTGGAATGACAGATTTATCAATGCACATCTAATTGATATAATCCTCAAAATAAACTGGTCCCAATACAATAACACAATACAAGCTTTTATTAGTTATTTGAACTGCCAGGAGCACAACACGGCATTTTAGGATAGGCTATGACGCGTTTCAATATGGCGGCTGATATATCAAAATGGCGACCTATAACCACATTTTATTTTATTCAATTTCGTAAAACAGCAAAAATGACAAGGTGGCCATTAATTCTTGTCGAATTGTCGTCGCTTACTATGAAAAAAAGTTGAGTTGATGGATGACCTTGAATAACTTTGAAAATACCATGTATAAGTCAAAAACCAGCCTTTTGTGATGTTTTTCCAATTTACTACTACGCTAAAACTTTAAGCGTTGGAGATGAAATTAACATCTTGGCCATGAACAAACACTTCATTTTAAACCTCCATACCTTTTTTTTTAAAATGGCGTCCGAGATGTTTATGCTATACCTCGGTAAAAATGACCTATATGCCTGTCGTTTTTATAAAGTTTCGGAACTTCTACAGAGTTGAGGTGGCACATGAATGTGTGACTAAATAGCTGTTAAAACCTCATCCTTGAATTCTATTATAAATGTTAATAAATAAGTGTAGTCATGCCCTACTGGCCGACTACCGCCATTTGGAAAATGCCATCTAAAACCACTGGTTCAGTATATGGCAATATATATATCTAACTTCTGCTAACTCTTTTGTAGGTTATTTAAATGACTTTGTTGGCTAGACAAATTAGTAGAACGTAAAATTTACACCTCCGAAACTTAATAAAAACGACATGCATATAATTCAGTAGGGAAGTTATTAAGTGTTTATGGCTAAGATATTAATTTCATCTCCGGTACTTGAAGTTTTGCGTAGTGGTAAATTGGAAAAAAAAACATCACACAAAGCTGATTTTCATTTATAAATGTTATTTTCAAGGACAATCAAAGTCATGCATAACTAATTTTTTTTTTCATAGTGAGTGGCGATAAGTCAACAAGAATTAATGGCGACCTTGTCGTTTTTGCTTTTTTGCGAAATTGGATAAAATAAAATGTGTTAATGGGTCGCCATTTTAATATATCAGCAGCCATATTGAAACGCGTCATAGCTGAACCAATTTTTTTTAACAGTATTGTTGGACTTGACCTTCTCATTTTTTTTACCAAATTTGATCTTCTTCGCTTTAATAGTGGATGAATAGCGCCCTTTAGTATGGTATTTTTGCAATATGTTAATTTTACTGGGGTATTTTTCAAGGTCATGAAGCTTTAAACTTGTTTTCGAATTATATGGAATCGGATGTAACCATGCCATTGTTGTGAAAGTTGTATTTTTTTCTGATTTTTGGCCACCATCTTAAAAGATGACGTCGTATCAACCCCTTCTACATGGATGCGAACAAAACACCCGGTAACACTCGATTGTGTCACTAAGGAGCTATCAATCCCACATAGTCACAAAACTCCTTCATTCAAAATCCCACGGACTTACACATGCCCCTTCACTATCAATAACCGAACCACAAAACTATAATACTATGATTTTGCTACTACAAGTTTAAATGAGAAATGAAATTCGCATTTAGCAAATTAATGACAGCCTAACTAGTACGAAATAAACTCTAATTTAATAAGGAACAAAAAGCTACAACAAAGAGATGAGCCAATCTACAATAATACAAATTAATATTTTTTACGGTACGAAGACTTTTGCACTCCGTAAAATTAAAGAGCGCAGCAATATCCTTTCTTTCAATTAGATTTAACTCATAAAATTATTGCAAGATCTTTAATTGTTACACCGAGAATTTTTAATTTAGTTTTAATTTTTATTGTAAGCAACACCGGAATAATACATTTATATCGTTTTAATTGTTGTGATTGTCCCCTCCCCGTTATAATTATTTAGGATTGTTTCATTATTTATGAGTTGCGTAAGGTTCAGTTTTTATCGTTAGGTGATCTTGAATTTCTTATTAACTGTGTGTTTGTTTCTATGATTTTGTTTAAGTTAACTTGCGCCATGGAAAAATGTGTAGCAGATGGCACACTTCGATAATGCTAAATTAAAGGTTCCTAAATGAAACGTACTAGTTAGGCCTAGTCCACATCCCAACCTCTCGCAGCTAACTTTTATTTCTCTCTTAGTTGAAAAGAGTGAGAGGGCACTAATAGAAAATTAAAGACATTGAAATCTAATTTTTTACATGCTTTTTTAACAGTGGTCAGTCCGCTACTGTTTAGAGTGAGATCTATTATCTTTTTGTTTTTTTTTTCTTTACAATAATCCAGTTCTCTCTTCTCCAGTGATTTCTCTTTATGTGCAGCAACTCCAGACAAATAAAAAAAAAACTGCCTTGTATTTTTGTGATAAAATTGGTCCGATATACAAAACGACGGGCTCACTGAGATATACAAAATTTAAATTTTCTATTTATGTGTATGAATATGTGTCATTGTTGTTAACTGGAGCCAGGCCCGCGTCAATTAACAGAGAGATATTGTAAAACATCGACCACAAAGGTTTGTTAATTATTGCACCCCGCCAAAAACAGATCGACCTGAACGTTTTTGCAATTTTCAATAAATTAAGAGAAAAACGACACTGTATATATAGAAAGGGCCGAAAGGTTGGCTTTGTGATTTTCATTAGAAACATCCAAATGATGATGAAAGTCTTTGCCAGATAATCATACTATTATGACAAATTTTTAAGGGGTTCTTTTTAGATTAGGATATTTTTTAAATGCACTTGGAGAAGAACGTATTAATTTCCTGATTTGTGAATTTCAACGATACTTTTTTAGAAGCCTGTAGGAATTTTCCAATAAAACGAAAATCCAGCCATATAGAGGTAAAAGCGTCATCAGTTTTGGATTTGCGTGTTTTATTCGCGATAGAGGGCCCTCTATTGTCATTTTTGACAATGGGACATCTACAAATTGCTTTGCGATTCAACCAATCAGAAATCTTTTGTTGGGCAGTCAATCGGACAGTTTTTTGTTTATTTTTTTTTCGATTATATTACTCTTATAGCCTTTTTAGAAATAAATATTATAATAAAATGAATCTCGTGTCCGCAAATAAAAATGAAAGTAAAACTCGTGGCATATCGGACAAAGCGTTTTTGTTTCTCACTTCATTACGACAAGGCCTCCAATGTCTAATGGAGAATCCAGACACCTACTGACCTGTTTCATCCTTATTAGGAATCATCAGGGAGTCATAGGATTATACCTGGCAGTTGAAGCTACACAGTGACCATGCACACCTCTAGAATTTAAAACAAAAAGTTTGTAATCCTTGGGGACGTAGTAAGTGTGTGCGCCACCTGTCGAATAAACCCAATTGGAGCTTCATACTACGTGGCCCTAACAGGTGGCGCACACAGTTACTACGTCCCCAAGGATTACAAACTTTTTGTTTTAAATTCTAGAAGTGTGCATGGTCACTGTGTAGCTTCAACTGCCAGGTATAATCCTATGACTCCCTGATGATTCCTAATAAGGATGAAACAGGTCTGTAGGTGTCTGGATTTTCCATTAGACATTGGAGGCCTGGTCGTAATGAAGTGAGAAACAAAAACGCTTTGTCCAAAATGCCACGAGTTTTACTTTCACAAATATTATAATTTTTACAACAAGTGGCTAAAAAAGCGTTTTTTTACAAGCGTTGGCTTACATAAAAGGCACAGCTAGTAATTTAAAAACGCGAGTAAAAAAAACACAGTTTGGCCGCGAGTTTTAAACACTGTTTTTTATACCTTCATTAAGAAATAAAAAAAAATAAAATATTATCCAAGGATATGCATCGGGGTCAGAAAACTCCATCAACATTCCGGGCTTCGCCGATGTTCTGGAAAACATACTTTAAAAGTAGCCACATACAAGTGTTTCGAACTTATTTTGATCTCATCTATATGGACCAAAATATTTGGACAGCTAGTGGTAAAAGCAAAAATTAACTAAGTTACATAAAGAATAAAGCTAAAGTCCCTAAAAAATATTTATGTAAAACTAGGACACAACAAACACTAAGAGGTCACCATTTTTATACTATAAAGATGGCACAAGAGCAAACGTCACGTGGGTTTTTTACCGGCTACCTTGATTTTAAATTTAGCCTTTACAGGATATGCTGTATTAAAAATTGGGAATAATGAAATAATTTTTTTAATGACAGTTTACTTGACCTGCTGGATCAGAAAAGAAGCGATGGCGACCCACCTCCGGCTAAGAGATACAGGTCAATGGAGAGGAAGAGGGGAAGCTGCGGGGCATCTTAGGATTGCCCAAATCGCCGAGAGAGAAATTCCAATGGCAGCGATTAAAACACAAAGACCAAAAAACCCCTGGAGATTCAACAAGAGGTACAAAGTAGTCATTCCAGACAGGGAACTATGGCAGAGTGAAAACCTCCGCGAACAGTTCGAGGAGAACGCCGTGATTTGCTACACCGACGGGTCCAAACTGTCGGAGAAGCAAACCACAGGATCGGGGGTTTACGTAGAAGACCAGGAGGTTCGAAAGAGCTTCCCGCTCGGAGAGCAAGCCACGGTCTTTCAGGCAGAGGTGTATGCCATAATAATGGCTGCAACCATGAAGGAAATAAAGAACGGTACGGAGGAGCATGTTTATATATGCTCCGACAGCCAATTGGCCCTAAAGGCGCTAAGGGCGCCCAAGATCAACTGGTGGAGGAATGTGCGGATGCACTAGAATCCTAAGGAGATGGCAAACAAGTGACACTTATGTGGGTACCGGGACATATGGGGGTGCCGGGGAACGGGAAGGCCGACGAGCTCGCCAGGATCGGGGCAAGCACCCAGTATGTAGGGCCGGAACCACTCCTAGGAACAACCAAGGACAGGAATCATAACATGTCACAACCGACTAAGGAAGCACATGACCCGGATCGCGGTGGAAAATGACTCGACCTGCCGGGCCTGCGGGCGGGCAGAAGACACATCTCGACATGTTATAGCGAACTGCGAGCTATACCAGAGGACGAGATACCAGATATTCGGTTCCCTGACCCTGGTTGAGGAGGACCTGCACACGCTCAAATGGGATAAAATATTGAACTTTGCAAAAAGAACAGTAAAACCAGATAAGCAGACTGCCAGACCAGTGGTGCAGGCGGCGGATTAGGGGCAGGCTCGGGGAGGCCTACTTGCCAGGCTTCGCGCCGCTCCTTCTCTACTACTGGCCTGCAATAATTTTAAAATGTATTTTGTGGTGTCCTTTTACGAAACTTTTAAATGTAAATTGTGAGAGGATACTGATAACTAATCATTGGTAAATAAGAAA
This sequence comes from Oxystoma pomonae, assembly GCA_963921995.1. Classification (NCBI taxonomy): domain Eukaryota; kingdom Metazoa; phylum Arthropoda; class Insecta; order Coleoptera; family Brentidae; genus Oxystoma; species Oxystoma pomonae. The sequence continues at coordinate 24,134,998 of OY998164.1, read as the reverse complement.
GCCAGTTATTTTTTAAAATTTTGTAGTGTTGACGACTGCTACTAAGAATATATTGTGATAATTGTGTTCTTATACTGTTGACCATTTTATTTTTAACCTTTTTGTTATATTCTCGTGTTTGCGAAATGAATTTCGCGTGAAAACTTGAGAAATATGCCCAATTTTTGGGTAGGACTAATTCTAGCTATTTTTCGTTAAATTTGGATAAAAAACGGATGGCCAATTTTATTTGAAAGTCTAATCTTGCTTATAAAAACGCATATAACTTGAGCGGCCCTGTCCTTGTATTTTCCGGTAAAAAGCCGTAGCGATAATAACTCTCCTAATCAAGTTAGTCCGGAAAAAATGCAGAGCCAAAAAACATTTGAAATTACACATGATTTGCCACGATTATTTTGAGAAAAATTAATAACAGGCCATGAAATAACTGTGAAAACACGCAACTAAGTTACAGAATGTTGGGTTATGTAACATCGATGACGCATTTTCTCCTTGTCAAGTTGTGGAGAACTTTGTATAATTTATATATCTGGGAGCTGCTTCTCACCGGGAACTTATTCTTTTTTTTTTAATTGGGGCTTTTTAATTTTTCGCAAAGTTCTTTTCTCGTATATTTAGGAATAAGCATTTTGGGTGCTTATTCTTGAAAGTGAGAGAAGGGAGTGCTCCCGGGGACCATACTAGGGTCTGACAAAAAGAGTACTATAATCAAAATTAATACTGTAATACTAATAGTTTTAAAAGTTTATTCTACCCCCTGGCTGAGTTCTCTTACAGTGGAATATATGAGAATGCGGCATTCCCTCAATATATCCGTTTATTTTGACTACTTCCTTATTCGCTCCCCGGGAGAATTTTACTCCCTACAGCTCTTCGACTGTCCAGAATATGGGCCCTGATGTACCCACTCTGGTTATCCAGGGCAAAACATCGTTCAATTGTTAGTCTTTTCGCTTTGGTATTTTGAGTGTTTTTGGCGGGATGTTTTGGTTATTTCCATCCGTGATCTTTTATTTTTACTTCCATCGCTAAAGGAAGTCTTATAATTATCTAAAAATTTCATTTCGAGAATTTGATGATCCCCCTCGTGATACCTCGTTGGAAAGCTTATAAAAATCTTTAATCGCGCCAAAATTTTTGACAACATATATAGCACATTATGGTCAAGCCATGATGACCCTTAAAATAATTTTCTTAAATACCTTTTAAATTATTTTTAGATGTGCTAAAACACCTCGTAAAATACACTTTAGTAGGACACGTTTTTTGGTAATAATAATATAATTTAAAGACTGTAAAGAACTTTGACTGAAATAAATTAATACCACCTTATGTTTTACACACTTTACACATTGAAACATTACAATTTTTGCTGTTTTTTAAATGAAAATTGCAAAATAAAAATTATAGCATAACAGAAATTGTTAGTAAGAGTTTGCCTTAAATTATGTCCATCTTTTTATAAAATACTTTTTTATAGCCTGCTGTCTCTCTTCAACAACCTTAAAAATTTTTGCATAGTGAAAACTTGAAAAATTTGAGTGTTTTATTCTAGAAATGAAACATGGCATAAAATTTTTAAAAACGTAGTAAAAAATATTTTAAGCCTTAAATTACCATCGGCTTGACTGTAAAAGCGGCAAAAAACTTTTGAAACTTTTAGTTTTGTGTGACATATAATTCAAGTCACTGAGCAAAATATCAAATAAAAAGTAGTCTTTGTTAAGATCTGGATTACACCCTATTATCTTACCCCATTTTATCCCAATTAGTTCGGCCGTTTTTGAGGTATTGATGAACAAAAATCTTAGTTTATTGACGATAAATTTTTGACAACATATTACACATATAAAATTGAATACAAAAGTCTAAATATACCCTGGAAAAGTTCGGATATACTCTAAAAAAGCCTGGATACACCCTGAAAAAGTCCAGGTACACACTGGAAAAGTCTGGATACACCCCGAAGAAGTCTGGATACACCCAGAAAAAGTCGGGATACAGGGTTTTGGAGTAAACTTTTACTCGATTTATTTCTTCTAATATTATAAAAGCGTGTTTAAATCGATAGGAATATTAGAAACGTAGTTGCTGGGTAGCTTTCGAGCATTCTGTTTTCTCCTCTTTGTAGCTGACCCAACCCACATTCTTTTTAAAAATAATTTACAAAAAAACGCGAAAATATTAAAATTTGTACCTTAAGTTTAAAAAAATTTTGCTTGCGGAGCTATAAAGTCGTTCATTGAAATTAACTCTGTGTTGTGGACTTCCATTTTCTATATTTTATTTATACACGATCCGTACAATCTCTGAGTTTATCTCCGGTTTCACAGCAAATTTTGCTTGTGACGCTACAACACATTGATTGATTGATTAAGTAAAAAGATAGTATATGTTTACAAAATTTTCGCCTGCGGCGCATTAATCGCATTATTATACCAACAAATCTAGGATCAGTATCAGATCCTAATCCAGTTTTATTTATATTTCATAAGAAACTTAAAAAAGATCAAAACTTTTGAAGATGCTACGCGCGCATACAGGTAGGTTCAATAGTTTGTGTATAAATGCACGAAAGTAAAAACAAAAGTGGAATGATAATATCCTGTAAATAAAATGACCGCTACATGTACTTGACATTTGTGAGCCTAAGTAAGTTGGTATTGACAAAATTCCCCTAACTCTGAGGCTAATAATAATTCATTCCGGTTGTATAACAGCACTGAACAAATCAAAACACTATATTTTTAGCAAAAACACGCAAAAAAACGAAAACACTTTATTTTGACTAAAAAAACAACGGAGTAACATCCTAGTAACTTTTGTTTTCGTTCAAACAAGTGTGTGGCTAATAAAAAAAGTAGGCAAATATATATCATGTTTACAGGGGGACTTGAAACCCATCTAAAAATGATATAACTTTACTTTTTCTATTAGCAAAAATTTAATAAAACAAAATTTTAATATATTATGAAAAATCATGGTAAAAAATACCAATTACTGATTGTGGAAAAGACACACCAAAAACAAAAAAGAATGTCAAATCGATTCGATTGATGTGACTACGTTCTTTTAGGCTCATAACTGTCACCTGCATAAGGCGGTCATTTTTGTGAAATTTCTCAGGGGGTATTATCATTCCACTTTTGTTTTTACTTTCGTGTATAGATGTCATTTTTATTCCAGTTAAGAACAATAGAGTGACATCTTTACACAAAGTATTGAACACTACCTGTGAATACTGTTAGCCAAGGGTGCGCACAGAACGACAAATGCATCGAAACGCCGCTCTGCCGCCGCGTGTACGCATCCGATTCATGTATTATTATCGAATGCGCAATAAAATTTTCGAATTTACAAATTCTGGTTTTGAAAAATAATGTTTTGACAAATTCCGGGTTTTATTAAAAATGGGTTTTACAAATTTCGAATTATTGAATGGGTTTGAAGAAATAAGGTTCGGATAAAAAATTGATATATATTGATTAAAAAATAGGTGTATGATTGACTAATTTAGAGGGCGTGCTCTAAAAGCTCGTTTTAAGGAGATCTTAACCCCCTGATAAAACAAAAGAAAAAAACCGTTGTGTCGGTCGCTTGGCTGAATTTCTCCTTATCGGATCAAAATCGCCTTAAACAGAAAAGCGCGATCTGTCTTGGAAATTTATAAATTATATAAAAATAGGCAATAATAAGCCTGTAAGGCGGGTTGGCGTGTTTTTAAACAATATTCGTGCACCCTTACGGGGTTAATGGGCATGGATAATTTAGAGTAACATTGTATTGAATAATACGGACATAGAGCAAATTATCTGTAGCAATATCATAATGTCGGCGGTCGGTCGGTTTCTACAGTTAAATGTGGGCCGATATTGGACCAACTATACCGACACCATGCACATGAAAAATTTCAAATAAACTGTGTCTGGCCATGAACATGGACAATTTGAAAATGGAAAAAAAGCCACAAAAAAGGGTATAGAGCAGCTCCTCCCACAAAAATCCATATGAAGCAGTTTTTAAGTTTTTAAGTTTTTAAGTTTTGTCTTGAATTATACTTTTAATCACTGACGGATTAAATTTAATTTGAAGCCCTGAGAGATTAAATTTAATTATTATACCTGAGAAATTAAAAGTGCTACTTTACTCCCTCAAATGAGGGATCAAAAGTACCCTTTTATTCCCTTAAGTGCTAAATATGTTTAAAACTTTACACGCGTAGGGACTCTACCTCAAATGCGGATCGAATTTGGGCTCTGTAGAGAACCAGAGTTATTATGCGAATGGGAAAAAAGAGGGGAATTAAGTTTTAACCGTATGTTTCCCAGCAAACATCGATCGGCTGGTACTTTGCTAATATTGTACTTTACCTGTTGGCAAGTGCTGGCACCGGCAATAATGTGCATTATTTTTGTTATTTTTACATGGTTCAGTTTTCACATTTTAAAAAAGTGCCAAAAACGCCACATTTTAGTACTTTATTTTAAATAAAGCAAGATAGTGTACAAGTGATTTAAAATTATTTCAGTATAACTTTTAGATGTAAAAATTGATCATTAAAAAATATGTACAAAAAATACAAAAAATTAAGCATATTATTAGTACTGGCAAACATGTACAAAAGAGGTGAACATCATGTTACACAACAATTGCATCTGGTTAGAAAATAGTTATTTTGCATCTATTGATATTATTATAATATTTTCATCAAGATGTTATTATTAGCCTCTTCTGACGTTATGCGAGCTGGGATTTGAGATTCGAGCTAAATTGGTCTTTTGTGGGACATTCCGGACATTTAGAACATCCTTGATGATGATGATCTGGGGATGTGCCTGGGATGTATGGTGCTATCAGTGTGAGTTTGTGTTGTGGTTTTTTTTCTGAAACTCTTTTTTACTTAGTACTTGTATGTAATATTTTCTATTATTAAAAAAGTACAAAGAAAATATCGAAGTAAAAGTACAGCTTTATTTTTACTAAAAAAATACCTGCTGCCCTGATGCGGGCCGTTGTTCCAAATCAATACTAACTAAGTACTTCCTACCTAGTACTTTGCCATTATTGGTAGCTTGGAATGTCAGTACTTAAAAAGTACTATTTTTTTAATTCGTGTTTGCTGGGTGGTGTGTATGAGATACTAGACACTTAAAGTAAATATTTCAATGCATCGGTATCCGTATACCTAACGCGTTCGCAACAAAGTCAAAATACGCTACATTTTTGACTTCCTCATGCCATGTTTCGAACGATGCCTGCTTCTTTGACGGGTGTGATGACAGAATCTCGTTGCGTACGGAAGGATGTACGTATCGTTACGGATCCACGAACATATGCAACGATTTCAATCAGCAGTTCTGTCATCGCACCCTTTAAAAAAGCGGGCATCGTTCGAAACATCGCATAAACAAGTCAAAAATATGTGAATTTCGGCTTTATTTCGAACGCGTTAGGTATACCGATACTATTGCGTTGAAATATTTACTTTAAGTGTCTACTATAATGGCCCAAGTGTCGCAAAATGTGTATTGAAAAACAAAGAAAAAAAATCAAAATCGCGGTTGGCTTTGGCACTATTTGGGCCAGGCCAAAGCGAAAAATCTACTGCGCATGTACTAAAAAAGCCTGGATGCCAGATGATACAAAAAATATCAACGTTGCCCGATGTACCATGGAAAATAAATTGAAAGGATCTTATGTTACTTTAAATGTACTTTAATAACAATATAATTTCCATTTTAGAGCTTTTTAACAACAACAACATTTTTTGCTTTGGGAATTTTTGCACGACGCGGCATCGTCGCAAAGTTTACTTTTTTGACGACGTGGTGTTTTTGTGTTTAAAAATTTCGTGGCGTTATTGTCTGTGATTAGTAGCGTGTGCGTTATTTAAATAAATACGCGAAGCCTCTTTTTGCATCTTAGACCACCCATCCTTAAATAAACTACGCATTAATTGGCCATTACCCACAAAATGTTTCACTTACAAAGTCCAGGACACATCATCCCGGTTGCCTCCACCACATTTTTTTAATAATAGGTAGTAGTACTAAGGGGCGGCCCGCAGGTCTGGCAATTAGGCCTCTTCATGGACCCTTTCTGCCATTTATTGACAGGTAAAATACTCGCGCCCACCCGCCTGTCGGCCGACACGTGCCCAAGCGGTCATGGGCGGTATACATGCCGCGGCACCCCAAGCAGTCGAGCCGCAGGCTTGCTTCCGAAAAATTGTAAGGGATGCGCTAGCATCCAGACCACGTTGTGTCTGTATTTTAATTTTCAGAAATAAACTCAGTCACTTTTCCGCACAGTATGATGTAAAGTGCCATAACGTTAACTTTACCGCATAGCTTTTTTTCAGATCTAGGGCAGGGTGTTTGAGTTCAACATCTTCATCCCATTGTTGTCATGTTAACCTAATACGTTTTCCCCTGTTTTAATATTATTTAAAATACCTTCAATAATTTTTAGTTCCGTTTAATTAAATGGTCTAGATATAGTAATAAAAATCTGTGTTTCTATAAAAAAACAACCTAAAAATGTATTCAAGTAGGATGTACAACTATAAAAATAAGAAAAAGGTGCTATGGAAATCCGTATTTACACTGAAAATAATGACAAGTCGGCAACACAGATTTCCTGCCTTTGTTTACCAAGAATGGCCAAATATGACGAATTGTAACCCAATATTTAGTTAATATTTTAATTTAACATAACTGTGAAACGAAATAATGCGGTCCCCCGGCTTCTGTTTCAAGTTGCATATAATAATACACTTCGGAACCATTTTTCGCCACAAACTTTACAAAAATATCAAAAAAACACTATTGACAAGTGCTGAAACTTTCACTTTCAAAACAATAATGACATTCCAGGAAAAATCGAGAAACCGCAATAAACCATCAATGTTGCCACGTTGACTACAAAAGAAGAAGTTTTCCTTAAACATAGGTTGTGAGTATTATATATTGTGTATATTAGCTTTTTCAACTTAAACCTCATTAATTAATTAAAAATAAGCGTCAAAACCAAATTTAATAAGTTTTTTGTTGCATAATTCTGTTATTAAAATTGGCAACACAGATTTCTTTCTCCCCTTTCCCCACTGTAGATGTTACACTCAAACAACCAGTGTAACCAGACAGACCAGACTCCTTCTAGTAGTTCATTGTTCTAAGGTAAAGTATAATCTTCCACATACAAAAAAGTGTTGTAAAGTGCATTTTACCGCACGCGAGTAGGTGAAATCTTAAACAAAACCTAAATTTTCGCTGTCAGATGGTTGTCAGTTGCTTTTACTACTGACATAATCGACGCGCCTGCCCGGTAGACTCTGCCTCTCGATTATTTCCAGGCTAACTTGATTGGGAGAGTTATTATCGGTATGCATTTTTCTCGGGAAACGCAAGGGCAGGGTCGTTATGTTATCTCATAGTTATATGGTCTATGCCCATGTACCTGTCGAATCATCTTAGATGCGGGTTTTTTCTTTTTGGAGCCTATCCATCAGGAAGTAATCTTAGCATGTTTCTATCGATAAAAATGGGCTATGTAGTTCCAGAGATAATACGCTTTCGGTTGGAACTTCTGAACCGCTAAACCGATTATAATAAAATTTGGTGTATAAGTGTAGATTAATTTATTTTTTTGGTAGAGAAAATGGGGATAGTTTTTGGAAAACTTCGCATTTTTGTAGATGTATTAGATCAGTAGTAAATCTATCTAGAGATACACGCTGATGTTGGTGGTTGTCGGGGGTTTAAAAAAATTAATTTTACCTGTCCGCATTTTCCGAAGAAAAAAGGCGTAGCGATGATAGCTCTCCTAATCAAGTTAGCCTGGAAAAAATACAGAGTCAAAGACTCTTCTGGGTGCGAACAGACTGCGTCAGGCATGCACAGCAAATTTTTCTTTATTTTGCAAAGTTATTATTGTTATACATTTTGGGTCCAATGGGCCGTTATAGTATCTCATATTTATGGTACAACTAGTAACCCTGATTTCGGTTGTGCCAGAATATTACGGTATTTTCCGGGTTAATCATCGTTTAACCTTACAAAGAGGAGGCAGGGGTAATATGGTAAAAATAATGGACAATTTGATCAAAAGTTGACAAGGGTTGCCCATCCTCCCCGTTCCCTCACGTTTTGTATATGTCACTACGTGTTTTTTATTTTAATTCAGTGAAGAAAACCTCTAGGTTATCCAGCCCTGCTTGACAGTGGCGGCAAGTAATTTATTTACTTTTGCCTCTAGGTCTTTCAAAATACATTTCTCTCCTTTCCGTACTAAAATAATAGCCATTTTTTATCCAAAAAAACTATGTTTATTACTGTAAATTTATCTAAGCAGCAAGAATATCTAGGCAGCGTTGAAAAAATGTTAAAACATAAGACTGCGCCAATAAACGCGGGCACACGCGAATCGACGATCGCGAGCGCAAACAAACGCTTGTTCACGCGAAACAACTGCCACTTAGAAAACAAGCCACAACCTTATTAAATTCGCCTCTAAAAAATCAATCCTAACCTTATTAGGTATATGGGAAATTAGTAACTGTGCGCAAGTAACTAAACCGTGACTTTTTTGGTTAATGATGCAAAAAAAGTGCTTTTCTTGATGATGCTAAAACTAGACAAATTTAATTACTCTTACCTGAACTTAAGCGATTTCCTCGAATATTCTCAACTTTGAGGGATTTTTCCGATTTCTTTTTTTAATGAAAGAAAACCAAAAAAGTGAGAAAAGAGAATCAAATTTTCTTACCTCCATGGTAAACTATTAATATTGCATATGACAAAATTACAACAATAGTGTTTCGCTTGCTGTCGGCTTTTTTTTGTTTTTTTTTTTTAAGTATTAGATCGGTGATTTTATTCTTATCTTTAAAAATATGTTTCCAAAAAAGACGGCAAAAATTTGCCCAAACATTTGCTCGAAAATTTACCCGAACAAAAATGTTCAAAGAAAAGCTAGAAGAAAAAATTCCACATTTTTGCCCGATCTTTTGTACGAGCCTGTTGGTTCTGTGAGGATTCTCCTTAAGGGGATGATAGGGGGTTGATAAACTTAAAAATGTACAACTTTTCAATTTAGGGAGAGGAGGATGTAGTTAAGGGGGTGGTAGTCGTTGACAGCCCTCCCTTCTCTCTGAAAAGGGGTAAATGATCGTACCTTCATGTACCTCCGATTTTGTTCAAAATTTGTGTATGGTGGTTTTTGGGGTCGAGGGACACGAATTTTGAATTAGAATTTAAAAGTTATTACGGCCGACAGCTCCTTTCTCTTTGAGGGAGGGGGGCATCTTAAGAAGTCTGATTTAGTTTAAAATTGGTGTCCATCAGTGATTAGATTAGAAAATTATAAAGTAAACAATTCCCACCTATTCAAAGCCCAAGTAACACAGCTTCGACAATTTAGACTTTAAAGCCAAGTCAATGCTGCAAAAACGTTAGTACAGCTCTCCGTTTGCTTTAAAATAGCTAGCTTCATTTAATCTGTAATTTTGGCTGTTAAAATTGTTTGACTACTAAATTTACATTCAAAATAACTTCTATATTTATATCATTCAGCTAATCAACTATTAAAGATAAAACTTATACTTACCTAAAAATATGCTAAAACTTAACTAACAAAATAGTTGCAATCTTAACTTTTTTTTTAAGATACAACTAAAAAAAATGCCAAGATGGCAACGGCAGTTATTTGTTGCATCCTAGTGCAATTTTTATTAAAATGCAGCTGCTTTCAATGCTATTTAGCATTTGAGAATAAGCGCCCTCTATCGCCAGAGACGAAGATCGTGAGCCCACAGCAATAACGCGATTTGCTTTTGTTTTAGATTTATTGTTTAAGTTGCTTGGTTCCACGGGCGGGCGAGCGGCCATGTTTTATATTATGGCGAAACATAACCTCTCAATAATTTGTAAAAAAAAATATCCTGTTTACATAAATAAGCTCATAAATATGCAAGATGTGATGTTTTTCCTTGAACTCTGGATTAAAATTTAAAAAAAATCAAAATTTTACGATTAGAAAAAACCCTTATTATCTTAAATTTTTGAAGCGCGTGTAGTTTATTGACAGGTTTCATCATCAAACGGGCCTTCGCACAAAGATTTGACCATTGGGAAGTCCACAGAATGCGTATTTTTGATTGAGAGTTTGTTTAACATCAGTAATATTTATTTTAGTTGTCTTTCATCTTCAGTGTTTAATGTTAAATTTTAAACAACATTGCTGCACAGCTGCCATAGACGTTGTCAGAGGTAAACAATATTCCTCATAATAGCCATGACAACAATTTCATGACGTTATCAAAACGTGAGAGAAGACAGCAAAAGCATTATTGTTATATTTTTTGCTGCGGAAACGTTATCCCAGCTTATTTACAGCACGCTGTGTTACTTGGGAGGCGAGGGGGGATAACGAATTTTTATTTGGATTTTAAAAATACCAAAATATCCAATTACAATACATTACTCGTATCGCTTTTGTTATAGTATCAGAAAGTTAAAATTTTATTTTTAACTTTTTAGTGCCTTTTATAGAATTTTGTTATTTAATAGCTATTTATGTATCTAGGTCATAAAGGAGGCGTTTAACGCCCGCGGCGTGGAAATAAAAACACGAGCCTCCAGGCGAGGGTTTTTAAACGCTGAGGGTGTTAAACACATTTTATGACTGAGATACATGTAATGTTTTATGCACAATCGCATGATTTTTGGAAAAAAATTTTTTTTAATATTTTAAAATATTGTTTTTTTGGTGTCAAAATATCAGATGGAAAGAGAATTTCAGCGAGAATTTAAATATGAAGTCAAAATAGGGAGTTACTATTTAAGGTTTTTAGAATATTTTCCAAAAATAGACCCCCAGAAAAGGGCTACGTAGGGGATTTTACTTTTTACGATAAATAGTAGTTGACGATGGATCAAAAACAAAAATCTATGTTTTAAAGATTATATATTTTTTTTCTTAAAACCCTTCTCTAGACCAACTGTGAATAAAGCGCAAAAACTAAATTAATCTCTGAATATAATCTAAAATGGAACGTTAACTTTTCATGTTGCCTCGTTTTGCGCCTAATACATAAAATCGCAATTATTATTATTATTAAAATTATATGCCATGTAATACCTTGCGTGTGAGCCTAGACTGGCTTCTTTTTTACACAATTTACCTTTTTGATTGTTGTCAAATCACTGACCTTATAACATTTTCTTTACCAATTGCTTTTTAGGGAGACCGTTCTGACTAATCTGGTAAGTAGGCCCTTTCCGGACCCTTCTTATCAACCCCTCGCAGCGCCAAACAAAACAGCGTTTAACAAAAAAGTGCTTGATCGAAAAAGCACAACATCAAAATAGCACAACATTAAAATAGCACCCTATCAAAAAGGCACTAATTAAAATAGCACCTTTTCAAAAAGGCACTAATTAAAATAGCTTGTTACACAACACCTTATTAAAACAGCGCCAATCCAAGTTGTGTGTAAAAAAATCGAATTGCATTTTTTTCCAAAACATTTTCTGTGGAATAATGGTGGATCCATTATGGTAATTTAAGGCCTAAAATATCTTAACATCATTTAATGGATATCGTTTTAGTTTAACCGATTTTTTTAAAAATGTTTTTCACATTTTAATGCCATGATTTTGCTCACATTTTAAAGGTTTTTCTTTCCAAACTTTCGATTTCTAGAATAAAACGCTTTTTTGAAGTATTCACTATTTTTTTAGTGTTCAAAAAAAGTAATGCCAAAAAACATTTTTTCTCTGTTAAAATCCAAAATATTTAGAGAGAGAGGTGCAAAGTATTTTAGAGAAGGATGGTAATCTAGAATAAAAAAATTAGCGTTGGCAAATCAAATTATTTTAGGGAGATTTGTTTTTAAATAAATTTGAATAATATCCGCTTTATACTGAAAATATATAAAATGCTAAACTAAATAAATATCTATTTATTAATGATATATTTCACCATGAATAAGATTAATAAGATAAATAAAGAATTCCAGGAAAAATTGGTTTAGTGTTATGGCAACAGCGGTAAATATTTTTTTCTATAGTGCATATTATTTTTATTTTCCATTGTTCTTCAAAAAATCGTTAATATTTTATATTTGTTAATACTCAAAGTATATATTAAGACTTAAACTAGTATATTGACTTTTTAAGTATCAAGTTCTTAAACTCCTTAAAATTAACGAAAAACCTACCCATACCTTAAATATTTTAACACCTCTAAAAACAAGTCAACAGGTATTTAACTAAATTATTTTAAGGTTCATCATGGCCTACCATAAGAGTTAGGAAAATGTTATTTTATTAAACTTAACCCTAGCCCGGTGACCTGCAAGAGTTTTTTATTTTTTTTCGCTGAAATATGTCCGTGGAATAAAGTCAGAAAATAGTGATTTTTTCAACTAGGGGCTAAAATAGAGTTACTTTAACAAGCGTTGGTTCAAATACCAAGCGCAGGGAGCGATTTAAAAATTCAAGTTAAAAAAAAAACACAGTTTAGCCGTTAGTTGTAAACCTTTTTTTTTTATACCTTTATAAACAAGTTTTGAAAAAAGGAGAAAAATTCTCACACACAACTTTTATTTAACTTGCAATGTATGTAATACCGAACTATGTATAGTTGCGGTGACGATATAAGAATATAGTGTCTAGTGTGATGAAATTGACAGCTTCCCCTACTCAAAGCGGGTGGAGGAGGGTAAAGTTGAAGTACGCCCGATTTCTTTGAAATTTGGTGTATTGGGACACGAATTTCTAATCAGATTTTGAAAATTCAATATGGCGGATTCAAGATGGACGATTTTTGGTCATCTTTTTCTAACCAATTTTAACTAACTTATACACATCCGATTGGCTTCAAATTTGGCATGCATTTATAGTCCCTGTGACAAAACAATAATATGTCATTATTAGGCACCCCTCCCCCCTACGAGGGGAGTAGAGGGAGGAAAATACCTAGGTTTTTTCGATTTCAACCAAAATTGGTATACGGGGGCTTTTGAGGATAAGGAATCAGAATTTTTGATCAGATTTTGAAAATTAAATATGGCGGATTCAAGATGGACCATTTTTGGTAATTTCTTGCTAACCAATTTTAACTGACTTATTCACATCCGATTGTGTTCAAATTTGGTATGCGTTTATAGTTCCGGTGAAAATACAATAATATGGTATTCTCAGGTATCCACCTCCATCTGACGAGGGAAGTGGAGGGGGAAAAAGATTTAGCTTGTTCGATTGCAATCAAAATTGGCATACAGAGCTTTTTAAGGAGGGGGATTATGAATTTTTTGATCAGATTTGAAAATTTCCATATGGCAGATTTAAAATGGACGATTAAGGGTACAAATCTAAAAATTAAGGGTGTGTGTTCAAATTTGGTATGCGTTTAAAGTTCCGACAACAAAACAATAATATGGTATTACTAGGTACACACTTCCCTTTAACGAGAGAAGTGGACGGGTGAAAATATTTATAAAGGGGGTTTTCGGGAAGGTGATATGATTTTTTGATCAGATTTGAAAATTTCAATATGACGAATTCAAAATGCAAATCTAAAAATAAAAAAATTAATTTTTACTAAAAAAAAACTTTTAAAGAACTGTATTAAATATGCTCAAAAGTAGAAAATAATTTTTTATCTTTCTTATGCCACAATAAAAGCGATGGGCGTAAATTACTACAAAAGAAGAACTAAATTATTTTTCCAATCGAATGATAAACATAATGCTTTCATTTCTTTTATTATAGTATAAGAAAGATAAAAAATTATTTTCTACTTTTAAATAGTTTAAATTTTTTTTTCATTAACAAGCTTAGGAAGGACCATCGTTTAACATACTAAAAGTCCCCATTCCTACTCCCTCGGGAACTGTCATTCTAACTTTTAAACACTAGTGGCTAAAAAAGCGCTTTTTTTTACAAGCGTTGGTTTAAATAACGAACGCAGTGAGGTATTTAGAAACGCGAGTTAGAGTACAGTTTAGCCGCGAGTTGTTAACACTATTTTTTTTTCCTTTATTAAGAAATCCAAGAAATACTGAAAAATACTTTTAAAAATCTCGAACGAAGAGCAATTCTCGCAACACACTTTACACTATAAATCAAGGCGGCTGGTAAATAAAATACCAATCGTTTCCATAGTTCCATAGATGTGTTATTTTACTCTTTGACAGTTTGATATTTTGACGATGTTTTTAAATGATCTTTTCGTAAATACAAGATTAATTAGATTTTTTCAATATTACTTTGGGTACAAAAAGGACAGAAATATTTTTTTGCACCCGTGATCAAAAAAAAAAGTTTTATTTGCATCGGTAACCAAAAAAGCCATGCTTTAGTTATCTGCAGACAGTTACTAAAATCATGTTTTTGATGAAGGTATAAAAAAAAGCACTCCTAAACGGTGACAGACTGACAAAAGCGACAAATGGGAACACTGTTGCAAATTTAATTATCTATCAATAGCTTAAACCACTCCTACCAGAAAAATTGAAAAACCCAAACATGCCAATTTAAATTCATATTCCTTTATATCATTTTCATCAAGATTTCTCAACCTACGAGTACCAAATTTGGCAGGGTTAATCTAAGAGCAATGACCGAAATTCTAGTTCTAAAAAATTCCTATTTTATTACTAGAAGCAACAAATACAAGCGGAAGGTTACGTTGGAAACGCAATTTTATCTAGTATAAGACCCAGTGAAAGGAGGGGCCCTTTTTTCTATCTATATGTCAGTAACAGTTTACAGTTAAAGTTTTGGTACATTTTGAAATTTTCTAATTAAGAAAATAGGACTGCGCACTATTAAAATTGGCATCATTTACTTTCTCTATTGATAGAGAATTAAATTTTCAACAGTTTTCCCATTTGTCACTTTTGACAGTCACTCAAGGTTTGGGAGGTATCAAAAAAAAAAAAAAAACCGCTTTTTTGGAGGTTAGAAAAGATAGTTCCCGAGGAGGTAGGAACGGTGGATCTTCCTAAGCTAGTTAATTACAAAAAAAATGGGTTCTAACATTTTCTTCCATTCAGGAAATTTATATCTAAATTGCCTATCCTTTATATCTAGGTATTCCTACTCTTACCAAATTTTTTATTTTCTTTTATAGGATGACAGAAGATAGCCCTCCTCCGCTTAAGTCGGTACTGATGACTACATTTTCCTTGAATAACTCCTAAACGGTGACAGACTGACAAAAGCGACAAATGGGAACACTGTTGCAAATTTAATTATCTATCAATAGCTTAAACCACTCCTTCTACCAGAAAAATTGAAAAACCCAAACATGCCAATTTAAATTCATATTCCTTTTTATCATTTTCATCAAGATTTCTCAACCTACGAGTACCAAATTTGGCAGGGTTAATCTAAGAGCAATGACCGAAATTCTAGTTCTAAAAAATTCCTATTTTATTACTAGAAGCAACAAATACAAGCGGAAGGTTACGTTGGAAATGCAATTTTATCTAGTATAAGACCCAGTGAAAGGCGGGGCCCTTTTTTCTACATATTATTAACAGTTTACAGTTAAAGTTTTGGTACATTTTGAAATTTTCTAATTAAGAAAATAGGACTGCGCACTACTAAAATTGGCATCATTTACTTTCTCTATTGATAGAGAATTAAATTTTCAACAGTTTTCCCATTTGTCACTTTTGACAGTCACTCAAGGTTTGGGAGATATAAAAAAAAAACGCTTTTTTGGAGGTTAGAAATGATAGTTCCCGAGGAGGTTTACAAAATTACAAAAAAAATGGGTTCTAACATTTTCCTCCATTCAGGAAATTTATATCTAAATTGCCTATCCTTTATATCTAGGTATTCCTACTCTTACCAATTTTTTTTTTTTTTTTATAGGATGGCAGAAGATACCCCTCCTCCGCTTAAGCCGGTACTGATGACTACCTATGCACAACATAGTTCTTTTATTTGAAAGTTTGAGACAATGATGTGTTTGAAATTAACTCTGTGTTTCGGACTTCCATTGTCTATATTTTAACGTCTTTCTTTTGTAGTTTGCACCTGAAGACGATCAGAGATTGTACTGATCGAAACGTCGTGTATAAATAAAATATAGACAATGGAAGTCCGAAACACAGGGTTAATTTCATAGTTCTTTTAATTGCGGTTTAGTTTTTACTGGTTTCAAAAATATTATTTTCTCAATTCTGGGAACTTTTACAAAAAAGGTTTATGTGACCAATTTTGTTCGGATATCACTATCCGATAAATAAGATTCCTTCTGTATGTAAAACACACTTTTTTCTGTCATCGGTTTCCGTATCGGGCATAAATCTTGGTGATGTTGCAGACCTCCCGTCTGCCATAATCGTGGACAATAAAACTTAGAATTACAAATTGCCAAAATCGAATAAAATCTGTTTAAAATATCAATTCAAAATTTTAAATTCGCGCTTATCGAGAATTCTCATCGTTTTTGGCGAATACCCGTGCTTGAGCCGACATTTTATAGTGCTGCGACCGGCGTTCGGTTAAAAGGCAGCGAGTTAGAAAAAGAAAGACGTTAAAAAACAAAAGGAAACTAAAATCTAAGGTCGAGTGTAAGAATGTGGCTATAAATTTGGCCCAAAGCGTTATAAATTTTCCGCGCTTTTTTTAAATCAGATAGGGAGCGTATAAGGGCCCACCCCTTTTGTATATAAGGTTCAGTGGAGTGCCTTTTAATCAATATGTCCATTCAATATTATTTAAAAATGAATATTCCAGAGAGACAATTTGACCTTTATGTTAAATATAGAATAATATTTAGTACAAAACGCCATGCGAAGCTATGCTTAACAAAAGTATAATATACAAAAAAACAAAAGATCAAAAGATCTTGGGTTGAAATAACGAAAATTCAAACTTGGATGAGCATCCCACAAGGAACACACAAAAGATCAAAGCGAAAAGAGAAATTATTAAACGATGTTTCGCCCTGGGTAACCACCGTGGGATCATCAGTAGTTTCACTGGTCACCCTCCACTATGCATCATTAAACACCATCATACACTTTGATTTCCAACCTTGATCCACTCACAAATAGGCATCGTCCCGCACTGGTACTTATCCAAGTTACCTGATACGAATTAGTCCTCGCGTGTTAATATTTCCAGTAGGATTATGCTGCTAAGGCAATTAAAACAAAAAAGAAGTTAAAAAACCTCCAAATCAGTTACTTCAACCGAAAAGAGACTAAAAAACAAAAGATCAAAAGATCTTGTGTGGAATTAACGAAAATTCAAACTTGGATGAGCATCCCACAAGGAACACACAAAAGATCAAAGCGAAAAGAGAAATTATTAAACGATGTTTCGCCCTGGTGTATAGTGGAGGGTGACCAGTGAAACTACTGATGAGCCCACACTGATGGTTTAATTCTAGAGAAATCCAATTTTCTATTAACACGAAATTACGAGAAATACTAGAGTCAAAAATGTAGTGTATTTTGGATTTATTTCGAACGTGGTCCGATATTCTACGGCCCTGGTTACAAATATTTCTTGGATACCTCACTGTATATTGCTTTTAAATTGCAGTTTTTTACCATAAAATATGGGATTCCAGATCTTTTTTGCTTGTTTCCCGATTTAAGGGCATAAATTCAAGTTTTTAGGATGGTTTTAAAGATACACAGTAAAAGGCGATAATAAATAACGACAAAAGAGATTATTTTTATTTCTGATCTAAACTCCAAAGTTGTTGTGTTAAATCAGAAATTTTCAGGCTGGAATTTATAGTCGATCCTTAAGGCCTTCCTTCCGAGAGAATTCCTTGAGGGCTCCTCATTGAGTTCGTTTTATAAAGTCTTCCTCGAGAAAGGCTTGCTGAAGGCCACTCTGAGGTCGCGCAATATGTGACAACGTTGCATTTTTGCTGTTTTTTTTTTGTTGGACGATGTCAGATTTGAGCCAAAACAGGATTTTGTGTGGTGAACTGTGGTAGTTGTCAAGAATGTTAAGTTACTTTTTAGTTTATGTGATTTCACTGATTTTGTTAAATTGCATGTTGTAGTTTTTAAAGCCATGGAAAAACGAAATGAGAACAGAACTCCTTTTTCCAATGAGGAAAAGGAGTACTTGTATTTACTGGTGGCAAAATTTTCCATATTGGAATCCAAAAACAAAAAAATGCATGCCACATCACTTCAAAGAAAACAAAGGGCATTGAAATAAATAACCAAATATGACAACAGCAATTTTTCTGCATGAATAAATTAAATCATCGGTTCTATCGACAACCCTCTTTTATTATCTTGTTTTATTTCATCATATATAATTACGTGTATACAGTGCGGACGTAAAAAGTACCCCCCCCCCTGCTAACTCTTAAACGGATTGAGGTATCGACTTCAAATAAAAACCATGTTTAATGATAACACTTTTGCTACTTTTTGACGTATTTTTTATAAGCATCATATTGACGTAGGTTAATAAGGTCACTAACTACTTTAAAATTTTAAATAGAAAGGGGGGGTTCGAGTGATAGCTTGTTTAAAAGGTATTTTAATTCCCTATATATAGAATTTTAATTTTTTTAAAAATCGGTTTACGACTTACAGAGTTATAAGTTTTTTCGACTATAGTTTACGCACTTCGCCTTACTTTTGAACGAATTCAGATATCGACTTTAAATAAAAACATGCGTAATGATAACAATTTTACCACTTTTTGACGTATTTTTTATAAGCGTCATATTGGGGGAAAGGGGGGTTGAGTGATACATTGTTTAAAAGTTATTTTAATTCCCTATTCAAAATTTTATTTTTTTAGAAATCGGTTTACGACTTACAGAGTTATGAGTTTTTTTGACTATAGTTTACGTATTACGTATAGTATTACTCAACAATAATAAAAACTTTAAGTTGCTAGTGACCTTATGGTCTTACCTTAAAAAATTTATTTAAAGTCAACTGAATTCGTTCAAAAGTAAGAGGAAAGATGCGCAAACTATAGTTACAAATGCTCATAACTAAAAAATTAAAATTTTAAATAGGGAATTAAAATACCTTTTAAACAAGGTATCACTCAACCCCCCTTTCTATTTTAAATTTTAAAGTAGTTAGTGACCTTATAGTCTTAAGTCATTATGAGAATAATCTAAGATACATAAAAAAGTGGTAAAATTGTTATCACTAAGCATGTTTTCTATTAAAAGTCGATATCTCAATTCGTACAAAAGTAAGGAGAGGTGCGTAAACTATAGTCGAAAAAACTCATAACTCTGTAATTCGTAAACCGATTTTTTTAAAAATTAAAATTTTGAACAGGGAATTTAAATGCCTTTGAAACAAGGTATCACTCGACCCCCCTTTCTATTTAAAATTTTTAAGCAGTTAGATACCTTATAGACTTACGTCAATACGACGCTTATAAAAAATAAGTGAAAAAGTAGCAAAAGTGTTATCATTACACATGATTTTTATTTGAGGTCGATACCTTAATCCGTTCAAGAATTAGCAGGAGGGGGGGGGACTTTTTACGTCCGCACTGTATAATCATGAAATATATTTTTAGAAAATCATTAGCGTTTTTTGAACGTTTTTTCAGAAAACTTCTCAAAAGTGTTGTCAAAATATAGGTAGGTATATTTTTTCAACTTGCTGAAATGGTGAGAGGGGTTCTTCTACTTCTACCATATCCTGAGTAGTAGTCAAAGAAATCTTGAAGTTTGTCCATTATTGAGCACAAAAGAACTCAAGAAAAACTCCTCTTCAAAAATCACACCAACAACAACACATAAAACATGAACCTAACCTGAAAAACACGACCCAAGGCCTCCTTAAGGTATCCTCAAAGACCACTCAGCCTTAAGGAGGCCTTGAGGTTCGACTATAAATTTCAGCCTCAGTGAATCTATCGAGGTGAATTAACTGGGTCGAAAATAATATAAAGTTCTTGTCTAGATTGCCGAAATAGCGTTTATTGAAAAAGAAGCGCAATGGCTATTAAATGAGAGCGAAAGGGATAATACACTTGAGAAACCGATACGCTGTTGCCAATGTCACCCGCAATTAACTAAAAGATTTCTTAGTAAGATTTCGTCAAATTTAACGATAAATGTTGCTTCAAAGGGCCTAAAACAGTGATTATGAGTATTTTTTTAGTGTGAAATTAGAATTCGCTAAATTAATTAAAATGCCCATTTAACCACAAATTTATCTCTCTTTTACTAACGCTGCGAAAAGTCTAAGACTGACCTCCCATAACCAGTTACGCTAAAGTCTCGAATCTATGAGACAATTTATCGTAGCAGTCTCGCATTCTCACGAAATATATTTTAAAAAAATATAATTTTTTAAAATAATAAGACAATTAAATCAACGTAGCGCAGTCTTTCAATGTGTAACTCTCTACTCTTTCTACTCAGAACACTTTTTGTAACCGTGTTCACGTCTTGTTTAATTGAATAACTTTCTAAATTCTAATTCTTGTAGACTTCTTTCTTTATTTTGCAAAAATTGCCGAGGAAAAGGGACTCCTCTCCTCTCCTCAGATGTACAGAGTCGCGAAGGGTTCAGTTTTACATAAAAAATACTTTGTGGTATTTTAGTTGCATCATTTCAGTATGAAATAAATAAAAATAATCTTGAGATCTTCTTTTAAAGTGATTAATTGAGAAAAATTACGTGTACGATCTCCTTCACGACCGCGTTTTCGAGTAAATCAGACTAATGGCCACTTGCACCAATGTTTTTACGATACACCTAGCCCTAGGTATACCCTAAATTTAGGTAGGTGTCTGTTTTCACTTGCTGAAGCGTTTAGATGAGTCCTAAACGTGTTAGGTTAGGTAGTCGATTTTGGGTCCCTAGATCCCATCTTAACCTTACCTCATTCATTGTCCCTTATACAAACACCTTTGTACTGAAGTTTTTACATCTCCTGAAACATTATCCGAAGCTATTAGTAACCTTAATCCGCAGCATGCTAAGTCAATTGCTCTGACGATTATAAATATTTTAAAATTTAGGGCCTTCCTCATGAATGAGTAAAAAAGAAGAAAAATATCTCATTACAGTCAACTCTGGGCATTACGCTTACGTAGATAATCAACTAAAATTTACTCAAACATAGTTTTTACTTGGCAGCCATACATAGAAACATTTCTGGTTCATTTGATTTCTTCGTAGAGGTTTTTATTTTTTTATAAACTTATATTAGGTACTAATTTTATATTCTCCATTTTGCTACAATTAAGAAAAGTATACTTTTTTTTGTTGTTTTTGTTTTTCTTAGCAATTAATATTACTTTCTTGACCTCTAGGTTTCTAAGAGTAAAAAAAAAAGTTATGATTGTTTTCCACAAACCAAAACTAAACTTTTTTGCACTCGACGCGCGTTTCGCTAACAACGTTAGCATCATCAGAAGACGATAAACAAAGAACTAAATTAATCTACGCTCTATCTTTTATACAATCCTTTAGTGGGCGAAGATAAGACTAATAATTTGTGATTGATCACGATTTTTAATCCTATCTCCCCTCAACCAAAGAATAAAGTGTACTAAACGGGATGGGTCCTCTATCTTTATTTAAACTATTTCTGGATTTAATGATTTCCATACTTTCATATGCATTCAAAAGTCTTTTGTTTGGTACACTTTTTAGAAGTTTTAGGTTATCTAATGTGAATCTATGATTGTTTTCATAAGCATGCTCGGCCATACTTGATTTTTCTGTTCTTCCGTATTTTAACTGTGATAAGTGTTCTTTAAAACGTGTTTGAATAGAGCGTCTCTTGGTTTGTGGAAAACAATCATAACTTTGTTTTAGTTCAACCAAAGGTTCCAAATTTCCAACATAGTTCTAAGAGTAGAATTGTATTTTTAGTTTATAGGATAAAAGTCATTTTACAAAAAATATTGTATTTTCTTAGAACAATTATAAATAAATAAAAATACCTATTGATAATATAACTTCAAAATTCAACTAACCATAATCTTTTTAGATATGGAGCTCTTAGAAATAATTGAGAATGGCTTTCCACGTCAAGTCTATAACAATTCCAATCATTTTGACAACCTAACCTGTAAGTCCTACGGATTTATAAACTCAGCGGTCAAGATTATATACTTATACTATAAATATGTCTCTTTTTGGCTTAGCAAAAGAAAAAGGGTCAGGGTTGCATCACCGTCGAACAGTAAAGGCCCCTTAACTCAATTTTTAATGCTTAATGTCTATTAATTTTATATCTCTATCTGTTTCCAGCATACTAAAAGACAGAGGTAAAAAATTAAGCTCTATGCATTAAAAGTTAAGTTTATAAATCTAGGGTTAATAGGATATTGGTTTTGTTACCATACCGCACCACCTGGCTAGAAGAATATTTGCTATGTTTTCATGAGTATTGAGTTCGTTTTCAAAACTCATTCTATCTTTTTCTTTTATATAGCGTGTTCTTGGTCTTGATAAAGAACACGCTATATAAAAGAAAAAGATACAATGAGTTTTGAAAACGAACTCAATACCCATGAAAACATAGCAATTATTCTCATACAAAACATATTGTAACTACATAGCAAAAGTGTACACACACTCAGGCAGGCATAAAAATATTGCCTGTATGCATAACCTCTCTGTAACATGTCACCCATATATCTTTAGTAAAACAATTTTTCACCTTTTTAAGTACTTGCTAAAATATTAGGGCGACGGAGGCAGAGAGAAATGGCAGGGAACCCAAGGAATGACGTTTTTTTGACCGAATTTGCGACGGTGCCGAATATTTTGCTCACCTAGCCAGGGGTACGTTTAAAATTTGCCAAGCAAGCCATTTCATGGTTTCCCTAGAACTAGGGGGCACCTATTCAGGTGCACTCTAGGTTTGAGTTGGTGCAAGTGGCCTTAAAGCGCTGAAAGTTTTCCTAATCTATTTGCTTGACAACGTTGCCTAGCCGGCATATCGTTCTTACTCAAACACATATTTTTCAGCACCCTAGATGAGAACTGATGAACCCTGTATATAATCAAACGCCACAATCCCAATTAATTTTGTAATATTTTTTTATGAGTAAATACTTCCAACCAATAGACACTCTTAAACTCAGTCCCGGAGACGACCGAAATCTTAAAAAATCCAAAATTGGCGTCCAAATCGACTTTGAAGATCTGGACGAATGAAAGTATATGTTTATTGCAAAACGTATGTTATGTGTAAAACGTAAAAAAAGGTTTTGTACATTATTTTTTGACCGGTGAAACAGTTTCTCTTACTCAAAGTCTTAAACCTCATTGGCCACAGCCACACTATGACGTAGCTCTAATGTCTCCGCATAAAAGCTTACTCACGCAAGCTTTAATTTAAAGCGCCATATTTAGTTTCCAACACGCGATACTATAGCTTTTGTTTTTAAAACGTGTCATGGTCGTTTCCCACCGACCATCCGTTACGAAAAAAAGTAAAGAAATGTTTACAAATTATGGAGGTATTGCATTTTTAAGAAAATCGACACATTAAAATATATACTTATATAAAAACACAAAACCCTTCTTTAAAAAAAATATGGAATCTTTAGGATACAAAAATGTTATGCTAGAAAAGCATCACTTTTTCCCCTACTGTTGGTTTGATGCCAGTTAGGAGGGCATTAAAAAACCAAGGAGAGACATGCACTTTACTCCAGAGGCATGTATGTGATTTGTGGTATCTAATAATACCTAGAGTAACAAATATTAATTTGCAGCAAGGATCCATAGGCAGTATAGGGAGGTAAAGTAACAAATTCTCCCGTTGTGTGGGTAAAATATGTACACTCCCATATGCGGGTCGAAAATGTAATTTCCCGATAAGGTAGTAGATAATAGTTATTAAATTCTCAAGTGAAAGAAACCTGACACACGAGGGGCATACATCAATGTTTTATCCAAAAAGTGAAAGAAATCGTTTTTATGAGATAATAATTAATAAGCTTTGTGTCTCAGTAACATATAAATGTCAGAATGCCTTTTTTACATTTTGGTCAAAGTAGGTTGTTTGTTTCGTTGCCCCGGCCGTGATACATTGTTAGCAAATGTTTAAATAAATTTTGACACTTTTCAGTTTTCCCTGCAGAAAAGGGAAGCTTTTTTGAAGAAAAAAACGTATAGAAAATGGAGGAAACCGATGAAAATTACGTTCCTGAGGATATCCTTTACAGAAGCGGAAGAAGCAGAGATGCAGATTTTGCTAGAAAAGTCCCGAGATGCTTACGACAAAGAGTTCAAAATATATGAATTCAAAGATGGAAGGTATCCATGAAAATGTTACATTTGCAAAAAAAATGACCCCCATCGTCGCTATGGACCAAATACTCGATGCTTCGCTTGACTATTCACCTTTATAAAAAAATCGAAATGCCAAACTAACGAGTTTTTTGAAAAGCAAATCACAGGGATACAAATCAAAGAAGTCCAAGACAATAGAACGACCTGAAATAGAGAAGTTTTTGAACGAAGCTCCCGACGACGAGTACCTATTGATGTAAGTGGCTTTGATAACGGTGATTAGCGGTGCTTGTAAATGCGTTTTCCTTTAATTTCAATATAAATTTCCAGAAAAAAATTCAACATAACAATATAACAGACAAAACCGTCTGATATTATTTTCACAGATCACGAATTGATTAGGAAAAACGCATGTTATTAATTAATTTTTCTAGATTCTTTGAGAAATATGGATACTCCCTATTTTCGGAAAGGTTTATTTTGATTTGAAGTTTCTTGTTTATATTTATTGGAATATCTGTTAAAAGCCAGGGAGGTATAAATGAATTAATGAATGTAGAAATGCCCATGTACGTAGGCCATCTTCCTGGGCCCCTTGCAGGCCCACTATCCATAGTTTAGTTCTGGAAGCCTGCCTCTTTCGCAAAAGAACAGATTCTTTTGGGCTGCAACCTTCTTAGATCGCGTGGGGCCAGCAGATAGTTCCCAAAGTGCGACTCTCTTGACCTAGGCAGAGTCGGACACTCCAGAAGGACATGCAAGGACGGAGTCTTGGCAAGGACGGAGAGTTCGTCAGACAGAGAGTGCAGGACTCCAAAGTTAACAAATGGAGCATGGGTCAAGAAACCACACACACCACCTTCTCCCAAATTTAGGCTAGTACTAGTGCTAAAATTGGGAAAATTTCATTTTATTATGCTAGCAGTTCTCTAATCCAATTAAATGCTAAATAAGTATTTATTCCAATAATAATAAAAACTTCACATGTTTTTTCTAATGGTCAGTTTTAAACAGTATACCTATGCTTCTCCAATGATTTTATATAAAAAAAAAGCTATTTGCAATGTTTTCAAAGAGTCTGCAATTTGTACTGATAGCTTTCCATCCGGTAGCTGTTTAGGTAGTTTACAATCACATTAAAAAAATTATTTTGCACTGCTAGCTTCATTTAATCTTTTACGGGAGTCTTAAATTCGATTTTCTATGACAAAAATAGCTATTGCAGTGATTTTGGACATGTTTTTGGACTTTATTAAAGGAAACCACAGGTGCTTATTAGCGCCGAATAGTATGAGTGCGGCCCCTCCTTGCTAGTGGTGCTTTAAACCACAAGACCAAATTTTTAACCTAATTTTTTTCTTTGTGCTCGTTCGATCCGACCCCCCTCAGGAAAGCCAGCCCAAGCCGGTAAACCAAAAGCGACAAGGAGCGGGGATTAACTTTTAGCAAGAAACCGAATAGCCAGTGACCCCCCTAAAAGCCTGCTTATGTTCACATATTTACTTCTTCGACTATTTATCCTTAACCCCCCCCCCCCGAAGTCAAAGCCAACCAACCAAACTTGGTGTGTTTCTGTGGTGGAAGATTTTTTTGGGTTCGAATGTTTTTTTCGTTTGACAAAAATTTGTTAGTTTTTAAATTGTAGTTTCTTTTGATGTAATTAGTAGTATGTAGGGTTGATACGAGGGTTGGTTCGGTCGTCATTTTGTGTACACAAAAAGGCATTTTTTACCAGATTTTTCTGTTAAAAATGCCTCAGGATGCCATAAATTGCCTTAAATGCATAGAATGCCCCTAAATGCCTAGAAATAATGCTTCAAAATGCCATCGGCGTGTACAACAAAGTGCATTACCGAGCCACCCCTCGGGTTGATATGATTGCACTTAAACGCAAAGATTTTGTAATAAAGAACGAAAAAAAATAGATTATATAAAGGCTATATTTACCGCCACACGTAATTTTTGGGTTCGTTAAAAAGAGCACTATTTTTAACCTCATAACACCATAAAATTTGCCGTTAAACTATCAGCTGGACCCAACGGTTGAAAAAATTGGTGTTTCTTAAACGTAGGTTCTAGCATAAAAATTGCTCTAACAAAAGTTTTTCTTCTATTTTAAAATAAATATTGTTATTTACCATATTATGAGAGCCGCGGGTTACTTTTTTTAAGTGCACTTATTGTAAAAAATACTACATAAAATACCTCATAAAAAGTGCGAGTCAGCTGTCCCATATTTGCATCTAAACTGTTCAATGAATTCACCCATATCCAATCTACGGTATTCTAGCCCAAAATTAGTGCATTAAACAGTCAAAAAGTGAGTATTTTATAACGGTTTGTGGCCGCGGGCCTAATTATACCGGCCACCGCGGTCAAGCGATAGCCGATCCCTGATTTGACTCAAAGATAAAAGCGTACCGGAAGGAAGCAGATGCCCCCGTGGTACCACCACCTGCTTTCTTTAAGGAATTACAAAGAGTTATTTCTCGTAGTCGGTGTGCTTGTTTTGGTTCATGGACCTTGGGCGGGAATTTCGCGTATTAGTTGTGACCAATTTTTGCTTTTGGTGTCCGACTCTCCTTAGCATATACTTATTACTTATAGGTATACATGTGACTGAGTCCGTTTTGTATGTTATGTTAGAAATTAAATATAACTTGCAATAATAGAAAACCCAAAATTAATATATTTTGTATTTTTTTATGTTTGGTTGAAAACAAAAATGGGCAAAGTTTGAATACAGAAACTGTAAATGCAGTACCGTAGGGAGATGTTTTGGGGGTTAACCCCGCCCCCTAGGAGGTCGAACCCAATCTACAATAAATTAATCATGATCAAGGTCCCCAGGGAGAGCTAGAGCTTCCCCACTTCATTTATGACGTCATTAATTTCAACAACAATTTTAGTTTAATTCTACGGAATTTTTCTCACCAGCATTTAAAACGTGTACTAAATGGCATTATTAAATTAGTATAATTTTTCTTAAAATTTTCATTTGCGACGCATTTATGATTTCGCAACAAATCTATATACAGGGTGTTTCCATGGGGATCTCCTATACGGTAGGAGATACGAAAAGGTTTAAATTAGGTTGCGCAATTTGACGCTTTGCTCAAAACCAAAAAAAAAGTTTACAAATTCCGGGTAGTTCCGGAGGCAAAAAAAACCAAAATCTTTATTTTTAGTTTTTATTTTTCGGCGCCTTTATTCTTAAAGCTGTAAAAAAACGCTTAAAACTTTCTATAGGCACTTTTTAAGGATCTACCTAGTGAGAGGTCTGTTTTTGAGACTTGACATTTCTTCTTCATTTTTAAAGCATCACAAATAACATTTTGCAAGCTTATTTTGACAAGTCACCTGACGTTTTGGGTTTATTGACCATCATCAGCCCGAATTTAATTTTTGCTCTTTTGAACTTACTCAAGATATTTTGGAAATAACAAATAACTTTACCTAATTTTTTAAAAATACGTTTTTTTTTTGTTTTTTAATCTTTGAATTTGGCCTGATGATGGACAGACAATTCAAAACGTCAGGTACTTGTCAAAATTAGGTTGCAAAATATCTGTCGTCCTTTTTGAACCAAACGGCAGGAGAAAAAAAGCATGTGTCCATAAGAAAAAATGAACTTGACAGTGCTCCTGTCACACTGAAATGTCAAATCTCGAAAACGGACCTCTCATTAGGTAGATCTTAAAAAAGTGCCTGTAGAAAGTTTTAAGCGTTTTTTGACAGCTTTAAGAATAAGGGCGCAGAAAAATAAAAACGAAAAATAAAGATTTCGCTTCTTTTTTGCTTATTTCTGGAACTACCTGGAATTTGTAAACCTTTTTTTTGTCAAAGTTTTCGCCTGCGGCGCTATAACAATGTTAAATATTGTTACAACTTTGTTTAATTTTAATCAATTTTTTTATCAACAACATTTAAACGCGTAAAAAATAGCAGTTTAGCGTAATTTTTCAAATCAATATTTTTGCCTGCGGCGCATTTAAGGGTTAATTTTAAAACAAATCTGCCAATGAGACTAGATGAGACTTGCTTTTAAAAATAAGTATTTTTGTTTCTAACTAACTCAAGATCTATTAAACTGCCCCTTTCCCTTCCCTTCAGTTCCCTTCAGAGTCAGCTCAAGCAATAGGCACCTACCTAATTTTTAAATCTTTGCCATAGTTGATTTTTATTAAATGATAAAACCCCACACCCAAAAGTCGATTTTTGGCTACACCACTGGTAAATGCATGTATAGTAAGTTAAGTGCAAAATTTAAACGAATTAGAGGAAAAAACACACACACACACAAACCCACACACCTTGGTTTAACTTATACCTAAGATGCCTCAGATTTGCACATGAATTAGTATTTATCTATCTTGTTGGGTTAGTCAATTGCAAATAAAATAAGTATTATTTAAATATGTCTGAATATGTTGTATCATGATAGACAACTTTGGTAATCAGCTGTGCTGTCATCGTATTCACCATAAAAGTGGGTCTTGTTCAACTACGGCATAAACGAGACAAAAATTAAAAGCGTCAGATTGTCTGCTAATGAACCCATCAAAGTTTAAAAACTACTCCTTTCTTGAACCAAATGTGTACACGCAATCATTTCTTGTCATGCCTGAAGAAAGAACGCGCGTTAAAGATGGAGCCACCTACTCTATTGCTCTTCGGGAATCTTTACAAACCATCGCGATTTCTCGCGAAATTCGTGCCGCGTATCTTCGAAGCAGGTGAGACACCGCGAAACGAAGATATTTTATCTTCCGTGGAACGCACTAACAAAAAAAACGGAAAGACGACTTTAATACACAAGCATTTACGTTAGGGAAACGAAGGCACCTGCGTGCAAGAAAGAAGAAAGATCCCAGAATAGTTTACAAACAAGAAAAAGATAACTGAAAAGAGAAAGAGACCTTCAAATCACAACGATCTAAATGAAGAGAAGAAAGAAGAAGATACCTGGTTGAAACAAAGGACAACTCCTCCCAACTCAGCATGGATGCTGGGACTTTGTGGACCAATCGCCAAAGAACATGAATTAAGCATACGCCTGCTGTGCTTGATCTTCTCTTTTTCATCGTGCTGTAAAGTAAGGATATATTTATTTAATTTTTTATTTATAGACAGATACAAAATTTGTTAGTTTTAAGGTTTCCTCCAATTTCTTTCTTTTTCGCATTGAGTTTCTAAAGAACTTGTGTTGGAAAAGAAAAAAATTATCGAATACATACTGAAGTGTATCTAGTTAAAAAATCCCAAAATATTACATGATAAAATATTAGAATAAAATATTCTTGACGTTATAAAATAAAATTTATCTATAGGGTAGTTTTGTGTCAACTTTATTGCTTTTTATCAATTTTGTCAGTTTGTGTTTTATTTTGTTTTGTAGTAAAATGCATTTGTGGATATGTTAAGTTATTTGCTTTGCTTTATCTAGTGTTTATCTGGTGTTGTATAGAGTTTTTGTAGTAATTTTTGTCAATGCTCATCAGGCCACTAAAAATAAAGTCCGTGGGATATCGTCTTGTTTCAAACAACATAAATTTTATAATGTACTTGTAATTTGTTTTTTTGTATGTTCAGTGTAAGCTTATTAAAATCAAGCCAGTGCTTTGCCGTTGATATATTTTGCTCTGCATTGTTTATGGTGTCTTTCAGGTATCATCTTCTATTAAAATTAGTGTGTCATCTGTAAAACATACTATTGTTGCATTTTTTAGAAGTTTTGTCAATTCGTCTACATACATCAAAAATAATAAAGGCCCTAATATTGAACCTTTTGGTACACCATATTCCACCGGTAAGGGTTTACCTAGGGTATTACCGTTTCTTACTTGCTGGTTTCTATTTTTAAGATAACTTTAAGATAACACGTATGTATACCCATGAACTCAATTTTTTCGAGTGGTATAAGATCTACTGCATCAAAAGCCTTTGTTAGACCCAGAAAGATGTATATATATATATATATATATATATATATATATTTTATTTTTATCTAAATTTTTTACTATTTTTTCCGTAGCATATTCAAATGCAGACAGGAATGAAAGAAAAGGAGCAGAAAGTAATAAAGCGATAATAAATAAAACGATAGGTTTGAAGACTCAAAAAGTTAAGGTACAAAGATAGAAAAGGGTTAAGTCAAATATAAGGAGATCCACAGCGACCAATATTTTAAATTGCGCTCATAAATCGATGGTACATGGTTAGCGCAATAACGAAACCTAAGTCAAGAAATGCGGCCTGAAGTGGGCCTATTGGTCTATAGGAAAACAAAACTTCTGCAGATTACCAAATTTGTCCAGTTGAAGCTTTAGTGTAATACTGTATCAAAAAGAAAAGGAAATAATATCTACCTTTGACTAGAACTGTTCTAATGTAATCTCCATTTCTACCAATTCCACTTATGAGGAGAACAAGATGATTTTAATAAATTGTTGATTTAAAAAAAAATGTTAAAAAAATTAATGATTCCTAGGATGAAAGAAACATACTTCGTTGAAATAAGGATCCATTGTATGTTTAAGATAGGTAATGATATTGATAATATTTTATTTCCTTTTTACCAGTATAAGAAAAAGAGGCGAATATGTAAATTTTGCGCCTTAAAAGGTTCTTGTTCTTTTTTTCAATAGAATCGTATTTGGTAATTTTCCGGGTAGGTACTAAAAATAAAATGCAAGGTAGGAACCGCCCAGAGATAATCAAAATCGACAAACTTCAAACATTAAAAGGGACGCGATTATTTAAAGACATAACGAAAACTGGGAACGCCTTGTTCTTTAATTTTTTTACTCTTTTGGCATAGTGCACAGGGAAAACTAAAGATCAGAATTAGCTGAAATTTTGCAGGGGTGATTATTTTTAAATGTTTAAAAATATCTGAAGGATTTTTCAAAATTCTCAATTATTTTTTCTTCAAAATGAAAGCTCCGGTGCTGTCATCTATCCCAAAAGCCTTAAAATCATTGCGGTTTTTCCTTTTTATATTTCCTTGCTTTAGCGAAAATAAAAACTAAATTTTCTTTTTTCTAAAAGCCTGTACACCCAGGAAAAGAAAACCGATCTATCAATCACACTTCATTGAATTTAGGAGAAACACGCAGTTTAAGTGTTGGCTTATAGGTAGCAGAATTTATATAATTCCATGGTAACTGCAGGTGTTTTGTGAACAAACTTTAAATCGGGCCGCAGTGGGACAGAAGAGTATTTTTACGTTTTTTGACAGAAAACCATTCGAGGTTATGTTTATCTTTCAAAAATGTGTTTTCAAAAACATTGTTCTAAAATAAATATTAACCACCCGCGTGTGCGGTCGCCCGCCGAAAAAGGCCTAGCGCTGCGTGGGCATTACCCCGAGTCTATCAAAGAACCAAGAGAACTTTACTGGCTCGCTGGATTTACTAGGCATTCGCATAGAAACATTCGGCGCCCATAACCCCACATAATTTTGTTTTTATTTTGACTCAACCATTTTTTTTTAATTTAAATTATTGCGGCATAGTTACGTGCAAGTGTACTAGTGAAATCTTGGAGTGCAAAGGATAGATTTTAGAACCTCAGTTTGAAAAACACACGGAGTACTAAAAAAATAAAAGCTCCATTTAGAGGACGGAAAGACTCTTGCTAGTCGTTGACGCTCCTGTTTAAAATAGGATACGATTATTTCGTCTGGCGCCAGTAGCCGATTTTTAAATCTGCATGCTTTTAAGTTAACCTGTTGTCGGTATCAGCTAGCGGGAGTGTTTACAATTCAATTATAAATTCACTTGTACATGCAACCTAAAACATTACACCCAGTTTCTTTAATACGTAGTTGGGTAGCGTTTTTTTAGCAGGTAATTCTGCAATAAATGGTTTTCTTTTAATTTAGTATTTTACTTGATTTTTTAGCGGCGCAGAACGCGAAAAGTCAAAATAAGTAACCTAACCCCAAATTTTTGACCTGGTGCTAAAAAATCTCTGGTGTCCCACTGTGGATACACATAAATAAAGTCTTCACGTTGCCATGGAAAACAAATTTAATGACGTAAAATTTTGCAAAAAAATCAGGTCGACATAGTTAAATTGATTTCGCGTACAGTGTTGCCAAAAACAATTCCCCAGATTGTAACTACGACCTAACCGAATTTTGAGTATTCTGTACAGAGTGACCGCTTATAAAGTTCCACTTGGAAAACTTTTTTGTTATTTTCCATAAAAAGATAAATCAAAACGTGAAAAACTTATGAAATTATGTAGATTTCTGGTACTGTTTAACTTTTTTTTTCAACCACACCTTACACGTAGGATGGTATATATATATATATATATATATATATATATATATATATATATATATATATATATATATATATAAGTCCTTTTTTTAATGAAACATCCTGTGTATTCGGTAAAATTTCAATAGAAATTTTCTTCCTGATTTCAGAAAGATACTATATGTTACCTTTGTCTTGTGTGTTAAACAAAGAACCACCTAAACTATTTTTCCTTGGCTAAATCTTTGCCTTATGGCAAATTAATTTAGATTTTACTCGAAAACCACCGAAGATAAATCCCGCATATAATATATTTTTGGAATGAGAAAGAAAATATCTATCAAAATTTTAAAAAATATACAGGGTATGATTGCACTTTACCCTGCGTGTAGAGTGTAATCATTTTTGTTACATATAACAAAAAAGTTTTTCGTAGTAGAACTTTATAAATGGTCACCCGTACAAAATTAATCACGTGATGTTCAAGTTTAAATCAAATATAAGTTGAGTTGACCTTTACTGTTAGTTTCCGAGTTATTTCCCTCTCGTTTTTCTCTAGTCATGTTTTGTTATGAAGGCTATGATTATACAATTTCCGTTTTGATATTTGGAAATTAAAAATTTGCTCTATCTGTTCACTGATATAAAAAAATAGAGTTTTGAATTGAAATTGTTCCTATTGCTGTCAGAACCCACATATACTTGATACGTGAAGAAATTGGCATTATATGGATGGGCGTGAAACGCATGTCACGATGGGATAATAAAGAATTAAATTGCAATTTTACCGGTTGTTTATTATAATCTACAAGCTTACTCACGTATTTATTGAGGGAACGGAGAAAGCTGTGTAGCTATTAAAGATATGTTCGGTGATTTGTTTACAAATAACGTAATTATTAACAAGTCTATAAATTATGATCATGAATATAACAATTTAATCTTCTTGAATAGCGACAATCTTATCCTATAATTACTTGCTTGCAGGAAATTCAAATTTAAAAAATAACTGATAACAAAAGGAACCATTGTATCAAATTCATTCTCTCCTTTACCACTCAAAATTATTTATTTTGGAATATCGGTATTATTTTTCACTCAACATAAAATTACCCCGATAAAAAATTTCAAAATAAATGTTGTGAGTTTTTTTTTGCATACATAATATTTAACTAAAAATTTGCCCGCTTATTATGCTAGGCATTAATATTTATGTACTTAGTGTTTAGTTTATTAAAAAAATTGAGTGCACATTATAATTTATCAAGGGCATGTTTATTATTTACTTAAAATCCTAGTATGTACAAATAATCCAAAATAGATTAATGTTTTTGTGACATATACTTAAAAACGGTAAGAGTATAAATATTTAGGAAAAAGTATACGATGTAACTTTCGAGGCCCTATAATTTTTAGGGATGCTTTGAACCAATAATATTATAATTTTCGTCAAACGACTTTTAGGGCATCGGAAAAGAAAAAAAATATATTTTTAAATCTTACCCATTAAAACTCTAAAAGTATAAAATTCAAGCGAATTTCTTTTCGTTAAATATGCTTTTTACATTTTTTCTTAGCTAGCGCCCAAACGGCGGATCCCAAAATACCTGTTTCGTATGTACTTTTATCAATGCTGGATTTAATCCCTGCAGTATTCAAAATTTTTAAAACAGTTATTATAGTTATGTTTTTGATGTAGACAGCACACTTGTTCTTAAGACATTTATTATGTGCTTTGGAATATCATCTGGCCATAAATTTACCAACCATTTCTTATAATTATTGTTAGTGATAAAGCCGAATCGACGTCCTGTATTTTTGTATTGTAAAATTAAAACACTGTTAAGTAATGAACATGTGAATATGAGTGTCGAACGAAATTCCAAGATTTATCAATGGGCCGAGCTTGCTTTAAAAACTGAAAATGTTCAAAATCTAAAAGTGTATATAAGTGGAAGGTCACAAAAGGGAGATGGTTTTGTGGGAGATATAGTTTTCGTTAAAGTTGAAGGTGTTAAAATCGATGGCGTACCAGTACAATATGATTTGGTTATTAAAAGAACAAAAGAAAATATAAAAATAGAGGGTAACGAAAAAGAACCACTAGTTAAACGTGTGTTTGAAAACGAGATTTACTTCTACACAAGAGTTGTTCCAGAATTTAAAAAATTTGAAGAAGATAAAGGTTTAAACCCTTTTAGTTCGTTGGCAAAATGTTTTGGAGGTTTTAGCTTCGACAGTCAACAAGCCATAGTTTTCCAAAACTTAAAAACATCAGGATATGATATGTGCAATAAAAAAACACTAGATGCAGATCATCTAGCGCTTACGTTACAATCGTATGGCCAATTCCATGCAATTTCTTTTATGATGAAAAATGATAAACCCGAATATTTTCAGACACTATGTGGAAATTTGTTTTGTAACACTACAGATTATTTAACAACAAAAAGTTTTGGTGACGTTATGGTCAGTGTTGTAGATTTAGTCTCGCAAATTTTAATAGAAAACAACGAAAATAAATTACTGGAAGTCTTTGAAAATAAAATTCAAAATGGAGGTGTTACAGTAGTCACTGACCTACTTAGGAATGGTGAAAGAGATGAAAAAGCTATTTTTTGTCATGCGGATTCTTGGATTAACAATTTTATGTTTCAATATGATGTAAGTACTATTGCAATTTATAGAAAAACACTCAGTATAGCAGTCACAATGAAAAACAATTTTTAGAAGTTTGCTCTTCAGAGGACCCAGGTTTGAATTTACTGCGCCTTTGATTTGTTGTAGATCTCCCCTTCATTATGAACCGATCTATATTTTTGAAGATGTAGATTTTTAAGTTTTTTAAAACAATTGGATTTTAGTTTTTTTTTATCGTATTTCACCTTCCCAGTGGCAGCACAACTGGACGTAAACATGCACAGCCAACACTTCAAGCGTAAAGTAGTACTTTAACGCCTTAAGGCGCCTTTTTTGCCTGCGGGCCTTAATGTTCTAAAATTAAAAAAATACCGTGCAATTCTTTTATATTGTTTTAAGTGTGTACTTTTTGACCTAGGTGCATAAATAACTATTTCTAGTGTAAATTGTAATTTGTTTCCCAGAATTGAATAGACTGGTTCACTGTCCAATAGTTGGTGTATAGAAAGTAGTTAACCACTTAGAAGTGGAATTCGATAAAATCGGAAAAATATTAATTTTGGTGAAATGGTCCCTCTACACTTTGAACAGGAAGGTGAGATCTACAATTTACACTTTTGGCGTAGCCAGTTCCAACCAAAACCCAAAATTGCAATATAAAATGATAGGGTTGCTTTTAGTTCTGTTTCAAATAATATTTTTTGCTGTCCTTATTAGTTTTTGATGTATTTTATTGGATTTTAGGTAAACGACAAGGACAGAAAATATCCCTTAAAAGTAGCGTTTCTAGATTTCCAGATGTCAGTTTCAAATAGTCCGGTATATGACTTATCCTATCATTTGTATTCGGTTCTTGGGGCAGCGGACTACAAGAATATTAAACAAGATTTGGAAATATACTACAACTTTCTGTCGAAAAGAATTAGAGAGCTGGGAGGTGATCCAGCTAAGATTTTTTCATTTTCAGATTTAATTAAGCATTGGAAGAGGTACTCTTTTGCTGGATTTCTTATATCTTTGATGGTTCTTTTGTTTACAGTCACTGATAAGGAAGAAACCATAGACTTAGAGGAGATAGATGGAGATTGCAAGAATCTAATTATTAACAGACTTAAACCGGATGCTAGAAAAAGGTTTTTTGATAGGATTTTAAGTGCTGCTAAACACAATCTTAGTGGTGAATTGTAACTTTACATAAAATTCAGAATACCTTATAAAAGTTATGATTATAAATTTAAAAAAAAAATATTAGTTTTAAGAAAGGGAGAATAAAAATTAAGCGAAAATAAAAATGATTTATATAAGAAATTGCAGACTTAATTAACTACGGATCAACTAGATCTTCAATGGTTACTAATATCAACTAAAAATAATCAATAATGCGTAGAGAGGCTTAAGGTAATTAAAGTCTGATTTTATATTTAAGGGAGATATTGAAATATTTTTGAGGCGTACCCCGAGAGGAGAAGTAGGACAAAACGGCGAATTCAGAAAGTTCTTTTTTTTATGATATTAATTTTATTACTAGTATATAACTATAAATAGAGCAAATATCGATAAAGTTAACAAAAAAATATACATAACTGTCTTTTCAGTATTATAGTTCTATTTTTTAAAGTGGTATATATATTTTTAATAGAGAGTCCACTTGTTCACCATACATATAATTTATGCTATGGAATATCATCTGGTATAATAAATTTAACAACGGTTTGCCATTATTATGGTGATAAAACTCGATCAAAGTCTTTTTTCTATTTTAAAGTAAGATCAGTGTTATGTAGTAATTATGTGAATATGAGTGTTGATCGAAAATCCAAGATTTATCAATGGGTCGAGCTTGCCTTAAAAACTGAAAATGTTCAAAATCTAAAGGTGTTTACTAGTGGAGCGTCGCAAAAGGGAGATGGTTTTATAGGAGATATAGTTTTCATTAAAGCTGAAGGTGTTAAAACCGATGGTATAGCAGTACAATATGATCTTGTTATTAAAAGAACCAAAGAAAATGTAATTGGAGCCGAAAAAGAACAAATCATTAAACGTGCGTTTGAAAAAGAGATTTACTTCTACGCAAAAGTTGTACCAGAATTTAAAAAATATGAAGAAGATAAAGGTTTAAACCCTTTTAGTTCGTTGGCAAAATGTTTTGGAAGTTTTAGCTTTGACAATCAACAAGCCATAATTCTCCAAAACTTAAAAACTTTGGGATATACTTTGTGCAATGGAAAAACACTAGATGCAGGTCATCGAGCGCTTACCTTAGAATCTTATGGACATTTCCATGCAATTTCTTTTATGATGAAAAATGACAGGCCCGAACATTTTCAAAAATTATGCGTTAATATTTTTTGCAACAATAAAGCTTATTTAGCAACATTGTTTGGTGAAGTTTTTGTCAGTGTTGAAGATTTAATCTCACAGCTTTTAATACAAAACAACGAGCATAGATTACTTGAAGTTTTCAAAAATAGAATCCAAGATGGAGTTGTTACATCAATCACTGAGCTACTAAGGAGTGGAGAAAAAGATGAAAAAGCTATTTTTTGTCATGCCGATTCGTGGATTAACAATTTTATGTTTCAATATGATGTAAGTAATTTTTTTTTAATCTATCAAAGCTACTAACACACTACGTGTATAAGTCACTATTTGCTTTTTGTAAAACCGAGGCAAGAATTTTTTTTTTAAATTTTAGTCTTGTTTTAAAAATTATTTTAAGCTGTCTTCTAGTTTTTGATTGTATTTTATTTAATTTAAGGTGAACGACAAGGATAAAAAACACCCCTCAAAAGTAGCCTTCGTAGATTTTCAGCTGTCAGTTCCAAATAGTCCGGTATATGACTTGGCATATCATTTGTATTCGGTTCTTGGGGCAGAAGACTACAAAAATATCAAACAAGATCTGGAAATGTACTACAACTTTTTGTCAAAAAAGATTAGAGAACTTGGAGGTGATCCGGCAAAAATTTTTCCATTTTCAGCTTTAATTAAGCATTGGAATAAGTACTCTTTTGCTGGATTCATTATAGCTGTGTTGGTTCTTTTGTTAACAGTCAGTGATAAGGAGGAGACCATAGATTTGGGGGAGATAGATCGAGATTCCAAAAATTTAATTATTAACGGACTTAAACCGCACATTAGAAAAAGGTTTTTTGAAAGGGTTTTGAATGCTGTTAAACACAATCTTAGTGGTGAAATTTAGAATTTATTTTAACTCCGCACCTGAACACACCGTTGTTTTATATAGTTTTTATTAAAAAAAATTGTTTAGGATAGACTGTGGTTTTAAGTCTTAAAAAATCTTTCCAGAAGTGACCCAGTTTTGCCGAATAATATATATGGTAATTTATTTTTTTTTTTAAATATGAAAAAATAAATATTGTTTTATATTAGTTAGTAATTTTAAAGAGGAAGAGTAATTATCTGAGGAAACAAAATTCTCTATTAACATACCTAATTAATTATAAAACATTAAAAAGATAATATCAAAAGATGTCGTACAACCGACTACTGGACATTAGATGAAAAATTAAAACAGAATATTAATAAGTTACTAACATAAAATCCAAGCTAAGACTACTGAAACGGGTTCATCAATTAATTTAAAAGAAAAAAATACAAAACCAGATTTCTAGATGTAGTCCAGTGACAGTCAGTAGAAAACAAAAGAACTACTTGACAAAAACCAACAATAAATGATTTTGTGGATGGGTCATTTATATTTGTAAAGAGTAGCAGGCTTTGGTGATTAATTTTTGTCCTTTTGTTTTTTTTCTTTGATTAATAAAATATATAATGACTGGAAAAAGATTTATTTTTTTTTGTATTCAACTCAACAACATTTGGTTACTCAACAAACTGTTATACCTAGTTTATAAGTTTAGGAAGACATAATTACCTAAATTAATGCCTATTGGCTATTTTTTAGATCAAAAAATTTGTGCTATAAAAGTCAATAAAGTAATAAAGATTGAGGTGCCAGATAATTTATCAGTCCCCAGGACAATGTTTTTTTTTTAAATAGAAAAAAATACTTCTCTCAAAGATTTGTTTTTCCGCTTTGTATTCTGACGAAATGTTTTTGAAAAATTAAATTTTTGAAAAACGCAATAATTTCAAAAAGATATTTTAAAATTGAGATTGATTTTCTTAGTCCCTGGTTCTCAATCTCCTGGAGGTTTTTGATTTATATTGAAGGATTTACCTACACCTACGTACTTTTTGGTCTGAGCCTAATATATTTTATTTGTTAAAATATTTTTAAACAACGATTATTATTATTAAAATAAATAAAAGTATACTTAAAATACATGTGCCGTAGCACCTCATTTAATTTTTTGTTTGGTTGGATATTCTAGGAAAACCTAATGATCCTTAACCCTTGAGAAAAAGGGAT
This sequence comes from Oxystoma pomonae, assembly GCA_963921995.1. Taxonomy (NCBI): domain Eukaryota; kingdom Metazoa; phylum Arthropoda; class Insecta; order Coleoptera; family Brentidae; genus Oxystoma; species Oxystoma pomonae. The sequence continues at coordinate 24,095,454 of OY998164.1, read as the reverse complement.
GAATGAAGTTCTTAACAACATATATTATATTTAATCAATGGGCATCTAAAAATTTTTACACGTTACATAAGAAAACAAGGGGTGAGATTCTTTATCTGCACGCTTCAATCTAAAACGTTTTCTGTAAACTCTAACGGGTTTTGAGAAGACAAAATTAATGTTTTTAGGATTTTGTTTTGATGCTTCGGAATTTATACTAAAAACATGTACCAGAACCAAAAATTTTAGTGGTTACATTTATAAATTTAAGCAAATCTTCGATCATTAATTATCATATTTTACAATCACATAATTTATTAGCTTATGTTAACAAGGTTGGTGAAAAGTTGAAAATCCACAAAAATAAAACAAATATAAAAACAAGTGAAGCTCACCCTCCTTGCATGGGAATGTCCATTCATGGCGTTCGTGTCAAAATGTGGTTTAGATAATAATTCATATACCAAAGGATAATTAAGATGCTTATCGCCACAATATTTGTCATGAAAAAACGTTTTTGTAGGCAATTATTATGAAGGTGAGCAACATTTTTTCAATACGCAGGAGCGGATGCAAAAGGGGCAGTAGGGGGATCAAGCTCTCCCAAATTTTGACATTATTACTGCTTTCCAAAGTCTCTTGTAACATTTTGAGTGAAACCGTTAGAGCGCGAATAAAAAAGGCAGCACAGTTTAGCCGCGAGTTGTAAACACTTTTTATACCTTTATTAAAAATTCTGAAAAACAGAAAAACACTAACAAAAAACTTGAACACAACATCTACATCCGGCAGTCAACAATGTATTTCTATTCAGTCGCTAACCTGACAATGGTGGCAATTTTCGAAATATTTTTTTCTGTAATGGCTTAATCTTTATGGAATAACTATTAGATTTCCTTAATAATACCATTTTGAGATCGCCCCCCCCTTTTTTTCAGAAACAAGTAGACAACAAATATGCTGGTGATTGAGTTGACGTCACTACAAATGGGTATAATTTCGACTACACACATCGATAGCCGTTTAAACCTGCAAATAACCTCTAGTGAAGGGGCATGTGTAAGTCCGTGGGACTTTTAATGAAGGACTTTTGTGACTATGTGCGATTGATAGCTCTTTAATCACACAATCAACTGTTACCGGGTGTTTTGTTCGCATCCGTGTAGAAGGGGTTGATATGACGGCATCTTTCAATATGGCGGCCAAAAATATTAAAAAAACAACTTTTTTAACCGGGCCATGATTATACTCAATTCCATATAACCCGAGGACGAGAATTTCAAAAAATTCAGTTTCAAGGTTATCCGACCTTAAATGACCTTGAAAATCGTAAAAAACAATATTCTTGCCATTTTCTCTTCAAAAAATCGTAATAATTCGTCGTTTTGTCAGACCAACTTTAAACGTACCTCGAACTATTAGGCATGTATGCCAAATTTGATCATTAGAGTTTGATGCACTTTGGAGCTTCATGACCTTGAAAAATACCCTAGTAAATTTAACATATTGAAAAAATAACATACTAAAGGGCGCTATTCATCGACTAACAAAGAATAGAGGACCAAATTTGATAAGAAAGATAAGAAGGCCAAGTCCAACAATATCGTCAAAAAAAAATTTGATTTAGTTATGACGCGTTTGAATATGGCGGCTGATATATCAAAATAGGACCTATAACCATATTTTGTTTTATCCAATTTTGTAAAAAAGCAAAAATGACAAGGTGGCCATTAATTATTGTTGACTTGTTGCCGCTTATTATGAGAAAAAAAAAGTTTAGTTGACGCATGACCTTGATTGACCTTTTGTGGTGGTAATAAGTACTTCATTTTAAACCTCCTTATAATTTTTTTGATTTGGCGCCTCAGATATTTATGCCCTACTCCGGTAAAAGTGACCTATATGCTTGTCTTTTTTATTAGGTTCCGGAACTGTGAATTTTATTGCCTACTCACTTATCTAGCCAACAAAGTCATCTAAATTACCTATAGGAGAGTTAGCAGAAGTTAGATATACATTACCATGTTCTGGACCAGGTATTTTAGATGCCATTTTCCAAAATGGCGGTCGAAAAATCATAAAAAATTCTAAATTAGAATTTTGGCGGTCGAAAAATCATAAAAAATTCTAAATTAGAATTTTTTTTGAATTTTCGATAGCCATTTTGGAAAATGGCTAGACAAGTGAGTAGAACATCAAATTCACAGTAAGGAAACTTAATAATAATTAAGTGTTTATTTAGGGCTAAGATGTTAATTGCATCTCCAGAACTTAGTTTCTGCGTAGAAGTAAATTGAAAAAAACACTACAAAAAGCTGGCTTTTCACTTTTACATGGTATTTTTTAAGTCAATTAAGGTCATGCATCAACTGAACTTTTTTTTTCATTGTAAGCGGCGATAAGTCAACAAGAATTGATGGCCATCTTGTCATTTTTGTTTTTTTTACAAAATTGGATAAAATAAAATGTGGTTATAGGTCGCCATTTTGATATATCAGCCGCCATATTGAAACGCGTCATAGCTAAACCAATTTTATTTGAGCAATATTTTTGAAATTGAGCTTCTTATCGTGCGTACCCAATTTGGTCCTCTTCGCTTTAATATTTGATAAATAGTGCCCTTTAGTATGGTATTTTTGCAATGTTTTAATTTTACTGGGGTATTTTTCAAGGTCATGAAGCTCCAAACTGCATCAAACTCTAAGGATAAAATTTGGCATACAAAGTTGGTCTGACAAAACGTCGAATTATTACGATTTTTTGAAGAAAAAATGCGATTTTCAAGGCCATTTAGGGTCGGATGACCTTGTAAGTGAATTTTTTGGAATACTCGTTCTCGAGTTATATGGAATCGATTATAATCATGGCCCGGTTGCAGAAGTTGTATTTTTTTATGATTTTTGGCCGCCATCTTAAAAGATGACGAACCCCTTCTACACGGATGCGAACAAAACATCCGGCAATAGTTGATTGTGTGACTAAAGGGCTATCAATCCCACATAGCCACAAAAGTCCTTCATTAAAAATCCCACGGGATAGAAATTATCGACGTATACCCCTACACTACTACTCCAATGGAGAAAATGGAAGGCATATGAAAGCATTTTTGTGGACGGGATGACAACTTTAACGTAAATAATGCTCGAATTTGCTCAAAACATTTTAGTAATAATAATTATGAGCGAAACCCAAGCTTAAACACGAGTTGCTTGGCTACTTAATTTTACTACTTTTATTTTACATAAAAAGTAATTTTAGCTCACACATACAACAGGGTATCCTGGGCCATGAGCCACTATTTTAATTTCAATTTCAAAATGTCTTTATTTATTGTCTAAAGAAGTGTCTCATTGACAAAGCATACTTAAGTATAATGTAACAACATATAAACTTAACTGTCATTTCATAAAAATTCTGCAATAGTATTAAACCTTTTAGTCAAAACAACTTTGGTGGTTTAAGGCTAGATAATGGTTAGTATATGGTAAAAATTAAAATAGTACCCAACAAGACACCTCTTCGTTGTTTTCCAGAATGCATTTCGTTTAATTTAAATCCTTGTAGTACTTTTTAACGGAAAACCATTCCTACTTACCCCCTCCCCCATCCTAAATTGTTACTTTTGTAAAAAAACATTATTTTAGATTCCTGATTTTGTTTCCTTTAATTTGATACCCCAATGTCTTTATTTATTGTCTGAAGAAGTGTCTCATTGACAAAGCATACTTAAGTATAATGTAACAACATATAAACTTAACTGTCATTTCATAAAAATTCTGCAATAGTATTAAACCTTGTCGTCAAAACAACTTTGGTGGGTTAAGACTACATAATGGTTAGTTTATGGTAAAAATTAAAATAGTACCCAACAAGACACCTCTTCGTTGTTTTCCAGAATGCATTTCGTTTAATTTAAATCCTTGTAGTACTTTTTAACGGAAAACCATTCCTACTTACCCCCTCCCCCATCCTAAATTGTTACGTTTGTAAAAAAACATTGTTTTAGATTCCTGATTTTGTTTCCTTTAATTTGATACCTCACACCCCACACTTTGACAGATTAAAATATTTATCGGATGCAGGGGGGTAGTTGCAACCACCCGTTCAAATTTTCCAAAAACACCTATTCGTTAACTTTTCAAGAAGAACCTAAATGCAAATTTTTAGCTCTGCATTAATTTAGAACTCTAAGTAATTGTGAGTTATTTGTACCCCCTTCAAAACAGACTCACCACTATTTCTCAAACCCCTGTCTGAATTTTTACTTATTTTATTAGCAGAGTCTACATACCAATTTTAAAAATTATGTTGCTTTTAAAATTTCAAAAAACAAAAAACTCACCAGGCGACGTCATGCGCGGATCTAGACGAATCTTGAACCGCTACGTATCATACCTTTCTTTTATTCTATCATGGCTCGATGCATTCAGCAGGTTCAATGACCTCTGGACACACACGAAAGCAGTATGCTTGCTGCTGGCGGCATATTATAGCTAGCAGCGGGGATAGCGTTTATAGGATTTTTCTAGAGTAGTGAAAAGCCGCGCGCATACGACACGCGGGCAGACTTTCTGCTGTGACTCGGTTTGAGTCAAGGCGCATTTGTTATGGGTTTGATATTTAACATAATTTTTAGCTCTGTGTTTCGGACTTCCATTGTCTATATTTTATTTATACACGACGTTTCGATCAGTACAATCTCTGATCGTCTTCAGGTGCAAACTACAATCAATCCTTAAGGCTACGTACTTATATACTGTGAGAAATCACTCAACCTTGAAGTTTAAGAAGTTGGATCCGCCCAAGGAGGGGCTTCCAAATACCCTGATTCTGCCCAATAAAGGCAGCTTCAAGGAATTTTCGTTTCTTCCAGTGTGACTCCTTGTGCAAAACCTTTGCTTCTGCCCACTTCATTCGGTGTTGTTTTGACCATGCATGTTCGGTGATTCCTGATTTCGTTTTTCACCTTTTTGGGTATTCATCTGATGTTCCTTAAGCCCAACAGATAGTGGTATTTTAGTTTCACCTATGTATGATTCACCGCACTCACAAGGAACTTAGTAAATGCATTCCTTATTTTGTTTGTTCTCCGGTTTTGTTTTACTAAGAAGGCTTCGAATTGTATTACTAGATTTAAAAGATGTTTTAATATTTAAAGTTTTTTGCTACTCTTTCAATTTTCTCTGATACTCCTTTAACGTATGGAATTGTAAGGAATGCATTTGCCTGGTTTTGGTCTTGTAATCTCTGTTATAAGTTTAAGGCTTTAACCATTCTGCTGCAGATCCTTCTTAATGTTTCTTATTTCGATTTCCAAGTTATGAGAATTGTTACAAATTTCAACGGCTTTGTTATAAAAAGTTTTGTAATAATCTTATTCACCCGACCTAAGACAAAATAAGGAATGCATTTACCAGGTTTCTTGTGAGTGCGGTGAATCATATATAGGCGAAACTAAAAGACCACTATCTGTTAGGCTTAAGGAACATCAGATGAATATCCAAAAAGGTGAAACAACGAAATTAGGAATCGCCGAACATGCATGGTCAAAACAACACCGAATGAAGTGCGCAGAAGCAAAGGTTTTGCACAAGGAGTCACACTGGAAGAAACAAAAATTCCTTAAAGCTGCCTTTATTGAGCAGAATCAGGGTATTTTCAGTAAACCAAGTGTTGAAATCACAAATATTTTTAAGCCCCTCTTTGGGTGGAGCCAACTTCTTAAACTTCAAGGTTGAGTGATTTCTTACAATATATAAGTACGTAGCCTTAAGAATTGATTGTAGTTTGCACCTGAACACGATCAGAGATTGTATGGATCGAAACGTCGTGTATAAATAAAATATAAACAATGGAAGTCCGAAACACAGAGTTAATTTCAAACACATCATTTTCTCAAACTTTCAAACATAATTTTTAGCGTTTTTAATACAATCTAAAGATATTGTTTCGTATTTCAAAAATGACTGCGTCTTCTATTTTATAAACTAATATTTATTTAAAAAAAACTTTTAAAGAGCAAGCTTTCATTAAATGCACTCAAAAGTAGAAAATATTTTTTATCTCTCTTATACCATAATAAAAGCGATGGGCGCAAATTAAAAATTTTAAATTTAAAAAGGGATTTAGTGAGGGTGAATAAATAACAAACTCACTGAATAGCGAGCTTTCCCTCCCTGTGGTGCTCATCAGTGCGGTGCTAGGAATTAGGAGATGAAATAATGATGAAAAAATCTGACACAGGATTCATGTAAAAGAAAACTATCTGTCAAATTGCAGAATCGGCAGATGTACCCTCAATTTGAAGGAAAATTAAGCATCTCTACGGAGACCGATATAATTATCTTTACAGATATCCTAAGCCCTGGAGTTGATAAATTTAAAAAGGGATTTAATTTTAACTTTACGGTAACAAAGAGAGAACTACAAAAGAAGAACTAAATTCTTCTTCTGTTCGAATGATAAACATAATGCTTTCATTATGCTTTAAAATTTTTAATTTGCACCCATCGCTTTTATTGTGGTATGTGGTGCATTTAATAAAAGCTTGTTCTTTAAAAGTTTGTTTTGATAAATATTGAAATTTTCAAATCTGATCAAAAATTCATATCCCCTTTTCGAAAAACCACTGTATGCCAATTTTGATTGAAATCGAACAAACTAAATCTTTTCCCCCCTCCACTTCACTCGTTAGTCGCCGTCGTATTGTCGCCGAAACTATAAACGCATACCAAATTTGAACACACACCTTTAATTTTTAGATTTGTAACCTTAATCATACATTTTGAATCCGCCATATTGAAATTTGCAAATCTGATAAAAAATTCATACTCCCTCTTCTTAAAAACCCCTGTATGCCAATTTTGATGGAAAACGAACAAACTAAATCTTTTTCCCCCTCCACTTCCCTCGTTAAAGTGAGGTGGGTACCTGAGAAAACCATATTACTGTATTTTCACCGGAACTATAAACGCATACCAAAGTTGAACACAATCGTATGTGGATAAGTCAGTTAAAATTGGTTAGCAAAACATGACCGAAAATCGTCCATCTCGAATTTTTAAAATCTGATCAAAAATTCGTATTCCTTATCTCCAAAAGCCCCCGTACACCAATTTTGGTTGAAATCGGACAAACTTAGGTGTTTTCCCTCCTCCACTCCCTTCGTAGGATGGAGCGGTGCCTAATAATGACATTTTATTATATTGTCACTGGAACTATAAATGCATGCCAAATTTGAAGGCAATCGGATGTGTATAAGTTAGTTAAAATTGGTTAGCAAAAGATGGCCAAAAATCGTCCATCTTGAATCCGTCATATTGAATTTTCAAAATCTGGTTAGAAATTCTTTATCTCCATCCCCAAGTGCACCAACACACCCAATTTCAACGAAATCGGGCGTACTTCAACTGTACCCCCCTCCACCCCCTTTAAGTAGGGGGGAGCTGTCAATTTCATCACACTATATTCTTATATTGTCACCGCCTATATAAGCATGCCAAATTTGAAGCAAAATTAAGTTGCTAAAATCCACCGGAACAAACAGATCTAGTTACATAGATAGTTATATACATACATACATTGCAAGTTAAATAAAAGCTTGTAAAAAAAACATAAATAAATAAGCCAATAAGCAAAAATTTGACCAAAAATAAAACAATCGACCTAAGACAATACCAAAAAGAAACTGGCCATAAATTTACGCAAAAAAAACGCATAGAACGCCATAAACAATCCCTTTTCAGCATTTCTTTTCAGCCTTCTTGACAATAATTTTCGCTCATAACGGGGCTGAAACGACAGGTAACTTAGAAAGGGCAGCGTTTTTAAGGGTTTGAAACCGATTTTAAGAAGTCACACTGTGTCAAAAAGTATTGTCTTTTGGTCAAGTCAACCACAATAACTCAAGGTATTTAATGGGTGAGTCTAGACAGTTTTTGGTATGCACGACAAAAAATATTACTGCATGGTTGTTTGGGATGTGCGCGGTTCTAGTGTTTCTAGGAATTTTTAGGAGCCACATAGCACCTGAGGATCTTCTTACCTATTTGATACCCATTAGGGATTAGGTTTGGTGGGCATGGAATTGGTTTCGGGTTTTAAAATATTGTAAACAGAGGACATGAATTTCAATAAGTATGCCTAATATTTTAGAACCTGGATAATTAATACAAAATTTATGGACTGAGTTTCACCAATCTTTAAAATAATTTATTTTTAGTCCACCATACCAATATGGTACGGGGGACTATTAAAATCGTGAAATTTTCACTTTTCTTAATTTTATCAAAAATGAGTTACTAAGGTTAAAAAATTGTCTGTCGGTCTGAAGAACGCCCCAATCGATTTTACCGAAATTTGGTACAAAAATCCTCTATCGGCTGACCATGAACTTATTAACTTTTGGGTAGGGTGGGGGGGGGGGGTTGAAGGGGGGAAAAGGGGGATAAAATATTTTAAAAAATTGTAACTTTGGAACAAAAGCAAGTAGCGATATACGATTTGAAGACTTAAATTTTGATATAAGGTCCAAATCCGTGGGAGCTTTAGCTTCCGAGTTATTTGAACAAACTTTAAATTATATAGAAAAAACATAACTATAGAAGTAAAGCAGCTATTGATATGCGGTTTTCAGATTTTGGTTTAGGGAATTCAAAAAAATTTTTTTCGAAAAAGAGTCAATTGGAAAAAAAAGTAATTTAAAAAATGGTTTCGCGAAAACATTCCATTTGTAAAAAGATTTTTTGGCAAAAGTTTCGTTATTCCAAATATTTTTCGAAAAAAATTTCATTTGAAAAAACTTCGTCAAGTCATCCTTATTGAAACTGAAATCAATGTAGCCTAAACAACGCAAATTGTGATGTCGCTTAAATCTGATGACTACTTCGCAGGGGTAAGTATATACAGTGCGGACGTAAAAAGTCCCCCCCCCCATGCTAACTCTTAAATGGATTGAGGTATCGACTTTAAATAAAAAACATGCGTAATGGTAACACTTTTACCACTTTTTGACGTATTTTTTATAAGCGTCATATTGACGTAAGTCTGTAAGGTCACTGACTACTTTAAAATTTTAAATAGAAAGGGGAGCAGAGTGATACCTTGCTTAAAAGGTATTTTAATTTCCTATTTAAAATTTTATTTTTTTTATAAGTCGTTTTACGACTTACAAAGTTATGAGTTTCAATAATAATAAAAACTTTAAGTTGCTAGTGACCTTATGGTCTTACCTTAAAAAATTTATTTAAAGTCGTTAAAAAGTAAGAGGAGAGGTGCGCAAACTATAGCTAAAAATGCTCATAACTCTGTAAGTAATACACCGATTTTTTTAAAAATTAAAATTTTAAATAGGTAATTAAAATACCTTTTAAACAGGATCTCTCTTTCTATTTAAAATTTTAAAGTAGTTAGTGACCTCATAGTCTAAAGTCATTATGAGAATAATCTAAAATACATCAAAAAGTGGTAAAAGTCGAGATCTCAATTCGTACAAAAGTAAGGAGAGGTGCGTAAACTATAGCCGAAAAAACTTATAACTCTGTAAGTCGTTAACCGATTTTTTTTTAAACTAAAATTTTAAATAGGGAATTAAAATATCTTTGAGACAAGGTACCACTCGACCCCCCTTTCTATTTAAAATTTTAAAGTAGTTAATGACCTTATAGACTTACGTCAATATGACGCTTATAAAAAATACGTCACAAGGTAGCAAGTGTTATCATTAAACATGCTTTTTATTTGAGGTCCATACCCCAATACGTTCAAGAGTTAGCAGGGGGGGGTCCGCACTGTACATAATACAGGGTGGATTCTTTGAATGGAACGGTGCTTCTAGCGGCTTTAGGGAAGAGGTTTTAAAAAAAGCTAAAAGCAAATCTTTAAAGATTTTTTACGGACTCTCCGTTCACGATAAAAATAAATTTTGGGGGCCCCAACTGCAGGCCCAGGACCCACCAGCTATTTTTTTTTAATAATAAGGTAACACTTGTGGCATCTTTTTGGAAAGCTTGTTAAAAATAAATTTAACGCACTAGTTTTTTTTTGATATCTCTCAACTAATGTGTCATAAATGGAAAAAAATATTTTTTTGTCAATTGTTTCAGCTTCCAAATAAACTACATATTTCTCTATTTACTAAGCGGAATAAAGAAAATACCTCACAAGGACAGTATTGGCGGCCCATTTGGGGGCCCTCACTGAAGGCCCAGGGCCTACCAAAATTTTTTTCATGAGTAGGTACAACTTGTGGCACCTTTTTGGAAAGCTTGTTACAAAAGAAATTTAATTAAATAACTTTCTTGACATCTGTCAACTCATTTGTTAAAATTTTAAAAAATCTATTTTTTGTCGTTAAGGATGGTTGAGTAAAAAAGAAAATCGACATGTGCTTTGAATCTATTTCTCTTTTATCTAATATCTAGTAAATTTTAAAAAAAAGGTAACTAGGCTGCGCCATCAAATAGAGCGCCATTAATATCTTTCTATGGTAGTTTATTTATTGCTCTTAGTAAATAAAAAAATATGTAGTTTATTTTGAAACTAAAACAATTGACAAAAAATAGGTTTTTTAAAATTTTTAACACATGGGTTGACAGATATCAAAAAAAGTTATTTAGTCGAATTTCTTTTTTGTTTTTAATTTTTGACACAATGGTTGACAGATGTCAAAAAAAACTAGTATGTTGAATTTCTTTTCTAACAAGCTTTCCAAAGTGGTACCTTCCTATTTAAAAAAAAATAGTGGGCCCTGGGCCTCAATTCTTTTTTTATCAAGGGCAGAAAGAATCCACCCTTCATATATATATATATATATATATATATATATATATGTACCGAAAACACAAGAGTTTTTTTGTACTTCAGTGTAAAATGAACAATTTTGGTCGCGCTTATGTGCCAAAGATTACGGCTCAAGCAAAAGAAATTCTGTCAATGGCGCCCTCTGTTTGAACCATCGAAACCACAACTACTGTAGTAAGCAGCAGGGAGACGTAACATAGATCCTGCGAGTTAATTATGTCATCTGTATCTGTATAATTATAGGTCTCTGGCACGATCGATTCTACGTCCTCCTACTGCTAACTACAGTAGGTATTTTCTTGGTTTCGATGGTTCCCACAGATGGCGCCATTGACAGAATTTCTTCCCCTTGAGCCATAGCGTGCATACGCGCGACCAAATTAACCAAACCAAAATTATCTGTCATTGTGGTACACCTAGCGAGTGAGTCCCCAATAAGGACGAAACGGCGTCGTCCTAGGTTCCACCACCCTCTGTCTCTGTGTGAGCAATTCAAATTCGGGAACTTCATTTTGCACTGAAGTACAAAAAACTCTTGTTTTTTCGTTAGATTCGCAGTGCACAGCCAACTCTACATGTCAAAATAGTGCCCGTCCAATTTCGTAGTACCGCCCGGCTGTCAAAGATCTCCAATAAGTCCCTCCCTATACTACTTATTTTTAACTAAATTAACTATTTTTGCATTTAAATTTCGCTTTAAGTAGATGAGACTTGTACTTATTTTATTTGGTTTTTCAATGTCTACAGATAAAATACTTGTTGTTGCCTCTTTTATCTGAAAGTTGCGAAATTCCACGTAATCGTAAATAACATACTGTCTAGCAAATCGAGCAAATTATGGAGTCATAAATGTTGCTTAGCGAGAAGAATTAAGATTTCAAACAAATATTCGGATTTTCTTTATAGGAACAAAAGAAGTTTGCTTATAAGTATAAGTTTGTTAATTCAACAGATTTTTGACACCGATGTCATCAGTTTTTTTTTAATTCGACATATGATGTTAATCCATATAAGTATGATGGACTCTATCACAATAACAACTTTGAAAACGCGAAAAATCTACTGCGTAAGAAGACTTTTTGGCTCTGCATTTTGTTCAGGCTAACTTGATTAGGAGAGTTCGACTTTTCTGCGGAAAAAACTGGCCCAGAATTTAACGGCTATAATCTATATGTCCTTAAATTTGTTTAAAATTTTTATTTAAAAAAAAAATGCAACAGCAACTTATACCGTGCATCAACTCAAACTAAAGTTGTTCATCTAAGTCCTCCCAGCAGCGGCGTGCCGTAAAATGTCAAGTAAGGGAAGCAATTTTTAAAAACTTGCACTATTTGTAATGTAGCGTGGGATCATCAGTGGTTCCACTGATCACCATTCACAAAACATCATTCAACACCATCATACACTTTGATTTCCGACCTTAAATCACTCACAAATAGGCATCGTTTCGCACTGGCACTTATCTAAGTTACCTGATACGAGTTCGTCCTGGCGTGTTAATCTTTCCAATAGGGTTACGCTCCTAAGGCGATTACAACAAAAAGAAGTTAAAAATTAGCCCTTACAGGTGAATTTACTAATTCGCGTTTCGAGTTTCAGAAGTAAAAAAAAAATCCTGCTTGTCAGTTTTTTAGTGTTACGGCCAACTACAAATAGTCCAAACGGAGGGGTAGGTACATGCAATTACGCACAATTCCACACATTTCTTGTACACCAAATGGCATTGCAATGCCAAACAATGCCGCAAAATGCCACCCAATTCCGCACAATGCCACACAATTGCGCACAATGCCACACAATTCCGCACAATGCCATTTCAATGCCGCACATATCTTGTACACCAAATGCCACTGGGCTGTACACCACAATTCCACATGTACCTACCCCTCGGTCCAAACAGATTGGAAACTGTATGCGGAGTGATTTTAACGTTTATCAATTTATTTTGAGACGTGTCCTTCTTTAAAACTACAGAGGTCTAAAGTTTGCAACTTTTTTCGCTATAACTGTGTGGCTAGAAAGCTGGAAAAATTTACCTTAAGAACAGTCTTGGTACAGGATTTTCCAACGAAAACTAAACAGTAGGGTTTTTGAGAGGGGGGGGGGGGCATTGGATGACAAATAACAGAAAACACCATTTTTGAGTGTAGTAAACTTTAATTTTCTAATAAATTGTAATTAAACATTTCCACACATTGTCTTCGAAAAAAAAAGTTTTATTTAGAAAATGGAGTGGTTTAGAAAAAACTTCAACCATGTCGTTCGGTTATTCAAGGAATACACTTCAACTGATTCCTTATGTTTAAGGTCTTCATCCAAGTCCTTACAAAATCTAGCAATCAGTTATCCAAATGTTGACTTTTAGTTGCCTGGATCAATGTAAAATCGTTTTTTTTTTATATAATTATTTTTGTTAATTTAAAAGTAAATATCGCGAAAACTAAAGTCCTTTAAAATAAAGTAAATCTTGACCTATTTTCCTATTGAAATTCTGGTGATCTAACTAACCCCTTAAAATGAGGTTGTCCTAAAAAAATTTCAATAATACCAAAAAGTGTATATGAAGGCTTTTTTTTGAAATCCTACTAGAATTACTCAAAGAACCTCATTTTTGTTGGAACATTCTGTGTTCTGTGGAAACTTTTATGCACTATTTATCAAATAATGAAATTATACATTAAAAACATTTATTTTATGTTATTTGGCATCGACCTTTCCCTTCTCAAATATGAAAAAAATAAGAAAATTAATTTTGAGGAAAAATGATCCATGATTTTAATTTGAATCTATATCCCTATTCATATCTTTTTTTGCACACAACAACTTTGTGAAAATATCTTCCAAGTCACCATCGATCATTTTTAAGTTTTAATCGATTATCCCAGCTTCTTTAAATGACATAGGTTTATTTGTCAACCTCACCGGAACCCTTATTATTTATTATTAATTAAATTAAACGACTTCTCTCTAAAATTTACAACCATCCGAATGAGAATAAGAAAAAAACAAACGAAACGTCAATTAAAATTTAAAGCGATTGTATTTTATGCCTCGAATGGTTATTCTTTTGACATAGGGTCTAAGCTATTTGATGGGCGTTCAAGTTTCCAAAACATTAGGGTCGGTTGGTTAAATGTGATTTTTCTTTTGTTCTTGTAGCTCTATATCAGTCTAGTACAAGATTTAAAGATAACATAGTTATTTACCTAACAAGTGCGGAAAGTGGTACTTTTTCGCACGCGACGGCAGTTGCACGAACGACGCGGAGCGGAGTTTAGGCAAGCCGTCAAGGGTGGAAAAGGCATTTTCCGCAAGAGTTAGGTACAATGTTTTTCCTACGAGTGTTTTTGTCCATTTAATTTTTTTTAAAATGTTTTTAATACGCAAAGATTTTATAATAATGCTACAAAATGACATAGTTACATAAATCATTTAATTAGTCCTAAATATCTTCATTCTTAACAATGAAAAAATCGTGCGGAAAAGTAATTTTTCTGCACTACTTTTCCGAACCACTTTGCTTTTCGATACGATTTTTTTTTTAATGAATAAAAGGTCTTTGTTTGTAGACATGAGTTTACTTTATTAAAAAACAAAAAAAAAATTAAGTGAATTATTTCAATAAAATCAAAATCAACACACAAAGCCCATTTGGGATTGTGGTGTGTTCCTTTTTCCACTTTTTAAATGGCGGCGATCCGTATTGGGCTCTTCTAATAAAAATCTTCAAAAGAGCAGACGACGACGAGCCTTCAACCATTTTGGCCACATTAAGGAACTACTCTTGTAAAATTAACATTAACAAAAACTTCTAACCCAAAAATATTTCTAACCAACGCAATGCCAACGACTTTGATAGCTGGTGGTAATAATCAAAATGAGTATCTACGCAAATTTCAAGTTTTAGTCGGGAAATGCGTCTTTCTTTTACCAATATTAGAGAGCAGAAGTAAATGAAGCGACAGCAACAGTATCCACAGTTAAAAGGTTTCGCCAAAGGAGAGTTCTCTCGCCCTTACTATGGACACTTATAGTAGACGACATTCTAACCAGATTCACAGTTTTAGGCTACTCAGACGATCTGCTCATTACAGTCAGGGGCAAACATGAAGGGGTGATCAAAAACCGAATGCAAACTGCCCTGAACATCATCAAAACCTGGAGCGAAGGTGAAGGACTATCCCTTAACCCTAGCAAGATCATATTAGTTCCATTTACAAGAAGGTTGAAGCTACGACTGAGTGCACCCATCCTAAAGGGAACGCAATTAACACTCTCCAGTGAGGGGTCACACTGGACCGCAAACTCACCTAGACACAGCCACTTAGATAAAACTATCTCTCGAGTCACAAATGCCGCAAACTTGTTGGAAAGACATGGGGGCTCAAACCAAAAATGGTATACTGGATTTACCAAACAGTTATAGAGCCCATGGTCACCTATGGCTCGTTGGAATGGTGGCCAACAACTGATCTCTCTAAGAATAACAGGAGCGTTTCCAACCTGCCCCATCGTAGCCTTGGAGACACTACTATACATGCCTTCACTTCATCTTAGCGTGAAAAAAGAGGCAATTACTAGTGCTCATAGGCTATTCCCGATAGGACCGACCAAATGACGGTCGTGTTGGACTTAAAGATTCCAGTCGAAGTGGTTATAAATGACTGCCAATCATGGATAAACAACTACTACAAGACGAGAACACCTCGCTCTGGTACACTGACGGCTCCAAACTTGAGAATGGAGACGGATTGGGCATTTCCGACCCTAACTTTAAGCTATCCCAGTCACTGGAAAAATATCAATCAACATGTGTGCATAAGAGTATTTGAACCTCAGATTAATAAAAAAAATGAGATATAACAGTAAACAATATTACCCCGATCAACCAGCCATAATGTTTATTTCCCAAAAAATACATGGTTGCCAATTTACCGCGGGGTTTCCCTAGAAACAAAACAATTCATAAACTTCTTGAAGCTCTTTTGATAATATTATTGATTATTTGACATATTTTTATATAGGATAATATTTCTTATGCTAATAACTTAATTCTTAGTCCTAATTTTTAGTCTTAATAATTAACTTTTTTTAATTTTTAATAAGTAGAATTTCGAGATTTATAAAAAAGAACACAAGCCGGCAACGTTTTTTCGACGAGCCGCGAATAAATGCCGACATGTTTGGTTGCAGATGACGGCGTTGTTGTTAACGGGGGTTTGTGTTGTTCGGTGATTTTTGAATTTTATTGTGACTATTTGTGAAAAAAGAACTGTATCAAGCTATTTTGAGGACCAACAAAATGGTTTAACATTGCCTGGTATGCAATAAAAGCGGATATTCCAGCCCAGAACTAATATTTTGGAGGTAAGAAAGATCCTGTCATTTTACGTTAGTCATGGGCGTAGTATGAGGTAAAAAACTGCGTAAAAAGCTTATGATTATACTATTAATACATCAAAAATCTAAGACTAATACTAATCTTTTTTAAGAAACAAAAGTACCAGATAATTTTGCTCCTTTTGCAGCATGTAAAATATTTATTTATTATAATTTATACATAACAAGAGAAGACAATAAGACCAAGTGCTGATAGTCAGGTACTGGGGCAGGTATTTTTTGTATTTTAATGGGTACTTGGGTACTTTCTATAATCTGAATAAAACCGTTTTGGAGATATTTACTGTGAGCCAATTTTATTTTTATTTTCATTAATATTTATTATTTATTTTTTTGCCTTTTGACTCCTGTTTCCTGAAAAACTACTAGTAATTTTTTACCTCTTCCTTAAATTTTCCTTGTGTTCTGTATTCAGAAATGAACATGCAGCCAATGTGTAAAGAATAAAATTTGTTGGCCTTAAAATTTTCATAATTAACATCACAAAAAGTTCTCTTAATTTGATAAATAAAGTTTATATTCCACTAAAGAAAACTAAAAGAGACATTATTATCATAGTGAAAAAAACGCTTAATAAGTCGTTTATTAGCGTGTTTTTTTTTGGACAAAAACGTTATAAAACGGGTTATTAACCGTTTTTTTTGCTATGAAAATATTTTTTTTTACTTTTGTTTTGTGGGATACTGCACAATTAAAAAAAATATATAACAGCCATCTTGAATAATTGACCTAAAAATCATTTCAAGTGCTCTTTGGTAAACTTTTGATCTGTTCGTAAATACCTACATTCCTCAAACTAAACTTTATCCTTGAATAAATCTATTTTTTATGGTTATGCAAGTTCTGGTAGTCAATTCTTTTGAATAAGAAAATCCGACCAACCCTACCTTATATCTCGTTTTCACATTTATATATTTAAATTAAAATTAACGCCGCCACTGGTAATGGGAAAAGCAATTTTTGACAGTGTTGCCGTTTTATTGCTCTATCTCTTTTCTGTTCATATAATCGTCCAGAAAGGTGTTGGATTGTAAACATTAGAGGATTTCAATAGGGAATGTTTGGTCTCTCTTTAGTTATTAGTCTGAGATTTCAACCATAGCCTCAAAAATTAAACACATCTTTATACTCTCAGACCGTCAAGCGGCTTTAAAAGCCCTAAACACATATAAATGTGCGTCAAAACTAGTCTGGGAATGCAAACAAACCCTGAAAGCGCTCGCACCCCACAGCCAGGAAACCAAACTATCCCCCAAGAAAATAGCTTCCTTTGAAAGAAGTCTTAAATTACTGGACACGAACTAAGAAGTAGAGTCATGCACAAAATTTCTGCAAAGGAAGCAGTGCCGTGTGGCTAAAAGAGTCGAAACGGCTCCTCCTGCAATATACAATCTACCAATAGGAGCACAAAAAAGAGACGGAATGAAAACTACTACGAAATTTGACAATATTCTCTCCATTTAACACATGAAAACGATAAAAATAAATAAAAGTAGTAGTTCTATCTCAGTATCACAAATAATTTTAAGAATAAACTTGAAAGTTGTTTAAAAGTACGTTTTTTAGTCGCATGTGAACACAAGTTAATTCCACCAAACAAAAAACATTCGCGTTGACCAACGCCAACGCAACGTTGTGGAAAAAACTCAACTATAATATAAAAATGCCGCACATTTGAAAGGTTAAATGTCAAAATCATTTTTATCCAATCAAATCACTAACCCTCAACTGAGTTTTAAATGCTAAAACTGACCAACTACGAAATGAAAACAAAACGAACCGCGTGAACTGTGAGCTGCGTAGCTAGAGTTTATAATTCCAGCTTTATTCTCGGTGTGGATTTTTTCTTTTTAATTTAGGTCTTCTTATTCCTTTAATTCATTCTCTCCGATAGGTAAATTCACCAAATGTAAAGTGTCATCTTCATGGCCTGCGTGATAAGATAAGGTAGGTTTACACCGGTCCTTGCGTTCTTCGGGCTACTATTTAGTGTTTGAGCATGGTACTTAAGATAACGTAAAGAATGAGAACCAGAAGCTTTTATAAAGTGGATCATGACGTGTGAAGCATTGCTTTTTTAATTACTTGTTGTATTTAGATAAAACGTTACAGTAGATTTACCAAGATCTAAAATATTACATCCCTCATGTCTGAATATTTAAACTTGTCAGGGAGGGAGGTAGGGGCGTACGAAATTTTAAAAATAATTTCCAAAACCCTTACCTATACTGATTTTATAGTATATATATTAGTTATTGATGATTTTTTGATTTTATTGCAAAATACTCCTAAAAACCTACACTGAAAAAACTGATTACTTGGGTTAAGAGAAATTCTCTTGAATAGGGACAACTCCCCTGTGTTCTCGAGTCAAGATCATAATTATCTTGAATCAAAAGAGAAAAATGGTCTCGAATCAAGGATACAGAGGGGTTGGCCAATATATCCTTTTTTTCAGTGTACTTTTTTCTGAAAATGTATCATATTTTAGGCGAAAAAAACCTAAAACCAAATTTTTTTGACAAATGGCTAATGGTGAATACGCCAATAATTTGGCACAGCTTCATTGTCTGAATTTGAGATTATCAATTCGGCAATTTTTTGTGCATGCAGAGTTAAGAGATCCGAACTCGCTATTTCGACAATTTTGTTATCTGAACGCACCAAATATTTGGAAACTCACACTTTTCAATAACAGAAATGTAAACAAAATTTGTATATAAGTTTTTTAGTACTTTTTATTCATAAAAATATCTTTTAAATAAATAAGAAGTTAATGTAATCCTTATTTTGTTGTAAAATATAGTATTAATCGAGGAAATCAATTCACTAGGGCAAGTTTTAATTAGAGTGACTTACACTCCATTCCAAATTGCTGCGGACCAGGTTTTTGACACTAACAATGACAGTTCCATTTAGCTTCTGTGTTTAATTGTCAGCCGCTATATTGAAATTGGTCGGAAGAATTTGGAATGATTTCAACTTTAATTTGTTCTACAGAGTGTGAGTATACCATATAGAACCGGCCCACCGCGGCGTAGGTTTAAACTTTTACAGTGAGATTTACTAAGATCTAAAATAGTACCCCCCACAGGTCTAAATATTTACACCTGTGAAGGGGTACTAAATTTTAAAACCAATTTTCCCAAAACACTTACTTATACAGAAAATAAACAACTTTATTAATTATTATGTATTTTTATTGCAAAATACCACTGAAAAATTCTTTTTTTTTTCAAAATATACCATATTTTAGGAGAAATACCCTAAAACTATTTTTTTTTTGACAAGTTTCCAAATACAAATGGTGACTACGCCAAAAATTTGGCACATAATAGACAACAAAGTTATGATTGTTTTCCACAAACCAAAACTACACTTTTTTGCACTCAACGCACGTTTCGCTAACAACGTTAGCATCATCAGGAGACGATAAACAATGTTTATCGTCTCCTGATGATGCCAAACGTGCGTTGAGTGCAAAAAAAGAGTAGTTTTGGTTTGTGGAAAACAATCATAACTTTTTTGTAGTGCAACCAAAGGTTCCAAATTCCCAACATACATAATAGACACCAAAAGTAAGTATTTCAACGCATCGGTATCGGTATACGTATCGCATTCGAAATGAAGCCAAAATACACTACATTTTTGACTTGCTCGTGCCATGTTTCGAACGATGCCCGCTTTTTTGACGGGTGCCATGACGCAAAAGCTGACAGCAATCGATGCGTACGGAGTGATGAACGTATCGTTACGTCCATCCCAACGCACGCATCGAATTCTGTTAGCAGTTGAAATATTTACTTTAAGTGTGTAATAGCTTCATTATCTGTGTTTGAGGTTATAAAGTTGGTGATTTTTTAAATTTATAGCCCCCAGAAAGGATTTTGTGGCAATTGGTAATAAGTTCTTTTATAATTTTCCTAAGTAACCGTTTATACAAGGATTAATTTAACTCATTTAATATCCCAAGTTGTTCATTAACCAATAAAACACCTCCAATTTTGTCCAGAAAAACGCCATATTTTGAACCCGTTTTCAGCACAAAAAATATATTTTTATACGACTGTCTTAAAAAAAAGGGATTGCGCACGGAGAACACGATATGAAAATGGCATTTTGCGCACGTCGTGTGCAAAACGTTTTGCACACGCTTATGTCATTTTTGCGCACGCTTACGTCATTTTTGCACACGGGTCTCCCGTCATTGTGATTTTGTTGTTGTCACCCAACAATATAAGTTGGCTGAGTTCCGTAGCAACCGTTACGGCTTCTTTGTTTTGTTGTTTAGATACTTCAAAAAATTGTTAATTTTTCAAAGTTTAGGTGTAAAAGTAAAGGCGAAATATGTTCGGGATTGCTACCCACAAAATCCAAAAGCAGGTATGAATCTGAGTATAGACGATTCATGGAATGGAGAGTAGCCAAAAATGTCAAAACTTTCTCAAAAAACGCACTAATGGTATATTTTGAAAAACTTTCTGAGAAATATAAATATTCAACGTTGTGGACGATTTTTTCGATGCTTAAGTCAACGTTAAGTGCCAATCACAACATACCTAGATCTTGGAAGTTATAAGAAGTTGCAAGCGCTAATCAAACGAAAATCCGTCCTATAGAAGTCCCAAATTCTTACAGAAGAAGATTTTCGCCGGTTTTTGACGAAAGTATTAGACGACAAGTATTTACTTATCAAGGCGGTGTTTGCGCAGTTGGCCTGTCTGGGGCATGTCGAAGAGAGGAATTATGTTATCTTCTATGCTGATTAAACTGGAGAATACAAAAACAAAGGTACCAAGATCTTTTACAGTTACAGGAAGCCTTTACACTATCTTGCTCTTCGTCCTCCCGATCTGAAGACAGGCAGTTTTTTTTTTGAACTAACAAAAAGGAAAATTTTTAAGACAAAACGTTGGCATTAACAAAATTGGAAACATGACTAGAGAAATCGCCAAGGTTTTTTCGCTAGAGAATCCAGAAAGTTTCACGGGACTTTGCATTGTTTTCGGCCATCGGCCACAATTTTAGTCAATTCTGGCTCAGATCTGCTTGCCTTTAAATGCATGGCGGATGTTCAGTTGCCGAAGGTTATGTTGATGACTCTCTGAGAAATAAAATGGAAGTTTCAAAAAAAATAGAGTCTTCAGTGTCTTCTGCTTATCTGTCGTTACAGAACCAGAACAAGCATTGTCCATTTGGAACAGAACAAGAAAACCACGACTACACGCTGAAAAACTCCACTGAAAACACGACACCAAAAATATTGTCTATTACCGAAAACAAGGTGAAAAATAAAATGCTTTTTCCGGCGTAAGCTTGAAGGAATGTTCGAATGTTACCATAAATATTAAGTATTAACTAGTGTCCTTTGTTAATGCGTTAATACAATATTACACATTTTATTAATAAAAATTGATTTTTCTGGTCTCTGTTTATTTGCAGTCGTATAAAAAGTATCGTAAAAAACTCGTTTGAAAACCTCTTTGCACACTCCCTCGATTTGTTGACCTCTCCTTCGGTTCGGTCCACCAAGCTGTCTCGATCGTGTACAAAGAGTCGTTTTCAAACCTTGTTGTATATATAACTATTATGAGGGCACTACTAGGCAAAACAAACATAAGTGAGGTCAAGGATTATGCACGAAACATATACCAAACAAAAAAAAACCCAAAACAACTATATCAATTTATTTACAAACTGAAATTAAAACATTGAGGTTATCTAAAAGCTGAGTCAAGAAAACTTGTTGTATATATAACTATTATGAGGGCACTACTAGGCAAAACAAACATAAGTTAGGTCAAGGATTATGCACGAAACATATACCAAACAAAAAAAAACCCAAAACAACTATATCAATTCATTTACAAACTGAAATTAAGACATTGAGGTTATCTAAAAGCTCAGTCAAGAAAACTTTCCTTACTCAAAGACCACTTATTTCAAAGCTGTAGCGGTTGCTGCAAGCCAAGGTACAAGCACAGGTAAGAAATACGAACTCGCTGTTTGTGATTTGAACGCAGCTAATATTTTAAAACTGACATTTCGATAGTGACAGAAATGTAAACAAAACTTGCATTTAAGTTTTTTAATACATTTCATAAATAAAAACACCTTTTAAATAAATACAAAATTAATCTACTCCTTATTTTATTATTACCCATCTAAATCGTTGTGTGACATCAAGTATTATTTAGAAAAATTAATTAAGAAGGGTAAGTTTTAATTAAAGTGACATATAACCCCAATTTTAATTTGTTCTACAAAGTGTTTACTATTTAAACCCCGCGTGGGTTTAAATTTTTTAATTTTCTTTTCTTATTGGGAAATCAAAATAAGCCAAGCGCCCTCTAACCTAAAGCCCCCAACTATCCTAAAGCCCCCGATACCATGGCAACTGCAGGTGTTTTGTCAACAAGGCCCACAGTAGGCAGAAGGGTATTTTTACGTTTTCTGACAGAAAACCATTCGAGGTTATGTTTATCTTTCAAAAATATTTTTTCAAAAACGAATATGAAACCACTCCGCGTGTGCGGTCGCCCGCCGAAAATGGCCTAGCGCTGCGCGATCATTACCCCGAGTTTATCAAAGAACCAAAAGAACTTTACTGGCTCGCTGGAATTACTAGGAATTCGCCTAGAAACATTCCCATAACTTCACATAATTTTGTTTTTATTTTGATTCAATTTTTTTTAAAATTTAAATTATTGCGGCATAAGTTATGTGCAAGTTTACTAGTGAAATCTTAGAGGCCTAAGGATATATTTTAGATCCCAACAGCAGTTTCAAAAACACACGGATACTTGAGTATTAACAAAACAGGTCAGTAAAGCTCCATTTAGAGGTTGAAGATACTCTTGCTAGTCGTTGATGCTCCTGTTTAAAATAGAATATGATTATTTCGTTTAGCGTCAGCAGCCGATTTTTAAATCTGCATGCTTTTTAAGTTAACCTGTTGTCCTTAAATCAGTGGTAACAGCTAGCAGGAGTGTTTCAAATTCAATTATAAATGCACTTGTAAATGCAACCTTAAACACTACACCCAGTTACTTTAATATGTAGCTGGGTAGCGTTTTTTTAGCAAGTAATTCTGCAGTAAATGCAAAGCAAGTTTTTTTTATTTTAATATTTTACTTGGTTTTTTTTATGAAAAAAATCTTGTATGTAGGCACTGACTAGGGTCCTTAAAGAGTTAAAATTTATGAGCGCTGGAATTACTAAAAAGTACTGGGTTGGTTTGAGTTCAGGATTTGGGTGGTTTAATTCCTGCTTTAGTTAAAAAAAATGAAAAAAGTTTCATCACTGGTAAATTTGAACTTCCTAGGGGCTCAGGTAAGTGCTAAATAGGTATCTAAAGAAGACTGTTTACTACACTAATACTGTTTAGCCTTAATATATTAAGTGAACAGCATGAAATAATACTGTGGAAAATTTTACTGATAAAAAGTTATTCTTAGGGCCAGTTTCTCAATAGCGGATGATCAGAAACTTAAAGTAACTCGGGAGCTATAAATCCCAGTTTTCTTGCTGTTTTTAAGCCAATATTTTTTATTTAGGTTAACCCTGAGGTAAGGTAACTTATCCTCACCTTGAAGCCCTGGTTATCCTGGAGTTAATTTTAACCTGATTTTTTAAGATTTTTACTAGGTTATGTTGCTTGAGTTAACACAAACTCGCTTTTGAGAAACCGGCCCTTAGTCTCTCTTGTTTTTTGAATAAAATAGGTTAGTGACTTGAAAATTGGAGAACATTAATCAGGAAAAATTCTTTAACATATAAATAGTTGCTCATTCATCTTTCAAATAAATTAAATACACAGGATCAAATACTATGTGTGTATGTCATAACTGGTGGTTAGTGAATACTTCTATGAAAGTTGAATCATGCACTGTGAACCTGCTTAAATTTTGAAATTCATATAACACAGGAAAATAAAACAGCAGATTACAAAACTTGATTTACTTTGGCTTGATACTTTTGTCTCTAACTTATAACTTAGATAACAAAACCAAACCTCTGCTTCTGTAACTAAAAAATTATTATGCAAAAAATCTTTTAAACAGTTTATAAACATGTGCCACTCAAAAGAAAATTTTTAAGAAATATTGATTGTCCTCGCCTAAAGTGCAAAATATAGAAACAAAATTTAGAGATGGAATATTTCTTGTTATTTTTATTATTCTTTTAGGAGCTGTATATAATAACAAAACATATGGAGCAGTGTATATTTAAGCAACTACCTAAAATGAAAAAGAAGAAGATTCTAAAGTGCCACCACCCAGAGAAGAATAATAATCTATAAATTAAAAAGTCTACAATTTGTACCCAAACATACAGAGCAGTGGATATTTTGCCAACTAAAATGTATAGCAAAACAAGATGGTTCTATAGAGTCAGCACCAAACAAAGAATAATAATTAATAAACTCAAAGTAAGTTTTTGCTTCTGATTTCAATTATATTTGGTAAAACTTCCTTAAATAAACAAAATTTATTATAGTCTAGATCCGATATCAAAAATTAATTTAACTATTATTGTTTATTGCAAATTTTCTGGACATATTTTGAGCCTCCCCTCATCTATTTCAATTCCATTAGGAAAAACAGAAAAACTATACACAAAGAACAAAACAGAGAACAATTTTGAAGGGGGACACTCACAGATACTTTTTGGCTCTGTTGGAAATTTCATAGGGTAATTTTTATCTCTGGAATTTAAAAAGGGAAAGCTCTTTTAAATGTCTTTACTATTAATTATGTCAAAATTTTAAAAAGCTAGGATGGTATGGAATGAAGAAAAGGTTTGAACCTTTTCAGCGGATCAGTTTGACCAACAAAATTTAAAGAATAAAAGTAGGGTTATTTGGATGGTATGTTTGAGAAAACAATCAGAAAAAAATCATGAATGTTTATTCCCTTTTTTATTATGAAAAATGTAACTTTAAAACCAACGTTTTTTCCTGACTTTTGTGCAAGAAATTGTTTATTTGTCGCTCCTTGACAAATTTAAACTTAATATCTTGCATGTTTGTAAAGCAATTTAAACAATCTTCTAAATAAGATGTCATTCAAGCCACTTTTTTTTATATAATTTCTCCTGGAAAAACTCATATCCCTCAAGTCACCCCCAAAAAGCCTGTTTATGGAAAAAAATATATTAAAAAGTAATTTCTAGACTACTAAAATTGTATAATGTTTTTCAAGTGTTCACCAAATACTCAAAAACACCTCTGTTATGTTTTCGTTGAACATGAATTTGAATTATTTCAAGCATAAGTCAAGATGCCAATGGGCTTTTTTCCATGTTTGAAGGGAGCGCTTAATAATAAAGGTTTTTTGACGGATTTTGGTAGCTAAGCTAACAAATCCAAGTGATGAAACTCTGGCTCCTTTGACAAAAAAACTTGTGACCTCAATTAAGAAATTTTTGGATCAACTGAATTTGGTGTAAAAAAAATTTTTAGGGGTAATTTAAGGGGCCTAAGGGTGAGTTTTAGGGGTAAAGTGATAGAAAGATCACTTTGGAAATTCTGGGGCTAACTAAATTCATTTTGGGGGTTAAACAGTTTTTAGGGGTAATGTAACAATCCTGAATGGGCAACATAAAAAAATGATTGGTGTAAAAGATATGTGATATATTGATTTAGGGGTTTTTTTGGTCTTCCAAAATTAATTTTTGTGTTTCAATTATTACAATAGAGATTCAGACGAAGATTTAGAGGTAGTTTTAGGGAAATATATCGATTTGGATATTTTTAAGTCTTCTAAAGTTGTATATATGTTAAGAGGTAATATAAGTTTGGGCTGGGTCCCAAAATTTTGTCCTAAGATCCTTCTATTATCTCCAGAATTTTTTTTTTATCCAAAGAATGATATCAGTGGATCCCAAAACCCTCAATTTGATATATCATATGTCTGTATTTGATCTGAATTGATGTATCAGATGCCTATATTTTGTTTTATTTTTTTTATTAGTTATTTTAAAAAAATGGTCACCACCTTGAATATCTGGATTCAAGTTCCCCAAAATCAGTAAAAAAATATCTGTTATCAAGCTCTTTCTTCAATTTTGTTGTTTTCTCTAAAGAAAATATTTTTTCAGTTCATACACTTATACTTTTGTTTTTTTTTAAATTTCAGAACCTAATCACGTGAAGCCTGATATTTGAAACTACAGCTACTAATTGGCGGTTCCAAAGAAGGAAAAAATAACATGTTATTCTTTTCTTTTTTAAGTTAGATTTAATTTAAATGATAATTAATAAATATTTTTCAGATATGTTTTTAAATTAATTGATTTAATTGCATATCTATAGGTGTTTATAATGTTGTGGCCATAATCAACTCAACAAGTTGAGCCATGTGTGCATTTAGTTTTACTTCCAAGGACCAGATGCCCACCGGTGGACACAAATCCTCCACTGTTTTGTGATCATCTGTAGGCACGCGGTCCTGAGACGTAAAACAGAAATGCCCACCAAATACATTTAATTATGTTTTACATTGAAATATTTATTACACTCCATTCCAAATTGCTGCAGACCAGTTTTTTGACACTTACAATGACAGTTCCATTTAGCTTCTGTGTTTAATTATCAGCAGCCATATTGAAATGGGTCCGGAGAATTTGGAATGAGGTGTATATGTAAAAATGTAATTTTTCAGCATATTTTTTAAAATTTTATTATATATAGTTAATTAAAATTGCTAAAAATATTTCTACGACACAAAAATGCTATAGAATTATACCCATATAGTTGTTATTGTTCTGCAAATAACTAAAATGTATAAAAATTGTATTGTTCATTCTGGTAGTTTTCTTGCCTAAATTCCAAAATCTGAAAATAAAAAAAATTAGAGGTAAACATTTGTCTAATTTAGCTACAACGCTTTTTTTAGTACTAGTAAGTAGCGCTTTAATAAATGTTCACTTACAACGAAAACAGAACTCCAAAAAAGACAAAGTATTTCTGCAACCCTATCTTTGCCGCAACCTTATCTTATGCATTTTTAACCACATTGGGCATTGGTAATTAGAGTTTTAGTTAAAGGATCTTTTATTAGGAAATTATAGATTTTTGGACCTGTGGGTATCTCTTTCAGAAGCTACACATTTCAAATTTTTACACAATAAATGATTCACTAACAGAAAACACAAGTTTACATAAAAGATAGCAAGAGATGTAACATTACATTTGGTACCTACCTATATGCCAACAAAAATAAATAGGTAGTATTTCTGTGTGTGCAAGCATATTAAATATTAAGTTTTTGGATTTTATTTGAATTATTTATTTTTGAGTTTGCACAAGAAGTAATAATTTTGGGTAAGGGATTTAAATGAGAAAGGCATCAGTACATAAGGTCAATAACAGAGTTTGTACAGAAAACCTTTAATTGGATTCTCTGATGTCTCGCAGTTTTTCCTAACCATTTGTAAAAAACTTATCATAATTTTTTCAAGAATTTTGTATAAAAGAAAACAGTGCAAAATTTTATTTTGACAAATTTCATGATTCTAATTTGTTTTTAAATCAATTTTTTCCAGATTTTCCTTGTTTTTGTATATTTTTTTGTCAAATTTCCTGACCTTTTCAAAGAATAAATTTCTCAACTTTTCTCGGTTTTTCAGTTCCAGACATACTCTGACTGATTAAAATTGTTACTATAAGAATTTTAATTTTGAATTTTATATATATACCTTGAAGACAAGAAAAGCAGTGTCATTCCATCTTGATAGATTTCTTAATCTTCAATAAGGCATGATTTAGGAAATCCCTGACACTCCAGCTAGTTTGCTTATTGCAAGGCTTTATTCCTCATTGCATATTCTTTTCTACTGTTCACTAGGTGTTTTTTTGCCAGGTGGAGCAGTCTTCTTATTAGTATTTTCAGGAACCCTCCCTCCTAGACAGTTTTCTTCAGGCCAGTATGCTTATTCTTGAACAAACATGAGGGGAATTTTGCTCACCTTACCTCACGGTTCTTTATCTTGGACACCTTAAATTTACAAAAATATTCAGGTCCTAATTTTATTTTCAACTCTTAAAAAGTGCATAGAGGTAGGTATTAAAAACTGGACTTTCTCTAGCTTTACTGTAGAGAAAACTTAGAAATAAGTAAATGAGCCAAAGTGAGCAAAATGTGCCTCACTATTTTTTTGTATAATGTTTTTATTCTTTACCTAATATTTTCATTATAGTCCGTGAGCCCAGGGCTATAGGCCAGGACTTAGCATGTGTTCTTCAAGATGTTCTAAGGGGTATTTTTAGAGACCCTTCCAAACTTAACCATTAACTGAGCCCTTAAGTTAAGGTCCTTTCAACAGAATTTCTCGGAAATGTTTTTAATTAGAGAATGTGGACATAAAGAATAAATATTATGCAAAGTCCGGCAAGGTCTTAACAGTTAAGTTATGGGCTGTGGGACTATTAATTTGTATGGTACCTAATTCCACATATGTTAGTGGTAGTCAACTGAGTAGTCCACCCTTCAAAAAGGAAAAACATACTTATTATATATAGGTACCTACATAAAATAACTTGTTTTGCAGAGGAATAAAGGAGTATTTAGAGTTCTGTAAGGCAAGTGGTATGAAGTAAGATGCAACGAAAATAAACAATAACAAATGCATGCTGCTCTTATTGCATACCACTTGTGGCTTACAGAACACTTACTTTGTTTATATAGGCCTCTTAAAGCGCTTTTATAAAAGGATGGTTTGAAAATGTTGTCATATAAACACCACTAAAACCGATTTAAGGACTAAATGGATTTTATTTGGAAGTGGTTTTTCACTCAAAAGCCCATTCAACACCATTCTCAACTAAAAGGTCAGTTAAATCCTACTGCCTCAGTGCCCTTTAACCTACTGTGACTGCCATTTTTATAACCATATTGACAAGTAAAACATAGATTTTCTGTTAGTTTGGTGTCAATGTGGCATTGATCATGGGCCAAAGGATACTAAAATGAAAATGAGTTAACTGGTTGTTTTAGTTAAGAACAGTGTTGGCCCATTTTAGGGTCATTATAAACACTTTAGTGCATTTCTTCTAATCTAAAGAAAATACTAAACCCTAGTCTTTCAAAAAATCTGTTGTTAATTAATTAATGAATTATGTGGTTTTATTTGTTTTTTCTTTAAACTGACATTTAATGAAGGACATAACCCTTGAAGAAAGTGAGTTTATTTAAAACCGTCCTTATATAAAAGCGCTTTTAGGTGCGTATAAACGTAGTAACTGAGAACAGCAGCATATGCTTGCTATAGTTATGGAACTCTGAATACACCTTAAAAGAATCTAAAAAGAAGAAATTTCCTTAAACTAAAAATGAGTACCTAACAACGTTGCCTAGTCACTTGTAGTTATTTCAAGGGGTAATTATGCAGTATACGGTTTTCTGCCATTTTTGATTTTTTATGAAAAATTCTTTATGGGGGCACCTACTAGGGTCCCTAGGACCCCAAGTCCGCCTGCGCCTGTTGGTTTTTTTTTTGTTTTTTTTAAAAATTTTTTTTTCACCAAAACAACCCAATCCAACACAGTCCAACCCAAACTAATCCAACCCAACCCAAAACAATGAAAAAAACACATTACAACCCCCCTCCAGGCACCCTTTTTTCTCTTAAAAAAAAAATCGGGCGCAGCCGGATTTGGGGCCCTAGGGACCCTAGTAGGTGCCCCCATAAAGAATTTTTCATGAAAAATAAAAAATGCCAGAAAACCGTATAGTGCATAATTACCTTTTAAGGAAAAACCAAGGCAAAAACAACAATACTTATTCAAAAAATGTATAGTCAACCCGAGGTCTTACCTTAAGAATTTGCTTTCTTTTATTTTTTCTTGATCCATTGCATATTTTCGGAGTCTTTAAGCACACCAAGAGGCAAATAATGTACTACATTAGCAAAAACCGAGGGACAAATAGAAAAACTTATTGTTTTTGCCTGAAAAATAAACAGGCAGTCACATGGACCTAAAGGTTTATTTGCGCGGTGGTACCGTACAGCGGCGGTAATGATAAGGCAAGTTCGGGCTACAGCAAGCATCATGAGTTACACGGAAGCGAAAGTAAAAAAAAAACTTGTGCTTTAGCGGCGCGGAATGCGAAATCAAAATAAGTAAACTATCGCCAAATTTTTGAACCGGTGCAAAAAAAGCTCTGGTGTCCCACTGTGGACAAAAATAAATAAACTCTCCGCGTTGCCATGGAAAACAAATGCAATGACGTAAAGTTTTGCAAAAAAATCAGGTCGCCACGGTTAAATTGATTTCCCAATAAATTGAAACTTTCTTCTTAAATCGAACAAAAGACTGTGTTAAGATGATATTTCAATAAACAAATTTATTCAAATTCTTCTTATATGTCTAAAACTCAATGCTTAAAACCAAAAATTTTATTTAACCGTTCTAAAATAGACTAAACCCTTTTAGTAAATCCCACCATCACTTTTTTTTCTTCTAAATTTAAGTTCTTCTTAAGTCCAACAAAAGATTGTGTTAAAATGATTATTGATCAAAAAAATTTAAAACCCGTTACACTCTAAAATTTCAATCAAGTTAGGAAAGTTCTAAAATCTTATATTAATAAAAAAGAACGGTAGTCAACAACTTGGATCAACTATAAAAGCACAAGTCAAACCACTTAACCTACGGTTATGAAAATTTAAGAACATATTGCGTTTGTGAAGTAGGCGTTGACTAAGAAAGGATTTTTAAAAATTTTACCCCTAAGGGGGTAAAAATAGGGGTTGAAATTTTAAAGTATCTCGGAAACAAAGAGCCGCAGAGGTCTGAAAACTAGTATGTAGATTCTAATAATGAAATAAGTAATCACGTAAAGAAGAAGGTAAAACACCTCCAAATCAGTTACTTCAACCGAAAAGAAACTAAAAAACAAAAGATCCAAAGATCTTGGGTGGAAATATCGAAAATTCAAACTTGGATGAGTATTCCACAAGGAACACACAAAAGATCAAAGCGAAAAGAGAAATGAATAAACGATGTTTCGCCCTGGGTAACCAGCGTGGGCTCATCAGTAGTTTCACTGGTCACCCTCCACTATACATCATTAAACACCATCATACACTTAGATTTCCAACCTTGAACCACTCACAAATAGGCTCGTTCCACACTGGTACTTACTTATCCAAGTTACCTTGTGAGTGGTTCAAGGTTGGAAATATAAGTGTATGATGGTGTTTAATGATGTATAGTGGAGGGTGACCAGTGAAACTACTGATGAGCCCACGCTGGTTACCCAGGGCGAAACATCGTTTATTCATTTCTCTTTTCGCTTTGATCTTTTGTATATTCCTTGTGGAATACTCATCCAAGTTTGAATTTTCGTTATTTCCACCCAAGATCTTTGGATCTTTTGTTTTTTAGTTTCTTTTCGGTTGAAGTAACTGATTTGGAGGTTTTTTACCTTCTTCTTTGTTTTAATTGCCTCAGGAGCATAATCCTACTGGAAATATTTACACGCCAGGACGAATTCGTGTTAGGTAACTTGGATAAGTAAGTACCAGTGTGGAACGATGCCTATTTGTGAGTGGTTCAAGGTTGGAAATCTAAGTGTATGATGGTGTTTAATGATGTATAGTGGAGGGTGACCAGTAAAACTACTGATGAGCCCACGCTGGTTACCCAGGGCGAAACATCGTTTATTCATTTCTCTTTTCGCTTTGATCTTTTGTATATTCCTTGTGGAATACTCATCCAAGTTTGAATTTTCGTTATTTCCACCCAAGATCTTTGGATCTTTTGTTTTTTAGTTTCTTTTCGGTTGAAGTAACTGATTTGGAGGTTTTTTACCTTCTTCTTTGTTTTAATTGCCTCAGGAGCATAATCCTACTGGAAATATTTACACGCCAGGACGAATTCGTGTTAGGTAACTTGGATAAGTAAGTACCAGTGTGGAACGATGCCTATTTGTGAGTGGTTCAAGGTTGGAAATCTAAGTGTATGATGGTGTTTATTGATGTATAGTGGAGGGTGACCAGTGAAACTACTGATGAGCCCACGCTGGTTACCCAGGGCGAAACATCGTTTATTAATTTCTCTTTTCGCTTTGATCTTTTGTGTGTTCCTTGTGGAATACTCATCCAAGTTTGAATTTTCGTTATTTCCACCCAAGATCTTTGGATCTTTTGTTTTTTAAGTAATCACGTGTTTTGGCGTTTTGCGAAATTTTAACTGGGGATGGAGAAATAAGGGTAATTTCATTTCGATGCGGATAAAGGGATCTTCTGTATCTCAGAAGCAAAAAGTCACAGAGGTTTAGAAATTGGCATTATAGATTCTACTAAAAAGATAGATAGACACGTATTTCAGCGTTTTTCTACCAACCCCCTATTAATAAGAATGATTATCCCTCATATTTGATAAAAACTAAAAAAAAAAATAAAGCCTGATATCTAAAAAAGAGTTTTTCTATTAACTTTTGCAATTTTTCATTACCCGTCCCCTAACTAACTAACATATGGGTTGTGTGGTATCAAACTAAAAAAAATAAAATCCGGAATCGAGAAAAGTGTTTCTTCTATTATTTTTGCGATTTTTTGTTACCCGTTTCCTCCCCCCCCCCCCATGTTCGATAAAAACAATGAACTGTTTGTTTCAGCATCACGCAAAAAGTTATAAACGAATTTTGATGCGATATTCACTGCTAAAATTCTTGGAGTCTTGGGCAGGATATAAGCTTCAGTTCATCAAAATCGGTTTACGGGAATAAGAGTTATAATGATTTAAGGTAAGAAAAATGTGGAAAAAACGGATAAGACAGCAGGCAAATCTGCGTGTCTTCAGCTAGTAGTAAATATTTTTTAATGTCGAAAAATATTAAAATAAATAAAAAGGGCTGTTTAGTAGTTTGTGTGTGTGTTTGTATGGAAAATTTAGTTATATGAACGTATTTTAAAAGACTCAATTAAAAAACCACTCGGTTTTATGAAAAAAATAATACAATCCATGTCATTCTAAAAGTCTGTAAGAAAAAGTCGAACTTGTGTACAAATTCTACATATGAATTGTACATAATAGCCTGCGTGCGAAGAGAGCAAGAAGAAGATTGAACTTCATGGGTGTCTATCCAATGTTTTCTTGAAAGGCAAAACAAAGTCAAACCTATTTTATTATGCACATTGTAACTATGTTTTTGGGAACGATTTAAGATAAACACAAATATTTTTTTTAGTTCAGAGGCTCATTGTTTATCGTCTCCTGATGATGCTAACGTTGTTAGCGAAACGCACGTCGAGTGCAAAAAAGTGTAGTTTTGGTTTTGTGGAAAACAATCATAATTTTGTTTTAGTGCAACCAAAGGTTCCAAATTCTCAACATAGTTCAGAGGCTAATTTTAAACCACAAAACTTTAAAGTAAAATTACGAAGGCGTAGAAAGGCTACACCAGTATAATTTTTTTTTCATTTATAAAGTTTCGAGATAACGCGAAGTTTTAAAAATTCGAGATAATAATACGAAATTTTAATATTTAGAGTTACTATCACGAAATTTTGGAAGAAATTTTAAAATTTCGAGATACTATACGAAATTTTAAAATTGTGAGGTAATAAGTCAAAATTTTAGAAATGAAAAAAAGTAAAACATAGTGTGGCCTTTCTATGCCTTTGTATATGTTGTTTATCGTCTCCTGATGATGCTAAAGTTGTTAGCGAAACGCGCGTCGAGTGCAAAAAAGTGTAGTTTTGGTTTGTGGAAAACAATCATAATTTTGTTTTAGTGCAACCAAAGGTTCCAAATTCTCAACATAGTTCAGAGGCTAATTTTAAACCACAAAACTTTAAAGTAAAATTACGAAGGCGTAGAAAGGCTACACCAGTATAATTTTTTTTTCATTTATAAAGTTTCGAGATAACGCGAAGTTTTAAAAATTCGAGATAATAATACGAAATTTTAATATTTAGAGTTACTATCACGAAATTTTGGAAGAAATTTTAAAATTTCGAGATACTATACGAAATTTTAAAATTGTGAGGTAATAAGTCAAAATTTTAGAAATGAAAAAAAGTAAAACATAGTGTGGCCTTTCTATGCCTTTGTATATGTTGTTTATCGTCTCCTGATGATGCTAAAGTTGTTAGCGAAACGCGCGTCGAGTGCAAAAAAGTGTAGTTTTGGTTTGTGGAAAACAATCATAATTTTGTTTTTGTATAAAAGTGTTTATATCCAAAACTTATTAAAAGAGTGTTAATCAGCAGTGCTCAGATACTATAGATAACAAAACACACCACACCTATTTATAACATCCATTTAATCTAAAATAGACAATTTCTTAATTCAACCTGAGTTAATTAATATAAACGATCGAAAAATAGCTGTTGATTAACGTTTCGGAGCAATTAATTTAAGTCAAATCAGAGAAATTAACGGGTGGGAAGAAAGCATTTTTGTGAAAATGACGCGGGGCTTTTAAAATAACAAACTTACACCAAAAGACTTTGTGACAATCATCATGCAAATGTACGTACTTTTGATTTCAGATATTTTGATCTTTTATAACATTAGCAAATCGTAGCTAGTTAATACACGGTTGAAATAAAGTTAGCGCATCTCTACCCACCATCTTATCTCTCAGAGTCAAATAAGTATTCGTGGAAGAGAGCATATAAAAATAAAAGACCCATCTATCGATGGTCCTGGGTAAGAGATTCACCACCAGATAAAATTGGAACATGTGTGATTTTAAATAGTAACCAGAAAAGAAGGCCTGCACCCACGAAGAAAAAAGATATTCAGAACCAAAAAATTAAAAAAAAGCAATTAAAGGTTAAAACTGTATGCATTCTAGGCATTTGAATCCTAAAAAAAATCAGTCACCAAAACTTTCTTGACAGAAATATAACTTTACAAAATAGATGTAAGTTTTTAAATGCAATGTATCTACATGTTTGTTCGGGTGGAATCTTGCAACTTAATTTTGACTAACATCCCGACATCCGATCGGCTTCAAATTTGGCGTGCTTATATAGATGTGGTGATAACACAAGAATATAGTGTGATTGATGAAATTTGGGGATGGAGATAACGAATTTCTAATCAGATTTTTAAAATTCAACCAATTTTAACTAACTTATCCACATCCGATTGCCTTCAAATTTGGCATGCATTTATAGTTCCGGTGAGAATACAATAATATGTCATTATTAGACACCTAAGTTTGTCCGATTTTAACCAAAATTGGTATACGTGGGCTTCTGGGGATAGGGAAGCCGGATTTTTGATCAGATTTTGAAAATTCAATATGGCGGATTCAAGATGGACGATTTTCGGTCATGTTTTGCTAACCAATTTTAACTTACTTATTTACATCCGATTTTGTTTAAATTTGGTATGCGTTTATAGTTCCGGTGAAAATACAATAATACAGTATTCTCAGTTATTTTAACTTTACGGTGACTAAAAGAGAACTACCTAAATTCTTCTTCTATTCGAATGATAAACATAATGCTTTCATCTAAAGAAGCTGAGAACGGGTGAGATTGCCGTGCTTGCCAAGCCTTTGAAAATGTCCTTAGGTTGTAGAGTAATACAACTGTTTCTTAGGTGAATCGTCGATGAGACTGATATATGATACCTAAAGTTAAAATTTTTAATTTGCGCCCATCGCTTTTGTTATGGTACTTATAAGAATATCGCGCCCTCTAGCGCACAAACAAAACACCTCTCAACCAAATAGCAGAAAACAGTAAACTCATTATTGTTATTGTTTTTACTGTGGAAAGGTTGTCCGTGCTGTCTTGCCTGTTTTAACATTGTGTTACTTGGGTATGTATTCAGCAAGCCATAGATTGATCCCAAAAATCTGAATAGTGCCTCACCTAAAGAAGTTGCAAATTATTTGGATGGCTAAGCATACTAATCAGAGTTAGATAAACCTTTTTGAGGGTGCAGTGGAAGGTTGACGTGCATATTTTATTTTAAATAAAAAAAGGTTAAATTGACTGAAAATTGATACTCAAATCTAACTTATATTATTTTAAGATATTCAAGATGGGTTTCCAACTTAAGTATATCTCGAAGACGTGATAACGAGAAGAAAAAACTAAACAAAACAGTAACAAGAGGACAA
This sequence comes from Oxystoma pomonae, assembly GCA_963921995.1. Taxonomy (NCBI): domain Eukaryota; kingdom Metazoa; phylum Arthropoda; class Insecta; order Coleoptera; family Brentidae; genus Oxystoma; species Oxystoma pomonae. The sequence goes on along the minus strand of OY998164.1, from coordinate 24,059,182 downwards.
CACTGAAAAACACACACTGAAGTTCTTAACAATGTAAAAATAAAATGATACGACATCAGTGTGTGTATAAAAGGGTTATACAAAATGAAATAAGATAAAGTATGAGTGCTTTTCTTAAACTTAAATACTATAAAAAGTCCAAAATTTTTATATTTCCTTTGTGAAACATAGATGGGGAAGTATTGATTTTTTATTTCATTACAGTTTTTAGTCATCCATTTATTTCCATTTGGGTCAAAAAATACCTAAATATAAGTTTGTCATGGTGTCTGTCTGTCTGTCTGTAACAAATTTACTCAAAAACCGCTAAACCACAAACCGATTCTTATTAAATTATTTGTCACAGGACGCAGAGCTGATTAGCATTTGATGGTGGTGAGGGTTGGCAAGAGGACAAGAGGGGGAATTAAACTTTTAAAAAAATTGTAACTCACGAACTAGCGACACGCGGTTTTCACATTAAGATAGATAAGTTGCATTTTGAACCAAAAAAAAAATATATTTTTTTAAAGATTTTATGAATCGCTGAACGTGCCTGGTGCTGGCGCCATTTATTTTTAATACTTCTAAAAACGAGAAAAGGGTTAAAATGTTTAAAGAATGTTCTGCTTAAAAATGCTTTATACTTTGACTGGGCTCTTGTTGTAGTTTAAGTACCTCTGTAGGATTAAATGTATTTTTCATTTCGGAGAAAAGAGTTCAAATTAATTGATTCGATTTTATTTTATCGTCCGAATTCGGTTTTTAATTGTCGAGAGTCCAGATAAAATTCTTCTGTTTTGTGAATTAAGCGGAGCTTTTACTCTTTTTATACACTGACTATTGTTTCTGTATTTTTAAACAGCTTTCGTGTTATACTTACTTGTTTATTTTATCACGTCATTCCGTTATTTTGATACTATGAGGTATTAGCAAATTGGTTCTTTTGTTTTTCTTATTTCCAATCAGATATGTGAGAATACCTTATTAATTGGGTATATTCTATAGGTAAATTAGAGATTAAAATATTGTGTAGTGGATATTTGGTGTAACTTAATTTATAATGGAGAGTATAAACAAATTATCAAACGTGATTTTACCAGTTTAAAATAAAGTTGTGGCATTTTTATGTCATGATTTGGGCAAGGTACAACTTTTTTATGTGTGCACTGACATAACAGCTAAATTGAAATGATATTAATATAATTTATACAGTAATTTCCAACCGAGACTAGATCGTTAATAGACCATCAAAATTTGTAATATCGTAGGCAAAATCGGTTATTTTAATAACCGACTTAACGGGACCCGCTCGGTTATTTTTTTGCAACCAACCAGATTTATTTCTGTGCAAAATCTGCAGCTGGTAGGTGGTAATTTGTTTTTTTGTTTAGTTAGGTTTTTTATTTTTTTTGTGAAAGTGAATTTGCAAAAACAGGAATTGTTGTTTTCAAAATGGAGGGAAAATTTGGCGCCCTAATAAATTTACAGAAAAGATTTGTGGCGTAGAGGGCAAAGGGTTAAAGATACATCTGCCGATTCCGCAATTTGACAGATGGTTGTCTTTTACGTGAATCCTGTGTTACATTTTTTCATCGTCATTTCATCTCCTAATTCCTGGCACCGTACTGATGAGCACCACAAGTGCGAAATCCGGATCTTTACTATTACCTTTTTTGAGGGAAAGCTCGCTATTCATTGATTTGGTTATTTATTCACACTCACTAAATCCCGTTTTAAATAAAAAATAATACCTATAACTAAATAATAAATGCGTTAGGTGATTGTTTACGATTACGTATGATAAATGTTTAATTATTCGCTGAAATTTCCTAATATTAGCTATGACTTGGCAACAATCTTGAATACATCGACAAATTGGTATAATAAACAAGAGAATGGCGATTTATTAGTGTTTTATTATCGGGTGTTTATAATTTTTTGTAATAAGTAGTGTTTTGGAAAAAGCATAATTTTTTATTCATGATATAGTTGGGTAGGTACAGGGTGATCCATTATATTTAGAACATGTTTGTCGATACCTAGTCTGATAGAATTATGCCTCTTGTGTCAAAGTAGCCAAAAATCGATTTCATCATTTAATAAAAATCAACTACTATCAACCTGCACCTGAAGACGATCAGAGATTGTACTGATCGAAACGTCGTGTATAAATAAAATATAGACAATGGAAGTCCGAAACACAGAGTTAATTTCATACTATCAACCTACCTATGACAAATTTTTAAAAATTAGCTAGGTGCATGCCTATTGCTTGAGCTCTTGAACTGATGGGAGGGGAAAAGAGCGGTTTAATAGGTGTGTAGTTAGTGCGTTATACGAAACAAAAATACTTATTTTTAAAAGAACGTGTCATTTGCAGATTTTTTCAAAATTAAGCCCTAAATGCGCCACAGCCAAAAATTTTAAAAAAATTGTCTAATGTTGTTGACAAAAAAACTGCTTAAAGTTAAACAAAATTGTAATAATATTTAATATATTGTATAGCGTCGCAGGCGTAAACTTTTACAACAAAAAAAATATTTAAAAGCTTTTATCTCTGAGGATTTTTCCCAAATATTTTTGAAAAAATAGATTGGGTTAGATATCAAAAATGTCAGTTATATCATTAGATCTATAAATTTCGAAGCTTGTACTTTTTAAAAGGTTTAAAATTATTAAAATGGATCAATTTTTGAAAAAATTATTGCTATTTAAACACGTACATTTTTTCTTAATAAGCTTGATTTTGAAGGTAAACTCTGGTCTATTTAAAAATTGCAAACTTCCTCATTTCTTGTCCGAATTTTTAAAATGTTACATCGGTGTGCTTTGAAAGAATGTGGTTTCGTAACCGATATTTCAGATTTATCCAGAAGAGTCAAAAATTCCTATTTTTCAAATAGGTCCGGCATCTTGGATTTTCAGGAAATGTCAAGTTTGACATTGGTCCTATATATTTTGAAGCTTTGGCTTTCTAAAAAGCTACATATTATTAAAATCAGACAATTTCTCACTAAGTTATAGTCATCTAGAAAAGTGCGATTTTTTTGTAGTTATGTGTGTATCTTCTAGACAGGTTACTTTTAAATATATTTTTGGCCAAAGAAGTCAAGTTGTATACGTCATTGATCTCATGTGTAATACTGTTGTAATTTTAGTTGCCGTAGACGTTGTCACAGGCAAAAAGTATTTGTCAAAATAGCTGTGACAACATTGTCATAACGTTCTTAAAACGGTGTAGCAAAAAAATGCAAAAGAATTATTATTGTTATTGTTTTTGTTGCGGAAACGTTGTCCGTATTGTTTTTTAGCACACTGTCCCATGAATTTTTTTCATAGTTATTATTAAATAAGCACCCTGTTTAGTAGAATACAACAGATAACATTATTTTTAACCTTTTAGAGCAGAACAATAATCGATTTGGTTCAAAAATTATTTTACTTGTATTATTTTTAGGGGTTGGTTTTGCCGACATCTGTACCTACTTATAAACCAATGTAGTTATCTTGCTTCTTAATTAAACTCTCGTTTAAAAGTTATTAATGACTTAGCCAGTTTATTAAAGTGTTCTAAAATATCCATATACAATTTTAAATTTTTCTTTGTTGAAAAAAGTAATAGGAGGTTCTTGGGTCAGGTGGGGCATCCCACCGGGCGCCTCCCTGGGGGTCCAGCCACCGAAAGAAATCCAATATAATTGACAAATTGTAAATTATAGCAGGCCAGTTTTGGGCAACAATAGGTAGTTGTTTTTTTTTGGCATATAGGTATTAGCTTTTAAGATAATAAACTTAGATATCTGTTAAATCTATCTCATTTTTCAGTTTGTTAGTTCCTAATTTTCATTAAATTATGCGACAAACAGTAAAGTATGATTAGGTAATTTAGATTTAGATTTGAGATGACAGGCAAACTTTCGTTTTTTAACAACTTTTATTAAAAGAACCAATAGTAGATATGGGATACGAAATTAAAGAATAGACAAAAAATAAGGTAAAAAATAAATAGTTTTTATTTGACATTTCTCCCTTGTCAATCAAAATATTGTCCATGTTTCGCTGGATTTTACAAATGTCAAATTTTCACACCAGCATTGTTATTTTAAATACAACACCCTGTATTTTACTGCATTTTTAAATATCTCTTTTTTTCGGCTACGATAAATATTTTTTGAGATATTGTGCCTTAAAATTCGACTGCTTAGATGCGTATTCTGTAAGTTTGCAAAAAGTTATACAACTTTTGTATGTAAAACAATTTTGTAGCAAACACAATACCAAAAAAAAATACGAAAAGTTGATTTGGTTGGGGAACAAGAAAAGCTTATATTTGCGAACGTTTCGATTTATTTAAAATCATCATTAGCGCATCTGAAAGATACAAAACAATCCAACTTTAGTTTAAAGAGTTAAAAAACATTAAAAAAAGGAAGTTTTTATAAAAAATGATAAAATATCATGGCTAAGAGCCTTACTCAATAATTATTATGTGTAACTTTAAATATTATTTGTAGGGTTTAAAATATAAAATATGGACCAAAAAAAAAACTTGACCTTAACTAAATACAATATTAAAACGTCAAATAGGTACACATAGAAGCCACAAAAATAGTTGATTGATAAGAGAGAATTTTTTTAAAATAGTACTGACCTTTAATTCGCTTTTCCGTTGTCACAAAAACAGTGTTGAGACAAATACGTAGTAGACATAGTCTAACACAAAAACTCCAAAACATTGACTATTTTTAAAAATTCTTAGATATAGACAATGGAGTTTTTGTGTTAGACTATGTCTATTACGTATTTGTCTCAACACTGATTTCGTGACAACGGAAAAGCAAATTAAAGGTCAGTACCATTTAAAAAAAAAATCTTTCCTTATCAATAAATTATTTTTGTGACTTCTATGTGTACCTATTTTACGTTTTAATATTGTATTTAGTTAAGTACAAGTTTTTTTTAATCCATATTTTATATTTTAAACCCCACAAATAATATTTAAAGTTACACATAATAATTATTGAGTAAGGCTCGGAGCCATGATATTTTATCATTTTATATAAAAACTTCCTTTTTTTAATGTTTTTTAACCCTTTAAACTAAAGTCGGATTGTTTTGTATCTTTCAGATACGCTGATGATGATTGTAAATAAATCGAAACGTTCGAAAATTTTAAAAAAGCTTTTCTTGTTTTTTAATTGATTAATTAACCAAATCAACGTTTCATAAACATTAGGGTCACGAACTAGACATAAAAAAAATTACGCTAGAAGAGATCAGAAATATTAATAGAGAAAAATGGGGGTGTATAACAGAACACCCTGTACCAAACCTCAATCTCATTGATATTCCTTAAAGGTACCACTCCATCGCATGCCTTGGCCTCTGCGCGGTAATGTTCCCAAGAAATCCAAGCAGTCAGTACCGAGCCGTACTTCGTTCTGTGACACGTTGAAATAGTATTGTCTCTAGCAGTACTTAATGGGCTACTTATCTCAGTACCATCGTCGCGCTGCTCGCAGGCCGCTTCCTAGAAATCCAGGGCTCGCTTGACAATTTATTTTATAGAGGTGGGTGTGTAGGATTCACTGTCAGGTCCCATGGTCTCGTGTTAAAAACGCAACAAACGAAAACACTGCTTAACCAAATAACTACTAGTTAAAGAAAAATCCCATACATTTTTTTATATGTAGATTATTAGACACTTAAAGTTGGCAAGCTATTTTAGATTCCATTTGATGCGTTTGTGAAAGCGTCCTTAAAAAAAGACTTAAAGTTGTACTTACGTAACCAAACCAATTCTTGTTCAGTCCTTGATGGACAGTTTTACTTCATGACGCTCACTTCTATTTCCTTCCTTGTCGAAAAAAGTGTGTGGTCAGGCATTTATGAAAACCCGCAGATAATAAAATGGTTGGCTGGCTTCGTACGAATACTGCAAGGGTGGTCGTAGAGATAGTTGAGACGTAGTCGCTGTTGTACGACGTATCCGATCTGAGCATGCGCACTGAGATACGATTACGATAAAGCACTCTCTATTTGTGCAACTTTTACTGTCTATTACTGGTCGCCAAATTTTTTTTTTCTTGTAACACAAAGCTAATGGCATGTTTTGGTAGAATGGACCTATCCAAATGCGATACGATAATAAAAAAGTTGTGACAGGTAACGCTTTCTTGTTACATTTATAGTACCACATTTATTGTTACAATTATTATTATTACAATATTTTAATATCTATTGAAAAAATAATTTATGAATATTTTTGCACGTACTAAACATACCTTCCATCTAAGAAAAACACAAACATTAAAAATATTAACTGATCACACTAACTAGGGAGTTATCGGTACATAAAGTCGGCATAGCCTGGCTTTAATAAAGACGGCACTATTTTTGACAATTCCGCATGAATTTTAAATGGATTCTGACATTGTTGTTGTCTAAATATGTCATCTTTGCTATCAAAATAATGTCGACTTTCATAATGTTTGTGCCTGCCTTTAATAAAGGACGGCATTAACTTTAATTTGTCAACTTTAGGAATGGCACAATATGAGCATGTCGGAAACCTTCGTGCGAAACTGTCAGAAATAGTGCCGAGTCAGGCTATGTCGACTTTATGTACCGATAAGTAACCCTATTAAGTTTTATTTTTCCTTTTATGAGGGGTCGTATCTTCTCTTTTTAAGAACCAACAGAAATAACCCATCATGCCTGGATCCCATCGTCCTTGATAGCGGATTTCCATTGTCCTCATATCCTGGTAAAACCTTTCACCCTGCTCGTTACTGACAGCTCCCAAATTTTTAGGACAAAATGACTGATGGGAATGGAGGAAGTGAATTTTCAATGACATTCGTGCAACAAGCGATTTTTAGGCATCTAAAAGTTCATCAAGTAACTGTTGGTAGTTTGCATCCATCTTGTTACCCAAAAATCCTCTTACTACACTAACAAATGAGTTCCATGCTCTAAGTTCCTGCCTGGTAAGCTTCTCTGTAAAGTTGACATCGTCCAGCAATTTTCTGATTTGTGGCCAAATAAGAATGACTTTCTCTAATTTCGCATCACTTAACTGGGGAAAGACTTGTCTTAGGTATTTGAATTCATCACCGTCTTTATTCATTGCTTTCACAAAGTTTTTCATCAGCCCAAGTTTTATGTGAAGAGGAGGCAGAAGAACATTTTTGGAGTCTACAAGAGGTTCAAACTTAACATTTTGAGATCCCGGTTGAAATTTACTTCTTTCTGGCTAATTTTTGATTGCTTAATGGTGATATACTGTACGATTGTCCCACAAACAAAGAAAACAGCAATATTTTGTAAATCCTCCCTGAAGTTCTACTAAAATTTCTATAACTTTTAGATCCCCAATAACACAGCTTTTGAACTGTATTTAGACAAGTCTATAAATAAGCGCCAGTCACCGGGAGAATGCTCAATATTAGGTTCCTGCATTAAACCATCGATATCAGTACACGCACACAACGAATTTTCCATACTGTACAATGCAGCAAACGTAGCATTTCTTTTCCTGAAAGTTGTAATTTTGGTTTCTTTGGCTAACAAGTTCCATTCCTTAAGACGGGAACCAAGAAGTTTTGACTCTTGCTTTGATAACCCCAAATCACGTGCTAAATCATTTAACTCACTTTGAACAATCAAATGTGACTCACCAGAACTGGGACCTGGAGTAAAAATAGGTACACTATTAATCGGAGCTGCCTGATGATGCGTTGTCTCCAATATCTTCCAAAACAATATTTTGCGGATCTAAAGGCGCAATGGGCACTGGTAAATCTGCATTATGAGGAACAGGTCGTATGGCAGACTGCAAATTTGGATAGTCAGTCTTGTGCAATCGTCAAAATGATTAGTGGATTCTCCCCATACCATTGAAACTGCAAAGGGCATGCTTTTTTTCTTCCACCTTCATCCACTCCACCAATGACACGCTACAACTAGTACAGCACACATGGCTTGATCTCCTATTAAAACACCAAAATATTTGAAGTAGGCTTTTTTAATATTTTCAGAAAATGGCATAACTTGGGATTTCACCATTAATTCTCCACAAATATAGCAAAATCTGTCAGGAGAAATTTTGCAATCCCGGCGCGTTTGACTCGACATTTTCTTTGTTAAAAACACTTTTTTGTCTATACACAGAGAACCACAACAGAAGACAATACAGTTCAGGTAATTTTTCTGTTATAAAATGCATCTATTTTAACCTTCTCCTAATAAAATTAACTACCTGCTAATAGTGCAGAGGCATATGTCGATAATTTCTATCCCGTGGGATTTTTTATGAAGGAGTTTTGTGACAATGTGGGATTGATAGCTCTTTAGTCACACAATCAAGTGTTACCGGGTGTTTTGTTCGCATCCGTGTAGGAGGGGTTGATATGACGACATCTTTCAAGATGGTGGCGAAAAATTATAAAAAATACAACTTTTTCAACCGGGGCATGATTATACTCGGTTCCATTAAATTAGAAAATTTACTTTTAAGTTTATCCGACCTTAAATGACCATGAAAATCGCAAAAAACAAGATTTTTGCCATTTTCTCTTAAACAAATCTTAATAATTCGACATTTTGTCAGACCAACTTCAAATGTACCTCAAACTGTATGCCAAATTGGGTCCTTAGAGTTTGATGCAATTTGAAGCTTTATATCTTTGAAAAATACCCTAGCAAAATGAAGAAATTGCAAACATAACATACTAAAGGGCGCATCAATTATTAAAGCCAAGAGAACCAAATTGGGTAACAAAGATAGGAACTCTAGTACAATAATTTTGCTAAAAAAATTTTGTTCAGCTATGACGCGTTTCAATATGATGGCTGATATCTCAAAATAGAGACCTATAACCACATTTTATTTTATCCAATTTCGTAAAAAAGTAAAAATAACGAGGTGGCCATTAATTCTTATTGACTTATCTCTGCTTTCTATGAAAAAAAAAAGTTTAGTTGATGCATGACCTTGATTGACCTTGAAAATACCATGTAAAATTGAAAAACCCGCTTTTTGTAGTGTTTTTTTACAATTTACAACTACGCAAAAACTTTAAGTGCCGGAGATGAAATTAATATCTTATCTATATACAAACACTTAATTTTAAACCTCCCTACCATTTTTCTTGATCTGGCGTCTCAGATGTTTATGCTATACCCTGGTAAAAATGACCTATGTGCCTGTTGTTTTTAGTTTCGGAATGTGAATTTTATGTTACTCATTTGTCTAGCCAACAAAGTCATTTAAATTAACTATAAAAGAGTTAGCAGAAGTTAGATATACATTACCATATTCTGGACCAGCTGTTTTAGATGCCATTTTCCAAAATGGCGGTCAAAAAATCTTAAAAAATACAATTTTTGCAACCGGTGCCTGATTATACTCAATTTCATATCACTCTAGGACAATAATTCGAAAAAAATCACTTTCGAGGTCATCTGACCTCAAATGACCTTTAAAATCGCAAAAAACACAATTTTTTCCATTTTCTTTAAAAAAAAAATCTTCATAATTTAACATTTTGTTACACCAACATCTGGAACGTCAGATCAAAAAAAATGGTAGAGAGGTTTAAAATGAAGTGTTCGTTTAAGGCTAAGATGTTAATTTCATCTCCGGCAAACTACAAAAAGCGGGTTTTTCAATTTTACATGTTTTTTTTTAAGGTCAATCGGGGTTATGCATCAACTAAACTTTTTTTTCCATAGTAAGCGGAGACAAGTCAACAAGAATTGATGGCCACCTTGTCATTTTTACTTTTTTACGAAATTGGATAAAATAAAATGTGGTTATAGGTCGCCATTTTGATATATCAGCCGCCATATTGAAACACGTCATAGCTGAATAAAATGTTTTTAACAAAATTGTTGGACTTGACCTTCTTATCTTTTTTGCCAAATTTGGTTCTCTTCGCTTGAATACTTGATGAATAGCGCCTTAACCTAGACCTATAACCACATTTTATTTTATCCAATTTCGTAAAAAAGTAAAAATAACGAGGTGGCCATTAATTCTTATTGACTTATCTCTGCTTTCTATGAAAAAAAAAAGTTTAGTTGATGCATGACCTTGATTGACCTTGAAAATACCATGTAAAATTGAAAAACCAGCTTTTTGTAGTGTTTTTTTACAATTTACAACTACGCAAAAACTTTAAGTGCCGGAGATGAAATTAATATCTTATCTATATACAAACACTTAATTTTAAACCTCCCTACCATTTTTCTTGATCTGGCGTCTCAGATGTTTATGCTATACCCTGGTAAAAATGACCTATGTGCCTGTTGTTTTTAGTTTCGGAATGTGAATTTTATGTTACTCATTTGTCTAGCCAACAAAGTCATTTAAATTAACTATAAAAGAGTTAGCAGAAGTTAGATATACATTACCATATTCTGGACCAGCTGTTTTAGATGCCATTTTCCAAAATGGCGGTCAAAAAATCTTAAAAAATACAATTTTTGCAACCGGTGCCTGATTATACTCAATTTCATATCACTCTAGGACAATAATTCGAAAAAAATCACTTTCGAGGTCATCTGACCTCAAATGACCTTTAAAATCGCAAAAAACACAATTTTTTCCATTTTCTTTAAAAAAAAAATCTTCATAATTTAACATTTTGTTACACCAACATCTGGAACGTCAGATCAAAAAAAATGGTAGAGAGGTTTAAAATGAAGTTTTCGTTTAAGGCTAAGATGTTAATTTCATCTCCGGCAAACTACAAAAAGCGGGTTTTTCAATTTTACATGTTTTTTTTTAAGGTCAATCGGGGTTATGCATCAACTAAACTTTTTTTTCCATAGTAAGCGGAGACAAGTCAACAAGAATTGATGGCCACCTTGTCATTTTTACTTTTTTACGAAATTGGATAAAATAAAATGTGGTTATAGGTCGCCATTTTGATATATCAGCCGCCATATTGAAACACGTCATAGCTGAATAAAATGTTTTTAACAAAATTGTTGGACTTGACCTTCTTATCTTTTTTGCCAAATTTGGTTCTCTTCGCTTGAATACTTGATGAATAGCGCCTTTTAGTACGTTATCTTTGCAATTTGTTAATTTTACTGGGGTATTTTTCAAGGTCTTGAAGCTTCAAACTGTATCAAACTCTAGGGATCGAATTTGGCATATATGCCTAATAGTATATAGACAAAACGTCGAATTATTCAGATTTTTGGAAGAGAAAATGGCAAAAATCTTGTTTTTTGCTATTTTCAAGGTCATTTAATGTCGTATAATGATGGACTGGTTGCGAAAGTTGTATTTTTTATGATTTTTGGCCGCCTTCTTGAAAGATGACTTCCCTTCTACACGGATGCGAACAAAACACCCGGTAACACTTGATTGTGTAACTAAAGAGCTATCATTCCCACATAGTCACAAAACTCCTTCATTAAAAATCCCACGGACTTACACATGCCCCTTCACTATAATGTAAAATGGTCTAATTAAGCTATTGAAAAACGGTACGTGTTAGGACTTTTTGAATATTTTTTCTAATATTAGAAGAGTATTTACATGAAATGACCTGTGTTAGAAAAATCTTGTCGACCAGTGATAAGAACATTATTAGAATAAATGTTTTAAAATTAAATTCCGGGAATGAACTGTTTGAAACTATACAGACCGCTTCAAGCTACTGCGAACATAGGGCGGAAGAAGTCTAATTTGCCAGTGTACGTACATGCAGAGACACCGCACGCCTATCAGTGAAGCAACCAATACTCAGGCTTGCGATCACCACTTGCATGACTTTCCTTTGGTATTTAGTACGCCTCTAACCACGGTGCTGTGTGGAGCGTAGTCAATGAAACCGGAATTTGGTCAATAAATACGCAAATTTTTATAACGTAATTTTCTTATTTTTTGTCACTGATAAATAAGAGCGTTTTATTGTCAACTGCTCAAATTTATCAGTGACGACGTGTTACAATGAAAATAATAAGGAGAAACAAAATAAAAGAAAGTTCTCAAAATAAAATAATACATTCTAAAATCCAAAAAGATTCTCCCAGTCAAAAAAAAATTAGAGCAAATGTTCGAAAAGTCCTCCTTGCTCGGCTAGACAATATCCGAGCCTATTATAAAAACCCCTTTTAACGTTTCCAAGCATGTTACGGGTGATAGTTTAAAAAGCTTCTTCAATTTTAATCCGAAGTTCTTCCAAATTATTAGCCCTTTCATGCCCGTAAACTTTATTTTTGATATAACTCCACAGATAGAAGTCATTAGGAGCAAGATCGGGAGATCGAGCTGGCCATAAAATAGTTCCCCGTGTACTTATAACCCGATTAGGAAATACATTATCAAGATATTCCCTAACAAGGCCAACATTGTGAGCGGAACAACCATCTTGTTGAAACCATGTTTCACCAAATCTTACACCTAACAACTGCCTAGCAGTTGGAATAATGTGCTGCTGCAGTAGATCCAAGTATCTAGGACCATTCAAATTGCAATTGCCGTTAATAAAAAATGGCCCAATTACGTGTTCCCCTACAATACCCTGTGTTCTTACGTCAAAATATAAATGCAAATTTTCCCTCGACCAATATCGAACGTGTGTTGGGTTATGACGATTTGACCATTTGACCATCTGCACGTTTTCGGCAACTTCGTAGACATCCATTTTTAGTTTTAAAAATGTATTATTTCAATTAAGAACTTACCCATCTGTTTCTCGAGCAAGGCAGAAATAAAACAAAATAATAAAAACAAAATGAATTTCCAAAAGATAACAATGCAGCGTGCTTCGAATCCACCTCGGTTGTACGGCACGGAGAGTAAATTGGACTTGATTCCCCCTATGTTCGCAGTAGCTTGAAGCGGTCTGTATATGGTATATATGGTTCAAAGGCAAAGGTGAAGAATCGATGCGACGAGTTTTTATCTTTGCATTTTTTCGAGGCTAACTTGATTGGGAGAGTTATTTTCGCGACGGCTCTTTTTTTGGCAGGTCAGGACCGTTAAAGTATCTCATAATTACATTTTAGTATTTGTGCGCTAAATTGTTGACCGTTTTGTAATTTTGTTGAGCAGTGTATACCAAGGATAGAACCATTCGATGGTACGGCAATTGGAATCCGTGTTTATCTTGTACGCCACTGTTATTTTAGTTGCCCATAAAAGGTTACAATTTTTTTCTCTTTTTTCTTCTCATTTTTTTCTCAACAGCTGCATATGCATGGTATGTACGTGTTTTCTTAAAAGTAAATTAATTGGGATGCCAATTGATTTTATTATTTTATTGACGAATTTTGTGACCCAAAATTAGATTTAACTTGAAATTTTGTTGGATGGGATCAAATAAACAGAAACCAGGTTTCCTTCCAATGTCGACGTTTCGACTCGTTTATTGAGTCATCCTCAGAACACTAAAAGTAATGATGTACAATAGTACCGGGTTTGTTTCTACCTAATTATCTTCGTTTTATAACAATTTTTATAATATATATATATACAGAAAGTAGGTAAGTTATTTATAAATAGATATTATTTTTTTTTTTAATTATAGATAAAATATAATAAGCAAAACGAAATAAGAAATGACATAATGTGTTTTTTTTTTATATAATTTTAACAGAGCCTATGTAAACTACACAAAAGGAAACTACATTCAAAAACATTCTAAAACAGTAATATTACGTTTTTAGAATGTTTTTAAATGTAGTGTCCTTTTGTGTAGCTTTAGTCATAACAGAGGAAACCAAATAATTTTCAGTAAGTACCCCAACGTAAATTATCATCTTTATTACATAGGTTCTGTTAAAATTATATAAAAAAAAACAAAAAAAAACACATTATGTCATTTCTTATTTCGTTTTGCTTATTATGTTTTATCTATAATTAAAAAAAAAATATCTATTTATAAATAACTTACGTACTTTCTATATATATACTATAAAAATTGTTATAAAAAGAAGATACTTAGGTAGAAACAAACCCGGTACTATTGTACATCATTATATTTAGTGTCCTGAGGATGACTCAATAAATGAGTCGAAACGTCGACATTGGAAGGAAACCTGGTTTCTGTTTATTTGATCCCATCCAACAAAATTTAAAGTTAGATTTTATTATTTTCAATTAGGTGGTTATTGCATTATTGCAAGATATCAAAGAAAGCTCTGCGATTACCAAACCTCTCAGGTTTTGTCAGAAAAAATCTGTGTTTAAGTTCAGCACCATGTGATATTACAGTAATCTTTTGTGGTTAGAAAGGATTTTTATACTTTAACTTGTGCATAATTGTAAAAACACATTTGAAAAATTGTAGTGGAGTGTCTATTAGCTTCACACAGCTTATTCAGTGATGACTGACGACCAGTTATGACCGACCATGGCAAAATAATGATAAAACCACTCAAGAAAGGGAAATTTCTAGGTTTGTTTACCTATATTTATAGTATAATTACTTTGAGCATTAGAAATGGGTGGTCGATTTTTCCGAAAAATATGCCACTAATACATCTTCGTTAATCTTCATAACGTTTTTTAATTCGCACCAGTTTATACTCACATAGCAATTTGTCATCCTTAGCATGTGCATAGAATATCCTCAATAAATAATAGGATATGCTAAGGATGTTCTAAATTAACATTGGAACATCTTTAACATGTGTTGTTTAGGTTACGTTCCGCCCTAATTACATGCTATGTAGGTTCTTAGGATGTGCTAATAGATATTCTTATCAGATGATTGCTATGTGCTTAGCACATATAGCAACGGGTCATCGTTAGGACCGTTAACTCCTAAAATATGGCTTTAAATAAAATAAATAATATATTTTTGAGCTTTAAAAACCATGTCCTATCACAATACACCCTAAGAAAAAAAAAATAAAAACAAATAATAAAAAAAAGTGCGACGCGCCGACGGGGATCGAACCCACAACCTACAGGTTGAGATACCAAATCTATATCCACTTAGCATATGCTAAGGAATTACTAGAAAGCGCATTCTTTTGATGATCTTTTGCAGTACCAGGATAGCATGTGCGCTAAAATGACCAAATAATAATGTTTCAATAAGTGAAATATACTTTGCATATGATAAAGATGTAACCTTCTTTAGTGGTATACCCTTAGCATATGCCAAGAAAATACTTAGAAAGTAATTCTTTTTATGTTGTTTTATGGTACCAGAGAAGCATGTGCGCTAAACTGACCAAAAAATGTTTTAAAATTGATATATTCCTTGCACGTGTTAAAGATGTACTCAAATGGACCTGCTCAAATGGTACATTCATAACATTTGCTATGGATATCCTTAGTGGCATATACATAAATATGCTATGCATGTAGTTCCGCTAGTAGCGCTCTTTAGATTTGTCCGGCAGCAAATCGAAAGTGACTCTTGAGGCAGCTTCTATTATTTCCTCAAACTCATTTTATAGATCTGAGTCCATTTTTGTAAATAAAACTTCTGAACCAAATTTAAAAGAAATTCTTTAGGAGTGTCAAAACTGCCAAAAAAAAAACAAAAGCTAAAAGCTTTCAACAAGAAGCCATAGCCAACTTGGCCAAAAAACGGAAAATTGAATAAATAGGTCGTTTCTTAAGAGTGCAAATATTTCGAAAGAATATGCCCAGTAAACACACTTGTGACTTTAACCTAATATTTATATAAATCTAAGGTATTTATGTAAAATATGTTACATCATATTTACGTAAATTTTACATAAAAATATTTTAATAATAAAAATATGTAAACATTACGTCAAAACTTTCACTGTAAATTTAAGTCATCATAAGCAATGTTAATTTTACGTAAATAATGACTTTATAAATAAATTCTTAAAATTTAAGTAAATATTACGTAAATAGTGGGACCTTAATTTTACATAAAAAATATTACATACTTATTATATAAAAAAATTATATGTAATATTTTAGTAATCTAATGTAGAACAATGTAAACCTTAAGTTTTAAAATTTAAAATTTTACATAAAAATATGTAAACATTACGTCAAAACTTTGACTGTAAATTTAAGTCATCATAAGCAATGTTAATTTTACGTAAATAATGACTTTATAAATAAATTCTTAAAATTTAAGTAAATATTACGTAAATAGTTTACATAAAAAATATTACATACTTATTATATAAAAAAATTATATGTAATATTTAAGTAATCTAATTTTGAACAATGTAAACCTTAAGTTTTAAAATTTAAAATTTTACATAATTGTTACATAATTTTTTTTATGTATTAATTAGGTCATCTAAGTTATGTAATTTCCTTGTAAAATTATTTACGTCAAATTAAAGTCTTAAATTTTACATAATTATTATATAATAATTGATTCGTAAGTTTACATTTCAAAAGTTACATAATTATTATAAAAAAATATTTTTTGTAATATTTATATCATCTAAATAAGGTAAACGCTCTATAACGCCATTCTCGTCACATTAAAATTTACAAAAATATTATGGAAATGAAAGAAATTACCTGTGCTTAATAGTTTCTTCCTAGTAGGTAGAGATGGCGCTAATGTCACTACGTTCCCTATACAGTGGATGATAATATTATATATATAAAGAGCAAAGATATTTCAAAATTAGAATGCGGACTTTCAAGTATTGACAAGATGCCGCCACTTAACCCCAGATACACCGTAAAAATATTCGGATTAGTTTAGCTAATCCATGCTTCCTTTTCGTTCATTTATGTGGGATCAAGAGAGAAAAAGAATGGATTAGATAGCCAATCGCGATTAAGTGCCTACGGTGCATTTAGGGGTAAAACCAGCCCGTCTGGTTAACTTTGTAGTTTGCCAATGTCGGAGTGTCAAGCAACCACCGGACTTTCGTAAATCATCGACGTTGGCTCGCCCCAAGCTGCATGCTCATGTCGGACTTAGATAGCTGACGCCTTGCCCATGTGATGCAGATTCATGTGACTTAAATTTTACCTTATTAATAACTTATTGTGACCTTAAATTTACATACCAAGGTAAACCTGTTACGTAAAATATACGTAGTTTTTAATTAACCCTCACGTAACATGGATGTAATATTTATGTAAAAGGTGTCATTTTATTTACATCAAATTTATGTAAAAATTAGGTGCGCTCGGCATTATGCAGTGTTTTCTCACATTAATGTGACCCAAATTTTACCTTATTAAGAAATAATTGTGACCTCTATGTGACATTAAATTTACGTAACAAGGTAAACCTGTTATGTAAATTTTACGTAATTCTACATAACTGTGTTTACTGGGTGACTTTCCGTATGAAAAATCGTACGGAAAGTGGCTATTTTCTGGTCATTTATCTATAAAATATCTATAAAATCTACAACCAATTTCTTCCATGATGGTAAATATTAAATGATGTAGATAACGGAAAAAGTGTAACTGAGAAATGTCATACTTGTGAAGTCAAAAGCGCGATTGTGACGTCAGCTATGCTATGGTGGGTCGACGCCGGTCGCGCATTCACGCAAAGTGATGAAGCTGAAAAGAAACCAACCAAAACTTAAAGAAAAATACGTGCGTATAGTCATAATTTATTGATCTCATAGTAAGAGTGTTAAATAAAAATGATCTACAAGACATGGCAGGTTTTTATTATCCGCATTATATGCAATTCATGCTGCTCTTAATGAGAACGTCCAAAGTCAGCGTGGGTCTTCGCACCTCCACCTTCCTAGTGTGCGTATTTTGATTAGCCACGATGATGCTGGGATTTATTTCGATAATAATATTTTGATGCTTGAAGGTGTGAGAAAAAAGCCTCGTCAAGATGAAAGTAAAAGGTTCAATGGTTGTTCGAGCAGTCCAGGGTGAAGGGGTGTGTTCAGTTTACCCCGGATATCGTCCCGCGCACCCAGAATCCCGCGTCGTTCAGGACCGGTATTCTCGAAACTAAATACGCTCGGCGTTTCGTTCTCGCTGACCGTATGATAACGTAATATTCGCATACCACGTGACCAAAGTAACAAAAATGGTATTCACGTATATTGAACGCAAGGCGTCGACGAAGTGCGCTCAGCGCGAGGCGACCGTTTGAGAAACACCTACCATTTGCCAGCTGTTTTGCCCTCCGCGCGTACGATTTTCCTACCCTACAATACTTTGCAGAGTGCTGCAGAAAATATAGTAGTTTTTTCAGTTTGCGTTTTTGTTAATAATTAGAAAAATAAAAATCTCTTATTAGTAGCTTGGGGACGGGTGACGAACACGTACACATCAACCTTACTATTTGATGCTCGATGTAAGACAACTTTTTTTCCAAAAAATTGCAACAAAAACTTTTCTTATCAAAATCGACATCGAAGCAATTGAGCATCCGTTTAATACTAGAAATAGAAGCAATCAAAATTCTGTAAAACCAAGGGTAAAAAAAGCCATTGGTCAGCGGCGCTTTTTGTATCTTTCATCGGATGTGTAGCAAAAAATATCTGATTTTGTTAGGCTCCTGCCTACATTAATTGTTTTCTTTCAAAAATAAACTAAAAGCTTTCATGAAATATGAAATTAGCAAACATGGAATAAATAGCTTAATTGATATAAAAAATAATTAGTAAACAATATAGGTAACTACCTTTATTTCTGTGTTTTCGTCTGTATTTTATTTACTTTTCTGAAATATCACATTTTTCATATTAATTACCATTTTTATGTTTTTTATCTTTTGTCATTTTATTTATTCATAAATGTACTAAAAATTACTATTTTCTTTTTTTAATTCAACAGTTCAATGAAAACATACATTTTTCCACGCGCGAGATTTCTCTTGTGAATTATGTGTTTGTTGTTGAATTAGTTAGGTTATTTTTTGGGTAATAAATACCTTAGAGTTTTATTCTCTGTTTCTCAAAATGTAGAATACGCATGTTCACTATAATTAAAAGGTATAACTTACTAGATATATAAGTAACTATTGTGAAACCATTTTAACCACAAATGCTACATAATAAAGTATCAATATCAATATACGACCGTGCCGGAAACACCACTTTCCCTGACTGAGTGCCGGAATAAATTTAAACTTTCCCGCACTGAGTGCGGAATTTTTTTGTAGGTGTACGGTTAAGTCTCGGGGTAAACATTTTCCCGCACACTGTGCGGGAACGTGCTACTAGTTTATATCACAGGGTCAAAGGGCGGGTTTAACTGAGGTAAACCAAACCATCAAGTAATTTTTTAAAGGATCAACATGCACTTGTGCAAGTCACCATTTGATTTACCCTTTCTGAACTATGGATCGAAATCGATCACGTAATGGCCTCTTTCTTACACATAGAAAAAGAAAAGAAAGGACAAGACTAACAAGAAATAAAAATGCAAAATTCGGTGATGCCAAGATGCGCTAAGCGAATTTGATTCTGTCTGCTCGCAGGGCAGCGCGTTCGGCAGAGCGCATACGAAAAGTCGTCGGTCAGCGTGCCGCTGAGCGCGCTGTTCGCTATTCGTTTCGCTTAGCGACTTCAAAACGTTACGTATTACGAGAATACCGGTCCAGATTTGTTGAAAAATCATGTAGTGAAGGGGCATGTGTAAGTCCGTGGGATTTTGAATGAAGCAGTTTTGTGACTATGTGGGATTGAGGGCTCTTTAGTACACTATCAAGTGTTACCGGGTGTTTTATTCTTATCCATGTAGAAGGGGTTGATATGACGTTATCTTTCAAGATGACGGCCAAAAATCATAAAAAAATACAAATTTCGGAACGGTGGCATGATTATACCCGATTCCATATAATTCGAGAATGACGATTTCAAAAAATTCAATTTTAATGTCATCGGACCTTAAATGTCCTTGAAAATCGCAAAAAAACAAATTTTTGCATTTTCTTTTCAAAAAATCTTAATAAGTCGAGGTTTTGTCAGTCCAACTTAGTCCAACAATATTGTTAAAAAAAATTTGGTTCCGCTATGACACGTTTCAATATGGCTGCTGATATATCAAAAGTCGACCTATAACCACATTTTATTTAATCCAATTTCGTAAAAAAGCAAAAACGACAAGGTGGTCCTTAATTCTTGTTGACTTATCCCCGCTTACTATGAAAAAAAAGTTTAGTTGCTGCACGACCTTGATTGACCTTGAAAATAACATGTAAGAATGAAAACCAGGTTTTTGTGATGTTTTTTTTCCAATTTACCACTACACAAAAACTCTAAATGCCAGAGATGAAATTAACGTCTTAGCCATAAATAAACACTTCATTTTAAACCTCCCTACCATTTTTTTGATATGGCGTCCTAAATGTTTATGTTATACCCCGGTAAAAATGACCTATATGCATGTCGTTTCGGAACTCTGAATTTTATGTTCTACTCATTTGTCTAGCCAACAAAGTCATTTAAATAACCTACAAGAGAGTTAGCACAAGTCAGATATGTATTACCATATACTGGACCGGTAGTTTTAGATGCTATTTTCCAAAATGGCGGTCGAAAAATCATAAAAATTCTAATTATGCCAGTAGGGCAAAACTACACTTGTTTATTAACATTCATAATAAAATTCAAGTATGAGGATTTAACAGCTATTTAGTCACACATTCATTTGCCACCGCATCCATCTGAGACGCCATATAAAAAAAAATGGTAGGGAGGTTTAAAATGAAGTGTTTGTTTGTGTGGTAAATTGGAAAAACATCACAAAAAGATGGTTTTTGACTTGTACATGGTATTTTCAAAATCAATCAAAGTTTGTTTGAAAGTTTGAGACAATGATGTGTTTGAAATTAACTCTGTGTTTCGGACTTCCATTGTCTATATTTTATTTATACACGACGTTTCGATCAGTACAATCTCTGATCGTCTTCAGGTGCAAACTACAATCAATTCCTAAGGCTACTTATATACTGTGAGAAATCACTCAACCTTGAAGTTTAAGAAGTTGGCTCCGCCCAAGGAGGGGCTTCCAAATATTTGGGATTTCAACACTTGGTTTACTGAAAATACCCTGATTCTGCCCAATAAAGGCAGCTTCAAGGAATTTTCGTTTCTTCCAGTGTGACCCCTTGTGCAAAACCTTTGCTTCTGCCCACTTCATTCGGTGTTGTTTTGCGATTCCTGATTTCGTTGTTTCACCTTTTTGGGTATTCGTCTGATATTCCTTAAGCCTAACAGATAGTGGTCTTTTAGTTTCGCCTATGTATGATTCACCACACTCACAAGGAACTTGGTAACTGCATTCCTTATTTTGTTTGGTCTCCGGTTTTGTTTTACTAAGAAGGCTTCGAATTGTATTACTAGATTTAAAAGCTGTTTTAATATTAAAGTTTTTCGCTATTCTTCGAATTTTCTCTGATACTCCTTTAACGTATGGAATTGTAAGGAATGCATTTGCCTGGTTTTGGTCTTGTAATCTCTGTCCTGTTTGTTGAATTTTAGAAATAGTCTCTGTTATAAGTTTAAGGCTGTAACCATTCTGCTGCAGGTCCTTCTTAATGTTTCTTATTTCGATTTCCAAGTCATGAGAATTATTACAAATTTGAACAGCTCTGTTATACAAAGTTTTGATTATGCCTCGTTTGGTTGTAGCAGAATGATTTGAACCTTGATTTAAATATTGTCCTGTGTGAGTGGGTTTACGATAGACTGCTGAAAAACTTTAATATTAAAACAGCTTTTAAATCTAGTAATACAATTCGAAGCCTTCTTAGTAAAACAAAACCGAAGAACAAACAAAATAAAGAATGCATTTACCAAGTTCCTTGTGAGAGTGAGGTGAATCATACATAGGCGAAACTAAAAGACCACTATCTGTTAGGCTTAAGGAACATCAGACGAATACCCAAAAAGGTGAAACAACGAAATCAGGAATCGCCGAACATGCATGGTCAAAACAACACCGAATGAAGTGGGCAGAAGCAAAGGTTTTGCACAAGGAGTCACACTGGAAGAAACGAAAATTCCTTGAAGCTGCCTCTATTGGGCAGAATCAGGGTATTTTCAGTAAACCAAGTGTTGAAATCCCAAATATTTGGAAGCCCCTCCTTGGGTGGAGCCAACTTCTTAAACTTCAAGGTTGAGTGATTTCTCACAGTATATAAGTACGTAGTCTTAAGAATTGATTGTAGTTTGCACCTGAAGACGATCAGAGATTGTACTGATCGAAACGTCATGTATAAATAAAATATAGACAATGGAAGTCCGAAACACAGAGTTAATATCAATCAAGGTCATGCATCAACTAAAAATTGATGGCCACCTTGTCATTTTTGCTGTTTTGCAAAATTGGTGGTTAGAGATCGCTATTTGGATATATCAGCCGCTATATGGAAACGCGTCATAGCTGAACCAAATTATTTTTAACAATATTGTTGGACTTGCCCTTCTGTTCTGTCTTACCAAATTTGGTCCTCTTTGCTTTAGTAGTTGATAAATAGCAGTCTTTAGTATGTTGTTTTGCCAATGTGTTAATTTTACTGGGGTATTTTTCAAGGTCATGAAGTTTCAAACTGCATCAAACGCTAAGGATCGAATTTGGCAGATATGTCAATTAGTTTGAGGTATATTTTTTATCTTTTTCGATTTTCAAGGTCATTTAAAGTCATATGACCTTTAAATTTAATTGAAAAGATGACATCATATCAACTTCTTCTACACGGATGCGAACAAAACACCCAGTCACACGTGATTGTATGACTAAAGAGCTATCAATCCCACATAGTCATAAAACTTCTTCACTTAAAATCCCACGGGATAGAGATTATTGACATATGCCGCTACACTAATGTCGAAAAAGCAAAGCAGCTCCTGCAACTATCAAGGAACAGCCTGAGAATAATCACAGGTCTGTATACAAGCCAGGTGCCGACTCAACCAACACATTAATAGAATTGGAGTGAGCAATACACCGATTTATAGATTCTGTGGAGGAAAGGGCGAAACGCCGGTACATAACCACTGCGTATGACTAATAAGAACAAGGGCGAAAATATTTGGCCCTGAGTTAAAAGTGCCCCAATATTTTGAGGGAAGTCTCACCGAATAGACTGATTTCTTTTATCAGTGAAGTTGGGATGAGTCACTTGTAAATCAGGTATGAGCCACAATAGACCTTTTGGGTCGCAGTGGAGGGTGCATCATTGCACCACTTATAACAAACCTAACCTAACCTATGTCGAGTTGTTGTTGATTGTCGTGTGTACATAATTTTTGTTTGTTAAATTTTACTAGAACATGTTTTATCTTTTTTTTCGTTGGCCCAAGTTCAATACCGCTTATTTTAGGATCCTATCAGAATCCAACTGTATGAAAACACGTATAGTTTCGAACTGACCACCAATAATAAGCTGTTAGTACTTCCAATATTCCTGCAAAAAAAGTAAATATATAACTTTATTTTAATTATATTACTTTGTTGTAAACTTATTGGCTTTAAAAAAATCAAACAAAGAAGTAAAATTGGCAAAAGCTAACCTCAAAATACATCAGGCAAATGTCAAAAACTCAAATCAAATCAAATCGACATGAATTCGTCAAACCATGCACGTGCAAAATTAGTCCTTTTCCGGCTTCGAACTGCTTGTATGCCTGATTTTTGTCTGTCGTGGCCTTAACGGAGTAATCGAATATGGTGTCTTGAAAAAATCTATTGCCACCAGGTCTCCATTTTAAAGGGGCTTATCTGCAATAACACTCCTTGGCAATATTTCTCTATCATCAGGCCGCATTGCATCCGATCGAGTGGAACTAACGCTCACAGAAAACACTCGAGATATTCATCATTCGGCACTGAATATCGGGAAGGAAAGATTAGTATCTGATTTGTTTTTGTTTTTATGCGGTAGTTAGTAGCGGTGCAAGAAGTGGTAAGAGGAAAGGTAATCCAATTGGTTTTAAAAGGCGTGGAGACGTATTTATAAAAATGCTCTCCACGAAATATTTTTACTATTTTACTGGTATTGACATGGACTAATTACGAGTAAATTCATACATTGCAAACTTTCAAAATTTGGAAAAGGAAAAGAATTAAATTCAAACTGTAAGATACTGGACATGGTAATAATATTGTTAGGATGGAAGCAATGCGGTACAGCGTTTTTAGAGTATTTATATCGACCCTAAAATCGGGTTGAAAGCGATAAGTCGCTTTCTTAAATCGCTTTAAAATGAAATCGATTAAGTGATTAAAGCGGTTGTAGAGGTGTTTATGCGAGAAAATTTTTAAACCGGCCTTATATAAAAGCGCTTTAAGAAGTATGTGTTATTTTTATAAGTAAAGAATCTGCGTCGATCTTATCCCAAAAAGAAAAATTTTGTATCTTATATACTGTCGTAAGTATACACGAGAAAAACGGATTCTTAACTTTAATTTTAAACCAAAAGTTATTATGATCTATCTAAAAGTTTTTATTTAAAATAACTTTGCAGCTGCGAACACTGTGCTCCTATAACGTAGGCAATATTTTTTTGTCAAACGATGGAAAGCATTTTTTTAGAGCTAGTATTTTTCTTTAAAAGCTTGACAAATAGCTTTATTCTATTTACCTTTTCTTTCATTTCAGTAGGGATGAATCATGTCCAACTCACAATAGAAAATCAGTGTTATTTAGTAATGTATTGATATGAATGCACACATTGATAATTATTTTTACTCATATCTAATTGAAAAATAAATAGATCTATCGAGTAAGGGTTCTTCGCAAATATCAGAATGTATTCATGTTATAAGTTCGTAACGGGCTGGTCCCTCTTACTAAAGGTACTTACAAAAACGTGACTTATTTTTAACCGAACTTACCATAAGTACACAACAAAACACAACCATGCACTTATTACACTAGGTATGTTTTCTTTTCTTACAGCGATTGGCTTGGGCAGACAATGGGCGTAGTCTTGAGTTTCACTTATTGGCCGCATGTAATGTTGACATTTTAAGGCGCAATTACACAGACGAACATGCTCAAACAAAAGCTCGTGCAAAAGATTTAAAATTTTTTGCGCGAACATTTTTGTGAGCATTTCTTTGAACATTTGGTTCGGGTAAATCTTTGAGCAAATTATTGCTATCTGTTTTGGAAACATATTTGATCAATGATCTCAATTCTTTAAAAAAATGGAACACCAACTTTTATTTTAAATTTTTGTGAAAAAAAGCCGACGGCAAGCAAAACATTATTATTGGCTATCAGTTTTGTCACATGGATTTTTGGGACTTTCATGCGAGTTTTTTTATTTCCAAAGGTTTTTTTCCTAAATTCGAAAAACAACCCAGGAAATTTTTTCTTTTCCAAAAAATTTTTGAATTTTTCAAATATCGGCAAAAAACTCAAAAATTGCACTTTTAAGCGGTAATCCGCGCCTCACGACTATGAGGAGTGGTGGGGAGGGGATTTTTTATAAAACATATTTTTGTAACTTTACTTTAACCTTAGCTTTGATTGTTTTTTTTAATTCCTCACACCAGATTTACCTACTTAGTTTAAAGCCCCAAGGGTTGCTTAAAAAAGCAAAAGGTTTATAAAACATATTTGATTAATGATCTCAATTCTTTAAAAAAATGGAACACCAACTTTTATTTTAAATTTTTGTGAAAAAAAGCCGACGCCAAGCAAAACATTATTATTGGCTATCAGTTTTGTCACATGGATTAGAGTTACATATAATATTTTTTTCTTAGGGTTTTTCCCGGATTTTTTTGCCCGGGGGTTTTTTTGGGACTTTCTTGCGAGTTTTTTTATTCCAAGGGTTTTTTTCCTAAATTCGAAAAACAACCCAGGAAAATTTTTCTTTTCCAAAAAATTCTTGAATTTTTCAAATATCGGCAAAAAACTCAAAAATTGCACTTTTAAGCGGTAATCCGCGCCTCACGACTATGAGGAGTGGTGGGGAGGGGATTTTTTATAAAACACATTTTTGTAACTTTACTTTAACCTTAGCTTTGATTGTTTTTTTTAATTCCTCACACCAGATTTACCTACTTAGTTTAAAGCCCCAAGGGTTGCTTAAAAAAGCAAAAGGTTTATGAAAATGCTGAAGATAGATATTTACTGTCAATTTAATGTAATAATTAAGGTCGATTACTGACACTGAACAAACAATATGCAAAGGGGCAACATTCCGATTCAAAAGTCTAGTCTATTACTGCTAAATTATATTTTTTAGACAAGGGTCATAAATCCATCCTTTCGATAATTCTCTTCCCTAAAAACCTCTGTATGCCAATTTTGATTGAAGTCCAACAAAATAAATCTTTTTCTTCCTTCACTTCCCTCATTAACGGGAGGGGGTGCCTAATAATACCATATTATTGTATTGTCGCCGCAACTATAAATACACACCGAAAACTGAAATTGAATACCAAATTTGAGTTGCAAGATTTGAGCCGAACATACAAACATACATAAATAAAAGCTTGTAAAAATCGCCAAAAATTTCAATATTTAAAAAATCGGAAACGCAAGTTCTACGCGTCAACAAAATGAAATGAATTTCTTTGTTTTGAGTCGGAGAGCCCTTTCTTTATGGAAAGATTTGTTCTAAAACTTTCATAAAAAAACTGCGTTGACCCTTGTTTGTTGTCATGTAATTTTGTGTGTCAATGTTCATTTGACCAAAACCCCCTCTCACTAGTCTACGGTTTTTACCTTCTCCTAACCCAGCATCAGCAACAAATAAGTGCCAATTATGGCATACTGGCATATCCCCTATAAAAATCAAATCAATCGAAGTTGCTGATGAGGTCGCAAAGCACTTAATTAAAATACCTTGTTTTAAAACTTAGTCTTTCTATTTTCAGTTAAGTTCAATGAATTTCCATAAAACTATAAAATTTAAATTTGTAAAGAAATTTTTATACCCCCAATTCTTCAAGTAAATTTTGCTCAACATTCTCTCCAAAATTTACGTGTGTTTTATTGTACGAGATTTTGCTCGAACATTTCTTTGAACATTTTGCTCAAGAGGCTCGTGTAAATGTTTGTCGGCATTTCAACATCAAAGGAAAGTTTGTCTGTGTAAATGCGCCTTAAGAACACTGTTAATTTAAAGTAAGCCCAGAACCAAGTCAGCATACCTGCACGTATGCGGAAAATACTTACACGTACTTGCTTGAATCAAACCTCGCGAATAATGTAGCCCCAATGAAATTTCGCACCATGCAAACATTCGGAGAAACATTAGCTACGTTTTTGAACGCTTAAAATTTCGACAACTTTGGCAACGATAACCCCAAAATATTGCCAATCGAAATAGCAGTTTTCACAACCAGTGGCTAAAATAGTGTTTTTTTTTACAAACAAGGAAAATACTTTTAAAAGTCTTGAACGAAGGGCACTTCTCGCAACACACCATCTTTGCACTATAAATCAAGGCGGCTGATAAATGAAATAACAATGGTTTCCATAGCAATGTGTCTTTTTACTTGGTGGCGTTCATTGTTGCGACATTTTAATCTTTGGCAGTTTAATATTTTGACGATGTTTTGAAATGATTTTTTTGTAATACTTGGTGAAAACTGGCCGAAATTGCTTAATTTTTAGGAAAGAATAATCCGTGATAAAAAATAGTAATTTTCACAACTAGTGACTAAAGTAGTGCTTTTTTTACAAGCGTTGGTTTAAGTAACAAGCGCAGCGAGATATCTAAAAACGCGAGTAAAAAAGAGCACAGTTTAGTCGCGAGTCGTGAACACAATTTTTTTAATACCTTTATCAAAAAATTCAAGAAAAACAGAAAAATACTTTTAAAAATCTTGAACGGAGAACACTTCTCGCAACACACCATCTTTACAATATAAATCAAGGCGGCTGGTAAATGAAATAACAATCGTTTCCATTGCCTTTTTACTCGGTGTCGTTCATTGTTGCAACATTTTAATCTTTGACAGTTTGATATTTTGACGATGTTTTTAAATGATTTTGTCGTAAATACTTGGTGAAAACTGGCGGAAATGGCTTAATTTTTATGCAAGAATAATTAGATTCTTTCAATATTACTATTTTCCGCTTTTTATCTTTAATTTTGGGTCAAAAACGGACAGAAATCTTTTTTTGCACCCGTGATCAAAAAAAAAGTTTTTTTGCATCGGTAACCAAAAAAGCCATGCTTTAGTTATCTGCAGACAGTTACTAAAAATCATGTTTTTGATGAAGGTATAAAAAAAGGAGGTATTTCGTAAGTCCTGAAGCTAAGTCACCTGTTCGCGAAAACCAGCACTTTATTTTTTTTTAATGGCAATTACAAACGGCTCCTGATCAGCAGAATATGGTATAGAATTCATAGATTGTGCTTTTTAGAATTGGTGGTTACGTTTTTTTCCGTAACGTTGCGCTGGCATGGGAAATCGCGAATGGTTTTTTTTTTGTTTGGTGGAATTAAGATGTGTTTACTTCAACTTATTTTTAAGCAGTTTTACTTTTATTTATTTTAATCGTTTTCGTTTGTAAAATAGGGCAAATATTGTAAAATTGATCAGAATTCATTAAATTTTATGTACACTATCGGCATCGTAAAAGTGGTACACAATACTTTTTGTTGTAATACCTTGGTCTATTTTTACAAACAAAGTCACTCATTATTGTATTTTTCTTAAACTGTAAAAGTATGTCATTCTGTATTTCAGTCTGACAAATAAATAAAAAATACCTTCACAAATTTCTTTATTTGATACAGCCAAACTCCTGGCAAAACTACAACTAGGATGGTCAATTAGGGACGTGGCTAGACATTATGGACGCAGTAAAACCACGATTACAAAAATTACAAAATGATCGAAAGAAGATCAGACAATAGAGAGAAAACAAGGGACTGGTTTATTGAAAGTTTTAACTGATGAACAAGATTATGACCTTATCGCTTTTATGGAAGAAAACCCTTTTGTATCTGTTGCCCAGGCAAAGAGATTAACCCATTTTCCAGGATGTGTAAGAGTGGCACCAAATCGCGTAAGGAATGGCTCTAATTTAAGATGTCGTGTAACTGCTAAAAAAATTAAACTTACAAATGAAAAAAAAACAGGCCAGGTTACTTTTTGCCCTTAATTACTCTCTAAAGGAACCAGAGTTTGTAGTGACAGAAAACAAATTCGGTTGTATCGTCCACCAAGAACGCGCTATGAGGGAACATATATGCTGGTAACAACGATCGCGCTGGAAGATTTTCGGTAAATATGTGGGGTTGGATTTCTGCTAGAGGTTATGGCGCTCTATTTCGAATCAATGGAAGGCTCACAGCACAGCTTTACGTGGACATTTTAGAGAACACCGTGCTTCCAGCCGTCACAGACCTTTATCAAGACCAGTTTATTCTTGGTTTCGGAAGCAAAATATTGAAGTTCTTCCTTGGCCTGCGAAAACCCCAGACGCCAATCTTATGGAAAATATCTGGGGTTTAATTTGAAAAAAGCTGGAAAGCTTTAATATTGTGCCGGGAAATCAACATCACTTGGTCCAGTTAATAGTCAATGCTTATGAAGAAGTGATTGGTGAAAATGAAAACCTCTTTGAAAGGTTAAACGGTATAATTGAGGTGAATGACGCAATGACTAGATATTAAAATTTATATACCTCATAATTTGTTTCTATTGTTTTATAATTTTCGTTACAGTTGTGTTTTTTAATTTTTGTTACAATTGTTTTATGCGTTAGCGTATTATTGTAATATAAAAATTATTTTTGAAAGCAATCTTAGATGTCAATAGTTTCATATTTTAGTACCAGTCTGTCACAAAATATAATCCGGTAGTTAACCATACAATTTAAAAAACACCTATGTTTATCACGTACCACTTTTATGATGCCGATAGTGTAGGTCCACGTTTATTATTATGGATGCCGAATTATGGAAAATTGTCGTTGTTTTCATTCTGTCTCTTTTTGTTGTCATGTGATTGGTAAAGGAAAGAAGCATTTCCGGACCAAAACTTTAAATTTTTGGACATTATTTCCGTTGATTATTTCCCTTAACTCTCAAAGTCGTTGACGTTGCGGGTAAATTTTTTGGTTATAATTTTTTGTTTTTAATTTGTCAAGAGCAGTGCCTTATGTGGCTAAAATGGATCAAGATTCGTCGTTCTTTGTCTCTTTAGAAGATTTTTGTTCTGATGGGACAATAAATTTGTATTAAAGGAGCCGAAAAAGAATCTCCGACGTTTAAAAAGAGGAAAAAAGAACAGAACACACATCTCAAAGGCAAGAGTAAGCTGTAAAATTGTAGCTCATTAATAGGCTCTGTGTATTGATTTTGGCTTTATTTAAATAAATAGGCCTGGATGGAAGTAGGCCTGGATGGAAGAGCGCGCTCCCTACTAAGCAAATTAAATGTCAAAACAAATAAGGTTACTAAGGGCCTTTTCATATATCTTTTTAAAAACAAAGTTTTTTTTTCTTAAAAATGCGTAATATGTATTTAACGGGACTTATTTTTGGTTAGGTACTAAAATAATATTGGATTTATTTACCTTTAATAATTATTTATTGTCTTAAAAATACAGAAAAATAATTCAGATTTTTGCGTTTATTTAGTGCTCTTATAAAATAAAGTTTCATCGCTTGTCACACCATCTTGTGGTTTACGATTAAGCTTTATTATTATCCTAGGACCGTAAGTGAGTCATTAAAATAGTGTTGAAAGGGCCGTAAAATTGGTATTATTCGTTGGTCGTAGGTCAAACCACTTTACGCATGTTTTAAGTACAAGATTTTATCTATAAGCGTTAAAAATTCCCAAAAAAGAAATATATCCAAAAGAGTATTGTAAAGTGCACTTTACCGCACGCGAGTAGGTAAAATATATATATATATAGGTATGTGATTTGTAAACCCAGACTTAAAACACCTTTTTATTTTTGATTTTCATGGAAAATTTAATTTTTATAATTTTAAAAAGCTCTGGGGGGGTGGCTTGAGGTCCTATAATTAAGTCTTCTTTTTAGGGTTTGCAATAATACACTTAAACTTACATAATACCAACGTTGACAAAACAATAAAACAAAAGGCCACACACATAGCCATAGGTGCAAATTTACAAATAAATTAAATAAGACCTACCAACAGCTGGACTGTGACAACCAATGTTAAATCTGATACGGCTCGATTAGAGTAAAATGTTGATCGCATTAGCACTATTTATTTTGGTTTGTGCAATGTATTACATTCATAATTTTACCCTTAAGCAACTGCTACGAACAACAATATGGGTAGCTGCAATAATTATGCAAAATAACTTGCAATTATAAACTTATAGAGGGACCAAAACCGTAATGGCTGTGTCCACCAACGCAGAAACGGCATGATAAGTTACTAATTGGAGTATAGAATGGGTCTCACCAAATAACATTTTAATAAAAACTAATTAGAATGCAGATATAAGAATATAAAATCTATTTTATCCTATTCTTATTGAAAAACCAGGCTACTTTAAATGCACTGGCTGAAAAAAATATACTTAATTTTATTTTATTCTTCTACAAACATTATTAAATTCTTGAAATAACTATTGACTTATCCTTAAATTTCAAGAATAAGTGTTTTTAAATTAGCAGTTAATAAACTGGAATCACTATAGAAATACTTATCCTTTAACTAACGGAATTGCTAGGTTTTGCAACAACGAGTCTATCCTCTTAAACTTAATTAGTATCCAAAGAAGCTTTGGTATCCCTGCCAAAAAAACCGCATTATATCTCATAAAACATAAGTAAAGTAACATTCGTCTTACAGACTCGGCAGACAAATAAGTACTTATGTAAAGCTTTTGCGACTTCAAGGTGTTAATATATTAGTGGTTATGTGTTTAGGTTAGGTTATAGTTTAGTTCGATTTGTTGGTTTAAGAGTACGATTTGTTTGAATCAAAGATATGATTCCTTGATTCAAGAAATGCTTATTCTTAGTTTGATTAAAAATTGCGTATTGGATTAAGTATAACTGTTATTGTTTTAAGCACGCAATCTGATGGAATAAAGAATAATATTTATTTAATTCAAATAATTTTTTATCATTATCATTATATTTCGTGTTGGATTGAGTATAACAATTATTGGTTAAAATAGTCTCCTGACTTTCTCCCAAAAGTATTACCTGGATTTGCTTTAAATAACTTATGCTTGCCTTAAGAAGACCCTAAATATCAATCAAAGTTGTTGTGTATACTTGTTTCAACTCACTAATATTGAGAAATATTAAAATACTTGGTACCAGTATATCTTTGTTCCATGTAAGCACGGGATTACGGGACCAGTGAATCCAAGTAAACACATAATACGACGAATATGGCGAAGGCGTAATTGATTTAACAAAAATTTGGTTTGACAAACCACGGGGTTTTGAAAAAAAAACGGTTTTATAAATTGCGGGTTTTATTTTGTATATGGATTTGCATGGGTTTTAAAAGTTAAGGTTCTCATAAAAAATTGTTTAAACAAATTGCAGTTTTATAGTGAATCGCTCTAACAAAGAAAATATTTTGATGAACCTAGGTGTTCCACGAGGGTATGTTAAAAATGGCCTAAGAAGGCCTACTTGCCAGACTTAAGCCCCCTTTCTCTGCTACTGTGGAAAATTTAGTGAAATCTGTCAGGTAAATTTTTTTGCTTACGACCAACCCATAATACTAGTTTAACGAGCATCCTAAGACGACTGTAATGGACCATTTACGCTCCTAGGATAATAATGAAGCTTAGACGTAAATCGTAAGAGGGCGCGCCAAGCGATGAAACTCTTTTTCATAAGAACACTGATTGACGCAAAAATGTAAATTATTTTTCTATAGTTTTGACAAAATAAATATTTGTTAAATACCTATATAAATTTTCAAAATTCAAAAAAAATATTAAAATTTTCAAAAAGTAAAAAAAATTTGATTTCTTTAAATTTTTAAAAATTGGAACATTTTCAAAAAAATTTCAAAAATTTTCAAAATTCAAATATTTTTAAATTTTCAAAAACTTGAATGTCACAATTTCTTTTAGAAACAGTAATGTTGTATACAGACCGCTTCAAGCTACTGCGAACATAGGGCGGAAGAAGTCTAAATTGCCAGTGTACGTACATGCAGAGACACCGCACGCCTATCAGTGAAGCAACCAATACTCAGGCTTGCGATCACCACTTGCATGACTTTCCTTTGGTATTTAGTACGCCTCTAACCACGGTGCTGTGTGGAGCGTAGTCAATGAAACCGGAATTTGGTCAATAAATACGCAAATTTTTATAACGTAATTTTCTTATTTTTTGTCACTGATAAATAAGAGCGTTTTATTGAAAAACTGCTCAGATTTATCAGTGACGACGTGTTACAATGAAAATAATAAGAAGAAACAAAATAAAAGCAAGTTCTCAAAATAAAATAATACATTCTAAAAACCAAATAGATTCTCCCAGTCAAAAAAAAATTAAAGCAAATGTTCCAAAAGTCCTCCTTGCTCGGCTAGACAATATCCGAGCCTACTATAAAAACCCCTTCTAACGTTTCCAAGCATGTTAGGGGTGATAATTTGAAAAGCTTCTTCAAAAACAGATAGAAGTCATTAGGAGCAAGATCGGGAGATCGAGCTGGCCATAAAATAGTTCCCCGTGTACTTATAACCCAATTAGGAAATACATTATCAAGATATTCCCTAACAAGGCCAACATTGTGAGCGGAACAACCATCTTGTTGAAACCATGTTTCACCAAATCTTACACCTAACAACTGCCTAGCAGTTGGAATAATGTGCTGCTGCAGTAGATCCAAGTATCTAGGACCATTCAAATTGCGATTGCCGTTAATAAAAAATGGCCCAATTACGTGTTCCCCTATAATACCCCCCCCCAAACATTTAGTTTTTGGGGATACTGTGTTCTTACGTCAAAATACAAATGCAAATTTTCACTCGACCAATATCGAACGTGTGTTGGGTTATGACGATTTGACCATTGACCATCTGCACTTTTTCGGCAACTTCGTAGACATCCATTTTTGGTTTTAAAAATGTATTATTTCAATTAAGAACTTACCCATCTATTTCTCGAGCAAGGCAGAAATAAAACAAAATAATAAAAACAAAATGAATTTCCAAAAGATAACACTGCAGCGTGCTTCGAATCCACCTCGGTCGTACGGCAGGGAGAGTAAATTGGACTTGATTCCCCCTATGTTCGCAGTAGCTTGAAGCGGTCTGTATAAATAATACAAAGTACCCACATAGAAATTTGTCATCCTTAGCATGTGCATAAAATATCCTCAAGAAGAAAAAGGATATGCTAAGAATGTTCTAAACTATTATTGGAACATCCTAAGCATGTGATAAGAATAGATTACGTTCCGCCCTAATCACATGCTATGCAGGTTCTTAGGATGTGCTAATAGAGATTTGCATGTGCTAAGTCTATAGTAGCGGACAACCGGTATAAATCCTAAAATATGGCTTTAAATAAAATAATAAATATATTTTTAACACAATACAGCCTGAGAAAAAAAAATAGAGACAAATAATAAAAAAAAGTGTGACGCGCCGACAACGTACAGGTTGATAGACCAATGCTGTATTCGCTGTACGAAGCGCTTATAAAGAAATAGGTTGAAACCCCGGAATATAAGCGTTTTGGCGGATTTTTTTAGGTCGACTGAAAAGTATTAATCACGATCAAAGCTTAATCAGAGGATTTTTGCATTTGGTGGATATATATGGACAAGCATCTCTAGACCAAGGGTTACCGGGTTCGTTTCCGGTCATCGATTTTTTTTCGAGTTTTTTAAAACTTATTTCATAATTGGTATATACTTTGCATATGCTAAATATGTCCTGAAAGTAACCTTCTTTAATGGTATTTCATTAATATATGCTAAAAAAATACTACAATAACATTCTTTTGATGGTCTTTTACGGTACCAGAATAGCTTGTGCGCTAAAAGGACAAAATAATGTTTCAATAAGTGATATACTTTGCATATGCTAAAGATGTTCTAAAAGTAACCTTCTTTTTAGTCGTATTTTCTTAGAATATGCCAAGAAAATACTTAGAAGCTCATTCTTGGGCCAAAAATTGATGTACTCAAAAGACCTGCTCTAATGGTACACTCGTAGCATTTGCTATGGATATCCTTAATAGCATATCCTCAAAAGGTGGTTTAACGCATATGCTATGCATGTAAATGTTCTTTCATTGCTATGTGGGTATGTACTTAGGAGTGTTTAGATGTGGGATTTTTAATTTTTTTTGTTATTTATAATGAAATTTCATTGGTCGTAACTTGCTTATTGTACTCATTACATAGGTAGGTGTTTAAAAGCAAAAAATAAAAAATATATGACAACATAAGAAAACCACAATTAAAAACATACAGTTTTAGGGATTTTCAATCATTATTTCATGAAAAATTCTGCTTTTGATCTCATATTATATTTAGCACTGCCACAGTATATTATATTTTCGAATGCCTACGCTATTACCTCAATTTGCTTAAAAGTCCCATTAATACTATTTTTATTAGTCAATCTTCGTAAAACAACAAATTCCTTAGCATTTTAATGCTAACTATAAAATCAAAACCAACTGGCAACTACCAGGCTTTTTAAGTGGGTAGTTATTTCCACCTATACATGAAATTTATGGACTCTACCACTCATTAAAGCATTTCATCTTGGGAATTTCTTCGAGTATCTGGTTAAACAGTCATAATTTTGTGTTCCGTGTTGGATTCTCGAGCCAACTATCCCACAGATACCTTACCTATGTATTGATGAGATAGATGATAGAAAAAGTAAGCAGTTATTTAAACCTCAATGTGTGTACTTAATATATTTAAGCGTGGATTAAAGGTGAGAAAGGTCGAGAACAAAATTACCTTCCTCTAGTGTTAAAAACTTTTTGAGTATTTCATTTTTTTTTATAAAATGTATGTTATTAGTTTATAATAAAGAAACTAAAACCAACTAGAAGACGCACGCACTGTGCAAGTTTTCCAAATCAGTAACCAAATCTAAGGGAATTGCGGAGGAGTGTTCGTGGCAACATTCTAGACCCGCATTCTATGGAACAGTTGCAAAACAAACACAAAAAACTAACAAAAACTCGTCGGATCGACGAAAGCAAATAAATCAACAACTTTTTTGCCTTGGTTATCAGATTGTGATTGATCCTGTTTTCAATTATTGTTTTTATACTCAGAAAACCATCCCACGTGAAGTGTCTACTCAGCTTTTTTTATTAGTGGTAAGTGAAGTTTTTATTAGCCCTAAGTGATGAATTCAATAGCTGCAAGTAAAACGACCTGCTTAGACCCGAGTTTGTTAACCCTTAGTGATGATCTACTTACTGATATGCGACAACCCACATAGCAAAAAAATATAGGCGTATATCCAGCGTATATACGAAAACGGAGAAGGATATTGCCCTGGATATCACTCAGATATTTACCCGAAGTGCATAGGACCTCCAAAAAAGATCCAATTTAGATCCAGTGGTACCCATTAGATAACATTCACTGAATATACGTTATAAGTATATTCTGAACATGTATTAATTACTCCATAAAAATATTCGAGTTATATTTCTATTACACCAAATTTGATGTTCTATGGTATATGCATTATGGTATATATTTATATAGTATATCCTGTCGATATCCATCACGATATACAAAACGTATATTTGTCAAAATTTTAGTTGATATATAACAATGGTATCCATAATGTTTTATTTTAAAATATTAACTTATATTTGGTTATATTTTTAGGATGTACGATAGCGCATGCATATACACTGAATATACAGTAAATATCCGTTCATGTTTCCTTTTTTTGAAACGAATCATGGTTTTTTTCTAATATATATAATTAAAATATACATGTAACATAAAAAACGTATATCTTAATTTTAAATATCTTTGTGATATACAATATCCAAGGCTTGATATGTGGGAAGTCACTTAACTTTCTCTTCACTTAGGGTTAGTGAATTTTTCTACTAGTTTGTTAACCCTTAGTGATTTATCTACTTTTAAATATGTGACAAGTCACTTAACTTTCCCTTCAAATAGGATAAGTGAGTTTGTTAACCCTTAGTGATTTATCTACTTACCAATATGTGACAACTCACTTATCTTTCCCTTCACTTACGGTTAGTGAATTTTTCTATTAAGGACAAGTGAAGGCATCAAATATTGAAAAATAATGCGGAAAAATATATTCATCCTAATAATAATGCATGCCTATAATGATTTGTCAACGTATTGCCATCATAAGAATTCGACAATCCCATTTGCAACGATCATTGTTCTATTTATAAGGAGATCATGATGGAAATATGTTAAAAAAACTCGATTACCAGAAATGGAACCGGTGACCCTTGGTTTAGAGATATTTGCCATATATATCCACCAAACGCGAAAATTATCTGATTAAGTTTTAGTCGTGATTAACACTTTTTAGTCGACCAATAAGAATCCGCCAAAACGCTTACATTCTGCCGTTTCAAACTATTTCTTTATAAGCGCATGGTACAGTGGAAAAAGCATTGGTCCATCAACCTGTAGGTTGTCGGTTCGAACCCCGTCGGTGCATCGCACATTTTTTTAATTATTTGTTTTTATTTTTTTTTCTTAGGGTGTATTGAGATAGGACATGGTTTTTCGAGCTCAAAAATATATTTTTTATTTTTTTTAAAGCCATATTTTAAGAGTTATCCTGGTTTTGCGACACTATAGATTTACTAACGGTTAGTAGATACTTTACTTACGGTAAGTGAATTTTTTATTTATGGTTAATATGTTATTTTATAACCTTAATTGGGTGAGAATTAATGAATTCTTACTTAGGATTATTGGTTATTTTTGTCAGCGTAGAAGGTAAAACAAAGCATTATTGGCCAGTTGCACCGAAAATTTCTTAAATCTAGATATGGCCAAATTTTGTAGGAGAAGGGTGTAACGGGGAAAAATTTGTAATGAAAACACATACAAACATGCAGTTTTTAGATTTATGAATTGATCTGGTGACAATATAATTTTATGAAGAAAAAAACGTTGGTACGGATAGTCCACCATACAATCAATTATTTTATGTTGTAGCTTTAAAAGATTTGAACCTTATAACAATTTTTGCGTATTATTTACGAACCAACATCTGAAAACCGCATATCAATAGCTGCTTTACTTCTAAAGTTATGATTTGTTTATATATTTTAACGTTTTTTCAAATAACTCGGAAACTAGAGCTACCACGAATTTGGACCTTATAACAAAATTTGTAGTCCATATTCATGGAAACTTAAATCTGAAAACCGTATATCGCTACTTACTTTTGTTTCAAAGTTACAATTTTTTAAAATATTTTATCCCCCATTTCCCCCCTTCAACCTCCCACCACCTTACCCAAAAGCTAATCAGTTCATGGTCAGCTGATAAAGGATTTTTATTTCAAATTTCCTAAAAATCCATTAAGGCGTTCTTGAGTTATCGTGTATACAGACAGACAACAGACCGACAGACAACTTATCTTTTCGTCGATTAAAGTGTTTTGGATCCTTAGTAACTCATTTTTGATACAATTAAGAAAAATCAAAATTTCACGTTTTTAATAGCCCCCCATACCATATTGGTATGGTGGACTAAAAACGGAGGTAGGGGGTGGGTGACGGTTGTAAATTCAGAACTTTGGAATGAAAACAGATACAAATATGTGGTTTTCAGATTTATGATTTGATCTGGTGACAATACAATTTTATGAAAAGGGAGTGGGTGAGTGGTGTAAAGGGGGTAAATTCAGAGGTATGTTTAAACATTTTTTCCCTTAATAATAAATTCCCAGTTGACAGTCACAGCACACTTATTTTTTTCAACAAAAATTTTAACGGGTATGTATGGTTTAGAATGTGATTTTTATAAAATATTAAATATCTTTTACACCACTGATCCGATTTTTAAAAGAAAAACAAAGTTTTAAAGAAAATTTGAAAGCGATCAAAATAATTTAAAAAAAATAGATGTATAATTTAAAAAATCGTAACTTAGTATTATATCTCAAAAACTAAACGAGATATGAGAAGAGTAAATAAATGTTTAGAATCTTTAAAACAATGTTCATCAAAAATGTCGAAATTTTTAAAAATAAAGGAGTTATAGACCTCCTGGCAAAATGCAAATTTCTCAATAACACCATGTAACTCATTAACAAGTCAAATTATGGAAATATGGATTTTCCATTCGATTTCTCATGAAATTTAAGCCTCACAAGCACAAGTGGAGTTCGGTTTTTTTCTACCAACCCGAGAAATAGACTAAACCCTTCACAATCATTGAATTTAGGACACCCTATACATAGGTAACACAACATACATGTAGGTACATGCAAAAAATGGGAAAAATGTGATAATTTATTTTTTTTTAATAGTCAAGCCAATAGTAAATTTCTGATTTTATTAGGAACCTGTATTTTTAATTTTTCCTGGCAATTTTTAAAGCTATTTTGACAACTGAGCGCAGCTTAGCGCAAAAAGGCAAAAGTGGCCTTGTAAGGACAAGGGTTTAAGTTAACTTAAAAAAAAAATTGAGACACGGGATTTTTTATATTCTTCTTTAAATTTTGTAAATTTTTTCACAAAATTAAATTTTGTATCCAATTTACAAGCACGCTGTGCTGATATTAGCCAATGAAATTTGAAAAAATATAATGTATTGTAAAGAGTAATCTTCGTCCTTACGATCCAGTGCAAGACCAAAAATATGCCACTTGAAATAAGTACACAAAAAAAATATAAAATAAAGATGTTTGGGCACAAAAAATACAATAAAAACTGCAAAAAACAGCCAATTTAGACAAGCTGTAGCAGGTGTATGAGAATTTATTCCTTTACATTATTGAATAGAATGGCATTTTCCGTCCGACGTACCGTTTTTACGGCTACAAGAAAAAAACTACAAAAAGTGTAAAAATTTGGCGGTTTTTGGGCTACCAAAAGTTAAGCTACCTGGGATGGTGCAAACTCTGATTACACACATTCAGGACCAAATAGAGGTATTAAAACGATTTCCCACTCGCAAAAAATGGGAAAAATGTGATTAGATAATTTATTTTTTTTAATAGTCAAACCAATAGTATATTTCTGATTTTATTAGGAACCTGTATTTTTAATTTTTCCTGGCAATTTTTAAAGCTATTTTGACAACTGAGCACAGCCTAGCGCAAAAAGGCAAAAGTGGCCTTGTAAGGACAAGGGCTTAAGTTAACTTTAAAAAAAAATTGAGACACGGGATCAATATATACTTTTTTATATTCTTCTTCAAATTTTGTAATTTTTTCACAAAATTAAATTTTGTATCCAATTTACAAGCACGCTGTGCTGATATTAGCGAATGAAATTTGAAAAAATATAATGTGCTGTAAAGAGTAATCTTTGTCCTTACGATCCAGTGCAAGACCAAAAATATGCCACTTGAAATAAGTACACAAAAAAAAATATAAAATAAAGATGTTTGGGCACAAAAAATACAATAAAAACTGCAAAAAACAGCCAATTTAGACAAGCTGTAGCAGGTGTATGAGAATTTATTCCTTTACATTATTGAATAGAATGGCATTTTCCGTCCGACGTTTTTACGGCTACAAGAAAAAAACTACAAAAAGTGTAAAAATTTGGCGGTTTTTGGGCTACCAAAAGTTAAGCTACCTGGGATAGTGCAAACTCTGATTACACACATTCAGGACCAAATAGAGGTATTAAAACGATTTCCCACTCGCAAAAAATGGGAAAAATGTGATTAGATAATTTATTTTTTTTAATAGTCAAACCAATAGTATATTTCTGATTTTATTAGGAACCTGTATTTTTAATTTTTCCTGGCAATTTTTAAAGCTATTTTGATAACTGAGCACAGCCTAGCGCAAAAAGGCAAAAGTGGCCTTGTAAGGACAAGGGCTTAAGTTAACTTTAAAAAAAAATTGAGACACGGGATCAATATATACTTTTTTATATTCTTCTTCAAATTTTGTAATTTTTTCACAAAATTAAATTTTGTATCCAATTTACAAGCACGCTGTGCTGATATTAGCGAATGAAATTTGAAAAAATATAATGTACTGTAAAGAGTAATCTTTGTCCTTACGATCCAGTGCAAGACCAAAAATATGCCACTTGAAATAAGTACACAAAAAAAAATATAAAATAAAGATGTTTGGGCACAAAAAATACAATAAAAACTGCAAAAAACAGCCAATTTAGACAAGCTGTAGCAGGTGTATGAGAATTTATTCCTTTACATTATTGAATAGAATGGCATTTTCCGTCCGACCTACCGTTTTTACGGCTACAAGAAAAAAACTACAAAAAGTGTAAAAATTTGGCGGTTTTTGGGCTACCAAAAGTTAAGCTACCTGGGATGGTGCAAACTCTGATTACACACATTCAGGATCAAATAGATGTATTAAAACGATTTCCCACTCGCAAAAAATGGGAAAAATGTGATTAGATAATTTATTTTTTTTAATAGTCAAACCAATAGTATATTTCTGATTTTATTAGGAACCTGTATTTTTAATTTTTCCTGGCAATTTTTAAAGCTATTTTGATAACTGAGCACAGCCTAGCGCAAAAAGGCAAAAGTGGCCTTGTAAGGACAAGGGCTTAAGTTAACTTTAAAAGAAAATTGAGACACGGGATCAATATATACTTTTTTATATTTTTCTTCAAATTTTGTAATTTTTTCACAAAATTAAATTTTGTATCCAATTTACAAGCACGCTGTGCTGATATTAGCGAATGAAATTTGAAAAAATATAATGTACTGTAAAGAGTAATCTTTGTCCTTACGATCCAGTGCAAGACCAAAAATATGCCACTTGAAATAAGTACACAAAAAAAAAATATAAAATAAAGATGTTTGGGCACAAAAAATACAATAAAAACTGCAAAAAACAGCCAATTTAGACAAGCTGTAGCAGGTGTATGAGAATTTATTCCTTTACATTATTGAATAGAATGGCATTTTCCGTCCGACGTTTTTACGGCTACAAGAAAAAAACTACAAAAAGTGTAAAAATTTGGCGGTTTTTGGGCTACCAAAAGTTAAGCTACCTGGGATGGTGGAAACTCTGATTACACACATTCAGGACCAAATAGATGTATTAAAACGATTTCCCACTCGCAAAAAATGGGAAAAATGTGATTAGATAATTTATTTTTTTTAATAGTCAAACCAATAGTATATTTCTGATTTTATTAGGAACCTGTATTTTTAATTTTTCCTGGCAATTTTTAAAGCTATTTTGATAACTGAGCACAGCCTAGCGCAAAAAGGCAAAAGTGGCCTTGTAAGGACAAGGGCTTAAGTTAACTTTAAAAAAAATTGAGACACGGGATCAATATATACTTTTTTATATTCTTCTTCAAATTTTGTAATTTTTTCACAAAATTAAATTTTGTATCCAATTTACAAGCACGCTGTGCTGATATTAGCGAATGAAGTTTGAAAAAATATAATGTACTGTAAAGAGTAATCTTTGTCCTTACGATCCAGTGCAAGACCAAAAATATGCCACTTGAAATAAGTACACAAAAAAAAATATAAAATAAAGATGTTTGGGCACAAAAAATACAATAAAAACTGCAAAAAACAGCCAATTTAGACAAGCTGTAGCAGGTGTATGAGAATTTATTCCTTTACATTATTGAATAGAATGGCATTTTCCGTCCGACGTTTTTACGGCTACAAGAAAAAAACTACAAAAAGTGTAAAAATTTGGCGGTTTTTGGGCTACCAAAAGTTAAGCTACCTGGGATGGTGCAAACTCTGATTACACACATTCAGGACCAAATAGAGGTATTAAAACGATTTCCCACTCGCTAATTAACTCCTCAAAATGGTTTCTTAACCTAATTTGACTGGTCTACGATACCTATGTGAATTGCCTCAGGATTTTTATGCGGGTTCTAGTTTATTTTCTTTGATTTTTGAAACTCTTCCCGATGCAAATAAATTTTTAAAACACATCTTATTAAAAGCAAACAAATGCCCAGTATTCCTCGTTGAACATCAGAATTAATTTAATATATTGAAGTGTCATTAATAAACTGGATAGGATTGGTCCAAATTATTCTGTAGCCATGAGAAGTATTTAGTTCGGGTTGTCTCAAGCTTCAAGCAAGCTAAGATAAATTACTGGTGTTACACTGATCGTTTATAATAATGTTACTCCGAGATGACATTGCGGACATGACACTGGGAAGCGACTATTTGCGTAGGAATGTTTCTATAGACGGCAGTCAGTTCGGGGACCTCATTGTATTTTTTTTCGTTGTAACGGTATCAATGGATGTATGGCAATACAGGTTTTTTTTACGGAAGAAAAGTATAGTTTTTTTTTTATTATAGTCAAATTAAGATATTATGAGGAATTAATTTCCAGCGAGCTGGAAATCATTTTAATACCTTTATTCGATACTAAATGCCTGTAATCTAAGTTTGCCTATTCCAGGTGGTGAGCTAAACTTTTGGTAGTCAAAAAACCGCCAAATTTTTGCACTTTTTTATTTTTTTGCTTGTAGTTGGAGAACGGTGTGTTGGACGGAAAATGCCATTCTATTCAATAATGCATCGGACTAAATTCTGCGTTAAATGACATGCAAAACGTCAAAAAAAAAACGGGGCAAAATTACATTTTGCGACGTCGCACAGTGGATCAGGGCATAGGGAAATAGGGACATTATAATTATAATGTTTTTGCAACTTTTTCAGATCAACATTTTTTAAAATCAAAGCAAGTAATTAAAAGAAGCGTTTCTTTTGTCTTATTAGCAATAAATAAATAAATGACAGGTGAAAAAACCTGCCATTTTCTTAGGGGGATGTTTTTTCCTGGCACATTTTAATATGTTATAAAGGGTGTCTCAGTGAGCAATTTTTGTCATGGAATTTTTTTCCAATATGTACAGGGTGAGCTAGAAATTGACTAGAAAGTTACATACATACATTTTAATACCTTTATTCGGTACTAAATGCGTGTAATCTAAGTTTGTCCATCCCACATGGCCGATTTTTTTACTAAACTTAACCTTTGTTTACGAGAAAACTAAAGATAGGATAAAAATGGTTTCTGCAAATCTGATTAAATAGATAACGACCTACATTTTTCATATTAGAACTCATGCCCGTATGTGTACAGAGTATCCAAAAAGTACGCCTTAAATTATTCAAAATCCTTTATTTTAGAAGCCCATTTGACGCTTATAAGAGTAGTAGGATTAGCAAAAAAATCCATCTATCTAGTAGACTATGATTTGTAGAAGCGTCGGAAATAGACCGAAAATATTTTCGTCCCTAGAGAAGAAAACACTTTCTCCTGTTGAGATGAAAATGAAAAAAATGTAATATTAATGAAAAATACGAATTAAATCCTAAACTGGTCGTAGGAAAAATAGCGTACACAACTCAATAGAAAGTGACTTTCTTACACTCGCGTGTTGTTTCACTCGGCCCGTGCTTCGTTCAAAACATTCACGTTGAGGTGAAATATGTCACTTTCTTCTCTAGTTATGTAATATACTATTTTTTATTTTTGAGTACCTTTAGGCGTAGGCAGGGGGTGTACTAAGATTTTGAGATGTCTGTTTATCTTAAATTCGTGAAGGCGGAAATTTTCATAAAATTACACTCAAAATTGCATTATTTACATCTTTAAATTAAAATCGTAGATATTTATGATTGCAATTTGTGCAGGCAGTTCTTAAAATTTGATTTTACTTATGTTATTTAGCAAAAATTTGAGTTGAGGGG
The DNA here is from genome assembly GCA_963921995.1 of Oxystoma pomonae. Classification (NCBI taxonomy): domain Eukaryota; kingdom Metazoa; phylum Arthropoda; class Insecta; order Coleoptera; family Brentidae; genus Oxystoma; species Oxystoma pomonae. The sequence continues at coordinate 24,014,501 of OY998164.1, read as the reverse complement.
GCTAATTGCGATTTTATTGAAATTTTTTAAATCCGGTGACAATGTATGCAAATATGAATTCAACAGCAAAAAAAATCAGAGCGAAATTAGGATATCACTTGCCTATATTGGTAGGTCAATTTTTTGCATAAAATCAACCCCTCCTCTGCTGTGGTATTTTTCAGAAAAAAAAATGTACCGCATTTCGAGTGCGGCGACCAAAAACCGACAAAAATGATGTGTCACACACCTATAATTGGTTCAAATATTTTTTCTTTCAGTATTTTCACTTTAAAATGGCCACCATCTTGGATTTTCAAAATGTCCAAAAGTGTCATAATGGCATGCCTGTAACTATAAATTCTGCTAAAAAATAATAATAAAAAAGTAAAACCACTGATAAGTCCATCAGTGGTTTCACTGGTCACCCTCATACACTTTGATTTCCAACTTTGAATCATTCACAAATAGGCATCCTTCCGCACTGGCACTTATCTAACTCACCTGATACGGGTTCGTCCTGGCGTGTTAATAGCGACATAAAGCTATTTGTAATTCATCGCGGTATACGTATCCGCATCTAGCAAGAACCAAGCACATTAATTGGTCAGAAACTTGTACCACATTCGAAAACAGCAGATATATGCTAATCTAAGGTGTTCTTGAACGCGATAGTTGTTGAGATGCGTTAGGTATCACGTATCGTTACGGCACACGTATCGTAACTCAGCGCCTATTGCGTTCAGAAACACCTTAAATTAGCATATATCTGGTCTTTTCCAACGTTCAATCAATGTGCTTTGTTCTCGCAATATGCGGATACGTATACCGCGATGAGTTACAAATAGCTTTATGTCTCTAGTCTTTCCAGTAAGGCTACGCTCCTACATAGGCCAATTTTAAACAAAAACAAGTAGCGATATACGTTTTTTAGATTTAAGTTTCCATGAATATGGCCTACGAATTTTGTTATAACGTCCAAATTCGTGGGAGCGTTTTAGTTTCCGAGTTATTGGAAAAAACGTTAAAATATATTTAAAAAAATCATAACTTTAGAAGTAAAGCAGCTATTGTTATGCGATTTTCAGATTTTAGTTTTCCTAAATATTACCCAAAAATTTTGATATAAGGTTCAAATCTTTCAAAGCTACAGTTTTTGAAGTATTTGCATTTAATTTGCGGCCGTTTTTAAATGATTTGGAGTTTTTAAATAAGGTGCAACTGTGAACCCGAATCTTGCTACTAATGGCCAGTTGCATCACTGTTAAACCTACTTTATATATAACCGCGTTGTATAGAATTAATACCTTAAGTTAAAACACCAAAGGGTTACATTCTAAACGCCGATTAAATTTTAAATTCAGTTAACGCTAAATGTTATGTTTAATACAAAAAGAAAAGCTTTGGAAAAACCACTGGTCCATTATTTTTTCGAGAAGTTTCCAAAGGTCATTTTTTAAAAAAATATGCATAAACCTTATTTTAAGTGTGTTTTTGTAAAAGTCAGGTAATAGGGCCCTGTCATTAAAAAAATAAATTTATATTTTTAGAATCTCAAAATAACTGATAACTTTTCTTACAACAATTTTTTCCTCGTACATATATACTTCATTTTTTTTTGCTTTAAACTTGAAAAAATTTAATGTGACACAGTTATGTGTATTTTTTCAGAAGAGATACTTATATCAATTATTGTAAAATTAAATTAAACATTAATAGTAGCTGAGCGTGTAATAACCATAACATGCTAATTAGTATACTATACTTTACCTACGACCAATGAAAATGTCATCATAAATAACAGAAATTATTAAAATTATCAAACACGGACACTTAAAAAAATCTACAACCTTCATAACCTGAAGTTCAAATGACGTTCTATCTGAAACGTCAAAACAAATAAGGTTACTAAGGAACTTTTCATATATCTTTTCAAAAACAAGGTATTTTTTCTTTAAATGCGTAATATGTCAATTAAGGAGAATTAGTTTTTGTTAGGTACTAAAATTATATTGGATTTATTTACGTTTAATAAATATGACTTGAAAACATAGAAAAATAATTCACATTTTTGCGTCATTTGTGCTCTTATAAAATAAAGTTTCATCGCTTATCAGGCCATCTTGTGGTTTACGTCTAAGCTTTATTATTATCCTAGGACCGTTAAATGGGCCATTAAAATCGTGTTGAGATGGTCTTAAAATTAGTATTATTCGTTGGTCGTTGGTAAATATTTTAGCGTATCAGAATAGTTTAAAACCCTGCCAAAGGACACTAAATTTTTGATATGTTTATGCCATTTTTTGAACGTTTGTTCGTAAATAGAAAAAACGCGGGACAAAATAATTTTTTTTGTAATTTTCAATTATCTTTGCGCAAATTTTTATGATGGCCAAAAAATCAATTTTCAACAACTAAGAAGACATATATCATCGACCTGCCCCTCCACTCTCTTTGTGAACAAGTTATGCAGTTTTAACGTATGTAAAAGTTGAGCCCATAAATAACCAAGCACAGAAACAACATTGAATTAAACCAGGCACCTGACTTGAATGAACTGATACATTCAAACGGATTTATCAGAAATATCACAAAGTGTCAGGGCACGTATTACTTCATTCGGTGTTTGGAATATCAAAATCGTATAAATTTAAAAAAAAGTAACGATATAGTCTTAAGTCCGTAGAAAATAGGGAACTTTAGGAAATAAACAAACGTATAGCACACCGTATACGTAAACTAATGATAAAATTGGCTAGTTTCATACAAATGTAATATTTTTAATTTCTGGAAATAAATCGTAAGTCTTGGTCTATTCTATTCTATTCTAATGTATTATCTTATATTTCATGGTATTCTATTCTATTCTATTTATATGTATATACCTGCCACCTCCAGTTAGATGACAAAAGGCTTTTTAAAGTAGCAATTTTTTGACGGTATGACGTCGCCAAATACGACCCGACGCCTAGGAGTATACCCTGACCCGATTTGCACCAATTTGCTGAATAATTTTTAGTCAACATGACGTCGTGATCACGTCCTACACTGACGGTGCTTATTTTGGTTATGTATTTTTTTGTTCCCACAAATAAAAACTTATTTTAATCATGTTAATTGCCCGTTTTTGCCCAAACCTGTGACTAAATCTATAAACGCATTTCAGCAAACACAAATCGTTGACATTGAATCGGGCCAATGTCGACAACGTCGGCAGTTTGTCGGCATGGGCGACTACACGCTGGGCCGATGTTGTACAGATTGCCATTTTCAGTTTTCGGTCAATAATCGGCAACTGAAGGAGGTCCATATCACTACAGTCGACTTTATGCCGACACTACTTTAGGACCAACTTTGGTCCGATTGGAACTTTGTTTTATCGGTCGAAAATCGGAAACTGACGATGGCCCGAGTTACTATAGTCGACTTTATGCCGACGCCCACTTTGTCTGCTTTAGGGCCGACGACGGTCTGACTGAAACCTTGTTTAATCGGACGAGAATCGGCAACTGACGATTGCCCGATTTACTATAGTCGACATTATGCCAACGCAAACCTTATCTGCTTTAGGGCCGATAATGGTCAGATTGGAACTTTGTTTAGTCGCTCGAAAATCGGCAACTGACGATGACCCGATTTACTATAGTCGACTTTATGCCGGCGCCCACTTTATCTGCTTTAGGGCCGACGACGGTCCGATTGGAACTTTGTTTAATCGGACGAGAATCGGCAATTGACGATGGTCCGATTTACTATAGTCAAAATTATTCCAACGCAAACCTTATCTGCTTTAGAGCTGATGATAGTCCGATTGAAACTTTGTTTAATCGGTCGAGAATCGGCAACTGTTGATAACCCGATTTACTATAGTCTACTTTATGCCGACGACCACTTTATCTGCTTTAGGGCCGACGATGGTCCGATTGAAACTTTGTTTGATTGGTCGAGAATCGGCAACTGACGATGGTCCGATTTACTATAGTCGACTTTATGCCGAAAGGCACTCTATCTGCTTTAGGACCCACGATGGTCTGATCAGATTTTTGTTCGATTGGTTGATAACCGGCAACAGACGATGGTACGTCACATTAAAATTTTTAACCTGCTTAATAGTTTCATCCTAGTATGTAGAGATGGCGCTAATGTCACTATGTTCCCTGTACAGTGGAAGATAATATTATATATATAATGAGCAAAGATATTTCAAAACTAGAATACGGACTTGACAAGATGGTGGTACTTCTCAACAAGAATCACCTCTTCCGTCACTTAAACCACTCCGACTGGTTAAGCACCCGCATTATCGAAACTTTGTAGTTTGCCAATGTCGGATCGGGTCAAGCAACCACAGAAAGACCTGCCGACTAGCGGGAGGGTAAAAGCGAAAAACACCCAAAAAAAGGTGAAAAGATTTATTTTGCTCTGTTTCTTTACAAAAAACGTTTTTTTTACGAAAAACTTGAGCTCTGCCACTTTTTTTATTTTTTTCTTCAACTTTCTCGAAATTTTCGTCATACCGTAGAAAAAAATTATTTCCCCCATGGTCATATTCTCCTTTTATTCGAAACGCAAAAATGTTAGAAAAACAAAGCACGATCACCGACGTCGGTCCGCTTTGAGAGGGATGTGGGGCCTTATTATCCACTCATTATCGGACCTTTGTGGTTTGCCATTGTCGGGCCGCTTTAAGCTACCACCGACGGACCTTCGTTAATCGCCGACGTTGGACCAATGTCGGACTTAAATAGTTTACCGATGTCGGGCCGAGACCAGCTTGCCTACGTTAGACCGACCAAATTAAGCAGCTATATGGGCAGATGTTCGGCACCATGTGGTTAAACCATATCGGACCTTAATCGTACGGCGACGGTATGCCGACGTCAGCAAAAAGTAAAATTTACCATTGGTCCGACGGCGGGCTACAGTCTAACGTTGCGTCGGCAAACATACATTGGGCCTACATCGCAAAGCGGACAAAAAATACAGCAAATTCAGCAATCGACATCGGGCCGACGAAGGCCCGAGGGAACCGTGTTTGCTGGGATACCAGTTTACTGTTAAATACACTCCTTGTAGCTCTAAATAACAAATGCTCCTTCTTGTTTACTTCCAGAAAAATTATTTTATTATACAGGGTTCCTAAGATTTTCCTTAGGGATAGGATTTCAATAAATCAAACAGAAATGGCATAGAAAGTTCTGCGCGCACAAAAGAAACAGGTATATTGAGCAATGGTGCCAGTTTGTTATTATCTACGGACTGCTTTCATGAGAAAAAATTGTCGCCACTCTTTCATTGTGAGCATAAATCATAGTTGCAATAATAACCGTTGACAAGATGTCTACAAATTCCGCTAGATGGCGGCCACACCATGAGATTAGATGTTTTCTGGTCCAAACCACAGCTTTTTCTTGCTTAAAGAAGGCGGCAGGGTCCATTATTTACGGTACTGAGCGATAAACTTGTGATGTTGTTAACATTAGAAAGAAATATATTCGCTTTAAATTAAATTTCTTTCCATTCTGTTCTACTAGTGACATCAATTGGGAAACGGCCAAACCATGCAGCTAGCACTAGCAGCCAAAGAAATCGGCGCTGTTTTTCCTGCAGAGCTTTTTGCTTGCGATATTATTGATTTTAAATAAAGCTGGCCCTACACTACATTTGATATTCTCGAGGTGTTCTATGACATGAACTCGAAACATGTAGCGAACTAATTCTTCAAAACTAGCGGGAGGGTAAAAGCGAAAAATAAGGGGCTGCCAATATTTGTAACACCCAACCCAACCCAACCCAAAAAGGGGTGAAAAGATTTATTTTGCTCTGTTTCTTTACAAAAAACGTTTTTTTTACGAAAAACTTGAGCTCTGCCACTTTTTTTATTTTTTTCTTCAACTTTCTCGAAATCTTCGTCATACCGTAGAAAAAAATTATTTCCCCCATGGTCATACTCTACTTTTATTCGAAAAAATTTAGAAATAGAGACGGGATCAGTTTTCCTAAAACGGGGGATCTTGGTTTCGAGTGAGAAGATAAAGGGCGCCGCAGGCAAAAATTTTTCAATTAAATTAGCCGAACGCAAAAATGTTAGAAAAACAAAGCACGAAATAAAAATGGCGCCGCTTACAATTTTTTTTCAAAAATTACGTAATTTCGGAAACGCAAAGGAATAGATCTAAAGAGTATAATTTTTAAGAAAAAAATATCAATTTTCTCGCCATCCTCCACTACAGGGGCCGTGCACAAATTACGTAATGGTCATAGGGGGGAGGGGGGGTTACAAAACGTTACGTAGGGGGGAGGGGGGTTTTCGACACCGTTTGCATTTGTGTGAAACTAAGAAAATTGGAAATGAAAATAAGTGAAAATTTTCTTTTTTTTTTGGGGGGGGGGTAGTGATCTTGAAATCGTTACGTAATATTAAGGGAGTGGCGTGCCAAACCGTTACAAAACATTACATAGGGAGGGGGTCAAAAATTGGTAAAATCACCGTTACGTAATTTGTGCACGGCCCCACATCTGACTGTTCCTCTTTTTTGATTTCGAATCAAAACCCAAGTTGGACGTTCGGCGTCAACCCGTCCTATTTGCTTGATAAAGTTTCTACGGAAATATCTCAGTCGATTTCTCCGGCCGTGTATGAACGCTTTAGGTTAGGCATTTGCATGTATCTCAGTCCCCAGCCTGAAAACAGTGCGTTACAAAAAAACAATGGTTACAAAATGAAAAGCCGAAAAATATTTTTTTTTACGGTATCTTTCATCAGTTTGGTATTAAAGTCGAGCAAAAACAATTTTTATTCAAGTCCTAAAGGTATGAAAATGGAAAACATTAGAAAACAACAACCTGGAATGGATTTACTACGTGCAAGATGTAGTGACAACATCGCCCCATGCCCATCCTTTTCTGCCTAATGTGCTTTTCCGTTTGTCTGCGTCTTATACACGGCTGCTTGGCCCCCTAAGGATTTGCTTAGGAACCCTGTATACAAATATGTTTCGCTGTATTCTGCGTCGATAATTAGGTGTAAAAGTTAATTTAGAAGGCAAAAAAGCATCAAAAAATTACACAAGAAGCTTTTTAAAACTTGTTTATGTTTGGACAACATTAGGTCGTGAATTTCCAATAGTGGATGCGTCCGCGTAAGGCGCACTCTGTTGGGTGGAAGACGCAGAGCCATCCGGAAAACATCACAAACACCGACTACAGGCCACAAGATTCGAATGACGTCATTATATCGCCCCCCGACAGAGTCTCATTCCTCTTTCAAGACAGCTCGGGTAGTGTCGGATTCTCACCAACCAACCAGCCTGATGGCTGGCCAGAGTCACCGTACTGCAGCCATTATTGACTTATTGTGCACCCTTTGATTCTACTTTAACCACTCCATTAGATTTATCCCATGTACGAGTTTATACAGGTTCTTAATGGAGCAGTGGTTAATGGGTTTAGTTTAACTTCCCATAGGGTTATACCCTCGAGCATCGTTTGTTTTAGACAGGGAGCACCACGAGAAGGTGAGATTGGAATTTGGATATGAGAGAGGCTACATGTATTCGCATCATATTGATGGAATACCTCTGGTACCTCTGCACGACCACTACCTATGGTTTAGCCCTGGAAGCTTGCCTCTTTCGCAAAAGAACAGATTTTTCTGGGCTGCAACCTTCTTAAATCGCCTGGGACCAACAGATAGTTACCAAGGTGTGACTCTCTTGACCTGGCCAGAGCCGAACACTTCAGCAGGACATGCGAGGACGATTCTTCGTCCTTCATGCATCATCGACTTTTTGAGTCTCCGACGATTCGCAGCGTCTCTATAGGTGCTTGTTGAGGCAACAGTGTCCTGTTAAGAGCCCTGTTGCTAGTCTCACATCCTTCCTGCCTAGGTAAAGCAAGGACTTCGAGCAGGTGCTCTTCAGTCAGCTCTGTTTCGGTTGAACCGTCCTTGCTGACTACGATTTTGACCTGGAGCTCCTTGTGAATTTGTTTACATCAGAGGCGTCCCGAGGTGCCCCTGATGCGTTTGTAGAGTGCCCAATGGGTCCTTGTGCAGTTTGCCGTCGGGCATCTTGTGTTGAAGAAGATTTACTGGGTTCTTGAACAGTTTCTTGTTGATCCTTATCCTTAGAGGTTCCACTGGGTACCTGTTCAGTTACCTGTATTACCTCCTGGTTGTCGAACGGTCCTTCTGGAGTTCCTGTCTGTTAAAAAACATTCCTGAACCTTGTGGTTCCAAATTTCTTTAACATAATACACGTAGGACCTATATAGACTACTTACGCATGTTTTTAAGTACCACGAAAGCTATCAATTCAGTATTAAAAAAATAAACGACCAGACGAGTAAACCGGCTAGAATCACCTCCCCAGCACTTCGGGGAGGGGGCTTTGAGCAGATATAAAGACTACGTTATATTCGCATCACTATCCCTTACTCCCCACAACATACAATTGCTACTTGGGTATGTATATCGGGTTGGGTTTGTTGGTTGTATAGATGTCACCACGTCTTTGTAGTCAATGAGTAGTCAACAAAATAACTAATCGCATAAATTAATTAAAGAAGTTACGTCCTTGAATTGACAAAATGTCCGTCTTCAAACGGATGGCGCTCACTTAAAATGACAAAGGAGTAAATTTTAATGGTATAAAAGATCGAACAGTTTGATACATTTTGAGTAATAAGTGAAGGTGAAAGCCAATTTCTTAGGTGAGAATAGTGTGCGTGTGGTCAGTTTTTCTAAGAATTCAGGAAACAAAATGTTGAGAATAACTAATTTGATCGGAGGAATCTAGAGGTATTAGAGACTTATTTGAACACTTAATACACATAAATTCCAAGCGTTGGCGGAGCGATTTGCACCTGATCTACGTATCATTGTCCAAAATTTTTAAATTTTAAAGGTTTTAACAAGGGTAAAAATTGAGGTCAGTTAAGCCACACCCCCCCCCCCCCGAAAGATATTCGAGTTTTGATATGCTTCTAATTTAAAACCAATTTTGAACCAAACATTTTTTAAACACACTCCTCCCTGGTTAAAGATATTCGAGTTTTGATATGTTTATAATTTTTAACTAATTTTGAACCGCTTTTAAAAAATTTTAACCACATTCCCTGGTTTTTTTTAGCTTGACGTCCGGCTGCACTCCTATTTTGAATATTAAAAAAAACCAGGAGGGAGTGTGGATCAAAATTTTTAAAAGTGATTCAAAATTAGTTCAAAATTATAAGCATATTAAAAATCGTTTGACGTCAACCTGCACCCCCCCCCCACCATATTTAAAAGAAAATAGGGTTACTAGTGGGTTTTTAGAAATTCTCTTTGGTGATATTAGGGACTTATCGGTACATAAAGTCGGCATAGCCTGTCTGTAATAAAGCCTGTCTGACGTTGTTGTTGCCTAAATATGTTATCTTTGCTATCAAAATAATGTCGACTTTCATAATGTTTGTGCCTGCCTTTAATAACGGACGGAATTAACATTAATTTGTCAACTTTAAGAATGGCACAGTATGAGCATGTTTAGATGACATGTTTACATGACAAAAATGTCATGCAGAAGCCTATCAACCTTCGTGCGGAACTGTCAGAAATAGTTCCGAGACAGGCTTTGTCGACCATTACTTAGTTTATACGGGCCCGTTAAATCGTTTAAATTTCAAACCGTTTTCCTAAAACGCATGTATAAACACTACCTAAACCGTTTTGCGCTTTAGCTAAAATCGTTTTAAAAATTCGGATTAGCGTTTGTAAAACCGGTTAAAAGTGCGTGTAAACCCTCAAACCGTTTTTGAAGCCAGTGCTGCCAACCGAAAAGTTCAAAATGAGTTCAAGGTCGATTGCGATATGAAACCAGGTATGTGCCCACTATACCAACCAGTCGGCTTTTGGTTGCGTTAAGGTTGGCAGCGCTGGAGCATCTGATCCAAAAGCGTTTTTAATTTAAATGTATAAACAGTAGGCAAAATGCGCATTGGCGGTAAACCGCATTAAAATAAAAACGGTTTAGGGGCCGTATAAACTAAGTCATTATGTACCGATAAGACCCTTTTAGGAGTTTGAAATTAGTTCTTAATTTTGGTGTTGCTTTTCATTTTCTCTATGCTTTAAATGAGGAGGGTGCTTGACGTCCGGGTGCACCCCCATTTTGAATATTAGAGAAAAACAGGAAGGAGTGTGCTTCAAAATTTTTAAAGGTGGTACAAACTTCGAAATTGGTTCGAAATTATAAGCATATTAAAACTCGAATATCTTTCGGGAGGTGTGTGGCTTGGCTGAGCTAAATATTAACAAAAACTCAGAAAAACTAATGAGCACCACTAGTGCGAAACACGTTTTTCAAAATATTCAAGTTCACGTACACCTTTTGACCAGCATCCAAGATATCCTGACCATTTTACGATAGCACCACATCGAGAATGCTTTAAACCTATAAAAACGAAGCACATGAATTCGGTGAATGTTGAATATTCAGGGGATATCACAACGCAGAATCACAGAAGGCTAAGACAGACTGTATACGATACCTAAATGAAAAAAAATATCTGTTAAAAAGCATTCCTGAACCTTGTGGTTCCAAATGTCTTTAACATAATACACGTAGGGCCTATATAGACTACGTACGCATGTTTTTAAGTACCACGAAAGCTATCAATTAAGTATTAAAAAAATAAACGACTATCAGATTGCTTTTGGCTAAATATGTTTATATACACGCGTAATTATATGGTGCACCGCTGATTATATACAGGGGGGTGCGATTGGTATTTTTCCGGCCCGAAGGTGCTGAATATATTGCAGCTCAATATACAGTCACACTCTTGTGCAAGTAAAGTATAGACAAAGTTTTAGGAAATGCGAAAGACGAAATCAGCATTTAAAGCAAAACATCATCAGTTACAGTCATATAACTATGAGATACTTTTCACAATATTTTCCTTGTTTTTCAAGCCGTTACAAATTTGCGATCCTTGGACCATTATATTATCTCATAGTTATGTGACATATTGTTTTTTCTTTATAGTACCAAGATTCAATTCATTGAGCATAATTTGTATAAGAAATAAAATATTTTGTGGTCAAAATTAATTTTTTTGTGCTCTTTGTCTATCTTGTAACAGATTTTATGATTTCGATTGACAAAAAAAAATTCGATGCTATTATTTTTTTAATTAAGCAAGGAATGATACGATTTTAATAATTTTTGTTTTTATCTGATGAAAATTACAATTAAAAAATCCAAGATGGAGGAGCAATTTAAAATAGTTGTTTTTACAACTAGCGGCTAAAATGGTATTTTTTACAAGCGTTGGTTTAAATGACGAGCCCAGCAACTAATTTTTATACTATGAATCACGGCGGCCTATGGTAACCTTAAATTGTTGTCTTTAAATGATTTTTTCGTAAATACTTGGTGAAAACTGACGGAAATGGCTTAATTTTTAGGCAAGAATAATTAGATTTTTTCAATACTAATATATTCCGCTATTTCTCTTTAATTTCGGGTAAAAAACGCGCGATCAAAAAAAAAAAGTGTTTTTGCATCGGTAACCAAAAAAGCCATGCTTTACTTATCTGCAGACTGTTACTAAAATCATGTTTTTGATGAAGGTATAAAAAAAAAGTTTTTTTTGTAACCAAAAAAATCCAAGGCATTTTTGACCCCTTAATTGATTTATCTGTGATACATTGATGAATTAATGGTAAACATCAGTTATAAAGCTTTTCGTTTATACAAATACATGAATGCGATAATTGGAAAATTCGATTAAAAATAAATGTCAATATATGCGGAAAAATCTTATAAAAAACCACTACAAAAATTTTACAAATACGAAATGACAATTGTTAAATACTATACAGACCGCTTCAAGCTACTGCGAACATAGGGCGGAAGAAGTCTATATTGCCAGTGTACGTACATGCAGAGACACCGCACGCCTATCAGTGAAGCAACCAATACTCAGGCTTGCGATCACCATGCAAGTGGTATTTAGTACGCCTCTAACTACGGTGCTGTGTGGAGCGTAGTCAATGAAACCGGAATTTGGTCAATAAATACGCAAATTTTTATAACGTAATTTTCTTATTTTTTGTCACTGATAAATAAGAGCGTTTTATTGTCAACTGCTCAGATTTATCAGTGACGACGTGTTACAATGAAAATAATAAGGAGAAACAAAATAAAAGCAAGTTCTCAAAATAAAATAATACATTTTAAAAACCAAAAAGATTCTCCCAGTCAAAAAAAAATTAAAGCAAATGTTCGAAAAGTCCTTCTTGCTCGGCTAGACAATATCCGAGCCTACTATAAAAACCCCTTCTAACGTTTCCAAGCATGTTAGGGGTGATAATTTGAAAAGCTTCTTCAAAAACAGATAGAAGTCATTAGGAGCAAGATCGGGAGATCGAGCTGGCCATAAAATAGTTCCCCGTGTATTTATAACCCGATTAGGAAATACATTATCAAGATATTCCCTAACAAGGCCAACATTGTGAGCGGAACAACCATCTTGTTGAAACCATGTTTCACCAAATCTTACACCTAACAACTGCCTAGCAGTTGGAATAATGTGCTGCTGCAGTAGATCCAAGTATCTAGGACCATTCAAATTGCAATTGCCGTTAATAAAAAATGGCCCAATTACGTGTTCCCCTATAATACCCCCCCCCCCCAAACATTTAGTTTTTGGGGAAACAAAATGAATTTCCAAAAGATAACACTGCAGCGTGCTTCGAATCCACCTCGGTCGTACGGCACGGAGAGTAAATTGGACTTGATTCCCCCTATGTTCGCAGTAGCTTGAAGCGGTCTGTATATACTAAATCAATGAATAGCGAGCTTTCACTCAAAAAAGGTAATGGTAACCGTAGATCCGGATGGATTTCGCACTTGTGGTGCTCATCAGTACGGTGCTAGGAATTAGGAGATGAAATGATGATGGAAAAGAGACGCTTAATGTTCCTTCAAAATGAAAGTACATCTGCCGATTCTGCAATTTGACAGATGGTTGTCTTTTACATGAATCCTGTGTCATATTTTTCCATCATCATTTCATCATTTCATCTCCTAATTTTTAGCACCGTACTGATGAGCACCACAAGTGCGAAATCCGGATCTACGGTTACCATTACCACTTTTTTGAGGGAAAGCTCGCTATTCATTGATTTTGTTATTTATTCACCCTCACTAAATCCCTTTTTAAATTTACTAAATATCTTCCCTATCCTCCAAAACAATTTTAAAATTAGGACTAGATCTCACATCAACCCAACTTCGAACCCCACCTACTCAAATTATTACAAAAAAAGTGACAAATATCAAGATGTTTGAAGAGTTTCCTGCCAAAACTGCAACAATATTTGTCTGGGATGCTATACAGGGGGTTTCAAATTCAATGCTCATCGTGGGGATTTCCTAAACGGAGATACGAAAATATTTAAATTAGGGCAAAGTTGCGCAATTTTATGCTTTGCTTAAAACTAAAAGAAAAGTTTACAAATTCCGGATAGTTCCGGAGATAGGCAGAAAAAACCGAAATCTTCATTTTTAGTTTTTATTTTTCTGCGCCCTTATTCCTAAAGCTGTCAAAAAACGCTTAAAACTTTCTACAGGCACTTTTTAAGATCTACCTAGTGAGAGGTCCGTTTTTGAGACTTGATATTTCAGTGTGACAGGACCACTGTTAACATCATTTTTTCTTCTGCCGATTGGTTCATAAAGGATGACAGGTAACATTTTGCAACCTTATTTTGACAAGTCACCTGACGTTTTGGGTTTATTGACCATCATCAGCCAAATTTAAGTTTGCTTTTAACTTATATTTTGGAAATTTTTCTTTTTAACATTTTAAAAGTGACAGTTTCTTTGACATTTTGTTGTAACAAAATAACTTTACCTAATATTTTAAAAATACGTTTTTTTCTTAGTTTTTTATTCTTTGAATTTGGGCTGATGATGGTCAATTACCTCAAAACGTGAGGTCCTTGTCAAAAGCATGTGTCCATAAGAAAAATGAACTTGACAGTCCTCCTGTCACACTGAAATGTCAAATTTCTAAAACGGACCTCTCATTAGGTAGATCTTAAAAAAGTGCCTGTAGAAAGTTTTGAGCGTTTTTTGACAGCTTAAGGGCGTAAAAGAATAAAAACTAAAAATAAAGATTTCGGTTTTTTTCGACTATCCCCGGAACTACCGGAATTTGTAAACTTTTTTTTGTGCGTTTGAGCAAAGCGTCAAATTGCATAACTTTGCCCTAATTTAAACTTTTCGTTCCTCCTACCGTTTAGGAGATTCCCACGGTGAGTATCGAATTTCGAACACCCCGTATAACATCACGGATTGTTAATTTTAATTAATTTTTAAAAACAACATGTAAAATTTATAAAAGCAACATTTAAAACCAGTAAATTTTTATTTCTCCACGATGCAATTAATAAGTAATTTTAAATCTAGATTTGCCCCTTGCACACCAAACCACTCCTCCCCCACCCCCCACCTCCAAAAAAAGCTATGACCGTCCCCGGAGTATGCATTACCCCCCAAAACTTTGCTCCAGAACCGGCGCCGGTGCCTCCACCCAACATTTAAGCTAATCTAACTCACTTTTTTTAATAATATTTTACAAAAAGATAAGGTAGTGTGACTTAATCATCCTTTGTATGTACCCTTACGTCCTTTTCTGTATATAAGTTATTAGGGGGCTCAGGCGTAAAACACTTCTTAAAGGAGATTTTATAGAAAAAAAACGTTATTTTATGAGCAATAATCTTTAAAAACAAACCAACATTTTTGAGTTGCTTAAAAGTTTCCTTGACTTTACTACTTACATACAGTGCCCAAGGCGCGTTCGATATACATTTTATATACGTATTTTTTAATCGCAGCCTGCTGTGCAGCAATGTTCATTTGAATATTGGCATTCTCTATTGGTCTTTTATGATGGCTCGTGGCGATCCGACCCTCCCCTTTACGCTTAGCTTTTTGTTTTTCCATTTTCTTTTGTTTCTTTGTTCTTGTTACTTGCCATGCTTTTGTTTTTTTATTCATGTGAAATTTTTTGCTACATTAAATCATGAAAATTTTTGGTTAAATTGTTAAACCCTGGCCCTGACTTATATGGGCCCGTTTGTTCAAAGTCAGTTCAGAGGTTAAACTTGGTTTAAGAAAAATGGTGCGTTGGACAATTATGGTTTTCGGAGTTCTAGGAAAAGTTTAGTAGAAAAAAAAACACCTTTTTTAAATTTAAAAAACCAAATATAATAAAAAAATGTGCTTAGTAAAGGGTTATGTATTTTTCGAAAAATATTACATCAGTTTTAAGTTTATTTTAACTGCCATCAACGTTTTGGACAGGTAAAGCAGTGGCGTAGCCAGAAATCGACTCGGGGGGGGGGGGATTTCCTCATTTAGTAAAAATCTACCGACCTAGCTATGGCAAATTTTTAAAAATTATGAGGGAGAGGGGCGGTTGAATAGGTATTGTGTTAGTGTATGCGAAACAAACATACTTATTTTTAGAAGCAAGTCCCATCTAGTCTCATTTGCAGATTTTCTTCAAAATTAATCCTTAAATGCACCGCAGGCAAAATTTTTGAAAAAATTACACTAAAATGCTATTTATTACGCCTTTCAAATGTGGTTTTCAAAAATTGTAGCAATATTTAATACTGGTATAGCGCCGCACCGCAGGCAAAAATTTTTACAAAAAAAAATCTTTAAAACTTTAAAAATATTTTTGAAAAAGTAGATTGGGTTAGATGCCAAGAAGGGGTGTGGGTTGCGTTGGTAGATATAGATTTGTCGCTAAATCATAAATGCACCGCAGTTGAAAATTTTTAGAAAATATTTATACTAAGAACGCCATTTATTACACGTTTTGAATGCTGCTGCTGGTGTTAAAAATTCTTTAGAATTAAACTAAAATTATATCCATTAATGATGTCATAGCACCGCAGGTAAAATTTTTAAAATATAAGACATCACATGAAACAAGCGTTACAAACCTATTAATTTATTGTAGATTGGGTTGGACCCCCAAAACTCCCCCTGGCTACGCTACTGGGTAAAGTGCAGTGCAAATTTTTATAGAAAAACCGCATCTTAGCGCTAGCCAACATCTTTGAACCAAGTTCTTTTAAACTAGCACTAGAACCAAGAATACAACGAGGACCACTTTTCCGTTCCAGTGGATTTTTTTCCTGACAGGATTCTTTTCTTATTTATGTTTATAAGCATGTGTGCGAACTCTTTGGCGGATTAGTATTTCTACAGATTCTAAAAATTGTCATTTTTTACACGTTTTTATGGTAAAGTCATGATGACCCTTAAAATAATTTAGTTAAATACCTGTTAAATGATTTTTCGATGTGCATAAATACACTTATAGTAGGACACGTTTTTTGGTAATTTAAAGACTGTAAAGAACTTTGATTGAAAGAAATTAATACCACCTTATGTCTCACACAATTTATGCTTTGAAAAATAACAATTTTTGTTGTTTTTTGTATAAAAATGGCAAAATAAAAATCATATGCACGGCACCACTCAAGATGACAGACAGATGACATAACAGAAATTTGTATTAAACAATTGCCTTAAATTAATTTCATCTTTAAATATTTTTACACTTTACTAAATTAAACTCTAAAATTCTGCCCCCTCTCCTAAATACTTTTTTTGAACGCTTATAAAACAGTGAAAACTTGAAAAATGTGAGTGTTTTATTCTAGAAATCGAAAGTTTGGAAAGAGAGCTTTCAAATGTGAGTAAAATCATGGCATACAAATGTGAAAAACGTAGCAAAAATTGCTTAAACAAAAACGTTACCCCTTAAATTATGCTAAAATATTTTAAGCCTTAAATTACCATCAGGGCTTTACCATTAATATTGTCAAAACTAAAGTTGTAACAATCATTGAATGTCATTTACGCTAAACATTTTAATCCTTTTCATGTTTTTTTGTAAAATATTCAAGAAAATGTGGGTTGCGTTAGCTGCAAAGGTGGAGAGGGGGGTGAAATGTTTGTAACAACGTTAACGTCATCGTCTGAATCAGCAGAGAAATACAGAGGCTTTCGCTCTCAAAAAAAGCCTACGAGCACGCCCTGGTAAAAAAACGCATAGAATCTTATGGAAGTTGGTGAGTTTTTATGCTGTTTTATAGGCTTCTATAAGTCGTAAAAAAATAGAAAAATATCGGTTTTCTTGGTATTTACAAGTTGGTTTCACATACCGCATACACAAGATGTTAAACCTGATAAAGGATTATAAAATCTCGTCAAACTTTTCCAAGAGATTTGACGCGGTTTTTCTGGTAGGGCGTCCCTATAGTATTTTCCACCCGAAATTTATACAGATTTAATTCACGTCAACTGTCAGCAAGAATTTCCAATTTGGTAATTTATTTCTCTCTAAAGAGACACTTGGTCACAGTTGGGTTAATGTTCATAGCCTTAACTATTAAACTTAAAAAGTTACAGTACCGAAAAAATCGTGCGGAAAAGTAACTTTTCCGCACTAATTTCCTGCACGGTTTTTGTATTGTTAAAAATAAGGTTATTTAGGACTAATTAATTGATTTATGTAACTATTCTATCTTGTGTGTTATTTTGTAGCATTATTATAAAATCTTTGCGCATTAAGTACATTTTCTTTAGGCCACCATACCAATATGGAATGGAGGACTATTAAAATCGTAAAATCGTGAAATTTTAACTTTTCTTAGTATTGTCAGAAATGAGTTACTAAGGTTCCAAACACCTTAATCGAGGAAAAAAAAAGTTTTCTGTCGGTCTGTCTGTATACACGATAACTCAAGAGCGCCTTAATCGATTTTAACGAAATTTGGTACAAAAATCCTCTATCGGCTGGCCATGAACCGATTAACTTTTACGTAGGGTGGTGGGGGGGTTGAAGGAAGGGATAAAATATTTTAAAAATTTGTAACTTTGGAACAAAAGCATAGCGATACACGGTTTTCAGATTTAAGTTTCCACGAATATGGACTACAAATTTTGTTATAAAGTCCAAATTTGTGAGAACTTAAGTTTCCGAGTTATTTGAAAAAACGTTAAAATATATTTAAAAAATCATAACTTTAGAAGTAAAGCAGCTATTGATATGCGGTGTTCAGATTTTGGTTTTCGTAAATATTACCTAAAAATTTTGTTATAAGATTCAAATCTTTCAAAGCTACGGTTTTCGAGATATTTTCATTTTCTTTCGACATAAAATAGAAAAACACTCGTAGGAAAAACATTGTACCTAACTCGTGCTGAAAATGCCTTTTCCACCATTGCAGCATTGACGGCTTGCCCGAACTCTGCTCCGCGTCGTTCGTGCAACTGCCGTCGCGTGCGGAAAAGTATCACTTTCCGCACTTCTTAGGTAAGTAACTATATTTTCGAGAGTCTTCCATGGCAAAAAGTTAAAGAAATACTCTTTCCGCCAAAATTTCTGTCAGAAAAAACTTAACCTGAAAACTTTAATTTTGACAACAAAAATAATTTAGGGCATTTGGATTTCTGTCAACTTTCAAACCTGGTTTTGTTCAGTGGGTCATTGAGGTTAGGTCTTGTCTAAATAAAAATGGAATGGACTCTACATCTTAAAGCCTGGTTCACTGCACCTATTTTCCATAGGTATTTACTATGTGCTCTCACTTGATCTTATATAAATCTATAATACTCTCTGACTTAATACCGTTTATTAAGTGGTCAAACTTACATCGACGATAACCACCCATTACATCAGTGATATTTGAAACAGCTAAAATATGCGCTGTGCAAAGGAATCTCATTGTCTGTTTGTCTGTTCTCATGTCAAAAGGAATACGTTCGTCTTGCAACAAACGGCAGTCCATCAATACGTTTTAAGAATGCTTAGAAGGAAAAGGAAGTAAGAGCATTTATAAAAAGATAAGCAAAACAATTTATAAATAATGATAGTATTAAACGAACAAAAAACAAATAAATAAATCATACTAAGAAAAATTGAGTCAAATTTGTACACTATTCATTGTGCGAAGAAAAGTTTTTTCGTGGAGCAGTCTTAGAGTAGCACTAATAGGTATAGTTAATTCGTGTAGCTCCCATATGTTTAAGTTATCTATCTATAATATAGTGATAAATACAATAAAAAATGTTGAGTAACGCTAGCAAAGAAATTAATTACAGCATTAATTTAGTAACTTGACATTTTAGAAAAAAACCATGCTAAAAAGGTTGTTGGAAACACAGGCGCCAGCAAAGTTCAAAATTTCTCAAATCATTACAAATGACATTAATTTCCTGTGCGAGTTTGTAACGACGAATTTACCTCATTTCTCGTTCACCGCACCTTCAGCTAAAGCATGCGTATTCAATAATCCATTGGCCCCGGCCAACTTGATATTTCGCAAATGTGTCTGCTACGCTTTTTATCATAGGAAAATACAAGGGCAGGGTCTTTATAATATCTCATAGTTATATACAAGGAGCTTCAAGCTACTGCGAACATAGGGGGAATCAAGCCCTATTTACTCTCCGTGCCGTACGACCGAGGTGGGGTCGAAGCACTCTGCAGTGTTATCTTTTGGAAATTATTTTGTTTTTATTATTTTGTTTTATTTCTGCCTTGCTCGAGAACCGGATTGCTAAGTACTTAAGTGAAATAATACATTTTTAAAACTAAAAATGGATTTACAGAAAAGATTTGTGGCGTAGAGGGCAAAGGGTAAGGAAAATAAATCAGAAAAAAGTTTTTCCTCGACCAGGATTTGAACCCGGGACCTCTAGAATACCAGTCTAATGCTCTACCAACTGAGCTACCGAGGAACCGGGGTTTTAACTGGCTATTCGGAAATCCTTTCGTCCGATTCATTTGTTAGTAGTGGTGAGATCTTTGAAGCCTACTGCGGCTTTAAAAACCTTTAAATCCTGGTCGAGGAAAAACATTTTTTCGATTTATGTTCGTCACCCTTTGCCCTCTACGCCACAAATCTGACACCTCCAATAAAACGCTATATGTCGTGTATCGTTGGTTGATGGATAAATAGAAATTTCGTACAACTAATAATCGTGAATGTGTATCTCCTTGTTTTTATAACATGTCTAGGTATTCTAGAGGTTCCGGGTTCAAATCCTGATCGAGGAAAAACTTTTTTCCGATTTATTTTCCTCATCCTTTGCCCTCTACGCCACAAATCTTTTCTGTAAATTTGTTAGGGCGCTAAATTTTCCCTTCATTTTCTAAAAATGGATGTCTACGAAGTTGCCGAAAAAGTGCAGGTAATCAAATGGTACTATCAAGGCAGACCATTGAGACTTATACAAAAACTTTTTTTGGAGAATTTTGTAAATCGCTCAGAACCTAGTTTATTAACGATTTATAGGTTTGTGCAGAATTTTGAAAAGTTTGGTTGTGTAGCGCCAAGAAACCATAAAAAACCCACTGTTTTGAATGACGAGCAGGAAGTACGAGATGTGATGATTTGCGCTGCAGTGGAGCAAAATTGAAAGTTAACTAGCCACCAAATTGTCGAAGCAGTTGAAACGTCTTCAGCCACTGTCTTACGTGTTCTCAAAAAGAATGGTTATCATTCTTACAAAGCGTCAACAACACATCAAATTTTTCTGGAGGACAACGATCGTCGTATGAAATTTTGCGAAACAATGATGGAAAGGGCTAATCGTGAAGAAAACTTTCTGACATCGATTCTTTTCACAGATGGATGAACTTTTCCATGATTGAATCGTCATAACCCAACACACGTTCGATATTGGTCGAGGGAAAATTTGCATTTGTATTTTGACGTAAGAACACAGTATTCCCTAAAACTAAATGTTTGGAGGGTATTGTAGGCGAACACGTAATTGAGCCATTTTTTATTGACGGCAATTTGAATGGTCCTAGATACTTGGATCTACTGCAGCAGCATATTATTCCAACTGCTAGGCAGTTGTTAGGTGTGAGATTTGGTGAAACATGGTTTCAACAAGATGGTTGTGCCGCTCACAATGTTGTCCTTGTTAGGGAATATCTTGTTAATGTATTTCCTAATCGGGTTATAAGTACACCGGGAACTATTTTATGGCCAGCTCGATCACCCGATCTTGCTCCTAATGACTTCTATCTGTAGAGTTATATTAAAAATAAAGTTTACGGGCATGAAAGGGCTAATAATTTGGAAGAACTTCGAATTAAAATTGAAAAAGCTTTTCAAACTATCACCCCTTACGTGCTTGGAAACGTTAGGGTTTTTTTTTATAATAGGCTCGAATATTTTCTAGCCGAGCAAGGAGGACTTTTCGAACATTTGCTCTAATTTTTTTTTGACCGGGAGAATTTTTGGGTTTTTAGAATGTATTATTTTATTTTGAAAACTTGCTTTTAGTTTGTTTCTCCTTATTATTTTCATTGTAACGCGTTGTTAGTGATAAATCTGAGCAGTTGAAAATAAAACGCTCCAATTTATCAGTGAGAAACGTCAAGAAAATCAAAATTTGCGTATTTATTGACCAAATTCCGGTTTCATGGACTACACTTCACATTGCACGCCTGAGTGTTGGTTTCTCCACTGATAGGTGTGCGGTGTCGCTGCGTGTACGCACACTGGCAAATTGGACTTCTTCCGGCCTATGTTCGCAATAGCCTGAAGCGCTCTGTGCGCTCTGTATATGGTTATAGCAATGCTTCCCTTGCTTACATGGACCGCTCGATACTGTTCAATCTCCTCTTTTATTTTTGATAAACTTTGCGTACATGTGTTCCGACATTAACTAAATAGCCGTCCTAGGTGTTATCTTGTTCTAAACGCCTAACTAAAGCCTTGTCTATTCTCATGGATTCGCGGGAGCCCCAGGGGCTCAAGATGACCCCCTGGGGACCGAGCTAATGCCAATCATGACTGGCGTGTTGCCTATATTGTGCTGCTAAACGGCACCCAGTAGGGTACCTTATACACCTGATATTGAGGGGAGCTTATTATATTGTTGTTCCTCTTGAAAAAACATTGAGCTAAAAAAGGTTTTTATTTATAGTTCCTATAAAAATCTCTGTTTACATACTGGTTTATATTCAAAGAAATTAAAATAAACTAGAAACCGTATAAAAATCGTTAGACAAATCACGCATCTAGGCTGAAATTCCAGAAATTTAGACCGCGGTTGCCGAGTTTCCATAACTATCCCTTATTTTATTTCCTATAATTACGTAATAGGGACGTATTGGGCGTTACTCTATAAGGGTTTACCATAATAAGGGAAAACCGTATTTTATTTAGGTTGAACCATACTTTAAGAAAAAGTGTTATTGGAAGTCGCATTACTTTTCCTTATTCCTAACCTAAAATTTCTAACCTTGTAGGGATTTTCCCTGATAAATTCTCACAAAAGAATTATATCGTCAGTGTAGCTGAACCTCAACCTTATAAGTTTGTTCAATTTATTAATTTTTTCACATAAATTTTAAAAATCCACGTTTATAAACAAAAAACTAAAAATGCAAAAAATATTAAAAATTCTTGTCGAAAAACATACCAACCATCACTATTATCCGTGCTAATTGAGGTTATGTTTAAAGATAAGGGACGTACAGTAACTGTACCGAAGTAAGGAAACACTGTATTTTATTACGATGCCCTTAATAAAAACGCCGGTCACGCGCATGCTCAATACAATATTCTAATAAAAAAGATAAAGTGTTAAAAAGGTTTAGTTTAAAATGCATAAGGAAGTTTATTTAACATAATGTTTTGTTTTATTTTCTAGAAACAATTATTAAAATCAGGATTAGGACCTTTAATCCCTACAATTTGATAACCAGAGCAAAAAGGCTATTGATTTGTCGAGGCACGTTTTGCCATCTTAGGTCCGACCGATCCGTCGGGTTTTTGTTAGTTTTTTGTATTTTTTTGCAATTTAGTGTAGGGGAATATGTCGATAATTTCTATCCCGTGGGATTTTTTATGAAGGAGTTTTGTGACTATGTGGGATTGATGGCTCTTTACTTACACAATCAAGTGTTACTGGGTGTTTTGTTGGCATCCGTGTAGAAGGGGTTGATAAAACACATCTTTCAAGATGGCGGCCAAAAATTATAAAAATACAACTTTTGCAACCGGGAAATGATTATACTCGATTGGATATAATTCGAGGGCGAGGATTCCAAAAAATTTAGTTTCAAGGTCATCCGACCTTAAATCACCATGAAAATTGCAAAAAACAAGATTTTTGCCATTTTCTCTTTAAAAAATCTTAATAATTCGACGTTTTGTCAGACCAACTTCAAATGTACCTCAAACTATGGTGCATGTATGCCAAATTGGGTCCTTAGAGTTTAATTCAGATTGAGGCTTCATGACTTTGAAAAATACTCCAGCAAAATTAACAAATTGCAAAAATAACATACTAAAGGGCGCTATTCATTAATTATTAAAGCCAAGAGAATCAAATTGGAAAACAAAGACAAGAAGGTCAAGTCCAACAATTTTGTTAAGAAAAAATTTGTTCAGCTATGACGCGTGACAAATAAATAACCACAATTTATTTTATCCAATTACGTAAAAAAGTAAAAATAACAAGGTGGCCATCAATTCTTTTTGAATTATCTCTGCTTAATATGAAAAAAAATTTAGTTGATTTATGACCTTGATTGATCTTGAAATCACCATGTTAAATTGAAAAACCAGCTTTTTGTAGTGTTTTTTTACAATTTACAACTACGCAAAAACTTTAAGTGCCGAAGATGAATTTAACATATTGGCCATAAATAAACACTTAATTTTAAACCATTTTTTTTGATCTGATGTTTATGCTATACCCCAGTAAAAATGACCTATATGCCTGTTGTTTTTAGTTTCGAAACTGTGAATTTTTTGTTCTACGCACTTGTCTAGCCAACAAAGTCATTTAAATTACCTATAAAAAAGTTAGCAGAAGTCACAATATTCTGGACCAGGTTTTTTAGATACCATTTTCCAAAATGGCGATCGAAAAATCATAAAAAATACAATTTTTGCGACCGGTGTGTGATTATACACGGTATCCTATAACTCGAGGACGACAATTCCAAAAAAAATCATTTTTGAGATCATCCGACCGCAAATGACCTTGAAAATCGCAAAAAAACACGATTTTGGACCAACATCTCGAACGCCAGATCAAAAAAAAAATGGTAGGGAGGTTTAAAATGAAGTGTTTTTTTATGGCACTTAAAATTTTTGCATAGTGATGGCCACCTTGTCATTTTTACTTTTTTACGAAATTGGATAAAACAAAATGTGGCTATAGGTGGCCATTTTGATATATCAGCCGCCTTATTGAAACACGTCATAGCTGAACAAATTTTTTTTTAACAAAATTGTTGTACTTGACTTTCTTATTTTGGTTGCCAAATTTGGTTCTCTTCGCTTGAATAGTTGATGAATAGCGCCCTCTGGTATGTTGTTTTTGCAATTTGTTAATTTTACTGCATCAAACACATTTGCAGTTGGTCTGACAAAACGTGGAATTATTAATATTTTTTGAAGAGAAAATGGCAAAAATCTTGTTTTTTGCGATTTTCAAGGTCATTTCATGTCGAATGACCTTAAAAGTACATTTTTGGGAATCCTCGTCCTCGAGTTAGATAGAATCGAGTATAATCATGGCCTGGTTGCGAAAGTTTATGATTTTTGGCCGCCATCTTGAAAGATAACGTCTTATCAACCCCTTCTACACGGATGCGAACAAAACACCCGGTAACACTTGATTGTGTTACTAAAAAGCTATCATTCCCACATAGTCACAAAACTCCTTCATTAAAAATCCCACGGACTTACACAGGTCCCTTCACTAATTGTTATTGTTATATTTTAGTTTTAAGACTTATAAAAATGCATAAGAAGTGTGCGTTAGCTAAAAAAAGTGCCGAAAACTCGCCGGATCTTTTCACAGGTAAACAATACATCTGTATGACTGCCACCTTTTAAATATTGCTTCAGAACCAATACAATGTTGCCATAACTGTTCCTCAACAATTTCTTTAGATTTGGTTACTGATTCGGAAAATTTGCCTTCAATATATGGAGTGCTCCTTGTAGTTTATGTTAACATCTTTGTTTATATTGAGGATATAGCTAGTAGGACTATCTTGGTCCACATTAAAATGTTTACCACGAACCCCACCACTGTGGGTCAATACAAATTAAAATTTCATATTTAATCCCATCTCCTACTGTCCCCCCTGCGTTTCTTCTGTACTGTCTCTGATGACAATGATTATTTTATTATATTTTTTTTAATTTCAGTCATATATAAATAAATTTTTTATGTTTATATTTATTGTTATTATGGTTCAGAATTACTATGTACAAAAAAAATAAAAAAAACTTTCATAATAAATTCTCTCTTTCATTTCCTATATCCTTTCCAAGACACAAAATTGCGGGGATTGTCAAATAATGCAATATATATCTTTTAATTTATTTAATCAAGGAAAATTGTTGTTATTTTCTTTGACCAGAACCTAATACCTACTTACCTACATAACTATGCACTAAAACTGAAATAGTAGACACTTAAAGTTGCACAAATAGAGAGTGCCTAATCGTAATCGAATCTCAGTGCGCATGCTCAGAACGGATACGTCGTACAACATCGACTACGTCTCAACTATCTCTACGACCACCCTTGCAGTTTTCGTATGCAGCTAGCTTATCCTAGAGGACCTCTATACATTTGACAGTTATTGTTTTACCAGAGGTGGACAATTCATATTGCCCTCTCTTTCTATTTTTTTTTAAATATTTGCATGTAAAACGGATTTTATGAAATGGACTGATGTTTTGTTGTCTCTTTCTATAATTTCCCCAGACAGTTTTTGAAAGATTGATTTTTTTTGGTTAGTAAAATATGTCAAGCTTTGACAAAAAAAAAACAAAAACAAACAGTGAATGCATACGGTAGATATTAAAAATGTAGATAATAGGTAAAATATAAATATCTATATTTTTGTTACTCTTTCTTACAATAAAATATGTAAGGTGACCAACTCCTAAAGGGGCAAAACCGGGACACTTTGTCCGTTCAATGTATTGTATATCATGTATTTTTTCTTATATGCACCCCTAATAATATTAAGGTGTATTTTTCAAAATACTCATTAAAGAAAAATAATTTAACTAAGGTTTCAATTCAAATATATAGATGGCAGAGAACATCCGCTTTTTTTATTGCAGTGATTTTAAACTTACAAAATACAGTGGCATCAAAACCGGGGCGAACCGGAACTTTTGCTGAAAAACCGGGACTATCCGGGACGGATTTTTACCCCGGGACAAATGGTTAAAAATCGGGACTGTCCCGGCCAAACCGGGACGGTTGGTCACCTTAAAATATGGAAACATAATGTGTTATTTATTAACGACGTACATGCTAAATGCGTGTGTTTGTACCTACTGCTTGTAGCTCACTTACCTCGTAAATTCGGCTATTTTTATTAACTTTCCAGCTTGGTAAATGCATGTTTTCTTTTCACTTTCTCTGAGTTTCTTTCTCCGTTAGACAAAGGAACAATACAAATTCGAGGTATGTATTTTTACAGTTTTTGATACAGCAAAATTCCATTTTTAAACCTCACGTTTATTAATCAAAAATCTGACAGTGACAAAGTTATTTATTGTCATGGGTTACCAACCATCATTGCCAACACACAAGTTCAAACATTTCCCTAACAAACTGTTAAATCCAGTTGCTCAACTCTGGTAAAACAATAACTGTCAAAAATCGTATACAAGGCTTCTATCTTATCCTAATCATTTCATAAATGCCTGATCCACAGTTACACTCCTTCTATTTTCCATTCTATTGCCATCTCACTTTCTCGACAAGGAAGGAAATAGAAGTGAGCGGCATAAAGTAAAACTGTAAAACCCCACCACTGTGGGTCAATACAAGAATTGGTTTGATTACGTCGTACGTTTTAAGTACAACTTTAACACTTTTTTTTGAGGACGCTTTCACAAACGTATCAAAGATACGCTAACAAGAAGGAATCAAAATAAGCTTGCCAAGTTTAAGTGAAATTTTTCATTTTAATCATTTTAAACCAACCCTCCTTGAAAGAATTTCAATAAATTTGTTTATTGAATAATCGTCTTAACACAATCTTTTGTTGGATTTAAGAAGAAAGTTTCAATTTAGAAGAAAAGACAATAAAAAAATGTAAACCCACGCGGGGTTTAAATATTAAAAACTCTGTAGAATAAATTAAAATTAAGGTTATATGTCACTTTAATTAAAACTTACCATTGTTAATTAATTTTTCCAATTAATAATTGATGTCACAGAATGATTTAAATGAGTAATAATCAAACAAGGAGTACCCAATGAGCATTTTTGTCTATATAAAAGTTACAGCAAATAATATAAAACCTTCATAAAATAACCAAAAGTTATATTATTTAGTGTTGGTGATAATTTTATAACTCTAATATATCTCTTAAATGAGTAACAAAGACTTGAAAAACAACTGTTCAACACCAGCTTATAAAAATTTATGGTACATAGTAATGGATAGAAAAACAACATATAGATTTTATAAAACTTCCTTATGAGCCCTCAAGTATAGAGATTACTATAAAAAGGTTTTACAACTGTTCTAACAACACTACATAACAAATTAAAGGTTTTTATGGATTTAGAAATATAGATTTTCCATCTTTCTTCCCTTTGCTTGTTATGTATTATTCTTTTTCTTTTTACAATGAAAAACTTTATAAAATGGTGTTTAGCAATCTTCTAAAATAAATAAAAATGAAAGTGAGATAAGCTGAAGCAGGAATATGAATATTTATATACTATAGTCAAATAAAAGCTGTTTTTCAAGTCATCCTACATCCTCATCAGCTGCGGTCCCGTGTGTACTGTATAGTTTTCGAATACACTCACGTAAATTTCATGGGCTCCAAAAATACTTGAGAAAACGAGAAAAAAAATATTAATTTAAATATCGTTTTTTTTTCATACGCGTTTTTTTCTTTCTGGGACAAATATTGAATTTTGTATGTTGTTCTTAACCCTAACAAGCAATATAACCCCATAAATAACGTTTTTATTTAGGCCAAAAACCTATTTTTGTAATCCAAAATGGCGAAAATTTCCGACAATTCTATAAAAAAAACAATACAACTATACCACTGTTTACCTCGTCAACACTATTTTATAACCCTTTTAAAAAATGATGCTACTTGGAACAAAGGGCTACAGATGGCGCAGTGTTGAACACTGATGGTTCGTTTCTGCGAGCTTAACATAGTTACCATTGTTCTCTTTTCCTAAATGCATTCCTCGAGAGATCCAGCATACTACACATACCAGGAAAAATACCCGCCTCCACACACTTCAAGCCCGCATAACTATCAGAGGTAGCTATCTCAAGAATATAGTTAGATTGCGGGGTCGAAGGGTGTACAGGCGAGTATTTTCCGAGGTGTTCACATTTGCCGCCGACCAGCAGTATCAGCGTATGCGCTCGACGTTTCACGGTGCGGTTTTGCGACCTTAACACGGTTACTATATTGTTCTCTTTTTCTAAAACACGGTTCCCATCTATGCGTTTCTCATTCGTGGGTCCCCCGAATCAAAACACGTATCACGTGGTCTAAGCGAGATTTGCCTATACAAGTTCATGTCGGACCACATGATGAGTTTTTTGAGTCAGGGTGACTGCGCATGGGAAACGCTGGTGGGAATCGGGTGTAAAATGCATTCGATCCCGATATCTGTCATCGGCAACTATCTCAAAAAGATTTGGATCTCTTATCTCTCTCAGATTGATGTAATTAAAACAAGATAATAATGGTATGGTATCTCGCAAAAACGTGCCTTTTGATGTCGCAAAAACGCTTCTTTTGAGGTCGCAAAAACGCGCCTTTTGATGTCACAAAATTAACCTTAAAAAATCTTGTTTGTTTTGTTTTTATAATTGCCAAAATAAATCAAAATTGTTTTTTTTTTGTTCTAAAAACAGTTGTATTATAATCACTATATAAAGAAATTAATAACAAAATTATAGAAAAATCCTTATGGGCGAAAAAGGTTTATGAATGAGTTCATAAGAATATTACAGACACCAATTTATATAACTATTGTGTGTGAGTTCCCAAGTTTTTATAAGTGTCTCTCGAAATATTTTCAATCTTATCTTATATAAATTGGTTGTTGGTTAATTAAGTTTTATAAGTGGGTTGATAAAAACATTTTAAAAACCAATCTATTATATATCTTTACTTGATAGTTACTTACGGTTTTATAGGTGAGTTGACAGAAAGATTTCAAACACCAATTTATATAACTTTTGTCACTGATGACTTCAATTTTTATAAAGATGTCCGTGTAAATATTGTTAACGCCAGTTTTATGTTACTTTAGGGTACCATCAATTTAGAGCCTTTAATAAAACAAATATACAAACTCAATTCTTGTAGGAAACTTCTAAATATCCTAAGGTATCAATGGAACCCTCTTTATAATAATTATATAAATATCTGTCACCAGAAGTTTCTGAAAATGCTCATTGGGTAGATTAATTTTCTATTTATTTAAAAGGTGTTTTTATCTATGAAATATATTAAAAAACTTAAATGCAAGTTTTGTTTACATTTCTGTCACTATCGAAATGTCAGTTTCAAAATATTAGCTGCGTTCAAGTCTCAAACCGCGAGTTCGGATTTCTTACCTCTGCTTGTACACTATCGGCATCATAAAAGTGTCATTGTATTTTTCTTGCCTCCACAAATTTCTTTATTTGATAAAGTCCAACTTCTGGCAAAAGTACAACTAGGATGGTCAATTAGGGACGTGGCTAGACATTATGGACGCAGTAAATCACGATTATAAAAATTAAAAAACGATGAAAGGAAGATCAGACAATAGAGAGAAAACAAGGACTGGTTTATTAAAAGTTTCAATTAATGAACAAGATTATGACCTTATCGCTTTTATGGAAGAAAACCCTTTTGCATCTGTTGCCCAGGCAAAGAGATCAACCCAATTTCCAGGATGTGTAAGAGTGGCACGAAATCGCGTAAGGACAGGCTCTATTTAAGATGTTTTGTAGCTGCTAAAGAAATT
Source organism: Oxystoma pomonae (assembly GCA_963921995.1). Lineage (NCBI taxonomy): Eukaryota > Metazoa > Arthropoda > Insecta > Coleoptera > Brentidae > Oxystoma > Oxystoma pomonae. The sequence goes on along the minus strand of OY998164.1, from coordinate 23,984,424 downwards.
AAAAAAATTAAAAAAAAAAACAGGCCAGGTTACTTTTTACCCTTAATTATTACTCTCTAAAGGCGAAAGGTAATACTTTCGAATGAAAAAGTTTTCCAGTCCTGTAGTGACAAAAAACAAATTCCATTGTATCGTCCACCAAGTACGCGTTATGAGGAAAGATATATTGCTGGTAACAACGATCGCGCTGGAAGATTTTCGGTAAATATGTACGGTTGGATTCCTGCTAGAGGTCATGTTGCTCTATTTCGAATCAATGGAAGGCTTACAGCACAGGTTTGCGTGGACATTTTAGAGAGCACCATGCTTCCAGCCATCACAGAACTTTACCAAGACTAGTTTATTTTTCAACAAGACAACTGCCCTGCTCATAAGGCCAGAATTTGACAAACTTGATTTCGGGAGCAAAATATTGAAGTTCTGTCTTGACCTGCGAAAACTCCTGACGCCAATCCTATGGAAAATATCTGGGGTTTAATTTCAAAAAGCTGGAAAGCTTTAATGTTGTGCCGGAAAATCAACATCACTTGGTCCAGTTAATAGTCAATGCTTATGAAGCAGTGATTGGTGAAAATGAAAAACTTTTTGAAATTTTGGCTGATTCTCTATCAAGAAGGTTAAATGTATAATTGAGGTGCATGGCGCAATGACTAGATATTAAAATTTATACGTTTCTATTGTTTTATAATTTTCGTTACAGTTGTGTTTTTTAATTTTTGTAAAAGTTGTTTTATGCGTTAGCATATTATTGTAATATAAAAATTATTTTTGAAAGCAATCTCTGATATCAATATTTTGACATTTTATTACAAGTCTGTCACAAAATATAATCCGGTAGTTAACCACAAAATTTAAAAAATACCTATATTTACCACGTACCACTTTTATGATGCCGATAGTGTACCTTGGCTTGCACCAGGTTTGAAATAAATGGGCTTTGAGTAAGAATCGAAAGTTTTCTTCACTGAGCTTTTAAATAACCTCAATGGTTTAATTTCAGTTTGTAAATAAATTACTATTATAGTTGTCTTGGGTTTTTTTCGTTTAGTATATTTTTCGTGCATAACCAGTGACCTTCACTTAAGTTTGTTTTGCCTCGTAGTGTCCTCATAAATATATTTTTACAGGGTGCACCGCATGCAAAATTTTTAAAATTTAAGACACCAAACACACGTCACAAACCGGAGTAAAGGGTCAAAAAAGTGGGGGAGTTGCTCTCCCTAGAGCCCTTGATCATGATTAATTTATTGTAGATTAGATTGGACCTCATAGGGGGGGTTTTAACCCCCAAAACCCCTCCCCCCACCTGGCTACGCCACTAATAGTTATATGGTTGACACTTTTTTGGGTCGTGGACGAAATCGTCGCGCTCTTATCCTTTAATAAGATAGGTTTTGAAATTACAAAATAATATATTAATTGCCGACGTCTCATATTCTCCCTTATTTCGTCAGAGAGAATTGTTGTTGTGTCATATTTTATGTATTTAATTTCAATTTTTTTTAAAAGTAAATAATTTATAAAATTTCATTCTTTTTGATCAAATTGTTATCATTAGATTGTAATTTTTTAAAATATTTTAAGGTTTACTAGGTATATAGTTAAATAAAATAAATGGAAAGACCGCAACTCATTTGGTCCATAATATGTGATCCAAAAAATTGTTAACTGGCTTGTTAACAAAGTTGCGTAACTTTCCTATACATTTAACAACGTTATTATTATTATATTATCAACAAACACGAACAAAAAATAAAGTGCTTAATTACTTTAAAAGTGTATTTTTTTTTATTTAAAAAAAGTCACTATTAAAACAAGGTTATTACATACATTAATAACGAAAACCCATACAAAATGAAGGGCTCTACATTAGCGAACACGAAACAGGGAAAAATTCGTGGATGCATAGCCAAAAACTTCGACGGTTACGAATATATCAAATTTTTGGGAATTCCATATGGAAAACCTCCTTGCGGAGACTTGCGGTTTAAGGTAAAATATTCTTATTCTTGATAGGGTGATTTTGCTCAGGTCTTTACCAGTCTGTTAACTTTACCTTTATTCTATGCATTGGCGCTGACAGGTTGTTACATTTATTAAAGGCACCACAGGCGCTAATTAACGCCGAATAGCGAGCAAAGAAATTAAAATTAATTTCTTTGATAGCGACTACCTTTGTTAAAAAGCTAACCAAACAAACGTGGTGTGATTCTGTGGTAGGCGAATTTAGGTTAGAAAGTTGTTCTTTTTGTTTTAGAAAAATTTGTAAATTTTAGATTTAAACTTTATTTTTATGTGATTAGTAGTGTGTGGGGTTGATATAATTACACACAAACGCAAAGATTTCCTAATAACGTTACGTACGTTTAAAATCTCTATTTTTATCCTCCTGAAGTTATCTTTATTTACGGTAAAAGTAAGAAAATTTTCCGTGAAACTGTCTAACTAAAATCACCCTAATTTTTCTAAGTACGACCCGCTTTCCCAACACACCAGAAAATCAAGTTTTACGGTACGGTTTGATTTTTTGGATTTGCTAGATATAGCGAAGCATGAATTTTTTCAAGAACAATACAACAGGCAAGCTTATTTTGATGCTATTGGTAAGCTTAATTTCTTTAAAAGCTGTTAAGGTATTGCCTGAAATTGAAAAAGAGAAATATTTTTTCAAGTTTCGGTCTTTGTCGGACAAAACACATCCGTCGCGTCCCACGATTGAATATCGAATAACACTTTTTTAAAATTTCAAATTCTACTAGCTTGCTTTTTAAAATATTTTTTTTCACTTGCAATATTTTATATTAAGTACGGCCCGCTTGCCCAACACACCAGAAAATCAAGTTTTACTGAGGTAGGGTTTGATTTTTTGGATTTGCTAGATATAGCGAAGCATGAATTTTCTCAAGAACAATACAACAGGCAAGCTTATTTTGATGCTATTGTAAAGCTTAGTTTCTTTAAAAGCTGTTAAGGTATTGCCTGAAATTGAAAAAGAGAAAGATTTTTTCAAGTTTCGGTCTTTGTCGGACAAAACACATCCGTCGCGTCCCACGATTGAATATCGAATAACACTTTTTTAAAATTTCAAATTCTACTAGCTTGCTTTTTAAAATATTTTTTTTTCACTTGTAATATTTTATATTAAGTACGGCCTGCTTGCCCAACACACCAGAAAATCAAGTTTTACTGAAGTACGGTTTGATTTTTTGGATTTGCTAGATATAGCGAAGCATGAATTTTCTCAAGAACAATACAACAGGCAAGCTCATTTTGATGTTATTGTTAAGCATAATTTCTAAAAAGAGAAAGATTTTTTCAAGTTTCGGTCTTTGTCGGACAAAACACATCCGTCGCGTCCCACGATTGAATATCGAATGACACTTTTTTAGAATTTCAAATTCTACTAGCTTGCTTTTTAAAATATTTTTTTTCACTTGCAATATTTTTTATTTTACGGAAAAATTGTACTAAAATTATTTTAGGTTTAAATAAGTTCGCGTTTTATTTTTAAAAATATATGTTATTAAAACACTTTTTAACATATTGTTTTTTAAAATTTCATAAAAGCTGGTATAAAAATATTTTGTAAAAATATGTATATTTATTTCAATAAATCTAATTTTAGATTCGAATATCTGGAAGTATTCTAAGTCTTACATAAAAATATATTTGAAAGAAATACTCTCCCGTTTTTAAACTTAATAAAATTATATTTAAAATAAATATATTTTTTTTTAAACAAAATTTTTTAAAAAGTACATTGCATTTTTTTCCGTGTAATTTAAAAATCAGTGTTGGCCCTGGGCAGGGCCAAGGGTAAAAAATATACTGCGCATGCCTGCAAGGCCAGGGTCGTTATAGTATCGCTTAGTTATATGACTTATAGACACTTACCGTTTTCGTTGTGTCAAAAATGTACAAAATTTTTGAATAAACAATCGTTATTATTGGCTGTCTAGAAGTATATTTTAGGCGCCACGACTTGCAGAACCTTGGGCAGGCATAAGAGATGGAACTCAGGAAGGCAATATGTGCTACATGTCAAATTATCGTCTTAGTGGTCAAAAAACAGGCTCGGAGGACTGTTTGTATTTGAATGTGTACACGAGAAACTTGCCAGGTTTGTTATGCCAAATACTGAGTTAGACATTTTTTAATTAAACTACTATTTACTAAATCCTAAAAAAAAATATTTTGGGTATACCACGACTCCGGTTTAAAAAATAATTATTGAGAAAAAAATTAATTTTATTAAAAAAAAAGAAAAAAAAATTAAAAAAATTATCTGCTAAATCTGCAAAGTTTTATATTATAAGAGCGACAGGAGAAAGACCTTCAATTGGACAACTTTGAATAATAGTCATTTATACACAACCGGGCGTTAAAATGCCTTTTACCGCCCGCGTTTTAGAGCGATAAGTGGCACTCTAACGCCCTAGAGCTCACTTTACGCCCGCAGGCATTAAAGTGATTTTTGCGGAAATTTGGTACTAATTATTCTTTTGCTTTTTCTGTTTGGCTTGCATTTTGTTCGTTCAAAACAAAGAGATTTTTTACCTAAATATGTTTTTTTTTTCAGTTTTTTCAAAGATGTAGCAGCAATGGAAAGCAAGCTTTTGTTTTATTTTTTCAATTTTTATTTCAAGAACAACAATAAACAAATTATAAAATTATAGTTTCTTGTTTCGTTAGGTTTAGGCATCCACTTTCAGTAATATTAGGGACTTATTGGGCGTTACTCTATAAGCAAGGTTTTACCATAATAAGGGAACACTGTATTTTATTTAGGTTGAACCTTAACCATCTTTAAAAAAAAGTGTTATTGGAAGTCGCTATACTTTTCCTTATTCCTAACTTAAAATTTCTGACCTTGTAGGGATTTTCCCTGATAAATTCTGGCAAAAGAATTAAATCGTCAGTGTAGCTGAACCTCTACCTTGTATAGGTTTCTCCAATTTATTAATTTTTTCACATAAATTTTAAAAATCCACAAAAGAAAGAATGCTTTTGTTTATAAACAAAAAACTAAAAATGCAAAGAATATTAAAAAGTCGTGTCGAAAAACAAACCAACCATCACTATTATCCGTGCTAATTGAGGTTATGTTTAAAGATAAGGGACGTACGGTAACTGTATCGAATTAAGGGAACACCGTATTTTATTACAGTTCCCTTAATAAAAAAGCAGGTCACGCGCATGCTCAGATGTCAAATGTCAATTTTCCTTAATAAGGGAACGGGAAAATGTACGCCCAATAAGTCCCTATTCTTTTCTGAACACCACAAAAAATAGTCCTTATGTTCGCGATTCTTCAAAAACTGTCAGAAAATCTCACCCATACGAAAAATCTAACGATTTTTAAAAACAAGTTTAAACTAAGTGCTTTTTTGTCAGGACTTATTTACTAATATTTCTTAAAATTTAGTTTCTTAATACTGTTACAGTAAATAAAAAATAGGTATATTTAATTTTTGCAGGCAATTTTTGTGAAAACCCTTTTGTTATTTAAAAATGTATTTTATTAAGCTTATTTTTGTGTGTAATCAAACCTTTAACATAAAAAACCATAGATAGCCATTGCATATTTTGCTGTCACTGTTCAGAAAAGTCACACAAATTCTGTCTTTCCTTTTACATGGTTCGACTCTTTTTAACGTTTATTGTTACGGTAGTAGCAATTTAATAAATAGGTATATTTAATTTTTGCAGGCAATTTTTGTGAAAACCCTTTTGTTATTTACAAATGTATTTTATTAAGCTTATTTTTGTGTGTAAACAAACCTTTAACATAAAAAACCATAGATAGCCATGGCATATTTTGCTGTCACTGTTCAGAAAAGTCACACAAATTCCGTCTTTCCTTTTACATGGTTCGACTCTTTTTAACGTTTATTGTTACGGTAGTAGCAATTTAGGTCCGCCGTTAACTAGTCCTGCAGAATATCTTTAAAATATTAAATTTACAAAATGTTATTAAAAAAATGACGCTGGTTCTCTTACCACGTTAGAATAAATATTAAGTGTTTTTATTTTAAATAAAGCAATAAGTCAAAATCACCACTTTCCAGAATTGTGATGGGTGAGATTTTCTGTCGTTTCTGAAGAATCGCGACCTATACAGGCTGTTTCAAATTCAATGCTCACCATGGGGATCTCCTGAACGGTAGGAAATACGAAAAGGTTTAAATTAGGGCAAAGTTGCGCAATTTCATGCCTTGTTCAAAACTAAAAAAAAAGTTTACAAATTCCAGATAGTTCCGGAGATAGGCGGAAAAAAAAATGTTTAGTTTTTATTTTTCTGCGCCCTTATTCTTAAAGCTGTCAAAAAACGCTTAAAACTTTCTCAGGCACTTTTTTACCTAGTAAGAGGTTCGTTTTTGAGACTTGACATTTCAGTGTGACAGGAGCACTGTCAAGTTAATTAAAACCGCCAAATTGTGAGCATCGAATATGGAACACCCTGTAGACATTTTCCTAAAGTTTTTTAGATTTCGCGAGCAAAAGGTTCTTTTTTGCTTCTTCGGCGGCATCCAGGATTTCCCTGGGGAAAATTGGTGAATTCTGTTCCTCGATATCCATTGAAATCGCGAAAACAATGCAGTTTGTATGAAAATTTAGAAGAAACTTCGCACGTCTTTTTTCTCCTAAAAAAAACTGCATAAAACATTGTATGTATCTCGTTTCCTTAAATTGCGTTTAACGACCTCAGCGTGTAAAAACCCTGGCCTATTGGCTCGGGTCTTTATCTTCACGCCGCGGGCGTTAAACGATGCCTTTAAGACCTAATACATAGTAGAAGTAGCAGTAGTAGAACACGAGCCCTTTTCGCCATCCCCCAGAGCTTCCCTCTCACGCTTCCACTCCACCACGGCCAAACCTTCCCGTTCTTTGGATAAAGGTCAGGATATCCGACCATTTCAGCGTCGGAAGGTGTACTGGCTCGAACACTTCCTCTCCAAAGATAGTGGTGTGAGGATTCATCCTCTTCCCAGCATTCTCCGCAAGTTGAGTCCCGCACTACCTTCATCCTTGCCAAGTGCTTTGGAAGCGCGCAGTGTCCAGTGAGAAGTCCTATTAGGGGTCCTATTTCTGTTCATTTCCTGCGCAGTAACCAGTCCCTTCTTGTTTTGCTGAAGCCCTGGATGCGCTCCTTGGCTTGCCTGGCGTCCCCTGTGTGTTGCCACTCCTGATTTAGTGTTGGACCATTCCTTGGTGGCAGATTTCATCTGACCTCTGATAAATACCAGACAGGGTTCCGGTCCAACGTATGCTTGAGCTGACCCTTTCCTTGCAAGCTCGTCCGCCATCTCGTTACCTGGGATCCCCAAGTGTCCTGGAACCCAGACAAGTTCAACCTCTTTTTCCCCTGCTGGATCCTGAAGGGCATCCGCGCATTCCTGGACCAGTCCTTTTGGCATTGTAGGTTTACAAAGTGCTTTTATGGCAGCCTGGCTGTCCGTGTATATGTAGACCTTATCTTCTGCTCCGGTCCTTAATCCTTCCTCTCGTGCGGCTGCCAGAATGGCATATACCTCCTTCTGGAAAACCGTCGCGTACCGACCTAGTGGGTAGCTCTTCTTTATCTCCCTATTTCCTATGAATGGACCTGCTCCTGTTGATTCCTTGTCTGCTAGCCTCGATCCATCTGTGAAGCAGATCATGGCATTGCCTGAAAGGTCGACTTCGTTCCTAGTCCATGCCTCTCTAGGTGGTATGGTTACCCTGTACTTCCTCTTTTCCCTGATTTTGTATTCTGGCTTTTCGATCCTGTATGCTGAAAGGGGTATCTCCTTTTCCGCCATCCCGGCGATGACCAGGTGCCCGACCTTTTTGCTTCCCCTTTTACACAGCCAAGCATTACTGATTCTTAGCTGCTATCGCTTCCCCTCTGATCCAGAGGGGGAGCGGCGGCAGTCCCAGGACAGTGTTTAGAGCTGAGTGTGGGGTCGTCCTCATTGCGCCAGTTATGCCTATGCCTGCCAGTCTTTGAATGATGTCTAGCTATTGGTTCCTTTCCACCAAACCACGAAACCGTACTGGATCCTTGGTCGTAAGACCTAATACATAAATAACTATTTCTTTGCGGGTCAGTTAAGACACTCGCTTTTCCTTTGATCTTAAATATCAGCATCTTACGATCGAATTGAGACAACTGAATAAAAAAAAATTTAGAGTTTTCCTTACCAAAAATTTTACATTTTATTGCAAAATAAAGTTCTATTCAAATTATTGAGAAAAAAAAAACAAAAAATTGGTTTTTAATTCTTAAAATAGGAGAAAATACCACTAAATGATTAAAAAATAACCTGCTCGTCCAGAAAGGTACCTGCCAGCTAAAAGCATCCGACCAATGGAATATTGCCAGATGTTCAACTTGAAGTTCTGTCTCAAGTCAGGTCAGCAGCCAGTCTCAAGTCACACAACCTTACGGTATAAGTGTTGCACTAAAAACTCATTTTAGTCCCTCATTTGCTGGACTAAAACTGCGCTTTTCGACCCTAGGGTATTGTAAATTTTGAGAAATCGACTAAAAAAAAATTGTTTTGATCCTTTTATACCACGTGACTAAAGTGTCTTTTTCCCTTCACATATTTTTCGCCTCGGGGTAAAAATTGCGGCTTTAGTATTTTGTTTTACTAGACACTTTAAGTTGGTCATAGGATGTACACGCAAACGTGGAATATATCGCAATATTCTGTATTCTTTTTATCTGTACAAAAGCAAAGACTTCCGCTCGAATACAGGGGGGTTATTCTTGAATCGAGAGAAAATTTGCTCCCAGGGAGTTAATTTCTCTCGCTACTATGCATCTCATTGGTCCAAATCTTCGGTTTAAATCGGTTTCTCTCACTTTTGCCCGATATTGATCGAAAGTAATTCTATTGGTCTTGACTAAGAGAATTACTTTCCATCAATATCGTGCAAAAGTGAGAGAAACCGATTTTAACCAAAGATTTGGACCAATGAGATCCATATTTTTTATAACCCCACAGATACCAAAGTCCTACGTAGCATAGCGTTTGCGGCATGTTGCTAACGTAAAGATCAAATACGCTGCGATTTTTGCCGACGGGAGCGGCCAAACCAAAGAAAGCAGGATAGAAATATATCGTAATAAAATGTAAAAGACAGAAGCATACGAGCCGGAAAATTTCACGGATAACGCTGGGCACCTCGTACGTGTCATGACCAACTTAAAGTGTCTACCATCAATTTTAGAGACTGGAACCGAAAGAAAACCGGTCTTGGTTCACTTTCATGGTGGCGCTTTCATAACCGGGTCTGGAAATGAGGATTTTTTTGGCACTCCGGATTTTCTAATGACTGAAGATATTGTTTTGGTTAACATCAATTATAGACTAGGTGTTCTAGGTAAGATGTTTCAAAGTAAAAAAGATAGTAGAAACAGAAAGCTATTTGGGACTGACGAACCAAAATTATTCTGTTTTTGAATGAAACGAAAGCCAACGTTGGCATTCAAAGTGGCGTAGCCAGAAGGGGGTTTTGGAGGCTAACCCCCCCCCCGGAAGATCCAACCCAATCGACAATAAATTAATCATGATCAAGGGCCTCAGGGAGAGCTATACCTCCTCCACTTTTTTGACACTTTACTTCGGTTTGTGACGTGTATTTGGTGTGATGTCTTAAATTTTAAAAATTTTGCCTGCGGTGTTATGACGTCATTAGTTGTTAGAATTTTAGTTTCATTCTAAGGAATTTTTATCACCAGCATTCAAAACGTGTCATAAATGGTATTCTAGTATAATTTTTATTAAAATTTTCATCTGCGGCGCATTTATGATTTGACAAACTCTAATTTTTCAAAAATATTTGACAAAATATTTTTAAAAATTTTTCAACAATATTTTTTTTTTAATTTTGGCCTGCGGCGCTATACCAATATTAAATGTTATTACAATATTATTTAATTTTAAGCAATTTTTTTGTGAACAACATTTGAAACGCGTAAAAATAGCATTTTTAAAAATTTAATTTGGTAAGTATTTTTGTTTTGTGTACACTAACTCAACACCTATATTAAATCCCTCCCTTCAGTTCAAGAGCTCAAGCAATAGGCCCCTACCTAATTTTTAAAAATTTGCCATAGGTAGGTAGTTAATTTTTATTAAATGATGAAACCCCCCAGAATCGATTTCTGGCTACGACACTGGCATTCATATACTTAAGTGTAGAGATTTTTCTTACCGTCAGTAACCGTAACTCAGGAAATGTCGAAGTTACGTTAAAAACGGGTCATGTGATATCCTTACTTTCTGGAGTCAAATAAACATCATAATTGTATTATTATATTTTGTAAAAACTAAGATGCGGCTCGGAGCACTCACAACATTTCTTTCTAAGGCCAACAATTCGAAATATTCAAATATTTCGGCAAAAAAGCAAAAAGTTCAGCCAGTTCTGATGTTAATTTACCAATAATTTTACTTGCGTTTTTTTACCGCAATGTTGCGTTTTTTCCGCTACGTTGCGTTGGCGTTGGACACCGCGAACTGTTTTCTTGTTTGGTAGAATTAAAAAGTGTTCACAAGCGACTAATGATCGTATTTTTAAACAGTTTTCAAGTTCATTCTTAAAATTATTTATGAGACTGTGAGAGAACTATTGAATGCATTAATGAATGAATGAATTAATGTAAAAGTGTGGGCGGGACAATTTCCATGTACGTAAGCCACTTTGCTGGAGTCTCTATAGTGTGTAGAAAAAACACATTTAGGGAAACGTATTTTATAGAAATGAGCAATGGAGAAACTGTACTTTATGAAAACCGAACTTTGGCAAATGTACAACGAAGAAATCATAAAACATAAAACATACGCCGTTTCTTATTCTAAGCTCGCATGCAAACACCTGTCAGGCAGAGAACAGATTTTTGGCTTAACAATTTCCATGTTTTACGGTTTCTCTGTTTTACGATTTTTTTGATGTATTTTTCTCCAAAGTTCGATTTCTAGAAAATACGATTTTGCCAAACTTTATTTCTATAAATAATAATTCCTGCGTTTTACTTTTCTTTATTTTATGGGGCCCCCTTTGCTGGGCCCGTTGCACGTCCACTGCACATGGATTAGCCCTAGACGCATGCCTCTTTCGCAAAAGAGCAGATTTTTTTGGGCTGCAACCTTCTTACATCGCCTGGGACCAACAGATAGTTCCCAACGTGCGACTCTCTTGACCTGGCCAGAGCCGGACACTGAGCAGGATATGCAAGGACAATTTTTCGTCCTCCATGCACCTTTGACTCTCTGAGTTTCCGGCGATTCCCAGCGTCTCTAGGTGCTTGTCGAGGCAACAGTGTCCTGGTAGGAGCCCTGTTGCTGATCTCACATCCTTCATGCCTAGGTGGAGCAAGGACTTCGAGCAGGTGCTCTTCAGTCCGCTCTGTTTCGGTTGGACCGTCCATACTGACCACGATTTTGACCTGGAGCTCCCTGAGCACCTTGGCCAATATGTTTACATCAGTGGCGTCCGTTGGCGCCCCTGATGCGTTTGTAGAGTGTCCAATGGGTACTGGTGCAGATGCCAGTTCCTTGTTGATTCTTAGCTTTAGAGGTTCCCTGAGTTACCTCCTGGTTGTCGGAGGATCCTTCTGGAGTTTCCCAACAGATGAGTAAATCGGCTAGAATCACCTCCCTAGCACTTCGGGGATGGGGCTATATACAACAGGATGCCCCTGGTTCCCTGAGGAACGTTCTTATTGTGGTGCCTCATCTACGTTGCCTGGCACTTAAGCCAAGGCCTCCATACCCGTCCCCGATCCACCACTCAGAGAAGTTGATAGCGAGCCAGAGTTGGGTTCAACTAAGCGCTTTCTATCTCTGGCACACCGACACTAAAGAGCTGCGTTCCTGCTGCGCGACTTGGACGCACTTGTTGAGAATTACCCAAGTGGGATTCAGACAGGGTGCTCTGGGTCCCCTTGGGCGGGTTAAATAAAACTCTTAGTTTTATTTATTTTAATCGTTTTCGTGTGTTAACTACGGCAAATATTGTCAAATTTATTACAATTCATTAAATTTTATGTAGATCACCCTTCATTTTTATGGAAATTACGCAAAGTCGTCATTTTTTCACGATGTCTTTTTTCGTCATGATATTGCGGACATACTCTAGCGTTAATTATTTCTACCAGCTCTAAAAGTCGTTGACAGAAGTAAAAAAAAATAGTGCGTTAAGTTTACTTTTTAAACAAGCTATCTAAAAAGGTACCAAAAGTGGTACCTTCTCTATGTTGGGAATTTGGAACCTTTGGTAGCACTAAAACAAAATTATGATTGTTTTCCACAAACCAAAACTACACTTTTTTCCACTCGACGCGCGTTTCGCTAACAACGTTAGCATCATCAGGAGACGATAAACAATGAACTAAATTAATCTACGCTCTATCTTATATACAGTCCTTTAGTGGGCGGAGATATGACTAATAATTTGTGATTGATCACGATTTTTAATCCTATCTCCCCTCAACCAAAAAATAAAGTGTATTAAACGGGATGGGTCTTCTATCTTTATTTAAACTATTTCTGGATTTAATGATTTCCATACTTTCATATGCATTCAAAAGTCTTTTGTTTGATACACTTTTTAGAAGTTTTAGGTTATCTAATGTGAATCTATGATTGTTTTCAAAAGCATGCTCGGCCACACTTGAATTTTCTGTTCTTTCGTATTTTAAGTGTGCTAAGTGTTCTTTAAAACGTGTTTGAATAGAGCGTCTCGTTTGTTCAACATATTTTTTGTCACAATCCATGCAACTAATTTCGTAAATTCCACTTTTTTCTAGAACTCTAGTTTTATCCTTGGGATTTCCTAGTAAGCTTCTTATTGTGTTACCGGATTGATATACTAATTTAAGACCGGTGTTATTAAATACTTTTTGTAATCCTTTCGTATAATTAGGATTATAAGGAATTGATACAAATTTTGAGTCGCAGGTATCTTTTTGTCTGAGAAAAGTAGAATTCCGAAAGGTCTTTTGAAAATAATGTCTATTTATCAGCTTATTTATTAAACCATCGTCGTAACCTATTTCGCCAGCTATATTCCTAATCCTATTCTTTTCTGCTTCAAATCTTTCTTTGTTTAAGGGGAAATTTACTAATCTATATGTTAAAAAGTGCAAACTTATGTTGTAAGCACTGAAAAGAGTCACTTGGAATATACCTGTTGGTGGCCGTTCCTTTTCTGTATAGGTCAAAGTCCAATTTATTTTTATTCCTTATAACTAAAGTGTCTAGAAATGGCAGTGTACCGTTGTTCTTTGTTTCATAAGTAAATTTAATAGTGGGAAATTTGTTATTTATTTTTTCGATAAAATTTTCAACACTAGTTACTTTAGTGTTGAATACTGCATACACATCGTCTACATACCTGAACCATACTCTGGGAAAATACTCAAATTCTTTACTTATATCTGATTCAAATTTGATAGGTTTACGATAAAAGGTGATAAACTATTACCCATTGTGGTTCCTTCTAATTGCTGGTAATAGTTATTTTTATATTGAAAGTAATTTTGATTCATGCAGAGTTTTGTTAAAGATAGGTATTCTAAAGTCTGTTTGTCTTCTAGATTGTTTTTTCTTAGTAGTTCCTCCAGATATTGTAAGGTATTGGGTATTCTTTGGTTGAGGGGAAATAGGATTAAAAATCGTGATCAATCACAAATTATTAGTCTTATCTCCGCCCACTAAAGGATTGTATATAAGATAGAGCGTAGATTAATTTAGTTCATTTTTTATCGTCTCCTGATGATGCTAACGTTGTAAGCGAAACGCGCGTCGAGTGCAAAAAAGTGTAGTTTTCGTTTGTGGAAAACAATCATAATTTTGTTTTTTTTTTGGTACCTTCTCATTAAAAAAAAAAATTTGGTAAACCCTGGGCCTCCAGTTGGGGGCCCCAAAAATCAATAAAGATTCGCTTTTAGAAGCACCGTTCTATTTAAAGAATCCACCCAGTATAAATATAAAAAATTTCCACCGCAATGTCGCTGAAAAAAAAGCTACTTTAGTTTCCAAATTATTGGTCATTCGTTTGCTAGGGCAACTTGATTTGGAAAGGGATACAAAAATCTTTAGCATGTTTGCCTTTTTCTGCAGCTTTTTTACCTTTTAGGTTTCTTAAGTCTAGACGACCCTAGTCTTGAGGTCCCAGGCAATGCCGGTCTAAAAGATCAACGGCTAGCTTTGATATGGGTTCAAGAAAATATTCAGAGCTTTAACGGGGACCCGAAAAATGTTACTATCTTTGGCCTCAGTTGTGGCGGTGCTTCTGTACACTTTCACGTAAGAAATTTTACTATTTTGGAAAGTAAAATGTGGTCGGTTTGAGATGGATTGCCCTCTTTATCATTCAAACAAAGTTATGACTGTTTTCCACAAACCAAAACTACACTTTTTTGCACTCGACGCGCGTTTCGCTAACAACGTTAGCATCATCAGGAGACGATAAACAATAAACTAAATTCACCCACGCTCTATCTTATATACTATCTTTTAGTGGGCGGAGATAAGACTAACAATTTGTGATTGATCACGCTTTGTAATCCTATCTCCCCTCAACTAAAGAATAAAGTGTGCTAAACGGGATGGGTCCTCTATCTTTATTTAAACTATTTCTGGATTTAATGATTTCCATACATTCATATGCATTCAAAAGTCTTTTGTTTGGTACACTTTTTAGAAGTTTTAGGTTATCTAATGTGAATCTATGATTGTTTTCTAAAGCATACTTGGCCACACTTGACTTTTCTGTTCTTTTGTATTTTAAGTGTGCTAAGTGTTCTTTGAATCGTGTTTGAATAGAGCATCTCGTTTGGCCAACATAATTTTTGTCACAATCCATGCAACTAATTTCGTAAATTCCACTTTTTTCTAGAACTGTAGTTTTGTTCTTGGGATGTCCTAGTAAACTTCTTATTGTGTTTCCGGATTGATATACTAATTTAAGACCGGTGTTATTAGTAAATTAGTATATCAATCCTGAAAAACAATAAGAAGTTTACTAGGAAATCCCAAGGACAAAACTACAGTTCTAGAAAAAAGTGGAATTTACGAAATTAGTTGCATGGATTATGACAAAAATTATGTTGGCCAAATGAGACGCCTTATTCCAACACGATTCAAAGAACACTTAGCACACTTAAAATACAGAAGAACAGAAAAGTCAAGTGTGGCCGAGCATGCTTTCAAAAACAATTATAGATTTACATTAGATAAACTAAAACTTCTAAAAAGTGTACCAAACAAAAGACTTTTGAATGCATATGAAAGTATGGAAATCATTAAATCCAGAAATAGTTTAAATAAAGATAGAGGACCCATCCCGTTTAGCATACTTTATTCTTTAGTTGAGGGGAGATGGGATTACAAAGCGTGATCAATCACAAATTGTTAGTCTTATCTCCGCCTACTAAAAGATAGTATATAAGATAGAGCGTAGGTTAATTTAGTTTATTGTTTATCGTCTCCTGATGATGCTAACGTTGTTAGCGAAACGCGCGTCGAGTGCAAAAAAGTGTAGTTTTGGTTTGTGGAAAACAATCATAACTTTGTTTAAGTGCAACCAAAAGTTCCAAATCCCAACATAGTACTCTTTATCATTGTTTATTTTTCAGATATTGTCAGAATCTTCGAAAGGTCTATTTCACAAAGGCATAATTCAAAGTGGTACAGTTTTAAGTCCATGGGCATGGGGTTCCAAAAATGCTATAGCAATAGCTAAAAATGTGGACGCAAGTGTAACTAAAGAAAAAGAGGCATTGGAAATTTTAATGGACATAGATATTGAAACACTTTATGATGCTTCCCGAATGATCAAAGATGTAAGCAATGCAAAGGTAAAAAAAATATGGAAAAAGCTAATAGAGATTTATTTTCAGGATTTTTTCATGTCGCAAGTAAGACGTCCTTTTGGTCCTGTCATCGAAAAATCGAACCCGACAGCATTTCTAACAAAAAATCCGATAGAAATAATGAATTCTGGAACCTACAATCAAGTACCTTGCATAATAGGCTGCACCTCAAAGGAGGGTTTATTAGTGGAAAGAGATTTTTTTGATTTTATCAAACCACCACATGTTTTTAATAAAAATGACGGAGTATTTTGGTATAGTGGTTTCGAAATAGGCTCCTCTCAGTTTGAAACTATTAAAAATGAAATTGCAAAGTTTAATTTTGGCAATGAGGATGGTCAAAATATATACGATGTAGGTAAAAAAAGGTCAAAAAATATCTGTCGGTATAAGTGTATATATTCTCTTGAAAAAGTCGTCATGACCAAAAAACAAGATCCAAAATGACTTTATAACCGCAAATAAAGCCTATATGTAGGCTCTGCTAGGGAGAGAAAGAGAACCCAATATACGCGTGGTTCCAGTGTGTTGGGATGGTCTCGCCTCGCCTCTCCAGAAACATCGGGGCAAGAGGGGGAATTTGCCGTGTGCCACCAAATTTTTTTTCCAACCAAAGTTTGAATCTGCAGTTATCCCAATTATCTGCGGTTTTAACCTTCCAAAGCGACAAAACCGCACTAAAAATGGAAAGAAATTAAATAGCTGCCGATTTTTTAGGATGAAAAAGTGTGGACAGGAAAACTGACACAGGCGGTGTTTCCTAAATGCCACCTTAAACTGAATCGTTTTTTAAATTGTTCACCGAAACGACGCCTCTGAAACTCCAGAAACACGGTCCGCCCAGATACCTACACTTTACACGGCACTAAGTTTCTCATTCGAAGAGTTTAAAACGACTACAGTTTGAAGTACTACACGAAATCTAAAAAGGATTCATATCAAGTATCTAATGCTAAATTCTTATGCCCGTTTCGCACTATGCATTTTCTGTATGCATCTTGACAAGCTGCTTGCATTTTGTGAGTTCTCGTTCCAATTTTTCTAAAAAGACGCATTTATGTTGGGGAATTTCGCTGCGCCAAAATAAATATTATGCTTTACCTTGGTAAGCCTGTCAATAATCAGCTTATAAACTTAAAGGGTAGGTTCTAGTTTAGTAGTTTTTTTTAAATATTTCTTGATGCGCAGTATGAACAATTTTGGATTTCATGCATCAAACAAAAGATGCATCTGCAAGATGCACAGGGAAAATGCATAGTAAAAAATAGACTGGGATAGCACTCGACGCACGTTTCCAATATGGTGAATGAAGTCACTAAATTTGACGCAGAAATGTAATTTAACTGTTTTATGTTTTTAGTTCTACTCAGATATTATGTTTGTGTCCGGTATGCTACAAACTATAAAACTAGTTTATCCTACCGCTCAAAACCCAATTTATTGTTACAATTTTGATGCCAACACAGAAATGTGCAAACAATATCTGAAATTCTTGGGAAACGGAAAACTAAAAGAAAATTGTAAGTAACATATATATGGGGAACTGTAAAAAATCTCCAATTCTAAAATTTAATTATTTATATTATTTTATTTATTTGAACCTTTTTTGCAATTTAGCTACTTTCTTGTTTTTAGCGTATATTTATTATTGCCTACTTTAAGAATTACATGTTGCACCTAGAATTTTAGGAAACTAAGTAAAATCATGAAAACTAAAAATTTTGTAAAACTCCAACATCAAATTCAATTTTCTCTTATTAGTAGATTTTGTGTTTGTTAAGGAAATGGGTGCAAAATAGACTATTAGCAATATTTTTACTCCCTAAATCTCGTAATTGGAAAACAAGATCAAAAAAATGTTCCTAAGTAACACAGTCTAGACATTTTAAATTTTACAGCTAACCCATAACTATAGACCCGTTGTAGCAGCTACGTGTTTACTATAAAGTAGCTAGCTTAATTTTATCTGTATTTTTCTCTGTCACAATACTACGGCAACTATTACACCCAAATTGCCACCAATGCCATATTATACAGACCGCTTCAAGCTACTGCGAACATAGGGCGGAAGAAGTCTAATTTGCCAGTGTACGTACATGCAGAGACACCGCACGCCTATCAGTGAAGCAACCAACACTCAGGCTTCCGATCGCCATTCGCTGCCCTTCGCCGCCTTTCGCCTTGTATTTAGTACGCCTCTAACCACGGTGCTGTGTGGAGCGTAGTCAATGAACCCGGAATTTGGTCAATAAATACGCAAATTTTTATAACGTAATTTTCTTATTTTTTGTCACTGATAAATAAGAGCGTTTTATTGTCAACTGCTCAGATTTATCAGTGACGACGTGTTACAATGAAAATAATAAGGAGAAACAAAATAAAAGCAAGTTCTCAAAATAAAATAATACATTCTAAAAACCAAAAAGATTCTCCCAGTCAAAAATTAAAGCAAATGTTCGAAAAGTCCTCCTTGTTCGGCTAGACAAAATCAGAGCCTACTATAAAAACCCCTTCTAACGTTTCCAAGCATGTTAGGGGTGATAATTTGAAAAGCTTCTTCAAAAGCAGATAGAAGTCATTAGGAGCAAGATCGGGAGATCGAGCTGGCCATAAAATAGTTCCCCGTGTACTTATAACCCGATTAGGAAATACATTATCAAGATATTCTCTAACAAGGCCAACATTGTGAGCGGAACAACCATCTTGTTGAAACCATGTTTCACCAAATCTTACACCTAACAACTGTCTAGCAGTTGGAATAATGTGCTGCTGCAGTAGATCCAAGTATCTAGGACCATTCAAATTGCAATTGCCGTTAATAAAAAATGGCCCATTTACGTGTTCCCCTACAATACCCCCCCCCCCAAACATTTAGTTTTTGGGGATACTGTGTTCTTACGTCAAAATACAAATGCAAATTTTGCCTCGACCAATATCGAACGTGTGTTGGGTTATGACGATTTGACCATTTGACCATCTGCACTTTTTCGGCAACTTCGTAGACATCCATTTTTAGTTTTAAAAATGTATTATTTCAATTAAGAACTTACCCATCTGTTTCTCGAGCAAGGCAGAAAGAAAACAAAATAATAACAAAAAAATGAATTTCCAAAAGATAACACTGCTGCGTGCTTCGAATCCACCTCGGTCGTACGGCACGGAGAGTAAATTGGACTTGATTCCCCCTATGTTCGTAGTAGCTTGAAGCGGTCTGTATAGGAACGTGCTATTAAAGTTTGTTTTATGTTAAAATAAAAGCTAAATCTCAGCTGACCAAACAGGAAAAAACTTATACAGCTAAAACCAATGCGATCCGAAAGCTGCAAATATTGCGCCCTCTACCGTACATAGAAAATATCTCTCGACTAAAAAGCCTTTGCATTTATAGTTTCGATCGCGGATAGGCTGTTGCGTAGATCCCAGTATTACTTGATAGAACGCCTTAAATTTCCTTTTTATTGCTATTTTTTACCGCTTTGTTAAAATATATGTTTTTAGTAGTCAAAAACGGAAAACACTTCTGTAAAAAATTGTGAGCAGCCATGTTTATATTTTGTAAACAGAAATGTTCGAATACATAACTTCAAAAGAAAAACAAATAAAAACAGTGAAGATTCCAAATGTTTGAGGGGCGTATAGTTTAATGAGGTATCATAACAGGTTTCATCAGTAAACGGGCCTTCGCACAAAGATTTGACCACCGGTACTTCCTCAAAATGCCTATTTACGAATAGTAGTGTGGTTAATCATTAATATCCAACTTTTAGACAATTTCGTTATAATTGCGAGTTTCAAAGCCATTTTCTGCTGTATTTTTAGCTGCTGTTGACACTGACACATTTAAAAAACATTCCTGAAAATAGCTGTGGCAACATCTTAATAATATTTTCAAAACGTTGTGGTGGAAAATAACAAAATCATTGAAATTAACTCTGTGTTTCGGACTTCAATTGTCTATATTTTATTTATACATGACGTTTCGATCAGAGATTGTACTGATACTGAACGTAGTGTATAAATAAAATATAGACAATGGAAGTCCGAAACACAGAGTTAATTTCAAACACATCATTGTCTCAAACTTTCACACAAAATCATTATTGTTTTTGCTGTTTAAACGTTGTGTGCTGTAAGACAGCAACGCTGTGTTACTTGGGCTATCAGACAACCTTTATTTTGAGTTTTATATCTTTAAAGCAAACTCAAGGTTTTCTAATGAGGTTTAGGTTCACAGTTCACTTTTGATTGATTTTAAGGAAAAAAAATATACTCTTTTCGAAAGGTATTTTTTCGTGTAGATGACGTCCCTAAATAGTTATTCTGATAAAAATTACTGCCAGAACCTGTCAAAAGTATGTAATTTTTTCCCAAAATGTAGAAAAAAATATTTTTAAAAAATTAAAAATTTGGGCTTATAGAGCATTCCATAGTAGAAAATAAAGTCACATACGCATTTTTGTGGTACTAACCATTTTTTATAAAAGTAATTTAAATATTTAAAAAATGGAAAAATTGTCACATTTTGAATTTTAATGCTGTTAGTTAAATAAATATATTTAGAGAGAGAACACATTTTTGATAAAAAAAATGGTACAACTTTTTTTTGCATCACTTATAGTTTCTATACAAAAATAAAATAAGTTGAAGAAAATGGTCAAATCATGTCAAAAATATGTAATTTTTTCCCAAAATGTAGAAAAAAAAATAAAAAATTTGGGCTTATAGAGCATTCCATACTAGACAATAAAATCACATACGCATTTTTGTGGTACTAACCATTTTTTATAAAGTTTCTATACAAAAATAAAATAAGTTGAAGAAAATGGTCAAATCATGTCAAAAATATGTAATTTTTTCCCAAAATATAGAAAAAAATATTTTTAAAAAATTAAAAATTTGGGCCCATAGAGCATTCCATACTAGACAATAAAGTCACATACGCATTTTTGTGGTACTAACCATTTTTTATAAACGTAATTTAAATATTTAAAAAATGGATAAATTGTCACATTTCGAATTTTAATGCTGTTAGTTAAATAAATATATTTTCCGAAAAAGCTATGGGAAACCTGAGAGAGAACACATTTTTGATAAAAAAAAACGGTACAACTTTTTTTTGCATCACTTATAGTTTCTATACAAAAATAAAATAAGTTGAAGAAAATGGTCAAATCATGTCAAAAATATGTAATTTTTTCCCAAAATGTAGAAAAAAATAAAAAATTTGGGCTTATAGAGCATTCCATACTAGACAATAAAGTCACATACGCATTTTTGTGGTACTAACCATTTTTTATAAACGTAATTTAAATATTTAAAAATGGAAAAATTGTCACATTTCGAATTTTAATGCTGTTAGTTAAATAAATATATTTTTCGAAAAAGCTATGGGAAACCTGAGAGAGAACACATTTTCGATAAAAAAACATTGCAACTTTTTTTTGCATCGCTTATAGTTTCTATACAAAAATAAAATAAGTTGAAGAAAATGGTCAAACCATGTCAAAAATATGTAATTTTTTCCCAAAATGTAGAAAAAAATATTTTTAAAAAATAAAAAATTTGGGCTTATAGAGCATTCCATACTAGACAATTAAGTCACATACGCATTTTTGTGGTACTAATCATTTTTTATAAACGTAATTTAAATATTAAAAAAATGGAAAAATTGTCACATTTTGAATTTTAATGCTGTTAGTTAAATAAATATATTTTCCGAAAAAGCTATGGGAAACCTGAGAGAGAACACATTTTCGATAAAAAAACATTACAACTTTTTTTAGCATCGCTTATAGTTTCTATACAAAAATAAAATAAGTTAAAGAAAATTGTCAAATCATGTCAAAAATATGTAATTTTTTCCCAAAATGTAGAAAAAAATATTTTTAAAAAATAAAAAATTTGGGCTTATAGAGCATTCCATACTAGACAATTAAGTCACATACGCATTTTTGTGGTACTAATCATTTTTTATAAACGTAATTTAAATATTAAAAAAATGGAAAAATTGTCACATTTTGAATTTTAATGCTGTTAGTTAAATAAATATATTTTCCGGAAAAGCTATGGGAAACCTGAGAGAGAACACATTTTCGATAAAAAAACATTACAACTTTTTTTTGCATCGCTTATAGTTTCTATACAAAAATAAAATAAGTTAAAGAAAATGGTCAAATCATGTCAAAAATATGTAATTTTTTCCCAAAATGTAGAAAAAAATATTTTTAAAAAATAAAAAATTTGGGCTTAAAGAGCATTCCATACTAGACAATAAAGTCACATACGCATTTTTGTGGTACTAACCATTTTTTATAAACGTAATTTAAATATTTAAAAAATGGAAAAATTCGCACATTTTGAATTTTAATGCTGTTAGTTAAATCAATATATTTTCCGAAAAAGCTATGGGAAACCTGAGAGAGAACACATTTTCAATAGAAAACCGTTACAACTTTTTTTTTCATCACTTATAGTTTCTATACAAAAATAAAATAAGTTGAAAATGGTCAAATCATGTCAAAAATATGTAATTTTTTCCCAAAATGTAGAAAAAAATATTTTTAAAAAATTAAAAATTTGGGCTTATAGAGCATTCCATACTAGTCAATAAAGTCACATACGCATACGAAAAATTGTCACATTTTCAATTTTAATGCTGTTAGTTAAATAAATATATTTTCCGAAAAAGCTATGGGAAACCTGAGAGACACATTTTCGATAAAAAAAAACGTTACAACTTTTTTTGCATCACTTATAGTTTCTATACTTCTATTGAACTTTTTTACACCCAGATTTTTCTATAAAACAAAACTCTAAAAAAACAGTTAAGTTACTCTTATCACCTATCAAACGACAGTAAAAAAGTTTGGACCTATCAAACGACAGTAAAAAAGTTTCGACTAGATTTGAAAAGGTAACCTCTGGCGGAATTAAATAAGAGTAGCTCTCTGAAAGACATCTTTTTATATACAATAGGGAGATTTTGGTCAGTTTTTTTTTCAGTCTGTTACCCTTACTTTTATTCTGGGCAGGGGCAGTAGTGCTCTGTCAGGCCTCTACCTTTATTAAAGTTAACCACTGGCGCTAATTAGCGTCGAATAGCGACTACCTTTACCGTTAAAAAGACAACCAACCAAACTTGATGTGATTCTGTGGTCGAAGATTTTTAGGTTATAAGAGTTTGTTTTGTTTTACAAAAATTTTGTGTATGTAGATTTTATTTTTATGTTAACCGTGTTTATAGTAGTAGTAGGGTACCTTTTTAACCGTTTTTTTTTGGTAAACAGATGAGCATGTACAAATAAGTTTTCAGGGGCTCGATTTCTTCTAGTACCCAACCAAAGACATGGGGTGTCCGTCTCCCAGTCCTATCACTAAATTAATATTTTCATCCATGATATGGTTAAAAAAGCAAATAAAAAAAAGTCTTGAGAAAAAAACAACAAAGTCAATAAGAAAGTAAGGTTATGTTTACCGCTAAACGATTGATGTTCAAAAGCTCTATTTTTAATCTCTTAAGTTACCTTTATTTACGGTAACGGTAACCATAAGAGTAACGAAATTTGCTGTTAAATTACCTGACCAAAATCTCCCTAATAAAATAACAACAAATATTGATTAAGTAAGGTACTTCCCTTATTCCTGCTTCTATCTTGCCCCTTTAATCCCAGTGAGTTCGAAGGGTCTTATAGAACATTTAAAATAAATATCAGAGCACAAAGCATTATGTACTAGTCAGTATTACGGCGATCCAAAAAATTATTTTTCTTATGTTGCAGTAATTCGGTTATATCTTATTTTTACTTAATAAACATAGGAAAGTCGAAACTTTTTGACTGTCGTTTCATAGGTAATAAGACTACCTACTTAGCACATAATTGTACTTTTTTTAGAAATTTAGGTTTATAGAAAAATGTTGGTGCAAAGACGTTCAATACAATCGACATGATTTTAGCATTTTCTTAAATATATTTTATTTTTATATAGCAACTATAAGTGATGTAAAAAACATTGTAACGTTTTTTAGCGAAAATATATTCTCTTTTAGGTTTCACATCGCTTTTTCAGAAAATATATTTTTTTTTAATTAAAAGCGTTAAAATTAAAAATGTGACAATTTTTAAATGACGTTTATAAAAAAACAATTAGTACTACAAAAACCCCTGTTTGAATTTTTTTTGTCTAAAATGATATGCTCTATAAGCCCTAATTTTAATTTTTTTTAAATATTTTTTTTACATTTTAGGAAAAAATTACATATTTTTTTACAGTTATTGACATTAGGACGTATATAGAAGGTTTTAATTTTTATCAGAATAACTATTTCAAATTTTTCTTATGTTGCAGAAATTCGGTTATATCTTATTTTTACTTAATAAACATAGGAAAGTCAAAACTTTTTGACTGTCGTTTGATAGGTAATAAGACTAGCTACTTAGCACATAATTGTACTTTTTTTAGAAGTTTAGGTTTATCGAAAAATGTTGGTGCAAAGACGTTCAATACAATCGACATGATTTTAGCATTTTCTTAAATATATTTTATTTTTATATAGCAACTATAAGTGATGTAAAAAACATTGTAACGTTTTTTAGCGAAAATATATTCTCTTTTAGGTTTCACATCGCTTTTTCAGAAAATATATTTTTTTTAATTAAAAGCGTTAAAATTAAAAATGTGACAATTTTTAAATGACGTTTATAAAAAAACGGTTAGTACTACAAAAACCCCTGTTTGAATTTTTTTGTCTAAAATGATATGCTCTATAAGCCCTAATTTTAATCTTTTTTAAATATTTTTTTTACATTTTAGGAAAAAATTACATATTTTTTTACAGTTATTGACAGTAGGACGTATATAGAAGGTTTTAATTTTTATCAGAATAACTATTTCAAATTTTTCTTATGTTGCAGAAACTCGGTTATATCTTATTTTTACTTAATAAACATAGGAAAGTCAAAACTTTTTGACTGTCGTTTGATAGGTTATAAGACTACCTACTTAGCACATAATTGTACTTTTTTTAGAAATTTAGGTTTATAGAAAAATGTTGGTGCAAAGACGTTCAATACAATCGACATGATTTTAGCATTTTCTTCAACTAATTTTATTTTTATATAGAAACTATAAGTGATGTAAAAAACATTGTAACGTTTTTTAGCGAAAATATATTCTCTTTTAGGTTTCACATCGCTTTTTCAGAAAATATATTTTTTTTAATTAAAAGCTTTAAAATTAAAAATGTGACAATTTTTAAATGACGTTTATAAAAAAACGGTTAGTACTACAAAAACCCCTGTTTGAATTTTTTTGTCTAAAATGATATGCTCTATAAGCCCTAATTTTTATCTTTTTAAAATATTTTTTTTTACATACGTATATAGATTTTAATTTTTATCAGAGTTACTATTTAGGGACGGCACCATTTAGCAAAAAATTACATATTTTTTTACAGTTATTGACAGTAGGACGTATATAGAAGGTTTTAATTTTTATCAGAATAACTATTTCAAATTTTTCTTATGTTGCAGAAATTCGGTTATATCTTATTTTTACTTAATAAACATAGGAAAGTCAATACTTTTTGACTGTCGTTTGATAGCTAATAAGACTACCTACTTAGCACATAATTGTACTTTTTTTAGAAGTTTAGGTTTATAGAAAAATCTTGGTGCAAAGACGTTCAATACAATCGACATGATTTTAGCGTTTTCTTCAACTAATTTTATTTTTATATAGAAACTATAAGTGATGTAAAAAACATTGTAACGTTTTTTAGCGAAAATATGTTTTCTTTCAGGTTTCACATCGCTTTTTCAGAAAATATATTTTTTTTAATTAACAGCATTGAAATTCAAAATTTTTTGCATTTTTCAAACATTTAAATGACGTTTATAAAAAAACGGTTAGGACTACAAAAACGCTTGTTTGACTTTTTTCTCTAAAATGAAATGCTCTATAAAGCCCTAATTTTTATCTTTTAAAAATATTTTTTTTTACATACGTATATAGTTTTTAATTTTTATCAGAGTAACTATTTAGGGACGGCACCTACACAAAAATATAACTTTTTTTGTCCATTTTTTTTTAGGCGGCGCGCGGTGCTTGTGGGTATTAATATTTACTGTGTACTTTTTTTAGTAAAAGGTTCATCACATGGAAATGATTACCCGTATCTATTTAAAAGAACCAATTTAAAATTAGACACCGATGACGTAAAAATCATGAGGAACATGGTACAACTTTGGACTACCTTCGCTCTTTCTGGAATACCAAGTATTGCAACCGATAGGGAATTCAGATGGGAGCCCATAAAAGATCCAAATAATTTAAGTGTTCTAAATATTGGTGTAGATTTAAAAATGATCAATAATTTTGCTAACGATAAGATAATGTTCTGGGATAGATATTTTAAGAGGTATACTCCAAAATTTGAATATTAATAAAAAATAAGCAAATCATATTACCAACTACTATTAGATTTTTGGTTTTTTGAGGTAGAAAAAATTTATCAGTTTTCTTTTAATTTTTATGAGAAATATTGAGTAGTGATTTACCTGACAAGTGCGGAAAGTGGTACTTTTCCTGCTACAAAATGATAATAGATACATAATTCATTTGTTTAGTCCTAAATATCTTAATTTTTAACAATACAAAAATCGTGCGGAAAAGTAACTTCTTCGCACGTTCGTAGGAAAACAATATTTACCCACATCTGTCACCATGAAGATGATTGATTGAGTACTACTCAATATTAAAGCACTTTTTTCAAACTTTTATGGAGATCATGGGGATGGTGCACAATAAGTCTTGGCAAAAATGTGTTTTTTCTTATATACATACATACATACATACATATTAATTACTATTTAAGATCACTGTCAGAGCAAAAATACTACAAGGTACCTTGGATATATGGTTATTTTTTAGCTTAATATACAGAATAGGATGAGGATGACTTGAAGAAAAATCTCAACTCACGTCTTATAAGTTATAATAATCTCACGGGGAGCTAAATCTTTTGTCGGGATGTAAACAAGAAAACAAAACATGATTACACACATATCAAAATGCCTTTCTTCCATTCCCATTGTATAGAACAAACTGTATATTTATTTTAGACGTTGGTTAATATAAATGGTTCAAAACAATATGGGCATTTTTTTTAATGGTAGTGATTAACAATCCTAATATAAACTAGTCATATTCTAATTTTCTAGAACATTTTAAAAGTATAAATTAGTAAAAAAATTATTAACATTAATTTTGGTCAGACAAAAGAGTCGGATAAAAGGCCCTATATATATATATATATATATAAATCCTTTATTTAGTCAAGGCTAATTTTCATTTATCAATAAGTTATTAAAGGTAATTTATACTTTTGTTTATCATTATGCTATCCAAAATCATCAAAAACAGTTTTTATACAATAGTTTAAAATCTACACTCAATAGTTTATAACACAATAATAAAAAATTGAAGCACGGATAGTCCACATACAATCAATTATTTTATGTTGAAAGGCAATGAAAATATCTCGAAAACTGTGGCTTTACTTCTAAAGTTATGATTTTCTTTATATATTTTAACGTTTTTTCAAATAACTTGGAAACTACAGCTCCCACGAATTTGTTATAAACAAAATTTTTAGTCAATATTCATGCAAACTTAAATCTGAAAACCGTATATCGCTACTTGCTTTTGTTCCAAAGTTAAAATTTTTTAAAATGTTTTCTCTCTCTTTTCTCCCCTTCAACCCTCCACCACTCTATCCAAAAGTTAATGAGTTCACGGTCAGCCGATAGAGGATTTTTGTCAAATTTCCTTAAAATCTATTAAGGCGTTCTTGAGTTATCGTGTATACAGACAGACAACAGACAACTTTTTTTTACGTCAATTAAGGTTTTTTGAAACCTTAGTAACTCGCTTTTGATAAAATTAAAAAAAGTTAAAATTTCACGATTTTAATAGTGCCCCATACTACATTGGTATAGTGGACTAAAAAATGATTA
Source organism: Oxystoma pomonae (assembly GCA_963921995.1). Taxonomy (NCBI): domain Eukaryota; kingdom Metazoa; phylum Arthropoda; class Insecta; order Coleoptera; family Brentidae; genus Oxystoma; species Oxystoma pomonae. The sequence continues at coordinate 23,956,539 of OY998164.1, read as the reverse complement.
ACAATAACGTACACTGATACAATACAAGTTACCCATACTACCAAAGATATATTTCATATATCTTTGATACTACTTGTAAGTTAACATCACTAAACATATACAGTGGGATTTTCTAAGATCTAAAATAGTACCACCCCCAGGTCTAAATATTTACACCTGTGAGGAGTACTAAATTTTCAAACCAATTTTTAAAAAACACTTACCCATACAGAAAAAAAGTGCTTTTTTTCTCAAAATATACCATATTTTAGGAGAAAATGCCCTAAAACTAATTTTTTTTGACAGGTTTTAAAATGGTAAATATAACAATAATAAAATAAAAACACCTCCTATTTTGTCCAGATGAACGCTATATTTTGAACCCGTTTTCAGCAAAAAAAATATATTTATGAGGGCACTACGAGGCAAAACAAACATAAGTGAAGGTCACTGATTATGCACGAAAAATATACCAAACAAAAAAACCGAAAACAACTATATTAATTTATTTGCAAACTGAAAGTAAAAAATTGAGGTTATCTAAAAGCTCAGTCAAAAAAACTTTCCTTACCCAAAGCCCACTCATTTTAAAGCTCTGTAGCTTTCATCAGTAGAGGTTGGTGCAAGCCAAGGTGCAAGCAGAGGTAAAAGATCTAAACTCGCTGTTTGTGATCGAACGCAGCGCTAAGATTTTTAAACTGACATTTCGACAGTGACATAAATGCAAAAAAAAACTTGCATTTAAGTTTTTTAATACATTTCTTAAATAAAAACACCTTTTCTATCAATATAAAATTAATTTACTCCTTAAAACAAAGCTATGATTGTTTTCCACAAACCAAAACTACACTTTTTTGCACTCGACGCGCGTTTCGCTAACAACGTTAGCATCATCAGGAGACGACAAACAATTTTTTGCACTCGACGCGCGTTTCACTAACAACGTTAACATCATCAGGAGACGACAAACAATTGTTTATCGTCTCCTGATGATGCTAACGTTGTTAGCGAAACGCGCGTCGAGTGCAAAAAAGTGTAGGTTTGGTTTGTGGAAAACAATCATAGCTTTGTTTTAGTGCAACTAAAGGTTCCAAATTCCCAACATAATCTACTCCTTACTTTTTTATTACTCATCTAAATCGTTGTGCGACATCAAGTAATAATTGGAAAAATTAATTAACAAGGGTAAGTTTTAGTTAGAGTGACATATAACCCCAATTTTAATTTATTCTACAGAGTGTTTGCTATTTAAATCCCGCTTGGGTTTAAATTTTTTAATTTTCTTTTCTTCTAAATTGAAACTTTTTTTTTAAATCCCACAAAAGATTGTTTTAAGACGATTATTCAAAAAAAAAATTTATTAAAATTTTTCTTATAAATCAAACTATGTCCATAACTCAAGGAGGGTTGGTTTCACTTAAACTTAGGACCGTTCTAAAATAGACTAAAACCTTTTAGTAAATCCCACCGATAATTTTTAAGAACATTTTAAAAAGAATTTACAGTTTTCATAGTTTAAACCCTAATTGACAGATCATTATACTTACTAATATTTTATACTTTAAAATATAATAAGTTTTGCGACCTTTCCTGATCTACCCTTGGGATATAAAAATTTTCTCTGTGGCGCGAGTGATATTGAAGAACTTCAGAAGCAGTTAATTTTGCTTATTTGACTTGACCAATTTGACTATTGAAGTTTTTTTAACATATCTTTTATTGGTGTTAATATTGGTTTTTTTGAGTATCACCCTCATACTTCTGTTTTGCAATTTCTGTAACCTCCCAAGCAGCAATTTAACGGCGTAGCAACGTTGTTAAATGCGACCCGACATTATGATGCGACGTCGTTTTAGCCAACATGCCGACCCGGATTTACACCAAAATGGTGGATGATTTTTGAGTTCTTACGTCGTTGTGCAGTGAGTGGAGTCGGAATAGTAATCGTTCTTGTTACGTCGTAAAATACGACCCAAAACGACTACACTAGCGCCCTCTTTGTTATTGATTTTTTGGTGGTGTTTCACTACCCAAAATGTTGCCCATCTCAAACTTTGGGATTTTCGGTTACTAAAATAAATTTATTTTTATACAATTTAGAAAATGTCAAACAATAAATTATATTCTGATAATTACCATTTATTAAATAGTATTTTACGGCCACTATATGAGAGCAAAATTTAAAAACGCAATTCGGTTTACTGACAAATATGCTTAAAAAAGGAATGAAAAAACATGCGCGCCCTTGATTTGTTTGTGTTTAAACGACAAATATTGCTTTTTTTTAATGTAAAAAAATGGATGCTACTAAAGCCCTCTTTTTAGGATTCCATGATCAAATACCTATCTCCCCGGAACATAAAACGTCTCCAAAATGCCATTCAATGTTGTTTGTAGTATTTTTTGCCGTGTTTAGTAAATATAAACAACGGCGGCCACGTCGAACATAAACGACGGCATCAAAAATGGCGAATATTATGAGAGTCCCAAAAAATACACGTAAATGGACTACAGTCGTCAAACATTACCAATTGCCACGACCGTTGGTTACTATCAACCCAACATGCGACTGGAAAACGCTCCAACAATTCCGCCGATGACAGTTGACAGTCCCCATAACCTTACTTTTTATTCGATTATTCTAAATAAATGGTGGGTGAACTGTGAAATAATATTTACTTTTTTAAAATATGGCAGGACACTTCAAAGATCTACTTCTTGGAAGCAAAAGCAAAAAGTATTTTTAGTGAGCGGCAAGAAGTGAAGCTGTGGATCAGACATTACTGTTTAAAGAGCACCAGTCTTTCTCTTTCGCCCATACACTTCTAGGATAATGTAATCTCTCTTTAGCCAGTTATTTAAAATCTAGAGAGAGATAGAGCGATCTGCACTACATAAATGCGGCAGAGAAGGAGAATATAATGCCATTAGTTCCTTTGGAAAGTTTTTTTCTTCTCAAGAAAAGAGCACTTAAGTTCGTCAAAACTCCGTCCGGCAAACGACGCAAGACCGGCCAGAAACGTCGCAAGTTCACGTAATGTGAAAGTTGTTTAGACATTGATACGTCGGCAGAACGTAACTAGAGTCTCATAAAAACGTCCACACGACGTTACTGGTTTACTAGAAAATGCACCAACGCGTGACAGGTCGGCTAAACGTTGGGTAGACGGTAACAATGTTACTGCAGTATTATCTAACGTTAAGGCAACGGAATTTTGTCGTAATATGTAAGACCGTCTGAAGATCACTAATTTATACACCCAAATTAACGTCCATTTAGGTGAAGTATGTGGTCATTGGTCAGAAAATTGTTGCTTGGGCTAGAGAGTTCATTTTGTTTTAAAAGAAATAAAATACTAGAACAATAATGGAAACGTTTATGAATTAATACATTAAATATAGTTTTTTTAGTCCAAGTAGACAAATAGGGAGCAGCGAGATAAATAATAATATACTTTACCTACGACCAACAAATAATACTAATTTAACGACCATCTTAACACGATTTTAATGGCTCATTTACGATCCTAGAATAATAATAAAGCTTAGCCGTAAACCACAAGATGGCGTGACAAGCGATGAAACTTTACTTTATAACAGCACTAATTGATGCAAAAATGTGAATTATTTTTCTATATTTCTAAGACAATAAATATTAATTAAACGTAAATAAATCCAATATAATTTTAGTACCTAACCAAAAATAAGTCCCGTTGCATTGACATATTACGCATTTTTTAAGAAAAAAACTCTGTTTTTAAAAAGATATATGAAAAGTCCCTTAATAATCTTATTTGTTTTAACGTTTTAGATAGAACGTCGAAACTTCAAGTTACGAAGGTTGTTGACTTCGCGTTTGATATTTTTAATAATTTCTGATATTTATGATGACATTTTCATTGGTCGTAGGTAAATTATAGTACACTAACTCGCATGTTATGGTCATTTTTTTAAATTATTTCGAATGCATGATTTTTAAAATCTAGTTTACGGTCAATCCAAATTCCTAGGTATTTAATTTTTGTTACCATGTCAATGGAGTCGTTACCCAAAAATATTTTAAAGTCCATATCTGTATCTGATGACTTAGCTAAACTATCACCAGGGACTTCTTCATGTAAATTGTGACTTCTGCTTATTGAATATTAAAGCTCCACAATAAATTTAAATAAATGACAAAAATATTTTTATAATTGTCGATTAAATCCAATCTTCATTTAATAATACTAAAACAAACGATGTTGATTTAGGCATATTAAGTGCTTGTTTATGAAAATCTTTGCTACTTCCACTGAATAAATTTAATTTCGAAAATATACACTTGATTGTTTTGGCCACCTGTGTGGAGGTGTCTATATCTATCTTGTATAGAGCTTTGAGCGCTATTTTAAATAACAAAGCAATTAGGGTGAAATACGAGTTTATCTTTAAAATTTTAAGATTTCCGGAGACGTAAAGGGTGGTCTAATATTGTGAGGAAAATATAAAATACCTACTTAAGTATTTTTTATTGAATAGGCAGTGGCGTAGCCAGAAATAGACTTCGGGGGGGGGGGGGGGGAATTTAATCGTTTAATAAAAATCACTGGCAAATTTCTAAAAATTAGATAGGTGCCTATTGCTTGAGCTCTTGAACTGAAGGGGGGCGAGAGGGGCGGTTTAATCGGTATTGAGTCAGTTTATACGGAACAAAAATACTTATTTTTAAAAGCAAGTCTCATCTTGTCTCATTTGCAGAATTTTTTTAAAGTTAACCCTTAAATGCGCCGCAGGCAGAGGTTTTATAAAATATACACTAAAATTCTATTTTTTGCCAGTTTCAAATGTTGTTTACAACAAGTTGCTTAAAATTAAACAAAATTGTAACAATATTTAATATTGGGATAGCATTACAGACGAAAATTTTGACAAAAAAACAAAAAATTATTTAAAAATTTTGATCTTTTAGGTTTTTGAAAAAGTAGATTGGGTTAGATCCCAAGAAAAGGTGGGTTGTGGTGATATACATATATAGATTTGTTGTCAAATCATAATTGAAGATGAAAATTTTAAAAAAAGTTATACTAAGAATGCCATTTCTTACACTTTTTGAATGCTGGTGATAAAAATTCCTTAGAAATAAACTAAAATTGTAACAATTAATGACGTCAAAGCACAGCAGGCAAAATTTTTAAAATTCAAGACATCACACCGAATACACGTCACAAACAGGAGTAAAGGGTAAAAAAAGTGGGGGAGCTATGGTTCTGCTCGGGTCCCTTGATCATGATTAGTTTATTGTAGATTGGGTTGGACCTCTTGGGGGGGGGTTAACCCATAACCCCCACTCCCTGGCTGCGTCACTGGAATAGGCACCTTAACTGTTTAAAAATTGAAATAGAAAACGCGTTGTATCGCATTTTTAAGATTTCAAGTATTCGTATAGCCTAACATGTTCACACCAGCGATTCGAAGGCATTTGATTCAGAGGTGAAGAAATTAGAAATGCAAAATGTTGTGTAAAATGTACTTAAATTTCCCAACTGAAACTTCATATTTCCCAACTGAACCTTCATATTAGCTTGTTGACATTAGCATAGTCGTTGTCCGTGCTGTTTCACAGCACACTATGTCAATTGGGACGTTTTGAACACGCACCACACCGACGATTCCTTGAAGGGAGGGCCCCCCATCCCTAGTGTGGTGCGTGTCCAAAACGTTCCAAGTGACGCAGTGTGCTGTGAAACAGCATGGACAACGTCTATGCTAATGTCAACGGCAGCCAAAAATACAGCGTTTTTGCACATGCATGCAATGTTGGTTAAAATTTGCCTTTCTTGTCAAAAAATGTATTTGAAAGTAGCAGTTATAACAACATTGTGTAAAAGATGCAGACATACTAAAATAAATATTAATGACGACGTTTAACTAAACTACTAGTCGTAAAAACGCATTTAGGGGACTTACCAGTGATCAAATTTTTGCTTTAAGCCCTGTTTAGTGATGAAATATGTTATGGTACCTCATTAAACTACACGCGCTTCAAAAATTTGGGATTTTCACTTGCTTGCTTGATGATTGTTTTTTGTTACATACTTTGTTTATAAGCTTTAATGTAAAGTCGAAGTCGAAGAAAATGTTTTAGCACATTTTTGGTTATTTTTGTGGGAAAACTTTTAAACAAATTTGAGCGACACCGACCAGTACCAGGAATCACGTTTTTCATTTTTATACATAAGTTGTGAAACACCCTCTATTTATGGGTTTGAAAGATTATTTTCCAAACAAATCCTAAAACACACATTTAATCTCTCACCAATCAGTTTATGCATATTTTATATTGTCTCTACTTGTTTTTTTTATTAATAATTGTAACACCGTATTCGAAGATTTCAGTTTACATGCTACAATCATGGCTGGTAAGAGTTAGTTTCGCGAGCTTTTTCCGTGTTTGATCAGGTTATCCAATTTGTTTCTTGAACTGTGTTCGGGTATTAGGACGTTAATAGACCACTAATTTATCGTCTCCCTATTTGCTTACCGTATTAACGTAATTGAGACGCTAAAAAGAGTTTTTTAACCACAAACGCAAATTACCGTAACCGTATTCTTTTGTCCACATACAAACTACCAACGTAAATAGAATAGAAACGAAAACAACAATTCCTCTTTTTACAAATTCACTTTCACAAAAAAAATCAAATTATCACCTACCAGCTGCAACTCTTTCACAGAAATAAATCTGCCCAGCAAACATATCGCGAGTACAAAAATAGCACTAATTTGGAACACGGCATTTTACAATATATGTACAATTTGCGCTGCAATGCGTAGCAACAATACAAAAAAGGCGTAAATATTGTACTGGCATAAAGTACTTTACTTAGAGTACTAAAATATTGCTTTATTTGTAATGGCACCGAAAAGTGCAGCATGAAATGTACAAAAATAGTAAAATACCATGTTTCAAATTTGTACTACTTTTGTACAGTGAATACTTTACATTTTTAGTAATCCGATGTTTGCTGGGTGGTGGGTTGCAAACAATAACCGAGCGGGTCCCGCTTATATACGGGAGAAAAATAACCGATTTTGCTTACGGTATTACCAATTTTGATGGTCTATAACGCTCTATTAATAATTGTAATACCGTATTCGAAGATTTCAGTTTACATGCTACAATCATGGCTGGTAAGAGTTTGTTTCGCGAGCTTTTTCCGTGTTTGACCAGGTTATGCAATTTGTTTCTTGAGCTGTTATTACCGTAATTGAGATGCTAAAAAGAGTTTTTAAACCACAAACACAAATTAACGTAGCCCTATTCTTTTGCCCACATACAAACTACCAACGTAAATAGAATAGAAACGAAAACAACAATTCCTCTTTTTACAAATTCACTTTCACAAAAAAAACGAATTATCACCTACCAGCTGCAACTTTTTCACAGAAATAAATCTGCCCACCAAACATATCGCGAGTACAAAAATAGCACTAATTTGGAACACGGCATTTTACAATATATGTACAATTTGCGGTGCAATGCGTAGCAACAATACAAAAAAGGCGTAAATATTGTACTGGCATAAAGTACTTTACTTAGAGTACTAAAATATTGCTTTATTTGTAATGGCACCGAAAAGTGCAGCAGCAAATGTACAAAAATAGTAAAATGCCATGTTCCAAATTTGTACTACTTTGGTACAGTGAATATTTTTCATTTTTAGTAATCCGATGTTTGCTGGGTGGTGGGTTGCAAACAATAACCGAGCGGGTCCCGCTTGGATACGGGAGAAAAATAACCGATTTTACTTACGGTATTACCAATTTTTATGGTCTATAACGCTCTATTAATAATTGTAATACCGTATTCGAAGATTTCAGTTTACATGCTACAATCATGGCTGGTAAGAGTTTGTTTCGCGAGCTTTTTCCGTGTTTGACCAGGTTATCCAATTTGTTTCTTGAGCTGTTATTACCGTAATTGAGATGCTAAAAAGAGTTTTTAAACCACAAACACAAATTAACGTAGCCCTATTCTTTTGCCCACATACAAACTGCCAACGTAAATTGAATTGAAAAGAAATAAAAATTTTCTGGTTTTGCAAATTCATTTTTACAAAAAAAATCAAAACCTAACACAAAAAAAAAGAATTATCACCTACCAGCTGCAACTTTTTCACAGAAATAAATCTGCCCAGCAAACATATCGCGAGTACAAAAATAGCACTAATTTGGAACACGGTATTTTACAATATTTGTACAATTTGCGCTGCAATGCGTAGCAACAACACAAAAAAGGCGTAAATATTGTACTGGCATAAAGTACTTTACTTAGAGTACTAAAATATTGCTTTATTTGTAATGGCACCGAAAAGTGCAGCATCAAATGTACAAAAATAGTAAAATACCATGTTCCAAATTTGTACTACTTTTGTACAGTGAATACTTTACATTTTTAGTAATCCGATGTTTGCTGGGTGGTGGGTTGCAAACAATAACCGAGCGGGTCCGGCTTGGATACGGGAGAAAAATAACCGATTTTGCTTACGGTATTACCAATTTTGATGGTCTATAACGCTCTATTAATAATTGTAATACCGTATTCGAAGATTTCAGTTTACATGCTACAATCATGGATGGTAAGAGTTTGTTTCGCGAGCTTTTTCCGTGTTTGACCAGGTTATCCAATTTGTTTCTTGAGCTGTTATTACCGTAATTGAGATACTAAAAAGAGTTTTTAAACCACAAACACAAATTAACGTAGCCCTATTCTTTTGCCCACATACAAACTGCCAATGTAAATTGAATTGAAAAGAAATAAAAAGTTTCTGGTTTTGCAAATTCACTTTTACAAAAGAAATATCAACGAACTAGCTGCAGCTTTTGCACAGAAATTAATCTGATGGGATGCAAAAAATAACCGAGCGAGTCCCGTTAAGCCTTCGTAAGTAACGTATTTCGATTCGGTTAATTTTGGATACGGGAGAAAAATAACCGATTCGGTCTATCAACGCCCTATTAACTGGTGGGAAAATAGAAACAGATTTTAACAAACAAACAAATTTTAGGTCGATTTATCGAAACAATGGACGGAAAGGGTTCTTGATTAATAAGTGTTTTGCATGTACGATAGGGAGCGCGACACTCGGAGCTGTCTTATCGCATTTGTTTTAGCAGTTTAATTTTAAAAAATACTAAAATTTGTATCCGCTTGGTCAGCAGAGATTCAGCTTTTATTTTTATGTAAAACAAGCTCTCGTAGCACCTTTCTACAACTAAAATGTAAAGTAAACTGCCTTAAACTTAAAAATGTGACATCTAAAAATACAGTTTACTTTAAGCTAGCTACTTTACAGCAAACAAATAGCAACCACAACATGTATACAGCTATGGGTTAACCTGTGTTACTTGGGGTCAATCTCTACGAAAAACAAATTCAGAATTATAACTGAAGTTGTGTGATATTTTAATTGTATGATTTCAAAAATTATTTACAACCTTTCTGTTTTTTTTTTTAAATTTATAAATATACTACCTAAATATTACTCAACGTTTCTCCCTTTTTTTTGCAGCTTGTTCAAGAGTCAAACAGGGAGGGGGAGGGGTGACATTTTTATGTGTATGTATGAATCAAGATATCATCATCATTTAATTCATATTAAATTCTCACACTGAAAGAGACGGCGGTCTTTCCGTCAAGATATTTGACGAACCACATGTCATGCATAGTTCAGCTCACGTATATGTCATTTGTGCGGCATAACATCACGCGGTACGAAAACATCATAGAATGCCGCGGTCATATCGCACCCCCACATCTAGTAGGCATATTTTATAATGGCTATTGCGAGGAAACGAAAGTCAAAAACAAGTGACTGGTACACATTACATAGAAGCTTTTTCGGGACCACTATTCTTGAAACTGAGGAAATAGAAGCACCCTCATGCTCTAGTAATGGTTTGTTCGGGTTCGTCGAAATTTCCTGTTCTAAACAGTCCGGAGCATGCGCGCTTAAAAAAACGCGTTCTGGTTCGACCACAACTGTTCTGAACTGAAAACTTTTGTGTTCGAGTTACCACCGAAAATTTGTCCAGGACCGGTTCAATACTGTTCTGTACAATCTCATGAAGCCGGACGGAATTAAATAAAACTGTTTAGAACTATTTTCTGTAAAGTTTGTTCGGAAAAATACCAAAATAAATGGGTTTTTACAAAAAATAATAAAAGGCCAGAGTGCAATCTTGTAATATTTTATTATCCGCTTGTATTTTTATAAAGGTTTTGTCGAGGGTTTTGTATGGTGTGGCCTAAAGAAGAGGAATCCCTTCCTAACCCAAAAATTCAGCTTTTTCAGCGTTAAATTTCTGTTCTTTCAAAAACTGCAGAATTTCACTTTGGAAGAATTTGGGCAAGATTCTACCTCGTCATCAGCCATTGGCAGATTTTTAAAATGCAATTTTAAAAGCTATGAATTTTGTAGAAGAAAATGTGGAACTATATGATGAGAACCAAATCATGGAAAATTTTCGGTAAAATATTTATTTTATGCTAAAAATAAAAGACACAATTAAGACACTCTGGATCACATCACATGCTTCTTCTTCTTCACTCAATTATTATGGCAATTTTATGAAAATGCGTTCGAGTTCGTCCAAAAATTGTAAACTGTTAAGAACAGTCCCGTCGATTGCGCAACTATCACGTGCAGTTCTAAAACGTTCTAGGACAGTTCTAAAATTCGGAACCCGAACAAACCATAAGAATAGGGATTGGTTTGTTTATTTTCATCTCGAATGAATAGAAGCCCCGTGGAAACACTGAGGAAGAATGCGAAATCCATATACTAAACTTTTATGAACTTTAGCAATTAAATAGGTACCTACATATAATCCCTCTTTTTAGGGACTAAAGTGGCACTTTTAATCCCGAAGAGATTTAAAAAAAAATCTGTAAGGGATCAAAAGTAAATTTAATTCCTCAACCTGGGGATCAGAAGAATATTTAATCCCTCAGGTATTAAAAAAAATTAATCCTTGGAAAATTATAATCAAATTTATCGCAAGTCAAGCCAAACAGCACTTGCTCTTGGCCAAGATTTCATTCTTAGCACCCTTTCGTGTAGTCGACTAACTATTTGCCGTAGAAATAACGTTATTTTAACAATAATCTTTTCCTAAAGTGCATAAAATAGTGTATAAACCTAGGGACTAAAGCGTCTCTTAATCCGTTAGCGAATTGTAGCCCTCCTTGCGGTCGGGCTACAAACCTTTCGCAGCGGGATTAAAAGTAGCACTTTATTCTCTAGGTTTATAATGTACTATTAAACTTGTCGTCTCAGCTCATTCAAAAAAAAGAGAGCGCAATCAAAATTTTTAAACCCATTAAATATTTATAGATATTAAAATAGATCAAATCAGTTGTAAGGTTATCCAAACACCAGGAACATCCTTCTGCTCTTCATACCGGGCAACACCTGTCTCGAAAGTTCAAGAATACGAACCCCGCATCCACAAGTTTGAAAATATGTTTCCAAAGAGCGGGTTTTTAAATCCATCGCTGGATCCACCGGTGCCAACAAAAGAGTTCGCAGAAGTTTATGTGTATCATCGGTAGAGTTACAAAATTCTTGATGGATTCCACCATTTGATGCCAACAATGCCCACCGACTCCGGATGTTGGTGGTAATTGTTTAATGGATTATTTAACCTCACAAAAAATCATCTGTTTTCTCGTTTTTTTGGTTTTTTACCGGATCTTTTATTTTTATTTTGAACCAAAGATGGGAATAAATTTAAAAGAGCCATTACTGCACAAACGGCCATAAAGATTTCTAAACAAACCAGTTTCTTTGATGATGATGAGGAGCTCGAGTTAATTTTAAGTCTAAGTCAAAACAATTCTAGGAGAACAAAAAAAACTACGGAAAAAAGAAATTATTAAAACTAGCCAATACCCAACTCAACTCAAGCTAAACCCAATCAACCCAACCCAAAATATTATTTTCATTTTCATATACTTTGCAACACGTACCTAACAATCAATTTTTTTTTGGTTTTTTTTTCGTCGTTTTTTTTTTTTAATTTATTATTCAAAAACGTAACAAAATATGAATTTCGCATTTTAAGTCCTATTTTAGTAGGAGTTAGGGTGTGTATAAAAGTGGTTTATGTCGAGGCGTTCTTTTATTCGGGGTTTGATGGCCAATCTGAGATTCATCGGTGGTGACGTCACTATCTGTGCATTAGTCGATGCCACCGAAGTCGAAAAAGCGTTGATTTTAAAAACTTGCCCAAATCTAAGATCGTATAGAAGTTATTATGCTATACAGACGTCACTTTTTAACAGTATAAAATAATTCGTCGTTCTTTGTCAATCAAACAGAAATGGCATAGAAAGTTCTGCGCGCACAAAAGAAACAGGTATATTGAGCAATGGTGCCAGTTTGTTATTATCTCCGGACTGCTTTCATGAGAAAAAATTGTCGCCACTCTTTCATTGTGAGCATAAATCATAGTTGCAATAATAACCGTTGACAAGATGTCTGCAAATTCCGCTAGATAGCGACCACACCATGAGATGATCTAATTAAAAATTAGATGTTTTCAGGTCCAAACCAGAGCTTTTTCTTGCTTAAAGGAGGCGGCGGCGTCCATTATTTACGATACTGAGCGATAAACTCGTGAGGTTGTTAACATTAGAAAGAAATATCTTCGCTTTTAATTAAATGTCTTTCCATTCTGTTCTACTAGTGACATCTATCCGGAAACGGCCAAACCATGCAGCTAGCACTAGCAGCCAAAGAAATCAATAAATGGCGCTGTTTTTCCTGCAGATCTTTTTGCTTGCGATATTATTGATTTTAAATAAAGCTGGCCTACACTACATTTGATATTTTCGAGGTGTTTTATGACATGATTTCGAAACATGTAGCGAACCAATTCTTCAAAACTAGCGGAAGGGTAAAAGCGAAAAATAAGGGGCTGCCAATATTTCTAACACCCAAAAAAGGGTGAAAAGATTTATCTTGCTCTGTTTCTTTACAAAAAACGTTTTTTTTTTACGAAAAACTTGAACTCTGCCACTTTTTTTATTTTTCTCTTCAACTTTCTCGAAATTTTCGTCATACCGTAGAAAAAAATTATTTCCCCCATGGTCATACTCTACTTTTATTCGAAAAAATTTAGAAACAGAGACGGGATCAGTTTTCCTAAAACGAGGGATCTTGGTTTCGAGTAAGAAAATAAAGGGCGCCGCAAGCAAACATTTTTCAATTAAATTAGCCGAACGCAAAAATGTTAGAAAAACAAAGCACGAAATAAAAATGGCGCCGCTTACAATTTTTTTTCAAAAATTACGTAATTTCGGGAACGCAAAGAAATAGGTCTAAAGAGTATAATTTTTAAGAAAAAAATATCAATTTTCTCGCCCTCCTCCACTGGGACTACAGGGGCCGTGCACAAATTACGTAATGGTCATAGGGGGGAGGGGGGCTTACAAAACGTTACGTAGAGGGGAGGGGGGTTTTCGACAGCGTTTGCATTTGTGTGAAACTAAGAAAATTTGGAATGAAAATAAGTGAAAAGTTTTTTTTTTGGGGGGGGGGGGGTAGTGGTCTTGAAATCGTTACGTAATATTAGGGGAGTGGCGTGCCAAACCGTTATAAAACATTACATAGGGAGGGGGTCAAAAATTGGTAAAATCACCGTTACGTAATTTGTGCACGGCCCCATATCTGACTGTTCCTCCTTTTTGATTTCGAATCAAAGTGCAAAACCCGGGTTGGACGTTCGAAGGCGTCAACCCGTCCTATTTGATAAAGTTTCTACGGAAATATCTCAGTCGATTTCTCCGGCCGTGTATGAAGGTTTTAGGTTAGGCATTTGCATGTATCTCAGTCTCCAGCCTGTAAACAGTGCGTAAGGACAATGGTTACAAAATGAAAAGCCGAGAAATTTTTTTTTTTACGATATCTTTCATCAATTTGGTATTAAAGTCGAGCAAAAACAGTTTTTATTCCAGTCCTAAAGGTATGAAAATGGAAAACATTAGAAAACAACAACCTGGAATGGATTTACTACTTGTAAGATGTAGTGACAACATCGCCCCATGCCCATCATTTTCTGCCTAATGTGCTTTTCCGTTTGTCTGCGTCTTATACACGGCTGCTTGGCCCCCTAAGGATTTGCTTAGGAACCCTGTATAGTGTATTATGGGCCTCGCAACTCAGTAACCTTTTAGGTATTTGAAATTGACAAAAAATGTCACCGTCAGATTTTGTTGTTGTCATACGCTTATATTTAAAAATGCCCCAACTAAACAACTAAAATTACGCGGTGGTTGGTCGGTTCGAAGAGTAGCGGGCCATTATGGACGAAACAAGGCTACATTGTAAAAATAACAAGAAAGTATCAAGAAGAAGGAACTGTTCGACGAAGGCGAGGCACTGGCTTGACCCAAGTCAGTACGCTTCAGAAACTGATCTTTCTTGAAGACCACCCATTTGTGATGGCCCTAGAGGTGAAAATTGAGGCACATATTTCTGGATCCATAAGAACAACGCGCAGATGCGGAAAAGAAGCAAGCCAGGTTAATTTTTGCACACTAAACTATTCACTACATGAAGAAGAATTTTGGCACCAAGTGGTCTTCACGGATGAAAAAATCTTTCAGTCCCACAATGACAGCAAACAAATTTTGATATATCGCCCGCCACGAACACGCTATCTCGAAAAATATATTGCTGGGAACGAAGACCGGGCTGGAAGATTTTCCGTTGAATGTGTGAGGTTGGATATCGGCGAGAGGATATGGGGCTCTTTTTAGAATCCATGGAAGATTTACGACTGAGGTTTATGTTGATATGATGAGAAATATTATTCTACCAGGAGCAACCATTCTTCGTCTAGAAGGTTTTGTGTATCAACAGGATAACTGTCCTATCCATACCGCACGCATTTCCAAACAGTGGTTTCTGCAAAACAATATCGAGGATTTGCCATGGCCGGCAAAAACTCCTGACGCCAATCCCATGGAAAATGTGTGGGGCCTTATAGCAAAAAATTTACCACGAATGAATATTGAAATTGAAATTCCAACCACTTAATGGAGCTCATAGTCAGAGAGTACGACGAAGTCATTGTTTCAAATCCAAATTTATTTCAAAATTTAGCAAATTCCATGCCACGAAGACTGGCAAACATTATCGAGGCTGACGGGGCACGCTACTGAAATAAACCTTTTCCTGTTTTTTTTTTTAATTTACGTAGGGTTCTCTTAATCATTTCTTTTTGATTTTGAACATTTTTGGTTGTCTGCAAAGGCTTAGATTACTCAAATTCACCGATCCTACAGAGGTGCACTGACTATGATTAAGTTATTGCTTTCCTTTCGCCAAACAGTTCCTTCTTCTTGATACTTTTTTTTTATTCGTACAATTGTGGTCTTGTTTTGTCCATAATGAGCTTTAAGAATAAGTTTGTATAATAAAATGTTGAATAATTCAAAAAAATTATTTTATTCATTAGTATATTGGTCTTTTAGTAAAGTGTGGCCAGTCTCCTTATTTTTGTGTTTACAATGTCAAAAGATCTAACCTGTAATTCGAAAACGTCAAAGACAGTTACAATAAGCAACGCAATTAGCAAAACTTAAATTCAAAAGATCTGCAGCTAACTTCTGCTGTACGCATTTTATGTGGCCGGAAGTGTACTTACCGCGAAAATCACGATATTGAAAATACAGAAAAGTATTATAGAGTTTCTACACCAAAAGTATATATCTATTAGGTTTTGTTTGTGGTTTGTTTGTTATCTATGTTCTTTATAACTGAAAAAATTATACGTAGTTACTCAAGCGCGGATTTCAGTGTAGTAGTAGAAGTAGGGGGTAATTACCCCCACCCTCACCCTGGATTTAAATTTTTTACGAAAACATTTACAAAATCAAAAGTATGACATAAATTGCGGTGCTATAACACCTTTGATATTTACGGTATTATTTTAATTTTGTGTTAAAAATTGCATTTATAGTGTTATTTTCTTAAAAATTTTCGCCTGCTGCGCTTTGAAACCATTGATTTATTTACAATTTTAATTTAATTTTAAATAAAAAAATGCATTTTTTAGTGCAATTTTTTTAAAAATTTTCGCCTGCGGCGCTGTGATGTCGTTTTAAAAAAATGTATCAAATAAACAACTTAAAATCTGAGTACCCCCCCCCCCCTAAATTTGAGGCCAAATCCGCGTTTGTAGTTACTAAGTTTTGTTTGCACATATTGATATATTCCTCATAAAATCTATGGTTTTATTCTAAATATTTTCAATGCTACATTTTGTAGTCTTTTTGTAGCTATTTTGTTACGGTTGAATTAATTTTGTAGCTGTAGTCGTTTTCGAGAAAACGCGACCCTCTAGCTTAACCGTTAAGCTGAAGGGCCACCGCATAACTTCAGTTTTGCTAAAGCTAGAAAGTTCAAATAAACACCAAATTTTGTAGCAAGGCTACTTAAAATGTTAAGCAAAATCTAGCAAAGGCGAATCTTAAGAATTTCTTACTATAATTATTTTAAAAATACGACTTAATTTTAGGTTTTTAATGTCTTTCAATCTTCAAGAATAGGGGTCTTGTACAAATAACTTTTGAAATTATGTTAAAGTAGTGGATCACTTTAGCCTGTGCAAGTATTTTTCAGTGTTTTTAAAGATGGTTCTAAATCTGAGCCCGTAGAAGTTATCGTAATATTCAGAGGTCAGTTTAAGGCAGTTTGGTCCATAAAAGGTTATTTAAGTTATTATCTTAAGGATACTTAGATTCGTGGTCCTTTGTCGGAAGAAATCTTCAACATATTCATAAAGTTTTAGTCTTTAATATCCACGTCTACTAAACTGACAAACCGTTAGTATGGTGCCGGTTCTGCAAAAATCGACCTAAAAACTAATACGCCACAATTTTATCAGTTTCGATAAACATGGGTAAAAAGTCGTAATATAAAGTAAAGTAAAGTTACTCGATAAGAAACAATAATTTTTTTTTTAAATTGATAGATTTAGTGCTTAATAGGTAGATAATAAAATGCTAAGATCAATGTTAAATTTCGAAAGATTTTATTCGGTTTTCGAATAATTTAATTAAAGAAAAACCTAAATGTTATGTATAGGGTGGGCCACAAAATGGATTGGCTATAACTTTTGACTTGATTACTCAATTTGGAAATTGACTTTTTGGAAAGATAAAACGTGAGAGTTTTTCGATTCGGTTAAAACTTTAAAACTTATAAAACCATCACCCCCCCCCCTGAAAAAAATTTATGTGCGACACTGAACAAACTCTGAAGCTTTCACTACAAACGTTCATTGTTTCTGTGTATATTGAAGTATCATTTAATTAAATCAGTGGGGAAATAAAAAGTTATAACTTTTTTTACTATGTGTGTTTTACATACATTTTCCATTTGCTATATCTTTTAACCTAATTATTTAATTAAGAAAACACTTATTTCTTATCCGATTTAATTAGGTGATACTTCGATATACGAAGAAAAAATGGAGATTTGGAAATACTAATTTATATTTTGTCCAGTGTCTTACTTTAAAAGAAAATAAGGCGTGTAAAACCTAACCCTTTTTAAAACTATCCGCTATCCTGAATATTTTTTTAATATTAACTTTTGAACAAACGGACGTAACTCTCGTGTTTTGTCTCCTTAAACAATATTTTTTTTAATTAAGTAATCAGGCCAAAAGTTATAGCAAATTGAAAAAATAAATAATTTTGTGGTTTTTACCAATGTTAAGCCAAAACACTCATAATCAGCCAATTTGATTAAATGATACGTCGATATATACATAAACAATGAGCGTTTTTATTGAATAAATAGAGCTAGTTCATTGTCGCACATAAATTTTTTTCAGGGGGTGTGAAAATTACACATTTTTTAAAACTGTCCGCCATCTTGGATTTTTGAGAAATTTTAAATTTTCAACTGATTCGAAAAAGCATCACGTTTTATCTTTCTAGAAACCCAACATCTTTAAAAATCGAGGACTTATGTCAAAAGTTATAGTCAATCCAAAAAGTGCAGAATTTTGTGGCCCACCCTATATAATAGCCAGTATATGAATAGGATAATAACAGAAAACAATTCAGTTATTCGAAGAACGTAACTGCTTACAAATTGTAGTTTTGATAATTTGCGGCTAAAATAGTGTTTTTTTACAAGCGTTGATAAAAACACAGTTTAGCCGCAAGTTGTAAAAACTATTTTTTTTATATTCCGGAGGATAAGGGATTTAATCCTACAAAAAATAATTATGTTCCAAAAAATTCATTTTTTACGAAAATTTGAAAGAAGTTTTGGCTAAACTTTCGTTTACATAAAATGTGATATTGGAAAAAAAATATTGGGGGTCTTCTATAGGACCTCCTGAATTTGAATATAAAAGCAAAAATTTGCGGAAACGTACTATCACATTTCTACAAAAACTTGGCCTTTGAGGAGAAGAAGTGAAATCTAGAGCCCTTTAAATTTTTTTCATATCACATTTCTACAAGAAGTTCAAAAACGGTACAAAATCGTAATATTTTTTTTGAAAACAGATTTCTATAGAAAATTGTCTTTTTTTCAGTTTTTCTCAAAAATAATGCATTTTCGCACATTTTCATTTCTAAATTTCCATTGAGGAAATCAAGTAGAAACTAAAACCGTTTTTATTTTTTCTGTAACACATTTCTACACAAAGTTTTCATTTTTTCCATTTTTCTCGAAAACATGCATTTTTACCCAACCAAAATTGCCACTTTTTCTTTGGTGCATTCCCTATATCTTCCATTTTCCCTGTGATTACTCGAATGCGCGGCCAGAAAAAGTATTCAATGTTAATAATAAACAGTTTAACAAAATTAAAAACGTAACGTCATGCTTCCACGTGTGTTTTTTGAGAAAAAAAAATTTACACGTTAAAAGTGAATAAAATGTCCTTTAAAAAGTGCCGTGCGCCTGAATGTCCTAATGACTCGAATCAAGCGCGGATCCAGGGGGAGGTTTATGGAGATCCCCCCCCCTGAGCGGTTCACATCTTTTTTTTAATATCTGCCAATTGAAAACATAACAGCAGAAATAAAATATATAGGGAATAAAATACAAGAACCTATACTTTATTTTTTTTAAACATAAATTTCAAAATTTTTTATGTTATCTCCCCAAACCTCGTCAATATTTATGATTTTAGTTTAATTTTGAGTCAAAAATTTCAAAGTGTTATTTTCTCAAAAAATTGTGCCTGCGACGATTTAAACCATGAGTTTGACATCAAATTTTAAAAAAATAAACAATTTTAAATTTAAATTATTCATGTTTTCTTTTCCTTGACCATTTTGGTTGGACATGTTGAATGTAGGGAGGGGATTGCATAGAAAAACTCTACTTTTTTTTATGGCAATGTTTCACAATCCCCTCCCTATACCGAAGATGTTCACCAAAAAATTTTGAATTTTGTTAAAACCCCCTCCCGTTCTACATTTGAGCCCAGGTCCGAGCTTGTAAGCACTTGTTTCCTTATATCAATTATGATCACATTTTTACTTCAAATTAAGTTTTTTTTAATATTTATCCTTAACCCCCCCCCTCAAAGTCAATTCCTGGGTGCGCCACTGTTTGATTCCATTTTTTAAGTAAAATTTTTGGTATTTTTGCTTTTTTTTTCTAGTCTTCAGAGGGGGCAAATACGTCCCCTTACCTTTACGCCACTGATGTGACCCCCCCTTACTAAAAAGCTGGATCCGCCCTTGACTCGAATACGCGGTCAGAAAAAGTATTTAATATTAATAAAACAGTTTAACAAAATTAAAAACGTAACGTCATACTGCCACGAGTGTTTTTTCAGATAAAAAATAAATGTTTACACGTTGAAAGTGAATAAAATATTCTTTAAACAGTGTTGTGCGCTTGCAGGATGTCTTAATTATTAATAAACTGTTTACCAAAATTAAAAACCTTTGTGAATAAAAATCGTCATTTATTGAGAAAAATACAGAACGGAATTGACCAATTTTTCACATAAATTACAAAAAGGACCACCGGGCCCAAACAAATGGCCCCATTGTGCATCGCGGTGGCTATGCCTACGTAATATCCTATCTCAGAGTATATCTCTGGCTCTAAACCATAGTTGGCTGTGAGTCAAGCGGCAGTCCTGAGATCCAATCGCGCCAATCTATCATGTATTGTCACACGGGGGCCTCCGATCGCTCATTGTTTTCTCTGGTCTGTTATACAAGCTCTAATAATTCATTCAATGTTTGAAATATGGAGTCTCCCCATTCATTAAATTATCTGCCAAATTGGCACAAAAAGTTCACTTATTAATAAGGTGTATCCATTTAAGACACCTTCAGGGCATAATAGTTAAAAACACAAACTCACGGCGTTTAGTAGGTGCCAACAAGGATACTCTTTGCTGATTCCGGAATCCCATGACATTTTGCAGGATTGATTCGCGGTTGAAGATGATAAAAGATTGGTAGATTGGAATCTTAAAAAAACCGGGACGCTACCACAATATCAAAATTCATACTATTTGTAGTACATATATGGTTTTTCCTTAAGTTAATATATAGGGTGGGCCAAAAAATTTGTCACTTTTGCAACGCGCTAAAACTTTGGACCCAATCGGCCGATTTTCGAAATTTTCGGCTGTTTTTCTCATTTAATATGTTTGTAATTAATAACTCGGTAGGCGAAAGTATGGGGCTTTTGCCTCATTGACAAAAATCAAATACAGGGACGCACACAAATTTTTCGCAGGGGAGTGAAATTTACCCATTCTGTAAAGCTCTCCGCCATCTTGTATTTTTGACATATGTCAAATTTTGAGTCGCGTCATTAAAGTTTCAACTTTTGCCTAGTATTTAAATCAAAAATTGTAATGTTGTGTGGGAAGGTGCACGGTTTAAGGCTAGCATAACTTGCGACCTAGTCGTCCGATTTTCAGAATTTTAAAATCTTTGGTAAAACGAGACACGAATTTTCAATAATTCTGTTTAAAATTTGACATGTGTCAAAAAACCAAGATAGCAGCAAAATGTTTAACTTTTTCATTCTCCCATCCAGTTATCTAACAAAATTCGAATATCAGTGCTTTTGTTCGTTTGTAAGAGCCATTTTTAAATGAAATTAGGCTTATTTGACAAATGTTTTATTTTTTTATTGCCATGCATACCTAGCCGCCTTGATTTTTTTTTCTATGTACGACATGTATATATGCCAAGAAGTTTTTGTTCCGTAGATACCCACACACACAGATTTCATTAAAACTAATCTGTCCGGATTTTTCAAATATATTAAATTTCTAGCCGTATCGAAAAAGTCTTATGTCTTACGAACATATACATCGAAAAGCAGAGCCAATCAAAAATAATGTTTTTTTTTCGACTTGACTGAATTAGGCTTACCGAACTAACCCACTTACTTAAACAATTTATATCTTCCTTATTTCTTACTCGATTTTAATAAGCGATACATGAGTAAACTAAGAAAAAACATGGCTTTCGAAATATATTTTTAGTTATGTACCAGTGGCGCACACCAAAAATTTGCAAGGGGGGTCAAAAATACCTCTTTTTTTAAAATTGTCCGCCATCTTCGATTTTTAGGAAATGTCAATTTCCAAAATTTTAATGTTCTGGCTTTTCAAAATGACCAAGGGTTTTAAAATCGGACAATAGTAATAGATAATAGTAAGTTAAAAAAGTCCCGTTTTTTTTCGGCCCACCCTATAGTTATTGTTGTAAAAATAACGTTTTTGACTGCTGATAATTTTTCAAATAAAAATAAAATTTGTAGTAAAATATAGGTACGTAAAAAATATAAAAAAATTACGATAAGCACAACTTTTATCTTCCGTAAATACAGTGCCGTGTTATCTTTATACAATGCCTAAAGCGTAACACCATGACAGTACAACCATTCTCTAATATTTAATGCGATACTTTGATTTTATAAATAAATCCATCGATAATAAGTTCATCATTGTTAAGATTAGATACAAGATGAGAAGATTCAAAGAATCATCGGAAAAAACTTGTTGAGACATTCTTTGTTTGTGTCTCGCATTGAATATTTCAACAAATCCCTGCAATTTTAATTTAATCGAGGCCCATCTTCAAAATAAATGTATTTTTAATAGATTCCTGTAACGGACGAGCCTGCCTATCAAAGTGGCGCATCAATGATCAAAAAAAGGGCCCACCTAGGGTATGGACGAATATACATCAGTGTCGTAGATAAACTTTCATTGGCTTCTTTAATAAAAGGTACATATTTTTGGGTGTTTTTTTCCAATAATAAAAAATAATCAATCAGGGCTTTTCCGAGATTTTCTTAGCGAAACAAAATTACTAGTTCAGAAAACTGGGTCACTCCGCCCAAAGTTTAATTTTTGTGTCGATTTTTAAATCAGCTATCCTGCATATTTTTACATGTTTCGACTCCTGGGAACATTCTGCAGTACGATCAACAGTACCTCATATGTGAAATTTTGACAGCTTTTGAAGAAATAAAATGTCATTTTTTGTCAATCTAGGTGACCATGATGGGCCAATATTTTAATCTCCAATAATCCAACAAAAATTGAAAACACCCTGTAAACGCTTTACACTTAATTTGATCGCGTTTTGAAATATCAAAATAAAAATAACCCATTTTTTAAATGGGATGATATGCGTTAACACTGGACTATTATTAAAAAAGTTACGATAATAAAGAATAAGTTTTAGCGAAAAAGAATAGTTGTAGGCTTGTTGGCAGTCGAGAAGGCAGTGTCTTGCTTGTCATTAGCTATAAAAGCGTGCACAGTAGGCTTGGAAATTCTTTATTTGGTTTTAAACTGCTTTACTACCTTCTCAACTCTCAACAAGCCTACGAGTTAACAAATAATTTAGTTTATAAAGACCTAAATGTTTGTTTGATTTTCAATTTTTTTCACGGAAAATTGTTCTTTATTTTAATATGTTAATTTTAAAACGTGATCAAATTAAGCGTAAAGCATTTACAGGGTCATTTTAATTTCTTATGATATAAATTGAGATCAAAAAATTTGGTACTAGAAAGCACGAATAGTCCAACATACAATCAATTATTTTATGTTGAAAGGAAATGAAAATATCTCGAAAACTGTAGTTTTGAAAGATTTGAACCGTATAACAAAATTTTTGGGTAATATTTACGAAAACCAAAATCTGAAAACCGCATATCAATAGCTGCTTTACTTTCAAAGTTGTTTTTTTTAATAAATTTTAAGGTTTTTTAAAATAACTCGGAAACTAAAGCTCCCACAAATTTGGACTTTATAACAAAATTTGTAGTCCATATTCATGGAAACTTAAATCTGAAAACCGTATATCGCTACTTGCTTTTGTTCCAAAGTAACAATTTTTTAAATTATTTTATCCTCCTTTAACCCCCCACCACCCTACCCAAAAGCTAATTAGTTGATGGGCAGCCGAGAGGATTTTTGTACCAAATTTCGTTAAAATTGATTAAGGCGTTCTTTAATTATCGTGTATAAAGGCGGACAACTGACAACTTTTTTTTTTCGTCGATTAAGGTGTTTTGGAACCTTAGTAACGAATTTTTGATAAAATTAAGAAAAGTCAAAATTTTACGACTTCATAGCCCCGCATACCATATTGTAGACTAAAAAGTGAAATTTAATTTATTTAAAAGCTGACAAAATTTGACATATGGGGTAGCGGTGGCGCAGAATGGTTCTAGGAATCCAAAAATGTAAAAATATACAGGATGTCTTCTTTAAAAATCGAAAGTTTCCGGTGAAACCGGAAGTCACCGAAGGTCACGTGACTTGTCAGAAAACGTCAAATTTGACAATGTAGGATATCCCCAAGTTTCATTTCTCTATCTTCAAAAATTCAAAAAAAAAGGGGTGAGCCCATGAAACACCCGGTATATGGTTTTATTTTGATACTTTGTCCAACAATTAATAGTATTCCATTGGTAAATTGATTGCGCCACTCGTTGTGCGCTGACACCAATTTAGAGCTGTCAAAAAGTTGCTTTAGTGCAGTTTCAATGGAATACAATTTTGCAACGGCCATTTATCATTTTACCAATGCGCTAAACAAAAAAACGAGAAAACTTTAATTATCAGGTTTGTCTACTGAAATTATAACCACATTTCAATTGTTAAAAACTGCAAAATTGCGGCACGAGCCCATAAAGCTGGTGCGGAAAAAATCGCACTCAGTTTAAAACTAAACGTTTCAAACCTTCAATGGAACACGAAAACCGAAAAAGTACAACTTAATGGAACAGAAAAACTGAGGCATCACAACTCTTAAATCTCGTGTTATTACTGCTTAAAAACGATTTACAGCCTAGAAAATTATGTGATTTTTCCCAACAATTTAGTAAAATCCGAATCAACTTAAATGTCAATTTTTCCCGCTCGTTATTAATGACGTCACTTTTCCACCAATTTGAATGGTTTCGAAACCAGCTTTTTTTTCGTTTCGAACTAGCGCATGCGTTTGCAGACTCCACGTTGAAATTTTGTGCCGCTGCCATGTATTGTTTCTCACTCTTTTCGACAAAGAGAGAAATAGAAATCAGTGACAAGCCGTTGGACTGTAGACTAGGCATTAGTTAACTGTCAAATACTGTGGCTAACTTCTCGTCAACTCTTAGCGTTTTTATTTTTGTTTTCCGCCTCTTCCACAAAGATTTTTTATATAAAATTCAAATATAAGACTCCCTCTATATTTTTGGTTTTTTAAGATTGTGCCGATGAAACATTAGTTTATTCGAGCCACAAGCGCCTTGTCGAACTATGACGTGGTATGTGACGTCATTGTTTTGAAACTTTTTTGATATAGTTGCATATAAGAAAACGCCTCGACTTCCACCGTCTTCACTGGCTCCGAACATGCAGTACTGAAGAGAATCGCCAAAACTGACACACTCAAGAGTGCATTACAGATTCCTGCAGAAAGAGGGCCGGGAAACTCATTGAGCCCACCAGGGAGAAAACAGGGTTTACCCAGAGCGTGAGTTGGCAATTTCGGGCTGCCATAATACACATGTCTAAGTAATTCTAGCTGACCATGTGAATAGCTGCAACTCATTTGGGATGGGCTGCAGTAACTTCTTATTTTGGGTCTGGGGGAACCAACAAATTGGGGCTGCAGGAACTCACAAATGGTTAGCCGAACAGCTGCGGAAAGTGCCGAGGTAACCTTTGAGCTGAATAGCATACCTGTTTTAATTTCATTTACGATTCGGCAGTCTGCAGCACAACATCTCGGAACGTGAGTTTGTCGCAAGGTTCGCCGCACGGTCCGTCTGACGTAAGTGGTCGGACGATATTTTTCTTGGTTGAATCTAATCGAACCTGCATGCTTATTACGCGGCCGTTTGTGTGCCATGTGTGTCGTGCACCCGTAGCATACCCATTAGCGTTTTCTCTCACTCGAATGGGTGAGTGTGCAAGGAATAACCCCAAAATACGGCATTTTTTCAATTTGACTGAAGCTTGCAAAATTGCACAAGATGCCTATAAACTACTCCTTATGGAGTGGAGTGGAGTATTTGGGTTGTGGGACCCAGAGTTGGAGTCGTGGCAGTCCCAAGTAGAGTTGTAGTAGCTCAAAATTTGGGTTCTGGTAACCTAGAGGTGAGTGGTGGTAATCAAAAATCGAGTTCTAGTAGCTCAGAATATGAGTTCTGGGAATCCAGAGTTGAGTTGTGGTAGTTCAAAGTCGAATCAGAATAAAAGTTGTAGTAGTTTTAGTTTTATGAGTTCTCCGAAACACAAAAAATAATTGCGTAAATTTAACCCCTATTCGGGGCTTAATTGGGCTGTCGTAGTACACAGGTCTGGG
Source organism: Oxystoma pomonae (assembly GCA_963921995.1). Lineage (NCBI taxonomy): Eukaryota > Metazoa > Arthropoda > Insecta > Coleoptera > Brentidae > Oxystoma > Oxystoma pomonae. Next base: position 23,930,690 of record OY998164.1, on the reverse strand, counting down.
CTGTCCCCTATTTTCAACACGCTTCGAGCTAGGAAAACCTATATTTGAGTTATGCCAACCCGAGTTTTTTCTCAGTGTAGACCTCGAGAGAAGGAACGATCCCGGGATTGATCCCATCTCCCGAAAAAAAGATGCTTTTACTTAAAACCTCTTCGAAATTTGGAATTGAAAAATATACATTTTAGGCGCATGCTTGCCTGAGAAATAGGACCGATTCCTGGCTTTGGGAGCGCGAAAACCCAATTTTTGGTAGAATAGAATGAGCAATCACCGCTCAAGAATTCGAAATGCATTCGGCGTGGGATCATTCGACACAAATCTATGTCGTTCCCTGCTCAAGAATTAGGGCCCAGGCAAGAGCTCACATTGCAAGCTGAGAGTACCATATTGCTCAGGATTGGTCTAAGCGCAGGAGGACTGTGCAAATGACCGGCGATTGCACGTCAGCGTCATCTTATATTCGCCAAGTGACAGATCGGCGCAGTAGATCTGAATGATGCTTTACCATCGACGTACTAACTATAATAATAGAACCGGCAGTCCAGTCATAAATTGCTATTTGTTTTAACCCCAACATAGCCAGACAAAGAAAGCGAAAGTTTCGGGGTATTTGTGACGGCGGATGTGCCATAATATAGATAAAATTTGAATTAACAAAAAAATAATACAAAACATGCATTACATTCGTAAATGTATATACCCATAATTAAGAACGTCTCCCTTTTAAAATCATTATTTTAGTATTGCACGTGGTAGAAAGCATTATTTTTATTATTTTTTTCACACTACGTTTTGTGTGTTTTATTCTATACCCCATTCTTCTTGTGAAGAAGAACTAGTTTAGATATCAAGTCTAGAACTTTTTTTTATATTTTTAAAATTTTGCCTTTTGTAAAATTTTAAACATTATTTCTTGTTTTCTTTTACATACTTATTCATATAATAGCTGAAGGCCCGCAGCTTTGCTAGCTGTTTTACCCGTTTTTTTCTTTTTTTCTTGCTTTAAATGAATCGACTTAGATGAAATGGAGCCTATGTCCAGCTCGGGACCCCAAGGAATCCAGCAGTGAATATCGCATCAAAATCCGTCTCTTACTTATTGCTTGATGCTGGATTAAATAGACTAACAAGCGATTGATTATATGTATAAATTTTTTTGAAATCTTGTCCTCCTTTTTTTGTTTTAGGATATTTATTTTTGTTTAATTTTATTTTATTCATTTATTGTCAGACAAAATGCCCATTTTTTCCCAAAAAAATTTAACGAAAAATATAGGGTGGGCCACACAAAATTCCGCACTTTTTGGATTGACTGTAACTTTTGACTTGATTACTCGATTTTGAAATATATTGGCTTTCTGTAAATATAAAACGTGAGAGTTTTTCGATTATGTTAAAAATCTAAAACTTTTAAAAAATTCAAGACGGCGGACAGTTTTAAAAAATGTGTAATTTTCACTCCCCCCCCCACCTGTAAAAAATATATGTACGACACTGAACAAAATCTAAAGCTTTCACTACAAACGTTCATTGTTTCTGTGTTTACTGAAGTATCATTTAATTAAATCAGTTAGGAAATAAAAAAGTTATGAGTTTTTTGACTACGGGTGTTTTGGCTTCGCATTACTTACATTTCCCATTTGCTTATATCTTTTGACCTAATTATTTAATAAGACTGAATCTAAATACCCATTATTTTTTTATTATTTAAAATGGAGATTTGGAAATACTAATTTATATTTTGTCCAGTGTCTGACTTTAAAAAAAATAAGGCGTGTAAAACCTAACTCTTTAAAACTATCCGCCATCCTGATATTTTTTTAATGTCAAATTTTGAACAAATGGACGCAACTCTCATGTTTTGTATTTTTCTTTTAAATTATGTAATCAGGCCAAAAGTTATAGCAAATTGAAAAAATATGTAATTTTGTGATTTTTTTCAATGTTCAGCCCAAACACTCATAATCTAAAAGATTATAACTTTTTCATTTCTCAACCGATTTAATTAAATGATATGTCAATATACACATAAACAATGAGCGTTTGTAGTGAAAGCTTTAGAGTTTGTTCAGTATCGCACATAATTTTTTTTTCAGGGAGGGTAAAAATTACACATTTTTTAAAACTGTCCGCCATCTTGGATTTTTGAGATATTTTAAATTTTCAACTAAATAGAAAAAGTGTCACGTTTTGTCTTTCTGAAAAACCAATATCTTTAAAAATCGAGCATTTATGTCAAAAGTTATAGCCAAACCAAAAAGTGCCGAATTTTGTGGCCCACCCTATATATTTTTAAAGCTTTTCAGAACCTCAATTTTTTTTTTCACTTTATTAGGTAAGAACTAATCCAGCCCTACTTACTGTTGTCTTTTCAAGTTATATTTATGTAAGTTTAAAAATAAGGTCAAGCTTTATCTGATTATAACTAAAGGCCGGCGTCAATCTAATGATTTCTGCGCACGCGTATATGTCACCAGTGGAAAAATAGTGCCCGACCATAATACTGCCCAGCTGTAAAAAAGCTCCAATATGTCCCCATTATTTTTCGAGTAATTCCTTATCTTCCCAGAAAATTGTTATAATCATTAAATAAAAAAAAGAAGAATATAAATACCTTTTTTTTTAAATTAATTTAACCCTGTCTCCTAATTTATCTCGCACTGAAACTAAAAAAATCCGAATTACCCTATTTATACTTGCGGTTAATGATTGCGTTCGCCAAGAATTGAATTTTTTATCTTTTCTATTCGCCATTGGTAAAAATACCTATTGGTTTATTTTTTGTGGATGGCGCGTGACTAAAAATATAAAAAAATCAACTAAAATGACTTAATTAGAAGGTAACGGTATAAATTAGGCTGTGTTGCATACTACTTAAAAACTACTTCACAAAACAATTGCAATTAAATTATGTCAAGACGCTATAACCTAGTCATTTAAATTGCTGGCAACACTGTAGATAAAATTTTTTAGGACGTACGACAATGGTTGACAGGGTGCCCAATGGTCGCGCGCCCGAGCGTCGATTCGAAAGATAGAGGGCGCAGAAAGCGGCGCTCGGTCAGCGCCAAAACACAAATCGCTCGCTTTATGCATGTATCATGTTTGTCTTTTGAATTAATCTCTTTTTTTGTTATTGTTCTTTAGAAGATAGAAAAGCATTGAAGTTCAGATAAAAGAGAAAATTTTATTCTGGTTAGTCTTTAAACCAAATTTGAAAATACGACAAAAATTGACGATTGCTTTGCTTTTAAAGAATATTTTGGTATGCAAGAGCGATAGCTGTCAAAACCAGCTATAGAGGAATTTTTCCGGCTAAAGCTGAATTTTTGTCACACATTAGTAGGTAGTTCGTAAAAAAGTTTCCTTCTGAGGGACGCTTGCACCCTCCGCCATCTCGAATTAGAGTCCAAAGACAACCCAACTAGCAATTTGTCGACGACTCAACGTTGTGCACCGCGTGCCAACGTTGCGTCGCAACGTTTACTTTTACTCAAACACCACCCACTTTTGCACCAATTTGGTGGATGATTTTTTGGTTGAGTCAACGTCGCGATCGCGACTACAGTTGAAGTAATAGTTCAATGGGTTTTGGAGTACAATTATTTGTTCAAAATATTATTCATTACGTAAAATGATAAATACACTATAATTTTATTAAAATAAAATGATATTCTATGTCATATCATGTTTTGCATCATCATAACATGCGAACCAATGCCAAAATATATAAGCAGACGGTACTTTACTGTCAAATTTACAGTTCGTAGCTCTAAAAAACAAGCGCGCCCTCGATTAAGATGATATTATGAAATTAAAAAAAAAATCATGATTTAAAAATCGCTTCGAAAAACCTCTGAAGATGTTGCTTAGGATTCCTAAGAACAAAATACGGATTTTTACATACAAAAAGATCTTAGTTTATTGTAGAAAAAAGCAAAAAAATAATTTTTAAAGTTTGTTTACAAATTAGCATGGTTTTAACAATCAATCATGGCGGCACTTATTAGTTTCTATGACAACCAAAGAAGTCCCGTATCTCGACCGCTTTAACTACTTAACTGTGTTTTGAACGGATCCCCTAACTTAAAAGACGCGAACACGCCTCAATTTTTACCCAATCGAAATTGCTCCACAGTTTGGCTTTCTGATGCTCACTTAATTTCCGTCCTTGTTGTTTACCTTCTTTTTTTCCGCCACACTGGGGAATCACTTTCAATGACAGCTGTCACATGTCAAAATATCGAAGAATATTTATACAATTTGTTCCTTTTCATAGTGCAAAATGTTCAAACAAAACTAATAGTTACTTTTACTGAATTAATTGATGCTGTATGACAGAAAGCAGTGCTCCAAAATTGGTTTGTTGCAAACATAACAGAAAAATTGGTTAGATGAAAACAGGTGCGCCCACGTCTCCACCAATCAATCAATCAATTTTCGGTTTAGCACACAACGGTTTGTAGTCGGCGCCTTCACAACTAAGGAATTACTGTTAGTACAATAGACGGTCATAAATAGTTGTGATGGCGCCTGAAGTTGTGATAAACGTTCACGCGTCGTATAATAGTCGACATTGTCAACCGTCGCCATGATAACTATTCTTTATCTGTAAAACAACGTTTAAAATTAGTGCAATTCTAATTTTTACAACGTGCACAACTAAAAATTGCTAGTTGGAAAAGAAATATCCATATAAGGGAACTCCGAAGCTTAATGCGCTAGTGTTTACCGATTTTTATAATTCCTGTCAAATATCCGGGTCAAAAACACAGTACACTGAGAAAAATGATATTAGCCTCTATACAGCAGTTGTATACTTATTTGGGACAATACAATTTTTTTTATAATTGGTATAAGATTTTCTATACTGCCTATACATATTTTGTTTGCCAACTATTAATCAAGTTGTATTTTCCCAAATAGTATACAACTGTTGTATAAAGGCTGATATCCTTTCTCTCTGATTCTTCTCTGATTTGATTTTTTTAATATCATCTAATGAGTATACTATTATTTTATGTTAAAATGGTTATTTTCCGTCAATAAAATTTTAGTTATTTATTTATTTATTATTCAAATAATTTAATTCCGTATAGTACTGTTCTTTTTAATGTGATTTTATTTTTTTATTATATTTTTTGTAGCTTTTATTAATATGTTTAATGACACAGTTTATTTTAAATAGAATCTATAAATTTTAAATAAGTTCTGTCGTGGAGCATTTGACTTCAGTGGCCGCGAAATTCGTTTTTTTTTTGTACTCAGCCGCCCTGCTTGACTTATGAATCGCGTTGACAGTTTTGCCTCGGTTTTTATTGTCCGGCATTCATATCGGCGGACCGTAGAATAAATTTGTATTAACCCTGTGTATGTTAATTTATGCTAAAACACCGAGGATGACATTGTTTTTGCGGACTTTTGTCCCCTTATATGCTTATTAAAGGTCCGTTTGTTAGCTTGTCTCTTGGTTTATTCTTTGACGCCGCTGCTAGCGCTGCTTTCAGTCACTCAAGCATTAAAAAAACAAACACTAAGTTAGTTATTTTTTTTATCAAGAATCATCCTCTTCCACCTTGCCCTACATACCCCCCAAGCTAAGATTTAGGTTTTAATTTTTTTTCCGAATTACTAACTTTTTCTTTAAAGTAGGGATTCAACGCTATTTTATAACCAATTTTAGGCATCTAAGCAAAACTTCCTGACTTACCGTTTGGGCTAAAGGTCTCAAAATATGCTAAACTCCGACCGATTAAGTGTCCTTTAATCCACCTATGCCGCCATTTCCACTCAAAAGTGACAGAAAATCCATTTGTTTTCTGTCAATATGGCGGTGAAGGTTGATAAAATATTACTAAAATGGTAGGATTTGATCGGCCATCGCACACTGACAAAAATCACATTACAATTTTTTTTACCCACTATTGTCACTTTGTTTAATCTGAATCTTTTTCCGCTTTCCCAAAATTTTAATTTTTATTAGCATTAAGTCTTCTGGAAAATCGCTTTGTATACCCTACAGCCACCATTTTTTAAAGGGCCATGACATGACATGACATGACAATTTGTTAGACAACCCTATATAACTGGTGTAAAGTGTACCCTACCGCCTTAAGAGGGAAGGTCATCAGTGATTGATAGATGAGCACAATCAAATTGAGGTTAACCAGATGACATCCATAGAGGTTGACAAGACATTGAAAATGATAGTACAAAAACGCCAATTCGCGGATTCATGTTGTCGATTTCTGCAAAATCGTTGAAAAACGAGTTCAGTGATAAAGCCCTAATGGCGAGACCTAGACCAAATTTTGAATGTGATACTAATAGATAGAGAGGTGGTGGCAGTAAGAAATTGTATTGCTTTGAAGAGACTTGACCTGGCAAAAATGTATGCCACATGAAAACTGACAAGTTCTTATGATGTTTCATGAGAATCATTTTCAAATAATTTCTGACTATTGAAAACTCACAAGACTTCAAAAGATCCTAAAGACAATAAAATTTCACCAGACACATGAGGTTTAGGAAGCAAGATTTTTATGAGATTTTACAAGATTTCACAAGTCTAAAAGAAGGGACATTTTTAAAAGATTTTACAAAAGGGACGTTTTTGAAAGATTTTAAAAAATCTGCTTAAAACTGCTAAAAAAAGAATTTTCTCATGTAATGTTGCGAAATTTGATGGAGGGTGGGTCTTCTAAAAACTGCTGAAAACAAGAGCAATCTCATGAAATCTTATTAACTTTATTATATATTTCTGTTAAAATCTGCTCAAAACTGCTGAAAACATGTAAACTTGAACCTTATCAACTCGTTTCTCTTAAAATCTGCTCAAAACTGCTAAAAACATGTGGATTTTCTCATGTAATCTTGTGAAATCTGATGGAGGGTGGGCGTTTCAAAAACTGCTGAAAACGTGGGCAATCTCATGAAGTCTTGTAAAATCTAATTAACTTTGATTTAAATTTTTGTTAAAATGTGCTAAAAACTTAACAAAAACAGTGCCAGCCTTTAAAATACTGGTGAAATCTAATCAATAATTATCATAAATTCTTTTAAAAACTTTTCAAAACTCCTAACAGTGCTCATGCAAAACTCATTATGTTTGACGAGTTTTGAATCTCTTTCCAACATTGAAAGTTCATGAGATTTCACCCGAAAGTAGTGTTTCATAAACCGCATGAAATACCGACCAGAACTCGTGAACTCTCACTAGTTTTTTTTACGAGTTTTGACGCGGTATTTTTGGCAGGGATATGAACTTATTTCATCCCATCTACAATTTATATATATTAAAAAAATTTACTTACCTCAGGATTTAAAAAAATCAAACGGTGCCCACCTATGGCGGGGCGCTTACGAGTAGTTAATATTTTTCCAAATATTTATGATACATCAAAAAGTTATTCATTTTATCCCTTTTATAATTAGTGCTATTATGTTAAGGTCCTCACCGAGATAACATAAACACAAATGACACGCCTCGAGGTAGGGACTTTTTTTACAGGGAGGTTCCAAAACATGTAAAAAATAATAGCTACATGAACTCATTTCATCTCTTCTGATTAGTGCTATTATGTTAAGGGTCCCACTAAGATAACAAAAAAAATTAGTGTACCCTGTAGGTGGGGACTTTTTTTACAGGGAGGCCCCAAAACTTGCAAAAAATAATTGCTATATGAATTAATTTCATCTCTTTTCTCGTTAATGCCACACCAAGATAACAAAAAAAAATATTAGACACCTCTGGGAGGGGGGCGTTTTTTACAGGGAGGCCTCAAAATTCGCAAAAAATAATTGCTATATGAACTCATTTCATCTCTTTTCTGATTAGTGCAAACAAAAGAATAATAAATTAGTAAAAATTAGTTTACAAGTATACCGTATAAATACCGAAGCACTCCATTTTATAGCATTATCATATTTACTATTATAAACTTTTCATTATTTTAAAAGACAAAGAAAGAAATCTGTGGGTCCAGATAAGATCCCACCATATATTTTCAAAGCTTGTATACATCAACTTTTAAAGCCTCTAAAAATAATTTTTAATTTAATTATAAAAACTCAAAAATATCTAAAATATGTCCTATCTTTAAAAGTGGCCAAAAAAATGAAATTACAAATTATAGACCCATTGCAATAATTTGTGCACCAAGCAAAATTTTTGAATCTATTTTATATAAGTATATTTTTTCTCACATATCCGAGGCAATTAACCCTGACCAACACGGTTTTTTTCCCAAAAGGTCCACAAAATTAATGAGGCAGTAGATAGCAACAAGCAGGTTGACGTAGTATTTACCGATTTTTCTAAAGCGTTCGACCAAGTTGATCATGACGTACTTCTTAAAAAACTAGATGCTTTTGGAATTTCGGTCAATATTTTGCGGTTGAGTGCTTCATATCTGAATGGTAGAATTATGTATGTTGTGTACAATGGTGTTGAGTCTTACGAATTCGTTCCTTTCTAAGGCGTCCCGCAAGAATCAAATCTGGGTCCACTTTTCTTTTTGTGTCTCATTAATGACTTACCCCAAATTTTAGAAAATAGCGCTTGTGAGCTATTTGCTGACGATTTCAAATTTTACATGGCAATTGAAAGTCTTGCGGATTGTGAGCTTTTGCAAAATGATATTAATAAAGCCTCTGAGTGGGCATTACAAAATAAAAAAAAATGTTTTAAATTAACCATTTCTAGAAAAAAGAATTCAATTAATTATAATTATAAAATGAATAATGGGATTCTCGAAGCTAAAACTGAAATTAAAGACCTGGGTGTCACTCTAGATGCAAAATTAAGTTTTGAGTCACATGTCAATAACGTGACAAAAAGGGCATATGTCATGCTAGGCTTTATTTTTCGAAATGGATCGAACTTTCAACAACAAAAAGCTTTTGAGATGTTATACAATTCCCCTACCGAACGTTACTTTTTGAATTTAAATACGTTACCTTGGAATCGCGAAGAGAGTAGTCTGCTTTGACATTTTTATACAAACTAATTCACTATGAAATCAATTCTCCTTTTTTGTTAAGCAATATTGATTTATATGTTAGCCCTTATCTAACAAATAGAAATAATGTATTTTATACAAAAAAATGTCGCACGAACCTAGGGCAAAATTCACCTCTGTATAGTGTCAGTTGGCAAATATCTTGAAAACCAACGTAGATATATTTCAGTTTGCATCGGTAAAATCTTTTAAAAAGCAAGTCAGGAAACAAACTTTTTGATTTTTATTGTGTATAATATTTAGACTTGGTACATTTACTACTCTTGCAACTGTAGGTTACTTTTATAGCAGTTTACTTTTAATTTTTAAATGCGGTAGAATAAGTAAATTATGTTTTATATTGTTATCTCTTATTGGACTGTTGTCTTTTGATTGCAAATTAAAATTTAAATAAATAAATAAAATAATAAATAAATAAATAAATAAATAAATAAATAAATAAATAAATAAATAAATAAATAAATAAATAAATAAATAAATAAATAAATAAATAAATAAATAAATAAATAAATAAATAAATAAATAAATAAATAAATAAATAAATAAATAAATAAATAAATAAATAAATAAATAAATAAATAAATAAATAAATAAATAAATAAATAAATAAATAAATAAATAAATAAATAAATAAATAAATAAATAAATAAATAAATAAATAAATAAATAAATAAATAAATAAATAAATAAATAAATAAATAAATAAATAAATAAATAAATAAATAAATAAATAAATAAATAAATAAATAAATAAATAAATAAATAAATAAATAAATAAATAAATAAATAAATAAATAAATAAATAAATAAATAAATAAATAAATAAATAAATAAATAAATAAATAAATAAATAAATAAATAAATAAATAAATAAATAAATAAATAAATAAATAAATAAATAAATAAATAAATAAATAAATAAATAAATAAATAAATAAATAAATAAATAAATAAATAAATAAATAAATAAATAAATAAATAAATAAATAAATAAATAAATAAATAAATAAATAAATAAATAAATAAATAAATAAATAAATAAATAAATAAATAAATAAATAAATAAATAAATAAATAAATAAATAAATAAATAAATAAATAAATAAATAAATAAATAAATAAATAAATAAATAAATAAATAAATAAATAAATAAATAAATAAATAAATAAATAAATAAATAAATAAATAAATAAATAAATAAATAAATAAATAAATAAATAAATAAATAAATAAATAAATAAATAAATAAATAAATAAATAAATAAATAAATAAATAAATAAATAAATAAATAAATAAATAAATAAATAAATAAATAAATAAATAAATAAATAAATAAATAAATAAATAAATAAATAAATAAATAAATAAATAAATAAATAAATAAATAAATAAATAAATAAATAAATAAATAAATAAATAAATAAATAAATAAATAAATAAATAAATAAATAAATAAATAAATAAATAAATAAATAAATAAATAAATAAATAAATAAATAAATAAATAAATAAATAAATAAATAAATAAATAAATAAATAAATAAATAAATTAAATAAATAAATAAATAATAGCACTAATAAGAAAAGAGATAAAATAAGTTCATATAGAAATTAGTTTTTTGCAAGTGTTCGGCCCTCCCTGCAAAAAACGACCCCAACCAGAGTTGTCCAATATTTTTTTGTTATCTTGGTATGGCCCTTAACATAATAGCACTAATTAGAAAAGAGATGAAATGAGTTCATATAGCAATTATTTTTTGCAATTTTTGATGCCTCCCTGTAAAAAAAAGCCCCGGCCCCCTAATCAGAAAAGAGATTAAATGACTTCATATAACTATTATTTTTTACAAGTTTTGAGGCCTCCCTGTAAGAAAAGTCCTCCCCCTAGGGGTGCGCAATACATTTTTTTGGTATATTGGTGGGGCCCTTAATACAATAGCGCTAATCAGAAAAGAATTAAATTAATTCATAGAGCTATTATTTTTTGCAAGTTTTAGGGCCTCCCTCCAAAAAAGCCCCACCACCCGAGCATCATAATATTTTTACTTAATTCGTATGGATGTAAACTACAGTTTTATACTAGTTATAATGCCACCACCTCTCTATCTATAACATTCGCAGGAGAATGGCAGAATTTGTTTGATTTTTGTGTAAATGCGGTATTTTCGAAATTAAAATGTCAAATATGATCGTTGACAAATATGAATTCTGAATAAGTGAGCAAAATTTTATGTCTCCAGCACACTCCGTTTGGACTTCATCACTGAACTCGTTTTATAAGCGCTGACCTTCCGCAGCAACAAGAACTGAACAATTTTTTTAAATTTTAATAACTTTTTGCGGGGGGCTAAACTGTAAAAAAAAATAATAAAAAAATTCTACTGGTATTAATGCAAAAATAATAGTCCCCTAAAAATATTGGATAGGATGCCCCGTAAACCTAAAAAACTTTACTTAATTAATGTGTGATATATTTTCAAAAACTATAAAAACATCACTTTTTATCCGGGTCCCGTAACGACAATTAATTTATGTGAAGACCTTTGCTTTTTAGCAGGCTTTGTTTATATAAACCTTTCTTTATGATAATTTAAGCATATTATGGTTTGGGACCTAATTAATGAAAAATAAAAACCCGACTCCTACTGTTTTCAGAAGGACCTTTCTTGGAATTTCGGTAGCAGAAACACGCACTATTATTAGATTAAAACCAGGTCTCGGTCAATTTGGTTCTAATCTGTAAGTATGTCGTATTCCTATGAACCCCGACTTAAAAGCCGCGAAAAACTTTGTGGGTCAATCAGAGACGTCAATTGGGGGGGGGGCAGGGGGGAAATTGCCCCCCCCCTGAGTATTCGCACACAAAAAATCAATCAAACATGGTTAAAAAGTTTGACATGGATAAACTAGTTGACGAATTTGCTGCAGTAAGGCATCGCTGTTACCCACTACTTAAGGCTATAGTTTCTCCCCAGATCTTAAGTAAAAAAAGTACAACTGGCAACGCCTTGTTCTTTAATTTTTTAATATTTTTCCAGAGTGCACAGGTAAAACTAAACATCAGAATTAGCTAAAATTTTCCAGGGATGATCATTTTTAAATGCTTAACAAAAATATCTGAAGGATTTTTCAAAATTTTCAATTATTTTTTCTTCAAAATAAAAGCTCTGGTGCTGTCATCTATCCCAAAAGCCTCAAAATAATTGCGGTTTAGAACAAACCCGATTTACAAAAAAAAATAGAGAAATACTTACAATTTCCTCTGGATTACATTTCTCTTTTTTATATTTCCTTGCTTTAGCGAAAATAAAAACTAAGTTTCCTTCTTTCTAAAAGCCTGTGCACTCCGAAAAAGAAAATCAGTCACACTTCATTGAATTTGGGAGACACACGCAGTTCAAGTGTTGGCCTATAGATCGCAGAATTTATACGATTCCATGGTAACTGCAGGTTTTTGGTCAACAAACTTTAAATCGGACCGCAGTGGGACAAAAGAGTATTTTTACGTTTTCTGGCAGAAAACCATTCGAGGTTATGTTTATCTTTCAAAAATGTGTTTTCAAAAACATTGTTCTAAAACAAATATGAAACCATTCCGCGTGTGCGGTCGCCGAAAAAGGCTATGCGCTGCGCAGGCATTACCCCGAGTCTATCAAAGAACCAAAAGAAATTTGCTGGCTCGCTGGGATTACTAGATATTCGCATAGAAACATTCGGCGCCCATAACCTCACATAGTTTTGTTCTTATTTTAATTCAACCATTTTTTAAAATTTAAATTGTACAAGTGTACTAGTGAAATCTTTGAGTGCAAAGGATAGATTTTAGAACCTCAGTTTCAAAAACACACGGATACTTGGGTACTAACAAAACAGGTCAGTAAAGACCCATTTAGAGGTGGGAAAGGCTCTTGCTAGTCGTTGACGCTCCTGTTTAAAATAGCGCCAGTAGCCGATTTTTAAATCTGCGTGCTTTTAAGTTAACCTGTTTTCGGTATCAGCTAACGGGAGTGTTTCCAATTCAATTATAAATGCACCTGTAAATGCAACCTTAAACATTACACCCAGTTACTTTAATACGTAGTTGGGTAGCGTTTTTTTAGCAGGTAATTCTGCAATAAATGGTTTTCTTTTATTTTAGTATTTTACTTGGTTTTTTAGCGGTACAGAACACGAAAAGTCAAAATAAGTAACCTAACCCCAAATTTTTCACCCGGTGCTAAAAAATCTCTGGGGTCCCGATGCCATGGAAAACAAATTCAATGACGTAATATTTTGCAAAAAAATCAGGTCGACATAGTTAAATTGATTTCCCGCACAGTGTTGCTAAAAACAATTCCCCCAGATTGTAACTACGACCTTAAACCATTAATTTAGTGAAAAAACAGGAGTTTTTGTATTTTAGTGTAAAATGAACTTTATGAATTTTGATTCCTCACACAGAGGGTGAAACGTAGGGCGACGCAGTTTCGCCCTTATTAGGGACTCATCAGCTAGGTGTACCACAATGACAGAGATTCCGGTCGCGCTTATGTGCCAAAGATTACGGCTCAAGCGAAAGAAATCCTGTCAATGGCGCCCTCTCCGTGAATAATCGAAACCAAGAAAATACCTGCTGTAGTTAGCAGTAGGTTCAGGTAGAGAGAGACATATAATTATTGTTGTTTGAAGGTGTTAGACAATGTTGAACTTTAGAGTAAGCGAGTTTCGAACTTGCATTGTCTTTATTTTTTTTATTTTTTCAAAACGTTTCGATTGCAGATTCATAAGCATTCGAATTCTAACTTACTCGCATATAATTATGCCATCTGCAATCGAAATTCAGGAAGTTGATTTTGAACTGAACTACAAAAAACTCTTGTTTTTTCATTAGATTTACAGTGCCACAACCATGGCATCTTCCGTTTATTCATTTACAGTGGGATTTACTAAAAACCCTCCTTGAGTTTTGGACGTAGTTTGATTTATAAGAAGAATTTTAATAAATTTGTTTATTGAATTCATCTTAACACAACCTTTTGTTGGATTTAAGAGGAAATTTTCAATTTATAAGAAAAGAAAATTAAAAAATTTAAAGCCACGCGGGGTTTAAATAGTAAACACTAGAATAAATTAATATGGGAGTTATATGTCACTTTAATTAAAACTTACCCTTGTTAATTCATTTTTCCAATTAATACTTGCAGATGTCACAGAACGATTTAGATGAGTAATAATAAAATAAGGAGTAGATTATTTTGTATTTATTTAAACGGTTATTTATGAAATGTATTAAAAAACTTAAATGCAAGTTATGTAAAAAAACTTCTGTCACTGTCGAAATGTCATTTTAAAAATATTAGCGCTGCGTTCAATCACAAACAGCGAGTTCGGATCTTTTACCTCTGCTTGCACCAACCTCTACTGATGAAAGCTACAGCTTTAAAATGAGTGGGCTTTGAGTAAGGAAAGTTTTTTTGACTGAGCTTTTAGATAACCTCAATGTTTTACTTTCAGTTTGTAAATAAATTAATATAGTTGCTTTGAGTTTTTTCGTTTGGTATATTTTTCGTGCATAATCAGTGACCTTCACTTATGTTTGTTTTGCCTCGTAGTGCCCTCATAAATATATTTTGTGTGCTGAAAACGGATTCAAAATATGGCGTTTTTCTGGATAAAATAGGAGGTGTTTTATTGGGTAATGAACCACTTGGGATATTAAATAAGGTAAACTAGTCCTTGTAAAAACGATTACTTAGGGAAATTATAAACGAACTTATTACCAAATGCCACAAAACAATCCTTTTTGAGGGCTATAAATTTAAACCACCCCCCTGAGGTGGTCTAAAAAATCACCAACTTTATAACCTCAAACTCAAATAATGAAGCTATTTTGTGCCAAATTTTTGGCGTATTCGCCATTTGGCATTTTGAAACCTGTCAAAAAAAAAATAGTTTTAGGGCATTTTCTTCTAAAATATGGTGTATTTTGAGCAAGAAGCAGTTTTTCAGTGGTGTTTTGCAATACCAATACAAAATAATCATTAACTTTGTGTCTTTTCTGTATGGGTAAGTGTTTTTTGAAAATTGGTTTTAAAATTTAGTACCCCCCACAGGTGTCAATATTTAGACCTGTGGGGGGGTACTATTTTAGATCTTAGTAAATCCCACTGTAATTGTTTAGGTCTAAGCGTATGTTTTACCTACAAACTTGTTTTATTTTTTATGAGTTTTATTTGAGTTATTTTGGCATTAATACAGTGTTTTTTTTTCGTTCATAGGTATGCCCCCCTCCCCAAGAGAAATGTGAAATGACGCCCCTGCAGGGGTCAATCGAATAGGTTGGGAGCTACAGCTTCTTATATCGGACTCTGTAGAGCCCCAATAAAACTCACAAATAAGCAATAATTGGTGCGATGTTTTAAATTTCAAAAAGGTTGCCTGCGTCACTATCGGTCCAGCCGTTTGGTTTCTAGCATGGCACATATAAACATACATACATACATTTCCGATATGCCACGAGTGCTCCTTTAATTTTTATTTGCGGACACGAGATTCACTTTGTTGTTTTTGAAGTATTGACTTTTTAGTTCTGCGCAACAAGCCTCCTCCGGAATGATGCCTTAGAATTAGGGCCACGTAGTATGAAGCTCCAATTGGGGGTGGTGCTGCTGCGAACGTTACCTCGTTTTGAGAGTCATGATACAGTGACCTTATATTTTTACGGGTTTCTTCCTATAACCTGCTAAAATTTACAGGATTCTGTATTTAAGGTCTCCTGCATTTACATTACCACGTCTTCAACTACCAGGTACAATCCTATGACTCCCTGATGATTCCTAATAAGGATGAAACAGGTATGTAGGTGTCTGGATTCTCCATTAGACATTAAAGGCCTGGTCATAATGAAGTGAGATGCAAAAAACGCCTTGTCCGATATGCCACGAGTACTACTTTAATTGTTTTTTTAAATATTTTGGCATTTTAGTCCTGGGCAATAAGCTCCCTTCGGAGTGATTGCTTGCTGATGCCTTAAAATTGGGGCCACGTAGTATGAAGCTCCAATTGAGGGTGGTGTTGCTACGAATGTTACCTCTTTTTATTTATACCTTATATTTTTACAGGTTTCTTCCTATAACCTGCTGAAAGTTACAGAATTCTGTATTTACGGTTTCCTGGATTTTTCAATTTTGATGTTTTTGTTTCTCAATTTATTCGACAGGTGGCGCACACAGGTACCACATCTCCGCGGATTACAAACTTTTAGTTTTAAATTCGAGAGGTGAGCATGTTTGCCCAACACCTGCTTAACTAAAAAGCCAGGTAACTTTTTCGATTTAGTATCCTTTAGCCTACTATAGCGGTCATATTGACACCCAACTGACAGAAAATCCATGTTTTAACTGTCAATTTGGTTATAACAATGGCGGCAATCTTTGGCTAAAGGGCACTGAAGAGATAAGAGTTAACTGGCTTTTTAGTTGAGAACGGTGTTGGGTTGCCTGTGTAGCTATAAGGATCATAGAGAAAGTAATAGCTACGCGAGAGTGACCGATACTGTGTTATACTTGGGGAACATTGTTTATCGGCGACACGAGTGCAGCCAGTGGCTACAGGAAGGAACTACTTGTACAGACAGAAGCATAATATACATATATTCTTTTGGTTAATTTTTTACAGACACTCATTTAATAATAAAAAGATATGAAAAAACTTAGCAGGCGCAGTTTTTCCATACTTTTTAGTGTTAAAAAAGCAATGCATTCGCGAAAGGTTTTAGCTCTATACAAACCTTAACCAGCTTTGTACTGTTCCATGCAGCTAAAAAACTTTCTTTAGCTTAAAAAAGTTTTTTGGACCCCATAAAAGTCTAAAATAGGACGAGGGGGTTATATATAGGAATATTATCAAATATTAAAGGTAACAACATTTTTTTATGTTATTTTCTTTTATTAATGGGGAAAAAATCTCAGTATAAAAGTCTTACAGATTTTATAAATTTTTTAACCTATATCTCTTTGTTTTTGTTGTATTTTAACCTATTATCTTCTTGCTTAACTCCGTATAAATCATCACAATATTTTCTTTAGGGATTTGGTTCGAAAAAATCTGAACCCTAATTTTTGGGACTCTTCAAATAGTCCCATGCTCTCTAGCTTTAATGGTAGTGATCCAGCCTGATTTGAATAAAATTTTAGACTTTAAATAAGTTGTTAATCCACTATATAGCTAATCCCATAAACTCACGCGACTTCCAACCAAAACTAATTAAAATAACTCACTTTTGAAAATCTAAAAAACCCGCTTGCCAGGCTTGACAGACTTTGACAAGCGGTGGCAAAACCGGCAGGTACTAAATTAAAATTGTGTGAAATATATTTCGACATTGAAAAATGTTCTGTCTGTTTTTCATGATCATATAGAAAGAGATGGACGGGGCAAGGTAGGTGTTGACTTAATACAATCATTACTTTCACTCTCCGCCGCAATGCGCTACAGGAACGTAGTTCCTGCGCGGCCCTATCTTTCTGTTAGTCTCCGTAAGTTATTAGGTTGTCTCTGATAAGGATGAAACCATGATAAACAGGTCTGTAGGTGTCTGGATTCTCCATTGGACATTGGAGGCCTGGTCGTAATGAAGTGAGAAACAAAAACGCCTTGTCCGATATACCCCGAGTGCTACTCATAGAGAAAGTAATAGCTACGCGTAAGTTAATATGTTGTCTCTGGTGCTACTGTAGCTATTACTTTCTCTATGGTGCTACTTTTATTTTTATTTGCGGAAACAAGATTGTTGTTTCATAGTAGGTAATTATTGTTAACATTTTGCGACACTTGGGCCAATATATAATCTCATACAGAAGATAGCTGCTGTTTCATTGAGGAATCCAAAATGCCTTCAGGCGTTGGATCCAGAGCTTATTGCCACCGGGTAAATGTCAGGATTATACATAGTCTTGGACAGATGGCTACAATTTTCCAGGCGGAACTCTTCGCCATTGAAATGAGCGCACGTTGGATGATAGATCATAACTGGGGCAACAGATCAATAAAGATATTCTCCGACAGTCAAGCGGCTCTTAAGGGTCTTGAATCCTATAAGTGCACATCGAGAACCGTTAGGAACTGCCAGGATACACTGAGTACCCTTGAGCGAATAAACAGTGTGTCGCTAGTAGGGATTCCGGGACATTCTTGGCATCGGGAAAATTGCCCGATATTGGTCTTGACTAAGAGAATTACTTTCGATCAATATCGAGCAAATATAAAAGAAACCGATTTTAACCGAAGATTGGGACCAATGAGATGCATAGTAGCAAGAGAATTCGACTCCGTGGGAGCAAATTTTCTCTCGATTCAAGAATAACCCCACAGGCAGGAAATCCGGACAATGGTTGATCTATACGCCGGACACTGCAGGCTGAAAGTACCATTGCATAGAATGAGTCTAAGTGAGTATGGAGGATGATGAGACGGTCAGACATGTGCTGTGTGAATGTAATGCCATTGCACGTCAGCGTCCACTTATTTTCGGTAAACCACAGATCGACGGACTGGATCTGAAAGATGCTTCTCCAAAGCAAGTTGCGAGGTTCTTTAAGGGGTTAATCTCTTGAGGCAATTAAGCTACTCTGTGGCTAATATAATAGGCAACTATAAAGTATATAGGTTATATAACAGCAAAACATTTAGGTTATCGGTACGGAAATTATCCAAGCAATTTGTAACGAAATGAGGCCCAATTAAAACAGTATAATAAGTATAGGTAGGTATTTAAAAATTTTAATTAAATATTTAATTTAAATAAGTAAAGGCAGATAAATATATTTCTAAAACTATAAAAAAAAGACGGTTAGTAGACATTGTGTTTTTAACAATGAGTATCTTAAACATATTGTTTTTCTTGTATCTTGCCTGGATTCCGGATTTAGCATATACACGAGAAAGAAGTAAGTAGGCACGTTTTTGTTTGAACAATTTAGTCGAAACTTACTGTTTTCAATATAGACGAAAAGCATAAACCAAGTAAATCAAAAGAAATAAAAAATAAATTCTAAAACTGTGGGGTTGAAACGCGAAAAAACCCCTATTTTTTGGGTTCGGACCAGGTTTTTCGTAGAATTTCGTATAGGGGTAATAAAGATGTTGATTTCGACTTTTTGCTACAATGACTTCATCATAAGAAAATCAAAAAAATTGGTGCGAGAAAGCACGGATAGTCCACCATAGAATCAGTTATTTTATGTTGAAAGGAAATGAAAATATCTCGAAACCTGTAGCTTTGAAAGATTTAAATCTTAAAAGAACATTTTTGGGTAATATTTACGAAAATAAAAATCTGAAAACCGCATATCAATAGGTGCTTTACTTCTAAAGTTATGATTTTTTTTATATATTTTAACGTTTTTTCAAATAACTCGGAAACTAAAGCTCCCACGAATTTCGATTTTATAACAAAATTTGTAGTCCATATTCATGGATATTTAATTATGGAAACCGTATATCGCTACTTGCTTTTGTTCGAAAGTTACAATTTTTTTAAATATTTCATCTCATTTTTTTTCTTTCAACCACCCACCAACCTTCCCAAAAGTTAATCAGTTCATGGTCAGTCGATAGAGGATTTTTGTACCAAATTTCGTTAAAATCGATTAAGGCGTTCTTGAGTTATCGTGTATACAGACAGACTACAGACCGACAGACAACTTTTTTTTTCGTCGATTAAGGTGTTTTGGAACCTTGGTAACTCATAGTCAAAATTTCACGATTTTAATAGTCCCCCATACCATATTGGTATGGTGGACTAAAAAGAATATTTATTTATATTTAATATTAGGGAAATGAATAGTAGTAATGATACTTAAAAATCCTACAATTCTTCAGATGATGATGATCCCTGCCAAAAATCCCGCATAAAATCTGGTAAAATATGTATAAAAATTGTACAAGTTTTTATAAGCTTTTAAAGTTCTATGAGGGATATTTCTTACCTTTTAAAAATCCGTCAAATTTTATGGGATTTTATAATAATCGGGCTCGATATATTCTTTACCCTATAAAATTTGATGTGAAGTTTATGAGGCAACTTTTACGGCAATAATGTTCCCACGTTTTTATCGTGGCAAATATTATGGTATATTTATTTCTTGCAAGATTTTATTCTAAATTTATGTGAATAATTGTAATGATGTTTTATCAGGATTTGCCAAACAAATTTTCACATTTTTTACAAACAGGAGTTTTAAGAGATTTTATAAGGAAACATCAATCATTTTCCTAAATAATTTTAAAAGTTTTTATGGTCTCAAGAAATAAAATAAAATAATTAAACGGATTTTGTTGGTTTTTTATAATTAAATAATAGACAAATAAATAATTTAAAAGTTTTATTTTACCAACGAATATCATTAAATAATTTATTAAGGTCAAATAAATAAATGGCACCTGCCGAAAAGGGCAGTTCTCCATACAAGAATATATAATACAAATTTTTTTATTACCTTTAAAACAGGATCTGAAAAACTTTTAAAACAGCACAATTTTACAAATTAATAAAATATTACCGCTTTGACTAAATAAAAAATGATTCCCATAAAAACTTGTATAACCCATTAATTTCATCATTAAAATCCTCGCCCATTCCCATGAAAAACTATAAAAACTCGTAAAGTTAACATACAAATTTTAGACGACTCTCCTGTAAATTGTTGTAGAAAACTATATATACTTATAAGTTATCTTAAAAAAAAAACTATAAACTACTGTACGATTCTAGAAGCATAATTTTCTTATAAACAATCATAAACTTTTCACAAAATTTACAGCAACAAATAAAAAAACTATAAAAGTTTTTCAGAGGCAACGTAAAACCTAATAAACTTTTACAAGCTTTGACTATATGATCTTTTACGTCACTTTTCGTTTCATTTTCCGTTCGTGACAACTTTAAAAAATCATTAAAATGTATCGTTATTTTTCTAATAAGTTTTTATGAGGGATTTTTGGCAGGAATGACTTATTTAAAAACTATTATAGAACACAAAAAAGAAATAACCTAAGGAATAAAAATTACATAGAAAAAACAAAATATAAAAATGTTTCTCGAGTCCATCGTACATTGATTTTTTTTTTAATCTTTGGTATCGGCTTCCAAACAAACAGAAACAAAAATCCAATTTTTAGAATTTTTGTCGGATTTGAATTGAACGAATTATGATGGAGGGGTTTCAATACAAGTGCAGGGGCATATGTCGATAATTTCTATCCCGTGGGATTTTTAATGAAGGAGTTTTGTGACAATGTGGGATTCATAGCTCTTTAGTCACACAATCAAGTGTTAGTGGGTGTTTTTTCGCAGCCAGGGTTGATATAACGACATTTTTCAAGATGGCAGCCAAAAATCATAAAAAATACAACTTTTCCAACCGGGGCATGGTTATACTCGATTCTATATAATTCGAGGATGAGGATTCCAAAAAACTCTCTTTCAAGGTCATCCGATCTTAAATGACCTTGGCAATCGCAAAAAACAAGATTTTTGCCATTTTGTCTTTAAAAAATCTTAATAATTCGATGCTTTGTCAGACGAACTTTAGATGTACCTCAAACTATTAGGCATGTATGCCAAATTGGATTCTCAGAGTTTAATGCAGTTTGATAAAGAGCGTTATTCATCAACTATTAAAGCGAACAAGACCAAATTTGGTAACAAAAATAAGAAGGTCAAGTCCAACAATTTTGGTAAAAAAAATTTTGTTCAGCTATGACGCGTTTCAATATGGCAGCTGATATACCAAATTTTCTTCCTATAACCACATTTTATTTTATCCAATTTCGCAAAAAAGCAAAAAGGACAAGGGCCATCATTTCTTGTTGACTGATTGCCGCTTACTATGAAAAAAAAAGTTACCATGTACAAGTGAAAAACCAGCTTTTTATAGTGTTTTTTCCAATTTACCACTAGCCAAAAACGTTACGTACTGGAGATAAAATCAACATCTTAAATCTTCCCTACAATCCCAGATGTTTATACTATGCCCCGGTAAAAATGACCTATATGCCAGTTGTTTTTATTAAGTTTCGGAACTACGAATTTTATGTTCTACTCACTAGTCTAGCCAACAAAGTCATTTAAATTACCGATAAGAGAGTAAGCATTCTGAACCAGGTGTTTTAGATGCTATTTTCCAAATGGCGGTCGAAAAATGACTATACTTGTTTATTATACAGTGTAGTGGATGGGTCGCCATTGAACAAAATTCTTTTAACAAAATTGTTGGGACTTGACTTTCTTATCTTTGTTACCAAATTTGGTCCTCTTCGCTTTAATAGTTGATGAATAACGCCTTTTATTATGTTATTTTTGCAAATTGTTAATTTTACTAGAGTGTATTTTTCAAGGTCATGAAACTTCAAACTGCATCAATCTCTAAGGATCGAATTTGTTATACATGCCTAATAGTTTGAGGTACATTTGAAGTTGGTCTGACAAACGTCGAATTATTAAGATTTATTAAAGAGAAAATGGCAAAAATCTTATGCGATTTTCAAGATCATTTAAGGTCGGGTGACCTTAGAAGTAAATTTTTTGGAATCCAGTTTCTCGAGTTATATGGAATCGAGTATAATCATGCCACGGTTGCGTTGTAATAATTTTTGGCCGCCAACTTGAAATATGACGTCATATCAACCTCTTCTATAACGATGCGAACAAAACACCCGGTGGCACGTGAATGTGTGACTAAATAGCTGTTAAATGCTAATCCTTGAATTTTATTATGAATGTTAATAAACAAGTATAGTGATGCCCTACTGGCATAATTAGAATTTTTTATGGTTTTTCGACCGCCATTTTGGAAAATGACATCTAGAACATTTGGTTCAGAATATAGTAATGTATATCTAACTTCTGCTAACTCTCTTATAGGTAACTTAAATGACTTTGTTGGCTAGACAAGTGAGTAGAACATAAAATTCACAGTTCCGAAACCTAATAAAAAGCACAGTCGTATTGGTAATTTTTACCGGGATATAGCATAAACATCTGGGATACCAGATCAAAAGAAAAATGATAGGGAGGTTTAACATAAAGTGTTTATTTATGGCTCAGATGTTAATTTCATCTCCAGTACTTGAAGTTTTTGCGTAGTGGCAAATTGGAAAAAAACACTACAAAAAGCTGGGTTTTCATTTGTACATGGTTTTTTCAAGGTCAATCAAAGTCATGCATTAACTAAACTTCTTTTTTTCATAGCAAGCGGAGATAAGTAAACAAGAATTGATGACCACCTTATGTTTTTTGCTTTTTTACGAAATGGATAAAATAAAATCTTGATATAGGTCGCCATTTTGATATATCAGGTGCTATATTGAAACGCGTCATAGCTAAACCAATTTTTTCTTAACAAAATTGTTGGACTTGACCTTTTTATCTTTTTTACCAAATTTATTCCCTTTTGCTTCAGTAGTTGATGAGTAAAAAAATAAAAAAAAATTTTTTTTTAAATAAAAAGGTCATAAAAATATCTCTTCAGCTTTTGTGTGTTTCATAAACCACCAAGCAAAAATAATTAAATATTTTTTTCATAATACCTCGTTAAACGTCCAATGGCAAGAGCTTTCTTATTTTTATTGAAAAAGTCTATAAGACGCTCACAAAAAAATTGCAGATCCTGTTTTTTAAAATCGTACTTTAGACTATGTCCGCCATCTTGGACTTTTGACATTTGACATGTTTGGTAAAAAAAAATCGTAAATTTGGAACAAATGTTTTTGCACAAAGGCTTACTCTGATGAAAAATTAAAAAGTTATTTCAAAAATAATTTTTTGGTGTTTATAACAGGTTCTGTATTTTGAGGAAATTTGAACACACATAACTTTTGTATAAGTAAATCGAATTTTATGAGTGGTACCTCGTTAAACGTGAAATAGCGTCGGCCTTCTTCCTTTATAAAAAAAATACATGGTGGTGAAAAAAGAGTTGCTGCTCTTTTTGAAAAAATGTGTGTTTTTGTTAAAAAATTATACAACTTGTTTAGTTACCTTTCCAAAAAGCTAACATTTATAAAAATCGGTTGAGGAACAAAAAAGTTATTAAAAAATCAAAACAGTCCAAAATTTTAAAGCCCACCCTATATAAATAGCGAACAATGACATTTTGGTTTGTTGTTGTGTTGTTCGTTTTTTAATTTGGTAAATAATCTTCAAAATTCATTTCGGAATGGTGAAATAATCAGAAAATCATTCTTAAATTTTTTGCCATAAGGAAAAATCTTCGACATGCTTAAAAATTTTCGATAATTTTCACTGGAAGCGTATTGCTATATATTTTCGAGGATTATCTGATAGTTTTTGTGCAGGAGGGTAGGCAGAAAAACTACACGAATAGATATATAGGGATTTCAGACTGACATTTATACAAATATTGGTTCTTATAGGAGTGCGGTATATTCAAAAATCACCAAAACATAAAAATAATATTTCCATGTAAGTGTCTACTTTTTGTAGTGAGATTTTATTATACAACTTTTAAAATGTACGTAAAAATTCAAAATATTTTGCTAATCTCTTGTTTAATGAGGGGTAGTAATATTTGTAGTTTTTTCGTGGCCAAATTTTTTAAACATTTCTCAATTAAATCGATTTTTAATTAAATTTTTAAGGTTAGCAAGGTGACCTACACTAGAGACGTCTTTTCGCGACCGATGATTCCGAAAGCACATTTTTAAAACATACATCACCGTTTCAACCGTAACGTCACCGTTTCGAACCATCGCCACTGATGGCCAAAATGGCAATTATTGAATGGCATGCTTGTGTGGCTTCTCGTTATTTGGATTTGAAAGTTTTTTTCGTGATTTTTCGAAATGGATGTCCTAGATCCACAAGTGATCCTTTTTTTTTGTCGCCGCTAGATACCCTTGGCCTATTTTCATTATTGCTAAAATTTGACAAGTACCGCCCTATTGAACCTTTCGAAATCCTTTGAAATGTTTTGAACCGTGACGTCACCGTTTCGTCCCCAAAATAACATTTTACGCATGTTTTCAAAGCGGTTTCGAAATCATCGGTCGCGAAAAGACTTATTAGGTATATAACATTTTAGCCACTATAGTTGTAAAAATTAATATTTTAGATTACTTCTACATAAAGCACGACGGCACTGGTCTATATTTAAATCAAGACGGCTATGGGATATCATGTATTGGAAATTACGACGCCCTCTTCGATGTTGTTAAAAACAGCAATTATTATTGGTTTTATACCTACAACGACCTAAAGTAAGTTTGCTATTCTAAGGCTAAAATGGTCAAATATTCAGAGGTTTCATTTAAAGAATGTTACAATCAAGTAGACTTGATGAACTCTGCAAATTGGATTGGCGTGTGTCTGTTCATATCACTCTTAATTCTAGTTTACATAACAAGCATGTTATGATGATCATTACACGCGAAGATCAAAATGCAGTCCTTGGAAGCATATTTTTATATATAAGATTTTGGGACCACTCTGTATATATTTCAAGTACGTGTACGAGCAAAAAATAATACAATCGGCAAAAAAACATGTCTTTTTAATAAACCAAAACTAATTTTAAATTTCTAGCTCCATTTAGTGTCCGTTTAAATCAATATAACTCAAAAACGGAACCTATGACCCCTCAAATTTTTGTTGGAAAATTATCAGGGAGGTTGGGGCTCTAACATATTAGAAGCCCAGCTAATTTCACACATCCCGGTAATCAATGTAATTAGTGTCTCCTCCTTTCACTCCTTGTAGGAATTGTATCATAGAAGAAAAAATGCAATGATACATTAAAATGTATCTTTAACAAAAACAAAGTCGAGGTGTCCCGAGATTTCTTTAAAAAAAATATTTAAAAAAAAACTATTTTTGCATTGATCAATAAAACTGTAAAAGTAAATATCTCAGAAACGAATAGATGTATTGTCGAAATTTTTTCGCGATTGTAAAGACATTCAAAATAAGGTATCACTCGACCCACTTTTCTTATTCAAAATATAGGGGTAAAGTTTACCCCTCAAAGGGGGTGCGTGTAACAAAAATTTCAGGGTAGATAAATTGTGTCCTCTTTGAATAAAAAAATCGATGTGACCGAGGATTTTTCTAAAATCAAACTCTACATACGTGAATCTTGGGCAGGAAGTTTTAAAATGAACACTCAGTATAAGAAAGGTATGGTCGCAAAAAAGGAATGTATTTTCCTAATAAATAAGATCTAATTTTATTTGTCTAATGCTTGGTCCACACTAAACCAAAACATTAACAAAACAAAACTGCAAGTTTTCGAAAAAAGGAACACATTGTCAACTATTGTTTACATATAGGAAAACAATTGTCAACTTTGTGATCCACGGTGGAAAATGTGGCGTGCTCAAAATTTTGAAATAAAAAGGAACAATGGAAAAAAAGGAAAAGCGGTTTTTGGGTTAGACCGAGCTTAAAGAACTGAAAAAAAGACTATGTTGGGGAATTATTGAAAGATTTACGAAAAGATGAATTAGTGGAGAAATGCGATCGAGCTTAACGGCGCAAGAACAATCCAGAGATAATATAAATTTGTCAATCGATTTCAATACGTCATCTACCACTCATTATCTATCTCTGGTTTCTTTACTGTATTCTCCTGTTCACAGATTGCGCCGCGAATCATTGGGGATTAGGGTCACTGGATCCTAAAACCTGCGGCTGGGACCGCAGGTCTAAGGATCCAGTGACCCTATGAGGGATTGTTTATTTATCACCTAGGTGATCGAATTGAGAGCAGTGACAACTAGTCAAATGGCCATACACACAGACCACTTAAGGGTTATAAAAAGTAGCTTTTCACCAAAGGAAAAATTATTAAATAAAACACAAAAACCAGGCCGACGAACTCCAAAACAAAACGACAAAACTAAGGTTATGAAGAATGTCAGGCAGACACACTGACATTGGTTAGTTGCAAATACAGTGAGTCGACCAATTTCGATGTTTGCATGGCATAAATTTTTTTTCCTGGTAAGGGGTGTTACCTAGGTATATATGCTGGATCTCTCTTAGCCGAATACATTTAGGAAAGGAGAACACTAGAAACTACGCCTAGGGTAAGCTCACAAAAAAAAGACGTGGGTGGTTAATTTTGATGGTGGCGGTATCTATAATATAACCATTTAAGTACTTTTTGATGCTAGGCATATAACTAATATTGATAGGTAACCAGTATAGTCCATGTTTTTACATTTCCGCATGTTTTAGCTTTAGAGGAGAATAATACTCAATTTGTTTTTTATTAGAGGAAGAGGATTACAAAGCTTATTAATACAATCTATAGAGTTTTTGAAATTAGGTGTCCATTATTTGGAAAATTACAAATATTTCCAATTTAGTTTTACAGGTCTCTATAAAGGCTGTTTCTGACGTAATATGGGCGCGCCAATTTTGAAACACCACAAAAGCTAAAACAGTTTTTTTCAAAAAATAAACAAAATTTTAAAAAAGTGCCAAGATTTGATGGAAAAACATAGTCCAATAAACAATTTAGGCAAAATTTCAGGCCATTTGGAAGTCCCGTTTCCGAGAAACATGCGGAAAAAGAATTGCTTAATAAACGGACCCAACAGCGTTGCCGGTTTAACGATGTAATTGAGCCGTTAAGGCTAAAGTTTCTCCCCAGATTTTAAGTAAAAAAAAGCACAACCGGCAACGCCTTGTTCTTTAATTTTTTATTCTTTTGCCAGAGTGCACAGGGAAAACTAAACATCAGAATTAGCTGAAATTTTGCAGAGGTGATCATTTTTAAATGCTTAACAAAAATATCTGAAGAATTTTTCAAAATTCTCAATTATTTTTTCTTCAAAATAAAAGCTCTAGTGCTGTCATCTATCCCAAAAGCCTCAAAATAATTGCGAAATATTCACAATTTCCTCTGGATTACATTTTTCCTTTTTATATTTCCTTGCTTTAGCGAAAATATAAACAAAGTTTCCTTTTTTCTACAAGCCTTTGTACTCCGGAAAAGAAAACCGATCAATCACTCACACTTCATTGAATATGGGAGACACACGTATTTCAAGTGTTGGCCGATAAATCGCAGAATTTATACGATTTCATGGTAACTGCAGGTGTTTGGTCAACAAACTTTAAATCGGACTATAGTGGGACAGAAGAGTATTTTTACGTGTTCTGACAGAAATCCATTCGAGGTTATGTTTATCTTTCAAAAATATGTTTTCAAAAATATTGTTTTATAACAAATATGAAACCACTCCGTGTGTGCTGTCGCCCACCGATAATAGCCTAGCGCTGCGCGGGCATTACCCCAAGTCTATCAAAGAACCAAGAGAACTTTACTGGCTCGTGGGATTACTAGGAATTCACATAGAAACATTCGGCGCCCATAACCCCACATAATTTTTTATGTGGGGTTATGGGCGCCGAATGTTTTTATTTTGATTCAAACATTTTTTTAAATTTAAATTATTGCGGGATAGTTATGTGCAATTGTACTAGTGAAATCTGCAAAGGACTGATTTTAAAACCTCAGTTTCAGAAACACACGGATACTTGAGTACTAACAAAACAGGTTCAGGTCCATTTAGAGGTTGCTTGCTCGTTGACACTCCTGTAGTAGTAGTATATTAGCCGATTTTTTGTGACTGTTATCGGTATCAGCTAGCGGGAGTATTTCCAATTCAATTATAAATCCAACTGTAAATGCAACCTTAAACATTACACCCAGTTACTTTAATACGTAGTTGGGTAGCGCTTTTTTAGCAGGTAATTCTGCAATATATGGTTTTCTTTTATTTTAGTATTTTAGTCAAAATAAGTAAACTAACCCTAAATTTTTGACCCGGTGCTAAAAAATCTCAGGTGTCCCACTGTGGATAAACAAAAATAAATTCTCCGCGTTGGCATGGAAAACAAATTCAATGACACAAAATTTTGCTTCGACATAGTTAAGTTGATTTCCTGTACGGTGTTGCTAAAAATAATTCCTCAGATTTTAACTACGACCTCAAAAAACTTTTTAAGAATGACTAGTACTGATCTTGAATATCTAATACAAATCATCGGACACTCGATAAAGGAAAAATATACAAATTTTCGAAATGCCATTAGTGTAACAGAACGTTTAGTGATTACTTTGAGATTTTTGGCAATTGGGGAGTATTACTAGAGTCTTAAGGCGCAATTACACAGACGAACATGCTCAAATAAAAGCTCGTGCAAAAGATCTGAAATTTTTTGCGCGAACATTTTTGTGAGCTTTTCTTTGAACATTTTGTTCGGGTAAATTTTTGAGCACGTTATTGCTATCTATTTTGGAAACATATTTTTAAAGATGAGAATAAATATAATTTTACATCAGTGATCTCAATTCTTTAAAAAAATGGAACACCAACTATTATTTTAAACTTTTGTGAAAAAAAGGCGACGGCAAGCGAAACATTATTATTGGCTATCAGTTTTGTCATATGCAATGTTAAAATAGTTAATGATGAAGGGAATAACATTTAATTCTTTTCTTTAACTTTTTTGGTTTTCTTTCATTACAAAAAGAAAACGGAAATGTCTTCGAAGTAATTACTTTTTAAAATGCAGGTGGATATTTTTAGAGAACTGTTCTGGAGAGTAGTTAGTTGTTCCCTGGGGGGGGGATAGGGAGGTTTAGACAGTCGGAACGCAGCGCTGTCAAACACTGCTGTAATTTTGTGTGTCAATGTTCATTTGACCAAAACCCCCTCTCACTAGTCTACGGTTTTTACCTTCTCCTAACCTAGCAACAGCAATAAATAAGTGCCAATTTTTATTTTTTTTGATTCTCGTTTTTTTTACAACCCCAAAAAAGTTGAAAGTATACTGGCATATCCCCTATAAAAATCAGATCAATCGAAGTTGCTTATGAGATAAAACGTGAATTTCGACATCAAATCGTTTTTCCGTCGGAAAGCACTTAATTAAAAATACCTTGTTTTAAAACTCAGTCTCTCTATTTTCAGTTAAGTTCAATGAATTCCCATAAAACTATAAAATTTAAATTTGTAAGAAATTTTTATTACCAACGTTTCTTCAAACAAATTTTGCTCAACATTCTCTCCAAAATTTACGTGTGTTTTTTTGTACGCGATTTTGCTCGAACATTTCTTTGAACATTTTGCTCAAGAGGCTCGTGTAAATGTTTGTCGGCATTTCAACATCAAAGGAAAGTTTGTCTGTGTAAATGCGCCTTTATGTATCTTTTCGTACAGACTAAATTAACAAAGTTGCCCGAAACGTAAACAAAACATCAAGACGTTGATCTCTACCGTCAAGCGACGGGAAAATAGACAGTGGGATATACTAAGTTCTAAAATAATACCCCCCACAGGCCTAAATATTTACAAAAAAACATCAACCGAAAATAATCTAAAAACAAAAGATCAAAAGATCTTGGGTAGAAATAACGATAATTGAAACCTGGATTAGCATCCCACAAGGAACACACAAAGGAGGTTGAGCATCCCACAAGGAACACAACATTTGTGAGTGATTCAAAGTTGGAAATCAAAGTGTATGATGGTGTTTAATGATGTATGGGGAGGGTGACCAGTGGAACCACTGACGAGCTCACGCTGGTTACCCAGAGTAAAACATCGTTTAATCATTTCTCTTTTCACTTTGGTCGTTTGTGTGTTCCTTGTGGGATACTCATCCAGGTTTGAGTTTTCGTTATTTCCACCCAAGATCTTTTGATGTTTTGTTTCTAAATATTTACACCTGTGGAGGGTACTAAATTTTAAAAACAATTTTTAAAAAACACTTACCCATATAGAAAAGACACAAAGTTATTGATTATTTTGTATTGTTATTGCAAAGTACCAGTGAAAACGGATTTTTTTCTCAAAATATACCATATTTTGGGAGAAAATGCCCTAAAACTATTTTTGTTTTGACAGGTTTCAAAATGGCAAATGGTGAATACGCCAAAAATTTGGCACATAATAGCCTTATTATCTGTGTTTGAGGTTATAAAGTTGGTGATATTTTAGACCACCTCTGTGGGTGTGGTTTAAATTAATAGCCCCCAGAAACGATTATTTTTTGGCAATTAATGGCATTGGCATTAATCAATAAAACACCTCAAACGCCATATTTTCAACCCATTTTTCAGCACAAAAAATATATTTATGGGGGCACCACGAGGCAAAATAAACATAAACAACTGTACCTATTTATTTATATACAAACTAAAATTAAAACATTGAGTTTCTCTAAAAGATTAATCATCACACAAAACTTTTCACTGAAACATCACAAAGCTGCAGTTTTCATCGAACCGGGCAATGATCGTTAAATTCAGGTCTGTTTTTAGCCGTATTTGTTTACATGACCTCCTTTGATGAAATATTTTTATTTGTGGTTTTTATACCGATGGGTTTGTGTTTATAAAGTTTTTTCATACTTTCCATAAATAAAAATTCCTTTTAAATAAATACAAATATCGAGTGAGTATTAATCGCAAAAATCAATAAAAAAAACTTTTTGAATTGAATTGAAATATTCTTTCTAAATCCAACAAAAGGTTGGGTTAAGATGATTCTTCACTAAAAAAAACTATAAAATGCTTAAAACCAACAATTTCACTTAAACTTGGGACCTGTCTAAAATAGGCTAACCCCTGTTAGTAAATCCCACTGAAAAAGTTTCTGAAAACACCAACAAAACAAACAAGTTGCCACATTGTTCTCGTTTTGTTTTAAAAATGTTTGAAAAGATTGAGTTGCTGTTTTGTTTTTGTTTCGTTGGTTTGGTATGGACCCGCCATAATAATTCAAATTAAATTACAGGAACGGTAAGAAGGTGATGGACATAGAAGGTGGTTGCAGGTTAAATGTGAAGATTATTAAGTATAAAGTAAACTATGCTTCAAATCAGAAATGGATCCTTAATGAAGATGGATCTATAGGTAACTAAGAACGTATATGCCTACTTACAATATAATAAAACATACAATATTATAAGACGAAATTTTTTCGGTTTTTTTTATCTCTGCTATGATGTACTTAATTTTAATATGTACTCGGTTTCTCCCTTAACAAGATAAGAAGGGTCACTCTAAGCTCCTCCCCTTGATATGCATATCTCACTCGAACATCGGATGCTAATTTTTATCGGTCTCTCGAAATCGCCGCTGTGGGAAATCTATAAACCGGCGGTCTTTCGCGTCGCACAGTAGTCGATTCTAAGAAAAACACCCTGCAAACACGATTCCCTCGGGCATTCGTCGGTCCGATGTCGATTGCCGAATTTTCCGTCATCGGCACGACGTCGATTTACGACATCGGACCAGCAGTATTTTTTGTCCGCTTTGCGATGTAGGCCCAATGTATGTTTGCCGACGCAGCGTTAGACTGTAGCCAATATTGTTTAACCACATGGTAACGACCATCCGCATATAACTGCTTAATTTGGTCGGTCTAACGTAGGCCAGCTGGTCTCGGCCCGACATCGGTAAACTATTCAAGTCCGATATTGGTTTTCTAAAGCAGTCCAACGTCGGCGATTGACGAAGGTCCGTCGATGGTAGCTTAAAGCGGTCCGACAATGGCAAACCACAAAGGTCCGATAATGGGTGGATAATAAGGCCCTACATCAGCCTCTCAAAGCGGCCCGACGCCGGTGATTGACGAAGGTCCGTCCGTGGTTGCTTGACACGATCCAACATTGGAAAACTAAAAAGTTTCGACTTTCGATAATGCGGGTGCTTAACCAGTCGGGCTGGTTTAAGTGGCAGAAGAGGTGATTCTTGTAGAGAAGTACCACCATCTTGTCAAGTCCGCATTCTAGTTTTGAAATATCTTTGCTCATTATATATATAATATTATCTTCCACTATACAGAGAACATAGTGACATTAGCGCCATCTTTACGTTTGAGGAAGAAACTATTAAGCAGTTTAAAAATTTTAAGGTGACGTAATCGGACCATCGTCAGTTGCGGATTCTCGACCAATCAAACAAAGTTCCAATCGGACCGTCATCGACCCCAAAAGAAGATAAAGTGGGCGTCGGCACAAAGTCGACTATAGTAAATCGGGCCATCGTCAGTTAAGTCGACTGTATGCCGATTATTGAGCGAAAACTGAAAATCGCAATCTGTCCAACATCGGGCCAGAGTTTAGTCGCCGATGCCGACACACTGCCGACGTTGTCGACATTGGCCCGATTCAATGCCGACGATTTAAGTTTGCTGGGCATGGACATGAATGGAAAAATTAAAAATCTCAAAATGCATCTAAATTTGCTGCTTTATTGTCGTCAAGATACTAGGCGAATAGTTGGCCAAAGAGTTAACTATTTTGTTTACTATGTTGTTAACGAGTTTGACATTATGCAAATAGTTAAAAGACGGGTAATCAAAAGTCAGTATTTTGTATTTGTTTCTTACCTTCATTAAGTCAGTTTGTTTATTATTTGTGTGATTTTCTGATATAAATACTTTTGGGTGTGCTTTAACTTT
Source organism: Oxystoma pomonae (assembly GCA_963921995.1). NCBI lineage: Eukaryota > Metazoa > Arthropoda > Insecta > Coleoptera > Brentidae > Oxystoma > Oxystoma pomonae. Next base: position 23,897,188 of record OY998164.1, on the reverse strand, counting down.
TGACAGGTAAGTTTGTTTTAAATATAACTTTGAGTAAATGATTTTTTTTTATTCAAAAGTTTATACTTGGGTTTTCTAAGTATATTTTCGACGATTATTTTTTTCGGTTAGCTTTTTTTTGATGAATAAGCCCTGATTCACCTTTCGTAAGAACATTATAATCTGCAAGTATTATATTTAATAATATAAAAATAAAAAGTAGCGCATATTTGCATTTTTAAGAAATATGGGAAATAGTATTTTTTATGTATATAAAAATTTTCCTGTTTTATTAGGTGCAGGGTTTTCTCTCTGTACCCCGCCTAGCGTGTTAATTTGAATACAGTAACACAAATATGGCAACTACAAAAGTTTGACATTTTTTTATGGACCTCAAGAATTTTTTGCAATAATATACTGGCTGTCCCGTTTGAAATTTTGCAAGTTTCGGTTGGCATTCTTTTTAATATGCCCTATAAAAAATATACTAGTACATATTGTAACATTTGCATTTTAAGTTTGATTTAGCCAATTAATATACAAGGTCTTCCAAATTCGATGCTCACCATGGGGATCTCCTAAACGGTAGGAGATACGAAAAGGTTTAAATTAGGGCAAAGTTGCGCAATTTGACGCTTTGCTCAAAACCAAAACAAAAACTTTACAAATTCCGGGTAGTTCCGGAGATAGGCGGAAGAAACCGAAGTCTTCATTTTTAGTTTTTATTTTTCTACGTCCTTATAGTTAAAGCTTTCAAGAAACGCTAAAAACTTTCTGCAGGCACTTTTTTAAGATCTGCCTAATGAGACGGTTGTAGAGTTGACACTATATAGGGCAGTACTAGTACTAATACTCGGAGTAGTTGTTTTAGTTAGTTCCCTGTGTAGTGTCAAATCTACACGGAGCTTTTGCCTGGATCCACCTGATGAGATTCAATGAAATCGAAACCGGTCGTAGATTGGCGATGGATCACAGAGCCTGCAGCGTGTCAGGACCTCTTTCAGAACCACTCGTGTCTTTGTAAAATACGTTGGCTAATACGTGAAAAACACAATTGTTTTAATACCCTGTGAATGTCCAACGGTCCACTTTTTTATTATTCTTCTACTGCCACTTACGCGAGGAACAATTCTATGGCTCCCTGATAATTCCTAATGAGAATGATCTAAAGATGGTCGTGATATACTGCAAAACAAATTGCTGGTCCGATATGCCGTTAATTAGTACTTACCAGACCAAATGTCACAAATTTTATACTTTAAACTTTGTCTTTTTAGGAACTCTCTGTAACCCCAATTGGACTTTGATAATAGATGATTCGCATAGAGCAATTTTGAAACGAAAAAGCGAAGTAGACCAAACGATGTTAACATGGACTATTTCAAACAACACCATTTTCAGCTTTCAAGAGAAAGATGAGCTGTGAGATTTCAAAAGTACCTACGTGCTGTAAAAAATAAATTATAAATTACCAAAGAATATGTTGTATATATATAGGCTCTATTTTGCAATATAAAAAACGCAAAAGATATAGTCTAAAACAGTGCCAGTCCCAGCCACTTGAAAGAGGGGGGGGGGGTTCTATATGAAAAAAAAAACTATAAAAGCATAGCTTTTATGAGGAACATATTAATATATGCAAACAAAAACTTACCTAGTAACTACAAGCGCGGATTTGGCCTCAAATCTGGGGAAGGATTTTAAGTTGTTTATTTTAGACATTTATTATTTTAAGAAATGTTTAAATGCGCCGAAAATTTTTGAGAAAATTACATTAGAAATGCAATTTTTGAGTCAAACTAAACTAAAATCGTAAATATCAACAGTATCATAGCGCAGCAGGCGAAAATTTTTAGAAAAGTCACACTACAAATGCCATTTTTAACACAAAATTAAACTAATACCGTAAATATCAAAGGTGTTATAGTGCCGCAATGTATGCCCTACTTTTGATTCTCTAGATGTTTTCGTAAAAAAATTAAATGCAGGGGGGGTTATTACCCCCTGCTACCCTGAAATCCGCGCTTTAGTAACTACGTACAATTTTTTTCAGTCATAAAAAACATAGATAACAAACAAACCACAAGCAAAACCTAATAGCTTAATGCTTTCTTTTTTGAGGTCTAAAAAGCGTTTTAAGTTGAAACATTACCTTTTATCAAAATTAATGAATAGCGAGCTTTCCCTCAAAAAAGGTAATGGTAACCGTAGATTTCTGATTCTGCAATTTGACAGATGGTTGTCTTTTACATGAATCCTGTGTCATATTTTTCCATCATCATTTCATCATTTCATCTCCTAATTCCTAGCACCGTACTGATGAGCACCACAAGTGCGAAATCCGGATCTACGGTTACCATTACCTTTTTTGAGGGAAAGCTCGCTATTCATTGATTTTGTTATTTATTCACCCTCACTAAATCCCTTTTTAAATTTATTAACTCCAGAGCTTAGGATATCTGTAAAGATAATTATATCTGTCTCCGTAGAGACGCTTAATTTTCCTTCAAAATTAAGGTACATCTGCCGATTCTGCAATTTGACAGATTGTTGTCTTTTACATGAATCCTGTGTCATATTTTTCCATCATCATTTCATCTCCTAATTCCTAGCACCGTACTGATGAGCACCACAAGTGCGAAATCCGGATCTACGATTACCATTACCTTTTTTGAGGAAAAGCTCGCTATTCATTGATTTTGTTATTTATTCACCCTCACTAAATCCCTTTTTAATGCCTGTTTCAAAAAAAAGTTCGTTTCCGGTTTTTTTGGGCAAACCGGTCAATGATTCGCTCGTCAATGTCAATTTCAATATATCTGTTGATATGAAGCATCGCTAAGCCCGTCAGACGAATTTTCGTCATAGTGTTTTTAAGTATTTATGTTCTCAATCTTCTGAGGTAGAAAAAGCTTCATGGGCGAAGTTAGGGGGAAGCTTGTGGGGGCTAAGCCCCCCCAAAATCTAAAATTGCCACCCCAAAAATATTTAGAACTCTATCACACACACCACAATGCAAATGGAAATTGCCAAACAAACTTTTTTAGGAGATTGTATAATAAGTCTGGATTTGTGTATTTAATAATTTGCCCTTTAATTACTATTTAAATTTTAACCCTGTCTAAATCTAAACAGAATTGGCAACTGAATAAGTTGCTTACTATACCGAGTTCGGGTTCAATAATATTCGGGATCTGCACCTCATTCCAAATTCTCCGGACCAATTTCATTATGGCGGTTGACAACTAAACGCAGAAGCCAAATGGAACTGTCGTTGCTTCTGAGAGAAGAGGTTGGTTCGTTTTTTGTTTCAATGTGATCCACTCGCTATTAATACGATAATACTAACCAATTTATGTAGGGAAATAGAAAGTGCTAAGATTTTTTGAATATCTTAGAAAATTGCCGAAGTACTAAATGCCAAGCTGTTAAAAAAATTTTCGGCTATAATAATTTGAAATCCAAGAAAAAACGAACACAAATGCTGTAAAAGCCATTGGATTGCTGTCAAATATGAATTCTTAAAAATTTTTGATTAGTTTGGTAATCATAGATGACATTCTTCAATGATTAATATTTTAAGGAAACACTGAATCTACATTAGAACATTAATGGCACCATAAAATCATTGGAGCAAAAATTGTGATTATAGGGATAGAAGATTTGGCCAAGAAAAATGATATAAGCCTTGATATACGTTCTTCGAAACGTAAAAAAACTCTAAATGTACCTCTTAAGGAACATACCGTAGAAGCATCTACCTCTGCAGTTGATGATTTTAAAGAAATAAATTAAAAGGTTTTAGTTGACCAAGGTATATCATAGACATAGATCATTGGATAAAATATTATAAACAACATGAAAATAACATTTTGGCTGAAAGTCAAAAATGAGCGGTAGCTGTGCATAATTTTTTACAAATGAATTTTCATGGACGTTTAAAATTTATTGATCTGTACGCAAACACATTTTCAATTTATAAGGAGGTTTTAAAGGTTGAAATGACATTAATAAAGAACTGTATTGGGAAACGTGGCGAAGATCTGAGCATATCCGATATTGGGTGTGTATGTTTGAAAGTTTGAGACAATGATGTGTTTGAAATTAACTCTGTGTTTCGGACTTCCATTGTCTATATTTTATTTATACACGACGTTTCGATCAGTACAGTCTTCAGGTGCAAACTACAATAAATTCCTAAGACTACATACTTATATACTGTGAGAAATCACTCAACCTTGAAGTTTAAGAAGTTGGCTCCGCTCAAGGAGGGGCTTCCAAATATTTGGGATTTCAACACTTGGTTTACTGAAAATACCCTGATTCTGCCCAATAAAGGCAGCTTCAAGGAATTTTTCGTTTCTTCCAGTTTGATTCCTTGTGCAAAACCTTGGCTTCTGCCCACTTCATTCGGTGTTGCTTTGACCATGCATGTTCGGCGATTCCTGATTTCGTTGTTTCACCTTTTTGGGTATTCGTCTGATGTTCCTTAAGCCTAACAGATAGTGTTCTTTTAGTCTCGCCTATGTATGATTCACCACACTCACAAGGAACTTGGTAAATGCATTCCTTATTTTGTTTGTTCTCCGGTTTTGTTTTACTAAGAAGGCTTTGAATTGTATTACTAGATTTAAAAGCTATTTTAATATTAAAGTTTTTCGCTACTCTTCGAATTTTCTCTGATACTCCTTTAACGTATGGAATTGTAAGGAATGCATTTGCCTGGTTTTAGTCTTGTAATCTCTGTCCTGTTTGTTGAAATTTAGAAATAGTATCTGTTATAAGTTTAAGGCTGTAACCATTCTGCTGCAGATCCTTCTTAATTATTTCGATTTCCGAGCCATGAGAATTGTTACAAATTTGAACGGCTCTGTTATACAAAGTTTTGATTATGCCTCGTTTGGTTGTAGCAGAATGATTTGAACCTTGATTTAAATATTGTCCTGTGTAAGTGGGTTTACGATAGACTGTTGTTCTACTCGTGTGACAAGTACATCAAGAAAAGGAATTTGACAATTTTGCTCCAACTCCATTGTGAATTTAATGGTGGGTCTTATGTTATTTAGGTGGTGAAGAAATTCTGAGTTGTTGGTCATTCCCGGTTCAGACAATAAAAGTATCATCAAAATATCTCAGCAAGAGCTTAGGTTTATATGTTGTGGTATCAACCGCGTGTGATTCGAACCACTCCATGTAATTATTGGCCACCACTGGCGAAAGCGATGAACCCATGGTCAGACCGTCATCCTGAGCATAAAACCTATCTTTCACTTGAAAATAAGAGTTATGTAGGCAGCACTCCAACAACTCCATCACTCCCTCCAGCGGTAGGCTGGTGCGTTCATAAAGGGATTCGTCATCAACCAGTCTCTTTCTAATAATATCTAGCGATTCCTTTATCGGGACATTGGTGTATAGACTTTCGACATGGGTGTTTAGTTAAAAAAGAAGCATTTCCACATTCATACCTGCTTATGCAAATTGCGTTAACATTGCCAACTTCTTCTGCTTCATGTGAACCGTCCTTTCCAACAATAAGAAGAATTAAAAATTGGTTAAGGTCGACCATGAACCAAGATCGATTTAGTTTTCTAGCTCTTGCAAACATTGCAAACGATATTACAAAATCCCTAAAGTTGGATGATATTCTGAATGATTTTATTTAAACAGGAAACCGGAAGATTTTATAAATAAATTAGTTTAATTTACATGTTTTTTAATATTAGTATTTTTGGAAGTTTGCTTTTACAGTGCTACAAGTTTCTGACCAATCAATGTGCTTGGTTCTCGCTAGATGCGGATACGTATACCGCTATGAGTTCAAATAGCTTTTATGTCTCTGATGACACAACTATAATTATATCAGCAACTTCCTTAATAGAACTTGAAAATCTAATAAGTCAAGTAGTGTCTGGTTTTTCAGATTGGTGTTTCAAAAACAAGCTTATTTTAAATGCAAGTAAAACAGAAATTGTTTATTTTTCAAAAAGGCGAGCAAGACCAGAATTTGAGCAAAAAATATTAAATTTACAAAGTCTGTTAAATTCTTGGGTACATATACTGATGAGAATCTATGCTGGGATCTTCAGATTGATTATATTTGTAAAAAACTTGTAGGTACATGCTATGCAATACGCCAACTTAAAAACTTTGTTACAACCAAAGACCTACTAACTGTTTATTACACATTAGTGTAAGTAGGGTCTTCATTCTACAAAAGAGATTAGTGAGAACTATATTTAATATAAATCCTAGGGAATCCTGCAAAAACTATTTTATTAAAAATAATATCTTAACAGTCTACGGTATATATATATATAATACTCGAAATGGTCAACTTTTGCGCTTGCCAAAACATCAAAATTCGTTTTTTAAGAAGTCTCCATACTACATAGCCATTAAATATCACAATACCTTACCAAATGATTTAAAATCCATAGTTAAGGACAGTATGTTTTATAGAGAAATTAAGAAATATTTTGTGGCGAAAGCTTTTTATTCAAACAATGAATACTTAAAACAATAGCGTTTTTTTTCCCCTAATATTTTCGTTCTTCGTCACTTCTGCTTCTCTTGTATTTTTTTTAATAATTACTGTGTTAGTGTTTATGTAATTAAAAAAAAACTCTTGTTATGTGTATTTAATTATACGAAAAAATAATTATGTTTCTTAAGCATGTAACTATTAGTGCTGACTTTAAAAAGTGTATTAGTCTATTTATTCATTTACAATTATGACACGGGCACCCTGTGCTTAAAATTTAAAATATAAGTTTGACATGTATATTCTATAACATTTATAGGCCAAAGTACAGAATAAATTGAATTGAATTGAATATATTTCAAATAAAAGTTTTTTTTTAACATTTTCCTGTGGAACCTGTCGCAAAACGGGAGGCGATTGCACCGCGGTCGGCCTCCCCTTTTATTCGAATGTGAAGTGTACTATTACGTAAGTAAATAAAAAATATTAGGGACAAAAACAAAAAAACCACCGCGTAAACGTAACGTCCCAGCAAACACAAATCATCGGCATTGAATCGGGCCAATGTCGACAACGTCGGCAGAGTGTCGGCATCGGCGACTTGGAACTTTGTTTAATCGGTCGAAAATCGGCAACTGACGATGGCCCGATTTACTATAGTCGATTTTATGCCGAAGCCTACTTTATTTGCTTTAGGGCCGACGACGGTCCGATTGGAACTTTGTTTAATCGGACAAAAAATCGGCAACTGACGATGGCCCGATTTACTACAGTCGACATTATATGCCAACGCAAACCTTATCTGCGTTAGAGCCGATGATGGTCCGATAGGAACTTTCTTTAATCGGTCGAGAATCGGCAACTGACGATGGCCCGATTTACTAGAGTCGACATTATATGCCAACGCAAACCTTATCTGCGTTAGGGCCGACGATGGTCCGATTGGAACTTTGTTTGATTGGTCGAGAATCGGCAACCGACGATGGTTCGATGGAATGCGGACTTGACAAGATGGTAGTACTTCTCTACAAGAATCACCTCTTCTGCCACTTAAACCAGCCCGACTGGTTAAGCAACCGCATTATCGAAACTTTGTAGTTCGCCAAATTCGGGCCGCTTTAAGCCACCACCGGCCGACCTCCGTCAATCGCCGACATCGGACCGCTTTAGGAAACCAATGTTGGACTTGAATAGTTTACCGATGTCGGGCCGAAACCAGCTTGCCTACGTTAGACCGACCAAATTATGCAGTTATGGGCGGATGGTCGGTACCATGTGTACTGGTGGTCCGATGTCGTGCCGATGACCACAAATTCGGCAATCGATATCGGAACGCCGAAGGCCCGATGGAACCGTGTTTGCTGGTGTAACTCTAAAATCCAGTGCTCTTATTGGTGAAAACCGGCAGAGGTGGGCGTTTCCACCTCAACTAACGCGATTTCAGCTAGCGCTCGTTTCTCATGAAAATCAGTCTCTCTCGACGTGCGATTAACAACTTCTGTCGGATCTGACCAATGAGAACGCTGGGATTTCATACCTATGTTACGTTTACGCGTTGGCTTAGCTTTTACTCCCTATTATTGAAATTAAAAAAAAAATTATTTAATAATTAATTATACTGTAGGTACAGGGTTCTTGACCATATTTTCTACCCTACTTTTTATCTCCCTGATTACTAAAGCTGCAAAAAAGTTTTATGCATAGAAGTTTCATAATGCATGTGTGACAATTAAACAGAGTTTAGGATGGTTCTTTGTTTAAACCATTACCCTTATGGCAGCATATTATTATATTTAGTTGGGAATATTCCAAGATAAATCTAACGTATTATATTTATATTTTTAGAATCAGGGAAAAAAAGCCATTCTAAATTTTAAAAATCATGCAGGGTGTTCAATTTAAAATAAAGAAGTTAATGTCAAAATTTTACACATGCGATGAGAGCTTTTTTCCAGCTTCAATAATAAGGGAGGTAAGGGGAGGTTGAAAAATATGGCGAATCATCCTGTACCTTCCTACATACAGTGTGTTCCACCAAAAACGAAACAGAGACTTTTTCAGGTATTTAGAGTCTAGTTTTGGAAAAATCCTTGAACAAGTCGATTTTTTATTCAAGGGGGACACTTTTTGCACTTTCTGCATTCGTCTATGCAACTTTAAATATCTCAAAAAAAATCGCCAATAATATTAAAATTTTAACACTTTTATAAAGGCATTCGCAAGACCTTTAAAACAAGTTATCACTCGACGCACTTCGAAGGGGATGCGTGCTACAAAAATTTCAAGGTAGACAAAAAGTAACCCCCTTGAATTAAAAATCGACGTGTTCGAGAATTTTTCCAAAATTAGTTATACGTAAAAACGCCTCTGTTTCGTTTTCGTTGGAACTTCCTGTATATCTAAATTGATAGGAGCGCTAAGACAAACCATAATATTTCTTAACTAAATTAGGTTGGAAAAAGTTTACCCCTGGAACTGGAAGGAGGTGGTGCTACAAAAATTTTCAGATAACCAAAATATGTCTGGGAATTTTTCAAAAATCAGATTCTAAATTTGCGAATCTTGGGTGCAAGGGAACACAAAATGAACATTCTGTATGTTTCTAACTTGTTGTCTTTTCTGTCGTGGTGTGCACGATTCTTTCAGTGACTTATGTGGATTGTTTCTTATACTATATAGAGAAACAATTGCAAGTATGCGGGGCATTGTTTATTTTGGCATGGCAGATGGTATTTATGCGTACACAGGTAAGAGAGCTTTTGTTTGTACTAATTGTCATATTTGCATTTTGGAAGACAAGATTTGTGATGTAAAAACATTTATAGGCCTTTATTCCCTTAGAACATTGAACTACTAGAAGGAGCTTTTTTTCAGACCTAGGGCAGGGTGTTTGATTTAAACATCTTCATCCCATTGTTGTCATGTTAACCTAATACGTTTTCCCCTGTTTTTAATATTATTTAAAATACCTTCAATAATTTTTAGTTCCGTTTAGTTAAATGGCCTAGATATAGTAATAAAAATCTATGTTTCTATAAAAAAAACCTAAAAATGTATTCAAGTAGGATGTACAACTATAAAAATAAGAAAAAGGTGCTATGGAAATCCCTATTGACATTGAAATTAATGACGAGCCGGCAACACAGATTTCCTGCCTTTGTTTACCAAGAATGGCCAAATATGACGAATTCTAACCTAAAATTTAGTTAACATTTTAATTTAACGTACCTGTAAAACGAAATACTGCGGTCCCCCGGCTTCTGTTTCAACTTGCATATAATAATACACTTCGGAGCCATTTTTCGCCACAAACTTTTCAAAAAAATATCAAAAAAACACTATTGACAAGTGCTTTCAAAACAATAATGACATTCCAGGAAAAATCGAGAAACCGCAACAAACAATCAATGTTGCCACGTTGACTACAAAAGAAGATGTTTAAGGAAAACACATGTTAAATTTTCAAAAAACGTCGAAACTTTTAAATAGGTTGTGAGTATTATATATATTAGCTTTTTCATCTTAAACCTCATTAATTAATAAATAAGCGTCGAAACTTATTCCAAATTTAATAAGTTTTTTGTTGCATAATTTTGTTATTAAAATTGGCAACACAGATTTCTTTCTCCCGTTTCCCCACTGTAGATGTTGCACTCAACCCGAACCAGACAGACCAGACTCCTTCTAGTAGTTCAATGTTCCAAGTTTATTCCACAGAGGAGTGGTCATAGCAGTTATCCGTTCTAAGCGCTGTCCAAAAAATTAAATTTAAACTCAAGCAACTTTTGTCAACAGCTTCAGATCTTATAAAAAAAGGGTATATTTTTGTATTTTCAAAAAATTTTTGCTTTGCGCTTCAAGGGTGAATTTGATTAAAAAATGCGCTTCTTTCAATTATAGTTAATCTACAAAACTGTTGATCAAATTTGTATCAAATTTTGTACGATAAAAGTGTAAAGCATTATCCCGGATCCATTCACATGATTTTGCATAATTTTAAGTTTTTTACATAATTTAACGTATCCCAAAAATGTTGAATTCACGGTAAAAATGATCGATGATTTTAAAAAACTAAATAAATAATATTTTGAAAAACCAAAATTTTGTTAATTTTTGATGTGTTGTTTATCTGTTGAACTAAACGAAATTTTTAGGATTTAGATTCGCTCTTCAGACATGATTTAAAAAAAAATCTATAATTGATACTAGATCCGCCCTTATTAAACTAGCTGATTAGCCGCTGCGTTGCTAGTGTGGAAATAAATATTAAAATTTGGCACCTTAACATTATTTTTCTATTTTGGTCCGGGGATATTTCCTCTACCTGCCAACTGGGGACGCGTTCGATGGGAGATAAAAAACTCCACACGGATTCTCTCATTTTTTTAGTCCACCATACCAATATGGTATGGGGGACTATTAAAACCGTGAAATTTTGACTTTTCTTCATTGTATCAAAAATGAGTTACTAAGGTTCCAAAACATCTTAATCGACGAAAAAAAAATCGGTCTGTCGGTCTGTTGTCAGTCTGTATACATGATAACTCAAGAACGCCTTAATCGATTTCAACGAAATTTCGTACAAAAATCCTCTATCGACTAACCATGAACTGATTAACTTTTGGGTAGGGTGGTGGTTGGTTGAAGGTGAGAAAAGGGGGATAAAATATTTAAAAAAAATTAACTTTGGTTTCCGAGTTATTTGAAAAAACCTTAAAATATATAAAAACATCATCATAACTTTAGAAGTAAAGCAGCTATTGATATGCGGTTTTCAGATTTTGGTTTTCGTAAATATTACCCAAAAATTTTGTTATAAAGGCGCAATTACACAGACGAACATGCTCAAACAAAAGCTCGTGCAAAAGATCTAAAATATTTTCGTGAGCTTTTCTTTGAACATTTTGTTCGGGTAAATTTTTGAGCAAATTATTGCTATCTGTTTTGGAAACATATTATTAAAGATGAGAGTAAATAAAATTTCACATCAGTGATCAGTGATCTCAATTCTTAAAAAAAATGGAACATCAACTTTTATTTTAAATTTTTGTGAAAAAAAGCCGACGGCAAGCGAAACATTATTTTTGACTATCAGTTTTGTCACATGCATTAGGGTTACTTATAATATTTTTTTCTTAGGGTTTTTCCCGGATTTTTTTACCCGGTGGTTTTTTGGGATTTCTTGTAAGTTTTTTTTTGTTTTCAAGGCTTTTTTCCTAAATTCAAAAAACAACCCAGGAAAATGTTTCTTTTCCAAAAAATTTGAGTTTTTCAAATATCGGCAAAAAACTCAAAAATTGCACTTTCAAGCGGTAATCCGCGCCTCACGACTATGAGGAATGGCGGGGAGGGGATTTTTTTTAAACATATTTTTGTAACTTTACTTTACCCTTAGCTTTGATTGTTTTTTTTTTAATTCCTCACACCAGATTTACCTAGTAAGTTTAAGGCCTCAACGGTTGCTTAAAAAAGCAAAAGGTTCATGAAAATGCTGAAGATAGATATTTACTGTCAATTTAATGTAATAATCAAGGTCGATTAATGACACTGAACAAACAATATGCAAAGGAGCAACATTCCGATTCAGAAGTCTAGTCTATTACTGCTAAATTATATTTTTTTAGACAAGGGTCGGGATCGTAGGGTTGTAAAAGTGGGTAATAAACGGGTATTATTTAGACCGAACGTGCTTCTGTTCATATATTTGAGATTTAATAAAATGTATATCGGTTTTTTAATTTGACTTAATTATTATTGTATTGTGTTTTAAACTAGGAAGTAAAATAAAGAGATATTCTTTTAAACGTAAATTTTTATCATTACATTTTACAGGCACCAGCAATAAATAGGTGCCAATTATTATTTTTTTATTCTCGTTTTTTTACAACCCCAAAAAAGTTACAAGTATACTGGCATATCCCCTATAAAAATCAGGTCAATCGAAGTTGCTTATGAGGTAAAATGTGAATTTCGACATCAAATCGTTTTTGCGTCCGAAAGCACTTAATTAAATATACCTTGTTTTAAAACTTAGTCTTTCCATTTTCAGTTAAGTTCAATGAATTCCCATAAAACTATAAAATTTAAATTTGTAAGAAATTTCTATACCAATATTTCTTCAAACAAATTTTGCTTAACATTCTCTCCAAAATTTCCGTGAGTCTTTTTGTACGAGATTTTGCTCGAACATTTTTCTGAACATTTTGCTCAAGAGGCTCGTGTTAATGTTTGTCGGCATTTCAACATCAAAGGAAAGTTTGTCTGTGTAAATGCGCCTTAAGGTTCAAATCTTTCAAAGCTACAGTTTTTTTTTACGACATCGAACCAGCAGCACTTTTTGTCCGCTTTGCGATGTAGGCGCAATGTATGTTTGCCGACGCAGCGTTAGACTGTAGCCCGATGTCGGACCAATGGTAATTCTTACTTTTTGCTGACATCGGCATACCGTCACCGTACGATTAAGGTTCGATATGGTTTAACCACATGGTACCGACCATTCGCCCATAAAGCCGCTTAATTTGATCGGTCTAACTTAGGCAAGCTGGTCTCGGCCCGACATCGGTAAACTATTTAAGTCCGACATTGGTTTTCTAAAGCGGTCCAACGTTGGCGGACGAAGGTCCGTCGGAGGTAGCTTAAAGCGGTTCGACAATGGCAAACCACAAAGGTCCGATAATGGGTGGATAATAAGGCCCCACATCAGCCTCTTAAAGCGGCCCGACGTCGGTAATTGACGAAGGTCCGTCGGTGGTTGCTTGACACGATCCGACATTGACAAACTACAAAGTTTCGATAATGCGGGTGCTTAACCTGTCGGGCTGGTTTAAGTGGCAGAAGAGGTGATTCTTGTAGAGAAGTACCACCATCTTGTCAAGTCCGCATTCTAGTTTAAAATATCTTTGCTCATTATATATAATACTATTTTCCACTGTACAGGGAACATAGTGACATTAGCGTCATCTCTGCATACTAGAAAAAAACTATTAAGCAGTTTAAAAATTTTAAGGTGACGTAATCGGGCCATCGTTAGTTGCCGATTCTCGTCCGATTAAACAAAGTTCCAATCGGACAGACGTGGGCCCTAAAGTAGATAAAGTGGGCGTCGGAAAAAAGTCGACTATAGTAAATCGGGCCATCGTCAGTTGCCGATTCTCGTCCGATTAAGCAAAGTTCCAATCGGACCGTCGTCGGCCCTAAAGCAGATAAAGTGGACGTCTGCATAAAATCGACTATAGTAAATCGGGCCATCGTCAGTCGATTTTCGACCGATTTAACAAAGTTCCAATCGGACCATCGTCGGTCGTAAAGTAGTGGCGGCATAAAGGCGACTGTAGTAATGTGGACCTCTGTCAGTTGCCGATCATTGACCGAAAACTGAAAGTCGCAATCTGTCCAGCATCGGGCCAGCGTGTAGTCGCCGATGCCGACACACTGCCGACGTTGTCGACATTTTTCCCGATTCAATTCCGGCGATTTGACTTTGCTGGGTTGATACCACACAAGCCATATTTTAGTCGGTCAATATTTTCATTAAATATGGGGTTGGAAGGGGGAGACGAGTAATAAAAAATTGAAAAAGTTAATAGAAAAACACATTTTTCGATTTCCATCATTATTTCCTTGAGTTTAATACCAAACAAGTCATATTTTAACAGATCAAAATTTTTATCAAATATGGGAGATAATCCCCCGTATTAATAGGGGGTTGGTAGAAAAACGCTGAAACACGTTTCCATCTATTTTATTAGTAGTTTTTTCTTCTGAGATATAGAAGATCCCTTTTTCCCCCCTATTTCTCAACCCCCAGTTAAAATTCCGAAAAACTTCAAAATATTTAACTTATTTTATTTGGAGAGTTTACGTACTAATTTTCAGACCTCTGCGGCTTTTCGTTTCCGAGATATAGAAAACCCCTTTAAAATGTCAACCCCTTTTTTTACCCCTTTAGGGGCAAAATTTTCAAAAATCCTTTCTTAGCGAGCGCTTACGTCACAAACCCAATATGTCCTTAAATTTTCATAACTGTAGGTCAAGTGGTTTGACCTGTGTGTTTATAGTTGGTATATCCCAATGAGCATTTTCAGAAACTTCTGGTGACAGATATTTATATAATTATTATAAAGAGGGTTCCATTGATACCCTAGGATATTTAGAAGTTTCCTACAAGAATTGAGTTTGTATATTTGTTTTATTAAAGGCTCTAAATTGATGATACCCTAAAGTAACATAAAACTGGCGTTAACAATATTTCCACGGACATCTTTATAAAAATTGAAGTCATCGGTTCAAATGTTATATAAATTGGTGTTAACAATGTTTCCACCAACATATTTATAAAAATATATGTCATCAGTGACAAAAGTTATATAAATTGGTGTTTGAAATCTTTCTGTCAACTCACCTATAAAACCGTAAGTAACTATCAAGTAAAGATATATAATAGATTGGTTTTTAAAATGTTGCTATCGACCCACTTATAAAACTGAATTAACCAACAACAAATTTATATAAGATAAGATTGAAAATATTTCGAGAAACACTTATAAAAACTTGGGAACTCACACACAATAGTTATATAAATTGGTGTCTGTAATATTCTTATGAACTCATTCATAAACCTTTTTTGCCCATAAGGTTTTCTCTATAATTTTGTTATTAATTTCTTTATATAGTGATTATAATACAACTGTTTTTAAAACAAAAAAAAAACAATTTTGATTTATTTTAGCAATTATAAAAACAAAACAAGGTTAATTTTGTGATATCAAAAGGCGCGTTTTTACGACCTCAAAAGGAGCGTTTTGCGACATCAAAAGGCACGTTTTTGCGAGTTACCATACCATTATTATCTTTTTTTAATTACATCAATCTGAGAGAGATAAGAGATCCAAATCTTTTTGAGATTTGCCGATGACAGATATCGGGATCGAATGCATTTTACACCCGATTCCCACCAGCGTTTCCCATGCGCAGTCACCCTGACTCAAAAAACTCAAAAAATGTGGTCCGACATGAACTTGTATAGGCAAATCTCGCTTAGACCACGTGATACGTGTTTTGATTCGGGGGACCCACGAATGAGAAACGCATAGATGGGAACCGTGTTTTAGAAAAAGAGAACAATATAGTAACCGTGTTAAGGTCGCAAAAACGCACCGTGAAACGTCGAGCGCATACGCTGATACTGCTGGTCGGCGGCAAATGTGAACACCCCGGAAAATACTCGCCTGTACACCCTTCGACCCCGCAATCTAACTATATTCTTGAGATAGTTACCTCTGATAGTTATGCGGGCTTGAAGTGTGTGGAGGCGGGTATTTTTCCTGGTATGTGTAGTATGCTGGATCTCTCGAGAAATGCATTTAGGAAAAGAGAACAATGCTCGCAGAAACGGACCATCAGTGTTCAACACTGCGCCATCTGTAGCCCTTTGTTCCAAGTAGCATCATTTTTTAAAAGGGTTATAAAATAGTGTTGACGAGGTAAACAGTGGTATAGTTGTATTGTTTTTTTTTTATAGAATTGTCGGAAATTTTCGCCATTTTGGATTACAAAAATAGGTTTTTGGCCTAAATAAAAACGTTATTTATGGGGTTTCAACATGTGTTTCAATCGAAATATTGCTTGTTAGGGTTAAGAACAACATACAAAATTCAATATTTGTCTCAGAAAGAAAAAAACGCGTATGAAAAAAAAAACAATATTTAAATTAATATTTTTTTTCTCGTTTTCTCAAGTATTTTTGGAGCCCATGAAATTTACGTGAGTGTATTCGAAAACTATACAGTACACACGGGACCGCAGCTGATTTTCAGAGTAGGATGACTTGAAAAACAGCTTTTACTTGACTATAGTATATAAATATTGATATTCCTGCTTCAGCTTATCTCACTTTCATTTTTATTTATTTTAGAAGATTGCTAAACACCATTTTATAAATTTTTTTATTGTAAAAAGAAAAAGAATAATACATAACAAGCAAAGGGAAGAAAGATGGAAAATCTATATTTCTAAATCCATAAAAACCTTTAATTTGTTATGTAGTGTTGTTAGAACAGTTGTAAAACCTTTTTATAATAATCTCTATACTTGAGGGGTCATAAGGAAGTTTTATAAAATCTATATGTTGTTTTTCTATCCATTACTATGTACCATAAATTTTTATAAGCTGGTGTTGAACAGTTGTTTGTTTATAAAATTATCACCAACACTAAATAATATAACTTTTGGTTATTTTATGAAGGTTTTATATTATTTGCTGTAAATTTTATATAGAAAAAAAGGCTCATTGGGATGGTCTATAGTATATCGTGTTGACTACCGTTCTTTTATTAGTATAGATATAAATAAGTTTTTTTTTCGTGCACACTAATCCAACCCAACCTCTACTGACTACCCCCTTTTAAGAAAATGCTGTGATCCCCCTAAATAATATAATATCACAAACAATTTTTTTTGGATTGTAAAAAAACGACTTTTTATACAACATTTGTCAGTCACTTAGCCTAAAGGCGCATTTACACAGACAAACTTTCCTTTGATGTTGAAATGCCGACAAACATTTACACGAGCCTCTTGAGCAAAATGTTCAAAGAAATGTTCGAGCAAAATCTCGTACAAAAAAACACACGTAAATTTCTTGAGGGAATGTTGAGCAAAATTTATTTGAAGAATTGGGGGTATAAAAATTTCTTTACAAATTTAAATTTTATAGTTTTATGGGAATTCATTGAACTTAACTGAAAATAGAAAGACTAAGTTTTAAAACAAGGTATTTTAATTAGGTGCTTTCCGACGGAAAAACGATATGATGTCGAAATTCACGTTTTACCTCATAAGCAACTTTGATTGATTTGATTTTTATAGGGGATATGCCAGTATACCATAATTGACACTTATTTGTTGCTGATGCTGGGTTAGGAGAAGGTAAAAACCGTAGACTAGTGAGAGGGGGTTTTGGTCAAATGAACATTGACACACAAAATTACATGACAATAAACAAGGGTCAACGCAGTTTTTTTTATGAAAGTTTTAGAACTAATCTTTCCATAAAGAAAGGGCTCTCCGACGCAAAACAAAGAAATTCGTTTTATTTTATTGACGCGTAGAACTTGCGTTTCCGATTTTTTAAATATTGAAATTTTTGGCGATTTTTACAAGCTTTTATTTATGTATGTTTGTATGTTCGGCTCAAATCTTGCAACTCAAATTTGGTATTCAATTTCAGTGTTCGGTGTGTATTTATAGTTGCGGCGACAATACAATAATATGGTATTATTAGGCACCCTCTCCCGCTAATGAGGGAAGTGGAGGAACAAAAAGATTTGTTTTGTTCGATTTCAATCAAAATTGGCATACAGGGGTTTTTAGTCTAAAAATAAAAAAATTATTTTAAATAAAAAGAAGCTTTTATAAAATATAAAGTGCACAAAAAAGTAGAAAATAAATTTTAGTATTCTCATATCATAATAATAAAAGCGACGGGCGCAAACTAAAACTAAAAATGTCCATCCATATATCAGAGAAACGTAGGGTAGTTTGGGTCGAGTTGGGTTGGATTTACTTCACAAAAAATTGAACTTACAATACCAGATAAAGAATTCTTTATATTTACACGTCGTAGTTGTGGTGAGAGTATTTTTTGTACTCATGGTATTTATTGTCTTTTTGATACGTTAGTTATAAACGCCTTACCACTCATATCTCTTTATATTACTTCCTAGTTTAGTCTTTTACAATAATAATGAAGTCAAATAAAAAAAACCTATTTATATTTTATTAAATCTCAAATATATGAACAAAAGCACGTTCGATTTAAATAATACCCGTTTATTACCCACTTTTACAACCCTATGATCCCGACCCTTGTCTAAAAAATATAATTTAGCAGTAATAGACTAGACTTTTGAATCGGAATATTGCCCCTTTGCATATTGTTTGTTCAGTGTCAGTAATCGACCTTGATTATTACATTAAATTGACAGTAAATATCTATCTTCAGCATTTTCATAAACCTTTTGCTTTTTTAAGCAACCCTTGGGGCCTTAAACTAAGTAGATAAATCTTGTGTGAGGAATTAAAAAAAAACAATCAAAGCTAAGGTTAAAGTAAAGTTACAAAAATATATTTTAAAAAAAATCCCCTCCCCACCACTCCTCATAGTCGTGAGGCGCGGATTACCGCTTAAAAGTGCAATTTTTGAGTTTTTTGCCGATATTTGAAAAAAAAAGTGAAAAATCCGGGAAAAACCCTAAGAAAAAAATATTATAAGTAACCCTAATCCATGTGGCAAAACTGATAGCCAATAATAATGTTTCGCTTGCCGTCGGCTTTTTTTCACAAAAATTTAAAATAAAAGTTGGTGTTCCATTTTTTTAAAGAATTGAGATCACTGATGTGAAATTTTATTTATTCTCATCATTAAAAATATGTTTCCGAAACAGATAGCAATAATTTGCTCAAAAATTTACCCGAACAAAATGTTCAAAGAAAAGCTCACAAAAATGTTCGTGCAAAAAATTTTAAATCTTTTGCACGAGCTTTTGTTTGAGCATGTTCGTCTGTGTAATTGCGCCTTAATAAGCCTGAAAACGATGCCTCACAAAACATTAACGAATATCTTAGTATTCACTCATTATTGACTTGATGCCCTAAAAATGCGTTTTCTATTATTCCAAGATGCTTTACTTTTACCACCTGTGAAGTCTTGAAATTGATTATTTCTAATGACTTTAGCTTTTTACCGCTGCCACCGACCCACCGTCGATACCTTAGATCAACTTTGCCATCACAGATACATCTTTGGTAAAAACATATGCGTGGCCCAAGGAACGAAAAATGGACAACAATTTTAACTTTGACAAACAAAGAAAATCAGGGCGCCCAGAAGTTTTTAAATAAAATCTTTACATTTGTGGCGGATTCATAATGCTGGAATTACTTTTTTGGGTTTTTCGCTACTAAGTTAAGGAAATATGTTATAACTACTGCGTAAATTCCTAAAAAAAAATTTTGTTCGTTTGTCAGTGGTTTTGAAATAAAAATAAATAATTCCTACACACTAGCAATTCCTAACTGGAGTCTAAGTACTTATCTGACGTTTCGGCAGAAATTCTACCGTCGTTATTAACGGCCCAATTACATCGTTAAACCGGCAACGCTGTTGGGTCCGTTTATTAGGCAATTCTTTTTCCGCATATTTCTCGGAAACGGGACTTCCAAATGGCCTGAAATTTTGCCTAAATTGTTTATTGGACTATGTTTTTCCATCAAATCTTGGTACTTTTTTAAAATTTTGTTTATTTTTTGAAAAAAACTGTTTTAGCTTTTGTGGTGTTTCAAAATTGCCGCGTCCATATTACGTCAGAAACAGTCAGAAATACCCTTTATAGAGACCTGTAAAACTAAATTGGAAATATTTGTAATTTTCCAAATAATGGACACCTAATTTCAAAAACTCTCTAGATTGTATTAATAAGCTTTGTAATCCTCTTCCTCTAATAAAAAACAAATTGAGTATTATTTTCCTCTAAAGCTAAAACATGCGGAAATGTAAAAACATGGACTATAAGGGTTACCTATCAATATTAGTTATATGCCTAGCATTAAAAATTACTTAAATGGTTATATTATAGATACCGCCACCATCAAAATTAACCACCCACGTCTTTTTTTTTGTGAGCTTACCCTAGGCGCAGTTTCTAGTGTTCTCCTTTCCTAAATGTATTCGGCTAAGAGAGATCTAGCATATATACCTAGGTAACACCCCTTACCAGGCAAAAAAATTTATGCCATGCAAACATCGAAATTGGTCGACTCACTGTATTTGCAACTAACCAATGTCAGTGTGTCTGCCTGACATTCTTCATAACCTTAGTTTTGTCGTTTTGTTTTGGAGTTCGTCGGCCTGGTTTTTGTGTTTTATTTAATAATTTTTCCTTTGGTGAAAAGCTACTTTTTAGAACCCTTAAGTGGTCTGTGTGTATGACCATTTGACTAGTTGTCACTGCTCTCAATTCGATCACCTAGGTGATAAACAAACAATCCCTCGTAAGGTCACTGGATCCTGAGACCTGCGGTCCCAGCCGCAGGTTTTAGGATCCAGTGACCCTAATCCCCAATGATTCGCGGCGCAATCTGTGAACAGGAGAATACAGTAAAGAAACCAGAGATAGATAATGAGTGGTAGATGACGTATTGAAATCGATTGACAAATTTATATTATCTCTGGATTGTTCTTGCGCCGTTAAAGCCACAAAAACGGCATAGATTTGACACCACTGCTTTGCTATTTTTTGAAAGATCAACAATAGGTGGCATCACTGATGACATTTCGAGTGAGATCGTGCAGTGTTCAGAACACGCTGCGAACAGCATATGTGAGGCTAACCTTCCATTAGCAGATTTTCCGAGCGGATTTCAAGTTATGGTGAAGGTGCCAATAGTGCTGTCACTGTTTCACTCACTGACAGACAAGATCAAATTTCAAAATTCGCGCGGAAAAAAGCTTATTGAAGTCCAGCCTTAGTAAGGTGACCAACCGTCCTGGTTTGGCCGGGACAGTCCCGGTTTTTAACCATTTGTCCCGGGGAAAAAATCCGTCCCGGATAGTCCCAGTTTTTCAGCAAAAGTTCGGTTCGCCCCGGTTTTAATACCACTGATTTTGTAACTTTAAAATCACTGCAATTAAAAAAGCGGATGTTCTCTGCCATCTATAAATGTGAATTGAAACCTTACTTAAATTATTTTTCTTCAATAAGTATTTTGGAAAATACATCTTAATATTATTAGGGATGCATATAAGAAAAAATACATGATATAGAATACATTGAATGGCCGCAGTGTCCCGGTTTTGCCCCTTTAGGAGTTGGTCACCTTAGCCTTAGAGAAGTGGCCGGTGGGTATGCGGAACCTGAATCCCAATACTCCAATCGAACTCACTCAGTTTCCCATGTACCTACCAAATTACGTGACCTTGGCGTTTCAGAATTCCGGCAGAATCTCGCTTATAAAGAGAAAAACCATAACTTTTTTGTTATCAGATAATGGGATTTATAAAAATCTACAATCGTATCCAAGGGATTTTTCAAAATTTGGTGTAATTTTTTCAAGCATTTAAAAAATCCTAAAATTGTTGTTACAGATTTCTGTATTTAAAAATGCGACTAAATAAAGCATAGTTTAGCCGCGAGTTGTTAACACTATTTTTTAAATACCTTTATTAAAAAATCCAAGAAAAAGAGAAGAATACTTTTAAGATGTTTTTTACTATTGTTATCCGTGTTTATTTTTTTTTCAGGAATGAGAGAGTCCAGCAAAAAACTGTCTGGATACGGTGTTAGGAATTCATAAATAAATATTCCGGCCAAATTTCAAAAGATTCCGTTTTCTCGTTTCCGATATTCTGCCCGGTAAAGATTAGCCCAAAAACAGCATAGCAGTGTTGTCAAATCTATGCCGTTTTTGCGGCCTTAAAGAAATTATTCTTTCAACCCAACATAGCCTACAGAAGTCTAAGAATCTCAAGGAATCTTCTATATGGAACCAATATTCCATGATCAAAGCCACGATAATATCTGAATCAAAGGTCGACATCAGCAAATATGGTAAACTCAAGGTATTTCTAAAGAGACAGAATTACCATTATAAGCTGAAATGTCCAAAATATTCTTCAAAATGCTCCAGATGAAAAATATCTAGCTCAAAAGTTTAAGTATTTTCCTGATAGTACTACTAAAAATAACACCATTGATTGTCTACAAAACTTTACTAATAGGAGACTAATTTTGTTGCAGCGATGTCTCGGACCATGTAATTTTTTTTCTGGTAAACCTACGAGGCACAAAATCAGACAAGGATCGCTCCGGTGAAACCTCTACGAATGTAGTGGAAATGGTGAGAAAATATATTGGTCTAAGGCCACTTACACAGCATACACGATTTTTTGTGTCTTACAAAAATGGGAAGTACATGAGTCAGCCCATAGGAAAAAATACATTTGGACAGCTACCAAGGAGAATTTCTGACTACATGGGACTACCAGACGCAAATCTATATACTGGGCATGGTTTTCGCAGATCATCAGCTTATTTAGTTGTCGACTCGGGAGCAACTATAGATGTGTTGAAAAGACATGGTGGCTGGAAAAGCAGTTCGGTTGCTGAAGGTTATGTTGAAAATTCATTGTATCAAAAGAAGAAGAATAAGAACTAGATTTAAGTAATGCATATGCTAATTATTTTTTTCGTTCAAACATTTTAACAAATAAATAAAGTTTCAATAAAATTTTTGAAAGATCTTTTGTTTTTTAGTTTCTTTTCGGTTGAAGTAACTAATTTGGAGGTTTTTTAACTTCTTCTTTGTTTTAATTGCCTTAGGAGCAAAATCCTACTGGAAATATTAACACGCCAGGACGAATTCGTATCAGGTAACTTGGATAAGTAAGTACCAGTGCGGAACGATGCCTATTTGTGAGTGGTACAAGGTTGGAAATCTAAGTGTATGATGGTGTTTAATGATGTATAGTGGAGGGTGACCAGTGAAACTACTGATGAGCCCACGCTGGTTACCCAGGGCGAAACATCGTTTAATCATTTCTCTTTTCGCTTTGATCTTTTGCGTGTTCCTTGTGGGATACTCATCCAAGTTTGAATTTTCGTTATTTCCACCCAAGATCTTTTGATCTTTTGTTTTTTAGTTTCTTTTCGGTTGAAATAACTGATTTGGAGGTTTTTTAACTTCTTCTTTGTAATAAAATTATTGTTTAATTTGGAAAAATTTACTTTAAATCCCCCAGGGATAAAATTATTTTTAATCCCTGAGGGATTAAAAGTGCCCCTTTTATCCTTAATAAAATAAATTACCTTAAGTGCTATTAGAATTCAGCTTTACTCCCTGTGATTAAACATGTATTTAACAATGCAGGAGAAAAAGTATCTATAACGTAACCTATTTAATCTAAATTCGAAACCTCGTTAAATTAAGTACGCTAATGATTATTTTACCACCTAGGTGGAGAAACACTTTTTACTTTTAAATTTTGCTCCGTTGCTACATCATTAGTAGCATCATCGGGTCCATTTTATTTCTTAAAGAGAATGGGGTAGCCTTTCTCGTTTAATATTATTAAAAAAAAAGATTTCCAATTTAAAAAATTTGCCTTTGCCAGACATTTGGAAACACTAATTCTATGAGATCAATATATTACGGAATGTTTTATTCAAACATAAGGTACGGCGTCACACTATGGGGTAGTAGCAGTCATCTGGAAGATGTTTTTAAGGTTCAAAAGAGATTAATTAGAATAATGTTTAAAATGGGAGTATCAGAAAGCTGTCGTGGTATTTTTAAAATAAACAAATATTTAACTGTTGTCGGCGTCTACATATTCGAGTGCCTTCTTTTCTTGAAAAGAAATCCCGATATGTTCAAACAATACCTCTCTAACCACACATACAACACAAGAAATCAAAATGAACTATACATCTACCCACATCATAGATTACAAACAACAGAAAAAGGCCCCATCTACACCTCGTTAAAGTTGTACAATCATTTGCCAAAAAAGTTTCAAAACATTTTAAATGTCAAACCGTTTAAAAAACATTGTTTTGAGTACATCTGTGAGATTGAACCGTACTCCATTGAAGAGTTTTTAAACAAGAAAACCAGGTAAAACTCTAATTTGAATTCTGTTTTTTCTTTCATACATAAACGTGTCTATGTCCATTTTGTCGTTCTGTATAAACGAATTGTTTTATTTACATGTTGATGTTTTATGTTGATTTATTTTAGGAAAATCGCTTGTACAGATATTTTGTTCCTTTTTATACCTATTTTAATCTATGTTGTTTTCATCAGGTAACAATGCTGTTCCTATCTTATTTTAATCCTGTGTGTCAAAATATAAAATAATTTTTTTGTACACTTAAATGTTAGTACGTTGTCTATTGCAAAAAAAAAATCTGCTTGTACAATTTAATTATAACTTATACGCTTAATTTTCTGTTTTGTTCAAAAAGAAATCCACAATACCATGACAATTTCCAATGGATGTTTATATTTATATTAATATGTTACCTATTTATTTTATTAATCTACAACTTTATAATATTCAATTAGGCTGACGATACCTGTATATATATGTATTTTATATGTATAAATAACATGGCAATAAAGAACTATGAACTATGAATTGGCTGAAATTTTGCACACCGAGAAAATGAGGCCAGCTAAAAGTCGTGGCCTAGACGTTTGGGGCTGGAAAAACTCATTTTTTTCCAGCCATTTCATTGAATTAATTCAACACTTTTTTTTGATCTGGAAAAGTTCTGGCTAATGGAGCCCGCAAATTGGGCAAAATTTGTTTTTTTTTTAAATTAAAATGCTGGCCTAGACTAACCATCTTGGTTTTACTAAATTACATAGCTGCCGCAAACCAGTTGTTGGGTTATGGCAAACATTAACCATGGGTAAACATTTTATGGACTGTTGCAAACCCATCGGAGGTAGAAACTGTTAGTTACAAACCAAACGTGAATTGTTTTAGCTACTTCGCGGGGCTGCTTAAACCTCTATTAAGGATTCTTCCAGCCCAACTATATGGTTTTATCAGATTTATTGCTCCCCTTTTCGGTTAATGATCATTTAAGCACACGAAAGGTGCACATCTCTTTGCCCCGCACCGGGTTTGTTCTGTTCCGGGACCCGGTCGTTTGACGTGAAACCTTCGTTTGACGCCGTCGTCGGGCGGTAAGATCGCGAAAATTGCCTTTATTTCAAAGTTTTTCGCCGAAACTTCTTACAAATTTAGATTTTGTGGCCCGTTATAACACTGTGGGGAAAGTCTATTTCCAATAATTTCTTTAACTTATCCAGTTTTTGAGATATTCAAATTTCAATTTTTGGAAGCGATTATATAACAAACTAAAAATAAGATACCCTAAGGAGAATTTAGAAATGGTTTGTCTTTTGGAGATTACACACATACGCATAATATGCTGTTTATCCATTTTTGGTAGTTTTCAATCAATCTATTAAAAAGTGTTGATACAAACGCTTTATTTAAAACAATTTGCTATTTGTAATTCCTTTCATAAATTGAAATTTTAAGACTTTCGAAAACTAGATTTGCATAAAAGCAAACTTTATGAAAAAAACATTAGGTTTCCCTCAGAAATGCTTCTCCAAAAAAGCTACGTCAATAAAGCCTTTCATTTTTTTATTAAATTTTGTTTGTATTTTTGTTACTTCAATATGTATAAGTTTAGTCCAACTGTGTCAGAAGTAATAAACTTTTAATTTAATTGCAGCCCTAATTCCAGCTAACTGGGCTAACAAACCCAGTCGACGGGGCGCAAATAAAAACTCTTTATTCCAGCCCCAAACTTGTGCTGTTCCAGCCCATCTAACTGAGCTGGATATACCCAATCGGCAGGGTACCAAAAAAATAAATTCTTTATTTCAGCCCCAAGGTTGTGCTGTTCCAGCCCACCCAACTGGGTTGTATAGTCCAATTTTTTGATGAGCGGACTCACGTCATTTTTTTGGATCTCTATTTGATACATTGTTTTAGACAGCGACAATAAATATGTAAAAAAAGTTATGTCGTTGATTGTTTCAACTGTTACTGCAAATTGACAACAACAAATTATTTGACATGCAAACTTTTGACAACAAAGAAATACGTTTTCAGAGGCAAAAATTGGACTATACCAACCCAATTGACGGGGTACCAAAAATTAAGGTCTTCATTCCAGCTCAAATTTCAAGCTGTTCCAGCCCAGCAGGTAGGGCTATCCCAACTATAGCTATTGATATTCACAGTCCCTCATAGTGGGTTGCTGTAACCTATTAATTTGGATTAAAAAACTAACCCACGCATTGCTTTAAATCAAAAACTGTGGGTTGCGACAGTTAAAAAAAAAATAGTTGGACTAATTCAAGCTGTGGGCTGTCCATTATTTTACTCGCGGTATATTTTGGGCTATGGTTACCATTTGTTTTTTCAGTGCAGGGTCGTTCATTTTCCATTCAAAGTAAATTTTCAAATCCCACGAAACAAGAAAAGTTTTTGTATATTAAGCGCAAATTATACTTCTAATTTTCGTCTATTTTGACAGAAAGTGGAAAGGGCGCACAGTGGAGCGAGATATAGGGAAACCCGGACGCTTAGAACATTGAACTCGTGTTAAACTAAATACCTTCAATAATTTTTTTAGTTCCGTTTAATTAAATGGTCTAGATATAGTAATAAAAATCTATGTTTCTATAAAAAAAAAACTTAAAAATGTATTCAAGTAGGATGTACAACTATAAAAATAATACAAAGGTGCTATGGAAATCCCTATTTATACTGAAATTAATGACAAGCCGGCAACACAGATTTCCTGCCTTGTTTACCAAGAATGGCCAAATATGACGAATTCTAACCTAAAATTTAGTTAATATTTTAATTTAACGCACCTGTAAAACGAAATACTGCGGTCCCCCGGCTTCTGTTTTAACTTGCATATAATAATACATTTCGGAATCATTTTTCGCCACAAACTTTTCACAAAAATATCAAAAAAAACACTATTGACAAGTGCTGTAACTTTCACTTTCAAAACAAGAATGACATTCCAGGAAAAATCGAGAAACCGCAATAAACAATCAATATTGCCACGTTGACTACAAAAGAAGATGCTCTTTCAACATATATCTTAAACCTCATTAATTAATTAATAAATAAGCGTCAAAACTTAATCCAAATTTAATAAGTTTTTTGTTGCATAATTCTGTTATTAAAATTGGAAACACAGATTTCTTTCTCCCATTTCCCCATTCAAACAACCAGTGTAACCAGACAGACCAGACTCCTTCTAGTAACTCAATGTTCCAATAAAAACTTTTTATCCGATTTTTATGTTTTATACTTTTTTGAAAAGCTTAAGCAACAGACTTTACCGTATTTTGTTCAAATATTTAATATTTTGTATTATAAGATAGCGAGTCCTTACTAAATAATATGTCTTACCGGCCAGAATTAATTGAAATGCAGATATATTTATAAAGCTTAGCTACAATTTTTTGACTCGGTATTTTGATTGGAAAGTACTTAAAGATACTTTTCTTAGTTAAAAAACAAAATTAAGATAACGACAATCGGTATACCGGGTGGTCCATAAGAACCGTACAAAATAATTCTCTTAATAAGTTTTGAAATTCTAAACCAATTTTAGTAAAATATAACTGTTGTATTCTGTTGTGTAGATAATCGATGAGGCTTCTATCTTTATGTATTTTTTTACCCGCCATTATGAAATCCAAGATAGCGGACAAAATCAAATACTACATACTGCTTGTTGCTATAACTTTACACAATTTCACAATCAAATAATTACTGGGAAAAAGCTTTGTTCTTTTTTGTTAAAAAAAATATTAATCACCAAAATCGGTTTAGTAGTTTTTAAGATATGCTGATTTTAATATAAACAACAATTTTTTTAAATTTAGTCATTTTTACATACAATAAAATACTCCTCAAAAGATGGCTGCATAAAATATAACAAATAATAAGCCTGGTTGATTTTAAACCTAACAAAGTTTTTTTGAAAAATTCATTAAAAAATAAACTGTAGTATTCTTTTTAAATACTGTATTTATTTGTATTTTTACTTGACCAAAAGTGCTAGCGTTACGTAATTTTTTAGGTGGATCAGATTTTTCGTTACATGCGTAGGAGGTAACCAAGATCGGAAAAGTTCTAAGAAAATCAATAAACACTTCATTTGTGAACAAGTTGGTTACCCACATAACATTATACGCTACTCAGGGACAAAACTTAATACGTTTTTAAATTGCGTTACAAGATATAAACGTGCCTAGTTTTATTGCTCTACTATAAGTAATAAGAAGACGTCGCATAATCTGCACATGTATCCGTTGGTTGCACCCTACAAAAAAGGGGTACATACATACAAGTATGACGTTTTATCTCTCGAGGCGAGGGGGTGGGGGGCAGATCTAATTAATATGTTAATACATTACTTTTTTTCCCTTCGAATATCCAACCTACTTTAGGCTTATTTGAAATAAAATAACTAATAGAAAAATAAGGTCACTACATTTATGCTATTTGTAGGGACTGTGAAGAAGCTTATTTAACAAGAATCAGTCTAGATATTGGGAGAAAAAAATGTAACACTGGTAAGACTTACAGAAATTAACATATTTTTTTAAAATAAGCGTTTTTTTCGGTAAAAAATTGCAATTTCTACATAATCAGATTTGTTAGCCATTTAAAATATAAAGAAAATAAAAATAAAATAAAAGTTATATGCCAATAAATAGAGTGGACTTTAGTGAATTCTATTCAATATTTTTTGTTTTAAGATTACAATATTTTGTTTATTGAGGCCACAAAAACGACATAGATTTGACAACACTGGTTTGTTATTTTTTTGAAAGATCAACAATAGGTGGCATCACCAATACCATTTCGAGTGAGATCGTGCAGTGTTCAGAACACGGTACGAACACCATATGTGAGAAAAGTATAACTTATTAAGAAAGTAACCATTTATTAATGCTTCTTTAAAAGGTTTTGATGCTCGGCTTCATGCTTCATAGATTGCAATGTCTCGAAATTAAAAAGAATCAAAAGAAAAATTATTATTCAACATCAAAAAAATAACAGATTTCCATGTTATTTTTATCACTTGACATGTATCAATTTATTGGCCGCATGTTCCATTAGACAAGTGACCGGTGGCTATCCGGAACCTGAATTCCAATACTAATATCAAACTCACTTCAGTTTCCTTGGGCCCACTAAATTACGTGACCTTGGCGTTTCAAAATTCCGGCAGAATATTGCTTACAAAGAAAAAAATTGCTGTTACAGATTTCTGTATTATCGACGAGGCTAAAGAAAAAGCCAGGTAAGATTTTTTACTATTGTGAGCCGTATTTATTTTATTTTGAAAATGAGAGTCCAGCAAAAAACGGTCTGGATACGGTTGTGAGGAATTTTCTGCCCGATAAAGATTGGCCGAAAAACAGCAAAGCAGTGTTGTCAAATGTATGCCGTTTTTGTGGCCTTAAGAAATGTTGCGGCGTCGTGCCATATCTGTTCAAACCATGAAAATCAGAAGTTAAGTTTCAACTTAAGAGCTACTTAACAACAAATGTATTTTACGACTTAAATGAGTATATGAATAGCAGAAAGATGAATAAATATACTACTAATTACTACTACTACTTATTGCACAAAAGCTTTTGTTGTTTCGTTAAAATTATATAACTATGAGATACAATAATGGCACAAGTTTTGCAAAATGTGTGACATTAATGACTTTTAAAAACAAAGAAATTAATGTTAAATTCAGGGTGGGCCCTGGGCAAGGTCAAAGACGAAAGAGAAATAGTAGTTTTAACAACTAGTGGCTAAAATAGTCCTTTTTTACAAGCGTTGGTTTAAATAACGAGCGCAGCGAGGTATTTAAAAACGCGAGTAAAAAAAAGCTCAGTTTAGCCGCGAGTTGCTAACACTATTTTTTTAATACCTTTATCATAAAATTCAAGAAAAACAGGAAAATACTTTTAAAAATCTCGAACGAAGAGAACTTTTCGCAACGCACCATCTTTACACTATAAATCAAGGCGGCTGGTAAATGAAATAACAATCGTTTCCATAGCGATGTGTCTTTTCACTCGGTGACGTTCATTGTTGCGCCATTTTAATCTTTGACAATTTAAAATTTTGACGATATTTTTAAATAATTTTTTTGTAAATACTTGGTGGAAACTGGCGAAAATGGCTTAATTCTTAGGCAAGAATAATTAGATTTTTTCAATATTACTATTTTCGCTGTTTCTCTTTAACTTTAGGTAAAAAACGGACAGAAGTCTTTTATGCACCCGTGATCAAAAAAAAAGTTTTTTGCATCGGTAACCAAAAAAGCCATGCTTTAGTTATCTGCAGAGTGTTACTAAAATTATGTTTTTTATGAAGGTATAAAAAAAAAAGTTTTTGGTTCTGCATTTATTCCAGGCTAACTTGATTGGGAGAGCTAGGTAGACCGAAATAGATAGCAGGCTTTTAAGATAAAAAACCATAAAATTTTTAAAATTTTAGAGTATTTCCAGAAAAATTTTTATTTCATACTGTATTGTAACGGAATTAATTTGAGTCCGGGAAATGACCCATTACATCACTAGTTCGGTAAAATAACCTTACCGGACTCAAACTAAATTTCTGAATTTTTATAAGCAAAATGGTATATTTTTGAACAAATCTTTATTATTAAATAAAAACAAATATTTTATACAATAAACTAATAAAAATTACTTATAAATATTCACATTAATTGTGCAATTGGAATTAGTTGAAATTACCTGAGCAGCAGCCGAGCAATCTTTTTCGGGGTTACCTTTTCGCGAGGAAGAGTAACTTTGGATTTGTTGTTGTTGGTGTGTGGAACAAATTTTTTTCCTCCCTGGATCATTCTAGCTACTTTTGTTTTTGTCTCTAAAGACTCCTCGACATATTTTACGGCCACAGAGGTACTCTTCCAGCCGCCGTGACGTTTTAGCACATTAACATCTGCTCCCGCGTTTGCTAATAGCGTGGCAGACGTTCTGCGGAAGCAGCGTCCCGTGTACCTTTCGGGATTGGACAAATTCAAATATTCCGCAATTTTTCGAGGCGCTCCCACAATTTTATGGATGCTCACTCTTTGGCTAATACATTTTCCTTTTCTGTAGCCGACAAAAAACGCTTTTTCGGTTTATGCTTACAATCAACTGTGTCCCTGTATCTTGAATATCATCGTCATTTAGCTTGTAAAGCTCCTCCCTTCGACACCCTCCGGAAATACCTAGTAGCGCCACAACCTTAAACAATACAAAAAATAATAATTTAAAAAAAGCAGAAAAGTATAAATACTAAATCCCCTGTGTAAATTGCCTATTGCGTAAATTAAGTTAAAAAAATATATTTTTATTTAATGGAAACCAAAAAACTTACCTTAATAAACAAAAATTTCTTGGTTGGAGCTGTTTTCATGAATGACTCCACTTCCTCTCTGGTCAAAATTTTTGATTGGGTCGGTTGGCGACCTACAGATTCTTTCTTTAAAAATGCTATCAGTTTGGGAAATCTCGATATATCCACGTTCTCATTTACTACCAACATAGATTTCACCATCGAATATTTTGCCCATAGCGCTGAACTGCTAGATTTTTGTGACTGAAAAAGTAAGGAAATTAAAAATTACGAAAATGCGACGTATTTTTACAAAGTAGGTATTTAACACACGTTTTTTAATAAAACTAATTTAACACTTACCACATAACATTTTCGTTGACGGTATTTTCCACATTAAAAGTCTTTCTCCATTCGCAGAATGTTTCATATTCTTTTTTATATCTTACTGAAGATTTGGCTGGAATCAGTTTTTGTTGCGGCTGAACTTTTTTACAAAATTGCGTCCATTTTCACTGCTCTACGTGACAGAAACAAATAAACTTTATTTTGTTTCTGTTTTCAATCAATTCAAAATTTGATGGAAAATTGTAAAGTAATTGTTGAATCAAATATAGATGACGTGACATTTTTTTGGTATATTGATTGTCACTGTCTTCTCAAAAAAATTATTTTTATTTTAAATTAAATAAAACAGTATGAAATAAAACGTTAGACGATACACGGCCGTGAAATGTTATTAAAGTACGAGTCTAGATATTCCGGACTCGGCTGCACCTCGTCCGTAAACATCTAGACTTGTACTTTAATAGACCATTTCCTGGCCTTCTAACGTAAATTACTATTATAGTATTTTCAAAAATGCTCACTGATACAAAGTATATATTGGTTGACGAAAAAACTCTCTTGAATAAAGCCAAACAACACCCTTGTTTCCTTGATTAAAGAACATTTTTCTCTTGGAAAAATTCTCTTTTTGCAAGCAATTTTCTTGTGATTTAAGATAATTGTGATATTGAATCAACGACAAAAGTGGCTTGGCCCTATGCAAAAGAATTTCTCTTGACCCAAGTAAACCTTTTTTTCAGTCTAGGTGCGGGACCAAAGACAATTTTAGGAAATCTTTACAAATAATTTTTGGCATTTTTACCAGAAAGTGTGGTATGGAGAATGAAGAGAACTAACAGTGTGAATATCCCGGACGACCGAGGTTAATAAAAAAACGTCTTTTAAACCTTATGATTATCTCTAAAAAGGTAAGTATGTACACACATTACGTGGTCGTGACTATCACTTCCCACCTTGTTAATGAACGGGTTCCCCATACACGGGTTCCGCCCCCCCTTTCTGTCCGCTTTCGATCTGGATATCTTTTTGCACATTGTTAATCTTTAAACCCCCTGTTCTTTTTATTTTAAGATTCTTAAGTTTGCAAGGTTCAATTTAAAACTGTTTAATTAAAATCAATTGGATCTCTATATAGTCTACACGGCCAGCTCTTTTAACTGTTTAAAACACATTATTCTGTTATTTCATGAAAATAACAATATAATAGTAAAAAGAAAGGTTCATGGCATCGGACGCACATTTTGCTTTTCAATTCATTACGACCGAGCTTCCAAGATCTAATGGATAGTCCAGAAACCTATAGACCTGTTTCATCCTTGTTAGGAATCATCAGGCTGACATAGAACTGTACCTCGCATAAGAAGCATAACATTTTTTGTTTGTAAAATGTAGAACGAGTCTCGTCTGTTTCAAATGTTTAAACTTCTGTAATGTCCTTTTAATGTTAACCTCTATCGTGACGTTTTATATACCAGATAATTCCCATTTTCTTTTCTAAATTTTGACGGTTCTTGCAATTTTAGCTTACTAGTATATCGTAATTTGTAGGTCTGAAGATGCCTATGTAGGCGAAACACGTGTAACCTACCAAATTTTGAATAAATTTTGGATTTTGAGACTTTATGACTTTGAGTTTCCCAAGTTGAAGCATTTTAAATTCAAGTCTCTTTGAGAAAATGGACGACCCTTTTCAACCAGCTTAATTAATTAAAGGAGGCAGTGAAAACACTGAGATTGACAGTCGACAATGAAATGTTGGCAACGTCAAAATGACATATGATATAGTTCTTGTCGGAATTTTCTACGTATTTTCGCTATTTTACACCGATTACCTTGTGAATTTTCCTTACTTGCATAAACTACATAAATCTAAACCGTTTAACTTTAATAAGAAATATTTTGGGTCCTGTTGGAAGTAGACTTTCTAAAGCCCGAAAATGGTATATCCCCACACTTACAGAACCGAACACAGTGAGACGAAAACGACAAACTCCGTGTACGGCGAATATCTAGCGGCTAAAGAGAGCAAAAAAATTCCCATCCAGCCCGGACTACTAAAAATTTTGCAATACATCGACTCGCACAGGCCAGACTTCTTGGACGACCTCGCGAAATTGGTAAAAATCCCGTCAATAAGCGGAAAAATTAAATATAGAGACAGTATTAAGAAAATCAGCAAGTTTACAGAAGAATGGTTACAGAAATTAAATATGAACTATGAATGCTTTAATATAGGTACAGTATTTTACAGTGGCAACTATATACCTATAGCAAATTTTTAATAATTAGGTAGCTGCCTATCGCTTAAACCTTTTGAACTGAAGGAAAGGTAAGAGGGGCGGTTTAATAGGTGTTGAGTTGTGTATACGAAACAAAAATTCTTATTTTCAAAAGAAACTCTCATCTAGTCTCACTTGCAGATTTTTTTCACAACTTCAAATGTTGTTGACAAAAAAAAATTCTTAAAATTAAACAAAATTGTAACAATATTCAATATTGGTATATCGCTGCAGGCGAAAAAAAAATCTTTAGAAATTTTGATCTCTTTTTTTTAGAGCGCATTTTTTATTGAAAGAGCTTTTTTTTGATGTACACGATTTCGTGGAAAATTAATATAAAAAGTTATGTCCAAAACCAAAAATGTTGGAGGATTAACAGGTAAATCCTCCCTTTTGGACGGCTTTCGGAGAGTCTTCAACAATCACGACATCAATGCGGAGAGCAAGCTTAGTGTCTTCAACACAGTTATAATACCAACTCTAACATACGTGTGCGAAACGTGGACCACCTACAGAAAGCATATCAAATGACTAGAAAAATATCACCAAAGTGGTTTAAGACGAATATTGAGAATCAAATGGCAAGACCGACGAACCAACATAGAAGAAGCCAGAACAACTAGTATAGAAGCCCTAATCTTCAAGCACCAGCTTCGTTGAACTGGTCACATTATCCGCATGCCCGAAACACATCTCCCAAAGCAGATATTTTATGGACAACTGAAGGAGGGAAAGAGAAATCAAGGAGGTCAACAAAAAAGGTACAAGGACGTTCTCAAAGGCAATATGGAAGGGTCACATCGATATAAACAACTTCGAGACCACGGCAATCGATAAGGTTTCATGGCGCCGAACAATCCATGAGGGAGCATAAACTTTTGAAGAGCAACGACGTAGACTAGAGACGGAAAAGAGAGGACGTAGACAGGAGCGACAAAATGGAAGAATGGATGACCAACAACACCAGGGTGTGCCAGGACTGTGGAAGGGTGTGCGGCTCGAGAATTGGCTTACATAGCTATCGAAAAACGCACAACAGATAGCGACGATACAGAATAGAGGGAAATCATACTCGGTATCGAGTGATTGCCTATGATGATGATATAAGGGGTGAATATCAAAAAATTACCTCTTTTTATTGATGAATTTTGCAAAAAACTTAAAATGGCTAAGAAATAAAAGAAATAATTGAATGTGTTGGTAATTTAGCTGGGTTTTTAAAAAATATAGTGGCAATCTAGTTTTCTTAAAAATCTTGCTGTCAAGTGACGTTTATATTTTCGCCAGAATAATAACGTAACAATAATAATAATACAATAGTAAATAAAAAATAAATAATTAAACAATAAATAATAAATAAAGAAAAGAATAATTACACAATAACAGATCATCTATTTCATTTTCTTGGGAACAAAGTAGCCAGGAAAATGAAAATGCCAGGAGAATGATATGCCAGGAAAATGATAAAATACATCATAAATATTTTTTTTTGTAGGTAAATCGCAAATTAGGATAACTGGTTTAGACCACTAGGAAAAATAACACATTACCTTATTTAAGACATACAAGCGTGATTTAAATAAATCTTCGTTTTGGTAAAAAATGATCCAGGAGAATGAAAATAATAAATATATTATTTTATGATTTTTCACTTCCTTATTTTATTTTGGACAAACTTTAATTTGGTACAAAAGGCAAATCGAAAAAAGAGAAATTTAATGTTATTTTGAGTTTTTTAGAACGAAGAAGTAATGGGTTAGATGCAAAAGCAGGTAGTTTTATAGTGCTTAACACAGCCAGGAGAATGAGAATAAAAGTGGGGGACAATTTTTAAGTTATTCCAGTGCGCATATTTTTTAACATTATATTCTACTGTTTTTGCCAGGTGCAGATGGGATCAATATGAATCTAAACTAAATCAAACTTCTAATCTATGGGAACATTTTATGGGGAAAAAAAACTTACCCGGAAGAAAGTGAGCTGGGGACATGCCAGGAGAATGAGATTGGGGCTGTATTTTTTAAAATAAAATATTGAAAACATAAAAATGAAGGTAGATTTTCCATTTCTACAATTAAATACACCTCTTTTCCTAAACACATGAAAAAAAATTTCACAAATCCCTCGTAATTGCAAAGTAAAATGGTAGGGACAACTAGAGAGGTAATTTTTTGATATTCACCCATCCTACATAACATTGGAGGAATATTCATGTTATAGGAATAAACATGACAGGAATGTTCCATGCCTATTTTTTTTTAAATATTCTATAAGAGTTTGTGATAGTTACATTTATTTGGTAATAAGATAATAATGTTCCCGTGATAACGTGATAATCAAGTTATTTCTATGAATATTCCCAAAAAGAATATTTTTGTCAGGATTTTGGCATGTTCGATGAAAATATTACTATCTTGTAAAAAGAACGCGATTTACATGATTCATAATTATAATTTAGTTTAATGTCATCTATTGTAGGCAGGTAGGTAGGTAGCAGGTAATATTATTATAAATATAATACAGCAAAAACTTATTTAGGTAATCTTTTGATAACTAATCTCAAGTAGTACACATAGATAAAGTAATAGCTACGCGAGAGTGACCGATACTGTGTTATACTTGGGGAACATTGTTTGTCGGCGACACGAGCGCGGCCAGTGGCTACGGGAAGGAACTACTTATACAGCCAGACGCATAATAAAATACATATATTCTTTTGGTTAATTTTTTACAGACACTTACTTATTTAATAATAAAAAGATATGAAAAAAACCATCAGGCGCAGTTTTTCCAACTTTTTAGTGTTAAAAAAGCAATGCATTCGCGAAAGGTTTAAGCTCTATACAAACCTTAAACAGCTTTGTACTGTTCCATGCAGCTAAAAAACTTTCTTTAGCTTACACAAAGTTTTTTGGACCCTTTAAAAGTCTAAAATAGGAGGAGGGAGTTAAAACTATGTTGAGGAATATTATCAAGTATTAAAGGTAACAACATTTTATTATGTTATTTTCTTTTTTTAATTGGGAAAAAATCCCAGTATAAAAGTCTTGCAAATTTTATAAATGTTTTAACCTATATCTCTTTTTTTATGTATTTTAACCTATTATCTTCTTGCTTAACTCTGTATAAATCATCACAATATTTTCTTCAGGGATTTGGTTCGCAAAAATCTGAAGCCCAATTTTCGGCACTCTTCAAATAGTCCTATCCTCCCTAGCTTTAATGGTAGTGATCCAGCCTGATTTGAATGGCATTTTAACTTTACAATAAGTTGTTAATCCACTATATAGCTAATCTCATAAACTCGCGCGATTTCCAAACAAAACTAATTAAAATAACTCACTTTTGAAAATTAAAAAAATCCGCTCGCGAGACAAGCAGTGGCAAAAACCGGCAGGTACTAAATTAAAATTGTGTGAATTATATTTCGACATTGAAAAATGTTCTGTTTTTCTTTCATGATCATATAGAAAGAGATGGACGGGGCAAAGTAGGTGTTGACTTAATACAAGCATTAGTTTTACTCTCCGCCGCAATGCGCTACAGGAACGTAGTTCCTGCGCGGCCCTAACTTTCTGTTAGTCTCCGTAAGTTGTTAGGTTGTCTCTGGTAGTACATCAACATAATGGTGATATATTATATCCATAGGCTACTCATCCGTAATTGCACTTTAGTGGAAGACTAATGCATATTTGGTGGATATATATCCACTGCATATCTTAGGATGTCTCGTGGCCATCTGGACATGTTTTGAATCACAAAATCATATCAATAGGGATATAGATTTGCTATGTGGGATATTATAGTCAGTGCCTAGGTAGTTCTTTAAAAAAAAACGTTCTGGTCGTATTATAGTCATGTTTCTCATTACGTTTCTATCACATTTATATCACCTGTATGAGCTAGAACGTAACTTATTGCCGAAATGTGTTAGTAATGTTCCCAATGGTAAAATGTAACATTTCTATCACATTCTTTGTTCTCTAAGGACATGACTATTATATTACAGGAATGTTGAATTGTTATGTGGGATTTTACTTACCTTAAAACTCTTTTTTTCTAGGTTTTTACAACTTAGACGGCAAAAAGGTGAGGATCCCCCCGGTAATTTTAGCATCCTATGGGAACCATCCGAAAAAGGATAGCGTATGTGCCTACTTACATTTGGATGTTCCAGAACCCGACCTGCAAAAGTGGGATCAGGATCCTTTTAGTCTAACTTTAAAGAACAATAAGTATTATGGGTCAGGGACCTCGTGCGGAAAAGGTAATACAGTTGTTTAATAGGAATATGACCAACTATATTT
This sequence comes from Oxystoma pomonae, assembly GCA_963921995.1. Classification (NCBI taxonomy): domain Eukaryota; kingdom Metazoa; phylum Arthropoda; class Insecta; order Coleoptera; family Brentidae; genus Oxystoma; species Oxystoma pomonae. The sequence continues at coordinate 23,858,824 of OY998164.1, read as the reverse complement.
TTGCGCAACCTGAGCTGAAGAGATAGCAACATGAGCGGCACGACATTGATTGTGACGAGGGTCTGAGCTTTATAGAAAAGGGCGCACGGAAGTCACCAAATATTCCTGATATTTAACCGTTTAAAACTTGGAAGTAACTGTAGCATATGTTTTCGCGCACACTATCAAAAATTGGTCAATGAAGGATGTCTACTACATGTCTCAGCACTGCCAAAAAAACCGCATCAAAACTCTTAAAACCTGTTCAAGTCTTCAACAGATATTAAGAGATTTGAGTAGCTTGACAAGATTTCACCAGCCAGATTTTTACGTCGTAAAAACTTGTGAAAACTGATCAGCTTTTACCATATTTTCACGAGAAATAATTAATATAAAAAAAATAAAAACATATTAAATCTGATAAATCAAAAAAAGAGATTTGATACGGTATTTTTGGCTAGGAGACTAATGGCGTTTATGACCGCGATCAAAATAATGTTTTTTCTTATTATTTTTCGCAAATTTTGTTTATAAAATAGTTAATAAAGGTTATTGGTGCAATGCAGATTACATAAATGTAAGAAAGTCATTATTAGACACTTAAAGTTATATAAGAGTGCTTATTCCTTGTCGTATCTCAGTGCGCATGTTTAAAACGCATACGTTGTTACGTCTCACCCACACTTAAAGTTGCACATAAAAAGGATGCTTATTCGTTGTTGTATCTCAGTGCGCATGCTCGCCGTACAACAGCGACTACGTCTCACCTATCTCTACGAGCCTCCTTGCAATATTCGCAAGCAGTTAGCGTATTGTATCGATACGACAACGAATAAGCACCCTTTTTATTTGCAACTTTAGTGTGTATGGGTGAGAAGTAACGACGTATGCGTTTTGAGCATGCGCATTGAGATACGACAAGCAATAACCACTCTACTCATTTGCCCTAGCCATTACCCTCTCCACATAGGCCAATCAGCTCTTATCGTTTTAGTGTCATTTTATCCACTTTCGCCGCCATTTTGACAGAAAACTAATGGATTATCTGTCACTTTTGAGTGAAAATGGCGGCGAAGGTGGATAAAAGGACACTAAATCGGTATGAGTTGATCGGCCTATCTGGAGAGGGTACTGCCCTAGCTCGAACGCGACTCTGAACTCCTGCAATCAGTGTTGCCAGGTCCAAAATTTTTTTCCCCAGATAATTTTTTTAAAATTCCTCAGAAAATTTTATACCAGTTGTTTTAAGCCAATCAGATGCCTTGTTTTTGACAGGTTGCTACGGCAACAATCCGAATTTTTCGGAAATTTTTTCGGTCACAATTTGGCTGACTTGACAGCTGTCGCGTGCAGATGTCAGAATAACAACAGAGGCGTAGGTACAATTTTCTATTCATTTTATGATATTTTCTTGGCGACAACAAAATTTAATATGACGAATAATAATTGATAAACAAAACACGAAGATATTGGCGAAACGTCATTCCACCAATGCGCTGCAGCAGTTACAGTCAACTTAGCAGATTTTGTGTTTACCGCGTTAAATTGTCATCGGCTTTGCACGAGAATAATTAATTTTCCCTTCTCTCTAGTAGTATAAGATTAATAAGACTATGAAGAAATCCGACTAAGCAAGATATGTTACATTACAGGTTTTTAACGTTGATAAAATGTAAAATTGGTGTAACTTTGAATATGTTAAGAAAAGTGTTTAAAAAAAGTAAAATGTAGGTTCAACATTAACATTCTATGTGAAAGTATCGCTGATACACGAAAGAAGCACTAATTTTACGTTCATATTTAATCTTGGATTTAACAAGAGATGTAAATGATAAAGTAACTGAAAAATAACATATTTGAAGTTTAATAAATGTCACTGTCCAAACAAATTTGCTTCTTTACAGTTACATGATATTACACAATATTGGAAGTTCATTAAATTTTAAACAAATTTGGTTCTTTATTGTGACATGACAAAATACAATATTGTTAAATTAATAAACATCAAAGTTGAAACAACTTTAGTCTTTGAATGATCACATGAAAGTAGCAATATTGTGAGCTCAATTAATGTCAACTTTAAAACAATTACGTGGTTGCTTATTGGAAAATGACCAAATACAATTGTTGTGAGTTTTATTTAAAAAGTTTACTGTTTTTATGAAAATCCTGCGATTTTTTTGATAACTTCCCACAAAAGAGAAAATATATAAGTATAAATTTATATGTATTCGCAGTAATTAAAGCACGATCATTTTAGGATTTAATTTTTTTACGGTTTGAGGAAATTATTATATAGGTATTTTCAGTTTTTTTTTTAATTTCACCAAATTATGATTCAATTAATTGTGATTAAATATTTGTATATAATTTTTTTTTGCAACTGAAACCTTTTTATATGTATTTTATTGATTAGAAACAATTAATTAAATTAATAATAAAAAAAAACAAACAACACAACAACAACAAACAAATTTATTTATTTTTATTTTATTTGTTTAAGATGTAACCGCGAAGATCAAATATTTTAAAGCACCAAAATATATTTTTTATGTTGTTTGAACGAGTATTTAACAAATTAGAGGTAAATTAAAAAAAAAATAATTTTACCTAGCCATGTCACATTAAATGTTACATGCAAGTCACATACTTGTTAAAAAAAAATGAATGTTATTACTGTTACGTAAATGTTTAGGACAATTGATGTACTCCCAACTAGCAATTTTTAGTTGTGCAAGCTGTAAAAATTAGAATTGCACTAATTTTAAACGTTGTTTTACAGATAAAGAATAGTTATGATGGCGACGGTCGACAACATCGACTATTATACGACGCCTAAACGTTTATCACAACTTTAGTCGCCATCACAACTATTTATGACCGTCTATTGTACTGTAACAGTAATTCCTTAGTTGTGAAGGCCCCGACTACAAACCGGTGTATGCAAAACCAAAAATTGATCAATTTACTCCACGTTTTCTGGCCGGTTTGTTGGAGACGCGGGCGTGCCTGTTTTCATCCAACCAATTTTTCTGTTATGTTTTCAACAAACCAATTTTGGAGCACTGCTGTCTGTCATACAAACGTCAATTAATTCAGTAAAAGTAACTAACAAGTGTTTTGTAAAGTTTCTATTAGTTTTGTTTGAACATTTTTCACTATGAAAAGGAACAAATGGTATAAATATTCTTCGATATTTTGACATGTGACAGCTGTCATTGAAGGTGATTCCCCAGTGTGGCGGAAAAAAAGAGGAAGGTCCTGTGTAAACAACAAGGATGGAAATTAGGTGAGCAGCAGAAAGCCAAACTGTGGAGCAATTTCGATTGGGTAAAAATTGAGGCGTGTTCGCGTCTTTTAAGTTAGGGGATCCGTTCAAAACACAGTTAAGTAGTTAAAGCAGTCGAGACACGGGACTCCTTTGGTTGTCATAGAAACTAATAAGTGCCGCCATGATTGATTGTTAAAACTATTGTATGCTATTTTGTAAACAAACAATAAAAATTATTTTTTTGCTTTTTTCTACAATAAACTACAATCTTTTTGCATATAAAAATCCGTATTTTGTTCTTAGGAATCCTAAGCAACATCTTTAGAGGATTTTCGAAGCGATTTTTAAATCATGATTTTTTTTTTAATTTCATAAAATTATCTGAATCGAGGGCGCACTTGTTTTTTAGAGCTACGAACTATACATTTGACAGTAAACTACCGTCTGTTTATATATTTTGGCATTGGTTCGCATGTTATGATGATGCAAGAAATAGTTTAATTTGTAGTCGAATAGTGTATTTATCATTTTACGTAATGAATAGTATTTTGAATAATTGTACTCCAAAACCCATTGAACTATTACTTCAACTGTAGTCGCGATCGCAACGTTGACTCAATCAAAAAATCATCCACCAAATTGGTGCAAAAGTGGGTGGTGTTTGAGTAAAAGTAAACGTTGCGACGCAACGTTGGCACGCGGTGCACAACGTTGAGACGTCGACAAATTGCTAGTTGGGCTGCCAATGTAATATCGTCGTTAAGGTTACAAGTTGCGTTACATAACAGGTTACAAAAATACATTGAGGTAATGTAAATGTAACAGGTTTTTGCTTAGTGGGATCTGTTCATTTCGGGATTTTGAGAATCGTTTTTTTTACTAGGGCAAAGGGAAAGTGAAAAAAAAACAAATTCACACTATTTGAAATACAAAACACCTAGCGTCCAATATAAACCATATGCGTATACACCTATTTTCCTATCCTGTAGTACTATAATATTGTGTGATTTAAATAGAATATAATCAACTTGATACAAACATACAAATAATTGTATAGCCATAATATATAGGTAACATAGACATTCAAAGTGTCAAAAAAGTAATTAAACAGCCCCCTTATATTAAAACACCAAACCTCAAAGCAAAATAAATAGTCAAAATTTGTATTTTTCTTTATGAAATTTTCGTACCGAATCTCCCGCAAGCTTGAATTAATCGCCATAAATTTTTTCTCTGTTACGAATTTTTATAAGAAAATTCGCACCTCGAAAAAATTTTCGGAAATATATCAAGCTCTTTCCCGCTTCAAGCTACTGCGAAAATAGGGCGGAAGAAGTCTAATTTGCCAGTGTACGTACATGCAGAGACACCGCACGCCTATCATTGAAGCAACCAATACTCAGGCTTGCGATCACCACTTGCATGACTTTCCTTTGGTATTTAGTACGCCTCTAACCACGGTGCTGTGTGGAGCGTAGTCAATGAAACCGGAATTTGGTCAATAAATACGCAAATTTTTATAACGTAATTTTCTTATTTTTTGTCACTGATAAATAAGAGCGTTTTATTGTCAACTGCTCAGATTTATCAGTGACCACGTGTTACAATGAAAATAATAAGGAGAAACAAAATAAAAGCAAGTTCTCAAAACAAAATAATACATTCTAAAAACCAAAAAGATTCTCCCAGTCAAAAAAAAATTAAAGCAAATGTTCGAAAAGTCCTCCTTGCTCGGCTAGACAATATCCGAGCCTACTATAAAAACCCCTTCTAACGTTTCCAAGCATGTTAGGGGTGATAATTTGAAAAGCTTCTTCAAAAACAGATAGAAGTCATTAGGAGCTTACACCAAATCTTACACCTAACAACTGCCTAGCAGTTGGAATAATGTGCTGCTGCAGTAGATCCAAGTATCTAGGACCATTCAAATTGCAATTGCTGTTAATAAAAAATGGCCCAATTACGTGTTCCCCTATAATACCCCCCCCCAAACATTTAGTTTTTGGGGATACTGTGTTCTTACGTCAAAATACAAATGCAAATTTTCCCTCGACCAATATCGAACGTGTGTTGGGTTATGACGATTTGACCATTTGACCATCTGCACTTTTTCGGCAACTTCGTAGATATCCATTTTTGGTTTTAAAAATGTATTATTTCAATTAAGAACTTACCCATCTGTTTCTCGAGCAAGGCAGAAATAAAACAAAATAATAAAAACAAAATGAATTTCCAAAAGATAACACTGCAGCGTGCTTCGAATCCACCTCGGTCGTACGGCACGGAGAGTAAATTGGACTTGATTCCCCCTATGTTCGCAGTAGCTTGAAGCGGTCTGTATGGTTATTTTGTTTTCAAAAAATAATACATTTTTTATACGATAACAATACATTTTTTTTAACTATTTTTGACAGTTCCGGACGAAGCTTAAACAACTACTACATATTTTTAGGCACTTTATACTCATCTGTTATGAAATAACTGGAACAAACCCTCATATTTTTCAGGAAAGTTTCAGTTGTGCTCTTATCTAACTATAAGGAAGAAAACATATTTATTTTTATCAGGTCTGATTATTGTGACAACATTGAAGTTAGACCGCGCCGTTGCCGGGCTATCCGAAATCTACGTTTGGGTTATCCAGTCAGAGATGTCAAAATAGTGTCGACTTTTATAATGTTTGTGCTAAGGTTTATGCCGACCTTTAATAAAGGACAGCATTTTAACAAATATCCCTAAATTATAGAAAATTTCCTTTTTTCCCTATGGATTGCAGATTTTCCCCAGATTTAGGGAAATTTCCTTAGCACTGCCTGCAATTAATGTACAGAGCTACATCTCGAATAACAAGAAGGTAAACATGCGATGATTAAAAACTAAGTTACAGGAAAAACGTTGAAAAATCAAGCCATTATCATATTTCTTTGCACAGGTCCTTTGTTGATGTGGTTCCATGTGATCCAGGCGTTTCAGGGCTCCGGCATGGAACTTCCTGTCAACATCAAGTTCATCATAGAATACATGAACCACGAAAACAGCATGGGATTGGCTGACTTTTTGGCCACGAGAACTCAGGATTTTTGCGCGAACATCAACACGGTTGTAGTTTGCGAAAGCGAATGGATCGGAGAGAAACATCCATGTTTAATTTACGGTTGTGTGGGTAAGTAAACTCCCTTACTTATGGCCATTTGCACCAACCAGTTTAGGGCAGCCCTATTCCAAGTAGCAATTTTTTGTCGTGCAAATAGTAGTTGTCTTGAAAACTGAAGTCGACAAATTTGCGACGCCCATAGTCACCGTTACGACTATTTCTAACTCTCTATTTTACTAACCATTTTTTGACCGGTTTCTCCGTCGAGAAGGTGGCATTTTCTGGCCGGGTTGTTGTAGGCGCGGACGCGACTATTTTTATCCAACCAATTTTTATGTTATCTTTGTAACTAACCAATTTCAGATCAGTGCCCTGTGTCAATTTCCATTGGGTAAAATTTAGACGTGTTCGCGTGTGTGTTTAAAATACAGTATAGTTGTTCAATCCGTCAGGACACTGAAATTGATAAAATTGACTTAAGTCCGTTTCTCACTGTGCATTTTCCCCGTGCATCTCGCAGATGCATCTTTTGCTAGATGCATGAAATCCAAAAGCGTTCACACATGAAATGTGTGACATCACAAAATGTCAGTTTTAGCCAACGGAAAGAAACAAATCAGGCAACAAATAATTAAAATTTTGATGACTAGGACTTAATCTTAGTTTAACAGCTGATAATTGATAGCTTAAAACCTGTTCAAGTCTTCATGAGATTCAGTGAAATTTTGCGTCGCGAAAACTTGTGAAAACTAAGAAATAATTTTTGGTTCTCAAGAATTGACAAGATTATAAGAGATTCTATGAGGGATGTTTCATAAACCGCATCAAAAACATATTAAATCTTGGAAAAAGAGATTATTTATGTTGTCGCAGTAAAATTCACTGGAAATCTCCAGTCCAAGCATCTTTTTTGCGGAAAATGCGAATGCGAATGCAAAATTCTTGTTTTTTGCGATTTTCATGGTCATTTAAGGTCGGATGACTTTGAAAGTAAATTTTTTTTGGAATCCTTGGCCTCGAATTACATGGAATCGAGTATAATCATGGCCTGGCGGTCAGTGAGTGAGGCAGTCAATTTTCACAATATTTTACTCAAATGATACTACATGACAGCTACAAATTATACTATTTGTATGAGTTTGACCAACTTTCTATGTTTGGTTTTTAAACTATGAATTTTTGAAGTTAAAAGAAAAGTATTTTTTTGTATGTTCATGCGATAAAACAAAAACAGCTGATTAATTTGAATGTAAATGGGCTGAAACCTCAGATTAATAAAAAAAATTATTAGTCCGAGGCTGAAACAGTGACCACTGTGACCACAAGCGGGTCTACTGTACCTTACTCAATCATTCCTTTATAATAAAGAAACAGAGTTGGCTATGTCAAGTTGCTAGCCAAAAAAAAAATAATCCTGTGGTGGTGTGTTTAGGTTTTCTCTTCTATGAATCGCAATTGTTCTCCGTCATTTATACTCCCCAAAAGAATAACACTAAATACGATTATTGAAAGGCATTTTTACAAAGAGAAACTAGAAAAATCGAAGTAAGTAGATGATACCAAGTTGTAAAAATCGCCTGCCATCAAACAAAAATAAACAGCATCTTTTTTTTTTGGCTAGCAAGTTGACAAAACCAACTCCGCTTTTTATTATAAAGGGATGATTGAATAAGCCACAGTAGACCCGCTTGTGGTCACTGGTCCAGCCCATTTACATTCAAACAAGTCAGCTGTTTTTGTTTTATCGCATAAACATTCAAAAAAATACTTTTCTTTTAACTTCAAAAATCAGACTTAGAAAGTTGGTCAAACTCATACAAATCGTACGTACCGTTCATAGAATCATTTGAGTCAAATATTGTGAAAATTGACTTACTCACTCACTGACCACAGAAAAAAAAGTAAATATTTAAGAAAACGTTGAACAAAATTTTTTTTTTTAATGGACCTTGTACTAAAACTTTCTGTCACCAACTTTTCATGCTAAAAATTAATACGAAGATCGCCTTAACATTGGCAAATAGTAGATTTAGAATAGATTTTAAAAGTGGGACAAAATTGCTCAAAGACCTGAACCATGTCGAGTTTTTAAAGCGATGAAACTTCAAAAAATTGTACCGTGAAAAGCATGGGAAAAAAATGAAGTGATCCTATTTCAACTATCTAAAATAGATGCAGATAGAAGAATCCTGGTGCATATTTGGTTTTTCCTTCCAAAGTAATGTCAAATGCATATTCAAAAAATTATATTTTTTTGAACACACCCCATATAAGAACTAACCACCATTTAGCAATAGTGGTTATTTGGTGAATATGAAACATCCTTCAACAACACAAATTAATTTATACCTGTCACTATTTCAGCTGAGAAATAGTTCTTTTTTGTCAGCAAAGTTACCACTGCAACGCGTTTTTCTGAACTTTGACCCCCAATATCTCAAGAACTAGACATACAATCTCAATAAAAGTTGCATATCTCTTAAACCATGATTAGTACTATCAAACGTCAAAGTTACATGAAATTCGGGTGAATTCAATTTTCCCATGTATTTCGTGCGGGGTTCTTTACCAAAGAACCTTAATTTTCCGTCAAATGTGGATATTTTAGCTTTAAAAAATAAGCGGGCCTTCAATCCTATAGTTTTTCAAATCCAGTTATATTTTGAAATTGTCCGCAACTGCATTGATTATTTGGCGACAGTGGTCTTGTAAAGAAAAACGTTTAAAGAACTTCAACTAATTAACTCTAGTTAATTATCAACGTTTTGGCGTCGTTTTCTCGTCCATCATAGCGGTCATTGCACAAATGACTAGTTTTTGTACTTTATGCAACGTTAATTTTAGTGCATTTCTTAGGGCCAAATTTATAGTCGTCTTTCAAGGCTCCCTTGTTCCTTCAAGGAGGCCTTCGGGCCAATTTGGTATTTATAGTGGTGAAAGGCATCCTTGAAGTATTCCTTATATCAAGGTAGCTAAAGAGCTACCTTTTCCCTTCCTTGGCAAATAATGTGAGGTTAAAAAAACAAAAATATTGTTGGGTTTGTTTCGATAATTGGTTTTTTGTCATTTTTTGGGTTGCTTTTTAAGATTTCCTGAAAATAATGGATGCTTTTTTGGAATTTATTGAAAAAGAAGTCCCTGACCATCATGATCGTCTTCCAAAGGGATACTTACGGACATGCAAAGTCCGTTTGAGTTCTTTAGTGTTTATTATATTTTAAATAAAACACTTGTTTAAAATCAGCAAGGGTTTTTATATTTCCCTATATTGTTATAATATCAACTTATTTCTACCGAGGCCCGACACAAGAGAGACTATCTATATACATGCACATGCAAAAAGAAAAAGAAAAAGAGTTTTCGCAGGCCAGATATATATTTTCAAAAAACACCACACTGCACATTATACTAAAACATGATCGAAGATCAATTTAATCACCCAAACAACCGGGGTCTCTTCCAGTGTCCCCAATGTTGGCCTTAATTGATATGTACCCTACGGTATATGCCACTGGAAGGTAGCTAGGTAATGTAAGTAAACATGTACGACACAAAACTAATCTGCTAACAGAAAAGTCTAACTACACGTTTATTCAAAATTCTGTAAAAAACAACTTTATTAAAATCTGGAGCAACCTTCCTCAATTGGTCAAAGATTTGCCCAAGAAAACCTACTAATTATTTTAATTAAATTAAATTTTTTATCTTTCTGACAGTTCTTTTCTTTATAAGGAAAAGTTACATGATTTGTACTTATATTTTTATTTTATACATAATATATTATTGTTATTTATTATTTCTTTTTTTAATTGACAAGTTCAACACCTATGTAAGGCAAATAAGAATAAATAAAATGTATTGTATTGTGTGTATGTACCTTTTACAAAGTTGGATTCATAGTTATGAAAATTATGAAGTAGGAAGTAAGACGCAAATAAAATAAACTATCTTACATACATTTTTTTGTTGATGTGAGAGATCAACTTATTCTTATATCTTTGAATCAGTTCAGCGAGGAAAACCTTTTCCTGGCTAGCGTAGGGCGTTAAGAGGCCCACAGACTGCGGTTTTGTTCGAAGAGCAAATCTGGTCGAGCAAAAACGACGCAAGACCGAAGTGTGTGTGCGAAAAATTATAATTTTTGCTGGCGTACAAAACCGATGCAAATAACTGACTTCGCCTGATTTTGTCCAACAGAGATATTCGATTTATTAATATAATAAAACTAAACCGAAGTCTGTGTGCAACTCGCATCCCTCTTTTTTGCTCGACCAGATTTGCTCGTCAAACATAATCATCCAACAAAAACCCAGTCTGTGGGTCCCTTTATAGTGCCCTCCTTTTGAATTTTATCTTTATTCATTTTTTTTGTCAAAAAAAAAAAACAAAAATAACAAAACCTTAACCACAAAAATTATAACAATGAAGTTATCAGTAGTTTATTTGCACCAACCCACCATTATTTTTGCGACGTTGCCGATGCAACCCTACCTTGAAATATTTCTTCCCGAAGTAAGGGACTATAAATAAGAAATGAAAGGACGTCTTGAAGGACACCTCCCAAGTAGCAAGTCGACGTAATATGACGTTGTGCGTTCGTCCGCATTAAAAATCGGACGTCGGTCTCAAACGTCCGTTTAACCTCGAACCGGCTCCTATTTGCACCTATATGGCACATTCAAATGCGAGTCGTGTCGACGTCGAACACTTTACTTATTAGGGTCTAGCGATGCACTTAAACTGACCTGGCGGTAATACACGGGTCGATCGTACGACGTTCGTTGGACCGCCATCGGAATTACCATTGCTTCTACAATATTTCCAGGACGTATCGACATCATTAACTGGAGTAGTCGCCAACGTAAAATATAGTTTTAGCCGAGGTGGAATAGGTAGAGGTAATCTCATATATCTTATTAGTTTCATCGTGTAAACCTTTTTGTGAATAGAAGCTACCTATATGGAGAACAAGCAATATTATTCTTTAGAAGCAGTTTATAATAATGATAACAAGACAGGCCTTTAACGCACGATGGGGATGTAAAAGTACCAACGAAGATTAGTTTACCGATAAACATTGATAAGATAATTCAGAAAAATACATGCGCCTCAAAATTTCTTAGATTTTATAGAAAAAAAAACTAAAATCAAAAAATATACATATATTTTTTTTTAATTTGCAAACATATTTGATATTTCTTAGTTTAAGCTATATTCTAAAGACATATTGGTTGCAATATTGACCACTTTTGATTGTCAATATCAACGTAATTGGAAAATTTAACCTGCGTTTGTCTAATGGCGGAATATACCTAATTCCTAAGTATGGCGGATTTCTGCTGAGGCCCAAAAAATAACTAATTTGGACCGAATCCCCAAGTTTAGTAGATGGTCTTTACTCGATCCGTGATAAATTGATTTATTCGAATGCATTTTGGACGTCGGGCCATGGTATGCACCTTATACGTAGTCTTGGCGCTGGCTCAACGTCCGCCGACAAATCTGGACCCGACGTCCAATTTTGGTACGTGTCATGTAGGTACGACGATGCCCCAATGGCAAGTGGAATTCGTCCGATCGACGACGGCTCGGAATCCAGTAACTGTGCTTAAACGGCAAATGTCAACCATGTCGAAATAATCCTAACCGTTTTTTCAAATATTTCTTGCAATACAAAAGCAGTGAACAGTGAAAAAATTTCGGCAAAATCGCAAAAAGCAATGAGTATGTCTGAATGACCTTTTCTTTGGCATCTCTAAAAGAACCCTTGTTTACTGTTTTGAACTATCCACTTGACGCTAGACGGTAGGCCTAATTCCGACGTAAATTGATGTGCATCCATCGTTAGGCATTTTTCCCTCGGCAACCAGAAGACACCAGTAGGAATCGAGCGGACGTTATTATACGTACGTTATAAATACAAAAAAATACGTCGTACAAGCCAACGGCATATATCGTCGGCGATATACCTATGATTATTCCTGGACGTCAACGGATGTCGCCACATCGTTGGAAAATCCACCTAAAACTACGTCGTCTCTGTTGACGATGGGATATCGTCTGTATCTTGCCTTAATTTTACTTTTATCTATTAGGGACTCTACTGGACGTTATTTGTAGTTGGGGGAACTTCTTAAAAATATGTTAGAAATAAGGACGTCCGTCGAACGACTAGGCGTGCACTAATATTTGAACTGGACTAAGGTGGGCTACTGACCGACGTCAATGGGTCGATGGAACCTGTACTTAAAACTATATTACAACAGCTGACATCGTCTCCACGTATGATTCAATTATTTTTTGTAACTGAACCCTAATTTTTAGTCAAACCGGACGCTGGATCATGATTTAAGGCGGTGTGTTCCACCAGGGAACTCAAATTCAACTTAAATACGACGTCGCATTGGTCAGAGTAGGTCGGAAGTCAGGAAAGTGCTGCTTGGGCTTCGTCAAGGAGGCCTTGAAGCTTCCTTCGACGTCGGACTATAAATTTGGCAACGCATTGTTCTTTAAGTTTGTGATCTTTCGCCAGAGTGCACAGGGAAAACTAAACATCAGAATTATTGCAGGGGTGATCATTTTTAAATGCTTAACAAAAATATCTGAATGATTTTTCAAAATTCTCAATTTTTTTTTCTTTAAAATAAAAGCTCGGGTGCTCTCTTCTATGCCAAAAGCCTCAAAATAATTGCGGTTTAGAACAAACCCGATTAAAAAAAATACAGAAATACTCACAATTTCCGCTGGATTACATTTTTCCTTTTTATATTTCCTTGCTTTAGCGAAAATAAAAACTAAGTTTCCTTTTTTCTAATCACCGATCAATCAATCATAAACGTTTACACTTCATTGAATTTGGGAGACACACGCAGTTCAAGTGTTGGCCGACAGATCGCAGAATTTATACGATTCCATGGTAACTGCAGGTGTTTTGTCAACAAACTTTAAATCGTGCCGCACTGGGACAGAAGAGTATTTTTACGTTTTCTGACAGAAAACCATTCGAGGTTATGTTTATTTTCAAAAATGTGTTTTCAAAAACATTGTTCTAAAACAAATATGAAACCACTCCGCGTGTTCGGTCGCCCGCCGAATAAGGCCTAGCGCTGCGCGGGCATTACCCCGAGTGTATCAAAGAAGCAAGAGAAGAAGAGGCGACCATAACCCCACGTAATTTTGTTTTTATTTTGATTCAACCATTTTTTTTTTTTTAATTATTGCGGCATAGTTATATGCAAGTGTACTAGTGAAATCTTGGAATGCAAAGGATAGATTTTAGATCCCAACCTAAGTTTCAAAAACACACGGATACTTGAGTACTAACAAAATAGTTCAGTAAAGCCCAATTTAGAGGTTGGAAAGACTCTTGCTAGTCGTTCACGCTCCTGTTTAAAATAGAATACGATTATTTCGTCTAGCGCCAGTAGCCGATTTTTAAATCTGCATGCTTTTAAGTTAATCGGTTGTCGGTATAGCCGAATGGCGAGGTTGCTGTTATCGGTGGAAGATCAATTATTGAAATGCCATCATACCATTTATAAACTTTTTAGCGCTAACCACACCCACTTTACGAAGAAAGCGAAAGCAAAAAATACTTATGTGCTTTAGCGGCGCACACCCGGTGCTAAAAAATCTCTGGTGTCCCACTGTGGATAAACATAAAAAAAGTCTCCGCGTTGCCATGGAAAACAAATTCACGGACGTAAAATTTTCAACAAAAATCAGGTCGACATAGTTAAATTGATTTTCCGTACAGTGTTGCTAAAAACAATTCTCCAGATTGTAACTACGACCTTAAAGAAACGTTTTTCTATAGGCACCCTTCATTTTGAAGTGTCAGTCCAAAAAACCAAAAACTCCAATAGTGAAGTAAAAGACGACATGCAGAAAATTTTCGACTCGTTGTCCGATGATGAAACAGAAAAGATCACCATTAGAGGTTTCGGCGAGAACGTCAAACAAATCACACCCGACGAAGAGAAAGTTTATGAAAAGATCATAGATTTTGAGGTTGAAGAAGTCAGGTAAAGTGGTCTGAGGATTGACACTCGAATTTCGAGAGAATGCATGCATGGTCGTCTGGGAAGATTTACATCTCCGATATCGACCAAGAATCAGCCTTCTAAATTGCAAACATTTTTAAACAACATATTTGAAACATACTGAAAAAAAATACGACCCGTGCTTCTTCTTTTTGCCAAAAAGGCAACACATATTCGAGAAGAGGTCTTGTTAACGTCTTTCCTAAGACGTCTTTATATGTTTCATACCTTGACGTCTTTAATACGTCTTATTGATATCTACTTAATTAAAATATATGTGGAGGGAAAATTTATTTTTTCTCACAATATTTGACATCTAAGCAATTTTTTCCATTGAAATTTCAGTGTTTCAGCGTTGTGAGTTCATGATGTTTTTTTTTGTAATTTTGTGCAAAGATCATAAGTTTTGCAAGAACTGCTTACTTCTAAGGAAAAATACGCGAGAAATTTCAAATCAAATGCGACATCGTAATAAAACGAACGGTCTCTTATCTCTCAACGAATTGTAGTCCCCGCGTCGCTCATGCTACAAACTTTTTTCCTTGAAATAAAAGTGCCACTTTTAGCTCTTGGTGTATAACATACTATTATTTCACGTTTTTAATGAATAGCGGGGATTGGTTATTAATGTCTTACGAAAGACTGAGAATTTTTTTAGTAAAGTGCTTTTAGTAATGTTCAGCAAAGTTTCTTGCTAAAACTTGGATAGGAAAATAATGTTTAGTAGTCCTATAGCCAAAAAAATAGTTACACCAGCAAAAAACTTTGCTGTCCCAGCTAAAAACGTTGCTGTTTCAGCAAGATGTTTTGGCTGGACGCCTTTAACATATCAAAGACATCGTGAAGACGTGTTTAAGGCCACGGACTTTATTATAACATCAGCCCTCTTAAAGACGACGGATAAAGATGTCTTCTACAGCTACAAGTGGTCATCTTACGTCCTTAAGACTACATTGTGCTATTTTAGCTCAAAAAAACCCACACTTGGAAACAGCGACGTTACAATGATACCCGCCTTTACTTCCTTTTTCTGATTTGAGTTTTTCTTGTTCTTTTTGTATGAAATCAATCTTTGTTTTTGTAGGCAAACCCTTCCAGAATTTAAAAGATCTTGGGACAAAGTGAAGTTACTGATGAGCTGGTGGAGGTTGCCATCTTTGTATAAACACGATTTGCTTGAGTGCCTTTGTGAAAAACCGGACGATTCAAAAATCAAAAGGCTGTTTACTATAAAAATCGTTCCGCAACAGGTGGTGAGTTAATACGTTACAATTTATGAATATTAGCGACATAAAGCTATTTGTAACTCATCGCGGTATACGTATCCGCATCCAGCGAGAACCAAGCTCATTATTTGGTCAGAAACTTGTACCACGTTCGAAAAAAGCAGATATATGCTAATCTAAGGTGTTGAATATCAAAGATGTATGAAACTGTACGTAATAATATCAATTATCAGTGGCATCCCTGCCAAAAAAATCACTTCAAAACTCCTAAAAACTGATCAAGTCTGATTTTAAGAGATTTTATTGGTTAATAAAATGTATGCCACATGAAAACTGACAAATTCACAAGATGTCAAAAGATCCTAAAGACAATAAAATTTCATGTTTAGATGTTTTAAAAGATTTCATTATGTTACACCAGACACATGAGATTTCATAAGTTTTAGCAAGCAAGATTTTTATGAGATTTTACAAAATTTTACAAGATTTCATTGATAAATAACGTAAAGAGTTGTGAAGATTTGACAAGATTATATAAGTATTAAAGTGTGGAATATAGACATGCAAGTACAACCAGATTCCATAAGCGAGATGAGAAAGATTTTATGAGTACCTATAAAAATAAATTAAAAAGAATATATTATAAAAATTTATAACTAACAAAATTTTACTATAGCAAGAGATTTTTCGAGATTTCGTAAGTTTATATCAGACACAGATTTCATGAGGTTTAGCAAGTCAGATTTGTATTAGATTTTACTAGATTTGACAAAATTATATAAGTATTAAAGTGTAGAAAATAGACAAGCACCATCCAGATTTGACAAGCAAGATGAGAATTTAAAAGATTGTATGAGTACCTGCCTGTAAACATAAATTAAAAAGAATATATAATAGAATTAACTATCAAAATATTTTAATAAATTTCATAACTTTATATTAGACACACGAGATTTCATGAGATTTAGCCAACAGAATTTTGACGAGATTTTAAAAGTACAAATGAAGGGATGTTTTTAAAGGATTTTACAAGATTTTATGAGAACTAAAGTGAAGAGTTGTATCAAGTGTGGAAAATAGACACGCACATCACTTTTTTCACAAGCAAGTTTTTCAATGAGAATAGAAAAAAATTTATGAGTAGCTATACAAAAGTAAATTGAACAAAACATATAGATTTAACTAGCAAGAAATTTCAGGAGATTTGACAAGATAGAAAAGAAAACCAGAAATAAAAAGAGACAATTTTAGCAAAATATTAAATATTATTTTTTTTGTTCAGCTTTGACAAGGTGCTATAAGATTTAAAAATAAAGTGGAATTAACAATTATAACAATTTTTAAAAAGGAATAGTTTTTAAAATACTGTGTCAATCTGAAAATTGGTGAATGGGAATGTTGTTTCTGCTAAAAAAATGTGGACTTTTCCATGTAAATTTCTGACATGGCTCTTTTTAGAACTGCTCAAAACTGCTGAAAACATAGGCAATCTCATGAAATCTTATTACCTTTATTTTACATTTCCATTAAAATCTGCTCAAATCATGTAAACTTGTCAAAAGCAGTGAAATCTTATCAACTTGTTTCTCTTAAAATCTGCTTAAAACTGCTAAAAATATGTTGATTTTTTCATGTTATCTTGTGAAATCTGATGGAGGGTGGGTCTTTTAAAAACTGCTGAAAAGATGGGCAATCTCATGAAATCTTGTGAAATCTTATTAACTTTATTTTATATTTGTTAAAATCTGCTCAAAACTGCTGAAAACATGTAACTTGTCAAAACCATTGAAACCTTATCAATTCGTTTCTCTTAAAATCTACTAAAAACATGTGGATTTTCTCATGTAATCCCAGTCGAAGCAGAGCCTTTAAAATACTGGTGAAATCTTATCAACTCTAATCATAAAAACAGATAATTTTAACGGATTATGTTTAACGAGTTTTGAATCTCTTTCCAACATTGAAAGTTCATGAGATTTCCTCCGAAAGTTGTTTCATAAACCGCATTAAATACCGACCAGAACTCGTGAACTTTCACTTTTTTTTACGAGTTTTGACGCGGTATTTTTGGCAGGGATCGGTATCCACCTCTGTATCCCTATCGAATAAAGTCCACTAAATTGATAGCGAATATGTGACAGACCGACGACGGCCCAATATCCCGAAAAGCAACATACTATAATGTTAGAAACCTTTTAACCTCGTGCGGAACTGTCAAAAATCGTGCCAACTTTATTAAAGTCAGGCTATGCCCACTTTATGTACCGATAAGTCCCTACTAAAGGACGGATTTAACTTAAATTTTGTCGACTTTATGGGTGGCACAATATGAGCATGTCAAGATGACATTATTAGATGGCAAAAATGACAGAAACCTTTTAAAATTCATGCGGAACTGTCAAAAATAGCACCGAATTTATTAGTCAGGATATGCCGACTTTCGGTACCGATTAATTCCCTACTATAATTTTTATTTAGACTTTTTTTAGAATTTTTTGAATTTCTTGTAAACAAAACCTTTTCCATTAGTATCCTTAATCAACACCGTTCTTAACTAAAAAGCCAGTTAACTCATTTTCGTTTTAGTATCCTTTAGCCTATGATCGGTGCCATATTGACACCAAATTGACAGAAAATCCATGTTTTACTTTTCAGATTGGTTATAAAAATGGCTGCCAAGATAGGCTAAAGGGCACTGAGGGGATAGGAGTTAATAGGCTTTTTAGTTGAGTACGGTGTTGCCTTAATTTATCAACAATTCAAGGACTCAAACAAACACAAGTATCTTTTACAATTGTGACAAGTCGCACATATGTCAAAATGACAACAACGAATTATTTGACATGCGAACTGTTGACAACAAAGAAATACGTTTTCAGAGGTAAAAATGACGTCAGTCCGCAGTTAAAGAACGCAAGGGCAATTTTTTTTGCATCGGTAACCAAAAAAGCTATGGTTATA
Organism: Oxystoma pomonae; assembly: GCA_963921995.1. Taxonomy (NCBI): domain Eukaryota; kingdom Metazoa; phylum Arthropoda; class Insecta; order Coleoptera; family Brentidae; genus Oxystoma; species Oxystoma pomonae. Next base: position 23,840,251 of record OY998164.1, on the reverse strand, counting down.
GTTATTTGCGGGCACTGACTAAAATCATATTTTTGATGAAGTTTTAAAAAAATGTTTTTTATAGGTGAGCAGGGTAGAAACCCAAACCAAATCCCACGTGGCCAAGGTAGTCAAAGAAATAAAAACTGAAAATGTGGTCACTTGTGAGCTTATTTCCGAGCAGAGGCCTTGGTTCGAAAATTTCGGATTGCCATGCTACACGGCCGCGAAGAGAGCCTGCATACAAGTGAGTCTATCGGAAAGTCAATTCAATTCAAGAGTTTTGAAATAAACCAACTTTATTGCAAGGTTATTCCATTAGGTACTATTTGATTATCCAACTAGCTTTGCCTGCGGTAATTTCCCGGTTTTTCGCTTTATTATGACAAAGTTATGATTCGGTTCCACAAACCAAAACTACACTTTTTTGCACTCGACGCGCGTTTCGCTAACAACGTTAACATCATCAGGAGACGATAACCGATAAACTAAATTAACCTACGCTCTATCTTTTATACTATCTTTTAGTGGGCGGAGATAAGACTAATAATTTGTGATTGATCACGTTTTATAATCCTATCTCCCCTCAACTAAAGAAGAAAGTGTACTAAACGGGATGGGTCCTCTATCTTTATTTAAACTATTTCATATGCATTCAAAAGTCTTTTGTTTGGTACACTTTTTAGAAGTTTTAGGTTGTCTAATGTGAATCTATGATTGTTTTCATAAGCATGCTCGGCCATACTTGACTTTTCTGTTCTTCCGTATTTTAACTGTGCTGTGTTCTTTAAAACGTGTTTGAATAGAGCGTCTCGTTTGGCCAACATATTTTTTGTCACAATCCATGCAACTAATTTCGTAAATTCCACTTTTTTCTAGAACTGTAGTTTTGTCCTTGGGATTTCCTAGTAAACTTCTCATTGTGTTTCCGGATTGATATACTAATTTAAGACCGGTGTTATTAAATACTTTTTGTGATCCTTTCGTATAATTAGGATTATAAGGAATTGATACAAATTATTACTTATTTATTAAGCCTTGTGGTGGAATTTACGAAATTAGTTGCATGGATTGTGACAAAAAGTAGGTTGGCCAAATGAAACGCTCTATTCAAACACGATTGAAAGAACACTTAGCACACTTAAAAGACGGAAGAACAGAAAAGTCAAGTGAGGCCGAGCATGCTTTTGAAAACAATCATAGATGCACATTAGATAACCTAAAACTTCTAAAAAGTGTACCAAACAAGACTTTTGAATGCATATGAAAGTATGGAAATCATTAAATCCAGAAATAGTTTAAATAAAGATAGAGGACCCATCCCGTTTAGTACACTTTATTCTTTAGTTGAGGGGAGATAGGATTATAAAACGTGATCAATCACAAATTATTAGTCTTACCTCCGCCCACTAAAAGATGGTATATAAGATAGAGCGTAGGTTAATTTAGTTTATTGTTCATCGTCTCCTGATTATGCTAACGTTGTTAGCGAAACGCGCGTCGAGTGCAAAAAAGTGTAGTTTTGGTTTGTGGAAAACAATCATAACTTTGTTTTAGTGCAACCTAAGCTTCCAAATTCCCAACATACCGCTTTATTATGGTCATAACTTTCGTTTCCGTGAACCGATTTTGATGGGTGTGTTTTTGTACCTTATTCACGCAAAAACGGATGAACCAATTTGAATGATTCTTGTTTGAAGGTGGTAGGCAATGTTGAACATGAGAGTAAACTAGTTTCGAACCTCCATTGCTTTTATTTTTGACTTTTTCACAACGTTTCGAATGCTTATGTATCTGCAACCGTCATCAGGTGAATATTACTAGCATGTGTTCAGTGAACTATGAAGTTTATACTTGGTTAGTTCCGCTCTTTTGCAGTTGAAATATGTTACCTTCGAAAAGTATGGGTTTCCTAATATCCTTCATGGTGACGCTTTGTTGAGAAAATGCATTCTGCTTGAATAGAGCTTCCTCCTTGGCGACGATCTTTGCCTCTTTCCGTTACATATGATGTTTGTGTTCTGTAAGGTGAACTTCCTTGAGTCGGATGGTTTCTTCGATGTAGATATCCCCACACTCGCATGGTACCGGCTGATTGATTGATTGATTGATTGATTTACTTCATACAGCAAGGTAAGGTTTGGAGATTCCCTGTCACTGCAGCTGATTGCTGGTAGATGCAGTCCTTGGTGTTGCGGCAATATGGTTTAATTTTTGGAAGACAGTCCGAAGATGGTATTGGTTAACTATTCTTCTTAGTCCAAGTGCCAGGCAGGAGAGCACAAAAAAATGGGCTAACACTTTGAAATTTGTATCATAGACAGAGGTGTGTTTAAGGATACCAAAGATACAAAATTGCCACCTTTTTTTCAAAATCTGTAGATCCTACTTGAAAAAATTTTTCATGGTGTTTAAGCTAAATCTGGCCCCTTTAAAAGAAAAATAACAAAATTGTCATATGTCACCTAAAAACAAATGCATACTTCATGCATCAATCCAAAAAACTCGAAGGACCATTTTTTCTGATTTTTACAACGACCCCTAGAAAAGAACGATTGCAACAAATTTTGTTTTTATTCTTTAAAGTATTTAAGCAATGATTATAAACAAAAAAAAAATGGGGGTGCCAACTGAGTTCACTTTGACAAGTAATTGACGGCCATTTTAAACTCGCCTTGTAAAAACATCATAAACGCCACTATCTACTATACTATAAACGCTAGGATAATAAATCTTTTTTTGTTCGATTGGTATTTTCTTTCTACAAAAAAAAAACTCTTATACGTTTAGTTTAAAAAATTACGTTTGAGCACTGAAATATATAAAAAACACATTTTTTAATGAAAAAAAAATAAAACAAATGATTTTTTCTTAAAACTAATTGGTGTAAAAAAAGGCCACCATTATGAAAAATTCAACGGGTTTAAATTGAGTTAAAAATATAAAACTAAGTTTAATTGTTTTTCATAAGTCACGTAGTTTCCAAGATATGACCCAAAAATTACCAAATTGACAAAGAGAATTCATTACATAAGTGCTAGACAATTGAGCTATATAATTTGTGCTGCGCCTTTGATATGATTAGTACAAGTATTATAGGTAATTTTAAGAATATCGAAAATACAGTGGCTTTCGCAGAGATTGTCTGGGGGGGGGTTGAGTAACATGGTCTCGGATAACCATTTTATTATTATTAAAAAAGACAATGCTATAAAATATGAAGTATGTAATGCATTACAAAACCGCAACCTTCGATTTTTTTTCAAATCCATCTAAACCAAATGTAGATATTTTTTTGAGTTAGCCAAGTCGTTCTACCGATTAAAAAAGCTTATACTCACGTTTTTGTCTCTGGGATTTCTGCCCAGAAACATTCGTTACTTCGACAATCACCAGAAATACCTAAAATAAGAAGAAAATAAAAATATGAAAATATCTAACGCATAAATTATGGTAGCTGAGTACTTACTTTAAGAGTATAATTAAAGAGTACCTACGTTACACACTCTGTCCATACAAGACCAAACAATTAACAACGAAGCACCCGAAATTGAAGAGTTGTATTCAGATCGTGACTACCTAAAACTGATATAATTCAAGACCTGTTCGATTCTTTCAGGGACTTCTTGCATGTTGTCCCAGTTTTCATTGAGCTGTCAACCTAGGTATTTGTATGCGAATCGACTCGTTCGACCTGTAGGCCATTTACTTCTAATACGCCACTAATATTTTCTTCTTTCATCATTTTTTTTGTCAACATTTAAGTTAAGCCCAAATGCGGCCTTTTTACTGCAACTTGATCCACCAACTCTTGCAGACCCTCCAGCGTGTCCGCAATTATGACGGTGCCGTCAGCATATCTTAGATTGTTGATTTTGTTGCTGTTTATAGTCAGACACTCTTAGCTGTTGTGAAGTTCATTCTCTATTATAGATAATATTCTGGCTGAGAAAACTTTGTAATTTTTATTTGACCGTTCTAAAAAGTTTTCTAACTTTTCCAAATTTATTTTTTCAAATTACTTTCCTTCCCCAAACTTCTTAAACTCCGACTCCGAAAGTAGCCACCCGGTTTTAATTTTTATTTTGTAAATTTTTAAAGCATTATGCTTGCAGTTTCAAAACTGAGTCAATATTAATTTTTTAAATTTAAATATTAGTTTAATTGCGTTCAGCACGGGATTGAAACACTGAACGGGTGGTTGGCTTACGAATACACCAGCCGGTTGGCTACTTTTGTTAAAATTTTCTAATAATCAATTTTGCGCTAACATGGCGAACGTATTACAAGAAGATCTGGTTTACGACATTCCTGATATGGTGGGGCCTAGTAATACTCACGTCCCGTTAAGGCAACACATCCTCTTATCAAACCTATGAAGATGATGTTTTTACCACGGCTTTAATTATACTCTTAAAATCAGTACTCAGCTATCATAATTTATGCGTTAGATATTTTTATATTCTTCTTATTTTAGGTATTTCTGATGATTGTTTGAAGTTACGAATGTTTCTGGGTAGAACTCCCAGAGACAAAAACGTGAGTATGAGCTTTTTTAACGACTTGTCTAATTAAAAAAAAATATTTACATTTGGTTTAAATGGATTTGAAAAAGAAATCCAAAGTTGCCGTTTGGAATGCATTACACACTTCATATTTTATAGTATTGTATTTTTTAGTGGCGTAGGTAGGGCGGAGCTCAAGCCCCCCCCCCCTCCCCCCCGAGCCAGTGAATATATAGGTACTCTAAAGATTTAGCTTTTCTAAAAATATAATAATAATATTGTTATCTGAGACTATGTTACTCAAGCCCCCCCCCCTAGACAATCTCTGAGGAAGTCAATGTATTTTCGATATTCTTAAAATTACCTTTAATACTTGTACTAATCATATCAAAGGCGCAGCACAAATTATACATCTCAATTGTCTAGCACTTACGTAATGAATTCTTTCTGCAAATTTGGTAATTTTTGGGTCATATCTTGGAAACTACGTGACTTACCAAAAACAATTAAACTTATTTTTAACTCATTTTAAACCCGTTAAATTTTTCATAATGGTGGGTTTTTTTCCACCAATTAGTTTAAAAAGAAAGCCATTTGTTTATTTTTTTTCCATAGAAAAATGTGTTTTTTATATATTTCAGTGGTCAAACGTTAAAAGATTACGTACTAAACGTATAAGAGGTTTTTATGTAGAGAGACCCAATGAGCATTTTTTTCTATATAAAGGTTACAGCAAATAATATAAAACCTTCATAAAATAACCAAAAGTTATATTATTTAGTGTTGGTGATAATTTTATAACTCTAATATATCTCTTAAATGAGTAAAAAAGACTTGAAAAACAACTGTTCAACACCAGCTTATAAAAATTTATGGTACATAATAATGGATAGAAAAACAACATATAGATTTTATAAAACTTCCTTATGAGCCCTCAAGTATAGAGATTATTATAAAAAGGTTTTACAACTGTTCTAACAACACTACATAACAAATTTAACGGTTTTTATGGATTTAGAAATATAAATTTTCCATCTTTCTTCCCTTTGCTTGTTATGTGTTATTCTTTTTCTTTTTACAATAAAAAAATTTATAAAATGGTGTTTAGCAATCTTCTAAAATAAATAAAAATGAAAGTGAGATAAGCTGAAGCAGGAATATGAATATTTATATACTATAGTCAAATAAAAGCTGTTTTTCAAGTCATCCTACTCTGAAAATCAGCTGCGGTCCCGTGAGTACTGTATAGTTTTCGAATACACTCACGTAAATTTCATGGGCTCCAAAAATACTTGAGAAAACGGGAAAAAAATATTCATTTAAATATCAGTTTTTTTTTCATACGCGTTTTTTTCTTTCTGGGACAAATATTGAATTTTGCATGTTGTTCTTAACCCTAACAAGCAATATTTCGATTGAAACACATGTTGAAACCCCATAAATAACGTTTTTATTTAGGCCAAAAACCTATTTTTGTAATCCAAAATGGCGAAAATTTCCGACAATTCTATAAAAAAAACAATACAACTATACCACTGTTTACCTTGTCAACACTATTTTATGACCCTTTTAAAAAATGATGCTACGTGGAACAAAGGGCTGCAGATGGCGCAGTATTGAACACTGATGGTCCGTTTCTGCGAGCTTAACATAGTTACCATTATTTTCTTTTCCTAAATGCATTCCTCGAGAGATCCAGCATACTACACATACCAGGAAAAATACCCGCCTCCTCACACTTCAAGCCCGCATAACTGTCAGAGGTAACTATCTCAAGTTAGATTTAGGGGTAGAAGGGTGTACAGGCCAGTATTTTCCGGGGTGTTCACATTTGCCGCCGACCAGCAGTATCAGCGTATGCGCTCGACGTTTCACGGTGCGTTTTTTCGACCTTAACACCGTTACTATATTGTTCTCTTTTTCTAAAACACGGTTCCCATCTATGCGTTTCTCATTCGTGGGTACCCCCAATAAAAACATGTATCACGTGGTCTAAGCGAGATTTGCCTATACAAGTTCATGTCGGACCATGTGATGAGTTTTTTGAGTCAGGGTGACTGCGCATGGGAAACGCTGGTGAGAATCAGGTGTAAAATGCATTCGATTCCGATATCTGTCATCGGCCACTATCTCAAGAAGATTTGGATCTCTTATCACTCTCAGATTGATGTAATTAAAACAAGATAATAATGGTATGGTATCTCGCAAAAACGCGCCTTTTGATATCGCAAAAACGCTCCTTTTGATGTCCCAAAACGCGCCTTTTGATGTCACAAAATTAACCTTAAAAAATCTTGTTTGTTTTGTTATTATCATTGCCAAAATAAATTAAAATTGTTTTTTTTTGTTCTAAAAACAGTTGTATTATAATCAATATATAAAGAAATTAATAACAACATTATAGAAAAAACGTTATGGGCAAAAAAAGGTTTATGAATGGGTTCATAAGAATATTACAGACACCAATTTATATAACTATTGTGTGTGAGTTCCCAAGTTTTTATAAGTGTCTCTCGAAATATTTTCAATCTTATCTTATATAAATTTGTTGTTGGTTAATTAAGTTTTATAAGTGGGTTGATAGCAACATTTTAAAAAACAATCTATTATATATCTTTAATTGATAGTTACGGTTTTATAGGTGGGTTGACAGAAAGATTTCAAACACCAATTTATATAACTTGTCACTGATGACTTATATTTTTATAAATATGTTGGTGGAAACATTGTTAACACCAATTTATATAACATTTGTTAACGATGACTTTAATTTTTATAAAGATGTCCGTGGAAATATTGTTAACGCCAGTTTTATGTTACTTTAGGGTACCATCAATTTAGGGCCTTTAATAAAACAAATATACAAACTCAATTCTTGTAGGAAACTTCTAAATACCCTGTCACCAGAAGTTTCTGAAAATGCTCATTGGGGAAAATACCAATCGAACAAAAAAAGATTTATTGTCCTAGCGTTTATAGTATTGGAGATGGTGGCGTTTATGATGTTTTTACAAGTCGAGTTTAAAATGGCCGTCAATTACTTGTCAAAGTGAACTCAGGTGGCACCCGCATTTTTTTCTGTTTATAATAATTGCTTAAATAATTTTAAGAATAAAAACAAAATTTATTGCAATCATTGTTCCCTAGGCGTCGTTCTAAAAATCACGAAAAAATGGTCCTTCGAGTTTTTTGGATGATATATTTCAATTGTTTTTAGGTGACATATGACAATTTTATTATTTTCTGTTTGCAAGTTTTAGCTTAGATACCGGACTTACGGATTTTTAAGTAAAGCCATTTAAAATTTTAATGTTTACAGTGTTGCCATATTGTAGTGCTACACTTTATAGGTGGCAATTTTGTATTTTTGGTATCTCTAAACATACCCCGACCTATGGTTAAAATCTTAAAGTGTTGGCCCATTTTTTTGTGAGGTCCTACATTTTAAGGTCTGGCACTTCGACATCTTTTCTGAGATTCCTTTGATGTATGGAATTATAAGGGTCGCGTTCGATTGGATCGAATTTTTGACTTTTCTTTATTTAAAGCTTCTTCTGTATTGCAGATGTAGGTGAGTTGTTCTATAAGAAATTTTGCAATTTAGATATTGACCAGTATGAGTCGGTTTGCGATATATGAAAGTGATTATGGCTGAATTCTCTTTGGGAAAAAGGAGCTGACAATTTTCCTCTTTTTCCAGAGTTAATTTGATGCAATTTCTTATGCTGTTGACATGACTGAAGAATGGTTCTACCTAGTGTTTTGTTGTCCTTTTTGAATCCATGTATTTTAGCCATAGTTTGGGTCTCTGCCCCGATGTTAGCAGAGCTTCTTCTTCAAAGGATTCCATAAAGATGCTAGCCACTACCGGCAAAAGTATCTCCCATGGGTCGACCATCTTCCTGTCGAAAATATCTGTGCTTTTCCTGGAATAATTCTGCAGACGGCATTTAAACAAATCCATAATGGCATTGATTGGTAGATTGGTTCTATGAGAGAGGTGGTTGTCTTTGAGTAGCTTCTGTTCAATGATTTGCAGTGACTACAAACTTTCGACGTCAAAACTAAGAAACTGGTCGTCAGGTTGTAGGTTGATGTCTATAAGGAGATCCACGAATTTGAATGATGCTGTTATGGTTTCGTCCACTGGATTAAGTTGAAATGAGTCTGTCTGTAGACACCTTGCTGTGGCAATACGTACGTTTCTGTTAATTTTATAATATTATTAGTTCGTAAAAAACATTTTTACTCTTGTAAGTCTCGAAGCATCGGATTAGGATCGAAACGTCGGCACTTGATGTAAAAGTTTAAATAAAAATAATTGTCCAAAAACTTAATAAGCTAAATCCAGTGGACGAAACCATAAAAGCATTATCAAAACAGGCTTTGTAAGCTGAAACCTTTTTCATTTCAATTTGAATGATGTTTGGTGGACGCCCACGGTTTATCAGAATGTGCAAAGCCAAACCCGTTAAATAAAAGAAAGTTCAATTATAAAATAATTCACTATAGGAACAGCAATTCGTTAAACCAATATTTTATCCGAACTTTATTTCTTCAAACCGATTCATTAACAAATTCGAAATTTATAAGACCCGTTTCAACCCGGAATTCGTAAAACCCGTAATTTATCAGAAAATTTTGGCTAAATTAATTGAGCATTCGCCAATACCACATGAACCTAAGGCGTACACGCAGGTGGCGCAGCAGCGCGGGTTTTGACGCATCTGTCGCTGTTACGCGCGCATACTTACAGGTTGCCTTTAATAGTTTGCGTATAGATGTCACTTGCATTCATGTGTTATTGGCGAATGCGCAATCAATTTAGCAAAAATTTTCTGATAAATTACGGGTTTTTACGAATTCCGGGTTTGATATTTGCTACGTTTTCATGGGAATTGAGTTCGTTCTGAAAACGATTTCAATCCGATACCGTCCATGAAAACGCCTGTTTTTCCAGTATTCAAATCGATTTCAATCTAGATCCGACCCTGAAAATTTTTAGGGTTGGATCAAGATCGTATTGAGATCGAAATACCGATTTTCCATGAAAACGGGGATTGAGTTTACACATGTGTATTGCGTCGGATTACCAAACAGCCGCCAAATTATATTTTACTGCTCTCACTCTTTTTGAGAGAGAGTGAAATAGAAGTGAAACTGTGGAACCGGCATTCTAAAATTTGGGGGAGTGTATAGAAAAAAGAAGATTAATAACATAACCTTACTTAAATAACTAAAGATTTGTTTTTTTAAACACTTTAAAAAAATTAATTATGGAAAATAAAAGAAATATTTGGCTCGAAAGTGTATGTGCTATGCACATATGCCAGTCCAGCATTTCTTTCTTCATTTCCACTTGCAAACAGAGTAGTAATTAAAATTTAAAAAAATGTGTGGCAAGGGCCCACATCATCTTTTGAATAAAATAATTTTTTTTTTTTAAAAGTACCAAAAATCAAAAATGAATATTTGACAACTATGACATATGTCAGCTGCCAAATATCAAAATTTGAAAACCGTTTTCAAATCGATTCAAAATCGATTTGAAAACCTGTCATGAAAACTCATGAAAAAAAAGTTTTCAAAACATATTGAAAACGAATTCAATATCCATGAAAACATAGCATTTGAATGAGTTTGATATAAGTTTCGAATTTTGTTATTGAATGGGTTTGATGAAACAAGGCTCGGATAAAAAATTGGTTTGACGAATTGCAGTTTCTATGGCGAATCGTTCTTACGATGAATTTTTTTATTAAATACGGTCGGTCTGATAAATTCCTGGTTTGATAAACTATAGGCGTTCTGTTTGGTAGTAGAAGTAGTAGTAGTATAGGGGTGGCCCGTGGGCCTGGCAATTAGGTCTCTTCATCGGCCCTTTCTGTCATACCCCGTCTTTACCCCTATGCTCCTACAACTCTTTCCCCGGGCCTCCCTGTCTTCTTAACGAAGTTCATTTGAGCGAGTGCAGACCTTCTTCCTCTATTGGGAGAAATTCCTACTTCAGCTGCTTTGATCTGACAGATATATCGCACTCTGCTATTAAGTGCTGCGCTGATTCCTCTTTGAGCCTGCAAGCGGGACTCACGGGATCTTCCGCTACTCTTATTTGCGTCAGATGTTTGTTCAGTCGATTGTGCCCAGTCAGCATCCCTGTCAGCAGTCCAATGTTCTTTCGGACCATCCACGAATAGCTTGGACTATCTGCACTCTGACTCTTGTCCTTAGGACGTCTTCAGCTCATCGTTCGCCCATTTGTTGAGCTCGCTCTGTACCTGTTTCCTTGTTGTTCCCAGAAGAGGTTCCGGTACAATGTATTGGGTTTCGGCCCCTAGTCTGGCAAGTTCGTCCGCTTTCTCCTTCCCTGATATTCCTTCATGAGCTGTCTTGAGCCAGTGTTTGCAGTACTTCAGCGCACTCCTCCACCAGACTAATGACGATGCACTTAGAGCCTTGAAGGAGCCTGCCTGTCGGAGCATATGTCCCTCCTGCCATTCCTGACCACCGGTAGGGTTGTTGCCATGATGATGTTTGGTAAGAAGAAAGGGTGTGACCTCAGGGTTCCCACCAAACTCTGATTTCCAAATTCCCTGACTTTTCCAGGTTTTCCGTGACCATTTTTTTAAAAATTCCAGGTATTTTTTGGATATAAATTGCTTGTCTACGTGGATACCAAGTAAATGCAGACTTTTACCATGACAATTTTTGAAAGCTCAAATTTAGCAGGTATTTCTTTTATCGAGATAAAAAGGTAAAAAGCAGATAAATAAGACGAGAAACTTTGTTAGAAACTTTATTTGAAGAGAAAAATCACAGGAACGCAATTCGTTAAATCGTAAAAACAGTATTAAAAAGGACTAATTTGCCTAGTTCTACCAACGTTTTTTTAGTTCGTCTAGCAAGTTATAAAACTAAATTGCACGAAGTGTTAATATATATGCACATGTGCACATTTACACGAAAAAGAAGACCAGCAAAAGTTGGAATAAGGAAAAATTCAAGACAGAACAAACACAAGAAATATAGGAGAAACCAATTACTGAAAAAATAAAAAAAAAACGCAATGGGGATACAATGTAAACGAAATCTCGAAGAACATCCAAGTAACAGTAATTAGGGTAACTAGAAAGTGCTCGACAAAAAGAGAAAACAAAGAATGAATTATTTTGATGACGACTATAGTAGAGCGACGGAAAGACGAAATATGACCAGAAAAAAAATGCTTCAACACCCAACAGCATCTAATACAGAAGAGTATAAACAACAAAGATCTTAAGCACGCAGAATGATATAAAGAAAAAAGAGGGGCCACCATCTAAATATAATAAGAGAAATGGATGAAAACAGACAAAACAACAGAAAAAGAATCCTTTCAGGGAATAACAAAGCACAAAACAGGATACCAACCGAGAACCGAAAACTTCCTCTCAACAAACAACGGACAACTGATAACCAACGAAAGAGAGATCCTAACCACATGGAAGAACTACTTTTGCGAATTACTCAACGAAGAAGTAAATGCCGATACTACACCCATAAGCATATTGACAGCTGAAATAGAGATACCAACCCAACATATGTAGAAACAGTTAGTCATAAAAAAGCTAAAAATCAACAAAGCTGCTGGTAGTGACGGCATACCTGCCGAATGTATAAAATATGGTGGAGAAAACACTGCATAGGGCCATACATGAGCTCATCCAAAACATTTGGAACACCGAAATGCTACCTGATTCATGGAAAGAAGGCGTGACAGTCCCCATCCATATAAAAGGAGATAAAAATAAATGCTCAAAATTATCGTGGAATAACTCTGCGAAATACATGCTACAAGGTCCTCTCCAGTATCCTGCGAGAGAGAATTGAACCATAAAAGGAGGAGATAGTCGGGGAATACCAGTGTGGGTTTAGCCTAAAAGGCCCACTGTAGACCAGATTCTCACCGTTAGACAAATAATGGAAAAATGCTAGGAATTTCACAGAGAACTTCACCAGATGTTTACTGATTTCAAACAGGTATTTGACAGATTATATAGAGCAAAGTTGTGGGAAGCAAATCAGAAACCCCAAACAAATGCAATTTCCTTGAATTTTTTTCAGCCTGCACTTTACTTTTTTTTGTTAGCCAAAGTTGTGCAAAGTGAAAGACAAACACAAAATATCCATGCACCTAGCCGGGATTAGAACCCGGAACCTTCCGTGCGGCAGGCAGATATGTTGGTCACTGCGCTACGGCTGCCTCCGCTTACTTTACATGACCACTGCTCTTAAAATGGCTCAAGATGGCCTGACGCCCCATAGGCAAAATACGATGTTTTACCCAATTAAATATTTTACAAAGCTTACAATATACGTGATATTTATTGGTTTTCACAGCCACTCTGGTCGACTTATGGAAGGACTTATCCAGTTTAAATAAGAAACTGTTTTTTTAAGGTTAGGAATAAAGACAGTACATGACAAATATTGTGGGATCAGAGAAAACGCTCTAGACTACACTTGAAAGTTGTAACAGAAGACAGCGCGATGTGTGCTTGGAACAAGGAGAAATTATACCCGGTGATATTTATTATTTCAAAACGAAAACCAAATATGTTCAATAAACACAACCTGCCACCCTGGGTAATGATGCGGTTCTTGTCCTACACGTTTTAAAAAGCTTTCCTCTCTTTTCTCTTGCTCTTGGATTTAGGTGCACTGGAACTGATTGAGCGCGAAACAAATGTTGAGCTTATATTCGAGGTGAGCAGAGAACTCACATAATATTTTTTGTAAAGTTGGTTTAAAAAATAGGTTGATAAAGAGAAATTCCAGGATTTGTTTGCCAATTTCCTGACTTTTGAGGATTTTTTGGTCATTCCCTGACTTTTCCAGGTAACTCTCAAAATTCCCTGACTTTTCCAGATTTTCCAGGTCAGTGGGAACCCTGGACCTGTATTGTAACATGTGTACTTTTAATATAACGTTTTGCTTAATGAGAGCGGACAACGCCGCAGGGCGACCGATAGTTTTGTGATTTAGTTAAACGAACGCGGTAGTATTTACACAAGGTCTCTAATCTAAAGAAGGAAAAACTTTAAAAGCACCCTTTCTAGTTTTCTAGAACTTTCCTGTCGTCACATCTTTCCCAATGAGCATTTTTGTCTATATAGAAGTTACAGCAAATAATATAAAACCTTCATAAAATAACCAAAAGTTATATTATTTAGTGTTGGTGATAATTTTATAACTCTAATATATCTCTTAAATGAGTAAAAAAGACTTGAAAAACAACTGACCAACACCAGCTTATAAAAATTTATGGTACATAGTAATGGATAGAAAAACAACATATAGCTGTTATAAAAATTCCTTATGAACCCTCAAGTCTAGATATTATTATAAAAAGGTTTTACAACTGTTTTAACAACACTACATAACAAATTAAAGGTTTTTATCGATTTAGAAATATAAATTTTCCATCTTTCTTCCCTTTGCGTGTTATGTATTATTCTTTTTCTTTTTAAAATAAAAAATTTATAAAATGATGTTCATCGATCTTCTAAAATAAATTAAAATGGAAGTGAGATAAGTTGAAGCAGGAATATGAATATTTATATACCATAGGTTAAATAAAAGCTGTTTTCCCAGTCATCCTACTCTGATAAACAGCTGCGGTCCCCTGTGTACTGTATAGTTTTCGAATACACTCACAAAATTTTCATGGGCTCCAAAAATATTTGAGAAAACGGGGAAAAAATATTCATTTAAATAATACTTTTTTTGTCACATATGTTTTTTTTGGCTTTCTGGGAGAAATATTGAATTTTGTATTTTGTTTTTAACCCTAAACAAGCCATATTTCGATTAAAACACATGTTGAAACCCCATAAATAACGTTTATTTTGGTCAAAAACCTATTGTTGGAATCCAAAATGTCGAAAATTTACGACAATTCTATAAAAAAAACAATACAATTATACCACTGTTTACCTCTTTCAACACTATTTTATCAACGTTTTAAAACATGATACTAGTTGGAACAAAAGGCTGCAGATGGCGCAGTGTGGAACACTGAAGGTCCGTTTCTGCGAGCTTAACATAGTTACCATTGTTCTCTTTTCCTAAATGTATTCGTCTGAGAGAGATCCAGCATACTACACATACCAGGAAAAATACCCGCCTGCACAACCTTCAACCCCGCATAACTGTCAGAGGTAACTATCTCAAGAAGATAGATTGCGGGGTCGAAGGGTCTACAGGCAGGTATTTCCCTGGTATGCTGGATCTCTCTCAGACGAATGCATTTAGAAAAAGAGGATAATAGTAACTATGTCAAACTCGCAGAAACGGACCTTGAGGCTGCGTTCCGTCGCGTCGTAAGGTGATGTATTCACAATTGCCGCCGACCAGCCGTACGCACTGTATTTACTCGAACTTTCACGGTGCATTTTTGCGAACTTAACACGGTTACTATATTGTTCTCTTTTTCTAAAACCCGGTTCCCATCTATGGGTTTCTTATGCGTGGGCTCTCCGAATCAAAACACGGATCACGTAGTCTAAGCGAGATTTGCCTATACAAGTTCATGTCGGTCCACGTGATGAGTTTTTTGAGTCAGGGTGGCCGCGCATGGGAAACGCTGGTCGGAATCGGGTGTAGAATGCATTCGATCCCGATATCTGTCATCGAAAACTATCTCAAGATTTGGATCTCTTATCTCTCTCAGATTGATGTAATTAAAACCAGATAATGATGGAATGGTATCTCGCAAAAATGCGCCTTTTGATGTCGCAAAAACACACCTTTTAAAGTCGCAAAAACGAGCCTTTTGATGTCACAAAATTAACCTAAAAAATCTTGTTTGTTTTGTTATAAATTAAAATTGTTTTTTTGTTGTAAAAACAGTGATATTATAACCACTATACAAAGAAATTAATAAAAACATTATTGAAAGAATGGGCAAAAAAGGTTTATGAATGAGTTCATAAGAATATTACAGGCACCAATTTATATAATTACCTATTGTGTGTGAGTTCCCAAGTTTTTATAAGTGTCTCTTTGTTGTTGGTAAATTAAGTTTTTATAAGTGAGTTGATAGCAATATTTTAAAAACCAATCTATATATCTTTAATTGATAGTTACTTACGGTTTTATAGATGGGTTAACAGAAAGATTTCAAAAACCAATTTATATAACTTTTGTCACTGATGATTTATATTTTTATAAATATGTTGGTGGAAACATTGTTAACACCAATTTATATAACATTTGTTACAGATGACTTTAATTTTTATAAAGATGTCCGTGGAAATATTGTTAACACCAGTTTTATGTTACCTTAGGGTACCATCAATTTAGAACCTTTAATAAAACAAATATACAAACTCAATTCCTGTAGGAAACCTCTAAATATCCTAGGGCATTAATGGAACCCTCTTTATAATAATTATATAAATTTTTGTCACCAGAGGTTTCTGATAATGCTCATTGGGTTACCTGTTTTCAGATTTTTAAAGAAGAACCCAACATGATCAGAGAAGCCCGAAGTCGAGAGGTGGTGACTATCCTGGACAGAGTGTTGGAAAAAAACATTATAATGCTACCACTCGCGTGCCGGGGTTCGAATCCCGGGGACGCCAACGAGAACATCTCAGTAAGAAATTATTACGAAGGAACTAAGCTGATTGCCGCATTTTTGTTTCAAAAATCCTTATGTCAATAATAGTTAGTCTTACAATTTTTTATGTCTTATCTATATTTTATGTATTTTATATAAATAATAAAGGTATACTGATTCAAGCTTTTACCAGATAATCTAGTGGCGTATGAAGAAATTGTTCCTGGAACTTTATGCCATAAAAGAGGGGCATCCATATGCATTAATATTGATTAGTCAAATCTTTTGATTTTTGTGGATGCTTTGGCTTTACAGTTTTGCGTTATGGTTGTGCCTTACAATGAGCAACAAACGACAAAAGATTATTTTTATACACATGCAGGATATTATTTTTAGCAAAATTAAAAATACGTCGGTGATAACGGCCATTCTATGTAATCTTAAGTTATCATTTACATTATTTAATACAAAACAATTTATTAATTATATAATTATTATGGGTCCCAATTGGTTTGTTGTTTGTATTTTTTGGTTTCAGAACAACAATTTAAACAAAACTTCGCGCTATACCAACTTTGAAATAGTTAAATTTAAATATAATATGATAGTTTTTTAGTCATATTCATCTCACTTTGGTTAGTTTTGTACCAAGTGTTATTAAACAGTATGACAGTTGAACTTTACGAAAATGTTTTAATGCTTTAAACTACATACAATTTCCAAAAATTACTTTTTTCCTACATTACACCATGATTTTTTTACACATGATAGTACAAATCAGAACCTTCTATTTATAGAGGTTGATCTAACAATTACATCTGAAACGTATTTCTTAGAATTTTAGCCTTAATTTCTCACCTACAATGTACACCAGTTCGAAATATTCAAACATTTAAATCGGTTGATGAATGACTTGTTTTTTGTAAAACTCTCATTAAGACGTTGTCTTACGTTGCGCATACGTTGCCCTTGAGAAACGTGACGTCGTTTCGACTGTCTGCCCAATGAGCATTTTTGTCTATATGGAAGTTACAGCAAATAATATAAAACCTTCATAAAATAACCAAGTTATATTATTTAGTGTTGGTGATAATTTTATAATTCTAATATATCTCTTAAATGAGTAAAAAAGACTTGAAAAACAACTGACCAACACAAGCTTATAAAAATTTATGGTAGATAGTAATGGATAGAAAAACAACATATAGATTTTATAAAAATTCCTTACGAACCCTCAAGTCTAGATATTATTATAAAAAGGTTTTACAACTGTTCTAACAACACTACATAACAAATTAAAGGTTTTTATCGCCTTAGAAATATAAATTTTCCATCTTTCTTCCCTTTGCTTGTTATATATTATTCTCTTTCTTTTTAAAATAAAAAATTTATAAAATGGGTTTTACCAATCTTCTAAAATAAATTAAAATGGAAGTGAGATAAGTTGAAGCAGGAATATGAATATTTATATACTATAGGTTAAATAAAAACTGTTTTCCCAGTCATCCTACTCTGATAATCAGCTGCGGTCCCGTATGTACTGTATAGTTTTCGAATACACTCACAAAATTTTCATGGGCTCCAAAAATACTTGAGAAAACGGGGAAAAAATATTCATTTAAATAATAATTTTTTCGAGGTTTTTTTTCACATATGTTTTTTGCTTTCTGGGAGAAATATTGAATTTTGTATTTGGTTCTTAACCCTAAAAAAGCAATATTTCGATTAAAACACATGTTGAAACCCCATAAATAACGTTTTTATTTTAGTCAAAAACCTATTGTTGGAATCCAAAATGGCGAAAATTTACGACAATTCTATAAAAAAAAATACCATTATACCACTGTTTACCTCTTTCAAACACTATTTTATCAGCGTTTTAAAACATGATGCTAGTTGGAACAAAAGGCTGCAGATGGCGCAGTGTTGAACACTGAACACTGAATCCGTTTCTGCGAGCTTAACATAGTTACCATTGTTCTCTTTTCCTAAATGTATTCGTTTGAGTAAGATCCAGCATACTACACATACCAGGAAAAATACCCGCCTGCACACCCTTCAACCCCGCATAACTGTCAGAGGTAACTATCTCAAGAAGAATTAGATTGCGGGGTCGAAGGGTGTACAGGCACGTATTTCCCTGGTTATGCTGGATCTCTCTCAGACGAATGCATTTAGAAAAAGAGGATAATAGTAACTATGTCAAACTCGCAGAAACGGACCTTGAGGCTGCGTTGCGTCGCGTCGTAAAGTGATGTGTTCACAATTCACGGTGCATTTTTGCGAACTTAACACGGTTACTATATTGTTCTCTTTTTCTAAAACCCGGTTGCCATCTATGGTTTGGTTGGGTTTCTTATGCTTGGGCTCCCCGAATCAAAACACGGATCACGTAGTCTAAGCGAGATTTGCCTATACAAGTTCATGTCGTGATGAGTTTTTTGAGTCAGGGTGGCCGCGCATGGGAAACGCTGGTCGGAATCGGGTGTAAAATGCATTCGATCCCGATATCTGTCATCGAAAACTATCTCAAGAAGATTTGGATCTCTTATCTTACTCAGATTGATGTAATTAAAACCAGATAATGATGGTATGGTGTCTCGCAAAAACGCGCCTTTTGATGTCGCAAAAACGCACCTTTTAAAGTCGCAAAAACGAGCGTTTTGATATCACAAAATTAACCTAAAAAATCTTGTTTGTTTTGTTACAAATTAAAATTGTTTTTGTAAAAACAGTGGTATTATAACCACTATACAAAGAAATGAATAAAAACATTATAGAAAGAATGAATGAGTTCATAAGAATATTACAGGCACCAATTTATATAATTATTGTGTGTGAGTTCTCAAGTTTTTATAAGTGTCTCTTTGTTGTTGGTTAATTAAGTTTTTATAAGTGAGTTGATAGCAACGTTTTAAAAATCAATCTATATATCTTTAATTGATAGTTACTTACGGTTTTATAGATGGGTTAACAGAAAGATTTCAAAAACTTTTGTCACTGATGACTTATATTTTTATAAATGTGTTGGTGGAAACATTGTTAACACCAATTTATATAACATTTGTTACCGATGACTTTAATTTTTATAAAGATGTCCGTGGAAATATTGTTCACGCCAGTTTTATGTTACCTTAGGGTACCATCAATTTAGAACCTTTAATAAAACAAATATACAAACTCAATTCCTGTAGGAAACCTCTAAATACCCTAGGGCATTAATGGAACCCTCTTTATAATAATTATATAAATTTTTGTCCCCAGAGGTTTCTGAAAATGCTCATTGGGTGACGACCATCATTCGCACCTAAATGGGTAATACAGATTCGAGTCGCCTCGACGTCATTGATCCTGACTAGCTTTACCAATTGCCAACGTTATTTTACGTTTAATTTCCCTCACCTAAAATTAGTTACCAAACAAGAATGTTAACTATGTTTGGTTTTTTTTGTAAAAGAATAACAATGGATGCGTTTTTTTTTAAAGACGGATTCTGATGTCTAGGTATAAATAATATAATTCTTTTATTTAAAGCACCTTACACACAGGCCGTTTATCGATAGATAAGATTAGGATACTTCGGAAAGAACCAGGCGCCCTGAATATTTGAAAGATCTAAGAAAATAAATATTTAAAAAAAAATGGTTAGAAATATATTATTTAAATGTTGTTAGTTTTGTTGTAAAACTGATCTAACATTTCCCCAATTTTAGGCTAAATCTAAGCAGCAAAAAATTAATTTACAATGGCCGACAGACGCCAACCTGTTCAAAATGGCGAATTGTTGTATCCTACTTAATCTGAACTAACATTATACCAAGTCAGACCGGGTCTCCAAGTTAAGTCGTCAAGCATGACTTAAGTTACGAAACCCGTCGGTTCGCAAACGTATTACGACGTATTAAAACTGTACGTCCGCCATGCATGTGTACCAATTTAATGTTGACATCGGCCTGCGTACGTATTAGAATCGCACGTCTTGCACGGAGTATGCAATATTTACTTTATCTACGTAATAGAATCTGAATTTGTTTTTAGTAGGTCCATCACACCCTGTGTTACCCTAACCTCACAGTTTTGGCGGTTTTATTTATTCTTGTTTGTGGGAGGAAAATGGGATATGCTGGTTCCCTACAGCAAAGACACATATCCAATCGGATGTTTGAATGGTCATTTTGGCATTTTCAAGAGCACTTGCAACTAGCAATAAGCAGATCCTGGATCCAAAAACTCCAAGAAAAAAAATGGGTTAAAATTTTAAAAAAATTTAAATTAGAACCAACGCCCGAAAATGGACGTGTTCGTTTGGGACGTTGGTTGACGTAGGCCAGTTCCAACGAGCTACAGGTTTTAAATTTCAACGGCAGGCAGACGTCGCTATCCGGCACGTTTAAATTTCCTACGTACTGAAGACGTCGGCTTTGCAGTAAAATCGTACGTCGCTTTGGCCGACGTCGATATATCGTTTCGTTTTATAACGGATAACTAAGAACATCGCTTTTAGCTCAAAAACAACGTTAGGCACAAACGTCCTTGATCAGAATCCTAATTCTACCCGAAATTGACGTCATATTAAGACGCATTTAGTTGGAAGTCAGATTTTTGCTGCTTGGGATTGAGGGAGACTTGTTTTTAGTAAAACAGGAGAGTTCCTGAGCCTTTGATAGAACCGAAAGTGAAATTAACCTTACTATAGACAACCAGATTTTAAAGTTTTTGTAAGCACGTTTTATTTATCTTTTACCATTGGAAAGTTGGACATATTTTATTTTACTTACTTCTTGCTTCAAGAAAATTCCGCACAAGTTACCATCTAATTCTATTTATTTTGTATGTTACACAGATTCTATAGTAGTGGAAGGGGGAGGGAGGGGCTCTCGGTTCTACGGGAGCACTTTTCGCCATCTAAAATTATTTCTATAAACTGCATTGTCTTTTATGTTCTTGCCATCTCTCTTTGTTTATTATTTAAACCTTCATTAATTTTTTGTATTCGCATTTTTTATTTCCCTTTATCTGGCTACTGCACCTTTATTTCTTCATCCAAATTGACGACTATAATTTCTTGATTAGATTCCTCATCCACTTCATGATATTCTACATCATTTAGTTGAACATTGTTGTCTTTGAGATTTGAACCTTCAATATTTACAAATTCAATGTCTTCTTCACTATAAAAATATTCTCCGTCACTTCGACTCTCTTCTTGAAAACTAGCATCATCCTTTGTACTAGATTGTATTGCAAATGAACCTACTATTTCCCCATGCATTTCAGTGTGATTTAACTCATTACTATCTTCTTCATTCTCTACAGAAATATGTTCACCAGGGTTCTTGTCCTGTTCTTGATTGTTTCTATGGTCATTTTGTACCTCAGAAATTTCCTGAGACATATCTACAGTAATTACTTGAAGATCTGAATTTTGAGTTTTAAAACCATCTATCATTTCGAGGGATAAATGGACCGATTTTAACACTTGCTGCAGTTGTTCAAAAGAATGTTCTTCATTTTTTACATTAGCAGAGATTGTTTGAAGGACGACTTCTATTTGGTTAATTATTTTTTCCTTATTTTCTTCTTGAGGGGGACTGGAAACTTTATTTTCGGGTTCTAAAAAAAGTGAGAAATTACATAAAATTATTTATGAGAAAATTACAATACGTGGGCAAATTGTCATTTTCAGAACCGGTTTGTTAACAGTTGGCAGGAGCAATTCCTTACCAATTTTTTGTACAGTTATTGCCTATTATTTCAAAAAATGCCAATCAGTGTACAAATGCAACTAGTAATGTAAATTATCCCCCACCACTGCGATTTTTTTTCCGTCCTATGAAAAATACAAAAAATTAAGCAATGCATAACAATGCCACTGTCAAATTTATTATATTGGGTCACTATGTTGCTAATACTAAATTCCCCCTCGTTCTGTAGGTTAAAAAAAATACATGAAGTTCGTAAACTTTCTGTACGCAAATGCGTTTTTTGCATCTTCCGCACACGGGTAGGTAATAAACATTAACTTACTTTTGTCTACTGAATTGTCTAATATTTCAGATTGTCGGACCAAACTTGACAAAGTGGTTGCCTCTTTTGCGTCTTGGGCAATTTTATGTTCATGCAAAAAGGAATGTTTCCTTTTTTTTCTTGCTTCTTTGCTAAAAAATAGATTTACCAAATTTTCAATCTATTTTCACTTTAATATTATTTATCACTGGCCTAGTATTACAATGTTCTGTGTTTACATTAAGAGCCTATGTTGATAGAACATTGTAATACTAAGTCAGCGTTATGTTGGCTATCAGCCAAGATATTGACTTAATTGTTGAGGATATTAGCGTAGAGAGAGTATTCCAAGAAGTAGTTTTACAGGATTTCACAAAAATTTTACAGAATTTCACAAGGATTTCTCAAG
Source organism: Oxystoma pomonae (assembly GCA_963921995.1). Classification (NCBI taxonomy): domain Eukaryota; kingdom Metazoa; phylum Arthropoda; class Insecta; order Coleoptera; family Brentidae; genus Oxystoma; species Oxystoma pomonae. The sequence goes on along the minus strand of OY998164.1, from coordinate 23,817,750 downwards.
CTGTCTTCATCAAATTTCACAAGTGGTTTACGCCTCAGGGTATTCTCTATCTACGATATTAATGCACATATTTCTATACTGTTCATTTCAAACTCTCCGGACCAATATTTAATATGGCGGCTGACATTTACACACAGAATCTAAATGAATATGAAAATGACGTGTAGGTCAGAAAGAATAAGTTAATGAACATTTAAACATACATAAGCAGGCCCCGCTAAATAATTAAATAATTAAAAATAATTAAAAACTAAACTCAACACAAAAACTATAGAATTTTTCTTAATATTACCCACAGAGGTGAACCAAAAATATTAGCGAAATAGGAGATAAACTGGGTTTAAACATCAAAGAAGAAGATATAATAATAGAGGGTGGGCTAAAAAAACCGTTATTTCTTTTCGGCTGACGTTCTTAAATGCGACCCAACGTTATGATGCGACGTCGTGTTAGCCAACATGCCGACCCCGATTTACACCAAAATGGTGGATGATTTTTGAGTCTCTACGTCGTTGTGCAGTGACTGGAGTCGGAATAGTAATCGTTCATGTTACGTCGCAAAATACGACCTAAAATGACTACAATAGCGCCCTCTTTGTTATTGATTTTTTGGTGGTGTTTCACTACCCAAAATGTTGCCCATCTCAAACTTTGGGATTTTCGGTTACTAAAACGAACTTATCTTTATACACTTTAGAAAATGGCAAACAAAATTATAATATGATAATTACCGTTTATTAAATAGTATATGGCCACTATGGGACCAAAATTTAAAAACGCAATTCGGTTTACTGTCAAATATGCTTAGAAAAGGAATGAAAAAACACGCGCGCTCTTGATTTGTTTGTGTTTAAACGAAAAATATTGCTTTTTTTACCAAAGCCCTCTTTTTAGGATTCCATGGTCAAATACCTATCTCGCCCGGAACATAAAACGTCTCCAAAATGCCATTCAATGGTGTTGGAAAACGCTCCAACAATTCCGCCGATGACAGTTAACTGTCCCCATAACCTTACTTACTTTTTATTCGATTTTTCTAAATAAATGGTCGATGACCTGTGAAATAAAATTTAGTTTTTTCAAATATGGCAGGACACTTTAAAGATCCTACTTCTTGGAAGCAAAAGCAAAAAGTTTTTTTAGTGAGAGCACCAGTCTTTCTCTTTTAGGACCCTAATTCTTGAGCAGGGAACGACATAGAATTGTGTCGAATGATCCCACGTCGAACGTATTTCGTATTCTTGAGCAGTGATCGCTCATTCCATTCTATCAAAAATTGGGTGTTCCCGCTCCCCGACTAAGCCAGGGATCGGTCCCATTGCTCAGGCAAGCATGCGCCTAAAATTTATAAATTTTGAAGAGGTTCCAAGGAAAAGCATATTTTTTTCGAGGGATGGGATCATTCCCCGGGATTGATCCCTTCTTTTGAGGGATCGATCCTTCTCTCGAGATTCAAGCGCCTGACCAATTGAGCCAGTTATTTAAAATCTAGAGAGAGATAGAGCGATCTGCCGTACATACGTGCGGCAGAGGAGGAGAATATAATGCCATTAGTTCATGTGGAAACTTTTCTTCTTCACAAGAAAAGGGCACTTAAGTTCGTCAAAACTCCGGCCGGAAAACGTCGCAAGACCGGCCAGAAATGTCGCAAGTTCACGTAATGTGAAAGTTGTTTAGACGTTGATACGTCGACAGAACGTAACTAGAGTCTCATAAAAACGTCCACACGACGTCACTGGTTTACTAGAAAATGCACCAACGCGTGACAGTTCGGCTAAACGTTGAGTAGACGGTAACAATGTCACTGCAGTATTATCTAACGTTAAAGCAACGGAATTTTGTCGTACTATGCAAGATCGTCTGAAAATCACTAATTTATACACCCAAATTAACGTCCATTTAGGTGAAATATGTGGTCATTGGTCAGAAAAGTTGCTTGGGAGCTTCTGCGAAAAGCCAATGCTTCAGACTATATGAAACTTTTATCAAAATTGACCCCCCTTACCAAAATTTTATGTGCGCTACTGTACTCGATTTTATACATTTGTCATAAAGACACGTCTTTCTCGTGCACAGAGAGGGATTACTTCTAAAAATCGAACAAGAAGTAATAAAGCTCAACGGCAACGAAGTAAGTGGTGTTTTATAACCCTTTGTAAAACATAGGTTTAAAAACCTCTAATTTTTGTTCTACTAGGGATTTGTTAAATCTCGTCAGATTTTGTGCTCTGCGAGAAGCTAAGGCTCTGGCCAATATACTCTATCTGCCAGTTATGACATTATATGAGCCAAAAAGGTGATATTTCTCAGCAAGAAATTGCAAAGGTGATCAGCGTCATACCGGCCATATTGGAAAAAAAGCGAGGCAAAATTTAATGATAATTTATTCTACTCACCGTTGAACAGCGGGCCGTTTATGGTCTTTGTAGAGGGGCGGATATAGGCAAACTAGGTTTATTAAAAATTGCTAAAAAAGTATTGCATTTGAAACTAGATGATATCTTGCAGTTTAAGGTGAAGGAGCGCAACAGAGTAGGAGTTATCTTTAAGACATACAAATCAGCTAATGGTTTTGTAAAAAATAATATTAATAATGAAAAAGGCCTGAAGGCTTACATATCATTTAATTTAGTGACATGCAGAGGGGTGGTGCGTGGGGTAGACACCTCCTTTAAAGAGGAGAAGATACTAAATGCAAGCCATGCTTTCTGTGGAATCATGGGGGTAAAGAGATTTCAAAGAAGGGATAAAAAAAATCCAAACAAAGAATTTATTGACACAGGCACTATGCTTTTTACATTTGCAGGGTTAAACATTCCAAAAGAAATTAAAATTTTTGAATTACCTGCTTTCGTTTTGGCCACACAGCCAAACTGTGCAAGGCGGGTGGGGGGCGGTGTAGAACATGTGGCGGGGAACATGAGGGAGACACAAATAATTTCAATATATGGTGTATACATTGTAAAAACAATTCTCATAACTCCTTAACAAGAACTTTTCCAGAATATTTGGGGCAGAAAGAGATTAAAAAAATCATGACATTAGAGAGACTCACTTTTTAGGAAGCAAACCTAAGACTACCCAAGAAGAAAGATGTTCCAGGTCTCCGAGATCCAGGACATTTCCCTCCGCTTGAAGAGGAAAGAGAAGATAGGATGCAAATGAGCAAAGAAAACCAAACCCCAAACATCAATAAAAGAGCCAGAGAAATGACATGCTCCACACCAAAAAGGAACAAAGAAGAACACAAGGCACTTCTTATCTCGCCAAGTGGGAGAAATTTGGGGATGACATCACCAATCACAAAAAGGAAGGAATCACCTTTTCTCCCAAAAAAACAGGGAAAGGAAATGAAAGATAATTTTATTTGAAAATAGCCTTGAAATCAACCAATAAAAAAAATAAACAGAACCCAGACACCAGCAGACAGCCCACACAACCAAACAAAACAGAAAACAAAAATGCAAAACAAAAAAAGAAGACATCAAAATAATGCAATGGAATATACAAAACGTAAATGCTAACAGGGCTGACCTAATTATGCTAATAAGACAACATAATCCGGATGTAATATGTTTGAATGAAACCTGGTTAAAAAAGGAACACAATTTATATATTAAATCATATCAACCCATTAGAGTGGACAGAATGGATGGGTATGGAGGTATTGCCACCTTGGTAAAAAAACACATTACATACAAAACAACCTACACATCAAAAAGTGACTCGACGTTTCATGCAATTATAATTAACATAAACGGAATAAATATTGTTAACATATATACAACCCTAAACACTCCAAACTTCTAAAACCACATCACACACATTTTCCAATTGGCAAAGGAAAAAAGCATCATAATGGGAGATCTTAACGCACACCATAGAGTACGGGGAAGCAGAAATATGGCAATGGCAATGAAACATTGAATAAAGTAGAAGAGCACAATTTAGTGATTTTAAATGATGGAAGATCCACAAGAATGCAACCTCAGGGACAAAATCCGAGCCCAGTAGACCTAACCATAGTGTCAAGTAGCCTCACCCATGAAGCTACGTGGGATATTATTCCACATCCAGAAAACAGTCATCACTATCTCACCATATGTATTCTAAAAAATACCAGAACAGGACAAGTCTTCATGGAAAATGGATTCAAATACAACTTAAAAAAATCAAATTGGGAGGTATACAACAATATTGCAAATAAAGAATTTCAGAATAGTAAAGTAAATAAATATGAATAATTTGAGGAAAAATTAAATCAAGTCGCAGAAGTATCATTAGCCAAAAAAACAGAAACAATCTACAGAAAAACTTAAGATAGGAAATCCTTGGTGGGATGAAGAGTGCAGCTCAAAAGTTAAGGAAAGAAAAGCAGCATCCGAACTATTTCAAGAAACCCCAAACATCGAAAAACTACATAAAGCTAAAAAAGAAAATGGCTAGAACCAAAAAACTGCTAAAACAAAAAAAGAAAATTAAATTTAGGGAATACTGCGCAGGGTTAAATAGGGACACCAACATCACGGAGGTCTAGAACACCTTTAAAAAGTTTTCTTACGTACAGAACTACAAAAATAAAAAACAATTACCAGAAACGGATCCTAGAAAACCTAACACCAATTAACATCGAACCTTCATTCGCCCTGAAAGAAAAAGAAGACCATAGAATGGAATTTAACATAGATGAAATGATTACCTGTATTAAGGAGAACAAAAAGGATTCAGCACCAGGACTAGACCAAATTTCATACTCTATGCTATACCATCTACCGATATGTATTCTCCAAATATTGGTAACCATTTTCAATAAAATAAGAGAGGGAGACCCAATTCCTAGCAACTGGAAAAACAACTAATAATAGCATTTCCAAAACCAAACAAAGATCCTGAAATGCCAAAAAACTACAGGCCAATAGGACTCAGCTCTTGTGTGCTGAAAATTCTAGAGACATTAATTAGAGATTAATTTAGAGAGAAAAGGATTTTTCAAATGGGGTTCAGAAAAAACATAGGAATAAATAACAACTTATCTTACATTACAATCTACATCCAGTCAGCTTTTGGGCAGAATCAAACAGTTATAGGGGTATTTCTGGACATAAAGGGAGCATATGATAGCGTGAGGATCCAGGTGCTAATTTATAGAATACTGGAAAACAGACAGTCTTACATAAAAGACAAAACAGGAAATTTAATAGGCCTAAAACAGGCAACCGTAGAGCTATTGCTTAAGCTCTATTCTATTTAACATATACATCAAGAAAACATTTGAATTAATTCGGAACACAGTAAAGATTTTGCAGAGGTCATGCTTTGGACCTAATTGAAAATTTTCTATCAAGTCATAACCTAAAATTAAGTAAGACAAAATGTGAAGCCATATGGTTCAGAAAAACTAATAGTAGAATGACACCTCCAGATATTAAAATAGCTGGACAAAAAGTGCCATACAAAAAGAGCATCAAATACCTAGGAACAATCCTACAAAACAATTTAAAATGGAAATCACATACTGAAAAAAACTTAAACAAAGCAAAAAAGGGATTAAACTTAATGAGACCATTTTCTGGAGTCTGGTGGGGGCTGACCCCAAATCATTGAAATTAGCATTCAATGGGTTGGTCAGGACTCACCTGGATTTTGGAAGTATGTTCTTCGAACCAATATCAGAGAGACTAGCTCAGAGTTTGGATTCAGTATACCATCAAGGATTGAGGATCATTACTGGATGTATGAAATCAACACCAATACCTGCTTTGTATGCAGAAGCCTCATGCTTTAACCCAAAAACCAGAACATTATTAGCACAGAAGTTAATAGCCAGAGCAGCAAGTATTAGGGGAAATCCTTTAATAGAAGCTCTTAATCAATACAATCAGGTAGCAAAAAACAGAAACATAGAGAAAGGAAAAATCACTAATATGCTGGAAACCTACAGGTGTATGGGAAAATACCTAAGAAATATAAAAACAACTGCAAGTGCGCCATGTTTTGAGGAGGCTTTTGACATTCAATATCAACAAATTCCCATCATCAATCTGGAAATTCAAAAATAGAAGAATAGGGGAGAACAGGAATTTAGGGAGAAATCAAATACATGCAAAAATACACGTTTGTATATACAGACGCATCCAAGGTCGAAGATAAGGTGGGGTTTGGGATCCATATTCCAAAAGTAAACTTCAACTTCTCAGGGAAATTACCCAACAGTATCAATACATGCACTGCAGAAATAATAGCCATTAATGAAAGCCTCAATGTTTGTTTGCAAAAGAACCTAAAAAACATCATTGTATTTAAAGATTCAAAAAGTGCATTAGACAAATTGAAAATAAATAAAGTAGCTCTCAAACAACACTACCTATCTCTGAAGACCAAAATAATGATATCTCTAATCAGCCAAACAACTAACATCTACATTGCATGGATTCCAGGGCATGCAGGAATAAAGTGGAATGAAGTGGCTGACCAGCTAGCGAATGTGGGAAGAATATTAAACATACCCAAAGAGTTCAAATACACAGTAGAAGATATTGTCAATATCTCTAAAGCAAAAACCTCCAAAATTTTTATGGAAGAATGGGGAAAAAAGGTAAAAATAAGGGGGAATAGCTATAATAAGATACAACCTGTGTTTCCACAGAAAGCATGGTACGAAAAAGTAGAATTTATAGACAGAAAGACCATAACCACCATTGCCTCATGGCAAGGCATCTCTTCAAACTGAAAATCAAACAATCACCTCTCATGTGGACAGGTGGAGAACATAACTCATATTCTGTTCGAATGCCCGATAAATAAATGGCCAGATTATGACCTGTACAGAGCCCTCTCTGGAACAGGAATAAGCTTACCGCTGTCAGCGGATACCTTGCTGGGAAATCTCCCCCCAGTAAGAATTTAAAAAAAATCATGTATTTTCTCTCAAAAAACAAAACATCCCTCTGAAAAAAAAAAAATTAATTAAAAATTTAAAACAGTTTTGAATAAAAATTAAGGAATCTACTCACCCTCAAAGTAATAATTTTAACATGTTCGGTCCAAGTCTATATGTGTGTGAATGATTTCCCAGTCCCAAAATACAAACAAAAAATAAAAACAAAGAAGAAAAACATCAAGAAACAATAATCAAGGTTGAGGAAAGAAAGAACGTAAGACATAATAAAGAGTGGAGCAAGAAAACAGCCAAGAAACCAAGTGGCCAAGAGCCAGACTATCTTGGATTCTACGGAGAAGAGCTGGCAAATTATCTCGGAACGAGATAGAGCCAATACTCAAAGAAGAAGAAGAAAATTGGAACAAATAACCTTAAGAAACGGTCATTATATACACGACGTTTTAAAGGTTTTCTTTTAGGATATTTTTCAAATTATTTTCCTCGTATCATGTCTGCAAAGGTGTTTTGAATATAAAGTTAAAAGAGAAGATAAATTGATGGTAAACTTGACTTGAGATTCTACTCTAGGGTCCCCGCCTTGTTTGGCCATTTTTTCGTCAAAATTGCTTGTCAAAAGTTTCTAATAATGTCCTGAAGAAATCCCTCAATGTTAAAAACTTTTTTGGTTTAAAACTGAAGTCAAAGTTACTTATTTTTGACCTACAGTTATTCCTCAAGGTTAGGGTTTTTTTTGGAATAAGTTTTAGGACAAAAATTTGGGTTTTTGACCAAATAAGTACAACCTAAAAATATGTTCGAACTTTATGAAAAATTATTCTATTTTATTTAACTATATGGAATATTAAGATTTAATTAGGTTAAAACTTCAGTTTTGTTTTTCTTGATGGGAAGAAAGTAGTTCTGGTAGAAAACAAGAAAACTCCTTTGCGTCACATGTCCTCTAACGAACTGTCATGATCAGTTGTTTAGATTAATCAATAATCATAACTTTCATGTTCCTTCTCGGTATTTCCAAATTATAAGATATTTCCTTAATTACTATTGTATCTTCAACCCTTGTTTGGATTTTGGGCTATTAGATACCTATACCCTCTTATCATAAAAAGGGATAGGAAAAACCAGATGGAAGCTCAAAATTCAAAAGAAAGTAGATGTTTAGGTAAAATTTGGGTTTGAGGAAGAGAGGGCATTCACGTTTTGATCGTCAAAAATTATACTTTGTGTTAAAGTACCTACCTAGTAGTGATGATCCTGACAGTTTTGTATTTTAACATGCCAACAGAAAAAAGAAACAAACCTTTCACAGCATCAAGCAGTTTTTACAGAAAAGTTAAAAAAAAATAAAAATGATAGTGGGGACCCAACAAGTCCTAGTGGATTTCTACAAGTGCCGAACACAACCAATGGGAATACACACAATCGTTACGCTCGCAAATGTCATATAACGACTGTGTGTATTCCCATATGATGGAACTTTTTCGAATTGTTTGCTTGCTTAATTGCTCACTAGCGTAAATCCGCCTTTATCTCAACAATCAACATGAGAACCGAACAATGGGCAGGGGGTGTGCGGGGAATAATTGGCAATGAATTTGAAAAATAGATAAACCGTCCTTGATGCAAAATTAATAAGAAATTTTGGCTTCAACATTGGAAATTTTGTGTTTGAGGGAAAAAACTGGTTAACATGACTTTTAGGTCACGGTCGCCAAAAAAAAGTAAGGCGCCATATGTTTTTTTCTCTTTTTTAACAAGTTTTTATTATTTTTATTGAAAAAAAAACTACAAAATCTTTATAGAAATGATTTGCTTACACTTGTTTCACACCCAAATATTAAATTATGATTAAAAATTGGAAATAATATTTAATTAGTGTTTTACCGGAGCGTAATTTTGGTGATTTTTTTGTTAAAACTGCATGTTTCGGTGGGCGCGTGAATTTTATGGACAAGTAAAAGTACACAATACAACAAAACAATTTTCTTCGCATGTCGGTTTCCTCCCATTAATAGTTTAAAATAGTAGTTTAACCCCTGGGCCATGAACATAATTATTATTTTTCTCTTTTTTATTTTCATTTAAAAATGTTTTCATCTCCTGCTATTCCGACACGTAGAAGGCGCTTCAGTCACAGACAAACAAGTGGGCAGTGTGTGCAATAGGACACAAATTAGGTTGAGAATTTATGTGTACATGTGTCCCAAAAGTTGGTAAAAAGTGCCTTCTGGGCAGTTTCACCTTCAGGAAAAGAAAATTTAATTACCTATTTTATCCCACCAAATTACCTTGGTTTTTGTCCGCACTTTGGTAAAAATGCGGGAAATTTCCCTCTTTTTTTGACCTCCCAGTTTTTCATAAGAAAAAATTACTAGCTTAACTCGGAAATATTTTACTTGGATTAGATATTTTTCACTCCTTCTTGCCAAACATTTTTGTCAGCCAATTTACCTGGTTTCAATTATCCGGAAAGCCCCGTCATTTAAGTGTAGTCAGAGGTATGATTCGTAAAAATCGGACAAGAACTAAAAAAGCTTAGCTCAACGAAATATATTGAATTTATGTATCTTTTAATTTGAACAATGATACATATGACATACCTTCTTAATATGGTCTCAGAATTAATTTTCACAGCCATTCCCACTTGAGTGCTGATGGGCAAATAAAGTAAGTCATCCTGCCATTCATGTCCGTAATGAGTTTTGTAATAAGCAACCTTAAAAAATTAAATAAAAATCAAAACTAAGAAAAAAATTAACTTTACAGTTTAATGTTAAAAACCAAAAAGCCTAATAATAAAAACAGGCCTTAGTCTTTAAGTTCATAAGAACCAATTTGGTTTGTTACAGTAGTTCGAGTAATTGTTTAAAAAAAAAACACTCACAAAAGAGAAAACATCATATCAGAATATATTTTATTCTACAAAGAACTAGTTCTTATTTACAAAGCAACATTTAATCATTTACTTTTAGCTTTAGATAATCGAATTTATAATTAAATATAATAGGTAAAAACATCACGTATATTATTAAATAATTTATATAATTAAAATTAAATGAATAACTGTAACTGATTTAGATATATAAACTTGTTATCTCTAGAATCACAGATATTTGATGTTAAACAAATGTACTTTTTCCAAATAATGCTATACACTTTTAAAAATAAAAATAGTTTACAATTTATTAACCATAACCACGGAACAAGATGGCAAAAAAACTTGAATGTAATTGTTAATAGAGCACATAAGCAAAAATCTCAAAAAAACTACGTTTTTCTTTCACAAAAATTATTTAATTTTTTACCATTACAAGAAAAAACTTTTTTAATTGAAATTGACAAAATTTATGTATTTAGAAAGAAAATGAAAAACTTTTTACTAAACAGCAACCGGGTCATGATAAGAAGTTTAATTTAATAATAATTTCTAATGAAATCTTTAAAAAAAACACAAAAAAAAAATCTAATCTTATTAAAAATAGAGACAAGGGCTAGTGAAAAAACAGGAACATGTTATTTAGTGTTAAGGCTAGAGCTAGTTATTAGGCTTACATTTCTTAAAATATTTTTTTACTAGAATATATTATTATTATTATGTATTAGATTAAATAATGGATCTACATTGCTGCAAGTATCTAAAAACATACCACGCGCGACTTCGGTCTTTGTGGTCTTTTCTTTGTTTGCACAATATAAATTCATTTTGCATTATGTAATTATTATCTGTACGTTGCAAATAAATAAAAAATAATTAAATTGGGATAACGATTTTAATTTTTTTAATAAGGTCAAATATTAATAAAATTAAAAACAACAAAGAATAACACAAATAATTAAATAAATAAATAACAAGAACCTATAAGAATTTAAACACATATGGTACAAGTAAAATTAATTCAAAAATAGTTTTTAAAACAAATTAATGGTTGTTTATAGGAATGAAACCAACATCCGGTTGACGTACCGAATCTGACCAGTCCGGCTTCCCTGCCGGACGTCCGGTTTGGCCGGATTTTTAACCAAATCAGGCCGGATTTTTTTTAATGAAAAATATACTTTTATATAAAATAAATAGATAAAATAAAACAAAAACAGGCCAACTTTTGTTATATTCAGCCAAAAAATAAATACAAAATACAACAGTAAAAACAGGGCTCTTAAATAAAATATGGCATTGAATAAGGTTCTTAGTAGTCAAAGTTTATTTTTTTTAGGTTATGGTGGATAAACAATAGTTTTTCAGCATTATGTGTGTAAAGTAGTTTAAATAATGGGGAAAATAATTTAACTAAAAAATCTGCCGGACATCCGTGGTCCGGTCTAATAGCTTGGCCGGACATTCGGGGCCCGGTAGTTCGGCCCAATGTGAGTCCGTTCCATCCCTAGTTGTTTAATAGCTAGTTGATGAAGGTTGTATATTTAAAATAATATTTAAAGATACAAAATTTTTTACACAGATTAATACAGAATTATAGAATGTTAAGACTATGAAGACATTAAAAAAAAAACAATAAAATGGAGCATAAAATCTCCAGATATAATAATAAAAATTACTCGAACCAATGGTCAGAGGAAAAACCAACCTCTAACGGAATAATTAGTACTCGTCCAAAGTATAGTAAGCTTTACCAACCAAGGCACTTTTAACCTGTGATTTAAATAGTTCCTGAGAGTCATTCAGTCTTATGTCCATCCAGTTTCTTGTCAGAGCAGACCTTGGAATTGGTAACAACAAATTAAAGAATTATCTGCTGTTATATCTCTGTTAAAGTTTTGACGATTTTTGTGAATTAAAGTTACAGTCTCTAGAATGAACAAAGATGGAAGTGACAATATTTGCTGTTTTATAAATCGTAGTCTGCAAGAGTCCTATGCCCTTGCAAAACTTAAGTATATGCACAGGGAGATGCCAATGCGTTCTTTGAGATCAAGGCAACCCGAATTCCCTGGAAATTCAATAAGAGGTACAAAGTCGAAATTCCCGATAGGAAATTCTGGCAGAGGGAGAACCTCCACCTTCGAGAGGAACGCTGTGATATACTACACCAATGGCTCCAAGCTATCGGAGAGGCTGACAACAGGGGCGGGGGTCTACGTGCAAGAACGAGAAGAAGTTCGGATGAGCTACTCGCTCGGAGAGCAAGTTACGGTCTTCCAAGCCGAGGTATACGCCATTATAATGGCGGCAAAACTAGAAGAGGTTCGCAATGGTCCGGAGAAGCATGTGTACATATGCTCCGAGAGCCAAGCGGCCCTAAAGGCACTCAGTGCGCCAAAAATTGCCAATAGTCTGGTGGAAGAGTGCGTAAAAGCACTGGAAGCCTTGAGTCAAGACAAAAGAGTTACATTGATGTGGGTACCGGGACACACGGGAGTGTCGGGCAACGAAAAGGCGGATGAACTCGCTCGGATGGAGGCCAGCACTCAATACGTGGAGCCGGAACCACTCTTAGGTATAACAAGGAGACAGCTGAAGAGTCGACTCATTAAATGGGCTAACGATGCACAGACAGTCCAAAAAATTCATCGACGGACCGGACGCGGCCACGAAGATATTGGACTACTGACAGGGATACTGACCGGCCACAACCGACTCAGTAAGCATCTGACTCGCATCGGGATCGGGAATGACTCCATCTGCCGTGCCTGCGGGAGGGCGGAGGAGACATCCCGGCACCTCGTTGCGGAGTGCGATGCATACCTAAGGATGAGGCACCAGGTACTCGGACAACCGAATCTGGATGCAGAGGACCTACAAGCTCTCAAGTGGGACAAAGTACTGGACTTCGTGAAGAGAACAAGCGGTACAGGTGGTGGATTAGGGGGCTGGGCTGGGGTAAGGTAAAAAGGGACCGCTTGGGCCTACTTGCCAGGTCTTCGGCCGCCCCCTAGTTACTACTACTACTACTACTACTAAGTATATGCAAATTGGCGAGTAAAAAAAAATGTAAACTAATAAAAGCTGGTAACCCCTATTTGCAGACACTTGTTTATGTGTCCTTTGACTAAAACTTTCTTTAGTAAGGGGTTCAAAAAAGACGAAAACTTAACCCATCTCTATCTTACCCTTTGCCAGTGTTAGTTAACATAAAAAAGTCCGTTCAAATGGGAGTAAGTAAAACAAATGTACATGAGAGCAAGATTGTTAAGCTTGTCTTGGAGCTGGGAAATCAGAGAAAACAAGGTCAACGAAACAAATAAATTTTCATTAGTTAACAACTTGAGGAAGTGTTACATATTTTTTGCTTTTTAGAATCGTTTTTAAAATCAATCCCATCGTTTTAGCATTGTTTAATATAAAGGCAACATTTTTGCACTTTTGATTGGTCAACAGTTCTGTTGGTATTTTGTTGCTGCAACAAAATACCAACAGAACTGTTGACTTAAAAATTGTTTACCTTACATTTTCCTGTAGTATAGTCCTTGTTCATGATAATCTGACTGGTACAAGCGTAAGCCATTTTACAAGATCTTGTCTTTTTAAGCGCCCTCTTTCTGTTAATTCGCACTGCCGAGTGATTTGAGGAAGCTGATCTCCAACATTCATAATAGCATTTCTCAGAGGACCCAGAACCCCTAGTTAGGACGTATTGAAGATTATTTGATGACTGTTCTGTTAAAAGCCAGGTTTTGAAATCTAAAAATGTTAAATTTAAATTAGACCTGAAAGTTGATTTTTATTATAAATCTGAGAATTCTGCTATCAGAGTTCAGCCAAGGTGATGAGCCAAATATTATGTAAATAGCAACTTTCGAATAAAAAAATATGTACTTTTGATGAACTTTTTTTTTCAAAATATGTACCTAATATGTAGCAAAAAGCATTTTTATAGCAAAAAATTAAATCGATTTTACATTTTAATTAGAGACGTATCGAGGAGCTTGACCTGGGAAGGGGGAGGGAAGTTTTTAGGAACTGGGATGGACACATGTAATATATAATAATTATAATAAATAATGTCGCAATCCAAAATAGGAAAATAATAATACATACATTTATTTAATATTTTAATCGGTTAGTATAGATCGTTTAGTAAGCCAAAAACTAATAATTTTACAAAGATATTGTTAGTCATACAAGTATAAAGCATATAGACTTATAAAATACACAAAACATTACATTTAAAACAATTAAAAAAATTATTAAAACCACCAGTCACAAACATAAAATAACATAAAACAATGTTTTGTGGACATTAAAATTTTTTAAACTAAGTATATTATTTCTTAAACTATGTATCACATGGTAAATTAAATGTTAATATTAATGTTTTAAAAGTAAAAATGTTGTTAGGGATTAAATAAACACTAATATTCCCAAAGTGATAAAGTCTATAGATAGCAATAAGTTGGTTAACAATTTTTATTTAAAAAAATTAAATATACATATATACACATACCCAAGCAGACATTCATTATGTGAAGTTAAAATATATAATAATTACAAGGTATATAATAAATAAAACTAGTAAGTCACCAACGAAACAATAAATGACAAAAACACACATACACACAACAAAATTAAAAAAAATAATAATAAAGTTAATCAAAAGTAAAAGAGGTCATAAAATAAAACAAACATAAACATACACCAGAGCAAGTATCACAGTTTAATTCAGACTATATTATAAAATTAAAGCTACTAAAATGATTAGATTTCAAATAAACAAACACACAGGCAGACATACAGTAAAAAAAAGCAGTTTAGCCGCGAGTTGTTAACACTATTTTTTTGAATACCTTTATCAAAAAATCCAAGAAAAACAGGAAAATACTTTTTTTATACCTTCATCAAAAACATGATTTTAGTAACTATCTGCAGATAACTAAAGCATGGCTTTTTTGGTTACCGATGCAAAAAAACCTTTTTTGATCACGGGTGAAAAAAAAGATATCTGTCCCTTTTTTATCCAAAGTTAAAGGGAAATAGCGGAAAATAATAATAATAATATTAATATAAAATATCAAATTGTCAAAGATTAAAAGGTCACCGAGTAAAAAGACACATCGCTATGGAAACGATTTTTATTTCATTTACCAGCCGCCTTGATTTATAGTGTAAAGATGGTGTGTTGCGAGATTTTTAAAAGTATTTTCCTGTTTTTCTTGGACTTTTTGATAAAGATATTAAAAAAGTGTTATCAACTCGCAGCTAAAGTGTGCTTTTTTTACTCGCGTTTTTAAATACCTCGCTGCGCTCGATATTTAAACCAATGCTTGTAAATAAAAGCACTATTTTAGCCACTAGTTAAAACTACTATTAAAGATCTCGAACGAAGAGCACTTGTCGCAACACACCATATTTAAACTATAAATCAAGGCGCCTCGTAAATGAAATAACAATCGTTTCCATCCATGTTTATTGTTGCGACATTTTAATCTTTGTACTTTTTAAAGATTAAGCAAACTGTCTCCAATATAAAAATGCGTGTAACAGTTAAAATCTGATGTTTTAAAAATAACCGTTTTTGCAAAACGAACGCGGACTCGAAAAGAGATTTGCTACAACAACCCCAGAACGCTATTCCATAACGTAAAAACGACTCAATTAATGAAAAATATGTTGTCCTGGCCATATTGTATCCCAACCCATTAAATGCCGTGCGTAAGGCATAACATCCCGAGGCAAGCTTTTTATTTAAATCTGTGACGTGCTCATAAAATTTTAAATGACTGTCAATATAAATTCCCAAAAATTTAGTGGAATCAGAACACCAAGAGAGGAATGTCACTAATTGAAAACCTAAAACTTAAAACTTTCGTTTTTTCTATATTAAAACAGAGGAAGTTGCTATTTCTAGTCTTTGTGATACCAATAATTGTGTCATCAGCAAAAATTGTAAAAAATCCCTGTATATTAGTTTTAATTAAATCATTGATATACAAAAGAAACAGAATTGGGCCAAGTACCGAACCCTGTGGAACCCCCTGATTAATTGATTTTGGATCCGAGGTTTGATATCCAATTTTGCCAGCTTGTTTTCTCCAACCTAAATAAGATCTAAAAAATGTCAATGCACTACCTCTTTTAAAAGTAACTCATGGTTAACGAAGTCAAACGCTTTAGAAAAGTCGCAAAAAACAGCCGCGTCATAATCTTGGTTATTTAGCTTTAAATAATCCCACTCACTTAGCATTGCCACTGGCTTTCGGTTGGAATGTGCTGGGCTGATCAACGTTTAAATAGACCTCTTTTAGATCCGACCCACGGTTTCCGATATATAGGCGTTGAAAGTTGGAGGTTTTGAAATTTTAGGGATTTTTCACTAAACTCAGTTTTTTGCCTTTTTTGTTGTATTAGAGTAGCTAACTTGCTACTTCCAGTATACCAGTTTTTAGGTAGAGAACCAGGCTATTGAATGCAGTCGAAAAAATTGACATATTTCATTTAAATCACTCTGAGTGGCGGCACAAAAAGAACAAACGTTTAAATATTTTTTATTTTTTGATATGTTACAGAAAAATCTTCAAACAAAAAAAACATAAGCTACATATGTATAAGTTCATCACACTTTGTGACAAACGACCGTGAACCTGGAAAATGCTCGGGTTATGTATATGTGGATACCATGCTAGAGACTAAAAGGCTCAGCCGATTTTGACAATAGTGGTACCGCTGGAGTGCTCTGAGTCTCAGAGGTACTATATGCCATATATTGACAAAAACGATACCTCCCCTAGCCGTGTGGGTTAGGGAGGCAAAAATGGCAGAATGGCGGCTCGCATCCGCCATATTGATTTTCTTCTTAAACTATATGGTATATAGTACCTGTGACTCACAGCACTCCAGCGGTACCACCTTTGTCAAAATCAGCTGAGCCTTCTGGTCTCTAGCATGGCATACACATATACATAGTAGAAATGGGGACAATAACCCGAGCATTTTCCAGGTTCACTGGCGTTTTTCGCAAAGTCTGATGAGCTTATACATATGTAGCTTATCTTTTTTTTTTCTCTGAAGATTTTTCTATAAAATATTTCGCTGTTTGTTCTTTTTCAATCAGCGAAAAATTGCATATTGAAAAAAAAGCTTTTTACATTTTTCAAGTTTGTGCCGCCACTGAGAGTGACATAAACAAAAGTATGTCAATTTTTCCAACTGCATTCAATAGCCTGGTTCCCTACCTAAAAATTGGTGTACTGCAAGTAGGAAGTTAGCTACTCGAAGACCACAAAATAGGCAAAGTTTATTAAACATCTCTAAAATCTGAAACCTCTAACTTTCAACACCTATATCTCTGAAACCGTGGGTCAGATCAAAAAGAGGTCCATTTAAACGTTGGTCAGGGAGAACAGATCTACAACATATCAAATGCCCAGCTCATTCCAACCAAAAGCCAGTGGCAATGCTAAGTGAGGGGTCCTTTAGCCAAGTGGGTTGTTGGCTCGGTTGTTGGTTAACTGGTAAATGAAAAATATTTGGACATGGTAAAAAAAAGCTTTTAATTATGAAACTATCTGGAGAAAAAAGAGTGTTATGTTTCACAAGTACTTAAATTAAAAATATTGGTAATATACATCCACATAAACATATACAAAATACTTCTTAGTTAACTCTGTGTTTCGGACTTCCATTGTCTATATTTTATTTATACACGACGTTTTGATCAGAGATTGTACTGATCGAAATGTAGTTAATTTGAAATACATCATTGTCGGAAACTTTCAAACAATACTTCTTAATATTGAAGTAGTTTTTTTTAGGATTTAAATATGTTATAAATAACACTCAAACATTTTAAAAAATCGCACATTTATGTCACATAGTAAAAGAAAGAATTGTCTAACTAACTTTAGGCCCATAAGTAGATAAGGCAAAAAAAATGATTTGTGATATATATAAGCAAAAAATTAAATCCTGATAACGCTAAAAGACTCAAATAAACAAATTAGTTTATCAATGCAAAGGGGAAATAAAATTTCCATCCATATTTTTTTTACTTATTATTTTCTACTTACCTTTAACACTATTAAACTCCATCTCTTCCAATTCCCAAGGTTCTTCATGTTTCTCGTCCAAATGATATCTTAAATGCATATTATTATGAAAGTACAAATTGCAGTCCAGACAACAAAACCTTGTTACAATGTCTTTCAGCTCGGCATACTGCGGCATTTCCCTATTATGGACTTCCCTATTATGTCGATTGTAGGTGGATCGATTAGCAAATTGTTTGCCACAAAGGGTACAGTCCACTGGACTCTTTTTCACATCAGAAATCCTAAACACAAATGGAAAAATTGATTAATTGTTTGAAATGTGTGTAATTTTTACAATTTTGACCCCCCCCCCTGAAACTTTTTTATGTGCGACACTGAAGATAATATAGTTCATTATTGACACTATTAGGTACAAAAGATTTGGTTCTTCTCCATATATTGAGGTATTACCTAATTAAATCGGATAAGAAATAAAAAAGTTATGGGTATTCAATGTACCCCCAAATTTTGTACAACGTCTATGTTTTGCCTCAGAAGAGTCAGACCAGGGCCTGTATTCTTGACACCCATGCCCGTGAGTGTGAACAAATTTTACACTTCTCACCTGCTTTGAACCATGTGAAAAGTGAGATAGGCAAATACTCACCTAATACCTAGAATACCGGCCCAGAAGCGACAAAGCGCTAAAATTGAGTGCTGGGTATGGTATACTTAATACATCATTATCCGTCGCGATAATATTATATTATATTTAAGTAGTACACTTTTTTTTATTGTTATTTGACATTTAAATGAAATACAGACGGGTCAAACCATATCAAGTCAACCAGGCAATAGTTTTGACCATCTCCGATTTTGATGATTTTTGGCACACTTATTCGTCTTATCAAAAAACTCAAAAATCCAAAAAATCAAATTTTTTGGATAAGCGGTTTTTGTTTTATTGATTTTTGAAAATCAAGAAATTGACCAATATGTCCTTGACAGACACTTACAAAAATAGTAATATCTCAAAAACTATTGCTCCTATAGAAGCGAGTGATAGCTCATTTTGAAGGGTTTTTAAAGACCTTTTTAAAGATGTGTGACACAAAATAGTTTGTTTAATTTTTTTTTTTGAAAAATCTCAAAAACACATTTTTTAATTTTTTTCAAATAAATATTTCTTTTTTTTTCAATGTTTTTTTAACATTTTTGGAAAATTTTAGGATGGAGAAATAATTAAGTCATACTTTAAAAAAATAAGATATTTAATACAGGGCTAATTTACCCAATATGGGTATAACAAAAAAATTAAAAGTAAGAATAATAGAAAATTTACAATAAAAAATATTTAGGTTGCTAATTTTTTTTGTAAAATATTTGAGGAATCTGTCATTTCTTCTGCAGTTAGCGTATATGTCCTACCAGTGGCAGTATTTGGGTTGACCCGTCTTAAAAGAGAATTTTGATCTATAACCAACTAATATCAACTTTTGGCTTTGGAAAGTAAAAAGACGGAGAGGGACCATGAGAATGTAAGAAACTAACTTTTAATTCCCCGCTTTCTATATTTTTGCCAATGATACATCCCATCCACCAAAGACAGTCATAGTTTATGGTTACAAAACCGGAGTCGATGTTTTCAATTTCTGTGTTTGACAAACCACAGGTTGCAAAAAGACATTGAATATTTTCCTCTTTACTTAGTGAAAATGGTTTTGTAATAATTTTTTCATTACTGAGGGGGATAATCGAGTGCAATTTTTGAGTCCCAGGTATCGATTGTGCTTCCAGGTATCTTTTTCAAAAACTTTTCATGTTGCTGGTAGTCATTTAATGAACAATATTTAAATGTTATACCAGGAAGGTTTTCTGTTGCAAATTTAAAAAGATCTTCGGGGGTCATAATCTGTTCATTATATGGTCTCTGCAGACTTGCTTTAGCAGCCAACCTTTTTACGGTGCCTCCCAGTCCATCGCATGCACTCTTCCCGTGGGAGGTGGCAAAAAAATTCCATTCTGCTTTAATTTTAAATTCCTTGAGATGGTACGCAATATTAACAAAAAAAAAAATATTTTTATACTGTGCGGCACAGCCGTCTGAAAAATAGATAATTTTGTCTAAATTATCAATTTCCCTCTTTAGTTCAGACATAAGGTGGCTTAAAAAAAGATGAAATGCCACAGTGTTGTGTACCAAACAGTCTGAAATAAATATATAATTTAAATGACCCAGTTTTCCCTCATGAGTTTTGTAATATATTACAAAAGGATGTAGGGTTGCCTGGCTATTTGTCCAGTGATAGGACTGCACTTCATCCTGCAAAATAAACGAATAATTTTCAGCGAAGTCGCATGTGATTAGTGCTTCCCCCTTTTTTAAATTGTCTTTTACCTCATTGTAGTATTCTTTTTGCATGTGAGTGTAAAAAGAATGAGATTTTAATTTAATCAAGTAGTTTGAAAATTCTTCAATGAAGTCCTCTGCTGGTTTAATAAATGTCTCCATATTGCATCTATCTACAGATATCCACTTCTTAAAAGTCACATTGTCAATCATTGCTTCTTCGAACTTTTCATTCAAAAAGTTTTTTAAATTCTCAGTTTCTGGGCATATCTCACATTTGTCCCAAAAACAGTGAACTCCTGGTGGGTTACACATCATTTTTGAGAGGCAAGCATGGTAGTCTGGTAAAGCAGGATTACCCTTATCATTTAAGATAAACTTGTTTATTTTAAAACACTCTATCATTAACTTCATATTTTGATGTATTGTGCACACACACACTGTATGTGTACCGCTCTTTCCTGCTAAAATGCAACTTTTTGGTCTCAATTCACTAAATTTAGACAAACCAATTTCTCTTTCTTAAAATGCAAATATATTTCTTAGATATTATTAGGGTGAAAAGATCTTGGGTGGAGGGGAGGACAATTGAAGAAATACTCAAAATTTTGCAGGAAGAAACAAGTTTGGAAAAACCTTTTATGTACCTTATTTACAAGACTGGGAGCAATTGACAAGTTTTTAGATATAAAGAGTAAATATATAGGTATTTATCAAAAAATGTATGGTTTTTTTAAAAAAAATAGAACCGATAACTTCTCCATCCTAATATTTTCCAAAAATATTAAAAAAATACTGAAAAAAAATAGTATTTTTTTGAAAAAAATTCAAAATGGTGTTTTCAAGATTTTTCAAAAAAAAAATATTAAAAAAATTTAAAAAAAATAAAAACAAAAAATTACATGGTGATACACATCGTTAAAAAGGTCTTTAAAAAACCTTCAAAATAAGGTATAATTCGCTTCTATAGAACCAATAGTTTTTGAGATATTGCTATTTTTGTAAGTGCCTGTCAAGGTCATATTGGTCAATTTCTTTATTTTCAAAAATCAATAAAACAAAAACCGCTTATCCAAAAAATTTAATTTTTTGGATTTTTAAGTTTTTGGATCGGAAGAATAAGTGTACTAATCATCAAAATCATCAAAATCGGAGATGGTCAAAACGAAAAGTGCCTTTTTTTTGGTTGATTTGATATGGTTTGACCCAGACGTGCAAAAGATGTGTAGGATGGACTGGACAAATAATATTGATGACAGACGGCCGAAAGCAACGGGAAAGCTACCGGCAAGCCGAATAACGTGTTATTACGGCATACCGCTAACGGCTGGACATCGGTCAAGTAGTATTTTGACTGGCCACCATCGGCCCTTGGTTGGTCACTATGAGCAAGCCATCTGCCAAGGCGCCTTGGCGGCCGCATGCGGCCAGTAGGTGGCTCTACAGCTAATGGCAGTGGCCGTGCCGCTAACGGCTAGAAAATGATCTACCGTTAATGGCTGGAAAATGGCTCTACCACCAATGGGTGGAAAATGGCCTTGCCGCCAATGGCTAGAGAAAAGAGTTGCCGCCAATGGCTAGAAAGTTGCTTTACCACCAATGGCTAGATGGTATTATGGCTGATGGGTAGAAAGTGGCATTGCTACCAATAGCAATATATAAAATAAATTAAGGATTTTAACTTAACACTAAAACTAAAATTATTTTTTGTATGGAAATGGTTTTATTAAATAACATTCAATCCACACATCAAAAACGACAAACGATACCTACCTAAGAAAAATTACGTGAGACGTTTTGTTCTAAAATTTAAGAAATGAGAAGCTTTAGTTTAGCTTTAGCTGGTAGTTTTTTGTTATTACCGATTAGTAAAATAAATAACAAAATCTATTTTGTTAAAATTGACCTACTCATGTATACATCATTTTAAAAAGTATTTGGAAAGCTAAAAAAAGTTCTTGAACGCTTAACGTGAATAAAGTCAAAGAAAAAACCATATCTTTATTCCATCAAAGTTAGAACCTAAGCAATATTCTTTATGAGTAGAATAAAGTATCAGCTGGTAAAATCTATACCGAAATAAGAAATATATTGATGTTTTACGTATAGGGTGAAAAGTTTTAATTTGACATGGTTTCTTAATTCTTATATTGAATATCTGTGACAACAGAAGACATGCTTGGTGACTGGGTTATTGGTTTTTGTTCATAGACCATCTCGTCTACAAAGAGCCATACATATTCCGCTTCAGGCACATAGCGCACAGAAAGTGCATGAAATAGTTTGTATAAGACGTCTAGCATTCGAATGCTGCTTGATACTTCATACCTGACATCATTCACCGCAATCAACGAGCTGTCAGGGACGTTAGATTTTCCTACTAGAGCATCAAATGGTTTTAATCGCTCCTCTTTCTCTCTTATTCTTTGATTTAATTCTTCAAGCAACTAAAATAAAAAAAAAAAATATATATATATATAACAACAATTCACCCTCGCGAAATTCAACTTTAGGGACACGATAACATTAAGAAAAACAAAATAACTCGGGCAAATGTGAATCTTTCTTAAAACTGTGTAGGGCCATAAAGGTATAGTTGAAGGTCTCTCTGTGAGGCAGATTTATTGGAACATTTTTTCAGTCACAGCGTTAGCAGACAGACCGAACGGTAGACCAACAGATCAACGTGGGAAAAAATTAAAAAAACATATTTTAGGTTACAAGAAGTTTCAAAAAAAAGCACCTTAACGACTTTTAACGAAGAAAGTTTATCAATTATACCTACTTCCATCAAGCTACCCCCCATCAACAAAACTCAAATTTGATATTGTGAAAATTATGTAGGTACTAACTTTGTTTAATTTCATTTTTTTACTCACAAGATAAATAACAAATATTGTTACTTAATAGGGGGGAGGGGTAGCTTGACGCCAAGCTGCACCCCCATGATTAGGAAATAGATTTGATAAAAATTGTTATGTCATAATTTTGTACTAACATAATATGTACTTCTAAAAAAGGTTACATTTCATTTAAAAACGCATCCGGCCCTAAGATAATTAACTGGGTGAGTAACTTGACATCAAGGTAACCTCCTTCTTCCCTCCACTTTGAAGTAGGAAAAATTAATTGAAGTCTACTCACAAACTACACTATTCCTACAAAATTTTTATATTATTTGAAAAAAAATGGATTGTGGGAATAGTAGGACAAATAAAAACGTAGACAATATCATTATCTGAAAGCCTTTAAAAAATTATGAAATTTGGACACTTCCAAGTTAAGGGAATACTAAAATATAACAACCAATGCAATTTTTTAAAGTCCTGCTATTCCCACAATCCATTTCTTTTCAAATAATATAAAAATTTTGTAGGAATAGTGTAGTTTGTGAGTAGACTTCAATTAATTTTTCTTATCGTATTAAAATTTAGAACTTTTAATGAAATGCTTTGAAAAGTTACAATTTTTGCTGTTTTTTGTATAAAAATGGCAAAATAAAAATCATATGCACGACACCACTCAAGATGACAGACAGAGATGACAACAGAAATTTTTATTAAACAATTGCCTTAAATTATTTTCATCTTTCTCTAAAATACTTTTTTATAGCCTGCTCTCTCTTCAACAACCTTAAATATTTTTGCACTTCACTGAAATATCTCTCCACCTACCTCTAAAATTCTACCTTCTTTCTCAAAATATTTTACAAAAAAAAAATGTTTTTTTTGACAGTACTTTTTTAGAACGCTAAAAAACAGTGAAAACTTGAAAAATTTATTCTAGAAATCGAAAGTTTGGAAAGAAAATTTTAAAATGTGAGCAAAATCATGGCATAAAAAATTTAAAACATCAAATCGTTCCCCTTAAATTATACCAAAATAATATTTTAAGCCTTAAATTACCATCATGGCTTTTCCATCACTCTATTAAGTTTTTGCGATTTTTGTAGATAAATAGGTAATTATTTATTATACAGGGGTTTCTGCCATTTTTAATTTTCTATCTTATATCTGCAACATCCAAAATTTTTTTTAAATGCTGAAGAGGATTCCGGGGGGGGGGGGGGGTGTTGTAATATGTTTTTTTGGTTGTTTTGGGTTGGTTTGATTTTGTTTAAGTTAGGTTGGGTTTTTCTTTAGTTAAAAAAAATAAACAACAAACAAAAAAATTCTACACTAGGTGCCTTCATAATTTTTTTTTATAAAGAATCAATAATGGCAGAAACCGGTACTACCAAATAGAATAATTATCATAAGGTAGCAGCAAGAAGTGCTGCATGAAATCTGATTTAAATTAGATTTTTTTATACCGCTTACCTTACATAACTCAATCAAAAAAAAATCAAAAACTTATTATACATTTCTTGTCTAAGTAATTTTAATAAATTTGAAGAAAGATAAATGATTCTAAGAGTTAATAAAGAAAAAATAAATTAAAGAGTACACATTGTGTTACTTAAACAAAAACTAACTGAGTTCACTTAATTTCTTATAAAATCCTACATAAACACGAGAAAGTGAAAAAGACTTAGTTTATAGCAACTAAATAAACAACACTTAATATTCGTTAAGCAAAACTGCTCTTAGTTTTAATGCTTCCTTGGGGTCATTCCATATCAAATCAACCAAAAAATCACAAAAATTTTACGCGACCAATTCCAATTTTGATGATTTTTGGTATATATTTTCTTCTTACCATAAAAGTTGAAAATGCAAATTTTTAGATTTTTTTGATTCGTAGTTTTTTTTTTTAATTTTTCAAAATAAAAAAGTCAGCATTTTGACCTTAACAAGAATGTACAAAACTAGCAATATCTCGAGAACCACTTACACTAGGAAAGTAATAAATGGCTCATTTTAAAGTCATTTTGAAGCTCTTTTTTATGAAATATCACAACATAATTTTAACAAAAAAAAAATTGAAAATAAAAAATTGAAAAAAAAAAAATTGAAAAATTCAAAAAGGCCATTTTTAATTTTTTTGAAAAAAATATATAATTTTGGTCAAAGTGTTACTTAGTTATCCACAAAATTTTATGATGGAGAAATGATGGGTTCAATGTCAAAAAAAATATCAAAAATATTAAGTACATTAAAAATCATGCAATTAAAAAAATAAACATATTTTAGGAGCACCAATAGTGCACTGGATATTAAAATAAATAAATTTGTTGGATGGATAAAATTTAAAAAATACCCAGAGGCTTTATCTACAAATTATTTTATTTTAAACTCGCAAAAGAAATAAACAAACTTTTCTACTTCGTTGATAAAAATTAGACAGAAAACACTAAGACTAACTATATACCTTAAAATTATTTTTTTAACTTTCTTTTAAGAATTTCTGATGAATCTGACATTTCTTTTTTGCTGACATTGTAAGTTCTGCCAGTAGCAGTGTTGGGTTCAACTTTTTTTATAAGACTTTCTGGTTTAATAATTAAAATATCTTGAGGTGTTGGGTAAAAAAATGATGAGGCAGGTCCTCGTGGATGAAGAAAGCTTACTTTCAGTTCTCCGCTCTCATTATTTTTCCCCAAGACACAAGCCAGCCACCAAGCACTGTCATATTCTACAGTGACAAACCCTGACTCGATATTTTGCAAAATAATGCTTCCACCTTTAAAAAGATTATGTGTTTCGACCTCTAAGCATGTAGAAAACTGTTTTGCCAAAAACGTGCTTTCTGTAAGAGGAATTACAGCATGAATTTTTTGTGTCCCCGGTATTGTTAAGACTTCCGCAAATCTTTCATTCAAAATTATTTCATGATTTGTATAATCTGCTTCTGTGCAATATTTAAAATCAATGCCAGATATGTTTTCTTCACACCAAGTAAACAATTGTAGAGGTGTCATTATTTGATTGTCATAGGGCCTCTGCAAACTGGCTTTGGCAGCAAGTCTTTTAACAGTTCCTCCCAAGCCATCGCAGGCACTTTTGCCATGCGAGGTGGCAAAATAATGCCACTCCAAAATCTTTTTTATGCAGGCATATATTCAGAAAATTCTTTTTGTTTTTGTACTGCGCAGCACATCCATCCGAAAAATAAAAAATTTTGTTAAGTCCTGGTATTTTGATTTTTAAATCAGGCATTAATTTTTTTAAAAATAAATGAAATGCAATTGTATTATGTGTCAAGCTTTCCGAAATAAACACATAATTCAGGTTGTGCAGTTTACCATCACTTAGAAAATAAATGGCAAAAGGGTGGAGGGTTGCCTGGCTGTTATTCCAATGATAAGACTGGACTTCATCTTGCATAACAAAGGAATAATTTTCCGCAAATTCCTGGACAAAATCATCACTTTTCTTAACAACGGTTTCCATAGTACACCTATCTACTGAGACCCACTTTTTAAATGAGACCTCATCAATTAATTCTTCCTCAAATTTTTCTATTAACGTATTTTTAAACTGTTCTACTCCAGGACATTGCTTGCATCTATTGCTTAAAAAACAGTCCACTGAAGGTGGATTACACATTAGTTTATAAAGGCAATCATGATAAGATATTGCAAGAGGCCTGTTATTTTCATCATATAGCTTATTTAATTTGGAGCCATTGAGCATTAGTTTTATATTTTGATGTATAGTACATACACATACAGCATGAGTCCCACTTTTTCCTGCCAGTATACAGTTTTTGGGTCGCACTTCACAAAATTTTGAAAACCCAATTTTTTCATTGGGGTACTCAGTTTTAAACAATGCATAAATTTCTTTTAAATTAGCTAAGACTAATTTTTTTTGTACATATTCTTTTTCAGCTCCATATTTTCTGATAACAACATAATCTTTTTTACCTGGCATGGTCCTGCTAATGTCATCCCTTTGGTAAAAATCTACCACTATTTGGGCCACTCTATCACTAAGGGTCTTTCCCGGTTTGGGGTTAGGAGAACATAATATCCCATTGTCCTTAACTAACTGTTTTACAGCTCTGGCCAAATATTGAGAAACTCCAAATTCTTCTTCAATCTTCTTTCTACTCCAACTTTGAGGTAAACATGATAAAACTAGTATTTTCTCACTCCTCTTTTCGGTTTTTAAAAATTTGTCCTTTAACTGCTTAATCATTTCACTTTCGTCACTCTGGCATTCCTTTACTAGCGTTGAATCTGATTCCTTTGTAAATGCTTTCGCAATTGTATGCTGTACAATATCAATTTTTTCTTTGTATACATTTTTTCTTTTAATCGGCGACACACCAAAAAGCTCCAATGACTTGTTTAAAAGAGTAAATGATTCAGCAGGATCTTGAAAATCTGGATCATTTTCTGGAACTTGACTGGGTCTAAAAAAATTTAAAAAGTTAGTTTTTTATAAGAACTTAAAAAGGGGGTAACAGCTGACCCAAAATGTGTACATAATGCCAAGAAATTTGTACATAATGTCTGTATTCTGAAAATGCCATGCAAAATAATGCCATGAGATTTTTCCACTCCATACTTGACGCAATTGGTTTAGTTTATTAATTTTATATTAAAAAATACTATTTGTTACTTACCCTGCCTCATCTTCTTCAGATGCCTTAAACTCCTTTGAAAGCTTTAGTCTACAACCATCACAGATTTTCATTCCCATTTTGACATTTTTGTAACTGCACATCCACTTGGTCACATTTCTTAATTTCCCAAAATGCTTGATTTTTAACTCTAGTGGATCACAGCACTTTACTTTATATTTAGTCCATCCACTTGCCTCACCCATAGTTGAAACTTTTAAAATTACACAGAGATGACTTCTGATAAACCTTCAGTCGAACTATTATGTATCGATTATTTGGAGCTGTATCAGGAAGATACTTGCCAAAAATTTAAAATCAATTTATGCAGGAATTTTCATGTCAGCAAATCCCCACAATGTACCTAAACAGACCAATAAAATGAAGGAGGTGTGTCCTTAATGTTAAACAGGAATAAACAGGCAGTATTTCACAAAAGTATTGGCAGGTTTATACAGGCATATTTTCCTAAGAATTGGAACATCCAATAGTACGTCTCCGGTGGAAAAGAGGTTTTGTAAGTAAATATTACAATGGGGGGCAATGTTAATCTGATTACTGATACAGAATGAAACGTAGGATATAATTTTTTATTAAATAAAATATTGTTAAATATTTTTATAATATCGCTTTAAACCCCATTACATTCTTCTAATTACCAAAATGCATTGTCTATTTATAGGCGATTTTTCATGCATGTGACATTTTTAATAAATTTTTTCACATTGAACCCATGATTTGTCCATCTCAAAATTTTGTGAATAGTTTAATAACACTTTAAAGAAAATAATATAATTTTTTGAAAAAAATTAAAAATGGCCTTTTTGAAATTTTTCAAAAAAAAAATCAAAAAATTTTTTTTTTATTTTTTTTTTCAATATATGTTATGCAATATTCTCATATGAAAGGTCTTTATAAGAGCTTTAAAATGAACCTTCACCTACTTTTCTATTATAAGTGGTTCTTTGGATATTCCTAATTTTGTGCGCACATGTTAAGGACAAATAAGTGACTTTTTCGATTTTCAAAAATTAATTCAAAATAAACAACTGGTCAAAAAAGTCTGAAATTTTGGATTTTCCAGTTTTTTGGTAGGAAAAACATGTATACTAAAAATCATCAACATCGGAGATGGTGTGGTAAAATACCCTGGTTGACTTGATATGGACTGACCCCTTGGTATAATTAAAAAGCTTATACCATTTATTTAAGTCCCCTGTGCAAACTAAATAGCTAAAATCAAAATCTTGGTGTAGATTTCCTGTCATGGACAGAATATGTTCTCTAATGGGCATATACATTGGGCATTCTAAAACGATATGCACGATAGTTTCTGTTTTTCTTGTATTACAAATTGTGCAACATTCTGTTATATCTAGTTTATAGGTGATATTATTTAGAGTAATCTTAAGAGTATTTTGGTTGTAAAGCCTTAGTTGTGCCATAAATCTTTTTAAAAATAGCGGAATTATTGATGACTTAATGTAATCAGTTGTAGTTGAATGTATTGGGTTACTATTAAAAAGATGTTTGTAATGTGGATTATAGGTCGGCAGTAGAATTTCGTCCCAGTCATTATTTTTCAACCTGTTTTCAGTTTTCTTTAATATAATGTTTATTTGGTTATTGCTTAACTGTGTAATGTCAAGCTTAATATTGGTTTACTCATAAATTAACTTTTTCAATGTTAAAAACCAACTTTCAAATTGGCCTTCCTGGTTTAGAAGGTCAAGCATTCTTTGCAGTGCCATTTTGGGGTACCTATGGTTTTCTAATTTATGAATCCGAGCTGTAAAGTTAAGGGCATGTTTTATAATTTGTGTTGCGACATGGTTTAATTTTAATTCTGTTCTTACTATATACCCAGGTGTAGTTTTGTCCAAATATAAAAGATTTTAAAAAAAATATGTTTGGCTGTTTTCAAGTTCTTTTAAGTGTTTTAATCCCCATATCGGGGCACAGTACCTAACTA
This sequence comes from Oxystoma pomonae, assembly GCA_963921995.1. NCBI lineage: Eukaryota > Metazoa > Arthropoda > Insecta > Coleoptera > Brentidae > Oxystoma > Oxystoma pomonae. Next base: position 23,788,101 of record OY998164.1, on the reverse strand, counting down.
GCAATTTTTAGTTGTGCAAGTTGTAAAAATTAGAATTGCACTAATTTTAAACGTTGTTTTACAGATAAAGTATAGTTATCATGGCGACGGTCGACAACGTCGACTATTATACGACGCCTAAACGTTTATCACAACTTCAGTCGCCATCACAACTATTTATGACCGTCTATTGTACTAACAGTAATTCCTTAGTTGTGAAGGCGCCGACTACAAACCGGTGTGTGCTAAACCAAAAATTGATCAATTTACTCCACGTTTTCTGGCCGGTTTGTTGGAGACGCGGGCGCGCCTGTTTTCATCTAACCAATTTTTCTCTTCTGTTTGCAACAAGCCAATTTTGGAGCACTGCTGTCTGTCATACAAACGTCAATTAATTCAGTAAAAAAGTTTCTATTAGTTTTCTTTGAACATTTTTCACTATGAAAAGGAACAAATGGTATAATTATTCTTCGATATTTTGACACGTGACAGCTGTCATTGAAGGTGATTCCCCAGTGTGGCGGAAAAAAAGAGGAAGGTCCTGTGTAAACAACAAGGATGGAAATTAGGTGAGCAGCAGAAAGCCAAACTGTGGAGCAATTTCGATTGGGTAAAAATTGAGGCGTGTTCGCGTCTTTTAAGTTAGGGGATCCGTTCAAAACACAGTTAAGTAGTTAAAGCAGTCGAGACACGGGACTCCTTTGGTTGTCATAGAAACTAATAAGTGCCGCCATGATTGATTGTTAAAACTATTGTATTCTATTTTGTAAACAAACATTAAAAATATTTTTTTTGCTTTTTTCTACAATAAACTAAGATCTTTTTGCATATAAAAATCCGTATTTTGTTCTTAGGAATCCTAAGCAACATCTTTAGAGGATTTTCGAAGCGATTTTTAAATCATGTTTTTTTTTTAATTTCATAAAATCATCTTAATCGAGGGCGCGCTTGTTTTTTAGAGCTACGAACTGTACATTTGACAGTAAACTACCGTCTGTTTATATATTTTGGCATATATGACATAGAATATCATTTTATTTTAATAATATAATAGTGTATTTATCATTTTACGTAATGAATAATATTTTGAACAAATAATTGTACTCCAAAACCCATTGAACTATTACTTCAACTGTAGTCGCGATCGCGACGTTGACTCAACCAAAAAATCATCCACCAAATTGGTGCAAAAGTGGGTGGTGTTTGAGTAAAAGTAAACGTTGCGACGCAACGTTGGCACGCGGTCTACAACGTTGAGACGTCGACAAATTGCTAGTTGGGTAGGTGAGTGTAGGAAGAACAACATTGTCAAACAGTTTAAGTGTAGTATGCCAGCTGGATATTTTTTGGTTTGTAATACTGTACAGAATTGTGCTTTGTGATACACGCGTCTTTGCTAAACGTTCTTTTAATATTTTGGCAAAAGACAAATTGGAATTAAATGTCACACTTAAATATTTGTAGCTGTTTGCTACTTCTAACTTCGTGTTATTACAGTAGAAATTGCCTTTTGTAATATGTTTAGCTTTTCTAAATATCAAAACTTTTGTTTTATTTGTATTAACTTCTAGTTTAAGTGAGTTTGTGTATTTTTGTAGTATTAGTAGTTGTTTTTTTAGTTCAATTTCTGAGTCGCTTAATGAAACTATATCGCCTGCAAAACGTAACATTATGATATTATTTTTATTGTCTATGGGGACACCACGAGCACCATTGCTTTGAAAAAAATTATCTATATCATTAATGTAGTAGGAAAATAGGGTTGGACTTAAAGTGTCCCCTTGTAAAACGCCTTGAGTAATGCATATGTCCTCAGATAGCTTTTCATTAACCTGTAGTTTCAGAGATGCCTGCTCATACATATTTTTGAAAATCCTAATCATTTTAGTACTTACTCCAGACGAATATAATTTTGGCCATATTTGGTGTGTGATGCTATCAAACGCTTTTCGGAAGTCAATAAAGAGCGCGTAAACTCTTGTTTTTTAGTCTAAGATTGTTATTTAATAGGGTATTTAGGGTAAAAATATTTTAATCGCATCCACAGGTTTTTATTACTCTCGGCGAATAAAGTTAATCTATTATTAAAAATTTGGTTAAATAACTAAGATATATGGTTGATAAGTGAGATGCCCCTGGAACCTTGCAGTCTCCGCTTTTATATAGGTGGAACATTTTTATTTGGCTCCATGATTTGGGAACTTTTTGACTGTCTAAAATTTTATTAGAAAATTTCAATATATAATTAATCCATTCCCATGAGAGGTTCTTAAAAAATTTATTCGTAACTAGATCTAGGCCACATGCTTTGTTCTGTTTGGATTTATTTAATGCACAAAAAATTCCTGTATGCTTATTTGCTGGTCAAAATATGGATGCAAGACGTCCAGAAATAGAAAGTCTAGTTTGGGTGTAGGTTTATACAGTATTTTGTAATAGTCAATCCATGTTTGGAGGTTTATTTTATTAGTTTTATTTGATTTTTTTATTATTCTTGCAAAACAATTCCAAAGTTCCTTTGGATTTGTTACCTGATTTAATTATTAATTAAATATTTTTGCTGTAGTTTTGTTTTTTGTTTTTTAACATTTTTTTGTACTGTTTTTTTTGTGTTTGTATATTCTTTTTAAGTGGTTAGCTATATACCTACTTTGTTGCAACTGTTTATAGATATTTCTAAGGGCTTTTTTAAATTTTATACATTCATGGTCAAACCACGGTTTTGATATAGATAATATTGTAATAATATTATTAATTAATTTTGGTAATAAATTTTTTTTTTCATGTTCAAAAAAAATTTTTAAAAGGAATTTACTTCGTTTATGTTATTGATTTCAGGGTTTAGAGTATCAATTGGAATATATTTTATAATATTCTGAAACTGAACCTTTTTTGCAGGGTTCCATTTTGGCATTATTTGTATGCTGCTTTTTTTTATTTTAGATTTATTTGTATTCTTTGTTTCTAGAAAAATGTTAACAATGCAAGCTAAGTGATCTGAAATTAGAAAATCTGAAAATAATTAATGGAAAAAATTTGAGTTTGCAAAAGACTATGTCATTTGTGCTTTTTCCTGAAGATCTATAGCAAGTAAATTTACTTGGTGAGCCACCCTGATATCTACCATTCAAAATAAAAAACCCTTGTGTTTCCAAGGCTTCACAAAACAACCTACCCCTAATATTAACTTTTTTGTCTAGTGAAGATCTCTCTGGTAAAAAATATTCCAAACCATCTGGGTCTTCTGGAAAATTGTTTAAATTTTCAACTCTACAATTTACGTCCCCCCAATTAAAATATTCGTATTTAGGAATTGAGTTGCCAATTCTTGTAGCTTGTCTTCCAACATTGAGATACATATTCTGTCATACAATATATACATCCTAAAATTATATAATTTGTACTACATTTAAGATTTATTATTAACCAAAATGCGTTAGATTCAAGAATAATAATATTATTAAAATCAAAACAGCTTTTTGACACCCAAATTAAGATTCCACCGCTAGCTCTCCCTAATGTTTTGTCTTTACATGCATTACTAAAATATAGAAAATAATCTTTAAGAATAGGCGCATGTAAAATATTATTTGTGTTGCATAGCCATGTTTCACATAGACATATTATGTTAAATTTTTTTAAATTGAGAAATTCTTCCCGATCTAGATTATTAGAAAAGTTAGCCCAACCTTCGCAGTTCCAAAATAAAGTGCTTATTTGATGTCCCCTCTGAGTTGATTCCCTTCCTCTGGGGTCTCTGTTTTTTCTTCCTATCCTTGATTTGTTGTAAAAAAATCTTGGATATTTTTCTCATTTTTCTTTGGTGTACTTTTATCAAAGCTCTTGTTTCTTTTTTCTGTTCTTTTCCTTTTGGGTAGGTTTTTTATGTATTTTGGACTAGACCCAGGCTTTTCTGTATCATCGTTTTATTTCCTTCATTTTCACTGTCTTCTGAAACATCTGTGTATACTCATCTTCTTCATCCCCCTTTTTTTCTTCGGTTTGTTTCATTAATTGTCCCTCCTCTTTCTCTTTGACATATTCTTCAACCCCAAAGAATAGTTGACCATTTACAAACAGTTTGTTATGTTTTATTTTGGTGTTTGTACCTTCGTTTTTAAGGAAGTAAGCTGCCTTTCTGATATTTTTTATTTTTTGTCTTTCTTGAGTGGACATATCCCGGTCAATTCTGTAGCTAGTATTTTTTAAAACCTTACATAACTCTGGACACATAAAACAGTAAATCCTAAAACATAATTTATACCGTAGATTTTAGGCAATAATAAATATATGAGTTCTAGGCCAATCAAGCCAGGGCGGCTTAAGGCTGGTTCATGGTTAAATTCCTTTTCCTTTTCTGTAACTTTTGCTGTAAGTTTTTCCTTTAGCAATTAAATCTCATGTATTCAGGTTAGGGTGTTCATGCTTGTTGCTTTTCCGTATCTTTTTCTGTAGTCTTAAGGAATGACCTTGAAAGTTGGCTAATATTTAACTTTTACGGAAAAAGAAGCGGGAAAATCGCGTTGTGCAAGTGCGGGCGGCAAAATATTTGTTGATGTTTTTGTAACTTCAAAATCCATTGTTTTTATTTAATTATTTGAAGCAGTAGTAATTACAGAAATGGATATTGATCATGGTGAAAGAGTTTCCACATTTGTAGGACAAAAAGAACCTCAAATTTTGTAAACAAAAGCCAAAATCGCCAGTGCACCTGTCATTAGTGTCAACGGTAATTATGCTGTATAAAGTTTTCTGCCATTTTTGATTTTTTATGAAAAATTCTTTAAGCTAGGAACACACGATGTAACTTTTCCATGCATCAAATGTAGTTTTCACATGATAAAAAAAGACGCAAGCAGATTGTGTCTCCTTTTGACCTGTTATTAGAAAATTTGATGCATGAAAAAGTTGCATCATGTGTTCCTAACTTTATGGGGGCACCTACTAGGGTCCCTAGGACCCCAAATCCGCCTGCTCTGGTTGGGTTTTTTTTTACATTTTTTTTTACTAAAACAACCCAATCCAACACAGTCCAACACAATCTAATCCAACCCAACCCAAAACAATCCAAGAAACACATCACAAACCCCCCCGGGAACCCTTTTTTCTCTTAAAAAGGGACTCTAGTAGAGGTGCCCCCAAAAAAATCAATAATGGCAGAAAACCATATACTGCATAATTACCGTGTCAACCTTAGTGACTGAAGTTAAGGAAAAGGAATTTTAGCATGAACTAGCTTTTTACTTAAGGAAAAAGAAGAAGGTAAAGTTACAGCAAAAGTTACAGTAAAGGAAAAGAAATTTAATCATGTTGAAATTGTTTCTAATTTTATCTGTGAAAATACTGCCCATCGGCCAAAACTAACAAATAAATAAAATAACAAAACTAGGTAAATATTTCTTGTTTTAAGATTTTAATATCAAGCCATATCAATCAGGAAAAATGGCTGCGGTTGTGTCCAAGTGACGCTTTTGACTTGTCCACCTATTAAAACAATTCATAACATTTCCCTACTATACTGTAAAACAATAATTACGATTACGAAGTAAATTAGGTAATTATGCAGTATAGGGTTTCCTGCCATTTTTGATTTTTTTTGAAAAATTCTTGGTAATTGTGCAGTATACGGTTTTCTGCCCTTTTTGCTTTTTTTTTGAAAAATTCTTTATGGGGGCACCTTCTAGGGTCCATAGGACCCCAAATCCGTCTGCGCCGGTTGGTTTTAAAATTTTTTTTTTTCACTAAAACAACCCAAACCAACACAGTTCAACCCAAGCTAATCCAAACCAACCCAAAACAATAAAAAAAAACACATTACAACTCCCCCCTCAGCACCCTTTTTTCTCGTAAAAAAAAAAAAATCGAGCGCAGCCGGATTTGGGGTCCTACGGACCCTAGAAGGTGCCCCCATAAAGAATTTTTCAAAAAAAATCAAAAATGGCAGAAAACCGTATACTGCATAATTACCGTGTCAACCTTAGTGACTGAAGTTAAGGAAAAGGAATTTTAGCATGAACTAGCTTTTTACTTAAGGAAAAAGAAGAAGGTAAAGTTACAGCAAAAGTTACAGTAAAGGAAAAGAAATTTAATCATGTTGAAATTGTTTCTAATTTTATCTGTGAAAATACTGCCCATCGGCCAAAACTAACAAATAAATAAAATAACAAAACTAGGTAAATATTTCTTGTTTTAAGATTTTAATATCAAGCCATATCAATCAGGAAAAATGGCTGCGGTTGTGTCCAAGTGACGCTTTTGACTTGTCCACCTATTAAAACAATTCATAACATTTCCCTACTATACTGTAAAACAATAATTACGATTACGAAGTAAATTAGGTAATTATGCAGTATAGGGTTTCCTGCCATTTTTGATTTTTTTTGAAAAATTCTTGGTAATTGTGCAGTATACGGTTTTCTGCCCTTTTTGATTTTTTTTTGAAAAATTCTTTATGGGGGCACCTTCTAGGGTCCATAGGACCCCAAATCCGTCTGCACCGGTTGGTTTTTAAATTTTTTTTTTTCACTAAAACAACCCAAACCAACACAGTTCAACCCAAGCTAATCCAAACCAACCCAAAACAATAAAAAAAACACATTACAACTCCCCCCTCAGCACCCTTTTTTCTCGTAAAAAAAAAAATCGAGCGCAGCCGGATTTGGGGTCCTACGGACCCTAGAAGGTGCCCCCATAAAGAATTTTTCAAAAAAAATCAAAAATGGCAGAAAACCGTATACTGCATATTTACCGTATATTAATCATGCACTTACCATACTTCCGTCCCAGATAATTTTCTCTTTCTCAAACAAAAAAAAAATGTTTTCGTGGGCAAATACAATCGAGATCAGCTGATCAAACGCAATGCTGCGCAATGCATATCCACACTCCAACTTCTTGCCGCTCGGCTGACTCCTATTTTTTTTTTCCTCGATAATGGAGCAACAGAAGAAACACGACAAAAACCGAAATAGAAAACAGCGGCAAGAAGGTGGATTGTGGACGATACGTGATTTACGCGGCGCTTACGGTGGTAGGTCATTTGCACCATATTTTTCCGGCCTTGCATAAATTTCGTAGGGTGGCCCTTGGTGGGAGTTATTTTAATTTCTCAACTCGAGAAATCGTGTGATGACCTCTTTCTTCTTTACACGGCGATAAATAAAGAGGTCGGACTCGATGATCCAGCTCGGAAGTTACAAGTTGTTCTGCGTTCTGCCACCAATCAACGGAAATCAACCAATCCAACACCGTTTGTTGTTATTGTTGTTCAGTTTTTCAAAAAGGCGTTATACCTTTTTTTTACTTTTTCTAAATTACCTCAAAAGGCATCTTCCATGAATAACACTCCAGTCAGAGAATCATCGCACAAAACTGTGATTAAAATCCCGCCTTCCCCTTGTTTGAAAAAACTGGGATATGGTTCTGGTCAGTATTCTATTAAATCATAAATTTTACTAGGCTATGCTAAGTTACGACACGTGAGGGCTTTTATCTTTTTTATAAGGGCTGTCCTAGCTTCAGCACCATATAACTATCACTATGTAACCATAATAACTCCCAATCAAGTTCGTCGGGAAAAAACCCATAGACGAGGAGTGTAATGGGCAGGCGCGCCGATAGCGTCACTAGTGAAAGTAACTGACAACCATCTACAGCAAAAATGTAGGTTTATGTTCAATATTTTACTACTACCATAAAAAAAATTGAAAAAGTGTTGTCTAGTGTTTCCCATATTAATAATGCACGCAATCACAGAAAATACTGCCACAAAATTTTAAAACACAAAAACTCCACAATAACATAATCAAAATGTTAGCTTTTTGACAATTCCCAGTTTTCTCAGGAAGTGGGTTCGGCACTTGGGGCCATGTCCTCGTGTAACAGGTTTACCATGGACTGAAACCCTTGAGTAAGGTTAAACTTGCGGTTGGACATGTTTTATCCATAATATAATAAATAAATTCTATCTTAATTACTAGGGTCCCTAGGACCCTAAATCCGCCGGTTGTTTTTTTTTAAATTTTTTTTCACTAAACCCAATCCAACACAGCCCAACCCAACCTATTTCAACCCAACCCAAAACAATCAAAAAAACACATTACAACCCCCCCCCCCAGCACCCATTTTTCTCTTAAAAAACACCGGCGCCGCGCCGGCGGATTTGATGGGGACCCTGGTAGGTGCCTCTATAAAAAAATTTTCATAAAAAATCAAAAATGGCAGAAAACCGTATACTGCATAATTACCTTTACCACCCCTCACTCAACCAAACCTGGTTTAAATTTAATTGGTGTTTAGAATGTGATACCTTCATGTTTTTATAGTTTATTATGAAAGCACATTCTAAACCTCAATTAAATTCAAACCAGGTTTAACTCTGCAGCTGTCCAATTTGCAGAACACAATTTTATGTAATTTTTTATTCTTTAAAATTATTACATTTGCCAGGCACTTAGCTTTGTTGTAGAAAAAATCATTTGACAAACACACTAAAAAAGTCCATTGCAGTTTTCCAGAACTCATGACTCTACTGCTCAATCGTGATCAAGCTACCTATATCAGAAACAATTAAAAAAAAAGGATTTTTACATAATATGAACTTTTCTTTTACAGTTTACTACTAGGATAATAAGTAGGTAGTTAAAAAAGATACAAAGTTTTCATTTACTGCATGTTCATCTTTTCAGAAAACGTTAGTAAGGGGGGGGACTTAAATATATTTTAAGGCGGGTGGTAATATTTAATTATTAGTAATGATGTACGTATGTCTTAAATTGTTTTGTGCTATGGCAGGAAAGACATTGACTACCCAGTATATTTAGAGTCCCCCCCCGCTTACTAGTGTTTTTTGAAAAGATGACTATTGTATATAATATATTTGAATTTCCCACGCAGTTGCGCGGAAGTGCGCCCGAAATATGTCAAGGTCAAGGACGACCTCTTTGTTCCTGGTTTACCGATTGGCACGTTTCTAAATGGTTGGAGCTCCTCCATTTCGTGGATATCCCGCTAAAATTAAGTAATATTGCCTTACAATTACTCGAAATTTCAACCATAAAGTAAAAGTTAAGTTTGTATCTATATAACTACCTAACTTATTATCCTAGTATGTAAAAGAAAAGTTCATATTTTTGTATGAGTCAATATATCCATCATAAATATTTAACAAAAATAACAATTTTTGACCATTTTTGAACAATTTTTTATACTTTTCTGATAAATGCAGAGGTCTAAATACAAAAAATGTTAGTTGTGCTTTACCAAACAGCACCTGAAACTTATTCTCTATTTTATAGTATTCGCAAAAACAAGGATTGAGTAAGGTACAAAATAATAAATTTTTAAACTTTAACCTGACTTTCTGGCTCACCCTGAACCCATTGATAAAAAAAAAATTGTCTGACCACCTATAACATAATTTGAAAAATTTTAATGGATGCCAAGGCTTCATAAGAAATTAACAGGGTTTTTTGATTTTTTGTCCGTTGATGCTAGTAGATAAATAAATAAATAAAAAATTATTTGGTTTATTTGCACGTTTTTTTTTTACACTGTCTTAGTAATAAAAAGTATTTACCTTCGATTAATAGCAAAACTCGCAAATCCTAAGGAGTTTTAAAGCTATTGTGTTCTTCTGTGGGGAGATGAACCATTTCCAGTTAATTGTTTGATACTTTTAAAAAAACAATACATAGTCCCAAGGCTATCTAAATTTTACAAGCAACCCAAAATACCTTTTTAAGGCCTTTTGCCATACAGTACAAAATTTTAATTGTGATTTACCTAACAAGTGCAAAAAAGGCATTTTCCACAAGAGTTAGGCATATTTTTACCCACGCCTATGCTGTTTTCAAAAATATAAAGTAACGGGAAAACCATAATTAATTAAAAGATGTTTACTAAAACTTGTTCCAAACACTAAAAAAAGATGAGGAAATTCTCTTTGACAAACAATGCTGCTAAGATTGCAACTTTAAAGAGGGTAAAGTTGTGTTTGTATTTAGTTCTAAGAATAATTTTAAGACTGGCATGTAGGTTTATTAATTTTTTATATCATTTTAAATAACCAAGATTTTTAATTTCAAGAATTAAAACGGTTAACTAAGTATTTCGTCAACAATATTGGAGCTTCATGAAAGTTAAGAAATACAATATGTAATTATTGTCATATCTATATCCCAGCAAACACGGTTCCTTCGGGCCTTCGTCGGTCCGATGTCGATTGCCGAATTTGCCGTCATCGGCACGGCGTCGATTCACGACATCGGACCAGCAGTTTTTTTGTCCGCTTTGCGATGTAGGTCCAATGTAGGTTTGCCAACGCAGCGTTAGACTGACATCGGCATACCGTCGCCGTACGATTAAGGTCCGATATGGTTTAACCACATGGTACCGACCATCCGCCCATAACTTCTTAATTTGGTCGGTCTAACGTACGCAAGCTGCCCAGACAACCAAAACACGTCTACATCACGTCGAGAAAATGTCAAAAATTCGACCAATCGCGTGATTTTTGCGCCGTCTCTTCGACGTCTGTATCACGTGGGTTTGACCCGCTTTTTGACGTGTCTTTAGTCACGTGAATTTGACGTGAATTAATTTACGTGAATTTGACGTAACATTAATGACCTATTGGTCTAAGCAGACGATTTACAATATATTAATTACCGCAAATCAAGGCGTAAAATGATACTTTTACGCCCTTGTGGTCAACTTCGAGCCAAACAGTTATACTTCAAATACTTTCATTAGGTAATCCCGTAGCGGATGCCTAGTGAGTGAGTTCTTGACGGGGATATGGGTTTCCATAAAATAAAATACCAATTATTGCATCAGATGTAAGAAAAATGTTACTTGTATATCTGTGGTTGCCTGAGAGCTTAAAATTCGACGTCATTTATGTCGCGTCAAATGTTAATCCCAAAAAACACGTCAAATTCGTGTGACTTGTGTCTCTGATTTCCTGAAACCCAAATTTCGACGTCACTTACGTCACGTTGAATGATAGTCCCAAATAACACGTCAAATGCACATGACGTGACGTGACTGGTTGCTTGGGTGGTGTCGGCCCGACATCGGTAAACTATTCAAGTCCGACATTGGTTTTCTGAAGCGGTCCAACGTCGGCGATTGACGGAGGTCCGTCGGTGGTAGCTTAAAGCGGCCCGACAATGGCAAACCACAAAGGTCTGATAATGGGTGGATAATAATAATAAGGCCCCACATCAGCCTCTCAAAGCGGCCCGACGTCGGTGATTGATGAAGGTCCGTCGGTGATTGCTTGACACGATCCGACACATTACAAACTACAAAGTTTCGATAATGCGGGTGCTTAACCAGTCGGGCTGGTTTAAGTGGCAGAAGAGGCGATTCTTGTAGAGAAGCACCACCATCTTGTCAAGTTCGCATTCTAGTTTTGAAATATCTTTGCTCATTATATATACAGACCGCTTCAAGCTACTGCGAACATAGGGCGGACGAAGTCTAATTTGCCAGTGTACGTACATGCAGAGACACCGCACGCCTATCAGTGAAGCAACCAATACTCAGGCTTGCGATCACCACTTGCATGACTTTCCTTTGGTATTTAGTACGACTCTAACCACGGTGCTGTGTGGAGCGTAGTCAATGAAACCGGAATTTGGTCAATAAATACGCAAATTTTTATAACGTAATTTTCTTATTTTTTGTCACTGATAAATAAGAGCGTTTTATTGTCAACTGCTCAGATTTATCAGTGACGACGTGTTACAATGAAAATAATAAGGAGAAACAAAATAAAAGCAAGTTCTCAAAATAAAATAATACATTCTAAAATCCAAAAAGATTCTCCCAGTCAAAAAAAAAATTAAAGCAAATGTTCGAAAAGTCCTCTTTGCTCGGCTAGACAATATCCGAGCCTACTATAAAAACCCCTTCTAACGTTTCCAAGCATGTTAGGGGTGATAATTTGAAAAGCTTCTTCAAAAACAGATAGAAGTCATTAGGAGCAAGATCGGGAGATCGAGCTGGCCATAAAATAGTTCCCCGTGTACTTATAACCCGATTAAGAAATACATTATCAAGATATTCCCTAACAAGGCCAACATTGTGAGCGGAACAACCATCTTGTTGAAACCATGTTTCACCAAATCTTACACCTAACAACTGCCTAGCAGTTGGAATAATGTGCTGCTGCAGTAGATCCAAGTATCTAGGACCATTCAAATTGCAATTGCCGTTAATAAAAAATGGCCCAATTACGTGTTCCCCTATAATACCCTCCCCCCAAACATTTTGTTTTTGGGAATACTGTGTTCTTACGTCAAAATACAAATGCAAATTTTCCCTCGACCAATATCGAACGTGTGTTGGGTTATGACGATTTGACCATTTGACCATCTGCACTTTTTCGGCAACTTCGTAGACATCCATTTTTGGTTTTAAAAATGTATTATTTCAATTAAGAACTTACGCATCTGTTTCTCGAGCAAGGCAGAAATAAAACAAAATGAATTTCCAAAAGATAACACTGCAGCGTGCTTCGAATCCACCTCGGTCGTACGGCACGGAGAGTAAATTGGACTTGATTCCCCCTATGTTCGCAGTAGCTTGAAGCGGTCTGTATAATATTATCTTCCACTGTACAGGGAACATAGTGACATTAGCGCCATCTCTACATACTAGGATGAAACTATTAAGCAGGTTAAAAATTTTAAGGTGACTTAATCGGACCATCGTCGGTTGCCGATTCTCTACCAATCAAACAAAGTTCCAATCGGACCATCGTCGGCCCTAAATCAGATAAAGTAGGCGTCGGCATAAAGTCGACTATAGTCAGTTGCCGATTCTCGACCGATTAAAGAAAATTCCTATCGGACCATCATTGGCCCTAAAGCAGATAAGGTTTGCGTTGGCATAATGTCGACTATAGTAAATAGGGCCATCGTCAGTTGCTGATTCTCGTCCGATTAAACAAAGTTCCATTCGGAACGTCATCGGCCCTAAAGCAAATAAAGTGGGCTTCGGCATAAAGTCGACTATAGTTAATCGGGCCATCGTCAGTTGCCGATTTTCGACCAATTAAACAAAGTTCCAATCGGACCATTGTCGGTCCTAAAGTGGTGTCGGCATAAAGTCGACTGTAGTAATGTGGACTTCCGTCAGTTGCCGATTATTGACCGAAAACTGAAAATCGCAATCTGTCCAACATCGGGCCAGAGTGTAATCGCCGATGCCGACACACTGCCGACGTTGTCGACATTGGCCCGATTAAATGCCGACGATTTGTGTCTGCTGGGATGGCACTTATAATAACCTTCAAAAACAAGTGTATGATAGATTTAAAAAGGATGAACAGATGGTTATAATATAATCTAAGGTTATAACGACTAAATATACTGACCACCTTTAATTTTTAGATTTAAAATTCTCAGTTATTCAAAGTGATCTAAAAAAAATAATTACGCCACTAGTTTAAGGATCATTTCTGCTACAAAATAAACACAACTTGTATTTTTACTGGAGACTCTTTCGTAATAAAAAATATATTTACCTCCAATTTTGTCCCGTTTAGCTATACTTTGGTGGCAATATGCAGGTTGTTCCTTGAATACCTTGCCTATTATTCTTCTTATGACTTTTTTGGGAGTTTTTTTGTTTGATACTGTAAAAAAAAATAATACAATAGTAACAAAACAATGGTACTTTGGTTGGGTGTAGATAGAGGCCCTCTGTACATTTGACAGTTGTTGTTTTACCAAAGGTGGGCAACTCATATTGCCCTCTCTTTCTTGTTTTTTTCATATTTGCATGTAAAACGGATTTTATGAAATGGACTGATGTTTTGTTGTCTCTTTTTATAATTTCCCCATACAGTTTTTGAAAGATTGACTTTTTTTGGTTAGTAAAATATGTCAAGCTTTGACGAAAAAAAAACAAACAAACAAATGTGAACAATAGGTAAATTTATTTACTTTATTTTTAAGACTCTTATGATCTCTCCTCTCCTATGAAATAGTATGCATAGGATTTTGGATTATGTCTTGATAGAGGACTCAATTATTGCATCATTACAACCAGAGAATATGCCTTTAGTCCCAATCGACAATCTTCATCCAGCGCTTACAGTAACAATTAGGATTGATGGGCATTCAAACCTTAGACTTAGAAACTCTTTATGCATATCTATAGCTGACTTTGAAAAATGTAAAAATGTAATTATTTCGCTTCGTCCCACTGGTCTTTCATTGACAAAGACCTAGATTTAGATTGTATTGTTGATAAGTTCAATGCCACTGTTCATGAAGGCATTGACCGCTTTGTCCCTAAGAGGAAACTAAAGGGTGATAAGTACCCCAAATGGTATGATAGCAGTCTCCGTAAATTAATAACAGAGAAAAACAAATATCACAAAAAATACAAGAGATCTGGTTCAACCCAGCACTACAAAGAGTTTTCTAGACTTCGTCGTGAAGTGAAAGCACGTACAGATATGTGCTATCTTTTGTACATTACTAGTGTTGCGCAAACGATTCCTGGTAATATCAAACACTTCTGGGCTTTTGTTAACTCTCTGCGCAAAGAATCAGGTATCCCAGCAAATCCTGCTTCAAAGACCACTCTTTGGTTCAAACATATAATTTTGACTTGTCATCTGTAAAATTCATCGATAACCTGAATTACCACAATTTCACATGTGAAGAGTTGGAAAAATACATCCAACAACTAGACGTCAAGAAGAAGGCAGGCCTTGATGGCATTTGGAATATCTTACTGAAGAGATGTCAATCACTTACTGTGCCTCTTACAGCCCTCTTCCAGCTATGCTTTGACAAGGGCAGTTTTCCCTCCTTGTGGAAAAAATCTTTCTTGATCCCAGTCCATAAGTCTGGCGATAAGTCTGATATAACAACTATCGTGGCATATCAATTCTTTCAGCTATATCTAAACTATTTGAAGCTATTCTCACTGATGAAATCTTTGAGACTTTCAAATGCCAAATCGTCAAACAGCAGCACGGCTTTTTTAAAGCTCGCTCTACAGTGACAAATCTTAGTGTTTTCAGCGAGTATATTGTGGACTCTGTGGAAAGTGGTCATCAAGTTGACGTCGTGTATACAGACTTGACTAAGGCGTTCGACAGTGTCTGCCACAGGCTATTGTGGTGTAAACTGAATAAGATCGGAATCTCTGGAAATTACCTATCTGTGATCGAGTCCTACCTCTTTGGCAGGACACAAGAGGTGATGGTTTGTGGTGAGACATCAAAACAAGTTAATGTGTCATCTGGTGTGCCCCAAGGGTCACACATTGGTCCGATTCTGTTTTCGCTATTTTTGAATGATATTGGAGAGTGTTTTTGGTCATCAGAATTTGACGTGTACGCTGATGATTTGAAATGTTACTGTGTGATTGACGACCACTCGAATTTGCAACAGCATCTTGACAATTTAACAACGTGGTGTGATAAAAATCTTCTTTCGCTCAATGTGAAAAAATGCAAAGTGATTTCGTTTACGAAAAGTTTGAATCTGATTAGACCGCTTTATTTCATTAATAATGAGCCTCTTGAGGTTGTAGACAAGATTAATGATCTTGGTGTAACATTCGAAACAAACTTGTCTTTTGATACTCATATTAATAATATTACTCTTAAGGGTTTGAGATGATTAGGTTTTATAAAGAGAAACACAAGATTTATGAATGATACTAAAGTCATAGAATCTCTGTATAATTGTTTAGTTCGTAGCATTTTGGAGTATGCAGCTGTTATTTGATTTCCATATCACAACTGTCATATTCAACGTCTAGAACGTGTACAAAATAAGTTTGTAAAATACTTGTTATACAAACATCACTTTCCGTACAAAGATGTAACATATGATACCAGACTTCTCTTATGTGGCATGAAAAGTTTAGAGGTTAGGAGAAGACTTCTTCTTTTATTTTTTGTTCATAAATTAGTGAATAATCTCATTGATTGTGAAGATCTATTAGCTGCCTTTCAATTTCATATTCCATCTAGGAATACTCGTAATCGGCAATTATTTTCTGAAAGAACCCATAGAACAAATTACGGTCAAAATTCTCTAGTTGATAGGCTTGTTAGGAATTTTAACAATTATTTTTCAGAAATTGACCTATTTTTTGTAACACAATCAAAACTCAAATCAATTGTTTCACGATGTCAACTGAACTGTCGTTGTTGACAAGTTATGTACCTAGTTTTAGTTATACTTATGTTTTAAGCTTATTGTGGTACCATTTAGGAAACTTTGTTTTCTGTAGTGTATGTATTTAAATAAATAAATAAAAAAATAAATCTATATTTTTTCTTACAATAAAACATGGAAACAATGTGTTATTTATTAACGAAGTACATGCTAAATGCTTATGTTTGTAACTACTGCTTGTAGCTCACTTACCTCGCAAATTTGGCTATTTTTATTAGTTTTCCAGCTTGGTAAATGCATGTTTTCTTTTCACTTTTCCTGAGTTTCTTTCTCCGTTGGACAACGAAACAATACAAATTTGTCGAGGCACGTATTTTTACAGTTTTTGGTACAGCAATATTCCATTTTTAAACCTGACGTTTCTTAATCAAAAATCTGACAGCGACAATAAAGTTATTTAATGTCTGGGATTACCAACTATCATTCCCAACACACAATTTTAAACATTTCCCTAACAACTGTCAAATCCAGTTCACCTCTGGTAAAACCATATATATATGAGGTTAAATATAGGCCTTTCCCAGGTCAAACTTGTAAGCAAGATCTAAAATCTAGCAGGCCATGGAGCCGTCTTAGCTCCGCGCCTATGCTCATGCGCGAAAAGTTTACGAGGCGGCCGGTTTTGCGACCTTCGTATTCGCCCTTCGGTCGAGACGCCATTTCATAGTCATTTTCCGCGTTTTCGTTGATGCAAATTTTTTTATTGTGATATTTTTAATCTTTGGTTACGCGAAAGTTTTTAGGAGTTATAATAAAAACTGTTTATGTCTTGGAGCTTAAGATGTCGCCGCATAAAAAGACGTGCTGTGTTTGCGGATGCCTCCAAACAACAAAAGTGAAGTTCCACAGGTTGGTAGCTATTTTTTCTTAAAACTTGAAGGAAAAAAAAGTGAAAATTCATTTATTTATTTATTTAAAAATAGAAAAATTTTGACAGCTGTCTTTCTCGATTTTGGTTGGTTAACCGATGACGATGGCGGCGCATATGCAGAACCGCTAAGCTTTGACGCCAGAAACAGACAATAAGAGTCATAAAAAGAGTAAAAGAGAAAGGTATAGGCATATATATAGGACATCCTGCTTACAAACTTTTGCACGCCAAAAGCATTGCAAGGGCGTATATTTAAGCTCATACATATATGGGTAAAACAATTACCGTCAAAAATCGTATACAGGGCCTCTAGGTGTAGAGTTAGTAAAACAACAATTTACCCTCAAAGAACTGTATTTTAGCAAGAGAAAATTACAACTTTAAAACTTTCTTTTAAATAAACTACCTTGACTGAGTTTTTAGGTTAGACTGCAGCATATAACTATGAGATAATATAACGGCCCTCCCCTTGCTTTTCCCGAGAAAAATGCGTACCGATAATAACTCTCCCAATCAAGTTGGCCTGGAAAAACCCCATAGACGAGGAGTGTAATGGGCAGGCGCGTCAATTGCGTCAGTAGTGAAAATTATCGTAAGGTCACTACGACACCAGGCATGGATTTGTTAGTGCATGCGCAGTAGATTTTTGGTTTATGGCCTGGTGGCCCAAACAGTTTCAAAGCGAACCACGATTTTGAATATTCTTCCTTGTTTTTCAAAGTTATTTTCGTTACACATTTTGCGGTACTTGGGCCGTTATAGTATCTCATTGTTATATGGGCCGCAGTCTAGAGATGCTGCAGCGTAAAAAGTAATCCGTATGGCACAAGCAAAATGAACTATTATGTTATCCATGTTGATGTTCATAGTTCACAGAAGTAAGGCTGAAGACACAATTAAAAATACAAGTTACTACATACTAGTGACAGACTTTCAATAAAAATACTAAATGCAGGCTACTAGTGACAGATACTTGTAATTTGCGAGGTAATTTTTATCTCATTAATGAAATTGGTGCAAAAAAGTGAGGTTAGAAATCACTGTAATTTGTATTTAGTCGCTTGCATTTTCAATTGTGCCTTCAGCTTAAGCAAAAATGAATGTTTTTTATTTTTTACTGCTTAAGTCTTACGGCTTACTTTTTACGGTGCAGCAACTCTAGACTGCAGTCAGAAGCTTTCAAAGTAAAACAATACAAAAATGGTAACCAAAATATTATAAACAATACTCACATATTTTCATTCTCCTCCTGTTGACTCATTTTTTGTGTTTGTATTATTAAAGTAGTATTGATAAAAATTTCGGAAAGACGCTTTCTTGCAAACTATCATATGATCACAAAAATGTCAACGGAAAAAGGCGCCAAATAAAAAATGTCTTCTGTGAAATGGGTACGGCAACTCCATTCGGTTCACACTTTTCGGGCCCCGTTCTGTGTAGTAGGAGGAAGACAGCAGCTAATTTGGCTAGAATGAATATTACCATATAGTGAAATGCTGAAGAATTACCGAATGCTTATAGCATGTGTCCGGCCGAGACGAGTGCCTACCGCCTGTGCCGAAACTAGCCCGCCTTTCTTCCGAAGGTCTTTGGTTTCCTGGGAAAATGACATCAGATAGCTGAGCCCCAATTAACTGCAAACATTAATGAACAGCCTACCCTACCTATATAAATGTCAATATCTGTCAAACAGAAACTTTTGATTAGTGCCAAAAAACATGCCCCACTATCAGGTACACTAAACTCTTATTGAGCAAGCAGTTAAATTTTGTTCCTAACAGTATATTGGTTTATGTTCTCGGCCATGATATGATAAAGTAGACACACCTATTTTTTTTAAATAATAAGCTGAGTCCTTCAGGTTAATACAGGGAATTAGTAAATATTAATTTCACATCTTAGAATTTCACACAGAACCACATATGTCCAGAATGCTCCTATGCCCAAAGAGTTTTTAGTCGATATATGTCGATAATTTTTATCCCGTGGGATTTTTTATGAAGGAGTTTTGTGACTATGTGGGATTGATAGCTCTTTAGACACAAAATCAAGTGTTACCAGGTGTTTTGTTCGCATCCGTGTAGAAGGGGTTGATAAGACGACATCTTTCAGGATGGCGCCCAAAAATTACAAAAAATACAACTTTCGCAACCGGGGAACGATTATACTCGATTCCATATAATTCGAGGACCAGGATTCCAAAAAATTAACTTTCAAGGTCATGCGACCTTAAATGACCATAAAAATCGCAAAAAACAAGATTTTTGCCATTTTCTCTTCAAAAAATCTTAATAATTCGACGTTTTGTCAGACCAACTTCAAATGTACCCCAAACTATTGGGCATGTATGCCAAATTGGGTCCTTGAGTTTGATGCAGTTTAAAGTTTCATGACCTTAAAAAATACCCCAGCAAAATTAACAAATTGCAAAAATAACATACTAAAGTGCGCTATTCATCAATTATTGAAGCCAAGAGAACCAAATTGGGTAACAAAGATAAGAAGGTCAAGTGCAACAAATTTGTTCAGCTATGACGCGTTTCAATATGGCGACTGATATCTCAAAATAGAGACCAACCACATTTTATTTTATCCAATTACGTAAAAATGTAAAAATAACAAGGTGGCTATCAATTCTTATTGACTTATCTCTGCTTAATATGAAAAAAAAATTAGTTGATGCATGACCTTGATTGACCTTGAAAATACCATGTAAAATTGAAAAACCAGCTTTTTGTAGTGTTTTTTACAATTAACAACTACGCAAAAACTTTAAGTGCCGAAGATGAAATTAACATCTTAGCCATAAACAAACACTTAATTTTAAACCTCTCTACCATTTTTGTTGATCTGGCGTCCCAGATGTTTAAGCTATACCTCGGTAAAAATGAACTACATGCCTGTTGTTTTTACTTTCGGAACTGTGAATTTTATGCTCTACTCACGTGTCTAGCCAACAAAGTCATTTAAATTACCTCTAAAAGGGTTAGCAGAAGTTAGATATATATTACCATATTCTGAACTAGGTGTTTTAAATGCCATTTTCCAAAATGGTGGTCGAAAAATCATAAAAAATACAATTTTTGCCACCGGTGCCTGATTATACTCGATTTCATATAACTCAAAGACGAGAATTCCAAAAAAATCACTTTCGAGGTAATCCGACCTCAAATGACCTTGAAAATCGCAAAAAAAAAAACGATTTTTGCCATTTTCTCTTTAAAAACATCTGGAACGCCAGATCAAAAAAAAAGTTAGATAAGTTTAAAATGAAGTGTTGCTTTATGGCTAAGATGTTAATTTCATCTCCGGCACTTAAAGTTTTTGCGTAGTTGCAAATTGGAAAAAACACTACAAAAAGCGGGTTTTTCAATTTTACATGGTACTTTCAAGGTCAATCGGGGTTATGCATTAACTAAACTTTTTTTTTTCATAGTAAGCGGAGATATTTCAACAAGAATTGATAGCCACCTTGTCATTTTTACTTTTTTACAAAATTGGATAAAATAAAATGTGGTTATAGGTCGCCATTTTCATATATCAGCCGCCTTATTGAAACATTTCATAGCTGAACAATTTTTTTTTTAACAAAATTGTTGAACTTGACCTTCTTATCTTTGTTGCCAAATTTGGTTCCCTTCGCTTGAATAGTTGAGCCCTTTATTTATGTTATTTTTGCAATTTGTTAATTTTACTGGGGTATTTTTCAAGATCATGAAGCTTCAAACTGCATCAAACTCTAAGGATCGAATTTGGCATACATGCCTAATAGTTTGAGGTATATTTGAAGTTGGTCTGACAAAACGTCGAATTCTTAAGATTTTTTGAAGAGAAAATGGCAAAAATCTTGTTTTTTGCGATTTTTAAGGTTATTTAATGTCAGATGACCTTAAAAGTAAATTTTTTGAAATTCTCGTCCTCAAATTATATGAAATCAAGTATAATCATGGCCTGGTTGCAAAAGTTGTATTTTTTATGATTTTTGACCGCCATCTTGAAAGATGACGTCATATCAGCCCCTTCTACACGGATGCAAACAAAACACCCGTAACACTTGATTGTGTGACTAAAGAGCTATCATTCCCACATAGTTACAAAACTCCTTCATTAAAAATCCCATGGACTTACACATACCCCTTCACTATTAATAATTATACTCCATTCCAAATTGCTGAGGACCAGTTTTTTGACACTGACAATGGCAGTCCCATTTAGCTTCTGTGTTTATAATTACATCTTAAAAGAAGCTTTTGAAAAAAATTATTTTGTTGTTCTTTGATTGACTGAGACACGTGATTCTATTTTTAGTAAAACATAAGTTGTCAATTACACCATAATGTTAAACCTAGTTTAAGTTAAACTGGTTTTGTTTCCTTAATAAATCAAAAATACCAAGGCGTCACATTCTAAACTTATTCAGTTCATAAATTTGATTATTTGTTTAAAGTATAATAAATTTGATATATATACCTACTTATTTTATTTTAGGAGTGGCTGTGTATGAGCTGCAACGCTCTCCATTGGTTAACAAATTCTTATCGCCATGGGCTATAAAGAAGATTATTAAAAGAAATAATGCTTCTAGCACAAAAGAGATTCAGTGCAGATTAAAAAATGAGGCTGAAATTTTGAGAAAATTGAAACATCCCAACATTGTTGGGTTTCGGGCATTTCTAAAGGGCCCTAAAGGAAATAATATTTTGGGTAATGCTATTTTAGATCTCTTAAAAAAAACCTATTTGCAAAGTTACCTTGCATTTTTAGCAATGGAAGAATGCACAAACTGTCTAGGAGACCTCATAGAAGAGAGGCAAGAAAAAGAATTGGGCCCCTACTCTGCAAAAATTATTACAAAGGTTGTCTTAGACATAGCACAGGCTTTAGAGTACTTGCATAATGATGCTTTGTTAATTCATTGTGATATCAAATCTTATAACATATTGACAAAAGGTAAAATACATTTGTCAAGTCTATTATTTTACGGTACAAATTCAACTAAAAAGAGTTTCAATTTGGGCAAGTTTGCTGTAATCTCATCGATTGAGCAATCGATGAATCAAACAAGTTCTTGAAATGTTCCGATGACATATCAAATGCGTTCTTTTGGATTTCCAATTTCCATCAAACCGACTTGATGCCATCAATTACAATCTCCGAGGGTTGATGGCTCTATTGATGGAAGGATTAATTAATCATCAGTGATGGCTGTCAGAATCAGATGTTCAATCAAATGCTGACGTCGGTGCCAACGTTTAGATAAATTTCAGATGATTTTAAAATCTTGCCCACTTTTGAGCTAACTGACATCAGTTATGCAATTAATGCAAACCTACTATTTATTTTAGGTGACTTCGCCATATGCAAACTTTGTGATTTTGGTGTGTGTCTTCCAGTAACCAAAGATGGTGTTCTAAACAAAGAGAAAACTGAGCCTGAACTAGAATATACAGGAACACCATCTTGGTGTAGCCCAGAAGTTTTGGAGGAACCTCCAATTATTACTACAAAAGCTGATGTATATGCTTTTGGATTAGTTATTTGGGAAATGATTGCTCTAACAGTCCCTATAGAAGAAGAAGCTGCTATGAATTTGAGTGAATTATCTGACTCGGAAGTGTCTAAGGAACTGGACAGTTTCCTTGAAAAAAGCATAAAAAAAAGAAAGAGACCTGATTTGCCCAATAATGTTGAGCTGAGAGATGATTATAGCTCCATTTTGGAAGTTTTTTATTGTTGTACACATGAAGAACAGGACAAACGACCCTCTGCAAAGGAATTGGTCACAATTTTAAAGGATATAACCAGTTTTAGTGTCGGGTAATAAGGAAACTATAAAATTTCTTTGGAATATTTTTTTCTCAAGGCTTTAATTACTATTTTTTATGCTTTCCTACATGTTGCATATCCAGAGGTAAATTTATATCAACAGGACCATAAAATCCATTGTGTGGGATTTTTTTTAAAAATTCTATATATTCACAAGGTAATCCAGTCTCCTCTGCCCCTGTTAAAATGGTTTGTAAATAAGGCACTGAAGGTCTGTAGTCTTCAGGAAATTCAATGAGGCAGCAGTCAACATCAGGAGCTTTAGCTGTTTGTTGATAGGTTCGACAGATTGCTTTATCAGCTTCTGGCAGTTCAATTTCGACTGTGAGGGGAATATAGAGGTTGTGATGGACGCCTTCTTGCCTAAAAATATTTAAGAAGTCGTTTCGTTGAATATTATTTGAAAAATATAAATGAAAAATGTTTTGTGACCCGTTGTGTTGCGCACTCTATCGATGGCTGCAAGCTACAACCATATAGCTTATAGCTTTCATATTCTTCCAAACAGTCCGTTTTTGCTTGTTTAACATAGTTAAAATTGTTTTCTCTTTTTAAATGGTTTCGTCTGAGAGAGATCTAGCATACTACACCATCAGGCAAATACCAGCCTGTCAGGGTATTATGAAAGGAAGTAGAAAAAGTCCAAATGCTTCACAAACATTTTTTTTCCCTTTATTGCACGACGCGTTTCGGTTATTCCACCATTGTCAAGTGCATTTTCTGTAAGATCATAATAGTACATTATAAACCTAGGGAGTAAAGTTCCTCTTTTAATCCCGCGGCGAAAGGGTTGTATTCGCCAAGGGATTAAAATACACATTAGTCACGAGGTTTATATACTATTTTACGCACTTTAGAATGCGAGAAACTAAAATAAAAATCACAAAACTAACAGTAGACCACTTAACGGTACTCTAGTTTCAAGATTGACAGCTCGTATTACTGATAGTTGTCATTGATTGTTATTGGCATGATGCATTTGGGTGGATTCACTCAAAATTTATTGTGTCATGTAGTTGTTGTTATGAAACGGCTAAAACGGTGAGTCCAGAAAAATCGTACAGTATTTTTTTTTGAAATGAACATTGAAGAGGCCATCGCTAGCCTTCTTCCACAAAAATCCCGCGAGGTTACAAGAAACAGTTTCGTGATTACCGAAAATGGTGCGCTGAACATCTTGCAGAGAATTGTACGGATGAAAAGGTGCTCCTGGCATACTTCCTACAGAAGTCTAAGAATCTCAAGGCGTCTTCTGTATGGAGCCAATATTCCATGATCAAAGTCACGATAATATCTGAAGCAAACGTCGAAATCAGCAAATATAGTAAACGCACGACATTTCTAAAAAGACAGAATGACCATTATAAGCCAAGACATTG
The DNA here is from genome assembly GCA_963921995.1 of Oxystoma pomonae. Lineage (NCBI taxonomy): Eukaryota > Metazoa > Arthropoda > Insecta > Coleoptera > Brentidae > Oxystoma > Oxystoma pomonae. Next base: position 23,763,832 of record OY998164.1, on the reverse strand, counting down.
GATTTCGACAATATAAGAGATTTTCTTTAATATGCTTCAGATGAAGAATATCTAGCCCAAAAGGTCAGATTCTTTTCTCTACTTTGAGTATTTTCCTGATAGTACTACTAAAAATAACACCATTGATTGTCTACAAAACTTTACTAACAGGAGACTAATTTTGTTGCAGGTGGCGCTGATTATGGGAGTCGGTGGAGCATGTCGAGGAAAGGAGCTCTGCCAGCTAAACTGCAGCGATGTGTCGGACCATGTAATTTTTTTTCTGGTAAACCTACGGGGCACAAAATCAGGCAAGGATCGCTCGTTTTTTATAAAAACGACCGGTGAAAACTCTACGAATGTAGTGGAAATGGTGAGAAAATATATTGGTCTAAGGCCCACCTACACAACATACACGATTTTTTGTGTCTTCCAAAAATGGGAAATGCATGAGTCAGCACATAGGAAAAAATACATTTGGACAGCTGCCAAGGAGCATTGCTGGCTACTTGGGACTACCAGACGCAAATCTATATACTTGTTTTCGCAGATCATTAGCTTCTTTACTTGCCGACTCGGGAGCAACTATAGATGTGTTTGAAAAGACATGGTGACTGGAAAAGTAGTTCGGTTGCTGAAGGTTATGTTGAAAATTCATTGTATGAAAAGAAGAATGTTGTCGATCAAATTTTCACCCGTGTCTCCTCCGATGTCGATATGGCATCAGCATCAACCATAGGAAGATCAATTTCAGAAAATAAAACGACAACGCCAGGGGCGACTGCTATGTTGCCTCCAACTGTCCAGCCTTCGTAAACCTTGCAAATTGCACCCAAGAAAATGTAAATGTAAATATATATCATAATAAGAAGTAGATTTAAGTAATGCATATGCTAATTATTTTTTTCGTTCATTCATTTTAACAAATAAATAAAATTTCAATAAAATCATTGTTTAATTTGGAAAGATTTTCTCTAAATCATCCAGGGATTAAAATTATTTTTAATCCCCGAGGGATTAAAAGTGCCCCTTTTATCCCTAAAGTGCATAAACAATGTTTGTTTAGGATACTAACTACCAATAAAATGATTACTTACAGAATTTCAAGAAACATTCCATAAAAAGGATAAAACAAAGGTCACAAACTAACAAAAGTATTTTAAAAGGTATACATTCTTACGTCAATACAATTTAAGGTTTAAAATACATAAAAAATTAAAATAAACAATTAATAATAATAAACTGTTAAATCGATAAAAACAGAGTCACCTATGAGATTTAACCACGGATCACCTACCAAAACTTACGTATATTTGGTACTCACAAAAAGACAATAAAATAATGTTTCCTAATTTAAAATGTTTTATCGATAAAAAAGTTTTTTTAATTAAAAATCAAAAGGAATCAGTTACTTTGGATACCTCTGTAGTGGGCGCTGGTGGGATCGTTTAAAGAAATTAAATCCGTGCTGTTTTCTAGTTTCGCCATGTACAGGGTGGTCGGTTATAAGTGTTCCCTGGGATAACTTTTTTTCTAACAGCCGCAGAAGAACCAAACAAAAACTGGGTGAAAGAATATTTTATAGGGACCTCAAAATCATTAATAATATTAATCAGTTCAAATAATATACATGGTGTACAAAAGTTTTTTTTTCTTATGGAACATCCTATATATTTTGACATTTTTGAATTCTCCAGAAAATTACCTTTTCAAAAATACCATATAGTATTAGTCTGCCTGCAACCGTTTTCGAGATATTTCAATTTGAATTAGATATTAATTAATTCTTATTATTGTATTATAATTAAACCAAAGTATGCCATTATGCATAATAAGAACAATCAAAAAGCTGTCAAACTAGAACTTACTTAACTTTCCAAATAAATAGTTGGCTGTGAAAAACAAAAAAGCGGCGTTTTGACGGCAGGGCGTCATAAATTACTTAGGTTTTATTATTATAATACGAGTATTTTTATATCTAATTCAAATTGAAATATCTCGAAACCGGTTAAATGCAGACCCATACTAAATGGTACTTTTAAAAAGCTAATTGTCAGGAGAATTTAATAGGGTCAATATATATATAGGGTATTCCATAAGAAAAAAAAATCATATTTTCGCACACCCTGTATACTATTTGAACTGAATAATTTTTATTAACGATTTTGAGGTCCCTATAAAATACCCTTTCACCCAGTTTTTTTTTGGTTCTTCTGCGGCTATTAGAAAAAAAGTTATCTCAGGGAACACTTATAACGTTAACCGATCATCCTGTACAGGGTAACCCATTTTCGATGGGATTCAATGGGAAACTCCGTTGTTATTAAATATAGAGACATGCGGTATTTGCATTGCAGTGTTACTTTTTTAAACTTTAAAAATGATATTAACATATTTATTCTGGCCCTTGTAGTTTTTGAGCTACAGGGGAAAGTTGAAAAATGTTTGGAATTACCAAATGATGATGTCTCCCTTAATTTAAGAGATAATTGAGTTCTGTAAAAACATATGTCTGTTTTAGAAAAACAATGGTCAAATTTTAATCCGACGACGTTTCGTTTCGTAGATACCATCATCACGATCAAAAAGAATACTGCCCAAAATGTTTTACTTCATATTTTACTTTCTCTTATGATAAAATATCATTTTTTTTTATTTTGAAGTTTCGATCCCGAAAAAAAATCGTCTTCAGTGAATTTTTTTTTGGTACGGCCCAGTCCCATTTTATAATTATTTTTTTGTTGAGACCATTTATATTTTATTATTGTTATTTTAGGCCTTAATACTAATTACAGTACATAAATAGATATAAATAATAAACAGATTTATTATTAGAAAGCAGCGCTCTTACACTCAACCTCAATTACTATTTTTAGTAGACCTGGACAATCAAGATATATTATACTTATATGAACATACCGGGTGAACCGAAAAAAACCGGACAAATTGTTTTTTAAATAAATGAAAAAGCTTCGGTCATTCTCCACTGTTTTGAATAAAAATAGGTTTTACAAATTACCCACATAGCAAAAAAATATTGGGCGTATATCCAGCGTATATACGAAAACGGAGAAGGAAATTGCCCTGGATATCACCCAGATATTTACCCGACGTGCATAGGACCTCCAAAAAAGATCCAATTCAGATCCAGAGGTACCCATTAGGTAACATCTACTGAATATGCGTTATAAGTATATTCTGAACATGTATTAATTACTCCACAAAAATATTCGAGTTATGTTTCTATTACACCAAATTTGATGTTTTATGGTGTATCCATTATGGTATTTATTTATATAGTATATCCTGTCAATATCCATCATGATATACAAAATTTAAGTTGATATATAACAATGATATATCTATAAAAGTATATTCTTTTCGTATCCGTAATGTTTTATTTTAAAATATTAACTTATATTCGGTTAAAAAATATAAGACTTGTATACAAAAAACATATTTTTGGGATGTACGACAGCGCATATACACAGTAAATATCCGTTCATGTTTCCTTGTTTTGAAACGAATCATGTTTTTTTTTCTAATATATATATAAAATATACATTTAACATACAAAACGTATATACTAATTTTAAATATCTTTGTGATATACAATATCCAAGGCTTGCTATGTGGGTACGAGTTTAATATTGAATGAGTTTGATTTCTTTATACAATGGTTTGACGAAGAATGGTTCGATTAAAAACGGGTCTTATTAATTTTGAGTTTTTTATAAGGTGACCAACCGTCCCGGTTTGGCCGGGACAGTCCCGATTTTTAACCATTTGTCCCGGGGAAAAAATCCGTCCCGGATAGTCCCGATTTTTCAGCAAAAGTTCCGGTTTGCCCCGGTTTTGATACCACTGTATTTTGTAACTTTAAAATCACTGCAATTAAAAAAGCGGATGTTCTCTGCTATCTATAAATTTGAATTGAAACCTTACTTAAATTATTTTTCTTTAATAAGTATTTTGGAAAATACATCTTAATATTATTAGAGGTGCATATAAGAAAAAATACATGATATACAATACATTGAATGGCCGGAGTGTCCCGGTTTTGCCCCTTTAGGAGTTGGTCACCTTATTTTTTATTGAGTGGGTTTGACGAATTGAGGTTCGGATAAGAAATTGGTTTAACAAATTGCAGTTTTTAGGGTGAATCGTTCCTTTAATGAAAATTTTTATTAAATACGGTCTGATAAATTCCTGGTTTGACAAACCATAGGTCATCATGGCCAACTTGACACAATAAGGTAGTTAAATCTTACCTCAAGAATTTGTAGTGTCGACCTTGCGGCACTCTATCTCAGCTATTTTGTACTATACAGAAAAAGTGTAAAAAAAAATTATAGGGAATTGAACACTTTCCTTCTCAAGTCTACCAAAAGAGAAATATTGGCTAGTAAGTATAAATCACATGTCACCATTTTCGGGAGTCTTGTAGGCATAACTTTTTTTTATGACACATACCAAAAAAAAATTGAACAAAAGTTTTATAAAATAATTTTGTTTAGGCAGCAAAAAAAACCGTTTTAAAATCGAACAAATATAAGGTGACCAACTCCTAAAGGGGCAAAACCGGGACACTCCGGCCATTCAATGTATTGTATATCATGTATTTTTTCTTGTATGCATCCCTAATAATATTAAGATGTATTTTCCAAAATCCTTATTAAAGAAAAATAATTTAAGTAAGGTTTTAATTCAAATTTATAGATGGCAGAGAACATCCGCTTTTTTAATTGCAGTGATTTTAAAGTTACAAAATACAGTGGTATCAAAACCGGGGCGAACCAGAACTTTTGCTGAAAAATCGGGACTATCCGGGACGGATTTTTTTCCCGGGACAAATAGTTAAAAATCGGGACTGTCCCGGCCAAACCGGGACGGTTGGTCACCTTAACAAATATTAACCGAAATATTAAGTCCAACGGAAAATCCAAGATGGCGGCGAACCTAGAGGGAAATTTTGTTGGAAAAATGTGGTTTTAGGTTTCTGGAATGATCCCCTATTAGTCCTGAAAAGTGTGGCTGTGTAGTCAGTTTTTCCATTTTAAAGTACCTACTATTCTATTGGGCTAACAACGGACAGATGCCGTTATTTAAAGCTCAAAAAGTAAGACATCAACACCGATTTGCGGCCAAAATCAGCGAAAGGCTTTTTTATCGCAACATTTTTGTGTGCATCCCAGACATTTAACTAATATACCTACCTTTATTTGAGAACGGTGTTGTCTCAAGTTGGAGAGACATGCGGGGTCGAAGGGTGTGCAAGGCAGGTATTTTTCCTGGTTTAGGTAATTTAATGTATTTCTCTCTGATGCATATGCATTTAGAAAAAGAGAACACTAGTAACTATGTTAAGCTTGCAAAAACAGACCTAAAGTGGGAATAGCACACAATCGTAGGATTCGTAGGGGGTAGTTCATTTGTACCTTTTCGGTCAAAAATCGAAATAGCTGCACCTAACCTCATTTTTAGTTTTTCTTTAAGAAATTCGCATTTGCTTACCTATCGAGGCTTTCTTTGTGTGATTCGTCGATTTCCCAGACTGCGCCCCAACATACAGCACCCTTCTTAGGAATAATCGTAGCGGAACAACCTCCCCATCGTTGGGAGTATGTGACAAAACTTATCTGGTAATCCTGGAATATAATTTCTATGTTTGCATATCGTTTCAAACAGGTTTGGGATTTTTTTTTAGGTAAAGTATACTAAAAATGATTGTCTCTTTTGCATATATTGTCTAAAATGTTGCTAAGTGCAATTCGGTTTAGTTGGCCTTGACAAAGGAAAGATATTTATTAGCAAAAAAATCAGACAAAAACCCTCTTGACTTAATATAGATACAAATGTAAATGTAAAAAAACTGAGTACAAAAATCTCGCATTTTGGTACTTTTCCTACCTTCAATTTGCCTATTCCTTTTCTTTCTGCACTGGGATTGTTTATGTGAATTCTGTGGGACAACAGGTTACTCCCATAAGCAAAGTATAGGAATTTTCTGCTCATTTTTTTTGTACAAAACCTGATCAACTACTAATGTTAACCTAGAAACACGTTGGACATCCTTGGACTTGACAAGTCATAGATAAGATAAGAAATACAGAGAGTTGGCAAAATAAATATAGATTTCTTAACATGTTAGGCCAAACATTTTATTTGCCATCTTAACAAAGTACTTTATTATTTAAAATAAAACCAACAATATTTTCTTAAGTTATAAAAATTTTCCTAATCTCTTCCAATTTTATGAGTTACAATTGGTTTGTCCAATCTATATATTTCATTGGCTACTGCAAAATAGCCTAAATACTCAACAGTTTCTGGAGTAGTATCATAATGATAGTGGCCTGCCTCTCCATGGTCACTAAAACTGTGGAAATGCTGAACTCTGAGGTCGAGGTTACCCTTAAAAAAATTGGAAATATCAGTTAATTTGCTGGGTTCTCAACTTGGCATATTCTTTACTTCAGATATGATATAGAGGGTGTCCCAAGGGGTGTCCCTTTTAAAACTGTCAATGCGCTATAACTTCAAAATAAAAATGAATTGGAAGGGGGAACCATTTCAAGGTACTTTACAACCCTATCCCTTAAAATGTTAAATAGGAACATGAGCTGAGTCGTGTGGCACCTTTTTCGAAAGGTCTTTTGATTGTCTAAACAGTGGTGTAATAATTTTTTTTATTTTGAGTTGTTTTTTAAAATTCCAAGAAAATCTGTTTTTGAACGTGAGTGTTTGAAAAACAAAAATCTTTGAAAAACATGACAATAAAAATTACATTTTGCATAAAATAAACCTTTTTGAGATATTTTGCAAGCCTCCCCAACCTACCCTTTAGAGTGTAGCCACCCTTAAAATAAATTTTTGAATAAGCCTAGATTATGGGGTAATACCTCTTTCGAAAGGTCTTTTGATTCTTTGAACAGAGGTGGCTTTTTGGGTCCAGGTTCTTTCTTTAGTTTTATAAAAAACGTTTTTTTTTTAATTACAAGTTCTTTTCAGGAAAAGAAAGCCTAAAAAACAGAGAAAGTTTTATTGTTATTTTTTTCAAAGATTTTTGTTTTTCAAACCCTCACCTTCAATTTTATTGGAATTTTAAAAAATAACTCTAAATAAAAAAAATAATTACCCCACTATGTTGGGAATTTGGAACCTTTGGTTGCACTAAAACAAAATTATGATTGTTTTCCACAAACCAAAACTACACTTTTTTGCACTCGACGCGCGTTTCGCTAACAACGTTAGCATCATCAAATTTATTATTTAAATCCAGAAATAGTTTAAATAAAGATAGAGGACCCATCCCGTTTACTACACTTTATTCTTTGGTTGAGGGGAGATAGGATTAAAAATCGTGATCAATCACAAATTATTAGTCTTATCTCCGCCCACTAAAGGATTGTATATAAGATAGAGCCTAGTTTAGTTCATTGTTTATCGTCTCCTGATGATGCTAACGTTGTTAGCGAAACGCGCGTCGAGTGCAAAAAAGTGTAGTTTTGGTTTGTGGAAAACAATCATAATTTTGTTTTTGAATTACACCACTATTTAGAGAATCGAAAGACCTTTATAGACCACATGACCCATGTTGTTATTTAAGATTTTAAAATGGGGTTAGCTAGCCCATAAGGGTCAGGTCGGGGTGGGTTAAAAAGTACACCCTGTATACCTATTCACACAAAATATATACCTACCCCATCATTGCTGACAAAAGTTCCTACTGCAACCAAAGGTGCAGACATATTATAGAACTTTAACCAATTGTTCATTTGTTCATCAGAGTTCAGAGGTGTCTTTGAGAAGTCTCTCATTACATGCTGCTTGACTTTCCCATCTGCAATCAAAAATGTCCCTCCAATACCGACAAGTTGTTCTTTGCTGTAATAACTCTCAACACTTTTTCGAAGACATTCGATGAAATTTTCTTCTCCAGTGCGTTTTTTGGCATGAACCTTAACTACCTATAAAAAGATGTGGTTTTTGTGTATCTGCAAGTAAATTTTTTTAATTCGTTGGCTTATTTTGCAAGTTTCAGAAAAAGGGGAAGAGAGAAAAGTGTGTCTTTCTCAGTAGCATGCAATTCCTGATCTTCTTTCTTTATTCGAATCATTATTTTCCATCTTTTGCCCTTTTTCTGATGTTTGTCACACATTATGTTTTAATCAACAAAAGTTTTTTTAAAAGATTTTTTTTACCTTTCCAGGGTTGCCTTCTGAGACAAAAAAGTTACCAAGCAAAGCAATCCTTGTTTCACTCTGGGGCAAAATAGTTTGCTCGCTATGCTCATCTGCTCCTGCCACTTTTGACACTCTAGTTTGCTGGTTCACTGTTCCATTAGCAAGGTGGAGATTGATGATACCCTAAAAAAACAAGACAGGTAAAATTAGTAATTTTCATATTTTTTTTTAACTTTATTGTGATTAAAAATTGCAAAAAGCAGTCTTGGTGCGTTCTAGTGCACTGTAAAAATGGATGACATGCAGAGTCAAACCCAAAAAAAACTATTAACGGTTTGTAGTGCTCTTTCGCCATTTCTAAATTCATGGAAAACAGTTGTTAAAGAGGCAAGAAATTCCACACAAGTACTGTGTAATTTTTCTGAACAGCTTTGTCATGTAGAAAAGGCAAATATCAAATATATGGACAATTTTAAAGACTTGCAAAGTCAGTTAGTAATAAAAATATTAAATGATATTGAGGAAGAGATTAAATCTATTAAGCTGTGTATAGATAAGTTAAATAAAACAAATCATGATTTAAAAAACAAACTTTCATCGTTAGAGCAAAGCACTTTTGACATAGATTGGGACTCCAATTCAAACCTTATTATGGGCACCCCAACCCAACCACCTTTGGCTGAAATTTTAAAATTGGCATACGAGTTTTGGCTGTACTTTTCTAATTTATCAAAAAATATTAATGCCAGTTTTAAGAATTTAAATGTTAGGAATGAAAAGGCTGTAAAAGTTTTAAAGACATCATTTGAAATAGATTTAGAAAATCCTGATAGAGAAAATAAAAATGTTTTATTTCTGCTAGCCTTAACACAAAATGTAAGAAAAAAAGAGTGATACAATAAAGTTTGTATTAGTTATCATCTATATTATGCTAGTCTTTTTTGTTAGTAAATCCTGTACAACCTATACAGGGTGTTTCACATCTTATGTCTAAAACTTTTAGAGCGTATATTAACTGGAAAAATATATAAAAAAACGATTACGCCGTTTTCAAAACACTTCAAAAATGTTTCAATTATATAGGGAACATTTTTCCAAGACATGAATAACTCAAGCAAAGAATTTCTTGAAGTATGATACATATAAAGTGACAAAAACCCCTAATCGCTGAATATTCCCGTAACTAAATAAAAAGGTCCAATAATGACATACGTCTATTAATGTGACACTGGAATAAATTCAGTAAGCTTCTGCGGCGGTTGTGCTTCGTACCACCATGCGACGTGACATTCAAAATTGAATCAGCTAATATTGCATAGTTTGTTTACTCTCTGTGGTACCACGATACGGAGATAAAAGCGGAGCGGGCAACGCACTTATTTGCTTGATGATTGTTTTTTGTTGGGTACTTTTTTTACAAGCTTCAATGTACAGTCAAAGGCGAAGAAATGTTTTAGCACATTTTTGGTTATTTTTTTGGGAAAACTTTTGAACAAATTTAAGTGAAATGAATCGTCATTTCAAACACTGACCAGTATTAGGAATCACGCATGTCTTTTATTTTTATACATAAGTTGTGAAACACCCTATATAACAAAATAAAGTTTGAGTGTACCTCACAGTTAACACCAATGTAAGAATGTGGTCCAGCACCAGCACCAATAAGAAAAGCAGGTTCGGCACTGCTAAGTTTTGCCAAGTCTTTTAAGTCATACACTTTTGACCTGTTGACAAGGGGAATCAAATATGGTACACCACCTACTTCAATCAGCTTTGGGTTGCCTCCAAGACCTAAAATTATTAGTATACTATATAATTTGTATAGTGGCAAATAGATATCTTTCCTGCATTTGTTTTGTTTAAATTTAAACCTACCTTTGTTTGCTAGTGTAAAAGGTTTTTGTGTCAAATCGGGACAGTCAACCACTTCTACATTCACTTCAGCAAAATTTTTTACCAAGCTTGAATTGAAAACTTGTGCGAGTTCTTCAAGAGAAGGAGTGTAAAGGACTTTTTTTTCAACTGAGATGTCTTTGGGGTTTAAGGCAGCCATGGTGCTAAAAATTAATATTTTATCTCACGTAGCACACAAAAGCATGTGAAAATAACATCTTTCTAACGCTTAATAGGCGGCTTTCTAACGTTTTTTGGTGTTAGAACGTTAGAATCCCATTAAAAAAACGTTTCTCACGTTTTATACATAGAAAAGCGTTAGAGGACCGCCTCTATTAAGCCTTAGAAAGATGTTGTTTTTCACGTGTTTTGATGTTAGTCCTGGTTTGTGCTAAGTGGGATTGTTATTCTAAAAGTTTTTGTTGCCTAAAATTAGTATATGGTGGAGTGTCTATAATTTGTCTTGTATTATCACAAAAAAAAATGGTTTAAGCAAAATTCAAACGATTTTTAAAATAGAGGTAACCCTACTAAAATTATATGGATTTGAAGTATCAAAAGTAAAGGAAAAAATATATAAATGATTCCCCATTCATTTTTTACAGATTTTATATATTACCTTTCAATCTCCAATGGTCGAACAAATTTTGAACATTAAAAAACGAGTACCTAAATTTCACTGTTTGTTTTTGAATAAATTATTGCAGCAAGTTCAAATCTTACACAATTTTATAAAAGAAAGTGATAAAATTTTAAGATAACACACTACTTATTAAAAAATTACTTTGCGTTACTCGGAATAAATAACACTTATATTTGCTGTATTTGTGGTTTGAATAGGTAAACCGTTATCATTTTAATGACCTTGTAATTTTTATTTCTGCTTTGCAATTAAATTGAATTTCCCGGTCCTTGTGCGTTTGACCTACCAACCCACGAAGGACCGTTTCTTTGGTGTCAAACCTTTCACTTAATTGACCAATTTTTATTCTCTGCTGGCTTGGCTTTTGCGGGTGGACGTTATCTGGTAATTTCGAGTTCGGTTTTTTACAAAATTTCGCTCATTTTTCGTTTCCAAATGCGATTTTTTGTGTAGAAAACTTTAGCCTGGCCATTGGTGAATTAGTTAGCTATTAGGTAAGTGATATTTTTAATATTTTTGTACTTGAGGCGGCGTTTAACCTGTGCAAATGAAGGGGCAGCAGCAGCAATGGCGATCGATAAAAAGAAGGCCAAAAAAAAACTGAAGAGATTTATGGGAAATTTTCCCAGCTCATTTTTATGGTAATTATGCAGTATACGGTTTTCTGCTATTTTTGATTTTGGTAATGGGGTTTTCCCACATTTTTGGGAAGCAACGGAATTTGGTACCTTAGAGTGAGTTATCCAAAACGCATTTATTATTTCTTCTGAAAAACTCTTGGTTTTGTAGAAAAAATTTTTTAAAGTTGGAGTTCTACAAAAACGCTCAAAAAAATTTTTTAGCCAACTAACTTTACGAGAAAAGTAGCGAGTGGTGACCTTTTTCTCAGCCTCTTCCTAACTTCAGTTTAATGCTTAGCTGTCACTAAATGTCATTTCTGTTTAGTAAACAATCTGTTAAAAGTTGTATTTATTTTTTCTCGAGCTTTTTCTGCATCAAAATGAAAAAGTGCGTTTTCCGCGGATGTGAAAATAAATAAATGTCAGAATTCCCCTGGAAATTTAAGATATTTTTGCCCTTCCCTTTGTGACCAAGAAGAAAATTGTGGCTCTAGAGGCACTAAAGCTGAAAAAATTATCCACGGCTGGGCGCAATAGTGTGTGAAGATCACAGCTGAAATTCAAATACAACCCCATTAGAGACATCGCCACCCAAAGGAAAAATTTTTCTTTACAAAAAAATATTTCATGATCATGTAAAAAAATATAGGTTTACCTTTGATGGTTCTCGCGTAAAATAACCCTCATACAATCTGTTAAGACAAGTAAAATTTAGTTCACTTCTTGTTTAACCCATTATTCTTATAGCAATAAAGTTTTTAAATAAAAAAGTAAATAAAAAAGAGTTTTACCAACCACCACTGGTTTCAGACACAGTCCATCCACCAGTCGGCCCTTCAACTATAACGAATCGATAACAAAAACAATGAACTTTACAAAATACACCGGAGTACCACAAGAATACATACCGGGTGTGACTTGGAGAATAAACGCAAACATGTGTTTCACCCTTGTTGGGGATCATCGGTACGCCATAAGGTTTTATAGACAAATAATACGAACGATCAAACCAACAAGTCATGAACAAATGCTCGGCAAAACATTATAGATAACAGGATGAGAAATGATGGCTACTATGGATAGTGGGAATTTGTTTGAAACCAGTCAGTGGTAGAACTAGTGGAGGATGCCAAAAATCCAATAGTTTTGTGTTGGTAAAACTCTTTTTTTTTATTTATATTTAACTCCACTATAGACATTGGGAATTTATATCTCATTCTGTAATAAGACTTTTGTTGATTTGCTTAAAAACTGGAAAGAAAAGATTTATTTAAAATTGACCGAGCCAAACTTCCCACTTATGACATAGAAAAGTCTGATAAGGTCAGTCCTCCCCACCTTTATGGGAATCTAGGGACATATAAAACTTCTGTAAAAATTTTTTTTAGCTCCAGTGATGGGAGTGAAAAAATATGGTAAATCACTTCAAGTTATTTTTTTTTCTAATATTTTTTCTTCAAGTTTAGTGGAATTTTTTTAAACTTATATTTAAATTTATTGCCTCAGGGTTAATTTTTTTGTAGTTTAAGAAGTTCATAGCAAGTAATTTAGAGAGATGCATTGATTAGCAAGAGTCAATGTTTCTTCCCAAATTTTTCTTAAACCAAAAACTTCTGGGTTAGTTTACCTGCCAAGGACTGGGTTGGGGTCGAATCTCGTCTTAATTTTAGATGTTGGGAAAATCAAGTTACTAATGCATTGCAGACGAAAATTTGTGAAAAATGATATTAAAAATGACATTATTTTCCCCCCTGCACAAAAACTTGTAAAATGTAACCGTATTTTAATGTATTGTACCAAAGGTCAAAATAGTGAAATTCTATGAGGATCTTATATGATAGGACATATGAGCCGTCAAATAACAGATGTCTGGCAAACACCCAAGAAGACTTTTTTCTCATAACTTTCAACCGAAAAAAATCTTGGGTGGAAAAACGAAATTCAAAATTGGATGCGTTTTTTTTAACTTCTTTTTTTTAGTTTTCTTTTGTTTCAATTGCCTTAGGAGCATATTCCTATTGGAAATATTAACACGCCATCGCCAGGACGAACCCATATCAGATGACTTATAATAAAGTACAAGTGCGGAATGATGCCTATTTGTGAGTGATTCAAAATGATGTTTGGAGTGGGCGCCTAGTGGTTTTATACTGTCTGAAATTGTTTCAATCTTTTTTTAGAAGCATGTTCTGTAAATAAGATTCATTTTGGGACCTTCAATGGAAAAAATTGTCATTTTTAATATTACAATAGTTTTATATAATTTTTATTTTTAATAAGTGAAGTGAAATAAAATCATTGCCTGTTCTTTTGTTTTGTAAGAAATAAATATATACCTACTGTAAATTTACCATGTTTTATGTATCCTAAAACTCAAGCTTTTAAAGGCGGACAAAAAAATATCAAGACTAAAGTTAAATAGTTTTATTAAATAATATTGTCAAAAATACGTACTATTTAAACAAAAGGAGTGTTAGATACACAAGAAAATAGTAAATTATTAATAAAACAAAATAAATAAATGTACTATTTTAATTATACAATTTTTTATTATTCTAAATATACAAAACTATAATTTTATATCTGAAGGAATCCAGAGAGGTGGAAAAAAATATCCACATTATTAGCAGAGCTACACATTCTTCGTATAGGTCTATTAAGGTTGTAATTTGTATTATAATATTCTAAGTTAAAAATATTCCTATTTCTTGTACTCCGCTGTGGAACCCTTAAGCCAATTCTATGTATTAATTGACGAGAATCAAACATTGCATTTCAAATCTTGAAAATAAAAGCTAGATCAAGACATTACTCGACGGTTTTCAAGAGTTGTGACCTTTAGAAATTTTAAAACATCACAATAAACTATTTCCCCAGATAGAATTTTAAGTTTAAAAGCTACAAAACATAAGAATTTCTTCAATACCCTTTCCAGATTTTCTACATGACATTTATAGAATGGGGACCATATGGAACTACAATATTCTAATATTGATCTAACAAGAGAACAATAACCATTTTTAAAACAGATTATATTTTTAAATTCAGATAGGCTCCTTTTTAAGAAACCCAGTAGTTTAAAAGCATTGTTACAGATAAAGTTATAGTGATTTTTAAAGCTTAAGCTTGGGTCAAATAATACCCTTAAGTCTTTAAATTTTGTGAAAAAGTGTTGAGATCATTCTGCACTCTTTCACAATCCCTAAAATCTTTAACAATTCTAAAAATCTTTTAATCGTCTGCATATAGAAGGATTAGACAGCAACAGAAACAGTCTGAAATATCATTAATAAAACAAATGAAAAGAATTGTAGACATAGGTCCCCTTGTGGTACTCCAGACTTCACTAATATCTCTTCAGAGAGACAATTTTTTATCCTAACAGCCTGTCTTCGGTTCTTATTATGCCAAGATTTGTACAGGGAATCAAAACAATGTATTAACATCAATCAGTGAAGATTTTTTTTCTTTCAAAATCTTTGTCAAAAGACCTTTTTAGCAATACCAAAAACCTATAATTTATTTGGCGGTACCTTACATTGAGGTTTTATCTCTTAACAGATTTTTTAAGTTTTTGATAGTCCTGTCATAAGACTCCTCTGTAAAAAATTGTGCTCCACCAATTTGTATAAAATTTTAGTATATTGTCATAGTCAAAATACACAATACAGAAATCATAACGAAAATTTCATAAAAGTGTTTTATAACACTTATTTTAAGTCTTTAGTAGTTATGCTCATTGATTTTTTAGCAATCTGAGTACTTGGGTCATCAAACTATAAATATATTAATAGCAGGTTTTAAATTTTAATCACGATATCTGATTTACCCTGTACATTATAAATGGTTTACATGAAACAAAAAATGTTATTCAAATTGGCGAAAAACAATGTTTCACATAGAACACTTCAAGATTTGATAAAAAATGGTACTTCACTTTGGGGTTCATTTGTGATCTATCACTTGGAAGTTTCTACAGAGATAAAAAAATTCAGGCTGACAACATTTTTTGGAGTTTATCATATATTTTTGTGATTTTCACAAAAAAAAATCCATGTTTTATAAATAATTTCCGCGTTTTATTAAACAACTCAATGTTTTGCATTAGTTTAGGTAGTAACTATATTTTTGGTATTACTGTAAGTATGCGCGTTTTGAGATATCTACATTTTTTATGGCACTTTGAGATTAAATTTTTGTTTTATGACCAGATATTTAAGTAACGAATGAGACTTTAAAAAAATATAAACATTAAAAAACAAAAAAAAAACGCAGATATTAATTAAACAAACACGGATTTTTTAAAGTGCTTTAGCAGACACATATATCGCCCAAAGAACCTTTTCTTGAATATCTCTAGCTAGCAGCTACAGTAAGTAAGGATGTTTTTAGAAGTTCAACCCTCTTTCCAACCTCCCACGACCATTAAAAACTCATTGCTTGATGCCAAAGATATTTTGTAAATTTTTTATAAAAATCGGTTTAGCAGCTCTCCACTAATGTAACAAAAAGACACCACACCAAAACATGGGTATTGGCTTCTCAGGTACAAGCCTGATTTTGAAATTTTAATTTTTTGAATTTCCTTCAAGACATCATCTTTAACTTTTTCCCCCTCTCCACTGCCTCAGTGCCCAGGTGTTTAGAAGCGCCAAAAATAGCCTCAGTTAACGTTATTCTGCCAAATCGCAAGCTGTGCCATAATGGAGAATTGGCTTGAAGTCGAGTATCCGTTTCAGCTTCGACACACAAGGAATCGCTCATATTTGACCGCATGTAATTAATGAACCTGTCAACATTCCATTTGGTCCATTCTCTCTGCAGTTTTAAACTTGAACCAGAGCTGGTATACATCGATATAGGTGTACTTGTCTTCAGATCGCAAAATGGTATATATTACCCCTTTGTTATCTGCGCAGATTTACATCAATTGAGACACATAATTATGACTTTTTGGTCCGAGGGCTGGCACGTCTTCGTTTAAGTGACTGCAAATCCATTTTAGCATTTCCAACATCATTGTAGAGGTGCAGGCTGGTTCTTCACTTCTTCTGTGAAGCCAAAAAAGGACAGCAATGGCATGCTTGCAGCCCCCTGTAAGTATCAAAAAAGAAAAGTTAAAAACAGTTAACAATTTTCTAATAACAGGTTAAAAGGAGACACATTTTGCTTGCGTCTTTTTTTATCTTGTGAAAACTAAATTTGCATTGTGTGTTCCTAGCTTAACAGAAACTGGTACAAAAAATACATCATAGTTAGAAAATACCAGAAAAATATTTTTTAAAACATGGCACCAGCAGGCATGTATAAATTTTATTTTTCTTCAATATCTCCAAAATTACTGATCTGCTAATTTTTGTTGAAAATATAATTATTTCTTTTAATGTGAAAACTGTATGTGTGTTGCTAGCTGATACGGTTTGTGGGTTATGATTTTCAACCCCGTTTCTTACCCTCTTTACAACCCTCACCCCCATCAAAAACTAATCAGCTCATTCTTTGGTTCCAAAGGATTTTTGTGCCAAATTTCATCAAAATCGGTTAACTTTAGTGGCTTTTCAGTCATCGTTGTCCAGACAGACAGGCAGGCACCAATTAAGAAATTTTGTATTTAGGTCTTTCATGTTTATTTGAGTTATTTTGGTATAAATAAAGTGAATTAAACAAGTCTCGGAGATGGTTTGGGGATACAACCTTTTAATGTCTAAAAAAATTATTCCAATGTTCATAGCTCCTCATTTTGTCCTAACAAACGTAACTTTTTGTGTTGGTATGCTCTAAAAACTCTATGCATAAAGGTCAACTTTTAAAAAATTTAAAGCAGTTTTACTTGGATTTTCCACCCCAGATATGTACAAAAAAAAGAGCAGCGCCTAATATTCTGTAAGTTTGGATACCTTAAAGATATAATTTTCCTACCAGGTGTAATTGCAAAATAGTGCCAGCTGCTATTCTGAAAGTTATAATTTTACCTCTTTTTCTCAAAAAATGTAAATAATAACAATTATTAAGTAATTTTAAGAAGACTTTAAAAAGAGATTAACCAAATATTTTTTTTTAAATGTAATGTAAAATGTGTATAGTTTCAAGTTTTTAAAACTACCTGCAGAAGCAGAACAATCTTTGCACTCAGAATGCAGCACTTTTTCCTCCTTCTCATTAACAGAAATTTCCACAGTATAAGGAGTATTTCTTACTCTGTGCTCCGGAGTTATTTTCGCCTTGACTGTGCAAACATCTCCTCTCTTAACTTGTCACCATAGACCTCCTTCGTAACTCTAAAATAAACAATAACACTTAAGCCTTCAATCATCTCACTTTTAACACCAAATCAACCAGACCATGTACATTTTTAAGGTACAAACAAAGTAAAAATAATTTCATATACACGTAGAATTGCAACTCTCATATGACACGAGAATAACTGATAGATAGACAAAACTTCATATGTCCAGTTTACATACCATGAGTCCTCTAGGTATGGCAAAAGTTTAGAAATCATATTTTTTTTGTAATGCACTGAATGGCATGTGGTGACACTTCATTAGCTGTTAATTTTTCATGCTATGATATTTTTCATAACATGAATTAAATTTGGAAATTCTTTGAGATTAAAAATATAAGATAAAAAAAATACAATTTTTTTTTATATTTTTACAAATCTGTCTTAGTTATATACCTCAAAATAGTTTTCCCAGATTTTACAGCTGTGGTTAATTATTTCTGATAAAGCTTTTCTAACATTTTGTTTTAAATTTTATAGCAAAATTTTAGGTGTACCTACAAATGACTTTTTTATTATCTTCACATTTTGCAGCTTTTCACTGTTACAAAAAAATCCAGGATGTTTAAAATATAGTAACTGTAATAAATTACTTATTTACTGTCATTTATATTTTGCTTTTAATAAGTTGATCAAAACCTTGGTCAAAACTAGTAAGAAATCCTGTTGAGTCCAATATTTCCTTGAATATCTGAAAAACTACAAATCTGATATAGTTTTTGTTGGAACTGTAATTATCCATCTAAATATTAAAACCGTGTGTTGCTAGCTGCTAGAAGTATATTTTATTTTCCTTGAATATTTCAAGAACTACAGATCTGACTTCAACGTAAATGTAATTGCTAGCTGCTACAATTCCACCCTCTTCACAACAAATTAATTGACTATTATATAATGTTTTGTTTTAAAAGTCATTTTAATTAAATGTTTGGGATTTTCTTTGAAAGATACTTGAATGATTTAATAAGCTAGTCATCAGGTTTTATTAAACCCAAAATCCTAATTTTAAATATTTATTTTTAGTTTAGTTTTTTACTTTATTGACATTCTTTTGTATTTTTTTTAAACTAGCTTTTGCTAAGTATATAAATTAACCTTGAAATTAACATTGCATTTTTCTGAAAAAACTTTACTGTCATAAGCCTAATGTGTTAGTAAAGAAATTTGATGGTAATGTGGCACTAAATTATCATCATGTCAGAATTTAGCTCAATCTTGATAGTTTAGAGAGGCATAAAAAATTACTGACATTTGTTTGATGCATAAATTAATTAACGGTCTAACTGACTGTTAGACATCATCATACTTTTCACATTACTTTTCATACAACTGATTATGGACAAAAAAATAATTTATTGAAAGAACTTTATTGCTTAACTCAGTAACCAGTTATTAATGTTTTTAATGTATCTGTTAACTCCTTAAAAAGACTAACAAAAAGAATCTTACCAGACTAAATATTTTTTTTAGTTAAATTTTATACTGTTGTGTGTCTGTTTTCAAATATTTTGCATTGTTCATACTATAACTCCTACTATACTATATTTCATGTCTTTATTTATTAATTAGTATTCAGTGTTGACTATGTAAAATTTTTTTCTTTTGACAAGGTATTGATTTTAATGGGGTTTCTGTTCCCTATAAATATAAATAAATAAATTAAATTACTTGTGCTGAGGTCCTTTCTCAAAAAGTTACCTTGCTTTTTCTTACTTGGCATAAAAAAGTAACAAGGTTTGGATTTTTGTAATCGGGGAAAAAAAAGTTAAATTTAAAAAAATATGTACAGGGTGTCCAAAAATCATATTTCAAGTCACTTGACAAGGTTTTTATAATAAATGTTTAACAGTCTTACTCATATATTTTGACACAATTTGGATTTTTAATGTGCGCAGTTAAACCATACTCACTTCCAGTCTTAACATTGTTCATCTCAGCGCTAAAGAAATCCATATTATCCAAATAATATAAATTAATCATCTCATGATCCACTTTGAGTAAGTTGTTAGAATCACCCTTCACAAATCCCTTCTCCATATTCTGAGCCATATTCTCTAAAAAAAAATCAAGAAAAAATCTTAACAAAATTCAAAAAGTTAAAAAACTACTTACCTACAGCTCTCTTTAAAAATCTTTTTATCAATACTTTTTTTAATATAAATATTGAAACCTTTAAAATAAGTGCAAAAAAAAAAAACCCAAGGGGTGAACCAATCCAGCAAGTGCACAAAATATTTGGCAGGAACTATATTTTAGCACTTGCAGGCTTCCTATATTATTAGTTTCATTTTATCCTAAACCCAGGAGGAACTGGAATATGGACACTTTTTACAGGAGACGTACAAAATATGGGATCATTTCACCCGTTGGCTGTACCAATATACAGATTTTAAACAATAGCAGAACAAAGTTTTTATAATGTTACTAGTATGAATCTACACTTTTGCAAGCAAATAAGAAAAGCTATCAAAAGATATAGATTTTAGGAGAAAATTCTGTCTTCTAATAGACATGTAGCAAGCATGAAAATTCTTGGATCTGGGGTTGAGTTTTTATGGTGGTTTTTGACGATGCATCAGAAAGCGGCTTTATATAAAGAGAGTGTCTAAAGAGCCGACAATTTATTATGTGTTTTTCATATTTTCGTTTTTTTTCAAACTAAATTAACCCAACCTAACCTAAACAGACTCAATCCAACTTATTAAAAGCCAAAACACCCCAAAAAAACACACTTTAAACTAAATTAACCCAACCTAAACAGACTCAAACCAACTAAATTCACCCAACCTAACCTAAACAAACCAACTTATTCAAAGCCAAAACAGCCCAAAAAAACACACTACAACCCCTACATCTTTTTTTGGTATAAAAAAAATGTTTGGGTTGTTTTGGCTTTTAATAAGTTGGTTTGAGTCTGTTTAGGTTAGGTTGGGTTAATTTAGTTTAAAAAAATATGAAAATATGAAACACATAATAAATAATTATTGTCGGCTCTTTACCCTCACGTCTATTCAGCCGAATTGTCGGCTCTTTATAGACACTCCCTTATATAAAATTACTTAAAAAAACTTACCAAATATCAAAATTTGTATGCGCACACTCTGTTAAAAATCGCAATCAAAAGTTCTTATTCTTCTTGTCTCCGAATTAAGCTTATAAACCCAGCTTAAATTTTCTTAGCAGCTAGGGCTATGGTGGACAGGAACCGTACTGTTTGTAATAACATTCACTACATATATAGTTGTATATTACTTGTGGTAATTATGCAGTATACGGTTTTCTGCCATTTTTGATTTTTTTTGAAAAATTCTTTATGGGGGCACCTTCTAGGGTCCCTAGGACCCCAAATCCGTCTGCGCCGGTTGGTTTTTTTTTTGATTTTTTTTGGTTTTTTTTAATTTTTTTTCACTAAAACAAACCAAACCAACACAGTCCAACCCAACCTAATCCAAACCAACCCAAAACAATTAAAAAAACACTTTACAACCCCCCCTGGGCACCCTTTTTTCTCGTTAAAAAAAAAAAAAAAAAATCGGGCGCAGACGGATTTGGGGTCCTAGGGACCCTAGAAGGTGCCCCCATAAAGAATTTTTCAAAAAAAATCAAAAATGGCAGAAAACCGTATACTGCATAATTACCTTACTTGTAGGCTTTCTAAACGACAATATAAACTTCCGCACTACTAAATGTTTATAATTTTATAAATTAACTTCAAAAGAATCACAACCAAAAAAGCAAAACACAAAAAAACGAATTGACAGTATGACTTAAAGTTAGCCGCAGGCCGCAGTTCGCAACCCAGTGGTCCAAATAAAAACTGCACTTGACAAATTACAATGGACCAGCCAAAAATGACGTCACCTGTATTGATTATGACGTCACCTATATTCGTTTTGAAAAATCGTAAGGCCACTGAATCGACGATTAAAAACATTATTTTTCACATAGAAAACCAAAATTTTTTGGGGAAAAAAGTTTTTAGATGGATTTCTTGGACCTTTATGTTTCTGTATATTCCAAAAAAAAGGTAACTTTTTTTTTATGGGAAAGCCCCATTATGCAGTATATGGTTTTCTGCCATTTTTGATTTTTCATGAAAAATTCTTTATGGGGGCACCTACTAGGATCCATAGGACCTCAAATCCGCCTGCGCCCGATTTTTTTTTCGGTAATTATGCAGTATACGGTTTTCTGCCATTTTTTATTTTTTTTGAAAAATTCTTTATGGGGGCACCTTCTAGGGTCCCTAGGACCCCAAATCCGTCTGCGCCGGTTGTTTTTTTTTTTGATCTTTTTTGTTTTTTTTTTATTTTCAATAAAACAAACCAAACCAGCACAGTCCAACCCAACCTAATCCAAACCAACCCAAAACAATTAAAAAAACACTTTACAACCCCACTGGGCACCCTTTTTTCTCGTTCAAAAAAAAAAAAAAAAAATCGGGCGCAGGCGTATTTGGGGTCCTAGGGACCCTAGAAGGTGCCCCCATAAAGAATTTTTCAAAAAAATCAAAAATGGCAGAAAACCGTATCCTGCATAATTACCTTTTTTTCTTTTAAGAGAAAAAGGGTGCATGGGGGGGGATTGTAATGTGTTTTTTGGATTGTTTTGGGTTGGGTTGGATTGGGTTGTTTTAGTGACAAGAATTTAAAAAAAAACCAGCCGGCGCAGGCGGATTTGGGGTCCTAGGGACCCTAGTAGGGGTCACGTTTTTGAGTAAGCAATTTTTACAATGTTTTTCACATTTATGCAATGATTTTGCTGACATTTTAAAGCTTTCTTTCCAAACTTTCAATTTCTAGAATAAAACACTCACATTTTTCAACTTTTCACTGTTTTTTAGCATTAAAAAAAAGTACTGCCAAAAAATATTTTCTCTCTGTTAAAATGGAAAATATGTAGAGAGAAAGGGCAGAATTTTAGAGGTAGATGGAGAGCTAATTTAGTGAAGTGCAAAAATGTTTAAGGTTGAAGAGAGACAACAGGCTATAAAAAAGTATTTTAGAGAGATTAAAAATTTCTGTTGTCATCTGTCTGTCATCTTAAGTGGTGTCATGCATATGATTTTTATTTTGCCCTTTTTATCCAAACAACAAAAAATTGTAATTTTTCAAAGCGTAAAGTGTGTAAAACATAAGTGGTATTAATTTCTTTCAATCAAAGTTCTTTAGTCTTTAAATTTACCAAAAAACGTGTCCTACCAAAGTGTTTTTTGTATTTAACAAAATTATGTTAAGGTTCATCATGGCTCTACCAATAAAAAATTTAAAAAAAAAAACATTTCTCATCACTCTCTCAGTCCTAACATTACCCAGTGCTGAAACAAAATACACAAAGAAAGCCACATAGTACACTGTTACCAAAAAATGGACTAGGGCCAGTATAAGGACTTTAATTTAGTTTTTAGGTTTCAGGGAATGCCTCTTCCCATATAAAATAAACTGCAGCTGCACATCAGGCTTTTTTTTAAAAATACATGGTGCATGTCTACTTTGTCCACAAATTGCCCCAAAATTCTTGAGCATACGTCTAGGTAGGTTTACCAGAGGTTTACCCAACACATATTTAGTGATAATTCTTCATCATCAAAATAAAGATACAAACATAAAAATGGTAATTATACAGTATACGATTTTCTGCCATTTTTAATTTAGGACCCCAAATCCGCCAGCGCCGGTTTTTTTTTAAAGGGTGCTGGGCGGTTGTAATGTGGTTTTTTGATTGTTTTGGGTTGGGTTGTGTTGGATTGGGTTGTTTTAGTGAAAAAAATTTTAAAAACACAAAATAAAAAAAAAACAACCACGTGGCACCGGTGGATTTGGGGTCCTAGGGACCCTAGTAGGTGCCCCCACAAAGAATTTTTCATAAAAAATCAAGGTAATTATGCAGTATACGGTTTTCTGCCATTTTTTTTTTAATGAAAAAGTTGAGTTGGGTAAACCTCTGGTAAACCTACCTAGACGTATGC
The DNA here is from genome assembly GCA_963921995.1 of Oxystoma pomonae. NCBI lineage: Eukaryota > Metazoa > Arthropoda > Insecta > Coleoptera > Brentidae > Oxystoma > Oxystoma pomonae. Next base: position 23,740,260 of record OY998164.1, on the reverse strand, counting down.
TCAAGAATTTTGGGGCAATTTGTGGACAAAGTAGACATGCACCATGTATTTTAAAAAAAAAGCCTGATGTGCAGCTGCAGTTTGGGTCATTCCATATCAAATCAACCAAAAAATCACAAAAATTTTACGCGACCAATTCCAATTTTGATGATTTTTGGTATATATTTTCTTCTTACCATAAAAGTTGAAAATGCAAATTTTTAGATTTTTTTGATTCGTAGTTTTTTTTTTTAATTTTTCAAAATAAAAAAGTCAGCATTTTGACCTTAACAAGAATGTACAAAACTAGCAATATCTCGAGAACCACTTACACTAGGAAAGTAATAAATGGCTCATTTTAAAGTCATTTTGAAGCTCTTTTTTATGAAATATCACAACATAATTTTAACAAAAAAAAAAATTGAAAAATTCAAAAAGGCCATTTTTAATTTTTTTGAAAAAAATATATAATTTTGGTCAAAGTGTTACTTAATTATCCACAAAATTTTATGATGGAGAAATGATGGGTTCAATGTCAAAAAAAATATCAAAAATATTAAGTACATTAAAAATCATGCATTTAAAAAAATAAACATATTTTAGGAGCACCAATAGTGCACTGGATATTAAAATAAATAAATTTGTTGGATGGATACAGGTTTTAAAAAATACCCAGAGGCTTTATCTACAAATTATTTTATTTTAAACTCGCAAAAGAAATAAACAAACTCTTCTACTTCGTTGATAAAAATTAGACAGAAAACACTAAGACTAACTATATACCTTAAATTTATTTTTTTAACTTTCTTTTAAGAATTTCTGATGAATCTGACATTTCTTTTTTGCTGACATTGTAAGTTCTGCCAGTAGCAGTGTTGGGTTCAACTTTTTTTATAAGACTTTCTGGTTTAATAATTAAAATATCTTGAGGTGTTGGGTAAAAAAATGATGAGGCAGGTCCTTGTGGATGAAGAAAGCTTACTTTCAGTTCTCCGCTCTCATTATTTTTCCCCAAGACACAAGCCAGCCACCAAGCACTGTCATATTCTACAGTGACAAACCCTGACTCGATATTTTGCAAAATAATGCTTCCACCTTTAAAAAGATTATGTGTTTCGACCTCTAAGCATGTAGAAAACTGTTTTGCCAAAAATGTGCTTTCTGTAAGAGGAATTACAGCATGAATTTTTTGTGTCCCCGGTATTGTTAAGACTTCCGCAAATCTTTTATTCAAAATTATTTCATGATTTGTATAATCTGCTTCTGTGCAATATTTAAAATCAATGCCAGATATGTTTTCTTCACACCAAGTAAACAATTGTAGAGGTGTCATCGCCATCGCAGGCACTTTTGCCATGCGAGGTGGCAAAATAATGCCACTCTGCTTCAACACCAAAATCTTTTTTATGCAGGCATATATTCAGAAAATTCTTTTTGTTTTTGTACTGCACAGCACATCCATCCGAAAAATAAAAAATTTTGTTAAGTCCTGGTATTTTGATTTTTAAATCAGGCATTAATTTTTTTAAAAATAAATGAAATGCAATTGTATTATGTGTCAAGCTTTCCGAAATAAACACATAATTCAGGTTGTGCAGTTTACCATCACTTAGAAAATAAATGGCAAAAGGGTGGAGGGTTGCCTGGCTGTTATTCCAATGATAAGACTGGACTTCATCTTGCATAACAAAGGAATAATTTTCCGCAAAGTCGCAAGTGATCAAAGACTCTCCAGGTTTAAGGTTAATTTTTATTTCATTGTATCTATCTTTTTGCATTTTTGCAATAAAAGAATGTGATTTAAGTTTTACAAGATCATCAGTAAATTCCTGGACAAAATCATCACTTTTCTTAACAACGGTTTCCATAGTACACCTATCTACTGAGACCCACTTTTTAAATGAGACCTCATCAATTAATTCTTCCTCAAATTTTTCTATTAACGTATTTTTAAACTGTTCTACTCCAGGACATTGCTTGCATCTATTGCTTAAAAAACAGTCCACTGAAGGTGGATTACACATTAGTTTATAAAGGCAATCATGATAAGATATTGCAAGAGGCCTGTTATTTTCATCATATAGCTTATTTAATTTGGAGCCATTGAGCATTAGTTTTATATTTTGATGTATAGTACATACACATACAGTATGAGTCCCACTTTTTCCTGCCAGTATACAGTTTTTGGGTCGCAGTTCACAAAATTTTGAAAACCCAATTTTTTCATTGGGGTACTCAGTTTTAAACAATGCATAAATTTCTTTTAAATTAGCTAAGACTAATTTTTTTTGTACATATTCTTTTTCAGCTCCATATTTTCTGATAACAACATAATCTTTTTTACCTGGCATGGTCCTGCTAATGTCATCCCTTTGGTAAAAATCTACCACTATTTGGGCCACTCTATCACTAAGGGTCTTTCCCGGTTTGGGGTTAGGAGAACATAATATCCCATTGTCCTTAACTAACTGTTTTACAGCTCTGGCCAAATATTGAGAAACTCCAAATTCTTCTTCAATCTTCTTTCTACTCCAACTTTGAGGTAAACATGATAAAACTAGTATTTTCTCACTCCTCTTTTCGGTTTTTAAAAATTTGTCCTTTAACTGCTTAATCATTTCACTTTCGTCACTCTGGCATTCCTTTACTAGCGTTGAATCTGATTCCTTTGTAAATGCTTTCGCAATTGTATGCTGTACAATATCAATTTTTTCTTTGTATACATTTTTTCTTTTAATCGGCGACACACCAAGAAGCTCCAATGACTTGTTTAAAAGAGTAAATGATTCAGCAGGATCTTGAAAATCTGGATCATTTTCTGGAACTTGACTGGGTCTAAAAAAATTTAAAAAGTTAGTTTTTTATAAGAACTTAAAAAGGGGGTAACAGATGACCCAAAATGTGTACATAATGCCAAGAAATTTGTACATAATGTCTGTATTCTCAAAATGCCATGCAAAATAATGCCATGCAAAATAATGCCATGACATTTTTCCACTCCGTACTTGACGCAATTGGTTTAGTTTATTAATTTTATATTAAAAAATACTATTTGTTACTTACCCTGCCTCATCTTCTTCAGATGCCTTAAACTCCTTTGAAAGCTTTAGTCTACAACCATCACAGATTTTCATTCCCATTTTGACATTTTTGTAACTGCACATCCACTTGGTCACATTTCTTAATTTCCCAAAATGCTTGATTTTTAACTCTAGTGGATCACAGCACTTTACTTTATATTTAGTCCATCCACTTGCCTCACCCATAGTTGAAACTTTTAAAATTACACAGAGATGACTTCTGATAAACCTTCAGTCGAACTATTATGTATCGATTATTTGGAGCTGTATCAGGAAGATACTTGCCAAAAATTTAAAATCAATTTATGCAGGAATTTTCATGTCAGCAAATCCCCACAATGTACCTAAACAGACCAATAAAATGAAGGAGGTGTGTCCTTAATGTTAAACAGGAATAAACAGGCAGTATTTCACAAAAGTATTGGCAGGTTTATACAGGCATATTTTCCTAAGAATTGGAACATCCAATAGTACGTCTCCGGTGGAAAAGAGGTTTTGTAAGTAAATATTACAATGGGGGGCAATGTTAATCTGATTACTGATACAGAATGAAACATAGGATATAATTTTTTATTAAATAAAATATTGTTAAATATTTTTATAATATCACTTTAAACCCCATTATATTCTTCTAATTACCAAAATGCATTGTCTATTTATAGGCGATTTTTCATGCATGTGACATTTTTAATAAATTTTTTCACATTGAACCCATGATTTGTCCATCTCAAAATTTTGTGAATAGTTTAATAACACTTTAAAGAAAATAATATAATTTTTTGAAAAAAATTAAAAATGGCCTTTTTGAAATTTTTCAAAAAAAAAAATCAAAAATTTTTTTTTTTATTTTTTTTTTTCAATATATGTTATGCAATATTCTCATATGAAAGGTCTTTATAAGAGCTTTAAAATGAACCTTAACCTACTTTTCTATTATAAGTGGTTCTTTGGATATTCCTAATTTTGTGCGCATATGTTAAGGACAAATAAGTGACTTTTTCGATTTTCAAAAATTAATTCAAAATAAACAACTGGTCAAAAAAGTCTGAAATTTTGGATTTTCCAGTTTTTTGGTAGGAAAAACATGTATACTAAAAATCATCAACATCGGAGATGGTGTGGTAAAATACCCTGGTTGATTTGATATGGACTGACCCGTTTATTTTATATGGGAAGAGGCATTCTCTGAAACCTAAAAACTAAATTAAAGTCCTTTTACTGGCCCTAGTCCATTTTTTGGTAACAGTGTACTATGTGGCTTTCTTTGTGTATTTTGTTTCAGCCCTGGGTAATGTTAGGACTGAGAGAGAGTCATGAGAAATGGTTTTTTTTTTATTTTTTATTGGTAGAGCCATGATGAACCTTAACATAATTTTGTTAAATACAAAATACACTTTGGTAGGACACATTTTTTGGTAAATTTAAAGACTAAAGAACTTTGATTGAAAGAAATTAATACCACTTATGTTTTACACACTTTACACTTTGAAAAATTACAATTTTTTTAGTTTTTTGGATAAAAATGGCAAAATAAAAATCATATGCATAAAACCACTTAAGATGACAGACAGATGACAACAGAAATTTTTAAATTATTTTAATCTCTCTAAAATACTTTTTTATAGCCTGTTGTCTCTCTTCAACAACCTTAAAAATTTTTGCACTTCACTAAATTATCTCTCCATCTACCTCTAAAATTCTGCCCTTTCTCTCTACATATTTTCCAATTTAACAGAGAGAAAATGTTTTTTGGCAGTACTTTTTTTGAATGCTAAAAAAACAGTGAAAAGTTGAAAAATGTGAGTGTTTTATTCTAGAAATTGAAAGTTCGGAAAGAAAGCTTTAAAATGTCAGCAAAATCATTGCATAAAAATGTGAAAAACATTGTAAAAATTGCTTACTCAAAAACGTGACCCCTTAAATTATGCTAAAATATTTTAAGCTGGAAATTACCATCATGGCTTGACCATAACAATAATACCAACTGAATCCATCCCAAAACCCAACCTTTAAGACTGTCATTGTAGCTCTAATATGAATAACAATATGCCTTTTTTTTAATTATACCTACCACATGGAAGGTCCCAAGTTTGAATCCTAGCTATGTGCATAGAAGCATAGATATTATATATTTGTCCTAAAAAACTAACTCACTTTTACAACACTAAGGCTGGACTTCCATAAGCTTTTTTTCTGTGCAGATTTAAAATTTGTCATTGTATATTAGTGAGTGAAACAGTGACAGAACAATTGGAACCTTCACCATAACTTTAAATCTGCACGGAAATTCTGCTAATGGAAGGCTAGCCTAAGCATTGATTCTACAATGGATGGGAAGTCCCAGTATAAAAAAAAATTAAGCTCACCCGACTAAAATTCACACAACCCACACCAATAAAACAAAGTTGACCCAACCCAGCATGCCTCTTAGCAACAAAAAATTTGTCTCTGTCTATAAATTTAAACTTTTACGTGCCCAAATAACAAATTTTTTATAAGAATGGAATAATCATTTTGGTATTTTGCAAAAATAAATGTAAAACTAAATTGTCAATTCTTGCAGTAAAAATACTATCACAGATTAAATAAATTATTTATTTTTTTTTACAATACTAGCAACATATTAATCTTCTAAATGTGTTAATACTTGTTAAATAAGTCTATCTTTGATTAAAGAAAATTATTCATAAGTTGTTATGTGATCTTACAGCCTAATATCTGGTATCTGAAACTTAATCAGTGCAAGAATTTCTCAGGAACTAATTAAATTTTTGAAAATTTTATAAAATTAGTAAATAAAAATAAAATTGGGTAAACCATTTTAAAACAATAAGCAGGTACTATAAGGGTGGATCCACGAAAAGTGGTACTTTTGGGATAGACAATCTGTATCTCTTTGTACAGAAGAGCTGTAGTGGAAAAAATTATATTTTTAGTTAAATTCTAAGTTAGAAAGGTCTACAGTACAGATTTTTTCTCAGAGTTATAGTTCTTAAATAAATAAGATTTAAAGTTTCAAAAATAGCCAAAATTCTCATTATGCTCCTTGTGACAAGCATGTTTTTTAAGTGTTAATTCAATATTTTTATGGCAAAAATTTAAAAATTATTACTATTTTGGCCTAATTGTACTACAGAAAATAAAAGATAATAACCATAAAGGTATAAGTTAAACGTCTTTGATAATAACAGTGAAAGAATTTTGAAATATTCTTTTATAGTGTTCTAAAAATTTAAGAAAAACTGAGGTGCGACATATTCCATTACTTCTGACCGAGATTGTATCTATTTGTCTACAAAAACGCGGGAATTAGTTTGCCCGTGCTGACCTGTCTATGAAATACTATGAATGGCAGGACCAAACTGTAAAGAATACGCGTTTTCCATTAAAAATTAAAAGATATGTACCATTTTATTTTCATAAAATAATTCCAGTTCATTGCAAATTGTGAAAAATCGCGAAAGCCTCCAATAAAAAAAAATCACGATTAAATTTAAACCTATACATTAATATGCAAAAAAAAAAAAAAAAAAAAAAAAAAAAAAAAAAAAAAAAAAAAAAAAAAAAAAAAAAAAAAAAAAAAAAAAAAAAAAAAAAAAAAAAAAACCAGAGCGCGAGATTTTAAAACTACAATAAAATAAAATGATAAAAGTAACTAAGTACTTACAACCCTGGCTACTAAACTTCACTTAATAACCAGCACTAATAAACCAAGATAAGTATACTACGGGCATACTTTAAGCCACTACTATTGATGCACCGAACTGACGAACTGTTCATCTCGCGATTCGGAACTAAATAAACGCTCACAAAAATTATTCTGTACAAATGAGTCCCCACGTTAGAAACAATCTGCGTCATCTCGCATTCCAATGTCTTCAAATTAGGGCAAAAATTATATTTCCCTGAATTAAAACCAAAGCAGGTCACCAGCTCAAAGTAGGTCACGAGATTCTTGCCTTTTCTTATTAAAACGTCTGATACACCAACATTCCTTCTTTAGAAAGGGGCCCGTGTTCCAAATTGGGGACCGTTTGACCCAGAAAAACAAAAGTGATTTTAAAGAAATTCCAAAATGCTTACGAAAAATCAAGCCTGACGTCAATAAAAATTTGATATAAAATAGCAAATTGGAACCAGAGAAAGGCAGTCTAAAAACAACCAGCAAATTAGTTAAAAGGTTCAGCCTAGTGTTTCAAAAGTAATTGTTACAAGAACTAAGTCGTGTTAATAGTGCCAAAATGACTCAAAATTTAAGTGTCTCCTTTTAAGGATAAAAATTGTACTTTTATTGAATAAGTTAGTTAGTAGCGAAATACAGTTGAACAATGACAAGGTATTTTGTTTTTAAACGTATTATCCTAGAGAGATACTGAAAAATAGTTTCAAAGATCAGTTCGAAAGATCTAAAGACTGATGAGTGAATTTCTAAGCATCAGTTTTAATTATAAATCAGTTCTAAAAAGCAGTGACTTACATAGTGGAAAATGCAGCAGCAGTAAAAGTGTCCAGTTTAATTTAAAAAGTTCTCAAAATGACTTTGCCACAAAAATATTTTGAGCCAGATAAAAGACGACAGACCCAGAACGTAAGAATTAAATATTAATAATATTAGAACAATGCATGTAGTTTATTGATTAGGAAGTTAAAATATCGGCTTATTTCTGGAGATGAATGTAAACGTTTGTATTATGGCTATTCTTTAACCGATACAGACACATGTATGAGTGAAGGAATTAAAATTAACGGAAGATTTTGTAGAATTATGTATGGATGGAACTTACATTTTAAATAAAATATTTATTATGTTTTGATCAAAAAATAAATCGAGTTGTCTATTTATAAATCCCAAAATTCAAGATTACTATGCACACTAAAACACTCATGCCCAACATTGTAAAAAAATTGTGACGTCTCTTAAGGAGTTAAAAGTTATCCGCTCGAACTTAGAAATAACCTTCAAGAGCCGATCTTCACAAAACCTCAGTCTGTAGTTGCAGTAACTTTAATTTTTGCTCTTTTTCTTCTCAAAATCGCTTAAAAATCTATCCGAGGACGATTGTAGATAGTTAAATTCTCATTGTTATGGTAAGAAATAGTTTTTGTAAGGTGCTTTTGTTAGCTATAAACAGGAATAATTTTGTAACTTTGGTTTTTTTCTTTTCTTATAATTTAGTTTTAGATATTAAGAAACAAATGGTCAAATTATACTGACACCTCATTATGCTGCTGCAATGTGGCAATATGACAGCACAATGAGAATAAATCTTTTAAATAGGCGAAAAAAAAAGACTGAAGAGGCCCAGCAAGCCTTGTTATAAAGAAAAAGGGATCTAGAAAAATAAAGAATGAAAAAAGTCAAAGGAGATCCAATGAAACTAGAGGAAGAAAGATGGAAAAGGATAGAATTATACATATGGCAAAAAGAATCCAAAATCAGGAAGAGTATAAATGAGTTGCCTCGAGTATAAGCGAGTTTGTTCAGTTTTGTTGTTTGCTAAAAAAACTGTATTTTATTAACTATATAAAATATGCATTTCTATCATTCTTCTGGCATACATTGTCATTATGCTGTCATGGATTTTGTAAAAAGTTGCTGTATATCTAAAAATATTATTTAATGAGGTTGCTCATTATCAGAGGTTATTTATATAGGGTAGTTCCAATACAAAAAACTAAGTTTTTTGGTTCTAAGGGTATTTTATTTTTTATAAAAAAATTACATCCAAAAGACCCACTTTTCATGGATCCACCCATAACTAGAGTTAAAAAAATCTATTCTATCACTCAAGGTATTTGCTAATCTACAAATTCTTTATATAGGTATGTTTTGGCCATAGTTAATTTGATGGAACTCAATGTGAGAAATCTACTTCAGTGTAGCTATTCTTGAGATCATGAAAAAGAAAATAATTCCTCAAAAATGCGCAGTTCTCATTGGTCGATGCCGCTGATTTTTCTCACAAATGACAATATTTTAATAGAAATTGGCACCTTTTATTTCTCACTAAAAATCAGTAGAAACAAATTTCATCAAAAGTCATGTCATTAGTGTAATTTTCGAGGGAATCGGTGGCGTTGACCAATAGAATCTGTGCATTTCAGGGAGATAATTGTTTTCTCCCTGATTTCAAGAATAGCTACACGGGACAGCCTATTATTCCATTGATTATTTTATATACAAATATAATGTCAAGATAATTATGATGATCTTCTAATAAAAGAGAGTCAAAAATTCTTTTTTCTATGAGCGTGCGGAAAATCGCATTTTCCACACTATTTTTAGTGCAAAAAAATTCATTTTTCCGCATGGTGTGGAAACATTTTTCTGCACTGATATGTCAAATTTTGAAAAACCTGTACTGATTCGAAGTTTCTGTTCATCATATTGCCTATGAAATGCCTTGGTTGCTATGATGTGACTAACCAGTTGTTTATCCATTTAGTTGTCAGTCAGTGTCAAATTCAGTAGAAGAGGTACCTGACGAGATTCTTTTGGCGGCTGAATTTGCAAAAGAGGATTTGTTTGTTGAGGTGTTGTTTCAAAAGGAAGAAGTTTTCCTAGCTTACTTTCACGAATTATCAACATTGTGTCAACCGTCCACACTCTGGTCAAGGTACTCAATATTGAAAAGTATGCTCAAGCTAAAGAAAAATGTGGATATTAGTAGGCATTTTAAGTTAATTGCTTTTCTCAAGAAAAAAATGGTTGGCTTTAGACCAAAAAAATCAAAAATTTTAACCATAAATGACAAGAGAGCGTTCCCAATGACATTTACCTCCTTATTAAAGTGGCAACAATTTTCGGCCTAGCAGGGGCGTGGAGACGGGAAGAATTAACGAACTTGTTACTTGAAAATGTGCAGCTGGAAAAATCTATGATTGTTGTTAAAATAGCCGACAACAAAATGCACACAAGCCAAAGTTTTGTGATCCATGAAGAGAAAAATTTGAACTTGGTAAGAAAATATGCACCAAAACACATAACACACCCAAAGGTTTTTTTGTCCAATATCGCAAAGGGGAATGTAGTATCCAGTGCATTGGTATAAATAAATTTGGAAAAATGCCATCTGAGGTAGCGGCATATTTACGTCTTCCAAATAAGAAGAGTTTACTGGACATTGCTATTGAAGGTCTTCTGCCACTGCCCTTGCAGATGCTGAAGTGGGCATAACGAACTTGAAGCGCCGTGGAGGATGGCAATCCAAAAAAGTAGCCGAAGGTTACCTGAATGTATCCCTGGAAAATAAAAAATTCATCACAAGGAAAATATTGAAATCTTCTCCAGCCACCAGTTGTGTAGCCTTTTCTGATTTGGATGCTAAAACAAGTGCACTTGTACAACACAAACAAACTGGGCATCAAGAATCCATAAACGAGCTGCAGTCTACTAAAGTAATTATCCCTGTACAACAAGACTCACAATCTTTAATGGCCAACCGCAACCAACTGGCATCTGCTATAAATTTGAATAGTGCCAATCAACATTTACCATTAACTAATATAAATAAGTGAATAAATATTATTTTAAATAAAACTGTTAAAAAACTATTTTCAGTCTATTTTCCTCACGCTCGTAGAAAAACAATTGTTCCTTACACGTGCGAAAACCGTTTTTCCGCACTTAACTGCTTGACAGAACTCCGCTGCGCGTCGTTCCGTCAACGGCAGTTGCGTGCGGAAAAATCGATTTTCCGCACTTGTTAGGAAAATAGCTATTATTAAAAAAAATGTGTAGAAATGAAAGAAACAAATGTCACAATGGGTTAATAAGCATCACCTATCTATACATCAATACTTTATATTTAAAATATTTTTTTTAAATAATTTTTAAGTTAAAAGTTAAAAATTACGAAACATATTTTAAAAACTGATCATCCAAAAACTCATAAATTGTATATGGCTCTATATCCACTAAAATTTTGGTGAATTTCTATTTTATCAGGCATTTTATTAAAAAATTTTATAGACAAATAAGTCAGACCTTTTTCAGTTGCAGTGAGTCTATAGGAAAATTTAATCCTGTATATATCTTGTTTCTGAACAGAAATAACAGACACTTCTAATATATATGCCAGTGTAAGTAAACCTAGAATGTCTTGTGTAAACTGAGCATGGTTCTTATAGCTCTCTTTTGTGCTAGGAAAGATCAGTCAATATCTATATCTCTGAGATAATTCCATATCTGAGCACCAAGTAGATGTTTGCAAAACAGAAAACTTAGGCCTTTCAAGTTCAAATATTTAGAAATTATTTTTAATGAATAACATGCTGTGTTGACTTGTTTGCAAAGACCACCCAGGTGCTCTGACCACTCCAGATGCTGGTCATTCCATATGCCCATGAATTTTGTACTACTAGACAGAGACATGGGTTGTTTATCAAGTATAACCTCCTTTGGTATCTCCATGTGTTGCTCCATGTTGTTTTTGTACAAAACATACTAAGCTTGTTTGTTCTAATTTATTTTTTAAAAACCATTCTTGGGCAGTCTTTCTAATAGAGTTGGTTCTACCATTAAATCTCTCTGTGTAAGTAATTGATATAAAAGTTGTTGTTCATTCTGGAATAGTTAATAAATTAAGTAAGGCTACATAGTCAATATTCTCACTAGGTATATTCAGCTTAAAACAAATTAAAAGGCTACAATCAGAAAATTTTGTACTTGTCTGGTTTTGAAATGAAATGAAAATCAATAAAAAGAATATCACATTATATTATTATTAATAACCTAGCATTTGCATTCTGATGTACAAGAAAAATCTGAATTTTTTGTTTCTAGTGCAGTTTTTTAGTAGGGTAGTTAGCTTAATATTAACCTAGCGAGCCCACCCTAAAATGCGATGATTATATAAGAAAAAGTCGAATTCTTCATTTTAAATTATGTTTTTTTTTAAAAAAAAAATAAAGGTTGGGGTTGCTAAGTTAATATTAATCTAGCCAAATTTCTCGGTATGGATGGATGATATTAGCACATAATATGCAGATAACACTGGTTTTTGAAATTTTTAAATTCCGTGATACCTAAACTAGCTACTAGCTAATCCACCCACCGTAATTTAAAATTAAAAGTTCGATTTTTTTCTTATATTTGTGGAGCACATAATTTTAAAACCAAAAATTTTCAGTTTGGCGCCTGTCCTGGTGGGGTTGCTAATTTAGGTAATATTAATCTAGCTACCCCATTTTCTTTTTCGATTTTCTCAGAAACCAGAAGAGCACAAAATTTTTTAATTGAAGACGAAATTAGCACATATTTATGGTGTGACTCAATTTTGATTTTCTTGATGTGGAGTTGCTAGGTTAATGGAGGTAAAGCCTTATTTCAAATGTAATCTACATGATCCTTAAATGATAAAAGAGCTATCAAAAAGAACACCCAAATCTTTGGCTCTATCAATGGGATAATAATCAAATAATGAGATTCTGTATTCGATGAAATCTTATAGATCTACACACTTATCGATTTAATTTTTCTGACGCCAAAAAAAAATCTATCCAAGTCTTCCTAAATTGGTGTGCAATTACTGACATCCCTGTTTCTTATTGCTAGATTTGGTTTATTTAGGAAAAGTTGTCAGCTTTCAGGACAGGTCAGGAAAAAACCATTTATTTTTTGAAAAGTATTGCATTGTTTTTTTTTTCTATTAGGACCCACTCAACTGTATCATGTCTCGTTACGGAGACTGTAAAGTCTATGTAGGTGATTTGGGTAACAGTGCCTCTAAGCAGGAGATTGAAGATGCCTTTCGCTATTATGGGCCCCTGAGAAATGTCTGGGTGGCCAGGAACCCACCAGGATTTGCTTTTGTTGAGTTTGAAGACTCCAGAGATGCTGAAGACGCAGTAAGGGGACTGGGTAAGAATGCGTTTATAAAAAAAATCCAATTTTTTAGTTTTTTTTCCAAAATTAACCTTTGTTTTTCCCTGTAGATGGGCGTACTGTCTGTGGCCGTCGTGCCAGGGTAGAAATGTCCAATGGTAAAAATGGACAGGGGGGTGGGGGCAGACACAGAGGGCCCCCTCCGAGGTCTCGTGGGCGCCCATTCCATCCAGATGACAGATGCTATGAGTGTGGAGATAGGGGGCATTATGCTAGAGATTGCTCCAGATACCGAAGAGGTGGTGGCGGCGGTAGGGGTAGAGACAGGTAAAAAGTGACTTTATCCTTTTAAGTTATATTTTGGTCACTTTTTTTAGTGCAGTTAAAATTGTATTTTTTGTTTTTTTTTTAACAGTGCACTCATTGTTTTTTTTTACAATTTCTGGGTTAGTTTGTTCTCTATACCAACTCTTTGTTACTGTAATTTGATATTTTTCTAATAGCTGTTTGAACTCCTTAACTAATTTTTTTTTTATTTAACTGGTCGTTTCCATTCAATTCAGGATCAATTGCCCAGGCTAGCCAAGAGTTAGCACGCGTTAAACAGGTTGGGACAAACACAAAATATCCATGTACCAAAGCCGGGATTCGAACCCGGAATCTTCCGTGCGGCATGCAATTACGCTAGCAGGTTCTAGTGTTGATTTTTTAAATTTATTATGACCTACAATACAATGATTGTATATACATATCTGTTCAAAACTGGTCGTTAGCACTCTACCGAAGGCTGAACCATGCACTGCAGCCTCAAATGGGCCTAAACTAAAAAATCCTGCAGACTACAAAACTTGATTTAGGCTTGATATTTTGTCTTCAACTTATGCCAGTTGTAGCTTTAGTGAAAGCCACAAAAACAATGATTGCACTGTGGTTACGTTTATTTTTAAAATCTAAAGAACTCAAAAAAAAAACTGTCTGAAAGAAATTGGCTTGACCATGCTGCCATGTTTATAGGTTAATAGCATGCGGCGGATGATAAGACAGGTAACATGATCGTTGAGTTTGCAAACGAGCACAACTACTCTTCTACCCACTCAGTCGTCGCAAGCAATACACTGTCTGCCACGACTGCACTCTCAAAAATCGTATGAAAAAAATGCAAGGGCAAATACTGAATCTGCGTTGCAAAACATGTCTGCGTAGCACACAGCGTCGATTTGAACCATTGTGCCCTCGTAGACTTCGATCTACTAGTACTACTAGTGCCCTCTAACTGCTACTACTAGCTACAAAGTTGACATGACCGCGTTCTCAAGTTCACGACCTGATTGAAATGGTAAAAAAGTAATTCTCTTACATTCAGAATATTTTTGTCCTAACCAAAAATGGGTAAAACATTTTTTTGGAACATATAATAACACATCTAGTTTTACATAAAAATCAAGTATTTTTAAGGAATAAAAATGATTTTTGCTCCAAAATGAGGATAATTTTGCAATCATGGAAAAATCCATGGCCAAATAAAATAAACTACCACTAAATTTATTATGTGAAATCTTAGAAAATTAATTTTACTTAGTCCTCATCTTCTTTGTTTTTTGGCAAGGATAGAAACGTAGGTTTGTAGAAAATAAAAATTAAAATAAAAATCACTTTGGCTACAATCACCCATAGCAAAAATAATTTTTTGTCCTGGTGCCAGAAATCATTTGTTTTTCCCATTTGATATCTATGGTAAAATTTACTCATTTCTTTAGTATTAGAGTCAAAAGAACAATATAATTTACTTTTTTTTTGTTTAGCAAATTATTGATTTGAAAGGAATTATGTTGTACTGAAAAAATGGGGCAGCACAAAGGTTTTTGCAAATTTTGATATACACAAAAACTGACTCACAGCTTGCAAAAAAATAAGAGAGTTTTTTGCTTCATAGACAGTGTTTACTTTATTCTTTTCTCAAGAATCTTCTTTCTAGATGTCTTAAATATTGTGGCATATGGTAAAACAGAACTGCCCTTTTTTTTGTTTGAAATTTATGGCGATATATTTTGAGCTTGAGGGTATCTTTAAGGGTGTCTTTTGTAACATTTGTGCAGAATTTTTGAAAGTCCTACACTTTAAAAAAGACATCCTTAATAAAAGTCCTATAACTACAACATTTTTTCCTATTCCTTTATTAGGTCTCGCAGCAGGTCTCGTTCCAGAGATCGCAGGAGTCGTTCCAGGAGTCACTCAAGGTCTCGCAGTCGTTCCAGATCCCGTAGGTCCAGATCAGGATCCAAAGACAAAGACCGAAAGAGCCGCAGTCGTTCAGACTCTAAGGAGCGCCGTTCAAGATCTAGGTAATTTGATTTTGCCCAATTCGTCAAAGAGCACATAATTTATTTTTATGTAATATGCAATGTCATCACAATACATACATAGACAAATAAGTGAATTTGAAATAAGAAATTCGCTTAAAAATTGAAGTTTTACATCTAGAAAATAAAATCAAAATTCAGTGTTTCAGATACCATATTGTGCAAAATAGCAATTTTTGTTTTATGGAAATCATAGCCAAATGAAGAATACTAGAGAAATGAGATTTTGCATACAAGCTTAAAATTTCACTTCCATATGAGCTACAGAAAACTTTTTTAGAAAAAAAAAACTTTATTTTAAAAAAAAGTCACATAATTAGTATGTGTGCAAAATTTCAGCACTCTAGCACTTATTGTTTGAAATGCTTCTACTTGGGAAACTCAAAGTCTCAAAATGCAAAATTTATTCAAAATTTGGTATGTTACACATGTTTCGCCTACATAGGCGTCTTTAGACCTACAAATTACGATATACTAGTAAGCTAATTCTAATTGCAAGAACCTTCAAAATTTAATTCGCTTACTAGTATATCGTAATTTGTAGGGCTGAATATGCCTATGTAGGCGAAACATGTGTAACCTACCAAATTTTTGAAATTCAAGTCTCGTTGGCTAGGATATGATTTGTCCTGACTCTTAATCCTTTACAACCACTGCTGTGCCTTATTGGCAACAACTTTTTTGGCAGACATACGACTGCCATCTATAATCGCACCTGTTTATCTTACTTCTTTTTAGCTTTTTAATTCAAATAATTTACTTTTTAAAGGCTAAGCTACATAGAAAAATAGAGGAAAAAATTAGAACCCAATTTTTTTTTAACCATACTAACCATACTAAAAGTCCCCATTCCTACCATCTTGGGAACTTCAAAAAAGCTTTTTTCTTGGTTAACTCCTAAATGGTGACAGACTTTCAAAAGTGAAAAATAGGGAAAATGTTACAAATTGAATTCTCTATCAATAAGTAAATAGTGATAGTGTATCCTAAACCACAGTGGTGGAAAAATTGGAAAAACCCAAGCAAAAATGATGCCAATTTGAACAATTTCTTGCCTATTCCTTTTTAGAATTTTCATCAAGATTTCTCAACCTAAAAGTGCCAAACATGGCAGGGTTGATCTAAGAACAATGGCCTAAATTGTATCAAAATTAAATTTTTCCAGTGGTGTAGTCCGATCTTCTTAACTAGAAAATTTCAAAATTTCACTCTTTGATAAGCCACTTTTACTGACATACAAAAAAGGCCGTACTTTTCACTGGATCTTATACTAGATAAAATTGCATTTTCATCGTCACTTTCCGCTTGTATTTACTGGTACTAGTAATAAAATAAGAATTTTTTAAAGTCAAAATTGGTATTGGAAGAGTAGGGGACCTTGGCTCTTTCGTTTAAGAAATTTCCAAAAATTTATAAAAAAAAATTATCGAGTTTTAGTTCTCTTTCTATTTATTTTGGCAGCCGCCTGCATGCCACCGAAAAAACTTCTCAGTTTCTGCGGCAAAAAACTTTATCTAGCCATGGCGCTTATTCTTGAAAGTGAGAGAAACTACTCACTTCCCGATTCTTACCAATGGCAAAGCTAGAACCCATGACAAATTGTGCGAAAACCAATTCACATGACCCTACTCGCTATCTTTTGAATAAAATTTGAAACTAGTACAGGGTGATTGATTCTGGTATGAAAAAATACATGCTGCCAATATATTCTATTAGTATGTTTTCACATCATACTCATATTGAAAAGATTGTCTACTTTTTCTTTCATAGAGCGTGTTCTCTGTTCCGACAAAGAGTGTGATATATGAAAGAACAAGATTCTGGATTTTCGATACATATTGAAGGTGATGTGAAAACATACTATATGTTATGGATGATTTTACAAGAAAGATGCTGTGTATGGGAATACATATTTCTCAAACATAAGCTGCACACAAAGCATAGTTTTGTTTATAAGATGTAGAGTTAAATGTTATGTTTATAAAGCATTTGTTTTATTTTTTTTTTTTAAATTGCAAGTTTATAATTTCTTTTACTATAAAGCAAAACCCTCGGCGTAGCACCAAAGCCAAAAATTATATTATAAAAAAAAATTACTTGGTAAATGATGCAGGGTGGCCATTTTCTCGAAAACCGGGAAAAGTCGGAGAATGTCGACGGTCAGGGAAAAGTCAGTAAAATGTCAGGGAATTTCGACAAAAATCTGGAATTTTAAAAAGCACAATAAAAAAGTGTTGGACCATAAATTCCTTTAAATTTAAAAACAGCAGAACTATTTAAAAATGTCTAATTTGTAAAAAAGTTTTAACTTAGTAAACAGTGGATATTTATGTGATGATTCTTTAAAAAAGTTTTAATTAATCCAATATTTGTTTTTATTTTAAATTTCTTATGGTAACTTGACAGACATAATTTAAGGACAAGGTGGGCATACAAGTAAAACCACTAAGCTAAAGGTGGGGTCCAGAGTCAAGTCTGCAAAGTGGAATTTGAGAAGGGTGAAAAAGACTTTTGTAGTTAGGCTTTTTTCTACCAAACACAAAAACATTGGTCCCTCATTTTTGCAGCTTACCCCAAAGACTTTCTAAATTTTTGGCTTAAAGAACCTTGCACGGATATCATGGACCTACAGCAAAGGTCAAAATAGTGAATTTCTACGAGGATTGTATGTCTTTGATAAGAGATATGAGTCAAGAGCGTATATCTGGTAAAAACCTACAAATACTTTTTCTCGTAACTTACTCAATTGAAAGCTACTCGAATACTTCACAAGGTATCCAGGGTTTTATCTTACGGGGGCTTTACTGTCTGAGAGGGTTAAATTCAAGTAAAAAGCTTTTGGGTTTTTTTTTCCCTGGTGCTTTTTTTATGGGTTTGATCTCATTCGAAAAGTAATTAAGTGGCGTAGGCAGGATTTAATTTAAAGGAGGGCATAAACCTTGAAAAGTTCATAAATGAGAAAAACGTTAAAAACAGAGGATAACATTGTTAATTTTCACTTTGGCACTCGTTAAGGGTATACTTAAGCCATTAAATATTGACTCCTAAAGATTGCATTTTCCCCAAAAAATCAGGAGCAAAATGGTTATCTGAGACTGTGATGTTACTTAACCCCCTTCTGCCCAAAGAAGCTTAATTCCCCTCCTCAGCCTTAGCTTTTCCATATTTCTACTTTGCCTACATTCAGTTTCATGAGCAGAAAATATTTTAGGGAGAAGCTGAGGATCTTTGGAGGGGGTAATTATTTTATTCTTAATTTTTAGGGAAAATTAAATTTTTCAATCAATATTTATTAGTTTGGATGGGGGAGCATAAGCCTTCCACCCTTTTACACCAGCCATACACCACTGCCTATACGCTTAAAGAGTACCTTCAGACAAAAAATGTCTGCTTTTAACATTTTTATTATTTATTGACATTTTAAAGCTTATGTCTTCTTTCAAATTAAATCCTGCCTACGCCATTTAATTACCTTTTGAATGCGATCAAACCCATAAAAAACACCAGGAAAAATAAAACACAAAAACTTTTTACTTTCGTTTACTTAATTTGTTTAAAATTAACCCTCTCAGATAGTAAAGTCCCTGTAAAAAAGCCCTAGACGACCCTGTGCAGTATTCAAGTTATGAGAAAAAGTCTTTGTTTGCAATTGTGATATACGAAAATTGACTGCGGCGCTATAATGGCATTGATTGTTACAATTTTAGTTTAATTTAAGAAAAAATAATGATTTTTAGTATCATTTTCTACAAATTTTCGGCTGCGGCACATTATAGTGACTTGATTTTTCCAACGTATTTAAAATTGAGACTAGATTCGATCCCGACCCAGTCCTTATTAGGTAACTCATTCAATGACATGATTTTCCAAATATATCTTAGACTAGATTGGTACCCAACTCAGTCCCTCTTGGCAGGTAACCCAACCGCCTTTTGTTAAAATAAAAAGCTTGAAGTTTAAAATTTTTAGCTTCAACTGCAAAAGTTAATTTTTTTCCTACAACATTTAAAACATGTTAAAAATGACTTTTTTAGCATAATTTTCTTGAATTTTTCGCCTGCGGCGCATTTAAGATATGATTTTGGTGCCAAATCTAGAATTTGAGACACTAGATTCGACCAAGGATTCGATTCATGTCCTTACTTTTTTAGTATTTATTTTTTCGTACACACAATTATGCCAACACCTACTAAATCGTGAGGGGGGAGAGGGTCAGGGAAAAACTTTAAAAATAGTCAGGGAAAAACTTTAAAAATGGTCTGGGAAACCGGGAAGTCAGGGAATTTGGTATTACAAAAGCAGTGGCCACCCTGTGATGTTTAACCAAAATTCACAACTTTATCAAAAAAATGATAAAATCTAACTATAAGTCACACTATAATCACAATTAACAATTAAAACTAAATTAACTTTGTTATCTCTGGCTTTCATTTTTCACCAGAATTAGAAAAAATGTACTGGATATAGAGTTGTTAATTATTTAATTGATACAAATTTGGGATGAAAGAGGACTACCAATTATTATTTGTTTCAGGTCTCGCAGCAAATCTGGAGGAAAAGAAAATGGAAAGGATTAAAAAAAGGTCATGTCAAATTGTGGTTTAAAAATAGTCTAGATTTTTTTTTAGATTATATTGTAGGACAGTCCAGTGAAACGTTGAAATTCTTTATAATAATTAATTGTATCTTCCATTTTCTCCATATCTAAATAATCTAATTCAACCTAATTGGCATCCTGTAAATTTGTTTAGGACAAGTCTAGATTATTTTTGTTTTATTTACTTTTCCCCATTTTCATTCTTTTTGTTTTAGAAAGACTAAACAATTATAACGTAATTTTTTTAAGATTCCGTCTTAAGTTTTTAATAATTAGTTTTTCGGTTTAGTTTAGAATCATTATTGTTACTGTCTAAGTAACAATGATACTTTATTAAGTGCAGCCTTTTTGTGTAATATTTTCTAGATGAAAATAGTCGATGTTTTTTCTTAATATAAATTAATGTGCTTGAATATTCTTGGTGTTTTATTTGTTTACATGGTAGTTTTAATAATAATGTTTTTAGGATCCTAAAAAAGTTTTCCACTCACCTGAAATAGGTATGTAAAACTGTTCTATGTGCATTGAAGCCATATCTTTTTGCGCACTTCGTTTATTTTTCTAAAATTTTATGGTTATAGCCGTCCCCACTGCACAAAAATGTATTATTTTTATAATACCGTCTTTGCTCGATCAGATTTGCTTGTCGAACAAAATTGTCCAATAAAAACGCAGTCTGTGGGACCCTTAACACTCGCCGCGTGTCTCGCCTGTTAAAAAATCTAACTTAAACGTAAGTTTTTGTATCTTGCTGTAGCCCGTGCTTCATTATTTAATTGTTTTACAGTAAGTTTTTTCTTATAAGATTTTGGTACGCACCCATTTGGATTTACCCTGTGTTTTCCCGCATGGCGAGTGGAAGATACTTTTACGTACTCTTTTTTTTACCGATTTTTTAGGTCCCATTCGACTTTTTAGACATATTTTTCAACTGGAATCTAAAGAAAATGAAAAAAAAACAGTTTTTTGCTATTTTAATACCTAAAACGAAAATAAAATTGATATGAGTGTGAAATATAAACTTTCTGAGGCGTTATAGAGTGCAGACTTGGTTACTTTCGTATGTGGTCGTAGGAAAACTCATTTAGTTGATTAATAACACTTACCTAATTAAACCCGCTTGACATGGAGCAATAAAGCTTGCAAGTTGCAAGCAATTGAGGTCCCTAAATGACCAACAAAAACAATGCATAAGCTTTAATTGCTCCGTGGTTAAACGGGCTTTAGGCCTTGTCTCCTTTAGCGTTAATTACGTTTTTTGTAGTATTATAATAGAAAGATGATCCTGGACATATTTTTTTTATTGAGAAAAAAATCGACTTTTTTTACGAAATTGCTGATTTTTTATCATATACCTATTAGCTTTGATATGCGCCTTACCCAGGCCAAGTAAGCAACATGTTTAATCTAGCCATCCATGGAAATTTCAAAACAAAAGACACTGGCTTAGCTCCGACCTGTTGCACAAGCGCGAAAATTTATCGATTTTCTGCCGGCTTCGCGACCACGTCATAAGTCTTCAATTGAAACGACGCCATTTTTGTTGTTTAATTGTTTTGATTCCTAGTTTTCATTTGTGCTGCGCGTTTTTTTCTGTTAAAAATTAGAAAAGATCACGCTACGTAAAAAAGACATGCTGTGTTTATGAGGAACATCAGACAACGAAAGAGAAGCGATAACATCTGTGTAGCGAGTGGAAAAAGTCCAGAAGTTAATAGAGCTCTGTTTGTTTTGGAAAGCTGCAGTTAAACATCAACGAGATCGTGTTTCTTATAAATTTATTTGTTTACTTTTCTCAAAAATCCAGGATTTTTGAGAAAAGTAAACAAATAAATGACAAATGCCGAATTTTTTCTGTCAAAAAAAATTATCGGTTACCTTCGTGGCTTCGGGTCTTAGCCGATGACGCTGGCGAGCGCGTGTGCGGAACACCGTTGCTAAGATAACAGAGGGAGAAAGGGAGATAATAATAGAGAAAGTAGAAGAACATCTTGCTTACAACTTCGTGCATTGGAGGGGCGTATATTTAAGCTAATAGATATATGTTTTTTTATCCATGACAGAGATCTCTGTCTATGACCTACTGCTTTCCTCAAATTCGACCTGGTAACGCTGTTACTTAGTGTATCTTCCGCTGTTGTGAAGGTTGGCAGTCGCGCGAGTCTATCTGACGCCATTATTTTCGCAAGTTTTTGCAGTTTGGTGGCTGACATGCTATTAGTGTGCTCGGTGTTTTTCAAAATATAAAAAGTGCTTTTAGAAATTAGAAACTGTGTGACAGGTGTTTTTAATTTAAAAGAGAGGGAGTGTGCTCTACAAGTGTACAAAAAAAATTATTTTCCAAAAAAAAAATTTATAGAAAAGAGTTTTTACAAAAAAAACATACTTATATTTAAAACACTTTGAAAATGCAAAACTTTATTTCAATACCGAAAAGGACTTTTAAATAAACTTTTATAACCAGACGAGGCGCTAAAACCTATTTACGGTAAGTACACATTAATTTTTTTGCATTTTACTATTTTTAAATAATTTCTACCATGTGAAAAAAAAACCAACCCTAAGGTGATATACTCTGTTGATATTTACTATGCAGCCCGCCGCGCCGCACTATACTCTTATCATGATTAATTTTCTCGCACCTAAAAGCGCATTGTTGCCAAACTGTGTTAACAGGGTTGTCACATTCTTTGAAGACCGGGAATTGGGTGGGGTCGGGAAATTTCCTTGAATTTTTCAGATACTTTTGACCTGGTTGAGATTCACTCGTACCTATAAAAAATTATTTACATACCTCCCATATAACAACTAAACATTCCTGTAATGTAATAGTCATATACTTAGAGAACAAAGAATGTGATAAAAATGTTACATTTTATATAAGTTACGTTCTAGCTCATACAGGTGATATAAATGTGATAGAAACGTGACGTGAAACATGACTATAATACGTCCAGAACATTTTTTTGTCCAGATGGCCACGAGATGGATATCCTAAGATATGGAGTGGATATACAGGGTGGATTCTTTAAACGGAACGTGTTTCTATAGCGGGTTAGAATTTGGTTTTGTAAAAAAGTCCAAAAACACCTCAACTAATATTTTTAATTTTCTTTAATCGTGCTATCTTGGATTTTTTTATGTCGTTTTGTTTACGATGGTATTGCAAAAAAAAAATTTTTTTTAAATAAGACACCCTGTTATCTTTTTGAGAATACCACACACTAATACTCTATCTTATAGTTTCCAAGATAGAGGCATTTAAACATGCATGGAATTATTGTCTATGCACTGTTTTACGGGGGATATTTGAATGAATATCGAAGTTTTCCATACAGATTTAGATAAAAATATCTTGATTATGGTAAAAGATAGATCCTACTGTGTGGTACTGCTGAAGAGAGAATTGTTTGCAGATTTCAGAAATTGCAAAATGTACAGGGTGTCCTATTTAAAAAAAAATAATAAAAAATTGCCATACCTCGTAAACTAAGTGACAGACAAAATCCAAGATAGCACGATTAAAAGAAATTAAAAATCTCAGTTGCCGTGTTTTTGGATTTTTTTATTCAACCAAATTCTACCCCGCTAGAAGCACCGTTCAGTTTAAAGAATCCACCCTGTATATCCACCATATATGCATTAGTCCAGAGACAACGTAATAACTTACCGAGAATAACAGAAAAATAGGGCCGTGCGGGAACTATGTTCCTGTAGTGGCATAGCGCATTGCGGCGGAGAGTGAAAGTAATGCTTGTATTAATTAAACACCTACCTTGCCTCGTCCATCTCTTCCTATATGATCATAAAAGAAAGACGAAATATATTTCACACAGTTTTAATTTAGTACCTGCCGGTTTTTGCCACCGCTTGTCAAAGACTGGCAAGCGGTTTTTTTAGATTTCAAATATGTTATTTTGGTTGGAAATCGCGCAAGTTTATGGGATTAGCTATATAGTGGATTAACAACTTTTTGTAAAGTCTAAAATGCCATTCAAATCAGGCCGGATCACTACCATTAAAGCTAGAGTGCATGAGAATATTTAAAGAGTGCCGAAAATTGGAGTTCAGATTTTTGCGAACCAAATCCCTGAAGAAAATATTGTGATGATTTATACAGAGTTAGGCAAGAAGATAATAGGTTAAAATACAACAAAAAATAGGTTAAAACATTTATAAAATCTGTAAGACTTTTATACTGAGATTTTTTCCCAATTAATAAAAGAAAATAACACAATAAAATGTTGTTACCTTTACCCCCTTCTCCTATTTTAGATTTTTAAAGGGTCCAAAAAACTTTTGTAAGCTAAAGAAAGTTTTTTAGCTGCATAGATCAGTACAAAGTTGGTTAATGTTTGTATAGAGCTAAAACCTTTCGCGAATGCATTGCTTTTTTAACACTAAAAAGTAAGGAAAAACTGCGCCATGCAGTTAAGCCCCACAAACAATGCCGGCATGGCAGAGTGCCTTACAAATATTGGCATCTATTGGCAATGAGAATTTGACGCACGGCAATCTGTGCGTTATAAATACTTTAAACACTCCTGTGTGAGCCACCGGCCGAGCGACGGCAACGAATACGTTTAAAATAATGGCAAATACACACTTAGCATGGTTTAAATGTAGAGGAGTACTGCATACTAAATACCGGCATTGCAGGCAATATTGCCAAAAAATGTATGGGGTGATTCACCATATTTTTCCCACTACATAGCTCATTTATTATTAGAGATAGAAAAATAGTGTAAATACAAAAGTTGATTAGTTCTTCACAAATTTTAAGAAAATTCAATAAAAATTTTCAAAATGTCAAATTTACACTTAGAAATCAACTTTCTTATTTTAAATTGAACACCCTGTATATTTTTTTAAATTTCGGTAGATCTTGTAGGGTTTATCTTAAGCAGTTGCTCTTAAGTCAACGTTTTTCTTGAAAAATATACAGGGTTTTCCATTTGAAATAAGAAAGTTGATGTCGAAATTTGATATTTTGAAAATTTTGGTTAAATTTTCTTAAAATTTGTGAAAAACTAAGCGACTTTTGTATTATTTTTTTTCTATCTTTAAGAATAAATGAGTTATGTAGTTGGGAAAATATGGTGAATCACCCTTACCACTAAGTGCGAAACCCACGCAAAAATTAAAAGTTTAAAAGTGCACCTACTTGATTGGTCGGATCAATAGGGATACAGATGCAAATTCCAATACCACTGATAATTGGCTTTTTCTCCCTATTTAAAGTATTTATGCATAAAATAAAAATTGTAATGATTGTGGATTAAAAATAAAATAATGCACATAATTTACGAATGCACATTTATTTTATGTTATCCTTAATCGAACAAAAATTCCTAGAAAAACCAATATGTAATAAATAAATAAATGTTACTATAAGCAAACACTTATACACTTATATTTATATCCTAACATGAAGACAGGAATGGAAACCATATGAATAATATTTGTGATCTTGGTCATGCCAAAGATAGAGGAAAATTCTTTCATAAATTGATTTAAATATTTATTAAGAGGAGGTTTTCCATACAACAGTAAATTGCAACGGGGAAAATTTTATTTAGAATCTCTTTGATTGTGAATCAAAAAAAATAAGGTTTGCTTCAGTTGCTTTATATAAAAATTCCTTGGCCAAAAATCTAAAAACTTAGTACTTCCTTCTTCTTGTTATGAGATAAGATGAAGATTTATTCAGCATTTTTTTTCCTGGATGTTCTGCCCCCTTTCCAGTCACAGGCACACCGTAACCAAGCCTTAGTAGCATCATCAATGACAGAATGAGGAAAAGTTGGTTGACTTCTTAAAGGATTTTTTACAGAATCTAAAAAAGTTTAAATTGTGGTAAGTATAGCTGTAAATTATTTTTTTTGGATAAACCAGTATTTTGTTTTAAGAAAAAGTAGCCCTTTTTGCTTAGAAAGTGACAAAATATTAAAGTTATCTTTTGATTGTTGACAAAATGCGGGCTAAAATCTTCTACATCTTTTACCTTTTGGATAGCTATATAAAACCAAGACACGTTTTGTATTAGATAAGTAACCTAGCTATTATTCTGTGTGACTTTTACCTGGTATATAAATCTATTTCTAGGCTTAAGTAGTTTTAAGATTTGCTTTGTTAATAAGTTTAATGCTTGGACAATAAAGCACGTTTTCTTTCTTTCTTTCTTTCTTTCTATTGGTTTCTCAAAAAAAAAAATAGAAACTTTAATCTAGTTGTTTTATTGGCAAATTTACGTTAAAATAAAAAAATAGTACCACAGACGAGTTTTTTCAAATTAATTTTAAAAAAGATTTTAAGATATTAACTAAAGACAGCTCGGTTTCACAAGAAATTTAAGGGTCATCATTCTCTGGGTCAGCAAGAGAAATTTCAGTGTTAGAAAATGACTTGAACGTAGACTGAATTGATGAATCTTTAGATGGCTCGATCCAACACTTCAACTAAAAAGCCAGTTAACTCTTTTTTGATATAGTATCCTTTAGCCTACTATAGAGGCCATAGTGACACCAAACTGAGAGAAAAATCATGTTTTTCCTGTCAATTTGGCTATAAAAATGGCACTGAAAGCTGAACACAGGTAGGAGTTAACTGGCTTTTTAGTTGAGAACGGTTTTGCTCGATTACAAAAGAAATTTGTAAATTATTAGTGTCAGTATCGCTTAAGCATTGTAGATCATGATGTGACCTTTGATTTTCTTGTAAAGTGGCGTCTAGATCACGATTTAATGCTGGGTTCATACAGGCAAATCAAAACAGATATAAAAAAAATAATAATTAAAATTAAAATAAAAGTTGAATGAGCTTATGGGGAACAGTGTAGGCGTTTATACAGCATAAATAAAAAGATGAGTAACTTTTAACATTTATTTTTATCTTAAAACGGATTTGAGCATGCCCCTTTGACGCACATAACCTCACTTTCATTTGTTTTTGTAATTTAAATGGGGTTTTTTTGCAGTTTTTTGTTTGTTTTTAACAGATATTATTAAGGAAAACAGCTTGATGGAGTTTAGTTTAATTATTTCAACTATTGGTGTCATTCACTTTTGTATACATGTGCAGAAGCTGTGTGCTGTTCGGTTCAAAGTTATTTTTTACTTTAATTTTTATATGCCTGTATAAGCTCTAGCCCGACCTTATTTAAGAACAAAAGAATATGAGTACTTACGCAGTATCGGCTTCCACATCCATGGTGACTTGAAACTCAAACTAAATTTGAGCCAATTTTAAAAGAAAACTTGCAAAACACAAAAAAACAAACCGCCAAAAGAAACCCACATAAGAAGAATCCGCAGAATATTATTAAAATGCGTCGGCAAGTACGTCAAGTTGTCAACCGCACGACAGATGTCAATCGCGCGGGAAATTTAAAAAATGCGGCGTCAAGAGACACGATATCCGACAATGCGTTTGATCGGACCGGAAAGGTGGTTTAGAAATGCATGCAATTTTTAAAGGAACGATTGCGTTTCACTTGGTATGTAAAACACGTTTTTCACTTATTGGCAAAATAACATAAATTTTCCAATACATCAGCACTAGTAAATAATCATTGGCAAAATAGCGCAATTTTGCCAATAATACTACTCTAGTAAAGAACCAATGGCATTCACTTGCCAATAAAGCAAATACACCTTACCACCTTTCATTGTTTGTGGGGAAGTGTCTGTAAAAAATTAACCAAAATAATATATGTATTTTATTATGCGTCTGGCTGTACAAGTAGTTCCTTCCTGTAGCTGCGCTCGTGTCGCCGACAGACAATGCTCACCAAGTATAACACAGAATTGGTCACTCTCGCGTAGCTATTACTTTCTCTATGCATTAGTCTGCATTAGTCTTCCACTAAAGTGCAATTACGGAGTAGCCTATGGATATAGCTAGGTATCTCCATGTATCACCATTATGTTGTACTTGTGATTAGTTGATAAAAGATTACCTAAATAACTTTTTGCTGTCTTATATGTATAATAGTATTACCTGCTACATGGAGAACATATATTGATTCCAGTGCCATCTATAACTACAGTAGATGACATTAAACTAAATTATAATTATAAATAATGTAAATCGCGTTCTTTTCACAAGATCGTAATATTTTCAGCAAACATGCCAAAATCCTGACAAAAACATTCTTTTTGGGAATATTCATAAAAATAACTTGATTATCAGATTATCATGGGCATATTATTATCCTATTACCAAAGAAATATAACTATCACAAACTCTTAAAGAATATTATATTCCAAAAATCACTTTGAGGGATATTCCTATAACATGAATATTCCTCCAATGTTATGTGGGCTATAACTTTTTTGCCGGCCTCCGTTGCGCATTGGGTAGCGTATTTGCCTGCCGCACGGAAATCCTCGGGTTCGAATCCCGGATAGGTTGAATATTTTGTGCTTGTTTTTAACTCTGCAAAAAACTTTGCTACATTGAGCATTGATCCGACTATGGATGAAAAGTGAAACAAACCCTTATAAATTTTATTGAAATTTTCACCTGCTACCTTTCGATTTATAAATATTTGAAGATAAATTTTTATAAAATATTTAAAAATTTACGGGTTTTTTAAATTTTAAATATACAATATTACACGCACTACTTTTTGTAAAATTTTTCACAATGCGATATTTGGTTCGAGCAATATATTAGATAATTTTTTTCAGTCGGCAATCGCCCCTCCCCCCTTTGCAGCTCACCAAACCCATAAGTTTTAACAAAAGTTTTGGCGCTCGCTATAATGTCATTAATTGGTATAATTTTAGTTAACAGTTTTTACCAATCTACCTCAAATCTCATCCAGAGCGGAGAAGTTTTTATCATGTTTTTATAAGTTCTGTAAGATTCAATGAGAAGGCCAATATTTTTTTCTATAATATTTTATAATCTTCTAGAAGGAGAGAAGATTATACAGGAAATATATAATATTTTATCAGCTTGTAGATTTGGAATAATTTATAAGATTGCATAAGACTATTTTCCTTTTATGAGAATCACGGATTTTTTATAAGACAGAAGTCAAGTCACAAGGGTGTGGGCTTGGAGAAGATTTTATGAACGCACTTTTTTGAAGGAGATTTCATGGGAATGGGGTATTGAGGATGTTTGAGGAGATTCTATCAGTATCGTGATTATAGAAGATCCTATATATGAGGAATGATTTTGGAGAAGTTTCTATTGGTTCTTGTGGGATCGGTTTCTAGAATATTTGATTGATTTGATTTTGGAAATTTTATTATGGGTTCTTGTGGGATAAGTTTCTAGCATATTTTGTATGGGTTCTTGCGGGGATTCTAGGATATTAGATAAGATTCTATCAGTATCGTGATTTTAGAAGATCCTATGAAGAATGATTTTGTAGAAGATTTTATGAGTTCTTGCGGGATGAGTTTCTAGGATATTTAATGAGATTCTATCAATATAGTCTCATCTAATAATATCTCATCACTCCCAAATTCTCCAAAATCATAGACCTATAGACCTGATAAAATATCCTAGGATCTTATCGAAATCTGTCCAAAAACAACCCAAAACCCGATAAAATCTCCTCCCCCATAGGATCTTCTAAAATAACCATAACGATAAAAGCTCCTTAAATCTTCTAGAAACCAATCCCATAACAACTCATATAATCTCCAAAATCATAGACTTAATAAAATATCCTAGGATCCCATCGAAATCTGTTCCAAAACCGGCCTAAAACCCGATAAAAAATCATACAAGAATTCGCGGGCATTCATGACATTTCACCAACAGATATACATGGTTCCTAAGCAAATCCTTAGGGGGCCAAGCAGCCGTGTATAAGACGCAGACAAACGGAAAAGCACATTAGGCAGAAAAGGATGAGCATGGGGTGAATAAAAATTGTTTTTGCTCGACTTTAATACCAAACTGATGAAAGATATCGTAAAAAAAATATTTTTCGGCTTTTCATTTTGTAACCATTGTCCTTACGCACTGCTTATAGGCTGGGAACTGAGATACATGCAAATGCTTAACCTAAAGCGTTCATACACGGCCGGAGAAATCGACTGAGATATTTCCATAGAAACTTTATCAAGCAAATAGGACGGGTTGACGCCTTCGAACGTCCAACCCGGGTTTTGCACTTTGATTCGAAATCAAAAAGGAGGAACAGTCAGATGTGGGGCCGTGCACAAATTACGTAACGGTGATTTTACCAATTTTTGACGCCCTCCCTATGTAATGTTTTGTAACGGTTTGGCACGCCACTCTCCTAATATTACGTAACGATTTCAAGAGCACTACCCCCCCCCCCCAAAAAAAAAAACTTTTCACTTATTTTCATTCCAAATTTTCTTAGTTTCACACAAATGCAAACGCTGTCGAAAACCCCCCACCCCCCTACGTAACGTTTTGTAACCCCCCTCCCCTCTATGATCATTACGTAATTTGTGCACGGCCCCTGTAGTCGCAGTGGAGGAGGGCGAGAAAATTAATATTTTTTTCTTAAAAATTATACTCTTTAGACCTATTTCTTTGCGTTCCCGAAATTACGTAATTTTTGAAAAAAAATTGTAAGCGGCGCCATTTTTATTTCGTGCTTTGTTTTTCTAACATTTTTGCGTTCGGCTAATTTAATTGAAAAATTTTTGCCTGCGGCGCCCTTTATCTTCTCACTCGAAACCAAGATCCCCCGTTTCTGTTTCTAAATTTTTTCGAATAAAAGTAGAGTATACCCATGGGGAAATAATTTTTTTCTACGGTATGACGAAAATTTCGAGAAAGTTGAAGAAAAAAATAAAAAAAGTGGCAGAGCTCAAGTTTTTCGTAAAAAAAACCTTTTTTTGTAAAGAAACCGAGCAAAATAAATCTTTTCACCCCTTTTTGGGTGTTACAAATATTGGCAGCCCCTTATTTTTCGCTTTTACCCTCCCGCTAGTTTTGAAGAATTGGTTCGCTACAAGTTTCGAGATCATGTCATAAAACACCTCGAAAATATCAAATGTGGTGTAGGGCCAGCTTTATTTAAAATCAATAATATCGCAAGCAAAAACTATGCAGGAAAAACAGCGCCGTTTATTGATTTCTTTGGCTGCTAGTGCTAGCTGCATGGTTTGGCCGTTTCCTGATGGATGTCACTAGTAGAACAGAATGGAAAGAAATTTAATTAAAAGCGAAGATATTTCTTTCTAATGTTAACAACCTCACGAGTTTATCGCTCAGTATCGTAAATAATGGACCCTGCCGCCTCCTTTAAGCAAGAAAAATCTGTGGTTTGAACCTGAAAACATCTAATTTTTAATTATATTAGATGTTCAAATCTGTCCCCTTCTTGAGCCTCACAATATCCCAATCTATTGAAAAACTCTTGGCGCGTAGCAGTCAACATTTCAGGGGTGATAGAATTGTCCGCCTCCAAAATTTTCGCCCTCAACTCCTGTATAGTCGTAGGCCGTAAGTGAGGGTGTTGGAAAATTTTGTCGTGCCAACAACCCCATAGGAAAATGTCATTTGGCGCAAGATCTGGTGATCGAGGAGGCCATCGGATATTTCCATACGTGAAAATAATTCTATCACCAAATACCTGACGAAGGTAATTTGTAGCCTGGCGTGAATTGTGGGATGAACAGCCATCTTGCTGAAACCACAATTCGTCCAAATTTATGTTGAGTTCCCTCAACCGTAGTAAAACCTGGTGTTGGAGAAGATCAACATATTTTTGGCTATTCAAATTCCCTTCATTGAAAAAGGGTCCAATAATGTGATCCCCGACAATACCGCTCCAAACATTTAATTTTTGAGGATGTTGCGTTCTAACACTTGCGTGCAGATGTTTATTTTCGCGGGACCAATAGCGGCTATTTTGTGTATTGTGAGAGCTATGAAGTTCAAATATCTTCTCGTCACTAAACAAAACTTTTGATAGGAAATTTTCGTTCCTGTCACATTTATCACTCATAACCTCACAATATTCTAATCGGCGAAAATAATCACCTGGTTGCAATTCCTGCGACTTCCCAATCTTAAACGACTTGTAGCTGTATTTTTTTAGGATCCAATGGCAAGTACTGTTGGGAATATCCAGTGCCTCCGCAATCGGTTTCGTCGAACATGGTTCATGTGCCTCAACGTAAGCGCATACCATTTCGTCTCGTTCCACCCTGTGTGGAAGAACGGGACGCTCTGGTATTTCGCCGTCGTGGTAACACTTTCTACAACCATTTATGCACCCGTACCTTTCAAAACGATGATAAATGTTGTAGACAGTTTGAGCCACAGGAACCGGTCGATCTGGAAACGCAAAAACAAAAATCCCAATGACCTCGTCCGCACTGTCACTTTTTATGTAGTTTTTAATAATAAAAATCTTTTCTTCTCGAGTATACGGCATTTTAAAAACACAAAATTTACGAAACTGAAGCGACTCGAAAGGAAATAAAAATGCAATGCCTGTGAATCCCAGTTTTTCCTCGATCATCTCATGGTGTGGCCGCCATCTAGCGGAATTTGCAGACATCTTGTCAACGGTTATTATTGCAACTATGATTTATGCTCACAATGAAAGAGTGGCGACAATTTTTTGTCATGAAAGCAGTCCGGAGATAATAACAAACTGGCACCATTGCTCAATATACCTGTTTCTTTTGTACGCGCAGAACTTTCTAGGCCATTTCTGTTTGATTTATTGAAATCCTATCCCTAAGGAAAATCTTAGGAACCCTGTATGATAATAAAGTACATTTCAATTCAATTCATTATACTTGACCAGAGCGTGCACGTATATAATAATAATAATAACATATATTTATTCTATAATAATAATAAGTACTTACATATCAAATACAAAGTAAAGAATAAATATACAAAAAAAAACCAGCTAAAGTCAAAGACTTGTGTGGTTAAAGTATAAGTATGATAGAATCCATTGTTACGTCATCCACAGCCTTGTTGATTTATAGCATATGGCGAGCTCTCAGCAGATATTCTGTTCGAGTTTCATTTTGTAAGTTTATTCCCGTTTTTTTGGGATTTAGGAAAAATAATGTTTATAGCTCGAGGCTAAACTGCCTTTTTTTAAACCGACTTTTGTAAAAAAATACACCATTTTAACCGCTAGTTGTAAAAACTACTATTCTTTTAAACTGAAAAATAAAATCAAAGCCAATTTGGAAAAGTTTCTTAAGTGGAAAATCCCAGCTAAAATTACTAAAAAGTTTTTTCCGCATTTTTTTTCCACTACTTTTTTTTGCTTTGATCTTTTGTGCCTTCGATGTATAAATTTATTTTTGAGGAAAAATTGTAATAAATGAACAAAATTTCCGTTAAAAAGTGTTGTGATCCTGGTTGCTCTAATGAGTTGATTATAAGACAACGAAAAGTAAAGCCTCGAGTAAAGCTAAGCACAAAGAATCGTTAAGTTAAGCACACCCTGCCAAAAAAAAGCATTAAACCTCATAAAAAACACCTTATTTTTATCAGTTTTTATTATTATTTTTGTGAGGCAAGATTTTAGGATTATAAAAGTTTGTAATAATTTATGAGGTATGTCTTTGATTTTGGTAAGAGTTTATGTAGTTTCATGTGTATGTTTTTTATTTGATCCTATAATCAGACAGACATATGAATGTTTATACAATTTTATAAGTGCAGATATTTTTTACAAGATATTTTATGGTGTTTGAAAGTTTGAGACAATGATGTGTTTGAAATTAACTCTGTGTTTCGGACTTCCATTGTCTATATTTTATTTATACACGACGTTTCGATCAGTACAATCTCTGATCGAAACGTCGTGTATAAATAAAATATAGACAATGGAAGTCCGAAACACAGAGTTAATTTCATATTTTATGGTTATATAAAAGCACACCATTTTCTAAGAGATTTTATAATCATACCGACACATCAACTTTTATGGGTTTCTATAAATACATTCTTGTTCTTTTATAATGTATGTTTTATAATTATATAAACCGCTGTTTTTATGAGTTTTCTGAGAGATTTTATAATAAAAACAACTCATAACATTTTATGGGTTTCTATGATTACACCCTTGTTCTTTTATAATGTTTTAAGAGTTTGTAAAAAAACGTTTTTTCATGAGATTTTGGGATATTTTATGATCAGACCAACTCATAGAATTTGACAGTTTTTTATGAAAATTTTCTATGAGTTGGTAAAAATAGTTTTTTTTTTATAAGTCTTTAAATATATTTTATAGTTAGGCACACTTACAACATTTTATAGACTTTTATGTGTTCACCTTGCCAAAAAAACCTTCATTAAATCTCATAAAAAACACACCTGATTTTTATCAGTTTTTTCGACCACCCGAAAACTAATTAAAAAAGCTGTACTTATATAGTATACTTACTTGCTTTTACAAAAAAATATGTTTTGACTCATGATCCCATGCAGCACTCTTCATCCCAGGGACGTACATTTTATGTCCTTTTTACGTCGGTAAATCAAGAGACCAAGTGACGTACTATGTACGTACAAAAATGGACGTACATACTACGTAACAAAGTGTACGTACCTACGATCGTTTTACGTCCAATTTTGGTCCTACATGAGAAATAAAATGTACGTACTGTGCCACATCCCAAAGACTTACCAGTACGTATACGTCTACGTACCGTGACTGTATGGTGAAATCTTATAAAATATTAGAAAATCTCATAGAAACTTATCAAAGTAATAAGATTTTACCTGCCTTAACTGCAACAAATATATTAAGTCGTCGCCCACCAGAACTTATAAAATCTTATAAAAAAACTATAATCACATCATCTGTCGTAAATACTTTTACAACCAAAAAATAGTTTTTGGCTTATGAAACCTTGTAAGATTTTATAAACAATGCCTTAAACAATCTCATAGAAATTTATCGGAGTAACATCTCTCCCACAGCTCCTGGCAATAAATAACTACGTATACGAGAACAATTTTTTATTAGATATGTAGATAATGTGCAAACAGTTATTATATTATACTGTGGGTTAGGTCGTCGTACTTTATAGTTTAGGTTAGGTTATAGTTTAGTTTCACTTGTATATTAATCTCTATTACATTACTTCTACTACTATTACTACTAATATAACTGCTAAAG
Source organism: Oxystoma pomonae (assembly GCA_963921995.1). Taxonomy (NCBI): domain Eukaryota; kingdom Metazoa; phylum Arthropoda; class Insecta; order Coleoptera; family Brentidae; genus Oxystoma; species Oxystoma pomonae. The sequence goes on along the minus strand of OY998164.1, from coordinate 23,705,315 downwards.
TTTTGCCGTAATTTTTTATTTCAGAATATTACAGGTAGATCTTATAAAATCTTTTAAACCTTTATGAGGAATTGTCATATTAAAAATCATAAAATATTGTAGACTTTTATAAGCCAACTGGCTGATAAAATATGATGAACTATGCGGGATTTGTGTTTCACTTTCACTATATAGTCAAAATCTATAAAATATCATATGAGCATAGATTATGAAAACTTATGAGATTTTTTTGGCAGGGCAAATCAAAGATTTTTAAATGTCTTCAAACGCAGTTTTCTGGACTATTTAGCTTTTTCGCAAACAGAAAAAACACTGGTCGCTTGCTTTTTGTTAGTAAGTCCTTTCAATGTTGTTGAAAAAAACCCAATTGTAAAAAAAATCAAGCAGGACAGGTCGTAGCGCCTATTGGTGAAATAAAATAACTTGTATATAAAAATTATAAATTTTTATTATTTTCACTAACAAAAATACAAAAAGTATAAAAATAACGTATCTATAAGATCTAAATGGCAACAAAAAATTTGTTGTAAATTTCTTACATAACTACAAGAAAAGTTTAAAGTTTTAGTAAAATAGCTATCCTATTTCTTATAAAACCCTACAGAGAGAGAGATTTGAACACAAGACTGATAGTTTTTATATTGTAAATTGTAATTATTTAAAAAAATTATTGCTGCATGTTTAGAAATTATGGTGAGCAGCTCGTCTCACCCTAGACAGTTTGGTAGTTCCCGATTTAGAGGGCAGTCGTGGGGTGTCTAATTCTCTGTGCAAAACGCCAAATTTTTGATTTTTGCTTGAGTCAAATAATACATCTGGGCTTAGGGGAGGTAGCTCTCCTCTAAACGGTACAAACTGAGGTCTGTTTCTGAGAAAATCTGACGGTTTTGAGCCTCTTTCGGGCAAAACTGATTTATCGAATATTTTAGCAGTCAAAGTGGCACTAGAGACCACTTTACCATCAAATGTTGTCAATTTATCTGAAGAACTAGATACACTGCTATCAGAAATTTGTCTTCCGTCAGACGTAAACACCTTATTTGGAACTGCCGAACTTGCTAATTTTAAAGGTGTACCTTCTACATCAAGATCAATATTTGATGGTAGTTTTGCCATTGTGTTTGGTGCTAGTTCTCCCGGAGGGGGCAAATAATAAGAATCCACCTTATCTGAAGCCTCGGCCACGGGTTCCACATCCATCTCTTTAAGACTTCTCGTTTGAAGAACAATTTTAACGATTTGCTGTTTTAAAGGTCGATGCACCCTTTTAACAGTTTTTTCGTTGGGCAAAATCGGTTTGAAATCGTATTTTTCTGGTTTTCCTCCCTCAACTTTTATAACGCCTATTTGAGATTCAGGCTTCATCTCAAGACTGATATTTTCTTGGTCGTGTCGATTTTGAGCTTCAGGATTAACAATTGGGATAAAACCATTCTCCATGATTATGGTCTCAGGTTTAAATCCTTGATTTTTGGCCAAAGGTAAGTTTTGCATTGGAGGTTCTGAACTTATTAAAAGCTCCTTTTCTGTAGACGCTTGGGGAGGGGATATTTGGATGTTTTTAACAGTTTCAGACACAAAAGGAGAAGGATTCTTTATGGATTGAGGAACTGTTAGTACTACTTTTGGCCTCTGAGGTATTTTTAGTATCTGAGGGTTTTCTAAACGAGGGACTACATTGTGTTGGATAACATTTTGAGGTATGGGTCTGAAATATGGTTTCTTGTGATGTTGCGTCAGGTGATGATGCCTGTTAGGTACATTTTTTATTGGCATGTAAAAAAATTGTGGTGGTCTGTTTATGGGTCTCTTTCTTTTAATTGTTTTTACTAAAAGCGGTTGCGCAATATACGTTTGATTAAAATCATGGTTAACTTTATAATTTTTTATAATTTGTGTTGTGGAACTAGATTTTTCTGAAGTTGTGGTAATGGCAGTGCTTTCTTTTAATTGTTCTTCATTTAGTAGTTCTTGAGTTGGTGATTGTTGAAAAGTATAACCTAAAGCTTGCTGAATTTGAGGTGGATTTGCAAATATTTCTTTGTTAGTTATGTATTGATGAGTTGCAGTTTCCTGAATTTTAATTTGAGGCTCATGGTTAAAAAACGTGTTTGTGTTCGATATGTCTTGGGTTATTGGTTTTTGAAATTGCGATAGGTGATTATAAAGTGTTTCTGTGTTTGGTGTGTCTTGAATGGTTGATTTTTGAAAGGTAAAAGCCAATGCCATAGGTTGTGCAGGTCGGTTGAATTCTTTACTTTGTTGGTTGAAAGGTTCGTCTACATAGACTTGTGGCGGTCGGTGGGATTTGTATGGTTCTTGAAATGGTTCTGTTGGGACATCTACTAAAGATTCTACGGGTTCTACTGAATGTTGTGGAACTACTTGATCTACTGGGAAGGGATCAGTGGTTGGTTCTGAAACTGAGGATTGATAAATCATTTTATTATCACTTTTAGTGTCAGTTTGAATAAAATTTGAATTTACCCTTGTCTCCACGATTTGAGAAGGACTGCCCTCGAGTTCTCCTTCTAAATTGTCGCCGTTTGGCGGATTTATGTAGGTGGTTTCTAATTCACTAGCGGCCGTTTGCGGGTCACAGTCATCGTGGACGTGAATTTTCCATCCGAGGTAACGGTGGGTGAAACACTAAAATAAAATAGCAAAAGTTATGATCATAAAATATATGGAAGAAAGGATATCATATTTGTTTTGATTTGATCGCCACAGTCTGCCGATTTAGGCGTTTTTTGAGCAAAACAAAACTAAATAAGAATATATTTCCTCAATGACCCACTGAACAAAACCTTGACAGAAATCCAAATGCACTTGTTATTGTTGTCACATTTAAATTGTCAAACCTGGTTTTGTTCAGTGCGTCGATTGAGGTTAGGTTTTGTCCAACTAAAAATGGAACGGACTGTAGAATAATTGGGTAAAAAAATACTGATCGTTACCTGATAATAAACAGTGTCGGGCGTGTCCCTGTCGGGTGTCCACTGAATGACTCCGGGTTCTCCCTCGTCACATTTCAGTTCTAAGGATCTCTGGTAGGCGCCGAAGGATTCGTAATCATCCGCGTCGAGGTCCCCGGTTTGAGTCCAGTGACACAGCCTGCCCGTTCCAGACGGGTAGAGGGAGCCGTCTTTAGCTTTACGGACTCCGGCAAAGATGCGGACACCCTGGAAAAAAAGCAGCGAGAAAACAAATGACAAAGATGGTGGCTGATGGACAAAATGACGCGTGTTTCGAGGCATCTCTAAATATAAATAAATATCGTTACGAGTTATACATGTAATTAAGTACTAGAGGCTATGTAGTTTTAAGAGTTTGTAAGTTTGTTTGTTAGTATTTATTTATTTATTTAGGTACCAGTTTTTTTGGTGTCAAATTGTTGTATTTTTATGCATATATACCTATGTGGTAGTCTGAAATGTATATTGTGAGAGTGGGCGAAGCAGTGCGTAGGTGCGAGAGACAACATTATCTGTTTGCGGTGTGATTTTTGAGTCTACGTTAAGCCCTACCGATTTTCTTAATTCGTTTTCATTTTTCTTTTGAAAAATTTTTTGTTTCAATATCTTGAAACTCTTCCAGATTAAGAAATAGTTTTATTAGCTTTTTCAACACAATGTGACCTCTACCCACCTCCCTTTCTTCAGGCGTCTTGTACTCGTATCCTCCAATGGAATCGTCAGTGATGTAGAAGGGATGGTACTTGGCTGGCACGTCGGGGTTGTCACCCCCCTCCACCACGAAAGTGTAAGTTTTTCCCCTCACTACGTGGATTTCGGGTATCAGGAGACCGTTCACGTACCAGGAAATGCCCCAGCCGACGTGTCCTGAAATAAGCAATTCGTTTGTACCATATAACTATGAGATAATAATAATAATAATAATCAGGGTTGGCCATGGGCAAGGCTAAAGGCAAAAAATCTACTGCGCATGTCTAACGCAGTCGACTCGCGCCCAGAAGAGCTTTTTCATCTGAATTTTTTCCAGGCTATATAAGTTGATCGGGAGAGTTGTTTTCGTTAGGCTCTTTTTTGTTCGGAAAATGCAAGGCCGTTATAGTTATCTCATAGATATGGTGCATAATATCATATTCTGAAAGCGAAATAAAATCATGTATATTTACATTTACACAAAATTCGGAACCTATTGCATATAAAGCTGGTATTTTATTTTTAGGAAGATTAAACAACATCTCTAGAGTTTTTTAAAGCAATTTGTAATTTAGTAAGGTAAAAGGCGGGGGTAATTTCTTCAGTTTTCACAAATAATCTAAATTTCACAAACAATCCTCTTGATTATTATTTTTATTATTATTATTAACGTGAGAATATTGCATGAATTTGTGCTTTTGAAATTCAAAATTGGACATTTTGCAACCCCACGGCATATTTGTGGCGGGGTTGTTGCAATCAGCCCGGGTCTGAAAAATTAAAGTTTAGTTGACTGTTGGACTCGCAGCAGTCGAGACCTGTTTCTTCTAAGATAAGTCATTTGCAGCTCATTATAAATTCTATTGAAAAAACAATATTAGGACAATTTGACGATTTGGTTTTGAACTTGTGGGATTGTAAAGGGTTTAAATTTTGTATTTTTAGCATTATTTATATTTTTTTTCCTGTTTTTTTTTAAACAAAAAAGGGCTGACAAAATTAGCAGCCCCTTAGAAGGATCTGATGGCAATTTCGTCAGTACTGACGAAAATGCCCTCTCTAACATTCAATTTTTCATAGCTTTTTTTGCCAATATTAATTTTCAAAAAATAATTAAAAAATCTAGTATTGATCATGAAATACGTCATACCTATTTCCAACTGTTTTTTGAGTTAAATCACAAATAAAAATCTGACAAAATATGCATCAAATGAGGTGACGAAATAGCCAAAATAAATTATATTTTAAAGTATTTTTGAGTTGGATAATTGGGAGATTTTTTTCAAAATTGTTGGTTTTGTAAGTATAAAAATTAAATCGGTATACCCAAAAAAAATTATGTCGATAATTTCTATACCGAGGGATTTTGAATGAAGGAGTTTTGTGATTATGTGGGATTGATAGCTCTTTAGTCACACAATCAAGTGTTACCGGGTGTTCATCCGTGTAGAAGGGGTTGATATGACGTCATCTTTCAGGATGGCGGCCAAAAATTATAAAATATACAACTTTCGCAACCGGGGCATGATTATACTCCATGCCATATAATTCGAGGACGATGATTCCAAAAAATTAACTTTTAAGGTCATCCGACCTTAAATGACCTTGAACATCGCAAAAGACAAGATTTTTGTCATTTTCTATTCAAAAAATCTTAATAATTCGACGTTTTGTCACACTAACTTCAAATGTACCTCAAACTATTAGGCATATATGCCAAATTCGATCCTTCGAGTTTGATGCAGTTTGAAGCTTTATGACCTTGAAAAATACCCCAGTAAAATTCACATATTGCAAAAATAACTAACTAAAGGGCGCTATTAATCAACTATTAAAACGAAGAGGACCTTTGGTAGGAAAGATAAGGAGGTCGAGTCCAGTAACATTGTAAAAAAAATTTGCTTTAGCTATGATGTATGTCAATATGGCGACTAATCCAATTTCGTAAAAAAAACAAAAATGACAAGGCCATAAGTTATTGTTGACCTCTCGCCGCTTACGATGAAAAAAAAATTTAGTTGATGTATGACCTTGATTGACCTTAACAATACCATGTACAAGTAAAAAACCAGGTTTTTTTAGTGTTTTTTGCAATTAACCACTACGCAAAAACTTTAAGTGCCGGAGATGAAATTAACATCTTAGCCATTTTTTTTATCTTTCGTCCAAGGTGTGTATGCTATACCCCGGTAAAAATGAGCTATATGTCGTTTTTATTAAGTGTCGGAACTGTGAATTTTAGGTTCTACTCACTTGTCTAGCCAACAAAGTCATTTAAATTACCTATAAGAGAGTTAGCAGAAGTTAGATATACATTACTATATACTGGACCAGGTGTTCTAGATGCTATTTTCCAAAATGGCGGTCAAAAAAGCATAAAAAATTCTAATTATGCCAGTAGGGCATGACTATACTTGTTTATTATAAATAAATAATAATAATAAATAAGGTTTATTTATCCAAAATGAAAAAATGGTACAAAAATTTACAAAGTGGTATTTGGAATAATAAATAAACACGTTAAACGCTGAAGTAGTATAACACTGCTTGTTAGCGCCTGGCTTTTTTATACAACAACAAAAAAAAACAAAGTTTCAGTCACTCGTAGAACATTTCAGTCTTTATCGGGTATTTTGTCACTTTTATGAAAATAAAACGTCTAGATTGGGTTAAAATGTCATGATCGGTATTGGTGCGTCACTGATAAGGAATCTTATATTATTTTACAAGTATCTCTATACTAACGAACATTATAATTAAATTTAAAAAGTATTTTACGAGGGTAAATATTAACATAAACAATATCAAAATATTCCATGTATTACAGATCTGTTTGTTGCATAGAGCCATCTTTTCAGATTTTGCTTAAATTTTTTTGAGTAAATAATATCTTTAAGCATTTTTGGAAGGTAATTAAATAATTTTGGAGCTAAACTGAGAAAGGACCTATGACAAACTTCTTTACGACAATAAGGAATCACTGCACAATCTTGTTTGTGTGTTTTTGAGTGATTGTACCTACATTTATTTTTTTTCGACTTATACATATCAGTAAATTTAGAAAATAGAGTTGTCGAATATTAAGTATCTTTTTTGAGTGTACAAAAGTTCCGTCGGATACATTCTTTTTTTTTGCCATAAGTAATTTTTAAAATTCATTTTTGGATTACCTCTAGGTTTCCCAGGTAACAGTCTCTAACGCCACCCCATGCTACTAGACCATAGTTTATCTATGATTGAAAGAGAGCATAGTAAATTTGTTTAAGATGTTCTAGGTTTAAGTAATCTTTAAGATGAAAAAAGCGAGTTATAAGGAAACGTGTTTTGTTCATGAGTTGCTTAATATGTTTATCCCATCTTAAATGACTATCAATATTGATGCCCAAATATTTTGAAGAGTCAGTTTTAAGTATTACATTATCCTGTCCAATTTTTATTGAATCGTTATTTTGGAGATTGTTTGAATATGAAGTAAAAGGAAGAAATTTTGTTTTTGATTGATTAAGGGTTAATTTATTGTATTGAAAACAATTATTAATGTTTTTTTTATATCCCTTTCCACTTTTATTTTTAGTTCAGTCCGTGTTTCATCCGAGTAGAATATAGCTGTGTCATCAGCGAAACTTATAATCCCTTGAGGGACGCCGCACGTAACATTTTGTAAGCCACTTTTAATTCCCTCGATGTTAACAAATTGCTTTATTTTTTCCAAGTAGTGTTTTAAGAGATTTAGGACACTACCCCTAAATCCATATCTTTCAAGTTTTTTTATTAATTTTTGGTGGCTTACGGTATCAAATGATTTTGTAAGGTCCACAAATATACACAAAGAAGCCTACTGTCAATAGATTGGTAAATATTTAATGGCATCTTCAGTTGATTTATTTTTTCTACATCCGAACTGTCTATCTGATATAATATTTCTACTGTCAAAAAAACTAACTACCCTTTCCTTAATGACTTTCTCAAAATCTTTGGCTATATTAGAAATTAAAGAGATTGGTCTGTAGTTGTTTGTATCTGTTTTTTTACCACCCTTAAATAATGGCTTAATTTCGCCTAGTTTTAAGACATCTGGAAAGGAACCTATCCGAAAACTAAAATTAATTAGATAAGTTATAATTGGAAAAATTTTATCAGAAACTTCTTTAAAGGATTCTGATCTTATTCCATCATAACCAGGAGACTTTTTTGACTTTAAACCTCTTATAATTGCTTTTATTTCTTTGTATGTTGTCTCTTTAAAATAATTTAATCCATTTTGAGTCCATTTAATGTTTTCGGTATAGTCTATTGGACTATTTATTTTTTCTGCTAGATGTCCTCCAATTTAAGCAAAAAGCTTATTAAAGTGGTTTGCTATGTCCTGTTTGTCTGTAAGGAATTGTGAGTTTGTATGTTCAATTTCTTCGATATTTGTTTTTGCTTTATCTTTTTTGCATATCTTATTGACACAGTTCCAAACGGTTCCTGGTTTATTTTGATTTTCTGTAATAAGTCTTTGTGCATACTGTTTTTTAGCCTCTTTTATATCTTTACTTAAATTTATTTTACATGCTCTGTATTTATTTTTTAAGTCAAGATCTTGAGGATTTTTTAAATGTTGATCATATAGTTTTTTTGTTTTGTTTTTTTTTTAGCTAAATTTGAAAATGATTAATAAAATTAGTTGTAGCGATATTTAAGTCTCTTTCTTGAAAAAAATTTGACCAGTTTGTGTTGCGTAAGTCGTTCTGTAGTTGGTTATAATTTACATATTTTTTAAAATGTTAGAATAATTGGACAGTGATCCGTTATTTTGTAATTTAAAGTATAGCTTTTTGTATCTTGAATGTGTTTGTCTCCAAAATTTTTTACAAAGAAATGATCCAAACAAGTTTTTGACACGGGCCTCGTGTAGTACCTATTAAAAGATAAGAAACCAAAGGATGCTAAAATAGTTTTGTAGTCTTCAATATATTTTTTTTCGGTTTTTAATAGATCTAAGTTCATATCTCCGGTCAAAATATGATTTTTAAAGTGTTTAGTTGAAAACAAATATTCTGATAGCTGATCTACAAAAACTTTTTCATCGGTAGCAGGTGACCTATAGATACAATTAATAACAAATTTACTAGAGTTTCTTCCTACAACTATTTCCACACATTTTGCATCGCCAACATACTTAAAGCAGTAACTAATTTCTATATTTTCCTTAACAAAAACAGCTACCCCATCGCATCTATTAAAAGTTCCTTCATTATACAACAGTGTGTAACCAGATAACTGAAATACATTTATGTCGTAAATAGTGTGTGTTTCGCTAAGGATTATAATGTCGATGTCTGTAGGGAGTTGTTGCAGAAGACACAAAAGACCATCAAAATTTGTATTTATGCCACATATATTGAGATGTAAAATTTGAAAAAAAATCTTATTTAGGTGCTGACTTAGGTGGTTTAAGTTATTGATTAAATATGTTGGCACTTTCTTTTCTTCGAAATCTCTAATGAAAGAATTTATTTTTTTTTTATTTTTTTTACCTTAAACCCACTCTACCATTTACTTATAGTTCCTTTAAGTTACTAAACCTACAAATCAAATTTTAAATTTAAAAGACATAGAAAAAAAGCATTTTCGGAAAATAGGTATTTAAAGTATTTAAAAAAAAAACATGTGAAACTAGAGTTTTTGCTTTTCCCCAGCTTTGGTACAGGTAACTCTGACCGAAGGCGATCTTATTCCATTTGTACTACCGAGACTGCTGATACTGCAAGATGGTTTACTGCTATTTGCAGTTTTCTTCTTTTTGGGGGGTTGAATAGTTGAAATTTCAGACTTTCAAATTTTCAAAATTTTGTTCTGAATCTTCACAAAACACAAATTCTTCCTCCTTATTGGTTAATGAGGGAGTCGATGGCAAGCTGATTGGTTTTTAAATGTTTTTAGCAGTGTTGTTGTGCTGTATATGCCTCTCCGTTTCCATATAATTTATTTTTAACAATTTTTGCTGTCAGCGCCTTTGATTTTGCCAATTTAAGATGATTTCGTAATATTTTGTTTTCTTTACAATCTTCTGGGCACATAATAAAATTTTTTCAAATTCAAACTGCAACAAACTCCAAGGTTCGAATTTGTCATATATGCCTAATAGTTTGAGGTACATTTGTAGTTAGTCTGACAAAACGTCGAATTATTCATATTTTTTGTAGAGAAAATGGCAAAAAACAAGATTTTTAAGATCATTTAAACTCGGATGCCATGCCCCGGTTGCAAAAATTGTATTTTTTATGATTTTTGGCCGCCATCTTAAAAGATGACGTCATATCAACCCCTTCTACACAAATGAGATCCAAACACCCGGTAACACTTGATTATGTGATAAAAGAACTATCAATCCCACCTAGTCACAAAACTCCTTCATTCAAAATCTTACGAACTTACACATAACCCTTCACTATGCCTAAATACCGTACTATTAGTATTTTTCGTAAAGTCCATTTTAGGTAGAAAAGAAAAATGTTAAAATTTGTAGATTTTTTTTTCAAAATTGTTGGTTTTGAAAGTATAAAAATTAACAAAATTATTTAACTTAAAAAAGTTTTTGATTTTTTAAGGTATGATGAAATACGCAGTAATCTTATGACCAAAATATCATAGGAACTATGACGAAATCGGCAGCAGGAGTTATTTCTCGACTTTTGATTTAAAAAAAAGGATGATATGCTAATAAAAATAAAGCTACATCTTTCGATTCGGAAATACATTGTTCATACATCAAAAATATAAAAAACAATAGTTTCCAAATAATAAGAAAAATATAAATGATCAAAGTCAAAACTTGCGAAACGAAGTCCTTAAGCTGATGAAAGATAAAAGGGGGTAACTTTTACCTATACCTATTTTTTTTTCTATTTCCTAAAATCACATTAAATTGAAAGCGCGCATGTTTTTAGGACTAAAATCTGCATATTTCACTGCAGGTTGTTTATAAATTTTGGCATTGGTTGTGTATTGGTTATGTAAAATATATTTTTTATTTGTTAAGGTAATAAATATAATTTTTTAACAAATAATTGACCAGTCGCGATCGCATCGTTGAACCAAAATTAGGGCAAAAGAGGGTCGTGTTTAAATAAAAGTAAACCTTGTGACCGAGGTTGTGATGCAACGTTGGCGTGTGGTGCACAACTTGGAGTCGTTGACAAATTGCTATAGTTGGGTGACCGTCATGTCGAACGCATCGATTCGAGTCAGCGTTGTGTAGTCGCGATCTTAATACGACTCTCCGAATTCGCGTGCTTCGTTGTTTTAGCAGTAGATAAGGTCCAAATCGCGCTGATAATAGCATCTTATATAAGATGTTCATTAATTAATTAAAAGTTACCTGTGATCGCTGGATATCCCCTTTTGCCCCCGGTGGGGCCCATTTGGGCGTAAAATACACTATCTTCCGGTTCATAACATTGAATTGGTGGAATGTCCCATGCGTTTTTGACTTTTTTCACTGGAGCAGGGGGTGGAATTACGGTTGTCGTGGTACCTAAAATGTCATGCAAAGATGAGAACATACGACACACCACAGTACCCTCTCCACACTACCGTTTTAGTCTTATTTTTTCGACCTTCGCCGCCATTTTAACTCAACAGAAAATCCTTAAGTTTTCGTCACTATGGCGGAGAAAGTCGAGTAAAGGATACCAAAACGCTATAGGAGTTGATCGGCCCATGAAGAGAGTTATTGGACACACATACTACATACAACAACATCATAAATTTCAACAATCTTTGGGCAGCTACAGTGGTTCCGTAGAAAAAGGCTCGGGACCCCAATATAAGTGGTCCATGGTCAACTTAACAAAAAATGAAAATAATTATAATATAACAATTCGAGATTTTTATGTTACATCCAAAAACAAACTTGCTATAGTTATATTTGTCAGCTATATAGATAGACTTTCCTAATATCAAGTATTAGCATTTCGAAAATGTTTTTCTATAATAAACTTTAAAATATTAGGTCAGTAAAAGATTTGCTAAAATTGATTTTAATCGAAAATTACTCATCCTGTTCTAGCTTTACTGAAATAATAACACTATGTTTTCTGGAAAGCCCACGGTTTATCAGAATGTGCAAAATCAGACCCGTTAAATAAAGAAAGTTCAATCAAAAAATCGTTCACTATATAGAAACTGCAATTTGTTTAACCCATTCTGTATCCGAAATTTATAAGACCCGTTTTTAATCGAACCATTCCAGCAAACACAAATCGTCGGCATTGAATCGGGCCAATGTCGACAACATCGGCAGTGTGTCGGCATCGGCGACTACACGCTGGCCCGATGTTGGACAGATTGCGATTTTCAGTTTTCGGTCAATAATCGGAAACTGACAGAGGTCCACATTACTACAGTCGACTTTATGCCGACACCACTTTAGGACCGACGAAGGTCCGATTGGAACTTTGTTTAATCGGTTGAAAATCGGTAACTGACGATGATCCGATTTACTATAGTCAACTTTATACCGACGCCTACTTTATCTGCTTTAGGGCCGGCGACGGTCCGATTGGAACTTTGTTTAATCGGACGAGAATCGGCAACTGACGATGGCCCGATTTACTATAGTCGACATTATGCCAACGCAAACCTTATCTGCTTTAGGGCCGATGATGGTCCGATTGGAACTTTGTTTGATCGGTCGAGAATCGGCAACTGACGATGGCCCAACTTACCATAGTCGACTTTATGCCGACGCCCACTTTATCTGCTAATGACCACTGAGTGAATCAAAAGTTTAATTTTATACAGTGTACTTTAACAAAGTTATGATTGTTTTCCACAAACCAAAACTTCACTTTTTTGCACAATTTTTTATCGTCTCCTGATGATGCTAACGTTGTTAGCGAAACGCGCGTCGAGTGCAAAAAAGTAAAGTTTTGGTTTGTGGAAAACAATCATAACTTTGTTTTAGTGCAACCAAAGGTTCCAAATTCCCAACATAGTTAACAGTGTACTTTAACCTTTGGATAATGATGTATAATAATAAGTCATGCTTTTTTATTTCAAGGCTGTTCCCACGAATTTGCTCGATTTTAAATGTTTTACTTTATTATTTAGTTGATTGGAGCGACATGCGACACCCCCGTAGGCCTCAAAGCTTAATCACAATTGTCGCGCGTCGCCGCCGCCATTGTGATATTTAATCATAGATTTATGTCAAGATGGTGACAATACTTGGGACAAAAAGATCTACTAAATCAATAAAAGCTTGGATGCCTTCAATGTGGTAGGGGTAGATTGCATGGAGACTACCTAATACTACTTTGTATATCATCAAAATTATTTTAGTTCCTGAACTCAAATAGCTCTGGGTACGACATACGTTTTTTTCGTACTTTATTTCGTGTAAAACATTTTAATTTTTTTACTTAAAATTTTGGGCAGCATAGAAGTTTATTACCTTTAATTTTACTCCCCAAATGCCAAGCAAGAAACGTGTGCAGTGCTATTATCTATGATAGAAAACTGTCTTACCCCTTCTACTTCCACCCCTAGTTCTTGTCGGTTGTTGACTTTGTTCCTTCTGTTTTGAAGCACTATTTTCCGAATCATCCGATTGCGTCACGGGCCTAGAGGTTCCCCTGTTACCACCTCTTCTTCTCTCGTTGTTTCTAGACCTTGTGGTGGTGGTACTGGGCTCCTCTTCGGGTTCTGACGACTCCTCGGTCGTTGAGATTTGATGCCTGTTTTCTAGGGAAGCGATTTGAGGTGGTGACGGTGAGGCGGTATCACCTTCCGGTTGAGGACAGTTCCATTTCGGATGGCGGGCAAAGTCGATGAATATATCGTCTAACATAAGCATCGCATTAAAAAAAAATCAACGAAATAACAGTTCTATTTATCCCAATTATGTAATAGTTCTTACCTTTTAAATATTTGCTGTGAAATGATACCTCGTTCCTTTGGTTTAAGGGCCCTACCGCCCAGATGATGGCTTGTGATCCATTGGTATAGATGGGTCTGTCATAACGATCCGACGCTCTCAAAGGCCTTTGATAAGTCACGATCGAATATCCGTTTACCATGGCGGCGTTTAGAAGGCGAATGTTTTCTCCGGATTCCTTAAAATTTCAAAAATCATAATTTTTACTGCTAAGGCTATAGTTTCTCCCCAGATTGTAAAAAAAAGTACAACTGGCAACGTCTTGTTCTTTAATTTTTTTAATCTTTTGCCAGAGTGCACAGGGAAAACTAAACATCAGAATTAGCTGAAATTTTACGCGTGTGATCATTATTAAATGCTTAACAAAAATATCTGAAGCATTTTTCAAAATTCTCAATTATTTTTTCTTCAAAATAAAAGCTTTGGTGTTGTCATCTATCCCAAAATCCTCAAAATAATTGCGGTTTAGAACAAATCTGATCTAAAAAAAAATAGAGAAATACTCACAATTTCCTCTGGGTTACATTTTTCCTTTTTATATTTCCTTGCTTTAACAAAAATAAAAACTAAGTTTCCTTTTTTCTAAAAGCCTGTGCACTCCGGAAAAGAAAACCGATCAATCAATCACACACACTTCATTGAATTTGGGAGACACACGCATTTCAAGTGTTGGCCGATAGATCGCAGAATTTATACGATTCCATGGTAACTGCAGGTATTTTGTCAACAAACTTTAAATCGAGCCTCAGGGGGAGAGAAGAGTATTTTTACGTTTTCTGACAGAAAAACATTCGAGGTTATGTTTATCTTTCAAAAATGTGTTTTCAAAAACATTTTCTAAAGCAAATATGAAACCACTCCGCGTGTGCGGTCGCCCTCCGAAAAAGTCCTAGCGCTGCGCGGGCATTACCCCGAGTCTATCAAAGAACCAAGAGAACTTTACTGGCTCGCTGGGATTACTAGGAATTCGCATAGAAACATTCGGCGCCCATAACCCCACATAATTTTGTTTTTATTTTGATTCAATCATTTTTTTTTTAAATTTAAATTATTGCGGCATAGTTATGTGCAAGCGTACTAGTGAAATCTTGGAGCCTAGAGAATAGATTTTAGAACCACGCGATTCTTGCGTTGACGCTCCTGTTTAAAATAGAATACGATTATTTCGTGTAGCGCCAGTAGCCGATTTTTAAATCTCTATGCTTTTAAGTTAACCTGTTTTCGGTATCAAGTAGCGGGAGTGTTTCCAATTCAATTATAAATGCACCTGTAAACACAACCTTAAACATTACACCCAGTTACTTTAATACGTAGTTGGGTAGCGTTTTTTAAGCGAGTAATTCTGCAATAAATGGCTTTCTTTTATTTTAGCATTTTACTTCGTTTTTTATCGGCGTAGAACGCGAAAAGTCAAAATAAGTAACCTAAGCCCAAATTTTTGACACGGTGCTAAAAAATCTCTGGTGTCCCACTGTGGATAAACATAAATAAAATCTCCGCGTTGACATGGAAAACAAATTCAATGACGTAAAATTTTGCAAAAAAATCAGGTCGACATAGTTAAATTGATTTCCCGTACAGTGTTGCTAAAAACAATTCCCCAGATTGTAACTACGGCCTTAATACAGTGGCTTACACAGAAATTTTTCTTGAGAGGGGGGGGGTTGAATAACCAATTAGTTTCAGATTAACATTTTATACGGGATTTTTGAAAAATACTCTGATTACGTACTTATTAAAGGGGGAAATACCACGTTTACTTATTCTTTTTTAAATATTTTAAAAACTAAAGAGAAAATGTCATTGATAAACTTACATCAAAGTTGGTATCGGGGCAAGATCCGGTGGGCCCCGAGCACTGAGCCTTATCGGCTAGGTAGTAGTCGTAGGCGTAGCCCTTGAGGGTGTTTTTGTCTACCCAAGCGACCACGACGTCGCCTCCTATCATCTCCACTCTGGAATCGTCACCTGACAGGCCGAAGGACATGTACTCATGACCATCTGCAAAAAAAATGTTTTATTTTTATTTTTAAATTTGAGTAAAACGTATGTTTATGCCGGGTGTGAACAATGGCGTAGCCAGAAATTGATTCTGGGAGAGGGTTCATCATTTAATAAAAATCAACTACCTACCTATGGCAAATATTCAAAAATTAGGTAGGTGCCTACTACTTGAGCTCTTGAACTGATAGGACGAAACAAAAATACTTATTTTTAAAAGAAAGTCTCATCTAGTCTCATTTGCAGATTTTTTTCGGATTTAACCCTTAAATGTGCCGCAGGCAAAATTTTTCTTCAATGACAAAAAAACAAAAATTCTTTAAAAAGTAGATTGGGTTAGATGCCAAGAAGGGGTGGGTTGCGGTGGTATATACAGGGGGAATTCTTTAAACGGAACGGTGCTTCTAGCGGGTTAGAATTTGGTTTTACAAAAAAATCCAAAAACACTTCATCTGAGATTTTTAATTTTCTTTAATCGTGCTATCTTGGATTTTTTTATGTCATTTTGTTTACGAGGTATGGCAAAAAATATTTTTTTAAATCCTGTATAGTTTAATATTTTTGAATTCGAAAAAAAATTATCTTTTTGACAATACAACACACTAATAAACTATCTCTTATGGTTTCCAAAGTTTAAACTTATTAGTTAAAAACTTTTATATGTCTGAACAAACAAATCCCAATGAACTGTGGATGACAATAATTATTATCTTAGTTATTGTAGGTAACAGAAAAAGGTTAGTTTTACACATTCTATGGATGCAAATCTTCCAACGAAGGTCAGTTTACTGATAAATATAATTAAAATAGAAATTAAAAAACAGAAACCCACAAAAATAATTCAAAAATATTAAGAAATTAATTTTGAAAAAAATGAACCTAAAAATAAAATCTTTATAAGGAAGCCCGTTTCTTATAGTAAAAGATTATAGGCATTTAAAAAATGCATTTTACTTGCCAACAAATGAGTTAATATACATATCAAGCCTTTAAAATTAAAAAATAAAATGTACTGTTGTAATGGCGCATCGATGGTAAACGTTTAAAATGGCGTTTCGGGCGCCGACCAAATTTCTAATGATTATTTACCTATTCGGACAAGAACACCTCCTGCGACGTCGCCTTGTAGAACGACCCGACCTAGAATATTGTAGTATAATTGTAGGTCATGCACCCACGTCGGTGGACCTCGGAATAGTTACATTTAATAAATAAAAGTTTGGCAACGTCAATTTTATTAGAATTCTACTTTAAAACTCATACTAAATATAACGTCTCATGAATTGGACGTTATACCGGGTGTCCCGAGGTGACTGGCCTATAAGATTATTTTGTAAACTATACAATAGAAACTTTTAAACTTTCTATTCCAACATAAGTTCATGTAAAGTATATTTATAAAATACTTTCGTATTTGCAGTGTTGCCATTTAAATTTATTGACGTCCGTTTTCACTTTGGCCTGACCTTAAATTTGATTCTAAAAATTACGTCGCCGAAATTAACGTTAATTTACGTCGCTGATAAGTAGCGAGTATCACCAACATTTGGCTACGTCAGTTTTGGTAAGTATCGACGTCACAACTGATGCACTAGTTGTTGGCGACGTCAGGTCTTAGTAAAAAATACGTTGTTTGATGGACAAACCAACTGCCGATCTAAATTTGCGCCAAAACCGACGTCATGTTAGGTTGTAATTAGTCGGAAGTCAGAAAAATGCTGCTTGGGGGGATATTTGAATGAAGTTTTCCATACAGATTTAGATAAAAATATCTTGATTATCGTAAAAGATAGATCCTACTGTGTAGTATTGCTAAAGAGAGAATTGTTTGCAGATTTCAAGAATTGCAAAATATACAGGTTGTCCTATTAAAAAAAAAAATATATTTTTTTGCCATCCCTCGTAAACAAAATGACATAAAAAAAAACCAAGATAGCACGATTAAAGGAAATTAAAAATCTCAGTTGACGTGTTTTTGGATTTTTTTATTTAACCAAATTCGCAAATAAATGCGCCGCAGATGAAAATTTTAAGAAAAATTATTTGTTTGGGTTCGTCGAAATTTCCTGTTCTAAAAAGTCCGGAGCATGCGCGCTTAAAAAAACGCGTTTTGGTTCGACCACAACTGTTCTGAACTGAAAAGTTTTGTGTTCGGGTTACTACCGAAAATTTGTCCAGGACCGGTTCAATACTGTTCTGTACAGTCCCGTGAAGGCGGGCGGAATTAAATGGAACTGTTTAGAGCTATTTTCTGACGTATGCGCAAATTCATTTATGCATGTAAAGTTTGTGCGAAAAAATTATTTTTTCCTTGAAAATATACACAAATAAATGGGTTTTTACGAAAAATAATAAAAAGCCAGAGTGTAATCTTGTATTATTTTATTATCCGCGTGTGTTTTTATAAAGGTTTTGTCTAAGGTTTTATGCCTAACCCAAAAATTCAGCTTTTTCAGTGTTAAATTTCTGTTCTTTCAAAAACTGCAGAATTTCACTTTGGAAGAATTAAGACAAGATTCTACCTCGTTATCAAGTAGTGGTGATGATGAAGCCATTGGCAGATTTTTAAATGCAATGTAAAAAAAAATATGAAGCTATGAATTTTGCAGAAACATTAAAGCTATGAATTTTGTAGAAGAAACTGTGGACCTATATGATGAGAACCAATTCATGGAAAATTTTTGGTAAAATATTTATTTTATGCTAAAAATAAAGAGATAAACTTAAGACACTCTGGATCACATCAGGTGCTTCTTCTTCACCCTATTATTATGGCTTGCTATCAATGTATATGCGGCAATTTTATGAAAATGCGTTCGGGTTCGTCCAAAAATTGTTTTAAAGTTTTAAAATTCGGAACCGGAACAAACCACATTTATTAGACGTTTTGAATGCTGATAAAACTTCCTTAGAATTAAACTAAAATTATAAAAATTAATGACGTCATAGTACCGCAGGCAAAATTTTTAAAATTTAAGATATTACCCCAAACATACGTCACAAACTGGAGTAAAGGGTCAAAAAAGTGGGGGAGCCATAGCTCTCCCTGGGGTAGATTGGGTTGGACCTTCTGGGGGGTTTTAACCCCCAACCCTCCCCTGGCTACGCCACTGGTGTAAATTACCTTACCTAATTTTCCTACCAATTGCAATACAATGCTTTCTCCAGCAATGGCCCATCTAACTTCGAAAGCGAGGTCATCATTTAGGACTTCACAGTTTAGTTTTGACTGCAAAAACAAGAAATATAACATAAGAAATTACGGTGGCAATCAATTTATTTCAACTAAAAGGTCTTTCCACTTCAGTTTTCGTTTTGCAATATTTTTCCTTACCATTTTCTAAATACTCCCAAAAAAAAGTAAAATCCTACATTACGCACTTTTTTTTGAAATTCAATTTTTTTAATTTTTGCTGCTCAATGTAGGATTTTACTTTTTTTAGAGAGTATTTAGGTGCAAAAAATATTGGGAAATCAAAATAAGCAAAGCGCCCTCTAACCTAAAGCCCCCAACTATCCTAAGGCTCCCGATACCATGGCAACTGCAGGTGTTTTGTCAACAAGGGCCGCAGTGAGACAGAAGAGTATTTTTACGTTTTCTGACAGAAAACCATTCGAGGTTATGTTTATCTTTCAAAAATGTGTTTTCAAAAACATTGTTCTAAAACAAACATGAAACCACTCCGCGTGTGCGGTCGTCCTCCGAAAAAGGCCTAGGCCTGTGCGAGCTTTACCCCGAGTTTATCAAAGAACCAAGAGAACTTTACTGGCTCGCTGGAATTACTAGGAATTCGCATAGAGACAACAAAACACAACGCCTAGGTATAACCTCACATAATTTTGTTTTTATTTTGATCCAATAATTTAAATTATTGCGGTATAGTTATGTGCAAGTTTACTAGTGAAATCTTAGAGGGCAAAGAATAGATTTTCGATCCCAACCTCAGTTTCAAAAACACACGGATACTTTGAGAATTAACAAAACAGGTCAGTAAAGCTCCATTTAGAGGTTGGAGAGACTCTTGCTAGTCGCTGACGCTCCTGTTTAAAATAGAATATGATTGTTTCGTCTAGCGTCAGCAGCCGATTTTTATATCTGGATGCTTTTTAAGTTAACCTGTTGTCCTAAAACCAGTGATAGCAGCTAGCAGGAGTTTTTCCAATTCAATTATAAATGCACTTGTAAATGCAACCTTAAACACGAACTTAAACATTAAACCCAGTTACTTTAATATGTAGTTGGGTAGCGTTTTTTTAGCAAGTAATTCTGCAATAAATAGTTTTCTTTTATTTTGGTATTATTAGTATTTAGTATTGGGCAATATATTGATATCCATTGCATATTTTCGGAGTCTTTAAGCACATCAAGGGGCACATGTACTGCATTAGCAGAAACCGAGGCACAAACATAATGGAAAAACTTATTGTTTTTGTCTGAAAAATCAAAATAAACACGCGGTCACATGGACCTAGAGGGTTATTTATGGTACGGTACAGCGGCGGTAATGATAGTAAGGCAAGTTCGGGCTACAGCAACGCATCATGACTTACACGGACGCGTGCCAGACCTCACACACTTTACGAAAAAAGAGAAAGTAAAAAAAAACTTGTGTGCTTTAGCGGCGCGGAATGCGAAGTCAAAATAAGTAACCTAACCCCAAATTTTTGACGCGGTGCTAAAAAAGCTCTGGTATCCCACTGTGGATAAACATAAATAAACTCTCCGCGTTGCCATGGAAAACAAATGCAATGACGTAAAATTTTGCAAAAAAATCAGGTCGCCAAGTTAAAAGAGGTCTGGAAAATACCTTATGTGTCCTCGCGGCGAAGGACACCCACGGTTTATCAGAATGTGCAAAATCAAACCCGTTAAATAAAAGAAGGTTCAATCATAAAATCATTAACCATAGAAACTGCAATCCGTTAAACTAATTTTTTATCCAAACCTTATTTCTTCAAACCGATTCCATTTCTATAACAAATTCAAAATTTATAAGACTCGTTTTTAATCGAACCATTGTTCATCAAACTCGTTCTATCAAACGAGTAATGTGTAAAACCCATTTTTAATAAAATCCGCAATTTGTCAAATCATTATTTTTCAAAACCTGAATTCGTAAAACAGATTCTTTATCAGAAAATTTTTGCTAAATTGATTGCGCATTCGCCAATAATACATGAACCGGAGGCGTACTCCCAGGTGGCGTGGCGACGTACAGCTAGCGTTGAATAGTTTGTGTATAGATGGCACTTGCATTCCAGTTAAGAACAATAGAGTAACATCTATACACAAAGTATTGAACACTACCTGTGAATACTTTTAGCCAAGTGCACTTACGAAAATTTTTATTAAATACGGTCTGATATATTTCTTGTTTGATAAACCATAGGTGTTCCCCTCGAAACGTTAACAGAATTCAAAAATATTTTAAGATAAAAAAAAAATTGTGTAAATGTACAAAATTAGTCCAAAAATTTCAGGTCAGTGAAGCTGGCCCCCCACTTAAAATTTTCAAAATAAAACTAGTGAACTTATTTGCGTACCTTTTGCGCAGTATTGCGCAACCACTTTTATCTTTTGCGCAGCAACCGTCTGGTGGGCCAACTTCACGCTAGCCCCCCCCTACTTAATTTTTCTAAGCTTTTATCACTCAGTTAGATTGAACACGTTTTGCGCAGCAATGCGCAGTCATTAAAACGTTTTGCGCAGCAACCCCTCAAAAGATATAGGCATTGCAAGAACGTGAAGTTGCCCCCCCCACTTGTCATTTTTTAAAAACAAATATTGTATTCACTAGAATTCCTTTTGCGCAGCATTGCGCAGCCAATTTAAGTTTTTGCGCAGCAACTCCAAAAATGTTACCGCTTTTTTAGTGGTTGCGCAGCAAGTATGTTAATTTGACCTTACTAAATAATATTCACACCTGACATTTAGCTTAGTGAGACGATTCGTGTTCTCCTGCTGAACTGAGTCGATATTTGAGTATTTTACGTAAAAGGGTTGGGGGGGGGGGTCCGAGAAAGGTGAAAAATATCAAAAATTGGAAACAGGAAGTATGGGTGGCGATTCTGCATAACTTGCGGCCAAGGAATTTAAAAACTGCAATTTTTTACAAAATCTGTAATAGTAAAAGGCCTAGTAAGTTAATTAAGGTAATACATGTAATCTATGTAAATATGTAGGTTGGTTAGAGTAGAATTTTGCAACTTAATTTTGACCAACTTCCCGACATCCGATCGGCTTCAAATTTGGCACGCTTTTATATTTGCGGTGACAACACAACAATGTAGTGTGATGAAATTGACTGCTCCCCCCTACTCAAAGGGGGTGAAGGGGGGTACAGTTGAAGTACGCCCGATTTCGTTGAAATTTAGTGTGTTAGGGCACTTGGGAATGGAGATTTTTAATCAGATTTAGAAAATTCAATTCAAGATGGACGATATTTGGTCATCTTTTGCTAACCAATTTTAACAAACTTATACACATCCGATTGCCTTCAAATTTGGCATGCATTCCCAGCAAACACGTTTCCTTCGGTCCTTCGTCGGTCCGATGTCGATTGCCGAATTTGTCGTCATCGGCACGACATCGATTTACAACATCGGACCAGCAGTATTTTTTGTCCGCTTTGCGATGTAGGCCCAATGTATGTTTGCCGATGCAGCGTTAGACTGTGGCCCGTCATCGGACCAATGGTAAATTTTACTTTTTGATGACATCGGCATACCGTCGCCGTACGATTAAGGTCCGATATGGTTTAACTACATGGTATCGACCATAACTGCTTAATTTGGTCGGTCTAAGGCAATCTTGGTCTCGGCTCGACATCGGTAAACTATTCAAGTCCGATATTGGTTTCCTAAAGCGGTCCAACGTCGTCGATTGATGGAAGTCCCACATTGGCAAATTACAAAGTTTCGATAATGCGGGTGCTTAACCAGTCGGGTTGGTTTAAGTGGCGGAAGAGGTGATTCTTGTAGAGAAGTACCACCATCTTGTCGCATTCTAGTTTTGAAATATCTTTGCTCATTATATATATAATATTATCTTCCACTGTACAGGGAACATAGTGACATTAGCGCCATCTCTACATACTAGAAAGAAACTATTAAGCAGTTTAAAAATGTTAAGGTGACGTAATCGGGCCATCGTCAGTTGCCGATTCTCGACCGATTAAACAAAGTTCCAATCGAACCGTCGTCGGCCCTAACGCAGATAAAGTAGGCGTCGTCATAAAGTCGACTATAGTAAATCGGGCCATCGTCAGTTGCCGATTCTCGTCCGATTAAACAAAGTTCCAATCGGACCGTCGTCGGCCCTAAAGCAAATAAAGTGGGTTTCGGTATAAAGTCGACTATAGTAAATCGGGTCATCGTCAGTCGCCGATTTTCGACCGACTAAACAAAGTTCTAATCGGACCATCGTCGGTCCTAAAGTGGCGTCGACATAAAGTCGACTGTAGAAATGTGTACCTCCGTCAGTTACCAATTATTGACCGAAAACTGAAAATGTGTGTGTGTGTGTGTGTGTGTGTAGTCGCCAATGCCGACACACTGCCGACGTTGTCGACATTGGCCCGATTCAGTGCCGACGATTTGTGTTTGCTGGATTTATAGTTCCGGTGACCATATAATAATATGTCATTATTAAGCACCTCTTCCCCCCTCGAGGGGAGTGGAGGAGAAAAACACCTAAGTTTGTCCTATTTCAACCAAAATTGGTATACGGGGGCTTTTTTTTATACTGGGACTTTCTATCCATTACAGAATCAATGCCCAGTGTGATAGTCAAGTTTTATGCAAAGTTTAAAGACAAACACAAAATATCCATGCACCTAGCCGGGATTCGAACCAGGAACCTTCCGTGCAGGAGGCAGATACGCTGCCCACTGCGCTACAGCGGCCGGCTAGTTTGTTAAAATTGGTAAGCAAAAGATGAACAAATATCGTCCATCTTGAATCCGCCATATTGATTTTTCTAAATCTGAATAAAAATTCGTTATCTCCATCCCCAAGTGCCTCAAAAAACCAAGTTTCAACGAAATCGAACGTACTTCAACTGTACCTCCCTTCACCATTCTTCAATTCTATCACACTACATTCTTGTGTTGTCACCGCAACTATAAAAGCATGCCAAATTTGAAGCCGATGGGATGTCGGGAAGTTATTCAAAATTAAGTTGCAAAATTCTACTCTAACAAACATACATATTTACGTAGATTACATGTATTACTCTAATTAAGTTACTAGGGCTTTTATTATTACAGATTTTTTAAAAAATTACAGTTTTTTGAATTCCTTGGCCGCAAGTTATGCAGAATCGCCACCCGTATTTCTTGTATCCAACTTTTGATTTTTTTCACCTTTTTCTCACCCCCCCTCGCACTTTTACGTAAAATACTCAAACCTCGACTCAGTTCAGCAGGAGAACACGAGTCGTTTCAGTAAGCTAAATGTCAGGTGTGAATATTATTTAGCAAGGTCAAATTAACATACTGACTGCGCAACCACTAAAACACCGGTAACTTTTTTGGAGTTGCTGCGCAAAAACTTAAATTGGCTGCGCAAAAGGAATACTAGTGAATACAATACTTGTTTTTAAAAAATGAAAAGTGGGAGGGGGGGGGGGGCGCTTCACGCTCTTGCAATGCCTATATCTTTTGAGGGGTTGCTGCGCAAAATGTTTTAATGACTGCGCATTGATGCGCAAATCGTGTTCAATCTCATTGAGTGATAAAAGTTTAGAAAAATTAAGTGGTGGGGGGGCTAGCGTGAAGTTGGCCCCACCCACAAAGAAATGCTCACAGTTTCCAGACGGTTGCTGCGCAAAATATAAAAGTGGTTGCGCATTAATGCGCAAACAAGCTCACTAGTTTTTTTTTTGAAAATTTTAAGTTGGGGGGGCTTCACTGACCTAAAAATTTCAGTCAATTTAAACTAGGAACAAATTCCAAGTTTTTTTTTGTTTCCTGAACAAAAACTATTTTTTTTTGGGTTTAACTACACCCAAGTAATGAATATTTTTAATTTAACAACAACAATTAAATAGCACACTTATTATTGAATCTAGAGTTTAGACAATGATTTTAGGCTTTTTAGCCTGCCTTTTGAAAGTAATCTCTGGGGAATCTCCGGCAGTAGTCGGCTAACATCTCACGGTTCCATTTCCTCTGTTATTTTCTCTCCATGTTTAAAATATCTTGGCGGAATCTCTCACATAATTTTCCGGAAAGTAATCCAGATGAGAATCCAAGAAATTAATTTTTAAGGACATGTTACATCCTAGGTTTTGGTAACACAAAAGAAGTTGGGCAACCACTTTATAGTTTTCTGATCTAGTGTTTCCCAAAAAATTTGTTGCAACCATTTTAAATGCACTCGAAGCGTTTTTTGTTGCCTTGAAGTATGAAATCGAATTGCGCATCTCTGAAAAGTTTCCCTGATCTGCAGACGCACAAATATTTCCTCTTTGATTTTAACCTCACTGTCATAGTCATGTCATAGCAACAACGTTCTCAACTAAAAAGCCAGTTAACTCATTTTCGTTTTAGTATCCTTTGGCCTACGATCGGTGCCATATTGACACCAAACTGACAGAAAATCCATGTTTTACTTCTCAATAGGCTAAAGGGCACTGAGACGGTAGGAGTTACCTGGCTTTTTAGTTAAGGACGGTGTTGGTCATAGTCACATCATAATTTTATATGAAGTGGCGGTTGTAACTTCTTTTCTGGGGGCGCGGTTATCATTACTTAAATTCAAAGATTAACAGATCACCTGTTTGTTACCAGGCAGGTGAACTGAACCTCGTCCAAATTGGTCATGTATAATTTTACTATTTACGATCAATAAAAGACCTTAATTATTATTATTATTATTATTATTATTAAAGAAACCCACAAAATTCACTCTTTCAGACTAATTTATAACAATATTATATTAAAATGTAACTAACTATTTAGGATTTATAATACAAGTATTTAAACAACTTATAAAGTATAATTGGTATAATATATAGTATAGTTCCCATTTGATGGCCGAATTCCTTAAATCTAGATTTGGCTAATTCCTGATTTCATTTTAAATACGTATTTAAGAAAATTTGTTTGCACCAGGTCAGATTTAACTTTAATACACAGACACTCTGGCAACACTGGAAGCTGCTGTTTACCCGCCTCAACTGAAAGCCCATTTATGGTAAAAATAATATGATTTATTTTAGCAAAAGTCTTATATTTTTTAATTTACATTTGCAAGAAGCGACGTTTGGTATTATATTTCTGTCTTAAAAATCCTTAAAAAACGAAAAAAATACAAGGTCATTGACCTTTGCGTAAACATCTTTTTTTTTAACCGATTTTTTACTCTCCTCCAGAAATCGGCGAACAAACTGCTTTTATCGACTTTCCAATACGAACAAACTACAATAAAAAAGCATTTTCACCAACAGGAAAATCACCTTAAATTATACCGAGGCTAAAATTACGACAGTCGCAAAAAACCCGTTTTTGACATTTTCACAAGAAAACGAACCTCACCCAACACCGTTTTAAACTAAAAAGCCAGTTAACTTATTTTCGTTTTAGTATCCTTTGGGCTATGATCGGTGCCATATTGACACCAAACTGACAAAAATGGCAGCCACAATAGGCTAAAGGGCACTGAGGCGGTAGGAGTTAACAGGCTTTTTAGATGAGAACGGTGTTGCCCCACCCAACACAAAACAACCTCAGTAAACCCTACACAACACAGAAAAAGCAACCCAATCCCGAAAACGACTGTCCGTCAAAAATCTGACCAATAGGAAACAAGTTTTATGCTAAATCTGGATTTAAGAATTTTTAGGCCCTGCCGAATAAGGTGTTAACCAAACCGTGTTTAACGACCCTCAAATCCGGTGCAAATGAAAATCGGCGTCTTATATTTAAATCTGGTTTTAACTCTGCGGTGCAAATGGACATAAGGGCAGATATAGTCCAATTTTTTGATGAGCTGACTGACGTCATTTTTGCCTCTGAAAACGTATTTCTTTCTTGTCGACAGTTCGTATGTCACATAATTTGTTATTGTCAATTTGAAGTAACAGAGTTGAAGTTGTTTTACATATTTATTGTCGCTGTCTAAAACAATGATTCGAAGCAACAATTTTTAGACCAATGACCACATACTTCACCTAAATGGACGTTAATTTGAGTGTATAAATTAGTGATCTTCAGACGGTCTTGCATATTACGACAAAATTCCGTTGCTTTAACGTTAGATAATACTGCAGTGACATACCGTCTACCGTCTACCCAACGTTTAGCCGACCTGTCACGTGATGCATTTTCTAGTAAACCAGTGACGTCGTGTGGACGTTTTTATGAGACTCTAGTTACGTTCTGCCGACGTATCAACGTCTAAACAACTTTCACATTACGTAAACTTGCGACGTTTTTGGCCTGTCTTGCGACGTTTTCCGGCCGGAGTTTTGACGAACTTAAGTGCCTCTTTCTTGTGAAGAAAAAAAGTTTCCAAAGGAAAGGCATTATATTCTCCTTCTCCGCTGCACTTATGTACGGCAGATCTCCCTATCTCTCTCTAGATTTTAAATAACTGGCTCAACTGGTCAGGGGCCTAATTCTTGAATCTCGAGAGAAGGATCGATCTCTCAAGAGAAGGGATCAATCCCGGGGCATATGCTTGCCTGAGAAATGGGACAGATCCCTGGCTTTGGAGTCGGGGAGCGGGAACACCCAAATTTTGATAGAATGGAATGAGAGATCACCGCTCAAGAATACAAAATGCGTTCGACGTGGGATCATTCGACACAAATCTATGTCGTTTCCTGCTCAAGAATTAGGGTCCTGGCAGAGAGATGACATTATCCTACAAGTACATGGGCGAAAGACTGGTGCTCTTTAAACAGTAATGTCTGATCCACAGCTTCACTTCTTGCCGCTCACTAAAAATACTTTTTGCTTTTGCTTCCAAGAAGTAGGATCTTTGAAGTTTCCTGCCATATTTGAAAAAACTAAATTTTATTTCACAGTTCACCGACCATTTATTTTAGAAAAATAAAATAAAAACTAAGGTTATGGGGAATTGTTGAAGCGTTTTCCAGTCGCATGTTGGGTGGATAGTAACCAACGGTCGTGGCAAGTGGTTCATTTGGGAATATTTGACGACTGTAGTCCATTTACGTATAGGTTTTGGGATTCTCATAATATTCGTCATTTTTGATGCCGTCGTTTATGTTCGAAGTGGCCGCCATTGTTTATATTTATTAAATACAGCAAAAAATACTACAAACACCATTGAATGGCATTTTGGAGACGTTTTATGTTCCGGGCGAGATAGGTATTTGACCAGGGAGTCCTAAAAAGAGGGCTTTAGTAGCATCCATTTTTTTACATTAAAAAAAGCACTATTTTTCGTTTAAACACAAACAAATCAAAGGCGCGCGTGTTTTTTCATTCCTTTTTTAAGCATATTTGTCAGTAAACCGAATTGCGTTTTTAAATTTTGCTCCCATAGTGGCCATATAAATAAATACTATTTAGTAAACGGTAATTATCAAATTATAATTTTTTGTTTGCCATTTTCTAAAGTGTATAAAAATAAATTCATTTTAGTAACCGAAAATCCCAAAGTTTGAGATTATTTTGGGTAGTGAAACACCTCCAAAAAATCAATAACACAGAGGGCGCTAGTGTCACAGTCACTGCCCAACGACGTAAGGACTCAAAAATCATCCACCATTTTGGTGTAAATCCGGGTCGGCATGTTGGCTAAAACGACGTCGCATCGTAACGTCGGGTCGCATTTAACAACGTCGCTATGCCGTGAAATTGCTGCTTGGGATCTCAGTCCGCTCGTCAAAAAATTGGCCTATAGGTATTTACCATAATTAGCATGGATCTATAATACCGGAGCTAACTGAAGGCTCATTTAACACCACGCAGCAGCTTATGATGAAAGGTGTGAAATTTTTTATTTTTTTAAATTATAGTGAATTTATAGGTGAAAAGTGCAAATTTTTGGAAGGGCAGGCTCAGATGTTGAAGATGCCTTGTAAATAGGACTTTACTTTTAAAATATCCAAATAAAAAATTAAGCTTAAGCTGACGACATATGTCAAGCTTTGTGCTATTCGAAATGACCCTTGAGACTTTTGCAAGACAGATTGTTAATTAGTAAAGGTAATAAAATAAGTAAGATTTTGCTATTTTGGTAAAGGAAACATTTTTGCTGTTTCTCAGTATTATTTGTAATAGTATTTAATGGGGAGTCTCAAATGCATAGGTTAAGGAGCTACAATAGATACGACAGTTACGTGTTAAACGGTTCGGAACTATTTAGAGTTTGACGAGTCTGCGCAGATATGTACGCGACCAATAACCATACTTTTATATTGATTTTTTTTTTTAATTTGTAATACGACCACTAGATGACTCACGGTTAAATTCGCGATAACCGTACTATCGACTTTTTGTTAGTTTGTAATATGACCACTAGATGGTGCTCGCTTAAATTTTCGCTTTTTTTTTAAGGACCCTGCACAAATTACATTGAAAATGGCTGTCGGCTAAATGTCATAATTTTTTTTATATTTTGTAGTACTCGATCAACAAAGCACAAAAATAAAAAAAAAACGAGATAGGGAGCAGGATTACTTTCTGAGATATATAGATTTAAAGTTGACGTGTTTTTAGGCTATATTTTCGGACATGTACAAGTTTTTTTTTCACAACTTTTTTGATTACCGCCGGTTGGTTGGTGGTACCAAATGACCCATATAAGAACATTTTTACTTGGATGGAAAGGGTGTTTCATTCAGGACAAATACAGAAACGAATTATTTTATTTTGGCGGTAATCAACAAAGTTGTGAAAAAAAAATTAGAACATGTACAAAGATATAGCCTTAAAACACGTCAACATTGAAGCCCCATATCTCAGAAAGCTGCTCCGTATCTCGATTTTTTATTTTTGTGCTTTGTTTATTGAGTACTACAACATATAAAAAAAATATGACATTTAGCCAATAGCCATTTCCAATGTAATTTGTGTAGGGTTCTTTCTTTGCAAGCAATTTGTGTTTAGTTTTTAGACTAGACACAAAACAAAATTTTTACTTATGTTAAGTTAAAATAAAAAAGCATATTTTTAAGAAATAAATACAAATTACCCATAATAATGCACTTGTAGTACAAAACCTCTGGTTGTTTTATTATAAAAGATTATGGCATATTTCGAAACATGTTAGTTTATATTTTTCACAATAAAGAAAATATTACAATATGATCTTGTCTGTGCTTTTTTAAATATTAAATACTTTTCTTTAAAATGTTTATATCTTGTTTTTAGTACATAAAAAACAATAAATGCCACTCTTTTGTATTCCAAACTAAATTTGTGAAACAGAAAAAAATAATTTTAATATCAAAAAAATTTTACTGTATATGTGGGGCAATTTATGGTAAACCCACACATTAGAAAAAGTCTTGGTGTAAATAATATTAATACCCCTGGTTTGGAATACACAAGTGTCGCATTTTCTAACTTATTATTGATATCCACAAAAATTAGCCATACTAAACTTGATGAAATAAGGAAAGGGTGTTTTAACACTATATATAAATAGTTAAATGTAGTCCAAATGCAAGTGTGGGACATCACTCTCTAAGACCTCTGCGTCCAGTCTGCAAAATGTCCTCTGGAGCAAAATATTTATCACACACGTAAAATCTGTTCATCAGCACTTAGTTTATTCGCGTTTAACGGCTTCACTATACTTCTGAAAAATTACAGGATTGCCTTTGGGAAACGATGTCTCCCCGTTTTTTTATTGGGATCATGGCACGGTCTACGCAGCTTTGAATACAACACACTCTAACTCTTTGTTTCTCAGCCATTGTAATCGACGGATAAAATCACAATTTTTTGAACAGGAATAATCACAAAAAAACTTTTTAAAAACCTTGGCAAACCTCAGTTTTCAAAATGGAACTCATAAGTTATGAGTCATAATCGACGTTCTGTCACTTTTGTCATAATGTGCTCTCTGACGGACAACCCTAGAAGGGGTAAGAGGAGGAGCTGCAGATTTCTAGAAAGAATATTGCCAACCTAAATATTATTATGTTGGCAGTTCCTTTGCACGCGGAAACATAACCGCACTTTCCGCGAAAAATAATTATTGGCGGGAAGGGTGAAGTGACGGATCTATAGTTCCTTAATCTATGCTCAAATGTAAATATTGATGAATATTCAGGGGGAAGGGGAACGCCATTTTAATCCAAGTTGACGATTAAATAGCCGTGTCAGATTTATGGTATACCCATAAATATAATTGCATCGTGTTTGGGGTGATTTATGGTATACGTGTACACATATTTGCGTGGATTTGTGCGTGTATATTTGCAACTCATTTCCCTAAGTAGAGTGTACAGCTCTAGTTGATTATATTTAATCAAGTAATTAAGTATACAGGGTGTTTGAAATTCGATGCTCACCATGGGGATCTCCTAAACGGTAGGAGATACGAAAAGGTTTAAGTTAGGGCAAAGTTGCGCAATTTGATGCTTTGCTCAAAACTAAAAAAAAGTTAACAAATTCCGGATAGTTCCGAAGATAAGCGGAAAAAAACCGATATCTTCATTTTTAGTTTTTATTTTTCTGCACCCTTATTCTTAAAGCTGCCAAAAAACGCTTAAAACTTTCTACAGGCACTTTTTTGAAAAAACTACAGAAAAATATATCTGAAGAAGATATTGGTGTGTGGAATATCATTACAGTTGGATATGAGTCGTCTAAATCCAAATCCGGGATTATTTTTATTCTGGGGCTAAAAATCGACCTACTAACATAGGCATGTAATATATCAATTCTAGGGTTTTTCGGTCCGCTTAATACAAATCTGTAGTTAAAAAAAACATTGGTGGTAATTTGAAGGAGTGGGGGGTATTTATGCGGTAAGCAGTAAAACTGTTTATGTGAAGATTTAACGAACTTACTGTATTCAAGTTTTGTTGCAGATTTCGACAGATCGGCTCAACCCTGTTATAAAACTAATTAATTATTTTTGGGCATCATCCCACATTTTGAAATATTCAAGATGGCGGCCCGGACGGGCCGTGGTCCAAAAATCAAAAGAGACGCATATATGCATGAGATGCATCAATTATAGGGTTCTTGCGTCGGCTGAATCCAAATCTGTTGTTAAAAAAATATTTGACTGTAACTTGGAGAAGTGGGGGGTAATTTATGGGGTAAACACGAAATGGAGGATTGGCGAAAATACTTATATATCTTGAATATTTCAAAATTGTGGATGATGCTCAAATATCATTAATTATTTTTATAATAGGGTTGAGTAGAGCTGTCGACATCTGTAAAAAAAACTTAAATAAAGTTTGTTCATTAAGTCCCCACATAAACAGTTTTACTGTTTGCCTCATAAATACGCCCCCACCACTCCAGATTACTCCCAATTTTTTTAAACCACATATTTGAATTCAGCGAACCCAAAAACCCTAAAATTCATATATTACATGTCTATGTTAGTGGGTGGATTTTTTTAAAATAAAATTAACCCCCCCTCCGTTGGGGTACCCCCAGAACAAAAATAATACCGGATTTGGATTTAGGCGACTCAAAGCTCAATAAAATGATTGGCCACTTACCTATATTATGTTCATACACTTTTTTCTCTATTTTTTTCACTTAAAAATGGCCGCCATCTTGAATTTTTCAAAATGCCCAAGGGTGCCGGAGTGGCATCAATCGGATTCTTAAAATAAAGCATCTGGGTTAACCAAATCAGTGAAAAAATTTCTTGTACCATTCTTTTTCACCTTTTCTTTATTTCCTCCAGACTATATCTCCTGAACTATCCGGAATTTGTACACTTTTTTTTTTAGTTTTGAACAAAGCATTAAATTACGCAATTTTGTCCTAATTTAAACCTTTTCGTATCTCCTACCGTTTAGGAGATCCCCATGGTGAGCATCGAATTTGAAACACCCTGTGTAGCATTAAGAGAATATAAGCCAGCTGAACATAAATTTAAAAAAAAATAATAGAATTCTAGTGTGAAAAAATTATTTACCTTAAGGCCAAGAAAATTTTGTTGTGCTATATTGTATTGTATTTAACCATTAAGAATTCTTACATTGGGTGTGGTAAGCAAAAAAATTAAAAGAAGACATTAATTATAAATATTCACAAAAATATATGGCAATACCATCAGAGGTTACAAGTAATTGCGCTTTTACCGTTGTAAATGATTATATATTGCAAAAACGCTCGCCAAAAATAGCATGTAATTTTTGAAGAGTTGCTGCATGGTGAAATTTTTATTCTCACAATTGACATTTAATTTTTTTAATACCATGTTATCGAACTGGTTGCAAAAATAAAAGCTATTGGCGAAATGGAACTTTTGTACATTTTTTTAACATCATATTTTATTTGATAAGTACTTGATAAATTAATCGCATCTTGCATTTTCTTTTTTGAAAAAAAAAGTAACAATCAGACTAGAAAATCGTATTTCTATAGTTCAACCCTCACTAAAAAAATTAAAAATTGACTTCTTAGTGGATCTAGGCGCTCAAAACTTTTTGAAGCACGTTTTGTTCACTTTTACACCAATATATTGAAGAGCCCCAAAGAGTATAAAAATTGTCGCAAGAAAATATTTTTGAAATTTCAGGGCTCTTAAACTGTTATATTTTTCTTTCGGGGTCAAGGGTTCTAACAATAGACTTTAGAAAAACAGAGATGAAGCACGGTCTTTAACACAATGCAATTGCAATGATACCAACAACAATTTTAGTGCCATTGTGTTAGATAAAGAAAAAAGACGTGGTATCCTAATAAACTGCAACGCCGCAGTTTGTACCTGGCAACTCGCACAGGCGTCTTCCATGGCGGTAATATGAAGACGACGTTCTATTTACGTAAAACATAAATATCGTAAGCTTAATGTTGACTTCAATTTTATAAATATTTTGCCTCGTCTCTATTTTTTTAATGTCTATGGTTCTTACCAACAAAAATTAGGAAATAGGCCAGTCAAATTAGGTCGAATAAAACCGTTTTGAGGAATTAATTCCCAGCGAGCTGGAAATCGTTTATTACCTCCGTTTGTGTAATCTGAGTTTGCACCATCCCAGGTAGTGAGCTTTACTTTTGGTAGCCAAAAAACCACAAAATGTTTGCACTTTTTTTTAGTTTTTGCTTGTTTAACCGTAACCTCATTTTGCGGCGTATGGAAAAATTCAGAAAACGACTGCAGCTGCAATATGAATTAAGAAAATCTAGAATTATTTTGAAATTTTTTTATATGTGGTTCCCTTAAACAAGCCCACCTGCAACATGTAGTGTTTATTTGATCTTCCTAGCTTTGACAGAGCTAAAGTTATAGTGGCCACTCAGCTTAACGGTTAAGGTAGGGGGGTCGCGTTTCTTCGAAAACGGCTGCAGCTAGAAAATTAATTGAACCGTTAAACAATAGCTACAAAAAACCACAAAATTTAGCGTTGAAATTATATTTGATTCCCAAGGTTAAGTAGTCGCGAAATGTAATATTTCACCGAAATGAAAAATTATTCCTACATTCAAAATTCGATTTCGTCTATACCACTAAACCGAATTTTACGTTTTGGATGTCACTCGACGCAGAATTTAGACCTCTGCATTATTGAATAGAATAGCATTTTCCGCCCGACGTACCGTTTTACAGCTACACGCAAAAAACTAAAAAAAGTGCAAAAATTTGGCGGGTTTTTGGCTATAAATAAATGAGAGAGATTTACCAACAGAAAACTATTGGATTTTAGCCCCCTCCACCAGTTCTACCACTGACTGGTTTCAGACATAGTCCATCCACCAGTAGGGCGTTTTACTATGACGAATCGACAGCAAAAAAACGAACTTTACAAAATACACCGGAGTACCACAAGAATACATACCGGGTGCGACTTGGAGACTAGACGCAGACACGTGTTTCACCCTTGTTAGGGAACTTCAGTGCGACATAAGTTTTTTTGGCTACCAAAAGTTAAGCTCACCACCTGTATTCAAATTATTTCCAGCTCGCTGAGAATTAATTCCTTAAAATATCTGAATTTCACTGGCCTACTAACCAATCTATTATCTAAGCATCGTTTGTGAAAGGTTTTAAATATCTGCTAAACAGCTCTAAACCACAATTTGTTTTTTTTTGACATGACTTGAGCGTATATACCGATAACGTCTGTTGACGATCTTTTTTTGCTTGTTAAATACAACGTCACATTTAGGATGTTTGTTGACGATACTTTTTTTCCCTTGATATTAGGGAGATTTTATGGTTATCTTTATTTGACAAGCCGTCAAGAATGAAATTATTTCGATTTATTTTCCTAACTGAAAACGCTTAAACATAAAGCAATATATTGTGCATTTGTTATAATCAAAAAGTAACAATTCCAAACATTCCTTTAAAAAAAAAACAAAAATAATGTAATTTTGGCGGTTAATAGAGAGTTAATAGACCAGTAATTTATCGTCACCTTTTTTGCTTACCGTGTTACAAATACAAATTACCGTAATCCTATTCTTTTTCCCACATAAAAACTGTCAATGTAAATAGAATAGAAAGGAAAACAACAATTCCTGCTTTTGCAAATTCACCAAAAAATTAAAAACCTAACTAAACAAAACCTACGGGAGAAAAATAACCGATTTTGTCTACGGTATCACCAATTTTGATGGTCTATTAACGCTCTGATAATCTTTATTTTGTTTATATTTACTTATATCGGTCAAAGTCAAAGTGTTTGTATTTTTGGCAAATTTTGATTAAGGAGATGGAGAGTAAGCGTAGAAATAGTAGAGAAAGTGAACCGAAGTAACTTTATTCTTGATGGCTTGTCAAATAAAGATAACCAATGAGGTTGTTATCTTTTTTTTGTATGCTGTCCAAAAACTCCCTAATATTATGTAAAAGTGAAGGTGTTAAATTTTTTAACAACCAGTTTTTTCAAAAAATGCCAGTCACCCGGCTATTAATGTCGTCCATCCTACTAAAATTTCTTAATAAAATTACTTTAGAACGTGTCGGAGTGTTTAAAACATATTTACCAATATCTTTTAAATCATGAATAAAAACTTGCATGAAATTTATTACAAAATAGCCTCTATATTTTATTTACACTACTTAAAAAAATATTCATATAAATATATATATAAGAAAGTATAACTGGCCTAATAATACTGACCATATTTTGTTAAGAAAAATATTATATTTTTGGCAGTGACAGAAAATAATTAATTATTAATACTGGTTTTTAAGCAAATCACATACAATTATCATTTTTGCAAAGAATCCTGCACAAGTTACTTTGGAAACGGCTTTCGGATAAATGTCACATTTTAAAAAAATATTTTGTTGTACTTAATCCTTGAACAACAAAAGTCAGTCGCGTAGCCAGAAATCGACTCTGGGGGAGTTTCATTATTTAATAAAAATCAACTACCTGCATATGGCAAAAATTAGGTAGGTTCCTATTGTTTGAGCTCTTGAACTGAAGGGAGTGGAGAGGGGCAGTTTAATAGGTGTTGATTTAGTGTATACGAAACAAAAATACTTATTTTTAAAAGCAAGTCTCTTCTAGTCTCATTTGCAAGTTATTTTCTAAATTAACCCTTACATGCACCGCAGGCAAAAATTTTAAAAAAATTACACTAAAATGCAATCTTTTATGCATTTCAAATATTGATGACAAAAAAATTGCTTAAAGTTAAGCATAATTGTAACAATATTTAATATTAGCATAGCGCCTCAGGCGAAAATTTTGACAAAAAAAAACTAAAAATTTTTTTCAAAATATTTTTGAAAGACTAGATTGGGCTAGATGCCAAGAAGGGGTAGGTTGCAGTGGTATATATATAGATTTGTGGCCAAATCGTAAATGCGTCGCAGATGAAAATTTTGAGAAAAATTATAGTAAGAATGCCATTTATTAGACGTTTTGAGTACTGGTGATAAAAATTCCTTAGAATTAATCTAAAATCGTAACAATTAATGAGATAATAGCACCGCAGGAAAATTTTTTTAAAATTTAAGATATTACACCAAACACATGTCCCAAACCAAAGTATAATGGTCAAAAAGAGAGAGGGTTGGACCTCCTGAGGGGGGTTTTAACCTACAAACCCTCCCCCCTGGCTACGCCACTGCAAAAGTAAACGAGATATGGAGAAGGATTAGTATCTGAGATATCGGATAGTTACTTGTTATCGTGTATTTGATGAAGTATATTTGAAAAAAGTATATTTTTTTACGACCACATACGAAATGGTGCACTAGATACGAAAATATTTTATTCCCTACATTTTGCGTTACTTATGAATAATCTTACAGAATGTCTTCAGTCCAATATTTTGATGAACATATTTTCCTCTCTAGGGAAGAAAACACTTTTTTCTCTTAAAAGGAAAATATTTTCGTCTCAAGGGACGAAAATAAAAAAGGTAGATTTTAGGGCCATTTCAAGCAAATGTAATTTTACTTAAAAAAAAAGAAAAACGCCTTAACAATCTACTGGTTTTGAAACTTGAAATAACTCCAAATCATAAAACCACTATAACACTTTTTCTTGCTATGTAAAAAAGCCGAAATATACAAACAGTTTCGGACCTAAAGCAAATAATATTTTTTTAATTATTGTATTTTTTGTCCCGTCCAACCCAAAAGAAAACCTCGACTGGTTCATGGTTCACAATAATTTTTAACATAAATGTTTACAACATGCTTTCTCCTTTAATTCCAATGCCTTTTGTTTAGTTTGGAAAAGCTGTGATAAAGCATTTTTCTAAAAAATTGAAATATATAAAAATTTTAATTTACTAAAATTTAGTTTTGGTTTTTCTTGTCCCGTCCAACCCAAAGTTTAAAGGTTCACCCTATAAGTTGCAGTTAAACTTATTGTTTTAAACTATTTTATTGCATAACCTATTGTTTTAGGAAATTGTTTATTAGAAAATATAGTCTTAATTTTAATTATATAGAAGTCACAGCTGGTTTTTCTAGTAATGGGTTACTTTTTTGTCCCGTCCGACCGCTTGAAATGGCCGTTTAACAAAAATGACAAGGAAATTCGGCTTTTGTAGGAAAAATAGCGTTCATAACTCGTTAGAAAGTAATATTTTTGATTGATTGATTAATTAATTTACCATGAACAGCAAGGTAAGGTTTAGGGATTCCCTGAAACTGTCATCAGATTGCTTATTATTATTATTATTATTATATCCTTGCTGTATTCTTTCACCTAAAAGATGTTCGATGAACAACTTATAAACATTTTTGAAATTTAACCTAAAGTAATTTTCAATGTGATTCGCGCACAATTCTTTACAAGACACTTAATTTAGTAATTATCAGTAATAAATTACGGTAAGAAAAATATATTAAAATCTTCTAAATCTAAAAAGGCAAGAATAATGGTACAAGAATTTTTGGCAGAAAGCTTCAAATAATTATTTCGACTCACTAACCGAAAGGAACATAACTATGTTGATTTCCCAAATCAAATCTATGTTGATTTTGACCCAATAACTGTTGATTATTTTGATACTGGTTTAACGGTTGGTAACCATGTGAAAGCTGAAGATTGTGAGTGTGTACGGATCGTTGTTGAGGCTGATTTTGATACAATGGCTGATTGTTGATCTCTAACGATCTTTGTTGATTAAACTGTTGTTGTTGATAGTTTTGAGTAAAAGATGGATACAACTGGTGTGAATCTTCAGGTTTATGGAAATAATGTTGATTTTGAAAGACACCCTGAGATGGTACAGGAACTGGTTGGTATTGATTAAAGGGTTGGTAACCAAAATCTTTGCGTTCTTGAGCCCGATCTTGAATGAATCCCTCTTGAATTTGATGTTGAATAAATGGAATCTGTTGTGTTCCAGACGAAGGTTGGTACTGACTCGATAGACCAAACGTCGAATGTTGACCAAATATCGACTGCTGACGTACTAAACCTTGTTGTTCTTGATTTTGTCGCTGTAGACCGAACTTTACAGATGGCGGGCGGAAAGTGGTAGGCTGTAAGTGTCCCCCTACAAGATGGCCTCTCTGCAGGGCCATGTTTCTAGCCGTAGGCAAGCGATTCTCCTCTCTGCTGTTGACTACCAAGGGCTGCCGGTAAAAGCTGTGGCTCTGTAAGCAACAACAGAGAGGGGTTCATTAAATTAGCGAATCTTTACTTATTATCAAAATGGACATTGCAAAAATCTGTCCATAATAAAAATCGTCGTATGTTCAAACTGTGTGTCACTGTTTTTGCTTATTAGCAGAGGGCCAGGATTGTGCGGGAGGGGGACACTTTCAGTCTGTGCATCAGTCAGTTGTCATATAATATTAGTAAACCAAAGTTTGAAACTTGAATAATTTTATATGTGGTGCTTTCAACTTATTGTTATTTACCTGTGGCTTGACTCCTAGCATTTTTAAAGATGGCGGTACATTTAGTCCCTGAGGAATTTGAACGTGGCCGAAATCGACGGTAAACTGTTCGCACCAGATTCCAAAATGGCCGATGTCGAAGACCGTGAGATCGCCGGGTAAGGTGAGTACCACTGTTTTGCCGTCGTACCTTAAAAAAAACATTATTATTGATATATCTGGAACCACGACTATATACTACGGATTAGCCCATAAACTTATGTACCTACTTTACCGATTCTGATAAAAGAGACTGGGACTGGGTTTGATAATAGTTTATATACAACACTGCTGGATAGTATTATTAGAGAAAACAAATTGGCAGGCCAAAATCATATGGAAACTAATTTTTCTGCGACAGTACAGGTTGGTCCAAATTCGAGAGGCCTCTATAGCTTTGGGCTTTTGCAGCATAGTTAGCCCAAAACTAATATACTTGTTACGGGCTCGATTTTCAAGAAAAGTCGAAAACTAAAAACCGCATTGCGATATGTCAAAGCGTTTTTGAGCTACGGGGTGATTCTCAAAAATGTGCGATTTTAAAGGCCTTCTACAACTTTTTTATTTGTAAAGATAGAGATTTTCATTAAAAACATTTTTTGAAGATTTTTTAAAGATAAATCTACCTGTTTCGCCGATTTTCTCTTAAAGCCTTTAGTTCCCGAGATATCACACAAAGTTATATTTCTTTAAATGGGATACCCTTAATTTTTCTAAAAAAATCAGTTTTCTAATAAAATTTCCCGTCGAACGATGTGCCATACACCTATTTTTATTTAATAGTTTAAAAGATATGTGCATATTTTGATATTTACCATAGTAGGTGCTGTGCGCGCCCTAAATGTGTAAATAACATTTTATTGTTTTTTTCATACAAAATCAAGTTGGCTACGACACGAGGGGACACAACAACCTCGAACTTTAACTTCTAGTTTACTATAATTACCAACCCTAAAATAATAAACAAAAATAAAATTACTAAAATTTTTTATTCAAAATTTTTATTAATTAAACTATGTAACACCTAAAATCAACTGCTCAAATTGACGGCCATTTTCTTGTTAACATTTCCTACATCTTCTCTTGACGCTATTTTCTGCATTAAGAAGTTCTACCGGACGAAGCTGCCTGAATGCAGTACGAAGTACCTCTTCCAATTCCCTTCTAGTAGTTGGGCGATTTCGAAATACAAGGTCTTTGACTCTCCCCCACAAAAAGAAGTCGCAAGGGGTCAGGTCTGGAGACCTGATGGGCCAATATATAGGACCTTTATTTCCGATCCAGTTTTCGGCAAACACAATATTTAGCAAATTAGTAATGTCTCGTGCATTTTGAGGAGGTGCACCATTATGTTGAAAGTATAGCTCATTATTTTGCTGAAGTGGCAAATTTTCGATAAACGGAATCACTTACTCTTCTAAAATTTGTTGGTATCTTTCGGCATTTAAATTTCCATCAAAAATATATGGCCCAATAATTTGTCCTCTGTAGATGCCTACCCGTACCTTAAAACTGAACCTTCCCTGATTCGCTTGTTCCACCATAATATGGGGATTTTGCTGTTTCCAGTAATAGCAGTTATATCTGGTATATATTCCATCACTAGAAATCGTTGCATTATCCGTCTAAATAACTTTTCTGGCAAAATCGGGGTCTTCTTGGCTTTTATTTAGGTACCAACTGCAAAATGCACGTCTTGGAGCAAAATCTCGTTGCCGTAATTGGTGCACCCATCGGGGTCGATAGGGCCTAAACTTGTGTTTTTGAAGCACCCGAACGGCATTGCTGCGTGGAATTCCAGTGTTTCTCTCCATAGCCCTGGTGGAAGTATTCGGGTTAATTTCTATTTCTCCTAGAACCGTTAGTTCTTCCAACTCTCTATCTCTGGCTAGACTTCTATACGTCCTAGGCCGCGGTTTTGTAAAGGATCCGTATTCTTTTAGATGACGTTTTAACTTCAAAAATATTTTTGGGTTAAACCTTCTTTCCGGATATCTCTGGAAATATAGATTTAACGCCGTCTGTCGATTTTCGTTACTTTTAATATAACATTTTATCATGTCGTACTTTTCAAAGTTCAAAGACGCCACACTTGGGCTCGTTTATCATGGCAATTGTTCTTATTTGATCATAGCTACCTAGATAGATACCCTAAAACTGCATAGGTCAGAGTTAAACACAGCCTACTATGGTAATTATTAAAAATTGCAGATATCTGTTTAACTACTTAATAAAAATATGTGTATGATACATCGTTTAACAGGAAATTTTATTACAAAAGTAATTTTTAAAAAAAAATCCATTCCATTCCATTAAAAAAAAATGTAACTTTGTGTTATATTTCGTGAACTAAAGGCTCTAAGACAAAATCGGTGAAACAGGTAGATTTGTCCTTAAAAAATCTTCAAAAAATGTTTTTAATGAAAATCTCTATCTTTACAAATAAAAAAGTTGAAGAGGGTTTTTAGAAACGTACATTTTTGAGAATCACCCTGTAGCTCAGAAACGCTTTGAAATATCGCAATGCGATTTTTAGTTTTCGACTTCTATCGAAAATCGAGCCCGTAACATGTATATTAGGTTTGGGCTAACTATGCTGCAAAAGCCCAAAGCTATAGAGGCCCCTCGAATTTGGACCACCCTGTACAGGTGTTAATCGATATAAAAAACAAATGGCTGGTTTATTCAGCGACGCAGCAGTAAAACGGTGGCCTCTAACCGCCAGCTCACTTCTCATTTTGCACTTCTGACGTCACAAGCGAGATATTTCTCAGTTACTAGCGCATTTCACAGTTCCCACTACTCATTTCTGACGTCACAATCGCGCTTATGACCTTTACTTAGGGGCATAGCGTATTCTGTGGGACTTTTGATGAAAATTCTATTGAATCTGTTTTAATCGATTACTAATGGACCCACCAATACCGTTTAACCTGTTAACAGCCCTAAAAATGCAGCAGTCACAAAGTAGGGTTAGGGTGTCAATGTTTTTTTTTAAATTCAGACGGTTTAAACTAGAGCAATGAAATTTGGCACATATGTTGGCCTTCCGGCAACGTACCTTCGTGTGTCATCAAAAATTACATATATAGCCCCTAGGGGGCAATAGGGGACAAAATGTGTTTTTAAACTATCCCTCATATCTTCCATACTAATGCACCTGCACATCTAAATCTGAGTCAGTTGCTAGTTCATACTATTACCTTCAAGTCTAATATACCGCAAAAAATTTTATGGTCGTTAACAAGGTCCCAAGGTTAGGGGTTAAAAATTTTGTCGAATTCAATTAAAAAATTATATATCAGCCAATGTCAACCAAAATGCACCACCAGGGGCGCAATGGAACATTTCTCAATTTTAAATACCCCTAACTTTGCCCCAGCCCCTAGGGACTGTAAGAGGTGAGATCTAATTTTCACCATTTTAATATTCCAGAAAAAACCCCATACGCATATTTGAAACTCACTTATTTGGTGTAACAAATATTTTGAAATATAAAAATCTCAAACCCTAGGGGCGTCCCCTAAATAGAGGCTAAAAATTTTAAATATCGAACAATTTCAAAATTTACGTCAAAATTTACTATATACCAAATTCAGAAAGTGCAAAATTTTTTGGCAATTAGTTCGAGCCCCTAGGGGCTGTACGAGGGCAAGATTTTTACCTTTTCTATATTCCAGAAAACCACTCAATATATACACATCTAAACCTCATCAAAAAGTCTGCATATGTGCAAATATAGAGTGTTTTCTGGAATATGAAAATGGTGAAAATTAGATCCGGCCCCCTTAAAGCCCCTAGGGCCTGGGACAAAGTTGAAGGTATTTAGAATTTAGAAACGGTCCTTTGCGCCCCTAGTGGTGCATTTTTGTTGACATGATGTGAAAGAGAAGTGAAATATGATTTTTTATTTGAAATCGACAAAATTTTTAACCCCTAACCTAGGGGCCTTGTTGTTAATGAGGGATAGTTTAAAAACACATTTGAGCTCGACGTACCACAAATGTAAAACCTTTTTTTACTTACTTTGCAAGAGGTTGCTCCTTGCCATTTTCGTTAGGTACT
Organism: Oxystoma pomonae; assembly: GCA_963921995.1. NCBI lineage: Eukaryota > Metazoa > Arthropoda > Insecta > Coleoptera > Brentidae > Oxystoma > Oxystoma pomonae. The sequence continues at coordinate 23,662,178 of OY998164.1, read as the reverse complement.
CTAATTCCTTGAGGTGATGGCCTGGAGCCTCTTCCCACCCAGAATTTGGCATCTAAAAATAAAAAGAGGTAAAATTGTGGTTGTGAAAGGGGCGTCCTTGTTCCACATATATTTTGTTAAAATAAGTGGATTTTGTGTTCTTGAACTTGAAAAAGAAGTAAATCCCACATAACATTGGATGAATATTCATGTTATAGGAATATTCCCTCAAAGTGATTTTTGGAATTTTCTATTGCGAATATGACAGGAATGTTCCAGACCTATTTTTTGTTCAATATTGTTTAAGAATTTGTGATTTACATGATTTATAATTATAATGTAGTTTAATGTCATCTATTGTAGGTAGATGACACTGGAATAAATATGTTCTCTATGTAGCAAGTTTCTGTTCGGTTGAAAAAACTGATTTGGAGGTTTTTTAACTACTTTTTGTTTTAATTGTCTTAGGAACTGGAAATATTTACACGCCAGGACGAATCCGTATCAGGTAACTTGGATAAGTACCAGTGCGGAACGATGCCTATTTGTGAGTGATTCAAAGTTGGAAAGGGCGAAATATCGTTTATTCATTTCTCTTTTCAGTTTGGTCCTTTGTGTGTTCCTTGTGGGATGCTCATCCAAGTTTTCATTATTTCCACCGAAGATCTTTTGATCTTTTGTTTTTTAGTTTCTTTTCGGTTGAAGTAACTGATTTGTAGGTTTTTTAACTTCTTTTTTGTGTTAATTGCCTTAGGAGCATAATCCTACTGGAAATATTAACATGCCAGGACGAATATGTATCAGGTAACTGGGATAAGTACCAATGCGGAATTGGCCTATTTGTGAGTGATTCAAAGTTGGAAATCAAAGTTTATGATGGTGTTTAATGATGTATGGTAGAGGGTGACCAGTGAAACCACTGATGTGCCCACGCTGGTTACCAAGGGCGAAACATCGTTTATTCATTTCTCTTTTCGCTTTGGTCCTTTGTGTGTTCCTTGTGGGATGCTCATCCAAGTTTTCGTTATTTCCACCGAAGATCTTTTGATCTTTTGTTTTTTAGTTTCTTTTCGGTTGAAGTAACTGATTTGGAGGTTTTTTAACTTCTTTTTTGTGTTAATTGCCTTAGGAGCATAATCCTACTGGAAATATTAACATGCCAGGACGAATATGTATCAGGTAACTGGGATAAGTACCAATGCGGAACGATGCCTATTTGTGAGTGATTCAAAGTTGGAAATCAAAGTTTATGATGGTGTTTAATGATGTATGGTAGAGGGTGACCAGTGAAACCACTGATGTGCCCACGCTGGTTACCAAGGGCGAAACATCGTTTATTCATTTCTCTTTTCGCTTTGGTCCTTTATGTGTTCCTTGTGGAATGCTCATCCAAGTTTTCGTTATTTCCACCGAAGATCTTTTGATCTTTTGTTTTTTAGTTTCTTTTCGGTTGAAGTAACTGATTTGGAGGTTTTTTAACTTCTTTTTTGTGTTAATTGCCTTAGGAGCATAATCCTACTGGAAATATTAACATGCCAGGACGAATATGTATCAGGTAACTGGGATAAGTACCAATGCGGAACGATGCCTATTTGTGAGTGATTCAAAGTTGGAAATCAAAGTTTATGATGGTGTTTAATGATGTATGGTAGAGGGTGACCAGTGAAACCACTGATGTGCCCACGCTGGTTACCAAGGGCGAAACATCGTTTATTCATTTCTCTTTTCGCTTTGGTCCTTTGTGTGTTCCTTGTGGGATGCTCATCCAAGTTTGAATTTTCATTATTTCCACCCAAGATCTTTTGAACTTTTGTTTTTTAGCAAAAAGTTACTTAGGTAATCTTTTGATAACTAATCTCAAGTAGTATATCAACATAATGATGATACATTAATACATCTATATCCATAGGCTACTCCGTAATTGTACTTTAGTGGAAGACTAATGCATATTTGGTGGTGGATATTCATGTGGTTATATGCACTGCATATCTTAGGATATCCATCTCGTGGCCATCTGAACATGTTTTAAATCACAAAATTATGATATTCAATAGGGATATACAATGAGCTTCAGGCTACTGCGAACATAGGGGGAATCAAGTCCAATTTATTCTCCGTGCCGTACGACCGAGGTGGATTCGAAGCACGCTGCAGTGTTATCTTTTGTAAATTTATTTTGTTTTATTTTCTCCTTGCTCGAGAATTTGATAGGTTCTTAAGTGATATAATACATTTTTAAAACTAAAAATGGATGCCTACGAAGTTGCCGAATAAGTACAGATAGTCAAATGGTACTATCAAGGCAGACCGTTGAGACTTATTCAAGAACATCTTTTAGAGAATTTTGTAAATGGCCCAGAACCTAGTTATCAACGATTCATAGGTTTGTGCAGAATTTTGAAAAGTTTGGTTGTGTAGTGCCAAGAAACCATAAAAAACCCACTGTTTTGAATGACGAGCAGGAAGTACGAGGTGTGATGATTTGCGCTGCAGTGGAGGAAAATCGAAAGTTAACTAGCCACCAAACTGCCGAAGCAGTTGATACGTCTTCAGCCACTGTCTTACGTGTTCTCAAAAAGAATGGTTATCATTCTTACAAAGCGTCAAAAACGTATCAAATTTTTTCCGAGGACAACTATCGTCGTATGGAATTTTGCGAAACAATGATGGAAAGGGCTAATCGTGCTGAAAACTTTCTGAGATCTATTCTTTTCACAGATGAAGGCACTTTTCCATTATTGAATCGACATAACCCAATACACGTTCGATATTGATCGAGGGAAAATTTGCATTTGTATTTTTTTATTTTTCAAATGTTTGGGGGGTATTGTAGGGGAACACTTAATTGGGCCATTTTTTATTTACGGCAATTTGAATGATCCTAGATACTTGGATCTACTACTACTAACATGCTTGGAAACGTTAGAAGGGTTTTTATAATAGGCTCTGATATTGTCTAGCCGATCAAGGAGGACTTTTCGAACATTTGCTCTAAATTTTTTTTGATTGGGAGAATCTTTTTGGTTTTTAGAATGCATTATTTTATTTTGAGAACTTGTTTTTATTTTCTTTCTCCTTATTATTTTCATTGTAACACGTTGTTAGTGATAAATCTGAGCAGTTGAAAATAAAACGTTCTAATTTATCAGTGACAAAAAACAAGAAAATTACGGAAGCTTGAGTGTTGGGTGCTCCACTGATAGGTGTGCGGGTTCACTGCATGTACGTACACTGGCAAATTGGACTTCTTCCGGCCTATGTTCGCAGTATCATGAAGCAGTCTGTATATTTGCTATGTGGGATATTATGGTAAATCCCCAGGTATACATATTAATATATATAATTATTTTAAAAAAACTTTCTGGCCCTATTATAGCCATATTTCACGTCACGTTTCTATCACATTTATATCATCTGTATGAGTCAAAACGTAACTTATTGCCGGTATGTGTTAGTAATATTTCCAATGGTAAAATGTAACATTCCTATCACATTCTTTGTTCTCTAAGTATTACGATAATAATAATTGTTATGTGGGATAAAGCACAAAGGTGTTTGCATTGTATATTTTTTTAGATGACAACTTGATGTCTTAAGTATGTTGCCTTAAAGACGTCTTACATTCGTTTTGCATGCGTGGCGTCCCTGATTAAGAAAACTCATACCGTTTTTTTTTAAAGCAAAAGAACCACAAAAAACAAAAAGTAGTTCGGTAAAATAATAAAATTGCGTAACATAAACGCTTTTAGTTTAGAAGCCTATGTCTCCCCGTGGCCATTTTTGAGTTAAAGTTCCGTTTTCTACAGTTTCTTGTAGGGTTTGCCATAGAGATCAATTTTTTTGGTGGTGGAGTAATGACACATGTCTATCAATTTGCTCAGGAATTTGCCGGACTCAGAAGTTTTTTTAAGTAACTCCTGACCTCCTTTACCTATAGACATTCTGAAGATCAATTTGTGAATGTAAATATTGATCTATTGGTAAAGCAGGTCAGGAGTTATTTAAATAACTTCTGAAGGCGACAAATTTTTGGACCAATTTGATTGCTATCTTGGATGACGTCATAGACCTACTTATCGCCATGTGTCATTACTTCATCATCGAAAATATTGATCTCTGAATCAAACGTGATCAAACCCTGCAAGAAACTGTAGAAAACGTAACTTTAACTCAAAAATGGCCACGGGATGGGGGCCGTGAATTACAACATAGGCTGCTAAACCATTTAGAATGAAAGTCTTGTTGAAGTATATTGTAGAAGTTCCTTAAAAGGCAAAAAGAAGCGGATGCAGTATTTTTACTGAAATTTTGAGATAATATTCAATAAAAATAATGTCCGGCGCTACAGTGAAAGTTTTCGATATGTAATAAAACGGGAAAAATTTTAAAATTTCTCTTTGTTTCAAAGGTTTTGAATGTCATTTAGACCAGATTTTTATGAGGTAATAATATTTTAATTTTAGATCAGTCTATTGGGATTATTATTATATATTTGCCATATATCTTATTAGAAAATTGTCTGAATATTTTAACATGAATTACGTAACTATTAGAGGTCAAAGACATTGCATTGACTTTAGTGGTAAAATGTGTCATAAATTAATGAAGTAGGTACAGGGTGATTCCCTTATTATTATGGTAAAGCCATGATGGTAATTTAAGGCTTAAAATATTTTTACTATGTTGTTCACATTTTTATGCCATGATTTTGCTCACATTTTAAACCTTTCTTTCCAAACTTTGGATTTCTAGAGTAAAACACCCATATTTTTCAAGTTTTCACTGGTTTTTAAGCGTTCAAAGAAAGTATTACCAAAAAAAATTTTTTTTTCTGGTAAAATGAAAAATATTTAATGTTGTTGAATAGGATTATTTTATGTTGAAAGGAAATGAAAATATCTCGAAAACTGTAGCTTTGAAAGATTTGAACCTTATAACAAAATTTTTGGGTAATATTTACGAAAACCAAAATCTGAAAACCGAATATCAATAGCTGCTTTACTTCTAAAGTTTTGATTGTTTTTTAATATATTTTAAGGTTTCTTTCAAATAACTCGGAAACTAAAGCTCCCACGAATTTGGACTTTATAACAAAATTTGTAGTCCATATTGCTTTTGTTAAAATTTTTTAAAATATTTTATACCCCTTTTGCCCCCTTCAACCCCCCACCTCCCTACCCAAAAAGTTAATAAGTTCATGGTCAGCCGATAGAGGATTATTGTACTAAGTTTCGATAGACGGGTTCTTGAGTTATCGTGTATACAGACAGACAAAACGCGAGTAAAAAAGCACAGTTTAGCCGCGAGTTGTTAACACTATTTTTTTTTAATACCATTATCAAAAAATCCGAGAAAAACAGGAAAATACTTTTGAAAATCTCGAATGAAGAGAACTTCTAGCAACACACCATCTTTACACTATAAATCAAGGCGGCTGGTAAATGAAATAACAATCGTTTCCATAGCGATGTGTCTTTTTACTCGGTGACGTTCATTCTTGCGACATTTTAATCTTTGACAATTTGATATTTTGACTATATTTTTAAATTATTCTTTTGTAAATACTTGGTGAAAATTGACGGAAATGGCTTAATTCTTAGGAAAGAATAATTAGATTTTTTCAATATTACTATTTTCCGCTATTTCTCTTTAACTTTGGATAAAAAACGGACAGAAATCTTTTTTTGCACCCGTGATCAAAAATAAAAGTTTTTTTTAATCGGTAACCAAAAAAGCCATGCTTTAGTTATCTGCAGACAGTTACTAAAATCATGTTTTTGATGAAGGTATAAAAAAAAGGATTTTAGAGAGAAACGGAAATAATTCAAGGCAATTGTTTAATGAAAATTTCTGTTTTATCATCTATCTGTCATCTTTAGTGGTGTCGTGAATATGATTTCTATTTTGCCGTTTTTATCCAAAAAACAGCAAAAATTGTGATTGTTCAAAGCGTAAAGACTTTAAGACAAAGGGTGGTATCAATGTTTTTCAATCAAAGTTCTTTACAGTCTTTAAATTTACCAAAAAACGTGTCCTACTATAAGTTTATTTTAGCACATCTAAAAATAATTTAACAGGATGTAAATAAATTATTTTAGGGTTCATCGTGGCTCTACCATTAGAGCTGGAAAAAATTTTTATGTACAGAATAATTTTTTATAAACTTTTAAATGACTTTCCTAAAAATTAGCAGCTACTGTCAAATTATGGGGACTATTAAAATCGTGAAATTTTCACTTTTCTTAATTTTATCAAAAATGAGTTACTAAAGTTCGTAATCGATGTCTGTCTGTATACACTATCACTCAAGAACGCCTTAATCGATTTTAACGAATTTTGGTATAAAAATCCTCTATCGGCTGGCCATGAAGTGATTATCTTTTGGGTAGGGTGGTAGGGGGGAAAAGGGGGATAAAATATTTTTTTTTTCAGATTTAAGTTTCCATGAACGTGAACTACAAATTTTGTTATAAAGTCCAAATTTGTGGGAGCTTTAGTTTCCGAGTTATTTAAAAAAAAGTTAAGATATATTAAAAAAATCATAACTTTAGAATTAAAGCAGCTATTAATATGCGGTTTTCATATTTTGGTTTTCGTAAATGTTAACCATCTCCTAAAGCTATAGTTTCCGAGATATTTTCATTTCTTTTCAACATAAAATAATTGATTGTATAGTGGACTATCCGTGCTCTCTAGCACCAGTTTTTTTTAAAAATAGAACACCATGATTTCAATCATCAATTGAAACCAGGAAAAACGGATCATTCTAAATTTTACATCGTATAAAGGCTTATTATGTATAGCTATAATACCAAGTTTTTAAAGTTAATTTTGTTCGGATGTCTCGAAATCCGGCCAGCTTACAACTGTTTGTTCAAATTGAATAAGTAATCTCGTCTTAACAGTCTAGGCCAGGAAATTGACATTTTAAAACCCTTCAAGATTTATTCAAATTCCCTTTCTTTTGAAGGAAATATGTCCTCTTAAATATTGAAGTAGTCGAGAAAGTTCAAAGAAGAGTAATTAGTTAGAAATGTTGTCTTATTTTTTTTCGTTTTTTTATAAAATCGATTCCATTTAGGGTTTTAAGATGATGAGAATAACTAATAAATAATGAAAAGAGTTTTTGTTGGTAGTTTCCGCCTTGGTTCAAGAGGATTAATTATTTAAGTCTAGACGGCGCTATAAATTTAAAAAATTTGACTGTGATAAACGAAACAAGATTTTTTTAAGGAAAATTCATAAATGGTAGCCTTTGGGCGATTAGACATTTACAGTGGGATTTACTAAAACGGTTTAGTCTATTTTAACACGGTCCTAAGTTTAAGTGAAATTTTTGGTTTTCAGCATTTTAAACGAACTCTCCTTGAGTTTTGGACGTAGTTTGATTTGTAAGAAGAATTTTAATAAATTTGTTTATTCAATAATCATCTTAACACAATCTTTTGTTGGATTTAAGAGAAAATTTTGAATTTAGAAGGAAAGAAAATTAAAAAATTTAAACCCACGCGGGGTTTCAATAGTAAACACTCTGTAGAATAAGTTAAAATTGAGGTTATATGTCACTCTAATTAAAGCTTACCCTTGTTAATTAATTTTTCCAATTAATACTTGATGTCACACAATGATTTAGATGAGTAATAATAAAATAGGGAGTAGATTAATTTTGTATTTATTTAAAAGGTGTTTTTATTTATGAAATGTATTAAAAAACTTCAGTGCAAGTTTCTTTTACATTTCTGTCACTGTCGAAATGTCAGTTTAAAAATATTAGCGCTGCGTTCAATCACAAACAGCGAGTTCAGATCTTTTACCTCTGCTTGCACCTTGGCTTGCACCAACCTCTACTGATGAAAGCTACAGCTTTAAAATGATTGGGCTTTGAGTAAGGAAAGTTTTTCTGACTGAGCTTTTAGATGACCTCAATGTTTTACTTTTAGTTTGTAAATAAATTAATAGTTGTTTTGGGTTTTTTTGTTTGGTATATTTTTCGTGCATAATCAGTGACCTTCACTTATGTCTGCTTTGCCTCGTAGTACCCTCATAAATATATTTTTTGTGCTGAAAATGGGTTCAAAATATGGCGTTTTTCTGGACAAAATAGGAGGTGTTTTATTGGGTAATGAATAACTTGGGATATTAAATAAGGTAAATTAATCCTTGTAAAAACGGTTACTTAGGGCATTTATCAACGAACTTATTACCAAGTGCCACAAAACAATCCTTTTTGGGGGCTATAAATTTAAACCACCCCCCTGAGGTGGTCTAAAAAATCACCAACTTTATAACCTCAAACACAAATAATAAAGCTATTATGTGCCAAATTTTTGGCGTATTCGCCATTTGCCATTTTGAAACCTGTCAAAAAAAATTAGTTTTAGGGCATTTTTTTCTAAAATATGGTGTATTTTGAGAAAAAAAGCAGTTTTTCAGTGGTTTTGCAATAACAATACTGTATGGGTAAGTGTTTTTTGAAAATTGGTTTTAAAATTTAGTAACCCTACAGGTGTAAATATTTAGACCTGTGGGGGGGTACTATTTTAGATTTTACTAAATCCCACTGTTAATGTTTAATTTCCAAAACGTTATTATTTGTAGATTCTCTGAAAAAAACTCTTTAAAATGACAGCCAACATCATAGGGTATCTTATTTAGTTTGCGAGATAATCCTTTGAAAAATTGAAATTTTAAGACTCTGATTGCAGATATCTCGAGAACTAGATATGCGAACTCTATGATATGATGTATCTTTAAAAAGCAAATTTTATAAGGATTTAAAATGTGGTATCGAAGCAAAAGATCGTACAAAAATGTTAGAATAGCCCCCAAAAATGTCCTCCCCAAAAAATAACTATAGTTATTTTTTGGTGCATTAGTTTATGTGGAAATAAGCACTTTAGGTTTCTTTTTTTACAAACTTTTCAAAATGATGCCAAAAGTGGTACTTTTTAATTAACAAAAAATAGTTGAGTTGAGGACCCAAAAAATATTTTTTTAGCTTTTTTAAAACCTTCTTCTCTAAAGCCTCTAGAAGCACCGTTCCATTTAAAGAATCCACCCTGTATAGGTTTTTGAGACATACAGACCCCTGGCCTTAATTACATCAATGATTTTTATTTTTACATGTAATTAAGGCCAGGGGTCTGTATGTCTCAAAAACCTATACAGTGTGGATTCTTTAAATGGAACGGTGCTTCTAGAGGCTTTAGAGAAGAAGGTTTTAAAAAAAGCTAAAAACATATTTTTTGGGCCCTCAACTCAAGTATTTTTTTTTAAATTAAAAAGTACCACTTGTGGCATCATTTTGTGAAGTTTGTGAAAAAAGAAACCTAAAGCGCTTATTTCCACATAAACTAATGCACTCAATTTCTTTTTTAACAAGTTTTCCAAAAAGGTGCTACAAGTGGTAGCTTCTCATTAAAGAAAATAGTTGGTAGGCAGTTGGGGGCCCCAAAAAATGTTTTTATCATGGGCGCAAAGTCCGTAAATAGTAGTTTTAACAACTAGTGGCTAAAATAGTGCTTCTTTTTACAAGCGTTGGCTTAAATAACTTGCGCAGCGAGGTTAAAAACGCGAGTAAAAGAAAATCACAGTTTAGCCGCGAGTTGTTAACACTATTTTTTTTTAATACCTTTATCAAAAAATCCAAGAGAAACAGGAAAATACTTTTTTTTATACCTTCATCAAAAACGTTAACTGTCTGCAGATAACTAAAGCATGGCTTCTTTGGTTACCGATGCAAAAAAAGTTTTTTTTTGATCACGGATTCAAAAAAAGATTTCTGTCCGTTTTTTACTCAAAATTAAAGAGAAATAGCAGATAATAGTAATATAGAAAAAATCTTATTATTCTTGCCTAAAAATTAAGCTATTTCCGCCAGTTTTCACCAAGTATTTACGAAAAAATCATTTAAAAAAATCGGCAAAAAATTAAACTGTCAAAGATTAAAATTTCTCGACAATAAACGTCACCGAGTAAAATCGCCCATCGCTATGGAAACCATATTGTTATTTCGTTTACCAGCCGCCTTGATTTATAGTGTAAAGATGATGTCTTGCGAGAAGTGCTCTTCGTTCGAGATTTTTAAAAGCATTTTCTAGTTTTTCTTGGATTTTTTGATAAAGATATTAAAAAAATAGTGTTCACAACTCGCGGCTAAACTGTGCTTTTTTTTACTCGCGTTTTTAAATACCTCGCTGCGCTCGTTATTTAAACCAACGCTTGTAAAAGCACTATTTTAGCCACTAGTTGTGAAAACTACTATTAAAAATCTCTAACGAAGGGCACTTCTCGCAACACACCATCATATACAACATCTTTACGCTATAAATCAAGGCGGCTGGTAAATGAAATAACAATACGGTTTCCATAGCGATGTGCCTTTTTACTCGGTGACGTTCATTGTTGCGACATTTTAATCTTTGACAGTTTACTTGGTGGAAACTGGCGGAAATGACTTAATTTTTGAGCAAGAATAATTAGATTTTTTCAATATTACTATATTCCGCTATCTCTTTAATTTTGGATAAAAAACGGATACATTTTTTTTTGTAGCCGTGATAAAAAAAAAGCTTTTTTGGGTTGGTTACCAAAAACGCCATGCTTTAGTTATCTGCAGACAGTTACTAAAATCATGTTTTTGATGAAGGTATAAAAAAGATTCGCTTTTAGATTTTTTTAAAACCTCTTCCCTAAAGGATCTAGAAGCACCGTTCTATTTAAAGAATCCACCCTGTAGTTTAAAGTTTACAAATTTTTTTTCTTGAATATGCACTTTATTCTAACTGATTCTTGAAGAAAAAATAAAATGATAAAATGTACTATTACTACTATTCGTACAAAAAGCGATTTTTGTATTGGTTCATACAATTCTGAATATCTCTGAATCTAATTGCTAGATTTTTAAAATTTTGTCAGTTTTGTAAAGGCATTTGAAAGACCTTTAAAACAAAGTATCACTCGGCCCACTTTCCTTATTCAAAATATTGGCGTAAAGTTTACCCCTCGAAGTTACGAAAGTTTCAAGTGTCCCTCCCGAATAACATTTAGTATGTGGATTGCTGATTCAACTGTTTTTGGCAAAAAGCTTCATTGCTCAGCTGGATTTCTGTCGAATGAATTTTTGTAATTTTGCAGATGACTGTACTTACCGGGTGCTTCTCCGTCATATCTGAAGTTGGGCACGAGAAGGGTCTGAGCGTCAACTATGACAATGTTATCCGAGGAAACGTCGTGGACTCCTTGAAGGGCGTCAATTTTTTGAGGCCTTGGAAACTCGAAGCCGCGCGGGATTTTTACGTCTCCGAAACTGACCTGAAATATTAAAAAAATTGTAGAATTATCCATTATAGGTATATGGTGGGCCACAAAATTCCGCACTTTTTGGATTGGCTATAACCTTTGACTGGTTTACTGGATTTTAAAATATATTGGCTTTTATTCGGTTAAAAATTTAAAACTTCTAAAAAATTCAAGATGGCGGACGGGTTTAAAAAATGTGTAACTTTCATCCCTCCTGAAAAAAATTTATGTGCGACACTGAACAAGCTCTAAAGCTTTCACTACAAACGCTCATTGTGTCTGCTTATATTGAAGTATCATTTAATTAAATCAGTTGGGAAATAAAAAAGTTGTAAGTTTTTTGATTACGTGTGTTTTGGATTTTCATTGAAAAAAATCACAAAATTACGTACATTTTCCATTTGCTATATCTTTTGACCTAATTATTTAATTAAGAAAAATACTAAGAATCTAAATACCCATAAGTTTTTTATTTCTTATCCGATTTAATTAGTTGATACCTCGATATACGAAGAAAAAAGGGAGATTTGGAAATAATAACTCTTTTCAAAACTATCTGCCATCCTGATTTTTTTTTAATGTCAAATTTTCAACAAACGGACGCAACACTCATGTTTTGTCTTTTTAAACAATATTTATTTTAAAATTAAGTAATTAGGCCAAAGGTTATTGCAAATTGAAAAAATATGTAATTTTGTGATTTTTTCCAATGTTAAGCCCAAAAACTCATAATCTAAAAGCTCATAAGTTTTTAATTTCTTAACCGATTTAATTGAATGATACGTCAATACACACATAAACAATGAGCGTTTGTAGTGAAAGCTTTACAGTTTGTTCATTGTCGCAAATAAATTTTTTTCAGGGGTGAAAATTACACATTTTTTAAAACTGTCCGCCATCTTGGATTTTTGAGAAATTTCAAATTTTCAACTGAATCGAACAAGTACCACGTTTTATCTTTCTAAAAAACCAATACGTTTAAGAATCCAGCAGTTACGTCAACAGTTATAGTCAATCCAAAAAGTGCGGATTTTTGTCGTCCACCCTATAATAACTTTTTCTCCTTTTACAGCCACGCATTAATTACGTGAGGTGTTTTTTTTTTAATTTGAAACTGCCCCTCTCCTCCTTGGTGAGATTTGATATGGAGTGGTGGGATCCTCTGGTGGTAAGATTTATCCGACCCGTTCATCCAAAACTTTTTTTAAGGCATAAGCAATAATCAAAAGCATTTAAAAAAGGTTCCTAAGATATTCGAATTTAATTTTTATATGTTCATGCAAGAAATATACATTGTATACCGGGTGTCCCAAGATGTAAACTATCTTTATGAGATACTCTCATATTTGCAGTGTTGCATTTGCAGGGAAACTTGGCAACAACTTTCTTATTTTAAATTGAACACCCTGTATATTTTTGCATTTTTGGATTCTATAAAATATTTTAGGTATATTTTATGTATAATGTCCTATATCTATGTTCAACTGTTTTTAAAATATTGACAGGTGAAAATTGACATTTTTTAACTTTGACATATGTAACATCAAAACGGTTAAGGATAGAGCAAAACGGTTTTTATATTCCGATCTTGGTTTTTCACAAGCTATCGTTTTATACTATTTTTAACCCAGGGTTAAACTAACCTTGGGATATTTTAACCCTGGGTTTGGATATAAAACGATAACTTGTAAAAAAACAAGATAGGAATGTAAAAACCGTTTTGCTCTATCCTTAACCGTTTCGATGTTACGGGCTGTCAAAGTTAAAAAATTGGGTTGTGAAGGAAGTTTGTGCAAGAATATTTTATTTTTTAATCATTAGTTACAGAAGACACAAACCTATATCCATATAACTATGAGATACTATAGCGGCCCTGCCCTTGCATTTTCCGGAAAAAAGCCGTAGCGATAATAACCTAATCCCTAATCAAGTTAGCCTGGCAAAAATGCAGAGCCAAAAACTCGTGTGGGCACGAGCAGACTGCATCAGTCATGCGCAATAGATTTTTCGCCTTTGTCTTTGGCTTTGCCAACCTTGATTTTTACATTATTTTCTTTGTTTTTCAAAGTATTTGAGGGCTAAAACGGCATCGAAATTACACTTGCAACGCCCATTTTTTAAGCCGGAATATAAATATCTTTAAAGTGTGGTAATTTCCTATTGTGAGGCCCTCTGTGTACTAAATAATTAATTATTTTGAAAGTAGTACTTGCATGCATAATATCTAAGAACAAAACTATTCTGGGCGTTAAAAAACGAGTATTGTTTGCAAATTCCTTCGGATAAGTGATCTAGAAGATAAACAACACTCTTTCACATAATATAGGTAGAAGTTAAAAGTTTGCATTTTAAAAATACCACCGGTTGTGCAGTTGGCCTCGATAAAATACAAGATTGCTACGACTGTGTATGTCATTATTTTTGATAATAGAAAGATTCAGATACTCAAGACACGCAAAGGTGTTTTCAGGCAAAAAAATTGTTTTATTTTCGAGGCATTTGGTCGGATGACCCAGTAATAACTACGAAAGCACAAAACTTTAAAGGGACCGGCAGACAAATTAAGAAACTTCACCTGTCGCTCTGCAATTTAGCGACGAAGAAAAACTTACTTTGTTTTGATTCTGAACATTTAGAAAAGGTGTTGGAGAGATGTTTTCATCGATAGTTGGTACTCGTAAGTCATGACTACATAAAACTATAATTTTAAATATGACATGGCCTTACTGAAAAAGAATGTATATTTTATTCGAAGGTAAAAAAACTTTGTCTTGTTCGTCATCTAGTCAGCCTCGCTAGTTTTACTTTGCCTCTAAATAAATAAAATATAATCTACCATAATTTTTCAAATTTTTTTACAAAAAAATAAACGAGTTGCTTGGTTGTTTGATATATAGGGTGTGCCAAAAAAACGCACTTTTTTAAACGAATATTACTTAGCGGGAAATTGTCCGATTTTAAGAATATTTAGCTTTTTAGAAAGCCAAAGCTTCAAAGTTTATAAGACCAATGTCAAATTTGGCATTTCCTAAAAATCCAAGATGGTGGACCGATTTGAAAAATAGGCATTTTTACCCTCCCTAGATATTTTTTTGTGTGTGACACTGTAATAAATCTTAAACATCGGTTACGAAGCCACATTCTTTCGAAGCACATATTTTAAAAAATCGGACAAGAAATAAGGAAGTTTGCAATTTTTAAATAGACCAGAGTTTACTGCAAACTCTAGCTTATTAAGAAAAAATATACTTGTTTAAATAGCAATAGCTTTTTCAAAAATTGATCGATTTTAATAAGTTTAAACTTTTTAAAAGGCACAGGTCTCAAAATTTCTATAACTTTTGTCAAAAATGACATTTGTAAATTGACTTATTTAAAAAACAGGCATTTCTGACACCCCTAGAAAAAACTTTTTCTGCAACACTGTATTCAATCTAAAACATCGGTTACAAAGCCACATCCTTGCCAAGCACACCAATGAATTATTTTAAAAATTCGGAGAAGATATAAGGAAGTTTTAAATCTTGATTTTGCATGCAAAATCTAGTTTGATAAAGATTTAAAAGTTCTTTATTTCTTGTACGAATTTCCTTAATGTTAAATTGATGCGCTTGGAAAGGATGTGGATTTGTAACCGATGACTGTGATTGAACACAGTGTCGCAGAAAAAGTTTTTTCTAGGAGATTGAAATATGCCTATTTTTTAAATAGGTACGCCATCTTGGATTTTTAGTCATTAGTTCTGTAAATTCTGAAGCTTGTACCTTTTAAAAAGTTATTGCTATCAAGTAGCTTTTCTCTTCATAAGCTTGATTTTGCAGGTAAACTCTGGTCTATTTAAAAATTGCAAACTTCCTTATTTCTTGTCCGAATTTTTAAAATTACATATTGATGTGCTTTGAAAGAACGTGGCTTCGTAACCGATGTTTCAGATTTATTACAGTTTCGCATACCAAAAAATATGTAGAGGGGTAAAAAATGCAAATTTTTTAAATAGGTCCGCCATCTTGGATTTTTAGAAAATGTCAAGTTTGACATTAGACCCATAAATTTTAAAGCTTTGGCTTTCTAAAAAGCTAAACATTATTAAACTCGGACAATTTCCCGCTAAGTTATAATCATTTAAAAAAGTGCGTTTGTTTTGGCACACCCTGTACATGGGACTAAAGAAAAAAATTGGTTTTGCTATTACTTTGCAAGTGTTTTCTTTAAGAGCATTAAAAATTTGAGGTTATGTTTGAGGCTTTGGTTTTTCAAACACCACAATTTTTAAATGGTTATTTTTTTTAAACTGAGTTGGGCCGGTATTTTCTTTAAAATCATCATAAGATAAGCACTGTATGACGTTATTAGATATTCCGAATTCCCTCATGATCATCGCGAATCACACCCCAAAAGATATAGAAACAGTTTAACAAATTTCGACATTCCTTTCACTTAGTTACGAGTTTTGGACGGTTTTAGGCATGGGTCTATTCCCAAATAGTATCTATTAAAGAAGTTAAGGAAACAATTGGGAGTTCATCTAGATCGCCACTTAAAATGAGACATACATACTAAGAAACTTACTGACAAATTAAGGCTAAGGCAACAAAAACGGCATAGATTTGACAACACTGCTTTGCTATTTTTTTGAAAGATCAACAATAGGTGGCACCACTAATGCCGTTTCGAGTGAGATTGTGCAGTGTTCATAACACGGGCGAACACTATATGTGAGGCTAGCCTTCCATTAGCAGATTTTCCGCGCGGATTTCAAGTTATGGGTACGGTTGTGAATAGTTCTGTCACTTTTTCACTCACTGACAGACAAGGTCAAATTTCAAAATCCGCTCGGAAAAAAGCTTATGGAAGTCCAGCCTTAGACAAGTGGCCGGTGACTATTCGGAACCTGAATTCCAATACTCCAATCGAACTCACTGAGTTTCCCTGACTATTTTTTTTATCAGATAATAGGATTTATAAAAATCTACAACCGTATACGAAGGATTTTTCAAAATTTGGTGTAATTTTTAAAAAAAATTAAAAAATCCAAAAATTTTTGTTACAGACTTCTGTATTATCGACGAGGCCAAAGAAAAAGCCAGGTAAGATTTTTGACTATTGTTAGCCGTGTTTATTTTATTTCGGGAATGAGAGAGTCCAGCAAAAGTCTGGATACGGTTGTGAAGAATTCAAAAATGAACATTCCTGCCAAATTTAAACAGATTCTGTTTTCTCGTTTCCGATGTTCTGCCCGGTAAAGATTGGCCCAAAAAAAGCAAAGCAGTGTTGTCAAATCTATGCCGTTTTTGTTGCCTTAATATCGTTTCAATATCGGCAATTAAAGAAAGTTTAAAATTTTTTACAATTAGAAATAATCTACTTTGCTCTGGTGTGTTCACAGTTACAATATATGGAATCATAAGTTGCTGCCTACCAAAACAACTTAAAAAAAGTTAAAATTATGCAAAAACTATTTATAAAGATTATGTTAAAAAAAATTATACATATCCATCTAATTTAATATACATGGAAAGTAAACTTATGGATATTGACCAAATTACCAGCAAAAATATAAGTATAAACTGACTGAAATAAGTCACCTATATAATACAAGACACAAAAAACAAAGTTGTGCACAAACATTAAAAACTAAAAAAGAAATCGACCATAGAACAATATCGTTTTTAGGTCCACATATCTATCGTCAAATTTTAGAAAATTTTAGAAATATTGGAAACCTAAAAAAATTTAAATAAGCAGTGGATTTTTAATAAAATCCTAGAAGTTATTTCTCCAAAATTATAAACGGGAAACTGAGTTGAGCTTATTTTAGGTAAATAGAGTAGGTAATAGCATTAAGTAGTTTATTTCAATGGTTCGTAGGTTATTAATTTAATTTAGTTTAATTTTATAGTTAAATACTGTAACTAAACAGAATTTTTAAGCAACAGCCTTTCAAAGACTTTCAGTAGAATTGAGCTTTGGTTATTGTAAAGTCTATATTTATAATAAACATGTTAATTATTTTTATACCAACTGGACAGTGCTTTGTTAAGCGGATCAGAGGCGCATCGAGGAAAAGGGTTTGGGGTTAAAACCCCCCCGAGAAGCCTGGTTATGGTCACATTTTTACTTCAAATTAAGTGTTTTTTAATTATTTATCCTTCAAACTCCCCTCTCCCCTTCCCAGCCCTTCCCCCTGAAGTCACTTCCTGGGTGCACACTGAAACGGACACTAATAAGATTTTTTTTTAACACGGAGAACTACCACCACTAATTTTATAGTTAAATACTGTAACTAAACAGAACTTTTAAGCAACAGCCTTTCAAAAACTTTCTGTAAAATTGAACTTTGGTTATTGTAAAGTCTATATTTATAATAAACATGTTAATTATTTTTATACCAACCGGACAGTGCTTTGTTAACCAGATCAGAGGCGCATCGAGGGAGAGGGTTTGGGGTTAAAACCCCCCCGAGAAGCCTGGTTATGGTCACATTTTTACTTCAAATTAAGTGTTTTTAATTATTTATCCTTCAAACCCCCCTCTCCCCTTCCCAGCCCTTCCCCCTGAAGTCACTTCCTGGGTGCACACTGAAACAGACACTAATAAGATTTTTTTTTAACACGGAGAAATACCACCACTAATTTTATAGTTAAATACTGTAACTAAACAGAACTTTTAAGCAACAGCCTTTCAAAAACTTTCTGTAAAATTGAACTTTGGTTATTGTAAAGTCTATATTTATAATAAACATGTTAATTATTTTTATACCAACCGGACAGTGCTTTGTTAACCGGATCAGAGGCGCATCGAGGGAGAGGGTTTGGGGTTAAAACTCCCCTGAGAAGCCTGGTTTTGGTCACATTTTTACTTCAAATTAAGTGTTTTTTAATCCTTTAAACCCCCCTCTCCCCTTCCCAGCCTTTCCCCCTGAAGTCACTTCCTGGGTGCACACTGAAACGGACACTAATAAGATTTTTTTTAAACACGGAGAGCTACCACCACTTTTCACACGAATAGCTTTGTCAATTTTTGAGATAATTCGATTTAAAAAAAAAAATCAATTGATGACATCTCAAGATCTCTAGATTTAAACTCAGCAGATGTTTTATAGGGTTATCCTTAAAAAGCGAATTTAAGTTGTTCTTAGTGAAGGTAACCCTGTGTCAAAATGTAGTTATAAAGATTGCTTAAAGAGTGAAATGCACGATGAAAAGATGGTCTAGGAGATAAGGAAAGAATTGTAAAGCCTTACTCAGGGAAGAGCGAGAAAATCCGTTCTGCCTATAAAAACAGGACATTAAGTCAGGAATTGTGCGAATGGGTATCGCTCTTACATTTCGTTCAAGTACTTAGTATCAAGTAATTTTAAATAACTAAAAATAAAAATTGTTTTTTATAATTATCAATTTAAGTGTGTTTTTTAAGAGGATTAAATTCAGATTTTGATTTTTGTATTTCAAATTCATTTTAGTCTTTGTTAAAATAAACGTATTAAACATTTCTCTGATTTTAATTGATTATCCTAGTATTCTTATTCTAACTTAAACTTAAAAGTAAATTTATGAAATTTTTCGTCAGTGGTGGCCAATATTTACATGGAGTGGTTCGAATCACACGCGGTTGATACCGTAACATATAAACCTAAGCTCTGGCTGGTTGATGATACTTTTATTGTCTGGATCGGGAATGACCTACAACTTTCAGAGTTTTTTCACCACCTAAATAACATAAGACCCACCATTAAATTCACAATTGAGTTGGAGCAAAAGTATCAATTTTTTGTTCTTGATGTAGTTGTCAAACGAGTAGAAAGCGACATCAGAACAACAGTCTATCGTAAACCCACTCACACACGACAATATTTAAATCAAGGTTCAAATCATTCTGCTACAACCAAACGAGGCATATAAGAACTTTGTATAACAGAGCCGTTCAAATTTGTAACAATTCTCATGACTTGGAAATCGAAATAAGACACATTAGGAAGGATCTACAGCAGAGTGGTTACAGCCTTAAACTTATAACACACACTATTTCTAAATTTCAGCAACTAGGACAGAGATTACAAGATCAAAACCAGGCAAATATATTCCTTTCCGATACATTAAAGGAGTATCAGAGAAAATTCGAAGAGTAGTGAACAATTAACTTTAATATTAAATAAGCTTTTGAATCTAATAATTCAATACGAAGCCTTCTTAGTAAAACAAAACTGGAAAAGAAACAAAACAAGGAATGCATTTACCAAGTTCCTTGTGAGTGTGGTGAATCATACATAGGCGAAACAAAAATACTACTATCTGTTAGGCTTAAGGAACATCAGATGAATACCCAAACAAGTGAAACAACGAAATCAAGGAATGCAAACATGCATGCATGGTCAAAACAACACCGAATGAAGTGGACAGAAGCAAAGGTTTTGCACAACACACTGGAAGAAATGAAAATTCCTTTAAGCTGCCTTTATTGGGCAGAATTAGAGTATTTTCAGTAAACCAAGTGATGAAATTCCAAATATTTGGAAGCTCCTTCTTGGGCGGAGCCAACTTCTTAAAGTTCACGGTTGAGTGATTTGCACCTGAAGACGATCAGAAATTGTACTGATCGAAACGTCGTGTATAAATAAAATATAGACGATGGAAGTCCGAAACACAGAGTTAATTTCAAACACAGCATCATTATCTCAAAATTTCAAATTAAAAAACTAGTCTTACATTGTCCGAGACTTCGTTCGTGTAGCTTTTCGGTCTTTCTTAACCTTATTCTTCCCTCCTTCTCCTCCGCCCCTCCTCTTCCCACTAGTTCCACTACTACAATGCTTGTGAATCGGTTTACGGAAACCCAGACGGAAACATAAATTACGTCGATTTAAAGAAATAGTTGAGATATAAAATTAAATTTTTCGTAACGGACCCTTTGTGAAAGTTGTCACCGAAAACTTTCCCCAAAATTTAAATTCTTCCCAGGATGGCGCCTTATAATCTATATGATAATGGTTAAGCTTTCTGGATCATTTACAATTTAAATAGTGAAGATCCCTCGACGTTCTGCTACCTTTCCTAGTATCTTGTTCGCAGGTTAGCGGTATTTTCTGATAAGGTCACTAACTAAGTTACCATGCAAGCTTTAAAAAATTATTTTTAATTTTTCCCTAAAAATGTACTGTATAAACACCTAAAAAAATATTATTGTGTACTACATTTTTTGAATTTAGTGTTTTCATGTCCAAAAATCGACCAATTTTGACAATATTTGTGGCCAAGGAAAGACTAGAAAAAATACCTTGCAAACAAGAACAGTATTTCCTAAAAAAAGGTAATTTTTAAGTTTTAAAATCTATAACAAAATTACCTTGCAATGCTCATTCTATCCTTCCGAAAATCTGTTTACCTCCTGATTATATTTCTACTTTACAGTACCCATTCGTTCCTGTTCGTTTATTTTTTATTTAACGAAACAGTATTAAGAAACTAAATTTTCAGGAATATTAGCAAATAAGTTAAAAATAATCAGTTTTTTTGTAAGGGCGAGATTTTCTGCCGGTGTTTGAAGAATCGCGACCATTTTGTCAATTTTTTTTAATCAAAATAAATTTTCCAAAATAATCAAAATAAATAAAGATAGAGGACCCATCCCGTTTAGTACACTTTATTCTTTGGTTGAGGGGAGGTAGGATTAAAAATCGTGATCAATCACAATTTATTAGTCTTATCTCCGCCCACTAAAGGATTGTATATAAGATAGAGCGTAGATTAATTTAGTTCATTGTTTATCGTCTCCTGATGATGCTAACGTTGTTAGCGAAACGCGCGTCGAGTGCAAAAAAGTGTAGTTTTGGTTTGTGGAAAACAATCATAATTTTGTTTTGTTAAAATAAATTTATTATTAAAAACGAGTTAAAATCTAGAAAAAATTTACAAAGAGCTTTGCAAGTGCCATTTGATTTGTCATCAACAAAATCTAAAGAGCGACACCAACGTAATTTTAATGATTTAAGCTAAGTTTCGAATATAATATTTAATGTTGGTTTTAACGTTTTTTTATTTTTAGTCGTTTTATTTTTAATGTTGTTTTTTTTTTAATGTTGTTTTATGTCTTGATACACGACCGAAAATTGACTTTACAGGTCTGCACAGGTTTACAGGGCTAGCCTATGACTCGCCCTGTAACTGCATATGTCGCCCTGTAAAGTTCACGTTTCCAGTCTAATAACGTAAATAGCTATTCCGTTCTTAAATATACCTTTTTAGTTAGGTTGGCTGTGATTTGACTGGACAGCTTTTAAATTGCATTAATTATTGCTGATTTTTGGCCCGATGTCGATTGCCGAATTTGCCGTCATCGGCATGACGTCGATTTACGACATCGGACCAGCAGTATTTTTTGTCTGCTTTGCGATGTAGGCCCAATGTATGTTTGCCGACGCAACGTTAGATTGTGGCCCAACGTCGGACCAATGGTAAATTTTACTTTTTGCTGGCATCGGCATATAGCTGCTTAATTTGGTCGGTCTAACGTAGGCAAGCTGGTCTCGCCTGACATCGGTAAACTATTCAAATCCGATATTGGTTTCCTAAAGCGGTCCAACGTCGGCGATTTTCGAAGGTCCGCCAGTGGTAGCTTAAAGCGACCCGAAAATGGCAAACCACAAAGGTCCGATAATGGGTGGATAATAATAAGGCTCCACATCGGTTTCTCAAAGGGGGCCGACGTCGGTGTTTGACGAAGGTCCGTCGGTGTTTGTTGACACGATTCGACATTGGCAAACTACAAAGTTTCTATAATACGGGTGCTTGACCAGTCGAGGTGGTTTAATTGGCGGAAGAGGTGATTCTTGTAGAGAAGTACCACCCATCTTGTCAAGTCCGCATTCTAGTTTTGAAAAATCTTTGCTCATTATACACATAATAATATTATCTTCCACTGTACCGGGGACATAGTGATATAGTGACATTAGCGCCATCTTTACATACTAGGAAGAAACTATTAAGCTGTCTAAAAATTTTTATGTGACGTATTATCATCGGTTGCCGGTTATCGACCAATCGAACAAAAATCTGATCAGGCCATCGTCGGTCCTAAAGCAGATAGAGTGCGTTTCGGCATAAAGTTGACTTTAGTAAATCGGACCATCGTTAGTTGCCGGTTCTCGACCAATCAAACAAAGTTCCTATCGAACCAACGTCGGCCCTAAAGCAGATAAAGTGGTCGTCGGCATAAAGTCGACTATAGTAAATCGAGCCATCAACAGTTGCCGATTCTCATCCGATTAAACGGACCGTCGGCGGCCCTAAACCAGGTCATCGGGTCATCGTCAGTTGCGGATTTTCGACTGTTTTAACAAAGCTACAATCGGTCCATCGCCGGTCCTAAAGTGGTGTCGGCATAAAGTCGACTGTAGTAATGTGGACCTCCGTCAGTTGCCGATTATTGACAGAAAACTGAAAATCGCAATCTGTCCAACATCGGGCCAGCGTGTAGTCGCCGATGCCGACGTCGTCGACGTTGGCCCGATTCAATACCGACGATTTGTGTTTGCTGGGTTAGTTTTAAGCTTAAATCATAATTATCAGTAAACACAGATACAAAATGTTTCTTTTAAAACAAGTGACCACAGGGCGTCTTGAAATCAATTCCTTTTCTCTTTCCGACAAATGACTAGGGACATACATTTTTGTTTGTAATTTCTTAAATAAATTTGTGATTAGTGACCTTAGTATTTACGGGTCGAGGATCATCTGCAATTTTAATCAAGAGCGTTTCTGTTTTTGTATTTGTTTTTCTCGTTTTTCTTGCGTTTTCGTTTCCTTTTCTCAAGTAAAAACTCGATTTAATATGTATAAAGGGTGAAAAATCAGCGATTTCCTTGTAGTAATTTTACAGACCAAAAAGTATATACAGGATGGATTCTTTAAATGGAACAGTGCTTCTAGCGGCTTTACGAAGAGCTAAAAGCGAATCTTTAATGATTTTTTCCGGACTTTCTGCCCATGATAAAAAAAAAATTTGGGGCCTCCAACCGAAGTATTTTTTTTGAAATGAGAAGGTACTACTTGTGGCACCTTTTTGGAAAAGTTGTTAAAAAAGAAACCTAACACATCTGTCAATCAATGTATCAAAAATTTTTAAAAACTTTTGTTTTAGCTTCAAAATAAATTACATATTTCTCTATTTACTAAGCGGAATAAAGAAACTACTACACAACGATATTATTGGCGGCCCACTTGCGGGCCCTTACTGAAGGTCTAGGGCCTACGAATATTTTTTTTATGAGGAGATACCACTTGTGGCAACTTTTTGGAAAGCTTGTGAAAAAATAAATTCAATTAAATACTTTTTTTGACATCTGTCAACCCATGTTTTAGCCTCAAAATAAACTACATATTTCTTTATTTACTAATTGGAATAAAGAAAATACCACACAACGACATTATTGGCGGCCCACTTGCGGGCCCTTACTGAAGGCCTAGGGCCTACCAATATTTTTTTTATGAGGAGATACCACTTGTGGCACCTTTTTGGAAAGCTTGTGAAAAAATAAATTCAATTAAATACTTTTTTTTGACATCTCTCGATCCATGTTTTAGCCTTAAAATAAACTACATATTTCTTTATTTACTAATTGGAATAAATAAACTACCACAAAAGGATATTATTGGCTTAACATTTTTAACACATGGGTTGACAGATGTCAAAAAAATTTATCTTGTGTGGTATTTTCTTTATTCCGCTCAGTAATAGAGAAATATTTAGTTTATTTTAAAACTAAAAGAATTAACAGAAAAATGAGTTTTTTTTAAATTTTTGACACATTGTTTGACAGATGTCGAAAAAAACTAATGCGATAATTTTTTTTTTAACAAACTTTCCAAAAGGTGCTACAAGTCGACACCTTAGAATTACAAGGTTCTATCTATTTTTTTTAAATAGTGCTCTAGAACTATGCCATCTGTTTTGTTTAAATATTTTAAACTAATAATTTAATTTGACTTAATTTCAAAGATTTTAAAAAAGTTGCTCTGATCTATTTTTTTCCACAGGAAACTGTCAATGTTTGACACGGAAAATTGGGACAGAACTTTGTAATTCTTAAAATAATTTTTATATTAAGAAACTGGTGGATAGAACTTTGGTACATTTAAAAGTTTTAACTTCTCGTTAACCGAGTTTAATAAAATTTGGTAAACTTATGTAATTCCGGTCACATTATAATATTACAATAGAAACTGCGTTGGTGGGGGGTAGTTAAGAAAGAAAGTGGGGGTTAATTTATTTAAAAATAAAAAAAATCATAACTTTTAAATCATAGCTGCTACGGATATGCAGTCTTTAGATTTAAGCTTCCCTAAGTTTTTTTATAATTTTATAACAAAAAAAAGATATTGTTGTGTGCTCTAGGGAGTAGTAGGGGGTTGATATATTTAAAAATCCATAAATTTTTAAGCAATGATGATATGAATATGCAGTTTTCAGATTTGAGTTTTGCTAAATATGTCCTTATAATGGATAAAAAAGCTATGATGTTGGGTGTGGGGTGATTGAAGGGGTGAGAGGAGTTAATATATTTAAAAATTTGTAACTTTTGAACCAAAACTGCAGTTTTTAGATTTAAATTTACTCAGTATTTCCAAAACAAAAGAAAATACACTAAGAAGCAGAAAGTAATTAATTAAATAAAAAATAAGTTTTAATAAAGCTCTCAGTTTTTAAAACGGACTAAAAAGTATAATATAATTTCATGTTCATGGAGATTAACGATAAAAGTCGCATGCAATAATTAAACGTAAGAACACAATTTAATTTAACTTTTTTTGTATAAAATTGGTTTTCAAACAAAATAATATTATTGGCATTAATTTAAGAAAATTAAATGAATGAATACAAGTTTAATAAAAAAAAAATAAATCCTTAGGGCTTTTAAATGTACTAGTTTGCAAAAAAGAATACTTACTTAAAATTACGGTTCCTATGATTCCGCGGATGCATGCGGCTGACGGACTGCGTCTGACTCATACGGTTGAATATAGGCACGAAACGCTGACGGGCCAAAGGAAACGATTACTTGCGTCAGACGCTCGATGACTCCGCCGCATCATAGAAAACGTACCTTAAAAGGGCGGGGGGGGGGGCATTTTTATTTAAAAACAGCAAAAAGATAATTTAAAAGTCAGGACTGGCAGAGGAAAAAGTATAATCAAAATCGCGACTAAAAATATTTTGTTCGATAGAACTTTGTAATTCTAAAATAATTAAAAGTCATCCACTTGGAACTTTGTAATTTTCTTAATAAATCTGAAACTACCCACCGGTTTTTTTTTATTTATTTTTTGTTTGATAAAGGTCATAATTATATATTAATTTTTGCAAAAAAGTTAAAATGTCAAAATGTTGTAGATAGAACCTTGTAATTCTGATGTGACGAAGTGGTACCTTCTCATTAAAAAAAAATACTTGGTAGGCCCTGGGCCTCCAATTGGAGGCCCAAAAATTTTTTTTGCCATGGGAGCAAAGTCCGTAAAAAATCATTAAAGATTCGCTTTTAGGTTTTTTCAAAACTTCTTCCCTAAAGCCGCTAGAAGCACCGTTCTATTTAAAGAAGTCTCCCTGTATATACATACCGAGGACTATATATACCCAGTACACGTAAAACAAATGCAGAGTTGAGGGAGAGTGAATCCATGTGGTTACTACTTACCCAAACCTTAATATTTCACAAACAAAGTAAAAGAAGAGACCGAAATTAAAGCAAAATACTACCATTAAAATATTAGATTTGTAACTTGTTTATATCACCAATATCAATTTATGAAATAGAAAAAAATATACTAAATTATAAATTTCTTCAAAAATGCTTTAGAGATGTTGTTTAAGCTTCCGAAGGACAAAATACCAGCACAAAGTTCCGAATTTTGTGTAAATGTAAATAATAAAATTATTTTTAAATTTTGTTTACAAATTAAAGTGTAATGGCGTCTTACCCTGTAAGTCACAAATATGACCGCCTTATCTAGGTGACAGTTATGAGCCTAACAGAATGTGGTCAAATCAATCGAATTGACTTGACATTTTTTTTATGTGTCTTTTCAACAGTAAATGGTATTTTTTTGGCAAAATTTTTCGTAACATATTAAAATTTTGTTTTTTTTAAATTTTTGTTAATAGATTTTGAGATGGGTTTCAAGTCCCCCTGTAAACATGATATATATTTGCCTGCCTTTTTTATTAGCCGCACACTTGTTTGAACCAAACCAAAAGTTACTATGATGTTACTCCGTTGTTTTTTTAGTCAAAATAAAGTGTTTTCGTTTTTTTTTTGTTGTTTTGATTTGTTCAGTACTGGTATACAACCCGAATGACTAGTTTTTTGCCTTTCATAAGTACTGTGCGATAACTCTTTTTATTATTAGCCTCAGAGTTAGGGAAATTTTGTCAATCGCAACTGATTTAGGCTCACAAATGTCAGGTAAAACTAGCGGTCATTTTATTTATAGGATATTATCATTTCACCTGCACGGCACGTGTTAGTGTTTATGACAACCAAAACATTCCTATGTCCTGACGGATTCAACTACTATACTGTATTTGAAAGGATCCCCAGCTAACAGACGCGAACACGCCTCAATTTTACCCAATGGAAATTGACACAGGGCAGTGCCCCGAAATTGGTTAGTTGCAAACTTAACACTAATCGGGTAACGAGATGGCCGACGAGCTCGCCAGGATCGGGGCAAGCACCCAGTATATAGGGCCGGAACCACTCCTAGGAACAACCAAGAGGCAATTGCAAAGTCGACTCAATAAATGGGCCAACGATGCCATGACGACCGCTTGGAGAGAAGGAACAGGATACAGACAGACCAAGGACTTTGTAAAGGTCCCGGATGTAGCCAGACAAAAATTGCTTCTGGGGAGATCGCGAAGGGACGCTGGTCTGCTGACAGGTATCATAACAGGTCACAACCGGTGACCCGGATCGCGGTGGAGAATGACTCGACCTGCCGGGCCTGCGGGCGGGCAGAAGAGACATCTCGACACGTTATAGCGAACTGCGAGGCATACCAGAGGACGAGATACCAGGTATTCGGTTTCCCGACCCTGGATGAGGAGGACCTGCACACGCTCAAATGGGACAAAATATTGGACTTTGCAAAAAGAACAGGTGCAGGCGGTGGATTAGGGACTGGCTCGGGGTAGGGCAGAAAGGGCCCAGGGAGGCCTACTTGCCAGGCTTCGCGTCGCCCCTTCTCTACTACTACTAAGACTAAAATTGGTTGGACAAAAATAGTCGCGCCCGCGTTTACAACAACCCGGCCAGAAAACCTGACTTGCACATCTAAGAAACCGCTGAAAAAACAGTTAGTAAAAAGACGGTCATAAATAGTTGTGACGATGAGTTCAGTTGCGATCAACGTTTAGTCATCGTAAATTATCGACGTCGACTTCAGTTTTTAACACAACTACTATTTACTATAATTTCCCTATATAGCGTGGATTTTTTAAACGGACCGGTGCTTTTATACCCGTGTGCACGGGTTTGGCTTGACATGTAAGCCGAGCTTAAGCTTTAGTTTTGGTATGAATGGTGTGGAATATCATGTAAGTGGCACCTAAGCTGCAGTTAAGATAAGCCGTAGAATTACTTCGGCTTAAGCGCATTTTTAGGTTATGAAAGGTATTTTTTTGATTATGTTTTTAAACAAAAGCCATTAATTTATTCAGATTATAAAACTGTTCCGTTGCCTTAAAATATTTCTGTGATTGTAATAGTGGTCTGTACTTAAAATGGAACTTGTTTGGGATTACGAAGAAGATGAAGAATTAGACTTTATAATTAATTTAATACCTACCAAGAAGGATTTTTGAAAAAATGAGATGAAAATACCTTTTACAAAAGGTTTAGAATGTCCAAAAAAATCATGTTTTTTTCGCTAAGCGAATAATTCACCTTTTTTTTGCCAATTCGTTGTAGAGAAACTGAAAATTGGGTTGGGTTATTCTGGCGGTGTAATAATTAGTATGTTTTCACACCCTATGAAAGAAAAAGAAGACAATATTTTCAATACGTATTGATTACGATGTGAAAACGTATACTAAGTAAATAGTCAGGTTTTACAGTTAACCAATTATAGTAGTTTTATTTGCCTTTTCCTCCATAAAATCAACAATGAATTTTTTTTAAAACAACCTTAAATTTTACGTGTTTTTTTTTGACAGCTGACAGGTAATAATCATGATCACCACACAAAAAACACAAAAAAATGCAGATAACTGCCACGTTGCCAATAATTTCCTTACTTTTTCCAAGTGGAACATATTCGGAACCTTTGCAAACCAAGTAAATGTCAAGGGTCACCCTCAGTTCAAGCGGCACTTGAACAAGTGGAAGAAGTGTTGTGCGAGTTTTTGACTAGTATGCAATATACTTCCTCCAGGTAAGTAAAGCTAGAATTTTTATAACCTTTATATATGCATGTCAGTCATAAAACGAGCGTTTTATTTTTCTAATAAACAACAATTGGAAATACATAGTTAATTTGGTTTGACATTTTATACTCATGTGATAGTCAAGCCTGTAGTAGTAAAACAAGTTTTTTCTCTTTAATGGTTTTAGCATTCGGAAATCGTCACTGGTTTAAGAAAATAAAAGACAGTAAAATATTTCCGATAGGTAATAATTTGCCACGATTAAAGCAACAAACTTAAAAAAAAATTTCGACCCATTTAGCGAACGAATTGCCGAAAGAACGCAAGGTATAAACATAGAACAACGTACCTATTGAGAACAATAAAAAAGAAAACCTTTTCTGACACTAAATTCAAAAGAACTCTTCTGATTTTAAATATCCGTGTAGACAATCCTAAAAAGATTTTGGTTCCCTTTTGGACAACCTTTTTTTGGCATTATTTTGGTAGTATTTTAGTTTTGTATTTGATTAATATTTTTAATATTTTTTTAAATTTTATTTTGCTAATTTATTAGAATTAAGTTTTTATTCTCTTTTGAAAGCCTTGTTCTGATAACAGTGGGTATCGCAAAGTCTTATTATTTGTAGTTTTCAATGGAAGTAAAAATACCGTTAAAAAATTGCTCAAATTTACTGTTTAAAAAGTACCTAATGGTTTATTACAAAAATAGAAGATCCAGAATATTATTACTTGCATATATTATAATTATAATAACTAATATATCATAGCGAATACGAAAAACATTTTTTTTATACCTTCATCAAAAACATGATTTTATTAACTGTCTGCAGGTAACTAAAGCATGGCCCAACTGAGGAACAAGACCATACAGTTGTGTTTTTAAATGTTCGTTACAGTAGTATTATTGTAATATAAAAGTTCATTAAACAACAAGGTTTGAAAACGACTCTTTGCACACGATCTAGACAGTTTGGTGGACCGAGCCGAAGGCGAGGTCCACAAGTCGAGGAAGAGTGTAAAGTGGTTTTCAAACGAGTTTTTTACGATAATTTTTATACCACTGCAAAAAAACACAGGTCAGAAAAATCAATTTAACTCTTTTTTATTGATAAAATGTATAATATTCTATTTGAAGTATCTAATCAACAAAACAAAGAAGCCGTGACGGTTGCTATGGAAGTCAGCCAATTTATATTGTTGGGTGACAACAACAAAAATCACAATGACGGGAGACCCGTGTGCAAAAATGACGTAAGCGTGGGTAAAAATGACGTTAGCGTGTGCAAAACGTTTTGCACACGGCGTGCGTTGTCAGATCGTGTTCTCCGTGCGTAAAACCCCCTTTTTCAAGACAGTCGTATAAAAACATTATTTTGATATCAATCTTTTAAAATTTTAGTCCAGCATAGTATAAAAGTCAGTGTCAAAATATAATTCGTTGGTTTAGCATGCAATTTAAAAAATATCTATGTTTTTTACGTAGCACTTTTATGATGCCGATAGTGTACAATACAATAGTTCTCGACCTTTTTTATTTTCTGTAAAATATATTTGCTTTTCTATAGATGAAAGTAAGTATAGGGTCGAAAAGCCAAAAACTCATATACATATTATGCAGG
Organism: Oxystoma pomonae; assembly: GCA_963921995.1. NCBI lineage: Eukaryota > Metazoa > Arthropoda > Insecta > Coleoptera > Brentidae > Oxystoma > Oxystoma pomonae. Next base: position 23,631,861 of record OY998164.1, on the reverse strand, counting down.
GGCTTTTTGAAAAATATGCATTGTAGAATTTTGGCCTTTCGCTTTTTTATCAATGATGATTTCTTTTTGGTGTAAATTGCTTTCCTATAGATAATTAATTTAAAGTACACATTTTTTTCTCAAACTGGATTTTGTCTGTAAGCTTTAGCTTTTGAGATATAACCCAAAAATTCCCTCAAATTTAGTCCATCCTGTATAACTTTTCCCCTGTTGTCTTTACTGTTTTTTCATTGTCAATGTCATTTTAAAATCATATACCCAGCCTGCAGTCTGTAAAACAAAGATTAAGTATTAAGCTCACTTACATCGAACTCCTCGCACCAAACGTACAGAATTTTGATATCCCTCAGAGTTTTGCCTTCGGGCAACGTTAAGGTCACTGATTCTTTGCGGTATCTCCTGCTGATGATACCGTCCTGAGCGTCGTCCCTGATTTTGAACCCGTTTTTGTCGGCCACATTGTTAACGTTTGCGTACCAGTAAGCGGCTAAAATTTGGAAAAAAAATTAAAAGTAAGCGTCTCTTCTGCTAGTGAGTTATGAGGTCACTCAAGCCACACTCCTCCCCTAATTTTGAACCACTTTTAAAAATTTTGATCCACACTCCTTCCTAATTTTTTTATATTCAAAATGGGGGATGCAGCCCGACGTCAAGCTACACCCCCCCTGATTTAAAGCGTAGAGAAATATGAAAAGCAATTATCCCAAAAATCACCAAAAAGAATTTCGAAAAATCCACTACCCACACAGCAAGCCTTGGATATTGTATATCACAAAGATATTTAAAATTAGGATATACGGTTTGTATGTTACATGTATATTTTATATTTATTAGAAAAAAAAAACATGATTCGTTTAAAAAAAAGGAAACATGAACGGATATTTACTGTATATTCAGTGTATATACGATATCGTACATCCTAAAAATATGTTTTTTGTATACAAACCTTAAATTTTTTACCCGAATATAAGTAAATATTTTAAAATAAAACATTATGGATACGAACAGAATATACTTTTAAAGATATAGCATTGTTACATATCCACTAAAATTTTGACAAATATACATTATGTATATCGTGATATAGGATATACTATATAAATATATACCATTATGGATATTTGGTGTAATAGAAATATAAGTCGAATATTTTTCTGGAGTAATTAATACATGTTCAGAATATACTTATAGCGTATATTGAGTGTATGTTACCTAATGGGTACCTCTGGATCTAAATTGGATCTTTTTTGGAGGTCCTATGCACGTCGGGTGAATATCTGGGTTATATCCAAGGCAATATCCTTCTCCGTTTTCGTATATATGCTGGATATACGCGCAATATTTTTTTGCTATGTGGGTAGTAACCCTTTTTTAAAAAAAAAATTTGGTGGGGGTGAAGGTTGACGTCAAGCCACACCCTTCTCAAAAATATTTCGAACTTTGATATGCTTGTAATTTTGAACTAATTTCGAGCTAATTTTGTACAACCTTAAAAAAATTTTAACCACGCTAATTTCTGTGATTTTTTATATTTATTTAAAATGGGGGGGTTTAGACAATTGAAATCCAGAAATCTGTGTCTCGCAACACACCATCTTTGCACTATAAATCAAGGCGGCTCGTAAATGAAATAACAATGGTTTCCATAGTGATGTGCCTTTTTACTCGGTGACGTTTGCTTGGTGAAAATTGGCGGAAATGGCTTAATTTTTAGGCAAGAATAATTAGATTTTTGCAATATTACTATTTTCCGCTATTTCTCTTTAATTTTGTGTAAAAAACGGAGAGAAATCTTTTTTTACACCCGTGATCAAAAAAAAAGTTTTTTTGAATCGGTAACCAACAAAGTCATGCTTTAGTTATCTGCAGACAGTTACTAAAATTATGTTTTTGATGAAGGTTTATAGAAAATAGTAGTTTTTACAACTAGTGCCTATATTAGTGCTTTTCTTACAAGCATTGGTTTAAATTACGAGCGCAGAGAGAGTTTGATATTTTGACGATGTTTTTAAATGATCTTTTCGTAAATGCTTGGTGAAAATTGGCGGAAATGGCTTAATTTTTAGGCAAGAATAATTAGATTTTTGCAATATTACTATTTTCCGCTATTTCTCTTTAATTTTGTGTAAAAATCTTTTTTTACACCCGTGATAACAAAAAAGCTTTTTGCAGCGGTAACCAAAAAAACCATGCTTTGTTTTCACAACTAGTAGCTAAAATAGTGCTTTTTTTACAAGCGTTGGTTTAAGTAACGAGCCCAGAGATGTAATTAAAAACACAAGTAAAAAAAGCACAGTTTAGACGCAAGTTGTTAACACTAGTTTTTTTACACACCATCTTTACAATATAAAACGAGGCTGCTGGTAAACGAAATAACAATGGTTTCCATAGCGATGTGTCTTTTTACTCGGTGATGTTCATTGTCACGACATTTTAATCTTTTTCTAATCTAACAGTTTGATATTTTGACGCGAGAATTGGCTTAATTTTTAGATAAGAATAATTAGATTTTTTCAATATTACTAATGCTATTTTTCATTAGTTTTGGGTCTTGCACCCGTGATCAAAAAAAAACTTTTTTGCATCGGTAACCAACAAAGCCATGCTTTAGTTATCTGCAGACAGTTACTAACACCATGTTTTTGATGAAGGTATAAAAACTTTTTAATTTTTTATCGGATTTTTATAGAGTAAGACTTTTTGCAAAGAAAATTGTTTAAAATTTATGATTTTTGTAAAAAATGTCAAATGTCAAAAGTCCAAGATGGCGGAAATAGTCTAAAATAAGGTTTTTAATAACATATTTGCAACTTCTTTGGAAGCACCCTAAGCTTTTTTTAATAAAAATAAAAAAGCTTTTAACGAAGTATTCCTCATAAATTTTATGGTTTTTGCATTAATACTTCGTTAAACGTCAAATGATAAAGGCTTTCTTATTTTTATTAAAAAAGTCTCTAAGGTGCTCACAAAAAAATTGCAGATCTGTTTTTTCAAACCTTATTTTAGACTATGTCCGCCATCTTGCACTTTTGAAATTTGACATGGTAAAAAAAATCGTAAATTTGGAACAATTGTCTTTGCAAGAAGGCTTACTCTATAAAAATCGATAAAAAATTACAAAGTTGTTTCAAAAAACACTTTTGGTGTTAAGGACAGGTTCTGTATTTAGAGGAAATTTGAGTCAACGTAACTTTTGCATAAATGAACCAAATTTTATGAGTGATGCTTCGTTAAGAGTCTAATGGTAAGGGCTTTCTAATTTTTATTAAAAAAGTTAACAGGGTGATCATAAAAAAGTTCCAGATCTGTTTTTGAAAATCTTGCTTTATACCATTTGGACTCGAACTTTTGACATTTTACATTTTTTATATAAAAATCGTAAATTTTATACAATTGTTGTTGCAAAAAGGCTTACTCTATAAAAATATAATTTGAACACACGTAACTTTTGTATAAATAAACCGAAAACGTGAAATAGCGTTAGCTTTCTTACCTTTATAAAAAAAATACTGGGTGGTAAAAAATTGTTGCAGCTCGTTTCTAAAAAATGTGATTTTTATTTTTTTTTGTGTTGTTGGATTTTTGACATATGACTGTTTTTGTTAAAAAATTCTAAAACTTGTTTAGTTACCTTTCCAAAAAGCTAACATTTTTAAAAATCGGTTAAGGAACAAGAAAGTTATTAGAAAATCAAAACAGTCCAAAATTTTAAAGCTCACCCTATACTAGAAATCACGCAAGAAAAAGTATTTCCATCTTTGTTCGACCTGATTTTTTGAATATAAAAAAAAACCAGGCAGGAGTGTGGCTCAAAATTTTTAAAAGTGGTTAAAAATTAGTTCGAAATTAGTACAAAATTATAAGCATATTAAAGTTCGAAATTTTTTTGAGGGGGGTGTCGCTTGATGTTAAACTGCACCCCCCTTCATATTTAAAAAAAGAGGGTTACTAGTGGATTTTTCGAAATTCTTTTTGGTGATATTAGGAGTTCGAAACGCTTTATATGGGGGGGGGTGTAGCTTGACGTCCGGCTGCAACCCCCATTTTTAATATAAAAAAAAACCAGGAAGGAGTGTGGTTCAAACTTAGTTCGAAGTTAGTTCGAAATTATAAGCATATCAAAATTCGAATATCTTTGAGGGGGGGGGGGAAGTTGGATGGCCTGATTGACCTGAGTTATAGACCCCTTCACTGCCCTAAAAACATCGTTGTAATTTGCAGATAGCATATGGGTAACTATGAAATACTATAACGGCCCTGCCCTTGCATCGAAAAAAAAAGCCGTAGCAATAATAACTCTCCGAATCAAGTTAGCCTGGAAAAAATGCAGAGCCAAAAACTCTTCTGGAGCCTAATTCTTGAATTTCAATAGAAGGAACGATCCCTCAAGAGAATGGATCAATCCCGGGGAATGATCCCATCCCCCAATAAAACATGATTTTTCTTGGAACCTCTTCTTAATTTTAGATCTAAAAAGATAGAACTTACGCGCATGCGTGTCTGAGAAATGTGATCGATCCTTGGCTTTGGACTCGGGGAGCGCAAACACCCAATTTTTGATAGAATGGAATGAGCGATCCCCGCTCAAGAATACGAACTGCGTTCGACGTGGGATCATTCAACACAAGTCAATGTCGTTCTCTGCTCAATAATTCAGGCCCTGGGCGCGAGTAGACTGCGTGAGGCATGCGCAGTAAATATTTGGCCTTGCCCGGCGCCAAACTTGATTTTTTCATTATTTTCTTTGTTTTTCAAAGTTATTATTTACTTTGTTTATACGGGGCTCTTAAATTTAATTTAATTTTGTCGTATAAACACCACTAAAACCGATTTTAGGGTCGGCATAAACCCTTTAAAAACGCTTTAGCGCATGGCTTTCAAACTAAAAAAATACTCAACCCTGGTTTTATCGAAAAATCTGTTGTTAACTTATAATTGTTTTTTTTGTTTTTGGTTTTAAACTGACATTTAATGACATTTAATGAAGGACGTGTAACCCTTCAGTGAAAGCGATTTTATTTAAAAGCGTCCTTACCCTGACAAAAAAAACCTCATGAAAGGTCATAGCAAATAACAGATAGAACATCATAAGTTTTCATAATCTATGTTCATATAAACTTATTATATTTTATAATTTTTGACTAGTGACAGTGGTACACAAATCCCGCATAGGAGTTCATCATATTTTATCAGCCAGTTGGCTTATAAAAGTTTACAATATTTTATGATTTTTAATATGACAATTCCGCATAAAGGTTTATAAGATTTTATAAGATCTACCTGTAACATTTGAAAATTAAAAAAATTACAGTTCAACTTTAGCAGTTGTAGTAGTAGTAGTAGAAATAATGTAAGAGATTAATATACAGTCAAACCAAACTACAACCTAACCCAATCCACTATAATACAATAACACTCCTTGTGCTTGCGCAATATCTATATATCTAATAGAAAATTGTTCTCGTATAAGTACTTATTTATCGCCAGGAGCTGTGGGAGAGATGTTACTTTGTTAAATTTCTATGAGATTTCAGAAGCTAAAAACTATTTTTTTTTAAAGCTTTTATTTAACTTCCATTGTATCTATCTATGTAACGAACAAGATATGTTTGTTCGGGGGGAATCTTGGAACTTAATTTTGAACAACTCCCGACATCCGATCGGCTTCAAATTTGCCATACTTATATAGTTGCGGTGAGAACACAAGAATATAGTGTGATGAAATTGACAGTTCTCGCCTACTCGAAGGGGGTGGAGGGGGGTACAGTTGAAGAACGCAAGATTATAGTGTGATGAAATTGTCAGCAAGTAGGCCCAATTTTGTTGCGGATTATGAATTTTTAATCAGATGGGATCATGAGTCAAAAAATATTTTTTGGTAGAAGTAAGTAAGTATACTAAGTATAGCTGAAAAAACTGATAAAAATCAGGTCTATTTTTTATGAGATTTAATGAGGTTTTTTTGGCAGGGTGGACACATAAAAATCTATAAAATGTTGTAAGTTTGTCCGACTATAAAGTCTATTTAAAGACTTATAAAAAAATTGTTTTTAGCAACTCCTAGAAAATTATAAATGTTCATAAAAATCTGTCAAATTCTATGAGTTTTTGTAATCATAAACTATTCCAAAATCTCATAAAAAAAGTACAAACTCTTTATAAAAAACATTATAAAAAACAAGGGTGTAATCATAGAAACTCATTAATGAGTTGGTTTGACTATAAAATCTGTCCGAAAAATATAAAAACATCGGTTTCTATAATCCCATAATAGACATTATAAAAGCTGATAAAATTCAGGTGTGTTTTTTATGAGGTTTTATGCGGTTTTTTTGGCGGGGTATATAAACATGGGTGCGTATAAACATACTAATTGCTACACATTTTGCGACACATGGGCCATTATAGTATGTCGACGTTATCGCAATCCTTGTGATTATGTTTACTTTTATTAACTATAACATATCATTTCAGTACTATTGTTTTACGGAAAAATATTTTTTCCTACTTGCGTGCCGAAAGTACAACATTTCGCATGACGTGCTTTGCATTATGTTTATATAATCGTTTCTTACCAAGAACATCAAAACAAAAAAAAGCTTCTTGGAAACCAACTAATAAAATGTCAAAGTAACTGCAAGAAAATATTTATGTGCTGGGAAAAATGTTGTACCGAACATGGGCGTAAAATGCCATTTCTACTCTTGGTGGCGCGTTCGGGCTCTGGGATGCGTTCAGATTGAACCTTGGGATGATTCCCTTTCGCACCCCATGAAATAGGTTGATAAAATTTGTCCCGCATGCGCAGATCAAATGCACAACCATTTCTAACCTTATTTCAGAGACAATATTTTTCGTATTTCGGTTTTTTAAATTTGAAGTCTAGTGTTTGGCAATGGAAAGAATCAGTACACATTTCCATAATTTGGTTTTGGACGAGGAAGGCAATTTTGTTCTAGATGGAACAATCAAGAGTGGTAAAGTGAGTGAAAAAGTGGTGAAGGTGAATCATCCTCAACGAGTAGTTCTTCATTTATAAACGCATTTACCATTACTTCTTCCATAATTACAAGAAAAATTGAAATCTTAAGAGTGAGCTTATGATAATGCGTCTTGTCCGTTCATATTGGATGAATCGCCGGGCACTCTCGGAGTGCACTCTCTATCGGTTAACGCCCTGCGTCGGACTTCACTCGGACTCTTCAATCTGAGTGCACCCCTACAAGCGACGTTCCTGCAACTGGCACCGCGTGCAGGAAATAATCGATCCACTCCAATGGTACTATAGTGCGACTGGTAGCAGCGCGCGGTTAGCAAGCGGCAAGAACGAGGCTTTATGACCGGTTTTGCGAGCTTAACATAGTTACTTATGTTCTCTTTTTCTAAATGCGTGCATCTGAGAGAGAACCAACATACTACCCATACCAGGAAAAATACCTGCCTGCAAACCCTTTGCCCCCGCATGACTAACTATTTTCTTGAGATAGTTGTCCCTGACAGATATGCGAGATCGAAGGGTGTACAGGCGAGTATATACAGACCGCTTCAAGCTACTGCGAACATAGGACGGAAGAAGTCTAATTTGCCAGTGTACGTACATGCAGAGACACCGCACGCCTATCAGTGAAGCAACCAATACTCAGGCTTGCGATCACCACTGCATGACTTTCCTTTGGTATTTAGTACGCCTCTAACCACGGTGCTGTGTGGAGTGTAGTCAATGAAACCGGAATTTGGTCAATAAATACGCAAATTTTTATAACGTAATTTTCTTATTTTTTGTCACTGATAAATAAGAGCGTTTTATTGTCAACTGCTCAGATTTATCAGTGACGACGTGTTACAATGAAAATAATAAGGAGAAACAAAATAAAAGCAAGTTCTCAAAATAAAATAATACATTGTAAAAACCAAAAAGATTCTCCCAGTCAAAAAAAAATTAAAGCAAATGTTCGAAAAGTCCTCCTTGCTCGGCTAGACAATATCCGAGCCTACTATAAAAACCCCTTCTAACGTTTCCAAGCATGTTAGGGGTGATAATTTGAAAAGCTTCTTCAAAAACAGATAGAAACAGAGCTTACACCAAATCTTACACCTAACAACTGCCTAGCAGTTGGAATAATGTGCTGCTGCAGTAGATCCAAGTATCTAGGACCATTCAAATTGTAATTTCCGTTAATAAAAAATGGCCCAATTACGTGTTCCCCTATAATACCCCCCCCAAACATTTAGTTTTTAGGGATACTGTGTTCTTACGTCAAAATACAAATGCAAATTTTCCTTCGACCAATATCGAACGTGTGTTGGGTTATGACGATTTGACCATTTGACCATCTGCACTTTTTCGGCCACTTCGTAGACATCCATTTTTGGTTTTAAAAATGTATTATTTCAATTAAGAACTTACCCATTTGTTTCTCGAGCAAGGCAGAAATAAAACAAAATAATAAAAACAAAATGAATTTCCAAAAGATAACACTGCAGCGTGCTTCGAATCCACCTCGGTCGTACGGCACGGAGAGTAAATTGGACTTGATTTCCCCTATGTTCGCAGTAGCTTGAAGCGGTCTGTATATAGATCTCTCTAAAACGAAAACATTTAGAAAGAGAAAAGGATAGTAACTATGTTAGGCTCGCAAAAACGGACCTTTTAAGTGGCGCATTGGCGAGTCCCTTTGGAGGAATCATATAACTATTAGATAACGGTCAAAATCTAGATTGCCATGACATGGCCAATGGGGTAAAGACGGCTCGATCTGAGCCTGCGCGAGTTTGTAACGTCGAATCACCTCATTTCTCGTTCAGCTCACTTCCATCTGACGCATGCGCATTGGAGCCCGTCTTTAATCCATTGGCAACGGCCAACTTGGTATTTCGCAGGGGTTTCCGCGACGCTTTTTATCATAGGGAAATAGACGGGCAGGGTCTTTATATTATCTCATAGTTATATGGGAGGAATGCTCGCTGGGACGTGATTCTTGAGCAGGGAGAGTTGTGATCGCTCATTCTATTCTATAAAAAACTGGATGATCGCGCTTCCCGACTCCAACGTCAGGGATCGGTCCCATTTTTCAGGCAAGCTTGCGAGTAAAATGTATATTTTTCAATGTAAAATTTCGAAGAGGTATCAAGAATAATCAACTTTCTTTTTGGAGAATGGGATCAGTCCCCGGGATTGATTCGTTCTCTTGAAAGATTGTTCCTTCTCTTGAGATTCAAGACTTAGACCCCTGCACTGAAAAAAAATGTATGAAAAGTAGAAAACATGTTTTGTAAAAATTACCTAACTTATTTCGTAAGTTTACACTTTTCTTTTAAAAACCCCTTGTTTCTTATTCTTACAAGTAAACTTATATATTTACACATCTGGTTAGTTCTTAATACAAGAATTTCATGTTACATATTAACTCTACAATTTTACATAATAATTTTACAATTTTACATTGTAATTTTGCAATTTTATAGCAAAATTTACATTGTAAAATGTAATATTCCTGTGTACTATGGTTAAAGTCCAGTCTTTATTCGGTAAAATGGCTGTAACACGCCAAAACACATCTGAGGTTGCCATTTTGCAGTCGTTTGTTTCACAGTGACACAGTGGTTCGTTTGAAGAGCACTTTGCAAATAAAAAATAGTAAATGTGTGATGTGCATTTGTAGTGAAAATAATTTATTTGTGTTTTTTAAGTCGATAAATTTTACTTTGGGGAAGCTGAAGACACAATAAAATATACTACTAGATACGAGCGAAAGAACTTCAAAGCCGTGAGTCAAAATAAGAATAGGAAATACCAGCTACTAGTGAGAGATACAAAATACCAAAATCTTGGTATTTTTTACCTTTTAATATTAACCTCGTTAACGAAAATCGCACAATTGTGTATTTAGCTTAAATAATAAAATACCTTTTATTTCACTCTTATTTGCTCTGGATAATGTAAAACATTTTATCCTTGACATGTGTTAAGCAAAATTCTTTTTTCTATCGAAAGAAGGTGACGATATTTACGAACCAAAAAGTTTCATTCGGCATAACGAAGCATCGTATTCCAGTAGTATCTTTAAACCTTAACATAACCCCTTTTGGTTGTAATTTTACAAAAATTCATTTGAAAAATTACAATGTAGTTTTACAAAAAAAATGGAAAAATTTATTGTAATTTTACAAACGTTTTGAAACTTTACAATGGAAAACTTTATTTGTACAATGTAGAAGTATTAAAAATACCTAAAAATTTCATTCGGCAAAACGAAGCACCGTATTCCAGTAGTATCTTTAAAATTTAACATAACCCCTTTTGGTTGTAATTTTACAAAAATTCATTTGTAAAATTACAATGTAGTTTTACAAAAAAAAATGGAAAAATTTATTGTAATTTTACAAACGTTTTGAAACTTTACAATGGAAAACTTTATTTGTACAATGTAGAAGTATTAAAAATACCTAAAAAGTTTCATTCGGCAAAACGAAGCACCGCATTCCAGTAGTATCTTTAAAATTTAACATAACCCCTTTTGGTTGTAATTTTACAAAAATTCATTTGTAAAATTACAATGTAGTTTTACAATAAAAATGGAAAAATTTATTGTAATTTTACAAACGTTTTGAAACTTTACAATGGAAAACTTTATTTGTACAATGTAGAAGTGTCAAAAATACCTAATTACATCTTACAAGTCGGGGTGTCGATTCCTATAATTACAGTACATACTCTGTAAAAAATATACACTATGTAATACGTAAAGAATAGTTTACATATTTTTTGTATTTTTCCGAAACTTATCGTTGGTCACAAAATTACCAACGATAAGTTCTGTAATTTTACAAATACTTTTTAACAGTGTGGCAGTTTCCGCGGTGTTTTGTCGTCCTCGTATTAACTCTTGTTTTTGTTGAGAAATGCAATGCATTTTACGAAATGTTTATGTAATATTTGCTTTAGTCTGTAATGATACTATGTTGTTTCGGATGTAAACATTAATAAGGTGTGTACAACATGTAAAGTTTCAAAACATAGCTAATGTTGCTGTAGCTTTACTGAAATATTGATTAACCATATGATTCTGTAAGTCCTATAACCGTGTTATACATTCCAGTAGCAACTACGCAGTCGCAGAAGTAACGATAATATTTATTTTATTTTTAATTTTTTTTAATACAGGGACTTTCTAGCGAAGTCTTTTGCAAAGTTAAAGACAAACACACCTAGTCGGGATTCGAACCCGGGACCTCAAAAACACTGACTAAAAAAACTCTAAGGCGATTTTGTCATGACCCTAACCACTCTGTGGTTTGTTAGGATAATGACGTCAGGAATGACGTCACGGTTAACTCACTGGTTAACAGCTGATTTGGTTGACAAATACAGTATACCAGTTTACGTTCCGTGATTTTGTGCCTTCTTCTAACCTCACTTTTATGTAAATAAAAGGTTGGACATACTAGAACTACTACTAGCTACTACTATATGGTGCTGCCTTATCAACCTAGAGACAGTTATGCAAATGTGTCAAAAATGCATACCCACATGGACTCTAGACCTACCTAGGTTCCCTATTAAAATTTAGAAGTACAGCTGGGTCCTTTAAATTTTAGGACGACTTCAGAAAGTGTTTGATTATCGTGAGCAGTTTATACTATTAAGTTGACATTAAAAATTTTTTAGGTTATTTACAACTACAGGATGATCCATGTTTCTTTAAGGGAACTGCTTATACTTCTTACACTAAGGTCTTCTTTATTTTTTTATTTTGTTTACTTTATTTATAATACTTTTGTACCAAAAATAACAAATACATTTTGTGTGTGTCTATGTATTTGTTATAATAATAACAAAAAACTACAAAAAAATCAATATTTTGTCATGTCTCCGTTTACGTCGATAGCGTTTTGTAATCTGCGAAACATTGATTCATAGAAAGACACCGTGAAATTTTCTTGGCCTGCAAGGTCTTCCCATATCGTTGTGATTTCTTTCCAGAAATGTTCCGCATTTTGTGGCAAGAACCTGCATTGTTGGAGTCTCTATATATTAACACTCCAAACATTTTTTAACTTGCTTGGCTGTAACTTGCCCAAGGAAGCAATTCAACGTTGTTTTCTTGTAACCACCTTGTTATGATGTTCGCGGTATGAACCGGACAATTATCTTGTTGATATATAAAATTGTTTTCTGGAAAAACCTGTTCTACACTTGGCAGCATGACATTGTCCAATATCTCTAAATAGGTTTGTCCCACAAATCTTCCGTCAATTCTCCATATCACCCCCAATCCTCTCGCTGACATCCATCCCCATACATTCACACTAAAATGACCAGCTGCTCGGTAGTGACTTACATACTGTGGATTGAATCTGGCGTTATCTGGCCTATAGACTCTAATTTTGCCTTTCTTTGATGACTGAAAGGTTTTTTCATTCGTAAAAATCACGCGGTTCCAAAAATCTTGATCTCTGTTGAAATAATTCAGAGCAAAAAGCAAGCGAGCTCAGTTTTAGTAGCTGCAACACGGCAATTTAAGTGTGATCTCTTTATCCTCCTGAAAGCAGTTGTCTTGCATCCTGGGGACTGAGACAAAATCCTTGCTTTTTTGCTGTTAAAAAAAGGTTCTCTTCGAGTCTTTGAATGAAAGCTGCATCTTCATCCTGGCTGGAAACTGCGGGTCTGCCTGATCCTTCTCTCCTCTCTAACGTTCTTTCTTCCCTACACTTTTTGTTAATCAAGAATACAGTATTCCGGTTGAGATTGAAATGTTCTGCCACAGCTGCAAGAGACCATCCGTCCTCCAGCTCCGTTACAATCCGTGCTCTCAATTCCTTCATCGTGTGTGGGGCCATGATCTGAGTTTCTTGACTAAATTTAAGAATTTTATGTGACTGGATTTTGACGTTGAAAATAAATTTTTGAAGTAGAATTAGACTATAATTTGACTGACATTAAATTGAAATAAAATAAAATACACTGCTCAAATTCAAGAAAAAACTGCTTTAAGAGTCGTCCTAAAATTTAAAGGACCCAGCTGTACAATTTCAACAGCATTTTGAGGCGTGTGGGCCAGAAAAAAAAGCAAAGAGACCAAAAACGAGTGAAAAAATTAGGTAATTATGCAATATAAGGTTTTTTGCCATTTTTGATTTTTTATGAAAAATTCTTTATAGAGGCACCTACTAGGACCCTAAATCCGCCGGCGCCGGTTTTTTTTTAAGAGAAAAAAGGGTTCCGGGGGGTGTTGTAATGTGTTGTTTTGATTGTTTTGGGTTGGGTTGGAATAGGTTGGGTTGGGCTGTGTTGTATTGAGTTGTTTTAGTGAAAAAAATATTTAAAAAAAAACTAACCGGCGCCGGCGGATTTTGGGGTCCTAGGGAGGAATTTTTAAAAAAAATAAAAAATGGTAGAAAACCGTAAAAAATCGATATGCTTCACAGATTTTTATAGTGGCAATTTTCCGTAAAAAATAAAGGAACACCATCAGCCTTTCGACAATTCATAGTTATTCAAACAGTCGTATACACCTTCAGGCACACTGCAATTGCATTTTTTAAATATGTAAGTATCAAAAGCAATCCAAGTGTACCATGATATATGCTACATAGCAAAATTTACGAGTAGTACCTTTTCTTAAATTTTGAAATACCAAAGGGTCATCTGTTTTGATAATAAAAAGTTCTTTGTTAATGAGCATATAAATCTGTATACTTAATGATGTGAAGAAATCAGAGATATGGAGAAGGGCAAACTCCCACTTATAAACTCGACGTTGGAATCCTAGATAAGCGTCAACGTCGAACGGTAACGTCGGGTTTATAAATGGTGGGTAAAATACGAAAAAAATAAAACTGGGATATATTAAAGACTCTTAGATATATGATATATATAACTTTTTTTGTCGGATTTTTAAAAATTCACAAAAAAATTTATCTTCAAACTGCAAAAATTTATCAGCCCACACAGACCTCACCAAGCGAAGACCCCCTAATCTCACTTTCAAGCTATAATCACAAACCAACTGCAAGATGTAGTTTGCTAGGTTAGTTTGGTCTGACGTCATGAAAAGAAAACCCACTCGCAAAAATGACGTGGTTTATGGTTTAGTTAAGGATGACATCACACATGATGCGCCATTTCAAATACAATTGGTTGTGGTTTTTAAACCACAAACGCGAAAATACGAGTGGTTTGGATAACCATAACCATGGTATAAGTAGTTTATTATGAAAAATTCGCCTCTACTAAAGCAAGTGGTAAACGCCCCAAACCCGCCCGGAGACCCGTAAAACCTAGTCATCTGGGGAAATCTCTTTTTCTATGGGAGCCGAATATGCCTGAAAGTTCGGTTTAAATCATTGTAATCATAGATTAAGGAACTATAGATCCGTCACTTCACCCTTCCCGCCAATAATTGTTTTTCGCGAAAAGTGCGGTTATGTTTCCGCGTGCAAAGGAACTGCCAACATAATAATATTTAGGTTGGCAATATTCTAGAAATCTGCAGCTCTGCCTCTTACCCCTTCTACGGTTGTCCGTCAGAGGGCACATTATGACAAAAGTGACAGAATGTCGGTTATGATTCATAACTATGAGTTCCATTTTGGAAACTGAGGTTCGCCAAGGTTTTCAAAAAGTGATTTTGTGATTTTTCCTGTTTCCTGTCCAAAAAATTGTGATTTTATCCGTTGATTACAATGGCTGAGAAACAAAGAGTTAGAGTGTGCTGTGTTCAAAGCTGCGGAGACCGTGCCATGATCCCAATAAAAAAGACATCGTTTCCCCAAAGGCAATCCTGTTTTTTCAGAAGTATAGTGAAGCCCTTAAATGCGAATAAACTAAGTGCTGATGAAATATATAACAAATTTTACGTGTGTGATAAATATTTTGCTCCAGAGGACATTTTGCAGACTGGTCGCAGAGGCCTTAGGGAGTGCCGTACCCACACTTGCATTTGGATTCCATTTAACTATTTATATATAGTGTTAAAACACCCTTTGCTTATTTCGCCAAGTTTAGTATGGCCAATTTTTGTAATATATCAATAATAAGTTAGAAAATGCGACGACGCATATATATATATATATATATATATATACAGTACATTTTTTAAGTTCAACATTATTTTTTTTTGTTTCACAAATTTACTTTGGAATACAAAAGTGTTGAATTTATTGTTTTTTATGTACTAAAAACAAGATAAACATTTTAAAGAAAATTATTTAATATTTCAAAAAGCACATACAAGATAATATTGTAATATTTTATTTATTATCAAAAATATAAAATAAGATGTTTTGAAATATATGCCATAATCTTTTATAATAAAACAACAAGAGGTTTTGTGCCACAAGTGCATTTTATTATGGGCAATTTGTATTTATTTTGTTTTGTGTCTAGCAAAAAAGCATATTTTTAAAAATTAAACACAAATTGCTTGCCAAAAAAACCAGATATTTAAGCGAGCACTATCCAGTGGTCATATTACAAACTAACAAAAAATTAATAGTATGGTTATCGCGAATTTAACCGTGAACCATCTAGTGGTCATATTAGAAATTAAAAAAGAAAAATCAATATAAAAGTATGGTTATTGTTCGCGTGCATATTTGCGCACACTCGCCAAACTCCAAATAGTTCCGAACCGTTTAACACGTAACTGTCGTATCTATTGTAGCTCCTTAACCTATGATTGTAATCTTTTGATAAACACTGGTTTACTTATAATTCTCTCGTCTAAAAAACTTGACTTTTTTCAAATAGGGCCAAGGAGATTAACTATCGATTTTAAATAACGGGCAATTAAAATTATGTTATTTAATGATTTTTAACGCGATTTCTCGATCACTTGTAATGCGCCGTTAAAATAACAAACAAACCACCATTAATTATTTATTATTATTGGCTGTATGCTTTTAAAGAATAAATTATTTAATTATATTGGGTTTTTGACTGCTTTTAGAATCTTCCATTCTCTATCTGATTTATTGTTTGGCTTCGATTTAAAATAATAATTATTAAGCGCAAAAAGGTTTCATAATGTTGTAAAAGTTGGGCCATTCTCTGTGTCCTGACGATTTTTAAATGTCAAAAAGATCAATTATGAAGTTTTTGTGCCAATTTAGTTCTTGTGAAAAAAATTCTTTAAACCTTAAAAATATCTCCTTTTTGCGACATTTACGTAAATTTTGGTATTATGGAATGTTCTTAAATGGATGAATTTAAACAGACTTCCATACTTTGGAAGCAATAGCTGATACTTTGTCTAAAACCTATTTATTTTTATCATGTTTAGGTACCCACATTGTAATTACATATAGATATAGGTAAAAACAACAAGTGTGTCAGATCCTTGCAAAAATTTTAAATTTAGTTTTTTATTAAAGTTGGTAATAGACTTACTAGTTTAGTTAAGCTTCCTACATAACATAAAAGTAGCAGTGTTTACACCTGAAATACTTAGTTACTACACTTATGCCGGGGATTAATTGCCCGGATTAAGATTAATCAGACAAGCGTTTATGCCTTGGATTTACGATTTGGATTTAATTTCATTTTTATCTTTTATCAACTATCTTTCAAATAGTTTTAACGCGACTTCTTATCAAGTCGGCAAATTTCAAAACAAAATAAAACCAATAAAAAAAAACGGCCGATTAAATGACGTTAATGACATTCATCGGGAAGGCTCACCGGCCCACAGTGGTTTAAAACGGTTAAGTTTCGGAAAAAACTTAATATCTTTAAGGGTATTTATCGGACAAACTTGAAATTTTGTACATATATTCAACACATATTTATCATTTTTTTATTAGCTTAACCTCCCCCTCCCCCTTGCTGGGTGTAGGATAAATATTGTGTAATATAGATAAAAAGGTAAGGAATTACTCAATATTACTAGTTTTATTGATCATCGATTTTTTGGAAACACTACACTTCCACCCTCATTTGTGTCGTGACATAGGCGTACGTATAAGGAGGGTGTCGAATGCCCCCCTAGGTCCCACAGTCCCTTAAATTTGAACTTCCATTTAGAATCAAACAAAAAGAAAAGTACTAATTTTTATTAAATTATTATTTAGCCCCCCCCCCACTATTTTATCAAATTCTTGTCGCTTACTTATTCCTATATATCCAAAATTAAAATTTATATTCTAAATAAACCTACAAAAGAAAGTATTTTACAAAAAAAAACTTTTTATTGTAAAAATATCCCACTAATATATATCATAATTTTTAAATATACTTAATGATAAAAATACAATAAAAAAATAATAAATTTTCTGATCCTTCATACTATTTTTTTCGCTCTGCCCTAAGCCCAAGTATAGTAGGATCAGATGACGCAAAGAGCATGTTAAAAATGTCAATATTTGTGGGAAGTCTTGATGATTTCCTTGAATGGTTTATGCGATATTAATATCATTATTTCATAATTACTTTATCCTTCTTATTAACGCTCTGATCTAATTTTAATCCTCTATAACCTTTAGCAGTGTTCTTTTAATAAACTGGATTTAAATTTATTATAAAAATAATTTTTGAGAAACAATTGGGTTCAGCCCTCCCCCCCAAGAAAAATTTCTGGCTGCGCCACTGACCTTTAGTGCCTTACTAACTTATTTCATCCTATAGAAAGAAACTTAATAATCCATAGATACATCAATACTAACACAGCAAACAAAAGGTGTGTATTTTTAGTATATTTGAATAACAAGGCCACAATTGTAGAAACCTAATCCACAGATAGGCACATAGTGGCAGCTACAACCTATGCAGTCATAAAGTTAAGATAGTTTAGTATATAACGATAAAAAAATCTTATTGCGGGAGTCTGCGGGAAGACAAATATTCCCCTGCAAACTTTATATATATTAAAACAACATAGTGTTTTCTCTTATTTTAAGTTTTTTTTTTAATTAAAGACAAAAAATATTTTAAGGCTTAACAAAAAGCTGTTAAATATACCCTATAAACAAGTAAAGAAAGAGGGAAATTGACTCAGCCGTTTTTGTTTTAGAGATGAATGAAGGATGGGTTGCAGAAGGAAAGAAAAATTGAAAATAAATACATAATTTTACTTTGGCATCCAATTTGTCAAAAAATTGATTATAGGTTTAAACCAAGGGGACATTTCTTTACAACAGAATGTAAATATTAAAAAAAAATTGATGGAATCAATCGGGTAATTTAAGAGCCCGATGAATATCACCAAGAATAATAGATGAATTTACAAACTCGATTGTTTTCATCAGTGAGCTCATCGGTTAATTTACAAACTCACCCTAAGCACAAAAGTACGATCTCATTACAGTAATCCAAAAAAGATCTCATCACTCTTTTTACTTACCAGGGGCCTGTCCATCGTAGGAAAAGTCTTTAATGTGCAAAGTTCTGCCATCCACCGCGTAAACTTCGCCAGAAACTCCGTGATGCAACTCCGTGAGTTTTCCGATAAACTTTCCCAGATATTCGGCGCCCTGCGACCGACCTGCAAAGAATAAAAAAAAGTTCAAAAGTTTTAAGTTTTCGGGTTAGGAGAAAACTTGATAAGAGTCTAGATTGTCAAGCCGTTGTGTAAATGAACTTTAGTAAACGGTTAAGCAAACAGAGATTCTTAAAATTTCGTTTTGCATGCCATATCCAGAGAAAGTTGACTTCTAGAACGTTGTTCAAACACCGTTTGATGTAATTGCATAGCTGATAGGATATATTTTTGACTAGATTACATCAATTTAGCACAAACTTGCCTTTTTTATGACAAATAAATCAAAATTTGTTCCAAATTCGCTCTAGTTTTCACAAATAATGGCTAAAATAGTGCTTTTTTACAAGCGTTCGTTTAAGTAACGAGCATAGCGAGGTATTTAAAAACGCGAGTAAAAAAGCACAGTTTAGCCGCGAGTTGCTAACAGTATTTTTTTTAATACCTTTATCAAACAATCCAAGAAAAACAGGAAAATACTTTTAAAAATCTCGAACGAAGACCACTTGTCGCAACACACCATCTTTACACTATAAATCAAGGTGGCTGTTAAATGAAATAACAGTGGTTTCCATAGCGATGTGCTTTTTTGGGTGACATTCATTGTTGCGACATTTTAATCTTTGACAGTTTGACATTTTGATGATGTTAGATTGAATAATTAGATTTGGGCTGGGCAGCATATCTGCCTGCCGCATGGAAGGTTCCGGGTTCGAATCCCGGCTAGGTGCATGGATATTTTGTGTTTGTCTTTAAATTTGCAAAAACTTCGCTAACACTGGGCATTGATCCTGTAATGTATGGAAAGTCCCAGTATAAAATGAAATATTACTATTTTCCGCTATTTCTCTTTAATTTTGGGTAAAAAACGGACAGGAATCTTTTTTTGCACCCGTGATAAAAAATAGTAGTTTTAACAACTAGTGGCTAAAATAGTGCTTTTTTTTACAAGCGTTGGTTTAAATAACGAGCGCAGCGAGGTATTTAAAACCCCGAGTAAAAAAAAGCACAGTTTAGCCGCGAGTTGTTAACACTATTTCTTTTAATACTTTTATCAAAAAATCCAAGAGAAATAGGAAAATACTCTTAAAAATCTCGAACGAAGAGCACTTCTCGCAACACACCATCTTTACACTATAAATCAAGGCGGCTGGTAAATGAAATAACAATGCGGTGTCCATAGCGATGTGCCTTTTTACTCGGTGCAGTACCCTCTCCAGATAGGCCGATCAACTCATACCGATTTAGTGTCCTTTTATCCACCTTCGCCGCCATTTTCACTCAAAAGTGACAGATAATCCATTAGTTTTCTGTCAAAATGGCGGCGAAGGTGGATAAAAGGACACTAAAACGATAAGAGCTGATCGGCCTATGTGAAGAGGGTAATGCTCGGTGACGTTCATTGTTGCAACATTTTAATCTTTGACAGTTTGAAATTTCGACGATCTTTTTAAATGATTTTTTCGTAAATACTTGGTGAAAACCAGCAGAAATGACTTAATTTTTAGGCAAGAATAATTAGATTTTTTTGATAATACTATATTTTGCTATTTCTCTTTAATTTTGGATAAAAAACGGACAGAAATCTTTTATTGCACCCGTGATCAAAAAAAGAAGTTTTTTTGTAACCGGTAACCGGTGCTTTAGTTATCTGCAGACAGTACTAAAATAATTTTTTTGATGAAGGTATAAAAAAAAGTTTTTTTGCATCGGTAACCATGTTTTACTTATCTGCGGACAGTTACTAAAATCATGTTTTTGTTCAGCAAGTCAAAAAAAAGTTGGAATTTTTGTTCCCTAGTGTTATTATTAAGTACGTTTAGTTTTTCTTCTAAAATCGTACCTTGTAAACTCGGCTTTTAGTGATAATATTTATTTTGATAAGGAGTTTTAAGCAATTAATGAGAAAATTTCCCCTTAAGAGATTTTAATAAATAAGTACCAGTAATAAATTGATTTTAATTATATTTTGAATAATTAACCTGCTTCGCACGATTTTGACCTCCATACGTCAATTATAAATATTTCTTGTTCTCCGTTGCATAATAAAAATGTAATTTTATGCTTCCTGGTAGAACCGCAATGTAAAAAAAAATTGGGGATGCCACAAGAGCTTCATAATTCCGTAGCAAGAATAAAATTTGTAAAAAATTATTTGGGTAATTTCAGGACTTCCGTTGAAGTCACTTATAAAACCTTTTTAAAGTTACAAATATTAAACTATATATTGCAGGGTTAGGTACAAAATTGCAATTACAAGATTTTAACAAATTTTGGCTTTTTGGAAAGACGAGTCTCTTCCGATTTAGTTAATAATTTGACTTTTATCCAAAATCTAAGATGGCGGACAGTTTTAAAAAATGTACAATTTCCCCCCCCCCCTAGGTTAGGTTTAACCGGTAAAAAAATTGTGTGCGACACTAAATAAAATCTAATTTACTACTACAAAAGTTTCAGTTTTTCTTCGTATATTGAGGTATTACCTAATTAAATCGGATAAGAAATAAAAAAGTTATCAGCATTCAAGTTAGAGACTTTTAAAACTTTCCCCTATCTTGGATTTTTAGAAAATGTAACATTTTCAACTAAATTATCAAAGTCCCATATTTTGTCTCCTCAACAATCTCAAAATCATGTTAAAAGTTAAAGCAAATTAACAAAATTCAATTCTAGATCAAAACAATCATATTTAAACTTTTTGCTTAGATATACGCAGAGGTCTCAGTCGCAACAACTTAGGTTTTGCTCAGATTGGTACTCAAATTTATTTTACGCGGTGTGAAAATTACCCATCTTTTAAATGCGTCCGCCATCTTGGATTTTCAATATTTTTCATATTTAAAACAAATCCAATCAAGCCTGTGGTTTTGTCTCTGTACAAAAACAAAACTGTTCTAAATCGATCAATCAGGTCAAAAGTTATAGTAATTTAGAAAGAGTTTAAATTTGTGATTTTTGTAATGTTAAGCCAAACATTCATAATTTAATTTCTTAACTGATTTAATTAAAATACCTCAACTTACGCAGAAAGAATGTTACTTTCTTATGAAAGCTTTAGAGTTTGTTCAGTATCGCACATGAAAAAAAAATCAGAAAGGGGGGTGAATATTACACTATTACACATTTTTTTAAACTGTACGTCAACTTGGATTGTTAAAAAGTGTCAAATTTTCAAGTGAATCGGAAACTCTTGTCCGTCTAAAATTTTTAGATCGGGTCATCAAGTCAAAACTTATGAGCAATTCAAAATTGAAGAAGTTTGTGGCCTATCCTATATTTAATAATAAAAGAAATAACATTAATTTCTTTTGTAAAGTTTTTTGTCAAATAATTTTCGGTTTCAAATTTTAAAATCACCTATTAACATCAGTCAACTTTACCCAGTGCACCCACGACAACCAGTATACCAACGGTAGTGTTGAATTTTGGTCCACATCTAAAATAAGTATATTTTAATTATGCTCAAAAAATATTGGTTTAATTTTTCCTCCAATTTTTCTCTTTGTAAATATTTTTAACTTCCAAATAATTCATTGCTGTGTTATATAGTAGCACTGTAGCACATTTTCATTATTGGAAATACACAAATACAAGAAAAGTATTATTTTTCCCCATTTTTATTTTTGGTAGTGATTCGTTAAAACAAAACAAAAAAGTATTAGGGACTTATCTGTATATTATAGGCTGACTTTAATAAAATCGGCACTATTTTTGACAGTTCCGCACGACCACTACATATTGTAGGCACTTTCCTTGGTTGCCGACGCTATCCGAAATCTACATTCGGGCAGAGCTTTCTTGTGCGCGGTGCTATCAAAGTAATTCAACTTTCATGATGTTCGTGCCGACCTTTAATAGGAACTTATCGGACATTATAGGCTGACTTTAATAAAGTCGGCACTATGACAGTCATATCAGAAACCTTTTAAACTTCGTGCGAACTGTGCAAAAAAGAGGCGACTTTATTAAATCGACTTTATCTACTGATAAGTTTTAGTTGTTCTAACAGAATCTCTGCTGAAATCATTACCCCCCCCCCGCTCCTGGACTTAAATTTTTCACAAAAAACATTTAAAAAATCAAAAGCTTTAAGGGCTTCTCAGCACAAATGCAAAAATGTTCGCCTGCGGCGCAATAACACCATTAATTTTGGCGACTTTGTACATCCTTAGTTGTAAATAAACAACTCTCTCCGCGAATCTCATACAGACCGGAGAAGTTTTGTCTTGTTTTTATATGTCATCTAGGTGATTCAATAAAGGAGCCTATATTTTTTTAATAATTTTATAAAGGTGTAAAAGCAAAGAAAAGTAAATAAAATGATCCTTAGGGACTCTCAAACATCTGCTGTAACTAGGGTTGCCATCCTTCCGGATTTCCCCGGACATATTCGGGTTTAGGGACATCTGGGGACATCCAAGCGGGTTTTTGAAAATTGTCCGGAATTTCTGCGACAGCACGGCAATTTTTGTGCCTTCAAAAATCATTTTGAAACCATAAAATATATGGTTTTTTTCCAATTTTAACTATAAACACACATAAATTTTATGATTTTCTTTTGCAGCCGAAAATATTTTTGTTGTATACTGAATTTTTCAGGTCACTGCATTTCTTTAAAAATTGCAGAAGAAAACGAAACATTTTTAAAGAATTAGACTGGATCCCACTTCAACCCGCTTTTTTGTCAATATGTAAACTTTTGTGTTCTGCTTATATTGCAGAAAAATTGCAAGGTATTTATAGGTTCACAAGCTTGTGATTACCTTCTCTTTAAA
Source organism: Oxystoma pomonae (assembly GCA_963921995.1). Lineage (NCBI taxonomy): Eukaryota > Metazoa > Arthropoda > Insecta > Coleoptera > Brentidae > Oxystoma > Oxystoma pomonae. The sequence goes on along the minus strand of OY998164.1, from coordinate 23,608,613 downwards.
ACATTTTGAGGACGTAAAAATTTAAATAAAAATGATTTTTGTTTTCTTATTGGAGTTTGTAAAATAAGCTGGATTTTTTTAAATTTTGGTCAGGAAAAACGTGGCAAAGTCTGGAACCTGTATAAAGTGTCATTAATTGTTGTAATTTTTGTATAATTTTTGTCAGGAACAACAGCATTCAAGAAGAAGTGGCATTTTTAATGCATTTAAGAAGAAATTACATTTTTTTGTTCTCAAAATTTTCGCCCGCGGCGCATTTATGACGTGATTTTGGCAAAAAATCTATAATTCAAACTATATGTCACCCAACCTACTTCTTAATAAATATTTTACAAAAGAGTTAAATTTTTCTAGAACTAGATATTTGTTTAAATTATAACATCGTTGCTTGTTACAAATTTTTTGTCGAAAACATTTAAAACGGGTAAAAAATTACATTTTTAATATGTGTCAGGAACAACAGCATTCAAGAAGAAGTGGCATTTTTAATGCATTTAAAAAGAAATTACATTTTTTTGTTCTCAAAATTTTCGCCCGCGGCGCATTTATGACGTGATTTTGGCGACAAATCTATAATTGAAACTATATGTAACCCAACCCACTTCTTAATAAATATTTTACAAAAGAATTAAATTTTTCTAGAACTAGATATTTATTTAAATTATAACATCATTGCTTGTTACAAATTTTTTGTCAAAAACATTTAAAACGCGTAAAAAATTACATTTTTAATGTGTGTCAGGAACAAGAGCATTCAAGAAGAAGTGGCATTTTTAATGCATTTAAAAAGAAATTACATTTTTTTGTTCTCAAAATTTTCGCCCGCGGCGCATTTATGACGTGATTTTGGCGACAAATCTATAATTGAAACTATATGTAACCCAACCCACTTCTTAATAAATATTTTACAAAAGAATTAAATTTTTCTAGAACTAGATATTTGTTTAAATTATAACATCATTGCTTGTTACAAATTTTTTGTCAAAAACATTTAAAACGCGTAAAAAATTACATTTTTAATCTGTGTCAGGAACAACAGCATTCAAGAAGAAGTGGCATTTTTAATGCATTTAAAAAGAAATGACATTTCTTTGTTCTCAAAATTTTCGCCCGCGGCGCATTTATGACGTGATTTTGTCAACAAATCTATAATTCAAACTATATGTAACCCAACCCACTTCTTAATAAATATTTTACAAAAGAATTAAATTTTTCTAGAACTAGATATTTGTTTAAATTATAACATCATTGCTTGTTACAAATTTTTTGTCAAAAACATTTAAAACGCGTAAAAAATTACATTTTTAATGTGTGTCAGGAACAACAGCATTCAAGAAGAAGTGGCATTTTTAATGCATTTAAGAAGAAATTACATTTTTTTTGTTCTCAAAATTTTCGCCCGCGGCGCATTTATGACGTGATTTTGGCGACAAATCTATAATTGAAACTATATGTAACCCAACCCACTTCTTAATAAATATTTTACAAAAGAATTAAATTTTTCTAGAACTAGATATTTATTTAAATTATAACATCATTGCTTGTTACAAATTTTTTGTCAAAAACATTTAAAACGCGTAAAAAATTACATTTTTAATGTGTGTCAGGAACAACAGCATTCAAGAAGAAGTGGCATTTTTAATGCATTTAAAAAGAAATGACATTTTTTTGTTCTCAAAATTTTCGCCCGCGGCGCATTTATGACGTGATTTTGGCAACAAATCTATAATTCAAACTATATGTAACCCAACCCACTTCTTAATAAATATTTTACAAAAGAGTTAAATTTTTCTAGAACTAGATAGTTGTTTAAATTATAACATCATTGCTTGTTACAAATTTTTTGTCAAAAACATTTAAAACGCGTAAAAAATTACATTTTTAATGTGTGTCAGGAATAACAGCATTCAAGAAGAAGTGGCATTTTTAATGCATTTAAGAAGAAATGACATTTTTTGTTCTCAAAATTTTCGCCCGCGGCGCATTTATGACGTGATTTTGGCAACAAATCTATAATTCAAACTATATGTAACCCAACCCACTTCTTAATAAATATTTTAAAAAAGAATTAAATTTTTCTAGAACTAGATATTTGTTTAAATTATAACATCATTGCTTGTTACAAATTTTTTGTCAAAAACATGTAAAACGCGTAAAAAATTACATTTTTAATGTGTGTCAGGAACAACAGCATTCAAGAAGAAGTGGCATTTTTAATGCATTTAAGAAGAAATTACATTTTTTTGTTCTCAAAATTTTCGCCCGCGGCGCATTTATGACGTGATTTTGGCGACAAATCTATAATTGAAACTATATGTAACCTAACCCACTTCTTAATAAATATTTTACAAAAAAATTAAATTTTTCTAGAACTAGATATTTGTTTAAATTATAACATCATTGCTTGTTACAAATTTTTTGTCAAAAATATTTACAACGCGTAAAAAATTACATTTTTAATGTAATTTTTTTAAAATTTTCGCCTGCGGCGGATTTAAGACGTGCTTTGATTGAACCATTAAGTTGGTTATTTTAAAAAGTGCTAAATAAATTTTTGCAGCAATGTCCGGATTTTGTCCGGGTTTGTAAGTGTTTTAGTCCTAGTTTTACAATTTTAGAGATGGCAACCCTAGCTGTAACATTGTACAAATTAGCAAATGAAGCTATAAATAAAGCAAATTTACGCCGTGCATAAAAAAAAATTTTTTTTCGCTGTTGAGCTAAAAAAATTTTCACGAACGCTGTTGAGCAAAAAAAAATTTCACGCACGCTGTTGAGCACGCTGTTGCTCAGTGATGAATCAGGAAGACTTGAAGTCGACGATGGCATTAAGCAACATAAGCAGTGGTTACTTTCAATGTTACCGTGATTAATAGTTACCATAAAAATTATTTTTTTAAGCTTGTTAAAGTTTAGTTCTGAATAAAACGTAAAATTCGTAGCTTTGACTATTTTTTCATTTTTAGTCTGCTAGGTTTAACTAAAATAATGACAAAATATTTTGTTATTCCGCACGTTCGTAGGAAAAATGTTCTACCTAACGCGTGCGGAAAGTATTTTCACACACATTTTTTCGCACGCGATTGCAGCTAACGCGTCGTTCGGCCAGCAATTAATTGCGGAAAGGTCACTTTACGCGCGAGTTAGGTACAATATTTTTTCTACTCGCTTGACATAAGTATTCATTTATTTTAATAAAAGGAATTTTAAAAATGTTACTTTTTAATTATCGTGAATAAAATGTTTACCGAACACAAAAAATATTTTTTCTTTAAATATAGCAATATATTTATTTTTTATTTTTGGTTGAGTGCGGAAAAGGACCATGAAGTTAAGTTTGCGCACGCAAAACAGTTTTTTGTAATTATTTATTATTTATTTATAATATTTTATAAGCATATAATTCAGCGGCGTAGCAACATGACTTGGGACCCAGAGGCAAGGATATTTTATGCCCCTCTCCCGTAACCAACTTTCGTTTCAATTAAAAGTAAAGCTAAGCTGCTTAATTTACTTTGACTCATTTGTGATCTTAATTAATCTTTAAATAGTTTTAATTTACTAAACGTCCTCTGAAGAGTTGCCAATGTTACCGGCAATGTTAAAAACAATAAAAATGCGGTATATATTTGAAAAAACTTACTTTCTAGAATAGCTCAAAAGCTAAGCTAATCGACATATATTATTCAGATCGTTTTTTACAAGTGGTAAAAGATGATTATATTCAATTACTTAGAAGGCTCTATAATTTCAGTATATTTGTTATAAAAGCGTTTACACCTTTGTAGAAGAATTTTTTCAGTAGAACTTGTAATGGTTCTGAGATCCAAAAAATCAAAATAATCGCAACCCGTCATCAGACCTCTGGGTGCCTATTCCAAATTTCGGGGAAATTTTACTCCCCCAGGAGATTCTGAAATTTCTATTGCCACAAAATTTCCCTCCTTTTCGAAAAGCGGTATTCTTCAAACCAGGGAATGTAAAACGGAAACAATGTTGTCAAATCAATCAGAATCATTTCCACCAATGAAAATTAAGATAATTCTGACAGACAATCAACCAAATGTGTATTTACGGTGCCCTAATCTTGTTTTTCAAAATAAATATTAATTTTTTTTTTACTAAATGGCTGTGCGATTTTTGTGTTTTTTTTTTGTGGAAGTTTTCAGAAATAAACAAAAAAGTTAGCCCTGAACAATAGCATATTATGCTAAGAGTCTAATTTTTATGTGATTATTGTCAAAATCACATCTCTTTAAATTTCAAGATGCGGACTCCTCCATGGAAAGTCTTTTATCCCACAAACAGCATCAAATGTAAAACTGCAGAACTTTCTTATTTCTTAACCGATTTAAATACGTTAAAAGAATAAGGCTATTTACCGCACATCTCAGTTTTATTACAGTGGGGCACATACAAATTTTCCAGGGAAGGCCCTGGAGTTTAAAGAAATGTCAGTTTTGACAATGAATGCTAAAATTGGTTTATTCTTCAAAAAAACGTTAAATTTCGAATAATTAATGCGGAAGTTATAGGAAATCCAAAGTCTGTTTTTTTTTTGGAACACCCTATATTTATTAAAAATAAGCCATAAGGATCTTGTGATTTTGATTATAGAGATTTGTGATCTTTTCTGTGCATAATAGATTTACTTATTATCAGTAGGTTTAAAATTAACTCTGTGTTTCGGACTTCCATTGTCTATATTTTATTTATACACGACGTTTCGATCAGTACAATCTCTGATCGTCTTCAGGTGCAAACTACAATCAATTCCTAAGGCTACGTGCTTATATACTGTGAGAAATCACTCAACCTTGAAGTTTAAGAAGTTGGCATCGCCCAAGGAGGGGCTTCCAAATATTTGGGATTCCAACACTTGGTTTACTGAAAATACCCTGATTCTACCCAATAAAGGCAGCTTCAAGGAATTTTCGTTTCTTCCAGTGTGACTCCTTGTGCAAAACCTTTGCTTCTGCCCACTTCATTCGGTGTTGTATAAAGGTTCAAATCATTCTGCTACAACCAAACGAGGCATAATCAAAACTTTGTATAACAGAGCCGTTCAAATTTGTAACAATTCTCATGACTTGGAAATCGAAATAAAAAACAATAAGAAGGATCTGCAGCAGAATGGGTACAGCCTTAAACTTATAACAGATACTATTTCTAAATTTCAACAAACAGGACAGAGATTACAAGACCAAAATCAGGCAAATGCATTCCTTACAATCCCATACGTTAAAGGAGTATCAGAGAAAATTCAAAGAGTAGCGAAAAACTTTAATATTAAAACAGAAGCCTTCTTAGTAAAACAAAACCAGAGAACAAACAAAATAAGGAATGCATTTACCAAGTTCCTTGTGAGTGTGGTGAATCATACATAGGCGAAACTAAAAGACCACTATCTGTTAGGCTTAAGGAACATCAGACGAATACCCAAAAAGGTGAAACCACGAAATCAGGAATCGCCGAACATGCATGGTCAAAACAACACCGAATGAAGTGGGCAGAAGCAAAGGTTTTGCACAAGGAGTCACACTGGAAGAAACGAAAATTCCTTAAAGCTGCCTTTATTGGGCAGAATCAGGGTATTTTCAGTAAACCAAGTGTTGAAATCCCAAATATTTGGAAGCCCCTCTTTGGGCGGAGCCAACTTCTTAAACTTCAAGGTTGAGTGATTTCTCACAGTATATAAGCACGTAGCCTTAGGAATTGATTGTAGTTTGCACCTGAAGACGATCAGAGATTATACTGATCGAAACGTCGTGTATAAATAAAATATAGACAATGGAAGTCCGAAACACAGAGTTAATTTCAAACACATCATTGTCTCAAACTTTCAAATAAGTAGGTTTAGTTGAAAATATTGTTACCAATGTTTAACTTGATGTTGTAAAACTTTTACAGTGTTAGGTATCTTTATACCTACATGTTGCCTTCTTTTTAGTAAAAAAACTGTTCTAGTTTCAAGTTTTTGGATTGATTTTAGTAAGTAAGATTTTTTTATTAGATAAAATAATGCCAATAAACAAGTCGATTATATTCATCCATGTTTTTTGAATTTTATAAGTCTAAAAAATAAAAAACCTAACAAAACATTGAAGAAAGATTAAACAAAACACTAGTTTTTGTCTTAAAAAACTTCGAATAAAGTCCAACTAACAGAAAACAAGTTTTTAGAGTCCAAAAATTTTAAAGAAACTTAAAAAAACGCAAAAATCAACAGACGACAGTTTATGTTTACTCAAAATATTACAATTCTGCCTATTTTTTCGCAAAAATTGGGTATGAGAATTGTGATGTTAGGTTCGGTTAGAGAGAGGGAAAAGTGCAGACCTAATAAAATTAACGTCGGGTTTTATATGGTTTAGTAAAATAAATAAACAATTTATTTACTGGATATACTGAAACTGCAGTGTGTTCCCTTGCATCGCCGGGCTCCGAGACTTTGCCTCGGCTTTCTCAATGATAGCTACGCCACTGATATAATTTAGAAGATTAAAAAACAATCAAGGCTGTTTTATTAGACAAAACTCTAAGATCCTTTATACGTTTGTAAAAGAGTAAGAGAGTAAAATCTCCTAGAGACCAATCCCATAGAAACTTCTTACCCTTCTATAATTTTTTAATGAGATTCGAGGAGAAAATTTTAGTACAGGAGTACCCTATTTTTACCTTCTTATATCGTTTTCGACACCGTATTTTCTGTTTATGATTCCAGTCCTCGCGGTTTTTAATTAAAAATGAAAAATATCCCACTGATGTACGAGCCAATCGCAAATTAGGGTTTTAAATTGCCTTGCTACGCTACATTCATCTAGCTATATTTTTGCGGTGATTTATTATTTTTTTTGTTAAATGTTGAATTTAGTTCGCTACATCATAACGTCTTTAAAATTTACAAAAATGTTTTTATATCTCTCAAACTATACCAAAAATGGCTGGTACGAAAAATGGAAAACAAAAGATCAAATGATCTTGGTTGGAAATAACAAAAATTCAAACTTGGATGAGCGTCCCACAAGGAACACACAAAGGACCAAAGTGAAAAGATAAATGATTAAACGATGTTTCGCTCTGGGTAACCAGCGTGAGCTCATCAGTGGTTTCACTGGTCATCCTCCCCATACATCATTAAACACCATGATACACTTTGATTTCCAACCTTGAATCACTCACAAATAATCATCGTTCCGCACTGGTACTTATCAAAGTTATCTGATACGGATTCGTCATGGCGTGTTAATATTTCCAATAGGATTATGCTCCTAAGGCAATTAAAACCAAAAAAGAAGTTAAAAAACCTCCAAATCAGTTACCTCAACACTTTGGTCTTTTGTGTGTTCCTTGTGGGATGCTCATCCAAGTTTGAATTTTCGTTATTTCCACCCAAGATCTTTTGATCTGTTGTTTCTTGGTTTCTTTTCGGTTAAGGTAACTGATTTGGAGGTTTTTTAACTTCTTTTTTTGTTTTAATTGTCCTAGGACCATAATCCTATTGGAAATATTAACACGCCAGGACGAATCCGTATCATGTAACTTGGATAAGTACCAGTGCGGAAAGATGCGTATTTGTGAGTGATTCAAGGTTGGAAATCAAAGTGTATAATGGTGTTTAATGATGGTCCTTTGTGTGTTCCTTGCGGGATGCTCATTGAAGCCTGAATTTTCGTTATTTCAACTTCTTTTTTTTTAAAGAAAAATGGGGTTTCGATTTTTATCGAATAGTTGTTATTTTTTTCACAAAGTTTAAAAAAGTAAAAAAAAATAAGAATATTGATGTTGCCAATAAACAAAAATACGAAAAACCAGTGGTGGTCGCAGCTTAACCAAAAGGTGGGGACGTGAGGTCAAAATTTTGTAAAAGCAAAGAAAAAGTTTTATGCAAAAGTTCTAAAACTAATGGAACTCTCAACCCAATAGGGCGCCGCAGGCGAAATTTTTTGAAAAATTATAAAATATTTAACTGTTTTCATGAGAAACCGTCGATTTTTTAAATAAATTCTCGAAAAAAGGGCTGCTAACTACAGTATGTATTTTCTTGGTTTCGATCGTTCACACAGAGGGCACCATCGATAGGATTCCTTTCGCTTGAGCCGTAATCTTTGGCACGTAAGCGCGACCGAAATTATCTGTCATTGTGGCCAAAGCGACGACGTATTTTAAAACGTCAGCGAATTGACTGTAGTTGCCCGGTCAACGTTTTGTGGACGTTGTAAAAACTCAGTTTTGCACTAATTTGGGTAATACATTTTTGAGTCATAGCGACGTTGCAACTCTAACGACAGTGGGCGGGAGTCGTTAGTTTAACTTCGTGGGTTTACCCAGAGACAACATAATAACTTACGGAGACGAGTTTTAAACACAAGTTATAGTTAATATTCCTTAAATATTTTTATGTGTAAACTAATCTTTAAAACTTCTAACATACAAAACCATAGATAGCCATGGAATATTACGCTGTCACTGTTCAGAAAAGTCACAAAAATTCTGTCTTTCCTTATGGTGGTGAGAATCGACGTTTATTGGTACGCGTAGTAACAATTTAGCTCCGCCATAAACTAGTCCTGCAGAATATCTTTAAAATATTAAAATTACAAAATGTTAATAAAAAAATGAAACAGTTTCACTTACAACGTTAGGTTAAATATGAAGGTTGTTGTGTTTTTATTTTAAATGAGGCGATAAGTAAAAATCGCCACTTTCCAGAATTCTGACGGGTGAGATTTTCTTTCGTCTCTGAAAAATCACGACCATAGTGTCTGAGTCCACTCATTGTCATGTTTAGTTGACAAACAGTCTTTTCCGACTCAAAAATGTCACGACAGCTATAGGAATTCGATAACTAAATTGTATCAAAATTAGATGGAGGTTGGTCTGTTCGTCGGGTTGCCGATCATTATGGACCAGCCAAGTCCACTATAGTAAGACTAAAAAGAAAATACAAAGAAGAAGGATCTGTACAACGAAAAGAAGGAACTGGCTTGACCAAAGTCGGCACACCCCAACAAGATCAGCAAGTCACTAATTTCCTGGAAGAACACCTATTTTCCACGGCCATAGAAGCAAAATGAACAGTTCATTTTCCTGCTACGGTAAGAACTGCACTAAGACGAATAAAGAAGTAGAGGCTGAGATGTCGTGTTGCAGCTAAAAAGATACGGATAAGTAAGGAAAAAAAAGCAAGCCAGATTACTTTTTCGAGACAGAAAAACGAATTTTACCGATAAAAAACTGTTTAATCCCATCGAGAACGTATGGGAGCTCATTGCAAAAAAGTTATCAATATTTAATATTCTTCCACGGAATGCTAACCATTTGATAGAGCTAATAGTTAGAGCTTATGCAGATATCGTTGAGGAAAATCCAAAGAGAATAGAAAAAATATTCAAACAAATGGTGCAATTACCCGATAATGAAGTTAATATTTTTGATTTTTGTTTATCGATAGTTTTTTATTTCTATTTGTTTTTATTATTTTCTATTTAATATTTTGTTGTTTATAAAACGGATGCTGTTTATTGTATTGACCTTTCTTAACCCAAATCCTTCCAGTTCTTTCTTCTTTGTATTTTCCTTTTAGTCGCACTATAGTGGAGTTGTTTGACCATTTTGCCCGGCTATTTGACGAAGGAGCCAACCTTCTTCTAGTTCTGCCAAAATTTGATTGTATTGCCTTATTTATAATAAAAATTTTGTTTTAAAAGTGTTTTATCTTTTTTTTTTATATTTCGTAACAGCAACCTTAAAACTATAGAACCAGTAAATATCGGTAAAAGTGCTTTCAGTCTCCTTAACAAAATTTGTTTATGTTGTCTAAAAGTGTTAACCGACAAAAGTCGGTAACAATAAGCATACAAAATTTTTAATACATAGACATGTGACTAACTTCTGCTGTATGCGTTTTATGTGTCGGGAAGTGCACCTTGCCTCGCCCATCTCTTTCTATATGATCATAAAAGAAAGACAGAACATTTTTCAATTTTTTCACACAATTTTAATTTAGTACCTGCCGGTTTTTGCCAGCGCTTGTCAGAGTCTGTCAAGCCTGGCAAGCGGTTTTTTTAGATTTTCAAAAGTGAGTTATTTTAATCAGTTTTGGTTGAAAATTGCGCGAGTTTATGAGAGTGGATTAGCAACTTATTGTAAAGTATAAAATACCATTCAAGTCAGGCTGTATCACTAGCATTAAAGCTAGAGAGCATGGGACTATTTGAAGAGTGCTGAAAATTGGGGTTCAGATTTTTACCCCTGAAGAAAATATTGTGATAATTTATACAGAGTTAAACAAGACGATAATAGGTTAAAATACAACAAGAAAAAAAGAGATATTGGTTAAAACATTTATAAAATCTGTAAGAATTTTATACTGGGATTTTTTCCCAATTAATAAAAGAAAATAACATAATGAAATGTTGTTACTTTTAATATTTGATAATATTCCTCAACATAGTTGTAACACCCTCATCCTATTTTAGATTTTGAAGGGTCCAAAAATCTTTTTGTAAGCTAAAGTTGGTTAAGGTTTGTATAGAGCTAAAACCTTTCGCGAATGCATTGCTTTTTTAACACTAACAAGTATGAAAAAACGGCGGCCGTTAAGTTATTATATTATATTATATCTTTTTATTATTAAATAAGTAAGTGTGTATAAAAAAATTAACCAAAAGAATATATGTATTTTATTATGCATCTGGCTGTACAGGGTGGTCCAAATTCGAGGGGCCTCTATAGCTTTGAGTTTTTGCAGCATAGTTAGCCCAAAACTAATATACATGTTACGGGCTCGATTTTCAAGAGAAGTCGAAAACTAAAAACGTTTCTGAGCTACAGGGTGATTCTCAAAAATGTGCTATTTTAAAGGCCTTCTACAACATTTTTATTTGTAAAGATAGAGATTTTCATTAAAAACACTTTTTGAAGATTTTTTAAAGACAAATCTACCTGTTTCACCGATTTTCTCTTAAAGCCTTTAGTTCCCGAGATATCACACAAAGTTATATTTCTTTAAATGGGATACCCCCAATTTTTCTAAAAAATCGGTTTTCTAATAAAATTTCCTGTCGAACGATGTGCTATACACCTATTTTTATTAAATAGTTTAAAAGATATTTGCATATTTTGATATTTACCATAGTAGGCGCTGTGCGCGCCCTAAATGTGTAAATAAAATTTTATTGTTTTTTTTTATACAAAATCAAGTTGGCTACGACACGAGGGGACACAGCAACCTCGAACTTTAACTTCTAGTTTACTATATAAAATAATAAACAAAAATAAAATTCCTAAGAGTTTTCATTAAAAATTTTTATTAATTAAACCATGTAACACCTAAAATCTACATCTAACAATTTTCTTTAATTCTAAAACAAATGCTCAAATTGACGGCCGTTTTCTTGTAAACACATCCTACATCTTCTCTTGACGCTATTTTCTGCATTAAGAAGTTCTACCGCACGAAGCTGCTTGAATGCAGTACGAACTGCCTCTTCCAATTCCCTTCTAGTAGTTGAGCGATTTCGAAATACAAGGTCTTTGACTCTTCCCCACAAAATGAAGTCGCAAGGGATCAGGTTTGGAGTCCTGGGGGGCCAATATATAGGACCTTTATTTCCGATCCAGTTTTCGGCAAACACAATATTTAGCAAATTAGTAATGTTTTGTGCATTGTGAGGAGGTGCACCGTCATGTTGAAAGTATAGCTCATTATTTTGCTGAAGTGGCAAATTGTCGATAAACGGAATCACCCGCTCTTCTAAAATTTGTTGGTATCTTTCTTCCGCATTTAAATTTCCATCAAAAATATATGGCCCAATAATTAGTCCTGTGTAGATGCCTACCCATACCTTAAAACTGAACCTTCCCTGATTCGCTTGTTCCACCATAATATGGGGATTTTGCTGTTTCCAGTAATAGCAGTTATATCTCGTGAATATTCCATCACTAGAAATCGTTGCCTCATCCGTCCAAATAACTTTTCTGGCAAAATCGGGGTCTTCTTGGCTTTTATTTAGGTACCACCTGCAAAATGCACGTCTTGGAGCAAAATCTCGTAGCCGTAATTGGTGCACCCGTCGGGGAAAATAGGGCCCAAACTTGTGTTTTTTAAGCACCCGAACGGCATTGTTACGTGGAATTCCAGTGTTTCTCTCCATAGCCCTGGTGGAAGTATTCGGATTAATTTCTATTTCTCCTAGAACCGTTAGTTCTTCCAACTCTCTATCTCTGGCTAGGCTTCTATACGTCCTAGGCCGCGGTTTTGTAAAGGATCCGTATTCTTGTAGATGACGTTTTAACTTCAAAAATATTTTTGAGCTAGGTTGCCTTCTTTCCGGATATCTCTGGAAATATAGATTTAACGCTATCTGTCGATTTTCGTTACTTTCAATATAACATTTTATCATGTCGTACTTTTCAAAGTTTTCAAACATTTTTATGTCTTGCCTAAGGCGCCACTTTTGACACTTGGGCTCGTTTATCATGGCAATTGTTTTTATTTGATCATAGCTATCTAGATAGATACCCTAAAACTGCATAGGTCAGAGTTAAATACAGCCTACTATGGTAATTATTAAAAATTGCATCTGTTTAACTACTTAATAAAAATAGGTGTATGACACATCATTTAACAGTACAGTTTATTACAAAACTAATTTTTTTAAAAAATTTGGGGTATTCCATTTCAAAAAATGTAACTTTGTGTTATAACTCGTGAACTAAAGTCTTTAAAACAAAATCGGTGAAACAGGTAGATTTGTCCTTAAAAAATCTTCAGAAAAAGTTTTTAATGAAAATCTCTATCTTTACAAATAAAAAAGTTGTAAACGCTCAGGCTCAGAAACGCTTTGACATATCGCAATGCGGTTTTTAGTTTTCGACTTCTCTTGAAAATCAAGCCCGTAACATGTATATTAGTTTTGGACTAACTATGCTGCAAAAGCCCAAAGCTATAGAGATCCCTCGAATTTGGACCACCCTGTACAAGTAGTTCCTTTCTGTAGCCACCGGCTGCGCTCGTGTCGCCATCAAACAATGTTCCCCAAGTATAACATAGCATTGGTCACTCTCGCGTAGCTATTACTTTCTCTATGGGTTTATCAGAAAACTGAATTTATCCAAAAATTGGTCGTGACAGTTTCTAAATAATACACATTCCATATTTACAAATTGAACACTTAAACATCCATTTTCTAACTATCTAGTCGTAAAGTAAATAATGCACTAAAAATATTTAAGTGGTTGATTCTGAAAGAAAAACACATTATCAACTCAAATATGTTATGCCTACTTTGACCTAAAAAACACACGCGCCCTAAATCCAACGTGTTTTTAAGAAATTAATTAATTTCGAAAAAATATATGTAGTAAACTATTTTAAATTTAATATTTTCAATGTATATTAAAGCAAATTTCAGCAATATTTTTTAAATTTTCTGTTGTTTCCAACGAACAAGAATCATGGTGGACCAAGCCCTAAGTCACTAAAAATGGCGTAGTCGTATTTAGTCGTACTTTACACGACGAGTAAAGAGACTAGCCGCGTGGCCATCGGCGCACTGACGCCAGCAATTTGTTTCTTGTTATTACATAAAACCGGAAAGATCAGATATATTCTGATGCTGCACCACTTTCCCAATAAAACCGTTTCTGACAATTGCTATGTTTTCATGGGTATTGAGTTCGTTTTCAAAACTCATTGTATCTTTTTCTTTTATATAGCGTGTTCTTTATCAAGACCAAGAACACGCTATATAAAAGAAAAAGATAGAATGAGTTTTGAAAACGAACTCAATACCCATGAAAACATAGCAAATATTGGCCAGGTTCAGTTCTTGCCGCTCGCTTCTAGCCGCTCACCACTATTTCGCTCTTTGTCATCTTTTTTTCCTCTCACTCTTATCAAAAGAGACAGATATATTAGTGACATATCAGCATCTGTCAAAGTTGTTTTTTTTTTTACTTTTTTGCCTAAACGTTGTTTAAACGACTTATAGACGTTGAGGTTTTACCCGAGTTAATTAGATGACGTTTCCTTAACGTCACCGTCATTCCCAGTAAACTACCATGTCTCAGTTTGTCATGAAAACCTTTCAACAACGTCGGTATTTAACGGAGGTCGCACACGTAGTTGTGAAAACGGCTAAAACTCGTCGTTGCCCAAATGACTAACTTGAGCATCAAATAAACCGTTAATATTGGGCATAATGTGGTTATAGGCGGAAAAATGTTACTTGGGGGTACACCTAGCTGATGAGTCCCTAATAAAGACGAAACAGCGTCGTCCTCGGTTCCACCTTTTGTGTAAAAAATTGCAGGATATTCATTTTGCACCAAGTATATAAAACCCCTCTTTTTCGTTAGGTTTGCAGTGCGCCATCTTCGGTTTGTTTAAAAAAAATCACATCTGATCTTTTTGTGGTTTTTAATAGTGCAGTGGCGTAGCAAGGGGGGGGGTTTAATTTAATTTAATTAATCATGATCAAGGGTCCCAGCAGGGTTACCAACCGTCTCGTTTTTTACGGGACCGTCTCTTGTTTTAGACAAAAAATCCCATGTCCCGCCATGGGTTCTTAAGGGACAATAAAAGTCCAGTATTTTTATATGTTATTAAAATTAGAAGACTAACATAATAAATAATCTAAACCAATTTTTAATTCGTGCAATCTCATATTTAGAAAAATGATTTGAGTGTTCTGGAAATAATAGGTATTTTCATTTACAAAAACTTAATCTAAAAGAAAATTTCGATTTTTAATGACCTTTGTCGAATTATCAACGAATTGCAATTACAAGAAATTGACATCAATACTGTATTTGAGGAGTATTCTTCTATTAAACCCTTAATATCAAGCATAATTAGGGAAGAGTTTTCTACAGCAGAAAAATGGCTAAACATTTTTCAGTCTTGTAATAGACAATTTCCTGAGCTGCTTATAATAATTTCATTTATTTTAAGCATTCCTGCATCTAATTTCAAATGGTCAAATAGAAGAAACCGATGTAGCATTAAACTAATAAAATCAGAGATACAGATTTGTATAAATGATATGACCTCTGCAGTTTCTTAATTACATTAATGAAAATCCTGAGTTAATTCAAAGGGCTAAAAGCAAAATAGATATGATTTTAAAAATTAAATTGTTATAGTTTTTTTTGTTGGTTGATATGATGTAACTGTAAGATTTTAAATGAAAATGTTCAAAAACTATTTTCAGTTTATCTTCCTCACGCTAGCGCTCGCAGAAAAACAATTGCAAAAATCGATTTTTCCGCAAGCAAATGCTGTTTACAGAACGACGCATAGCAGAGTTCTGTCAACGGCATTGGCGTGTGGAAAAAGAGATATTCTGCACTTTTTAGGCAAATAGCTATTTTCCGACAAAAACAGACTTTATTTTATGACAGAATTTTGTTATATTTATGTGTGAACTAAGTAAGCGCAACGTATTTGAAAATTCAAAAGTTGGCAACCTAGCTTCTCCACTTTTTTGACTTTTTACCCCGGTTTGTGACTTGTGTTTGGTGTGATGTATTAAATTTTAAAAATTTTGCCTGTGGAACTATGACGTCATTAACTGTTAGAATTTTAGTTTAAATCTAAGGAATTTTTACCACCAGCATTCAAAACGTGTAATAAATGTCATTCTTAGTATAATTTGTCTTAAAATTTTCATCTGCAGCGCATTTATGATTTGGCAACAAATATACCACCGCAACCCACCTCTTCTTGACATCTAACTCAATCAATCTACTTTTTCAAAAATATTTTACAAAAAACCTAAGAGATTATTTTTAAAGAATTTTTTGTTTTTTTGTCAAAGTTTTCGCGTGCGGCGCTATACCAATATTGAATATTGTTACAATTTTGTTTAATTTTAAGAAATTGTTTTGTCAACAATATTTGAAACGCGTAAAAAATAGCATTTTGTTGTAATATTTTTCAAAAATTTTGCCTGGGGCGCATTTAAAGGCTAATTTTGAAAAAAATCTGCAAATGAGACTAGATAAGAGTTGTTTCTGAAAATAAGAATTTTGTAACATCCAATAAACCATCCCTTTACCCCCCCCTTCAGTTCAAAAGGATTAATAAATAGGCACTTACCCAATTTTTAAAAATTTGTCATAGTTATGAAGGTAATTGATTTTTACTAAATGATGGAACCCCCCCCAGAGGCGATTTCTGGCTGCGCCAGTGAATACTATAAGTAAAAATTCAAGAACCTATGAAATTTTTCGAGTTTTTTTTACGGATTTGTAAAACTTTCGCCAACTTCTAAATGTTGGGCTATTGTTTTCGCAATCGATGATCCCAAAAAAACTATAATCAAAGTATGTTTTTTTTCTAAAACATTGGAAAAATAGAATATAGTTATATAAGCTTTTTATTTTGTAAAATACCTAAAGGTTTGCACATCATTTTAGTATTATTAGGCAATTAAGCAAAAACTAAATTCTAGATTGCAATCGAAATAGTCATGTCGCAATTCAAAATTATAATTGACATAAGCTTAGCATGCCCAAAGCGCATTTATTTAATTTAGCAAACCTACAAACTTTTTATTAAAAAAATAATCTGCTCTAACTGTTCAAATGTAACGTTAAGGTAGTAAACCCATCATCATTCGCAACACTCCATTAAAATAAATTGCAGTTACAGTCCAACTCCTAAAAATGATTATAATAGAGAGTTTTGGCAAGTAATCATTATCATTATCATTAGGATTAGCAATATTATTATTAAGGTTGATAGAAACCATAATTAAATAGAGCGAAACATGAAAATATAGATAATACTTATAACCTTTTATTTTTAAGAACTCCCTTCCTGCACGGTCTTACTTTACCCCATAAAATCTAATGAGTGCCCTTATTATAATCACGAAAACTAAAAAACACATACGTATAGGCTTTCAAACACAAAATTGCATAAGGTACGTAAGGCATAACCAAAAAATGTAAAATTATAAATTTTTTGACATAGCATAGAATCTCTCTCAAGACCTAGTGGCGCACCGAGGAGGGTTTGGCACAATGAAACAACAACAGAAAAAAACATATAGGGAATAAAATATATAAAATATAAAAAATAATAAGATCCTGGACTTTAATATTTAACAAAAATCTTTCACTCACTCTCTGGATCGCCATTTGGTTAAGATGATCTATGTGACCTATACCTTATGGGGCCTAATTCTTGAACATACACGGTCACCATTCAAGAATTATCCCTCCTAAAAGATTTAATAGTTCCTTGAAAACTATCTTATCCGATGATTCTCCCCGGTTAACGATCTCGAAAAAAATACGCGATAACGTATTCTCTAAAGAAATAAAAAAGAAGTAAAAAAAACCTCCAAATCAGTTACTTCAAACGAAAAGAAACTAAAAAACAAAGATCAAAAGATCTCAGGTGGAAATAACGAAAATTCAAACTTGGATGAGCATCCCACAAGGAACACACAAAGGACCAAAGCGAAAAGGGAAATGATTAAATGATATTTCGCCCATTGATGAGCCCACGCTGGTTACCCAGGGCTTCATTTTTGTTTTAATTACCTTAGGAGCATAATCCTACTGGAAATATTAACTCGTTAGGAGGAATCCGTATCAGGTAGCTTGGATAAATACCGGTCCGGAACGATGCCTATTTGTGAGTGATTCAAAGTTGGAAATCAAAGTGTATGAGGGTGTTTAATGATGTATGGTGGAGGGTGACCAGTGAAACCACTGATGAGCCCACGCTGGTTACCCAGGGCGAAACATCGTTAAATAATTTCTCTTTTCGCTTTGGTCCTTTGTGTGTTCCTTGTGGGATGCTCATCCAAGTTTGAATTTTCTTTATTTCCACCCGAGATCTTTTGAACTTATGTTTTTTGAGAGAACGAACCAGAGATTCCTCGTTCAAAAATACGGATCACGATAGTTCGAAAAAAAGACTTCATGAATTATTCCACAAAAAAAAATGTTGATCTAAAGCTCTCTAATATTTTGACAACACACGAATCACTGTCAGCAAGCGGGCGGTCGGTCCATTCATGTCACTTTTTAATAAAGCAATCTGACAAAAGATTGATGCTCCTAGCAACACGTAGCAACCAAATAAACAAACTGAGCGTTACTTGAGAATTTTCATACAAACTGTATTGTTTTCGCGATTTTAATGGATATAGAGGAACAGAGTTCACAAAGTCTCCACAGGGAAATCCTGGATGCCGCCGAAGAGGCAAAGGAGGAACTTTTGCGAGGGAAATCCAGAAAACTTTACGAAAAAGTATATAAGGACTATTTTTTTGTGGTATTCAGAGAAGAATATTGCTGAAAGTGGATGCCTAAACCTAAAAGAAGACACTTTGCTGGCGTACTTCAAACTGCAGCAACTGCATCTTTATTTTTAAGTTGGATTGATTTGTATCTATAATTATGTAATTCGTTTACTGTTGTTTTTAAAATAAAAATTGAAAAATAAAATAAAAGCTTGCTTTTTGTTGCTGTTACGTCTATAAAAAAGCTGAAAAAAACATATCTAAAAAGCGTGTATTGACGCTCCAACTGCTTGCATACGTTTTAAAAATATGGCAAAATTAATAAAAATTAAACGGAAACAAGTATCAACCAATTTTAAGTCACTCTGTATAAATATGATGTCAACGGCTAACACGAAAAATGTGTAGCTTCACTCGCCGAATTACATACTGGAAAAAATTTTGCAATCGAATACCATCAAAATATATTTTTTACAATACCGTTTCTTAAGGCGCAATTACACAGACAAACATGCTCAAACAAAAGCTCGTGCAAAAGATCTAAAATTTTTTGCGTGAACATTTTTGTGAGCTTTTCTTTGAACATTTTGTTCGGGTAAATTTTTGAGCAAATTATTGCTATCTGTTTCGGAAACATATTTTTAAAGATGAGAATAAATAAAATTTCACATCAGTGATCAGTGATCTCAATTCTTTAAAAAAATGGAACACCAACTTTTATTTTAAATTTTTGTGAAAAAAAGCCGGCAAAAAGCGAAACATTATTCTTCGCTATCAGTTTTGTCACATGGATTAGGGTTACTTATAATATTTTTTTCTTAGAGTTTTTCCCGGATTTTTTTGCCCGGGGATTTTTTTGGGATTTTCTTGCGAGTTTTTTTTATTTCCAAGGGTTTTTTCCTAAATTCTAAAAAACAACCCAGGAAAATTTTTCTTTTCCAAAAAAATTTTGAGTTTTTCAAATATCGGCAAAAAACTCAAAAATTGCACTTATAAGCGGTAATCCGCGCCTTACGACTATGAGGAGTGGTGAGGAGGGGATTTTTTTTTCAAACATATTTTTGTAACTGTACTTTACCCTTAGCTTTGATCGTTTTTTTTTTATTACTCACACCAGATTTACCTAGTTAGTTTAAGACCCCAAGGGTTGCTTAAAAAAGCAAAAGGTTCATGAAAATGCTGAAGATAGATATTTACTGTCAATTTAATGTACTAATCAAGGTCGATTACTGACAATGAACAAACAATATGCAAAGGGGCAACATTCCGATTCAAAAGTCTAGTCTATTCCTGCTAAATTATATTTTTTAGACAAGGGTCGGGATCGTAGGGTTGTAAAAGTGGGTAATAAACGGGTATTATTTAGACCGAACGTGCTTTTGTTCATATATTTGAGATTTAATAAAATGTATATAGGTTTTTTCATTTGACTTAATTATTATTGTATTGTGTTTTAAACTAGGAAGTCAAATAAAGAGCTATTCTTTTAAACGTAAATGTTTATCATTACATTTTACAGGCAACAGCAATAAATAAGTGCCAGTTATTATTTTTTTATGATTCTCGTTTTTTTTACAACCCCAAAAAAGTTACAAGTATACTGCCATATCCCCTATAAAAATCAGATCAATCGAAGTTGCTTATGAGGTAAATCGTGAATTTCGACATCAAATCGTTTTTCCGTCGGAAAGCACTTAATTAAAAATACCTTGTTTTAAAACTTAGTCTTTCTATTTTCAGTTAAGTTCAATGAATTCCCATAAAACTATAAAATTTAAATTTGTAAGAAATTTTTATTACCAACATTTCTTCAAACAAATTTTGCTTAAAATTCTCTCCAAAATTTCCGTGAGTCATTTTGTACGAGATTTTGCTCGAACTTTTCTTTGAACATTTTGCTCAAGAGGCTCGTGTAAATGTTTGTCGGCATTTCAACATCAAAGGAAAGTTTGTCTGTGTAAATGCGCCTCTAAACTTTGGTCACGATTTCTAGGTCACCCTGTACATACTGGAAGGTCTATCTTAAGCCAAAAATGATGTTTCGCCATGCCTATTTAAGCTACTAAAATTATATCAAAATCGGTTGAGAATAATTTTTACCATTAAACAATGTGCAAAATTTCATAAAGAGGATTAGCTACACATTCAAAAAGTACAGCGAGTTGTTCTCTCCATTTTTATGTAACCCATCCCTCGTTCAGGCACGCCTTGTGGCGATAGAAGTTCATTTGCAGTAAATTTGCGTTTTCTACAAATTTTTCTCAAAAAATAACTAAATTTGAAATATGAAACTTTAGGCTGGACTTCCATAAGCTTTTTTCCCGCTCGGATTTTAAAATTTGACCTTGTCAGTCAGTGGGTGAAACAGTGACAGAACGATTGGCACCTTCACCATAACTGATATCCGCGCGGAAAATCTGCTAGTGGAAGGCTAGCTTTACTCTTTTCTTTACAGCAATACTATATATAATAACTGGGTGTTCCCTAAAAATTTTCGCTCCCAAACAAAAATCCCTATAAACCCCTTTTAGCGTGTGTGTACCGTGAAATGATCATAAAGGTATAACTTGGAATGATCCTTCTGACTGAAAATGTAGAGTGGGATTAAAAATTTTGGACTGTTTTAATTTTCTAATAACTTTTTTGTTCCTTAACCGATTTTTATAAATGTTAGCTTTTTGGAAAGGCAACTAAACAGGTTTTATAATTTTTTAACAAAAACCGTCATATGTCAAAAATCCAAGATGGCGAAAATAGTATAAAACAAGATTTTGAAAAACAGATTTGCAACTTTTTTGTGAGCACCCTGTTAACTTTTTTAATAAAAATTAGAAAGCCTTTACCATTCGACGTTTAACGAAGTATTACTCATAAAATTTGGTTCATTTATGCAAAAATTTCGTTGACTCAAATTTCCTCTAAATACAGAACCTGTTCTTAACACCACAAAATGTTTTTTGAATTAACTTTTTAATTTTTGTGGCATGGTGATTTATGAAACTTACAAAAGCTGAAGACATATTTTTATGACCTTTTTATAAGAAAAAAATATGTTTTTTTTTTAAATTTTTATATATATTCACAAGTTTATAATAAAAGCAAAAAGTAAGCAGGCCATGGAAAAAAAACTTAATCATAATGTCAAAACGTTACAGGACGCCTTTACTTTTTGCATTTAACATGGCTTAAAAATAAAGGAAATTTAAGTCAGCGTAACTTTTCTATAAATTATTACAACAATTATAAAATTTTTAAGGAATACCTAGTTAAAAGCTTTTTTATTTTTATTAAAAAAGCTTAGGGTGCTCACAAAAAAGTTGCAGATCTGTTTTTCAAAATCTTATTTTATACTTTTTCCGCCATCTTGGACATTTGACATTTGACATTTTTTTATATAAAAATCGTATTGTTGCAAAAAGGCTTACTCCAGAAAAATCGGATAAAAAATTTAAGTTATAAAAAAAATATTTTTTTGGTGTTTAGAATAGGTTCTGTATTTAGAGGAAATTTGAGAAAACGTAACTTTTGTATGAGTAAACCGAATTTTATGAGTGGTACTTCGTTAAACGTGAAACGGCATGTGCTTTCTTATGTAAAAAATTAAAGAGTGGTAAAAGTTGCAGCTCTTTAGTAAAAAATATGATTTTGAATTTTTTCCGTCATCTTAAATTCTTGACATATCACGGTGTTTATCAAAAAATTATAAACTTTGTTTAATTACCTTTCTAAAAATCGATTAAAAACTAAAAAGTTATTAGAAAATCCAAACATTACAAAATTTTAGAGCCCACCCTATATATAAAAATTATAATGAATAATTGGGGATAACAATTGGATTTTTTAATAATGTTGTCGTGTGGCGGATGAAGAGTGTTCAAAATCGTTATTCTTACATTTTTATTGTGAAATGTGGATAGGTCACGGTTTAATTCAACTTTCACTTAATGATGGCATTTGTCATAAAAAATTCCGCCGTGCTTAACAAAATTAGGTTTTAAAAATATTTAGGAATTCTAAAAAGTTAAAAATAACTAGTTTTCTTCTAATTATCAGTTTATAACCACTACTTGGCAACTTTTACTTTTAGCTTGCTGCTTTTAGTAAACTCTAAAAAAAGAAAGTGTTTGTAGGAAATTAAATATAAGCATAAAGGTAATAAAAATAAAATAAGCTCACACAGTATTAATTTAAATAATCTAAGAATTTAATTATTAAAACAACTAAACTATCTTTTTAGGTACGCTATTCTTTAATTTAATCTCTTCATTCTCTTATTTAGATACTGGTTATGTTTATATTAATAACAAAATAAGGTTTTAAAATAAAGAGAGGGATGTTATTTAACTAGAGATATGCTGAGATTAAATAAATTAAATCTTAGTCTAGAAATAATAGCACACATAGTAAAGAATAAACTTTTATTAAATAGAATCAAAATTAATCTATTAAGTCATGCTATATCTTATTCTAAGACTAAACTTTTATGGAGGGAAATCAAAAAATTAGTACTTTATTCGAGTACTAATCATCTTTTTTCGATATTGTTCAATATTTATTCATGAAATTTATTCTTGCATAATTCATTGTTTCTTTTAAATTTTTAATAGTTTAACAATATATAAATCAAATATCTGAGTAAAATTTCTTTCACTCGGTCCAATGCAAATACGTTTATACGAGTTTAATTTTATATTAGTCCAAGGTGAGCTATGAAGATATTAGCACAGTGTACATAACTAACTAAATTTGTTAGATAGACTGTGTTATTAGTTAATACAAATATGTTAAGGTAATATGTCAGTACTATGTTTTTGAGGTTAAAGCTCTATTTTACCTAAAACGGCCTAGAATTTCCTACTAAGACTCAATTACCGATTATAACTGGTGTTACTGAAAACAATAAATTTCAATGGTTGCTAACCCTCTAACTCCTCTAAAAATTATTAATAATATAGAGTTAAACCATTGTTAAATGCTCTAATTTCTGATATTTAATTTTTAAATTTTAATTGGTTTTTAATTTTTTTTATTATTTTATATCATTAAGTTTTTCTTATTATTTCATTTTGATTTTATTTTATTGCTTTTAATTCTGTTTAATTTAATTTAAACTTTATTTTGGATCTAATTGGGGTTTAATTTTGAAATTTATTTTATTGTTTATTTAGTGAGATTGGATTGTGGTATTTCTAAAATGAGGATTGTGTAATATGACCTTAAGAATTTTAGTCTTAAAGTAAAGTAAGAATAAACTAAAGTTTGCTTCATCTTGAGAAATACTGTCTCTAATTTATTCTTGGATCAAGACTGCTCCTTGGTATTAAATAAGATTTTTTTATAAAGCCAGTCTTAAATAATTTTGGAATAATTTTGTATATTAAATTAATACTAAATAAGTAAAAAATTTCATTCTTCATGAATACAAACTTTATTTTATTTTATTGTAATTTAGGCAGGCTAATTAAATTTTTTATTTTTTTTTATTTTTTACAGGAATTTTCATTCATACACGCTCAGGTTGGAAATAACTCATATATTTTACATTACTTAAGAATATAGTGATGATAAGCAATTAAATGCAACTTACCTTGAAAATACGTTTCATTTTATTGTTTTCATTAGTAAATAAATATGGTAATTTTGGTGTCTTATTATTACATAAATATTATTTTGCCATGTTATATTGTTGAAAACAATAAGATTGAACGTGTTCAAATAAGAGCAAATTAAATACTTTATAAAGAATGAAGTATGTTTATTTCGTTATGAAAAATAACATAGAAGCCTTCATAGAGCTGTGTCTTCAAAAGAAGCTAGAAAAAAAACTATAGAAATAGTATATTTTAGACCTAGAGAGTAAATTTGGACTTTTTATCCCGAGGTGAAAAATGTATAGACTGAGCGAAACGACTAAAATTTTATTTGGTGCCTGAGGACTAAAATATCGCGTTTTATCCCGAGGCAAAAAATCTGTTTTTATATATAAAACTTTTTACCGCAAACACGTCGATTTTTTCACTAAAGGACCCCGCCCGCGCCCGGAGCTAATAGAGAATGGCTTTCGGTGGGATGGTGTTTAAATTTTAGTATGTTCTAATGTTTGACCAGATAATATATAGCACTCGCTGAACATTCGCACAGTATATGTTTATTAATCTCGCATCATATTCGAGAATATTATTGTGTTTTGAAAACCTACAAAAATAAAAGAATGGCGCCTAATTTCAATAAAATATACCTATACCATTCATGTTTTGGTTTGGTTCTTACCAGGAAACATACCGTTAGAAACATATCTCAACTCGATCAATATATATCAAGGCGTCGTCGCCGTCACGTCGTCGGGTAAGTAAAAACTTAAATTAACACTTATTATTGTTTAATCCGATAATATATGGCACGCCACTGGATCTGCCCTTAAATACCAACATGATTTTACATGGCCACTGAAACAGAAGCAAACATTGTTGTATGTATTTAAAAAAAAACACAAAAAATCTTCAAAAGTTTAGGGTTCTAAACCATTTTGTGGAAAACTGGAGTTCCCTAGTTTAAACATGTAAACATAGTCTGATTTCATAACGAGTTAGCTAAAACAGAGAAAAACTTAAACAATTCCACTGTTTGTTTTCTTCTTGAAAGTTAATTAAAAAAAAAAAAACGATTTTTGCAGAAAAGTTTTTTACCAATTTTTATGTTTTGAACGCCACTGAATGTAACAAATCGTTAATTTTTTGAATACGAATAATTACCTACAATCCTGGCCTAACGTTTAATGTATAACAAGCAATAATATCATAATGCAGAATAGGTAAAATGGACCTCTAAATGTTTTTTGTAAAAAATGCATAAAAACCAAAAACGTAAATTTTGGACGTCTGTATCTCGGAAACTATTGGCTGGAGGACATTGTGGCTATGATTATTTTCTATCGAGATCTACAACATACTAAAATTTCTATAAAATCCCACCGTAAGCAATTTTCCATTAGCTGCGGGCGGGGTCCTTTATTTCTTAGTTTTATTG
The DNA here is from genome assembly GCA_963921995.1 of Oxystoma pomonae. Taxonomy (NCBI): domain Eukaryota; kingdom Metazoa; phylum Arthropoda; class Insecta; order Coleoptera; family Brentidae; genus Oxystoma; species Oxystoma pomonae. Next base: position 23,583,321 of record OY998164.1, on the reverse strand, counting down.
CGTTCCGTATAATGCTATTTTTCTCCCTAAAATTTTATTTGAGTTCCTAAAGTGCAAAATATTATAATATCGATTGACTCTTGCCGATAAGATAACTTTTTGACAACGTCATCGGATCTTCCTAACGAGTTTTCACTTATAATTTCCCTAGCGGTTTAAAATTACAATCAAAACATTTTCCGAAAGAGTCGCAGACAAGGAAAATTTTCAGAAGAAAGTGTAATTAAGAAGAAAATTCCAAAAACATCCACCGATCCCACCAAAAATAGGTCAGCTTGTACAGGAAAATACCTACGTTTGTTTTGTTCTGTACGCATTTTGGAACATTTAGTATACAGAGGGTGTTTCAAATTCGATGTAATACTTTGCAACCTTATTTTGACAGGTCACGTGACATTTTGGGTTTATTGACCATCATCAGTACAAATTTAATTTTTGCTCAAGATATTTTGAAAACCCGCTTGCAGTATCTTTTTCGACATTTTTATAATGACGTTTTGTTTTAACAAAATAATTTTCCTGATATTCTGAAAATTCATTTTTTTTATACCTTCATCAAAAACGTGGTTTTAGTAACTGTCTGCAGATAACTAAAGCATGGCTTTTTTGGTTACCGATGCAAAAAAACTTTTTTTTTTTTATCAAAAGATTTCTGTCCATTTTTTACCCAAAATTAAAGAGAAATAGCGGAAAATATTAATATTAAAAAAATCTAATTATTCTTGCCTAAAAATTAAGCAATTTCCGCCGGTTTTCACCAAGTATTTACGAAAAAAACATTTAAAAATATCGTCAAAATATCAAACTGTCAAAGATTTAAAAAAAACGATTGTTATTTCATTTACCAGCTGCCTTGATTTATAGTGTAAGGATGGTGTGTTGCCAGAAGTGCTCTTCGTTCGAGATTTTTAATGGTAGTTTTGACAACTAGTGGCTAAAATAGTGCTTTTTTTTACAAGCGTTGGTTTAACTAACGAGCGCAGCGAGGTATTTAAAACCCCGAGTAAAAAAAAGCACAGTTTAGCCGCGAGTTGTTAACACTATTTCTTTTAATACTTTTATCAAAAATTCCAAGAGAAACAGGAAAATACTTTTAAAAATCTCGAACGAAGAGCACTTCTCGCAACATACCATCTTTACACTATAAATCAAGGCGGCTGGTAAATGAAATAACAAAGGTTTCCATAGCGATGTGCCATTTTACTCGGTGACGTTCATTGTTGCGACATTTTAATCTTTGACAGTTTGATATTTTGCCCATTTTTTTTAAACGATTTTTTCGTAAATGCTTGGGGAAAACTGGCGGAAATGGCTTAATGTTTAGGCTATTTCTCTTTAATTTTGGGTAAAAAACGGACAGAAATCTTTTTTTTGCACCCGTTATAAATAAAAGAGTTTTTTTTGCATCGGTAAACAAAAAAGCCATGCTTTAGTTATCTGCAGCAGTTACTTAAATCATGTTTTTAATGCAGGTATAAAAAAAGTATTTTCCGGTTTTTCTTGGATTTTTTGATAAAGGCATTAATAAATAGTGTTAACAACTCGCGGCTAAACTGTGCCTTTTTTTACTCGCCTTTTTAAATACCTCGCTGCGCTCGTTATTTAAACCAACGCTTGTAAAAAAGCACTATTTTAGCCACTAGTTGTGAAAACTACTATTTTGCTTTGTTATTTTATAATTTATCTTATTAAAGTTTTGACAATTTAAACATTTTTAGATATGATTATATCAATGAGTAGTATTTATAAACAAAAATTTGATAATTTAAAACCAAATAAAAACATATTATAAATTATTTTGTTAAAAAAAAACGTCAAGAAAAACTATCAGTTATAAAGTGACAGAAAAGGTATTGCAGGCATGTTCTCAAAATATTTTGAGTAAGTTAAAAGCAAAAATTAAATTGGGGTTGATGATGGTCAATTAACCCAAAACGTCAGGTGACTTGTGAAAATAAGGTTTCAAAATGGTAAGTCATCTTTCATGAACCAAACGGCAGGAACGCTCCTGCCACATTAAAATGGCAAATCTTAAAAACGGACCATTCATTAGATAGATTTTAAAAACCTGCCAGTAGAAAGTTTTAATCGTTTTGTGACCGATTTAGGATTAAAGGTCGAGAAAAATAAAATCTAAAAATGAAAATTTCGGTTTTTTTCCTACTCGGAAGCATAAAATTCTGTATGTAAAGATGTATCTACTACCGTTTAGGAGGTCTCTAATGAGCATCGAATTTGGAACACCGTGCGGTATAGTATAATAAAAGAAATGTAATTTTAGAATGCTTTTATAAAACAACCTAAATTAAAATATCAATTTTAATTTGTAAATCGTGATATTAGTTTCTACAAGGTAATTATTAAATTTATAAGATGACCATTAATAATTTTACATAAATTAATTCCTGCCTTGACCGCTAAAATAAGCCTTTCACATCGGAATAAAAGCTACAGTAAATAAAATGATTGGCAGATAAATATTTTGCCAAATTGCCATGAAGGCTCTACCGTAAGGTTTATATCTTCAGTCTAAAAAATAAGTCCGGGCTGAAAGCTTTGTGGGTAAGTTGTTGCGAGGGTAATAACTCGAAAACCAAAGCGATCCTCATACGTTTGGAATGCATAGCTACAAGTCTAGTTTGTTTGATTTTTTTATTTAAATATTTTTTTGTTTTTTTTGTTTCATTAAAGCTTTATTTTGTTTAAGAAGTTGAAAATATATGTTTCCGTTTCCTAATAAAAGTTTTGATAATTTTTTTCTTAATAATATAAATATTTATTTGCCAAAAAAATAATACATATAAAATAGCATAGTAATGAATTAATCCTAAGTATACTTTGAGGAAAATCAAAGAAAAACCCAGTTACAGTTTTAAAACAAATATCTAGTTTTTTTATGACCCCTAACTCAAAACGCGACAAGAAGATTTTTCCCCAGCATCTGAGCAGCCAGCCTCATGGTTTGCCACAAGGTAATTGCATTTATATTTTATTTGGTAAATTGACATTGACAAATATATATTGTTTCCTTTTAATCAATTCAATTTTAGTTTTATAAAATACAATATTTTACAATGCTTAAAACAAAATATATTATTTTTTAAAATATAAGATATTTAATACAAAATCTGTTTTATATTAGTTTTAATATATTGGATAGGTGACCTATATGGTAATATAAAATGTATTAGTTTTTGAAATATTTATTTTAAAGTTTTTTTTTTCCGTCGGGTTAATGGTTGATTTACAAGTTTTGAGAAAAAACTATAAACATATTAAAGACCTACTAAAAATAAAAGTAAATCTTAAATTCATGGACAATAAATATAAATTACTGAATAACCGCTAAAGGTACATTTTCGTCAATATGGCGCAGTTTCGTCCTGATGCACCTCAATACGGTTTGGCACTCTTCGACACCAAACTCTTTAAGTTTTCGAAAAACACTACGCCGTAATTCTGGTCTAGCTCAAAATGTTTCGATTGGTCTGGCTTGGGGAACAATTTTGAGGTCGTCCTGTCTAGGAACAATAGGTACATTATGAGCGTCTAACCATTCGCACGTGGTCTTGGCATAATGAGCAGAGACCATGTCTGCTCATACAAAGCATTATGTTGTCGTTAATAAACTCAATTTTGAAAGGCAAATCTGCATATAATCTGGTCCACCGTGGAAGTCCCCTAACACGTCCCAGGGCCTAGACACCCCCGCTTCTGATATGCACCATTCGTTCCTAGATAGGACAACCCCCAAAAGGACTTTGTATAACAGATCCGTCCAAATTTGTAACAATTCTCATGACTTAGAAATCGAAATAAAAAACATTAAGAAGGATCTGCAGCAAAATGGTTACAGCCTTTAACTTATAATATATACTATTTCTAAATTTCAGCAAACAGGACAGGGATTACAAGACCAAAACCAGGCAAATGCATTCTTTACAATTCCATACATTAAAGGAGTATCAGAGAAAATTCGAAGAGTAGCGAAAAACTTTAATATTAAAACAGCTTTTAAATCTAATAATACAATTTGAAGCCTTCTTACTTAAACAGAACCGGAGAACAAAAAAGATAATGTCGAAACTACTTTTTTTGGGTTTTTTGCCACTAAGTTAAAGAAATTTTTTCAAAAATATGTTAAAACCCATTGCGTAAATTCCTAAAGAAAAAAATTTGTTCGTTTGTCCGTGGTTTTTAAATAAGATAAAAAATTTGCCTACACACACCCAAATCCTTACTAGAATCTAAGTACTAACATCAGACGAATACCCAAAGAGATGAAACAATGAAATCAGGAATCGCCGAAGTTGTTTGGTCAAAACAACACCTAATGAAGTGGACAGAAGAAAAGGTTTTACACAAGGAGTCACACTGGAAGAAACAAACATTCCTTGAAGCTGCCTTTATTGGGGAGAATCAGGGTGTTTTCAGTAAAACAAGTGTTGAAATTCCAAACATTTGAAAGCTGCTTCTAAGCCGCGTTCGCACGAGTCAAGTTTAGTTGAACAACTTTAGTTGATCAACAAAAATTGAATAAAAACTTGATCAAGTTAAATTCACACCTAAAACAGAAATTGATCGTCCCCGTTCAGTTTAAAAATGGCGTTGATGGCAATTGTGCGCGAATATGTACAGGTGGTTGCAGTTTTGTTACAAAACAAACTAAAAAAAATATGTGACGCAAACAAAAATCGTAGAAAACGTCGTTTTTGGGTGAGGCAGTGGATTTTAAGAGGAAAAATTTTAGGAGCTAGCATCTGAGGACAAAGAATCATACAGAAATTATTTAAAAATGTCTGAAGAAAAACTTAACACTCATTTTTACACTTTTTTTCTTATTTCAATAGCATTTCTTGCCAAAAACTACTAAAACCGCGGCTAGTTGATTGCCCAGTTTATCAAACTTTTGTTGAACAACTTTCAAACTTTTGTTGAACAACAAAAAATTTGATCAACTCTGTTGAAACAGAAGTTCTCACAATCGTTTTTATTCAATTTTTGTTGATCAACTATAGAGTTCAACTAAACTTGACTCATGAGAACGCGGCTTTAGAAATAGATTGTAGTTTACACCTGAAGACGATCAAAAATTGTACTGATCGAAACGTCCTGTAAAAATAAAATATAGACAATGGAAGTCCGAAATACTCAGTTAATTTCAACCCCCCAATTGTTCCCCCCAACAAACCAACATTTTGGGCTACATACACAAAATGAGCAGCAGTTACGGCGTAGGCTCTTCCAAACAGCGGCTCTTCTGGTAAAGGGGGCCAGACATTTCTGGGGGGCACTTGTTTTTACATTATTACTTTGGTACCCTATTTTTGTACGTTCTTTTTCAATACTTAAAATTGATAATTCATTAATGCCCGTATGCACGGGTTCGGCTTGACATGTAAGCCGAGCTTTAGTTCTGGTGGTGTAATAATAAATAGATAGGTTTTATAGTTGACCAATTATAGTAGTTTTATTTGCATTTTCCTCCGTATAATCATAAATCATCAATAAAATTTGTTTTCTTTAAACAACCTCAAATTTTACGTTGCTTTTTGACAGCTGAGGTAATAATTATGGTCACCAACCAAAAAACACAAAATAATGCAAATAACTGCCATGTTGCCAATAATTTTCTTACTTTTTCCAATTATGCGCAATTTTACAACTCATAGTTAAACGTCAAACCTTAGTTTAAACCACATATGTCGACTTTTTAACGTTTTATAGGTGCAGTTTACCAACAAACTTCGGTTTAACCATTACCAGCGGTCTGGGTGTTTGTTAAACTTCAGTTTAATAGTTACCGAAAGATTCTAACCTGAAAAAAGTTACTAAAAATTTGTTTTTCGTAAAAAGACTGCAAGTATTTAGTGAAATCGCTAAGATCAATGACCTTAAATTTATTTTTGGTCAACTGGATGAAGAATGACGAAATTATTGACATTGTCGAAGCACAAAGACCAAATGTTATTTGTCCTAGAACAAATCCTTTGGAGGAGTCCGACGATATGTAGATATGTAGATTTTAAAGAGGTTTGAATTATCTAAAGAGATATGCGAAATTGTGCACAAGGAAATTCGACAAGAGTTGGAACTTCCCACAGACCAGCAAGTTTTATTCTCACATCGAGCTCACACGTATATGTATATATATATATATATATATATATATATACTGTATATCTCTTTGACAAATCTGAACATTTTTGTCGTCTGGCTGTATGTCTGTCTGTAACCAACGCTGATATCTCAAAAAGTACTTGATTGATTCTTATCAAGTTTGGCTCTAGTTGGTGCGAATTTGGTTAAAATAATCAACCCTATATATGTAAAGAAAATATAGTCATTCTTCATGGCCGTGGTTTAACTCCGACTTATAAAATTGAGCAACTTGTTTACCGATGGATTAATCCAAAGATTAAACTGAAGTTTAAACTATGGTTTAATCTGGAATTTTACCTTTGGTTGTAAAATTAGCCCTTAGAACATATTCGGAACTTTTGTAAACCAAATAAATCTCAAGGATCACCCTCAGTTCAAGCGGCTTGAACAAGTGGAGGAGATAAGAAGAAGTGGTGCACATGGGCATAATTCACCTTTTTCGTTGCAAAGAAACTCAAAAGAGGTTGGGGTTGGTCTAGTGGTGTAATAATAAATAGTTTGATTTTTTTTAAACCACCTCAAATTTTGCGTTGTTTTTGACAGCTGACAGGTAATAATCATGTTCACCAGACAAAAAATACAAAATAATGCAAATACCTGCGACGTTGCCAATAGTTTCCTTACTTTTTCCAAGTGGAAAATATTCAGAACTTTTGCAAACCAAGTAAATCTCAAGGGTCACCCGAATCGAAATCGAGTGTTTAGGGGAGTCCGGCTAAATTCTAGGAGGGAACTGGGAGTTTATTGTCGAAGAGTAACAAGAAAAATGAACTTGTAGCGGAGACTTATTTATATTTATTGTCCATAAATGAGTTAATATACAGTTTAAATTAAGAAGCAAATGTATTTTTAATAGTTTTGTAATTTGTTTATAAATTATTTCCACAAACTTGTGAATCACCATAGTGTGTCTCAGAAAATAATCTCGACTTTGACTAGTATCACCCGGTATGTATTCTTATAGTACTCCGGTGTATATTATACAGGGTCGTCAAATAAAACTAGTCACTGGATTTATCTGGGAAATTATGAGCCCTACAAATTTGGGGGAAAAATGTTTAAATATAAATTGGGACCTGTCTCTGCAATAAAAATATTTTCATGGGGCTGAGCCTCCTCCCAAAGCCTAGCTATAAGGGCTCTAAAACTTTTCCCAAATAAATCTGGTAACCGGTCTTATTGGATAAGCCTATATATATAATTTGTTTCTTGCTAGATATTCCCCAGACTACACTTAGTCCAATGCTTGTCCAGTGGAGTGAAGTTTATTGCAGCTGTCCATTGGACAACCAAATCCGAAAGAAATTTTGTCCACGAAATCGACGTTGGATAATACAAACGTCAAAACGTTGAAACCTTCTAGGACATCCCAAAAAAGAGCAAAAAAATAAAACTAAAATAACACTTTATCCAACAGATACCGATGGGATATCCACAAAATTTCTTTTTATGATTCTGTTGACTAACAACAATTATCCAATGGCTGACTGTTTGACCAAAAAAATAGTTCCTATGTATCCATTGGACAGATTTGTCCAATGGATACATAGTCCAATGGAGTAAAAAATATACATCATATTTACTGGAATCATTTTTACTGGAAAAACAAAAAAAGAAGTTAAAAAACCTCCAAATTAGTTACTTCAATCGAAAAGAAACTAAAAAACAAAAGATCAAAAGATCTTGGGTGGAAATAACGAAAATTCAAACTTGGATGAGCATCCCACAAGGAACACACAAAAGATCAAAGCAAAAAGAGAAATGATTAAACCATGTTTCGCCCTGGGTAACCAGCGTGGGCTCATCAGTAGTTTCACTGGTCACCCTCCATCATTAAACACCATCATACACTTTGATTTCCAACCTTGAACCACTCACAAATAGGCATCGTTCCGCACTGATACGAATTAGTCCTGGCGTGTTAATATTTCCAGTAGGATTATGCTCCTAAGGCAATTAAAATAAAAAAAGATGTTAAAAAACCTTCAAATCAGTTACTTCAACCGAAAAGCAGCGGCATGCTGAGAAAAAGTGGGGCCCGGGGCGGTATCTTCAGATGGGGCCTTTTATTAGTTTTATTTGACAAAAACAAAATATTAAATCCGGAAATTTGCATAAATATGATATTTACAGGTACCTATTTACAAAAAAGAAAGTTAACTCAACTAAAATAAGCTAAAAAAATTAATTTAAATAAATCATTTTTTTCTACATTTTATCTTTGCAAACGCTTGGATAAATTCATTAAAATCGATGTTTTTAGGCATTTTTCCGTTCTGGCCCGTTGTGGAGCGCAAATTATTTTTTAATAAATTTTAATTTTCAGGTTTAACAAAAAGAATTGAAACTGAATCGCAAAATTCATATTTAACAATATATTTAAGAAAATATAAACAAAGAGATGGTACTATTGTCACAGCTATTGTTCTCTTCTTTTAACTGCAGCGGTCTGAGAGAGAATAAGCTTACCAGAAAATGCTCCCCCTGCACCCCTCTGCCCATAAAACATAACTATCTCCTTGACATAGTTATCGTTCACAGATATACGGGGTCGAAGGGTGTACAGGTGGGTCTGACAAGCCATTTTCCTGGTATGTTGTAGTATGCTGGATCTCTCTCGGCCGAATTCATTTAGAAAAAGTGGACAATGGTAACTATAGTAAGCTCACAAAAATTTGTTACTAGACGGATGCTAGACAGACTGAGAGAGAGATTGGGCATACCGAATGTTTTTTTCCATCATGTTAGGTATCTTCGTTGTATCTTATACCTATTTATGCGTGAATGATGATGAGTTCGACTTTTACCGGTTTTCCAGAAAGCCCAAGGGAGCCCCCCATAACCCGGGGCCCAGGGCGGACCGCCCCCTCCGCCCCGCCCCCTCAGTATGACACTGCCGAAAAGAAACTAAAAAATAAAAGATCAAAAGATCTTGGGTGGAAATAACGAAAATTCAAACTTGGATGAGCATCCCACAAGGAACACGCAAAAGATCAAAGTGAAAAGAGAAATGATTAAACGATGTTTCGCCCTGGGTTACCAGCGTGGGCTAATCAGTAGTTTCACTGGTCACCCACCACTATAGGATATAGTTTATTTTTAATCTAATGTAACAGGAAAAATAATTCATTAACAAGCTTTCTTTAGCAAATATTATTATTTATTAATATTTTATAAAGCACTGTGAAGTAAAAGGTAAATAGATAAAAATATTCATTGGATATAAAAACAGTTTGTGTATTACGGACCTAAAAGTAGCAATATATTATCTTACCTAAATAGTTAAGGACAGGAAACACACCACTGAAGGAGAGCTAGTAGTCCAAGTGCCAGCACAAAAAAATGCGCTAACACTTTTTTGAAATTTTTATCATAGATAGAGGTAGGTTTAGGGATACCAAAAATAAATAATTGTCACCTATATCGTGGAGCATTTCAACATGGCAACACTATAAACATCAAAAATTTAAATAGCTTTATTTTAAAATTGTAAGTCCGATTAGAAAAATTTTTTCTTGGTATTTAAGCTAACTCTGGCCCCTTTAAAGAAAAATAACAAAATTGTCATATGTCATCAAAAAACAATTTAGTATTACGTACCTATGCTTATTTTAATTTTTTAGTTTTAACGTATTCAAAATAATTATTTATAGCTACATCACGTTTAGTATAAAAATTTGCAGCAGCTAAAAAGTATAAATAAATAAAATTTGAATTCAATAATTAAAAGATACTCGTTGTACGCACACGAGTTCAACAGTCACGCTACAGAAACTTAAATTAACACCACAGTTTTTACAGCTAAGATGAATAAAAATGGCGTAAATTAATTTATCTGCCAAAGATGGAAGATGCGCGGCTACTTGCGCCAACATTTCGCGCACGCTGAAGTTCTCTTTCTTGTTTGCTTGTTCAGTGCTGGGGTCGTATTTTCGAAACCATACGAAATTATTCGCATGCGACTACTTCCGTCTCTTCCTATACCGTATAGAAAAGGAGGCAAAAGATACGCCGATATGCTGATTCATGGGTAGTACGTGCAAGAATAACCGGTTTTTCATGCGAAACAACACGAATGCCTCCACCCACTCGTGCAATATTGCGTTAAACCAGTCGAATTCGAACGCGGTCCACACATACCGGCTTATCTTTCGCCTCTCATTTCACACGGTATAGAAAGAGACTGACATAAAAATTGTTGATTATTCAGTATACGTATGCGGATATTTTCGTATGGATTAGAAAATCAGACCCCTGTTATTATTAAAAAATATAACAATCATGTAAACAATAGTAATTTACAGTATATGCCACGCGAAATTTATCCACATTGATTGACGTCAACTGTCAACGAGAATTTTCATTCTGACGTTTATTTTTTGTTTCTCCCTAGATTTTTGGTCACACTGATCACAATATGGACAGGGCCTCATTTAGAAAATTTTCGATTTCGTTTAGTTTACATTTTATAGTAATAGAAAGTTTTTGAAGAAAGATTATAGTTCCGGTGACAATACAATAATATGGTAATGTTAGGCATTCCCTGGAGGGAAGAAAACGCCTAAGTTTGTCTGATTTCACCCAAAATTGGTATACGTGGGTTTTTGGGGATAAGAAATACGAATTTTTGATAAGATTTTGAAAATTCAATATGGCGGATTCAAGATAAATGATTTTTGGTCATTTTTTGCTAATCAATTTTAACTGACTTATATATTGTCTTCAAATTTTGTATGCGTTTATGGTTCCGGTGACAATAACCAGGTACCCACCTCCCCTAACGAGGGAAGTGGATAGGGAAAAAGATTTAGTTTGTTCGGTTTCAATCAAAATTGGCATACAGGGGTTTTTAGGGAAGAGGATTATGAGTTTTTTTATCAGATTTGAAAATTTCAATATGGCGGATTCAAAATGAACGATTTAGGGTACAATTCTAAATATTAAAAAATAATTTTATATAAAAAAAGCTGTTCAAATACAAGCTTTTATGTAATATAAAGTTCACTAAAAAGTAGAAAATAATTTTTAGCATTCTGATATCATAATAATAAAAGCGATGGCCGTAAATTAGGTCGAGTTGGGTTCAGTTTACTTACCCTTGCATTTCTCTGCATTATAGTGAATTCAGATTCTTACCAACAATAATATAATCAATAACATACATTTTTCGAGTCAACATGGCCAAGCTTTCTATAATGCGCCCATCGTTTTTATTATTATGATAGTGAACTTTATATTTTTGTGTAAAAGCTTGGATTTTAAAAGCTTTTTTTTATATAACATTATTTTTTAATTTTTAGATTTGTACTCTAAATCGTCAATTTTGAACACATATTGATATTTTCAAATCTGGTCAAAAATTCATAGTCCCCTTCTCTAAGAACCCCTGTATACCAATTTTGATTAAAATCGAACAAACTAAATCTTTTTCCCCCTCCACTTCCCTCGTTAGGGGAAGGCGGGTACCTGATAATACCATATTAATGTATTGTCACCGGAACTATGAACGCATAACAAATTTGAAGACAATCGGATGTGTATAAGTCAGTTAAAATTGGTTAGCAAAAGATGACCAAAAATCATTTATCTTGAATCCGCCATATTGAATTTTCAAAATCTAATCAAAAATTCGTATTCCTTATCCCTAAAAAAACCCCGTGTGACAAACTTAGGTTTTTTCTCCCCTCCACTCCCGTCGTAGGGAGAGAGGGGGTGCCTAATAGTACCAAGTTATTGTATTGTTACCGGAACTTTATTCGCCTACCAAATTTAAAGACAGGTGGATGAGTATAATTCAGTTAAAATTGGTTAGTAAAAAATCGTTCCTCTTGAATCCGCCATATTGAATTTTCAAAATATTATCAAAAATTCGTATTCCTTGTCCCCAAAAACCTCCGTATATCAATTTTGGTTGACAACAGACAAACTTAGGTATTTTTCCCCCTCCACTCCCCTCGAAGGGAGGAGAGAGGTGCCTAATAATACTATAATTGTATTGTTACCGGAACTATAAAAGCATACAAAATTTAAAGACAATCGGATGTGTACAAGTCAGTTAAAATTGGTTAGCAAAACATGACCAGAAATCGTTGATCTTGAATCCACCATATTGAATTTTCAAAATCTGATCAAAAATTCGTAGTCCTTATCCCCAAAAACCCTCGAGTACCAATTTTGGTTGAAATCGGAAAAACTTAGCCGTTTTCCCCCTCCAGGGGGTGCCTAATAATACCATATTATTGTATTGTCACCGGAACTATAATCGCATACCAAATTTGAATTCAATCGGACATGTAGAGGTTAGTCAAAATTGAGTTGCAAGGTTTGACCCGAACATATAAACATAAAATACATAGAAGTAAAGTTAAATAAAAGCTTGTAATAAAAAATACGCAAAATATAAAGCCGGTCCAGCATTTTTAAACGTCTAAATTGAATTTGAATTCATTAATTTTTGGGTGACTTTGCTCACCAGTCTGGGTCTCTCTCAGGCATATTGGGTCAGCATCGCGGTTTCATTGTTATGTTCGGTGTACAAATAAAAACGAATATCATGGCCGCCTTAACAGGCATATTACATAATAATATATTTTTCATCTATGAAGTATCTCTGGCATCTTGCTGTTTCACTCTGATGCATTTGATTGATATGAAAGCGTAATATAAGGGGTTATACGGAGTGATTTAAAGTTAGCAGGCAACTTAAAAATCTGGTTTTTGTTCTATGGAAAGTGAGGTTATGTTTTGTCCTATGTTAATTTAACTGAGCGTGTAAGGATCCTAACATGAGAGTTAGTGTACTATACACTTCTCTCCACATAAAACTGGTACAGCAGATGTTGGCAGCCTGTTTAATTTTTAAAATTTGTATAGTACGGCATTGTCTTCCTGAAAGTGACAATATCATAGACTCCTGACAACATTATGATGTCAGTGTCATCCAAATTTAGAAAAATGCCGCTGCATCTTTCCGGATTTGATATAGCTCAAATCTTAGCAAGACTAGACGATGGTTGATCTATTCACAAAGCATATACCTACGGACTTAGAGAAAACTTTTACTAAGGGCATCGCAAAAAACAAGTTACAGCGCCTCTGGGGACTCGGTCCCGAAGCTCACGCGACAAATCGCGCCGATGACATCTATCTTAATCAATGTCCATCAATGTCATCGTCTTTTTGTTCTTTTCATGAGGTTTTTTTTGTTGAAGTTTTTTAGTTTTGTATTTTTTTGGCCTTTTTTAAACTGTTACAGTAATTTGTTGGATTTTTGTAATAAGTACAATTGGAAAATTATCCCCAAGTGTTGTGTCCCAGTGATCCTCTGCTTCATCGGTTTCCATACCCTAGAGATCAAGCTCGCCAAAGACAATGGTTTGCCATCTGAAACGCTTTAAAGGTTTAGAGTATGCATCCGACATTTTAAACCAGAAAACTATTCAAAAAACTGTGGACGAAGCCTTCTAATTCGGCATGTAATTCCATTCTTGAACTTACCGCCAGAGTCTGAAATAGATTTTAATGGTAAGTACCGGGCGAGGTTTCTACATACCAGAGGAAAAACAGCATATTGAATAATAGAGAGTTAATAGACCACTAATTAATCCTCACCTTATTTAACTGAGATGCTAAAGAGTTTTAAAGCCACAAACATATATTACAGTAACCGTATTTTTCTGCCCACATACAAACTACCAATGTAAATAGAATAAAAAAGAAAACAACAATTCCTGTTTTTGCAAACTCACTTGACAAAAAAAATAAAAACCTATAACTAAAAAAAAACGAATTATCATTTAGCAGCTTTTGCTCAGAAATAAATATGGTTGGTTAGAAAAAAAACCAAGCGGGCCCGTTAAACCTCCATAAGTAACGTACTTGGGTTCGGTTATTTTTGGATACGGGAGAAAAAGAACCGTTTTTGCCTAGGGTAGCACCAATTTTAATGTCTATTAACGCTCTAATAAGACTGATAGGGCATTTATTTAGCCTATTTGTTAATTAGGTATATTTTTTTTAGCCCATTCCGTTCAAAAATGCTTAGGGGTAACCAGTTACACCAAATTTTTTGAAAACAAAGAAAACCTGCAAGTCTTAAAAGAAACTGCTGCTATTGGGGCCGGCATTTTGTATTCCAACAAGATAACTGCCCAGTTCATACTGTCAGAATAGCGCAGCGATGATTCCAGGATAATAATATCGAAGTTTTCAACGTCAAAACAAATTAGGTTACTAAGGGACTTTTCATATACCTTTTTAAAAACAAGATTTTTTTTCCTGGGGACTGATTTTTAGTTAGGTACTTAAAACATATTGTATTTATTTAGGTTTAATAAATATATATTGTCTTAAAGAAAATAGAAAATTAATTCATATTTTTGCGTCAATTTGTGCTATTATAAAATAAAGTTTCATCGCTTGTCATGCCATCTTGTGGTTTACGTCTAAGCTTTATTATTATCCTAGGACCGTAAGTGAGCTATTAAAATCGCGTTGAGAGGGTCGTAAAAACATTGTCCTTTAATTTAGCTTATTCTTAGTTAAGATAAATTCATTTTGTAAGTTTCTTAAATCTATTATTCGTCATGGAAAGTTACTCTAATAATTTCGTTAGCCTTTTTTGTAGAACAGATTACATTTTAGAGACGCAGATGCAATCCACGAAATTAGATTTGTAAAACCCGGATAGTCCAACTGAGGCAGAGCCACGGAATCCAATTTATAACCAAACGAGATAAGTGTCTAAAACAGGAAAAACATACTATGCCAAAACGTAAAATAGAGGATGGCTTGTAGAGGCGCTTTTTAAATGTTAATAGCTACGGTTGCCCATAAACATAGCCTAAAATGTTTACCTCAGAATGCGATGAACTGAAAAACTATGGAAAAAAAATCCCTAATATTCGTTACCCTTAGTCTCATTTTAATCAATCCCTGTCAAAAATATCGCGTATAAGTTCTCCTAAAAGTTAGTGTGTTATTACAATGTTTGATAGGGCCAGGCGGTATTTTACGAGATTTTTATTGTTTTCCGCACTAGTACTATACTAGTACTATTTGTGATATAACAACATCTGTCAGAATCAGGAGGACTGTCAATCGGAACCAGAGTTTCCATTATATAGTAATAAAACTCTTTTTTGCTATTTTTTTTTATAGTAGCATTATTATTTACCTACTATTGTTATAAAAACTATAACGAAAAAAAATACTTATTTGCATAGTTTTAATGACAACCGTTTAGTTAATAATCCTAGAAAATTTCCTTTCGTTAACATCCCGTTTTCTGAGCAAAAAAGAAGTTAAAAAACCTCCAAATCAGTTACATCAACCGAAAAGAATCTAAAAACAAAAGATCAAAAGATCTTAGGAGAAAATAACGAAAATTAAACCTGGATGAGCATCCCACAAGGAACACACAAAGAACCAAAGCGAAAAGAGAAATGATTAAACGATGTTTCGCTCTGAGTAACCAGCGTGAGCCTGTCAGTGGTTATGGTTAAACACCATCATACGCTTTGATTTCCAACTTTGTATTTATCCAAGTTACCTTATACGGATTCGTCCTGCCGTGTTCACCACTGACGAGCTTACGCTGGTTACCCAGAGCGAAATATCGTTTAATAATTTCTCTTTTCGCTTTGGTTCTTTGTGTGTTCCTTGTGGGATGCGCATCCAGGTTTGAATTTACGTTATTTCCACCCAAGATCTTTTGATGTTTTTTATCCCGTTTTCTCTCTTGGCATCCCGGAAAACAATCAGCAAAAAGTGACCTTATAGAGCCCCGTTTTTTTGACAGCTGTTTTTAACGATACTATGCTGGTTGATCTGATGATTATGCTGTATAAAGAAACCTGGTGCTTCAATGGGCTTCGAGATTCTCAGACCCACCACCGAAGTTTAACAAAAAAGCATTGTTGTATATTTACTATTTTATCTTGCTGGCGCACGTCCCTGAAGTGCTCAGAACAAAAAAGTGTATTTATTGAAAAATTTGGTGCTCGTTTTTTTTTATAAATATGACATGTTTTGAGCTAGCTTCACAAAAACTCGCTCTTTTCACTCTGTCTGGCACACCTCTAGCTGATGAACCCCTAATAAAGACGAAACTGCGTTGTCTGGTTTTATTTTCTGTGTGTGTAGTCACATATTGTTTATTTTAAATTCTCTACTTTTTTAGCATTTTTTTCCTCTACGACACGTAAATTTTTTATTTCGTCAAACGGCCGTCAAAGTATGACTAGGCCGGTAAAATAACTAAAAAAAGGAGAATAAAATAATTAATTTCCAACTTACAGTATGAAATAAAACGTTTTACGATACACGGCCGTGAAATGTCATTAAAGTTCTCGTCTAGAAATTCCGGACTCGGCTCCTTCGTCGCCTTGTCCGTAAACATGCATCTAGACTTGTATTTTAATAGAGCATTTCCCAGACTTGTAACGTAAATTACTATTATTAGAGCACTTAATTATCGCTTGATTATTCTGGGGCTAGCAGATCTATTATATCAATAACATAGTGTTGACATGTCATATTTTGTTTTCGCCTAATGGCTGGCACAGTCCTACTTTACGCAAAACATGTTCTTTTTTTAATGGACTCTAAAATTATTTGTATTATACCTTCATCAAAAACATGATTTTAGTAACTGTCTGCAGATAACTAAAGCATGGATTTTTTGGTTACCGATGCAAAAAAACTTTTTTTTTTGATCACGGGTGCAAAATAGTAATATAGAAAAAATCTAATATTTTAAAAAATCGGCAAAATATCAAACTGTCAAAGATTAAAATGTTGATTTATAGTGTAAAGATGGTGTCTTGCGAGAAGTGCTCTTCGTTCGAGATTTTTAAAAGCATTTTCCTGGTTTCCTTGGATTTTTTGATAAAGGTATAAAAAAAATAGTGTTCACAACTCGCGGTTAAACTTAATTTTTACTCGCGTTTTTAAATACCTCGCTGCGCTCGTTATTTAAACCAACGCTTGTCAAAAAATATTAAAGGGGTGCTTAATTGGCTCTTGGTTATTTTACGGCCAGCAGTATAATAAATGAATAAAATAATCAAAAAATGAAAAAAAAACACACACTGACTTCGTAGGTCCAGCAAATAAACTGGAATATTTTACTTGTATGTACTTACCAACGAATATGACGATAAAACAAACGGCCTGAATATTGGCCCACATGATGGTACTACGCGGTACTCTGTGTAGCAACACCGTTTCACCACTGAACTAGCGCACTTAAATATGATGTCTTTCACTTTGAATCTCGCCGTTTCATCGATGGATGGATGATGGTATAATATAATATAGTCGCTAAGAACTGGTAGCAATTAACCATGCATTCATTAACCGGAGTACTTGGGTTAGAGCCCCACTCTAGGACTAGCCTGTACAGGGTGTAACTTTATACGTATAGCAATTACGTACATTCTAAGAACAATCTTTAATAACTACGCGAAAAAACCTTTGTATTTTTTGTAATTGAGTTGTGTAACGAAGAATTTTGTAGACTTATTACACAATTGTGTATAAAATGTACATAACTGTGTGTAAAATTTACAATAAAATGTAATTATGTTGCACAATTTTGTGACTAGTAGCACACATCCAGTTACAATTGTGTAAAAAAATCCGATTTTTTTCCCTGTACGGAACATTTGTATTCAGATGCTAAATGTGTCATAGCACTTACACTTTAAAGAAATAAACACCATAATAAGAAAAGTCATAAAATTACCTTTTTTAAAATAAATTAGTAATAAAAAAAAACAAAAATCTGTCTTATTGTAATATAAGTAGTAACTTTACATTATAAAGGACAATGAAAATATGAAAAAACTAAAAAGAATGTTTAAAAGCTAATAAAAAAGCAATTATTAAAAAAAAATAAATAAAACGATAACTAAGTATCAGTCTTCAGTTTTAAACACATTTACAGAATAAAGGAAGTCTTAAAATTTAAATTAAAACAGAAAAAAATTATATTAAAAAAAATAAAATTAGCAAATACGACCCAATATAATTTAAAATAGCGCACTGAGCAATAAAATTTAAAATATAGTCTTTAAAATTTAAAATCTTAGCACAATAAAAATAAAAATCTAGGTTAAAAACAAGATATAAATTTCACAAACCGGAAAAGTTAGCAGTCAAGTATTGTGCCAAAGAGCAAAAGGCTTAAAAAACAAAAGATCAAAGGACCAAATGGAAAAGCGAAATGCACCCCTGGGTGGGCTCATCAGTGGTTTCACTGGTCACCCTCCCCATACATCATTAAATACCATCATACATTTTGATTTCCAACCTTAAATCACTCACAAATAGGCATCGTCTCGCACTGGTACTTATCCAAGCTACCCGATACGGATTTGTCCTGGAGTATTAATATTTCCAATAGGATTATGCTCCTAAGGCAACTAAAACAAAAAAGAAGTTAAAAAACCTCCAAATCAGTTACTTCAACGGAAAAGAAACTAAAAAATAAAAGATCAAAAGATCTTGGTTGGAAATAACGAAAATTGAAACTTGCATGAGTATCCCATCGCACAAGGAACACGCAAAGGACCAAATCGAAAAGAAAAATGATTAAACGATGTTTTACACTGGGTAATTCCAACAAAAAGGAAGTTAAAAAATCTCCAAATCAGTTACTTAAACAGAAAAGAAACTAAAAAATAAAAGATCAAAAGATCTTGGGTGGAAATAACGAAAATTCAAACTTGGTTGAGCATCCCACAAGAACACACAAAATACCAAATCGAAAAGAGAAATGACTAAACGATGTTTCGCCCTGGGTAATCATTTCTCTTTTCGATTTGGTCCTTTGTGTGTTCTTGTGGGATGCTCACCCAAGTTTGAATTTTCGTTATTTCCACCCAAGATCTTTTGATCTTTTGTTTTTTAGTTTCTTCTCGGTTGAAGTAACTGATTTGGAGGTTTTTTAACTTCCTTTTTGTCTTAATTGCCTTAGGACCATAATCCTATTGGAAATATTAACACGCCAGGACGAATCTGTATCAGGGGAAACGATGCCAATTTGTGAAAGATTCAAGATTGGAAATCAAAATGTATGATGGTGTTTAATGATGTATGGGCAGGAGGATGACCAATGAAACCACTGATGAGCCCACGCTGGTTACCCAGACCGAAACATCGTTTAATCATTTCTCTTTTCAATTTGGTCCTTTGTGTGTTCCTTGTGGGATGCTCATCCAAGTTTAAATTTTCGTTATTTCCACCCAAGATCTTTTGATCTTGTGTTCTTTAGTTTCTTTTCGGTTGAAGTAACTGATTTGGAGGTTTTCTAACTTCCCTTTTTGTTTTAATTGCCTTAGGAGCATAATCCTATTGGAAATATTAACACGCCAGGACGAATCCGTATCAGGTAACCAGTGCGAAAAAAAAAAGTTTGAGACCAGTGAAACCACTGATGAGCCCACGCTGGTTACCTAGGGCGAAACATCGTTTAATTATTTCTCTTTTCGATTTGGTCCTTTGTGTGTTCCTTGTGGGATGCTCATCCAAGTTTGAATTTTTGTTATTTCCACCCAAGATCTTTTGATCTTTTGTTTTTTAGTTTTTCTTCGGTTGAAGTAACTGATTTTTTGGTTTTTAACAAAAAGATTGTTGTATTAAAAATTGTTTGATAGTTTTTTTTAAGTCTTTGGTTTCTAGTTCTATAGTTTTGTTCGGTAATTGTCTCTTCGTCTACTACTAACTGTATTATGAAAATCCCTGTGTCATAAAATGTGTGGTATTAATATATTTAGTGACTTAAAGATTTCCCAAACAGTCACCTGTATAGGATAGACCAGCAAAAATGCGAACAGCTCTAGTAGATATTTGTGACGACAATCTTATAATATTAATGGAATATTCTCTTTTGAATGTTATTTCTGGTATACCCTGAAAAATTTCGACTTTGGAATATTCATTTCTAAACCTAGTAACAATTTTAAAACAATATTTTCCTTGTACAAATACCTCATAAATACAATATATATGTTTGTGGCGGATTCCTGTATAAATTCCTAACGAGAAAATTAAACTCTAAAATAGTTTTTGAAAGAGTAATTTCTTTTATAACGGCAGTTTCTGTCGAAACGTCAGATAAGTACTTAGGTTTATGGGGTGAGCTTATTAATGAAACGTGCTTTTTTTGAAATGCTAAAACATTTCGCAAAATTTATTTGTTTTTTCAGGGCTATTCAAGACGGTTCCATATGTAAAGTCTGTTTCCAAAGACGTCATCGTATAGCAAAAAGGCATTATTTTTACACCAATAACGTAATTTTGATTAGAAAAGACTTAAACAAACACACGGAAATATTATTAATACGGAGAGTATTTCGGTCAACTTTAATTTTTACACTGATCATAGATGTAAAAATTAAGTTTTACCGAAATATTCTCGAAAAGAAAAACATTTCATTAATAAGATCCCTCAACCCATAAACCTACCAAAAAAATTATAAAGTAGGATCGTTAAACCATGATGCAAATCATTTATTTTTATTTAAAAACCACTGACCAAAAAAAATTTATTTTTTAGGAATTTCAGCAGTTGCTTTTAACATATTTTAAAACCAAAATCTTTAACATACTGGCGAAAAAAACAAAAAAGTAGTTTCAACATTATTTTGGTAACTGTTTTTTATGCCTAGCATAAAGTATCTTATTTGGACTCTGCTAGAAGCCCTAGAGACTGCAAAACATTATGAAAAAGTCCTAATGCGTCACCCACTGATTAACTCCTCATTCACGAGTTTTCCCTTATCCCAAACTTTAATCTCTTCATTTTTTCTTTAACACATTTAAAAATATTTTAGCTTATTTTAAGCGGTAAGGATTTTGTTATCAGATTTTCTTGTATCGATTTTTTACAATTTAAGCCATAATTTGAGTACATAAAATAAAAAACTATCTTTCCCCTACTCGCGTGCGGTAAAGTGCACTTTACCGCACTCATTTGCATGCTAAAAGTAGTACTCTACCGCACTCAGTTCGGTAAAGTTAACGTTATGGCACTTTACCGCGATCAGTGCGGTAAAGTAAGTACGTTTATTTCAGAAAATTAAAATAAGGATATTTATATTTCTTTTTGAGGAATTTTTGAGGCTTGTAGGTAAAATGTTGTAGCTGCCGTCGCGTGCGGTAAAGTATCACTTTGCGCACTATTAAAAACGATTCTAGAGAAAGATAAAGATAATTTAACGCCATTTTTTGATAAAAATTTCCAACTTTCTGTTTTGTCATTTGTCTGTTATCTTGAGTCGTGCATATATATATGATCTTTACTTTACCATTTTTCTCCAAAAAAGACAAAAATTGTAAGTGTTTAAAGCATAAAGTGGGTAAGACATAAGCTAGTATTAATGTATCAAAGTTCCTTATAATCTTAAAAAAACGTGTCTAAAGCCCTGTGCACACCTACGCGTGCCCATGCAGGGAGCTTTGAAGCGGGGTGGGCACTCGGTGTTTCCTGTTCACACCGGCGCGTTTCCACGAAACTCTCCAGAAATACATGAAGTTGCATGCGTTTTTGCCCAAATTTCCTAGAAATACGTATGTTGGCAATACCTCGTGCGTGTCTCGTGCATCTTTTTGACGTTTAAGATAACCAAAAATATTCTGAAAAATAATTTATTTGCTGCACTTTCTGGTAAAAATGTTTACATTACTCAATTTTCTTTCATTATATCGAATTAAAACTTTGATAAAATGAAAGAAAATTGAGTAATTTAATCAGTTTTACGAGGAAAGTGCAGCAAATAAATTATTTTTCAGAATTATCCTGAGAAAACGTGTTAAAAATTAAAAATATATTTTTAGATTCACGCGGGAATGCCAACATTGAAAATAGAACATGTTCTATTTTTCCACTAGAATCGCATGCATTTCTGGGGAATTCTAGGGACTTTTTTTTAAAAATGTAAAAAATTATTTCCAGAATGGCATTCTCTTGTCAAATTTCCATTTTTTTTTTGTTTTGCGAAAGTTTTTGTGATTCAGCTGCTTCAACAAGAAATAAATGATGTGGATCCAAGACCATAGTAAGTATTTAATTAATTTGGTAATTATGCAGTATACGGTGTTCTGCCATTTTTGATTTTTATGAAAAATTCTTTATGGGGGCACCTACTAGGCTCCCTAGGACCCCAAATCCGCCTGCGGCCGATTTTTTTTTTGAAGAGAAAAAAGGGTACCCGGGGGGGGGGGGGTTGTAATGTGTTTTTTTTATTTGTTTGTATGTTTTGGGTTGGGTTAGATTAGGTTGAGTTGGACTTTGTTGGATTGGGTTGTTTTAGTGAAAAACATTTAAAAAAAAACAAAAAAAAACCGGCGCAGGCAAATTTGGGGTCCTAGGGACCCTAGAAGGTGCATCCATAAAGAATTTTTCATTAAAAATCAAAAATGGCAGAAAACCGTATACTGCATAATTACCATTAATTTATATGCTAATTAAGGCTGTGGCAAAAGTTATGACAATTTACCGTTTATTATGTTGGGTTGCTTTGGTTAGTGCTTTTTAGTATTGGGTTTCGATTAGGTCAGTCAATTTTGTTGGTTGAGAAGATCAGGTTTTTCCCGACTGTTGTAACCTAAGCATTTGTGATAATAAGCTACGACAGCCTGTGTAAAAAAGATATGGACCAGTGGCATATGCAGAAATTGTTTCTGCGAAGGGGGGGGCTTGCACATCAGCATATTCTACATAACATCATTTTTTTTTTATTTGGGGAAAAAATTCAATCTTTAGGTTGTGATTTGAATGGCTTTTGGCGGTGACTTGAGCCACTAAGCCCTTTCTCCCCCCCTCCCATGTATGAAGGTGGAGGTGACCGTCGTACTTAAGCCAAAGCTTGTAGTTAATTTGAATTTATAGATTGGAAACACTCTTGATGGCTGCTCTTGTTGCAGTGTGAGATTGAACAACACTGTCCATATGTATCATTAATTAGCCTCTGGTACTAACTATAAAATGACAGTTTAAACTATTTAATATTATAACACATATAGGTAGTTACAATATCTCAACTTAAGGCTCTATAGCTAGAGCAAACCTTCCGATTTATAGTGTCAAAAAGAATAAACAAGAGATGAGCAAACATATTGTCTATTATCCTTTTAGCCCATTTAAAAAAATCATTTCACCGAGGTGCTAACAACAGACAAATCTTGTGTACCTACCTATTGTCAATTAATGTAAATTATTCTAATTGCCCAAAAATATCCTCACATACTCTCTGGGTACTGACACTAGAGTTTTTCTGCTTGAGCTGTAAATTTATTTTTAGGCCAAGAACTACAATTGTGTGTTGGTTCCTGCCATCACAATAAACCCACTTGAAAAAAATTCAGCAAATGAACCGTTTTACAATGTCGTCATCATGCATGTATCAACTTAAAAGCCAGGAAGTATGGAAAGTGAACAAGTGTACTGTTGTAAAGATGTAGGATTCATCAGCTCCATAATGTGTCAACGTGTCAACAACAAAAAGAGAACTCTAATATGGGATGAGTTTGTCCATTTTTAGATTATTTAAATTATGCTGCAACTAAATATATTGAGATATACCTATAAAAATTTCCATAAATCAGTATCAGGTTTTATATGCTTTCTATGTGGTATGTGGAACAAACTTGTAAAAAAAAGTAAGATAAATCTCATAAATTTTGTTGTCTCTATATCAGTTTTATAGCTATAAAACAATACAAAAACTCACCAACCTTCATGAGAATTTATGGGGTTTTTTGCCTGGGTTTGTATACTAAATAGGCCAACATATCAAAAATATTTTTTCTGTTATTTGTTTTTTATTTACTTCAGATACCACAATTAACAAGTTTCCAGTTAAGTGAGTCACACAAGTCTTTATTATACATTCTTCTACATACAGTTCGGCACTTAGCTATAGAGGAAATAATTATAGTGCCTTGCCAATTTTTTTAGGACTTTTCTATTTGGAAAATTTTTAATATAACTACTTTCATCGATAATATAGTGTTTCATTTAAATTTAATTATTCAAAACAGGTTAAAATTATTACGGATAGATATCTTAGTAAAAATTTAATTTTAGCGACTAAAAAATGAATATTAAAATTGTACTAAAAATTAAAAGTATTATGCAGTATACGGTTTCCTGCTATTTTTCATTTTGTATGAAAAATTCTTTATGGGGGCACCTACTAGGGTCCCTAGGATCCCAAATCTAAATTTTTTAGAAAAAAAGGGTGCCTGGGGGAGGGGGGGGGGAGTTGTAATGCGTTTTTTTGATTCTTTGGATTACGTTGGGTTGGACTGTGCTAGATTGGGTTGTTTTAGTGAAAAAACATTTAAAAAGACCAAAAAAAATTTGGGGTCCTAGGGACCTTAGTAGGTGCCCCCATAAAGAATTTTTCAAAAAAAATCAAAAATGGCAGAAAACCGTATACTGCATAATTACCAATTAAAATTTAAGAAGTAGGTACTTGGGATTTTTTTGTGTCTTCTTTTAGGTCGTTGATTTATTACAATATTTATAAAAACTAAAGAACAAAATATAATATTCCCTTTAATATTAATAATAATTATAAAATTTTATTATTCACATTTTTGGTAAAATGTAATCTGGCGCCCTCTAGCGACAATTTAATATACTTCTTTTAGTTCAGACTCCAAGAAATATATTGTATCAATATTTGGAACTAGAAAATCCACCAGATTTAACCTATTATTATTCTGTGTAAAAAAGATGCATAGGTGTGGACAGCAAAGGCATGCAACTTTTCACCCTTCATTTTCAAGGTCGACACGCGCGCCTCAAAAAACCCCTTGCGTCAAAAAACTCTGCGTGGGCACGCGTTGGTGGGCATAAGGCTACACGTTTATGTTAGACCTTTACCTAGTAGGTATATTAAGAAAAAACTGAACATTTGTTGAGATTAAACTAAATTTTGGCAAGCACTTGAGAAAGCGGATCAAATATCCAATTTTTTTATGTGTAGTTAAACAATTACTATCTACTTATTGACCATCGCATTCATCAAATGTTTAACAACACAATGCAAGCCAGAAGAATTCTATCTACAAAATCTTGGGAGTTGATTTAATGTAAAGCCTTCCCATTAAAAGGTTGCAAAGGAATAGACGTTGAAAGTATGTTTTTGGTGAGAGTAGACTAGAGTTTAGAACTTCCATTGTCTTTATTTTTTTCACAACGTTTCGAATGATTATGTATCTGCAACAGGGGCGGTCTACCAGCTTTCCCAAAAGGGGAGCCTGAGGTCAAAATTTTGTAAAAGCAAAGACAACATTTTTTGCCAAAGATCTAAAATTAATGTAACCTTCGACCCAATAGGGCGCCGCAGTCGAAAATTTTTGAAAAACTATGAAAAATTTTACCGTTTTTATGAAAGATCGGCGATTTTTTAAAAAAAAATTCTCTAAAAAAGGGTGTTTGCCTCCTCCGCCCCCGCCCTGGGACCGCCACTGTCTGCAATCGTCCTTAGGTGAATACTTACTGTTTTTTGTGCTGTGTGTGTGTAACAATGTTTATCTGAAATAAAACTAAATAAGATCAGTATGAAAAAGTCTTTATCTTTACATAATAAAAATAGAAATTATTCATAAAATTAATGCCTGTGATATATTACCTAAATATAACACAGCTTCCCTTTGTTCACTTTTTTTTGAGCAACTTCATAAAATCTAAGCGTATTATATTTTCAATGTAAATAAAATATATATGTATATATATATAAACATTTACTTAATTGATGTCTGCTGGCACCAAATAAAACCATTTTCCATTTATTTTTGTCAGAGTGGAGCCCTTTGAATTATCAGTAACAGTGTTACCACTCCCTTTATTTCCGTTTGTATTGTTACTGTTCGAAGCCCTTTTGTCGTTTGTTTTCGGAAGATTGCTATCGTTGCTTTCAGTACTGTCGTTTATATAGTCGT
The DNA here is from genome assembly GCA_963921995.1 of Oxystoma pomonae. Taxonomy (NCBI): domain Eukaryota; kingdom Metazoa; phylum Arthropoda; class Insecta; order Coleoptera; family Brentidae; genus Oxystoma; species Oxystoma pomonae. The sequence goes on along the minus strand of OY998164.1, from coordinate 23,557,203 downwards.
AATAATCGTATTCATAATTTATGTTGTCAGTTTTTGTACTGGGAGGCGTGTATTCTACGTTTTGTTTGGAATATATATTTCCTGGCAAATTCGGTGGCTGCAAAGTGTTTGCAAATTTTGGTACTAGAAAGCTAGGTAGATCCAATTCACTTCGAGATTCATCCAAACCATCTAAATTGCGATTTATTTCAACTTTTGGGGGAAGGAAAGAAGTGCGAATAAGGCCTTGGTCGATATTCTCGCTTTTTCTGGATTTTAGTTTGTTGTCTGATGCGTAGGATGATAGTTTAGCATCTGCGGTGTGTACATGTCTGGTAATAGGCTAAAATAATTAAAACAAAAACCTCTTAAATGTGATGTATAGTAACAATAGACACGAGAGAGGCTTAAAGGTGAATTTGAAAAAAATGCGCTTCTTCCAATTACTTAATCTAAAAAACTGTTAATCAAGTATCAAATTTGATAGGGTGAAATTTTAAAGCATTATCCCGAAACCATTTTACGGATTTTGCATGACATAAGTTTTACATCATTTTACGTATCCTAAAAATGTTTAATTCACGCTAAAAATCATCAATTATTTTTAAAAAACTAAATAAAAACAAGATATACATATTTTTTTGAAAAACCACGCGAATGGCCTGTGGGAGACACACCACTTTTACCCCAACCCAGACCCTATTCCACGCAGTAGGTTCTCCTGGCCTCAGTATTTTTTTAGTTTTAGTTGGTGAGGTTTAGTAAAATATTTTGTTTTTTATAAAGTAGACGTCAAATATTTTTTGAGATGGCCTTAAATTTTGAAGTATATTTTATCATAAAAGCGAATCCTTCCTATCATAGGCCAGTCAAATTATTATATTTTGAGGAATTAAGGAAAAATTTTTAATACCTTTATTTGATCCTAAATGCGTGTTATCTAAGTTTGTACCATCCCAAGTGGTGAGCTTAACTTTTGGTAGCCAAAAAACCGTCATATTTTTATGCATTTTTTTAGTTTCTTCCGTGTAGCTGGAAAACGGTGCGCGTAGGACGGAAAATGCCCTTCAATTCAATAATACAGAGGACTCAACTCTGCATCAAATGACATCAAAAATGTCAAATTCCCAAAGGAGCACAAAAGTTAAGCTCACCACCTGGGATGGTGCAAAAAAACGTATTAAAACGATTTCCAGCTCGCTAGGGATTAAGTCCTCAAAACAGTTTCTTTCGACCTAATTTGATCTTTAAAAATTTGTATCTTTTAGGTTTTTTGTAACATATTTTTTGAAAATTATTGTGTTAAATGCCAAGAAGGGGTGGGTTGCGGTTGTATATATAGATAAATGCGCCGCAGATAAAAATTTTATGAAAAATTGTACTAAGAATGCTATTTATTATAAGTTTTGAATGCTGGTGAGGAAAATTCCGTAGAATTAAACTTAAATTGTTGTTAAAATTAATGACGTCATAGCATCGCCGGTAAAATTTTTAAAATTTACGATATCAGATCAAACACACGTCACAAACCGGACTAAAAAGTCAAAAAATGAGAGAGCTATAGCTCTTCCTGGGGCCCTTGATCATGATTAATTTATTGTAGATTGGGTTGGACCTCCTGGGGGTGGTTTTACCCCCAAACCTTCCCCTCTGGCTACACCACCGTGATATACTGTGCTATTGAACCCAATTTTTTATATTTTTTTATTGGCCACAAAGCAACGTAAAATATACTAGAATGAATAATTAAAAAGTACCTATAGTTACTGCTTAGCTAGGTTTTTCTTTAATTTGGCTTTATTATATAAGGTAATGCGGACCAACATTGACACCAGGTGAACATTGACACAATTTCTAAAGTTAAGTATATTATAAAATAAATGCGATTAATACGTCTCTGTTTTACCTTAATAAATAGGGAATATGCACCGCTATCTGGCGTCGGACGTGCAACTGGCTCTTTTCGTAATACCGACCTGTTCAGTGTCCTTTTTTTTAATAAGTTGGATCATATTATGACAAAATTTGGACTTCAAAATAAACCGCAGAACATACAACTGCGATGAAACAGGCTTCCAAACAGATGTTGGACAGCAAAGAGTTTTGTGTAAAAGAGGAAGTCGAAACCCTTTCAAACTAGTCGGAAGCGTAACAAAAGCTTCGTACACCGTTTTAATGTGCTGCAATGCAATTGGTTACTATCTTCCAATGTTTATTAACTACAAAGGTTTGCATCTGTATACAACTTGGTGTAATGGAAGTCCTCAAGATGCTCGGTATAACTGTTCTCCTTCAGGCTGGATGGAATCTCCACAATTTTTTGATTGGTTTTTAAACTCGTTTATCTCACACACCTCACAGCAAGAAGGAACAAAATTACTTATTTACGATGGCCATAACTCGCATATTTCTACAGATTTAATCGATGCTGCTACAGAAAACAATATAGAAATTTTATGCCTACCAGCTCACACTTCACACCTTTTGCAGCCATTGGACGTTGGTGTCCCAGCCAAAACCACCTGGAAGACCGTTCTAAAGGAATATTATCACTACTCTGGTTACAAAAATGTAGATAAACTAATTTTTCCATCTCTTATGAAAAAATTAGTGGACACTGGATATTTCTCGAGATCAAATGCCGTCGGAGGGTTTGAAGGATCTGGAATTTACCCTCTTTCAAAAGATAGAATTATGCGAAAAGCATAAATTGCAGCAATTGTAGCAGAAGAAAGTTCTGTGGAAGAGTTCGCTACTTCTTCTTCAGCGAGCATCAGTTCCTAAAATTGTCATAATAGAAAACATTACAGTCAAGGAGGCTTTAGAACGCTAACTGTTAACGGCACTCATCCCCAAAGAAAAAAAAGACATGGAAAAAGGAAAAAGAAGTAAAATAAAAAGAAAGTTTGCTGAAAGTCTGACTGAGAGGGAAGTAAGGGAAAGATTACAAAAGGATAAACCAGGTCCAAGTACAAAATCCAAACCCTTAAAAAGCAAGAAAAGTCAATTTTTGTAAACTAATAAAACTAAAAAAAGCAAAAAAGATTTACAAAGTGATTCATCAGAGAGTGATATAAGTATCCACTTAGAAAGCGATGACGAACCTGATGATTTTGAGGACTTGGAAGCTCAAAGAAATGAGCAAACAAAAGAAAACATTGATGGAAACGTATTGATTGAGGACTTGGAAGCTGAAAGAAATGAGCAAGTAAAAGAAAACATTGATGGAGACGTATTAAGAAATAAGAATATTGTAGAATTCACTAATTCAAATGAAACAACAAATAGTTCGACTGTTTGCGAAGGTGACTGGATTGTAGCAAAATTTGGAAGTAATGTTGGTCATATCAAAAAAATAAATAAAAAAGAGGTTACAGTGCAGTTTTTAAGAAAAAATTTCATGTACTTTGTTTATCCCAACGTAGATGACATCATGGATATACCAAAAAGTGATATTTTGCAAATACTTAAAACTCCAGTTATTCAGCGGGGAAAGCATTATTTTGACTTAAAAGAATTTGAAAATTTTTCTAACTTACATTAGCTTTGTAATTGACGTTTTATTTCCTTGTTACCATGATTAGTAGTTTTTAATATGGTCGTTTTCGTTTATTGTACTTTACAATCCTTATTTTAAGATTATATGTTCTTTAAGTTTAAGAAAAGTTACTATTAGCAATAATTTTTACTACTGCAGGTTTTATATTGCACCCTTTTTTTCCACTTACTATATTTCTTAGGATTCTCTTTTTGCTGTTTTTTTTCTAGTTTTTGGTTTACGGTCCAATTTTGGATTTTTTTTAATGGCAAAAATAAAAAAAATGGATGTTTGATTAAGTCTTTATAGCAGATCATTTTTTTGTGTCAATTTTGGACTGTAACATACAAATATTGACTTTTTTTGGTTGATTGCAGTAATTTAGACAATTTTCGCAGGTGTCAATCTTACACGGAACATGGGTAACATTGACACCTGAAGTTAATTTAAAAACAATTTTTTTAACGATAAGGAATAGAACAAAATGGTTGCAATATCATGTTAAGCAGATATGAAGCTTGCTTATGCATACATTAGCAAATTTAATTTTTGTAATTTGCACTATATTTTAGATTACTTAATGAAGTTATGTCAATGTTTGCCTCTTTTACCTTACAAATATATGTTTTTTTCTGACAAAAATATTTTTAGACTAGCTGGAAACCCCCCAGCTTCGACTGATTTTTTACCCGTTTTTACTGTTTTTCTTTCTTTACCTAGCTATAACTTGTTCCCGTGAACCGATTCTAATGAAATGAAGTCTCTGAGAAATTTTCAACTTTGCTGGCGCCTATTTAGCCAAAACATCTTGCTAGAACAGTAAGGTTCTTAGCTGGGACAGCAAAGTTCTTTGCTAGAATGTGAAGTAACTAAATTTGTTTGCTGGCGCAACTATTTTTTTGGCTAGGACTACCTAACATTATTTTCCTATCCGAGTTTTAGCAAGAAACTTTGCTGTTGTAGCAGAAACTTTACTGTTCCAGCAAGGTTGTTTGGCAACATAGGCGCTAGCCAAAACCACTTTACTAAAAGAATTCCAAAACCAATTTACGAAAAAAATTCTTAGTGATATGTACTTAGAGGCGAAATCGGTCCAGTAGTTTTTAGTGATGCTGGAACAAACAAACAAACAGACAGACAAAAATTCTAAAAACTGGATTTTGGTTATTTATATCGCTAAACTAAAAAAATTCTCAATGATATGTACTCCCATCAAAATCGGTACAGTAGTTTTTGCGTCATGCTGGAAGAAACAAACAAACAAACAGACAGACAGACAAAAATCCTAAATCTGGATTTTGGTTATCTATATCGTTTGGTTGAAAGTCAACACCAAGAATTAAAAAAAAATATATTTAATGTCCAAAAATAGTTTTTCTAGAGATTTATTACATGTATTCATGTAAAATACTTTTTCAAACAGGTAACCTATTCGTTGTCATATAAGTTTTGTTGATTCTGTTATCCAATTGTTAATGTTTGTGATATATATATATTTAACCTTCATAGTGAAATCAAGGTAAACAGGAGCATCTTTTGTATTGGCGCTGTAAAAATAGGCTTAATTTAAACATTAATTGCTATTTATTTTACGCAGATTTCTTCCTAACAAAATGGGTTTTATTTCCCTATCCTTCTTTACCACACTGTGTTATTATTGCTTATTAAGCAGACACTGTCCAAGGTTTTTTCGCTTTCTCAAAAAAGGGGCAGTCGCCTCTAAATTCCGTATATTTTTTGAAGAAGGCGGTTCAAACTCGGGGAGAAACTTGAGTCGGGGGTGTGGTGCTATTCGGCGCGATCGTAACGGCGCAGTGAGTCCCAAACGTTAAGTTCCGTCGGCCCAACTGAATCTAGGAAAAAGACCGGAAAAAAAATCCCAAAAAAAAATGGGCAAAAAGCAGCCAAGAAAAAATTATTATAACTAACCCAAAGAGCCAACAAACAAGTTATTTTTTGGGCTCAATCAAGCTACGCCCTCCCCCTGATTTGGATGTTGTAAAAATTATGTACTAATTTTGTCTCCTTTTAAAAATTTAAAAGGGAGGGCGGTGTGGCTTGGCGCTAAGCTTCTTGCTTAGGAGACATTTAATGAAAATTGATGTGGCATAATTTTGTACTAATTATGTACTCTGAAAGAAAGGTACTTTTAGTTTACAAAAACCATCTGTTCCTAAGATTTTTGTTTGTTTGTTATGGGGTGTGTAACGTGATATCAAGATACACCAACCTTTGCTTAGAAAAGAGATTCGACCAACAGTGACTGCCAGAACTTGGTACTAATATGTACTAATTTCGGCCTTTTCTAGAAAATTGCCTACTCTCAAGATAACTTCATTTTTTTTGTTTTTATGGGGTGTGTAGCTTAATATCTAGGAAAGAGATTTCAAAATAGTAATTGTAACATACTTTGCTACTAATTATGTACTAATTTCGTCCCCTTCTACGAAATTAACTACTCTCAAGTAAACTTTATTTTTTTGTAAATTTGTGGGGCGTTTATCAAATCTATTTCTTAAGCATAAAAACAACAACAAATGAGGTTATCTTAAGATAAGGCAATTTTCTAGAAGGGAACGAAATTAGTACATAATTAGGAGCAAATTATGGCATAATTGCTTTTTTAAAATCTATTACTTAACGGCGCAAGAACAATCCAGAGATAATATAAATTTGTCAATCGATTTCAATACGTCATCTACCACTCATTATCTATCTCTGGTTTCTTTACTGTATTCTCCTGTTCACAGATTGCGCCGCGAATCATTGGGGATTAGGGTCACTGGATCCTAAAACCTGCGGCTGGGACCGCAGGTCTCAGGATCCAGTGACCCTATGGGGGATTGTTTATTTATCACCTAGGTGATCGAATTGAGAGCAGTGACAACTAGTCAAATGGCCATACACACAGACCACTTAAGGGTTCTAAAAAGTAGCTTTTCACCAAAGGAAAAATTATTAAATAAAACACAAAAACCAGGCCGACGAACTCCAAAACAAAACGACAAAACTAAGGTTATGAAGAATGTCAGGCAGACACACTGACATTGGTTAGTTGCAAATACAGTGAGTCGACCAATTTCGATGTTTGCATGGCATAAATTTTTTTTCCTGGTAAGGGGTGTTACCTAGGTATATATGCTAGATCTCTCTTAGCCGAATACATTTAGGAAAGGAGAACACTAGAAACTATGCCTAGGGTAAGCTCACAAAAAAAAGACGTGGGTGGTTAATTTTGATGGTGGCGGTATCTATAATATAACCATTTAAGTACTTTTTGATGCTAGGCATATAACTAATATTGATAGGTAACCAGTATAGTCCATGTTTTTACATTTCCGCATGTTTTAGCTTTAGAGGAAAATAATACTCAATTGGTTTTTTATTAGAGGAGGAGGATTACAAAGCTTATTAATACAATCTAAAGAGTTTTTGAAATTAGGTGTCCATTATTTGGAAAATTACAAATATTTCCAATTTAGTTTTACAGGTCTCTATAAAGGGTATTTCTGACTGTTTCTGACGTAATATGGGGGCGCCAATTTTGAAACACCACAAAAGCTAAAACAGTTTTTTTCAAAAAATAAACAAAATTTTAAAAAAGTACCAAGATTTGATGGAAAAACATAGTCCAATAAACAATTTAGGCAAAATTTCAGGCCATTTGGAAGTCCCGTTTCCGAGAAACATGCGGAAAAAGAATTGCCTAATAAATGGACCCAACAGCGTTGCCGGTTTAACGATGTAATTGGGCCGTTAAGCAAAGGGGAGGTGTGCCTTGGTATCAAGCTATTCACTCCACAAAAACAAAAAAAAAAATGAAGAAGAATGAAGTTACTACATAATTAATACCAATTTCCAGCACAGTTACTTTTGGTCTAATCACTCTTTTCTAAGCAGAGGGGGGTGTAAGCATGGGGGGGTGCAACTTAGTGCCAAGCTACCCCCCCCTTTTAAGTGCGACTAACTCCGTTATTCATTAAGTACAAAAATTTTTAAAAGGGGATTAAATTAGTACATGGGATGTGGCTTGATTGAGCCTATGTTTTGTTAAATTTAAAAAGGATTCACTCGCTAAATTCTTTATTAATTTATCAATGACAGAGCTTAGGATATCTGTCTCTGCCGATGCTGCAATTTGACAGATGGATGTTTCTTTACATGAATGTGAATGTTTCAGATGAGCACCACAAGTGCGAGAACCGGGGCTAGGGTTTACATTAACTTTTTTGAGGGAAAGCTCGCTATTTTGTTTTTGTGTTTTTTATTGCTTATTCAAAATAAAATTTCTGTAAAAAAACTCATGCCGAACCGTACCTTTGCGCGGAATCGCTCACGCCGAACTGCTTTTGCCAAATGGGAATTTTCCCTGAGTTACGTTATTATTTGTTAGAAACATCATATGGAAAAAAGTATTCTAATAAAAAATTTTAAACGTTATCTATTGGCAATTTCTTTAATTTAGGAATATCCAAAGAGTACAACCTGTTTCAGAACATAAATCGTCTCTGATGGCTTAGAACCGTCTAATCACTCTAACGCCAGCTGACACGATCAAGTTAGGTTTCTTGATTGCCAATGTGTCGTGGGTTCAAACCCCGCGTAATCTTGAAACACTTTTTCTAAAAAAGTGTTCGGATAAAACTTTACGGTGGGATTTACTAAAGGGTTTTAGTCTATTTTAGAATGGTCCTAAGTTTAAGTGAAATTTTTGGTTTTAAGCATTGAGTTTTGGACACATTTGATTTATAAGAAGAATTTTAATAAATTTGTTTATTGAATAATCATCTTAACACAATCTTTTGGTGGATTAAAGAAGAAAGTTTCAATTTTGAAGAAAAGAAGATTCAAAAATTTAAACCCACTTAATTAGTGTGGCGAAAACGGCTACAGCTTTAAAATTAATTTACCCGTATCAAAATAGCTACAAAAGCGCTACAAAATGTAGCATTGAAAATATTTGGGCCCCTTATGATGGTCTCCCCAGGTTAACCGTGATCAACTCTTACCTTTGTATCAATTTTAAGCATTCCTCTGGATGGCGGCAAATTGGTCATGTCTGGTATTTCAATCGAAGCGAAAGAAGTTGCAAATTTTTCATCCCAAATGCCAAAAGAACCAATATCAGCCACCTGAAATAATTTACATTGAAAAACCTGTTTCAAACAAAAATAATTGTCAAAAGCATTAAAAAGTGGTTAAGCCTGTATGACACTGGTAGTAACTTTGCGAAAAAATTCATAAACGCGGTTCTCATCTATGCGTTTCTCATGCGTGGCCTTCCTGATTCAAAACACGCATCACGTGGTTTAAGCGAGGTTTGCCTATATAAGTTCATGTCGGACCACGTGATGAGTTTTTAGAATCAGGGTGGCCGCGCACGGGAAACTCATGGGTGGGAACTGAGTGTTAAGGAAATTTGCGAATTTATTTATTTGTTAAGCGCTTGACAAAAACTTATGAATTTAAAATTGGTTGGTGTTGTGGAAAATATTTGGCATCAAAAGAATCTAATAAGTAAAAGTACCGATGCCAAGTTTCAATGTGTGAATTTATTATTTATTTCAGCCCCGCAGATATGTAATTTCATATTAAAAATTTTCTCTTGCAAATTAGGAAAATATTAAAGTGAATATTTTACCAAAATCGGAGATATAGGTAAGCCATTAAACCAGTGAGATTTTGTATTTCGTTATCATAATTTCAATACAAAACAAATGCAACGAATATTAGTTGTTGCTCCTAAACCCACTGATATTTATTCAATAAACTACTGTATTTGCAAGATAATTAAATTGCAATTGTTTAATAGAGTAATGTATTTGCTTATAGAGTTAATGACATTACCTTCCCCTAGAGTTTATTGCTCTTTAAAAATGATATTAACAAACTGAACCTTGATTTGGATCGGCAAAAAAAAGTTTTTTATTTCCACTAAAATTAAGTTATTTGTGTCAAAAAAGACCTAAAATTTTGTCTTGGTGTCTATCTGTCTGTCTGTCTGTAACATGATTAATCAAAAACCGCATAACCGATTTTTATCAAATTTGGCAAAAAAATCCTTTTTTACTAGACACAGAGCTGATTGTTTTTTGATGGGGGCGGAGGGTTGGCAAGAGGGTAGTAGGGGGGATTAAACTTTACTTGGGGATTAAACTTTAATTGTAACTCAAGAATAGGGGCAGCTAGCGACACGCGGTTTTCACATTAAAACAGATAATTGCATTTTTAACTAAAAGAAAGTGAAAACATTTTTTGAAAAAAATTAAATAATTTTTTTTTTTTTTACATTTTATGGATGGCTATACGTGCCTGCTGGTGCCATTTTTTACAACCACTTCATTTTTGTATTATTCTTTTCAAGAAATTTAGGTTTATTTTGATTGTTAATTATTTTAAGTTATTTTTGTAAGTTTTTATTTCTATAGTGTTGTCACCTAGAGCTTAATTTTTTTTTTGGGTGCAAGAATATTTATTACGTTACATAAATATATTAATTAAGGGCTTTATTGTGATCTATAATTGGACTTCGTTGATTATTTTTTAATAAATATAGAAGTGATTTACAGTGAGATCCCCAGGCAAGGTTAAAATAATAGTCTTTCCATAGTAACTTCTGAGTGAATTGGTGCTGCCATTTTCGTCGGGAACCTGGACGCCATCTGGACTAAGTCCCTTGGAAGCTTCCCCAGTAATTGACCATCTGCCTTGTTTACCTGACACCCAAAATTTGGATTCTAAAATTATAGAAAATGGAAATTTTGATTATTAATTAAGCAGATATAACTCACGTGACCAAAAACACCAGTTTTTGAAAATTAAAAAGGAGCTTTTGGTCGGGGGTTTTTTATATATTGTTTTCAATGTATAGGAAGATTTTTGGTGATTTTCTTTTAACTCGGTACAAACTTAGGTATAACTTCGGGGACCACCATATGAATATTAGTTTTTTTTAGGACATACGGTCATTTTGACAGCTGTATATCGGTCAAGTGTCAACATTTTAAAATTTTTTAATATGGTATGCAAAACATGATATTGTACTTCCGGTTGATTGTATACAAAATTACAATACAATTTGAAATTTAAAAAAGAATTGTATTTTTTTTTAATTTTACAAAAAAAAAATCTATTCTCTATTTATGAACGAGATTATGCATATTCATTTTGAAGTCACTATAAGAAGGCCTAGCTATTCATCGATATAAAAAAACTGTCCATTCATGCCACGGAAAAATCACAAAAAAATTGGAAATTGACGCATGTTCAGAAAATTTGAAAAATCTCAATTTTTTGATCCCGGCGTTTAACTTCGAATTTTTTAATCCACATTCCCTTTACAGATCTGCCAAATATATTTTTTAAAAGACTATATAACACGCAGAATATTAAATGTAACAAGTCACGATGAGCCCCCAAAAATAACAAAAATTATGTCACGCTTTATATTTTGTCGTGTACTTAGAAATTTTTTCAGGGGATTCCTGAAATTTTTAAAGCTGCTTGAAGGCAATAAATTATCCTTTTAAAAACACTAAACTTGAATCTTGGACGCCTTCAGAATTTTTGTCTTTGAGCTGTCAAACATAGATGATTTTTACAAGTCGTCCAATTTTACTTAAAAAACCATTGCTTCTTTTGTTATTTTATTTAGTTTTGAGTAAGTATTTTTTATCGGTGTGGGTGCACCTAATCGGCAATAGTTACATAAAAATAAAAATTTTTACCGCCCCCCTCTTCACTAATCTCTCCCATTTGATGGTTTAATTAAAATCTTGGACTGATTTAATTTCCTAATTACTTTTTTGTTCCTTAGCCGAATTTTATGAAGTTTGGCATTTTAGAAAGTTAAAAGAACACAGTTTACGATTTTTGTACAAAAGATGTAAAATGTCAAAAATTCAAAAAGGCAAATGTAGTCAAAAATTCATTCTGGAAAAAAAGATCTGAAACTTTTTTTCGACCTCCCTGTAATTTTTTATTGCCAAAATAGGAAACCTTATACCTTTTCACGTCTAACTAGGTACCACACACAAAATTCCGTTAAGAAGTACAAAAGTTGCATTGGCTCAACATATCGCATAACGTTACCACCAACAAATTATGTCTCTTTTTATTTATCAAGAACTTTCTTCCTTCTCATCGGATTTTTACAGGTGTATCCTTTCGGCAAAGGTAAATAAACCAAGTCAAAATGTCAAATGTCAAAAACCCAAGAGGGAAGGCGGACATACCTAGTCAAAAATTAATTTTCCAAAAAAATGCTAATTTTAACAAAAACGACGATTCTTATCCTTTTGTACTACTTAACCGAATTTGATGAGTGATATCTCGTTAAACGTAAAATGCTTTTCTAGATTTGCAATAAAAGATAACAGGAAGGTTAAAATAGTATTTTTTTGCCGTTATCTTGGGTTTTTGACATTTGACGTTTTGACGGTTTATCTATCTTTTCAGAAATAATATAAATTTGTAAAAATCCGAAAAGAAATAAGAAAGTTCTTGGGAAACAAAAAGAGACATTATTTTGGGGTGGTTAAAATTGCGAAATTTTGCGCCAATGGTACTTTTGTACTACCTAACCGAATTTTATGTGTGCTATCTCGTTAGACGTGAAAAGTCATAAGGTCTATTTTGACAATAAAAAAGTATAGGGAGGTCGACAAAAAGGTTCAGATCTTTTTTCCAGACTAAATTATTTACTACGTCCGCCATCTTGAATTTTTGACATTTTACCTCTTTTGTACAAAAATAGTAAACTTTTAACTTCGTAAAATGCCAAACTTCATAAAAATCGGCTAAGGAACAAAAAAGTAATTAGAAAATTAAATCAGTCCAAGATTTTCTGGCCCTTCCCATATATTATTATGGATTAAACCATCAAATGGGAGAGAAATGGAAAGAGGGGGCGGTAAAAAATTTAATTTTTATGTACGTATTGCCGATTAGGTGCACCCACACCGATAAAAAATACTTACCCGCTCAAAACTGAATAAAATAAAAAAAGAACCAGTGGTGCTTTAAGTAAAATTGGACGACTTGTAAAAATCTTCTATGTTTGACTCACAGACAAAAATCCTAAAGGCCTTCAAGATTCAAGTGTGGTGTTCTTAAAAGGATATTTCATTGTCTTCAAGCAGCTGTAAAAGTTTCAGGAATCCCCTGAAAAAAATTCTAAACACACGACAAAATATAAAGCGTGACATAATTTTTGTTATTTTTGAAGTGTTTAGTAAAAAGCTTTTTCTATGTATGTTGTTTAATTTTATTAAAACTTGGGGGCCCATCGTGCCTTGTTACATTTAATATTCTAGCGTTTTAGATAGGCCTTTAAAAAGCATATTTGGACGATCTGTAAAGGTCAAAAAAATTTTGATTTTGTAAATTATCTGAACATGCGTTAATTTAAGATTTTTTTGTGATTTTTCCGTGGCATGAATGAACTTCTTACAGTGACTTCAAAATTAATTTTTACAATCCCGTTCATAAATACTGAATAGGATTTTTTTTTGTAAATTTTTAGAAATAAAATACTATTTTTTTTTCTAATTTCAAATTGATTTTGCATACCATATTAAAGGCCATTTCATAACTTTTTAAGAGGTTTAACCAAAATTTTAAAATATTGATACATGCCGAGATACAGCTGTCAAAATGATTTTATATCCTAAAAAAAGTTTAGGGAGTCGCGACGCCTAACGTAGTGTTAAAGAAGTAGGACAGTAGTTTGAAACCCGTTGCTCCTTATTCAGTGTTAGACATAATAATTTAGTTTTAAGTTTCTCCTGAAGACGCAAATTTTGTTAGCGAAACACAGTGTAAGGAGTGAAAAATAAAAAGTTTTTGTGAAGTGGTGTGAAATTTTAGGAATATCCTTAGAATACCAAATTTTCATTTTTTGCAGCAAACTAAAGCTAATCTCAGAAAAAACAGGCAGTTTTCAGTATTTAGAATACGATTCTGAAAAAAAATTATGCTTGTCGATTTTTTTATTCAAGATGGACAGGATCTGTCAAATGCCTTTAAAAATTAAAAATCTAGAACTCTAGTCGATTTTTTAAAGAATACAATCACTAGTTTTTTTTTAACAACACTCTCCCTTTATTTATGAGATAAATTTTACTACCAGAATTATGAATGACTTTTGAAACATATTCACGATATTTTAAAAAAGCTATTGGATTTTGAAATATTTGCATTTATGGGACACAAGGTCAGTATATATCGACCTTCTAATCGTGGCAGTTTTTTATTGTCATATAAGATTAAAACATTGTATAAGTCTCGTTGACAAAGCTTAAAATGTAAATATACAGGGTTGGCCATTTAAAAGGGTTCACCTGGATTTTTTCAAAAACTGTTAATAATTGGAGAAAATGCTGAAACACGTCGATTTTGTTTGTAAAGGGGACCCTTTTTGGCTATATTGAAATTTTTATAGCGCTCATCCCCTGTGAGAGAGTGAGAAAGTTTTGAAGGTTTCCTGAATGTCTTGACAATCGTGTAAAAATTTCGAAAATCTATCGATTAGTTTTTGAGATATTCACTTTCACAGTTGCATGGAGAAAAGCAGAAATATTTTTTTAAGAATTATTTTTTTTATTTTTCGAGAAATCCCGCGAGACGTCGACTTTTCTTTTGTTAATAGTACATTTTATCATTGCATTTTTTCCTCTCGGATACATTCCTGTGAGAGGTGAAATTTACCTGTACAATTTGAGCTTACTTTGAAAGTAAATATCTCAAAAACTAATCGATAAATTTTCGAAATGTTTACACGATTGTCAAGACATTCAAGAGACCTTCAAAACAAGGTGTCACTCGACCCACTTTCCCTATTCAAAATATAAGGGTGAAGTTTACCCCTCAAAGGGGATACGCGCTATAAAAATTTCAAAGTGTCCCCCTTACATACAAAATCGACGTGTTTCAGCATTTTCTCCAATTATTAACAGTTTTTGAAAAAATCTAGGTGAACTAAATGGCCAACCCTGTATAATCTATTTAGGTAAATAGAGCTCAACTATTTAACAAATTAATTACCATAAAAACATTGATTAATTTTGGTAATAAGATCTACAAGATTAAAAAACAAGATAGGCTGAAATTAATGCCAAGCACAAAATCAAAATCAAAAGGAATGATACACAAAAACAGAAAAGGCATTAAAAAAAAACAGTCCCAAGGCTATCTCAAACTATTATTAGGCTTCTCAATATAGTTCGATGCTAAATAAAAAAGATTCATCACACGAAAAACGTTTTGACAATATTTTGACGTAATTAAAAAGAAAGGTTAGTTTGGTTTGCCGGTATTTGCCACTCGTTAGCTACAAAAATGCGACGATTCTCCAGCAAACTATTTCGAATTAGGGGACACCTTAGGGTCTACCTGGAATTGGGTGATCCTAGCAAAGGTCAATTCTAGGGCTCGGTTGGTGCAAATGGCCATTATTCCACAGAAATTACTCCTTTGGGTTTTTTGTCTACGTGCCTGAGGGTCACTTCAATTCTTTGGTAAGTTTTGGTGCAAGTCGATTCCAATGTTTCTGATTAACTGCGACATAAAGTGTTCATAATAATATTTGATGACTTACCAGCAACTTCCCCATGGTAATAAAAATGTGGTATTAGTATTGTCTGCATATCCAAAATAATAATATCTCCAGAAGAAATTGCATGCACTCCTTTAAGGCTTCCAATTTTTTCGGGCTTAGGATAGTCGAAATTTTTCGGGATTTTTATGTGCCCGAGACTGACCTAGAATTAAGAAATAGTAGGTTTTAGAAATAATGGCAAGAAAGGTGCTTTTCTACGACCGTGGTTCTAAAGAACAAGGGCAGCGAGTAATTAAAGAAGGCGAGTAAAAACTGCATAGTTTAGCCGCGAGTTGTAAACACTATTTTTTAAAACCTTTATAAAAAAATTCAAAAAACGGAAAAAACATAAAAAAACTAGAACACTAAAAAACCATAAAATTCGAAAGAGTTTTTTGATTAAATTGCATAACTGTGATACATATTATAATAAAGAAAATAAAATATAATAAAAGTATATGCAAAATCAAACCCGTTAAATAAAAGAAAGTTCCATCATAAAATCATTCATTATAAAAACTGCAACTCGTTAAACCAATTTTTGATCCGAACCTTATTTCTTCAAACCTATTCAATATCAAATTCGAAATTTATAAAACCGGTTTTTAAACCATTGTTCATCAAACTCATTTAATATCAAACTCAATCAAAACCCGGAATTTGTCAAACCATTATTTTGCAAAACCGGGATTCGTAAAACCCGTTGTTTATCCAAAAATTCTTGCTAAATTGATTGCGCATTCCCCAATAATACCGGAGGCTTACAAGCAAATGGCACAGCGACCAGAAGTTTCGATGCATTTGTCTCTGCTACGCGCGCATACTTGTATAGATAGCGTTTTATAGTTTGTGTATATATGTCACTTGCATTCCAGTCAAGAACAATAGAGTGACATCTATACACAAAGTATTAAACACTACCTGTGAATAATTTTAGCCAAGTGTGCGCACCACGGATGTAGAAACCTTGGATTGCTAATACTTATTGGAAATTTTCATGAAAATCACTGCCGCGTGTTTTCCGCCATTTTCGCCGCCATGTTGTGGAGATTTAGGTTGGCGACATTGGTTTCCTTAATTTTAAATACTAGTGTGGGCACACTGACTGTCAACAGTGTCAAAATATGATTGAATTTGACGTTTCTTTGAAAGGTTATTTTTGTTGTTGTTTTTAATACAAAAACAAAAAAAGTAAAGAAACGAGCCATAAATAAATATTCGAGCATTTGTTTATGGCCATTTATTTCTCTTATTTAGTCTGGAGTTTGTGCAGGTTTCGAACAAATAAATCACAACATGAAAAAATTGCCCCCCCAATTTATAAACTCAAGGGTTACTGTTAAGCCCCACGTTATAAATTGTAAACGCTCGGTTCAACCATTGCTGTTGGCGCTCCCGTTGAAAATACACCTTGATTACGTTGATCTGAATCTGCACAGGAACTAAAACAGCTAAGAATAGATGCACCAACGTGATACAGTAATCAAAAATAAATTAATCGAGGGATATACTGATTTTGACAATAGCAATAATAGCCTATATGGATCAGCTGAAAGCCAGAGCCATGGCAAGTCAAGCAACATTTAGCGATCACAAAAAAAGTACATCTTTGGCACATGGAGTCGATCATGGAGTTTTACATTATTTGAAGACCTTGGCGGAAAACCATATTAACTAAGATCTGTGTCGACCATACCTTCTCTAAGTTAACAAGTTATTACTGAGATATCCTTCAGTTTTGGTAAGTTTTCAGCATTCAACATTTTTTTTGTAACTCTATCTTTTATAAAGGACGTGGGATTTTGCTCAAAACTGCATATGTTGTAGGTCTCATTGTCCTGATAAAAATCTATCATTGCTCCACAGTGATCTGGTATGTGGTTTTCGAGATACTGCGGTCAAAGTTAAACATTTTGGTATTCTGGTTTTTTCCTAAAATCAGTTTTTTGCACTTTTTGTGAAAACATAAATAATGTTTAAGAACCAAATTGTATCCTGAGAATAAGTACCAGAAAAATATAGGTTGCGTTGCACTGGCATCACAAACATAAAAATATGACCAAGTAATGACCTTTTTAACAAAAGGCAAATTTCAATTGTTATGTTGTGTATTTAATAAACATGGTTCAAAACAAAAACTTTTGTAACATTTTTAGCCATTTTTGTTGATTTGATTGACTACTTACTTAAAATTACATATAGAAAGTTACAAACACATGGAAATAACAACAAGAAAAAGAAAAAATATACTGATAAAATACATATTAAAATTAATATTAAAATTGGTGGTTTAGGAACTCTTGAATTGTATATGGTACAATCTCTAAAAGAATTTTTTTAATGTTCTTTTTAAAACTTTTGAAGTATTGTTCTAATTTTATAAAACTCCACATGCCAAAGATGTACTTTTTTGTAATCGCTTGCCATCGCTCTGGCTTTCAGTTGATCAATATATGCTATTATCAAACTCTGTATCTCTCTCTATTCATTTATTTTTCTTGTCTTCTAGACCTATAACAACCTCGGATTTATAAACTGTTGGCACATATCTGTTCCTAGCTGTTTTAGTTCCTGTTTCAGATTCAGATCAACTTTATGAAAGTTTATCTTGAGCGGGAACGTCAGCAGCAATGGTTGACAGTACCCTTCGAGTTTATAAATTGGGGATAATGTTTCCATGTTGTAATTTAATTGTTCAAAATTTGCACATTCCCCAGACCAAATGAGAGAGATTATCATGGCGTGACCGTTCGAGCATTTGTATGTCTTTTAAATGGTTTTTATTGCTTGGTTTTTCACTTTTTTGTTTTTGTAATAAAAAACAACAAAAAAAATAACCTTTCATAGAAATGTTATTTTTAGACACTGTTGATAGTCAGTGTTCCCATACTACTATTTAAAATTAAGGAAACGAATGTCGCCAACCCAAATCTCCACAATATGGCGGAGAAAATGGCAGAAGACACGCGGCAGTGATTTTTTCACAATGGTATTAACAATCCAAGGTTTCTACATCCGTGGTGCGCACTTAGAAAGACAAATGCATCGAAACACCGAGCCACCTGCGTGTATACGCCCCCGGTTCATGTATTATTGGCGAATGCGCAATAAATTTAGCAAAAATTTTCTGATAAACAACGGGTTTTACAAATTCCGGTTTTGAAAACTAATGGTTTGACAAATTCCGGGTGTTATTAAAAATGGGTTTTACAAATTAGGAGTTTGATATTGAATAATAATAATAATAAATGTCGCTTTTTTTAATGTCACTCAAATAAGAACATGTTTTGAATTTAAATATCCCTGTTTTGAACCGGGGTCATGGTTTTTAGTTTTAATTGTTGCATGTCATTCTCTATAACAAAACACAAAACAAATTCACTAAAAAAACTAATATTCCGCACCACAACGCGACGTGATATTCAAAACTAAATGAGCTAATATTGCATAGTTTGCTTACTTTCTGTGGTGCGATGGCGAGATAAGAGCGGGGCGGGCAACGCACTTGCTTCATGTTGATAAACTTTAATGTACAGTCAAAGGCGAAGAAAATCTTTTAGCACATTTTTGGTTATTTTGTTGGGAAAACTTTTGAACGAGCGAAATGAATCGTCGTTTGAAACTCCGACCAGTATTAGAAATCACGTCTTTCATTATTATACATAAGTTGTCAAACACCCTGTACAAAATTTACCTTCTAACATGAGCATCTTACTTTAAGGTTCTCGTTCCATACGTAAACCATTTGAACGTCATTAAGAGTGGTGCCCCCTGGTAGAGATAGAGCCACCCCCTCTTTGTTATATTTTCTTAAAGGATATCCGTCATTGTCCCAATCTTGCACTTTAAAGCCCCTATCGTCGGGGAAGTTAAAACGGCTCGCGTAAAAAAATACATCTAAAAAAATAAAAAAATTAATTGTAGAGAAAACTTTAATACAAATTTTAATTAATGATAGTTTCAGAAAAAGATTTTTTTTTAAATCGTCCTTAATTTTTAAGGGGCAACAACAGAAGCTTTCGAATGTTCATTAGACTGTTAAAGTAAGCAAGCTATTTTTGATTCCTTGTTGTTAGCGTATCTTCGATACGTTTGTGAAAACGTCCTTAAAAAAAGGAGTTAAAGTTGTGCTTGCAACCAAACCAATTGTTGTTCAGTGTTTGATGCACAGTTTGACTTCATGCCGCTCAATTCTTTTTTCTTCCTTGTCGAAAAAAGTGAGAGGGCAACAGAATGGAAAATAGAAAGAGTGAAACCTTGGATCAGGCGTTAATGAAAATCCACAGATATCAAAATGGTTATGATACGCTAGCTGCGTACGAACACTGCTACTTTATCCGTACTGAATCTATTGACAACTCAGGAAGTACTACATTTTTGGGAATCAAAATTGATGATAATTTAAAATTTAATGACCAAATTTTGTCCTTAAATAAAAAACTTTTTTCTGCATGTTATACGGTAAAGGTTACTTCCCAAGAGTTGGGAAAACAAATATATCGCTCAGTTTACTTTGCAGTTGTGGAGTCCCACCTACGTTATGGGCTTCCTTTTTGGGGATGTTGCAGTACAAGTTTAATTCTGGTTTTGTACTTCAAAAAAGAGCTGTTAGGTATTTATACAAGTTACCACTCAAAACTTGTCATCCGTTGCTTGTTCAAAATAAAATATTAACTTTACCATGGCTTTTTATCTTAGAAACTGCTTATTTGATACATAAAAATCCCAAATATTTTCCAAAACATCAAAACCTTCAAACGACAAGGCAAGTAAATCAAATATCAAAATTTTTTCATTTACAGGGGTCTTAAAATTTACAACAAGTTTTCTTGTGGTGATAGAAACTGCAACAGTAATAAACAATTTAGAAAAATAATCAAAAAATTTCTTGTTGAAAAAGTCTAATATATAGTGAAAGACTTTGTTCTTGATACTGAAACTTTTAACTTTCATTTTTTACTTTTTTAGCTGGATAGTACTTATTTATTATTTATTTTTATTTTACTTGTTATTTTCTATGTTTTGATTGTATTATTTTTAAATGTTATGTTAGTATTCCTTAAGAAAAAGAACTCGTTATTTTTTTACTTTTTTAAATGGGTTTTTGTTGTTGGAAAAGCCTATTACTCAGTTAAATAGTTTCTGCCTGATAATGAAACTGTTTAACCATTTTAAAACTTTTAACTTTAATTTTTTACTTTGTTAATTGAATAATACTTGTTTGTTATTTATTTTTATTTTTACTTGTATTTTCTATGTTGTAACATATTCTATGACATTTTAGCAATAATTTTAGCTGTGTGTATTATTTTTAAATGTTATGTTAGTATTCTTTAAAAACAAAAGAGCTTGTCATTTTTTAAATTTTTAAATGTAAATTAAAATTAACTTTGGTTTAGGATGCAATTATATATAATCTAATTATTTTTAGGATATGATAAAAACTGTATTCATTTACTGATTTCCTTTTAGTGATTAAGCGAATTTAATTCTATTTGTTTTTAGCTTTGTCAATAAAAAACCTATTGTGTTGTACAAAATTTTTCTTAGACAATAAAGCTTGTTTTAATTAATTAATTCATAATCTGAGTTAAAATGATTTCCAGCTCGCTGGGAGTTAATTCGTCAAAACGGGTTTTTTCAACCTAATTTGACTGGCCTATAAACAGAGATCTGCGAAATTATTTTTGACATTTTAGTGCAATTTTTTAATAAAATCGTCTTATTCAAAATTATATTTTTATTTATTTTATTTTTTACTTTTTAGTCTTAATCATTTAAATAGTGTATTGTCACTGGAACGCCACATGTATGAATCTGCTTTGGCTTCAAAGTTATGAATTTGCCCCTTATAACCACCTCAACCACCCTCTACCAGAAAAAATAATAAATCTGACAACCGCTTGTTTTTGTATCTGTTTTCATTACAAAGTTATGAATTTACCCCCTTTACACCTCTCAACCATACCTTTCCTAAAATTTTTTCATAATATGTCATCGGGAAGCCAAGTTCTGCGAAGTTAAATAAAATTGTTATAAAAAAATTGGTGCTAGAAAGCCAGAAACCATACAATAAATTATTTTATGTTGAAAAGAAATGAAAATATCTCGAAAACTGTAGCTTTGAAAGATATGGGTAATATTTACGAAAACCAAAATCTGAAGACCGCATATCAATAGCTGCTGTACTTCTAAAGTTATGATTTTTTTAATATATTTTAATTTTTCTTTCAAATAACTCGGAAACTAAAGCTCTTACACATTTGGAGTTTAAAACAGATTTTGTAGTCCATATTGATGAAAACCAAAATCTGAAAACCGTATATCGCTACTGGCTTTTGTTTTAAAGTTACAATTTTTTTAAATATTTTGTCCCCCTTTTCCCTCCTTCAACTTTGCACCATCATACCCAAAAATTAACCACTTCATGATCAGACGACAGAGGATTTTTGTACCAAATTTCATTAAAATCGATTTTTGGCGTTCTTGAGTTGTCGTATATACAGACAGACAACCGACCGACAGAAAACTTTTTTGTTTCGTCGATTAACGTGTTTTGGCACCTTAGTAACTCATTTTTAATAAAATTAAGAAAAGTCAAAATTTCACGATTTTAGTAGTCCCCCATACCATATTGGTATGGTGGACTAAATAGGGTCACACTGGTTCTTACCCCTTACTTTAAAGGGATGCTCTGTAGTATTTAGGACCACTTATTCCAAGGAATATTTGAAATGGACTTTTTCTGGTTGAAACTTGTAATCAATCTCAAAGTAAGGGACTGCAACTGACTATTTATTAGCTAGAAGCTTACCATTGGAATTTCCGTCATAAATAAAATCACTTATGTAAAGAGTTTTGTCGTTGACTGCGTAAACTTTTCCAGTGACTCCACTTATTTCCGGATCTACCAGTTCCTCCAGGTTGCCAATCAGTTTTCCGTAATATTCGGCATTTGATAGTTCTGAAAAATATTGGTCAATAAATAAGTTCATCTTGAGAATATCTATTTTAGTGCAATCAATAGGAAAAAATTTGTGTTCTTCTGGAGGGAACTCAAAATTTAAGTTGGTTACTGTGAAGCATACCGATACTAAAGGATCTTAATTAGTATTTGATTTTGTTATAGTGTTATAGTTTTAGTCTTAAAAATTGCTCATACTTGTCTTTGCTATAGTCATAACAATAATCACTACTCACTTTTTTGATGTTTTCTTTTGTATATTTTTGTTGTTTGTAGTTTGGTTTTAAAGAAAATAAGTTTTAATATAAACTATTTTTTTTTGGAACCTACAAATCACCTAGCAACTTTTGCTTTTAATTTGCCTGTATACAATTTTTGAAAATGTTGACTTTATTCCTGTCCACATAGTTGGGCGCTATAGTTAAAACTTGGAACTCGCGCATGCGCACTTATATTTGTTATAATAATAGTCGCGATTTTAGTTATAAAAACTGAAAGTTGCCAACTTTTTCTTAGGACTGTGACTAAACCTATGACAAAGCATAATCAGAAGTATTGTATGAACACTTTCATAAGAAACAGTGGTTATAACTTTGTTATGATTAAGACTGTAACAAAAATTAAACCAAAGACTAATGCCCATGTGCACCACTTCCCCTTACTTCTTCCACTTGTTCAAGTACCGCTTGAACTAAGGATGACCCTTGAGATTTACTTGGTTTGCAAAAGTTCCGAATATGTTCCACTTGGAAAAAGTAAGAAAATTATTGGCAAAGTGGCAGTTATCTGCATTTGTTTGTGTTTTTTGTGTGGTGATCATGATTATTACCTGTCAGTTGTCAAAAAATATGTAAAATTTGAGGTTGTTTTAAAAAACAAATAAAACTACTATAATTGGTTAACTATAAAACCTGACTATTTATTTAATATATGTTTTCACATCGTATTCAATACGTATTGAAAATATTATCTTCTTTTTCTTTCATAGAGCATGTTCTCTGTTCCGACAAAGAGCGTAACATATGAAAAATAAGATGCTTGATTGAACATACTAATTATTACACCACCCGACCAACCCAACCCATTTTTCAGTTTCTTTACAACGAATTTGCAAAAAAAGGTGAATTAATCGCTTAGCAGAAAAAGCATGATTTTTTTTGGACATTCTAAACCTTTTGTAAACGGTATCTTCATCTCATTCTTTGAAAAATCCTTCTTGGTAGGTATTCCATTAATTACAAAGTCTAATGCCCATATCCACCATTAAACACTCTAATCAGGGCTAGCTAATTGGAATTAACTTGCTAATCGCGGCTAAACAAGTTTACCTATCCACCAACTTTTTTTTATGAAATAATTACCTAATCAGGGTTAATTAACTCGATTAAAAAAAAGAGCTGGCAACGCAGCATATTCGGTGTGTATCTATTGGTAACACTGGATATGTCAAAAAAATTTTAATCTCAAAGGTTATCTTTTCTGTTTACTTTTTAATTTTCTTTCAGTTTTTGTTTATTTATTTTTAAAACCTATCAGAAAATTAGTTCCCCATCTGTTGCGACTGAAACTCAAGTTAAACGGGGATGGCCGAATCGGTGCTGTTTGGAGCATTGTTGTCGCCAGCATTATTTCCAATAATTAACTGCTCATTTTCAGTCGTGTAGTGTAAAAAAGTGGATTTGCCTAAAGTTTGTTTTTTAACACAGTGTGTGGTAAACAAAAGTAGGCATTGAACAGTATGTAAGTATGTAGTAAGTATAATGGCCCAAGGATTGCAAAATGTGTATATAAATGGCCTTTTCAAAAATAAATTCTATCCTTATCAGCCCAACAAGTCGTTACAAACCAATAAAAAATATAGTTTAGACGGTTCGTTAATGTGAATTTTTATATGATATGATATGTATGGGAGAATTATCAGGAGGAAAAACTATTAGCCATCTTCTGACTGGATTAGATGTTTGAAAATATTTGTTATGTCTATTTTTAATTTTTTTTTAAGTCACTTTTAGTATTTGTATAGTTTTAGAATAGGATACTTATTCTCTTGTATTACTTGACAGGTTCCCATTGCAAAATCTACTTAAAAAATGTTTAATAAAGCAGGACTGCCAAAATTAAATCGACAACGACATTATGGTAGGTGCTGCAATGGGGCTTTTTACTTGAGGAGGAGCACAACCCTCTTTTGTTAATAAAATGTCAAAAAAGTTTGTTTACAGTTATCACCGACTAGAAGGTCTGTGGGTAATAATCTTCTTAGCTTAAAAGTAATTTATTTAGGATGTTTGTTAATTTTTAGATATATTAAGTACCTTATAATTAAGAAAGTAGTTCATAAGGTTGAGATATTTTTTATATCAAGAAAAACATGTTGCTCTTCCAAATTTTACTGAAATTATTTAAATTCTACATTTTTTGACAGTTTTATTTTGAAACTGTTATCACCAAAAATTATGCCCTAGGTGACAGAACCACTCTAAGAAAAAAGAGGTTTTAAAGTTATAATAATTAAAGAAGAAAACTAATAAAATATGAATTTAGAAAAATCAAGTTTTATAGGACCTCGACTTAAAGGTTGCAGCAATGAAGTTTTGTACACACTGGTTGCAGATTTGTGTATTTAATTTTCTATTTCTCTTCTTAAAAATTTCTTGTCTTTCAAAAAAAATGTTTTTTTTTTTATATTACAAAGAGAAAAAAAACCTAAAAGTTTTAGAATAAAATGTTTCAGGATCTTTAATTTTTTTTCTTAGGTAGGGCAGACTTTTTATGATGACTGGTGTTTGACAGTGTCAAAAAGACTTTTTCCTCAAAGTAACCACAAGTTACCAGGTAAACCAGTTGCTCGTTTTCAATTTTTCTTCGTACAGTAATCCAAGTCATGATGTCACGAGTAACCAGTCTATGTTACCAGCCTATGGGACATGGTTACTTAAAAAATGTAAGGCTCAAAGTGCGTTTTACCGATTGTTTATGGTTTCTTAATTTGTATTATTTTTTTTATAAATCTCATGTTTTTCTATGATGATGTCATAACTATGCATGGTCACTGAAAGTAATCGTGACGTCATGACAAGTAACCCAAACAAGTATGTAATACCATTAAACCATGTAGACAATTTTAAAAACTTAAACAAAATTGGTTAAGATGGACCATTGTTTTTTATTAAGATCCTAATTGATGAGGTTACTAATTTAGGTGTATTTTCTGCTGTTGAAAGACAATGTTTTTTGTGATATGCAATATCTAACTGACCAATGTGATTTATTTAGGCATGTCTATGTGCAATAGTTGTCTGCATTTGTTCTTTGTTTTATTAATGTATTTATTTGGTTTTTAGATAAATAAAACATCTACTTCACTTTTAATTGTATTTGTTTTTATTTTATGAAAATTATTAATTACAAATGTTAATCAACACTCAAATAAAAGGTGAACAAATAAAAAAGAAACGGTAATTATGCAGTATACGGTTTTCTGCCATTTTTGATTTTTTATGAAAAATTCTTTATGAGGGCACTTACTAGGGTCTCTAGGACCTCAAATCCGCCTGCGTCCGATTTTTTTTTTAAGAGAAAAAAAGGGTGCCCGGGGGAGGGGTTGTAATGTGTTTTTTATTGTTTTGGTTTGGGTTGGATTAGGTTTGGTTGGACTGTGTTGGATTGAGTTGTTTCAGTGAAATTTTTTTTAAAAAAACCAAGAAAAATAAAAAAAAAATCCAACCGGCGCAGGCGGGTTTGGGGTCCTAGGGATCCTAGTAGGTGCCCCCATAAAGAATTTTTCATAAAAAATCAAAAATGGCAGAAAACTGCGTATACTGCATAATTACCAAAAAAACTTAAAAGAAGCTTGTGAAAGTGGAATAATTCTGAAGTCTGAAAGCTATGTGAGCCGAAACCTTCTAAAGAACCCCCTGTTGTCCATAGTCTCAAAATAATTTGGTCTCTCGTTCCATCGCTTTGGAAGTCTATCATTGATAAATAAACAGAAAACATAACCAACAAAATGCATATGACAGTGACTTAATTGCTCAATTAAGCTTTAATCGCCCAACATCGGCCGGGTTGGTAAACGGCGTGATTAACGCAAAAATTTTGTTGGTGGATACCGAATTTACTCGCTAACCGCAATTAAAAGTTAATTGGAGAAAAAATGCGTTGGTGGATACGGGCATAACTCTTCATCTTCTTCGTCATCCCAAAGAAGTTCCATTTTAAGCACAGACCACTATTATAATCACAGAAATATTTTAAAGCAACGGAACAGTTTTATAATCTGAATAAATTAATGGCTTTTGTTTAAAAACATAATCAAAAAAATACCTCACGTAACCTCAAAATGCACTTAAGCCGAAGTAATTCTACGGCTTATCTTAACTGCAGCTTAAGTGCCACTTACATGATATTCCACACCATTGCACACCAAAACTAAAGCTTAAGCTCGGCTTACATTTCAAGCCAAATCCGTGCACACGGGCATAAGACTAATTAAAAATCGATTGCGATTTGCTGTCACAATAAATAAGTTACACTTAGAAATATGTCGCTTAATATACCTAGCAAGGGAATACCAAGGCGAGTGGTTCATGAAGTTTTCTTTAAACTATACAGTAAACAATTTTTAAACTTTGCATAATTAACTAATTAATGTAAGGTGTACTGAAAAAATAGTTTAAATGGAAAACTTGGCAAGAATTTGTTTTTTTTTAAATTTGTTTACTATCTGATCTCCATATAATTCTTAATTTATTTACATTACATTTGGTCCCCTGTACTTATATTAAACTGTTTTTAGGATATAAATGACGTAATAACCTATAATTAACAAAATGTATCTGATCGTAATTTTTCTATTGTAACAGGTGTCAAAAATTTTCGCAAACAAGGATTATAGTGCCATTAGGTTCTTTATAAAACAATTTTTTTTTCGAATTGAACCAATAAGAACCGGGATATATTGTTGGTAGCAGTATTAAATTAAGGATTAATTAAAAAAGAGACTTTATGTTTGAGATAAAAGATTCTTCTAATAAAAATGGTTTTGCGATTGAGCAATAAATTGCTACTCTCAAAGTTCAACTCCCAAGTATTGAGAAATTTGGTGCCTCTAGAAAATAATAGAAATGTTTGGAAACTGCTGAAAAAATCAATCAAGCCATATTTTTTCTGTTTACGAAAAAGGTAACAATAACAGAAATTCTCATTTTGCGTACGTGCTTTGAAGGTTGCGCCTGCTTTGTGCTTTGGCGTACCTACCTGTGTATTCGAGTCACTTACTTTGTTTATACGGGCCTTTCAAAGCGCTTTTATATAAGGACGGTTTAAAAATTTAGTTGTATAAACACCACTAAAACCGTTTTAAGTACTCAGTCGATTGTATTTAAAGCGAGAAGTGGAAAAATCTTTTTTTGATATAGTTATTTAGGATATTTTTAAAATACAATTTATAATTTTAAGTTTTAGGCACTTCTCAGAAGTCCTGAGTAGAATTCTCGAGTATAACCATGTTATCCCCCCCTCAAAACAACATTGTTTGAAAATTTTTTCACCTATTTTTAAATTTCGCACACCCCCTAGGAACTTGCAGGAGGGTTCTCGAGTAACCAAGTTACCCCTCAACCCCAGAAAATATATTTAAAAAAAAACTATATTATGTCAAAGGTCCAAATTAGCACAATTTTGCAAACACGAATAATATTAAATAAAAAAAAAATATTGTCTGGGTTCGCTACGATAGTTACTCGACCCGATCCAGCCCTCCTGCGGATTCCTATGGTGTGTGCAAAATTGGATCTTTCGAACAACACAAAAATATAAAAAAAATATCGTTTGGTTGGGGGGTTTGGTTAATTTGTAGTGAAAATGTGACCATAATTGATACAAGGAAACAGGTGCTTACAAGCGGATCTGGACTCTGAACTGAGGGGGGGTGTTAACCAAATATAAAATGGTTTATTTACTCAAAATTTTATGTAAAAATCTTGCATTAATGCGCCGCAGGCAAAATTTTTGCGAAAATGACACTTAAAGTGCCAATTTTGACACCAAATGTTTATACAAATTTACATTAAAAAACCATTTTATCACGAAATCGTAAAAATGAATGGTGTTATAGCGCCGCAGGCGAAAAACTAGGTCATTTATGATTTTTTAAAAGATTTTAGTTAAAAATTAAATTCCGGGCTCTTGTATTTTATTCCCTATATATTTTACTTCTGCTGTTATTTGATTGGGCCAATTGTAACCAGGCTTCTCTGAAAAGTATGCAAAATTTGAAATTGGGTTTGCAAAATCACCTTTTTCGAATGACAAAAAAAATCGCTGAGGGAGGGGGGCACCGTTTGGTGTCCAAAATTGTTGTACTAAAATTTTTTACAAAAGCTGTCTTGTGCGTCCCAAAAAAGAATAAAGTAGGAATAAAGCTGTATATGATTTTTTTGACGAGGCAAGCCTATTATTTCATTTAGTTTTTCGTGACAAGGTTCTTACCAGAAAAGCACGTGACCAGAAATCCCAACAACAACAGTCGCTTATTCATTGTGTAAACCTTTTCAGTAGTTAACTATTTAAATTAAAAATTGATCTGAACGCTCGAGAATCCGCAAACAAACTAAATACCTATAGAGAGATTCAATGCGGAATTTATATAAACATTTTTCTGCTTCTATTTATTCATCAAATTGCTAAAAATTTCAATCTGGAAAAACAGGTACCTATAAATTTGCAAATTAACCGAGACTACAAAAAAACTACTGCTTAAGCTGGGATAACCGATGATTCCGAAAATTCCCAGGTTAACCAGATTTTTTTTATTTTATTTTACAACCTGTTTAAAACTATGTATTTTTAAAATTTACAAATTGGGGAGTTATTCGAACGCTTTCAGCTCAAATTTGCACAAAAATACGATTTTGAATAATCACGAAATTAAACCGAATTTTGGTATGTTGTAGGTCTCTGCCTTCTAAAAAAAAAGTTTTTATAAGTTTAAGGGCGGGTGTATTAATCAATGGTTAACTCGCAGAGTTTGCTGACCCTGGGTCAACTCTAATTCTTGGCTAACTCAGGAGTTAAATCGAAAAGTGTTTATCCAAGCTTTTTTAACTCAGGGCTGGTAAACTCTTGGGTCCTTCGAAGGTTGGCATTACAGCACTTTTGTCGATTTTTTAAATTTTTCTGCTTATTTTTTCTGTTATTTTTTTGTTCTTTTTTTTTATAGATAAAAATTTTACGTTAACTAACTTTAGTTGTTTTGCGGGAGACTTCGCAAACAAGAGTAAAAATCTCTGAAAAAAAAGGGGTCAAAATTTTACCGAAAAATATGTCCAAATTTTAATTACAATTTGCAATAAGTACAAAAAAATTATGTACTGCAAAAGAACTCGGATGTATCGGATTTTTTCTACTACCGTTTTCTGCAAAGCAATTTTGAGGGTTTAAAAAAGAAACTTTAAATAAATACTTAAGTATATTTTTAACAAAACAAATATGATAAATAACGAAAAATGTTGAACAATAGGAACTTACGGTATCTCTACAAATCATTAGGTCTGCAAGATCGAGGGAGGAAAAGTGAACAAAACTCCTGCCAGGAGGCAAAGTAAGTGCCATGAGTTATGAACATAGGGAGGTAGTGATTATTAGGCATTATAAGTTTATCAATTAGCCATTAAATTATTGTATAAACCTGCCCTAAAATGTCTCATATAATACAGTACCTACCTAAAAAATAACAAAATATTTTGAAGTTAACCCAGGGTCAAATATGCAAACTTGCCGTGAGAGCGCAGGTTAACTTATTCTTGGGATAATTTTCGAGTTAGCAGTTGACCCTGGATGGATAAACACTTGTTATTATAACATTTGTTTCCCATAGTCCAAAGAAATATATAATTGAATCAAATAAATATTTATTTCTGTCAATCAAGATTTATTTGACTTAAATAAATTTATTTTGAGGTAAATAAATATTTGTTTGGTCCAAAAAAATGTTTGTTTGGACTATGGGAAACAAATATTTATTTGGCTGAATTAAATCTTTGTTCTGTGTAGAGGCCCTCTATACATTTGACAGTTATTGTTTTACCAGAGGTGGGCAACTCATATTGCCCTCTCTTTCAATTTTTTTCATATTTGACTGATGCTTTGTTTGAAATTAACTCTGTGTTTCGGACTTCCATTGTCTATATTTTATTTATACACGACGTTTCGATCAGTACGATCTCTGATCGTCTTCAGGTGCAAACGTCGTGTATAAATAAAATATAGACAATGGAAGTCCGAAACACAGAGTTAATTTCAAACACATCATTGCCTCAAACTTTCAAACTGATGTTTTGTTGTCTATTTTTATAATTTCTCCAGACAGTTTTTGAAAGATTGATTTTTTTAAAAGGTAAAATGTAAATAAGAGGTAAAATATAAAGACTCCTATGATCTATATTTTTGTTACTCTTTTTCTTACATTGAAACATGGAAACATGATGTGTTATTAATTAACGAAGATCATGCTAACTGCGTATGTTTGTATTTACTGCTTTTAGCTCAGTTACCTCGCAAATTACTTTTCCAGCTTGGTTGGATTTTTAAATCTGACCTGGGGTTGCCAACTATCATTGCCAACACACAATTTTAAACATTGCCCTAACAACTGTCAAATCCAGTTGCTCACCTCTGGTAAAACAATAACTGTCAAAAATCGTATACTCCACTCCACATCGAGACTGCAATGCCCTGCCAAAAATACCGCGTCAAAACTTGTAAGAAAAAACTAATCATTTTAAATGCAGCATGCAAACTGTGTGATTTTTTTAGACAAACTTTTAGTTTTAGATGCACCTGAATATAAAAGTTCAAAATTGAGTCCCTGGCCGGTATTTCATGCGGTTTATGAAATACCACTTTCGGGTGAAATCTCATGAACTTTCAATGTTGGAAAGAGATTCAAAACTCGCCAAACATCATGAGTTTTCCATGAGCATTGTCATCCGTTTTTAGGAGTTTTGAAAAGTTTTTAAAAGAATTAATGATAAGAGTTGATAAGATTTCGCCAGTATTTTAAAGGCTCTGCTTCCACTGGTTTTGTTAAGTTTTGAACAGATTTTAACAAATATTTAAATCAAAGTTAATAAGATTTTACAAGGTTTTATGAGAATACACATGTTTTCATCAGTTTTTAAAAGACCCACCCTCCATCAAATTTCACAAGATTACATAAGAAAATCCATATGTTTTTAGCAGTTTTGAGCAGATTTTAAGACAAACAAGTTGATACGGTTTCAATGGATTTGACAAGTGTATATGTTTTCAGCAGTTTTGAGCAGATTTGAACAGAAATATAAAATAAAGTTAATAAGATTTCATGAGATTGCCTATTTCAGCATCAGATTTCACAAGATACCATGAGAAAATCTACATGTTTTTAGCAGTTGGTAAAATTATCTCTTTCTATTCCTTCTTTTATAACTTGTCAAATCTCCTAAAATTTCTTGCTCGTCAAATCTGCTTAAATCTATAATTTGCCTTGTTTAATTTAGTTTTATATAGGTACCCATAAAATCTTTTTTATTCTCATTGAAAAACTTGCTTGTTAAAAAAGTGATGTGCATGTCTATTTTCTACACTTGACGCAACTCATCACTTTAGATCTCATGAAATCTTATAAAAGCTTTTAAAAACATCGCTTCATTTGTACATTTAAAGTCTCATCGAAATCCTCCCACATAAAATTGGAGGAATATTCATGTTATAGGAATATTCCCTCAAAGTGATTTTTAGAATATTCTATTGCGAATATGACAGGAATGTTGCAGACCTATTTTTTGTTGAATATTCTTTAAGAGTTATATTTCTTTGGTAATAAGATAATAATATGCCCATGATAACCTGATAATCAAGTTATTTTTATGAATATCCCAAAAACAATGTTTTTGTCAGAATTTTGGCATGTTTGCTGAAAATATCTTGTGAAAAGAACGCGATTTACATGATTTATAATTATAATTTAGTTTATTGTCATGTATTGTAGGTAGATGGCACTGGAATCAATATGTTCTCTATGTAGCAGGTAATATTATTATAAATATAAGACAGATAAAAGTGATTTAGGTAATCTTTTGTTAACTAATCTCAAGTAGTACATCAACATAATTGTGATACATTGATATACCTATATCCATAGGCTACTTCATAATTGCACTTTAATGAAAGAGTAATTCATATTTGGTGGGTATTTATGTGGATATATATCCACTCTATATCGTAGGGTATCCATCTCGTGGTCATCTGGATATGTTTTGAATCACAAAATCATATTCATGCAATTATAGTCGGTGTCCAGGTATATTACTATAATTCTTTTAAAAAAATGTTCTGGTCGTATTATAGTCATGTTTCACGTCCCGTTTCTATCACATTTATATCACCTGTATGAGCTAGATCGTAACTTATTGCCGGCATGTGTTAGTAATATTCCCAATAGTAAAATGTAACATTTCTATCACATTCTTTGTTCTCTGCTTCTCTGCTTCTTCTTGCTTGTAAAATCTGGTTGGAGCTTGTCTATTTTCTACACCTTAACCACCACCATATATAATCTTGTCAAATCTTTACAACCTTTTACCCTATTTCTCATGAAATCTTGTAAAATCTTGTAAAAGCATCCCTTCTTTTAGACTTGTGAAATCTAATAAAATCTCATACAAGTCTTGCTTGCTCAACCTCATGAAATCTGTGTCTGATAAAAACTTACGAAATCTCGAAAAATCTATTGCTATCGTAAAATTTAGTTTATTATAAATCTTTATAATATATTCTTTTTAATTTATTTTTATAGGTACTCATAAAATCTATTAAATTATCATCTTGCTTGTGAAATCTGATTATGTAATTTTATCAAATCTTCACAACCATTTTACCCTATTCCTCATGAAATCTTGTAAAATCCTTTAAAAACGTTCCTTTTAGACTTGTAAAATATCATAAAAATCTTGCTTGCTAAACCTCATGAAATGTGTAACATAATGAAATCTTGTAAAGCATCGAAACATGAGATTTTATTGTCTTTAAGGATCTTTTGAAATCTTGTGGGTTTTTAATAGTCAGAAATTATTTGAAAATGATTCTCATGAAGCACCATAAGAACTTGTCAGTTTTCATGTGTCATACATTTTTGCCAAGTCAAATCTCTTCAAACCAATAAAATCTCTTAAAATCTCATCAAGACTTGATCAGTTTTTAAGAGTTTGAAGTGGTTTTTTTGGCAGGGTGCCCACATCAATTAATACTGATAACATGTCAAAAATGGGAACCCGCAAAAAAGCCGAATTTACAAAAACCGGAATACAATTGAACAGAAAATAAAACGTCCGAAACGAATTTTGAACGAAAGTAAAACGAATATAATTTAACCGATTATAATTTTCCCGAACCTTAAAATATCAGAATTACAAAATTATCGAAAATATTTGTCTAGAAACGAAAAACCTCCCTACCCACAAATTAATGAGCAGAACCACAGTCCAGCCGAATCGCTATTGGGCATGCGTCAAATTTAAATCTCTAGAGCGCCGTAGGCCCTGGATTGCAGCGTTGGCAAGTTTCTCTATTCGGGAGATGACACGGAGATTTTTCTTTAATTAAATTATTTTATTTAACTTCACAGTTTCTGGCTGTCTAACTGTCTATCAAATTTTGCGATTCATTTTTGTAATGTAGGTCCGATGACAATACAACATTATGAAGAAATTCTGGGGTAAGGGATGGTTGAAGAATGTAAAGGGGGTAAATTAATACAATATCACAACTTACTTCGACTCTTCCCTGCCGTAAGCATGGCAACGTAGCAATTGAATTCGTGGCTATCGATCGGTTCAAATCCTTTTCGACCTGATTGGGGTTCTTGAATTTTATGGTCCAGTATAATTATGTCTCTATCAAGTTATTTTCGTTAAAAATATTTTGAGTAATATTTTTTTCGGACCAAGTATTTTCTTTTCTTTTAATTTTTGATAAATTATGTTTCCGCCAAATTTTTCGGGACTCTCAAAAATTAATTCTTTGTTACAAATATCTCTTTCTCCAGGGTACCAATTCTGGAAGTCATAGGAAGTGATCGTTCGCCTGAGAGAAGAAAAGTAAATTCAACCAATAAACGCGCTTAAAAGCAGTGACGAGACGATCGAATAATCACCAAACTATTATGGGCACGCGCAGATCTGCCTCGAACAACAATTTTTGAGCGCAGCCGTTCTCTCGACTAGACCCAGTAGTTGAGAGTTGTAGGAAAGCTCGTGTAAAAAACGTCACTTGTATTATTTCAGAGCACGCTATTGGACGAACGACCGATCGATATTTTACTCGCTAATGCGCATGCTACGGCAAACTTGACCGTCTTTTAGAGTAGGATTCGCACAGTGGTCGATTTTTGTAAAAACGCGGACATTAAAAAAAACTTGTACATTGTAATTTAATCCTACAAAATATTTAGTTTTAGTAAACAGAACAGATGATCGTGTGAATTTTAACATTTATCTTAAGTCATTTTTAAGAGGAAAAAGATATATATTTACTAATTAGCTAAATTAAAGTAAAAATGTTAGTTTAGAAAAAGAAATAGAAAATATATTAAAAGCAATGCCAACCAAAACTTTCAAATGAAACACCCAGTATATTAATGCATTTTTGCATTTTGTTTTTAAATTTTAAGCATTTTTATATAACGTTCCCTATGTCGATCTTCAACTGTTTTTGAGATATTAACAGTTGAATACTGTCATACTCTAGATCTTCTATTTGAAATTTGGTGTTGAATACTGATGCGTAATGTCAAACTCGTAGAAACCCAATGAGCATTTTTGTCTATATAAAAGTTACAGCAAATAATATAAAACCTTCATAAAATAACCAAAAGTTATATTATTTAGTGTTGGTGATAATTTTATAACTCTAATATATCTCTTAAATGAGTAAAAAAGACTTGAAAATCAACTGTTCAACACCAGCTTATAAAAATTTATGGTACATAGTAATGGATAGAAAAACAACATATAGATTTTATAAAACTTCCTTATGAGCCCTCAAGTATAGAGATTATTATAAAAAGGTTTTACAACTGTTCTAACAACACTACATAACAAATTAAAGGTTTTTATGGATTTAGAAATATAGATTTTCCATCTTTCTTCCCTTTGCTTGTTATGTATTATTTTTTTCTTTTTACAATAAAAAAATTTATAAAATGGTGTTTAGCAATCTTCTAAAATAAATAAAAATGAAAGTGAGGTAAGCTGAAGCAGGAATATGAATATTTATATACTATATTCAAATAAAAGCTGTTTTTCAAGTCATCCTACTCTGAAAATCAGCTGCGGTCCCGAGTGTACTGTATAGTTTTCGAATGCACTCACGTAAATTTCATGGGCTCCAAAAATATTTGAGAAAACGAGAAAAAAAATATTAATTTAAATATCGGTTTTTTTTTCATACGCGTTTTTTTCTTTCTGCGACAAATATTGAATTTTGTATGTTGTTCTTAACCGTAACAAGCAATATTTCGATTGAAACAAATGTTGAAACCCCATAAATAACGTTTTTATTTAGGCCAAAAACCTATTTTTGTAATCCAAAATGGCGAAAATTTCCGACAATTCTATAAAAAAAACAATACAACTATACCACTGTTTACCTAGTCAACACTATTTTATAACCCTTTTAAAAAATGATGCTACTTGGAACAAAGGGCTACAGATAACGCAGTGTTGAACACTGATGGTCTGTTTCTGCGAGCTTAACATAGTTACCATTGTTCTCTTTTCCTAAATGCATTCCTCGAGAGATCCAGCATACTACACATACCAGGAAAAATACCCGCCTCCACACATTTCAAGCCCGCATAACTATCAGAGGTAACTATCTCAAGAATATAGTTAGATTGCGGGGTCGAAGGGTGTACAGGCGAGTATTTTCCGGGGTGTTCACATTTGCCGCCGACCAGCAGTATCAGCGTATGCGCTCGACGTTTCACGGTGCGTTTTTGCGACCTTAACACGGTTACTATATTGTTCTCTTTTTCTAAAACACGGTTCCCATATATGCGTTTCTCATTCGTGGGTTCCCCGAATCAAAACACGTATCACGTGGTCTAAGCGAGATTTGCCTATACAAGTTCATGTCGGACCACGTGATGAGTTTTTTGAGTCAGGGTGACTGCGCATGGGAAACGCTGGTGGGAATCGGGTGTAAAATGCATTCGATCCCGATATCTGTCATCATCAAGAAGATTTCGATCTCTTATCTCTCTCAGATTGATTTAATTAAAACAAGATAATAATGGTATGGTATCTCGCAAAAACGTGCCTTTTGATGTCGCAAAAACGCTCCTTTAGAGGTCGCAAAAACGCGCCTTTTGATATCACAAAATTAACCTTAAAAAATCTTGTTTGTTTTTTTTTTATAATTGCCAAAATAAATTAAAATTGTATTTTTTTGTTCTAAAAAAAGTTGTATTATAATCACTATATAAAGAAATTAATAACCAAATTATAGAAAAAACCTTATGGGCAAAAAAGGTTTATGAATGAGTTCATAAGAATATTACGGACACCAATTTATATAACTATTGTGTGTGAGTTCCCAAGTTTTTATAAGTGTCTCTCAAAAATAGATGGGTTGACAGAAAGATTTCAAACACCAATTTATATAACTTTTGTCACTGATGACTTATATTTTTATAAATTTGTTGATGGAAACACTTTTAGCACCAATTTATATAACATTTGAACCGATGACTTCAATTTTTATAAACTTTTGTCACTGATGACTTATATTTTTATAAATATGTTGATGGAAACACCTTTAGCACCAATTTATTTAACATTTGAACCGATGACTTCAATTTTTATAAAGATGTCCGTGGAAATATTGTTAACGCCAGTTTTATGTTACTTTAGGGTACCATCAATTTAGAGCCTTTAATAAAACAAATATACAAACTCAATTCTTGTAGGAAACTTCTAAATACCCTAGGGTATCAATGGAACCCTCTTTATAATAATTATATAAATATCTGTCACCAGAGGTTTCTGAAAATGCTCATTGGGAAGCATAGTTTATTCTTTGGCCAACTATTCGCCTAGTATCTTGACAACGATATAGGGGCAAATTAAGATACATTTTGAATTTCTTACGCACCACCGTGCGTCGTTCGAATGACTTTTGTGCGATCCGCCGGTCCAAGAATACGGAATTTTGGATGTTAATAGAAGTGGTCAATTCTAAGGGTATGATCGTTCCATTGCGCCCAGAATCAAGCCCCAGATGTTCGCGTCGATTTTTATAAAGCGACTCTTACTAAAAATGCTTTAAACGCAATTTAATTAATTAATTAATTAATTAATTAATAGACGAAATTTTGCCTTTTATTACACATTTATATAATAGCCCTTTGGCTCTGCGCTATGCTTCGAGCATTAAAAACGCTGTAAAGAAATAAAGCTGTCTTTTTCAAAAACGCAATTAACTAAAAGGGTCTCAGCAGGTTTTACGGTTTTCTTGCAAAGAAGTATCTTTTGGAAAATAAAACGACAACTACCCATGAGTTCAGACATCGAGTGAGACAAATGTCATAGATGGAAATCAAAAATGATAAATTAATCAGGGTTAATGAAACAAGATTGTTTCTTTGTATTAGTGCAAGTTTTATTTGTGGTTGATAAGCCGCTTTCGGCCTTTTTTCAAGATTTTGAAAGTATGTGGTTTCTATCCACGTTTATTTAAGAGTGGTTATGTGCATGTTTTGTCCAATTCAGTCTAATTTGTTGTCAAAACAGAACAAATAACACTGTCCAACAAAATTTTTTTTTTGTGTCCTTCAACGTATGTTGCGAAAAATGAATATGACAAAAAAAATGTTTTACTAGCTCTAGTTTCTGTGATAAAAAATAATGAGTTTTTCATTTAATAAGGATGGTGAGGTAACGAAAAATATTAATTATGTATGCTAACAATATTAAAAGGTGTATTTTTAATGAGAGTTACACACTATAAATGACAAAAGAATACTCACCGGTGGTTGATTATATGAAGAATTAATTGGGGTCTTCATGAGATCGCGGTCTTCTGGCTTTCCTCTTGTAAGCAATTTAACCAGCAGTAATCCGCGAGCATTGCTTCATTCCAGCGGCCCTGATATCTCCGTTCCATGAGAGAAATATCCTGGTGGAATCTTTCCCCATGCTCGTCACTGACATCTCCACAATGCTCCACATCCGAGTTGATGGTCCTTTTCTAGAAGTACTTTTACCAATTGAGTGTAATTTTCCTCCCTTCTGTTCCCTAAAAATCCATGCATAACTCCCTTAAGAGCTTCCCAAGCTTCCTTTTCTTTTCCTTTCAGAACTAGGTCGAAAGCAGGATCCTTTACAAGTTTACGTATTTGTGTTCCAACGAAGATGCCTTCCTTGACTTTTGCATCACTTATTTTGGGACATTTTTTTCTCAAATATTTAAAAGGCTGACCATGTTGGTTTAAGCCTTTGACAAAATAGCTTGATATGTAGGGGTGGAAGAAGAACTTCTTTTGGATTCACGAGAGGCTCGGCAACGACATTTTTCTCACTAGGTTTAAGATTCCTTGCAGGTTAATCTACTTGGATATAGTGTGATTTCCTATCTCTACTATCCCACATACATAAAAAACAACAGTATTTAGTGTACCCTAATTGCATTCCTAATAGTATAGCAATGACTTTTAGGTCGCCACAGATTTTCCACTTATGTTCAGCATATTTCATTGAGTTGAGGAGGGTTGCCATATTTGCATAAGTCTCCTTCATATGAACTGCGTGACCAACAGGAACAGAAGGAAGACGATTGCCATTATGAAGCAATACAGCTTTTAAACTAAGCTTGGAAGAGTTTATGAATAGCCCCCATTCAGTTGGATTATGATCCATTTTCAAACTTTTCATCAGACCATTAATATCGCAGCAAAAAACAAGATTATTCTTCTCCTTAAAAAAAGCTAACAGATTCCGCTGACGCTGTCTGTACTTAGAGATCCTGATATCTGGTTGAAGAAGATTCCATTGCTGTAACCTTGATCCTAGAAGTTCTGACTTCACCTGTGACAAGTCAAGATCTCGAATGAGATCATTTAACTCAGACTGGCCAAATCTGTTTGCCTGATCATCTTTTTCTTCAAAATCAGGGTCGTGTAATATTGAAGGCATGTTTAATTCCTCATCTTCCACATTGTCTTCACTCTCTACTTCCAATTCATAGTTTTGAGGTGGAGTAAGAATTTGTAAACTGTGGGAGATTCGGACATTGAACTGTTCCTCTTTTTTTCATTGACAATCCTGCATTGATAGGCGGAGTCAAGCAAAAATAGCAGTCATCTATGTGGTTTGTAGGCTCCCGCCAAACCATGGGCACCCCAAAAGCCATCGATCGTTTTTTATTTTTAAGCCATTCTCGTAATAGAACTGAACACGTTATGCAACATATATGTGGAGCCCATGACTTATCCTGGTCTCCTACCTTCATTCCAAAATAATGTTGGTAAGCAGTCTTCACAAGAGGCATCAAATTGCGATTCTGTGAAGAAAACGTTATTTCTCCACAAATATAACAAAAATTTTTAACTGAATTTACACATTTACGAAGCATGTTAATACAATAAGTTTTACTTTAAAAACACTCCAAAACAACAAATTTTGCACTAAACAAAACAGAAATATTGTAGGTAAAATGTAAACCTTAGATTTACAGCATAAACACTATAGTCAGTTTGCGATTATATATTGTCTCTCCGTGTATCTAGTTTTATAACAATACCATACACACTGCATTAACTGTGCGTTTGATTAGAAATATGAAACTGAACTGTAAGGTATCGGTCGCCCTGAATAAAAAGACGCGCAATTATTTCGGAAAAAAGGGAGTCCCCGCTTATATATATATATCGGGAATAGTAGAGCTGTAATGCAAATATCGATAGCTAAATTAAAACTATCGATAGTTCTGTAGTTTTATCTCTATCGATATTATCGATAGTCAATTTCAATGGTGGCGTACCACTATTTGTAACTCCCCACCCTATCCAGTTATCTGCCCTTTCTATTATTTTCTCTTTCGATGCTTTTAGAGGATATGAAATGTAAAATATCACCTTATCTCAAAAAACTAGAGCTAATCTTTAATTTTTATGGTGATTTTTAAATTCAGTGGATGAAAATACTTAAGAATTAGCTATTTTTGAGCCCGAAACATTTTCATTGTTGGACAGTGTTATCTTTACAGATATCCTAAGATTTTTGGTCATGTTTTGCTAACCAATTTTAACTGACTTATCCACATCCGATTGTGTTCAAATTTGGTATGCCTTTATAGTTCCAGTAAAAATACAATAATATAGTATTCTCAGGTACTCACCTCCCTCCAACGAGGGAAGTAGAGGGGGAAAATGATTTAGTTTGTTCGATTTCAATCAAAATTGGCTTACAGGGGTTTTTAAGGGGAGAGATTATGAATTTTTGATCAGATTACAAATCTAAAAATTAAGGTTGTGTGTTCAAATTTAGTATGCGTTTATAGTTTTGGCGACAATACAATAATATGGTATTATTAAGTACACACTTCCCTCTAACGAGGAAAGAGGAAGGGGGAAAAGATTTAGTTTGTTCGATTTAAATCAAAATTGGCATACAGGGGTTTTTCGGGAAGGGGATAAGAATTTTTGATCAGATTTATAAAATTTCAATATGGCGGATTCAGAATGGACGATGGGGACACACCTAAAAATAAATTTTTATTAAAAAAAACTTTTAAAGAACAAATAATTTTGTATGTTTCTTATACCAAAAGCGATGGGCGCAAATTAAAAATTTTAACTTTCCGGTGACAAAGAGAGAACTACAAAACTTCTATTTACTACTTCTATTCGAAAGATAAACATAATGCTCTCATCTACAGAAGCTGAGAACGGGTGAGATTGCCGTACTTGCCAACTTTGAAAATGTCCTGAGGTTATAGAGTAATACAACTTTTTCTTAGGTGAATCGTCGATTTGACCGATAAACGATACCTAAAGTTAAAAAACGATGCCTATTTGTGAGTGATTCAGAGTTGGAAGTCAGAGAGTGCGATGGTGTTAAATGATGCCTGGATTGAGGGTGAATAGTGAATCCACTGACGAGCCCACGCTGGTCACCCCGGGCGAAACATCGTTTAATTGTTTCTCCTTTCGCTTTGATCTTTTGAGTGTTCCTTGTGGGACACTCATCCAATTTTGAATTTTCGTTCTTTCCTCCCGAGATCTTTTGATCTTCTCTTTTTTATGTTCTTTTCGGTTGATGTAACTGATTTGGAAGTTTAACTTCTTGTTTTAATTGTCTTAGGAGCATATTCCTATTGGAAAGATTAACACGTCAGGATAATAATAAGTACCATGCGAAACGCTGCCTATTTGTGAGTGATTCAGAGTTGGATGTCAGAGTGTGCGATGGTGTTAAATGATGTCTGGATTGAGGGTTTTTTTTTTAATTGTGCCCGTCGCTTTTATATGGTATAAGAAAGATAAAAAGTTATCTTCTACTTTTGAGCGAATTTAATAAAAGGTTGTTATGTAAAAGTCTTTTTTAATAAAAATTTTCAAATTTCAATAACAAGCTTTGCCGTTAAGGACTACCACGATGCTAAATATCGTTTCTTATCAAGCGAATAATTTTCGATTTGCCTTTCAATGGGTCTACCAAGATTTTTAGCACTTGCACTGTTATTAATAGAACAGAATTTTAAAATAAATTTTGCAAAGTTAGTTGACAAATATGGAAGATGCAAAGGGTGATAGGAAATTTAGAAAAAAAGAAAAAAGTATCTTAATGGGAGTCTAAAGGCGCATTTACACAGACAAACTTTCCTTTGATGTTGAAATGCCGACAAACATTTACACGAGCCTCTTGAGCAAAATTTTCAAAGAAATGTTCGAGCAAAATCTCGTACAAAAAAACACACGTAAATTTTGGAGGGAATGTTGAGCAAAATTTGTTTGAAGAATTGGCGGTATAAAAATTTCTTTACAAATTCAAAATATATATTGTTATCGGAATTCATTGAACTTAACTGAAAATAGAAAAACAAAGTTTTGAAATAAGGTATTTTTAATCAAGTGTTTTCCGACGGAAAAACGATTTGATGCCGAAATTCACATTTTACCTCATAAGCAACTTCGATTGATCTGTTTTTTATAGGGGATATGCCAGTATACTTATTTATTCCTGTTGCCTGTAAAATGTAATGATAAAAATTTACGTTTAAAAGAATATCCCTTTATTTTACTTCCTAGTTTAGTCTTTTACAATAATAATTAAGTCAAATTAAAAAACCTATATTACTATACTGAACATAGAAAAACAAAATTGTGAAATAAGGTATTTTTAATCAAGTGCTTTCCGAGGGAAAAACGATTTGATGCCCAAATGCACATTTTACCTCATAAGCAACTTCGATTGATCTGATTTTTATACGGGATATGCCAGTATACTTGTAACTTTTTTGGTGTTGTAAAAAAAAACGAGAATAAAAAAATAATAATTGGCACTTATTTATTGTTGTTGCCTGTAAAATATAATGATAAAAATTTACGTTTAAAAGAATATCCCTTTATTTTACTTCCTAATTTAAAACACAATACAATAATAATTAAGTCAAATTAAAAAACCTATATACATTTTATTAAATCTCAAATATATGAGCAAAAGCACGTTCTGTCGAAATAATACCCGTTTATTACCCACTTTTACAACCCTACGATCCCGACCCTTGTCAAAAAATATAATTTAGCAGTAATAGACTAGACTTCTGAATCGCAATTTTGCTCCTT
The DNA here is from genome assembly GCA_963921995.1 of Oxystoma pomonae. Classification (NCBI taxonomy): domain Eukaryota; kingdom Metazoa; phylum Arthropoda; class Insecta; order Coleoptera; family Brentidae; genus Oxystoma; species Oxystoma pomonae. The sequence goes on along the minus strand of OY998164.1, from coordinate 23,514,242 downwards.
TGCATATTGTTTGTTCAGTGTCAGTAACCGACCTTGATTATTACATTAAATTGACAGTAAATATCTATCTTCAGCATATTCATGAACCTTTTGCTTTTTTAGGCAACCGTTGGGGCTTTCAACTAACTAGATAAATCTGGTGTGAAGAATTAAAAAAAAACAATCAAAACTAAGGGTAAAGCAAAGTTACAAAAATATGTTTAAATCCCCTCCCCACCACTCCTCATAAACGTGAGGCGCGGATTACCGCTTAAAAGTGCAATTTTTGAGTTTTTTGCTGATATTTGAAAACCTCAAAAATTTTTTGGAAAAGAAAAATTTTCCTGGGTTGTTTTTTGAATTTAGGAAAAATCCCTTGGAAATAAAAAAAACTCGCAAGAAAATCCCAAAAAAACCCCCTGATAACCAAGAATAATGTTTCGCTTGCCGTCGGCTTACACAGACGAACATGCTCAAACAAAAGCTGGTGCAAAAGATCTAAAATTTTTTGCGTGAACATTTTTGTGAGCTTTTGTTTGAACATTTTGTTCGGGTAAATTTTGGAAACATATTTTTAAAGATGAGAATAAATAAAATTTCATATCAGTGATCAGTGATCTCAATTCTTTAAAAAAATGGAACACCAACTTTTATTTTAAATTTTTGTGAAAAAAAGCCGACGGCAAGCGAAAAATTATTCTTGGCTATCAGTTTTGTCACATGGATTAGTGTTAGTTAAAATATTTTTTTCTTAGGGTTTTTCCCGGATTTTTTTGCCCGAGGGTTTTTTTGGGATTTTCTTGTGAGTTTTTTTTATTAGCAAAGGTTTTTTCCTAAATTCAAAAAACAACCCAGAAAAATTTTTCATTTCCAAAAAATTTGAATTTCAAATATCGGCAAAAAACTCAAAAATTGCACTTTTAAGCGGTAATCCGCGCCTCACGACTATGAGGAGTGGTGGGGAGGGGATTTTTTTTTAAACATATTTTTGTAACTTTACTTTACCCTTAGCTTTGAGTGTTTTTTTTAAATTCCTCACACCAGATTTACCTAGTTAGTTTAAGGCCCCAAGGGTTGCTTAAAAAAGCAAAAGGTTCATGAAAATGCTGAAGATAGATATTTACTGTCAATTTAATGTAATAATCAAGGTCGATTACTGACACTGAACAAACAATATGCAAAGGAGCAACATTCCGATTTAAAAGTCTAGTCTATTACTGCTAAATTATATTTTTTAGACAAGGGTCGGGATCGTAGGGTTGTAAAAGTGGGTAATAAACGGGTATTATTTAGACCGAACGTGCTTTTGTTCATATATTTGAGATAGAATAAAATGTATATAGGTTTTTTAATTTGACTTAATTATTATTGTATTATATTTTAAACTAGGAAGTAAAATAAAGAGATAATCTTTTAAACGTAAATTTTTATCATTACATTTTACAGGCAACAGGAATAAATAAGTGCCAATTATTATTTTTTATTCTCGTTTTTTTTACAACCCCAAAAAAGTTACAAGTATACTGGTTTATTCCCTATAAAAATCAGATCAATCGAAGTTGTTTATGAGGTAAAATGTGAATTTCGACATGAAATCGCTTTTCCGCCGGAAAGCACTTTATTAAAAATACCTTGTTTTAAAACTTAGTCTTTCTATTTTCAGTTAAGTTCAATGAATTCCCATAAAATTTAAATTTGTAAGAAATTTCTATATAACATTTCTTCAAACAAATTTTGCTTAACATTCTCTCCAAAATTTCCGTGAGTCTTTTTGTATGAAATTTTGCTCGAACTTTTTTTTAAACATTTTGCTCAAGAGGCTCGTGTAAATGTTTGTCGGCATTTCAACATCAAAGGAAAGTTTGTCTGTGTAAATGCGCCTTAAGATGTCTGTATGTCTGTTGATATGAATGATATGCACCAATGCTAAGCCCGTCAGACGAATTTCCGTCATAGTGTTTTTAAGTACTTATGTTTTCATTCTTCTGAGCGCTCATTACATACTGGCAAAGATCCAAGAATGTTTTTATCAACGGAAAAACATCGCCACACTTGTTCATTGCCTCGAAAACGTTATCAGGGTTTGGATTTAACCTTTTGCCTACTTCTGACCAATATTATTTCCGAATACTGACTTCTCCCAATAAAAGTTCAAGAATTTGCGTTTTGGATTATTCAAATGGTTTATTTATGCTACGTTTTCATGGGAATTGAGTTCGTTCTGAAAACGATTTCAATCCGATACCGTCCATGAAAATGCCTGTTTTTCCAGTATTCAAATCGATTTCAATCTAGATCCGACCCTGAAAATTTTTAGGGTTGGATCAAGATCGTATTGGGATCGAAATACCGATTTTCCATGAAAACGGGGATTGAGTTTACACATGCTTATTGCGTCGGATTACCAGACAGCCGCTAAATTATATTTTATTGCTCGCACTCCTTTTGAGAGAGAGAGAGAGAGAAACCGTGAAACCGGCATTCTAAAATTTGGTGGAGTATGTAGAAAAAAGAAGATTAATGTTAACCTTACTTAAATAACTAAAGATTTGTTTTTTTAAAGACTTTAAAAAAATTAATTATGGAAAATAAAAGAAATATTTGGCTCGACAGTATATGCCAGTCCAGCATTTCTTTCTTCACTTCCACTTGCAAACAGAGTAGTAATTTAAAATTAAAAAAAATGTGTCGCAGGGGCCAACATTATCTTTTGAATAAAATACATTTTTTTAAAGTACCAAAACTCAAAAAATGAATATTTGACAACTATGACACATGTCAGCTGCCAAATATCAAAATTTGAAAACCTGTCATGAAAACTCATGAAAAAAAAGTGTTCAAAACATATTGAAAACGAATTCAATATCCATGAAAACATAGCAATAGTATTTAGAAACGACTTTAGTTAATTTTACCTTGATTTTGGCTTCACGCTGTATAAAACTTGGTATGAATATGTTCAGTTCAAAAATACATTTTGATGTCCAAAATGATTTTGTTTAAAACTGGTTTATAAATAGAAACTCTATAAATAATGCTGTTCTTGACTACATATATATATATATATATATATATATATATCACATAAGAAATGCAAAAAACAATTGAAAAATTCAATTTTCTGTGCCATATATCTCGAGTTATGAAACGAAATGTTAAATAGAAAATAGCTTAGGATAAGATCCAGGTCGCACCCTATTGTCTTATCAAATTTCATACAAATCGGTTTAGCTGTTATTGCGTGATTAATGGACAAAAATCTTATGTATACGAGGATATATATATATATATAGCACATGTAAAACGAAATGTTTTTAGAAACAATAAAGTCTGAATCTATATATATATAGCACATATAAAATGTATTGGAAAAGTATATATATATATATATATATATATATATATTTATATATATATAGCACATATAAAATGTATTGGAAAAGTCTAGAGAAGTCTGGAGAGACTCTGGAAAAGTCTGGAAAGACCCGGGAAAAGTCTGGATACAATCTGGAAAGTCTGGATACACTTTGGAAATACTCTGGAAAAGTCTGGAAAGACCCTGGAAAAGTCTGGATATAATCTGGAAAAGTCTGGAACGACTCTGGAAAAGTCTGGAAAGACCCTGGAAAAGTCTGGATACACTCCGGAAAGTCTGGAGAGACCCTGGAAAAGTCTGGAAACGCTCTGGAAAAGTCTGGAAAGACTATGGAAGAGTCTGGATATATTCTGGAAAAGTCTGGAAAAGCCTGGAAACACTCTGGAAAAGTCTGGAAAAACTCTGGAAAAGACTGGATACACTCTGGAAAAACCTGGATACACTGTGAAAATGTCCGAGTACACCATGGAAAAGTCTCAATACACGCCTGAACAGTGTAGATAGTAGAAGAAAAGTCTGGATATACTCTGGAAAAGTTTGACCAACCCAATCTAATCCATGTATATATGAGTAGCGGTTTTTTATGTAATATATGTTCTTCTGAGCGAGGGAAGTTTTGGAGTAAACCTTTACTCGATTTATATTTTTTTTGTTAAAAGGTAAAGGGGGATAGTATGGTTACGATTATGGGAATTGTTCAGGGATTTGATATTGGCATAATAGTTTTATTAAATAAAATATTATTCGTATTACAAAATAGATAAAAGTAAACTACTACACAGAAGACGCAGTTTCTAACATGTAGCCACGTGGCCCCGAAATTTTAAGTTACACGGGCGGATAGTTTCAGCAAAAACCGCGAAGAAAAAAGAAGAATGCAAACAATCTTCTAGGATAATTGATAATTCAAATTTGGTTTACTGTGGGTTTTTAAATATAAAAATGAAAATATTACAGAAAGATTCGTGGCGGAGAGGGCAAAGGGTGAGGGAATAAATCGGAAAAAAGTTCTTTCTCGAGCAGGATTTGAACCCGGGAGCTCTAGAATACCAGCCTAATGCTCTGCTAACTAAGCTATCGAGGACATGGAGTTTTGACTGACTATTCGGAAATCCTTTCGTCCGATTAATTTGTTAGTAGTGGGGTGATCTTTGAAGCATATTGCGGCTTTAAAAACCTAGAGATGTTACAAAGACAAGGAGGTACATATTCACCGTTATTGGTAGAACGAAATTTCTATTCTGTAAATTTATCAGGGCGCTAAAATTTTAGTTCAGTCAAGCCACACCCCCCACCCCCTCCGAAAGATATTCGAGTTTTGATTGCTTATAATTTCGAACCAATTTCGAACTAATTTTGAACCAATTAATTTCGAACTAATTTTAAACCACTTTTAAAAATTTTGAACCACACTCCTTCCTGGTTTTTTATATTCAAAATGGGAGGGTGCAGCCGGACGTCAAGCTAAAAGAAACAGAAAGGAGTGTGGTTCAAAATTTTTAGAAGTGGTTCAAAATTATAAGCATATCAAAACTCGAATATCTTTCTTTCGCGGGGGGGGGGGGGGAGGTGTGAGTTGACATCAACCTGCACCCCCCAGCATATTTTTTTTTAAACAGGGTTACTAGTGGATTTTTCGAAATTCGATTTGGTGATATTCGGAGTTCGAAATTAGTTTTTAATTTTGGGATAGCTTCTTTTCATTTATCTCTATGCTTTAAATGAGAGGGGGTGTAACTTGACGTCCGGCTGCACCCCCCATTTTGAATATTAAAAAAACCAGAAAGGAGTGTGGTTCAAAATTAGTTCGGGGGGGGGGGGGTGGCTTGACTGACCTAAAATTGTCCTTTCATTTTATAAAAAAAAATTATTATACAGATATTAAGCATTGAAGGGCATATTCTAACACTTGTTTCTTTCGTTGCAGGATTTCCCTGGTGAAAAGGCACACGACAAGAAAGGAACCTAACATCATGGCAGAACAAGAAGGGAACCTAACAACATGGCAGATGTTTTTCCACACCATGCTAAATATGCTACAATCTTTGGGAAGCATAGGCCAAGTTAAGCTAAGACACATGAGAGTACCAGAAAAAAAACATCCACTCCTCAATCACCAGCTACAGCAATTCAGGTCATTCGCAGAAGCAACATTCAGCAGTTCCTTCAACAAGGAACAAGATAGACAATGGTTTAGCCCTAGTTTGTGGTCGGCAAATACACGAGTGACCACAGCAGCTAAGGTCACTCGCAGAATCAACATTGAACGGTTCCTTCAACAAGGAAAAAGATAGACAATGGTCTAATCCTAGTTTGTGGTGGTCAAACACACGAGTGGTCACAGCAACTAAGGTCACTCGTAAAAGCAACATTAATAATGTCGGCACTATTTTTGACAGTTTCGCACGTTTCGTTTAAAAGGGTTCTGACATTATTGTCATCTAAACATGTCATCTAGACATGCTCACATTGTGCCACACACAGGGTGATTCACGACGAAATGCAAATATTTTAATGGTAAGTATTACAGGTCACGGGCAACTCATATCCAATGCTAAATTTTTTTTTTAGTCTTTTTGTCAAATATACAGTGTGATTTATAAATATATTGCAAAAATAAAAGAGAACAAAAGAGAACATAAATAAACGTATTTACTTTGAGTTTGGCACACATAAGGAGCCCCAAAAGCCACTAATACCAATTTATAAAAAAAAAAATTCCAGATCCGGACTAAAAACAAATTAATATTGAATATTTTTGTTAAAAACAACACCCTGTATACTGCAATTTGCAAATTTTGGTATTACCACATAAAAGCTAAAGGATGATGCTCAATTACCCTTAGATTGTAGTTAACACGTTAAGTCTCAGTTTTTTATAAAAAAATAAAATAATCCAAATTCTGATTCTGAAATATTAGGGCTACAAACAATATCAGGTATTAAGTTACTAAAAACGTATTTTTACGTTAAAACTAATTTAGGCATAAATAAATCAATACCCACCCTACCCAAGCAAAAAACAGAGTGGTGCAGAGGCGGATTAATATTTTTTAATTTATTTTTATAAAATATACAAACACATCCTTTTAATTTATTAATAAACCCTGTTTTATAATTTGAAATCCGTTTTTGGAATTGATTTGAAGTCGTAGTCATATTATTCAAATTTCAGGCCTGACTAATATTTATTTGGTTTTATTTGTCCTTATTGGAAAACAACAATTTTTTGTACTTCATGTGGAGATTTTAGTATCACAACATAGAAGGCAAAGGATGTTGATATGAATATTTTTTTAAATTGACATGTAGAAAACCGTCCCAAGATTACAACCAGGGAATAATGTACAGGGTGATCTACCATAAATTCCACCGCCAAAAAGTTTTTAAAATCAGAAGCAAACGAGGAATTTTACTTAAAATAAGAAACCTGATGTAAGTTTTACAGGTCAGGGACAACTCATATCCAATGCTAAATTTTTTTTTTGAATCTTTTTGTCAAATATACAGTGTGATTTATAAAAATATTGCAAACATGAAAGCAAACATAAATAAATATATTTACTTTGAGTTTGGCACACATAAGGATCCCCAAAAGCCACTAGTACCAATTTATAAAAAAAAAAAAATTCCAGGTCCGGAGTAAAAACAAATTAGTATTAAATATTTTTGTTAAAAACAACACCCTGTATACTACAATTTGCAAATTTTGGTATTACCACATAAAAGCTAAAGGATGATGCTATAATACCGTTAGATTTTAGTTAACACGTTAAGTCTCAATTTTTTATAAAAAAAAGTTACTAAAAACGTATTTTTACGTTAAAACTAATTTAGGCATAAATAAATCAATACCCACCCTACCCAAGCAAAAAACAGGGTGGTGCAGAGCCGCATTAATATTTTTTAATTTATTTTTATAAAATATACAAACACATCCTTTTAATTTATTAATAAAACCTGTTTTATAACTTGAAATCCGTTTTTGGAATTGATTTGAAGTCGTAGTCATATTATTCAAATTTCAGGCCTGACTAATATTTATTTGGTTTTATTTGTCCTTATTGGAAAACAACAATTTTTTGTACTTCATGTGGAGATTTTAGTATCACAACATAGAAGGCAAAGGATGTTGATATGAATATTTTTTTAAATTGACATGTAGAAAACCGTCCCAAGATTACAACCAGGGAATAATGTACAGGGTGATCTACCATAAAAGTTTTTAAAATCAGCAGCAAACGAGGAATTTTACTTAAAATAAGAAACCTGATGTCAAAATTTGACAGTTGTCAGCTTTGGCATACATTTTCTAAAGGGCTGGAAAAAATCATGCAGCTTTTGTACCAAACATTTTTTAAAGCATGTCTAATAACAAAGAAACGTGGCGGTCGCATTTATGGTTGTAATCTTTGGACGATTTTGTAGATGATGATCAATTAAAAAAATACTTATAGCAACATCCTGTGCCTTGTATGTTGTGATATTAGGATCTCCAAATAAAGTACAAAAAATGTTGGTTTCCAATACGGACAAATAAAATAAAATAAATATAAGTCCGGGCCTGAAATTTTAATGATTTGACTACGACTTCAAACAAATTCCGAAAATGGATGTGAAATTAAAATAGGTTTAATAATATCTTAAAAGTTTGTGTTTTTTATATTTTGTAAAAATAAATTAAAAAATATTAATCAGGCCCTGTACCTGCCTGTTTTTTGCTTGGGTAGGGTGGGTGTTGATTTATTTATGCTTAAATTAGTTTTAACCTAAAACTACGTTTTTAGTAATTGTGTGTAACCCTAATATCTCAGGATTGAAATTTGGATATTTTAATATTTTTTTTGAAAAACTGAGCCTTAACGCGTTATATACAATCTAAGCTTTTATGTGGTTACAGTAAAATTTGCAAATTGCAGTATACAGGGTGTTTATTTTTAACAAAAATTTATAATACTAATTTTTTTTTAGTCCGGACCTGGAATTTTATTTTTTTTTATACGTTGGTAGAAGTGACTTTTGGGGCACCCTATATTTGCCAAATTTGAAGTAAATAAGTTTATTGGTTTCCGAGATATGTTCGCTTTTATTTTTTCAATATTTTCATAAATCACACTGTATATTTGACAAAAAGACCCAAAAAATATTTTTAGAATTATATTTGAGTTGCCCCTGGCCTGTAATACTTACCATTAAAATATTTGCATATTGTCGTGAATCACCCTATATAAGCACGTAGCCTTAGAAATAGTTTGAAGTTTGCACCTGAAGACGATCAGAGATTGTACTGATCCAAACGTCGTGTATAAATAAAATATAGACAAAGGAAGTCCGAAACACAGAGTTAATTTAAAACATTATGATATTCGACATTATCTTGATGGCACTGCGTACAAGAAAGCTCTGCCCGAACGTGGTTTTAGGACACATACCTATTAGCTTAAATTACCCAGGCCAAACTTTTGCAACATGTATAATCTAGCCAGCCATGGAAACATCAAAACAAAAGACAGTGGTTTAGCTCCGACCTTTTGCACAAGTGCGATTTCGGCCAGCTTCGGGGTCACGTCATACGTCTTCATAGCGACGCCATTTTTTTTGTTTAATTGTTTTGTTTCCGAGTTTTCATTTGTATTGCGTGTTTTTTTGAAAAAAGTAAGTTAAAAGATTCCGCTACGTAAAAAAGGCATGCTGTGTTTATGGAGAACATCAGACAACGAAAGAGGAGCGATAACATCTGAGGTATCGAGTGGAAAAAGGTTAGTAGAGCCCTTTTTGTTTTGGAACTGTGCAGTTAAACATCAACGAGATTATGTTTCTACCTCAGTGAGACATATTTATTTTTTTTTCGAAGAAAATACAAAAATCCAGGATTTTTGAGAAAAATAAACAAATAAATGAAAAATACCGAATTTTTCTGTCAATCAAAAATGATCGGCTGCCTTCGGGTCTTAGCCGATGACCTTGGCCAACACCGTTCTCAACTAAAAAGCCGGTAACTCATTTTCGTTTTAGTATCCTTTGGCCTATGATCGGTGCCATATTGATACCAAACTGACAGAAAATCCATGTTTTACTTGTCAATTTGTCACAGTAGGCTAAAGGGCACTGAGGCGGTAGGAGTTAACTGGCTTTTTAGTTGAGAACGGTGTTGCCCTGCCGCGGCGCAAGTTCAGAAGAGCATTAATAAGATAACAGAGAGAGAAAGGGAGATAAATAAGAGAGAAAGTACAGGGACATTTTGCTTACAACTTCGTGGATCCTAAAAGCATTGGAGGGACCGATGCCTCCGATATTTAATAGGCCTTCCATCTACTCGCATTTTAGTGAGCTTTGATCGTATGTGGCGGCCATTTTGACAATTAACTAATGTAGTAACTGTCAACAGTGTCCAAAATGGCGGAGGCATACGTGTAAAAACTTACTAAAACGGAAGGTGTTGGATGGTCTCCATGTCGGAGGTATCGGAGGGGCGTATATTTTACAGTTCACTTTTTGATTGATTTAAAAAAAAAATATACTCTTTTCGAAATGTATATTTTTGTGTAGATGACGTCCCTAAATAATTATTGTGATAAAAATTAAAATCTTCCATATACTTCCTACTGTCAGAACCTGTCAAAAATATGTCATTTTTCCCCAAAATGTAAAAAAAAATATTTTTAAATATAAAAAATTTGGGCTTATAGAACATTCCAATCTAGACAAAAAAGTCACATAAGCATTTTTGTAGTACTAACCATTTTTTATAAACGTAATTTAAATATTTAAAAAATGGAAAAATTACCACATTTTGAATTTTAATGCTGTTAATTAAAAGAATATATTTTCCGAAAAAGCGATGGGGAACCTGAAAGAGAACATATTTTCGATAAAATAACGTTACAATTTTTTTTTGCATCACTTATAGTTTCTAAACAAAAATAAAATAAATTGAACCAAATGGTAAAATCATGTCGATTGTATTGAATTTTTTGCACCAAGATTTTTCTATAAAACTAAACTCTAAGAAAACAATTATTTGCTAAATAGTTACTCTTATATCCTACCAAACGACAATAAAAAAGTTTACACTAGATTTGAAAAGGTAACCTCTCTGGCGGAATTAAATAAGAGGAGCTCTCTGAAAGACATCTTTTTATATATAATAAAATAACAACAAATATTGTCTATATAAGGTACTTCCCTTATTCCTGCTTTTATCTTGCCCCCTTAATCCCGGTGAGTTCGAAGGGTCTTATAATAGAACATTTAAAAAAATATCAGAGCACAAAGCATCATGTACTAGTCAGTATTACGGTCATTCAAAAAATTATTTTTCTTATGTTGCAGAAATTTGCTTATTTCTTATTTTTACTTAATAAACATAAGAAAGTCAAAACTTTTTTAACTGTCGTTTGATAGGTAATAAGACTACCTACTGAGCACATAATCGTATTTTTTTTAGAAGTTTAGGCTCATCGAAAAATCTGTGTGCAAAAACGTTCAATACAATCGACATAATTTATTTAGCATTTTCATCAACTAATTTTATTTTTATATAGAAACTATAAGTGATGTAAAAACATTGTAAAGTTTTTTTAGCGAAAATATGTTCTCTTTCAGGACTCATATCGCTTTTTCAGAAAATATATTTTTTTTAACAGCATTAAAATTAAAAATGTGACAATTTTTTCCATTTTTCATTTTTCATTTAAATGACGTTTAGAAAAAAGGTTAGTACTACAAAAATGCATGTTTGACTTTTTTTTGTCTAAAATGAAATGCTCATAAGCCCTAATTTTTATTTTTGAAAAATATTTTTTTTTACATTTTGGGAAAAAATGACATATTTTTGACAGGTTTTGACAGCAGGACGTATATAGAAGATTTTAATTTTTATCAAAATAACTATTTAGGGACAGCACCTACACAAAAGTATAACTTTTGAAGAGAGTATATTTTTTTTTTCTTAAAATCAATTAAAAAGTGAACTGTGATTTAAGCTAATAGATATATGGTTTAGAATAACCCCGGTAACCAAGAAGAGCGCCGCGCCCCACGGCGCCGTTTCGTAATAGATGGGTAAAGTGCCTAAAATATGTATTAGTCTGCAGAACTGTCAAAAATACCGCCGACTTTATTAAAGTCAGCCTATATATAATAAAATAACAACAAATATTGTCTATATAAGGTACTTCCCTTATTCCTGCTTTTATCTTGCCCCCTTAATCCCGGTGAGTTCGAAGGGTCTTATAATAGAACATTTAAAAAAATATCAGAGCACAAAGCATCATGTACTAGTCAGTATTACGGTCATTCAAAAAATTATTTTTCTTATGTTGCAGAAATTTGCTTATTTCTTATTTTTACTTAATAAACATAAGAAAGTCAAAACTTTTTTAACTGTCGTTTGATAGGTAATAAGACTACCTACTGAGCACATAATCGTATTTTTTTTAGAAGTTTAGGCTCATCGAAAAATCTGTGTGCAAAAACGTTCAATACAATCGACATAATTTATTTAGCATTTTCATCAACTAATTTTATTTTTATATAGAAACTATAAGTGATGTAAAAACATTGTAAAGTTTTTTTAGCGAAAATATGTTCTCTTTCAGGACTCATATCGCTTTTTCAGAAAATATATTTTTTTTAACAGCATTAAAATTAAAAATGTGACAATTTTTTCCATTTTTCATTTTTCATTTAAATGACGTTTAGAAAAAAGGTTAGTACTACAAAAATGCATGTTTGACTGTTTTTTGTCTAAAATGAAATGCTCATAAGCCCTAATTTTTATTTTTGAAAAATATTTTTTTTTACATTTTGGGAAAAAAATGACATATTTTTGACAGGTTTTGACAGCAGGACGTATATAGAAGATTTTAATTTTTATCAAAATAACTATTTAGGGACAGCACCTACACAAAAGTATAACTTTTGAAGAGAGTATATTTTTTTTTTCTTAAAATCAATTAAAAAGTGAACTGTGATTTAAGCTAATAGATATATGGTTTAGAATAACCCCGGTAACCAAGAAGAGCGCCGCGCCCCACGGCGCCGTTTCGTAATAGATGGGTAAAGTGCCTAAAATATGTATTAGTCTGCGGAACTGTCAAAAATACCGCCGACTTTATTAAAGTCAGCCTATAATGTACCGATAAGTCCCTATAATGTTGCATTATATTTTGCATTGTGAAAATATTTATGTAAAGACATGACTTAGAATCAAACATTATTTTTTTTTATACCTTCATCCAAAACATGATTTTAGTAACTGTCTGCAGATAACTAAAGCATGGCTTTTTTGGTTACCGATGCAAAAAACTTTTTTTTTGATCACGGGTGCAAAAAAAGATTTTGGGCCGTTTTCTACCTAAAATTAAAGAGAAATAGCGGGAAATAGCAATATTGAAAAAAATCTAATTATTCTTGCCTAAAAATTAAGCCATTTCCGCCAGTTTTCACCAAGTATTTACGAAAAAATCATTTAAAAACATCGTTAAAATATTAAACTGTTAACGATTAAAATTTCGCAACAATGAACGTCACCGAATAAAAAGGCATATCGCCATGGAAACCACTATTGTTATTTCATTTACCAGCCGCCTTGATTTTTAGTGTTCGAGATTTTTAAAAGTATTTTCCTGTTTTTCTTGAATTTTTTTCTAAAGGTATTAAAAAAATAGTGTTAACAACTCGCGGCTAAACTGTGATTTTTTTACTCGCGTTTTTAAGTAACTCGCTGCGCTCGTTATTTAAACCAACGCTTGTAAAAAAAGCACTATTTTAGCCACTAGTTGTTAGAACTACTATTTAGGTCACCTCAAAAATTATTTTTTTACTTGCGTGCGTAAAAATACCTAGAAATTTTCGCAAGCATTTGCATGCGGGAAGTTGCATTTCACGCACGCCATGCGAAAAAATGTAAAAAAAATATTTTTTTGCCTATTTAATGTCAAGTGCCACCAAAAAAATATAGGGTGCCTGCAATTTATAGACTACCTGCGATCAGAAATAAGATAAATATTTTGGCGACGTTGCCGCGTTGCCAGGTTTCACTGAAAGTTGTATATTCAAAAGTAGTATTTTTAAATACATATATTATATTAATAGCTGAATTAAAGTAAATAAACTCCGCGCTTTACGTCCAAGTTGTAGAAATCACAATTTTTAGGAATATCTAATTTATGGTACCTTATCTGCAAACCTTTTTAAAAATTTAAATTTTCTATTTCTCGTCCCATTCAAAGGAAACTCAGTTTACCAGCAACCAGGAGCGGTTCGTTATTTATTGGTCTTTATTTTCAGACTTGTGAAATAATTCTGGAAATATATCTTCAATTTTTTTATACTTTTTAATTGATACCGCAACTAACATTTAAAGTTTTCACGATGTCATTCATAAATTGCTTTAAAACGTGATCAGTCGTTAGATTTAGGGAAAACCATTTTATGTTCCACTGGCAACGCTGCACCAGACATGCTTCTCCTCACATATGCCCCAACCACCTTACGTTTAGCAGCGGCCAGAAGCGGCTCGTTATTTATAAATGTAAAATTTTTAATTTTTTTATACTTAATAATTGTTACCGAGGGCGGCCCTTCCGCAAGGGTTAGGCAGAATTTTTTTTCTAAGAGTGTTTATGATGACTTTCTTGATCAAAAAGTAGTTTTTAGAAAACACATTTTAAACTCAAAATTTAAAAATTTGGTCCATAAAATACTATTTAAAAAAAAATTGCGTGAGTTGAACGTTTTTTCACGCACGCTATGACAGTTTTTTATGCACGCCGTGCTTATTTTTTTACGCACGGCGTGTGGGAAGTTGCACTCTCCATATTAAAATTGATATGTAACAGTAGACTTTTTCACACGCATTTGCGAAGTAGTTTCTTTACCTATTTAATGTCAAGTGAACTGCAAAACTTTATTAAAAAATTAGCATAGGTTAAAGTATTTGGCGTGAATTTACAGTGTTGTATACCGGGAACGCTTGTACTATTTATAAAAATGTCGCAGCTGGGGTTGGTTCATTATACCAAATATAGTGTAATTAATTATTAGTGCTTACCATATTGTTTTTATCACAAATTCGCAAAAATATCACAAAAAACTTATTTCTTTCCTATATTTATTAATTACATTTTATATTTATTGCAACACTAGTTGCACGCCTATGGCGGCGTCCTACCACAAGATGGCGTCGAAAAAACATATGATAACAAACCTGTGAAATGTTTGATTTTCACCTGCAATCTCCAGTTTTCGTCACACTACGCACTTTGTCACATCACTTTTGCCACAAACACTTAAAAATCTATTGAAAAAATATTAAAAAAAACTCTCGATTAATCTGTAAAATATACCAAAACCTCGATTATGCTGAAGCTACAACGCCGTAGAGAAATTATGAATGGAGCAGCGTACACACGCTTATATGACTGACCCGCCACAAATACGAGGTTGTGCCATTGTTGTAGGTTTTATTCCCGATATATATTGGGAAATAAAAATAATTATTCTTTTGGCCGAAATATCAGGTATTTTATATGATATTTCGATCGAAAAAATCAGGTATATTTCAAGTACCATAACATGTACCTCCACATTATAAATTATTTATTGATTTAAAATTGTGAAGATTCAAGAAAATTTAAATGTAATTATATAACATACCTAAATTTCTTTATATATTTGAATAACAATAAGGTGTTTCCCCATGTTTAAAAAAACAAACCGGAGAAATTGCATAATTGCATGTAAATGATAGAGTTATAAAAATAATATGTTTTTAAAAACATTACGTGTAGAGATACAACTTTCAGCGTAATCTGGCATTGTCGCCAAATTGTTTACCTTATGTCTGATCGCAACTGTGGTAAACATAATGTCTCTATTTAAGTTATACCTTTATGCCGGCACCACATTTCCTGAAAGTAACCGCAACTTGGCTTCGCTACGTGTCTGTATACCATACCGCGACGTAGTGATTTCCTAAGTGGAGAAAAATTTTCCGGTTATCATCACGTTGCCACTTCCTGATACGACCTGAGGCGCTTTTTTATATGATGGGGTCGAAAAAGGAGTTGATTAGTTCTAAAATTTCCATTCGGTTCTGTTTGGTAGGTGGAATACAAAGTCGTCAAATTTTTTGGTACTGGCTAGTAAAGATTATACAGGGTGTATTCTTTAAATAGAACGGTGCTTCTAGCGGCTTTAGGGAAGAAGTTTTAAAAAAATCTAAAAGTGAATCTTTAATTATTTTTTACGGACTTTCTGCCCATGATAAAAATAAATTTTAGGCCCCTAACTGGAGGCCCAGAGCCTACCAAGTATTTAACAAGAAGGAACCACTTGTAGCACCTTTTTGGAAAGCTCGTTAAAAAAGAAACCTAACTGTCAACCAATGTGTCAAAAATTTAAAAAAAACTTATTTTTTTGTCAATTGTTTTAGCTTCAAAATAAGCTACATATTTCTCTATTTACTAAGCGGAATAAAAAAATACCACATAAGGACATTATTGGCGGCCCATTTGCGGGCCCTTACTAAAGTCCAAGGGCCTACCAACATTTTTTTCATGAAGAAGTATTACTTGTGGCACCTTTTTGGAAAGCTTGTTAAAAAATAAATTCGATTAAATAAATTTTTTGACATCTGTCAACCAATGTGTCAAAAATTTAAAAAAAAAACAATTTTTTGTCAATTGTTTAGCCTCAAAATAAACCCCACATTTATTTATTTTTATTTATTTACTGAGTGGAATAAAGAAACTACCACAGAAGGATATTATTGTCGTAACATTTTTAACACATGGGTTGACAGATGTGAAACAAATTTATTTAATCCAATTTCTTTTTTAACAAACTTTCCAAAAAGGTGTCACAAATGGTTACTACTCATGAAAAAAATGTTGGTAGGCCCCGGGCCTTCAGTGAAGGCCCCCAAATGGGCCGCCAATAATGTTCTTGTGTGGTATTTTCCTTATTCCGCTTAATTAATAGAAAAATATATAGTTTATTTTGAACCTAAGGAATTGCCAAAAAAATATATTTTTTAAAATTTTTCACACATTGGCCGACAGATGTCAAAAAAACTAATGGGTTAAATTTCTTTTCTAACAAGGTTTCCAAAAAGGCGCCACAAGTGGTACCTTCTCATTAAAAAAAAAAACTTGTTAAGCCCTGGGCCTCCAGTTGGGGGCCCCAAAAATTTTTTTTGCCATGTGCTCAAAGTTCGTAAAAATCATTAAAGATTCTTTTTTAGCTTTTTTAAAACCTCTTCCCTAAAGCCGCTAGAAGCACCGTTCCATTTAAAGAATCCACCTTGTATATATATGCGATCAAAAAGTGTGAAGTATTACAAGTAGAGAGTCAAAATTTAAGCGCGAAGGAAATTTTAATGTGAAATATATAGTGTAGGGGCATATGTCGATAATTTATATCCCGTGGGATTTTTTATGAAGAAGTTTTGTGACTATGTGGGATTGATAGCTCTTTAGTGACACAATCAAGTGTTGCCGAGTGTTTTGTTTGCGTTCGTGTAGAAGAAGATATGACGACATCTTTCAAGATGGCGGTCAAAAATTATAAAAAATACAACTTTCGCAACCGGTAAATGATTATACTCGATTTTATATAGCTTGAGGACGACAATTCCAAAAAAATTACTTTCAAGGTCATCCGACCTTAAATGACCATAAAAATCGCAAAAAACAAGATTTTTGCCATTTTATCTTCAAAAAAATATTAATAATTCGACGTTTTGTCAGACCAACTCCAAATGTACCTCAAACTATTAGGCGTGTATGCCAAATTGGGTCCTTGGAGTTTGATGCAGTGTGAAGCTTCATGACCTTGAAAAATACCCCAGCAAAATTAACAAATTGAAATAACAACATACTAAAGGGCGCTATTCATCAATTCTTAAAGCCAAGAGAACCAAATTGGGTAGCAAAGATAAGAAGATCAAGTCCAAAAATTTTGTTAAAAAAAATTTGTTCAGCTATGACGCGTTTCAATATGGCTGCTGATATCTCAAAATAGAGACCTACAACCACATTTTATTTTACCCAATTACGTAAAAAAGTAAAAATAACAAAGTGACCATCAATTATTGTTGACTTATCTCTGCTTAATATGAAAAAAAAATTAGTTGATACATGACCTTGGTTGACCTTGAATATACCATGTAAAATTGAAAATCAGCTTTTTGTAGTGTTTTTTTACGATTAACAACTACGCAAAAATTTTAAGTGCCGGAGACGAAATTAACATCTTAGCCATAAATCAACACTTAATTTTAAACCTCTCTCATTTTTTTTGATCTGGCGTTCTAGATGTTAATGCTATACTCCGGTAAATATGACCTATATGCCTGTTGTTTTTAGTTTCGGAACTGTGAATTTTATGTTCTACTCACTTGTCTAGCCAACAAAGTCATTTAAATTACCTCTAAAAGAGTTAGCTGAAGTTAGATATACATTACCATATTCTGGACCAGGTGTTTTAGATGCCATTTTCCAAAATGTCGGTCGAAAAATCATAAAAAAATACAATTTTTGCAACCGGTGCGTGATTATACTCGATTTCATATATATCGAGGACGAGAATTCCAAAAAAATCACTTTCGAGGCCATCCGATCTCAAAATTGCAAAAGACACGATTTTTTCTATTTTCTCTTTAAAAAAATCTCCATAATTTAACGTTTAGTTACACCAACAACAGGGGGCCGCCGTAGACCAGGGAACAGCGTCTTAGCCTGCAGAACAGGACCGGTATTCTCGTAATACGTAACGTTTTGAAGTTGCTAAGCGAAACGAATAGCGAACAGCGCGCTCAGCGGCACGCTGACCGACGACTTTTCGTATTCGCTCTGCCGAACGCGCTGCCCTGCGAGCAGACAGAATCAAATTCGCTTAGCACATCTTGGCATCACCGAACTTTGCATTTTTATTTCTTTCTTTTTCTTTTCTTTTTCTATATGTAAGAAAGAGGCGATTACGTGATCGATTTCGATCCGTAGTTCAGAAAGGGTAAATCAAATGTGACTTGCACAAGTGCCTTTAAAGAATTACTTGATGGTTTGATTTAGCTCAGTTAAACCCGCCCTTTGACCCTGTGATATAAACTAGTAGCACGTTCCCGCACAGTGTGCGGGAAAATGTTTACCCCGAGACTTAACCGCACACCTACAAAAAAATTCCGCACTCAGTGCGGGAAAGTTTAAATTTATTCCGGCACTTAGTCAGGGAAAGTGGTGTTTCCGGCACGGTTTATTTATTATATATTTATGGTTAAAATGGTTCACAATAGTTACTTATATATCTAGTAAGCTATACCTTTTAATTATAGTGAACATGCGTATTCTACATTTTAAGAAACAGAAAATAAAACTCTAAGGTATTTGTTACCCAAAAAATAACCTAACCAACAACAAACACAGAATTCACACATCCACAAGAGAAACCTCGCGCGTGGAAAAATGTATGTTTTCATGGAACTGTTGAATTAAAAAAAGAAAATAGTAATTTTGAGTACATTTATGAATAAATAAAATGACAAAAGATAAAAAACATAAAAATGGTAATTAATGTGAAAAATGTGATATTTCAGAAAAGTAAAGGAAATACAGACGAAAACACAGAAATAAAGGTAGTTACCTATATTGTTTACTAATTATTTTTTATATCAATTAAGCTATTTATTTCATGTTTGCTAATTTCATATTTCATGAAAGCTTTTAGTTTATTTTTGAAAGAAAACAATTAATGTGGGCAAGAGCCTAACAAAAACAGATATTTTTTGGTACACATCCGATGAAAGATACAAAAAGCACCGCTGACCAATGGCTTTTTTACCCTTGGTTTTACAGAATTTTGATTGCTTTTATTTCTAGTATTATACGGATGCTCAATTATTTCGATGTCGATTTTGATAAGAAAAGTTTTTGTTGCAATTTTTTGGAAAAAAAGTTGTCTTACATCGAGCATCAAATAGTAAGGTTGATGTGTACGTGTTTGTCACCCGTCCCCAAGCTACTAATAAGAGATTTTTATTTTTCTAATTATTAATAAAAACGCAAAAAACTACTATATTTTCTGCAAAGTATTGTAGGGTAGGAAAATCGTACGCGCGGAGGGCAAAACAGCTGGCAAATGGTAGGTGTTTCTTAAACGGTCGCCACGCGCTGAGCGCACTTCGTCGACGCCTTGCGTTCAATATACGTGAATACCATTTTTGTTACTTTGGTCACGTGGTATGCGAATATTACGTTATCATACGGTCAGCGAGTACGAAACGCCAAGCGTATTTAGTTGCGAGAATACCGGTCCAGAGATCGCAGGATCGGATCTCGGCAAGTACAAATTGCTTCACAACAACACCGAATGCGACTCGAGAAGACGACGACCCACTTCCCAGCAGCTCCGCAGTTAACGTTGTGCATAGAGTAACAACAAACGAGGTAGAAGTAGGCACCACGGTTGACACTGCACCGAAAACTTTGCGGGACTCAAAGGTGGACGGCCGAGAACCCCGCCAAACTGGGTAGAAGAAACTAGCCGGTGACCCAAAAAAGGACGACCTGGACTTCTCCCAGATCGGGACTCCATGAGACGCGGCTGGACTCCGACAGATTTGGTAGCGGGAGTCGACAAAAGGTGACTTGGGAGAGGCGGTACCACCTTTGGGTATCAGGACCACTCCAAAGAGATGCATCTGAACACTCCGAATGCGAGCTTGACCAGCGAAACCGGGACCTCGATTTTCGGGTCAACCTATATGATGGCGGGCTACTGGGGAGAAAAGTCTACCGTGAACTAAATTCTGCTGGGACGGTAGCGATGTTAGATAGATTCAAGTCTGACATGTAGCAGGACCACCCTTCGAAAGGGATGTATAGCCGGCGGTCCACTGTGTATACTTGCTACGCAGTCTAAAGATCCCTCGACAAAGAGGTGTTAGGCAAAAAAGTCCTCTTAGAGAAAGAAAACTTGCATCCTAAGGGGCACGTGCATCAGTCGGGGGTGCACGGGGGGTATGGCAAAAAGGGCCCATTATGCGGCCTAATTGTCAATCCTACGGCCGCCCATCTACTACTACTACACCAATATCTGGAACACTAGATAAAAAAAAATGGTAGGGAGGTTTAAAATGAAGTGTTTTTTTGATGGCTAAGATCTTAGGACCATCTCCAGCACGTAAAATTTTTGCGTAGTGGTAAATTGGAAAAAACACTAAAAAAGCGGGTTTTTCAATTTTATATGGTATTTTCAAGGTCAATCGGGGTTATGCATCAACTAAACTTTTTTTTTTATAGTAAGTGGAGATATATCAACAAGAATTGATGGCCACCTTGTCATTTTAACTTTTTTACGAAATTACGCCTTTTTGAAACACGTCATAGCTGAACCACATTTTTTTAACAAAATTGTTGCACTTGACCTTCTTATCTTTGCTAACTAATTTGGTTCTCTTGGGTTAAAGGTTTAGTATGTTATTTGTGCAATTTTTTAATTTTACTGAGGTATTTTTCAAGGTCATAAAGCTTCAAACTGCGTAAAATTCTAAGGATCGAATTTGGCCTACATGCCTAATAGTTTAAGGTACATTTGAAGTTGGTCTGAAAAAACGTCGAATATTAAGATTTTTTGAAGAAAAAATGGCAAAAATCTTATTTTTTGCAATTTTCAGGGTCATTTAATGTCGGATGACCTTAAAAGTAAATTTTCTGGAATCCTCGTTCTCGAGTTATATGGAATCGAGTATAATGATGGCCTGGTTGCGAAAGTTGTATTTTTTACGATTTTTGGCCGCCATCTTAAAAGATGACGTCATATCAATCCCTTCTACACGGATGCAAACAAAACAGCTATCATTCCCACATAGTCACAAAAACTCCTTCATTAAAAATCCCACGGACTTACACATGCCCCTTTACTAATATGTACGTTTATTGCAAAAAACAATAGACATTAGACACTTAAAGTAAATATTTCAACGCATCAGTATCCGTATACCTCACGTGTTCGAAATAAAGCCAATATACACTACATTTTTGACTTGTTTATGCGATTTTTCGAACGATGCCCGCTTTTTTGAAGGGTGCAATGACAGAACTGCTGATTGAAATCGTTGCGCACGTTCGTGGGTCCGTAATAATACGTACATCCTTCCGTAGGAAACGAGATTCTGTCATCACACCCGTCAAAGAAGCAGCCATCGTTCGAAACATGGCATGAGCAAGTCAAAAATGTAGCGTATTTTGACTTTGTTTCGAACGCGTTACGTTATACCGATACCGATGCGTTGAAATTTTACTGTAAGTTTCTACTTAACGAAAATAAAAAAAAAACAGATTTTCTATCCCAACAAAAAACATGGCAGACCAAGCATGATTGCCCGATAGCAGAAAATATTACTTTAAAAAAGTTGCGACTTAGAAGCAGTTATAAAAAGTTATTTCCTCCACACTGCCACATTATTATGAGACTATGATATCGCAAACTTTTTCAGTGAAATTTAAAGTTATTTCCTAGTTGGGGCGTCCAACGTCGGCTACTTCAATGAAGCTTAAATTTATTGAGGCAAATAAGTTACGAATAAAAGTCGGGGCCACTACAAATTTACGAATGGGAAGGAACCTTGGAGGGACGGGAACTTGGTATTGTCCCATGGTGGTAAGAAATACTTTAAAACGACACTATAAAAGAATACGACTAAGAAGTCGTTTCTGGGGGTGATTATTACGTAAAGAAGCGAAGCCTTTATTTATAGACCTTTTACTATAAATGTTAGTTAAGACCATTGTTTTATATAAATTCTAAGCGGACGTAAAAATAAATTATATATAGCTTCGAATTATTTCTAAAAGTTAATTTTTATTTATGTACATATTCAGTTTATAGCAGGACGTTTACAACTAAAACTCAAAGTAATTTACTTATTTTATTTTATAAAACAACACCCAAAAAGGTGGAGCAATCGTATAAAATAACGTTGGAAGTCTCTTGAAACTAAATCAATAAATTTTGAAAAAAATGTCCAAAATACTTGAGTCATTTAAAATTTTTGTCTTTATTTTTTTCTCGGTTCCTAACTTTGGGAAAATTTTTACCATGGACCTTATTATTGGTTGAACAAAAAACAGGTTGGACGGATTTTAGAGTTCTTGATTGCCCCTATAAGGTACCAAATAAAACGGCTTGCCTTGAATCATGGCCAAGCAGCCCTGATTACTGGTATCCCTGATTGCATTTACCCTCCTATTTGCAGAATTGACACTATCGGAACCTTTATGTGGCGGTACTCTATAGATTGGAGTTTCGTAGTACGTTTTCGGTGTCGCTGTAATGGCTGGCACTCTAGCGTTGACTGTCATGAAGTCTCTTTCCAGAATATTTATGTTGGTCTCGTAGGAGGTTAGAGTAGGGATGTGGGATATTTCAAAGTTTGCTTTTTGCTAAAAAAAATAAATAATACAGGCCTTTTTTAAAAACAAATTTACCATTTTCCAGTAGAGTCATATATAGACACGGGATGGGGGCGACGGCTCACTACCATTTAAATATTTTACAAAAAAATGTTCGCTATAGCATTATTGGCTGACAGCATTAGTTTAGCATTAAAAAGTTACAAAAGCGACTTGTATTTGTTTTGTTTTCTTTACCTTTTCTCTATTTTTTTTCACCTTTTTGCCTTTATTTTTCTAAAACATGAAAATATTCATGCATATCCACCAAATATAAATTAATCATCCACTAAAGTGTGATGACCTATATATATTTACTGGATATCCTTTATTATGTATATCAATCAGATCCAGATGGCCGCGTAATGAATATTCCCAGTATATCCTATACTTTGTGGATATGAATATCCCTAATGGATATGATTTTGTAGTTCAAGAGATGGATATCCATAGTCTATTTTCGAATATGCACTGCATATCCACATGAATATATGCACTTCATATTACCACATATATCCATCCACTTAAGTACGATTATGGAATAACCTATGGATATTTAGAGAATATCCTTTATGGATATGATTATATAATTCAAAACAGATTAATATGGATATACAGTGGATATTTATGAATATGCGGCGTATATTCACGTATTGATACTATACTTAATAATAATTATCAAAATATTACAGTCACAGTAAACAGTCCGTTTAATGTGATTTCAGTTTAAATAACTTTTTCTGTCTTATATGTATAATAATAGTACCTGCTACATAGG
Organism: Oxystoma pomonae; assembly: GCA_963921995.1. Lineage (NCBI taxonomy): Eukaryota > Metazoa > Arthropoda > Insecta > Coleoptera > Brentidae > Oxystoma > Oxystoma pomonae. Next base: position 23,490,655 of record OY998164.1, on the reverse strand, counting down.
GAACATATTGATTCCAGTGCCATCTACCAACAATAGATGGCATTAAACTAAATTACAATTCAATCTGAAGGTGAGCAGGCTTATTAAACTGTAGGGCCCAAATGGACATCCATAAAAGGATATTTCCAGAATGTCCAAATAAAAAAATAATTTCAGAACGTTTTTAGCGTAACCCAGGGATATTTTGAGAATTGAATAATTTTTACATCCAGTGGATATTTAACGGTATAACCTGATTGGCATATACCTTGGTGGATATCCAGTGGACAAAAGTCTAGGTATATTAATTGGGTGGATATATTTGCATATATTATAAATCCCTTACTGGAAATGTAGTGGATACTCAAAATTTTGACCTGTTTTGTACATACCCCGCTGAATATGCAATGGACATACGCCTATGTATATTAATTGGGTGGATACATTTACCATACATTACCCGTGGATATAAAAAGTTGTGACCCATTTTGTTGGATATCCAATGGATATTCAAAATTTTTGATTATTATTTGCACATACCTCGCTGGATATGCAATGTACCATACGCCTATTTATATTAGGTGGGTAGATACATTTACAAATCCGTTGGATGTTTAAAATTGTTATCTATTTTGTATATTCCTTGCCGGGAATACACTGGATATTCAAAATATTAACCCGTTTAGCACATACCTCGCTGGATATGCAGTGGACATTCGGCTTGGGTGAATACATTTAAATATACAATGTATATTCAAAATTAAAACCCATTTTTCATATAATATGCTGGAGATGCAGTGGAAATACGTACTATGTATATTAATTGGTTGGATATTATTTACATATCCAGTGGATATTCAAAATTGTGACCTGTTTTGCATACACCTCGCTGGAATGCATTCGGCTCTGTATATTAATTGGTTGAATAAATTTACATACTCACTGTATATGCAAAATTAAAGCCCATTTTTTATATACTCTGCTGGATATGCAGTGGATATACGTCTATGTATATATATTGGATGGATATTATTTACATATCCAGAGGATATTCAAAATTAAGACCTGTGATGTATTTTCGTGGTTGGATATAATATAAACATACGGCTATGTATATCCATAAAATGTATATATTTTGCACTATTCCATGGATAATCAAAATCTTCGGCCATTTTAGTTAAACATATATACCTTGAATATACAGTGAATATAAAAAAAAAACATTCATATAACTAATATCCATAAATTGATATACGGTGCATGTAGTTTGGATATTACAAAAAATATTCATTGTTCATGGATATCAAATACATATTCATGTTTTGCTATGTGAAGCGCATGTACATCTGAGGAAGGGAGACGATTCGAACCCCGTTTCTTCGGCAATTTTTGTAAAATACAGGAGTCTACAAGAATCATTCGGCAATTTTTGTAAAATACAGGAGTCTACAAGAATCATAATTAAAAAAAAGAAACACCCCTCTTTTATTAAATTTAATAACAGCTTTACGTTACGCTTAGTGTTCTAAGTACAAAGAGTAGAGGGTTGCAGATTCAAAGACTGCGCTACACTGATTTAATTTTTTAATTTCTTTTAACAGAGTATAATTTTGTTTTAAATTTATTTCAACAAGATAATTCGTTTGACCGCGAGAATGCTACGATAAATTATCGGTCGGTACTTTAGCGTAACTGGTAAATGATAGATGAGGCTCAGACTTATCGCAGCTTTATTGAAAGAGCAACGTCAATTGGTGCTAAATTTTTTTAGATAAATGGGCATTTTAATTAATTTAGCTGATTCTACTATCAAACTAAAATAAGAAAATACTTATAATCACTGTTTTTAAAGGCAACAGCGTAGCAGTTTTTCAAGTTTATTATCTCTTTGGTTCTCATTTACTAGCCACTGCGTGGTTTATACCGACCCTAAAAACGGTTTTAAAGCGATTACCGTTTTCTTAAATTGCTTTAATATATATAAATATATAAATAAAATAAAAACGGTTTTCGTGGTGTTTATAAGACGAAATTTTCAAACCGCCCTTATATAAAAGCGCTTTAAGAGGTCCATATAAACAAAGTAAGTAGGCGGTCACGGTTTTGTTTGTACAGGTACAATACTGCTTATATAACATATACTAAGTTTTCATGTAGACTTGAAATCGTTTTCAAGACGAGCCACTTTCAAACCTTCCATGAATACGCGGCAAATCGAACTTTTTTTTTGCGTTGGCCCTACCGAAGTTCAATATCGCTTTTTTTTTGGGATCGTATCGAACTGACTAATGACTCCAATAATAAGCTGTTAGCACTGCTCCCAATATTTCTGCAAAACGTAGGCAACTTTTATTTTAATCGTATTATTGTGCTGTAAACTTAAGAAAAGAAGTAAAATTGGCAAAACTAACCTTAAAATTGCAGCAGGCTAATGTCAAAAACTCAAATCGGGTTCAAAACGCATTTAAATCGCTTCATCAAAACCGACAAGTGAATAGTATTAAAAACGTATTCATGTTCAAAATACTCACTTCCTCACAATTACTGCATTCTTTCCAAGGAGTAATTTTCAACGCTGATATGGCTGGCGGCAAATTTTCCAACATGGGGATCTGGACGTGAGCAAAACTGGCGGTGAAGTCCTTGTCCCACACGCCAAAATGACCAATGGGGAAGTGTATTTTGTCTCTTGGAAGTCTAAAGTTAAAAAGAAAGTTTATGTGAATTAAACGCGCAACACATTGCGAATGGTGAATACAGCTCCACCAAAAACGGGGAGAAGGGTGGTGATAAAGAAAAAAATAGCTAATAAGGAGAAATTTACAATATTCACAATATTGTTTCAGGAAGTTTACAATATGAAGACTTTTCAAAAATTCCCCGAAGCTCAAAAATATATACCTTTAAATTTATTTTAAAAATTAAGCTTGGCATGTGAGATCAGTTTTTTTTGTATCTCCGCTGGAAATACCCAAAATCAACCAAAACCATAGAATTTTGGAAACCTTGTATATTTTTGCTAATTTTTCTTCTTCTTCTTTCTTCTAATGAGGCATCATAGCTGTTTCTTATCGTAACTCGCTTTATGGAGGTAGATTGTCACTCCAACGTTTTCGAAGCCTTCCTGTACTTCGCTTCCCCGAAGGCGATTTATCTCTGGCAATCTTCACTATTTGTTCTTTTGTGATACGTGTGATATGGTGATTCCTCTTAATTTTTCTGCTAAGCATCCAGTCGTTGATATTCTCGATGTGGCATGTTTGTCTGATATCTGCGCTTCTTTCTTTGTCCCGTAGTGTTTTTCCAGCTATTCTTCGAATTATCTTCATCTCTGTTGTTTCTATAATTTGGCTTGTTTTTGATGTTTCAGGTCTTGATTCTGCCGCATATGTCAGTATGGGACTAATAGCAGAGCCGTTCTGGTTGCTTTGATAGCTTGTGCTCTTACTTCTGGTTCTATGTTGCCAAAGTTTGAAATTTCTATACCCAAGTATCTGAATTTTATCTCTTGATGTATTGTCTTGTCATCAACCATCAATTTATATCTCACAGGTGTTTTAGATGTGGTCATGAATTTCGTTTTACATATTGATATCTTCATCACTAGCGTTTTAGCAACTGTGTTAAATGTATAAAGAATCCTCTGCAGATCATCTTCATTTTCCGCTATCAAAACTGCATCATCAGCGTAGCATAGGATTTTTACCTCTCGACCTCCCATTCGATATCCTCTTTTCCTGCGTGCTTATCTTATTATTTCGTCCAGAATAATATTGAATAGTAATGCGCTCAGTGAGTCTCCTTGTTGTATACCACTCTCTACCATTATTGGTTCTGTGAGTTCATTTTCTACCTTTCCTGAGTTCCGTTATTTCGGTTAATATCTTCAATAGTTCTAATGATATTACTCGGTATTTGTCTGTCATACTATATCTTTCCAACGTATCCTGTCACAAGCATTCTATAAATCTATAAAACAGAAAAATGCTGGTTTATTATACTCTAATATAGACCTTTGGTTATCTGCCTAATAACAAATCCTGCGTACGTATATGATCGTCCAGATCTAAACCCTTGTGTTTCTTCACATAATGTAATTCGTTCGTTTATTACATTCGTTATCACTTTAGTGACTAGTTTTAGAGTGGACGACGGTAAATTTACTCCTCTGTAGTTCCCAGGCATCTTCTTAAAAAGCAGGATTTTCGTACTTGTTCTCCATTTACCGGGAATTTTTTGATGTTTAAATATTTTTTGCGTTAGAAATGTCAATCCACGAACCAATCTTTCGCCACCATCTTTAGTACTTTTCTTAAGTCGGGCTCATTTATCGCAATATAATTTTCATTTACGATACTGGGCGGTGTTTGTGGTATTGCTGCTTCCACACTTTTATATAGATCTTGTAAGTAGCTGGTCCATGTTTCCTTACCGATCTGATTAACGGATATTAGCTCACTTGCTTCTTTCTTTTGGCTCCTTATAAATCGCCACATCTGCTTCTGAAGTCCGTAGAAGTCTTTCTCTAATCTCTTTGAAAAGTTCTTCCAGTCTATAATTTGCCTGACCAATATCATAGTTTTATTTCGAATCTCTTTGTATTCATTGTACGACTCATCTGTTCGCATTGTTAGATACTTGATAGACGCTTGTGGTTCTTTAACTTAACTTGGCTGCAGTTGTGATATTTGTTTTAAAGATACTCCACATGGTATTGCTGATTTTTAGATTTTGATATTTACTATTTTTTTTCTTTAAAAGTGTTGTGTGCCAATTAGTAAGTCTAGGCTGTTTCGTTATCTTATATTGTGGGGTGGTTTCAAATAAGGCATGTAAAAATTATTTTTTTTACACTGGGACTTTTCATTTATCATACGATCTATGCCCAGTTTTAGCCAAGTTTTTGCAAAGTTAAAGGAAAACACAAAATATCCATGCACCTAGCCGGGATTCGTATCCGAGATCTGTCGTGCGGCACGCCGATACGCTACCTACTGCGAGTTGCGCTACGGAGACCGGCATGGTATGTCAAAATTAGTGATTTAATAGACACTTAAAGTTGGCAAGCTATTTGTGATTCCTTGTTGTTAGCGTATCTTTGATGAGTTTTTGAAAGCGTCTTTAAAAAAAGAGTTTAATTTGTTCCTACAGCGTACGACGTAACCAAACCAATTCTTTTTCAGTGCTTCATGCACAGTTTTACTTTATGACTCTCACTTCTATTTCCTTCCTTGTCGAAAAAAGTGAGAGGACAATAGAATGTAAAATAGAAGGAGTGAAAATGTGGATCACTGCAAAGGTGGTCGTAGATATAGGTGACGTAGTCGCTGTTGTACGACGTATCCGTTCTGAGCATGCTCACTGAGATACGATTACGATTAATCACTTTCCATTTGTGCAACTTTAACGGCGGGATTTACTAAAAGGGCTTAGTCTATTTTAGAACGGTCCTAAGTTTAAGTGAAATTTTTGGTTTTAAGCATTTTAAACAAACCCTCCTTGAGTTTTGGACATTTATAAGAAGAATTTTAATGAATTTGTTTATTGAATAATCATCTTAATACAATCTTTTGTTGGATTTACGAAAGAATTTCAATTTAGAAGTAAAGAAAATTAAAAAATTTGAACCGACGCGGGGTTTAAATAGTAAACTCTGTGGAACAAATTAAAATTGGGGTTATAGGTCACTCTAATTAAAACTTTCCCTTATTAATTCATTTTTCCAATTAATACTTGATGTCACACAACGATTTAGATGGGTAATAATAAAATAAGGAGTAGATTAATTTTATATTTATTTAAAAGGTGTTTTTATTTATGAAATGTATTAAGATACTTAAATGCAAGTTTTGCTTATATTTCTGTCAATTTCAAAATGTCAGTTGCTTTGAAATTAGTGGGCTTTGAGTAAGGAAAGTTTTTATGACTGAGCTTTTAGATAACCTCAATGTTTTACTTTCAGTTTGTAAATAAATTAATATAGTTGTTTTGGGTCTTTTTGTTTGGTATATTGTTCATGCATAATCAGTGACCGTCACTTATGTTTGTTTTGCCTGGTAGTGCCCTCATAAATATATATGAAAAATGCGCCATATTTTGACAAAATAGGAGGTGTTTTATTGGACAATGAACAACTTGGGATATTAAATAAGGTAAGTTAGTCCTTGTAAAAACGGTTACTTAAAGGAATTATAAACGAACTTATTACCAAATGCCACAAAACAATCCTTTCTGGCGGCTAGAAATTTAAACCACCTCGCCGAGGTGGTCTAAAAAATCAACAACTTTATAACCTCAAACACAGATAATGAAGCTAATATGTGCCAAATTTTTGAAACCTGTCAAAAAAAATTAGTTTTAGGGCATATTTTCCTAAAGTATGGTATAGTTTGAGAAAAGAAGCCGTTTTTCAGTGGTATTTTGCAATAACAATACAAAATAATCAATAATTTTGTCTATTTTCTGTATGTTAAGTGTTTTTTTTAGTACCCCCCACAGGAGGTGCAAATTTTTTGACTTGTGTAGAGTACTATTTTAGATCTTTTTAAATCTTAGTATATTAGTGTCTATACCGATGGCCAAACCAAAATGTCATATAGGTACATATTTTCATAAAAATTTGCATACTTGAATTTGCCATTTTTTCACAGAATGGTATATTACATAACAGGAGAAGAAAGTGACAAATTTTACACGAGCGTGAATGTTGTGAATGAGGCGCCAGCCGAGTGAAACAACACGCGAATGTAGGAAAGTTACTTTCTATCGAGTTTTGTACGATATTTTTCCTACGAACACTGATGAGTTGCACTAATTTTTGTAAAAATTGGTCGTTAAGTTAGCACAAATCAAATAAAACCGCTTTTCCGCAGACATTATTTTCATATGTGGTCGTAGGAAGATAATATTTTAGGTAGTCTTATAGCCCCGGTCTCTCCTACCTTAAAATAATGCTCTTTCCGTTGTAGGCTCTTAATGGATTTGTACTGTTGTTTTCATCGGGTACTACCACTCCTTCAGGGGAGAGGAAATTTAGATCTTGACCTCTTGGGGACACCCAAAATCTAGCATCTAAAAAAATAAACCGCAATGGCATATTACTAAGACTCCTACTGCTATAACCTCTTTTTGTCCATGTTGTTTAAATTTAGTATTACTTTATGGTATTAACAATCAGACAATACTTACTATGAGACTTTCCATCGTAAAAGAAATTTGGAATCAACAGAGACTCGACGTCTAAAAAGATGATAGGGTCCGAAGATATGCCATATGGTCCTTTTAGGGCGGGTAATCTTTGAGGTTTGGGGTAGTTCACAAAACGATCACCCAGAGGCGCGTCTCCAAAGTTAATCTGTATAGAAATAACACAAAATTTAGTAGCACCTACTTGAAGATTTAAAATGACGTGATACCAACACGAAATTTTAAAATTTCATTTTAGTGACTGGAAATTTTAGCCAAGAATTTCGAGTTTTATCTCGAAAAAAATTTAGAATTTTCAATTTCTTGACATGCAAATTTCTTGTATAAATGTTTTTTCCCACTCTTTCCGAACAAACTATATTTTCACCAAAGTTTTATTAAAATCGGTTTCGTGGTTTCAGAGTGTCTACTAATTTTTTCAGAAAACTTAAAAACATATGTAATTAAATGACACATTTTTTTTCGAATTCCTGCCTAACTGTGTGCGTATCTTGCCAACTCACACGAAACTTGTGTTATATTTTGCTAGCTTTTTGACGATCTTTTGCAAAATTTTAATTCTAAAAGGCTGAATTCCTGTGTTACGGTGCCATACCTAGTAGCTTTAAAATATGAAATATAAATGATTTTTTTACCCATTTTTTTTTGCTTTAAAGGGTCATAACTTTTGTTCCCGTAAAATCATTTTGATGAAATAAAGCTTATGTACTCCCTAAGAGTTCAAAAAATGCGGTACTGAAAGTATCATCAAAATCGGTCCAGTATATTTTGCGTGATGCTGGAACATACAGACAGACAAAAATTCTAAAAATTGGTTTTTTGTTGTCTATATCGTTTGGTATAAGCCAACACCAAGAATTAAAAAAAAATATTTATTGTACATAAATGGTTTTCTAGAGATTTGTTATATGTAATTATGTATAGATTACAAGAGTATTCAAGCGCAGTACAGTACTATCCATTATAAATGAACCCCCCCCCCCATTGAGGGTATTTGTTTTTAACTTAAAATTTTTTAGAAGCGAAAAATTAGTATGTTTTCCGAGATGTTTCCACATCGAACTCAATACGTATTAAAAAGATTGTCTTTTTTATTCTTTCATAGAGAATGTTCTCTGTTCCGGCAAAGGGCTTGATATATGAAAGAACAAAATGCTTGATTTTCGATACATATTGAATACGATGTAAATCATGCTAAATAGACTTATATAAAAAATAAACCAATTATTATATCAAACACTACGGGCAGTATTTACGAAGATGGACTAGGGTTTAGAACTATGGGATGCATGTCTTTTTAATCTAATTATGCGGGTTTGTCTTCAGACTTGAGTAAAACTTCTTGAAATTTTGAATTTACTATAATTGTGTAAGTGATTTCCCCAAGGAAAAACACAGGTTTTCAAAGTATTTCAAGAAAAAAATGAAAAAAACGGACGGCTCTGAGTTTGTTCCTGTATAGTAGGAATTTCAACTAAAAACTCTCTGTTAATTGGGTGACTTACTCAGATCCTTTTTTTTAACTTGCAATATATGTAAATATGTTGGTTCGGGTGGAATCTTGCAACTTAATGTTGACCAAATTCTCGCTTATATAATTGCGGTGACAACACAAGGATATAGTGTGATGAAATTGACAGCTCACCCCTACTCGAAGGGGGTGGAGTGGGGTACATTTGAAGTACACAAAATCTCGTTGCAATTTGGTGTGTTGGGACACTTGGGGATGGAGATAACGAAATTCTAATCAGATTTTAAAAATTCAATATGGCGGATTCAAGATGGACGATTTTTGGTGACCTTTTGCTAACCAATTTTAACTAACTTTTACAGATCCGATTGCCTTCAAATTCGGCATGCATTTATAGTTCCGGTGACAATACAATAATATGTCATTATTAGGCACTCCTCCCGCCTACGAGGGGGGGTGGAGGAAGGAAAGCACCTAAGTTTGTCCTATTTTAACCAAAATTGGTGTAAGGGGGCTTTTGGGGATAAGGAATACGAATTTTTGATCAGATTTTGAAAATTTAATATGGCGGATTGAAGATGGACTATTTTCGGTCATGTTTTGCTAACCAATTTTAAGTGTCTTATCCACATCCGATTGTCTTCAAATTTGGTATGCGTTTACAGTTCCGGTCAAAATACAATAATATGGTATAGGTATCCATCTCCCTCTAACGAGGGAAGTGGAGGGGAAAAAGATTTAGTTTTTTCGATTTCAATCAATACAGGGGTTTGGGCGATTAGGGGTACTAATCTAAAAATTAAGGGTGTTTGGTCAAATTTGGTATGCGTTTATAGTTCCGGCAACAATACAATAATGTGATATTATTAGGTACAACACAACCTTCTTAAATAAAAAAAAGCCTATTATATCTCAGTAATTTTTGCCAAATTTTAATTTCGACCCTCTCTTCTTCTTTGTAACATTTTTGAAACCTCCCATCCCCTCTCCTTAAATTAGGTAACAAGTATTATAAAGTATTAGTTATTTTATTCTTTTCTTTATCATTTTTCAGATAAAAGTAGTAACGGAACACAGTGGCGAACTTTCTCCTCTGACAATTTTTCTTTTTTAGTGTTTTAAAATTAATTTTAAACTAATAGGTAAAAGGCCTTTTTCTTGATTTAAGAGGGCAGGAGGGCAGTGTTCTTCTTGATATAAGATCTCATAGGTTCCTATACATTGACTTTAAGAACTGCTGGAATTGCCAACTAAAGCAAAAAAAGTCAAATTTGATATTTTTCCAAATGAAATACTTTAAAATTACATTTCGTAAAACACACATTATTTGGACAGTTTTAAGAAAAAATGGTCTTACACGTCTCATTCCAGTGCATTTGGACGTCCATGCAGGTAAAGATATCTTACGAATTGCGGTATGGTTCGGTTTAAAATCAATTTTTAAATACCCATGTATACGTCATCCTTCAAACCAAACTTTCCTTAAATATAGTCCTTAGTAAATATCGCCCTACGAGTCTATCTTTTATGTTTTTCAAGATATTCAAGTTTGAATTTGTGTGAAAGATTTCCCTATATTTCTTCCATAACAATTTAAACATGAGTGTAGTAAGTATCTTGGAAAAGATAAAAAATAGATCTGTTAAGATTAAGGATTCAGAAAATGGCTTAATATACAGGGTATCCAATTTTAAAAAATGATTGATACTTGGTTCATTTTTGACATCGGGCAAACACATCTCCCCAAATTTTAGCATTATTTTTATCTTTTAACTTTTGAATTTATTTCTTATGTTATTTTTTGCGATTTGGTTACTTTTTGATTTTTTTGATGCATAGAGAGACAAGAATTTAAGTATGTTGTTTTGATTGCATTTTTGTGTTGTTTATTCTGTTTTGTTCTTTATTATAGTTAGGGCACTCACCAAACTCTTGGGGTAAAATTAGGTTGAATTTTATAGTCTATCAGTTTGAACAAGAACATTCATTTACTACATATCTTTTGTTTTTATTATATTATTAAATACTTTGAAATGTATTATTACTAAGTTAAGTAAAATTGATCAAAAATAAAATGTTTTTTGTTATATTACCTTGAATTTTTCGCACCATGCGTAAACAAACTTGATATCCGAAACGCTTACATCATCAGGCAGAGATAGGATGACACCTTCATTTGAATATCTTCTCATCGGAAGACCGTCGTATTCGGAATCTTTTATTCTAAACCCTTTACCGTCTGGTTCATTGTGCGTCGTTGCATAAAAGAACAAAGCTAAAAATACATGAATCTGCGTTTTTTTTCTGGTTTAAACATTTTCTGTAATCTGTGGCCCACGGTTTGATATTATAGAGAGTAGCCTTTATTGTCACATATTTTAATGAAGAGGGTTATGTTATGCTTATGTAATTAATTAAGGAACATTTTTTCCTCTATTATCGACTTACTGACTGTCGATGGTATGGAGGATATTGGGATCGTCAAAAAAAGTTTTTTTATTTCCACTAAAAATAAGTTATTTGCGTCAAGAAAGACCTAAATACAAAATTTTGCCGTGATGTCTGTCTGTGTGTCTGTCTATCTTTTTATAACACGATTACTCAAAAACCTATAAACCGATGTTTATCAAATTTGGCACAAAAAATCTTTGTCACCAGACGCAGAGCTGAATAGTTTTTGATGGCGGTGGGGGGTTGGCAAGAGGGTAGGAAGGGGGATTAAACTTTAAAAAAAGTTGTATCTTTATCTTTTCCCAATAAGATAGATAATTGCATTTTCAACCAAAAAAAAATTAAAAAATTTTTGAAAAAAAATTGATATTTTTTTAAAGATTTTATGGATGGCTTTGAGCAATGTTGACCCGCCCGTGGCCCACAAATTTTTCCTTAATGATACCTACCCGGTGCCAATCCATCGTAACTGAAGTTTTTTATGTACAAAGTTTTGGCATTCACAGCATACACTGCCCCAGAAACAACGTGTCTAAGTTCCGATAGGTTGTTTATGTAAACCCCTAAATAGTCATCAATAGCTGCACTGGAACACCCTAAAAAATAAAGAAAAGAATAACAGTTTGTAAATTACATTTTCCTCCTTGATTTATAAGTAAATATAAATGTTGGCAGTTTATTTTTTCCGTTTGTTTTTTATAAAATATGTTTAAGAAAATTCGTTTGGGTTAGCTATCATGACGGACGGACGGGGAGGGGGGGGGGGTTGGGTTGGGATCCACTCTTTTGATTGATTGACTATCAACAAAACTAACACAAATGCTATTTTTACACGTTTTAAATGCTTTTTAAAAAAAATTCTTAAAGTTCAATTAAAATTGTAACAATAACCTGCAGGCAAATTTTTTTTTTGTAAACATAAAAGATATCTAATCTGAATCCTGGATTTGTTGCTAAATTCATGTTACAGCACCCCTTGTAAAAACTCAACATAGCATTTTTTACCGGTTTTGGATGATGTTCCTAAGAACTGCTAAAAATTAAACTAAAATTGTCAATCAATGACGTTATAGCGACGTAGGCAATTTTTTTGGGAATTTAAGCAAGCGCTCTTCTTCTTTATCGCCACTGTTTAGAAATAGACGTTCCACGCAATATAAAGATTTTTAGGAACGGTAAGTATATTCGATCAGTATACACTGCCAAAAAAGCGCAGTAAAATATCATAAAACACACACCCGATTTTTATCAGTTTTTATAAGGTTTGTAAGCTTTTGTGAGGTAAAATTTAAGGTTAATTAATAATTGTAATAATTTATGAGTTATGTCCTTGAGTTTGGTAAGATTTCATCTGATTTTATATATCTGTTTTTACCTGATCCTATAAAATCAGACAGACTTAAAAATATGTATAAAATTTTATAGCACAAACATTTTATTTTTAGATATTTTTTGGGTTTATAAAAGCAACGTTTCTAAGAGATCAAAGAGACTCATCAAATTTTATAGCTTTTTGTGATGCACCCTTGTTTTTTATAATGGATTATGATTTTGTATAAAAAAAAATTTATAAGATTTTCGGGGAATTTTATGATCAGTTAGACTCATAATGGCATGCTATGTCTTTCAATGGATTTTATAGTCAGACCAACACCGTCTCAACTAAAAAGCCAGTTAGTATCCTGTAGCCTACTAACACAAAATCCATGTTTTGCCTGTTAATTTGTTTATAAATATGGTGGCAACAGTAGGCTTAAGCGATAGGAGTTAACTACCCTTTTAGTTGAAGTGGTGATGATCAGGCAAACTTAAAAAATTAAAAAATATATATATACTATGGGTTTGAATATAAAGTGCATTCGTTGTAAGAAGTCCTCTAAGCAATAAAACCTCTTGAGCAGGTAAGTCGGTGGTTCTCAAACAATAAATTATATTTTTGGAACATGACGAATTAAATTTTCTAAATAATAGTAGTTTTTACATCTAGTGGCTAAAATAGTGCTTTTTTACAAAAGTTGGTTTAAATAAAAAGCGCAGAAAAAATTTTTTTTTTTTGCATCGGTAATTAGGAAAGTCATGGTTTGGATATTTGTACAGTACATAAATCATTTAAAGTTAATAAAAATAATTAGGTAAAAAAAGATAATTTCTTAGCTTTTATAGTATTTAGGCAAATTAATTTTACGAATTCTTTTTTATAAAGTTTTGGTTCTAAAAAGAATCGATATTGCAGTCTTGCGATAGAACGCACCTACTTATAAATGCATACTAAAAATAGTCTTCCTCTGGATCTGAAATATCATCCATGCTTTCAGAATCATTATCATCATCCGTAATAATTAACGGTCTTACTTCGTCTATAACCTGTTCTGTCTCATAAGATTCAAAAATATTTTTTCCGTGTGTTCAATTCTTTGCCCACTTTGCTTGCTTTTACATGGTTGCTCTTAACACTTGCTTAAAAGATCACTTTTTCAAAATAAATTTTCATGGTTTATGTCTTTCTTTGACAACCACTCTCTTATTTCCTATTTTTTCAAGCTGCTTGTAGGAAATTTCTCTTCGAGTCTCGTATGGTAAGACGCATTGTCCAAAACAATTAAGGAAGGGTTTTATAAACTTTTTAAAAGTTTTTCCTCAAACCAATGGTCAAAAATTTTAGCATCCATATTGCCGTGATAATCGTCAGTTTTTTTTTGTTGATGAAAATATTACTGGCAGTTGAAATAAACCCTTCTTCATTGCCTGCATGTATTATCTAATTAATCAATTTTTTTTCATTACTTGCCAAGACGATTTTGTTGAAGTTCCGTGCGTACCCATGTTTCGTCAAGAAAATCTTGCCTTGGCAATTCCAATTTTTTATTTTTTATGTAATCTCTTAAAAATTGCCATCTTTTTGACACAATATTGGATTGCTCGCAAAGCATTTTTCTGTTGTTCGTGTTTTGTAAGTAAAGCCCATCTCTTTTAAAATTTTGGACAAACTGGTAATTCCAATATCGCAAAGTAGTTTTGCCTTTATCTTTTCTAGAATAGCTTTCAGGCTAACATATTCCTTTGACTTATACATATCATAAACAATATTTCTAATCGATAGTTTAATCCCTTGGGATTTGAATGCTGTCGAACCCTTTTATATGGCGTGTCCAATTCTTCTTCACTCTTTTATCGAAGTCTTATTAAGGTCTTATCTGAAATGCCGCAAGTATCAGACGTTCGTTTTTGCACTGCCAAAACGGACACTAACAGGCCCGAGTTATTTTTTTCTAACGTAAAATAACGTTCCACTTGTAATACCAAACGGCGTTTACCTGGAGATAAACACCTTCTAGGCGTTGTGTCACCTTGCTGAACATTTTCCATAACTTTGCTTTATAACTGCTTTAAATTCCGTAATTCACACACAAAAAAGAACATATCATCCCCAACTGGAGCAAATTTTAATTATTTTTTGGAAAATAGTGATTATTAGTATTGACGATAGCTCCAGATTTACCTATAATGACCGCAAAATAATTAAATTCTCGAAAATAATACCTGTCAAAATCTTTAACTTGTTGACGCAAAAAGTTTTTCAAAAGTATAAGTGAAGAATAATCTTAAATAATTTTGTTTTAAGATCGCTGATTTAGCCCACTCGAATACACTGAACCAGTGAGATATCTGGTACGATCAAGTACAGCGAGGGCATTCTAACTTAACTGACTTACTGTTTTGATTTTATAATCTGACAGGCTTATAATATTTTATAAGTTTCTGTAATAACTTAACAATTGTTTTAAAATCTTATACTTGCTCTAAACTGTGACCTTTTTGAACACCTGAGAACTTATAAATTCTAATTAAGCAAGCTGTACTGTATAAATCATCTGTTCGTAAATACTTCTGCAGAAAAAAATATTGGCTCGTAAAAAAGATTTTCGCCCACCTGAAAACTTCTAAAAGTTTATAAAAAGAACTACGTCGTAAATACCTTTACACAAAAAAATATTTTTCGACTCATAAAATCTTGTAAACTTTTATAAACATTTCCTCAAACAATCTCTGGCGATAAATAAGTAGTCATACAAACACAATTTTTCATCAGATAAGTAATTCTTCTTCAAGTCCAAGGTGTTTTATTATATTAGTAGTTAGTGGTTTTCATTGTTATAGTTTATTAGCTTAGGTTATTTAGTTGGCCTGTATTTTAATCTGTGTTATTATATTACTACTGCTAACACTGCTAGAGTTGTGCAGACATTTTTTATTTTAAAATGTTGCAGCGATGTCTTATAGAATCTTCTAAATTCTGTAAACCAATTACTTGGTGAAATAGTCAAAAATTATAAAATATCATACCTTTCTGTAGGCATGAACATTTAAAATGCTTTATGAGGTTTTTCCTGTGCCAGGGCATTCTTGTCAGCAGCCCTATATCGCATTTTCTTCAAAAAATAAAGTAATTACTGACCTGCGTAACAAACTGCCAGAAGAAGCCCCAGCTTGATCATCTTTTTCAGCTTGAACAGTTGTTTGCCTGATTAAAATTGTTAACAAACTACAACATTGTTTTTAGAAAAACATCATCTTATACAAACTAGTTAAATTTGCATTTTATTTTATAAAAAATATGTTTGTTATTCAGGTTCTGAGAAAAATATAATATAACGCTTCTGAAGTAGAGTCGTGCAGCAAACTGGGGAAATTTTCAGTAGTTAAGAAGAAAAAATATTCCTACTTATTACTCACCTAGTTTACACGGTCCCATTAAAGCGTTTTAACATAAACCAAAGACGTATATAAAAGCTACATAAACCGTATAACGGGTCTTAATCGCATTACCTAAAAATGATTTACGGCCATTTGCACCAACCAATTTAGGGTAGCCCTAGTACTAGGGAACTCCTAAACTTAGGTAAGGGTCAGTTTTCGTTTGCTTGAGTGTTTAGGTAACCCCTAAACACTCTAGCTGAAGCCCTAAATCTAGGGAGTCGATATCGCCGCCTAATCCTTACCTAACGTTTATACCTACACTAAACCTAACCTAAAAAAATAATTTTGAGGGCGTTTTAGTATTTTCTGTGTAATAATTAACATTTTGAACGACGTGAAGGGGTTTGATGATGACCTAGGGTTATTAGGAAATTGTAGGTGACGGATTTCATGGACGAAATCCATACTGTGTATATTGTGTCGTCTGTGCTTGCAGTTTCAATTTTTAATGTGCCCTGGATATTTAAAATTGCTTTTGATTGCTTAAGAGACTGACTATATTGTTCATAGATAGTCGATAACAGCTGATTTTTGTCCGTCATTTAAAAATTGTATGAAGGCTTGACAAATTAAATTAACTTTTCGGATTTTTCTTTTTCTTTTTGATTAAATGAGTGATGCAAGACCTATTTTTTGCTTGTTTTGAGCTTTCACCAGATAGAAGTTAAGATCATAAGTTGGTAATCGATTCCGTCAAGAAACTTATTAGTTAGTTCGTGTTCGTAGTCCAAAAGTTAGGTTATGTAGTTGTTATTTTTCCTGTTTTGGAAGCTATTTTATTTTGTACTTGATTTTGCATTGTAGGAGCGTGATTATTTTGTTATTTAGAAGGAAAGATTTGTTATGCATACTATATGCAATAAATCTGATTACAAACCCTTCACCGGGTACTTTATGCCAATGTTTTTGAGATTGCTGGGCCCGTATTCTTGAATATTCACCGTTGAGTATTTGCCTCTCTCACTTGCCCTCCACGCACTCGTGCAATATTGATTTGAACCAGTCGGACTGACAAGAAAATTGGCTATTATTTAGTACTCGTATGCGGATATTATCGTATGGATTCGAAAATCAGACCTATCCATGACGTACGTTTACTTAAAGCGTCGGGCGTCGTCGAGCGCGCTCTAAAGCGTTCAGATCAAACACTGGATGAAAATTACCCGCGTTCAGATTTGATGAAAATATCGTCCGGCGATTTTCCTTCTACGCCCTGCTATAGGAGGTGATTGGAAATCGCTCGTCTTGCGCAGTAAGTTTATAAAGCGCTAAACCTAACCAAAATCAACCTCTTCAATTATTTTTCATTTTGAAAATTTTGCTTTCGATCGATAAGACGCAAATCCATAGAACTGAAGGAGAGAAAGACAAACTTTGGTTTAAAAGCCAATGATATATTGTTTACTAGATTGGTGAGCAAAAATAATGGCATTAGAGGCAGTGGCATTTTCAATAAATAATCAAACTATTCTCTTCTCATAAAAATCACATGTACAACGCACCGAAAAAAAAAAAAACTAAAATGAATTTTTGAGGTTATCTTGTTCTTCGTTGATCCAGTTCACATTAAACCAACATTCGGCGATTTATCCATGACATTTCATCGGCAAGACGTCTCGCCCAACGTTTTAAAGTGAACGTACCCCTGATGTAGTACAAATACGCATGGATTCTCGATTAACGGTGGGGGCGCAGACGACACACGATCAGTATAATTCGACTTTATAATAGTGGCAATT
The DNA here is from genome assembly GCA_963921995.1 of Oxystoma pomonae. NCBI lineage: Eukaryota > Metazoa > Arthropoda > Insecta > Coleoptera > Brentidae > Oxystoma > Oxystoma pomonae. Next base: position 23,473,051 of record OY998164.1, on the reverse strand, counting down.
CTTTTGTCCAAGAAGTCATAAACAGAAGTAGTAGTAGTAGAGAAGAAGCGGCGCGAAGCCTGGCAAGTAGGCCTCCCTGGGCCCTTTCTGCCCTACCCCGAGCCTGACCCTAATCCATCGCACCACTGGTCTGGCAGTCTGCTCATCTGGTTTCACTGTTCTTTTTGCAAAGTCCAGTATTTTGTCCCATTTGAGCGTGTGCAGGTCCTCCTCATCCAGGGTCGGGAAACCGAATACCTGGTATCTTGTCTTCTGGTATGCCTCGCAGTTCGCTATAACATGTCGAGATGTCTCTTCTGTCCACCGGCAGGTCCGGCAGGTCGAGTAATTTTCCACCGCGATCCGGGTCATGTGCTTCCTTAGTCGGTTGTGACCTGTTATGATTCCTGTCAGCAGACCAGCGTCCCTTCGTGATCTCCCCAGAAGCCATTTTTGTCTGTCTACATCCGGGCCCTTCACGCAGTTCTTGGGTCTGTCTGCATCCTGTTCCTCCTCTCCAAGCAGTCGTCATGGCATCGTTGGCCCATTTATTGAGTCAACTTTGCAATAGCTTCTTGGTTGTTCCTAGGAGTGGTTCCGGCCCTACATACTGGGTGCTTGCCCCGATCCTGGCGAGCTCGTCGGCCTTCTCGTTACCCGGCAACCCCATATGTCCCGGTACCTACATAAGTGTCACTTGTTTCCCCTCTCCCAAGGATTCTAGTGCATCCGCACATTCCTCCATCAGGGTGTTGTTGATCTTGGGCGCCCTTAGTGCCTTTAGGGCCGTTTGGCTGTCGGAGCATATACAAACATGCTCCTCCCTACCATTCTTTATTTCCTCCATGGTTGCAGCCATTATTATGGCATACACCTCTGCCTGAAAGACCGTGGCTTGCTCTCCGAGTGGGTAGCTCTTTCAAACCTCCTGGTCTTCCACGTAAACCCCCGATCCTGTGGTTTGCTTCTCCGACAGTTTGGACCCGTCGTTGTAGCAAATTACGGCGTTCTCCTCGAACTGTTCGCGGAGGTTTTCACTCTGCCATGGTTCCCTGTCTGGGATGACTACTTTGTACCTCTTGTTGAATCTCCAGGGGTTTTTTGGTCTTTGTGTTTTAATCACTGCCATTGGAATTTCTCTTTCGGCGATTTGGGCAATCCTAAGATGCCCCGCAGCTTCCCCTCTTCCGCTCCATTGACCTGTATCTCTCAGCCGGAGGTGGGTCGCCATCGCTTCTTTTCTGATCCAGATCGGAAGCGGCGGCAGTCCCAGAATGGTTTCGAGTGCCTGTATAGGTGCCGTCCTCATAGCGCCGGTTATCCCTCTGCATATGTTTCCCTGTAGGCTCCTAAGCTTGAAGGTAGTAGTGACCTTCTCCACTGCTGGCCACCAGACTATGGATCCATACTGGATCTTGGTCTTAGTACTGCCGTGTACATCCAGTGGAGGTTTCTGGGGCTCAAACCCCAGGTGCGGCCAACCACTCGACGCAGTTGCCTGCACCTTATTGGTCAATTTCGCAACGTGTGGTGTCCAGGTGAGCCCCTTGTCTAGGGTGACCCCTAGGTACTTCTCTGAATCCCTCTATTTTTCTATTTCTTGTGAACAGGATCATTTCTGTCTTTCCTGGATTGAAAGAGAGACCGTTTTGTTGACACCAGTATTCTATGATTCGGGCGGTACTTTGCATTATGTTACAGACGGTGTTCAGGTGGTTGCCTACCACCTCCACAACACCGTCGTCGGCGTATGAGTGGGCGTCGAATCCTTCCTCTGTTAGGCGATCTAGGAGATTATCCATGATCAGACACCACAGGTGTGGGGATAAGCAGTTATAAATAGAAGGAAAGTGAGAAAAATATAATTAGAGAACTTTATTTCTACAATATAATTTGATGCTAACTAAAAAAAAATCATCACACGAAAAATGTAAAAAAAAGTTGACAATTTTGACGTTTGACATAATTTTAAAAAAAAAGGTCAGTTGTATTTGCTGGGATTGACCACTCGTTAGCCACAAAAATGCGACGATGCCAAATGTAAATCATACGTAACTAGGGATATATAAGAATTTGTTCAGCAAACCATTTCGAATTAGGGGGCACCTTATATTAGGTTCTACCTAGAATTAATTAATTTTATTTATAGTATAATTTTACAAAGTGACCAAATTTTTTGTTGTTTGACTTACATTTCTTAATATGATAATTTCTTCAATAATCATCAATCATTTTTAATGCTCCAAGCATTTTTTTTTTTTGATTTAACCCCTCTCGCCATTTCACGCCGCGCTCGGAAAACACGTTGATAATTGCGATATCACCTTGTTTATGACCATTCGGGAAAAAAAAAATAATTAAATTGTAAATATATAAAACTTAATATGCGCAATTTTTAATAGGACGGGTATGCATAGTCGCAAATTATCAGTGGCGGTCGCAAAGGGGGCTTTTTTCAAGAATTTATTTAAAAAATCGCCGGTTTTTCATAAAAACACAAAAATTTTTGATAGTTTTTCAAAAATTTTCGTCTGCACCGCTCTATTGGGTCGAAAGTTACATTAATTTTAGAACTTTTGGATAAAGCTTTTTCTTTTACAAAATTTTGACCTCACGCCCCCCTCCTTTTGGGAAAGCCACGACCGCCACTGAAATTATTTATTTGATGAAAGAAATTATGCAATATTGATATTTCCATTTCAACCTTGTTTAACCAGAATAATTATTGTTATAAAATACCATGAATAATATAAATAGCAATTTTTTAAAAAAACAAATACGTTTTGTATAAATGGTTTTTAATAAAGTAGAAGTTTTTGCAAAGATAAGGGACCACATATTCAAATTATTATTTGTTATTTTCAACATTAAAAAGGATTTTCGATTGACAACAATTGATCCGGGTTCTGTTTGGTTTGAACCAGAACCGGAACTGGTCCTTTCGATTTAAAACATTTAAAACAATGACGTCACAGTTGCAACCCGGTTAAAATTTTAGAACCAGCCTGGGAGGTTGGTTCGGCACTTTGGTTGTAAACTTAACCCCAAAAATTTTGCAGAATTTTAGGCAATATTTTTTTGAATAAAATCAAAAATATCTTCACAATATTATAAATGACGTCATTGTTGCTGGCAAAATAATGTCAACCAGAACCAATTCTTAATCGCTTTCGAAATAGTTTTCTATACACCACGGGAATGAAGAGGTACTTTTTTTCTCAGATGAAGAGTTTGTAGACAGACTGGAGGGTAGTATTTAGAAACTGAAAGTGGCACTGCTTTAATGACAGTTTTAGCCACACGATTGCACCTTTACAATATAAGGGGTATACTCCCTAAAGGTGTTGAATTTTACTTTCTAAAATGTTAATTTATGTATTACTATAAGTATATTAATTTCTAGACAAAATTTTTCAGACGCTACAGCAGCTGCTCATCGGCTATTAGGTTCTTTTTAAAAAAACTAGAAACAGAAAATCTTAGGATACTAAACAATATTTATAAATACTCACTTCTACCTGGTATAGTTTCATCTTTTCCGTAATATCTGAAGTTGCTGAATAATATCAATAATATATATAACCTTGTTACATAATTTGGCTATAATACTTATATAATATAATTTAAAAAAAGTCCCTGTAGGCCAAAAAAACCAATTAACTAAAAGGTTCAAAGCAGGTTTTGTCGTTGTCTTGCAAAGTATTTTTTTTTGGAAAAAAGAACCCTGCCAATTAGATCAAAAAGTATTAGCTTTAAGCATGAAGTTCACAAGCTTTGGTTATACAAAATGTATATAAATATATATTATTTTTATTGGGTTTTAAAAATCCTCTTGTTAATATTTTAAAATAATCAAAAATACGTAAAAACGTAAAAATTACTCAAAACGATGGCAAGTGGTCTGAATTATGTATAAATTTTTTTACGATGCAAAATTTATTTTGTTTTTGATGAAAAAAATATATTGGTATATTTGAATTCCCGAATAAAAGTTATTTATACAATAAACGAACTGTAAACAATCGAATAATACCTAACGTATTTGTAGCACAACAATTGTATATAATGGAATGTATAACATTACGAACATTATTAAAACAAATACACCATTTACATCTTTTTGTGAAACAGGCACAAACAGTTTTTAATTAAACTTTATTTCGATTAATTTTTATTTAATTTTGGTCATTGACGGTTTTAATTAACCACTAGATTTGCTTTGCTTGTACTTTGATTTTTAATTATTTCTATTACTTCCTTGTAATCCTTAAGGCCACAGAAACGGCATAGACAACACTGCTTTGCTATTTTTTTGACAGATCAACAATAGGTGGCATCACTAATACCATTTCGAGTGAAATCGTGCAGTGTTCAGAACACGGTGCGAACACCATATGTGAGGAAAAGTATAACTTATTAGGAACGTAACCATTTATTAATGCTTCTTTAAAAGGTTTTGATGGTCGGCTTCATGCTTCATGGATTGCAATGTCTCGAAATTAAAAAAATCAAATTTCCGTATTATTTTTATCACTTGACATGTATCAATTTATTGGCTGAATGTTCCATTAGACAAGTGGTCGGTGGCTATGCGGAACCTGAATTCCAATACTCCAGTTTCCTTGGGCCTACTAAATTACGTGACGTTCGCGTTTCAGAATTCCGGCAGAATATATTGCTTACAAAGAAAAAAAACATAACTTTTTTGTTATCAAATAATAGGATTTATAAAAATCTACAACCGCATCCAAGGGATTTTTCAAAATGTAAAATAATCAAAAATTGCTGTTACAGATTTCTGTATTATCGACGAGGCTAAAGAAAAAGCCAGGTAAGATTTTTGACTTTTGTTAGTCGTGTTTCTTTTATTTCGAAAATGGGAAAGTCCAGCAAAAACTGTCTGGATACGGTTGTGAGGAATTCAAAAATAAACGTTCCTGCTAAATTTCAACAGATTCCGTTTTCTCGTTTCCGATATTCTGCCCGGTAAAGATTGGCCCAAAAACAGCAAAGCAGTGTTGTCAAATCTATGCAGTTTTTGAGCCCTTAAGGTCCATATTTCAGTCCCTTAATTTAGAGAGAACACCTAGGCTGGAATTTATAGTCGATCCTTAAGGCCTTCCTTCGGTGAGGATTCTTTGAAGGCCACTCATTGAGTGTTTTACAACGCCTTCCTCGAGAAAGGCTTGCTGAAGGCCACTCTGAGGTCCTGCAATATGTGGCAACGTCCCATTTTCGTGGTTTTTTTTGTTGGCCGCTGTCAGGTTTAAGCCAAAACAGGATTTTGTGTGGTGAACTGTGGTGGTTGTCAAGAATGTTAGGTTATTTTTTAGTTGGTGTGATTTTACTGATTTTAGTTTTTAAAGCTATAAGCCAGGAAATAACGAAAAGAGAACAGAACTACATTTTCCAATGAAGAAAAATTTCCATTATGAAATCCAAAAAAACAGATACCTTAACACTTCAAAGGAAACAAAGGGCATGAGAAGAAATAACCAAATATTACAACAGCAATTTTTCTCTAAGAACAATAAAACAGCTGAATAATTTTTGGGACAATATGGAACGAAGGTAAGTATGTGTCATTTGATGATGTAAACTGGTACTGCAAGTAGTCCAAGAAATCTTGAAGTTCGTCCATTATTCACCAAAAAAGGACACAAAAAAAACTAGTCTCCAAAAATCACACCAATACATAAAACCTGAACCTAACCTGAAAAACACCACCCACCCGCCTCCTTAACGTAAGGTCTTCTTCAGCGACTATAGAGTGCATTTCCGACCTTCATGGATCCTCAAAGACCAAATTCCTTAAGGAGGCGTTAAGGATCGACTATAAATTCCAGCCTAAACCTTTGCAATGACATTTGACAATTTTAACATGCGCTATGTGAAAAATTATACAACTTTTTTAGTTACTACTTTTTTGTGGATTCCATAATAATTAAGTAAAGGGGGGTACCAAATTATAATAAATCACCCTGTACCTATTCCGTAAAATGCATATACCCCGTAGAGTATCAAAATGTGGTCCCTCGGGTTGGCTAACTCCGTGAAATAACAACAAGAGATATACTTAATATTGGAACTTAAAAATCAATATGGCAGTATGGAAACGTGTTCACATGGAGACGAATACAGAGAAGTTGATATTGTACACATCGATTTTTGCTTTTCCTGCGAACTTAATCCTGGAGATGTCTCTATTTATCTCGTTTTCAAATTTCCGCGTTTTAGGTTAGTCCATTTTTCTCCCGTGTTGCCAGTTTTTTTGAAAAAATCTTGGAGTAGATACCCGTTTAAAAACAATACAGTTGGTTTAGTTTTTTTTATGTTGACTAACATATTTTGTTTGGCAAACATTCCATTATGCGAAGTTAATTAATTAAATTAACATTGAATGAGAGCAAATGAGAAGGCATGCGCACTCTCTTGCTTTCACTTAAATTTCAAGGAGTACTCCCTAGGTGAAATTTTCACAATTTTTTTAAAAATATCTTACCTTGAAAAAGTGAGTTTTATTATAAAATATTTAATTGCCAATTCTAATGCAATGTTTATTGTTTAGACTGTGGTGGTAAGGTATCACATTCTAAACGTCTGTTAAATTTAAACTAGATTTAACAGTGCTATGCAATTGGCCTTAAATAAAATCTATTTTTACTTCGACCATATAACTATATACATTTGTAACGAAAATAACTTTGAAAAAAAAGGCAATTCAAAAAAAAATCTACAGCGCATGCACTAACAAAGCCCTGCCAGATAATACAAAAAATATAAACGTGCCGATGTACCATGAAATATAAATTGAAAACAATATAATTTCCATTTTGGAGCTTTGGGGTCGTCTAAAAGTAAAATTTATCTTTTTGATGAAGAAACTGGCAGAAAAATGCACAAAAACAATATTTTTTGCTTTGGGAATTTTTGTACAACTCCGCATCGTCGAAAAGTTTAGATTTTTGACGAGGTGTGGTTTCGCCATTTTGTTTATGTTATTGTGGTGTTTTCGTGTTTTTAAATTTTGTGCCGTTATTTTGTGTGCTTAATAGTCTGTACGTTATTGAAACAATTATGGGAAGCACATGACTTCTTTTTGCACCTTAGACCTGCCGTAATAAAATAAACTACGCATTAATTGACCCTTAACCCACCAAATGTCTCACTTACAGAGCAGTCCAGGGCACGGAATGCCTACAAGAGCACTTGCATGCCCAACTTTTATGCACAAATTTGAAAAATAAAGTCCAATAATACCTAGCAAGTGGGTTTTCTTTGGAGAAAACTATAGATAGACCTAAACTCGTCAATTAAGCCTCAAAGATCCTGGTTTTTGTTTTAACATCTTGTTTTGTCCATGTTTAAATCTAAAGGAATCGAATTTTCTATTGATACGAAATTACGGGAAACACTAGACACCACTTTTGAATTTTTTTTCCTCTCTATTAATAAATTTTCCAAAAGCAAACAAACATATTAAACATAACCTAAATTTTCGCTGTCACATGGTCAGTTGCTTTCACTACTAACTTGATTGGGAGAGCTTTATCGGCATGGGCGAAGTTAGGTCATCAGATCTGGGGAGGCTTAAACCCCATCCTTTCCCTATTTTATCTGAACTTTTATTTTTTGGTAATATGTTTTAAGATGAGGTATATGAATATTTTACGGTAAAAGCAATCTTCCAAAAATACTAATACTAAAAACATGTATATTAAACTAATTTATTAAAGTAAAATTTTCCGATTTCCTGTTATAATAAATTCATTCAGAATATTATTCAACTTTAAGGATTTTGTAATATCATTTTCAATGTTTGAAAGTTTGAGACAATGATGTGTTTGAAATTAACTCTGTGTTTCGGACTTCCATTGTCTATATTTTATTTATACACGAAGTTTCGATCAGTACAATCTCTGATCGTCTTCAGGTGCAAACTACAATCAATTCCTAAGGCTACGTACTTATATAGTGTGAGAAATCACTCAACCTTGAAATTTAAGAAGTTGGCTCCGCCCAAGGAGGGGCTTCCAAATATTTGGGATTTCAACACTTGGTTTACTGAAAATACCCTAATTCTGCTCAATAAAGGTAGCTTCAAGGAATTTTCGTTTCTTCCAGTGTGACTCCTTATGCAAAACCTTTACTTCTGCCCACTTCCTGATTTCGTTGTTTCACCTTTTTGAGTATTCGTCTGATGTTCCTTAAGCGTAACAGATAGTGGTCTTTTAGTTTCGCCTATGTATGATTCACCACACTCACAAGGAACTTGGTAAATGCATTCCTTATTTTGTTTGTTCTCCGGTTTTGTTTTACTAACAACTCCATTGTGAATTTAATGGTGGGTCTTATGGTATTTAGGTGGTGGAGAAATTCTGAAAGTTGTTGGTCATTCCCGGTCCAGACAATAAAAGTATCATCAACATATCTCAGCCAGAGCTTAGGTTTATATGTTGCGGTATCAACCGCGTGTGATTCGAATATTGGCCACCACTGGCGAAAGCGATGAACCCATTGGCAGACCGTCATATGACGTTGGAGCAAAATTGTCAAATTCCTTTTCTTGATGTACTTGTCACACGAGTAGAAAACGACATCAGAAGAACAGTCTATCGTAAAACCACTCACGCAGGACAATATTTAAATCAAGGTTTAAATCATTCTGCTACAACCAAACGTGGCATAATCAAAACTTTGTATAACAGAGCCGTTCAAATTTGTAACAATTCTCATGACTTGGAAATCGAAATAAGAAACATTAAGAAGGATCTGCAGCAGAATGGTTACAGCCTTAAACTTATAACAGATACTATTTCTAAATTTCAACAAACAGGACAGAGATTAAAAGACCAAAACCAGGCAAATGCATTCATTACAATTCCATACGTTAAAGGAGTATCAGAGAAAATTCGAAGAGTTGCGAAAAACTTTAATATTAAAACAGCTTTTAAATCTAGTAATACAATTCGAAGCCTTCTTAGTTAAACAAAACCGGAGAACAAACAAAATAAGGAATACATTTACCAAGTTACTTGTGAGTGTGGTGAATCATACATAGGCGAAACTAAAAGACCAATATCTGTTAGGATTAAGGAACATCAGACGAATACTCAAAAAGGTGAAACAACGAAATCAGGAATCGCCGAACATGCATGGTCAAATAAACACCGAATGAAGTGGGCAGAAGTAAAGGTTTTGCACAAGGAGTCACACTGGAAGAAACGAAAATTCCTTAAAGCTGCCTTTATTGGGCAGAATTAGGGTATTTTCAGTAAACCAAGTATTGAAATGCCAAATATTTGGAAGCCCCTCCTTGGGCGGAGCCAACTTCTTAAACTTCAAGGTTGAGTGATTTCTCACAGTATATTGAGAAACGTGTCAAAGAACACACTTTTTTAGGTCATTTGTAAAAACTTATGCGCAGCTACAGCTAACTTTCAGCCAAAAATCTTATTTTCATATTTTTTATAATATTTTATCCAATGATATATAATATATCTTAGTCAACTAAAATTTTGAAATCATCAACTGATTCTGAGGTAGATGCTTCTACGGTATATTCCTTATGAGGTACATTTTCAGTTTTTTTTGACGTTTCGAAGAACGTATATCAAGGCCTATATCATTTCTCTTGGCCAAATCTTCTATCCCTAATCACAATCGCGCAAATACATTTTCATCACGTCTTTGTTCCAATGATTTTATGGTGCGATTAATGATATAATGTAGATTCAGTGTTTCCTCAAAATATTATCATAGTAAAAATGTCCTCTATGATTACTAAACTAACCAAAAATATTGAAGACTTGATATTTGACAGCAATCCAATCTCTTTTACAGTAATTTTGTTAGTTTTTTATTGGATTTTAAATTGAAGGCCATCAATTATAGCCGAAATTTTTTTTAACAGCTTGGCAATTAGTACTCTGGCAGCTTCATCTAGTATCTGATAGGATAGTCAACTCGGTTTTTGAATGGTCTTGATCTTTTTGAATTTTTATTAGGACATTGTGGTTGCCAGGAGAAGAAAAATGTATTATATAAAGCGCTTTTAAGGTATCAAAAAAATCTTAACACTTTCTATTTCCCTACATAAATAGGTCAGTATTCTTCGGAAGCAACGTACTAACTGCAGTAGCCATACCTAGAGATGTCCGGGTCGTATCTGACCCGGTTCAGTGATCCGGATCTTTTAGAAGAATGAATTGAACCGGGTCCCGGATCAGTACGGGTCGTTCAAATAATTGATATTTTTCAACTTCAAAATCGCGATTAACGAGCTGCGATTAATGTACTGAGTGTTGCATAGGTGGGTACAGTAAAACAGTGAAAATATATTTAGGTTATATAATATATTATATATTTTTAAAAATTTACAAATTTACACGTAAAAACAATATTTCGCTTATCTTATTATGTTGGGAATTTGGAACCTTTGGTTGCACTAAAACAAAGTTATGATTGTTTTGCACAAACCAAAACTACACTTTTTTGCACTCGATGCGCGTTTCGCTAACAACGTTAGCATCATCAGGAGACGATAAAAAGACGATAAACGATGTTTATCGTTTCCTGATGATGCTAACGTTGTTAGCGAAATGCGCGTTGAGTACAAAAAAGTGTGGTTTTGGGTTGTGGAAAACAATCATAACTTTGCTTATCTTATTATTTTTTAGGCGGCTCCTTCTTTCGGTCACCACACAAAAATACGAAAATGCGTTTAAATTTTTTAGTTATAGAGTAGGTAAGAAATGTATAGAAATACTTCTTTTCTGCATTTCACGAGTAAGGAGTAGGTATTATATGATCCAATCCAATCCATATTTGAAAGACTATTGGCATTTGCTAATTTAGTTACAAAATGGAATCAGGGATGCAGTGACCCACTGACCCGGTGAACCGTATCAGGGATCCGGATCTTTAAAGTGATCCAGATCTGGTGACCCATACATAATAGATGCAGTAGCGGAGCGGTGCGGTACGGGAGAAACCAGGACAAAACAAAGGAAAACAAAAGTCAGTCAACTCAACGCTGTTTAATAGTCCTGCAAATCTATTTTTGGCACAAAACCATTTTTGGGTGAACCTACAATTTACACAACAGTGCATTTTTCCTGGTGATGCTTCTATTCCCATGAATAAAAGGTAAGTCAGTTTTTTGCTTTGCTATTTATTCTATTTTGCAATCTACAGTTATCAACATAGGTTATATTCATCCTATGAATAGGTGTAAAAGGTTTCTTTGACCATTCTAAAACACCCCTGGTTAAACCAGCTTCTACTATAGCCCTATTAATACAGTGCACTCCCAACATCCAACCTAACATTTTCTGGACACTTCATTTTGGTGGGCGGGGCTAGTGTCTAGTGGTGGCACATGCACACCATTCCAAAATGCTGCGGACCAGTATTTTGTTGTGTTTAGCCGCCATATTGAAATTGGTTCGGAGAATTTGGAATGAGGTGTAGATCCCGAATATTATTGAACTCGAACTCGGTATAGTGAGCAATACTTATTCGCCGATTCCGTTTAGGTTTAGACAGGGTTAAAATTTAAAAATAAATAAAATCCTAAAAAAGTTTGTTTGGCAATTTCTATTTTGAATTGTGGTGTGAGAGTGTTCAAAATATTATTGGGGGGGGGGGCTATTTTAGATTTGAGGAGGGCTTAGCCCCCCAAGCGCCCGCATTTTTCTCGGGAAATGCAAGTAGGTTATGACAATGAAAAAAAAGCGTCTCCGACTTTTTTATTATGCAAGAAACCAGTTTCGTTTCTACTGTGAGCAACTTGGCAACTTCCCACAGTTAGGATAACCATGCATGCGACTTCGTCGTTGGTCAACCGAACAGGCCCAAGAAGCAACTTCAATCCTGTCCTTTTCCACGACGCGCAGGACCAAAACGCGCGAATACCGATCCTGGCTCACAGGAATCACGTTTTCTGCCAATAAGTTGCCTAACGTGGCCCTTATAGGGTGGTAAAGTGTGCAAAACAATCGACGAAATTTGGAGAACCGACCGAGTTTTTTTACAGGCAAGTCTTTAGATCGTTTAAATATGTTTGTTTATGCAGATTTTATGCTAAGTCTAGGTGTGCAAACCTTTAGTGTTTGTGTAAAAAGGGGATTTTAGAGTAGACGCTTCTAAATAAAATATAACCTCTAAATTTTAAATTTGCCGATGGTAGGATAATTTAAAATGTTCGTAAAATTAAGAGATAATTATACAGTATACGGTTTTCTGACATTTTTTAAGATTTTCCAAAAATTCCTTTATAGACGGTTAATATGCTTCGCCAGAAGTACGAAACCGTCGGCGCGTAAAAAAAACTCTTTTTTTTTCAAAAGTTACAGCCAAAAAAATTTGTAAAAGTTATCTTGCGGGACCGCGGAGTGAAAAGAGGTGCTGGGTGGGGTACATTTTTCATTTAAAACACTATAAAATATGTCAAAATATAGTTAAAGGATCGAACTTTATGCGGCACTTTTTTATTTTTTTTTAATTTCAATTTTCCGAAAAATCATCGAAAGAATATCAACACGATATTATTGGATTTTCCAGCAAAACCGACATTCTACGTCATTTGCAAAGAATCAAGAAGACTTTTTGGTTTGTTGATGGGTCATCCGCACGGGCGCACAGGGAGAAAGTGCGTTCACCAACTTGCCAATGTTGGCGCGTTTTTTAAATTTGAAAATTTTTATTTAATTGAGTAACATTGACTTTAGATTGTTTTTGGTTTTGGGAAAGAAGGGTTGGGTTGAGTTTTCAAAAAGGATTGAATTGATTTTAACCAGAAAAGATTAGGAGTCTGTTGATTTGGTTTATTCTGGATTGAGTTGGATTTCATAAAAGAAAGGTTGGAGTGGCTTGTGTTGTGTTTCGGCAAGTTGGTGAACGCACTCTTTCCCTATGTGCCCGTGCGGATAACCTACCAACAAGCCAAAAAGTCTTCTTAATTCTTTGCAAATGAGGAAAAATGTCCACTTATTTTTTTTTTTTTTTTTAAACGGAAAAACGGCAGAAAATCCTATACTGCATAATTACCATTTGAGATATATATTCAGTTACTGATTAAGAATATTAGTTGGTTTAAGACTTAGGTTATTAGTTGTAGTAGTATCTAAATTTAAATCCAATAAATTTAGGTAATCGTATGAAAACAGTAAAGTTCTAAACAAGTAATAAAATAAAAATAAAGTTTAATTGTTTTTCGGCATGATACGGGTCAAAAAAGGTATGTTATATGACCCAAACAACTTGGCAGACAGGGGTTTTTATTACTGAACGTTAAAACTTATCATGTTACGTGTTTTTATTTTATTCAGTACGAAAGAAAAAGAAAATATGCTGCTAACTTTTTCTTATGCACTTTCGGAAGTGACACTCTGATTGGTGGGCTACGTAAATATTAATTCAGTAATTTTAGCCCCAAATCTCATCGCAATGATTTAAAACTTATGGTAATATAAACTAATGTAAAACGAGAAAAAAACAGATTTTTTTATTTACAAATTATAATTTTGGCTTAAACACCTACGGTTTATCAGAATATTTTAAACAGTTTTAAACAATATTGTCAGCGTAATAACGATTTAACCTTAAATCAAATCTATTCAAAATCGAACCAGGAATTTGTACATACCTACATAAAATAAGCGTCACGTTTATGATTTACTGGCGAATTTAACAGAAATTTGATATGCGAAACAACGGTTTTACAAACAAGGATTTTACAAATTACGGGTTTGATTTTGAATAGATTTGACGAAAAATACTTTGACGAATAATGGTTTAATTAAAAACGGGGTTATAACATTGGTAAATGACAAAATTCCATTTAGTAGATTTTTAATTTAATTGGATTAATTCAATTTAATTTAATTAATTAATTAACTGTTCCAAATTCGATTCTGACCATGGGGATCTCCTAAACGGTAGGAGATACGAAAAGGTTTAAATTGGGGCAAAGTTCCGCAATTTGACGCTTTTTTTAAAACCAAAAAAAAAAAAATTAGCAAATTCCGGCTATTCCGGAGATAGGCGAAAAAAACCGAAATCTTTATTTTTAGTTTGCATTTTTCTGTGTCCTTATTATTAAAGCTGTCAAAAAACGCTTAAAACTTTCTACAGGCACTGAGAGGTCCGTTTTCGAGATTTGACATTTCAGTGTGACAGGAGCAGCGTCAAGTTCATTTTTTTTATGGACACGTGCTTTTTTCTCCTGCCGTTTGGTTCATAAAGGATGACATGAGATTTTACAACCTCATTTTGACAAATACCTGACGTTTGAGTTCGGCTCAAATTCAAAGATTAAAAAACAAAGAAAAAATTAATTAAATTAGTAAAGTTATTTGTTATTTCCAAAATATCGTGTGTAAGTTTAAAGCAAAAATTAAATTTGGACTAATGATGGTCAATAAACCTAAAACCTCAGGTGACTTGTCAAAATACGCTTGCAAAATGTTACGTGTCATCTTTTGTGAACCAAACGCCAGAAGAAAAAAATGATGTATCCAAAAGAGAAAATGAACTTGATAGTGCTCCTGTCACACTGAAATGTCAAGTCTCAAAAATGGACCTCGCACTAGGTAGATCCTAAAAAAGTGCCTGTGTAAAGTTTTAAGCGTTTTTTGACAGGTTTAAGAATAAGGGAACAGAAAAATAAAAATTAAAAATAAAGATTTCGTTTTTTTTTCGGCCTATCTCCGGAACTATCCGGAATTAGTAAACTTTTTTTTTAGTTTTGAGCAAAGCAAAGCCATGATTGTTTTCCACAAAACAAAACTACACAACGTTAGCATCATCAGGAGACGATAAACAATAAACTAAATTAACCTACGCTCTATCTTATATACAATCTTTAAGTGGGCGGAGATAAGACTAATAATTTGTGATTGATCACGATTTATAATCCTATCTCCCCTCAACTAAAGAATAAAGTGTACTAAACGGGATGGGTCCTTCATCTTTATTTAAACTGTTTCTGGATTTAATGATTTCCATACTTTCATATGCATTCAAAAGTCTTTTGTTTGGTACACTTTTTAGAAGTTTTAGGTTATTTAATGTGAATCTATGATTGTTTTCAAAAGCATGCTTGGCCACACTTGACTTTTCTGTTCTTCCGTATTTTAAGTTTGCTAAGTGTTCTTTAAAACGTGTTTGAATAGAGCGTCTCGGTAGGCCAACATATTTTTTGTCACAATCCATGCAACTAATTTCGTAAATTCCACTTTTTCCTAAAACTGTAGTTTTATCCTTGGGATTTCCTAGTAAACTTCTTATTGTGTTACCGGATTGATATACTAACTTGAGACCGGTGTTATTAAATACTTTTTGTAATCCTTTCGTATAATTAGGATTATAAGGAATTGATACAAATTTTGAGTCGCAGGTATCTATTTGTCTGAAAAAAGTGGAATTCCGAAAGGTCTTTTGAAAAGAATGTCTATTTATCAGCTTATTTATTAAGCCTTCGTCGTAACCGTTTTCGCCAGCTATATTCCTAATCCTAATTCCTTTTCTGCTTTAAATCTTTCTTTTTTTAAGGGGAAATTTACTAATCTCTATGTTAAAAAGTGCAAACTTGCAAGCTTATGTTTGAAAGTTTGAGACAATGATGTGTTTGAAATTAACTCTGTGTTTCGGACTTCCACTGTCTATTTTTTATTTGTACACGACGTTTCGATCAGTACAATCTCTGATCGTCTTCATATACTGTGAGAAATTACTCAACCTTGAAGTTTAAGAAGTTGGCTCCGCCCAAAGAGGGGCTTCCAAATATTTGAGATTTCAACACTTGGTTTACTGAAAATACCCTGATTCTGCCCAATACAGGCAGCTTCAAGGAATTTTCGTTTCTTCCAGTGGAAGCGCCTCCTTGGGCGGAGCTAACTTCTTAAACTTCAAGGTTGAGTGATTTCTCACAGTATATAAGCACGTAGCCTTAGGAGTTGATTGTAGTTTGCACCTGAAGACGATCAGAGATTGTACTGATCGAAACGTCGTGTATAACTAAAATATAGACAATGGAAGTCCGAAATACTTAGTTAATTGCAAGCTTATGTTGTAAGCAATGAAAAGAGTCATTTGGAATATACCTGTTGGTGGCCGTTCCTTTTCTGTATAGGTCAAAGTCCAATTTATTTTTATTTCTTATAACTAAAGTGTCTAAAAATGGCAGTGTACCATTGTTCTCTGTTTCGTAAGTAAATTTAATTGTGGGAAATTTGTTATTTATTTTTTCCATAAAATTTTCAACACTAGTTACTTTAGAGTTGAATACTGCAAACACATCGTCTACATACCTGAATCATACTCTGGGGAAATACTCAAATTCTTTACTTATATCTGATTCAAATTTGCTCATAAAGAGGTTTGCGATAAAAGGTGATAAACTATTACCCAGTGTGGTTCCTTCTAATTGTTGGTAGTAGTTATTTTTATATTGAAAGTAATTTTGATTCATGCAGAGTTTTGTCACAGATAGGTATTCTAAAGTCTGTTTGTCTTCTAGATTGTTTTTTGTTAGTAGTTTCTCCAGGTATTGGGGATCGGCACACTAGGGAACAACGAACTAACATCAAACGGGATTAAAATATCACCTTCTTGGAGTGAAATATTTTTAACTTTATTTGTTGATAAATTCAAGGAAATTTTGAAAAGAAAAACTTTTTTCCTTTATAGGTAAATTTTCAAACTCGTTTGCTAGCCATTTCTAAATGTTGTAAGTAGGTGATCCTACAGCAGAAACTATAGGTCTAACCGATTTTCCAGGCTTGTGGATTTTCGAAAGACAATACAGTTTCGGCATAGTGGGATTGCTTACTTGTAGCTTATATTTGATATTGTCAGTAATAATATTGTTACATTTTTTAATTGTTTTTTACTTCGTTAATCATTTTTGGTAAGGGGTTCTTTGGGACTTGTTTGTGGGACTTGTTTGTAGGTTATTAGGTTATCTATCCTTTCGAAATAATCTGATTTATCTAATATAACAACTTTATTACCCTTGTCAGCCTTTAGATAGAAAACATCTTTTTCTCTAAAACTTTTAAATATTTTATTGCATAGTTTTGAGCAAAGCACCAAATTGTGCAACTTTGCCCTAATTTAAACCTTTTCGTATCTCCTACTGTTTAGGAGATCCCCATGGTAAGCTTCGAATTTGAAATATCCTGTATATCATTACAATATGTTTAAACATTTATCTTGCCTGTAACCGTAATCACACAATGTGCCTGTAAGTGAGTGAGTGAGTTACAAAAACTACCTTGTAAAAGTAATTTAAAAATAAAACTGTAATAAAAAAAACTAAAGAAAGTATACAAATGAAATTATAAATTTGATGTCTATTATTGGAAGGCAAAGATTTGGGGTTTTATTTAGTTCAAAAATCCTACTTTTAATTTTATTCTTTACCTTTTTATAGGATTTTTTCCTGCAACATTATGGAATTAATAGCACATTATAAACCTAGGGAGTAAAGTGGTACATTTAATCCCGAGGCAAAAAGTTTATAGCCCAACCGAAGGGAGGGCTATAATTTGTCGAGGGATTAAGCATCACTTTACTCCTGACGTTTATATACTATTTTATGCACTTAGAATAAGCAGAAAAGTAAAAAAAATAACTATATTTTTTTATTTATTTATAAAAAAATCGCACTCTGTAGACAAACGGCCACATGTACCTTCGCTCTGTCTTTATGTCAAACGATAACATCCAGTATGCCGAAACGCAGAAACATATGCGTCGCTATGTCAATAAATTTTACTTTATTTCCCTAGGGAATGGGTGCATTCATTCCCGGAAGTACATAAAATAAATTTTCGGTGCCATGACAATTTTGAACTGCCGTTCTTGATGTTCTTTGAGACATCGCTCTTGTGGTTGCGTTATGAGCAATTATTGTTTTATTAAACTTATTAAGGTAGATAGAAAATAATCTACGTTATCACTTAAGTACATACCGAGAGACAGGTTTAATGTATAGTTTGTATAACTTCACAATTTGTTTTTTCGACCAGCCTATTGGTATTGGGAGTATTTTGTTTTTCTAAATGCAATAATTTTTAATATTTTTTCTGGGCAATCGATACAGTAATAGATTCTGATAGGGTGATCCCCACACCGCTAGCCCGTAACAAACTACCGATTCTACTAAAGATTTGTAAACACTAAGTAAATTTTTCTGCGATAAAACATGACGTAACTATATAACTTATAGTAAAGTTTTCGTATTTTTTGTATTCCACTTCATGAGTTGGTCCATCACAATACCAAGATACTTTATTTGGTCTGTTGATCTTATTTTTGGAGCAAAATTACAGTTTCCAGAATATTGATGACAAGAAGTCCCTTCTCTGTGATCGAGTAACACATGAAAGCAGTTTTTTCGATATTAAGTGCTAGTAAACTTGCGTAATAAGGTTCTCTCTAAAACCGTACTGGTTGTTTGAAATAAGTTTCCAAATAAATTTATATATTCTAACTTAAAAAGAGTTTGTGTTTTGGACTTATTTATACACGACGTTTTGATCAATACAATCTCTGATCGTCTTCAGGTAAAAACTGTTATCTATTCCTAAGGCTACGTACTTATATACTATGAGAAATCACTCAACCCTGAATTTTAAGAAGTTGGATCCGCCCAAGGAGAGGCTCCCAAATATTTGGAATTTCAGCACTTGGTTTACTGAAAATACTCTGAGTCTGCACAATAAAGGCAGCTTCAAGGAATTTTCGTTTCTTTCAGTGTGACTCCTTGTGCAAAACCTTTGCTTCTCTCCACTTCATTCGGTGTTGTTTTGACCATACATGTTCGGCGATTCCTGATTTCGTTGTTTCACCTCTTTGGGTATTCGTCTGGTGTTCCTTAATCCTAAAAGATAGTGGTCTTTTTTGTTTCGACTATGTATGATTCACCACACTCATAAGGAACTTGGTAAATGCATTCCCTATTTTGTTTGTTCTCCAGTTTTGTTTTACTAAGAAGGCTTCGAATTGTTTTATTAGATTTAAAAGCTGTTTTAGTATTAAAGTTGTTCGCTATTCTTCAAATTTTCTCTGATACTCTTTTAATGTATGGAATTATAAAAAATGCATATTGGGCAGAATCAGGGCATTTACAGTAAACCAAGTATTGTAATTCCAAATATTTGGAAGCCCTTCTTTGGGCGGAGCCAACTTCTTAAAGTTCACGGTTGAGTGATTTCCGATGGTATATAACCACGTAGCCTTAGGAATATATTGTATTTTGCACCTGAAGACGACCAGAGATTGCACTGATCGAAACGTCGTGTATAAATAAAATATAGACAATGGAAATCCGAAATACAGAAGTACTTTAAAAAGAGTTGTTAAGTTGATATTGTCAAAAAAAACCGGACAAAATGTTTTCCATCATAACTTTCGAACCATACCACTGATTTTAATGCAACAAACTGCTCTTTGCAGTAAATTGTGCAGGACTTTAAGCAAAAATATTTTTATGTCCGCCGTCTTAAAATCTAAGGTGGCGGAAAGAAACAAACTTTACTCTTCAAGGAGCCACGTTTATTCTTATGTTACGGAATATTTTTGGATTTTTTTAGAAACTCGTAAAAAGCTTTGGTTTTGCAACGCAACGCAAAATTTCTAAACCGATTTTGATGAAATAAAAAGACTTATGGCGAAAATCGGTTGTTCTTTAACCACTGCAATTGAAATTTGCCGCCATCTTGAAATCCAAGATGGCGGACAGAATCAAACTTGACCCTTCAAAGAGGCTCGTTTATTCATATGTTCTGTAAACTTTTAAATATTTTTTTTGCATAAAAGTTCTGCTTTCACCACGCACAACGAGGTATTAATCATCAAAATCGGTTTGTTGGTTCTCAAAAAATTAATTTTTGTTTCCAACACTGTTTTCCAGATTATATGATTGCCTTGTCAAATTGATACTCAACCGATTTCAATAAAATAAAAAGCACCATGGCGAAGATCACTATCGAAATTTGTCGCCATTTTGAAATCCAAGATAGCGGACACAATTAAATTTATCTCTTCAAAAAAGCTCGTTTATTAGGTTTCAAGAACCTTTTTTAAATTTATAGTAATTTTTTCATAACCGCTAAACCGTTTTTAATAATTTTTATCTAGTTATACGCGGCGGAGACAGAACTTTTTTACGAAATTAAAAAAAAGTTGAAAAGGTTCTCGAAACATAAGAATAATCGAGCGTCTTTGAAGGGTCAAATTTGCTTTTGTCCGCAATCTTGGGTATAAAAACTACGACAAATTTCTATAGTGGTCTTTAAAGTTAAATGGATCTTTGTCATAATTCTTTTTATTAAATTAAAATCGGTTCAGTAATTATGAATTTATGAGTTAATGCAGACGGAATTGAGAAGGCAATCGTATAATCTCGAAAACAGTGATGAAAACAAAAATTAATTTTGTAAGAACCACTAAACCGGTTTTAATGATTTATACCTCGTTGGGCGTGGCGAAATCAGAACTTTTTTACGAATAAAAAAAAATTAGTTTTTATAAAATATGAATAAACGAGCCTTTTTGAAGGGTCAAGTTTGATTCTGTCCGCCATCTTGGATTTCAAGATGGCGGCAAATTTCGATAGCAGTGGTTAAAGACCAGTCAATTTTCGCCATGAGGCTTTTTATTTCATTAAAATCGGTTTAGTAAAAATGAATTTATGTGAAATTATATGCAGACAGAATTGAGACGGCAGTCGCATAATACATAAAACACTGATTGCCATTTTTTTAATTTTTTTGGGAACCACTTAACCGATTTTAATGATTTGCACCTTGTTGTGCGTGGCAGAAACAGAGCTTTTCTACGAATTCATAAAAAAATCCAAAAATCTTCCGTAACATAAGAATAAACGTGGGTCTTTGAAGGGTAAAGGTTGTTTCCTTTCGCCATCTTAGATTTTAAGATGGCGGATAAAAAAATACTTTTATTCAAAGTCCTGCTCAATTCCCTGCAAAGGGCAGTTTGTTGCATTAAAATCGGTGGTATGGTTCGAAAGTTATAACGAAAAATATTTTGTCCGGTTTTTTTATGGCCCACCCGGTATATACTTTTTTAATTATTTCAATTAATAATGTTATCATTACTGTACCATAATACCATCCTATTCATGCGGCTTATTTATTCCGTGTTTTATTTTTAACCCAGTTCTGTAACTCGACAGAAATCGATATGACATAACAACTTATTCCTGAAACTTGTCTGCCCTGTTTGAGGGTCGATTGAGACGGATAAAGGGATAAAGAAATTAACCGATTTATTTTGTTCTATAACGGAAGGATTGCAGAAGGATGGCGTTCCTAGTTGGTTTAAAAAACAAATAGAGAAAAAAAATGACAAACACATAGAATAGTTTAATTAACGTAATTAGGTAAGGTAGTGTGACCATTTATACTTTTTTTGAGAGTACAGTACTCTTTTTCAAAGCTTTGTACTCTGTACTCTATTAAATAAGAAGTGGTTCTCTTTTTTTCTCATATGACAACAATATTCAATAAGTTTTTTCTTATTATTTCTATGATTTAAGACAACCCACCTATTAGGGACATTTTGGATCATCTAAAATAACAGCAAAAATAACTACTTTTGCGATTATAGTAATTAACGATAATAATAACAATTGGAATGTAGATAACGTAAAATTTCCTTAAATGAAACATAACCTAACTTTTGTGAGGACATTGTGTGGTGTGAATTTTGTGAATGTTTTCTTTTTTTTTAGAATATATGTACAGGGAGAAAATGTTAAATTACAATTAGTAATTAGAAAATGATGAAAAATATCATTTGTTACGAAAAAAATTAATGAATTAACCAACCATTTTTTAGTCTGTGATAAAGTCCGTCGTTATCCTTATTTGTTTAGCATCCCCTCTTTTCCCTTACTGCGCAGCCGCACAAATAACGATAACCACAAAAAATGTTATTTCAAACCCTAAAAATAACATTAAAAAAATCAAAAATCTTAAAGTACTTCCTGCATAAATTGCAAAATTTTCGGCTGCGGCGCTATTAATTTACTTATTTGCGAGTTTTCCTTAATTCCATAATTTTTTATTAGCGAGAATTAACTTTGTGCCACTTTTAGCTAAACGTTAAAAAATGGCATTTTTTATATAGTTTTCTTAAAATTTTTAATTAAAATTATCTATATATAAAGTATCCCAAAGCTTTTTAAAACGTGTTTTTAAAAACCAGTGTTTAAGATTTTTTAAGTATTGATTTTTTTTCAAAAATGTTCAAAGAAGACCTGTTTTTAAGAGAAAAAATAATAAAGTTTATTTAAAAAAATTTGTTTGGCAGGTGGATTTTGGCGGAATTTTATGGTTATGGATAAGTTGCGTTTTAAACAAATTATATTAGGTAGCCATTATTCTTTACGTTCTTTACATAAAACAATGTTCCTCTATTTTATTGTGTTTTCCATTCCATTTACATGTCTGGACAACTACCAACTATATAAGACTTATTTTGCAGGAAAAATGTTTCTTCAGTTCTGTCCCCACTCAGGAATAGTGGGATTTTTACTTAGTATTGTCTCTATTTCAT
Organism: Oxystoma pomonae; assembly: GCA_963921995.1. NCBI lineage: Eukaryota > Metazoa > Arthropoda > Insecta > Coleoptera > Brentidae > Oxystoma > Oxystoma pomonae. The sequence continues at coordinate 23,450,482 of OY998164.1, read as the reverse complement.
TTGTATAGGGAAAGAGGCCTATCCTATTCTGAGAACAGCGACGTACTGAGAAAAATTGGGGCCTGGGCGGTATCTTCAGATGGGGGCCCCCCTCTGATTTTTTTATATACTTATATTAGTTTTATTTGACAAAAACACAATATTAAATTCCAAAATGTTTGTAAATATGATATTTACAGGTGCCTATTGACAAAGAAGAAATATAAGTCAACTAAAAAAAGCTGAAAAATTTAATTCAGATAGATCTCTTTTTTCTACCTTTTACCGTTGAAAACGCTTGGATAACTTCATTAAAATCGATGTTTTTAGGCACTTCGATCTCAATGGATAATATCGCCAAACTTGTTATCCGTTCTTGGCTCAATGTGGAGCGCAAATAATTTTTAATCATGTATTAATGTAGGGTTTGAAAAGCATAATGTAATAAATACTTTCAGATTTAAAAAAAAAAATTGAAACTGAATCGCAAAATTCATATTTAACAGTAAATTTAAGAAAATTTAAACAACTCCAAGATGAATATTAATTTTTATTACCAAAGAATCAATTTAATGGTTGATTTAAATAAACATCACTGCACCAAAAAAAAGCACCGTTTCCTAAAACAAAATACATTGAGCCAATATATTTTGTATATGATTTTTGCTCCGATGTAAAGTTTTATAAATATTATAATCAAGTTTACATAAATTTTATCGCCAAAACGAGTTATTGATTTTACTACTGCAAGACACAGTTTCAAAAAAAAGTTGTTACAATATAAAGAGTCTTTAAGAATGATTTTTGTGAAGGGTGTTATGAAATCAAGGATTAAGAGACATGTTTTCATAGCTTTTAGTTACACCTAAGAATGAATTTAGTAAAAGACTGTTACGTACATACATTCCATAACAACTTTTAAACGACAGTCAATAATCGCCATTTATTAAATTTATTTAAGGCATTTATTAAAACCGTCAACATGTTTTATTTATTTCATATGCTCTTTTATTATCTCCATAACCTGTACATACTATTAATAACCACTCTCTATAAAATGTCAAGAAACATTTTTCATTGATTTATTACTTTATATACTTTATATGACAATTTTTATAACTTTTCTCCGATTTTTATAATAGTTACGTTTTATTGATGTACAATTATCTCTAAAAAATTAATAAACGCCTGTTATTAATACTATGTACGATATTTTTTTCAGTGTAATAAAATCAAAAATATATTTTAAAGGGTTTCGACTTTGGGAACAATAACTTTCTTCAAGTAATGATATAAGCAAGTGTAAGATTTTTATATCTTTGTCAATTTTATCAGTTTTTTTACTACACATATTGTTTCAAATTATTAAACAAAAATTAAACTATGACTTGGGATCTATTTTTGAAATAGAAAGTCAGTGGTTGAAGCACCTCTTTCCTAGATGGATGTCAGACAGACTGAGAGAGAAATTCCGGATGTCTTTTTCTATCATTTTAGGTGTCTTATACCTATTTATGCATGAATGATGATGAGTTCTGACTTTTATCGGTTTTCCAGAAAGCGGCCCCTCTGTGTGCGTATACTTGGTGCTTTTATCTTATAACTTAGAGTAGGTATTTGGATAATATTCCAAGGGGGCCCCCCATAACCCGCCCCTCCCGCCCTCCTCTTAGTTCGCCACTGCATGAGAAGCTGCTCACTGAATTAAGAATGAATTGCAATTGTTTCTTCTCCACTCTCTTTTTCTTTGGAATTTTTCCCCACTCTAGGAGCCCACAAAAAAAAACGAATTTACAAGAACCGAAACACAGTTGAACAGAAAATAAAACGTCTGAAACGAAATATGAACGAAAATAAAACGCCCAGAAAATAATGGACACGAATATAATTTTATAGAATTTTAATTTTCTCGATCCTTAAAATGTCAGAATTACAAAAGTATCGAAAATAATTTTTTAGAAACGAAAAACACCCGAACCACAGATTGATAGAAAGTAATATGCCCGATACTTAAATGAGCAGAACCACAATCCACCAAATCGCTATTGGCAGGGCCGGATTTTACGGTCGTGCAACTCGTGTGCCGCACGAGAGCGGCAGCCCGAGGGGGCGGCATTTTATACAGATTAAAAAAAATAGATAAATTATATTGCACGAACAGACGGCCGAGTGTTGGGGCGCGTGCTACAGAGCAACTAGTACGAGAAAGCCCCGCAAAGTAGTACGAGCGCCCCCGGCCAATCACCTGCTAGCGATAATCAATAAACTTATCACCTACGGAGAGACGCATACCCTAAAATAAGATCTTCGTTTCTTAGAAAAGGGGCGGCAACTTTTATTAATGTCAGAGTTGGCCGTAAAGTATTTGGATTGCATGTTATTTTTTCCTTTTTTTTCCAATAAAAACAAAACATTTTCATAAAACACTGAAAGAACTTTATTTCTTTGTTAAAGCAAACAAACTGTGAATTTAAATCTAGGCCTAAAATAATAAAGCGTTTGTATTTAAGCAATTTTTTCTATCTTTTTGTTGAGTTGTTGCGTGCACACACACTAAAAATCGAAAGAAGTTTTGTATTTTGTGCAAATTTATTTAATTTTAATTTTAAATTGTGAACATGTTTTCGGCCAAGTATGCCATCATTAGTCTTCAACAATCATTACTTCTGTCATTTGACTTTATGCCATTTGACTTTGAAAAACACTTTAAAATTTGGACGCACACATCTCAAAAATATACTATAATATTAACTTATTTTTGTGAAGTATCAAGTTCTTAAAGCCTTTAAAATTGGCGAAGAACGTGACCATGCCTTAAAATATTTTAACACCTCTAAAAGTAAATGATTTAATAAGTATTTAACTAAAGTATTTTAAGGTCCATAAAAGATAGTGTCTCTCCGTTTTATATGAAAAAATACATTTTTTAAAATTCTTGAACGTTGCTTCGTAGTCTGGAGACGTACCGACTCCTGAAAGTTGTTGAAACTCGAAGATTTCAACGGAGAGTGTTGTTGGCGGCAGCTTGCTTCGCCTTTATAAGGTAGCTCCTCTGCACTTCCTGGAATCTTGAGAGAGAATCTTGAGATCGTGGTTCTCCGCGCGGGTTTTGAGTGATAACAACAAGAGTTTTTAAATTATATTCAAATCTAACCAACTAAATTAAATAAGAAAGTGCCTGTGTTTTCTTTCTTAGAATATCTATAAAATTGTGTGATTGTGAAGAGAAATTAATCCAGCAGTTGACGTGTTTTTGGATTTTTTTATTCAACCAAATTCTAACCCGCTAGAAGCACCGTTCCGTTTAAAGAATCCACCCTGTATATGTTGTTTTAAATATAATATATTATATAAAAAAATTATTTGTGAAAATTGTTATTGTCAAAAAATTATTTGTGAAAATTATTATTGTCAAAAAATTATTTGTGAAAATTATTATTGCCAAAAAATTACCCACTCCCCCCCCCTTCGAAGCAAAAAGTTTCTTATGGGGAGCGGCAAAACAAGCTCTTGCATCAGGGCGGCCAAAGAGCTAGGACCGGCCCTGCTTTTGGGCATACGTCAAAATTTAAATCTCTAGAGCGCCCTAGGCCCTGGATTGCAGCGTTGACAAGTTTCTCTATTTGGAAGATGACACGAGGACTTTTTTTATTAAACGATTTTATTTAACTTCACAGTTTCTGAGTCTATCAATTCTTGCGATTCTATTTTGACACACTTCCCGTGAACCGATTTTAATAATATGAAAAAATTTGGTGGTAGAGGGTGGTTGAGGGCTGTAAAAGGGGACTCTTTTCTGCCGTGAGCGTGGCAACCTAGCAATTGAATTCGGTTCAAATCATTTTCGGACATATTGCGGTTCTTGAATTTTGTGGTTCGGCATTATTATGTTTCTATTAAATTATACTCGTTAAAAATATTTTCTGACATTTTGTGTGTCTATGGTAATATGTTTCGTTTAAATATAATTCTATGCATATATTTTTTAGCGATTTGATTTTCCCGTCCTTTTATTTTCGAGACAACTTTTTTCGGACCAATTATTTTCTTTTCTTTCAAATTCTGACAAATTATATTTCTGGCAAATTTGGTTTCGAATTTTTTATAGAGACCAACCTATTTTAGTGTGTATTCTTAAGCTGTATAACTTGCGGTTGATATCATTTTCAAATGTATCAAACAGTTCTGCTAATTTTTTTAAATTAATTTTTAAGATCTTTACAATGTACCTCCCATAACTCTCTTTTAAATATTTCGAATCTGTCTCGATATTAAAAGCGCAAGTTAGCAAGCTTGTGCCTTGCAAGTAAACTTTCACTTATAATCTCCCTAGAGCTTAAATTATTTCCGAAAATTTTTTTGAGGTGCGAATTTTCTTATAAAAATTCGGTACGAAAATTTTATACCAAAAATTATTAAAAAAAAATACAAATTTTGACAATTTGCTTTGAGGTTTGGTGTTTTAATATAAGTAAGGTGGCTCTTTAATTACTTTTTTGACACTTTGCATGTCTGTGTTACCTATATTGTGGCTATTCACTTATTTATCTATTATTTTTACAATTCCCCTCTACTCTAGTAAAATAAGGTGCATCTTTGTATTAAGTTGATTATATTCTATTTAAATCACACAATATTATAGTACTAGAAGATAGGAAAAAATAGGCGTATAGGCATATGTGTTATATTGGACGCTAGGTGTTTTGTATTTCAAATAGTTTGAATTTGTTTTTTTTTCACTTTCCCTTTGCCCTAGTAAAAAAAGCGATTCCCAAAATCCCGAAATGAACACATTTCTTCATACTCTAATTCTCTTATACCACTAGAGAGAGGAAAAATTAATTATTCTTATTAAGTCGACGACAATTTAACGCGGTAAGTATTTAGGTAGGAAACATAAAATCTGCGAAGTTGGCTGTGCTTGCTGCAGTGCATTGGTGGAATGACGTTTCAGCAATATCTTTTTGTTTTGTTTATTAATTATTCTTCGTCATATTAAATTTTGTTGTCGCAAAGAAAATATCATAAAATCAATAGAAAATTGTACCTACGCCTCTGTTGTTATTCTGACATCTGCACGAGATAGCTGTCAAGCCAGGGAAATTATCACTTATTAATTTTTTAACAAGGTCACGTGACCGAAAAAATTTCCGAAAATTTCGGGTTGTTGCCATAGCAACCTGTCAAAAACAAAGCATCTGATTTGCTTAAAACAAGTGGTATAAAATTTTCAGCAATATTTCTTTAGCGCTCCTGTTTACACGCGTGGCAAACGACTTATAAGAGAAGTCTAAAGCCTGCTTGACATGAAGCAATAAAACATGAATTGATGAACATTAAAATGGCGTAGAATTTAAAAAAAGCACAACATTAGAAATACCTCATTAAAAGTTTAAAATCTGTTTTTGAAGTATTTGGAGATGACGTGAAATAACGACCAAACCCGACAAGAATCGAAGATTCCTTCTTTATTTTATATTTTATATTTCGAGCATCTACATTTTTTGAAAAGCGAGCGCGATATTTCTTTATTTTTTTACCAAAGCGCGATTTAGGGATGTGAGATATTTATCCCGCGCGGTATCTGAATGCGCGATATCGAAGTGCTACGCGATTTTGGTCTGCTTTCAAAATTTTGCGACAATTTATATAAAGATATAGATAAAAAATGACTTTTCCGATTATTTAAAAACTTTGGAACTTAATGCGTTGTCAGAAATGCAGACCTTAATATTTTTATAAACTAAAAAAAAACAAATTTAACCTGGAAGTGAAAAAGAAGTTATCCTCTGAGGGCTTCTGTACAAAGGCAAACGCTGTCACGAGTTGCCTGGCGATCATTTTGCTGCTTTGTACTAGTAGCGATGTTTCAAACAAAATGTGGTGCGTCGCGGGGGTCGTATTTATAAGAGATATGTCGTTCTCGTCTAAATGTATTCATATAACAGTGGCGCACCCAGGAATTGGCTTCGGGGGAGGGGGGGGGGGTTATAATAATAAAAAAAAACTTAATTTGATGTATAAATGTGACCATAATTGATACAAGGAAACAGGTGCTTACTTAAATTATTCCAGGCTCTCTCCGTATATATTTTATTTCTGCTGTTATTTGATTGTGCCAATTGCATATAACCAGGCTTCACGGGTGGGGGGGGGATTTTAACCCCAAAACCACCTACCCCCCGGTTCGAAAAGGCTCTTAATATTTAACTTGTTTATGTCATGTTTGGAACGAGGTTCGACTTTATGGTGGATGCGATAGTAAAACAGCTGCCTGCACTCGTTGCCTACGCCGGGATGGAGGTAACGTTGCGACCACAGCCTCGCACGCATCGATTGCAGTCGAGCATCGTTCAAAAAATTTCATAAATTAATCAAAAATGCAATGTCTTTTGGCTTTGTTTTAAACTCGTCAGGTTTAAGTATGCATTTCAAAAATAGCTAAAAGCATGTATTGACTTTCGCGGATCATGAGAGCTTTTAGCTTTACGATTGGGTGAACGCGGTCTATTTGGGTTTGTTTGTTGACTATTTGAAGCAATTCACCCTAATATTGCATTTTAATTTCATTGTTTTGCTGATTCTTTTGTTCTACAAACAAACTCTACATTGACAAAATGAGAAATTAATTCCCAATATCTATAGTTCAGTTAAATATAAATAAAAAAAGAGAATTTTCCACCATTGACATGAAGAATTTATTTCTCGTTTTGTTATTCTAGTGTTTTGCCGAGCATTTGTTCATGACTTGTTGTTGATCGTTCGTATTCATCTATAAAAACTTATGGCGCACTGATGATCCCTAACAAGGGTGAAACGCGTGTTTCCGTTAAGTCTCCAAGTCGCACCCAGTATGTATTCTTCTGGTACAACGGTGTGTTTTATATAGTTTGTTTTTTTGCTATCGATTCGTCATAATAAAATGCCCGACTGCGACTGGTGGATGGACTGTGTCTGAAACCAGTTGGAGGTTGAACTAGTGGTGAAGGCCAAAAGTCCAACAGTGGGATTTACTAAGATCTAAAATAGTACCCCTCACAGATCTAAATATTTACACCTGTGGGGGGTACTAAATTTTCAAACCAAATTTAAAAAAACACAGTTAGTGAGTTTTTAGACCAACCCTGGCGGGTGGTTTAAATTTATAGCCCCCGGAAAGGATTGTTTTGTGGCAATCGGTAATAAGTTCGTTTAACATTTCCCTAAGAAGTAGTTTATCTTATTTATAATCCTGAGTTGTTTATTAATCAATAAAACACCTCCAATTTTGTCCAGAAAAACGCCATATTTTCAACCCGTTGTCAGCACAAAAAATATATTTATGAGGGCACTACGAGGCAAAACAAACATAACTGAAGGTCACTGATTATGCACGAAAAATATACCAAACAAAAAACCCAAAACAACTATATTAATTTATTTACAAACTGAAAGTAAAACATTGAGGTTATCTAAAAGCTCAGTCAAAATAACTTTCCTTTTCCTTTTAAAGCTGTTGCTTTCATCAGTAGAGGTTGGTGCAAGCCAAGGTGCAAGCAGAGGTAAAAGATCCGAACTCGCTGTTTGTGATTGAACGCAGCGCCAATATTTTTAAACTGACATTTCGATAGTGACAGAAATGTAAAAAACAGTTGCATTTAAGTTTTTTAATACATTTCATAAATAAAAACATTTTTTAAATAAATACAAAATTAATCTACTCCTTATTTTATTATCACCCATATAAATCGTTGTGTGACATCAAGTAATAATTGGAAAAATCAATTCTCAAGGGTAAGTTTTAATTGGAATGACACATAACATAAAATTTTCTTTTCTTCTAAATTAAAACTTTCTTCTTAAATCCAACAAAAGATTGTGTTAAGATGACTATTCAATAAATTTTTTTTTTTTAATTCTTGTTATAATTCAAACTGTGTCCAAAAGTCAAGGAAGGTTGGTTTAAAATGCTTAAACCCAAAAATTTTACTTAAACTTAGGACCGTTCTAAAATAGACTAAACCCTTTTAGTAAATCACACTGCAATAGTTTTTATTTTGGTAAAATTCCTTTATCTTCTCAACATTTTTTATACAACTAAATCCTCCTTCAAATTTTATACATATTTTTTCTCTTTTTTTCACTTGAAACTTCAACTTTTAGAGTCATTAGTAGTAGTAGTAGTAGTAGAGAAGGGGAGGCGCAAAGCCTGGCAAGTAGGCCTCCCTGGGCCCTTTCTGCCCTACCCCGAGCCTGCCCCTAATCCACCGCCTGCACCACTGGTCTGGCAGTCTGCTCATCTGGTTTCACTGTTCTTTTTGCAAAGTCCAGTATTTTGTCCCATTTGAGCGTGCGCAGGTCCTCCTCATCCAGGGTCGGGAAACCGAATAACTGGTATCTCGTCTTCTAGTATGCCTCGCAGTTCGCTATAACGTGTCGAGATGTCTCTTCTGCCCGCCCGCAGGCCCGGCAGATCGAGTAATTCTCCACCGCGATCCGGGTCATGTGCTTCCTTAGTTGGTTGTGACCTGTTATGATACCTGTCAGCAGACCAGCGTCCCTTCGCGATCTTCCCAGAAGCCATTTTTGTCTGACTACATCCGGGCCCTTCACGAAGTCCTTGGTCTGTCTGCATCCTGTTCCTCCTCTCCAAGCGGTCGTCATGGCATCGTTGGCCCATTTATTGAGTCGACTTTGCAATTGCCTCTTGGTTGTTCCTAGGAGTGGTTCTCTCTCGTTACCCGGCACCCCCATATGTCCCGGTACCCACATTTAGAGTCATTAGACAAGGTATAAATTTTAAATGGTCACTTTTCGCCAGCCCGAAAATACATAAATCTCATGTTGGATTATTTTTTATTAAAAAAAAGTTTTTTTGTTAATCAATACCTTGAAAATGAGGATTCCGTTGACACAATAAATTGATTTTAGGGAAAAATGGCATTATAAATCAACAACTTCTCCTCTCCAGAAGGAACTTCTTGATGCTAAGGAACCTCTGTATATGTGTTCCATTTTTTCCTGAAATCGATTTATTGTGTCAACGGAATTCTCATTTTCAAGGTATTGATTAACAAAAAAAATAAAAAGTTGTTTTTTTAAATAAAAACCCCAACATGGAGATTTATGGATTTTTCTGGCTTGAACATTTAAAATTTATACCTTGTCTAATGACTGTAAAAGTTGAAGTTTCAAGTGAAAAAAAGAGAAAAATGCTTTAGTAAATTCTTTGATGGCGGAGCTGCGTAATATGAAAAGGCCAGGGTTTATTAAAAGGGAAAGAAGGAATGAAAATTATGGCCGTAAAAGAAAAATACCTTTCTAAAACGCACCTTTTTAAACCTCATAAAAAAATGTACGAATATTCCTGTAGATATTGAATGCTCGTATGCACTAACAAAAAAAAAATCAGCTTAAAATGACTTAACTAAGCCATGTTCTATGACACGAGTTTTTTCTTTACGCTATTGGCATGAAGCCGAATATTTTTACCAAAAACGTGTAAAAAATGGCACCTAAATAGACCTAAATATCGTTAATATCCTTTAATTACCTCCAATTGTATATATATTTTCTCAGTTACTAAAAAAATTTAGCTAAAAGGGTTCCCCTTGATTCATAATAAACTTTTGACTCAATTTTCTTCTAGCTAGTTTACTATAGTAATAGTGTGGTCGTCAAAACAACAATTTGAGACTATAAATTTTGAATACTCTGTTGTATTGCGTAAAAGTGCACCTTACGTAATAATTACCCCCATAAACGACTTCTTGGTCGTATTCTTTTATAGTGCTGTTACTTATTTGCCTCCATAGGTTAAGGAGCTTCAATACATACGACAGTTACGTGTTAAACGGTTCGGAACTATTTGGAGTTTGGCGAGTCTGCGCAGATATGCACGCGACCAATAACCATACTTTTATATTGATTTTTCTTTTCTAGTTTGTAATATGACCACTAGATGACTCATGGTTAAATTCGCGATACCCGTACTATTGACTTTTTGTTAGTTTGTAATATGACCACTAGATGATGCTCACTTAAATTTCCGTTTTTTTTTAATTTGCAAGCAATTTGTGTTTAGTTAAGTTAGTGTTAGTATAATATGTTTTTTTGCTAGACACTAAACAAAATTGTTAATTATTAAAGTAACACTCGTGGCATATCGGCCAAAGCGTTTTTGTTTCTCACTTCATTACGACCAGACCTCCAATGTCTAATGGAGAATTCAGACACCCACAGACCTGTTAATTATTTTGAGGTAAAATAAAAAAGCATATTTAAAAAAAATAAATACAAATTACCCATAATAATGCACTTGTAGTACAAAATCTGTGGTTGTTTAATTATAAAAGATTATGGCATATATTTCAAAATAAGTTAGTTATATTTTTGATAATATATACAGTATTACAATATTATCTTGTCTGTGCTTTTTTAAATATTAAATAATTATCTTTAAAATATTTATTCCAAACTAAATTTGTAAAACAAAAAAAAAAAATTTAAACTTAAAAAATTAAAAAAATTACTGTATATATGTAGGGCAATTTTTGGTAAATGTACACACTACAAAAAATCATGGTGGAAATAATATTAATGAAAGTAAAACAAAGCGTTTTTGTTTCTCACTTCATTACGACCAGGCCTCCAATGTCTAATGGAGAATCCAGACACATACAGACCTGTTTCATCCTTATTAGGAATCATCGGAGAGTCATAGGATTATACCTGGCAGTTGAAGCTACAGAGTGACCATGCACACCTCTAGAATTTAAAACAAAAAGTTTGTAATCCTTGGGGACGTAGTAACTGTGTGCGCCACCTGTCGAATAAACCGAGAAACAAAAACAAATTGAAAAATGCAAGACATCGTAAATACAGAATCCTGTACCGTTCAGCAGGTTATAAAGTAGAAACCTGTAAAAGTATAAGGTCACTGTAACATGACTCTTAAAAAGAGGTAACGTTCGCAGCAGCACCAATTGCCACAAAACAATACTATTATATGCCAAATTTTTGGCGTATTCACCATTTGCCACTTTAAAACCTGTAAAAAAATTAGTTTTAGGAAATTTTCTCCTAAAATTTGGTATATTGTGAGAAAAAAGCAGTTTTTCAGTGGTATTTTGCAATAACAATACCAAATAATCAATAACTTTGTGTCTTTTCTTATAGGTAAGCGATTTTTGAAAATTGGCTTTAAAATTTAGTACCCCCGCAGGTGTATAAATTTAGAGCGGTGGGGGGTACTATTTTAGACCTTAGTAAATCTCACTGAAAAATTCTACTGGAGATTTTAGATAAAACTAAAAAAAAATTATAAATAACCTAGCGTTAATAATAGTATACTTTCTAGGATAAAAACCTCCAAAAAAAACTTTTCGTAAAAAGTCCCTTAAAAAACACTAGGAAAAAATTATTAAGACTAATGCAAATCCAACCCAACTCAAGCTAAACGCAGACCAACTCAACCTAAACCAACCCAAAATTAATATTTTTTTTATTTTTAATTATTTTTTAATGGACAATCAAATTTTCGCGTGGGTTTGTCTTCCGGGATTTTCTTTTTCGGGAGGTTTTTCTCAGCTATATAAAAAAATTAATAAAAATATAATGATTTATTGGTGCGTACCAGTGGAAACGGTAAAATATTAATAGTAGATTATAATCATTATAAAATTATTATTTCAATTGATACGAAATTAAATGACTTCGAATCGATAAAAGGTTTTTTTAATTGTTTGCGATGCGTTGCGTTAAGTTAAAAATGTTTATTTAGAATGTAGGTACAATCGTGCTAAAAATTTAAAAAATAGCTCTTCCATGCCAATGGGGGTTAGGTTTTTACACTTTTCCTATAAGTAAATTAGCATTTCACCCGCTGGGGGAGGGGGTAGTAAAAAATTTCATGAATAATTGAAAAAATATATTTTTTGGATTCTGGGTGACATTTTCTTCGATTTGATACCCCACAACCCATATTGTAGTGGGTCAATATTTTTATCGAATATAGGTAATAACAAATTAATAGAAAAAATACTTTTTGCTTGCTTGATACCCTGCAACCCATATTTTAACAGGTCACTATTTTTATCAAATCTTATTAATAGCATGTGCCCATTTATTTTATTAGTAAAAGGAACGAGGATATAAGCTAAATATCCTCGTTGGTAGAGTCTATAATACCAATTTATAAACCTCTATGACCGTTTTCTTCTGAGATACAGAGGATCCCTTTACCCCCTTCAAAATGGAGTTATCGGTATTTCTCCACCCCCCAGTTAAAATTTCGAAAAACCCCAAAACAAGTTTTTACTTATTTTATAAGAAGAATATACATATCAATTTTGGTTTTCGATAAAAATCCATATTTTAATATATTTTAATATAATTTAAAAGGTCAAAAAAAACAGATCCAAAAAAATCTTAAAAATTACACAATTTTATATAGTTATACAATTGTCATTATACTCATCAAAAAATAAAAAGGACTTCAAAATTACAAATGTATGAAGAGAAAACAATAGATAAGAAGAAGAAGGAACAAAACTTTTGGAAAGCTTGGTTTAATAAAAGAGTTTTAATAAATTAGTTTTACATTTAGGCCGAAAATCCTGTTGTTGCTTTATTAGTATCGATTGACATATAGGTAATGGATAATGAAACTACATCAAATAGTTAACCAAATAAAAATATTATATTTATTGTGCCTTTGTTAACAAATTTTAGGCGATATTCAACAAGAAATAAGCGCTTTTTTGTTTTTTATTTTTACTTTCTATTTCTAAATCTCTGATAATTATATTAATGAAGCAAATATTATTTATTGTGATGTGATCTGAAATAGCAAGCAATAAGAAGTCTTCATTTGATTTTTACAAAAAGAATACAGATTGTAAAATTTCTTTAAAATATTATACATGTCTTTTTATTGAAATCGTTAATTTTTTTACAATAAAAAAAAAATTTACAGGACACTAGAAGCTTCGACGACAGAAATAAAAATTATTGCCACAACCTGTAAATCAAATGCAAGTATCAATCATAATAATCATAATTGTCTTTTTTTCAACAGACCAGAAAGTACGCACTTGTCCCATTTACAGTCAATTTGGCAATGATTTATATATTCAGCCAACTTGACATACTTTTAAATGTTGCCATTTCTGACAGCAATAATTTATACACTGCCAATCTTCATTTTTTGCTTATTATTACAAACTAAAGAACTTTTTCGAGTTAAATAATTAGGAAGCGGTATTGTTTGTGGATAATAACTTGATACTACCATAGTGACCTGCGGTTGACATATTCATGGAAAGGCTGAAAATAAAAATTTTAAAAGGGAATTGTTTTCAAAATTGTGCTTTATTGTTAGTTAAAAAAAAAGTTTTAGCAATATTATTCAATTATATTTTATTAGATTTTATTATTGTCCTTAAAAATATTGGGGTCTTTAAAAAACTGTATAATTCAAACAAGAAAAATAACAAAATTGGGTATTTAGTATAAAAACGAAACAACCCCCGATAAAAAATCCGAATAAAACCCGAAAAAATACCCGAAAATAAAAAATATTACTTTGGGTGAGTTGTAAAATTTTTTTTCCTACTAGCGTGCGTAAAAGTGCACTACTGCGCACGAATTTGCGTGCGGGAATAGATTTACCCTGTGACTTCCTGACTTTAATTACAGAGAAATCTAATTATTCTTGCTTAGGAATTAAGCTATTTCCGCCAGTTTTCACCAAGTATTTACGAAAAAATCATGTCGCAACAATGATTTATAGTGTAAAGATGGTGTATTTTGAGAAGTTCTTTTCGTTCGAGATTTTTAAAAGTATTTTCCTGCTTTCCTTGGATTTGGAATGGAAAAAATAGTGTTAACAACTGGCGGTTAAACTGTGCTTTTTTATACTCGCGTTTTTAAATACCTCGCTGCCCTCGTTATTTAAACCAACGCTTGTAAAAAAAGCACTATTTTAGCCACTAGTTGTTAAAACTACTATTTCCTACTGGTGTGCGGAAAAGTTATTTTTCCGCACAATTTTTAGTTTTGAAAGTTTTACTTTTCCGCTCGATTTTTCTTTTCCACATGATTTCTACTTTTCGCACGACTTTTAATTTAACGCACGATTTTCACTTTAAAGGACAATATTTTATCTATGGGTACCATTTTTCACTACTACTAAGTAACTTTTTCGCACCAGTGCCGTACAGTAAGTTTTACGCAAGATTTTTGTATTGTTAAAAATGAAGATATTTAGGACTAATTAAATGATTTATGTAACTATTCTATCTTATGTGTCATTTTGTATCATTATTGTAAAAACTTTTGCGTATTAACATTTTTTTCGAGAAGATGGACAAAAATGATTGTAGGAAAAACATTGTACCTAACTCTTGCGGAAAATGCCTTTTCCACCCTTGACGGCTTGCCCGAGCTCCGCTCCGCGTCGTTCGTGCAACTACTGCACTTGTTAACTAAATAACTATTTCGTCCATGAGTTTTTTCCGTTTTTTTTCGGGGACTTTTTTTCATAAATTTTAAAAATATACAAATTACCTTAATACTCTGGCTAAAACCGATAATTGACCTCTATAACTTTCTATTGGTTTAAACTCAATGATACGGATGGGTTTATTTCTGAATATGTTCCGCGAACGACGCGACGATGTTTTGTTTTTATGAATAGAATATCGATAAACTTGTGAATTGTGTGTTTACAAAAGTATAGATAAACAAAAAGTGACTATCAAGGTAAAGTACTCTGCTGAATTTAAATTGTGAAAAACAGTGATTTTGCAAAGTAATAAAATTTAAATCCATCAATTTGTGCATATTGAATATAATTAGTAGCATTATTACTCTTCGAGGTTATTTTCAGTGGCGAGTTAAGGTGAGTTTTTATATGTGTGTCATTGCGTTGATAGGTTAATCATTTTGCTTAGGTTTATTCTATACGGTCATTGACTTGAAATTATGAATAGATAAATTTAGGATAAAGTAATAAACAGGTCCTACGGGTACCCAGCATAGATTGTCAGAATTTAAATTGTTATTTAAACATTTTTTGTAAGAACAATTTACCATAAATACGTAATTCCACCAGAATCGCAATAAGCCGCTTTCAATTGACGTCACACGCAAATAATTCAACATCGGGTCACGTGGTACATCGAAAGTTTTTTTTGGGTCATCCAACCAAAAGTCTAAGCTATGGTTTGTTTTGACAACACATTTGACATCCGAAAATACTTTGACAATTTCAGGTTAAAAATTTTTGTTCATTTTTAGCCTCAAATGTTCAGATGTCAAAATGTGTTGTCATAACAAACCATAGGTTACGTTGGTTCCTAAATAGCATTTTTCCGTCTTCCGACTAGTTTTGTACGGCATCTAATGTCACAGGGAGTTTAAATTTAGTCAGTTGACGACTTTAGTAGTTTAAGTCAAGGATTATACTTTATCTTTCGTTGTTACGACGTCTTAGTTTGTATAGACGGACGTAAGTCGTGGAGATAACGTTTGGGGCCGACAACGCTTCGAAGTCGTTAAGGAGAACGTTAGCATGTAGTACAGAGTAAGACGTAAGCTCGACGTCTGCGCTTGTAGTATTAATGTTAGTAAAGTTTTCTGACGACCGTCCAACGTCTGTACTGCCAACGTTGCAATCAGCAAAAACTACGGTGTCCGTCCCACCATGTATGTGGTGATGATATTTGACCTATACCTGACGGTTTTTCTACGTTAGGGTGTGGAATCTAACCCAATGTAGTGAAAATTAGAATTCTTTTTGTATTTTCGTGCGTGCGGTACATGTTTGTGTTATAACTAATAAATAATGCCGAAAAATAAATAATTCAAATATTCTACCACGTTCTACAGGAAAATAATCAAATTGCTCCATGTCAAGCGGGCTCAAGGAATACAAAAATAACTTACTGATCAATAAATGGTCATTTTCGGCTGAGGCGACTAAAAAAATCAGTATGAATAGCTAGCACAGAACCTAACAGAAGTTATAGATCAAGCTTTATGATTAATTTGGGTAGAGGCTCAACTTTCAACTTACCTTAACTAGGCCTTAAAACAGTTTACCACAAACCGTTGTGTGTTGTGTATCACTTATATTGATCAACGTACACCCATTTGCACCGACTTTTTTTTATTGGTCTTTTAACTAAGAGATCAATAAATTTTATTGTTCTCATAACTTAGAAATTATTTGCACCAACTCTTTTTCTTCTTTACATAGCTGTTTCACCCATGTTGTGTATTCGACACGGCAACGCTGTTAACC
The DNA here is from genome assembly GCA_963921995.1 of Oxystoma pomonae. Taxonomy (NCBI): domain Eukaryota; kingdom Metazoa; phylum Arthropoda; class Insecta; order Coleoptera; family Brentidae; genus Oxystoma; species Oxystoma pomonae. Next base: position 23,434,218 of record OY998164.1, on the reverse strand, counting down.
TAGCCGATTTCGAATGAGATTCCTTGCGAACAGTCTTATCGGAACGCTCTTTCGGATTACTAAACTTCAAAGAATCTGCGATATCTTGTGTTTAAGCACAAAAAAGTGATTTTTTTATCTTTATTTTTAATTTTTAAAAATCTTAAGAAATGAATGTGCAGGACACAAACAAAAGGAAGAGAGCGGTTAATTTTACTCCGCGAGAGCAAAATTTGTTGTTTTCAATTGCTTTAAAATATAAAAAGATTCTAAAATCTCTAAAAAAATCTAAATCTCTTAAAAAACTCCAAGTCGTCCATTTCTTCGTAATAATTTGACCTTTCATTGAAACTCCTAGGAAACCCAAAGTCCACGAAGTCACCAACTTCAATGTCATCATAATACATATCCTGCAACAGTTCTTCGTTCAAAATGTTTACATATTCCATGGTAGAGGCAAAAACTACTAAAAGATAAAGACGTACCGATACCTAGGTAAAATTGAGGACAGGTACTATAAAGGCGTATTCAGAGTTCCGTATATAAGGTAAGCAGTATGAGGTATGCTGTAAGACAGAAGGAAAATAAACTATGGCAGCTTATGGAATACTATGAACAGCAGCATGCGTTTGCTATAGTTTTCTTTTCCTTACCGCTACTTCATATCGCTTACCTTACAGAAGTCTGAATCTGCCTTTAAGGTACAGCATGCAGAATAAAACCTTAAAAATTTACAAATTTTTGTTGTGGATACAAAAGTAGCACAGGACATCCTCAGTACGTCCGAGTTAGGTGCGAATTTTAAGACATCTTTAGGACGTCTTTCTTAGGACTTATTTTTTGGTAACTATGTACTATGAATTACGAAAAAAACGTTATTTTTATTTCATTTAAATACCATTATAACACTTTTTCCATTTATGCTTAGTGGGGAGATGGTTTTAATATTTTGTATGATTTGACTTTTGGAAAGTTCACTTTATAAATATGTTTATATGAATGTACTCATTAACTTTTAGTATTATAGTCATTAGTTTAATATTCGAAATATGTCCTGGAAACGTCCGATTACAAATTTACTAAATATGTCTTAAATCGTTTAAAATTTAAAACAATACCAAAAATGTCCTGGAACTGTCCCAGACATGTCTCATTTGTGCTAGAGACGTCTTAAACCGACATCCTTAAGACGTACTGGAACGTACGTCTCATGGACATCTGGTTTTGTAACAAAAGATGTCCTAAAGACGTCCTTAAGACGTCGAAAGTTCTAAAGTGGGCGTCCTAGGGACGTCCGAATATCTTGAGCGGACATACTATGGACGTCTTTGTGCTACTTGGGTATAAGTATGACAAATATAAAATACGAGTGGGTACATAATAGCCAAAAATTACAAAGCAGATATTTTAAAATGTTTACCTTTTTTACCATTCTAACCTCAAAAACACCCTAATGGAGCTTTAAGTGGCCAACGCTCACCACTTACATAATAAGTGTTTGATGGATACATAAAGTTTCCCTAAAAATTGGTGGAAGGCAAGAAAATTATTAAAGGTACTTTAAAGCATCGATAGCCTATTGGTCTCATAACAAAAGTCACAAAATTTTGCAGGTTACAATTTTTGGCATTCCGTTAAAACTCACTGCTGCCACCATTCTGGGTCGTGGTCCGATGTCGGCGAGACGTAGTGGAGGAATCTTTTTCGGAAGCAAAGTTCCCTAAACAAATTAAGTTAACCAAACACCACCAATGGTCAGACCCACCAGATCGAGTCAAACTTACATGGCTGGCGACCTTGAGGTTCTTGCAGTGTCGTCACTGTAGATGAAACCAACGTGTCGCCAGAACGGGCGACCTATTAAGTAAACAAAAATTGACTAGGGGTCAGGACCAGTCAGATTTAAAAAATAAAACTGGAGTTTTAGTAGAAATCGGGCAAGTTTACTGGAATTCTCTGACGTAGCCATCTTGTCCTTGCGGTAGTTGTGCACAAATAATAAAGCCGATCGGAAATTTTGTATTTTTGTGTAAAATATCATGAAAGCCCATGAACACTGCAATAAAATATTTTTTATTGAAATAGTGAGAAGTGCGTTGGTAATTTTTGCTCTTCAGCCTGGTTTTCAAGCTCGTACAAGTTTCAAGTCTCAATGTTCTTATCACGTTGCATTGAAAAAAATCCTGAAATATTTTTTTGACCTTTGGTTGTTTCGAATCAAAGCGTAGGGATTTTCTAAATTTGGACAAAAATATTAACTAAGTTTGTTGTCCAGCCGTTGAGCTATTTGCACTAAGCACGAATTGGTTCGTAGTACAAATTTCGGTATTCCCTCTATGGAACCCGCATATGGCGACGCCGGTACAACTCGGATTTGTATTCCCCATTTTGGTATAAATTTCGCGTCCTGACGTCAGGTTGTCTACGCCAACCTCGAAACGACGTCCAAATGCTAATTGGGTTGGTTGGCCATGCACAGCATCACTGAAACTGGCTAATTTGTAGAAACTGGTTAGGAACGTTCCCGCTCCTACTCAGAACTTGGACTTTTTCTTACAAAATTACATAATTTTGTGAGATTAGGGACGCTAAGAGAACGGTACTGTGTTATCCATATATTGATAGTGGAGCACGTTAAAGAACCGTAGTCCCGACAAAGGAGTTTAGGTCTTAATTAAATACTTCTAGGAAAAGTTAACTGCCTTCCAAGGGAGCGCTCATCAGACCAGTCTGGTGAGCGGGTAGGGGGGGGGGGTTCAGACAAAAAGTCTCTTGTAGGGTATGGACATAGTTGAGACGTGATTCAGTCACGCCTTACATTGAATATACAACTGGTCGGACGTCAGGTTACGCAAGACCATAGCAAATCACAGAGAGAGAGAGAGAGGTATCAGTGATAAGGGGCATCGAAAAACGAAGAACCCGATTGCGACTCGCGCGAAACAGTTGTCCATAACTTCACACTAAAAAAAAGTTGATGTGTCTATTTTTTGTGTTTTTTATTGTTCTCTCTACATACTCCTCTATTTTAACGGCTGAATAACATTTCTTCTTCCTCTCATCAGAACTTTTCAAGATCTTGTTTGATGCAACCGATTAGCCAGTCGTTGAGATTCCAAACTCCCCCTATTTTTTATAAAGAAAACAGTCAAATTTTGTTTTGCTAAGACCTAATAAAAGAAGGACTTTATCAAGAATCCAGGGAATTTTTGCCAAAACTTTAATATACGTAAGTATTTCTATATGCGCAATGGTGCAGTGGTTGTGGTATATGCCTGGTGAGCATGAGGTTAAGGGTTCGAACCTCGTCATTGCTTTCACTTTTTTTTTATTTTTGTTTTAGTTTAGTGCTCAAAAATATAATTTTTTATTTTATTTGAAACCATATTTTAGGATATAACAAGTTACAATCAAACGTTCTAGGAACGTTCAGAGAACTTTACATTTGCTAACATTTGCCGTTCCGAGAACATTTTGTAACGTTTTACGCTGTTCCTGAAACGTTTCTTACCTAGACAACAAAGTTACGTACCAGGTACGTACCTCTACTAGGGACGTACATATTAATTGCACTTTCCAATGTACGTATTAGGTACGTCCTTGGAATATAGAAAATATCTACCATATACGTGCATTTGTGTACGTACTAAGTACGTACTTTGTATGTCCTGCCGTGGACCAATAAAAGACGTGAATTGGACGTAAAATGTACGATGTACGTACGGTGTGCATACAGGGGATGTTTTTGGTACGTACCTTGGAGGGCGTAGGACATAAATAAATAAAATATGGGGCGCGAATTTTAAAGTCCGAAAACTCCTCAGTTTACTCCTCGCTCCTGATGGTTAATCTTCAGAAAAAAATTCCTGACGGAGGAGGATGGGTATTCATAGTAAGTACAAATATACGCTTTCGCTTTACATAAATTATGTACATATATACCTACTAGGTTCCGAGACATAAAGACGTAAAATGGATGTAAAATGTACGTCCCTGGGACGAATGATGCTGTCTGGGTAGGTTCGGTACGAAAGCCTCTGGAATGTCCTTGGAACGTTGGGTGTTGTTAGGTATACACAGAAAAAAGTTTCATTGAGTCAAATAAATATTTTTTTACCATGGCCCAAACAAGCATTTATTTGAATCAAATAAATTTTTATTTATGTCAAGCAAAATTTATACGGACCTAATAAATGTTTGTTTGTTTCAAATAAATATTTGTTTGGACCATGGGAAACAAATATTTATTTGGCTCAATTAAATCATTTGTCTGTGTGTAACGGGTTTATTTGCTGAAACATCTTACCTTTGGAATTTACCTTGCATAAATCTCTGGTGTGTGATGTTCTAACTGTATTGTGACATTACTGAAGGCACTCTTAACATCTCTTACTTAATTTGTGTCATGATTGATTATAAAATATTTTTGCTACTATAAGTAATTCATGAAAAACTACCTTTATCACAGGTTCCCGAGGTCAGGAAAATTTGTCCTCTTAAAACTTTAACGTTTGAGTTTAGAAAAATAACTAAATAAATAGAGAACCTCTAGCCTTAAGAAAATCTCTTTTTTTTGTCAAGGAAAAACTCAGGAAACACTTATCCTTTTCATTAACTTTTCCTATTTATTTGTAAACAAATAACCTCAAATGTCATAAGTGTCACTAAAATCTAGGGATTTTTGAAATATTTTTGGTTATAAAACCATGTGGAAATTTCTTTCTTTTTTGTGGCTGTCACAGAGGAAGAATTGTAGCTGTGAAATAGCTGATCTTTAGATGCACATTTATGCAAAATTATCAGAGCTAGAGCTTGTTAGATGCTTGATAAGCTAGCTTTTGACTGTAAAGGTCGATTTGAACAATTTTGCTAATAAATATTTTGTGCCGTCACTGGGTTAAATGCCAAACAAATTTCTACAAGGCTTCACACCATCAAGTAAGTTTTTTCTTATTATTTTATTTCTAAACTCTTACAAATAAATTAACAAGAGATATCAAGCCTAAATTAATGCCTAAAAATACCTAATTTTAACGCTGATTCTCCTTTATTTAGAGGCCTGTTTTCACTGCTTTTATTCATTGCCTTTCACCCGTCATAAGCTGTAATTCAGGAAGTCAAGCAGCCCTAAGTTTACTGCCAGATCTACGGGTACCTTTGTAACCAGCCTGCTCACACCCTTGCACTGGATAGTCGATAAGTATAAACTAACCAAGAAAATTCAGACATAACTATAAGGTAGCTGTACTTGATGTAACTCGCATACTGTTTTTTTCTATGTAAACCAACACCCTGCCTGTCATTAGATGAACTCCTAAAGTTAAGTTGAATTGCTGGGAAAGTCTAGAGACACTGTTAGTGGCGTTTGAAATATGCATAACTTAACCCCCAAATTTGTTCAGTTGTGGTATAACTTTCCAAGAGTGAAATCACTTTAAGATAAAGCACCTTACGGTATCGGTACTTTAACTAGCGGCTTTCGGTCGATATATATGCTCCTTTGAATAATAAAACCGGGGATCAAAAGGTTATAAACTTCACTTAGAAAACACTCTGTAAACCGAGGTTAACCAAGGTATTTTTCATGGGCACTTTTGGGTTGCCCAAAGGGAACTAAAATTTGTTATCATTTTCAACAAATGTACCTCACCGAAATTATGATTTTTGTCGAATAAAACGTGACTATTTATTAAAATAACTTGCATTTATTCATGCTTTGGATTTTTGACGTACGACGGCCTGCTTGAATGAGCCAAATTTTAGCGCTGACTCTGGCAAGTTACCGGCTCCTTTCGCTCGTCCCTTTGGGTAGTAGGTAAAAAGAGAGGGATGTCGGTGAAGGGCAATCAGTGCTGAAGCGTTTTGGAACTCGTTCAGCAGAGCATCGTTTATTATCTTGGGAAAAAAAGGATAATAACATGTGTATGACTCAGTTAAACGTGACACCTGTCTTTCTCTGTTTTACATCATTAAATCAAAGGTTAGGGCAATACATTTTGTACAGCAAAAATGCTAAAGGGACAAAAAAGGATCTAAAAAAACTGGATATACCGAAATACATGACGCAGTCTAAACCGTGCCGATAGATAGATCTTTATTTCCCATATTAAGTATAAAATATTCAGATATTATATAAATATGGTTTGTCAAATTTTACAATTTCGAACAATACAATATGAAAGTATAAAAAAAAATTAAAACAATTAAGTATTATAATACATTTAAACATACACACACAATAATATCGCCAAATTTTTTCAGGAACAAAAAAACGAATTTGGCATATTACACAAACAAAACATAAAGTTAAACTTTTCGTTTTAAATTAAAATAAATAAACAAATCAAGTATACTAACACACTGAAAATGAATATTTAAAAGTTACATGTAGTTCAAATTGCTCAAAATATGGGGACTAGAATAGTTTTACGTTTTAAAATATAAGAATTCGTCGATGGTGTCCGTCTCGATATTATACAAAAATACCTATATATTAAAAACGACTACTTAAAAAGTAACATATATTTAAAATTGATTAAAAATATGGTGACTAGAATATTTTTATAGTTTAAGCAGTCTTTTTTGAATGCTTTGTAGTTGCTTACTTCTCTAATTTTTTCTGGCAATTTATTAAAATATCTAATTGATACGTAACCAGGACCCTTCTCTGTTGATTTGGGTAGTTTACAATTTTTTTTTGCGTTTTCCTTCTTGTGTCGTATTCATGACTAGGCTTTACATGATTAAATTTTTGTAGGTTTCTTTTAAGATATGTCACACATTCATATATATACACACCTAAAATAGTCAGGTACTTATTTGCCTTAAATATTCCTCTACAGCTTTCATTAAATTTAGGATTAAAAATAATGCGCATAACTTTTTTTTGTTGAATGAAGACACTTTGCGCATAGCTACTACTTCCCCAAAGTAGAATGTCGTATTTGATATGAAAATAAAAAATGCCATAATAAATGGTTCTAAAACTATTGCTACTGTTACTACCTCTTATCGCATAACCTGACCTACTCAACTTTGCGCATAATCCCTGAATATGCTCTGAATAATTTAGTCACTTATCTATAACTAGACCTGTGTTGTTAAAGTTTATGGTGCCGTTGTATTCTTTTTTTTTTCATTGCTAAAAACTATGAATTTTCTTTTTTCCTCATTCAAAATAAAAACTAATTTATGTCAAGCCACTTTTTGGTTTGCATAAAGACTTCATTCATTCATTACACGTTTCGGCAATGTTTTTATTTTTTAATATTGGTACCATAACGTTTTTATCGTCAGCAAAATTTGTGTTAGAATTTGGTTCTCTAAAGGCCCTATCCATGTCATTCAAATATATCACAAAAAGTAGAAGACCCAAAACGCTTCTCTGGGGCACGCCAGTGCATGTTATACTTGCATTTGATTCTGAAACTCCCTTGTTTGATTTTGTTATTGTTTTTTGTTTTCTATCCCTAAGATGGGATTTAAAGAGATTTAAAGGCCTATCCCCATAGGCCTCAAATTTTTTTAAAAGTATTTTATGGTTTACTGTGTCAAATGCTTTAGACAGATCCAACAGAATACCGCAAACTGTTGCTTTTTCTTCTAGAATTTTTTTTATTAAAATTCAAAGTTACTGTCTCCGTAGATCTTTTTGGTAGAAATCCATGTTGAAAGTCTTGGTTTTTAATTGGGACATGTTAAAAAATAGTCTTACGAAAAGAGAGACCAATTCAAGAACCTAGAGACTCTCTATACATAAGCATAATGCGTCGGACTATTTTCTTCGTAAAAGGATTTGCTTTTGGAGGGGGGGGGGGCGGGTCAAAAAAAAAAACGTAACTATTAAGCAAAAATAATGGTTTCAGGGAAAAACTTTGTAGTAATATTATAAACCATATCTTAACAAAAAGACGAATGTGAAATATTACCAAATTTTTATCAAAATTCGATAATTTTTTAGATATATATATTTTCTTTAAGATCTTGCATTAGAATTTTTTAGATATAGATACATTCTAGATATAGAAATAGATTATTCCCCTAACCCGTTCTCCTCCCTCTACGCGTATTCCTCGAAACTAGTGAAAGAAATCTGTGTTTTTTAAAAAAATTTTTCATAAAGCTTTTCTCACACCTTACCTTACAGAAAAGTACAAAAAAACTGATTTAAAATTCTAATATCTTAGGAGGAAGGAATGTGCCATGTGTTAAAAGTATTAAATTGGTGATATCTTCTCATCGCAATTTAAAAAGTTGCCTACAGTGTAAGTTGAAGAGAGTGCATATTTTTTTACACTGTCCTGTTTATTTTGAATATTGTTAAACTCACCGGTTTTTAAAACTGTGCCCTATATGTCCCCACAAAAGCAAATAAAAAAAAATCGCTAGCAAAGCGGGAGAGTAATTTTAACACGTATACAAAACCAAGTAGTCCGAATGCCACTGACGTATCTGGAGACCAATGCAAATGTGCCAAAAATAATTTTTTTTAAGTTATCTTTTTACTACCCGATCTAACCCAAATCGATTTTATAAAGCAAACAGTAAATTCTCGCCATTTTAAAATCCAAGATGGCGGTCAACTTCAAAACAAGGGCTTATTTTACCTTCGTTCTTTTAATGTTTCAGATAAATAGAGTCAATAATAGCCTTTTTTCTTACTTAATCCATTAAAGTACTATGGTTTTTAAAATCGGTTTAATACTCGAAAAATCGGTTAAATACTCGAATTCGAATACCGTATGGGCCTAAATTTTAATTAATAACACAGGGGAGCAGCAAAAATGTTTCCTAGACCAAGATAGCAAAATCTTAGTTATTTTATTATACCACTTGACAATCTGTCTTGCAAAAGTATCAGTTTGCTCCGGTTTTATAGATCCATGAGAGTTGTGATGATTACCTATCTTCCCTTAATCTATGGAAAAATTCGACCATTAGATGGGAACTAACTGGATTTATAAAGTACACCAAATGCTGGGAATGCAGCTGGGTTATACAAAATCCTCTTGCTTTCTCTGTGAATAGGATAGTCGGGACGATCGGATCACTATAAAAAGAAAATTTGGCCACCAAGAGTCTTTTGAGACAGGAAAAAATTTTTATATAACCAGCGCGCTATTAGCGTACCCAGAAAAGATTTTACTACCGCCACAATTTCGTTAAGGCCAGAATGACCCTAAAATTAAAAAGGGAATATTTGTGGGTACAAGATTAGGAAATTATTCGGAGATACGCAATTCAATTCCATATTTCCAGGCAAGAAAAAAGACGCGCAACAAATTTTTTTGGCAAACACTAGACATAGATGCATGGGCGAGTTTTTCAATCCACTGGTGGAAAAAATTCATGTTGTTTGCTGAAGAGTTTTTAAATCTCTGATGGATTCACCGATTGTTGGCACCCATGCTCACTATGGTCCACCGACCCCAAAGGTTGGTGGAAAGGTTTGATGGACGATGTAACCTCACAAAATACCAACTGTTGTTGATCTTCTTCTTCTTCAAGTGTCATGCTCTCTTCGAACGTTGGCCATCGTCAGTGCGATCTGTACACTGTCCACTGCTTTTCGGAAAAGTGTCGTAATACTAAAACCATGCATACCATTGTCTAAGATTTTTAAACCGTGATACCATCTACGACCCGGACCTCTTCTACCTTTAATTTTGCCTTCTATTAAAACATGGCCCAAATATTCAAGTTTTTGTTTTTTGATGGTAAATGAAATTTCAAGATCTTTATTTATTCTAAGCAGAACATCCACATTAGTTACTCGGTGCATCCAAGATGTCCTTAGTATTCTACGATAATACCACATCTCGAATGCCTCCAACTTTTTGCACACGACCTCAGTCAGTGTCCATGCTTCCATGCCATAATATAAGATGCTAAAAACATAACGCCAAAGCACACGAATTTGGAAAGTGGTATTAAGATCGCGACGGTACAACACTGATTTCATTTTGATACAAGATGATCTGGCCTGTTCTTGCACGAACTTCTTGCATGTTGTCCCAGTTCTCATTGAGGAGACAACTTAAGTATTTGTATGAATCCACGCCTTCGAATTGCTTCCCATTTACTTCTAACATGCCTCGGATATCCTTTTCGTTAGATATGACCATCCATTTTGGTTTTCCAATATTTAATTGATGCACGAAGCAGCAATTTGATTGAACAACTCTTATAGGCCTTCCAGCGTGTCTGCTATTATGACAGTGTTGTCGGCATAACGTATGTTGTTGACTTTTATGCCCTTTATGGTCAGACCGTCTTCGCAGTTATGAATGAAGTGTGTGAATGTTACTATAGATATTAAACAACATCGGAGACAATATATAACCTTGGCGTACTCCTCTTCTTATTTGGACCTCTTCGGATAGTTGACCATATTTGAGCAGTCTGATTCCAGTATAGATTAGCGATTATCGTTAGAGCTCGGTCATCTAGACCAACTTTCTTTAGCGATTCTATGAGCTTTTTCTGTTGGACTTGATCAAATGCTTTCTCATAATCTATGAAACACGCATATACTGGCACCGACACATCCCTAGACCGCTGAACTAAGACTTGAATGCCAAACAAGGCCTCTCTTGTCCCGAACCCACTACGAAATCCAAACTGCGTGTCGCCCGTAGAGGATTCGCATTTCCCGTAAATTCTTTTGTGGATAATCTTTAGAAATATTTTTAACATATAGGCTGATTAGGCGGTAATCACTACACTTCTTTGCTGAATGTTTTTTAGGTAGCATAACAAAACTTAATTTTAGCCAGTCAGCAGGGATTTTACCGCTACGATAAATCAAGTTAAAAAGTTTTACAAGCGTATTTAGCGAATCTTCGTTTTTATTAGCTCTAAAACCTCAGTGTATACTTCGTCTTGCCCTAACGCTTTTCTGTTTTTAGCTGAAGATATTGCGTGTTTTACTTCCTCTGGTGTTATATCTACGCCTTGATTTGAGAATTCTTCTGGCTGTTCAGATCGGTTATCGGTAAAGAGATGTTCTATGTAGCTACACCATTATTTTAGTTTTTCTTTGATATCTGGTATGATTTTGCCCTGATGGTCCGCAAGGATTCCAGCTTGTCTTGCGTCCTTTATGCGTTTGTGTAAATGTAAAGTGTCATGCTTTCAAAAAAAGGACTTTTCATTAATAAGATCCCTCAACCCATAAATTATACCTTCAAAAAAAATTAAAAATAGGATCGTTAAACCATTCTACAAGTATTTCTTTTTATTTCTTGTTTCATCCTTGCCTAAGAGTGTTGTGCTTTCGACTATGGCACTTTTAACCTTTGTCTAGACCATTTCTGCATCTTGTTCGGTAGACTCATTAATATCTTTAAGCTTTTTATTTTTTTGCTTGTTTTTTGATCAAGAGGGTTTATTTTTTTTGTGATCAGGGATGGAACATAAATTTTTCACCAAACTGATGCAATCGAAGTCACCAAGTCGGTAAATTTCAGGAGAAAAGTGCAGTTAGTTTTAGTCTAGTCTAGCGAATATGTCATTGTCGTTGATGCATCTTACATAACACTAGGTTGGCGAAAAAGCAAAGCCAAATACGGACTAAAACTGTCCATATAAAAGTCAGCTTTTATTTAAATGAATAGCTGATAAAGCTTCCTTTCGTGTGTCGTAAAAATCACGCAGGGTTTTTCTCTCTCCACACTCACGCAACGGATATGTAAGTAGGAACAAAAAAAATCTATACTGGAGGTTTTTCATACAGTATTTGGCATTACGATAATTACCACAAAGGGCAAAAACACGGCTCGGTCAAGTTTGCCCCCTCTCCTGTGGTCATTTTTCCATGAGGGAGGAGGAAGTAACTTGATGGTTTTTAAAATTTTTTGTCATTTGAAAAGTGTAATTTTACACCATTGTCAACATCAATTCCGAATTTGGCACACTAGTCAGAAATATAGGTAGGTTTGTCAGTAGGTTAGCTGGCCGCAGACGATATTTTTTGAAAATTTTTATGGTGTTTAAAACATCTAATTTTGTGCAATGTTGCACACTTATTGTCAAATTTTGCAGAGAATCCGCAAGGGGATTCTCGAGTAACCTAGGTAAGCCTCTCTCATAGAAAATACATTTTGAAAAATTTTTATATTATTCGAACGGTCCAATTTTGCTCAATTTTTTGGACCAAGACAAAATTTTAAAATTTGAGTTCGAAACTGTGCAAAATTAGATTATTTAAACGACATGAAAATTTTCAACAAATATCGTCTGCGTCGGTTACTCGAGAATCTTAACGTTCCTTGAAAGTGTGCAAAATTAAGTATTGGTGAAAAATTTAATTTTTAGTGTGCAAAATTTTGGTATTTTGGTTTTTCACAAAAGCTGTCTGAGGGGGTGGGGGCTACTTCACCGACCCAAAATTTCAAAGAAAACACTTATAGCCCACTATCCACAAATGAAAACAAAAACGTTATATTCATAGCGAAAAAAACGCTTAATAACCCATTTTATTCCTATTATTTCCCGGTGTTACATAACCTGACGTTTTAAGTAAATTATTTGTATATTTTAAAAGATTTTTCGTGGCTCATTTCCCATTCCACATGCTTTTTAGTTTAAAAAGTGCCACTTTTCCGCACAGCGTTTGGTCAAATACTTTTTAGCGCTACTTTACGCTGACGTTCAAAAACTTAAAAATTGGAACCTTAATATTTATGTCCATTCACAATCTTTTCATAGACTTTCGACAGGCATATGATAGCGTAGAAAGAAGCCAATTATGGAATGCCATGGCGGAGTTCTCAATACCAAAGAAACTCATTCGGACGACCAAAGTCTGTATGGAGGGTGGAATATCTAAAGTGCGTGTAAATAATAAACTCTCTAGCAGCTTTGAAATCAACAGTGGACTTAAACAGGGCGATGCGTTATCTCCACTACTTTTTAACCTTGTATTGGAGAAAGCCATGAGGTCGGTCGAAATAAAAACAGAATTGCTATCGGCTCAAGGTCCCAAGCTGCTACTCGCATATGCGGATGACATAGATCTCGTTGGAGACTCCACCCTATCCACGAAAGACATTTTCAACAAGGTGGAAGGAGCAACAAGTAAAGTAGGGCTGAAGATCAATGAAGAGAAGACGAAATATATGTGTATAAATAGAACGACACGAAGAGACAGAATAGGGCAAAATGTGACGATCAACACCTTTAATTTCGAAAGAGTACAACGTTTTAAGTATCTGGGGGCCGTAATCACTGCGGACAACGATGTTACCGAAGAAATAAAAAACAGAATCCAATCTGCAAACCGCTGTCTGTTTGCACTGAATAAGCTTATAAAATCAAAAAATCTCACAAGAAGTTCAAAGATAAAAACCTATAAATCCATCGTCAGACCTGTAATAACGTACGGATGCGAAAAATGGACCATGACCAAAGCAAACGAAGAAAAGCTAAGGCGCTTTGAACGAAAAATACTTAGAAAAATTTTCGGACCTCACCATGACATCACCACAAACCAGTATAAGATCAGAATCAATATCGAATTAAAAGCACTCTACAACGACGCCGATATTGTCCAAGAAATTAAATCACAGCGACTAAGATGGGCAGGCCACGTGCACAGACTGCATAACGAAAGACTTGTAAAACTGGTATGGGAGGAGATTCCCACAGGCAAAAGACCACTCGGACGTCCCAGAATGCGATGGAAAGATAACATCCAAGCAGATCTCCGGAAAATGAACATTCCATTTGACCCTAGGTTGATGGAAGACCGAACAAATTGGAAAAAAGTCGTACAGTCAGCCAAGACCCACCCAGAGTTGTAGCGCTATAAGAAGAAGAAGAAGATTTGCACCACAGAGTTAAAAGCAGATTTATATTTAAGACACCGATTTTCATTTGCACCGTATTTCAAAACACCTCCATTAACTTAGCGACCCCACCTCAAGAAAATCAAATTTTGGTGTCACCATAATTATGTGCTAATTTCGTCCCCAATCAAAAAATTTTTTGCTCCTCTGGTTTCTGAGAAAATCGAAACAGAAAATGGGGTAACTAGGTTAATATTAACTTAGCAACCCCCATCAAATTTTTGGTTTTAAAATTATGTGCTAATTATGTGATCCACAAATATATAAGAAAAAAAATCCAATTTTTCATTTTAAATTATGTTTTTTTAAAAAAAGAGGGGGTTAATATTAACTTAGCGACCCCAAATGTTTAGGTATCCCAGAATTTAAAAATTTCAAAAACCAATATTTTCTGCATATTATGTGCTAATTTCGTCCATAATCACAAAATTTGGTAGTCATCTGGTTTCCGAGAAGAAAGTGGGTTAGCTAGGTTAATATTAAGCTAACTACCTCACTAAAAAACTACACTGCAAACAAAAAATTCGGATTTTTCTTGTACATATTCATGGAGCACATAATTTTTTAGTAATATATTTTTACTTTGGAATCGTACTTCAGATTGCGAATGCTAGGTTATTACAAATGATGTAATGTAATATCGTTTTTATTGAATTTCTCGGAAACCAGACAAGTACAAAATTTTCTGATCATGGACGAAATTAGCAAATAATTTGCAGATAATACTGGTTTTTAAAATTTTTAAATTCCATGATACCTTAACATGTGGGGTCGCTAAGTTAATATTAACCTAGCCACCCCACTCTTTTTAAGAAAAAAAACATAATTTAAAATAAAAAATTCAATTTTTTTCCTATATATTCGTGGAGTACATAATTAGCACATAATTTTAAAAACAAAATTTTTTAGTTTGGCGCCATATTTCCTGGTGGGGTTGCTAAGTTAATGTTAATCTAGCTAACCCATTTCCTTTTTCCATTTTCTCAGAAACCAGAGGAGCACAAAATTTTTTGATTAGGGACGAAATTTTATTCCTTATATATATTTTATTTCTGCTGTAATTTGATTGTGCCAATTGTATATAACCAGACTTCTCGGGGGCGGGGGAGTTTAACCCCACCCCCCCCTCGGTGCGCCACTGATAAATCCAATATAATTTTAGTACTTAACCAAAAATAAGTTCCGTTAAATTGACATATTACGCATTTTTAAGCTCGTAGTTACAATCTGGGGAATTGTTTTTAGCAACACTGTACGGGAAATCAATTTAACTATATTGACCTGATTTTTTTGCAAAATTTTACGTTATTGAATTTGTTTTCCATGGCAACGTGGAAACTTTATTTATGTTTATCCACAGTGGGACACCAGAGACTTTTTAGCACCGGGTCAAAAATTTGGGGTTAGGTTACTTGTTTTGACTTTTCGCATTCTACGCCGCTAAAAAACCAAGTAAAATACTAAAATAAAAGAAAACCATCTATTGCAGAATTACCTGCTAAAAAAACGCTACCCAACTACGTATTGAAGTAACTGGGTGTAATGATTTAAGGTGCAGTTAGACTGTGGTAGTGTAGTCGTCGTTGCATTGCAGCTGTAGTGAATTTTTTTCCATAGATAATGCAGAACGGGATATTTTACAGACAAATAGTTAACAATATTTTTTGGTACACGCTTTTGAATATAATTTACCTTGTTTAATGTTTTAAACAAATATTGGTGATAATAGACCCTCTTGTAAAATTTTTGAACATGTTAAAAGATCCACTTTACATATTTTTTTCCATTAACCGAGAAAGTTCCGCTTTTTCTTAATATAAGTTAAAAAATGCTTTAGTTTTAAAATTATGATTGATTGAGTACCAAAGATGGACAAAATTAAACTTGGGGGTTAAAAAATGTGGTAATTTTGTATTTGCATACATACAGTCAGTAGTGTGTTCAGTGGTATTAGCGATAAATTAACAAGATACTATAGTAGTTAGATCCGCTGATTAAACATTCTGATTTATTATAATTGCGAATAAATTAGATCCTTTTTTCTAAGTGACAAAAAGCGCTTACTTTTAACATTACTTCACTTGCCTGGACAAATTATATCAAATAATTTACCTTCTTAATCTTATATATTGCTTTAGTAATAACCTTTAGAAAAGTTATAGTACAGTATTATCAGGGGTGCACGGTGGTTGTAGTGAAAAAAACTCACAAAGAGATAGGTAGATATTTTCGGGCGCACATGAAAGAGATGGCATGAACACACCAACTTTAAGCATGGGAGTTATTTCGTGGAAATGTGGACAGTAGATATTTTCAATAAATGAACAAAGTATTATATTTAGTTATGTCCCTATCCCCTGACCAGCCGAAATTAATAATTAATAATGGTACCTACCTACAGCGACGCTATAGTACTTCTCTCCCCTTTTTTACGTCAAACTAGTAATTTTCTAAAATTGTTTATAACACTGTTTAAAAGTAACTTTTTTAAAGAACATTTTCCCTCAAATATTACTTATATTACCCACTAGACATATTAGTTTTATTACACACTAGACACCGCCGCGCCGCTTTGCCATAACTTTTGTTTCCGTAAACCGATTTTGATGAAATAAATGTCTATGTGTTGCCTGTGCGATCTATGCGTGATGCTGGTACAAACAGACATAGATACAGACAAAAATTGTAAAAATTGCATTTTTGGTATCTCCTTTGGTCAAACAATAAAATATAAAAAATAGTCAATGTACAATTCAATGTACAGAAATGGTCCTTTGAGAGATTTATTATATGTATAGATAAACAACTAATTCAAGGGATTCACTACAACCACCGTGTACCGCTGATAATACGGTACTATAAATTTTCTAAAGGTTATTACTACAGCAATGTATAAGATTAAGAAGGTAAATTATTTGATATAATAAACTTAGAAAAAAGGCTCTAATTATAATAAACCAGAATGATTAATCAGCGGATCAGATATAACTAGTATAGTACCTTGTTAATTTATTGCTAATACCACTGAACACACTATTGACTGTATGTATGTATGCAAATACAAAATTACCACATTTTTTTTCTTCCCTAAGTTTTATCATAGAGTACCGTTGGTAGGTGATTCGTGGTTTTATTTTGTCCATCTTTGGTACCCAATCAACCCTAATTTTAAAAGTAAAGCCTTTTTGAACTTATATTAAGAAAAAACGGAACTTTCTCGGTTAATACAAAAGAAATATGTAAGGTGGATCTTTTAACATGTTCAAAAATTTTGCAAGAGGGTCTATTATCACCAATATTTGTTTAAAACATTAAACAAGGTAAATTATATAAAAAAGCGTGTATCAAAAAATTTTGTTAACTATTTATCTGTAAAATATCCTGTTCTACATTATCTATGGAAAAAAAATCACTACAGCTGCAATGCAACGACGACTACACTACCACAGTCTAACTGCACCTTTAGGTTGCATTTACAGTCGTATTCTATTTTAAACAGGAGCAAGACTAGCAAGAGTCTTTCCAGCCTCTAAATGGAGCTTTACTGACCTGTTTTGTTAGTACTCAAGTATCCGAGTGTTTTTAAAACTAAGGTTCTAAAATCTATCCCTTATATTCCAAGATTTTACTAGTACAATTGCACATAACTATGCCGCAATAATTTAAATTAAAAAAAAATGTTTGAATCAATATAAAAACAAAATTATGTGGGGTTATGGGCGTCGAATGTTTCTATGCGAATTCCTAGTAATCCCAGCGAGCCAGTAAAGATCTCTTGGTTCTTTAATAGACTCGGGGTAATACCCGCGCAGCGCTAGACCTTTTTTGGAGGACGACCACACACGCGGAGTGGTTTCATATTTGTTTTAGAACAATGTTTTTGAAAACACATTTTTGAACGATAAACATAACCTCGAATGGTTTTCTGTCAGAAAACGTAAAAATACTCTTTTGTTCCACTGCGGCCCGATTTAAAGTTTGTTGACAAAACACCTGCAGTTGTCATGGAATCGTATAAATTCTGCGATCTATTGGTCAACACTTGAAATGCGTGTGTCTCCCAAATTCAATGAAGTGTGATTGATTGATCGGTTTTCTTTTCCGGAGTGCACAGGCTTTTAGAAAAAAGGAAACTTATTTTTATTTTCGCTAACGCAAGGAAATATAAAAAGGAAAAATGTAATCCAGAGGAAATTGTAAGTATTTCTCAATTTTTTTTTTGTAAATCGAGTTTGTTCTAAATCGCAATTATTTTGAGGTTTTTGGGATAGATGACAGCACCAGAGCTTTTATTTTCAAGAAAAAATAATTGAGAATTTTAAAAAATCCTTCAGATATTTTTGTTAAGCATTTAAAATTGATCACCCCTGCAAAATTTCAGCTATTTCTGACGTGTAGTTTTCCCTCTGCAATCTGGTAAATGATTAAAAAAATTAAAGAACAAGGCATTGCCAGTTGTACTTTTTTTTACCTAAAATCTGGGGAGAAACTATAGCCTTAAGAGAGGAAAACTTGTTTTTAAAAAGATACATGAAAAGTCCCTTAGTAACCTTATTTGTTTTGACGTTTTAGATAGAAATTCATTAAAACTTCAGGTTATTAAGGTGGTTGACTGAAAAGTGTTTGATATTTTTAATAATTTCTGATATTTATGATGACATTTTCATGGTCGTAGGTAAAGTATAGTACACTAACTCGCATGTTATGGCCATTACACGATCAGATAAATTAAGACAGTCGCCTGCGGCTCACGTCTCAATCTTCATCTTCGCGGTTAATGACACTCATAACATGCTTGTTATGTAAACTACTATTAATTTCGGGAATTTTGTTAGGTTTTTAGGTAAAATCTTGCGTAAAGTGTCTTTACCGCCCTTGTTTCGTACAAGTACCGTCGTATGCGGTAAAGTATCACATGTTCAGTATTCAGTATTTGTTTTTTGTTTCTAAAAGAAAATTACATCCTTAAAAAAATTCAAAAAATCCTAGTACAAACAGTATTAAACTAAACCGAACTGACATATTTAAATATTATATCTACCCATAGCTAACTCCTTAGTCTAAAGCTAAACTAATTTACGCAATTAACGGCAATAAGATAAGGTAATTTCAGGGCATAATAATATCTATGCCTCCTCAAAGAAAGCAGAAATAAGAACATGATAATAAAAGGTAATTTAAACTCGATAGCTTATTTATTAGAGATTAAACAAGCAAATAATTAATTACCTATTATTACACTGCCCAACAAACAAATTATTACAAGAAATTAAATTAAAAACTACCTCCCAAACAAATTCAAAATAAATTAAAACCTTTTCTAGAAAAAAAAGCCTATTACAGTTTAAGAGAATTTTCTAAGGATGGAAAGGGATTTATGTAACAAAATCTGTTATCTCTTTTATAAAACATTGCGTTAGTATTAAGGAAGTGTCTTGAGTTGTAATGTGCAGTTTTGTGATTTCGTTTGTATTGTCATTTTAATTTATCCTTTTTTATTTGAGTGTCACTATTACTTCCTGTAAAAAATGACGAGTTCTACACCTATTAGGTATTAAGTATTTATTGTGTAATACTTTTGAGAACAAAAAATATATTTTTACTTTTTACTTTACTTCACTTTACATACTCCTCAAAGTGCCCTGATATCATAACTACCGTTGGTTTTTCCAACTTGGCTCGGTTTTGCAGAAGAAATATAAAAAATATTTTTTATAAATTTTAATTTAAAAAAATATATTGTTTTGAAACTTTCTTGGGTACACAGCTTAAATTTGGGCCATAAATAGAGGATCAATAGCTGTATCTTTTAGTAAAATGTACAAAACCTTAGAATGTTGAACCACTAGACTCAGACCTAGGGCAGGGTGTTTGAGTTCAACATCTTCATCCCATTGTTCTCATGTTAACCTAATACGTTTTCCCCTGTTTATAATATTATTTAAAATACCTTCAATACTTTTTAGTTTCGTTTAATTAAATGGTCTAGATATAGTAATAAAAATCTATGTTTCTATAAAAAAAAACCTAAAAATGTATTCAAGTAGGATGTACAACTATAAAAATAAGAAAAAGATGCTATGGAAATCCCTATTCATACTTAAATTAATGACAAGCCGGCAACACAGATTTCCTGCCTTTGTTTACCAAGACTGGCCAAATATGACGAATTTTAACCTAATATTTAGTTAATATTTTAATTTAACGTACCTGTGAAACAAAATACCGCGGTCCTCCGGCTTCTGTTTCAACTTGCATATAATAATACACTTCGGAACCATTTTTCGCCACAAACTTTTCACAAAAATAACAAAAAAACACTACTGGCAAGTGCTGAAACTTTCACTTTCAAAACAATAATGACATTCCAAGAAAAATCGAGAAACCGCTACAAACAATCAATGTTGCCACGTTGACTACAAAGGAAGATGTTTAAGGAAAACACATGTTAAGTTTTCAAAAAACGTCGAAAGTTTTAAATAGGTTATATATTAGCTTTTTCAACATATATCTTAAACCTCATTAATTAATTAATAAATAAGCGTCAAAACTCCAAATTTAATAAGTTTTTTGTTTCATAATTTTGTTATTAAAATTGGTAACACAGATTTCTTTCTCCCCTTTCCTCACTATAGATGTTGCACTCAAACAACCAGTGTAACCAGACAGACCAGACTCCTTCTAGTAGTTCAGTGTTCTAAGGTAAAAACAATACGCAGCAGTTTTATGGAGATACAGCTAAATAAAAGTAAAAAAGCGGACATATTTTAAAAAAATCACCCCTGACTAAATAAAGGCTAAAATAAAAAAAGTTTGACCATTGTATTGTATTTTAAATTTCCTAAAAAAAATGCTTTAGACTTTTTCTTGAAAACGTAACACTACTGGAGATAATTTACTTTAAAGTATAAAGAAAACAATTAAAATTTACTCTGAATTAATTGGAAAACTGTGTTTTCTTGAAAGATGAAATACTTTTTTTTTTAATCGTGCATCTACTAACCTATACTAAAAGCTAACCAAAAAAACTTTTTTTAACCGATTGTCTGCCTGAAGACAAATATATATTCAATTATTTAATGCATTTCTTCAATCCCCTCGCAACCTTCCTCTGATGTTTTTCATTGCAGGGGATTAATAAACCAAGCTACTGGACATTTGAAAGAGAACATGAATGCCGGGGAGTCAACTGTTTCACAGGTGATTACCGGGCTGAGTTAGGGTTTGGCAAGGGTCCCCCTCTTGGTCTGCCTACCTCTCCTAATTTAATTTAAAAAAATCATTAACTATAAGATCGCTCTATAAAAGAACCATCAAATTTCATAAAGTAAAACACCAATTTTCAATTGCGAATAAAAGGTAGCTCAACGCGCTTATTTATGTATTTTTCTCAAACGGGAATTTTTCCTTTAACACTAAACCTAGCTTTTCTGCAAAATAAAAGTTAATGCAGAAAATAAAAGTGCTTATTTTTATTTCCCGCGCCCGGCGGACTTATTGGCGCGGAATTAGTAAAAGCGGATTTTGTTTTATCGGGTTTGAAACTAATCCAGAGTAGTGAACGTTTTAAAAGAAGTTTTTCAAAAGTTGTTTCTGCGAACCATAAAAATAATGTTTTTAAAATCGAATGATCGGTAACAAAAGGAGGTAATTAACAGTTGTTCCTTTTTCGAAGGACCCAGACAAGACGAAAACAGAACAGTAGAATAAAATGATACATACATATATATTATATGTGTGGAACTGGAAGAATCACTCCAAATCATTGAAAAAAAGCTACTCAAGAATTCGTACTTCCAGGAAAAGGACAGGTATTTTCGACAGGCAGAGGGTCTACCCATGGTTTCGTCACTTTCGCTGGTAGTAGCCAACATCTTTATGGAATTCTTTAAAAAAAGAAGCTCTGCGAACGTCATGAGAGCTAATTCTTGAATTTCGTAGGAAAGATCACACGGAAACGGTCCTCTCTCTGATATTGACGATCGACTTTGAAGCGATTACGAGTGTTCCGAAACCTATCCGACCACAACCGAGTCTCACCCGATTGCCGTGTATCGAAAGAACTTTCCTACACTTTCATACACCTGCCCCCGGACCAGGTTAAAGAGCGCTCTTAAAAAACGACAGTCTGGTCACCTATGCACGTGCACCATGCAGACTCGGCAGCTTCTGAGCCTTCTTATTGTTGGAAACGAAGGATGTGAACTTTCCCGTGCGACCTTTCCTACGATATTCAAGAATCAGCCCCATGGTAGATTCCCAAACTATGGGTAAGATACATGGATAGCCAACATCTTTATGGAATCCTTTAAAAAATAAGCTCTGCGAACATCGTGGCAGATTCCCAAACTATGGCTAAGATATCCGAACGACATATTTATCATCAGCTCATACTGGACAATATCTAAACTTCAAATCAAACCACTTCACATCAACGAAACCGGGAATTGCAAAATATCTTGGAGATCGAGCCACATACACCTGCAATACAGAAGCTTTAAATAAAGAAAAGGTAAAAATTCGATCTGATCTGTGAAGAAAGAATTTCTCCTCCTACACGATTAATAAAATCTTTAGACCACACCAACACAAAGGACGAAAGACTTAAATACTGAAAGGAAGGCGATACTTATAATTCCATACATCAAAGGACTCTCAGAAAAGATAAGAAGAATATGCAACCAATACTATCTTCGGACTGTCTTCGAAACGACCACAACAATAAGAAGTCAATTCACAAAAACATATCACCACAACACCAAGAAAAAGGAAAATCAACATCATATGGTATGGAAAGAGAAATAGAAGAAGAGAAAAAAAAAACAAACAGCAGAGATAACATACCTAAGAAAGGTGTAACTTTTTAATGGTTGTCAGGCTATTATTAAATAGGTCACATTGATTGCCAGCTTGATTGCATGCATTGCAGGCTCTGATCAAAGGAGAGTTTTTGGATAAATTTGTTCTTTGACTTGGGAGATAAAAGGGTACCGTACTTCTAGCTGAGGTTCTGGGTACCAAAAAATTTATTTGTTGTAATAATTCAGGGCAATCGATTCTGTTATTAATTAGTTTATAAATAAATTGAAGCTCCGTCGACTTTCGTCTCTCTTCAAGAAAAGACACTTTAAATCTATTGCATAAAACATCATTAGGTATTGCAATTTTCGGGTACATACCATCTAGTTTAAAAGCCATGCAGTTTTAAAAACTTGCGTTGAATTCTTTCAATTGATTGTATATGTATAATATATACACATGGAGACCATACTATAGACGCATACTCTAGTTTTGACCTAACATACGCAAAATATAGTAATTTTAAGCTGTCACTGCTCTCAAAATACTGTGAATTTCTTATGATGAACCCAAGCATTTGATAACCTTTTTTAACGATTTCGCATATGTGAGGAACAAATGAAAGTGCAGCGTCGAAAGTTACTCCTAAATCTTTAAATTCAGTACTTCTAGGCAAAACGGCTCCGCTGATGTTATAGTTAAATTGAATTACCTGTTGTTTTAAGGAAAAAGACATCGAATAACACTTTGCCAGATTTAAAGGTAATGAGTTTGTAGCACACCAATTATTGACTTTATTTAGAGCTTTATGAAGTCTTTCACAATCGAAAGCACTATTAATTCTACAAATAAGCTTTAAATCGTCAGCGTACAGTAGGCAAATGACCAAGACATCAATAACGATACTGTTTATGAAGGCACTGAAGAAAAGAGGACCCAATATTGAGCCCTGAGGTGGTCACAATTTGCAACGAGGTTCGACCAAGGCACTCAACATATTGGGGGCGAAACTCCAAAAGTTTCAAAAGTACTTGAAATAATGCCGTGGTCTAATCTATCGAAGGCCTTAGAAAAGTCAGTGTACAGACTTGTGAATTCATATCTAAAGATTCTGAAATATGAGTTGCAGTAACTAGATTTGATGATGTTGATTTGTTTTTCAAAAAGCCGTGCTGTCTGGAATCGATTTGGTTGCTTAGTGGAAAATAAAGACTGTTGTCCGTTCAAAGCATTTTGAAAAGTTGTTGATGATGGCAATTGGGCGATAGTTTTCTATAAGATTCTTATCCTCTTTTGGATGAATTGCAACAATGTTAGATACTTTCCAGGTGGCCGGAAAACTGTTGTGTTTAAGAGAAAAATTAAACAAAACCGCTAAAGGATAAGCAAATACATGGGCGCAGTCAATCTCTGATCATCTTCAAGTGCAAATTAAAGTTCTATTTATAAGGCTACGTACTTATATACTATGGGAAATCACTCAAGTGTGAAGTTTAAGAAGTTGGCTTCGCCCAAGGAGAGGCTTCTAAATATTTGGAATTTCAACACTTGGTTTACTGAAAACACCCTGATTCTGCCTAATAAAAGCAGCTTCAAGGAATTTTCGTTTCTTCCAGTGTGACTCCTTGTACAAAACCTTTGCTTCTCTCCACTTCATTCGGTGTTGTTTGACCATGCGTGTTCGGCGATTCCTGATTTCGTTGTTTCACCTCTTGGGGTATTCATCTGATGTTCTTTAAGCCTAACGTTGCCTTTTTGTTTCACCTATGTATGATTTACCCCGCTCACGAGGAACGGTAAATGCATTCCTTATTTTGTTTGTTCTCCGGTTTTGTTTTACTAAGAAGGCTTCGAATTGTATTATTAGATTTAAAAGCTGTTTTAATATTGAAGGTGTTCGCTACTCTTCGAATTTTCTCTGAAACTCCTTTAATGTATGAAATTGTAAGGAATGCATTTGCCTGGTTTTGGACTTGTAATCTCTGTCCTGTTTGCTGAAATTTAGAAATAGTATCGGTTATAAGCTTAAGGCTGTAATCATTCTGCTGAAGATCCTTCTTAATGTTTATTATTTCGATTTCCAAGTCATGAGAATTGTTACAAATTTGAACGGCTCTATTATACAAAGTTCTTAATATGCCTCGTTTGGTTGTAGCAGAATGATTTGAACCTTGATTTAAGTATTGTCCTGTGTGAGTTGGTTTACGATAGATTGTTGTTCTGATGTCGCTTTCTACTCGTTTGACAAGTACATCAAGAAAAGGAATTTGAAAATTTTGCTCCAACTCTATTGTAAATTTAATGGTGGGTCTTATGTTATTTAGGTGGTAAAGAAATTCTGAAAGTTGTTGGTCATTTCCGGTCCAAATAATAAAAATATCTTCAATATATCTTAGCCAGAGCTTAGGTTTATATGTTGCGGTATTAACCGCGTGTGATTCGAACCATTCCATGTAAATATTCATTCTGAGCATAAAACCTATCTTTCAACTGAAAATAAGAGTTATGTAGACAGCACTCCAACAACTTCATCACTCCCTCCAGCGGCAGGCTTGTACGTTCACGAAAGGATTCGTCATCAACCAGTCTCTGTCTAATAATATCTAGCGATTCCTTTATCGGGACATTGGTGTATAGACTTTCGATATCAAAAGTGACAAATCTATCCTCGGGTTCTAAAAAAAAAGATTTAAGAATATTATCAAAATGGTTGGAATTTTCTACAAATGAAGCGGTCTTGCCTACAAGGGGTTGAATCAATTTACAAAAGGAATTTAGACAGATTGCTTATTGGAGAATTTCTGGAACTTGTCATTGGGCGTAAGGGCATTGCATCTTTGTGAATTTTGGGGAGTCCGTATAGATGAGGAGGTATAATGTGGTGTAAATTGAGATCTTGTATGGTCCGGAATATATCTGGAATACTTTTGTAAAGTTCTATAAACCTTACTTCCGATTGATTGCGTGGGGTCTTTTGAGAGAAGTTTATAGTTTCCTTTGGCAAGTACCTTTTCAACTTTCTGGTCATAGGTTTCCGGGTCTAAAATCACTGTTGAATTGCCCTTATCCGCCGGTAAGATTTTAACAGATTTGTCCTTTTGAAGATTCTTCAACGCGATTTCCTTTGACTTGCTTATGTTAGAGGTATGCTTAATAGGTTCCTAGTGTTTATGTTGTGTTGTATAGAGTTCTTGTAGTATTTTTTTTGTCAACGTGTATTTTAATGCCATTTTAATGTAGAGTTGGTCAATGCTCATCATACCACTATCATTAAAAACATAGCCCGTAGGATATCGTCTTGTTTTAACCAACATAACTTTTATAATATACTTTTGTGTAATTTTTAACGGATTTAATATTGTTTGGCAGGTATATAATATATATAATTACGCCGTATCATAATAGATTGAATTAATGCCATGTACATCATTTTCAGTGTTTTTAGTGTCATAGTATATCTAAGTTGGTAAAACTTATAAATAATTTTTTTTAGTTTGTTGTTTATGTACTCGATATGTTTATGCCAATTTAGATGTTGATCGAAGATTACACCAAAGTATTTTGTGTGGGTTTTTTGTGATATTTCACAGCAATCGCAGTTTACGCGGTCACATAGAGGGCTGTGAATTTTAACTGTTAAGTTTTCTGGCATATTATTTTTTGTTTTATTAAAGCAAATGAAATTTGTATTACGTATGTTCAATGTAAGGTTATTAAAATCAAGCCAACGATTTGCCGTTGATATACTTTGCTCTGCATTATATATGGTTCCTTTCCACGTTCTATTAAAATTAGTGTGTCATCTGCAAAACATATTATTGTTGCATTTTTTAGAAGTTTTGTCAATTCGTGTACATAAATTAAAAATAATAAAGGCCCTAATACTGCACCTTGTGGTACACCATCTTTCTAAAATTAGGTAAAGACAATGGAATTTTGAAACTCTACTTTATTCTCAAGTTCAACATTGTCTATCACCTTCAAACAACAATATACAGACCGCTTCAAGCTACTGCGAACATAGGGGGAATCAAGTCCAATTTACTCTCCGTGCCGTACGACCGAGGTGGATTCGAAGCACGCTGCAGTGTTATCTTTTGGAAATTCATTTTGTTTTTATTATTTTGTTTTATTTCTGCCTTGCTCGAGAAACAGATGGGTAAGTTCTTAATTGAAATAATACATTTTTAAAACTAAAAATGGATGTCTACGAAGTTGCCGAAAAAGTGCAGATGGTCAAATGGTCAAATCGTCATAACCCAACACACGTTCGATATTGGTCGAGGGAAAATTTGCATTTGTACTTTGACGTAAGAACACAGTATCCCCAAAAACTAAATGTTTGGGGGGGGGGGGGGGTATTGTAGGGGAACACGTAATTGGGCCATTTTTTATTAACGGCAATTTGAATGGTCCTAGATACTTGGATCTACTGCAGCAGCACATTATTCCAACTGCTAGGCAGTTGTTAGGTGTAAGATTTGGTGAAACATGGTTTCAACAAGATGGTTGTGCCGCTCACAATGTTGGCCTTGTTAAGGAATATCTTGATAATGTATTTCCTAATCGGGTTATAAGTACACGGGGAACTATTTTATGGCCAGCTCGATCTCCCGATCTTGCTCCTAATAACTTCTATCTGTTTTTGAAGAAACTTTTCAAATTATCACCCCTAACATGCTTGGAAACGTTGGAAGCGGTTTTTATAGTAGGCTCGGATATTGTCTAGCCGAGCAAGGAGGACTTTTCGAACATTTGCTTTAATTTTTTTTTGACTGGGAGAATCTTTTTGGTTTTTAGAATGTATTATTTTATTTTGAGAACTTGCTTTTATTTTGTTTCTCCTTATTATTTTCATTGTAACACGTCGTCACTGATAAATCTGAGCAGTTGACAATAAAACGCTCTTATTTATCAGTGACAAAAAATAAGAAAATTACGTTATAAAAATTTGCGTATTTATTCACCAAATTCCGGTTTCATTGACTACGCTCCACACAGCACCGTGGTTAGAGGCGTACTAAATACAAGGCGAACGGCGGCGAACGGCAGCGAATGGCGATCGAAAGCCTGAGTGTTGGTTGCTTCACTGATAGGCGTGCGGTGTCTCTGCATGTACGTACACTGGCAAATTAGACTTCTTTCGCCCTATGTTCGCAGTAGCTTGAAGCGGTCTGTATATGTACCCCTTCCCTGTTGATGACCGTCATGTAGGCTAATCAGCTACGGCTTCATCTGAAATAAGTTAATGCGAAATTAACTCTGATCGACCGATCTGAAGAAGATTATTTTGTTAAGTTAATGTAGCAACATGATATAAATTTTTAAATTCCTAAACTGTCACCTATACTGCCCGTGACAAAATGCATATTACAAATATTTTTTAATAAAAATAGCATAATCCAAAATTTTGCTATAAGGAATTCCTCTTACGTAAAGAGAGAATTAATCTTTCGGTTTCAATGAAACTGGCTGATTGAAGTAACTTGGGTGACTCAAATAGCTCGATCTTTCGTTTTCAATGAAATTAATCTTAATTTTGTAAACATTTTTCTAAGTCCATAAAATTAGTCAAATAATTATTTTTAAGCCTAATTTCTTATTTAGATTACTCGAAAAATAAAATTCACTTAACTAATCAATTATTAATCTTTATTTTAACTTAGGTAACTAAATTTAGTACAAATTAAGCCTTTTAATAAAGAAATATGTATATATATATATATATATATATATATATATATATATATATATCAAGCTAAATTTATAAAAACTTTAGGTAAATTTGTCAAAATTTTTCTAAATAAGCTAAAATTTCAAATTTTACACATTAATATTTTTAAAAATTGTTAATCTTTAAATCTATAATATATTTTTTTTAAAAAATATTTACACCCTCTGTAAAATTTTTAAGTAATTTTGGTCACATTTTAAAATATATAAGTTAATTAAGTTTTGTACAGTTAAATTTCTAAATTCAATTTTGTCAATTAAGTTTAGTACATTTAAGCTAAATTTATAAAATATTTAGGTAAATTTGTCAAAATTTTTCTAAATAAGCTAAAATTTCAAATTTTACACATTAATATTTTTTAAAATTGTTAATCTTTAAATCTATAATATTTTTTTTTTTAAAAATATTTACACCCTCTGTAAAATTTTTAAGTAATTTTGGTCACATTTTAAAATATATAAGTTAATTAAGTTTTGTACAGTTAAATTTCTAAATTCAATTTTGTCAATTAAGTTTAGTACATTAAAAAGATAAGCTAATGAAGCTGATGGGTTCATACCCCATTTATGTAGAAATTCTACTCTTTTTATATTTAATAGATTAACTATTTCCTGAAACATCAAAAGTTTTTGTACAATTTATACTAAAATATAAAAAGATAGGCTTAGTAAGTCCCCTATCATCTAATCACCTACCTACGCTTCCATTGAAAAAATATATTCCGTTGGCTTTTGAGAAGTGTTATTTTTTGTTTAAATTTTTCTGATAATTCGATTTTGAAACATGTTTATTTTTGCCCCAAAAGTATACGAATTTATTTACAAAAAGCATTTTCTTTAATATGCCACCTATAGGCTACCGTCGGCGTGGCCACCCTATTTGGTTGTGTAGGTGAAATTTTTTAGCGCAGGTGGATTTTTCTTGTATTTGTATTACCGTTTATTTTATTTTTTTTTTCTAATAAAAAGTTCCTTTCAAGAATTCTGGCATGCAATGAAAAAAAGGATTTCTTAGTGTTACGAAATACCAGGTTAATTTAAGAGAATTATGACTTTCGATATGCGCAAAGCCTCCAGTTTCTTCTCACAAGATCTCCATTCCCTAAAACCAATTTGAGGTTCAAACTCCTATGCAAACAAAATAAAATCTTATGCCAAGAGCATATTTTTTTAACTATTTGTATCATAGTATAAGAAATAGTGTGCTTTTAAGAGCATATTTTCTTGAAAATTGTCCTTAAAAGAAGCACACAATTCTCTTGCGAAAACTTTAAAAAGAATGACGTTATTACACAGTATGGCAATACGTAAAGATCATTGAAAATTAAAAAAAATGTAAAAAAAATAACAAAAACTGTTTATTAATAAAATATTAAAACATTACATAAACGTGAATATAAGTTCGCTACATCTGACATTGTCAAAAACAGTAAACAGTGTATTTTGCACATGAACGTGAACATTTTTCGCATAGAATTTTTGTTTCTAATTATATGAAAGGGTTTACATCACACCATAAAAGGAGCACTAAGGTAATTTTAGCTAACTTTAACAAAAAATCTAGATTGACTAAACAGTTACAAGTATAAAAACTTTTCTATTACAGAGCTTGCTTAAATATTAAAAGTGGAAATAATTTTTGTTTTTGAGGTAGCTTTTTTATCTGACAATAATTTTCGTTCTAATAGTATTTCCTTTTTGGCTTTACTCAACAAAAAGTACACAGAATAATTCTTAAACTAAAATATCAAAAATAGTTAACGGTAAAAGTGGGACTTAAATTTTATCTCCCTGTATTAAAGTCGGAGAGCTCGTGAACAAAAACTGCAAAAAAGGCTGATTTCTTTCTCTGATTTCTGATTTCTCAGTCAGCCAGTTCTCCTAACAGCAGGCGGTTGGAAGGGGGATGAGTTCAAATCTGTAAAAAAATCATAAAAAACTAAAAATAAAAGAAAACCGGATATTATACTGTTATCAATTTTTTTAATTGAGTAAGATCAAAATGTTTTTGAAAAATACTTCACAATAATTCACTTGACACAAACCTATTTTTTAAGGTTAAGTGAGCGTTTAAAAGAAATGCATGTTCTCTGTTTTACTGTCCTCTAGTTCCGCAAGTTTTAATTGCTAGTTCAAAATGGATAATGCATAATTTTTATATGCCTGTCTTTTTTATTTTGAAAGAATAATAAATTAGGCATTATCCATTAGCCATTACGCATTAAAAGTTCGGTAAACGGGGCACAAATTTCTATTCTTTACACTAGAAAGTGCTTATATATATATAAAGAATTTTTCATAAAAAACATAAAAGAAAACCAAAAAATAATCTAGTCTATTCCTAACCTATAGGTAAGTACCCTATTGTAAATTTAACGAATAATGCTCTTAAACTCTTAAAGAAGACAACAGGATCTCTAATCTCAAATCCACACAGCATGTTGTACAAGAACCGGCGGGGCGGACCGTCCATTTTGGATTGCCTGTACTAAAGCTAGTGGTCAAACAGGATATAAAAAATAAATTATTTAACTACACAATCAAAAGTTTGTAAAATTTATTACACACAAGAGTTCAGGCCTGATTGCTTGCAAAAGACCGAAAATACATATTTTAAACTCTAAATGGAAGAAATCAGGAAGGCGTACCCTGCATGATTACTAGCAATATCGTTTTTAAATTAGTCAAAAAATACTACATGCTCACCTCTAAATTTCGATTCCAAGTGCCCCATGCCCATACACATATAGCATTGAGGTTCTCACATTACCTATTTTTACGACCAACTGCACAGACCACAAGTTTGATCTTATCCAGCATCTGACTAGTGACTACCGATTGACGGCTGGTAGGGTAGCCGCCGATCGGGTGTGCTCGGTAACTAGCCGAACGGATTAAAATACTGGTCTCTTGGGAAAAGAACTTCTATCATGGGCTGAAATAATTTCTTTAAAATTTGTAACAAGTGTTGAGCATACTCCTTTTGACAGATAAATAAAACCAAAATATTAGAAATCTTATTCGGAGAAATCCTGAGTTCTATATTGGAGGAAAAAGATATAATGCTACAATAAATTCAATTATGACGAAAAAATAGAAAACAAGATAATTTGGGATCTTGACTGAAGCGGAGTTTTTTTTCAGTGTGTTATTAGTTTTTTTTTAACAACTTTTTTATTTATTTATTTTACACCGTATAGAATAAGAAAAAAATACACGAAGAAAAACTAAGAAAACAAAAACATTTAACTTACAGTTACCGATAAAGATATTAAAAACTGAAAGAAAAAAAAAAGAAATCGGAGTACAAACTACAAGGCCAGACTATTTATCTGGACCACACTACGGTTGAAAATATACAAGTTATTGGATATTTCGTAGTTATTGTACATATTATTTTAAGGTGAGAACATATTTATATTAATTCGAGATCGTGGTAAATAAAAAGTGACCGCATTGCGAGATTCCAGCCTGGGAAACAAAAAGTCAATTTTACCTAAAAACGTCGGGAAGACAAACCTCTATAGAACGACGGCCCAACCAAAGAAATTAAAATAAACTAGAAGGCGCACTCCATATCTTGAAGGAAAATTTTCCAAATCAGTAACCAAATCTAAGGAAATTGCTGAGGGACAGTTATGGCAACATTGTAGAGTCGCGTTCTGATTGGTTCTGAAGCAATACTTAAAATGTGGTTTCATACAGATGTGTTGTTTACCCGTGAAAAGATAGTTCTGGCGACTTTCCGGCCCTTTTTTCACTTAGCGCACACTTCTTATGCATTTTTATAAGTCTTAAATCAAAAATATAACAATAACATTTGCAAAAATCACAAAAAACTAACAAAAACCCGACGGATCGGTCGGACCTAAGATGGCAAAACGTGCCTCGACAAATCAATAACCTTTTTGCCCTGGTTTCTGTCAGATTGTAGGGACTACATGTCCTATATAATCTTGATTTCAATAATTGTTCCTAGAAGATAAAACAAAGCGTTATGTTAACCCTTTGACGCCGGATTTATTTTTTTCTTTGTTTTCCATATAAAACCATGAAAAACCTACTAATTGGGGTTAAACAAAAATGTTTTTGTAAGTTTTAAAATTGTTGGTTTCTTATTTTTTCTTTAGCATGTGTATCAGAGGCTAGGACACTAGGAATATGTTGAACACACAAAAAATGAGCATAAATTATGCAAGTTTTTTACTAAAAGTAAATATAACAAACATAAAATTTGTTTTTTATGAAACAAAGAAAAACCGTTTTTCTTATCATTAAGGTACAGACCAACATTACAATTATTATTTATGCGGTTCATTACGAGTTCTGGAAAGCTAATATCGTCTTCACTGTTAAAGTCATCCTCAGATTTTTCCATAGAGTCGACTGCAGGTTGAGAATTTATTGGCTCTACTCTTTCAACGCTCTCAAAATTATCGAAAAAATCTACATCCTACCTATCTACATTTGGAACCTTTGGTTGCACTAAAACAAAATTATGATTGTTTTCCACAAACCAAAACTACACTTTTTTGCACTCAACGCGCGTTTCGCTAACAACGTTAGCATCATCAGGAGACGATAAACAATGACTGATTGTTTATCGTCTCCTGATGAGTTTGTGCGTAGTGGTAAATTGGAAAAAACACTACAAAGAGCTTGTTTTTCACTTGTACATAATATTTTCAATGTCAATCAAGGTTGTGCATCAACTTAACTTTTTTTTTCATAGTAAGCGGTAATAAGTAAACCAGAATTGATGGCCACCTTGTTATTTTTGCTTTTTTACGAAACTGGATAAAATAAAATGTGGTTATAGGTCGCCATTTTGATATATCAGCCGCCATATTGAAACACATCATAGCTGTACCAAATTTTTTTATCAATATTATTGTACTTGATCTTTTTATCTTTCTTACGAAATATGGACATTTTCGCTTTAATAGTTGATGAATGGCGCCCTTTAGTATGTTATTTTTGCAATACGTTAATTTTACGGAGGTATTTTTTAAGGTCATGAAGCTTCAAACTGCATCAAAGTCTAACGATCGTATTTGGCGTACATGCCTAATAGTTTGAGGTACCTTTGAAGTTAGTCTGACAAAACGTCGAATTATTAAGATTTTTTGAATAGAAAATGGCAAAAATCATGTTTTTCGCGATTTTCAAAGTCATTTAAGGTCGGAGGACCTTGAATGGGAACGTTTTGAAATCCTCGCCCTCGAGTTATATGGAATTGAGTATAACCATGCCCCGGTTGCGAAAGTTGCATTTTTTATGATTTTTGGTCGCCATATTGTAAGATGACGTCAAATCAACCCCTTCTACACGGATGCGAACTAAACATCCGGTAAAACTTGATAGTATGACTAAAGAGCTATCAATCCCATATAGTCACAAAACACCTTCATTCAAAATCCCACGGGATAGAAATTATCGATATATGCCCCTACACTATTCAGTATTTTGGTACATCTATCTAGGATCTAGGTAAAAATGATCCCTATAATCTTCCTTATTCCTTTACAGATTAAATTTTTTTAAATTTTTCCTGAAAGAGAAGGATTTATTTGCAACAATAACACAAGGGCAAAATAGAAAATGCCTGCCAAATTATTATTCCATTTGTTGCAGTTGAAATCTAGACCTTTGTCCTTGTGTCGGTCGGAAGTAATTCAAAATGCTAAAATAATATAGTGTCAATAAAAAAAAATATAGAGGGTGCGTCTTTTAAAACTTAAAATGGCCATATTTTCTAAAATAAATACAATATCAAAAACTTAAAAAATACAGTTTTTAGAATAAAGGGGGGGGGGAGAATTTTTAAGGTTACTTTCCATTTGTAGTAGTCTGCGCCTCCATGGATGAGCACCTACCTTATTTTTTAAGGTGTTTAAATAGCTTTTAAAGATTAATTTTTTTTTCCTCCACGGTTTGAAAACGCTATGGAAACGTTGTCCCTGTTCTTTTGAAGAGTATTTTTGGCCTATAACAATATTGCACATAGAATAGAATAGAAAAAAGAAACTTTTTTTAAAATCTATACTAATAAAAGAACGGTAGTCAACATGAACTATAAACTCACAGGTCAGATCACTTGACCTACAGTTATGAAAATTTAAGGACATATTGGGTTTGTGACATGGGCGCTCGCTAAGAAATTATTTTTGAAATATTACCCTTATGGGAAAAGTGGTTGAAATTTTAAAGAGGATTTTTATATCTCGGAAACGAGAAGCCGCTAAGATCTGAAAATTGGTGTGAAGATTCTACTAATAAAATAAATAGATATTTTGGCGTTTTTCGAAATTTCAACTGTAGGGTGGAGAAATAGGGGTAATTCGATTTTGAAGGGGGTTAAGGAATCTTAAGGCGCATTTACACAGACAAACTTTCCTTTGATGTTGAAATGCCGACAAACATTTACACGAGCCTCTTGAGCAAAATGTTCAAAGAAATGTTCGAGCAAAATCTCGTACAAAAAACACACGTAAATTTTGGAGAGAATGTTGAGCAAAATTTATTTGAAGAATTGGGTGTATAAAAATTTCTTTACAAATTTAAATTTTATAGTTTATAGGAATTCATTGAACTTAACTGAAAATAGAAAGACTAAGTTTTAAAACAAGGTATTTTAATTCAGTGCTTTCCGACGGAAAAACAATATGATGTCGAAATTCACGTTTTACCTCATAAGAAACTTCGATTGATTTGATTTTTATAGGGGATATGCCAGTATACCATAATTGGCACTTATTTGTTGCTGATGCTGGGTTAGGAGAAGGTAAAAACCGTAGACTAGTGAGAGGGGGTTTTGGTCAAATGAACATTGACACACAAAATTACATGACAACAAACAAGGGTCAACGCAGTTTTTTTATGAAAGTTTTAGAACAAATCTTTCCATAAAGAAAGGGCTCTCCGACTCAAAACAAAGAAATTCATTTCATTTTATTGACGCGTAGAACTTGCGTTTCCGATTTTTTAAATATTGAAATTTTTGGCGATTTTTACAAGCTTTTATTTATGTATGTTTGTATGTTCGGCTCAAATCTTGCAACTCAAATTTGGTATTCAATTTTAGTTTTCGGTGTGTATTTATAGTTGCGGCGACAATACAATAATATGGTATTATTAGGCACCCCCTCCCGCTAATGAGGGAAGTGGAGGAAGAAAAAGATTTATTTTGTTCGATTTCAATCAAAATTGGCATACAGGGGTTTTTAGGGAAGAAAATTATCGAAAGGATGGATTTATGACCCTTGTCTAAAAAATATAATTTAGCAGTAATAGACTAGACTTTTGAATCGGAATGTTGCCCCTTTGCATATTGTTTGTTCAGTGTCAGTAATCGATCTTGATTATTACATTAAAATGACAGTAAATATCTATCTTCAGCATTTTCATAAACCTTTTGCTTTTTTAAGCAACCCTTGGGGCCTTAAACTAAGTAGGTAAATCTGGTGTGAGGAATTAAAAAAAACAATCAAAGCTAAGGTTAAAGTTAAGTTACAAAAATATGTTTTAAAAAAAATCCTCTCCCCACCACTCCTCATAGTCGTGAGGCGCGGATTACCGCTTAAAAGTGCAATTTTTGAGTTTTTTTGCCGATATTTGAAAATTCAAAAATTTTTTGGAAAAGAAAAATTTTCCTGGGTTGTTTTTCGAATTTAGAAAAAAAACCCTTGGAAATAAAAAAACTCGTAAGAAAGTCCCAAAAAAACCCCCGGGCAAAAAAATCCGGGAAAAACCCTAAGAAAAAAATATTATAGCTAACCCTAATCCATGTGATAAAACTGATATCCAATAATAATGTTTTGCTTGCCGTCGGCTTTTTTTCACAAAAATTTAAAATAAAAGTTGGTGTTTCATTTTTTTTTAAGAATTGAGATCACTGATCACTGATGTGAAATTTTATTTATTCTCATCTTTAAAAATATGTTTCCAAAACAGATAGCAATAATTTGCTCAAAATTTTACCCGAACAAAATGTTCAAAGAAAAGCTCACAAAAATGTTCGCGCAAAAAATTTTTAATCTTTTGCACGAGCTTTTGTTTGAGCATGTTCGTCTGTGTAATTGCGCCTTTAGGTATCTCAGACTCTACTAATAAAATACCAACCCTCTATTAATAGGGGAGGATTATCATAAATTTTGATCTGTTAAAGCATGGGTTGTTGGTATTAAATCGAAGAAAATGAAGCCCAGAATAAAAAAAATATTTTTTTAATAATTCATGAAATTTTTTATAACCCCCCCCCACTCCTATATTTGAGAAATATTGACCCGCTAAAATATAGGTTGTTTCATTTCATTCATTTCAACGCAGCGGGTAAAATGCTAGTATAACATAAATGTTGTTGAATGGTGTCAAGATATTAATTATTTAAAACAAATCACTAAATTGTAGTTTACATTATTATAAATCAATTAATCAAATTTATTTACCAATTAAAGCCAGCCTGTGCAAAAAAAAATATTTAAGTTAATATAAAATGCCGAGGGATATTTCGGTGGTGTAATTTGGTGTCCAGGCAAGTTGTAATCAGGAGTAATCAGTTGTAATCAGCTGTAATCAGCTGTAAAATCAGCTGTAATCAGTTGTAATCAGATTGTTCTCAGGTGTAATCAGGTTTAATCAGTTGCAATCAGGTGTAATCAGGTTGTATTCAGGTGTAATCAGTTGTAATCAAGTAGTAATCATGTTGAAATCTGTGTAATCATTGTTACAGAAGCTTCCAAAACAATAGTTGTCAAACCCAAAAATTCTTCTAAGGTAGCTTTTTGTCGCCTTATATTTGATTTAATCATCCCTTTTGGTTTACACAATGGCATCCATTTTTTAAAATGCGATAAAAAATGTTATTGATTATATAAAAAGCTTTGGAACAAAAACAAATCATTGAAATCGGAGTACGAGAAAGAAAGAAGAAAGTTTCCTGAAGATTTTAATGGCAGCCTTCTTTAATGTACTAAAATAAATTGAAATTTAATTTTTATATGAGATATTTTAAAATATATAATTTATTAAATTGGGAGATTTTTAGGATTTAGGGAGAAATTTAAATTTTAACTCCAAACCTAGTATGTTAAAAAGACGATTTGTCTTTTTTAAATAATGAAGTGTTCCAATAATGAATTAAATATTTAAAAAAAAACTTATTTCTACGTTTCAGTAAAAATTTAAGTAATGAGTCGCACTAAAATTCAAAAAATAACCGAATTTTCAATAACCGGTTACTCTACTCTTCAGCTTATTAAATCTCGCCTTTAGTAGCAATGAGAATGTTTTACTCGATTTTTAACCATAGGCGTTTTCTCGCGTTGAAATTGTTTAAAATGTTTTTTAAAAGTTTGAAACATTTGTTTTCTCGCGTTGCAACGGTGACATCACATCGAAACGGGTTAAAAATATTTTGAAACGGAATCCACTCTAGTTTCAAAACAGACGCGTGCGTAGAAGATACGTCAAAATTCTACATTCTTGTTTTAACCGATTTTTTTTTGTTTTTGCGTGAAAATGTATGAAAAATCGTATTCTAGATATCTTGTTGCCATTCTTCATGGTATCCCTGTGGTCTTATATGATTTTCTGGGCTTAAAAGAACAGTAAATAAAAAAAACTTCACTATCCATGTAGCTTCCATTGCTTGCTATTAAAACGGGTCGTCAGTCGAAAGTTTTGTTAGATAAACCAGTAGTTGATCCGTTTTAATTTTAAACACCAAAAAAATTAACAGAAAATCGAAAAAAAAGTGAGGTTACACTAAACTACGTCAGCGTTTTGAACTACTCATTTTTTCTCGGTTCTAAATGATGACGTCACATCTAAATAGTTTCAAATAATATTTCAAAATAATTTCAACGCGAGAAAACGTCTCATGTGAGCCTGCTCTGACATACACTGAATCTCCTTAGTAAGTCAATTAGTTTTATCTAGGTAAGAAAAAAAAGGTTTCTTGGATGTTATATACTTTAACCGAGACTTAAACAAATTTTATAGTAAGATTTAATGTTTTTTAATTTTTTAAATTTGACCATTTCAGCTTTATATAATAAGTGTACGTGTTTTTATAGGTATATGTTGTGTTTTTTTTAAGATCCTATTCCTTTCGAGATTTGACGAATAATTTTGACAGTTTGTCGAAATGCTGGATGGTTAATATAATAATTATAACATTGTTTTTCTACAAACTAAAGTATACCATTTACGTCAGCAACTTTTTTCGCAACTGATGAAGTAAATTTCTGTCAAAATAATGTGGTTAACGTTTTATAATAATGTTTAATTAAGTGTAATATGTTGTAATCAAGTGCAATCATGTGTAATCAGGTGTAATAGTTGTAATCCGATGAGTAATATGTTGTAATCATGTGTAATCTTGCTGTAATTTTTGTAATCTTTGGACCAAAGTGAATTTTGGTGTACAAAAAGTACCGAAACGCCCCTCGTAAAATGCTTACCATAAGAATAGGACCTAGTATCTAAAAACATGTATTTTAAAAGACAGAGTCGGTAGTATAACATAAATTAACAAACATAACGTCAGGATAATGATTAAAACTGTAAGTAAAAAAAAAAATAAATGCACTTTAATAAGATAAAATAAATGTTGTTTAATATTTGACTCGATCTACAAGAGATTTTGCAATTCCCAGTTTGGTTGATGTGGAGTGGTTTGATGACAAACTTTTCTTTATTGTAGGCACAACACGTTTCGGATTAGTAATCCATTATTCCAGCAAAACATGAAACAAAAGGCACAAACTAATTGAAACATTAAGGAAACATATATTTTTACGTCAATAGTTTAAAATTTTAAAAAAACCCTAAATTTTTTAAAAACTGAAATTACGACGTTTTAATTAGTTTGTGACCTTTGCTTTATGTTTTGGTGGATTGCTTCCTTGCTATTTCTAAAATGAAATTGATAATGGGTTACTAATCGTCGTGCAATAAAGAAAAAATGTTTGTGAAACATTAGGACTTTTTCTTCTTTTTTCAAAATGTTTTGATTACGCTCTCAATATTTAGATGCTCTAGTTTTAGGTTTGGAGTTTCACATTTTCTTCTAAAAATTGGAAAATGACCCTAAGGTTTATTTTCGTATTTTAATACTAAAATAAAATTACTTTCCTTAGGACCACATGGCGCGGTTTTCTTTCTTTGGATCAATTATTTCGTGAATATTTCTTTGAAATTTTCCTTCGCCAAGAAAAGTTTTATTTTTACCCTTGTACAGAAAGTTAGCAATCTTTTCTTATTTTCTCCGATTCCTACTCTATAAAATATATATTATCATAACGCAATTTCCTTTCAAAAAGCTGTGTCAAAAACTTTTTCATCATCTCCATTTCCATATTGT
The DNA here is from genome assembly GCA_963921995.1 of Oxystoma pomonae. Lineage (NCBI taxonomy): Eukaryota > Metazoa > Arthropoda > Insecta > Coleoptera > Brentidae > Oxystoma > Oxystoma pomonae. The sequence continues at coordinate 23,394,495 of OY998164.1, read as the reverse complement.
ACTTTCCCATGTATTCTTTAAAAAGTTTTTATCTTTGCTCCAATACAATCTGAAAAACGATATACATGACGTCGCCACATTTTTACTTTCCTTTTGGACAATGGAATAATGCGAGAGTTTTTCGGAATCCCTTTTGGATTTTGGGAGCAACGTATGGAAGACATTTTCGAAATTATCCTATTAATTGCAAAAACAATATGTAAAGACGTTTTAATTCTGGGATACAATAAAATATTATCGAAAGGAATCGATTTAGGATGCGATTCTTTAGCAACCGTCAGAAAATCTCACCTTTACAAAAAATCTGTTGATTTTTAAACATAAGTTTACACTACCTGCTTTTTTGTCAGGTCTTATTTGCTATTATTCCTTAAAATTTAGTTTCTTAATACTATTCCAGTAAATAAAAAATATGTCAATTTAAATTTCTGTAGGCAGTTTTTTGTTAAAAGTCCTTTTTTCTATTTACGGCTATAGTTTTTCCCCAGATTTTAAGTAAAAAAAGTACAACTGGCAACGCCTTGTTCTTCAATTTTTTAATCTTTTGCCAGAGTGCACAGGGAAAACTAAACATCAGAATTAGCTGAAATTTTGCAGGGGTGATCATTTTTAAATGCTTAACAAAAATATCTGAAGGATTTTTCAAAATTCTCAATTATTTTTTCTTTAAAATAAAAGCTCTGGTGCTACCATCTATCCCAAAAATCTCAAAATAATTGCGGTTAAGAACCAACCCGATTTACAAAAAAAAAAAATAGAGAAATACTCAGAATTTCCTCTGGATGACATTTTTCCTTCTTATATTTTCTTGCTTTAGCAAAAATAAAAACTAAGTTTCCTTTTTCTAAAAGCCTGTGCACTACGGAAAAGAAAACCGATGAATCAGCCACATTTGAATTGGGGAGACACATGCAGTTGAAGTGTTGGCCGATAGACCGCAAAATTTAAACGATTCCATGGTAACTGCAGGTGTTTTGTCAGCAAACTTTAAATCGTGCGGCAGTGGGACAAAAGAGTATTTTTACGTTTTCTGACAGAAAACCATTCGAGGTTATGTTTATCTTTCAAAAATGTGTTTTCAAAAACATTGTTCTAAAACAAACCACTCCGCGTGTGCGGTCGCCCGCCGAAAAAGGCCTAGCGCTGCGCGGGCAGTACCCCGAGTCTATCAAAGAACCAAGAGAACTTTACTGACTCGCTGGGATTACTACTACACATAATTTTGTTTTTATTTTGACTCAACCATTTTTTTTTATTTAAATTATTTCGGCATAGTTATGTGCAAGTGTACTAGTGAAATATTGGAGTGCAAAGGATAGATTTTAGTTTCAAAAACACACGGATACTTGAATACTAACAAAACAGGTCAGTGAAGCTCCATTTAGAGGTTGGAAAGGCTATTGCTAGTCGTTGACGCTCTTGTTTAAAATAGAATACGATTATTTCGTTTAGCGCCAGTAGCCGATTTTTAAATCTGCATGCCTTTAAGTTAACCTGTTGTCGGTATCAGCTAGCGGGAGTGTTTCCAACTCAATTATAAATGCTCCTGTAAATGCAACCTTAAACATTACACCCAGTTACTTTAATACGTATTTGGGTAGCGTTTTCTTTTATTTTAGTATTTTACTTGGTTTTTTAGCGGCACAGAATGCGAAAAGTCAAAATAAATAACCTAACCCCAAATTTTTGACTTGGTGCTAAAAAATCTCTATTGTCCCACTGTGGATAAACATAAATAAAGTCTCCACGTTGTCAAAGGGAAACAAGTTAAATTGATTTCCCGTACAGTGTTGCTAAAAACAATTCCCCAGATTGTAACTACGACCTCAAAAATGTATTTTATTAAGATTATTTTTGTTTTGAAACTTTTAACATACAAAACCGCAGATATCTATGGAATATGTCGCTGTCACTGTTCAGAAAAGTCATACAAATTCTGTCTTTTCTTTTACATGGTGAAAATTTTCGACATTTTTGAGGTTTATTGGTACCTACGAGTAGCAGTAATTTAGGTTCGACGTAAAACTAATCCTGCAGAATATCTTAAAATATTAAATATACAAAATGTAATTAAAAAATTGACGCAGTTTCTCTTACAACGTTAGGATAAATATTAGGGACGCTGTGTTTTTATTTAAAATGAGGCAATAAGTAAAAATCGCCATTTACCAGATTGACCATAGTGCGAAAAAAAAGTGGAGTATTCGAGGTTAAGTTTTTAAGCAAATGGTTTTCGGTATAAAATATATAATATAATAATAATATTTCTGGGATAGGGTTTTTTAAAGGTCTAGTTTTGCGTTTTGGGTTAATGCGTGCATGCGTGAGCCAAGGACGCAATCTCAGTAGCGTAAATGATATATTATGATAAATAGCATTGGGCGTCTCCTCCTCCCCAGTGGAAGAGTTGCCAGAAACACACTTTTTTCAAAACATTTTAGTATATCATCTTTTACTTTGTTTCAAGATCAGTATTTCAATAAATAATAGTATTAAGAATCTTCTTATGGATCTTCAAATTAAATTTTTTTGTTTGCGATTTTTTTTTAAAGTCTGGCATCTATCACCCTGTTTTGTTTATGTTAAAACTACTTTTCAAGAAACTTTTACTACCATTTTTCAATTCTCTAAAAACAATTTAATAATGGAAAAAATACATCCTGTACTACATAAAAATTGTCGTATCATTCACGTGTTTCTTTTTGTGCAACTTTCTTACTTGAAAAAGCATAAAGAAAAGAGCTTTCAGTTTTCTCCTGGTTTTTTTATTTTTCTTTCCCAAGTTTTATATTTCTCGTGGAAATATTTACTCCATCCTGTAATTTACGTTATAAAAATTATACTATATTTTGAGCTCATAATCACGAGAATAATCATAATAGTTTGTGAATATTTGTGCTAATTGTGTGTAGAGTACTAATAACAAAATATTAAAAAATAAAATGAGATATAACAGTAAACAATACTACCCCTACATCAACCATCAATAAGATTCATTTTTCCATAAAATGCATGGTTGCCAATTTGTCGCGGGATTTGGTAAGAACAAACCTAAATAGTTTTTAAATCGCTTTTTTATACAAGTTAATTAGCCTCAGACTAATAACTAAATTTTTTAATTAATTAAATTTAGATTAAACAATATTAGTCTTTAAATAATACAAACCAGCAACGCTGAATCAAAGATAAGCGGTGAATAAATTATGACAAGTCTTTTTCGTTCACAGCTGACTCGGCAGTGTTTTTAATGGGTGTTGTGGTTTTTTGTGATTTTTGACTTTTATTTTGACTGTTTTAAAAAATAGAACTATATAGTCCTTTTGACGACCAGCACAATGTGTGGTATATGAACAAAAAAAAGAATATTTCTACCTAGAAATATTATTTCGGAGGTTTATTGTGTCATTTTAGCTTAGTCATTGGCGTAGTTTTGTAGCTTATATATTTTAAATCTAAAATTATAATCTCTTTGTGCAAGGAGTATTTTAAAACAACTTTTTACTGTGCTACCGAGAACTCAGCCAATATCTGAAGAACTAATTAAAATTTGTACCTACTGGCCATGGTGTCTCGTCGAAGTACAACAACGGCAATTTACTATTTAGTTTTAAATGTCATGGTGGTGTGGTGAGTAGTGTCTTAAGAATAGGAGGGCGTGGGTTCGATTTCCACCAAAGAATGTTTTGGTTTTTCCTTTTTTTATTTTTTTAAAATATGCTAACTAAACTTTTCCCATATGTTTCAAAATATGCTCGCAATTATTTCATAGCTATTCAAAAGGTGATTGAGAGAGGTTAATTGCAAGAAACTCAAAAATATCAAAATTTTCAACTCATTAGTAATAGGAGCAGTTTTAGATATATTTTAATCTAAGGCCGAGAACTTCAAACTGTTTTAAATCAAATTGTTTTAAATCGCAACACCAGTACGTATATTAGAATTCTGGCGAATGCGTTGGTAAATTCAAGATCCCAAGTAGAGTAGGTAATTAAGCCAGTGGCGGTTCAAGCCATTTGAAAAGGGGGGGGGCGGTTTGAATACGAAAAAAAAACTAGAATAAAAGCATAGCTTTCTAGGGAAGGGGTAATCAGATTTCAAGTTCTTTCATTCATTTCGTACATTTTTTATTTTAAAAAATATTTAAATGCGCCGCAAGTTAAACAAAAATCGTAAATATTAATGTATCATAGCGCCGCAGGCGAAAATTTTTTAGAAAGTGATAATGCAAATGCCTTTGTTAACACAAAATTAAACTAATACCGTAAATATCAAAGGTGTTATAGCGCCCCAATTTATGCCCTTCTTTTGATTTTCTAAATATTTTCCTGAAGAATTTAAATCCCGGGTGTGGGAGGGTTTATTACCCTCCCCCCTACAAACAAACCTCAAACAAAACCTAATTGCTAAATACTTTTTTTTGAGATCTAAATAGCACATTATAAACCTAGGGACTAAAGTTCCACATTTAATCCCGCGGCGAAAGGTTTGTAGCCCGATCGTAGGGAGTGCTACAATTCGCTAAGGGATTAAACGACACTTTAGTCCCGAATGTTATATACTATTTTATGCAGTTTAGGAAAAGATCTTTGTTAAAATTACGTTATTTCTACGCCAAATGGTTCGTCAACTACAAGAAAAGGTGCTAAGAATGAAATCTTGGACAAGAGCAAGTGCTGTTTGGCTGGACTTGCCCTAAATTTAATTATAATTTTCCAGGGATTAGTTTTTTTTTAATCCCTTAGGGATTAAATTTACTTCTAATCCCTAAGCTGAGGGATTAAATTTATTTTTAATCCCTTGGGAATTAAAAGTATCACTTTAGTCCCTAAAAATAGGGATTAAAAGTACCTATTTAATCCCTGAAGTGCATAAAAGCTTTTTAAGTTGAAACATTACCTTTTACATTGCATATATCAAATATAAGATGCCTATCTCAAAAAAAAGTTTCAATCCTCTGAGGCAGGAGAAGCTTCTTTCTGACGAAGCATTACTTACTGACAAACATCCAAGAATGCTTTTATCAACGGAAAAATATCGCCACACTTGTTCATTGCCTCGAAAAAGTTATCATGTTTTGAATTACGCTTTTGCCTACTTCTGACGAATATTGTTTTCAAATACTGACTTCTCCCAATAAAAGTTCCACAATATGTGTTTTGTATTATTAATCAAACAGTTTATAGTATTTGGCAACGACATTAGTTAATTTTGCCCTGATTTTGGCTTCACGTTTTATAAAACTTGGTATGAATATGTTCAGGTCAAAAATACTTAGAGTCTCATTATTGAACCTTTATTTTATGTCCGAAATGATTTTGTCTTAAACTTTTTTATAAATTGAAACTCTCTAATACTGTTCTGTATTTCTAATATCGTGGTTTTCGTCTGTTTCAAACTGGAACGTCCTGCAATTTCTCGTTTTTTCTCCAAAGACTTCAGGGTTACCACCAGCATCTTTGTTGTCTTCTTTTTTCTAAAGCCAAATGGGGGGGCAATCGCCCCCTCTGGGACCGCCAATGATATAAGGAACAACTCTCGACAGTTGAACTATTAAAGAAAACGAATTTAACCATTTCAGTAAAGTGCTGTTAGTATATATTCGTCGCAGTTTAGGGACTTGTATTGCTGTCCATGCAAGGCTTTCTTCTTCCATGAGTAACGAAGTAGGAAGCCTTGGACATCACTATAAATTTAACTCTAATTAGATGGGTAGTGTTTTAATTTTGGATACAAACTTATTTTATTTCATGATTTGAAGCGAAGTCTCTTAACGTACGCAAAAGTCACCGCCACTGGTGATGGGAAAAGCGACTTTCAACAGTGGTGCCCCTTTATTCGTCTATCTCTTTTCTCCTCATGTATTCGTCTAGAAGGGTGTTGGATTGTACCCAAGTAACAATTTTAGTTGCCCTAGTTGCCATAACTAAGAAATATACTAAAATTAACGTTGCATAAATAACAAAAACTAGTCATTTCTGCAACGGCTGCTATGATGGACAAGAAAATGACGTCACACCGTTGTTATTAACTATAGGGTAAATTTGGCAACCCTCTAACAACTTTTTTTTTACTGAAATAATGTGGGGTTTTCAACAACCGCAATGAACGACGGAACAACGACGACGTAAGGTTGTTAATTAACTAGGGTTAATTTGTATACCCTAGTTTAACGTTTCCTGGCCGTTTACTCAAAGTCAACATAGTTGGTCTACTAGAGGCATATTAGAGGCACAAAAAAATGGTGAGGGAGACATAAATTCAAAAAATCAGTTTCCAAGTGACCAGTAGTCAGACTATCTTGAAATATAAACTAAGGGCCGTTAAACCGCCCCTAAAAAAGGGCTGCGTCCATAAATAAAACACGGCAAGGGGTAAAGGGGGTGAAAGTTTCATAACGTAACTACGCTCCGTAACAGTTTTACTCCAAAAATAATGTAAAAAATAATAAAAAATTAATTTTTTATATTTTTAGGGGGGTTTTTTCATATTCATTAAGTGTTGCCCAATTTGCAAAAGTATTACGAGGAAGGAAAGAGGGGTTAAAATTAGGATAAAATGATGTTAGATAATTGATCGACCATGCAGGGGCCACGACTCTAAACGTTTGTGACGTCACACAATCACGACGTAATTTTGTTAGCAGCTGTAATTGTTTGATTTGTTTTTCTTCCTACAAACTACGTAACGCCCCCCAAGTGACCCAGAGACAGACTATGGTCCCTGACCGACTGTAGATACCAAGTAACGAAGATTCAGACTATCTTGAAATAAATTTGTCGGGTTCTTCTTTGGATGCACTGGTGTGCACTAAATATATCTATGTCATTTTCTAGCTTGTATAAATATAAAGGATAGATATAATTAGTGCAAATTGTTGCAGCAAAAGGAAAAAGCTATTAGCACTTTCGGACAATTTCAAAATGTATAAGACAACTATAGAGGGCACCTCTTTAGTAGCAAAATGGTTAGGTTTTCAGTAAATCAAGAAATAATTATTGCCGTCAAACTGTTTTCTTTTCCTGCCGCTACACCATTTGTGTAAATCGTTAAAAGAATCTTGTTTTTTTGCTGGATTTTGATGATTTTTAGTTAATTTTGGAAATTCTTAAGTATTGTTTTAGATTGGCTACAATTTAAAATAGGTTTAAAGCATTTTTAAAATTTTCATTATTTAAATAAAAAAATAATTTAGCAAAAAAGTAAGAAGGATTGAAAGCCCCCTTATTTTTTAAAGCTAAAATGTCCATTTTTGACGGAAAACTAAGGTTCGTTGTTAAATTTATTTAGTGGGAACCTTTAAAAAGTCTTTTTAATGTAATAAATTAACTGAATGTTACCTAGCTACGTATTTTAGAATTATTGATAGGTGGTGTTTGGAAATTAGTCCATTTGTGGTTGCAGAGACGTGGAAGTCTTGATTTCAAATCAATTATATTAATAAAAATATTATCCAGAGGGCACTTCAGTCGTAGTTGCTTCGGCGACGGTGTGGAAACTTTGCTAGCGACTCTAGTCGCAGGCAACGTCAACACAACTCAAAAAATCTCCGCCAAATTGGTGCAAAAGCGAGTTGCTAGAACGTTTATACGGCGTTTTCACACAACTTTAAGTCGCCTTTGACAACGTTAAAACGTCGACAATTGTTACTTGGGTAATCAGAGAATTTCCAAAGGGAATGTTTGGTCTCTTCTTTAGTTATATAGTTATTATTATATAGTAATTGAAACATGAAATATTCAAATGAGCTTCTTGCCCGTTTTTTAACAACTATGTACTCAAAAAATAATTGTGAAGATTGAAATTCTACTTAATTCAAAAATTTTGAGTTGGGAAAAACGCAAAAAATGTACAGTTGGAAGAAATTGTTGTAAGTAATATTTTCAGACATTGTAAAGTTCTAAAAACTGGCCCGTCTTTTTATTGCAAGTAGCACACTTACAAGACATAAAGAAAGGTCTGAACTATGGGCGGTATGTCAGCGGAATTGATTTTAATATTTCTGTGCACTTCTGAGACAAAAACAGAACTCAAAATTTTTCGTGACGTAAAACAAAAAGCGTGGAAATCGTTCTTGTTTTTCCCAACCTCTTTTGAGGTTCGGGGAAAACGTTCTTTTATAATCCGTACCGAGAAAACAATGGCGGGTTAAACAAAAAGCTTTTTCCAATACACACATGCATTAATCAAAGCCAGGCGTCCCGGAACAATAACTACTTATGGAAGCAACATATTATTCTTTTAGTTTAGGAACTTTGGTTTTTTTTTATTGAAGATAAGAAAAACCAAAAGAAGAAAAACGAAATACATACCCCCAACGTGCTTTGATTAAAGAAAATATGTGATTTTTATATAACAACGAGAATATATTTTCATCTAAAAGATATATATTCTTTAGGTAAAATCATAATTTTCTCTTTTAAAACAAAAACAAAATTACGAATTTTTTCCACAAACCAAAACCACACTTTTTTGTACTCGACGGGCGTTTCGTTAATAACGTTAGCATCATCAGGAGACGATAAACAATGAACTAAATTAATCTACGCTCTATCTTATATACAATCCTTTAGTGGGCGGAGATAAGACTAATAATTTGTGATTGATCACGATTTTTAATCCTATCTCCCCTCAACCAAAGAATAAAGTGTACTAAACGGGATGGGTCCTCTATCTTTATTATTTCTGGATTTAATGATTTCCATACTTTCATATGCATTCAAAAGTCTTTTGTTTGGTACACATTTTAGAAGTTTTAGGTTATCTAATGTGAATCTATGATTGTTTTCAAAAGCATGCTCGGCCACGCTTGACTTTTCTGTTCTTCCGTATTTTAAGTGTGCTAAGTGTTCTTTAAAACGTGTTTGAATAAAGCGTCTCGTTTGGCCAACATATTTTTTTTCACACTCCATGCAACTAATTTCGTAAATTCCACTTTTTTCTAGAACTGTAGTTTTATCCTTAGATAGATATGAAAATTTTGACAGAAGCCCTCTTATTTTTCCTATAAAATATATTATCTGCACATCCCATCTCATTACATTATCAATTTTAAATCCCAGGTATTTTATCGATGAGGTTTCTGGTTTCTTGTAGTGCTCAATTTTTAGGTTCCCGAGTTTTGGTAGATTGGTCTTATAGGACGTAAATGGCATGTATTTTGTTTTATCTATACTAAGAGTTAACTTGTTATTTTGAAACCAGTTTTTTAATTTTACAAATTCTTCCTCAATTGCCAAGTTTTCGCCCTGCATGGCAGTACCGTGTCATCTACAAAGCTAACTATTGTACCTTTTATCCCGAGTTTTAGCATATCATTTATATAAACTGTAAAAAGAAGAGGACCCAGGACTGTTCCTTGAGGTACTCCAAACTTTACAGTTTTTTCGGTACTATAAGTTCCATCAATATTGTTGTTTTCCCTCCGTTAAATAACTTTTTAGCAGATTAAATATTTTCCCACGTAGTCTATAGCTTTTTAATTTGGTTAAGAGAGTCTCATGGCAGACAGTGTCGAAAGCTTTAGATAGATCCACAAATAGGCAGATGCCGCATGCATCACTTTTGTCTAGTGCTTCAGTGATTTGTGTGGATCTACCTTCTCTGAAGCCAAACTGTAAATTTGACAATACCTCATATTTTTTAAAAAAGCTTACAACTCTCACCTTTATTAAATGTTTAATGATCTTTGAAAAAACTGACAGTAGGGAAATTGGTCTGTAATTAACTAATTCCAGTCTATTAACATCCTTATACAGAGGCTTGATCGTACCGATTTTGAGGCAGTTTGGAAAGCATCCTGTATCAAAAGATTTGTTTATTAAAAAGTCAATATAGCTGAGATCACCTGAACTATTTCTTTTACACATTCGGTTCTAATATCGTCCAGGCAATTTTTTCGGTTTAAGATGTTTTATTGTTTTTTGTACTTCGGTAACTGAAACTTCACTTAAAAACATTGAATTTTCTAGACAGGGGATTTTGTTTTTATAGTGTGGTACTTTTTTAATTTTTTTGGCATATTTTTCTCCCAGTTCTATAAAATAAGTATTGATTCATTTGAGATGTCTTTTTTTTTCTATTAAATTTTCGCCAGTATCTTTTTTAATTTGTTCGATTTTAGTTTTTGATTTAGTTTTTTTACATATTTTATTAACACAGTTCCAAAGTTTAGACTCGGATGACGCGTCTAAATGGATTTGTTTTTGGAAATATTGTTTTTTACTTTGTTTAATTTGGATTCTTAGTTTATAGTTTGCACCTTGTGTAATTTTCTTTTACTATGTTATTATTTGACTGTTTTTTAAGATCATTGTATGACTTATTTTTTTCTTGGATAGTGTTATTTATACCAGGAGTCATCCATTCTTTTCGAAAGTTGTTATGTTTTTTTTTTAATTTAATGCCTTTTGTGTTTTTTTCAATGTAATATTGTAGTTTATTTATAAAAATTTCCATAACTTCATTAAGGTCATTTAAGTGTAAAATTTGTTCCCACGTTTCTTCTTAGCTCCTGCCTAAGGTCGCTGTAATTCGTAAAGCTTTTAGTTTCGTTTTTTTCAAGATTTATGTTGTTTGGTTGTTGGAAAAAAGCAGTAAATAAAGCTACTGGGTAATGGTCTGTAATATGAGTGTGGAATATGAATGATTATGAATTTTCGATTTTATTATATGGTGCTTTAAGAAAAATATACAAAACCACATATTCTAAATAAATCAAGAATTCAATATTTTCTACCGAAAAATCATCAAGTTTTTTTGCTAAAAAAATGCAAATTTTTATTTGACTCAAGCATCATATTCTTGGCGCAAGCATATTTTTTCAAGCATTTTCGTTAGCTTGTTAAAAAAAAAAAATTCTGTGTATGGTAAGATAACATTTTGTTTTAACAATATTTTGTAAACATGCGGCATCCACAAATAAATATTATTAATGTTTCGATATTAGGAGCCAGAAGCGACCGAGCTATACTACTGACGTTGCTTACAGACTCTTGGCCTACTGGGAAATTACGGAATATCGATATCTCTGATAACTCCCCTAAGATAAAAGGTAATATTTTTTATCTTGGGGGAGTTCTTGGTCAATAAAGAAATCGAGGTCAGTGTCAGACATCACGACCAACTAAACAATTAGAAGCCCTCGTGATAAAATTTCAAGTTGTTTGTTACAGATCCATTTTAAATCAAGAATTTTGGTGTACTTTATTTTATAAGCTTGCTTGTTGTAACTTAAACCCGCTTGACATGGAGCAATATAACACGCACATAGCAAAAATACATCGTACATCCATTGGATATTCAACGGATGTCCATGGATGTCCCGTTTATATCCAAGAACATCCATCAGAGGTCATTATTTACCACACTTGGATGTTCGTTGCAGCTCCACCAATGTATATCCATTTTATATGGGTTACATGTATATATAATGAATATATATTGACGGAGCACATATTCGTTACTGGATATCATTTGCACATCCATTTGATGTTGGATGAATGTATATACGCCGACGGATATCCACTGGATATACATATCCATGTGGATAATGGCGTAGCTCACCTTGAACAGAGAGCTGCATAGTTCTATGGCGAATGATCACATGGGACCAAAACGTTATATTCTTGAGCGATGATCCGATCTTTCGGATCTCATCAAAACAATACGTTCTCGATCGCATGGTCCGAAACCGGGCAACAACGATTCTAGTGACGTTTGGGCAATAAAGAGGTTTTTTTCTTGAAATGTATCGTTTCCTGCAATTTGAGGTCATTCTAAAATAATGTCACAAAATTTTTATGTTTTTTTTACTCCCTCCTCCTAATGTATTGTTTGATGAGATCCGAAAGATCGGATCATTGCTCAAGAATATAACGTTTTGGTCCCATGTGATCATTCGCCATAGAACTATGCAGCTCTCTGTTCAAGGTGAACTACGCCATTATCCACATGGATATGTATATCCAGTGGATATCCGTCGGCGTATATACATTCATCCAACATAAAATGGAAGTGCAAATGATATCCAGTAACGAATATGTGCTCCGTCAATATATATTTATTCTATATACATGTAACCCATATAAAATGGAGCTGCAACGGACATCCAAGTGTGGTAAATAATGAGCTCTGATGGATGTTCTTGGACATAAACGGGACATCCATGGACATCCGTTGAATATCCAATGGATGTACGATGTATTTTTGCTATGTGGGTAGGGAGATTTTACTAAAACTTAAACTTATGACGGAACAGCTGACTCCACTCATTGGGAGCGTATAGCGATGGACTTAACGTTACCGCCAAAGCAGCTCCAGCTCCAAAACGAACGTCCCACTGTTACAAAATTAGAGGTCCTTAGGGCGTGATCCCAGGAACAACCACAGGAACCCATTACTATAATTTTTTTTAGAATTGTGCACAAAATAGCAATTTTAGTTTTATGGAAATCATAGGCAAATGAAGAATACTACGCTACAGAGAGCTTTTTTTAGAAAAAAACCTTTATTTAAAATAAATTTCAAAATTAAGATTTTGCACATTTGACTCTGTAGCGCAATTGGCAGTCACATAATTAGTATGCCTTCAAAATTTCAGCACTCTAGCACTTTTTGTTTGGTCAGGATTTCCAGAATACGATTTGCCCTGGTGGTCCTGGCTCTTAAGTGCAGATAGCTAATTATCATAATTAGCGTGGATCTATGAAACCGAAGCCAACTGTGACTTTTGCAAGACAGATTGTTAATTATGGATCATAAAATAAATAAGATTGTGCTTCTTTGGTCTACCAAACATTTTTGCTGTTCCACAGTGTTTATTTTAGGACAGTAAAATTGTGATAAATAAGTGGGGTACCTGGAAAAAAATCCGGGGCGGCTAAAATTTTTATACGTTGTTGGGGAGGATCCAAAAGTAAGATTCCCCAGTTTGTGTTTCCCCCACTCCTCGGGAACCATCTGCCATTTTGAAAAAACTTTGTAATTGACTTTTCTCCATTTCTATTGGTCGGAAGCGAAAAAGTCTGGGAACAAAAATATTCCGCATGCAATTTTCAACATTTTTGTCCTAGTGCTCAACTTTCTGTAGTTAGTTTCCAAAAAGTCAGATGGCGCCGAAGTTACAAAAAATCAGTTTTAATGTATTTTGAACAACAAAAATTAATTTTTTTATTAATTAATTAAATTAATTATGTATATTGTTTTTAATTAATAAAACAGTCTCAGAGCGGTAAAATTCTTTGAGAACCGCTTTCTGGGCATGCATGAAGTCGCGAGTTGCGGATTATATACTAATATTTATGGTAACAGCAGTATAAATGAGATGTCAAATTAAAATTGCTGAAAGTATCTGGCAGATTGACTGATTTAGTCAACGCCCTCTATCTTTTAAAAAATTAACTACAGAGTTGAACCTGAAACAAAAAATATTGCATATTTTATGCCAAAGATCACTTTTTTGCCTTCGACCAACAGAAATGGAGAAAATCGGTTCCAAAGTTTTTTCAAAACGGGGGATATTTCCCGAAGAGTGAGGGAAACACAAATTTTGGAATTTTACTTTCTGAGGACATACGAAAAAGTCAGGCTGTCCTGTTTTTTTTCCACTTCAAATGACAATTTCTCTCTACTACCATCATTTTGACCCCTCTCCCCCTGCAACACTGCATAACATTTTTGCAACCCCTTCCTTCTTCTTTTTAGCACTTAATTATACTTCTACTTACCCCTTTAACCCCTCAAAAGGACTTGACTATCTGTACCCGACTAAATTTCAATCTGTCAGATATTTTCGGCAATTTTCATGCCTACAGACTGGGCCATTTGTACTGCTCTTACTATAAATAATAATATATAATCTATTGGCACACCCAGGAATTTTAAGTAAAAATGTGACCATAACCAAGCTTCTAGGGGGGTGGTTAACCCCAAACCTCCCCCCCCCCTCGGTGCGCCAGTGTATAATCCACAAGGCGCGATTTCAAGCATGCCCAGAAAGCGGTTATCAAAAAATTTTACTGAGTCGCTGTAGGTCAGAGACTGTTTAATTAATTATAAATAATATAACTTTCTTATTTAAAATTAAAAAAAAAGATCACTTTTTGTTGGTCAAAATAAGTTAAAACTGATTTTTTGTAACTTTGGCGCCCTCTATCTTTTTGGAAAGTAACTACAGAAGACAAAATTTTTGCAAAATAGAAATAGAGAAAAGTAGATTACAAAGATTTTTCAAAATGACGGATGGTTCCCGAGGAGTGGGGGAAACACAAACTTAGAAAGTTTACAGTCTCTTCGGATTTTTGTCGAACTTGGATGACAATTTTACTGTACTATTTATCGGTATTTTGAAGCGTGTTCGCGTGTCGTACGCATAATTTGCCTTTATTAATATTTATACAATACATTTTTAAAATCTTGCAAAACAATGCCTACAGCTACAAAAGCTCACGATAGCTGACTTAATTATTATTTCCCCAAAGGAACAATGCACGTGATAATAACTAAAATACACGAGTTCATCAGACCTGCAAATCTTTATTAGTTTTATAATTTTCTAGTAAACGTAAACACAATGTAAAATAAGGCTCTAGATTTTAAGAGGATTATCTATTAAGAATGAGGCCATAATGACCGTGACATATCTTTTTATATTACGTTATTACCTTGTATATAGGTGCATGGGTTTTATGCACAACCTGGCGTAAAAATGCAGTTTAACGCCCTAGGGCGCCTTTTATGCCCGCGAGCCTTAAAGTTCCTAGGTCAAAAAGTACAGCTGTAACGCCCGCAGTGGCCGAGGCGTTATATACATTATTTTATACACGATGAGCATGTTTTCATTTGAATGTATAATATATAAAGGGTGTTTCAAATTCGATGCTCACCACGAGGATCTCCTAAACGGTAGGAGATTCGAAAAGGTTTAAATTAGGGCAAAGTTGCGCAATTTGAGAGTAGTTCCGGAGATAGGCGAAAAAAACCGAAATTTTCAATTTTAGTTTTTATTTTTTTCCGCCTTTATTATTAGAGTTGTCAAAAAATGCTTAAAAGTTTCTGCATACACTTTTTTAAGATCTACTAGATGAGCTATTCATTTTTAAGATTTGACATTTCAGTTTGACAGGAGCGCTGTCAAGTTCATTTTTTCTGATTGACACATCCTTTTATTCTGGTTGTTTTGTTTCGGACGCAAGGCAAATATCATTTTGAAACATTATTTTAACAGGGAGCTTGTTGTTTCGGGCTTAGTGACCATCTTCAGTTTAAAAAAATCCCGTTATACAAGACAACTTAAACAGCGCTTGTAGTAGTATCTACAAAATTATAGTTATCTACAAAATTTTGGGGTGGTCTGTCTGTCTGGGACAGGATTACTCAAAAACAGCTAAACCGATTTTTATCAAATTTGGCACAAAAAATCTTCTTTTTTTGATAAAAAAAATTATAACTCACGAACCGCAGCAGCTAGCGACATTCGGTTTTCACATTTAGGTAAATAATTACATTTTAAACAAAAACAAAAAAAAAATTGTACATTTTTTTAAATCTTCTTATACGGGAAAGTTTTAGACGACATTTAAACAAAAAAAAAATGGAAAATATAGAATTTTTTTTTTTTTTAATTTGGAAAAATTTTTCACATTTTTTTTTTATTTTTTTAAAAGGTTTTATGGATGGCTATACGGGCCTGCTGGCGTCATTTTTGAATATACTACAAGCGCTTTTTAAGTTGTCTTGTATAACGGGATTTTTTAACTTATAATGGTCATTAAGCCCGAAACAACAAGCTCCCTGTTAAAATAATGTTTCAAAATGATATTTTCCTTGCTTCCGAAACAAAACGACCAGAAAAAAAAAGATGTGTCCATAAGAAAAAATAAACTTGACAGCGCTCCTGTCAAACTGAAATGTCAAATCTTAAAAACGAATAGCTCGTCTGGTAGATCTTAAAAAGGTGTCTGTAGAAAGTTTTAAGCATTTTTTGACAACTCTAATAATAAAGTCGAAAAAAAATAAAAACTTAAATTGAAAATTTCGGCTTTTTTCGCCTATCTCCGGAACTACTCGGATTTTATAAACTTTATTTTTAGTTTTGGGTAAAGCATCAAATTGCGCAACTTTGCCCTAAATTAAATCTTTTGGTATCTCCTACCGTTTAGGAGATCCCCATGGTGAGCATCAAATTTGAAACACCCTGTATAATTATATAATTTAAATATAAACTTGACAAGTCACTTAGAACACAACAAACCATTTCACGGAATAACTTGTCATTTTAGAACTGTAAGGCCCCCCGGGCGTAAATCGCGTCACAGGACGTTAAAGTACTATTTCACGCTTGGAAATGCCACAGAGACATAAGTGTGTAGGGCGATAGTTATAATCGATCTATTTGCTAAAAACTGTCGTAAGTAGAAATAAAAAGCGATTAAAAAAATGTTGAAAGACTAACCTAGTGACCTATTTGACGCATTTGTGAAGATCGAATTTGAATGGGGAAGACCGTTAATTCGGTAAATTTTAAAAAAAAACTTTAAAATACTTACATAGAACTATAAATAATTTATAGGTAATTTTTTCGCAAATATATATTTGTCTATCTCTCTTTATCTGTTTTTAAGGTATCGTTCATAATTGGAATATGCATTGCAATAGTTTTAATTATTTTGTAACCAACGCTCTCTTACTGTGTTATTAACAAGAAAGACAGTGACAGAGGGTGCGTTATAAAAAAAATTAGGACTATTGAAAAGACTATTCTGATTATGAACGATACCCCACCTTTAGTATTAAAAATAAGTCATTAGCATAAATGCTACATTTTACTAAGTAGCTCTAATACTAGTTTGAAAGCTAAAATTCGTAATTAGCTATTATTCTATAGTGCGCGAGAATATTTTGCTTGTTTATTTAGTTTTAAATTTAATTAAAACTAGAATCAGGGGCAAAATTATCGCATCGCAAAGTTTTCATCTTAATGTTTTTGGAAAAACAACTTTTGCTGGAAAAACTGTAGGACCTAGTTAAACTAAACCTAATTAAATTATTCTTTTTCAGGTGAGTCCAGTTTCACCGCAGCTTTATTGGTAAGTCTTTTTTTTCATTCAACTGGTAGTACCTTTTATAGTACGCTGTAAAGATGCTACCATTTCTTACAATTACAGGTGCGGATTTAAAAATGTGTAATTATTTCTTAATAAGTTCACGTTTTTGGCCGAATTAAAATTTATCAACTTTATAACTAATTACGAAACGTTATAACATTAGGGTTTGATTACGATACAAATTAATTTTCTTAAAATAATTATTACAGGCTTAAGATACCAAGCTGATTTGTAGTTTTGAAAATCAGTTAGCAGCTGGTGTTTGGTTACAAAAGAAGTTGTTTGTTGTTAATTGTGAACAACCGAGTACGTCACGTGGAGGTACGGGGAATAATGGTGTTACAAGAGAAATAAGTGATAAAAAAAATTTCCCAACACCCTTCTTGAATGTGGGTTATCAAAATTTGGTGCAGTGAAAGAAGCGGCAGCTTTAACCCGAAGATCGGTAAAAATAGTGTGGCGTGTAGCAAATAAACCGATAGTTGGGAGAAGAAAAAGGAAGGATTCTAATACTTCTAAGAAATTTGACATGGGTGATATGGATATCACTTGTAGAAAAATATATCAAATGTATAGGGAACAAACGATTCCTACTTTACAAACACTAATTCAAAATGGACACTGAGAAAATGTATTTTGAAAAACGGTTTTAATATAAAAAAAATTAATAAACGGCAAGTGATTATGGAATCGGCCCGTTTAAAAAAATGGAGGATGAAATATTGAATTGCAATACACTAGTACAGTGAAAGTAATAGGGATATTGTTTATTTCGATGAAACTTGGTTTCACACCCATGAAGTTCCAGATAAAGGTTGGGTAGATTCGTCTGGTCTCTGCATAACTAAAGCTCTATCAAATATGCTGGAACAAAAAATGGGTTTATACCAAACGCGTTGACCTTATCAGTCAAAAATATAAAGGATTGTCATACTGACTACCATGACGATACCATAGCGGAATTATTTGAAGACTGGTTCAAGAATAAACTGTTACCCAATATACCTCCAAATAGTGTAATTGTGATGGATAATGCGAAATACAACAGTAGAAGGCTAAATAAAGTTCCGTGTTCAAATGACACAAAACTTACCATTCAGGACTACATGTTAGAAAATAATATGTATTTTGAGGCGAGCTACACCAAAAAACAATTGGTTGAAATAATTAAAGCATTTTCATTAAAGTAAGACTCGTGGCATATCGGACAAAGCGTTTTTGTTTCTCACTTCATTACGACCAGGCCTCCAATATCTAATGGAAAATCCAGAGACATACAGACCTATTTCATCCTTATTAGGAATCATCAGGGAGTCACAGGATTGTACCTGGCAGTTGAAGCTACAAAAGCAACCACGCACACCTCTCGAATTTAAAACAAAAAGTTTGTAACTCGCGGGGACGTGGAAGCTGTGTGTGCCACCTGTCGAATAAACCGAGAAACAAAAACATCAAAATTGAAAAGTGCAGTAGTCCGTAAAAATACAAAATCCTGTACCTTTCAGCAGGTTATAAAGAAGAAACCTGTAAAAGTATAAGGTCATTAGCAAGCAATCGCTCCGGAGGAGTCTTGTTGCGCAGAACTAAAAAGCCAAAATATTTAAAAAACAACAAAGTGAATCTCGTGTCCGCGAATAAAAATTGAAGTAAGACTCGTGGCATATCGGACAAGGCGTTTTTGTTTCTCACTTCATTACGACCAGGCCTCCAATATCTAATGGAGAATCCAGACACCTACAAACCTAAGTCTTACTTTAATTTTTATTCGCGGACACGAGATTCACTTTGTTGTTTTTTAAATAAAAAGCATTTTCAGTACAAAAACATTGTATTGTGATACTTTGGCGGAAGAAATGGACCATACAGTGTTGAGACTTCATCCTTACCATTGCATGTTTAATCCAATTGAACACATGAGCTAAAATCAGCGGTTAAAAGAAATAATGTTTCGCCAACTTTAAATTCTTCTGTGGTAGCTTTAATTAGGTCACCGGAACAGAATATTTTAAGGCTGGCAAAATTGCGTAGCTCATGTCTACAAAATATAAAAATCATATGTAATATAGATCTGCTACCCAGAGAAAAGATTAATGATGACAGTGACAGTGAAACTGACTTAAGTTAAAATTTCCCGTATGTTTTGTACTATACAGACCGCTTCAAGCTACTGCGAACATAGGGGAAATCAAGTCCAATTTACTCTCCGTGCCGTACGACCGAGGTGGATTCGAAGCACGCTGCAGTGTTATCTTTTGGAAATTCATTTTGTTTTTATTATTTTGTTTTATTTCTGCCTTGCTCGAGAAACAGATGGGTAAGTTCTTAATTGAAATAATACATTTTTAAAACTAAAAATGGATGTCTACGAAGTTGCCGAAAAAGTGCAGATGGTCAAATCGTCATAACCTAACACACGTTCGATATTGGTCGAGGGAAAATTTGCATTTGTATTTTGACGTAAGAACACAGTATCCCCAAAAACTAAATGTTTGGGGGGGGGGCGGTATTGTAGGGGAACACGTAATTGGGCCATTTTTATTAACGGCAATTGCAATTTGAATGGTCCTAGATACTTGGATCTACTGCAGCAGCACATTATTCCAACTGCTAGGCAGTTGTTAGGTGTAAGATTTGGTGAAACATGGTTTCAACAAGACGGTTGTTCCGCTCACAATGTTGGCCTTGTTAGGGAATATCTTGATAATGTATTTCCTAATCGGGTTATAAGTACACGGGGAACTATTTTATGGCCAGCTCGATCTCCCGATCTTGCTCCTAATGACTTATATCTGTTTTTGAAGAAGCTTTTCAAATTATCACCCCTAACATGCTTGGAAACGTTGGAAGGGGTTTTTATAGTAGGCTCGGATATTGTCTAGCCGAGCAAGGAGGACTTTTCGAACATTTGCTCTAATTTTTTTTTGACTGGGAGAATCTTTTTGGTTTTTAGAATGTATTATTTTATTTTGAGAACTTGCTTTTATTTTGTTTCTCCTTATTATTTTCATTGTAATACGACGTCACTGATAAATCTGAGCAGTTGACAATAAAACGCTCTTATTTATCAGTGACAAAAAATAAGAAAATTACGTTATAAAAATTTGCGTATTTATTGACCAAATTCCGGTTTCATTGACTACGCTCCACACAGCACCGTGGTTAGAGGCGTACTAAATACAAGGCGAACGGCGGCGAACGGCAGCGAATGGCGATCGGAAGCCTGAGTGTTGGTTGCTTCACTGATAGGCGTGCGGTGTCTTTGCATGTACGTACACTGGCAAATTAGACTTCTTTCGCCCTATGTTCGCAGTAGCTTGAAGCGGTCTGTACATACAGACCGCTTCAAGCTACTGCGAACATAGGGGGAATCAAGTCCAATTTACTCTCCGTGCCGTACGACCGAGGTGGATTCGAAGCACGCTGCAGTGTTATCTTTTGGAAATTCATTTTGTTTTTATTATTTTGTTTTATTTCTGCCTTGCTCGAGAAACAGATGGGTAAGTTCTTAATTGAAATAATACATTTTTAAAACCAAAAATGGATGTCTACGAAGTTGCCGAAAAAGTGCAGATGGTCAAATGGTCAAATCGTCATAACCCAACACACGTTCGATATTGGTCGAGGGAAAATTTGCATTTGTATTTTGACGTAAGAACACAGTATCCCCAAAAACTAAATGTTTGGGGGGGGGGTATTATAGGGGAACACGTAATTGGGCCATTTTTTATTAACGGCAATTGCAATTTGAATGGTCCTAGATACTTGGATCTACTGCAACAGCACATTATTCCAACTGCTAGGCAGTTGTTAGGTGTAAGATTTGGTGAAACATGGTTTCAACAAGATGGTTGTTCCGCTCACAATGTTGGCCTTGTTAGAGAATATCTTGATAATGTATTTCCTAATCGGGTTATAAGTACACGGGGAACTATTTTATGGCCAGCTCGATCTCCCGATCTTGCTCCTAATGACTTCTATCTGTTTTTGAAGAAGCTTTTCAAATTATCACCCCTAACATGCTTGGAAACGTTAGAAGGGGTTTTTATAGTAGGCTCGGATATTGTCTAGCCGAGCAAGGAGGACTTTTCGAACATTTGCTTTAATTTTGTTTTGACTGGGAGAATCTTTTTGGTTTTTAGAATGTATTATTTTATTTTGAGAACTTGCTTTTATTTGATACACTGATAAATCTGAGCAGTTGACAATAAAACGCTCTTATTTATCGGTGACAAAAAATAAGAAAATTACGTTATAAAAATTTGCGTATTTATTGACCAAATTCCGGTTTCATTGACTACGCTCCACACAGCACCGTGGTTAGAGGCGTACTAAATACCAAAGGAAAGTCATGCAAGTGGTGATCGCAAACCTGAGTATTGGTTGCTTCACTGATAGGCGTGCGGTGTCTCTGCATGTACGTACACTGGCAAATTAGACTTCTTCCGCCCTATGTTCGCAGTAGCTTGAAGCGGTCTGTATATGTATGTACCTGTTAAACTCAATTTTATAAATTTAACTTATGTTTGTGTTTTTTATTCTCTGAGCAAATATATTTTGTAGGTGTGTCCATTAGATTAAAATCATTTTTTAATTAAAAAAAAAAAATGTTAGACCGAACCGTCAATAAAACATATTATCTTTTGCACCTTTAAGGTGACACGTGGTAGAAATTCACTGATCTATTACAGCACTAAGTGCGTCCCTGCTCCCATTCGAACACCCGCTGAGTCGCAATAAATGCTTATCGGCCATGAATATTAATGAGTCTGAGATCGATGGTCAAACTATACCCCGCGTTCTTGTAGTCATATTATATCATATATAAAAAAAATCATCACAATACCACAAGTGCGGTTTTTTTATAATTTCAAGAGTTCCTAGCACGAGTGAAATTGGCAAAGAAAACATGCATATGTGAATTTATTCGATTAAGTTTTAAGGTCGAGTGCTATTTAGAGGCTTATTTTACAAAGGAAAACGCTAATGACAGATCACCTAAACAATTTGGAGAATTATCAAAGGAAATACCACTTAAAATTAACTATATTTTTTACGATTGCGTGTTTTCCATTTTTTTTTTTCACAACACACGAATGAGTGAAAAATTATTTGGGTTGGTTGGTTTAGGTGATTAATTCACAAACAAAAGTACAAAAAATATAAAATAAATAATAAATTTGATAACTGGTTTACTATACATAAAATTTTTGTTAATTTCTTCCTCCATAATCGTTCCAAACGATACATTTTAAAAATTTTTATAAATATTTACAAAAATCAGAAACTGTCAGGATGTGACACAAACAATTTAATGAAGTTTTTGTTATAATAAATTTCACGGTGTCCAACATTCGATGGTTTCGGGGTGTGCAGAGAAGATGGAAAAAACTGACCCACACCTATTTTAATTTACTTTACCTACTTTTATGTATAAAATCGCCATTTTTATATAAACAAATATGCCCATATATCCGATCTCTGTGAATTCTATCCAATCATTTCTCTTTTTATTGCTTTAATGACTTTTTAGTCTTAAATCTCATAAAATATTCATCCCTAATTTGTTCGTCTATAACGTCACGTCCAGTTATTAAGTCGGGATCGATGTTACACCCTCTAGTAATCAATATTAACGTCAATCATTTATTTAAGCTTACCTTCCAGTTAACCAGCTGCCGCTCACTACAGCTCTGCATATTAAATAATAGGGAGTTATCGGTACATAAAGTCGGCATAGCCTGACTTTAATAAAGCCGGCACTATTTTTGACAGTTCCACATGACGGTTAAAAGCTTCTGACACTGTTGTCATTTAACCATGTCATCTAACGTTCTCAGATTGTGTCACCCATAAACTTGACGTAATTAAAGGTAATGTCGTACTTTCTTCTTCTTCAAGTGTCATGCTCTCTTCGAAGGTTGGCTATCAACCCAAGTAAGCAAGCATGTTAAGTTAAGCCCGAATTGCAAACTTTTGGCAGCAATCGATTCCAGCGTGTCTGCTATTATGATACTGTCGATGTGGTCAGCATATCGTAGGTTGTCGATTTTTATGCCGTTTATGGTCAGACCCTATTCGAAGTTATGAAGTGCATTCTCTATTATTTTTTTACCATAGATATTAAACAACAGCGGGGACAATATACAACCTTGACGCACACCTCTTCTTATTTGGACCTCTTCGGAGAGTTGACCATCTACCATTATTTGAGTAGTCGTTGTCCTTGTCGTCTTTTATTATGGACTTATCGGTACATTAAAGGCTGACTTTAATAAAGTCGGCACTATTTTTGACAGTTTCGCACGACTACTACATATTTTAGCCACTTTAGCCTTCTGTTATAAGACGACGCTCTTTTTGGTTGCCGGGGCTATCTGAAACCTACGTTCGGACAGACCTTTCTTCTTAGTCCTGGCCCCATCGTATACCCCCGCAAAAAAATCTAGGTACGGAGATTTTCACTTTTGATTCATGTTTTTGGATCATTGTAGCAGTAATTTATCTGTATGTTTCTATTAAAAAACTTAAAACTGGCATTTTTTTGTGTGCTTCCCTTGTGGAAAAAGGCTAAATATCAAAAAGTACTTGGCCAATCGAAAAAAGAAAACCACGGATTGAAAGATAATTTCTTTCTGCGTTGTATGTATTTTGTTTTGTGTCTATACTTAAAATAAGGGTTGCCATGAAAACCGAGATAAACAGGATGGTTACACCAAATTATGTACGTTTTCCAAAAATTTTTTATTCGTAAAGCCAAGATAAACTATATTTAAATTAACGAAATTTTCTATATTATACAGTGTATAAGTTTTTAAAATATTGATTAATTTTTGTATTTTTTTAATATATGATAGAAAAGGTCCCAATAGAGATTTTCTGTCATTACCATTTTCCTGTAATTGTACAGGGTGAGCCAGCAATCAAGGGTAAAGTTCCAAAAATGGCCGTTTTGGACCTTGGTTTATGAGAAAACTATTAGGTTAATAATTTGTTTTTTCGAAATCTGCTTGCACATGCGATTATCAAAAATTTTTATTTGGCTTTTATCTTTGTATATATTCGGGGTGACCCAAAAAAAATTGCACCCTCGAAAATTGAATTTCAAAGAAGAGTAAAACAATAAAAGTATTTTTTTGAGGTTATACCAGGAATTTGTAAATATTTTTTTTCAAAGGTAACAACCTTCAAATTTTTGTACAGGGTCAGCCACAAAAATGGTCTTTGGTAGTCGCTAAATAAATTATAAATCGAATTTGCAAACATCTTATATTACGTCCTATATAGATTTGAAACCTGAAGTTACCACCTGTAAAAAAAATTATATTATTCAGGATTTTTAACTTTTATTTAACACAAAATTTAGAGGCAAGCAATTTTAAATAATTTCTGTTCAATATTTTGACTCACCTTGTATATATATATAAATACTATTCCTCAATAATATAAAGGAAAATAAGTAGATCGTGGTCAAGGAAATTTACAAAATAAATATTTACAAATGGGATTTAAAATTCATTTAACGACTTCTAAGGTCTTTTCTTGGCTTACCCTGTAAATAAATTAATGGATTGTTGCCTTTGGAAAAAAAATATTTTACATTGCCTTGTATTATGTCACAAAAAACTTTTATAAGAAGATATACGAAGATAAGGGCCAAACAAAAATTGCCCCTCC
Organism: Oxystoma pomonae; assembly: GCA_963921995.1. Classification (NCBI taxonomy): domain Eukaryota; kingdom Metazoa; phylum Arthropoda; class Insecta; order Coleoptera; family Brentidae; genus Oxystoma; species Oxystoma pomonae. The sequence continues at coordinate 23,369,719 of OY998164.1, read as the reverse complement.
TCACTTTAAAATCGGCTGTATCCGCCCCTGATGTAATTTTGTCTTTGCTGTAAGTAACTATAAACTTTATGGCCCAGGTTGTATACAATTTTTCACAGTTATTGTTTTACCAGAGGTAAGAAACTCACTGGCATACCGAGGGGGGGGGTTAGGGTTAACCCCCCACCCCCGAGATGCCGAAAGTCAATTCCTCAAAAAATTGCAGGCCTTTGAGAGAGATCAGTCCCTTTCATAAGATCGCTTTTACATGCAAATATGAGGAAAACTAGAAAAAAAGAGGTTAATTTTCACACCTCTGGCAAAACAACAACTGTCAAATATATATAAAGGCCTCTAGTCCAGTCTAGACACCAAAGATGCAAATATATTAACCTTGGTTTATACAGGCAAACAAAAATGAAAATAAAATTAATATAATTCCGGTTTACACAACCAATTAAAAATACGAATAAAAATAACTTTGAACCAATTAGCACACAGCTTCTGCGCATGTAAACAAAAGCGAGTGACACCAATAATTGAAATCATTAAACTAAACACCATCATACTGTTTTCTTAAATAATATCTGCCAAAAACAAAAAATGCAAAAAGTGAGGTTTCGTGCGTCAAACAGGCATGCGCAAATCCGTTCTCAAATAAAAATAAAACTAAAAGTGGCCCATGTTTTTACTTTAATTTTAATTTTCATTTGCCTGTATAAACCCAGCTTTAATCTATGTAGGTGTACTGTCAATATCAAATGTGATTAAAGGGACCCAAGCAAAACAAACTAATTTACAACTTTGTTTGTTTGTAACACACAAAGCTGCCCGAGATCCCTTTATAATTCGAGCTGCTTGGCTCTATCTGTACTCTACATCCTTATGTACTTCTAATAGTTCAAGAGATAAAGAAGGATCTGTAAGGTCGGCAATAGTTATTTACCTAACAATTGATACTTTCGCGCGTAACAGTTGCACGAACGACCCTTGTGGCATGCTACCAACGGTAAAAAAGACAGTTTACGCCTGGCGGATGGAACCCTACATACAGGAAACAAATATGTTACCTTAGAACATTTACTAGAAGGAGTCTGGTCTGTCTGGTTACACTGGTTGTTTGAGTGCAACATCTTCAGTGGGGAAAGGGAAGGAATAAATCTGTGTTGCCAATTTGAATAAAAAATTATGCAACAAAAAACTTATTAAATTTGGAGTAAGTTTTGACGCTTATTTATTAATTAATTAATAAGGTTTAAGATATATGTTGAAAAAGCTAAAATACACAATATATAATACTCACAACCTATTTAAAACTTTCGACGTTTTTTGAAAATTTAACATGTGTTTTCCTTAAACATCTTCTTTTGTAGCCAATGTGGCAACAATGATTGTTTGTTGCGGTTTCTCGATTTTTTCTGGAATGTCATTGTTTTGAAAGTAAAAGTTTCAGCACTTGTCAATAGTGTTTTTTGATATTTTTGTGAAAAGTTTGCGGCGAAAAATGGTTCCGAAGTGTATTATTATATGCAAGTTGAAACAGAAGCCGGGGAACTGCAGTATTTCACTTCACAGGTTAGTTAAATTAAAATATTAACTAAATATTAGGTTAGAATTCGTCATATTTGGCCATTGGTAATCAAAGGAAGGAAATCTGTGTTGCCGGCTTGTCATTAATTTCAGTGTGAATAGAAATTTCCATAGCACTCTTATTTTTATAGTTGTACATACTACTTGAATAAATTTTTTATTTTTTTTTATAGAAACATAGATTTTTATTACTATATCTAAATAATTTAAATAATATTAAAAACAGGGGAAAACCTATTAGGTTAACATGACAACAATGGGATGAAGATGTTGAACTCAAACACCCTGCCCTAGGTCTGAAAAAAAGCACCTAAACAATATCGTCTCCTGATGATGCTAACGTTGTTAGCGAAACGCGCGTCAAGTGCAAAAAAGTGTAGTTTTGGTTTGTGGAAAACAATCATAACTTTGTAATAGTGCAAACCAATTTTACGGAAAGGGTGGAGAATTTTTTTAGGTTTGAAGAAATACGCTAAAGGGCAATTCCATGATAACTCATGGGACAAATCTTATATAATTAATTTTTTTGATCGCGTTTTTCTCTTTATTAAGATATACCAGTATGACAATATTTTAATGCATTATGTAGAGGGTTTATCTGAACAGTTTAAAAATAAAATCATATTAATTTTTATTCATAGTCCAGGATTCAGAAAGTGCTTTTTCTCAGAAATTAAAAGTAGTTTAAAATCAGGAGTTGCAAAATATGTTTCTTTTCCCTAGATATAATGTATTAGTATGCTTTTCTTTACTTGCTTTTAAGTTAAATGTAATTTTTTGATAATTCATGGGACATTTCTTATGAAACGGTAATTTTTTTTTGTTAAGTTTGTTTGCCCCTATTTTAGCTATTGTCTATTATTTTATGATTTGGAAGTAAGTTCTTGCGTTCTAATTGATGTACACGTTTGAAGATGCCCCACACGCAACTTTGGTTGTGATAGTTTTTTAGATACAAAAATAAAAAAACTGCCAAAAACCTTTGTCATGCGTGGAATTGCCTTTAATTGGTTTTAAAGTGTTTATAACGACCTTAAAATGAGTGTTAAAGTAAAATCGATTTAGTGCTTAAAACGGTTTTGGTGGAGTGTTTATACGACAAGATTTTCCAACTGTCTGCTTGGTGTCGGGGTTCACGCCGCGACTTTCAAGCAGAAGATGCCGGGTTCAAGCCCCGGGTCTTGCCGGTAGTCTACTTGGACTTTTTTTTATAAAATTACAGAATTTTGTAAGATTAAGGTAAAACGCAGTATGAAGCGGAGTAGGCCGAGTTAGCTAGAAGGCAGGCTAATTCGATTCCATACCGTCCCTCGGAGAGGACGTTAAGAGGACGGTCCCGTGTGATCTATATATTGATAGTGGAGCACGTTAAAGATCCCTAGCCCCGACAAAGGGGTTTAGGTCTAAATCCCTCTAGAAAAAGAAAACTGCCTTCCTAGGGGGTGCTCATCAGACCGGTCTGGTAGGGGGGAAATGAGCCGCAATAGATCTCTCAGGTCTCAGTGGAGGGAGCTGTAAATTGCACCACTCATAACAACCCTAAACCGTCCTTATATAAAAGCGCTTTAAGAGGACTGTATAAACAATGTATCTGAAACGGTAGGAGTTGACCTGCCGTTAGTAGTATCGCTTTTGGTTGGACCTTTAAATTCATTTTAAAAAATCCCTTATTTTCAAGGAAGTATGTGTGCTGGTGGCACTTTCCACTTTAGTTCCTACTTGAAAAGAATGTGTACGTTATGAGATTCATTATATTATGGATAATATCTCATAGACTAAGCAATTCCTTTGTCACAAGCGAAAGATAGAGATGGATGTAATCATAATTAAACCGCACTATTTGTAGTGCAATGTACACCACTCCAGCTAAATGAAGCTAGATTTAATACAACAACTGTTACAGTGGTTAACAATAAACAGACGAGGAATAGCTGTGCAGCTATGTTTCTTACGTTATATTGCAATATAATTTGCTTGACGAATAGTTGCAACGTCTTGAAAGCAATCGAGATAACTAGGCGTAATTTTTGTTGAAATGACTTTCAGACCTTCAATGTAAATTGACAATAGGCTTCATAGAGAGTTGTCAACATTTTGTAACCAAATTTCACTATCTGCTCCAGGTTAGCAACCTTCAATAATAAAATGGTAATTTTCCGGGATTTTTGTACTGCGAACCTATTGAACAGTGAGTAATAATGGTTTAGAAACACAAACGGAATAGCTGTATGTATGCACTGCACAGGGGTTTTTTGTATTTCAGTTAGGGTTGTGGTATCGATACCGATACTATGAGATTTATATCGTACCAACGTACCGATATATTTAAGGTATCGATCCTTAACAGAGAATACCGCATCGCGCTAGGATTACTAGAGATAAAATCCATAGTGACCATCTTCAAGAGAGAAATTCAGTACACTTCCCCCCCCCCCCGGTTTACCTAAGTAAACAAACTTTTTTCATATTTTATTTCATTCAAAATCATGTAAGCACTAATAAACTACATAAACTAAATAAATAGTTTTTTTATACACACTCTATTGTTTAAAAGAATATCTATTTTGACCACTTATTGCTTTTAAAGCAACATCATTTTTTTAATAAAACTTTATAAAACTCTAAACAAGTCATATTCGCATTGCACCTTGTAATAAGTTTTTTGATTACTCCAAAAGTTGTTTATAAATTGAAAATACTCTTTCTTCCTCTGCATTCGTACCCGAAAGGCAAAGCGCAGATTCAACTAGGAAAGATATGTTTTTAAAGGACAGTTGGTTTATTGTTAAATTATTAAAAACTTCAAGTCATCGAGCACCAACATTAGTACTATTGGTTTGCCAATCTTTCAGCTTTTCGTTAGTTAAACTTTATTAAAGTTATTTCGTCGAAGAGTTCATCTTCAGTTGTTTCTGTTCCAAATAATAATAGTTTCTATCGAGAGTTGAATTTCTGAGAATTGTGGTATGCTTGTACAGGGTATTCCTCGGCGGTTTGATAAAATTTAGTTATCAAGCACCAACATTAGTACTATTGGTTTGCCAATCTTTCAGCTTTTCGTTAGTTACACTTTATTAAAGTTATTTCGTCGAAGAGTTCATCTTCAGTTGTTTCTGTTCCAAATAATAATAGTTTCTATCGAGAGTTGAATTTCTGAGAATTGTGGTATGCTTGTACAAGGTATTCCTCGGCTGTTTGATAAAATTTAGTTATCGTTTTTTTTTTAAAAATGGGTACGTTTTTTAGAGATTTTCATGGAACACACACTTTAGCCTTTTTGCAGACATAAATGACAAAGTAATTTCTTATTCGGAGTAGTTTTGAGGAATAAAAACCAAATTTTACTTGAAGATTTACGCGCTTTATCTATTTTTCTATTAGCATTAGCTCGACTGATTCAAATATAGACTGACTTCTTTACGCTTTATCCTTCTTTTGTATACCCATGAGATACAACGAAATTTACCGAGAATATTTAAGCATCGCCTGCCCGAGTGAGTTCTCAAATTTTCCTGTTCGCACTCTTGAGTTCGTGTGCTCTCTTTCCCACTTAAAGCGGAGTCCTCTTGCGAGGCTATTTGCTTCCAGAACCGAACTAAGAGTTTCCAGCGAGAGCGGAGCGCGTCGTTAAGGTGACTCAGAATTAAAAAAAAAAAGATCAGAAATGTAACTTAATATTTCAGGACTTTATTAAAGGTAGAAATAGATAAAACATGGCTAAATTAAAAAAATCAGTACAATCCAGTACATGTAGATTTTCCAGTACGGTTGTCCAAAATCCTGAAGCTGTACTGGCCATTCCCGTAAGGTTGGTCACCTTGGGTAAACGTTTACATAAACAAAAGTTTATCTAGACATTCTTTGTGTTTAATCAAATTTTTTAGGAACTCTATTTAAGAATTTTTATGGTTTCTAACAACAACTTTATCGGAATGTCTTTAATTTCTATGTTCTATAATTTTTTATATTCTTTAACGAAGGTCATTCACTAGTTTGTGATTGTTGTATTGTTCTTTAGATAAAGGTATCGATTCTTAACCATATCGATACGTCAAAGCTAAGTATCGAAGAGCATCGACACCGTTTTAAAAAAATATAAAATGATACCATATAATTTTTTTCGTATAGGTTTGACTACATTTTGAGCACAAATAAAGATTTTATTACGCATACTGGGTTTTTGTCTAGTATTACCTTAGATTAAAAAGGGACAAGACATCTGGTCCAGCGAAAACTCCTTGGCAAATAATAACCACTGTTTATTTACAAATAAAATCACAACAAAACAAAGGCAAGAAATATCGATTATTTTTCTATCCTTTTAAACGACGTTAAAACAATAGATACAGAGAATTCTGTCTCAACTACTTTAGGTAGTGATGGGCTTGTGGGTGGGAAAAGTCGGCAAAGCGCAGACGATTGGATGATATTTTTATTGACTAAACTGTTTCGTGTTATTTATTTTAAAATTTCAGAATTTTATAAGTCGTTTTAAAACCACATTTTTTCAAAAAACGTTTAGACTGTGTTTTTTGGAACAAATCGTCCAATGTTTTGAAAACAAAGGGATAGCAAGTGAAATCAGTCAGTGACGGTATATGCCGGTGGTATATATTAATATATTCTTTTAAACAATAAAGTGTGTATAGAAAAAATATTTATTTACTTTATTGAGTTTATTAGTGGTTACATGATTTTTAATTAAAAAAAAAATATGAAAAAAGTTTTTCTATTTAGATCAAGTAGTGGGGAAGGGGAAGTGTACTGGATTTCTCTCTAGAAGTTGGTCAGTTTGTTATATCTAGTAATCCTAGCGCGATGCGATATTCCCTGTTAAGGATCGATACCTTAAATATATCGGTACGTCGTTGGTATCGATACCCGACACTATGAGATTTATATCTAAAATACACACAGATAGTCATTCCGTTTCGATCAATTATGATTATTGTTAAAGAATGCAGGTCGAATGATACCTTGTTTTGAAGGTCTTGATTGTCTTTTCAACTGTGTAAAAATGTTGAAGATCTATCAATTCGCTTTTAAAATATTCACTTTCATTTCAAGCTCAAATTGCACCGGTCAATTTGCACCCCCCCCCCTTCGTACCGTACGAATGTATTCTGGAAGGAAAAATAAAATGATAATATGGAATTTAAACAAAAAGAAAATTAAGGCATCATGGGATTTCTCAGGTTTTATTATAATACAAAAACACTAGTTAATTACTGTAATTAATTAATATATATGATTAATAATAATTTAAATATCTCGAAAACATTATCAATATCAATCATTTTAATGTCTCTATAAAATACCCTATCAGTCAGTTTTTGTCTGGTTCTTCTGCGGCTATTAGAAAGAAAAGTTATCCCAGGGAACACTTATAACCGATCACGCTGTACAAAGGGGGAAGCATTAATTTTTGAATCGGTGGTATCGTACCCATATATCAAATTATGCCGAGTCACTTATTATGTGGGCCACGTTCGATATTAGGCTCTCCATGGATAAAGGCAGTTATATCCATTTATTATCCAAGCCATCTAGTTTCGTAGGACGACTCAATCATAAACCATATTATAAAGTAAATAATAGTATTTACTATATAAATATTGCTGCAGTTTGTTCTTCTGCCCTTCCCGCTTTCATAAAAAAAACAGTTTAATGATTGAAAATTGATAGGTTGCTACACTGAAAAAAAGAAAATCGTCCCTTGAGAAAAGTACTTTTCTTGAAAATATTGTCTTGACCCAAAAGCGAAAGTCTCCGCCCAAAATGATTTTTTTTCATGTAAGAAAACCGGTTGTCTTGTGAAAAAAAAAAACAATTGACTTGGAAAATTGTTTTGATTTAAAACAAACTGCCTTTAGAGAAGAAAAAGTGATTTTGAAACAATATATAAAATTTCTTACTTATATCCTCTTGGCACAAAAAAAGCTTTACTTCCGTCAAGAACTTTACTTTTATAACTTAAAATAGCAGAGCTCCTCTAAACAAAAATGACAATTTAATTTTAAAACAAGACAATTACATCAATATTTTCTTAAATGGAAATAACAAATTATTTGTTTTTCTCAAACGAGAAGACAAGTTCAGACCTTTTGGCATTTCAAATTTCGCAATTAACAAAATTTTGCACAGCGGAGGCTTCTGGTATCCCCCACAGACCATTCGCGAGATTTTTAAAAAAAATATATTTATCTTGTTTTTTTTTAGTTTTATCGATAATTTTAACCGTGAATTAAACATTTTTGCGATATGTAAAATTATGAAAACAAAACTTAAAATTATGCAAAATTATGTGCATATAATGCTTTAAACTTTCACCGTACAAAATTTCAAGAGAGATAAAATTATTTAAAACAAATCAGATTTTAATTCGATCAAGAAAACTTATTTATTTAAATAGTGTCCAGATGAAAAAATAGATTTCAAAACAAGAAAATTATGGTTTTGGTACGAAACAAAATTTAATTTAATCAAGAAAACGTATTTTTATAATTTTTTTCAGATGAGAAAAACTATTCTAAAACAAGAAAATAATGTTTTTAGCGCAAGATGTTATCGCTAGCCTATTGTTTTAAACCGAGATATTTTTTAAAACTATATCCATGTATAACAAAAAGGTTGCCGCTTTCATTCAAAACAAAAGGATTTTCTTCGGGTAATGCAATCTTTATTTTCAATGAAAATCACTAGTTCAAAACAATTATTTTTTTTGTTAAGAAAATGTTGTCTTCGTGTATAGGAAAGCAGATTTTTTTCTTGAATCAAAGCAATTTGCTTTGACTGAAGTAATTCTTTTTTTCTGATACGCTATCAGTCTGTAAAAAGACTTATTTTCGTAAAAAAAACTTGAATTTTTTAAAAAACCTTATACGATATTTGAGAGCATGGAACCGCGGAAAAAAACGAAGGCATTTCTTACTTTAAGTGAATTTTATAGACATTTCTAAACATCAAAAATAAATGTGTATAAAATACTTTCTAATTCGTCTCATCAGTAATACAAAGAAATTCGCTACTGGATTAATTAATATAGCGAACCTCCATCTTTAAAGTTTATTTATACATATATCTTTTCATGTTGTGATTAAGAGACATATATATAGGCCTATAAGTCAAACAAACTTAGTTTAAGAAGATTTGACTTCCAGAAAGTTTTGCTACCTTGGACACGAATCGGATGCGATACCGGCACGGCACACTGATAAGAACAAAGTTATATTATGACATATATACATGACATCTTTAGGTTGTCACATCGTCTTGAAGAAAACTTTCACATCCCTACACTTGAGGCAAAAGGGGACAAACGTCAATTATCCAGTTTTCGTGCCACAATTTACGTGTGATTTACATTTTCTTTTTAAGCAAAAACAAAATAACATCTAACCATTGAATTCCATAAGCCAAATTCTTAGAGGATATATACGATATATACCTACTTTTTGTAGGAATATTGGAAATTCTAATAGATACCTCGAAAATTAAATTGACACTTACCACGTTTATTTCGACGGTCCGATCCGGATTGAAATTCAAGCCGCTTTAAATTATAATCCCTAATCTTGATCGTTTATATCGCAGGAATAAAACTTAAATTTCTAATCTCGAGTGTTTACCTGAAGATTGGATTGAAACATTGCGCATGCGTAGTTTTGATGTTTTTCTAACTTTAAAATCTTGATTGTTGTAGTTTTGTAAACAAATTAAATTGAAAACAAATTGAAGTCAAGATGGAAAAAAGAAATACTTGGACAAAGGAGGACACCATATATTAAATAATAAAATTTTAAATAAAATAATAAGTCTTTAGAAAAGAGACCATAACCAACAAATTCTCGGATGGAAAGTTAACAATTTCTTCTTCTTTTTGAAAAATTTCGGGCCCTAAAGCCAGAATCAAGGTCGACGGCAAGGTTAATCCAATCCGCAATCATGAAATTTCTTTCATGATTGCGGATTAAAGATTTCAAACCCTTAGTCCCACGTGTTTATATCGGAGATTTAATTCCGATCCGGATAGAGCTGTCAAAATAAACGTAGTTACTATAGGGTTATCATCAAACTTCCCCTTGATGACCACTACTAGGTAATCTGAGTGGTGAGGTAATATCTGACCGAACTCAAAGAGCACTAAATTTAGTGAATAACTGGTGCAAAAAGGAATATCTGTCCATAAATGCACAAAAGACGCAAATAGTCCCATTTACAAAGAAAAGAGTACCACAAGTTCTAAAACCACCAGTACTAAATGGGGCGGAAATTCCATACACCAAGGAGGTGAAATATCTGGGAGTCATCTTTGACCAAAAGCTAACATGGAAACCTCACATAGTAAAAGCAGCCCAAAAAGCATCGATTGCATTGGGCAGATGCGGGAAATTGTATGGGAAAAACTGGGGCCTAAATCCCAAGATGACTTTATGGTTATATACAAAGGTGGTAAGGCCTATATCGGTGGCTTGGTGGACGAGAACTAAACAGGCCAGGGCCATAGCACTCCTGAATAGCATACAAAGACAAGCCTGACTAAGTATCACGAGTGCTAGTAGGACGACCCCAACGGCAGCTTTGGAAGTTCTACTGAATTTGGAACCTGTACATGTCTTCATTCAGGCAGAAACACGAGAGGTAGCTTACAGGCTAACGCCCAGTCAAGCACCCATTATCAGTTCAAATTGTACGTAATGGTCTGCAAGTACAATTTCGAAAAGAAATTCAAAGTCAAAATTCCAGATAGAGCCGACAGGGAGGAAAGTCCTCCTTTAGGAGCGGAATCCATCTAGTACACAGACCGCTCCAAGACCGATCAGGGTATAGGAGCTGGCATATGCGGGCAAAAATACAACACTTTAGCCTTTATAAGCCTGACAAATGATTGCACAGTGTTTCAAACTGAAGTAGCGGCAATACATCACTGTGCCGAAGAAATACAAAGAGTAAGTAGAGGAAAACTCTCATTCGAGCAGAAGAAGAATAAGCAATGCAAGTGACGTCCAAACAGGAAACGAAAAAGCCGATGAATTTGTCAGACAGGGCTCGGCAATAAAGTTCACAGGGCCTGAACCATTGTGTGGGATCGCGAAGGCCAGAGCCAAGCAATCTATTAAACAGTGGCTCACGAAAGAGACGAGCGGTCTGTGGGAGTAAACGCCTGGATAAAACAGACCGAACAGTTCATTAAAGAACGTTCACCAAATCTGACTGCAGAACTTCTTAGTAGGAAAGGAAGCTTGTCAGACAAACAGTGGGTCTCCTAACAGGTCATTGCAAACTCAATAAGTACTTGTATGTAATGGGATTGGTAGAAGATGCAACATGCCGCTTCTGCAAGAAAGAGGAAGACATCTCATTACATGTCCTATATCAATGTGAAAGCCTAGTTAGAACCAGGTCCTTACTGGGGGACCTAGAATGTCTGCGGCCAGAAAACTATATACAGGGCACATTGGCAAAGCTTCTGGGTTTCATGACGAGGATGGGGCTGCAACTTGTTTTGTAGTTCTAGCAAAGCAGGGAAGAATAAAGAATAAAGGGGAACCACAATAGATCTGAGAAGGTCGAGGTAGACAGGTGTCTACACCACCCCATTATAATCTAATAGGGTTATCTGACAGGCAATCGGAAGAATAATCGCTCTGTCGCTGTCGCTCCATGGAATTCACAAGAATTGAAGATATTGTTTTGTGAGGATTAGGGCACCGTTAGGTCCCTTTAAAGGCATTATTGTGTCTGTCCTATATTATTTGTGACTTATTGTTTTGTTTTTCTTTGTTTGTAAGGTTTTAAAAATGCACCTGAAAAAAACAACTAAGCATTTTTGTGGCTAGTACTCCATTAAAAAATTTATAGACTTAACTACCACGGGGTTTAATTCAATTATGCTTACACCGTTTTAATGGCTATCGTAGATATACATAAAACAAGCTTTATGGCACCTTCGTGACTTAACCTTACAAATCTTTGAGGAATACTATAATGATTTTATCTTTGGCCTACGATAAGCAAGATTTAAAACCTTGTGTTACCCTGTTAATTATAAGGATAATATTGTAACATTTTATATCATTTTTTTCTGACTGGGTAATCTCGTTTTTACAAACTTTCATTTAACTTCATACTGGTTTCCTTGGTTTTTTTGTTTGCTTGTTAGTATATTCCACTTCCGAATAAATTTAAATTTGGTGTTCGTTTAAATTTCCGGTGATAATACAATATTATGAATATGAATTATTATGGGGGTATAAATTACGTTGGTGCTGGGTGGTTAAGGGAATAAGAGGGGGTTGATAAATTTGAAAATTTATATCTTCACTGCCACGAATATACAGTTTTTAGATTGTGAAGAGAAGATGGTTAAGGGGAAGATATTTTGAAGTTGAAACCCCCCCTCCTGCCTTCAATTGAGTTCCCAGTTGGTTTTTGGTTAATTTTAGCATTTCTAATTAGATTAGAAAATTAGGAAGTAAACATCTCCCACCTGGTCGAAGGTGAGGGGGGGGGGGGGAAAGGAACATCTAACTTAGTCCGATTTGGTTTAAAATTTGTGTATTGTGGTAACTGGGATCAGATATTACGAGTTTAAAAATACCAAATTATCCAATTACATACAATAAATTATTCCAAAGGCATGGGGGAGACGTACCTAAAAATGTAAAATAAAATAAATAAAAAATATCTTTTAATAATAAACGCTTATAAATTGCACTAAAAAGTTGAAAATTTGAAAACTTATTATCCCAGGACGGGTATTATTCCAAATGGACGGCGAGACGTATCTATAAATGTTTAAAAAAATAAATAAAAAAATCTTATAAAGCTTTCGTTTTGACACCATAACTAAAAGGGATGGGCAACTTTAAGATAACCAGGAGTAAAGAATAATAAAAAGTGTTAGATTGGTCGACTAACCTGGTAAGGAGGGACAAAACTTATTATCCCAGGACGTGCATTCTTAAAAGTAATACTATCGGGTCTTTCTTTCGTGCGATGGGATCTATCGCATGGGATCTCAAAGCAGCTTGGGAAACAATACATTTCAAGAAAGAAACTTCTTTATTGCGCCAGCGTAACTAGATTCGACGCTGTTCCTCGGGTTCGGACCATGCGATCGGGAACGTATGATTTTCATGAGATCCGTAAGATCGAATTTTTGACCCATGTGATCATTCGCCATAAATCTATGCCGCTCCCTGTTCAAGAATCCACGTCCAGATCATATTTTGAACGAATTTCCTTAAGGCATATCTTATGCACGGAAAAGACCGACTCAATTGTAAATAAATTATTTTGCAAGGGTAACTCTTAAGCATTAGACTAGCGAGAACAAAGGAGCACTTCCAATAATAACATATAAAAAGGCTATCCCAGTTTCGGGTCAAATCCGAGTCTCAGTTAGGCGTAGAAAATGCTCTTTTTTAAAGAGAGTCGAGGAGTTTGAGTGAATATTTTTTTGTCCCACAGTAAAGATGCGAGAGAAGATTATTTTATTGTAGATTTAAGCTTTGTAGATACACAGGCAGTTGTGGTGGGCTGTTTTTTTTTGCGAAATAGTTTAGAAGTTCTGTCGACTTTAAACGAATTAGGAGCACAAGAATTTGTTAAAAGTATACTGTATTCGCGTACCTTAATGTGCACATATTTTTCCTGTTTTAATTTAGTTCAATGTTAAGTAATTTATAATGAGTTACTAGGGACTTATCGGTACTAGAGCAAGAGTTTAAGTTATAAAATGGTCAATCCTGTACCTCAAAATTGTGAATAAGGGGTCGGCACACCAATCCAAAGGTGGGCAATTTTAGAGGGGGTAGGGTAACTCCTACCATCTTCACGTATATGATGTAGTAGTACCCCCAGACCAAAAATCAACTGGTGTGCCGGACCTCATTCATAAATAAGGGTTCGGCACACCACTCTAAAAATGCCCACTTTTAGAATGGTGTGCCGACCAAAAATCAAGTGGTGTGTCGGATTCATTCATTGTCCACCTTTGGATTGGTGTGCCGAGTCCTTATCCACAATTTTGAGGTACAGGATTGTCCATTTCGTATTCAGGACGAGAAAATGCATATTTTATCAAGAAATGGCGAGAGTTACCTATCCATCATAATTTTTACTGCGAACTCGGCAACCAAGAAGAGCGCGCTCTAACTTCAATTTTGTTATAATAATCAGTCCTGATAAAAATAGGGAAGTATTGAAATACGGCCGCAGTGGATAATGCCTACTTAGCGTCGATAATAACACAGGCTGTGCCTGGCTATAAAGGGTGCAAATTAAAGGATTATTGAACGCGCCTCTTGCGAAACGGTGACGACACGACTTTATAATCTACAAATATATGCTGCCTGATTTCGAAATTTTGTGTTGTTTTTTTTCACAGTTTCATATTTAAGAGCATGGAAGATTAGAAGCAGTGGTTTTTGTTGGAGGGTGGAGATGAGGACCTGAAGAGACCTGGTTAGAATCTGCAGAATCTGTTGGATTGTAACTCATGCATTTGGGGTTCTGAAGGGATTTTGATGAACTACTTCTCGTAGCAAACAAATATTGTCTTTAGCGGTAAAACGAAGTCTTTGAGCCTTGCTTTTTTCTTTTGCCATGTCACCCGATTTTATACAAAAATTACTATTTTGTATTTCGTTTTTGCTTATTAGAGCGTCACAACACAAAAACTTTCTGAAAGTAGAGTTAAGGTAAAAAAATTGGCGGATAGTTATCAAATACGGCCAGACACAGCCAAGATACGGCCAAGGAAAATTCCTCCACAAATAAGGGAAGGCCCTAACCTTATTAGTGTCGGCACTAAATGTGGTTGTTCTTGCGAATGCGTATGTGTCAACATCGTTAAAATAGTGCCTGGCCTTATTAGTGGCGGGCTGTAACTGCGTTTCAATAATTCACTAATAACTGTGTTTTCTTCCTTACCCTGGATTTATAAACTGGACTATATCGGCGAACGACGACATTGTCGGCAGCGATGTCGGTGTGGTTAAGGTTTCCATTCATAAACTAGTCGACGACGGCAGAATCAGACAGAGATAGGGACAAAGAAAAGAGGACAATTGTACCTAACCTAAAATTGGTTTTCATTCAGTGATTGTTTTTTTCTTAATTTTTTTGGAAAAAAGAGAAAATATGGATACTGAAACCCAGATGTTGGGTTTAATGAGTGTTATTTTGTGTTTATCCATGGCTTACATGCTAAAAAAGAAAAAAAGAAGATTTAGAACCAGCCCTGTTAACAGAGAAAGAATTTTTCAAAAAAAAACAAAAATAGCAGAAAACCGTTTAAATAATTACCAAAGAAAGTAACCAAAGTACTTACCTTCATCATCCCCCATTTTACTTACAAAATCTAAAACAAATCGAAAAAAAACAGAAAAAATTTATTGAAAAACAAACCAAAAATAAACAAAGCCCTTGTCAAAATGAAACGTCAAAACAGGCGGCGCCACAGTATGATATCACGTGGTAAAAACCGCGACCTTTCATTGGTCGAATATCTGAAAGCGCTCTCGACGTTGTCGGCGAAGATAAAGTTGGTTCAGCTTGGCCTACCGATACCGTCGTACCGATAACGGCAAAAACTTTATGAATGGTATGATGGTATTTCCATTGTTGTTCTTCTAGCGATAACAGTAACGTCACCGTTCGCCGATATAGTCCAGTTTATAAATTCAGGGTTATAGTTGGATAAGAGCATTTAAAAGTAAAATTTAATTAAAACTTTCCTAAAAAATGCGAGGATTTGTTTCAGTACTCCCCCAGTCCCAACCTAGTTGTTTAACCTTCGTGAACAAATGTCACAAATAGTGCCGAGTTTATTAAAGTCAGGCTATGTAAGCTTTACGAAGTCCCTATTATGCTATGTCATTGCTCCTAGAGCAAAATCGCTTTGCTACGCCGCTGATAATATAGTGCATGCCATAATGTTCAATGCTACAATATGATTCTTCATTTGCCCAAACATTTATCGAAATTAATATATAATTTTGAAGTTTTACAAAATGAACACAATTCTGGACTGAATTCTGCAACAAACATTTGATAAAGCCGTTACCATATTAGCTTCGTTCGGTATTTGCCTCGTAGACGCGACGTGACACCACGTGATCGCAGATTAATCTAGATTTATTGTAATTAACGAACGCTCTGGATCGATTGCCTACTTCAAGTTTTTTGTTTTAAACATAATTTCAAGATTCAAGATTCAATATGCTTCATTGTCGAAAAATATAAAGATTTTTATAGATAAAGCGCCTAACAACTAAGTATAGAAAATAAAGCAAACAATTAAAAAATGTCAACAACTAAATTTCATAATAAAATTCATCTAAAATACTACTAAGAATTTTAAAGTTAAAAACAACAAAACTTGCAAGTATTTAGGTCACTT
Source organism: Oxystoma pomonae (assembly GCA_963921995.1). NCBI lineage: Eukaryota > Metazoa > Arthropoda > Insecta > Coleoptera > Brentidae > Oxystoma > Oxystoma pomonae. The sequence continues at coordinate 23,353,743 of OY998164.1, read as the reverse complement.
AAAAACATTTTAATGTAATAATATAATAATATGCGCCACTAATAACTAAAATACAGTTTAACAATAATGTCATGTCAATCCAAAATAATAATACTAAGGAATTTTAAAATTGTAAAACATTAAACCTAACATCAATTATCAATTGTCCTATCGGGTAAAAAAAACAGAAGATAAAAGAAACAGACAAAAGCAAGCAAGCTATAAAACTCTTGAATATTTAGGCAACCAACAATTTCTTATCTCATTCACGAAACTTTTTGAATGAATTTTCGGTTTTGAAATATTCTGAAATCTTGTTATACATTTTAAGGCTCTCATATATGACAGACTGTTTGGTAAAGGTATATCTTGGTATTGGGAGAGGAATATTGTTTCGGTTTCGGGTGTTATAAGAATGACGGCAAGTTGAACCCTTATATTTTTTGAAAACCAAAGAAACTGTTTCCAAAATAAACAGTCATTTTACTGTAAGAATTATTTCTTTAAAAAACAAAGGTTTGCAGTATTCCCTTAGACTTGGTCCACAGAGATATCTAACAGCTCTCTTTTGAAGAACAAAAACTGAACCAAACAAATGACTGTTACAATAGCCCCAGGATGCATTCCCGTACCTCAGATATGACTCAATTAAAGCATAATAGGTTGATTTTAGTATTTGAGGACCAAGCTCGCTGAAAGTCTGTCTCACTGCAAAGCAGCCGGACGACAATTTTTTATTGAGATTAATAATCTGTTTATCAAATTTAAACCTATCATGAATGTTCTGTAAATCTATGTCAGAAATACCAAATCTAAATCCTAAAATTTTTGTTTTTTCAATATTAAAACACAAATAATTGGAGTCACACCATTCTTTTATTTTTACAATAATCTGAGCAGCCATCACTTTTAGAGTTTCTGCATTTTTGTCACTCCATTTAAGCGTTGCATCATCAGCAAAATTAGTTAGCTTTGCTCGGATTGGAACTCTTGAGAGGTCATTGATGTATAAAATAAAGAGAATTGGCCCAAGGACTGAGCCCTGCGGAACACCATGGTTAATGGCCCTCAGTTCTGATCTCAAAGTTCCGTTCCTTATATACTGATTTCTGCCAGTGACGAAAGATTTCAAATATGATGAGGACAATCCTCTAAAGCCATAGATGTATAATTTTTTGGTTAGAATTTCGTGATTGACACAATCAAAGGCCTTAGAAAAATCGCAAAAGATGGCCGCTGCAAGTTCCTTAACATTAAGGCATAGATATAAGCTTTCCAAAAATGAAAAATTTGCATCATTAGTGCAAAGAGATTCTTGAAACCCAAATTGAGATTTGTTTATAATTTGATGTTTTTTAGTAAATGTTAGTATTTGTCTTTTCATTATCTTTTCCATGATTTTGGAGAAAGTGGGTAACAGAGATATGGGCCGAAAATTGACAGGATTATTATAGGAACCTGATTTGTGTAATGGTATCACAACTGCTGTTTTTAGAAAATTCCAGACAAAAAACTCTCATTAATTGCACAAGCTAAAACATCAAGAAGAATACTGTCATTTAGGTTTTGAGATATTTCATCTGTTCCTGAAGTGTTTTTATTTTTTATCTCTGTAAATACTTGTTTCAACTCCAAAACACTTGTAGGCTGTATTAAGAACTCATCATTGACAAACAGATCCTGTTTTAAGGACGCGCGCATCAATGTTGGTTTTTGGTGCCACTTCATGGTTATCAAATTACTTATAGAAGATGAAGAAATCTCTAGGTTACTGCAAGTTGAGGACTTTTTTTGAGAATAGAAAAGAAAATAATTTCGCTTTTTGCTATTATCTAGTTGAATAGCAGGTATTTTTTGACAATAAAGTTCGATTTTGACTCCTGTTAAAAAAAATTCATCTGAAAATTTAAAAAACTGAACAAACCTAATCTCACAACCGCAAATTAATCTGTTTCATCGGCCAAAAACCATCGAGCAAACCGAGTTACGTCTAACTAATCGGAGCTGAATTACCGAACGGTTCGGATTTACCTCCCCTACTCTAGACGTAATAAACAACCGATTCAGATTAGACAGCTCAATCTGACGTAAATACCGAACGTAGCTAGTAGATTCGTTTCAGAGCATGCTTGATTTATTGCCAATTGCCCGTAATGTTAAACCTGGTTTAAATTTAGTTTAGAGTGTGAGATTCTGGTAGTTTTTTAAGTTTTTTTGTGGAAGCGCATTCTAACCACCGGTTAAATTTAAACTAAGTTTAACATTGCATTACAATTGGCCATAAGGCTCTATAACGACTGTATTGTTTTTTATCTGCAGGGCCGGGTTGGTTAAATACCTATTTTTTTTTTAAGTCGGAAACCTTGTTTTTTAGATTTCGGAAATCTACAGACGATACCGATTACGCATCAGAAAATAATTTATATTTTTTATAATATTCTTATGACTCAAAAATTACTAAAAGTTCTGCTACAACAATTTTTTCAACTAGTTCACTCTTTTTTTTTTTGTTCTTTGAAGCCGTTAAAAAAACTTCTATTTCTTGAGGGAAAATGTTGTGTGCAAAAGTAATTAAAACCTTCCTTAAAATTTTGTTTAAAATAAATCTGACTACTGGTTCTAATTTGTGTGTAATATGCATAATATAGAGAAATATCTCCAATTGAGTTCGTTAGTGACTATAGGCATACGACTAAAAAACGTTTATCTATACCGTATACTTAAGTTGGTGAGGTGGGAGATGAGAAGGAGCTGAAGGTCACTGTCAATAAAGAAATTTGTTTTATTGAATTCGCGTTATATTTGAGGAAGTTTTGCCTCCAAAAGCAAATAAAAATTATGGCGTCTAAGATTCATTATATTAATTTTTTTTTAAATGAATATGGCCTATCGCGCTCTCGGGATTCTCAGCTTTTCAGTGATACCACTGTTATCAAAATGACATAAACGTACGTATATACAAACAAACATTCATACATACATACATACATATATACATACATACATACATAAATACATACATACATACATACATACATACATACATACATACATATCTAGTGGTATAGTAAGCGTTACGTTATGAGCTTGTTACCTGCACTTATCGTGCAGGTCGTAGTTAAGAAATAAATGTAATAAATGTAGAATTAAATTAAATTGTTTATGAGATAACCACAGAGTCATGAAAATGATTGTTTGCGGGATAAAATGATGGCGATAGATTTATTTGTTATATTGTGCGGCCAAATTAAGCTATTGTAGCCATTGATTATTATTTTGATTTCCAAATTTTGCAACACAACAAATATATTCGAAAAGCTAGAAATTTAATACAAACATCATATATATTCGTGTATTGTTCCTAATTAATTAAATCCTAACCATAACCGAATGAAAATTTAACACATTGATTCAGTCAAAAATAAAATGTTTTGGGGCAGTAAAATTATATTTTACCACTTAAAAAAGTCATCAACATTAGTTATGGCGAGCGTTTATTGTTTATACAAGAATTACAAGAAGCTACCAAAGAACACAATCACAATTTTATGTAAATACAAAATTCCCCACAAGAGAAAACGTTGCACATGCGGATAAATTTGGCCCATGGACGTGGATTAGGCCAAAGAGTCATGGGCAATACATAGACAGAATTCACGGTAACGTATTATTGCATCAACTTAGACACAGTAGACAGTAGACACTTTAAGTAAATATTTAAGCGCATCAGTATCGGTATACCACTTCTACTAGCACCCCCCACCCTCAAAAGATATTTGAGTTTTTATATGCTTATAATTTTAAACCAATTTCGAAATAATTTTGAACCAATTTTAAAAATTTTGAACCACACTCTTTCCTGATTTTTGTTTATATTCAAAATAGGGCATGCAGCTGGACATCAAGCTACACCCTCATTTAAAACATAAAGAAAAGTGAAAAGCAACCATCCCAAAATAAGGACTAATTTCAAACTCCTAATATCAACCAAAACTAAACTTCTGGTTAAAAAAATTGTTAAGGCACATATTAGGCACCAATTTTAGGAAAGAAAGTGATTTGTTTTGAGTGCAAAACTTCTTTATTTTAAGTCAACCGACGCGTTTCGGGACTACTGTCCCATTTTCAAGGTTTGAATGTCAAACGCCTAACAAAAAAAGGAGAAAATCTTTGTAAAAAACAAACTAACAATACATACAAACTAACATACATATTAAAAATGTGTTTACGTATAGTCAAAATAAAAATTTTCCAAATTATAATTCCAAACATGTAGAACATATTTTGTACTTACTTGATGACTAATGAAATTTCAACCTTTCAAGAAAAGTTGTGAGTTTTTATTTAACAACATTTTATGAAATGAAAACTTAAAAATTTTAAGAATTTTCGTGAAAATTTTTTATCAAAAACCACGGGAACAAGAGAAACGTTGAGGGCAAAATGTGGTTGTGTTGAACGTTCACCTACTTTTCTGAAAGTTTACTAAACAAAGAGCTTATGGCAAAGACGGATTATATAGGGAATCGGAAAAAGCAAAGATGGTATTGCTTTTAACAAAAATGGATTAATAAACAAATATTAAAACAAAACCAAAGTTGGAAATGTTGGTAAAGGGGATAAAGGAGGGATATTTTTAAGGGAAAAAGAATGTTTGAAAATATTACCTGTTGTTATGGTAAAAATCAACTCAGTGTTGCATAGTCTATTAAAAGTGGATAGAAAATCTCGTTCATTGAGGCAAACACACATTCCCATGTGTGATGTAGGAATGCAGGAATAAAGGGGACGTGGAGAGGAAAGGGAAGGAAATTAAATAACGGAGGAAATTGTAGTTATAAAAGCAAAAAATATTAATAAAAGCAAAGTAGAAAGAGAGATGCAGGCTGAGGTTCAATTTTAGTTTTAGTCCAATGTAGGTCTTCTATTATTGTTATTAATATAAATCAATGAGTTTAAACGATTCAATAAGGCCAACATTTTCTATGGGTTTATTTGGGTTGTTAGAAAAGGGGTTAAGTTTTGATCTTATGATTTCTATATCTTCTAGGAAATTAAGTTTTTGACCTTTTGTTTGTTGGTGAAGGATAGAAAAATTTTTGTCAATGAGGAAATTATTGTTTTCTTCTCTTAGGTGTAGTCCAAAGTGAGAATTGTTATTGTCCGGTATTCTGGAGGCCCTTAAATGCTCCGCAATCCTGAAGCTAAACTTCCTCCCTGTCTGCCCTATACAGACCGCTTCAAGCTACTACGAACATAGGGGGAATCAAGTCCAATTTACTCTCCGTGCCGTTGGTAGTTCCGAAACGCGTCGGTTGACTTAAAATGAAGAAGTTTTACACTCAAAACAAATCACTTTCTTTCCTCAAAAATGAACCTTCTCGAGTTTTCAAATAATTAGGCACCAATGGTGGGATTTACTAAGTCTATTTTAGAACGGTCCTAAGTTTCAGTAAAATATTTGGTTTTAAGCATTTTAAACCAGTCTTTATTGAAGAATCATCTTAACACAATATTTTGTTGAATTTAAGAAGAAAGTTTCAATTTAGAAGAAAAGAAAATTAAGAAATTTAAACCCACGCCGGGAAGAAACTACAATTGAGGTTATATGTCACTCTAATTAAAACTTACATAACGTAGCGTAATAATAAAATAAGGAGTAGATTAATTTTGTAGTTATTTAAAAGGTGTTTTTATTTATGAAATGTATTAAAAAACTTAAATGCAAATTTCTGTAACTGTCAAAATGTCAGTTTCAAAATATTAGCTGCATTCAAATCAGAAACAGCAAGTTCGGATCTCTTACCTCTTACCTCTGCTTGTACCTTGGCCCCTTGGCTTGCAAAAATCTGTAATGATGAAAGCTACAGCTTTGAAATGAGTGGGCTTTGAGTAAGGAAAGATTTCTTGACCGAGCGTTTAGATAACCGCAATGATTTAATTTTCAGTTTTTAAATAAATTAATAGTTTTTTTTGGGATTTTTTGTTTGGTATATTTTTCGTGCAAAACCTTCAGTTATGTTAGTTTTGCCTCGTAGTGCCCCCATAAGTATATTTTTTGTGCTGAAAATGGGTCCAAAATATGACGTTTTTCTGGACAAAATTGGAGGTGTTTTATTGGTTAATGAACAACTTACTTAGGGAAATTATAAACGAACTTATTACCAATTGCCACAAAACAATCCTTTCTGGGGCTATAAATTTAAACCACCCCCCAGAGGTGATTTAAAAAATCATCAACTTTATAACCTCAAACACACCATTGCAATTTTGAAACCTGTGTATTTTGATTACTTATTCAAAGCCTGTCAATTACGTTTTTGTTTGATCAATGATTTAAAATCTGGCAAAACCTAACTTCGTTGTTAAAATTAAAAATTAAAATTAAAGTTTCAAAATTAATTAAATTTGTTACATATTTAAATTTAATAACTACACTTTTTGTGTATTTATAATCGCATTGTTAAACAGATTGATAAATTATTGTAAATTTTTGGCAAATATTTCGTTATATGGCTTATTTGCAAGATTTCTCCCATACAAACGAGTACATGCGAAGTTAAATAAAAACTGGTAATAAAAAGGAACGTAACTACAGGGTGATTATTGCAACCAGAAATAAGTTTTAAACATAGAAGTTATATAACTTGTTATAAACTTTATAATGACATATATTATAGTTCTTAAATGCCACTGCAAATGTAAAACTGTGACATTACCTTTCTTATTTTAAATCACCCTGAATATTTTTTTAAGTTCCAACCCAGCCAACACTGTTATATAAATATTACGTAAAAGTTAAATCACATGATTACTTTGTTACATAAATTCTATGTAAACTGGAAGTCACAACAAGGTAAAAAGTTAAAAGATCAAAAGATCTTGGGTGGAAATAACGAAAAATTCAAACTTGGATGAGCATCCCACAAGGAACACACAAAAGATCAAAGCGAAAATAGAAATTATTAAACGATGTTTCGACCTGGGAAACCAGCGTGGGCTCATCAATAGTTTCACTGGTAACCCTCCACTATACATCATTAAACACCATCATACACTTTGATTTCCAACCTTGAACCACTCACAAATAGGCATCGTTCCGCACTGGTACTTATCCAAGTTACCTGAAACGAATTCGTCCTGGCGTGTTAATATTTTCAGTAGGATTGTGCCCCTAAGGCAATTAAAACAAAAAAGAAGTTAAAAAAAAACCTCCAAATCAGTTACCTCAACCGAAAAAAAACTAAAAAACAAAATATTAAAAGATCTTGCATGGAAATAGCGAAAAATTCAAAATTGGATGAGCATCCCACAAGGAACACAAAAAAGATCAAAGCGAAAAGAGAAATTATTAAACGATGTTTCGCCCTGGGAAACCAGCGTGGGCTCATCAGTAGTTTCACTGGTAACCCTCCACTATACATCATTAAACATGAGCCCACGCTGGTTTCCCAGGGCGAAACATCGTTTAATAACTTCTCTTTTCGCTTTGATCTTTTGTGTGTTCCCTGTGGGATGCTCATCCAAGTTTGAATTTTTCGTTATTTCCACCCAAGATCTTGTGATCTTTTGTTTTTTAGTTTCTTTTCGGTTGAAGTAACTGATTTGGAGGTTTTTTTTACCTTCTTTTTTGTTTTAATTGCCTTAGGAACATAATCTTGGATAAGTACCAGTGCGGAACGATGCCTATTTGTGAGTGGTTCAAGGTTGGAAATCAAAGTGTATGATGGTGTTTAATGATGTATAGTGGAGGGTTACCAGTGAAACTACTGATGAGCCCACGCTGGTTTCCTAGGGCGAAACATCGTTTAATAACCTCTCTTTTCGCTTTGATCTTTTGAGTGTTCCTTGTGGGATGCTCATTCAAGTTTGAATTTTTCGTTATTTCCACCCAAGATCTTTTGATCTTTTGTTTTTTAGTTTCTTTTCGGTTGAAGTAACTGATTTGGAGGTTTTTTTTTAACTTCTTTTTTTGTTTTAATTGCCTTAGGAACATAATCCCACTGGAAATATTAACACGCGAGGACAAATTCGTATCAGGTAACTTGGATAAGTACCAGTGCGGAACGATGCCTATTTGTGAGTGGTTCAAGGTTGGAAATCAAAGTGTATGATGGTGTTTAATGATGTATAGTGGAGGGTTACCAGTGAAACTACTGATGAGCCCACGCTGGTTTCCCAGGGCGAAACATCGTTTAATAACTTTTCTTTTCGCTTTGATCTTTTGTGTGTTCCTTGGGGGATGCTCATTCAAGTTTGAATTTTTGATTATTTTCACCCAAGATCTTTTGATCTTTTGTTTTTTAGTTTCTTTTCGGTTGAAGTAACTGATTTGGAGGTTTTTTTTAACTTCTTTTTTTGTTTTAATTGCCTTAGGAACATAATCCTACTGGAAATATTAACACGCCAGGACGAATTCGCATCAGGTAACTTGGATAAGTACCAGTGCGGAACGATGCCTATTTGTGAGTGGTTCAAGGTTGGAAATCAAAGTGTATGATGGTGTTTAATGATGTATAGTGGAGGGTTACCAGTGAAACTACTGATGAGCCCACGCTGGTTTCCCAGGGCGAAACATCGTTTAATAACGTCTCTTTTCGCTTTGATCTTTTGTGTGTTCCTTGTGGGATGCTCATTCAAGTTTGAATTTTTCGTTATTTCCACCCAAGATCTTTTGATCTTTTGTTTTTTAGTTTCTTTTCGGTTGAAGTAACTGATTTGGAGGATTTTTTTAACTTCTTTTTTTGTTTTAATTGCCTTAGGAACATAATCCCACTGGAAATATTAACACGCCAGGACCAATTCGTATTAGGTAACTTGGATATGTACCAGTGCGGAACGATGCTTATTTGTGAGTGGTTCAAGGTTGGAAATCAAAGTGTATGATGGTGTTTAATGATGTATAGTGGAGGGTTACCAGTGAAACTACTGATGAGTCCACGCTGGTTTCCCAGGGCGAAACATCGTTTAGAAACTTCTCTTTTCGCTTTGATCTTTTGCGTGTTCCTTGTGGAATGCTTATCCAAGTTTGAATTTTTCGTTATTTCCACCCGAGATCCTTTGATCTTTTGTTTTTTAGTTTCTTTTCGGTTGAAGTAACTGATTTGGAGGTTTTTTTTAACTTCTTTTTTTTTAAGGTAAAAAGTTACTTCCATGTTCTGCATTATGCCATGAACAAAGTTCCCTACTTTTTACGTAAATAATATGTAACTTAAATGACGTAAATAATAGATTGCAACAAAAAATTGGGAAACGGCAGATATCGATTAGTTAGTAACTCGAAAGTAAATCAAAAGGTAAAATTGAGGTAATTTTTTTTATAATAATTATATCTCTTACAAATAACATCAAGGTAAACTTGACGTCACGTAACTTAACGTACTATTTATGTAACTACGATATAAAGTTATAACATAAATGTTATATAAATATTACGTATTGAAATGTAACATTTATGTAAAATTAGTGCATATAAAATTTCATATACTTCTAATAAGGTAAAAAGTAACTTCCATGTTCTGAATAATGCCATGCACAAAGTTCCCTTCTTATTACATAAATATGATGTAATTAAAGTAAAATAAGCTATATTATGTAAATATTACGTAAATTTTATGAAAACTTTTTTGATGTAATTTTGTTTACTTTAGATTTACATAAATACTATGTTAATGTAACAGATGTGTTTGCTGGTTCTTTCTGATGTCAAAAATATATTATATGTTACCCTTGTCTTGAAAGACCATTACCCAAATCCAAAAATGCTGAACGCAACAATGTTGAACAAAGAACTATTTTCCTTCTGTCTGTCTAACACATTGACCTTATGGCAAATTATATTTGATTTTTTTTACCCGAGAACAGTCAAAGATAAACCCATTATATATTTTATTTCTTAAATCAGGAAGAAAGGACCAATCTAAATTTGAAATTTGCAATGATACCTGTCAATTTTTAAATGCTTTATATAACAGTTTATGGAAAATTATGCAATTCCTGTTTATAAATATTTTTTTTAGCTTCAATAATAAGGGATTTAAGGAGGGGGGGGGGGTGGTGGAAAATATGGTGAATCATCCTGCACTTGTTTAAATATGAGTCTAAAAGGAAGGTAACGTAAGTAAACCCATTTTTAATTTCGTCCAAAAATAAGGAAAAGGGTTTATCCAACACATGACAGTTATGACTGTCATTATCAATGTCATTTTAGACAACTAAACTATCAAATAATATACTAGTGTGTTATAATCCATAATTCATTGGTGACTTATTATCCATAACTCATTAGTGACTTATGGATTATAACTCACGTTCATATTTAAAGTAGTATTCTATTTATTTATTATTACTATTACAAGCAGAACTCACACTGATATTGAAATTAAAGTAAAACACTAGTAGTAGTAGTATAGGTGCGGCCCGTGAGCCTGGCAATTAGCCCTCTTCATGGGCCCTTTCTGCCATACCCCGTTCCTTACCCCTATGCCCCTACTTCCGCTGCACCTCTTTTTCCTGGCCTCCCTGTCTTCTTTACGAAGTTCAGTATGTCGGCCCATTTGAGCGAGGGCAGCTCTTCTCCCTCTATCGTGGGAAATCCCCACTTCAGCTGCCTTGATCTGGCATATGCGTCACACTGTGCTAACAGGTGCTGCGCCGATTCCTCTTCGAGACCGGAAGCTGGACACACGGGATCTCCTACTACTCTTATTTGCGTCAGATGTTTGTTCAGCCGATTGTGCCCAGTCAGCATCCCCGTCAGCAGTCCAATGTCCTTTCGGGTCCTGCCCAAGAGCCATTTAGTTCTGGATACATTCGGACCATCCACGAATAGCTTGGACTGTCTGCACTTTGACTTTTGCCTCCAGAACATCTTCAGTTCATTGTTCGCCCATTTGTTGAGCTGGCAAGTTTATCCACTTTCTCGTTCCTTGGTATTCCCTCATGATCAGTGTCACCCTTTTGTCTTGAGACAGTGTTGCAGTGCTTCAGCGCACTCCTCCACCAGACTACTGACTATTTTGGGTGCACTTAGAGCTTTGAGGGCAACCTGGTATATGGATATGTCCCTCCTGCCATTTGTGACCTCGGTAGGGTTGCTGGCATGATAACGACATACACCTCCGCCTGAAACACCGTAGCGTGTTCTCCAAGTGGATAACTCTTCTGAACTTCTTCGCGGAAGGAAAACACTAACGATTTATTCGAATTTAAAGTCATTGTGAAATTTGTTTGTTCATTGGAACCAGACGCACCCATATCGGTACAGCTGCTAATAGTACTGGAAGACACCGACGCAGTAGAACCTTGTAATTTTTCTGCAATTTTTATTTTGTTATGCACCAATTCTTCTAGGTATCCTTCCGCTACGGTCGAGGACTTCCATCCTCCGTGATGCTTCAAAGTAGTCGTGTTAGCCCCTGCATTGGCCAAAAGAGTCACCGAAGACCTTCTCAGGCAGTGACCGGTGTAGAGCGCTGGTTCCTCCAATTTCAAAAATATTGCAATAATTGAAGGTATCTTCGACAACGTATTTAATTCCCACACACTGGCTGGCAGCATTCTTTGGCTTCAAAGACATGTCTTTTTTAAACAAATTGATCGGGTTGACTGGAAATCGTTCTTCAAGTATGGTGAACCTTCTCGCTTCTTGATTTTACTGTCTGGCAAAACTACGTGAAAATATTTCCCTTTGTTTTGAATATTTTCTATTTTCAAATTGACCAATTCATCGCATCTATAAGCACCGCAAATCCCAATTATCAAAGCTACTTTCATCGACAGGTACTCGTAGTTGGGAGCTTCGTTCAAACACTTCTCTATTTCAGGTCGTTGTAATGTCTTAGACTTCTTTGGTTGGATCTCTGTGATGTGCTTTTCAAAAAGCTCGTTAGTTTGTCATTTTTTGAAATGCCGATTTTTTTTATAAAGATGATGAGCCTTAAAATAATTTTCTTTAATACCTGTTAAATTATTTTTAGATGTACTAAAATACACTTTAGTAGGACACGTTTTTTGGTAAATTTAAAGACTGTAACGAACTTTGATTCAAAGAAATTAATACCACTTTATGTTTTACACACTTCACACCTTGAAAAATTATACAATAATTATGCCACTAGTCGTAGAAACGACTTTTATTATAAGCGTTGTTTGTGTAAAACAAATCTATTTATCACTATAGAGCCGCTTCCCAAACTGCATCTAACTAGATTAAAAATTTCGCACTTTTTGAAAATAAAGGGATAGTAACCGATTTTCCAACTCTGAACATACGTGGGATTTGGCTCTAATTAAAAAACGCAAACAGAGAGAAATTTTAAAAAGCCTTAGAATAATATGGTAGTGTCACAGATGCCTCGCATGCGATATTGATAAATAGGCTTGTAATAAAAAACCTTATAAGTCGAAAATATAAGGTGTGAGCTAGACAAGTATAAAGTTGTTTTTTTTTTTATATATTATAAGGCAATATTGTTTTTTCACAAAGAAAATAGGTATTTGATATTTATTTATATCTACTTATAGATCCAGTTGTTTTTATGTAAAAGCAGTTCTAATCTATTCCATAATTTTCCCTTTTTATAATTTTTTTAAAACAGAAAAAATGTATTAAGACGTTTCGCATGGGTAAAAAATGATATAGTGGAATTTAAATTGGATCAGTGGTTTGGAAAAACAAAATGCGAGGAAAAAGTGTTAGATTTAAGGAACAGTTTCAGCAATCAAACTAGTTGCTAAATTTGCAGTAATAGTGTTTTTTACGAAAAAAAATTTTCAGGAGTAAGTGCATTAAAATTACCGATAAGTTTTGCTTAAAACCTGGTTCTTTTTATAATTGGAAGAGTTTATTTATTAAGAAAAAGACGTTAAAAAAGTTCAAAAATTACCTGGTTTATTTTTACGCAAGAATGTGATTTATTTGATTATTTTCCGAATTAGAGAAACAGCTGCCAAAATGTAAAGAATTAGGAATATTGGTGGAACTAGTTTATTAAAAAAATCAAATCGCATTTTTTGTCTACTGTCATCTTAAAAATAACAAATCAAAATTATAATAATATAATTTTGACATTTATTGCCAGAAGCTGACATTTTTTGGCGTAATGGAAACAATAGCAACATACGGTGAAATTTTTGTTTTCTACAATGCAATTACCGCTGTAATTGTTAAAAAATATTTGATATAGTTTTCGATAATTTTACTTTTTCTGTCAAACGAAATCAAATCAATAATCATGAAATAATTAAAATAACAAACATTATTTGTTAAACAACAATAAAAAGTCAGTAGGACCAACAATAAAGACAAATTAAATATTAGATAAAGTAAAAATACTATTTATATAGGTAGGTATACGTAAATTGGACAAAACTGATCGTCGTAAAAAAACAAAAGTATAAGGTATTTTTTCAGTTTTCTTTGCTTTTTTAGTATTTTAGCTTTATTTTTTTCTAAGTTTATATGGAATTGATGCCCACATAAATGGTGCGTGTTGTTTGGGATATTTTTTTTATTTAATGAGTTGATTGCTATCTATGGTGTCCTAATCAATCTAATCATAAAGCGCAGGAGGTACAGACATATACTAACGCATACGAAGTCGCGTTAATTAATTACAAAGACCTTTCAAATCCCCATTATTATATGAGCTTTGTTTTGTCCTGGGATTTAGTTTCATGGTCTTTTTAATGTTTTGCGTTTTTTTATTATTATCCACTCTATTCAGAGCTCATCCGGCAGCAGCGATTGTATTAATTGTAGTTAAGGTATTTTAAGAACGCGCGGCAGATTAGTGAAGAGTGTTAATTTTTTGTAAACCTGTTAAAGCTAAATTGTCCCTTGTTTCAGCAATGCGTTGTGACGTAGCTAGTGTCACGTTATTTTTTAGGCAGCATTTTTAGTTTTTGCACTCCCTGTTTTGTTGACGTACGTTAAAAAGTTAGGTTAAATTTGTTGCTTGTTTAAAAAAAACCCAAATAATTTTTGTTTATTGTAGAAGGTATCTTGGGGTGGATCAGGACCGGTATTCTCGTAATACGTAACGTTTTGAAGTCGCTAAGCGAAACGAATAGCGAACAGCGCGCTCAGCGGCACGCTGACCGACGACTTTTCGTATTCGCTCTGCCGAACGCGCTGCCCTACAAGCAGACAGAATCAAATTCGCTTAGCACATCTTGGCATCACCGAATTTTGCATCTTTATTTCTTGTTAGTCTTGTCGCTCCTTTTCTTTTTCTATGTGTAAGAAAGAGGCCATTACGTGATCGATTTCGATCCGTAGTTCAGAAAGGGTAAATCAAATGATGACTTGCACAAGTGCATGTTGATCCTTTAAAAAATTACTTGATGGTTTGATTTAGCTCAGTTAAACCCGCCCTTTGACCCTGTGATATAAACTAGTAGCACGTTCTCGCACAGTGTGCGGGAAAATGTTTACCACGAGACTTAACCGCACACCTACAAAAAGTCAGGGAAAATGGTGTTTCCGGCACGGTCGTATATTCATATTGATACTTTATTATGTAGCATTTATGGTTAAAATGGTTTCACAATAGTTAGTTATATATCTAGTAAGTTATACCTTTTAATTATAGTGAACATGCGTTTTCTACATTTTAAGAAACAGAAAATAAAACTCTAAGGTATTTTTTACCCAAAAAATAACCTAACCACAAGAGAAACCTCGCGCGTGAAAAAATGTATGTTTTCATGGAACTGTTAAATTAAAAAAGAAAATAGTAATTTTTAGTACATTTATGAATAAATAAAATGACAAAAGATAAAAAACATAAAAATGGTAATTAATGTGAAAAATGTGATATTTCAGAAAAGTAAAGAAAATACAGACGAAAACACAGAAATAAAGGTAATTACCTATATTGTTTGTTAATTATTTTTTATATCAATTAAGCTATTTATTTCATGTTTGCTAATTTCATATTTCATAATTTTTTTGAAAGAAAACAATTAATGTGGGCAGGAGCCTAACAAAACCAGATATTTTTTGGTACACATCCGATGAAAGATACAAAAAGCACCGCTGACCAATGGCTTTTTTACCCTTGGTTTTACAGAATTTGGATTGCTTCTATTTCTAGTATTATACGGATGCTCAATTATTTCGATGTCGATTTTGATAAGAAAAGTTTTTGTTGCAATTTTTTGGAAAAAAAAAGTTGTCTTACATCGAGCATCAAATAGTAAGGTTGATGTGTACGTGTTTGTCACCCGTCCCCAAGCTACTAATAAGAGATTTTTATTTTTCTAATTATTAATAAAAACGCAAACTGAAAAAAATACTATATTTTCTGCAGCACTCTACAAAGTATTGTAGGGTAGGAAAATCGTACGCGCGGAGGTCAAAATAGCTGGCAAATGGTAGGTGTTTCTCAAACGGTCGCCACGCGCTGAGCGCACTTCATCGACGCCTTGCGTTCAATATACGTGAATACCATTTTTGTTACTTTGGTCACGTGGTATGCGAATATTACGTTATCATACGGTCAGCAAGTACGAAACGCCGAGCGTATTTAGTTACGAGAATACCGGTCCTGGTGCATTCGTTGTAAGAAGTCCGCTAAGCAATAAAACCTCTTGAGCAGGTAAGTCGGTGGTTCTCAAACAATAAATTATATTTTTGGAACATAACGACTTACGTTTTCTAAATAATAGTAGTTTTTACATCTAGTGGTTAAAATAGTGCTTTTTTACAAGCGTTGGTTTAAATAACAAGCGGAGAAATTTTTTTTTTTATACCTTCATCAAAAACATGATTTAAGTAACTGTCTGCAGATAACCTTCGGAGAAATCTGAGTGATTGTGCACAAAATTAAAAAAAAATCCTAGCGAAAAAACAATATTATATATGACTAGGAATATGCAAATGCATATAAAGAAAAAACTTGGTGACTAGGAGTACCAATTGTCACCTAGAGAGAACTTCTCGAAATTTGAATAAAACTAAGATTAAAGATCTGGGACAGTACTCTTAAAAAAGTGAAAAGAAGGTCCTCACATCGCGCCTGGTCCAGGCCAACTAAAGACATTCAACTAACATAGACCCATCAAGTCATTCAAAAATCGCCTTAAAACACGATCAGTCGTTAGATTTAGGGAAAACGATTTTCCTCTCCACTGGCAACGCCGCATCAGGCAATACCTTACCAGCTCGAGTCTACTGAAGCGACAACTCCGACGAAAAATAATGAATGAGTCACCGTAGTACACGTTTATATAGGTGATCCGCTACAAGTGCGAAGTTGTCACGTTGTCTAGGTTTTATTACCAGTATATAGGTTGTTCCAGAAATAAACGGACTTTTTGGATTGCCTACAACTTTCACATTAATTATCCAAAATTCGAAATTTAACATTTTTTTTAAAAACAGGACTTAATATTTTATGCAACTAATGTCGAACTTGACATTTCCTTAAAATTCTAGATGGCGGACAGTTTTGAAAATGGGTAATTTTGACCCTCCCTGGAAAAATTTTATGTTCGCCACTGTAATAAAACTGAGATGTTCGCTAAATAGCCTCATTCTTTCTACGTATTTACTCCTAACACTTATTTAAATCGGTTAAGAAATAAAAAAGTTCTACAGTTTTACATTTTATGCTCTTTGTGTGATAAAAGACTTTCTCACTTTAAAAGTCAACTTTATTCGACGGGATACAGGTTGGACAAAAAATATCAGAAAAAATTAAGTCTAATGACAAAACTGTAATGTATTTAAAATTCAAGATGGCGAACTACTTAAAAATTGGTTATTTTTACCCCCTTGGAAAAAAAATTTGTACGCTACTGTAATAAAATTGATTTAAATATAAAACCACTCCGCGTGTGCGGTCGCCCGCCGAAAAAGGCCTAGCGCTGCGCGGGCATTACCCCGAGTCTATCAAAGAACCAAGAGAACTTTACTGGCTCGCTGGGATTACTAGGAATTCGCATAGAAACATTCGGCGCCCATAACCCCACATAGCTAATTTTGTTTTTATTTCGATTCAACTATTTCTTTTTTTAATTAAAATTATTGTGGCATAGTTATGTTCAAGTTTACTAGTGAAATCTTGGAGTGCGAGTGAGATTTTAGATCCCAAACCCAGTTTCAAACACACGGATACTTGAGTACAAACAAAACAGGTCAGTAAAGCTCCAATTAGAGATTGAAAAGACTCTGGCTATTCGTTGACGCTCCTGTTTAAAATACAATACGATTATTTCATCTAGCGCCAGTAGCCAATTTTTTAATCTGCATGCTTTTAAAGGTGCGCTCGGGTAATGCACTCCATTCACTTATTTTGACTCCTTTTACGCCAAACCGTTCGGGTATTCAAATGGGAGTAAAAAGTGCAGCGCCTTTTAGCGTTCGGGTATTAGGAGTAGAGCAGAAAGAACTCACTCTATAAGTCCCCACCTCGAGAAGGTAGAGTGCCGGTGCGGGCATGCGCAGTTAGTCATTCGGCCACATTTTGTGCTTTTTCAAGGCTTTTTTATATTATTTTGTACAATTAGTTTTAATTAAATTAATTGGCAACTTTTTCTAAAAACACGGGTCCTTCATTCGACGGATCATCATACAAAATTTACTTTTGGAAATTAATTGGACCCTCAATATGTGGAAAATTTTCGAAAAAGTTCATTTAGGATCAGCAAAGATTTGTTTTTGTTTGTACACCAAACGAAAACACGCAGAGAACACCTAATTAAAGGTTAGGTTAGCTGACTGGTTGCAAGTTTTACTCCAAAGTATTCGACTATTACAATTTCACTCCAAACACTCTGCGGCACTCTCACTCCACTCCTACACCACACCACTCCTACTCTTTATTATTACCCGAACGTACCTTAAGTTAACCTGTTGTCGGTATAGCCGAACGGCGAGGTTGATGTTATCGGTGGACCCACACACATTTTACGAAAAAAGCAAAAGTAAAAAATATTTATGTGCTTTAGCGGCGCAGAACGTGAAAAGTCAAAATAAGTAACCTAACCCAAAATTTTTGACCCGGTGCTACAAAATCTCTGGTGTCCCACTGTGGGTAAACATAAATGACGTAAAATTTTGCAAAAAAATCAGTTCGATATAGTTTTTTAGTACCAGTATGGTATGAGAGACTATTAGAAATCGTGAAATTTTGACTTTTCTTAATTTTATCAAAAATGAGTTACTAAGGTTCCAAAACACCTTAATCGACGAAAAAAAAAAGTTATCTGTCGGTCTGTTGGTCTATCGTCTGTCTATATACACGTATACACGGCTGACTATGAACTGATTAACTTTTCGGTATGGCGGTAGGGGGTTGAAGGGGGAAAAAGGAGATAAAATATTTTAAAAAAATGTGACTGGAACAAAAGCAAGTAGCGATATAGGGTTTCCAGATTTAAGTTTCCAGGAATATGGACTACAAATTTTTTTAGTAAGTCCAAATTTGTGGAAGCTTTAGTTTCCGAGTTATTTAAAAAAACGTTAAAATATATTAAAAACATCATAACTTTAGAAGTAAAGCAGCTTTTGATATATGGTTTTCACATTTTGGTTTTTGTAAATATAACCCAAAAATTTTGTTATAAGGTTCAAATCTTTCAAAGCTACAGTTTTCGAGATATTTTCATCTCCTTTCAACATAACATAATTTATTATATTGTGGACTATCCATGCTTTCTAGCACAAATTTTTTTTCTTAAAAATGATAGGTTGTACTAAAATTATATTGAATTTATTTACGATTTATAAATATTTATAGGTACTCTTAAAAATATAGAAAAATAATTCACATTTTTGCGTCAATTTGTTTTGTTTTTTCACGCCATCTTGTGGTTTACTTTTAAGCCTTATTATTATCCTAGGACCGTAAATGAGCCATCAAAATCAATTCAATTCAATTTATTCTGTACTTTGGCCTATAAATGTTATAGAATATACATGTCAAACTTATATTTTAAATTTTAAGCACAGGGTGCCCATGTCATAATTGTAAATGAGTAAATAGACTAATGCACTTTTTAAAGTCAGCACTAACAGTTACATGCTTAAGAAACATAATTATTTTTTCGTATAATTAAATACACATAACAAGAGTTTTTTTTTTTAATTACATAAACACTAACACAGTAATTATTTTAAAAAAATACAAGAGAAGCAGAAGTGACGAAGAACGAAAATATTAGGGGAAAAAAAGCGCTATTGTTTTAAGTATTCATTATATGAATAAAAAGCTTTCGCCACTAAATATTTCTTAATTTCTCTATAAAACATACTGTCCTTAACTATAGATTTTAAATCATTTGGTAAGGTATTGTAATATTTAATGGCTATGTAGTATGGAGACTTCTTAAAAAACGAATTTTGATGTTTTGGCAAGCGCAAAAGTTGACCATTTCGAGTATTGTGCTCGTGGATATCAGAGACTTTTGTAAACTGAGATGGAGAGTTGTTTATTTTTGACCTAGCATATTTTATTGCTTTATATATATATATACCGTAGACTGTTAAGATATTATTTTTAATAAAATAGTTTTTGCAGGATTCCCTAGGATTTGTATTAAATGTAGTTCTCCTGTTGAAATGGTCGTAAAATTAGCATAACTCGTTGGTCGAAGGTAAAATACTTAGCGCAAAGTTATTTCTTCTTATGTGAAGCAACATAAAGTCTATATTTAGACCCATCGTAGCATAGGCAGGACATAATATTTTATTCAAATAACACAGTGATATGGATATACATAAAATGTAAGTTATATGCAGCACGACCGACCATTATAATAATAATGTGCAACGTTATCAGAAATAAAACAAGAGCCAAAGTTTCGCGCCTGTAGCTTTACTCCTACACAGGAAGCCAGCCGTAACAATCTAAATTAAAATCATTTTAAAATCGTGTTTTGTGTTTCTCTAAATGTGTTTGTTGCATTTTAAAACACGCTGAATCGTTTAGTTTGGCTATTTTGAAACATTTAGGCAACATTTTATTTTAAAAAGGAAATTTCAGGACTCTTTTTTGCCGGTGAATTATTAAAAAAAAATTGGTGCTAGAAAGCACGGATAGACCACCATACAATCAATTATTTTATGTTGAAAGCGAATGAAAATATTTCGAAAACTGTAGCTTTGAAAGATTTGAACTTTATAACAAAATTTTTGGGTAATATTTACGAAAACCAAAATCTGAAAACGGCATACCAATAGCTGCTTTACTTCTAAAGTTATTACTTTTTTATATATTTTAACGGTTTTTCAAATAACTTGGAAAGTAAAGCTCCCACGAATTTGGACTTTATAATAAAATTGTAGTACATATTCATGGAAACTTAAATCTGAAAACCGTATATCGCTACTTGCTTTGGCTCCCCCTTCAACCCTTCAGGACCCTACCCAAAAGTTAATCAGTTCATGGTCAGCTGATAGACGATTTTTGTACCAAATTTCGTTAAAACTGATTAAGGCGTTCTTGAGTTATCGTTTATACAGACAAACAATCATGGGTTTTGCTGATGATGTTAACAAATTGTCCAAAATGGAATCAATTAAAGATTGTTTTACGATGCCAATGCAGGATCAAATAAATATATTAGCAGAAAGGTGCACAAACAATAAACTTCGTTTATATGTTGCTAAATGTAAAGTGTTGACTTTGACACGAAAAATCAATTCTATTATTTATGATTATTTAATTAATGGCACTTGGTTGGAAAGGGTAGAAAGTACTAAAGATTTGTTTTTGATCCGAAACTAAGCTTTATAAGTCAAATTAATTTATTAGTTTCATCAGCTGCAAAAATGATAGATTTTATAACCAGACACACAAAGTCCTTTACATAAATTGATGCTCTAAAATTACTGTATTTTGCGCGGGTTAGGTCCAGGTTCGAATACGCGTGTGTTGTTTGGGACCATGTTGGAAATTTGGAACCTTTGGTTGCACTAAAACAAAATTATGATTGTTTTCCACAAACCAAAACTACACTTTTTTGCACTCGACGCGCGTTTCGCTAACAACGTTAACATCATCAGGAGACGATAAACAATGAACTAAATTAATCTACGCTCTATCTTATATACAATCCTTTAGTGGGCGGAGATAAGACTAATAATTTGTGATTGATCACGATTTTTAATCCTATCTCCCCTCAACCAAAGAATAAAGTGTACTAAACGGGATGGGTCCTCTCTGGATATGGAAATCATTAAATCCAGAAATAGTTTAAATAAAGATAGAGGACCCATCCCGTTTAGTACACTTTATTCTTTGGTTGAGGGGAGATAGGATTAAAAATCGTGATCAATCACAAATTATTAGTCTTATCTCCGCCCACTAAAGGATTGTATATAAGATAGAGCGTAGATTAATTTAGTTCATTGTTTATCGTCTCCTGATGATGCTAACGTTGTTAGCGAAACGCGCGTCGAGTGCAAAAAAGTGTAGTTTTGGTTTGTGGAAAACAATCATAATTTTGTTTTTTTTTGTTTGGGACCCTTTTTACGCTAATCATAAGAAATCTCTCGACAACACATATCCTCCTAGAGGAGTTCCAAATCAGGACATGTTATTGAGATTTCACATCTTGTCATTCGAAGAACGAAGCGAAAATGCTCGGCAAATTTTTTTGTACAATTTAGTAAATTACTTAATTGACTTCCCGTTTTTGCTATCAAAAATAAACTTTAAACTACTACATCCTGGAAGAAGGTATGTAGAGAGTTTCTAGTGTGCAAGATTCTCTTCCAACCTGGGTCTTAACCACAGGCCTACACCATTAGACCCTGAATGCTATGCTAATGCCCTGCCTCCTACAATAACAATGTATCTCGCAAAACGTATCGCCGGAATCAGGCGTTCTCTTTCTCTTTATATAAATTTAAACAAATATTTGTAGTCGTCCTAACTCGCACTTTATACAATATCTTTTCCTCAAAGAGCAGGAGAAAAAAAGATACAATGTGTCTGAGCAAGTATGCGATGTGAAAATGATTACATATATGTATGAAGCCTTGTTGCCAACTTGAGGTTACTTTCTTGTTGGTTCTGAAATTTCATGAAAATCTTGGTGCTTTTTTACCACTATAAGCAGCTACATTCAAAAATATCATGAAAATAGTGTTTATTTATTTAAAAACTATAACTACAAAACAAAAGATAAAAATACACTCATAAAAAATAAAAAGCCCATATTTTTTCCAATACTTTTAACGATCCCTAAACAAGAACTGGCAAGTCGCAATGCCTTGCCGTCTTCTGCGCACTACCTGGTGGTTTGCATTCATTTTATATGTTTTGCAGCGTTGCATACCGACCGTGTCCAAATATTTCTGATTTCGAAACGTTTTGTGTGGTTTTTGAATTTTTTATAAACTTGTGAAGTTAAAAACTATAGGATGGTGCGGGAGTGCATCGTGTGTAAACGAATGGAACACCCAAATCAAGGGATTTCGTTTCAAAGGTAAATGTCAAAATCAGCTGTAGGTTTGTTGTGATAATTACCGGTCAGTGTCATCCTTTACCTATTTTCAATTATTGGTATTACTGTTTTTGGTTAACCGTATACGGTTTTCCACCATTTTTGATTTTTTATGAAAAATTCTTTATAGAGGCACCTACTAGGGTCCCTAGGACATCAAATCCGCCGGCGCCGGTTTTTTTTTAAGAGAAAAAAGGGTGCCGGGGGGTTGTAGTGTATTTTTTTGATTGTTTTGTTGGTTGGGTTAGGTTGAATTGGGCTGTGTTGGATTTGGTTGTTTTAGTAAAAAAAAATTCAAAAAAAAAATAATAAAAAAAACCGGCGCCGGCGGATTTGGGGTCCTAGGGACCCTCTAGTAGGTGCCCCCATAAAGAATTTTTCATGAAAAATCAAAAATGGCAGAAAACCCTATACTGCATAATTACGCTGTTTTTTAAAATATGCTTTGTTGTTAGGATCAGCACCCTGTTTACCCTCTGTGCAGGTGTGCTCAAGGATATATATAATTTCTTAACAAAGGCAAAAATAATATATATCAAAATATTACTATGTTTTATTGTCTGTTTATTCTGGTATTTTCGTATTTTAGTCCTAAATTTAGAAAAGCAGGCACCTGACCACAGACCTAACGGTGTCAAGTTTTGTGTACCTCACCTATGTAAAATAACAATGGGTAAAACAAAATTGTTAAGCATAGTAAAATATTTTAATTCTCAAAGCTTTAATTATTATATTTTTACTTTTATCTTAACATATTTTATACGACATATTTTAAACTTATAATTATGCAAGTGATTTAGTAGATTTCATCAGGGATTTAATTTAAACATCAGGTTTTGCCTTTTTCCATCAGTTGATAGAAAAGACTATTAAACAACTGTTGCCCTCAACCTTGTATTAAAGTTATCCTGTGATTTTTATTTTTTTTTTGGTATTGCACCAGCAGATTTTACAATAATTATTAAAATTATCACCTACCTTAATCGCTTTTACTCACCGTTAGCACTTAAAAAAATATTTAACAACATAACACAATTAAATTGGTGGCAGGTTTCTGAAAGGGTGACAAGAAAGGGGTGAGTTTTTATAACTTCATCCAACAAACGATTTTTGTGTCAGTAAATTACAAAAGCATGGTTACCGTTGCAAAAAAACTCGTTTTTTTAAATCACTCGCTGCGCTAGTTAATTTAAATCAACGCTCGTAAAAAGAACGCTTTTTTAACCGCTAGTTGTCAAAACTACATATTACTGCTTTTGTGCATTTAACCCATTTTCTTACATATTTATTAATTTTTCGCCGCTACTGGTAGAGTATGTAAAACAAATGGATGTATCTAGGACATACGGCTACAAACATATACATGTTTTACCGCAGAGTTGCCCAGCAACGTGAAAATTACTCTGTCCTTTTTTGGGATACAGGGTCTAATGGTTTTTAGGTCTGTGGTCTTAACAGTGTTTTGAACAGAGTGTGCAGAAAGCGTAATGAAGTTTCAAATAGAGACATATTTAACTTCCTTTTTTTATTGGAAAAGTTAATGCCGATTAATATTCTCTGTTTTTTTAAATAATCAGGTTAGGTACATTTAAAAATTTGTTATTTATTTACAAACCAAACAAAAAAAAATATTTTGTCTGGTTATAATTGTTGTTTATTTAACTAATTAGTTCATTTCGTTTTTGTACCTTACTAGGTCGATTATATTAGTTACATTGTTTTTGTATTTTGTCCTGTAATTGGAATTATTCTGATGGGCAATAAATAAATTTGAATTTGAATTGAATTTGAATTTGATGGCAGACAACCGACCGACGGACAACTTTTTAGTCCACTTTTTGACTTTTCTTAATTTTATCAAAAATGAGTTACTAAAGTTCTAAAACACTTTAATCGACGAAAAAAAAAAAGTTGTCTGTCGGTCTGTTGTCTGTCTGTATACACGATAACTCAAGAACGCCTTAATTGATCTTAACGAAATTTGGTATAAAAATTGATTGATGAACTGATTAACTTTTGGGTAGGAGGTGGGGGGTTGAAGGGGGAAAAGGGGGATAAAATATTTTAAAAAATTGTAACTTTGGAACAAAATGAAGCAGCGATATACGGTTTTCAGATTTAAGTTTCCATGAATATGGACTACAAATTTTGTTATAAAGTCCAAATTCGTGGGAGCTTCAGCTTCCGAGTTATTTGGAAAACGTTAAAATATATTAAAAAAAAATAACTTTAGAAGTAAGGCAGCTATTGATATGCGGTTTTCAAATTTTGGTTTTCTTACCCAAAAATATTGTTATAAGGTTCAAATCTTTTAAAGGTACAGTATGGTGGACTATCCGTGCTTTCTAGCACCAATTTTTTTTTCGTCGATTAAGATGTTTTGGAACCTTAGTAACTCATTTTTGATAAAATTAAGAAAAGTCAAAATGTCACGATTTTAATAGTCCCCCATACCATATTGGTATGTTGGACTAAAAACATCATCAAATTTTTAGTATACTTACAGTGAAAGTTGGAAAAATTGCCTCTGGAAGGTTTCACGTAATATGCTATGCATTTTTTTTAAACACAATTGTGATCATTGCTGTAAGAAATAAAAATTATACTGTGATTTTTTAATGGATAAGATCCCTTTTACACAATTAGGTGCTATAAGCAAACTTTGTGTGACTTTCAAAAACCGACAGAAAATCTCGCCCTTACAAAAAAACCAATAGGCCGGCTTTTGCTGCCTGGATTATGTTTTTGGGACAAAAAACTTGACAAAGGTTATATTTTGTCCTCGGCGCGCCGCTCAAAAATGTCATTAAATTTCGTAAATAATCTCAGTTATTAGGTGGCCTTAGCTGTTTTTTTTATACCGAGACCGTTCAAACCAAAAAGAAAATGCACTGTATTTAGGCCATTTTTCGAACGAGGCTCGATTTTATGGTGGAGGCGATTACCAACCAGCTGACTACAATCGATGCCTACGTTGCTATTGTCGCAACGCTATACGACTACCCCGACGTACGCAACGACTGCAGTTAGCTGTTCTACTAGCTCATTCACCATAAAATGGAGCTAAGTTCGAAACGTGGCATAAACAAGTCAGAAATTTATTTTGAACGCGTGAGGTATAAATATACGGTTACAATTAAATAATAACCAAATGTCTCTATTAATTTACGTGCCGTGAAAACCAACCCTGCAGCAATACCGCTGGATATCACGTGAACAGAGAAGTTTTAAATATAGCGGTTGTGAATTGAAAGAGTAGCAAACTCTCCGAGATATTAAGCCGGTTCAGCTATCTGATATAACTTTGTTAACAGAGAAATACGTTATAACGAGAGTTAAGCAGTTGGATGTAGTCGTCATATTTTTAAAATCTTGCTTTATTACCTTAAACAACCCAGGTGCTTGGTACATAAACAAACGGGCCACGAACAAACTCTTTTGTGACGTCACGCAACTCTATAATTGTGACGTATGTGTTGTTCGCTGCCGGTGAAAATATAACCTCCCAAGTAGCAATTTTTAGTCGTGCAAATTGTTAAAATTATACTTGCACCACCTTTAAACGTTGTCATATAGTTAAATAGTAGTTGTCTTGAAAACTGTGTTCGACGTCGACAAGTTTACGACGACTAAACGTTGATCGCAACTCACGGTTGGTCTGGAGAGGGGTTTTAAGAAAAAAAATATGTAATCTTTAAAACATAGATTTTTGTTTTTGATACATCGCCAACTACTATTTACCGTAAAAAGTAAAATCCCCTATGTAGCCCTTTTCTGGGGGGCTATTTTTGGAAAATATTCTAAAAACCTTAAATAGTTACTCCCTATTTTGACTTCATATTTGAATTCTCGCTGAAATTCTCTTTCCAATGGTACTCCATATCATAAGGTTTGCTTTACTAGTTTTCCACATATTGGCTTTCAAAATACCAAAAATTCAATTTTCAAAGGCCCATATCTTGGAAACTAAACAAAATATCTATTGTGTTTATTATCGATTTTGAGGGTTTTATAAGAGCAAATCAAAAATGACAATAGTTTGACGCTTGCACATTCCTATTTACAGTTTATTGATTTTCAGTGATTTTGACGATATTATTCCAAAAATATGAAGTAGAATGTCAGATTGTCAAACTGTTGTCATTTTTTAATTTCCTCGTAAAAAAAACCTA
The DNA here is from genome assembly GCA_963921995.1 of Oxystoma pomonae. NCBI lineage: Eukaryota > Metazoa > Arthropoda > Insecta > Coleoptera > Brentidae > Oxystoma > Oxystoma pomonae. Next base: position 23,327,134 of record OY998164.1, on the reverse strand, counting down.
AAATCGATAATAAACACAATAGAGATATTTTGTTAAGTTTATAAGATATGGGACTTTGAAAATTGAATTTTTGACATTTTGGAAACCAATATCTTGAAAATTAGTAAAGTAAACCTTATGATATGGGGTACCATTGAAAAGAGAATTTCAATGAGAATTCAAATATGAAGTCAAAATAGGGGGTTGCTATTTAAGGTTCCCAGTATATTTTCCAAAAATAGCCCCCCAGAAAAGGGCTACATAGGGGATTTTGCTTTTTACGGTAAATAGTAGTTGGCGATGGATCAAAAACAAAAGTGTATGTTTTAAAGATTATATATTTTTTTTAAAACCCCTCTCTAGACCAACTGTGAACTATAGTCACAATCACAAATATTTTACTAACCATTAGCTGTGAAGGCGACGTCTTCTGGCCGGGTTGTTCTAGACGCCGGCGTGACTATTTTTATCCAGCCAATTTTTATGTTATGTCTGCTATTAACCAATTTTGGAGCACTGCCCTGTGTCAATTTCCATTAGGTAAAATTGAGGCGTGTTCGCGTCTGTTAGCCGGGGATCCGTTTAAAACCCAGTATAGTAGTTCAATACGTCAGGACACAGGAATGTTTTGGTTGTCATAAAAACTAACATGTGCTGCCATGATTGATTCGATAAAATTGATTTACAAGGTGAGACGCCATTAAAAGTTAATTTTTAAACAAAATTCGGAACTTTTTGTATACAAAGCTGGTATGTTGTCGTTATATAGAAAGCTAAAACAAGATCTCTAAAGCCTTTTTGAAGAAATTTATAAAGTGTATATTTTTTAGGGTTAAAATCTACATATTTCACAGTAAACAGCGGGTTTTAAATTTCGGCGTTGGTTTGCGTGTATTGGGGATGTAAACCCAGCAAATACATCTGTTACATTAACATAGTATTTACGTAAATCTAAAGTCAAAAAATGTACATAAAAAAAGTTTTTATCACATTTACGTAATATTTACATAACATACATATTTACGTAATAAGAAGAAAACTTTGTGCATGGCAGTATGCAGAACATGGAAGTTACTTTTTAACTTATTTTGACATCAGAAGTATTTAAATATTATGTACACAATATTACTACAATTTGACAAAAATTTTACATTCCATTGCGTTATAATTACATAAAATTTCTCTTATAAATTTAAAGCGCTTCATTCTACTGCGAACATAGGTCGGAAGAAGTCCAATTTGCCATTGTGCGTACACGCAGGGACATCGCACACTTATCAGTGGAGCAACCAACACTCAGCCTTGCGATCACCGTTCGCGGCTTGCGTTTAGTACGTCTCTAACCACTAACCCGGAATAAATACGCAAATTTTGATAACGTAATTTTTTTGTTTTTTGTCACTAATAAATTAGAGCGTTTTATTTTCAGCTGCTCAGATTTATCACTAACAACGTGTTACAATGAAAATAATAAGGAAAAACAAAATAACAGCAAGTTCTCAAAATAAAATAATACATTCTAGAAACCAAAAAGATTCTCCAAGTCAAAAAAAAAATCAGAGCAAATGTTCGAAAGGTCCTCCTTGCTCGGCTAGACAATATCCGAGCCTATTATAAAAACCCCTTCTAACGTTTTCAAGCATGTTAGGGGTGTCAGTGTGAAAAGCTTCTTCAACTTTAATTCAAAGTTCTTTCAAATTATTGGCCTGTTCATGGCCGTAAACTTTATTTTTGATATAACTCTAGATTTTTCCCTGTATCTCCCGAACGACTGATCCTGACCACTTGAAACTATGTGGTTTTGTAGTACATACTATTGCCAATCAGCCCGATATCACAAAAAAATGTTTTAACCTGTGAGGAGAGGGCCCTGAACAGACGCCCTTTTTTTGAAAATTTCGAAAAAAAAAATTATTTACGCAAAAAACCAAAACCACATTTTGCCCTCTACCGGCTCCTAAAGACACTAGATGTAATTTTTTTTATTTTTAAAATACAATCTGGCCTGAAGGCCAATACGATTACCAAATTTTATGATTTAAAAAAATATTTTGTCACCCTAACCTCACTTTTGGACTGCAACATTTTTGAGGCTATTCATAGGTGTAGAAATATTAAGTGGTCTATAAGTAACCAATTTATATAACTTTTCGATGCCCTTAACATAAGTTTGCGTAAATAGATTTTTTTTTTCGAAATTGTCAAAAAAATGGCGTCTGTTCAGGGCCCTCCGCTCACAGGCTAAAAAATTTGGTAATAGTATTTAATAAAAAACCACATAGTTTCAAGTGTGCAGGATAAGTCGTTCAGGAGATACAGGGAAAAATCTAAAAACACATTTTGCCCTCTACTGGCCCTTAGATGCACTAAATGTTATTTTTTAAATTATATTATTTAATCAGGCTAGAAGGCAAATATGTGTACCAAATTTCATCATCGTAGGTCAAACCGTTAAGATTAAAAGAAATATTTTGTCGCCCTGACCTCACATTTTAACTGCAGCACTTTTGAGGCTGTATACAGGCAAGGTGATGTTAAGTGGTCTATTAGTAGCCGATTAAAACAGGTTTCGTAAAATCATCATCAAAAGGTCTACGGATACCGAATTTCAACTCTATGCCCCTCGACTAAGAGGATACTTCAGTCGTAGTCGCTTTGACGACGGTGTGAAAACGTTGCACGCGACTCTAATCGCAGGCAACGCCAACATAACTAAAAAAATCTCCGTCTAATTGGTAAAAAAGCGAGTTGCTAGTTTTCACCGCAACGTTAAGTCGCCTTTGGCAACTTTAAAACGTCGATAAATTGTTCCCTGGGGACGTTATAGAACGTAAGCTTGCGTCTGGTGTCTGAACGTTATACAGGGTTCCTAAGATTTTCCTTAGGGATAGGATTTCAATAAATCAAACAGAAATGGCATAAAAAGTTCTGCGCGCACAAAAGAAACAGGTATATTGAGCAATGGTGCCAGTTTATTATTATCTCTGGACTACTTTCATGAGAAAAAATTGTCGCCACTCTTTCATTCGGAGCATGTCTGCAAATTCCGCTAGATGGCGGCCACACCATGATATGATCGAAGAAAAACTAATTAAAAATTAGATGTTTTCAGGTCCAAACCACAGCTTTTTCTTGCTTAAAGGAGGCGGCAGGGTCCATTATTTACGATACTGAGCGATAAACTCGTGAGGTTGTTAACATTAGAAAGAAATATCTTCGGTTTTAATTAAATTTCTTTCCATTCTGTTCTACTAGTGACATCTATCCGGAAACGGCCAAACCATGCAGCTAGCACTAGCAGCCAAAGAAATCAATAAACAGCGCTGTTCTTCCTGCAGAGCTTTTTGCTTGCGATATTATTGATTTTAAATAAAGCTGGCCCTACACTACATTTGATATTTTCGAGGTGTTTTATGACATGATCTCGAAACATGTAGCGAACCAATTCTTCAAAACTAGAGGGGGGTAAAAGCGAAAAATAAGGGGCTGCCAATATTTGTAACACCCAAAAAGGGGTGAAAAGATTTATTTTGCTCAGTTTCTTTACAAAAAACGTTTTTTTTTACGAAAAACTTGAGCTCTGCTACTTTTTTTTATTTTTTTTCTTCAACTCTCTCGAAATTTTCGTCATACCGTAGAAAAAAATTATTTCCCCCATGGTCATACTCTACTTTTATTCGAAAAAATTTAGAAACAGAGACGAGATCAGTTTTCCTAAAACTTGATTTCGAGTGAAAACGTAATCAAAACAAAACCAGAGAACAAACAAAATAAGGAATGCATTTGCCAAGTTCCTTATGAGTGTGGTGAATCATACATAGGCGAAACTAAAAGACCACTATCTGTTAGGCTTAAGGAACATCAGACGAATACCCAAAAAGGTGAAACCACGAAATCAGGAATCGCCGAACATGCATGGTCAAAACAACACCGAATGAAGTGGGCAGAAGCAAAGGTTTTGCACAAGGAATCACACTGGAAGAAACGAAAATTCCTTGAAGCTGCCTTTATTGGGCAGAGTCAGGGTATTTTCAGTAAACCAAGTGTTGAAATCCCAAATATTTGGAAGCCCCTCCTTGGGCGGAGCCAACTTCTTAAACTTCAAGGTTGAGTGATTTCTCACAGTATATAAGTACGTAGCCTTAGGAATTGATTGTAGTTTGCACCTGAAGACGATCAGAGATTGTACTGATCGAAACGTCGTGTATACATAACATATAGACAATGGAAGTCCGAAACACAGAGTTAATTTCAAACACATCATTGTCTCAAACTTTCAAACAACCCTTTGCATTTTTGTGAAACTAAGAAAATTTGGAATGAAAATAAGTGAAAAGTTTTTTTTTTGGGGAAGGGGAGTGGTCTTGAAATCGTTACGTAATATTAGGGGAGTGGCGTGCCAAACCGTTACAAAACATTACAAATCACCGTTACGTAATTTGTGCACGGCCCCACATCTGACTGTTCCTCCTTTTTGATTTCGAATCAAAGTGCAAAACCCGGGTTGGACGTTCGAAGGAGTCAACCCGTCCTATTTGCTTGATAAAGTTTCTACGGAAATATCTCAGGCGATTTCACCAGCCGTGTATGAACGCTTTAGGTTAGGCATTTGCATGTATCTCAGTCCCCAGCCTGTAAACAGTGCGTAAGGACAATGGTTACAAAATGAAAAGCCGAAAAATATTTTTTTTACAATATCTTTCATCAGTTTGGTATTAAAGTCGAGCAAAAACAATTTTTATTCCAGTCCTAAAGGTATCAAAATGGAAAACATTAGAAAACAACAACCTGGAATGGATTTACTACGTGTAATATGTAGTGACAACATCGCCCCATGCCCATCCTTTTCTGCCTAATGTGCTTTTCCGTTTGTCTGCGTCTTATACACGGCTGCTTGGCCCCCTAAGGATTTGCTTAGGAACCCTGTATATGCTAAAAACGTGACCTTAATGAAAACGCTGAACGCTAGACCGTTTTTCTACAGATAAAAAGGGGTTTCACATCATTTAGTAAAAATCAATTGTCTATATACCTATGGCAAATTTTTAAAAATTAGGTGGGTGCCTATTGCTTAAGCTTTTTGAACTGAAGGGAGGGTAAAAGAGCGGTTTAATAGGTGTTGAGTTAGTGTATACGAAATAAAAATTCTTATTTTTAAAACCAACACTCATCTAGCCTTATATGCAAATTTTTTTCAAAACTATCCCTTAAATGCGGCGCGGACAAAAATTTTGAAAAAAAATACAATTAAATGTTATTTTTTACGCGTTTCAAATGTTGTTGATAAAAGTTTCTTAAAATTAAACAAAATTGTGACAATATTCAATACTGGTAGAGCGCCGCAGGCAAAAACTTTGAAAAAAAAATCATTAAAAATTTTGATCTCGTAAGGTTTTTGTCAAATATTTTTGAATTTTGGGTTAGATGCCAAGGGGTGGGTTGCGGTGCTATATTTATTGCCAAATCATAAATGCGCCCCAGATGAAAATTTTGAGAAAAATTATACTAAAAATGCCATTTATGACACGTTTTGAATGCTGGTAAAAAAAAATTCCTTAGATTTAAACTCAAATTGTAACAAGAAAATTTAAAAACATCAATAAAGTGGGACACCAATAGCTCTCCCTGGGGCACTTGATCATGATTAATTTATTATAGATTTGGTTGGACCTCCTGGGGGAGGGCTTTAACCCCGAAACCGTTTGCGCGTACGTCCTATATGACCAACTTAAGCTGTCTATTATTTTGATTGACCCGCTGCCATTGAATTATGTCCTCCTGATGCAGTTTTCTCGGCCAGTTGCCAAAATTTATTGTATTTTCCGATATAGTAAAACAATTACCCAAAGCTGGTCGCCTCTGCGACCGCCGCAGAGGCCAACCCAAATTATGACCAACGAATCATGTGATTTCATATAAAATGTTCACGGTAGGAAGGGTGAAAGTAAAGGGTATACTATTTTTGTAACCGACCGGTGAATAGGTAATTTTTACGGAAAGTTTTACTACATTTTATCAAACTCAGAATTTTAAAAACGTTTTTATTAAAACTTATTCAAACTTAATCAATATCAAACGTGGAATTTGTTAAATTCGTTTTTGATCAAACCGTTTGTTTATCAATAGTAATTTACGTAACTAGTGCGGAAAGTGCCACTTTTCCCCACACGATTGCAGATGGCCGAACGACGCGTTGGCGGAGTTCGGCCAGCAATTAAGTGCGGAAAAGTCACTTTACGCGCAAGTTAGGTACAATATTCTTTCTACTCGCTTGACTTAAGTATTAAATTAACTCAATAAAAGGAATTTTGAAAATGTTAGCCTTTAGTTATCGTGACTAAAATGTTTACCTAATACCTAAAAATATAGCAATATATTAATTTTTTTATTTTTGGTTGAGTACGGAAAATTACCATAAAGTTAACTTTTCCGCGCTAGTAAATTTTCTGCACGCAAAACAGTGCGGAAAAGTGAATTTTTCGCACGCTAGTAGAAAAAGTATTTTTCATCACATTTCTTCAAAAACAAACCCGGAATTTGTGAAACTCTTGTTCGTCAAACCCATATGACTACGAGATACTATAACGATCCTACCCTTGCTTTTCCCGAGAAAAATGCGTACCGATAATAACTCTCTCAATCAAGTTGGCCTGGAAAAAAACGATAAACGCAGAGTGTAAACGGGCAGGCGCATTGATTGCGTCAGCAGTGAAAGTGTCATTAAATTATCGTAAGGTCACTACGACGCCAGGCATGGATTTGTAAGTGCATGCGCAGTAGATTTTTGGTTTATGGCCTGGTGACCCAAACAGTTTCAAAGCCAACCGCGATCTTGAATTTTCTCCTTTGTTTTTCAGAGTTATTTTCGTTACACATTTTGGAGCATTTGGGCCATTATAGTATCTCATATCTTACAACTCTCTATAAAATGTCAAGTTTATTAACTTCATTACTCTGAATGACAATTTTTATAACTTTTCTCCGATTTTTGTAACAGTTATAAAAAATTTATAATAATTCATCACCTAATGTACCGATAACGATAGGAAACAAAATCGTAGAAGTTCACAAAAATAGGACAAAATTATATATTACTTAATGGGATAGATTAAACTTTTTTTGGTCTATTTTTTTTTGTTTAAGAGGAAGATGTGGTAAAGGATTAGCTAGTTTAATAGGCACGAATGTAAAAAAGAAAGGGATTGATAATACCCTTGTGGGAAAATCACTGCCGTGTGTCTTCCGCCATTTTCGCCGCCGTGTTGTGGAGATTTAGGTTGGCGACATTGGTTCCTTTATTTTAAATAGTAGTGTGGGAACACTGACTATCAACAGTGTCAAAAAATGACGTTTCTAGAAAGGTTATTTTTGTTGTTTTTTAATACAAAAACAAAAAAAGTGAAGAACCAAGCAATAAAAACCATTTAAAAGACAGACAAATGCTTGAACGGCCACGCCATGATAATCTCTCTCATTTGGTCTGGGGAATGTGCAAGTTTTGAACAAATAAATTACAACATGGAAACATTACCCCCAATTTATAAACTCAAAGGATACTGTCAACCATTGCTGTTGGCGCTCCCGCTCAAGATACACCTTCATTAAGTTGATCTCTGTATCTGAAACAGGAAGTAAAACGTCTAGGGACAGATATGTGCCAACAGTTTATAAATCCGAGGTTGTTATAGACCTAGAAGACAAGAAAAATAAATGAATAGAGGGAGATACGGAGTTTGATAATAGCAAATATGGATCTGGAAAACCAGAGCGATGGCAAGCGATCACAAAAAAGTACATCTTTGGCACATCGACTTACAAAATTAGAACAATATACTTCATGAGTTTTAAAAAGAACATTAAAAAAATTAATTTTAAGATGTATTTTATCAGTATATTTTTTTTCTTTTTCTTGTTGTCATTTCCATGTATTTGTAACTTTTTGTATGTAATTTTAAGTAAGTAGTTTAAGATTTCATTGTCAATGTGCGTGATATTATTGTAGCCAGTATTTTTGTGAGATTTTAAGACCAGTAATTATAAGATGTTTTACCAGTTTACTAGAAATAAAGAAAAATCAATATTTATTTTTTAATCTTTATTAACAAAACCTTATCTAAATATCTAAATGACATTTTACAGATATTCTTAGGTTAAATTTACCTTAATGTTAATTTTTAACGCTAAATTTTGACGCTTATTTATTCAACTGTGACAATGTTTTTTAGTTAACAATTTTTGTAATAAAAGTTATCTGATTCTGAAGAACTCAGCAGAAAAAGTTATTACTAAGATATCCTTAAGTTTTCAGCATTTGACATTTTTTTTTGTAGATGCTTTTTTTAAGGATGATGCACTTTCCTTATGGAAACTGGCTTTCTGTGTGATTTTGCTTATCTTGATGAAAATCTGTCATTGCCCCATAGCAACAAATAACAAAAATGGTTAGTTTTGAAGCATGTTTGTTAAATACTAAGTGGCAACATAACAATTGAAATTTGCCTTTTGTTTAAAGTCATTTCTTGGTCATATGAATTTAATAATTTTTTATGTTTGTGATGCCAGTGCGATGCAACCTATATTTTACTGCTACTTATTCTCAGACTACAATTTGATTCATAAATATTATTTAGATTTTCACAAAAAGTGCAAAAAACTGATTTTAGGGAAAAGCCCGAATACCAAAATGTTTAACTTTGAACGCAGTATCTCAAAAACCACATACCAGATCACTGTGGAGCAATGATAGATTTTTATCAGGAGAATGAAACCTACAACATATGCAGTTTTGAGCAAAATCCCACATCTTTTATAAAAGATAAAGCTACAAAAAAAATGTTGAATGCTGAAAACTTACCAAAACTCAAGGATATCTTAGTAATAACTTGTTAACTTAGGGAAGGTATGGTCGACACATGTTAGTTAATAGGTTTTTCCGCCAAGGTCTTCAAATATTGTAAAACTTCATGTACCAAAGATGAGCTGAGTCATATATGCTATTATCAAAGTATCTCCCTCTATTAATTTATTTTTTATTACTGCATCACGTTGGTGCATCTGTTCTTAGCTGTTTTAGTCCCTGTGTAGATTCAGATCAACGTAATCAAGGTGTATCTTCAGCGGGAGCGCCAGCACCAATGGTTGAACCGAGCGTTTAATACAATTTATAACGTATGGCTTAACAGTGCCCTTTGAGTTTATAAATTGGAGGGCAATGATTCCATATTGTGATTTATTTGTTCGAAACCTGCACATACTCCAGACCAAATGAGAGAGATAAATGGCGTGACCGTTGGAGCATTTGTTTATGACTTGTTTCTTTACTTTTTTGTATTAAAAAACATACTTTCAAAAAAATGTCAAATTTAATCATATTTTGACACTATTGACAGTCAGTGTTCCCACACTACTATTTAAAATTAAGGAAACCAATGTCGCCAACCCAAATCTCCACAACATGGCGGCGAAAATGGTGGAAGACACTCGGCAGTGATTTTCATGAAAATTTCCCATAGGTATTAGAAATCCAAGGTTTCTACATCCGTGTTAATCGGTCATAGGTTTTGGGAGCATTACTATTATTATTATTATTATTATTATATTTAATACGTCTTTTTTTAATCTTAATGGAATAATATTTAAATAAACTATTACTGTATGTTAAACAATGATTATTGCTTGTATATGAAATAAAACTAGAGCAATTTTAGACTAAAACGCGACAAGACAATTTTTAAAGTAAAATATAGTTGAAGAAAATTATAAAGAAAATTTTATACCAGTTGTTTTAAGCCAATCATATGCCTTGTTTTTCACAGGTTGCTATGGCAACAACCCGAATTTTTCGGAAATTTTTTCGGTCACGGGATCTAGTTGAAAAATTAATAAGTGATAATTTCCCTGGCTTGACAGCTGTCACGTCCAGATCTCAGAATAACACCAGAGGCGTAGGTCCAATGTTCTATTCATTTTATGATATTGTCTTTGCTTAATAAACAAAACAAAAAGATATTGGCGAAACGTCATTCAACCAGTGCGCTGCAGCAGTCATAGCCAACTTCGTAGATTTTAGGCGTTTTCTCGCGTTGAAATTGTTTAAAATGTTTTTAAAAAGTTTGAAACATTTGTTTTCTCGCGTTGCAACGGTGACGTCACATCGAAACAGGTTAAAAATATTTTGAAACGGAATCCACTCTAGTTTCAAAACTGACGCGTGCGTAGAAGATACGTCAAAATTCTACATTCTTGTTTTAACCGATTTTTTTTTGTTTTTTCGTGAAAATGTATGAAAAATCGTATTCTAGATATCTTGTTAGCCATTCTTCATGGTATCCCTGTGGTCTTATATGATTTTCTGGGCTTAAAAGAACATTAAATAAAAAAACTTCACTATCCATGTAGCTTCCATTGCTTGCCATCCATGCTACTAAAACGGGCCGTACACTCGAAGGTTTTGTTAGATAAATCAGTAGTTGATCCATTTTAATTTTAAACACCAAAAAATTAAACAGAAAAACGCAAAAAAAATTGGGGTTACACTAAACTACGTCAGCGTTTTGAACTACTCATTTTTCTCGGTTCTAAATGATGACATCACATCTAAATAGTTTCAAAATAATTTCAACGCGAGAAAACGCCTTATATGTTTCCTACCTAAATACTTACCGCGTTAAATTGTCATCGACTTTGCTAGAGAATAATTAATTTTCCCTTCTCTCTAGTAATATAAGATTATTAGAGTATGAAGAACTGTGTTAATTTCGGGATTTTGAGAATGGTTTTTCTTTACTAGGGCAAAGGGAAAGTGAAAAAGAAAAAATTCAAACTCTTTGAAATACAAATAACCTAGCGTCCAATATAACACATGTGCCTATGCACCTATTTTTCCCTATCCTCTAGTACTATAATATTGTGTGATTTAAATAGAATATAATCAACTTGATACAAAGATGCAAAACTTATTTTACTAGAGTACCAGGGAATTGTAAAAATAATAGATAAATAAGCGTATAGCCACAATATAGGTAACACAGAGATTCAAAGTGACAAAAAAGTAATTAAATAGCCCCCTTAAATTAAAACACCAAACCTTAAAGCAAAATAAACGCTTGCCAAATTGTCAAAATTTGTATTTTTTAAAAAATAATTTTTGGTATAAAATTTTGGTACTGAATCTCCCGCAAGCTTGAATTAATCTCCGTAAATTTTTTCTCTGTTGCGAATTTTTATAAGAAAATTCGCACCTCGAAAAAATTTTCGGAAATAATTCAAGCTCTGGAGGGAAAATATAAGTGATAACTGATAATAATCAACGATTATTACAACGCCTGTTATAAATACTATGTACGATATTTTTTTCAGTGTGAATTTTCCCACGTTAAGCACCTACAAATTTATTTTTTTATCGAAGACTGTATTTTCTTATAAATTAGACTGATTTGCGATCTAAAGAGCGTAACCACGAAATCAGCTTTGGATAGTAGTACCTTGTAGTAGAAAGCCTACGCCTTAGAGAGATCACAAAAATCGAAACTTTTCATCTTACCCATAAAAGGCTATAGCTAGTCAGGAAACCCGTACCAAATTATTTAGACACGCATACCCTATTAAAATCACGAAAAAACACTCATGAGTTACGCATGCTCGGTCAAACACTTAAAAGTCAACTCTAAATTTGTAAGCCTTGCTTAATCCTGTTAAATTAAGTACCTACTGTAACTTGGAATACACCGGCTTTCGGTGTTTATTTTGGAGTAAGCCGCCTGCAGCGAATTGCCATTGCTTTTTAAAATTATGGCAGCACATGAAAGAAAATGCCGGAAACCAGGGAAAATTGGGCATTATGGTCAGTTAAGCATTATGGTTCCTATAAATTCTCTTTTGTACTTAACTTACGTTGCGAAATGATTTAATTAGATGGTTGTTCGGATAGATTTACCTTGGATAATAATCCAGACAGCACACATTGTCCATCGGACAGTCATGAATGAATAAATACCGAAATGCGGGCGGGACAATTTCCATGTACGTAGGCCACCCTGCTGGGCCCTTTGCACATCCACTATCCATGGTTTAGCTCTCGAAGCCTGCCTTTTTCGCAAAGGAACAGATTTTTCTGGGCTGCAATCTTCTTACATCGCCTGGAGCCAGCAGATAGTGCGACTCTCTTGAACTAGCCAGATCCGGACACTCCAGGACATGCAGGGACGATTCCTCGTTCTCCATGCACCATCGACACTCTGAGTCTTCGGCAATTCCCATGGTCTCTAGGTCCTTGTTAAGGCGACAGTGTCCCGTTAGGAGCCCTGTTGCCAGTATCACATCCGTCCTACCTAGGTGGAGCAAGGACTTTGATTTTTTGGCGTTCACTTCATCCATCAGGAGTTTGGCCTGTCTCATGCCCTGTGTGCTATTCCAGAGCTCCTCACAGCGCATGTCTAAGTCACTTTTCAGGGCCGTTATGTCGGCATGCCGGAATGCCTAGTATGGTTACCTACCGGATCGGGTGATGATCCTTGTCTAGCCAATGTATCGGCCTCTTCATTTCCCAGTACACCTTCATGTTCCAAAGGAGATTGGTCTTATTTTGCCTTGGCATAGTTGTCAAGACACGTTTGCACTCCAATACAAGGGGAGAGTTAACCCTTTTCGACCTGATAGCAGACATTGCAGCTCTACTATCTATGTAAATATCCTTTCCTGAAGCGGACATTTCTAGATTTTTATATCTACACATTAGAATAGCGTATACCTCAGCCTGAAAAACAGTGGCGTACCTTGCTAGGGAGAAGTGAAACTTCGCCCCGTGATTCTTCAGTACACTCCCACCCCCAACTTGTCCCCCATTTTTGAGTTGTCTCTGTACCAGACTGTTCATTAGGGAGGCAAGGGAGACACAATTCCTTCCAGACTTCCCTATCAGGCGTGTAGTTATCTCCGTTAAATTTCTATAGCATGCCATGTGACTTTTGGGATAACAAGGCAGCACTGCGAGTCTTTCAATAGCCCTGGCGTATGTTATGCCCAAACACGCTAATCGCTGGACTTTGCGATCTTTGTGTTTGTACCTGGTCACCACACCCCATATGTCATAATAGGTCTCACGGCAGCCGTATATCCAGAGTGGTTTTTTGTCTAAAGCCGTCCGCATTGTCCATAGACCATTTATGGACATCCATTGGAAAAATGTTTTTGCTTATACAGTGGATGACAAAAAAACTGAGTCCAAAGGACTTCCAATTTTGATCGGTAAAGAACTGCTTTTTTTCAGTTACTTTTTGGATATTCAATGGAAAACCATTTTTCTTGGTCTATTGGACCGAAAATATATTATATATTGTGGATGTCCAGCAAAGTTTGTGTACTTTATAGTTTTTTGGCGGAAATCCATTGGATATGTCTTTTTCTTAGTCGATTGGAATTCAAGTAACCCCTGTGCCTACCGGACTTCAATATTTGGTTCATTAATAAATGTTTTTAAGCTGACTGATGTTGGAGGTCCACTGATTCTTTTTTACTCCACTGGACACCAAAGAATCATTCTCCATTGCACACAGTTTTAACTGGATAGACTAGATGAAACAAAAATCAAACCATTTTAAGTTCAAAACAAACTGTTTGTTTTTAGTAATATTTTTATATCCATTGGGTATTGTTATTTATTTTCTTTTTATTTCAAAATATTTTAAAAATTAATATTTGTCAAAGAAAGTTTGTTAATGAATGAATTGTTTTTCCTGTTTAACTAGACCAAAAATAAACTATATCCTGTGGACACCCATGTAATTCCATTAAAAACAATGTTATTTTTCAAATTATTTAAGGATATCACAGAACCATAAAACGACACTTTTTGGATTTCCCATGGGTATCTGTTGGAGAAAGAGTGAATAGAATAGAATAGAATTATTTATCCATTACGAAAATTTTACAATTGTGTAGGAATCGTCTAAAAAATAAAGAAAATGATATCTCTAAAGAGGCATCATGATAGTACATATATAAATATCTAATAAGCTAGATCGTACTTAACAATTTTGTTAAAAAAATCATCCATGCTGTATAAAGACCTATCAATTAAATATTCTTTTAATTTATTTTTGAACCTCACAAAGATTAATTCCAAAAAAATTTGGAATTCCCCTTGCATCTTCAAGCCTAAATCTAGAACATTAACAGTGGGATTTACTAAGATCTAAAATAGTACCCCTCACAGATCTAAATATTGACACCTGTGGGAGGGGGGGTACTAAATTTTAAAACCAAATTTTAAAAAAAACACTTACCTATACAGAAAAGACACAAAGTTATTCATTATTTTGTATTATTATTGCAAAATACCATTGAAAAACAGCTTTTTTTATAAAAATATACCATATTTTCGGAGAAAATGCCCTAAAACTATTTTTTTTTTGATAGACTTCAAAATGGCATATGGTGAATACGCCAAAAATTTGGCACATAATAGCTTTATCATCTGTGTTTGAGGTTATAAAGTTGGTGAGTTTTTAGACCACCTCTAGGGGGTGGTTTAAATTTATAGCCCCCAGAAAGGATTGTTTTGTGGCAATTGGTAATAAGATCGTTTAAAATTTCCCTAAGTAACCGTTTTTACAAGAAGTAATTTACCTTGTTTAATATCCTAAGTTGTTTATTAATCAATAAAACAGCTCCAATTTTGTACAGAAAAACGCCATATTTTCAACCCGTTTTCAGCACAAAAAATATACAGACCGCTTTAAGCTACTGCGAACATAGGGGGAATCAAGTTCAATTTACTCTCCGTGCCGTACGACCGAGGTGGATTGGAAGCACGCTGCAGTGTTATCTTTTGGAAATTCATTTTGTTTTTATTATTTTGTTTTATTTCTGCCTTGCTCGAGAAACAGATGGGTAAGTTCTTAATTGAAATAATACATTTTTAAAACCAAAAATGGATGTCTACGAAGTTGCCGAAAAAGTGCAGATGGTCAAATGGTCAAATTGTCATAACCCAACACACGTTCGATATTGGTCGAGGGAAAATTTGCATTTGTATTTTGACGTAAGAACACAGTATCCCTAAAAACTAAATGTTTGGGGGGGGTATTATAGGGGAACACGTAATTGGGCCATTTTTTATTAACGGCAATTGCAATTTGAATAGTCCTAGATACTTGGATCTACTGCAGCAGCACATTATTCCAACTGCTAGACAGTTGTTAGTTGTAAGATTTGGTGAAACATGGTTTCAACAAGATGGTTGTTCCGCTCACAATGTTGGCCTTGTTAGGGAATATCTTGATAATGTATTTCCTAATCGGGTTATAAGTACACGGGGAACTATTTTATGGCCAGCTCGATCTCCCGATCTTGCTCCTAATAACTTCTATCTGTTTTTGAAGAAGCTTTTCAAATTATCACCCCTAACATGCTTGGAAACGTTAGAAGGGGTTTTTATAGTAGGCTCAGATATTGTCTAGCCGAGCAAGGAGGACTTTTCGAACATTTGCTTTAATTTTTTTTTGACTGGGAGAATCTTTTTGGTTTTTAGAATGTATTATTTTATTTTGAGAACTTGCTTTTATTTTGTTTCTCCTTATTATTTTCATTGTAACACGTCGTCACTGATAAATCTGAGCAGTTGACAATAAAACGCTCTTATTTATCAGTGACAAAAAATAAGAAAATTGCGTTATAAAAATTTGCGTATTTATTGACCAAATTCCGGTTTCATTGACTACGCTCCACACAGCACCGTGGTTAGAGGCGTACTAAATACCAAAGGAAAGTCATGCAAGTGGTGATCGCAAGCCTGAGTATTGGTTGCTTCACTGATAGGCGTGCGGTGTCTCTGCATGTACGTATACTGGCAAATTAGACTTCTTCCGCCCTATGTTCGCAGTAGCTTGAAGCGGTCTGTATTTATGAGGGCACGAGGCAAAACAAGCATAAGTGAAGGTCACTGTTTATGCATGAAAAATATACCAAACAAAAAAACCCAAAACAACTATATTAATTTATTTACAAACTGAAAGTAAAACACAGAGGTTATCTAAAAGCTCAGTCAAAATAACTTTCCTTACTCAAACCCCACTCATTTTAAAGCTGTGGCTTTCATCAGTAGAGGGTGATGCAAGCCAAGGTGCAAGCAGAGGTAAAAGATCCGAACTCGCTGTTTGTGATTGAACGCAGCGCTAATATTTTTAAAATGACATTTCGACAGTGACATAAATGTAAAAAACACTTGCATTTAAGTTTTTTATTACATTTCATAAATCAAAACACCTTTTAAATAAATACAAAATTAATCTACTCCTTATTTTATTATCACCCATCTAAATCGTTGTGTGACATCAAGTATTAATTGGAAAAATCAATCATCAAGGGTAAGTTTTAATTAGAATGACACATAAACCTAATTTTAATTTGTAAACAGAGTGTTTACTATTTAAACCCCGCGTGGGTTTCGATTTTTAAATTTTCTTTTCTTCTAAATTGAAACTTTCTTCTTAAATCCAACAAAAGATTGTGTTAAGATGATTATTCAATAAAGAAATTTATTAAAATTCTTCTTATAATTCAAATTGTGTCCAAAACTCAAGGAGGCTTGGTTTAAAATGCTTAAAATCAAAAATTTCACTTAAACTTAGGACCGACCTAAAATAGACTAAACCCTTTTAGTAAATCCCACCGCTAAAGTCTTTCTTAGACCTAGTATTACGACTATGAAATTCTCGATTACACAAAAACTTTTTTCTGCTAAGAAACACAAAAACACATATTTCATAAAGAAATATGTCTGGCACAGTTAAAATTAACTCTTTAAAATAACTCTTACAAGGTTCAAGAAAAGGCAAACCCAACATTGACCTAATTACATTTTTTGAGCTATAAAAACATCTGCGCATAGTAGACAGTCAGCAATTGATTAGTGGTCAATACTGTACGCAAATTTCTTAATTGGTATGTACTGAATGAATCTTTGATACTATAGACAAACACTTCTCTTTCCTATTTAATTTTTCATCCAATATCAAACCTAAAAATTTTACGCTAGATACGCTTATTGCCACATTATTTATTTTTACATCAATTGGATCAATTTTTGTTTAAGGAGTGCGGAAACATAAAATTTGGGTTTTGCCAATATTTAAAAATAGAGAAAGATCTTGAAACCAGTCTTCCAAGTTATTTAATATACCTTGACATATTATTTTTATTTCAGTTAAAAGTGTACGCAAAAGTGCCAAAGATTCATCATCTGCAAATTGCGCCAATGAATTCTTCTCAGGCAAAACATCCTCAATATCAAATATATATAGAATGTAAAGTATAGGGCCCAAAGTTGAGCCATGTGGCACTCTTACATCAATCTCTACAAAACTTGACTCAACAGAACGCATTGTTAACTTATCCTGGTGATTAATGGAAACATATTGTAATCTTTGCTTTCAAATAATTCTATCCATTTTAGAGCAATAAAGTTAATTCCAGTCCAGCAGTAGAATGCCCTGCTTAAATCTAGAGTCCACTGGAACCATTGGATTAATTCTAGTGGCCCAAAAGTATAATAAATTAAAATTATTATATATGCTTTTGGACCTTTTTGGAATGGCCAAGAGGGGTCCAATTTTTTGACATTTGTATTATTTAACAGGTATGTCGCGGACAAAATTTCTTTCGGATTTGGTTGTTCAGTGGACATCCCAACCAGCATTTTTTTCTCTGTAAGAACGGAAAGGATATTCTTACAGCCAAAACTGCAGGAATAAATGCCTGTATAATTTGCTTATACAAGGGTTCTGTAAGACGCTACTAGGCCAGTTATAAGTGCAAAATGGGCACCACCATATAGAGCAAATTACTTTTATTGATAAACCCATAAGACTTGTATAAAAGATCTGCGTAACTCTTATGTGGTATTTATAGAATAGTTTCAACACCTAACTATACTATAAGGGGGTTCTTCTGGAAACAATTTACAGTATTTACTTCTATTGATACAACTTGAACTCTTAAAGTAAGAGAAGAAATGTTTTTTAATGTAGTTTGAATAAATATTTAATTATGACTGATTTTTCTTCCACAGTCTGTAGGTATTAATGGCGACACTAAAACTGTCTTGACAATAAATAAATATTAAGCAAAAACTTACGTATTTTGAAACACGTACACCACAACAACACCACTTTACTGCTAATACCCCTATCATTTATTTAAGAAAATTTTCACGCCCCATGGAAATATCTTTGTTTGGAGCTTAAAATACTGTCTGACTAAAAATAAAAATTGACAAAATATATACAGAAGACGCTTTTTTAAGCAAATTATGCAATATTTGAGCATGGTTTATCGTTTCTATGTATTTTTGTGAATTATATCTTTATCGTTTTTGTTGCTTTTGGAATAGATTGTTAAATTCATAGAAAGACAGAACATTTCCAAGATGCACGTCTTGTTGTAAATATTTATTACATATACATAGCAAGTATACAATAACCATACAGTGTTATTTAGTTATAGGGATTCCTGTCCGCCTTGGTTTTCCATTATCCGCATCTTTTCCAATTTGAGTAGTCCATTTTTATATTTTCAGGTCCTTTCTTTAAGACGAATTTATAAACTTAAACTTTCTGTTTACTGTTAGTTGTTTAAGGTTATGTGAGACTGATGAAATGACGTTTAATTTCAAATGGGCAGTTGGCCAATTATGAGGATAACACAAAAGCAAGGAAAAATTAGAGAAGTAGCTAAATATTTTCATCCACCATCGACCACTTACGTGCATTTTTGTTTTATTAGAGATATCTGACATGATGGTCATCACCTTTTTGCTCTTGTAATGTACCTTCATAAAGCAAAATTAGTAATTATAGAGCCTTTTTGATTTAAAATTATTGTATTATTGGGCCTGAAACACTCTTCTACAATAGAGCCCAAAGGACTTTGCAGCCATTCTGCTCTCTAGTAAAACTATATAAATATTCTTACAGAAAGAAGCACAGATTATAGGACATTCCTTTAATTGTTGCTGTAAGAACATTCTTACAGACAGGAAAATTACAGGTAAAACCTTATAGAACCCTCTTATACAATACTTTAAGGGCTTAAAGTACTTTGCGGCAATTCTGCTCTATAGTAACTCCGTATAAATGTTCTTACAAAAAGAAGCAGAGCTTTTGTAGGATATTCCTGTAAACTATTGCTGTAAGAACATTCTTACAACAATATAATCGTCGCTAAATTGCTTTTAATGCCTAGATGGGTTTTTCGAAACCGCAACACAGCAAACTGGTAATCTGGTGACATTTATAAGGTACTTACATGCCAGAACTGCCCTGAAGTACTTTACTTCACGCGACTGGACGTTCATTGGACTAAGTTGTGCTGTCTGGGAAATAAAACACGTTATGATTTATGGATATTCTAAAAAGTTTTTCTGTCCTAGAGGATCTACATTCAAGAAAAATCTATGGCCACTTATCAAGGTACCCCAGATCCTACCGATACAAAATTAAATACACCACTTGTCAGAGCTTTGGAATAATTTAATATTACGATTATATCAGTGACCTTAAGAAAGATAGACTGCGCTGCCTGATATTTGCGCAAAAATTGAATTATAAATATTTTACGTGGTTTAAGCTCCATATCGATTTTGCAGTTCATAAATATTTGTGAAATACCTTACTTATAAGATAGACATTTATCAAGAAAGAAATGATACAGTAGAGAAAGAAGTATTGTTTACCAATTCTTAAAACTATTTCAATTCATTTATATAATTTTTTAATGAATATTTGACAATAATTTATTCTAGAAACTATAGATATATTGAAAATATGATCGCCTTTTTTCTGTTGTCTCCCTCAAAAAAGGGCAAAAATTATGAATTTTGTGGAAAAAGCGGTGCCCGAATATACAAAGTGGTAAAGTAAAGCTTCGTGTTGAATTATAGTACTAACCACCCTTTGCATCCCCCTGAGAGCCCCACGAAAATATATCCGGAAAAGTTAAAAAAAAACAACAAAATCTGGGGTTATGCAATGAATTTTAAAGCGTAAACGCATTCGATTTCCGCGTGCTCGTATTCGGATTAGAAATTTCCCTCAGATCACTCTCAGACAGATTTGTGACGTCACTGCTCTACCTGGGGGTAATCTGAGAGCAGTGTAAACAGTGGCGGGTCCTCCATAGGAACACATGAGCACGTGCACCCCCACACAGAAGAAAGTAATAGTGAAATGTCTGATTTATATTATTCTTTGTAATGTTTCCGAAATTGCCTATTATTATCAGAGTTGATTATTATGGCACCGCGTTAAAATTAGATGAGTATTTATAATTTAACTACAAATAAACACACAGCCAGATCTCTTTCCGTCTCGCGTGCTCTCATTGCCGCGTTCGTCTATTCACCTGTGCTTGATGACACGGGACAGTCGCACATGCGATGAAGTAGGTGGAGCCTAGCAGGATATCTGTATGTTTTCAGTGGGCGAGTAGCCGGGGATATCGCGACTTTCAATAGAGAAAGGCGCACACATTGAGTAACGGTATCGAAGGAACGTTCCTAGACTTTCATATACCTGCCTCTGAGCAGGGGAACAGGCGCTCTTGAAAAACCATAATCAAGGCGCGTGCACCGTACAAGCTTGGCAACTTTTGAGCCTTCTTATTGGTCGAAATCGAGGATGGGAAGGTTCCCAGGCGGGTCCCTATAAAAAAAAACCTAAACCAAATTTGGCAGAAACATAATTTGTCAAAATTTAAAAATAATTGGGTCGAAAATGAAATGACAGGAAAATCAAATCGCTAGAAAATATATGGATAGAATTAAAACACAAAATCTCAGAAAATATTTTTAACGAAAATAATTTAACAAAAACATAATAATGCCGAGCCACACAATTTAAGAACCCCAATCTGTTCGAAAATGATTTGTACCGATAGCCACGAATTCAATTGCTTACGGCAGGGAAGAGTCGAAGTAAGTTGTGATATTGTATTAATATTATACCCGCTTTACATGCCTCAACCACCACCAATTTTTTTCATAATATTAAAATTGATTCACGGGAAGTGTGTTAAAAATGAATCACAAGATTTGATAGACAGTTAGGCAGCCAGAAACTGTGAAGTTAAATAAAATCGTTTAATAAAAAAAAATCCTCGTGCCATCTTCCAAATACAGAAACTGGTCAACGCCTTAATCCAGGGCTTACGGTGCTCTAGATATTTAAATCTGACTCATGCCCAATAGCGACTCGGATGGATTGTGGTTCTGTTCATTTAAGGATCGGGTGCTTTTCGTTTGTAGAAAATTATTTTTGGTACTTTTGTAATTCTGATATTTTAAAGTTTTAAGATTTAAAAAATCATCTCGAACGGCAAGCACAGGCGACTATATAAATCATTAATTCCTGCTTACAGTATGGATTTGTCCGTGTGCTCCGTCACTTACAATTTCCTAATAACTAAAGGTCATCATCAAATTTATTCACATCGTTCAGAACGTTGATTATTACGCAAAAAAATTCGAAAACGCCCTCAAAACTATTTTTTTTAGATTAGGTTTAGTGTAAGTAGACCTTTGATAAGGGTTAGGTGGCCGAAATCGACTCCCTAGATTTAGGGATCACCTAGAGTGTTTAAGGGTTACCTAAATACTCAAGCAAACGAAAACTGACCCCTACCTAAATTTAGGGCTCCCTAGTACGAGGGCTACCCGAGAGGCTACCCTAAATTGGTGCAAATGGCATTAAAACAAGTATTTCCTTTAAATTTTTGACACCAATTTTTGTTTTAGTTGTTTTTATGCTTCATCATTATCCTTATTATAATGCGCATCTGTAGAAAAAATTATTTTCTTTTCTTGTGATTCCTAAACAGATATAACCCCAGATTAAAAAATAAAAAGAGTGTAAACACTACTGATCAACCAGCCATAAGTTTCATTTTCTCATAAAATGCACGGTTGCCAATTTGCCGCGTGATATGGTAAGGACAAAACTAAATAAAGTTAATTCGCCCAAGACCAATAACTAAATTTTTTAGTGAATTAAATTAGATTAAAAATATTAGTCTGAGGCTTTAACAAATACAAACTGGCAACGTTGAATCAAAGATAAGCGGCGAATAAATTATGACAAGTCTTTTTCGTCCACAGCTGACTCGGGAGGGTTTTTAACGGGTGTTGGTTGTTTTTTGTTATTTTTGACGTTTATTTAACTATTTAAAAAAAAAGTACTATATAAAGTCTTTTTGAGAACAGGCACAATGTGTGGTATGAAAAAAAAACAAAATATTTCTGCCTAAAATTATTATTTCGGAGGTAAGATATTGTGTCATTTTAGCTTAGTCATTGGCGTAGTTTTATAGCTTATATATTTTAAATCTAAAATTATAATCTCTTTGTGCAAATGTTTCAACTTGTGAAACTCAAGGTCATAAATTCTCTTGAGTTTCTAAAGTTGAAGCATTTGAAATTCAAGTCTCTTTGAGAAAATGGACGACCCTTTTCAACTTTTTGTGCAAGGAATATTTTAAAACAACTTTGTACTGTGCTGCCGAATTAAAATTTGTATCTACTGGCCATGGTGTCTCGTCGAAGTACAACACCCGCAATTTACTATTTACTTTTAAATGTCAAGATGGTGTGGTGGGTGGTGTACTTCCCTTAAGAGCAGAAGGTTGTGGGTTCGATTCCTACCAAATAATGTTTTGATTTTTTTTTAAATAATAATATGCCACCTAAACTTTTTCTACTTGTTTTCAAAATATGCTCGCAATTATTTCATAGGTATTCAAAAGTTGTTCGTTGTTAATTACAAGAAACCCAAAAAATATCAAAGTTTTCGACGATTAGTAATAGGAGCAGTATTATATATTTTTTAATCTAAGGCTAAGAACTTCAAACTGTTTTAAGGTCACAAAAACGGCATAGATTTGACAACACTGCTTTGCTGTTTTTTTGAAAGATCAACAATAGGTAGTGTTACATTACAAAATAAACACAAAATAGAAGCGATGACAACTTCCTATACTTTGGGTCCTATCGAGCCTGGCATTCTTGCTAACTTGAGTAAGCACACGGTTGTGGGGCACTTAGCAATGAAACACCAGGTTATACAGTCTCAAAATATATTTTTGGAAAACAGTGTAAAACAATAAATGTAAATTTTAACAAATAAAATAGTTTTTTTTTTAAACTAACATTTTAGGGGTCTTTCCTCTTGTTTTTATGTTTAATTTCAATGATGGAAAGTTCTTTTATCAAAGATGAAAAAGTTGAAATGGTTCTCATAAAAAAAAAATGAAGTTGAAGCTTGTTTTGATAAGTTTTGATAAAATTTTATGAGTTTTTTTTTGAAGGTCTTTAAAGAGAAAATGTTTGGACAGGGAAATATTTCTTATCTGTTTCCACATAGCTAGCCAATGACAGGGCTAAACATCCCTGGAACAGGTACACAGGACTCATGCCTCGACTAGGCATCTCAGGCCAGGGCAAAGCAGCACTTAGGACGGAAAGTCGAAGGTATGGTGTTGAGAGTCGGCACTAGGACCACTCATGGCTGTGCACCGGAACCAAGCACCCTAGACAGATATAAAAACAACCTTCTAGAACAAGGGAGAACACCCTAACGTATCATTTATAACTAATTTCTAATAACGGACATGTATTTTACACAGGAAAAAAAGAAGTAAAACAGTAACACAAAAAAACTACTGTTTAGTTATTGTACGGGGCATGCCTGAGGGGCAACACTCAAAGTACATTCGCCAAAAAAGCATAAAAAAACATATAAGTCCACACTCTATTGTATAGTGGGTACCACGGACGATAAAACTAAAAATGCCTAATGCCATTTCGAGTGGGATCGTGCAGTGTTCAGAACAGTAACTAAATATTGGTAGGTATTCATAATATTCCATGATAATATAATAAATAGCTTATGCCTAACTTATCTTGATCCAGAACTTCTTGACAGACCTCCCAACTAGTTTGGCAAATCTTAATTTCAGGTTATAAGACTGGAACCCAACTGTAGGCTAATGATAATAAGGCTACGCCCCACTCGATGCTCGAATCAAGTATACAAGGACGGCCTCAAAAAACGGAAATAAATTTCCACGCCTTTCTTATCACAATCACTACTTGATTCACTAGCCATTGTGTTTCATGCTTCATGGATTGCAATGTCTCGAAATTGAAAGGAATCAAATTTCCGTATTATTTTGGTCGGTGGCTATGCGGAACCTGAATTCCAATACTCTAATCGAACTCACTCAGTTTCCCTGGGCCTACCAAATTACGTGACCTTGGCGTTTCAGAATTCCGGCAGAATCTCGCTTATAAAGAAAAAAAACATAACTTTTTTGTTATCAGATAATAGGATTTATAAAATTCTACAACGCTGTCCAAAGGATTTTTCAAAATTTGGTGTTTTTTTCAAAAAATAAAAAGATCCAAAAATTGTTGTTGTAAGGTTCTGACTATTATTAGCCGTGTTTCTTTTATTTCGGGAATGAGAGAGTCCAGCAAAAAACTGTCTGAATACGGTTGTGAAGAATTCAAAAATAAACATTCCTGCCAAATTTCAACAGATTCCGTTTTCTCGTTTCCGATATTTTGCCCGGTAAAAATTGGCCCAAAAACTGCAAAGCAGTGCTGTCAAATCTATGCCGTTTTTGTGGCCTTAAATCAAATGGTTTTAAATCAGAACAGCAGTACGTATATTAGAATTCTGGCAAATGCGTTGGTAAACTCAAGATCGCAAGTAGAGCAGGTAATATATAGATACATTGAACAACTTCTGACAGTTGAAAAAACGAATTTAAAACTATTGCAGTGGAGTGCTGTTGATATTCGTCTCAGTTTAAGGGCCTTGTATTGTGTCTTCTGTGAGTAACGAAGTAGGAAGCCTTGGACACCACTATAAATTTAACTTTAATTAGATAATAATATATCTATTATTAAATATATTTTAATTTTGGCTTAAAACTTATTTTATTTTATGATTTGAAGCGAAGTGGGTTGACGCACGCAAAAGTCGCCGACGCTGGTGATGGGAAATGCGACTTTAAACAGTGTTGCCGTTTTATTCATGTATCTCTTTTCTCCTCATGTATTCCTCTAGAAGGGTGTTGGATTGTAAACATTAGAAAATTTCCAAAGGGAATGTTTGGTCTCTTCTTAAGTTATTGGTCTGAAGATATAAAAAAAACAAAACAAAAACACATATCTTTAGCACCCTGTACCTCGAAAATAATAAGTAATAAATACTTGCATCCATACTTTTTTCATCCTGTATAAACAAATTTGGGTAATAAAGTTCGAGATATTTTTCTTCCTAGCAAGGTTATCCATTTCGTGTATTACCGTAGCCAACTTGTAACCGACAAATTGGTTGCAGCATATAGGGGAAAAACGAGAAAAAAAAACGAACGAGCAAGAACTCGGTTTTCCGCTTTTCCGATCGTACTTTATTGTTTCCTTTTGTTGGGGCAGAAAACCTCCTCTCCAAATCGAATACGGCTTAGCTGGCTCATACGTGTATTTTATCAGTTTTATCTATCTTTATTCGTTCCTTTAAATTAATCCGACAATAGTTAACAGTGCACTAAGAGATCGGTTATAAACTTTCGAATTTTTTTTTATACAGGGTTGGCTATTTAAAAGAAAAACTGTAAAGAATTGGAATCGATTTTGTTCTTGAAGTTTTTATAGCGCGCATCCCTTTTGAGGGATAAACTGTACCCCTATATTTTAAATGGGGAAAGTGGGTCGAGTGATACCTTGACAATCGTGTAAAAATTTCGAAAATTTATTAAGTCGTTTTTGAGACATTTATTGGCAAAACCACACTTTGACAAAAATGTGAACTTTTCGACAATGTCGAGTTTTCTCAGGAAGTAAGTTCGGCACTTGGGTGCCATGTCCTCGTGTAACGAGTTCACCTTGTGGATTGAAACCCTTTGCTACACTTGGGTCGCTGTAGTATCTCATAATCATATGAGCATAAAATATTTTTGTTAAATAGCTCTAATAGTAGTTTTAACAACTAGTGGCTAAAATAGTGCTTTTTTACAAGCGTTGGTTTCAATAACGAGCGCAGCGGGGTATTTATAAACGCCAGTAAAAAAAGCACAGTTTAGCCGCGAATTGTTAATACCTTTATCAAAAAATCCAAGAAAAACAGGAAAATACTTTTAAAAATCTCGAACGACGAGGGCTTCTCGCAACACAGCATCTTCGCACTATAAATCAAGGCGGCTGGTAAATGAAATAATCGTTTCCATATTGATGTGCCTTTTTACTCGGTGACGTTCATTGTTGCGACATTTTAATCTTTGACAGTTTGATATTGACGATGTTTTTAAATGATTGTTTCGTAAATACTTGGTGAAAACTGGCGGAATTTCAATATTACTATATTTCGCTTTAATTTTGGGTAAAATACGGGTAAAAATCTTTTTTTGCTGCTTTTCCAGCCACCATGTTTTTTCAACACATCTATAGTTGCTCCCGAGTCGGCAAGTAAAGAAGCTGATGATCTGCGAAAACAATTTGCGTCTGATAGTCCCAGTTAGCCAGAAATTCTCCTTGGTAGCTGTCCAAATGTATTTTTTCCTATGGGCTGACTCATGCATTTCCCATTTTTGTAAGTTACAAAAATCATATATGCTGTGTAGGTTGCCTTAGAGCAATATATTTTCT
Organism: Oxystoma pomonae; assembly: GCA_963921995.1. Taxonomy (NCBI): domain Eukaryota; kingdom Metazoa; phylum Arthropoda; class Insecta; order Coleoptera; family Brentidae; genus Oxystoma; species Oxystoma pomonae. The sequence continues at coordinate 23,300,457 of OY998164.1, read as the reverse complement.
CACCATTTCCACTACATTCGTAGAATTTTCACCGGACGTTTTTATCACAAACGAGCGATCCTTGCCTGATTTTGTGCCCCGTATGTTTACCAGAAAAAAGATTACATGGTCCGAGACATCACTGCAGTCTAGCTGGCAGAGCTTCTTTCCTCGACATGCTCCAGCGACTCCCATAATCAGCGCCACCTGCAACAAAATTAGTCTCCTATTAGTAAAGTTTTGTAGACAATCAATGGAGTTATTTTTAGTAATACTATCAGGAAAATACTCAAAGTAAAGAAAAGAATCTTACCTCTTGGGCTAGATATTCTTCATCTGGAGCATTTTGAAGAAAATCTCTTATATTGTTGAAATCCAATGTCTTGGACTTTTTCGCCTTATAATGGTCATTCTGTCTCTTTAGAAATGCCGTGAGTTTACTATATTGGCTGATGTCGACGTTTGCTTCAGATATTATCGTGGCTTTGATCATGGAATATTGGCTCCATACAGAAGATGCCTTGAGATTCTTAGACTTCTGTAGGAAGTATGCCAGGAGCACCTTTTCATCCGCAATAATTTCACAAAACTGTTTTTTTTTTAAAGGCTAGCGATGGCCTTTTCCGCCGCCTCTTCAATGTTCATTTTCAAAAAAAATGCTTTACGATTTTTCTGGACTCACCGTTTCGTGATGCCGTTTGATAACAACAAGTGACTGACATTTGTTTTGTGCCATAGCAACACTTCCATGTCACAATAAATTTTGAGTGAATCCACCATGCCAACAACAATCAATGACAACTATTAGTAATAAGAGCTGTCAATCTTGAAACTAGAGTACCGTTATGTGGTCTACTGTTAGTTTTGTGATTTTTTGTTTTTAGTTTCTCGCATTCCAAAGTGCATAAAATAGTATATGAACCTCGTGACTAAAGTGTATTTTAATCTCTCGGCGAATTGTAGCCTTCCCTACGGTCGGGCTACAAGCCTTTTGCCGCGGGATTAAAGGAGGCACTGTAGTCCCTAGGTTTATAATGTACTATTATGCACTTTAGGGATTAAACAGGTACGTTTAATCTAACTTTCTGGTGACTAAAGTTGCACGTTTAATCCCTAAGGGATTAAAATAAATTGAGCCTTAAACGTAAATTTAAACCCTCAGCCTAGGGATTAAAAGTGAATTTATTCCCTCAGGGATTAAAAAAAATAATTCCTGGAAAATTATAATTAAATTTATTGCAAGTTAAGCCAAACAGCACTTGCTCTTGGCCAAGATTTCACTTTTAGCACCCTTTCTTGTAGTCGACGAACCATTTGGCGTAGAAATAACGTGATTTTAACAATTATCTTTTCCTAAAGTGCATAAAATAGTATATAAACCTCGCGACTAAAGCGTGTTTTAATCCCATAGCGAATTATAGTCCTCCTTACGGTCAGGCTACAAACTTTTCGAAGCGGGATTAAAAGTAGCACTTTAGTCCCTATATAGGTTTATAATGTACTATATTCTTGATGTCTTGTCAAATAACGATAACCACAGATGTTGTTATTTTTGAATGCTGACCAAAAACTCCGTATTAATTTGCTTTTCTTAATATTTTCCTTGACCTGAAAATATCACTTGTATTTGAGAAAGAAAATGGCCTCCATCCAATAGGAGTGGTAGGTAAATGAAAAAGAATGAGGGTTTTTGCTCGCGAGCAAGTAAAAGTCATTAATTTATTAGACGTTGCTTCGGTCAGCAAGCCGAGAAACAAAAAATGTGAAAAAGTGCGAGCTTTGGAGGAAAATGGCGATTTAGACATTCTTTTATTATCATGCAAATACCGTCGAGCGGGGCTAAGTGAACCAAAATTTTCGGATTTGTGCATATTGGTCGCGATTCTTTAAAAAAGTAGAAGTAGAAAATCTCGGCCTTACAAAAAATCTGACGATTTTTAAACACAAATTTACACTTAATTCTTTTTTGTTAGAACTATTTGCTAATATTCCTTAAATATTTTTATGTGTAAGCAAACCTTTAAAACTTTTAACATACAAAACCATAGATAGCCATGGAATATTTTAGGCGCGTTTCTGCGAGCTAAACATAGTTACTAATATTCTCTTTTTCTAAATGCATTCGTCTGAGAGAGACCCAGCATACCAGGAACATACCGCCTATACACCCTTCGACCCCGCTGTCTAACTACCTTTTTGAGATAGTTATCCCCTGACAGATATGCGGGGTCGAAGGGTGTAAAGGCGGGTATTTTTTGTGATGGTGTAGTATGCTGGATCTCTCTTAGACGAATGCATTTAAAAAGAGAAAATAATAGTAACTATGTTAAGCTCGCAGAAACGCGCCTTTTGCTGTCATTGTTCAGGAAAGTCACAAAAATTCTGTCTTTCCTTTTACTTTAGAGATTTTCGATTTAAGAATTGGTCCTGATTCTGGTTGACAATATTTTGACATAAATTTTAACAGCGGTTCTAAAATAATGACGTCATTTAAAATATTGTGAAAATATCTTTGATTTTACTCAAAAAAAGACTACCTATAATTTTGCAAAATTTTAGGGGTTATGTTTACAACCAAAAGGCCGAACCAACCTCCCGGATTGGTTCTAAAATTTCACAACCAGGTTACAACTGTGACGTCATTGTTTTAAAACGAAAGGACCGGTTCCGGTTCTGATTCAACCAAAACCAGGACAAACTGTAAATCGAAAATCTTTATGGTGAGAATTTTCGACGTTTATTGGTACGCGTAGTAATAATTTAGCTCCGCGATAAACTGGTCCTGCCGAATATCTTTAAAATATTAAATTTATAAAATGTTATTTAAAAAAATGAGGCAGTTTCTCTTACAACGTTAGGATAAATATTAAGGATGTTGTGTTTTGACTTTAAATAAGTAAATATCGCCACTTTTCGGAATTGCGACCGATGAGATTTTGTGTCGTTTCTGAAGAATCGCGACCATTTTGACGACACTAATAAATATTTTGGCTTTAGTAAGCTATACCTGTGAAAAAATTATGTAATAGTAGTTTACATAACAAGCATGTTATGATGGTCATTAAACGTGAAGATGAAGTTTGAGATGCGAGCCGCAGGCGAGTATCTTACTTTATTTGAGCGTGTAATGACTATAACATGCTAGTTAGTGTACTATGCTTTACCTACGACCTCTCAAGTAAACAATATTCATAACTGAAGTTTCAATGACGTTCTATCTAAATCGTTAACACAAATAAGGTTACTAAATGACTTTTTATATATAAATATATTTTTTTAAGGTATAAATTCGTGCCCACTTGTCCGATTACAAAATTTTTTGTTTTATTGGAAAGACAAAGCCTTAAGGTATAGGATCTTTTCCTAAAGTGCATAAAATAGTATATAAACCTCGCGACTAAAGCGTGTTTTAATCCCATAGCGAATTCTAGTCCTCCTTACGGTCAGGTTACAAACTTTTCGAAGCGGGATTAAAAGTAGCACTTTAGTCCCTATATAGGTTTATGCTTTTCTTAATATTTTCCTTGACCTGAAAATATCACTTGTATTTGAGAAAGAAAATGGCCTCCATCCAATAGGAGTGGTAGGTAAATGAAAAAGAATGAGGGTTTTTGCTCGCGAGCAAGTAAAAGTCATTAATTTATTAGACGTTGCTTCGGTCAGCAAGCCGAGAAACAAAAAATGTGAAAAAGTGCGAGCTTTGGAGGAAAATGGCGATTTAGACATTCTATTATTATCATGCAAATACCGTCGAGCGGGGCTAAGTGAACCAAAATTTTCGGATTTGTGCATATTGGTCGCGATTCTTTAAAAAAGTAGAAGTAGAAAATCTCGGCCTTACAAAAAATCTGACGATTTTTAAACACAAATTTACACTTAATTCTTTTTTGTTAGAACTATTTGCTAATATTCCTTAAATATTTTTATGTGTAAGCAAACCTTTAAAACTTTTAACGTACAAAACCATAGATAGCCATGGAATATTTTAGGCGCGTTTCTGCGAGCTTAACATAGTTACTAATATTCTCTTTTTCTAAATGCATTCGTCTCAGAGAGACCCAGCATACCAGGAACATACCGCCTATACACCCTTCAACCCCGCTGTCTAACTATCTTTTTGAGATAGTTATCCCTTGACAGATATGCGGGGTCGAAGGGTGTAAAGGCGGGTATTTTTTGTGATGGTGTAGTATGCTGGATCTCTCTTAGACGAATGCATTTAAAAAGAGAAAATAATAGTAATTATGTTAAGCTCGCAGAAACGCGCCTTTTGCTGTCATTGTTCAGGAAAGTCACAAAAATTCTGTCTTTCCTTTTACTTTAGAGATTTTCGATTTAAGAATTGGTCCTGGTTCTGGTTGACAATATTTTGACATAAATTTTAACAGAGGTTCTAAAATAATGACGTCATTTAAAATATTGTGAAAATATCTTTGATTTTACTCAAAAAAAGACTACCTATAATTTTGCAAAATTTTAGGGGTTATGTTTACAACCAAAAGGCCGAACCAACCTCCCGGATTGGTTCTAAAATTTCACAACCAGGTTACAACTGTGACGTCATTGGTTTAAAACGAAAGGACCGGTTCCGGTTCTGATTCAACCAAAACCAGGACAAACTGTAAATCGAAAATCTTTATGGTGAGAATTTTCGACGTTTATTGGTACGCGTAGTAATAATTTAGCTCCGCGATAAACTGGTCCTGCCGAATATCTTTAAAATATTAAATTTATAAAATGTTATTTAAAAAAATGAGGCAGTTTCTCTTACAACGTTAGGATAAATATTAAGGATGTTGTGTTTTGACTTTAAATAAGTAAATATCGCCACTTTTCGGAATTGCGACCGATGAGATTTTGTGTCGTTTCTGAAGAATCGCGACCATTTTGACGACACTAATAAATATTTTGGCTTTAGTAGGCTATACCTGTGAAAAAATTATGTAATAGTAGTTTACATAACAAGCATGTTATGATGGTCATTAAACGTGAAGATGAAGTTTGAGATGCGAGCCGCAGGCGAGTATCTTACTTTATTTGAGCGTGTAATGACTATAACATGCTAGTTAGTGTACTATGCTTTACCTACGACCTCTCAAGTAAACAACATTCATAAACTGAAGTTTCAATGACGTTCTATCTAAATCGTTAAAACAAATAAGGTTACTAAATGACTTTTTATATATAAATATATTTTTTTAAGGTATAAATTCGTGCCCACTTGTCCGATTACAAAATTTTTTGTTTTATTGGAAAGACAACGCCTTAAGGTATAGGATCCTGTCACCAGAATTGACATTTCGCTAAAATTTAAGATGGCGGACGCTTTTGAAAAATGCCAATTTTTCGTCCGCCCTGCAAATTTTTTGTCTGCATTTCTGTCTTTCCCGACTAACGTCAGTTAAAAAGTCACATCCTTGTTGTGTTCAAAAAGATATCACTTTTTAAAATTGGTCATGAAATACGAAAGATGGAATAGAATTAACAGAGTGAATTTTTCGCCTCTTATTAAAAGTTGTTGGGTGTTTTTGACATTACATTGACAATAGATCCAAATACACGTTTTAGCAAAACCAAAAAACTACTCGCTAGACCACTGGCGCGACAGGAATCTTCTGATTCACAAACATATCTCTGCTAATTTTTCCAAAGTATAGTAAAACTATATGCCTAAACACAAAATTAATTTATTAGAGGCCAAAAACTCACACTGTTAATTTTATTACGTCTTTCGTATTTCATGACCAATTTTAGCAAGTGATACCTTTTTGAACACGTCAAGGGTGTGGCTTTTTAACTTACATTAGTCAGGAAAGAAAGTGGCGCACATAAAAAATTGGCAGGTTCATCGCCTGTCACGCCATCTTGTGGTTTACTTCCAAGCTTTATTATTATCCTGGGACCGTAAATGAGCCGTTGAGATGGTCGTAAAATCAGTATTATTAGTTGGTCGTCGGTAAACATATTTAATTTTTTTATTATTATTTTTTTTTAGGTGGTGCACTTACCTCGCACATCGGGGCAAAGTGGACCACACGCGTCTGCGTTAGGGCTTTTATTAATCTTTCTTATGGAAGATGGATCCATTTTAAAACTGTTTCATAAAGATTTAAACACGAAAAGACATTTGGAAAGAAATAGACTCTTTTTAAATAATAAGCAGGTTTATTAGGTTTACGAATATGTTTAAATACAAAAACTCTTAAGAACTTAAACAAAAGCTCTGAAAAGTCATAAAATTAACTCATGGAAAATAATTAATAATTTTTCAAAAAAGATAATATAACCTAAAAAAAAAATTTAAAACAGTAAAGATCCCAAATTTTTGAGAGGTTTAATGAGGTATCATAACAGGTTTTATTAGTTAACGGGCCTTCGCACAAAGATATGACTATCGGTAAGTACTCATAATACGTATCTACGAACAATAGATTAGTAAAACATCATCATTAGTATTTATTTTGTATGTCTTCATCTTATAAAACAATTTTGTTATAATTGCTACTTTCAAATACATTTTTTGCCAGGGGTGCAAAAATGTTGTATTTTTAGCTGCCGTTAATACTGCCACGGGAAAAAAATATTCAACAAAAACATTTTAGTGACGTTTTCGTAACGTGGAAAAAACAGCAAAAGATTAATTTAGTATGTTTTCATATAATATTCAATACGTATCGAAAATCAAACATCTTGTTCTTTTATATATCGCGCTTTTTGTTGTGTGGTAAATTTTTGAAGTAAACTCGTGACAGGTTTTTGCACTTCGGGGACTAAAAACGTATTTAACTCCCTTATTTATCCCCGGGACTAAAATATTTTATTCCCGCTCCTTATTATCAGACTATATAAATTAACTTAACGTCAGAACGAATGAAGGTAAACACGCATTTTAGGAACATTTATAATTATTTGTAACCGATAAATTATATAAATAAACTATTTGATATTATTGTGCGTCACATTGATATTAACAATAGCTCCACTACAGCCAACTAAATGGACTAATGGTCCCAAATCTGAGGCGGTTCCGCTTCGCTGTTGTATTGGAGTTTGAAAGATTGCCGATTGGGTATGTTCAGTGCCGTAATCTTCAGTGATTGTAGTGCATATGGTACCTGATGTATCTTCGCGTTAATAAAAACGGTGCCCAAAAGTGCAAAAAATAGTATATATACCATGTGGCTAAAGTGTCTTTTTATCCTTCCGATCGGGCTACAAACATTTTGCCTTGAGATAAAAAGTACCGCTTTAGCCCCTATTAAACTATTAAAACACCAAATTTGATATGCATACAGGAAGTCTCAACATTCTGCGGCCCCCAAAAGCATCAACCTTCAAATTTTACTGTTGATTTTAATTTTCGTCCGTAACGTGAAGTCCATATTTCGTTTGATATTTCCGTCATTTTCTTGGTGTGTTGTTTGACCTGAGTAAGATGTCCGTAACTCTAGTGCATACAAACGTTGTACAGGTCGAATCATTTTACCTTTGATGGTTTTTATCTTCGCTACTCTTTGAACCCCATCTGTGCCGCTAAGTAAATCGATAACTCTTCCTGCAGGCCAAGTAATTATTTTAGTGTTGTCTGACCCAACAAGAACAATTTCACCAACTCTTAAAAGATCTTTACGCCTACTCCCTACGTTAACCAGTTTCGTAAGGTATTCTTGTTGAAATCTATCCATTAGTGACTTTTGTAAACTATGCAAAATTTTAAATTGATCGACTAAAAATGATTCATCCACGGTATCTAAATCAAGAACTTCATCTTTACAACTATGTACCGGTTTTATAAATTTTGAAGGGGGTAGAACATCCCACTCATCCGCATTAGAAACATACGTGAGTGGCCTATCGTTTATTACGGCTTCGATGTCACACAAAATTGTATATAACTCTATGTAATACACGACGTAGCAATTCTTTTACAACCCGAACTAACTGTTCCCACCATCTGCCCCACTAAGAAGCAGATGGTGGATTAAAAATTCAAATTCTTTTTATACCTGAAAATTTTTCAATTTCTCCCCAATCCAATTTAGCAAAAAAATTATGACATCAATGAAAATTGTTCCGTTATCAGAATAAACAACATTTGGTCTCCCCCTCTTACTAATAAATCGAATTAAAGCGTATAAAGAAGCTTCAGTCAAATCACACACTCTAAATGTATTGCCCTATAAACTGCGCGAGTAAATAAAACAATTCATGCTTTTTCACCTTCTTTTAAATATAAAGGCCCTGCTAGGTCTACACATGTAAGTGCAAAAACTTCAGCATCGTTTATCCTGTTTTTCGATAAACGAATTTGATGAGACATAACAATGCTTTTTCTATTTCTTCACTGCTCAAATTATCCAACTTATTCCTCTGCGTTGCTAGTATACGTCTACTTCTTTGTTGATTTTTAATATTGTAGTAAAATCTTATTTTCTTTGTCTCATTCTTAATTTCGTCCACAGTGACCTTAATTTCTTCTTTTGGCTGTATTTCTTCAGTTTCTTTGAGCCAGTCTGGTTCTTCATACCAATGGATCCTCTGCTTCTACTGCTTCGATAATTCTCATGTTTTTCTACTCTTGAAAAACCTTATCATAATCGTCAAATTTGTTTAAAAATTTTAAGCGTTTTTTGGTGGAAAATAATCTTTTTTTCCACTAAATTATAATTTGAGTTTATACAAGGATAACCCTCTATCCAAAGTAAACTTACCTCGTACATATTCTCTTTATTTATAACCGTGTCTTTTTTAAAACTTTCTAGAGTTTGGATTTCCACTTCTTCTTCAAATTTTCTTTCTGTAGAATCTTTTATCCTTAATAGTTGTAGATCAAGAATCCGTAAAATAGGTTGAAACAAACGTTTTGACTTTATCATTACCTTTTTGCTGTCCTACGATTGTCCAACCGAGCTTGGTTTCGATTGCCAATAACGACTCATTAATGTTAACCAAGTTTCCAGTCAAAATTAATTAATTTATTTCAAAATCTCTAGTAGCTGTATAATTGATAATGATATTTTTACATTTTAACAGATCAATGACCTTGTCGTCGGAACGTAATTACAAATTTTTGATTGTTCCAACAAAGATAACTTTTTTTTTTCCCGAAAACAGCTACAAAATTAATTTTACTGTAACAAAATACCTACAAAAAGGCTACAAAATGTAGCATAGAAAATATTTGGGCCCATTATGATGGTCCTCCCAGGTTAACCGACGTAAAAATACACGCAGCACAAACAAGAATACGGAATCAGAACAAATAAATGACAAAAATGGCGACGCGATCGATTAAAGACGTATCGCGTAGGCCGCGAAACCGGCCGAAACTGACCGAAACCCCTCGGATCGATAAATTTTCGAGCGTGTGCAAATAAAGGTCGGAGCTAAGCTTTTTGGCATTTCCATGGTTGGTTAGATTATAAATGTTACTTACAAATTTGGACTGGGTAAGGCGTATATTTAAGCTCATAGCTTAGGTTTTTAACTTCTTTTTTTGATTTTCATAGCAGTGTTGCCAGGAAGTTGGAAAAAAACTGTCAAGTTTAGGAAAAAAGTTTTTATTTTTGCATGACATTCGCTTAAAATGTATTCTTATTGTTGAGTGGCCGTAAAAAAACATACTGGATTATTAATTTCCAAACTATGATTTCGCAACCTAGAGTTTTTGTGAAAAGGTGAGTCAGATTACTTAATTATTACTATTGTACAGTTTTTTTATCTCAATTTAAAAAGAGTATTCACTCTGTGCGTTGGGCGCATTATAAGAATAAATGGGGTTTTATGTGAGGATTTGTTAAATTATCATAGGTCATTATTAATTATCATGTTTTGCCCAAAATTATCATAGATTCTGATAAATATCATGTTCCTGGAAACACTAGCTCATAGGTATATGGATTTAACCGTCATCATACGTACGTCCTATCAATGTGAATCATATAACTATGAGATACTATAACGGCCCTGTTCCCGAGAAAAATGCGTACCGATAATAGCTCTCCCAATCAAGTTAGCCTGGAAATAATCCAGAGGCCAAAGCAACTGACAACCTGCGCAGACAAGCCTCCTCTGGAGCAATTGCTTGCTGATTCCTTAAAATTAGGGCCACGTAGTATGAAGCTCCAATTGGGAGCGGTGCTGCTACGAACGTTACCTCTTTTTAAGAGTCATGTTACAGTGACCTTATACTTTTACAGGTTTATTCCTTATAACCTACTGAAAGGTACAGGATTCTGTATGTACGGTATTATGCACTTTTTAATATTGATGTTTTTGTTTCTCAGTTTATTCGACAGGTGGCACACAGGCACTACGTCTCCGCGGAATACAAACTTTTTGTTTTAAATTCGAGGTGTGCATGGTTTGGCTGTGTAGCTTCAATTGCCAGGTACAATCCTATGACTCCCTAATGATTCCTAACTGTGTAGGTGTCTGGATTTTCCATTAGACATTGGAGGCCTGGTCGTAATGAAGTAAGAAACAAAAACGCTTTGTCCGATATGCCACGATTGTTACTTTAATTTTTATTTGTGGACACGAGATTTGTTGTTTTTTAATATTTTCGTTTGCTTTTGGAATGTTTATTAGTAAGGTGTTGTCTAGTGTTTCCCGTAATTTTGTATAAAGATGGAAAAAACAAGAATAGAAAACACTCTCTCTGCAAAGAAAATCTACTTGCCAGGTTTTATTGGATTTTGTTTCTCAAATTTTTGCATAAAAATTGGGCAAACAAGTGCTCTTGTAGCATTTCGTGCCCTGGACTTTGTAAGTCAGAGATTTTGTGGGTTAAGGGCCAATTGATGCCTAGTTTATTTTAGGAGGGGTGCCTACTAATCACAGAAAATAACACCACAAAATTTTAAAACACGAAAACACCACAATAACATAAACAAAATGGTGAAACCACACCTCGTCAAAAATTTAAACTTTTCGACGATGCGGAGAAAAATTCTCAAAGCAAAAATGTTGATGTTCTTTCTTGTTGCATCTTTCTACTACCGTAGAGTGGGACTATTTCAGACTATTTTTGCATTTTTTTGATTATATCTCGGAAACAACTACAAATTATTTTATTCTAAAAACTAATTTTGATAGGTCCTCCATATTTGAAAGTTTCTATTTGGAAACAGTACAGAAACAAAACTAAACTACCAATAATTGTCTTGTCTAAAATAGCACCACTTTACGAAATGGTCAGTAGAATTTTTGTGAACGATACGACATAACCACAGTACCAACACATGTAATAATTTGCTAGCATGGTTATAAGAACATTCAGTTACCTAAGTACCGGTCAGTGTAGAACGAAAATATTGACCGTTATATTTTTTAATCAATTTTTTGACAGGTTTTTGCACATTTGTTACAATTGAAGGAGCTGCATGAAGCCCTTGAAATGCTTGCCACCTGACTGATACAAGTCCCCACGGTAACACCTAACAAAATTGCCGCTCTCAACCGGCAAGTTTTTGTACTATTGTCAGCTTTATCTGAAAAAACGCGATATCCAAAATCACCCCGCGTTTCTCAAATAGCCCCATTTTCTTCTTTGTTTTTCAAAGTTAATTTCGTTACACATTTTGGACCCCTTGGGCCATTATAGTATCTCATAGTTATATTATGATGTGAATTTTATTGAGTGGTTCTCGTTTTCGACATTTAGATGACGCTAAACAATTTGGGCAAACGTATTAAATATTTAAAATTAATCATACTTAAGTGGCATACAAATATCATTGGTCCCGTCTATAAATAAACCTCCAAAGGCCTTGTTTTATTAGACTTCCCTAAATGTTTGGAATAAACCCATGTCCATAATGACTGACCTGTTGTGTATCTTGCGGTTTTCCACAAAATTCAAAATATGAAGCTAAACTGGAAACCGGCAAAACCAAACTGAAATTGCCAAAAGGCCGGACATGATAGTTTGAAATTTGGTAAATGAAATGCCTGGAAACCAACAGCCACTGTATAAATACGAAATGCATTCACCGTTATTTTGAACTTTGAATTATCAAACAGAGTTTACTCATACCTTGGCCGAAATTTAGTAAATACTAATTTGTATTACATACAGTTATTTGATATTGGTGATTGCAGATATGTTTCCTGTCATATTACTGTCCATATACAGGCGCATTTACACAGACAAACTTTCCTTTGATGTGGAAATGCCGACAAACATTTACACGAACCTCTTGAGCAAAATGCTCAAAGAAATGTTCGAGCAAAATCTCGTACAAAAAAACACACGTAAATTTTGAAGAGAATCTTAAGCAAAATTTGTTTGAAGAATTGGGGCTATAAAAATTTCTTTACAAATTTAAAATATATATTGTTATCGGAATTCATTGAACTTAACTGAAAAAGAAAAACAAAGTTTTGAAATAAGGTACTTTTAATCAAGTGCTTTCCGACGGAAAAACGATTCGATGCCGAAATTCACATTTTACCTCATAAGCAACTTCGATTGATCTGATTTTTATAGGGGATATGCCAGTATCCTTGTAACTTTTTTGGGGTTGTAAAAAAAACGAGAATAAAAAAAATAATAATTGGCACTTATTTATTGCTGTTGCCTGTAAAATGTAATGATAAAAATTTACGTTTAAAAGAATATCCCTTTATTTTACTTCCTAGTTTAGTCTTTTACAATAATAATTAAGTCAAATTAAAAAACCTATATACATTTTATTAAATCTCAAATATATGAACAAAAGCACGTTCGGTTTAAATAATACCCGTTTATTACCCACTTTTACAACCCTACGAACCCGACCCTTGTCTAAAAAATATAATTTAGCAGTAATATAGTAGACTGTGTCGCCGATCTATCATCCCGAGTTTTGGATTTCGCAGGTAGTAGGCCGGCCACTCTTTTGAATCGCAATGTTGCCCTTTGCATATTGTTGGTTCAGTGTCAGTAATCGACCTTGATTATTACATTAAATTGACAATAAATATCTATATCTTCAGCATTTTGCTTTTTTAAGCAACCCTTGGGACCTTAAACTAACTAGGTAAATCTGGTGTGAGGAATTAAAAAACAATAATAAAAGCTAAAGGTAAAGGAAAGCTACAAAAATCCCCCTCCCGAACACTCCTCATAGTCGTGAGGCGCGGATTACCGCTTAAAAGTGCAATTTCTGAGTTTTTTGCCGATATTTGAAAAACTCAAATTTTTTTTGGAAAAGAATAATTTTCCTGGATTTTTTTTTTGACTTTAGGAAAAAAACCCTTGGAAATAAAAAAAAACTAATAAAGAAAATCCCAAAAAAACCACGGGCAAAAAAATCCGGGAAAAACCCTATGAAAAAAATATTATAAGTAACCCTAATCCATGTGACAAAACTGATAGTAGAGGCAATAATAATGTTTCGCTTGCCGTCGGCTTTTTTTCACAAAAATTTTAAATAAAAGTTGGTGTTCCATTTTTTTAAAGAATTGAGATCACTGATCATTGATGTGAAATTTTATTTATTCTCATCTTTAAAAATATGTTTCCAAAATAGATAGCAATAATTTGCTCAAAAATTTACCCGAACAAAATGTTCAAAGAAAAGCTCACAAAAATGTTCACGCAAAAAATTTTAGATATTTTGCACGAGCTTTTATTTGAGCATGTTCGTCTGTGTAATTGCGCCTTACCAGGTCTCTTAAAAATTCATACGAAGTCTCGTATTTTTTAACGCGCCATCAAAAATTTTTACAAACCTGACCCCTACACATACTTTCTGGATACAGGGTGATGTCCTATTAAAAATTAAATGCTATTTAGTATGCTATACATAAAAGTATTTTACCCACGACCGACGAATAATACTAATTTTACGATCATCAGTTTACATATCAACACGATTTTAATGGCTCATTTACGGTCCTAGGATAATAATAAAGCTTAGAAGTAAACGACAAGATGGCGTGACGAGCGATTAAACTTTATTTTTTAAGAGCACTAATTGTCGCAAAAAGTGTAAATATAAATATATAAATTTGTTAAACGTAAATAAATTTAATATAATTTTAGTACCTAACCAAAAATAAGTCACGTTAAATTGACATGTTACGCAAAGAACAGATTTTTAAAAAGATATATATGAAAAGTCCCTTAATAACCTTATTTGTTTTGACGTTTTAGATAAAACCTCATTGAAACTTCAGGTTATGAATGTTGTTGACTGAAGAGAGTTCGCGTTTGATATTTTTAATATTTTTTGATATTTATGACGACATTTTCATAACTATAGGTAAAGTAAAGTACGCTAACTCGCATGTTATGGTCAAACTTCATATTCGCGTTTAATGGCCATCATAACATGCTTGTTATGTAAACTGCTATTGTACAAAACTTGCACAAGTTTGCGAGCTTCTAAAAAAAATATATCTTAAATGCGATATGTCATTGCAAATGTCAACTTTGTGATACAGAACACTTTCCAAACTACACCATAAAAGTGAGCTTGATCCCAGGGAGCTTATTCTTGAATTTCGTAAGAAAGATCGCACGGGAACAGTCGATATATATGAAAAGTCCCTTAATAACCTTATTTGTTTTGACGTTTTAGATAAAACCTCATTGAAACTTCAGGTTATGAATGTTGTTGACTTAAGAGAGTTCGCGTTTGATATTTTTAATATTTTTTGATATTTATGACGACATTTTCCTTACTATAGGTAAAGTAAAGTACGCTAACTCGCATGTTATGGTCAAACTTAATATTCGCGTTTAATGGCCATCATAACATGCTTGTTATGTAAACTGCTATTGTACAAAAGTTGCACAAGTTTACGAGCTTCTAAAAAAAATATATCTTAAATGCGATATGTCATTGCAAATGTCAACTTTGTGATACAGAACACTTTCCAAACTACACCATAAAAGTCAGCTTGATCCCAGGGAGCTTATTCTTAAATTTCGTAAGAAAGATCGCACGGGAACGGTCCTCTCCCTGATATCGACCAATAATAAGCTTTGAAGCGGTCACGAGTTATCCGAAACCTATCCGACCACGATCTGCCACGGGACCAGGTGTATGAAAATGTAGGAAAGTTCCTACGATACACAGCAATCGGGTGAGCTTCGGTCGTGGTCGGATAGGTTTCGCATAACTCGTGATCGCTTCAAAGCTTCTTATTGGTCGATGTCAGGGAAAGGATCGTTCCCGTGTGATCTTTCCTACGAAATTCAAGAATAAGCCCCCTGATCGATTTTGGAAGAGTCAAACTTCACTACAGTTCGTCCACTGGTAAAAAAATTATCGTAGACCGATACTTAAAGATATAAAGTAAATTTACATGTAAACTTGCCTTTGCGCCGCCAATGCTAAAAAAAGGATGCAACAAATAATTGTGTTCTGACCCCAACCACTCTGACTTCTTGAATTAAAATTATATATTCTTGAATTAAGATTTTATATATCATTATCTCCACAAAACGAAAAAGCTCTTAAAAGAAACGTTCTTGTTTTAAAGAAATGCTTACCTTAAACGAAGGAATCCAAGCAGGCTGGCCTGTTTCGTCTTTAGACAATGGATTCTTTTTTTCAGTGTATTCTGACTAATGTCTCCTCCCGTGACGTGGCTCTGAGCATAGGCCGCAGTTAGTTTAAAGCTCTGAACCATAGAATCTTACTTACATCAAAGTGCATTTATTGACAATCATTTTTCATTATCTTGCAAAAATGTGTTTAACTTTCGCACCTCGATAAAATAATTTCTAAAATAATATTACAACAGAATTTTTTACAAAAAGAAATAAACAGTTTTTTAATTAAAATATCAGAAACTCACGTTTTGTAACAATTCAAGATGACGCTTTAGCTCAAACATTGAGCATGTTTAAAATGAGTTGGTAACTAGTTTTTGTTTCTCGCCCTGTATAACAGCAGAAGATTTTATAAAAATGTTGATATACTTGTCAAAACAATATCAAATGGTAAAAGGGGTAATTATCCCTTATACACCTGCTTAAATCCGTGATTGTATAATGAAAAGAGCTGCTTTCTTACCAGTTAACCTTTCATTAAATTTGCTTTCGTCCATGATTTTTCAAAATTTATTAGCCATTCATACATAGTATGGAGGCTATAGGGATCGTCAATTTTTTTTTAAATTCCATTAAAAATAAGTTGTTTGGGTCAAAAAAGACCTAAATACAACATTTTGTCATGGTGTCTATCTGTCTGTCTGTCTGTCTGTCTGTCTGACTGTACCACGATTACTCAAAAACCGCTTAACTGATTTTTATAAAATTTGGATCAAAAATTTTTGTCACCAGACGCAGAGCTGATTGGTTTTTGATAAGGGTGGGGAGCTGGCAAGAGGGTAGGAGAAAAGATTAAACTTTTAAAAAACGACACGACACGCGGTCTTCACATTTTCAACCAAAAAAAAAATGAAATAATTTTTTTTTAATTTTGAAAAAAATAAAAAAAAAAACAATTGTTTTTTTTATATATTTTAAAGATTTTATGGATGGCTATACGTGCCTGCTGGCGCCATTTTTTTCCCTTGGCATTCTAAATTATTTTTGAAGTAATGAGGTTTCGTTTTAGGGGAATTGGGTCAAATTAATCAAACTTTAAAGCCATTTACTATTAACGTTCTGGAAATCAATAAGCCGCTGCATGTCTAAACTTCAGGGGCTTCTATTGCATAATTACCGAGTTTACCTTTGCTATTTCAATCAATTGTTATTAATAGGTCTCTATTTTTATCCAAATTAGGTTAGGTTGTGATAAACAGTGTCAAAAATTGCCATATTTCGCTCTGATACCAGTATGATATTTTTGTATTTTAACACGTGTAATCTAACAAAAATTAACCGAGTGACACTTGATCAGGGGCCCAACATTTTAGCAAAAAATTGACGAAAAAAAGGGTATATTTTCTCTTATCCACTCATAAACGTACACACAACATTTAACTCATACTGAAATTCAGTGATGTTGAATTAAATTCACGTTGAAAATACAATTTTACATTTGTGCTGCGCTTTTTTTCGCAAGTTTTGACGTTCGTATGTCATATTCGCTCGGACTTACTTCGATTGCTGCTACCCACTAGAGCGAGCGAAAACCACATCAAAGCGTCAAAAACCGTCCTATTTTTCCCGCCAAATATGCAATATTTAAATTTTGGGCATATTTTAATTAAATATGGTATATTGCAGTGGCGGTCCCAGCCTTTAGAAAAAGACGCGGGGGGGGGGGAGGGGGCGGTTTTGATACGAAAGAAAAACTAGAATAATAATAAACTTAGTAACTACAAGCGCGGATTTGGTCTCAAATCTAGGGGGAGGGGAGATTGATTTTAGATCGTTTATTACTTAGATTAAAAAGAAACAAGATACCTGACACTTACGGAGACTTTGGTTATATTATTATATTGAACAATGTTTACCTTTCTGTTGTTTACAGTAAACACACCGGTGGCGTACCTACCTACTTAAATATAAATTTACACATGAATTATATTATTATAATTCTACTCTAATATGAAATCTGCAAAATAATTTAAATAACATGCAAAAAATAATTTTGCAAATTTGAGCTTTGGAAGCTCTTTAATAATAAATGTTTGTAGTGGTTTTATACAAAATAAATTTATTACAAAATTTGCATACGATTTACTGCCAAACATTAAAACAAATACAGTTCACATCACCTGGAACATCAAGAAAAAAAATAATATAATATTACTTACTACCGAAAAATTATGTTATTGTGTTTGTGAAATGTTCCTTATTCAAGCAAATGTCATTTTAAAATCTCCTGTATAGCACAGAGGACCTAGGTAATCTGTGGTTTTAGGGGCCTTTTTAACATGGGAAACATATAGGTAAAACTATATGATTTTATGTAATTATAAATAAGATAAAACATTGTAATTTTTGCTCTCGTGATCCATGACTTAATAACCTACAATAATATAAATAAGTAATACATCTAACACATTGTTCAAAAGAGCCAAGTTTGAACTAAAGTTTACTGCTATTGAGAAAACAAACCCTACACAAATCAAGAGGGAGTAAACTGGTACCTGCATCTTATGCTAATGTTTTATATTAAGGTATATAATGTAGGTATGTATTCGACTGTCTCAAGGCAAACAATTTGTAACCTGAGCAAAGCGAGGAACCGACTGTGCTTTTAATTCAAAATTTTTACTACCATTAAAATTATTTCAAAAAGTGTTGGAGTTACTGAAAATAAAGAAAAATTTTAAAAAATATACAAAGTATTTTTGTTTTATAGTACCTTACAATAATATACTATATTATCAACAGCTTTAAAATGTGTGCTAAATTTCAGTTGAATTATATTCTTATTATAACAACACCAATTTCATACTAAAAGTTAAAACATGAACAAAATAAAGAACACCTTAACCTAAATGTACTTATTACATTTAGGTAGTACTTATTATCTCACTTAATATGATTTGACATACATTGAGCAATATAAGAAAGGCAAACATACCATTCTTAACACTCATCTGTGTATCACAAAGACTTATACTGTTGCCGTCGGCGTTGGAGATTAAATTTTGTTATTATCAGAAACTTACTTAAACTGACCTCTTCAGTACACAATAAAGTCAATAATGCTAAGGGTATATGGATACCTCTAGGACAGACAAAAATATTCAAATATCAATTCGAAGGGCGAGCCCGGATAGCAAAGGCGGCAGTATAAATCAGCCTTAATATTCTGATAAGAGGTAGGAATTCAATATTCTTACAAACATGGTAGCCGATTTTATGCACAATTGCTTATGGCAATCTCATCAGAGAATGCTCATGTGCAATTTACCAGGTTAAGTTGGCCTGTAGCCAAAATAATGGCTTTTTACTACTTTTAAAAATATTTCCACCTACCTTTATTGCTTTAAGTATCCAAATTTGTCCTTAACGGTCTCTTTTGGCAACTATTTTAAAAGATTTTCTCCATTTTCCAACGTTACGCGCCAGTATAGTTATTAGTTAAAAGAACGCGATCAATCTCGGCGGTAGGGCCGGTGTCAGCTTTATTTTTAGTACCTATTTTGTCACTTTTGTATTTTAACACTTCATAATTTTTTAAGATTTTTATATTATTATCCTTTTTTTTATTTCTACTTTTCAATAATAGGTCATATTGGAAGTAGACTGCATGAATCAACCCGACAGCGTTGGTTTTAGTAATCGCATTTCACACCTCTCTTATCGCGACAAAAAAAACAAACAAACAGCATAAACATTGGATACTGCATGAGGCATTTAGAGGTGTAACGAACTAAAAGGAGTCATCCATAAATTATATTGCACGGACTCTTTCGGCCATAATTTCCCCACCCTCCTCTTTTCACAAATCGTCACGTTTTTGGTGATCCGCTGAAAATTAAGTCACAAAATTAAAACACCCCCCCCTCCTTATTAAAAAGTGCTAAACAAAGTTTAAACCATTTTTTTCTAGAGCGAGAAATAAATGTCCAAAAAAATGCGCTACCACCGATGGGTACCTCCCTACTAACATTAGTTGATGTGATGAAGGTTTTTGGCATTTTTTTAAAATTTGATAAAAAAGTTTATTATATAAGATTTGTCCCATGAGTTATCATGGCATTTCCCAATATCAAAATTGGAGATCTTAAGTTTGGTATATTTAGGAAGAATTTTATTTGTGACCGGGGGGGGGGGGGAGTCAAGAGTTGGCAAATATGGTGTGAAATAATTTATGACTCTGAGTGCACTCCATAAATTATAAACACAATTTTTGCCAAATTTGGCCCCCACCATCCACCTTGTCATAAATGTCATAAATTATTACGTTTCTCGTGACTGTCTTCACTAATAAAATCTACGCCTCCTTATTTTTATTCCAATTTTGGTAATGTTAAATAATGGTGTCAATTTTATCATTAGAGTGGGGGATCGGTGGTAGCATGGCATCATAACCGCTCTTTTTTAGAATTCAAGGGGAATATATGTTTTTTGTAACGTAATTTTAAGGTGGTGAAAATTTGTCCACAATGATGTGACTTAATTTATGACGTTAATTAAAATCTATTCACGTATCTTTATTGTTTACCTACCGTTTGTTTTTTTGGTGGTGATAAGAGAGGTGCAGGTGAAATGTGATTGATAATAAACCATGCAATGCAATCGTGTTGATTCAGGCAGTAGTCTTTTTATATTATTGTTGAAAAGTAGAAGTAAATAAATAAGAAAACGAAAAAACAAGATTTTTTTGTATTTCAGTGCAAAATGTTGTTTGTGTCCCAGCCATCTTCCGTTAGTTTAAAAAAATACAGACAGTGTTAAAATATACGTAGTGTAAGTGAAAAAAAAACTAAAAATATATGAAACCGGCACTGGAAAATGAGTGGAAATAGAATGAAAGTAGTAAAAAGTCATCATTTTGGTACAGAATAAGATGACCTTCTAGATTGCACTTAGGCATTCTCTGAGAATGCAACAAGCAATTGTGTATGAAATCGGCTACCTAAACACATGTGAATTAACTTTTATTGTCGTTTGAAAATTTGTTTAAGACTTTATCTACCTTTGTTTTATAGTCTTCATAAAAAAAACCTTTGAAAATATCTCATTTGCGCATTAACTTACTTCATCAAATTTATGCTTTATTTTATCGTATCGTAAAAAAAAACCGCAAAAAAAACCTGACAAAAACTTTCTGAGATATCTCATTTGATGCATTGAAATTAAAAAAAAAAACGTGTTGGTTGATATTTTAATCTAAGGATTTACTAATTCAAGTATATTTCATAAACTTTTTTTTATTTTCTGTGTACCTACCGGTATGCACCGCCACTGACAGCTAAAAACATTCTGAAATTTTCAAATAAATAACACGAAAAAGCTTATGGCAATAACAATATCATCCGACCGTCTGCGCTCTGCCGACTTTCTCCGCCCACAAGCCAATCATGACCTAAAGTGGTTGACACAGAATTCTCTGTCCCTATCGTGCTAACGTCGTTTAAAAGGATAGAAAAATAATCGCTATTTCTCACCTTTGTTTTGTTTTGATTTTATTTGTGAATAAACAATGGTTATTATTTGCCAAGGAGTTTTCGTTGAACCAGATATCTTGTCTCTTTTTAATCTAAGGTTTGTTTCATACATTTTTTATTTTAAAAGCAGCTTAAACGCTCCAAAGATTTTTGAGAAAATTACATTAAAAATGCAATTTTTCAGTCGAATTGTAAATATCAAAGGTATCAAAATGGCACTAAAAAATGCATTTTTGGATTTAAAATTAAACTATAATTGAACATATATAAATGGTTTTAAAGCGCAGCAGGCGAAAATTTTTAAGAAAATTACACCACAGATACCATTTTTAACACGAAAATAAACTAATACCGTAAATATCGAAGGTGTTATAGCGCCGCATTTTATGCCCTACTTTTGATTTTATAAATGTTTTCATAAAAAATTTAAAGCCAGGGTAGGGGGGTTAACAACCCTCCTATCCCCTGAAATTCGCAAAATTTTTTTCAGTTATAAAAAAATAGATAACAAACAGACCACAAACCAAACCTAATAGCTAAATACTTTTTTTTTGAGGTCTAAAAAGCTTTTTAAGTTCAAACATTATCTTTTATATTGCATATCTCAAAAAAAAGTTCGTTTTCAGTTTTTTTGGGCAATGTCAATTTTAATATGTCTGATGATAAGCATTACTTACTGACACACATCCAAGAATATTATTAATTTCCTCGAAAACGTTATCAGGCATGTTTAAGTTATTGATTCCAAATACTGACTTCTCCCAATAAAATAAATAATTGAAATAAACAATTTATAGTATTTGGAGACGACATTAGTTAATTTTGCCCTGATTTTGGCTTTACGTTGTATAAAACTTGGTATGAAAATGTTCAGGTCAAAAATACTTAGAGTCTCTTTATTGAACCTTGATTTTATGTCCGAAATGATTTTGCCTAAAACTTGTTTATAAATTGAAACTCTATAATACTGTTCTGTATACATTGTGGTTTTCGTCTGTTTCAAACTGTCCCAAAATACTGTGGAGGGATTCTAAAATGTCTTTAAAGGAACGTTCTGCAATTACTCCAAAGATCTCAGGATTACCACCACCATATTTGTTTCTATTTTTTTCTGTAGCAAAGGGGGGGGGCATCGCCTTCTGGGACCACCACTGTTTAGGAAAACTTTAAGCTCTGTTTTATTAATTTTTCTCAATTACTCACTTAAGATAATTTTTATTTATTTGATACTGAAATTATGCAACTAACATACCACAAAATATTTTTTATGTAAGACCAGAAGAGCAGCAGACAGGGGAGAGGAGCCCCGTTCAGAATCAGAATTTAAAAAAAAACACCCCTTTGTTATTAAATTAAATAACAGCTTTGAATTCGTCTTAAAGTTAAACAAGACGTGAAAACGGTTACAAAAAGAGTTCTGAGTAGAAAGAGGAGAGGGTTCCAGATTTAAAGACTGCACTATGTTGTTTTAATTTTTTTATTCTTTTGAGAAAGTATAATTTGGTTTTAAATTTATTTCAACAAGATATTTCGTCCGAACACGCAACTGCTACGACAAATTGTCTCGTAGAGTCGGGACTTTAGCGTAACATGGTTGTGGGAGGTCAGGCTCAGACTTTTCGCAGCTTTATTGAAAGAGATAAATGGGCATTTTTATTAATTTAGCGGATTCTAATTTCAAACTAAAATAAGAAAATGCTCATAATCACTGTTTTTCGCCCTTAGGAATCTTTTAGTTAATTGTGTATGACATCGGCAACAACGTATCGGTTTCTCAAGTTTATTATCTCTTTCGCTCTCATTTACTAGCCATTGCGCTTCTTTTACGAATTGTCGAGCCTGTATAATTGTATTAATATGCTTTATCATAATCTTTATGTCTCCTATGTAAAATTACAACTGTGGTTTTTATGTTCACTCCTATTCGTTTCAGTATATAGTATGAAACAAAAACTTAATGACTTTTAATAAGCCTATCCTTCCCATGCATCAGGCATGCCAAAAGAAGTTTCAGTAACATGTGCCTAAAGTTTAGTGTTTTAATTAACGTGTATTACGACATTTTAGCTTAATTAATGTATGTATGTTATTGAAAGTAAGAGAGCGAGTGAAGGAATTGGAGTAGTAAATAACCGGGCATAACGAGTTTCCCATCTGCCTAACTTCAACCCGTATGGGTTGGCCCAATGTTCTTATTAAAATTATAAAATCACACACACTCAGCATCAAAATTTCTCCCTAAACTAACAAACATATTATACAGGGTCTTTCACAACTTATGTATAAAAATGAAAGACCTGATTCCTAAACTTGCCTAAAAAGAGAAAACGGTATATATGAGCACATATACGGTTCTATCTTTGTAGCTTTCAAAACACTGCTTTTTTCGTTCTCAACATGCTGCTATTTTTGGTTTGTCTTTATCTTTGTTAGTTACGGAGATTCATTGGTGTCCAAATCGTATATATGCACGTTTTAAAACCATTAAAAAAAAACTACAAAATAAAGCAATCAAATGCATTCATAAATTTCCATTCTTAACAACACCAAAAAACATTTATAAACCAAAGGGCTACCTTGATATTAACAATCTACATATTTTAAAATTGGGAATTTTAATTCATTTAATTTACTGTGAAAGTAAAAAATCTAACATTAAGTTACCTACAAGTAATATTAACCACTCATTTGAAACAAGAAATAACAGAAAACTTATTTTCAACACCTCAAGTAATTTTGGTAAAAAATCAATTATTTGTGATCGAATTAATATATACAATAGAATCTCAGAAGAAATAAAAAATAACAATATAAAAATGAAATTTGACAAAGACTTAAAAAAACATCTTTTAAAATGATGTAATGGTGTATTTTTGTGTTTGTTTTCTCAAAAGCAACCATTATAACCAGTTTATTTCAAAATAATGTGAAAAAAATTATAAAAAAACCATCTTTGTGTCGTAAAAATATAAAAATTGCTTTTCATTTTTACCAGTGGTAAAACAGCATATAAAATATATACAGACCGCTTCAAGCTACTGCGAACATAGGGCGGAAGAAGTCTAATTTGCCAGTGTACGTACATGCAGAGACACCGCACGCCTATCAGTGAAGCAACCAATACTCAGGCTTGCGATCACCACTTGCATGACTTTCCTTTGGTATTTAGTACGCCTCTAACCACGGTGCTGTGTGGAGTGTAGTCAATGAAACCGGAATTTGGTCAATAAATACGCAAAAACGTAATTTTCTTATTTTTTGTCACTGATAAATAAGATCGTTTTATTGTCAACTGCTCAGATTTATCAGTGACAACGTGTTACAATGAAAATAATAAGGAGAAACAAAATAAAAGCAAGTTCTCAAAATAAAATAATACATTCTAAAAACCAAAAAGATTCTCCCAGTCAAAAAAAAATTAAAGCAAATGTTCGAAAAGTCCTCCTTGCTCGGCTAGACAATATCCGAGCCTACTATAAAAACCCCTTCTAACGTTTCCAAGCATGTTAGGGGTGATAATTTGAAAAGCTTCTTCAAAAACAGATAGAAGTCATTAGGAGCAAGATCGGGAGATCGAGCTGGCCATAAAATAGTTCCCCGTGTACTTATAACCCGATTAGGAAATACATTATCAAGATATTCCCTAACAAGGCCAACATTGTGAGCGGAACAACCATCTTGTTGAAACCATGTTTCACCAAATCTTACACCTAACAACTGCCTAGCAGTTGGAATAATGTGCTGCTGCAGTAGATCCAAGTATCTAGGACCATTCAAATTGCAATTGCCGTTAATAAAAAATGGCCCAATTACGTGTTCCCCTACAATACCCCCCCAAACATTTAGTTTTTGGGGATACTGTGTTCTTACGTCAAAATACAAATGCAAATTTTCCCTCGACCAATATCGAACGTGTGTTGGGTTATGACGATTTGACCATTTGACCATCTGCACTTTTTCGGCAACTTCGTAGACATCCATTTTTAGTTTTAAAAATGTATTATTTCAATTAAGAACTTACCCATCTGTTTCTCGAGCAAGGCAGAAATAAAACAAAATAATAAAAACAAAATGAATTTCCAAAAGATAACACTGCAGCGTGCTTCGAATCCACCTCGGTCGTACGGCACGGAGAGTAAATTGGACTTGATTCCCCCTATGTTCGTAGCAGCTTGAAGCGGTCTGTATACTGTTTTTGCATAGCAACATCTAAATATTATGAACACAACATACCGTGGTAAAACCATTTACGTGTAACTGTAATCTTCGATATAAAATTTACCTTGGTTCCGAAAATCGCAACAAAAATAACAGAAAGGCAAAAAAAATATATTTAAATCCATTTTTCTCAAAACTAGGTTTTTAAAGATATAAGGTTTTTCCTTTGTAGGCAAAGCCTTCGACTGTATATTGAAGTTTATCAACCAAATACCCAACAAAAAACTAGCATCAAGCAAGCAAGTGCGTTGCGCTCCCCGCTTTTTTCTCCGTATGGTACTACAGAAAGTAAACAAACTATGCAATATTAGTTGCTTGTGGTGCGGAGTATTAGATATTTTAGTGATTTTGTTTTGTGTGTAGTTGTAAAAAATGACATGCAACATGCAACTATTTATTTCTTGGAAAATTAATTAACCAATTAGTGGATACTGTTTTAATTTATAACGAAGCACAACAACCATCTGCGGAAGCTTACCGAATTTATTTCTGTGTCTCCAAATTAATAGAGGTATGTCATTATTTGAACTTTTTATTTAGTAATGAGAATATTCAGCGATTATTATTATTATTATTATGATTATTATTATTATATGTTTTTTTATATTCGTTAATTAAGGCTATAGTTTCTCCCCAGATTTTGGGTAAAAAAAGTACAACTGGCAACGCCTTGTTCTTTAATTTTTTAATCTTTTGTCAGAGTGCACAGGGAAAACTAAACATCAGAATTAGCTGAAATTTTGCAAATAATAAATGCTTAACAAAAATATCTGAAGGATTTTTCAAAATTCTCAATTAGTTTTTCTTCAAAATAAAAGCTCTGATGCTGCCTCAAAATAATTCCTGTTTAGAACAAATCCGATTTACAAAAAAATAGAGAAATACTCAATGTTTCCTCCTTCCAAAATAGAAAGCCTGTGCACTCCGGAAAAGAAAACCGATCAATCAATCATACTTCATTAAATTTGGGAGACACACACATTTCAAGTGTTGACCGATAGATTGCAGAATTTATACGATTCCATGGTAACTGCAGGTGTTTCGTCAACAAACTTTAAATTGGGCAGCAGTGGGACAGAAGAGTATTTTTAAATTTTCCGACAGAAAACCATTCGAGGTTATGTTTATCTTTCAAAAATGTGTTTTCAAAACCATTGTTCTAAAGCATTACCCCGAGTCTATCAAAGAACCAAGAGAACTTTACTGACTCGCTGGGATTAATAGGAATTCGAATAAACCCCACATAATTTTGTTTTTATTTTGATTCAACCATTTTTTTTTTAATTTAAATTATTGCGGCATAGCTATGTGCAAGTGTACTAGTGAAATCTTGGAGTGTAAAGGATAGATTTTAGAACCTCAGTTTCAAAAACACACGGATACTTGAGTACTAAAAAAATAAAAGCTCCATTTAGAGGTTGGAAAGACTCTTGCTAGTCGTTGACGCTCCTCCGTCTAGCGCTAGTAGCCGATTTTTAAATCTGATGCAGGCTTTAAGTTAACCTTAGCAGGTAATTCTGCAATAAATGGTTTTCTTTTATTTTAGTATTTTACTTAGTTTTTTAGCGGTGTAGAACTCGAAAAGTCAAAATAAGTAAGCTAACCCCAAATTTTTGAGCCGGCTAAAAAATCTCTGGTGTCCCACTGTGGATTGAAAACAAATTCAATGACGTAAAATTTTGCAAAAAAGTCAGGTCGACATAGTTAAATTGATTTCCCGTACAGTGTTGCTAAAAACAATTCCCCAGATTATAACTACTTCCTCAAGCATAAATTACATCATAAACCTTAAATCTAATAGTTTAAAAAAAAATTTAAAAAAATAACGACAAAAGTTCGCTTATGGGTACCCTATGGAACCAATATATTTAGGGTTTTTTTTTCATTGTACACCCGGTTTCCTCTGTGCTCACTCACGCGTCACGTGATGTGACGCGTGAGTGGGCACGCACGAAAAATCGTAGATGGGAACCGGGTGTTACATGTATCATACTTCAAGAATCATTTGCATACCTTTATTGGTACAGTCATGTCTTGGAAGAATGTTCCCTAATTGAAACATTTTTGAAGAGGCTTTTGTATTGCTTGCAGACTACTTAATACTAAAAATTCCTGACATAAGTTGTGAAACACCCTGTATATTTAAGCTGGATCGCTTTTCTGATGAAACTGAAATTCACTGTAAAATAAGCTGTAAACGCTGAGTGTTAAGCAAACATCAAGAACTCGATACTACTCACTTTCACAAAATCTAGAAGAGCCACAGTATGATGCATGCATGAAATCTTATTTATACTTTACGTACTACGTTTATCTGCGCCTTAAACCGGTTTTATTTAAGGGTGGTCTTAGATAAAAAACCTTTGCAGTTTATAATATTATTGTAATAATATTTCAATATTAAAAATATATTATATTTCAGTAAATAAAACAACCAAGTTGACAACAGATTTTTCCGTAAAAGTAGAGTCGGTTATTTTTTTACAAAAGGTTTTTAAACTGTTTATACTGACCCTAAAATAACCGTTTTCTTAAATCGATTTAAAGTAAAACCGATTTGGTGCTAAAAACGGTTTTAATGGTGTTTATACGACAAAATTTTTAAAATGTCCTTTCATAAGAAGCTCTAAAAGGTCTGTATTAACAAATTAATATTCTTGCGTTTCGCTTCTATTTTTTATTCAATAATTATTGACAAAAGCTTCAGTAATGTCTCTTCCATTTTTTTATACTTTTATCTGTACGTAAAACACTAGAGCAGAAAACATTATATCTAAAGATATTTGGTAAATTAATTAACAAAAATATTTCAGGCAGGCTTAACTACGGTCGTACTATAACATCTCCAAAACAAATAGAAACAAACTAAAACTCCCAGAATTTTGAAACAAACACTTCAATAAAAAAACCCGGTTGTCAAATAGCAATTTAGTTTTTAGTTTTTTAATGATGTGTTTAGTTATGGCTAAGATGTTAATTTCATTTCCGGCACTTAAAGTTTTTGCGTAGTGATAAATTGGAAAATTTAGAACAAAAATCTGGTTTTTCACAAATTTTTTTTGAAAGAAAGAATTGATGGCCACCTTGTCATTTTTGCTTTTTTACGAAATTGGATAAAATAAAATGTGGTTGTAGGTCGCCATTTTGATATATCAGCCACCAATTGAAACGCGTCATAGCTGAACAAAATTTTTTTACCAATATTGGTTGGACTTAGCCATCTTATCTTTCTTACCAAATTTGGTCCTCTTCCCTTTAATAGTTGATCAATACCGCCCTTTAGAATGTTATTTTTGCAATATGTTAATTTTACATGGTCATGAAGTTTCAAACTGCATCAAACTCCAAAGATAGAATTTGGCATATATGCCTAATAGTTTGAGGTACATTTGAAGTTAGTCGGACAAAAAGTTGAATTATTAAGATTTTTTGTAAAGAAAATGGCAAAAATCTTGTTTTTTCCGATTTTCAAGGTCATTTGAGCTCGAATGACGGTCAAAGTAAATTTTTTGGAATCCTCGTCGTCGAATTATATGGAATCGAGTATAATCCTGCCCCGGTTGCAAAAGTTGTATTTTTTATGATTTTTGACCGCCATCTTAAAAGATGACCCCTTCTACACGGATGCGAACAAAACACCCGGTAACACATAATTATGTGACTAAAGAGCTATCAATCCCACATTATCACAAAACTCCTTCATTTAAAATCCCACGAACATACACATGCCCTTTCACTATTTGCTGGGAACCCACAAAAAGCCGAATTTACAAAAACCAAAACGCAATTGAACAGAAAATAGAACGTCCGAAACGAAATATAGACGAAAGTAAAAAACCCACAAAATAATGGACGCGAATATAATTTTCCCGGACCTTAAAATATCAGAATTACAAAAGTATCGAAAATAATTGTCTAGAAACGAAAAACACCCGACCCACAAATTGATAGAAAATAATATGCCGATGCCCGATCCGAGCCGTAGGCGTTGACTAGTTTCTCTATTTGGAAGATGACACGGGGATTTTTTTTATTAAGCGATTTTCTTCACAGTTTCTGGCTGTCTAACTGTTTATCAAATCTTGCTATTAATTTTTGTAATGTAGGTCCGAGGACAATACAATATTATAAAGAAATTTGGGGGTAGGGGGTGGTTGAAGAATGTAAAGGGGGTAAATTAATAAAACATCACTACTTACTTCGACTCTTCCCCGCCATAAGCCTGGCAATGTAGCAATTGAATTCGTGGCTATCGGTTCAAATAATTTTGTGGTTCGGCATTATTATGTTTCTATCAAATTATTTTCACTAAAAATATTTTCTAACATTTCGTGTTTCTATAAAAATATGTTTCGTTTAAATTTAACTCAATGCATATATTTTCTAGTGATTTGATTTTCCCGTCATTTCATTTTCGAGACAATTTTTTTTGGACCGATTATTTTCTTTTCTTTTACACTCTGACAAATTATGTTTCTACCAAATTTGATTTTAGTTTAGGTAAGTTTTTTAGGGATCCTGCTTTCCTCAGAAAATTCAATGGATTTTTTCTCAAAATTTTTGGTCCAGTACTTTTTTTTTAATATTCTTGAATTTGCTCTAGCTATTTATTATTGTCTGCCCTTAAATATATCTAAATGAAATAACTCTATCTCTCGCTCCCCTCTCGTTTTCCATTTAGGTATTGTGTAACTTTTCCCACTTGACATCTGGCTGGAAAATTCAATAAGGCAAGCTGGAAGGAATAGCAATTCGAAAATTTTCAAGTTCTTTGTACAGTGATACAATATAAGTAGTGAGTGAGAACGCCAGGATGCTTTTTGTGTGGTTATCTTGCCTTTCTGATGTAAAGCTAAAGAGAAAAGGTATCTCTTCAAGAGAAAGATTTTATTATAAAACGAAGAAACCATTTTGTATAATTTTCCATAGAGAGATTTTTAGTATGGGGTAACACTCCCGTGTTAATAAAGAAGCACGAATGTGCAAATTTCTAGTTTTAAGGAAAACGCATTTGAAGTTTTTGACTTCTTTAAAGTAGTTCTAACTTTTTAAAAATATATAACTTTTTTTAAAATATTTTGTTTAATTTTTCCGTAAAAAAATTTTAGTATCTTGTAAAAATTATTGATTTTAGTTAACTTTTTCTATTAGAAATTAATATAAAATTAAAACGAAGGTTTCCTGATTTTGAAATTTAAGTGAACTTCCCAGCAAACACGACTTCCTCGGGCCTTCGTCGGCCCGATGTTGAGTGCCGAATTTGCCGTTATCGGCACGACTTTGATTTACGACATCGGACCAGCAGTATTTTTTGTCCGCTTTGCGATGTAGGCCCAATGTATGTTTGCCGACGCAACGTTAGACTGTATCCCGTCTGTATCGGACCAATGGTAAATTTTACTTTTTGCTCGTACCGACCACCGAACCACATGGTACCGAACATCCACCCATATACCTGCTTAACTTGGTTGGTCTAACGTAGGCAAGCTGGTCTCGTCCCGACATGTGTAAACTATTCAAGTCCGACATTGTTTTCCTAAAGCGGTTCAACGTCGGCGATTGACGAAGGTCCGTCGGTGGTAGCTTAAAGCGGCCCGACAATGGCAAACCACAAAGGTTCGATAATAAAGCCCCACATCCACCTCGGTGGTTGCTTGACACGATCCGACATTGACAAACTACAAAGTTTCGATAATGCGGGTGCTTAACCAGTCGGGCTGCTTTAAGTGGCGGAAGAGGGGATTCTTGTAGAGAAGTACTACCATCTTGTCAACTCCGCATTCTAGTTTTGAAATATCGTTGCTCATTATATATATAATATTATCTTCCACTGTACAGTGAAAATAGTGACATTTGCACCATCTCTACATACTAGTAAGAAACTATTAAGCAGTTTAAAAATTTTAATGTGACGTACCATCGTCTGTTGCCGGTTATCGACCAATCTAATAAAAATCTGATCGGGCCATCGTCGGCCCTAAAGCAGATAAAGTGGTCGTCGACATAAAGTCGACTATAGTAAATCGGGCCATCGTCAATTGCCAATTCTCGACCGATTAAACAAAGTTCCAATCAGATCATCATCGGCCCTAAAGCAGATAAAGTGGGCGTCGGCATAAAGTCGACTATAGTAAATCGGGCCATCGTCAATTGCCGATTTTCGACCGATTAAACAAAGTTCCAATCGGACCATCGTCGGTACTAAAGTTGTGTTGGCATAAAGTTGACTATAGTAAATCGGGCCAACGTCATTTGCCGATTCTCGTCCGATTAAACAAAGTTCCAATCGGACCCTCGTCGGCCCTAAAGCAGATAAAGTGGGCATCGGCATACAGTCGACTATAGTAAATCGGGCCATCGTCAATTTCCGATTTTCGACCGATTAAACCAAGTTCCAATCAGACCATCGTCGGTCCTAAATTGGTGTCGGCATAAAGTCGACTGTAGTAATGTGGAACTTCGTCAGTTGCCGATTATTGACCGAAAACTGAAAATCGCAATAGGCAACATTGGGCCAGCGTGTAGTCGCCGATGCCGACACACTGCCGACGTTATCGACATTGGCCGAATTCAACGCCGACGATTTGTGTTTGCTGGGTTGCTAAGAAAGAAGAGCGAATGTTACAGCTGTGACACTTTCGCTGTTTTTTGTTAACATTACTACATACAGAACTTAAGCAACATTTTCTCAAAATCAGCGAATGTTGATCAAAAATTATAAGTTTTAATCTTATATTTAAAGAACAATAAGGAATTAGACAGCGGCAGCGGATCCGGGCAGTGGTTTTGGGGGATTAAATAAGGTTAGTTTAGTATTACTATTCACTAGTATAATTTATATAATAAAAAAAAGTAGATTTTGACGCAGTTTTTACATAAAACGAAATTGTACTGCAGCGGGCAAACCAAAAATGTTATTATAAACTCGTCAAAATTGCGCCGTAGGAGGAAAATAAAAAATCTTTCTACGCATAAAAATAAATAAAATAATAAAAGTCCCTAGTTTTAAAGGTAGAAACTTAATAATAAACTAAATTTACTTTCAAAAATAATATTTTATTATAATATAAAACTAGAGGGAATAAGAATACATCACATTCGCTTGCGCACGTGAAAATATTCGCGAAAAATAAATTGTTAAGAAAGAACAGCGAATGGGTAAGGGCCGGCGTGTCTCCAAGCGATTGTATTACAAAATAGGGCAAAATATTTTTTTTTAATACTTAAAATTTAAGAAAAAAATTAAAAAAGTGATTTAAAATAAAGCTATGATGATATATATCATGAAAATGCAAAAAAGTCAAAATCGCAAATTTGTTCGCTCTTCCTTATTAACACGGCAGAACAAATCTTTAATGTCTTTTTTATACCAAACTTATATGTATCTACGTCCGTCAAAATCAAAACACAATATTTTTTATTTTTATTAGTGTCATTGCGTTACACCTAGCTAATGAGTCCCTAATAAGGACGAAACGGCGTCATCCTAGGTTTCACCCTCTGTGTGAGCAATCGAAATTTGGCAAGTTCATTTTGCACTGAAGTACAAAAAACTCTTGTTTTTTCGTTAGGTTTGTTCCACAGCCATTTTTTTGTTTATCGCTCTTTATCTTTATTATTTTTTTGCAGTGCTGCGGAATTTAAAAGTGGAGTAGCCGTTGTTTTTTGTAGCTTTTTAAAACCACGTATGTAAAAAAGCGCTATTTTAGCCACTAATTAGTTCTAAAAAGTACTTTTTTTTTGAATTCTGGAACGTGAAATTATCTGGTAGTGATTTTATTGCTACCGCCCTGACAAAAAATATACTAGAGAACAAAAAAAAATGCAACACCAGAAGGGATAAATATTTTTAAAGTGATTGATTACATTTCCAAGAAGATTCCTCCATGATAATCATCAAAAAATTAATAATGAGGGACTTCTCCATGGTTATTTATGCACTCGTTTGTTCTATTGGGCATTGACAAAATAAGATGGTCTATATCATATTGAGGAACACTCATCTAAATCCTCCTTTCAGCATGCCAGAATTCATCTAAGTTTCCAGGGGAACATGCTAATCAACTAAGATTTCACTCTATCATATCCCATACGTGTTCGATAGGCGACAAGTCAGGCGATCTTGCTGGCCATTCCAAAGTCTCTATTCCAAGTTCATGTAAGAAGTTTATTGTTTCGCGAGCAATATGCGGTCTTGCATTATCTTGTTGAAATATCGCATTTGGGATAGTTTGTAGGTAGGGATGTAAAACTGACTGCAGGATTTAATCGATATATCGCCGAGCAGTCAGATTGCCGTTGATGAGGACTAGAGGTGATCTGCTTCCTAAACATATAGCACCGCATCACGTTCAACAGCGAAGTCTACATTTCGTCTCTCACTTCGAAATCGCCTAACTCTCATGCGTCCGTCATGGCCGCCTAAAAAAAACCTGGATTCGTCGCTGAAGCTTATGGTATTCCATTCGTCACTCCAGTTTCGCTGAGCTCCGCGTCACTCCAAGCGGTGAGCCTTATGTTGTGAGGCCAAAGGTAGCACCAAAAGCGGACGGTAAGCTCTCAGTGCCATACCAAGCAATCTTCGATTAACTGTCATCCTTGAAAACACTCGTCCTGTAACAGTAGCTGCAACTAGAACATCTCTTACTTGGCGTATACTGTGCCGTTGACTTCTGAGAGCCATAAATCACAAACTTGTAATAATCTAGGGCGTCCAGAACCCGCACAACGTCTATAAGTCTCATCATTGGACCACCTTCTTCAATCTCTTAAAACTGTTAATGGATTGGCATTAACTCTTCTTGCAATTTCGCGTAAACCAAAACGAGCCTCATTCATGCCCACGATACGTCCTTTCTCAAAGTCGTTTAAATGATGAAATTGTTGGCGACCGCGAACTCTTGGCATTTTTATTTTTTAAGTAAACTGTTCTTCAGTATAAAGTTTTGACCTTGGCACTTTAGCTGCCTAGGGCGTTTTGGTTACTTCCAAAAATTAGTTTTTTTTTTCACTTTATCTCCCTCTTACCTGATATTGTTTATTATTTTAATAGATTTGTTTTGTAGAAAAAACATAGTTGAATATGTACAAAAATAAACAAAAAAACTAACTTCGATAGGCTGGTTCCACGAACCTTCAAGACAACCTAATATATTTTAATTTGATGAAAAGAAAAAAATCGCATTTTTCGCTTACCTTCTGCTTGCGCTATTCTTCATGGAGCTGCTGCTGTGGGTGATGCTTATTCGTAACAAAAGGCACACAGCCGGTTTTCTTTTAATTAAGTATCGTTCATACAAGGCATAGTCATGGTTTTAGTTCTAATTTTAGTCATAACGCTATCTCTGTCACTGTCTCGTTAAGAAAAAAAAAACAGTGACAGAGATAGCGTTATGACTAAAATTAGAACTAAAACTATGACTATGTCTTGTATGAACGATACTTAAGTGTTTTTATAGCGTATGACGCGGATTTCGGTTCAATTTTATTTAATTTATTGCACACTCGTGTACACTTTCGGCATCATAAAAGTGGTACACAATACTTTTTGTTGTAATACCTTAGTCTATTTTATAAACAAAGTCAGCCATTATTGTATTTTTCTTAAACTGTCAAAGTATGTCATTGTATTTCAGTCTGACAAATAAATAAAAAATGCCTCCACAAATTTCTTTATTTGATAAAGCCCAACTCCTGGCAAAACTACAACTAAGATGGTCAATTAGGGACGTGGCTAGACATTATTGACGCAGTAAAAACCACGATTATAAAAATTAAAAAAACGATGGAAAGACGATCAGACAATAGAGAGAAAACAAGGGACTGGTTTATTCATAAAGGTATAACTTTAGGTCTTTGGGTTTATTGAAAGTTTTAATTAATGAACAAGATTATGACCTTATCGCTTTTATGGAAGAAAACCCTTTTGCATCTGATGCCCAGGCAAAGAGATTAACCCAATTTCCATGATGTGTAAGAGTGGCACGAAATCGCGTAAGGAAAGGCTCTAATTTAAGATGTCGTGTAGCTGCTAAAAAAATTAAACTTACGAATGAAAAAAAACAGGCCAGGTTACTTTTTGTCCTTAATTACTTTCTAAAGGAACCAGAGTTTTGGCAAAAGGTAATAGATAGTTTTCGTTGAAAAAGTTTTACAGTCCTGTAGTGACAGAAAATAAATTCGGGTGTATCGTGCACCAAGAACGCGCTATGAGGGAAGATATATTGCTGGTAACAACGATCGCGCTGGAAGATTTTCGGTAAATATTTGGAGTGGGATTTCTGCTAGAGGTCATGATGCTCTATTTCGAATCAATGGAAGGCTCACATCACAGCTTTACGTGGACATTTTAGAGAACTCCATGCTTCCAGCCGTCACAGAACTTTATCAAGACCAGTTTTTGCCAAACTTGGTTTCGGAAGCAAAATATTGAAGTTCTTCCTTGGCCTGCGAAAACCCCAGACGCTAATCCTATGGAAAATATCTGGGGTTTAATTTCAAAAAAGCTGGAAAGCTTTAATATTATGCCGGGTAATCAGTATCACTTGGTTCAGTTAATAGTCAAATTCTCTAGCAAGAAGGTTAAACAGTATAATTGAGGTGAATGGCGCAATGACTAGATATTAAAATTTATATACCTAATAATTTGTTTCTATTGTTTTATAATTTTCGTTACAGTTGTGTTTTGCAATTTTTGTTACAGTTGTTTTATTCATTAGCGTATTATTGTAATATAAAAATTATTTTTGAAAGCAATCTTTGATGTCAATATTTTCACATTTTAGTACCAGTCTGTCACAAAATATAATCCGGTAGTTAACCATACAATTTAAAAAATACCTATGTTTATCACGTACCACTTTTATGATTCCGATAGTGTACTTTCTTTTAGCGGAGTTGTCATACTACTACTTTTGTGGAATTGTCATGTGCCCTAGCGGAAGGCGAACAATTTTAGCGTGCATATTTATATTTATCAAAAAGAAAAGCTTTATTTTTGTACTTCTACTAAATTGATCCAAAGGAATGCTTAAACTTAGACTTAATAATAAAATGATGATAATAGAAAACTTAAAATTTATTTCCAACTGGTAATAGAAAAAACCAAACCCCCTTGAATTTATAGTGTTTATTGACGTATCACTTACTTAAATCGGTTCAGAAATGAAAAAGTTATAAGCTTTTAGATTATGAATGTTTGGGCTTAACATTGGAAAAAATCACAAAATTACATATTTTTTTAATTTGCTGTAACTTTTGGCCTGATTAGTTAATTAAAAAAAAATATTGCTTAAAGAGGCAAAACATGAGAGTTGCGTCTGTTGGTTCAAAATTTGACATTAAAAAAAAATCAGGATGGCGGATAGTTTTAAACAAGGTTAGCTTTTATACGCCTTATTTTTTTTAAAGTAAGACACTGGACAAAATAAAAATTAGTATTTCCAAATCTCTCTTTTTTCTTCGTATATCGAAGTATCGCCTAATTAAATCGGATAAGAAATAAAAAAGTAATAGGTATTTAGATTCTTAGTATTTTTCTTAATTAAATAATTAGCTTAAAAGATATAGCAAATAGAAAATGTATGTAATCTTGTGATTTTTTTCAATGCGAAGCCAAAACCCTCGTAGTAAAAAAGCTTATAACTTTTTTATTTCCCAACTGATTTAATTAAATGATACTTCAATATACACAGAAACAATGAGCGTTTGTTGTGAAATCTTTAGAGTTTGTTCAGTGACTCACATAAATTTTTTTCAGGGGGGGGTGAAAATTACACATTTTCTAAAACTCTCCGCCATCTTGAATTTTTTTGAAAGTTGTAAATTTTTAACCGAATCGAGAAAATCAAAAGCCAATACATTTCAAAATCGAGTAATCATGTCAACAGTTATAGCCAAACCAAAAAGTGCGGAATTTTGTGGCCCACCCTATAATTATCTGACCTCTCTGTTTTTAAGTGCAGGGGAAATAACCACTGATGTAAGATTTGTAAAATCTTAATATCGCCCCTATAGAGCAAAAAGGCGCCAAGCGCCAATAAAAAAAATTTGCATTAATTTAGGATTTCTAACATTTTGCTCCTTATCTGATTAAAAGTTTTAGTCGCTTTTTTTCGAATGGATCTGGCTTGCTTTACACAAACTTAGGTATGGTTCTGGAACATTACTGTGGGAATATATTAAAAATGTAATTTTTGGCGCTTGGCACCTTGTTGCTCTGCAGAAGCAATCCCAGCAAACACAAATCGTCGACAAGGTCGGCAGTGTGTCGGCAAACTACACGCTGGCCCGATGTTGGACAGATTTCGATTTTCAGTTTTCGGTCAATAATCGGCAACTGACGGAGGTCCACATCACTACAGTCGACTTTATGCCGACAACACTTTAGGACCGACGATGGTCCGAGTAGAACTTTGTTTAATCGGTCGAAAATCGACAACTGGCGATGGCCCGATTTACTATAGTCGACTTTATGCCGACGCCCACTTTATCTGCTTTAGGGCCGACGACGGTCCGATTGGAACTTTGTTTAATCGGACGAGAATCGGCAACTGACGATGGCCCGATTTACTATAGTCGACATTATGCCAACGCAAACCTTATCTACTTTAGGACCGATGATGGTCCGATTGGAACTTTGTTTATTCGGTCGAAAATCGGCAACTGACTTTATGCCAATGCTCACTTTATCTGCTTTAGGGCCGACGACGGCTTGATTGGAACTTTGTTTAATCGGACGAGAATCGGCAATTGAGGATGGCCCGATTTACTATAGTCTACTTTATGCCAACCACCACTTTATCTGCTTTAGGGCCGACGATGGTCCGATTGGAACTTTGTTTAATCGGTCGAAAATCGGCAATGACGTTGGCCCGATTTACTATAGTCTACTTTATGCCGAAACGCATGCTATCTGCTTTAGGACTGACAATGCCCTGATCAGATTTTGGTTCGATTGGTCGATAACCGGCAACAGACGATGGTACGTCACATGAAAATTTTTAAACTGCTTAACAGTTTCTCTCTATTATGTAGAGATGGTGCTAATGTCTTTATGTTCCCTGTACAGTGGAAGATAATATTATATATATAATGAGCAAAGATATTTCAAAACTAGAATGCGGACTTGACAAGATGGTGGTACTTCTTTACAAGAATCACCTCTTTCGCCACTTAAATTACCCCGACTGCTTAAGCACCCGCATTATCGAAACTTTGTAGTTTGCTAATGTCGGATCGTGTCAAGCAACCACCGACGGACCTTCGTCATTCACCGACGTCGGCCCGCTTTGATAGGATGATGTGGGGCCTTATTATCCACCCATTATCCGACCTTTGTCGTTTGTCATTGTCGGGCCGCTTTAAGCTACCACCGACGGACCTTCGTCAATCGCCGACGTTGGACCGCTTTAGGAAACCAATGTCGGACTTGAATAGTTTACCGATGTCGGGCCAAGACCAGCTTGCCTACGTTAGACCGACCAAATTAAGCAGCTATATGGGCGGATGGTCGGTATCATGTGGTTAAAATATATCGGACCTTAATCGTACGGCCACGGTATGCCGATTTCAGCAAAAATTTACCATTGGTCCGACGGCGGGCTACAGTCTAACGTTGCGTCGGCAAACATACATTGAGTCTACATCGCAAAGAGGACAAAAAATACTGCTGGTCCGATGTCATAAATGGACGTCATGCCGATGACGGCAAACTTGGCAATCGACATCGGGCCGACGAAGGCCCGAGGGAACCGTGTTTGCTGGGATACGTAGATATAAACACTAAACTGTGATGTTGCGGGGTTACAGTAAAACGCTCTTTAAACGCGCGTTTAAAGTAGCATTTACATAGGCGAATATTCTTTGGATCTTCGAAATGCCGACAAACATTCGCGCGAATTATTTATTCGCGCAAAAGGTTCGTGCCAAAAGGTTTGTGGTTCAGGAAAAAGGTTCGTGGTGTTCGGACAAAATTTGCTGAAAGAAATATTTGAAATAAAATAAAAATTAGAAAAATTATTTACCGTAAATCATTGAACTGAATTGTAATATAAAAATTAAATTTTAAAACCTTTCCGACGGAAAAACGGTTTGACGCATTTGATAAAAAATAATGAGGATTACTTTATTTCTTTTTGTGGGGATTTGGTGGTGGGGTTTGATGAGTTTTGGTTATGGGGCTTGGTGGTAGGGTTTGATGGGGTTCGTTGGTGGAGTTTGATGAGTTTTGGTGGTGGGTCTTGGTGGTGGGGTTTGATGGGATTTGGTGGTAGGGTTTGATGGGATTTGATGGTAGGGTTTAGAGGTGGGGTTTGATGGTAGATTTTGGTAGGGTTTGATGGCGTCGTTCGGTCCCATTTATAAAATATTTTTGTAACCGTGACCTTCACCTAGCTCCCTGATTATTTTTTCTTCGACCGGTCCCAGTTGATATAGCTTTATTTACCTGTGTACCGGACCCAGTTAACCCTGGCCGAAGTGGGCTCAAATCGTACTTACTAAGGTGCTTATAGAGTAAGGAGAAAGTAAAGACCGTAGACGAGTGAAAGAGGGTGAGCCGCGAGCAACAAGTTTTTTTCTTCATATTTTAATTTCTAACCAGATTTTTCATAAAGCGATCTCTGACGGCAAAACGATTTGATGCAAAAAGGTGATATTGACCGCATAAATGAAGAACTTTTTGTTCAATTTTAAAAATAGATTTGCCGATATATCACTAAAATTTTCTCTTTATTCCTCAATAGAGTCAAACACATGTTTAATAGAGAAAAAAAATGCAAAAGAAAGTACCAGCAAATGCTGCTTATAATAGTGTGCTGTTGCTAAGAAATGTGCAGGAGCAAGAGGGGGAGTAGGTAGTGTTATTCTCGTTGTTATGCAAGAAACAGTTTCCTTTCCAAATTTTAAATTTTATATCGTCTCTATCGTAAATAAAAAATAAGTACCGATTTAACCTTCCTTTAAAAAAATTAAATCTACCAAAAAAAATTTTTAGTTGCCTACTTCATCAAATAATAATTTTAGTCACTCTCAGAACATGCCTTTTTGTGAAATTATTTAAAAAGTATTTTTTTTCTTTAATTTTGAAGTTGATCATTGTGGTACAGCTAATCGAACTTAACTTAAGGATTTCCGTTATACTAAGCGATCTCTGAAACATTTTTCGTTACGTTTTAAACCTAAATTCTGGGCGTGCGACCAACCTCACATCCTACCACCCAGCAAATACTGATTTTTCGATTTCCGTCGGCTTTTACTATTTAATCGAAAAATAAAATAACATATTTTTGGTGTTGCCAATTTAATTTCAAGAATTGAGGTCAGTGATCTGAGATCAAAAATATTATCTATTCCCACTTTCAAAAATATATTTCCCAAAAATGTTGCGAAAATTTTTCCGATTGTTCGTGAAAAATGTTCGCTGCAAATGTTCGTTGCAAATTTTCGAGTGTTCGGGCAAACGTTCGTCGAAAAAGGTTCGCCAGATTTGGCCCAAATTTTTGGACGAACCTATTCGCTCTGTGTAAATGCGCCTTAAAACATACCAAAAAGCGATTGA
Organism: Oxystoma pomonae; assembly: GCA_963921995.1. Classification (NCBI taxonomy): domain Eukaryota; kingdom Metazoa; phylum Arthropoda; class Insecta; order Coleoptera; family Brentidae; genus Oxystoma; species Oxystoma pomonae. Next base: position 23,259,683 of record OY998164.1, on the reverse strand, counting down.
ACCAATTTAATAAATTATTATTTCGAAAATAATTTAATTTGACAAAATTATAAACGAATGAATTTTAATTTCCGCCCGGCAGTTTTCAATTATATGCGCGCAAAATAATTAGAATAATTTGAATGGGTTTTTGTTCTATTATTTTCATGAATATTTACTATAATTATTTCTCTACACTAATAATGTATGGTAACAATACAAAATTTATTGTCCCTACGAGCGTGCGGAAAAGTTATTCTTCCGCACGATTTTTTGTTTTGACAGTTGTACTTTTCAGCACGATTTTACATTTCCGCACAATTTCTTTACTTTTCCGCATGATTTTTACTCTTCCGCACGATTTTTAATGTAACGCACGATTTTCACTTCGAAGGACAAATTTTAATTCAAGATACACCTTAAATCAAATTACTATCTATGGGTGCTATTTTTCATTCAGAAAATGATAAGGTGCATTTACACAGAGCGAATAGGCTCGTCCAAAAATTCGGGCCAAATCTGGCGAACCTTTTTCGACGAACGTTTTCCCGAACACTCGAACATTTTCAGCGAACATTTTTCACGAACATTCGGGCAAATTTTTTCAAGATTTTTTGGAAATATAAATATACCACCAATCCCCACCACCAAATCCCACCACCAGAACCCCACAAAATGAAATATTTTTTATCAAGTGCGTCAAATCGTTTTTCCGTCGGAAAGGTTTTAAAATTGAATTTTTATATTACAAATCAGGTCAATGATTTACGGTAAATAATTTTTCTAATTTTTATTTTATTCCAAATATTTCTTTCAGCACTAGCGCTAAAAAGCAACTTTTCCGCACGAGTTTTGTATTGTTAAAAATGAAAATATTTGGGACTAATTAAATAATTTATGTAACTATTCTATATTACACAAAATGATACACATTTTGTAGCATTGTTACAAAATATTTACGTATTAAAAACATTTTTTTTTGAGAAGTAAGATGGACAAAAAACACTCGTAGGAAAAACATTGTACCTAACCGCTTTGCGTCGTTCGTGCAACTGCCGTCGCGTGCGGAAAACTACCACACTCCGCACTTGTTAGGTAAAAACTATTTAATTTTTTGATTTTATGCGATTTTTTTACATATATTTTATAGTTTCCCGTCCCAATAGGCGTCCCAAAATATTTGCCTTAAATTCTCAAAAGTTCAAAAAATACTTGATTTGGCAATGCCAACGAAAAATATCTTTTGTAAGTTCATCTTTTGGTTAACTCAAAAGATGTTTTACCATTTCCCCAAAACTTTATATTTTTCACTCTCTACAAGTAAAGTTGTTTCCATAAACAAATTACCATCAAAACTGTTTTGATATTCTCCTGAAGATGCTAACTTGGTTAGAGAAACACGTGCAGAGAGTGAAAAATTAAACCTTTGGTGAAGTTGAAAAACGTGTTTTGAATTATACGTTCACACCAAAGGTTCCAGCCGTCTTAGTAGTTTCTTTTGGGTTGCTGGGGACAAAAATTATCGAATAGAAAAGCAATATTTGCTTGACGTCAATATTGAGTAAGCTATTATCCTAGCTAGTGCGGTAAGTTCATCTTTCCCGGACGCGACTGTGAGAAAGATACTTTACGCACGAGTTGGGATCAATATGTTTTTCTACGACCAAAGAAGTTAAGAAAAAAAATCGATAATAAAAATTTCTAAAGGCGCATTTACACAGAGCGAATAGGTTCGTCCAAAAATTCGGGTCAAATCTGGCGAACATTTTTCGACGAACGTTTGCTCGAACACTCAAACATTTGCAACGAACAAGTTTCAGCTAACAGTTGCCACGAACATTCGGGCAAATTTTCGCAAGGTTTTTTGGAAATAGATTTTTGAAAGTGGGAATAGATAATATTTTTGGTCTCACATCACTGACCTCAAATATTTTATTTTTCTATTAAATAGTAAAAGCCGACGGAAAGCTCAACATTATTATTTGCTGCGTGGTAGGTTGTGAGGTCGGTAGACATCTACTAAATAAGTTTATACCTAATTGTTGCTATTATACTTTATCACTGTTATGGTTTTCCTTAATTAAGTGTAAATTCATCAAACCCCACCACCAAACCCCACCACCAAAACTCCACAAAATGAAATAAAGTAATACTCATTATATTTTATCAAGGGCGTCAAATTGTTTTTCCGTCCGAAAGGTTTAAGAATTTAATTTTTTTATTACAATTCAGTTCAAGGATTTACCGTAAATATTTTTTCTAATTTTTATTTTATTCCAAATATTTCTTTCAGCAAATTTTGTCCGAACACCATGAACCTTCTTACCCGAACCCCGAACCTTTTAGCCCGAACCTTTTGCGAAAAACTGTTATATCCATTCGTTTAGACCTTCATTATAAGAAGGACATAGAAAAAAAATTGGGTTCGGTCTGTCTGGTTGTCTATGAAGAAGGATAAGGTTAATTGTTTTATACTATCTATATGAATATTGAAAGGATCCTAGAAAAGCAGACAAGCAAAGTGAGTTGGAGGGGATTTTATGCATTGTACAATTACAAGTTATCTTCTTAACAATATTATGGGACCGTTTGCCGCAGGGACGTTTTGGCGCGGAGATGTTTCGACTTTTGACGTTTATAAAAATTGCGCAAGGAAATTTTCCCATGTTTAGAAAATGTTTACATGACCGGGTTGGTAAGGATTTTCTTCATTTTTATTTGTTACAGTGAGTACGATTTAATAAAATAAACGGTGGGGTTGGAATAAATAAATAAAGTTTTTATATAAAGGAGATGTAAAACTTCTGGCACCGAAACGTCCTAGACGAAATTAATAGCATGTGAATTTAAAACAAAACGAAATAAGAAAGAACAATATTTTTTTTCTAAAAGAAAAACCGGTTTCTTAGTAATCCAAAAACCTCATTCTTCTATCGGATAGCCTAAAAACGACATGTTTCTATAGGTTTTTATTTTTTTTAAATTACAAAATTACGATAGACAAAAGACAATACTTTCTTTGAACTTAACTAACTTTTTTCTTAATAGTCCAAACACCACATTCTTCTATCGGTTTAAAGAATTTCAAAAAAGCGACTTCCAAAAGATAATAATCAGCCAATAGTCTAAAAACAACATATTTCTATTGGTTTTTGTTTTTTAAAAAATTACAGAATCACGATAGAGAAAAGGCGATACTTTTTTTGAACTCAGCTAACTTTTCCTGTTATTAGTCTAAACATTCTTCTATCGGTTTAAAGAAGGAATAGACTCTAATTTTATTTTTTTTTGCTTACCGTAAACTGCGATATTAATAACCAAAAATGATGTTTCGTCAGACAAAAAAGACGTCAGCCAGAAGGGAACAATTTAAGCAACGGGAGTAATTTGTCCGCGCGCTGTAAATATTAATTTTCTGACGAGTCTTTAACGGGCTAAATTTTAATGGCAACTGTGTTTTAATCGATGACACCGTTCCATCGTTTTTGTTTTCGCCAAGAAGCTCAGTTTTCTCGTTAATATTGAAATTTTCACTTAAAATATCCGATCTAATAAGGCTGTCTTAATTAGTAAGTCAGTAAACTCTTTTTTATTAACTTTTGGCTTACTATCGCGGCATAATTGACAATAGAGACTTATCGGTACATATTTTTGATAGTTCCGCAGGAAGATTAAAAGTTTTCTGACATTTTTGTCATATAAACATGCTCATATTGTGCCATGCATAAAGTTGACAAACTAAAGTTAATGCCGTCCTTTAATACACAGCTCCCTAAAAGAGTTTTAAAAACAAAAATATACATTCTCCAAGTTTGCGTTTTTATAATCTTCCCAATAGCCTTGATCAAAAAAAACTTTGTTGGAAATTTGGAACCTTTGGTTGCACTAAAACAAAATTATGATTGTTTTCCACAAACTAAAACTACACTTTTTTGCACTCGACGCGCGTTTCGCTAACAATGTTAGCATCATCAGGAGACGATAAACAATGAACTAAATTAATCTACGCTCTATCTTATATTCAATCCTTTAGTGGGCGGAGATAAGACTAATAATTTGTGATTGATCACGATTTTTAATCCTATCTCCCCTCAACCAAAGAATAAAGTGTACTAAACGGGATGGATCCTCTATCTTTATTTAAACTAGTTCTGGATTTAATGATTTCCATACTTTCATATGCATTCAAAAGTCTTTTGTTTGGTACACTTTTTAGAAGTTTTAGGTTATCTAATGTGAATCTATGATTGTTTTCAAAAGCATGCTCGGCCACACTTGACTTTTCTGTTCTTCCGTATTTTAAGTGTGCTAAGTGTTCTTTAAAACGTGTTTGAATAGAGCGTCTCGTTTGGCCAACATATTTTTTGTCACAATCCATGCAACTAATTTCGTAAATTCCACTTTTTTCTAGAACTGTAGTTTTATCCTTGGGATTTCCTAGTAAGCTTCCTATTGTGTTACCGGATTGATATACTAATTTAAGACCGGTGTTATTAAATACTTTGTGTAATCCTTTCGTATAATTAGGATTATAAGGAATTGATACAAATTTTGAGTCGCAGGTATCTTTTTGTCTGAAAAAGGTAGAATTCCGAAAGGTCTTTTGAAAAGAATGTCTATTTATCAGCTTATTTATTAAGCCTTCGTCGTAACCGTTTTCGCCAGCTATATTCCTAATCCTATTCTTTTCTGCTTCAAATCTTTCTTTGTTTAAGGGGAAATTTACTAATCTATATGTTAAAAAGTGCAAACTTGCAAGCTTATGTTGTAAGCAATGAAAAGAGTCATTTGGAATATACCTGTTGGTGGCCGTGCCTTTTCTGTATAGGTCAAAGTCCAATTTATTTTTATTTCTTATAACTAAAGTATCTAGAAATGGCAGTGTACCGTTGTTCTCTGTTTCATAAGTAAATTTAATAGTGGGAAATTTGTTATTTATTTTTTCCATAAAATTTTCAACACTAGTTACTTTAGTGTTGAATACTGCAAACACATCGTCTACATACCTGAACCATACTCTGGGGAAATACTCAAATTCTTTACTTATATCTGATTCAAATTTGCTCATAAATAGGTTTGCGATAAAAGGTGATAAACTATTACCCATTGTGGTTCCTAAAAATAACTACTACCAGCAATTAGAAGGATTGCATGGATTGTGACTAAAAATTCAGCTGGGGAAAGGGGCGCGTCGTAAGGGGGAATAGCCTCTTTTTCTTGCAGTAGTTGGTATATTTTTTGTATAAAATTATGTAGCTTAAAATTTTCTGATTATTAAATCAATAAAAAGGTGCCACATAGACGATTTCAAAAACAAGTTTTGTTGATCAAGGCTATTGTGAAAATTATAAAAAACGAAAATTTGGAGAATGTACATTTTTTTTCTTGAAACCCTAAATTTAGGAAGCTGTGAGTATTTTTGACAGTTCCAGCCGAAGGTTTTTGACATTTTTGTCATATAACCACGTTTCTAAACATGCTCATATTGTGCTATCCATAAAGTTGCCAAATTAAAGTTACTGCCATCCTTTATTAAAAGTAGGCACAAACATTATGTTACTCAACATTATTTTGACAGCGTCGCAATCAAAAAAGCTCTGGCTGGACAGCCTAAACATAGGTTTTGCATAGCCCCAGCAACCAAGAAGAGCGCCGCGCCGTCCCAATAACGCCCATAATGTGTAAGTATCTAAAAATATGTAGTAATTGTTCACCTTTGTGTGGAACTGTCAAAAATAGTGCCGAATTTATCAAAGTCAGCCTAACTTTTGATTTTTAAATAGAACAAACTGTATATGTTTACATTTTTGGATTCCTGGGAACGTTCTGCGTTCAAAAGTACACCATATGTCAAATTTTGACAGCTTTAGAAAAATTAAAAATATTTTTTTTTTCAATCTAGGTGGCCATGATGGACTAAAAACTATCATTTCGATTTCAGCTAATTTAACAAAATGCTTTACGCCTAATTTGATCGCGTTTTTAAATTTTAAAATGAAACTACTCCATTTTTTCAAATAGATTGATATGAGTTCACTCTATCAGAAAAAATGCTTAGTTTATAAGAAATAATTTTCAACAAAAAAATCAGTAATCAAACAAATATTTAATTTTTTATAATTTATTTTTTTTTTTAATTTTACAATTAGTAAGCTTTTTATACTTAAGAAGGTGCTAGATTTCCTTTGAACTTTTAAAAACAAATGCCACTTAAAAACCCACTTGACCATGACAATGTTCTTGGGATTTAAAAACACAATAAAATGTTGGTCTCAGAAAACCATGGAATTATGGGATGAAAACAAATGCCTTTATTTTGACAGATTATTTTAAAAGTTGTTGTATCAAATTTAAAACGCAATCAACTTAAGCGTAAAGCGTTTACAGGGTGTTTTTTATTTTTGTTAAATTAACTGAAATAGAAATATACATTTTTGGTCCATCGTGGCCACCTAGATCGGAAAAAATATTGATTTTTATTTTTTTAAAGCTGTCAAAATTTGTATGTGTATGTTGTATTTAAAAATCAAAAGGTAAGGGCGATTTCCGGTAAAACCGGAAGCAACCAAAACGTCAAATTTGACATACATATGTTACTCAAAAATTTAAATGTGCTATCTTTATATTTGTGGAAAAAAAGGGGGTGAACCACCCTCCTGAAATCCCGGTATATCTAAACTCCAACGTCATATTGACTTTGCCAAAATAGTTTCTTAAAGAGTTAGTTGACGGACTAACATCATCAAGTTGGGTTTCTTGGTTGCCGTTGTGCCGAAGAGGGACAAACCCCGCGTGGTTCAAAAAACACTTTTTCCAAATTGTTCGGCCCTGGATGAAACTAAAAAACCCGAGAATGAGTGTAAAAGGTAATCTTATCATACCCCTTCATTCATGCCGGTAATCTGGCAGGATAACAATACCTTGAAGACTGAAAGATGCCTCGGCCTATCGGGGTTAAAGAGGACCATGGTTTGGAATCCACGTTAAGCATGAACGTACAAGAAAACAAATTAACAGAAATTTTCCCTTATTTTCAAAAAATATTTTTTGAACCCTCGTTTCTCTACTGATGCACAAAGCATAGGTATAGCCTGGGGGTTATTGTTTTTAACTCGTATGATACAAAACAACGAGTTTCTCCTGAATTTACTACCGAAATATGTTAATTTAATGCGAAAAGACTCGCTAAACTTTCGAAATAAATGACTGCTGTACATGTATGTGTTTGGCACCTTAAAATATTTTCTCTGCATAATAAGTGTGTGCTTTTTACCCTTACAGATAAAGGGTGATTGCTCCTTCTTGTCTGCAATTTTTTCTCCTCTTACTTTTTTCCAAAACATGTAAGGGGTAAGTCAAACTACATATTTTAATTTTTCAAGGGTCTCAAGGGGAAATCTTGCATAAGAAGCCCGAACTACTTTCCTGCCAGAGTCATTTCTCCTCTACCACGAGAGCTCGGGTAGTGTTGCATTCCTACCGACTAAAAGCCCCCGATTGTGGCTCCGACTAGCCTGATGGCTGGCGAGAGTCACTGCGCTGCAGCCATTACTGGCTTATTGGGCACCCTACTAGTTTGAGTATGAGTTTGTACAGGTCCTTAATAGACCAGTTCCTAGTGTTGATTCTAGTTTAACCACCCCATTAGATTTATCCCCTGTACGAGTTTGTACAGGTCATTAATGGAGCAGTTCCTAGTGATTATTGGGTCTAGTTCAACTTCCCCATAGGGCTATACCGTCCATATTCGGTCGCCAGAGCCTCGTCTGTTTTAGACAGAGAGCACCACGAGAAGGTCAGGTTGGCATTTGGATATGAGAGGCTAGATGCATTCGCATCATACCGATCAAAAACCTCTGGTCCCACGCTTAGTGAGTGTAAGCACGGTCTCCAACTGTTCCGAGCAAATATGAAGATTACATTATATTCGCATCACTATCCCTTACTCCATAAAAAGTACATATTTAAAAAATATAAACATAAAAAAGAGTTTTTATCGTCAAATTCATCATGGCTTCACAATTATTGGACTGCATAGGCTACCGCAAACCGCAAGATGAAAGTCATGCTAGGCGCATAATGGACCCATTCTGCCATACACCCGGGCACCTCCAAGCAAGATGCAAGTTTTCCAAAGAGGACTTAATTTTTGCCTGACACCTCTTTGTCGATGGCAGGGACCTTTAGACTGCGTAGTGAACCGCCGGCTTTACACGCCCTCCAAAGGGTGGTCCTGCTATATGTTAGACTGATATCTATCTAACATCGCTACCTTCCCAGCAGAACTTGATCTAGAAGATAGACTATTTCCTCCCAGCAGCTCGAAGTCATATGACCCGGAAATCGAATGGTCGAAGTCCAGCCAGTCACCAACGGTTACTTAGGGAAATTATAAACGAACTTATTACCAATTGCAGTGGCGGTCCCAGCCATTTGAAAAGGGGGGGGGGGCGGTTTCGATACGAAAAAAAAACTAGAATAAAAGCATAGCTTTTATGAGGAACATATCAATATATGCAAACAAAACTTAGTAACTACAAATGCGGATTTGATCTTAAATATATGGGGGGGAGGTATTCAGATTTTAAGTCGTTTATTTCATACATTTTTTATTTTAAAAAATGTGCGCCAAAATTTTTTTGAGAAAATGACATTCAAAATGCAATTTTTCAATCAATGGTTTCGAAGCGCAGCAGGCGAAAATTTTTAAGAAAATTGCGCTAAAAATTGCATTTTTTTATTTAAAATTAAACTAAAATTGTAAATATGGGTTGGGCCACAAAATTCCACACTTTTTGGATTGGCTATAACTTGTGACATAAGTGCTCGATTTTTAAAGATATTCGTTTTTTTGAAAGATAAAACGTGATAATTTTTTGATTCAGTTGAAAATTTTAAATTTCTCAAAAATCCAAGATGGCGGACAGTTTTTATGTATCACTGTTTATGTATATATCAACGTATCATTTAATTAAATCGGTTGAGAAATGAAAAATTTATAAGCTTTAAGATTATGAGTGTTTTGGCTTAACATTGGAAAAAAATCACAAAATTACATATTTTTTCAATTTGCTATAACTTCTGGCCTGATTACTTAATTAAAAAAAAATATTCTTTAAAGAGACAAAACATGAGAGTTGCGTCCGTTTGTTCAAAATTTGACATTAAAAAAAAAATCAAGATGGCGGATAGTTTTAAAAAGAGTTAGATTTTACACTGGACAAAAAAAATTAGTATTTATAAATCTACATTTTTTTCTTCGTATATCGAAGTATCACCTAATTAAATCGGATAAGAAATAAAAAAGTAATGCGTATTTATATTCTTTTTCTTAAATAAATAATTAGGTAAAAAAATATAGCAAATGGAAATGTATGTAATGATGTGATTTTTTTCAATGTGACGCCAAAACACTCGTAGTCAAAAAACTTATAACTTTTTTATTTCCCAACTGATGTAATTAAATGATACTTCAATATATACAGAAACAATGAGAGTTTGTAGTGAAAGCTTTAGAGTTGGTACATTGTCGCACATAATTTTTTTTCAGGGGGGGGGGTGAAAATTAAACATTTTTTAAAACCGTCCGCCATCTTGGATTTTTTAGAAGTTTTAAATTTTTAACCGAACCGAAAAACTCCCACGTTTTATCTTTGCAAAAAGCCAATATACTTCAAAATGGAGTAACCAAGTCAAAAGTTATAGCCAATCCAAAATGTGCGGAATTTTGTGGCCCACCCTATATATCAATGGTTTCAAAGCGCAGTAGGCGAAAATTTTTAAGAAAATGACACTACAAATGCCATTTTTAAAACAAAATTAAACTAATACCGTAAATATCAAAGGTGTTATAGAGCCGCAATTTGTGCCCTACTTTTGATTTTCTAAATCTTTTCATACAAAATTTAAAGCAAGGGTAGAAGGGGTTAACTAACCCCCTATCCCCCTGAAATTCACGCTCAAGCAGTTTATAGTTTGGTCAAGTTTGTAAATTCACCGATGAGGTCACCGATGAAAACAATCGAGTTTGTAAATTCATCATAATTCTACCCGATTGATTCCCCCAATTCATTAATTGATGGCCTTCCCGATGAACGCCATTAACGTCATTTATTCAGCTGTTTTTTGTTTTCAATATTTTTGACGTTTTTTTAATAAATATTGCCAACTCGATAAGAAGTCGCGTTAAAACTATTTGAAAGACATTTTTCAAGGACTAATGCTGGGTTTAAACACAATAAACTAATATAATAATAAGAACAACCAATAAAAAATCATATTTGTTATCACATGGTCACGTTTGACCAATTCGCAGGGCTAATTCTTATTTATTGTTTTATTTTATTCGCTGTATAAACCTAGCATAAAGAGATAAAAAAATCTTCAATTTGAGCTGGTATGAGATGGACATAAGTTTTATCCTCGCCATATTCTCCTGAAGCCCTACGACGATTTTTTCGAAAAAGCACACATTTCTCAATTGAAACAAAAAATAGGGTATAGCGAAATTCTGACTGATTTTTATCGTGTTTTTTTTAATTGTCGATGGCTTATCGAACTCAACGACATGATGAACAAAATCTGATGAATTTACAAACTCGCCCTATTTAGAAACGACTTTAGTTAGTTTTGCATTGATTTTGACTTCACGTTTTATAAAACTTGGTATGAATATGTTCAGATCAAAAATACTTTTTTATATCCGAAATGATTTTGTCTAAAACTTGTTTATAAATATAAACTGGTTTGTTTATTCTTGGTGTGAGGAATTGAAGGTCAAACTGTCCCAAAATACTGTGGTGAGATTCTAGAATGTCTTTAAAGGCATAACTAGAAACAGATTTGTAGAATGTCTTTATTTTCCCACCGGTTTCAAAGTAATCTTCAGGCCGAAATGACTTAAGATATAAAGGTTTGATTCCTCTGAAACTGGTTGCTAAGTTATTTTATTATACTCCACATGGATACTTTAGAAGATCTTTAAAGGAACTTTCCGCAATTTTTCGTTTTTTCTCCAAAGACTTCAGGGTTACCACCAGCATCTTTGTTGTCTACTTTTTTCTGGAACAAAGGGCGGGGGGCGATCGCCCCCCTGCCCCCCCCCTGGGACCGCCACTGCCAATTACCACAAAACAATCCTTTCTGGGTGCTATACATTTAAACCACCTCCCGGAGGAGGTCCAAAAAATCACCAACTTTATAGCCTCAAACACAGATAATAAAGCTGTTATGTGGCAAATTTTTGGCGTAATTACCATTTGCCATTTTGAAACCTGTCAAAAAAAATTAGTTTTAGGGCATTTTCTCCTAAAATATGGTATATTTAATTTTAAAATAATCAATACCTTTGTGTCTTTTCTTTATGGGTAAGTGTTTTTTGAAAATTGGTTTTAAAATTTATTATCTCCCACAAGTATAAATATTTAGACCCGTGGGATTACTATGCGAACGCACTCTATATCTATACATGGATCACTTAGGAGACTAGGTAACTTTTTTTTAATCTGTTCCGATTACATCCGATATGAAGTCAAATATAGGATGAAGAGGGCTGCAATAAGAATAAAAACCAAACGGATCTCCTAAGTGATTAAATTATCCCACAAATTGAGTGAAGAGAACTAAAGTCAAGAATCGACGCTGCCTGGAAGAGGTGAAGCAAACAAAAATCGGCGGCCGTCGCACAGTGGGAAAAATCCAGAGTGTACCCACTAAAACTTTTGCTGATCATATAGTCCAACCAAATTAAAATAAAAGACAAAAAAATTTTTAACAGCAGTTTAATGACTGAAAATGATAAAGGGGCTTTTGATAAACGTTTTTAAAAAAATGCGTGAGTGGGGCTTTTGCGGGGTGGATTTGGTGGGGGGAAATGGGGAGAAAAATGGTATTATTGTATTTTCCGGCAAAACTGAACGTCATAGAGTAAAAACATCAATACAAAAATTGTAGACGGTGTAAAATTCTACAACTTTTGTAAATGTCACTTTTTCACATAATCTCAAAATCTTCGAGAAAAATGCGAAAAATCGTAATATTTTAATTTTTTCGTTTGTTATTTTTCATTTCCGCAAAAATAATTGTATTTTCAGGACACTTTGACAAATATACCTCTCTGTGTCTTTAATGCCTACAATTTTTTTTAGCTAAAAAAGTTTAACATTTTTTAAGATATGAATTTTTTTCTATCTAAATCACTTTTTTTTTCAATAAAAAATTCTACTCAGGAAAATTCTCCTTGTATTTTTTCACGTTGCTCATTTTTTTTGTTTTGACATATACTTTTTGGTAGGATAATAAACAAATTATAGTTACAGTTAAAAAATATGCACAGAATTGCAAAAAAACAAATAGTGACTTTTGCAACAATGAATTTTTCAGCAATTATTATTAATTTCCTTTAATTAAAAAAAAAATCAACAACCGATTACAACATCGGTATTTAATTTACTACGTTTATACGCGCCTAAAACCCGTTTTATATAAGAACGGTTTTAAATAAAGTCGCTTTCTCCTTCATTAAAATCGTTTTCTAACAGCTGCTCGATGTACTGTCAATACTCTTACCTTACAGTTTCTCACAAATTAAAACATATATATTGTTATATTAAAAAATCCTTATATTACATTTTCTCTAAACGCTAATAAAACAACTAAGTTAACAATTTTTTTCCGGTTTAAAATAAAATTGATTTAGTATTTAAAATTGTTCTAATGGTATGTTTAGGAAAAGCATTTTTAAATCGTCCTTTGTTTAAAAGCGCTTTAAGAGTACCGTATAAACAAAGTAATTGTTTGACCTAAAACTTTATTTTTGTGTAGTATTGCTATTAATATCTTATTTCGATTAGTAAAGTGTCATACATAAAATTTTCTAAATTTTCACAATGGGTATTTATATTACTGGCTCACGAAAAATCGTAAGGTAATCTCTTGGAGCTTATTAAGCTGGAATTTTTAATTAATTAATCAATTAATTAATTAATTAAATTAATGAAAAAATTAATTTTTAATTAATTTATTTTTAATTTCCAACAAGAAGCTAAAATTTTAAGCTATTTCCGTCCAACAGTTATTTCAATAGAAATAGAAAAAATCCGCCTCTAGTATTATCCTGATTTAAACAGAGTTTACAAAAAATAGACACGGATTTTAGATTCAAATTTATTTAGAAGGTAAAAAAAATAATTTTAATTAATATATTAAAAAAATATATTTTAATTGTTAAAATAAAATAAAAAATAAGTGCACCAATCGATTCTACGACTAACAACTTTTTGTTTATGTATGACACTTTATTAATCGAAATAAGATGTTTGTAGCAATACTGCACAAAAATAAAGGTTTAAACAAATGACGGTTTGAAAATGTTTGTCCGAGGCATATCATTAGAACAATTTTAAATACTAAATCAATTTTATTTTAAACCGGCAAAAGAATTGTAAACCTAGTTGTTTTATTTGCGGTTAAAACAAATGCAATATAAGATTTTTTTAATATAACAATATATGTTTTAATTTTTGGTAAACTGTAAGGGAACAGGATTGACAGTACATCGATCAGCTGTTAGAAAACGATTTTAGTGAAGGAGAAAGCGACTTTATTTAAAACCGTTCTTATATAAAACCGGTTTTAGGCGCATATAAACGTAGTAAAATAAATACCGTCTACTTTGTGTTTTTTCGAGAAATAGATGGTGTAATCGCTTGTTGATTTTTGTTTAAATTGAAAGAAATTATCAACAATGAAATGAAAAATTCCTTGTTGCAAAAGCCATTATTTGTTTTTTTGCATTTCTGAGCATGTTTTTTAATTGTTACTATAATGTTTTATTATCCCACCAAAAAGTATGTGTCAAAGCAAAAAACAATGAGCAACGTCAAAAAATACTATGAGAATTTTCCTGAGTAGAATTTTTGATTGAAAAAAAGTGATTTTGACCGAATAAAATTAATATCTCAAAAATTTTTCAACCTTTATATCTAAAAAAAATTGTAGGCGTTAAGGACACAGAAAGGTATATTTTCACAAAGTTTCGTGAAAATGCAGTTATTTTTTGGGAAATGAAAACACCATAAAATAATGACACCATCATGTAGATTCTACTGAAACATTAATTATAAACAGTGATTTACTAGGACAAAGACAGTTAATAGTTCTTAAAAAAACAACCTTCAAATATACGACGGTCTGGCTAAAAAGCAATCATTAAAACATAAAAACATAAGTAACGACAACATAGAATAATTGGACTTTGCCGCCACACTTCAAATGTTTTCACGAATAACAACATAAAAGGTTAAATTATTTCCGGAAATTTTTACGAGCCCATAAATATTTTGAAAATTATCGAGAGTCGAAGACGAGGGATAATTTTGAAAAAATATTCATAAACGAGAAAAAATGTCAGAAATTAATTTAAACTTGTGCGGTATAAGAAACTTCCGCACCAAATTAAAGTAGAGAAAAAAAATGTATTAGTGCAAATATTTTTATTAGGATTAGCCGCTTACGGCCCTACTTTTTTACTCAATTAAATGTATTCGCAAATCGTCTTTATTGGACCAAATTGGCAAATGTGTGACTCCTATAACTATAAATTAATCTCTAAGACCTGAAGATGACCCAGTAGGACCGAAAGAGGCCAATCCTAATAAAAATATTTGCACTGATACACGTTTTTTCTCAAAAATAATTTTTTACTATGTTTTCACGTGGAACTCAATACGTTTTCAATGCGATTCATTTTCAAACCATCCATGAAAACGCGGCGAATCGATTTTTTTTTTAAGTTGACCCTGCCCATTTTCAATACCGCTTTTTTTGGAATAGTATGGGAATCCAACTGCATGAGAAGAGGTATCGTATCGAACTGACTGATAACACCAATAAAAACCTGTTAGCACTTCCAATATTCCTGCAAAAAGTAGGTATACAGACCGCTTCAAGCTACTGCGAACATAGGGCGAAAGAAGTCTAATTTGCCAGTGTACGTACATGCAGAGACACCGCACGCCTATCAGTGAAGCAACCAACACTCAGGCTTTCGATCGCCATTCGCTGCCATTCGCCGCCATTCGCCGCCGTTCGCCTTGTATTTAGTACGCCTCTAACCACGGTGCTGTGTGGAGCGTAGTCAATGAAACCGGAATTTGGTCAATAAATACGCAAATTTTTATAACGTAATTTTCTTATTTTTTTGTCACTAATAAATAAGAGCGTTTTATTGTCAACTGCTCAGATTTATCAGTGACGACGTGTTACAATGAAAATAATAAGGAGAAACAAAATAAAAGCAAGTTCTCAAAATAAAATAATACATCCTAAAAACCAAAAAGATTCTCCCAGTCAAAAAAAAATTAAAGCAAATGTTCGAAAAGTCCTCCTTGCTCGGCTAGACAATATCCGAGCCTACTATAAAAACCTCTTCCAACGTTTCCAAGCATGTTAGGGATGATAATTTGAAAAGCTTCTTCAAAAACAGATAGAAGTCATTAGGAGCAAGATCGGGAGATCGAGCTGGCCATAAAATAGTTCCCCGTGTACTTATAACCCGATTAGGAAATTCATTATCAAGATATTCCCTAACAAGGCCAACATTGTGAGCGGAACAACCATCTTGTTGAAACCATGTTTCACCAAATCTTACACCTAACAACTGCCTAGCAGTTGGAATAATGTGCTGCTGCAGTAGATCCAAGTATCTAGGACCATTCAAATTGCAATTGCCGTTAACAAAAAATGGCCCAATTACGTGTTCCCCTACAATACCCCCCCCCCAAACATTTAGTTTTTGGGGATACTGTGTTCTTACGTCAAAATTCAAATGCAAATTTTCCCCCGACCAATATCGAACGTGTGCTGGGTTATGACGATTTGACCATTTGACCATCTGCACTTTTTCGGCAACTTCTTAGACATCCATTTTTAGTTTTAAAAATGTATTATTTCAATTAAGAACTTACCCATCTGTTTCTCGAGCAAGGCAGAAATAAAACAAAATAATAAAAACAAAATGAATTTCCAAAAAATAACACTGCAGCGTGCTTTGAATCTACCTCGGTCGTACGGCACGGAGAGTAAATTGGACTTGATTCCCCCTATGTTCGCAGTAGCTTGAAGCGGTCTGTATACCTTGATCTTAATTATATTGTTGTGCTGTAAACTTATTGACTTTAAAAAAGTCAACAAAGAAGTAGCATTGGCAAAAACTAACCTCAAAATGCATCATGCAAATGTCAAAAATTGAAATCGTGTTCAAAACGCATCGAAATCGCATCATGAAAACCCAAAAATGAATCGTCTTAAGAAGGTATCCAGCTCCACGTTAATGCATAGAAAAAGTTGTTCAATGTTTATGTAAGTAAAATGTATCAAAATAGGGGTTTATATTTATTGTTTAAATAAAGAAATTGAAACTAACTTGTAGAAAACAATATACTCTGAAATTACGTCCAAAAATTTCCGATTTATTTCGCTGTTGGTTACCTAACCAAGTGAAAACAAATTCCGAAAAATTCTTGTCTTGCCACGGTGACCTGTTAAAGAATGCCATTTTGATTGCTTTAAAGTACTGGTGTGGAATTTTCAGCCTGATTAGGCTACGCGTGTATTAACAAATATGGATTTTCTTTACAAAATTTGAGCAGTTTTATCAAGATGAAAAAAGATTTTATCATTATAATATTATATCATCTGACGCGGGATCTGCTTTATAAATTTCGCCAGAAACTTTTTTCCCACTGTGTGTCTGAAAACCAGCTCTAATAATTAAATTTGGTGCTCTAAAAGCTTGCCTTTTAGGAAGGAAAATTGCATTTGCGCTTTAAAACATGTTGGAACCATTTACTACGTTCATGTGGGCCTCTTAAAGCGCTTTCATATGAGGACGGTTTAAAAATGTTGTCGTATAAACACCACTAAAGAAAGAGGTTTATCGCTTCAAAACAGATTTTAGGGTCGTTATAAACACTTTAAGGCTATAAATTCTCCCCAGATTTTAAGTAAAAAAAGTACAACTGGCAACGCCTTGTTCTTTAATTTTTTAATCTTTTGCCAGAATTCACAGGGAAAACTAAACATCAGAATTAGCTGAAATTTCGCAGCGGTGATCATTTTTAAATGCCGAACAAAAATATCTGAAGGATTTTTCAAAAGAACCAAGGGAACTTTACTGGCTCGATGGGATTACTAGGAATTCGCATAGAAACATTCGGCGCCCATAGCCCTACATAATTTTATTTTTATTTTGATTCAACCATTTTTTTTTAAATTTAAATTATTGCGGCATAGAACAAAGTGAAATCTTGGAGTGCAAAGGATATATTTTAGAACCTCAGTTTCAAAAACACACGGATAGTTGAGTACTAACAAAACAGGTCAGTAAAGCTCCATTTAAAGGTTGGAAAGACTCTTGCTAGTCGTTGACGCTCCTGTTTAAAATAGAATACGATTATTTGGTCTAGCGCCAGTAACCGATTAATAAATCTGCATGCTTTTAAGTTAACCTGTTGTCTGTATCAGCTAGCGGACGTGTTTCCAATTCAATTATAAATGCACCTGTAAATGTAACCTTAAACACTACATCCAATTACTTTAATCCGTAATTCGCCGGCGTTTTTTTAGCAGGTAATTCTGCAATAAATGCTTTTCTTTTATTTTAGTATCTTACTTGGTTTTTTAGCGGAGCATAACGCGAAAAGTCAAAATAAGTATCCTAACCCCAAATTTTTGACTCGCTGCTAAAATATTTCTGGTGTACCACTGTGGATAAACATAAATAAAGTCTCCGCGTTGCCATGGAAAACAAATTCAATGACGTAAAATTTTGCAAAAAATTAAGGTCGACATAGTTAAATTGATTTCCCGTACAGTGTTGCTAAAAACTATTCCATAGATTGTAACGACGACCTTAAAGAATCTCTGCGCATTGCTTCCAACTAAAAAAAATATTCAACCCTGGTTTTAAACTGACCTGTAATATTATTTAATAAAGGAAATATAAACCCTCGAAGAAAGCGATTTTATTTAAAACCGTCCTTATACAAAACCGGTTTTATTCACGTATAAACGTAGCAATTTACAAAATGGAGGGAAAGTTTTAGCGCTCTAATAAATTTACAGAAAAGATTTGTGGCGTAGAGGGCAAAGGGTGAGGGAATAAATCGGAAAAAAGTTTTTCCTCGACCAGGATTTGAACCCGGGACCTCTAGAATACCAGTCTAATGTACTGAGCTATTGAGGACATGGGGTTTTGACTGGCTATTCGGAAATCCTTTCGTCCGATTCATCTGTTATTAGTGGGGAGATCTTTGAAGCCTACTGCGGCTTCATAAACCTAAAGATGTTATAAAGACAAGGAGGTACACATTCACGATAATTAGTTTCCAACTAATAATTTCAGCGAAATATATGTACAAAATGAAGGGACAATTTTAGCGCCCCAACAAATTTACAGAAAAGATTTGTGGCGTAATGTGTACCTCCTTGGTTTTATAACATCTCTAGGTTTTTGACGTCGCAGTAGGCTTCAAATATCTCCCCACTAATAACAAATGAATCGGACGAAAGGATTTCCGAGTAGCTCAGTTGGTAGAGCATTAGACTGGTATTCTAGGACCCAACTAGCAATTTGTCGACGACTCAACGTTGTGCACCGCGTGCCAACGTTGCGTCGCAACGTTTACTTTTACTCAAACACCACCCACTTTTGCACTAATTTGGTGGATGATTTTTTGGTTGAGTCAACGTCCCGATCGCAACTACAGTTGAAGTAATAGTTCCATGGGTTTTGGAGTACAATTATTTGTTCAAAATATTGTTCATTACGTAAAATGATAAATAATTCGACTACAAATTAAACTATTTCTAACACCATAATATTTTTAAAATAAAATGATATTCTATGTCATATATCATGTTTCGCATCATCAAAACATGCGAACCAATGCCAAAATATATAAACAAACGGTAGTTTACTGTCAAATGTGCAGGTCGTAGCTTTAAAAAACAAGCGCGCCCTCGATTAAGATGATTTTATGAAATTAAAAAAATCATGATTTAAAAATCGCTTCGAAAAACCTCTGAAGGTGTTGCTTAGGATTCCTAAAAACAAAATACGAATTTTTACATGCAAAAAGATCGTAGTTTATTGTACAAAAAAGTAAAAAAATAATTTTTAATATTTGTGTACATATTAGCATACAATGGTTTTTACAATCAATTATAGCGGCACTTATTAGTTTCTATGACAACCAAAGGAGTCCCGTATCTCGACCGCTTTAACTTTGTCTTGAACTGATCCCCTAATCGAAATTGCTCCACAGTTTGGCTTTCTGCTGCTCACTTAATTTCCGTCCTTGTTGTTTACACAGGACCTTCCTTTTTCTTTTCCGTCACACAGCTAATGCTAGCTAAAGCCTTCTGCGACGAGAAAATATCGAAGAATATTTATACAAATTGTTCCTTTTCATAGCGCAAAATGTTGAAACAAAACTAATAGAAACTTTACAAAACACTTTTGACGTTTGTATGACAGACAGCAGTGCTCCAAAATTGGTTTGTTGCAAATGTAACAGAAAACTTAGTTTAGTTAGATGAAAACAGGCGCCCCCGCGTCTCCAACAAACTGGCCAGAAAACGTGGGGCAAATTGATTAATTTTCGGTTTAGCATACACCGATTTGTAGTCGACGCCTTCACAACTAAGGAATTACTGTTAGTAAAATATACGGTCATAAATAGTTGTGATGGCGACTGAAGTTGTGATAAACGTTTAGGCGTCGTAGAATAGTCGAAGTTGTCGACGGTCGCCATGATAACTATTCTTTATCCGTAAAACAACGTTTCAAATTAGTGCAATTCTAATTGTTACAACTTGCACAACTAAAAATTGCTAGTTGGGGGGTCCTACGTATTCCCTCACCCTTTGCCTTCTACGCAACAAATCTTTTCTGTAGTAATTTAGGCTACCCTGAACAATAAATAATTTGCCTTAGGGATACTAAACCTATTTTTATATGAATTTTAAAAATGCATTTCTAATGGTAAAAAAGAAGCGTACAGAAAAGTTAAAAAAAACTTAATTTAGCTGAAAAATAAAAGAAACGGCCATTAACACGACTAGATGGAACTAATTGTTCCAAAAGTGTTTTCTGCTTTAATTATTCTGTTTTACAAAGTGACTTTGGATTTTTATTATAGTTTTTTTAGTTTCGCAATTAGGAAATTGCTTTATTTTCCTTTAATCTAAATAAATTAAAAAAAGTAGGGCGGCGGGGCAACAAAGAGCATTTCAATGGAATGGACCCAAATGTCCATTTCTCTCTAGTTTACGTCCACAAACATTTACAGGATGCTACAAATTGCATGTTTAACATTAGACATTTAAGCTGGGTGTACCCAGGTGAATACCCAAGCAGCACAACATGTCGACCCGGATTTACACCAAAATGGTGGATGATTTTTGAGTCCATACGTCATTGTGCAGTGACTGGAGTCGGAATAGTAATCGTTCTTGTTACGTCGTAAAATACGACCCAAAATGACTACACTAGCGCCCTCTTTGTTATTGAATTTTTGGATTATCGGTTACTAAAATGAGCTTATTTTTATACACTTTAGAAAATGACAAACAAAAAATTATAATTTGATAATTACCGTTTATTAAATGGTATTTATATGGCCACTATGAGAGCTAAATTTAAAAACGCAATTCGGTTTACTGACAAATATGCTTAGAAAAGGAATAAAAAAATACGCGCGCCCTTGATTTGTTTGTGTTTAAACAAAAAATATTGCTTTTTTTTAATGTAAAAAAAATGGATGCTACTAAAGCCCCCTTTTTAGGATTCCATGGTCAAATACCTATCTCGCCCGGAACATAAAACGTCTCCAAAATGCCATTCAATAGTGTTTGTAGTATTTTTTGCCGTGTTTAGTAAATATGAACAATGGCGGCCACTTCGAACATAAACGACGGTATCAAAAATGACGAATATTATGAGAATCCCAAAAAATACACGTAAATGGACTATAGTCGTCAAACATTCCCAAATGAACCACTTGCCACGACCGTTGGTTACTATCAACCCAACATGCGACTGGAAAACGCTCCAACAATTCCACCGATGATGTTGACAGCCCCCAAAACCTTATTTTTTATTCGATTTTTCTAAATAAATGGTCGGTGAACTGTGAAATAAAATTTAGTTTTTTCAATTATGGCAGGACGCTTCAAAGATCCTACTTCTTGAAAACAAAAGCAAAAAGTATTTTTAGTTAGCGGCAAGAAGTGAAACTGTGGATCAGACATTACTGTTTAAAGAGCACCAGTTTTTCTCTTTCGCCCATAAACCTATTTGTAGGATAATGTCATCTCTCTTTCACCAGTTGAGACAGTTATTTAAAATCTGGAGAGAGATAGGGCGATCTGCCGTACATAAGTTCGGCAGAGAAGGAGAATATAATGCCATTAGTTCCTTTGGAATCTTTTCTTCTTCACAAGAAAAGGATACTTAAGTTTGTCAAAACTACGGCCAGAAAACGTCGCAAGACCGGCCAGAATCGTCGCAAGTTCACGTAATGTGAAAGTTGTTTAGACGTTGATAAGTCGGCAGAACGTAACTAGATTCTCATGAAAACGTCCACACGACGTCACTGGTTTACTAGAAAATGCACCAACGCGTGACAGTTCGACTAAACATTGGGTAGACGGTTTACTGCAGTATTATCTAACGTTAAAGCAACGGAATTCTGTCGTAATATGTAAGACCGTCTGAAGATCACTAATTTATACACCTAAATTAACGTCCATTTAGGTGAAGTATGTGGTCATTGGTCAGAAAATTTGCGTTTGATTTTTGTTTATTTTGGTGTTTTGAGTTTTTTATTTTTTAAAAATTGTGCATTTATCTGGGCTCAATCACGAAGATCATACAGCCATTTTAGTTTAACAGCTGTTTATTTGACATTTCGGCTACAAGTAAAAAAAAGACAAGATGTAATAATTTTTGTAATAAACTTATACTTAAACTTTCCCACCTTTATGTTAAATAAAGTGACTGTTACTAGAAACAGTGTATTTAAAATTCAAACCAAATTTTTAATTTATGCTTAATCACCTGGGTAAACCCGGCTTTAAAGTTAATTTTCAGTTTTATCAGCATTCGTATCCTTATCTCTATCGAGTCGACCAATCAAGCAGGTGCCCTTTTAAAATCATGGTGAATGCGTGACAGCTCCAGTTGATTAAATGCACGAAAACCTCGTTAGGTACGATAAGGGAGTCGTAACACTCGACACATTACGACCGTCTCTACATACGAAATGATCTTTTGACGCATTTGATCAGCTGGAGCTGTCACGCATTCGCCATTAGTTTAAAAGAACACCTGCTCTATAGGTCGATGCGAGAGAGATAAGGATACGAATGCCGATAGACCCGAAATTTTATTTTAAGTGTCTCTTAATGTCGTTAATAATACTTTATTTAAACTCAGTTGACACTGACAACTTCAGAACTCAAATACTCTTTAGGTTAAGATTTTGCTTAGTTACCATGGCAACTGAATAACTACGTTAATCAAAACTTTTTGTTTTGCTGGTGTCTTCTCTAAAAAAAATTAGCATTGTTAAAAGTCAAAAAATATAATTTTAAAAATATTTTATTTTAAACACAATTTGGCGTGGAATTTTCTTACCGAATACCGCCAGAGGTTAAATCCGTAGGTATTTCCTTTGTGGTTAAAGTAAATCCTGAAATTTTTGTTCACTCATAAACATTTTTAGAAAATATTCATGACCAACAACAAATTTCCGGAAATAATTTACAGGGTGTTTGTTTATAACTGGAACACTCAGTATCTTTTTTATTATCGAAAATAAAGGGTAGGTATTTTTTTGTTGCCCTTAGTATACAGTGTGTGGCATTGTAGACATTTTTTTAAAATAGAACCCCCTGTATATTTTTGCATTTTTGAATTTTTTTAAAAACTAGCTTAAAAAAAATAAAACACTGTTTCAATATCTTTTGTGGTTCCTGAGATATTTGCGTTTCTTAATAATTATTGTCAACATGAATGTATTTCTGTATTTAAAGTTAATTTTTGTAAAAATTCAAAAATGCAAAAATATACTGGGTATTCTATTTAAAAAAATTAGCTTTATTGCCACACCCTGTGTATACCAAGGGGAAAAAACAAGTTGTTATAGCGCTTAAGTTCGTTGCAATTTACCGAAAAATTTTTGATTTCAAATCTACCCTTTATTTTCATTAATAAAAAGATACTGAGTGTTCTAGTAATAAATAAACAAACACAGTACAGTACAGTACAGTAAAATTGTCATAAATAAGTGGGGTACCTTGAAGAAAATCCAGGGAGGCTAAAATTTTGATGTGTTGTTGTTTTCCCCACTCCTCAGGAACTATCACAAAAAATATTTGGCAACATTTTTGTCCAAGTGCTTAACTTTCTGTAGTTAGTTTCCAAAAAGTTAGAAGTTACAAAAAAATCAGTTTTATTTTGACCAACCAAAAGTGATTTTTTTTAAAAACTTTAAATGAAAAAGTTGTAGATGTCAGAAAAATCTTATAAAAATTAATTAAACAGTCTTTCAGCTACAGCGACTAAAAGTCGATAATATTCTTTGAGAAATGCTTTCTGGGCATGCATGAAGTCGCGTGTTTTGGATTACTTATATATTATTATTTATAGTAAGTGCAGCACAAATGAGCTATCAAATTAAGGCATATAATGTGCGCTACACAAATGACCCGGTCTGTTGGCATGAAAATTGCCGATAGTATCTGATAGACTGACATCGTTAAACTGATTTTTTGTAACTTTAACGCCCCCTATCTTTTTAAAAACTAACCACAGAGAGTTGCACCTGTCACAAAAAATATTAAAAATTTTATGCCAAAAATTTTAGTTTTAACACTTTCTTGCCTCCGACCAACAGACATGGAGAAAATCGGTTCTAAGGGTTTTTCAAAATGGTGGATAGTTCCCGAAGAGTGGGGGAAACATAAACTTGCGAATTTTACTTGCAGACCAACCAAAGAATATACAAAAACTCAGCCTGTCCGGTTTTTTTAGAACTCAAATGACAATTTTATTGATGGACTACCACCATTTATGTAAAAAAAATCGTCGCGTTTACGTAAGCGATGTCACGTTACACAAAAGGACTCGACTATCGGTACCCGACTAAATGTCAGTCTGTCAGATACTTTCGGCAATTTTCATGCCGACAGACTGGATCATTTATGTAGCGTACGACACAAGCTTTAATTTGACACCTCATTTGTACTGCTCGTACTATAAATAATAATATATAATCCACATCACGCGACTTGCCCAGAAAGCGGTTCTCAAACCTCGGATGTAAATTTTACTGTGCTACAGTGAATATTTTGCATCTAGCAATTTTGCAGGTCAGTTCAATTTCGAACTAATTTTGAACCACTTTTAAAAATTTTGAACCACACCCCTTCCTGGTTTGTTTTATATTCAAAAAATCAAGTCCTGCTTTACACATGCCCATAGGTACTAGTGAATTTCCAAGAAAGATGGAAATACTTTTTCTTACGTGATTTCTGGTATATTTCTATGCCTTCCAAACTAACTGGATTTCAATTGGCTAAACCCCCCATTTTAAATATAAAAAATCACAGAAATTAGGGTGGTTAAAATTTTTTTAAAGTTATACAAAATTAGCTCGAAATTAGTTCAAAATTGTAAGCAATTTTTTTTGAGGGGGGTGTGGCTTGATGTCAACCTGCACCCCCCACCATAAAAAAAGGGTTACTAGTAGATTTTTCGAAATTATTTTTGGTGATATAAGGAGTTCGAAATTAGTTTTTTTAGTTTGAGATAGTTGATTTTCATTTTTCTCTACGCCTTAAATGAGGGGGGTGTAGCTTGCCGTCCGGCTGCACCCCCTATTTTGAATATACAAAAAACAGGAAGGAGTGTGGTGGTTCACAATTCTTAAAAGGGGTTTAAAATTAGTTATAAATTGGTTGGAAATTATAAGCATATCAAAACTCGAATATTTGGGGGGGGGTGTGGCATGAAACTTGTTCCAAAACAATGCCCTTTCCAATGACGCACATCTGTCACCAACACTGTTGTTAAATATAAAACTCGTTTTTTGACGTGAGAAGATTTCTAAACCTTTTCGAAATCATGCAAGAAATGTCATTTTGGCGTTGAACTGGTGACGTCACGGTTCAACACATTTCAAAGAATTTCAAAACCGCTCCTCGGAATGTTTGTCATTTTTAAAAATACGTGGGTAGTATGGAGCACCGGCTATTTTTTTTCTTTTTTCAATAATAAAATGATGGAGTCCGGATTTGGGAACCTGCCAAATGCAATCGAGAGAATTCCTCTTAGAGGTAGATTCGGACACTGCCAGGTAGCTTTCGTCAGGTGAGTTATTTAATGGTGGTTTTATAAACTGGAGAACTAAAAAAATGCAACACCAGAAAGGACAAATATTTTAAAAGTAATTTATTTATATATTAATACCTTGATGCTCTTAGTAATAGATTACATTTCCAAGAACATTCCTCCATGACAATCATCAAAAAATTAATAATGAGTGGCTCCTCCATGGTTATTTATGCACTCGTTTGTTCTATTGGGCATTTACAAAATAAGATGGTCTATATCGTATTGCCAAAGTTCATCAAGTTTCCAGGGGGACGTGGTAATCGACTAAGATTGCGTCCTATCATATCCCATATGTGTTAGATAGGCGACAATTCAGGCGATATTGCTGGCCATTCCAAAGTCTATATGCCAAGTTCATGTAAGAAGTCCATTGTTTCACGAGCAATATGCGGTCTGGCATTATCTTGTTGAAAGATCGCATTTGGGATAGTTTGTAGGTAGGGCTGTAAAACTGGCTGCAGCACTTCATCGATATATCGCCGAGCAGTCAGATTGCCGTTATTGAGGACTAGAAGTGATCTGCTTCCTAGACATATAACATACTAGACATATAGTTTGCTGTCTGGCTGTGTCACGTTTAACAGCAAAGTCTATATTTCGTCTCTCACCTCGAAATCGCTTAACCCTCATGCGTCCATCATGGCCACCTAAACAAAACCTGGATTCGCCGCTGAAGCGTATGGTATTCCATTCGTCATTCCAGTTTTGCCGCGCCAAGCGGCGAGCCTTATGTTGTGGGGTCAAAGGTAGCACCAAAAGCGGACGATAAACCCTCAGCCCTATACCAAGCAATCTTCGATTAACTGTTATCCTTGAAAACACTCGTCCTGTAGCTGCAACTAGAACGTCTCTTACTTGGCGTTTACTATCCCGTCGATTTCTGAGAGCAAGAAGTCTGAGATGCCGTAAATCACTGTTGATGGATTGGCATTAACCAATTGCAATTTCCCGTAAACCAAAACCAGCCTCTTTCATGCTCACGATGCGTCCTTTCTCGAAGTCGTTTAAATGATGAAATTGTTGGCGACCGTGAACTCTTGGCATTTTTATTTTTTAAGTAAACTGTAAGCAATCCGAAAAGACCAAAAACTACGAGGAAAATGATTTAAAATTTTTAGAAAATGTCTGTGAAAAAAGGAAAGATTAGAAGACAAAAAATTTATCAAATATTTCTTTTGAGATAAGGTATACACACAAATAATTTTCCATATACATGGTGTTGCATTTTTTTTGTTCTACAGAAATAACAAAATAACCACAGATTTATAAATCCGGGATAGGAAATAAAAACACCCAAAAGAAAAGCAATAAGTTAGGTTAGGTTTTGTAAAACTGTCACTGGGAAGTGCATTTTGGTGATAGCAAGAACCGATGATGTTTTGGTTGAACCGGTGACGTTACATTTCGAAATCACGCAAGCACCTTGTTCTATCTCAAGAACCGACTAAAATCAAAAAATACAATTTTGTCTATTTCTTGTTTCTTTTATAATAAAAGTTCGGGTTGAGTCGGGTCGATCTTTTTGACAGTGAGTTACCACGTTCTTTTTCATGTTTTTTATTTGACTATAATATCCACATTTTTTTTCTAAATTATTTAATATGATTCTTAAAATTTCTTACAATTATGTTATGTTTTAAACTTTCAGTGATTAATCGTAAACAGCATGAATTAAAGCTGCCGGTAACACAATAGCCATTAGTAATTGTACATCGAAAACAGCAAAATCAAAAAGAACAAAAATAAACTGAAAATCTATCCAATCAAGGAGATCAATCATCAATTATTTCGATCAAAACTGGTATAAAAAGTTAAGTAATTTACAAAATATTAGTGTGTATGGATCAAAAATATGGACTGCAAAGACAGTGGGGTGCTTTGGGGGTTAAACCCTTCCCCCTATAGCTATACCTCCCGCACTTTTTTGACCCTTTACTCCGGTTTGTGACGTGTGTTTAGTATGATTAGTATTTTTTTAAATTTTGCTTGCGGTGCTACAATTTAGAAGTAAAATTTTTGTTAAAATTTTTACCTGCGGCTCATTTATGATTTGGCAACAAATCTATATGTACCACCGCCACCCCTTATTGGCATCTAACCCAATCTACTCTTTCAAAAATATTTTACAAAAAACCTAAAAGGTCAAAATTTTGACAGAATTTTTTGTTTTTTTTGTCAAAATTCTCGTCTGCGGCGCTATACCAATATTAAATATTGTTACATATTTGTTTAATGTTATACAATTTTTTTGTCAACAATATTTGAAACGCGTAAAAAATAGCATTAAGGGTTTATTTTCAAAAAATCTGCAAATAAGACTTGGTTTTAAAAATAAGTATTTTTCATTCTAGGCTAATTTTTTCGTCCTTGGGCGTTACAGAAAAAAGGATTTGTGGGAATAAGGACATTTGTATCGTTACATACACCTTTAATTACTTTACAACGTTTCGATGTTGAATTGCGTCTTTTTCAAGCTAGAAAAAAAAATTTCTACATCAAAAATAGACACTAACACATTTTGAATTAATAACAAACCGCGTCTTAACATACACTAATATTACATCTAATTTAAAATATTTTTTTTAATAAGTATTAAAATTAAAAAGTAAGGTATCAGTCACTACTTATCTCTTATTTTATTTTCTTTGTGAAAACCATGGTCATTTCACCTTGTTCTGTCTGTATATAAAAGAAAACTTAATTATAATCTTTTAATTTGATAAAAAAATATTTATTTTTTAATTTCTTTTTTTAACGTAAAAATTAACACCCTATAATTATATTAAGTTTAATTAGTTTGTACGTGAAGTTCTTAATTTAATTATAGGGTGCTAATTTTTACAACAAAAGGAATTAAAAATTTAAAAAATATATCAAATTAAAAGATTATAATTAAGTTTTCTTTTATATAAACATGGAATAAGGTTAAATGACGATTGTTTTCACAAAGGAAATAAAAGAAGAGATAAATAATATTTGATACCTTACTTTTTAATTTTAATATTTATTAAAAAAAAATATTTTAAATTAGTGTGTAATTAGTGTGTGTTAAGACGCGGCTAATTCAACGGCGAAACGTTGCAAAAGAATTAAAGGTGTATGTAACGATACGTCCTTATTCCCACAAATTCAACACCTATTAAACCGCCCCTATCTAATTTTTAAATATCTGTCACAGGTAGGTAGTTGATTTTTATTAAATGATGAACCTCCCCCCCAGAGTCGGTTTCTGGCTACGCCACTAGTAAAGACGTATAAACTCGGCTCAAGCAAATCCACCCGAGGCAAAAAATATCGCATATGTTCTCATAAGAGTTGGAGAGTTTTTATATTGTTTTATAGGATTTTATAATTACGAGCCAGGATGATTTCCTTGCAAAAACTAATAAAAACCATCTCCACTTAAAGAGATATATCTTGGTCTCTACAAGTATATATTAATTATACTAACCCTCTTTCCTAAGTGGGTGAAGAAATCTGGTTATTATTTTGTTTAATGTAGGTTGAAAAGTAAAGAGGCTCTAGCTAGCTGCTAGCTGCTTCCTAAAGATAGCGGCACTGGTGTGCTTTTAAACTAGAATACAATTGAGAGGTTCTATTTTTCAATAAGTGGCTTTATAGAAAATGGCGCAAATTTCTCGTCGATAAACTGACCGACCGACAAATCGGTAATCCGTT
Organism: Oxystoma pomonae; assembly: GCA_963921995.1. Taxonomy (NCBI): domain Eukaryota; kingdom Metazoa; phylum Arthropoda; class Insecta; order Coleoptera; family Brentidae; genus Oxystoma; species Oxystoma pomonae. The sequence goes on along the minus strand of OY998164.1, from coordinate 23,230,567 downwards.
ACGCTCTAGGTTTAATTTGCTGGTAGTTTAAAACTCAAACCCGCACTTCTTTTATTTGTCATCGAGAATTTAACGAGACGTAAAACATATAAAATATTGTGGTAAAATAAAAATTTTAATCGAAATCCAGGCAAAACTTCTGTAAACCTCGAATGGGACTTTTATAAGTATACAAGAAATTTCCTTTTTTAGGATTATAACTCGATGGAAACTAATTTCGTACTTTAAAAAAGGTCGGTTTTCTATATAAAAAAAAGTTTCTTAGCAATTTTCAAAATTATTGGCGCTTGGCCGGTTGTAAAGTACAGGGGTATCCATTATAAATGTAACCCACCTGCCCATATGCCGGCTTGCATTTAAACCCAGAAACTGACTTCATTGTCAGTGTCAAAAAACTAGTCTGATTAAATTTGAATAATTGAAAAACTAGAATTAAAAAAAAAGTGGTCAATATTTTTATATAGCCTATAAAATTATCTTTAAGTTGATGAGATGGGACTCTAATATCCGTATTCGAGCGGAATAGTCGATGCACTAGATAGGGAATTTTAGCCATATTTGGTGTTTTATGAACTACGTAATATACACTGTATGAAATTAAATCTGTGTTTCGGACTTCCATTGTCTATATTTTATTTATACACGACGTTTCGATCAGTACAATCTCTGATCGTAGTTTGCACCTGAAGACGATCAGAGATTGTACTGATCGAAACGTCGCGTATAAATAAAATATAGACAATGGAAGTCCGAAACACAGAGTTAATTTAAAACACATCATTGTTTCAAACTTTCATACACTGTATGGTTATTTATTGCTATCCCCCGATTACTTTATAAAGGAGACCCTAAAGCCCACCTCGTCCTGTGGGGTAAAATCACACCCTAAAAGTACAATTTTTCAGTTTCTTGGCAATATCTCAAAAACTATAACATTTATAACAGTTTCAGTAGGCAATATAAGTATCTTTAATTCGAGGTATAACAAGTACAGGTAGGTCTTCCTCTTTAAACTCAAATAAACCCTAAAAAAAACAATATTTTTGGTTTGCCAAATTTGAAAAGGAACATAAAACTCCAACAATTCCTATAGTCGTGAGAGGTGGATTAACGCTAAAAAGTGCAATTTTTTAGTTTTTTCAAATATTTAAAAAACCACAATTTTTTTGAAAAAGTTAAAGTTATAAAATTATTTTTAATTAGTTATGTTACAAGTATACCCCTAACTCCCCTCCTTACCTCTGAAATTTACCTCAAATATATGACAGCGGCATAGCTATAATTGTCCCAGTGGTTCCGTGGAACCAAATCCGGGACCACAATAACCCAGCCAACACAGTTACGTAAATATTACATAAAAGTTACAACACATGACTACTTTGTTACATAAATTCTAGGTTAACTGAAAGTCACAATAAAGTAACTTCCACGTTCTGCATAACACCATGCTTAAAGTTTCCTACTTTTTACGTAAATAATATGTAATTAAAATAACATGCCAACAAAAAATTGGAAAACGGCAGATATCTATTAACTAGTAACTAGAAAGTAAATCGAAAGGTAAAATTGGGGTAAATTTGTTTACATAATACTTACAAGTAACATGAAGGTAAACTTGACGTCACGTAAATAACGTACTCTTTATGTAACTACTATGTAAATTTATAACATAAATGTTATATAAATATAACGTATTAGAATCTAACATTTATGTAAAATTAAATGTCACAACAAGGTAAAAAGTTACTTCCATATTCTGCATAACGCCATGCTTTCCTTCGCTTCTTATTACGCAAATATAATGTAATTAAAGAAACATAAGTAATGTTATGTAAATATTACGTAAATTTTATGAAAAATTTTATTACGAAAATTTTGTCACTTTAGATTTACGAAAATACTGTGTTAATGTAACAGATGTGTTTGCTGGGAAGGGCCCGCGGTCAGCCTCGACAAAAAATAAAAATTAGATATTATTACAATTTTTAAAAATTGAATAAATAGTTGCAACCTAACAATAATAAAACAATTCGATATTTTTATTTTAAATCGGTTATCATCTTTGGCAGGGCTTTCCATTGAAAATAGAGTTGATCGCTCGGAAATTATTACAACATTTGCCTCCGCTAAATCTAGAAAATTGGCTTTTTAGTATATTTTTGTACCTTTTGAATTTGTGTGGTTTTTGTTCATAAAATATTTTATCTAGTTTTATTAGTTTTAAGTAGGAACTTTATGGTTTTACTCTGTCAATATGTAAGTAAGAAAATAAAAATAAAATACTAGTTAAAATTATGTATACTTTGTCGTATAGTCTTTTATTTTTTCTTCCGAGCACAACCGTCTGTTTTTAAAGAGATTTTCTAATAAACCTTAAAAAAATAATAAATTGGTAAAAAAAGGAACGAGTGCGGGATAGAGGTAAAGGTAAAATTTATAATGGATACCCCTGTACACAAATACAAAGTTTCTTTGAGTGTTTACGTTAGAGAACTTCCGAAAAGCCTCTAATGATAATTTTTCAAGTTTTCCAGGTTTTTAATTATTTAATTTTGTCCTCTTGTATAAACAGAGCATAAATAAAATCCATTTGTAATTGCCAATTACCATTTTGTTTTATCACGTTAAAATTTTCCATCGGGAAATATATAAAATATTATTATTTAGGGAAATTTTTGCATAATAGAAACCTGAATTCAAGGTAATTATGTTTTACAAAGAAAACAAGATATTTGTATAAAAATATGTGGTGGTGTGTTGCAGTTTTTAAGTCAATTACTACGTTTATATGCACATAAAAGCGCTTTTATATAAGGACGGTTTTAACTAAAATCGCTTTCTCCGACTGTGTATACGTCCTTTATTAAATGTTATTAAATATGTCAGTTTAAAGAAAAAACAAATTAAACAATTGAGTTAACAACAGATTTTTTGGAAAACCAGAGTTGAGTATTTATTAAGCTTGGAAAAAATACGCTAAAGCGTTTTTAAAGTGTTTATAACGATTTTAGTGGTGTTTATACGACACATATAGAGAAATGGCATAAAAAGTTCTGCGCGCACAAGTGAAAATATTGAGCAATGGTGCCAGTTTGTTATTATCTCCGGACTGCTTTCATGAGAAAAAATTGTCGCCACTCCTTCATTGTGAGCATAAATCATAGTTGCAATAATAACCGTTGACAAGATGTCTGGGACTGGGATTCACAGGCATTGCATTTTTATTTCCTTTCGAGTCGCTTCAGTTTCGTAAATTTTGTGTTTTTAAAATGCCGTATACTCGAGAAGAAAAGATTTTTATTATTAAAAACTACATAAAAAGTGACAGTGCGGACGAGGTCATTGGGCTTTTTGTTTTTGCGTTTCCAGATCGACCGGTTCTTGTGGCTCAAACTGTCTCCAACATTTATCAACGTTTTGAAAGGTACGGGTGCATAAATGGTTGTAGAAAGTGTTACCACGACGGCGAAATACCAGAGCATCCTGTTCTTCCACACAGGGTGGAACGAGACGAAATGGTATGCGCTTACGTTGAGGCACATGAACCATGTTCGACGAAACTGATTGCGGAGGCACTGGATATTCCCAACAGTACTTGCCAATGGATCCTAAAAAAATACGGCTACAAGTCGTTTAAGATTGGGAAGTCGCAGGAATTGCAACCAGGTGATTATTTTCGCCGGTTAGAATATTGTGAGGTTATGAGGGATAAATGTGACAGGAACGAAAATTTCCTATCAAAAGTTTTGTTTAGTGACGAGAAGACATTTGAACTTCATAGCTCTCACAGTCCACAAAATAGCCGCTATTGGTCCCGCGAAAATAAACATCTGCACGCAAGTGTTAGAACGCAACATCCTCAAAAATTAAATGTTTGGAGCGGTATTGCCGGGGATCACATTATTGGACCCTTTTTCATTGAAGGGAATTTGAATAGCCAAAAATATGTTGATCTTCTCCAACACCAGGTTTTACTACGGTTGAGGGAACTCAACATAAATTTGGACGAATTGTGATTTCAGCAAGATGGCTGTTCATATCACAATTCACGCTAGGCTACAAATTACCTTCGTCAGGTATTTGGTGATAGAATTATTTCCACGTATGGAAATATCCGATGGCCTCCTCGATCACCAGATCTTGCACCAAATGACTTTTTCCTATGGGGTTGTTGGCACGACAAAATTTTCCAACACCCTCACTTACGGCCTACGACTATACAGGAGTTGAGCTGCTACGCGCCAAGAGTTTTACATTAGATTGGGATATTGTGAGGCTCAAGAAGGGGATAGATTTGAACATCTAATATAATTAAAAATTAGATGTTTTCAGGTCCAAACCACAGCTTTTTCTTGCTTAAAGGACGCGGCAGGGTCCATTATTTACGATACTGAGCGATAAACTCGTGAGGTTGTTAACATTAGAAAAAAATATCTTCGCTTTTAATTAAATTTCTTTCCATTCTGTTCTACTAGTGACATCTATCCGGAAATGGCCAAACCATGCAGCTAGCACTAGCAGCCAAAGAAATCAATAAACGGCGCTGTTTTTCCTGCAGAGCTTTTTGCTTGCGATATTATTGATTTCAAATAAAGCTGGCCCTACACTATATTTGATATTTTCGAGGTGTTTTATGACATGATCTCGAAACATGTAGCGAACCAATTCTTCAAAACTAGCGGGAGGGTAAAAGCGAAAAATAAGGGGCTGCCAATATTTGTAACACCCAAAAAGGGGCGAAAAGATTTATTTTGCTCTGTTTCTTTACAAAAAACGTTTTTTTTACGAAAAACTTGAGCTCTGCCACTTTTTTTATTTTTTTCTTCAACTTTCTCGAAATTTTCGTCATACCGTAGAAAAAAATTATTTCCCCCATGGTGATACTCTACTTTTATTCGAAAACATTTAGAAACAGAGACGGGATCAGTTTTCCTAAAACTTGGTTTGGATCTTGGTTTCGAGTGAGAAGATAAAGGGCGCCGCAGGCAAAAATTTTTCAATTAAATTAGCCGAACGCAAAAATGTTAGAAAAACAAAGCACGAAATAAAAATGGCGCCGCTTGCAATTTTTTTTCAAAAATTACGTAATTTCGGGAACGCAAAGAAATAGGTCTAAAGAGTATAATTTTTAAGAAAAAAATATCAATTTTCTCGCCCTCCTCCACTGGGATTACAGGGGCCGTGCACAAATTACCTAATGGTCATAGGGGGGAGAGGGGTTACAAAACGTTACGTAGGGGGGAGGGGGGTTTTGGACAGCGTTTGCATTTGTGTGAAACTAAGAAAATTTCGAATGAAAATAAGAGAAAAGTTTTTTTTTGGGGGGGGGGGGTAGTGGTCTTGAAATCGTTACGTAACATTAGGGGAGTGGCGTGCCAAACCGTTACAAAAATTGGTAAAATCACCATTACGTAATTTGTGGACGGCTCCACATCTGACTCTTCCCCCTTTTTGATTTCGAATCAATGTGCAAAACCCGGGTTGGACGCTCGAAGGCGTCAACCCGTCCTATTTGCTTGATAAAGTTTCTACGGAAATATCTCAATCGATTTCTCCGGCCGTGTATGAACGCTTTAGGTTAGGCATTTGCATGTATCTCAGTCCCCAGCCTGTAAACAGTGCGTAAGGACAATGGTTACAAAATGAAAAGCCGAAAAATATTTTTTTTTTACGATATCTTTCATCAGTTTGGTATTAAAGTCGAACAAAAACAATTTTTATTCCATCCCTAAAGGTATGAAAATGGAAAACATTAGAAAACAACAACCTAGAACGGATTTACTACGTGTAAGATGTAGTGACAACATCGCCCCATGCCCATCCTTTTCTGCCTAATGTGCTTTTCCGTTTATCTGCGTCTTATACACGGCTGCTTGGCCCTCTAAGGATTTGCTTAGGAACCCTGTATAAAGGTGCTTTTAGATGCCCGTATAACCAAACTAATTGGCAAACAAGAGCATCAGTGAGAGTAGTATTAAAGTCTGTTTTTTTTTTAAAACGTAAAAATGTCCTATTAATTTGAATTTGAGATTAGATGGGCCCTTACACATTCAATGGAAAATTATATTTTTTAATTCAAAGATAATATTTTTTTCTATTAAAACAAATATTTTTTAAAATTTTCCAAATCTGTGCCGTTTTCTTAAAATTTTAATTAAAGTAATTCACCTAAGTGACAGACTTGTTGAAAAATTAGTAACACGTAAGAAATGTTGAAAATAACATTTAGTTAGAAAGAAACAACTTAAATGGTAAAACAATAACAAGAAAAAAGTCACCTATGCTGATCGAAAGTAAACTAGTTTTTTTAACTGAAATAGCTCACTTATTTGACCAAAATTGTTAAGTTGATTTTAAAAAATTTTATCCGAAGACTTCTAGCAAATATATAAAACTAATCTTCAAGTATACATATAATTCACCCCCTATGCACCCCTATACATTCGTTGCGTTGCTGAGAAGTTTATTTTTTTGACATATCTCTCACATGTAACCCAATTATTTGTTTAAGGGTCATTCCACGTCAAATTTACAACACATTTTTTAATTTCTTCGAAAATTTTTTCTAGCACTCTTTAGCGATAAATAATCGACATATATTTTTTTTCTTCATGTTATCATTTCTCAATTACTGATAACTCGTAAACTATTCGATGTATTAAAAAAATGTTCGAATAATAAAACTGGCGTTTTCATAAGAGCTCATCAGAAAAATTTTTGAAATATTTTTTTGTTATTTAACTCATGTATTTTGGACCGTTTTTTTTTTGTTTTTTTTTCTTTATAAATATTTAAAATAATGTTGGGAAGATTGTGTAAAAATTTCAGAGTGGATTTCGAAATACTTTACGAGATATTTCAATTATAACAGAATTATATTGTAGACGCCCTGCGATAGACCTGTTATAAATGAAACATCTCGTAAAGTATTTCGAAGTCCACTCGAAAATTTTTACACAATCTGCCCAACTAAATATTTACAAAGAAAAAAGAAACAAAAAAAATTGGTCCAAGTTAAAAAACATTCAATTTAATTATAAGAATTGCAGAATACATGAGTTAAATAACAAAAAATATTTCAAACATTTTTTCGGTGAGCTACTACGAAAACGCAACTTTCATTATTCTAACATTTTTTTCGTACATTGAATACTTTACGAGTTATTGAAAAATGTTCAATTTTATAAACTTCGAAAGTCCAAAAAATCATAACTGGAGAAAAAAAAAATTATTTTGAAAAAAAAATTCATGTCGATTATTTTTCGCTAAAAAGTGCGAAAAAAAGAAAACTTTGGTTCTAAATCTGATGTGGAATGACCCATATAAAGGGTGGCCCATAAAAACCCGCTTTTTTTATGGTATAAATTCGTCCCCACATGGCCGATTTTAAAATTTTTCTTTTATTGGAAAGTTAAAGCTTTAGGCTATAGGATCCTGTCAGCAGGACTGAGATTTTTCTAAAATTCAAGATGGCGGAGGTTATGAAAAATGCCAATTTATATGCGCCACTGTCGTCTCTGACTAACATCAGCTAAAAAGCCACATCCTTGACGTGTTTAAAAAGGTATTACTTGTTAAAATTTGTCATGAAATACGAAAGATGAAATAAAATTAAGGGAGTTTTTGGCCTTTTATTAAAAGTTACAGCTATTTCTGACATTACAAAACCAATAAACTACTCTCCCTTGACTATTGGCGCGACATATATCTACTGATTTACAAACATTTTTCCAAAGTATAGCAGAACCGTATGCTTAAACACAAAATTCATTTTTTAAACGCCAAAAACCCACCCTGTTACTTTTATTACATCTTTTGTATTTCATGACCAAATTTAATAAATGATATCTTTTTGAACACGCCAAAGGTGTGGCTTTTTAACTGACGTTAGTCAGGAAAGACAGTAGCGCACATAAAAAAATTGGCTAGGGGGCGAAAAACTGGCTATAGTCCGAAGCTTTAGCTTTTCAGTAAAACAAAAATTTTTGAAATCGGACAAGTGGTAACAAAGTAATACCCTAAAAAAATTGCGGTTTTTTTATGGGCCACCCTATATTTTAAATGTGTGTGATGATGAAGATGAAGAGTTATTTTTCTTAAGAAGAGCCTGTCAATGAGGATGACCATTTTAATTTATTTATTAATGCTAGTAAGCAATATATCTGGTTGCATATATCTTGTTTTAGTGTCGACTTACGCTGGTTATGTACAGGGAAAAACATAAGATAAGAAATAAGCAAAAGATAAATCATATCACTTCCATCGACGGGCTCTTTTGATGTTTTACTTAATTTTCATTCAATTTGAAGTATATATAAGAAATATGAAATCTCTAAAGTCCGGAAAATACTTTTTGCTCTCAAACCGTGCATTTCCTATTCCATTTGCAATGCACTAATCATGCACCGATGCAATTTTCTGACCCCACCAGGTGAGTTTTAGTTTTTCCCCAGTGCATGCAAATGAAAATGCTATAAATGTTCCATCATATTTCAGAAGAGAAGTTTGGCTCAGGATACAGTGTAATATAAATTAGTAGACTATGCTCAGGATAAAATAATTTAGAAATTTAGAAATTACTTTAAGTCTGTTTTCACAGGTAACTTCTGCGTGGAGTGTATTAATTATTTATCGTACGTTGAGCTTTGATTTAGTGCGAGTTACGTAACATATGCAGCAATGGACAAACTACATCTGAATACGGCTGTATAGCTTATCAACTAAACCAATAAGACTAATTTGAAAGCGCCTTATCGAATATGCATTATGTTTTGCAACTTATGCACTATGCAGCAGCATCTGGCTGGACATTCTGTAGCCCCTTAACCGTGTACAATTTAAATTAATCTTAAAAATTAACAGTGGGATTTACTAAGATCTAAAATAGTCCCCCCTACAGGTCTAAATATTTACACCTCTTGGGGGTACTAAATTTTAAAACCAATTTTCAAAAAACACTTAACCATAAAGAAAAGACACAAAATTATGGATTATTTTATCTTGTTATTGCAAAATACCACTGAAAAAATGCTTTTTTTTCTCAAAATATACCATATTTTAGAAGAAAATTCCATAAAACGCAATCTGTGTGTGAGATTATAAAGTTGCTGATTTTTTAGACCACCTCTGTGGGGCGGTTTAAATTTATAGCCCCCAGAAAGGATTCTTTTGTGGCAATTGGTATTAAGTTCGTTTATTTCCCTAAGTAACCGTTTTTACAAGGATCAATTTACCTTATTTAATATCGCAAGTTGTTCATTAGTTTTTTAATACATTACATAAATAAAAACACCTTTTAAATAAATACAAAATTAATCCAGTCCTTATTTTATTATTACCCATCTAAATCGTTGTGTGACATCAGGTATTAATTGGAAAACAATAAGTGGAAGAATTATGAGATGATAATTAATAAGATCACAAAGATCAATTCAAAGCTACTTGCGACTCAGTACCTTATAAATGTCAGAATGACTTGACAGTGACTTTTTTACATTTGATCAAAGTTTAATTTAAATAAATTTTAACACTTGTCAGTTTTCCTTGCAGTAATAGTAGAGCCATGATGAACCTAAAGCTGTGTTTATACAGAAGTGAAATAAGATAAGATAACATACGATGAAATAAGGTAAAAATAAGATAAGATAACATAAAATAAAAAAAATTTGGCATTCACACAGAAAAATAATATAAAATAAGAGATCAGTTCCAGCCAATCAAAACGCGAATTTTTGCGCATGCGATTTTAAATTTTACAGGCACTATTATTGTCTTCTGTCATTCCTTCATCGCGATGACTTCACGGTCATGTATGGAACGTGTTTTCATATAAAATAAAATAAAAAGATAAAAGTTTGTAATTTTTTTGTTATGTTATGTTATCTTATCTTATTTTTATGTCTGTATGAAAGCCATCAGGTAGTCCCTTAAGGTGAACTCTTATTTTTGATTTTATTTTCTCTTATCTTATTTTTATTTCTGTATGACCCCAGCTTTAAAATAATTTTGTTAAATACTTGTTAAATTATTTTTAGATGTGCTAAAATACACTTTAGTAGAACACGTTTCTTAGTAAATTTAAAGGCTGTAAAGAACTTTGATTAAAATAAATTAATGCCACCTTATGTTTTACACACTTTACACTTTGAAAAATGACAATTTTTGCTGGTTTTTGGATAAAAATGGCAAAATAAAAACCATATGCACGACACCACTCAAGATGACAGATGACATAACAGAAATATTTAGTAAACAATTGCCTTAAATTATGTTAAATTATCTTTCTCTAAAATACTTTTTTATAGACTGCTGTCTCTCTTCAACAACCTTAAATATTTTTGAACTTTACTAAAATATATCTTCATCTACCTCTAAAATTCTGCCCTCTCTCATATTATATTTTTCACTTAAACAGAGAATTTTTTTTTTGCCGTACTTCTTTTCAACGCCAAAAAAACAGTGAAAACTTAAAAAATGTGAGTGTTTTATTATAGAAGTCGAAAGTTTGGAAAGAAAGCTTTAAAATGTGAGAAAAATTATGGCACAAAAATGCGAAAAACATAAAAAAAATTGCTTAATCAAAAACGTTACTCCTTAAATTATGATAAAATATTTTAAGCCTTAAATCCCCATCATGGCTTAACCATAAAGTGAAGCTTTTTTGAAAAAAAACCCTATAGATAATGGAGGAAAGCGGAAGAAGCAGCGATGTAGATTTTGGCAGAAAAGTCCCGAGATGCTTACGACAAGGAGTTCAAAATGTTTGAGTCTTGGATGAATTCACGGAAGGTAAAAGGTACCGATGAAAATGTTCTATTGGCATATTTTTTACATTTGCAAAAAAAATTAGCCCCATCGTCGCTAATGACAAAATACTCGATCTTCGCTCGATTTTTATAAAAAAATTCGATATTTCAAAATATAACAAACTAACGAGCTTTTTGAAAAGCAAATCACAGGGATACAAACCAAAGAAGTCCAAGACATTAGAACGACCTGAAATAGAGAAGTTTTTGAACCAAGCTCCCGACGACGAGTACCTGTTGATGAATGACTGAACCAAAGAATTTTACAATAACTTCAAATTCGAATAAATCTCTAGCGTTTTCTTTTAATTTCAATATCAATGTAAATTCTGCTTTTGATAGTAATAAATAAATATAATGCCACTTTAAATATGAATGTGAGTTATTTACTTCTCTAAAATGACATTAATAATGACAGTCATAACTGATGTGCTGGATAAACAAAATTATAAACTCTCTGAAATTGTCTTTACACTAGGTAGGTACTTGTATTTATAACACACCACCAAATTATTGGTATATAATAATAATTCTAATTTAGAGCTTTTATATAATTAGAAGTAACCATAAATGTATATTAACTAAAATAGAGACATTACTTTTACCACAGTTGCGATCAGACATAAGGTAAAAAATTTGGCGACGAAGAAGCCATATTGTAAATTTTGTACAAACATATTATTTTTATAACTTTATTATTTACCTGAAATTATGCAAATTCTCTGGTTTGCTTTTTAAAACATGGAAAAACACCTTATTTGTATTCAAGGCGCCTATACTTTCAGGTGAGCCCATCAATTGACTGGCCGCCATGTTAAAACGTCTCCTGGGTACTATAAACGCTTTTTATTAACGAAATGGTAGCGTCATTTTGATTTTTTTTTTTTAATTTTTTTTCGTTTTAATGTATATAAAAATTGCCAGAACTTGTTAAGCAGTATGTGACTGAGAAAACGTCAATTGCTTTTTTAGACAAAGTGAGGATTTTAATTAAATATGAAATTAAATAAAGTTTATTGTGAAAAATAAAAATAAATCTTCCATTTTTGCCAAAAAGTATTAAAAGCAAAGAAAAAACATCAACCTATAAAAAACTGGATATAGTAGCTAAGATAAAATTTCAATCGCTACCCACGTGACGTCACGGCGCCATATTGTAAATGTTGAGCTCACCTGTGAGTATAGGCGCCACAATTTTAATTTAATCAATAATTCATTCACACATCTGTTCATAAAAAAAGGGGACACGTATTTGACATTTGGGTACGTAATACCCCTGTTTTTTTTTTGGGTTTTTTGCCACTAATTTAAGGAAATTTTTTCAAAAATATGTTAAAACCCATTGCGTAAATTCCTAAAGAAAAAAATTTGTTCGCTTGTTAGTGGTTTTTAAATAATATAAAAATTTTCCTACACACACACAAATCCTAACTAGAATAAAGTACTTATCTGACGTTTCGGCAGAAACTCTACTGCCGTTTTCAAAGAAAATATTCTTTTCAAAACTTTTTCGATTATTTTTTTAAAATATTTGTCTGTTTTGACTTGACAACAGACAGATATTTTAAAATGGCAAATGGCGAATACGCCAAAAATTTGGCACATAATAGCTTCATTATTTGTGTTTGAGGTTATAAAGTTCGTGATTTTTTAGACACCTCAGGGGGGTGGTTTAAATTTATAGCCGCCAGAAAGAATTGTTTTGTGGCATTTGGTAATAAGTTCGTTTATAATTTCCCTAAGTAACCGTTTTTAAAAGGATTAATTTAAATTATTTATTACCCCAAGTTGTTTGTCCAGAAAAACGCCATATTTTGAACCCGTTTTCAGTACAAAAAATATATTTGTGAGGGCACTACGAGGCAAAACAAACATAGGTAAAGGTCACTGATTATGCACGAAAATTATACCAAACAAAAAAATACAAGACAACTATATTAATTTATTTACAAACTGAAAGTAAAACATTGAGGTTATCTAAAAGCTCAGTCAAAAAAACTTTCCTTACTTAAAGCCCACTCATTTTAAAACTGTATAGCTTTCATCAGTAGAGGTTGGTGTAAGCCAAGGTGCAAGCAGAGGTAAAAGATCCGAACTCGCTGTTTGTGATTGAACGCAGCGCTATTATTTTTAAACTGACATTTCGACAGTGACAGAAATGTAAGAAAAACTTGCATTTAAGTTTTTTATTACATCTTATAAATAAAAACATTTTTAAATAAATACAAAATTAATTTACTTCTTATCTTATTATTACTCATCTAAATCGTTGTGTGACATCAAGTATTAATTGGAGAAATTAACGAATAAGAACCCAGAAACCCAGAATCGGCACCCAGAGCGTCAAAACCAACGGAAAAGTGATCCTCGGAGCGCACGGCGTGTCATCGCGAACTCACCCATTATTTGTTGCCGCTTTATTAGAATCGAACCATAGAAATCAGAGATATGATTTCTATGAATCGAGCTGGTTGCAGCGTTGCCAGTGGAGAGGACAATGGTGTTCCCTAAATCTAACGATGGTCGCGTATGAAAGCGATTTCTGAATGACTTGATGAATCTATTTTAGTTGAATGTCTTTGGAGGTAACGAATAAGTCAATAAAAATCGTATCATGATTTTCTTTTCAATTTCCATTTCAAACAAGTTCCTGTTGTAGGGCGCGACTAGTATACCTAAAATAATATAGTTTTTTTGTTAAACTATAAGCGTGCCGCTCTTTTATTATTGTTTTCATCAAAATTATGGATTACAACTTTGTTAACTGTTGGGCAAAACCAGAGAATATACTAAATTCCAAGTATATTTTATCAATATTTCGTCACATCCAGAGCCAAAATGCCGCCTCAGGCAAATCCCCGGGTAGCTCCCCCCCTAGAACGGGCCATGTATGCAGTTTTAAATATGGCTGTTGTAAAATTCACCAGAAAATCAAACATAGAAAAATAAAAGTTTTCCTTCTGTTTTTCATTTTATATTGGTAAAATTATCGATATCATAAAGCCAGTGGATATTAGTTCAGCTGCAGAATTAAATATAAATTTTCGCCACAACGCATCCCATGCAAAAAATATATCATGCGATAAAAAGTTGAATATATGCATCATTTATAATAAAATAAAATATAACAAGAGGCTTTTTATTTTTTTTTGCGATAGCTTGTATAATTTATTGCCTAGGTAAAGGTATATTAAAAATTAAAATAAATATTACGTTTTGGTTTTGGGACAACACGTTTATTTGTATTTAAAATGAAATTTAAAAAGTTAATATGAATTTTTTTAATAATGTTTTGTGTGTGGAGGTTTTTTTTTCAACGGTATCAAGCGGAAATCTTACATAATACGCTCAAACTACTTTACTAACCCCCTGACTAAAACCCCTCGATTGTGACTTCAACCTGCCGGGGGGCAAGCCACAGTCACTGCACTGCAGCCGCTACTGACTTATTGTGCAGTCTCTTGGTTCCTAGGCTAACCACTCGATTAATTTTGTCCCATGTGCAAATTTACACAGGTCCTTAATGGAGTAGACGCCAGTCGATATTGGGTCTAGTTCAACTTCCCCAAATATTAGGTGCCTTTTGCGATCCAGCGCCTCGCATTGGCATAATATATGTTCTACTGTTTCCGGTTCCTGATTGCATAGTCTGCAGCTTAGGTCTCCGCGATACAGGCCCATGTTGTTTAGGTGAAGCAGGTCTTTCGTGATTTTTACATTCAGGCCTTTGATAAAGGCTCTGCTAAGTCTTAGCCCCTGTCTTTCTTCCCATTCTATTATTCCCCCTTGCCCATTCTAGGATGTCAAAGATTTCTGCTTGGAAGACTCTTGTATAATTACTTTGACAGTTGGTCCATATAGGTACTTTGGTGCCATCTGGTCTGATGTCATGTGTAGGATTGGTATATTATAAACATCTCCTCTCTGTTATGCATTCTTCTTTGTAGGTTCACGATTTTTTGAAGACGATAGAGTCCGATCTTTGCCTCTCCCTGTATCACCAAGTGAAGTGAGGGAAGGTCTAGGAGCACCTCCATCGAAGTTGTTGGTGTATATCTTATTGCACCGGTGACGCTGAGGCAAGCAAGTGTTATTTTCGTAGGCCTGCCGCAAGGAAGGTCTCGGGTTCGAATCCCGACTTGGTGCATGGATATTTTGTGTTTGTCTTTAACTTTGCAAAATACTTGACCAGAACTGGGCATTGATCCTATAATGGATGGGAAGTCCCTGTATAAAAAAATATTTTAGGCAAAAATTCACTTCCTTTTCGCTAAAAAGGGTTGGACGTCACAAGTTAAAAGCTTCAATAATATCTTAAATAGCTCACTCACTCTAGGATTTAAAATCGATTTTTGGCGTCGGTTTTTCTCGCACCGACTTTTGACATTATCAATTTGCGTTCAAAACTGCATGAAACTCAGCACGACAGCTATCGCTACGGCCTTTTACCTTTACCTATCAAATAATAAATCTGCTCTGTAATTTTATAATTTACTAAGCTTTATTTTTGCTCTATACAAGGTGGAGTGCGGATTGGATTTTTTTTTTAAAAATAGAAACAGTTCTAACTTGTATTTTGTTCTGCTTTATAAATAATTATAATTTTTTTCACAATGCAACTGGTTTTTGATAAAATGTTTACTTCCTATTCTTACCTAAGTTTAACTAAGTTCTATATCTTAACTAAGTCGTATCAAAACTAAAACTTTTAATTAACTGAGATAAAAAACAGAAAAAAGGGAGCTCTAAAATAATTTTGTCTGTTGAGAGAAAACGTAAATAATAACTAAATTACACCAGGTTAAAGGTTTCGAATTATAAGATAATAAAGAGATGGAATTTTATTCGTTCATTAAAACTTTTTAGTACTTTTAGTAAAATATGGCAGATTTCTCTAGCTATTGTAGGGTTTTCACGTTTACCTATCAAAAAATAATCTACTCTGTAATTTTCTAAGTTACTAAGCTCTATTTATGCTCTATGCAAGGGGGAGTATAGATTAGAAATTTTATCACAAAAACAGGAAATAATTATAATTTGTTTCACAATAGAACCGGTTTTTTTACAAAATTTTTACTTCCATCAAAACTAAAACTTTAATTAACTGAGATAAAAAAAGGGAAAAAAGAGAGCTAGTAATTAATTTTGTCTGTGAAGAGAAGATATAAATAATAACTAAATTACACCGGGGTAAGGGTCTCAAATTATAAGATAATAAAGAGTATGACAGATTTCTTTGGCTATTGTAGGGTTTAAGCTAGCAGCATTTACCTTTGCCTATCAAAAAATAATCTACTCTGTAATTTTATAAATGACTAAGCTCTATTTATGTTTTATACAAGTTTGAGTGCAGCTTAGAAATTTTTTCCCAAAAGTAGGAACACTTATGTTCTATACAAGGTGAAATGCAGATTAGACATTTTTTTCCGAAAAAAAGAACACTTGTAACTTGTATTTTATTGTGCGTTAGAAATAATTACAATTTGTTTCATAATGGAACTGGCTTTTTGCAAAACTTTACTTCCTATTCTAACTTAAGTTTAACTAATTCTGATCAAGACTAAAACTTTACTTGACTGAGATAAAAAAGGGAAAAAAGAGAGCTCTAAAATAATTTTGTCCGTTAACAGAAAACATAAATAATAACTAAATTACACCAGTAAGGGTGTCGAATTATAAGCTAGTAAAAAGATGGAATTTTATTTGTTCATAAAAACTTCCTTAATTAAAGTATGGCAGATCTTTTTAGCTATTGTAGGGTTTAAACTCTCGCTACGCCCTCCCCCCCCAAAAAAATAATATTCCACTCTGTAATTTTGTAAGGTACTAATAAGCTCTATGTATGCTCTATACAAGGTGGAGTGTGGAATATTTTATTGTTCTTTAGAATTAATTACAATTACTTTCACAATGCAAGCGGTTTTTTACAAAATGTTGACTTTCTATTCGAACTTAAGTTTAACTAAGTCTTATGCCAAAACTAAAGATGTCTTATCGCGACCGATGATTTCGAAACCGCTTTGAAAACTTGCCTAAAATGTTATTTTGGCGACGAAACGGCGGATTTCCAAAGCGCCTCGGCCGTCGCCGTCGTTTCGAACACGGTTCAATATGGTGACACTTGCCAATTTTTAGCAATAATGAAAATAAGCCCAGGTTATCTGGCGGCGCCTTAGATTAAAAAGAGACAAGATATCTGGTCCAACGAAAACTCCTTGGCAAATAATAACCACTGTTTATTTACAAAATTTGCCATCACCCGACAAAACCAAAACAATGGATTGGAATAAATTCTATATCGTTCTAAACGTTAGAGAGGGAAAGCGACGGAGATATGTAGGGTGTGATGCAGTGGCGAAAACAAGCCTAAATGAACAGGTGAACGGCAGAGCGAGCGTCTGTTTTGCTGTTGAGATCGATACCTCTCGCCGCTTTGAAAATTAGGTCCCATTTTTTCTCAGATAATAATATAACCAAAGTCTCCGTAAGAATCGGGTATCTTGTCTCTTTTTAATCTAAGGGCGGCGACAAGAAAAAAAAGAATTACAAAAAAAACGAAAAACCTCACACACACACACACACACACACACCCACAGCTGATTAATGTCATTCAGTAATTGTCATTTTGGCGACGTGACGTTACGGTTGAAACGGTAATGTCTGTTTTCAAAATGTGCTTTCGAAATCATCGGTGGCAAAAAGACGTCTTGAGTCTTGTCAAAACTAAAACTTTAATTAACTGAGAAAAAAAAGAAAAAAAAAAGAGAGATCTTAAATAATTTTGTTTGTTAACTGAAAATATAAAGTACCCTAGAGTAAGGGTTTCGAATTATAATATATAATAAAACTTCCCTAATTATGAGTATTTTTGGTGAAGTAAAGCACACAGATCTCTTTAGCTAATGTAGGGTTTAAGTTGTCAAAAACCTTTAGATTTCAGTTTTTATATTTTTTTTCAAAAATCCGTTATTTTTAATTGATTTCTTAAAATTTGCAATTTATTCACTGAATTTAAGTTTGTCCCCTAAAATTTAATTTTACCCCCTTAAATTTTATTTTATTCCCTAGGGACTAAATTCTAACCTACTACCTGCATTATTTTATGTAAAGCTCCTAGCACCCTGTATATAATATGTGTATGATCTTGCCAATGCCCTGTATGGAGCTGCATACTTCTGCGTGCGAAGTGGTTTGCATAAAGTGTTTTTATTGACGAAATTAAAATGGTTATATTAAAAATACACGCTAACAAATAATTAATTATTTTCCGTAATCAAATGAGCTATTTTTACAACCTTTTTAAGTCAAATTTATTTGAGAAATGCCGAAAAACCCGTATACGACTAAAACTGATTGAATAAAATGAAAGGAATTGAAAATCCCTAAAATTGATTAACCATAGGCCCGCATTATGGGGGGCCTCTCGGTGTCTAAATTTACACAATTAGACAAATACCTATTAATTCTTAAGCCGGGCTCAAACGACTCGTGTACTTGGCGAATAATAGTTACTTGCGTATACTTGCCATGTCGAGTGAGTGGTTTACTTGTGC
This sequence comes from Oxystoma pomonae, assembly GCA_963921995.1. Taxonomy (NCBI): domain Eukaryota; kingdom Metazoa; phylum Arthropoda; class Insecta; order Coleoptera; family Brentidae; genus Oxystoma; species Oxystoma pomonae. Next base: position 23,212,209 of record OY998164.1, on the reverse strand, counting down.
AATTATTTGTTACTCGATTCTTTTCCATTTGTGGTCAGCAAAAATGTCCCGAGTCAAAGGGATCACGATTATTCGTACACTTGCCGAGTACATACTTGTCTATACTTGTAGAGGCGCTCAAACGAAATGCACAAATAATTGGCTTTTACTACGACTCTTCATTAGTTTTCAAGACCCAGCAGGACCGGTATTCTCGTAACTAAATACGCTCGGCGTTTCGTACTCGCTCACCGTATGATAACGTAATATTCGCATACCACGTGACCAAAGTAACAAAAATGGCATTCACGTATATTGAACGCAAGGCGTCGACGAAGTGCGCTCAGCGCGTGGCGACCGTTTGAGAAACACCTACCATTTGCCAGCTGTTTTGCCCTCCGCGCGTACGATTTTCCTACCCTACAATACTTTGTAGAGTGCTGCCGAAAATATAGTAGTTTTTTTAGTTTGCGTTTTTATTAATAATTAGAAAAATAAAAATCTCTTATTAGTAGCTTGGGGACGGGTGACAAACACGTACACATCAACCTTACTATTTGATGCTCGATGTAAGACAACTTTTTTTTCCAAAAAATTGCAACAAAAACTTTTCTTATCAAAATCGACATCGAAATAATTGAGCATCCGTATAATACTAGAAATAGAAGCAATCAAAATTCTGTAAAACCAACCATTTTCTTTACTTTTCTGAAATATCACATTTTTCACATTAATTATCATTTTTATGTTTTTTATCTTTTGTCATTTTATTTATTCATAAATGTACTAAAAATTATTATTTTCTTTTTTTAATTCAACACTTCCATGAAAATATAAATTTTTCCACGCGCGAGGTTTCTCGTGTGGATGTATGAATTCTGTGTTTGTTGTTGAATTGGTTAGGTTATTTTTTGGGTAACAAATACCTTAGAGTTTTATTTTCTGTTTCTTAAAATGTAGAATACGCATGTTTACTATAATTATAAGGTATAACTTACTAGATATATAAGTAACTATTGTGAAACCATTTTAACAATAAATGCTATATAATAAAGTATCAATATCAATATACGACCGTGCCGGAAACACCACTTTCCCTGACTGAGTGCCGGAATAAATTTAAACTTTTCCGCACTGAGTGCGGAATTTTTTTGTAAGTGTGCGGTTAAGTCTCGGGGTAAACTTTTTCCCGCACACTTGGCGGGAACGTGCTACGAGTTTATATCACAGGGTCAAAGGGCGGGTTTAACTGAGCTGAACCAAACGATCAAGTATTTTTTTAAAGGATCAACACTTGTACAAGTCACATTTGATTTACCCTTTCTGAAATACGGCTCGAAATCGATCACACAATGGCCTCTTTCTTACACATAGAAAAAGAAAAGGAGCGACTTGCTAACAAGAAATAAAAATGCAAAATTCGATGATGCCAAGATGTGCTAAGCGAATTTGATTCTGTCTGCTCGCAGGGCAGCGCGTTCGGCAGAGAGAATACGAAAAGTCGTCGGTCAGCGTACCGCTTTCTTATTTATACTCCCTTCCTTCAAGAAGGAATTTTTCAAGGTAGGGTTGCATCGCCAACGTCGCAAAAATGATGGTGGGTTGGTGCAAATAAACTACTGATAACTTCATCGTTATAATTTTTGTGGTTAAGGTTTTGTTATTTTTAAAATTTTTGTTCTCTTTGACAAAAAAAAGATAAAATTGAAAAGATGGGCAGTATAAAGAGGCCCACAGACTGCGTTTTTGTTGGATGGTTATGTTCGACGATCAAATCTGGTCGATGGACAAAATCAGGCGAAGCCAGATATTTGCATCCTTTTTATACGCCAGCAAAAATTACAATTTTTCGCACAAACACTTTGGTCTTGCATCGTTTTTGCACGACCAGATTTGCTCGTCGAACAAAAACGCAGTCTGTGGGACCCCGTTATCACCCTACACTAGCGAGGAAAAGGTTTCATTCTCTGAACTGATTCAAAGATATAAGAATAAGTTGAGCTCACGTAAAAAAAAAAAATGTATGTAAGATAGTTTATCTTATTTGCATCTTACTTCCTACTTCATAATTTTCATATTCATAACTATGAATCCAAATTTATAAAAGGTACATACACACAATACAATACATTTTATTTATTCTTATTTACCTTACATAGGTGTTGATTTTGTCAATTAAAAAAATAAATAATAAATAACTATAATATATATGTATATAAATAAAAATATAAGTACAAATCATGTAACTTTTCCTTATTCAAAAAAGAACTGTCAGAAAGATAAAAAAGATAAATTTAATTAGTAGGTTTTTTTCGGGAAAATCTTTGAACAATGGAGGAACGTTCTTCCAAATTTGAATAATTTTGTTTTTTACCGAATTTTGCTAGTTTTGTGTTATACGTGTTACTTACATTACCTAGCTACCATCCAGTGCCATATACCGTAGGGTACATAACAATTAAGGCCAACTTGGGGACACTGGAAGAGACCCCGGTTGTTTGGGTAATTAAATTGATCTTCGATCATGTTTTAGTATAATATGGAGTTTAGTGTTTTTTAAAAATATATATCTGGCCAAAAACTCCTTTTCTTTTTCTTTTTGCATATGCACGTAGGTAGCTTTTACTATCCAGGAACATTTTTACGGTCTCTCTGTGTCGGGCCTTGGTAGAAATAAGTTGACATTAGAACAATATAGGGAAATATAGAAATCCTTGCTGATTTTAAACAAGTGTTTTATTTAAAATATAATAAACATATCCGTTAATACAAGAATGAAGTTCTAACACTAAAGAACTCAAAGGGACCTTGCATGTCTCGTACGTATCCCTTTGGAAGACGACCATGATGATCAGAGACTTCCTTTTTCACCCGATCAATAAATTCCAAAAAATCATAACTTTGTTTTACCTATTTTAATAATATACCGTATCGAACTGTATCGATACAGGGGGTATCGATACTTTTTATTTTGATATTTAACTGTATCGATACTACTCACATTATTTGTCAAGGTTTTAAGCCAAATGTTCGCGCTCGAGTACTTGTAAATTGTACACGTTGTGTGAGCGCCCTGCTTGGCATCGCAATTCGCAAAGCTCGTATACTTGCCAAGTACGCAAATAATTGTTTATTTGCCAAGTACACGAGTTGTTTGAGCCCGGCTTTAGTCATATAAACGCGACGAGTAAACGCACACACGGTGGCCACTTTTTTTGAAAACCGGAAAATGTCTCATCATTATTCATAAGCCTTTTATTTCGTCTAGCATGCGTCTATGAAAGAAGTGCTTCAATCACAGACTATTTCAAAAATAGAACAATATTTTAGTTTAATTTTTGCGCTTAATAATTTCTAAAATCTTACATACTAGACCCATTGCTCCACCGCCCTCCTTAAAGCTAACCCAACCCACCTTTTTTAGTCCACCATACCAATATGATATGGGGCACTATTAAAATCATTACTATTAAAATGAGTTACTAAGGTTCCAAAACAACTTAATCGATGAAAAAAAAGTGTCTGTCGCTCTGACGGTCTGTTGTCTTTTGTCGGTCTGTATATACGATAACTCAAGAACGCCTTAATAGATTTTAACGGAATTTGGTACCAAAATCCTCTATCGGCTGACCATGAACTGATTAACTTTTGTGTAGGGTGGTGGGTGTTAAAGGGGGAAAAGGAGGATAAAATATTTCAAAAAAATTTTAACTTTGGAACACACGCAAGTAGCGATATAAGGTTTTCAGACTTAAGTTTCCATGAATATGGGCTACAAAATTTGTCATAAAGTCCAAATCCATGGGAGCTTTAGTTTCCGAGTTATTTGAAAAAAACATTAAAATATATAAAAAAAATAATAACTTTAGAAGTAAAGCAGCTATTGATATGCGGTTTTCAGATTTTGGTTTTCGTAGCTACAGTTTTAGAGCTACATAAAATAATTGATTGTATGACTATCCGTGCTTTCTAGCACCAATTTTTTAAGTATATTTTTTAACTTCGGAAACAAATTAAGATTTTTGGATCAAATTTCAAGAATTTTGTGTGCGACGCTATAACGTAATCGATTATTACAATTTTAGTTCCATTTTTATCAATTTATATCAACAGCATTTAAAACGTTCTCAAAACTTTGGCTTGCGGCGCATTTATGCCGACTCAACCCACCCCTCCTGCTTGGTGAAAAATATTAACATTTTTAAAGAATTATCTGTTTATTATATTACAAAAATTTACGCCGCTATTGTTACAATTTTAGTTTAATTGTGAACATTTTTTTTCAACAACATTTAGAACACGTAGAAAGGACTTTAATACACACTAGATTTAAATAAATTCACAGGCTGGATAGTTGGTTAGGTAACTTAATAAATGAAATCCTAAAAAATTGGTTTGGATATTTTAAGACTTCTCTTAAAAAACACTTTTTAGCTATCTATACCAATATAAGGACTATTAGAATCATTTGTTTAAAAGTAGTCTTTTGTAATCTAGCATTTTCAGATCTATATATTTGATTTACCGTTAAATAATTATATAATATATATATAATATAATATAATAATATAATTATATTTAAAAAAAAAATATATTTTTGTTGACTTTTAGGTCTCCAGACCTGTGACTGCATCTAAGAAGTTTGGGGGTAAGTTTTGAACCTTTTTACTATTAAATTTATAAGTGGTAGTGTTTAACAACCATTACAACCATCACGCATCGATTTTACCAGAGTTTTTGGAACACATTAAAAACTGTCATTTAGAGACGAGAAAAAACCAAAAATTGGACTTAATTTTACAAAATAAGTGTTTTATATGTTGGAACGCTGTAATATTTTATTATTTTTAAAATTAATTGCGCCAAAATTCTCTAAAATTAACCATAAAAATAACCACAACCACAACGAAATGGATTCGTAGTTTACGGCAGTGGTAGTGGTTAATTACCACAAGGGAATGACGCTATTGCGCAGACGCAGTAATTACCAAAACCACTACGAAGTGTAAACTAAGCGTTTCAAAATATCCCCTTTGTGGGCGTTACTTCTTTATGCTCATTCTTAAACAAAAATTAGGTTAACCCTCAGATTAAAAAATAAAAAGAGATATAATACTACCCCGATCAATCATTCATAAGGTTCATTTTCCTATAAAATGCACGGTTGCCATTTTGCCGCGCGAGTTTTTAAGAACAAAACTAAATACTGTTTTTGAATCGCTTTTTTAATAATATTTACTATGTTACGCATTTTTATACAAGGTAATTAGCCTCACTCTAATTAACAAAATTTTCTAATTTGAATAATTATTATAATTAAGTTTTTAATTAATTTAAAAAAAATACAAACCGTCAACGTTGGATCAAAGATAAACGGCGAATAAATTTTGACAAGTCTTTTTCGTTCACAGCTGACTCGTCAGTGTTTTTAATGGGATTTTTTTGTGATATTTGACTTTAATTTTGACTATTTAAAAAAAAAAGTACTTTATAAAGTCTTTTTGAGGACGAGCACAATACGTGATATGAAAGAAAAAACAGAATATTTCTACCTAGAATTATTATTTCGAAGGTAAGAGATTGTGTCATCTTAGCTTGGTCAATGGCGCAGTTTTGTAGCTTATTTATATATTTTAAATCTAAAATTATAATCTCTTTCTGCAAGGTGTATTTTAAAACAACTTTGTGCTGTGCTGCCGAGAACTCAGTTAAAAAATTAGTACCTACGTGTCTCGTCGAAATACACCCGCAATTTTGTATTTATTTTTAAATGTCATGGTGGTATGATGGGTAGTGTGCTTGCCTTACGAGCGGGAGGTCATGCTATGGATTCCCACCAAAGCAAGTTTTGTTTTTTTTTTCCTTTTTTATATTTTTTTAAATATGCTACTTAAACTTTTCCCACTTGTTTTCAAAATATGCTTGCAATTATTTCATAGATATTCGAAAGTTGATGGGTAAGTTTTGCACCTTTTTACTGGTGAGAGGTTAATTGCAAGAAACCCTAAAAATATAAAAGTTTTTGACTCATTAGTAGCAGTTTTAGGTATTTTCTGCGATGGTAAACTCAAGATCACAAGTAGAGTAGGTAATTAAGCAGATACAAGAAACAACTTCCGACAGTTGGCACCTCGGCGAATACTTTGAATTTGGAACTATTTGAGAAAACAAATTTTAAACTATTGCAGTGGAGCGCTGTTAGCATTTATCGCAGTTTAAGGGCCTTGTAGTGCTGTCCATGTTCTTTCGTAAATAACGAAGTAGGAAGTCTTGGACACCACTATAATTAGGTGTCTAGTATTTTAATTTTGGCTACAAACTTATCTTATTTTATGATTTGAAGCGAAGTGGGTTGATGCACGCAAAAGTCGCCGCCACTGGTGATGGGAAAAGCGACTTTAAACAGTGTTGCCCTTTTATTCGTCTATCTCTTTTCTCCCCATGTATTCGTCTAGAAGGGTGTTGGATTGTAATTGTAAACATTAGAGAAGTTATTAGTCTGAGGTTAACCCTGTGTTTCGGACTGTCTATATTTTATTTATACACGAAGTTTCGATCAGTACAATCTCTGATCGTCTTCAGGTGCAAACTGAGTTTGAGTACACCGATAGCCGTTTAAACCTGCAAATAACCTACTCCAATGACAGCTTCAATGCCAGCTTAAAGCAAGCAACCGCGCCTTGACGCTTGATGCATTTAGCAGGTTTAATGACTTCTCGACGTACACGAAAGCAGGCATAATGTTGATTTTGATTGATTGATTCATTGATTCGTTCGTGAGTATGCTAGTATGGCACTGTCCATTGCGACCACTATTGGTTCTATTGGGGCTCACTTTTAACATTTTTTGTTGCTACAGAATAGTCGGCCCCTTAAAGAGGCTCGCAACTTGCTTTGGTGAAGCATCATTCAGATCCAGTCCGTTGATCTGTGGTTTACCGAAGATACGTTGACGCTGACGTGCAATGGCCGGACATTCACACAGCACATGTCTGGTCGTCTCATCACTCCATACAGAGCCTACATTCGGTGTCCTCACTGAGACCCATTCTGTGTATTGGTACTTTCAGCTTGCGGTGTCCGGTGTAGAGATCAACCATTGTCCGGATGTCCCTCCTGGTGAGCTCAATGAGTTTCTCGGCCCTCTTCCTGCAGGGTTCTGTAATGAACTCTTTGGAATGTGCCAGTCCCGGCAATTATCTCCAGTATTGGTGGGACTTGTTTTCCATCCAGCCTGAGAGAGCACTGTTGATTGTGTTGTATGCTATTCCAAGGGCTGGTTCGGGGCCAATAAAGACGGCAGAGGTCGCTTCGCGTGCCAGCTGGTCGGCAGTCTCATTTGTCCGATGCTCAGAATGTCCCGGAATCCATACCAGCGACACAGTGTTCATTCGCCCTAGGGTATTCAGTGTGTCCTGGCAGCTCCTAATAGTTCTCGATGAGCACCTATAGGATTCAAGAGCCTTAAGGACCGCTTGACTGTCGGAGAGTATCTTTATTGATCTGTTGCGCTCAGTTATCTATCGTCCAACGTGCGCTCGTCTCAATGGCGAAGAGTTCCGCCTGGAAAATTGTAGCCATTCGTTCAAGACTATGTATAATCCTGATATTTTCCGGGCTGCAATAAGCTTCGAATCCAACCCATGAAGGCATTTTGGATCCGTCAGTGTACCAGCAGCTATCTTTACTTGAGAAACTTATTTGGTTTGTCGTCCAGTCCTCCCTATCTGGGAGAATATGGTATCGTACTTGGTGACTTGCCCTGCCACCCCATTGATTGGATATGATTCTGTAGGTTGCCTTCATAGCCTTTTTCTCCAAGTCAAGGTGTAGAGGAGGAAGGTTTAGGAGGCATTCAAGCGCTGCTGATGGTGTGGTGCTCATAGCACTACATATCACCATTCTTGCTTGACGTTGGGTGCTTCTTAGTTTGGCACGAGCCAGCGTTTGCCTGTCCTTCGTGTACCAAATTATTGCCCCGTATGTAATCATGGGTCTAACTACCGTGATATACAGCTAGTACATTTGTTTGGGGCTAACGCCCCAAGATTTACCGCAGAGACGTTTGCACGTCCATAAATACAGTGCTGCCTTTTGCTTTACTTTCTCCAAATGCGCATTCCATGTAATGAATGGGATTGTTTCACCATTTAGTAACGGAGGCTCAAGAAAGTCAAGCTTCCTTTTTTTGGTGAAAGGCATAATGTTGCTGCCGGCGTATTATAGCTGCAGGCTACAGAGAACCTAGCAGCTGGGATTTTTCTAGAGTAGTGAAAAGCTGCGCGCACACGACACGCCGGCAGACTTTCTGCTGTGCGTCGGTTTGTGTCAAGACCGCATTTGTTATGGGCTTGATATATAAAAAAAAATTAGCATTTTTAATACAGACTAAACTAATTGTTTCATATTTTAAAAATGTCATTTAATAGGATGGTGTTTTCCTAGGGGAAGGACTGCTTCTCTTGCTTCCGTAGCCGCTGCATGTTAGAACTGTTAGACAGACAGGAGACATATGCATATGGGTTCTAAATAAATGGCCACACGCCCGGTCGACATTCATTCCATTGCCCTGTATGTATATCATACAGCTATGAGATACTATAAAGGCTCCCCCGTGCATTGTCCTATAATAACAAGCGTAGCGGAAACCACTGCGAAGTGCGATGAAGTGACTGGACGTTACAAACTCGCGCAGGCTCAGATCGAGCCTTCTTTATCTTATTAGCCATGTCATGGCAATCTAGATTTTGACCTTTGCAGCTACGATTTTCTTGCTTCCTGGGCCTTTATATATCAAATAGTTATATGATGCATACCTATTATATGAACACGAGACGATGTACAGAGTATAATCACAGATATCGCAAGTTTAATATTCGCTTCAATTTGATAAATATTTTGCTTGTTCGGGTCGTTTTATTTGTTGGTTAATCAGTTGGGAAAAACTTGCAAGACCCTAAATTAATGTCTTATAGTAGTTTTACTAGTTGGCCTGTTACACCGCTCGTACAAAAAGAAAAATAATTTAAAGTGGTGAACCTGGCAAAATACTTTAAACTTTAGTAGTAGTTTGGTGCCGGAAATCACGATATGTGTACCTTAAAACCAGAGTATTTTATTTTGTATCATTTTTAACATTTTCAATACATGTTTAACTCTTTCTTACTATATTGGCACCTCGCAACATATTTTATGTCGAATTAGTTGCGGGCAAGTAGCTCTCTGTGGGAAAACCTCTCAGTTTTTGTTGTTCCTTTAACGTACTTTTAAACAACTGCGGCTATTCCAACGTGTGAGTGGGGCGGAAAACAACGAAACGTATTTTATATCGAATTAGTTTCGCGAAAGTAGCACTCTGGGACATTTCAGTTTTTTTTTACCAAAAACGTATTTAGTCGCCCATGAAAAGTTTTCAACAAGAGCGCCTATTCCAACTTGGTGTACGTAGTGAGGTGGAAATGAATACGTCAAACTTTTATTTTATTACTCCATGCATTTCAAACACGGAAACTTTCATATGACTGATCTGTAGAAAACATTACGACCATTATTCTTGGACTGCTGGGAGGACAACTTGCTACGGAAGTGGACGTGGTTTACAAAAAAGTGAGATGGAAATATACCAACGTATAAAACTTTCAAGAATACTTAGTTTAAAATAATTTTATACTTATAGATAGATTGATATAGAAAATATTGTTAGCATAAATTAAAATGTAATGGCAGTAGCTATCTTTTGACACCAGAATAATAATTCTATTCCAACTGGTTATCGAGATAAAAGCTTCCAAACATGGTCAAAATAAAATGGATCACCTTGTACCGAAAAAATCCACACTTGGTACTCAAAAATTTTATTTTTCAGAATTATTCTCTTAAGTTGCCGTAACCATGGCTCAATCAAGCTACACCTCCCCTCAACGAAACTGCTACTTATGTACTCTTAAAAAAGGGTACTTTCAGTTTACAAAAACTATCAGTTGCGAAGATTTTTGTTTGTTTGTTATGGGTTGTGTAACTTGATATCAAGGTAAACCCCCCTCTGCTTAGGAAAGAGATTCGACCAAAAGTGACGATGCCAGAATTTGGTACTAATTTCGCCTCTTTCTAAAAAATTGCCTACTACTACATCGGTTCCTAAAATTTTTTTTGTTTATGTGTAGCTTGATATCAAAGCACACACCCCTTTGCCTAGGAAAGAGATTTAGAAAAAGTAATTGTACCATAATTTGCTACTAATTTCGTCCCCTTCTAGAAAATTGCCTACTCTCAAAATAACTTAATTTTTTTTTTGTTGTTAAATAAGTTATCTTGAGAGCAGGCAATTTTCTAGAAGGGGACTAAATTAGTACATAATTAGTACCACATTCTGGCATATTCAATTTTGGTCAAATCTCTTTTCTAAGCAGAGAGGGTTGTACCTTGATATCAAGCTACACACCTTATAACAAACAAACAAAAATCTTAGGAACCGATGGTTTTGGTAAACTAAAAGTACCCTTCCTTAAGAGTACATAATTAGTACAAAATTATGACATATCAACTTTCATTAAATCTGTCTCCCAAGCATGGAGGGGTGCAGCTTACCGCCAAGCCATACCCCCCCCCCCATTAAATGGTTTCCAAAATCTATTCTAGCAGCAGCTTGCCCCAATTTGTCTATAGTCCTTATTGACATTTATCCTGCTTGTAAAGTAAAATACTTCATTCCGGGCTTTGTTCCTAACTCCATCCAAATGTTAACGCGAGCAAAAAAGGATACCAGCCCGTCTTCTATGGCTTTTCTTTGAAAACTTTTCCCCCTGACACACATATCGTACACCCCCCTCATTTATCACAGCTCCTAAAAGTCGAAGATGTTTAAGTTTTTCTTGTCGGAACCGATGTTACAACTCTACAAGACCACTGACATTGACTGACGAGGTATTTAAAAACGCGAGTAAAAAAAGCAGTTTAGCCGCGAGTTGTGAAAACTATTTTTTTAAATACCTTTATCAAAAAATCCCAGAAAAACAGAAAAATACTTTTAAAAATCTCGAACGAAGAGCACTCCTCGCAACACTCCATCTTTACACTATAAACCAAAGCGGCTGGTAAATAAAGTAACAATGGTTTTCATAGAAATGTGCCTTTTTAATCTTTGACAGTTTGATAGCTTGACGATCTTTTTAAATGATTTTTTCGTGAATACTTGATGAAAACTAGCGGAAATAGCTTAATTTTGGGCAAGAATAATTAGATTCTTTCAATATTACTATTTTCCGCTGTTTCTTTTTAATTTTGGGTAAAAAACAGACAAACATCTTTTTTTGCACTCGTGATCGAAAAAAAAAAGTGTTTCGGCATCGGTAGCCCAAAAAGCCATATTTTAGTTATCTGCACATAGTTACTAAAATCATGTTTTTAATGAAGGTATAAAAATACTAATTTTAAGAACTATTGGCTAAAATAGTGTTTTTTTTTTAAAGCGTTGGTTTAAATAACGAGCGCAGCGAGGTATTTAAAAACGCAGGTAAAAAAAGCACAGTTTAGCCGCGAGTTGTTAACACTATTTTTTTTCATAACTTTATTAAAAAAATCCAAGAAAAAAAGGAAAATACTTTTAAAAATCTCGAACACAAGAGAACACATCATCTTTACACTATAAATCAAGGCGGCTGGGAAATGAAATAACAATCGTTTCCATAGCGATGTGTCTTTTTACTCGGTGACGTTCATTGTTGCACATTTTAATCTGTGACAATCTGATATTTTGACGATATTTTTAATTGATTTTTTCGTAAATACTTGGTGAAAACTGGCGGAAATGGCTTGATTCTTAGCCAATAATAATTAGATTTTTTCAATATTACTGTTTTCCGCTATTTCTCTTTAACTTTGAGTAAAAAACGTACAGAAATCTTTTTTTGCACTCGTGATAAAAAAAAAAAGGTTTTTTGCATCGGTAACCAAAAAATCCATGCTTTAGTTATCTGCAGACAGTTGCTAAAATCATGTTTTTGGTGAACGTATTAAAAAAAAATGTTTACGTTCGTATATTTTAAACGCTAATAGGCCAGTGCATTTAGCCATATTTAAAATTAACTTATATTGGGTCCTGCCATTTTTACAAAGCCAATCAAAAAAATTACCTGAAGCTGGTGAAATATAAACATTTCACACAAGGACCTTATCTATAACATATGAGAGTACCATAATTTTTTTAGGATTTAATTTATATCCATATGCTGCCCTGGAGCTAAATTGAGTATTACTTAAATATATTATGCCCGTGACGTAACTTTTTTTTATCATATAGTCTGAAACTCTATGGGGATTAGTGGTTACGACGACGACTTACATAAAAAAAAAATCACCGCAAGATCCTTTTATTCTCGAGAAGAAGTTTTTATTAAAAGCAGGCAAAAAGTAGTAAAGATAAAACAAGTAGAAAACTTTTGTGGCCGCTGATGGTATTTTTCTCAACGTCATCGTCAGCATAAAGAATTTGCATTGTTAAGTTTTTTCGCATGAACATACAAAAAAATACTTTACTTCAAAAATTCACAGTTCAAAAATCAGACATAGAAAGTTGGTCAAACTGACAAATAGTACGTATTGACTTACTCACTCACTGATCACAGAAAAAAAAAGTACATATTCAATTTTGAATTGACCGCTTAGTGAAACAAAGTCCAACTTTTCATGCTAAAAATTAACACAAAGATCGTGTTAACAATGGCAACTTGTAGATTTAGAATAGGTTTTGAAAGTGGGACAAAATTGCTCAAAGATCTGAACCATGTCCAGTTTTTGAAGCGATGATGAAAAAAAAATTTAAAAAATTGTACCGTGATAAGCATGATCAAAAAATGAAGTGATCCTATTTCAACTATCTAAAAATAGATGCAAATAGAAGAATCCCGGTGCATGTTTTTTGAACACACCCCGTATAAGAACTAACCATCTTTTAGCAGTAGTGTTTATTTGCTGAATATGATACATCCGTCAACAACACAAATTCATTTATACCTGTCACTATTTTAGCTAATAAATAGTTCGTTTTTGTCAGCAAGTTACCCCTGCAACGCGTTTTTCCAAACTTTGACCCCCAATATCTCAAGAACTAGACATACAATCTCGATAAAAGTTGTATATCTCTTAAACCATGTTTAGTACTATCAAATGTCAGATTTACATCAAATTCGGGTGAAGTCCATTTTCCTCGCCATTTTCCCATGTATTTCGTGCGGGGTTCTTTCTTACACTTTCATACACCTGGTCCGGGGGCAGGTGTAGCCTATTATTGGTCGATATCAGGGTAATACCCTGAGAAGTGATCCATCGCACAAAAGTGATCCGAACGACGCACAGTGGTCGATTTTTCGGAAAACGCGGACATAAATGGAAAAATTAAAAAATTCAAAATGTATCTAAATTTGCTCCTATATGGTTGTCAAGATACTAGGCGAATAGTTGGTCAAAGGATAAACTATGATTTTTACAAGTTTTACATTACGTATTAGTATTCAATATCAAATTTCAAATAAAAGAGTATGACAGTATTCAACTGTTAATATCTCGGAAACAGTTGAAGATCGACATAAATGACTAGAATTTCAAAACAGAATGCAAAAATGCAGTAATATACTGGGTGTTTCATTTGAAAATTTCGATGGCATTCTTTTTACTATAACCTATATACATAAAAATATTCTAGCATACTATAACATTTATATATTGTGTCAATTACTTTAAGTAAATTTGATTGTTCTAAACTAATATTTAATTTTTTTGAAGTGAGCTTAAAATTAAAATATCATGTGACTTTAACTGTAACCAAAATTATCACGTGACTGGACACTTCTAAATAGTCACGTGGCCATCAGTGCTATATTCAAACTGTATTTGACATCCCAACATTTTAAGTTAAATAAAACCCATTCAAGCTCCAATCGTCTTTCAATCTACATGTCCTTCGTAGATCCCCTCTCACACCACCATCACAAATTTAGCTAATTAATACATATATATCTTTTACCTCTTAAAAATGTCTTAGATAAATGTGAAAATTCACACGATTATCCTGTGTATCAGCTAAATAAGAATAAATTTATCTTTTTATTAAAACTAAATACTTTGTAAGATTAAATTACAATATGGAAGTTTTTTTTAATATCCGCGTTTTTACAAAAATCGACCACTATGCGAGTCCTACTCTAGTAGCATGCGCATTAGCGAGTTCGGTCACGTGATGGTTTCGTCCAATAGCGTGCTCTGCACGAGCTTTCCTACAACTCCGAACTACTGGGTCTAGTCGAGAGAAGGGCTTCGCTCAAAAATTGTTGTTCGAGGCAGCTCTGCGCGTGCCCATAATGGTTTGGTGATCATTCGATCGTTTCATCACTGCTTTTAAGCGCGTTTATTGGTTGAAGCCACTTTTCTTCTCTCAGGCGAACGATCACTTCCTATGACTTCCAGAATCGGTACCCAGGGAGAGGACCGTTCCCGTGCGAGCTTTCCTACGAAATTCAAGAATAAGTCCCCAGCTGGGATGGCTTCTATTGGATTTTTCTAGAGTAGTGAAAAGCCGCGCGCACAGGGCACGCGGGCAGACTTTCTGCTGTAGCTCGGTTTGAGTCAAGGCTGCATTTGTTATGAAATAATTATTTTCTATTTTAAAATTTACATTTAAGAAGATGATGTTTTTTGAGGGAAAGCCCTGGCTGGTCACTACAAAGTGTCAAGGTACAACCAAATTCAGGTGCGCCACGTGAAGGCAGATGCCGAAGTCATTGTATTTCTATTTATCGACGTTTTAACGTTGCCAAAGGCGACTTAACGTTGTGTGAAAACGCCGTATAAGCGTTCTAGCAACTCGCTTTTGCACCAATTTTAAGTTGTGTTGACGTTGCCAGCGACTAGAGTCGCTAGCAAAGTTTCCACACCGTCGCCGAAGTGCCTACGACTGAAGTGCCCTCTGGATAATATTTTTATTAATATAATTGATTTGAAATGAAGATTTCCACGTCTCTGCAACCACAAATGGACTAATTTCCAAACACCATCTTTCAATAATTCTAAAATACGTAGCTAGGTAACATTCAGTTAATTTATTACATTAAGGTGACTTTTTAAAGGTTCCCACTAACTAAATTTAACAACGAATCTTAGTTTTCCGTCAATTTTAGCTCTAAAAAATAAGGGGGCCAATCCTTCTTACTTTTTAGGAAAATTATTTTTTTATTTAAATACCGAAAATTTAAAAAATGCTTTAAACCTATTTTAAACTGTAGCCAATCTAAAAGAATACTTAAAAATTTCCAAAATTACCTAAAAACCATCAAAATCCAGCAAAAAAACAAGTCTTTTAACGATTTACACAAATGGTGTAGCGGCGCAAATCAGGAAAAGAAAACAGTATGGCGGCAATAATCATTTCTTGATTTACTGAAGACGTAACCATTTTGCGACTAAAGAGGTGCCCTCTATATAGTCTTATATTTTGAAATTGGCCGAAAGTGCTAATAGCTTTTTCCTTTTGCTGGAACAATTTGCACTAATTATATCTATCCTTTATATTTATACAAGCTAGAAAAGGACACCTTTACTTGGTATCTACAGTCGGTCAGGGATTCTGACCATAGTCTGACTCTGGATCACTTGGGGGGCGTTACATAGTTTATAAGCAGAAAAAAAAATCAAACAATTACAGCTGCTAACAAAATGACGTCGCGATTTTTGACTGCGTGACGTCACAAATGTTTAGGGTCGTGTGACCTGCATGATCAGTCAATTATCTAACACATAATACTCGTAATACTTTTTCAAATTGTGCAACACTTAATGAATATGGAAAAATGCAGTTACTTTATAAAACTTTCACCCCCTTCTACCCCTTGCCGTGTTTTATTTATGGACGCAGCCCTTTTTTAGGGCCGGTTTAACGACTACTGGTCACTTGGAAACTAGTTTTTTGAATTTATGTCTCCCTCACCATTTTTTTGTGCGTCTTATATGCTTCTAGTAGACCAACTATGTTGACGTTGAGTAAACGGCCA
This sequence comes from Oxystoma pomonae, assembly GCA_963921995.1. NCBI lineage: Eukaryota > Metazoa > Arthropoda > Insecta > Coleoptera > Brentidae > Oxystoma > Oxystoma pomonae. Next base: position 23,196,190 of record OY998164.1, on the reverse strand, counting down.
GGAAACGTTAAACTGACGCTTTCTAAAAAAATATAAATTAACCCTAGTTAATTAACAACCTTATGGCGTCGTTGTTCCGTCGTTCATTGCGGTCGTTGAAAACCCCACAATATTCTAGTAAAAATAAAAGTTAATAGAGGGTTGCCAAATTTACCCTAGTTAATAACAACGGTGTGGCGTTGGTTTCTTGTCCATCATAGCGGCCGTTGCAAAAATGACTAGTTTTTGTACTTTATGCAACGTTAATTTTAGTGTATTTCTTAGTTATGGCCACTAAGGCAACTAAAAATTGTTACTTAGGTTGACCCTCAAAATTACTACTAGAAAATACCATTTAGTCACGTTGCAAAGATAAAAGCGAGAACCATTAAGAAATCAGAAGGACTATTTTACACAATATAATACTACTGGTAACAAGAGCTACGGTGCAGCTTCTTAAATCCGATCCACAATGAAATATTGCTGCTCTCACCTCTACAGTGGAGCACCAAAACAGGCGCTCAAGCTCCTCGATTTAAAACAAAAAACAACAATAAGCTTATTGGTCATATCTGAATCATTGATTTACTTCCAAATCCTTTCTTTTCCAAAGCTCATTATTTTAAAGAACGGTAACACGTTAAACAGTTTTTCGAGCACACGACATTTTTACAGAACTATAACTAAAATCGACCTAAAGGTAATACATCCACAGCAAATATTTCCTTAAAAAACAAAAGATCAAAAGATTTTCGTTGGAAAATTTAATAAATTTAAACTTGGATGAGCATCCCACAAAGGACACACAAAGGACCAAAGCGAAAAGAGATATGATTAAACGATGTTTCGCCCTGGTTAATCAGCGTGGGCTCATCAGTGGTTTCACTGGTCACCCTCCACCATACATCATTAAACACCATCATACACTTTGATTTCCAACTTTGAATCACTCACAAATAGGTATCGTTCCGCACTGGTACTTATCCAAGTTACCTGATACGGATTGATCCTGGCGTGTTAATATTTCCGGTAGGATTATGCTCCTAAGGGAATTAAAACAAAAAAGAAGTTAAAAAAAACCTCCAGATCAGTTACTTCAATTGAAAAGAAACTAAAAAACAAAAGATCAAAATATCTTGGGTGGAAATAACGAAAATTCAAACTTGGATGAGCATCCCACAAAGAACACACAAAAGACCAAAGCGAAAAGAGAAATGATTAAACGAGTTTCGCCCTGGGTAACCAGCGTGGGCTCATTAGTGGTTTCACTGGTCACCCTCAACCATACATCATTAAACACCATCATACACTTTGATTGCCAACTTTGAATCACTCATAAATAGGCATCGTTTCGCACTGGTACTTATCCAAGTTACCTGATACGGATTGATCCTGGCGTGTTAATATTTCCGGTAGGATTATGCTCCTAAGGGAATTAAAACAAAAAAGAAGTTATAAAAAACCTCCGAATTAGTTACTTTAACTGAAAATAAACTAAAAAACAAAAGATCAAAAGATCTTGGGTGGAAATAACGAAAATTCAAACTTGGATAAGCATCCCACAAAGAACCGACAAAGGACCAAAGCGAAGAGAGAAATTATTAAACGATGTTTCGCCCTGGGTGACCAGCGTGGGCCCATCAGTGGTTTCATTGGTTACCCTCCACCATACATCATTAAACAACAACACTTTGATTTTCAACTTTGAATCACTCACAAATAGGCATCGTTCGGCACTGGTACTTATCCAAGTTACCTTATACGGATTCGTACTGGAGTGTTAATATTTCCGGTAGGATTATGCTCCTAAGCGAATTAAAACAAAAAAGAAGTTAAAAAAACCTCCAAATCAGTTACTTCAACTGAAAAGAAACTAAAAAACAAAAGATTAAAAGATCTTGGGTGGAAATAACGAAAATTCAAACTTGGATGAACATCCCACAAAGAACACACAAAGGACCAAAGCGAAAAGAGAAATGATTAATTTGCCCTGGGTAACCAGCGTGGGCTCATTAGTGGTTTCACTGGTCACCCTCCACCATACATCATTAAACGCCATCATACACTTTGATTGCCAACTTTGAATCACCCACAAATTGGTATCGTTCGCACTGGTACTTATCCAAGTTACCTGATACGGATTCGTCCTGGCGTGTTAATATTTCCGGTAGGAAAGAAGTTAAAAAAACCTCCAAATCAGTTACTTCCACTGAAAAGAAACTAAAAAACAAAAGATCAAAAGATCTTGGATGGAAATAACGAAAATTCAAACTTGGATGAGCATCCTACAAGAACACACAAACGACCAAAGCGAAAAGATAAATGATTAAACGATGTTTCTCCCTGGGTAACCATCGTAGGCTCATTAGTGGTTTCACTGATCACCCTCCACCATACATCATTAAACACCATCATACACTTTGATTTCCAACTTTGAATCACTCACAAATAGGCATAATTCCGCACTGGTACTTATCCATCCTGGCATGTTAATATTGCTGGTAGGATTATGTTCCTAAGGGAATTAAAACAAAAAAGACCCAAGATCTTTTGATCTTTTGGTTTTAAGTTTCTTTTCAGTTGAAGTAACTGATTTGGACGTTTTTTTTACTTATTTTTTGTTTAACCTCACAATTTTGGATTGAAATTTTGGTTTTGTTTTTTGTTGCAATTATTTATAAAATCGCGAGTAGCGACCCATTTGGTATATTTACACGACCGTTTGTCAAACGGGGTGTTTTCAACTTCATAACCATTAAGGTACCCATAAACCATGTTTCGATGTTTTTGATTTTGGGGTTTCTGTGCGATGATGTAAGGCACAAAATTGTTCTTCGTCGCCTTCATCGCTGCTACTACTCAGCAGCAAAGAAAATCTAAAAAAAAATCTCTCACACTTTGCTTTTTCGCTGTTCGCAATTGGAATTTTTAATGGCGGGAATGGAACACAAAAACCGAACCGGTTGCACACCAGTGGTGCACCGATTGCCTCAATTAAATACGCTATTACTCACATATCATCAGTGAACAATTCTAATTTTTGCCAAACAGTACGCTTAAATTATACAGAGCCGCGTTCGAGCTTATAGGTACAACTAGGCTATCCAAAAGGGTCAAAAGCATTCTTCTAAAATTTTGATAAGGCTTTATCAACTTCTCATGTAGGGAAAGAGAGCAATAAAAGTGCCACGAACGTCGAGTGTAACGGAGGTCTCAGCTTTATAGAAAAGGCCACAAGGAAGGAACCGAATATTTTCGATCTTTAAATCATAGTGGAATAACTGGTTGGAAACCAGTAATATAGAACCCTAAAAATTATTTTATGTATTAAAGTTTGATTTAATTACGTTTATTTATATGTAAAAGGCCTACTTCACTTCAGAAGGTAGTGTCCTTGCACAAAATGAGCGCCACTGCACTAACTTGAATGCGGCTCATGGTTACACCCGGTTCCCACGTGTGTGACATGTGTTTGGTGTGAGGTCTTAAATTTTAACATCACTATTAAAAACGTAATAAATGAATAAATGGCATTCTTAGTATAATTTTTTATCTGTGGCGCATTTATGATTTGGCAACAACTTTATATATATCACCGCAACCCACCCCCTGTTGGTATCTAACCCAATCTAATTTTTCAGGAATATTTTAAAGAATTTTTTGTTTTTTTTTGTCAAAATTTTCGTCTACTGCGCTATACCACTATTATTGTCACAATTTTGTTTAATTGTAAGCAATCTTTTTGTCAAGAACATTTGAAACATGTAAAAAATTGCATATTAGTGTAATTTTTTCAAAATTTTTGCCTGCGGCGCATTTAAATTTGCAATTAAAAATAAATATTTTTGTTTCCTATGAGCTAACTCAACACCTATTAAACTGCCCCTCTACCCCGCCTTCAGTTCAAGAGCTAAAGTCTATTTTTGAAAATTTGCCATAGGTAGGTAATTGATTTTTAATAAATGATGAACCTCCCCCCCTAAAGTCGATTTCTGGCTACGCCACTGGATTTAGACCTAAACCCCTTTGTCGGGGCTAAGGAACTTTAACGTTCTCCACTATCAATGTATGGATCACACGATACTGTCCTCTTATCGTCCTTTACGAGGGACAGTATGGAATTGTGTTAGCCTGCCTTCTAGCTAACAAGGCTACTCCGCTATATACGGTGTTTTTCCTTAATCAGGGGGAAATGAATGATGCTTACCTGTTAAGCTCTATCTATGAAATATCAGCAAAAAATTAAAAAAAGCTCTTTTATTTTGAAAATTTTCAAAATATGTACTTACTAAAAAAAGGTTCCAGACCAACCCAAGCAGCGTTTTGATCAGAATGTGGTTAATATATCCCTAACATAGGATAACACTCTTTCTGATGTATACAAATTAAATACAGACTAAATTACGTAAAATTAAAATCCCACTATTCTACCTAAATGGGACAGAAATGACGTAAATTTTCCCTCCAAAATAGGTCACAGTGGTCAGTTGTCCAGACAGGGCAATGGAAAACAAAATAAAATAGGGCAACGCTGTTTTAATAAAAGTAATATAGTAAATAATTTGACAGCGCATAATAATTAAAAGGTTTTAAATGAACTTGTTCATAAAACTCAGATGAAATTCACCTGTCAAACAAATTTTTCCAATTAACTTTAATATCTGGTCTCGTAAAAAAATGTTTCAAACAACTTTAAAATACTTTTTAATACTGGACAATTAAAAAAAAACATATTGATTCAATATTGTTATTTTGTTGTTTTCGAATTCATAAAATTAGTGAAAATCCATATAATAAAAGAATATGGAAGCCGACCGATGTTTGACCTGACGAGAAGTATTTGACATATCTATCACATCAAAAGCTAACTAACTCGACCATCCAAAATTTAGGTCAAAATAGGTAATTTGTGATTATCGCGAATATCCAAAAAATGTCTAACTATAAAAGGAAACAACTTGGTAAAATAGAGCTACATTCCAGCTTTAAATTCGTCCATGAATCCAAGTAAAAGACGGTCAAATTTTGTTGCCAAATTAGCCAATATTTGACCTATTTTCGAAAAGATTTTTAAAAGGTAAAAAAAGAACATATGATTGAAACTCTATTATTAAAGAAAAAACGGTAACACCTTAATCAATTAGGTAAGGATTCCCTTAGGACTGGTTTCCTAAACCCTTTTTTTATTGGCGTTAATTGTTCATGAGATAACCTGCCAGCTTACGTGGTAGAACCCAGGATTGTGTAACTCTAAGTTACCTGAGTCCTGAAATATATATATATATATATATATATATATGAAGCCCCCTACCCCGCCTGTCAGTCTAGTCTGGTGAGCACCCCCTAGGAAGGCACTTTTCTTTTTCTAGAGGGATAGACCTAAACCCCTTTGTCGGGGCTAGGGATATTTAATATATGGATCACACGGTACCGTCCTGTTATCGTCCTCTATGATGGACGGTATGGAATCATATTAGCCTGCCTTCTAGCTAAATCGGTCTGCTCCGCTCCATACGGCGTTTTCCTTAATCTCACAAAATTATTTAATTCTCCAAGAAAAATTCCAAGTAGACTACCGACGACGGCCCCGGGGAACAAGCCCTTGTTGATAGACCAGGTTTGTATACAGGGTGTTCCTTAATGATATCAAAATATTTCAGGGGGTGATTACTAAGCTCATTCTAATAAAAAAATGTCATATAAACATATGTCCTAAACAGTTTAACTTTCGTTGTTAAAATTTTCAAAAAAATCAAGTTTTTTATAAATATCTCAAATACTATTTTAGATAACTTTACAGAATTTGTTATACCTATACTGTACATCGAGAGGCATTTTTTGGCGAAAATTTTTTTTAAATTTTTATCAGTGGCGTCCGTACCGGATTTGCATTTTATATTTTTTTAAGAAAAAAATGGTACGCCAATGGATCTTTTTCAAGGGGCTATTTTTTTATAGACTCTTCATTTTCACATCAAACTTACTTCTTGTGTTTTCTCGTAAAATGCACCCTTCTTGGACAAAATAATTAAATAAAAAGTGACTAATTTTTTAATTAACAGCCTCAATTACTTTTAAAAAAATGATATAAAAATATGTTCAATTTACAATTTTTTATTCATACCAAAAGCAACGAAAAAATTAAATAAATTGAACGTCACACTAAAATTTTAAGGAATAAAACGCTAAATTTTCAAAATACCAACAGCTATTATTTTGACACTGACGTTTTATTCGAGGGTGTCTAGATTTGTCTAGTTTGTAAAAATAATCTTTTCAAGCCAACTAAATTTTCTTTAAAAATTATTAGGTATTGCTTCGAAATTTATCACTTTTGATTTAATTATTTTGTTCAAAAAGGGTGCATTTTACGAGAAAAACACAAGAGGTAAGTTTTATGTGAAAATAAAGAGTGTAAAAAGATCCATTGGCATACCATTTTTTTCTTAAAAAATACAAAATGCAAATCCGAACGCCACTGATAAAAATAAAAAAAAAGTTTTTCGCCAAAAAATGCCTCTCGATGTACAGTATAGGTAAAATAGTATTTCAGATATTTATAAAAAACATGATTTTTTTTTGAAAATTTTAACACCCTGTAGCTCGAAAGTTAAGCTGTTTAGGACATATGTTTATATGACATTTTTTTCTTAAAATGAGCTTAGTAATCACCCCCTGAAATATTTTGATATCATTAAGGAACACCCACGCTATACCAACCACCCAGCAAACACATTAACATAGTATTTAAGTAAATCTAAAGTCAAAAAATTGATATAAAAAATCTTTTATTAAATTTATGTAATATATACATAACATAACTTATGATAATAAAAAGGGAAACATTGTGAGAACATGGAAGTTACTTTTTACCTTGCTGTGACATTAGAAGTATATAAATATTTTTTTTTTATTTTATTTAATATATTTATATTTAATTTTAAATAAACATTCTAATACGTAATATTTGTATAACATTTATATTATAAATTTATACAGTAGTTACATAAAGAGTACGTTATTTACGTGACGTCAAGTTTACCTTAATGTTACTTGTAAGAGATACAAATATTATATAAAAAAATTTGCCACAATTTTACTTATATATTATTTACGTTATTTTAATTACATATTATTTACTTAAAAAGTAGGGAACTTTGTGCATAGCATAATGCAGAATATGGAAGTTACTTTTTACCTTGCTGTGACTTTCAGTTTACCTAGAATTTATGTAACAAAGTAATCATGTGTTGTAATTTTTACGTAATATTTACGTAACGGTGATGGATGGGCAGGTCGGTTTTTACTAAACCTAATTCTGCTTGGGAATTGTTTTCTTCACAAAGCACGAAATATAGCTAAAACCTGTCGAAGTAACCCCGTCTTACGGTAGTTACCACAAAATGACTTCACTGTCACTGCCAGTAAATAAAAAAAAGTTAATAAGATTCAATTTATCACATCATCACGCTCTCCCTTTTCATTCTCGAGATGGCGCCAATTTATTTCCATGAAAGGAGCCATTTATTTTTTGCTTAGCCCAAAAGTCGACAAAGGAAAAAGCAAAGAATGTTGTTCTGTCATAGTATACCGTCAAGCCCGTTTTAGTAGAGATTCCTTGTGTTTTCTTCCATCCAAAATGCCAATTTCTTGATATGGGCGAGTTCTTTTACCACCGTTTTTATTACGTAATTGTTAGTTTTGTTTGCTTTTCCCTCGTTATTAACAGCAGTTCTATTCCATGTTTAGGCAACATGCTCAGTGAGCAGAATAAAAAAGTTCAAAAAATACAATGTAGTAACTTCATATAAGTTAAAAAATAACATAAACACCTAATAAAGAGGAGTTATGATAAATTCTTCCAGCGATCATACTGTTATAATTTTTTGGGTAGAACCTCTTTTCAACAATAATTTTAAATATTTTAAAACAAAGAAGGATAAAGCTGGATTTTTAATAGATATTAGTTTACCTCCAAGGGCGGAAAAAGTTTCCTTTTGAGGGATGTTGGCTTCTTCCGTCATCTTGGATTAAAGATTCAACAGAGGTATTATTCATAATCTGTCTTGTTTATTAATCGATTTTTCTCAAGGAAATATTGGAATGTTTATATATGTTCTTGAAATTATTTGTTTTTTTATTCGTTTTTTACGGTTTTCTTCGAAATCGTGTACCTAAAAAACAACTTTTCGAATATAAAAATGTGCATATTTGAGACGCTATTATACTAGGCATCAGTTCTGTGCTAAGATAAGTGGTTCCTGAGTATTACCTTAAAAACCGCAAAATTTTTCTATGGGTAACCCTAGGAACAAAAATGTCACTCTTTAACGAAACCATGAAAATTGAAAGTCGATGTACCAATTCGAATAAAATAAGACTAAGGGTTTAGATCGCCGACACGCGATTTATAAAATTTATTTTAGAGGGTGCTTTGCTGATATAAAAACAACCCCCTACGGGTGTTTGAGAAAATGATGTATTTGAAATTAAGTCTGTGTTTCGGACTTCCATTGGCTATATTTTATTGATACACGACGTTTCGATCAGTGCAATCTCTGATCGTCTTCAGGTGCAAACTACAATCTATTCCTAAGGCTACGTAATTATATACTATGGGAAATCACTCAACCGTGAAGTTACAGACGTTGGCTCCACCCAAGGAGGGGCTTCCAAATATTTGGAACACAAACACACTTGATTTACTGAAAATACTCTGATTCTGCCCAATAAGTGCAGGTTCTATGAATTTTCGCTTCTTCCAGTATGACCCCTTGTGCAAAACCTTTGCTTCTGTCCACTTCATTCGGTGTTGTTATGACCATGCGTGTTCGGCGATTCCTCTTTGAGTATTCTTTTGATGTTCCTTAAGCCTAACAGATAGTGGTCTTTTTGTTTCGCCTATATATGATTCACCACACTCACAAGGAACTTGGTAAATGCATTCCTTATTTTGTTGGTTCTCCGGTTTGGTTTTACTAAGAAGGCTTCGAATTGTATTACTAGATTTAAAATCTGTTTTTATATTAATAAATTTTCTCTGATACTCCTTTAATGGAACACATTTGCCTGGTTTTCGTCTTGTAATCTTTGCTAAAATTTAGAAATAGTATCTTTTATAAGTTTAAGGCTGTAACCATTCTGCTGCAGATCCTTAATGTTTCTTATTTCGATTCCCAAGTCATAAGAATTGTTACAAATTTGAATGGCTCTGTTATACCAAGGTCTTATTATGCCTTGTTTGGTTGTAGCAGAATGATTTGAACCTTGATTTAAATATTGTCCTGTGTGAGTGGGTTTACGATAGACTATTGTTCTGATGTCGCTTTCTACTCGTTTGACAAGTACAAGAAGAAAATAAATTTGACAATTTTTCTCCACCTTCATTGTGAATTTAATGGCGAATCTTATTTTATTTAGGTGATGAAGAAATTCTGAAAGTTGTTGGTCGTTCCCGGTCCAGACAATAAAATAAATATATCACCAACATATCTTAGCCAGAGCTTAGGTTTATATGTTGCCTCCAGCGTCAGGCGCGTGTTCATAAAGAGATTCGTCATCAACCAGTTTCTGCCTATTAATATCTAGCGATTCCTTTATCGGGACATTGGTGTATAGACTTTCGAAATCAAAACTGACAAATCTATTCTCGGGTACTAAAACAAAAGATTTAAGAATATTAACAAAATGGCAGGAATTTTCTACAAATGAAGCGGTCTTGCCTGCAAGAGGTTGAATAATTTTCAAAAGGAATTTAGACAGATTGCTTGTTGGAGAATTTATGAAACTTGTAATTGAATTGAATTTTGGGCTGTCCGTATAGATGAGGAGGTTTGCTATAATGTGGTGTAACTTGAGTCCTTGTGTTTTCCGGAATATATCTACATATACCTACGAGGTTAAGAGGTTTTAAAGGTATAGTTTTAGACTCTAAGGAAAGTGCTTAACAATTTTTTTCACAGAGAAAACCAAAATGTTTGCGAAAAGGCCGAAAAAATGATTATAATATGCAAAACAAGTTTTGGATGGATGGATTCTTAAATTCGATTTTTAAACCTCATGTAAATAATCACATTTAAAATTTTATGTAGGTTTGTTCAACATCATTCTCGAGTTAAAAGCCAGTTAACTCTTACTTCTTTAGTTCCCTTTAGCCTACCGCTTCCACCATTTTTATAGCCAAATTGACAGTTGGATTTTCTGTCAGTTTGGTGTCAATATGACCGCTATAGTAGGCCAAAGGAAACTAAATCGAAAAAGAGTTAACTGACTTTTTAGTTGGAAAGGTGTTTGCTTTCTCTAACTACTGCCAAATCGAGTTGCTCACCTTTGGTAAAACCATATACTTATAAACTTAACATACACGGCATTGCAATGACTCCTCGTGTAAATTTTTGTAAGCAAGATTATTCATCTAAATCCAGACAGCTATGAAAATTTTTGATTATTCAGCCGTTTTACGCATGCCCGATGCACTTTACTGCGATGGCCGATGGCATATGAATGTCACGTTTCACGATGAGAGTAGTGTTTACTTTGCAAAAACCAAGCGGTTTCCGTTTTTTTTTACGTAAAAATATGTGCCGCCCAAAATAAAAATGTAATCTTATGGCGTTTTTACTCGCATTTTCATGATCGAAAAATTAATAAGATGTGAAATTGCCTAAACAGATGTTTTCTCTGGATGATACTTGTCTTTCTCTGCCAAAAAAATATAAATAATAATTGCCTGCCATAAACATAGAAGATAAAGTTAAAGCACAGTACACTATAGTGTGCGTACTGTGAGTAAAATTAAAAAACCACTTTCGGAATCAAAAATCAAAACAAAAAAAATGGCGTCAGGAATATCATCAATCCAACGCACTTGTGCAATACGGCTGCATATCTTTATTTTCATTGCCTACTTGACCATGATATGAAGGGCTCTCAACAGATAAACATAATAAAAATATGAAAAATATGAAATTAAAAAAAAAATGTGAAAGAAATATGACTGAAATTAGGTTTTTTTTTGGTCCCCCCTACCAAATGGCCGTTTAAGCCAAACCCAACTTAATCGGGACAAGCTCCGGTTTATTGTTGTACATTTTCAATACGTCTCTAACAGTCAATCTAGCATTAAAAAGATTTTTCTTTCATACTTGCTTTTGAGTCTCCTATTGCAAGATTAGATGCAGAGAAACCCCTTTCTACGTCTGCACTACCATGATAAATACACAAAGAAGCTTTCATAACTTTGTCTAAAGAAGGATACTTTAATTCGCTCAATTCATTTTTTTTGCATGTAGAAATTCCAGTACACGTCGACCCGTTCTATATCCGTATTGGACTGACTTTCAAGTTGGAGTAATTTCCATTCGGCCACAACAAACTCCTTAATTGCCTCGAGAGGTAGTTCAGGTACAAATTTGGATAAACTATTTATCATGCTTGGTTCTTTTCTTGACTTGAGATTACAAAAAGTTCACTTTCTCCATGTTTTTTAGCCCACTGTGATATCACATAATTGTTACTGCCTTTTCTAGTTAACCACTCAACTTGAAACTCTGACATTGTTATAACTATTCATCTCCGAAATTTAATTTAAGTCTATTATTTTTTCCATCAGGAAAAAATAATAACTTATTTAAAAAAGAAAACAATTATACCTTTTTTGCTAAAATCAAAATTATCTCCCCATTTATGTATTAACAAGAATAAAGAGGTAATGTTAAATTTGTGTATGCGTCAACAGTAGTCACTGAAGCAAACATTAGGCCCTTAGTTGATCTTCTTTGGGGAAAATATGAAAATCACAAAGGTTTTTTTTTAAATATGAAGTTTTATGAAGTCTGAAAAAAAAATATGAACATTTTCATAAAATATGAAGGTGTTGAGAGCCCTGGATATGTTGCTAACAATATTGTCACTTTCAGGTCGTATATATTGAGTTTATAAGCATATAGGTAAAACAGGAATTGTCAAAAATAATATGCAGGGCCTTTAGTTTGTTCTACGTCTGTTTTTACCTTGCAAACTTTTCTTCTAAGTGTACTTTTACTGTGGAGTCAACTTCTGTTTATTTATTTTTCTTTAATGGAAAAATTGACAGGTACCATTGACACATTTCCTGCAAGTGATCGTGTCCTGGAAACGATTTTCCATTTCCCTTTTTGTATTGAGCTGGTTAATGGAAAAAATATCAGTTGTCTATGGCAGGAGAATTTTATAGCTCTGGCATATCTGAATCCACACGGAAAATGGTAAAGATTAAAAATAAGAAAATAGAGCAAATGCTACTGTCTTGACGAATACTGATATACTGTGTTAAAAAAAAATTACTGCTTGTTTGAAGCTGTAACATACCGCCCAATAAGTTAAAAAAAACTCCTTTGTAGATTACACAACAATATAATTAAAAGGATTATTATTATTATTAATCAGTACGCTTATACTCGCCTAAACATGGTTTTATATAAAGACGGTTTTAAATAAAATCGCTCTTTCCGCGTTTGGTTACGATTTTTCAAAAAATGTGACGATTTTTAAACACAAGGTTACACAAACTGCTTTTTTGTCAGGACTTATTTGCTATAAAGTAAATAAAAAATATGTCAATTTTAATTTTCGTAGGCACTTTCACCCACGTTCAGATTTGATGAAATTATCGTTCGGTGATTCGCCTTTTACGTCCTGCTATAGGAGGTGGTTGAAAGTCGCTCGTCTTGCGCAGTGGGTTTATTGGCCACTTTCTCACTTGGGATTAAGTATTAAGTCACACTAAGATTAAGTTAAGCCCTTGCAGGTGCTCTCAAAGTTCCACTTAAGTAGGTACCAAATTTTTACCCTTGGCTTAAGTGGTAAAATTTGACTACTTAAGTTTTACTTAAATTATCTTTTTCCGTTTTTGGTGTTTTTTGAAGATAATTCGGACTAGAATCGTTTTTTTTTACTATAAAAGAAATATTCGAACACTCATGCCAAATAATTTGAAAATAGACACCTAACTTATGCAAAGGTTTTTGTTTACATGTGTAGTGAAAATTTTGTATCTGAATTTTAGGCTGGGTTTATGCTAGGAAATTGTTTTGCATTGTTACTGAAAGCAGTCTCTAAATGGAGTTAGTACGGGACGACAAAGAGAACGACAAACTTTTGTTTGTAATCAATGGGATACCTAGACGTAGATTTGTCCGCCGTTTTTTTAATAGTTTCCACGATTATAATTTCAGCAAAAGGTTTCGTCTTACACACTGCCCAAAATTTGTACACCTATTTCAGGAGTGTCCCAACCCTCAATCATACATATTTGTTACTTACCAATCGGAGTCGTTGTAAAAGATTTCTTTTGCCGCAAAAACAACAAATCCATTCACTTATCAACAACGAAAACTGAAAAAAAACTAATGTCAAACGTCAATTATTTGACGTTGGTTTGGTAAAATTACAAAATCCCTAACAATTTGTCATCAGTATGCAGCGTTGCTAGCTTGTTTGGAACTTAAGTTAAGTATAAGATAAGTAAAAGTTTGGCAAGTGGATTTAAGATAAGTTGGAACTTAAGAGATGTTACTACTTAAGTCAAAACTTAAGATAATCCGAAGTCAGAAAGTGGCCATATAAACAGTTAAACCTAACCAAAATCAACCTCATCAATTAGTTTTTTATACATTTTGCTTTCAACCGAAAAGACGCAAATCCGTAGAACTGAAGAAGAGGAAGACCAATTTTGGTTTAAAAGCCAGCGATAAATAATTTTTTTTTTGCTATGTTGTTTACAAGATTGGTGAGCGAAAATAATGGAAGCAGAGGCTGTAGCATTTTCAATAAATAATCAAACTATTCGTGTCTCATAAAAAATCACGTGAACAACGAATGAAAAAAAATTTAGAAAAAAACTAAAATTAATTTTTGAGGTTATCTTGTTGTTCGTTCATCCAGTTCACATTAAACCAACGTTCGGCAAATTACCCATGACGTCATCCACTCGGCAAGACGTCTTGCCCAACGTTTTAAAGTGAACGTACCCCAAAATATTAAATTTATAAAATGTTATTAAAAGAATGACGCGGTTTCTGTTACAACGTTAGGATAAGTATTAAGGTCGCTGTGTTTTTATTTTAAATGAGGCAATAAGTAAGAATCGCCACTTTCCAGAATTCTAACGGGTGAGATTTTCTGTCGTTTCTGAAGAATTGCGACCTAAACTAGAGATCTCTTGTCCAACGAGATGCGAGAGTCATCAAGCCGTTTTTTTATGCGCATGATCGGGACTGCGGGTCTAAGCTTCAAAACCTCGACCCGCTCTTTGATTTATTGGTCCGAGTAGGCTGAGAGATTTTCAAATTTTAGAATCGCCACTTTCCAGAATTCTGACGGGTGAGATTTTCTTTCGTTTCTGAAGAATTGCGACCTAAACTAGAGATCTCTTGTCCAACGAGATGCGAGAGTCAGCAAGCCGTTTTTTTATGCGCATGATCGGGACTGCGGGTCTAAGCTTCAAAACCTCGACCCGCTCTTTGATTTATTGGTCCGAGTAGGCTGAGAGATTTTCACATTTTAGAATCGCCACTTTCCAGAATTCTGACGGGTGAGATTTTCTGTCGTTTCTGAAGAACTGCGACCTAAACCAGAGATCTCTTGTCCAACGAGATGCGAGAGTCAGCAAGCCGTTTTTTTATGCGCATGATCGGGACTGCGGGTCTAAGCTTCAAAACCTCGACCCGCTCTTTGATTTATTGGTTCGAGTAGGCTGAGACATTTTCACATTTTGTTGGTGTGCGCTTATTCGTTAAAGTTTTTCTATTTTTGACATCGTTCTTGCCACATTTTGGTTTTGATTTATTTATCAGTATTTTAAATCATGCCGGGCACTTGGTGCGCTTATCGCGGCTGTGTGTCAAAAACTGGTATGGGCATCAGTTTTTTCTCTTTTCCTAGAGATACAAAACGGTAAGTATAGCTTTGTACATATATTTTTTTATTTAATATTTAAATGCCCACTTACTTATAATAATATATCGTCGTTGACACTCTAAAACCTGCTATGTGCATTTTTATTAATTTTACAAGAACGAAAAAATTTTTTAATAAGCTGTTTGATACTATGAACTCATTTTCATTCAATAACCCCCACCAAAAAAAAAATGTTTTTGAATGGTCGGATTTTTAAATGAATTTTCTAAAAGATGCCTGGTGATTTATTAATAAAATTAAAATATTAAATAAAGAAGAAAAAGATATAACAAATTCCGTTAAATTTTTGGATTCTTGGAAAATAACTATAAATTCGCTTAAGGTACTATGGCAAAAATTATCTCAATCAAATTTTAAATATTTACTAACGAAAAGACTTGACACTGATTGTCTTGAGAATTTTTTTGAAAACATCCGACAACAAAGTGGAAATAATGTAAATCCGACCCCGATTCAGTTTGAACGGTCTTTTCAGAAACTTTTTTTCAATCCTATTTACATTCAGATTCAGATTTCGATGACCTTTAATAAATTTGGTCCATTAATTTTGGAGACTTATTGAAAATAAAAATAAATCAGCTACTCTACCGAATTATCCCTACATGGATATTCACAAATGCGGCATATGTGAGGCTTTCGGGAAAAGTTCTCAGGGGCTAGACGTAAGTAAACTTCTTTTAAATTTTAAAGCTTATAGAGCTACAAACGAAAATATTTCTGGTAGCCTTAAATCCCGCCCCCCCCCCCCCCGAAGAAATTATTAATTATATTTTTAAACTACAAAATGTTTTTAATGAAAATTTTGGAAGTTTATGCCTTACGGATGGTGTAACGCAGCAATTATTATGTTTAATGGAAGAGAACGAATTCGAACACCCCTGTAGCAATTTTCCAAAAAGTTATCTTAATAAGTTATTTGCTAGATTAAAAATTTTTTATACTGTTAAATAAAACAATAGAGATATTAAGTCAAATAAAAAAATTGAAAAATCAGAATTTTATCTCACCTGTAAAAAATGTATGTTTGGTATTTGTACAATTATTTAAATTATTTATTTAATTTCTTCTTATCTATCTTATCACACATAAATGTTTGAGCTTGAAGCATACCGACTGTTTAAAAAGTTGACATTTAGACTTAGTGATAAGAACTTTGAAGAATGGTGCGATTTCCAAAGACATATGTTTGTAGTAATTGAGAAAAAATTTACGAAGAAGATGTCTTCACTTAATAAAAAGCTACAAAAGTTAAAACGTTCTGAACGAAAACCAAAAAAGTCGAAGGAAATCGCAAACATTGTAGAAAACCTATCCTCTCAAAATTTTAATAACAAAGAAATATCACTTTTAAACAAAGGTCTTAATTTTGCTCTGCCCCCACAAAAAGATAATTTAAGTAATATTATTGCAAATATTGAAAGTTCAATCTCTTATCTTTCAGAAGGCACAAAGGGCTATGTGCGAGATGCTTGTCGATATCAGATCTCTCAAAACATCATTCATAACAATAAAAATAGTACATTAAATCACAATAAAACAATTAAAAGTTTGAGAGAAAAAGATGTTTTCTATCTAAAGGCTGACAAGGGTAATAAAGTTGTTATATTAAATAAAACAGATTATTTTGAAAGGGTAAATAACCTAATAAAAAATGGACCTTACAAACAAGTCCCAAAGAATCCCTTATCTAAAATGATTAACGAAGTAAAAAACACAATTAAAAAATGTAACAATATTATTACTGACAATATTAAATATAAACTACAAGTAAGCAATCCCACTATGCCGAAACTATAATGTCTTCCGAAAATCCACAAGCCTGGAAAATCGGTTAGACCTATAGTTTCTGCTGTAGAATCACCTACTTACAACATTTCGAAATGGCTAGCAAACGAGTTTGAAAATTTACCGATAAAAGAAAAAGGTTTTTCTGTTCAAAATTTTCTTGAATTTATCAACAAAGTTAAAGATATTTCACTCCAAGAAGGTGAAATTTTAATCTCGTTTGATGTTAGTTCGTTGTTCCCTAGTGTGCCGATCCCAATACCTTACAATACCTGGAGGAACTACTAAGAAAAAACAATCTAGAAGACAAACAGACTTTAGAATACCTATCTTTAACAAAACTCTGCATGAATCAAAATTACTTTCAATATAAAAATAACTACTACCAGCAATTAGAAGGAACCACAATGGGTAATAGTTTATCACCTTTTATCGCAAACCAATTTATGAGCAAATTTAAATCAGATATAAGTAAAGAATTTGAGTATTTTCCCATAGTATGGTTCAGGTATGTAGACGATGTGTTTGCAGTATTCAACACTAAAGTAACTAGTGTTGAAAATTTTATGGAAAAAATAAATAACAAATTTCCCACTATTAAATTTACTTATGAAACAGAGAACAACGGTACACTGCCATTTATAGACACTTTAGTTATAAGAAATAAAAATAAATTGGACTTTGACCTATACAGAAAAGGCACGGCCACCAACAGGTATATTTCAAATGACTCTTTTCATTGCTTACAACATAAGCTTGCAAGTTTACACTTTTTAACATATAGATTAGTAAATTTCCCCTTAAACAAAGACAGATTTGAAGCAGAAAAGAATAGGATTAGGAATATAGCTGGCGAAAACGGTTACGACGAAGGCTTAATAAATAAGCTGATAAATAGACATTCTTTTCAAAAGACCTTTCGGAATTCTACCTTTTTCAGTCAAAAGTCTAATTATACGAAAAGATTACACAAAGTATTTAATAACACCGGTCTTAAATTAGTATATCAATCCGGTAACACAATAAGAAGCTTACTAGGAAATCCCAAGGATAAAACTACAGTGCTAGAAAAAAGTGGAATTTACGAAATTAGTTGCATGAATTGTGACAAAAAATATGTTGGCCAAACGAGACGCTCTATTAAAACACGTTTTAAGAACATTTAGCACACTTAAAATACGGAAGAACAGAAAAGTCAAGTGTGGCCGAGCATGCTTTTGAAAAAAATCATAGATTCACATTAGATAACCTAAAACTTCTAAAAAGTGTACCAAACAAAAGACTTTTGAATGCATATGAAAGTATGGAAATCATTAAATCCAGAAATAGTTTAAATAAAGATAGAGGACCCATCCCGTTTAGTACACTTTATTCTTTGGTTGAGGGGAGATAGGATTAAAAATCGTGATCAATCACAAATTATTAGTCTTATCTCCGCCCACTAAAGGATTGTATATAAGATAGAGCGTAGAATTATTTAGTTCATTGTTTATCGTCTCCTGATGAAAAAAGTGTAGTTTTGGTTTGTGGAAAACAATCATAATTTTGTTTTACGTTTAGTTAATTAATTATTAATACATCAAAGAATTAAACCGGTTTTTCAACACTCATTTACAGCGATGGATACGAAATCAAGGTCACGAAAAACGGGACCCCAACTTCAAAGGTGCCGACGCCGACTGTCGCATCTCGTTGGATAAGAGATCTCTGCCTAAACGTACTTTTAAAAAGAAAACCAATAAAACAACTGAGTTAGCAACAGATTTTTTGCCAAAATTCTTGTATTAAGGCGACAAAAACGGCATAGATCTGACAAAACTGCTTTCCTATTTTTTTGAAAGATCAACAATAGGTGGCATCACTAATACTATTTCGAGTGAGATCGTGCAGTGTTCAGAACATGGCACGAACACCATATGTGAGATATACTTTTCTCATATATCACTTATTAGGTTTTAAAAGGTTTTTATGCTCGGCTTCATGGATTTCAGTGTCTCGAAATTAAAAAGAATCAAAAGAAAAATCATTATTCAACATCAAAAAAATAACAAAATTTCCGTATTATTTTTATCACTTGACATGTATCAATTTATTGGCCGAATTTTCCATTAGACAAGTGGCCGGGGGCTATATGGAAACCTGAATTCCAATACTTCAATCGAACTCCCTTCAGTTTCCTTGGGCCTACTAAATTACGTGACCTTGTCGTTTCAGAATTCCGGTAGAATATTGCTTACAAAGAAAAAAAACATAACTTTTTTGTTATCACATAATGGGAAAATGGGAAATCCAAAAATTCCTGTATTATCGACGAGGCTAAAGAAAAAGCCAGGTAAGATTTTTGACTATTGTTAGCCGTGTTTATTTTATTCCGAAAATGAGAGAGTCCAGCAAAAAACCGTGGATACGGTTGTGAGGAAATTTCAAAAGATTCCGTTTTCTCGTTTCCGATATTCTGCCCGGTAAAGATTGGCCCAAAAACAGCAAAGCAGTGTTGTCAAATCTATGCCGTTTTTGTGGCCTTAACCGTCCGCACGTTTACGGCGTTTGACGGCAGCACTTAACGATATATGACGTTCCAATGTCAACAGTGTCAAATAGCGTTAGTCGTCGGCCGTTTTGGGCACGACCAAAAACCAACAGAAATCTATGAACATGTTGGAATAAGGTTATTTATTATTATAATTTGTCCCTTCAATAATTTATCAAAGCAGATCGATTTGAGCACCCCCGTCACCTCCCGCATAACGTAGTTTGCCCCTAATAATCTTGTATGTTACATAATTTACCACTAATTTGTTACTAATTAATAATAAGTAATCTTATACCTTTGAAGAGATACTGCTGCCTTGAATTTTTGATCGTCTGCCATTCGTGTGGTGCTCATTTCGGCTTGAAATCCAAGATGGTGGACAAGATTTAATGCACACATTTTTTCAAACCCGTATTTTTGTGTTGCCATTCTTTTTCGCTTTGTAAAGAACATTTTTTTTCAAAGAAGAAGTTAAAAAACCTCCAAATCAGTTACTTCAACCGAAAAGAAACTAAAAAACAAAAGATCAAAAGATCTTGGGTGGAAATAACGTTACTGGAAATTCGTTATTTCCACCCAAGATCTTTTGATATTTTGTTTTTTAGTTTCTTTTCGGTTGAAGTAACTGATTTGGAGGTTTTTTAACTTCTTCTTTGTTTTTAATTGCCTTAGGAGCATAATCCTACTGGAAATATTAACACGCCAGGACGAATTCGTATTAGGTAACTTGGATAAGTAAGTGCCAGTGCGGAACGATGCCTATTTGTGAGTGGTTCAAGGTTGGAAATCTAAGTGTATGATGGTGTTTAATGATGTATAGTGGAGGGTGACCAGTGAAACTACTGATGAGCCCACGCTGGTTACCCAGGGCGAAATATCGTTTATTCATTTCCCTTTTCGCTTTGATCTTTTGTATGTTCCTTGTGGAATACTCATCCAAGTTTGAATTTTCGTTATTTCCACCCAAGATATCTTTTGATCTTTTGTTTTTTAACATTTTTTTTGTTTTGCAAATCAGAAAAAAATTGTAAAATTGTTGACTTAAAAATGCATATCTCTGAATTGTTGCTTTGCAAATCGTCTAGATAAATACCTTTTTTTATACCTCCATCAAAAACACGATTTTACTCACTGCCCGCAAATAACAAAAACATTAATTTTTTCATTGTTCAGGGGTGCAAAATAGTTATTTTCCTAGCAAGTGCGGGCTGTTGAACGAACATTATTTTTTCTACGACCGACATTTTGTAGCACTAGTGCGGAAAAGTGACAGTTTCAAAACTAAAATGCGTGGGGAAAATACGCACGGTCGTAAAAAAAATAGTTTTAACGACTAGTGGCTAAAATAGTGCTTTTTTACAAGCGAAACGCAAGTAAAAAAAGTACAGTTTTGCCGGGAGTTGTTAACACTATTTTTTTAAATATCTTTATCAAAAATCAAAACAGGAAAATACTTTTAAAAATCGCGAACGAAGAGCACTTCTCGCAACACACCATCTTTACACTATAAATCAAGGCGGCTGGTAAATGAAATAACAATGGTTCCCATAGCGATGTGCCTTTTTACTTGGTGACTTTCATTGTTACGACATTTTAATCTTTGACAGTTTGATATTTTGACGATGTTTTTAAAAGATTTTTTCGTAAAGACTTGGTGAAAACTGGCAGAAATTGCTTAATTTTTATGCAAGAATAATTAGAGTTTTTCAATTTTCCTATATTCCACTATTTCTCTTTAATTTTGGGTAAAAAACGGACAGAAATCTTTTTTTGCACCCGTGCAGGATATAGTAGCAAATTTGAAACGGACTAGCCGGTGGTGAAGTAAATGCCTTTTTTTACACCTTCACCAAAAACATGATTTAAGTAACTGTCTGCAGATAACTAAAGCATGGCGTTTTTGGTTACCGATGCAAAAAAAAAACTTTTTTCTTTGATCACGTATGCGAAAAAAAAGATTTTTGTCTGTTTTTTACCCAAAATTAAAGAGAAATGGCGGGAAACGGTAATATTGGAAAAATCTAATTATTCTTGACTTAAAATTAAGCCATTTCCGCCATTTTTCACCAAGTATTTACGAAAAAATCATTTAAAAACACCGTCAAAGTATCAAACTGTGAAAGATTAAAATGTGGCAACAATGACGTCACTGAGTAAAAAGATACATCACTATGGAAACCATTGTTATTTCATTTACCACCCTGCCTACGGTCGGGCTACAAACCTTTTATCGAGGGATTAAAAGTAGCACTTTAATTTTTAGGTTTATAATGCTTTATTATCAAGAATATAAAAATTGTTGCAGTTTCAGTAGCTAATCAGTGAAAATAAAAACTTAATTTAAAAAAATGACGGTCTTTAGCCGTTTTTAAACTTATTAACAAAATTTTCTTTTTCTTTCAATTGATCTATTTGGAAAACAAATATAGCATTTAGATGTCAATATTTTTTTAAATAAAATTTCTGCGCTTTCGTGGAACTACCCTTAAGCAGACCTAACACCACAGAGTACCGAAATAACACTAGGGAACACATTCCATCTTTTTTTTGTTTCCTGAACAAAAACTGTAAGTTGACTCGCAAAATAAAAATATATTATTTTTTGCAGAATGTATAGCCATATAATGAATACACAAAATACTATTTTTAATAAAACAGACAGTAGTTTTGCGCTTCTTAGCCTGCCCTTTGCCTCTGGGGCATCTCTCGTAATAGTCCAGCAATTGCCCCCCCCCTCCGAGTATTCGCACACAAAAATTAAAATTTGGCTTTTACAAATAAAGACATATTTTAAAAACGCCTTTAACCTTAAATACACCTACACTGAGAAAAGAGTTTAGTTATGATTACTAAATCTTATTAACCACAACAAAAGGATTTTGTGAGTTACGGCTTAATATATAATTGTTTCTGAGAAACCAACCATAATTTTAGAATTTAAAAACAAATATTTGGTAATAAGAATCAAGTCAGCGATATTGATTTGGTTATAGTAAACAAATATATGTTAACTATTAACAGCGATTTATGAACAGTTAATAAATGCATGTTAACTCTAAACTCTTGATTTGTTAACAGTTAATAAATGTAATTTAACCATTAACCTTGATTTATTCTGTTTCGGGTAATTCTAGAGGAGCATATGAAAAAACCGACAGCACATTATGAGACTTACACCCGGCGGTCACGCATCATGAAAGTCTTACATCCGGTTCCCACCTAGGACTTTTTCGTGAGTGCCCACTCACGCACCAGATGATGTCAATATGAAATGTTATGGCAGTCATGTGCTCCTTCGGTTTTCGATAGTTTCCTGCAAGTCGCTGCTCGACTAAAAATAAAAATTGATTTGGTTAAAATGGTAAAAAAATTATTTTTTTTAGACAATGTAAAGATGCAAGGGGGTATTCCATACCCAAATATAAAATAAAAAAAATGAAAACGCTTGAAAAACTAACTAACTATTTGTCATAGAAATTTAGTGTTTATAATGTAAACTATAGTGCCGTAGGCCGCGCAGGCGCATATTATATATAAGAAATGAAAATTGTGCCGCAACAAAAAAGTGTGAAAGTCACAAATAAACCATGACCAATGGCATTATGACAGTAGAAGCGCCGGGCGGCACGCCGCAAGGATTCCACCCAAATTTGAAATTAAGAAATTGGTTTATTTTATTGAGGTTACCTTGGGTTGGGTTAGATATAAGTGGGGGCCGCCCCCACTGTCCCCGCCCCCTCCCTGTATCTGCTACTGCTCACGTAACCTGTGCACGACTCCGTGACTTTAGCCACTTCCTTCTATTTATTAACATTATGTAGTATACATAAACCCACCTTAAATCTAGGTACTGCAAATAGACCATCCTTTTTTTTTCATTCGTAAAGTTGTCTTGGAAAACGTGGATGAACATAGGTGGAACAATAGGAGAAACAAATACTTGCACTTACCCAAAAATCTGTTGATGGTTTCATTAGCAACCGCCGCATTTCTCAAAAAAACCGTAGCTTCGTTACCTTCCATTGCTTCCATTTACATTTGCGGACAAATTTTCACAAATATAGCAATAATAGTGACACAAAAAACTCCTATGTATGTCCAATATAAAAATGACGCGACGGCGCGGCGGCCAAAATTTGCAAAAATGGCGCAATAAAATTGCTGAACTAGTGAACGTGACCGCATCCGCTAACACTTGACGTTGACAGTCGTTGGCGCGCTCCAAAAGACTCGATCGAAGCTCCCGCGCATGCTTATTGCCGTCTTTTTATCCTCAGAAAAAATATTTGTTAATAAAAAATAAATCGTTTTTAACCTATACTCTTGTGCTATTAACTTCAACAAAAACAATCGACCTTTTTATCCTCAGACAAAATATTTGTTAACAAAAACAAATGGTTTTGAACCTATACTCTTGTACTATTAACTTCAACAAAAACAATCGATTAACAGGAAAAAAGACCTGTGATTACACAGTACTAAGAGCTTGTTTATTATAACTTTAGGTATTTTTTGGGATAAGACACAGACTATTATTGTCTGAAAAACTATTTGGCTTTACTTCTGTCTAATAAGTGTTGTTCTCAGTTACCATGTTTTTCAAAATTGAAAGAAACAAATTAGTTGTTATTTATAAACCTTCTTTTGTGAAGAAGTTATCAACCAGAAACAAGAATATCCACTTTTGTAATATATCTTAATAATTATAACAAAAACACGGAATAACAAACATTTGTTAACTATAAAATCGAAGTTTTCTTTCAGTGTACTACGGTTTACCGCATCGCCTTTTCCCACTAAACAATTAATTTAGTGTTCAGAGGTCTAACCTTTTTTGTTTCTTGTGATGTATGTTTTACCAAAAAATTTGTTTTGTTTTTATGTTTATTTGAGTTATTTTGGCGTGTTTGTTTTTCGTTTATATTTTTGTTCGAAATTAGGTATGCCCCCCCCAAGAGAAATGTGAAATGACGCCGCTGTCCAGCAGTATATTTCCATGTTTAAAATATCTTGGTAGAACCTCTTACCGAGCTCGTTACCTACAGCACCACAATTTTCCGGAAAGTAATCCAGATGAAAATCGAAGAAATGGTAACACAAAAGAAGTTTGGCAACCAGGTCTTTGTAGTTTTCTGCTCTAGTGTTTGCCAATAGTCTATTATATAACAAGAGAAGAAAGTGACAAATTTCGAACGAAGCTTTACCCGAGATAAACAACATACGAGTGTAAAAAAGTTACTTTCTATCGAGTTGTGTACGGTATTTTTCCTACGAGCACTGATGAATTGCACTTATTTTTGTCAAAATTGGTCTTTAATTTTGCACAAGTCAAACGAAGCTGCTTTTCCGCACATGTGTGGAAAAGTACTCTGCCACACATGTGCGGAAAAATCATCGTACACGTTTCGACACATGTTCGGAAAAATTTCTACACATGGATAAAATTTAACGTTTTCTAAGGATGCAAATCTTGTGAAATCCATCATTTTCATATGTGGGAGTAAGAAAAAAAAAATTTGCGACTATTTTAAATGCATTCTCAGCTTACTTTTCCTTGCCTTGAAGAATGGAATAGAATTGCGCATCTCCGAAAAATTTCCTTATCTGGGGACACACAAATATTCCCTCTTTAATTTTAGCATCACTGACTCTAGGGAAATTTTCTTTTAAATAACTAAAAGCATGGCCTTCTTTGTCCATGACCTTCACAAAATTTTTCAAAAGCAATAATTTTATCTGAAGTGGCCGTAGTAAAATCTTCCCTGATGTAACTAATAACAATACTTCTCATTACTTAAATTCAAACACACCCACAAAATTCACTCTCTCAGAATAATTCCTAACAATATTATACCGGGTGTCCCAAGGTGAGTAACCTATTAGAATATTTTGGAAACTATAAAATGAAAACTTTTCAAACTTTCTATTCTAAAATAGGTATATGTAAACTAGCTTTATAAAATACTTTCATAATTGCAGTGTTGCCATTTGCAGGAAATCTTGGCCACAACTTTCTTATTTTAAATTGAACACCATGTATGTTTTTGCATTTTTTTTATTCTACAAAATATTTTAGGTACATTTTACGTATAATGTCCTATACCTATGGTCAACTGTTTTTAAAATATTGACAGGTGAAAATTGACATTTTTTAAATTTGACAGCCCGTACGGTTAAGAATAGAACAAAACGGTTTTACATTCCCATCTTGGTTTTTCCCAAGCTATTGTTTTATAACTAAACCAAGAGTTACAATACCCCAAGGTTATTTTAACCTTGGGTTAAAAATAGTATAAAATGATAGCTTGTGAAAACAAAAAAGTTAGGAATGTAAAAACCGTCTTGCTCTATCCTTAAGCGTTTCGATGTTACGGGCTGTCAAAGTTAAAAAATGTCAGTTTTCCCCTGTTAATAATTTAAAAACAGTTCAACATAGGTATAGAACATTATACAAAAAATGTACCTAAAATATTTTTTAGAATCCAAAAATGCAAAAATATACAGGGTGTTCAATTTAAAATAATAAAGTTGATGCCAAGTTTTCTTGCAAATGCCAACACTGCAAATATGAGAGTATTTCATAAAGATAGTTTACATGGAGTTTCCAAAATATTCTAATAGGTTACTCAGAATTGAAATTTGAATGGAAGACACATTTTGTAGAAACTAAAACACTTCTTGCTGCACTTCTTTTTTAATTTTTTGCCGAAAAAGCACCGATTCAAGTTATTGTTTTTTAGCTAAACCCAGAGTTAAAATATCCCAAGCTTAGTTTAATCCTGGGTTAAAAATAGTATAAAATGATAGCTTGTGAAAAAAAAATTAGGAATGTAAAAACCGTCTTGCTCTATCCTGAACCGTTTCGATGTTACGGGCTGTCAAAGTTAAAAAATGTCTTCCCCTGTTAATAATTTAAAAACAGTTGAACATAGGTATAGAACATTATACAAAAAATGTACCTAAAATATTTTGTAGAATCCAAAAATGCGAAAATATACAGGGTGTTCAATTTAAAATAATAAAGTTTTTGCCAAGTTTTCCTGCAAATGCCAACACTGCAAATATGAGAGTATTTCATAAAGATAGTTTACATGGAGTTTCCAAAATATTCTAATAGGTTACTCAGAATTGAAATTTGAATGGAAGACACATTTTGTAGAAACTAAAACACTTCTTGGAGCACTTCTTTTTTGATTTTTTGCCGAAAAAGCAACGATTCAAAATATTTATGGTGGCCTTAGAAATTTTTGCTTATTCGGCGATTTTTATTTGAAATCGATAATTTAATTCATTTAAATCTAAGGGGAAGTGCGCAAAGTATATTCGACAATACTCATAACTCTGTAAGTGGTAAACCGATTTTTTTTTTAATAATATTTTAAATAGCGAATTAAAATACCTTTTAAACACGGTCTCACTGGACCTCTCTTTCTATGTAAAATTTTAAAGTAATCAGTGACCTTATAGTGTGAAGTCAATATGCCCCTCATAAAAAAATGCGTCAAAAAGTAGAAAAATTTTTAGAAAAAAAAGTAATTATTTTTTTCTAAATTTCAAATTCATAATTTTTTATACAATTAGCTGATATTAAATTGAAAAAAATTTTTCATACCATATTAAAGTTCACTTCATACCGTTTTAAAAGGTTTAAACAAAACTTTAAAATATTGATAGTTGACCGAGATACAGCTGTCAAAGTGCCCCTATGTCCTAAAAAAAGTTTAGAGCGCCGCGACGCTTAACGTACGCCGTCGCCGAAAAAATTTATATTGATTTGGTGGTCCCGAGAGTCATGCCTAAGTGTTTGCCAAATTAGAACAAACGCACCAAAAATCTTCCTATAGGTTTGAAAAAATTAGTATAATAAAATAAGTAAGATTTTGATATTTTGGTCTAGGAAGCATTTTTGCTATTCCCCAGTATAATTTTTGCTTACATCGATCGGTATGCTTTCCAAGGATTATTGTCAAAAAGGAGCAACACTATCATTAATTCACTAGTAATATTTACCCTTACGGATGCTGTATTATGTTCCGCCCGTTTTAATCGAATGTCAATATTGGTGGAGCCAGCTCGTCTTGGCGACGCAAAAGCGTGAAGCAAAATGGAATATTTTTCTCCAAAAAATTCGGTTTAAAGTATAATGGTTTTTAATTGAAAAACGTAAATAGACAGCGTAAAATATTGTTGGCTACGTTTATTTCTAAAGAGTTATTGTTTCAGTCTCTCCTACGTCGAGAATTTTTTTTTTGTTTTTTTTTGCTGCCTCCTATCTTTATTAAACAGTAGACGACAACGGAATTCCTGCCGAGGGTAAAGTTTTTTAAGTTGAGTGAAGTTTGTTTGTATGTATGCATGTATGTATGTATGTATGTGTGTATGTATGTATGTATGTATGTATGTATGTATGTATGTATGTATGTAAGTATGTATGTATGTATGTATGTATGTATGTATGTATGTATGTATGTATGTATGTATGTATGTATAAATGTATGTATGTATGTATGTATGTAAACGGCTGAACTGATTTTGATTACAGTGGTATCGCTGGAAAGCTGAGAGTCCCGAGTTTAATATAGGTTATACTTTATTTAAAAAAGATCAATATGGCACGAGTTATAGGTGCGATATTGTCAATTTTGATATGCTTTGGGATGAATAACTTCCTTAAATGTAAAGCTTTTTTTTGACAGCTTTATTGACAGTGACCCATCTCACCTCCCTCTCACCGTCTAACACCCCCTCCTCCTCCTCATTACCAGGTCGAGCTAAAGCTTTATATTATCTAACACACCAAGAAAAACCAGTATACAGAATGGCGAAATATTTGGCAGTCGCATGCCTATAGTCATACTTTTCGCATGCATCTTTTTCTTTGACGCATGGAGCTGTGGGGGGTGTTCACACTATGCATCTTTTTTTTAGAGGAAATGTCGTTTTTAGCCAACATAACTAAATCGCTAGTCAAAAAAAATAGAAATAGCACTAAGTAGATTTTTAACTGCCTTGTTTACTTTTTTCCTATACCTAACCTTAATTTTTGATTTTGTATTTTGTTTTATTTGGCAAAATGGAAGAGGAGAGTGGAGCATTTGTCGGAAAATTCGAAAATAACCGAGCCAACACAGTTACGTAAATATTACGTGAAATTTAAAACACCTGATTACTTTGATCCATAAATTCTAGGTAAACTGGAAGTCATAACAAGGTAAAAAGTAACTTCGTTCTGCATAACGCCATGCACAAAGTTTCCTACTTTTTACGTAAATAATATATAACTAAAATAACGTAAATAAAATACATGGCAACAAAAAATTGGGAAACGGCAGATATCGATTAACTAGTATATAGAAAGTAAATCGAAAAGTAAAATTGGGATCAATTTTTTTACATAATATTTATATAACATCAAGGTCAACCTGACGCCATGTAAATAACGTACTCTTTATGTAACTACTATATAAATTTATAACATAAATGTTACATAAATATTATGTATTGGAATGTAATATTTATGTCAAATTTAAGTCAGATTTTGTATATAATATTTATATACTTCTAATGTCACAACAAGACAAAAAGTAACTTCGATGTTGTGCATAACGCAATGCACAAAGTTCCCTTCTTATTACGTAAATATTATGTAATTAAAGAAGCATAAGGTTATGTAAATATTACATAAATTTTATGAAAACTTTCTTTTATGTAAATTTTGTGACTTTAGACTTGAGTAAATACCATATTAATGAAACTGATGTGTTTGCTGGGAAAGCTCATAGCCTAATATTCACAGCTGTTCGGCATGTTGACAACATAAAAACGGTTGGCATTCAAAAGGTAACGAAAAATTCTCCAGCATGCATGCAACTTTCTGATAAAAATAGAAACTTTTCTATTTTCGCGCGTATTGCATCACGCTTCATTTTTCGACAGATTTCGTAGTGTGAACACCTACGAAGCACGTAACTTTTTGAGAATCATAAAAAAGTTGCATAGTAAGAACAAAGCTTAAGGCCACAAAAACAGCATAAATTTGACAACACTGCTTTACTATTTTTTTGGAAGATCAACAATAGGTAGCATCACTAAGGCCATTTCGAGTGAGATCGTGCAATGTTCAGAACACAGTGCGAACACCATATGTAAGGAAAAGTAAAACTTATTAGGAAACTAACCATTTACTAATGCTTCTAAAAAAGGTTTAGATGCTCGGCTTCGTGCTTCATGGATTGTAATGTCTCGAAATTAGAAATAGTCAAAAGAAAAATAATTATTCAACATCAAATTTATTTTTATCACTTGACATGTTTCAATTTATTGGCCGAATGTTCTATTAGACAAGTGGCCGTTGGCTATGCGGAACCTGAATTCCAATACTCCAATCGAACTTACTTTAGTTTCCTTCTGCCTACTACGTGACCTTGGCGTTTCAGAATTCCGGCAGAATCTCGCTTATAAAGAAAAAAACCATAACTTTTTTGTTATCAGATAATAGGATTTATAAAAATCTACAACCGCATCTAAAGGATTTTTTAAAATTTGGTCTATTTTTTCAAAAAATAAAAAATTGTTGTTACAGATTTCTGTATTATCGACGAGGCTGAAGAAAAAGCCAGGTAAGGTTTTTCACTATTGTTAGCCGTGTTTATTTTATTCCGGGAATGAGAGAGTCTAGCAAAAAACTGTCTGGATATGGTTGTGAGAAATTCAAAAGTACACATTCCTGCCAAATTTCAACAAATTCCGTTTTCTCGTTTCCGATATTCTGCCCGGTAAAGTTTGGCCCAAAAACAGCAAAGCAGTGTTCTCAAATCTATGCCGTTTTTGTGACCTTAACAAACTCAATTGGAGAGTTTTTTTTTCAAAGTTAAAAACAAACACAAAATATCCTTGCACCTAGCCGGGATTCGAACCCGGAACCTTACATTTGATAGTTTGAGTTTTACCAGAGGTAGGCAACTCATATTGCCGTCTCTTTCTAGTTTTTTTCATATTTGCATATAAAATCGATTTTATGAAATGAACTGATCTTTTGTTTTCTCTTTTTATAATTTCCCCAGACAGTTTTTGAATGATGATGACATTTTTGGTCAGTAAAATATGTCAAGCTTTGACAAAAAGACAATAAGGTTTCAGGAGAGATTTATAGTTATTTATAGTACGAGTGTGTTATGTTGAAAATAAGTCAGGCGAGAAAGCCTCGTGGTAGTGGTGTTGCATACAATGTTTTATCCAACAAGTGGAAGAAACCATTTTTTTTATGAGATAATAATTAATAAGCTTTGTGGTCAAATCAAAACTACTTGCGTCTCAGTACCCTATAAATGTCAGAATGACTTGACAGTGACTTTTTTTACATTTTGGTCAAAGTAGGTTTTTTGTTTGGTTGCCACGGGCATGCTAGATGGTTAGCAAATGTTTAAATAAATTTTGACACTTGTCAGTTTTTCCTACAGAAAAGGGAAGCTTTTTTGAAGAAAAAAACGTATAGAAAATGGAGGAAACCGATGAAAATTACGTTCCTGAGGATATCCTTACGAAAGCGGAAGAAGCAGCGATGCAGATTTTGCCAGAAGAGTCCCGAGATGCTCACGACAAGGAGTTCAAAACGTTTGAGTCTTGGATAAATTCACGGAAGAAAAAGGTATCGATGAAAATGTTCCATTGGCTTATTTTTTACATTTGCAAAAAAAAATGGCCCCATCGTCGCTATGGACCAAGTACTCGAGCTTTTTGAAAAGCAAATCACAGGGATACAAGCCAAGTCCAAGACATTAGAACGACCTGAAAAAGAGAAGTGTTTGAACGAATCTCCCGACGACGAGTACCTGTTGATGAAAGTGGCTTTTATAATGGGGATTAGCGGTGCTTGTAGATGCGATGAATTGGTCAGTTTGAAAATATAAAATATTCGAGGCAAAGGGAAGTATTTTCACGTAGTTTTGCCAGACACTAAAACCAATAAATCGAGAAGTTCTCCTTTAATTTCAATATCAATGTGAATTCTGTTTGTAATAGTAATAAATAAATAGAAAATTACTTTAGATATAAACGTGAGTTATAATCCATAAATCACTAGTGAGTTTTTTTTTGTGGTTCAGGGGTTTTTCATTTCTAGAAAATTATTTTCTGGGCTTTTGTAATTCTGATATTTTGAGGTAAGGAAAAATTATAATCGGTTAAATTATATTCGTGTCTTTTAAAGATCTAATAAATTAAAATGCTATAAAATTAGATATTCCTATCCGTCATTTTCTGGGTGTTTTACCTTCGTTCATATTTCGTTTCGGACGTTGTATTTTCTGTTCAATTTTGTGTTTCGGCTTTCGTAAATCCGGCTTTTTTGTGGGCTCCCTAATAAACAAATAATATATTTGCTAAAAAAAATATTTATTTCATTTCTTAAATTTGAAAGTGTTTTAATTAATGCCAAATAAATACTTTTTAGTATAAAAATAATCGTAGTTATTCCTCTAGTTTTGTTTTAAATTAAAATCGTTGGCAACGGGGCCCGACTCAGTCAACCTACAAATGATACTCGCGTGCTGCCCAATAACATTACTGTTTGTAACAAATATAATAAATAGCTATTTCTTGGAAAACTACTTTCCGTCGGAGTGAAAGATAGCTAAGGTTAAACCGTTACCAAAAAAAAACTCTGCAAAAACATACAAACAATGATCTGAGGTCCATCCGTATTTTACCCTGCCTCTCAAAAATATTGGAAAAGCAGATTCGAAGCCACCTTGAAAAATACCAAATTGGCACGTCTGTCACATGTGCCAACATGTCTTTTTAAACAGACAGATACGGGAAAAACAACTGAACTAATCCTCCTGGACTACTCCAAGGCATTTGTCACCGTAAGTCATGAACTGTTCCTTGCGATTTTAAACTTCGTTGGTTTTTCTATGGAATCGAATACCCTTATGGGTAGCTACCTGGAGGAAAGGTATCAGTTCGTCGAAACGTCACAGGGGAGGTCTGAAAAATGTCAAATAAAAAAGTGAAATCGCTCAGGGTTCGATTCTTGCTCCATTGACTTTTTCAATGTATACCTGCAACTTATCATCCTGCTTATTGCATTGCACAGACCATCAATATGCAAAAGACAATCAATTACAATTCTCATTTGAGCCACAAGACTGGCTCCGGGCTAAGCTACTGATGGAAGAAGACCTGCAACAACTAGTGAGGCTCCCAGAGAGACACAACCTGAAAATTCAGCCCTAAACACTGTCCTGGGACTGCCGCCGCTCCTCCTCTGGATCAGAGGGGAAGCGATGGCAACGCACCTAAGAATCAGGGATGCGGGGCTGTGGAAAAGGGGAAGCGAAAGGGTCGGGCACCTGGCTATCGCCGGGATGGTGGAAAGGGAAATACCCCTTTCAGCATATAGGATCGAAAACCCAGAATACAAAATCAAGGAAACGAGTAAGTACAGGGTAACCATGCCACCTAGAGAGGCATGGACTAGGAACGAAGTCGACCTTTCAGGCAATGCCATGATCTGCTTTACAGATGGATCAAGCCTAGCAGACAAGGAATTGACTGGAGCAGGAATAGGAAAAAAGGGATAAAGAAGCACTACCCACTAGGTCGGTAGGCAACGGTTTTCCAGGCGGAGGTATATGCCATACTGGCAGCCGCACGAGAGGAAGAATTAAGGACCAGAGCAGAAGATAAGGTCTACATATGCACGGACAGCCAGGCTGCCATAAAAGCACTTTGTAAACCTACAATGCCAAAAGGACTGGTCCAAGAATGCGCGTACGCCCTCCAGAATCTAGCAGGGGAAAAAAGGTTGAAATTGTCTGGGTTCCAGGACACATGGGGATCC
Organism: Oxystoma pomonae; assembly: GCA_963921995.1. Lineage (NCBI taxonomy): Eukaryota > Metazoa > Arthropoda > Insecta > Coleoptera > Brentidae > Oxystoma > Oxystoma pomonae. The sequence goes on along the minus strand of OY998164.1, from coordinate 23,163,092 downwards.
CAGGTAATGAAATGGGGGATGAGCTTGCAAGGAAAGGGTCAGCTCAAGCATACGTCGGACCGGAACCGTGGTCAGATGAAATCTGCCACCAAGGAATGAACCCATACAAGACTAAATTAGGAGTGGCAACACACAGGGAACTCATCCAGGGCTTCAGAAAAACAAGAAAGGACTAGTCACTGCGCAGGAAACGAACAGAGATCCTCCAAAAGCACCTGGCAAGGATGAAGGTAGTGCGGGACTCAACCTGCGGAGAGTGCTGGGAAGAGGATGAATCCTCACACCACTATCTTGCAAGGTGTCCGGCCTACAGAGGAATTAAAGAGGGAATCTTCGGAGAGGAAGTGTTCGAGCCGTAACACCTTCCGACGCTGAAATGATCGGATATCCTGACCTTTATCCAAAGGATGGGAAGGTTTGACCACGGTGGAGTGGGAGCGTGAGAGGGAAGCTCTGGGGGATGGCGAAAAGGGCCTAGTCGCCGGGTCAGGAGCCCCCCCCCCTTATTCTACTACTACTACCACTACAACGTATATAGCATGTATAACGGCCTTTCCCCACAGCTCAAAACTCTAAAAATTACACAATTTAGAAGAAAACTTAAAGAACTGTTATTGAACGAGAAATAGTCAACAACCAAGTAGGTATTTTACACTAATTTATTCTGATTTTTTTCTTGTTGTTTTTTCTTATATTTTAAACTAATAAAACCAAACATAGTTAAATAAATAATCCTAATAGACACCATAATAATTACTATTACTCATTCAAGCAAATGATCTTATTAAAGTTTAACTTTATCATAATGTTACATATGTAAGTAAATCGCTATATTTGTTTGTGGGTTAAGAGCAAAAAGGAACAAAGACAGTCTCGTAGGATTAGATAAAATGCTAGGTAATGTGCTACAATTTCTAAAAGGACTGGGCTCGAACAATATTTATTGAATTCTAGTTCCTTTTTGTATTAATAATAATTAACTTATAAGTCAATGTTGGATTAAGTACATATATATATTACCTCTCAAACTCTTGGGAAAAATCCTCGTCAATTTATAGACCACACCCCAGCCGCAACCCGTCACTAATTACCCGCTTAATCTGGCTCTGTTTCCTGTGTCCCTATTTTTAGAGCCATCATAGAGCCAAGAGCCCGGCAGACTTCCGGAATAGAGAGAAAAGCAGCGCGGTTCATTAAAAAATAAATAGAGACCGATAAGTTGACCTAGAAACGTGACATAAAGGCTGAGAGCCGACTTTCTCAGGTTTAAGATTAAAAGAAGTTTTCCGTCGTGGAGAGTGGATACAGACATTATGCCATTGCATTCTTAAGTTCCGTATTGTCTGAGTAAGAAAGAAGCTAAGAACAAAAGTATCGTAAAAAACACATTAACAGTCTACATGAGTTAAGATACCAACGATATAGCTCAGTTTTTAAAATAATTCATATGCGCGATATCATGGCTTAAAATTGTGGCGTGTCTATGGGTGTTATAGGGATACTCGGGGTTATATAGAATATCCAGAGTTATCTTTGAAAAACGGTTTTTTTTTAGTACAGTTCTGGGGCCACTTTCTCACTTCGGCTTAAGTTCTAAGTTCAACTTAACTAAGATAAGTAGCTTGCAGGTGCTGTCAAAGTGTCCCTTAAGGGAAACATTGTTGCCGTAAAGTTAAGTGGAAGAATTTTGAGACTTAAGTTAAACTTGGTTAATTTTTTTCAAGTATTTGAGACGTTTTTGCTTTTACTATTATCCTAAAACATATTTTTCGGCTTTTGACAGTGTTTTTAAGCAATTTTTGTGTTTTTTAGGCGTAAAAATAATTTAAAATTTCTAACCTCACAAATTAATTTTACAAGATTTATCAAAAAGAACCAGCAAATACCAATATTTATATTAATCGGTGCAGATAGTTTTTTAACATGATATTTAAAACAGGAACTTGTTTTTGTTGTATTATTATTATAACAAAATATAGTGAAAACCCAAAGGGTGAACAAATCCTCAAATTTTGTACACCTGCAAACAGGGTCCATACAACACCGTTCTCAGTTGAGAACGGTGTTGGTCCATATTCTAGGTCCTGCCAAGTGCTGTCAGGATTCAACAGGAGCCAAATTATAGGCCGGGACACAGAAAAAAAGTGTCATATTTTTTTTTTTCTACCATCTTGATGATTTTAAAAAAATGCCATTATTGACACTTGTTCTGAAAACTATCAAGTATAATGTATGTTCAGTTGTGTATTTTTTTTAATCAGAAAATTGGTTTTAAAGTTATAGACAATTCAAAAAGTCTAATTTTTGGTTGCTATATTAAGGACCCTTTGGTCAGCATACAATAATAATAACCTTTGTGCTTATCACTGTTTGACAAGCTCTCAAGAAGAAAGTGATTTCGGTTTATTTTCTTAACTCTTTCTATAAGATTTTACATATAATGCAATGTATTTTGCATCTTCCTTTATAAAAAAATAACAATTTTAAGCTTTCTTTTCAAAAAATTATCCAAAAACACAAACACTTTGACGTGGATTGACAGAAGTATACATAAACAAAATAAAGGTAGATTATTTTTGTGGATATCTTTATTTTGTTTGTATTTACTGCCATCAATCCACATCAAAATGTTTGTCTTTTGGCGAATTTTAAAAAAAATGTTTAAAATTGATTTTTGATTAAGAAAGATGCATAATATATTGTTTTATGGGTAAGCATAGAATTAGTTGCAAATATAAACCGAAATAACTTTATTCTTGACAAATTTTCAAATCACAATAACCACAAAGGTTGTTATTTTTGTATGCTGGTCAAAAACTCCCTATTTTCACTGTTATTTAGTGGTTACCTAGTTATTTAGGTTTTGTATATAAAATACTTTGCTTTAAAACTAAAAAACAAATAAGATACATTCAAAGATTTTCTTAAAACAAACTAATTTTTTTTTTTATCATGTTTTATTTATTTTTTATTGCCTATCAATACATCTTAAAAAGTAATAAATTTTTCCCCCATAAAATAGCAAGATTTTTCTTCTGTCTGTCAAAGGGGCCAGAATTTATTACTGAAAACTGTACCTATTTATAGTGTTAATTTGAAAAAAAACAAAAACTTAAAAGGTAATTCTTTCTTCTAAATTATAAAATATTTAAAAAATAATAAAAGGAACTAACATAATCAACAAAAATAAAATTCATTTAACATTAAATGTCAAACTTGGGGATAAAGCATAGCAATACCCTCTCCACATAAGTCGATGAACTCCTACAATTTTAGTGTCCTTCTCCTGACTTTCTTCGCCATATTGACATAAAATTAATGGATTTTCTATCACTTTTAGCAATTTTTTTTTCTTTTGCGGGATATCTCCTGCCATTCCACGTCTTTGCATTTTTTTTAGTAGATAGGGAAGTCGTTTGAAAAAACTTTCTAAAAAATAAAAAGGCAAATAAATAATGCAAAGAGTTCTTATTTTTATTTAGTATGTACCTTTTCTATCTGCAATCTAAAACAAAGAAAAACAATATTTTTAAACATTTATCTGAGGGGCAAACATGTAAACCATCTTAAATAAGCTTTTTCCAAAGAAATATGACGAAACAGTTTTAAAAAGAATTGAAAGTTAGTTGGACACCCCGTTTTAATTATAACGAAAGTAGGTACCTACACCATGGTGTCCACAGCATTTCTCAAAAATCTCTGACTTTCCACGACCAACTTCCTACCTCCTGCTAAATTGATTCACCTCTTGGGGCCAACCCATTAATAAAACAGAAACTTATTATCTAACTACAGGCTTTATAGAAACTTACCAAAGGACAGAATCCAAATCACCTATCTCCTGTATTTCTGCAGGTCTTGGGGATGGTGAATCGGGAACCCCTGGTGAATCTTCTCTGCTTCCAACAGTAATTGACAGTAAATAAAAATTTGGGCTCTCTTTTTTTCTTCCAAATCGTCCGTTTTTTTTACATTTCTATTTTTGGAAACCACAAAAAAATAAACAAAAAATTTGACAATTGACACTGAAATTCAAGACTGCATCCAAAAAGACTCAAAAAATGCGACGCTGCCAATTGTAATTTATACCATCAACCCAATTTTATATTCTCTGGTTCGACTTAGCCAAGGTTGCACCTCTGCAAGATAAATAAGGATAAGTTGAATTTATACTTAAGTTTTAACTTAGCTTAGTTTGAAATTTAAGCCGAAGTGAGAAAGTGGCCCCTGTTCTTTCAAATATGTCATTCAATAAAAGTTTTTTGGAGGTTAATTTTTTATGTCATACTGGATAAAATGGTTTCATATGAAAAAAATATATATGTATATTTTTAAGTAAAAAAATAAGTATTTATTGGACAAAGCTGGTGTTTGCTTTTTGTGCCTATAGCAATCAAACTTGAAATTTCGCAAATTTTCAAGAAAAACGTCATCGTTCAATATATCTACGAACCCGGGGTTATACTGAGCAACATCATTCTCAACTAAAAAGCCAGGTAACTCCTACCGCCTCAGTGCTCTTTAGCTTACTGTGCCTGTTTGGTGTCAAAATGGCACCGATCATAGGCCAAAGGATACTAAAATGAAAATGAGTTAAGTGGCTTTTTAGTTGAGAACGTTGTTGTACTGAGCCGCGTTTGAGCTTAGGTGCAATTAGCCCCAAAAAGTAAACTTCATTCTTCTAAAATTTTGATAAGGCTTTAGCATCTTGCCACATTTTCGTTGTGAGCCGCGTTTGAGCTTAGGTGCTATTAGCCCCAAAAAGTAAACTTCATTCTTCTAAAATTTTGATAATGCTTTAGCGTCTTGCCACGTTTTCGTTGGTCGACTCAAGTTTACATGTTTGTGAGGTTAGGGCTTTTGTGTTTTTGTCTTTTCGAAGTCGTTTTTTTCTGGCGCGAGTCCACTGAAGAGAAGCAGTCGTTTTTTTCGTTAATTTTGTAACTCTAAATTTATTTGGAGTCCTTGTTTAAAATGTCTGTAATATGTTGTATGTGCGAAAAGTAAATTTCGTGTCAATCAAATGTAAACAAACACTATAAAAAAGTTCATAACTTGAAACCAAAAATTGTTTCCTATATTCAGACAAAGTGAAGCTACAAATGTTTGGAGTCAGATTGCAATAGTTCCTTCCCAGCATAAAACATTGTTGATTTCTTCTATCTACAGGGTTCCCAAGATTTTCGTTAGGGATAGGATTTCAATAAATCAAACAGAAATGGCATAGAAAGTTCTGCGCGCACAAAAGAAACAGGTATATTGAGCAATGGTGCCAGTTTGTTATTATCTCCGGACTGCTTTCATGAGAAAAAATTGTCGCCACTCTTTCATTGTGAGCATAAATCATAGTTGCAATAATAACCGTTGAGAAGATGTCTGCAAATTCCGCTAGATGGCGGCCACACCATGAGATGATCGAGGAAACAATAATTAAAAATTAGATGTTTTCAGGTCCAAACCGCAGCTTTTTCTTGCTTAAAGGAGGCGGCAGGGTCCATTATTTACTATACTGAGCGATAAACTCGTGAGGTTGTTAAAATTAGAGAGAAATATCTTCGCTTTTAATTAAATTTCTTTCCATTCTGTTCTACTAGTGACATCTATCCGGAAACGGCCAAACCATGCAGCTAGCACTAGCAGCCAAAAAAATCAATAAACGCCGCTGTTTTTCCTACAGAGCTTTTTGCTTGCGATATTATTGATTTTAAATAAAGCTGGCCCTACACTACATTTGATATTTTCGAGGTGTTTTATGACATGATCTCGAAACATGTATCGAACCAATTCTTCAAAACTAGCGGGAGGGTAAAAGCGAAAAATAAGGGACTGCCAATATTTGTAACACCCAAAAAGGGGTGAAAAGATTTATTTTGCTCTTTTTCTTTGCAAAAAACGTTTTTTTTACGAAAAACTTGAGCTCTGCCACTTTTTTTATTTTTTTCTTCAACTTTCTCGAAATTTTCGTCATATCGTAGAAAAAAATTATTTCCCCCATGGTCATACTCTACTTTTATTCGAAAAAATTTAGAAACAGAGACCGGATCAGTTTTCCTTAAACAGGGGATCTTGGTTTCGAGTGAGAAGATAAAGGGCGCCGCAAGCAAAAGTTTTTCAATTAAATTAGCCGAACGCAAAAACAAAGCACGAAATAAAAATGGCACCGCTTACAATTTTTTTTCAAAAATTACGTAATTTCGGGAAAGCAAAGAAATAGTTCTAAAGAGTATAATTTTTAAGAAAAAAACAGCGTTTGCATTTGTGTGAAACTAAGAAAATTTGGAATGAAAATAAGTGAAAAGTTTTTTTTTGGGGGAGGGGGTAGTGGTCTTGTAATCGTTACGTAATATTAGGGAAGTGGCGTGCCAAACCGTAACAAAACATTGCATAGGGAGGGGGTCAAAAATTGGTAAAATCACCGTTACGTAATTTGTGCACGACCCCACATCTGACTGTTCCTCCTTTTTGATTTCGAATCAAAGTGCAAAACCCGGGTTGGACGTTCGAAGGCTTCAACCCGTCCTATTTGCTTGATAAAGTTTCTACGGAAATATCTCAGTCGATTTCTCCGGCCGTGTATGAACGCTTTAGGTTAGGCATTTGCATGTATCTCAGTCCCCAGTCTGTAAACAGTGCGTAAGGACAATGGTTACAAAATGAAAAGCCGAAAAATATTTTTTTTTACGATATCTTTCATCAGTTTGGTATTAAAGTCAAGCAAAAACAATTTTTATTTCAGTCCTAAAGGTATGAAAATGGAAAACATTAGAAAATTAATGTGCTTTTCCGTTTGTCTGCGTCTTATACACGGCTGCTTGGCCCCCTAAGGATTTGCTTAGGAACCTTGTATAAGATCAATGATTACAACAAAAAACCACCTCAAAGTAGTCATCACAACGTGCTATTTAAAAATACATATAACTGTAGGGCAAAAAAGTGTTCGTTTCTATATGATAATTCGTCTCTATAAATCTCTATGAATTAGATTTTTTAACGTGACATTTTCCAAAAAAAACAAAATCAATACATATTTATAACCTCATTATCATATAACCATGAGTCGACCAATGAAAACGTGGAACGCAAAGGGGGTTTTAGCCTCTCGTAAGCGGCACGAAGGCCACTGGGGTCTGAATTTCATAGAATAGGCCGCACGGAAGGGGCTGAAGATTAGGTATCTTTAAACCATTTGATTTGGTTTGATTTGATTTGTCTCAACAGCAAGTTTAGGCCTTGAAATCTCTGACACTGCAGCTTCTTAGCTTATTGTATACCTTGCTGTGTGCCTCCCTAATCTAAGAGGTTTGACGACCTCGCGAGGAGCAGCAGCCCCTTTATTAGTTTTCTCTGGCAGTTAGCTTCTCTGGAGGGGCCGTCCTCCAGGAGGTTTTGTGTTCTGCAGAAGGTTAGTGCTGGGCCTCCTCATCGCATAGTCTGCAGGTGGGTTCGTCTCTATAGATTCCCATCCTATGCAGGTGTTCTCTCAGTGCGCAGTAACCGGTTAATAGCCCCGTCACTTGTCTGATTTCTTTCCTATTCAGTTTAAGGATTTCACAGGTGAGTGTGGTTGAAGGGGATGCCACCATTCTTTTGCTGTAGTTTTGCCCCGATATTGAATGCCAGTGGTTTCGATGTTCTTCGTGCACCCATCCCTTTATATAGCCACGTATCGAGGTTTTTGGAATTCCAAATACAGGTGCAGGTCCTATAAATGGTCTTTCTGATCCTCTTTCGGTACCCACGCAAAGGTGACTCTATTGTGTTTCGCTAGGATTAGTAGGGTTTGAAGGCAGTTCCACACTAATTTTGAGTGAATTTGTTGGCATGCCAGAGTTAATAGCTGCTTGGCTGTCTGAGAAGATTTCTTTAAATCATAGTTTAATAACTGGTTCGAAACCGGTGTTATAAAGATCCAAAAATTGTAATTTGTGGCACGCGCGCGCATACAAAGGTTAATTATGATCGCGATCAAAATAATGTTTTTTCATATTATTTGACGTAAATACAGTATCTGTAATACAGCTCTGGACAAGAAAAAGGTAAAAAAATAAAAAATAAAAAAGGGGGAGAGATAGGTTATTTTTTTTTCATGGATAACTCCAATAAAAAGTTATTCAGTAAAATAAAAAAATGTCCAATATATCCCCAAGTTTCCCCAAGTTTCGATATGTCGCGAGTGACAATCCCGTCTACTGTCGCCGGTGGAAAGAGCGAAATAATTTGGAATAAAGGAACGAGCAAAATAACTGAAAATGAACAAAAATATGAAAAAACTGTAAATATGGCGATTGTCGCGGCCACAGGAGAAAAAGTTAAAATTAATTTAACTCTGCCAGCGACAGATGAGTGTGATGTGTGTGAAAGATGCTTAATTGCTATTGGTTAACGAAGTGTCGTTCACGATACCTCCAAGTAGATTAAGTCAGCCTCCAGGCGCGTAGATTAAGTCAGTAGTGAAAGCAACTGACAACCATCTGACAGCAAAAATGTAGGTGTGTGTTTAATATTTTTGTTCAATTTTGACAAGAGTGGACACCACCGTAAAAAAAATTGAAAAAGTGTTACTAGTATTTTCCGTAATTATAACGCACGCAATCACAGAAAACTCCACAAAATTTCAAAACACAAAAACTCCTGTCAGTAACATAAACAAAGTGGCAGAACCATACCTCGTCAAAAATGTAAGCTTTTCGACAATGCCCAGTTTTCTCAGGAAGTGGTTCGGCACTTCGGGCCATGTCTTCGTGTAACGGGTTTACCTTGTGGATTGAAACCCTCAAGTAAGGTTAAACTTGCGGTTGGAGATGTTTTATCCACAATATAATAAATAAAATCAATGTTTTCGGACAGATGATGCAGTTGTCATTGTCACTCAAATTAATGCCTTGTCACTAAATTATCATAAGGTAACTGCGACACCATGCTTGGATTTGTGAATGCATGCGCAGTAGATTTTTAGTTTATGGCCTGGTGGCCCAAACAGTTTCAAAGCCAACCGCGATTTTTATTTTTTTTTGTTTTTCACAGTTATTTTCGTTACACATTTTTCGGCACTTGGGACGTTATAGTATCTCATATTTATATGGTTTTAAATAATACGCCGAATTTGGCCAGTTAAATGAAGATATTTGATGATTAACTTACAAGTGAGGTTATGTGTGAATGAATGTTCTTTGATGAGCGGTGTACCGACAATTTTACGTTATCTCAACGTTTATATGCGACTATGGTAATAACTCAACTAATATTAAACCTTTTTGCTACTGTAGTAGGATAAGCTGCTTGGTCCAACCGGGCGCAACGGTTACTGAACGTATCTCCAGCGACTATGGGTTTTCTGGCCGGTGCGACAACGTTGCGCCACCTAGATGAGAATTTTGTTATCTAGGTGGCGTTGCGTTTTGTGTCGTGGGTCTGTTAAATGTCAAATGAATAACAATAAACAATATAACAAAAAAAAAATTTTTTTTGGGTTTGTCATAAAGCGCAAATTCAAGTATTTCAGTACATATTATCGCCGAAAAAGGCAGCGAGAGAATATAGCTAGTTGTTCGGCTCTTCCAAATGAGATTAACATGGAATGCGCTAAAGCACGTGACTTGAGGTAACAAACAAGTCCGCTAATAGATGTCGCCACGGTCACTTTGCGCATGATAAATAATGTAGACTTTTTACATAAATGTGCGATAGCGGAACATTCTGAATTTAGTTACAGATAAATTAGCGGGATCGTGAAATACGACCCTCCACTATATATAATATATTCCTATAAAAGTAAAACATGTTGATTTATATTTTTTTCCATTTTATACAAGTTTGTTTATATATAAGTTGTTGTAGTATTACTTGTAGTTATAATTCTACATGCCGACAACAACTCCTACTCTCCACATCTCAGTTGCCCGGCAACGTTTAAAATTTTTCCCCAAATTAGTGTAAATTCTGGTTGTTTGCCGGTTAAAAATCGTTGTCACGCAACGTTGCGTTTCGTCATGCAACGTCGTTACAACGAAAAATTGTTAGTTGGTTACTGTACCTGCATACACAAGTGCGAGTGAGCTAAAATAGCGTTTTTAAACTGCAAATTTTTAGATCACATTACGTTTAGCAAAATGTTTATTTTTCGCACTATATAGGTACTAAGAAGCAATGCTGTTTTTACCTGACTGGCACCATCAATAGTTTCTCACAAATGTGCGGTGCCCATTAGTCGATGTCACTGCCTTTTCTTACAAATGACACTTATGACAGTATTTTAAATAGAAATTGGTGTCGGCAAGTCAAAAGTTTATAGGAAAAATGTCATTATTGTCACTTAGAGTGGACACTATTCCGGTCAAAAAATTACCACAGTGTCGTAGAAATTATACGCGAAAGTAATAAATTCCACTATATAAATATATACAATTACCAGAAGCACAAAAAAACTTTACAGTCCCAGGCTTACTTCATAGTTGTCACATTTAACGACTCTAGTCTACTAATATTAATTTGGTTATAATTCAGTAGCCCACGCCTGCTCAATACAAAACTCCAAAATTGTGGAGTCTACACGGTCGCCTATCTGCCACGCAGTAAGAAATAAATGTGAATATAGTGGAAAAACGTTGCCTACGAGTTATCGCTACTTTACTAACATTCTAAATCAATGCACCGTCAATTGGATGCGCGACGCCGTTATTGCTTTAAACATGGAATTCAAATGAAAATGTAAAAATACCTCACTAAATCACTGATTAGTGTATGTATCAATAAAAGTAAAAATATTAATATTTAGTTATTCAGACATATTAGAACTGGAAAGAAATTTATTTTGGAAATCCTTTCCAAATAGCATTTTTCCGACTTCCGACTAGTTTTGTACGGCATCCAATGTCAGAGGGAGTATAAAATACAGGCAGTTGACGACTTTAATGGTTAGAGTCAAGGATTACACTTTATCTTTCGTTGTTACGACGCCTTAGCTTGTATAGATGGACGTAAGTCGTCGAGATAACGTTTGGAGCCGTTGTGTGTAGTATAGTGCAGATTCCCGACAACGCTTCGACGTCGTTAAGGAGAACGTTCGCATGTAGTGTTAGTAAAGTTTTCTGACGACGGTCCAACGTCTGTGCGGCCCACGTTGCAATCAGTAAAAATTACGACGTCCGTCCCACGTCCGGGATGTGGCAAATGTACCCATTGTATGTGGTGATGATATTTGACCTACACCTGACGGTTTTTCCATGTTAGGGTTCGGAATTCAACCCAAACTAGTTTTTTTGTATTTTCATGCGTGCGGTATATTTTTGTGTTATAACTAATAATGCCAAAGAAAAAAAAAATAAATATTTTACCACGTTCTACAGGAATCTAGAAGCTCAACTTAAAACTTATCTTAACTAGGCCTTAAAGCAGTTTACCACAAACCGTTGTGTGTTGTGTATCACTTTTATTGATCACTTAGCGTCTTATACAGGATTCCTAATACTTTCCTTAGGGATAGGATTTCAATAAATCAAAAAGAAATGGCATAGAAAGTTCTGCGCGCACAAAAGAAACAGGTATATTGAGCAATGGTGCCAGTTTGTTATTATCTCCGGACTGCTTTCATGAGAAAAAATTGTCGCCACTCTTTCATTGTGAGCATAAATCATAGTTGCAATAATAACCGTTGACAAGATGTCTGCAAATTCCGCTAGATGGGGGCCACACCATGAGATGATCGAGGAAAAACTAGATGTTTTCAGGTCCAAACCACAGCTTTTTCTTGCTTAAAGGAGGCGGCAGGGTCCATTATTTACGATACTGAGCGATAAACTCGTGAGATTGTTAACATTAGAAAGAAATATCTTCGCTTTTAATTAAATTTGTTTCCATTCTGTTCTACTAGTGACATCTATCCGGAAACGGCCAAACCATGCAGCTAGCACTAGCAGCCAAAGAAATCAATAAACGGCGCTGTTTTTCCTGCGATATTATTGATTTGATTGATTAATAAATAAAGCTGGCCTTACACTACATTTGATATTTTCGAGGTGTTTTATGACATGATCTCGAAACATTTAGCGAACCAATTCTTCAAAACTAGCGGGAGGGCAAAAGCGAAAAATAAGGGGCTGACAATATTTGTAACACCCAAAAAGGGGTGAAAAGATTTATTTTGCTCTGTTTCTTTACAAAAAACGTTTTTTTTACGAAAAACTTGAGCTCTGCCACTTTTTTTTTTATTTTTTTCTTCAACTTTCTCGAAATTTTCGTCATACCGTAGAAAAAAATTATTTCCTCCATGGTCATACTCTACTTTTATTCGAAAAAATTTAGAAACAGAGACGGGATCACTTTTCCTAAAACGGGGGATCTTGGTTTCGAGTGAGAAGATAAAGGGCGCCGCAGGCAAAAATTTTTCAATTAAATTAGCCGAACGCAAAAATGTTAGAAAAACAAAACACGAAATCAAAATAGCGCCGCTTACAATTTTTTTTCAAAAATTATGTAATTTCGGGAAAGAGTATAATTTTTAAGAAAAAAATATCAATTTTCTCGCCCTCCTCCACTGGGACTACAGGGTCCGTGCACAAATTACGTAATGGTCATAGGGGGGAGGGGGGTTACAAAACGTTACGTAGGGGGGAGGGGGGTTTATGACAGCGTTTGCATTTGTGTGAAACTAGGAAAATTTGGAATGAAAATAAGTGAATTTTTTTTTTGGGGGGGGGGGTAGTGGTCTTGAAATCGTTACGTAATATTAGGGGAGTGGCGTGCCAAACCGTTACAAAACATTACATAGGGAGGGGGTCAAAAATTGGTAAAATCACCGTTACGTAATTTGTGCACGGCCCCACATCTGACTGTTCCTCCTTTTTGATTTCGAATCAAAGTGCAAAACCCGGGTGGGACGTTCGAAGGCGTCAACCCGTCCTATTTGCTTGATAAAGTTTCTACGGAAATATCTCAGTCGATTTCTCCGGCCGTGTATGAACGCTTTAGGTTAGGCATTTGCATGTATCTCAGTTCCCACCCTGTAAACAGTGCGTAAGGACAATGGTTACAAAATGAAAAGCCGAAAAATATTTTTTTTTACGATATCTTTCATCAGTTTGGTATTAAAGTCGAGCAAACACAATTTTTATTCCAGTTCTAAAGGTATGAAAATGGAAAACATTAGAAAACAACAACCTGGAATGGATTTACTACGTGTAAGAGTTAGTGACAACATCGCCCCATGCCCATCCTTTTCTGCCTAATGTGCTTTTCCGTTTGTCTGCGTCTTATACACGGCTGCTTGGCCCCCTAAGGATTTGCTTAGGAACCCTGTATATAAACGTGGTTGCAAAACATAAAACGAAAGAAAAAATGAAAGTCAGTTGGAAAAGGTGCAAAAATTGTCACAAAATTTTGCAGGTTAAAATTTTTGGCATTCCGTTAAAACTTACTGCTGCCGCCTAAAGTTCCCTAAACAGATTAAGTTAGTAAATACCAAAAACCACCAGAAGTCAGACTCACCAGATCGAGTCAAGCTTACACGGCTGGCGACCTCTAGGATCTTGCAGTGGCGTCATTGTAGATGAAATAAACGTTTCGCCAGAACGGGCGACCGATTAAGTAAACAAAAATTCACTAGGGGTCAGGACCAGTCAGATTTCGAAAATAAAGTTTCAGTAGAAATCGGGCAAGTTCACTGGAATTCTCTGGCGTAGCCATCGTTTCCTTGCGGTAGTTGTGGATAAATAATAGAACCGATCGGAAATTTTGTATTTTTGTGTGAAATATAATGAAATCCCATGATATTTGCAATAAAATATTATTGAAATGTCTAAATGCATAATTTCGGCACATTTTCAAAATAATGGTGAAGTTTTTTTTTCAATAAAATCTTATTTTTTATTGAAAATGTGAGAGTATTGGTGGAGTACTTTTGGCCCTGCATTGGTCATGTGTGTCAGTAAAGTGAATTTTTGGTGTTCAGCCTGGTTTTCAAGCTCTCGCATAAGTTACAAGTCTCAATGTTCTCATGGAGTATATGACGGCATCTTATTTATGTCTGCCAACGTTGCAAGTATAAAAATCTAGGAATATTTTTTTGACCTTTGGTTGTTATTTCGAATCAAAGCGTAAGGGTTTCCTAAATTTGGACCAAAATATTAACTGTTTAAAGTTTGTTATCCAGGCGTTGAACTATTTGTACTAAGCACGACCCGGATTTGTATTCCCCATTTTGGTACAAATTTCAGTCGGAGCGCGGTCGATCCGACGTAGCTTCCTGGCGTCAGGTTGTCTACACCAACGTCGAAACGACGTCCAAATGCTAATTGGGTAACTTTAAAAAATTCCGATTTTTAGCAATATTTTAGATAAAATTATGTCAACTATGACAGTTGACGACAGCTAAATCCGTATAAATTTCGGGTACACTGTAGCTACCATCAAAATATTCGCGCAAGTAGAAAGCGTTATCTACTCACCTTTCGGACGTCTATGATTGAAAGACCTTCAATAAAAGAGAGGTTTATAAAACACACTCTTCAATCAAAAAGACGCATGCAACGTTTCAAAATATAGCTAACCAGCCGATACATCTTCGTCCACAGCAGCTAGCTTCTAAAAAGCTTTATGGCCTTTCAAAGCTATGAGTGGTTACGAACGTCACATCGCCTGTGTGCATGCAAACAATCTATTGTTACTGTGTATAGCTGCTATACGTAGAATAAAGCTTATATAATCTCAATAGTTCAGTCAGGAATAAGCTATAATATAGGCCAAGAAAATTTCTTTAAAAGAAATTTAAATATACTAAAAGCTTGCGGAGAATTCAGTACGCCATTCAAGTGGCGGCTATATTTTATACCGACCCGATTTCTCGGGATCTAAAGGCGCAATTACACAGACGAACATGCTCAAATAAAAGCTCGTGCAAAAGATCTAAAATTTTTTGCGTGAACATTTTTGTGAGCTTTTCTTTGAACATTTTGTTCGGGTAAATTTTTGAGCAAATTATTGCTATCTATTTTGGAAACATATTTTTAAAGATGTCAATAAATAAAATTTCACATCAGTGATCAGTGAACTCAATTCTTTAAAAAAAATGGAACACCAACTGTTATTTTAAATTTTTGTGAAAAAAAGCCGACGGCAAGCGAAACATTATTCTTGACTATCAGTTTTGTTACATGGATTAGGGTTACTTATAATATTTTTTTCTTAGAGTTTTTCCCAGATTTGTTTGCCCGGGCATTTTTTTGGGATTTTATTTTGAGTTTTTTTTATTTTCTAGGGTTTTTTCCTAAAGTCAAAAAAAAAAAAATTTGAGTTTTTCAAATATCGGCAAAAAACTCAAAAATTGCACTTTTAAGCGGTAATCCGCGCGTCACGTTTATGAGGAGTGGTGCGGAGGGGATTTTTTTTTAAACATATTTTTTTTTTACTTTACCCTTAGCTTTGATTGTTTTTTTTTAATTTCTCACACCAGATTTACCTAGTTAGTTTAAGGCCCCAACGGTTGCTTAAAAAAGCAAAAGGTTCATGAAAATGCTGAAGATAGATATTTACTGTCAATTTAATGTAATAATCAAGGTCGATTACTGACACTGAACAAACAATATGCAAAGGAGCAACATTCCGATTCAGAAGTCCAGTCTATTACTGCTATATTATATTTTTTTAGACAATGGTCGGGATGGTAGGATTGTAAAAGTGGGTAATAAACGGGTATTATTTAGACCGAACGTGCTTTTGTTCATATATTTGAGATTTAATAAAATGTATGTAGGTTTTTTAATTTGACTTAATTATTATGGTATTGTGTTTTAAACTAGGAAGTAAAATAAAAAGATATTCTTTTAAACGTAAATTTTTATCATTACGTTTTGCAGGCAACAGCAATAAATAAGTGCCGTTATTATTTTTTTTATTCTCGTTTTTTTACAACCCCAAAAAAGTTACAAGTATACTGGCATATCCCCTACAAAAATCAGGTCAATCGAAGTTGCTTATGAGGTAAAATGTGAATTTCGACATCAAATCATTTTTCCGTCGGAAAGCACTTAAATAAAAATACCTTGTTTTAAAACTTAGTCTTTCTATTTTCAGTTAAGTTCAATGAATTCCCATAAAACTATAAAATTTAAATTTGTAAGAAATTTCTATACCAACATTTCTTCAAACAAATTTTGCCATTCTCTCCAAAATTTACGTGTGTTTTTTTGTACGAGATTTTGCTCGAACATTTCTTTGAGCATTTTGCTCAAGAGGCTCGTGTAAATGTTTGTCGGCATTTCCACATCAAAGGAAAGTTTGTCTGTGTAAATGCGCCTTAACGGTACACGCCAGCAACATCACATCTTGTTTGCACCAGACGACACTTCCTGACTGAAAAACCAAAGTGGGTAGAATATTTGAATTTCAGTATTTTCTAAGTTTCTTTGTTCTCTCACTGCTCACACGGAATAACAACACAAAAATTTAATCTCAATAATATTTGACTGCAAATTATTACGTTTAACGTTTTCTGAATGCAGTGAACTTATTAAAAGCCAAACTCAAAGACCAGCATTACGCACTAAGGTATAGTTGGTTGCATCTTTTACCTCCTTACATTATAAATCAAAATACTATAAAATTCTACCAATATTATGTCTCCTAAGTCCTAAAATTTAATTCAGGAAATTTTATAATTAAAAAAAAAAAATGATTCAAAAAAGGCTCGCAAAAGCGAGCAATTTTCAAAAATCGCTCTGACAGTCGAAACATTGGTAACACTGCACAGGTCAAATTTGTTGTCTAAACACATCAAACTCAATTGTGGGGCTGCTCTAGGAGAACTTCAGATATGCCTATTGCTGCTAAAAAAAAGGTAAAGGTACTTTTTTAATATTTTGATAACATACTTTCATTTGAAGATAACAGATATATATTTAATTAAAATATATATAAGGTAGGTTTTAAAATTTTGAACTGTTTTGATTTTCTAATAACTTTTTTGACAAAAATCGTCATACGTCAAAAATTTTTTAAAAAAAGAGCTGCCACTTTTTTTTACCACCCTGTATTTTTTTAATAAAAACAAGAAAGCACATGCTATTTCACGTTTAACAAAGAACCACCCATAAAATTCGGTTTACTTATACAAAAGTAACCTTTATTCAAATTTCCTCTAAATACAAAACCTATTCTAAACACCAAAAAATGTTTTTTTTATAACTTTTAACTTTTTTAACAGATTTTTATAGAGTAGGCCATTTTGCAACAAAAATTATTTGAAAATTTTATAATTAAAAAAAAATAATGATTCAAAAAAGGCTCGCAAAAGCGAGCAATTTTCAAAAATCGCTCTGACAGTCGAAACATTGGTAACACTGCACAGGTCAAATTTGTTGTCTAAACACATCAAACTCAATTGTGGGGCTGCTCTAGGAGAACTTCAGATATGCTTATTGCTGCTAAAAAAAAGGTAAAGGTACTTTTTTAATATTTTGATAACATACTTTCATTTGAAGATAACAGATATATATTTAATTAAAATATATATAAGGTAGGTTTTAAAATTTTGAACTGTTTTGATTTTCTAATAACTTTTTTGACAAAAATCGTCATACGTCAAAAATTTTTTAAAAAAAGAGCTGCAACTTTTTTTTACCACCCTGTATTTTTTTAATAAAAACAAGAAAGCACATGCTATTTCACGTTTAACAAAGAATCACCCATAAAATTCGGTTTACTTATACAAAAGTAACCTTTATTCAAATTTCTTCTAAATACAAAACCTATTCTAAACACCAAAAAATGTTTTTTTTATAACTTTTAACTTTTCTTTACGATTTTTATATCAAAAGTGCCAAATGTCCAAAGTCCAAGATTGCGGAAATAGTATATAACAAGATTTTCATAAACAGATTTGCAACTTTTTTGAGAGTACCCTGTTAACTTTTTTAATAAAAATTAGAAAGCCTTTACCATTCGACGTTTAAGTATCACTCATAAAATTCGTTTTATTTATGTAAAAGTTACGTTGACTTAAATTTCCTCTAAATATAGAACCTGTTCTTAAAACCAAAATTTTTTTCCAAAAAACTATTTTGCGCTTTGGCAGTTTACCCTGGCCTTGAATAAATTTGAGCACATCCAAGTAATCATTCCAGAAATCGTCTTCAAATATTTTTTTCAAAAAAAGACGCTATCTATCATCTCAAAAAATAAAACCTAACGTCATTTTTTAGTTAAACTCCAAATTAAACGGTCGAAAGTTAAACTTTGGTTAAGACCGCTTAAACTCCTGTAAAAAATGGTGCAAAGAGAATTGTCCATTTAATCGGCGTTTAACGTTAAACATCGCTTAAAACTGAATAGTGCAACAGGCTGTAAATGTTTTTTTTTTGTGGAAGAGGAACCTCCCTCTCATAGTCACCTAATCTGTGCCTCAGGTGGTATACGGCTGTTACGCCCGCTCGACATGGAGTAATAAAACGAGAATTGCATTCAAGTCCTCTCTCGCTTTAGTGGTACCAATAAAAAAATCTCTTAAAATTTACGGATTTTGGCGATCACATGTTCCGGACAGAGTTTATCCGCGATGCTCAAATATGGGCGAGTTTGTAAACTCAGCAGATTTTTGACAAATCAAATGCTGGGATTATACGACGTCAATACAGGAGCCATTGAAAATTAAAAATACGTGATGAAAATCAGTCAGAATTGATTTAGCTATAGTCAAATTTTTTATTGAGCGGACTGATGTCATTTTTGCCTCTGAAAACGTATATCTTTGTCGTCAACAGCACATGTCAAATAATTTTTTGTTTTCAATTTGAAGTAACAGTTGAAACAATTAGCGACATGACTTTTTCTTACATAGTTATTGTCGCTGTCTATAACAATGTATCAAATAGAGATCCAAAAAAATTACGTCAGTCCTCTGATCAAAAAATTGGACTATATATCCTTCATTTTTTTCCAATTGAGAAATTTGAGCTTTTACGAAAAGGATGATAAATCTTATTTCCATCTTATATGAGCCCAAATTGAAGATATATTTATCTCTTTATGCTGGGTTTATGCAGCAAATAAATAAACCAAGAAATAGGAATCACAAATATGATTTTTAATTGGGTGTTCTTATTCTTATAATATTTTATTTTGCTGTATAAACCCAGCATTGGTCCTTGAAAACTATCTTTCAAATAGTTTCAACGCGACTTCACTCAGAAAATTCCTACTTACCATTAATAAGAATTAAATCACCCCAAATAGATACTTCGCTTCTATCTATTTGGGGCAAAAGGATCGATTTATATATTATCCCACATAACATTGGAGGAATATTCCTGTTATAAGAATATTCCCTTAAAGTGATTTTTGGAATAATCTATTGCGAATATAATAGGATCACTCAGAAAATTCCTACTTACCATTAATAAGAATTAAATCACCCAAATAGATACTTCGCTTCTATCTATTTAGGGCAAAAGGACTGATTTATATAATATACCACATAACATTGGAGGAATATTCATGTTATAGGAATATTCTCTCAAAGTGATTTTTGGAATATTCTATTGCGAATATGACAGAAATATTCCAGGCCTATTTCTGGTTGAATCTTCTTTAGTTTGTGAGTTATATTTCTTTGGTAATAAGATAATAATATTCCCATGATATTTCTATGAATATTCCCAATAAGAATATTTTTGTCAGGATTTTGGCATGTTTGCTAGAAATATTACTATCTTGTGAAAAGAACGCGATTTACATGATTTATAATTCTAATTTAGTTTAATGTCATCTATTGTAGATAGATGGCACTGGAATCAATATGTTCACTATGTAGCAGGTAAGTTACTTAGGTTAATTGATATACCTATGGATGGATAGGCTACTCTGTAATTGCACTTTAGTGGAAGACTAGTACATATTTGCTATGTGGGATATTATAATCACTGCCTGGGTATATTACTATAATTCTTTTAAAAAAACGTTCTGGTCGTATTATAGTCACGTTTCTATCACATTTATATCACCTGTATGAGCTAGAATGTAACATATTGCCGGCATGTGTTAGTAGTATTCCCAATGGTAAAATGCAACATTCCTATCACATTCTTTGTTCTCTAAGTATATGACCATTATATTACTGGAATATTTAATTGTTGTGAAATTGGTTGAGGGAAAATGGGTTACCATCACGTGACCTCTAAAAGTGCCCACCTTTGGATTGATTTGCTGAGTCCTTATGCACAATTTTGAGGTACAGGATTGTCCATTTCGTATTCAGGAACCATATCATGGCCGAAAATCCTATGTTAGTGATAGGACTGGGAGACGTACACCCCAACATAAATTTAGCCAGGAAAATGATTTTGCAAGATATCTTTGGTGGAGTAATAGAAGAAATCGAGCATCTGCAAATTTATTTGTACTTACTCGCCGGTTTACCCAAAAAGACGGTAAAAAAGGCACCCCACTACTACTCTAAACATCACTGCTTATCGGTGAATTTACAAACTCGCCCTATCATTAAACCTTTTTTAGTTTCAGACGCTGCTGAATTAAATCATATAATTTTGCGGGCTGGCTGTATTAGAAAATAAATCTCGGTACGTCTCAGTTGCAGTCTTTGGGGACTAATTCAATTTGAGTGGGTCTTATTTCAGTCACTTTGTTTTGTTCTCTTCGCTTGACACGAACTAAGCAGTTTGCTGAAAATTGGAGACAAAAGTTTTGGCTTAAGAGTGAATTTGAATCCTAAAAATAATTCGTTTACTTAAGCAGATAAACCGCACATCAAAAATTAACAAAATTTAGCACAGCCGAGGCTTTTGGTATCCCCCACAGACCATTCTTTTTCATTTCAAAAAAATATATAGGGTGGGCCACAAAATTCCGCACTTTTTGGATTGGCTATAACTGTTGACATGATTACTCGATTTTGAAATACATTGACTTTTTGTAAAGATAAAACGTGAGAGTTTTTCGATTCGGCTAAAAATTTAAAACTTATAAAAAATTCTAGATGGCGGACAGTTTTAAAAACTGTGTAATTTTCACCCCCCCCTGAAAAAAATTTATGTGCGACACTGAACAAACTCTGAAGCTTTTACTACAAACGCTCATTGTTTCTGTGTATATTGAAGTATCATTTAATTAAATCAGTTGGAAAATAAAAAAGTAATAACTTTTTTGACTATGTGTGTTTTGGCTTCGCATTGAAAAAAAATCACAAAATTACATGCATTTTCCATTCGCTATATCTTTTGACCTAATTAGTTAATTAAGAAAACACATGTAAATACCCATTACTTTTTTATTTCTTATCCGATTTAATTGGGTGATACCTCGATATACGAAAAATGGAGATTTAAAAAATACTAATTTATATTTTAAAATAAGGTGTGTAAAACCTAACTCTTTTTAAAACTATCCGCCATCTTGAATTTTTTTTAATGTCAACTTTTGGACAAATGGACTCCTTAAACAATATTTTGTTTTTAATTAAGTAATCAGGCCAAAAGTTATAGATAGCAAATTGAAAAAATAAATAATATTGTGATTTTTTCCAATTTTAAGCTTAAACACTCATAATCTAAAAGCTTATAACTTTTTCATTTGTCAACCTATTTAATTAAATGATACGTTAATATACACACACACAATGAGCGTTTGTGGTCAAAGCTTTAGAGTTGGTTCATTGTCGCACATAAATTTTTTTCAGGGGCTGTGAAAATTACACATTTTTTAAAACTCTCCGCCATTTTGGATTTTTGAGAAATTTAAAATTTTTAACTGATTCGAAAAAGTATCACATTTTATCTTTCTAAAAAACCAATATCTTTAAAAATCGAGGACTTATGTCCAAAGTTATAGTCAATCCAAAAAGTGCGGAACATTGTGGCCCATCCTATATATATATATATATATATTGTTTTTATTTAGTTTTTTAAAATAATCAATAACTTTTACCGTGGTCGGTCTGGTTACACTGGTTGTTGGAGTGCAACATCTACAGTGGAGAAAGAAATCTGTGTTGCCAATTTTAATAACAAAATTATGCAACAAAAAAGTTAAATTTGGATTAAGTTTTGACGCTTATTTATTAATTAATTAATGAGGTTTAAGATATATGTTGAAAAAGCTAATATACACAATATATAATACTCACAACCTATTTAAAACTTTCGACGTTTTTTGAAAATTTAACATGTGTTTTCCTTAAACATCTTCTTTTGTTGTCATCGCGGCAACATTGATTGTTTGTTGCGGTTTCTCGATTTTTCTTGGAATGTCATTATTGTTTTGAAAGTGAAAATTTCAGCACTTGTCAATAGTGTTTTTTTGATATTTTTGTTAAAGGTTTGTGGCGAAAAAGTGTATGATTATATGCAAGTTGAAGCAGAAGGCGGGGGACCGCAGTATTTGGTTTCACAGGTACGTTAAATTAAAATATTACCTAAATATTAGGTTACACTTCGTCATATTTGGCCATTCTTGGTAAACAAAGGCAGGAAATCTGTGTTGCCGGCTTGTCATTAATTTCAGTGTGAATAAGGATTTCCATAGCACCTGTTTTTATTTTTATAATTGTACATCCTACTTGAATACATTTTTAGGTTTTTTTTTATGAAAACATTGATTTTTATTACTATATGTAGACCATTTAATAAACGGAACTAAAAATTATTGAAAGTATTTTAAATATTAAAAACAAACAAACGTATTAGGTTAACATGACAACAATGGGATGAAGATGTTGAACTCAAACACCCTGCCCTAGGTTTGAAAAAAAAGCTCCTTCTAGTAGTTCAATGTTCTAAGGATATAGATGTACTAATGTATCCCATTATGTTGAGATTAGATATCAAAAGATTACCTAAATAACTTTTTGCTGTCTTGTATATATAATAATATTACCTGCTACATAGAGAACATATTAATTCCAGTGCCATCTACCTACAATAGATGACATTAAACTAAATTTTAATTATAACTCATGTAAATCGCGTTCTTTTCACAAGATAGTAATATTTTCAGCAAACATGCCAAAATCCTGACAAAAATATAATTTTTGGGAATATTCATAAAAAGAACTTGATTATCACGTTATCATGGGAATAATATTATCTTAGTACCAAAGAAATATAACTATCACAAACTCTTAAACAGGGGCGTGTCAAACGGCCCCGCCGCCCCTGCAAGGCATATCGAGGCCTCTTAGCAGCCTTGCCTTAAAAAAAGCAAAAAAGAAAGAACATTATATATAAAACAAATACGCACACAAATACCTTTCGACTCCTTTAAAATTGCATACATTTTGAATACTAATATACAGAGGGTATTATATAAGTAATAAAGGCCATTTTCCCAACTAACATTAAAAGCGATTCACAACTTACCTGAAACATTGAGATTTTTTAATTGTTGGTTGAAGAAATTAGAAATACAAAATGTTTTGTAAAATGTAGTTAAATTTCTCAACTAAACTTTCATATTCCCCAACTGCAAGCAACTGAAGGAACCAAGGAATCATCGGTGAAGATAGCCTCAGCATTAATGTTCAAATTAATTAAACTTTCCTGTTGTCGAAAAAAAAATATCGAGTAGAACATGGGGCACCCAAAAAAAATTTGCGGAGGGGCCTCAGAAAAATCTGACACGCTTAAAGAATATTTAACAAAAAATAGGTCTGGAGCATTCCTGCACATAAATATTCCTCTAATATTATGTGGGATAGTTGTCAAAAACGGCCCGACACAGTCAAGATATGGCCCAGTATAATTCCTCCACAAATAAGGGCAAGTCTAACCTTATTAGTATCGGCACTAAATGTGTTCGTTCTTGCGCATGCGTGTCTGTCAACAGCGTTAAAATGGTGCCTGGCCTTATTAGTGCCGGGCCAACAAACAACAAACTCTCTATTCATCATTTCTCATTTCGCTTTGGTCCTTTTTATGTTCCTTGTGGCAAACTCATCCTAGACCTTTTAATCTTTTTTTTAAACTCTCTTTTGTTCAGCGCCATCTAAATTTAGTCTAGTAAGTCCAAGGTGGTTGCACTTCTTTATAAAGTTTGTACAGGGTGGGCTAAATTCGCTGGTATTTGGATGTTTTGGGTACTTTTAGACAAGATAGGCAAAAAATAGCGATTTTTGAGACAAGCTTAAATACGAAAACTGCATCTTGATATGTCTTACCATTTCCGAGCTACGGGGGCATTTTGGAAAGTCTGCATTTTGGGATGGGGTCTATGAATTCGTTATTTATAGGAATATTGGTTTCATGTAAATAGGTTTTTTGAAGACATTTTAACAAAGAACTTAACCTTCAACTGGAGTTTTTCTAACACATCTAGTTTTTGAGATGTAACCCAAAGTTGGTATTTTTCTTATAGAATAACCCTTTATATATTTTATTTTTAAAATCGGCATAAAATTTCATTTAGAATGTATCACACTTTGTGTTTCATTTTTTGTATTTTTTTATTTTTATATAGTTTTTTATATTTTTATTACTTTTTACGAATATTTATTTTATCTTTTTAGTTTTGCTTTATAGTAAAAATAACGTTAAAAAAGTTTAAAGATTATTGAAAAAATAAATAGATATTGAAAAAAACAAAAGTATAAAAAAATACAAAAAATAAAACATAAAGTGTGATAAATCATTTTAAAGGGAATTTTATGCTGATTTAAAAAATCAAAGAAAAAAAAGGTTATTCCATAAGCAAAATACCAACTTTAGGTTATAACTCAGAAACTAGATGCGTTAGGGAAATTTGACTTTGCTGGTTGAGTTATTTGTAAAAATGTCTACAAAAAAGTTTTTTACATGAAACCAATATTCCTATAAATAACGAATTTATAGACCCCATCCCAAAATGCAGACTTTCCAAAATGCCCCCGTAGCTCGGAAATGGTAAGACATATCAAGATGCAGTTTTCGTATTTAAGCTTGTCTCAAAAATCGCTATTTTTTGCCTATCTTGTATATTCCCATAAATAACAAAGTTATAGATCCCATCCCAAAATGCAGACTTTAAGAAGCCCCCGTATCTCAAAAACCGCCTAACATATCGAGATGCAGTTCTCATATTTAATCTTGTCTCGGAAATCGAACCCAAGACATGTATACTATTTTCTTGCTATCTTGCCTAGAAGTACCCAAAACCCCCAAATCCCAGCGAATTTAGCCCACCCTGTACACAATTTTACACAGCCGGTCATGACAAATAAATTAAGAGAAAAATGTCACATAACCGACCTTTTTTGTATTTTTTCGACTGCTTCATTTATCTCGAAAAATGTCCACGAAAAAGTTATATTGCGCGAAATTTGGGGGGAGAAGTGGCTATATATCAGAAATAAGACCATGATATTTCTTTTGTTAAATCTTTTTTTGACTTCCTAAAGGAGGGGAAAATGATAAGGTATTAAAGAACCAGATATAATGACATTATGTGGGTCAGTAATGTAAATGAGGGCAATTTTCAAAAGTTATCACTTTCTTGTGCTAAGGTTTGTAAATTTACAGGTAATAAGTAGGTATATTTTGAAAATATCTTTATGTAGAATTTTGTTTCGCAAATAATTTTTAATCAAAATCTGTAAAGTTTTTTAAATTTATTTTTCAGTTTCCTTATAATAAAAGAGGGTAAATATTTCCTGCTTATTTAAATAGCACAATTTTTTTAAAGCAAAGTACAGAAAAAACAAAGCAAAATACCGCAAGAAACAAATTGAACAATTTTTAATAGAATTTCAGAGGTTTCCATTATTTTGTATGTCAACTTAGTTAAAAAAATTAATAATTAAAAACCAACATAATTATCTGCTTACCTTAGTGTTCTAGTGTTCTAGTGCTTTATTCTTGTATTTCGAATGACAGAGCGTTTCTTTTATTAAAGGGGGAATTGCTCATTGTTCCCAGTATTAATCTTTTTTTCAAGATATATGTCGTTTCCCAGATAAAAATAAAACGATGGGGAACATTAGCGATACAAATAGCTTTCTTAAATGGAATTCTAAATTATTTTTTATGGGTGTTTCTGTGTCTTATGCACGTACCTGAAGCTAGTAGAGCAAGGTGAGCAGTACAACTTTTTTTGTAGTGCAAAATTAAGTGCTAATTAAGTGCCCCAATTAAAAATTTAGTGCTCCTTTTTTAAAGAAAAATACAGCATGTTCTGCTAGCTTCAGATGAACTCAGCAGAGCAATACATTAAAAATCATGGGAATCAAAATTATTATAGTGCATAATAAAGTGCTCTTTTTTTTAAAATATCAAAATTACTGTAGTGCATAACTCGGTGCATAATAAAGTGCTAATTAAGTGCCCCAATTAAAAATTTAGTGCTCCTTTTTTTTGAAATATAGCATATTCTGCTAGCTTCATCTGAAGTTAGCCGAACATGCTGTATTAAAAAAAGGCAAAACTAAATTTTTAAAAGGGGCATTTAAATAGCACTTAATACGGATTTTAGTATCCACTATAATAGTTTTTGTTTCAACGATTTTTATTGCATTGCTCTGCTGAGTTCATCTGAAGCCAGCAGTTTTATTTTTATTTAGTTTTATTTAATTTTTAAATAGGGCACTCAATTAGCTTTTCATTATGCACCACTTCATTTTTTATTCCGACGTTTTTTAATCCATTGCTCTGCTGAGTTCATCTGAGGCTAGCGCAACATGCTATTTTACAAAAAAAAAGAGATAACTTAATTAGCACTTTATTATGCACTATGATAAGTTTGATTCCGATGATTTTTAATGCATTGCTCTGCTGAGTTCATCTGAAGCGAGCAGAACATGCAGTATTTAAAAAAAAAGAGGAGCACTAAATTTTTAAATGGGGCACTTAATTAGCAATTAATTATGCACTATGATAAGTTTGATTCCGATGATTTTTAATGCATTGCTCTGCTGAGTTCATCTGAAGCGAGCAGAACATGCAGTATTTAAAAAAAAAGAGGAGCACTAAATTTTTAAATGAGGCACTTAATTAGCACTTAATTATGCACTATGATAATTTTGATTCCGATGATTTTTAATGTATTGCTCTGCTGAGTTCATCTGAAGCGAGCATAACATGCAGTATTTTAAAAAAAAGAGGAGCACTAAATTTTTAAATGGGGCACTTAATTAGCACTTAATTATGCACCACTTCATTTTTTATTTCGACTGCTGAGTTCATCTGAAGCTAGCGCAACATGCTATTTTACAAAAAAAAGAGATAAAATTTTTTAAATGGGGCACTTAATTAGCACTTTATAATGCACTATGATAAGTTTGATTCCGATGATTTTTAATGCATTGCTCTGCTGAGTTCATCTGAAGCGAGCAGAACATGCAGTATTTAAAAAAAAGAGGAGCACTAAATTTTTAAATGGGGCACTTAATTAGCACTTTATTATGCACTATGATAAGTTTGATGCCGATGATTTTTAATGCATTGCTCTGCTGAGTTCATCTGAAGCGAGCAGAACATGCAGTATTTAAAAAAAAAGAGGAGCACTAAATTTTTAAATGGGGCACTTAATTAGCACTTAATTATGCACTATGATAATTTTGATTCCGATGATTTTTAATGTATTGCTCTGCTGAGTTCATCTGAAACTAGCAGAACATGCTGTATTTTTTTTTTAAAAAAGGAACAGTAATTTTTAAATGGGGCACTTAATTAGCATTTAATTAACACCTAATTATGCACTATAAAATTTTTTTTTTGCTTACCTTGCTCTGCTAGCTTCAGGGACGTGTCTTATGCACCCAGTTAACAACAAAACGTGTATACCTATATCGTTTGAGGAGATTTCGTATGAAAAACCACCCAGTTTAAGAATTAGGTTCTTGGTAAAAAAAAACAAAAATAAGTTAAAAAACCTCCGAATCAGTTACTTCAGCCGAAAAGAATCTAAAAACACAAAAGATCAAAAGATCATGGGTGGAAAAAACGAAAATTCAAACTTGGATGAGTATCCCACAAGGAACACACACAGGACCAAATGATGTTTCGCCCTGGGCATCCAGCAGGGTCTTGGTATTGTGAGTTTAGTTTGAAAAACTTTGGCTCTCATTTTAAACTTTATTAATCAAAAACAACATTTTTCAGCAATATAAACTGACAAAGAAAAGTTTTAGAACAAATTATTAATTTTTTTTTATTTAACAAAAGTTAGAAATGTACTTTCCTCTAAAGAGGAGATTTTTTTTTAAATAAGCACAAACATTAAACGATATAATTTGTGAAAATATTTAAAATATTGGGGAAGTTTTTCCCATTTGATGAAAACTTACCAGGACTATAGCTTGAGCTACATATGGCAGTCGATTTTTGGAAACTAAAAAAAGGAAAACAGCGGTCAACAAACATTTTATACCTATCCTTGTTAAGAAAAACGCAACTGAAGAATTAACCTACTTACAGTAAAGTTAAAAACCCACAGCTGGGAAGCAGCATTTGGTAATGATTAATGAAGATTTTTTTTCTTCTTTCCCAAGTTACCTGAAACTTTGAGATTTTTTTTATTGTTGTTTGAAGAAATGTTTTGTAAAATGTACTTAAATTTCCTAACTGAACCTTTATATTTCCCAACTGAAAACAACATTGGAAGGGGGAGAGGCTCCCGTTCCCATCATCGGTAAGTGCCTTAATGTTGATAAGAAAAGAGTCAATCGATATAACTGATTTATTTTATTACTTTTTGTAAAAAAGAAACGAAAAGCTTGAATTATAAAGAAGAAATATAAATTTCCAACCCAACTATAGCGGAGATTCTCCTATATTTTTACCCACAACAATCAGATCTCAATTCTTGAGTTTCAAGTCATAGCCATGCATAGGACAAAGTCGGAATCTTATTTAAAAAAACATGCCTAATAGTTAAGTACATTTTTGTACTCTTAAGTTTTAACAATCGCAAAAAAATTACTTTCGACTAGCGTTTTTAGGTTGGCTATTCTTCAAAACTAAACGGTTTTGCGATTTGGAAGCAACTATTTTCATTCTTTAATGTGCCCTAAGAATTTCTAAAAAAGACGATGATCTAAAAATTTAATTCAAGAAATAAAATACTCCAATTTTGTCATTTCAAATGCTCCAAAATTCGTTCTAAGAGGAGCGAGCCTATCGCGTAAGTTCGAGAATAAGGGACTTAAAGTTTTGAGAAGAAATGTCGAAAAGCGCGCTTTGCAAAAAGATAAAGTTTTAATGTTAGTTTCTAAAGAACAAATATTATTTCACATATGCTTTCTATAAGTTGACTTGTAAAAAAGTTTTTAGCTTAACCAGCTGAGACAACAAGCAAAGTTTCAGGCAAGTTTTATTAAATTTTATAAAAGCCTAAATAAATCGAGAAAGAAATTTAAAAATAATATGTTTCAATGGGAATACGAATTTTATAATTTATTTAATTCTAAGCTAAATATTTCATAATAAATCAACAATGAATAAGCCTTTATTAACCTTTTAATAAAGAAAATAATTTTAAAATAATATTTTTTCAGTAATAATAACAATGTAATCATTTAATTTTGAGTCAAATATGTGAAAATAAATCAACAAAACTTGTAATAAAGGAAATTATGCAAAACGTTAACTCCAGCTAATGAAAAAACATGGTGTTCCCTTGTTTTTGTTTTAATAAAGCTATAAGATAGTATGTTACATAAACAGTGAAAAAAGTGACATATTTCGTACGAGTGTGATATCACACAAGTGGAAAAATGTCACTTTCTAACGTGTTATGTACGCTCTTAACTTGTCGTACGACTACAAGATATTAACCCGAATTTCCTTGTTGCTTTCTGAAACAGGAAACATATTTCGCTATATTCGAATGTGGTCGTAGGAAAAATTGTTTGTAAAATTCACCTTTCATAAAGCACTCGCTCGCTCATTCAATTCAATTCAAGAATAGAAATTACTGGGTCATTCTTTAAAGTCCGTTTCGTAAAAAAACACTATTTTACTTAGCTGCTAGTTGTGTTAAAACTAATATTGTTAAATCAAAAATGTTTCAATATCATTCAATGGCACGAATAAATACCAGTCAAAAAAAATTCTGGACCGCTCTGATGTAAAAAACCAATTTTTCACAATTTATTTCTGATTTGTAACATAAACGAATGTTTGTTGTTTTAGTCTGTTCGTCATGATGATTTTTCTGTTTTTAAATTTAAATGAATCATAAAGCCTATATTATATTCCTAATATTCGCGAAAAGAATTTGCGACTTTTCTTATAACACATGGCCATAAATATGATTTGAATAAAATTCCTTATGGGTTTGTTATGGCCAACACGGCACTTTCAAAATTGAAGTTCCGTCAGTACTGGAGAGAATTGCCAGAACTAGTAATTTCCAAAGAGTTCATTCACGGTTCATAAATGGCCTTCTAAATGTTTTATAGCAGAATTCGACTGTCAAACTGGATTTTATCATCATTTGTAGTTTTTGAGATATAACAGAAAGAAGATATTTTTCTTGTGGAATGACCCTTTTTTATTTAATTTTTAAAATCAGCTTAAAACGCTTTTTAAAATAATGTATCACACGTTGTGTTTTATTTTTTGTATTTTTTTTAAATTTTTTATTTGATTAATATCTACTTTTCATATTTTTATTTCTTTTTACTGTAAAAAGTGAGCAGAAAAGTAAATAAGATAAAAAAATAAACACATCGATTGCCAGAGTTATTATCGCTACGGCTTTTATCTTTTATCTTTTTTATTATTATCTCATAGTTACAAGATTATAAAGGACCAACCACAACATGATATTGTTGTTCCTTCAATGTCAAAAATGGCGAAGAACTTAATTAAAATCGACTTCTTAATTCGTTCCACACATTTTTAAGAGAAGGATAGATTTTCTTATACAGGGTTCCTAAGCAAATCCTTAGGGGGCCAAGCAGCCGTGTATAAGACGCAGACAAACGGAAAAGCACATTAGTTAGAAAAGGATGGGCATGGGGCGATGTTGTCACTACATCTTACACGTAGTAAATCCATTCCAGGTTGTTGTTTTCTAATGTTTTCCATTTTCATACCTTTAGGACTGGAATAGAAATTGTTTTTGCTCGACTTTAATACCAAACTGATGAAAGATATCGTAAAAAAATATTTTTCGGCTTTTTATTTTGTAACCATTGTCCTTACGCACTGTTTACATGCAAATGCCTAACCTAAAGCGTTCATACACGGCCGGAGAAATCGACTGAGATATTTCCGTAGAAACTTTATCAAGCAAATAGGACGGGTTGACGCCTTCCAACGTCCAACCCGGGTTTTGCACTTTGATTCGAAATCAAAAAGGAGGAACAGTCAGATGTGGGGCCGTGCACAAATTACGTAACGGTGATTTTACCAATTTTTGACCCCCTCCCTATGTAATGTTTTGTAACGGTTTGGCACGCCACTCCCCTAATATTACGTAAAGATTTCAAGACCACTACCCCCCCCCCCCCAAAAAAAAACTTTTCACTTATTTTCATTCCAAATTTTCTTAGTTTCACACAAATGCAAACGCTGTCGAAAACCCCCCTCCCCTCTACGTAACGTTTTGTAACCCCCCTCCCCCCTATGACCATTACGTAATTTGTGCACGGCCCCTGTAGTCCCAGTGGAGGAGGGCGAGAAAATTGATATTTTTTTCTTAAAAATTATACTCTTTAGACCTATTTCTTTGCGTTCCCGAAATTACGTAATTTTTGAAAAAAAATTGTAAGCGGTGCCATTTTTATTTCGTGCTTTGTTTTTCTAACATTTTTGCGTTCGGCTAATTTAATTGAAAAATTTTTGCCTGCGGCGCCCTTTATCTTCTCACTCGAAACCAAGATCCCCCGTTTTAGGAAAATTGATCTCGTCTCTGTTTCTAAATTTTTTCGGATAAAAGTAGAGTATGACGATGGAGGAAATAATTTTTTTTTACGGTATGACGAAAATTTCGAGAAAGTTGAAGAAAAAAATAAAAAAAGTGGCAGAGCTCAAGTTTTTCGTTTAAAAAAACGTTTCTTGTAAAGAAACAGAGTAAAATAAATCTTTTCACCCCTTTTTGGGTATTACAAATATTGGCAGCCCCTTATTTTTCGCTTTTACCCTCCCGCTAGTTTTGAAGAAATGGTTCGCTACATGTTTCGAGATCATGTCATAAAACACCTCGAAAATATCAAATGTAGTGTAGGGCCAGCTTTATTTAAAATCAATAATATCGCAAGCAAAAAGCTCTGCAGGAAAAACAGCGCCGTTTATTGATTTCTTTGGCTGCTAGTGCTAGCTGCATGATTTGACCGTTTCCGGATAGATGTCACTAGTAGAACATAATGGAAAGAAATTTAATTAAAAACGAAGATATTTCTTTCTAATGTTAACAACCTCACGAGTTTATCGCTCAGTATCGTAAATAATGGACCCTGCCGCCTCCTTTAAGCAAGAAAAAGCTATGGTTTGGACCTGAAAACATCTAGTTTTTCCTCGATCATCTCATGGTGTGGCCGCCATCTAGCGGAATTTGCAGACATCTTGTCAACGGTTATTATTGCAACTACGGCGACAATTTTTTCTCATGAAAGCAGTCCGGAGATAATAACAAACTGACACCATTGCTCAATATACCTGTTTCTTTTGTGCGCGCAGAACTTTCTATGCCATTTCTGTTTGATTTATTGAAATCCTATCCCTAAGGAAAATCTTAGGAACCCTGTAGTACTGTAAAGTGAGGTCACAGAAGAACACAAGTATTTGCGTGTACTGTCCGTAGACACGTCACTTTTACGCTACTTACACTGAAAAAAAATGCACTGTATTTTTTTAATAAATTGTGTTTTAAAGAAAATACCTCCAGATATTGAAATCTAAAATTACAGTAAATATCATGTGTTTTAAAAATAAATATACATATTTTACAAAATATTTTTAAAATAAGAATGTTTTTAAATTTAATACCAGAATTTGTTAAATTTAAAAAAATATATATTAAAAAGTCTTTTTAATAAAAATATATTTTTAAAAATGACTTGTGAACTCATTTAAACCTAAAATAATTTTATTACAATTTTTCCGTAAACCGAAAGAAGAAGAACAATATTTGGCTAAATGAAAAAAATAGAGAGAAACGTACAAACGCGAAGAAAGAAAAACTTCAAATCGGGCAAAAACTAAATCAAGGGATGTTCGAAAGGGATTGGACAGAATAAAGAAAGAGAGAAAACCGCCTTCGTAACAACTTACTGCTAATTTACATAATATATAATATATAATAATAATATATAATATATATTATATAATAATATATAATTTTATTGTAGTTGTATGTTACTCTTTAAAATATTGGATTTTTGTAACATATAATAATATAAACAATATATTGATTTTATATATATTTGAATTCCATGTAAAACAAAAGATTTTAAATTTGAAAATATTAATTTATTAAACCTTAATAAAACATATATTTAGTCTTAAAATAAGAGATATTAAACGGTAATACAATTTTTTTTTAAATTAAATAAAATGATTTTTTAATTTTTAATAAAATACATTTTCAACTTTAAAACATGATGGATTTTTATATGTACTTTGTTGAATTTTAGCAGGTAATACCTTATTGTAATATATTTATATAATACTTTTTAAAATCTTGGGATTTTTGTAACATACATTAAGAAAAAATTTATTAAATTTTAATATATTTATATTTATTGTTAAAATACTTTTTTTTTCGTGTATAGTGAGCTAGTATTTTTTTACTGCTATTATGGATTAATGTGACGGTTTCGTATTTTCAAAGCAAACATTTTGTTCATATTTATCTTAAAACTAATAAAAGGCGAAAGGATTAAATCTTTTGTAAAGATAGTTACCTACTTTTTGGCTTCATTTTTTTAAACGTATACCGTTCGACTCAATAACAAATTACTAATTAAGACGTGACATTGGAAATTAGTTACGCTACTGTTCACTTTAACACTCCAGTGATTACGTTCCTTTAAATTCCGATCAATCCCGACCTAATCAACGTTGTCCGTTTGTCTAAAGGGTCAAATTGTTATTGATGTCTCTCTTAAATTAAAACGTAGTAACATACTAAAAAACATCACAGTTTCCTAATAACGAACGATTTTTGTTAAATGTGTAAAAATATATACTTAACCTTACCCTGCCAAAAATACCGCGTCAAAACAAAACAGAACCAGTGAAAGTTCACGAGTTCTGGTCGGTATTTCATCCGGTTTATGAAACACCATTTTCGAGTGAAATCTCATGAACTTTCAATGTTGGAAAAAGATTCAAAACTCGTCAAACATCATGAGTTTTTAGGAGTTTTGAAAAGTTTTTAAAACAATTTATGGTAAGAGTTGATAAGATTTCACTAGTATTTTAGAGGCTCTGCTTCCACTGGTTTTGTTAAGTTTTTAGCAGATTTTAACCAAAAGTTAATAAGATTTCACAAGATTTTATGAAAATACACATGTTTTCAGCAGTTTTTAAAAGCACCACTCTCCATCATATTTCACAAGATTACATGAGCAAATCCACGAGTTTTTAGCAGTTTTCAGCAGCTTTTAAGAGAATCACCTTGATAAGGTTTCAATGGTTTTGACAAGTTTACTTGTTTTAAGCAGTTTTGAGCAGATTTTAATGGAAATATAAAATAACGTTAATAAAATTTCATAAGATTTCTCATGTTCTCAGCAGTTTTGAGCAGTTTTAAAAAGACCCAGCCTCCATCAGATGTCACAAAATTCACATGTTTTTAGCAGATTTTAAGAAAAAAAATATTCAGTTTTCCCAATTTTCAGATTTTAAACGAATCCATATTAAAAGTGATTGATAAGACTGTGGAACATACATTTGTATCTTATCACTGTTTAATATATAGAAAAGTTGGGCAACCTTATGGACCAAACAGTTGACACTTTTTAGGCCAAATCGTGGACCAAATCATTAAATATCTTGGACAAAATGATTCGAACACTTTTTATTTCATACAGATTTCATTTTAAAAGATATCCAAAATGAAATCTTGTAAAATCTTTTAAAAACATCCCTTCATTTGTACTTTTAAAATCTCATACAAATTCTGCTTGCTAAATCTCATGATATGTCCTGTGTCTGATATAAACTTACGAAATCTCTTAAAATATCTTGATAGTTAAATTTTGATTATATATTCTTTTTAATAATTTATGTTTATAGGTAATCACAAAATCTTCTAAATTCGCATCTTGTTTGTCAAATCGGGTTGTACTTGCATGTGTATATTCTACACTTTAATACTTATATAATCTTGTCAAATCTTCACAACCCTTTATCCTATTTCTCATGAAATCTTGTAAAATCTTTTAAAAACGTTCCTTCTTTTAGACTTGTGAAGTCTTGTAAAATCTCATCAAAATCTTGCTTGCTAAACCTTTTGAAATCTCATCTGTCTGGTGTAACATAATAAAATCTTGTGAGTTTTCAATAATCAGAAATTATTTGAAAATTGTGTCGGGTGTAACATCGTGAAACATCATAAGAATTTTTGTCAGTTTTCATGTGGCATAAATTTTTGCCAGGTCAAGTCTCTTAACACCAATAAAATCTCTTAAAGTCTCATCAAGACTTGATCAGTTTTTAAGAGTTTTGAAGTGTTTTTTTTTTGGCAGGGTATAGTTACAAAATAGGGAATTCTCGGTACATTATGTCGGCATAGTAGGACTTTAATAAAGTCAGCACTATTTTGACAGTTGACACCACTATGAAATTTCAGGAACAAATCCTCGAATTTTTTGTGTGAATCCCCCCTCCCCTCCTTCTGACACTTTTTAGGACCAATTTCTCAATAGCAAGTTACCAGAGAGTTAAATTATTTCGGGCTATAAATCTTAGTTTTTTGCTATTTTAAGCCAATATTTTTTTTGGTTAACCCTGAGGTAAGGTAACTTACCGTCGTCTAAAAGCAATGGTTACAATGGAGTTAATTTTAACCCGCTTTTTAAATATTTTACAAGGTTATGATGCTGGAGTTAACGCTAACTCGCTATTGAGAAACCGGCCCTTAAGGCCACAAAAACGGCATAGATTTGACAACACTGCTTTGCTGTTTTTGGGCCAATATTTACCGGGCAGAATATCGGAAACGAGAAAACGGAATCTGTTGAAATTTGGCAAGAACGTTTATTTTTGAATTCCTCACAACACGGCTAATAATAATCAAAAACCTTACCTGGCTTTTTATTTACCCTCGTCGGTAATACAGAAATCTGTAAGGACAATTTTTGGATTTTTTTATTTTTTGAAAAAAATACACCAAATTTTGAAAAATCCTTTGAATACGGTTGTAGATTTTTATAAATCCTATTATCTGGTAACAAAAAAGTTATGGTTTTTCTCTTTATAAGCGAGATTCTACCGGAATTCTGAAACGCCAAGGTCACGTAATTTGATGGGCCCAGGGAAACTGAGTGAGTTCGATTGGAGTATTGGAATTCAGGTTCCGCCTAGCCACCGGCCACTTGTCTAATAGATGTCTAATAAATTTACACATGTCAAGTGATAAAAATAATACGGAAATTTGTAATTATTTTTTTAATGTTGAATTTTTTTTCTTTTGATTGATATTGCAAGACATGAAGCCACAATGGCTAGTGGATCAAGTAGTGATTGTGATAAGAAAAACGTGGAAATTTATTTGCGTTTTTTGAGTCCGTTGCTGGGTATTTGATTCGAGCATCGAGTGGGGCGTAGCCTTATTATCATTGGCCTACAGTTGGGTTCCAGTCTTAGAACCTGAAATTAAAACCTGCCAAACTAGATGGAAGGTCTGTAAAGAAATTATGTTACTGTTCTGAACACTGCACGATCACACTCGAAATCGCATTAGTGGTGCCACCTATTGTTGATCTTTCAAAAAAACATCAAACAAGTGTTGTCGAATCTATGCTGTTTTTGTGGCCTTGCCTTGACCTGCCTGCTTGGTGTCGGGATTAACGCCACGACTTTCAAGCAGGAGATGCCGGGTTCAAGCCCCGGGTCGTGCATCAGGTAGTCTACTTGGACTTTTTCTTATAAAATTACAGAATTTTGTATGATTAAGGCAAAACGCAGTATGAAGCGGAGTAGGCCGAGTTAGCTAGAAGGCAGGCTAATTCGATTTTAATACCGTCCCTCGGAGAGGACGTTAAGAGGACGGTCCCGTGTGATCCATATATTCATAGTGGAACACGTTAAAGATCCAGAGCCCCGACAAAGGGGTTTAGGCTAAATTAAATCCTTCTAGGAAAGGAAAACTGCCTTCCTAGGGGGTGCTCATCAGACCGGTTTGATGAGCGGGGTAAGGGGGGAACCCAGGGAAAATAAGTGTAAAATGTATCTTAGGCCCTACCCCTCTGTTCACGCCGGTATCCAGGCCAGATGGGATCGGATATCACGTAGATGCGGACCTAGATACACACTCCCTAAGTCGGTAGACTACGAAAGTAGTTGATGACCCGTCCGATTTAGTTAATAGTGCCTACGGGACTCAAAAAAGTGACGGTAATCAAATGAGAAGAGAGAGAGAGAGTGGCCTTAATACTTACATCTACCCCTCTCTCTAAGTTGGTGGTTGATTCTTGCTCCTATTTCTGACTTTGCTGTCATCTAAACAGGCTCATATCGTGCCAACTAAATAAAATTGAAATAATTAAAGTAATGCCGTTCTTTATTAAAGATTGACACCTAGGTCGCGATTCTTCAAAAACCGTCAGAAAATCTCGCCTTTACAAAAAATCTGACCATTTTTAAACACAAGTTTACACTTAATGCTTTTTTGTCAGGACTAATTGCTAATATTCCTTAAATATTTTTATGTGTAAACAAACCTTTAAAACTTTTAACATACAAAACCATAGATAGCCATGGAATATTTCGCTGTCACTGTTCAGACAAGTCACACAAATTCTGTCTTTCCTTTTACATGGTGAGAATTTTTGACGTTTATTGGTACGCTTAGTAACAATTTAACTCCGCCATAAACTAGTTCTGCAGAATATATTTAAATTATTAAATTTACAAAATGTTTTTATTTTAAATCAGGCGATAAGTAAAAATCGCCACTTTCCAGAATTCTGACGGGTGAGATTTTCTGTCGTGTCAGAAGAATCGCGACCCTAGTGATAACTGTGGAAAAAATTGTTAAATAAAAAATATCAGGCAATCTACAATTTATTCCAAATTCAATAGGACCAATTTTTTGACAGCAAAAATTAATTTACACCTCTTTTCAAATTCGCCGGACCAATTTCAAATGTCAAAAAACTGTTCCGCACCAATTTGGAATAAAGTCTAGTTTTTGTTTTAATTCTTCAGCGTTAAAATGCCAAAATCTTCGTCGACCTATTTTCGAATAAATTTAATTTTGTTTTTAAAAATGAAACTAATTTAATCTCCTTTGTTTTAGGGCAGATAATACTCAAGAAGAGGAACAGTAGGAGACAACAAATAATTGTAAGTGTGTTATATAGTGTTGTTGACTGCAAGCGCGAATTCTTGGGTAAGGGGGTTAGTAACCCCCCTGGACTTAAAAAAAAAATCAGAAACATCAAAAATTTCAGACTTTTTTGCATAAATTGCCAATATTTTCCATTTCAACATGTTTTTTTCAAAAAATTAAAGGTTATTAAACTAATTAACATTTACTTACCACCCCCCCCCCCCCCTCTAGCCCCTAGATTTAAGGCCCTGTTCGCGCTTGGTTGACTGTGTCGTGGGGGAACCGTGTCATATGGTGGGCCACAAAAACCGTAAATTTTTTTTTCGGCAGTAGTTTTGCTATCGTGAGTTTGATTTTTGTGACGTGGCTTTCCGGATAATTAAAATCAGGTCCATTGGCTTATAAAAAAGATTGACAGGAAAGAGTGAAAAATATCTAAGTTTCAACAGAACGCGCCATTAGGGTTTTCATAAAATGTCAAATTTGACAGATACCCTAATAGCACAAAAATATTCCCCAAACATTCGCTGAATGTTCAGCTAGGATATTGGGAACATTTCCTGTATGTTCCCTCAAATCCTCTAAGCATACCAGGGATGTTCAGAGAATATTCTGTGTCCGCAGTTTTGATATTCCTAGAACATCCTGGTAGAACATTCATAGAGTATTTTCGCAGGATTTTCATAGCACATTTATAATATTATTGGTCCTGGCAAAACATATTTTTTAGCTTGAAAAAATATGTTCTCACACAAAACACCCTAAAAAAAATTTATTTAAACAGCGATGGGATTCGAACCCTCAACCTTCTGGCATCCATATAACAATCATCCAACGACTTAACCTTTTGCGCTACGGAGGCTTATGAAAGAAGTTATATATTAGCAGGATATAACCTTTTCGTTTTCTATTAGAAGAGCACCGTGAATTGGTTTTGTTTTACTCCGGAACGGCTCAAGGGATTTTCATAAATCTTTTTTTTGGGATAAAAATATTACCCCCCTTCACGAATCCTCACAAACGTTAGTGGAAGGGGATTACATTATTTGTTCTATGCAGGATAACTCCCAAGCGACTCAACCGATTTTCATGATTATTTTTTTTATTGGGAATAAATATTACCCTACCCCAACAAGCTTTTTGAACAAAATAAAAACTTAAATTCTGCTGCGTAAGCATAATCGTAGATAGAAAAATATTACTTCCTTTCATGGAATGATTTAATTATATTTTTTTAGGCCAACAAAATGGTTTTTTAAAACAAAGAAGAAGTTAAAAAACCTCCAAATCAGTTACTCCAACCGAAAATAAACTAAAAAACAAAAAATCAAAAGATCTTGGGTGGAAATAACGAAAATTCAAACTTGGATGAGCATCCCATAAGGAACACACAAAAGATCAAAGCGAAAAGAGAAATGATGATAATTAAACGATGTGGGATACTCATCCAAGTTTGAATTTTCGTTATTTCCACCCAAGATCTTTTGATCTTTTGTTTTTTAGTTTCTTTTCGGTTGGAGTAACTGATTTGGAGGTTTTTTAACTTCTTCTTTGTTTTAATTGCCTTAGGAGCATAATCCTACTGGAAATATTAACACGCCAGGACGAATTCGTATCAGGTAACTTGGATAAGTAAGTACCAGTGCGGAACGATTCCTATTTGTGAGTGGTTCAAGGTTGGAAATCAAAGTGTATGATGGTGTTTAATGATGTATAGTGGAGGGTGACCAGTGAAACTACTGATGAGCCCACGCTGGTTACCCAGGGCGAAACATCGTTTAATCATTTCTCTTTTCGCTTTGATCTTTTGTGTGTTCCTTGTGGCATGCTCATCCAAGTTTGAATTTTCGTTATTTCCACCCAAGATCTTTTGATCTTTTGTTTTTTAGTTTCTTTTCGGTTGGAGTATCTGATTCGGAGGTTTTTTAACTTCTTCTTTGTTTTAATTGCATTAGGAGCATAATCCTACTGGAAATATTAACACGCCAGGACGAATTCGTATCAGGTAACTTGGATAAGTAAGTACCAGTGCGGAACGATTCCTATTTGTGAGTGGTTCAAGGTTGGAAATCAAAGTGTATGATGGTGTTTAATGATGTATAGTGGAAGGTGACCAGTGAAACTACTGATGAGCCTGCGCTGGTTACCCAGGGCGAAACATCGTTTAATCATTTCTCTTTGCGCTTTGATCTTTTGTGTGTTCCTTGTGGGATGCTCATCCAAGTTTGAATTTTCGTTATTTCCACCCAAGATCTTTTGATCTTTTGTTTTTTAAAATGGTTTTTTCTTGTGACTAAAAATAGAATATTTTCTTTAATAAGACGAAAACTTGCAGCGACGGATAAAAATATCCCGATAAAAATCTTTAGCGCAGCTGTTAGAATAAAAAACAATACAATATTATGTGATATTTTTAGGACTTTGGTAGAACATTGGTAGATTATCCAGACTAGAACATTCGGTGAATATATCACCCAGGATATTCCCAGAATATCTCCTAAATATGCTATCAATGTGCAAATGTAAGGACATTTTTAGGACCTTACCAGAACATTCGTGGAATAGGATATTCTGAGAATGTCTTTTAATCGGCTTTCAATGTGCCAAATCATAGGACATTTTTAGGACCTTAGTAGAACATTCTTGGAATATCCTGCTTGTAATATTTGCTGAATGTATTACCCAGGATATTTTGTGAATGTCTTTCAGATGTGCTATTTATGTGCTAAGTCAAATGTTCTTCGGGGGACATTTTCTGTACATTCTGGGAATATCCTGTTCATTCATAGCACATCGAGGGAATGTTCCTGGAATATCGTGTGCTATTAGGGTAGCGTATTATAGGCCAGATTCTTAGCTTCCGACACAGCTCAAAATCTAAAGAATCGGACGAAAATTCCTAGTAAAACAAAAACTAGAGGTTT
This sequence comes from Oxystoma pomonae, assembly GCA_963921995.1. Classification (NCBI taxonomy): domain Eukaryota; kingdom Metazoa; phylum Arthropoda; class Insecta; order Coleoptera; family Brentidae; genus Oxystoma; species Oxystoma pomonae. Next base: position 23,121,756 of record OY998164.1, on the reverse strand, counting down.
TTAGACCTATGTTTTACAAAGGGTTAAGACACCACTTACTTCGTTGGTGTCGAACTTTATTACTTCTTGTCCGATTTTTAGAAGTAATACCTCTCTGTGCGCGACAAAGACGTGTCTTTAAGGGAAATGTGTAAAGTCTTTTGGTGGGGTGTGTTAAAAATGGGGAAATGCCAATTTTGAGAAAAGTTTCATGTAGTCTAAAGCTTTAGCTTTCCGAAGAAACTAAAATCACACAAATAATATTTACAGTAGCAAAACTACACCCGTAAAAATATGTATGTTTTTTTTTGGCCCACCTTAAATAAACATCTCCAAAGCATTTTTTCGTAAAATATAAATGGAAATGTGGATTTTCTTTGTAAGAAATCCTTTGTTCGTGGCGTTGGCCAATGTCGTTCTGCAAAAAGGAAACCTTTCAATTAAGGCTATGTAGTTTATCCCATCACCAGATGAAAAAAAAAACTACAACTCAGACATTCCATGAATAAGTAAACCGCAGGTTAAATCGGTTTATTTAGTTTATTTGCAATAAAAACTTACTATAGTAGTGTCGAGTTTATATATCATCCGCAAACAACCCGGCTTTTTAATTATCTAACTCATAAAAGTCCTTTAAGATTGCTCCTTTGCGGCCAACATAAGCAAAAAATAAAGATTGGCAGTGAAAAAAATGATAAAAAAACAATTAATTTTAAAAGTCTACCATTTGACAGTGCGTTTGTTTTACAGGCGCCATTAATTTTTATTTCTGTCATGGAGGATGATGGTGTCCTCCGAAATTTATTTTATTCTGTGTAAAATTAAAGGTTTCAATAAAAGGCATAAAATTTCGTAGACTCTCTTGTGTAACCACCATTGTGTTATTTATTTTACTATTAAATAATAGAGGCTACATTCCTTGCTAGTTCAGATTACATTACAACAATTACTATTGGCTTCATTAATATAATTATCGGAGATTTGGTGCGAATAGGAAAAATAAAAAGAGCGCTTTTTTTTATGTGACCTTTGTGAAAATTCAAAATGCTCTGTAATTTAATAATGACAGAATAAATGTAATATTTTTATTTGATGTAGTTTTATAATTCATTCGTTGGTACCTACAGGGCTCGGCAATTCTTATCTAGGGTGCCGAAATAGTGTGTATTGAGAAACCGATACGCTGTTGCCGATGTTACCTACAATTAACTAAAAGATTCCCAAGTAAGATCACGTTAAATTAAACGATAAATATTGCTTTTAAAGTGCGTAAAACAGTGACTATGCAATTCTCTACTCTTTCTACTTAGAACACTTTTTGCCACGGTGTTCACGTCTTGTTTATCTTTAAAACGAATTTAAAGCTTCTATTAAATTTAATAACAGAGGGGAGTTTTTTTTTTATTCTGAATTTTGTAGACTACTTTATTTTACAAAAATGGGGCCTGTCGCCTGGGAACGTTCACATCCTTGGTTTCGACCAATAAGAAGGCTCAGAAGCTGCCAAACTTGTACGGTGCACGCGAAGAGCTGACTCGGTTATCGTTTTTCAAGAGCGCCCGTTCTTTCGATACACGGCAATCGGGTGAGGTTCGGCTGTAGTCGGACAGGTTTCGGATAACTCGTGATAGCTTTAAAGCGCGTTGTTGGTCGATATCAAGGAGGTGACCATTCTCGTGCGATCTTTCCTACAAAATTCAAGAATTGGCACCCAGGTCTTACATAAAAAATATTTTGTGGTATTTTAGTTGCATTATTTCAGCAGGTGACGAATTGAGAAAAAGTTTGTCTGCGATCAACTTCACGCCCGCGTCTTCCAATAAAACATACTAAAGCGCTGAAAGTTTTCCTATTACAAGATGGCCAAGGGCCTGGCTTGCCCGGCTCTAGCGCCGGCGCTGGTGGCTGCTTTTGTGCAAAATAAAACTTAGTACATCCAACTTTTCGTTACAAGTCAAAATAACACCTTGTTCAAGGTATATAAATAAGTAAAGAAAAGCATTTTAATTTCAATTCCCGAAAGTTTCCCAGCAAGATTTTTCGATGTCCCACTTTTGCGGATAAAAGGCCCTGGCTTGCTTTGAAGCAGTTTTCTAAATTGGCTAAAAATATGCAGAACTCTGTGTACAATATGCCTTTCTGCGTAGCGTATTCCATTAGTAAATTGGGTTTTTTCACTATGAGTGCAGTGCAACCGGTTTAACCGCCCAATGGGTACCCTAGATCCATATACACGCCCTGAATCCATATAGATGCTCAGGGCCCATATTCTTCAAATGATAGAAATTCTGCTCCCAGAGTGTCAAATTCTCTCGCTATTATGCATCTCATTGGTCCAAATCTTGGGTTTAAATCGGGTTCTCTCACTTTTGCCCGATATTGATCGAAAGTAATTCTCTTAGTCAAGACCAATAGAATTACTTTCTATCGATATCGGGCAAAAGTGAGAGAAACCGATTTAAGCCGAAGATTGGGACCAATGAGACCCTTCCAAAAGAACCGCATTAAACCTCATAAAAATCACACCTGATTTTTATCAGTTTTTATAAGGTTTATAAGCTTTTGTGAGGAAAAATTTTAGGAATTTATGTAGTTTCATATGTTTTTTTTATCTGATCCTATAATCAGACAGAGTTATTAATATTTATAAAATTAAGTAAGTGCAGATATTTTTTTTAATATGTTTTATGGTTTTATAAAAGCACTAAGAGATTTTATAATCAAACCGACTTTTATGGGTTTCTATAATTACATTATTTTTCTTTTATAATGTATTATGGGATTGGTTTTATGAGTTTCTATGAGTACACACTTGTTCTTTTATAATGTTTTAAGAGTTTGTAATAAAACGGTTTTTCATGAGATTTTGGGATATTTTAGGATCAGACCAACTCACAAAATTTGACAGATTTCTATTAGCATATAAAATTATATATATATATATATAGTAATTATACATATATAAGTCTAAATAGATTTTATAGTCAGACCAACTTACAACATTTTATAGAATTTTATGTATCCACTCTGGCAAAAAACCTCATTAAATCTCATAAAAACACACCTATTTTTTATCAGTTTTTTCGACCCCCTAAACACTAATTAAAAAAGCTATACTTAGTACACTTACGTACTTCTACAAAAAAATATTTTTTGACTCAGGGACTTACATTTTATGTCCATTTTACGTATATTAGAGACGTACCATGTATGTACATAGTACGTAACCAAGTGTGCGTACCTGCGATCATTTTACATCCAATTTTGGTCCTATATGGGAAATAAAATGTACGTACTGTCCCACATACCATGGCTCTTTAGAGAAATCTTATAAAGTATTACAAAACCTCATAGAAACTTATCAAAGTAATAAGCTGCCCTAACTTATATGCCCTTTGAAACAAATCATCGCCCACCGGAACTTATAAAATTTTATAAAACAAACTATAATTACATCATCTGTCGTAAATACTTTTACAGCAAAAAAATATTTTTTGGCTTATGAAATCTCGTAAGATTTTATAAAGAGTGCCTCAAACAATCTCATAGAAATTTATCAAAGTAACATCTCTCCCACAGCTCCTGGCGATAAATAAGTACTTATACGAGAACAATTTTCTATTAGATATACTATATGAAATGTAGCATTTCGTGCGGGGTTCTTTGAAGGTTTGGTAAAGTCAAGTACTAATTGCTTTATTTTATCTTCGTTTTACGAAGTTTTTAGATGCGAAAAATCTATAAATATAATGAACGTCACGTCGCCGATTATGAACATAACTCATCTACTCATATCAGAAACGTGCCCAGTTTTGGTGTAATGGCTCAAATCAAACGGTGCTATTACGGGTGGGGTTACAAAAACCCCATAGATATATACCTTTTTAAAAAGAGCGAAAATGGTGGAGAAATACTTATTAAAGCATTTTTTTCGTATCTGACCTGGGTTAGAAAATGTGAACATTTTTTTTTTTTTTAAATACACCTTTTTCAAAATACCTTGTTTACTTTTTGAGATATGCGATAGAGTGTAAGTACATCATATAATCTAGAGGTCAATGAATAAACAACAGTGAAATTTTGTTCTATCTCTGCGGAGATATTGAGGAATTAATGTTAAGGGGTTTAAAGGGGGGGAGGGGGCACGACCGTAGTCAGGAGTTACCCCAGTATCAAAAAATATACCTTGGCAACCATCATCATTTAAGTGCAGTCTAAATGCTCTAAGCTGTATATCTCACAGTGGGATTTCATATGGTGCACCATTTATTTCAATGGAATGCGCTAATAAAAGACTACAAGTTGTGAACGAAAAAAATAAAACAAAATATCAATTCAGGTAATATTACAGCAGAGTTTTCATTTAATTTAATTTCTGTAGAATGTTCTCGACAAAATACAACTTTTAAAATAAGCAAACTAAAAACAGTTCGTTATTTCATTTACTTTGTTTATACGCGCACTTATAATAAAATATAAATACAAGATGGTCTGACAAATTGGTCATATAATTACCATTAAAACCGTTTTAAACAGTAAATCGATTTTATTTTAAAGAGTTTTAAGAAAGCGGCCCCACCGCGACGCAACCCTACTTTTACTATAAAATCTGGGCCTGAAAATTTGCCTCAAATTTAATTTTTAACTTGGATTAATATTGTAAGAAAGAGAACTCGAATTTTGTCGAAATTTTCCGCCATTTTAATTTGTAAGTTTATGTTGCAGTAGCGGCCACAAGGAAAACTTTTCTTAAATAATTCACAAAAACATAAAATGGGTGGCTAAAAAAAATATCTCCTGGAAGAATTTTACACAAAAAAAAAGTCTTTTTACAACCATGTAACAACTTTATGGATCTGGATCTTTATTAGATGGACTTTTAATATTTGGAAAACAGTTTTTGACTAAAACTTAAATTTGTTCAGTTAATTAAAGTTAATTATAGTAACAATATTGTATGCAGTACATAAATGCTTTAAAACTTTAGCATTTTTCACGTGATGATGTGACAAACCCATCCGTATCTGTTAGGAAAAACGCATTGCCAGCTTTTCCCGACAATCGAAAGCTGATAAAAAGTTTGCAACATAGTTTACATGCTTATACGTAGATTTGTCGAGACTTTTCCGTTACCATTTTCCTGGATAATACCGGTCATAGATAGTGTAAAAGTAGAACAATAGATATTGTATCATGGAGTTTTATTAACCTTCTCAACTATGTTTAATTTACACGGTTCGCACCTAATTTTGTAAGGTAAGATTTTTTTAAAACGACGTGTAAATATATTTATCTAGGACCAACAATAATACTAATCTCAACACGATTTGAATGGCTTCGGCTTCGACATAAACCACAAGATGGCGTGACAACTGATGAAATTTTATTTTATAAGAGCACTAATTAACAAAAAAATTTGAATTATATTTCTATATTTTTAGGACAATAAATATTTATTTAACGTAAATAGATCCAGTATAATTTTAGTACCTAACCAAAAATAAGTCCCGTTATTCAATACAATTACATTGTATTTTTTTTTTAAAAAACCTTGTTTTTAAAAAGATATGTAAAAAGTCCTTAAGTAACCTTATTACTATACCTTACAACTTCAGACTTAAGAGTGTTCGCATCTGATATTTTTAATAGTTGATATTGATATTTATGATTCATTGGTCGTAGGTAAAGTATAGTACCCTAACTCGCATGTTATGGTCATTACATTGCACGCCTGTAGCTCGCCTCTCAAACTTTATCTTCGCGTTTAAACTACTATTAATTATTCCTCTTCTTCCTAAACAGCTATTATTCGATACAAATACTTAAAAAAAATCATATGAAGCAAAATATTTTTCAAAAAGAAGTCAATATTAAGCTGATGATATCTATGAATAACGTAAATAGAGCGTCATGTTCACATATATGTACAATATGGATTCTTTAAACGAAACGGTGCTTCTAGCGGGTTAGAATTTTTTATGTCATTTTATTTACGAGGTATGGCCAAAAAATATATATATTTTTTAAATAGGACACTTTGTATATTTTACAATTTTTTAAATCTGCATACAATTCTCTCTTCAGCAATACTACACAGTGGGATCTATCTTTTACAATAATCAAGATATTTTTATCTACATCTGTATGGAAAATTTCGATATTCATTCAAATATCCCCCGTAAAACAGGGCTTAGACAACAATTCCATGCAAGTTTAAATGCTTCTATCTTGGAAAACATAAGAGCTAGAGTGTTAGTGTGTGGTACTGTCAAAAAGACAATTTTTTTTAGATTTCAAAAACGTCAAACTGTAGAGGGTGTCCTATTTTAAAAAATGTATTTTTTTGCCACACCTCGTAAACAAAATGACATAAAAAAAATCCAAGATAGCACGATTAAAAAAAATTAAAAATGTCAGTTAACGTGTTTTTGAATTTTTTTGTAAAACCAAATTCTAACCCGCTAGAAGCACCGTTCCGTTTAAAGAATCCACCCTATATATATGGCAATAAAAGTCGCTTAAGGGCGTTGCCTAATACATTGTCAAAAAGTACGGCTAAAGCGGGGGAAATTCCTGTCGAGTACTGACCATGGTGCCCTCTGTGCGAACGATCGAAACCAAGAAAAGTACCTTCTGGAGTTAGCAGTAGATGGAGTACAAAGGACCATGAGTGTCTGTCGCTGAGGTACACCTAGGTTCCTCCCTTTGTGTAATTCCCGCGTTATAATTAATATAATTAATAATTTTATTTAAAAGGAATATTTATCAAGCAATATGCATTAAATTCAGCCGCTTTAGTTAGGTCAATGTGGCAGATAGATAGGGTTGCCAACTCTTTTTTGGTTAAACATAGTATATTTCAAAATAAGCAAAAAAAATAAATATTACACGTCAAAAACATATAGTATTTTTTGTTAAACAAGAAAATAAAAGAAAAAGTATATTTTTAAACCGTTTATTTTTTATTAAAGGAATATTTTTTTGAGCTCCTTGCTTCGCGCAAAAGTTTTTTATTTGAAATAAAGGTATCATATGCCTTATTACCCTCTATTTTTAAATTTACATATATTAAAAGCTCATTTTTTATTAGATTAATACTGGCACGGTTTCTTTCATCTCGCTACTTCGCATTCATAATGGAAACAATCCTTTCGGTAAATGCCGAAGTGGCGGGGATAGAAAGTAAAAATGACATAATCTTGAATAAATTTGGAAAACTATTATCTGTATTTTTGAAAACATAATGTCTGTTGGTTTTTCCGTGAATTCTTTAAAATCCTTTACTTTAAAGAAAATCTCATTTAGTATTTTTATTTCAGAGTAGAGTTCGTCCATTTTGATATTCATCCTTTGGTTTAAATTAAGAGCTTCTAATATGTGCTCAAAATCACCAAACAAAATCTCTTGGGTTAAATTTAACTTTTGGATTTTGCATAACCAATTGCTTTTGTCAAAATTAAACCATTTATTGATATATATTAGACATTTTTCAATAAAAACTAAAAAATTATTTTTAATTATATTAGTTTCAGTGGAGGATTTGTTTTCTAAAGATTGCAACAACTTTCTAGTTTCATAACCAAAGAAACCGTCATTTCTACGTTCTTCCAACGCGGACTTTAACGTTGACATTGTTTTGAAAACATCTAATATGGTTATGTTATTACCTTCCAGTTGTTTAACAGCCTTATGAAAGTTATGCAAAAAATGGCTGACAAAATTCAAATAAATTTGAACTTTACCACTTCAGTCAGATTCACTAATTAACAAAATATTTTGGACATTCGTCCCCAAAAATAATAAAATATTCAGTCAAAGGTGTCCAATTCAAAAGTATATTGTCCACGCAAGGAAGCAAAGAAAGCCATCTTGTACCAACATTTCGCTTTAATTCGTGCCATTCAGCTTCAACAGCAACAACAAATTTTTTAAGTGCTTCTCTTCGGCATGCAGATACAGAGAAATGACTGTAAATTTTTAAAATTATGTTTTCAACATAAATTGCTAAAAAGTTCATTGCATGATTTACTGTGTTGTGAACTATATATGCATGACAATTGCCCTTCACCAAATTAGGAATTACATGTTCAATATTTTTATAAACAGAGTGGTTTATTCCAAAATTTGCATTGGTATTGTCTGCGCTCAGACCTGACACTTTGTCAAAAGAAAGATTGTGTTCAGACAACGATTTGTTAATGGCATTAAACATCCCATTTGCTGACTTATCACAATTTTCATAAAAGTCTAACAACATGTTTTGTATTCCACTCTCTTTATCAAAATATTGAACAACTATTCTACGATTCTATTACTAAGGGGAATAGTTTTATGTTTTTCCTATTACTAACAACAGTTTGCAAGCAGAAATATAAGTCAGAGGAATATAGCTTATTCAGTACAGTTTACAGTACATTTTAGTGCGCCTAATTGCATGTTTAATGCAGTTTTAGAATCAGCATATATGATTTTGTTCAGTTTCACCGCGCAGTCCATGCTATTATAAGAAAGATTGTGCTTTACTGTGTGGTATGTTAAAGCTAGTTCACCAACTGTTGTCTTTTCATTATAGGTATTAGCAAAAGAGGTAGACTGGTCCAAGGAACCCAAAAACCGATCTAGCGTAGAGGTTTTTTTGGAAAGTTCTACTTTAAGTTTATGTTGCTTGGTCTCACCATATTGTTTAACCTACAATACAATGAGTATACCAAACTACCAAACACCAAAACCCAAAACACCATTCCAATTCCAGTATTCCATAATTCCAATTTCTCAATTACCCAAACAGAATGCAAAAAACATTTAAACATTTTAACAAAAATAAACTCACCTAGCCAATGCCACTTTTTCCTATAGAAAATGTATTGTTACGTGGTTTACATTTTGCACTATGGGATGGAGATCTTTATTAATCCAGTCGTACACCGTTTCCCATTCAAGTTTATATTTTTGGAGTCTCTTTAGAACCTTGCGCTTTTTAGTGGGTATTACTGATGTACTTGAACTTGGTAAACTTTCGTTACTACTATCACTACCACTACTAGTTTTCATAACTGATTGATAAAATAACTTCACCTTTTCGAAACAAAATTAGGAACCGTCGAAACTGGCCAAACAAGAAAAGAACGTAACCTAAAAGTAAAACTTAACAGGTGATTGCCGGATGACGATTATCGATTGACAGTCAAGCACGGGTAAGTAGTACGTTCGGATTTGTATCAGTAAAGTGTAAAAGGTGCGTTCCTAAATTTATTGTGTTGCGAAATACCAAAAAAATCTTTTGACGGAAACATAGTATTTTTGAGTACTATATATTTCTTCAACAGTATATAGTATGCCTATTTAAAATATAGTAAAATACTATATATTATAGTCCGGTTGGCAACCCTACAGACAGAATACCTTGCAGAACGACAAACCGACATAGGTAATTATCGAAAAATTAAATATATAGAAGACTTTCTACTGGTCCCTTCATTTCTATGGTTATTTTGCTTGTTATTCTAGGCAGTTTTTCCTCTGCCATACGATATTTTTCGGAAGTTATTACAATTTTGATATCTATGGCTTTCCTGTATTTGACCCTAGGCTGCAGGGAGAAAAACGTGACACAACAGATTTTATTTCGACGAATAAAATACATTCCGCAGCCCGTCACCTGATACGAAAAGCCAATATATCCTTTATGTACCTGGAAACGCGTGACCGGGTTTAAATTTTGTCAATATTGCTTTTTTTCCGTTTCCAATATATCTTTATTTAAAAGAAATGATACGGGATGTTGGTGTCAATCATCCAAAACCCGACATCGCAAAAAAATTTCAGTTATTCAGAAAAGCAGATTTCCTAAACTTGGTTTTCACAATGCCACAACTTGTATTTGTATTTTATGCACGACGACGAAGTTAATACACGGTGTAAACATTTCAAAGTTGCGTAGTTTTGTGGGAAAGCTGTGTTAGCTTGAATCGTGAAGTGAATACTTGCTTCTTGAAATTCAATAAATTGGTGTTTTTCATGTTTACTTCCTTTTTTTTCAATGCTCTCTTTTTTAATTTAAAATAAAATATAGTTGCAGTGATAAAATCGCACAGGTCTGAATCGGGCTTTAAAAGTAGTTTACATAACAAGGATGTTATGATGGTCATTAAACGCCAAGATGAAGTTTGAGACGCAAGCAGCAGGCGAGTGTCTTAATTTATCTGAGCGTGTAATAACCATAACAAGCGAGTTAGTGTACCATACTGTCCTCCTAGTGAAGAACGCAATAACTTTCAAATTTTCGATTTTGAGATTTTTACATATTATTGTGTAAAATGGTGTTTGTTCTCCATATTTTGAAAAAATATCTAGAAAAAAACGCCTAAAAAAATATGCAGTATCTGCAAAACGTCACGCTTTTCTAGAGAAAAACGCAGCATCTTCTTATTCTAGTCGAGAATGCAGCATTTTTTTGGTGGTGCCATAATACTGCACTTCTTCATAGACCCAAAGCACGCCGCGGCTTATGGTTTTGTAGTGAAAAACGCAGTGTCGGAACTTGCTCCACTTTTAACTAGTATTTGAACGCGTTTCGTCATCAATTACTAGACACGAATGCAGTATTTTTAATCTAACGGACTTCTCAGCATTGTGTTATATTTGTTGAGTTTTTTTTTAATTGTTCAGTTTTGGAGAAGTTAATAAATAAAATGAATAACCGGAGACCCTCACAAGGCGTATTATTTTGAGTATTTTGAATTAAATCCCAGCAAACACCGTTACGTAAATATTACGTAAAAGTTACATCACATGATTACTTTGTTACATAAATTCTATGTAAACTGGAAGTTACAACAAGGTAAAAAGTAACTTTCATGTTCTGCATTATGCCATGCACAAAGTTCCCTACTTTTTACGTAAATAATATGTAAATAATACATGGCAACAAAAAATTGGGAAACGGCAGATATCGATTAACTAGTAACTAGAAAGTAAATCAAAAGATAAATTTGAGGTAAATATTTTTACATAATATTTATATCTCTTACAAGTAACATCAAGGTAAACTTGATATCGCGTAAATAACGTACTCTTTATGTAACTACTATATAAATTTATAACATAAATTTTATATAAAGATTATGTATTGGAAGTAATATTGTTTATATAAAATTTATATACTTCCAATTTCAAAACAAGGTTGAAAAGTAGTTTCCATGTTCTGCATAATGCCTTACACAATGTTCCCTTCTTATTACGTAAATATGACGTAATTAAAGAAACATAAGTTATTTTATGTAAATATTACGTAAATTTTATGAAAACTTTTTTATGTATTTTTTTTTACTTTAGATTTACGTAAATACTATGTTAATGTAACAGATGTGTTTGCTGGGATTTGTTATTTTAAGTTGTCTTTTTTTTTAATTTAGAAACTAGAAATAGTTTAAGTGTTTACACTAAGGCACAATATTAAAATTTTGTAGGTTAAATCCAAAACGCAACTTATACTGTGTTGAGCACGTAGAATATCTCTTTCATCTCCTAAACCCAAATTTTATGTCGGTGTAGAGAATGAAAATTTTGCATCCGTGAGTAGTGTTGTTACTGGAGGTTTTGATTAGCTCATTAGATTATGGTTTTTTGATTTTTTATCTCACATGTTACTGTAATTATCTGCAAGAACCCAAAAAAATCAATAATAATCAAGAAATTCTGTCCTCTGATGAGTACAATGCCAGAATATAACTCTTTAAGAGATCTGAACACCTCTATCGAATAAATTTAATTAATAATATTTATTTTGTAATCATTTACATACATCATCATAGTTTCTATTTTTTTAAGTCTATTTATTTCATTAATCTTTGTGTATATTTTTATCATCAGTTTTTTTTGCCTATTTTTTTGTCTTATACTAGTAAAAAAACAACAATTTCTTTGTTAAACCAACCATTATTATAATAATATGACCCCAGATACTGCATTTATAGATAGTAAATCCGGCATAATGCTTTTTTTAAGTAGCTCTAAGTAATATACTAGACAAAAACGTGTGCTTAATAAAATTTTTTATTTTATACCTTCATCAAAAACATGATTTTAGTAAATGTCTGCAGATAACTAAAGTATGGCTTTTTTGGTTACCGATGCAAAAAAACTTTTTTTTTTATCACGGCTGCAAAAAGAGATTTCTGTCCGTTTTTTAACCAAAATTATAAAGAGAAATACCGGAAAATACTAATATTGAAAAAATCTAATTATTCTTGCCTAAAAATTGAGCCATTTTCACCCGTTTTCATCAAGTATTTACGAAAAAATCATTTAAAAACATCGTCAAATATCAAACTGTCAAAGATTAAAATGTCGCAACAACGTTTTTCGCGTTTTTCTCAAAACTGAGGTTATGGAAGTTACTGCGTTCTTCACTAGGAGGGCAGTCTACTTTACCTACGGCCAATGAAAATTCACCATAAAACGACCAATGAAAATGTGATCATAAATGTCAGAAATTATTAAAAATATTAAACGCGAACACTCTCAACTACCTTCATAACCTGGGGTGAATTTAGATTGAAGAGTCGTGAAATCCGGCGCAGAGCGTTACCCGATAGAGTGTGCACTCCGAGTGTGCCCGGCAATTCGTTCAATATGAACGGACAAGACGCATTATCATAACCTCCCCCTTAATATTTTAAATTTTTTTGTAATTACGGAAGAAGAACCACTCGTTGAGGATGATTCACCTTCACCACTTTTTCACTCACCTCACTACTCTTGATTGTAGAACAAAATTGTCTTCCTCGTCCAAAACCAAATTATGGGAATGTGTACTGATTCTTTCCATTGCGAGAAACTGGACTTCAAATTTAAAAAACACAAATACAAAAAATATTGTCTCTGAAATTAGGTTAGAAATGGTTGTGCATTTGCTCTGCGCATGCGGGACAAATTTTATCAAACTATTTCGTGGGGTGCGAAAGTGCGCGATTAAAAAAAAAGCACAGTTTAGCCGGGAGTTTTTAATACTATTTTTTTAACACCTTTATCAAAAAAATGAAGAAAAACAGGAAAATACTTTTAAAAATCTCGAACGAAGAGCACTTCTCATAACACACGACATTTTAATTTTTGACAGTTTGATATTTTGGCGATGTTTTTAAATTATTTTTTCGTAAATACTTGGTGAAAAGTGGCAAAAATGGCTTAGTTTTTAGGCAAGAATAATTAGATTTATTCAATATTAATATTTTCCGCTATATCTCTTTAATTTTGGGTCAAAAACGGACAGAAATCTTTTTTTACAGCCTTGATCAAAAAATATATTTTTTTGCATCGGTAACGAAAAAAGCCATGCTTAGTTATTTGCAGACAGTTACTAAATCATGTTTTTGATGAAGGTAAAAAAAAAACTCCTATTTGATTTTTGATATGTCAAGCAGTTACACTGATAAACACATAAAGGCATTTTTGGATGTGGCAGAACTAATATTTATTTGTTTCAAAGTTGTTGTTTGTTTGCAGTTTGCATCTGAAGACAATCAGAGATTGTACTGATCGAAACGTCGTGTATAAATAAAATATAGACAATGGAAGTCCGAAACACAGAGTTCATTTCTAATATTTATTTATCACAAAAGAATATTGTTTGACAAATGCATCCTTCTTTGATCAACACCGTCTCAACTAAAAAGTCACTCCTACCACCTCAGTGCCCTTTAACCTATTGTGGCTGCGCTTTTTCTAATCAAATTGACAGGTAAAACATGGATCATCTGTCAGTTAGATGACAATATGTCACCGATAGTACGCCAAAGGATACTAAACGAAAATGAGTTAATGCTTTTAGTTGACAACGGTGTTGTTTTGATTTATTTATCCAAAATGGAAAATTTGTGACAAAGAAATCTTCGTGTCAGTTACAACAACTCATTTAATTTTTTGAAATAATGCAGTGTTCCCGGCTGTCACATAGGGTTCAAGTCTGATTAATAGAGAGTTTAAGTTGGTCATAGGACGTACGCGTACACGCGGAATAAAGCGCAATATTCTGTCTTTGTTTTACCTGTAAAAAAAAACAAAAACTGACACCCTAACCCTACTTTTTGACTGCAGCATTGTTGAGGCTGTTAACAGGTTAGGCAGTGTTGGTGGGTCCATAAGTAATCGATTAAAACAGGTTCCGTAAAATTTTCATCAAAAGACCCACAGAATACGCTATGACTCCTAAGTGAAAACGCAGAGAGTCAAAAATGGTAATAAAATATAAAAGACATAGGCACCTCGTACGCGTCATGGCCAACTTAAACTGTCTAATATTTTGCACAAAAACCAAATCTCTTGTGATTTATTGAACGACATACTTGTTTCCCGAGTATTTCCGGACTGTTTAGCTTTTTGTATTTCCATGTACAGTGACGTAGAATAATGATAGCGATTTTAACTTGAACAAAAAGCTATCAATTCTCTTTTAATGATATGACGAAATGGATTTTTATTGTTTTGCTGGCACGTTTTGAAGGCTTTAACTATTAATTATAAACTGCTTTTCTTATAAAAACAGGACTGTCCCAAAAGAAGTTTTTGAGATACTTTTACTAAAAAAAATTTGCAGTGGGATTTACTAAGATCTAAAATAGGTCTAAATATTTACACCTGTGGGGGGGGGGGTACTAAATTTTACAACCCATTTTCAAAAAACACTTACTCATATAGAAAAGACACAAAGTTATTGAATATTTTGTATTATTATTGCAAAATACCACTGAAAAACTGCTTTTTTTCTCAAAATATACCACATTTTAGGAGAAAATGCCCTAAAACTAATTTTTTTTTACAGGTTTCGAAATGGCAAATGGTGAATACGCTAAAAATGTGGCACATATTAAGCTTCATTATCTGTGTTTGTGGTTATAAAATTGGTGAATTTTTTAAAATTTTTAGCCCCCGGAAAGGATGGTTTGGTGGCAATTGGTAATAAGTTCTTTTATAATATCCCTAATTAACAGTTTTTACAAGGATTAATTTATCTTATTGAATGTCCCAAGTTGTTCATTAACCAATAAAACACTTCCAATTTTGTCCCGAAAAACGCCATATTTTGAACCCATTTTAAGCATAAAAAATATATTTATGAGGGCACTACGACGCAAAACAAATATACGTGAAGGTCACTGATTATACACGAAAAATATACCAAACACAAAAACTCAAAACATCTATTATTAATATACTAATTTATTTACCAACTGAAATTAAAACATTGAGTTTATCTAAAAGCTGTGTCAAGAAAACTTTCTTACTCAAAGCCCACTTATTTCAAAGCTGTAGCTTTCATCAGTAGAGGTTGGTGCAAGCCAAGATACAAGCAGAGGTAAGATATCCAAACTCGCTGTTTGTGATTTGAACGCAGCTAATATTTTGAAACCGACATTTCGACAGTGACAGAAATGTAAACAAAACTTGCATTTAAGTTTTTTAAAAGATTTCGTAAATAAAAACATCTTTTAAATTAATACGAAATTAATCTACTACTTATTTTATTATTACCCATCCACATATTTGTGTGATATCAAGTATTAATTGGAAAAATTAATAAACAAGGGTAAGTTTTAATTAGAGTGACATATAACCCCAATTTTAATTTATTCTACAGAGTGTTTACTATTTAAACCCCGCGTGGGTTTAAATTTTTTAATTTCTTTTCTTCTAAATTGAAAATTTCTTCTTAAATCCAACGAAAGATTGTGTTAAGATGATTATTCAATAAAAAAATTTATTAAAATTCTTTTTATCAATCATACTATGTCCAAAACTGAAGGAGAGTTGGTTTAAAATGCTTAATCCTGTATGTTTTTTTAACTAATGATGTCAATTTTAAGACATTTAAAAAAAAAGAAAAATTAGTAAATATTTTTGTATAAATTAGTTTGGTTTAAAATAGATTGTCCCCAACTTCTGAATTAACTAAAATTTAATGTACCTACATATTTTACAAGAAATAATTCTGCTTTTGATCTTCCTAGAGCCACCACTAATCTTGGTCAAAATAGTTTCTTATATAGAATTGTAGCATAATAAATAATGAGTTGTGAGGTATAGATATATTTCAATTAGGTTTTAATAGTTTTCGTACTAGAGTCTTTAGTGAATTGTAGTGGGTGCTTATTCCCTTATTTTTTTATGGTTTATTTCACTTTTTTTTGGACTTTGTAGTTATTTGTTATTGGCTTTGTTCTAGGAGTGGGCATTTACCAATATGTGCAGGTCATAGGTATTTTTTTACTCTATGCCTTAGGCATATAATTTTTTTTAATATTTTAATCTGTTATTGGGAGCAAGCCTGTTGATTGCTTAATAAAATAAAAATAAGAAAAAATTAAAAAGGCAACAAGGACTGAAAACATAGGCGCTGTTTGCGCGTTTTGGCTTTTTAACCTAACTTGCTAAAAATTGTATTAAACTTCTCGCCCATTGGATAACTTCAAGTCGGGCTCGTAACTGTATATTTAGCGCATTTAAAAAGCTCCCGCGCGAATAGCAGAGCCCCAGGTAATAAATAATATCACCATTAAAATTGAAAAAAGTGAAAGCACATTTAGACTAATATATGTAACATTAAGGTATAAAAGCAAAATGTCAAAAAACTATCTACTGACCACATGCACGGTTGATTTAAGTTCATAATTCTAGAATTAGTTACCATGGAAAACTTAAATAAGATATAAGAAAAGTAGATGTCTTGACCGTGAAAAATAAATAAAAAGAAACGTCCGAAGCCTTTATTTTTATTTAAATAAGATTTAAGTTTCATATTCAGAATGAGGGATAAAAAGTGCACACTTTATTGTGTTTTTATTGCTGAAAGCAATGAATGTTGTAAAACATTTTTAGGTTGTTGGTAAATAGTAGTAACATTGTCATAAATAAGGGGAATACCTCGAAAAAAATCCAAGGAGGCTAAAATTTTTATATATTGTTGGAGGGGTCTAAAAGTAAGATCCCCAAGTTTGTATTTCCCCCACTTCTCGGGAACCATCCTCCATTTTGAAAAAACTTTGTCAACCGAATTTTCTCTAATTCTGTTGGTCGGAGGCGAAAAAGTCTGAGAACATAAATATTCGGCATAAAATTTTCAACATTTTTGTGCAAGTACTCAACTTTCTGTGGTTAGTTTCCAAAAAGTTAGATGGCGCCGAAGTTACAAAAAATCAGTTTTAACGTATTTTGACCTAAGAACATTGAACTACTAGAAGGAGCTTTTTTTCAGAGCTAGGGCAGGATGTTTGAGCTCAACATCTTCAGCCCATTGTTGTCATGTTAACCTAATATATTTTCCCCTGTTTTTAATATTATTTAAAACACCTTCAATAATTATTAGTTCGGTTTAATTAAATGGTCTAGATATAGTCATAAAAATCTATGTTTGTATAAAAAGAAACCTAAAAATGTATTCAAGTAGGATGTACAACTATAAAAATAAGAAAAAGGTGCCATAGAAATCCATATTCACACTGAAATTAATGACAAGCCGGCAACACAGATTTCCTGCCTTTGTTTACAAAGAATGGCCAAATATGACGAATTCTAACCTAATATTTACTAAACGAAATACTGCGGTCCCCCGGCTTCTGTTTCAACTTGCATATAATAATACACTTCGAAACCATTTTTCGTCACAAATTTTTCACAAAAATATCAAAAAAACACTATTGACAAGTGCTGAAACTTTCACTTTCAAAACAATAATGACATTCCAGGAAAAATCGAGAAACCGCAACAAACAATCAATGTTGCCACGTTGACTACAAAAGAAGATGTTTAAGGAAAACACATGTTAAATTTTCAAAAAACGTCGAAAGTTTTAAATAGGTTGTGAGTATTGTGTATATTAGCTTTTTCAACATATATCTTAAACCTCAATAATTAATTGATAAATAAGCGTCAAAACTTAATCCAAATTTAGTAAGTTTTTTGTTGCATAATTTTGTACTTAAAATTGGCAACACAGATTTCTTTCTCCCCTTTCCCCACTGTAGATGTTCCACTCAAACAACCAGTGTAACCAGACAGACCAGACTCCTTCTAGTAGTTCAATGTTCTAAGATTTTGACCAACAAAAAGGGATTTAAAAAAAAACTTTAAATGAAAAAGTTGTAGATCCCGGAAAAATACTATAAAAATATGTATATTGTTTATAATTAATTAAACAGTCTCTGAGCTACAGTCCAGAGACTGTTTAATTAACTATTTCTTCCGAAATCTGCAAAGTTTTTTAACAAAATCACTTTTTGTTGGTCAAAATACGTTAAACTGATATTGTAACTTTGGCGCTCGCTATCTTTTTGGAAACTAACTACAGAATGTTGAGTAATTGGACAAAAATATTGCAAATTTTCTGCCGGAGAAAAGTCGGTTACAAAGATTTTTCAAAATGGCGGATGGTTCCCAAACAGTGAGGGAAACACAAACTTGGGAATACTTTCAGACCTTCGGGAAAAACATACCAAAAACTCAGCCTCCCCGGATTTACTGTACTAAAATATCAGATTTTTTTAATTTTTATTGAAAGAAGAGTAATTCAAAACTTGATTTAGTAGAGTACGTGAGATTTATTTTCTCAAATGTTTCATCATATTCTTTAAAAATGGCCTCCGATACCGTTGGTGTCAGTTTACTATTTAAACCTTAAAAATATAACTGCTTGGATCTGTTCTTCGTAATGTGGGAACTTTTTAAGTCCCTCGTTACTTTATATCCTTTCATCCAGCTTCGTGCTCTGTTGTCTCTGCTTTTGTGTTTAATAACGAGACTCGATAACATTGACATATCTAACCACAGAGCCCTGAAAATCGTAGAAGACTGGTGAAAACAGATGCAATATGCCCAGGAGGTAAAATATCTCGGATTTATCCTGAATGCAAAACTAACCTGGAACAAGCATATTGCCTACGCCATTAACAAGAGCAAAATGGCGCTAATGGCCACCAGAAGAGCTATAGGGAAAACCTGAGGACTTGCACCATACATAACCTGTTGGTTATACACGATGGTGATAAACCGCAAAGTAACCTACGACGCCACAGTATGGTGGCCGAAGACCGAACAAAGCACTGCAAAACTGGAGCTCTCCAAACTCCAGCCACTTGCATGTATTTGCATAATGGGAGCAATGAGCACCACACCAACCGCTGCTATGGAGACCATTCTAAACCTCCCACCACTGGACATTGTCATTAAAGCGGAGGCAAGAATGGGAACATACAGACTAAAATGCAATGACAACTAGTATGATAACCATTTGGGACATATCAAGATTGCGAGCATTGTCACTAACTCGCTGCTAGAGATGAGGAGTGACATCATGACTCCGAAAATCAACACGAACAAGCCGTTTAAGACCCAGGTATCCTGGGAAAACAAGACGGAGAAATCACTAGTCCAGTCAGGAAAATTGGTATGGGATACTGACGGATCCAAGATGGACAGGTGATCAGGAGCGGGAGTATATAGTGTAGCCCCAAGATCAAATTGTTTTGCATCTCTGGGGAAACATACCACAGTATTCCAAGCTGAAACACATGCCATAGAGACTTGTCTGCGGGAAAAGCTGAGAAGAAGATATCTCAACAAAGATATAACAATCTTCTCAGACAGCCAAGCAGCTATTAAAGCTCTGGCATGCCAACAAATTCATTCAAAATTAGTGTGGAACTGCCTTCAAACCCTCCTAACCCTAGTGAAACGCAATAGAGTCGCCCTTGCGTGGGTGCCGGGGCACACAGGGGTAGCAGGCAATGAACACGCGGATTCTTTAGCACGAAAAAGATCAGAAAAACCATTTATAGGACCTGAGCCTGTATTTGGAATTCCAAAAACGTCGATACGTGGCTATATCAGGCGATGGTTGCACGAAGAACATCGTAACCACTGGCATTTAATATCGAGGCAAAACCACAGTAAAAGAATGGTGGCATCCCCTTCAGCACCACTCACCTGTGAAATCCTTAAACTGAATAGGAAATAAATCAGGCAAGTGACGGGGCTAATAACCGGTCACTGCGCACTGAGAGAACACCTGCACAGGATGGAATCTTTGCAGACTATGTGATGTTGATGACGAGTCAGCCGCTCACATCATATTTGAGTGCCCAGCACTAACCTTCTGCAGAACACAAACCCTCCTGGAGGACGACTCCTCCAGAGAAGCTAACTGCCAGACAAACCTAATAAAGGAGCTGCTGCTCCTCGCGAGGTCGTCAAACCTCTTAGATTAGGAAGGCACACAGCAAGAGATACAATAAGCTAAGAAGCTGCAGTGTCAGGGATTTCAAGACCTAAACTTGCTGTTGAGGCAAATCAAATCAAATCAAAATCACAGAGAAACCACCTATATAACGAAGTGCACGGAACCATTTTCCATTTGTTTTGCGGACGTATCTGTTGGGCACTAAAATTTACGCCTTACCCGGACCAAACGGTCCCTAGAATAGATACGGTCTAGACGGTCTAGTAATTTTGCCCCACTCTTCGACTCGATGATGACACAAAGATAGCAGCTGATTTTTGTCCGTCATTTAAAAATTGTATGAAGGCTTGACAAATTAAATTAATTTTTCGGATTTTTCTTTTTTTTTCTTTTGTTTAAATGATTTATGCAAGACCTATTTTTTGCGTGTATCTTTTATTATAACTCTTTGTGTATAAGTAAATTTAATTTATTTTTGGCCTGCATGCGTTGATCTTTCACCAAATAGAAATTAATATCATTAGATGGTGATAGATTTTGTCAAGAAACTCATCGAATGAGTTGGAGTTAGTTCGAGTTCGTAGTTCAGAAGTTAGGTTATGTATTTGTTATTTTTCCTGTTTTGGAAAGCTGTTTTATTTTGTACTTGATTTTTGCCAGGCATTTTTTTCAGAAAGAGGGCTAGAAAACTTATTAATCTCACCATAGCATAGCATAGGATGGGCCTGAGTAAAAACACCGAATGCATGCACTCTATATGGAGCCCGATTCCACAAAAAAATTAAATATTTATCACACTTGACTGTGTTGTCGCATTCGGTCCCCAACATATGTCAATGTGTCAGATTTTCTAAAAGTTTTAGAATTGGAAACTCGATCTGCTGTCCCACTTTTGTAGATTAAAACGCGGTGAGTTATGTGTATGCTTGTTTTCTGAATTCTACCCCCATTTTTTACTTTTGTTTCCATCGTGATTTAAGAAAAGATAAATTAAAACGTGATTTCGTACATTTAAACGATACACCTGTATAACCAATAAATTAACCAACTTTTCTATATAATTTTGTATATACTTTTTATTTCTATATAGTTTTGCTCTCTTCAACATCGAGAAATATAGCTTCAAAAATACCATTCTCATGACTACATACATTATGGGTATCATTCGTGAGGGGTCCCTATGTTCCATTAGAATTTGTCTTTATCAGAACAATTTACTTTAAGAAACGAATTCTTCGTCAGAACATTTTTTAACAGAATCGTAACCTATCCGACTGAAACGATCATCACCCTCATGTTGATAAGAATCAGTAGGCATGTGACCCTTCCATGGGGCCTATTCTTGGAAAGGTAGCACGGGAACGTTCACATCCTTCGTTTCGCCCACGGATGTAAAAACACTAAAATGGATTGCTAATACCTATGGGAAATTTGCAGGAAAATCACTGCCGCATGTCTTCCGCCATTTTCGCCGCCATGTAGTGGAGATTTGGGTTGGCGACATTGGTTTCCTTGATTTTAAATATTAGTGTGGGAACACTGACTATCAACAGTGTCAAAATATGATTTAAATTGACATTTTTTTGAAAGGTTATTTTTGTTGTTGTTTTTTAATACAAAAACAAAAAAGTAAAGAAACAAGTCATAAACAAATGCTCCAACGGTCACGCCATTTATGTGTCTCATTTGGTCTGGAGTATGTGCAGGTTTCGAACAAATAAATCACAATATGGAAATATTGCCCTCCAATTTATAAACTCAAAGGGTACTGTTAAGCCACACGTTATAAATTGTAATAAAAGCTCGGTTCAACCTTTGCTGCTGGCGCTCCCGCTGAAGATACACCTTGATTACATTGATCTGAATCTGCACAGGGACTAAAACAGCTAAGCAAAGATGCACCAACATGATACAGTAATAAAAAATAAATTAATAAAGGGAGATACTGACTTTGATAATAGCATATATGGCTCAGCTGAAAGCCAGAGCCATGGCAAGTCAAGCATCATTTAGCAATCACAAAAAAAGTACAATATTTGAAGACCTTGGCAGAAAAACCTATTAACAAACAACTGTGTCGACCATCCCTTTCCTAAGTTACAAAAACAAAAACAAGTTATTACTAAGATATCCTTGAGTTTTGGTAAGTTTTCAGCATTCAACATTTTTTTTGTAGCTCTATCTTTTATAAAGGATGTCGGATTTTGCTCAAAACCGCATATGTTGTAGGTTTCATTGTCCTGATAAAAATCTATCATTGCTCCACAGTGTTTTTGAGATACTGCGTTCAAAGTTAAACATTTTGGTATTCTGGCTTTTCCATAAAATCAGTTTTTTGCACTTTTTGTGAAAATGTAAATAATATTTATGAACCAAATTATAGTCTGAGAATAAGTAGCAGAAAAATATAGGTTGCGTCGCACTGGCATCACAAACATAAAAAATATTAAATTCATATGACCAAGAAATGACTTTTTTAACAAAAGGCAAATTTCAATTGTTATGTTGCCACTTAGTATTTAACAAAAATGCTACAAAACAAAAACTCTAACATTTTTAGCCATTTTTGTTAGTTGTTGCTATGGGGCAATGATAGATTTTCATCAAGATAAGCAAAATCACACAGAAAGCCAGTTTTCATAAGGAAAGTGCATCATCCTTAAAAAACGAATCTACAAAAAAAAATGTCAAATGCTGAAAACTTACCAAAACTTAAGGATATCTTAGTAATAACTTTTTCTGCTGAATTCTTCAGAATCAGAAAACTTTTATTACAAAAATTGTTAACAAAAAACATTGTCACAATTGAATAAATAAACATCAAAATTTAGTGTCAAAAATTAACATTAAAATAAATTTAACCTAAGAATATCCTTAAAATGTCATTTATATATTAAACATTGTTAACATTAAGGTTTTGTTAATAAAGATTAAAAAATAAATATTGATTTTTCTTTATCTCTGGTAAAACATCTTATAATTACTGGTCTTAAAATCTCAAAAAAATACCGGCTACAATATCACAAAAATTGACAATGAAATCTTAATCTACTTACTTAAAATTACATATAGAA
Source organism: Oxystoma pomonae (assembly GCA_963921995.1). Lineage (NCBI taxonomy): Eukaryota > Metazoa > Arthropoda > Insecta > Coleoptera > Brentidae > Oxystoma > Oxystoma pomonae. The sequence goes on along the minus strand of OY998164.1, from coordinate 23,098,473 downwards.
AGTTACAAACACATGGAAATGAAAAAAATGAAAAATAAAAACAAAATATACTGATAAAATACATATTAAAATTAATATTTTGGTAATTATGCAGTATACAGTTTTCTGCCATTTTTGACTTTTTATGAAAAATTTATTTATGGGGGCACCTTCTAGGGTCCCTAGGACCCCAAATCCGCCTGCGACAATTGGTTTTTTTTTCAATTTTTTTTGTTTTTTTTTAAATTTTTTTTTCACTAAAACAACCCAATCAAACACAGTCCAACCCAACCCAAAACAATAAAAAAAACATATTAAACCCCCCCCCCCCCGGGCAACCTTTTTTCTCTCAAAAAACAAAATTGGGCGCAGGCGGATTTGGGGTCCTAGGGACCCTAGTAGGTGCCCCCATAAAGAATTTTAAAAAAAATCAAAAATGGCAGAAAACCAATTACCAATTTTTTAATATTCTTTTTAAAACTCATGAAGTATTGTTCTAATTTTGTAAAAGTCGATGTGCCAAAGATCTATTTTTTTGTGATCGCTTGCCATCGCTCTGGTTTTCAGCTGATCCATTATGCTATTATCAAACTACATATCTCCTTCTATTCATTTATTTTTCTTGTCTTCTAGGCCTATAACAACCTCGGATTTATAAACTGTTGGCGCATATCTGTCCCTAGACGTTTTAGTTCCTGTTACAGATTCAGAGATCATCTTGAGCGGGAGCGCCAGCAGCAATGGTTGACAGTACCCCATGTTGTAATTTATTTGTTCAAAACTTGCACATTCCCTAGACCAAATGAGAGAGATTATCATGGCGTGGCCGTTCAAGCATTTGTCTGTCTTTTAAATGGTTTTTATTGCTTGGTTTTTCACTTTTTTGTTTTTTTATTAAAAAACAACAACAAAAATAACCTTTCTAGAAACGTCATTTTTGACACTGTTGATAGTCAGTGTTCCCACACTACTATTTAAAATTAAGAAACCAATGTCGCCAACCTAGATCTCCACAACATGGCGGTGAAAATGGCGGAAGAAACACGGCAGTGATTTTCCCACAAGGGTATTATCAATCCCTTTCTTTTTTACATCCATGGTTTCACCCAATAAGAAGGCTCAGAAGCTGCCGAGCTTGCATGGTGCACGCGCAAATCTGACCGGATTGTCGTTTTTCGAGAGCGCTCGTTCACTTGATTCGGGGGCAGGTGTATGAAAGTGTAGGAAAGCTCTTTCGATACACGGCAATCGGGTGAAGTTCGGTCATGGTCGGATAGGTTTCGGATAACTCGTGATCGCTTCAAAGCCTATTATTGATCGATATCATGGAGAGGACCATTCCCGTGCGATCTATCCTCGAAATTCAAGAATCAGCCCTCATGTGTCTGCCTCAAAGAGGTGGTTATTGTAACCCCGCCCACAGCGTATAGAAAAGGCGGTATCAATTCAGAACCCTTGCTTCGCGATGTGTTCCGGTATTTTCAGTTGGTGTGGGAATAGATACGAAACAGTTTCGTATAAAACTAACCACATCTAACCAACCTGATCCAACTCTATCCAGATCCTTAGTGTTTTTTCTATTTTTTTTGTATAAGATGTAGGTATTTCCCTAAACTTGATTTAATGCTGTAAAACAGAAGGCGGAGTCACATTTAACTGATCCCTTGCCCTGCTGGGATTTTTTGTGATCTCACTAGGGCGTTCGACTGTGTTAACCACGGTAAGTTTTTACTTATTCTGGAAAAGTATGGATTTGACCAAAAATCTTTTGACAGTATGTTGCAATTCAACATGTGGATGCGCAGAATAATCTGAGAAGTGTAACTTCTGCTTCGCGAAGGGTTAAGACGGGGGTCCCTCGGGATTCTATTTTGGATCCCGTTTTCTTCATAAACCTCGTGCTACTGTCTTCTGAGCATGATAAAATCTCATAAGAGTAGTTTTGGATAGATTTAAGTAAAGAGAATGGCTAGAAAACCAGAAATTTATTTTTTCTATAAGGTTATTACATTTGCTTTCCAATAATGTTTCTGATTTATCAGATATTAATGCTGAGACATCATCAGCAAATGCTGCAAAAAACTACTCCTATGAAATTTCATCATGCTCAGAAGTCAGTAGGAGAACTATAAATCAGTTTAAATAAGGAAAAATTAGCCTTTTGCAGTAGCAAGAGGTTTCTTGGACTACATATAGACTCTAATCTCGACTGGAAGCCGCATTGCGAGCCCCTTATTCCCAAAATATATTCACAAAGCTATGTTTTAAGGCAGACAAAAACTATTTTAACAAAAAAACAATTACTTCAAATATATTTTGAAAATGTGGATTCCAGTTTGAGGATGTATTTTTAGCTCAGAAACAATGTATACGTTCAATTGCTGGTGTTCCACTTTCACGTAGTTGCAAGAAGCTTTTTGTAGATTTTAATATTTTAACGATATCGTCTTTGTTTATTTATGAAATTTGTTTGTATGTTTTGAAAAATGTCAAAAATTTAAAAAAACTGTGATATACATAATATTAATACCAGAAGTAGTTCAAGTTTTTATACAAATGTCTGTAAATCTAAGGTAGCATTTAGATCACCTAAAATTTAGGTCCTCTTCTATTTAATAAATTACCAGGTAATATCAAAGCTTGTAAAACCCTTAATAAATTTCAAGATGGATTAAAAGAGTTCTTAATACAATGATGTTATTATCGAGTAGATGAGTATTTACAACTTATAATATAAGAATTTATTGGTTGTCACTTTTTTTTAAATTTTAAGTAGGTATTTAGGTTGCAGGAAAAACTTGACAATTTCGACGATTTTTGTAATTGTTTTATGGAAATAAAGAATCTAATCTAATCTAATCCATATCCATAAAATTGATTCCACATATTGCAATGTTGAGGTTCTTATCGTTCTTGCAAAAAATATTCTTGGATTTAACAATTCTGATTTTCTATGGGTTCCCTGCGTAGAAAATAGACACTTAAATATTTCAACGCATCGGTATCGGCATACCTAACGCGTTCGAAACAAAGCCAAATTCTACTACATTTTTGACTAGTTCATGCCATGTTTCGCTCGATGCCTGTTCTTTAGAGATTTTCTTAAAAAACTTAAAAAAACTGTAGCACACAGGGGAAATTTGATATCAAAAAAATTATAACGGTTTTACAATCATGGCAAACTCTATATTGTAAAAGTAACAACCAATTATCATTAACCCTTGCGGAAACGCACCGTTTTCAGAAAAACTTTTAAAAACCATTACACCGTAGCATGCAGTGGAAATCAGATACAGAAAAAAATATAACGGTTTTACAATCTAGGCAAACCTCTTATTGTAAAAGTGATAACTAATCCCTGCGGAAATGCACCATTTTCGAGTAAACTTAAAAAACTCGTGGCACACAGAATAAAAAAATATGGTGACTGAACCCCATTCAACAGAATCCGTCTCAACCAAAACCGACTAAGCCCTACCCAATTTCCCTCCCATTTTTTTGCAAAATATGTCTAACTTTGCATATTAAATATCTCGCTTATTTCGCCGAAACGCAATTTTTTTCATAAAATATAAAAAATTAAAATTTTTAAATTTAACTTATCTCCGTAAAATTTGACTAAGCACACGGGATAAATAAAATCTATACAGACCGCTTCAAACTACTGCGAACATAGGGGGAATCAAGTCCAATTTACTCTCCGTGCCGTACGACCGAGGTGGATTCGAAGCACGCTGCAGTGTTATCTTTTGGAAATTCATTTTGTTTTTATTATTTTGTTTTATTTCTGACTTGCTCGAGAAACAGATGGGTAAGTTCTTAATTGAAATAATACATTTTTAAAACCAAAAATGGATGTCTACGAAGTTGCCGAAAAAGTGCAGATGGTCAAATGGTCAAATCGTCATAACCCAACACACGTTCGATATTGGTCGAGGGAAAATTTGCATTTGTATTTTGACGTAAGAACACAGTATCCCCAAAAACTAAATGTTTGGGGGGGGGTATTATAGGGGAACACGTAATTGGGCCATTTTTTATTAACGGCAATTGCAATTTGAATGGTCCTAGATACTTGGATCTACTGCAGCAGCACATTATTCCAACTGCTAGGCAGTTGTTAGGTGTAAGATTTGGTGAAACATGGTTTCAACAAGATGGTCGTTCCGCTCACAATGTTGGCCTTGTTAGGGAATATCTTGATAATGTATTTCCTAGTCGGGTTATAAGTACACGGGAAACTATTTTATGGCCAGCTCGATCTCCCGATCTTGCTCCTAATGACTTCTATCTGTTTTTGAAGAAGCTTTTCAAATTGTCACCCCTAACATGCTTGGAAACGTTAGAAGGGGTTTTTATAGTAGGCTCGGATATTGTCTAGCCGAGCAAGGAGGACTTTTCGAACATTTGCTTTAATTTTTTTTTGACTGGAAGAATCTTTTTGGTTTTTAGAATGTATTATTTTATTTTGAGAACTTGCTTTTATTTTGTTGCTCCTTATTATTTTCATTGTAACACGTCGTCACTGATAAATCTGAGCAGTTGACAATAAAACGCTCTTATTTATCAGTGACAAAAAATAAGAAAATTACGGTATAAAAATTTGCGTATTTATTGACCAAATTCCGGTTTCATTGACTACGCTCCACACAGCACCGTGGTTAGAGGCGTACTAAATACCAAAGGAAAGTCATGCAAGTGGTGATTGCAAGCCTGAGTATTGGTTGCTTCACTGATAGGCGTGCGGTGTCTCTGCATGTACGTACATTGGCAAATTAGACTTCTTTCGCCCTATGTTCGCAGTAGCTTGAAGCGGTCTGTATGTTTGTGGTGGATTCATAATGTCGAAACTACTTAGTAGTTTCGACATTAAGCACAGGGTGTCCCAAATTGGACACTTTTGGAGGGTTTAAGGTACTTCCAGGCAAGATAGAACAAAACTGACCCTCACTTGCGAGGCTCGATTTCCAAGAGAAGTTCGAAGATGAAAATCGCATCTTTATAAGTCAAGCCGTTTACAAGCTACGCTAGCTAGCTAGCATATTTTATTTAATTTTTGAATTTGTGATGAAATTTCCTTTTACGCAATATAGCATATGTGATAGTTTGGTTGGGCCGTTTTTGAGATATTTCATATTTTGCATTTCTGTCTAGTGTGCTGTGATTTTATTTTGATAGCTTCACAGTGTGTTAGTCATTTATGTCACAAAATTTCTGTAAATAGGCCATAATATGAGAAAAGTCAAAATTGCTTCCTGTCATGGCCTGCTTTTTAGAACTACAAAGCTTTCATCACAGAAGATCATTCTTTCATTTGAATGTAACGTTATTATTATAGAAGCACGTTTCAAGCAATAGGTAATAATTTCTAAAAAGGTAGATATTTAGTTTATAACTATCACTTCTAGCCGTCTTACTAATCTATTATTATCACCGAGAAGTCCTAAAACCTCTCTTCTAACGTCATAAATGACGAAGCTTCTGTCAAATAATAAACAATTTAGATCATTTATAAGCAAGCAAAGCCTACTTAATTATTACTATGTAACAAGAAATACCATATTGGAAAGGATTGCAAACTCTTTAATTACAGTAGACCATGGCAGTAATGCAATAAGTCATTGTCAGAATGGTTTGACCATACCATCTCATACTAGACAGAAATGCAAAATATTAAATATCTCAAAAACGGCTCTACCAAACTATCACATATGTTACATTAATTAAAAGAAAATATCATTACAAATTCAAAAATTAAATAAAATATGGGGTGTTCCATTAGCAAAATACTAACTTTGACCTATATCTTGGAAACTAAAGACGGTAGAAAAAATCTGGAAAGATAGTTAAATTCTTTGTGAAGAAGTCAATAACAAAGCTCTTTACATCAAAACTAAATTTTCAATAATATATAACGAAGTTATAGACCGTCTCCCAAAATGCAGACTTTTCAGAACCACCCCGTAGCTTGTAAATGGCTTGACATATCAAGATGTGGTTTTCACCTTCGAACTTTTCTTAAAAATAGAGCCTCGCAAGTGAAGGTCAGTTTTTTTCTATCTCGCCTGGAAGTACCTTAAACCCCCCAAAAGTGCCCAATTTGGAACACCCTGTACATTTTATTGTCCCGTTATTAAAAGCGTACTAAACTGCAATTAGTTTTGCGCTAATAGATTTCCTTGTCATTTTTTTTGCAAAAGAATGTGTAACTTTGCATATTAAATATAAATAATGCATTTCCGCAAGAAATTAATATCGTTGCGTTGATTAGGACCGTCAGTAGATTGTTTTAGTATGCTTAGTTTTTCCCTACAAGATTTTCCCTAAACGAAATTTGAGCCGACATAACCTTTAAAATATTGCTAAATAGATATTCTTTCTTTTGAGTGAAATCAAAGATTATATATGAGGTCATTGTTTTAGAACTGTTGTCCAAATTTCTGTCAACCAGAACCGGGACCTCTAATTCTAAATCGAAAATCTCTAAAGAACAGGCATCTCTATGGGAATCGTTTTCGAGGAAACTTAAAAAAACATTTTTTCGAAAATACTGATTTCCCCTTCACCCGATTACCGCGTATCGAAGGAACCTTCCTACACTTTCAGACACCTGCCTCTGACCAGGAGAACGGGCGCTCTTGAAAAAAAGTTAGCTTTGCGCGTGCCCCGAACAAGGCTGGCAGCTTCTGAGCCTGAGTGAATTGATCATTTTCTCGAAATTCAAGAATCAGCACCTAGGTCTATCTTAAGCTGGGTTTATACAGGAAAAATTAAAACTAAATTAGGAATAAAGTTAAATTAAAAATAAAATTAAAGCTCAGAACTTGTTGATGGTTTATACAGGAAATAAAATTATTTGTCATTTTTACCAGTTTGTTTTGTTTTTTGTTTGAAACTTGTATATTTTGCTGAAAATTTACAAAAATGCATCAATTTTTTAACACCTAAAATCACATACATATATTTTATAGCAGTGTCTTATCAGGGCTGTGCCACCAGAAGCTGGTTGTCCAACTCACATAAGACTCTTATTTCAGCAAAATTAGTGTAAAAACGTTTCCTTACCTTTTTTTACGGAAAATACACCACCCAGTTTCCTTAGAAAAAATGACCAAAATTATAAATCTCCTTTTGAAATAAAAAAACAGAAAAGTGAGGTTATCAAAATCAGTTTTCCTGGCATGCGCACATCCATTTTCAGTTAAAATTAAGTTAAAAAGTTAAAAGTTGACCATCTTTTAATTTTAAATTAATTTTAGCTATATAAACACTTACAGGTGTTCCTATATGACCTATGGGAACGCTGGACATAGGGGCTTTCTGGGCGCATTTGGTGTTCTAAATTAAAACTCTTCGTAGGGGTACAGTAGGATTCCACGATTTTCCCGACTGCGTTGGTGGCGAAAGGATCCCGAAGGGGCTTGTGTACCTCCCCAATGAGGAGCTTTGCCTGTCTGAGAAATGGGACCGATCCCCGGCTTTGGACTCGTGTAGCGGAAACACTTACTTTTTGATAGAATGGGATGAGCGATCACCGCTCAAGAATAGGCAGTGCGTTCGACGTAGGATTAGGGCCCATCACCGGCGTAACTAGCTCTCTGACCTGGGGGGGGGGGCAGGGGAGGACCTAGCTCACAATGCTTGATAGTGAGGAATAAAAGACAATGCATTATTACCTTAACTCGTTGTGTGAACGAACAACTTTGAACCGTAACTCTGTGTAACTCAACTCAGCAGTTTAATATAAATTAACTTAAATTAACTGCAACTTCCTTGTCTTTTGTGAAAATATTTCCAAAACGTGGTCTGCTGTAATATCTTCTTGAATTAAATAATTATCGATGTTAATAATTGATACACTGGAAAATCGGGTTTGTCCCATTGTAGTTTAGGTCCAATTTTTTATTCCACGCATCGCAGAAAAGCTTCGTTCTAGTATTGTCTAATATACTCTTTGATAAATTTTAAATTTATTTCTAAATTTTTACAAGTAATCATAGTTCTTACTACCAGAGTAATTTTCAGTAAAATCTTGACTTTAATTAATAAGAAATAAAGCATCTACCGATTTGGCCAATAGCAAATTTGAAAACATCTCCCTAATGCTGGCTAAATTATCCATTATTTGGTAGTGAAAGTTTACTTTCCAGTGTTCTGAGCAACTTACATTCTGTCGCGCTGTCATGTCCAAGAGTGCTCTCCACTATACAGGGTTCCTAAGCAAATCCTTAGGGGGCCAAGCAGCCGTCTATAAGACAGACGGAAAAGCACATTAGGCAGATGTTATCACTACATCTTACACGTAGTAAATCCATTCCAGGTTGTTGTTTTCTAATGTTTTCCATTTTCATACCTTTAGGACTGGAATAAATTTTTTTTTTGCTCGACTTTAATACCAAACTGATGAAAGATATCGTAAAAAAAAATATTTTTCGGCTTTTCATTTTGTAACCATTGTCCTTACGCACTGTTCACAGGCTGCGGACTGAGATACATGCAAATGCCTAACCTAAAGCGTTCATACACGGCCGGAGAAATCGACTGAGATATTTCCGTAGAAACTTTATCAAGCAAATAGGACGGGTTGATGCCTTCGAACGTCCAACCCCGGTTTTGCATTTTGATTCGAAATCAAAAAGAAGGAACAGTCAGATGTGGGGCCGTGCACAAATTACATAACGGTGATTTTACCAATTTTTGACCCCCTCTCTATGTAATGTTTTGTAACGGTTTGGCACGCCACTCAAGACCACTACCCCCCCAAAAAAAAAACTTTTCACTTATTTGCATTCCAAATTTTTGTTAGTTTCACACAAATGCAAACGCTGTCGAAAACCCCCCTCCCCCCCTACGTAACGTTTTGTAACCCCCCTCCCCCCTATGACCATTACGTAATTTGTGCACGGCCCCTGTAGTCCCAGTGGAGGAGGGCGAGAAAATTGATATTTTTTTCTTAAAAATTATACTCGTTCGGCTAATTTAATTGAAAAATTTTTGCCTGCGGCGCCCTTTATCTTCTCACTCGAAACCAAGATCCAAACCAAGTTTTAGGAAAACTGATCCCGTCTCTGTTTCTAAATTTTTTCGAATAAAAGTAGAGTATGACCATGGAGGAAATAATTTTTTTCTACGGTATGACGAAAATTTCGAGAAAGTAGAAGAAAAAATAAAAAAAGTGACAGAGCTCAAGTTTTTCGTAAAAAAAAAACGTTTTTTTGTAAAGAAACAGAGCAAAATAAATCTTTTCACTCCTTTTTGGGTGTTACAAATATTGGCAGCCCCTTATTTTTCGCTTTTACCCTCCCGCTAGTTTTGAAGAATTGGGTCGCTACATGTTTCGAGATCATGTCATAAAACACCTCGAAAATATCAAATGTTGTGTAGGGCCAGCTTTATTAGAAATCAATAATATCGCAAGCAAAAAGCTCTGCAGAAAAAACAGCGCCGTTTATTGATTTCTTTGGCTGCTAGTGCTAGCTGCATGGTTTGGCCGTTTCCGGATAGATGTCACTAGTAGAACAGAATGGAAAGAAATTTAATTAAAAGCGAAGATATTTCTTTCTAATGTTAACAACCTCACGAGTTTATCGCTCAGTATCGTAAATAATGGACCCTGCCGCCTCCTTTCAGCAAGAAAAAGCTGTGGTTTGGACCTGAAATCATCTAATTTTCAATTAGATTAGATGTGTGGCCGCCATCTAGCGGAATTTGCAGAAATCTTGTAAATGGTTATTATTGTAACTATGATTTATGCTCACAATGAAAGAGTGGCGACAATTTTTTCTCATGAAAGCAGTCCGGAGATAATAACAAACTGGCACCATTGCTCAATATACCTGTTTCTTTCTTTCTATGCCATTTCTGTTTGATTTATTGAAATCCTATCCCTAAGGAAAATCTTAGTAACCCTGTATAATGCTTAGTTTGTGCAGCAATTTGCCGTTTCCGTTTTGATACTTTGATAGGTTCTAAATAAATATCAACTTTATCGGCGAAGTCTTGGAGTTTCTAGTTTCTTTTATAGATTGTAGCGTGCCATCTATTCTTAAATTTACATTGCCGAGAATAGCACCTTTACCCTGAAATTACTGACTCAAAACGTTGATACAATAAAGCAATGTATAGAATGTGCAGGCAAATTCAAAACTCGGATTTTTGAATACATGCTAATAGTCCAACAGCTTCAACGGCATGTCTATCCTAGTTATCAGTTACTTCACTTTCTAGTACCATTTTAATCGGCCCAAAGTTTAATAAATCTGCTTTACAGTTTTTAAATCGACATGCTCAACGAAAGGTTAGGTCTTTCCAAAATTTAATACCCAAGGTATCTGCAACCTTTTTAAGTTTTTCATGATTTCCTGGTTGCGAAAAATGCACATACAATGCCTCTAATGTATTAATGAAAGAATCTGTTGGTGCAGCTTTTGTACATGCGTCAACAACTTTCAGTTTATGTGCCAAAAAATAAATGTATATTGCCGATGGATGTTCTTCTCTTATTAAACCTTGTAAGCCATTATGTTTCCCAGCCCTACTCTAGCCCCGTTATATGACTGACAACTACTTGGCTATATTTTTCTGGAGGGGCCTGGAAGGATCTGGAGGGTCCGCCCCCCAGGCCCCCCGTAGTTACGCCGATGGGGCCCAGTGCTCTTCAGGGCCTATTTGAACTCAATTTGCAAGGCATTAGCGATAGAGAGAGCCTCTTTGTTTAAAGCATTCTCATGTCCTGGATTTTCAAAATAATGTTACCTTGTTATGTTTAGCATAAGTTCCCGAGAAAATTTTTATGCTCGGAAAAAATGGTTCATAGTTACCTTTCTATGAGATAGAATAATGGCCCAAGGACTGCAAAATAATGTAAAAATCGTGGTTGGCCCTGGGCAAGGGTAAAGGCGAAAAATCTACTGCTAATGCGAGATCCAATCCACTCACACTAACGCCCAGGAGAGCCCTTGCGTCGGACATTTTTCCAGGTCAACTTAATTGGGGGAGTTATTATCGGCACGGCTTTTTTTAAGGAAAATACAGGGGCAGGTCGTACAGTTATGTGATTTGTTCAGATATCTTTGGCCAAGGCGAACGTCTTTAGATTTATGTATCCACACATGATAATAGCATGAAATATCCGAAAAACAGTTACATACTTACCCAGGATGAAGCAAAATGTTGCGTCTGTGATTTTTTAATTTTTTTTTTAATAGGTAGTATAAAAAAGAATGTTCCCTTCACTTTTAGGTACTCCAATTTTCCGATTGTAACTAATAGTTTGTCAGTAAGTTTTACCTCCTTCAAACCTAAAGTTTACAACTTGGCGCCGACGACCAAACTTTTTTAATTATAATTTGACAAGTCTTTGCGACTTTTAATGAGTTTGAGCCGCTCCATTAATGTTTGTCGACTCGAGTTTTCGCGTGGCCAACGCGTACAATATTAAGTGTATGATTGCCAAAAAGGAAAGGATCTCTGGACGGTTGTTTGGGGTCGTAAATTTTACTTTAAATATTTAAAACCTCTTATAGACAAAGACAGTAATTTTAGGTAAATTTTCTGCTTCTCAGGAAGGATTTTCAGGAAACGTCAGTGCAAACACAAATCATTCCTTAGAGTTAAATAGACCTCTAATCTTAGATTAAAAAGAGAAAAGATACCTGACACTTACAAAGACTTTGGTTATATTATTATATGGAACAGTGTTTACCTTTCTATTCTTTACAGTAAACACACCAGTGGCGTACATGCAAAAAATAATTCTGGCAATTTGAGCTTTGGAAGCTCCCTAATAATAAATGTTTGTAGTGGTTTTATACAAAATAAATTTATTACAAAAGTTGCATATTATTTATTGAAATTTCAATTTTTAACACAATGAAATTATAACAAACATTAAAACACAGTTCACCTCACCTGAAACATCAAGAAAAAAATAATATAATATTACCTACTAGCTAAAAATTATTTTATTGTGGGAAATGTTACTCATTCAAGCAAATGTTATTTTAAAATCTCCTGTATAGCACAGAGGACGTAGGTAATCTGTGGTTATAGGGGCCTTTTTTACATGAGAAACATATAGGTAAAACTATATGATTTTATGTTTATTTAATTCCACAAAAGCAATATTTTATTTGAAATAGAAAATTTAAGTAGATACTTATAAATAAGATAAAACATTGTAATTTTTGCTTCCGTGATCCATGACTTCATAACTTACAATAATATAAGTAAGTAATACATCTAACCTTGTTCTAAAGAGCCAAGTTTTAACTAAAGTTTACTGCTATTGAGAAAACAAACCCAACACATATCAAGGAGTAAACTGGTACATGTTATGCTAATGTGCAAGTTTAAGAATTTTATTAAGGTATAAAATGTAGGTATGTACCTATACTATATACTGTCTCGAGGCGAAAAGTTTGTAACCTGAACAAAGCGAGGGACCAACTGTGATTTTAATTCAAAATTTTTACTATCATTAAAATTATTTCAAAATGTCTTAGAATTACTGAAAATAAAGAAAAATTTAAAAAAATATTCAATGCGTTTTTGTTTTATAGTACCTTATAATAATATACTATATTACCCAATGAGCATTTTCAGAAACTTCTGGTGACAGATATTTATATAAAAATTATAAAGAGGGTTCCATTGATACCCTAGGGTAATTAGAAGTTTCCTACAAGAATTGAGTTTTTATATTTGTTTTATGGTACCCTAAAGTAACATAAAACTGGAATTAACAATATTTCCACGGACATCTTTATAAAAATTAAAGTCATCGGTAACAAATGTTATATAAATTGGTGTTAACAATGCTTCCACCAACATATTTATAAAAATATTAGTCATCAGTGACAAAACTTATATAAATTGGTGTTTGAAATCTTTCTGTCAACCCACCTATAAAACCGTAAGTAACTATCAATTAAAGATATATAATAGATTGGTTTTTAAAATGTTGCTATCAACCCACTTATAAAACTTAATTAACCAACAACAAATTTATATAAGATAAGATTGAAAATATTTCGAGAGACACTTATAAAAACTTGGGAACTCACACACAATAGTTATATAAATTGGTGTCTGTAATGTTCTTATGAACTCATTCATAAAACTTTTTTCCCCATAAGGTTTTTTCTATAATGTTGTTATTAATTTCTTTATATAGTGATTATAATACAACTGTTTTTAGAACAAAAAAAAACAATTTTAATTTATTTTGGCAATTATAATAACAAAACAAACAAGATTTTTTTAAGGTTAATTTTGTGACATCAAAAGGCGCGTTTTTGCGACATCAAAAGAAGCGTTTTTGCGACATCAAAGGGCGCGTTTTTGCGAGATATCATACCATTATTATTTTGTTTTAATTACATCAATCTGAGAGAGATAAGAGATCCAAATTTTCTTGAGATAGTTGCCAATGACAGATATCGGAATCGAATGCATTTTACACCTGATTCCCACCAGCGTTTCCCATGCGCAGTCACCCTGACTCAAAAAACTCATCACGTGGTCCGACATGAACTTGTATAGGCAAATCTCGCTTAGACCACGTGATACGTGTTTTAATTCGGGGGACCCACGAATGAGAAACGCATAGATGGGAACCGTGTTTTAGAAAAAGAGAACAATATAGTAACCGTGTTAAGGTCGCAAAAACGCACCGTGAAACGTCGAGCGCATACGCTGATACTGCTGGTCGGCAGCAAATGTGAACACCACGGAAAATACTCGCCTGTACACCCTTCGACCCCGCAATCTCACTCGAGATAGTTACCCCTGACAGTTATGCGGGCTTGAAGTGTGTGGAGGCGGGTATTTTTCCTGATATGTGTAGTATGCTGGGTCTCTCGAGGAATGCATTTAGGAAAAGAGAACAATGGTAAATATGTTAAGCTCGCAGAAACGGACCATCAGTGTTCAACACTGCGCCATCTGCTGCCCATTGTTCCAAGTAGCATCATTTTTTAAAAGGGTCATAAAATAGTGTTGACGAGGTAAACAGTGGTATAGTTGTATTGTTTTTTTTATAGAATTGTCGGAAATTTTCGCCATTTTGGATTACAAAAATAGGTTTTTGGCCTAAATAAAAACGTTATTTATGGGGTTTCAACATGTGCTTCAATCGAAATTTTGCTTGTTAGGGTTAAGAACAACATACAAAATTCAATATTTGTCCCAGAAAGAAAAAAACGCGTATGAAAAAAAAACTGATATTTAAATGAATATTTTTTTCCCGTTTTCTCAAGTATTGAATCATGAAATTTACGTGAGTGTATTGGGAAAACTATACAGTACACACGGGACCGCAGCTGATTTTCAAAGTAGGATGACTTGAAAAACAGCTTTTATTTGACTATAGTATATAAATATTCATATTCCTGCTTCAGCTTATCTCACTTTCATTTTTATTTATTTTAGAAGATTGCCAAACACCATTTTATAAATTTTTTTATTGTAAAAAGAAAAAGAATAATACATAACAAGCAAAGGGAAGAAAGATGGAAAATTTATATTTCTAAATCCATAAAAACCTTTAATTTGTTATGTAGTGTTGTTAGAACAGTTGTAAAACCTTTTTATAATAATCTCTATACTTGAGGGCTCATAAGGAAGTTTTATACAATCTATATGTTGTTTTTCTATCCATTACTATGTACCATACATTTTTATAAGCTGGTGTTGAACAGTTGTTTTTCAAGTCTTTTTTACTCATTTAAGAGATATATTAGAGTTATAAAATTATCACCAACACTAAATAATATAACTTTTGGTTATTTTATGAAGGTTTTATATTATTTGCTGTAACTTTTATATAGACAAAAATGCTCATTGGGTATCAACGGCTATAAAATGTGTGCTAAATTTCAGTTGAATAAGTATGATTTGATATACATTGAACAATACACCAGAGGCAAACACTCATCTTTGTATTACAAAGACTTATGCTCTCGCCGTCCAAGTTCGCCGTTGGAGATGACTTAAATTTTGTTCTTTTTTCTGATCATTAGCAGAAACTTACTTAAACTGACTTCTTCAGTACACAATAAAGTCAATAATGCTTAGGGTATATCGAGATATATAGGACAGACAAAAAGATTCAAATATCAATTCGAAGGGCGAGCGCAGATGGCAAAGGCGGCAGTATAAATCAAACTTAATATTATAATAAGAGGTAGGAATTCAATAGTCTTACAAACTTTACCTACCTTTATTTTATGGTCTTTATAAAAAAAACCTTCGAAAATATCTCATTTGCGTATTACTTACTTACTTCATCAAAAGTATGCTTTATTTTATCGTCTTTATAGAAAAATTCTCGAAAAAAACCTTACAAAAACTCATTTGATGCATTGAAAATTAAAAAAAAATCTAAGGATCTACTAATTTAAGTATATTTCATAAACTTTTTTTTATTTTCTGTGAACCTACCGGTATGTACCGCCACTGATTGATTTAACTGGCTCTCCCTTTGTTTTCAAAACATTGGACGATTTGTTCCAAAATATCACTTTAAATGCACTAAAATATTCTCCTACTTCTAAAAAAACACACTATAAACGTTTTTTGACAAAATGTGGTTTTAAAAAGACAAACTGCTTAAAACAACCTGAAATTTTAAAATAAATAACACGAAAAAGCTTATGTCAATAAAAATATCGCCCACAAGCCAATTACGACCTAAAGTGGTTGACACAGAATTTTCTGTCCCTATCTTTCTAACCTCGTTTAAAAGAATAGAAAAATAATACATATTTCTCACCTTTGTTTCCTTTTAATTTTATTTGTGAATAAACAGTTATTATTATTGGTCAAGGAGTTTTCGTTGGACTAGATATCTTGTCTCTCTTTAATCTAAGCCTCTGATTCACGACCTGCAGCATCTGTTGGGCACAGGTTGTCTCTTCGGGCCTCCCTGTTCGGTTCACGTTCACAAAGGCCAGTGGCTTGTCTTATTTGATCATCACCAGAAAACCATCCCAAATGAAGTGCCTACTTAGCTTTTTTTGTTAGTGGTAAGTGAAGTTTTTATTAACCCCTAGTGATGAATTCAATAGCTGCAAGTAAAACGACCTACTTAGAGCAGAGTTTAATAACCCTTAGTGATTTATCTACTTACCAATATGACACAAGACACTTAACTTTCCCTTCACTTAGGGTTAGTGAATTTTTTACTAGTTTGTTAACCCTTGGTGATTTATCTACTTACCAATTTGTGACAAAGTCACTTAACTTTCGCTTCACTTATTAGGGTAAGTTAATTTTTCTACTAGTTTGTTAAACCTTAGTGATTTATCTACTTGCCCATATATGACAACTCACTTAACTTTCCTTTTACTTACGGTTAGTGAACTTTTCTACTAAGGACAAGTGAAGGCACCAAATATTGAAAAATCATGCGGAAATAGTATATTTTCTAACAAGTGCCACTTTTCCGCAATCGTTAGGAACGCTATTTTTTCTTCGAGCGTGCGTAAAACGTAAAAAATAAAGTTCTAAAGAATTAAAGAAACGTTTATTGATCTATAGTTTTATAAAAATAAGTGCTTATAACTATTGTTTATTGGTGTTTTATGTTGATAGTGAAATTGCAATTAGATGCATTTTCGAGATTTATTGCTGATGCTAATAACTTCTGCGTCATTGTTCCATGTTCTAGGGCCAGGACTATTTCGTGATTTTCAATATTTTTAACAGCGATGTCATTATCGGAAGGAGAAGGGACACTGCTATTGGCTGATGTTGAGGGATATAATAATATCTTGTTTGACAATTCTTTTTTCAGCTGAGTCGACTCTTCCAAATATCCTCAGCAACTGCGGTCGACTTCCATCCGCCCAATCTTTTAATATTTTTTATTGCTTCTCCACTGTCCGCTAACATTGTGGCCGAAGAACGGCGGAAGCTGTGACTTGTGTAGGATTCGGGGTTGGGAAGTTTCAGATAGGCTGCTATTTCAGATGGGTATTTTCCAAAAGAGTTTATTCCGACAGCTTGAATGGTGCAAGTTCCGCTTTTGTAATGTACAAAAAATCTATTATGTGGTGTACCAGGTTTCCTTAGATTGGCATATTTTTTGTACAGTTGTAAATAGTTTCCGCCATTTATATCATTAGAAATTACAAAAGATCGGCTGGTATGATTTTTTGAGTCAGGTATCTTTACGATTAATAGGTCATCTCTTTCCAAAGTTATGTCGTTAGTAGTTATCTTTGTAAGTTCTTCGCGACTACTTTGATCATAAGATATATTTGGTCAGGTGCTTCAGACAAAAATTTGGCGATTTCCTGTTTTGTAAAAATTTTGTATCTTGTTCGTTGGAACCCCACATTTTTCTTCTTTAGATACGCCGTAAGCTTGAAATATTGGCCGATATCTACATTCTTTTGAACTTTAAGTACTGTTTTCAGCATCGAATATCTTGACCACATCGTGTTTGGTCTGTAGGTATTACTAAGTTTTACAAAATAGGCAAGGAACACTTCCTCCTCGAAGCTTTTAACTTGTTGCTACTTGTACCACTTAGTGAAAAATAAATATTCCTTCTCATATCTTGTTTTCGATTTCACAGGAAGGAGGTCAAGGTATCTTGCTGTATTTATTATAGGTTCTGAAAGATTTTCTTCGGATCCTGACGCGTTCATTTTCAAGCACTTTTCAGTTTGTAATCTTGTTGCCATGGGGATACATCATTAAAATTGTGACTTGACTAGTTTTTGACAACTATTTGAGAGTTGAGTTATTATAAGGACACCGAAAAAATTGTTATTAAGGTACCGATTCAGATTTTTCAAAAACGTGCGGAAAAGTAGTGCGGAAAAGTACTTTTCCGCACGGCGTGCGTAAAAGTGGTACTTTCAAAACTAAAATGCATGCGGAAAAGTGACACTTTCCACACGCTTGTAGAAAAAATATATTGATTCTATAATAATGCATGCCTTAATGATTTGTAAAAGTATTTCTATCATAAGAATTCGACAATCTCATTTGCAACGATCATTGTTCTATTTATAGAGAGATCATATAATGGAAAGAAGTTAAAAAAAATGGATGACCGGAAACGAACTCGGTAACCCTTGGTTTAGAGATGCTTGTCCATATATATCCACCAAACGCGAAAATTCTCTGATTAAGCTTTAATCATGATTAACACTTTTCTCAGTTGACTAATAAGAATTCGCCAAAACGTTTATTTTCCGCGGTTTCAACCCATTTCTTTAATGGCACATGGTATAGTGGATAAAGCGTTGGTCTATCAACCTGTAGGTTGTCGGTTCGAACCCCGTCGGCGCGTCGCACTTTTTTTTATTATTTGTTTTTATTTAATTGGACATGGTTTTTGGAGCTCAAAAATAATTTTTTATTTCATTTAAAGCCATATTTTAGGACTTAAACTGCTTTTGCGATACTATAGATTTACTAACGGTTAGTAGGTACTTCACAGTTCACTTGTCTCATATTTAAATCATGCAATGAAGTTTCTACTTGGGGCTAATGAATTCTTACCTATAGGATTAGTGGATATTTTTCTCAATAATCCTCTGTATTTAGGTTCGGATATCCGAGTATCTGGTGCTTTTCCCTTGGGTATGCCTTACTTACAATCTGCAATAAGGTTCCGAGATGTTTAGCAATTTTTTTCTTATGACCCATAGTTGAGAAGGGGATGGTTTAGGTAGGTATAGTTGAGACGAGGATAGCTTAGACAAGTATAGTTGAGAAAGGCTAAGGCATGTCCAGCATCAAACTAAAAGAAACAGAGTTAGTCTTAAATATGTCTTTCTAACTTTTTTTAATATAATAATTTGGGGTTGTGGGAGGAGGTTGGGGGTATGGTTTTAATCCATCAGAAAATGTAGTTTGCATCTACAACTAAAATATATAAATTGTTATGGGCACGCTTGCGAAGGTTTTTGTATTATCACACTAATTTTACAACCATCCAGGGGGGTGATGGGAGTACTCGAGGGACTACCATCTTTAAAGTATTTCCGATTTTGTCAAAATTGTTTCATGGGGGTTTCTGAGGTCAAGGAGTACGAACGAATTTTAGATTAGTATTCAAGAGTTTTATAACCGCAACTTGTTTTGTAAATTTTTTATCTTTCAAAACAATCATTTTCGTCGCTCAAAAACGACAAAAGTGCCGACTAAACAAGTTTAGAGGATATATAATGAAGACACGTGACGCTCGATCGATACCAAGCCAAACCATTGTTGTAGAATCCAGGTTATCCGGTCGCCCCTATTGGTCAGATTTGGATTTAGCTGTTCGGCCAATGACAGTGCGACCGAGGTAACAAAAACGGGCGCAGCCAAGCCTCAGGGACCAGACCAGCGGGTCCCTCATCCGAAGAAGCTTTGGAAGAAGAGTTTTGCTGCCAGCAGGGAACGCCGAACTCAGTAAGCCGGAACTGTTGACTTGCCGTTTTTACTGGAAGGTGCTGTCCATTGCACTCACGGGCAGCCATGGCTCCTTCATTGCACTACCGAAGGAGGGTGGAGGTGGGAAATCTTTAAGAAAGGATTCCGAACATCAGCGCGGTGCCAGAAGTTTTAACTTCTGGAGGTCGTAGTTTTTATCGAAATTGCGACATGGCATCCCTGATGGGGGTCTTTCGATGATTTTTCGATTGGGAGGGTACATTCCTCCCGGATCCCTACACCGCGCGAGGTTTTCCACCGAAACCGAGATGGTACTTCGTTATGGTTCAAGATCGGGTGAAATGGCATTTAGTCAATGCACGCCGCAGGGATTGGAATGTTACGTAGCCGTTTGGATGTCACTACGACGAAAAGGATTTTGCAGATTTGGTTTTGGAATGAGAATGGGAGTGACGAGCCATACGAGGGACCAAAGATGGATTCTACTCATGGGTTCTAGAACGGGCCACTACGCGGTGCTTCGCTTGTCCCGTTCTTCCAGGGGGCCGTGTTGTAGAATCCAGGTTATCCAGTCGCCCCTATTGGTCAGATTTGGATTTAGCTGTTCGGCCAATGACAGTGCGACCGAGGTAACAAAAACGGGCGCAGCCAAGCCTCAGGGACCAGACCAGCGGGTCCCTTATCCGAAGAAGCTTTGGAAGAAGAGTTTTGCTGCCAGCAGGGAACGCCGAACTGAGTAAGCCGGAACTGTTGGCAGGCCGTTTTTACTGGAAGGTGCTGTCCATTGCACTCACGGGCAGCCATGGCTCCTTCATTGCACTACCGAAGGAGGGTGGAGGTGGAAAATCTTTAAGAAAGTAGTTTTTATCGAAATTACGACACCATCGCGTAAAGGTAACGTAGCTCTGAAATCCAGCGCTCTCATTGGTGAAAACCGGCAGAGGTGGGCGTTTCCGCTTCGACTAATGCGATTTCAGCTACGGGGTCTGGCGACGCGACGTAACGATACACCACCTGGCGTGCGCTAGCACCCGTATCTCATGAAAATCAGTCTCGCTCGACGTGCAATTGACAACTTTTGTCGGATCTGACCAATGTGATTGCAGGAAGTCGGCGTACGATACGTAGCGTGCCTTTTACTCCCGTTTTATAAAATCTTGGGGACTAAACTTAGTAAGAAACTTACTGGTCATACAAATTACGCAACTTTCTCCGAAATGTGAGCAAGTGTCGATGATTGCTTTAGTTTGTAAGTGTGGGTACCCAATTTCGGGCTTAACTTTCTTCCTTTAGTAAATAATTTGCTTTATCTCTTTAACGATTTTTTAAAAAATTAAATAGATCCACTTAGTTTTATTGTAAGTTTTTTTTTTGTAGTATATATAATACCGTAAAAAAATTTTTGGGTGTATTTGTTATTATTTTTATTAATAGACTAATAAAAAAATTAGGAAAAGAATGCGACGGTATGCAACATTTTTAATAGGTATCTAATTGCAGTGTATCACGCCAGATCTGGAATTTTAACAATGTAGTCTTTTATATTTTATTATTAAAACAACCAAAATATTATTATAAATTTTTTAAAGTTATCCCCTTAAAATTGGAAATCTGCAAGAGTAAAAATTAAAGAAAAAGAAACTCTTACTTAAGAAAGTAGTTCAAGGAAACGTTGTATTTTTGTTATTGTGGGTAAAGGATTTTTTAAAATTTAATAAATATGTAAATATACTTTAGTTGAACACTGACTTTAAAAGGTCGATAACATTGCATAGTTTTTGAAAAATATTTTTTAATTTAAATTAGGAAATTTTCCTTATTTAACTTAAGAAAAATATTTTTTCAATTACGCCGAAACAATATAGGCTCTATGCCGGTAAAATAATGCGATTCGAAATATAAAACACAAATAGACAGTTAAAGGCGCATTTACACAGACAAACTTTCCTTTGATGTTGAAATGCCGACAAACATTTACACGAGCCTCTTGAGCAAAATGTTCAAAGAAATGTTCGAGCAAAATCTCGTACAAAAAAACACACGTAAATTTTGGAGAGAATGTTGAGCAAAATTTGTTTGAAGAATTGGGGGTATAAAAATTTCTTTACAAATTCAAAATATATATTGTTATCGGAATTCATTGAACTTAACTGAAAATAGAAGAACAAAGTTTTAAAATAAGGTAATTTTAATCAAGTGCTTTCCGACGGCAAAACGATTTGATGCCGAAATTCACATTTTACCTCATAAGCAACTTCAATTGATCTGATTTTTATAGGGGATATGCCAGTATGCTTGTAACTTTTTTGGGGTTGTCAAAAAAGCGAGAATAAAAAACATAATAATTGGCACTTATTTATTGTGGTTGCCTGTAAAATATAATGGTAAAAATTTACGTTTAAAAGAATATTCCTTTATTTTACTTCCTAGTTTAATCTTTTACAATAATAATTAAGTCAAATTAAAAAACCTATATACATTTTATTAAATCTCAAATATATGAACAAAAGCACGTTCGGTTTAAATAATACCCGTTTATTACCCACTTTTACAACCCTACGAACCCGACCCTTGTCTAAAAAATATAATTTAGCAGTAATTTAGTAGACTGTGTCGCCGATCTATCATCCCGCGTTTTGGATTTCGCAGGTAGTAGGCCGGCCACCCTTTTGAATCGCAATGTTTCCCTTTGCATATTGTTGGTTCAGTGTCAGTAATCGACCTTGATTATTACATTAAATTGACAGTAAATATCTATATCTTCAGCATTTTCATGAACCTTTTGCTTTTTTAAGCAACCCTTGGGACCTTAAACTAACTAGGTAAATCTGGTGTGAGGAATTAAAAAACAACAATAAAAGCTAAAGGTAAAGCAAAGTTACAAAAATATGTTCAAAAAAAATCCCCCTCCCCACCACTCCTCATAGTCGTGAGGCGCGGATTACCGCTTAAAAGTGCAATTTTTGAGTTTTTTGCCGATATTTAAAAAACTCAAAATTTTTTAGGAAAATAAAAATTTTCCTGGGTTTTTTTTTGACTTTAAGAAAAAACCCCTTGGAAATAAAAAAAACTCGCAAGAAAATCCCAAAAAAAAACCTGAGCAAAAAAATCCGGGAAAAACCCTAAGAAAAAAATATTATAAGTAACCCTAATCGATGTGACAAAACTGATAGTAGAGCCAATAATAATGTTTCGCTTGCCGTCGGCTTTTTTTCACAAAAATTTTAAATAAAACTTGGTGTTCCATTTTTTTAAAGAATTGAGATCACTGATCACTAATGTGAAATTTTATTTATTCTCATCTTTAAAAATATGTTTCCAAAACAGATAGCAATAATTTGCTCAAAAATTTACCCGAACAAAATGTTCAAAGAAAAGCTCGCAAAAATGTTCACGCAAAAAATTTTAGATCTTTTGCACGAGCTTTTATTTGAGCATGTTCGTCTGTGTAATTGCGCCTTAACGGCCCAATTACATCGTTAAACCGGCAACGCTGTTGGGTCCGTTTATTAGGCAATTCTTTTTCCGCATGTTTCTCGGAAACGGGACTTCCAAATGGCCTGAAATTTTGCCTAAATTGTTTATTGGACTATGTTTTTCCATCAAATCTTGGTACTTTTTTAAAATTTTGTTTATTTTTTGAAAAAAACTGTTTTAGCTTTTGTGGTGTTTCAAAATTGCCGCGTCCATATTACGTCAGAAACAGTCAGAAATACCCTTTATAGAGACCTGTAAAACTAAATTGGAAATATTTGTAATTTTCCAAATAATGGACACCTAATTTCAAAAACTCTCTAGATTGTATTAATAAGCTTTGTAATCCTCTTCTTCTAATAAAAAACAAATTGAGTATTATTTTCCTCTAAAGCTAAAACATGCGGAAATGTAAAATTATGGACTATAAGGGTTACCTATCAATATTAGTTATATGCCTAGCATCAAAAATTACTTAAATGGTTATATTATAGATACCGCCACCATCAAAATTAACCACCCACGTCTTTTTTTTGTGAGCTTACCCTAGGCATAGTTTCTAGTGTTCTCCTTTCCTAAATGTATTCGGCTAAGAGAGATCTAGCATATATACCTAGGTAACACCCCTTACCAGGAAAAAAAATTTATGCCATGCAAACATCGAAATTGGTCGACTCACTGTATTTGCAACTAACTAATGTCAGTGCGTCTGCCTGACATTCTTCATAACCTTAGTTTTGTCGTTTTGTTTTGGAGTTCGTCGGCCTGGTTTTTGTGTTTTATTTAATAATTTTTCCTTTGGTGAAAAGCTACTTTTTAGAACCCTTAAGTGGTCTGTGTGTATGACCATTTGACTAGTTGTCACTGCCCTCAATTCGATTACCTAGGTAATAAATAAACAATCCCTCATAAGGTCACTGGATCCTGAGACCTGCATTCCCATCCGCAGGTTTTAGGATCCAGTGACCCTAATCTCCAATGATTCGCGGCGCAATCTGTGAACAGGAGAATACAGTAAAGAAACCAGAGATAGATAATGAGTGGTAGATGACGTATTGAAATCGATTGACAAATTTATATTATCTCTGGATTGTTCTTGCGCCGTTAAGACGTTTTTTGGCGTGACAAGATTTCGAAACCATGCAAGAAATGTCATTTTCTCACCACATTTCAAAGGATTTCAAAACCGCACCTCGGACTGTTTCGAAAGCCTTTCAATCACCATTCCAATATGGCGAAAGTTGTCATTTGTCAAAGTACGCGGGTCGTGTTGTGGGGGGGGGTTGGAGCACCGGCTATTTTTTTTGTTTTTTCAATAATAAAATGATGGAGTCTGATATGGAATGTGCCAACTTCGATTGGGATAATTCCTCCTAGAGGTAGCTGCCAGGAAGCTTTCGTCAGATAACTTATTTAATGGTGGATTTATACATCAAAATAACAAAATAACCCCGAATTTATAAACTGGGGATAGGAAAAAAACCAAACGCTAACAAAAACTTAGATTAGGTTTAGCAAGAGACCCAGACAGCACAAATTGTCTATCGGACAGCCACTTTTTGTCGAAAACCGCCCGCATTGTCCATGGACCATTTATGGACATCCATTGACAAAGGTTTTTCCTGATACAGTGGATGAAAAAAAAAACCGAAGGTCTTCCAATTTTGATCCATAAAGAACTGCTTTTTTCAGTTAGTTTTTGGATATCCAATAGATAACGATTTTTCTTGGTCCGTCTGACCAAAAATAAACTCTGTTCATTCATTTTCATTTCGTGTCCTGCAAAAGTGATGTACTTTCTATACATTGACTCAACATTGAATACTTATCATAAAATCTATGTCAATTGGGCTTGACCTAGTTGGCACATTAATAAATATAGTCATTTATCCGAACTGTTTTGAATATCCAATGGATCATGTTTTTTCTTATTCATTACCAACAATAACATTTCTCTCATACCTAGCCGAATCATTTAAGTAAGTATTTTTCATTATTTTGGATTAATTGGTATTTTAGTATTTTATTATCCACTCTTTGCTAGGAACTCCATCCGCAAGGATCGACAATCAGACTTATGATGTTGGAGTGGTTCAAGTATATAGGTACCCATACAGACCGCTTCAAGCTACTACGAACATAGGGGGAATCAAGTCCAATTTACTCTCCGTGCCGTACGACCGAGGTGGATTCGAAGCACGCTGCAGTGTTATCTTTTGGAAATTCATTTTGTTTTTATTATTTTGTTTTATTTCTGCCTTGCTCGAGAAACAGATGGGTAAGTTCTTAATTGAAATAATACATTTTTAAAACTAAAAATGGATGTCTACGAAGTTGCCGAAAAAGTGCAGATGGTCAAATGGTCAAATCGTCATAACCCAACACACTTCGATATTGGTCGAGGGAAAATTTGCATTTGTATTTTGACGTAAGAACACAGTATCCCCAAAAACTAAATGTTTGGGGGGGGGGTATTGTAGGGGAACACGTAATTGGGCCATTTTTTATTAACGGCAATTGTAATTTGAATGGTCCTAGATACTTGGATCTACTGCAGCAGCACATTATTCCAACTGCTAGGCAGTTGTTAGGTGTAAGATTTGGTGAAACATGGTTTCAACAAGATAGTTGTTCCGCTCACAATGTTGGCCTTGTTAGGGAAAATCTTGATAATGTATTTCCTAATCGGGTTATAAGTACACGGGGAACTATTTTATGGCCAGCTCGATCTCCCGATCTTGCTCCTAATGACTTCTATCTGTTTTTGAAGAAGCTTTTCAAATTATCACCCCTAACATGCTTGGGGTTTTTATAGTAGGCTCGGATATTGTCTAGCCGAGCAAGGAGGACTTTTCGAACATTTGCTTTAATTTTTTTTTGACTGGGAGAATCTTTTTGGTTTTTAGAATGTATTATTTTATTTTGAGAACTTGCTTTTATTTTGTTTCTCCTTATTATTTTCATTGTAACACGTCGTCACTGATAAATCTGAGCAGTTGACAATAAAACGCTCTTATTTATCAGTGACAAAAAATAAGAAAATTACGTTATAAAAATTTGCGTATTTATTGACCAAATTCCGGTTTCATTGACTACACTCCACACAGCACCGTGGTTAGAGGCGTACTAAATACCAAAGGAAAGTCATGCAAGTGGTGATCGCAAGCCTGAGTATTGGTTGCTTCACTGATAGGCGTGCGGTGTCTCTGCATGTACGTACACTGGCAAATTATACTTCTTCCGCCCTATGTTCGCAGTAGCTTGAAGCGGTCTGTATACTTATATATTGAAAATATCGCCGCTTTTCACGAAACTGTCCACTGGATATTCATTGGCACAAATAAGTATATCCAGTGTACTAAGAAAATTAGACCAACGGATATACATTGTAATTATTCATTTTCTCCAACAGTGAACCATAAAGATACTTATAACTTTTATATAATATATAACTTTTGGACAGAATTTCGTTCCACTGGATACAATATATTGTCAAAATTTTGGGATGTCCAAGAGCCGTCCAACGTTTTGACAATTGTATTATCCAATGGATATGCCTTGGACAAAATTTCCTACAAATTTGGTTGTCCAATGGACTGCTGCATTGTCCAGAAAACTCTCTCCACTGGACATCCTTGGGACAGAGTCGTGCTGTCTGGGGATGACGTTGTGGTTGAGCTGGTGACGTCACATTTCAAAATCACGCAAGCACCGTGTTCTACGCCAAAGAACACCTTTAAACTTGCCAAGCTATTTTTGATTCCTTATTGTTCGCGTACCTTTGACGCGTTTGTGAAAGCGTCATTAAAAGAAAGGGTTAAAGTTGTGCTTACAACTTAGGATGTTACCAAACCAATTCTTGTTCAGTGCTTAATGTACAGTTTTACTTCATGCCGCTTGAGAGGGCAATAGAATGGAAATCAATCAAGCAATTAATCAATCGTTTATTTGTTTATAAAGAAATTATATTTCCTATAACAAAGGGCTCGGATGTTGAGCGAAATTATATACACTAAAAAAAAAGAACTTAACTTAACAGTGCTATTTAATATTAAAAAAGAGAAAAAAAAATTGATTACCAATAACTTAAAGTCTGTAACAATATAAATAAAGAGAGAAAAAAAAAGAGGAAAACAAAATTCAAGAAAAAAAAAGAAAAAAAATAGTGACTTAAAAGACACTGTTGCAAACATAGGTTAGTAAATCAAAACTCTACAAATTATAATAAATTATTTAACACATAGACCTTCCTAGGTAGGACAATATCATTTTGGGTGTATTTTATTCATTTAAGATAAAAGAGGGTACTTTTAAAATATTCCATAAATGAGAGAATATTGTTCTAGCAAGAGGAGTCATATTGTTTAGCGCGTCCAAAAGTTGATTAAGAGGGCAATAAAAGGAAAATAAAAGGAGTGAAAGTAACTGTGGATCTGGCATTTATGAAAACCCACAGATAACAAAATGATTAGGATATGCTAGCTGCGTACGAATACTGCAAGAGTGGTCGTGGAGATAGGTGAGACGGAGTTGCTGTTGCACGACGTATGCGTTCTGAGCATGCGTACTGAGATACGACTACGATTAAGCACTCTCTATTTGTGCAACTTTAACGGTGGGATTTACTAAAAGGGTTTAGTCTATTTTAGAACGGTCCTAAGTTTAAGTGAAACCCTCCTTGAGTTTTAGACATAGTTGATTTATAAGAATTTGAATAAATTAGTTTATTGAATAATCATCTTAACACAATCTTTTGTTGAATTTTAGAAGAAAGTTTCAATTTAGAAGAAAAAAAAATTTAAAAATTTTAACCCACGAGGGGTTTAAATAGTAAAAGCTCTGTAGAACAAATTAAAATTGGGGTTATATGTCACTCTAATTAAAATTTACCCTTGTTAATTAATATTTTCAATTAATATTTGATGCCACACAACGATTTAAATGGGTAATAATAAAATAAGGAGTAGATTAATTCTGTATTTATTTCACTGGCGCACTCAGGAATTGATTTCGGGGGGGTTTTTAAGGATAAATAATAAAAAAAACCTAATGTGAAGTAAAAATGTGACCATATCCAGGCTTCTCGGGGGGGGGGGGTTAACTCCAACCCCCCCTCTCCCCGTCGGTGCGCCAGTGTTTATTTAAAAGATGTTTTTATTTATGAAATGTATTAAAAAACTTAATGCAAGTCCTGTTTATATTTCTGTCACTGTCGAAATGTCAGTTTCGAAATATCAGCTGCGTTCAAATCACAACCAGAGAGTTCGGATTTCTTACCTCTGCTTGTACCATGCCTTGCACCAACCTCTACTGATGAAAGCTACAGCTTTGAAATAAGTGGGCTTTGAGTAAGGAAGGTTTTCTTGACTAAGCTTTTAGATAACTTGAGGTTGTTTTAATTTTGTAAATAAATTAATTTAGTTGTTTTGGGTTTTTTTGTTTCGTATGTTTTTTACGCATAATCAGTGACCTTCACTTATATTTGTCTTGCCTCGTAGTGCCCCCATAAATAGATTTTTTTGTGTTGATAACGAGTTCAAAATATGGCGTTTTTCTGGATAAAATCGGAGGTGTTTTATTGGTTAATAAACAACTTGGGAAATTAAATACGGTAAATTAATTCTTGTAAAAACGGCTACTTGGGAAAATTATAAACAAACTTATTACCAATTGCCATGAAAAAAATCCTTTCTGGGGGCTATAAATTTAAACCACAGAGGTGGTCTAAAAAATCACCAACTTTATAGCCTCAAACACAGATAATGAAACTATTATGTGCCAAATTTTTGACGTATTCACCATGTGCCATTTTGAAACCTGTCAAAAAAAATTAGTTTTAGGGCATTTTCTCTTAAAATATGGTATATTTTGTATTGTTATATTGCAATAACAATACAAAATAATCAATAGCTTTGTGTCTTCTCTGTATGGATAAGTGTTTTTTGTAATTTACTTTCCCCCCCCCACAGGTGTAAATATATAGACCTGTGGGGGGTATTATTTTAGATCTTAGTAAATCTCACTGTAAGTGTCTAATGATTTTTTGATTCGCAATAAACAAAAACGTTAAATTTTTTTCACAAGCAAAAAAAATTATAAATTTTGAAGTCTAACAGCAAAATTTTCTTAAGTACTGCGTTAATAGGGGAATTTACATGAAATTTATACCAGCGTACTATTTGCGTTGCCTTCGTATCCATATACCAAGAATAATGTGCCTTTGTTCTAAAACGACAAAGGCATTCTACACGAGAGAAAATCAGGAAAACGCGTCTGAAACTCTTGAAGCATGTAAAATCTGGTAACGTAACGATCTTAGCTTCGCTAAGTATTTTAATATGTCAAAGCAAGGCTTATTTAAGATACATATTTCAATATTTCGCGGAATTTGGAGGGGCTTTAAAGAAATATCTTAGAAATATGTAACAATACTGTCAAAAGAATTGTCCTTGTGTAAACCAAGCAAAATAAAATTTTTACTAAAGGCAGTGGCGTAGTCAAGAAGGGGGTTAACCCCCCCCTCTCCTCCTGGAGGATCTAATCGGTCCAACCAAATCGACAAAAAATGAATAATATTTATAACCCGATAAAAGCGTCAATCACATTCCTAAAAAGATATTAGCGACATAAAGCTATTTGTAACTCATCGCCGTATACGTATCCGAATCACGTATCGTTACGACACTCGTATTGTATCTCAGTACCTAATGCGTTCAGAAACACCTTAAATTAGCATATATCTGCTCTTTTCGAACGTGGTACAAGTTTCTGACCAATCAATGTGCTTGGTTCTCGCTAGATGCGGGTACGTATAGCGCGATGAGTTACAAGTAGCTTTATGTCTCTATTTACTCTAAATTAATTGGGACTTATCGGTACATAAAGTCGACATAGCCTGCCTTTAATAAAGACGGCACTATTTTTGACAATTCCGCACGAAATTTAAAGGGATTCTGACATTGTTGCTGTCTAAATATGTCATCTTTGCTATCAAAATAATGTCGACTTTCATGATGTTTGTGCCTGCCTTTAATAAAGGACGGTATTAACTTTAATTTGTCAACTTTAAGAATGGCAAAATATGAGCATGTTTAAATGACATGTTTACACGACAAAAATATCAGAAACCTTTTAACCTTCTTGCGGAACTGTCAGAAATAGTGCCGAGTCAGGCTATGCCGACTTTAATAAAGACGCACTATTTCTGACAATTCCGCACGAAGTTTAAAGGGATTCTGACATTGTTGTTGTCTAAATATGTTATGTTGTCTAAATATGTTATGTTGTGACTGCCTTTAATAAAGATGGCATTAACTTTAATTTGTCAATTTTAAGAATGGCACAATATGACCATGTTTAGATGACATGTTTACATGACAAAAATGTCAAAAACCTTTCAAATTTCGTGCGGAACAGTCAGAAATAGTGCCGAGTCAGGCTATGCTGACTTTATGTAGCGATAAGTCCCTACGAACACGAGTTGTGAATAAAAGTCGAGCCACTACTGCAAAGATGAATCTTTAGTGCCGAGTACCTGTTTCTGCTTTATTTCGGGGCGTTGGATAAGGAGGGTAATAACTCGCCCTGGACTGAAAATTTTTACAAAAAAATTAAAAAAAATAGAACTTTTCTGCATAAATTGCAAAAATTCGCCTGCGACGCCATAATACCATTGATGTTTACGATTTTGTGTCAAAATTTGGTATTGTTAATTTATGTTCTCTTAACAATTTGAAGCGCTTGGCTTTATTATCTATGCAAAGTGTTTTGATAGCTATTTTAAAGACTATCTGGGTAAGTTTGTGTATAAAATAGCTTATTCCTATTGGTCAGAATTTTCTTTGCGTCAGATAATTTTTGACCAAACTATGCGATTCTTCGAATTCCTGAAATTATAAAAGGTGCATCTGGTGACATTTTTTCTTGGACTAAATATTCTTCTATACCTTTAATAAACCTAAAATTTTAGCTCACAAAATTCTAATTTGATAACCACGAATTTTAATAACCAATGATTTTCAAATAAAGAATTAAAATCAACCATCTGTATATTGTTACTACGGTTACTACTATAGAAAAATCAACTACTGCTATCCCCATATAACTACTAACATTATATGGCTACTAACATTGAAAAATCAACTACCATCGAAAAACCAACTACTACCATTTCCATATAGCTATAGAATATGATAGTAGTTGATTTTTCAATGGTAGTAGCTGTATGGAAATGATAGTAGTTGATTTTTCAACGATAGTAGTTATATGGGGATGGTAGTAGGTTTTTCGATGGTAGTAGCTACATGAAGATGGTAGTAGTTGATTTTTCAATAGTAGTAGCTATATGGAGCAACACCTTCTCTACGGTGTTAAACGGAGATGCTAGTGGTTGGTTTTTCCATGGTAGTAGTTTTTGGTCATTAAAATTCGTGGTCATTAAATTAGGTAGTATAAAAACAGATAAAAATTAGGTGTGCGTTTTATGAGATTTAATGCGGTTTTTTTGGCAACAATGGGCCAAGCATGGGCTAGTTCACACTTTGCTGAGAGATGAAGAGATAGTAGTTTACATAACAAGCATGTTATGATTATTAAACTCAAAGATGAAGTTTGAGACGCGAGCCGCAGGCGAGTGTCTTAATTTATCGGAGCGTTTAATGATCATAACATAACGAGTTAGTGTACTATAGTTTACTTAAACCAATAAAAATATCATCATCAATATCAGAAATTATTAAAAATATCAAACGCGAACACTCTTAAGTGACTAAGTTTTATCTAAAACGTCAAAACAAATAAGGATACTAAGGAACTTTTTCCATATATCTTTTTAAAACAAAGGTTCCAAAGTCCCAACATATATCTTTTTAAAAACTAGGTTTTTTTTTCTTAAAAATACGTAACATGTCAATTGAACGGGACTTATTTTTGGTTGGATTTATTTAAGTTTAATAAATATTTATTGTCTTAAAAATATAGAAATTAGTCAATTAGTGCTTTTATAAAATAAAGTTTCATCGCTTGTCGCGCCATCTTGTGGTTTACGGTCATGTTGAGAGTAGGTAAAACTAGTTACGTGGTACATATAGGTACTATTTTTCCACTTTTAGTTTTTGTTTCTGTATAGGTAATTTTTTTGCTAAAATTATTCTTTTGTTAAACCAATTGCATAATAATATTTGAGGTTAGAAATAAGGACAAAGGGCGTGTATAATAAAGTTTGTCGTTATGCCTATTTCATCTACATCCCCTATTTTTGCTTGGTGCGCACAAATAATAGGCACGAAAAAGCCTACGAAGTGCCCCAAAATAGTTCCTCTATTAAATTAGCAGTTTGTTCAACACAGCTTTATAATATAACTTCGGTTAAATAAAGGGTGTGGCACAAAAACGCAGTTTTTTAAATGATTAACTTAACAAAATATTGTCCCATTTTACAAAGCCGGAGTTAAATTTGACATTTCGTGCAAATCCAAGAAGATGGACCTATTTAAAATTAGATATTTTTATTGTTTTTTTTTTGGGACAGCACTGTATTAAATCTCAAACATCGGTTACAAAGCCACATTCTTTTCAAGCACATCGATCTAACATTTAAAAAATTCGTTTAAGAAATAAGGTTTTTAAATAGACCAAGGTTTGCCTGCAAAATCAAGTTTATTAACAGAAAATTGACTTATTTGAATGACAATAACTTCTGTTAACATTTCCCAAATTGATGAACTTAGAGTTTTTGAAAAGTACAGTTTTTACTAAAAATTCAAGATGGCGAGCGCATTTTTAACTCCCTCCAAAAAAACGAGAGTTATAAAGTCATATTCCTTCGAAGCATTTTGATGTAACATATAAAAATTCGGTAGATAAATAAAGTTGGCCTTTAAAAAGTCTGAGTTTATCAAAACTGGTCAAAATTATTCGAACAAGTATTTATTAATAACCTTGCTTTTGGTGGCAAACTCTGGTCTATTTCAACCCCGATTTAAACATTTTAAGCTTCCTTATTTCTTGGTCAAATTGTTTAAATGTATTTGGAAAGAATTTGACTTTTTAATCAATATTTAAAATTTAAGTTTTGTACAAAAAAAAATATATGGGAGGGTCAAAAATACCTAATTTTGATGTTTTGGCTTTGCATAAGACTGATCCAACTTTTTACATCTTTTTTTTGAAGAATGGTTCTGTGGGAGGTATTCAACCTAAGCATCAAAAAAATCGAAAGAGAACTAGTTTTTTTTACCTAACCTTCATTTTTTATTTTGTATTTTGCGTTGTTTTGTTTTTTTTTGTCAAAACTGAAGAAGAAGTGAAATATTTGTCAGTGGCACTCAAAGGTAACTAAAAAAATTACCCAGCATGCATGCAACTTTCTGATAAAAATAGAACATGCTCCATTTTCGCGCATCTTGTTTCACGCTTCATAGTAAAGGGCATGTGTAAGTTTGTGGGATTTTGAATGAAGGAGTTTTGTGACTATGTGGGATTGATAGCTCTTTGGTTGCATAACCAAGTGTTACCGGCTGTTTTGTTCGCAACCGTGTAGAAGGAGTTGATATGACGACATATTTTATGATGGCGGCCAAAAATCATAAAAATACAACTTTTGCAACCGGAGGATGATATAATTCGACAACGAGCATTCCAAAAAATTTACTTTCAAGGTCATCCGAGCTTAAATGACTTTGACAATCACAAAAAACAAGATTTTTGCCATTTTCTTTATAAAAAATTTTAATAATTCGACGTTTTGTCAGACTAATTTCAAATGTACCTGAAACTCTTAGGCATATATGCAAAATTCGATTTTTGGAGCTTAATGCAGTTTGAAGCTTTATGACCGTAAAAAATACCTCAGAAAAATTAACGTATTGCAAAAATGACATACTAAAGGGCGCTATTCATTAACCATTAAAGGGAAGAAAATCAAATTTGGTAAGAAAGATAAGATAGTCAGGTCCAACAATATTGTTAAAAAAAAATTTCGTTTAGCTATGACGCGTTTCAATATGGCGGCTGATATATCAAAATAGCGACCTATAACCACATTTTATTTTATCCAATTTCGTAAAAAAGCAAAAATGACAAGGTGGACATCAATTATTGTTGACTTATCACTATAAAAAAAGGTTTAGTGATTGACCTTGCAAATACCATATACAAATGAAAAAGCAGCTTTTTGTTGTAATTTTTCCAATTTACCACTACGCAAAAACTTTAAGTACCGAAAATGAAATTAACATCTTAGCCATAAAAACTTCATTTTAAACCTCTCTACAAGATATTTATGCTGTACTCTGGTAAAAATGACCTATATGCCTGTCGTTTTTATTAAGTTTAGGAACTTTCTACACGGATGCGAACAAAACACCCAATGACACATGAATGTGTGACTAAATAGCTGTAATCTAATGTTTGAATTTTATTATGAATGTTAATAAACGAGTATAGTCATGCCCTACTGGCATAATTAGAATTTTAAACTTCTGGTAACTCTCTTATAGGTAATTTAAACGATTTGATCTTCTTATCTTTCCTACCAATTTTTTTTTCAAGGTCGTAAGGTTTTAAACTGCATCAAACTCAAAGGATTGATTTTGGCATATATGCTTAATATTTTGAGGTACATTTGAAGTTAGTGTGACAAAACGTCGAATTATGAAGACTTTTTGAAGAGAAAATTGCAACAATCTTGTTTTTTGCGATTTTCAAGGTAATTTAAGGTCGGATGACCTTAAAAGTTAATTTTTTTGAATCCTTGTCCTCGAGTAATATGACATCGAGTATAATTATGCCCCAGTTGCGAAAGTTGTATTTTTTTATGATTTTTGGCCGCCATCGTGAAAGATGACATCATATCAACCCCTCCTACACGGATGCAAACAAAACATCTGGTAACACTTGATTGTGTGACTAAAGGGCTATCAATCCTACATAGTCACAAAACTCCTTTGTTCAAAATCCCACGGGATACACTATCATTTTCCGGCGGATTTCATAGTGTGAACGCCCAAGATGCTGGCAACTTTGTGAGAAGCATGAAAAACTTGCATAGTGATAACAGGGCCTAAGATATTTTAAAAACATGAAAGGAATAGACAAAAACATTTTTGATGATATACGACTTTGCTTTTATGAAATTTTCGATTAACTATTTTGTTTCCCATCTATATACATTCTTATCTCCCTATAGTTTGGAGCATAGTAAAGTGCCTCCAAGAGTTTATGTTGCCAAAATTTATAGCCCAAAGAAATTTATGGAAGATTTGATGGGTATTAAATACGAGGATTATTATATGGATTAAAAGCTCGATACACTTTAAAGTTCTATCACACCATTGGTTTATTTTTTTTAAAAAATGTACAGTGTTGTAATAACATTTTTAAGGATGCAAAATTCTCCAGAAATGCCACTGTGTGTTTCCCAAAATCGTTTCAATATCGTATCCTTATTTTATAACTTCAGTTATTACGCTCGCGGGCAAAAAATGGAAAAATAGTTCCGAAAGCAAAAATTTTATGATAAATAATGCATGCTGTCAGTGGCGTACGCAGAAATTGTTCCTGGAGGGGGCTTGATGACCGTTTTATTGGTGATTTTTGAGGAAAATTTAACCTTTGTGAGTTCCTCTCCCTGCGTATTCCGGCGGTAGGTACTCTTATTGATTAATCAAACCTAATACCATAGGGCATGTCCCTTTTCTTAAGTAAAAATAAGGTTAATAATTCCCTGTTAGTAATTTACTTTTTACCGGACGGCTTATGTGACGAGGGTAATGTTTTTCAAGATGGATGGAGTATGTATGTATGTGTGTATATATCATATAAATATGAGATAATATAACGGCCCTGTGCTTGCTTTTTTGAAGTTAGCCTTGAAATAATCCAGAAGCGAAGAGTCTATAGGGCAGGCCGATGGCTCCGATATTTCATAGGCCTTCCATCTACTCGCGTTTTAGTGAGCCTTGAACGTATGTGGCGGCCATTTTGAAAATTAACTAATTTAATAACTGTTAACAGTGTCAAAAATGGCGGCGGCATACGTGTAAAAGGGTACTAAAATGGAAGGTGTTGACTGGCCTCCATGTCTGAGCAACACCGTACTCAACTAAAAAGCCAGTTAACTCCTACCGCCTCAGTGCCCTTTAGCCTATTGTGGCTGCCATTTTTATAACCAAACTGACAAGTATAACATGGATTTTCTGTCAGTTTGGTGTTAATATGGCGCCGATCATAGGCTAAAGGATACTAAAACGAAAATGAGTTAACTGGCTTTTTAGTTGAGACCGGTGTTGGTCGGAGGTATCGGGCCGGAACGTCGAATGCGTCAGTAGTGAAAGCAACTGACAACCATCTGACAGCGAAAATTAATGTGATGTGTAATATATGTGTTTGTTTTTGGAAAATTTATTATTAGAGTAGATACTACCCTAAGAATAATTAAAGTGTATTGTCTGGTATTTCCCGGAAATTTCGTATCGATAGAAATTGGATTCCTCTAGATTAAAACACGGACAAAACAAGATTAGAAAACAAAAACCAGGATCTTTAAGGCTTAATTGGTGAGCATAATTATAGAGTTTAGGTCAATCTACTGGTAAAGCCATGATGGTAGTTAAGGCTTAAAATATTTTAACACAATTTAAGGGATAAGATATTTGTTTTAGCGTTTTTTATTATATTTTTCACATTTTTGTGCCATGATTTTGCTCACATTTTAAAGCTTTCTCTCCAATCTTCCGATGTCTAGAATAAAACAC
Organism: Oxystoma pomonae; assembly: GCA_963921995.1. NCBI lineage: Eukaryota > Metazoa > Arthropoda > Insecta > Coleoptera > Brentidae > Oxystoma > Oxystoma pomonae. Next base: position 23,061,871 of record OY998164.1, on the reverse strand, counting down.
TCACTTTTTCAAGTTTTCACTGTTTTTTTAGCGTTCGAAAGAAAAGACTGCCAAAAAATATTTTTTTTCTGTTGAAATTAAAAATATTTAGAGTGCAGAATTTTAAAAGTAGATGGAGAGATAATTTAGTAAAGTGCAAAAATATTTAAGGTTGTTAACGAGAGATAGCAGGGTATAAGAAAGTATTTTAGAGAAAGATGAAAATAATTTAAGGTAACAGTTTCATAAAAAAATTTTATTATGTCATCTGTCTGTCATCTTGAGTGGTGTCGTGTATGTGATTTTTATTTTGCCATTTTTATACAACAAACAGCAAAAATCTTAGTTTTTCAAAGCATAAAGTGTGTGAGACATTAGGTGGTATTAATTTCTTTCAATCAAAGTTCTTTACAGTCTTTAGATTTACCAAAAAAACGTGTCCTACTATAAGTGTAATTATTTTGTAAATTTTTGCATAAAACTTGGCCATACAAGTGCTCTTGTAGGCATTCCGTGCTGTGGACGTAAGTGAGTAATTTTTCGGGTTAAGGGCTGGGTAACTTATTTTAGGTGGGGAGCTCTTCTCATATTTGTTTAAATAACGCACAGAATATAACACCACAACATTTTAAAATACGAAAACATCACAATAACATAAACAAAATGGCGAAACCACACGTCGTTCGACGATGCCGAGTTGTGCAAAAATTCCCAGAGCGAAAAATGTTGATGCCGTTTTTGTGGATTTTTCTACTAGTTTTTTCATCAAATCGGATAAATTTTACTTTTAAATGACCCCAATGCGTTTAAAAAGCTCTAAAATGGAAACTATATTGTAGTTGAAGTACAATTAAGGTAACATAAGATGGCATAGCTTTGTTAGTGCATGTGCAGTAGATTTTTCGCCTTTGGTCTGGCCCAAACAGTGCCGAAGTCAACCGCGATTTTTAATTTTCTTCTTTGTTTTTCAAAGTTATTTTCGTTACACATTTTGCGACCCTTGGGCCATTATAGTATCTCATAGTATAGATAGAGACCAAAAGGCTGAACGGATTTTGATAACAGTGTTATGGCTAGAAAACTAAGACTCCGAAGAGTACTAAAGACTATATTTTGTTTAAAAAAAAATCAATATTGCGCATAAATCCGCTATTGTTGTCTATTTTGAGAAAAAATCTACCCTACTGTTGGTTCTACTTCTAAACCGGAGTTAGTAAGGAACTCAACTGGAGGCATGCGACTGAAAAATATTTCTTTATTCTTTATCAGTGGCGCACAGAAGGAGGGGGGGGGGGGTTGGGGTTAAAACTCCCCCCCGAGAAGCCTGGTTATAGTCACATTTTTGATTCAAATTAAGTATTTTTATTATTGTGTCCTTAACCCCCCCCCCCTCCCGTGTTCAGACATTTTTTCGCATATGTGTGGAAAAGTGTACGATGACGTTAACTGTCGGCAAACTTTTCCGCACATGTGTTGCAAAGTACTTTTCACGAGGAAGGCTCGGTAATGGATTTAGAGGAATTCTATGCATTTTAGGGCAACTTATGGCTTTCTGAGGCATTTTTAACAGAACAATCTGCTAAAAAATGACTTTTGGTGTGCACAAAATGATGATCGAGTCACCCCTCGACATTTCCAGTTTCATTTGATTTCTGCAAGATTCAAGACCAATTTTTACAAAAACTAGTGCAATTCATCAGTGTTCGTAGGAAAAACAGCGTACAAAGATAGAAAGTAACTTTCTTACACTCGCTTGTTGTTTCACTCGGGTAGCGACTCGTTCACAACATTCACGCTCGTGTGAAATTTGTCAGTTTCTTCTCGTGATATATTTATTATGGTAATTAGGTTAGAAATTTCACAATAGATAGCTTGTATTAATAATAACAATAAACATAGGAAGAATAATTCCTGAAGCACTTCAAAAGTGCTTGTGCGGGATATTTTTCGTATATTTTAAGGAAACACTAAATACTCTTAAATATAATAATAATAGAGCTATTTGTAACTCATCGCGGTATACGTATCCGCATCTAGCGAGAACCAAGCACATTAATTGGTCAAAAACTTGTAGCACGTTCGAAAAGAGCAGATATATGCTAATTTAAGGTGTTTCTGAACGCAATAGGTGCTGAGATACGATACGTGTGCAGTGACGATACGTGATACCTAACGCATCTCAACACCTATCGCGTTCAAGAACACCTTAGATTAGCATATATCTGCTCTTTTCGAACGTGGTACAAGTTTTTGACCAATTAATGTGCTTGGTTCCCGCTAGATGCGGATACGTATACCGCGATGAGTTACAAATAGCTTTATGTCTCTAATAGTAGCTTATAAAATCAACTTAAGTGAATGAATTTTGCAGATTTTTCCTTTTTTTTTCTTTCTTTTTTAGTATAGTCGGGTTTTTTGTCTTAGTAAGGAAAGTCATAAGTAGTAAGAGTCATTATCTGGTTTAAGTCACATTTCGGGATATGCATTATAAAGGAGAGGACTTTTTTACCTTAAATATTTTAAATTTATTAGATCATTAAAAAAGGGTCTTCCCTTGAGATAAATCCAGAGTTTTAATCTATTCTTAAAATTTTTAAAATTTTGAATATTTTTTAAATTTTCTGGTAACATATTGTACAATCTGGGAGCGTAGTAGTTAATTGAGCGCTGACCGTGAGTTTTTTGGAAAATTGTTAGGTAAGCACCTTTGTGTCTTGTATTATAGTTGTGTTCGTTAACACTTAGATCTATTTAATATCCTTTTTAATATATTTCAGAATTTCGAATCTAAATAACTGGCGTATGTCTAACACTTTACTTTTCTCAAACAAGCGGTGAGTGGAGTAGGTTTTTTTTATTATAAATAATTTTTATAAACCATTTTTCAAGAGTGTCTAAAATTTTAAATAAGTTTTAGACACTCCCCTTCACCCAATGATTCCGTATGTCAAGTGGCTCTGTATTAGTGATCCGTAGAGAATTTTCAATTGGTCTATACTGAGAAAGTCTCTCAAGTACATAAATTTAGACAATAAACCCCTGACCTTGTTAGTAACACTATTTGTATGTACATCCCATTTGACCTGACTATCTATATAAATTCCAAGATATTTGATTGATGAACATTCAGGTATTTCGGAGTTCCACACTTCAAATGTAATATACTATTTTACAACTTGCATTTGAACTGCGTTTTTTAACTCGTGTTTTTAAAATGAAAACACACTATTTTAGCCACTAGTTTTAAAAACTACTAAGTATATACCCAAAAAAAAACTCGTTTTTTGCCCGCGAATGAGAACAGAATATTTCGAGCATCTTAATGTTTCTAGAACTCAATACACATGGGTTTTATTTAAAACTATGTTTTATAACAAAATCAATGAATAGCGAGCTTTCCCTTAAGTGCGAAATCCGGATCTACGGTTACCATTACCTTTTTTGAGGGAAAGCTCGCTATTCATTGATTTTGTTATTTATTCACCCTCACTAAATCCCTTTTTAAAACTATGTTTTATTTTTGTTCTAAAATTGACTAAAATGTGAAAAGACATAATACCTAAATTAAAGTTGATGTAGTGGAGTCGAGGTTGATGCTTCCCCGTTAAGTATCGCTCGAAAAAAAAAAGAAACACTTTCCATCATTTCCTGCAAGTTTTCAAATACATCTTCTTCAAGTTAAAACGAATTCTGAGTGAACTTTTTTCGACACGATCGATGGATCCATTTGCGGTCTGAAAATTGGCTTTTTATAAAGTGTCATCTAAAAGTTTTCGTTTTTTAGCTTTCATGCCTGTATACCGTTTAATTTATACAAAAAACAGGATAGGTTAGCAATTTGGCTATAACTTAAAGACACGCTATTATTTTTAGAAATTTATTCTTCGATTTATATCAATTCTTGAGTTCTTCCACAAGGTTAAATCTTCCAAAAATTTTGTCTTATTCTGTTCTTAAGGCCACAAAAACGGCATAGATTTCACAACACTGCTTTGCTATTTTTTTGAAAGATCAACAATAGGTGACATCACTAATACCATTTCAAGTGAGATCGTGCAGTGTTGAGAACACGGTGCGAAAAAGGTTTTGATTCTCGGCTTCATGCTTCATTCATGTAAAAGACAACCATCTGTCAAATTGCAGAATCGGCAGATGTACCTTCATTTTTACTTACCTCATATTTTTCCATCGTCATTTCATCTCCTAATTCCTAGCACTGATGAGCAATACAAGTGCGAAATCCGGATCTACGGTTACCATTACCTTTTTGAGGGAAAGCTCGCTATTCATTGATTTTGAGAAAAATTAGTATTCAACATCAAAAAAATTACAAATTCCGTATTATTTTTATCACTTGATATGTATCAATTTATTGGCCGAATATTCGATTATACAAGTGGCCGGTGGCTATACGGAACCTGAATGCCAATACTCCAATCGAACTCACTTCAGTTTCCTTGGGCCTACCTTGGCGTTTCAGAATTCCGGCAGAATATTATCAAATATAGTGTATTTCTTTAAAAAAATAAAAAAATCCAAAAATTGCTGTAACAGATTTCTGTATTATCGAGGAGGTTAAAGAAAAAGCTAGGTAAGATTTTTGATTATTGTTAGCCATGTGTATTTTATTTCGAAAATGAGAGAGTCCAGCAAAAAACTGTTTGAATACGGTTGTGAGGAATTCAAAAATAAACATTCACCTGCCAAATTTCAACAGATTCCGTCTTCTCGTTTCCGATATTCTGCCCGGTAAAAATTGGCCCAAAAAAAGAAAAGCAGTTTTGTCAAATTTATGCTGTTTTTGTGGCCTTAATTTTAGTGAAAATTTTTAAATCTATTTATATGTAATACATCTCCAGATAGACCATTTCCGTCCTTTGAATATATTTCCAATATATATCCAATTTTTATGTTATGTTTGCAACTAATCAACTTTGGAGCACTGTGCACTCACTCTTGAATCGAGAGAAAATTTGCAATTGATCGAAAGTAATTCTCTTAGTCAAAACCAATAAGATTACTTTCGATCATTATCGGACAAAAGTGAGAGAAACCGATTTAAACCGAAGAGTTGGACCAATAAGATGCATACTAGCGAGAGAATTTGACTCCCTGGGAGCAAATTTTCTCTCGATTCAAGAATAGACGCACTGTCCTGTGTCAATTTCCTTTGGGTAAAATACAAGCGCGTTCGCGTTTGTTAGCCGGGGATCCCTCCAAACATGATATATGTCAGTTAATTTATCAACAAAATTAAAAAATTATTTTAATATTTACATTTACACAAAATTCGGAACATTTTGCATGTAAAAGCTGGTATTTTGTTCTTGGGAAATTTAAAAAACTTCTCTAGTGCTTTTTTCAAGCAATTCATAATTCAGTATATTTTTTTATCAATATATATAATTATCTTAAATCAAAAGCGCGCATATTTTTTAGGGCCAAAATCTGCATATTTGGCATGTAAAGATGATTGCATGCTAATTGAATTATTAGTCTTTCATTTATATAATTTCAGCCTTAACACAAATACCCTAGAAATTCACCCACTTCAAGGTTAGGCGCCTCCACCATGTAACAGTAAAGAGGCTCGCACGCTCGGAGGTGCTAACGGTTCGCAATTTCGTAACCCTCTAAAACTTTTCAACTATAAGAAAATACCCGGAGAACTGCCTAGCGCGGTAAAAACTTTTTCCTGTTGAATCTTTCGCTTCGACGACCGGGTTGAGTCAACCCGGAATATTTGCCTAGGGGGTTGAGATACGGAATCTCCCTCTCAAGTCGAGTGTACTCCTAGGCTGGTTGTGACCGAAATTATACCACAAAGTGTTAAAAACCACTAAGGAATTTAATTATAGCAAGCATAAATTGCAAGGCTGCGAAATGGGCTTGAATTACAGTAGAGAGACAATTAGCGTGCGACACTTACGTTATTTAATATGGCTTGCTCTTTAACAAACTCTGGACCCGACTCGATGCCTTGCTGCCAAAACCCACGCTGTGGCAAAACTTCTAGCGCGTTTTTTTAATAAAATCGATCGTTCCATAATTCGCCAAAATGACCGCAGTACCAAATCGCTTACCTGACCTGTTTTTTTTTTGGTGCGCTTTGATCGAACGAATTATAGATTTATCATAATTATTAAATACGCAATAAATTAATTACAGGGAAAATTGTATACCAGTTGTTTTAAGACAATTAGATGCCTTGTTTTTGACAGGTTGCTATGGCAACAACCCGAATTTTTCGGAAATTTTTTCGATCACGTGACCTAGTTAAAAAATTAATAAGTGATAATTTCCCTGCCTTGACAGCTGTCACGTGCAGATGTCAGAATAACAACAGAGGCGTAGGTACAATTTTCTATACATTTTATAAAATTTAATATGACGAATAATAATTAATAAATAAATCATAAAGATATTGGTGAAACGTCATTCCACCAATGCGCTGCAGCCAACTTCGTAGATTTTATGTTTCCTACCTAAATATTTACCGCGTTAAATTGTCATCGACTTTGCAAGAGAATATTTAATTTTCCCTTCTCTCTAGTAGTATAATATTATCAGGGTATGAAGAAATGTGTTCATTTCGGGATTTTGAGGACTAGGACAAAGGGAAAGTAAAAAAAAACTAATACAAACTATTTCAAATACAAAATATCTAGCGTCGAATATAACACATGTGGCTATACACCTATTTTTCCCTATCCTCTAGTACTATAATATTTTGTGATTTAAATAGAATATAATCAACTTGATACAAAGATGCAAACCTTATTTCACTGTACCAGGGAATTGTAAAAATAATAGATGAATAAGTGTATAGCCACAATATAGGTAACACAGACATTCAAAGTGTCAAAAAAGTAATTAAATAGCCACCTTATATTAAAACACCAAACCTCAAAGCAAAACAAACGCTTGCCAAGTTGTCAAAATTTGTATTTTTTTTTGTTTTGAAATAATGTTTGGTATAAAATTTTCGTACCGAATCTCCCGCAAGCTTGAATTAATCTCCGTAAATTTTTTCTCTGTTGCGAATTTTTATAAGAAAATTCGCACTTCGAAAAAATTTTCGGAAATAATTCAAGCTCTAGGGAGATTATAAGTGATTATTTAATATTTTTATATTATTTGGACTTTTTGACCATTCGTTACAATATCTTTTATAAATAGGTAATTTTTCATTTAAATAATTTATTTATCAGTTTAGGTAATAAATATAACTTTTTGAACTAGCTGTGGGTTGCGAGCGCTTTTATGGTTTGTTTGCATTCCCAGACTAATTTTAACGCATATTTATATGTGTTTATGCCTTTTAAAGCCGCTTGACTGTCTGAGAGTATAAAGATATATTTTTTTTTTTGAGGCTCTGGTTGAGACACTCTTGTGTGTGTTGATTGCAAGCAGTTCATCTTGGAATACGCTGGGATATTTTCCCAGTGACTTGGATAGCTTAAAGTTAGGGCCGGAAATGCCCAATCTAGCTCCATTCTCAAGTTTGGAGCCGTCAGTGTACCAGAGCGAGGCCTTCTCGGCTTGCGGTAGTTATTTATTTTTGATTGGCGGTCGTTGATAACCACTTGAATGGATTCTTTAAGTCTAACACGGCCGTCATTTGATTGGTTGGTTTGCTGGAATTTTCCAGTTTTATTTCAGATCCCCAGGCTGGAAACTACCTATCGGGAGTTTGGTTATGGTCACATTTTTACTTCATATTAAGTTTTTTTTATTATTTATCCTTAAACCCCCGCCCCCTCCCACCGTACAGTACAGGGTGTTAAAAATTACATGTTTTCATTGTTTTAATAATAATAAATAAGTTAACTAATATCTCCGGAACCAAAAGAGACAGAGAAGAAACATTTCACATAATTAGATGGTTTACAAAAAAGTATCTGTTCAGAGCTAGGGCGGAGACAATAGTTTTTTTTTAAATGTTTATTTTCTAAAATTTGAAGGGAGCTTTTCATTCTGTTTCCAAAAATATCTAATATGTTGCCTTTTTCTCTAACGGTTTTTAAATAAAATAACAAAAACTTTTAAATAAGAGGATTAGATAAAGAATAACCGAATATCTATTTTCTTGTTTAACTCATTAGTCTTATGGGGATGATTTTCCCATTTTATTTAGAAACCGTTAGATAAAAAGGTAACACATTACGTGTTTTTGAAAACAAAAAGAAGAGAAAAGTATCTCATTTAAAAAAGTACGTCGCCGCCCTAGCTCCGCCTCCTTAATGACCGGTGCGATGATTGGCATCCAAAAAGACAGTTTTTTGTAAACCATCTAATCACGTCAAATTTTACTTCTGTGCCTCTTTGGTTTAGGAGATATTAGGGTGGACTCGAACTTTTGGGACACCCTGTAGAGGAGAGTTGTTATTTAATTAATTACAGATAGTCACAACATACAAATAAAGAAGTAGGGAATCATAAAAGTAATTGATTAATTTAAGTAAGTCTCACTCTCACTGTCGTCGTCTAAATTTAAAAAAATTCTTTCTTTGGGAAATACATGACATGCGATTGTTCTACCTTTGATGGTATCGCAGAAAAATTCAAGGTTGGTGCAACTTTATTCCTACTTACTCAATATAAATGGCAAAATATTTAATTACCCCTCAACTTATCTTAACTTCGGCATATCAGATAGAGTTTGAGAAAATTTACATTTGCGTTAATCCGTACCTGGAATCCCTAGAAGTGGTACTCGAATATCGCACCTCAAACAATAGGTCATTATTAGGAAAAGGGATTTGATTTCCCAAAAAGACCTTAAGCATACCTTAATTGTGACTTGAAGAAAGGGATATAAACACGGCTCTTAAATATTTGGTCCAATGAAATGAAGCTTTAATAATTAAAAAAATATATTTTATTATTACTAAGTTAACTCGCCAGTTGTAGGAAGTTCGCCAGCCAAACTTAAAATTACGTTATAACTTGGTCCTATATATAATTCTCAACTTCGAAACTTCTAGAGAGTCTATTTGTTTACGTTTTAAGAAAAGTTTACTTAACAAACTTTGGAAAATTGTATTAATCAAAAGAATTATGAACATTGAAGAACATTAGTCTTCGAATTAGCTGCTAGGAAAGCGAAGTGAAGTGGACAAGTTTTTCGTAGTTTTCTTAATTTATTTTAAGGGAGGGATTCACCCTCTGATTTAGTTTAGTCAGTCGTAGTCGGAATCTTTTGTTATATTACTAATATAACTAACGATTCAACTAAATAGTTCATAGGTCGTTTTTTAGTCAAACTAAAGATGAGGGCAAAATGCTATTATGCAGGGTGTTTCACAACTTATTATAAAATGAAAAGACACAATACTACTAATTTGTTCAAAAGTTTTCCCAAAACAACAACAAAAATGTGCTTGACTTTACTTACCTAACAAGAAATATAAGCATGAAGCAAGCAAGTGCGTTGCCCGCCCCATATTGTACCACAGAAAGTAAACAAACTATGCGATAGTTGCTGATTGATTTAGTTTTGAATGTCACGCCGCGTTGTGGTACGGAGTATCAGTTTTTTTATGTCCAATTGCACCGAAAATTTGGCTAAATCCTGATTTAATTTTGAATCAGGACTTAAGAAAATTTGTTTGCCCCAGGCCAGACTTAACTTTAAGACGCAGACACTCTGGCAACACTGGAAGTTGCTGTGAATGCATGTTTATCCGCGTCAACCTTCCAAGCCCATTTATGGTAAAAAAACTAATATGAGTTATTAGCAGAATTTTACATTTGCAACAAGCGACTGTTCGTATTATATTTCTTTCTCACAAATCCTTAAAAAACGAACAAAATACAAAAAAAACACAGGTCATTGTGTTTCGCAAATATCTTTTCTTTTTAACCGGTTTTTTTACTTTCTTCCAAAAATCAGCGAACAAACTGCTTTTATCCACTTTCCAAAACGAACAAACTACAATAAAAAAGCATTTTCACAAATAGGAAAATCACTTTAAATTATACCGTGGCTAAAATTAAAACCCGCTTTTTACATTTTCACGAGAAAACGAACCCCACCCAACACAACACAACCCAGTAAACCCTACACAACACAAAAAAAGCAACCCAATCTCAAAAACGACTGTCGTAACTCTAGATACGACTGTCGTAACTTTAGCTAGTGCCTTGAAATTAATATTACGTCTTTTGGAAAATTGTTTGTTTGCCCTCCACAACATATGTTCATGACAGATCGTTGGGCCCTTTCTATTTTAAACTTCATTGTCTTCACCAACGCACTCAAAAAATATGAAAACAAAACAACAGCTGATGGATTTTAGAATTTTTAAGCCTTGCCGAATGAGGTGTTAACCAAACCGGGTTTAACGACTCTTAAATGCAGTCTTAAAATACGGTGTAAATTAAAATCTTCGTCTTAAATTTAAATCTGGTGTTAACTCTGCGGTGCAAATGGACATTAGTGATTTTTTTTTGTGTTTCTGTTGCAAAAAGTGACATACAACTATTCTTTTTTTGGGAAATTAAACAGCGAATTAGTGGATATCCCAACCAGCATTTTTTTCTCTGCAAAAATTGCAGGAATAAATGACTGTATAATTTGCTTGTATAAGGGTTCTGTAACACGCTACTAGGCCGGTTATAAGTGCAAAATGGGCACCACCATATAGAGCAAATTACTTCTCTTGATAAACCCATAAAAACTGTATAAAAGATCTGCGTAACTCTTATGTGGTATTTATACAATAGTTTCAACACCTATCTGTACTATAAGGGAGTTCTGCTGGAAACAATTATACAGTATTTTACTTCTATTGGTACAGCTTGAACTCCTAAAGTAAGAGAAGGAATGTTTTTTTAATGTCGTTTGAATGAAATTTAGATAACAAAATGGGCTTTTAACTATGACTGATTTTTCTTCCACAGACACAGTAGTTATTAATGACGACACCAAAACTATCTTGACAATGAATAAATATTACGCGAAAACTTTACCTATTTTGAATCCCGTTCACCACAATTTTATTAACGAAAACCACTTTACTGTTAATATCCCTATCATTTATTTAAGAAAATTTTCACGCGCCTTTGAAATCTCTTTGTTTGAAGCTTAAAATACTGTCTGACTAAAAATAAAAAGTGACAAAATATATACGGAAGATGTTTGTTTAAGCAAATTATGCAATATTTGTGCATGGTTTATCGTTTCTATAGATAGATTATTAAATTCATAGAAAGACAGAACATTTCTAAGATGGACGTCTTGTTGTAAATATTAAAACATATATTAGCAAGTATACAATAACCATACAGTAATTTTTAGTTGTAGGGATTCCCGTCCGCCTTGGTTTTCCATTATCTGCATCTTTTCCAACTTGAGTGGTCCACGTTTATATTTTCAGATCCTTTCTTTCAGGCGCATTTATCAACTTGAACTTTCTGTTTACTATTTGTTGTTTAAGGTTATGTGAGAATGAGAAATGACGTTTAATTTCAATTGAGCAGTTGTTTTGATTCAAAATTGTTGTATTATTGGGCCTGAAACACTCTTATGCAATACTTTAAGAGCCTAAAGTACTTTGCGGCAATTCTGCTCTATAGTAACACCGTATAAATGGTCTTACAGAAAAAAGCAGAGCTTTTATTGGATATTCCTGTAAACTGTTGCTGTAAGAACGTTCTTACAACAATATAATCATCGCCAAATTGCTTTTAACGCCTAGATGAGTTTTTCGAAACCGTAACACAGTAAACTGGTAATCTGGTGACATTTATAAGGCACTTACTGCCCAGTAGTACATAAAAGTTGTTAGTTGAGTGTTCTTTTAATTTATAAAGGCGCAATTACACAGACGAACATGCTCAAATAAAAGCTCGTGCTAAAGATCTAAAATTTTTTGCGTGAACATTTTTGTGAGCTTTTCTTTGAACATTTTGTTCGGGTAAATTTTTGAGCAAATTATTGCTATCTATTTTGGAAACATATGTTTAAAGATGAGAATAAATAAAATTTCACATCAGTGATCAGTGATCTCAATTCTTTAAAAAAATGGAATACCAACTTTTATTTAAAATTTTTGTTAGCCGACGGCAAGCGAAATATTATTATTGTCTGTACTATCAGTTTTGTCACATGGATTAGGGTTACGTATAATATTTTTTTCTTAGGGTTTTTCCCGGATTTTTTTGCCCGGGATTTTTTCCTAAAGTCAAAAAAAAACCCAGCAAAATTTTTCTTTGCCACAAAAATTATTTTTCAAATATCGGCAAAAAACTCAAAAATTGCACTTTTAAGCGGTAATCCTCGCCTCACGACTATGAGGAGTGGTTGGGAGGGGGACTTTTTTTAAACATATTTTTGTCACTTTACTTTACCTTTAGCTTTTATTGTTGTTTTTTAATTCCTCAGACCAGATTTACCTAGTGAGTTTAAGGTCCCAAGGGTTGCTTAAAAAAGCAAAAGGTTCATGAAAATGCTGAAGATATAGATATTTACTATCAATTTAATGTAATAATCAAGGTCGATTACTGACACTGAACCAACAATATGCAAAGGGCAACATTGCGATTCATAAAGGTGGCCGGCCTACTACCTGCGAAATTCAAAACGCGGGATGATAGATCGGCGACACAGTTTACTAAATTACTGCTAAATTATATTTTTTAGACAAGGGTCGGGTTCGTAGGGTTGTAAAAGTGGGTAATAAACGGGTATTATTTAAACCGAACGTGCTTTTGTTCATATATTTGAGATTTAATAAAATGTATATAGGTTTTTTAATTTGACTTAATTATTATTGTAAAAGACTAAACTAGGAAGTAAAATAAAGGGATATTCTTTTAAACGTAAATTTTTATCATTATATTTTACAGGCAACAACAATAAATAAGTGCCAATTATTATTTTTTTTACTCTCGTTTTTTTAAAACCTCAAAAAAGTTACAAGTATACTGGCATATCCCCTATAAAAATCAGATCAATCGAAGTTGCATATGATGTAAAATGTGAATTTCGGCATCAAATCGTTTTTCCGTCGGAAAGCACTTGATTAAAAATACCTTATTTCAAAACTTTGTTTTTCTATTTTCAGTTAAGTTCAATGAATTCCGATAACAATATATATTTTGAATTTGTAAAGAAATTTTTATACCCCCAATTCTTCAAACAAATTTTGCTCAACATTCTCTCCAAAATTTACGTGTGTTTTTTTGTACGAGATTTTGCTCGAACATTTCTTTGAACATTTTGCTCTAGAGGCTCGTGTAAATGTTTGTCGGCATTTCAACATCAAAGGAAAGTTTGTCTGTGTAAATGCGCCTTAACGAAGCACAACAAACCGCCGCAGAAGCTTACCGAATTTATTCCTGTGTCCCCTTACATTAATAGAGTTATGTCATTATTTGCCCTTTTTATTTAGTTATGAGGTTATTCAGCAATTAGGGGTTTTTTTTCACTTTATACAGGGTGATTCAAAATTCCCCACAAAGACTTTAAGTGTAGGTAGAATTTGTTGTTTTGAACAAGAATTAGTAAAACATATTTGTGTATGCTCTTTCGTTTAAGAGATATTTGCATTTAAAAATTGGTAATATTTTTTGAGAAGCACCCTTTAGTACATGGTAGAAACATCAAGTTTTGGAAACAAAACTTTGACAACTTCAAAATGCTTGCCAAAAGCACACGTAGACTTGCTTGGTAAATTATTTTAAAGGCGATTCCCAAAAAAATACGAAAATTTTACTCCTAAATTCAGAGAAAAAAAAATGAAATATAAACAAATAATTCCGTAACTTCTCTTAAATTAATGATATCCAACCACTGTTCAAATCTTTCTAGGGATCACCCTGTATATATGATACTTCAACGAATCATCTGCGTACTTTTAGTGGTACAGTCATGTCTTGGAAAAATGTTCCCCAAGTGAAACATTTTTGAAGAGGTTTTTCAAAACGGCGTGCTAGTTGTGACACACCCTGTAGATGCACGTTAGGACTTTTGCCACGTGGTTTGAAGTAACAGTCCGAACGTTTGGATTTTAGTCGAAACCTTTATTTTGAAATAAAATAAGACTTTATTATTATTATATATTATATTTATTCCGCAAAAATCTGCGTCGAAAAAAATTACAGGCTTTTTAAACCTATAAATTAACTGAAATTCCTGAAAGCCTTTGCTTAAAAATTTAATTTTTTGGACAAAATATGAATGTTCTTTCTTCTTCTTCAATTATAGTCAATTTCACTGGTGCTATTATCATTGACATGAAAAATGGGTTAAAGCGTAATAATATTTCCTAAAAAAAAATATTTGTGGCACAAATGTCATTATTGTCACTTAGTGTGGTGACTATTACGGCTAAAAAATTACCACAGCGTCGTAAAAATATAAAGTTATACGCAAAAATAATATATTCCACTATATAACTGTATACCATTACTAGAAGCACGAAAAAACTTTACAGTCCGAGGCTTACTTCATAGTTGTCACATTTAATTTCTTTAATATTACTTTTATGAAGTAACGACTCTACTGTTATTAATTTGGTGGCAATTCAGTAGCCTCTACTCAATAAAAAACTACAAAGTTATGAACTCTACAGGGTCGCCTATCTACCACGCAGTAAGAAATAAATGTGCTTATAGTGGAAAAACATTGCCTACTAGTTGTCGCTACTTTACTAACATTGTAAATTATGTTATGTACTTTTATTATAAATGGAATTCAAATCAAAAAATGATGATTAGTGGAGCTTGTAACAATGAAAGTAAAAATGTTAATATTTAAATAATAAAACTGGAAAGACGTTTAATTTGGAAATCCTAATCTCAAATAATTCCAATTTTTTATCAACATTTTAGATAAAACAAGGTAAAAATTGGGGGGGGGGACGGGCGCTTTTTATCAAAAAATCAGAATTTTTAATCAGTAAAGTGCTATGTGTTTATAAATTTAAGATGTTGTGACTTCAGAAAAGTGTTTAATAAAATGGTAATTATTAGGTATAGGTTATGATATAGATACTATTTTTGTTTTCGTCATGTCTTCACATATTTTATGTTGCGTGTCCTGATATAGTTTAGAAAAAGATCAACATATTTTCAATTAATAATCTGGGAAAAGGAAAACCTATAAAAACCCTGTAAAGTCAGAAATACTACTTTATGTGGTAAACAGGACGTCGAGATAACGTGCCCGTTTACTACCCGTGACGAAATAACTCCTATATCAAGAGTAATCATTACCGTCGCGATGTAGTTGAATACGTCGAGCTATAATAGTAGTAAAACCCTCCCAGTGGCGGTCCCAGGGGAGGGGGGTGGGGGGGCTCCAGAAAAAAGTAGACAACAAAGATGCTGGTGGTACTTCTGAAGGCCTTGGAGAAAAACGAGAAATTGCAAAACGTTCCTAAAGGCATTCTAGAGTCCCTCCACAGTATTTTGGGACAGTTTCAAACAGACGAAAACCACGATATTAGAATTTATAAAAAAGTTTTAGACAAAATCATTTCGGACATAAAATCAAGGTTCAATACCGAGACTAAGTTATTTTGACCTGAACATATTCATACCAAGTTTTATACAACTTAAAACCAAAATCAGGGAAAAATTAACTAATGTCATTTCCAAATACTACATACTGTTTGATTAATACAAAACACAAATTCTTAAACTTTTATTGCTAGAAGTCAGTATTTGGAAACAATATTAATCAGAAGTAGGTAAAAGCTTAAATCAATACATATATGATAACGTTTTCGAGGCAATGAACAAGGGTGACGATATTTTTCCGTTGATAAAAACATTCTTGGATGTTTGTCAGTAGGTAATGCTTCGTCAGAAAGAAGCTTCTCCTGCCTCAGAAGATTGAAAATATAAGTACTTAAAAACACTATGATGGAAATTCGTCTGACGGGCTTAACGTTGTTGCATATCAACAGACATATTGAAATTGATATTGAGCAAGTCATTGACCGGTTTGTTTCAACTCAAAAAAGCTTTTTAGATCTCTTAGGTTCTGTTTGTGGTTTGTTGGTTATCTAAGTTTTTTATAACTGAAAAAATTATACGTACTTAAACGCAGATTTCAGATTTCACCCTGAATTTAAATTTTTTACGAAAATATTTAGGGCATAAATTGCGGCGCTATAACACCTGTGATATTTGCGCTTCGAAACCATTGATCAATTGGTACAATTTTAGTTTAATTTTAAATCCAAAAATGCATTTTTCAGTGCAATTTTCTTTCAAATTTTCAGCTGTGGCGCTATGATATGTTGAAATTTACGATTTTAGGTTAATTTAATTCAAAAATTGCATTTTTAATGTAATTTTCCAAAATTTTCGGCGCATTTAAACATTTTTCAAAATAAAAATGTATGAAATAAACAACTTAAAATCTTGTAGTTAAAGTAAAGCTATGCTTTTATTCTAATTTTTTTCCTATCGAAACCCCCCCCCCCCTTTTCAAATGGTTGGGACCGCCACTGGCAATCCTAATAATATTTTCCACATATATGGGGTAAAAGTCCGCAAGTTCATACTTTTATCGACCAGTTTTCTTGTACTCTTTCCCCTTTACAGTCAGGGCTTATTGGTAAAATAAATAATTTGTGGTTTGTTGGTTATCTAAGTTTTTTATAACTGAAAAAATTATACGTACTTAAACGCAGATTTCAGATTTCACCCTGGATTTAAATTTTTTACGAAAATATTTAGGGCATAAATTGCGGCGTTATAACACCTGTGATATTTGCGCTTCGAAACCATTGATCAATTGGTACAATTTTAGTTTAATTTTAAATCCAAAAATGCATTTTTCAGTGCAATTTTCTTTCAAATTTTCAGCTGTGGCGCTATGATATGTTGAAATTTACGATTTTAGGTTAATTTAATTCAAAAATTGCATTTTTAATGTAATTTTCCAAAATTTTCGGCGCATTTAAACATTTTTCAAAATAAAAATGTATGAAATAAACAACTTAAAATCTTGTAGTTAAAGTAAAGCTATGCTTTTATTCTAATTTTTTTCCTATCGAAACCCCCCCCCCCCCTTTTCAAATGGTTGGGACCGCCACTGGCAATCCTAATAATATTTTCCACATATATGGGGTAAAAGTCCGCAAGTTCATACTTTTATCGACCAGTTTTCTTGTACTCTTTCCCTTTACAGTCAGGGCTTATTGGTAAAATAAATAAAAGTCCTTTTATAAGGCGTTTTAATTAAGAATTTTTTACAGAAAGAAAAATGGTTTTGGCAGGCCGCTTTAGCCCTCTGGATTTTTTTGTCTTAAAACTTTTTGTTCGCCGTTTAATTTAGGAAATGCTGAATATTAATTATTGCGAGATTAGAAGCATGAAAAACAAAATTGAAGTTTGCTAAAAATAAAAATACATTGCACAAAATAAAAAATCGTATACTTTTTGAAAAACAAACTTTTATTTAAACTGTATATATTTTTTTAATAAGTTGATTTTCTATGAATATAATTTATCTATTTTAGTATATGCAGCGGTCCGTGTTCCTCCGCCGCAACTTTGTTCGGTCACCTCTCATAAGAGTCTGGGCGGTGACAATATCAATTTCTGTGCACTTGATTAAAATTCTGCGGCGCAGTTGGCCTTCATTTTGAGCAGTCCAGCCTCCGGCGTACACTTCCCTTGTCAAGTGGGCGCAAAAGTCTTCAATGGGGCGAGCTTGGGGCAAATTAGGGGGATTGTCATTTTTTGGTACATATGGAATATTATGCTCGGGCCAAAACATAATTTCGCCTCCAGCATGATGTTCTTGAATGAACTCATTGAGTTTCACTAGGCCGATATCAATATAAACGCTGCTAGTTAATGCTTCGCCCCGTACATGTCCTATATATGGTCTTGCTATACCCATTTCGGAATTTCGGAAATTGCACACCACACTAAAATTTTATCAGCGAATTTGGCTTTTTCTTTGAATCTTACGTTGTCTGGAGTCCCCTCTATATTATCGGTGTAAAATATTTGATTGCCTGGAATTTCTGCGTTTTTAAAAGTGAAGTACTTTTCATCGTCCACTACGATAGATTTGTTATTCGCAAAATGAACACGTCGAAGAGAACGACAACGTCTAGGTATCCGGGCAAGCTGATTAGGGTTGTATTTTGGACATTTTTGCCTTTTGCGGTATTTTTGACTATTTCTGCTCAAAATTCTACAAATAGTACTTTTTGAAGATTGTTTTCTTCTCGCTAGTTTCCTTACAGACACCCCGACCTTGTTTTTAGCCAACCCTATTACTCTGCACTGAGGGGGAGGGGTGAAAATCCTTGGTCTTCCACTTTTCGGGAGGTTCATACAAGGAATACCTTGTTCGCATTCCAATATGGTTCGATAAATGGTTCTCCTGGATATATCTTTGTGTTGAAAGATTTGCACTATTTCAGCTTTAGGCATTCGCCCAACCAAATTATAAATAGATTTTCTTATTTCAAATTTGTAAGACACTTTTTACAACTGACTTAAAACATAAATATGTCAAATTGAAACCTAGGAAACAAGGAAACTTTTGTTACCAAAGCCATCTTGGTAAGTAACTTTTCTTTTGAGCTCCTTAAACTTTGTTCCAAAACTTATGGGACACCCGTTAAACAAAGAAGAATTACCAATTGCATTTATTTGTCACATATATTTAAGAGCATATTCATAACAAACACATGGTCTCTAATAAGGTCACTTTTGAACTGAACGGGATAATGAAATAAGTTTAAATTTCGTCCCGTTTGAAAATCCTTTTTTCTTTGAGGTCCCGAAAACGAATAAGCAATAAGTGAAAAATATTTATTTATCTGGATTTTATTTTACTAAAAAATTAATAGGCCATATCTCCGTCTACGTACATGCATATTTTTTTTTAAACTGCCAAATTTTCAACGACATTTGTACGACTGATTGGCTTTTTTTCGTGCTTTGGCTTTGCTTCTTGATAGATTGGGGTTACTAATAAACAAAGAGCGATATAAAAAAATTAAAAGAAGTTTTCTAGTCACATAATTTTAATAAAAAATAAGCTTTTACCAAATAGAAACAAGAAAAATATTTTTTGTGAAAGTGTGTTTCTTGTTGACTTGATAAATTATTCATATATTATACTCGGTATTGGCAGAGATATCTTACCCAACGAGATGCGACAGTCGGAGTCAGCATCTTTCAAGTTCGGGGTCCCGTTTTTTGTGACCTTGATTTCGTATCCATCGCTGTAAATGAGTGTTAGACCCACTCCGATTGGCTCGTCAGATTTAGTCCATGAGCCGAAGCCGAAAAACCGGTTTAATTTTTTGATGTATTAATAATTAATTAGCTATACGTAGATAAAAAGCAAACGGATTTCTTGGAGAAGGGAAACAGAAAGATATTTCAAATAAATTTCAAGTAATTTTTTAAATTCGGTATATCATTATTAAAAAGAAATACAAAAACAATCAAGGCTGAATTATTTTACGTTTAATTAAGTCAAAAATTTCGACTGATTACCAAAATATTTACGGATTTATATTTTTAAGGGTACAGCAGAGTAATGGCGTCTCGACAGCTATGGTATTTAATGTGGCACAAAAATATAATTTGAAAACACAAAAGTAATTTACATTTAATAAAGTCAAAAATTTTCACTGATTACCAAAATATTGATTGATTTTAATTTTTGTTAGTATAGCATAATGGCGTTTTGAGAGCTATAGGTATTTAATGTGATAGAAAAATATAACTTGAAAACACAAAATAAGTAATCATGCCTGAATTAATTTGCATTTAGCAAAGTGAAAACCTACAACTGCTTACTTTATTGTACTCATTAGGTTGCCTAAAACTTATTTTATGTATTTGTTATTAGTATTTCAACCAACCAACCAACAGAGCAATAAAAAAATTTTCTCGTTCCTGTAAAATTAATAAAAATGCACATAGCAGGTTTTAGGGTGTCCATGACGATATATCATTATAAGTAAGGAGGCATTTAAATATGTAAAAGAGTTTAAAAACATATGTGTTACCGTTTTTGTAACTCTAGGAAAAGAGAAAAAACTGATGCCCATACCAGTTTTTGACGCACAGCCGCGATAAGTACACCAAGTGCCCGGCATTATTCAAAATACTGATAAATAAATCAAAACCAAAATGTGGCAGGAACGATGTGAAAAATAGAAAAACAAATAAACCCACACCAACAAAATGCAAAAATCTCTCGGCCTACTCGGACCAATAAATCAACGAGCGGGTCAGGAGGTTTTGAAGCTTAGACCCGCAGTCCCGATCATGCGCATAAAAACCGGCTTGCTGACTGTCGCATCTCGTTGGATAAGAGATTTCTGGTATTGGTGAACTTTACATTTTTTAAATTTATTTTTATTTTGTATTGCAGATAAACTATCAAAATGGCGGCGTTTGTGGCGAAGCAAATGGTCGGGAACAAGCTTAATGCAGTTAAAGGTAAGAATATAATTGTATTTTTATAATATATTTTGTTAATCCAACTCCTCTCTTCGATATAGAATTATAACGTGTATTAAAAATGATTCCATCAAACTATTTTCTTTAAAAATATTTTCTAACATTTTCTGTTTCTATAAAAATATGTTTCGTTTAAATTTAATTCTATAACGCATATATTTTCTAGCGTTTTGATGTTCCCGTCATTTAATTTTCGAGAAAAATTTTTTGGGACCAATTATTTTCTTCTATTTAGGGATTCTATAGGGACCCATTTAGCAGATACTTTCGAAACGCTTTTTTCTCAAGTAAAAACGACAAACAAATATTATTTAAAAGAGAACGTCAGCGGCAAGCAGGCAGCGGCAACATTTTTAAACTATAACGAAGGCTTTATAACCCATATAACTATGAGATACTATAATGGCCCATGTAACAATACAATAACTTTTAAATATAAAAAGAAAATAATGTAAAAATCAGGCCAAAGGCGAAAAATCTAGTGCGCATGTCTGACGCAGTCACTCGCACACAGAAGAGTTTGTAGCTCTTAAAGAGATTGAAAGAGTTATTTCGGAAAATGTAAGGGTAAAGTCGTTATTGTGTTCTGTAAAAATTTGATTTTATACTTTATCAAAATTAGAGCATGTTCTAATTGCGTGAACAAATCCATTATTTTCTGTATTACATTGCTGAAATCAAGCTCAAAGTTTTTGACCATTTTGGTGCAGTTTGGTTGCACACAGACAGATGTAAGGAAAAAATCAGTGACTAAGGTCTTTCCTGATGTACATTGCTGATTTTTGTTTCGTATATGAATGGGTAAAAAATATTTTATATTTTTTTCTCAGAACTCTATGCTTTATCATCTGGAGGAAAGAAGCCTTTCAAAATTGGTTAATTCCGGGGGTTTTATTACCTCGTAAAATTTTGGAATATCAAAATTTAGTCAAATATGTTGTCGAATAAGGGAAAATTCTGCGTACTTTCGTCTGGAGAAAGTTCAACTATCGATTTTATTTATTTTTGGATTATACAGAGGACAGCAGAATGATAAAAAAAATAAGTTTGGATAACAACGGGTAACAATTACCTAGAGGCTCTCTATACATTTGACAGTTATTGTTTTACCAGAGGTGGGCAATGAAATGGAATTATCTTTTGTTGTCTCTTTTTATAAGTTCCCCAGACAGTTTTTGAAAGATTGATTTTTTTTGGTTAGTAAAATATGTCAAGCTTTTTAAAAAAAATAACAGAAATAAATGGTTTATACACACGGTAGATATTAAAAATGTAAATAGTAGGTAAAATATGGAAACATAATGTGCTATTTATTAACGAAGTACATGCTAAATGCGTATGTTTGTACCTACTGCTTGTAACTCACTTATGTTGCAAATTCGGCTATTTTTATTAATTTTCCAGCTTGGTAAATGCATGTTTTCTTTTCGCTCTCCCTGAGTTTCTTTTTCCGTTAGACAAAGGAACAATAGAAATTCGTCACACAAATAGAGCAAAATTCCATTTTTAAACCTCACGTTTATTAATCAAAAATCTGACAATGACAAAGTTACTGATTGTAAGGGGTTACCAACCATCATTGCCAACACACAATTTCAAACATTTCTGTAACAAACTGTCAAATCCAGTTGCTCACCTCTGGTAAAACAATAACTATCAAAAATCGTATACAGGGCTTCTACAATTACCTACTTAAAAAGTAAAACGCGTCTTTAAAATACAAAAGTTTACTTTGGCAGCTCAGTTTGAAAATTTGGCACTTCATTGATATTTCAAATATTAATGGCAGTAGATTTAAGCAACTGCCTACTTGGAAAGTTAGCTTAACACGCCAGTTTTTCCATTTAAATTGTTCGAAATTAAGTGGGACAGACTTTTCTTTCTTATAAGTCTGCCTCTTAAAATTTGATTAGGGCCCAGTCACTTGGTCTCGGGGCCATCTTCTGGCTGGATTTTATACTAGTGTGGTTCTTACTCGAGGATGTGGTATGGCTTGGCAGAAGTCTGTTTCAGGTCTAATAGCGTTTTGCAAAATTTTGTCTTGGTTCATGTTTCTGGATTCTGCTGTCACTTGGCAATGGCAAGTTAAGCGAACCTTGTGAAACACCAGCTTACGTGCTTATAATTCTCCTACAACATAGAAACATGGGACTGACATTGTCATTGGCAAAAAACTGACGGTCCGATTAAATTTCAAATGAATTGGTTTGATGGTGTACTAGAACCCTTTAAAGCTTCTGCCATTAATGTATGAGGGTCATTCCATATCAAATCAACCAAAAAATCACAAAAATTTTACGCGACCAATTCCAATTTTGATGATTTTTGGTATATATTTTCTTCTTACCATAAAAGTTGAAAATGCAAATTTTTAGATTTTTTTGATTCGTAGTTTTTTTTTTTTAATTTTTCAAAATAAAAAAGTCAGCATTTTGACCTTAACAAGAATGAACAAAACTAGCAATATCTCGAGAACCACTTACACTAGGAAAGTAATAAATGGCTCATTTTAAAGTCATTTTGAAGCTCTTTTTTTATGAAATATCACAACATAATTTTAACAAAAAAAAAATTGAAAATAAAAAATTGAAAAAAAAAATTGAAAAATTCAAAAAGGCCATTTTTAATTTTTTTGAAAAAATATATAATTTTGGTCAAAGTGTTACTTAATTATCCACAAAATTTTATAATGGAGAAATGATGGGTTCAATGTCAAAAAAAATATCAAAAATATTAAGTACATTAAAAATCATGCATTTAAAAAAATAAACATATTTTAGGAGCACCAATAGTGCACTGGATATTAAAATAAATAAATTTGTTGGATGGATACAGGTTTTAAAAAATACCCAGAGGCTTTATCTACAAATTATTTTATTTTAAACTCGCAAAAGAAATAAACAAACTTTTCTACTTCGTTGATAAAAATTAGACAGAAAACACTAAGACTAACTATATACCTTAAATTTATTTTTTTAACTTTCTTTTAAGAATTTCTGATGAATCTGACATTTCTTTTTTGCTGACATTGTAAGTTCTGCCAGTAGCAGTGTTGGGTTCAACTTTTTTTTATAAGACTTTCTGGTTTAATAATTAAAATATCTTGAGGTGTTGGGTAAAAAAATGATGAGGCAGGTCCTCGTGGATGAAGAAAGCTTACTTTCAGTTCTCCGCTCTCATTATTTTTCCCCAAGACACAAGCCAGCCACCAAGCACTGTCATATTCTACAGTGACAAACCCTGACTCGATATTTTGCAAAATAATGCTTCCACCTTTAAAAAGATTATGTGTTTCGACCTCTAAGCATGTAGAAAACTGTTTTGCCAAAAACGTGCTTTCTGTAAGAGGAATTACAGCATGAATTTTTTGTGTCCCCGGTATTGTTAAGACTTCCGCAAATCTTTTATTCAAAATTATTTCATGATTTGTATAATCTGCTTCTGTGCAATATTTAAAATCAATGCCAGATATGTTTCCTTCACACCAAGTAAACAATTGTAGAGGTGTCATTATTTGATTGTCATAGGGCCTCTGCAAACTGGCTTTGGCAGCAAGTCTTTTAACAGTTCCTCCCAAGCCATCGCAGGCACTTTTGCCATGCGAGGTGGCAAAATAATGCCACTCTGCTTCAACACCAAAATCTTTTTTATGCAGGCATATATTCAGAAAATTCTTTTTGTTTTTGTACTGCGCAGCACATCCATCCGAAAAATAAAAATTTTTGTTAAGTCCTGGTATTTTGATTTTTAAATCAGGCATTAATTTTTTTAAAAATAAATGAAATGCAATTGTATTATGTGTCAAGCTTTCCGAAATAAACACATAATTCAGGTTGTGCAGTTTACCATCACTTAGAAAATAAATGGCAAAAGGGTGGAGGGTTGCCTGGCTGTTATTCCAATGATAAGACTGGACTTCATCTTGCATAACAAAGGAATAATTTTCCGCAAAGTCGCAAGTGATCAAAGACTCTCCAGGTTTAAGGTTAATTTTTTATTTCATTGTATCTATCTTTTTGCATTTTTGCAATAAAAGAATGTGATTTAAGTTTTACAAGATCATCAGTAAATTCCTGGACAAAATCATCACTTTTCTTAACAACGGTTTCCATAGTACACCTATCTACTGAGACCCACTTTTTAAATGAGCCCTCATCAATTAATTCTTCCTCAAATTTTTCTATTAACGTATTTTTAAACTGTTCTACTCCAGGACATTGGTTGCATCTATTGCTTAAAAAACAGTCCACTGAAGGTGGATTACACATTAGTTTATAAAGGCAATCATGATAAGATATTGCAAGAGGCCTGTTATTTTCATCATATAGCTTATTTAATTTGGAGCCATTGAGCATTAGTTTTATATTTTGATGTATAGTACATACACATACAGTATGAGTCCCACTTTTTCCTGCCAGTATACAGTTTTTGGGTCGCAGTTCACAAAATTTTGAAAACCCAATTTTTTCATTGGGGTACTCAGTTTTAAACAATGCATAAATTTCTTTTAAATTAGCTAAGACTAATTTTTTTTGTACATATTCTTTTTCAGCTCCATATTTTCTGATAACAACATAATCTTTTTTACCTGGCATGGTAAAAATCTACCACTATTTGGGCCACTCTATCACTAAGGGTCTTTCCCGGTTTGGGGTTAGGAGAACATAATATCCCATTGTCCTTAACTAACTGTTTTACAGCTCTGGCCAAATATTGAGAAACTCCAAATTCTTCTTCAATCTTCTTTCTACTCCAACTTTGAGGTAAACATGATAAAACTAGTATTTTCTCACTCCTCTTTTCGGTTTTTAAAAATTTGTCCTTTAACTGCTTAATCATTTCACTTGCGTCACTCTGGCATTCCTTTACTAGCGTTGAATCTGATTCCTTTGTAAATGCTTTCGCAATTATATGCTGTACAATATCAATTTTTTCTTTGTATACATTTTTTCTTTTAATCGGCGACACACCAAGAAGCTCCAATGACTTGTTTAAAAGAGTAAATGATTCAGCAGGATCTTGAAAATCTGGATCATTTTCTGGAACTTGACTGGGTCTAAAAAAATTTAAAAAGTTAGTTTTTTATAAGAACTTAAAAAGGGGGTAATAGCTGACCCAAAATGTGTACATAATGCCAAGAAATTTGTACATAATGTCTGTATTCTCAAAATGCCATGCAAAATAATGCCATGCAAAATATTGCCATGAGATTTTTCCACTCCGTACTTGACGCAATTGGTTTAGTTTATTAATTTTATATTAAAAAATACTATTTGTTACTTACCCTGCCTCATCTTCTTCAGATGCCTTAAACTCCTTTGAAAGCTTTAGTCTACAACCATCACAGATTTTCATTCCCATTTTGACATTTTTGTAACTGCACATCCACTTGGTCACATTTCTTAATTTCCCAAAATGCTTGATTTTTAACTCTAGTGGATCACAGCACTTTACTTTATATTTAGTCCATCCACTTGCCTCACCCATAGTTGAAACTTTTAAAATTACACAGAGATGACTTCTGATAAACCTTCAGTCGAACTATTATGTATCGATTATTTGGAGCTGTATCAGGAAGATACTTGCCAAAAATTTAAAATCAATTTATGCAGGAATTTTCATGTCAGCAAATCCCCACAATGTACCTAAACAGACCAATAAAATGAAGGAGGTGTGTCCTTAATGTTAAACAGGAATAAACCGGCAGTATTTCACAAAAGTATTGGCAGGTTTATACAGGCATATTTTCCTAAGAATTGGAACATCCAATAGTACGTCTCCGGTGGAAAAGAGGTTTTGTAAGTAAATATTACAATGGGGGGCAATGTTAAATCAAAAATTTTTTTTTTAATTTTTTTTTTCAATGTATGTTATGCAATATTCTCATATGAAAGGTCTTTATAAGAGCTTTAAAATGAACATTCACCTACTTTTCTATTATAAGTGGTTCTTTGGATATTCCTAATTTTGTGCGCACATGTTAAGGACAAATAAGTGACTTTTTCGATTTTTAAAAATTAATTCAAAATAAACAACTGGTCAAAAAAGTTTGAAATTTTGGATTTTCCAGTTTTTTGGTAGGAAAAACATGTATACTAAAAATCATCAACATCGGAGATGGTGTGGTAAAATACCCTGGTTGACTTGATATGGACTGACCCATGATTAAACCAATTTGCTGAAATATGTGATGGATATCAAAGGTTTCACATTTTTAAGCTCGGGCCTTTATGTCAGACTATATCAAAGGCTTTTTCTGCGTCTAAATATATACGACTGCGTTGTGCATTATTCGGTTAAATAAATAAATAATAGTTTATATCTCAGCAATACATAAAAAGTAAACATTTTTTTGTCTACAGTGAAGATAAATAAACATTGAAGGTGCTGAAGCAACAAATTGCTTGTTAGAACCGGGTGTCTAGTTGGGTTTTTTTGTCGTCAAAATTAGAGAAAAAGTCACATTCGGGTTTCAGTTCACAATTAAATTTAAAATCTAAATCTAAAATAATTTTGTCTTTTGTGGTAGATATCTTGAAATCCAAAATAGTGGACTAAATTAAAATCAACTTTTTTTTTGTGCTCTACGTTGATTTTAAATTCGTCCACCATCTTGTACTTCAATACGGCCACCAAAAAAGCAAACATTCTTTTTAATTATGTATATAATGCAGTTTGTTTAACTCAAATCGTTAAAAAATCTCAAATGTTTTGAAAAATTAATATTTTCTTAGTTTTTATGGCTTAGCCAATAAACCTTATGGACAAATCCTGTCACTGACAAAGTAAACATAATTATACAGGGTTCCTAAGCAAATCCTTAGGGGGCC
Organism: Oxystoma pomonae; assembly: GCA_963921995.1. Lineage (NCBI taxonomy): Eukaryota > Metazoa > Arthropoda > Insecta > Coleoptera > Brentidae > Oxystoma > Oxystoma pomonae. The sequence continues at coordinate 23,034,602 of OY998164.1, read as the reverse complement.
AAGCAGCCGTGTATAAGACGCAGACAAAAAAGAAGACAGAAAAGGATGGGCATGGGGCGATGTTGTCACTACATCTCAGCAATACATAAAAAGTAAACATTTTTTTGTCTACAGTGAAGATAAATAAACATTGAAGGTGCTGAAGCAACAAATTGCTTGTTAGAACCGGGTGTCTAGTTGGATTTTTTTGTCGTCAAAATTAGAGAAAAAGTCACATTCGGGTTTCAGTTCACAACTAAATCTACTTATAAAAATTACTTTGTTACTTTAATACATATAATCGGTTTATTTAAAAAAGACAATGTATTTCATTTCTGCTTATTTGTAGTAACCAATTTTTTAGATCTTTTTTAAATATTTTGTGAAAGATTTGTTCTTTAAGATGCCTTGGCCGTAGATTATAACATTTTGGTGCCATGTGGCTAATACAAAATTATGATTGTTTTCCACAAACCAAAACTACACTTTTTTTCACTCGACGCGCGTTTCGCTAACAACGTTAGCATCATCAGGAGACGATAAACAATGAACTAAATTAATCTACGCTCTATCTTATATACAATCCTTTAGTGGACGGAGATAAGACTAATAAATTGTGATTGATCACGATTTTTAATCCTACCTCCCCTCAACCAAAGAATAAAGTGTACTAAACGGGATAGGTCCTCTATCTTTATTTAAACTATTTCTGGATTTAATGATTTCCATACTTTCATATGCATTCAAAAGTCTTTTGTTTGGTACACTTTTTAGAAGTTTTAGGTTATCTAATGTGAATCTATGATTGTTTTCAAAAGCATGCTCGGCCACACTTGACTTTTGTGTTCTTCCGTATTTTAAGTGTGCTAAGTGTTCTTTAAAACGTGTTTGAATAGAGCGTCTCGTTTGGCCAATATATTTTTTATCACAATCCATGCAACTAATTTCGTAAATTCCACTTTTTTCTAGAACTGTAGTTTTATCCTTGGGATTTCCTAGTAAGCATCTTATTGTGTTACCGGATTGATATACTAATTTAAGACCGGTGTTATTAAATACTTTCTGCAATCCTTTCATATAATTAGGATTATACGGAATTGATACAAATTTTGAGTCGCAGGTATCTTTTTGTCTGAAAAAGGTAGAATTCCGAAAGGTCTTTTGAAAAGAATGTCTATTTATTAGCTTATTTATTAAGCCTTCGTCGTAACCGTTTTCGCCAGCTATATTCCTAATCCTATTCTTTTCTGCTTCAAATCTTTCTTTGTTTAAGGGGAAATTTACTAATCTATATGTTAAAAAGTGCAAACTTGCAAGCTTATGTTTTAAGCAATGAAAAGATTAATTTGGAATATACCTGTTGGTGGCCGTGCCTTTTCTGTATAGGTCAAAGTCCAATTTATTTTTATTTCTTATAACTAAAGTGTCAAATCACATCACATCACAAATCATTTCTTATAACTAAAGTGTCAAATCACGGACATAGATGTGGCTAATAGATCTGTGACTATGTCATGGGTTGCAGTTTGAAGTGAGATTTTGTGTTTATTAACTGACATTAAAACACCAAAAAAATACAACTGTCTAGTACTTTTACTTCCCTAAACAATAGGTCACTAGAAAAGAATGTATTATTATTATTTGGTTTACCATCCTGGTTGTTTGGGGGAACATGCTTCAATTGTGACTTTAAACGGTTTTGATGGTAAAACATTTTTGGTGATTGAGAGTTCTTGGAGTCCTTTCTTCTTCTGAATTCACTTGTAGTATAGGACAAAGCAAAAACTTGTGACTATCTACCTGACTTGTGTCAAAAGTATACCGCACCGCACTTTAAATAAATCACCCGGAACGTATTTCTCCCCAAAACTGGCTATTTTAGTGTAAAAAATGTTATGCGAAAACAATTTGGACAAAACGGAATTCACCCGACCTGCAATTTCTCCGACCAAACAATTTCCGATTCGCTTGATAATGCGCTTGCAAAATTACATGCGAAGTTGCCGGTTAGCAAGGGGTCTCTCATTTTTTTTTTTTTTGATGGGATCGAGGAGTTTAATAAAATAAAGTTTAAAAGATCAGGATTTAACGAAACATTAAAAACTTTTGAGCGGTCGGCCTTTGCTCATTTGGGATTTGTTCTTTCGGCGAAATTACGGGTCGGGATGGTTACGTTTCGGGCGAATTATTTTTGGTAGTTTTATTTTCGGGCGTTTTCTTTATGGCCAGATTAAATTTGGCCGTTTTATTTTCGGAAATTTTCAGGGTCGGCTGCATTATAATTCGGAATTTGTACGATTCCAAGGAAAAAACTATTTCTGAAATTATGTATTTTTATGTTTGTGCCATCCTGCACTAATATTTAATACAAAAATCAAAATCTTCCACATACATCTTAGAGAGTAACCGCCTATAAACCTGTAAAAATGCCTCAAAATTAAAAAAAAATATATATTTTAAAAGTATAAAAAATAGAATACAATAAGGTATTTTATTTTAAGTAAAAAATGTAAAATAAACTTTTTTGTAGCCCGTTTAGTAACATCTACACTTTTCTCACAAAAATAATCTAGTTTGAAATTCTACAAAAATGGTCAATTTTATTGGCCTTTTTTGCACCAAGGTTTCATCAGGAATTTGGCGATAAAAAAATAAAAGGCCCAATGCAAAAGATAGCTGGGTTCTTTGTCCATTATTTGTATAATAATAATAATTTACTTTGTCAAAGTGACAAGACTTGTCCATAAGGTTTATTGGCTGAGCCACAAAAACTAAGAAAAAATTAATTTTAAAAAACGTTTGAGATTTTTTACCGATCTGAGTTAGACCAACTGAATTTTATTTTAGTCAAAAATAATTTTGTCTTTTGTGGTAGATATCTTGAAATCCAAAATAGTGGACTAAATTAAAATCAACTTTTTTGTGTGCTCTACGTTGATTTTAAATTCGTCCACCATCTTGTACTTCAATACGGCCATCAAAAAAGCAAACATTCTTTTTAATTATTTATATAATGCAGTTTGTTTAACTCAAATCGTTAAAAAATCTCAAATGTTTTGAAAAATTAATATTTTCTTAGTTTTTATGGCTTAGCCAATAAACCTTATGGACAAATCCTGTCACTGACAAAGTGAACATAATTATACAGGGTTCCTAAGCAAATCCTTAGGGGGCCAAGCAGCCGTGTATAAGACGCAGACAAAAAAGAAGACAGAAAATGATGGGCATGGGGTGATGTTGTCACTACATCTTACAGGTAGTAAATCCATTCCAGGTTGTTGTTTTCTAATGTTTTTTTCATTTTCATACGTTTAGGACTGGAATAAAAATTGTTTTTGCTCAACTTTAATACCAAACTGATGAAAGATATCGAAAAAAAAAATATTTTTCGGCTTTTCATTTTGTAACCATTGTCCTTACGCACTGTTTACAGGCTGGGGACTGAGATACATGCAAATGCCTAACCTAAAGCGTTCATACACGGCCGGAGAAATCGACTGACGCCTTCGAACGTCCAATCCGGGTTTTGCACTTTGATTCGAAATCAAAAAGGAGGAACAGTCAGATGTGGAGCCGTGCACAAATTACGTAACGGTGATTTTACCAATTTTTGACCCCCTCCCTATGTAATGTTTTGTAACGGTTTGGCACGCCACTCCCCTAATATTACGTAACGATTTCAAGACCACTACCCCCCCCCAAAAAAAAACTTCACTTATTTTCATTCCAAATTTTCTTAGTTTCACATAAATGCAAACGCTGTCGAAAACCCCCCTCCCCCCTACGTAACGTTTTGTAACCCCCCTCCCCTCTATGACCATTACGTAATTTGTGCACGGCCCCTGTAATCCCAGTGGAGGAGGGCGAGAAAATTGATATTTTTTTCTTAAAAATTATACTCTTTAGACCTATTTCTTTGCGTTCCCGAAATGACGTAATTTTTGAAAAAAAATTGTAAGCGGCGCCATTTTTATTTCGTGCTTTGTTTTTCTAACATTTTTGCGTTCGGCTAATTTAATTGAAAAATGTTTGCCTGCGGCGCCCTTTATCTTCTCCCTCGAAACCAAGAACCCCCGTTTGAGGAAAACTGATCCCGCCTCTGTTTCTAAATTTTTTCGAATAAAAGTAGAGTATGACCATGGGGGAAATAATTTTTTCTACGGTATGACGAAAATTTCGAGAAAATTGAAGAAAAAAATAAAAAAAAGTGGCAGAGCTCAAGTTTTTCGTAAAAAAAAACGTTTTTTGTAAAGAAACAGAGCAAAATAAATCTTTTCACCCCTTTTTGGGTGTTACAAATATTGGCAGCCCCTTATTTTTCGCTGCTACCCTCCCGCTAGTTTTGAAGAATTGGTTCGCTACATGTTTCGAGATCATGTCATGAAACACCTCGAAAATATCAAATGTAGTGTAGGGCCAGATTTATTTAAAATCAATAATATCGCAAGCAAAAAGCTCTGCAGGAAAAACAGCGCCGTTTATTGATTTCTTTGGCTGCTAGTGTTCTGTATGGTTTGGCCGTTTCCGGATAGATGTCACTAGTAGAACAGAATGGAAAGAAATTTAATTAAAAGCGAAGATATTTCTTTCTAATGTTAACAACCTCACGAGTTTATCGCTCAGTATCGTAAATAATGGACCCTGCCGCCTCCTTTAAGCAAGAAAAAGCTGTGGTTTGGACCTGAAAACATCTAATTTTTAATTAGGTGTGGCCGCCATCTAGCGGAATTTGCAGACATCTTGTCAACGGTTATTATTGCAACTATGATTTATGCTCACAATGAAAGAGTGGCGACAATTTTTTCTCATGAAAGCAGTCCGGAGATAACAACAAACTGGCACCATTGCTCAATATACCTGTTTCTTTTGTGCGCGCAGAACTTTCTATGCCATTTCTGTTTGATTTATTGAAATCCTATCCCTAAGGAAAATGTTAGGAACCCTGTATATATTTTTTAATGCTAGCTGGCAGACAAAGAACATAGCTATCTTTTGCATTTTGGTTTTTTATTTTTTAGTCCACCATACCAATATGGTATGGTATTATTAAAATTGTGAAATTTTGACTTTTCTTAATTTTATCAAAAATGAGTTACTAAGGTTCCAAAACACCTTAATCGACGAAAAAAAAAGTTGTTGGTCGGTCTGTTGTCTGTCTGTATACACGATAACTCAAGAAAGCCTTAATCCAGTTAAGTGAAGTTTGATACAAATATCCTCTATTAAACGATTAACTTTTGGGTAGGGTGGTGGGGTGTTCAAGAGAAGAAAAGGGTAGATAAAATATTTAAAAAAATTTTAACTTTGGAACAAAAGCAAGTAGCGATATACGGTTTTCAGATTTAGATTTCCATGAATATGGACTACAAATTTTGTTATAAAGTCCAAATTCGTGGGAGGTTTAGTTTCCGAGTTATTTGAAAAAACGTTAAAATATATTAAAAAAATCATACCTTTAGAAGTAAAGTAGCTATTGATATGCGGTTTTCAGATTTTGGTTTTCGTAAATATTACCCAAATAATTTGTTATAAGGTTCAAATCTTTTAAAGCTACAGTTTTCGAGATATTTTCGTTTTCAATAAAATTGACCTTTTTTGCAAAGAATTTCAAACTAATTTTTTTTTGTGAGAAAAGTGTAGATCCTAGAAAAAATTTTATGAAACATTTTTTGCTTAACATAAGATTCTATACAACCTTAAAAAAAATTGTTTTTAAAAAATATGATTTTTTGATGAATGGTGTATAAAATTCTAAAACTTCAATTCCTACGAATTTTGATATATTTAAAAAAATTTCTATTCTAAAACTAAACGTGCTACAAAAAAGTTTATTATTTGACATTTTTTACTTAAAATTGAATGCTTTATTGTATGCTATTTTTATTTTTTTTAAATGTAATTTTTTTAATTTTGAGATATTTTGGCATTTTTTGACAGGTTAATAGGATGTTACTTTTTAAGGTCGTAGTTACTATCTGGGAAATTTTTTCTAGCAACACTGTACGGGAAATCAATTTAACTATGTCGACCTGATTTTTTTGCAAAATTTTACGTCATTGAATTTGTTTTCCATTACAACGCGAAGACTTTATTTATGTTTATCCACAGTGCGATACCAGAGATTTTTTAGCACCGGATCAAAAATTTGGGGTAAGGTTACTTATTTTGACTTTTCGCGTTCTGCGCCGCTAAAAAAACAAGTAAAATACTAAAATAAAAGAAAACGCTACCCAACTACGTATTAAAGTAACTGGGTGTAATGTTTAAGGTTGCATTTACAGGTGCATTTATAATTGAATTGGAAACACTCCCGCTAACTGATACCGTCAACAGGTTAACTTAAAAGCATGCAAATTTAAAAATCAGCTACTGGCTCTAAACGAAATAATCGTATTCTATTTTAAACAGGAGCGTCAACGACTAGCAATAGTCTTTCCAACCTCTAAATGGAGCTTTACTGACCTGTTTTGTTAATACTCAAGTATCCGTGTGTTTTTGAAACTGAGGTTCTAAAATCTATCCTCTGCACTTCTAGATTTTACTAGTACACTTGCACATTACTATGCCGCAATAATTTAAATTTAAAAAAAATGGTTGAATCAAAATAAAATAAAATTATGTGGGATTATGGGCGCCGAATGTACCTATGCGAATTCCTAGTAATCCCAGCGAGCCAGTAAAGTTCTCTTGGTTTTTTGATAGAAATGAAGTATAATTCTTCTATTTCTATGAAGTAATGCCCGCGCAGCGCTAGGCCTTTTTTGGTGAGCGACCGCACACGCGGAGTGGTTTCATATTTGTTTTAGAACAATGTTTTTGAAAACACATGTTTGAAAGATAGACATAACCTCGAATGGTTTTCTGTCAGAAAACGTAAATACTCTTCTGTCACACTGCGGCCTGATTTAAAGTTTGTTGACAAAACACATGCAGTTACCATGGATACGAAATTCTGTGATCTATCGGCCAACACTTGAACTGCGTGTGTCTCCCAAATTCAATGAAGTGTGATTGATTGATCAGTTTTGTTTTCCGGAGTGCACATATATAAAGGAAAAATGTAGTCCAGATGAAATTGTGAGTACTTCTCTATTTTTTTTATAAATGGGGTTTGTTCTAAACCGCAATTATTTTGAGGCTTTTGGGATAGATGACAGCAAAAGAGTTTTTATTTTGAAGAAAAAATAATTGAGAATTTTGAAAAATCCTTCAGATATTTTCGCTAAGCATTTAAAAATAATCACCCCTGCAAAATTTCAGCTAATTCTGATATTTAGTTTTCCTGTGCACTCTTAAATTAAAAAACAAGGCGTTGCCAGTTGTAGTTTTTTTTTACTTAAAATCTGGGAGAAACTATAGCCTTAAGATGTAGGTATGGAAGATTTTGATTTTTATCTTAAATGATAGAGTTGGATGGTCCCAACGCAAAAACACATAATTCAATTCTTGGAATCGACCAAAAAGTGTAGTGTGGTATAAATAAGGATCCTGTGTAAGCTTCACACGGTCCGTCCCTGAAGCGAATAAACGAACGCGGTTTCAAAAGCGCCGCTTAAAACTTATTCGTTTTCTCTAAAAAAATATACCGAGTAATGTATTGCACTCCAAATAACACAAAATTTATTTATTTTCCATTCAATTGAATAAGTACGAATACGTTCGAATAATTCTTACAGTTCAGCAAAGTTGACAGCACGCCCTTGACCCTAAATATAACATAAGTGGAAGATTTTATATTTAAAATTCCAAATAAAAAGGCTCTTGCTGAATTACTTATAAGATTTTATATGATCATAAAGTTAATTCGTTGAAAGAAAAATAGTATCTTACCTTGGCAAACACTTTTTTAAAGTATCTTTCAGGCTTCGTAATAAAATGGATTGCTAAGTTTCGGAATTTAACGCAAAACGTATTCCGTTGAGCAACGCGCTCTTTGAAGTTTTGCTGCAATTTTGTTAAAATGATTTCACCGAGGTTGAATCGGAGTGAATTTCGAAATGGGGAAACTCTAACTTTCGGCGTACACGTACGTAGCGAGGTTCGAAATTTGGAAATTAAATCTATCTATCACTGAAATTTAGCGATCGAATGCTCATTGTCTTATCTTCATCCGGCAGAATTAACTTTTTGGATAAATTACAAAGTCAAATATTCGTGGTAACACAGACTTAAACCGCATTCTACAGTATGTTTCATTTTTATTTAGACAAAACCTAAGCTCAACGACCCACTGATTGAGAAGTGGTTGTCGTCACATTTTGAATTTTTTAGGTTAGGTCTTTACTGACAGAAATTTTGGCGGAAAAAGTACTTGTTTACATATTGGTCCAACACCGTTCTGAACTAAAAAGCCTGTTAACTCCTACCGCTTCAGTGCCCTTTAGCCTACTGTGGCTGCCATTTTTCAAATTGACAAGTAAAACATGGATTTTTTGTCAGTTTGGTGTCAATATGGCACCGATCATAGGCCAAAGGACACTAAAACGAAAATGAGTTAACTGGCTTTTTAGTTGAGAACAGTGTTGATTGGTAATGGAAGACTCGTGAAAATAACATTAGAGACTTAAAGTAAATATTTCAACGCACCGGTATTGGTATACCTAACGCGTTCGAAACAAAGCCCAAATTCTCTCTATTAGGGACTTATTGGGCGTCACTCTTAACCATAATAAGGCAAAACCGTATTTTATTTAGGTTGAACCTTAACCATACTTAAAAAAAAAGTGTTATTGGAAGTCGCATTACTTTTCCTTATTCCTAACCTAAAATTTCTAAACTTCTAGGGATTTTCCCTGATAAATTGTCGCAAAAGAATTATTTCGTCAGCATAGCCGAACCTCAACCTTGTAGGTGTCTCCAATTTATTCATTTTTTCACTTAAATTTTAAAAATCCACAAGACTCTTTTTGTTCATAAACAAAAAACTAAAAATGCAAAGAATATTAAAAAGTCGTTTTGAAAAACCAACCAACCATCACTATTATCCGTGCTAATTGAGTTTATGTTTACCGAATTAAGGGAACACCGTATTTTATTACGGTTTCCTTAATAAAATCGCAAGTCACGCGCATGCTCAGATGTCAAATGTCAATTTTCCCTAATAAGAGAACGCGAAAATATACGCCCAATAAGTCCCTATTGTTCACTTGTTCATGCCATGTTTTAAACGATGCCCGCTTCTTTGACGGGTGCGACGACAGAACAGCTGATTCCACTCGTTGCGTACGGAGGGATGTACGTAACGTTACGGACCCACGAACGTATGCAACGATTTCAATCAGCAGTTCTGTCATCCCACCCTTCAAAAAAGTGGGCATCTTTCGAAACATCGCATAAACAAGTCAAAAATGTAGTTTATTTTGGCTTTATTTCGAACGCGTTAGCGTTAGGTATACCTAGGTCCTTTATACATTTGACAATTATAGCCACTTGCACCAACCCAAACCTAGAGCACACCTGAATAGGTGCCCCCTAGTTCTAGGGAAACCCTAACTCGTCACCTAAATTGAAATAGCTTGCTTTGCAAATTTTAAACGTACCTCTGGCAACGTCGCAATTTTTGTCAAAAAAAACGTTAGGTTCTCGGCCATTTCTCTCTGCCTACGTCGGCCAAATTTTTTAGCAAGTCCTTAAACAGGTGAAAAATTGTTTTCCCAAAGATATATGGCAGACATTGATTTTTCAGATTTTTCTAATTTATCGCAATGTAAAATATTACAGAGAGATTATACACTTTTGCTATATAGTTACAATATGTTTTATATGATAATGATATTTTTTCAGCTAGGTGGTGCGGTATGGTAACAAAACCAATATCCTCTTAACCCTGGATTTATAAACTTTATAGTATTGTTAAGGTGTATTTACTTAACTTTTAATGCAGAGTGCTTTATTTTTGACCTCTCTCTTTCAGTATGTCGGAAACAGATAGAAATTTAAAATTAATACACATTAAGCATTAAAAGTTGAGTTAATGGGCCTTTACTGTTCGATGCAACCCTGACCCTTTTTCTTTTGCTACGGGAAAAAGAGACATATTTATATTATAAGTATATAACCTTGACAGTTGAGTTCTGCTCCAAAATGAACATCACAGTTGGTTTCGTTAACCTAAACGTTTTGAAAAAACTTAGGTTGTTCATATCCTCAAAATGATTGGACCTGTTATAACCTTGACGTTTAGAACTCACCTAAACGCTTCAGCAAGTAAAAACTGACACCTGCCTAAACTTAGGGGATACCTAGGGCTAGGTGTATCCTTAAAACGTTGGTGCAAGTGGCCATTATTGCTTTATCAGAGGTGGGCAACTCATATTGCCCTCTCTTTATTGTTTTTTTAATATTTGCATGTAAAAGCAATTTAATGAAATGGACTGATGTTTTGTTGTCTCTTGGTATAATTTCTTCAGACAGTTTTTGAAAGATTTATTTTTTTTTGGTTAGTAAAATGTATTTTGACAAAAGAAAAACAAAAACGAACAGTGAATATACACGCGGTAGATATTCAAAATGTAAATAATAAGTAAAATATAAAGACTCCTATTGACCTATATTTTTGTTACTTTTTTCTTACAATAAAACACGGAAACATAATTTGTTATTTATTAAAAAAGTACATGCTCCCAAATTCGGCTATTTTTATTAATTTTCTAGCTTGGTAAATGCATGCTTCCCTTCCACTTTTCTTGAATTTCTTTCTCCGTTGGACAACAGAACAATAAAAATTCATCGAGGCACGTGTTTTTACATTTTTTGATCCAGCAAAATTCCATTTTTAAACCGGACGTTTTTAAATCAAAAATGTGACAGTGACGAAATTATTTATTGTCAGGGGATACCAACTATAATTGCCAACACACAGTTTGTTTTTAAACATTTCCCTAACAACTGTCAAATCCAGTTGCTCACCTCTGGTAAAACAATAACTGTCAAAAATCGTATACAAGGCCTCTAGGTATACCGAAACCGATGCGTTGAAATATTTACTTTATAGTCGGGGACTTTTTATATCTTTTTTCCAATGTATAGGAAGATTTTTGGTGATTTTGTTTAATTTTAACTCGGTACACACTTAGGTATGACTTCGAGGACCACCACATGAATCTTAGTTTTTTCGGCGACGGCGTACGTTAGGCGTCGCGACGCCCTAAACTTTTTTTAGGACTTAGGATCATTTTGACAGCTATATCTCGGTCAAGTGACAACATTTTAAAATTTTGGTTAAACCTCTTTAAAGGCTATAAAATGACCTTTAATAGAGTATGCAAAACATGATATTCCACTTTCTTAAAAAATTGTGTTTTTTTTTCTAAAAATTTACAAAAAAAAAATTAAACTACTTTATGAACGGGATTGTGCAAATTAATTTAGCAGTGACTGTAAAAAGGTCCTAGCTAATCGCCGATATCAAAAAAAGGCAAATTCATGCCACGGAAAAATCACAAAAAAATCGGAAATTGACGCATGTTCAGAAAATTTACAAAATCTCAATTTTTTAATGCAGATTCCCTTTACAGGCCTGCCAATATATGTTTTTTAAAAGGCTATATAACATTATTTTTGGCTAGACAACGCTGGAAAAGTGGACAAACATTTTGAATTGATGCGTTCATGAAAGCGAGGTTTTTATCCCGAAAGTTATAGATCAAAAAGTTTTATGAAATTTTAATAACAATATTATTGTGTCCCTATAAAAAACCCGAAAACCAAATATGGCACTTACGTAATTTGTCAGAATTTAAAAGAAAAGAAAATAATTGGTCCGAAAAATCGAAAATGAAATGAGGTGAAAATTAAATTGCTTCAAAATCTATGCATAGAATTAAATTTAAACAAAACATATTTTTGTAGAAACACAAAAAAAAATATTTTTAACGAAAATAGCCAGTAGTATACGGGCGGCCTATACTACTACTACTACTTCTCGTAAGTATTACCTGGATTTGCTTTAAATAACTTGTATATACAGGTTTCCTAAGATTTTCCTTAGGGATAGGATTTCAATAAATCAAACAGAAATGGCATAGCAAGTTCTGCACGCACAAAAGAAACAGGTATATTGAGCAATGGTGCCAGTTTGTTATTATCTTCGGAATGCTTTAATGAGAAAAAATTGTCGCCACTCTTTCATTGTGGGCATAAATCATAGTTTCAATAATAACCGTTGACAAGATGTCTGCAAATCCCGCTAGATGGCGAACATCTAATCTAATTAAAAATTAGATGTTTTCAGGTCCAAACCACAGCTTTTTCTTGCTTAAATGAGGCGGCAGGGTCCATTATTTACGATACTGAGCGATAAACTCGTGAGGTTGTTAACATTAGAAAGAAATATCTTCGCTTTTAATTAAATTTCTTTCCATTCTGTTCTACTAGTGACATCTATCTGGAAACGGGCAAACCATGCAGCTAGCACTAGCACCCAGAGAAATCAATAAACGGCGCTGTTTTTCCTGGAGAGCTTTTTGCTTGCGATATTATTGATTTTAAATGAAGCTGGCCCTACACTACATTTGATATTTTCGAGGTGTTTTATGACATGATCTCGAAACATGTAGCGAACCAATTCTTCAAAACTAGCGGGAGGGTAAAAGTGAAAAATAAGGGACTGCCAATATTTGTAACACCCAAAAAGGGGTGAAAAGATTTATTTTGCTCTGTTTCTTTACAAAAAATGTTTTTTTTTTACGAAAAACTTGAGCTCTGCCACTTTTTTTATTTTTTTCTTTAACTTTCTCGAAATTTTCGTCATACCGTAGAAAAAAATTATTTCCCCCATGGTCATACTCTACTTTTATTCGAAAAAATTTAGAAACAGAGACGGGATCAGTTTTCCTAAAACGGGGGATCTTGGTTTCGAGTTAGAAGATAAAGGGCGCCGCAGGCAAAAATTTTTCAATTAAATTAGCTGAACGCAAACATGTTAGAAAAACAAAGCACGAAATAAAAATGGCGCCGCTTAAAAATTTTTTTCGAAAATTACGTAATTTCGAGAACGCAAAGAAATAGGTCTAAAGAGTATAATTTTTAAGAAAAAAATATCTATTTTCTCGCCCTCCTGCACTGGGACTACAGGGGCTGTGCACAAATTACGTAATGGTAATAGGGGGGAGGGGGGTTACAAAACGTTACGTAGGGGGAGGGGGGTTTTCGAGAGCGTTTGCATTTGTGTGAAACTAAGAAAATTTTGAATGAAAATAAGTGAAAAGTTTTTTTTTTTTGGGGGGGGGGTAGTGGTCTTGAAATCGTTACGTAATATTAGGGGAGTGGCGTGCCAAACCGTTACAAAACATTACATAGGGAGGGGGTCAAAAATTGGTCAAATCACCGTTACGTAATTTGTGCACGGCCCCACATCTGACTGTTCCTCCTTTTTGATTTCGAATCAAAGTGCAAAACCCGGGTTGGACGTTCGAAGGCGTCAACCCGTCCTATTTGCTTGATAAAGTTTCTACGAAAATATCTCAGTCGATTTCTCCGGCCGTGTATGAACGCTTTAGGTTAGGTATTTGCATGTATCTCAGTCCCCAGCCTGTAAACAGTGCGTAAGGAGAATGGTTACAAAATGAAAAGCCGAAAAAATTTTTTTTTTACGATATCTTTCATCAGTTATATTTTTATTCCAGTCCTAAAGGTATGAAAATGGAAAACATTAGAAAACAACAACCTGGAATGGATTTACTACGTGTAAGATGTAGTGGCAACATCGCCCCATGCCCATCCTTTTCTGCCTAATGTGCTTTTCCGTTTGTCTGCGTCTTATACACGGCTGTTTGGCCCCTAAGGATTTGCTTAGGAACCCTGTATATATATTTATATTTAAAGAGAGGCAAAATAACAAACCAGCAAAATTTAAACGGCTTGAAGCTTTCAAGTTTAATATAATTTCCACAATAATAATAATAATTTATGTTTTATTATAAAATGAAATTTTGTTTATAGCATGCATTTTTAAATAAGCCAACGCTCTTTTATGTTCAACCTACATTAAGTTTGGCACACGGCCAACACTTTTCGAAGCTAGATAGCCCAGTTCCTAGCTGGAAATGCTGAGTTTTTTCTAGTATTATATTAGTAGCTATTTTAGGTAGCAGGTGCTATTAAAAGTACAATGAACGTTTGTTTATGAGCGGGTTTTTCTATTTAGGAATAAAAAAAGCAGATGATGGTGTTTTTAATATTAACTACGTTTTTATTAGCCCAGCCATATTAGATCCAGAAAACACCGAACATCATTACTGCGTGGCCATAGTAGATATCGATACTGTAAAATTTTAGCAACACTGTACAATCAATTTCGACCTTATTTTCTTGCAAAATTTTACGTCATTGAATTTGTTTTCCATGGCAACGCGGAGACTTTATTTATGTTTATCCACAGTGGGGCACCAGAGATTTTTTAGCAGCGGGTCAAAAATTTGGGGTTAGGTTACTTGTTTTGACTTTTCGCATTCTGCGCCGCTAAAAAAGCAAGTAAAATACTAAAATAAAAGAAAACCATTTATTGCAAAAGTACCTGCTAAAAAAACGCTACCCAACTATGTATTAAAGTAACTGGATGTAATGTTTAAGGTTGCATTTACAGGTGCATTAGTAATTGAATTGGAAACACTCCCGCTAGCTGATACCGACAACAGGTTAACTTAAAAGCATGTAGAGTCAACGACTAGCAAGAGTCTTTCCAACCTCTAAATGGAGCTTTACTGACCTGTTACTTATACTAGTACATATGGGCACATAACTATGCGGCAATAATTTAAATTAAAAAAAAATGGTTGAATCAAAATAAAAACATTAAACATAAAAATACTCTTCTGTCCCACTGCGGTCCGATTTAAAGTTTGTTGACAAAACACCTGCAGTTACCATGGAATCGTATAAACTGAACACTTTAAAAGTTGATATAGAAATTTGAACCCTGCCATTTTCTTATGGGAGATGTGTTTCGTTTAATTTTTTTTAATATTTTAATATGTTAAAAATTAGACTTAAACTTACAAAAATGACCGTTTTTTACTAAACTTAACCTTTTTTTATGACAAAACTAAGGATAGCATAATAGTGGTTTATGCAAAAAAAAATTATGCAAAAATTGCTCAAAATCCCTTATTTTACAAGCATATTTGACGCTTGTAAGAGTAGCGAAAAAAAAATGGTTTTTGATACCCCAAAAGGGATGCACAGAAAATGAGCGATCAAATTTTAGAAACCTAGCCTATACCTGGTACACCTAGAGTAAAGTGACCAACCGTACGGTATTTGACCGGTCAGTCCGGTATTTTGATGAATGGTCCAGTTTAAAAAATACATCTGGTATTGTCCGGCATTTTTTTACGCTGTCCATTAAAGTCCGGTATTTCACAGTTGCAATACTACACATGGCAACGCTGCTCGTCTGTAGCTATTTTCACAGTTTACCGCGCAAGGGTGAGGAGCAATAAGACATCACTCATGCATTTGCGGATTGCGATTGGTTGAGTTTATATAGTTCCGCCAATCGCGTTGCGTAACTCTGTTGCTGCCACCTGTTAGTTCTTAAGCTCGTTTCTCACTATGCATTTTTTCTATGCATCTTGATAAGTTGCATGTATTTTGGGTGTTCACACCATGCATTTTCTAATTTTTGTCAAAAGATGCATGCATTTTGGGGAATTTTGTAGTGAATTTTGCTGCGACAACATAAATATTATGTTGGCAAGCCTATTAATTATCAGCTGTTAAACTAAGATTAGGTTCTAGTTTCAAATTTTTTTTTTTGTTGCCTGATTTTTTCCTTTCCGTTGGCTAACAATGACATTTCTTGATGCAAAGTGTGAACGCGTTTGGATGTCAGGCATCTTGCAAAAGATGCATCTGCAAGATGCATGGGGGAAATGCACAGTGAGAAACAGGCTTCAGAAGATCTAAGTTTTCTTATTTTAGAATAAGTAATTGTGTCTTTTTGTCTCGTTCGTAGTTGTGTGACTTTATAATTATAATCAAAGGATTATAAATAATATTTGGCATTATCAACACGCGCAGCTACACGCATCTAAGCGCATCACTGTTAGTTCTAGGTGGGTCGAAGTATTTGAATTTTGTTCAAAAAATAATCTTGAATTTTACCTGGGACTAAAGCAGAGTTGGATCAACAACATGACAAAAAACCCAATTGTCAATTAAACACTTGATTGATGATGATGATCCTGATCAAGTACACCTTCCTCGAATTTTATAAATATCTCTTGGAAAATTTTAATGCACTACGTGCTAACATGGAGAAACCAAGTACAAATTTAAAAATAAAAATTAGTTTAGGTAGTTTAGATTTGAAGGTTTATTCATTATTCATCATTTTTAAGAAATAAATTTGAATAAATAAAAAAAAACAATTTTCTTATGAAAATTTTTAATCTGTTAAAACTAGACAAAAATTTTTACCGCTACCGGTATTTTGTTGTTTGGAAGTTGGTCACCAGTAAGCAGAGTAACAGAGTAAGCCAAAAAATTAAATAAAAAAACCAGTTAGAGATTAAGGTTCAAACTATCAAATGAACATGTGCAAATCTGACTAGTGCTAAAACAAGTTTTCACAGAACAGTATAACTTTATAAACTCGTCTTAGCACGTAGATAATTGTTTATTGTTCATCTGCTACGCCTATGATCCCGAAAACCAAATATATCTGGTGTCTTTTTTTGACAAGAATCTACTCTAACCAAAACTAAAAAAAAAATAATCGACCATGGTGGTAACCTCAAAAAGTGTAAAATAATGAAAAAATGGCAATTTTTTAAAAATTCCCTGTAATTTCCAAATTGGAGAAGTTATCAAAAATCCAAGAATAAGTGTTCCTATGTCATGAATCTAACACGAAGCAACTAGGCAGGATAAAGTTTCTAAACCATTTTTTCAGTACCTACACACAAATTGTACTTTTTACAAGAAAAAATTATAAAGGTTTAACAATTGGTATTTATATAAATTCTCAAAAGAGGTGTTAGGAACTAAGAGTCGATATTCAATGGCTGTGAGAAGCGCTTGAGCTTAAAAGCCCTCCCCCCCGCCATACGTACTCCACTGCGGAAGTAATGAGAGGGGGCCAAAAATGTGCAAAATAGGATATTTAAATTTTGTTTACAATTTGTACATATATAAATTCTAAAGAGAGGTATTAGGAATGAAACCTCGAGAAGTTCCCACCCCTAGAAGGTCCGCAACATCCTTTTTTTTGTGAGAAACCATCCCTAGCTTGTATTTTGTGTCAATTTTATTCAAATAATGTGGGAAAATTCAACCCCTAAGAGTCGATATTCAATGGCTGTGAGAAGCGCTTGAGCTTAAAAGCCCTCCCCCCCCCACCATACGTACTCCACTGCGGAAGTAATGAGAGGGGGCCAAAAATATGAAAAATAGCATATTTAAATTTTGTTTACAAAAAACTATAGAATAAAAGAGTTCTTTTCGCCAAACTTTTGGTTCATATTGAAGATCCTATTACTACGGTCTTTTTTGAAAGCACTTGCTTATTTCTCATTCCATTTTCGAATGACTTTTCTCAACAAAAAAAATAGCGACTTAAAGCTATTTGTAACTCATCGCCGTATACGTATCCGCATCTAGCGAGGACCAAGCACATTAATTGGTCAGTAACTTGTACCACGTTCGAAAAAAGCAGATATATGCTAATCTAAGGTGTTTTTGAACGCGATAGGTGTTGAGATGCGTTAGGTATCACGTATCGTTACGGCACACGTATCGTATCTCAGCACCTATTGCGTTCAGAAACACCTTAAATTAGCATATACCTGCTCTTTTCCAACGGGCTACAAGTTTCTGACCAATCAATGTGCTTGCTTCTCGCTAGATGCGGATACGTATACCGCGATGAGTTACAAATAGTCTAATATCTCGTCACTATCTACGTATATCGACCTATACAAATATTTTTTAATTTTGCCAACATACTTGCTTACGCATTCGCATACTGTAAAAAAACTTATTTCTGTAAAAATTTCCGCTCTATATATTTTTTTACCCTTATTCATAAATTTGGAAATCCTCAAGAAAGGGAGAAAATTCTCTCACTCCAGTTAGAGTTCAATATACTGATCGAACCTTTATTTATCTTCTTCTGTTGAGAGCGCTTCTACTTGAATTATATGCCTACAGAAAAAAAGGACTAAAGCTTATTTGATTTACAAAAGGAGGGAATAGAATAGCGAGAAAAAATGTTTACGCTTATAGGATTGGATTAACTAGGCATGGCGTAGATGGTGAATATGCTGCCGCTAGTGACAAATCCATTACAAATTATTGACCGGTTTGCCCAAAAAAACTGGAAACGAACTAAAAAAAAAGTATTTAGCCATTAGGTTTTGTTTGTGGTTTGTTTGTTATCAATGTTTTTTATAACTGAAAAAATTATATCTAGTTACTCAAGCGCGGATATTTTGGGGGGTAGGGGGATAATTAACCCCCCCCTGGATTTAAATATTTTACGAAAATATTTAGAAAATCAAAAGTAGGGCATAAATTGCGGCGCTTTAAGGGCGCAAGAACAATCCAGAGATAATATAAACTTGTCAATCGATTTCAATACGTCATCTTAGATTGCGCCGCGAATCATTGGGGATTAGGGTCACTGGATCCTAAAACCTGCGGCTGGGACCGCAGGTCTCACGATCCAGTGACCCTATGGGGGATTGTTTATTTATCACCTAGGTGATCGAATTGAGAGCAGTGACAACTAGTCAAATGGCCAGTTTCTCAACTTCCACTTAAGTTCTAAGTGCTAGTTATGGTGTCTCTTTTTCACTTTTTAAAAATGTATTTGGCAGATTGTAGGGGAAATTAGGGGCAAGGGCCCTATAAAGAAAAATCATGTCACATCAAAGGAGATTCACAAAAAATCTTTAATAAATTTATCCTGGAGGCAGCGCCTAAGTTAGTCGCCTCATTACCACATCATACAGCACACTTCATCCCAGGGACGTACATTTTACGTCGCTACGTTCCGGGACCAATTACGAACGTAATATATATGTTCGTACAAACGTGTAAGTAGTACATACAAATATGTACATAAATACACGTATAAGAGCGAGATGTAAAAACCTTTATAAAGTATATGTCACAATCTTAGCAGTTTCCTACGTATAGGTGTTGGTCTAGTGGTAGAGTATCTGGGTCTCAGCCTGGAGACTCGGGTTCAATTATCGGTGAAATATCCTTGCCTGACCCAAGCCCACGTACACGTTCGGTTTTGATCCCACGTAGGACCTAAATTATATATACCTGAAATGTACGTACATAGGACGTATATAGTACGTACAAAGCGTTGGAAAATGTATGTCCCCGATACGTACATAGTACGTCCTTGTGCGTACTAGGGACGTGACGTATGTCCCAGCAATTATCTACTACTTGAGAAATCAGCCACCAAAATCACTGGGTAAGTTGCCAAAACTGTATAACTAATTTACCTATGCCACAAATTTACCTTACCGCACCCTACTAGTTTTGCATTTTTGTTTTATGAAAAAGTTTAAAAAGCAAGTTCCTGTAAGGACTCTTCCGGGAACACATAGAATATAAGAAAATGTCAGGAATAAATATAGTATTTGATTACCTATCCTATATTTCCATTATTTTATGAAATAAAAAATGTTTAAGCCTTATGTAAAATGTGTTTTGTCTAAAAGACAGTTTTTTGTTTGACTATGTTTATAGAAAAACAATTCAATAGCAAAAAGAAAATTAATAATGCCTGGATAAGGTACTTCGTTGGATGGTAATTATTTACTAACATACTATAGTTACATGCAAGTTAAAACAGAGCAATAAATAATAACACCAACATAAGCTTTAATAATAATTATTACATAAATCAATCAAGATACAAACTTTTTTTTCCTCCTGAATTTGTTTGAACCTTTTTTGTCCAGTGAGGCAGCCTTTTGTGAAAAAAGGACACTGCTGTTCTATAAGTGTTGGCTCTTATGATGACTGATTATCCAGCAGTATTTCAGTTGTCATTAATTTTTTTGGACGGCAACTACTCGTGAGCTTTTTAAATTGTTGCAGGAATACACCTAAAAAAGAAAAAATATAGTTCACAGGAAAAACTTAGGGACCTTTCTCCACTTGGTATTATCCAAGGATATGTATTGGGGCTATAAAACATACCAGGGGGTTCGCAGATGTTTATTTTTGAGGACGGGCTCCCCAGTCTCCCTCATTCAAGAAAAAGCACTTAGGTGCTAAGGCTATATTTTTTGTTTTAAATTTTAGATTTATATTTGATTATTGAATTTGTATTTTTGTGATTATTTTTTATATTATGTACAACCACCGGCCTTCATGGCCAATGTTTGTAATTTTGAATAAGTAAAGTCCAGTAAAAAATATCAGTCAGAGTTCAGGTATATATTTTATCTCGAAACTTATTTGTGCCGGCCCCCCAGGGAGAATTTCGACTATTGGTAATATATTTAAAAAGGGCCATGCAACTTTTTTGCTATAACTTTACCCCCCCTCCTTGAGAAGAAAATAAAAAAAAAATACATGCAATAGCAAATATAAAATACCTCATAGCAGCAAAGCGTGGTGGGCCTCTTGTCTAACCATAATCTGAACATGTTTACTAACCAACTGCGTCAAGATTTCGTTTCTTAAAATTTCGTTCATGATAACCCTAAAAAAATGGAAAACCGTCACCGTCGCTCATTCCACACTAGAGAACTTAATGTTTCATTGACATGTACACAAAAGATTTAATTAAATTAAATTAATAATTAAATCATTACCATTTATTAAACAAGTATATGTGTTATTCCACCAAAAGTGTGCATTGTTATTGTTAAAAAACCGAAAAGTAATCTAAAGTCATTATATTTGAAGGTGCACTAGAAAAACCTATTAATAATCACATATTTAGGGAGATTTTTAGATTTTTTTAAAACGACTCCACACGGGAATGAAGCTTAACATGGCAATGACACGGGAATTATTTTTTTAACATGATAATGATGCACAATTCGGTTTCTAAGTTTTATTTACACAAAAATAAGTTGACTGAACATGGACTAAACTGAACAACTACTTATTGTTAAAAAATCAACCAAAAGCATCCTGGTACACCTTTGGTTAATAATGTAGTTCCGGTTAGCGTTTGCAGTTTGGTTTTGAGAATCAAGATTCAGATGAAATTTGTTCTTTTTTATTACATTTTTGTTCTTAACTAATTTCCATTCATTTTTATGTAAACTAGATTAAAAATTTAAATAGGTTGCAAAATATTCTTTACTCTGTCAATTTATATACTTGAAAACTTGCAAATATCATCTCAAATATCAAATTATGACATTAACTTTTATATTTTAAATGAAATACTCCTATTTTTTTTTTAAATTAAGGTGGTTTTTTTCTTAATTCCAAAAAATACAAATAATAGATCAGGTTTGTGGTTTACCTTTGTTGGTTTTCTAGTAACTTATAAATACTGTCCCATTATCATCTTTGGCTTTATCAAAAATGTAAGTTTCAGAATAAATATGACAGTGCAGCATACTAACCTGTAACTGTGAATGGTTTTAATAAATGCCAGCTTCTTCCTCTTGGTATCACTGCTGCTGGTTGATGTATAGCTGCTTTGAATTTCTTGATTTAATCTGAAAAAAGTTTAAATCAAAATAAAGCGGAATATTGCAGTTAAAAAATCAAACATTTTGACCAGGAAACTCTTGACAGGAAAAAACTAAAGTAAATAAATAAAAACTGAATTTTAAGTAAGGTAGCAGTAACATAAAAATTAGGTAAAAATAGTAAAAATACTAACAGTAAAATTAGTTTAAAAAATGTGGTTTTCTATATCATAACAAATATCAGAGAGCAAAAATTACTTTATTTTTCTTACAATTCTTTTCAATGTCTTTTCCTTAGAAATGCTCCCTGATGAAGACGCAGATGAAACAGCTATAGGTGCATTTTGTGAAACTTGACTTATGCTTGCATCTGAACTCATCAAAGTTGAGTTTTGTGATATATCACTGATGCTGGTACTATGCAGACTTAAATATTGAATTTCTATGTCCAAAAGTAAGGATGGCACAGCATTAAATTTAGGCATCTTTCTCTTCTATTTATCTGATAAGAAGTCTTCAACTTTAAAATGCGTGGAGCACACTAATTTGTTCCTGTTCCTTTGCTACTCTTCAGGATTCACTTGAAGTGCCTGACGCCATATTTTGGATATCGGACCTTAGTTTGGAATCCTAAAAAAATGTGAAACCTTTTGTTATTGAATTATTCACAAGATATTTTGTAATTGTTTAATTACAAAACCAATGTTACATTTTTTGGTGGAAAGGACATTATTTTTCATGATAAATGCAAACATACTAAAAATTGATAAAAAAAAAACAAATTAATGTATCAGTTTATCGCTGTGTATTAGCTAGGTAGGTACCTACACATATATTTTATTTAAAATTTAGCAATTTTAAACTGTTTGGTTTGTATAATTATATTTATTTCCTCTAATTACTTAATTTGCAGTGCCTGTATGGAAACATTTACTTGTCAAATATCAGTCTGACACTAGATATACAAAAAAAAACTACCAAAACTAACTGGGTATGCATGCTTTAAAAAAAAATGTTTTTCTTGTATTTATTATATTTTTTTATAAGTATGTTTTCCTAAACCAGAAAATTCAAATTGTCCAGCATTTTTTTGTGCACCTAAACTATTAATGTAAAAGTAAATGAAATGTCCTTGCTTCTAGTTGCACTTGGTTGCCAAAAAATAAGTTTGCTGCGCACAAAGTATGGTTAAGTGAACCCACAACATTTAGAGCACAAATAAAAAACAAAATACTTATTGTATCAGGCAACCGAGGGGGATTTCACTTTTTTTTGTAGAGTTCGCATGTTTTTAGAAAATGTGAAACAAAGGAAAAAAAATAAGGATTTTTTTTGAAACTAGAATGAAAACTAAGAGAAAAAACAGAAAAATATTTAAAATAATGTAAAAAGTTAATGTGCACCAAAATGTACATATATACCTGCCAGTGAAATTACCCTTGTACGCAGGCAACTTTACACTCATTTTCTTCACCAATTTTTACATTTTTTACAAAAATAAAATAATTTTGGGGGTATTGGCATTGCCTACCTATTTCATACATGACAACTTACCACCATTTCTAAAAATAATGTTATTGTTCCTGTCACCATGAACAGCAACATCGAGTTTGTAACGGTGATACAAAAGACCTTGTATTTAGGCACATCACATATTTATGAATTAGGTACTCTACTTGGTACTCGATGGGATTAACACATTAAAACTTAAGGTAATGGGGCCTTAAAGGTCCAGTCATTGTTCCATAAAGTACCTAAGAAGTAAGATATAAAAATTATTAATTTCTTACTGTAAGCTAAGCTGTGAATTATTAACAAATGCATGTATAGTATGTAGTTTATTTTTCTTTGCATCTTACTTCTTCTGCTTAATTTACGGAACAATGAATACAGCTTTAAGATCAATTTATGCTTGTATCTTAGATCAACAAGCAGTACAAAGTTTGCAGGTTGTTTAATTACCCTGTAAAAAATCCGCATAGAATGTCTTAGCTTGATCTAAGTAGCGAGCATAAACTGACCCTTACACTTACTTGTGAAAAGAAATGTTGACGTCCTCCGTCAGACTCCTTATCGATTTACAATTTTTCAGTGCACAAGTCATATTCTACAAATACACACAGACCACTTAAGGGTTCTAAAAAGTAGCTTTACACCAAAGGAAAAATTATTAAATAAAACACAAAAACCAGGTCGACGAACTCCAAAACAAAACGACAAAACTAAGGTTATGAAGAATGTCAGGCAGACACACTGACATTGGTTAGTTGCAAATACAGTGAGTCGACCAATTTCGATGTTTGCATGGCCTAAACTTTTTTCCTGGTAAGGGGTGTTACCTAGGTATATATGCTGGATCTCTCTTAGCCGAATACATTTAGGAAAGGAGAACACCAGAAACTATGCCTAGGGTAAGCTCACAAAAAAAGACGTGGGTGGTTAATTTTGATGGTGGCGGTATCTATAATATAACCATTTAGGTACTTTTTGATGCTAGGCATATAGCTAATATTGATAGGTAACCAGTATAGTCCATGTTTTTACATTTCCGCATGTTTTAGCTTTAGAGGAAAATAATACTCAATTTGATTTTTATTAGAGGAAGAGGATTACAAAGCTTATTAATACAATCTAGAGGGTTTTTGAAATTAGGTGTCCATTATTTGGAAAATTACAAATATTTCCAATTTAGTTTTACAGGTCTCTATAAAGGGTGTTTCTGACGTAATATGGGCGCGCCAATTTTGAAACACCACAAAAGTTAAAACAGTTTTTTTCAAAAAATAAACAAAATTTTAAAAAAGTACCAAGATGTGATGGAAAAACATAGTGCAATAAACAATTTAGGCAAAATTTCAGGCCATTTGGAAGTCCCGTTTCCGAGAAACATGCGGAAAAAGAATTGCCTAATAAACGGACCCAACAGCGTTGCCGGTTTAACGATGTAATTGGGCCGTTAACACCTTGGATATTTACGTTATTAGTTTAATTTTGTGTTAACAATGTTATTTGTAGTGTCACTTTCTTAAAAATTTACTCCTGATGCACTTTGAAACCATTGATATATTTACAATTTTAGTTTAATTTTAAATCAAAAAATGCATTTTTTCATGCATTGATATCTACGATTTGAGTTTAATTTGACTCAAAAATTGCACTCGATTCCGAAAACGGTTTTCAAATTAAAATTGAGTTTATTAATAAATTAAAAGTATGTGTGTGTATATTTTAAATAAAAATAAATTAAAAAATATTAATCCGGTCCTGTACCAGCCTGTTTTTTGCTTGTGTAGGATGGGTATTGATTAAGGTGTTATTTGTTTGTGCCTAAATTAGTTTTAATTTAAAAATACGTTTTTAGTAATTTAAAACGTGATATTGTTTGTAGCCCTAATATCCCAAGAGTGGAATTTGGATTGTTTATTATTTTTTTTATAAAAAACTGAGACCTGGCGCGTTAAATAAAATCTAAGGGTATTAGAGCACCATCCTTTAGCTTTTATGTGGTAGTATTTGCAAATTGTATAATACAAAAATATAAAATACTAATTTTTTTTTAGTCCGGACCTGGAATTTAATTTCTTTTATACATTGGTAGAAGTGGCTTTTGGGGCTCCTTATGTGTGCCAAATGTAAAGTAAATACGGCTATTGGTTTCCAAGATATGTCCGTTTTTATTTTTGGGCTCAAACATAGATATGAGTTGCCCGGGGCCTAAAATACTTAACATTCAAATATTTGCATTTCGTCGTGAATCACCCTGTATACGATTTGGACAATAATATGGTTGCTCTCGTCAATGCACTCATGTTCTTTCAGAAATATACCTTAAAAAAAAAACAATTCTAACCTTTAAAACGGACCAGAGAACAAATCGAACATGTATTTGAATCGTTGACCGAGCGTTCGTGATCGTGATCGGCTTTGGAGCGCCCTAAAACTGATCTGTGACATCCCCCATAGCAACGAAAGGACATTTACATGCATAGCATATGCGTTAAACGTCCTATTGAGGATTTATTTTTGAGCACATCTTTAGCATATGCTTGGTACATACTATTAGAATATATGCTATTAAGGAGATCCATCGCAAATGCTATGAATGAACCATTTGAGCAGGTCCTTTTGAGTACATATTTAATACATGCAAAGAATATATTTTAAAATATTTTTTGAGAAGAATGAGCTTCTAAGTATCTTCTTGGCATATGCTAAGGATATACCACACTAATAAAACATCTTTATCATATGTAAAGTATATTTAACTTATTGAAACATTATTATTTGGTCCTTTTAGCGCACATGCTATTCTGTTAGTAATTCCTTAGCATATGCTAGCAAACGCTAAGGAAATACCATTAAAGAAGTTAAGTTTTAGAACATCTTTAGCATATGCAAAGAATATATATCTTATTGAAACATTATTTGGTCCTTTTAGTAGTGCACAAGCTATTCTGGTACCGTAAAAGCAGAACATTAAAATAATGTTATTCTAGTATTTCCTATACAGACCGCTTCAAGCTACTACGAACATAGGGGGAATCAAGTCCAATTTACTCTCCGTGCCGTACGACCGAAGTGGATTCGAAGCACGCTGCAGTGTTATCTTTTGGAAATTCATTTTGTTTTTATTATTTTGTTTTATTTCTGCCTTGCTCGAGAAACAGATGGGTAAGTTCTTAATTGAAATAATACATTCTTAAAACTAAAAATGGATGTCTACGAAGTTGCCGAAAAAGTGCAGATGGTCAAATGGTCAAATCGTCATAACCCAACACACGTTCGATATTGGTCGAGGGAAAATTTGCATTTGTATTTTGACGTAAGAATACAGTATCCCCAAAAACTAAATGTTTGGGGGGGGGGTATTGTAGGGGAACACGTAATTGGGCCATTTTTTATTAACGGCAATTGCAATTTGAATGGTCCAAGTATCTAGCTTGGATCTACTGCAGCAGCACATTATTCCAACTGCTAGGCAGTTGTTAGGTGTAAGATTTGGTGAAACATGGTTTCAACAAGATGGTTGTTCCGCTCACAATGTTGGCCTTGTTAGGGAATATCTTGATAATGTATTTCCTAATCGGGTTATAAGTACACGGGGAACTATTTTATGGCCAGCTCGATCTCCCGATCTTGCTCCTAATGACTTCTATCTGTTTTTGAAGAAGCTTTTCAAATTATCACCCCTAACATGCTTGGAAACGTTAGAAGGGGTTTTTATAGTAGGCTCGGATATTGTCTAGCCGAGCAAGGAGGACTTTTCGAACATTTGCTTTAATTTTTTTTTGACTGGGAGAATCTTTTTGGTTTTTAGAATGTATTATTTTATTTTGAGAACTTGCTTTTATTTTGTTTCTCCTTATTATTTTCATTGTAACACGTCGTCACTGATAAATCTGAACAGTTGACAATAAAACGCTCTTATTTATCAGTGAAAAAAAATAAGAAAATTACGTTATAAAAATTTGCGTATTTATTGACCAAATTCCGGTTTCATTGACTACGCTCCACACAGCACCGTGGTTAGAGGCGTACTAAATACAAGGCGAAAGGCGGCGAACGGCAGCGAATGGCGATCGGAAGCCTGAGTGTTGGTTGCTTCACTGATAGGCGTGCGGTGTCTCTGCATGTACGTACACTGGCAAATTAGACTTCTTCCGCCCTATGTTCGCAGTAGCTTGAAGCGGTCTGTATATGGCATATACTATATAATGAAATACCATTAAAGAAGGGTACTTTTAGGACATCTTTAGCATATGCAAGTTATATACCAATTATGGTATAATATTAAGTACATCTATATGCATGATACAATAAAATCATGAGCGTTTAATTCAGTGCACTCAGAAAACCATCCCAAGTGAAGTGTCTACTTCCACCAAACGCACCAAGTCGACCAATAAGAATCCGCCAAAACCCTTATATTCCGCTGTTTCAACCTATCTCTTTATAAGCGCAGAGTACAGTGGATATAGCTTTGGTCTCTCAACCTCTAGGTTGTGTGTTCGAACCCCGTCGGTGCATCGCACTTTTTTTTATTATTTGTTTTTATTTTTTTTTCTTAGGGTGTATTGTGATAGGACATGGTTTTTAGAGCTCAAAAATCTATTTTTATTTTATTTAAAGCCATATTTTAGAAGTTAATGGTGCTATGGTCGATCTGTTGCTATATGTGCTAAGCACATGGCAACCATCTGATAAGAATATCTATTAGCACATCCTAAGAACCTGCCATAGCATGTGATTAGGGCGGAACGAAACCTATTCTCAGCACATGCTAAAGATGTTCCAATGTTAATTTAGAACATCCTTAGCATATCCTATTTCTTTTTAAGGATATTCTATGCACATGCTAAGGATGACAAATTGCTATGTGGGATCATTGCTCTGATTCCGGGCAATCTCCAAGCGATTTGTATACACAATATGATGTTTTTCCTTTAATTCTGGATCAAGAAAATTACAAATTTTATGATTAAAAAAACTCTTATTATCTGAAGTTTTTGAGGCGTGTATAGTTTGACGAGGAATTGTGACATGTTTCGTTATCAAACGGGCCTTCGCACAAAGATTTGATTGTTGGGAAGTTCACACAGTTGATTAATTTTTATTTTTTATGTTGTCAGTTCATTTTTAAATACATTTTTTGTTGAGGAAGTTAAATTTTAAACAACATTGCCTTTATGTGCAAAAATGCTGTATTTTCAGCAGACTTTGTCACAGGTAAAAAATATTCTTCAAAATGACTGTGACAACATTTTCATGACGTTTTCGAATTGTTGTGACAGCAAAAGCATTATTGTTATTGTCTTTGCTGTTAACACGTTATCCCTTATTTACAGCATGGTGTGTTACTTTGGGTGCAGGCTTGAAAACTTTGTTTCCATGCAAAATTTTAGCTAATTCCTTGGCATCCTGGCAAAGACTAGTTTTTCTTTTATTAAATTGCTGGGAAGAAACTATGGGTCTAAAAGGTTTTTTTTTTAATTTTAGAAAGATTTTGTTTCTTTAGCAGTTGTCTGTCTTGGAAGTTTTTTTTTCTTATTTCTCTCATTTTCCGCGATTGCATTTCATTTGTGCAGCAAAAATCGGAAGTTCAAGGGCCAAGCCCTTTTAATTACTTAATTTAATGGGGTTCATGTTTTCGCGTTCTCACTTAGATTTTGACTTTTCACGTGAGAGCAACGACAACGATAAAATAAAACATAAAATATTGTCACTTAATAAAAACCGTTATTTCTTGTCTATATTCTGACGGTTTTCTCCTAAAGATTGATCTAGATTAACTTATTTTTTCTACGATCGTGTGGAAAATAGCATTTTTCGCACTGTTTTTAGTGCACTGTTTTTAGTGCGGAAAATCGATATTCTCGCAAGGTGCAGCAAATTATTTTCCTACGACCACATATGAAAATGATGGATTTCACACAATTTGCATCCTTAGAAAAATTAAAAAAAATTAAATTAATTAAAATCCTGTAATTTTAATGCTCTATTCAGAATTTTGGCCATGTTTTATCTAACCGTTTCTTTAGAGGCGTTTATTTATCATTGTCAAAAACTCTCGTTCTTTTTCAAGTCATTTTGGTGACATTTTAATTTTAAAAAAATGAGTTCTGACGACGAAACGAATGAAAATATCACTAATGGGGTTCCAGCAGGCATACATCAAGCTGCAGAAAATGTGAAAAACGAGTTACTACCGGCACCGCCGCCGCACTTGGCCAATCATCAGGGTGCTTAATCTTGAAACTGAGGGAAGGGAGCGCTCCCGGGGACCATACTAGGGAATGACAAAAAAAGTACTAAAATCAAAATTAATAACGAGTTTGGCAGGTTTATTCTACTCCCTAGCTGACTTCTCTTACACTGAATTCGCTCACCGGGAGAATTTTGTTTCCTACTCCTTCCCGACAGTCAAGAATAAGTACCCAGCTATCGTCCGGTAAAAATTTAATAGTATTATAAATAATAAGTAAATGTAGATAAAACTTGAATAAAATTATTGAGTAAAATTGTTCCTAACACGCGTAAAAACCTTTTTTTCAGGTCAATCAAGTCACCCCCCCCCCCCGCAAAATATATTAGAGTTTTGATATGCTTATAATTTCGAACCAATTTCGAACTAATTTTGAACCCCTTTTAAAAATTTTGAACCACACTTTTTCCTGGACGTCAAGCTACACCCCCTTATTTAAAGCTAGAGAAAAATAAAAAGCAACTCTCCCAAAATTAACAACTAGTTTCGAACTCCTAGTATGACCAAAAATTATTTCAAAAAACCCACTAGTAACCCTGTTTTTTTTTTAAATATGGGGGGGTGCAGGTTGACGTCAAGCCACATCCCCCCCCCCCCGAAAAATATTCGAATTTTGATATGCTTATAAATTTGAAATAATTTTGAACCACTTTTCAAAATTTTGAACACAGTACACCAAAAAGTAGAACCAAAAGGACACGGCAGTGTTGAAGAAAAATTACAATTCTTGTTAGGCTGCGAGCGCCATCTATCCAGTGTGAAATAAAACAATTTTTGTGGAGGCGATGCGCGTAGAACCTTCACTACTTTAAAAGGTAATTTTTCTTTGAACTTTTAGTGCAAAAGTGGACCAGAGTCAAAAAAAAAATTATTTGAGAATTAGGTGCACAACAAAAACCGTTATTTTTCAATAGACACTTAAAGTAAATATTTCAACGCATCGTTATTGTCATACGTAACGCGTTCGAAACAAACTCAAAATACACTACATTTTTGACTTGTTCATGCCATGTTTCGAATGATGCCTGCTTCTTTGACGGGTGTGATAACAGAATCTCGTTGCGTAGGGAAGGATGTACGTATCATTACGGACCCACGAACATACGCAACGATTTCCATCAGTAGTTCTGTCATCGCAACCTTCGCGGGCATCGTTCGAAACATCGCAAAAAAAAAGGCAAAAATGTAGTGTATTTTGACTTTGTTTCGAACGCGTTACGTATACCGATACCGATACGTTGAAATATTTACTTTAAGTGTCTAATATTAATTCAATTTTTCTACCATGGGTTACACTTTTGCACCAAGTCACTCATTTTTAGTTTTTATATTAATCGGAAAAAAAATAACACAAAATGATAAATAGTAGTTTTAAGAACTAGTGGCTAAAATAGTGCTTTTTTTACAAGCGTTGGTTTAGAAAAAGCGAGTAAAAAAAGCACAGTTTAGCCGCGAGTTGTTAACAATATTTTTTTTAATATCTTTATCAAAAAATTCAAGAAAAACAAGAAAATAATTTTAAATATCTTAAACGAAGAGAATTTCTCGCAACACACCATCTTTACACTATAAATCAAGGCGGATGGTAAATAAAATAACAATCGTTTCCATAACGATGTGTCTTTTTACTCGGTGACGTTCATTGTTGCGATATTTTAAACTTTGACAATTTGATATTTTAACGATATTTTTAAATGATTTTTTCGCAAATACTTGCTGAAAACTGGCGGAAATGTTTTAATTGTTAGGCAAGAATAATTAGATTTTTTCAATATTACTATTTTTCGCTATTTCTCTTTAATTCTGGGTAAAAAACGGACACAAATCTTTTTTTGCACCCGTAATCAAAATAAACAGTTCTTTTGTATCGGTAACCAAAAAATCCATGCTTTAGTTATCTGCAGACAGTTACTAAAATCATGTTTTTGATGAAGGTATATAAAAAGAATATTTTATAAAGATATATATATATATATATACACTAATCCTACTGGAAATATTAACACGCCAGGACGAATCCGAATCAGGTAACTTGGATAAGTACCAGTGCGGAACGATGCCTATTTGTGAGTGATTCAAAGTTGCAGATCAAAGTGTATGATGGTGTTTAATGATGTATGGTAGAGGGTGATCAGAGAAAATACTGAGGAGCTCACGCTGGTTACCCAGGGCGAAACATCGTTTAATCATTTCTCTTTTCGCTTTGGTATTTTGTGTGTTCCTTGTGGGATGCTTATACAAGTTTGATTTTTCGCTATTTCCCCCCCCCCCCCAAGAGATCGCCGGTGTTGACGTACTTCAATCAAAGGGAAGTATTTTCTCAGGGTGGAGTGATCGGTTCAGAGTCGAGAATCTTTTTTTTCTGTTCGGGAGCTTAGTACATGTGATATCCATATTTTTTGTATTCAAATAAACATCATAATTGGCTGAACTTTGAATGGAAGGCACATTTTGCAAAAACTAAGACACGGGTCGGAGAACTTTTTTGATTTTTGCCGAATAAGCCAAAATTTCTTTGTAAGGTCCTCAATCCGAATGAAAAACGTGCAAGTTCAGCCAATTCTGATGTTTACTTGGATCCAAAGAGTTTGGATATCAGATGACTCGTTTTCAACGTCACTTTAACAATTCCTGAGCTAAGTTAGCTCGTTAGTTGTAACCACAATGTTGCTGTTGTCTTGCTTCAGCATTTGATTCCATTGGTTTTTCGTATACCTCTGGAACACTCTTCTTTATCTTTCTCCAAATACAGGTTCGGACTCTAAATTTTCTTTCTGATTCTTGCTTAGCTAACACCGTGTGCCTACGCAAGAATTAGCTTGTTAGGGAGTATTAATCCAGAAAATGATTGGAAAAGGCTGAAACTGTGTAATATTACTGTCGTCACTCTTCCGTAACGTAGTAGTTAGTTTTAGTTTTCGCTATCTCAAAGCGCGAGGGCATAGTTTTACGGTTTCATTTCCTTTCTACTTTACCCTCTTGTTAGCAAATCAAAATCGAAGCTACAAGAAGCAAAATTAGATGGACTACAGTTTACAATGGGGGTAGTGTTAGCATTTCCAAACACTGTGCCACTTATGTGTTCCTATGTCACTTCGTTGTGTGTAAACCAAGTATACAGAAAAAATAAAAGACCAAGAGATCTTGGGTGGAAATAACGAAAATTCAAACTTGGATGAGCATCCCACAAGGAACACACAAAAGACCAAAGCGAAAAGAGAAATGAATAAACGATTTTTCGCCCTGGGTAACCAGCGTGGGCTCATCAGTGGTTTCGCTGGTCACCCTCTACCATACATCATTAAACACCATCATACACTTTGATTATTTCTTGGAGGTTTTTTCACTTCTTTTTTTGTTTTAATTGCCTTAGGAGCATAATCCTACTGCAACGCCAGGACGAATCCGTATCAGGTAACTTGGTTAAGTACCAGTGCGGAACGATGCCTATTTGTGAGTGATTCAAAGTTGGAAATCAAAGTGTATGATGGTGTTTAATTATGTATGGTAGAGGGTGATCAGAGAAACCACTGCGGAGCTCACGCTGGTTACCCAGGGCGAAACATCGTTTAATAATTTCTCTTTTCGCTTTGGTCTTTTGTGTGTTCCTTGTGGGATGCTTATACAAGTTTGAATTTTCGTTATTTCCAACCAAGATCTCTTGGTCTTTTGTTTTTTTAGTTTCATTTCGGTTAAAGTAACTGATTTGGAGGTTTTTTAACTTCTTTTTTTGTTTTAAGTACACAGAAAGTTTTGTAATTTGAAGTAAATTAAAGAATCCTTATATAAGCGAATTAAAGAATCCTCAAACAAGCCAACTTGATAAATATCTTTTCTCGGTCTAACGAGAACAAGATAGTCTCGGGAGATTCGTTCTGCAATTTCCTCACAGCGCGGTAGCAATACTAGTAACTAGTACAAAATACAGCATTACCTACATTACCTACCTATACAAAACCACATTTTTCTGATTTGCTTGTCTAATGATCTAGTTATATCAGATCAATTTGAGGGTTAATATACGAGACTATCTAGCTAGCTATAGTCATAGTGCAATTTTAACCTACAAAATCCAAACTCCATCAAAAACAACTTCAGTTTTGAATAAATTTATAACCAATTTGAAGCTTTTTTAGGATTTTGCATTTAAAATTGGTCGGTTATGTCTATGCCCCTTTAAATAACCCAATATTTCCTTTCCCCCCTCCCCCTCACATAACACAATTTTGAATTCCAAGTTTTCCAACTTTGTGATGAACTTTATCCCCCCCCCCCCAATCAAATGCCTTCGGATCGCCGGTGCTCGAAATGCGTCGGGGCTTTACTGTATTAAAAGTAGCTTTTGATGAATTAAAAAATTTAGGGAAGAATTTCCGATTTAGTTATTTACTTGAAATCTTGTCTAATGTTTTATCTGCCATAAATGATGTTTTCCACAATTTTACAGGTAATAGGTATAGTCGCCTTTATGCTACGAGGATCGCTTAAGATCTTTAACTAACTGCAAACATTAACGAGCAACGAGAAATCTCAAGATTTGGACTAAGTAATCTTGCATGAGATTTAAAATTTAGAAGTTCGTCAGCCATTCTACGAAAAGTGAAAACAGATGTTACTTCCATTAACCTGGTTTTAATTTAACGTCTTTTGAAAAACAAACGGTAGTTTGACAAAATTATTTGGTTAAAGTCTCCCTTTTGCTTAAGGATTCGCACGAAATATTTTTTTATTTATGTAAAAAAATCATTAGCTTCCAAATCTTGGCTATATTTTAAAGTTAAATCTGCAGAATATTTCTTAAGTCAGATAAGAATAAGGATGCCAGCGAACTTGCAAATCCTCCTAAAGATTGAAATCGCTACGAAAATTGCTTGATGAGCGTATCTAGATACTGGAAAATTTAATTTTTCAGCTGTCTCTCTGGGGCCAAGTTTTTGACCTCAGCTTCTACTTTTCTTACATTTCTTGTTCGTTTTTCGGTTTCAATGTCTGTCGCTTCAGAAAGCTTCTTAAAACACCCATCAACTTTGTTATTCTGGAAATCGGAGATGAACGCCTCTTAAGTTTTAAGGAGTTTACAGGCTTGCCTAATTGAAAGATTTGGCTCTTGTAGTCTAACGCTGCAGCAGCCTTAGTTTTTGTTTCGCCTGTATCTCTATTACAAATTTTGACTAAATTAAAAGACTTACGCAGCTAAGACTTATATCTAAGAGACGTTTAAATCAAAAGATCCAGTTTTTAAAGAGGTGCAGACGAAAAAAATGCATTACATTCGGGGGGGAGATTTATCCCTAAACTTTTTTCCTTCGAGCAGCAAAATCCTTAAGAATTTTACAGATTTCCGTACGTTCCTTTTTAAGCGAATTTTATTAGATATGCTTTAGGGACCACCTTGTAGCGGGAACCCACAAAAAAGCCGAATTAACAAAAACGAAATATGAACGACCCAGAAAATAATGTATACGAATATCATTTTATAGAATTTTAATTTACTCGATCCTTAAAAGACACGAACATAATTTAACCGATTATAATTTTCCCGAACCTTAAAATATCAGAGTTACAAAAGTATCGAAAATAATTTTCTAGAAACGAAAAACACCACACATTGATAGAAAATAATATGGCTGATCCTTAAAGAGCAGAATCGCAATCCATCCGAATCGCTATTGGACATGCGTCAATTTTAAATCTCTAGAGCGTCGTAGGCCCTGTATTGCGGAGTTGACAAATTTCTCTATTTGGAAGACGACACGAGGATTTTTTTATATTAAACAATTTTATTTAACTTCACAGTTTCTGGCTGTCTAACTGTCTATCAAATCTTGCGATTCATTTGTGACACACTTCCCGTGAACCGATTTTAATGAGATTTGGAACAGTAATGTAGGGCCGATGACAATATTATGAGAAAATTTGGTGGTAGGGGTTGGTTGAGGGATATAAAGGGGGTAAATTAATACAACATCACAACTTACTTCGACTCTTCCCTGCCGTAAGCTTGGCAACGTAGCAATTGAATTCGTGTCTATCAGTTCAAATTATTTTTGAATTATTTTGGGGTTCTGGAATTTTGTGGTGCGACATTATTATTAAATTATTTTCGTTAAAAATATTTTCTGACATTTTGTGTTTCTATAAAAATGTTTAAATTTAATTCTATGCATATGTTTTCTAGCGATTTGGTTTTCCCGGTATTTCATTTTCGAGACAATTTTTTTCGGACCAATTACACTGTCCAACAATGAAAATGTTTCGGGCTCAAAAATAGCTGAACTTAAGTTCATCAGTTTCATTGAATTGAATTCAAAAATCACCATAAAAATTAGAGATTAGCTCTAGTTTTGGAGATAAGGTGATATTTTACATTTTATATCCTCTAAAAGCATCGAAAGAGAAAATAATAGAAAGGGCAGAGAACTGGATAGGGTGGGGAGGAAATAGTGGTACGCCACCATCGAAATTGACTATCGATAATATCGATAGAGATAAAACTACAGAACTATCGATAGTTTTAATTTAGCTATCGATATTTGTAACATAGCCCTACTGTTCTCGATATATATAAGCGGAGTCCCCGCTTCTTTCCGAAATAATTGCGTATTTGCGCGTCTTTTTATTCAGGGCGATCGATACCTTACAGTTCAGTTTCATATTTCTTATCGAACGCACAGTTAATGTAGTGTGTATGGTATTGTTATAAAACTAGATACACGGAAACACAATATATCATCGCAAACTGAATATTGTGTTTATGCTGTAAATCTAAGGTTTACATTTTACATACAATATTTCTGTTTTGTTTAGTGCAAAATTTGTTGTTTTGAAGTGTTATTAAAGTAAAACTTATTGTATTAGCATGCCTCGTAAATGTGTAAATTCAGTTAACAATTTTTGTTATATTTGTGGAGAAATAACGTTTTCTTCACAGAAACGCAATTTGACGCCTCTTAAGAAGACTGTTACAAACATTATTTTGGAATGAAGGTAGGAGACCAGGATAAGTCATGGGCCCCACATATACGTTGCAACTCGTGTTCGGTTCTATTTCAAGAATGGCTTAAAAATAAAAAACGATCGATGGCTTTTGGGGTGCCCATGGTTTGACGGGAGCCTGCAAACTACATAGATGACTGCTATTTTTGCTTGTCTCCGCCTATCAATGCAGGATTTTCAATGAAAAAAAGAGGAACAGTTCAATATCCGTATCTCCCATCTGCTATTCGACTTACACACCATTCAGACAGTTTACCAATTGTTACTCCACCTCAAAACTATGAATTAGAAGTAGAGAGTGAACACAATGTGGAAGATGAGGAATTAAACATGCCTTCAATATCACACGATCCTGATTTTGAAGAAAAAGATGATCAGCCACACAGATTGAACCAGTCTGAGTTAAATGATCTCATTCGAGATCTTGACTTGTCACAGGAGAAGTCAGAACTTCTAGGATCAATGTTACAGCAATGGAATCTTCTTCAACCAAATGTCAGGGTCTCTAAGTACAGAGAGCGTCAGAGGAATCTGTTACCTTATTTTAAGAAGGAGAATAATCTTGTTTTTTGCTGTGATATTAATGGTCTGATGAAAAATTTGAAAATAGAGCATAATCCAACTGAACGGAGGCTATTCATAGACTCTTCCAAGCTTATTTTAAAAGCTTTATAGCTTCAGAATGGCAATTGTTTTCCTTCTGTTCCTGTTGGTTACGCAGTTCATATGAAGGAGACTTATGCAAATATGGCAACCCTCCTCAACTCAATCAAATATGCTGAACATAAGTGGAAAATCTGTGGCGAAGGAATGCAATTAGGGTACACTAAATACTGTTGCTTTTTATGTATGTGGGATAGTAGAGATAGGAAATCACACTATATCCAAGTAGATTGGCCTGCAAGAAATCTTAAACCTAGTGCGAAAAATGTCGTGGCCTAGCCTCTCGTGAATCCAAAAGATGTTCTTTTTTCAGCCCTACATATCAAGCTCGGTTTAATGAAGAATTTTGTCAAAGGCTTAAACCAAGATGGTCAGGCTTTTAAATATTTGAGAGAAAAATTTCCCAAACTAAGTGATGCAAAAGTCAAGGAAGGCATCTTCTTTGGGCCACAAATACGTGAACTCGTAAAGGATCCTGCTGTCGACCTAGTTCTGAAAGGAAAAGAAAAGAAAAGGGAGCTTGGGAAGCTCTTAAGAAATGTATGCATGGATTTTTAGGGAACAGAAGGGAGCAAAATTACACTCAATTGGTAAAAGTACTTTTAGAAAAGTACCATCAACTCGGATGTAATATGTTACTAAAAATATATTTTCTCCACTCCCATCTTGATTTTTTCCCACCCAGTTGTGGAGCAGTCAGTGACGAGCATGGGGAAAGATTCCACCAGGATATTTCTCTCATGGAACGGAGAAATCAGGGCCGCTGGAATGAAGCAATGCTCGCGGATTACTGCTGGTTTATGTATAGGGATGCTCCAGAAATTACTTACAACAGGAAAGCCAAAAGACAACGATCTCATGAAGCCCCCAATTAATTCTTCATATATTCAACCACCAGTGAGTGTTCTTTTGTCATTTATCGTGTGTAACTGTCATTAAAAATACACCTTTTAATATTGTTAGCATACATAATTAATATTTTTCGTTACTTCATAATCCTTATTAAATGAAAAACTCATTTTTTTTTATCACAGAAACTAGAGATAATAAAAATTTTCTTTGTCGTATTCGTTTTTCGCAACCCAAGATTGGTAGGAATTAACTCAGAAGTTGAAGGAAACAAAAAAAAAATTTGTTGGACGATGTTATTTTCTTTTCTTTTACATTCTGGCAAATTCTGTTTCGGGTTTTTTATAGGGACCCCTGTAGCTGCCAGCTCTTTCCTCTTTAATTGTAATGCCTCTTATGTGGCCCACTATTTTGCAGTATTTGCGCAAGGAAATGGTAAATATGCTGTTAACTAATGGTTTGTTCCGGTTCGTCGAAATTTCCTGTTCTAAACAGTCTGGAGTATGCGCGCTTAAAAAAACGCGTTCTGGTTCGGCCACAACTGTTCTGAACTGAAAAGATTTGTATTCGGGTTACTACCGAAAATTTGTCCAGGACCGGTTTAATACTGTTCTATACAGTCCCGTGAAGCCGGCCGGAATTAAATGGAACTGTTTAGGACGATTTTCTGACGTATGCGCAAATTCATTTACGCATGTAAAGTTTGTGCGAAAAAATAATTTGTTCCTTGAAAATATTCAATTTACGAAAAATAATAAAAAGCCAGAGTGCAATCTTGTATTATTTTATCCCTGCCCAACCCAAAAATTTAGCTTTTTCAGTGTTAAATTTCTGTTCTTTCAAAAACTGCAGAATTTCACTTTGGAAGAATTAAGGCAAAATTCCAGCTCGTCATCAAGTAGTGGTAAAAAAAAAATTATGAAGCTAGAAACACAAAAGCTATGAATTTTGTAGAAGAAACTGTGGACCTATATGATGAGAACCAATTCATGGAAAATTTTCGGTAAAATATTTATTTTATGCTAAAAATAAAGAGATAAACTTAAGACAATCTGGATCACATCACGTGCTTCTTCTTCACTCTATTATTATGTTGTAAAATTTTAAACTGTTAAGAACTGTCCCGTCGATTGCGCAACTAGCACGCGCAGTTCTAAAACGTTCTAGGACAGTTTTAAAATTCGGAACCCGAACAAACCATTACAAAAAATTACAAAGTAGCCACAGCTATATGGGCAGATGCACTTTTAGCACCAATTCCCTCTATTACCTCATGCTACTTTTTACCGGACTCGGACAGTATGCCTGACGCAGCAGCGTGCGATCCACGGAAGCAGTGCCTCCTTCTAGCAAAACATCATCTTCTTAAATGTAATTTTTGAAATAGGAGACGATTACTTTGGATTGTATTAAAAATGCTAAAAATTATTTTAAATATCAAGCCCATAACAAATGCGGCCTTGACTCAAACCGAGTCGCAGCAGAAAGTCTGCCCGCGTGTTGTGTGCGCGCGGCTTTTCTGTCTTGTTCTCTGCAGCTATAATACGCAGCAGTATGCCTGCTCTCGTGTGCGTCGAGAGGTCAATGAACCTGCTGAATGCATCGAGCATCGAGTCGCCGTCGCCTGCTTTAGGGGGGCGTAGAAGCTATCATTGGAGTTAATTATTTGCAGGTTTAAACGGCTATCGGTGTGTACAGGGTGGTCCAAATTCGAGGGGCCTCTATAGCTTTAGGCTTTTGCAGCATAGTTAGCCCAAAACTAATATACATGTTACGGGCTCGATTTTCAAGAGAAATCGAAAACGAAAAACCGCATTGCGATATGTCAAAGTGTTTCTGAGCTACAGGGTGATTTTCAAAAATGTGCGATTTTAAAGGCCTTCTACAACTTTTTTATTTGTAAAGATAGAGATCTACCTGTTTCACCGATTTTCTCTTAAAGCCTTTAGTTCCCGAGATATCACATAAAGTTATATTTCTTTAAATGGGATACCCCCAATTTTTCCAAAAAATCAGTTTTCTAATAAAATTTGCTGTCGAACGATGTGTCATACACCTATTTTTATTAAACAGTTTAAAAGATATTTGCATATTTTGATATTTACCATAGTAGACGCTTTGCGCGCCCTTAATGTGTACATAAAATTTTATTGTTTTTTTTTCATACAAAATCAAGTTGGCTACGACAAGAGGGGACACAGCAACCTCGAACTTTAACTTATAGTTTACTATAATTACCAACCCTAAAATAATAAACAAAAATAAAATTATTAAAAGTTTTTATTTAAAATTTGTATTAATTAAACCATGTAACACCTAAAATCTACATCTAACAATTTTCTTTAATTCTAAACAAATTCAAAAACATATCCTACATCTTCTCTCGACGCTATTTTCTGCATTAAGAATTTCTACCGCACGAAGCTGCCTGAATGCAGTAGGATGTTCCTCTTCCAAATCCCTTCTAGTAGTTGGGCGATTTCGAAATACAAAGTCTTTGACTCTCCCCCACAAAAAGAAGTCGCAAGGGGTCAAGTCTGGAGACCTGGGGGGCCAATAAATAGGACCTTTATTTCCGATCCAGTTTTCGGCAAACACAATATTTAGCAAATTAGTAATGTCTCGTGCATTGTGAGGAGGTGCACCGTCATGTTGAAAGTATAGCTTATTATTTTGCTGAAGTAGCAAATTGTCGATAAACGGAATCACCTGCTCTTCTAAAATTTGTTGGTATCTTTCGGCATTTAAATTTCCATCAAAAATATATGGCCCAATAATTTGTCCTCTGTAAATGCCTACCCATACCTTAAAAGTGAACCTTCCCTGATTCGCTTGTTCCACCATAATATGGGGATTTTGCTGTTTTTAGTAATAGCAGTTATATCTGGTGAATATTCCATCACTAGAAATCCAAATAACTTTTCTGGCAAAATCGGGGTCTTCTTGGCTTTTATTTAGGTACCACCTGCAAAATGCACGTCTTGGAGCAAAATCTCGTTGCCGTAATTGGTGCACCCGTCGGGGTCGATAGGACCTAAACTTGTGTTTATTAAGCACCCGAATAGCATTGCTGCGTGGAATTCTAGTGTTTCGCTCCATAGCCCTGGTGGAAGTATTCGGGTTAATTTCTATTTCTCCTAGAAACGTGAGTTCTTCCAACTCTCTATCTCTGGCTAGGCTTCTATACGTCCTAGGCCGCGGTTTTGTAAAGGATCCGTTTTAACTTCAAAAATATTTTTGAGCTAGGTTGCCTTCTTTCCGGATATCTCTGGAAATATAGATTTAACGCCGTCTGTCGATTTTCGTTACTTTCAATATAACATTTTATCATGTCCTACTTTATAAAGTTTTCAAACATTTTTATATCTTGATGAAGACACCACTTTTGACACCACTTTTGATCATAGCTACCTAGATAGATACCCTAAAACTGCATAGGTCAGAGTTAAACACAGCCTACTATCCTAATTATAAAAAATTACAGATGTCTGTTTAACTACTTAATAAAAATAGGTGTATGATACGTTGTTTAATAGGAAATTTTATTACAAAACTTATTTTTTTCAAAAAAAATTGGGGTATTCCATTTAAAAAAATGTAACTTTGTGTTATATCTCGTGAACTAAAGGCTTTAAGACAAAATCTGTGAAACAGGTAGATTTGCCCCTAAAAAATCTTCAAAAAATGTTTTTAATGAAAATCTCTATCTTTACAAATTAAAAAGTTGTAGAGGGTTTTTAGAAACGCATATTTTTTAGAATCACCCTGTAGCTCAGAATCGCTCTGACATATCGCAATGCGGTTTTTAGTTTTCGACTTCTTTTGAAAATCGAGCCCATAACATGTATATTAGTTTTGGGCTAACTATGCTGCAAAAGCCCAAAGCTATAGAGGCCCCTCGAATTTGGACGATCCTGTACACTGTACGTGCGTCGTGCGATATGGAAGACAATATGAGCTTGGACACGCAAATACCGTCAAATTCCGCTGACGGGAATAATGCTAAAAATGTTGGACAGTTAAGCAAAAAAGGTAATTATGCAGTGGTTTTCTACCATTTATTTTCGAAAAATTCCTTCACAGACAGTTAATATGCTTCGCCTAAAGTACGAAACCATCAGCGCGTCAAAAAAAATTCCTTTTTTTTCCAAAGTTACAGTAAGACTCGTGGCATATCGGACAAAGCGTTTTTGTTTCTCACTTCATTACGACCAGGCCTCCAATGTCTAATGTAGAATCCACAGACCTGTTTCATCCTTATTAGGAATCATCAGGGAGTCATAGGATTGTACCTGGCAGTTGAAGCTACACAGGCACCATGCACACTTCTCGAATTAAAAAACAAAAAGTTTGTAATCGGAGGAGACGTAGTACCTGTGTGCGCCACCTGTCGAATAAACCGAGAAACAAAAACATCAAAATTGAAAAGTGCAGAAGACCGTTAATACAGAATGCTGTACCTTTCAGCAGGTTATAAAGAAGAAACCTGTAAAACACTCTTAAAAAGAGGTAAAGTTCGCAGCAGCACCGGCCCCAATTCATTCTACGTGGCCTTAATTTTAAGGCATCAGCAGGCAATCGCTCCGGAGGAGACTTATTACGCAGAACTTTTAAGCCAAAATATTTAAAAAACAACAAAGTGAATCTCGTGTCCGCAAATAAAAATTAAAGTAAGACTCGTGGCATATCGGACAAAGCGTTTTTGTTTCTCACTTCACGACGACGAAAATTACAGTAACACGCTAGACAAAAGGTAATACTTTTTTTGAACGCAGCTAACGTTTTTATTTAATAATCTAAAAACCGCATTCTTCTATCAGTTTTGGAATTTTAAAAAAATAATAATAACTAGCGAATAGGCTAAAAACGACATATTTTTATCGGTTTTTTGCTTTTAAAAAATTACAGAAACACGCTAGACAAAAGGCGATACTTTTTTTAAACGCAGCTAACATTTTTTCATAAAAATCTAAAACTCATATTCTTCTATCAGTTTTGGATTTGCAAAAAATAATAATAATTAGCGAACAGGCTAAAAACCACTTATCTTTATCGGTTTTTTGCTTTTAAAAAATTACAGAAACACGCTAGACAAAAGGCGATAGTTTTTTTGAACGCAGCTAACGTTTTTTGATACTAATCTAAAACCACATTCTTCTATCAATTTTGAGATTTGGAAAAAATTGTGCTCTCCCTGTGCGCCCGTGCAGATGACCTACCAACAAACCAAAAAGTATTCTTGATTCTTTGCAAATGACGTAAAATGTCGGTTTTGCTGGAAATCCAAAAATATCGTGTTGATATTCTTCTAAAAGTGACGCATAGAGTTCGATCTTTTGCCTGTATTTTGACATATTTTACAGTGTTTTAAATTTAAAGAATTATCCCACCCAGCACCTCTTTTCACTCCGCGGTCACATAAGTTTGATATTTTGGCTGTAACTTTTGAAAAAAAAATATTTTTTTTGACGCGCCGACGGTTTCGTCCTTCTGGCGAAGCATATTAAACGTCTAAAAAGAAATTTGAAAAAAACGTAAAAATGGCAGAAAACCCTATACTGCATAATTACCTAAGAAAATTGTGTGTAAATGTGTGATGTGTGTCTTAGTAATAAAATTTTGTGAGAAATTCAACAGATCAGGAGAGAGACTTTCCCAAATATCGCTTTTGGACATTGAAAATAAACTTGTCTCAAGCTTATCAGAGCATCCACGATTTTATGATGATGTAATTGACGAATTTGCAAAAAGTGATCGAAGAATCAAATTACATTACAAATGCGTTAAGTTCTTAAAAATTGCTTCCCTTAGTTTGAAATTTAACAGCACGCCCCTGGCATGGTACCTTTAATTTCCAAAATTGAGGAGGAGTTTAATTGGAGGGTTACTGACTCAACACAAATCTTCCATAAAACTTCTTTTGGGATCACACGTACATCTAGTTTTCTCTACCACCGTACATGTAAGTAGAGAAAGCGTTTGGAAGGAATGTCTATTTGGGCCGTCAAATAAACAGTATATACGTCAGTAAAACGTTCGTATGTCTGTCTG
This sequence comes from Oxystoma pomonae, assembly GCA_963921995.1. NCBI lineage: Eukaryota > Metazoa > Arthropoda > Insecta > Coleoptera > Brentidae > Oxystoma > Oxystoma pomonae. The sequence continues at coordinate 22,990,679 of OY998164.1, read as the reverse complement.
CGCTTTAAATTGAAAATCAGGGAATAGCGCGCGGGGCGTTAGATATATGTGGCATTCGTTCAAGAACATTAAATCAAAAAAGAGGAAATGTACGAAAAAGGAGTATCTTTTACCGAAAATCGTCAATCTATTACAGCGAAATGTAAAAAGACACGTCGCGTCGTGATGATTTGTCTGATTTTTTTAATCAAGAGAGCTATCTTATGCTAGGTCTATACAGCAAAATCAAATAATATAAGAATAAGAACACCCAATAACCCTAATAGCACAAGTACGTTTTTAAAACGTCCCTGGAACGTCCCACCGGGATTTGTTGGGCATCCCGGGAAGGTACGGTGCCGTCGCCGGACCTCCCGGGGACGTTTTTTTTTGGTAAAAGTATACTTTCTCGACCGGCTCAAGACGTCTTCTGGGGACGTTTTTAAAACTTAGCAAAACAGTCAAAAAACGTACTCTGACGTAACCACCATCCCGACCATATTCTTTGGCCGCCGCGCCGGTCGACATGCGGCCGCAGATGTCGAACTGCCGACATGGCAAAGTCCATCTCCGGGAAGTACGAAAAAGAAAAGATGTGTGTAAACAATTATAATAGCGGAAGTAGTATTTGTATTCACAAACTAAATTTAAACTGCATCTAAGTATCTTAAACTTAACCTAAATTAAACTATGACCTAGCCACTAATATATATATAGAATAGACTCGCATGAGCCATACATATCTAATAGAAAATTATACTGGTATAAGTAGATATTTTGCATGGAACAGGAAAAGCGTTTTTTTTGCTTTATTTTCAAGACTTGAGACCTACAGTGTCCTAAATATCACATCATGGGGATAGTCTTAGAGGAACGTTCATGGGACGTTTTTAAGGACGTTCGTGGGTCGTACGGCTGCGATCTCGTAGGTACCATAATTATTTTAAAGAAGTTGTGCATTTAAAAACAGCCACTTATCATCACAACTTTATGTATACATTAATTAGAAAACGAGCTTTATTATCAAGATCATTTTCGACATCTAAAGATTCCTAAAAAGTATGTCCTGGGAACAGCTAATTATAAACGTTCCTGGAACGTTTTTTGGTGACGTCCCCGGAACATCTTTTAGAAGTCCGGGGTGTCCCCAACCTACAGGGGGGACTTAAAAAGTACGTCCCGGGAACGAAGTGTGCTATTAGGGAATAGATTATGTGAAAGCTTTTGATAGAGTCCAACACGAAAATCTCATAGAATCACTAAAATAAGTTGGTCTAGATGACCGAGATCTAAAGATAATGACTAATCTATACTGGAATCAGACTGCTCAAATAAAAGTTGATGTAAGTAAGTCGAACGCGTGGATTCATGCAAATACTTGGGTTGCCTCCTCAATGAGAATTGGGACAACATGCAAGAAGTTCGTACAAGAATTGAACGAGCCAGATCATCTTTTAAATCAGTGTTGTGTAGTCGCGATCTTAATACTACTCTCCGAATTCGTTTGCTTTGGTGTTATGTTTTTAGCATCTTATATTAAGCATGGACACTGACTGAGGCCATGTGCAAAAAGTTAGAGGCATTCGAGATGTGGTGTTATCGTAGAATACTAAGGATATCCTGGATGGACAGAGTAACTAATGTGGATGTTTCGCTTAAAATAAATAAAGATCTTGTAGTTTTATTTACCATCAAAAAACGAAAACTTGAATATTATGGCCATATTTTGAGAAATGACAAATATAAACTTTTAAAATTGATAATAGAAGACAAAATTGAAGGTAGAAGGGGTCCGGTTCGTAGACGGATTTGTTGGCCTAAAAATCTTAGTCAATGATATGGTGTAGTACTATGACAATTTTTCGAGAAGCAGTGGACATGGTACAGATCTCGCTGATGATAGCCAACATTCGAAGAGAGCATGACACTTGAACAAGAAGAATAATAAACCATATTTTTGATAACATGCTTATGTTAGACCAATCGCAGGGCTACTTCTTATTTTATTTTATCTGCTGTATAAACCCAGCATAAAAAGACAAGGCCAGGGGCCAAAGGAATTGCAAACGTTTTATTTATTGATATAAATAAGTAAAAACGTAAACGCCAACAAAAACCAAGCATGAAATTAACTCTGTGTTTTGTACTTCCATTGTCTATATTTTATTTATACACGACGTTTCGATCAGTACAATCTCTGATCTTCTTCAGGTGCAAACTACAATCTATTCCTAAGGCTTCGTACTTATATACTATACTAAGTTTAAGAAGTTGGCACTGCCCAAGGAGGGGCTTCCAAATATTTGGAATTTCAACACTTGGTTTACTGAAAACATCCTGATTCTGCCCAATAAAGGCAGCTTCAAGAAATTTTCGTTTCTTCCAGTGTGACTCCTTGTGTAAAATCTTTGCTTCTGTCCACTTCATTCGGTGTTGTTTTGATCATGCGTGTTCGACAATTCCTGATTTCGTTGTTTCACCTCTTTGGGTATTCGTCTGATATTATTTAAGCCTAACAGATAGTGGTCATTTTGTATCACCTATGGATCATTCACCACACTCACAAAGAACTTGGTAAATGCATTCCTTATTTTGTTTGTTCTACGGTTTTGTTTTACTAAGAAGGCTTCTAATTGTATTATTAGCTTTAAAACCTGTTTTAATATTAAAGTTGTTCGCTACTCTTCGAATTTCCTCTGATACTCCTTTAATGTATGGAATTGTAAGGAATGCATTTGCCCGGTTTTGGTCTTGTAATCTCTGTCCTGTTTGCTGAAATTTGGAAATAGTATCTGTTATAAGATCGTTCTTAATGTTTCTTATTTCAATTTCCAAGTCATGAGAATTGTTACAAATTTGAACGGCTCTATTATAGAAAGTTCTTATTATGCATCGTTTGGTTGTAGCAGAATGATTTGAACCTTGATTTAAATATTGTCCTGAGTGAGTAGGTTTATGATAGACCGTTGTTCTGATGTCGCTATCTACTCGTTTGACAAGTACATCAAGAAAAGGAATTTGACAATTGTGAATTTGATGGTAGGTCTTATGTTATTTAAGTGGTGAAGAAATTCTGCATAAACCAAGCATATAATAAAGGCACCATTGCACAAATTTAGTTAAGAATAAAGATTTTTTAAGTTCACTAAAGAACTGTTGTTAGAAATGAGAAAGAACTACATAAAATGACGAATACGTAGTAAAAACGGTGGTATTTTTAAGAAAAATGCATCATTTAAAACCTAGAAAATCATAAGATGACCGACAAAAACTTCTTTCGAACTTATTTTGATATTATCAGTGTGGCGCAATACAAAAATCAACTAAGTTGTATAACCAACAAAGCTAAGATCTAGTGTACCTCATAAAATTTACAAGAAAACCCCATGGCCATTTCCTCACTTGGTATATTACCCACAGATACGGGCAAAACTCAATATCATATCATAAAACCCAGAAAACCATAAAGCGAGCAATAAAAACGTGTTTCGAACTTATTTGGATTTTATCAGCAATGCACTGCCTCAGTGATTCCCAACTATCAATTGCGTTCTGTTTTATTTTCTAACGAATTCAGCATGCTTTTTGTGCTGGTGAAGTCAGATTAATCTGATCCAGCGAATAGCTGCCAGCAGTGACTGAATTTCTGCTGAGATATAAAAAACTTGCCCTATGATAAAAATGTGTAAGACAATAAGTTCTAAATCTTTTTTTTTCGGTAAATTAAACTCGACTTTCCCGCTTACAAAAGCGATAATGACATCTCATAAAAGAATCTCTTTTGAAAGAGAATGACCAACCATTTATATATATATGAGCTTATTACTCAATATTTGTAAAAGGATTTTTTTATTTATCCATATAATCTGTCTCGTAAAACTGATTGAAACTGATGAGAGTGTTCGTGGACAGTAATTATTGCGAGTTTTATAGATATTTTATCGACCACCACTTGTTTAGGTTTTTTACACACATTTAACAATATTTTAGTGGTTCCCATGTACTTATCGAAACACAGTGGCTAATCTAAATCTTATTTTTGGTTTTATGTGTTGTCTTGTATTTTTTAATTTGTGGTATTCTAAGGTACCGGACGAGTCGAGGTGCTTTCAAGCTAGGTGTGAACCCAGGTCACTGAAGGTGGCCCCCTCTACTCAAAATTAAAAAAAAAGTATTAGTCCCTCAGATTAAAAATCAGATTAAAAAAGAGACATAACAGTAAACAATACTACCTCGATCAACCATCCATAAGGTTCATTTTCCCATAAAATGCACGTTTGCCAATTTGCCGCGGAATTTGGTAAGAACAAAACTAAATACAGTTTTGAATCGACTTTTTAATTATATACGCATTTTTATACAACTTAATTAACCTCAGACTATTAAATAAATTTTTTAATTATTTAAATTTAGATGTAGCACCACCCTAAGGTAAGTTCTGTTAAATTTTAGATTTTTAGTTTTTAAAGGTCGCAGTTGGGTATGCTTGGTCTATCCACCGGACGGGCACTGGCTCAGGCCTTCCCTTAGTGTGTTCCTTCCATCTTCCCATTGGTCGGTTGGCGCTGTGTTTGGGCCTATCGGATAGTTAGACCGAGCATGGCTCAGTTTTTTCCAACTATCAATTTTTCCAAATGTCAATTTCATATTTTAATTAGTCTTCTTGGGTTCTTTCAGTACACCCCTGAAGATGACAGTTTATAATGTCGAAACATGTTGGGTGAAATATTTTTTTTTAAATAAAGACAGTGGAGAATGACCAGGGCCTTTTCATTTATTTGAAATTCCTCCTAAAAAATATTAGTCTGAGGCTTTAACAAATTTAAACCGGAAACGTTGAATCAAAGATAAGCGGCGAAAAAATTATGACAAGTCTTTGTCGTCCACAGCTGACTCAGCAGTGTTTTCAACGGGTGTCGGTGATTTTTTGTGATTTTTGAATTTTATTTTGACTATTTAAAAAGAAGAACTATGTAAAGTTTTTTTGAGGACCAGCACAATGATCGGTATGAAAAAAAAGGAATATTTCTGCCTAGAATTATTATTTTGGAGGTAAGAGATTGTGTCGTTTTATTTTAGTCATTGGCTTAGTTTTGTACCCTAAATAATTTAAATCTAAAATTATAATCTCTTTGTGAAAGGTGTATGTTAAAACAACTTTGTACTGTCCTGCCGAGAAGTCAGAATTAATTAAAATTTGTACCTACTGGGCATGGTGTCTCGTCGAAGTACAACCCCCGCAATTTACTATTTACTTTTAAATGTCATGGTGGTGCGGTGGGTGAAGTGCTTGCCTTAAGAGCAGGTGGTCGTGGATTCAATTCCCACAAAAGAATGTTTTTTTTTTCCTTTTTTTATTTTCTTTAAAATATGCTACTTAATCCCACTTGTTTTCAAAATATACTCGCATTTATTTCATAGGTATTCAAAAGTTGTTGGAGAGAGGTTAATTGCAAGAAACCATTTTGATCTATTTAAGAAAACGAATTTAAAAGTATTGCAGTGAAGTGCTGTTAGTATTCGTCGCAGTTTAAGGGCCCTGTATGGATGTTCATGGAAGGCTTCCTTCTTCCGTGAGTAACGAAGTAGGAAGCCTTGGACACCACCATAAATTTAACTCTAATTAGGTGGCTAGTATTTTAATTTTGGCTACAAACTTATTTTATTTTATGATTTGAAGCGAAGTGGGTTGACGCACGCAAAAGTTACCGCCACTGGTGATGGGAAAAGCGACTTTAAACAGTGTTGCCGTTTTAGTCGTCTTTCTCTTTTCTCCTCATGTATTCGTCTAGAAGGGTGTTGGATCGTAAACATTAAAGAATTTCCAAAGGGAATGTTTGGTCTGTTCTTTAGTTGTTAGTCTGAGTATTAGTCCTATTTGCGCACCTTTTGCGCAGTGTTGCCTAAAAGGTGAGCCAATAGGAATACTGTTTTTTGATAATTTTGAGCAGGGGCCAGCTTTACGGAAATTGTGAAACCTGTTTTCTTAAATGAAATATGTGAAAGTTATAAATGAGGTAAATTTAAATTTTATAATATACACCTTTATTCTTTGTTTAAATTACGTAAAATAAGCATTACATAATCTATAGCACCTCGGGGTAAACTTAGGCTCGATGAAGCAAAATTTCTGGATTTGGGTGTGTGTTGGGAATGTGTTTACTTAAGTTTATACCTAATAAAATATCTTCGCCCATTTTTTTAATGGCCTTTAACTCTTGTTTTATGCCTCAATAATCCTTAGAATCAATACGCGCGCTTTCGCAAAGAACGCAAAACAATAAAAACTTGAGATTTGCGTCAAATTAACTTCAATAAAATCGCTATAAAAATTCGAAGTTATTCTGGCTATTAGGATTTTATGATGTTTTCGACTTACTTTTAACATTCCTTTTTATTTTTAGTGAAAGTGTGCATTTAAAGTTAGTTAAATTTTTGTCAAACTTTAAAAAAAAAATAATATGAAAATCATATTTATTACCGGGCGAAAAAATTCCCTCTGAGCGTGCGATTTTTGCTTATTAATCGGCGGTTTATAAATTTGCACTTGGGAAAATTGTTTTATTATTTGTCACAGTGAATTACTTATTAAATTATCCAGATTTTCTACAATTTCATTTTTTTTTAAATTATACTTAACACGTCGGATGGCCATAAAGCCTTTTTTTTTAATGAAACACCCTGTGTAATTTTTTTTAAAATTCGATAGATCTTTTCTTCCTGATTCCAAAAATATACCATATGATACGATTGTCTTAAACGGTCATTAAACAAATTCCAAAATCGTTGCCATAAAAGTAATGTCTCGAACAGAGAACCACTTTAACTATTTTTCCTTGGCTAACGCAATGCCTTTATAGCAAATTATTTTTGATTTCACCCGAGAACCGACAAAGACAAACTAAAAATTATCAGTGGGATTTACTAAGATCTAAAATAGTACTCCCCACACTTCTAAATATTTACACCTGTGGTGGGTACTAAATTTTAAAACCAATTTTCAAAAACACTTACCCACAGAGAAAAGACTCAAAGGTATTGATTATTGTGTATTGTTATTGCAAAATACCACTGAAAAACTGCTTTTTTTTCAAAATATGCCCTAAAGCCAATTTTTTTTGACAGGTTTCAAAATGGCAAATGGCGAATACGCCAAAAATTTGGCACATATTAGCTTTATTGTCTGGGTTTGAGTTTAGAAAGTTGGGTGATTTTTTACACCACCTCTGGGGGGTGATTTAAATTTATAGCCCCCAGAAAGGATTGTTTCGTGGCAATTGGTAATAAGTTCGTTTATAATTTCCTTAGTTTTTTAGAAGTAATTTATCTTATTTAATATCCCAAGTTATTAATCAACCAATAGAACACCTCCAATTTTGTCCCCAAAAACACCATATTTTGAACCCGTTTTCGACCCAAAAAATATATTTATGAGGGCACTACGAAGAAAAACAAACATAAGTGAAGGTCACTGATTATGCACGAAAAATATACCAAACAAAAAAATTCAAAACAAATATATTAATTTATTTACAAACTGAAATTTAAATATTGAGGTTATCTAAAAGCTCGGTCAAGAAAACTTTCCTTACTCAAAGCCCACTCATTTGAAAGCTGTAGCTTTCATCAGTAGAGGTTGGTGCACCCCAAGGTACAAGTAGAGGTAATAGATCCGAACTAGCTGTTTGTGATTTGAACGCAGCTAATATTTTGGAACTGACATTTCGCCAGTGACAGAAATGTAAACAAAACTTGCAATTAAGTTTTTTAATACATTTAATAAATAAAAACACCCTTTAAATAAATAGAAAATTAATCTCAGCTTATTTTATTATTACCCATCTAAATCGTTGTGTGACATCAAGTAATAATTGTAAAAATTAATTAATAACGGTAAGTTTTAATTAGAGTGACATATAACCCCAATTTAGTTTATTCTACAGAGTGTTTACTATTGAAACCCTGTGTGAGTTTAATTCATACTCATATTAGTCATTATCACCTACAAATTTTCTTGTATACGACTTTCTAGCATGGAGTTTACTGGTGTAGTCTCGCTGAAGGCTCCAATGGTAGTCGGCCATCATGTGGCAATCCCATCGTCCTTGATATCGATCTTCCATAGTTTTAATATCGTGATGGAATTTTTCTCCCTGTTCTTCACTTCTGGAGGTAGTGAACTTTTATACTCATGTTACAACCGAGAATATGAAAATTTGAAAGCAGAGTTTCCACTAATTCTATAGAATTGTCTGCTTTGTGATTTCCAAGGAAATTTTTAACTACTTTAACAAATGAACCCCAAGCGTTAGATTCAGTCTCATTCATTGATGTGGTGAACTGTGGATCTTTAATAAATTGCCTTATTTGAGGACCATCAAATATGCCAACTTTTAGTTTTTCCGTGCTAATCCCAGGAAACTTACGTGACAAGTACCCAAAACAATTTCCATCTCGATCTAACGCTTTCAAAAACTGCTTCATAAGCCCTAACTTGATATGCAAGGGTGCTAGTAAGATTTTTTCTCTCGTAACCAAAGGTTCATTCACTACGTTTTCTTTTCCTTGAACCATAGTATCTCTTAAAGACCAATTTCTCTTAACCCAGGGCTGATCTTTAGCTCTGCTGTCCCAAAGACATAAAAAACAGGGGTATTTTGAATATCGATTTTGCTGTCCAAGGAGAAAGTTCACCATTTTCAAATCAACACAAATTGCCCATTGATGTTCTTCGTATTTAATTTGTTTCAAAACTTGTTTTATACTTCTCTTTCATGGTAGTAGAATGTCTAATAAGAATTGAGGCATATTTGTTACCGTTATGTAAAAGGATACATTTTAAACTACCTTTTGAACTGTCAATGAGAAGGGTCCAATCATCTGAAGTGTATTCTGGCAAACCCATTTTTTCTAAGAGTCCTTTTATATCGTTACAGAATACCAGATTATTTTCCTGAGTGAGAAAAGGCAACAGATCCTTTTCTCTCTTACGATAAAATGTAACATTAGTGCCTGGATAAAGAAGGCTCTTTTCTTTTAATCTGGATGCAAGTAATTCAGCACACTCCTTTGAGAGGTACAGGTCTCTCACGAGATCGTTAAGTTCTTGTTGATTAAAACACTGAGGAGTTGTTAAATCTAATTCAAATTCACTGTCGTTTTCTGATTGCATTCTTTGAACTTCATCACCTTCCGGGATTTCAGGGAAACTGCTGTCAAAATAGCAGTCATCATAATGGTTACGTGGTTCCCTCTAAACCATTGGTACACCAAATTTCAGGCACTTTCTATTTCCAATTGTCAACTGCCGCAAATGTTCAACACATGTTTTACACACCACATGTGGAGCCCAAGATTTATCTTGATCTCTCAAATGAATGCCAAAATAGGCAAGATAAGACCCTTTCACAAGTTCAGAAAAATATTTTCTACTTTCTTTCAACGTATTCGCCACATACATAACAAAAAACATCTGAATAGTTTACACAGATACGCCTGCTTTTGGATGCCATTGTTTTAGTTTTAACACTATAAAACGACGAAAATGTACAAAAAATTATGACACAACTTTATTTGCAAAAACTACACAATATACTATGTTTCCAAAACCAATTAGTCGGGGTTGAACAGGATCATAGGGAATTCCAAATATAAAATATCTAATAACATTAATAGGATTAAGTAATGCGGGTTAACCAGGTCTAGGAATATTGGTTTACCGACAATTTTTATTATTTTGAATAGCAAATTTCTATTTTGAATTTTATGTTGATTTATTTATTTTTGCGTTTTATTAGAACTAAATTCAATTAGTCTCTATCTCAAAAACTAAGAATATGCTGCCAGTTTTAGAATCAGCACATTAAGTATATCTAAAATCAGTTCTTAGATTTCAGGCATCAAAACATTTTTTTATTTTGTTGGCCTGTGATATACTATCAAAATGTTAAAAAATATACAGTGTATTCCATTTAAAAAAAGAACATCATAGCTACCCTACGTGTAGACTGTGATTAAGGAAAACACTGAAAATTTGACAGTAATCTATGTAATTTCATGAGTAATTCACTTTTTGATGTATCTTTTGTAAATCAATTCTTGTAAAAAAAACGCTATTTTAGCCACTATTTATAAAAACTACTATTTTACGCACTTAAAACAAAATATTTGCGTGCAAAAAAAATGTTTACGCATATAAACTATTTTTTTATAATAATCTGCTAACCATTTGATCGCCCTGGTAGCACATATGCAACTGACCTAAAAATGATAAAAATGCCACTCTTCTGCAAGTGATTGCAGATGCCCAAACACAAGTCGAAAAAAGCAACGTAATAGCCAAAAAAAATACATTTTTTCTTGAACACTTTACACCTGCTTCAAGCATTAAAATAACACTAGTCAACCAATTCCGAATTCAACAACCAAAGATTCTGAGTTACAGAAGTATCATTTAAAATAAGTTAAGTTTTTTAATACAAATATTTGCATATACCTAATGTCAAAATAATATATACAATATATTATTTTTTGGTGGCGGTAATATAGACACCAAAAATCCAATTTTTGTCTGTTTTTCTGGCGGTTTGTTCCGGCATCAAGCAAAAACTACTCAACGGATTTTAATGAGAGTTTAACTACTGGATTACTTGGGGTCCAGTACACGACTGTACCGGGATTCGGACTGGGAAAAATTTGTGGATTTATTTTGCACAAGTGTGTAAAATTTTCACACAAATTTTTCTTAGATTTGCACCAAGAACAATTTGTGTAAAAATTGTACACAATTATATAAAAAGTAACACCAAAAATGTATTTTATTAGTACAATTAGTTGACAATATTTACACAAAATTGTTCTTGGTGCACATTTTTTTCTCTGCGGGAAAGAAATTTATTCAATTTATAGTAGTTTACAAAATGGCGTTCGCGAGTGTAATGTAAGACTTGTGTCGTTATTTCAGAAAGAATAAAATTTCACTGCGAACGCCAATTTGGAAAATACTATAAATTGAATAAATTCCCGAATCCACGGTATTATTAGTTGTTAAAATCTGCACTACAATACTAGAATAGGCAATTTAGATATAAATTTTCTAAACAAGCTTAGGAAGATTCACCGTTTAACATACTACTCCCTCGGGAACTACCATTTTTTGAATAGGCTAAAAAGGACATATTTCTATAGGTTTTTGTTTTTTTATAAATTACAGAAACACGCCAGAAAAACGGCGATACTTTTTTTTGAACGCAGCTAACGTTTTTTGATAATAATCTAAAAACCTCATTCTTCTATCAGTTTTGGAAATTGCAAAAAATAATAATAATTAGCGAATAGGCTAAAAACGACATATTTTTATCGGTTTTTTGCTTTTAAAAAATGACAGAAACACGCTAGACAAAAGGCGATACTTTTCTTAAACGCAGCTAACGTTTTTTGATAATAGTCTAAAAACCTTATTTTTATATCAGTTTTGGAATTTGAAAAAAATAATAAATAACGAATAGGCTAAAAACCACATATTTTTATCGACTTTTTAATTTAAAGTTATAGAAACACGCTAGACAAATGGCGATACTTTTTTTGAACGTTGCTAATTTTTTTTTGATAATAATCTCCATTCTCAAATACGCTAGACAAAAGGCGATACTTTTTTTGAACGCAGCTAACGTTTTTTGATAATAATCTAAATACCACATTCTTCTATCAGTTTTGGGATTTGCAAAAAATAATAATAACTAGCGAATAGGCTAAAAACGACATTAAAAAAATTACAGAAACACGCTAGACAAGAGGCGATACTTTTATTGAACGCAGCTAACGTTTTTAATGATAATCTAAAAACCTCATTTTTATATAAGTTTCGTGATTTGAAAAAAATAATAAATAGCGAATAGGCTAAAAAATAACCACATATTTTTATCGGTTTTTTGCTTTTAAAAAATTACAGAAACACGCTAGACAAAAGGCGATACTTTTCTTAAACGCAGTTTTCGGTTTTTGATAATAGTCTAAAAACCTCATTTTTATATCAGTTTTGGGATTTGAAAAAATAATAAGTAACGAATAGGCTAAGAACCACATATTTTTATCGAATTTGTAATTTAAAATTACAGAAACACGCTAGACAAATGGCGATACTTTTTTTGAACGCAGCTAATTTTTTTTGATAATAATCTCAAAACTACATTCTTCAAACACGCTAACGTTTTTTGATAATAATCTAAGAACCAATTCTTCTATCAGTTTTCGGATTTGCAAAAAATAATAATAATTAGCGAATAGGCTAAAAACCACATAATTTTATCGTTTTTTGCTTTTAAAAAATTACAGAAACACGCTAGACAAAAGGCGATACTTTTTTTGAACGCAGCTACGTTTTTTGATAATAATCCCAAAACCACATTCTTCTATCAGTCTTGAAAATTGCAAAAAATAATAATAATTATCGAATAGCCTAAAAACGAGATATTTTTATTGGTTTTTTTCTTTTAAAAAATTACAGAAACACGCTATATAAAAGGCGATACTTTTTTTGAACGCAGCTACAGTTTTTTAATAATAATCTAAAAACTACATTCTTCTATTAGTTTTGAGATTTGCAAAAAATAATAATAATTAGCGAATAGGCTAAAAAACACATATTTTTATTAGTTTTTTGCTTTTGAAAAATTACAGAAACACGTTACACAAAAGACGATACTTCTTTTGAACGCAGCTAACATTTTTTGATATTATTAATTTTTCTATCAGTTTTGGGAATTGCCAAAAATATTAATTAGCGAATAGGCTAAAAAAGACATATTTCTATCGGTTTTTGTTTTTTTATAAATTACAGAAACACGCCAGAAAACAGGCGATACTTTTTTTTGAACGCAGATAACGTTTTTTGATACTAAAGTAAAAACCTCATTTGGAATTTGCAAAAAATGATAATAATTAGCGAATACGCTAAACATGACATATTTTTATCGGTTTTTTGCATTTAAAAAATTACAGAAATACACTAGACAAAAGGCGATAGTTTTTTTGAACGCAGCTAACGTTTTTTGATAATAATCTAAAAACCACATTCTTCTATCAGTTTTGGGATTTGCAAAAAAATAATAACTAGCGAATAGGCTAAAAACGACATATTTTTTTATTGTTTTTTGCTTTTAAAAAATTACAGAAACACGCTAGATAAAAGGCGATACTTTTTTTGAACGCAGCTATCATTTTTTGATAATAATCTAAAAACCACATTCTTCTATCAGTTTTGGGATTTGCAAAAAAATAATAATAACTAGCGAATAGGCTAAAAACCACATATTTTTATCGGTGTTTTGCTTTTAAAAAATTACAGAAACACGCTAGATAAAAGGCGATACTTTTTTTTAACGCAGCTAACGTTGTTTGATAATAATCTAATAACCACATTCTAATATCTGGTGTAAAGTGTTCTTTATTTTGTTCATATTTTAACTTTTAGAATGAAATTGTTGGGGAAATTGCACTATGTCTGGCATGATAAGATTCTGACTTAACTGAAATATATAAAATACTATAAAACAAAGATGCATTAAATATTTTTTAAATTTTTTCTTTATTTCCGCAGTACTTCTAAGACTTTTTGAAATAATTTTCATGATAGTAAAATTGTTCAATTAAAATCACAGTTGATTCCTCGCTTTGCTCAGGTTACAAATTTTTTGCCTCGAGATGTACCAGTTTACTCTCTCTTGATATGTGTTGGGTTTCTTTTCTCAATAGCAGTAAACTTTAGTTAAAACTTAGCTCTTTAAAATAAGGTCTTAGATGTATTATATTATTGTAGGTTATTAAGTCATGGATCACGAGAGCAAAAATTACAATGTTTTATCTTATTTATAATTACTTAATTAAATTTTCTATTTCAAATAAAATATTGCTTTTGTGGAATTAAATAAACATAAAATCATATCATTTTACCTATATGTTTCTCATGTAAAAAAGGCCGCTATAACCACAGATTACCTAGGTCCTCTGTACTATACGGAAAATTTTAAAATGGCATATGCTTGAATGAGGAACATTTCACACAATAACATGATTTTTAGGTAGTAGGCAATATTATATTATTTTTTCTTGATGTTCCCGGTGATATGAACTGTGTTTGTTTTAATGTTTGGCATAGTTTTATTGTGTTGAAAATTGAAACTGCAATAAATCGTATGCAAATTTTGTAATAAATTTATTTTGTATAAAACCACATTTATTATTAGGAAGCTTCCTAAGCTCAAATCGGAAGAATTATTTTTTGCATGTTATTTACATTATTTTGCAGATTTCATATTATAGTAAAATTTTCATAAAATAATTCATTTGTAAAATATACGGGAAACGGTGACAGAGTGTCAAAAGTGAAAAATGGGAAAAATGTTGCAAATTTAATTCTTTAACAATAAGTAAATAATGATAGTGTAGCTTAAACCACTTCTTCTACCAGAAAAATTTAAAAAACCAAGAAAAAATTATGCCAATTTGATCAATTTCTTGCATATTCCTTTTTAGCATTTTCATCAAGATCAAGATAACTAAGTAACTTCATCATGGCCGTACCACAATAAAAAATTATATACAAAATACATTAAATACTTCAGATTTCCAAAGGAAAAAGATTTAGAAGAAAAATGGATAATTGCTTGCCAAAGAAACGACAAAATAAATTTAAAAAAAAGGTTTTATTATTCACACGTATATGTTGGGTTATGATTTATTTAAGTACAACCTGTTTATTTGTCTTTTAAAATATAGTTAATTGGTTTTTACCAATTTGATTGAACAAGTTCAGCATCTTTTTAATTTAGTTATTAGGGAAAATTAATACCTTCTCTACATGTATTGGTATCGGATCGTCGTGACGTCACGCCGAGTATATCGTGGTATTTTCTAGAAACTTCGAAAAGCGACGTCACGAGTAGTAGATTGAGACCCCTTGGTTGATACTTCGTGGTTGGGGCGTCATACCTAGACGGCGCGGTGTTACCAGGTTATGCACAATTTCCTCAACTTGAGGAAAACATAAATTATGCAGCGTCGCTTTTCATCATCAATCACAGTCCGTCGGAATTTTGATGTTGTGCTTACAAAAACGAACCGATGATTCCGAGAAATATGTAGCCGCGCGCACTGTGGTCGGTTTTTGTAAAATATTTACTTTTAATAAAAAACTAAATATTTTGTTTTATGCATTTATTCTTATCTAGCTAGCTACAATTTTCACATTTATCTAACCAAACTTTTAAGAGTTAAGATACATATATATTAATTCGCTAAATTAAACTTAAAATGAATATTTAGAACAATCAAATATACTTTGAAGTAGTTGACACAATATATATAAATGTTAGAATATATATACTAGTATATTTTTGCCCCTAATAAAATTTTGATATACATCAAAAATACTATTTCCCATATTTCTTAAAAATGCAAATATGCGCAACTTTTTATTTTTATATTAATAAATATAATACTTGCAGATTAAAATGTTTTTTCGAAAGGTGAATCAAGAAAAAGCTATTCAAAAAAAATACTCGTCGAAAATGTACCTAGAAAACCCAAGTATAAACTTTTAAATAAAACAATCATTTAAAAGTTATAATTAAAACAAACTTACCGGTAAAAAGTTAAAACATTTGGGTGTAAAATGTATTTATATCAGACAATCACACAAATAATAAACAAATTGACTTTATGGAGGTAAGAAACTTTACAAACCAATATTTTAAAATAAATACAAAATACTGATATTTGATAACCCGTCTTTTAAACATACATACAACAACATAGTTTTTTCTTTGGCCAACTATTCGCCTAATATCTTGACAACAATAAAGAAGCAAATTTAGATACATTTTGAATTTTTCGAGTGAGATGTGCATATGAAGGGGAGGAGCTTAGAGTGACCCATTTTTCTTGTTAATGTTCGATGGTGTTAGAAAGTTTTTTTCATCATTTTAGAAACCAAAAATTAGCGTTTAGTATCTATCTCAAAAATGCCGCTTAAAATGCAAAAAAATTCCTGCAAATTTTATATTCCGCAGCTGATCGATTTTATCGGCAACGAAAGCATCTTCACGTCTCTATAGAACGGTGCTTAGGAACGTGTTTGATGAAATTCCTCGAGCGATAATCATTTAGGGTTATTAATATTACGACAAAAATTGTCAAATTCCTTAGTAGTCTTGCGCCGCCAGTAAAAATTAAAAATATTTAATAAAAAAATTATCGTTTTCGAAGAAGGAAAAGAGTTGAACATAATATGTACGATAAATGGGTGGTTTTTGTTCGTATTATCTGCTTGTTATTTAAACATTTTAAGGATTACATTTTCTTGTTTACCCTTCCAAATGTAAACAGTACATAAGTGATTTGTAAGCCATTGACCAATAATGACCGGTCACATTTGGTCAAGACCAATGCATCTAAGCAACACCGGTTTTAACCAAAATAGGGGAAATTGTGACGTTATTGATCAGCTGTTTTACTTTTGGTCTTGATCAATGATGACCGTGCTCGGGAGGTGAGTTATTGTTATGGTCATTAGTTTTGGAGGGTGGTATATTTTCAAATAGCGATTTTTAAATTTATTTTCCTACCTTCGATGAGAATCTTGATCTGAAGGTGAGTTATGTCTTTGGATATCAGATTTAAAGGTGATTCAAGGTTTTGTGTGGAAAAATATCTGTAGCGAACAACTCCAGGATTATAGGGCTGCGCCCCATTTATAGACTACAGTGTATGTTGAACTTAGGAGGTTCGGTGGGTACTAAGGCGAAAATTCTTGCCGTTGGCGCTATTACTAAAATTTTCCAACCAGTCACTTTGACGGTTCCATCCAAGCGAACGGTCCATTGGGTTACGGTTATTATGAACTACGTCATAGCCTAACCTCAATATCAATGACCAAAGGAATAACCGCGGTCAAAACCGCTCCTCACTCACGTTTTTGGTTTTGCCAACGTTTTTGGTTATGCCAAAAACGCTCGACGACTAACGCTGTTTGACACTGTTGGCATTTGAACGTAATATATGGTTAAGAGTTGTCGTAAAACGCCGTAAACGTTCACTATCCTCATAATACAAGTGGTACGAGAGAAACATAGGTATTTTTTAAATTGCATTGTTAACTACCGAATTATATTTTGACACTGACTTTTATACTATGTTGGACTAAAATCTTAAAATATGGAGATCAAAATATTCTGTTTAAAAATAATGTTTATATTAAAATAATACTAACTAATGCATAAAACAACTGTAACGAAAATTTCAAGACACAACTGTATGGTCTTGGTCTTTTTCCTCAGTTGAAACTTTCATAAACTAGTGCCTTGCTTTCTTTCTGTTGTGTGGTCTTTTTCTCATCGTTTTTTAATTTTCATAATCGTGGTTTTGTTGCGTCCAGAATCTCTAGCCACGCCTCTAATTGATTAACCTAGTTGCAGTATTTCCAGAAGTTGGGCTTTATCGAATTAAGAAATTTTAAAAGCATTTGTTTATTTACTTTTCAGAATGACGAGTGACTTTGTTTGTAAAAATACACCAAGTTATTACAACAAAAAGTAGTGTGTACCACTTTTATGATGCCGGAATTGTACGGACGGTTCACATAAGAATTTTGACGTACCTAGGACATTCGGATTTGTAAGTCAAAACTTCCAAATCAGTTACATAAACCGAAAAGAATCAAAAAAGAAAAGATCAAAAGATCTTGGGAGGAAAGAACGAAATTTCAAAATTGGATGAGTGTCCCACAAGGAACAGCGAAAAGGAAAACAATTGAAGGATGCTTCACCCGGGGTGACTAGCGTGGGCTCGTCAGTAGATTCACCAGTCACCCTCAATCCAAACATCATTTAACACCATCGCACACTCTGACTTCCAACTCTGAAACACTCACAAATAGGCATCGTTCCACATGGTAGTACTTATTATAAGTCGCCGAATACAGGTTCGTCCTGGCGTGTTAATCTTTCCAATAGGGATATGCTCCTAAGACAATTAAAACAAGAAGTCAAAACTTCCAAATCAGTTACATCAACCGAAAAGAATCTAAAAAAGAAAAGATCAAAAGATCTTAGGAGGAAAGAACGAAATTTCAAAATTGGATGAGTGTCCCACAAGGAACACACAAAAGTCCAAAGCGAAAAGAAAAACAATTAAACGATGTTTCGCCCGGGGTGACTAGCGTGGGCTCGTCAGTGGATTCACCAGTCATCCTCAATCCAGACATCATTTAACACCATCGCACACTCTGACTTCCAGCTCTGAAACGCTCACAAATTATAAGTCTACGGGTTCCTCCTGGCGTGTTAATCTTTCCAATAGGAATGTGCTCCTAAGACAATTAAAACAAGAAGTAAAAACTTCCAAATCAGTTATATCAACCGAAAAGAAACTAAAAAAGAAAGATCAAAAGATCTTGGGAGGAAAGAACGAAATTTCAATATTGGATGAACAAAAGTCCAAAGCGAAAAGGAAAACAATTAAAGGATGCTTCGCCCGGGGTGACTAGCGTGGGCTCGTCAGTAGATTCACCAGTCACCGTCAATCCAAACATCATTTAACACCATCGCACACTCTGACTTCCAACTCTGAAATACTCACAAATAGGCATCGTTCCACATGGTAGTACTTATTATAAGTCGCCGAATACGGGTTCGTCCTGGCGTGTTAATCTTTCCAATAGGGATATGCTCCTAAGACAATTAAAACAAGAAGTCAAAACTTCCAAATCAGTTACATCAACCGAAAAGAATCTAAAAAAGAAAAGATCAAAAGATCTTGGGAGGAAAGAACGAAATTTCAAAATTGGATGAGTGTCCCACAAGGAACACACAAAAGTCCAAAGCGAAAAGGAAAACAATTAAACGATGTTTCGCCCGGGGTGACTAGCGTGGGCTCGTCAGTGGATTCGCCAGTCATCCTCAATCCAGACATCATTTAACACCATCGCACACTCTGACTTCCAGCTCTGAAACGCTCACAAATTATAAGTCTACGGGTTCCTCCTGGCGTGTTAATCTTTCCAATAGGAATGTGCTCCTAAGACAATTAAAACAAGAAGTAAAAACTTCCAAATCAGTTATATCAACCGAAAAGAAACTAAAAAAGAAAGATCAAAAGATCTTGGGAGGAAAGAACGAAATTTCAATATTGGATGAACAAAAGTCCAAAGCGAAAAGGAAAACAATTAAAGGATGCTTCGCCCGGGGTGACTAGCGTGGGCTCGTCAGTAGATTCACCAGTCACCGTCAATCCAAACATCATTTAACACCATCGCACACTCTGACTTCCAACTCTGAAACACTCACAAATAGGCATCGTTCCACATGGTAGTACTTATTATAAGTCGCCGAATACGGGTTCGTCCTGGCGTGTTAATCTTTCCAATAGGGATATGCTCCTAAGACAATTAAAACAAGAAGTCAAAACTTCCAAATCAGTTACATCAACCGAAAAGAATCTAAAAAAGAAAAGATCAAAAGATCTTGGGAGGAAAGAACGAAATTTCAAAATTGGATGAGTGTCCCACAAGGAACACACAAAAGTCCAAAGCGAAAAGGAAAACAATTAAACGATGTTTCGCCCGAGGTGACTAGCGTGGGCTCGTCAGTGGATTCACCAGTCACCCTCAATCCAGACGTCATTTAACACCATCGCACACTCTGACTTCCAACTCTGAAACACTCACAAATAGGCATCGTTCCGCATGGTACTTATTATAAGTCGTCTAATACGGGTTCGTCCTGGCGTGTTAATCTTTGTGAGTTTTTCAGAGTTGGAAGAGTGTGCGATGGTGTTAAATGATGTCTGGATTGAGGGTGACTGGTGAATCCACTGACGAGCCTACGCTAGTCACCCCGGGCGAAACATCGTTTAATTGTTTTCCTTTTCGCTTTGGACTTTTGTGTGTTCCTTGTGGGACACTCATCCAATTTTGAAATTTCGTTCTTTCCTCCCAAGATCTTTTGATCTATTCGGATTTGTGTTTTGGCGAGGTTCCAAGACACAGCCAAGCGTGTTTCTCTGTTTGGTCCCTTCCCAGCAAGCACATCTGTTACAATAAGAAGGATCTGCAGTAGAATGGTTACAGCCTTAAACTTATAACAGATACTATTTCTAAATTTTAGCAAACACATTACATTAAGGGATCAGTGAAAATTCAAAGAGCCGCGAACAACTTTAGCATGAAAACACCTTTTAAATCTAATAATACAATAAGAAGCCTTCTTAGTAAAACAAAACCGGAGAACAAACAAAAAAAGGAATGCATTTACCTTGTGAGTGTGGTGAATCATACATAGGCGGGACAAAAAGACCACTATCTGTTAGGCTTAAGGAACATCAGACGAATACCCAAAGAGGTGAAACAACGAAATCAGGAATCTCCAAACATACATGGTCAAAACAACACCGAATGAAGTGGACAGAAGCAAAGGTTTTGCACAAGGAGTCACACTGAAAGAAACGAAAATTCCTTGAAGCTTCCTTCATTGGGCTGAATAAGGGTGTTTTCAATAAATCAAGTGTTGGAATTCCAAATATTTAAAAGCCCGTCCTTGGGCGGAGCCAACTTCTTAAACTTCACGGCTGAGTGATTTCCCATAGTATATAAGTACGAAGCCTTAGGAATAGATTGTAGTTTGCACGTTAAGACTATCAGAGATTGTACTGATCGAAACGTCGTGTATAAATAAAATATAGACAATGGAAGACCGAAACACAGAGTTAACTTCAAACTCATGTGTCTCAAACCTTAAAACAAATATCTGTTACATTAACATAGTATTTAGATAAATCTCAAGTCAAAAAAATTTACATAAAAAAGTTTTTAAGAGTTACGTAATATTTACATAACATAAATTATGCTTCTTTAATTATATTATATTTACGTAATACGAAGAGTACTTTGTGCATGGCATTATGCATAACATGTACGTTACATTTTATGCCTTGTTATAAACACAATATGACTTTAATTTTAAATAGATGTTACATTCCAATACGTAATATTTATAAAAAATTTAAGTTATAAATTTATATAGTAGTTACATAAAGAGTACGTTACTTACCCCACGTCAAGTTTACCTTAGTGTTACTTGTAAGAGATATAAGTAAATATAGTAAGTAAAAGTAAATATTATGTAAAAAATTTACCCCAATTTTACTCTTCGATTTACTTTTTAGTTGCTAGTTAATCGATATCTGTCGTTTCCAAATTTTTTGTTGCCATATATTATTTACGTTGTTTTAATTACATATTATTTACGTAAAAATAGGGAACTTTGTGCATGGCATTATGCAGAACATGAAATTTACTTTTTACCTTGTTGTACTTCCAGTTTACCTAGAATTTATGTATTATGTGTTGTAGGTTTTACGTAATATTTACGTAACGGTGTTGGATGGGTTCACGAGTAATTGAATGGGTACCTGCTTTAAAACACATTTAAATAAAAGCAATAAATTTGAGTAGTTTTAATTCCCTATTTGGACAACCACATTAGTAAACTAATATTATTTAAAAATTAAAAACAGACAAATTTAATAAAATAATTAAAATATAAATATAATAAATAAATTATCCCAAACGTGAAATAACCACACTGTCGACGTAAAAACGGTACCAAATAGGCTATTTAGTATTAAAATTATCGTTGTTGGCGAAGTTATTGGGATGTAAATTGGCACGAACAAAATACTATCTAATCTACATATTTTTTCGAGCCTTTGGACTGACCAAAAATTACCGTAGCTTTTCCAAAAAATAGGGAGATTTTGATCAGGCAGTTTAACGGCAAATTTCGTTATGGCTACCGTTACCGTAAATAAAGGTAACTTCAAGAGGTTAAAAATAGAGCTTTTGAATGTAGTCAATCGTTTGGCGGTAAACATAACCTTACTGTTTTATTGACATTTGTTATTTTTTTGTCAAGTATTTTTTTATTTGCTTTTCTAAGCATATCATGGAGGAAAATATTAATTTAGTGATAGGACTGGGAGACAAACACCCCAACATAAATTTAGTCAGGCAAAATCATTTGATAGATATCTTTGGTGGAGTAATAGAAGAAATCGAGCTTTTGCAAACTTATTTGTACTTAGTCACCTATTTACCAAAAAAAAACGGTAAAAAAGACAACCCACTACTACCATAAACACGGTTAACAAAAAATAAAATCAAACTACATAAAATTTTAACGGTAAAGGTAGTCGCTATTCGACGCTAATTAGCGCCAGCGGTTACCTCTAATAAAGGTAACAGCCTGACAGAGCGCTACTGTGGCTGCCCAAAATAAAGGTAAGGGTAACAGACTGACAGAAAACCTGACCAAAATCTACCTAATATTTAAAAAAAAATTGTAACAATTGTGACAAAATTCTATAATAGGGATATTTTTGACCACCCATAACAGCAAATATTACTGTATTTTTGTGCTTATAGTTATTAACGATAAGAATAACAGCCCAGGTAAAAAAACTGCATAGGTCCTCATGAAGGTTGATGAGTTTTTTGATGTTTTATAGGATTCTACAAGCTAGGCTCTCTTTCTCATCAAAACTGATAAAAAAATATTTATGAGATTGGTCTAGGTTTTGACAAGTTTGTGTCACACACCGCATAGAAAATATATAAAACCTGAAAAATCATTATAAAATTTTGTAAAACATTTCTAAGAGATTTGATGCGGTTTTTTGGCTGGTTTGGTTACTTTAGGAAATTTTAAAATATATAAATGATAAAACAAAATTTCGTTGAAGTAAAATTGCAAAATATTTAGTAATATATGCGTTTCCACGAGAATCAAAATACGAATAAACCAACCCCCCCTTCCCCCCCACGCTCCTTAAAGTAGTGCGCATGTTCGAAATAATTTGTTATAAATAAAAAAACTTCACTATCCACGTAGCTTCCATTGCTTAACATCCATGCTGCTAAAACTGGCAGTACACTCGAAGGTTTTGTTGAATAAACCAGTAGTTGATCCATTTTAATTTTAAACACCAAAAAAATAAACAAAAATACAAAAAAGTGAGGTTACACTAAACTATGTCAGCGTTTTGAACTACTCATTTTTTCTCGGTTGTAAATGATGACGTCAGATCTAAATAGTTTCAAATAATAATTCAAAATAATTTCAACGCGAGAAAACGCCTCATGTTTCAATAAATGGCGAATCATATACCAAAGTCTTCCTGGTATAGCATAGTTTGATATGCAACTCATAATACGGTTGATTTTGTGCTAAAAGTACGAAGTATTTTTAAGATAATGCAGCTTCGCCATTCGGTAATATTTTTATACGCAATAAAAATACAGTGGAAGCGGAAAAATTTTAAAACAAATACCTGAAGGAAAGGCACTAAAGATAAAACCGACACCCCTACATCATACAAAAATATTATCTGTATTTTGAGGTCCGTAAAAAAGGGTATTTGCATAAATTTTAGAAACCATTAAATTAAATTTCAGGCGTAATTTAATTTAAGAAATTTCCAACTTTTGTCTTTTTGTAAATATTTGCAAGCTTTTATTTAACTTGCAATGTGTGTATATATGTAACGAACTAGATATATTTATTCCGGTGGACTCTTGCAACTTAATTCTCGATCGGCTTCAAATTTGGCATGCTTTTATACATTGCGGTGAAAACGCAAGAATATAGTGTGATGAAATTGACAGCTCCCCCTACTCGAAGGGGGAGAGGGGGGTACGATTTCGTTGAAATTTGGTGTCTTGTGTATGGAGATAACGAAGTTCTAATCAGATTTTAAAAATTCAATATGGCGGATTCAAGATGGACGATTTTTGGTCATCTTTTGTTAAACAATTTTAACTAACTTATACACATCCGATTGCCTTCGGTTCCGGTCACAATACCATAATATCTCATTACTAGGCACCCCTCCCCCCTACGAGGGGAGTGGAGAGGGGAAAACACCTAAGTTTGTCCGATTTCAACCAAAATTGGTATACGGGAGCTTTTGGGGATAAGAAATTGGAATTTTTGATCAGATTTTGAAAATTCAATATGCTAACCAATTTTAATTGACTTATCCACACCCGATTGTGTTCAAATTTGGTATGCGTTTATAATTCGAATGAAAATACAATAATAACGAGGGAAGTGGAGGGGAAAGATTTAGGGTACAAACTTAAATATTAAAAAATTAATTTTTATTAAAAAAAACTTTTAAAGAACAAGTAGAAGATAATTTTTTATCTTTCTTATATCATAATAAAATCGATGGGCGCAAATGAAAAATTTTACGGTGACAAAGAGAGAACTATAAAAGAAGAACTAAATTCTTCTTTTATTCGAATGATAAACATAACGCTTTCATCTAAAGAAGCTGAGAACGGGTGAGATTGTCGTGCTTGCCAAGCCTTTGAAAATGTCCTTAGGTCAGTTATAGAATAATACAACTGTCTCTCTGTTTAAGTTGAAATTTTTAATTTGCGCCTATCGCTTTTATTATGGTATAAGGAAAATAAAAAATTATATTCTACTTTTGAGTGCATTTAATAAAAGCTTCTTCTTTAAAAGTTTCTTTTAATAAAAATTTATCTTAAGTTAAATTAAAAGTGCGCATGCCCCCACAAAGTTGGTCTCCGATTTTCCGAAATTTGTAAACAAATAGGCAGAGAAGAAACCAACGAATTTGTTGTGCACCTAAAAGAAGCTTTGATAAATTAATGCAAACAAGCCTGCAAAGCAACAAATTAATCTGCTTGTTGTATTCTAAAACGAGCTCTAATGTCCTGTGCCTCATGCTAATACCTTTCTAATTTTGTAAAATTACCTCTGCGCCCTAATTCTTCAGCAGAGATCGACATAGATTTTTGCCGAATGATCCCACGTCGAACGGACTTTGTGTTCTTGAGCGGTGATCGCTCATTCATTCTGTCATAAATTCGGTTCTTGCGCTCCCCGAGGCCAAAGCCACGGATAGGTCCCATTTCTCTGACACGTATGCGCGTAGAATGTATATTTTTAGTACTTCATACCAATATGGTATGGGGGACTATTAAAATCGTGATATTTTGACTTTTCTTAATTTTATTATTTATAAGTTACTAAGGTCCCAAAACACCTTAATGGACGAAAAAAAAAGTTGTCTGTCGGTCTGTTTTCTGTTAACACAATTTACACACAATTTAATACAAAGATCCTCTATCGGCTGACCATGAACTATTAACTATATGGAATACAAATTTTCTTATAAAGTCTAAATTCCTGGGTGCTTTAGTTTCCGAGTTATTTGAAAAAACTTTAAAATATATTTTTAAAAAATCATAACTTTAGAAGTAAAGCAGCTATTGATATGCGGTTTTCAGATTTTGATTTCCGTAAACATTACCCAAAAATATTGTTATAAGGTTCAAATCTTTGAAAGCTACATCTTTCAAGATATTTTCATTTCTTTCTCAACATAACATATTTTAACGTTTTTTCAAATAACTCGGAAACTAAATCTCCCATGAATTTGGACTTTACAACAAAATTTGTAGTCCATATTCATGGAAACTTAAATATGAAAACCGTTTATAGCTACTTGCTTTTGTTCCAAAGTTACAATTTTTCAAAATATTTTATCCCTCTTTTCCCCCTTTAACCCCCCACTACCGTACCCAAAATTAATCACTTCATGGTCAGCCGATAGAGGATCTTTGTAAATTTCATTAAAATCGATTGAGTCGTTCTTGAGTTATTGTGTATACACACAGACAACAGACCGACAGACAACTTTTTTTTCGTCGATTAAGGTATTTTGGAACCTTAGCAACTCATTTTTGATAAAATTAAGAAAAGTCAAACTTTCCTCATACAATATTGGTATGGTGAACTAAAAATCCCTTTATTAATTCAACATGAAAATCTTGAATATCATTGTTAAGTCTTGTACCACCACAGATCATAGTTCTTCCTAAAAAAATAAATAAAAACGGAAGGTTCTGTAAAGTTTAACAAAAGCAAATAGGCGAATTTTTTTTTTCTGGGTAGCGTCTATTAAATTTTGGAGAGAAAACTTTTTGTGTCTGGAATTCAGAAATTATCCACCCTCTTGTTTCTTGCAAAACCAAATGGGAACTTTTTAAAATTCTTTCGACGTTCTAAACCGATTTAGAAATCAAATTTTCCTAAACAGCTTTTGAAACAACATCGATTTCGGTTGTAAATCAGTCGTTTTAACTTCAGGAAATTGATGAAATAAAAATGCGGGGGATAAAGGACCATTAAGACATTGTTTCATTCTTTGTCTCTTGGATGTAGAAATCCCATCATACAAATTTATGCGCAAGTTAAAAGAAATCGAATGTTGAAGTTGCATTAAATTACTCCAGTCAATAAAATTTTCAAAAACGCGACTCATGTTATAGTGGCTGTACGGAAGAGTTTAAAGCATTCTGATTGCGCATCTAACAACTAGAATTTTCCATAACGTAAATATTTTGAGTTACAGAAGGATCAGTTATTTTTAGTTTGTACAAATATTGATAAAACTAAAAGTAACACTCGTGGCGTATCGGACAAAGCGTTTTTGTTTCTCATTTCATTAGGACCAGACCTGTTTAATTCTTATTGGAATCATCAGGGAATCATAACCTGGCATTTGAAGCTACACAGGCAACCATGCACACCTCTCGAATTTAAAACACAAAGTTCGTAATCCGCGCAGACGTGGTATCTGTGTGCGCCACCTGTCGAATAAACCGAGAAACAAAAATATCAAAATTGAAAAGTGCAGGAGACCGTAAATACAGAAATCTGCAAAATATAAAGTCACTGTAATAGGACCCTTACAAAGAGGTAACGTTCGCAGCAGCACAACCACCAATTGGAGCTTCGTACCACGTAGCCCTAATTTTAAGGCATCAGTAAGCAATCGCTCATCCAGATTCCTCAAGGAACGTCACCATCATTAGTCAAAAATTCAAAGCACATTGTGGGCCTCTTTAGATAGATCAACCTACAATCTGACGACCAGTTTGTTAGTTTTAACGTCGAAAGTTTGTACACTAACGTACTACTGGAAGAATCATTCCAAATAATTGAACAGAAACTACTCAATCAGAGCCACCTCTCTGACAGAACCAATCTACCAGTCAATGCCATTATGGATTTGTTGAAGTGCTGTCTGCAGAATTCTTATTTCCAGAACAAGGAAAGATATTTTCGACAGGAAGATGGTCTACCCATGGGATCTTCACTTTCGCCGGTAGTGGCCAATATCTTTAATTTTTACTATGGCTAAGATACATGGACGACATATTCATCATCTGGGAAAAGGACCTCAATACACTAGAATGATCTTTCAATCATGTCAACAGCATAAGAAACAGCATAAATTTCATTCTGGAAAAAGAAGACAGTTATCAGCTCCCTTTTCTCGATGTTCAAGTCACCAAAAATAATTCAACGAAAATCACTTCCGTATATCGCAAACCAACTGGACAATATCTTTATTTCAAATCAAACCACTCCACATCAACCAAATTGGGAATTTCAAAGTCTCTCATAGATCGAGCTACTTACATCTGCAATACAGAAGAAGCTTTAAAAAAAGAAAAGTCAAAGAATAATTTAGTCTTCTTTAAGCCATGTCACAACCCACGAATACCCAAAAAAAAATAGAATGAATAAGGGATACGAAAACCAGAGTAAGGTTTCTCTAATACCACGATCAATGAAATTCTTCAGACCACACCAACACCAAAGCCTACAGACGTAAATACTGAAAGAATAGGCAACCAATACCATCTTCGGACTGTCTTTAAAACAACCACAATAATAAGAAGTCAATTGACAAAAACTAAACCACAACGCCACGACCCGAAGTGGGGATATCTACATCGCAGAAATCAGCCGACCTATGGAAGTTCGACTTTCTGAATACAAACGTAAAACTCGACAAGGGGACACAACTGGATCGAAAATAGCTCAAAATTGCTAGGAAAATTAACATTACGTAGAATGTTAGGAGGCAAGGATCGTCACCAAGAAGGAAAACCTATTCAAGAGAAAATCCAAGGAACCAGAATGTATTTTCTCAAACAAGCATCACCATCAAGGATATTTGGAAACCCACACTTTTCGGAGGTAACAGATTTCAAACAGTGAAAGGGCAGAGCTAAGCAAGGGTAAACTTCATGGTTCCCTAAACAGAGGTTACTTTTATGGTTCACTGAACATATGCTAGTATATAAGATTAGGTAGTCTTAGTTTTTGTTAATATTCACCTGATGACGATTGCAGATACACAGGCATTCGAAACGTTGTGAAAAGGGTAAAATTAAAGGCAATGGAAGTTCGAAACTCTAGTTTCCTCTCATGTTCAACATTTTCTGCCACCTTCAAACAGTAGTAGGTTTTTGGCGGAAAGAATATTTGTTTACATTTTGGCCTTAACCATAGTGGAAATAAAATTATTTAAATAGTTATTTAAACGACAAGATTTGAAAACGACTCTTTGAACACGATCGAGACAGTTTGGTGGACCGAGCCGAAGGCGAGGTTCACAAGTCGTGGGAGGGTGCAAAGAGGTTTTTATGATACTTTTTATACGACAGAGACCAGAAAAATCAAATTTCAATTTAACTCGTTTTTATTAATAAAATATATAATATTCTTTTAACGCATTAACAAAGGAAACTAATTAATACTTAATATTTATGGTAACATTCGAACATTCCTTAAAGCTTACGCCGGGAAAAGCAGTTTTATTTTTCACCTTGTTTTCGGTAATAGACAATATTTTTGGTATCATGTTTTCAGTGGAGTTTTTCAGCGTGTAGTCGCGGTTTTCTTGTTCTGTTCCAAATGGACAATGCTTGTTCTGGTTCTGTGACGACAGATGAGCAGAAGACACTGAAGACTCTATTTTTTTCGAAACTTCAATTTTATTTCTCAGTTGATGACTAACATAGCTTTCGGTAACTGAACTGGACTTCCATCCGCCAGGGCGTTTAAAATTGTGGCCGATCAATGCCGAAAACAATGTCCTGTGAAAGTTTCTGGATTCTCTAGCAACAAAAACTTGGCGATTTCTCTAGCCATGTTTCCAATTTTCTTAATGCCAACGGTTTGTCTTAACATTTTCAGTTTTGATAATTAAAAAATAACCTGCCTGTCTCCAGATCGGGAGGACAAAGACCACAGTACTTCTTCAAGATAATTTAAAATCTTCCTGTAACTGTAAAAGATCTTGGTGCCTTTGTTTTTGTATTTTCCAGTTTAATCAGCATAGCACTGCCAAAACCTTTAGTGTCTTCTATTTTGAGATGACATAATTCTTCTCTTCGACATGCGCCAGACAGGGCAACTGCAACCACCGCCTTGCTAAGTAAATATTTGTCTTCTAATACTTTCGTCAAAAATCGGCCAAAATCTTCTTCTGTAAGAATTTGGGACTTCTTTGGCACGTGGTTTTCAGATTTTCGTTTGACGAAACACTGACAAGGCTCGAAATTGAGACAATAATTTTGAATTGATGCGCTCCTGAAAGTGATGTCAGATCAAAAATTCTCGCTGACATTGATAGTTGAAAGCAAAGCTTATGGACTTTCTGTCAATTTTGCTGTAAAAATGACTGCGAGCGTGGATAAAAGTACACTGAAACTTAGTTGAGTTGGTTTGCCAGTTTTTTTCGAAATAAAGCTGCTTTTCACAAATCGTTTAATAAACACACTCTGTAAATGCCGTTCAGTTTAAGTAAAAAAAAGGTCAAAAACGGAATATAATAAAGTTTTAACTTTTATTCGTGCCTATATGGATTAGTGACCTTATTATTCGTAGCCTGGAATTATTGAGAAATTTCTGGAATCGCCGGGAAGCGTTGGAATTTTCAGCTAGAAGTTCCAAACAGATATTTGAGTGAAGGATATACAGGGTGTTTTAAATTCAATGCTCAACTTGGGGATCTCCTAAATGAGGTAGGAGATACGAAAAGCTTTAAATTAGGGCAAAGTTGCGCTATTACATGCTTTACTCAAAACTAAAAAAAGTTTACAAATTCCGGATCAAATCAAATCAAATCAAAAAACTGTTTATTAAATGTAAATAAATTGCAGATTACATTACATTAAAAATCAATAAATTTGCAAAAAACGTTTCGCAAAAATCACTGAAGCATTTTCATGCTTGTGTGTGTTTTAAGATTAAGTAGGAAAGCAATATTCAATTATTGCTGATGCGTCACAATTGAATATTATAGTTCCGGAGATAGACGGAAAAACCTAAATCTTCATTTTTAGTTTTTATTTTTCTGCGCTCTTATTCTTAAAGCTGTCAAAAAACGCTTAAAACTTTCTAAAGGCACTTTTTAAGATCTACCTAGTGAGGGGTCCGTTTTTGACACCTGACATTTTAGTGAGTCAGGAGCACTGTCAAGTTCATTTTTTCTTATGCCGTTTGGTTCATAAAGGATGACAGATAACATTTTGCAAGCTTATTTTGACAAGTCACCTGACGTTTTGGGTTTATTGATCATCATCAGCCCAAATTTAAGTTTTGCTTTTAACTTACTGAAGATATTTTGGAAACCCGACCGCAGTACTTTTTTTAACATTTTAAAAATTACAGTTTTTTTGACATTTTGTTATAACTTTTAAATAACTTTACCTAATATTTTAAAAATACGTTTTTTCTTTGTTTTTTGGTATTTGAATTTGGACTGATGATGGTCAATTGACTGAAAACGTCAGGTACTTGTCAAAATGAGGTTGTAAAATATCTGTCATCCTTTATGATACAAACGGCACGAGAAAAAATGCATGTGTCTATAAGAACAAATAAACTTGACAGTGCTCCTGTCACACTGAATGTCAAATTTTGAAAACGGACCTCTCATTAGGTAGATCTTAAAAAAGTGCCTGTAGAAAGTTTCAAGCGTTTTCTGACAGCTTTAAGGATAAGGGCGCAGAAAAATAAAAACTAAAAATAAAGATTTTGTTTTTTTCGCCTATTTCCGGAAATACCCGGAATTTGTAAACTTTTTTTTGGTTTTGAGCAAAGCGTCAAATTGCGCAACTTTGCCCTAAAATTTTAAAATATTTTAAGTTGTTTTCGAACAAAAGCAAACATTTAATTTTCTAAAAATATTTTTTATAAACAACACAATTTAAATTATCATCCTCCACAGTTTGTTTTTATTTAAATATGAAGCTGCTTAAATTATGTTTCCGCGATAAACAGTAGCTTTATCTTTATGCCGCAATAAAAATGAGTAGTAGTTATTTTATAATGCCCAGGGAAGATCAAAACGCAATTTAGCCTGATTATAAGCAGAATTCTACACAAAAAAAAATATATACCTATCTAATAAGTCCAAAAATGTTCCAATAAATTAAAATTTTTCACTGACTAATATGTCGTAAATTTAACAGGTTATGGCAGGTTTTAGTGCTAGTCTTGTATGGTTTTTGTTAGGCTTTTTTAGAACCTGAAGTATATTAAGTCTTTTACTTTCAGAGCTAGCTTTCGGCTATAAAGCCATCATCAGTGCTTTGTAGAATAGATAACCATGCCGGTTTTTAGAACTTCTTAATTCTAACAGGTACATCAGGACATTCAAAATCAGTCTTGTATGTTTTTTCATTTGTTCTTTCGTCTAATTCAATATAAAATTAAGTTTTCCTAATGCGATGTGTCTTAGGTTCTACGAAAAATGATGATTGAAACTTTTTGTACTATTCCAGGTCTCTATTACGTTTTTATTTTCTTTTTGTTGCTGGTTGTAATGCCTATTTTCAGTTTGAGTAACAGTTATGTTGGTTTTTTTTTAGTTGTTTTTAATTTTCTCTTGCGTGCTAGTTAACGTCAAAATAGTAGTTTTCACAACTAGTGGCAAAAAAAGCACAGTTTAGCTGCGAGTTGTTAACACTATTCTTTTAATACATTTATTAAAAAATCCAAGGAAAACAGGAAAATACTTCTAAAGTCTCGAACGAAGAGCACTTCTGGCAACACATCATCTTTATTCTATAAATCAAGGCAGCTGGTAAATGAAATAACAATGGTTTCCATAGCTATGTGGCTTTTTACTCGGTGACGTTCATGGTTATGACATTTTAATCTTTGACAGTTTGCCGATGTTTTTAAAAGATTTTTTCATAAACACTTGGTGAAAACTGGTGGAAATGGCTTAATTTTTAGGCAAAAATAATTAGATTTTTTCAATATTACTATTTTCCGCTATTTCTCTTTAATTTTGGATAAAAAACGGACAGAAATCTTTTTTTGCACCCGTGATGAAAAAAGTTTTTTTTTGCGTCGGCAACCAAAAAAGCCATGCTTTAGTTATCTGCAGACAGTTACTAAAATCATGTTTTTGATGAAGGTATAAAAAAAAATGTTTTTTTGACAATACATAAAAATTTTCAATTCAATAGTGGTTTTCACAACTAGTGGCTAAAATAGTGGTTTTTTACAAGCGTTGGTTTAAATAACGAGCGCAGCGATGTATTTAAAAACGCGAGTAAAAAAACCACATTTTAGCCGCGAGTTGTAAACACTTTTTTAACAATGGTTGTCATAGCGATGTGCCTTTTTACTCGGTGACGTTCATTGTTGCGACATTTAATCTTTGACAGTTTGATATTTTGACGATGTTTTTGAATGATTCTTTCATAACTACTTGGTGAAAACTGACGGAAATGGCTTATTTTTTAGGCAAGAATAATTAGATTTTTTCAATATTACTATTTTACGATATTTCTCCTTAATTTTGGGTAAAAAAAGGAAAGAAATCTTTTTTTTGCACCAGTGTATTTTTTGTTACATTTTTATATTTAGATAGGATGTTTGAACCCAATTTGCTATTTTTTGTAAACGAATATTTTTTGAATAAATAGTTTTAAAAAAATGTCTATTAATAAAACAAAAAGAATAATTTATTTTAGTAGTAAGTGAGACAGAAATTTGAAGCCGATGTCATAAAACCTGTGTAGATAAGGTAAGCGCTCTTACCAAAAATTATTTTGTGTAATTCCTATTTTTTAGCAGAAACTTCTTTAATGAAATTTAAAAAGCTTAGAACTTAAAGTAGCGCTTTAATGTTTTTAATTTCGGTCGGAATTTTAAACAGCTCTAAGCACCTTTTAAGTACTCTAAGCACCAATAATTCTTCTCTCTGTGCCTCGGTATTACGGCCGAGTTTGTGTGTGTGACAACTGGGCTCTAACAGTTACAACAGCCTAGCTAAAAAATCAGTTTAAAATGTTGGCCAGCATGACCTGACCGTATCGTAAAAATTAAAAACCACGGTTTCATGAGTTAATGAATCGCGATTAACTCGGACCCTATCAGAATTCATAACTCGTTTACGCCTGGTTTCTCAATAGCAAATTAGAGTTAATTCGAGCAAAAATCTTTAAAAAGCGGATTAAAGTTAACTCCAGGGTAACTAGGGCTTCAAGGTGAGGGTAAGTTATCTTACCTCAGGGTTAAATTTAAAAAAATATCGGCTTAAAACAGCAAAAAATTAGGATTTAAAGCCCGAGTTAATTTAACTCTCTTAACCCGCTATTGAGAAACCGACCCTTAAAGTAACCCAGGTCATTAATGCTTTTATTGGGATATTATCTGAATCATCCCACCATGAAAAGTCCGCGTGCCCGAAACACGGAATCGGTGGAAAAAAATCAACGAAGAAGTGACTATTATTACCGGTCTTGTTCGTTTTGTTTATGTCCCTTTAAGAGTCTCCTTAACCTTTGATTATATACCTATATAATCAAAGTCACCCCCCCCCCCCCCGAAAGATATCTATAGTTTTGATATGCTAATAATTTCGAACTCATTTTGAACCAATTTTAAAAATTTGGATTCAAAGCATAGAGAAAAATGAAAACCAACTATCCCAAAATTAAGAACTAGTTTTGAACTCCTAATATCACCAAAAAGAATTTCGAAAAATACAAAAAAAATCGGACATTCGACCAAAAAATTAAAAATAATAAAAATATTTTCTTTTTGTTTGTCCGGTTTACCAAGCTTTTCTCTACCGAACGGACAACAGGAAATCCGGACTGTCGGTCGAATACCGGCTCTACTACTTATGCATTCCCCTTGATTTGATGGAAATAGTTTTTAAATAAATACAAAAAATTTTGAATTTTAAATAAATATAAAAAATTACAGAAATTAGGGTGGTTAAAATTTTTTCAAAGTTGTACAAAATTTCGAAATTAGTTCAAAATTATAAGCATATCAAAGTTTTTCTTTGGGGGGAGTGTGGCTTGACGTCAACCTGCATCCCCTACCATATTAAAAAAAACAGGGTTACTAGGGGATTTTTCGAAATTCTTTTTGATGATATTTGGAGTTCGTTGACGTCCGGCTGCATTTAAAAAAAACGGGAAGGAGTGCGATTCAAAATTTTTAAAACTGGTTCAAAATGAGTTCGAAATTGGATGGAAATTATAAGCATATCAAAATTTTAATATGGCTTGACTGACGTTATTAATGCTATCTTCTAACACCTCAGCGTTAAGACCACACAATCCTCGCACTATAATTTGTTACTCAAGCATCATACATTGGCAGTGTCTCTATACTGTTGCCAAATATTGTTGCGGATTTTTTTTTCAGTTTTCTTGTGTATTCAGTGAATTTTTATTAACAGTAAAAAGCAATAAAGATCACTTATTAACATGAAGATTCTTTAAAAAATCGTATTTTTTACCACCGTGCGGGAAACACAACTTTGACTGAGTGAGGGAATGAAGTTAACCCGAGAGTTTCCCGCACTGTGTGCAGCATTTTTTTATAGTGTGCGGGTAAGTCTAGGGGTAAATTTTTTTCTGCACACTCTGCGGAAACGTGCTACTGAGGGGTACGGGGTTAAGGGGCGGGTTTAACTGGGATAAACTAAACCATCAAGTGAAAATGCAATTTAAAAAAATTAAATGAAAAAACTCAGGTCATCCTCCACTGTTTATTAAAGACTCACCCAACATGTTTCAATAGTATAGACTGTCATCTTCAGGGGTTTACTAAAAGGACCCAAGAAGACTCAGACATCAAGCTATTTATAACTCATCGCGGTATACGTATCCGTATCTAGCGAGAACCAAGCACATTAATTGGTCAGAAACTTGTACCACGTTCGAAAAGTGCAGATATATGCTAATCTAAGGTGTTCTTGAACGCGATAGTTTGAGATGCGTTAGGTATCACGTATCGTTACGGCACACGTATCGTATCTCAGCACCTATTGCGTTCAGAATCACCTTAAATTAGCATATATCTGCTCTTTTCGAACGTGCTACAAGTTTCTGACCAATCAATGTCGCTAGATGCGGATACGTATAACGCGATGAGTTACAAATAGCTTTATGTCTCTATTATCTCATAGTTATGTGGTTTTTTGTTCGCTAGCAATCAAAGGGTAGCTCGGTTTGAGTTCGAATAGAGTAAAGCTCGTGTAAGCACAGTTGTCACGAATATAAACTAAAAAATTTGCATTTTCCTTTCTGAAACGACATTGCCGGAAGTCGCTAAGTATGTGCTTGGGGCGCAAGAAGGGGAAATTTTAAAAGACCTTTATTACGAGCTAAAGTTGCAGTGGCTGACGTTTTAAAACCTAGTTGCAAAAAATGTTAATTAAAATTATGTAACCTACATTTTTGGCGAACAACAACACACTGAAGGATTACACATAAAAGAAATATAAATTCAAAGTAAGCAATTATTAAAAACAAAAGATTAAAAGAACTTGGGTGGAAATAACGAAAATTCAAACCTGGATGAGCATCCCACAAGGAACACACAAAGAACCAAAGCGAAAAGAGGAATGATTAAACGATGTTTCGCTCTGGGTAACCAGCGTGAGCTCGTCAGTGGTTCCACTGTTCACCCTCTCCTCCGGTTGATGTAACTGATTTGGGTTTTTTTAACTTAATTTTTATTTTAATTGCCTTAGGAGCATAATCCTACTAGAAATATTAACACGCCAGGACGAATCGGTATCCCAGGGTGACCAGTGGAACCACTGACGAGCTCACGCTGGTTACCTAGAGCGAAACATCGTTTAATCATTTCTCTTTTCGCTTTGGTTCTTTGTGTGTTCCTTGTGCGATGCTCATCCAGGTTTGAATTTTCGTTATTTCCACCCAAGATCTTTTGATCTTTTGTTTTTAGGTTCTTTTCGGTCGATGTTTTTTAACTTCTTTTTTTAAGCTATTATTAGTTAGTTCTCAATTCACAAAAGTTTTTTTAATGGATCATAAAAAAAAACAAAGAAGTCAAAATTTGTAAAAAAATTTTTGCTTAAACCGCAAAAAAATTCCTGCGGCTCTATGACGTATTAGGAATTTTCGTCAAACAACATATTCAGAACGTTTAATAAATGGTCATTTTGGAAAGTTGTATTGTTTCAAATTACAACAAGATAGGTTTTAAAAGAGGAAACAACTTTGTCTTCATAAAATTTACTTGTTTTACAATACACAACAATTTTTTTTTAAATGGACACATACTTTATTTAAAATCAGATTTCAGTTTAAAATGAAGACACTACTATACATTACCCCTCCACCACTCCCAACTCTTACATATTTCTCCGATTCCCAGTCCCTTTTTTAATAAGTTCTAATTGATTTTATTTGGCTTTGCGACTAATCTCTAATTAGATTTTTTAAGCTTATTTTACTTCGACTTGACAGTGATCCAATTAATCACGCCATTTTTAGTTAAAGCATCTCTTACGAAGTTATTTTCCTGGAAAAAAGGATGAAATGAGCTTTAAGAAATAAAATACACAAACTTCGAAACTGGTACAAATTTCACATTTTAACTTATTTTTTTGCATTTTTAAATATGGAAGCACAAAGAAACTTCCGGAGGTAGTTTCTTTGTGACGGAAGTTACAAAACTTACATAATAATAAAATAAAAACTAAAAAAGAGAGACCCCCCAGAACCCTCAAGAGGGTTCTCAACGTGTTCCTGGGGAATTAACGAAATTTAAAAATTGATAATTAATACAATTAATACAAAAAATTTCAAAACTCATTGTCTGGGGGTATAACTTGGTTTATGAAAAACCCTCCTGCGGGTTCTTAGGGGGTTTGCGAGAAAAGGTATGCAAAATTGTGTAAAATTACATTCTTCATATCATGCACCATAAAAATTTTAAAAAAATACCGTATAGCTGGGAGGGGCTAACCCAAGGGCGGATCCAGGGAGGGTCATAGGGGTCATGATCCCCCCCTTGTTGTAGAAGTCAAGTTATCCGGTCGCCCCTATTGGTCAGATTTGGATTTAGCTTTTCGGCCAATGACAGTGCGACCGAGGTAACAAAAACTGGCGCAGCCAAGCCTCAGGGACCAGTCCAGCGGGTTCCTCGTCCGAAGAAGCTTTGGAGGAAGAGTTTTTCTGCCAGCAGGGAATGCCGAACTGAGTAAGCCGGAACTGTTGGCAGGCCGTTTTTACTGGAAGGTGCTGTCCATTGCACTCACGGGCAGCCATGGCTCCTTCATTGCACTAACGAAGGAGGGTGAAGGTGGGAAATCTTTAAGAAAGGATTCTGAACATCAGCGCGGTGCCAGAAGTTGTAACTTCTGGAAGTCGTAGTTTTTGTCAAAATTACGACACCCTGGGCGGTTCACATCAACATCTAAATAACTAAAATACTATAACATGGACATCATATCTAGTCACTTTCCGAAATTTTATGTGAAACTTTTAGAACATGCGTATAGACTATTGAGGAGTCGAAAAGAGTGACGTGACATTCATAACCCAGTGCACATTTTTTCTGCAAATTAAAAACACTGTTATTTTACGGCGTCTTGCAAAACCAAAACGAACGCTGTCGGTAATATTATTTTCGCAGGAGCGCCTACATCCCTCTTCTAGACTCCATAATAAACAAACTTCAAAGGCATTTATTTCTAGATGTACCAACAGGATTGGCGCTTCTTTATGTTCATAAAAACGTTCCTATGGAAATGGAGGAAGTAATTAATCATTTCGAAGAAGACAGAAGAGGAAAATTGATTTTGAAATTTGATTCCACTTTTTAAGTAAAATTTTAGGCTTTCTTTTTCGTCTTGGGAGAGGACACCCTTACCTTTACGCCACTGATGTGACCCCCCCCCCCCCGTACTAAAAAGCTGGATCCGCCCTTGGG
The DNA here is from genome assembly GCA_963921995.1 of Oxystoma pomonae. Lineage (NCBI taxonomy): Eukaryota > Metazoa > Arthropoda > Insecta > Coleoptera > Brentidae > Oxystoma > Oxystoma pomonae. Next base: position 22,952,535 of record OY998164.1, on the reverse strand, counting down.
CTAACCTGGTTACTCGAGAAGCCCCCATTCTGGGGGAGTGCAAAAATATGTCGGCGACGCCGAGGGAGGGGAGGGGGGTTGTCAAGTTAGCACTTCTCCAGTATAAAAATGGCCACAGTTAGTCGTGGCAAAATTGGGCAAAATATGTACAAAAAATTTGTGTTTAAATTTTGTTATTACGCTGCCTGGGGGGGGGGGCTTACTTGGGAAGAATGACCAGTGGAACCATTGATCAGCCCACGCTGGTTCCCCGCTTTGCTCCTTTTAGGGTTCCTTCTGGGATAACCATCCAATTATTAATTTTCGTTATTTCGCCTAATATTTTTTAATATTTTCTTTTTAATGTTATGTAATAGAACCTTATGCAACTAGTAGCTAAAAGAGTTTAAAAAAGTTTGATTTTTGTTTCCCTTACTTATTTTACACTGGTTTCTGCTTGGAATTGATGCTTACCCACTAAGCAAGATCTGTTATATTACAGGTTCTCAACGTTGAAAAAATGTAAAACTGATGTAACTTTGTACACGTTAAGAAAAATGTTTAAAAAAGTAAAATGTAGGTTAAAAATTAACATTCTATGTCAAAGTATCGCTGATACACGAAAGAAGCGCTAGTTTTACGTTAATGAAATGTAACGATAAAGTAACTGAAACATAACATTATTTGAAGTTTAATAAATGTCAGCGTTGAAACAAATTTGCTTCTTTACAGTTACATGATATTACAGAATATTGTAAGATTATTAAATGTCAAATTTAAAACAAATTTGGTTCTTTAAATTTGTGACATAACAAAATATACTGTTGTAAGTGTAATAAACATCAAAGTTAAAACAATTTTAGTTTATTAATAATCGCATGAAAGCAGAAGTATTGTGAGCTCAATTAATGTCAACTTTAAAACAAACTTGGTTGTTTATTGGAAAATGACCAAATACAAAAATTCCGAACTTAATGAAACTTTTAACCCAAAAATGGCGAAAGTTTTTGAAAAAATAAATCCTGCAATTTTTTTGATAACTTCCCACAAAAGGGAAAATAAGTATAAATTTATATTTTTTTTTATTTTTATTAACTGAAAACTTTTCATATGTATTTTATTTATTAAAAACAATTAATTAAATTGATAATAAAAAACAATTACACCGCTGCATTAATATACCGTGAATTGGTGAAATTTCTTAACAAAACCGGGATGGCCTAGTGTCCGAAGGCGCTGAAATCCTAGTGTTTCGTCTTTAGACTGAGGGATCGAGCGAGTCAGCGCATATTTTTTTCTTTTATTTTGATTATTTTTTTTATTTGTTTAAGATGTAATCACGAAGATCAGAGATTTTAAAGCACAAAAATATATTTTTTATTTTGTTTTAGCCAATATTTAACAAGTTAAAAGTAAATTACATACTTGTTAAAAAAATCGAATGTAACACTATTATGTAAATGTTTAGGACAATTGATGTACTGGCAGTGTAATATCATCGTTAAGGTTACAAGCTGTGTTAAGTAAGAGGTCACAAAAATACGTTAAGGTAATATAAGTGTAACAGGTTTCTGTTTAGTGGGTAAAGAAAATACTGTTTTTCTTTGGGACGCTTCGTTCTACATTTGAACCTTTTCAACCATTAGAACATCAGTCTTAAAGCAACGCTATAGATGGTATGGGCGAAGTTACACTCGTCTAAAAAGAACAGGAACGAGAAAAGAAAACTTTGTAACCGACTTTTCTCCATTTCTATTGGTCGGAGAGTCTAAGAACAAAAATATTCGGCATAAAATTTTCGACATTTTGGTCCAAGTGCTTAACTTTTTGTAGTTAGTTTGCAAAAAGTTAGATGGCGCCGAAGTTACAAAAAAATCAGTTTTAACGTATTTTGCCTAACAAAAATTGATTTTTTGTAAAACTTTGAATGAAAAAATCCTATAAAAATACGTATATTGATTATAATTAATATTCTCTGCGCTACAGCGACTGAAAGTCGGTAAAATTCTTTAAAAACCGCTTTCTGGGCAAGCACGAAGTCGCGTGTTGTGCATTTTATATTACTATTTATAGTAGGAGCAATACAAATGAGGTATCAAATTAAAGCTGGTAACGTGCGCTATGCAAATGATCCAGTCTGCCGGCATAAAAATTGCCGAAAGTATCTGACAGACTGACATTTGTGGGTCAAAATACATTAAAACTGATTTTTCGTAACTTCAACGCCCTCTATCTTTTTAAAAACTAACGATAGAGAGCTGAACTTCCAACAAAAATTATTACAAATTTTATGCCAAATATACTTTTTTGCCTCCGAAACACAAACTTGAGAATTTCACCTTCAGACTGCCCAAAGAACATAAAAAAACTCAGTCTGCCCGGTTTTTTTTCGACTTCAAATGACAATTATGTAAAAAAATTTTTCCAAGTTTTGACGTCTCCCCCCCTGGAACACTCTATAACATTTTTTTAACCCCTTCCCTCTCTCTTTTAGCACTTAATATTACTTCCTCCTAATCTAAGCGATGGCCCGTTACTTAAAGAGACTCGACTACCGGTAACCGACTAAATGTCAGTCTGTCAGATACTTTCGACAATTTTGGTGCCGACAGACCGGATCATTTGTGTAGCGCACGTCACAAGCTTTAATTTGATATCTCATTTGTACTGTTTTTACTATATATAATAATATAAAATTCACAACATGCAAGGTCAGTCAAGCCACATCCCCCCCCCCCGAAAGATATTCGAGTTTTGATATGCTTGCTATGATGATGCTATGATGCTATGATGCTAATTTTGAACTAATTTCGAAATAATTTTGAACCACTTTTAAAAATTTTTAAAAGTGGTTCAAAATTATAAGCATATAAAAACTCGAATATCTTTCGTGGGGGGGGGGGTGACTTTCAGTCGCTGTAGTTCAGAGATTGTTTTTTAATTATAAATAATATATATATTTTTATAGGATTTTTTCGAAATCTACAAATGTCTTATTTAAAGTTTTTTTTAAAATTCACCTTTTGCCCTCTATCTTTTTTTGAAAACTAACTACAGAAAGTTGGACACTTGGACAAAAATGTTGCAAATTTTTTTTCGCCACTGACCACAAGAAATGGAGAAAAGTCGGTTAAAAATATTTTTCAAAATGGCGGATGGTTCCCGAGAAGTGGGGAAAACACAAACATACCAAAAACTCAGCCACAATTTTACCGTACTCTGCTGACTGTGGATGAGTATCCACTGCAAAACGCGCGGGCAATTCGGTGGGATAATTCTGCGTGTCTCATTATTTTATCCACTTCAGAATTTCATCCTAGCATTTAGCATTAAAATTTTGTGGCCAGTCAAATTAGGTCAAAAAAACCCGTTTTTATGAATTATTTCCCAGCGAGCTGGAAATCGTTTTAATACCTCTATTTGGTCCTAAATGTGTGTAATCTCAGTTTACTCCATCCCAGGTGGTGAGCCTAACTTTTGGTAGCCAAAAAACCGTCAAATTTTTGGACTTTTTCTAGTTTTTTGAAATCGAAAGTCGGTTAACCTTGGGGACCATCATAAGGGGCCCAAATATTTTTAACGCTACATTTTCTTGCCTTTTTGTAGCTATTTTTCTACGGTTAAATTAATTTTGTAGATGCAGCCGTTTTCGAGAAAACTCGACTTCCCTAGCTTAACCGTTAAGCTGAGGGGCCACACAATAACCTTAGTTCTGTCAAAGCTAGGAAGATCAAATAAACACTATATGTTGCAGCTAGGCTTGTTTGAGGGAATCACATATAAACACTTTTCAAAATAATCCTTGACTTTTTTTAATAATTGATAAGGTAGTGCAGCCGTTTTATGGATTAATTAATAAAAAAAATTAGAATTATTTTTAAAACTTTTTATATGTAATTCCGTCAAACAACCCTAGGCTACAACATGTAGTGTTTATTTGATCTTCCTAGTTTCGACCATGGAGTAATATAGAATATATTCTTTTATATGTGATTCCGTCAAACAACCCTAGCTACAACATGTAGTGTTTATTTGATCTTTCTAGTTTTGACCATGGAGTAATATAGAATATATTACTAATATATTACTCTATACTTTAACAGATGTAAAGCTATAGCATAGAATAACATACCTACGGAAGAAAGGCGCAAAGCAGACCGAAGTGGATCGCAGGCTCCTGCGCGTATCCTTGCAAAAAGCGTTTCTACGCACAAGTCTGGTATCCATTTCGGTCGGCTTTGCGCCTCTGTTCCGTAGGTATATTACTTTATGGTTATACAGGGTTCCTAAGATTTTCCTTAGGTATAGGATTTCAATAAATCAAACAGAAATGGAATAGAAAGTTCTGAGCGTACAAAAGAAACAGGTATATTGAGCAATGGTGCCAGTTTGTTATTATCTCCGGACTGCTTTCATGAGAAAAAATTGTCGCCACTCTTTCATTGTGAGCATAAATCATAGTTGCAATAGTAACCGTTGACAAGATGTCTGCAAATTCCGCTAGATGGCGGTCCACACCATGAGATGATCGAGGAAAAACTAATTAAGAATTAGATGTTTTCAGGTCCAAACCACAGCTTTCTCTTACTTAAAGGAGGCGGCAGGGTCCATTATTTACGATACTGAGCGATAAACTCGTGAGGTTGTTAACATTAGAAAGAAATATCTTCGCTTTTAATTAAATTTCTTTCCTTCTGTTCTACTAGTAACATCTATCCGGAAACGGCCAAACCATGCAGCTAGCACTAGCAGCCAAAGAAATCAATAAGCGGCGCTGTTTTTCCTGCAGAGCTTTTTGCTTGCGATATTATTGATTTTAAATAAAGCTGGCCCTACACTACATTTGATATTTTCGAGGTGTTTTATGACATGATCTCGAAACATGTAGCGAACCAATTCTTCAAAACTAGCGGGAGGGTAAGAGCGAAAAATAAGGGGCTGCCAATATTTGTAACACCCAAAAAGGGGTGAAAAGATTTATTTTGCTCTGTTTCTTTACAAAAAAATTGAGCTCTGCCAGTTTTTTTATTTTTTTCTTCAACTTTCTCGAAATTTTCGTCATACTGTAGAAAAAAATTATTTCCCCTATGGTCATACTCTACTTTTATTCGAAAAAATTTAGAAACTGAGACGGGATCAGTTTTCCTAAAACGGGGGATCTTGGTTTCGAGTGAGAAGATAAAAAATTTTTCAATTAAATTAGCCGAACGCAAAAATGTTAGAAAAACAAAGCACGAAATAAAAATGGCGCCGCTTACAATTTTTTTTCAAAAATTACGTAATTTTTGGAACGCAAAGAAATAGGTCTAAAGAGTATAATTTTTAAGAAAAAAATATCAATTTTCTCGCCCTCCTCCACTGGGACTACAGGGGCCGTGCACAAATCACGTAATGGTCATAGGGGGGAGGGGGGTTACAAAACGTTACGTAGGGGGGAGGGGGGTTTTCGACAGCGTTTGCATTTGTGTGAAACTAAGAAAATTTGGAATGAAAATAAGTGAAAAGTTTTTTTTTTGGGGGGGTAGTGGTCTTGAAATCGTTACGGAATATTAGGGGAGTGGCGTGCCAAACCGTTACAAAACATTAGGAAACATAGGGAGGGGGTCAAAAATTGGTAAAATCACCGTTACGTAATTTGTGCACGGCCCCACATCTGACCGTTCCTCCTTTTTGATTTCGAATCAAAGTGCAAAACCCGGATTGGACGTTCGAAGGCGTCAACCCGCCCTATTTGCTTGATAAAGTTTCTACGGAAATATCTCAGTCGATTTCTCCGGCCGTGTATGAGCGCTTTAGGTTAGGCATTTGCATGTATCTCAGCCTTTAAACTGTGCGTAAGGACAATGGTTACAAAATGAAAAGCCGAAAAATATATTTTTTTACGATATCTTTCATCAGTTTGGTATTAAAGTCGAGCAAAAACAATTTTTATTCCAGTCCTAAAGGTATGAAAATGGAAAACATTAGAAAACGACAACCTGGAATGGATTTACTACGTGTAAGATGTAGTGACAACATCGCCCCATGCCCATCCTTTTCTGCCTAATGTGCTTTTCCGTTTGTCTGCGTCTTATACACGGCTGCTTGGCCCCCTAAGGATTTGCTTAGGAACCCTGTAGAATGGTCCCTCAGCTTAACGGTTAAGCTAGGAGGTTGTGTTTTCTCGAAAACGGCTCTCGCTACAAAATTAATTTAACCGTAACAAAATAGCTACAAAACGAAGCGTTGAAAATATTTGGTTCCCTTATTGATTGGATGTCGTTCGACGCAGAATTTAGTCCTCTGGTTTATTGAGTAGAATAGCATTTTCCGTCCGACGGACCGTTTTACAGCTACAAGCAAAAAACTAAAAAAGTGCAAAAATTTGGCGGTTTTTTGGCTACCAAAAGTTGAGCTCGCCACCTGGGATGGACTAAACTAAGATGACACGCATTTAGAACCGAATAATGGTATTAATAGTTATTTACCTAACTAGTGCGAAAACTGATACTTTTACGCACGCGACGGCAGTTGCACGAACGACGCGTAGCGGAATTTGGGCAAGCCGTAAAGGGCGTAAAAGATACTTTCCGCAAGAGTTAGGTACAATTTTCTTCCTACGAGTGTTTTTGATAACTTCCTTCATCAAAAATTATTTTTTAATAAGCAAATTTTAAAGTCAAAATTGAAAAGTTTTGTCCAAAATGTACCATTGTTTTGTTGTTGCTATGTGACTTAAGTATAGCTGCGCCTGCAGAATGCCACCAACTGCTCGTTTATGTACCAATTTCAACAAAAAAACAGCGGGCTTGAAAAATTTTTCACGCACACTAAGTCAGTTTTTTACGCACGCCCTGCGTGAAAATTTTTTTTAGGCATAGAAATATCCCACATAATTATTATGATCAGACTTTCGACGAGTACACATTTGTAAAAAAATATGTGTCTCAAGAAAAGCTTGATAATTGGAATAACAATAAAATTATCCCCGACAATTTTGGAACATTTTAGAAACGAGCAAATTGTTTGCGGCAATTTTGTTAAAATGGCTGATGGTGTAGGTCTGTGGGCTGAATACTCTTTCAGTCTCCTGGGCACTAACGCGCTGTAACTAAAAGAGTGTTTAGCAATATGAATAATATATGGACCACTGAGAAAAGTAGATTAAATGAAGAAATTTAAAAAAAAAATTAAATAAAGAATTTAAAAAAAATAATTCTTCAGAGAAATATTCATAAATTTTGATAAATTACTTTGTGGCACACCGAGGGGGGGTTGGGGTTAACCCCTCCCCCCCCCCCGAGAAGCCTGGTTATGTTTAAGTTTTTACTTCATATTATTTTTTTTTCGAGATTTATCTTTAACCTCCCCCCTCCCCCGAAGTAAATTCTTGGGGTGCCGCACTGTTATATACCATATTTAAAATTTATTCACAAAGATTTTTAAATGTCACCCTATGTTAAAGCATTTTCATATAGCTGGGCAAATGTACCATTTTATACAAAAACAGCGTGCGTGAAAATATTTTTACTTTTACGACCGCTTAATTCATTATAGTCTGGTTCTCCATATTTTATCCTAGCATGCTGGTGTTAAAGCATTTTCGTATAGCTGGGCTTCAGGAAGCAACCAATTGCACGTTTATATACCATTTTCAAAAACCTAACAGTGAGATTTACTGAGATCTAAAATAGTACCCCGCACAGCTCTAAATATTTACACCTGTGGAGGGTACTAAATTTCAAAACCAATTTTCAAAAAACACTTATTCATACAGAAAAGAAACAAATTTATTGATTATTTCGTATTGTTAATGCAAAATACCACTGAAAAACTGCTTTTTTCTCAAAATATACCATATTTTAGGAAAAAAGGCCCTAAAAAGGTTTCAAAATGGCAAATGGTGAATACGCCACAAATTTGGCACATAATAGCTTCATTATCTTTGTTTGAGGTTATAAATTTGGTGATTTTTTAGACCACCTCTGGGGGTGGTTCAAATTTATAGCCCCCAGAAAGGATTGTCTGTGGCAATTGGTAATAAGTTTGTTTATAATTTCCCTAAGTAACCGTTTTTACAAGGATTAATTTACATTATTTATTATCCCACGTTGTTCAATAACCAATAAAACACCTCCAATTTTGTCCAGAAAAACGCCATATTTTTAACCCGTTTTCAGCACAAAAAATATATTTATGAGGACACTACGAAGCAAAACAAACATAAGTGAAGGTCACTGATTATGCACGAAAAATATACCAAACAAAAAAACCCAAAACAACTATATATAAATTTATTTATAAACTGAAATTAAAACATTGAAGTTATCTAGAAGCTCAGTCAAGAAAACTTTCCTTACTCAAAGCCCACTCATTTCAAAGTTCTAGCTTTCATCAGTAGAGGTTGGTGCAAGCGAAGGTAAAAGCAGAGGTAAGAAATCCGAACTCGCTGTTTTGTTTGTGATTTGATCGCAGCTAATATTTTGAAATTGACATTTTGGCAGTAACAGAAATATAAACAAAACTTGCATTTAAGTTTTTTAATAGATTTTATAAATAAAAACACCTTTTAAATAAACATAAAATTAATCTACTCCTTATTTTATTATTAACCATATAACCCCAATTTTAATTTGTTCTACAGTGTGCTTACCAGTTAAACACCGCGTGGGTTTAAATTTTTAAATTTTCTTTTCTTCTAAATTGAAACTTTCTTCTTAAATCCAACAAAAGATTGTGATAAGATGATTAGTCAATACAAAAAATTATTTAAATTCTTCTTATAAATCAAACTATGTCCAAAACTCAAGGAGGGTTGGTTTAAAATGCTTAGAACAAAAAATTTCACTTAAACTTAGGACCGTTCTAAAATAGACTAAACCCTTTTAGTAAATCCCACCATTAAAGTTTGGCTTGACTTTATTATACCTATTGTAAAAATTTAATTTTTCATAATTTTCATAATATACCTTTAGTCCAAAAAGTACCATTTTCTACCAAAAAACAGCGTGCGTAAAAAAAAAATTCACGAACGCTAAGTAAGTTTTTTACGCACGTCTTGCGTGAATTTTGTTTTAAGCACGGCGTGCGGAAAGTTTATCTTTCCACATGAAAATTGGTGCGGAAAAACGCGTTTTAAGCGCGCTCGTAGGAAAAATGATTTGTAGCACGCTGGAAATTAATTCCTCAAAATATCTTAATTTGACTGGCCTAAACCCTTCACGTTTCTTATATTTATTTTTGTCCCCGCGCCTAATTTAGCTTTTTTTAACTAATAAATTCGTTCGGCGCGAAGAAAGATTAAATTAGCGTAAAGAGTAGACGTTTTTCGCGTAGAGGCACGGCCTCGAAAATTAAACGAAACTTCTGACTTGTGAAACACAAATAAAGCACCGGGTTTCATCCCTAAAGTAAATAAAGTCGACAAGAAGATTTACTTTATGTTTTCGTATATACGGGCTGTCCCCGACGACTGACTGTAACCCAAACGGAACCTTCAATTGGGTATAAACCAGTGGCGGTCCCAGCCATTTGAAAGGGGGGGGGGGGGTGCCGGGCGGTATCGATACGAAAACTAGAATAAAAGCATAGCTTTTATGAGGAAAATATCAATATGTGCAAACAAAACTTAGTAACTACAAGCGCGGATTTGGTCTCAAATCTAGGTTTGTTTCATACATTTTTTATTTTAAAAGAGTTTAAATGCTCCGAAAATTTTTGAGAAAATTATATTAAAAAATGCAATGTTTTATTTAAAATTAAACTAAAATTGTAAATATATCAATGGTTTTACAGCACAGCCGGCGAAAATTTTTCAGAAAATGACACTACAAGTGCCATTTTTAACACAAAATTAAACTAATACCGTAAATATCAAAGGTGTTATAGCGCCGCAATTTATGACCTACTTTTGATTTTCTAAATATTTTCGTAAAAAATTTAAAGCCAGACTAGGGAGGATTACCTACCCCCCTACATCCCCTGAAATCCGCGCTTGAGTAACTACGTATAATTTTTAAGTTATAAAAAACATAGATAAGAAACTTTCTTTTTTGAGGTCTAAAAAGCTTTTTAAGTGGAAACGTTATCTTTTATATTGTATATCTCAAACATAAGATGCGTATCTCAAAAAAAAAAACGTTTGCGGTTTTTTTGGTCAAACCGCTCAATGTCAATTTCAATATATTTGTTGATATGCAGCAACGCTAAGCCCGTTTTAAGTACTTCTGTTTTCAATCTTCTGAGGCATGAGAAGCTTCTTTTTGACGAAGCATATACTTACTGGCAAACATCCAAGAATGTTTTTATAAACGGAAAAATATCGTTCATTGCCTCGAAAACGTTATCAGGTATAAAACAAAATTATGATTGTTTTCCACAAACCAAAACTACACCTTTTTGCACTCTAGAGAGTGCAAAAAGGTGTAGTTTTGGTTTGTGGAAAACAATCATAATTTTGTTTTAGTGCAACCAAAGGTTCCAAATTCCCAACATAGTTATCAGGTATGTTTTGATTTAAGCTTTTGCCTAATTCTGACAAATATTGTTTCCAAATGCTGACTTCTCTCAATAAAAGTTCAAGAATTTGTGTTTTGGATTAATCAGACAGTTTATAGTTTTTAGAAATGACTTTAGTTAAGTTTACCTTGATTTTGGGTTCACGTTGTACAAAACTTGGTATGATTATGTCTAAAACTTGTTTATAAATTGAAACTCTATAATACTGTTCTGTATTTCCGATGGTTTTCGCGGTAAGTACGTCATACGTTTGTTTACTCTTGGTGTGACGAATTGAAGGTCAAACTGTCCCAAAATACTGTGGTGGGATTCTAGAATGTCTTTAAAGGATCTTTCTGCATTATCTCGTTTTTTCTCCAAGGGCTTCAGGGTTACCACCAGCATCCTTGTTGTCTACTTTTTTCTGGAGCAAAGGGAGAGCGATCACCCCCCCCCGCACCCCCCCCCTAGGGCCGCCTCTATATAAAAAAATCGAATAGCAGCTGGTATGGTTTTCTTTCAATTAACCTTTTCAGCAATGCCAAGGACTGTCATTCATTTTAGCAGAGGTTTAGTCAGGTACTCCCACGTCTAAAAATCATATTTTAAACTTTATTAAAATTCATAAAAACTTATTCATAAAAAGTACTGACATCTCGTCTAAATTTCTTGAACCAACTAAACAGAGTACGGTCCTGGCACATGCATGAAACTGTTTATCTATGTCACGTCACGAATTCTCTCGCATAACTTATCACGTGTTTTCTTCTGGGTTTTGTAAACTAAGCTTTTTATCCAACTCCAAAAACAAAAGTTAATTGGATTATAATCTCGTGATCTGGGTGGCCTCCTAACAGGTTAGTAAAAACCTCGGTAAAATCTTGAGACATATTTATGAAAAAAATGCAACGCGATAATACACGACAATAAATTATTATTGTTCACGAACGACCTGAAATCCACATAACAATGCAAAACTTGTTTACAAAACTTACTACGTTTATACGCGCCTAAAACCTGTTTGTTATAAGGACGGTCTTAAATAAAATCGCTTTCTCCGAGGGTACGTACTTCATTAAATGTTTCATAAGTGTCAGCTTAAAAAGAAAACAAGTAAAATAACTAAGTGTTTATATCGAATGTAAAATTGGTTTTAATGCGATAAACCACTTTCTTAAATCGCTTTAAAATAAAATTGATTTAGTGCTTAAAACGGTTTTAGTGGTTTTGACAAAATTTTCAAATCGCCTCTACATGAAAGCGCTTTAAGAGGGCCATATAAACAAAGTAACTAATACGGCGCGTATTGGACTACCCCCTTTCCTTTACATGTAGTGTAGCCGTGTGGCTTGGTAACAACGCTCGATTTACCCAAACTCTGTAATAATTTTATTGTTTATTTCTCCATTATTTCTATTTTTTGAAATAAAAGTATAAAACCTGTCTAAAATATATTTTCGTACTATCTTTAAAAAAATATATTTCGAACTTGGCTTATAGGACAACCAGTGTAGATAAGTCGACTCCGTAAGTTTACTATATTATTAAGCGGGAGCTTGCGTAACTTATGACTTTGTTTTTGGCTTCAAATAAGATAATAACGGTTTTTCGTCGCTAGGGAAATCGCATTTAAAGTTCCCATGTTATATAGGAACTAACTAAATAGAACACCTAAAACGGACGCCCACGGTTTATAAGAATGTGTAAAATCAAACCCGTTATGGTTGGTGCCGACTTTATTTACCGATAAGTCACTAATAAGTATTATTCCTTTGTGTTATGTACAATGAGCTTCAGGCTACTGCGAACATAGGGGGAATCAAGTCCAATTTACTCTCCGTGCCTTACGACCGAGGTGGGGTCGAAGCACGCTGTAGTGTTATCTTTTGTTTATTTTATTTTTATTATTTTGTTTTATTTCTGCCCTGCTCGAGAAACAGATTGGTAAGTTCTTAAGTGAAATAATACATTTTTAACCCGCGATCAGTACCGGTGTTAGATTTTTTCTAACATTTTTATATTTTTTACATTACTTTTTGTTTGCTCCTGGTATTTCCATGAGAGGCAAGCTATGCTTCAGTCATTACTTCCTTGAGTCGCCCCCACCACTAGTTCACTACCGCGTGGCCCACTATTTGATTTAGCTGCTGTGAAATCCGTGTATGTCACAGATTTAGTAAGAATCTAACACGGTACTGATTAAGTAGTTGGCAATTCTGTGTTGTGGGAGATAAAATCTAATATCGTTACTTTCGTGTCGCATTTTTTTGTGAACAAGACTCTTGTATTTTCACTGGATTTCTTGATTTTCACTGAATTCCGCGATGCTTTTTTTTGTTCGAAGAGAAAAAACAGATGCCTGTATCTAAAGAGCATACCTCCGAAACAATTTTGACCTGCACCGATTGTGGCACCAGAGAAGAAGATTCGTGAAAAGTTTTTATTTATGAGTATTATCTAACTTTTGTTCTGTTGTTATTTTTTCTCTGACTTTATTTTTTTTTAACAAAAGATTTTTTCAAGGTTTTGCTTTCATTTTATATGTTGACACTGATTCTTTTCAATTGTCCTTTTTTTTTAAATAAATGAAAAAATATTTGTAAAAATGCCATTGAGTACCAGAATAAACTTGTAAAATGGTCAATGGTAATAAATTAGATAAAATCTAACACGGTACCTATCACGAGAAATTTTATAGCGGTACCGATCGCGGGTTAAAACTAAAAATGGATGTCTACGAAGATACCGAAAAAGTGCAGATGGTCAAATGGCACTATCAAGGCAGAACATTGAGACTTATTCAAGAACTTTTTTTGGAGAATTTTGTAAATCGCCCTTAGTTTATCAACGATTCATAGGTTTGTGCAGAATTTTGAAAAGTTTGGTTGTGTAGCGCCAAGAAACCATAAAAAACCCACTGTTTTGAATGACGAGCAGGAAGTACGAGATGTGATGATTTGCGCTGCAGTGGAGGAAAATCGAAAGTTAACTAGCAACCAAATTGCCGAAGCAGTTGATACATCTTCAGCCACTGTCTTATGCGTTCTCAAACAAAATGGTTATCATTTTTACAAAGCGTCAATGATGGAAAGGGCTAATCGTGATGAAAACTTTCTGAGATCTGTTCTTTTCACAGATGAAAGCACTTTTCCATTATTAAATCGTCATAACCCAACACACGTTCGATATTGGTCGAGGGACAATTTTTATTTTGACGTAAAAATACAGTATCCCCAAAAACTAAATGTTTGGGGGGTTATTGTAGGGGAACGCGTAATTGAACCCTTTTTTATTGACAGCAATTTGAATGATCCTAGATACTTGGATCTACTGCAGCAGCATATTATTCCAACTGCTAGGCAGTTGTTACATGTGAGATTAGGTGAAACATGGTTTCAACAAGATGGTTGTCCCGCTCACAATGTTGACCTTGTTAGGGAATATCCTGATAATATATTTCCTAATCGGGTCATAAGTACACGGGGAAGTATTTTATTTTATGGCCAGCTCACCCGATCTTGCTCCTAATAACTTCTATCTGTTGAGTTATATCAAAAATAAAGTTTACGGGCATGAAAGGGCTAATAATTTGAAAGAACTTTGGAAGAAGCTTTTCAAACTATCACCCCTAACATGCTTGGAAACGTTAGAAGGGGTTTTTAGAATGTATTATTTTATTTTGAGAACTTGGCTTTATTTTGTTTCTCCTTATTATTTTTATTGTAACACGTTGTTAGTAATAAATCTGAGCAGTTGAAAATAAAACGCTCTAATTTATCAGTGACAAAAAACAAAAAACGTTATCAAAATTTGCGTATTTGGTGACCAAATTTCGGTTTCATGAACTACACTTTACATTGCACCGTTGTTAGAGGCGGACTAAACGCAAGCCGCGAACGGTGATCGTAAGCCTGAGTGTTGGTTGCTCCACTGATAAGTGTGCGGTGTCCCTGCGTGTACGTGCTCTCTGTATACATTTATATTTGTGGTCAAAAAATGTTATATGCATTCTTCTCTTTTCTATATCTTCTATATTTGGCCATATTTTGAGAAATGACTTTTTACATTGTTAATAGAAGGCAACATTGAAGGCAGATGAGGTCAGGGTCATAGACGGGTATCGTGGCCTAAAAATTTTGCACTAAATATAAAAAACCCTATAAACTATATATACCATATCGGTGTTAGTTACGACACTTTTCCGAAAAGCAGTGAACAAGGTGCAGATCGCGCTAATGATCACCAACGTTCAAAGAGACCATGGCACTTGAAAATTACTCTTTTTCTAAAAATTTGCTTTAAGTATTGTTCTCGGGTAGAATTGTAAGTTAAACATATCTATTAGACGAACAAAGTAACACCCTGTATTTAATTATTACGCAGAAACCTTTTAGTACAATTTTGCCGTTAGCGTTTTTTGTTACGCCCACTCTAGGCAAACAGATATTTTTTTCTTTAATTAATTCATTACTACAATGCCCTTTTGGAAACGCATCGCAGGGCACAACGAAAACATGAAACCATGTCGAAACCAAACATGGGAATACAATTTGCTCTTCAACGAAACAATGTGTATTGCATGTTAAATTTTGATGATCATATACGATTACTAAAAAAATACACTGGGCTGTGGCCAAATTGCAAAAGTTCGCTAAAGTACGGTGGCCTGGGAGGTCTATTCTCGAATCGAGAGAAAATTTGCTCCCAGTGAGTCAAATTCTCTCGCTACTATTCATCTCATTGGTCCAAATCTTCGGTTTAAATAGGTTTCTCTCTCTTTTGCCCGATATTTATCAAAAGTAATTCTGTTGGTCTTGACTAAGAGAAATACTTTCGATCAATATCGGGCAAAAGTGAGATAAACCGATTTAAACCGAAGCGAGAGCAAATTTTCTCTCGATTCAAGAATAGACCCACAGGACGTGTATTATTGAACATGGAGCGGCATAGATCTATTATATTCTTGAGCGATGATCCGATCTCACGGATTTCATAAAAATCATTCGTTCCCGATCGCATGGTTCGAAACCGAGGAACAGCGTCGAATCTAGTGTCGCTTGCGCAATAAAGACGTTTTTTTTCTAATGTATTGCCTCCGAAACTACTTTTCGTTCGTGGGAGTTGATAGAGCCCATCGCACGAGAGAAAGACCGGATCGTATAACTTTCAAGAATACACTTCCAGGGCAGTAATTCTTGAGCAGGGAACGATATAGATTTTTGTTAAATAATCTCACCTCGAATGCAGTTCGTATTCTTGATTTGTGATCGCTCCAAAGCCAGGGATCGGTCCCATTTTATAATTCATTAAATCTTTGTCAGCGTGCCCAGGGAAAACTACACGTCAGAATTAGCTGAAATTTTTCAGAGTTGTTCATTTTCAAACTCGTAACAAAAATATCTAAAAGCTTATCAAAATTCCCAATTTTTATTTAGATAAATAAATCTCTGAAATTTTGCTGCCATCTTTTTTGACGTTTTCAATCTTGGTGCGGCTTAAAACAAAGCACCATTCAAAAAATAGAATTGTCAATAATTTATATATATCCTATTTTAATGATTTTTTTTCTGAAGCCTAGGCATCCTGGTAAAGAAAAACCAAGGTTGTTTTCTAAGCGTATCTATTTCTACATCTATCTAGCTCTACATTATAAAGCATTTTCCTTCAAAATATTGCCACTCTCAAGAAAAAATCTTTTTGTTCAATTTTCCGGTCTCCCTTTTTGGCCAAGTTAGCCATTACTTCTTTTTTGACAGCTGTTAGTTTTTGTTTTTTTTTGGCAGTTTGACACTTCCAGAAAAGCTTTTACATTTGTTTCAAAAGTTTTGGTTACAAAAATGGACTCAGATCTAGAAAATGAGTTGCCTGAAAAATCTAAAGAGCCGCTACCAGTAGAACTTTGATGGGTTTATAAACTGATGCGAATTAAAAAATGTTAAGAAAATTAGTAAAGATATATTTGTGGCATATTTTTCTGAAAAATCGACCACATTAAAAGGATCAAGCTTGTGTAATCTATACTCTACAAATAAATAAAGAACAAACCTACAAATCTGCTTTTCATGCGTTGTTTTATCACTATTCTCCTTGAAAAGTTGGCCATGATCGGCCATAACTGGTCGTCATGTCTTTGGTAATTTTGCACAAGTTAAAAGTACAAAAGTTTACTTGTTTTTCTTTAGTTTGATCTTAAAAACTTTGGCTATCTAAAACAAAATTATGATTGTTTTCCATAAACCAAAACTACACTTTTTTGCACTCGACGCGCGTTTCGCTAACAACGTTAGCATCATCAGGAGACGATAAACAATGAACTAAATTAATCTACGCTCTATCTTATATACAATCCTTTAGTGGACGGAGATAAGACTAATAATCTGTGATTGATCACGATTTTTAATCCTATCTCCCCTCAACCAAAGAATAAAGTGTACTAAACGGGATGGGTCCTCTATCTTTATTTAAACTATTTCTGGATTTAATGATTTCCATACTTTCATATGCATTCAAAAGTCTTTTGTTTGGTACACTTTTTAGAAGTTTTAGGTTATCTAATGTGAATCTATGATTGTTTTCAAAAGCATGCTCGGCCACACTTGACTTTTCTGTTCTTCCGTATTTTAAATGTGCTAAGTGTTCTTTAAAACGTGTTTGAATAGAGCGTCTCGTTTGGCCAACATATTTTTTGTCACAATCCATGCAACTAATTTCGTAAATTCCACTTTTTTCTAGAACTGTAGTTTTATCCTTGGGATTTCCTAGTAAGCTTCTTATTGTGTTACCGGATTGATATACTAATTTAAGACCGGTGTTATTAAATACTTTGTGTAGTCCTTTCGTATAATTAGGATTATAAGGAATTGATACAAATTTTGAGTCGCAGGTATCTTTTTGTCTGAAAAAGGTAGAATTCCGAAAGGTCTTTTGAAAAGAATGTCTATTTATCAGCCTATTTATTAAGCCTTCGTCGTAACCGTTTTCGCCAGCTATATTCCTAATCCTATTCTTTTCTGCTTCAAATCTTTCTTTGTTTAAGGGGAAATTTACTAATCTATATGTTAAAAAGTGCAAACTTGCAAGCTTATGTTATAAGCAATGAAAAGAGTCATTTGGAATATACCTGTTGGTGGCCGTTCCTTTTCTGTATAGGTCAAAGTCCAATTTATTTTTATTTCTTATAACTAAAGTGTCTAAAAATGGCAGTGTACCGTTGTTCTCTGTTTCATAAGTAAATTTAATAGTGGGAAATTTGTTATTTATTTTTTCCATAAAATTTTCAACACTAGTTACTTTAGTGTTGAATACTGCAAACACATCGTCTACATACCTGAACCATACTCTGGGGAAATACTCAAATTCTTTACTTATATCTGATTCAAATTTGCTCATAAATAGGTTTGCGATAAAAGGTGATAAACTATTACCCATTGTGGTTCCTTCTAATTGCTGGTAGTAGTTATTTTTATATTGAAAGTAATTTTGATTCATGCAGAGTTTTGTTAAAGATAGGTATTCTAAAGTCTGTTTGTCTTCTAGATTGTTTTTTCTTAGTAGTTCCTCCAGGTATTGTAAGGTATTGGGGATCGGCACACTAGGGAACAACGAACTAACATCAAACGAGATTAAAATTTCACCTTCTTGGAGTGAAATATCTTTAACTTTGTTGATAAATTCAAGGGAATTTTGAACAGAAAAACCTTTTTCCTTTATCGGTAAATTTTCAAACTCGTTTGCTAGCCATTTCGAAATGTTGTAAGTAGGTGATCCTACAGCAGAAACTATAGGTCTAACCGATTTTCCAGGCTTGTGGATTTTCGGAAGACAATACAGTTTCGGCATAGTGGGATTGCTTACTTGTAGTTTATATTTAATATTGTCAGTAATAATATTGTTACATTTTTTAATTGTGTTTTTTACTTCGTTAATCATTTTTGGTAAGGGGTTCTTTGGGACTTGTTTGTAGGGTCCATTTTTTATTAGGTTATCTACCCTTTCGAAATAATCTGTTTTATCTAATATAACAACTTTATTACCCTTGTCAGCCTTTAGATAGAAAACATCTTTTTCTCTCAAACTTTTAATTGTTTTATTGTGATTTAATGTACTATTTTTATTGTTTTGAATGATGTTTTGAGAGATCTGATATCGGCAAGCATCTCGCACATAGCCCTTTGTGCCTTCTGAAAGATAAGAGATTGAACTTTCAATATTTGCAATAATATCACTTAAATTATCTTTTTGTGGGGGCAGAGCAAAATTAAGACCTTTGTTTAAAAGTGATATTTCTTTGTTATTAAAAGTTTGAGAGGATAGGTTTTCTACAATGTTTGCGATTTCCTTCGACTTTTTTGGTTTTGGTTCAGAACGTTTTAACTTTTGTAGCTTTTTATTAAGTGAAGACATCTTCTTCGTAAATTTTTTCTCAATTACTACAAACATATGTCTTTGGAAATCGCACCATTCTTCAAAGTTCTTATCACTAAGTCTAAATGTCAACTTTTTAAACAGTCGGTATGCTTCAAGCTCAAACATACTTCGTTTTGCGTACAAATTTTTGATTTCTAAATCTAACCATTTCTGTTTTGCAAAAAGGGCTACTTTTGAAGAAACTGTAGATTTCGGCAACTTTACTTGAGCAAAGTTTGGAAAAACTTTGAATTTTTTGCAAGATTTTAGAAACCAAATATCTGCACCAACTAGCCTAATCTTAGTACTAAACTTACGATATAGATTTAGTTCCGTTGACCGTGAAGCCATCTCAACTATGTTGGGAATTTGGAACCTTTGGTTGCACTAAAACAAAATTATGATTGTTTTCCACAAACCAAAACTACACTTTTTTTTTGCACTCGACGCGCGTTTCGCTAACAACGTTAGCATCATCAGGAGACGATAAACAATGAACTAAATTAATCTACGCTCTATCTTATATACAATCCTTTAGTGGGCGGAGATAAGACCAATAAATTGTGATTGGTCACGATTTTTAATCCTATCTCCCCTCAACCAAAGAATAAAGTGTACTAAACGGGATCCCGTTTGTGTACTAAAAGTCCATTTTTGTAACCAAAACTTTTGAAACAAATGTAAAAGCTTTTCTGGAAGTGTCAAACTGCCAAAAAAAAACAAAAGCTAACAGCTGTCAAAAAAGAAGTAATGGCTAACTTGGCCAAAAAGGGAGACCGGAAAATTGAACAAAAAGATTTTTTCTTGAGAGTGGCAATATTTTGAAGGAAAATGCTTTATAATGTAGAGCTAGATAGATGTAGAAATAGATACGCTTAGAAAACAACCTTGGTTTTTCTTTACCAGGATGCCTAGGCTTCAGAAAAAAAATCATTAAAATAGGATATATATAAATTATTGACAATTCTATTTTTTGAATGGTGCTTTGTTTTAAGCCGCACCAAGATTGAAAACGTCAAAAAAGATGGCAGCAAAATTTCAGAGATTTATTTATCTAAATAAAAATTGGGAATTTTGATAAGCTTTTAGATATTTTTGTTACGAGTTTGAAAATGAACAACTCTGAAAAATTTCAGCTAATTCTGACGTGTAGTTTTCCCTGGGCACGCTGACAAAGATTTAATGAATTATAAAATGGGACCGATCCCTGGCTTTGGAGCGATCACAAATCAAGAATACGAACTGCATTCGAGGTGAGATTATTTAACACAAATCTATATCGTTCCCTGCTCAAGAATTACTGCCCTGGAAGTGTATTCTTGAAAGTTATACGATCCGGTCTTTCTCTCGTGCGATGGGATCTATCAACTCCCACGAACGAAAAGTAGTTTCGGAGGCAATACATTAGAAAAAAAACGTCTTTATTGCGCAAGCGTCACTAGATTCGACGCTGTTCCTCGGTTTCGAACCATGCGATCGGGAACGAATGATTTTTATGAAATCCGTGAGATCGGATCATCGCTCAAGAATATAATAGATCTATGCCGCTCCCTGTTCAAGAATACACGTCCTGTGGGTCTATTCTTGAATCGAGAGAAAATTTGCTCTCAGGGAGTCAAATTCTCTCGCTTCGGTTTAAATCGGTTTATCTCAATTTTCCCGATATTGATCGAAAGTATTTCTCTTAGTCAAGACCAACAGAATTACTTTTGATAAATATCGGGCAAAAGAGAGAGAAACCGATTTAAACCGAAGATTTGGACCAATGAGATGAATAGTAGCGAGAGAATTTGACTCGCTGGGAGCAAATTTTCTCTCGATTCGAGAATAGACCTCCCAGGCCACCGTACTTTAGCGAACTTTTGCAATTTGGCCACAGCCCAGTGTATTTTTTTAGTAATCGTATATGATCATCAAAATTTAACATGCAATACACATTGTTTCGTTGAAGAGCAAATTGTATTCCCATGTTTGATTTCGACATGGTTTGATGTTTTCGTTGTGCCCTGCGATGCGTTTCCAAAAGGGCATTGTAGTAATGAATTAATTAAAGAAAAAAATATCTGTTTGCCTAGAGTGGGCGTAACAAAAAACGCTAACGGCAAAATTGTACTAAAAGGTTTCTGCGTAATAATTCAATACAGGGTGTTACTTTGTTCGTCTAATAGATATGTTTAACTTACAATTCTACCCGAGAACAATAGTTAAAGCAAATTTTTAGAAAAAGAATAATTTTCAAGTGTTTATAGTTTATAGGGTTTTTTATATTTAGTGCAAAATTTTTAGGCCACGATACCCGTCTATGACCCTGACCTCATCTGCCTTCAATGTTGCCTTCTATTAACAATGTAAAAAGTTTATATGTTTCATTTCTCAAAATATGGCCAAATATAGAAGATATAGAAAAGAGAAGAATGCATATAACATTTTTTGACCACAAATATAAATGTATACAGAGCGCACGTACACGCAGGGACACCGCACACTTATCAGTGGAGCAACCAACACTTAGACTTACGATCACCGTTCGCGGCTTGCGTTTAGTCCGCCTCTAACAACGGTGCAATGTGAAGTGTAGTCCATGAAACCGAAATTTGGTCACCAAATACGCAAATTTTGATAACGTTTTTTGTTTTTTGTCACTGATAAATTAGAGCGTTTTATTTTCAACTGCTCAGATTTATCACTAACAACGTGTTACAATAAAAATAATAAGGAGAAACAAAATAAAGCCAAGTTCTCAAAATAAAATAATACATTCTAAAAACCCCTTCTAACGTTTCCAAGCATGTTAGGGGTGATAGTTTGAAAAGCTTCTTCCAAAGTTCTTCCAAATTATTAGCCCTTTCATGCCCGTAAACTTTATTTTTGATATAACTCAACAGATAGAAGTTATTAGGAGCAAGATCGGGTGAGCTGGCCATAAAATAAAATACTTCCCCGTGTACTTATGACCCGATTAGGAAATACATTATCAGGATATTCCCTAACAAGGTCAACATTGTGAGCGGGACAACCATCTTGATGAAACCATGTTTCACCTAATCTCACATGTAACAACTGCCTAGCAGTTGGAATAATATGCTG
The DNA here is from genome assembly GCA_963921995.1 of Oxystoma pomonae. NCBI lineage: Eukaryota > Metazoa > Arthropoda > Insecta > Coleoptera > Brentidae > Oxystoma > Oxystoma pomonae. The sequence continues at coordinate 22,930,587 of OY998164.1, read as the reverse complement.
CTGCAGTAGATCCAAGTATCTAGGATCATTCAAATTGCTGTCAATAAAAAAGGGTTCAATTACGAGTTCCCCTACAATAACCCCCCAAACATTTAGTTTTTGGGGATACTGTATTTTTACGTCAAAATAAAAATTTTCCCTCGACCAATATCGAACGTGTGTTGGGTTATGACGATTTAATAATGGAAAATTGCTTTCATCTGTGAAAAGAACAGATCTCAGAAAGTTTTCATCACGATTAGCCCTTTCCATCATTGACGCTTTGTAAAAATGATAACCATTCTAAAACAAAATTATGATTGTTTTCCACAAACCAAAACTACACTTTTTTTTTTTGCACTCGACGCGCGTTTCGCTAACAACGTTAGCATCATCAGGAGACGATAAACAATGAACTAAATTAATCTACGCTCTATCTTATATACAATCCTTTAGTGGGCGGAGATAAGACTAATAATCTGTGATTGATCACGATTTTTAATCCTATCTCCCCTCAACCAAAGAATAAAGTGTACTAAACGGGATGGGTCCTCTATCTTTATTTAAACTATTTCTGGATTTAATGATTTCCATACTTTCATATGCATTCAAAAGTCTTTTGTTTGGTACACTTTTTAGAAGTTTTTGGTTTATCTAATGTGAATCTATGATTGTTTTCAAAAGCATGCTCGGCCACACTTGACTTTTCTGTTCTTCCGTATTTTAAGTGTGCTAAGTGTTCTTTAAAACGTGTTTGAATAGAGCGTCTCGTTTGGCCAACATATTTTTTGTCACAATCCATGCAACTAAATTCGTAAATTCCACTTTTTTCTAGAACTGTAGTTTTATCCTTGGGATTTCCTAGTAAGCTTCTTATTGTGTTAGCGGATTGATATACTAATTTAAGACCGGTGTTATTAAATACTTTTTGTAATCCTTTCGTATAATTAGGATTATAAGGAATTGATACAAATTTTGAGTCGCAGGTATCTTTTTGTCTGAAAAAGGTGGAATTCCGAAAGGTCTTTTGAAAAGAATGTCTATTTATCAGCTTATTTATTAAGCCTTCATCATAACCGTTTTCGCCAGCTATATTCCTAATCCTATTCTTTTCTGCTTCAAATCTTTCTTTGTTTAAGGGGAAATTTACAAATCTATATGTTAAAAAGTGCAAACTTGCAAGCTTATATTGTACGCAATGAAAAGAGTCATTTGGAATATACCTGTTGGTGGCCGTTCCTTTTCTGTATAGGTCAAAGTCCAATTTATTTTTATTTCTCATAACTAAAGTGTCTAGAAATGGCAGTGTACCGTTGTTCTCTGTTTCATAAGTAAATTTAATAGTGGGAAATTTGTTATTTATTTTTTCCATAAAATTTTCAACACTAGTTACTTTAGTTTTGAATACTGCAAACACATCGTCTACATACCTGAACCATACTCTGGGGAAATACTCAAATTCTTTACTTATATCTGATTCAAATTTGCTCATAAATAAGTTTGCGATAAAAGGTGATAAACTATTAACCATTGTCATTCCTTCTAATTGCTGGTAGTAGTTATTTTTATATTGAAAGTAATTTTGATTCATGCAGAGTTTTGTTAAAGATAGGTATTCTAAAGTCTGATTGTCTTCTAGATTGTTTTTTCTTAGTAGTTCCTCCAGGTATTGTAAGGTATTGGGGATCGGAACACTAGGAAACAACGAACTAACATCAAACGAGATTAAAATTTCACCTTCTTGGAGTGAAATATCTTTAACTTTGTTGATAAATTCAAGGGAATTTTGAACAGAAAAACCTTTTTCCTCTATCGGTAAATTTTCAAACTCGTTTGCTAGCCATTTCGAAAAGTTGTAAGTAGGTGATCCTACAGCGGAAACTATAGGTCTAACCGATTTTCCAGGCTTGTAGATTTTCGGAAGACAATACAGTTTCGGCATAGTGGGATTGCTTACTTGTAGTTTATATTTAATATTGTCAGTAATAATATTGTTACATTTTTAATTACATTTAAAATATGTTGGCCAAACGAGACGCTCTATTCAAACACGTTTTAAAGAACACTTACCACACTTAAAATACGGAAGAACAGAAAACTCAAGTGTGGCCGAGCACGCTTTTGAAAACAATCATAGATTCACATTAGATAAACCAAAAACTTCTAAAAAGTGTACCAAACAAAAGACTTTTGAATGCATATGAAAGTATGGAAATCATTAAATCCAGAAATAGTTTAAATAGAGATAAAGGACCCATCCCGTTTAGTACACTTTATTCTTTGGTTGAGGGAAGATAGGATTAAAAATCGTGATCAATCACAGATTATTAGTCTTATCTCCGCCCACTAAAGGTTGTATATAAGATAGAGCGTAGATTAATTTAGTTCATTGTTTATCGTCTCCTGATGATGCTAACGTTGTTAGCGAAACGCGCGTCGAGTGCAAAAAAGTGTAGTTTTGGTTTGTGGAAAACAATCATAATTTTGTTTTAGTGCAACCAAAGGTTCCAAATTCCCAATATAGTTTGGCTATCTAGCCAACAAGAAGCACAAAGCTAAAATTTTCTTATTAGGTGATTGTTCATAAATTACGTAACGCGGCTAGGCATTGACGAAAGTGCAGGTAGGTACTAAAATATTTTTTCTGATCGTTTGAAAAAAAAGTACGTATGATACACGACCAGAAAGTGTCTTTACAAATCTCCGCAGGTTTACAGGACTCGGCTCGCCCTGTAAATATCCTGCGTCGACCTGTAAAGACCAATTTTCCGGTCTAGTGACGTAATTAACTATTTTATTGGTGATTTTAAAGAAAATTCAACCTTGCCTTAAAAATAAAAAATAAGCTTGATTTGAATTCCTAGAAGTCTTGTTGATAGGGTGAGAATACCCCCTATGTTGTAACTTGTCGTTGTTTTAAAGAATGTTCAAAATTGCAGATCGCGCCTTCTGTACAAACCTAGTTATAATGGTGACACTTTGAAGCTCTGTACTTGTTCAGATGCATATCTACCTCGCATTACGTACATTTTTACACAACATTAATTCCAGGGGTTTTTCTATTAGCAGAAACTTGACTGATTTATCATGGCAAGTGTGGGTTTTTATATCCGTTTCCATTAGCATTTTCCTCTCGATAAAAGTGGATGGAAAATGGCATTTTGGCTGCCTCGGACCCGCTATCTTACAAGGAAATAGCGCCGTTTCGCGTTTACAGCTCTTTTCGGCGCTCGTACTTTTGTCCGGAAGAAATATTAAAGAATATTTATTTTTGTGTTTTTTTTTTTCGGTTTTCATTGCGCTTTTACGCGAATCTAAAATCTATAAAACTACAGATAATCTAGTTAAAAGTTTCTAAGCATTTTCTCCTGGAAAGTACATCAACGCATACATGCATTTTCCTTCATTTAAAAATTTACCTTTCCAGTAATGCATCTTTGTCCTAATTCTAATGATTATGATAAACTTCGAAAGGCTCAACTGGATCCAATGCCAATTTGTTATCATTAACTTTTATGGCATGAGAAGGTTGTATATGTTCTGTTATAATTATGCAGATTTTATTTTGCTAAATTAAATTTTAATTTTCTCAGGGTTCGTAGGTTTCGCTCAATTAAGCAGACAAATTTCACTTATCTTGTGTTTCACAAATAGGGTGTAGAAAATACAAAACAATGTACTAAAACTTTTGTTCTCAATACATAAAATTAAATTAACTTTTTGTTTGGTAATCTTCCTTCTGTTTCTTTTACCTTGGTACCAATCTTAAGACAGAGCTGCTCAACTGCAGTCTGCCGGCTACCGTTTTTCTCTGACTGTACTTGGTTAGATATTCCTGACGTTAGTTCAGTTTGTCGCTGAGGGTGTAACGAAAATAAAACAAATGAACAGAATTTAGGATTACCAAAAATTTTGTAGTTTACTCCTCTGGGAATTTTTTTTTTTAAGTTTAATTTCAATGTGAAGTCCAATTTCACAAAACTCTCTCAGTGAAAATTTTAATAAAAAATCTAACAAAAACAATCTAGCAAAAATTTAGCAAAGATTAGCAAAAATCTTGCAAAAATCCCCTATACAAAATCTAGCATTCAAAATATATTGAATAATTATAACTAAAGCTAAAGAAAAGAATAAACTGTTTATCAAAAAGTTATTCAATCTATTTATAAAAATTTTGTACATTACATTAATTTATACAAAGTTTTGATAGACAGTGAGCTCATAAAGTGAAATAAAAGGAAAAAAAATAAGTGCTCTTTTACTCTATTCCAAGAAGACATGTGAGTAGGTAGGTACGTACACCTTTGATAAGGCTCTAGTGACTTGAACATTAGCGACACGACATTAAGTGTGACAAGGGTCTGAGATAAAAACCACAAGGAAAAGGACCAATATTCGCCATCTTTAAACCATAGTGTAATAACGGGTTGGAAACCGGTGTTATAAAGATCCAAAAATAGCTAATTCTTAAGTATTTTCATCCACTGAATTCAAAAATCACCATAAAAATTAGAGATTAGCTCTAGTTTTGGAGATAAGGTGATATTTTACATTTTACATCCTTTTAAAGCATCGAAAGAGAAAATAATAAAAAGGGCAGAGAACTGGGTAGGGTGGAGAGTTAGAAATAGTGGTACGCCACCATCGAAATTGACTATCGATAATATCGATAGAGATAAAACTACAGAACTATCGATGGTTTTAATTTAGCTATCGATATTTGCAACACAGCCCTACTATTCTCGATATATATTAGCGGGGACTCCCGCCTTTCCGAAATAATTGCGTATTTGCGCGTCTTTTTATTCAGGGCGACCGATACCTTAGAGTTCAGTTTCATATTTCTAATCGAACGTACAGTTAATGTAGTGTGTATGATATTGTTATAAAACTAGATACTCGGAGACACAATACATCATCGCAAACTGACTATAGTGTGGATGCTGTAAATCTAAGGTTTACATTTTACATACAATATTTCTGTTTTGTTTAGTGCATAAATTGTTGTTTTGGAGTGTTTTTAAAGTAAAACTTATTGTATTAACATGCCTCGTAAATGTGTAAATTCAGTTAAAAATTTTTGTTATATTTGTGGAGAAATAACGTTTTCTTCACAAAAACGCAATTTGACGCCTCTTGTGAAGACTGCTTACCAACATTATTTTGGAATGAAGGTAGGAGACCAGGATAAGTCATGGGCTCCACATATATGTTGCAACTCGTGTTCAGTTCCATTACGAGAATGGTTTAAAAATAAAAAACGATCGAGATGACTGCTATTTTTGCTTGACTCCGCCTATCAATGCAGGATTGTCAATGAAAAAAAGAGGAACAGTTCAATATCCGAATCTCCCATCTGCTATTCGACCTATACCACATTCAGACAGTTTACCAATTCCTACTCCACCTCAAAACTATGAAGTGGAAGATGAGCAATTAAACATGCCTTCAATATCACACGACAATGATTTTGAAGAAAAAGATGATCAGGCACACAGATTGAGCTAGTCTAAGTTAAATGATCTCATTCGAGATCTTGACTTGTCACAGAAGAAGTCAGAACTCCTAGGATCAAGGTTACAGCAATGGAATCTTCTTCAACCAGATGTCAGTGTCTCTAAGTACAGACAGCGTCAGCGGAATCTGTTGCCTTTTTTAAGAAGGAGAATAATCTTGTTCTTTGCTGTGATATTAATGGTCTGATGCAAAGTTTGAAAATGGAGCATAATCCAACTGAATGGAGGCTATGTATAGACTCTTCCAAGCTTAGTTTAAAAACTGTATTGCTTCATAATGGCAATCGTCTTCCTTCTGTTCCTGTTGGTCACGCAGTTCATATGAAGGAGATTTATGCAAATATGGCAACCCTCCTCAACTCAATCAAATATGTTGAACATAAGTGGAAAATCTGTGGCGACCTAAAAGTCATTGCTATACTATTAGGAATGCAATTAGGGTACACTAAATACTGTTTCTTTTTATGTATGTGGGATAGTAGACATAGGAAATCACACGATATCCAAGTAGATTGGCCTGCAAGGAATCTTAAACCTAGTGAGAAAAATGTCGTTGCCGAGCCTCTCGTGAATCCAAAAGATGTTCTTCTTCAACCCCTACATATCAAGCTCGGTTTAATGAAGAATTTTTTCAAAGGCTTAACCCAAGATGGTCAGGCTTTTAAATATTTAGGAGAAAAATTTTCCAAACTAAGTGATTCAAAAGTCAAGGAAGGCATCTTCGTTGGGCCACAAATACGTAAACTCGTAAAGGATCCTGCTTCCGACCTAGTTCTGAAAGGAAAAGAAAAGGAAGCTTGGGAAGCTCTTAAGGGAGTTATGCATGGATTTTTAGGGAACAGAAGGGAGGAAAATTACACTCAATTGGTGAAAGTACTTCTAGAAAAATACCATCAACTCGGATGTAATATATCACTCCCATCTTGATTTTTTCCCACCCAGTTGTGGAGCTGTCAGTGACGAGCATGGGGAAAGATTCCACCAGGATATTTCTCTCACGGAACGGAGATAAAGCAATACTCGCGGATTACTGCTTGTTTATGTATAGGGATGCTCCAGAAATTACTTACAAGAGGAAAGTCAAAAGACAGCGATCTCATGAAGCCCCCAATTAATTATTCATATATTCAACCACCTGTGAGTGTTCTTTTGTCATTTATAGTGTGTAACTGTCATTAAAAATACACCGTTTAATATTGTTAGCATACATAATTAATATTTTTCGTTACCTCATAATCCTTATTAAATGAAAAACTCATTGTTTTTTATCACAGAAACTAGAGCTAATAAAAAATTTTCTTTGTCATATTCGTTTTTCGCAACCCAAAATTGGTAGGGATTAACTCATAAGTTGAAGAAAACAAAAAAAAAATTTGTTGGACAGTGTTAGTGACGAGCAGTTGCGGAGAATTGGTAGAATTAACTGTGACACATTCATCTAATTCTTCCATTTACGATAGACTTCTGGCTGTAAACCTCCTGCATCCATGCGTTGTCTCAATTGAAGGTGTAAACTTATTCATTCACGTCTAGGATAAACATATACCTCCGACCCCGGCCCTTAACCGGCGTGAATAAAAGAAACCGACACTGGCGATTATTTAACACTTGTTTTACAACATGGACCGATTAAAATATGTCTGCAGGCAAGCACAGTTGTAAACACTATTTTTTTTTAATACCTTTATGAAAAAATCCAAGAAAAACAGGAAAATACTTTTAAAAATCTAGAACAAAGAGCACTTCTCGTAAGACACCATCTTTACACTATAAATAAAGGCGTCTGGTAAATGAAATAACAATGGGTTTCCATAGCGATGTGCCTTTTTACTCGGTGACGTTTATTGTTGCGACATTTTAATCTTTGACAGTTTGATATTTTGACGATGTTTTTAAATGATTTTTTCGTAAATACTTGGGGAAAACTGGCGTAAAACGCTTAATTTTTAGTCAATAATAATTAGATTTTTTCAAAATTACTATTTTCCGCTATTTCTTTTTAATTTTGGGTAAAAAAACGGACAGAAATCTTTTTTTGCACCCATGATAAAAAAAGAGCTTTTTGCATCGGTAACCAAAAAAAACATGCTTAGTTATCTGCAGACAGTTACTAAAATCATGTTTTTGATTAAGGTATAAAAAAAAGTATTTTAGAGAAAGATGGAAATAATTTAAGACAATTGTTTAATAAAAATTTCTGCTTTGTCATCTGTCTGTCATCTTTAGTGGTGTCATGCATACGATTTATATTTTGCCATTTTATCCAAAAACAGCAAAAATTGTAACTGTTGAAATCGAGAAGTGCGTTTCTTTCAATCAAAGTTTTTTACAGTCTTTAAATTTAACAAACAACTTGTCCAATTATAAGTGTATTTTAGCACATCAAAAAATAATTTAACAGGTTTTAAAAAAATATGTAATGCTCTGTTCTCACTATGCAACTTTTCCCTGCATCAAATTTTCTAATAACAAGTTAAAAGACGATACACGCAGATTGTGTCTTCTTTTATCCTGTTATTAGAAAATATGATGCACGAAAAAGAAGATGATGTTACGACCGAAAAAAATGTAGCTTCTAAGGACTCTCAAATAGCTATCCCCTGATTTGTTCAAGTAAGTTTGAAATCATCCATCAGAGGACATCCAGCTCGTAAATAAAAACTGAGGGCAGCATCAGCTTGTCAATCACTCCTACTAATGCTTTGTGCTTTTCGACTTTTCGACGGATGTTTGTTATATTTTGAGTGAGATACATCTGGGACTCTGTTATAAGTGAAAAGGCAAAAAATGCCTGCCAGTGACTGTGTGAAAAAAATGTATTATTTGTAAAAGAGACTTACTCCAAGTCTCAGTGCAAAAAGTGTGTCTTTCAATTTGCTCTAAATATGAGGAATTCTCCAGTAAATTTAATTGTTAATTCCCCAAGGATTTAAAATTACTTGCATTAACGAGGAGAAGAAATCCAATTGTCAAATAGTGCCAGTCGAAGTGCCAGTTCTACCTGCCCCGAAAAAAAAATCATTCTTAACTCCTCTGTCTCTACTAGAGTTTTGCGACTTTGCACTGATATAATACGTACCAAAAATTATTTTTCTCTCCCCAAGGTTTTCATCATTACTAAGTGGATTTAGGTTGTTGTCTACGTGGTTGATTTTTTTAAATATATTTAATTTATTTGTACAGGTCTGAAAAATGAATAGTATCTTAATACTGCGTTTTTCCCGGTTTTTATTGTTCCTCTCTTTTTAAATATCTTAAAAATTAATTAGATATAATCATGCCGTTTTCATAAATCTGTTTAATAAGCTTTTATTAATCGCATTAAGTAAACATATTGATGGGTTTGTATTCAGAGTTTTAGAGAAATTTATTTTCTTAGCTCTGGTGATTTTTAAAAATTTCCGCAGAGCAAAAAAAAACAAATTTCTAGAAAATCAAAAAGATTGTCATGTTTGGGGCTTTTCTTAGTCAACCCCACAAATAAAAAAAATAATAATTTACTTAACACATAAGAGTATATAACTTTTAAATAAAAAGTAACATTTTTATTCCTTTCACGGGAGTAGCATGTGGGGATATTAATTTTGTAGAGTTTTTCAAAGATTACGACTATGCTATTTGTTATGCATGGTATTCATACTATTTATTCATACTATTTCCACATAAAATAGGCTTTTTTTAGCTGTGATTGGTGCCCCTAGCAACCATAAAAACAAAAATATTGTTAGTGAACGAGATAAATCCGTGACCACAATATATACTGGAGAACAAAGAAAATGCAACACCATGTATATGGATAATTATTTGAATGAAAATTATTTGTGTGTACACCTTATCTCAAAAGAAATATTCGATAAATTTTTTGTCTTCTAATCTTTTATTTTTTCACAGATTTTTTTCTATTCATTTTCAAAAACAGCCAACATATAAAAGACCTTTTCTGAAAATTTTAAATAATTTTTCTCGTAGTTTTTGGTCTTACAGTTTACTAGATAAAAATGCCAAGAGTTTGCGGTCGCCATCAATTTCATCATTTAAACGACTTCGAGAAAGGACGCATCGCGGGCATAAAAAAGGCTGGTTTTGGTTTACCAGAAATTGCAAGAAGGGTTAATGCCAATCCATCAACAGTGCTAAGAGTTTGGAGAAGGTGGTCCAATGATAAGACCTATAGACGTCGTGCGGGTTCTGGACGCCCTAGATTATTACAAGGTCGTGATTTACGTCATCCCTGACCTCTTGCTCTCAGAAATCGACGGGACAATATACGCCAAGTAAGAAATGTTCTGGTTGCAGCTACAGGTCGAGTGTATTCAAGGATCCGCTTTTGGTGCTACCTTTGACCCCACAATATAAGGCTCGCCGCTTGGAGTGGTGCAGAGTTCGGCAAAACTAGAATGACGAATGGCATACCATAAGCTTCAGCGACAAATCCAGGTTTTATTTAGGCGGCCATGATGGACGCATGAGGGTTAGGCGATTTCGAGCTGAGAGACGAAATGTAGACTTTGCTGTTGAACGTAATACAGCAAGACAGCAAAATATATATACAAAATGCTGATGCTGAGGCGAGGGCAGGAGAGACTGTCACTTAACATCAACAAAACTCAAAAGATGCTGTTCTCTCTTCGTGACACACAGGGCCGTGAAACTGAGAGCAGTGTGAAATTTCTCGGAGTCCATCTTGACCCAAAATTCAAATGGGATATTCATGTTGAAACTATCTGCAAAAAACTGAGAAGCACAATCTTCCTACTTCGAAGTCTTGCGGGTGGTGTTTCTCTGGATACACTCAAAAATGCTTATCATACGCTTTGCCACTCGAGAATTACTTACAGCATAATTGTATGGGGCAAGTCTAGCTCAGCAAAGAGAGTGTTTGCTCTACAAAGAAGAGCGGTAAGAGTTTTAGCAGGGATTGGATACAGGGAGGATTGCAGAGATGCTTTCCGCAATCTCAAAATACTCACATTTTTAGCGGCATTTATTTATGAAAATCTTATCCATGTCAAGGAAAATCTTAATAAGTTTGAAAGACATCATGACATTCATGACTATCCAACTCGGCATGGGGACGGACTATGAACAGCCTTTTGTCGCCTCACAAAATGCCAATCAAGACCTGAATATACAGCAATTAGACTCTATAACAAACTTCCAAGCAGTGTCAGGGAGCTTCCAACAAAGACATTTAAAAATAAAATCAAAACAAACCTGTTAAATAATATTTTTTACTCAGAACAAGAATTTTTATGTTGCTCTACAAGTTTTTAATGTTTGTATTATCAGTCATATTTAAATTATGTATTATGTTTGTCTTGTGTTTTTTATATTATACAGTTTCCATGGTCTCTTATTTTACAAACTTTTGCATATCTCATAGTTTTATACTCTTAAATGTAGGTTTGTTTTATAGGTACCATTAATAAAAAATTGTCCAGGATAGAATTAAATTAAAAAAAAAAAACAACAAGGAAAATTGTAGTTTCTATAATTTTTATTTTTATATTTTTGACTTGTGTAAAAATTGTACTATTGCACATTAATAAACTATCTATCTATCTAAACTATCTATCTATCTATCATGGTATGGGGTGCTATATGTTTAGGAAGCAGATCACCTCTAGTCCTCATTAACGGCAATCTGACTGCTCGGCGATATATCGATAAAGTGCTGCAGCCAGTTTTACATCCCTATCTACAAACTTTCCCAAATGGTATCTTTCAACAAGATAATGCCAGACCGCATATTGCTCGTGAAACAATGGACTTCTTACATGAACTTGGCATAGAGACTTTGGAATGGCCAGCAAGATCGCCTGACTTGTCGTCTATCGAACACGTATGGGATATGATAGGGCGCAATCTTAGTCGATTACCACGTCCCCCTGGAAACTTAGATGAACACTGGCATGCCGTAAGGAGGATTTGGATAAGTGTTCCTCAATATGATATAGACCATCATATTTTGTCAATGCCCAATAGAACAAACGAGTGCATAAATAACCATGAAGGAGCCACTCATTATTAATTTTTTGATGATTATCATGGAGGAATCGTCTTGGAAATATATATAAATAAATTGCTTTAAAAATATTTGTCCTTTCTGGTGTTTTTTTCTTGTTCTTAAGTATATTTGGAACCGACCAAAAGAGTTGCCTCGTTAATGAAACTGACTTTTTCCCAAAAATTTCCATAATTTTAAACACATGCACTGATTTGACAACTAAATGAAAATCCCATCCTAAACGCTCTATAGGGTTCCACTATCGCTTTCCTGACGCCCATTAATAATACGAATATGAATTAGCGTCTTCCCCACACAATTCTAACCAATAAATTTCTCTTTAGTGGCACAGTTTTAGAGAACTGTCGTATTTCACGCCGTCCTATTCACTCTATTGCCTTTTGTGAGGCATATACTTTAAAATATGAGGCGCGGAAATTACAATAATAGTATACGGAATAATTATTTAAAAAAACTAAAATTTTTAATATACACCACGTTTTTAAAAAGGACCAAAAGGTATAAAATCATTTTTCCTAGCCCAACAAAAAATAAAAAGCCCCCAAAACGTCAAAAATAATTTAGCGGCTAAGCGCAAACAAGGTTCAGAGCATGATGGCCGAATTAGCAGTTTTTTCAAGAGGTTCAACTTTAAACGCGTTTTTGGTTGTAGGCTGTAAATCGGCACGAACAAAAACTATCTTCTAAGAACTCAAAAAAATAACAAAGTACCTACTTTTTATAGTACCATATTTTGTGAAAAGTAATTTTAGCAGAGACTGAGATACACCGATTTATATTTCGTTTCAGAATAAACTGTCATAACTCATACAAGTTCAGCAATAAAACTAACTTAATAATATTTTTGTGCCATGTATGTCGTATACCAGGCAAAACAGTGCAACTACAAGAAGAAAATCAAATAAGCGTTTCGGCAGAATAAAATGCTGACGTACGTATCCAAACTAACGAAATAAAATTCATAGGGCGTTGCATAGAACGAGGAACAAAAGTTTTGAAATAAAACTCTCGGGCTTGATTTTTCCCCTGATGCATAGGCTCTCTTTGCTGCGTCATTATTTACTCTACTTAGAGTAGATAACTTAAAATCTAGGAAATTTTCTGGAGTAATACTAGGGGTTTAAAATTACCGATGAAGTTTTATAACTTTTTGAGAACTTTCAGAATATGTATGTCAAAATTGTTAAATGTCATTTCCAATCAGAGTAACCTAGAGTTTATAACTTCCATTGTCTTTCTTTTCTACTTTTTCACAACGTTTCGAATGCTAATGCATCTGCAATAGTCATCAGGTGAATGCTCATAAGTTAGTATTCACCTGATGATGATTTCAGTCAAGAAAATTACAAAAGGCAATGTGGGGCATTATAAAGCCGAATCAAAATAAAAAATTACGCTTATATAAAATTTCGTCAACACTGATCGTGACGTACTTAAAAACACTGAACCATCTAAGACGCCCCCAGAAGCCTTCAAAACACTAAAAACCTGCTTAAGATTGGATTAGTTGGTTTGATTAGCTACTAAAATACTACTTGGAATGAGCTTACAAAAACGACGAATATAATATATTTTTTTTTTTATAAATAACTTGCATACTTAATATACCTATCAAGCAATTGAAAATTATGAAAAAATTCTACAAAATTGAAAATTTGTACACAAAATTGAATGAAATATTTCATTTTCTATAGTTTAATTCAGAAATTAAGAAATGCATTCTAAGTACCTTAAAAAAAATACAATAAAAAGAAAGACTAGAAATTACAATAAAAACATGTGGTCGCGAATCTTCAGAAACGACAGAAAATCTCACCCGTCACAATTCTGGAAAATGGCGATTTTTACTTTTTGCCTCATTTAAAATGAAAACACAGCGTTCTTAATGTTTATTCTAATGTTGTAAGAGAAACTGCGTAATTGTTTTAATAAATATTTGTAAATTTAACATTTTAAAGATATTCTGCACGACTATTTTTACGTCGGAGCTACCAACAAACGTCAAAAAGATCGCGATTCTTCAAAAACCGTCAGAAATCTCGCCCTTACAAAAAATTTGACGATTTTTAAACACTAACTACTTTTTTGTCAGGACTTATTTTCTCCACAAAGTTTCTTAATACTATTCCAGTAAATAAAAAATATGTAAATTTAAATTTTTGTAGGCAGTTTCTGTGAAAACCCCTTTTTTTAATTAAAAATGTATTAGTGAAGGGGCATGTGTAAGTTCGTGGAATTTTGAATGAAGGAGTTTTATGACTATGTGGGATTGATAGTTCTTTAGTCAAATGATTTAGTGTTACCGGGTGTTTTGTTCGCATCCGTGTAGAGGGGGTTGATATGACGTCATCTTTTAAGATGGCGACCAAAAATCATAATAAATACAACTTTTGCAACCGGGGCATGATTATACTCGATTACATATAATTCGAGGACGTGGATTCCAAAAAATTTAGGTCATCTGAGCTTAAATGACTTTGAAAATCGCAAAAACAAGATTTTTGCCATATTCTCTACAAAAAATCTTAATAATTCGACGTTTTGTCAGACTAACTTCAAATGTACCTTAAATTATTAGGCAGGAGTTTGATACAGGTGCAGACAAATACCCCAGTAAAATTAACATATTGCAAAAATAATATACTAAAGGGCGCTATTTACTAACTATTAAAGGGAAGAGAACCAAATTTGGTAAGAAAGATAAGACGGACAAGTCCAACAATATTGTTAAAAAAAATTTGGTTCAGGTATGACGCATTTCAATATGGCGGCTGTTATATCAAAATAGCAACCTATAACCACATTTTATTTTATCCAATTCCATAAAAAAGCAAAAATGAAAAGGTGACCATCAATTCTTGTTGACTTGTCGCCGCTTACTGTGAAAAAAAAAGTTCAGTTGATGCATGACCTGGATTGACCTTGAAAATACCATGTACAAGTGAAAAACCAGCTTTGTTGTTTGTTGTAAGGTATAGCATAAACACCTTGGACGCCAGATCAAAAAAAAAAATGACGGAAGGTTTAAAATGATGTGTTGAGTAATGGCTAAGATGTTAATTTCATCTCCGGCACTTAAAGTTTTTGCATAGTGGTTAATTGGAAAAAACCCTACAAAAACCTGGTTTTTTACTTGTACATGGTATTTTTAAAGTCAATCACGGTCATACATCAACTAAACTTTTTTTTCATGGTAAGCGACGATAAGTCAACAATAATTGATGGCCACCTTGTCATTTTTGTTTTTTTACGAAATTCGATAAAATAAAATGTGGTTGTAGGTCGCCATTTTGGTATATCAGCCGCCATATTAAAACGTATCATAGCTGAACCAAATTTTAACAGTGTTACTGGACTTGACCTTCTTATCTTTCGTATTAAATTTGGTTCTCGTCGCTTTAATATGTTATTAGTGCAATATGTTAATTTTACTGGGGTATTTTTCAAGATCATAAAGCTTCAAACTGCATCAAACTCTAAGGATTGAATTTGGCATATATGCCTAATAGTTTGAGGTACACTTGAAGTTAGTGTGACAAAACGTCGAATTATTGAATTTTTTTAAAAGAAAAAAATTGCAAAAATTTTTTTTTTGCGATTTTCAAGGTCATTTATGGTTATATGCCTTAAAATTATTTTTTTGGAATCCTCGTCCGCGAGTTATATGGCATCGAGTATAATCATGCCTCGGTTGCAATTGTATTTTTTATGATTTTTGGCCGCCATCTTGAAAGATTACGTCATATCAACCCCTTCTACACGGATGCCAACAAAACACCCGGTAACACTTGATTGTGTGACTAAGGAGCTATCAATCCCACATCCCACGGGATAGAAATTATCAACATATGCCCCTACACTATATGTGATTAAGCTTATTTTGTGTGTAACCAAACCTTTAAACTTAAACAAAATCATAGTTAGCCAAAAAATTTTCGACACTTTTTGGCGTTTGTGGGTGCGCGTACGTAGTAGCAATTTAGTTCCACCGTAAAACTAGTCTACAGAATATTTTTAAAATAGTAAATTTATTAAATGTGATTAAAAAAATGACGCAGTTTCTCTTACAAAGTTGGGATAAATATTAAGAACGCTGTGTATTTATTTTAAATAAGGCAATAACTAAAAAATCGCCATTTTCCAAAATTGTGACGGGTGAGATTTTCTGTCGTTTCTGAAAAGTCGCGACCAAACTGTCGAAAATTCTCACCATGTAAAGGAAAGACAGAATTTGTGTGACTTTTCTGAACAGTGACAACCACATATTTTATGTCTAACTATGATTTTATATATTAAAAGTTTAAAGGTTTATTTACACACAAAAATAAGCTTAATCACATACATTTTTAAATAAAAAGAACGGGCTTTCACAAAAACTGTCTTCAAATATTGGAAAAGTATTAAGAAGCTAAATTTTATGGAATATTAGCAAATAAGTCCTGATAAAAAAGCAGTTAGTGTAACCATGCGTTTAAAAATCGTAAGATTTTTTGTAAGGGCGAGATTTTGCGACGGTTTTTGAAGAATCGCGACGCAACTAACTGTTTTTTAAGAAAAGTAGATTTCTTGTCCGTGAAAAATAAATAAATTTCAATTCATTACGACCAGGCCTCCAAGATCTAATGGATAGTCCAGAAACCTACAGGCCTGTTTCATCCTTGTTAAGAATCATCAGGGTAACATAGGACTGTACCTGACGTATGAAGCATAACATAAGCAACCACACCCTGATTTTTACAAGCTTTTATTTAACTTGCCGTGTATCTAACTAGATATGTTTGTTCGGGTGAAATCTTGCAATTTAATTTTGACCAACTTCCCGACATCCGATCGTCTTCAAAGTTGGCATGTTTATATAGTTGCAGTGATAACACACACACACACAAGACTATAGTGTGACGAAATTGATAGCTCCCCCCTACTCGAAGGGGTCGAAGAGGGGTACAGTTAAAGTACGCCCGATTTCGTTGAAATTTGGTGTGTTGGGGCACTTGGGGATGGAGGTAACGAATTTCGAATCAGATTTTGAGAATTCAATATGGCGGATCCAAGATGGACAATTTTTGGTCATCTTTTGCTAACCAATTTTAACTATCTTATACACATTCAAATTTGGCATGCATTTATAGTTCCGGTGACAATACAAGTGGAGTGGAGGGGGGGAAACACCTAAGTTTGTCCGATTTCAACCAACATTGCTATACGGGGGCTTTTGAGGATAAAGAATACGAAATTTTGATCAGATTTTGAAAATTCAATATGGTGGATTCAAGATGGACGATTTTCGGTCATATTTTGCTAACCAATTTTAAGTGACTTTTCCATTTCCGATTGTGTTCAAATTTGGTATGCGTTTATAATTCGAATGAAAATACAATAATATGGTATTCTCAGGGACCCACCTTTCTGTAACAATTGAAGTGGAGGGGGAAAAAGATTTAGTTTGTTCGATTTCAATCAAAATTGGCATACAGGGCTTGTTAAAGAGAAGGATTATGAATTTTTGATCAGATTTCAAATTTTCAATATGGCGGATTCAAAATGGACGGTTAAGAGTACAAATCTAAAAATTAAGGGTGTGTGTTCAAATTTGGTCTGCGTTTATAGTTCCGGCGACAATGCAATAATATGGTATTATTAGGTACACACTTCCCTCTAGGGAAAAGATTTAGTTTGTTCGATTTAAATCAAAATTGGCATACAGGGGTTTCTCGGGAAGGGGATATGAATTCTTGATAAAATTTGAAAATTTCAATGCGGCGGATTCAAAATGAACGATTTAGGGTACAAATCTAAAAATTAAAAAATAAATTTTTATTAAAAAAAACTTTTAAAGAACAAGCTTTTATTAAATGCACTGAAGAGTAGAAAATAATTTTCTATCTTTATTATACCATAGTAAAAGCTATGGGCGCACATTAAAAATTTTAACTTTACGGTGACAAAGAGAGACCTACAAACGAAGAACTAAATTCTTTTTCTATTCGAATAATAAACATAATGTTTTCATCTAAAGAAGCTGAGAGCGGGTGAGATTGCCGTGCTTGCTAAACCTTTAAAAATGTCCTTAGGTTATTGAGTAGTACAACTGATTCTTAGGTAAATCGTCGATGTGACCGATATATGATTCCGAAAGTTAAAATTTTTAATTTGCGCCCATCGCTTTTATTATGGTATAATAAAGATAAAAAATTATTTTCTACTTTTGAGTGCATTTAATAAAAGCTTGTTCTTTAAAAGATTTTTTTAATAAAAGTATATTTATGTTTTCTTCCGTTGAGTTGCATTTTCTATGTGGAAAAAGTAACAAGATTCATGTGAAACACGATCTGCAGTCTAAAGCGTCACGTAAGAGAATGAATGGGTGCTGCCATCTCAGAAAGTTGCCTGTTTATTTTTGTCAAATAATGGTTTAACCGATAGAACAATTTGGTTTGCTATTTTAGGGTCATGCTTGAATAAATCACATAAAAACAGGCCAAAAACTTATTGAACTTTTTAAAGGCCGAGTCCTTCCTATCTTTGAAATACTGTTCAATGAAATTTCTGCTAATCAAAGAAATTAAAATAAACTAGAAACCGCATAAAAACATTAGACAAAGCACACATCTAGGCTGAAATTCCAGAAATTTAGACCGCGGTTGTTGAGTTTCCATGTCGACAATTTTTTTTTCTTGTAACACAAAGCTGAATAGCATATTGTGGTAGAATGGACCTACCAAATACGAAAATTATAATAAAAAAGTTGTAACACGTAACGTTTTCTTGTTACAATATTTTAAAATCTATTGAAAAAATAATTTCAGAATTTTTGAACACTGTATATTGAATATATTTATATTTTTACACCTACTAAAAATATTAACTGAATAACTAATTAAGTTTTACTTTTTCCTTTTATGAGGGGTCGTATCTTCTCTTTTCAAGAACTAACAGTAATCACCAATCATGGCGGGATTCCATCGTCCTTGATACCGGATTTCCATTGTCCTCATATCCTGGTGGAATCTTTCACCTTGCTCGTCACTGACAGCTCCCAAATTTTTAGGCAAAAATGACAGATGGAAATGGAGGAAGTGAATTTTCAATGACATTCAGGCACCAAGCGATTTGTAGGCATCTAAAAGTTCATAAACTAACTGTTGGTAGTTTGCATCCATCTTGTTGCCCAAAAATCCCCTTACTACACTAACAAATGAGTTCCATGCTTTGAGTTCCTGCCTGGTAAGCTTCTCTGTAAAGTTGATATCGTCCAGCAATTTTCTTATTTGTGGCCCAATAAAAATTCCTTCCTTTAATTTCGCATTACTTAAGTGAGGAAAAACTTGTCTTAGGTATTTGAATCCATCACCGTCTTTATTCATTGCTTTCACAAAGGTTTTCATCTGCCCAAGTTCAATGTGAATAGGAGGCAGAAGAACATTTTTGGGGTATACAAGAAATTCCTACTTAACATTTTGAGGTCCTGGTTGAAAGTCACTTGTTTCTGGCCAATTTTTCATTGCATAATGCTGATCTACTGCACTACTGTCCCACAAACAAAGAAAACAGAAATATTTTGTAAATCCTCCCTGAAGTCCTACTAGAATTCCTATAACTTTTAGATCCCCAGATATCTACCATTTATACATGTTGTAGTTTATTTTATTTAAAAGTGTGCGCATATTTTCATAAGTTTCTTTCATTGTCACTGAATGGGCAACTGGTATAGAGGATTTTAAATTTCCATTACGCAATAATACAGCTTTTGAACTGTATTTATATAGACGAGTCTATAAATAAGCGCCACTCACCGGAAGAATGCTCAATATCAAGTTCCTGCATTAAACCATCGATATCAGTACACGAACACAACGAATTTTTCATACTGTAGAATGCAGAAAAAGTAGCATTTCTTTTCCTAAAAGCTGTAATTTTGGTTTCTTTGGCTAACAAGTTCCATTCCTTAAAACGGGAATCATGAAGTTCTAATCATCAACTCACTTTGAACAATCAAATGTGACTCACCAGAACTGGGACCTGGAGTAAAAATAGGGTCGGTATACTGTTCCTCGGAGCTACCTGATGATGTTGTGTTCAATATCTTTCAAAACAATATTTTGCGGATCTAAAGAAGCAATGGGCACTGATAAATCTGCATTGTGAGGAACAGGTCTTATGACAGACTGCAAATTTGGATAGTCAATCTTGTTCTTTCCCTTTTTGGAATAACCTTCAGTCTTTGTCAGGCAAAAATAGCATCGTCAAAATGATTAGTGGGTTCTCGCCATACCATTGAAACTGCAAAGGGCATGCTTTTTCACTTCCCCTTCATCCACTCTACCAATGACATACTACAACTAACACAGAGCATACATAAGGAGTCCACTGCTTGTCTCGGTCTCCAATTAAAATACCAAAATATTTGAAGCAGGCTTTTTTAACATTTTCAAAAAATGGTCTAGCTTGGGGCAGGAGAAGTTTTGCAATACCGGCGCGTTTGACTCGACATTTTCTTTCTTCAAAACACTTTTTTATCTATACACAGAGAGCCACTCACTTCGAAACTCAACAGAAGACTAATATTTAATGTTGATGTATAATATTCAAACAATACAGGTCAGGTAATTTTTCTGTTATAAAATGCATCTATTTTAACCTTCCTTAATAAAATTAACGGACTGCTAATGTAAAATGGTCTAATTAAGCTATTGAAAAACGGTACGTGTTAGGAATATTTTTTCTAATATTAGAATGGTATTTACATTTTAAAAATAATGAAATGACCTGTGCTAGAAAAATCTTCTCAACCCTAACTTTATTTTCTATAATTACGTAATATTGCAATAGGTAGCGTAAATACAATACATTATTTTAATAGAGTAGATATAGTGCCGAAAATGTTCAGTTTAAAATGCATAAGAAGTTTATTTAATTTAACATAATGTTTCGTTTTATCTTCTCATCTCATTTACTTCCTAAAATCTAACGAAAAACAAGAGTTTTTTGTTAAAACGATACTTTTTTTAAACATCGGAACATCGAACATCGATCCAAAAAAAAGTAATTGGAAATAATGTGTCTGACAGCCACTTGCACCCACTTTTTCTTTAATGGTCCTTTAAGCTAAAGGACCTTTAAAGTACCTTTAGCATATTTTGTGTCTTGCACCGACTTTAATGGTCTTTTAAACGTTCTTTAAAGGAGCATTAACTAACTGGCCAAATTTGGTCAATTAACCGATCTTTAAAGCTCAGTTAACTCTTTTGAGGTTAGTTTTGCGACCCATTTTTCATGGTATAGTTTATTTTTGTTCAAAACGCAAGAAAAAAAAATTCATCAAATGTTATTATGGAATATGTAAACATTATTGAAGATGAGCTGGTAGAGGATGCTCTTGAAGATGATCTTGAAATATTGGATTTTGTTAATTTTGGCTTCACTCGAGTGTGCCTCGCAGATTCAGGTTAACACACGTTGAGGATCTATTGAAATATCCAGATGTCAGGTAGGTACCTAGTCAATGTTTTACACGGGGTGAGAGGGGGTTAAAAGTTGGTTCCCAAAATTTTTATAATTGCAATTGTTTTTGTTTATATACATATTGGATGCATATTTTTGCCCAACACTCTGATCATCTTCCAGGATCAGTTATTATTTTTTATAAAATGATTTTTAGCTAATATTGATCAAAACTATAATAATCTAGTGTTTATAAACAAGTTTCTCCAACAGCTCCCTGAATGAATGAATGATATATATATCATATAAACTGTGACTGTTTTAGTTGTCAGTAAATTATGGCCCTCTCCTTACCTACCTTTTTTCTTATTTTCAGGAGTAGATATGGTCTTTCAAATTACCTCCTGACACCTTTAGCAAATCCAATTATACCATGTGAACAACTGTATAATGAAGCCTTAATTCGAACAAGAACTTCAGTAGAACCTACATTTGGGATCTGGAAACGTTGGTTTCCAGTTATGGCTTATGGGCTTTGCCTTATACTGGACAAAGTTCTGACAATAATAGTAGCTGCTTCTGTGCTTCATAACATTGCAAAAGAAATGAACGAGACAGAGCCCCCAATAATAAAGATATAAACAAGGAAGAATATTAAATTATCTTATACAAACTCAACAAATTGAAATGTATGGTCAAGACCACCAACGTCATAATGTTGTGCAGAATGAAAATTATTTATTATGTGCTAAAGAAAAATAAAAAATAATTTATTTTCTTTGGCAAAATTATAACGTACAAAAAAGCAGCTGTGCATTTTAGGGTTTTACAATTGCTGTTTTTTTTTTAAATTGTTGATTATGATAATTTTTTTGGTGGTTTTTTAATATAAAGGTATGTCAGTAAAATAAACAACATGTTTTAAACTTTCTTTATTTTAATAAACTGTATTGTTTTTTCTGTACACAAGGCGATTTTTTTCATCCTGTACCTGTAACTAAAAATCGACAAAAAAATAAGTGCCAGCCCACGCACTTCCTTCCTACTCAAAATAAACAAATTATAAATCGGCTCGATTGCAAATAAATCGGCTCGATTACAAAATGTACATAAGTACAACTCTTAAACTTATACTACTACTAACAGTAAAACCCTGTGAAAAACAGTCAAATTTTTTTTATCTAGCAAAATAACCACTTTAACAACAAATCTCCTTTAAGGTGCAAAAAAAACAATTATAAGTTACCTATTTTAAAAAACTAATAAAATGCAAAACCGGCAGGTACCTTTCATGTAATATGTAACACATTCAAGAGAGATTGGTTTCTCCTAAAGCTTCATATAGATGAATATATTTAATTGAATTGTTAAATGTGACCAAATCCACTCTCGCAGTCAATCGAATGTATTGCATAGTGTTAAAAAAAAATCAACGAGTACTTATTATTTTTATCTCGAGGTTTTTCTTCCGGAGTTGATGCTCTTTGTCAGTATGTAATGCTTCTCTTTCCAACTTTTTTAGGGTGGTGTCAGCAATCATATTCTTTTTGTCCGCTAGGAAGTCATATTTCTCTGCTAAGGTACTTGATGCCATGATTCTAACTACGGTGGCAGATGGCCTCCTTTGATTGGTACCCTACAATAAATTAAAAACCAAACTAGGTATATTTGCCAAATAAAGGATTTAATAATAATAATAATAATAATAATAAAAGATTCTCAAATATTTTAATTGGAATGGCAGGGATTGAAGCGATTAATTAAGTGCATCAAAAATTTGTCATAGATGGATCTTTCAATATATATATATATATATATATATATATCTTCTGTTAAATTGGAGAGTATAATTAAGTAGGCCGAGAACTACTTTTAAAGAAAATATTGTTTAGCATAAACGTCTTTGATTATACATAGATTGCTATATTTCGTTATCAAAATACTTACCCTTTTGACTTGCCCCTTTGTCCTGTTCCTAGACCTCTAGCTGTTTCACTGCTAGCATGTGCAGCATCCATGGATGTTTTGGAGTAATATTGAATAGATGGGCGACAGCTCCCTGGGACTAAGATTCAGCCCCCTTTTTCTCTTTTTAGCCTCCATTAAAATTGAAGCACTGCACAATAGCCTATATTATGTTCATAGTCCATGTAACAACTATAGCTACCTCGACCAGATGAACAATTCATCATAAAAAAATATAAAATGAAAACAACAGAACCATAAAAAATAAAATAAAAAGAATATGTGAAAGTTTTAGGTTATTGAAGACAGAGATACCAACAAAAAAACCCCAGAAATCCCTAAATTCGTGCGACGTTGCCGTATTGTGAAGAAAATAAAGAGCCTTTGGTAAAAATAAAAAAAAATTGAGCCTGTGCAATTCATTTAAAAATAAATGTCCTTTAAAATTAAATGTCCTTTAAAATTTAAAGGTTCTTTTGTTAAAGAACCATTAGAAAAACCTCGGTGCAAGTGGCTGTGAGAATTTTGCACTTGTATCACAGAACACTTGTACTATAGACCCACTGCGGCTCAAAAAACAGGAACTGCCCATTTTTGAGATATCGGTCGGCTTTGCCGCCAATAGGTGTCGCTACCTAATCTGAACCAATGATATATATAATATATATAGTTTCTTTTGAATGTAGGTACTACTCATATTTGTTGTGGTTTTTTAGGGTAGATATTAAAAGCTTTTCTATATCATGTAACGATTATTATCATAAATCTCTTATTTGAATAGGCATTTTAAGTTGGTCATAGGACGTACGAGCAAACGTGGAATATAGCGCAATATTCTGTCTTCCTTTTATCTATCTTCCACAAAGTCCAATCTCTGCGGTCTGAGGTCTATCGATGACCTTTTTCATCACGGTCACGTCTTTATCATGTACAGGGTTCCTAAGCAAATCCTTAGGGGGCCAAGCAGCCGTGTATAAGACGCAGACAAACGGAAAAGCACATTAGGCAGAAAAGGATGGGCATGGGGCGATGTTGTCACTACATCTTACACGTAGTAATGTTTTCCATTTTCATACCTTTAGGACTGGAATAAAAATTGTTTTTGCTCGACTTTAATACCAAACTGATGAAAGATATCGTAAAAAAAAATATTTTTCGACTTTTCATTTTGTAACCATTGTCCTTACGCACTGTTTACAGGCTACGGACTGAGATACATGCAAATGCCTAACCTAAAGCGTTTATACACGGCCGGAGAAATCGACTGAAATATTTCCGTAGAAACTTTATCAAGCAAATAGGACGGGTTGACGCCTTCGAACGTCCAACCCGGGTTTTGCACTTTGATTCGAAATCAAAAAGGAGGAACAGTCAGATGTGGGGCCGTGCACAAATTACGTAACGGTGATTTTACCAATTTTTGACCCCCTCCCTATGTAATGTTTTGTAACGGTTTGGCACACCACTCCCCTAATATTACGTAACGATTTCAAGACCCCCCCAAAAAAAAACTTTTCACTTATTTTCATTCCAAATTTTCTTAGTTTCACACAAATGCAAACGCTGTTGAAAACCCCCCTCCCCCTACGTAACGTTTTGTAACCCCCCTCCTCCCTATGACCATTACGTAATTTGTGCACGGCCCCTGTAGTGCCAGTGGAGGAGGGCGAGAAAATTGATATTTTTTTCTTAAAAATTATACTCTTTAGACCTATTTCTTTGCGTTCCCGAAATTACGTAATTTTTGAAAAAAAATTGTAAGCGGCGCCATTTTTATTTCGTGCTTTGTTTTTCTAACATTTTTGCGTTCGGCTAATTTAATTGAAAAATTTTTGCCTGCGACGCCCTTTATCTTCTCACTCGAAACCAAGATCCCCCGTTTTAGGAAAACTGATCCCGTCTCTGTTTCTAAATTTTTTTGAATAAAAGTAGAGTATGACCAGGGGGGAAATAATTTTTTTTCTACGGTATGACGAAAATTTCGAGAAAGTTGAAGAAAAAAATAAAAAAAGTGGCAGAGCTCAAGTTTTTCGTAAAAAAAAACGTTTTTTGTAAAGGAACAGAGCAAAATAAATCTTATTTTTCGCTTTTACCTCCCCGCTAGTTTTGAAGAATTGGTTCACTACATGTTTCGAGATCATGTCATAAAACAAATATCAAATGTAGTGTAGGGCCAGCTTTATTTAAAATCAATAATATCGCAAGCAAAAAGCTCTGCAGGAAAAACAGCGCCGTTTATTGATTTCTTTGGCTGCTAGTGCTAGCTGCATGGTTTGGACGTTTCCGGATAGATGTCAGTAGTAGAACAGAATGGAAAGAAATTTAATTAAAAGCGAAGATATTTCTTTCTAATGTTTACAACCTCACGAGTTTATCGCTCAGTATCATAAATAATGGACCCTGCCGCCTCCTTTAAGCAAGAAAAAGCTGTGGTTTGGACCTGAAAACATCTAATTTTTAATTAGATTAGATGTGTGGCCGCCATCTAGCGGAATTTGCAGATATCTTGTCAACGGTTATTATTGCAACTATGATTTATGCTCACAATGAAAGAGTGGCGACAATTTTTTCTCATGAAAGCAGTCCGGAGATAATAACAAGTTTCTTTGAATAACGGAATACTCTCTAAAAAAAGCAAAAAAAAACATCGATGATTTTGTTCCGATGTTTTTTCACCATCGACGTTGAGTTTCGATGTTGACATCGATGTTCAACATCGATGTTTTCTTTCGATGTGCCCATCACTAAGGTGAACCAAAACAACAGAGAACCTCGGTCATGCTTTTATACCAAAGGTCACGGCTCAAGCGAAGAGAATCTTTGTCGAGTACCGACCTGTGTGAATTTCCGACAACCAAGAATAAAACCCATAAGCAGTAGGTGCATGGCGTAGCATCGATCCTGCGAGAAACATATTGCAATGCCATCTGTATGCAGGTTTCGTCTACAATCATGCGATTATAATCGCAAAACAACCGAAAGTGCCGTACTGCACGATTCCTACAATCTGACAACCAGGGCAAAAAGGTTATGATTTGTCGAGGCCCGTTTTGCCATCTTAGATCCGACTGATCCGTCGAGTTTTTGTTAGTGTTTTGTGTTTTTTGCAATTGTTATTATTATATTTTCGTTTTAAGACTTTTAAAAATGCATAAGAAGTGGGCGTTAGGTGAAAAAAGTGCCGAAAATTCGCCAGAACTATCTTTTCACGAGTACACAACACATCTGTAATATTGTTTCAGAACCAATCAGAACGCGACTCCACAATGTTGCCATAACTATTTCTCAGCAATTTCTTTAGATTTGGTTACTGATTTGTACAATTTGCCTTCAACTGCTAATCCCCTTTTTGAAATTTTCCACACAGTCTTAAATAAAAAGCTATGTGTGGAAATGCTCTTTCCAATGTTGGTATGCTCATAGAAGTTAAAAGTTTAAAGATGCAGTTAGAGTTCCGTAAAGTAAGAAGTAACCACGCGGGGATTTTATTACACTATACCTTTGGTTTTTATGTAAATTTTAGAAGTGCTAGTTTGTTTATTTTCGTAAATTGAAAACAACAAAGTTTGGTTATGTCGAAAATCAGGGTTCCCACCAAAATTTATCAATTTTCTTATTTTTGCTATTGGTCATTTCGTTTTAGTTTGGTGGCAATCCTTTTTGCTACCCTGCCTGTCAAATTCGGAAAATTGTCAAATGGATCCTTTCCCGAATAAGCTAAAATTTCTCTCTAAGACTACTAATTTGAAATATTATTTAACTCGAAAAAGTACGGACATTTCCTGGTCTAAGGTCACTGACAAAAAAAAAGAATCTCTAGTGTTAATCCAATTTTATCAAATTTTAACGTGTTATCAATGTGGCAAAAGTACATATTTTTTGTTAGGTTTATATACAGGATGAGCTTAAAATTGCGCTCAAAGTTTAAAAATCGGTATTTTAACGTCAAACGTTTCCTGGTTTGACTAGCTGTATGTAAAATGATTTAAAATTAAAAATATCATTTTTCAAATTTGAATCACAATTCCTAGCTCAGCGTCTACACATCAAGACGTTTACCTAAAATGATGCTCTTTTGTCACACCAACACCACGTTAAAATTTTATTAAGATCTGCTTTCAAAAAGAGGGTACTTTAATGGAAACAGTTAAGGATAATTCTACGGTAACAGTCGTTACAATGGAACTGTGGTTTTATAACTTCCCAGGTACTCACAGGTTAAAAATATTGTCCAAGAAGTAGTAACTAATAATGAAATTTGAATATTTCTTTAGTTTAACATGTGTGAACCTAAAGTTGTATACAATGAGCTTCAGACTACTGCGAACATAGGGGGAATCAAGTCCAATTTACTCTCCGTGCCGTACGACCGAGGTGGATTCGAAGCACGCTGCAGTGTTATCTTTTGGAAATTTATTTTGTTTTTATTATTTTGTTTTATTTATGCCTTGCTCGAGAAACAGATTGGTAAGTTCTTAAGTGAAATAATACATTTTTAAAAATAAAAATGGATGTCTACGAAGTTGCCGAAAAAGTGCAGAGGGTCAAATGGTACTACCAAAGCAGACCATTGAGACTTATTCAAGAACTTTTTTTGGAGAATTTTGTAAATCGCCCAGAACCTAGTTTATACGATTTATAGGTTTGTGCAGAATTTTGAAAAGTTTGGTTGTGTAGCGCCAAGAAACCATAAAAAACCCACTGTTTTGAATGACAAGCAGGAAGTACGAGATGTGATGATTTGCGCAGCAGTGGAGGAAAATCGAAAAAACGTGTTCTGAAAAAGAATGGTTATCATTCTTACAAAGCGTCAAAACCGCATCAAATTTTTCCATCTGACACCTCCAATAAAACACTATATGTCGTGTATCGTTGATTGATAGATAAATAGAAATTTCGTACAACTAATAATCGTGAATGTGTACCTCCTTGTCTTTATAACATGTCTAGCTTTTTAAAGCCGCAGTCTGTAGTCTTCAAAGATCTCCCCACTACTAACAAATGAATCAGACGAAAGAATTTCCGAATAGCCAGCTAAAACCCCAGTTCCTCAGTAGCTCATTTGGTAGAGCATTAGACTGATATTCTAGAGGTCCCGGGTTCAAATCCTGGGCGAGGAAAAACTTTTTTCCGATTTATTCCTTCACCCTTTGCCCTCTACGCCACAAATCTTTTCTGTACATTTATTAAGGCGCTAAATTTTCCCTTCATTTTATTTTTTAGGTTAGGCTTAGTGTAGGTAACGTTAGGTAAGGGTTAGGGAGCCGATATCGACTCCCTAGATTTAGGGATCACCTAGAGGGTGTAGGGGTCACACAAACACTCAAGCAAACAGAAACCGACCTTTGCCTAAATTTATAGGTTCCCCAGTACTGGGGCTACCCTAAATTGGTTGGTATGTAAATGGAAATAAGTAACGCAAATTCTTGTTTACGAGAAAAGGACGAAACATAAAGGAACTACTATAAATATGGCCCTAAACCACGGATCACCTGTCTGTTCGGTACTCTGTGCCTAAACCCTCCTGAAAACCTTCGCATAAAACTTTTAATTAAGTCGCTGAATGACAGCACGTGTCTTTTGAATTTATTGCTCTTAAAATATTTTGTTTAAAATAAGGTTTCAGGAAGCTCTAAAAAATCCCTATAAACACATGGCTTGCTTTATAACAAGTAAACGAAATTTATTATGAACCCAAAACACGTGCTAATGTGAGCTATGTTATTCGGAGTTTTGTTCCGAATATTTCTGTGAGTAAGCAGCTAACCTAACTGAATGGTATGGCAGTGGCGTAGCAAGAAATCTCTGGGGGTTTCATTATTTAATAAAAATTAACTACGTACCTATGGCAAATTTTTAAAAATTAGGAAGGGTCTAAAAGGAGAGAAAAGGGGCGGTTGAATAGGTGTCGAGTTAGTGCAAACGAAACAAAAATATTTATTTTTAAAAACAAGTTTCATCTAGTCCCATTTGCAGATTTTTTCAAAATTAACCCTTACATGCGCCGCTGGAAAAAAAATTGAGAAAATTACACTAAAATGCTATTTTATACGCGTTTTAAATGTTCTTTAAAATGAAACAAAATTGTAACAATATTTAATATTAATATAGCGCCGCAGGAAAAATTTTTGAAAAAAAAACAAAACATTATTTAGAAATTTTGATTTCTTAGGTTTTTTGTAAAATATTTTTGAAAACGTAGGTGGGTTGCGGTGGTAGATTTGTTGACAAATCATAAATGTGCCGCAGATGAAAATTTTAAGAAAAATTATACTAAGAATACCATTTATTACACGTTTTGATTGCTGGTGATAAAAATTCCTTAGAATTCAACTAAAATTGTAAGAATTAATGACGTCATAGCACCGCAGGCTAAATGTATAAAATTTAAGACATCTCACCAAACACAAGTCACAAACCGGAGTAAAGAGTCAAATAAAAAACTCGCTTTTCCCAAGTTTCTCTGTTCTTTAGCGTTTACAAAAAGTACTGCCAGAAAATAGTTTTCCTCTATAAAAATGGAAAATATTTAAGAATGTTGAAGAGTGAAAGCTGTATTAAAAAAAGGATTTTAGAAAAATATAAAGATAACGTAACCTAATTTTTTGACAAAAAATTCGAATTTTCAGTTTCTTCATCTGTCTGTCATCTTAAGTAGTGTCCTAGTACTATTTTTGTGTAAGTGTAGGACTCTGGGCCACTTTCTCACTTTGGCTTAACTTAAGTTTAAAGATAAGTTTTAACTTGGACTTCAGTCGTAATTGGCTTGCAGAGGTTACAATAAGTTCTAACTTGGCTAAGCCAACCACAGACTAAAAAATAGTTGAAATGTACGCATTGCTTCTTGTAAAACGATTCCCCAACTCACAAAAAATATTGGTCACTTGTCTTTCGTTGATTTTCTTGGCGGATTCGTTGTTTATGTAAAAAACTATAGATATAATAATTCATGTATAAGTGAAGTTCGTTAAGTAAGTATGCTTAAAAATATACAAAGCAGTCTTTAAATAACTTTACTTATTGGTGCTCTTGATTTATACCTGCTACAAACTATTCTGCCATTGCTGTCTGCGGTCGCCGTTGGAGACGTCATTTTTTCAGTTCTTCATCGGCAGGAACACCTCTTGCTTTAAAGGCCAATACATGCTCTCAACTCAAAACAGACATGTTATGAGTTTTATGAGGTATCAAATCAACATCATGCTTGCTGATTTTGGAGGTTTTTGGGGAGACTAAAAATAAGACCACAAACAGGATTTTTTTCCTAAGGAACCTCATGGTGATGCTAACATATCATTTGTACACTTACCTACTTCAATTACTTCTGCCTCGATCTTCACCTTTTCCACAGAAAACTATATTTTAAGTTTTATAAATCGATCTTAAAACCTTGTGCCAAAAAATAAATATAAAGCAAGGACAAAACGTTTTACATCGGATTTTTGCTTAGAGGAAAAATTGGTCTCGCGTGCACAACGATTTTTTACGTAAAAAATAAAAAAATTATTAAAAAAATACACGTTTTTGCCTGGTAAGTCCCCAAATTCGAGCTCTTAAGTATAAGGGCCCAAGACGTCCCAAGGGCCAATTTGACATCACCTGCAAACACTTAAGCCTAAGTTGCAATTTTTGACAGCCTCTGAAAGCATTTAAGTCTAAGCTTTAACTTAATCCAAAGTGAGAAAGTGGCCCATTAGGTATTATTAACCTCTTTTAAGCAAAGTTTTTTAAGTCTTTAAAATTACCAAAAATGCCCTACTTTAAAGTATTTTAGCACATCTAAAAATATTAGAGGTATTTAACAAACATATGTAAAAAAATGAATGGGTAGTGGTTGCGTGAACTTTAAATCTAACGAAAACTTATCACACAGAGGGTGAAACCTTAGTTCCACCCTCTGTGTGAAAAGTAGAAGATCAGGATGTTCATTCTCTAATAAGTACAAAAACCTTAGTCAACTTGTAAAACATACGCATAAAAAAGTTTTAGGTTGGACTTGTTTAGGTCAAACTGTGCGCCCCCTACTTTGAAATCGGCTGTATCCGCCCCTGGTGTAAAAGATTAGTTTTTCCATGGGAAAGTTAATTCTGCATGAGTTTTGCATTATGCGTAATTAAAAATTTAATTTTTAAATAACAAATCTCATTTATGTATTTTTTTCAGGTATGTACAGAAAAAAAAAGAAACTTTTTCAAGAGCAAGAGATGTAGAACTTTACTATACTGGGTAAGTCACTTACCTTCGTCCAGTTCGTCGTTCGTAAATAACTGAATTAACTTAAAATTATTTGAAAGCGAGGATAATATTGGGGTTTAAAACTACTGTTCATTTCAAACCCTCCGGACCAATTTCAATCTGGCGGTTGCCACTATCATTGACAAAAAAAATGGTTGATTGATTGAATGTCGAATGAAGGGTTATTCAGAACTAACTTTTATTGTGCATTAAGTGAAACTCGCAACGTCAAGAACTATTTCTTAGGAATTTTAGTTAATTGTCAATATTCTGTACAGAGATTCCACGGAAGTAAAAAAAGGAGAAATGATAATACCTCTTAAGAAATTTCACAAAAATGACCGCCTTATGTAGGCGACAGTTATGAGCCTAAAAGAACGTAGTCACATCAATCGAATCGACTTGACAATCAGTAAATGGTATTTTTTACCACGGTTTTTTAATATTTTTGTTTATCTGTATACATGATATATATTTACCTGCATTTCATTACACTTGTTTGAAGCAAACCAAAAGTAACCAGGATGCTACTGCGTTGTTTTCTTAGTTAAAATATAGTGTTTTTGGCTTTTTTGCGTGTTTTTGCTACCAATATAGTGTTTTTATTTGTTCAGTGCTGTTATACAACCGGAATGACTGTTTTTTTTACCTTTCATATGCGCTGAGCGATGACCCTTTTTATTATTAGGCTCAGAGTTAGGGGAATTTCGTCAATACCAACTGATTTAGACTCACAAGCGATGCTAGTTTGCGTAAAAGTTTGGTCAACCATTTTAACTAAATTTCCCTAACTCTTTGCTAGGTTGGCAGTACAAAAATACCCAAAAAAGTTGATTTTTGTTTCCAACTTTCAATAACAAAATGGTGACTTTTTGGGGATTTGCGTACTGCCAACCTAGAAAACAGTTACTGAAATTAAGTTAGGGCTAACTTTACAACCAAAGGTAAAACTCCAGATTAAACCACAGTTTAAACTTTAGTTTGATCTTTGGATTAAAACATTTTGGTAATTAAGAGGAAAATTCATAGTCGTTCTTTAAGGCTGCCTTCTACCTTAAGTTAGCCTTTTGTTAAAATTATCCCCTTTTCCAACTCTACTTTATTTCAAAAAGCAGCTCTACATATTTCAAACAAGCAGTTGGAGCTGTTCTATCCTTAATGACTAAAGCCAAACTGGAATGCTGGAACTCTAGAATACGATTATTTGAATCACTGGTAATAAGCCTTTTAGCAAATTGTCTGCCAGTATGGGGCCAGCGCTATGTTACTACTATAGAGAGAGTTCAAGTTCTTTTCTTCAAAAAATTACTACATCTATCTGTAAGCACGTCTGACTCGGTTGTAAGAGTTGAATCAGGGAGGGTGAAGCTTCAGTACACGTTGGTAAAACTAACAATAAACTGGCTAATTAAAATTCTTGAAATGGATAACACCAGGCTCCCCAAAATATGTTTTGTTAGACAATTAGAAGTTCTTAATAACTCAAGCACTGCATACAACTCTGCTCGACAAGTTAAAGAACTTTTTAACTTTATCGACTTTGAAATCCCCTGGTCAACTAATGTTAACAGCATCTTTTTATTAAAAAAAAACAAAAAAAAAATATTGAAATTATACTTTGACAAATTAAAGTTCCTAGACAAAAACCAAGCATGCAGATCAACATATTTAACCCTATACCCCCACCTAACTTACTCAAAAAAAACGCAACCATTTTGTTATCTAAAAGTCCCATAAAGGTTTAACGCATAGTCGCACAACTTAGAGTTACCAATAATCATTTTATTAAGTTAACAAACAAAGGTTCCGCATATCTTATAAAACCAAATGAAATTTGCGCAATCTGTAATCTTAAAAAATGCGAGACTTTATTTCATATTTTATTTGAGTGCCCGATCTATGCTTCAATTCGCTTGTCACACCATATTAATATACAGAACGCCAAACAAATTTACTCATTTATTACAGGTATTCTCAAATTACGATCATTTATTATCAATGAGTAAACTATAATTTTTTTTCTCTTTTTTTTTTCTCTCTCTTAATTTAATTGTTGTACGAGTTTTTTCTCTTCCCTTACTATAGGTAATTAGATTATTGAAACCATATTTAAAAAGAAAAAAACATGTAATAACTAGGTATATTAGTTTTAATCCATATATTTACCTACTGGAAAATTTAATATTTTCCCTTCTATTTTTTTTCTCTTTAGTTTTGATTATATTTAATTTTTCTCTTTTCTTTAGCACATAGGTAAAACGGAGGAAGTTTAATTTAGTTAATTAATGGAATTTAAGAAAATAAAAATGTTCAAATACCAAACGCATTGTTAGAGAACTGTAATGTTTTATAAACAATAAAAGTATCTATCTATCTAGCCTTTTCTTAAAATTGGTATTCATAGTCCAAAAAGCGAGACTTACGGTAACCTTTTGATAAGGTTGGTAATTTCCTACCTTAAAACCTCCTTAACATTCGTATGCGAGGTTAAAACACAGGGCTTTTCGAGTTTGTTGTTTGTGTTCCATATAATATAATACTTATTTATTTTATTTTTATTTTTCAACATGCAAAATACTTTTTAATTTTTTGTCTTATCAAGCTTGTAAATAGTTCACTTTTAGTAATAAATAAGTACCTATATTACAAAAATATTTTGTTTTTGTGGTAGGCAATAAAATATTAAAACAATATCAGAGAACTTTAATTTGTAATTGTTCGAATCTACAAAGAAAACCTGTTACAACATCAAATCTTGAAAGTATATTCTAGTTAAACAGATTTTTTTATTTTATTTTCTTTATCCATTATGGTAACACTCACGTTTACCCAAATTCCAAAAAAAGGCAACCAAAACAAAACCGGAAAACAATTAACCTAAAACATTCAACAAAAAAATTGGATGTTTCACATTCAAAATATTTCGATGTATTGTTGTAGTGAAGTTTGACCACATCCCATAGATGCCGCACGCGTAGACTTCCCATGTTGCCAACTCATCCACAAAACAAGTGTTCCTTGAAACCTTCCCTTCCCAAGGAAGGCACTATGAATATGAAAGCTAAGGACGCCTTCAAGGTAGCCTTAGGAAAGGCAGCCTTAAGGTATCCTTATTGTCGGACTATAAATTTGACCCTAAGTTGCTCAATTTTATAAGTCGCAGTTAAACCACGGCCAGGATGAAAAGAAGAAAAGAAGAGCTCTTGGATTAGGAGCTACAACAACTTTTTCTAGTTTATAAGAATCCTTGGCATGGGTCGATTATTTTCACCATATCTTTAAAATGGAACCAACTAGAGCCAAACCGGCATAGTCACCAAATTTGATAAAAATCAGTCCAATAGTTTTGGACATAACAGCGTTGGTTACAGACAGGCATACAGCCAGACGCTACAAGAAAAAATGTTCAGAATTTTCAGAAACGCAAAGATATACAGGTGTGAGCTCGGTGTGAGGATAAAACTTACTGGTCTATGGGATGTTCCAACTCTTGTCGAATTTCCACGTGCACAATTTCGCATGTCTCTTTAGATAATCTAAACTTCTTTTTAAAATCTTCATCGTCGTACTTCTCCAAGGGATTTGATCTAGGACGAATAATTTTTGGTCTTCTTGGTGCTTCGACAATGTCAATAATTTCGTCATCATTTTTATCCAGTTGATCGATCGAAAATAAATTCTAAGTCATCTCTCATAGGAATTTCACAAAAAATTTTTTTTGGTAAAAAACTTTTTTAATAACTGTTTCGAGGTTAGGATCTTTCAGTAACTATTAAACTGAAATTTAACCCACACCCTGACCGCCGGTCACGGTCAAACCGAAGTTTGTTGGTAAACTGCACCTATAAAACGTAAAAAAGTCGACATCCGTGGTTTAAGCTGAGGTTTGACGTTTAATTATGAGTTGTAAAATTGCGCCTTAACGGAAGTTGACAACCTTTTTTACCGGAACCATCATGGCTACCAAGAATATTGTCTACTAACGCATTGGAAATTATTGCTGAAACGGAAGTTAGTCTCTAAGATTTGCTAAGTACTGGTGATCATTTCTTTTCAGTAATGCTGAGCGATAATTTTGCTTAATGATAGTAATAATGTCCTCAATAAGAAAACACAAAATTTTGGCATGTTGCCGAAGAGAAACATTTTATCCAATACCCTCCCAAGATTTAAAAAACAACGTAGCCGGGGCTTGAGTAGATTGATGTCTTATTTTATTTTTGAGCCATAAAGGGGATAGTGTTACGTGACTCTTTTTTATTTTGATAAATGTACATGGAAAAGAAATAGGAATCTTTGATGGAACGATTGCGTATTTCTTTTACAAAATTGTGCTGTGAAAAAAATTTAATTTTGTTCTATATACAGGGTGTTTCAAATTCGATGGTCACCATGGGGATCTCCTAAACGGTAGGAGATACAAAAAACTTTACAAATTCCGGATAGTGCCGGAGATAGGCGGAAAAAACCGAAATTTTCATTTTTAGTTTTTATTTTTCTGCGCTCTTATTCTTAAAGCTGTCAAAAAACGCTTAAAACTTTCTACAGGCACTTTTCTAGAATCTACCTAGTGAGAGGTCCGTTTTTGAGAATTGACATTTCAGTGTGATAGGAGCACTGTCAAGTTCATTTTCTCTTATGGACACATCCTTTTTTTTCTGGCAATTGGTTCATAAAGGATAACAGATAACATTTTGCAAGCTTATTTTGACAAGTCACCGGACGTTTTGGGTTTATTGACTATGATCAGCCCAAATTTAATTTTTGCTTTAAACTTACTCAAGATATTTTGGAAATAACAAATAACTTTACCCAATATTTTAAAAATACATTTCTTTCTTTGTTTTTTAATCTTTTAATTTACGCTGATAATGGTCAAATAACTCAAAACGTCAGGTACTTGTCAAAATAAGGTTGTAAAATATCTGGCATCCTTTATGAACCAAACGGCAGGAGAAAAAAAGCATGTGTCCATAAGACAAAATTAACTTGACAGTGCCCCTACAACACTTAAATGTCAAATCTCGTAAACGGACCTCTCATTAGGAAGATGTTAAGAAAGTGCCTGTAGGAAGTTTTAAGCGTTTTTGACAGCTTTAAGAATAAGGGCGCATAAAAATATAAACTAAAAATAAAGATTTCGGTTTTATGCGCCTCCGGAACTACCCGGAATTTGTAAACTTTTTTTTGGTTTTGAGCAAAGCGTCAAATCAGTCCATAAGAAAAAATGAACTTGACAGTGCTCCTGTCACACTGAAATGTCAAATCTCGAAAACGGACCTCTCATTAGGTACATCTTAAAAAAGTGCGTATAGAAAGTTTTAAGCGTTTTTTGACAGCTAAGCTAAGAATAAGGGCGCCAAAAAACAAAAACTAAAAATAAAGATTTTGTTTTTTTGCCGGAAGTACTCGAAATTTGTAAACTTTTTTTTTTTGGTCTTTAGCAAAGCGTCAAATTGCGCAACTTTGCCCTAATTTAAACCTTTTCGTATCTCCTACCGTTTAAGAGATACTGTAATGGATGGAAAGTTCCAGTATTTAAAAAAAAAAATATTGCCGAAACCAACTTTAGATAAAAATTACGTTTTTAGTATCTATGAAAGAAGGTTTTATTTAGCAATAGAAACTTGATGTCTATTAGGTGGCTTTTCTTGGCAGGAAAAAGCACTAAAAAAAAACTATAAACCTTAGTATAATTTAATAATAAAGTTTTTTTCGATCTTTGGACCATGCTGCAAATCTGAAAGAAATTTTGTCGACGACATATCCGTTGGATAATAGAAATTTCAAAACGTTGGACCGTTCTAGGACATCCCAAAAAGGTCCAAAAGCGTCAATAATTTGAATTTATTATAATTTTGAGCGACTATGATTCATCCAATTCCTAACCAGTAGACTAACCACTTTTTCCAACAAATATCTATGGGAAATCCCAAAGGTTTCTTTTTATCGTTCTGTAGACTAACAAAAACATAATCAATGGATATAGTTAAATAATCTGAAAAATTACGTCACTTTTACAGGAAATACATGGATGTCCAATTGGTCTAATTGAACAGGAAAAATAAATTAGTTAATAAACTATCTTTAACAAATATTAATTTTGGAAACACTATGAAGTAAACGGATAATCACTAAAAAACAAACAGTTTGTTTTTAACTAACAATAGAAATCTTTTAGACTTGTTTTTTTTTTCATTCACTCTACCCAGTTAAGCCCCAGGTTAAAACTTTGTCCTATGGACAATAGTTCTTTGATGTCCGGTAGCAACAGGTTATTTGAGGTCCAATGGACTAAGAAAAAGACATGTCCGATGGATGGCCGTCAAAAAACTATAAAGTACATCACTTTCGCTTAACAAAAAGTGGACGTCCGCCGGATCTAGTGTATTTTTGGTCCAAAAAAAATTGTTATCCCTTGGATATCAAAAAAAAATAACTGAAAGAAAGCAGTTCTTTATTGATCAAAATTGGAAGTTCCTTGCACCACTGTAATAGTAAGGAAGGTCATTACGGAGTGCTATTGGAGAGAAGGGAAAAAAAGAAAGTTATGTTTTATAGAATTACGTGCTACTGCTGCATCCAACAGAATGTGTAGACTGTGGACAAAATCATAGTTTTAAGATGACTAAACTCTTATAACCACTTAATTGCCTTGATAAAGATCCCAATAAAGGGTCGAAACGTTGGCCGTTAAAAAAAATAGTTTATTTTTCTCCTCTCCTATTACCCGTCAATTTCAAGATCATTAGAATGATATAGAGGCTGAGTATTTCGTATCTCCTACCGTTTAAGAGATACTGTAATGGATGGAAAGTTCCAGTATTTAAAAAAAAAATATTGCCGAAACCAACTTTAGATAAAAATTACGTTTTTAGTATCTATGAAAGAAGGTTTTATTTAGCAATAGAAATTTGATGTCTATTAGGTGGCTTTTCTTGGCAGGTAAAAGCACTAAAAAAAAACTATAAACCTTAGTATAATTTAATAATAAAGTTTTTTTCGATTTCTGGACCATGTTGCAAATCTGAAAGAAATTTTGTCGACGACATATCCGTTGGATAATAGAAATTTCAAAACGTTGGACCGTTCTAGGACATCCCAAAAAGGTCCAAAAGCGTCAATAATTTGAATTTATTATAATTTTGGGTGACTATGATTCATCCAATTCCTAACCAGTAGACTAACCACTTTTTCCAACAAATATCTATGGGAAATCCCAAAGGTTTCTTTTTATCGTTCTGTAGACTAACAAAAACATAATCAATGGATATAGTTAAATAATCTGAAAAATTACGTCAGTTTTACAGGAAATACATGGATGTCCAATTGGTCTAATTGAACAGGAAAAATAAATTAGTTAATAAACTATCTTTAACAAATATTAATTTTGGAAACACTATGAAGTAAACGGAAAATCACTAAAAAACAAACAGTTTGTTTTTAACTAACAATGGAAATCTTTTAGACTTGTTTTTTTTTTCATTCACTCTACCCAGTTAAACCCCAGGTTAAAACTTTGTCCTATGGACAATAGTTCTTTGATGTCCGGTAGGAACAGGTTATTTGAGGTCCAATGGACTAAGAAAAAGACATGTCCGATGGATGGCCGTCAAAAAACTATAAAGTACATCACTTTCGCTTAACAAAAAGTGGACGTCCGCCGGATCTAGTGTATTTTTGGTCCAAAAAAAATTGTTATCCCTTGGATATCAAAAAAATAACTGAAAGAAAGCAGTTCTTTATGGATCAAAATTGGAAGTTCTTCGCACCACTGTAATAGTAAGAAAGGTCATTACGGGGTGCTATTGGAGAGAAGGGAAAAAAAGAAAGTTATGTTTTATAGAATTACGTGCTACTGCTGCATCCAACAGAATGTGTAGACTGTGGAGAAAATCATAGTTTTAAGATGACAAAACTCTTATAACCACTTAATTGCCTTGATAAAGATCCCAATAAAGGATCGAAACGTTGGACGTTAAAAAAAAAGAATAATAGTTTATTTTTCTGCTCACCTATTACCCGCCAATTTCAAGATCATAAGAATGATATAGAGGATGAGTTAGAGTAAGTTGTGGTTGGTTTTCATTGCGCTTTTAATATTTTACTTACGACCAACGAATAATACTAATTTTATCTCACCTTCTCAACACGATTACAATGGCTCCTTTACGGTCCTAGGATGATAACAAGGCTTAGACGTAAACCACAAGATGGCGTGACAAGCTTTGAAACTTTATTTTATAAGAGCACTAATTGACACAAAATTATGAATTACTTTTCTATATTTTCAAGACAATATTTATTAAACGTACGTAAATCCAATATAATTTTAGTACCTAACCAAAAAAAAAACCTTATTTTTAAAAAGATATATGAAAAGTCCCTTAGTAACCTTTTTTGTTTTGACGTTTTAGATAGAATGTCATTGAAACTTCAGGTTATGAAGGTTGTTGACTTGAGAGTATTCGCGTTTGATATTTTTAATAATTTCTGATATTTATGATGCCATTTACATTGGTCGTAGGTAAAGTAGTTCACTAACTCGCATATTGTGGTCTTTACACGCTCAGAGAAAATTAAGACACTCGCCTGCTGCTCGCGTCTTAAACATCAGACCATCTACTATTATTCATGTTATTCTTTTATTACAGCATTATTATAATTATAATTCAAAAATTAGAAAATAACATACAAATTCCAGCAAAAGTTAAAATATAGAGCCGTTTAGTTTAAAACACACAAGTTTAAAATTTCTCTAAATCGCGTTATATTGCTCCGTTACCGACGCTGAGTTAATCTATTAAAACATCAAATTGCGACATTGTAATATAAAGATTTAATCTTCTAAATTAAAATGTTTACCTACTCGCGTGCGGAAAAGTGCACTTCACCGCACTTATTTGTGTGCGGAAAAGTGAACCTTACCGCACGCAATGCGGTAAAGTTAACGTTATGGTGCTAGTGCGATAGTGACTACGTTCA
The DNA here is from genome assembly GCA_963921995.1 of Oxystoma pomonae. Taxonomy (NCBI): domain Eukaryota; kingdom Metazoa; phylum Arthropoda; class Insecta; order Coleoptera; family Brentidae; genus Oxystoma; species Oxystoma pomonae. The sequence goes on along the minus strand of OY998164.1, from coordinate 22,890,438 downwards.
TTTCAAAAAACTTAATACAGATATTTGTATTACTTTTTTGGGAATTTCTTAGGGTTATTGGTAAAGTCTTGTACCTACGTAACGCATGTGGAAATGGCTCGGGGAATGGTCTTTATTAAATTGGTCAGCTGCCGTCGCGTGCACTTGTTCGGTTTCCATTTATTTTTTTGGTAAAACACTCAAAAATTTTAGGATTTTTTTTTTGAGTAAGCATTTAAAAAAAATTATTTTATTAAAATTATTTTAATAAATTTCGACATCCCCTAGATCTCTCCATGTATGGATGTTTTGATTATTAACAAATTTTTTTTGTGCTAAAAAATGTCTACAAATACTAGAAAAACAAAAAGACTTTCTAGGTCAAAATATTTATAGGAAAATAGAATGCAGGAAAAAAATGTTTAAGTGGAAGTTTAATAAAAATATTTTACGCCATGAAAAAACAGCCCATCAATGCAGATTTAAATAGAATTGAAGAAACTTCCTGCTCACGACTATTAACACAGAAGAGCACATATTACCTTCCTTCTTTTATACTCAAAAATATTTTAAGTAGGTACCTACCTAGGTAACTTCTTTATATCTTTATAATTACACTATTTAACTAATAATTACGTAAGTAGAGTAGAGAGGTTGGTGTATGTTTATAAGGTTTTTACAATTGTCAATAACTTTCAGTGTTGGTTTAGGTTAGGTACCTTCTCACTTAACAAAACTAAAAATAACGTTATTTTCAAAGTGAAAAAAACGCTGAATATCCGCTAAATCAACATTTTTTTGTAAAAAACGTTTTTTGAACGTAATTATAACGTTTTTTCCAAAAAAAATATAATAACTTTCAAAAAACATTTTTAAAAAAAAACTTTTATTTAGCGGATATTCACCGTTTTTTTCACTATGAAAATAACATTTTTTTTAGTTTTGTTTACTGGGTTATGTTTTTTTTTAATTTTTGTTACATATGACGCCACTTTTAATGAAAATTATCAGTACAACACTGCGGCTCATTTAAAAAAAAAATGCAATATTTTCTTTCTTTTTTTGTGGAGCGTTTGATACTATTTTTTACCAAAATTTTCGCCCGTGGCATTATTTTTTTAGAATTTGTTGAAATGTTTTTTTTGACACCACATTTTTTCCTTAGAACAGAGTTTCCACCAACCTCCAAAGAAACAAATAAAACGATTAGGAGGATGGAGGAGGGGGGCGTCTTTCTTCTAGGTTTGCGCCAGGCAGCCAATAGTTTAAGGACGACCCTGTCCGGCTAGATGCCTGGATCCCAATATAATAATTCCAATATAAAAAAAAACTTTGCATGGCATTCCTGCAAAAGACAGGGGTCAAAAACAATATTTTGTTTTAGCTCCAATATAAAAAGTCGGCATTGCGTGTAACTGGCCAGCTTTTTCTTTCCTAAAACTTTTACTAAGATCTAAAATAGTACCCCCACAGGTCTAAATATTTACACCGGTGGGGGGTACTATATTTTAAAACCCATTTTCAAAAAACACTTACCCATAGAGAAAAGACACAAAGTTATTGATTATTTTGTATTGTTATTGCTAAATACCTCAAAAAAACTGCTTTTTTTTCTAAAATATTCCATAATTAGGAGAAAATGCCCTAAACCTATTTTTTTTTTGACAAGTTTCAAAATGTAAAATGGTAAATACGCCAAAAATTTGGCACATAATAGCTTCATCATCTGTGTTTGAGGTTATAAAGTTGATGATTTTTTAGACCACCTCTGGGGGTGGTTTAAATTTATAGCCTCCAGAAAGGATTGTTTTGTGACAATTGGTAATAAGTTCCTTTATAATTTCCCTAAGCAACTGTTTTTACAAGAATAATTTACCTTATTTAATATCCCAAGTTGTTTACTAATCAATAAAACATCTCTAATTTTGTACAGAAAAACGCCATATTTTGAACGCGTTTTTAGCACAAAGCATATATTTATGAGGGCACTACAAGGCAAAACAAACATAAGCGAAGGTCAATGATTATGCACGAAAACTGTCTCTAATGACAAAAATCCAAAACAACTGTATCTATTCATTTATTTACAAACAGAACTGAAATTAAAACATTGAGTTTATCTAAAAGCTTAATCATCAAACAAAGAACCGCAACAGTTGAGCCGACATGACTCCTTTGTGAACGCATCAGTTGGATTCATGTCTGTTTTTAGCCGCATTTTTTTTTTCATTACCTACTTCAATGAAATAGTTTTATTTGTGGTTTGCAATTGCGATGGGTTTAAGTTTTTTCATACTTTTGATAGATAAAAACCCCTTTTAAGTGAATACAAAGTCAATCTAATTCTTATTTTATGATTACATATCGAAATGGTTTTGTGACAGTGAGTATTAATCGCGAAAATCAATAAACAAGGGTAAGTTTTGATAAGAGTAACATATAACGTCAATTTTAATTTGCTCAACAGAGTGTTTACTTACCATTTAGATCCCCCCTAGGGTTAAAAAAAACTTCTGTTAAATAGAAATTTTCTTCTTAAATCCGACAAAAGATTGTGTTAAGATGATTCTGCACTAAACAAAACAATTAAAATTATTCTTATAAATCAAACTATGTCCAAAACTCAAGGAAGTTGGTATAAAATGCTTAAAACCAACAATTTCACTTAAACTTAGGACCTGTCTAAAATAGGCCAAACCCTTTTAGTAAATCCCACTGTAAAATTTTGTTTCTTTAAAGAAACTTTAAGGCACTTCCATACCGTTTAAATTTAAATGTAAATCTAAAGGATCTTTAAACTCGAGGGTAATCTCCGTTTAGGATTTAGCCAAAGTGAGCCAATTCGAGATAAGCTTTTTTAGATAGGCCATAACCGTATACTGTTAAAAATTGCTATAAGAACCGGCAAGTGTCCCTTTTCGTGGTGTTGTTAAAATAGGGATGAATGGGTCTACCGAGAGAAGAAATAATTTTGGTTTATGTGCAATGCTCGGTGCAATCATTCTAATCGCTAATGAAACGATTGATTTTTGGCAACTATGACCTCCGAAATGAAAATCCTTAATTTAGTGAGGGGTATGAATGCTTATTTAAATTGAAAGAATGAAAAAATATTTGAAGATTTTACTTTACTTGGAGTTATATAAGTAGGTACCGGCCATATTAAAAGAATAAAAAATCTAGCTAGCATGGGCCACTCTAGAATTTGATTTTAAAATAGATATTTGTTTATGAATGTAGCTATCTATGCAGGTAAATACATACCGCTTAAGGTGCACAGAAAAAATATGATATTGCTATCATGTTTTAAAAAAATCAATGGTAATAAGCACAAAAAAATTTAAAAATCAATTACCTACCTGCCTAATTCTTCACACTGCGTTGTTACCTATATGCCATAAAAACCTTTTTTTATACCTTCATCAAAAACGTGGTTTTAGTCACTGTCAGCAGATAACTAAAGCATGGCATTTTTGGTTACCAATGCAAAAAAACTTTTTTTTTGATCACGGCTTCAGAAAAAGATCTCTGTCTGTTTTTTACCCAAAATTGTAATATTGAAAAAATCTAATTATTCTTGCCTAAAAACTTAGCCATTTCTGCCAGTTCTCACCAAGTATTTAAGAAAAAATCATTTAATAACATCGTCAAAATATCAAACTGTTAAAGATTAAAATGTCCCAACCATGAACCATCCGCCTTGATTTATAGTGCAAAGATGGTGTGTTGCGAGAAGTGCTCTTTGTTAGACATTTTTAAAAGTATTTTCTTGTTTTTCTTGACAAAGGTATTAAAAAAAATAGTGTTAACAACTCGCGGCTAAACTGTGCTTTTTTACTCGTGTTATTAAATACCTCGCTGCGTTTGCAAAAGAAGCACTATTTTAGCCATTAGTTGTTAAAACTATTATTGAATAACGTGCAGGGTACTTACTTATCTTTTGAAATGTGTCCATGCAGATTTCATCCCCGTTGGCCTTGCACCATTTCACGATTTTTTCGAATTTTAACTTAAATACCACTTTTTTAATATTTTCGAAAAACGAACATCCGCGTGAAAATGTTAAAGGCAGCAATCTAGCGGTTATGAGTTGTTTCAATAAATCCACTACCAAACTGAAAAAAAAGTATCTTTGAATCAAAAATATATACGCTTTCTTCAAATAACTATTTATTTGGTAATGGCCAAACACATATTTATTTGAAAAAGTATGCGTATTTATTTAAATAAAATTTGTCCCAATTACTCAAATTAAATAAATATTTATTTAGAAAACATCGTGCAGAAACCAAATTTAAATCTCTAATATATGAAATCTAAATGTATTATTTATTAAATTTAAATCTATTATTTATTAAATTTAAATAATTTCTGCTTGATTGCTCACCCAAAATATTCAATTGAAATAAATATATATTTAAGGTAAATTGAAGTAAAATAATATTTTGTTAATTTAAATCTTTGGTAAATCAATGGGTATCTCCAATTATCATCCTTAACCCTCCTCCTGGGTCAAGTCAATTTCTGGGTGCGCCAGTGAGTTATTTCGTTCTTCTCTAGAATTAGAAAATCACCCCCTTAACCACCCCCCACCAAGTTAGTTTTCCATCTACCATCCACCAAATTAATTTTTTACCCCAAAATTGGAAAATATTAAGAATAACTTAACGCAAAAAACTGCATATCCGTATATATAGCAATTTTGATTCAAAAGTTATGTTTTTTTAATTTTTAAATGCATTATCCCCCACTCACCCCCTTAGGCACCTCCCACCATTGCAATTTTTAAAAAAATATTGCCTTGTTACCGGACTTACACAAGTGTACCAAATTTCACTGAAATTTGTCAATGGCAAGTCTGCTAAAAACTCATTACAAGATTTGATAGACGACAGACTGATAGACACATCCAGTAAAATTAAATAAAATCGTTTAAAACTAAAGCAACTAGGCAGAAAAATCTTTATGAAAATGTGTAACAAATAATTTTTTAAAGAGTAAATCATCTCCATTTCGCTTGGCTAATGTAAGGTGGCAGACTCCCTTTTGCAGGATCGAAAATCAATAAAGTAAATTTTTTATATATATTCGTAGTAGCTGTAGATCAAAATATTTGAATTTTTAAATAGATACACTCCCTCTCGCCTCCACGTTTCCCCACAACCACCCCCAGATATGTAACTTTCGGCTCTAAAGTTAGAAAATAAATGTTTAGTTAAACTCAATCTCAAACCTGCATATCGTAGCAGTTTTGGTTTTTAAATAACAACCCCTCTTACCCTCTCAGCCATCCCCTACACCAACGTAGTCTTTCCCTCTAAGATTATGACCAGAATTGTACAAGTAGTCTTTTGAATGAGGGTTAACACATTCATTAATAAGGTACCCTAACTGCGCAAAAATTGTTATGCCATCTTAATAACTAACAGTAAGTATATTTTTTTTTAAATTATTATGATTTGTTTTTAAGTCTCCATTAAAAAAAAATCATTAGTTTCACATAAATATTATTTTGTTTGGTAGTAAGTCTAAGTCTTTATTTGTTTGAATCAAATACCATTTTATTTAAAAGAAGTAAAGAGTGACTATTGTCAAACACACATTTAATTTGTATAAATCGAAACCTGCAAAGGGCGCTGGCCGCCATGACCAAGATGACTACACCGCGATTGTGAAATAAACTATATTTTCCTAACTCAAATTCTAATGCGCTGATGAGAGCAAATTTTGTTCCCTTCCGGCTATGCAACTTTTTCGTGCAACTCGTAAAATTTGCATGCCTGCTGTGATTGAAATTTTGGTGCCTCCCATGAATTTATGGTGTGGCTTACCAAAATTAAAAGCACATGCATCGAGACAAGCATGCAACTTTTACCAAACGAACGAAAAAGTGAGTTATAGCGTGTCCCACGTCTTCATATTTAAAGCTTTAACTTCCCTAAAAAAGTTGGCCATAAATGACCAATCCCCCATTTGATGAGCTGTTCTTCCATTTTTCGATTAAACCGTAAATAGAAAATACCCTATCTAAGATTAAACAAGTCACAGCAGGCGGCAGATTACGGATTGAGCAGCAAACACGCAAACTACCACTGGAACGGTCCAACTGATTGTGAAACGAAAGACGCGGAAGCTAGGAAAGGTGGATCACACAGCATAGAAGAAAATGGAGTGGGGAGATGAAAGACTTGATATCTGGAGTTCACTTCTTTAATTTTCGGTATCGGCTTTGAGTTAAAGACGGCATTGTTTAATTTGAAAAAATTAGTAATTTAGTTATTTTGTATTTAGAGCAAGTAAACGTTTATTTGCTATATTGTCGTTATATGCCAAATAAATTTGGAAAAAAATTAAACAAATGGATTTGTTTATTTCAAAATACTTTTTTTTGTTTCAAATAATGTTTGTTTAATGTAAATAAAAAAAAACAAATAAATATTTATTAGAGAAATTTTTTAACTGTTTTTTCAGTGCATAACACAGCGACGGCTTCCGAACGCTGCCGGTCGGAGCCGATGCTGCACTCCTAATAGGTTTATGCTGCTCTAGTTTGAGTTTCTGTGCTCCATTATCGACTGATTATAGAATATTCGCGGCTGTTTTCACTCATCATGGATCTAATCTTTCTCTAATTTAAGTTTTTCATTCAATTTGGAGTATTCTATACTAAGATTGAATTACAATAATGAAAGTCCCCAAAAAAGATTAAAAGATCACTTTTAAATTAACTCAATTTTTTCACTCTCCAGAAAAAAATGGTTCACTCCGGCCGATTTTTTCCTGTGTATGTGCAACTTTCAAAGTCCATATCTCAGAAACCAATTTTTAAACTTTAAACACTTTTGTGGAGGCATTTAAAAGATCTTCAAGACAAGGTGTCACATTTTCTTTATGTAAAATACAGGAGTAGTTTACCTAGAAGCCCTGTATACGATTTTTGACAGTTATTGTTTTACCAGAGGTGAGCAACTCGATATGACAGTTTAATAAATGTGAATTAATAAATGTGAGGTTTAAAAATGGAATTTTGCTGTATTAAAAACTGTAAAATAACGTGACTCGACGAATTTGTATTGCTCTTTTGACCAACGGAGAAAGAAACTCAAGAAAACTGAAAAGAGCATTTACCAAGCTGGCAAAATTAATACAAATAGCCGAATTTGTGAGGTAAGAGAGCTACAAAGAGTAACAAAAATATAGATCATAGGAGTCTTTATATTTTACCTATTATTTACATTTTTAATATCTACCGTGTGTATTCACTGTTTGTTTTTGTTCTTTTTTGTCAAAGCTTAACATATTTTACTAATCAAAAAAAATCAATCTATCAAAAACTGTCTGGGGAAATTATAAAAAGGGACAACAAAACATCAGTCCATTCCATAAAATCCGTTTTACATGCAAATATGAAAAAATAGAAAGAGAGGGCAATATGAGTTGCCCACTGGTAAAACAATAACTGTCGAATGTATAAAGGGCCTTTAGTTTACCCCTCGAGGAAATGAGTGCTATAAAAATTTCAAGAGAGCCAAAAAGCATCCCCTTGGAATAGAAAATCAGCGTATTCGAGGATTTTTTCCAAAACCGACGTAAAAATTCTCCGATTAAGATTTAATCATGATTAGCACTAATCGGAGTTTGGAATGAGTCTTGGCTAACAAAGTTTCAATGCAAAACACCACTTAGCTAGCTAATCACGATTAAAGCCTAATCGGCGAATTTTTGTTTTGGTGGATACGAGCATAAATAGGTGGAGCACACTGTTACTTTATTGTATCATAAATATATTGATATACCACTTAAGAAATTTACGCGTGGTTAAAACAGAATTTATATTCCAAAAATCCCACACAATGAGGGTAACCAAACCTCCTTTATTTAACTACTGTAGTGTACAATCCCAAAATTGATTGCTTTCCGGGAACAATTTAATTGTTAGAAACCGCACGCACTTAATTCAAACCCAAAATACAGAATGCATCCGCATCCTATAACGCTGGCGGTTTAAAGTTTCCAACTTTGTAACGTAGATTACTTTCAATGAAGTTGAACGGATGATCAGGACGTTTGTAAGGACTTATTGAATTGATTTGTATTGATCGACTTGAAGCGACTTTTTGAAGGTTTTGTGTTCTATTTTCCAGCGGCATGCGCTCCGTCAAAGCTAGGGAAGCAGTGCTTCCCCTAGGAAAACTTAAAGTAGTTCGGTGCTCGACCCCTAATAATAAGCATGCAAATAAGAGATTTATAATAATAATCGGTACATGACAAAAGCTATTAAATACCTACGCTAAAAACCCACAAAAAATATGAATAGTACATTCAAAAGAAACTATATATTCTATATATCATTGATTCAGATTTGGTAGCGACACAATTCCTGTTTTTTGAGACGCGATGTTTAAACATCGATGATATTTTATAGACATCGATGTTAAATAAAAAACCGAGTACCGAGTAGTTCGGTGCTCGGTCAAAATTTTAACCGAGTAATATGTACCCGGTGCTTGGTCTTACTCGGCCGAGTAAAGTAGAGAATAGAAACAATCCATTTATGCATGTAAAAACAGAAAGAGATGGGACGCAGAGTGGCAAATAATATAATAAAATAAATAAAAAGCTATTCGTTCATAACTTTTATTAATGTATGTGATGATAATAAATGAAAGAACATTTATCTCGATTTCTTTAATGTTAAATTATATATTTATATTCAGTGGCTTTCCCAAAAAGGGGAGGGGGTGTGAGGGCCGGCAAAATTTTGTAAAATCGAAGAGAAAGTTTTTGCAAAGGTCCTAAAATTAATGTAACTTTTGACACAATAGGGCACCGCAGGCGAAAATTTTTGAAAAACTCAAAAATTTTACTGTTTTTATAAAAAACCGGCGTTTTTTAAAATAAATTCTCGGAAAGAAAGTGAGGGCGATCGCCCCCTTTGCAATTTCGGGTTCTTTAGAAAGATTTTTGTTAAAAATTTAACTTCAGGCTACTGCATTTTATTTCCTATATATTTTATTTCTGCTGTTATTTGATTGTACCAATTGTATATAACCAAGCTTCTCAGAGGAGGGGTTTTCAGCCCAACCCCCCCCCCTCGGTGCGTCACTGGAATTCAAAATCAAATTTGCCACATAATTTGCCAGAATTTAAAAGAAAAGTATATAATGCGTTCGCAAAAAATTGGCTTGGCAATGAAATGAATTTCTGAGAATGAAATTTAAACAAAACAACGTAAATTGTTACAATTTTTGGTTTGAAGAAGAACGGAAAGGGGGAGGCCGGTAGTAGTACAGTAGTAGTATATGGAACAAATAATATACCAAAAATCAAACATTTTTAAGGACATTTTGCCCAATTGCTATAAGAACGTTGTTTGTTTGAAAGTTTGAGACAATTATGTATTTGAAATTAACTCTGTGTATCGGATTTCCATTGTCTATATTTTATTTACACACGACGTTTCGATCAGTGCAATCTGCGATCGTATACTATGGGAAATCACTCAACTGTGAAGTTTAAGAAGTTCACTCCACCCAAGGAGGGGCTTCCAAATATTTGGAATTTCAACATTTGGTTTACTGAAAATACCCCGATTCTGCCCAATCAAGGCAGCCTTAAGCAATTTTCGTTTCTTCCAGTGTGACTCCTTGCGCAAAACCGTTGCTTCTTTCCACTTCATTCGGTGTTGTTTCGAGCATGCGTGTTCGGCCATTCCCGATTTCGTTGTCTTATCCCTTTGAATATTCGTCTGATGTTCCTTAAGCCTAACAGATAGTGGTCTTTTTGTTTCATCTATTTGTGATTCACCACACTCACAAGGAACTTGGTAAATGCATTCCTTATTTTGTTTTTCTCCGGTTTTGTTTTACTAAGAAGGCTTCGAATTCTATTATTAGATTTAAAAGCTGTTTTTATATTAAAGTTAATATATGGAATTGTAAGGAATGCATTTACCTGGTATTGGTCTTGTATTCTATGTCCTATCATGAGAATTGTTACAAATTTGAACGGCTCTGTTATACAAAGTTCTTATTATGCCTCGTTTGGTTATAGCAGAATGATTTGAAACTTAATTTAAATATTGCCCTGTGTGAGTGGGTTTTCGATATACTGTTGTTCTGATGTCGCTTTCTACTCGTTTGACAAGTACATCAAGAAAAGGAATTTGACAATACGTTGTTATTTACGGTCCCACTTAACTTTTTTTTCAACACAAGTCAAGACGTGTTTAACTTTCATCTGAGTATCTCAAGAACTGCAAGAGCTTTAAATAAAACGCTCTGCAGATCGGCAACGAAGTCTAACTTTAACTTGAAAAATACATCCTAAAAGGTTACGATACAAAATTCAGTATCAACATTTATATTAATTAATCTATAATTATCTTCATTAAAAATTCCCTACTAAGCTAAGCTTTCTGACAGTAGGCCAGTATTTCTTAATATGAGATTGTTATTCAAGTTTTCAGGGGTAATGGATCAAAGATCAAGTTCTCCGAGGTCCAATTAGTAAAACGAGCATTGAGTAGTATTCGCGAACTGAAATCCAGGTCTGACGATATCTGATATGGATTTCTTATTATCTTTTATAATAGGACACTCGAATAGTCCTATATAAAACAAAGCTAATTTGGATGTCATCAGCTCCAGTTAAAGTAATTTTTAGAATTTTTTGTTTTGATAAAACTTTTCAATGTTTTAGCCCTTTTGGTTTTCCAAAAAACTTTGCTCCTATTATATTTTTACCAAAATCCATCAATTATAATTCTTATTATTATCAAAGTGCAAAATAAATTTTCACTTTTTAATAAGTTTTGAGAAAAAGCCATTGTGAAAAGAGGACACATGAAACTACATCTAAGAAAGAAGGTGCTTCATGTTCCTTCCTATATTAAACAATTTTACGTAAGTAGGAACAATGTTGTACCTGACACGTGCGAAAAGTGTCTTTTCCGCCCTTGACGGCTTGCCCGAACTCCGCTCCGCGTCGTTCGTGCAACTGCTCTCAGTGACACTTTTTGCGTGCGGAAAAGTATCACTTTCCGCACTTGTTAGGTAAATAACTATTTCCCAATTTTTATCTTGCACGAATTCCGCCGTTCAGGCGGAAAAGTATTGCTTTCCGCACTTGTTAAAATCTTATACTTAACACATGCCTTAAGTGTTCATACCACCTTTGCCGGCATGACCGAACGAAGACCGTCACGTGCGGTATAAAGTATCACTTTCCGCACTTGTTAGGTAAATAACTATTTAAATAAAACAGTTATTTGTGAGAAGGTGTTTTCACTAGGGATACGTAGGGGAGACAAGGGGTAAAAGTCACAAAACTTGGTTGTTAATTTTTTGTGAAATTATTTTTAGTCCTATTAAACATACTTCTGAAGTAATTTGTCACACTGTTATTTGACTATACAAGGACACTAAAAATGTAGTTAGGAAAACCGTAAAATATTTTTTTTTTTGCAAAACGTAAATTGTTACAAGGGCGACATCTTGCCTCTATCATGGAGCATGTTGTATTACGGAAAGGGCTAAAAAGTCACAAAAATTAGGTTAGTTTTTATATAAAAGAATGCAAAAATACAGATAAAATAATCCATTTCAATTTCGTCAATCAATGTTATCATCTTCGCAGTTTTGACAAACATCACGTACAGACTTAACATTCAATCCAAACTTCTTTTGATGAATATTTGGAAAATGATTTCAAGAAAACAAGACAAAAACTTTCTTCTTCCTCTTCCTCTGATTCTTGAGAGGAGTTGTTTTTAACACTTTTTTGTTTTTTCTCTTTTTATTTTTAATGTTCGATGCCTTTATATTTCCTGTTAATTTTTGTTTACACTTTTTTTCCTTTGCGTACCCTTCCTCCAAAGCGTCTTTCTCTGGTATTTCATACAGCCGACTTTCTTTTCTTTCTCTTTGAAATCTTGTTTCTTGCAGCTAAGTGTCTCAAACCTGTATTCTCGTAGTTGAAAGCCCTTAGCTTTTTAAGAATTACCAATAAAACACCTACCGATTGCCAGTGGTTTTTTTACTGAACGTTTTTGGAAACGCAGAGCACTTTCATTATGAGAATACCGGTCCTCGTCCTTACCTGCTGAATTCGATTTAAAACTCGATTTCTTTTAATACCGGTGTAAACACTCACACAAGACAACTTCCCCAGAACGTCTGGGACAAGTTGCCCCAAAGGGTCCTGTTGTTTTCTTTTTAAAATAGCTACTTAACTTAATTGTATAAATAAATAATTTTTTGGTGACTTTTTAGAGAACAACTAGTGGAATCGTAAATATAATAAGGTATTTTTAAATTCTCGTACTAAGTTAAATTGCAGGGTTTATATTATTATTTAAAATAATTACTTATATTGGCTTTTTTCACAAATTCACTCGTAAAAAGATACACATGCGACATACACAAATGGTGACGATGGGATAATAGTCGAGGGGCATAGTATCAAAATCCGGCCTTTTTATGATGATTTTACGAAACCTGTTTTAAACGGTTACTAATACACCACTTAACATCACCTTGCCTGTGAACAGCCTCAAAAGAGCTGCATTTAAAAAGTGAGGTTGGGGGCGACAAAATATTTTTTTAAATCTTAACGGTTTGACCTACGATGATGAAACTTGGTACACATATTGGCCTTCTGGCCAGATTAAACAATATAATTTTAAAAAATAATATTTAGTACATCTAAGGGCCGGTAGAGGTCAAAATGTGTTTTTAGATTTTTCCCTGTATCTCCTGACACACTCCTTGACACTATGTGGTTTTGTAGTACATACTATTACCAATCAGCCTGATATCAGAAAAACAAAATTTAGCCTGTGAGCGGAGGGCAAACTTAACTTAAGGGCATCGAAAATTTATATAAATCGGTTAGTTATAGACCACTCAATATGTCTCCACCTATGAATAGCCTCAAAAATGTTGCAGTCCAAAAGTGAGGTTAGGGTGACATTTTTTTTGAATCTTAACGGTTTGACCTACGATGATAAAATTTGGTAATCATATTGACCTTCTTGCCTGATTGTATTATACAAATAAAAAAATAACATTTAGTGCCTCTAGGAGCCGGTAGGGGGCGGAATCTGGTTTTAGATTTTTCCCTGTATTTCCCGAACGACCTATCCTGATATCACAAAAAAAATTTTAGCCTGTGAGCGGAGGGCCCAATTTGGAAAAAAATACATATTTTGCCCCCTATCGCCTCCCAGGGGTACTAAATGTTAGTTTTATAATTTTATAATAAAATTTGACCAGAAGCCAAATATACCGTTAGGATTTTGAAAAAAATTTTGTCACCTTAACCTCACTTTTGGACTGGAATAGTTTTATAGTTTTAAGGCTGTTCACAGAGAGGGGGGTAATATTTAGTGATCTATAAGTAACCGATTTATATAAATTTTTGATGTCCTTAAATTAAGTTTGCGTAAATAGATTTTTGTTTTCGAAATTGTCAAAAAAATGGCGTTTGTTCAGGGCCCTCGGCTCACAGGCAAAATTTTTTTTTGTGATATCAGGCTAATTGGTAATAGTATGTACTACAAAACTACATAATTTCAAGTGTGCAGGATAGGTCGTTCGGTCGCCCCCTACCGGCTCCTAGACGCACTAAATGTTATTCTTTTATTATTATAATACATTCTGGCCCGAAGGCCAATATGATTACCAAATTTCATCATCGTACGTCAAACCGTTAAGATTTAAAAAAATATTTTGTCACTCTAATCTCACTTTTGGCATGCAACATTTTTGAGGCTATTCATAGGTGGAGAAATATTGAATGGTGTATAAGTAATCGATTTATATAAAGTTTTGATGTCATTAAGTTAAGAAAAAAATTTTTAAAAAAAGCAAAAAAATAAAAAAAAAACAACCGGCCCAGGCGGATTTGCGGTCCTAGGGACCCTAGTAGGTGCCCCCATAAAGAATTTTTCATAAAAAATCAAAAATGGCAGAAAACCGTATACTGCATAATTACCAATGCGCTTAAGCCGAAGTAATTCTACGGCTTATCTTAACTACAGCTTAAGTGCCACTTACATTATATTCCACACCCTTGCAAAACAAAACTAAAGCTTAAGCTCGGCTTACATGCAAAGCCGAACCCGTGCACACGGACATTTGTGACTTTTTACCCGTGAGACTTTAAGCCCCGGTCTCCCCTACTTGCAAAGAAGAAAAAAGTTTTCAACAGTTAAATCGGTTTGCAAAAGACCTCAATAACTTTTAAAATGATTTATCTCCAATTTTTAACCACGTAACCCAATTTTTTTTTTGTCGTTGAAAAACTTTTTTAAAAGAATGGGATTTTACCCCAAAAACACCTGAATCACGTTTTAAAAATAATGAAGTGTCCTAACAAATCAAAAAGTTTTTAAATTGTTTGATTTGAGTAAATTGAAAAAGTTTTTAATTTTTATTTGGATATAGACGTATACGTATACGCAGGGTGGATTCTTTAAACGGAACGATGCTTCTAGCGGGTTAGAATTTGGTTTTACAAAAACATCCAAAAACAATTGGACTGAGATTTTTAATTTTCTTTAATCGTGCTATCTTTAATTTTTTTTGTCATTTCGTTTACGAGGTATGGTAAAAAAATATTTTTTCTGAATAGGACACCCTGTATAGTTTGACATTTTTGAATTCTAAAAAAAATTACATTTTTGAAAATACGACACACTAATACTCCATCTCTTACGGTTTCCAAGATACAAGCATTTAAACTTACATGGAATTGTTGTCTATGCCCTGTTTTACGGGTGATATTTGAATGATTAGCGACATAAAGCTATTTGTAACTCATCGCGGTATACGTATTCGCATCTAGCGAGAACCAAGCACATTAATTGGTCAGAAACTTGTACCACGTTCGAAAAGAGCAGATATATGCTAATCTATGGTATTCTTGAACGCGATAGGTGTTGAGATGCGTTAGGTATCACGTATCGTTACGGCACACGTATCGTATCTCAGCACCTATTGCGTTCAGAAACACCTTAAATTAGCATATATCTGGTCTTTTCGAACGTGCTACAAGTTTCTGACCAATCAATGTGCTTAGTTCTCGCTAGATGCGGATACGTATACCGCGATGAGTTACAAATAGCTTTATGTCAGTTTTCCATACCGATTTAGATAAAAATATCTTGATTATCGTAAAAGATAGATTATGTGTAGTATTAAAGGAAATTAAAAATTTTAGTTGGCGTGTTTTTTGATTTTTTTATTCAACCAAATTCTAACCCGCTAGAAGCACTGTTCCGCTTAAAGAATCCACGCTGTATATATGCATATTTTGGCTTTTTGTTTTAATTCCTCAGATTTAAAACCTACTAAAAAAGACCGTGTTTTTGAATTTTGAATAGCATTTTTATCCACTTCTACAATGCTCGCTTTTACCTCAGTATTACGTCAAATAGTTATTAATTCACCTAGGTCAAAAAGTACAGTTTTGACCAAGGTACATGCACCATCATGCGAAACACTCACGGTTTATCAGAATGTGCAAAATCAAACCCGTTAACTAAAAAAATGTTCAATCATAAAATTATTCACTATAGAAACTGCAATTCGTTAAAACAATTTTTTATCCGAACATTATGTCTTCAAACACATTCAATAACAAATTCGAAATTTATGAGACCCATTTTTAATCGAACCATTGTTCGTCAGACTCATTTAATATCAAACTCGTAATTTATAAAACCCATTTTTAATAAAATCTGGAATTTGTGAAACCATTATATTTTTTAAAACCGGAATTCGTAAAACAAAGTTATGATTGTTTTCTACAAACCAAAACTACACTTTTTTGCACTCGACGCGCGTTTCGCTAACAACGTTAGCATCATCAGGAGACCATAAACAATGAACTAAATTAGTCTACGATCTATCTCATATACAATCCTTTAGTGGGCGGAGATAGGACTAATAATTTGTGATTGATCACATCCCCTTAACCAAAGAATAAGGTGTACTAAACGGGATGGGTCTTCTATCTTTATTTAAAATGGGTAATAGTTTATCACCTTTTATCGCAAACCTATTTATGAGCAAATTTGAATCTTGAATTGAAGTAAAGAATTTGAGTATTTCCCCAGACTATGGTTCAGGTATGTAGACGATGTGTTTGCAGTATTCAACACTAAAGTAACTAGTGTTGAAAATTTTATGGAAAAAATAAATAACAGATTTCCCACAATTAAATTTACTTATGAAACAGAGAACAACGGTACACTGCCATTTCTAGACACTTCAGTTATAAGAAATAAAAATAAATTGGACTTTGACCTATACAGAAAAGGAACGGCCACCAACAGGTATATTCCAAATGACTCTTTTCATTGCTTACAACATAAGCTTGCAAGTTTGCACTTTTTAACATATAGATTAGTAAATTTCCCCTTAAACAAAGAAAGATTTGAAGCAGAAAAAAATAGGATTAGGAATATAGCTGGCGAAAACGGTTACGACGAAGGCTTAATAAATAAGCTGATAAATAGACATTCTTTTCAAAAGACCCTTCGGAATTCCACTTTTTTCAGACAAAAAGATACCTGCGACTCAAAATTTGTATCAATTCTTTATAATCCTAATTATACGAAAGGATGCCAAAAAGTATTTAATAACACCGGTCTTAAATTAGTATATCAATCCGGTAACACAATAAGAAGCTTACTAGGAAATCCCAAGGATAAAACTACAGTTCTAGAAAAAAGTGGAATTTACGAAATTAGTTGCATGGATTGTGACAAAAAATATGTTGACCAAACGAGACGCTCTATTCAAACACGTTTTAAAGAACACTTAGCACACTTAAAATACGGAAGAACAGAAAAGTCAAGTGTGGCCGAGCATGCTTTTGAAAACAATCATAGATTCACATTAGATAACCTAAAACTTCTAAAAAGTGTACCAAACAAAAGACTTTTGAATGCGTATGAAAGTATGGAAATCATTAAATCCAGAAATAGTTTAAATAAAGATAGAGGATCCATCCCGTTTAGTACACTTTATTCTTTGGTTGAGGGGAGATAGGATTAAAAATCGTGATCAATCACAACTTATTAGTCCTATCTCCGCCCACTAAAGGATTGTATATAAGATAGAGCGTATATTAATTTAGTTCATTGTTTATCGCCTCCTGATGATGCTAACGTTGTTAGCGAAACGTGCGTCGAGTGCAAAAAAGTGTAGTTTTGGTTTGTGAAAAACAATCAAAACTTTGTTTTAGTGCAACCAAAGGTTCCAAATTCCCAACATAGTCGGAATTCGTAAGACCCGTTGTTTATCAGAAATTTCTGCTAAATTGATTGCACATTCGCCAATAATACATGAACGGGAGGCATAGACACAGGTGGCGCAGCGCCGCGGCGTTTCGATACATTTGTCGCTGCTACGCGCGCATACACGAACAGGTAGCGTTCAATAGTTTGTGTATAGATGTCACTTGCATTCCAGTTAAAAACAAATTTCTGATAAACAACGGGTCTTACGAATTCCGATTTTGAAAAATAATGGTTTGACAAATTCCGGGTTTGATTAAAAATGGGGTTTACAAATTACGAGTTTGACATGGAATGAGTTAGATGAACAATGGTTCGATTACAAACGGGTCTTATAAATTTCGAATTTGATATTGAATGGGTTTGAAGAAATAAGGTCCAGATAAAAAATTATTTTGTCAAACCATAAGCGTTCCATGAGTGCCAAAAGTCACAGTGTTTTATTTGTGTTTTAGGGATTTACAAGAACATTTAAATAGAAAACGCCGCTTCTGTGTTACCCCAACAAACCACGTACTTCTTTATCTTTTTTTCATTTTCTCATTATTCCTCTTTGATGGCGGTTTTTAATTTCAGTTTTTAAAATGTTTTGGTTAGAAAATCTTAAGTTTAATGATGGATTTGTTTTGTCATTCAAAACAGCAGCAGGTTGTTCTACAATTTAATAAATAACAAACCAAAATGCTCGCCAAACACTGGGTAAAACATAGAAAAAATATTTTCAAACCTGAAACAAAATGTCTGGAACAGACCCTTGCATATTTCAGTTTAGTTTCTGAAAACTTTTGCCCCTTAATAGCTATTATCAATTTTTGTCTTCTAGTTATAGCCAATTCCGCAAGAAAGAAATAAATTACTTTTTTTTTTGTTTTGGAACAAATTCGTTCTAGATGAATAAATACTTTTTGAATTTGAATTTGAGTTTCGGGAAAACCTCAATTTATCTCGTGGATTTATAATAAATAATAAAAACCAATTTAAACAAAACAAATACGGATTTTTGGCTCTTCCTGCAAAAATCCACTTACAAACTGCCTTTACCCGTTTTTCAAAAAGAAGAAACTATAATAAAAATGCATTTTCACCTATTTAAAGTCACTGAAAAATCCGGAAAATCACTCAAAGTTAACACTACGTCTTATGGAAAACCGCATTGTTTGCCCTCCGTGACTTGTCAATCAGGCGACAGTGACAGATCGTTGAACTGACCTATTGATAATTTTGAAATGACATTAGTCAAAAATACTTCAAAATATACAAGTCACTTATAGCAAATTCTTTTGATTTGAGAAAATTGGGGCGCCACATTATTTTGGTGCAATCAAAAATTTGCTCCAGGGCAGCTTCAATAGAATATGACTGGCGCACTGAATACGCAATTAAAAAATATGCAGTATAAGTTGGGTTAAATTTTAATAAATATCACTTACAAATTTACTTACTTACAAGAAAGAATATATTATTTTTCACCAATGAAAAACTCACTAATTCTTTCTGATAGTCTTTGTCGCGGCCACCTAAAATCCCGCTAAACTGCCTCTGCCGCCATTTTTATAATAATTAAAAAATCGAGTGCACCACGAGCTCTTATACCTTGTTCGAAAAAATGTGCACTGAGGACTGAGGGCAACACTGGGTTGCACTAGTTCGGTTGTGTATAAAGCATTGTTATGTCCTAGTTTTTTCAGGGACCCTAAGTTTTAGCAAAAGTTTGCCTTTTTTTAGGACATATAAATCAAAAATTGTGCCAAATAAATACAGTGCAGGACTGAAAATAGCCTTGGGAAGAAATCTTTTTATTTTAGTGTATATTCAAAACTTTTCATTGTCACTAACCACTAGTTATTTTAGTAATATATTTAAAAAAATGAATCACGAAAGAAACTCATTACCTACTTTTTGGCTACTGTTAGTGGATTTTTGTTGCAATGGCGCGGCAATATTTACTACAAAATGCTTTTTCTAAATTTCACTTTCAAATTGAAAAATTGTGTATCTGTTGAAGTGTGGCCAACAGATTTAGCTATGCTTATAAGCAAGAGATTGGCAATTTAAAAACCGGGTGCCTCGGAAAAATTCAATCTGAAGAATTTGAATAAAAAATTTCCTTGTCACGCAGAAATAGATGGGGTAGCAGCTGAGCAGTCACGGTTTTGATGACTTTATTTTGTAAAAGCTTATGTTGCGTTTTTGACTGTTTATTGTTGCCGTTATTTGTGCGACTCCACAGTTGCTAAATATCATTCCGTTTACCGTAAGAAGAAAGACCTCAACTGCCGTGATAATAAAAAAGAGGGAATGTGCATATCTTGTTTTGAGAAAAACTTTTTGACTTCTTAAAAAAATTCTAACTTTTTTTAAAACTCACACTTTTTTTTAATTTTTTTGTTGTTTAATTTTCCCGTAAAAAATCTTGGTATCTTGTAAAAATTATTAGTATTGGTTAACTTTTCTTATTAGAAATTTATTTAAAATTGAAACGAATGTTCCCTGATTTTGAAACTTAATATAAACTTATAATAAACTTCTTAAGAAAGAAGAGCGAATGTTACAGCTGTAACACTTTGATATTTAAGCAACATTTTGTCAAAATCAGCGATTGTTAAACCAAAATTATAAATATTAGAGAGCGACGGCGCACAGTGGATCGAGGCAATGTAAATGGACGGACATTGACGATTTTTCAAAAGTATGATTTTATGGAACCAATATTATATTTTTGTATTGCAAACATATTGTTCTTTTTAGAAAACACTATCTAACGCTTTTCGTTGTTTATACTGTAGACGAAAATAATATATTTATGAGTTAAAATCAATATTAGTTCAATACGACAAAATATTTACCGATATTGAGTTTATCAAAAAAATTATTTTTATCAAGCTTATGATTCCCGCTTTGTGGTATATCAAAAACATATTTTCTGGGTATGTTCTGGTGTGTTCGTTTTTTTAATTGTCTTTTAATTCTGAGGTACTTTTTGTATCGATAATTTGTTATTTGCAAATTTTTTTGTTGACTTAAAAAGAAAGACCTCCAAAGACCTGGCTGAAAATATGTATTTTAATGAGACCACACCTTGTCTAAATAAAATCCGTAAAGATCAGCTACGACCACCTGCGACCCCTCGAAATAATCGTGTAATAAATTAAGGGTGCAAGTCTGCTTAGGTGTGCAAATTGATTTAAAACATAATTATTTAGAAAAAAATAAACTTTTTAAATAAAATTTAATTAAATAATAAAAAAGTTATATTTTCTACTTTGGGGATTATACACCCCCCCCCACTTTCAGTCAACTACACGCCACAAACCATTATTTTTAACAAAAACCTTTAAAGCAAGGGAAATTCCATAAGAACGTAATTATTTGAACAAAAATTGTATTTTCTCTACTTTTACTAAATCCCCCCCTTCCACCTTTCAGTTACTCAGCACCAATTTTATTAAAAGAAAAAGTCTTTTTATGCTACTAAGATATATTAAAACCCAATTATTTTTAAACAATCACTTTGTACATAAATAGTTTTTAGGAATAGACCTCCCCTTGGGCTTTTTTCACTTAGGTGCCTTGGTATATTATTCAAAATTAATTTTTATATATATATAAATATATATATATATATATAATATGCAAAAGCATTTTATTCATAACTTTTTTCTACCTCACGTAAATAGATACAATAGTTGTGATCATTTAAATGGAGCACGCTATACCAAAACGCTTTTAAATTGTGATATTTATTAGAGCAAAGCAAGAAAACCTTAAAATTGTTAGCTGAATAACACGAAAATTTTTAAATATATTAAAAAAAATTAATTTCTGAACTGGCCAAACACACTCACCCTGTAAAGCCATAAAAAAAGCCTTTAAAAATTTTCTTATGCTTATATACATGTGTATAAAACGACCTTTATCCACATTACTTACTATCAAAGACAGGTGAATATTTTGTTACTGTACTACCACCGAACAACCAATGTTCACTGATACTACTATAGTTATTAAATATATGTTTGTAAAATTATACCTCTAATTTTACTGAATTTTTGACCCATGTGGAATTTCTGTATAAAATATAAAAAATACCATTTTACCTTTTTATCAAACCAAAATAAAGAACTAAAATTCAATGGACAAAAAAGTAATTGAATTTTAAAACGAATGTCCAAGTTTTCCTATACCTCGATCCACTGTGCGGCGTAGTCAGGCACTGGTTTTAGGGGATTTTGATATCCTGGTTAAATAAGTTAGACTCACAGACCTACACCATTAGACCCTGAATGCTATGCTAATGTCCTGGCTCCTACAATAACAATGTATCTCGCAAAACGTATCGCCGGAATTAGGGGTTCTCTTTCTCTTTATATAAATTCAAAAAAATATTTGTAGTCATCCTAACTGGCACTTTATACAATATCTTTTCCTCAAAGTGCAGGAGAAAAAAGATACAATGTATCTGAACCAATATGCGATGTGAAAATGATTAGATATATGTAGTATGTAAGCTCGTGTTCCCCAAATGATGAGAGAATAGTAGGATGAAGCCTTGTTGCCAACTTGAGGTCACTTTCTTGTTGGTTCTGAAATTTCATGAAAATCTTGGTGCTTTTTTACCACTATAAGTAGCTACATTTAAAAACAAAAGATAAAAATAAACTCATAAAAAATAAAAAGCCCATATTTTTTCCAATATTCCCAGCAATTTCTAAACAAGAACTGGCAAGTCGCAATACCTTGCCGTCTTCTGCGCACTACCTGGTGGTTTGCATTCTTTATATGTTTTGCAGCGTTGCATACCGACCGTGTCCAAATATTTCTGATTTCGAAACGTTTTGTGTTGTGTTTTTTTTTATAAACTTGTGAAGTTAAAAACTATAGGATGGTGCGGAAGTACAGTACAGTAAATGTCAAAATCAGCCGTAGTTTTGTTGTGATAATTACCGATCAGTGTCGTACTTTACCTATTTTCAATTATTGGTAGGTATTACTGTTTTTGGTAATTATGAAGTATACGGTTTTCTACCATTCTTGATTTTTTATTAAAAATTCTTTATAGAGGCACCTACTAGGGTCCCTAGAACCCCAAATCCGCCGGCGCCGATTTTTTTTTAAGAGAAAAAAGGGTGCCGGGGGGTGTTGTTATGTATTTTTTTGATTGTTTTGGGTTGGGTTGGATTAGGTTGAGATGGGCTGTGTTGGATTGGGTTATTTTAGTGAAAAAAAAAATTCAAAAAACAAAAAACATAAAAAAAACAAGCGGCGCTGGCGGATTTGGGGTCCTAGAGACCCTCTAGTAGGTGCCCCCATAAAGAATTTTTCATAAAAAAACAAAAATGGCGGAAAACCATATATTGCATAATTACGCTGTTTTTTTTTAATATGCAGCACCCTGTTTACCCTCTGTGCAGTTGTGCTCAAGGCTATAATTTCTTAACAAAGGCAAAAATAATATATACTATATATACCATCAAAATATTATTATGTTTTATTATCTGTTTATTCTGGTATTTTGGTCCTAAATTTAGAAAAGCAGGTACCTGACCACAGACCTAGTTTCAAGTTCTGTGTACCTCACCTATGTAAAATAACAATGCGTAAAACGAAATTTTTAAGTCTAGTAAAATATTTTAATTCTCAAAGCTTTAGTTGAATATTAGTTTTAAAAAAAGAGTAGGTATTTTATTATATTTTTACGTTTATCTTAACATATTTTATATGACATATTAAAACTTATAATTATGCAAGTGATTTAGTAGATTTCATCAGGGGTTTAATTTAAACATCAGGTTTTGCCTTTTTCCTTCAGTTTATAGAAAAGACTATATTAAACAACTGTTGCCCTCAACCTTGTATTAAAGTTATCTTCTAATTTTTATTTTTTTCTTGGTAGTGCACCAGCAAATTTTACAATAATTATTAAAATTATCACCTACCTTAATCGCTTTTACTCACCATTGGCACTTAAAAAAATATTTAACAACATAACACAATTAAATTGGTGGCGGGTTTCTGAAAGGGTGACAAGAAAGGGGGTGGGTTTTTATAACTTCATCCAAAAGACGATTTTTGTAGGTGCCAGTAAATTACAAAAGCATGGTTACCGATGCAAAAAAACTCGTTTTTTTAAATCACTCGCCGCGCTCGTTAATTTAAATCAACGCTCGCAAAAAAAACGCTCTTTTAACCGCTAATTGTGAAAACTACAAATTACTGCTTTTGTGAAATTAACCCATTTTTTTAACATATTTATTAATTTTTCGCCGCTACTGGTAGAGTACGTAAAACAAATGGATGTATCTAGGACATACGTCTACAAAGATATACATGTTTAACCGCAGTGTTGCCGAGCAACGTTCTGAAAATCATTCTGTCCTTTTTTGGCACACAGGCTAACTTGGGGTCAAAACAAATAAGAATTTATGAATGGGATTCAGGGTCTATGGTTTTTAGGTCTGTGGTTAGACTAGTACTACAATTCCCCAGTTTGATTGTGTAATGTAATTTGGCACTTTCACATCACATATTTAAAATAAAAACAATGTTTAACCTTTGAAGAACGAATTGGAACTAAAAAGGGATAAGAATACATTACATTCGCTTGAGCACTTGAAAAATACGAAAATAAGGAAAAACAGCAAATGTGCAGAAAACGTGTGTAATTCGCTCTTCTTACTTAATATTTTGACCGAAAAAAGTGCCCATTCGCTGATTGTTGCTTTCACTCTTCTTGCCCAACAATATAACCTGAAAGTTGATTTCACGGCACATTCGCTACAAAAACTACAAAAAAAAGAATATTGACCAAAAAGATGTGCTGACCAAATATGCTATTAATGCAACAACGTAATATTTTGAAAGAGTTGCGCTTCAAATAGTAATAAAAATGCTACCTAGCAGTTTACATCAAAAGTTAGTTCATTATAAAAGTTATTTTACAGACAGACCATAAAAGGTAGGACATAGTATAAAAATGTTGAGAACATTTGTCGCAAAAATGTTTTGGGCGCGAGCAAAGGAAAAATTTTAGGAGGCACATTTAAGATTTGCAAAAACTGCACTTGTTATTTTTTGTTTTAAAAAATTATCCGAGCCAGAACCCCCAGGGCAAATCGTATTCTGGAAATCCTGACCAAACAAAAGTGCTAGAGGACTGAAATTTTGCACACATTCTAATTATGTTACGAAAATTGCTATTTTGCACAATATGGCTACCACTGTTTAGGGTATCTGAAACACTGAATTTTGATTTAATTTTCTATATGTAAAACTTAAATTTTTAAGCGAATTTCTTATTTCAGATTCACTTGGTTTGTCTACACTTTTATTTCAACCATAAACAAAAAATAAATAAAACCCAGATCAGTTTATTTAACATGATAGTGGCTGGAAACTATATCAATAAATTATCCTCAGTTCTGAAGGTATCACCAATGTGGCAGACATTTTCAGTCAAGTCAAGTCAATGTTTATTTTTTAAACTAACGTTGCCATATTGTGGTTGTGCTATATAGTGGGGTTCCTTTCTCTTAACGGCCCAATTACATCGTTAAACCGGCAACGCTGTTGGGTCCGTTTATTAGGCAATTCTTTTTCCGCATGTTTCTCGGAAACGGGACTTCCAAATAGCCTGAAATTTTGCCTAAATTGTTTATTGGACTATGTTTTTCCATCAAATCTTGGTACTTTTTTAAAATTTTGTTTATTTTTTGAAAAAAATTGTTTTAGCTTTTGTGGTGTTTCAAAATTGGCGCGCCTATATTACGTCAGAAACAGTCAGAAATACCCTTTATAGAGACCTGTAAAACTAAATTGGAAATATTTGTAATTTTCCAAATAATGGACACCTAATTTCAAAAACTCTCTAGATTGTATTAATAAGCTTTGTAATCCTCTTCCTCTAATAAAAAACAAATTGAGTATTATTTTCCTCTAAAGCTAAAACATGCGGAAATGTAAAAACATGGACTATACTGGTTACCTATCAATATTAGTTATATGCCTAGCATCAAAAAGTACTTAAATAGTTATATTATAGATACCGCCACCATCAAAATTAACCACCCACGTCTTTTTTTTGTGAGCTTACCCTAGGCATAGTTTCTAGTGTTCTCCTTTCCTAAATGTATTCGGCTAAGAGAGATCTAGCATATATACCTAGGTAACACCCCTTACCAGGAAAAAAAATTTATGCCATGCAAATATCGAAATTGGTCGACTCACTGTATTTGCAACTAACCAATGTCAGTGTGTCTGCCTGACATTCTTCATAACCTTAGTTTTGTCGTTTTGTTTTGGAGTTCGTCGGCCTGGTTTTTGTGTTTTATTTAATAATTTTTCCTTTGGTGAAAAGCTACTTTTTAGAACCCTTAAGTGGTCTGTGTGTATGGCCATTTGACTAGTTGTCACTGCTCTCAATTCGATCACCTAGGTGATAAATAAACAATCCCCCATAGGGTCACTGGATCCTGAGACCTGCGGTCCCAGCCGCAGGTTTTAGGATCCAGTGACCCTAATCCCCAATGATTCGCGGCGCAATCTGTGAACAGGAAAATACAGTAAAGAAACCAGAGATAGATAATGAGTGGTAGATGACGTATTGAAATCGATTGACAAATTTATATTATCTCTGGATTGTTCTTGCGCCGTTAAAGTCAAATAGTACGTTTATACCGGAGATTAACTAGCTGGATTAAGATTAATAGACCCTTTTGCACCTACAATTTTGATGCCTTTTTACTTTATCGCCTATTTCGGGAATGCGCAATACAAGGTAATAACGGAATTCCTTACTAACCAATAATACTAATAATACGGTATCCCTTTTAATTGACATGGTTGCCGACAGTAAAACGTTAAATAGGAAACAAAATATTTTAATTAGGGGATTTCGGCAAGCTTTCCTTGGTACACCATTTCGTTAACCAATTGGTACCTGTGACGTCATAGTTATGACGTAACATACCACTTTCTTTCGAATTCGTGCAGTAGGTCAAGAGACACAATCCTTAACCAAACTTTTTTGTTTGTTTTTTGTGGTCATTTTGTTGCAGTCAGCGTAAAAATTGGTCACAATCCTTCACACAATCCAAAACCCTTAAATTTATTCTCTATAAGAATATTTGTCAGTTAGTGTACAAATTTTTCATCACCTGTTGGCCCCCCCAACAAACGTAAACATCAGACAGAAATATTCACCTTTGAGTAACCTATGAGTTAACTCAGCGTTTTCGGTAAAAGTAAACGTTATTCCATTTAGGGAATAGGTTACCCCATATCGGTCGACTAAATCCATTAAAACTGAAAACAACAAAAAATTCAAATCCAAATATTTGTTTACATTTGTAAAGCAGGACAAAATGAAAATAGAGGGAAACAACACTATACGAAACCACACAACCGTGCTACACTCCACAAAAAGGATACCAGAGTCACAGTGAAGTTATCATTTTTGGTTCGGAAATTGGTTGATAAGCATTTGACAGACTAAAAAGGGTACCAAACCATGTACCAAAGCTTGCCAAAATCGCCTATTGATTTTTGAATGCAAATATGTTCTGTATTATTTTTAATTGTAAAGATAAGTGTCACTTTTTGTTTAATCATTTTTCTTGTCTAGAATTTCGTAAGAAAAAGTTACATTGACTTGCACTGGTAACTGTGACAATTGATCTCGATCTGCTTATCATAACCTCCCTTTTTTCTATAGTCTTTTCGAGTTTTTAAAGATTATTAATAATTAAAATTCACCGTAAAAACACAAAAATAAGATATTTTAAATGAAACATATTATTGGACAAATTCTTTTTGTAAATCTCGATAATAAAAAATACTATTTAAAGTCGTCTAAAAACAATATCAAAGGCGGCGTGCAAAAATTAAAAATGCTTCCTTAAAAATAACGTGACGATAGCTCCGTCACAATGCGTATAATTATAAATATAAGTGATAAAGTCAACTAACGGGGATTTTTCATAAGAGGTGCAAAATGTCTCTAATATGGCCTTAATTTACGATATAAACGCTTGTTATTCAATTTTTTACGATTTAGTTTTCTTTCGACTCCTAAATCCACGGCATGAATGGTTAAATAGGATTAAAGGGCTTTCTGGGGATAACTTCAGGCTCGACATATTTGAATGGCTTTGAACCTTTCGTCGTCCAAAATTTCAAGAATTTGTCTTTCCAATAAAAAGAAATTTTCTGTTTCTTCTCCCGACCAAAATGGCAAAAAAAGTAAACAAACCATAACTCAGTTTTTTACACCACTATTCCACGAGTAAAAACAGTACACTGTAAACAACAGTTAAAAGTATCATGAAGTTAGCTTCATAAACTGGATGATCCACGTAAATCCGCGGCATAAACGCTTGTCTGATTAATATTAATCCGGGCAGTTAATTTCCGTACAAACGTACCTCCAATGTACTCAGGAATAGAGCTGTGCAGTTTTTGAAAAAAAATAATAATAGTCATTAATTTGTACGAAGACCGGATTCGCAAATTCGCAACTTCAATTTCACAAAATTTAACGCACCAATATGCAATGAACTTCAGGCTACTGCGAACATAGGGAGTATCAAGTCCAATTTACTATCCGTGCCGTACGACCGAGGTGGATTCGAAGCACGCTGCAGTGTTATCTTTTTGGAAATTTATTTTGTTTTTATTATTTTGTTTTATTTCTGCCTTGCTCGAGAAACAGATTGGTAAGTTCTTAAGTAAAATAATACATTTTTAAAACCAAAAATGGATTTCTACGAAGTTTTCGAAAAAGTTCAGATAGTCAAAAGGTGCTATCAAGGGAGACTTATTCAAGAACCTTTTTTTGGAGAATTTTGTAAATCGTCCAGAACCTAGTTTATCAACGATTTATTGTGTAGCGCCAAGAAACCATCCAAAACTCACTGTTTTGAATGACGAGCAGGAAGTACGAGATGTGATGATTTGCGCTGCAGTGGAGGAAAATTGAAAGTTAACTAGCCACCAAATTGCCGAAGCAGTTGTTACGTCTTCAGCCACTGTCTTACGTGTTCTTAAAAAGAATGGTTATCATTCTTACAAAGCGTCAAAAACGCATCAAATTTTTCCGGAGGACAACTATCGTCGTAACTTTCTGAGATCTATTCTTTTCACAGATGAAAGCACTTTTCCATTATTGAATCGTCATAACCCAAAACGCGTTCGATATTGGTCGAGGGAAAATTTGCATTTGTATTTTGATGTAAGAACACAGTATCCCCAATAAAAAACACTGGGATTTTCTAAGATCTTTACAATATTTACACCTGTGGGAGGTACTAAATTTTAAAACCAACTTTCAAACAACACTTACCCATACAGAAAAGACACAAAGTTATTCATTATTTTGTATTGTTATTGCAAAATACCACTGAAATATTGCTTTTTTTTCTGAAAATATACCATATTTGAGGAGAATGTGCCTTAAAACTAATTTTTTTGTACAGGTTTCAAAATGGCAAATGGTGAATACGCCAAAAATTTGGCACAGAATAGCTTCATTATCTGTGTTTGAGGTTATAAAGTTGGAGATTTTTTAGACTAAATCTGGGGGGTGATGTAAATTTATAGCCCCCAGAAAGGATTGTTTTGTGGCAATTGGTAATAAGTTCGTTTATAATTTCCCTAAGTAACCGTTTTTACAAGGATTAATATACCTTATTTAGTATCCCAAATTGTTCATCTACCAATAAAACATCTCGAATTTTGTCCAGAAAAACGCCATATTTTGAACCCGTTTTCAGCATAAAAAATATATTTATGAGGGTACTACGCGACAAAACTAACATAAGTGAAGGTCACTGATTATGCACGAAAAATATACCAAACAAAAAAATCCAAAACAACTATATTAATTTATTTACGAACTGAAATTAAAACATTGCAGTTATGTAAAAGCTCATTCAAGAAAACTTTCCTTACTCAAAGCCCACTCATTTCAAAGCTGTAGCTTTCATCAGTAGAGGTTGGTGCAAGCCAAGGTACAAGCAGAGGTAAGAGATCCGAACTCGCTGTTTGTGATTCGAACGCAGCTAATATTGTGAAACTGACATTTCGACAGTGACAGAAATGTAAACAAAACTTGCATTTAAGTTTTTTAATACATTTCATAAATAAAAACACCTTTTGAACAAATACAAAATTAATCTACTCCTTACTTTATTATTACCCATCTAAATCGTTGTGTAACATCAAGTATTAATTGGAAAAATTAATTAACAAGGGTAAGTTTTAATTAGATTGACATATAACCCCAACTTTAATTTGTTCTAAAGAGTGTTTACTATTTAAACCCCGCGTGGGTTTAAATTTTTTAATTTTGTTTTCTTCTAAATTGAAACTTTCTTCTTAAATCCGACAATAGATTGTGTTAAGATAATTATTCAATAAACAAATTTATTAAAATTCTTCTTATAAATCAAACTATGTCGAAAACTCAAGGAGGGTTGGTTTAAAATGTTTAAAACCAAAAATGTCACTCAAACTTAGGACCGTTCTAAAATAGACTAAACCCTTTTAGTAAATCCCACCGTAAATGTTTGGGGGGTATTGTAGGGGAACACGTAATTGGGCCATTTTTTATTGACGGCAATTTGAATGGTCCTAGATACTTAGATCTACTGCAGCAGCATATTATTCCAACTGCTAGGCAGTTGTTAGGTGTGAGATTTGGTGAAACATGGTTTCAACAAGATGATTGTCCCGCTCACAATGTTGGCCTTTTTAGGGAAAATCTTGATAATGTATTTCCTAATCGGGCTATAAGTACACGGGGAACTATTTTATGGCCAGCTCGATCACCCGATCTTGCTCCTAATGACTTACATCTGTGAAGTTATATCAAAAATAAAGTTTACGAGCATGAAAGGGCTAATAATTTGGAAGAACTTCGGATTAAAATTGAAGAACCTTTTCAAACTATCACCCCTAACATGCTTGGAAACGTTAGAAGGGGTTTTTATAATAAGCTCGGATATAGCCGAGCAAGGAGGACTTTTCGGACATTTGCTCTAATTTTGTTTTGACTGGGAGAATCTTTTTGGTTTTTAGATTGTATTATTTTATTTTGAGAACTTGCTTTTATTTTGTTTCTTCTTATTATTTTCATTGTAACACGTTGCTAGTGATAAATCTGATCAGTTGAAAATAAAACGCTCTAATTTATCAGTGACAGAAAACAAGAAAATTCCGTTATAAAAAATTTGCGTATTTGTTGACCAAATTCCGGTTTCATTGACTACGCTCCACATAGCACCGTGATTAGAGGCATACTAAACGCAAGCCGCGAACGATGATCGCAAGCCTGATGGTTGGTTGCTCCACTGATAGGTGTGCGGTGTCCCTGGGTGTACGTACACTGGCGACTTGGACTTCTTCCGGCCTATGTTCGTAGTAGCCTGAAGCGCTCTGTGTAATATTTTGCAACGAAATTTTCAATATTTAGAAAATATAAATTGGGGTTGGTAAGGATTAGCTGTATTTGTCTTCGCTTTATTGGATAATAAAATAAACAGTGAGGTTTGGTTGGTCGCATCCTAAATTTTTCCTTTATTATCGTCCAAACGGTCGGCGCTCAAAAGCTCGGCGTCTAATTGGCGTCGCTGAAAAGTCGCGTGACGAAGAGACCTTGAAACAAAAATACTGACGAACGTTTCCAAATTAATAGGTAGTTAAGTATATATTTTCTTGATGTAGTCTGCTCGCACCTAGAGGAGTTTTTGCCTACTCTACCTTTTTTTGAGGCTAACTTTATTGGAAGAGTATCTCATAGTTATAGGGTTTAATAGGTATTTACGTCACTATACCTGTAGAGACACTTTCCGGTCATTTATCGTACGTACTTTTTTTTTCTAAAGATCAGAAAAACATTTTAGTACCTATCACTTTCGTCAACGCGTAGCTTTACGTAATTTATAAATAGTCCCCTAACAAGAAAATGTTAGTCTTCTGCTTCTAGTTGGCTAGATAGCCATTGCCGTTAAGGCCACTAGTTTTTAAGATCAAAACCAAAGAAAGACAAGTGAACATTTCTGGTTAGAAATGATTTTTCTACTTTTAACTTGTGCAAAATTGTAAAAAACATTAGAAAAATTATAGTGTAGTGCCTATTAGCTTCACACAGCTAATTCAGTGATGACTGACGATCAGTTATAGCCGACCATGGCCAACTTATCAAGCAAAATAATGATAAAACAACTCTTGAAAGGCAGATTTCTAGGTTTGTCCTTTATTTACTTTTATTTATAGTATACTTAACTTATTTTATATGAAAACCGTGACGTTATTGCGACGAACGAATGACAGGAGACAATAATAGTGACAGTAAAATTCAAAAAATCATGCGCAAAAATTCGCATTCTGATTGGCTGGAACTGATCTCTTATTTTTTGTTATTTTTCTCTGTGAACGCCTAATTTTGTTTATTTGATGTTATCTTATCTTCTTTTATCTTATCTTATCTTATCTTATTTTATTTCTGTATGAACTCAGCTTTACTTTGAACAATAAAAATGTGTGGTCGATATTTCCGAAAAATATGCCACCAATACATCTTCATTAATTATTTTAACGTTTTTCAATTCGAACCAGTTTATAAACAAAATATTTCGAAAGAACATTCGTTGTAATGTGGAACTTTCCGTTCGAAATGTGGCTAGTTTTCGGTAGCTTGAAAAAAAAAATTATTTTACAGGCACATTTTATCTTTATAAATGTTTTTGTCAATTTTGCGCCAATAATAATAATAATTGATTAATATTAGACACAGTGGGATTTACTAAGATCTAAAATAGTACCCCCCACAAGTCTAAATATTTACATCTGTGAGAGATACTAAATTTGAAAACCAATTTTCAAAAAACACTTACTCATACAGAAAAAACACAAAGTTATTGATTTGATTGATTGATTGATTGATTTGTACTGTTATTGCAAAATACCACTGAAAAACTGCTTGTTTTTCTCAAAATACGCTATATTTTAGAAGAAAGTGCCCTAAAACTAATTTTTTTTGACAGGTTTCAAAATGGCGAATAAGCCAAAAATTTGGCACATAATAGCTTCATTATTTGTGTTTGAGGTTATAAAGTTGGTGATTTTTTAGACCACCTCAGGGAATTGGTTTAAATTTATAGCCCCCAGAAAGGATTGTTTTGTGGCATTTGCTAATAAGTTCGTTTATAATTTCCCTAAATAACCGTTTTTACAAGCATTAATTTATCTTATTTAATATCCCAAGTTGTTCATTACCCAATAAAACACCTCCTGTTTTGTCCAGACAAACGCCATATTTTGAAACGGTTTTCAGCACACAAAATATATTTATGAGGGCACTATGAGGCAAAACAAACATAAGTGAAGGTCACTGATTATGCACCAAAAATATACCAAACAAAATAACCCAAAACAACTATATTAATTTATTTACAAACTGAAAGTAAAAAATAGCTTTCATCAGTAGAGGTTGGTGCAAACCAAGGTGCAAGCAGAGGTAAAAGATCCGAACTCGCTGTTTGTGATTGAACGCAGCGCTAATATTTTTAAAGTGACATTTCGACAGTGACAGAAATGTAAAAAAACTTGCATTTAAGTTTTTTAATACATTTCATAAATAAAAACAACTTTTAAATAAATAAAAAATTAATCCACTCCTTATTTTATTATTAATCGTCTAAATCGTTGTGTGACATCAAGTATTAATTGGAAAAATTAATTTTCAAGGGTGAGTTTTAATTAGAGTGAACTATAGCCCCAATTTTAATGTATTCAACAGAGTTTTTACTATTTAAACTCCGCGTGGGTTTAAATTTTTTAATTTTCTTTTCTTCTAAATTGAAAATTTCCTCTTAAGGCGCATTTACACAGACAAACTTTCCTTTGATGTTGAAATGCCGACAAACATTTACACGAGCCTCTTGAGCAAAATGTTCAAAGAAATGTTCGAGCAAAATCTCGTACAAAAAAAAACACGTAAATTTTGGAGAGAATGTTGAGCAAAATTTGTTTGAAGAATTGGGGGTATAAAAATTTCTTTACAAATTCAAAATATATATTGTCATTGGAATTCATTGAACTTAACTGAAAATAGAAAAACAAAGTTTTAAAATAAGGTATTTTTAATCAAGTGCTTTCCGACGGAAAACCGATTTGATGCCGAAATTCACATTTTACCTCATAAGCAACTTCGATTGATCTGATTTTTATAGGGGATATGCCAGTATACTTGTAACTTTTTTGGGGTTGTAAAAAAAACGAGAATAAAAAAAATAATAATTGGCACTTATTTATTGTTGTTGCCTGTAAAATATCATGATAAAAATTTACGTTTCAAAGAATAGACCTCTATTTTACTTCCTAGTTTAGTCTTTTACAATAATAATTAAGTCAAATTAAAAAACCTATATTATTAAATCTCAAATATATGAACAAAAGCACGTTCGGTTTAAATAATACCCGTTTTTTACCCACTTTTACAAGCCTACGAACCCGACCCTTGTTTAATAAATATAATTTAGCAGCAATTTAGTAAACTGTGTCGCCGATCAACACCGTACTCAACTAAAAAGCCAGTTAACTCCTACCGCCTCAGTGCCCTTTAGCCTACTGTGGCTGCCATTTTTATAACAAAATTGACAAATAAAACATGGATTTTCTGTCAGTTTGGTGTCAATATGGCACCGATCATAGGCCAAAGGATACTAAAACGAAAATGAGTTAACTGGCTTTTTACTTGAGAACGGTGTTGCGCCGATCTATCATCCCGCGTTTTGGATTTCGCAGGTAGTAGGCCGGCCACCCTTTTTCACCCTTAATCGACCTTGATTATTACATTAAATTGACAATAAATATCTATATCTTCAGCATTTTCATGAACCTTTTGCTTTTTTGAGCAACCCTTGGGACCTTAAACTAACTAGGTAAATCTGGTGTGAGGAATTAAAAAACAACAATAAAAGCTAAAGGTAAAGTAAAGTTACAAAAATATGTTTTAAAAAAATCCCCCTCCCCACCACTCCTCATAGTCGTGAGGCGCGGATTACCGCTTAAAAGTGCAATTTTTGAGTTTTTTGCCAATATTCGAAAAACTTAAAATTTTTTTGGAGAAGAAAAATTTTCCTGGGTTTTTTTTTGACTTTAGGAAAAAACCCTTGGAAATAAAAAAAACTCGCAAGAAAATCCCAAAAAAAACACGGGCAAAAAAATCCGGGAAAAACCCTAAGAAAAAAATATTATAAGTAACCCTAATCCATGTGACAAAACTGATAGTAGAGCCAATAATAATGTTTCGCTTGCCGTCGGCTTTTTTTCACAAAAATTTTAAATAAAAGTTGGTATTCCATTTTTTTAAAGAATTGAGATCACTGATCACTGATGTGATATTTTATTTATTCTCATCTTTAAAAATATGTTTCCAAAATAGACAGCAATAATTTGCTCAAAAATTTACCCGAACAAAATGTTCAAAGAAAAGCTCACAAAAATGTTCACGCAAAAAATTTTAGATCATTTGCACGAGCTTTTATTTGAGCATGTTCGTCTGTGTAATTGCGCCTTTAAATCCCACTAGTTATATTTTGAAAGTCCCGGATTGCTTTTTTAAAAAGTTTTATTTTCGAAAAGCTGAGCTGCTGCTCGTACAAGATCAAAAATGGGAATGAATTTTAGATACAAACAAAACAAATAAAAATAATGCCTTAAAATTAAGATCCCTGGGAAACTGCTGTTTCTGCATCTTCTTGGAACCGCACCTGCTTACATGGTCTTCTTCGTGAGATTTTTGCTTATATAACTCCTCCCTCCTAAAGTTCGAAAATGACGGAGTTATTTTGAAAAAATTATGGAGTTATTTTCGACGGAGTGTCTTACTCCTATTTCTTCTGCGGAGCTTCTATTCAAAACCTCATTTTGACTTTCTGAAGTTTTGGAGTTGCTTGAAGTTGTATTTTTAATGAACTTCAAGACTTCTTTTCTTTTCCAATAAGCGATCAATATAACGATCATGATCATTATTATAAATGAGATAATGTATGTCGTTAATTTTGAAGGCATCGATAAGCCATCAACAGTGATTATTGGCTTTAATTGCCTGGCCATATCACTTAATTTATAGATATTGTTAATATCTATTTTTGACAAGTTTAGAGTTGGCAACATCTGCTCTTCTGGATTGTGGTAGCTTTCAAATTTAATTTCTGGTAGGATAAGTGGCCGTCCTTTGACTAGGTGGTTTTCGTTTTTGAATTTTTGATCGTTGATTTGGACTTGGCATTTTTCGGGTATCTGGACCAGTACGGGTTGATTGATCTGAAGGTATTGATTGGTTCTGCATTGCGTGTACATCATCAGTGTTTTAGCGGGCATAATAAGCAAAACTTCTTGACTGATTTGCTCTAATACGGATTCTTGCATATTCACTTTTATGGAAGGGCAGTTTTGTGGTTGGAAACCCTCGGTGAGTCTTAACGTGCAATTGTCTTCTGCGGTGAATCTCTCTTGACAGTAGTAGGTTTCTTCTAAGGATGGACATTCTTCTTCTTGGAAGTAGCTTTTTTTATGGTTGCGTGCCAAATAGGGGTAGCGAGGGATAAATATTTGGTTATTTTGGATAGTAGGAATAAGATGATAAAAGGTAAAGATTTCTGGTTCGATAATAGGGACATGTATAGCAAAAATTAATTTTGAATTCAAAAATTTGACTTGCGTTCCCAAAAATTGATAATAGGTTAAGATATCGTTAACATTTGGTATCTGTTCTTCTTTATAGATAGTCTTTAAATAATCGATCATTTGTATGAGATCATTACTTGAAATAATAGAGTTATGCAAAGCATTTAATTTTGCAAACATTATCGCGTCTTCCAAATTATCGAGAAATGTTATTAAATTTTGACAGTCTAAATTTATTTGTGACAATATGCTTTGAAAGGTTAAGTAATGACTCACATCTTGTATCTCTTTGCCTATATTAAGCTGAAGTAATTGTAAGCCCTTTTCTAACTTATTTTGATTATTTCCTAAAGTTATTATCGTATTATTATAATTTTTAATTAAAGATTTCGAAAGAGATATTTGCAGATTCGCCTCTTTGACAATACTTTTTTGATTTTGTTGTAATTCAAAAATCGCGTTATCGTATCGATCTCCGTCTTCGGAATCAAGGGTGCCGAATAGCCATTTATTGATTTTACCGATAGCGTTGATTAGGCCTCTTTTTTTTCTTATTATAGGGTGAAGATTTAAAATTTTGTTTTGTGTGGTTTTTAATAGGTATTCCGTTCTTGTAAGCAAGTTCTCAAAAAGTCCGTGGAAAGATATGGGATTTGTCGCGTTTCGCATAAAGTTATTTTTTATTCTTAAGACATAATTTTCAATTTTTATAAATTGATTGATTATTGGTTTTAAATCGATATAATGCAAAAATGTGTGTTTGGTATATGTCAACTTCGAGTTGCCTAGTTGAACGGGGAGAATAGGATTTTTGAGGGTAGTTATCTGTATATCATTGTTACTTGTCGTTGTCCCGAACGGGAGTACGAGTGCTAGTAGAAGGCTGCTCGCCAGGAGGTTCGTTGCCCTCATTGGGAACCTGTAAAATAGATTTCTTTTTATTTTTATGCTTTGCCTTTGGTTTGCGTAAACTGGCTTTATGATATGCGCCTTTGTTTGTTGATATTTTTATGCCGTGTTGGCTTTTTACTTTAACTTTGGTAAATTTGGGAGTATCCTTGGGCCTAGATTTTGTCTGGACGTAGGCGTCGGAGGTGTTTGAAAAATCAGGTGGATCTTGCCGATTTTTGTTAGTTTTTCTGATTTGTTTTTCTTTGGTTGTTTGATTTTTGTCTTTTATTTGTTCATATAATTTTTGTGTCGTTTCTTTGTGCTTTTGTACGTAGTCGGATACTATGGCGGCGTCGGTTAAATTAAAAGGGTTCGTGCTGTTCACGTGGCCTCTTACCACTTCAAAGGGTGTAAATTTATGAACGCAATGGATTGAGTTATTATACCCTAAGCATGAGCGTTGCATAAGTTGTTCAGGAGAGAGATTTTTATTTTCCTCTCTTAAGCATCGATAAGATTCGATAATCGATGAATGGAAACGTTCGACAGGTGAATTTGAGTTTGAGTTTTTCGCCGTGGTGATGTGTAATTCTATTTTATATAATTTACAAAAATCTTGCACGTCTTTATTTTTAAATTCCGTACCAGAGTCAGCTGTTATTTTCAGCGGCAAGCCGTGATGACTAGTAAAGGTTAGCAAACTATCCATTACCGCGGTGCCTGTTAATGTTTTTAATAGATAAGCTTGGCCGTATCGTGAGAAGGAGTCGCAAATAGTGAGAAATATGTCATTCGATATTTTAAATGAGTCGATATGAATGTGGTCAAAAGGTTTTGAACTGGTGGGTGTAAGATTGAATTTTATTACAGGGGGATCCCTATTGTATTTATTCCTTTGACACGTTTCGCAATTATTTATAAATTCGGTTATGTCCTCTTGCATTTTAGGCCAGTAAAATTTTGAGGAAAGTGCGTTTTTCATTTCGTTAATGCCTCGATGACATGTTTTGGTGGTATGGTAGAGAGCGAGCTTTTCTTTTTGATTTTCGCGGTTTTCGATATCTTCTAACAAAATAGGACAATGAATAAGATTATAGGAGCCATTTTTAAAGATATTCTGTACTATGGTCGTAAACGTGGGCGCTAAAATAGGGGTTCTAAAGAATATCGCGTAACGTTGTTTTGGTTCTATGAATTCTTTTAATAGTTTTATTATGTGTTCTTGTATATGTTTAGATGACAGAGTGACGTAGTACCTTGTGCTATTAAATATTTTATCAAATCGATATTGTAATCGGTCGATATCGCCAATAGTCATTATTATTTGATTTTTATATTGATTAAGTGGTTTTTCTGATATCGGGATTGATAAAATAGGATCTTCCGCGGAAGTGTGTACCGTTTCGTTGTCCGAATTGTCATTATCACGTTCGTTTTCTGGTGATTGACTTTGTGATTGATTTTGTGATTGATTTCGTAATTGACTTTGTGATTGACTTTGTTTTTCAAGAGGGTCAATAAAATTTTCTGGACGCGCTAAGAATTCTTGAATGACGTCACTAGTGTCGTCCGGGTTGTTTTGTACCGATTCCGTTTCGAGTGCGTTTATATCGATTGGATTTCGGGAAAGCGCGTCGGCTACAACATTCGATTTTCCTTTTATGTATTTTATAGTATAGGAGTACTCATCAAGTTTTAACTTCCATCGTATAAGGCGTGAATTAGGTTCTTTAAGGTTCATTAACCAGGTTAAAGGCTGGTGGTCGGTGTTAATAACAAAATGTTGACCAAATAGATATGGGCGAAAGTATTTACATCCCCAAACTATTGCCAATAACTCTTTCTCAATCGTGGAATAGTTGATTTCCGCAGGATTGAGAGTGCGTGACGCGTAACATATAGGGTGATCGTTTTGACTAAGGACTGCTCCTATCGCAAATTTGGAAGCGTCGGTTGTTAAAAGGAATGGCTTCGAAAAATCGGGGTAGGCTAAAACGGGTTCGCTAGTAAGAATGGTTCTACAGGTGTTAAAAGCGTCTAGGAATTCTCGCGTATGTTCAATTTTAGCGTTCTTTTTAAGGCACGAGGTCAAAGGTTTAGTTATTTTCGCGAAGTTTTTTATAAATTTTCTATAATAGCCTAAAAGCCCTAAAAATTGCTTAATTTGCGTTTGCGTTTTTGGTATGTTAAATTTTGATATGCTTTCGATTTTTCGGGGATTTGGTTTTATACAACCACGCGTTACGACGTGTCCTAGAAACTCAACTTCCTTACGGAGGAACTCGCATTTATCTAACTGAATTTTTAATCGTGCTTCACGTAATTTTGAAAATACCAATTTTAAATTTTGAATATGTTCTTGGAGCCCTGTACTGAATATAATGATGTCATCCATATACACCATACATATTTTGTTTTGTACTTCCTTAAGGACTTCGTCCATAGCACGTTGAAAAGTCGCGGGGGCGTTTTTGAGGCCGAAGGGCATGCGCAGATACTCATAATGACCGTTGTCCACGGAGAATGCTGTTTTTTCTATAGAATTTTGCTCCATTTCGATCTGGTGAAAGCCAGAGGCCAAATCGAGAGTCGAAAAATATTGCGCACGACCTAACTTATCGAGAATATTGGTAATATTTGGAATTGGATATCTATCGTCAATTGCCCGTTCATTGACCTTACGATAATCGACGACTAGGCGCCATTTTTGCTTGCCTGAGGCGTCAAGTTTTTTGGGGACTATCCAAATTGGTGATGACCACGGACTACAAGAGGGTCTAATTATTTCTTTGTCCAACATTTCATCAATTTGGCGTTTTACCTCATCTCTGTGGATATAGGGATACCTATAAGATTTAGCGTGAATAGGAGTTTGGTCTGTCATTTTAATTTCGTGTTTGATTTTTGAAGTAAAAGTGAGAGGGTCTCCGGGTTTTAAGAAAATGTCGAAATATTCTTGACACACGTTTAAAATAGCTTTCCTCTCTTCACTGTTCATGTGTCCACTTCTTATAAGTTTAGATATATCGGATTTTTGATTGTAAAGATTTTCGTTTTTAAATTTTGGATAAAAATTTTCGAAACTGTGTATCTCGTAAATATTATTTTGGAATGATTCGAC
Source organism: Oxystoma pomonae (assembly GCA_963921995.1). NCBI lineage: Eukaryota > Metazoa > Arthropoda > Insecta > Coleoptera > Brentidae > Oxystoma > Oxystoma pomonae. Next base: position 22,850,455 of record OY998164.1, on the reverse strand, counting down.
GGGAAGCGGCTGTGAAAGATTTACGTCTACTGTACTATCAGTGTGATTTTGCACCTCTACTAAAGCGTACCCATTTTTCGCTGTAGTCAAAATTTGGGGTATGGAAAGATCATTTATCGTCCCAGATATTGTCAAAATGTCTCCCTCATAAACGCTAACAGGAATATTTTTTAAAATTTTTTCTTTAGGGCTCACAGAAAAATTAAAACATACGTCTCTTGGTGACCTATACTTAAAAGGAATTTCGATGTAAGGACCTACCAATTTTTTATTTATCAGGTCAATATTTAAATTCATATTGATAAGGTCAGAAAGTCCTATTACGCCGTCAAAGTAATCGTGGAAATTAAATAAGATAAAGTTAATCTTGTATTCTGTGAAAAATTCTGTAAATGCCGGTAACAACGCTTGGTATCGGGTTACTTGGCTACCAACTGCGGTTTTAATTACGTTCTGTGACTGATATATACAATCGGGATAATATTTTTCGATAATCGATGGTTTAATTATGGATCTTGAACTACCTGTATCAATTAATAGTTTTAGTGGGGGTTCTTCGATTTCGATATATGGGAGAGCGTTATTTGAAGAAATATTTATTTCTATTAAGGTTGTTGGTTTGTTGGCGAAATTTCCTGAAAATTTGGAATTTGGTCAGAGTTTTCAGTTTTCGAGATATTTTCATTTTGAGTATTTTCTTGTGTGTACTCGAGCGTTTGTTCATAAGACTCGGTTGTCTCGTTTTGCGTGTTATATGGGTAATAATAATTTTGGGAGTCGTATTGACTAAAATAATACTCGTCTTTGCCATATTGATCGGGATTATCGATCGATTGATCATCGCAATATTCGTTGTTAAATAATTCTTCGAAATGATATTGGGGTTTAGGATATCTTTGCCAATTCTGAGGTGGGCGATTTTGGTTATTTTGATTAAAATTTTGTGATCTTTGATTGTTAGTATTAAAGGTATTTCTCGACGTGGTTGACATTGGGATTGGTTTCGGAAGATTTTCGGGTGGTATTTGATTTGGTCTGAAGACGTTTTGTTTAGGTCCAAAGACTTGCTGGTTTGTAAAGAATCTTTTCGGTTGCATTTGACGAGTTTGGATGTTAATGGGTCCGGTAGGGAAATTTTGTTTTGGTGCCGTGTTAAAATTTTGATTATTAAAATTTGGGTTTAGTGGTTGTTGTTGGTTAAAATTCGGCATGAAAAATCGCTGTGAATTATTCTGGGGATAGTTTTGGTAATTTTGTACAAAGTTTGGATTTTGGTGGGAACTAAAAGGTGTGTTTTGGTGGCTAAAATTTCGATTCATTTGATTGTGATTTTTATTGCTGGATTTTGCAAAATCATTATTTTGAATACCGTAAAGTTTTTCGAAATTCTCGTAGTCATTGACATGCGCAATAGCTTCTTCTAAAGAAGCCGGTCGTTTTAAATACATATTATTCCTAACAATGCCAGGGCATCCTGCAATAAATGTGTTTAATGCTGTTTTGTCATAGTGAGATCGCATAAGGGCAATACTTTCAGGGGTCAAATTTGGTTGACTGACTCTCTGATTGATTGTATTTACAAGATATTGTACTCTAGTTCCAAAATTAATTAAATTTTCGTTTTTAAATGGTCTTGTTCTTGTTAACTCTTGCACCAAGCAATCTAGTTCTCTGCGATCTGAAAAACATTGTACTAGGGCAGCCCTTAAAGAAACCCAGTTGGTTAAATCCACCCTGTTTCCTACTAAAAATTCAGCTCTGCCTATTAATTTACCCTGTATGCTATCAAAAATTAGACGATTAAGACTAACGTCTTGAGCTATAGCATAGTCAGCTACTATGCTATCACATTTACTTAAAAATCTGTTAAGGGTTGAGAAATCGCCATCGTATGCTTTGATCGTATTAAGGCGAGATTTAAAAAGATCCCAATTTATTTGTTGTGGCACTGGTGCTGCTGGTGCCGCATTATTATTAGGCATATTGATAAATTTAGATTATTTTTATTTCTTAAACTAAATAATCTAATTATATTTTATTTTAGATTTGAATCTTAAAATCGCTTCAAATGATATATTACTTAAAGATTTTTAAATCCGTTTCTGCTTCGTCGTATTAAATTATACCATTTTCTCTTAACCTATTTTCTTAATTAATATGTCCGCAATTAGACTTGCTTAAAACTAGCTTTTGTTCGCGATGAACCTGCCCTACTTATCTCTCCAGAAACCTTATTCAGAGGGTTCGGGAAGAGGCAAAAAGGAAAGTAGCACTTACAGATTTTTCTGCGACGCTGGTATCCTTTTTCTGATTCACCAAATTTGTCTTCTCCAGGTCTTCGGGGTTGTTAGATCCTTGTGCACTCAAGAGTTAAGACTCACACCACGAAAGTTCGGTTTTTCAACGAAAGTTTGTTAGCCCGTTTAGTACTCGCAAAAGCCCATTTACGTAGTGGTGTACATCCGAACGACTGCGCCAGTTATATTTTGAAAGTCCCGGATTGCTTTTTTAAAAAGTTTTATTTTCGAAAAGCTGAGCTGCTGCTCGTACAAGATCAAAAATGGGAATGAATTTTAGATACAAACAAAACAAATAAAAATAATGCCTTAAAATTAAGATCCCTGGGAAACTGCTGTTTCTGCATCTTCTTGGAACCGCACCTGCTTACATGGTCTTCTTCGTGAGATTTTTGCTTATATAACTCACTGTAAGTGTCTAATAATTTTATTACTCAATTATAATGGTTTAGTATATTTTATCATCGGTAAACGCGTACTTTGAAATTTATTCATTTAGGTGGGCACATTTTTTAGTTCAGTTGGTTTACTGATAAATTTTCTTCTTTACTTTCCGTATTGTATAGCGTCTAATGCTGCCATTTCTCCATCTTAATTTGACAAAGCAGAGCGTCTCCATTAAGTCCCCTAGCACGCTTCACTATTCTTTCGTTCGTAAGCCTCTTAAAAGATCTAGGCTTTATGTTGAAATGGCGAAACGTCGGTAAAAAAGTATTTTCTCTATAATACCTTATGAACTCGAGGGGAATTAGGCAATAAACAAACCAACAGAACCCATTCTAAATAATACTTATATAAATCGGTACATAAAGTAGGCATAGCCTAACATTAGTAAAGCCGTTAAAGTGAGAAAGAATTGTTTCAAAACCTCCTTATAAAAGAGAATTTTACATTGGATATGTGTAGAATGTAAAGCGTTTTGTCTTCTTTAACATTCCTTTTTTATTTTTCGCATTTCTTAGGAAACTTTTTCCAAGAGTTGATTTTCATAACATGTGATATAAGTGTGTGTGATGGACTATTATTTGTTTTATTTTTTTCAAAGTCTGGTAAGCCCGCATTTTTCATAAATTATGCAGCGCCATAGAAACGTGCTTATTCACTATATTCTTTAATTAGTCATTCCTTGCCAAACTATAATTTTCTTGAGCAAAGTGTTGAATAAATATCTGAATCTCTCTCAATAAAATCTTATCCATCTCTTTTAATATTTTAAGCACGTTTATGAATACTTTATGTAAAATGCTTTTTACTTACCGTTGATTCCTCAGAGCTTTCATTTGCTTCTTAGTTTATTTATTAAAAAAAAATATACTGTAATATACTCATTTCTGTGGGCATTTTATTTGCCTTAGCGATTTTTTCTTTTGCTTTGAGAAATTAACAGTGAGATTTACTAAGATCTAAAATAGAACCCCCCACAGGTCTAAATATTTACACCTGTGGGGGGTACTAAATTTTAAAACCAATTTTCAAAAAAACACTTACCCATACAGAGAAGACACAAGTTATTGATTATTTTGTATTGTTATTGCAAAATACCACTGGAACACTGCTTTTTTTCTCAAAATACACCATATTTTAGAAGAAAATGCCCTAAAACTAATTTTTTTTGACAGGTTTCAAAATGGCAAATGGTGAATACGCCAAAAATTTGGCACATAGTAGCTTCATTATTTGTATTTGAGGTTATAAAGTTGGTGATTTTTAAGACCACCTCAGGGGGGTGGTTTAAATTTATAGCCCCCAGAAAGGATTGTTTTGTGGCATTTGGTTATAAGGTCGTTTATAATTTCCCTAAGTAACCCTTTTTACAAGGATAAATTTACCTTATTTAATATCCCAAGTCGTTCATTACCCAAGAAAACGCCATATTTTGAACCCGTTTTCAGCACAAAAAATATATTTATGAGGGCACTACGATGCAAAACAAACATAAGTGAAGGTCACTGATTATGCACGAAAAATATACCAAACAAAAAAACCCAAAACAACCTATATTAATTTATTTACAAACTGAAAGTAAAACATTGAGGTTATCTAAAAGCTCAGTCAAAAAAACTTTCCTTACTCAAAGCCCACTCATTTTAAATCTGTAGCTTTCATTAGTAGAGGTTGGTGCAAGTCAAGATGCAAGCAGGGGTAAAAGATCCGAGTTCGCTGTTTGTGATTGAACACAGTGCTAATATTTTTAAACTGACATTTCGACAGTGAGAGAAGTGTAAAAAACTTGCATTTAACTTTTTTAATACATTTCATAAATAAAAACACCTTTTAAATAAATACAAAATGAATTTATTCCTTATTTTATTATTACTCATCTAAATCGTTGTGTGACATCAAGTATTAATTGGAAAAATTAATGAACAAGGATAAGTTTTAATTAGAGTGTGTTTCCTATTTAAACCCCGCCTGGGTTAAATTTTTTTAATTTTCTTCTCTTCTAAATTGAAAATTTTCTCTTAAATCCAACAAAATTGTGTTAAGATGATTATTCAATAAAAAAATTTATTAAAATTCTTCTTATAAATCAAACTATGTCAAAAACTCAAGGAGAGTTGGTTTAAAATGCTTAAAAACAAAAATATCACTTAAACTTAGGACCGTTCTAAAATAGACAAAACCTTTTTAGTAAATCCCACCGAAAGAGTTTAATATAATGAAGCCCTTGGGCCTCCATTGCTAAACTTGCCCTGCTGTACTTTCCATGCCGCGTATGTGTTTAAAAGGGCTCATCTTCTAAAAATAGATTAGCACAGCGAAATTTTCGTTGAAACCCCACAGGGTAAATTTCCTTTTTGTAATATAGCGCCCTGTGTTCCACACGATAACCTTTGTTCATATATGTATAAGTGTCCTTACTGCTGGGTGAAAACCGTCGCTCTTCAAATCTTAGTAAATAATTGAAAGATAAAAACAAGATTCAAAGTTTTTTTAAAATGCAAAATGTCAAAACTTATTTGTTTCCCAGATTTTGAAATTTCGAACAAAATCCAAATAATGAAAAGTTTTATGCAATTCGTCGTGAACCAAAAACATAGGGCCCTATAAAAAACCCGAAACCAAATTTGGCAGAAACATAATTTGTCAGAATTTAGAAGAAACGAAAATAATTGGTCCGAAAAAAATTGTCCCGAAATGAAATGACGGGAAAATGAAATCGCTAGAAAATATATGCATAGAATTGTCCGAAAATGATTTGAACTGATAGCCACGAATTTAATTGCTATGTTGCCAGGCTTACGGTAGGGAAGAGTCGGAGTAAGTTGTGATATTGTATTAATTTACCCTGTTTACATCCCTCAATCACCCTTTAGCTCCAATTTTTTTCATAATATGACAATCGGTGCACGGGAAGTGTGCCAAAAATGAATCGCAAGATTTGATAGACAATTAGTTTAGTTTAATAAAAAATTGTCAATTTAAATTTGACGCATTCAAGTTTTTTAATACATCTCATTGTGTTTCTGCTACTTTTAAGTATCGGGCATATTATAATTATTTTCTATCAATTTGTGGTTCGGGTGTTTTTCGTTTCTAGAAAATTATTGTCGATATTTTTGGAATTCTGATATTTTAAGGTTTGGGAAAATTATAATCTAATATAAATGAAAATATTTACATAATAAAATTTATAAGATAGCTAAGATTGTTCATGAATGACATTAATTTGAATTTTACGCCCATTTTATTCATTTTAATTTTTGAGCAATTGGCAATACTGATTTTTAATCGCGCATGCTCTCACGATCGGCTTTTGACAAGGACATGCGCAATTTTCACTTCTTCGAAAAAAACCGGCATGCTAACTACGGCGCGGTAAGAAAAGACACGATTTTCTACACATCCAGAGGCAGAGACAGAGAATGGCCGGCCAATAATCCTGCAAGACATCGACAGAAAGACTGGTAATTCGTTCGTGAGACCGTTTGTCAATATTTTCCAAATTTGCTAATTTTCAAGTGATACCATTTTTTTTCTTGTGCCAAATTTTTTCTTATTTAATGCAAACATGAGCATTAAATTGGTCCTTCAGACCGAATCGTGAAACGCCCCAACGAAAACTTCAAGTTGTTTACAGAAATTGGTTTGTGGTTGGTATTCCAAAACATAGATAGCGCTCGTGTCGAGTTTGACAACCGCCAACGTTCTGGATCAAAATCGTGCAGTGATTGCGTTCAAATATTGTTGAGCTGTGTCAATCGACCATTTTCTAGTCTCTGCTTTGTTATTAAATAAAAGTTGGGTTAGGTACTTCGTGTTTTTTCAAAACAAATTTTCTTTTGGTATTTTTTCGCAAAAGGTGCGTGAATTTTTTTTTGTGAGTTAAGTTGTGGTGAGTCTTCCGCTTGATTTTTTGTCATGGTTGGATGAATATTCGAAGCATTTTCTCACTGTTTTTTTGCGATTAAATACGTGCTTTAATTACAGATTTTCACTATATTTGTGATAAATTTAATTTGTTAAGATGAGTGACGAGCAGTTGTGTGCTAAACTGATAAAAAAGCGTGAAACATTTATCAAACGCATAAAAAACCTGTGTACATTAGCAGTAGAATGTCAAACTGATGGGTCTAAGAAAGGTAAGTTGAAAGCAGGCCTTGAAGATTTTCACACTTGTGTTGCATAATTTGAGTCTCTTCACCTTGATATTGTTTGTTTACCAAAGGATGAAGACCTAGATGCTCAGCATGCAATAGGTTCCAAATTTGATGATATGAAATATACTGTCAATTCAATTGGTCGGGATTTGTGTTCCCCAGATGATGCTAAAGGTAGTGTGAACCAATCTATTGTGCTTCAACAGGGAATAAGTCAGGCATTAGACCTTCCTAAAATAAATGTGCTCACCTTTTCAGGTAATCATAGAGAGTGGCCTACCTTCTTTGATCTTTTTAGGACTCTCGTCCATGAAAAAGGTAACCTTACAAATATACAGCGTTTTCAGCACCTGCAATTAGCTGTGAAGGGGGAGGCTGCTGAAGTTATCCGTAATATTTCTTTGACGGAGAATAATTATACAATAGCATACAATGCCTTAACTGAGCGATATGAAAACAAACGAGCACTCGCAACAGATTATTGGCTGGCAATGTATAACGCCCCTACGGTAAAAGATAACTCACCTCCTGATTTAAGGAAATTAATTACTACATTTACTCAAAACATGGATGCCTTGAGTTCCATTGGTGGAATAGATCTGTGGGATTTTACAAAGTTGAGCCTTATGCTTCAAAAAATAGACCTCTCTCTTAAAACTAAGTTTGAAATTGAATACAGCAACAAAACTTTTCCCAAATATGTACATTTAATGCAGTTTTTGAATAGGACCTGTCGTGCGTTAGAGAATAGTGTCTTGACGAACCAAAACCAAATATTTCTAGTCCTAAACAATTTAATAATAGATCAAGGAAGATACCTCTCACTAAAGCCACCCCTGTTTTAACAACATCTACTGCTCCTTCTCAAAATTGTAATTTTTGTAAATCTGGATCTTTCCATTTGTTGTTTAAATGCAAACAATTTCTAGAAGCTGATGTGCCAACAAGGAATGAGTTTGTTAAGAACAATCATCTTTGCTTCAATTTTTTTAACTCACACAATGATTTTTCTTGTACAGTAGCGAAGTTTTGCAAAGAATGTGGACAAAAGCATAATACGCTTCTCCATTTCCCAGGAAGAAAACCTTGGTCAATTGAGAATAACCAGAATAGTGAGATTGAGGTAACTAGGGACCCACCCCAGAATGCATCCAATTCCCAGGATCGTTCGTCCACTGGAGCCCAATATTATACTAGTTTGTATCCTATCCAAGGTACTCCGTTGTTTGGCACCACAGAAGTGTCTGTGTGTGACCCCCACTCCAAATTGTTGACATGTAGAGTCATGCTTGATTGTGCTAGCCAAATCAGTTTTATATCTCTCTCTTGTGTACAGCGTTTAAATTTACAAATTAAACCAACTCATGTGCCAATCCAAGGAATTAATAATATGTCAACATCATCCAGTCTAGGTTCAGTTGACATAAAACTATCTCCAAAAAATTGTTTAGCTCCTAATTTCCAATTTACTGCTGTTTTAGTGCATTCTATATGTGAATTGACTCCTACATCCACTGTTAACTATTCCAGATGGAAATATATAAAAAATCTTGAATTAGCCGACCCTAATTTCTCCAAGCCCAAAGACATTGACGTGTTGCTAGGTTTTATAAAGGGCCTCAACGGTGGTCCCTGCGCAATTAAGACTGTGTTTGGTTGGGTGTTGATTGGTGGAATAAATTCGTCCAAAAGTGAATTTGTTTCCCTATGTACTACAATATCCAATGAATCTTCCATTGACTCAAACTTGCAAAAGTTTTGGCAACTTGAGTGTGTTCCTCACAACATATCCTTGACTCTAGAGGAACAGAAATGTGAAGATTTCTTCATTTCATCGCATTCTAGAGATTCTAGTGGTCGATACATTGTTCGACTTCCTTTTAAGGACAGTTTTCCTGAGCTGGGTGACACCAAGGGCCAAGCACTCCATCGCTTTAATTTGCTTGAATCTAGATTGAATAAAAATCCAACTCTCCGTACCTTGTACTGTGATTTTATGAGAGATTACTTAGATCAAGGGCATATGCAACTTTGTCCATCATCTGACTTACCGTCCTACCATTTTCCACACCATGGCGTTGTGAAGTATGATGATGGCTCTCCGAAGATTAGAGTGGTGTTCGAGGGATCAGCTAAGGGCTCCAATGGTGTTAGTTTGAATGATGTGTTCCTAGTTGGTCCAAAGCTACAGAATGACATTGTCAAAATCTTAATGTGTTTTAGATTTTTTCCAATTGTGTTCAGCACTGACGTCCGTCAGATGTACAGAAATATAATTGTGGACCCCAGAGATGTTCATTATCAAAAGATTTTGTGGAGATTTGATTCTGCTAGTCTCATCCAAGAGTTCAATCTACTTACTGTGACCTATAAGTTAAACTACAGTCCTTATCTGGCCATTCGCACATTGCACCAACTAGCAGCAGACCAGGGAAAGGAATATCCATTGGTCTCAAACATTCTCATGCATTCCACATACGTGGATGATATAATTGGATTTGCCAACTCCATTGACGAAGCTTTAGAGTTACAGAGGCAACTAATTGGTTTATTGAGTTGTGCAAAGTTTGAATTGCGAAAATGGACTTCAAATTGCAAGGATTTGCTAATTTCTGTACCAGAAAATCATCAAAGAAATATTTCTTTCTCAGATAAGGACAATTCTCTCGTAAAAATTTTAGGTCTTCAGTGGAACCCCATTTCTGATGTGTTCTCCTATTCCATAAAGCCCATAGCTAGAAACTGTACAAAACGTGTCATCCTATCCAAGATCTATGACCCCCTAGGATTTGTTGCCCCAGTTGTGTTAGTGGCCAAATGCTTGATCCAGCGTTTGTAGATTCAAGAGGTTGATTGGGATGAAGTTCCATCCCTGGATATAATCAATAAATGGCAATTATATGTCTCTGAACTCCCATTATTGTCTTCTATTTCGATTCCCCGTTGTGTGATGATGGAGGATGCTGTTATCACCGAATTGCATGGCTTCAGTGACGCATCTTTGTTAGCTTACGGTGGTGTTATTTATGTAAGACAAATTAATTCGCAAGGTGATATATTTATTTCCTTGCTTTGTGCCAAAAGTAAAGTTTGTCTATTGAAAATAGTGTCAGTTCCAAGACTTGAACTCTGTGCCGCTCTATTGTTTTCCAATCTTATGCACTATGTTGTGACTACCTCTCCAATAAAATTTGATTATAATTATGCTTGGTCAGATTCCAGTGTGGCTCTTTATTGGATAAAAAATCATCCATCCCAATACCGACCTTTTGTGGCTAACCGTGTATCCCAAATTCAGGATAAAGTCCCTCCAAACCGTTGGTTCCACATCAGTGGTACTGAAAATCCAGCCGACTGTTTATCGAGGAGTCTGTTGCCTAGTCAATTTATTGATCACCCATTGTGGTTTACCGGACCTCCATGGTTGAAATCGTTCAATGAATTGTGGCCAACTACTTTTGATTTTGATCCAAAATCCAATCCCAGCATTTCCCAAAAAGAACGAAAAGTTGTGTTGACTGTGGCTGGCTCAAAAGGATTGTTTCTTCTGCCATTATTTAAAAAGTTTTCATCTTTGAAAACCATAAAGGCCATTGTTGCATATTTTCTTCGTTTTATTAGTGCTCTTAAGAAACAATCTGCCCCAGAATCCCAGGCCTTGAGTTCTAATGAACTCTATAACTCTATGTGTTTAATTGTGAAATTAGAACAAGAGGAGTCTTTACCCGAGATCCTGAAGAATCTGCGTGAAAATAAACCTTGCTCCAAGCCACTTAGAAAGTTAGCTCCTTTTTTGGACTCAGCGGGAGTTATCAGGGTAGGCGGCAGGCTGCGCAACGCGGACTTGAAGTTTGACACTAAGCACCCTATGCTTCTTCCAAAGGATCACCATCTAACTTCTTTGATTATTGAGTACGTTCACCAAAGTCATGGCCATCCAGGTCCTCGACACCTTCAATACTTGTTGAGACAACAGTATTGGATAATGTCCGTAGGTCGAGCAGTACATTCCCTAATTTCAAAATGTTTCAGGTGTGCTCGAGTGAAGCCAAGCTCCTTTTCTCCATTTGTGGGTGATTTACCTCAAATTAGAGTGTCTCAAGTGAAACCTTTCTCGCATTGTGGCGTGGACTACATGGGTCCAATTGCAATAACCATGTCGAGAAGGCGTGGCGTCCAAAGCCAAAAGGGCTCTATTTGTATCTTCATATGTATGTCCACAAAAGCCATTCATCTCGAGGCTGTGTCTGATTTAACATCGGAGGCATTTTTAGGTGCCTTTCGGCGATTTGTGGCTCGACGTGGCCGATGTAATGATGTTTACAGTGACCAAGGGTCAAACTTTGTAGGGGCACTTGGTTTAATGAGGTCGTATCTTCAATCCTCGGCGGAGAAATTGTCCATTAAGTGGCATTTCAACCCGCCTTCAGCTCCCCACTTCGGAGGTTTGTGGGAGTCCGTGAAAACTCAATTGTACCATATTATTCGTCATCAAGTTTTATCTTTTGAGGAGATATCAACTGTGTTAGCTCAATGTGAGGCGGTGCTCAACTCGCGTCCTCTCTGCGAGTTAAGGCCAGATCAAAATGAATTGGAGAGCCTAACCCCAGGCCACTTCCTCACGCTTGAGGCTCTAACGGCCCCTTCAGATGAGAATGTAATTGATGTTCCAACAGATCTTTCAAGGTTTCTGGAAGAGGTGGTCGTTGGAATACTTAACTGCGCTTCAACAGCGACAAAAATGGAATCTTCCTGGTTCGCCTCCCACAGTGGGTTCATTGGTTGTTATAAAGGACAATAATCAACCTCCACTTCGTTGGGTTATGGGTAGAATTGAAAAAATATATCCAAGTCCGGATACCATTCCCCGGGTTGTGAAGGTTAGGACGTCAAAGGGTTTTTTGGACCGTCCCTTAGTGAAGGTTTGTCCACTACCCTCTAAATAATAACGTCATCAACCAACAGCAAACTTCTCCGTGTATTGTATGTGTAATATAGAATTTTTCTTTTCTTTTTGGGTAAAACTGCGATAAGGAAACCAAAGGAATCACATGGTTTCTCATGTTATTTAAACTTTTTTTTGAAAAAAATAAATGTATTTTTTAGTGGGCGGTAATGTTTATGAATGACATTAATTTGAATTTTGCGCCCATTTTATTCATTTTAATTTTTGAGCCATTGGCAATACTGATTTTTAATCGCGTATCGGCTTTTGACAAGGACGTGCTTAATTTTCACTTCTTCGAAAAAAAAACCGGCATGCTAACTACGGCGCGGTAAGAAAAGACACAATTTTCTACACATCCAGAGGCAGAGACAGAGAATGGCCGGCCAATAATCCTGCAAGACATCAACAGAAAGATTGATTAGTCGTTCGTGAGACCGTTTGTCAATATTTTCCAAATTTGCTAATTTTCAGGTGATACCTTTTTTTTCTTGTGCCAAATTTTTTCTTACTTAATGCAAACATGAGCAAAGATTTATAGTCCATATCCTGACAGCCTAAAGTCAAGAACTATTAAAGGGTTTAAAAAGCATTTAGAACTGCAACTTTTTATTGAACAACAAAACTAGTTTATAAATTATTGGTTTAAGTGCCCATATTAATTAACATAATAAATATTATATTATATAAACATATAGTTTTTGGATTTTGATTTATATATAAATAATAGTAGGTACCTCGCCATTTTTTATATTTTATAAACGTAAATTGTAATTAATAATTGTAATTATTAAGCTGCATGTATAAATGTTTTTTTTTAATTATGGGGATTACGTGAGAATCGTTTTTCTTATGTTCATTTTTTTTTGTCCCTTAAGATGAAAAACAGAGGGAATTTTACTCTAGTGGTAAAATAACCACCTGATCTTCGGCGTTTTTCTAGCTCCAATTATTATTTTATTATATTATATTGTTTGTATTCTTTTAATGCTAGAAAATAAAGACCTATTTATTTACCTATTTATTTATTATTTTCTGGGTTTTTTACTTTCGTTCATATTTCGTTTCGGACGTTTTATTTTCTGTTTAACTGTGTTTTGGTTTTTGTAAATTCTACTTTTTTGTAGTGTCCCTTAATAATGACAGATTTATTTAGTTATTGTGTAAAAATATCAACCGCTATATTGAAATTGGACCGGAGAATTTTGATACGAGCAGCAGGTACTTACTTTATTATATATGCTTATTATGTAGGCTTACTTTATTATGTATGCATTTTACCTTTAATTTATTAAATCCTTATAAAATATTATATCCGTTCAAAATTTAAAACGTAAATATATCAAAAAAATATCTAGAGAGTATTTGGTATTTTTTATAAAGCTCATTTTTTAAGGAATTTATAAATGCTAAAATATAGAAGGCGTTTACCTTTTTAAACAATTCGCCAATTTTAAGTAACCCTTTATTTTTAATAATAAAATAGTTGGTGAGTGTTCCACTTATAAGAAAAACCGGTTGTCTACAAATTTTAAGAGGTCATTGAACCCGTAACCTCATATTTTTACACGAATTATCCAGGCAGCTATTCTATTGAATAACTTTTAAAATATTGGCGTACATTTCCTTTAACTAGAATGAAACTATTTATGTTCGGGTATGTAAGAAGTCAGTTTTTTCCGTCGAACTAGACTAATAAATTTACCCTGTTTTGAAAAGGCGACACAGCTCATTTTAAGATAGAGAAAGATTATATTCACAAAAAGTCAGGCATAATTCGATATTTATGGGTCTGTTACATAAACAAGAGCCTGTGACCCACACTTTACTAGCGTTGGGTGTTTCAGAACGTTTTAAAACTGTGGGGTGAAAAGTGTTAAGAGGTAAAAATTAACTGTGCTTGTGTGTGTAACTGGTCTTGGATTACATTTTCAAAAGGTGAGTTTTCTCACAGAGTATTTCGATTTTCCTTATTTTATATTTATTTTTATGTTCTTTTTGCCAATTTTACATCCTAAAGCATTTATTCACCAATATATAAAAAATACAGTAATTTGGATATTTTGTGGTTAAGCTATTAATTTAAAATATTGAAAGGAATGGACATATACACCTATGAATATTGCAAAGTGCTTGAGTTGCATATTACCTTACCTCTTTTGCGCAAAACGGCCGTCTAGCGTGTATTTTAGTTGCCGATGTGGAGTGCTTGAGCCACTAGGCATTGTCCGAGTCCTTACATTTTTTTTGCACTGTTATAACGACGGATGTGTTCCGTCGGGTGCGCTGCAGTAATGCAGATATTTTGTTTTGTACTACTGAAGTGGACGAGCCACGTAGTACGTTCCTCTAATACCTTTTCCCAACCTCCTAGTACTTTAACGAAGTACTGCCCTTGACCTAGCGCGTCTTTGTACCAATGTGCACAGTGCAAAATAGACAGTGCTAGAGTCTTTTTCAACTGAATCTATTACTGATGTGGAGTGCTTGAGCCACTAGGTAAAATATTCTTATCCTACCTGTATTGTGGAGTGCTTGAGCCACTTGCAGATGACCTTTTTCCGTACTATTGGTATAGTACATAGCCTAACCTTAACCACTATCCCATCATTACTCCATATAGGAGTATTTCAGCACTAGCACGATTTTGTTACGCTTGTGGGTGACAGACACAATGCGGTTTGGTTTAATTAAATTAAATTAAATAGAAGTATCAATAATAGTCATTAATTAATTGTCTGACTTCAGTACTATTTTAGTACTTTCATTTATACAACCAGTTTATTACTGTTTAGTCTTAAAAATTGATATTAACGCTTGTTTATTAGCGTTACACTGAATAAATTCATAATAAAGGTAAATTGAATGCTCAGGTTACTCTTTTAATTTCAGGTATGTCACCTCTCATGTCACACATCACCCAGACACAACAGTAATTTTTATAATTTTACTTATACAAATCATTTCGTAAGTACAAGTACATTATCTTGGAATTTATTTAAATTGGTCAGTCCTGATTATTTTTAATAGACGCCCTATATATAAAAATTATTGTTACCGCCATTTAAATTAATATGTCGTTCTTCAAGTTTGTAAAAAAAAAATGACTCACAGGTAAAAATAAATAAAATACATCTATCGATATTTAAATAAAGCAACAAGTCCTTCAATATACCTTTATGTGATGTAATCATGATGCCTCCGAATCTGTAGGCCAGCTGTAAATCATATCGACCTCGTGTTTTATATAAGTACGTACATATTGTTTAGATCAGACAAAAATGTCTTCTTCCAGGAAACTAAATCAAACAAAAGTTAATTTATAGTTTTTTTGTTTTAAATATTGCTATTGTTTTGAAAAGTACTTTTTCCAAATTTACTGTGTTCTTGCTAAGGACTTCAGTATATGTCATATTCGTACAGCTACGGGCGCTAAACTCGTTTTGAAATAATTTTCGGAAAGCGCTGGGCTCTCCGGCGGATCAAAAATTAGATATTTGAAATGAGATCTAAAAATAGAGATTGGGTTTTGTGTTCGAGTAAAAAATGGCGTATGCGTGCTGATTTATTATTAAACGAAATTAGAAAACTCAAAAGGCAATATTTTTAGTAATTTTGCATTTTTAATTCAAGGCAAAAACTCTGTTTCCGAAACATGGTATAGATTGTGTAATGATTTTTTCGACTAGCTGAGAGATGAAATAAATAGTGTTATTTTCCAAAGTTAACCAATCAATTTGTAACGAACCTTATAACATTTAATGAAATACTCAACTTCTTTTAGAACCTTGCTGTACCTTTGAGTGACAATCATGGGCGTAGGGAGGGGGGGGGGGCAGGAGGGAGCCATGTATTTATAAAAGAAATGTTTTAAATTTTTAAGCGAGGACTTTTTTTCAGACATGGAGAAATTTTTTACAACCAATTTATTGTTCAATTTTTTTCACTTTTGATATCAAGGTACCTATATATTTAAAGTTTTATTATTTCCCAAAAAACAGTTTGCCCCCCCCCCTTGAAGAATATCCGGGCTACGCCCATACTTCTAACGCTACTGATACTGTCCCATACAACTATCAAAGGATTAAATATTAACCAGTTTTATAAAGCGTTAGCCGTACGGCTCGAGGAACCACCATTTAAAACCAGTGGTGTAAACAGAACGCGGGAGAGGGGGGTTAAGCCCTTCTTTAGACCATTTGTTTCACGCTTCCCTCCCTCCCCCAAATCAGACTTCTGTGTACGCCACGGAAAAAAAGCGATATGTTTACATTAAAAGTTTTATTTTAGCTTTGATCATCCATCGCCTTTGTTCTTAAATAAAAACTAAGACGTCTTTTCGCGACCGACGATTTCGAAACCGCTTTGAAAACATGCGTAAAATGTTATTTTGGCGACGAAACGGTGACGTCACGGTTCAAAGCATTTCTAAGGATTTCGAAAGCGCCTCAGCCGCCGTTTCAAACACGGTTGAATATGGCGGTACTTGTCAATTTTTAGCAATAATGAAAATAGGCCAAGGTTATCTAGCAGCGACAAAAAAAGGCTTACTTGTGGATCTAGGTCATCCATTTCGAAAAATCACAAAAAAAACTTCCAAATCCAAAAAACGAGAAGCCACACAAACACAGCTTAATGTCACTCAATAATTGTCATTTTGGCGATCAGTGGCGATGGTTCGAAACGGTGACGTTGCAGTTGAAACGGTGACGTATGTTTTCAAAATGTGCTTTCGAAAACATCGGTCGCGAAAAGACGTCTCTAAATTGGATACCATATAAAAATATCCACTCGGAGCATGAAGGGTGCAGTCCCTGGCATCCTGCCCAATAACACAACAGTTGCATTAAAGTTTTATACGATATGTCTTGGCCTCAGATATTGGATTACAGTTCTTGCATGTTTATGCCAAAAGCTTCTACTGCAGATCTAAGATAGAAAGAACACAAATTAAGAATAGAATTTTTTGGTGACAAAATATATTAGCGTTAAACAAATGTGTATTTTTTAAATTTCTAAAGGTTAATCCCAAAGAAATGCACCACCAAGGCTGTGATATTTGAATTTAAAAATAATTTTTGCAGTTATTAGTGGTGCAAGTTGAAGAAATTGAAATTGATCGTTGTTTTTTGGGTTGGCAACTATTTGTAACCTTCTAATTACTTTACTACTTTTTGAGTAGGCATAGCTTCTAAGTTGTGAAAGTGACCACTGCAAACTGTTGTGAACTAAACAATTTTTTGATGTGAGAAGATTTTTTGTTATATTAATTTATAGTCTAGGGGAAGTGTAACTTCGGTACGAAAATCTTAGCATAGTAGATTTTGTGATGTTATATGAAAGCTGAGTCTCCCCAGATTACGAATCCGCCGGATGACATTGGTACAGAAAAATGAGTATTTTTGAAAAAATAATTTATTTTCTATTTCTTCAAAACAGTTTTTTGACAGCACGTAAAGCAAAAAACTCACCGCTCTAAAACTATCTAAAATAAAATAATCTTATTTGGTATCGATTTAGAGGTTTTTGGAAACAAGTAACCAAAATTTTTCATCAATATCACGTAAAGTGACATTTACAGGATTTTTAACAGCTTTCAAGAACATAACGACTATGATAATAGTAGCTCTCCACTAAAAGTCTTGAGAAAAATCTAAAATTTAGGTCAAACTAACCAGTATCTTTTGGATCACTAAAATAATAATAGCCATTTTTATTTACTTAAAAGCTGTCAAAAATATATCGAATGTCAATTTATATATATTTTTGTTAAATGAATCAAACTTGTTACTTTCAGCTATCTATTATAAATGGTAAGTAATTTTGATTCAAAATGAACATATTTTGTATTTTAAATGCTGTCAAATGTCATTTAATGCCATTTTTAATGGCAGATACAAGATCCTTACATCAAAAGTACCTATAAAAGTTGTTAAAAGCAACTAATTCTCGTAAAAGAAATAAAAAATAATTAATTTTTCAAAAATATCCATTTTTCTGTACCAAATGGCTGTCAAAAATGTGTCAAATATCATTTTAGGTAGTTTTTGATGGACGATTCGAATTCGTCGTATTCGAAAAACCTATAAATTAATATCAAACACCATCAATTTGACTGTAGGGTGTCGATTCTTGAATTTTAGACGGACGTTCGTGTGGTGGATGATCACTTAAAGGATGTGAACAATCTCAGGGAACGATCCCATCCCCGTCGCTGGTTGTTCGTATTCTTGAATGCAGCCGAAACATGTCCAATGCTGCCAGTTTGCTTTTTGAGCGATTGAACTAATTTTCGGTGATTTTTTTCTTATTTTTTTGACAGTTATCAGTTATCCAAAAACAGTCGTTGAATTGAAGGTGCAAAATAAACATATGACGAACTACTAAAAAAATTACTTTTTGTTTAATTTTTTTTCATTCCACCTTACACGCAGGCTATAAGGTCCTTTTTTTATATTTTGTAAAACTAATCTTTTCTTGCTGTTCCCAAAAAGGGAGTGTCTAAAGAGCCGACAATTCCGCTGAATAATCGTTAGGCTAAAGAGCCGACAGTAATTATTTAGTAATTTTTAACTACATGAATCCAACCCAACTGAAACAGATTTAAACAAACCCCAAAAAAAAAAGTTTAACCCCCCCTTAAAAAAAACGCCAGAAAAGGATTCAGGGTCCTTTAGGGGCCCTAGAAGGTGCCTACATTTTTTTTATGCCAAAAAGTAGTGTTTTTTTGGGTTGTTTTAACTTTGAATAAGTTGGTACTCGACAACCGCCACAGATAAACCCTACATGATATATTTTTTGAATCAAAACTTTAAAAAAATTGGCTTTTATTAAAAAAAGAGAACCTCATGGCTACCCTGCGTCTAGTGTGGGAAAAAACTGAAATTGTGACAGAAATCTACCTAATTTTATGAGTAATTCCCTTTTTGATTGAGCTTTTTGTGACAAATAATAAAAAAGGTTTTCTAAGTGGGACTTTATAAGCGGTCACCTTCTACATAACTGAGTGTAAATGAAAGGTCTCATTTTTAAGTTATTAAAGGCTATAGATACAGCCAACTGTAGATTTTTTTTTAAAAAAAAGGTACTTATGTGGAGATTCTTGTTTTTCTGTCAGTGACCTTAGTTCAGGAAATATCGAAGCGACATTCAAAATGGGTCATGTGAAATCTCCACTTTTTGTTTAATTGGTTTAAAGTTTAAAGTGCTTTCTATAGAAAAAATTCTAAAAAAACAAAAAAAAAACTTAACAGTAAAGTTATTTATTTGTTGTCAAATAAACATCATAATTGGCTGAACTTTGAATGGAAGGCACTTTTTGTAAAAACTAAAACACAGCTTGGAGCACTCAATGTGTGGCATACATGTTTTCCAACACTTTCTTGGTAGGAACCATGTGTTGTATTTTGAACGGTCTTCTTTCAGTAACCAGTACCATCTCGCAGGTTTCTTTTTTTTTGCCCTGCTCGCAAATTTAATAAGAAAATTAATAAAATAAGAGCTTATAAGTATGAGATATTAACTTGCAGCAGGTTTGCGCAGCTGCATCATGCACAATTGACAAACATAATGAACTTTCTATCAATCCTTTTCTATTCATATATGTGAGAAAGAGACAGATATATAAGATTAAGTAGCTTCATAAACCATGCTTTAGAGGATTAAACTAGGTTAACCTATAACTAAGGATACATGTTAACTGTGAAAATTGGATACTTAATTAGTTTTTGAGTTATGAAGAAACCCCAATTCGCCCATAAAGCTAGTATATCCATGAATGTCCCGTATATATCCAGTGGACATCCATCAGAAGTGATTATTTATCACACTTGGATGTCTGTTGCAACTCCATCAATGTATATCTATTTTTTATGGGTAACATTGATGGAGCACATATACATCACTGGATGTCCATTGAAGGTATGTTTCATGTATGATCATAAATGGGATAAAAGTTAAATATCCATTAGAGGCGTTCATGTATGTCCATTAAAAGAATATCATTTGCACATCCAATGGATGTTGGATGAATATGAATATATATGCCGATGGATATCCATTGGATATATATATCCATGGGATGTTATGTAGCTTAATTTGTATGTTTTCACATTATACTCAATCAATATGTATAAAAAATCAAGCATTTTGTTCTTTCATATATCACGCTCTTAGTCAGAACAGAGAACATGCTCTATGAAAGAAAAAGAAGACAATCTTTTCAATATGTGTTGAGTATGATGTGAAAACATACTATATATTGCACTAGGTATATTAATTTATTGCTTACTTTTGTGTCAATGGACAAGTCTGATGCCCTTCAGCACTCGAGGTGACTTGTTGCGCCAGATCCGCCTCGGCCTCCTCTAAATAATATATAACTCTATTCACGAGCCATATTTCTTCTGGCTCCATCATTTTTACCGAGAATATTTATATAAAAAAAGACAAACGAAATAAAAACCGAATCACTATAATGAAACAAAGGTTAGGTTACAAATTAACCAAACAAACATTGCTTTCTGCGCAAGTTTCGTGCGATTACAGCGCCATTCTCCTGCCTCATACCAGTAGAACTTTCACCTGCGAATTTTGGACGGACGGGAACACTCCTCGCGCGTTCAAGAATACAGACTAGAAATTTTTTAGTGAGAACAATCCCATATGTGACCATCCCTCGATTCAAGAATCGACACCTAGGTAGACAAAAAATAGAAAAATCGAATTTACTTCATCCCGCCATCTTGGATATTTTGCTAAATATCTCAAAACGCTCAACATTTACGAGATGTCATCCGGCAGATCCATAATCTGGGGAGTCTCAGCTTTCATATGACACCATAAAATCTACTATGGTAAGAAAATCCGGGTTCGATTAAAAATCGCCACTTATCCCCTTGGCTATTAAAAATTTTATTTCTGATTATAATCCATTTGCGCGCGCCCAACTGTTTTCATCTCACCATTTGTTTGTGTTATATTTGCAACTAACCAGTTGTGGTAATCTGGTGTATATTTCATAAAGTTTGTGTTTACTATCGATTTGTCGTAGTTAATAGCCCGACTCGATGATGAACTCTGTCTGAAACTAGTTTGTGGCAGAACTAGTGGGATAGGCTAAAAATCTAAAAGTTTTTTCTTTTCGTAAATTCGCTTTTTTTAAACGATTTTATTTAACTTCACAGAGCTTTGCTGTTTGTCAAATCTTGCGAATCATTTCTGACACACTTCCCGTGAACCGATTTTAATGAAATTTGGCACAGTATGATTATAGTAATAACATTTAGGGGGCAGTGGTTGAGGGGTGTAAAGAGGCTAAGTTCAGAACTTTGTTATGAAAACAGGTTTTCATGTGATAATACAATTTTATGAAAAAAAAATCAAGGGGTTAGATCAACCCTGCCAAGTTTGGTAATCGTAGTTTGAGAAATCTTGATGAAAATGATAAAAGAAATATGCAAGAATATGTTTGCTTGGGTTTTTTCAATTTTTCTGGTAGAAGGAGTGGTTTAACACTTTCTTATTGACAGACAATTAAATTTGCAACATTTTTCCTATTTGTCACTTTTGACAGTCTGTCACCGTTTAGGAGTTATCCAAGAAAACCGCTTTTTAGGAGTTTTTTGGAGGTTATATAGAAATGACAGTTCCCGAGCGGGTAGGAATGGGGACTTTTAATATGTTAAACGGTGGACCGTCCTAAGCTTCTTAATGAAAAAAATTGTTGGGTTCGAATTTTTCCCTCTATTCAGAAAATTGATATTATAACATAACTTAAAAGAATTAATTATTTTATTAAATTAATATTAGTAGTACTAGTAGTAGTAGTAGTAAGGGGCGGCCCGCAGGCCTGGCAATTAGGCCTCTTCATGGGCCCTTTCTGCCACACCCCGTCTCGCACCTTTATCCTCCCACCCTCTACATATCCTGCCTCTCTCTCTCCGGGCCTTACATTAAAGCAAATTTTGATCGTCGGGGGCAAAGGGCTTTTCCAAAAAATTTCCCCACAAGAATTTTGCTCAACTTTTTTAAGATGATGGAATTTTTGCATAGTATTATTTTTCTTTGTTTTGTTCTTGATGTTTTTAACTCCAGATTGTTATTCATTAATAAATAATATTCAAGTATACACAATGGTAAGTAATATTCTGCACATCACGAAAATAAATTGAAATTGATTTTGATTAATTTTCCGATCGAGCTATTTTTAGAGTTTAAAATATAAGAAGATTCTCTGGCGCGCAATAAGTAAAAAATTCCGGAGCAATGAGATGCAGCCAGCCGTGTTTCCGGAAAACTAATACCTACCTGCTCGATATTAAATAAGGACCAGGGGATGATGAGAAAAAGATTGGTAGTTGTGCCATGATAATTTAAGATGAAATAGGTAAAATACATACTACCTATTAGTGTTTATAAAACTAAAAACAATAATAAAGGTGGGTTCATACAGAAATAAAAATAACATAAGATAACATGAGAAAAGAGAAAATAAAAAATAAAATAAAAAATAAGAGTTCACCTTATGTTACAGCTTGATGGCCTTCATACAGCGAGAAAAATAAGATAAGATAACATAGAATAACAGAAAGATGGCAAACAAGGCCGTTATAGAATCTCATACATTGTTGCTTATGCATTTTATTCCAGGCTTACTTGATTAGAAAAGTTATTAACGTTATGTCTTTTTTTCGGAAAAAGCAACGGTAGCATTAGTTCCAACTAATAGACACGCTTAAAAGCATTAATTCATGAGACGATCGAAGAGTTAAAAAGTTCTTACGAAGCACGCGCCAGGGTCTTATAAAAGTTTCATGAAAATTGGACCAATACTGTTAACAGCGTTACCTCAACAACACACAACGTTTCCCGAACGTCTTATTAAGGTTCCTGCATAGAGCGTTCCAGAAAAACGTTTCTCAAACGTTCCATATTCAGATTGTCGGCTATTGATCAGTTATGTTTGCTTTTCACGATCTTTTGATTTGATCGTTCCTTAAAATTTCCTTGTGTTGTTAGGGTAGCTATAACCTGGTTTTACAGGATTTTTCGGTCAACATTTTTTGTTTTGATATCGGCTGTTGACCAGTTTTTTGACACTGACAATGACAGTTTCATTTAGCTTTTGTGTTTAATTGTCAGCCGCCATATTGAAATTGGTCGGAAGAATTTGGAATGGGGTGTACCTATGTTTCAGATTTACCGGACGCTATCTAAAGGGGCATTTACACAGACGAGCTTTCCTTTGATGTTTGAAATGCCGACAAACATTTACACGAGCCTTTTTGGAAAAATGTTCGAGGAAAAGCTCGCGCAAAAGCTCGTAAAAAAGTCAAAAAGCTCGCGAAGATGTTCCCGATAATGTTGGAGCAAAATTTGTTTTGTTTTTGTTAACTAAAAACAGAAAAACTAAAAATTAAGTTTTTAAGTTTTAATGCGATAGCTATTTTTAGTAAAGTTCTTTCCGACAGAAAACCGATTTGATGCAGAAGTTTAATTTTTACCCCATATAGGTAACCAAGGAACGTCCAGTTCTGGGGTTGTCAAAAAAGGAAAGAGAGCAAATAATATTTAATGGCGAAGGAGAAGGTAATAAAAGTGATTCTTTTCAAATTTAAAATTTTAACATTTTTTAAAACCTCCCATCAAAAAAAAAATAGCTACCTACTCTCCAGAACGGTTCCCTAAAAATATGCACCTGCATTTTAATAAGTACTTACTTCGAATGATGTATTTCGTTTTCTTTTTTAATGAAACAAAACAAAGAAAATAACAGATTCTATTCTTTCCATCTATAGTAAACTATTAATAGTTGTGACAATCATTACATTACAAACTCACTTAGAACCTCCGACAGCCAATAACAATATTTCGCTTGTCGTCGGCTTTTTTTGATAAAAATATAAAAACAGCATTTGTGAGAGACTAAAGTAAAAATACAATATTAAATCTAAACCAATATTACCTACATAAATATTACCTACTTGTTGTTATGATTGTTATTAACGTTAATGTTTATATTAACTGCACTGCAATTATATTATATCATATTAATGAATATTATTGCACTTGCACCGTTCTTCAAACTTCTTAAACTGAGATTTAGTTGTCAACTTACCTTACCTTGGCAACCAAATCTTTCGCACACTTTTCGAATATAGTCGAAATTGTCTACCACCCGACATTATTGTGACATTTTGTTTTTGATAGAGTGCCTTAAGGGCGATAAATAATATAAACTAAAGCGTCTTTTTATCCCTCGATGAATTGTATCCGTCCCTTCGGTCGGGCACATACTTTTCGGCTCGGGATAA
Organism: Oxystoma pomonae; assembly: GCA_963921995.1. Classification (NCBI taxonomy): domain Eukaryota; kingdom Metazoa; phylum Arthropoda; class Insecta; order Coleoptera; family Brentidae; genus Oxystoma; species Oxystoma pomonae. Next base: position 22,826,298 of record OY998164.1, on the reverse strand, counting down.
AAAGTTACACTTTAGTCCCTTAGTGTATAATATATTATTCTCATCTTTACAAATATGTTCTTAAAAATTTGCCCGAACATTTGCTCGAACATTTACCCGAACAAAATCTTCAGATTTTTTGCCCGAGCTTTAATTTGTACGAGCCTGCTAGTTCTGCGTAGATTCTCCTCTAGTTTTTTCAGTTGCATGATTGCAAGTGATCGGTATTCGACAGGAGCGCTACTATCGTCTGGTGCAAAACAATTCGCCCTCCTTATTAAAACTGCCGCATCAGATTCGGATTTGCATTTCAGTTGCCGCCAGCCAGTAAAATGCCGGGAACAATACGAAGAATTTCTGCAAATTGCAGACATTCCAAGAGCGGAATATTGAGGAATTAATTCGGTGCAAGATTAACCCATAAACCCGCCAAATATAAACCGGTATAAGCAGAATGGTAATTGCGCTTTCTTTTTGCTCCATTTGCCAGTTAAGTTAGTTAAGTTAAGTTAAACGATTTTATGACAAAATTGCACAAAAAGTAAAAAAATTATTTGCCAGATCTCTGTTTAATCAACACCGTTCTCAAGTAAAAAGCCACTTAACTCATTTTCGTCTTAGTATCCTTTGGCCTATGATCGGCGCCATATTAACACCAAACTGACAGAGAGCCCATGTTTTACTTGTCAATTTGGTTATCAAAATGGCAGCCGCAATAGGCTAAAGGCACTGAGACGGTAGGAGTTAACTGGCTTTTTAGTTGAGAGCAGTGTTGGTTTAATACAGTCTTCATTTAACAATAGGGACTTATCGGTACATAAAGTCGGCATAACCTGACTTTAATAAATACCGCACTATTTTTGACAATTCCGCTCGAAGTTTAAAAGGATTCTGAGATTGTTGTTGTCTAAATATGTCATCTTTACCATCAAAATAATTTCGACTTTCATAATGTTTGTGCCTGCCTTTAATAAAAGACGGCATTACCTTTAATTTGTCAACTTTAAGAATGGCACAATATGAGCATGTTCAGATGACATGTTTACATAACAAAAATGTCAGAAACCTTTTAGCCTTCGTGCGGAACTTACGTTAAGGGCACGTTTTAACGAACTTAAGAATATACAGGGTGGATTTTTTAAATGGAACGGTGTTTCTAGCGACTTTACGGATGAGGTTTTAAAACAAGCTAAAAGCGAAATCTTTAATGATTTTTTACGGAATTTGCGCACTTGATATAAAAAAACATTTGTGGTCCCCAGCTGGAGGCCCAGGGCCTACCAACTATTTTTTTTTATGGAAAATATCATTTGCACCACTGGCACCTTTCTGGAAAGCAAAAATTTTAAAAAACTTATTTTTTTGCCAATTGCTTTAGCTTCAAAATAAACTACATATTTCTCGATTTACTAAGCGGAATAAAAAAAGAATACCACACAAGAACATTATTGGCAGCACATTTGGGGGCCCTCACTGAAGGCCCGGGGCCTGCCAACATTTTTTTCAGGAGGAGGTACCATTTGTGGCACCTTTTTGGAATGCTTGTTAAAAGAGATATTCGATTAAATAAATTTTTTGACATCTGTTAACCCATATGTAAAAAATTTTATGCCATTAATATCCTTGTTGCGCTCCATCTCACGAAGCCATGTTAAAAATTCTCGAGCGCGGATTGGTTGAAACCTCTATGCCACCGCAGTGCACGCAGTGCAGCGTTTGTGTGTGATCGGCTTAAGTAATGCTTCGTCAGAAAAAAGCTAGTGAAAAACACTATAACGGAAATTCGCCTGACGGGTTTAGCGATTTGAAATTGAGTGAGTCATTGACCGGTTTGCTCAAAAAAACCGGAACCGCACTTTTTTGAGGCATATTTTATTTGATATATGCAATAAAAAGGTAATGTTTCAACTTGATGCTTTGTAGACCTCAAAAAAAAGTATTTAGCTGTTACCCAAGCGCGGACTTCAGGGAGGTAGAGGGTTAATTATCGCTCCCCACCCTGGATTTAAATTTTTACGAAAATATTTAGAAAATCAAAAGTAGGGCATATATTTCGGCGCCTTGGATGTTTACCGTATTAGTTTAATTTTTTGTTAAAAATGGGATTTGTATTTATTATTTTCTTAAAAATTTTGTTCGTATTCGTATCCCTCCTGCATCATGTATGATAATTTCGTGGGTTATGGGATTTTGGCAATTGAAAAAAAGACAGTTTTTTCTTTGGGACGTTTCGCCTCTATATTGAAGCTTTTTCAACCCTAGAGACAGAACACAAGCAATTAATTAACCTAACAACAACAAGCAAAAACTCTTTTGTTTTATTAACAAGGTTGTAGAAGAAGTATGAAATAAAGTACGAGAGAAAACTTTCATTCAAAACTTACTTCAGAAAAGCTAGTCAAAAAGCCCGTTGGTAGTGCGTATGGGATCACCATCACTTTGTCCTTGGCTGAACACCATTTTATTATTCAATTTTAAAAGCAATTGGCAAAATTAATTCCAAAATTTTCTTTTATATATTTACACAACTTTATGGTTAGTGGCACAATTTACTTTTTGGTCAGTTGAATTTTAGTTCAAGCATTTGAATTTTTCGTTGGCGAATAGGTGCATTCAATTTAAACGTAAATTAGGTAGTTTCACACTTTAGTCTGTTTTTGCGAGCTTACCATGGCAAATATTCAAGCAACCCCATCGTTTCCCACACTCATTACAAACATAGGCTTTCGAAGGAAAAAGACAGTAAAAAAAAACGTGAAAACATAGCATTACAATGTGCACAGTACTAATGTAAATTTAAAACTTAACAATTAAAAACTTCTCTGATTTTAGTCTAAGACATTAACAAACACTTTAAAATAATTACTTAATAGCTAAAATTAATTTAAATCACACACACAGAGAAAACATCACAAGTATCAATGACAATAAGAAAACTTGATCATTATTAAATCAGGTACCCAAATTAGTTTTGTATTTATTTAGTAAATTGCAATACAAAGTACTGAGACCCCTAACATCTGTTCTTAGATTAACTGTATCATATAACTGAATCTGAATCATCTCACTGATTAATCTTTTTGTGTAATTAGGTTCACTATCCAGAATAGTGGTATTCTGGAATTGAAAATTATGTTGCTTCTCAAAATGATGCTTAGAGAGCGCTGTTTTTTCTGCGTCATACATTTTATCATTTCTGCAATCGTTTTTATGTTGTTGTAACCGCTTCTCTAAATATTGCTTCGTCTGTCCAATATAAAACTTGTCACACTCACACGGTATGCAGTAAATAAGATTAGACATTTTACTTAGAGTAGTGGGGTCTTTAAGTTTTGTAAAGAAAGATCGAGTTGTTTTGATGTTGTAGAAAGCAAGTTCCGTGTTAGTATCTCTGAAACAGCGTTTGATTTGTTGAGACAAGCCATCTATGTAAGGAAACTTAAAATATTTTTTATCATTACTGGTTTTAGAGGATCCATTATTTTTTTTAAACTTTTGGATTGATCTATTAATGAAGTTCATAGGGTAATTGTTATTTCTTAAAAGCATCTTTACTTTGTTTATATTTTCAATATGAAATTTTGGGCTACTTAGCTTAGTCACTCGATGCATGAGACCACTGACTATCCCTACCTTATTTGTTAAAGGGTGATTTGAATAAAAGTTTAAAATTCTACCTGAGCTTGTAGGCTTTGAGTACCAGTTTGTTAAAATTGAACCATTTGGTTCCCTGTGTACTACAGTATCCAGAAAACAAAGCTTTCCCTCATTCTCCACCTCCATAGTGAATTGTAGGGACTGGTGAAAGCTATTAAACGTATCTAAAAGTAAATCCAGTCGATCAGCTGGAGCAGCTAAGCAAGAATCATCTACAAAAATATAGAAAAAAGGAATATCAAATGGTAAGCGTTGCAACACTTCAGTTATAACAAAGTTCATAACTAAGTTAGCTATGATTGGGCTTGCTGGATTGCCCATTGCAGTGCCATCTCTTTGTAGGTAAAATTTTTGTTGAAAAGTAAAGTAACTTGTGTCAAAACCAAAATCAATAATGTCCAATAACATTTGCCTAGAGATATCTGTGTAGTTAGAAATGTATCTATATTGTTTATTTATTAAAATTTTAACTAGTTGTTTAGGAATATTTGTAAACAGACTCACAACATCCAGAGAAACTAACACATAATTTTTTGGAATAGTTTTTTGTTGGATAAGCTCTACAAATTGAAAAGAATCTGCAACATTGAAATGAAAAGTTGTTGTAAGGGGAGACAGTACCCTGTGTAAGTATTTCGCCAAATTATACCCTGGAGAACCAATGCAGCTTACCACAGGTCGAAGGTGCAAGCCTTGTTTATGCGTTTTTCTAAGACAATATAATTTTGGCGGTATTGCATTTGTAGTTTTCATTGATTTCTCTTCATGTGCTGATATTAGACCTTGGTTTCTTAGATTTGTAATAGCTTGATTAGCCCTTGTTTGGAATTTGTTCGTGGGGTCCCGTTCTGTTGGCATGTAGATATTTCTGTCCTCCAACATCTCGAAAACCTTTTGATTGTATTCTTCTTTTTTCATCACTACAGTGGAATTGCCTTTATCCGACTTACTAATCAGTAAGTCTGGATTTTCTTTAATAAATTTCTTTGTTTCTATTTCTTTATGTTGTAAACTCATGTGTAGCGATCTTTGTTGTTTATTATTATCAAAATTATAGTGATTAGTTATTATATTTGTTGCTTGAGCCCGTATAATTTCTTTTTTCTGTTCAGTAGTGTCTTGTTGTGCAATACAATATTCTAAGTCTTTGATGATTGTGGGGATTGGTATCTCCTTCTTTTTTAACGAAAAATTCAAATGCTTGAACTAAAATTCAACTGACCAAAAAGTAAATTGTGCCACTAACCATAAAGTTGTATAAATATATAAAAGAAAATTTTGGAATTAATTTTGCCAATTGCTTTTAAAATTGAATAATAAAATGGTGTTCAGCCAAGGACAAAGTGATGGTGATCCCATACGCACTACCAACGGGCTTTTTGACTAGCTTTTCTGAAGTAAGTTTTGAATGAAAGTTTTCTCTCGTACTTTATTTCATACTTCTTCTACAACCTTGTTAATAAAACAAAAGAGTTTTTGCTTGTTGTTGTTAGGTTAATTAATTGCTTGTGTTCTGTCTCTAGGGTTGAAAAAGCTTCAATATAGAGGCGAAACGTCCCAAAGAAAAAACTGTCTTTTTTTCAATTGCCAAAATCCCATAACCCACGAAATTATCATACATGATGCAGGAGGGATACGAATACGAACAAAATTTAGTACAACAGGGTTTCTTCTCAAACATCAGAGATACTTATGGGCAGAGCACACTCACACTGGTTAAACAATGGGCAAACAATACTATAAAATTGGCAAATTTAAAGAACCGACGCATCTTCTTATTGAAATGCAGATCACAGGGTTTAGTACCAAAACACTTAAATGGTCACATAAAATGTATATACCCACTCCAAACAGACAACCACCCTTTTTTAAGACAGGTGGATCAAATAGAATCGAAATTTAAGAAGTCGATACTGAATATTGAGATTGATATAACCATTTGGAAGTTGAAAAACTTGAATAAAGACATAGAATACGAAAAAAATACATTAGGGAACCTTATACCACAAGAAATATTCTTACACTGTATGAATGAAAATAATAGACGATATAATATAGAATTCCAAAGGGTGAAGGAAGTCAATTTAAAAAAATTATTGAACATTGAACAGGATCAAGATGAGATCTGCATTTCTACTCAAGAAAAGTTCCTCTATAATTTCACAGACACACAGATCCCACAGGGTGTTAAAACTATATTGAGTCTTGGTCCCAAATTTGGGTTACCGTTAAAAAAGAAGGAGATACCAAACCCCACAATCATCAAAGACTTAGAATATTGTATTGCACAACAAGACACTACTGAACAGAAAAAAGAAATTATACGGGCTCAAGCAACAAATATAATAACTAATCACTATAATTTTGATAATAATAAACAACAAAGATCGCTACACATGAGTTTACAACATAAAGAAATAGAAACAAAGAAATTTATTAAAGAAAATCCAGACTTACTGATTAGTAAGTCGGATAAAGGCAATTCCACTGTAGTGATGAAAAAAGAAGAATACAATCAAAAGGTTTTCGAGATGTTGGAGGACAGAAATATCTACATGCCAACAGAACGGGACCCCACGAACAAATTCCAAACAAGGGCTAATCAAGCTATTACAAATCTAAGAAACCAAGGTCTAATATCAGCACATGAAGAGAAATCAATGAAAAGTACAAATGCAATACCGCCAAAATTATATTGTCTTAGAAAAACGCATAAACAAGGCTTGCACCTTCGACCTGTGGTAAGCTGCATTGGTTCTCCAGGGTATAATTTGGCGAAATACTTACACAGGGTACTGTCTCCCCTTACAACAACTTTTCATTTCAATGTTGCAGATTCTTTTCAATTTGTAGAGCTTATCCAACAAAAAACTATTCCAAAAAATTATGTGTTAGTTTCTCTGGATGTTGTGAGTCTGTTTACAAATATTCCTAAACAACTAGTTAAAATTTTAATAAATAAACAATATAGATACATTTCTAACTACACAGATATCTCTAGGCAAATGTTATTGGACATTATTGATTTTGGTTTTGACACAAGTTACTTTACTTTTCAACAAAAATTTTACCTACAAAGAGATGGCACTGCAATGGGCAATCCAGCAAGCCCAATCATAGCTAACTTAGTTATGAACTTTGTTATAACTGAAGTGTTGCAACGCTTACCATTTGATATTCCTTTTTTCTATATTTTTGTAGATGATTCTTGCTTAGCTGCTCCAGCTGATCGACTGGATTTACTTTTAGATACGTTTAATAGCTTTCACCAGTCCCTACAATTCACTATGGAGGTGGAGAATGAGGGAAAGCTTTGTTTTCTGGATACTGTAGTACACAGGGAACCAAATGGTTCAATTTTAACAAACTGGTACTCAAAGCCTACAAGCTCAGGTAGAATTTTAAACTTTTATTCAAATCACCCTTTAACAAATAAGGTAGGGATAGTCAGTGGTCTCATGCATCGAGTGACTAAGCTAAGTAGCCCAAAATTTCATATTGAAAATATAAACAAAGTAAAGATGCTTTTAAGAAATAACAATTACCCTATGAACTTCATTAATAGATCAATCCAAAAGTTTAAAAAAAATAATGGATCCTCTAAAACCAGTAATGATAAAAAATATTTTAAGTTTCCTTACATAGATGGCTTGTCTCAACAAATCAAACGCTGTTTCAGAGATACTAACACGGAACTTGCTTTCTACAACATCAAAACAACTCGATCTTTCTTTACAAAACTTAAAGACCCCACTACTCTAAGTAAAATGTCTAATCTTATTTACTGCATACCGTGTGAGTGTGACAAGTTTTATATTGGACAGACGAAGCAATATTTAGAGAAGCGGTTACAACAACATAAAAACGATTGCAGAAATGATAAAATGTATGACGCAGAAAAAACTGCGCTCTCTAAGCATCATTTTGAGAAGCAACATAATTTTCAATTCCAGAATACCACTATTCTGGATAGTGAACCTAATTACACAAAAAGATTAATCAGTGAGATGATTCAGATTCAGTTATATGATACAGTTAATCTAAGAACAGATGTTAGGGGTCTCAGTACTTTGTATTGCAATTTACTAAATAAATACAAAACTAATTTGGGTACCTGATTTAATAATGATCAAGTTTTCTTATTGTCATTGATACTTGTGATGTTTTCTCTGTGTGTGTGATTTAAATTAATTTTAGCTATTAAGTAATTATTTTAAAGTGTTTGTTAATGTCTTAGACTAAAATCAGAGAAGTTTTTAATTGTTAAGTTTTAAATTTACATTAGTACTGTGCACATTGTAATGCTATGTTTTCACGTTTTTTTTTACTGTCTTTTTCCTTCGAAAGCCTATGTTTGTAATGAGTGTGGGAAACGATGGGGTTGCTTGAATATTTGCCATGGTAAGCTCGCAAAAACAGACTAAAGTGTGAAACTACCTAATTTACGTTTAAATTGAATGCACCTATTCGCCAACGAAAAATTCAAATGCTTGAACTAAAATTCAACTGACCAAAAAGTAAATTGTGCCACTAACCATAAAGTTGTATAAATATATAAAAGAAAATTTTGGAATTAATTTTGCCAATTGCTTTTAAAATTGAATAATAAAATGGTGTTCAGCCAAGGACAAAGTGATGGTGATCCCATACGCACTACCAACGGGCTTTTTGACTAGCTTTTCTGAAGTAAGTTTTGAATGAAAGTTTTCTCTCGTACTTTATTTCATACTTCTTCTACAACCTTGTTAATAAAACAAAAGAGTTTTTGCTTGTTGTTGTTAGGTTAATTAATTGCTTGTGTTCTGTCTCTAGGGTTGAAAAAGCTTCAATATAGAGGCGAAACGTCCCAAAGAAAAAACTGTCTTTTTTTCAATTGCCAAAATCCCATAACCCACGAAATTATCATACATTTCTTAAAAATGTTTGCCTGCTGCGCTTTGAAACCATTGATATATTTACAATTTTAGTTTAATTTTAAATTAAAAAATACATTTTTGAGTGAAATTTTGTTAAAAATTTTCGCCTGCGGCGCTATGATACCGATGAAATTAACGATTTTAGTTTAATTTGATTAAAAAATTGCATTTTTAAAGTAATTTTCTCAAAAACTTTCGGAGCATTTAAACATGTTTTAAAATAAAAATGTATGAAATAAACCACTTAAAATCTGAGTATCCCCCCTAGATTCCTCAAAAAAGCATTGCTATTATTCTAGTTTTTTTTCGTATCAAAACCGCCCTTCCTTTTTTCAAATGGCTGGGACCGCCACTGTATACAGGGTGTCACAAAAGTTCGAGTCCACCCTAATATCTCCAAAAGCAAAAGTAAAATTTCACACAATTAGATGGTTTACAATAAAGTATCTTTTTGGATGTTACGTCATTAAGTAGGCGGCGCTAGAGCGGCGACGATACTTTTTTTAAATGAGATACCCTGTATATTTTGGAAAATTTAAATAGAGCATTTCTTTCTGTTTCCGAAAACACTTAATATGTTAATAAGACCAATGAGTTAAACAAGAATACACAGAGGCGGCGCTATGATACTGATGGAATTTACGATTTTAGTTTAATTTGATTAAAAAATTGCATTTTTAAAGTAATTTTCTCAAACACTTTCGGAGCATTTAAACATGTTTTAAAATAAAAATGTATGAAATAAACCACTTGAAATCTCAAAAAAGCTTTGCTATTATTTTAGTTTTTTTTCGTATCAAAACCGCCCTTCCTTTTTTCAAATGGCTGGGACCGCCACTGTATACAGGGTGTCACAAAAGTTCGAGTCCACCCTAATATCTCCAAAAGTAAAAGTGGCAGAGAAGTAAAATTTCACACAATTAGATGGTTTACAATAAAGTATCTTTTTGGATGCTACGTCATTAAATAGGCGGAGCTAGGGCGGCGACGATACTTTTTTTAAATGAGATACCCTGTATATTTTGAAAAATATAAATAGAGCATTTCTTTCTGTTTCCGAAAACACTTAATATGTTATTAAGACCAATGATTTAAATAAGAATACATAGTGAATCTCATTCATAAGTATTCTCTCCGCTCTAACTTCGCCCCCTTAATGAATATCGGCAGAAGTAGCATAAAAAAGACGTTTTTTTGTAAACCATGTAATTATGTGAAATTTTACTTCTCTGTCTCTTTTGGTTCTGGAGCTGTCAGGGTGACTCGGATTTTTAGGACACCCTGTATTTAAATATGTATGCAATCAAAAGTCTTCTATTTTACTGAATTTCCGAAATTTTTGGAGCGTAATAAAAAAACTACAAAAAATGTTTCGCGATTACGTTACGTGTTTTCTATAAGTAAAATAAGTGTAGTTAATGGCGACATAAAGCTATTTGTAACTCATCGCCGCATACGTATCCGCATCTAGCGAGAACCAAGCACATTAATTGGTCATAAACTTGTACCACGTTCGAAAAGAGCATCTATATCTAAGGTGTTCTTGAACGCGATAGGTGTTGAGATGCGTTAGGTATCACGTATCGTTACGACACACGTATCGTATATCAGCACCTATTGCGTTCAGAAACACCTTAAATTAGAAGATATCTGCTCCTTTCGAACGTGCTACAAGTTTCAATTACACAGACGAACATGCTCAAATAAAAGCTCGTGCAAAATATCTAAAATTTTTTGCGTGAACATTTTTGTGAGCTTTTCTTTGAACATTTTGTTCGGGTAAATTTTTGAGCAAATTATTGCTATCTATTTTGGAAACATTTTTAAAGACGTGAATAAATAAAATTTCACATCAATGATCAGTGATCTCAATTCTTTAAAAAAATGGAACACCAACTTTTATTTAAAATTTTTATGAAAAAAAGCCGACGGCAAGCGAAACATTATTATTGCCTCTACTATCAGTTTTGTCACATGGATTAGGGTTACTTATAATATTTTTTTCTTAGGGTTTTTCCCGGATTTTTTTGCCCGTGGTTTTTTTTTGGGATTTTCTTGCGAGTTTTTTTTTTATTTCCAAGGGTTTTTCTCCTAAAGTCAAAAAAAAACCCAGGAAAATTATTCTTTTCCAAAAAAATTTTGAGTTTTTCAAATATCGGCAAAAAACTTAAAAATTGCACCCTTAAGCGGTAATCCGCGCCTCACGACTATGAGGAGTGGTGGGGAGGGGGATTTTTGTAGCTTTACTTTACCTTTAGCTTTTATTGTTGTTTTTTAATTCCTCACACCAGATTTACCTAGTTAGTTTAAGGTCCCAAGGGTTGCTTAAAAAAGCAAAATGCTGAAGATATAGATATTTATTGTCAATTTAATGTAATAATCAAGGTCGATTACTGACACTGAACCAACAATATGCAAAGGGCAACATTGCGATTCAAAAGAGTGTCCTGCCTACTACCTGCGAAATCCAAAACTCGGGATGATAGATCGGCGACACAGTCTACTAAATTACTGCTAAATTATATTTTTTAGACAAGGGTCGGGTTCGTAGGGTTGTAAAAGTGGGTAATAAACGGGTATTATTTAAACCGAAGGTGCTTTTGATCATATATTTGAGATTTAATAAAATGTATATAGGTTTTTTAATTTGACTTAATTATTATTGTAAAAGACTAAACTAGGAAGTAAAATAAAGGGATATTCTTTTAAACGTAAATTTTTATCATTACATTTTACAGGCAACAGCAATAAATTAGTGCCAATTATTATTTTTTTTACAACCCCAAAAAAGTTACAAGTATACTGGCATATCCCCTATAAAAATCAGATCAATCGAAGTTGCTTATGAGGTAAAATGTGAATTTTGGCATCGAATCGTTTTTCCGTCGGAAAGCACTTGATTAAAAGTACCTTATTTCAAAACTTTGTTTTTCTATTATGAGTTAAGTTCAATGAATTCCGATAACAATATATATTTTAAATTTGTAAAGAAATTTTTATAGCCCCAATTCTTCAAACAAATTTTGCTCAAGATTATCTCCAAAATTTACGTGTGTTTTTTTGTACGAGATTTTGCTCGAACATTTCTTTGAGCATTTTGCTCAAGAGGCTCGTGTAAATGTTTGTCGGCATTTCAACATCAAAGGAAAGTTTGTCTGTGTAAATGCGCCTTTAAAGTATTGAATAATAGTTTTTCAGGCCCAATAATACAACAATTTCAAAATTAAAAAGGCTCTATAGTAATTTTGCTTTATGAAGATTAAGACATTAAAAGAGCAAAAAGGTGATAACTAACATATCCGATCTTCTCTAATATTTCCTTGTTATCCTCAAAATTGCCCAACCACTCAATTGAAATTAAACGTCATTTCTCACATAACCTTAAACAACAAACAGTAAAAGTTTAAGTTTATAAATCCACCTTAAACAAAGGATTTCACTCAAATTGGAAAAGATGCTGATAATCGAAAAGCGAGGCGGACCGGAATACCTACAACTAAAAATTACTGTATGATTATTGTATACTTGCTATATATTTGTTATAAATATTTACAACAAGACGTCCATTTTAGAAATGTTCCGTCTTTCTATGAATTTAACAATCTATCCCAAAAACAACAAAAACCTCAATAATAAGTTATAGTTCATAAAAATACATAGAAAAGATAAACCATTCACAAATATTGCATAATTTGCTTAAAAAAACGTCTTCGTGTATATTTTGTCACTTTTTATTTTTAATCAGACATTATTTTAAGCTCCAAACAAATTTATCTTAAATAAATGACAGGGACATTAGCAGTAAAGTGGTGTTCGTTAACAACATTGTGGTGTATGTGCGTCAAATAGCTAAAGTTTTCGCGTAATACTTGTTTATTTATTGTTGAGATAGTTTTGATGTCGCCATTAATACCTACTATAGAAGAAAAATCATTCATGGTAAAAACTCAATTTTGTTATGTAAATATTTATTCTAACCACATTAAAAAACATTTTTTCTCTTCCTTTAGAAGTTCAGGTTCTATTAATAGAAGTAAAATACTCTATAATTGTTTCCAGAAGTATCTCCTTATAGTATGGATAGGTGTTGAAACTATTGTATAAATACCACATAAGAATTACGCAGACCTTTTATACAGTCCTTCTGGGTTTATCAAAAGAAGTAATTTGCTCTATGTGGTGGTGCCCATTTTGGCCTATTAGCGTCTTACAGAACCCTTACATAAGCAAATTATACAGCATTTATTCCTGCAGTAAGAATCTTCTTTCGGCTCTTACAGATAAAAAAATGCTGATTGGGACTGTATTTGATTCATTCATTCAAAAAATTGAGTGGGGCTAAAAAAATAAGAAAACGAAAAGGGCTGAAAAAAAATTGAGTGGAGGGTCGGTTAAGAAATAAGTTTATTTAGCGTAAAAACGATGGTCGCGTGACCACCTCCACGGTTTTATCCCTCTTGAGACCCAACGGCACGAGCTCCCCTATTTTTCATCTTGCTACTTACGTCGATAGGTGGGCATCAACTCTTCGTTTTTCAATATTTCTAATCGTTTCCGAGAACACGTACTGCCGCCCCTGTAGAGGAGTGGGCCGCAGGGGGAGTTTTTTGGGGAAAAAATTATACTGAAAATTTTCCTCATATGTAAAACTGTCTATAAGAGGTGTGGAATTATCGCTGAATTAAGGTCGTAGTTAAAATCTGGGGAATTGTTTTTAGCAACGCTGTACGGGAAATCAATTTAACTATGTCGACCGGATTTTTTTTGCAAAATTTTACATCATTGAATTTGTTTTCCATGGCAACGCGGAGACTTTATTACGTTACTTATTTTGACTTTTCGCGTTCTGCGCCGCTAAAAAACCAAGTAAAATACTAAAATAAAAGAAAACCATTTATTGCAGAATTACCTGCTAAAAAACGCTACCCAACTACGTATTAAATTGACTGGGTGTAATGTTTAAGGTTGCATTTACAGATGCATTTATAATTGAATTGTAAACACTCCCGCTAGCTGATACCGACAACAGGTCAACTTAAAAGCATGCAGATTTAAAAATCGGTTACTGGCGCTAGACAAAATAATCGTATTCTATTTTAAACAGGAGCGTCAACGACTAGCAAGAGTTTTTTTTCCAACCTCTAAATGGGGCTTTACTGACCACTTTTATTAGCACTCAAGTATCCGTGTGTTTTTGAAACTGAAGTTCTAAAATCTATCCTTTGCACTCCAAGATTTCACTAGTAAAATTGCACATAACTATGCCGCAATAATTTAAATTTAAAAAAAAATGGTTGAATCAAAATAGAAACAGAATTATGTGGGGTTATGAGCGCCGAATGTTTCTATGCGAAATCCTAGTAATCCCAGTGAGCCATTAAAGTTCTCTTGGTTCTTTGATAGACTCGGGGTAATGCCCGCGTAGCGCTAGGGCTTTTTCGGCGGGCGACCGCACACGCGGAGTGGTTTCATATTTGTTTTAGAAAAATGTTTTTAAAAACACATTTTTGAAAGATAAACATAACCTCGAATGGTTTTCTGTCATAAAATGTAAAAATACTGCGGTCTATCGGCCAACACTTGAACTGCGTGTGTCTTCCAAATTCAATGAGGTGTGATTGATTGATCGGCTTTCTTTTCCAGAGTGCACAGTCTTTTATAAAAAAGGAAAATTAGTTCTTATTTTCGCTAAAGCAATGAAATTTAAAAAGGAAAAATGTAGTCCAGAGGAAATTGTGAGTATTTCTCTATTTTTTTTTGTAAATCAAGTTTGTTCTAAACTGCAAATATTTTGAAGATTATTTTGATAAAATAATAAAAAATAATTGAGAATTTTGAAAAATCCTTCCGATATTTTTTTAAGCATTTAAAAATGATCACCCCTGCAAAATTTCAGCTAATTCTGATGTTTCCCTGTGCACTCAAGCAAAAAATTAAAAAATTAAAGAACAAGGCGTTGCCAGTTGTACTTTTTTTACTTAAAAACTATAGCCTTAATGAGTGATAATTCCCCAGTAGGTAATAATTTCCCAGATAAGTAAAAATCGTCACTTTCCAGAATTGTGACATGTGAGATTTTCTGTCGTTTCTGAAGAATCGTGACCTCAGTTTTTGTAAGATTATCTTTACGAAAAATATTTTTTATGCTTCGGATAGCTTCTCCTATCTTTCATGTTACGTAAACATGTTCCTAGTTAGAGGAGAGGATTTTAATATAATTTTAAAAATTTCCCAATTTAGAAATTTTCTTTGGTGCAAGGGAATTTTTTTGGCGCGCAATTTAATTTATTAGATGCACTCTCTATTTGCAAACTATATATATGTGGAAAAATTACTTTCCCGTCCTAGTTTGCATGGGCGCGCTTTGCGCATTTCGCAACATTTATCTTGCTATATTTTGTTTTGTGCCATTTCAAAGGTATGTAATATATTAGAGGCAATAAGCGTTCCGGCTGGATAAATCGGTTGCCATTTTTTACTTTTTAACTTTGTCGTTTCCGTTGCAGAGCGAAGAAAAAGAAAAGTTTGGTGTGCCTCAATTTCCATCAAAGAAAAATTTGTGTCAAATTTGTTGCACCTCTACCAACTTACTACTTAAATATGCAGGCTGCTGGATCAAATTTTCATCAGGTTCAGTCTAGAGGCCCTGTATACAATTTTTGAAAGTTATTGTTTTACCAGAGGCAAGTAACACAAAATATGTACCTGCGGGTATAGAAGGCGATCTGACGACTTAGTGCCCTGTTATAAGTTTTTTGCTACCGTTGCGCCTCTAGTAATTTGGTCTCGAAGCTTGAATTAGGGTAGCGGTGCCGACGCCGGGAAATTGGAATTCGGGTACTTTCTAAAGTATTTCAGTTCATTAGAAACAACATTATTTTGGAAAGCGTAATTCATCAATAATTAATTTTATTTTCCAAAATATTATTGATTCTAATGACTATAAATTTAAGAAATAAACCAAATGCGTCGTATTTAATATATTATATTATATCGAAGCTTTTGTATTTATTATTAAACTAATTGTTATGCTTTCCATGTCGCCCTCAATAGCAGCAGTTTCTTTTTTTAAGACTTGCAAGTTTTCTTCATTTTCCAAACATTCGGTGTAACTGGTTACCCATCAGCATTTTTGAACGGAATAGGCTAAAAAAATTTAATGTAATAAACAGGCTAAATAAATGCCCTATTAAAGCGTTAATAGACCATCAAAATCGGTGATACCGTCACTGAACAAGCAATATTCACGGATACCGTAGGCAAAATCGGTTATTTTTCTCCCGTATCCAAAAATAACTGAAACGAAATACGTTATTTACGGAGGCTTGACGGGGCCCGCTCGGTTATTTTTTGCAACCAACCAGAGGCGTTTTGTCGCGTTGAAATTATTTTGAAATATTATTTGAAACTATTTAGATGTGACATCATCATTTAGAACCGAGAAAAAACGCTGACGTAGTTTAGTGTAACCTCACTTTTTTGTTTTTCTGTTTATTTTTTTGGTTTTTAAAATTAAAATGGATCAACTACTGATTTATTTAACAAAACCTTCCAATGTACGGCCAGTTTTAGTAGCATGGATGGCAAGCAATGGAAGCTACATGGATAGTGAAGTTTTTTTATTTTCTGTTGTTTTAAATCCCGAAAATCATATAAGACCAAAGGATACCATGAAGATGGCTAACAAGATATCTGGAATACGATTTTTCATCCATTTTCACGCAAAAACAAAAAAAAATTAGGTTAAAACAAAGATGTAGAATTTTGACGTATCTTCTACGCACGCGTCAGTTTTGAAACTAGAGTGTATTCCGTTTCAAAATATTTTTAACCCGTTTAGATGTGACGTCACCGTTGCAACGCGAGAAAACAAATGTTTCAAACTTTTTAAAAACATTTTAAACAATTTCAACGCGAGAAAACGCCTCATATTTATTCCTGAGCAAAAGCTGCAGCTGGTAGGTGATAATTCGTTTTTTTTTTGTTTAGTCAGGTTTTTAGTTTTTTATGAAAGTGAATTTGCAAAAACGGGAATTGGTTTTTTCTTTTCTATGCTATTTAGATTGGCAGTTTGTATGTGGGCAAAAAAAATACGGTTACGGTAATTTGTGTTTGTGGTTTAAAAACTCCTTTTAGAATCTCAATTACGGTAATCGGTAAATAAATAAGTTGACGATAAATTAGTAATCTATTAACTCTCTATTGAATAGATTGTTTTTCCTCTGGTATGTAGAAACCTTGCCCGGTACTTACCATTAAACTCCGTTTCATAAACAGTTTTTTGAATAGTTTTCTGGTTTAAAATGTCGGATGCATACCAACCTATAAAGCGTTTCAGATGGCAAATCATTGTCTTTGGCGAGCTTGATCTCCAGGGTCTGGAAAGCGATGAAGCAGAGGATCATTGGGACACTCTGGGACACAACCCTTGGGCAGAGTTTTCCAATTGTACTTATTGCAAAAATCCAAGAAATTACTGTAACAGTTCAAAAAAGGCCAAAAATACACAAAAAAAATCAATAAAAAGGTCTCATGATTGATGATTGATTAAGATAGATGTCATCGGCGCAATTTTTCGCGTGAGCTTCGAGATTTAGTCCCCAGAGGAGCTGTAACTTGTTTTTTGCGATGCCCTTAGTAAGAGTTTTCTCTAAGTCTGTAGGTATATGCTTTGTGGTAAGCAACTCGATTTAGCAGTGCACTTTACAGCACTCTTTTGCATGTGGAAGATTGTACTTTACCGCATACTGTGCGGTAAAGTTAACGTTATGATACTTTACAGCACACTGTGCGGTAATGTGACTACGTTTATTTTAGAAAATTAAAATTCATATATTTATATTTCTTTTTTGGGAATTTTTAAGGCTTATAGGTAAAATCTTGTACCGAACATGCGTAAAGTGTCTTTAACGCCCCCTAACTATTTTGTGTTGGCAACTTTTGGAAATAAATAATTTTGTCATGGTCACATGTTTGATTAATAAACGTAGGTCGATAAAATCTTAAATTTGATTATTTATATGCGGTTTAAAAATCTAATAGTGCGGTATAAGAACTGTAACAATACTCGCTCTTACCACTTCTTGTTTTATTATTCGATGGAAAAAGGAACGCAAGAAAAATGAAAAGAAATGCCAAACTGGAAAATTAATAAAAATAGTCGAATTTCGAAAGATCTTTGGGTGGAACTAACGAAAATTCAAACTTGGATGATCAGGTCACAAGGAACACACAAAGGACCAAAGCGACAAGAGAAATGATTAAACGATGTTTCGCCCTGGGTAACCAGAGTGGACTCATCAGTGGTTTTACTGGTCACCCTCCCCATACATTATTAAACCCCATCATACACTTTGGTTTCCAACTTTAAATCACTCACAAATAGGCATCGTTCCACACTGGTACTTATCCAAGTTACCTGATACGGATTCGTCCTGGCGTGTTAATATTTCCAATAGGATTATGCTTCTAAGTCAATTAAAATAAAAAAACAAGTTAAAAATCCTCCAAATCAGTTACTTTAACCGAAAAGACGCTAAAAAAAAACTAAAGATCTTGGGTGGAAATAACGAAAAATGAAAGTGGGATGAGAATCCCACACGGAACACACAAAGGACCAACGCGAAGAGAGAAATGATTAAACGATGTTTCGCCCTGGGTAACCAGCGGAGGCTCATCAGTGGTTTCACTAGTCACCCTCCCCATACATCATTAAACACCATCATACACTTTGATTTCCAGCTTTGAATCACTCACAATTTTTTTTATTTCCACCCAAGATCTTTTGATCTTTTGATTTTATTTAGATTTTTTTCGGTTGAAGTAACTGATTTGGAGGTTTTTTAACTTTTTTTTGTTTTAATTCAGTCAGGACTAAACATCCTTTAATCATTTCTCTTTTCGCTTTGGTCCTTTGTGTGTTCCTTGTGGGATACCCATCCAAGTTTGAATTTTCTTCATATCAACCCAAGATCTTTTGATCTTTTACTTTTTTAGTTTCTTTTCGGTTGAAGTAACTGATTTGGAGGTTTTTTAACTTCTTTTTTTGTTTTATAAGTAAGATTAGTTATATTCAAATAGTATTATATAGGATGGTCCACAAAATTCCGCACTTTTTGGATTGGCTATAGCTTTTGACTTAAGTGCTCGATTTTTAAATATATTGGTTTTTTAGAAAGATTAAACGTGATACTTTTCGATTCATTTGAAAATTTAAAATTTCTCAAAAATTCAAGATGGCGGCCAGTTTTAAAAAATGTATAATTTTCACCTCACCTGAAAAAAAATTATGTGCGACAATGAACAAACTTTAAAGCTTTCACTACAAACGCTTATTGTTTTTGTGTATATTCACGTATTATTTAATTAAATCGGTTGAGAAATGAAAAAGTTATAATCTTTTAGATTATGAGAGTTTGGGCTATACCTACAAAACATGAGAGTTGCGTCCATTTGTTCAAAATTTAACATTAAAAAAAATTCAGGATGGCGGATACTTTTAAAAAGAGTTAGGTTTTACACGCCTTATTTTTTTTTTCAGTAAGGCACTGGACAAAATATTAATTAATATTTCCAAATCTCTATTTTTTCTTCGTGTATCGAGGTATCACCTAATTAAATCGGGATAAAAAATAAAAATCTAATGGTTATTTAGATTCTTAGTGTTTTTCTTAATTAAATAATTAGGTTAAAAAATATAGAAAATGTAAAATGTATGTAATTTTGTGATTTTTCTCAATGCGAAGCCAAAACACTCGTAGTCAAAAACTTTATAACTTTTTTATTTCCCAACTGATTTAATTAAATGATACTTCAATTTACACAGAAACAATGAGAGTCTGTATTGAAAGCTTTAGAGTTTGTTCAGAGTCGCACATAAATTTTTTTCAGGGGGGGTGAAAATTACATATTTTTTAAAACTGTCCGCCATCTTGAATTTTTTAGAAGTTTTAAATTTTTAACCGAATTGAAAAACTCTCACGTTTTATCTATCCAAAAAGCCAATATATTTCAAAATCGAGTAATCAAGTCAAAAGTTATAGCCAATCCAAAAAGTGCGGAATTTTGTGGCCCACCCTATATATTATTATTGTTATTATTTTAAGAAAAAGAGGAACAAAAATATAGACCAACAATATTTTTTTCTATTTTACCTGCTGTTAGAATTTTTAAATCTACCGGGAACCTTACTGTTTTTTGTGTCAGAGCTTGATATATTTTACTAACCAAAAAAAAATCAAACTTTCAAAAAGTGTCTGGAGAAATTATAAAAAGAGACAAGAAAACATCAGTCCATTCAATAAAATCGGTTTTATATGCAAATATGAAAAAAAAAACTAGAAAGAGAGGACGATATGAGTTGCCACCTCTGGTAAAAAAACCACTGTCAAATTTATATAGGGCGTCTAGATAATGTCACACAAGAAAAGCAACCCCTAAAACCAACCCAACATTCGAAAATAGGAGGGGACAAAACGCTTATTTTATTATATATCCTAACATTATTTTTGGCCTATAAAATATGTGACCACCAATAAATGAGAAACGTCCCTTTGTTTTCTTTTTGTAAATCAGCTGACATTAGACAAGAATGACAGGTTTTAGGTGGTGTATACACTTGCGGACATACCGAGTTCGCGCACCCACACCATGTTGTGGGCTTTCTGAACGCAGTCCTGTTTATTCCAAATTCTCCGGACCAATTTCAATATGCCGTCTGACATTTACCCACAAAAACTAAATGAAACTGTCATTGTCAGTGTCAGAAAACTGGTCCGATTGAATTTGGAACAAATTTGCGCATGAATGAGTGTAGAAGTGCGGGCGGGACAATTCCCATGTACGTAGGCCACCTTGCTGGGCCCGTTGCACGCTCACTCTCCATGGTTTAGCCCAAGAAGATGTAAGAAGGTTGCCACCCCAAAGAGCTTCATTCCAGGGGAGTGTGCTATAACGTTCCCCAACAGGATTTAGTCACGGACTTATTCAGTCGGGTCTACCCCTTTGACTTGGACGCACCTGTTGAGAATTAGCCAAGTGGGATTCAGAGAAGGAAGCTCTGGGTCCCCTTGGGCCGGGTTAAGGCTTGTATCTTGCCAATCCAACCCAACAGAAGCAAAGTCGCATACGCATAAATTTAATAAAGTCTATATATGAATTTTCCGTCACTAGGTTAAGAAATTTTTTAATAGTTAAAAACCACTGCGTAAACTCCCATAAAAAAGTATTCCTTCATCCTTCAGTAGTTTCTAATCAAAAAATAAAAGATGCCTATCACAAACTAACTTTAAGTTTTAAGTTAATGATTTACAAAAAAATAAAACAATGCTCACTGATGACGTACGATTAAACATAATAGCTTATGGCCATTTTTGTTATTTTAATGAGGCGATAAGACTGCCTAATCTGGCAGAACAAATTTCCAATTATTTTCGCTACATTTCTCCCTAAGAGAATTTACCGGGCCCTGGGCTTTGTGATAGGGTAAACTGCTGTGCAGTCTATAAATTTTGCGTTTTATCGCTTGGTAGTTTTTTAATATTATATACAGACCGCTTCAAGCTACTGAGAACATAGGGCGAGAGAAGTCTAATTTGCCAGTGTACGTACATGCAGAGACACCGCACGCCTATCAGTGAAGCAACCAACACTCAGGCTTCCGATCGCCATTCGCTGCCGTTCGCCGCCGTTCGCCTTGTATTTAGTACGCCTCTAACCACGGTGCTGTGTGGAGCGTAGTCAATGAAACCGGAATTTGGTCAATAAATACGCAAATTTTTATAACGTAATTTTCTTATTTTTTGTCAGTGATAAATAAGAGCGTTTTATTGTCAACTGCTCAGATTTATCAGTGACGACGTGTTACAATGAAAATAATAAGGAGAAACAAAATAAAAGCAAGTTCTCAAAATAAAATAATACATTCTAAAAACCAAAAAGATTCTCCCAGTCAAAAAAAAATTAAAGCAAATGTTCGAAAAGTCCTCCTTGCTCGGCTAGACAATATCCGAGCCTACTATAAAAACCCCTTCCAACGTTTCCAAGCATGTTAGAGGTGATAATTTGAAAAGCTTCTTCAAAAACAGATAAAAGTCATTAGGAGCAAGATCGGGAGATCGAGCTGGCCATAAAATAGTTACCCCGTGTACTTATAACCCGATTAGGAAATACATTATCAAGATATTCCCTAACAAGGCCAACATTGTGAGCGGAACAACCATCTTGTTGAAACCATGTTTCACCAAATCTTACACCTAACAACTGCCTAGCAGTTGGAATAATGTGCTGCTGCAGTAGATACAAGTATCTAGGACCATTCAAATTGCAATTGCCGTTAATAAAAAATGGCCCAATTACGTGTTCCCCTACAATACCCCCCCCCCCCAAACATTTAGTTTTTGGGGATACTGTGTTCTTACGTCAAAATACAAATGCAAATTTTCGCTCGACCAATATCGAACGTGTGTTGGGTTATGACGATTTGACCATTTGACCATCTGCACTTTTTCGGCAACTTCGTAGACATCCATTTTTAGTTTTAAAAATGTATTATTTCAATTAAGAACTTACCCATCTGTTTCTCGAGCAAGGCAGAAATAAAACAAAATGAATTTCCAAAAGATAACACTGCAGCGTGCTCCACCTCGGTCGTACGGTACGGAGAGTAAATTGGACTTGATTCCCCCTATGTTCGCAGTAGCTTGAAGCGGTCTGTATAAGGCATTTTTCGCCATTAAAGAAATAATGCACTGTAAATTGACACTTTCACCGCAAATTGATTTGAATGATTTAATTTTGAATCCGGATTTAAGAAAATTTGTTTGCATCAGGCCAGATTTAACTTTTAGACGCAAACACTCTGACAACACTGAAAGCTGCTGTGAATGCATGATTATCCGCCTCAACTGAAAGCTCATTTATGTTTAAAAAAATTAGTTATTTTAGCAGAATTCTTGTATTTTTTCATTTAGATTTGCAAAAAGCGACTTTTTGTATTATATTTCTTTTTTACAAATCCTTAAAAAATTAAAAAAATACAAAAAAACCAATAAAAACAAAACACAAGTCATTGACCTTTGCGCTAACATCTTTTTTTTACCGGTTTTTTTTACTCTCTTCCAAAAATCAACGAACAAACTGCTTTTATCCACTTTCCAAAACGAACAAACTACAATAAAAAAGCATTTTCACCAATAGGAAAATCACTTTAAATTATACCGTGGCTAAAATTGCGACAGTCGCGAAAAACCCGTTTTTTACATTTTCACAAGAAAACCAACCCCACTCAAAACAACACAACCCTAGAAAAGCCTACACAACCCAAGCAACCCAATCCTAAAAACGACTGTCGTAACTCTAGATACGACTCTTTATAGGTACTGCCTTGAAATTAACTTGAAATTAACATTAAAAGGATAAACTCAAGATAAACACGTACTAAATGAATCCTAACCTAATTAGGTAAAGTGTTATTTTGTTTACCTTTTATGAACTCTCCATAATCAACACTTATTAATACACTGGACCGAAAATATTGGCTAATTTGGAAACAAAATTTGTACCGGTTTTTATTTGGATTTAGAGACGAATTTGTAGCTCTAATGTAGCTACCAAGTAGTTTTCCTTTATAGCTACACATTTTTTGGACATCCGTAGCAGTCATAAATTACCTACTTTTGACTTAAATTTTAGATGATCAGGTTAGTTAGCTTTTGATGTAAGAAATATGTCAAATCCTTCACCAATCAACATTTTTAGTTAAATTTACTTAATTACTATTACTGAAAACCCGATGGGTGTTTTTCAGGAGCATTTAGACCGCGGTTGCCAAATTTCCATGTTTAAACCCTGTTTTATTTCCTATAGTAAGGCTACAATACATTATTCTAATAAAGTGGGTATAATGCCGAAGAAGTTCAGTTGAAATTGTTTTGTTTTACTATCTAGAAACAATTATTAAATCCAGGATTAGGACATTTTCTACACTCAATCTGACAACCCACGAAAAAAAAGTTATTGATTTGTCGTAGTGGCACGTTCCATCTTAAGGCGCAATTACACAGACGAACATGCTCAAACAAAAGCTCGTGCAAAAGATCTGAAATTTTTTGCGCGAACATTTTTGTGAGCTTTTCTTTGAGCATTTTTTTCGGGTAAATCTTCGAGCGAATTTTTGCTATCTATTTTGGAAACATATTTTTAAAGATGAGAATAAATATAATATCACATCAGGGATCAGTGATCTCCATTCTTTAAAAAAATACAACAGTTACATTTTAAATTTTTATTAAAAAAAGCCGAAGGCAAACGAAACATTCATATTGGCTGTCAGTTTTGTCACATGCAATGTTAACAGTTTACCATGGCGGTAATAATATTGCATTCTTTTCTCTCACTTTTTTGGTTTTCTTTCATAAAAACAAGAAAACGGAAATATCTTCGAAGTAATTGGTTTTTAAAATGCAGGTGGATATGTTTAGTGGACTGTTCCGGAGAGTAGTTATTTTTTCGGGACCCTGGGGGGGGGGAAGGTTTAAAACAGTCGGAACGCAGCGCTGTCAAACGCTGCATAAACCAATTTAACTCTGCTCTAAAGTACTTCTTAATTCATTTTTAACTATTATTTCACTAAAAATCCGGAAAAATTAGGCATCCCGAATATTCCGTTCCGTATATTTATTAGTTTCGTTTAGGTGCTATATAATATCATTGATGGCGTTTACTTTTAAGCAATTTTGTGGTCCGTTAAAAAAATGTGTTTTTGCGTTATTGGGTTACAAAGCTCAGTAATTCGGAATTGAAAAGTTGGGTCATATTTTGCTAATATGAAATATTAATTGTTTTGTATGTACAGGGTGATTCATCATATTTTCTACCCCACCACCACAAAACTTACTTTTTTTGTTACCGATCAAACTTCTCTGCGCACGATTTCGCCAAAGGTAATTTTACAAAATTTCGCAATTTTTTTTGATAATTTAGCGATATTTCACGTTTTTTCTTTTTAAGGAATTTCTATGCCAACATTTGTTCAAACAAATTTTGCTCCAACATTCTTTCCAAAATTTCCGTGACCTTTTGTTGACCAGCTTTTGTTCGAACTTTTCGTTGAACATTTTGCTCATAAGGCTCGTCTAAATGTTTGTCGGCATTTCTACATCAAAGGAAAGCTCGTCTGTGTAATTGCGCCTTTAGATCCGGTCGATTTCACGTGTTTTGTTATTTTTATATTTTTGTTTTAAGACCTTTAAAAATGTTTAAGTGTGTGTCAGGTAAAAAAGTATTGAAAAGTCGCTGAAACTATCTTTTCATGAATAAAAAATTGCATTAAACCACCACAGACATTCTAAATATTGCTTTAGAACGTGGCTCTACATCAGTGTTGGAAACTGGATTCGCCGAAAATTCCCAATTTTTTTATGCAAAAATCCCTAGAATTCTCTAGGTCCAAATAACCATTTTGTATTTTAAAATGTATGTTATTAAGCTTATTTTTTTATGTAAACAAACCTTTAAAACTTTTAGCATAGAAAACCATAAATAGCCATGGAATATTTCGCTGTCACTTTTCAGAAATGTCACACAAATTCTGTCTTTCCTTTTACATGGTGAGAATTTTCGATACTTTTTGACGTTTGTTGGTACGCGTAGGAACAATTTAGCTCCGTCATAAACTAGTCCTGCGGAACATCTTTAAAATATTAAATTTACAAAATTTTATTAAAAAAATGACGCAGTTTCTCTTACAACGTTAGGATAAATATGAAGAACGCTGTGTTTTTATTTTAAATGAGGCGATAAGTAAAATTCGCCACTTTCCAGAATTCTGACGGGTGAGATTTTCTGTCATTTTTAAAGAATCGCGACCCTTCTGTGAGAAAACTGGCTCCATTTTTGTGAGATCGCAAAAATGAACTAAAAACATGCATATCCCAACATTTAATTAAACAATTCGTTCCGCGATCAGTTCGTTCGGTTATAATTCTTGTGGAGTGGGGCCTATGACGTCACACCCAGCTGTCCAAGTTGACAACCAGAAGAAAATCCGCGGTTTTGCTAATTATAATTGTTCCATCGTGGTAAATTACCTATTAATAGTCCTCCGCAATTTCCTTAGATTTGGTTACTGATTTAAAAAATTTTCCTTTAATATATTTATATTTTAATTTCATTTTGTACAACCCTTTTCATTTGGGGTCATAAAAATAGCCCTTTTATACTAGTCACTCGTTTACATGTATCGTTTTCCACTCTTCTTTTGCTTTGTGAGTATAAAAATTAATTAAGAAACTAAACACTAGAAACAAAAAACATGCATAATCCAACATTTAATTAACCAATTCGTTTCCGCGATCAGTTCGTTCGGTTATAATTCTTGTGGAGTGGGGGCCTATGACGTCACACCTAGCTGTCAAAGTTGTCAACCATAAGAAAAACCGCGGTTTTGCCAATTATATTTGTTCCATCGCGGTAAATCACCTACTAATAATCCTCCGCAATTTCCTTAGATTTGGTTACTAATTTAAAAAAATTTCCTTTAATATTTTTATATTTTAATTTCATTTTGTACAACCCTTTTCATTTGGGGTCACAAAAATAGCCCCTTTATACTAGTCACTCGTTTACATGTATCGTTTTCCACTCTCCTTTTGCTTTGTGAGTAGGACATAAAACTGGGTTATGGGATCGAACTGGCGCGGCGGCAAGTTTTTCTCATTCCGTTATGGCGGGCGCCCGTTCAGCCTCGAACTTTGGCGGCCTGCCAAAATTATCTAGACCGATATTGAACCGACATCGTCGATAAATTTACGCCAAAACTAGAATGGTAATATGTACAGTCCATTCCATTTTTATTTAGACAAAACATAACCTCAATGACCCACAGCACAAAACCAGATTTGTAAGTTGCCAAATCAAACGCTCCTAGACGTCGAATCGGCATTATAACTACACTCCCAATTAGACCAGCAACGACTCAAAGAACCCTGCACAAAGTACATTGGAAATGGCTTTCGGTTAAATGTCATTATTTTTTTATATGTTGTAGTAATCGATCAACAAAACACAAAAATAAAAAAGGCTATATTTTTAGACATGTTCCACGTTTTTTCTGCACAACTTAGTTGATTAAAGCCAAAATAAATTGATTCGTCTCTCTATGTGTCCTGAATGAAACACCCTTTCCATCAATGTAAAAATGTTTCTATATGGGTTCTTCGGTACCACCAAAAAACTCACTGATTTGTACGTTTTAGAAAAGAACGAAAACGACCGTTTTTTTTAAAAAAAAATACAATTTTCATTTTCTTTAAAACCATTATTACTTTTTTAGCTTAAGTGGTTTAATTGCAATGCAAACAAAAGAAAATGGTAGGTACCTTTAATGCTTTTTAATATTTTTAAAATATTGGGGAAATACGGAAGTGATTTAAATTAACTTATGGGTAGATTATACAAACTTTTTCTGAACAAATTCAATTAAAAAGCTTGATACGAGTATTTTGGCACCGATAGGTATTCATTGGTACCTGTATTTGACCAATCAAATTGCTCGTGAGGTATATGCTTTTAGGCTAACTTGAGGTTGTCGGTAGCGAACATGACAACATTTTTCTGGTTGTTTAGACTGTTTTCCCAATAGCATGCGGAAAATTATCTGGCAGCGAATGATGACGTTTCTTAGGCAAAAGTTTGATGTTGGAAAGGTGTCATAGCCTACTTTGATTTTTTTAAAAATACAGAGCCGCCGCATGCCGCCATATTAAACATATCTTAAGAGTTGTAAGTTTACCTTTTTGCACTCAAATGCATGCGTAAGACGACTTTCCGCAGAAAAACACTTTACCGTTTTCTCCTAGAAAAACAGTAATAATAACTGGAAAAATTTTATAAAATTCGTTACCGGTGACCCCAAGTTAGCCTAAAAGCATATATCACACGAGCAAAGCAATTTAATTGATCAGATAGAGGTACCAATGAGTACTAATTATTACCAACATATTGGTATTAAGCTTTTGGATTAGATTTGTCCATAAAAAGTTTGTATAACCTACATATAAGTTATTTAAAATCACTTTTCGTATTTCTTCAATATTTAAAAATTATTAAAAACATTATATTTGCCTACCATTTCCGAAATTCATGTTTTAAAGAAAATCAAAATTATCATTTCTTAAAAACGGTCGTTTTCCTTCTTGCAAATCAGTGACTTTTCTGGTAGTACCAAAGAAACCATACAAAAACGTTTTTATATAGGTGTTTCATTCCAGACAAATAGATATTCGAATCATTTTATTTCGGCGGTAATCAACAAAGTTGTGGAAAAAAAATTTGTACCATGTCCAAAAATATAGCCTAAAAACACGTCAACTTTAAAGCTCCATATCTCAGAAAGTAATCCTGCTCCCTATCTCGTTTTTTTTTATTTTTGTGCTTTGTTGATCGA
This sequence comes from Oxystoma pomonae, assembly GCA_963921995.1. Lineage (NCBI taxonomy): Eukaryota > Metazoa > Arthropoda > Insecta > Coleoptera > Brentidae > Oxystoma > Oxystoma pomonae. The sequence goes on along the minus strand of OY998164.1, from coordinate 22,798,302 downwards.
GTACTACAACATATAAAAAAATTATGACAATTAGTCGAAAGCCATTTCCAATGTAATTTGTGCAGGGTTCTTATACCAAAATGGGGGATACAAATCCGGGTTGTACACAAGATCCGTAGAATAGATACGGTCTAGTAACTTTGCCCCACTCTTCGATCTGATGACGACACAAAGATAGCAGCTGAGTTTTGTCGGCCATATAAAAATTGTAAGAAGGCTTGAAAAATTAAATTAAATTTTCAGATTTTTGTTTTTTTTTTTTAAATTTAAATGATTGATACCAGGGCTATTTTTTGCTTTTATCTTGTATTATAACTTTTTGTGAACAAGTAAACAAAATTTATTTTTGCCCTGCCTGAGTTGAACTTGCAGTAAATAGATATTAAGATCAATAGTTGGTAATCGATTCCGTCAAGAAACCCATCGAATAAGTTGGGGTTAGTTCGAACTCGTCGTTTTGCGTTTGCGTTTTCCAGGGATTTTTGGGAGAGTGATTATATTTTATTATTCCAGAGGCCAGACTTGTTGTGAATACTATAGGCAAAAAATCTGATTGTCAATTTAAAACTATAAGGTACCTTGTATTTTTTTAATTTTTTCATTGATGATGGAGCATTTTTTACTGAAAAAATGCATAAATGCAGCTACCTACGACAAAAAAAAAGGAAATGATATCGTTGGGTTTGGATGAAATAAAGAAAAGAAATGATAAACAAATAGAATTTTTATTACAAAAATTCCTGCAAAAATAACATAACCCCATTGTATCGTCATCAGGTGGGCGGAGCAAAAACATTACTTTAGACCGCGTTTATTCAAGGGACCGTGAATTGTGTCGACGTCGCGTCGCCATAAGTGGGTTCCATAGAGGGAATACAGATGTTTGTATTACAAACTAAGTCGTGCTTAGTGCAACTAGCTCAACACGTGGACAACAAACTTAGTTAATATGTTTGTCAGGCATAAATAAGATGCCATCAGTGTTTCATGTCAAAATTATTACATACCTGATAGAACATTCATTGAGACTTTTAACTTGTGCGAGCTTAAAAACCAGGCTGAACACCAAAAACTACTAACGCACTTCACTTTATTGACACACATGACCAATGCAGGACCTAAAATACTCGATCGCAACGAATATTCTCACGTTTTCAATAAAAAATAGGATTTTATTTAAAAAAGAAACTTCCCCGTTCTTTTTAAAATATGCCTAAATGATGTATTTAGACATTTCAACAATATTTTATTGCATATTTCATGGGATTTTATGATATTTCACACAAAAATACAAAACTTCCGATCGGCTTTATTATTTATACACAACTACCGCAAGGAAAAGATGGCTACGTCAGAGAATTCCAGTAAACTTGCCCGATTTCTACTGAAACTCCAGTTTTATTTTGAAAATCTGACTGGTCCTAACTCCTAGTTAATTTTTGTTTACTTAATGGGTCGCCCGTTCTGGCAAAACGTTGGTTTCATCTACAGTGACGCCACTGCAAGATCCCAGAGGTCGCCAGTCGTGTAAGTTTGACTAGATCTGGTGGGTCTGACCTCTGGTGGTGCTGGGTTAACTTAATCTGTTTAGGGAACTTTGTCTTGTGTGAATGTGTGAATGTGAAAAACTATGTATAAATGCTCATGCTCATTATTAATTATAACACAAAAATGTACCACACGCACGAAAATACAAAAAGAAAGTCTAATTTTCATTACTTTGGGTTGGATTCCAAACCATAACGTTGAAAAACCGTCGGGTGTAGGTCAAATATTATCACCACATGTACATTGGGTACATTTGTCGCATCCCGGACGTGGGACGGACGTCGTAGTTTTTATTGATTGCAACGTTGGCAGCACAGACGTTGGACCGTCGTCAGAAAACTTTACTAACACAAGTACTACAAGTTCAGACGTCGGGCTAATGTCTTACTCTGTACTACATGCCAACGTTCTTCGTGACGACTTTGAAGCGTTGTCGGAAATCTGCACTAGTCTACACACAACGTCTCCAAACATTATATCGATGACTTACGTCTGTTTATACAAACTAAGGCGTCGTAACAACGAAAGATAAAGTATAATCCTTGACTTAAACCACCACAAGTCGTCAACTGACTATATTTTATACTCCCTTTGACGTTAGATGCCGTACAAAACTAGTCGGAAGACGGAAACACAAACACAAAAATGTACCACACGCACGAAAATACAAAAAGGAAGTCTAATTTTCATTACTTTGGGTTGGATTCCAAACCCTAACGTTGAAAAACCGTCAGGTGTAGGTTAAATATCATCACCACATGCATTGGGTACATTTGTCGCATCCCGGACGTGGGACGGACGTCGCAGTTTTTACTGATTGCAACGTTGGCAGTGCACTTGTTGGTTGATGGTTGGCAGTAAAACACGTAGATTTTAGACTCTAAAAAAACATATTGATTCAATATTATTTTTCTTTTGTTTTCGAATTTTAGTTGGGGGGCATATGGACTTCCGTGGGCTTTTTGATGATGATTTTACGAAACTTGTTTTAACCGGTTAGTAATAGGCCACTTAACATTACCCTGCCTGTGAACAGCCTCAAAAGTGCTGCAGTCAAAAAGTGAGGTTAAGAAGACAAAATATTTTTTTAAATATTAACGGTTTGACCTACGATGATGAAATTCGGTAGTCATATTGACCTTCAGGCCAGATTGTATTATAAAAATAAAAAAAATACATTTAGTGCCTCTAGGAGCCGGTAGGGGCGAAATGTGGTTTTAGATTTTTTCCTGTATCTCCCGAATGCCTTATCCTAACCACTTGAAACTATGTGGTTTTGTAGTACATACTATTACCAATCAGCGCGATATCACAAAAAAATGTTTTAGCCTGCGAGCAGAGGACCCTGAACGGACGCCATTTTTTTTACAATTTAGGAAAAAAAAATCTATTTAGGCAAACTCAACTTAAGAGCATCGAAAATTTAAATAAATCGGTTACTTATAGATCACTAAATATTACCCCTCTGTTCACAGGCTGGAATTTTTTTGTGTTATTTCAGACTGATTGGTAATAGTATATGTACCATAAAGCCGCTTAGCTTCAGCCCTCAATTGTGCAGGGTAAGTCGTTCGGAAGATACAGGGAAAAATCTAAAATCACATTTTGCCCCCCACCGGCTCCCAGGGGTACTAAATGTTATCTTTATAATTTTATAATACAATTTGACCAGAAGCCAAATATACCGTTAGGATTTAAAAAAATATTGTGTCACCTTACCCTCACTTTTGGACTGCAATATTTCTGAGGCTGTTCACAGGTGGGCTCCCAGGGGTACTATATGTTATCTTTATAATTTTATAATACAATTTGACCAAAAGCCAAATATACCGTTAGGATTTAAAAAAATATTTTGTCACCTTAACCTCACTTTTGGACTGCAACATTTTTGAGGTTGTTCACAGGTGGGGTAATTTTATAATTATTAGTGATCTATAAGTAACCGATTTATACAAGTCTGCTTATGAAGGATTCTTTAACGGTAAAAAGAGTAAGATCTTACCTAATTAGGTAAGGATCCCTTAGATCAACAGCAAAGCGTATTTTTATGAAAGACAAATATAATCCTACTGGTACCGTACAAAAACTATAGTATAGGTAAATTGGCAAATCCCATTGTCATGGTCATTTTTAGGTAATTTTTAGTGCTGATTCTGTCAAAATATTTTGCTAAGAAATTGCTCATGGCTTTGGAGAGGGCACAAACAAAAAAGGGTTCTTCTAAAGAGCCATTCCTTCCTGTAAGTTGTAATATCTCTGTTTGGAGGCTTTCCGTAAGTTTGCTAACCCCCTGGCATCCCCTAGTTTTAACCACCGAAATTCGAAGGTCTGCGTCCTTTTGGGGCCCAACTAAAATAGTCTGCATAATTTCGTTCCCTGTTGGGAAATAACGTGAAATTTTCGGAAATTTTACACATACTTACCACTACCTTGGTAATCTGGTTGTAAATCACTTTAACTTTCTTTCTGCCGTATAAAAATGCCATTAATAATTATAGGCCAGTCTGGTAATAAGGCTCCTTTTTTCTCTACTCTAACAGTCAGGAGTTTTAAGCATATATAGAACCTATAGAGCAAATAAATCCAGGCGCTTGGCAACAAAATTTGTACCGTTTATTACTTAGATTCAGGGACCAATTAGAAGCCTTAGTAAAGTTCATTTTTACCAAGTTTTTTATAGTTAGACACTTCTTGGATATCCGCGGTAGTCACAAATTACCTATTTTTGACCTAAATTTTGGATAATCGGGATCGCTTTTATGTACTAAATATTTCGAACGTTTCTTGTCAGGTCAAACATCGATCATTGGCAATCTTTTTTTATTATATTCATTTTCAATAATTTTGTAAAACAACCCTAGTATATTATAAACCTAAGGACGAAAGTGCTACTTTTAATTCTGTGGCGAAAGGTTTATACAATGCGATTCTATATCACCCTTGTTAAATAGAAATTTGTATTCGGTAGAATTGCCTGATTTTTTTCATATGTCGAAGTACTCGTCCTAAGAAGATTTTTGTTTCATTGCGCCAATTCTCTACCCCTCCCAGAAGTACCCAAAATGTGACGTCAAATTTGTCGAAATCGAATTTTTGAGCAGTTTTTGAATTATTGTACTGACCTTAATTGCAAACTAATTTTCTGTTTTGAATTTGCCATAACTGTCTTTTTAAAAATAAAATTTTAAACGTAAAAATTGCACTGCAATCTTTGATCCGCCATATTAAAGTTTCTAATTCCTTATCTTATTTAAACGAAACTTTTTCTAAATTATAAAACATTTCCAAGACACCTAGCTGTGACACAAAACGGACAGATGTAAATCTCCATCTTACTTCGTTATTTTTTGTCCGATTTAAACAAAACTTTTGTTGCGCATAAAGCGTTTTTAACAATATCCAATTTTGATCCAAAATTGAAATATGTCAGTATCTATCTTACAAGGGCCATATTGAACTTTGTTATATTTTGCCAGATTATATAGGTTTTATAGGCTTTTTATACATTATAAGGTTTTCTAATATAACTTAAATAGGACGCAAAATTGGCATCTTGCGTCGGCCATATTGAACTTCGTTGTTTTTTGACCGATTTAAGCCATGTAAAGCGTTTTTAACAATATCTAATTTTGACCCAAAACTGACATGTCAGTAACAATCCTGCGTCGTCCATATTGAACTTCGTTAGTTTCAGTTCGATATAAACCAAACTTTTTTGCACATAAAGCGTTTTTAACAATATCTAATTTTGTCCCAAAATTGATATAGGTACCTATGTAATTTTTTTTTTTAATTAAGTTTGGCTTAAATCGGTCAAAAAACAACGAAGTTGAATATGGCCGACGCAAGATGGCTACTGACATATGTTAATTTTGTGTCAAAATAATATATTATTAACAACGCTTTAAGCGCAAGAAAGTTTGGTTTAAATTAACCAACGAAATTGAATATGGCTACTGACAAAATATGTCAATTTTGTGTCAAAATTGGATATTATTAAAAACGCTTTAGGTACAAAAAAGTTTTGTTCAAATCGGACAAAAACCAGCGAAGTTCAATATGGCGGATCCAAGGTGGCAGTGCAATTTTGACATTTAAAATTTTATTTTTAAAAAGACAGTCATGGCAAATTGAAAAGAGAAAATTAGATTCTGGTCGGTTTGCAAATAAGGTCAGTACAATAATTCAAAAAATGCTCAAAAGTGCGATTTCGACAACTTTGACATCACTTTTCGGGTACTTCTGGGAGGATTAGAGAGTCGGCGGAATAAAACAAAAAACTTCTTAGGACGAGTACTACATCATATAAAAAAAATCACGCAATTCTACCGTATACAAATTCCCATTTAAAAAGGGCGATATCCTTTTTTCACCAAATTTAATTTTACTCCCTAAAATTTTATTTTAGTTCCTAGAGTTTTATTTTATACCCTTAAGACTAAAATCGTAATTTAATGCCGCAAATGAGGGAATGAATACTTAATCAACACAAATTTTTTGGTAAACTTTACAATCATATTCCTACACATCAGGTATAGATTCGCACCGGTTAAATAATTCACTTAATTTTTTACTGTGTAAATCCTGATTGGACAATTTGGTACCGATGCAAATGTTATGCAAATCCAAGAGCGTATCAGTATTTATAATAATCTGGCCCAAAATCTGCATACCCGATCCAATATGTAGTAATGTCCGTTAAATGGGACCGTTTCAGATGTGAACCTACATTGAATACATTCATCTCGTGTGCTTTTGAACCAATGATCTACACAACAAAATTAACAAAATAAAAGCTCATTGTTTTGCGCAGTGCAAATAATTAATATATTAATATAATAATATTTTTCTTTAACTTGCTTAATTACTTCAATAGTTTTAACTATTGATAGCTAAGAAAATTGTAGTGATGACGTAAACGAAGAATATTTGTTGAATGTTGTAAATAATAAGTAATACTAAGTGTGAGCAAGCACTCGCTCTGATTGTATTAGTGTCCATGAATTTGTTCAATAAAATATGGTAAAAAAAGCAACGAAGTTTCGATTTTTTTATTTGCAAATTTTTCGGGTTGGGTCATCCAGGAAGGTCTAAGCTATTTAGTTAAAGTAGATAATCATCACCCTTTACTAGATATTGCGATGATGATGAAAACTACCCAATAAAGCATTAGTTTAATTATTTCAAGACTACAATAACTTTATCAACTTGTTTCTTTTATACATAAATCCTTAAGTAAATATAGATATTTTTAATTCATTAATTACATAGTCAATTTAACCAAACCCAAACCAACAAGGGTTTATAGCTGCCCGATCTTGTCAAACAAATCTGTTTATTTTTTCCGACTCCCAATGACAAGAATCAAATTTTATATTTCGATTAAAAAAAAAACCTTTGATAGCTTATGGCATTGGAAACTCATTTCATGATGTTTTAGAATCATATCTGAGAGGCCTCTCTCAAAATGGCAAAATAAATAATGTGCTTTCTAATTCAATCAACCTACATTCAGAAGTACCCCAGGGATCTCATTTAAGTCCAATTCTTTTTTTTTATGTTTTGATGATGTTAAGTGAGTAATTAAAAATTCTTGTTCACTAAAATTTACAGATGATAGGAAGGTTTATTAAAATTTCTATACAAAATTTGGTTGATTTTAGCTATACATGATGACATAAACAACCTTATTAATTGGTGCGAGCAGAATGACCTTCAGTTAAACACTGAAGAGTGTAAAGTAATAATTTTTTCTGGGAAAATATGTTCTTGCATTTACACGTATCATATAAATGGTAAAGAAATAACTCATGTGAATAGTGTAAGCGATCTGGTGGTGCATTTTGATGGCAAGTTGTTATTTAACGACCATATTGACAATATTTGAAATAAAGCCCATTGCATGCTTGGATTTGTTTTGGGACAGTGCTTTGAATTTACAGACATTGACCATTAAATCTCTATTATGCATGCACTAGTTAGTAGTTCTCTTGAGTATTGTTCACTCATATAGTCACCTTTTTATAACGAATATATATAGAAACAAAAAAAAATCCTACAGAAGTTTCTACAGTTTTTGCTGTAGCTGCTACAAATATGAAGTTTTCAGATTTGAGTTTCACTCAGTATTTGAAAGATTGCAAAATTCCTGACAGAGAAGAATAAATAAAGAAGAAAATAATTTTTCTCAGCTCCATACAGATAAAAGTTAAGTTAATCCAAAACGTAGGGCGCACGCGATAATAACAATAAGGAACTATAGTTAATGAGTATAATCACTACTATAATTCGTAAACCATACCAGTTAATATCATTTTTAACGTGATAAAATCGTTAATGACTTAGATGACTCAGCTGTTTTTTGTTGTTATTTTTTAAAATTCATTTCATGCTTTTTTAATAACGATTACTGCTTTGATAAGAAGTCGTGTGAAAACTATTTGGAAGAAGTTTTAGAGTGCTATGGATGGAGATAAATACATCTTCAAAAGCAATATAAGAATTTTTGTATTCGACTTTATTGTAGTACATGGAATTTAAAAAAAAACACATGTCTCATTTGGAAAAAATTTTTAAAAAAATCTAGGCTAGGCAGATTAACGTCATATGTCATTTGTCAAAAAACCGACATCGATAAAAAAATTTGAAGATTTTATAAACTCGCCCCATTCATGCGTCCCGCGTTTTTCGATTATCGTATGGACCTGAGAAACATTCTTTTCTATTGCTCAGTCCATTTTAAAAATCTGTTTTTTTTTAAGTGTGGCTACTTTATTAAATTGGGCGCGAATTTGCAACGTGTTGAAGTAACCTTGCGCCGAAGTATACGCCAAAATATTGTTATTTTCTTTTTAATTCCTATTTAACACTTTAAAAAAACTAATGACATAATATGCTAACCGCCCAACCTAACTTTCACTAAGTGGCGTCTTAAATTTTCTGAGCAATTAGTCATAATATGCGAGCATCGGATAAATACAGATCAGTGTCAAACTATCACACCAAAGTGAATGTGGAATTCCGCATCGAACGTGACAGGAGGCGCTGTCGATGGCCGAATGCCTTGTCATGCAGTATAAAAGCCCCAGGAACGCATTATCGCCTGGCACTAGGTTGATAACTGGATTAATGTCAAACGCCTTGGCCATGTTGCTCACTAGATCAGAAGTTTCGACATCGACTAAGGGGTCCGCATATAGGACTTAAAGCTGCTCCTTGCGGCATTAAGAATGAAATTTTAAAATAAATATAGGTTTGTTTATTGTCAGTGGATAATATAATAAATTTTTTCGGTTTATACTGTCAAAAATAAAAAAAACGTTAGTCGAGTGTATTTTTTTAATAGGTCAATTTTAATTATTTGTATATGTATTTGAACACACAGTTAAAGTCAATTTCAGAGGGAAATGCGCCGTTTAAGAGTTTGACCTGGACACACTAGTTGACGAATTTGCTAGAATAAGGCATCGCCGTTACCCATTAACCATTATTTGTCGGATTTACTAAAAGGGTTTAGTCTATTTTAGAACGGGCCTAAGTTTAAGTGAAATTTTTGGTTTTAAGCATTTTAAACCTACCCTCCTTGAGACTTGAGACCTGGACATAGTTTGATTTATAAGAAGAATTTTAATAAATTTGTTTATTGAATAAACATCTTAACACAATCTTTTGTTGGATTTAAGAAGAAACTTTTAATTTAGAAGAAAAGAAAATTAAAAAATTTATACCCACGCGGGGTTTAAATAGTAAACACTCCCTAGAACAAATTACAATTGGGGTTATATGTGACTCTAATTAAAACTTACCCTTGTTAATTCATTTTTCCAATTAGTACTTGATGTCACACAACGATTTAGATGTGTAATAATAAAATAAGGAATAGATTAATTTTGTATTTATTTAAAAGGTGTTTTTATTTATTAAATGTATTAAAAAACTTAAATGCAAGTTTTATTCACTGTTGAAATGGCAGTTTCAAAATATTAGCTTCGTTCAAATCACAAACAGCGACTTCGGATCTCTTACCTCTGTTTCTACCTTGGCTTACACCAACCTCTACTGATGAAAGCTACAGCTTTGAAATGAGTCGGCTCTGAGTAAGAAAAGTTTTCTTGACTGAACTTTTAGATAGCCTCAATGTTTTAAGTTTGTAAATAAATTAATATAGTTTTTTTGGGTTTTTTTGTTTGGCACATTTTTCGTGCATAATCTGTGGCTATCGCTTATGTTTGTTTTGCCTCGTAGTGCCCTCATAAATTTATTTTTTGTGCTGAAGACTGGTTCAAAATATGGCGTTTTTCTGGACAAAATTGAAGGTGTTTTATTGGTTAATGAACAACTTGATATATTAATAAGGTAAATTAATCCTTGTAAAAACGGTTACTTAGGAAAATTATAAACAATCCTTTCTGGGGGCTATAAATTTAAACCACCCCCCAGAGGTGGTATAAAAAATCACCAACTTTATAACCTCAAACACAGGTAATGAAGTATTATGTGCCAAATTTTTGGTGTATTTACCATTTGCCACTTTTAAACCTGTCAAAAAAAATTAGTTTTAGGGCATTTTCTCCTAAAATATGGTATATTAGGAGAAAAAAAACGAGTTTTTCAGTGGTATTTTGCAAGTACCCCCCAGAGGTATAAATATTTAGACCTGTGGGCGGTACTAATATAGAATTTAGCAAATCCCACTGTAAGAGTTTTTTATGTTTATTTGATTTATTCTGGCATTGTTTTTGTTTCGTTCATATTTTTTTTGAAATTAGGTATGCCCCCCCCCCCCTCTCAAGAGAAATATAAAATGAAGCCTCGGCGACGAAGACATTTGGCGGATTTATTGGCGTTTCATGGTAATTACCGACATGCGTGTTTTGTTGATAAAAACCGTTTTCCTGGATTGTAACTAGGACCTTAAACAAAACTTTTAAACGGCTTAATTGAATTTTAGCAGAAAAGTCAAATCAGCTAAATGCAAATTTTCGTTTAACTCTGCCGGAATTCTAGTTGGCTAAGGTCCAAAAATCTCTTGTTGGGTTCGAAAGTTCGCGCTGCGTCACAACCCAGAAATGTCCGACTATCTGCAAACTGTGTTTTCGCCGCTTTTGTTTGAATTGTAGGTAGCAAAAATCACTTTTCGAGCATAAATCCACGGAAGTTTATAGCTTCCATTCATAAAACTAGGCCGAATACAGGGTGTTGCATTTTAACCGACTTTAGAAAAAGACTAGAGTTATAGGTGCAATAGCTCTTTATTAAAGTTTTCAAAACAATAGATGTTATTATATATTTTGGGCACCTAAGCTCTAGAGGACTTGTATGTGCCATTTTGCATTCAATATAGATATTGATTTCTATTTATTGTAGTCGAGCATCATGGGCTTCTTTAATTGTTACAAAAAGTTACTACTAAGTTGGTAAGTAATAAAAAAAAGAAAACAGTTATCTACAATGAAAACAATGAAAAAAAAATTATAATAATTTTAAATCGAATCTAAAAGGTTTTTAAAAGTACCCAAGTTTTCTTTTACATGCATCTTTCTTTTAAACCTTTCCTTATTTATAATAGTTTTTAAATTGAGGGGCAGAATATCGTACAGTTTTAATCCGATGTAGCTATTGATTTAAAAAAAGTTGTATTATTTGGTTTGGATATAAAATACTGAAGGTTACGTGAGATTCTTGTTTCATACTTATGATTTTTTGCTACGTTTGAATGTGCACTTTTGTGAATAAATTCGATTGCAGCATATCTTATAAACAATCTAACCAATTTTCATAAATATTTAGTTATTCTATTCAGGAGAGCTCCATTATGGTCCTCCAACACTAAGTCGTCACTTTTGGCTTACACGCTTACCATAAAAAAAAGGCGGAGTGAAATTTCAATTTGGATACTTGGACTGCTTTTTCGAGCCCATTGTACCCTGTAAAGATTTTAATTTCCTGCGTATTTACTTTTTATAATTATTGTTTTATTCGATTCATAAAAGCTCTTTTAGGACAAGACGAAAAAAATATATTAAATGATGAAGTATCTAAGAGGAGAAAAGCACTAAATATTGAAAAAATTATTTTATTTTATACACTTTAGGGTACTCTTTTAGTCGGGTGAATTTTTTGTTAAAAATTCCTGTATTATATAAGGAATTTTGGATAGATACTGGTAATAATCCTATTTTCAGCAGGTCGTAAGTATTTTCAATCTTCTGGCGGGATTTAAAAAAAAAGCGGAATTTAAATAAAAAAAACTGGGACATTTTTTTAAATTGATTTTTAATAGGAAAAGTAGGAACAAAAAATATCATACACGCAGGTACATAAATATACGTAAAAATAACAAGCCATATTTCAGACTGGGATTCCTATGCGTGGAGTTTTTTTATTCATAGACACTTACGGTGGTATTTACTAAAAGGGTTTAGTCTATTTTAGAACGATCCTAAGTTTAAGTGAAATTTTTAGTTTTAAGCATTTTAAACAAGCCCTCCTTGAGTTTTGGGCATATTTTGATTTATAACAAGAATTTTAATAAATTGGTTTATTGAGTAATTATAAAATAAGATTAATTTTAAACTTAAACTTAAATGCGACATTTCTGTCACTGTATATAAAAAATATCAGTTTTAAAATAAACAGCGAGTTCGGATCTCTTACCCCTGCTTGTACCTTGGCTTGCACCAACCTCTACTGATGAAAGCTACAGCTTTAAAATGAGCGGGATGTGAGTAAGGAAAGTTTTCTTGACTGAGATTTTAGATAACCTCAATGTTTTAATTTCCGTTTGTAAATAAATTAATATAGTTGTTTTGGGTTTTTCCGTTTGGTATATTTTTCGCGCATAATCAGTTACGTTCACTTATATTTGTTTTACCACATAGTGCCCTTATAAATACATTTTTTGTGCTGAAAACAGGTTCAAAATATGGCGTTTTTTTGGAACAAAATTCCAGGTGTTTTATTTGGTTAATGAACAACTTGGGATATCAAATAAGGTAAACTAATTCTTGTAAAAACGGTTACTTAGGGAAATTATAAACGAACTTGTTACCAGTTGCCACATAATAATTCCTTCTGGGGGCTATAAATTTAAACCATCGTCCAGAGGTGGTCTAAAAAATCACCAACTTTATAGCCTCAAACGCAGATAATGAAGCTATTATTTGCCATTTTGAAACCTGTCAAAAAAATAACAATTATAAATTATCAATAACTTTGTGTCTTTTCTGTACGGGTCAGTGTTTTTTGAAAATTGGTTTTAAAATTTAGTAACCCCCAAAGGTGTAAATATTTACACCTGTGGGGGGTACTATCTTAAATATTAGTAAATCTCACTGTCTGTGTCTTTTTTAAAAAACTCGGAACAATTTTCTCTAAAGTTAATTTTTATTTGTAAATCGACCAAGTAATATGTTCTGGTAATAATTTATTCCGATTGTCACTCCAAGCGTTTTCAGAAAGGAAAATACACGTTCACAACTGGCATTCAAAACAGGTAGGGAGGCTAAAAACTAAAATAATATCAAGATACTTTTCAGACCAGAGTGCGCCTTGAAAATCCTGGTTCACAAATCCACTGGATTTTCAATATTAGGGACAGTTAGCTATTAGGCAGTAAAAGCCACGCCACTCTACTTGAACGTATCGTACGCCGACTTCCAGCAACCCCATTGGTCAGATCCGACAGAATTTGTCAATCGCAAGTCGAGCGAGACGGATTGTCATGAGATACGGACGCTAGCGAGCGCTAGGGTGGTGTATCGTTACGTCGCGTCACCTGACTGTCTGTTTTTATCAATGAGAGCACTGGATTTTAGAGCTACGTTACGTTTACGTGGTGGTTTGGATTTTATTAGGGAAATTTTGAAACGCTACCAATCATTGATTTCACCAGAGTTTTTGGAACACATTAAAAACTGTCACTTGTAAAAAAATTTAGAGATAGCAAAAAATAAAAAATTTGGCTTAATTTTACAAAATAAATGTTTTATATTATGGAACCTGGTAATATTTTATTATTTTTGAAATTAATTGCGACAAAATTCCCTAAAATTAACCAGAAAAATAACAGCAGTGGTAGTGGTTAATTACCACAACAGAATGACGTTTAGCTATTGCGCAGACACAGGAATTACCACAACCACTACGAAGTGTCAAATAAGCGTTCCAAAATATCCCTATTTTCTATTATTTACCGCATTCAAAACAAAGCCAAAAGGCACTGCATTTTCGCCTTATTTATGCCATGTTTTGAACGTGGCCTGATTTTATGGTGAAGGCGATGCCCAAACAGATGACCGGAATCGTTGCAATAGTCACATCTTTACGTCCATCTCGACTTGCGTAACGAGTGCAGTCAGCTGTTCTACTATCGCATCCACCATAAAATCTGTGGCTGTGTTTTGAACGCGTTGAATGGTCCTAATATGTATTTATTTTCCAGAAAACTAATCATTCGCTCCTGAATTGCCTTTTCAAAGATTTTCCTTATGTTATTTAGCCGAGATATTGGCTTACAGTTTGAAAGATAATTTTTGTTTCCCAATTTTTGTATAATGGTTTTCTAATTGTACTTTTAAGTTCTAAAGGGAACTGACCTGTTTTCAAACAAAAATTTATTATGTGCGAGAGAGGTTCTACAATGGAGGACGCAACTGTTTTTAGGAAAACCACTGGGATTTTTTAGCTTTCCTATTATCTTTGTTATCTCATCTGGGTTGGTTGGCTTAAGATAGAAATTTTCTTTACATTTGGCCATGCTATTGGTGTCGATTTTTGTATTTTGACTAATATCTGTGCATGTATTTAAGAAAAGATAATTTACCTTATTAAAAAATGTTACTTTTTTATTGGTCGTTTTTGTGATATTATTATTGACTTACCATCTTTTCATTAAAGATCTCTAACCATCCATTACCTCACCAATTTATCGGTATCTTTATGGTGTTTCGATATTTAAAAATTCCCCAGGGGTAAACTACATATTCCCTTTCCTCTAATAGTTATACTCTATCTTTGCTGCTTGATAAGTTGATACGACTAAACGTACAAAGCAGATCACGATTTATTTAGATATAGTAGTGCATCTATATACAGTCGGTTGCACTACAAAGGATGGAGGAAGTTTATTGGTCGCATTTGAACGATATTATATGGCAAAGTGCATTGGTGTATGATATTGGGTTAGAACTGATTTCGTAACGATTATCCTAGTTAGTTTATTGCGCCATGGCGTGTACTAGAACTTTATGATAGATGGTGCACATGTCACGTGAGCTAAACGCAGAGATCTCTTATCCAACGAGATGCGACAATCGGCGTCGGCATCTTTGAAGTTGGGGGTCCCGTTTTTCGTGATCTTGATTTCGTATCCATCGCTGTAAATGAGTGTTAGGCCCGCTCCGACTAGCTCGTCAGATTTAGTCAGATTTGATGTATTAATAATTAATAATATGTAGATAAAAAAGTAAACGGATTTCTTGGAGAAGGGGAACAGAAAGATATGTCCAATAAATCTCAAGTAATTTTTTAAATTCGGTATATTATTAGCATTATTAAAAAGAAAATAACAAATTAACAATAATTAAGTATTTTTAAATATTAATCAAAAATATTTTTTGATATAATATTTACTGATTTATATTTTTAAGGGTACAGCAGAGTAATTGCGTCTCGACACCTATGGTATTTAATGTGGCACAAAAATATAATTTGAAAACATAAAAGTAATCAGGGCTGACATTATTTACATTTAATAAAGTAAAAAATTTGAACTGATTACCAAAATATTTATGGATTTGAATTTTTGTTAGAATAGCATAATGGCGTCTTGAGAGCTATAGGTATTTAATGTGGTAGAAAAATTTTACTTGAAAACACAAAATAAGTAATCATGTCTTAATTAATTTGCATTTAGTAAAGTCAAAACCTATAACTGCTTACTTTAATGTACTCATTAGGTTGCCTAAAACTTATTTTATGTACTTGTTACTAGTTTTTCAAACCATCAGAGCAATAAAAAAAATTTCTCGTTCCTATAAAATTAATAAAAATGCACATAGCAGGTTTTAGAGTGTCAACGACGATATCTTATTATAAGTAAGTAGGCATTTAAATATGTAAAAGAGCTTAAAAAAATATGTGTACCTATACTTACCGGTTTGTATCTCTAGGAAAAGAGAAAAAACTGATGCCCATGCCAGTTTTTGACACACAGCCGCGATAAGCACACCAAGTGCCCGGCATGATTTAAAATACTGATAAATAAATCAAAACCAAAATGTGGCAAGAGCGATGTCAAAAATAAAAAAACTTTAACGAATAAGCGCAAACCAACAAATTGCGAAAATCTCTCGGCCTACTCGGACCAATAAATCAACGAGCGGGTCAGGAGGTTTTGAAGCTTAAACCCGCAGGCCCGATCATGTGCATAAAAACACGGTTTGCTGACTGTCGCATCTCGTTGGATAAGAGATCTCTGGCTAAACGATATGTAAAATTTTAAAAAAATCCGGCAAAAGTACACTTTTTGAAGGACAGCCTGCGCCAAACAAAGAAGCAACTACGAGATCCTATAATAAACCCAAAATAAAGAAGAATAGATTCAATGTTGTGAATTGTAGCTAGAAACATTTAAAACGAAATTTTACTTGGGCAAACCTTTTAATAACAAACTTTTAATAATACCGGGGCGGCGAAATTTGAGGGCGTCCCGTTTCTGTTTGGGAGGCATTGCCTGTAGTTCATTCTTTATAAATCAGAACTTTAAAAAAAATGTATTCTTAAAAATTTAAATAAATTTTGCTTTCGGCGCTAAGGTAATTTATTTTTACAGTTTTAGTTCAATTTTAAGCAATCTTTGGCAAAACCATTTCAAACTTTTAAAATATAACTTTACTAGCATAATTGTTTCAAAACTCCGCAACCCAGCACCCTTGGCATTTGCCCTAATATAAAGCCACCTTTTTAAAACAATATTTACAAACATCGAAAACAACAACAAGTAAAGCGAATTCTTACCAATCCGGTGATGATATATTATATTGGCTTTTTCTTCTTTCAAAAATGCCTCTTAAATTTTTCTTCACTTGCTGGCACCAAAATGATCGGCTTGGCACAACATGCTTTTTATTAGCGGGAGTATTATACGCGAAAATATTTGTTTGTAGTGGGTTGCTCTTACAAATATCATTTTTTGGTTAAGATTTGAATCACGTTTGGAACTACGGTCTCTAAAATAAACACGGTCTAGTCATTTTTTTGCTCCGCCCACCTGATGTCGACACAAATATATCAGCCTGCTTTCTTTATTGATTTTGATTGGTGACATTTGGGGTTATATTATTTTTGTAATATAAATTGTATTTGTTCATCATTCTTTTCTTCTGGCTACATTAATTACAATTTATGCGTTTTTTTAGTGAAAAGGCCGACATTAAATAATGAAAAAAACCAAAAAAGCAAGGCACCTTATAGTTTTAAATTTGCAATCAGATATATTGCAACAAAAAAAAACAAAATTATGATTGTTTTCCACAAACCAAAACTACACTTTTTTGCACTCGACGCGCGTTTCGCTAACAACGTTAGCATCATCAGGAGACGATAAACAATGAACTAAATTAATCTACGCTCTATCTTATATACAATCCTTTAGTGGGCGGAGATAAGACTAATAAATTGTGATTGATCACGATTTTTAATCCTATCTCCCCTCAACCAAAGAATAAAGTGTACTAAACGGGATGGGTCCTCTATCTTTATTTAAACTATTTCTGGATTTAATGATTTCCATACTTTCATATGCATTCAAAAGTCTTTTGTTTGGTACACTTTTTAGAAGTTTTAGGTTATCTAATGTAAATCTATGATTGTTTTCAAAAGCATGCTCGGCCACACTTGACTTTTCTGTTCTTCCGTATTTTAAGTGTGCTAAGTGTTCTTTAAAACGTGTTTGAATAGAGCGTCTCGTTTGGCCAACATATTTTTTGTCACAATCCATGCAACTAATTTCGTAAATTCCACTTTTTTCTAGAACTGTAGTTTTATCCTTGGGATTTCCTAGTAAGCTTCTTCTTGTGTTACCGGATTGATATACTAATTTAAGACCGGTGTTATTAAATACTTTGTGTAATCCTTTCGTATAATTAGGATTATAAGGAATTGATACAAATTTTGAGTCGCTGGTATCTTTTTGTCTGAAAAAGGTAGAATTCCGAAAGGTCTTTTGAAAAGAATGTCTATTTATCAGCTTACCTGGTTCAGGTATGTAGACGATGTGTTTGCAGTATTCAACACTAAAGTAACTAGTGTTGAAAATTTTATGGAAAAAATAAATAACAAATTTCCCACTATTAAATTTTATTAAACTTTAGTTAGTTATAAGAAATAAAAATAAATTGGACTTTGACCTATACAGAAAAGGAACGGCCACCAACAGGTATATTCCAAATGACTCTTTTCATTGCTTACAACATAAGCTTGCAAGTTTGCACTTTTTAACATATAGATTAGTAAATTTCCCCTTAAACAAAGAAAGATTTGAAGCAGAAAAGAATAGGATTAGGAATATAGCTGGCGAAAACGGTTACGACGAAGGCTTAATAAATAAGCTGATAAATAGACATTCTTTTCAAAAGACTTTTCGGAATTCTACCTTTTTCAGACAAAAAGATACCTGCGACTCAAAATTTGTATCAATTCCTTATAATCCTAATTATACGAAAGGATTACACAAAGTATTTAATAACACCGGTCTTAAATTAGTATATCAATCCGGTAACACAATAAGAAGCTTACTAGGAAATCCCAAGGATAAAACTACAGTTCTAGAAAAAAGTGGAATTTACGAAATTAGTTGCATGGATTGTGACAAAAAATATGTTGGCCAAACGAGACGCTCTATTCAAACACGTTTTAAAGAACACTTAGCACACTTAAAATATGGAAGAACAGAAAAGTCAAGTGTGGCCGAGCATGCTTTTGAAAACAATCATAGATTCACATTAGATAACCTAAAACTTCTAAAAAGTGTACCAAACAAAAGACTTTTGAATGCATATGAAAGTATGGAAATCATTAAATCCAGAAATAGTTTAAATAAAGATAGAGGACCCATCCCGTTTAGTACACTTTATTCTTTGGTTGAGGGGAGATAGGATTAAAAATCGTGATCAATCACAATTTATTAGTCTTTTCTCCGCCCACTAAAGGATTGTATGTAAGATAGAGCGTAGATTAATTTAGTTCATTGTTTATCGTCTCCTGATGATGCTAACGTTGTTAGCGAAACGCGCGTCGAGTGCAAAAAAGTGTAGTTTTGGTTTGTGGAAAACAATCATAATTTTGTTTTAGTGCAACCAAAGGTTCCAAATTCCCAACATAGATATATTGCATATATTTAGTATGCACACAAAGTCTTTCCTTCTAAGTCGCAAGTACAAAATAAAATAGCTTCCTAAACAGGAAAAATAACAACTACATAATCTAACTTCTGAACTACGAACACCAACTAAATCCAACTCATCCGATGAGTTTCTTGACGCAATTGATTACCAACTCATGATCTTAATTTCTATTTGGTGAAAGATTAACGTATGCAGGCCAAAAATAAATTATATTTACTTATACACATAAATATAATTTACCCTAAAATTTATTTGTTTTAAATTTGGAACGACCTATTGATCAATTATTCAGTATCCTTATGTTTGTCGGGTTAAAATTTACCCTATTGAATACTGATTAGAAAATTTACAGTTTGAGAAAACGTAAAGCATATGTAGACCAATTTTTTGATGAGCGTACTGAAGTCATTTTTTGGATCGTTGGTCTGGATTTTGGTACGTTGTTTTAGAGACCGACAAATACGTAAAAAAATGTCATGTCGTTGATTGTTTCAACTGTTATTTCAAACTGACAACAATAAATTATTTACATGCGAACTGTTGAAAACAAAGAAATACGTTTTCAGAGGCAAAAATGATGTCCGTCCGCTCATCAAAAAATTGGACTATAGGAGTAGATTAGATGAGTTGCCTAGAGTTTAAACTCTTACTTGTAGTCGCAATAAGTTGGCGAATATTTTCAATCAACGTTTAAATGACTTGTTTATGGAATAATTTTAAGTGGAATTTTACCAAGTGCTTTCAAAACAAAGTGATCAACGCTTTTATATAGCAAAAAGTGCTAAAATTCATATTATTGAGCCATTATCTTGATTTTTATTGATATGACTGGCTATCAAAATAATAGGACCTGGAAATAAGTGTGCGCTTAAAAATATTACGTCAATAAATTAACTATCTGTAAAATATGTATTTGTTATTGTTACCATATTTGCAAGCAAAAATCGAACAGTTCCATTTTGCACATGAGTATACAGGATGGGGACTTTTACTGGCGCAAATTCGCTACAGCTTCATGTTGAAAGATGCGGATAAAACGCAAAAACACTTCGATTGAGATTTTTTGTAAGCTTTCCGGTCATACCCAAAAAAATTTTTTTTCGTCCTCTTTAGAGGGTGAAACTCACCCCGACTTCATTTTTTTTAATGAGATGATACCACTTGTGGCACCTTGTTGGAAAGGTCTTCCCAAAAGAAAATTGATTGTGCCATTTTTTTTTTCATTATAACTGTTATACTATTTTCTAGCGTTAAAAAAAAGAATTGAAGACGAAATTCAACAAAAATGAGTTGTGCATACACTGGGCTCTAAAATTATAGTCAGTGTGTTTTATCTTGAAAATTTACACAAAATTCAACGATCTACATGGTTGGGAATACTTAAAGTGGATTAATATCTTTTTATTTTAACAACTGTTCAAAATGACCACCATTTACTTCTTGAGAAAGAGCAACACATTGGTAAAATTCAGCTTGAAGCCTTCTTAATGTTTCTGGTGTAATTTGCCGAATTTATTCTCTAATTCTATCCTTTAGATCTTCAATACTATTGGGTCTTGTGGCGTATACCTTAGATTTTACGAAGCCCCATATTTAAAAATTTAATGGAGTAAGATCAGGAGATCTAGCTGGCCATTAAATGAATCCCCTTCTTCCTTCCTTCTACATAGTACCTACAATTTTGACGATTTACCTAAAAATGAAGACACAAACACTAACGTTCCTAAAGCATACAGATTTAACAATATTGTTTGGAGTTATGGATAGTTGCCTAATCAAAAAGACTCACCTCTTCATTTAAGGTAAAAGTTGCTTCATCTGAAAAAAATATCCAATCCGGTAAAATATTTCCATCATCGATTTGTCTCATTATGGTTTCACAAAACTCCACCCTCCGATCGGGATCATCTTCCATCAACTCCTGCACAGGCTTCATTTTAAAGGGTCTTTTACCAGCAGATTTCAAGATAGCCAATATAGATTTATGGCACAAATCAAATTCCCTACTTACTCGTCTGGCAGAACTGATTGGATTTTCCTGAAATGTTAGAAGAACATTTAGTCTAGTGTCTTCGTTTACTCGTTGGGGCCTTTCTCGAAGAATTTGCCGTAAATGCCCGTGCAACCTGAAATGAGCTTCAATTTTGCCTACTATAGCCCGATGTAACGGAGGCAATTCTGGATGTCGCGCTTGAAATAATGCCGCAACTTCTGCTTGGGTACTCATCCGATCCCCGAACTCCCGAATCATCATCAAAATTTCTATTTTCAAAGTTTCCGTTAATACGCTGGCATTTTTAACGAAAATTAACAATATTTGAAGAATAATAATTCGACAGACAATAAATTGATTAATTGCAGCCTTACAATTGATAAAGATACGATAATTTTTTTATACCTATACTTACTTTAATTTCTTCCGAGTCCATTTTTTACAATAAAAAGTCCAAATTGAGATAAAGCGGTTCACTTTTCTAAAAACAAATTGAGAAAATACTGACCACTAAAAACTGTACCTTAGAATGGTTTTGTCACATTAGAAAATTACCATAATCAATTTTCTTTTGGAAATACCTTTCCAACAAAATACCACAAGTAGTATCATCCCATTTAAAAAAATGAAGTAGGGGTGAGTTTTACCTTCTAAAGGGGGTGAAAAAAATATTTTTTTGGTACGACCGAAAAGCTTACAAAAAACTCAATCGACGTGTTTTTGCGTTTTATCCGCATTTTTCAACCTGAAGCTGTAGCGAATTTGCGCCAGTTAAAGTCACCACCCTGCATAATAGAATATGACAGCGACATTAGACACCTTTTCCACCTCTAATGAAAAATCCCCATTAGGTGACTTTATCGCTTATTAACGTAGCGCGTTGTGACGTAGCTAACGTCACGTTATTTTTAAGGGAACATTTTTACTTTTTGCACGCCTCCTTTGATTTGTTTATAGACGACCTTATAGGGTATTTATTATTATCAAGATTTACAAAAAGAATTTGACCAATAATATTTTTCATTCAAAATATCTTATTTTTGTGTTTTTACGATGAATTTTAACCTTTACTAATCTTTAAAAACTTGAAAGCACAACAGTGAAAAGGGAGGTTATGATAAACAAATCGGAATCACTTGTCACAGTTGCCAGTGCAAGTCAGTGTTTTACATTTATTACGAAATTCTAACCCAAGAAAATGACTAAACAAAATCATAAAGCAAAAAAATCCCCAAATCTGTTTGGGGATTTTTTTGCTGCCAACCTAGTAAATAGTTAGGGAAATTTGTTTAGAAAATCTTGACAACACTGTTACGCGAACCAGCGTTGCCGCCCAGAATTTTTAAATTGATAGACGATACAGTTTTCAGAGTAGTGATGGGCACATCGAAAAAAAACATCGGAATAAAAACATCGATGTTTCTTAACATCCGTTATTCAAAGAATCTGTTTTATTTAATACTTATTAGGGAAATTTTGGAATGCTTCAAATTTTGACAACTTTGACAGCCGTTATGGTAGTGTTTAAAAACCACTACGACTACCATGCGTCACTCCTAAAAAAAATAGAGATGATAAAAAACACATAATTGGGCTTTATTTTACAAAATAAATGGTTTATACGTCGAAACCTGCTAATATTTTATTATTTTTACCATTAGCTGCGCCAAAATTCTCTAAAATTTACCAAAAATATAACTACAACCACAACAAAATGGATTCGTAGCTTACGGCAATGATAGTGGTTAATTCTAACATCGGCATAACGTTTAGCTAATTAAGTATTTAGTTTAACAAAATTTCCCTATTGTTAATGTTACAAAATACTAAGCATGCAATAAGATATTCATAATAATAATCGGTACATGATATACAAAAGCAATTAAATATCTAAGGTAAAAAACAACAAAAAAAATATGAGTGGTACATTCAAAAGAAACTATATATTATATTTAAAAAAAGATTGTACTCATTGGAGCACACTCTTAGAGGTCGTTTTTACTGATTAAGGAAACAATAATTTATTGAGGGTTGGTCCCTTCAATCGATTCGTTCTTTCGGTGAGGGTTTGACCAGCTTTTGAAGGCAAGCGCTCTGATGTGGTGAGGTAGGTACAAGTTCAGACTTCTCAGACACATTATTTCCCATAATTTTTTTTGTATCAATATTCTATGTTCCGATGTTTAAAAAAAGTATCGATGTTTTCGCATCGATGATATTTTATAAACATTGTGGAATGTTCGGAAAACATTGTTTTGTGTCCATCACTATTTCAGAGGTTGAGTGTTTAAACTATTATCGCCTGTCTAACAAAATCAGTTCTTCGAGTTTAATATAATTTGTTTTCTTATGTAGAGGTAAATGAAGGTCCGTCTGGATTGGAATCTGAGCTCCAGTTTATAATTGTTTCTTGAGCTGTTAGCTTTTTTACAAACTTTTATTTAACTTGCAATGTATTTATGTAAATATGTTTGTTCGGGTGGAATCTTGCAACTTAATTTTGACCAACTTCCCGGCATTCGATCGGCTTCAAATTTGGCACGCCTATATAGTTGCGGTGACAACAGAAGAATATACAGTTGAAGTACGCCCGATTTCGTTGAAATTTGGTTTGTTGGGGAACTTGGGAATGGAGATTTTTCTAATTTCTAATCAGATTTTGAAAATTCAATATGGCGGATTCAAGATGGACGATTTTTGGTCATCTTTTGCTAATCAATTTTAACTAACTTATACACATCCGATTGCCTTTCAATTTGGCATGCGTAGTTCCGGTGACAATACAATAATATGTTTCAACCAATATTGGTATACGGTGGCTTTTGGGGATAAGGAATACGAATTTTTAATCAGATTTTGAAAATTCATTATGGCGGATTCAAGATGGACGATTTTGTGTCCGATTGTGTCAAATTTGGTATGGGTTTATAGTTCTGATAAAAATACAATAATATGGTATTCTCAGGTACCTACCTCCCTCTAACGAGGGAAGTGGAGGGGGAAAAAGATTTAGTTTGTTCGATTTCAATCAAAATTGGCATACAGGAGTTTTTAAGGAAAGGGATTATAAATTTTTGATCAGATTTGAAAATTTCAATATGGCAGATTCAAAATGGACGATTAAGGATACAAATCTAAAAATTAAGGGTGTATGTTCAAATTTGGTATGCGTTTATTGTTCCGGCAACAATACAATAATATGGTATTATTAGGTACACACTTCCCTCCAACGAGGGAAGTGGAGGGGGAAAAGGATTTAGTTTGTTTGATTTAAATTAAAATTGGCATACAGGTGTTTTTCGGGAAGGGGATACGAATTTTTGATCAAATTTGAAAATTTCAATATGACGGATTCAAAATGGACGATTAAAGGACAAAAAAGTAGAAAACAATTTTTTACCTTTCTTATACCATAATAAAAGCGATGGGTGTAAATTAAAAATTTTAACTTTACGGTGAGAAAGAAGTTCTTCTTCTTTTTGAATGATTAACATAATGCTTTCATCTAAAGAAGCTGATAACGGGAGAACTTTTATTTTAATATAATAATAATGATAATGTAATAATTAATTTATTCCTTTTGATAATTGTTAGTATTTCTGTGAAATAGTTTAGTGAAAGAGAAATTGGGTGTTATCTTAAAAATGCAATTTTTGACAATTTCTGAATGTTGCTGATAAATCGTATTTATATATATTTAAATTTTTTTTTATTTTTTTATTATATTTTGTTAAAAATTTAAGTCCAGAGAGAGTAATTACCCCCTCTACCCAAAATCCACCCTTTATCTAACAGAAGCATTAATCGGGGGAAGCTAAAAACGCTCTTTTTTTGTTTAAAAAGTAAACACAACAATCACATTTTCATTAAATGCTTTGCTAAACCCACAAATATAGATGTGAAATCATTGAAAAAAAAAATCATGAGAAAGTTCATGTTCAGTCAACTGGACACCCAAACACTCCGTGTGCCTTTTTGCGCGCTAGAGACACGATAATCCTTCGAAAAGGAAAATCTCGAGGCGCTTGTCTGGTCTCGGTCAGATAAAAATGAGTTACTATATGGGACATGGCGACGTTTCTTAACGCTTATTTGGGTTAAGGAGAAAAATTGCACCTCGAGATTTATTTTCCTTGAGTATTGGATACTTATAGCTTAAGGGAAAATAGATAAAATTTTAAGGTTTGTGACATAGTAGAAAAAATTGGTTAGCTGAACAAACTAACGATAACAATGGGCATAACTGGGATTTTTCTCATGGGCGCGAGCCTCCCAAGCAACAATTATAGTCACTGGTGTCATTGTCATTACCACCAAAAATGGGTTAACGCGTAGTAATATTTCCTACAAAAAACTATCTATAGGAAAAATGTCATTTGTGCGGTCACTATTACAGTAAAAAAATTACCAAAGTGTCGTAAAAATATAAAGTTATACACGAAAGTAATATATTCCACTATACAGGGTTCTTAAGATTTTCCTTAGGGATAGGATTTCAATAAATCAAACAGAAATGGTATAGAAAGTTCTGCGCGCACAAAAGAAACAGGTATATTGAGCAATGGTGCCAGTTTGTTATTATCTCCGGACTGCTTTCATGAGAAAAAATTGTCGCCACTCTTTCATTGTGAGCATAAATCATAGTTGCAATAATAACCGTTGACAAGATGTCTGCAAATTCCGCTAGATGGCGGCCACACATCTAATCTAATTAAAAATTAGATGTTTTCAGGTCCAAACCACAGCTTTTTCTTGCTTAAAGGAGGCGGCAGGGTCCATTATTTACGACACTGAGCGATAAACTCGTGAGGTTGTTTTTCCTGCAGAGCTTTTTGCTTGCGATATTATTGATTTTAAATAAAGCTGGCCCTACACTACATTTGATATTTTCGAGGTGTTTTATGACATGATCTCGAAACATGTAGCGAACCAATTCTTCAAAACTAGCGGGAGGGTAAAAGCGAAAAATAAGAGGCTGCCAATATTTGTAACACCCAAAAAGATGTGAAAAGATTTATTTTGCTCTGTTTCTTTACAAAAAACGTTTTTTTTACGAAAAACTTGAGCTCTGTTACTTTTTTTATTTTTTTCTTCAACTTTCTCGAAATTTTCGTCATACCGTAGAAAAAAATTATTTCCCCCATGGTCATACTCTACTTTTATTCAAAAAAATTTAGAAACAGCGACAGGATCAGTTGTCCTAAAACGGGGGATCTTGGTTTCGAGTGAGAAGATAAAGGGCGCCACAGGCAAAAATTTTTCAATTAAATTAGCCGAACGCAAAAATGTTAGAAAAACAAAGTACGAAGTAAAAATGACGCCGCTTACATTTTTTTTCAAAAAATACATAATTTCAGGAACGCAAAGAAATAGGTCTAAAGAGTACAATTTTTAAGAAAAAAATATCAATTTTCTCGCCCTCCTCCACTGGGACTACAGGGGCCGTGCACAAATTACGTAATTGTCATAGGGGGGAGGGGGGTTACAAAACGTTACGTAGGGGGGAGGGGGGTTTTCGACAACGTTTGCATTTGTGTGAAACTAAGAAAATTTGGAATGAAAATAAGTGAAAAGTTTTTTTTTGGGGGGGGGGGTAGTGGTCTTGAAATCGTTACGTAATATTAGGGGAGTGGCGTGCCAAACCGTTACAAAACATTACATTGGGAGGGGGACAAAAATTGGTAAAATCACTGTTACGTAATTTGTGCACGGCCCCACATCTGACTGTTCCTCCTTTTTGATTTCGAATCAAAGTGCAAAACCCGGGTTGGACGTTCGAAGGCGTCAACCCGTCCTATTTGCTTGATAAAGTTTCTACGGAAATATCTCAGTCGATTTCTCCGGCCGTGTATGAACGCTTTAGGTTAGGCATTTGCATGTATCTCAGTCCCCAGCCTGTAAACAGTGCGTAAGGACAATGGTTACAAAATGAAAAGCCAAAAAATATTTTTTTTTACGATATCTTTCATCAGTTTGGTATTAAAGTCGAGCAAAAACAATTTTTATTCCAGTCCTAAAGGTATGAAAATGGAAAACATTAGAAAACAACAACCTGGAATGGATTTACTACGTGTAAGATTTAGTGACAACATCGCCCCATGCCCATCCTTTTCTGCCTAATGTGCTTTTCCGTTTGTCTGCGTCTTATACACGGCTGTTTGGCCCCCTAAGAATTTGCTTAGGAACCCTGTATAACTATATACCATTACTAGAAGTACGAAAAAACTTTATGGTCTGAGAATTGCTTCATAGCTATCACATTTAATTTATTTAATATTACTTTTACGAGTTAACGACTCTTCTGATATTAATTTGATTGCAATTCAGTAGCCCCTACTCAATACCAAACTAAAAAATTAAAGAAATAAATGTGCATATAATGGAAAAACGTTGCCTACGAGTTATTGCATGTTATTTACTTTTATTAAACATGAAATTCAAATGAAAATTTAAAAATACCTCATCTGCATGTACCAATAAAAGTCAAAATATTAATATTTAGTTAATAAAACATATAGTGTAGGGGCATATGTCGATATTTTCTATCCCGTGGAATTTTGAATGATGGAGTTTTGTGACTATATGGGATTGATAGCTCTTTAGTTACACAATTAAGTTTTATTAGGTGTTTTGTTTGCATCTGTGTAGAAGGGGTTGATATGACGTCATTTCAAGGTGGCGGCCAACAATCATAAAAAATACAACTTTCGCAACCGGGGCATGATTATACTCGGTGCCATATAATTCGAGAACGAGGATTATAAAAAAATTAACCTTCAAGGTCATCCGACCTTAAATGACCTTGACAATCGCAAAAAACAAGATTTTTGCCAGTCTCTCTTCAAAAAATCTTAATAATTCGTAAAACTATTAGGCATATATGCCAAAAAGTTTGATGCAGTTTGAAGCTTTATGACCTTGAAAAATACGGCAGTAAAATTAACATATTGCAAAAATAACATACTAAAGGGCGGTATTAATCAACTATTAAAGCAAAGAGAACCAAATTTGGTAAGAAAGATAAGAAGGTCAAGTCTAGTAACACTGTTAAAAAAATTTGGTTCAGATATGATGCATTTCAATATGGCGGCTAATATACCAAAATGGCGACCTATAAACACATTTTATTTTATTGATTTTCGTAGAAAAACAAAAATGACAAGGTGGCCATCAATTATTGTTGACTTATCGCCGCTTACTATAAAAAAAAAAGTTTAGTTGATGTATGACCTTGATTAACCTTAAAAATATCATGTAGACATGAAAAACCAAGGTTTTGTAGTGTTTTTTTTGTAATTAACCACTACGCAGAACTCAAGTGCCAGAAATAAAATTAACATCTTAGCCATAACTAACCACATCAGTTTAAACCTCTCTATTATTTTTTTTGATCTGGCGTTCAAGTTGTTTATGCTATGCTCAGGTAAAAATGACCTATATGGCTGTTTTATTAAGTTTCGGAACTGTGAATTTTATGTTGTCACTTGTCTAGCCAATAAAATCATTTAAATTACTTATAAGAGAGTTAGCAGAATATTTTTCAAGATGGCGGTCAAAAAAGCATAAAAAATTATAATTATGCCAGTAGGGTATGACTATACTTGTTTATTAACATTCATAATAAAGTTTAAGGTTTTAACAGCTATTTACTCACACATTCATGTGCCACCGGGTATTTTGTTCGCATCCGTGTAGAAAGGTTCTAAACTTATTAAAAACGACAGGCATATAGGTCATTTTTACCGGGGTAGAGCATAAACATCTTGGACGCTAGATAAAAAAAATGGTAGGGAGGTTTAAAATGAAGATTTTTGTTACGGCTAAGATGTTAATTTTATTTCCGGCACTTGAAGTTTTTTTTTTAAATTACTACAAAAAGCTGGTTTTTCACTTGTACATGGTATTTTCAAGGTCAATAAAGGTAATTTTTTATGAAATTGGTTAAAATAAAATGTGGTTATAGGTCGCCATTTTGATATATCTGCCGCTATATTGAAACGCGTCATAGCTGAATCAAATTTTTTTTAACAATATTTTTGGACTTCACCAACTTATCTTTCCTACCAAATTTGGTCCTATTCGCTTTAATAGTTGATGAATAGCGCCTTTTAGTATGTTATTTTTGCAATATGTTAGTTTTACTGGGGTATTTATCAAGGTCATAAAGCTTCAAATTGCATCAAACTCCAAGGATCGAATTTGGCATATATGACTAATAGTTTGAGGTACATTTGAAGTTAGTCTGACAAAACGTCGAATTATTAAGATTTTTTGTAGAGAAAATGGCAAAAATCTTGTTTTTTGCGATTTTCAATCTCATTTAAGCTCGGATGACCTTGAAAGTAATTTTTTAAAAATCCTCGTCGTCCCAATGCATTCCCAAAAACAGTGAATACCTCGAGATATAGTAGTAGTAAAACTGTCGCCGTGATATAACGTCACAACTCTATTAGGGATAGGGCGTGGGAGGGCCACCACATCGTGACTGATTTTGCTGCTTGAACTGGAAACAATTTATAGAAAATTATACTTAAAATGCAATTTTTCACACGTTTTATTCATTAATATTAACGGTGTTATGGCGCCGCAGGCGAATATTTTCCCCCAGAAATTCGCACTTCTGTACCTTAATATTCCAGAAAATATAGTCCAATTATTTGATACGCGGACTGACGTCATTTTTTTGGATCTCTATTTGATAGATTGTTTTAGACAGCGATAATAAATATGTAAAAAAGTCATGTCGTTGATTGTTTCAATTGTTACTTCAAATTGACAACAACAAATTATTTGACATGGGAACTGTTGACAACAAAGAAATACGTTTTCAAAGGCACAAAGTCAGTCAGTCAGTCCTTTCGTCAAAAAATTGGACTATATATTCTGTTCTTAAAAGTGGCGGGCTTGAACCTAAGACAAAAAATAATTTCGTTATGGTTTATGAAAATAAAGAAATACCAATTTGCTCTGACTGCGCAGCATCAGTAAAACTTGTAGTCCAACCAAATTATGATAAAAGATAAAAAAAATTATTAACAGCAGTTCAAAAAAAATGCGTCGAGGGGGGGGCTGTCGGTAGAGGGGGGGGGGCTGTCGGTAGAGGAGGGGGAAAATGGTATTATTGCAATATTCGGCTAAACTGAACGTCAACAAAAAAAACCTCCAACACAAAAGTTTTATATTTTTGCACGATTTAAAACTTTTGTGTTGGAGTTTTTCGTAATTATTTTTGTTTTTCGTTTTTTACTTTTCATTTCTAAAAAAATGACTGAAGATGCACCAACCTGGTGTTTGGAATAAAACCACAATTTTTATGTAAAAAAAATTAGTAGTTTTCGAGATATTGACTTTATTCGGCCAAAAACACCATTTTTAAATCCAAACTTCTCCTTAGAAAAATTATCGTATTTTTTTTATTTTGACGTATACTTTTTGATAAAAAAGTCACAATTTTAAAAAATTTTGTCAAAATGCAAAAGAAAAAAGTAAGTATTTTTGCGACAATAAAGAACCCCGCTTCAACCAACTATAGGTGTGCGTCGACAGCAATATTTTTTTTTTACTTTTAGATTTTTGCACGATTTAAAAATTTTGTGTTGGGAGTTTTTCGTAATTATTTTTGTTTTTCGTTTTTTATTTTTCATTTCTGAAAAAATGACTGAAGATGCACCAACCTGGTGTTTGGAATAAAACCACAATTTTTTATGTAAAAAAAAATTAGTAGTTTTCGAGATATTGACTTTATTCGGCCAAAAACACCATTTTTAAATCCAAACTTCTCCTTAGAAAAATGATCGTATTTTTTTTATTTTGACGTATACTTTTTGATAAAAAAGTCACAATTTTAAAAAATTTTGTCAAAATGCAAAAGAAAAAAGTAAGTATTTTTGCGACAATAAAGAACCCCGCTTCAACCAACTATAGGTGTGCGTCGACAGCAATAATTTTTTTTTACTTTTAGATTTTTGCACGATTTAAAACTTTTGTGTTGGGAGTTTTTCGTAATTATTTTTGTTTTTCGTTTTTTATTTTTCATTTCTAAAAAAATGACTGAAGATGCACCAACCTGGTGTTTGGAATAAAACCACAATTTTTTATGTAAAAAAAATTAGTAGTTTTCGAGATATTGACTTTATTCGGCCAAAAACACCATTTCTAAATCCAAACTTCTCCTTAGAAAAATGATCGTATTTTTTTTATTTTGAGGTATACTTTTTGATAAAAAAGTCACAATTTCAAAAAATTTAGTCAAAATGCAAAAGAAAAAAGTAAGTATTTTTGCGACAATAAAGAACCCCGCTTCAACCAACTATAGGTGTGCGCCGACAGCAATAATTTTTTCTGAAATTTTGATAGTCTAGGTGAACGAGAATGGGGTGCCGCCCACCGTTTAGACACCGGGGCGTGTCAAAGAAGCAATAAAATACATCTTATTCATAATTTTGACCGTCAAAAATTTAAAAAAATTCTTACGCCACTGTAAAAAAATTCAAGACATTAGCTTCTCCGGACCACAATAATGATAATTGGTACTAATTGCAGTAATACCATTTTTCTCCACTTTTTCAACAGATTCCCCCCCTTGCTTTTTTTTAAACGTTTATTATTATTATTTTTATTTTTTAATTTAAGTCGCTTTATCATTGACACTCATCAAAGTGCTGTTATGATTTATTTTCCCCCCTCTGAATGAGTTATTCCGATCATTACATTATTGCCATTCTTTTTTCGGTCTGGATAGTAAATTTTTAGATTATTTTTGTTTGTTTTTCATAGGCAAGAAAATTTAAGCCGCGGTTGGTTATTTAAATGTGTAAGTAGGTATCTTTATAGAAAAAAATTGTTTTCAAAGCTTTTAAAAACAAAATTACAATACACACAATATTTCATAAGCTGAATTTTGCGGTTATATCAATTTAATATTGACGGGATTTTTTCGCGTGAGGACACGCGAGAGGCGCCTGTTTTTCCAATTTGGCTTCGACGGGACGCCAATAAAATTTTGTCGGGCTACGCGCTGATATTTTTTTTCGTTGTAACTAGAGTACTAGTATGAACTTATTTTATATTTAAATACTAAGAGTCAGCCATCGTTTTCGCTATTACCTCCAAAATAATGGGACTTTTGTCACAAAAATGTCGGCGTCCAAACAATAAATAACTTTTATAACCCATAACCCATCCACACAGGCCACAGGAAAAGTGAGACTGAAAAAGTGCAGAGTATATTAATATTTTAATATCTTTCAATTTAAGATACTTTCTTAAATTTGTAAATAATAAATTTAATAAACTTTGAAGTTGTAGATCCCATCGTAAATGTTTATCAATTACTACACCTAAATACTTGATTGACTCAGTAGCTGTTATAGTTAATGAATCTGATATGTTTATAAATTTCAAGTCTGGGCTTCCCGATTTATAAGAGTAAAAAGGAATAAAAAATGTATTGTTTAATAATGGGATTTTTGCCACAAAAATGTCGGCGTCCAAACAATAAATAACTTTTATAACCCATTTTTGTATGGTATTTAATTTCAAGGAATTGAATCTATTTATACCTCCCCATCCACACAGGCCATAGGACAAGTGAGTCTGAAAAAGTGCAGAGTATATTAATATTTTAATATCTTTCAATTTTAGATACTTTCTTAAATTTGTAAATAATAAATTTAATAAACTTTGAAGTTGTAGATCCCATCGTAAATGTTTATCAATTACTACACCTAAATACTTGATTGACTCAGTAGTTGTTATTGTTAATGAATCTGATATATTTAAAAATTTCAAGTCTGGGGTTCCCGATTTATAAGAGTAAAAAGGAATAAAAAATGTTTTGTTTACGTTAAGTGTAAGTGTATTAAAATCAAACCAGTCTTTCAGTTTTCAAAAATCTTGTTTGGCGGTTTCTTCTGTTTCATCCCATGTTTTGCTTTTCACAAAGTATCAGCAGCAAAACTTGCCAAAATACTCTTAATAATCAAAAATATCGTTCAAAAGCAATAGACCCAGGACCGTGCCTTGAGGGACACCGTAGCTTATCGTTTTCTCAGTGCTAATAGTTTCCTTTATTTTAACGGCTTGTTTTCTATCTGTTCAATAACTTTTAATAAGCTCAAGGCACAATCCTCTGATTCCATGACGTTCCAACTTTTTTATTAATTTGGAGTAACACACTGTGTCAAAAGCTTTAGCTAGATCAACGAAGATGCACAGTGATGCTTCCTTATTGTCTAACGACCTATATATTTGTTTTGTTAAGTACACTATTGCATCCTCCGTTGATTATTTTAGCACATCTAAAAATAATTTGTATGTAATTTTAAAAAGCGGCAAAAATTTCTCGAAAACGTTCGGTCATTCTGACACATTTAGGAAAATTCTGACAAAATAATAGACACTTCAAGTAAATATTTCAACGTATCGGTATCGATTAGAAAAATTGACAGCAATCACTCCGTACGCGTCGACTGCTGTCAGCTTTTGTGTCATCGCCGTCACTACGAGAGCGTCCTCGTTCGAAACATGGCATAAACAATTTAAAAACGTAAAGTCTTTTGGCTTGCTTTTGAACGTGTTAGGTATACCGATGCGTTGAAATATTTACTGGAAGTGTCTAATTTGGTAGGTAAACCATACCTGTTTGAAAGTTTAAGACATAATAAGGCATAATAAGAACTTTGTATAATAGAGCCGTTCAAATTTGTAAAAATTCTCATGATTTGGAAATCGAAATAAGAAACATTAAGAAGGATCTGCAGCAGAATGGTTACAGCCTTCAACTTATAACAGATACTATTTCTAAATTTCAGCAAACAGGACAGAAATTACAAGACCAAAACTAGGCAAATACATTCCTTAAAATTCCATACATTAAAGGAGTATCAGAGAAAATTCGAAGAGTAGCGAACACCTTTAATATTAAAACAGCTTTTTAAGCTAATAATACAAATTCAGAGACTTCTTAGTAAAACAAAACCGGAGAACAAACAAAATAAGGAATGCATTT
This sequence comes from Oxystoma pomonae, assembly GCA_963921995.1. NCBI lineage: Eukaryota > Metazoa > Arthropoda > Insecta > Coleoptera > Brentidae > Oxystoma > Oxystoma pomonae. The sequence goes on along the minus strand of OY998164.1, from coordinate 22,764,347 downwards.
ACCAAGTTCCTTGTGAGTGTGGTGAATCATACATAGGTGAAACAAAAAGATCACTATCCGTTAGACTTAAAAAACATCAGACGAATAACTAAAGAGGTGAAACAATGAAATCAGGATCGCCGAACCAACACCGATCTCAACTAAAAACCAAAAACCAAATTGACCAAAAAATTGACAAGTAAAAAATGGATTTTCTGTCAGTTTGGTGTCACTATGGCACCGATCATAGGTCTAAAGATACTAAAACGAAAATGAGTTAACTGGCTTTTTAGTTGAGAAAGGTGTTGGCCGAACACGCATGGTCAAAACAACACCGAATTAAGTGGACAGAAGCAAAGGTTTTGCACAAGGAGTCACACTGGAAGAAACGAAAATTCCTTGTTTTCAGTAAACCAAGGTTTGAAATTCCAAATATTTGGAAGCCCCTCCTTGGGCGGAGCCAACTTCTTAAACTTCACGGTTGAGTGATGTCCCATAGTATATGAGTACGTAGCCTTAGGAATAGATTGTAGTACGCACCTGAAGACGATCAGAGATTGTACTGATCGAAATGTCATGTATAAATAAAATATAGACAATGGAAGTCCGATACACAGAGTTAATTTTAAACCATGCCTATTATTTTCGACAGTTGCAAGATATTAAGAGGAATTACCTAATTAACCAGAAATTGAAAATGCCTTTTTTCTCCAGATCAAATGGGACCAAATTTGGCATTTTGTTTTCTTTTAAAAGTAAACTAAAACTCAATCTTAAGTCACGAACAAACGTTTTGGTGTCCCGATCTTTGGTGGCCATCACGAATTTGGTCAGCAGAAATAAGAACTAAAAAAAAATTCAACAATCTTAATATCGCAAATCGCCACAGAAAGTAGCGATATTTTTGTGTCCCCATGATAATATTCAGTACATTTTAAAATCGTTGGGGCTCTAATATGCGCACATGTGTCTGCTGCAAAACAGATTAAAAATCGAAAAAGAAATGACGTGGTGAGGATTATTTTTTCACGTTATGATCGAGAAACGTGCATTTAATATTTTAAGAGGGACTGGCTCGGTTCGACGAAAAACGAATGAATTTTCACTGAATATTCAATCGAGTTTTTTACATGTCAATCCTACAGACAGACGAATCGTATTTTTAACAATTAATGATAGTTATTTACGCAAATCCGACTCAGTACATATTGTGGCCGTTCACTATTTCGACACTGTTGACAAATATGCGTGCTCAGTAGCCATCAGTCATTATCATTGGAACTTTAAAATTGAATAGAGCCCGTCCTTATTATCTCATCTAGGGCGAATTTTACAAGCAAAGGTAAAACTCCAGATTAAACCAGGAAGAAAATCAGAGCTGTTGATAACCATACTTTTTTTTGTAAACGTCATAAAATGAAAAATTAATAATCGAGCCTGTAATTTTTCTGACGAAAACATAGACCTATTAGTAAGGCTAGTAAAGCAAAATAAGGATTGTGTCGAGTCAAAAAAGAGTGACGCATTTCCTCGATTCCTTGTGCACAATTTTGTATGTCTCTTTAGATAATCTAAACCTCTTTTTAGAATCTACACCGTCGTACTCCTCCAAAGGATTTGTTCTACGACGAATAATTTTTGGTCTTCTTGGTGCTTCGACAATGTCAATAATTCATCATCTTCATCCAGTACGATTACATACTTACAGTTTTTTTTACCAAAAACAAATTTTTAATAATTTTTTAATATAACTATTTTGAGTTTAGAATCTTTCGGTAACCACTAAACTGAAGTTTAACCCACACCCAGACCGCCGGTAACGGTTAAACCGAAGTTTGTTGGTAAACTGCACCTATAAAACGTAAAAAAGTCGACATCCGTGGTTTAAACTGAGGTTTGACGTTTTACTATGAGTTGTAAGATTGCGCCTTAAACACACAACAGTCATCAGGGCGAAACATATAACTACGAAATGCTAAAATAGACTCTGGGTAAGGGCAAAGACGGAAAATCTACTGCGCATAAATGACGCAGTCGACTCACGCTCAGAACAGTTTCTGGCTCTGCATTTTTGCCAGGCCAATTTGATTGGGAGAGTTATTATCGCTACGCTTTTTTTTCCGGCAAATGCAAGGACAGGGCCGTTATAGTATCTCATAGTTATATGGGACTAAATTAATTCACAAACACCGAGAAAATGAGGCCAGCTGAAAGTCGTGGGCTAGACGTTTGGGGCTGGAAAAACTCATTTTTGTGGGTTATTCCAGCTATTTCATTGAATTAGTTCAACGCTTTTTTTGATCTGGAACAGTTCTGGCTAAGGGAGCCCACAAAATTGGGAAAAATTTGTTTTTTTTTTAATTAAAATACTGGCCTAGACCAACCATTTTGGTTTTACCAAATTACATATCTGCCGCAAACAAGTTATTGGGTTGTGGCAAACTTTAACCATAGTTAACATTTTATGGACTGTTGCAAAACCCATCGGAGGTAAAAACTGTTAGTTACAAATCAAACGTGAATTGTTTTAGCTACTTCGCGGGGTTGCTTAAACCTCTATTAAGGATTGTTCCAGCCCAACTATATGGTTTTATCAGATTTATTGCTTAAATTTGGCCCTTTTCAGTTCATTATCGTTTAAGCACCCGAAAGGTGCACATCTCTTTGGTACGTTATGACACTGTGGGGAAAGTCTATTTCCAATAATTTCTTTAACGTATCTAGTTTTTAAGATATTCAAATTTCAATTTTTGGAAGCGACTATATCACAAACTAAATAAGATACCCTAAGGAGAATTTAGAAATGGTTGTTTGTCTTTTGGAGATTACACGCATACGCATAATATACTGTTTATCCATTTTTGGTAATTTTCAATCAATTCAAAAAGTATTGATACACACGCTTTATTTAAAAAATTTTGCTATTTGCAATTGCTTTCATAAATCGAAATTTTAAGACTTTCGAAAACTAGATTTGCATAAAAGCAAACTTTATGAAAAAAAAATTAGGTGTCCCTCAGAAGTGCCTCTCCAAAAAAAGCTACATCAATAATTTTTCTATTAAATTTTGTGCTGGTCCAGTCCAGCTAACTGGGCTAACCAACCCAGTTGACGGGGCGCAAAAAAACTCTTTATTCCAGCCCCAAACTTGTGCTGCTCCAGCCCACCTAACTGGGCTGGATCAACCCAATCGGCGGGGTACCAAAAAAATAAACTCTTTATTCCAGCCCCAAACTTGTTCTGTTGCAGCCCACCTAACTGGGTTGTACCAACCCAATTGACGGGCCACCAAAAAATAAGGTCTTCATTCCACCTCAAATTTCAAGCTGTTCCAACCCACCAGGTAGGGCTGTTCCAACTAAAATAATAGTTTTCACAACTAGTGTCTAAAATAGTGCTTTTTTACAAGCGTTGGTTTAAATAACGAGCGCAGCACGTGATAAAAAAAAAGTTTTTTTGCATCGGTAACCAAAAAAGCCACTGTTATCTGCAGACAGTTACTAAAATCATGTTTTTGATGAAGATCTAAAAAAAATGTTTTTTTTTCATATAGAAAACAAGAATTCAAAAAAGTTTCATTTCATCAAAACTTTATATTTTTCACCCTCTATTCTTTACATGGTGCGTTTTTTGATAAATAATTTACCATCTTCAGGAGAAGACTAAAGAGATGTTTAATGTTCTTCGACCACTTTTTGTATCACTTCCGTTTTGGTTATGTTTAAAATAAGAACTTGACATCATCACCTAACCTCAAAATAAATCTGTTTTGGGACCACTGCCCGACTTACAGCCTTTGGACGGAGTGTTATATCTCTAGTTCAGTGCGTGAAGCGTCTCCAGCTTGGGTTTTATCAAATTATTTTTGTTTATTTAACAAAAGAGTTAATTGTTAATAGTTAACCAGCGATACCTTCTCTTTACTGATATTTAAAATATATAATATCTATTTTAATGTGATTAATATAAAAAGAAAGAAAGCGATTTGTTTTAAGTGTATAACTTCTTTATTTTAAGTCAGCCGACGCGTTTCGGGTATACTGTCCCATTTTCAAGGTTTACATATTAAACCAACAATGTGTTTACATATAGTCAAAATACGAAATTATAATTCTAAAAATGTAGAACTTATTTTGTACTTACTCGATGACTAATGAGTTTTCAAACTTTCAAGAAGGGTTGTCAGTTTTATTTTCCGACATTTTTCGAAATAAAAACTTCAAAATAAATAAACAAATATTAAACTAAAACAAATGTCTTGGAAATTGCCTACTGTTGGTAAAGGGGATGAAGGAGGGATATTTTCCCTTGTTAGGCGTTTGACATTCAAACCTTGAAAATGGAACAGTAGTCCCAAAACGCGTCGGTTGACTTAAATGATATTGAACCTTCTGGAGTTTTTAAATAATGTTTTCTCTCTTATGTGTCTGAACTTGAGCCGGTGAATCATAACACCCTGTATTTTGAATATTTTCCTCCGAGTAAATTTCACACCGAAACAAAAAAAACGCTCTGTTTTTGGCAAAACGTTGTTGTGAACGTAGGGAAATTTACTTCTTGCATGTATACAAGTCCTGAGCGAAATCCCCTGTCAAGCTGTTTAAATATACGACCAGGTCGTAGCAAAGATATGAGACGAAGGGTGGAATACGCAAATTTTCGTAGCGCCATTTTGATTTCACTGCCATGTAATTGAGTTAGAAATAGATGGGAAGTTCACGACTTGAAATGCATTTTTAACCCTAAATAAAAACATTGTCTAATATTAAGAGTAGAGATTCTTTTTTTTCTGTTAGTGACTTTAGCTCAGGAAATGTCAAAGTGTCAAAAATAAACATCAGAATTGGCTGAACCTTGAATGGAAGGCACATTTTGTAAAACCTAGGACACGGTTCGGAGCACTTTTTGATTTTTTGCCAAAAAATCTAAAATTTATTCCTAAGGTCATCGATTAAAATGTTTGAATATTTTATATTGGTGGCCTTGGAATTGATGACCAACAACACCCGGCTGCTGCCGGAGACTGGGTGTGCTAGGACTGTAGAAGGGCGTACGACTCGAGAATTGGCTTACATAGCCATCAAAAAACGCACAACAGATAAAAACGATACAGAATAGAGAAAACTCATACTCGGTATCGAGTGATTGCCTATGATGATGATGATGATTGGCGGCCTTAGAAAGAAATTTTGTATGTAGATTTTAAAAAATGTGTCTTCTATTCAAAGTTCAGCCAATTGTGATGTTTATTTGATTTGAAACGTCACTTCCACATTTCCTGAGCTAAGGTCACTGACAGAAAAAAATAATCTTTACCGTTGATACTTTTTGAACCAAATCGTGGTTCAAATCATGAAATATCCTGGACAACAAATTGACAATGGATTCTTTTCTATATCTATATATTAGGCAACACCAAAAAAATTAAAATAAACTAGAAGGCGCACTTCATATATTAAAAGCAAAGTTTCCAAATCATTAACCAAATTTAAGGAAACACACACTTCTTATGCATTTTTATAAGTCTTAAAACAAAAATACAATGAGCTTCAGGCTACTGCGAACATAGGGGGAATCAAGTCCAAATTACTCTCCGTGCCGTACGACCGGGTGGGGTCGAAGCACGCTGCAGTGTTATCTTTTTGAATTTTATTTTGTTTTTATTATTTTGTTTTATTTCTGCCTTGCTCGAGAAACAGATTGGTAAGTTCATAAGTAAAATAATACATTTTTAAAACTAAAAATGGATGTCTCCGAAGTTGCCGATAAAGTACAGATGGTCAAATGGTACTATCAAGGCAGACCATTGAGACAAGAACTTTTTTTGGAGAATTTTGTAAATCGTCCAGAACCTAGTTTATCAACGATTCATAGGTTTGTGCAGAATTTTGAAAAGTTTGGTTGTGTAGCGCCAAGAAACCATAAAAAACCCACTGTTTTGAATGACGAGCAGGAAGTACGAGATATGATGATTTGCGCTTCAGTAGTTAGAATCGAAAGTTAACTAGCCACCAAATTGTCGAAGCAGTTGATACGTCTTCAGCCACTGTCTTACGTGTTCTCAAAAATAATGGTTATCATTCTTACAAAGCGTCAAAAACACATCAGATTTTTCCGGAGGACAACTATCGTCGTTTGTAATTTTACGAAACAATGATGGAAAGGGCTAATCGTGATAAAAACTTTCTGAGATCTATTCTTTTCACAGATGAAAGCACTTTTCCATTATTGAATCGTCATAACTCAACACACGTTCGATATTGGTCAAGGGAAAATTTGCATTTGTATTTTGACGTAAGAACGCAGTATCCCCAAAAACTAAATGTTGGGGGGGGGTGTTGTAGGGGAACACGTAATTGGGCAATTTTTTATTGACAGCAATTTGAATGGTCCTAGATACTTGGATCTACTGCAGCAGGATATTAGTCCAACTGCTAGGCAGTTGTTAGGTGTCAGATTTGGTGAAACATGGTTTCAACAAGATGATTGTTCCGCTCACAATGTTGACCTTGTTAGGGAATATCTTGATAATGTATTTCCTAATCGGGTTATAAGTACACGGGGAATTATTTTATGGCCAGGTAGATCACCCAATCTTTCTGCTAATGACTTCTATCTGTGGAGTTATATCAAAAATAGAGTTTACGGGCCTGAAGGGGCTAATAATTTGCAAGAACTTCGGATTAAAATTGAAGAAGCTTTTCAAACTATCACCCCTAACATGCTTGGAAACGTTAGAACCTAACCCCAAATTTTTGACCCGGTGCTAAAAATCTCTGGTGTCCCACTGTGGATAAACATAAATAAAATCTCCGCGTTGCCATGGAAAACAATTCAATGACGTAAAATTTTGCAAAAAAATCAGGTCGACATAGTTAAATTGATTTCCCGTACAGGGTTGCTAAAAACAATTCCCCAGATTGTAACTACGACCTTAAGCTAAGTATACTTTCTTGATAGTGCAATCGTATTCTACCCACCTTATTTTGCTCTTTGTAGAACATATTTTCTAAGACAACCCCTGCTTTTGTCGGTTAGAGGATTTGGGGATGCGGTATTAGGAGTTAATTGCCACTTAAGGGAGGCAAGACGTTGGTATTTAATACATATTATAAGGGGCCGAGATAAGACTATATTATGTCATTTACAACATCCTGGAATTTATGTACAGATAGATAAGAAAACAATAAGGGAAGCAATCATTAAACAATGCCTTCTCCCTGCAATATACATCTTTTTTGTGGCAGGGGACTGAGTCGTCGTAAATGAATCTTTTATATAGTAGTAAAAGAAACAGTATAGTTTTTACCACTTATTGCTAGCAGTCATCGCTATGTGTCGTATTTGTTTGCGAAAAAAGTATCAATTAGTCAAGAAAATTGCTTTTTAATTTGCGTGCTTAACCCGCTTGCTTGATTTAACTTATATTCACTTTTTTGGCAGTGTTTTTAGGTCATTAGTGCATCCAGATGCACAACTCTTTTTAAAGGATATTTTATTGATTTTAACATTAGTATTTTAATTTTCCAAAACCATGAAGAGTGTAACTTCACAAATGCCCCATATAACATTTAAGGGCCCCCAATTTGAAAAAAATAAATCGGGTAAAGATTTATTCCAAAAGTACCCTCGCTCAAGAAACTACATAAAAACAACTACTAATATACACATGGGTTGAGTAGGTGAGACTTTTTCAGGATGTTTGTAAACTTTGCCTAGGTGTAGCCAAAATTTTTTGGGGTGTATCCAGACTTTTCCAGGGTGTATCCGGACTTTTTCAAAGTGTATCCGGACTTTTTTAAAGTGAATCCAGACTCCTCCAGGGTTTATCAATACTTTCCCTAAGTATGTCGAAAATTTTTCAATGTGTGTTCAGGCTTATTCAGAGTATACCCAGACTTTTCCAGGGTATATTCAAAGTTTTTTAGAGTGTATCCAGACTTCCTGGGTATATCCAAACTTTTTCGGCGTGTGCCCAGGCTTTTTCAGAGTGTATCCAGATTTTTTCAGGGTTTCAGGGTGTATCCATACTTTTACAAGGTATATCTACACCTTTCCAGGGTGTATCCAGACTTTTCCTGGGTATATCTAACTTTTTCAGGATGTATCCAGACAGTTTAAGAGTGTATCCAGACTATTCCAAGGTGAATCCAGGTTTTTTCAGGGGTGTACCAGACTTTTTCAAGGTGTAACTGTAAGTTCAAAATTTCGTTATGATTGGTGAAGGGGTTTTTGAGTTACCGTGGTTACAAAGTGAGTGATAAAAATTTGCAGTTAAAAAATTGCAGATTTATAGGTATTTTGCGATTTTGAATTTATTTTTTGGAAATAAACTCCTATACTTTGCTTTGGAAAAAACTAGTATTTTGATCTCCTGTGCCTAATCTCACAGTTCTCCGAGCAATGCTTGCTTTGCACTTTTAATTTTGAAAAACCTAGCATAGCACTTTGGTGGATTTGTATTTGAATATCGAAGTAGTTTGCTAGGATTATTTCTCAACATAACAGGAAAAGCATCGGAAGAAACCCCATTAAAACCTGGGTAAATTGCTAGGTTTATACTTTGGAAGGGCGGGTTGCCACGTTTGCAACTAGGATTTTCGATACTAATCCAGTATTGATGGCTTTTTAAAAAAAAGGGACTAAGCAAAAACCTAGTAAGTGCCTTTTCTAGAATTTTCCTTTTCATGTATTTTATCAGAAACAGTCACACATCTGTTGCTGAGGAAAAGAGAACTCCAATTTTGAGTAGTTTAAAAATGGTTGTAACCTCACTTTGGGTAAACTAGGAGCTACAGATATATTAAGCTACATACCACGATACGACGTGACTTGATATATTGTTGTTTAAAAACGAAAAACAATAAATATCGTTGTTTTAAGCCATCAGATGCCTTGTTTTTGACAGGTTGCTATGGCAACAACCCGAATTTTTCGGAAATTTTTTCGGTCGCGTGACATAGTTGAAAAATTAATAAGTGATAATTTCCCTGGCTTGACAGCTGTCACGTGCAGATGTCAGAATAACAACTGAGGCGTAGGTACAAAAACAAAAGATATTGGTGAAACGTCATTCCACCAACGCGCTGCAGCTAAATTGTCATCGACTTTACAAGAGAATAATTAATTTTCCCTTCTCTCTAGTAGTATAAGAGTATGAAGAAATGTGTTTATTTCGGGATTTTGAGAATCGTCTTTTTTTACTAGGACAAAGAGAAAGAAAAAAAAACAAATCCCAACTATTTGAAATACAAAACACCTAGCGTCCAATATAACACATGTGCCTATACACCTATTTTTCCCTATCCTCTAGTACTATAATATTGCGTGATTTAAATAGAATATAATCAACTTGATACAAAGATGCAAACCTTATTTTACTAGAGTACCAGGGAATTGTAAAAATAATAGATGAATAAGCGTATAGCCACAGCATAGGTAACACAGACATTCAAAGTGTCAAAAAAGTAATTAAAAAGCCACCTTATATTAAAACACCAAACATTAAAGCGAAATAAACGGTTGCCAAATTGTCAAAATTTGTATTTTTTTAAATAATTTTTGGTATAAAATTTTCGTACCGAATCTCCCGCAAGCTTGAATTAATCTCCGTAAATTTTTTCTCTATTGCGAATTTTTAAAGGAAACTTCGCACCTCAAAAAAATTTTCGGAAATAATTCGAACTCTAGGGAGATTATGAGTGAGTGAAACTTAGTTAAATTGATTTCCTGTACAGTGTTGCTAAAAACAATTCCCCAGATTGTAACTACGACCTAAAGTTCTTTGGTTAGTATTGTGATCACGTGGTACACAGCCGACGCATATCACGTATTATTTTGTAATTATTTTGTTATCTATGTGTTGAAATTTATTACAATCTACAACCGTCTTGAAAGAATTTTTTCATATTTTTTAACTAACTTGCTGACCAACAGCCATTTATTGATTTAAACCTCCTCCTGTGTTTAGTTTTTTTTTATAAAAAAAATACAAGCGATTTCGTTACCTAGAGCCACAAAGTACTTTAAATGCAGCAACCAGTTATTGGCTAATTAAGCTCTCTCCGTAATCGGTGGGATTACTATTTTAATTTCAGCAAGCCGATTTCCAGTAGCCAGAATAATTCCGAATGCAGTTTGAACAGTTTGGCATTAATTTCGTTTTGATGTGACGACCTGTTTCGGTTTTCGCTTTGCTGCGGCGCTACACGGAGCAATTAGCAAACATCCGTAAATTTTTTAACACGTTCCTTTATTGCTATGTTTGTTTCATTTGTTCTGTTAGCTGCGTGCGGAAAAAACTGTCGAGCTTTAAAATCGAGTTTAAAATACCAATAATTTTTCAAAATTGCGTGTTTTCTATAGATTCACCACTTGGCAAAAGAAGTAAAATTTACAAACAAAACACTAGCGGCGTGCGGTGAGATTTCAAGTTAGGGTAGCGATTTTTGAATCTTTCCCTATTTAAATTCATTGATGACGTCATCACAAGGGCGTAGATAAGGGACGGACAAGGGGGTAATGTCCCCAATGTCACACTCCAAACCAGTGTTCATACCCGTTACTCTTACGCATGAGAAATGTGAAACGTACCTATTTTCAACTTTTCTAAAAGTTTATTTATATCCCTTTGTATGTTATTATTATATTATTTATATCCCTTATATATATATATATATATATATATATATAAATTGCGCTTCAGGGAATCAAGTCCAATTTACTGTCCGTGCCGTACGACCGAGGTGGGGTCGAAGTACGTGCAGTGTTATCTTTTTGAAATTTATTTTGTTTTATTTCTGCCTTGCTCGAGAAACAGATTGGTAAGTTCTTAAGTGAAATAATACAATGGATGTCTACGAAATGGTACTATCAAGGCAGACCATTGAGACTTATTCAAGAACTTTTTTTGGAGAATTTTGTAAATCGCCCAGAACCTAGTTTATCAACGATTCATAGGTTTGTGCAGAATTTTGAAGTTTGGTTATGTAGCGCCAAGAAACCATAAAAAACCCAGTGTTTTGAATGACGAGCAGGAAGTACGAGATGTGATGATTTGTGCTGCAGTGGAGGAAAATCGAAAGTTAACTAGCCACCAAATTTCCGAAGCAGTTGATACGTCTTCAGCCACTGTCGTACGTGTTCTCAAAGAGAATGGTTATCATTCTTACAAAGCGTCAAAAACGCATCAAATTTTATCGTCGTATATGGAATTTTGCGAAACAATGATGAAAAGTTTCTGAGATCTAATCTTTTCACTTTTCCATTATTAAATCGTCATGACCCAACACATGTTCGATATTAGTCGAGGGAAAATTTGCATTTGTATTTTGACGTAAGAACACAGTATCCCCAAAACTAAATGTTTGTGGGGGGGTATTGTAGGGGAACACGTAATTGGGTTATTTACTTGGATCTACTGCAGCAGCATATTATTCCAACTGCTAGGCAGTTGTTAGGTGTGAGATTTGGTGAAACATGGTTTCAACAAGATGGTTGTCCCGCTCACAATGTTGGCCTTGTTAGGGAATATCTTGATAATGTATTTCCTCATCGGGTTATAAGTACACGGGGAACTATTTTATGGCCAGCTCGATTACCCGATCTTGCTCCTAATGACTTCTATCTGTGGAGTTATATCAAAAATAAAGTTTACGGGCATGAAAGGGCTCATAATTTGGAAGAACTTCGGATTAAAATTGAAGAAGCTTTTCAAACTATCACCCCTAACATGCTTGGAAACGTTAGAAGGGGTTTTTATAATAGACTCGGATATTGTCTAGCCGAGCAAGGAGGACTTTTTGAACATTTGCTCTAATTTTTTTTTATCTGGGAAAATCTTTTTGGTTTTTAGAATGTATTATTTTATTTTGGAAACTTGCTTTTATTTGGTTTCTCCTTATTATTTCCATTGTAACACAGATGTGTTTGCTGAGTATGAGATACTACACGGTGTTCATTTTTGAAAATTTCCCATCCAAGATTATTTGAAGAAATCCGCGGACACGTCGATATTGTGTTCGAGGGAGATACATCTTGAAATTTTTGTAGCTCGCACCCCCGACGAGGGGTAAACTTTACCCCTAAATTTTAAACAGGGAAAGTGAGTGGAGTGATATCTTGTTTTGAATGTCTCTTAAATGTTGTTAGAAGTGTGTAAAAATTTTGAAAATCTATCAATTTTTTTTTGGAAAATTAAAATTACAGGTAAATTTCACTCCTCCCAGGAATGTACCATAAAAAAAATGCACTAACAAAAACAAAGTCAACGTGTTCCAGGATTTCTCAAAAAATAAAAAAAATATTTGGTAAAAAAACTATTTTTGCATTGGTCCATGCAACTGTAAAAGCGAATATCTCAGAAACGAATCGATGGATTTCTGAAATTTTTACGCGATTGTAAAGACATTCGAAAGACTTTTAAAGCAAGGTATCACTCGACCCGAGCCACTTTCCCTATTCAAAATATAGAGATTAGGTTTACACCTCGAAAGGGGCGCGTGTAACAAAAATTTCAAGATAGACAAAAATTTGTCCACTTTAAATAAAAACTCGACGTGTCCGAGGATATTTCTAAAATCAGTCTCTAAATACGTAAATCTCAGGTGGGAAGTTTTAAAATGACACCCTGTATATTGGCTCAAGAATGCCAAATGTATCAAAAAAGTTACGCAAAAAAAATAAAAAAATAAAGTTATATTAAATTAAATAATGATTAAAATTGCATGGGCTAAACCATTTGGAAATTTGTTATTTTGGTTGTCTGTTATTGTGATTAAATTGTCTGGTTTTATTTTATTGCGGTGTCGAATTTTTGTGGTAAACGGAAAACTAATTCCAAAAAAAATCCTCATTTTATTTCATTAGATACACTTTTTTAACATATTTGAATTCACATCTTGTTCAGTATTAATAAAAATATATCTCTGAATTAGTGGCGGTCCCAGTCGTTTGAAAAGGGGGGGGCCGGTTTTGATACGAAAAAAAAAACAAAAATAAAAGCGTAGCCACTACAAGTGCGGATTTGTCCTCAAATCTAGGGGGGGACTCAGATTTAAGTTGTTTATTTTATACATTTTTTATTTAAAAAAATGTTTAAATGAGCCGAAAATTTGGGAAAATTACATTAAAACTGCAATTTTTGAGTCAAATTAAACTAAAATCGTAAATATCAACGTTTCATAGCGCCGCAGGCAAAATTTTTTAAGAAAATTGCACTGAAAAATGCATTTTTTTATTTAAAATTAAAATAAAATTGTAAATATATCAATGGCTTTAAAGCGCAAAAAGCAAAAATTTTTTAAGAAAGTGACGCTACAAATGACATCGTTAACACAAAATTAAAATAATACCGTAAATATCAAAGGTGTTGTAGCGCCGCAATTTATGCCCTACTTTTGATTTTCTAAATATTTTCGTACCTACCCCCCTGAAATGTATAATTTTTTCAATTATAAAAAATATATATAACAAAAAAAATACAAACAAAACCTAATAGCTAAATACTTTTTTCTAAGTTAAAACATTACCTTTTATATTGCATATCTCAAAAAAAAGTTGGTCAATTTTAATATGTCTGTTGATATGCAGCAACGCTAAGCCCAAATTTCATAGTGTTTTTCAGTACTTATATTTTCAATCTTCTAAAGCAGGAGAGGCTTCTTTCTGATGAAGCATTACTTACTGACAAACATCCAAGAATGTTTTTATCAACGGAAAAATATCGCCACACAAAATGAATCTCGTGTCCGGAAATAAAAATGAAAGTAACACTCGCGGCATATCGGACAAAGCGTTTTTGTTTCTCACTTCATTACGACCAGGCCTCCAATGTCTAATGGAGAATCCAGACACCTACAGACCTGTTTCATTCTCATTAGGAATTATCAGGGAGTCATCACCTGGCAGTTGAAGCTACACAGTGACCATGCACACCTCTAGAATTTAAAACAAAAAGTCCTGTCGAATAAACCGAGAAACAAAAACATCAAAATTGAAAAGTGCAGGACACCGTAAATACAGAATCCTGTAATCCTGTTCAGCAGGTTATAAAGTAGAAACCTGTAGAAGTCTAAGGTCTACACAAGGTGGTCTGATATCGTGGTTTCGTCTGTTTCAAACTATCCCAAAATAATGTGGAGGGATTCTAGAATGTCTTTAAAGGAACGTTCTGCAATTTCTCGTTTTTTCTCCAAAGACTTCAGAGTTACCACCAGCATCTTTGTTGTCTACTTTTTTCTGGGACTGCCACTGTCTGATTGTATTTGATGTGTATCGAGGTCGATCCCATTATTCTCATCGAATGAACTTTAAAAACCGGCGACCTGGGAATTCTAACTCCTTAAATAAACCCCCAACATTTTCCACGTTGGAACGGTTTTACTTTGTCGTCTGATACTAAACTTAAAACCTCCCTGATGGATAAGTGGTTCCCTAATGACTCTAAACTATATCACTGGTTAAACTTCTTGAGGTTGTGAGTATAGTTACAAATTATGCAAAGTTTCAGGGTACACGCGGCTTTACTATTATCCTGCGGTTTTCAATTGCATTAAAACTCTTCTCCTTCCCCGAAACACATGCAACAACACCCACCTTAAAACATTAACTTTAGAATAAGCTTTCTATCGGGAAATACTTGAAAATTTCGAAAAATTTGTTTTTAGCAGGTACAGTCGTACCGATAATAACTCTCCCAATCAAGTTAGCCTGGAAAAAATGTAGGGGGAAAAAAATTTAGTATTGACGTAGATCTAAAGTCAAAAAATTTAAATAATATAGTTTTCATAAAATTTACGTATTATTTATAACGTAACTTATGTTTCTTTAATTATATTATATTTACGTAATAAGAAGGGCACTTTATGCAAGGCATTATGCAGAACGTGGAAGTTACTTTCTACCTTGTTGTGATTGATTATATACCCACATACCAAAATAATGTCCACTGTATATATTATGTATATACTCTTATGGATATGGATATATCCTTCATGGATATTGTATGTATATGATTTTGTGATTCAAAACATGTCCAGAATGCCACATGAATATATCCACTGCATATCCACCGAATATAAATTAGTCATCCACTAAATTTAAAACAGATCCAGATGGCCGCGTAATGAATATTCACAGTGTATCTATCCTATACTACTGGATAATGTATGGATATGATTTTGTAATTCAAAACATGTATAAATGGCCATGGGATGGTATATTTTCGGATATTCACATGAATACATGCACTACTAACCTATGGATATTTAGCGGATATTATATAACTCAAATATATGGATATACTATGGATATTTATGAATATGCAGCGTATATCCACGTATAGGAAACAGATCCAAATGACCATGGCTGGAAATTAATGGTAGTTATATCAATGTATCACCATTATGTTGATACTATACTTGATAATAGTTATCAAAACATTACACTTTAAATAACTTTTTTCTGTCTTATATGTATAATAGTAGTAGTACCTGCTACATAGGAAACATATTGATTCCAGTTCCATCTACCAACAATAGATGACATTGAACTAAATTACAATTCAATCTAAAGGGACTTATTAAACTGTAGGGCCCAAATAAACATCCGTAAAAGGATATTTCGGGAATGTCCAAATAAAAAAATAATTTAAGAACATTTTTAGCGAAGCCCAGGAATATTTTGGGAATTGAATAATTTTTACATCCAATGGATATTTAACAGTATAAGCTGACTGGCATATACCTTGCTGGATTCCAGTGGACATAAGTCTATATATATTGATTGAGTGGATATATTTGCATATTTTATATTGTATATCGCTTACTGGAAATATGGTGGATATTCAAAATTTTGACCTGTTTTACACATACCCCGCTGAACATGCAATGGACGTACGCCTGTGTATATTAATTGTGTGGATACATTTACATATCCCATGGATATAAAAAGTTGGGATCTATTTTGTTGGATATCCAATGGCTATTCAAAATTATTGCTTATTATTTGCACATACCCCGCTGAATACATATCCATTAAATATTTAAACCTAACTTGGAAATACACTGGATATTCAAAATATTAACCTGTTTTGCACATACCTCGCTGGATATGCAGTGGACTCGGCTCTGTATATTAATTGGGTGAATACAGTTACATATCCAATGAATATTCAAAATTAAAGCACATTTTTTATATACTTTTCTAAAGATGCAGTGGAAACACGTCTAGTTATATTAATTGATTGGATATTATTTACATATCCAGTGGATATTCAAAATTGTGACCTGTTTTGCATATACCTGACTGGATATACAATGGACATTCGGCTCTGTATATTAATTGGTTGAATACATTGACACATCCACTGTATATTTAAAATTAAAGCCCATTCTTCATATACTTTGCTGGATATGCAGTGGAAATACGTCTATGCATATTTATTGGATGCATATTAATTACATACCCAGTGGATATTCAAAATTAAGACCTGGGTTGTATATTCCTGGTTGAATATAATACATACATACGTCTATGTATATCCATAAAATGTATATATTTTGTACATTCCATGGATAATCCAAATCTTGGGCCATTTTAGTTCAACTTATATGAATATGCAGTGAATATAAAAAATAAACATACACTTAATACGCTGCCTGTAGTTTGGATATTATAAAAAAGTATATACGTTCATGGATATCAAATACATATCCATGGCTAATATCACTTTAATTTTACCTATAAATATCGCATTCCAATTTTTATATAACATTTATGTATTTATTTATATTTATGTAAATTTATATAATTTTTTATATGTCGTATTGTATAAGTTTATTAAAAACTTAAAACTTAAATTAACCAGTTTAATTTGGGTTAAATTCATTAAATTTTTGTCTCTTGTGCTATATACTTTTAATTTGTCATATCTTTGTTTTCTGTTTTACATTTTTATTTTTTTTTAACAAAATTTTTTATTTATTTGTTATTTATTTAATTTACAAGTTCAACTTAGGATGAATTCTCTCCTATACATTTATGTCTATATTTTATTTTACTTGTGCTGTTATTTAAGGCTATTATACATTTTTAGCTTAAGTTTGACATGTCTTATCTACAAATTGTAGCAAAAAGATGAATAAATATACTATACTATATAGTAGTTACATTAATGTTATTTACGTGACGTTAAGTTTACCTTGATGCTACTACTTGTAAGAGATATAAATATTATGTAAAAAAATTTACCCCAATATTACTTTTTGATTTACTTTCTAGTTACTAGTTAATCGATATCTGCTCTATCCCAAAAAATATATTATTTACGTTATTTTAATTACATGTTATTTACGTAAAAAGTAGAGAACGTTGTGCATGGCATTATGCAGAACATGGAAGTTATTTTTACTATGTTGTAACTTCCAGTTTACCTAGAATTTATATAACAAAGTAATCATGTGTTATAACTTTTACGTAATAATTACGTAACTGTGTTGGCTGGGTTATTGTTTATTAAGAAGTAAATGAAATAGTAAATGATAATTGTACTATTGCAAATTATCTGGGGTAATTACCCTAGTGCTTAAACATTTTCGATTTTTTTGCACGAAAAACAAGATGAGTTAATAAAATGTATCAAAATAAAGTTTAGTCAAGATTAACACCTAATTTAATTTTAAAAAAAATTATGCGACTACCTAAAAAAATTTCACATTTAATTCGCTGTTACCTTAATTATCCTAGCGGAAAAAATTTCCAAAAAAACATACATGTGTTCTCATGGTGACCTGTCAAAAAACCCCATTTTAATTGGTTAAAAAGTACAGTTCAGGAATTTCCAGGAAATGTTTAGAAATTTTGTTTGGAGCCAATTTTTTAACAAAACCTTGACTGAATGCGAGCATACACAAAAGCTTTCATAAAAAAAAGACCAAATTTTAAAAAATTTCCAAAAAGGAAATCTGACATGCACGCATTATATTCTGATACAGAATATACTGCACATTTCCATCAGAAGAAAAATTTTATTTAAAACATTAGAAAATCTAATATTAAGATGTAAGATGCGATTTGTGTGTAAATTTTTGTCATGCCATTTCCAAAGATCTCCACTTATTAATCCAGAAAAAATTTTGATATGCACAAGGTATATTCCTACTATAATTCATCGCCTTTTGGTTATGGTTCAAACTCTTCCAGCAACATCGATTTTATTCGATCGATTTTTAATATTTATTAATAGCATAGGCATGACAAACAGCTTAATTGGCTATATTTTGATTTAAAAGAAAGATTTTAATGTAACTTCTAAAATCACATATTACAAATCTCTACAAAATAATAAAAAAGTTAGGTTGTAAAAAAACAATACGGATTTTTGTTGGGTGTGAACCACTGATTCTGTAACTACTTTGCATGTATTTAAGTTCGCTCAGTTTTAACTAAAAAAAAAATAAAAAACTTGTTTTAGTTTTAGTAAAGAAACTTTGGTGTAACTTTGAAACGCTTGGTACTATATTAGCGACATTTAATAACTTTATAAAGAAGGCATAGGGGTATTTTTACGAAAGAAAATAACAGCATATAAATATTTTTTATAGAATTATCAGTAAAAAACATCAGGCAAAAAAGGTCTTGTACGTAAAACTGTTTATAGTTTTATCAGTTAAAAAGATATTCGGGTTTCAAATTGAAATTTTTAATAAAGAGATGCAGATTTTCAGACATTATTATAGTTAAGAGCAAGGAGAGCGATTTTAGCAAAACAATACTGTAAATATTTCAACGCATCGGTATCGGTATGCGTAACGCGTTCGAAACAAAGTCAAAATACACTATATTTTTGACTTTTTTATGCGATGTTTTGAACGATGCCCGCTTTCTTGAAGGTTGTGATGACATCCTTCCGTACGCAACGAGATTCTGTCATCACACCCGTCAAAAAGCAGGCATCGTTCGAAACATGGCATGAACAAGTCAAAAATGTAGTGTATTTTGACTTTGTTTCGAACGCGTTACGTATACCGATACCGATGCGTTGAAATATTTACGTTAAGTGTCTAGTAAAACGATGGAAGAGCGTTATCAAGGTCGATGGGATATTCACATGATGGCAGATTACTGCTGGGGGTTTCAACGAGAGAGAGTTCCAATACAGAACACCAAAGACAATCGGTTAAAAAAGGTTTTTGTGGTTAGCTTCTAATATAGGTTAGTAGATACTCGATTCCCAAAAAAAAAGTATGTCTTCTTTCAAGAAAACACAATTTTTCGATTTAATTCAGTGTATATTATAATTGTTCTCTATACTTCATAGTAAATTATCTCCAGTAGTGTTAGCTTTTCAAGAGAGCATCTAAAACATTTTTTTGTAGTAAAGAACCAGGTACCATTAACATGGGGAAAAAGGTCTCGGCCAAATTCACTGAAATTTTTATATGTTTTTGTAATTGGTCTCATAAGAAAAAATTTAAAAAATCAAACTTTTCTGTCGAGTTTAAAATGTCATGTTTTCCGTACATTTGCTTTTTTAAATATTTTCTTTAAATTGATTTTCCTGATTCTTCTCTAAAATAAAATTATACTGGGATTTAAGATACAAAGGACGTCAAAAGTTATACGTAGGTAGAAAATTTGGTGGAAAAATGGTCACATAAAAAATCCTTAAATTCATAAATATTAATAATTCGTAATTTATATTATACAGGGTGTCCAAAATTGTTATTAATTGTTTCTTATTTTTGTCCTATTTTAGGCATGGTTTATTAAATAATATAACTCACCTTCTAAAGGATCTGTTCTTTTACTTCGTTAAGATCTTCGGCAATACAAATAATACACAAAATTTAAAATACAGGGTGTGTCCTGACTTACATGTTATATTATGATGTTACATTTACAATATTCCTTTTTTTTTAAAATTCGTTTTTTTCTATTTCCGGTTTGCATTACAAACTTAAAAATATTTGATAGTTAATCTGTCATAAATATAGGGGGTGATTTACATTAAATATTTACCTGGCTTGAAATGGGACAAAAAGAAGAAAAATCAATTTTTGGGCACCCTGTATATGGCATTTCTGTAAGATATTATAAAGACTTTGTGATAATATTTTCGATTGAAACATGTTTAAATTATTTCTTCTATGTTTTAAAAAAATTGCCCAAAATGAAAAAAAAAACTACCTACATATTATAACTTTTGACGCCCTCTGTATCCTAAATCCCAGTTTGTATTGTCCGAAATTCTAAAGAAGAATCAGGAAAATTAATTCAAAAAGGAAATGGATTTATTACATAAACTGGCTTAAAAAGAGGAATATGTACAGAAAACATGACATCTTAAACACCCTGTACCTTAAAAACGGCTCTACAGAAAAGTTAAATTTTTTAAATTTTTTCTAATGAGTCCAAGTAAAAAAACATATCAAAATATTAGCGAATTTGGCCGAGAACTTTTTCCCCATATAAATGGTATCTGGTTCTTTTAGTTAGGGGTAATTTTCCTTTTTTACTTTTATTTAGCTGTATCTTCATAAAACTGCTATGTATTGTTTTTATGCTTTACTAAAAGATGTAGCTATTGATTCTCCATTTATGGCCCAAATTTAAGATATGTACCCAAAACAGTTTCAAGAAAAAATATATTTTTTTTAATTAAAATTTATAAAAAATAGTTTTTTTTTAAATTTTTTCTACAAAACCGAGCCAACTTGGGAAAACTAACAGTGGTTATGATATCAGGGTACCTTGACGAGTATGAATTTACAAAAAATTTTCTTGCAACATTTTGTCTGTTGGGCATTATTGTTATCAAAATTGTTGCTCTAAACAAATTGATTATTCGTACATCAAATGAATATACGTCACCAAATATACCAAAATTTAAATAATTGTAACCCCGATTGCGATTCAACTGCAGTTTTTTAATTAACGGTTAACTTTTTGAAGTACCTAAACTTTTGTATCATAAAATTAGCTCTTATTCCTTTCTTCGATGATTTTAAAAGTTCAACTACTTTTAGCAAACACAACAAAAGATGCTTACTCGAAAAACTCCTTAAGTTGTTTTTGAAACTTTACAAAGGAAAAACTATTTTCCTGTTTTTAATTGCACATTCTCAACTTCTAAGGTATTATAAATTTTTCCTTTGATGTGTAAAGAGTCGAAGCTTGGGGGAGCTTGAATATTTTTATTGCAAAAACTTTAAAACTATGTAACAATTTCATAAAATTTCACTTTGGACTAGCATTCAAACCTAGCTCGCAACATTAATTAATTTTTGAGCATAACAATAAACAATGTTTTAATTAAAAAGTTTGTTTTGCTAAAGTGCATTCATACAACAACCAACAAATTTTAACAGTTTAAAACTGGGAAATCAAATTAAATTATTTTAAACTCTAATGCTCGTATCCGTCAATGCACAAATTCCCCAATTAGGCTTTAATCGTGATTAGTTACTAATCGGTGTTTAGAATGTAGTGTTTTACATTGAAACTTGTTTTGTCAAAACTAATTCCAAACTGCGATTAGCGTTAATCATGATTAAACCTTAATCGGGGAATTTTCACGTTGGTGGATATGGACCTAAATATTTTAAGGGGTTACACATCATAACAAGATTTGAAAATAAATGTGTACCAGCCACTAATTCTGAGAAATACGAAAATTTTAAACTTTTTTCTTTAAATGAGTTTCTTTTAATTTCGATCATTAAAAATAAGAATCGTGTTCAATATATAATTTTAGAAAAAGTCATATTATCTGCGAGTATCGAGACAAATTAAAAAACCCCAAATTTTATATAGTTTTAGGAATTAGTCACGACCTTTCAAAAATAAAAAAATATACAAGGTGTTAAAATGGCGGAATATTTTCCTCTTATTAATTACATTTTAAATTATCTCCAATAACACAGAAACCTTTCCCAAGAGAAGATATTTAAATAGTGTTCGTAGTACATAACGCATACCTAAGTAAGAGGCACCCGGAGGAAGAGTACCTACATGCAAAAGTTCAGATGGACCAAGCTGTTGCTCCTGTCTAATACTACCACTACTTCTACTAATGAGGTTCACGATCAGAATTTAAATAGGAAAGTTACCTTAAATAAAATACGTCTTTCAAATGCCTTTACAAAACCACAGTTCACTAATGCTATTAGATTATATTACACTGTGACAAAACTACTAAACAACAACCTACGATATGCCGACGACACTGTCATAATAGTAGACACGCTGGAAAGCCTGCAAGAGTTGTTGAATCAAATTGCTGCCAAAAGTTCGCAATTCGGGCTTAACTTAAATGTTGGCAAAACAAAATGGATAGTTATATGGATGGTTATAACGCGTGGATTCATACAAATACTTGGGTTGCCTCCTGAATGAGAACTGGGACAACACGCAAGAAGTTCGTGCAAGAATTGAACAGATCATCTTTTATCAAAATCAAATCAAATGTTGTGTAGTGGCAATCTTATATTATGGCCTGAAACATTGACTGAGGCCATATCTTGAATAGACAGAGTAACTAATGTGGATGTTTTGCTTAGAATAAATAAAGATCTTGAAATTTTCTTTACCATCAAAAAACCAAAACTTGAATATTTTGGCCATATTACAAATATAAACTATTAAAATTGATAATAGAAGGCAAAATTGAAGGCAAAAACCAGTGGACAGGTTACTCACAGGTTATTCACATTCAAAATAGGCTAAAATGGTACAGCTAAATTTTCCTCCTCGTAGGAACGTATCCTAGAAGGAAAAATGTAATAATAAAATGTACCATTAACAAAAACAAAGTCGACGTGTCCCGGAATTTCTCAAAAATAAAATTGCATTGGTCTATGTATCTTTAATTGTGAATCTCTTAAAAACAAACCGCTATATTTTTAAAGTTTGAACACTTTTGCAAAGACATTTGAAAGGCGTTTAAAATAATGTATAATTTGATAGACCTCACCTCTTAAAGGGAGTGTGTCCTACGAAAATTTCAACATAGCTAAAAAGTGTCTACTAAATTAATACAAGTCTTGACGTACTGCATATCCTCACTCAAATGTCACACTTAAAATAGTAATTTCAGATGCAGACAACCTATACTACTCGATTTAAAGTTTTATAAAACTTAGACTCGAATAACACGTTATTATTTTATTTTGTACCTAATCCGATTCACAAGATGAACTTCTGTTTTCACCAGAGCCAAAAGTTTCTTCTGCTCTGTTCATTTGATTAGATAAAGCCCTAATACTACAAAATAAACTAGTTTTACTATTATCCTCATAAGTTTCTTCTATCTTAAAAACTGATAAAGGAAGTGGGGGAGGGGCAGGCACCGACGGTATTGGTTTAAAATTTTCATCAATCTTATTTTTAGGTTTGATTTCATCGAGTGCTCTTAAATCAAACTTAGGTAAAGGATCATTCGTATTTTCTTTGTTTTTGGATAGCTTTTCACGTGTCTGATCTTCTTCCTTAATACCCCTTTTATTTTTGGCTTCTATAAAACGGTCGTGTTGCTTTAAAGATTGACTAAGTTCTTTAATCATTAGACCCAAATAGTCGGTTGACTGATCTTCGTAAACACTGCTTCTATCCTCTTTGGAAGTATCATAATCTTTATCTAAATATAATTCGTAGTTTTCTTCTAATGGTTCCAAGATATCGTCGAAGTTTACAGCAGGTGTCAGCGGGTTCTGATCTAAATTTGCTTTCGTCTCTAACTTTTTGGATTTTTTATCGGTATTTTCACTAGTTTGAGATAAAATTCCATACAATCTGCACAAAACGTCTAAAGATTCGTACGTAGCAAAAGCATGATCTCTTAAATCCGCTAAAGATGTTTCTATTTCCCTGATATTTTTGGTTTCTTCTAAATTTTCGACGTTTTGAAGCACAAGTTGGGATTTTTCGATAATAACGGCTAGGTTGTTAACTGAGCCAACTAAAGTTTGCTGTAACTTACCACTAATTTGATCTTTTAATGGTTTTTTTCTGGTAATTTGATCTTTTTTGTTTACGCAATATCTTAGATTGTTAAATTCCTTTTGAACTTTTTGATGAAACATATTAAGACGGGTAGTTAATCTCGGCAAAGTGTCATCTAGTAGGCACTGCATTTCCCGTGCGCCGAAATCATTCAAAAGCTTACAGAAACTTACGCCTAAATAATTCAAAAACTTTGAAGTTAATAGCGCATATAGATCGAGAACTTTTAATGCGACAGTTTCCGCTTGTAGGGAATTATTCGCCTGTAAAATAGCAATGACGTTTAAGTCCTTAATACCTCGAAAATCGTCGATTAATTCTTCCGTTAAGCTGCTTAAAAAGTTCAGTTCGTTAAGGATGTAGTACAGAAGTTCTGTGCTATTTTCGATAAAATACTTTACGAAATCTTCGACGTTCTTATTGTTCAGGATTAAACTTTCTTTTTGCCTAGAATTAACGTCCGATCTTATTTCGAAATACTGGACAATGCTCCTGTTGGCTTTTCTTAGCCTTAAGAAACTTTCTATAGCTTTAGACGTAGCCGCTTTACGTCGGTTTTCTTGAAGAATTACTTTAACCTCCAGATACAACTTGGTAAGTGTTAATCCGACTGGGGCAAGCACCATTAATGGCTGATTGTATCTTCTAGCAAAGATAACAGAAGTTAAACTGGCGACTCCACAAGCTATTAAACTGAACGGTAGTCTAGGCCGTTGCTTTAGGTACATTTTAAAATTCGCTGTTTTTAAAAGGACTTCGTAATCCTCGTCCAAAAGCAATCCTGACGCCAGTATTGTGTTAACGTGATTGGTCAGTAGGGGACGATAATTGTTTTCGAGCTGTTTGGTCTGACGAGATTTCAGCAGTGACATCATGATTAATCTGAAAATAAAAGCAGATTTTAGCAACCGTACGGGCAGGCGGATATTAGACACTTGAACACATCGGTATCGGTATACCTAAAGCGTTCAAGAAAAAAGCTAAAAAACACTACATTTTTCACTTGTTGACGCAAGTTTTAAACAAGGCCTTGTTTTATGGATACAATGACAGAACAGCTGATTCCACTCGTTGTGTACGGAGGGATGTACGTAACATTACAGGCCTCGCATCCACCATGAAAGCGGGCCCGTTCAAAACATGGCATAGACAAGTGAAGATGCAGTGGCTTTGGACTTTGTTTTGAAATATTTCCTTTAAGTGTCTATTGAATAACTTCTTGCAAAGCTTTATGTTAAATGCAAATAAGTTGCATGGAGGCATATGGTAGTGGGACAATAAAACTAAAAGAGATTCTGAAAACATAATTGACTTCAGCTTTCAAAAATATATGGAAATAAGGCATTCTTATGCTTGGGATAAAAATCTTGTTGACCAGTGTGACAAGTAGTCTTAAAAACTTTACGATTTATTGTAATGACAATCCATTTTAATCAACTACAACAAGTCATTGCATTAAAAATGAATGAAAGAGTGTTATTATTATAAAGGGATTGTTTAATTGATTTTTCTTTAAAACAATACCTTCGTATTACCTTACTTGTTATTCAGGAATAGGGATGAAAACTCCCATTGAGGCTACTGCAGTGTTTTTTGGGTACATAATTATTAATCTCCAATTGTTCCGTCATCCTTTAAAACTGTGATTTTACTTTTAAATATGAAAAATGTTAAGCTTCATTAGTCTGAAAACATACTAAAAAATAATTGCAGTACAATTACTTGGGGCTATAAAGTATATTGTTTGTAATATCAGATTTAAAATTTTAATTATGATGTATTTATCAAAAAATCTACCTTTGATTTATTTTTTTCTATCAATGACCTTAGCTTACGAAATGTCGAAGTGGAGTCAAGTAGACATCAGAACTGGCTAAGAACATTTAAAAAAAACTAAGACACGACTCATCGCACTTTTTTGATTTTTTGCCGCATAAGCTAAAATTTTTTATTTATACAGGCGGTGACCCAAATTTTTAAGGGAGAAAAAATCCGGTCATCTCAGTTTTTTTAAAACTCTAACAAAATCAACCGCCCGCCCCCAAACCCGACTTCTGAAAACTACAATAATGTTGTCTCTTTTTTTTATCGTTTTCGAAATATGTTCTTAGTAGATACGATACTTCTATATATATATATATATATATATATACTCACAAGTAGTAAAGCGTTCAGATTTAGATAAAAGATAAATCATATCAGTGTCAGTGTCATAATTGGAAAAATAATTTTCTGTAGATTTTAAAATAGTAAAACCGTACAAAGTGTGTAAACAAAATGACAAAGAAAATGAATGAAAAAAATTATTTCACTAAAATCATAAATTCAATAAATTTGTGCAGGACTATGTGGGATTGATAGCTCTTTAGTCACCCAATCAAGTGTTACCGGGTGTTTTGTTCGTATCCGTGTAGAAGGCGACATCTTTCAAGATGGCTGCCAAAAATCATAAAAAATACAACTTTCGCAATCGAGACATGATTATACCCAATTCCATATACTTCGGGGACGAAGATTCCAAGTAGGCCTCCCTGGGCCCTTTCTGCCCTGCCCCGAGCCTGCCCCTAATCCACCGCCTGCACCACTGGTCTGGCAGTTTGCTCATTTGGTCTCACTGTTCTTTTTGCAAAGTCCAGTATTCTGTCCCATTTGAGCGTGTGCGGGTCCTCCTCATCCAGGGTCGGGAAACCGAATACCTGATATCTCGTCCTCTGGTATGCCTCGCAGTTCGCTATAACGTGTCGAGATGTCTCTTCTGCCCGCCCGCAGGTCCGGCAGGTCGAGTCATTCTTCACCGCGATCCGGGTCATGTGCTTCCTTAGTCGGTTGTGACCTGTTATGATACCTGTCAGCAGACCAGCGTCCCTTCGCAATCTCCCCAGAAGCCATTTTTGTCTGGCTACATCCGGGCCCTTCACGAAGTCCTTGGTGTGTCTGCATCCTGTTCCTGCTCTCCAAGCAGTCGTCATGGCATCGTTGACCCATTTATTGAGTCGACTTTGCAATTGCCTCTTGATTGTTCCTAGGAGTGGTTCCGGCCCTACATACTGGGTGCTTGCCCCGATCCTGGCGAGCTCGTCGGCCATCTCGTTACCCGGCACCCCCATATATCCCGGTACCCACATAAGTGTCACTTGTTTGCCCTCTCCCAAGGATTCCAGTGCATCCGCACATTCCTCCACCAGGGTGTTGGTGATCTTGGACGCCCTTAGTGCCTTTAAGGCTGATTGGCTGTCGGAGCATATATAAACATGCTCCTCCCTACCGGTCTTTATTTCTTCCATGCTTGCAACCATTATTATGGCATACACCTCTGCCTGAAAGACCGTGGCTTGCTCTCCGAGCGGGTAGCTCTTTCAAACCTCCTGGTCTTCAACATAAACCCCCGATCCTGTGCTTTGCCTGTCCGTAAGTTTCGACCCGTCGGTGTAACAAATCACGGCGTTCTCCTCGAACTGTTCGCGGAGGTTTTCACTCTGCAAAGGTCATACAACCTTAAATGATCTTGAAAATCGCAAAAAACAAGAGTTTTGTCATTTTCTCTTCACAAAATCTGAATAATTCGACGTTTTGTCAGGCAGCTATGAGGCATATATGCCAAATTCGATCCTTAGAGTTTAATGCAGTTTGAAGCTTGGTGACCTTGAAAAATACCCCAGTAAAATTAACAAATTGCAAAAATAAAATACTAAAGGGCGCTATTCATCAACTATTAAAGCAAAGAGAACCAAATTTGGCAACAAAGATAATTAGGTCAAGTTCAATAATATTGCTAAAAAAAATTTGGTTCAGCTATGACGCGTTTCAATATGGCAGCTGATACATCAAAACGTCGAAGTATTAAGATTTATTGAAGAGAAAATGGTAAAAATCTTGTTTTATGCGATTTTCAAGGTCATTTTAGGTCGGGTCACCTTAAAAGTAAATTTTTTGGAATCCTCGTTCTCGAATTGTGCCCCGGTTGCATTGTTATGATTTTTGGCCGCCATCTTGAAATATGACGCCATATCATACTCTTCTATACGGATGCGAACAGGATTAAACCCCCATCCTGAAATTTTAATATGAATGTTAATAAACAACTGGCATAATTAAAATTTTTTATGGTTTTTCCACCGCCATTTTGGAAAATGGCATCTAAAACACTTGTTCAGAATATGCTAATGTTATCTTCTGCTAACTCTCTTATAGGTAATTTAAATGACTTTGTTGGCTAGA
Organism: Oxystoma pomonae; assembly: GCA_963921995.1. NCBI lineage: Eukaryota > Metazoa > Arthropoda > Insecta > Coleoptera > Brentidae > Oxystoma > Oxystoma pomonae. The sequence goes on along the minus strand of OY998164.1, from coordinate 22,736,150 downwards.
CAAATGAGTAACACATAAAATTCACAGTTCCGAAACTTAATAAAAACAACAGGCATATAGGTCATTTTTACTGGGGTATAGCATCTGAGACATCTGGGACGCCAGAACAAAAAAAATGGTAGGGACGTTTAAAATGAAGTGTTTATTTATGGATAAGATGTTAATTTAATTTCCGGCACTTAAAGTTTTTGCGTAGTGGTAAATTGGAAAAAAAACACTACAAAAAGATGGTTTTTCAATTTAACATGGTATTTTCAAGGTGAATCAAGGTCCTGCATCAACAAAACGTTTCTTTTCATAGCAAGCGGAGATAAGTCAACAAGAATTGATGGAGACCTTGTCATTTTTACTTTTTTACTAAATTGGATAAAATAAAATGTGTATATGTCGCCATTTTGATATATCAGCCGACATATTCAAACGCGTCATAGCTGAACAAAATTTTTTTTTAACAGAATTGCTGGACTTGACCTTCTTATCTTTGATACCAAATTTGGTCCTTTTCGCTTTAATAGTTGATGAAAAGCGCCCTTTGGTATGTTATTTTTGCAATTGCAATGCATCAAACTCTAGGAATCCAATTTCGCATACATGCCTAATACTTTGAGGTACATTTGAAGATGGTCTGACAAAACGTCTGATTATTAAGATTTTTTGAAGAGAAAAAGTCCAAAATCTGTTTTTTTGAAATTTTGAAGGTCATTTAAGGTCTTGAGAGTGAATTTTTTGGAATCCTCGTCTTCGAATTATATGGAATCGAGTATAATCATACCCCGGTTGCGAAAGTTGTATTTTTTATGATTTTTGGCGGCCATCTTGAAACACAACGTCATATTAACCCCTTCTACAAGTATGCGAACAAACCACCCGGTAACACTTGATTGTGTGACTAAAGAGCTATCAATCCCACATAGTCACAAAACTCCTTCGTTAAAAATCCCACGGACTTACACATGCCCCTTCACTAATAATAGTAGTTTACATAACAAGCATGCTATGATGGTTATTAAACGCGAAGAAGTGTCTTAATTTATCTGAGCGTGTATTGATCATAACATGCGACTACTTAGCGGGACTTATTTTTGGTTAGGTACTAAAATTATATTGGATTTATTTACGTTAAATAAATATTTATTGGCTAAAAAATATAGAAAAATAATTCACATTGTTACGTCAATTAGTGCTCTTATAAAATAAAGTTTCATCGCTTGTCACGCCATCTCGTGGTTTACGTCTAAGCTTTATTATTATCCTATGACCGTAAATGAGTCTTTAAAATCAGATGATTGTAAAATTAATATTATTCGTTGGTCGTACGTACAAAATTTTACTGTTTCTTTTATAATTTGCACGTACCTAACAAAAATGTTTTAGTCCAACTAAAAATAAATTTACCTAAATTTTGGTTTGATGCAGACAAATACACACAAAAAAACAAGATCCCGTCAGCAACCGAAGCAGTTAACAAATGGTAAATTGGGAAAGCTAATGATCAAGTTAAAACTTTTAATCATTCGGGAAAACGAGTCATTATCCGCGAAAACTTTTTAACGAGGTGACCCACTTTCCCTTTTGAAAATCATGACATAATATATATCATAAGTTTAGTTACTTAATGTAGGCAAATTACCGCAAAAAAGAAATATCAAATTAAACATGAACAAACACAGTTGGTTGTTTGTTGGCCTAATTATCCCTCGATCACTCAGAGGAGTTTAAAGTACTTTTCCCCTAGATTATATAATATTCTTTTAATAAAAAGAAAGACTGGATACTTTTAAAGGGTAGGCGATTTTATAAATGTGAAATATAGGATATAGGATTTAAATAGCATATAATATAGGGTGGGGAAAAAAAACGGGACTTTTTTAATTGTCTATTAAAAAGTATTTGTCCAATTTTAAAACTTTTTATCAGTTTGAAAAGCCAGAACATTAAAATTTTGGAATTTAATGTTAAAATTGACATTTCGTAAGAATCCAAGATGGCGGAATATTTTAAAAAATAGGTATTTTTGACACTCCCTGCAATATTTTGGTGTGCGCCACTGGTGCATAACTAAAAATATATTTCAAAAGCCATGTTTTTTCTTAGTTTACTCATGTATCGCTTATTAAAATCGGGTAAGAAATAAGGAAGATATAAATTGTTTAAGCAAGTGGGTTCGGTAAGTGGAAAGAAATATCATTTTTGATTGGCTCTGCTTTTCGATGTATATGTTCGATTTTAAAAGTACTGACCATTTTGAATAGCCAAGATTTCAAAATTTATTAAGTTTTGGTGGACAGTTTTAAATATATAGCCAATGTAAGTTAAGTAATTTTAATGCATTAATGCATGGGGGTGAAAAACACTACGCTATCTTGGATTTTTAAGAAATGTCAATTTTACCAAGAGCCTAATAAATTTTGAAAATGATCAGCACTATTAAAATCGGAAAAATATATGGAAAAGCACAGCCAAGCAAAAATGATGTTTTTTTCGACTTGACTGAATTAGGATTACCAAATGCACTTATTTGAATAATTTATAACTTTCTTACTTCTTACTCGCTTTCAGTCAGCGATACCTTAATAAATTGAGGAAAAACAGAGCTTTTAAAATATGTTTTCAGTTATGCAACAAAAAATTGGCAGGGGGATCAAAAACACCTATTCTTTAAAATTGTCCCCCTTCTTGGATTTTTACAAAATGTCAATTTTGCCAAATAACTAATAAATTTTGAAATCTTACCTATTTAAAATGGTCAGTACTTTTAAAATCGAACATATACGTCGAAAAACAGAGCCAATCAAACATGTTTTTTTTTTCGACTTGACTGAGTTAGGCTTACCGAACATACTTACTTAAACAATTTATATCTTCCTTATTTCTTACCCGATTTTAATAAGCGATACATTAGTAAACTAAGAAAAAAAATGACTTTCGAAATATGTTTTTCGTTATGCACCACTGGCGCGGCATTTGCAGGGGGGCCAAAAATAGCTATTTTTAAAAATTGTCCACCATCTTGGATTTTTACCAAATGTCAATTTTAATATCAAATTCAAAAATTTTAATATTCTGGCTATGCAAGACGACCAAAGGTTTTAAAATCGGACAAAAACTTTATAAGTAATAGACAATTTAAAAAAGTCTTATTTTTTTTGGCCCACCCTATATATAGAGAGTATAGAATAGTTACCAACAAAGACTTATTACAATCTTTTTCAGGCTTTGAAATAAAACCGATTTATATTTTTAACCTCATTTGGACAAAACAATCACACACAGATTATTTTATATTGCTTAATAAACGTTTTATTTATTTATTACCATCGATTGTGGGTTACAGAAACTCATGCACAGATAATTTAAATATTTGGACGACGTGAAAATCTTAAATGAAACTAAAAACACACGACGCGACGTATTGATCGGTAGAATGGCGGCAGACTACTGGGCGTCGAGAGGTAAAGTAGGTTCAGGGTTGCCACCACTCAATGAAGAAATTATCGTGCAGTGCTGCCAAAGTGATCTATTTTTCTTGAAAATTATGTTACAATTTTTGTTTACAAAAAAAACACGGCATGCTTATTTTACTTTATTTTTAATCCCATACAAAAAAACAAACAACAAAAAATTATAATAAAATCAGTGAATTACACGGGGACGAGGAATGCCGCTCCGTGAAACAAAAGACGTTTTTGAAGTAGATACGATAATATTTAGATACATGGTGCTTTGACTTTTATTGTAATGTAGTTTTATTTTTAATTGCCAAGAGGGGTCAGCACTGATTAAATAAATTATTAAATTGGTTTCTACCAAAAAGTTAGAAACTTCAAAGTCCTACTCAAGTTTTTTCAAAAAATGTATGCCTATTTAAAATAATAATTATAATTTTTATTTCTAAAAGAATGATATGCAAACGCCAACTTTAATTATAATATCAGCTCCATGATGTTTTCGATCTATGGTCGATTAAAAAAAAAACTAAACGCATTTTACACTGCAAATTGAAATTGAAAATAAACTGGTAAAATATTTTGAAGGCGAACTGTGCTAGAATTTAGATTTTGTTTTGGCAAAAAAGGGTGTGTGTTAATTACGTTTTTTGTAGTCTTCAACTGTTGGGGAAAAAAAATCTACTGTTTTTTTACGAAATTTAGTGATTTTTTGATCTATGACCTACTGCTTTCCTCAAATTCGACATGGCAACACTGTTAAGCGGACGTTCAGTCCTACGTTCGGGTTTTCGAATGTCACAAAAAATTATTTACCGGACAGTTTAGGTTGTGCACCAGACCTAAACATTAACGTAAAATGTATCGACGTTCATTTATGTGATTTAGTAGCGAGCTTGGCCGAAGAAAGCTCGAAACCTTCGCGACAGTAACTTTGTTTATACGACTCCTTAAATCGCTTTTATATAAGGACGGTTTGAAAACTTTGTTGTATAAAACCGTTTTAAGCAATAAACCGATTTTATTTTAAAGAAATCTAAAGATATACTAAACCCAGTGGCGCACCCAGGACTTGACTTCGGGGGGGGGGGGGGGGCATTTAGGGATCAATAATAAAAAAAACCCAATTTGAAGTGAAAATGTGACGAAAACCAGGCTTCTCGGGGAGGTTTTCACCGCACCCCCCCCCTCGGTGCGCCACTGCTGAACTTTTGTTTTTACGAAAAGTCCATTGTTATGTTATACAATACCGAGTGGATTCTTTAAATGGAACGGTGCTTCTAGCGACTTTTGGACACAAGGACATTATTGGCGGCTCATTTGGGGGCCCTCACTGAAGGCCCAGGGCCCCCCAACATTTTTTTCATGAGGAGGTACCGCTTGTGGAACCTTTTTGGAAAGCTTCTTAATAAAGAAGTTCGATAAAATATTTTTTTTTGACATCTGTCATACCATGTGTTAAAAATTTAAAAAAAGTTATTTTTTGTCGTTAAGGACGATTGAGTGAAAACGAAGAGGTGTGTTTTAAATCTATCTCCCTTTTATCTAATATTTAGAAAATTTGAAAAAAAAAGGTAATTAGGCTGCGCCCCCAATTAGACACCAAGAATATCCTAGTGTGGTAGTTTCTTTATTTCACTTAGTTAATAAAGAAATTTGTAGTTTATTTCGAAGCTAAAACAATTGACAAAGGTTTTAAAAAACATTTTTAACACATGGGTTGACAGATGTCAAAAAAATTTATTCAATCAAATTTATTTTCTAACAAGCTTTCGAAAAAGGTACCACAAGTGGTACCTTCTTATAAAAACAGTGTTAGTATGCCCTGAGCCTTCAGTGAGGGCCCCCAAATGGGCCGCCAATAATGTCCTTGGGTGGTATTTTCTTTATTCTACTTAGTAAAAAGAGAAATGTGTAGTTTATTTTAAAGGTAAAACAACTGACAAAAAAATAAGCTTACTACAAGTGCGTTAAATTTATTTTTTAACAAGCTTTTCAAAAAGGTGCTACAAGTGGTACCTTGTTATTAAAAAAAAATAGTTGGTGGACCCTGGGATTCCAGTTGGGGGCCCATGGGCGGAAAGTTCGTAAAAAGTCATTAGAGATTCGTTTTTAGCTTTTTTAAAACCTCTTTTCCAAAGCCGCTAGAAGCACCGTTCCATTTAAAGAATCCATCCATATAAAACCTCGTAGAAAGAAAGCGATTTTTTTAAAACCGCTTTTAAGTGCATATAACGTAGTAAGTGACACGAACTAAGTAATATATTGTTTTACACAGTTAATTTTTTTTTCATGAGAAAAGATTGTGTCAATCTATTAAGTGCAACGATTGGTACCTATTTTTTTTTTACTTTTACTTTAATTTATTTACTAACTATATTCATTTAGTTGTTTTTTTTATTACATTTTATCGTCGTTTATCATAAAAAGTATACTGTAAAAATAAATAAGTAAATAATAAAAAAAAATAAAAATAGAAAAAATAAAGTAGGTGTTAAAAAAACAAAAAATAAAATATATCATTTCAAAGAAAGTTTATGCTGATTTCAAAAATTAAGTAAAAATAGGTAATTTAATAAGAAAAATACAAACTTACTGTTATACTTCAGAAACTAAATATTACAGATAAAATCCTGACTTATATCTATAAAAAAACAGTTTAAACCAAAAAGAAACTTTCTAATAAAAAAGTTATAGGCCAAATTCTAAAACGCATAGTCTTCAAAGAGCCCCTGTAGCTCAAAAACAGGTTGACATACTGGCATGCGGTTTTAATATTTTCAATATTTTAAAAATCTGAACAAATTACAATAAAACAGCTTGTTACTAGTTTATAATAAGGGCTATGTAAGTGGGTGTATAAAAAGAAACCCTTTGCCACTGTAACTTCCCAAAAGCCCCTTGTGGATGGTGAGTTAAATAGTTTCAATTTGCATAGAATCGGAGTCGGGAGATACGCCCGGATTAGGGCAGATTTAATTTAATACACGACCCTCTTAAGGACGATTTTACAACTAGTTTAGTAAAGTGGAGTTAAATTTTTCCTACTTCTGAATTACTCCTGCATAATTGTGGGTTTTTTTCAAGGTGGGTCAACTACAGCCGGTGGTTCTGAAACCAGAGTAAGTAAACTGACTTCATAGCACTGCGTTTCGACGTAGGCCATCACCACAAGTGTTTGGTTTCTTTATTTCTAGTTTTTAACGAGCGTTTATATGTCTTGTAAGGACTGATGTTTCATAAACGGCTTTGTTGTGGGCTGCAGCACGGAATCTCAACCAATCGAGTTACTACGTTTATACGCGTCTAACACCGGTTTCATATAAGGACGGTTTCAAATAAAATCGTCTTCTTCGAGTGTTTATGCGTTCTTCATTAAATGTTGTTAAATGTCAGTTTAAAAAGAAAACAAATAAAACAACTAAGTTAACAACAAATGTTTCGGTACAACCAGAGTTGAGCATCTTTTTAAGTTGGAAGCAATGCGCTAAACCGTTTTGAAGCGAAAAACCGCTTTCATAAATCGCTTTAAAATCAAATCGATTTTAGTGCTTGGATAGGTTTCAGTGATGTTTATATAATAACATTTTTAAGCCTTCCTTACATAAAAGCGCTCTAAGACGCCCGTATAAACCAAGAATGTGATCGCTTGGAAGACTCCATGTTTATTTGGCTGATTGCCAATTGCTAATTCTATGCCATGCGTTAGGAGACCTTGATGGGGCCGATATAGCGCATCTAGACAAATATTTGTCTACATTTTTTTAGCTACTACTTATTGACTAAGTTTACCTTTTTAATATGAACCGGCTCTAACCATGATACTGTAAACGTTTTCCTCATATTTTTTTTTAATTCACCACCCGCACTTTTAATATATTTTAGTTTTACCTAGAACTAGCATTAAATTACTCTTTTAATTAACAAAATGCCGTAAAAATTAGTCATTTTAATAGATTTTATAACACGAAGTAAACAAGCAAGCACACTTTTTCTGATTTAAGCAGCGCTGTCACATTTTTATCTTTTATTTTTCTCTATTTAGTTTATTTGCCACAATTTTTAATCAAGTTGGCCATGCTCGTCTTTTGAGCCTCTACTGAATGTAAGGAAGTTTTGTAAAAAAAGGCAGCGCGTGAAAAAAGACCAAAAAATGACATCGGTCATAGCCTGCTTGATAGTTTCTCAAGAAATGACATCGGTCATAGCCTGCTTGATAGTTTCTCGATATTGCGCCGTAGCGAGATTGTACCATTAGTATAAGACCAAATGCAGACTCTTTAACACAGCCATTTTATTATTATCTTCTCGCCATTTTTGTTGCCATATTTGTTAAAAAAAATAAAGCAGTGTCTAGTAGGTATACGCTTGCAAGCGGAGGGCATATTATAATACATACTACTAATAATCACAAACACGAGACGTTCGCTACGCCAGTAATTAATCAAATTACAATTAATTAATCACCAGAGGAAACATGTTAGTTAGTCAAGCTGGGAGATGAAAAAGTATCGTGATAGGTATTTGTATACTAGATAAAATTAAAATCTACTCTCAAAATGTAAGCACAAAAAAGTGCGATTGACTAGTAGTAGTACGGATATAAGGAACTTTTAAATAAGATCCCAGTTGGTAAGATTTCTAAATTACTTTTCAAATATTTTCATTTGTGGCGCCATAAAACTATAGGATACTATAATGGCCTACCAAAGTAACATTTTAGGTTGCTACATAGTTTTATTATTTTTGAACTTTTTTATGAGGGATTTATAGGGGTCGTGAATATTTATAACAATATTTATAAGAAAACTTTAACATGTTAACGTTTATAAAGGTAATGGAAAAACCAGACGAGCATTATTCTTCCAAAATTATTAATCAGAATATTCTTATTACTACATTTATAAAACTTTTGTCTTGGGTTTTATAATATAGCAAACAAAACATTTTAAAAAGCCTCCCTATGAAACTTTTGGTTTTTGGATTTTATAATTTAGCAATCAAAACCTTTTGACGACATTTCTTATAAATCTTTTAGTGTAAAGTTGACAAGTTTTATAAGATCGTAATAAAAACCTTTTAAAAACTATTCTAATAAAACTTTTAGCTTAAAGTGGTTCAAGTTTTATAAAATAGTTAGCAAAAAATTTTAAAAACTCTTCTTATAAAACTTTTGCTTTAAATTCATTTAAGTTTTATAAGATACAAATAAAAACTTTTTCAAGATAATCACTAAAAAAACTGTTGGTGTCCATAGCTGCACCAGCTTTTATAAGATAGCAAAGAAAACTTTCTGAAGATTTACCCTAAGCTTTTCATGTGTAAGTGTTTTTTAAGTTGTTAGGTAGTAACCAAAACCTTTTCAATAATTTTGATATAAAACCTTCGCTTTAAAGAGAAAGCCACAATCACGTGACTAGGTAAATTAGCCATGCAGCAGACGCGCAAAAGGCCAAGTGCCCAATACATAAGGAGCCTGAATATTTTTATGTTGTTGGCGCGTGTGCACGATTTTAAATCCATAAATTTTATGGATTTTATTTTAAAAAAACAAATTTTTCTCGCGAAATTATCCTCGCGCACTGACAATGACGGAAGATGCTGTCACATATCAAAGAAAAAATTTTGGTTAGTTAAAATGGCTAAGTGGCCACTAGAACTACAGTTTACCAAATAATTAATCACTATCGAGGGAGACCAGTATAATGGTAATTACAACTTCTTGGGATTCTATAAGGGTTTTGATAACCCTTATAAAACTTGACGTAAAATATCTGACTGGCAGCCATTTTCCTAAACTGTTTCATAATTCAATTTTTTTTTTATTTTTGACTTTAAATTCCAAACAGTATAATAAGTTATGTAATAATAGTTGATTTATTAATCGTCGACCTGAATTTTGTTATTTGTTCACTATTGTTTGAATTACAGGAACTTTAAGAAAACTAACCTTACTTTTTTCTCCATAAATTTGGTTAAAAATTCTTTAAGTTACGGGTTTTTTCAAGCGCGCATGTTCTTAGAAGCCAGAAATGAATTCTACACGATAAAGACGACGTGGCTTATAGTATTTCTCGTACTGAATCGATATAAACATCAATAAAATATTATAATAATATAACCTATAAATATTTGTCGAAATTAATATCCATCAAAAGTTTCGTCATTTCTGTAAACATTTCACTTGATGCATTTAGACAAAGATGAAATTATAAAAAAACGCATGCATTGTAACTTTAAAGAAGGAAAGCAAATACCACATAATATATATTATATGGTTAAATCAATAAGGGGCGGGGTCAAATTGGACGCGCTAAAACCCTCTGACAACCATTTGAAAACTACTTGTAGTTGGCTTGAGATTTTATAAAGGGTTAGAGAATGTTTTTAAAGATATTTTTTAAAACTAAAACTCATGTGAAAATAGTAATGTATCCCTTTATAAAAACTGACACTTAAGACGTATAAGGGGTTTATAAGAGTCCTGAAAAGGTTTTAAAGAGAACCTTATACAACTTTTTGTTTTATTAAGTAGTTGCCAGAAGGTATTGATGGCCATTATAAAAAAGTAAATCTTACTTGGGTAAGCATCGCAAAATGTGTAACGATAACAACTTTGAAAAACAATGGAAATAATCTAAAAATCAGGGTTGGTCCTGGGCAAGGCCGAAGACGCAAAATCTACTGCACACGCCTGACGAGTTTTTGGCTCTGCATTTTTTCCAGGCTTGATTGGAAGAGTTATTATCGCTACGGATTTTTTTTTTCGGATGAAACAAGGGCAGGGCCGTTATAGTATCTCATAGGTGGCGCTATATTCCGCCATTTTTATTGGCAATACTTCATAATATTTTAAAATTTTTTGAGTGCTGCCCAATTTTTGGCTATACGGATTGGTTTCCTTAAGCCAGGCGCCCACGATGCGCTAAGTTGCTGCGATTCGACCTTTGTTTTCGTTGGTCGCGTATCTCCATACGGTTCTATTTTATGTGTGCAACTACTGTGGAGATACGCCACCAACGAAAAAAAAAGATTGGATCGGCAGCAACTTCTCACATCGTGCGCACCTGGCTTTAGAAACGTAATATGTAATCAGAGAGCATATAAATCTAAATAGAGAGAACACCTAATGGTAAATTTGCGATCCCGCTTAACTGACTTGAAAACCCAGTGTCGCAGCTATCGTTTATTTAGTTCTTGGCTTGGAAACTTGATGCGCCACTTTCGTTTTCTATCTTGCTTATTTTTTGTCGATCCAAAGCAGTGGCGGCACACAGGAAAGTCGCATTTCTTTTTTTTTATTATTTACTGGGACTTTCCATCCATTACAGGATCAATGCCCAGTGTTAGCGAAGTGTTTTGCAAAGTTAAAGAAAAACGCACAATATCCATGCACCTAGCCGGGATTCGAACCCGGGACTTTCCGTGCGGCAGGCAGATACGCTGCCCACTGCGCTATGGCGGCCGATTACTTGACCGAACTTCTACGTCGTTCGATCAATAAAGCAATCTCGTTCGGCAAAAATTGATTTTCCGCACTTGTTACGAAAATAGCTATTTAACAATAAAAATAATGAGGAAATGTTTGGAGGAGTTGCGCGTTAGGAACTATCGGTACATTGCCAGGTGGCGAATACAGAGGGAGAACTCCCTCTTTATAGACAGCTTCTCCGAAATTGAAAGAAAAAATGTGGTAAAAATTTTTTCTATTTGAAATTAAACATAACTCTTTTGCAAGATTTCGTCTTCCGCGGTCAAATTTTTAAAAAAAATCCATAATCATGTATTAAGTTTCTGAAAAAAAATTATTTGTACACCACTCACTATGATGACTCGGTAACGTCACAAACGCCTCTTTTGGAGTAGGAGAACAGAACCACTAATGCCCGTGTGCACCACTTCCCCTTACTTCTTCCGCTTGAACTGAGGGTAACCCTTGAGATTTACTTCATTTGCAAAGGTTCCGAATATGTTCCACTTAGAAAAAGTAAGGAAATTATTGGCAACGTGGCAGTTATCTGCATTTTTTTGTGTTTTTTGTGTGGTGATCATGAATATTACCTGACAGCTGTCAAAAAAAACACGTAGAGTATGAGGTTTTTTTTATGAATTGGATATGGGTGTTGCTTTAATGATTTTAAATTAAATGCATTTGACTAAGCTCACAATCAGAGATTACACGTTAATTGTTTTCTATTTTAACTGTATGTCTATTTTTTGCTTTGTGTTTTTTTTTGTAATACCTAATACATCTAACAAATTTTTTTTTCTCTTTATATTGAGAGTATGGGTATGAATGACTAAACTTCCCCTATAAAAGTTGAAATAAAAAACCAAACAAAATAAAGAAGAGAGAAAAAAGAAAATAAGACTGATACACGGGAGAAGAAAAAAGAAGGCACACAAACAAGGGCTCCGAGTGACCTATGAGTCAGACAACCTCGAAGACCACAGATAAGAGCTGGCATATTGTCCTAAACTTTGGACAGAGCCAAAACACAAACTGAACTGAGGTTGTTTTAAAAAAATAAATTTTATTGATGATTTAAGATTGTATGGAGGAAAAGGCAAATAAAACTACTATAATTGGTTAAATATAAAACCTGACTATTTATTTATTATATGTTTTCACATCGAAATCAATACGTATTGAAAAGATTGTCTTCTTTTTCTTTCATAGAGCATGTTCTCTCTTCCGACAAAGAGCGTGACATATGAAGAACAAGATGCTTGATTTTCGATACGTATTGAATACGATGTGAAAACATGCTAATTATTACACCACCAGACCAACCCAACCCATTTTTCAGTATCTTATTTTTTTTAAAAAGTGAATTATTCGCTTAGAGAAAAAAACATGATCTTTTTTGGATATTCTAAACCTTTTGTAAAAGGTATCTTCATCTCATTTTTTGAAAAATCCTTCTTGGTAGGTATTACAAAGTCTAATTCTTTATCTTCTTCGTCATCCCAAAGAAGTTCCATTTTAAGCACAGACCACTATTACAATCACAGAAATATTTGAAGGCAACGGAACAGTCTTATAATCTGATTAAATTAATGGCTTTTGTTTAAAAACATAATCAAAAAAAATACCTCACATAACCTAAAAATGCGCTTAAGCCGAAGTAATTCTACGGCTTATCTTAACTACAGCTTAATTGCCACTTACATGATATTCCACACCCTTGCAAAACAAAACTAAAGCTTAAGCTCGGCTTACATGTCAAGCTGAACCCGTGCACACGGGCATAAAGGAATATCCAAGGAAATTTATTGTATGGGACCGTCAGTTTTCACATAAACTTCTCGCCCATTCTGATCCTAATCATGCATTTTTCAAACATTTCGGAAATGACGTTATTTGGTACATACGGAAGCACAGTTTGGCTGGTTTGCCCCAAATGTTTCTTTTCTTATAGCAGAATTCAAACTACTTTAAATAGCAAAATATTTGAAAAAAAAAACTTATCTTTTACCAGAGAAGAGACTATGAATTTAAATTATATGCTGTCTGCTTTTTCCTAAATTTTCACAAGTAATAAAGGCTTGAAAAATGTATACAATAAAAACTTTCTGCCAGCTCCCATTTCTTAAGCAACAAGTTCATTTAAAATTTTATTAAATATAAGTATGTGCGCCAGTGATAAATCGATATTTATTCATCGCGCGGGATTGTTGGCGTTTTAATTTTAAATAAATATTACTCAGGTTCATTCTAGCGCATTCAGCTAATCATTAAAAACTCACTGTGGATCGCGTTGGCATGCTGGTCGGATATTACCATTACGTCTCCTCTCTATTTAGATTCATGTGGTGCTCTCTGATGTAATGCAAAAACATAGATCTATAAAAATTGTCTTTCTCGTATTATATATCATGACTCTAGCACTACACAATCTGTCAGTCCAAGTGGTATATGGTGCTGGGTCGCATAAGCGACAAAAAGTGGGTTTTGGGGTAACCGAGACGTCAGGGTCTTACAGGCAAGCGATTTAATTGAATTACAGTCAAGTCAGAAATAGTAACCTACATTATCTAATTATTATCATTATTATATAATGGGCCGACCGGAAACAACTTGAATTCCAGTATTTGTCGATAATTCTTTTTTTTCTAGGGGTAAATACAGAGTTCCCTCTACATAGCCCAAAATTGATTTTCAAATGTGTTTTAATTAATGAATTAATTAATAAATTGATTATTTTTAATTATTTAAAAAATATTCTTATTTAACGTTTTTGGCAAAAATTGGTTTTTGTCGGTCAAAATACGTTAAAATTGATTTTTTATAAACATGACGCTCTCTACCTTTTTGGGAACTAACCACAGCGAGTTTGGCATGGAGCAAAAAATGTGGAAAATTTTATACCAAACATTTTTTGCCTCAACACTTGCCTCCAACCAATATAAACCCAGAAAAATTTGTCTTAAGGCTATAGTTTCCCCCCACATTTTAAGTAAAAAAAAGTACAACTGGCAACGCCTTGTTCTTTAATTTTTTAACCTTTTGCCAGAATGCACAGGGAATTTTTGCTCAAATGCTTAACAAAAATATCGGAAGGAATTTTCAAAATTCTCAATTATTTTTTCTTTAAAATAAAAGCTCTGGTGCTGTCATCTATCCCAAAAGCCTCAAAATAATTGCGGTTTATAACAAACCCGAGTTACAAAAAAAATAGAGAAATACTCACAATTTCCTCTTTTACTACATTACATTTTTCCTTTTTATATTTCCTTGCTTTAGCGAAAATAAAAACTAAGTTTTCTTCTTTCTAAAAGCCAGTGCACTCTGGAAAAAAAACCACATTACCACAATCTGACCGCACCTACTACTGGGTTTGATAAAAATCAAAAACTGACGGTTTAAAAATTACTTGTTTTACGGCCATTGGCACCAACCAATTTAGGGTAGCCCTATAGGGAGCCCCTAAATTTCGATAGGGGTCAGTTTTCGTTTGCTTGAGTGTTTAGGTGACCCTTAAATACTCTAGGTGATCCCTAATTTTAGGGAGTCGATATTGGCTCCCTAACCCTTACCTAACGTCTATACCTACACTAAACCTAACCTAAAAAAAATATTTTGAGAGCGGTTTAGTTTTTTTTTGCGTAATAAAGGTTTTGATGATGAACTCTGGTTATTAGGAAATTTTAGGTGACTGATTTCATGGACTAATCTACGCTGTAAGCAGGATTAAATGATTTATGTTGTCGCCAGGGTCGTCTGTACTTGTCGTTCGAAATGATTTTTTAAATATTTTTCATTTAATTTTTAATGTGCCCTGAATATTTAAAATGGCTTTTGATTGCTTAAGAAATAAACAATATTGTTCATAGATAGTCATATTGCTTCTTACTGTCCTGATGCATACCTTACGGAATTCTAATGCCCGTGTGCATCACTTCATCTTAACTTTTCCACTTGTTCAAGTACCTCTTGAACTGAGGGTGACCCTTGAGATTTACTTGGTTTGCAAAAGTTCTGAATATTTTCCATTTGGAAAAAGTAAGGAAATTATTTAGGATTTATTAAATGTATATTATTCTCTTGCCTATTCTCTTGCCTATTCAGTCATATCATATAACATTATTTTCTGGGGTGGCGCTTCAAACAATGATAGAATATTCATAATCCAGAAAACGATTATTAGACTCATTTTTAACTTAAAACCTCGAGAGTCATGTAGGCCTATCTTTACAAGACATAATATTTTGACATTTCCGGCAATTTATATATTAAAATCCATTTTGTTTTCAAAGGACAATATTAACAATTTTTCTCAAATTCATCAGGTTTGCAATAATCATTATAATACCAGGCATGGTAGCCTATTAAGAACTGAAAAACATAGTAGCACTTTGTATGAAAAGTCTCCAGGCTATGCTGCTTTAAAACTGTTTAATGGTCTACCAAATAACATTCGAAACATAAGCAACAAAAATGTCTTTAAAAAAACTCTTAAATCGAGGCTAATAAACGTCTGTCCGTATAATATAAACGAGTTCATAAGATAGGCAAGCCTTTGGTGTCGTATTGTTCTATGTTTTGTTTTTTTTTAACTAATGCTTGATCTTGTGTCAGCATTGAAACTATGTTGTCAAACTTGAAAGAACTGATTAAGCCTTGAATGTGATGTTGTGTCCTGTTTCTATTTGTTTGAAGATTTTGATCAAGTCCTAAAATAGTGATACTGTTTTTGAAAAACATATTTTTATTTTAAATTTGTAAAACTAAATATCTCAAAGTTTAACATTGTTTTGTTTTTATTATTATTTACTTTATTTTATTTAGTACTTTTAAATTTATTTATGTTTGACTTTGCTGCTGTTTTGTATTTGCATCAACCAATTATGGGTTACATTTTAAATTTGTAAAATTAATTGTCTCAAAATTTAACATTGTTTTGTTTTTATTATTATTTACTGTATTTTATGTGTATAAAAATTGAGTAAACTTAGAAATGTGATATTATATAGTTAAGTATTTTTAAATTAATTTATGTTTGGCTTTTTTGGTGATTTTGTGTTTGTATCAACCACTGGAAGGTTACAGGTACATAATTTTTTTAACAAATATTAGACCATATATCTTAGGATATTAAATTGTAAAATATTTATGTAGATTTTTTTTTATGTATGTTCGTAAAACTCTTTTTTGTATATAAATTTGACTGACGATTTCCATATTGTAATTTTGTACAATCGATTTAAATCAGGAAATATAAGATATTCTATTCTATTCTATTCTATTCTATTCTATTCTATTCTATTCTATTCTATTCTATTCTATTCTATTCTATTCTATTCTATTCTATTCTATTCTATTCTATTCTATTCTATTCTATTCTATTCTATTCTATTCTATTCTATTCTATTCTATTCTATTCTATTCTAGTGTCAATGTGGCAATTATTTGCATTATTTTGTGTGGTGACCATGATTATTAGCTGTCAAAAAGCAACGTAAATTATTGATGATTATATGAAGGAATGTTGAGTTTTTTTCAACGAATTTGCGAAAAAAGGGGTGAATTATTCGCTTAGCGAAAAAATTTTGCTTTTAAGTATTGTGCAAAATTTTAAAAACGTTATTTTTTTGGACATTCTAAATTATTTGTAAAAGGTATCTTCACAAAAGTATTGGTATTCCATTAATTACAAAGTCTGATTCTTCATCACGAAGAAGTTCAATTTTAAGCACAGACCACTAATCACAGAAAGATTTTAAGGCACCGAACAATTTTATAAACTCATAAAATTAATGCCTTTTGTGTAAAAACATTACCAAAAAAAACCGAAGTAATTCTACGGTTAATCTTAACTACAAGTTAGGTGTGACTTACATGATATTCCACACCCTTGCCAACCAAAACTAAAGCTTAAGCTCGGCTTATCTACACGTCAAGCCGAACCCGTGCACACGGGCATACATCCACCATAAACCCTTCACCGGGTACTTTATCCCAATGTTTTTGAGACTTCTGGTGTAGTACAAATACGCATGGATTCTCAAATAACGGTGGGGACGCAGCCGAGACACGGTCAGTATAAATCGACCTTCTAAAGGCGCATTTACACAGACAAACTTTCCTTTGATGTTGAAATGCCGACAAACATTTACACGAGCCTCTTGAGAAAAATGTTCGAGCAAAGTCTCCTACAAAAAGACTCACGGAAATTTTGGAGAGAATGTTAAGCAAAATTCGTTTGAATAAATGTTGGTATAGAAATTTCTTACAAATAATGGTATGGTTTTATGGGAATTCATTGAACTTAACTGAAAATAGAAAGACTAAGTTTTAAAACAACATTTGATGTCGAAATTCACGTTTTACCTCATAAGCAACTTCGATTGATCTGATTTTTATAGGGGATATGCCAGTATACTTGTAACTTTTTTTGGGTTGTAAAAAAAACGAGAATAAAAAAAAATAATAATTGGCACTTATTTATTGCTGTTGCTGGGTTAAGAGAAGGTAAAAACCGTAGACTAGTGAGAGGGGGTTTTGGTCAAATTTACATTGACACACAAAATTACATGACAACAAACCAGGGTCAACGCAGTTTTTTTATGAAAGTTTTAGAACAAATCTTTCCATAAAGAAAGGGCTCTCCGACGCAAAACAAAAAAATTTCCTTGAGTACGCTTTAATTTGTTTATTTCGTTTTATTTTATTGACGCGTAGAACTCGCATTTTGGATTTTACAGGTAGTAGGCCGTCCACCCTTTTGAATCGGAATGTTGCCCCTTTGCATATTGTTTGTTCATTGTCAGTAATCGACCTTGATTGATTATTACATTAAATTGATAGAGATTCACTTTGTTGATATCTATATCTTTAGCATTTTCATTAACCTCTTGCTTTTTTAAGTAACCCTTGGGGCCTTAAACTAACTAGGTAAATCTGGTGTGCGGAATTAAAAAAAAATCAAAGCTAAGGGTGAAGTAAAGTTACAAAAATATGTTTAAAAAAAAATCACCTCCCCACCACTCCTCATAGTCGTGAGGCGCGGATTACTTAAAAGTGCAATTTTTGAGTTTTCTGCTGATATTTGAAAAACTAAAAATTTTTTTGGAAAAGAAAAATTTTCCTGGATTTCTTTTTAAATTTAGGAAAAAAGGCTTGGAAATAAAAAAACTCGCAAAAAAATCCGAAAAAAAACCCCGGGCAAAAAAATCCGGGAAAAACCCTAAGAAAAAATATTATAAGTAACCCAAATCCATATGAAAAACTGATGGCCAATAATAATGTTTCGCTTGACGTCGGCTTTTTTTCACAAAGATAAAAGATAAAAGTTGGTGTTCCATTTTTTTAAAGAATTGAAATCACTGATCACTGATGTGAAATTTTATTTATTCTCATCTTTAAAAATATGTTTCCAAAATAGATAGCAATAATTTTCTCAAAAATTTACCGAACAAAATGTTCAAAGAAAAGCTCACAAAAATGTTCACGCAAAAAATTTTAGATCTTTTGCACGAGCTTTTGTTTGAGCATGTTCGTCTGTGTAATTGCGCCTTAATAGTGGCAATTCTTTTGTCCAAGAAGTCATAAACAGAAGTAATGTGAGGAAAACATAATAGACCAACCAAATTGAAATAAAACACAAAAAAATTTGATGTTGCAGTTTGATGAGTGGAAATGGTAAAGGGGCTTCTGATAAACGTTTTAAAAAAAATGCGCTAGTGGGGCTCTTGCGGGGTGGATTTGGTGGGGGGAAAGGGGGAGAAAAATCATATTATTGTAATTTCTGACAAAACTGAACGTCATAGAGGAAACACTTCAATACAAGAAATTGTCTACAACTTTTGTAAATGTCACTTTTTAACATAACGTCAAAATTTTTGAGAAAAATGAGAAAAATCATAATATTTTTATATTTGGTTTCTGATTTTTCATTTCCGCAAAAATAATTGTATTTTCACGAAACTTGGCCAAAAATACCTCTCTGTGTCCTTAATGCTTAATTTTTTTTTTTTAGATAGAAAGGTTAAAAATATTTTGATTTATTAATTTTTTTCGGTCCAAATCACTTTTTCTTCAATCAAAAATTCTACCCAGGAAAATTCTCGTAGTATTTTCTGACGTTGCTTATTTTTTTTGCTTTGGCATATACTTTTTGGTGGGATAATAAAAAATTATAGTTACAATTAATGAATTACAGAAATTAAAAAAAAAATAATGGCTTTTGCAACAATGAATTTTTCAGCAATTGTTCATAATTTCTTGCAATTAAAAAAAAATCAACGGCATTTAATTTACATAATAATTTTAATAATTAACAATCCTCCTACCTTAGAGATTTCCAAAAATTAGAATTTTGACCAAGTTTTGTAACGATGCAATTATTTTTGCGGAAATGAAGAATAAAAAACAAAAAAATAAGAATATTACGATTTTTTGAATTTTTCTCGAAAATTTTGAGGTTAGGTTAAAAAGTGACATTTACCAAATTTGTAGCTCTTTGGGCTGTCTACAACTTTTATATTGAAGTTTTTACTCTATAACGTTCAGTTTTGCCGGAAATTGCAATAATACCATTTTTCTCCCCCTTTCCCCCCACCAAATCCACCCCGCAAAAGCCCACCTCACGCATTTTTTTTTAAAAAGTTTATCAGAAGCCCCTGTACCACTTCCACTCATCAAAATGCTGTTAATTTTTTTTTTATTTTTTTCTCGCTAAATGAGTTAATCCGATCGGTCTATAATTATACAACTTTATTTCTACAATATAGTTTGATGCGAAATAAAAAAAAATTATCACACGAAATTAAAAAGACAGGTTAGTTGTATTTGTATATACCCAATAGGGATATGTCAGAAATTTTTCCAGCAAACCATTTCGAATTGGGTGATACTTATCACGGTCAATGCTATGGCTCGGTTGGTGCAAATGGCCATTAAAGAAGAATTAGAAATGATTAATATTTCCTTAAAATTAAAGTATCCGTTCTTAATATTTAAAACATTAAGAAAATATTTTGTGGCCTGACTGAAATTATTATTTTACACGCATTTACATTAATTAAAAATAAAATGTAAAATAAAATGTTTGTTCGCATACATTTCCTGCAAAACACCAGCCATAAAAAGCAGCTATTGTGTGAATTTACAACCAGTTTTGGTCAAACGAATGGGGATTTATGAACTTCATTTTAATGGTTTTTGTATTTATGGCATCAATACATTTCCTCTATAGATTGTTGTTTAACAATGATATGACTTTTACCTTTTTTTCATCTTTGGAGATTTGATTTTTACGCCTCGCCTGACG
Organism: Oxystoma pomonae; assembly: GCA_963921995.1. Taxonomy (NCBI): domain Eukaryota; kingdom Metazoa; phylum Arthropoda; class Insecta; order Coleoptera; family Brentidae; genus Oxystoma; species Oxystoma pomonae. The sequence continues at coordinate 22,715,929 of OY998164.1, read as the reverse complement.
GAATTTGATTTACTAAACGCACCCATTTGAACAATTCAACTTTTTTATTTTTTACCCGAAGTTAACAAGCAATACATCAGAACACTCGGAAAAGATAAAGCACTACACGCAAAAGTTAAGTTGTCCGTCATCTTGGATTTTCATAAATTCTAAATTCTGTGGCATCAAAGAACCCCGCACACAAACACAAATAAATTTGGATCTTAGACGAATTTAATAATATTCCGGTAAGTTGTAGCGCAAGTCAATAGCGACATAAAGCTATTTGCAACTCATCAGCGTATACGTATCCGCATCTAGCGAGAACCAAGCACATTAATTGGTCAGAAACTTGCACGACGTTCGAAAAGAGCAGATATATGCTAATCTAAGGTGTTCTTGAACGCGATAGGTGTTGAGATGCGTTAGGTATCACGTATCGTTACGGCACACGTATCGTATTTCAGCACCTATTGCGTTCAGAAACACCTTAAATTAGCATATATCTGCTCTTTTCGAACGTGCTACAAGTTTCTGACCAATCAATGTGCTTGGTTCTCGCTAGATGCGGATACGTATACCCCGATAAGTAACAAATAGCTTTATGTCTCTAATATTAGAAAACTGTGTAGGTTTAAATCAGTTTGTATGATTAGTTTCTGAGATATTTGCACGTGAAGTCGGGAAAACATATTTCTTAAACGAACTAAACCACACTAAAGACGAAATTAAATTCTCCCGGTAATGTAGTTTGACCCAATATGAATTTTTTATGCTTCAGTTAGACAGTTTGTATACAGGGGATAGTCAAAAATAACGTTTTTAGCTATATCGCCATGGCCAGTGTTTGAGGCGGAAAAAAATGTTACGCCCCTAAAACTTTTTATATGAGTCATGTTAAGATGATTCGACTGAGTTTCGTTAATTTACCATGATTACTTCTTATTGTACAACTGTTTAAAGTTTAGGTGTGTGTGGAACACTTAAACCCTAGTAAAAATAAGGTTGTCACAAATATGCCAAATATTACTAGCCTATCGGATTGTAGAGACCTTGGATAACCTAGAGAAAACATACACTGTAACAGATCCGTCAATTTTTATTCTCTTTGGCACATACAACGATCTACATATTCTGTAAAACTTTGGTCAACTCAGTATGTCTATTTTTTAAAATATAAGGGATTATATTTTAAAAACTAGACATACTAAGTTGACCAAAGTTTTACAGAATATGTAGATTGTTGTTGGCCAAGTACGTGCCAAAGATAGTAAAAACTGATCGATCTGATTTAAAACACCGTATAAAACAATAAAAAATTGTAAAAACGATATTCAAAAACTATTTTTGAATGGACCGCGTATAAAAATAATAGCTCAACAGTTACACTGTACGTTTTCTCTAGGTTATCCAGGGTATCTACTATCCGATACCGTATTTTTACAAGGGTTTAAATTTTCCTATGTCAATTTGCTTAAGGAGCGAGAACACACCTAAACTTTAAAAATTCGTACACTAAGAAGTGATGGTAAATGAACGAAACTCAGACGAATCATCTTAACATGACTCAAATAAAAAGTTTTAGTTGCGCAACGTTTTCTAATATTGCCTTGCACTACAACATACCAGAATATTTGCTATGTTTTCATGGGTATTGAGTTCGTTTTCAAAACTCATTGTATCTTTTTCTTCTATATAGCGTGTTCTTTATCAAGACCAAGAACACGCTATATAAAAGAAAAAGATAGAATGAGTTTTGAAAACGAACTCAATACCCATGAAAACATAGCAATTGTTAAATTCGACCGAGATCCAAATTTATTGGTGTTTGTGTGCGGGGTTCTTTTTAAATTTTGAAGTTTTGGCTTTTCAAAATGATTAAAATGTTGAAAATCGGACAAAAGCTTGTTAAGTAATAAAATACCCTTTTTTTGGGCAACTTATGTAAATTTTGCTGATAAAATAAGACATTTTTTGGGGTATATGAATCGAGTATACATTCCCCACGGAAATGGAAAAACAAATTCGTTTTTAGGTCCATTTAATATACCGCACAGGAGGATTTTATTTTCGAGGGTAAATAATATTGGAGATAACAGGGGTTTGATAAAAACTTAACAACCTCGGCGCAAAGGGGGCATTTTATGTATTTTATAGGGAGAAAAATGTACAATTGGCTACACTCTGCAAAAACTTCTCAGATTTTAATCATTTTATGCTTTTCATAAAAATAAGGCTTCCACATTTATCAATAAAGTGTCAAAATTGACATTTCAGAAAAATCCAACATTGTGGACAACGTTGAAATTCACAAAAGAAGATTTTTTTAAATTAAAACATTATCCATATATACAGTGTCAAAACAAATGACTTTTTATAAAGGAATTTTATTGGTATAATATATAAATCACCCAAGATATTAAGATAAAACTTTTTAAATATAAAGTATTTCATGAAAAATACGCTTTTTGATTGCCTGTAACTTGAATAATTATCAGAATTTTGAAATTTAAAGTATCCTGAAAAGTAGAAAAAACTCATATTATATGGGTATAATTTCAAAATTGACAATTTATGAAAATCTAGGATGGCGGAGTGGCTTTTCAAAATAGGTATTTTTAACTCAAAAATCTCAAATTATTTGGACAAAATAAAAACTTTTCAGTTTCAGTTTCAATTAATATGTTAAGTTTTTGTCAAAATATGTATATTTTTTTTAATTCCGTTGCTTTTTTTACGCAATTTTTTAGTAAGCTCGCAAACAAAATGAAACTTGGTCTATCATTACAAATCTCAATTACAATTACCAGTTTGTGACGTCATAGACCAAAAACGGTTTAAAAAAATGATGTGATGTTTTATATTTATGATCTTCAAATGCTGTACCTAAATGTAGTACAGATATAAGTTTGTTTGTGGAATTTTTTTCTCTAAAACCATGAAAATGACCTCTGTGCGGCGTTTTAAAATGTTTATTCATTAAACTTACGTATTATGTTTTCACCCACATAATACACTTTTTTAAAGGGGCGTAGGTCTGATAGGTGTTAAGTGGATTAATGTGTACAAAGAAATTACATTTAAAAACTAATTTAATGAAAGTATTTTAAATAAACAAAAAGTTGAATATTTAAATCGCAACAAAATTTATCGCACATAATGTATTATCGCAAAATCGAAGTCACTCAAAGTTTAAAAATGCATTGCAAATTAAAAATTTGATATCTGTCCTTAAAGTCTTTAGGAATTAGTAAAATAAGATTGCTCCTTTATTTTAAGCTTTATATTTCTAGGTGTTTTTTACCTTGCTCTTAAAGCGAGTGCCATTTATGCGCTGGATAATATATACTGCGCGATTTTATCCTGGCGCGATATTTTTATACGCCATATTGGGGTGCGCGATTTAAGAGCTGCGCAATATTGAACTCGCGCGGTTTTAAATTGCGCGATAAGTGGGCGCGCGATTTTGTTTCGCGCTGAATTTTCTTTTGGTTTTTTTTTTATTAAAATTTAAAAATGTAGTGTTTAAAACTAGCGGATAAACTTTGTTTTTTTACACGCGTTTTTAAATTATCTGCTGCGCTCATTATAGACCACTGTTGTGAAAAATAAATCGAGTAAAGGTTTACTCTAAAACTTGCCTCGCTCAGAAGAACATATACCTATAAAAAAAACACTGCTCATATAGGTTAGATTGGGTTGGTCAGGCTTTTCCAGGGTATATCCAGACTTTTCTTGGCTGTATTCTACACTGTTCAGGGGTTTATTGAAAAGGTTTTTCTAGAGTGTATCCAGACTTTTCCAGGGTTTTTACAGACTTTTCCAGAGTGTATCCAGACTTTTTCAGGGTGTTTCCAGACTTTTCCAGAGTGTAGTCAGACTTTTCTAGGGCATTTTCAGACTTTTCCAGAGTGTATCCAGACTTTTTCAGGGTCACTTTGCCAGAGTGTTTCGAGACTTTTGCAGGGTTTTTCCACATTTTTCCAGAGGGTATCCAGACTTTTCCAGGGTTTTTCCAGACTTTTCCAGATTGTATCCACACTTTTCCAGGGTGTTTCCAGACTTTTCCAGAGTGTAGTCAGACTTTTCTAGGGTTTTTCCAGACTTTTCCAGGATGTATCCAGACTTTTTCAGGGTCTTTCCATACTTTTCCAGAGTTTTTCAACATTTTTCCACAGTGTCTCTAGAGTATTTCCAGGCTTTTCCAGGGTCTTTCCAGATTTTTCCAGAGTGTATCCAGACTTTTCCAAGGTATTTTCAGATTTTTCCAGGGTGTTTTCTAACTTTTCCAGGGTCTTTTCAGACTTTTCTAGAGTCTTTCCAGACTTTTCCAGGGTCTTTCCAGACTTTTTTAGAATGTATCCAGACTTTTCCCGACTTTTTCAGGGTCTTTCCAGAGTATATCCAAACTTTTCTAGGGTCTTTCCAGACTTTTCTAGAGTCTTTCCAGACTTTTCCAGGGTTTTTACAGACTTTTCCAGAGTGTATCCAGACTTTTCCAGGGTGTTTCCAGACTTTTCCAGAGTGTAGTCAGACTTTTCTAGGGCATTTTCAGACTTTTCCAGAGTGTATCCAGACTTTTTCAGGGTCACTTTGCCAGAGTGTTTCGAGACTTTTGCAGGGTTTTTCCACATTTTTCCAGAGTGTATCCAGACTTTTCCAGGGGTTTTCCAGACTTTTCCAGATTGTATCCACACTTTTCCAGGGTGTTTACAGACTTTTCCAGAGTGTAGTCAGACTTTTCTAGGGTTTTTCCAGACTTTTCCAGGATGTATCCAGACTTTTTCAGGGTCTTTCCATACTTTTCCAGAGTTTTTCCAGAGTTTTTCAACATTTTTCCAGAGTGTTTATAGAGTGTTTCCAGACTTTTCCAGGGTCTTTCCAGACTTTTCCAGAGTGTATCCAGACTTTTCCAAGGTATTTTCAGATTTTTCCAGCGTGTTTTCTAACTTTTCCAGGGTCTTTTCAGACTTTTCCAGAGTCTTTCCAGACTTTTCCAGGGTCTTTCCAGACTTTTTTAGAGTGTATCCAGACTTTTCCTGACTTTTTCAGGGTCTTTCCAGAGTATATCCAAACTTTTCTAGGGTCTTTCCAGACTTTTCTAGAGTCTTTCCAGACTTTTCCAGGGTCACTCCTGACTTTTTCAGAGTGTATACAGACTTTTCCAAGGTCTTTCCAGACTTTTCTAGAGTATTTTCAGACTTTTCCAGGGTTTTTCCAGACTTTTTCAGAGTGCATCTAGACTTTTCCAGACTTTTCCAGGGTCTTTCCAGACTTTTCCAAAGTATTTCCAGACTTTCCCAGGGTCTTTCCAGACTTTTCCAGAGTATTTGCAGACTTTTCTATGTCGTATCCGGACTTTTCCTGGGTGTATTCAGACATTCCAGGGTGTATCCAGACCTTTACGCGGTTTATCCAGAGTTTTCCAGAATTTATTTCTAGTAGAGGGACTTTTCCAACACATTTTATATGTGCTATATATAGACTCAGACTTTATTCTTTCTAAAAACATTTCATTTAACATGTGCTCTATATGTTTATATATATATACTCGTATACATAACATTTTTGTCCATTAATCACACAAAAGCGGTAAAAATTTAATAAGATGATAGGGGTGACCTGGATCTTAACCTAAGCTACTTTTTATTTAACATTTCGTTTCATAACTCGAGATATATGGCACAGAAAAAAACAGAGTTTTTTTTGCAATTTTTATTTGATATATATATATATATATATATATATCTATATGTAGTCAAAAATTTTGACGCCATTCATCTTTATAAGCTTTCCAAAGAAGTATCACGGGGATGAAGTTTTTTGGGGGTAGCTCCGAAGGATCTAATAGGAGAATGCTCAAAAATAATAGTGCTCTGAGCGTCAACACAAGTAATCACTATGTAAAATTTTGTTATGATTAGTGAAGAGGTTTTTGAGTCAGAGTGGCTACAAAGTAGGCGACAGACAGACCGACCGACAGACAGAGCGACGGCGTCTGAATTCGTGCTTATCACTATTCGGAACCTCAAAATTCGTGGAGGATTATGAAAATCTCGAAGTACGATTTTTAGATGATTACATTACTTCCCTTAGCGAGGGAAGTAAAAAAACACCAAACTTGAGAAACAGATGCGCTGTTGCCGATGTCACTCACAATTAACTAAAAGATTCCCAAGTATAATAAGATCCCGTCAAATCTAACGATAAATGTTGCCTTCAAAGGGCGTAAAACAGTGGTTATGAGTAATTTCTTATTTTAGTTTGAGATTAGAATCCGCTAAACTAATTAAAATGCCCATGTATTCACAACCTTTTACTACCAATTGACTACTCTTTCTACTTGGAACACTTTTTGTAAGCGTGTTCTTACATAGAAAATATTTTATGGTATTTTAGTTGCATCATTTCAGTATCAAATAAATAAAAATAATCTTAAAATCTTCTAAGTGATTAATTGAGAAACATTACGTCTCTGATCTCTTTCACGCCCGCGTCTTCGAACAAAACAAACTAAAGCACTGTTTACTTGACAGCGTTGCCTATTCGGCATCTCTCTTCAGTGAATAGCGTTATTAGTCAAACCCATGCAATTCGGCACCCTAGACGAGAACCGTCGCTAGAGTTAAAACTAATAGTTGAGGGTAAAACGCACAATCTAAAGTCTTTCCCATATATACCGGCATTTAAACCAATTCCGTGGTTTATCCAGAGTTTTCCAGGGTGTATCCAGAATTTATTTCTAGTAGAGGGACTTTTCCAATACATTTTATATGTGCTATATATATATATATGTATATGTAGTCAAAAATTTTGGCGCCATTCATCTTTATAACCTTTCCAAAGAGGTATCACACGGTAAGAAAAAAAAAATTTTTTTTAGGGATGAAGTTTTTTGGGGGTAGCTCCGAAGGGTCTAATAGGAGAATGCTCAAAAATAATAGGGCTCTGAAAACTCTCAGTGCGGATGAGCAATGCTGCCAGCTCAAATACTTAACAAAAAACACATTTTAAAGCGAATTCTATTAAAACTATCCAATATTCGGTCAACATACTAAACATCCCACGTGTCCAATGGTCCCCATTCAACCCTACTTTCGACCCTCTGACCACTGACTTTTCCGGCATCCTCAATTAGGCAGCCATTTGCTGTCTCGAGTGGTATTTCTCCCTTACTGACTGTATGTATACAGCCAATATCTTAACATCAAATCATCCTTCCGTTGCTCCAATCTCTCAAGTGGTATCCAATATCTCAAGGGTCCAATTTCGTCCGACAGCGGCGGACAGACTATTATTTTCTCCGTTGTGTAATAAATAGCTTTCTATTATTTAACACTGTTGAAAGCATCACCACCGTACGCGGCTATATGCGCGCCCCTGCTAAGACACTGTAAGTGGATGAGCACTTGATTGGAGCTATTTATTATGGTCAAGAGAAAGTTTGGCATCCAGAAATTGATAGTTTTTATAGGTTCGAAAAAAAGGTGGTAGGTAGGTCAGCCGCATTCAGGCATCCAAATGGAGTTTTTGCGCATTTTTTAATACCATCATATTTCCGTGGCGTAACCAGAAATCGACGTGTATATGAAACAAAAATACTTATTTTTAGAAGCAAGTCCCATCTGGTTTTATTTGCAGATTTTTTCAAAATGAAACTTGAAATGCGCCGCAGGCAAAATTAAATGTTGTTGACAACAAACTGCTGTAAATTAAACAAAATTGTAACAATATTTAATATTAATATAGCGCCACAGGCGAAAATTTTGACAAAAGAAACAAAAATGTATTTAAAAATTTTGATCTCTTAGGTTCTTTGTAAAATATTTTTGAAAAAGTAGATTGGGTTAGATGCCAAGATGGGGTGGGTTGCGGTGGTATATATATAGATTTGTTGCCAAATCATAAATGTGCCGCAGATGAAAATTTTAAGAAAAATGATGCTAAGAATATCGTTTTCCTTAGGATTAAACTAAAATTGTAATAATTAATGACGTTATAGCACCGCAGGCAAAATTTTTAAAATTTAAGACATCACACCAAACACGCATCACAAACCGAAGTAAAGAGTCTGCTATAGCTCTCCCTGGGCCCCTTGATCATGATTAATTTATTGTAGATTGGGTTGGACTTCCTGGCGGTTTTAACCCCCAAATCCCCCCCTGCCTACCCAACTGCAAATTTAAAAACTACTTAAAATAGTTCTTCAGTCTGTCTGTAGACACCTTGCTGTGGCGTACGTTTTTGTTGATTTTATAATAGACACTTAAGGTCGTAGTTTCAATCTGGGGAATTGTTTTTAGCAAAACTGTACGGGAAATCAGTTTAACTATGTCGACCTGATTTTTTTGCAAAATTTCGCCAGCTATATTCCTAATCCTATTCTTTTCTGCTTCAAATCTTTCTTTGTTTAAGGGAAAATTTACTAATCAAAGTGCAACCAAAGGTTCCAAATTCCCAACACAGCTTAAGGCGCATTTACACAGACAAACTTTCCTTTGATGTTGAAATGCCGACAAACATTTACACGAACCTCTTGAGCAAAATATTCAAAGAAATGTTCGAGCAAAATCTCGTACAAAAAAACACACGTAAATTTTGGAGAGAATGTTGAGCAAAATTTGTTTGAAGAATTGGAGGTATAAAAATTTCTTTACAAATTCAAAATATATATTGTTATCGGAATTCATTGAACTTAACTGAAAATAGAAAAACAAAGTTTTTAAATAAGTGCTTTCCGACGGAAAAACGATTTGATGAAATTCACATTTTACTTCATAAGCAACTTCCATTGATCTGATTTTTATAGAAGATAGCCAGTATACTTGTAACTTTTTTGGGGTTGTAAAAAAAAACGAGAATAAAAAAAATAATAATTGGCACTTATTTATTGTTGTTGCCTGTAAAATATAATGATAAAAATTTACGTTTAAAAGAATATCCCTTTATTTTACTTCCTAGTTTAGTCTTTTACAATAATAATTAAGTCAAATTAAAAAACCTATATACATTTTATTAAATCTCAAATATATGAACAAAAGCACGTTCGGTTTAAATAATACCCGTTTATTACCCAATTTTACAACCCTACCAACCCGACCCTTGTCTAAAAAATATAATTTAGCAGTAATTTAGTAAACTGTGTCGCCGATCTATCATCCCGCGTTTTGGATTTCGCAGTTAGTAGGCCGGCCACACTTTTGAATCGCAATGTTGCCCTTTGCATATTGTTGGTGCAGTGTCAGTAATCGACCTTGATTATTACATTAAATTGACCGTAAATATCTATATCTTCAGCATTTTCATGAACCTTTTGCTTTTTTAAGCAACCCTTGGGACCTTAAACTAACTAGGTAAATCTGGTGTGAGGAATTAAGAAACAACAATAAAAGCTAAAGGTAAAAAATATGTTTAAAAAAGATCCCCCTCCCCACCACTCCTCATAGTCGTGAAGCGCGGATTACCGCTTAAAAGTGCAATTTTTGAGTTTTTTGCCGATATTTGAAAAACTCAAATTTTTTTTGGAAAAGAAAAGTTTTTTTTGACTTTTGCACGAGCTTTTATTTGAGCATGTTCGTCTGTGTAATTGCGCCTTTATAGTTACTTTAAAAAACAAAGAAAAGATAGTGGTCGAAATTTTTTTTACGAAGTTCCCAAATTTGCGGTAAGTGAAAAAAGTGCAAGAACCCCATCGGCTAAACGTCCGATTGCGTCAAGTTTATTGTATATAGCCTTTAATCATGATCTACTATTGGTTGATTCTATTCCGGTTATTTCAGCATGTCGCTTATTGGTAGCCAACGATAAAGGCAATTCTGGACGATTGATTTTCAAATTGTTGGGATTCGATTTATAGTTTGGATTTGTTCGCGGTTTTGTTTGATTAGGGTAAAGAGAGGTTAGATGGACCAAGGGGATAGACGGTCCGTCGCTAATATTTTGCAAAGCGAGGCACTACTGCAAGGTTTGATCGGCGTCGATTTAGTTCACCTTGAGACAGTGGTGAGCACGTAGTTATACGCATTTAGGTATAAGTCTAAAATGTGATCTTGTAGGCCAAAAAATATCAGGATTTATTACGTCACCAGAATTTATTGAAGAAAAAAAACAACAAACGAAAAAAATATTTTAGCAATTTAGAAAATGCCTACCTATTATGGTCCATCTCACCTCCCTGGGGTAGGATAGATGGACCGGTGGCAGGTTTTATTTTTTTTTGTTTTAACGATAATTTTCTTTTTATTTAGTAAATGTTCCAAAATTACCAAAAGTACCAAAATTTACTTACCGGACCGGTGGCAGGTTTTATTTTTTTTTGTTTTAACGATAATTTTCTTTTTATTTAGTAAATGTTCCGAAATTACCAAAAGTACCAAAATTTACTTATTTCATATTTAAGTTTTAATTTTTTTTTTAATATACGTTTTACCAAAAAAATTGTTTTGTTCTTTATGTTTAATTGAGTTATTTTGGCGTCAATAAAGTGTGTTTTCACCCTCGCTAAATCCCTTTAAAACGTTTTTTTTAATACCTTCAAAAAATTTTTTTATCACCGGTACAAAAAAAGATTTCTATCCGTTTTTACCCAAAATTAAAGAGAAATAGCGAAAAATAGTAATATTTAAAAAATCTAATTATTCTTGCCTAAAAATTAAGCCAAGTATTTCGTCGTCGTCATCGTCAAAATATCAAACTGTCAAAGATTAAAATTTCGCAATAATGAACGTCACCGAGTAAAAAGGCGCATCGCTATGGAAACCATTGTTATTTAATTTACCTGTCGCCTTGATTTATAGTATAAAGATGGTGTGTTGCGAGAAGTGCTCTTCTTTCGAGATTTTTAAAAGTATTTTCCTGTTTTTCTTGGATTTTTTGATAAAGGTATTAAAAAAAAATAGTGTTAACAACTCGCGGCTAAGCTGTGCTTTTTTTTACTCGCGTCTTTAAATACCTCGCTGCGCTCGTTATTTAAACCAACGCTTGTAAAAAAAGAACTATTTTAGTCACTAGTTGTGAAAACTACTATTTTTCGTTCATATTTTTTTTTAAATTAAGCATGCCCCCAAGAGAAATGTGAAATGACGCCGTTTCTTGCAGGTGTAGAAATTCAAAGTACTAGAGATAACCTATTTTTTATTACTTCAATAAATTTAAAGATAAACTAGTGCCTTTGGTTACAATATAAAATTTTGACTTTTTTACTTGATTTTACAATAGTTTCAAAATATGGAGGTGCTGTTTACTTGGCGATACAGCGTGGAATGATCAGTAGAAATCGTCGGCCTCCCGCTTTTATAACGACGCAGAGATCTCGCGAATTCCAGAACAATGCGCGCGGCATTACATCTGGTTCAATTTGGCGCGTATATTTAAATTCAAATTATACGAGGGGCATTCAACAACGGGCCCAGAGACCAAATCAAAAACTTTCGTTATAAGTTTAAATGCGATTCTTTACTCACTGTTACTTTTATGCCAAAAGAAAAATCACGAGTCAATTATATACAGGGTGTTTGTTATAAAACTTCCCGTGTAATCATTTCGAAAATCTATCTATTTTTTGAGATATTGATTTTTCACATAATATTTTTTTTTGAGAAATCACAGACATGTCGACTTTGTTTTTGTTAATAGTATAACTGCATTTTTTCTTCTAGAGTACAGGGTGATTCAAATTTGGCACTTTTGGGTGGTTTAAAGTATTTTCAAGAGAAGTTTAATGGTGAAAACACGCAAAAGTCTGCATTTTGGGATAGGGTCTATAACTTCGTTATTTATGAAAATTTTGCTTTGGTGTAAAAATCTTTTTTGAGATATAAGGCAAAGTCATGTTTTTTCTTATGAAACATCACCTGTTTTATTTTATTTTTGAATCCGAAATAAAATTCTCTTTAAAATAGTATGCCATACTTGATATTTTTGTTTAGCCGTTTTTGAGATATTAACTTTTTTTATATATTTAATGTATATATATATAATATAAATCAAAGCCCATCCGATTTTTTTACAAAAAAAATAATTTATTATCATTTTATTTATTAAAATAGACGTCATGCACCCATCAAGTTGGGGTTCCCTGTCTTAGCACATTAGATATAAATAAGAAATAATCAATACCTAGGAAACGGCTAAACGAAAACATCAAGTATGTTTAAAAATAAAATAAAACCGGTGATGTTTCATAAGAAAAAAAAAGGATCTGGATAAAATCCGATTTGACTTCTGGAATCTTCAGAGAAAACCTCCAAAAAAGCTTTTTACACCAAAGCAAAATTTTCATAAATAACGAAGTTATAGACCCCATCCCAAAATGCAGACTTTTCAGAAACCCCTCGTAGCTTAAAAATGGCTCGACATATCAAGATGCGGTTTTTTACAATTAAACTTCTCTTGAACATTGAGTGTCGCAAAGGGGGCTCCATTTATTTCTATCTCGTCTAGAAATACTTTAAACCCCCCAAAAGTGCCCAATTTGAATCACTCTGTACATTTCTACGAGGGGTGAAATATACCTGTACAATTGGAGCTTATTTTGACAATAATTTTTTCAAAAACACATCGATGCGATAACATTTTTACACGGTTGTAAAGGCCTCTAAAACACGGTATCACACGATCCACTTTACTTATTCAAAAATAAGGATAAATTTTACCCCTCGAGGGGGTGCATGCTTCAAAAATTTCAAAATAGCCACAATGTGTCAGCCTCCAAAATCACGCTCTAAATACGTAACCCTTGTGTGGGAAGTTTTAAAACAAACATCCTGTTTATAAATATGCTGTTATTGAAAAAGTTTCGTAAATTTTAGAAGTTTTTCCTATTATCCGATCGCTCTAAACCACACTGACTGCCCCAAAACATTGATAAATTAAGACGAGTAAAAGCCGATTTTCTATCCTTTGATTAGCAGCCCTTATCGGTCTTTTCATTTGGAACATAAAGAATGGACTTTCGGAAGGGAGCACTGAGGCGTATTTATTTTAGGCAAAGGTTGACCTACCTAAATTTGGCCAAGCGTATTATATGCATGTCATAAGGTAATGTATTATTAACAAACTTTGAAAAAAAACAACAACTTTTTGAATAAGATTAAAGTGAAATGTGGGTTTTTTCGAATAATTCCTACTTTTTTCGCAAAGAGAAAAATCGATACATTCCTATTTTTGAGTAGTTTCCTTATATGCTGTGTGCCAGCGGCGTATCCAGCCCAGACCTACCTACCCGTCTCGTGCATTTTGAATTTCGAAATCTCGGGTTCTAATAATCCGATCCTTATTTTTTTTTCAGTATTTTAAAGGTGAGGTATTTCTCTACAACTTTTATTTAAACACTTTTTTGATATTCTTAACCGTTAGTTCAAGAAACAGTCAAATGTAAATTTCAAAAAAACAATTTTTTGTTTTTTGAAATTATGACTGTTATTTTTGGCCGTAACCATTGAAGTAAAAATGTAGTCAACCAATTAACTTACATTTAAAAAAAAAAGTAGTTGAAGATTGGTTGAACCAATCTCGGGATAATTGAATTTGAAAATATACAGTCGAACCGCCATTTTCAACGGTCGCCATGTTTGAAAGCTACCTCTATATGATTGACCCCCCCGACTTTTTTGCTCCACATGAGCTCATAAACACGTGGTAAAAGTTTCATTCAGTCCCCCCAAATTATAATGAGCTGGTCAATTTCGGGGCTCTGGCAGAAGGACTAAATCGCAAAAAATTTATCTTGTTTGTCCATTATATTTATTAAATAAAAATGTTGATCTTTTAGAAGCTCTTATCTAAAAGTTTTCGTTTTTTTTTTAATTTGTGTATTTTGCGATGTGATTTTTAATCCAATACCTGGGATCTTGGGGGGGGGAGGGTAATTACCCCCATTACCCCCCCCCCTTGTACACGCCGGTGCTGTGTGTGTCTAAAGCTAATAAAATTAGCATCAACGTGGCAAATATTTTTATGACAAAAAAGGAGAAATGGTCCTCTCCTGCCCCAAGTGTATAAATTTCAAATTTTCCACTTCGTCCTTATTTTCCGCATAATTTGACATCTTGAACTCTAGGTTCGGTTGAATTAAATTATGATCGGCACAGTGCTCTTGAAACAAGGACAGATGTGAACACCACAAGCAGAATTTGTTCGTCCACAGCATTGTTTTATCGTATGGCTAACAGCCACCTATCGAAAACGAAGGTGCATGGCGTTTTGGCTTTCCAAGCGATAAATTTTCACGCTTTGAGTGTTCTTAGACCAGCTAAAGGCAGTCGAGTGGAATGGAACTTTTAATATAAATAATAAAAAGAGTATATGCTTATAAACTTAATATACATGCCCTGGAAGTGGCAATTTTGGTCAAGTAGGCCATGAAAATAAAGATTTAGGGCCGTTTTGCGCAAGTACGTTGGATTGATGTTATTCCTGACGCCATTTCTTTGTTTTGATTTTTGATTCCGAAAGTGGGGTTCTTTTTCGGTTTATAATTTGGACATTTCAAGGGGTCGGGCGGGACAAAAAAGTAACCCTTTACTAGAAAAACCAGTTGTAACTTCTATATGATTAAAATGGGGACTATATTTTCTAATAAATATTTTTCCTAAACCATATGTTATGCAATAAAATCGAGGGGTAAGTACATGGTCATTTCTTGTACACCAAATGGAATTGCAATACCAAGCAATGACGCACAATTCCACACATTTCTTGTACACTAAATGGCATTGCAATGCCACACAATGCCATTTCAATGCCGCACATTTCTTGTACACCAAATGGTATTGCAATTCCAAACAATGCCTAATAATGCCACACAATGCCACTGGGTTGTATACCACAATTCCACCTGTACCTACCTCTCGAATAAAATAGTTTAAAATAATAAGTTGTCACCACCGCAGCTTATAGGGCGAACCTTTAAACTTTGGGTTGGACGGGACAAGAAAAATCAAAACTTAATTTTAGTAAATTCTTGCTTTCATATATTTCAATTTTTTAGAAAAATGCTTTATCATGGCTTCTCCAAACTAAACAGAAGGCATTAGAATTAAAGGAGTGTTTAATTTTTAACATAAATGTTGTTAACATTTATGTTAAAAATTATTGTGAACCAAGAACCAGTAAAGCTTTTGTTTTGGGTTGCAGGGGAAAAAAGTACAATAAAATCAAATTATTTGCTTTAGGTCCAAAACTGTTTGTATATTTCGGCTTTTTTACATACCAAGAAAAAGTGTTATAGTGGTTTTATGATTTGGAGTTATTTCAAGATTTTTAACAAAAACCAGTAGATTGTTAAAGCGTTTTTCTTTTTTTTTATTAAAATTACATTTGCTTGAAATAGCCCAATTTTAGTCACAGTACACAGTCTATAGTTTCCTGTGATTTTGCTTTATCTTCATGTTAATAGCAGGCATTTATACTTTCACCCATGTGTTTATTTGGTTTGTGGTGCGGCTTTCTGCAATCGGTGATCCGAAATCAAAATAAAGTTATTCATACAGAGAAAATCAAATACGTTTTTTTTGGTACCATCCAGAGAAAACATCTGCTTTGACACTTTCACACCTTATTAATTTTTCGATCATTAAAATGCGATTAAAAACGTCATAACATTACATTTTAACAAAGTGAATCTCGTGTCCGCAAATAAAAAATTAAAGGAACACTCGTGGCATATCGAACAAAGCGTTTTGGTTTCTCACTTCATTACGACCAGGCCTCTAATGTCTAATGAAGAATCCAGACACCTATAGACCTGTTTCATCCTTATTAGGAACCATCAGTGAGTCATAGGATTGTATCTGGCAGTTGAAGCTACACAGGCACCATGCACACCTCTCGAATTTAAAACAATGAGTGAGAAACAAAAACGCTTTGTCCGATATGCCACGAGTGTTACTTTAATTACATTTTAATTTTTTCAACGTGAAACGTGACATTCATATGGCATCGACTATCGCGCATGCGTAAAACGGCTAAAATTTCAAAAATGTTCATAGACTATTGGATTTAGATGATTATTCTTCCTTGCAAAAAAAAACCTCATAAAAGATCATAGGAAATAACAGATAAAACATCATAAGTTTTTATAATCTATGCTCATATAAACTTATGATATTTTATAATTTTTGACTAGTGAAAGTGAAACACAAATCCCGCATAGGAGTTCATCATATTTTATCAGTCAGTTGGCTTATAAAAGTTTACAATATTTTATGATTTTTAATATAACAATTCCTCATAAAGGTTTATAAGATTTTATAATATATACCTGTAACATTCGAAAATAAAAAATAACAGCTCATCTTTAGCAGTGGTAGTCGTAGTAATAGTAGTAGAAGTAATGTAAGAGATTAATATACATTCAAACTAAACTGTAACCTAACCTAAACTATAAACTACAATAACCTAACCCACTATAATACAATAACACTACTTGTGCTTGTACAATATCTACATATCTAATAGAAAATTGTTCTCGTATAAGTAGTTATTTATCGCCAGGAGCTGTGGGAGAGATGTTAATTTGATAAGTTTTTATGAGATTTCATAAGCCAAAAACTATTTTTTTTACAAGCTTTTATTCAACTTGCAATGTATCTATCTATGTAACGAACAAGATATATTTTGACCAATTTTGACCAACTTCCCGACATCCGATCGGCTTTCAATTTGGCATGCTTATATAGTTGCGGTGACAACATAAGAATATAGGGTGATGAAATTGACAGCTCCCCCCTACTCGAAGGGGGTGAAGGGGGGTACAGTTGAAGTACGCCTGACTTCGTTGAAATTAGGTGTGTCGGGGCACTTGGGGATGGAAATAACGAATTTCTAATCAAATTTTGAAAATTCAATATGGCGGATTCAAGATGGACGATTTTTGGTCATCTTTTGTTAACCAATTTTCAGTAACTTATACACATCCGATTGCTTTCAAATTTTGCATGCATTTATAGTTCCCCCTCCGCCCTAAGAGGGGAGTGGAGGGGGAAAAACACCTAAGTTTCTTCGATTTCAACCAAAATTGGTATACGGGGGCTTTTGGGGATAAGGAATACGAATTTTTTATCAGATTTTGAAAATTCAATATGGCGGATTCAAGATGGACGATTTTTGGTCATGTTTTGCTAACCAATTTTAACTGACTTATCCACATCGGATTGTGTTCAAATTTGGTATGCGTTTATAGTTCCGGTGAAAATACAATAATATGGTATTCAAAGGTACCCATCTCCCTCTAACGAGGGAAGTGGAGGAAGAAAAGGATTTAGTTTGCTCGATTTCATTTCATTCATTCATTTCATAAAGGGGTTTTTAAGGAGGGGGATTATGAATTTTTGATCAGATGGTATCATGAGTCAAAAAATATTTTTTTAAGAAGTTACTAAGTATAGCCTTTTTTAATTAGTTTTGAGGTGGTCGAAAAAACTGATAAAAATCAGGTGTTTTTTTTATGAGGTTTTTTTGGCAGGGCGGACACATAAAAATCTATAAAATGTTGTAAGTTTGTGTGACTATCAAATTTATTTAAAGACTTATAAAAAAAATTAATTTTACCAACTCCTAAAAAATTATAAATGTTCATAGAAATCTGTCAAATTCTATGAGTTGGTCTGATAATAAAATATCCAAAAATCTTATGAAAAAACGTTTTTTTTTTAAACTCTTAAAACATTTAAAAAAAACAAGGGTGTAATCATACAAACCCATAAAATATTAGGACTTGGTTTGACTATAAAATCTGTTTATATAATCCCGTAATACGTAATTATAGAAACCCATAAAAGTTGATGTGTCGGTTTGATTATAAAATCTCTTAGAAAATTGTGCTTTTAAAAAACCAGAAAGTATGTCTCCACTCATCAAATTTTATAAACATTTATAAGGCATTTATAAGATCAGATAAAAGACTCACATATGCAACCACATAAATTCTTACCAAAATCAAAGACATACCTCATAAATTCTTACAAACTTTTATAATCCTAAAATTTTGCCTCACAAAAGCTCATAGACCTTATAAAAACTGATAAAATTCAGGTGTGTTTTTTATGAGGTTTTATGCTGTTTTTACGGCAGGGTTGCTTAAAAAAATTTTCACGAGGATGCATTGCAATGCCGTGTATATTAAGTTGTATATAGTTTTTCCAAATAAACATCAGAATTGGCTGAACTTTTAAACGAAGTTACATTTTGTAAAAACTAAGATGCGACTCTGAGCACTTTTTCGATTTTTTTTTGCGAATAAGCTAAAATTTCTTGATTCAGAAAAAAATCAAAATAGTGCTCCGAGCCATGTCTTAGATTTTTACAGAATGTGCTTTCCATTAAAATTTCAGATGACCCGTTTTGAACGTCACTTCAATATTTCCTGAATCACTGACAGAAAAAAAAGAATCTCTACTCTTAAAGAAGATTAGTAAGAGCATACCTCTATTGTCAGTGGCGGTCCCAGGGGTGGGGGCAGTGGGGGCGATCGCCCCTCCCTTTTGTCCAGAATTTATGTAAAAAATCGCCGGTTATTCATAAAAACAATAAAATTTTTGATAGTTTTTCAAAAAATTTTGCCTGCTGCTGCTGCTGTTAGTTACATTAATTTTAGAACTTTTGCATAAAACTTTTTCTTTGCTTTTACAAAATTTTACCCTCACGCCCCCCCTTTTGGAAAGGCTGCGACCGCCGCTGATTGTTCAACTAGCTGAAGATCCCCAGAGCTCCGCTTGCTGTTTTATCCGTTTTTCATGGGCGTAGCCAGGATATTCCACAGGGGGTGCCAGACTGTTCTTTGGGAAATAATAAAACTTTAAATATATATGTATGTATAGCGACCTATTTTAAATGAAGACATTTTTCAAGTTCTATTACCTTTTTTCTATCAGTGAGATATTAATTTGTTTAAAAGCGTTTCTTTTACAAATCCCAGGGGGGAGGGCATGCCCCCCCCCTGCCCCCTCTCCCTACGTCCATGCCATTGTTACCATGAGCCGATGATTTTGATAAAAGCCTATGAACTACCCAGAACTCCAAGCAATCCAGTAGTTCAATTCCGATTAAATAGTAGTTTTTCCGTGATGCTTGAACAAACCGACAGACAGACAAAAATTCTAAAAATTGAATTTGGTTTCGTTAGAGCCGAAAACAAAAAATGTTAAAAAAGTATTAAAGGTACAAAATAACTATTGCCAAAGTATTTTAGGTTTTTTATTCTAAATTAGTAACAATAATAGTTTTAACCGGAAATATGCGTGACATCACGTTGCCCACAGTCCCTCCCCCCGTCATGATGCAAATCACTAACCCTTCTCCCTAAAGTACGTACGTATTTATGAACTGCGCCTTACTAAACTGGTCTAAAGTCACCAAAGTCACCACTAATCCCCCTCCATGTCAAAACAATTTATGAGGGTTTTGTTCTGGACTTCCGTAGATACGTAAATAAGAAATCTCAGTTGGACAGTTCGACGTTGGAAAACGAGATCCAGGTCCACTCGTTATTTCGTACAGTTGTTAGGGAGATTTTGTAAGAGAAATGTAAATTTCCATAAATGTTGTTATGGTTGTAATTGTAATACTTCGTATAATATAGCTAGGTATTAGGGAGTTTTTGGTTTGTTTAAAAAGTTGTTTAACGATAAATGCAACCAAACACAGCAAACAAACGTCAAAAATGTTGTTTTCTAAAGAGGCACAAACTATAAAACATGTTGCAATGCATGATCCAGGAATCATGATACTTGCATCAGTTACAAATTAACACACTACGAAACTTGCATCATATTCACCGACCATGGGATTCCAGATCCCACATCGCCGCAAACCTCTATAAAACATGTTGACTCCAGGAATCATGATATTTGCATCAGTGACAAAGTAACACACTATGAAAGTTGCATCAACTTCACCGACCATGGGATTCCGGATCCCGCATCGCCGCAAACCTCTATAAAACATGTTGCAATGCATGGTATCGACTCCAGAAATCATGATACTTGCATCAGTTGCAAAGTAACACACTATAAAACTTGCATCAACTTTATCGGACATGGGATTCCCAGACACTGCATCGCCACAAGCCTCTATACAAAATTGCAATGCCATCGACTCTAGGAATCATGATACTTGCATCAGTTTCAAATAACACTCTATGAAATTTGCATCAACTTCACCGACCATGGGATTTCAGACCTCTCATCGCCGCAAGCCGCAACTGACGCCAAGTGGATGAATCAATACTACTCACAATGATTATTTTATCGTGAAACACAATGTATCGTAAACACAAGAGGATGCATGTGACTTTCTTAAAAGATACTTTTGATTATTCTCCCTCCTCCTATTATTACATACCATTTAAGATTATTTTTAACCAGGCACTGAAATCAAAAACGTTCCCAAACGAGTGGAAACAGGCCAGACTTGTCCCGGTTTTTAAGTCTGGTGATAGAAACAACATCACTAATTATAGTACATAAAATACTTGAATATACTACCTTCACGGCAACATGGCTTTATAAGTAGACGTTCGACTCTTACAAATTTAGCTGTTTTTTCTTAGAACCTAACAGAAAATGTTGATTTAGGTAGTCAGATAGATTTTTCTAAGGCTTTTGACAGGATGGACCATGGGATATTTCTTCAAAAGCTGGATCAGTTTGGTTTCTCGCCCGACCTGAAATCACTATGTCAGTCTTACCTAACCTACAGGAAACAATTTGTTTTCTATAATGGCTTCAAGTCGGTGGAATACCATTCTACCCCGGGTGTCCTCAAGGGTAAAATCTGGGACCACTCTTCTTCGGATTTTTTTTTTAAAGATTTAGATGACATAATATCAGTTGAAAGGGTATATTATGCAGATGATTTTAAGTGTCATGCAGTCATAAATTCTTTGGAGGACTGTGAGATTATTTAAAACAACCTCAATAATCTTCAAATTTGGTGCGACCGTAATAAACTTCCGCTTAATGTTTCAAAGTGTAAATGTATCAGCTTTTCTCGCAAAATCCAAAATATTACTTTTATTTATACCCTCAATAGCAGTCAACTTACAAGATGTGATACTATATCAGACTTACGTGTTAGTTTTGACTCGACTTTAACTTTTATTGGTCACTTTAATACTGTATGTGCTGAAGCTTCTAGAATTTACGGATTTATCGTCAGGAACTGTCACAATTTTAACAACCTTAATGCGCTTAAATTACTATTTTTTGCTTTTGTCCGCTCTAAACTTGAGTACTGTTCACTTAGTACACACAGTGATCACGGTGGAAAAGGTGCAAAGACGGTTTTTAAAGTACTTAGCATGGAAAGAGGATGGACAGTATGCTGAAAGAGGAATAGACTATAATATTTTGTTGGCAAGGTATAGAATAGATAGTTTATTACTTAGACATACTTTATTTGCTCTGACTTTCCTCCACAAGATTTTACATTCAAAAGTTGATTGTGTTGGTCTACTTTCAAAACTCAATTTCTTTCTTCCTCACAATATTAGTAGACACAACTCAACATTTCGCGTGGAGAGAGCCAGGACCATCCTTTTTACCTTTAACTTGTGCAGCCATCAATGTGATATGTTTGAATCAACTATTGACGAGATTAAGCGTTGCTATAGACAACTATTTTTAGTACATCAGTACTAGTTTTTCTCTATTTCCCAGAAATAGTAGAAGATTACTGTCTTTTTTCAATTATATATTATATCACAAGTATAATATAATTTATTTAACGTAAGTGTTTTTTTTTTCTATTAAGTATTTTTTCGTTTAAGAGTATTTATTATGTTGCTCTGTAAAGGGTTTAATACTGTTGGGCAATGAAGCTATTTTATTTATTTATTTTATTATTCAAAAGTCAGTGGTTACAATTTAGTTCGGTGACGGTGCGTTTTATTTATGCTTTGTAAGATTAGCGCAGGGCTTTATTCCTATCAGCGACGTTTTATCTCCATTTGTCTTCGTCAGTGCGCGTCCGACATAGATACCATCGTTCTGCCCAGTTTAACTAATAAAAAAGGGCGCGGAGCTGTTAAAGCCTTTGACGTATAAGAAAAATGAGTTTGAATTAAAGAAATTCAGGTCAAAGAAACATTTGAAAACATTATTAGTTATTTTTGGACAAAGAATAGATATGCATGTTTATTTTGTAAGTTAGAATTGTTTTAATCTTTGCCGTTGTATATACTTCGACCATTTTACTAAGTTCTCCATATCTGGAGATGGACTACGAGAGACTTTACAATTTAATGTTGGAATGACTGTCATCAAGTAAAACAGAAATGCGAGATCTGAAAGATAGGGACTAAATATGTACGTTGTGTTATTCAGTGATGAAGCCTGCGCTGATGAATCAGATATAAAGTGAGCAGTTGGAGCGGAAGCAGAAGAATGTTAGTCTGATACAGAACAGGAAATTTCAGACAGTAAAGATTTTAAAGATACAATATATAAAGGGGGGCCGTTTTCATTGGAGATTATAAGTCGACTAAATTCTTAATCCACGTACCTCTTACCACTAAAACTGGAACGGAAAACTTAAAAAACGTATTTCGCAGTGGCGCATTCAGAATTTTTTTTTTGGGAAGGGGTTACGTTTTTTTAAGGCATGCAAATTGTTTACCACTTCGTTTGCAGAAACTGGAATCCCTGAATTAATAAACACTAAAGCCAATCCGTTTAGCCTATCTTCTGACGTGAAACTTCTGAGGTAGTAGTAAAAAATAGTAATGGTGTTATAGCATCGGAGGTCGTTTTTAACGCAAAATTTAACTAGAATTTTAAGTATTAATGGTGTTGTAGCGCCGCAAGGAAATTTTTTTTGAATTTATAATTTTTCTAAAAAATTTAGGTACAGAGGGATTATTTCTCCTCCTACTTCCCTCCCCCCCCCCCCCGCCGAAAAACCGCGCTTGGGTGCCTATTACACATATCTAATGCTTCCATGACATTGAATGGCTTTTTTCTTTGGTTTTAATAAAACCAAAAAATTTTCAATAATAGTATTGTATATTTTTTGACTAATTAGTTTACTAATCACGGATGACGCGTCGCGCGACTTCCAAGAATGAAATTCTAATCTTCACAGAAAGGAATAAAATATGTTTTCGAGGGATTCTGATTTACCATCGGGGGGAGGGTTAACCCCAAAACCCTTTCCCTCGGTGCGCCGCACTTTCTTTCGGGAAAATATGCATATGTTAAAAGACGTTTATCAAATGTGGCAACTTTTGTTTAGTTTGGATTTAATGAGTGGAATTTTGGAATGTACGAACAAATCCATTAAGCAACAAATTATTTAAAAAAAAAAATTTTTGTATCTTTGTATTTTTTAAATCAAAATATTTTAAGTTTATCAATATAGGATCCTAAAAATCTAATACTAGCACTTTAGGGAATATAAACGCATTTTAGTCCCTCATATGATTGACTAAAAATTAAACGCATTAGGGTTTAAGAGGGAAGGTAAGTGGTTGATATATGAACACAATCTGGCAATCTTAACGAATACTGTACGAAATTGAGGTTAACCAGTGGTGGTAACAAGTGACAAAGTTTGACAAGACATTAAAAATGATAAGTCAGAAATGCCAATCAGGGGATTTATGTTGTCAGCTTGTGCGGTTGAAAAACGAGTTCATTGATAAAGTTCTAACGGAAAGTAATATAGACAGAAAATTTGGAAAATCCAGTATTTTCGAAATTAAAATGTCAAGTTTGGCAGTTGACAAATATGGATAAAATTCCTCCAGGCTTTATTCAATTTTTAATAAGGGCGTAAAATGTTTTTGTCTAGCATCCCTCGTTTGGACTTTATCACTGAACTCGTTTTACAAGCGCTAAGCTTCCGTCTTAAAAACTAGCTATACGTTGGATTAGTTGCTAGCTTTATTAAAATCTATTTTCCTCCGAAATAAAAAAAGATTATCAAAACTGGATTTCCAGGGTCGAAGATAATATTTCTAGTAATCCACAATCATTATGGTCTTTCATTGCAAAAAAAAATAACCGGTCTAACCTTCCAACTTCCCTCAGCTTGGATAATCAAATCTTTGATAAGCCTAAAGACATTTGTAACTCATTTAATGAGTATTTCCGGTCGGTTTTCATCTCTGACAGCAGCCCTTGTCTGGTTCAACGACAAGTCACAAAAAACAAATTTACAATCAACAAATTAACATGTGAACAAGTTAGAGATGAGCTTAATAAAATTAATATTAGAAAAAGTTCCGGAATAGACGGTTTACCTGGTATCTTTATAAAAAATTGTTCACATTCTCTTGTCGATCCTCTTTGTTTTATTTTTAATTCCTCACTGAATCAAGGTTACTTTCCAAACTTATGGAAAAAAGGGTTGGTTACTCCGGTGTACAAAAATGGTGATAAGCACTGTATTGAAAACTACAGACCAATAACTCTGCTTTGTATATTTGGTAAAATTTTCGAGTCAATAATATCTAATGAATTATTTTTTCAAGTCAAACATCTTATAAGTGAACATCAACATGGATTCTTCAAATCTCGCTCTGTTGTAACTAATCTCGTACCATACATTCAGGATATTTATGAAAACATTCAATCTGGTAATCAGGTTGATGCCGTATACACGGATTTCTCCAAAGCATTTGACAAAGTGCATCATCCGACCTTATTTGTTAATTTGGAGAACTTCGGGGTGTGCGGCAAACTCCTCAGCCTGTCCAAAAGCTACATGTCAGAAAGGCAGCAGTGTGTAAGAATAGGAGATAGCATATCCAGTTTTGTA
This sequence comes from Oxystoma pomonae, assembly GCA_963921995.1. Classification (NCBI taxonomy): domain Eukaryota; kingdom Metazoa; phylum Arthropoda; class Insecta; order Coleoptera; family Brentidae; genus Oxystoma; species Oxystoma pomonae. The sequence goes on along the minus strand of OY998164.1, from coordinate 22,691,194 downwards.
AATGTAACCTCAGGTGTCCCTCAAGGGTCACATCTAGGTCCCTTACTTTTTTCTATATTTATCAATAATATCTCGAAATGTTTTAAATCCTCTAAAACTGCAGCTTTTGCCGATGATTTAAAAGGATACAAGGTTATAAATAATTTAACTGACTCTCAGGACTTTCAGGAGGACCTCGATAGATTTTACCTATTTTGTAGAGAGAATCGATTAGAACTAAATCTAAGTAAATGTTGTAAAATAACATTTTCTCATAAAAGACTCAATATTACATTTCCTTACAAAATGGGTAAAAAAGAATTAGAGAGTGTGGAAAGTGTAAAAGATCTCGGGGTCATTCTTGATAGGTCCCTACAATTTGAATTGCACATAGAGACTGTAGTAAAAAAAGCATATAAAAATCTAGGATTTATTGCTAGAGTGACAAAGGAATTTAAATCATCCAAAAGTGTTATTATGCTTTATAATTCGTACGTTAGAAGTCATCTTGAGTATGCAAATATAGTTTGGTGCCCTACTTATTTTAAATATATTGACCGTATAGAGAGAGTTCAATCAAAATTTATAAAAATCCTAAACTATAGATTTCATAGAGCAAATTCTCATGAAGATTATGAAACTAGCCTAAGAAGGCTTAGGATGTGCAAACTGAGCTCTCGAAGGTTGGTTCACTCTGTAATATTTTTATACAAAGTAATTAATAATCATGTTGATTCATCTGAGATTTTATCGAGAATGACCTTTAATATTGGATGGCACCACAACTTAAGACATTTTAATTTATTTTATCTGCCAAGATTTTCAACTAATTATGTAGGTAACTCACCTTTGATTTCCATGCAACGTAACTTTAATGTCTACTTTTTTCACATAGACTTGTTTAACATAAGTATTAATTCTTTAAAATTTGAATGTTATCGTACTATCCACTAATTAAGTTTTTGTTTGCTTAACTAAACTAAACTACCTTAGGACTATTTTTTAGCTTTAGGTTTACTTTTTGTAAATTTTGATCTGTGGTTCTCTATAAAAGGATTGACTATGTCAATCTGTTGAGAACCCTTATTGTAATAAATAAATAAATAAATAAATAAATAAATAAATAAATAAATAAATAAATAAATAAATAGTTATTTCCCTAAAAAGTTCTGAAAGTGATACTTTACAGCACGCGACAGCAGTTGACCGAACGAAGCGAAGTGTACAAGATTTTACGTAGATGTGATATACAATATTTTATCTACAACTCAGATTCAGAAGCACTTCTTTTAATGTGTTTAACGTGCAAAACACTTCCCAAGTTTTACTTTTTACATTTTATTTGTAATAAATAAATTGTAAAATATGTTTGTATTTTTAATAAAAATGAGTTACGTAATGAGCTCATTACATCACTAGTGATATAAAAGGATCGTTACGTTATGAGATTATTACCGCACCAGTGCGGTAACGGGACACATTATAAAACGCACACAGGCCAAAATTAGAGATATAATAGCCACTACACACATAAATATATTTGACACGTTTTTAACTTGAAGTTTTCATTTAAAGTTTCAAACTTTAATAAAAACCGGGCTCTAAAATTTATTATGCTTATATAGAAAGTAAACTGAGTAAATCCTCTACAGTCTATAATTTTTGCTTAACCGCGACACATACAAAACCGTGTAGGTACGTTTTTGCTTAAGCGCATATTTTCACATTATGGTAAGCTACGCTGCATTTATTTTGGTTTTCCCCTCGAGAAAGGTCTTGGCGTTTATTTATGAAAGCTACATTAAAACGAAAACGAAAAAATATAATAGGCGTTTGAACCTTATCTGCATACCTACTTTAAAAATTAAAATGTCAATTGCCCTTGTGCAAATTGATTATTTATCGAGTGATTAGCAAACACGCCATTTGTTTGAAAAATGATATTTTTACCCAGACAACTAAAACACGTCTATATCACGTCAAGAAGACGTCAAAAATTCGACCAATCACGTGATTTTTGCGACGTCTCTTCGACGTCTGTGTCACGTGGATTTGACCCACTTTACTGACTTATTGGTCTAAACAGGCGATTTACAATATATTAATTACCGCAAATCAAGGCGTTAAATGATACTTTTACGCCATTGTGATCAACTTCAAGCCAAACAGTTACACTTCAAATAATTTCATTAGGTACTCCCGTGGCCGATGCCTAGTGAGCGAGTTCTTGACGGGGATATGGGTTTCCATAAAATAAAATACCAATTTTTGCGTCATATGTAGGAAAAATGTTACTTGTATATCTCTGGTTGCCTGAGAGCTTAAAATTCGACGTCATTTATGTCGCGTCAAATGTTAATTCCAAAAAAACATATCAAATTCGTGTGACTTGTTTCTTTGGTTTCCTGAAACCCAAATTTCGACGTAAGTTCGACGTCACTTACGTCGCGTTGAATGATAGTCCCAAATAACACGTCAAATGCACGTGACGTGACGTGACTGGTTGCCTGGGAACTTAACTTTTTTATTTATTTATTTATTTATTTTAGTTTCAATATCTTTGGACAGCCGTTTCAAAAAGACGCGAGAGAAAGACAAAGAAAAAACAAAACAATATTAATTGAAAAAATAAAAGTACTCTAATCATTTGTACCTAACCTTCAAAATTATTTTTATTTGGCTTAAGGCAGTTTTACCCAACTCATAATTCTGCTTAAGCATAAATTTAGTGCTAATTGCTCTATCAAAATCAAGAGACAGACATACAGAATTAGCGCTAAATTTATGTATAATAATGAGTTGGGTAAACTTCTCATTACTTGCTCCTCAGTATAATTGGGGACCTCCTCAGACACATAATTGCATACTGTGACCCGCTTTTGAGATACACAGTGGACCGCCAGCTTTACACTCTCTCCGAAGGGTGGTCCTGCTACATGTTCGCTAACGTCCCAGCAGGCTTGATTGACGGTAGACTTTTCTTCCCAGCAGCCCGCCGTCATATAGGCTGACTTGGTTTCGCTGGTCGAGGTCACCGTCGGAGTCGTCAGACGCATTCCTTGGAGTGGTCCTGCTACCCGAAAGTGCTACCGCCTCTTCCAAGTCACCCTCTGTCGACTCCCGCTACCAAATCTGTCAGAGTCCAGCCGCGTACCATGGAGTCCCGATCTCGGAGAAGTCCAGGTCTTCCTTTTTTTTGGGTCACCGGCTAGTCTCCTCTACCCAGTTTGGTAGGGTCCTCGGCCGTCCACCGGTGCAGTGTCAACCGTGCCGCCTACTTCTACCTCGTTCGTACGGTCGTCTCGAGTCGCATTCGGTGTTGTGTGAAGCAATGTTGTGTACTTGCCGAGATCCGATCCTGCGATCTCTGTTCTGCAGGCCAAGACGCTGTTCTGTCTACAGCGACCCCCTTTTGACTTACAAAAAGTTTATAAACAGCAAAATAATAGGATGAAAATTTTGTCAAAAAAGCTTTGCTCTAAATCCTCTACTTTTGCGATTTTGCAGGAGCAGAAAGATCGATGTTTCAAATCCGGAGTAACAGATTCGAAAAACCGAACACGCTACTTGGAGCAGGAGCACATTTAGAGGGGGGAGTTGTTTTAGAGCAATAAACGAAAGCGTTATTAGTCTTCATCCGATTTTCTTTAATAAAAGCATTCGTTCGTGGCACCAGAGAAAAAGTCCCTCTCCCTGCGGGATCGGGAGTTTTTAAAGTTTTCCTTAAAAATTGGCTTCAGACAAATTAGACTTAGGAAATATCAAAGTTGACATCGATAAATTGTGATGCCTTGGCTTTTAAAAAAATTTAATTTTATTAAAATCGGACAGTTTCTCGCTTAGTTCATCATTTAAAAAAAGTGCGTTTTTCTTTGGTCTCGCTCTACATAACGTTCCTTCCGTCCTAAATCTTAACAATTATTTGCCAATATGTTTTTTGCTTTTGATTTTTGACCAGGAATATATTCAGCAAATAATCTTTCCAAAAACTCTTAGCATTATATCGTTCTAAATCATTTATACAGAGAGGCAAAGATAAAAATGTGTTGTTTCTGATTTCGGGGCGTTTACTCTCGGAAAAATTTGTAATTTAAGCAGCTTAGTGCAAAGGTTTCTTTTGAATTATGTATTTTCTCTTCTTGAATTCTTAAATCTGATGAAAAAGAAAGAAAACGCGTTTACTTTCCTAATTCTAAGAGTTAAATACAGTTTGCCCAAAGAAAACTGCTTCTTTAAAAATGTTTAACAAAAACACCGTCACTCTCTTGATGTGTTGTGATAAAGGAGAGAGGAAGTCTATAAAAAAAATATAAAAAAAATGTTTTATGCATTTTATTACCTTATATTTCAAGTGCGCATCTAAGGCGATATTTGTTCCCCCCGTTAAACAATTTGAAAAAAATGACTATGCAAATATTTTATTGTAGACAGCTCTAAACTAAAGTGCTAGTTTTAATCCCGCGGCAAAAAATAACGCTTTAGTCCCGAGGTTTACATTCTATTTTATGCACTTTAGAAAGCGAAAAGCTGAAAATACAAAAAAAAGTACAAATAATTGTAGTATAGACCACTTCTTCTAGTTTCGGAATGTCAACTCGCATCACTGATAGTTATTGATTGTTGTTGTGCTCTGGAAGTGTTGCTATGGTAATAAACAAAACTCAGTATTGTTGTTGTTAAACGGTTGAGTAAAATAAAGTTAAAAAGCATTTTTTTTGAAGATGAACATTAAAAAGACTGCCGAAGAAGCCATTGCTGACCTTCTTAATCAAAAATCTCGTGAGATCTATAAGAAGCAGTTCTCTGAATATTAAAAATGGTGCACTGAACAGAATGCAAATCACCGACGACAAGGTGCTCCTGGCCTATTTCTTGGGAAAGTCTAAAAAACTCAAGGCATCTTCTCTATGAAGCCAATATTCCATGCTAAAGCTACAATATATAATAACTGAAAAAAAAAAACGTCGACATCAGCGAATACTTACAGCATTTTTCAACCGACAGAATAACCACTACCCAAGCAGCATTTTTCTGACTTCCGACTAATTACAACCTAACATGACGTCGGTTTTGGCCCAAATTTAGGTCGACAGTTGGTTTGTCCATCAAACAGCGTATTTTTTACTAAGACCTGACGTCGCCAACAACTAGTGCATCAGTTGTGACGTCGATACTTACCAAAACTGACGTAGCCAAATGTTGGTGATGTTAATTACGGCGACCTAATTTTTAGAATAAAATTCAAGGACGGGCCAAAGTGAACATGGACGTCAATAAATTTAGTTGTTGCCAAGATTTCCTGTAAATGGCAACACTGCAAATACGAAAGAATTTTATAAATATACTTTACATGGACTTATGTTAGAATAGAAAGTTTAAAAGTGTCTATTGTATAGTTTACAAAATAATCTTATCGGCACACTCGGTATAACGTCCAATTCATGAGACGTTATATTTAGTATGAGTTTTAAAGTAGAATTGTAATAAAATTGACGTTGTTAAACTTTTATTTATTAAATGTAACTATTCCGAGGTCCACCGACGTGGGTGCGTGACCTACAATTATACTACAATATTCTAGGTCGGGTCGTTCTACAAGGCGACGTCGCAGGAGGTGTTCTTGTCCGAATATGCGCCATTACAACAGTACATTTTATTTTTTCATTTTAAAGGCTTGATATGTAAATTAACTCATGTGTTGGCAACTAAAATGCATTTTTTAAATACCTATAATGTTTTACTATAAGAAACGGGCTTCCTTATAAAGATTTTATTTTTAGGTTAATTTTTTTCAAAATTAATTTCTGAATATTTTTGAATTATTTTTGTGGGTTTCTGTTTTTTCAATGTCTATTTTAATTATATTTATCAATAAACTGACCTTCGTTGGAAGATTTGGATCCATATAATGTATAAAACTAACTTTTTTCAGTTACCTACACCAACTAAGATAATAATTATTGTCATCCACAGTTCATTGGGATGTGTTTGTTTAGACTAATAAGTTTAAACTTGGTGTGCACAGTAAAACTTTGGGTCGTGGATCTACGTAATTTGACGTAATATTTGACCAAAACACTGTGCAGCACCCGACGTCGAAACGACTCGAATTTTGATTCCCCACTTAGGGGCTACATCGAGTCCTCAGGAAGACTGATGGACGTCGGAGGCGACGTCAGGTATGACCATAACGTAATATAACGTCCAAATGCTTGTTGGGTACCAGACGAAGAAGTCTAGGATATTGGACCAGGAATTACATTTTTTATGTATATTATTTACTTTAAAAGTACCACTTTAGTCCCTCCCGAAAAAGAGGGATTAAATGTACACTAAAACGCACAAAAATATTTAAAAAGCATTTTAGTATGATTTTCTTAATATTTCGAAAACATTCCTTTCTAGAATACAGACCTTCTTGTTGTTGTGTCTTTCTTTCTTTATCTTTGGACTTTTTCATATTTTTACTTAGAGCAAGAGGCATCGCAATTGGAATGCAAATGAAGCGATATGAGCACCAATCGAATGGCGCTTGATCAAAATTTGGGTAACGCTACTACTTACTATTAATTTCGTGTACACTTTCCCTAAGTATTTAAAAAAAAACAAATATAGTTATTTCACACCATATACAATGTTTCTTCGAACCTACCATGATAGACAGCTTCCGCTAGTTGCACTGTAAAGAGGTTGCCTGGGGTTTACCGGAATTTAAAACATCTAAAGAATCTCAACAAAACATATTCTTACTTTAAGAATATTTCTAAATAAAACAAAAAAAAATTCTCAGGAATATTATTTTCCACCAAGCATATGATGCTAATTCAGGAATATAAAGCAAACAATAATTTTGATATTTAATATACTTTTACGTACAAGAACTACGTACTTTTAGTTGCTAAGAGTTAATGAATATTCAAAAAAAAGAAAACCAAATACTGCCACAGTAAATAAATCTGTAATTTCAATCTCTCTCGAAGGGACCGTTGCTTATTTAATACAGACCTTTTTGCTTTTAACAAGTACGTCACGAAGCGAAAGGTCTCTTGAGTAAACTAAGATTTGGCCACTTTAAGGGGGTGATAACTAGATCCCCAAGGCAAAATGGAATTATCTTACCGAAAAGGATCCTGACGGGGTCAGGTTATAGACGTAGGACGGAGGTGCGTGGCTGCGCTGCTACTACAATTCTACAGTAGCGGTCCCAGGGGGGGAGCCCTTTTCTGCAGAAAAAAAGTAGATAACAAAGATACTGGTGGTAACCATGAAGTCTTTGGAGAAAAAACAAGGAATTGCAAAAAGCTCCTTTAAAGACGTTCTAGAATTCCTCTATAGTATTTTGGGACAGTTTGAACTTCAATTTGTCACACCAAGAATAAATACTTACCGCGAAAACCATTGGAAATAGAAACAGTATTATACAGTTTTAGACAAAATCATTTCGAACATAAAAAAGTATTTTTGACCTGAACATATTCATACATATAGTTTTATACAACGTGAAGCCAAAATTAAGACAAAATTAACTAAAGTTGTTTCAGTCAGTTGTTCAGAGAAGTCAGTATTTGGAAACAATATTGGTCAGAAGTAGGCAAAAGCTTAAATCAAAACATACCTGATAACGTTTTCGAGGCAATGAACAAGTGTGGCAATATTTTTCCGTTGTTAAAAACATTCTTGGATGTTTGCCAGTAAGTAATGCTTCGTCAAAAAGAAGCTTCTCATGCCTCAGAAGATTGAAAACATAAGTACTTAAAAATACTATGACGGGCGTTGCGTTAGCGTTGCCGCATATCAACAGAAATATTGAAATTGACATTGAGCGAGTCATTGACCGGTTTGCCCAAAAAAACTGGAAACGATTTTTTTTTTGAGATAGGCATCTTATGTTTTAGATATGCAATATAAAAGGTAACAGCGACATAAAGCTATTTGTAAATCATCGCGGTATACGTATCCGCATCTAGCAAAAACCAAGCACATTAATTGGTCAGAAACTTGTACCACGTTCGAAAAGAGCAGATATATGCTAATCTAAGGTGTTCCTGAACGCGATAGGTGTTGAGATGCGTTAGGTATCACGTATCGTTACGGCACACGTATCGTATCTCATCATCTATTGCGTTCAGAAACACCTTAAATTAGCATATATCTGCTCTTTTCGAACGTGGTACAAGTTTCTGACCAATCAACGTGCTTGGTTCTCGCTAGATGCGGATACGTATACCACGATGAGTTACAAATAGCTTTATATCTCTAACGTTTCAACTTAAAAAGCTTTTTAGAGCTCAAAAAAAAGTATTTAGCTATTAGGTTTAATTTTTGGTTTGTTTGTTTATTATGGCGCTAAATTTTCCCTTCATTTTGTAAATATGAAATTATTAATTGAAAATTCGTAATCTATGTTTTTTACAACTGAAAAAATTATATGAATTTACACAAGCGCGTATTTCAGGGGGATAGGGGGTTAGTTAACCCCCCCTACCCTGGCTTTAAATTTTTTATGAGAATATTTAGAAAATTAAAAGTAGGGCATAAATTGCGGCGCTATAACACCTTTGATATTTACGGTATTAGTTTAATTTTGTGTTAAAAATGGTATTTGTAGTGTCATTTTCTTAAAGTTTTCGTCCGTTGCGCTTTGAAATCATTGATATATTTACAATTTTAGTTTAATTTTACGACATAAAATCTGAGTACCTCCCTCCCCTAGATTTGAGACCAGACCGCGCTTGTAGTTATTAAGTTTTTGTGCATATATTGATATGTTTCTCATAAAAGCTATGTTTTTATTCTGGTTTTTTTTTCGTATCGAAAACACGTTAGCGTCGAATAACCACTACCTTTGCCGTTAAAAAGACAACCAACCAAACTTGATGTCATTCTGTGGTGGAAGATTTTTAGGTTATAAAAGTTTGTTTTGATTTACAAAAATTTTGTATATTTGGATTTTATTTTTTGTTAGTTTGCAAAGGCTCGAATTCTTCTATTACTCCACTAATGATATCTTGCAAAATCATTTGCCTGAGTAAATTTATATTGGGATGTCCGTCTCCCAGTCCTATTACTAAATTAATATTTTCCTCCATGATATAGTTAGAAAAGCAAATAAAAAAAAAGACCTAAGAAAAAAACCACAAAAGTCAACAAGAAAGTAAGGTTATGTTTACGGCCTAACGATTGACTACGCTCAAAAGCTCTATTTTTAACCTCATGAAGTTACCTCTATTTACGGTAACGGTAACCATAAGAGTAAACTGACTGACCTAAATCTCCCTAATACTGGCAATTGGAATTTATCAAAAATCTACAAAAAACACAATATTTACTCGATTTATCATTATTTAAAAAAGAAAAATAATAAAAGTTAGAAAGAAAATACTTACACATAAAAAGCACAACAATAACTTTTTACCTTAATCTTGCATGAAAAGTCCATTCCGTTATAACCTTGAAATGAAAGTCCCTTCAACTTCATTTTGGTTGGCATTGATCACGTGATAAACAACATCTTTTCTGTGACTTGTCAAAGTTTGGGTAAGGTAAAATGGAAAACGCATACATATATTTACATAAAATTGCCCTTGAGCTCAAGCCTTAAAAGGCGTTATGAAATGTATAAAACATCACACTTTGTTACAAATAAAAGAAGAGCATAAAAAAATATGCAAAAATGTGTTCATTTTAACCTCTCGGTACATAGGTATAATTTACAGAATAAAACAAATGTGTAAATGTAATTTGTGTGTCAGTTTAAACGAGCGTTGAAATTTTGCTTAGAGCATGTTAATAGTGACGTCATCACCGATGATCAGATTGGCCATCAGAAGCCGAATATAAAAAAACGTCTCCGTACATGATATTTGACATAACACCGTACATGATTTTTACAGTTTTCTCGTAAATGAAACTTGGAATATGAATTAGGTAGCCAACACGATGGAAGGTCACTTCGGGTTGAGCTGGTTTCTTGAGAAATTTTTATGTCCGTTTGTACAGCCATGACTTTTTTTAAATTTACTTTCATCTTTGTTTCACAATAAGAATAAAAATTACAATAACAGCTGATTTTTTGTGAGATTAAATAACATAATCTATCAAACCATTCCCATGCACCGACCTTCGGAGCGAATCGGCGGAATTACACATCACGGATTTTGTAATCGACAACATAAAATTTTGCAATTTTTTTGTTGGCACCGGTGAATTTAAAAACTCGCCCTTACATAAAAAGAACATTCGTGTCTATAGAAGTTTTGAAGGACCTTGTAGAATAAATAAATATGTTTTATTTTTTTTGCGAACTGGAAATTAAGTAAATTCTCCCTTTTTAAGATTTTTTTAACCAAAAAGTTTTTGAGAAAAACATTCTTTTAAACTAAAAAAACAAAATGGCCGATATTTAAGAGTTAATGTGGCGGCCGCTAACAAATTTAGACAATACTGTATCTAATTGAAACGCGTCTTCCTTCCCAAATATAACGTTGAGATATCAACTGCGAATATCGGTTTAGTATTTCTGGAGATACAGTGGAAAACATCACTTATGCATTTAAAAAGATCTATTATAATTGGCATTTCGTTGTTTTAGTTACGGTTTTCTTGGGTCACCCGGTAGATAAAAAACTGTTTGCATATTATACTCGAACACAGCAAACTACTAAGCGTAATCCCAGTAGGTTAGCGTCATAAACATTACTTATCTTCGTTAACCAGCTATATATCGTCCTCTATTTGCAATAATGGCGTAAGTCGAAAAAAGCAATATTACAGGAGACCCGCTTTTCTGTTTCCAGGTATAGTTTTTAAGAAAAGTTAATTCCAACATTGTTTTTTGAGGCTTAAGATATTTTTCCATGCTCAATTTGTCATAAGTATATCGAACATGTATAAATGTACATTTTGTCGTAAGTACATCGAATATGTATAAATTTACGTTTTATCGTAAGTACATCGAATATGTAAAGAATTTTACTGTATAAAGCAAGCGTTTTTAACATGAATGCTTGGTGATAGCTAAAACTAAACCGTCGCCAGGAGTATGGTCGAAAATTACGGGGTACGTTCCAAAATCTGAAGGCATTTACGATATTTCTTAAAAGAGCAGAGTACTTACGACAAAATACAGCAAACTACTAAGCGTAATCCCGGTAGGTTAGCGTCATAAACATTACTTATCTTCGTTAGCCAGCTATATATCGTCCTCTATTTGCAATAATGGCGTAAGTCGAAAAAAGCAATATTACAGGAGACCCGCTTTTCTGTTTCCAGGTATAGTTTTTAAGAAAAGTTAATTCCAACATTGTTTTTTGAGGCTTAAGATATTTTTCCATGCTCAATTTGTCATAAGTATATCGAACATGTATAAATGTACATTTTGTCGTAAGTACATCGAATATGTATAAATTTACGTTTTATCGTAAGTACATCGAATATGTAAAGAATTTACTGTATAAAGCAAGCGTTTTTAACATGAACGTTTGGTGATTGCTAAAACTAAACCGTCGCCAGGAGTATGGTCGAAAATTACGGCGTACGTTCCAAAATCTGACGGCATTTACGATATTTCTTAAAAGAGCAGAGTACTTACGACAAAATACAAATGCAATTAAAAAAACTAAAAAGATTTTTTTCCTAAGAATATTAGGGTACATGAGGAACTCTTTTAATTAAATTTAGAAAAATCTCACTTTTGTCAAAATTGATACTTACGACATTCTTGCAACGATATACAAGTATAGCCAACCTCAAAATGATTTATCTGCGAGTAATTTTATACCTTAAATATATCTGCTATGCAAGCCTCGGTCATAATATGTGTATTCACTGGTTTGCATACATAGGTACAGGATGGTATATTATATGTGCTTAGGGTTTGGATAAACTTTAAATTAGGGTCTTCTTGTTAAGTGCATCATATATAACTCAGTTAAAGTAAAGGTTTAAGTTCTTGTCAACATAAACCTGAAGTTTAATAGAACAAGAAATTCTGCCGCGAAAGTAAACAAACAAATCGTATTAGATCGCGAGTTTATGTGTATATACTTTGCTAACACTGGGGAACAGCAAAAATGTTTACTAGACCAAAATAGCAGAATCTTACTTATTTTATTATACTAATTAACTATCTGTCTTGCAAAAGTCTCAGTTAAAGTGCGACCAGCCTAGGAAGGCGCACGGAAAGAATTTCTCACACTTTTGTTCCTTATAAACCATTAAATTTCACATAGTGCCGAAATATTTTCGCACATGTGTAGAAAAGTACTTTTCCGCACATGTGTGTAAAAGTATGTAAAAGATAGGTAGAATTCTCAACTGTCAACATTATTCTTCCGCACATGTCTTGCAAAATAATTTTAAACGCACGTGCGGGGTTTTAAAATAAAATACCAATATATAATTGTAGAAATTAGTGTATACCAGGGGCTCTATTCTGGGCGTAATAGAACGATCATACCCTGAGAAGTGACTAATTCTATTAAAATCCAAAATTCCGTATTCTAGGACCGGCCCATCGCACAAAAGTCATTCACAAAAGTTTCTTCTTCTTAAGACCCTACTTATTTTGTTTTTATATATTTTTTTGAATTTTTTTTCAATTTTTTTCTATATCTTCATGAAAATTTTGAACATTTTAAAATTCAGTGATTTTAAAAAAATGCCAAAATATGCAGAATTTTACATTCTTTAAAAACCATAAACCAATAAAACATTTTACTTGACTGCGATATTTTGAGTAAAACGGTCAAAAGCACTAAATATTCCTACGTGCTCTCCTCTGTTGTTAAAAATTCTAATTGAACCTAGCGAGTTACAAATTATGATTATAATAATTTAATTTTTCGATAACAGTCACAAATGCGAAAAACTTACATGAGACAAAATAGTTTCTAAACTACACACACAGAAGAACTTCACCTCTGAAAAAATATTGTCGTCACGCTCCTTAGATCTACACAACTATGCAACTAGTAGGAATAATACACGCATTTAAATGAATGGTTGTATAATAATAAAATAAATAATAAACAAAATAGTACTTACATTAAAAATACACACACTTTCTTCATCATGTTGAACGCCTATAGATTCTCACGATCATTCACTTTACAGCGTTTCTTAAGACCCTACTTATTTTGTTTTTTTATATTTTTTTGAATTTTTTTTCAATTTTTTTCTATATCTTTTGCATTCTTTAAAAACCATAAACCAATAAAATATTTTACTTGACTGCGATATTTTGAGTAAAACGGTCAAAAGCACTAAATATTCGTACCTGCTATCCTCTGTTGTTAAAAATTCTAATTGAACCTAGCGAGTTACAAATTATGATTATAATAATTTAATTTTTCGATAACAGTCACAAATGCGAAAAACTTACATGAGACAAAATAGTTTCTAAACTACACACACAGAAGAACTTCACCTCTGAAAAATATCTCCCTATAGATTCTCACGATCATTCAGTAGATTTGGATTACGTAAGCCCTAAACAGTAGCCTGTGTTTCAAATTTGGGCAAATATCTCAAAAACTGCAAGAGCTATAAAGAAAAAACTAAAAAAATTGTGAAAAGTCACCGCTCCATAGATCAGTAACTAAGTGTTTGCGAACATGTTCATCGAAAAAAAATGTTTTTATTTTCACCTGAAAAATTCGTGCCTAAAATCTTTGCACTGAATTTTAAAATACCGTGTATACCTATAACATAATTTATAACTAGAAGTTTTAAAAGTTTGAAAGTTAAGGTAAATGCCAAAAATTCTCTATATCTCGATCCACTATGCGACGTCCTACTCTGAAAATCTCTAAAATATCGATCGGCCACGTGACGGTTTCGTCCAATAGCGTGCTCTGAAATAACCCGAGTAACGTTTTTCATACGAGCTTTCCTACAAGTTCCAACTACTGGGTCTAATCGAGAGAACGGCTTCGCTCAAAAATCGTTGTTCGAGGCAGCTCTGCTTTTAAGCGCGTTTATTGGTTGAATCTACTTCTCTTCTCTTAGGCGAACGATCTCATCCTACGAAACCCAGAATTGGCACCCTGGAGTGTTCGTAGGGAAAATAGCGTATCTAACTCGTCTACCTCCTCGCGCAAAAATATCGACACTCGTGTAAAATTTGTTACTTTCTACACATGCCATGTCATATACTATTTTACTTCTTGATCTTTTTTTAAAATTAACGGCTTCGTACTCTTTTTAATTTGCTACGTGATCGATTCAAAAAACAAGGAACCCTCCAAATCGTTCCTTCTCATATCTAAAGAAGTTTCTAAAGGAATGATTTAAGAGTGAGAGTTCAAGAAGATTAGAAATCCTATTTCTCAAATAGTCAAAAAGAAGGATTTACAACCCAGAGCACTTCGCCGCCCGTTCAATGGCGAGTAATTTACATCTGCTGTACGTGAGACTCCAACGGTAATATTTCTGGATAGAAGTCCGACTTGAGACCTACTTACCACACAAATGCATATAATACCAGAAAGAAAACCAGATTGAAAAGACTTTCCTTCCTAAAATCACATATAGAGAGACTTTAACTGTGGCTACACGGAAAGAAATAATGTTATACCAACAATCAATTTAATTTATAAAATCAACAAACGACTGAATTTGTTGGATCGAACTCTTATATTCTCATTCTAAAATCATTCCTTGTATGTTTAAAAAGCTATTTTAATGAAACGAAAATTTACAATATTTGATATTAAATCAATAATTGAATAGTTTTAACTCTTAATACGATATTGCGGGAGATATAATGTTATATCAATAATCAAATTAATTTATAAAATCAACAAGGGACTAAATTTGTTGTATCGAACTCTCATAACTTTGATTCTAGCATATTAACATTAAGATCATTCCTTGTATGATTAAAAAGCTATTGTAATGCAACGATTAACTAGTAAATAAGGATAAACACATTTTAGTTGATTTAATGATTAAAGGATTTACAAGGTAAAACTGTGTTGTTGATATCGCACCTTCAAAACGAAAGTGGCACAACTCAAAATTTCATAATTTTCACCTTTTGTAATAGAACGACATAAATTGACAACTCAAAATTTCATGATATTTACTTTTTTAATAAAACGACATAATTTGATGTCAATTATGCATGTCATTTTATTACAAAAAGTCAACTATTTTGCCTTGGCTTGCGTGCAGTTGCAAGGTGACTTGCTGATGGCGCCGCCGGCGCGGCGTGCGCAACAGTACATTCTATAACTATACAATACAATACAATACAATACAATAAATCTTTATTTTCCGTAGATTACTTTACAAATAATATGGAATACGTCAAAAAATAAAAAATCCTAAAGAGGTAACAAAATTAAAACAAATCGACTAAAATAATATTAAATAATTTTTTTTTTTAATTTTTACGGTCTCAATTATCCGAAATAGTATCGTCAATAACTTAAGCTAAAAATTATAAACTAAAAACTACCTGAAAAATATTTCTGCATATCATAAAAAGCGTTATGTATCAAAAAAGCCTTTAAATCATTTTTAAACTTATGTCTTTTCTCAATCTCCTGTATCCTCTTTGGCAGTTTCATGAAAACCCTAATTCCTACTGTTAAGGGCAGATTGTTACCTAATTTGGTTTTATGAAAGGGCACCCTATATTGGTTTTTTTGCCTTGTATTTATATTATGTATATTAATATTACGAATTAGGGTTGATTTTTTTGAAAAAACAAAATTACACAATTCATACAAATAGAGACAGCACAAAGTTAAAATTTTGATCTTTTTAAAACTATCACAACATGTTTGCATAGGAGGCAGTCCTAGCATGCATCTTATTATTCTTTTCTGCTTAATAAAAACTTCCTCCCAATTTGTTGATCCACCCCAAAAAATAATGCCATATCTCAAACGTGATTCAACCTGACCATGATATATTACTTTAAGTTTGTTGATATTTAAAACAGTTTTAAGATTTTTAAATAAAAAATATGAGGATCCTAAACTGGTATTTACCTTAGCACAGTGATTTTTCCAATCCAGATTTTCATCCAAATGGACACCCAAAAATTTTACAGTTTCTTTATTTTCCAGTACAGTATCCTTAACTAAGATAGATAGATCCAAATTTCTTCTATTCTGGGGAAAATGAAACCTTAAATAGTGAGTTTTGTCTAGATTTATAAACAACGAGCTCCTGTCGAACCAGTCCGTAATACCAGACATCGCCAAGTTGCATTTATACTCTACAATTTGTTCTACTTTGTCACTTACCGTGACTGTGGAATCATCACAAAAAGACACCAGTTGAGTATTTCCCGTAGCCAAATTAATATCTTCCATGTATAAAATAAACAATATTGGCCCCAATACAGATCCTTGTGGGACTCCAGAGGTAACTTCAAGTTTTGTCGACACCACTTCTTTTTTAATTTGGGAAGAAAAATCGATTAACGACACATATTGCTTTCTCGGCCTTAAAAATGTTTTAACAAAGTTTAATGGACATTCTTTTATTCCAAAACGTTCTAGTTTATTAATTAATAGGACATGATCAACGCAATCAAACGCCTTACTCAAGTCACAGAAAATCCCTGCTGGATATTCTCCTTTTTCCATGCAAGTTGTTATGTTTTCTATGAGACTATTAATTGCATCAATCGTAGAGACACCATTCCTGTACCCAAACTGGTTCGAAGAAACTATCTGATGCTTCTCTAGATACGGTTCCAGTCTATATAGAAAACTATACTCAAATACTTTGGAAAACACCGATGTAAGAGACACTGGTCAATAATTAATATAGGTATACTCGTTTAATATACATGGAAATTAATACACAAAGCTTGTATAAAAAATGGTTATTCTTGTTATAATTTTGTTGACACAATTTCTAAATTAAAGTGATAATTGGGAAGCAGTTAGGTAGATAGATTGATAGATACAAAAGATAGATCGATAGTTGGAGAGACAAAATTTGGTTGTTGATCCCAAATGTCCCTAAACTTATCAAGAATAAGGTTTTATTAAATTCATAAAATCTCTATTATTCAAGTTATTAAATTACATCTATTTATGATCGTTTTAATATATCTTATTCCCGATTGAAATATTTGGTTATCAAGTTAATCCCACAAAATATAAAATTATTAGCACGGATTTTAAATTAATTACTCTGGCTATTGAGTTCGAAGGTGGGCTAATTTTCAACGGTCTTTTTCGATACGCGACCAACATGCGTACAAATTGGTCAGTTTTGATTTATCTACGAAGAACAAATATAAAGTGCGTATTATTTTATCATTGTGTCCTAACTCAGAGTGTTTTATAGTAAATTGAAAATGGACATCTCAAAAAGGGGGCGTTGTACGAAAATCCCAATATTGTTAAAAGTGTTCCCTTGTTTAAGTTTTCAAAATATAAAACGCCTCTATTCTTTAAAATATACTCTAAAAAGAGGCGCAACTTGTCAAAACTGAGGGTTTAAAATATTAAAAAGAAGAAGCGTTAAATAAAGAAGAGTCAAAAATTCGATGCGATTTACAAAGGAATGGTTTCTCTAACTACACGATCAATAAAACTCTTCAGACCACACCAACATCAAAGCCTACAGACGTAAACACTGAAAGAAAGGCGACACTTATAATTCCATACGTCAAAGAAATCTCAGAAAAGATAATAATAGGCAACCAATACCATCTTTGGACTGTCTTCAAAACGATCACCACAATAAGAAGTCAATTGACGAAAACTAAATTACAACGCCATGACACCAAGAACTGCATCTACTAGGTACCATGCGAGCGTGGAAATTCAACTTACCGAACACAAACGGAAAACTCGACAAGGGGACACAGCTGGATCGAAAATAGCTCAACATATCTGGGAAAATCAGCATCATATGGAATGGAACTTACCGAACATAAACGGAAAACTCGACAAGGGGACACAACTGGATCGAAAATAGCTCAACATATCTGGGAAAATCAGCATCATATGGAATGGAACTTACCGAACACAAACGGAAAACTCGACAAGGGGACACAACTGGATCGAAAATAGCTCAACATATCTGGGAAAATCAGCATCATATAGAATGGAACTTACCGAACACAAACGGAAAACTCGACAAGGGGACACAACTGGATCGAAAATAGCTCAACATATCTGGGAAAATCAGCATCATATGGAATGGAACTTACCGAACATAAACGGAAAACTCGACAAGGGGACACAACTGGATCGAAAATAGCTCAACATATCTGGGAAAATCAGCATCATATGGAATGGAACTTACCGAAAACAAACGGAAAACTCGACAAGGGAACACAACTGGATCGAAAATAGCTCAACATATCTGGGAAAATCAGCATCATATGGAATGGAACTTACCGAAAACAAACGGAAAACTCGACAAGGGGACACAACTGGATCGAAAATAGCTCAACATATCTGGGAAAATCAGCATCATATGGAATGGAACTTACCGAAAACAAACGGAAAACCCGACAAGGGGACACAACTGGATCGAAAATAGCTCAACATATCTGGGAAAATCAGCATCATATGGAATGGAACTTACCGAACACAAACGGAAAACTCGACAAGGGGACACAACTGGATCGAAAATAGCTCAACATATCTGGGAAAATCAGGATCATATGGAATGGAACTTACCGAAAACAAACGGAAAACTCGACAAGGGGACACAACTGGATCGAAAATAGCTCAACATATCTGGGAAAATCAGCATCATATGGAATGGAACTTACCGAAAACAAACGGAAAACTCGACAAGGGGACACAACTGGATCGAAAATAGCTCAACATATCTGGGAAAATCAGCATCATATGGAATGGAACTTACCGAACACAAACGGAAAACTCGACAAGGGGACACAACTGGATCGAAAATAGCTCAACATATCTGGGAAAATCAGCATCATATGGAATGGAAGGAGGCAAAGATCGTCGCCAAGGAAGAAAACCTATTCAAGTGAAAATTCAAAGGAACAGCACTCATCCTGAGGAACCAGAAAGTATTTACTCAAACAAACGTCACCATCAAGGATATTTGGAAACCCACACTTTACGGAAAAAACAGATTTCAACTGTGATAGGGCGGAGCCAACCAGTAGTTGTTGATAAAATATATACCTGGATCTCTCACATAACTTCTTAAACCAATAAGATATTTAGATAGATTTAATAGTTTTAAGGTTTTATTTAACTAAATATGTGATGCACTTTAATTATGGGTGTGCTTGTTGCAGGAACTTAATTTCTATATTCTACAAACTATATGGTAAGCATTATCACCTTTTAAACTGAACACATATGAGGAATAAAAAGTATCTTATGAGTCCTAAAGTTACGAAAATCCATATTATAGATTTAATAGTCATAACATAGATTTAATCTTAAAAAAAAACTAAAACAAGCTCCAATCAAATCATTAACTGAAATCAATCAATTTTTATGTTGGCGCTATATTGGTCGCTAATAATATTAAAATTAATTACTACTCGACAAATTCTATAACATTTTTCTTTCAGTGTAGAATTTCTTGTTCTGAACAAGAATTAGTAAAATATATTTTTGTAAACTCTTTCGTTTCAGAGATATTTGCATTTAAAAATTGTTAATAATTTCTGAGAAGCACCCTTTGATACGTGGTAGAAACATCAATTTTTTAAAACAAAACTTTGACAACTTCAAAATGCTTGAGAAACACCCTAAAACATGTCAGTTACTACGTTTATACGCACCTAAAAGCGCTTTTATATAAGGACGGTCTTAAATAAAATCGCTTTCTCTGAGGGTTTATACGTCTTTCATTAGGTGTCATTAAATATGTCAGTTTAAAGAAAAAAACAAATAAAACAACTAAGTTAACAACAGATTTTTGGGAAAACCAGGGTTAAGTATTTCTTTACGTTGTTAAAGCGTTTTTAAAGTGCTTATAACATAACAGCGCTAAAATAGTTTTTTGAGCGCTAAACCGCGATATTGTACGATTCTCGTAAAAACTACTAAAAAATCTGTACCTTGATGCGATTTGCCTTTAGTCTTACAAGTTTGTTTCACGTGCCGCATAGAAAACATATTCAATCTCGTAAAAGCGTTTTGTGCTCTAGGATGGTAAATTTAATCCTAATTTCGTGGGCAAAAATTTTGTTTCAAAGTTTGAGGCGATGATGTGTTTGAAATTAATTCTGTGTTTCGGATATTTTATTTATACACGACGTTTCGATCAGTACAATCTCTCATCGTTTGCAGGTGCAAACTACAATCTATTCCTAAAGCTACGTACTTATATACTATGGGAAATCACTCAACCATGAATTTTAAGAAGTTGTCTCCGCCGAAGGAAGGGCTTCCAAATATTTGGAATGTCAAGACTTGGTTTACTGAAAATACCCTGATTCTGCCCAATAAAAGTAGCTTCAAGCAATTTTCGTTTTCTCCAGTGTGACTCCTTGTGCAAAACCTTTGTTTTTGTCCACTTCATTCGGTGTTGTTTTGACCATGCATGTTCGGCGATTACTGATTTCATTATTTCACCTCTTTGGGTATTCAACAACAAGGCTTCGAATTGTATTATTAGATTTAAAAGCTGTTTTATTATTAAAGTTTTTCGCTACTCTTCGAATTTTCTTTGATACTCCTTTAATGAATGGAATTGTATTGGGCAGAATGGGGGTATTTTCAGTAAACCAAGTAGAAATTCCAAATATTTAGAAGCCCCTCCTTGGGCGGGGCCAACTTTTTAAACTTCACGTTTGAGTGATTTCCCATAGTATAGAAGTACGTAGCTTTAGGAATAGATTGTAGTTTGCACCTGAAGACGATCGGAGGTTGTAATGATCGAAACGTCGTGTATAAATAATATACAGACAATGGAAGTCCGAAACAATTCTATTAGGATTGGGTTGACGCAATTTTTATGCCGTGTAGTTTTAAGCGAAACGATGTAAATAGCTATAAGAATAAATATTTTATGTATTCTATAACATGCGATGCGAATTAATTTTCTGCACTGTGGTGACAAACTTTATCTTAATTAATTCGAAACTTAACCTTAATACCTGGCGTCTGTGCCCCAAAGGCAACCGAAACATTTTATACCCTCTTGTTATCTCCTTCAGCCATAATAAGACAATTTAACGCACCACGAATCTCCACTATCTCCAAGCTAACCTTGTCTTGCCAAAGCTGCTCAGATCAAAGCAACTATTCCGCAGAGCCAGTTTGTTCTCGCCGCTATTGCACTCGCATAAAGCCTCAAAAACCGCGGAGACAATGAGCCCTCAGGCTCTAAACTAGAGCTATCTATACCTTGCTTCTCGGAGAAGATTGTTTAAGATAGCAGTCTACAAAGTTTTCTGTGGGGATGCGATCTATCGCCGTGAACTTTATACGATTGTTTTGACGCTAAAGTTCTTTCATAACTATTACGAAAGGCACCCACTGAAAAACATCTACAGAATTGCAGTTGTTTTCCAGATTTTCAATTCCCACGATTTTCCAGGAACATTTGAAATTAATTTTTGAATTCAATAGTCCATAAATAAAGTAGTTTTTTCTGAAAAATATCTCAGTTTTACTTAGACTTTGTTCAAAAAATTCCCAAACTACATTTCCAATTACTTTTCATCTTTAGACCTAACAAGGAAAGAAAAATTAACCGAGACACGCGCTTAAACCAGTAATAAAGGAAACCCAATCAAGAAAATACGAGAAAACCTCGCCTCATTCTCGTTTTGAACACAGCCGGTGATTTTGTTAATTTGTCTTTCTATCTTTTAGACATATCGATATACTGAGAATCGATTGTGGCCAGGAGATTCTCAGCTCTTGTTCGTTATACTTTAAATCCATATTTTGTTTCTTTCTAATAAAAAAAATTCACAGATCTTCAATATATGCAAGTATCTTGCGTATTGAAAATATCAGATACAAATTATGACTTCTGTAACACAAATTTCTATCAATAATTCATATTATATCACAAAATCTCGCAGAACCTTCTGTTAAAAATTTATTTTTTATTTGCAATCACTAGTAGGCTAAGGAGGTTTCAGATCCTTCCAGATTAATTTTTTGTTATTTTTAAGAAAATGTAAACTAAAAAAAAACTAAATAATTTGTTTTATGGCGTTTTCTGTCTGTCTGTACGCAGTCTCTATGGCTGTAACACCACAACGTAAGCAAATTTGGTACAAAGAAACCTGCACAAATTACATTGGAAATGGCTTTTGGCTAAATGTCATAATTTTTTTATGTATTGTAGTACTCGATCAACAAAGCATAAGAATAAAAAAAAAACGAGATAGGGAACTGGATTACTTTCTGAGATATGGAGCTTTAAAGTTGACGTGTTTTTAGGCTATATTTTTGGACAAGGTTTATTTTCACAACTTTGTTACTAACCGCCGAAATAAAATGATTTGAATCCCTATTTGTCTGGAATGAAATACATCTTCCACTCATATAAAAAAAATTTTATATGGTTTCTTTGGTACCAACAGAAAAATCACTGATTTGTAAGTTTGAAAAAATTCTCATTTTCTTTAAAACGATCGGCCAGATTTTAAAAATTTTCACATATGTTATTACAAATAATGTTACTTGCATAAAGAAAAAATTTTTAGCTTCAGTGGTACCATAAATTTAAAAAATGGTGGACACCTTCAATGTTTTTAAATATTTTATATATTGGAGAATACGAAAAGTAATTTTAAATATATTATAGGTAGGTTATAAAAACTTTTTGTGGACAAATCCAATCCAAAAGCTTAATACCAATATGTTGGTATCAATTAGTACCCAGTAGTACCTGTATTTGACCAATCAAATTGCTCGTGTGGTATGTGCTTTTAGGCTAACTTGGGGTCGCGGATAACGAATTTGATAACATTTTTCTGGTTACTATTACCGTTACGAGAAAAAAAAAGGAGGTAAAGTGTTTTTCCTACTTAGGTGAGGAAAAATGGTTTTTACGTATGCATTTGCGTGCAAAAAGTTAGAACTCTTAAGATATGTTTAATAATTTAATATGGTAGGTTTGACAACGTCAAACTTTTGCTTAAGAAACGGCATCATTTGCTGCGCATTATATTGGGAACACAGTGTAAACAACCGGAAAAATCTTATCATATTCGTTACCGACAACCCCAAGGTAGCCTAAAAGCATATAACGCACGAGCTATTTGATTGCTCAAATACCGGTACCAATGGATACCTATCAGTATCAACATATTCGTATCAAGCTTTTAAATTAAATTTGTCCAGAAAAAGTTGGTATAACTTACCCATAAGTTATTTTAAATCACTTTTCGTATTTCACCAATATTTCAAAAATATTAAAAAGTATTAACGGTACCGCACTCAAGCAAAAATGTTTTTTTAGCTTATTAGCATTATTTTTATTAACATATGTAAAAACTATTAAAATCTCGCCGTTTGTTTTAAAGAAAATAAAAATTATCATTTTTTTAAAAACGTTCATTTTCTTTCGTTTTTAAAATTTACAAATCAGTGACTTTTCCAGTGGTACCAAAGAACCATTATAGAAATATTTTTTCATGTGTGAAAAGGGTTTTTTATTCAGGACAAATAGAGAAACGAATCGTTTTATTTTGGCGGCAATCAACAAAGTTGTGGGAAAAAACTTCGACCATGTCCAAAAATAAAGCCTGAAAACACGTCAACTTTAAAGCTCCATATCTTAGAAAGTAATCCCGCTCCCTATCTCGTTTTTTTTTTAATTTTTGTGCCTTGTTGATCAAGTACTACAATATATAAAAAAAATTGTAAATGTATTTTGTGCAGGGTTCTTTCTATGCCCTACGTGGATGGAGGGGTGGTGCGTAAGGGATAGTAAAGGAAGTTGAAGGGGAAGTTGAAGGGGAGAGTTAAATTAACAACAAAATTTGTAATATCGTCAAAGTTTGTCAGAGCTGCAGTTTTTGGAATATAAAAAATTTTAAAAATTAATTATCAACTCAACTCTGGATTAGGAATAACATGTCCAACAAAATTTATCATAACGTCAAAGTTTGTTGTTAGAGCGTCTCGGTGCCAATTTTTTCTGTTGTGGCAGCAAAATTATAAATTATAATTATTATTTTTATTATCATTATTACTACCTAAATACCCATCGCTTCGCCGGCGGCTTTTCCAGTTTTTTTTTATTTTTTTTTCCTTTAAAAGATCATAACTTTTGTTTGCGTCGACCGATTTTGATGAAATAAAACCTTCCCAGGGATCCCAGGAATGTTTTAGTGAAACTTTACGGTTCCATTTCAGTAGTTTTCGCGAATGCTGAAACCACAGATAAGCAAAGCCAAATTCTAAAAATTGGATTTTTGGTATTTGTATCACTTCCAGCAGAAACAATTTTTTTAAATATTCAATGTATAGAAATGGTCATTCTAAAGATTTATTATTTTTAAAGGTTATGTCTAGTGTTTATATTCTTTTTAAATTTGCCGCGCACTATTAGGTTGGTAATACAGTTGGTAACACTGCTTACAGTTTAAATAATTTAAATTTCATTGGCTAGGAAGAGGTTCTAGAATGCTTGTTCTAAAATAGTGAGAAATAATTGTGAATATTCTGGAGAGGAGAGGGTATAAATAGAAGGACATTGTAAATCATAGAGATTCTAGATCTGGATATTAACAGTGAGATTTACTAAGATCTAAAATAGTACCCCCCACAGGTCTAAATATTTACACCTATGGGGGGTACTAAATTTTAAAACCAATTTTTAAAAAACACTTACCCATACAGAAAAGACACAAAGTTATCGATTACTTTGTATTGAAGAAAATGCCCTAAAACTAGTTTTTTTTTACAGGTTTCAAAATGGCAAATGGTGAATACGCCAGAAATTTGGCACAAAATAGCTTCATTATTTGTGTTTGAGGTTATAAAGTGGGTGATTTTTTAGACCACCTCAAGGGGGTGGTCGTTTATAATTTACCTAAATAACCATTTTTACAAGGATTAATTTACCTTATTTAATATCCCAAGTTTTTCATTACCCAATAAAACACCTCCTATTTTGTCCAGAAAAACGCCATATTTTGAACACGTTCTCAGCACAAAAAATATTTTTATGAAGGCACTACGAGGCAGAACAGACATAAGTGAAGTTCACTGATTATGCACGAAAAATATACCAAGTAAAAAAACCCAAAACAACTACATTAATTTATTTACAAACTGAAAGTAAAACATTGAGGTTATCTAAAAGCTCAGTGAAAAAAACTTTCCTTACTCAAAGCCCACAAATTTCAAAGCTGTAGCTTTCATCAGAAGAGGTTGGTACAAGCCAAGGTGCAAGCAGAGGTGATTGAACGCAGCGCTATTATTTTTAAACATTTCGACAGTGACAGAAATGTAAAAAAATTGCATTTAAGTTTTTCAATACATTTCATAAATAAAAACACCTTTTAAATAAATACAAAATTAATCTACTCCTTGTTTTATTATTACCCATCTAAATCGTTGTGTGACATCAATTATTAATTGGGAAAATTAATTATCAAGAGTAAGTTTTAATTAGAGTGACATATAAACCCAATTTCAATTTGTTCTACAGAGGGTTTACTATTTAAACCGTTTAAACCCCGAGTGGGTTTAAATTTTTTATTTTTTTTTCTTCTAAATTGAAATTTTCTTCTTAAATCCAACAAAAGATTGTGTTAAGATAATTATTCAATAAACAAATTTATTAAAATTCTTTTTATAAATCAAACTCTCCAAAACTCAAGGAGGTTTGGTTTAAAATGCTTAAGATCAAAAATTTCACTTAAACCTAGGACCGTTCTAAAATAGACTAAACCTTTTTAGTAAATCCCACCATAAAGAGTTAACTTCAACTAATGTCTTTTATTTTCCCTTTTCCCCACCTGTAATGCGCTCTTTGCAAGCCTAAAAAGCTAACCAACACAAGAAGCTCTTTTACATTATACGTATTAATAATATTTTCTTTGGCGACCCATTCATATCTCTGTCGCGAGCCATTAAAATGCTGTGATAAACAAAATGCTCTGCGCGCCGACTTTGTTGCTTTTTATTGCCACCTTCATGACATATTCATTTTCTTTTGGTGTTGGTCCCGACACCGACAGCAGTATTTTTAATACTAAAAAAAATCCGGTAACACTGTTACCGGTTATAATTGATAAACCTATAGACTTTTTTGGTGAGCTTATCATACAGTCTGGTTGCGAATCAACTATTTATGCCTTCCTAGTTTTGCTACACACACAAACACAACGTGATCTGGATGCTAGCGCATCTCTTACAATTTTTCGGAAGCCAGCTGGCGACTTGACTGCTTGAAGCGCCGCGGCATGTATACCGCCCATGACCGCTTGGGCACGTGTCGGCCGACAGGCTGGTGGGCGCGAGTATTTTACCTATAAAAAAAAAGTTGGATGCAACTGGGATCCCAACCGGCGCGTCCCGGGTGAGATTCTGATCCTCTACTAGGGGTGGTTGCAAAAGACGCTTGCTTTCCACAAAAGCACGCAAACTGGATATTTAAATAACTTAATGTATTTTAAATGTAAACGTCCCCTTTTTTAAAGTGTTCGTTTCGTCCTGTTGTTGTGAAAGAAATCATAAAATTATTATTCCTAGTCTGATGATGGCCTGTATGGGTCGAAAACATGTTAACTATGGCACATTTTAGTCAATTTTTCTAATTCTATGAAAAATTGTGTTTGCTAAATTCAAATCTGTAGTTAAATAAGAAATGTTGGGGTAATTTGAAGAAGTTACCGACTTGACCAGAGTTTTTAGAACACATTAAAATTTGTTAAAAAAAATTAGAGATAAGAAAAAACACAAAATTTGGCTTTATTTTACAAAATAAGTGGTTTATATGTTGGAACCTAAGTAATATTTTATTATTTTTAAAATTAATTGCGCCAAACTTCTCTAAACTTAACCAAAAAAATAACCACCAACCACAAAAAAATGGATTCGTAGCTTACGGCAGTGGTAGTGGTTAATTCCCAAACGGGATGACATTTAGCTATTGGGTTTCAAATAAGTGTTCAAAAATTTCCCTAATGGCACTAGCTATAATTTACCCTGCAAAAAATTCCTACAAATCATCTAAATTACGGCAATATAAAGCAAGTACTTCTTATGCGGTGTTGAAAAAAAATTGGTGAATTTAAGGGTAGATAGAGAGGCTTCTTTAGCGTTTCTATTTAATTGAATTTGAGAGAGAAATGCGTAGTTGACGGGCTTTAACAAAGAATGCAATACCGCTACGGTGTTTGACCGAGGTCATTTGGCGGATTTACTGGCGTTTCATGGTAACCACCAACATGTGTGCAAAAAGTGGTATTAAAATAAATATTAAAAATATTAGAATTCCATTTCCGTTCGCTTAGATCTGTGATTCTCACTTGTTCCAGTACAATTGGAACTCTTAACGTGCCGCCCGCCTTTTTCCACTCAAATGACGACCAGAAAAGATCCTGTCAAATGCATATAAATTGGTCTCGTTTCGCGTGAGTGCTGTGCTCGGTTTGTGTTGTGCTGATTGGAAAGATTTATTATCGTCGAAATTGGCATTTTACAGCCTGTTTTTTTTTCGTGACAATCGCCATGCATGGCACAGACTGGATAGTTGCGCAGTTGAACTTATTAGGGACTTATCGGTACATAAAGAATAAGATTAGATTAGATTAGAATGGGGTGGTGTAGACACTTGTCCACCTCGACCCTCTCAGATGTATTGCGGTTCCCCTTTCTTCTTCCCTGCTTTGCCAAAACTACAAAAAAAGTTGTAGCCCCGTCCTTGTCGAAACCCAGAAGCTTTGCCAGTGTGCCCTGTATATAGCTTTCTGGCCGCGGACATTCTAGGTGCCCCAGTAAGGCCCTGGTTCTAACTAGGCCTCTTTCTTGCAGAAGCGGCATGTTGCATCTTCTACCAATCCCATTGCATACAAGTGCTTATTGAGTTTGCAGTGACCTGTTAGGAGGCCCAATATTTCTCTGACAAGCTTCCTTTCCTTACTAAGAAGTTCTGCAGTCAGCTTTGGTGAACGTTCTTTAATGAACTGTTCGGCCTGCCTTTATCCAGGCGTTTGCTCTCACAGACCGTTCGTCTCTTTGGTGAGCCACTCTTTAATAGATTGCTGGGCTTCGGCCTTAGCGATCCCACAAAATGATTCAGGCCAGCTCCTACAACCTCGTCGGTCTTGAAGCCGTCTGTGTACGAGATGGATTCACCAGTCGGCCCTATCTGGAATTTTGACTTTTCGCAATTGAACTTGCAGATCATTACGTCGCTCGACAATCCCAGCATAGGATCTTTTTTGAGCTCGTTTTCAAGTCTTTCATGCTCAGTTTCATGTGACCTGATAATGGGTGCTTGACCCCGCGTTAGTCTGTAGGCTACCTCTCGTGCTTCTGCCTGAATGAAGACATGCAGAGGTGGCAGTAGAACTTCCAAAGTGCCGTTGGGGTGGTTCTCGTAGCACTTGTGATTGGCAGGCTTGTCTTTGCCATGGCCCCGGCCTGTTTGGTTCTCGTCCACCAAGCCACCGAACCATAGGTTGTTATAGACATTACCACCTTTGTATATAACCATAAAGTCACTTTGGGTTTTAGCTCCCAGTTTTTTCCATATAATTTCCTGCATCTGCCCAATGCAATTGATGCTTTTTGGGCTGCCTTGACTATGTGAGGTTTTCATGTTAGCTTTTGGTCAAAGATAGATGGAAAGATATTTCACTTCCTTGGTGTATGGAATTTCCGTCCCATTTAGTACTGGTGGTTTTAGGCCTTGTAGAACTCTTTTCTTTAAAAATGGGACTCTAATAAAGTCGGCTCTATTTTTGACAGTTCCGCACGGAGGTTAAGCAACTATTACATGTTTTTAGGCACGTTACCCACCACTATGAAATTACTGGAACAAATCTTCTTTCGTGTGAATCTCCCCTCTTCCTCTTGTAACACTTTACAACGCTTACACCTACCCCTCTCCCCTCAACATGCTGGTTTACGTAATTTCCCAAGGACGTTTCAAAGTTGCCAAAGGCGACTTAACGTTGCGTGAAAACTAGCAACTCCCTTTTGTACCAATTTGTCGGAGATTTTTTGAGTTATGTTGACGTTGACTGCGACTAGAGTCATGTGCAACGTTTCAATAACTTCGTCGAAGCGACTACGACTGGACTGCCCTCTTGCAGACTTCAACGTCTGCAACCACAAATGGACTAATTTCTACACACCATTTATTAATAATTCTGAAATACGTAGCTATCACAAAGTTAATCAAAAAAATGGCTTTTTAAAGTTTCCCATCCACTAAATTTACCAACGCACCTTAGTTTTCCATCAAAAATGGATATTTCAGTTTTAAAAAATAAGCAATCCATCTCATTTTTATGCTAAATAATAATAGTAGTTTACCTAACAAGTGCAGAAAGTGATACTTTACCGCACGCGACGATAGTTGCACGAACGACGCGTAGCAGAGTTCGGGCAAGTCGTCATCAAGGGCGGTAAAGGCACTTTACGCATGTGTTAGATACAAAATTTTACCTACGAGCACCGCGACTTCCTTTAAAATTTGGGAACAAATACATAAATAGGTATATTTTATCTATTTTTTTTGTGATTTTTTTAAGAAAAGAGAGAAAATAAAAAAAAATATTAATTCATTTGTTTGTAAATAATTTTTTATTTTAAATTTTAGAGTGCGGTAAAGTTTTCTTTACGGCACTTGGGCGGTAAAGGGACGTGCGTATCGTCACTGCCATTTAAAATAAATTAATAAGTTGGAGAAATACAAAATGATAAAAAAATATTATTTGCAAGATGTTATTTTGAATTTGGTTAGTAGGTGTGTTGTTGAGTTCTAAAATAATTTATTTACATAGTACACATTTTCATACTGAATTGGGTTAGTTCATGTTTTATGGAGTTTTCAAATAAAATGATAATATTTGCAAAAAAAATAATTGTACTTATTTAAGAGGATACCGTACAGGTGTAAAACGCGGAACAAAACTGAGCCGTTCCTATCAACTTAATATCAAAAAATGCTTCAAATAAATTTTGTCAAAAATTACTTAACATTTATTGGAAACTCATTAATTTTTTGACATTTCAAGTTTTAAGAAAAAAATTCGCCATTTCACATTTTTTTGTAAAAATCAGGGACTTTCCAAGGTATTCTACTCGAAACATTTTTTGAAAAAATGTCTCATTTTTTCTCAAAATTGTTTCTAGTTGTCAGCCTTATGACTCCATACGGCAAACCCATAAAGGTATAACTTAAATAGGGACATTATGTTTACCACAGTTGGGATCAGACATAAGGTAAACAATTTGGCGACGATGCCAAATTTTGCTGAAAGTTGTATCTACGCACGTAATGTTTTTACAAACACATTATTTTTATTAATTTTTTATAATTTACCTGCACTTATGCAAATTCTCTGGTATGTTTTTCAAAACATGGAGAAACACCTTATTTTATATTCACATACATAAAGAAATTGAGGTATATATATTATATATATTATTGCATTTAACTTTCTTTGAATCTTCACAATTTTATATCAATAAAGTGAATAATACTTGAAATCTTATTTCTTCGGTCGAAATATCAGATAAAATACCTGATATTTTGGTCGAAAAAATAAATATTATTATTTTCCAATATATATCGGGAATTAAACCTACAACAACCTGCCAACCTCGCATCTGTGGCTGGTCAGCTATATAATCGTGTATACTCTGCTCCATTCATTATTTGTAGACGCAGTTGTCGTTTTAGTGGAATTGGGTTTTTGGTATATTTTACAGATTATTATTGGACAGTTTTTAATATTTTTTCGATAGATTTTTCAGTGTTTGTGACAATAGTGATATCGAAGAGTGCGTGGTACGCCGAAAACTGGAGATTGCAGATGAAAACCAAACATTTCGCAGGTTAAGTATCGTTTATAGTCATAGTTTTAGTTCTAATTTTAGTCATAATGCTATCGCTGTCAGTGTCTCGTTAAGAAAAAAAACAGTGACAAAGATAGCGCTATGACTAAAATTAGAACTAAAACTATAACTATGCCTTGTATTTGTTGTAATAAATACAAAATGTAATTAATAAATATAGAAAAGAAATTATTTTTTTTTATGATATTTTCGCGACTTTCTAATAAAAACAATATAGTTAGCAACTTTAATTAATTACACTATAATTGGTACAATCAAACAACCCCAGCTGCGACATTTTTGAAAATCCCACATAAGTAGAAAAGAATGTAAGATGTGGGTATTGTATTTATATATAACTAGCTACTTTCACAGTTTTAGTATTATCTATAGTCAGCTCATTTTATTGCCAAAGGTTTTTTTTATAAATACATAGTGCAATTAACTAAGCATTCTGGGTATAAAATATGATGGACAAAATAGGTAGGTAATGCTGGGTTTATACAGAAAAATAAGATAAGCTAAGACATAAACTAAGACATAACATAAAATAAAATAAGAGTTGAGCTTATGACAAACCCTGTTGGTGTTTATACAGAAGAATAACATAAAATAACATAACATGAGACATAAAAAGATGGCCAACGTTTATCTTTTTATGTTATGTTATTTATGTCATGTGAAATCACATTTCGCGCATGATCACGAAGCCATTTTTTACGAGTTTTTACCATAACCCTACTTTTTTTAAGCGTTGGATGTTATTATACGTAAATATTATAAATAAAAAGTTTTAACATACATTCATATATATAAATACATAATAATATAGCGCCGTCCTTAACTAAAAAACAGTAACTCCATAAGGAAATAATTTATTTTGACTGATTTTTAGTTAAGGAAGGCAGTATAATTTAAAAGAAAAATAAAATAAGAAAAACCAACAAAAATTTAAACTACTCTACATAAGATTTTTTTGTATTTAATAAAATCGTAAGGATACTTTTCTATGTGTTAAATATAAACTATAGCATATATTATTTATTTTTAAACAATGAAAAACCATCATTAGCATCTATAATATACTTTTCTTTTTCAGAATATTTCTTTTATTTTGAAATTTTTCACATTGATTTAGCTGTTTTTACAAAACGTTGTGTATATTTTTTCACAATAGTTATTTACCTAACAAGTGCTACTTGCATAAAACACTTGGACCTAAAATTCACGCTGTGCTCAAAAGATACTTTTTCTTACGAACGTGCGGAAAGTAGCACAAAGTACTTTACTTTTCCGCACTAGTACGGTAAATTTACTTTTTCGTACTAATTTTTTAATATCGGAAAAAATTTAAAATGAGGTACAAAATATAACGATGTTCATTAACGTTTTACTTAATTTTTTATTCAAACAAAATAAAAATTTTATTTTTTAAATATAATTTATAATAAATCAGCGACGATTGGTGGCTCGTAGGAAGAACATTGTATCTACGCCTTGTTCGGTCAACTGTATACGTAGGGTAATTTTTTAATACAGTTCTACAGGCACTCCATATTTTGTGTATGACTTGACATTTAATAGATTAAGAACATGTGTGTGCTGTGCTCAAAAGATACTTTTTCTTACGAATGTGCGGAAAGTAGCACAAAGTACTTTACTTTTCCGCACTAGTACGGTAAATTTACTTTTTCGTACTAATTTTTTAATATCGGAAAAAATTTAAAATGAGGTACAAAATATAACGATGTTCATTAACGTTTTACTTAATTTTTTATTCAAACAAAATAAAAATTTTATTTTTTAAATATAATTTATAATAAATCAGCGACGATTGGTGGCTCGTAGGAAGAACATTGTATCTACGCCTTGTTCGGACAACTGCGCAAAAGTACCACTTTCCGCACTAGTTAGATGAATAAATAAGTATTACGTAGGGTAATTTTTTAATACAGTTCTACAGGCACTCCATATTTTGTGTATGACTTGACATTTAATAGATTAAGAACATGTGTGTGCTGTGCTCAAAAGATACTTTTTCTTACGAACGTGCGGAAAGTAGCACAAAGTACTTTACTTTTCCGCACTAGTACGGTAAAGTTACTTTTTCGTACTAATTTTTTTATATCGGAAAAAATGTAAAATGAGGTACAAAATATAACGATGTTCATTAACGTTTTACTTAATTTTTTATTCAAACAAAATAAAAATTTTATTTTTTAAATATAATTTATAATAAATCAGCGACGATTGGTGGCTCGTAGGAAGAACATTGTATCTACGCGTTGTTCGGTCAACTGTATACGTAGGGTAATTTTTTAATACAGTTCTACAGGCACTCCATATTTTGTGTATGACTTGACATTTAATAGATTAAGAACATGTGTGTGCTGTGCTCAAAAGATACTTTTTCTTACGAATGTGCGGAAAGTAGCACAAAGTACTTTACTTTTCCGCACTAGTACGGTAAATTTACTTTTTCGTACTAATTTATTTATATCGGAAAAAATTTAAAATGAGGTACAAAATATAACGATGTTCATTAACGTTTTACTTAATTTTTTATTCAGAATTTTATTTTATATTTTTTATTTTTTAAATATAATTTATAATAAATCAGCGACGATTGGTGGCTCGTAGGAAGAACATTGTATCTACGCCTTGTTCGGTCAAATGCGCAAAAGTACCACTTTCCGCACTAGTTAGATAAATAAATAAGTATTACGTAGGGTAATTTTTTAATACAGTTCTACAGGCACTCCATATTTTGTGTATGACTTGACATTTAATAGATTAAGAACATTTTTTTATGTTTTTTTTGCATCTCTTGAGGGAAATCCAAACATTTCGCATGGAAATGCGCGCGAAAAACTTTACACACGCAATTAGGAAACATAATTGAGAAGCTTTCCATAACTCGGTATCAACTGTTAAGTGTAAAAAATTTTAAATGTATTTTCATAAATATTTAACAAGTCTAAAAATAAAGACCAAATTTATAAATAACGAGTCGCTCCTGTCCGCTTCTAAAAGTTTGGTGGATGGAGCATGTGTGAGAGGGAGCATGCCTTGTGCGTTGCCAGTGTAACATAAAATGATTTTCCCTAAACCTAACGACTCATCGCGTTTCAAAGCGATTTATGAATGATTTGATGGGTCTATTTTAGTTGAAGGTCTTTGGGCAAACCAATCGCGAGCTAATGGGTTTCTACGCACATTCCTTAGCTGGCCCATTTACTTCGTAACCGGACTCTAGTCCCGTTATAAACTTTCATAAATCGGTTCAATCAATATATGCATACGTGTCTGTTGTTTGCATGATTTTTATTACCCTACTCTCCAACTTCTTCTAACATAACTAATTACCTTTTTTAAGTTTAAAAAACTCGCTCTGTATAAATATCAATTAGACACCCCCCAACCAGATGCGTTTTTTTTCTAAACTCTTAAGTTACGTGATAAACTCTCATCTATCACACAAACAAGACAAGATATTCTAACGAGCCGCGCCATCTCGTATTCAAAAGATTAACTATGAATGATCCGTCAAGTGCAGATGATTGATGAAGTTTTGTCTGGCCCTAATATAGACTTTTCACAAACTTGTTTTAATGTTTTTTGTTCTTATATGTTTCTTTATAAAAAGTAGGTCTACAGATAACTATTAGACTCATTAAAATCAATGAATAGAATTAAATTTTCGCATATTATTTAAATTCTAATAGTATTCGTTTCTCTCCGAGATTATAGTCCTTACAAATTATTTGGAAAGAAAATCTTATAAATTGCTCAATAATCTAAAAACGTTTTGAAGATGCGAATTAGCTTTAGCACAAGCAGTTTTAAATTTCGTTTAGGCCCTCAAGCCATATTTAAGCCAGTCCGAGACGAAATCCCACATAATCCGTATTTTAAGTGTTACTTTTCCAGGAGATACGAAATCGAAAGAAAAATCATAAAACGCCCAAAACACTAAAAAAATGTGCGTGTCGTACGGAACTGTCAAAAATAGTACCGACTTCATTAACGTCGCCGATTTTATGCAATGGCGTATCCACGAGGGGTTTTGGGGGTTAACCCCCCCCCCCAGAAGTTCCAACCCAATCTACAATAAATTAATCTTGATCAAGGGCCCCAGGGAGAGCTATAGCTCCCCCACTTTTTTGACCCTCTACTCCGGCTTGTGACGTGTGTTTGATGTGATATATTAAATTTTAAAAATTTTACCGGCGGTGCTATGACGTCATTAATTTTAACAACAGTTTTAGTTTAATTCTACATTATTTTTCTCACCAGCATTCAAAACGTGTAATAAATGACATTCTTTGTATAATTTTTCTTAAAATTTTCATCTACGGCGCATTTATGATTTGGCAACAAATCCCTAATTCATTCGTCTAATTTATTCTACTATTTTATAAAAAACGCAAGAGATCAAAATTTGTAAAGAATTTGTTGTTTTTTATGTCAATATGAAATATTGTTACAACGCGTAAAAAATAGTTTGGTGTAATTTTTTCAAAATTTTTGCCTGCGGCGCATTTATTTTTGTTTCGTATACACTAACTCAACACCTATTAATCTGCCCCTCTCCCTTCCTTCACTTCAAGAGGTCAAGCAATGGGCACCTATCTAATTTTTAAAAATTTGCCATAGTTGATTTTGATTGATTGATAACCTGCGTCGATTTCTGGCTACGCCACTGCTTTATGTACCGATCCAGCAAACACAAATCGTCGGGATTGAATCGGGCCCATTTCGACAACGTCGGCAGTGTGTCGGCATCGGCGACTACACTCTGGTCCGATGTTGGTTAGATTGCAATTTTCACTTTTCGGTCAATAATCGGCAACTGACGGAGGTCCACATTACTACAGTCGACTTTATGCCGACACCACTTTAGGACCGACGATGGTCCGATTGGAACTTTCTTTAATCGGTCGAAAATCGGCAACTGAGCATGGCCCGATTTACTATAGTCGACTTTATGCTAAAGCCCACTTTATTTGCTTTAGAGCCTACGACGGTCCGATTGGAACTTTGTTTAATCGGACGAGAATCGGCAACTCTCGATGGCCCGATTTACTATAGTCGACATTATGGCAACGCAAACCTTATCTGCTTTAGGGCCGATGATGGTCCGATTGGAACTTTCTTTAATCGGACAAGATTCGGCAACTGACGATGGCCCGATTTACTATAGTCGACTTTATGCCGACGACCACTTTATCTGCTTTACGGCCGACGATGGTCCGATTGGAACTTTGTTTGATTAGTCGAGAATCGGCAACCGACGATGGTCCGATTACGTCACCTTAAAATTTTGAAACTGGTTAATAGTTTCTTCCTAGTATGTAGAGATGGCGCTAATGTCATTATGTTTCCTGTACAGTGGAAGATAATATTATATATATAATGAGCAAAGATATTTCAAAACTAGAATGCGGACTTGACAAGATGGTGGTAATTCTCTGCAAGAACCGCCTCTTCTGTCACTTAAACCCCAGCCCGACTGGTTAAGCACCCGCATTATCGAAACTTTGTAGTTTGCCTATGTCGGGCTGCTTTAAGCTACCACCGACGGACCTCCGTCAATCGCCGACGTTGGTCCACTTTAGGAAACCAATGTCGGACTTGAATAGTTTACCGATGTCGGGCCGAGACCAGCTTGCCTACGTTAGACCGACCAAATTATGCAGTTATAGGGGGATGGTCGGTACCATAAGATTAAACCATATCGGACCTTAATCGTACGGCGACAGTGTGTGCTAAGTGTCAGCAGAAAGTAAAATTTACTATTGGTGCGACGACGGGCCACAGTCTAACGCTGCATCGGCATACATACATTGGGCCTACATCGCAAAGCGGACAAAAAATACTGCTGGTCCGATGTCGTAAATCGACGTCGTACCGATGACGACAAATTCGGCAATCGACATCGGACCGACGAAGGCCCGAGGGAACCGTGTTTGCTGGGGATAATTTTCTATTATCAGGTACAGATCGACTTTGAGCTAAAGTCATTGGCTAGTAGCGTAGATATGGAAACTGGATTTCAGCGGGATTTCAACGCCGTTTAAGTATTTTTTTCCCTGAGAGAATTTTGTCTCATAGACACAGGTGCCGATATCTACAGAGTGGGCCAATAATAGCTGCCAAAGTTTGTGATGAGCTTATTATTATACTTATGATAATCGATATCGGCAAAAAAAGCATCAATTTCCACTAAAATCACTGAATTTAAAAATGACATTTATTTTGACACCTGTCAAACCTTGTCGAAATGGCAGAAAAATAATTAATGAAATTGAAGTTTTTGGTAAAGCGAATATCTTCTTTTTACTCTGCTGAAGATATTAAATCGGAAACCGTAAAAAAAGCGACAGTTCTCGTAACTGTCATTTACTGTTACTGTTTACTGAGCTACACTAAATAAAGGTCGATGAACTAAAAAATGTTATTACTTTTGACATCTGTCAAACCCTACCAAATGGCGAAAAAATAATGAATGAACTTGAAGTTTTTGGAAAAGCAAATACCCTTTTTTTACTCTGCTGAATACATTAAGTCGGAAACCGTAACAAAAGTGACAGTTCTGTTAATTGTTATGCGGAAAAACACTGGTGCGATGACACATATTTACAAGTAGTTCATTAATTTTGACGCATGTCAAACCCTATCAAAATGGAAAAAAACTCTTTTAAAATTAAAAAAGTGACACTCAAACTTCACCAGAGGCCGTTGAATTTAAAAATTTTATTTGTTTCGGAATTTGTCAAACCTTATTAGTGTAGTTCGAATCCCCACTCGTAAATATGTGTCACCGCGCCAGTCATAACAGTAAATGACATTTAAGAAAACTGCCACTTTTTTTACGGTTTTCGATTCGATATCGTCAACAGAGGACTAAAAAGCTATTTGCATTTCCATAAACTTCAAGTTCATTAATTATTTTTCCGCCATTTTAATAGGGTTTGACACGTGTCAAAACTAATAATATTTTTGAGTTCATCGACCTCAGTTTAGTTTGAGTCCCCACTCGTAAATATGTGTCATCGTACCAGCAGTTTTTCTCATAACAGTAAATGACAGTTAAGAGAACTGTCACTTTTTTTTACGTTTTCCGATTTAATGTCTTCAGCAGAGTAAAAAAAATGTATTCGCTTTTCCAAAAACTTCAATTTTATTCATTATTTATCCCCCATTTTGCTTTTATGCCGATATCGGTCATAAGCATGATAATAATAAGCTAATCCCAAACTTTGACAGCTATTGTTGTGTCACCTTGTAAATATCGGTACCTGTGTCTATGAGACAAAATGCTCTCAGGAACTGTGCCAATAACATACTTTAACGGCATTGAAATCCCACTGAGATCCAGTTTTCATTTAAATTGTGCGTGGTTCTTTCTGTATGTTCATTAAAAGACATTCGTTTTCTTTCAAACAAAAATTGCAAAACCGCTCACTACTATCTGAATTCCTAAGCATTTTCATTTACCCAAGAGCCCGAGACCGTTAAAATCAGCGCTTGTCGGCATTAAAGACGACTCAAAGTATACAAATACCAGAATTAGAGCTGAAAATCGGCCCCTGAGGACGTTTTCCGCGCTTGCAGCCGTAATATAGTGTCGTCGACTGTATAAAATTTGAAATGGTACACTCAAGAAATTAAAATGACACTGCATGTAATTGTGTTTGTGTAACATTTTAACACCTAAATCTAAAAATATTAAGTTTTACAAGTAGCTGCTAAATTGGTATTTTTTTTAAAAGTGTTGGTTTGAATAACGGGCGCAGCTGGAGATTTAAAGACGCGAGTACAAAAAGCACAGGTAAAGGCCACGAGTTGTAAGTAATATTTTTTTCATGCCTTTAAGAAAAAATTCTAAAAAGAGAGGAAAATACTTACATAAAACTCGAATCATTTTTATTCTATAAATCAACGGCGGTTTTGTATAATCGCATTTCTTTTTAGTCGGTGACCTTACATTTTTGGCCATTTTGATATCTGACCATTTGTTATCTTGTCGTATATTTTATTAAGAATCGTAATAGTAGTTTTCACTAGTGGCTAAAATAGTGCTTTTTTACAAGCGTTGGTTTAAATAACGAGCGCAGAGAGGTATTTAAAAACGCGAGTTAAAAAATCACAGTTTAGGTGCGAGTTCTAAACACTATTTTTTTAATACCTTTATCAAAACTTCTTGCAACACACCATCTTTACACTATAAATCAAGGCGGCTGGTAAATGAAATAACAATGGTATCCATAGCGATGTGCCTTTTTACTTGGTGACGTTCATTGTTGCGACATTTCAATCTTTGATAGTTTGATATTTTGACGATGTTTTTAAATGATTTTTTCGTAAATACTTGGTGAAAACTGCACGGAAAAAAAAATTTCTACAAATGAGTATTTCAGTATGCTCAAAACTGCATCATTGAAATGAAAATCTAGACTTTTATTTTAAACAGATTATTTTAAAATAAACATATTGTTATACTTAAATACAAAATTTAATTTTCTCAAATGTTTTCTTTAATCCAAGTAAAAACTATCTGTATAAAAATTTTATAATTTTTGATTTGAAGCCTAAGATCTTCATTTGGAAATTTACCGAAAACATTAAATTAAAACGGCACTAAGTTTATTATGAAACTCCGTTTATTTTCATTTTAAGAGCATATCTTTAAATTAGGCAAAAAAGTATTTTTTATTTTAAAACATTTCAAATTTTGACATGAGACATAAATTTTGTTCTTTAGGTTCAAAATAAGTATTTAAAATACTAAAATTAAGTATAACCTTCAGATGCCTAATTGAAGAAAATTCTTGTCGTTTTATTCTTAAAATGAACATCTCAAACGCTCGGGGATTCTCGGTTCCGAGGTAGGACGTAAGAGCCTGTCAGTCTTTTATTGTATGTGCATTGCATACAGTTGAATTTCGAGGAAAAGCTCGTCAAAAATCAGAAATTCGGAATTGAAAATTATTGGGAACACCAATTATAGTTTTATTATATAGTTACCTAGGTATAATAAATCCCCACCCTTTTATTAATATTCTCGTCCCTCTTAAAAATATTTTAGTTTAAAGTTGACCTTTGATGAGAATTTTGTGTGTTAAATATTTCGTGAATTGAACGTTTCGTTTTCCGCAAATAATTGAGAAAATTTCAAGATATCGTCATGGAGTCTATTGCTGCTGGTGGTAAGTAGAATCTCAAAAATTTTTTTGAATTGAAATATCCACAGAACTTTTTTAATTTTGATTTTTTAAAACTTTATAATGTCGTAAAAAATAAAAATAGGAATTTTTCTTCCTTTTCTAGACATAAAGTACATTTACCCGCATTACCCCATTTTTTAAATATGTATTTTTGGCAAGACCGCGAATTACGGGGAAATGTACTTTATGGCTAGAAAAGGAAAAAAAATCCTATTTTAATTTTTTATGAGACTATATAGTTTTAAAAAATTAAAATTAAAAAAGTTCTGTGGATATTTCAATTCAATAAAGTAGTTTTTTTATACCTTCATCAAAAACCTGATTTTAATAACTGTCTGCAAATAACTAAAGCATGGCCTTTTTGGTTACCCATGCAAAAAGAAACTTTTGGTCACGGGTGCAAAAAATATTTCTGTCCGTTTTTACCCAAAATTAACGAGAAATAGAGGAAACTAGTAATATGGAACAAATCCAATTATTCTTGCCTAAAAATTAAGCCATCTCCACCAGTTTTCATTAAGTATTTACGAAAAAATTATTTAAAAATATCGTCAAAATATCAAACTTTCAAAGATTAAAATGTAGCAAGAATGAACGTCACCGAGTAAAAAGGCATATCGCTATGGAAACCATTGTTATTTCATTTACTAGCAGCCTTGATTTATAGTTTAAAGATGGTGTGTTACGAGAAGTGCTCTTCTCCCCAAAGGTATTAAAAAAAATAGTGTTAACAACTCGCCGCTAAACTGTGCTTTTTTAGTTTAAATAAGCAGCGAAATATTTAGAAAAGCGAGTAAAAAAAAGCACAATTTAGTCGCGAGTTGTTAATACTATTTTTTTAATTCCTTTATCACAAAATCCAAAAAAAAAACAGGAAAATACTTTTAAAAATCTCGAACGAAGAACACTTCTCGCAACACAGCATCTTTACACTACAAATCAATGCAGCTGGTAAATGAAATAACAATGATTTCCCTAGCGATTTGCCTTTTTACTCGGTGACGTTCATTGTTGCGACATTTTAATCTTTGATAGTTTCGTAAAGACGTGGTAAA
This sequence comes from Oxystoma pomonae, assembly GCA_963921995.1. Taxonomy (NCBI): domain Eukaryota; kingdom Metazoa; phylum Arthropoda; class Insecta; order Coleoptera; family Brentidae; genus Oxystoma; species Oxystoma pomonae. The sequence continues at coordinate 22,649,971 of OY998164.1, read as the reverse complement.
AGAATAATCAGATTATTTCAATATTACTATTTTCAGCTATTTCTCTTTAATTTTGGGTAAAAAACGGACAGAAATATTCTTTTGCACCCGTGATCAAAAATAGTAGTTTTAACAACTAGTGGCTGAAATAGTGCTTTGTTTACAAGCGTTGGTTTAAATAACGAGCGTAGCAAGGTATTTAAATAAACTCTCCTTGAAATAATCCAACCTTTAGTTCCCGAGGTAATTTGCGGTCTTTCCGGTATTTCTCTTTAATTTTGGGCGTGATAAAAAAAAGTCTTTTTGCATCGGTAACCAAAAAGCCATGCTTTAGTTATCTGCAGACAGTTACTAAAATCATGTTTTTGATGAAGGTATAAAAATTTTTTTAAAGATTCTAATTGCCACCAGCAATAGGCTCCATGACGATATCTTTAAATTTTCTCAATAACTTGCGGATAACGGAACACTCAATTCAGGAAATATTTAACACATTTTATTAACACTTATAAAAGTCTCATCAAAGGGCAACTTTAGACTAAAATATTTTTAAGAGGGACGAGAATATTAAAAAAAGGGTGGTGGTTTTAACTAGATAATAAAATTATAAAATTGGTTTTTCCAATAATTTTGAATTCGGAATTTCTGATTTTCTTCAAAATTCGCCTGTGTGCGGCGCGGCGGTTAGTGTAGTTAGTTAGATCTACTATGTTTTAATCTGTGTTTTTTTTAGTTGATTCTTAGTTTATAAGTTAAAGTAAAACTTTCGTATTGATCATCCGAAATTTAAAATTAAAGTTTTTGGAAAGCGAAATATTCGCATTATGTCAAAACTGATATTTCTTTGAAATTGAGGAAGAGGACAGTTTTGAAAAATTGAGAAGTTTGCTAAATAGCCTTATTCTCTTAACGCATCCGTTATTAAAATCGGTTAAGAAGTAAGAAAGTTCTAGAATTTTACGTTTGATGCTTTTTGTGTGGTCAAGACTGTCTCCCTATAAGTCATTTTCTTTTTGACGGGATGCAGTTTTGTCAAGAATGATCAGGATATAAAGATTTTAAGCCTTTTGGCAAGCTAAAAATGTTATGCGCCCAATGTCCAAAATGACACGTAAAATTCAAGACGTCGAATAGAAGATGACTTATAATGGGACACACAAGGAGCATCGTAACACTACAGAACTTGCTTATTTCTTCTTCCGATTTAAATAAAGGAAACGTGTTTATACGTTAAATGAATAAGGCTATTTAGCTAACAACTTATCTTTTTTACAGTGGCTCAAACATTTTTTTTTCAGGAAGGGTTAAAATGATCCACATTTTAAATCTGTTCGCACTTTTAAATTTTAAATAAATTTCAGTTTTGACATCGAGGGTATATAGTTTAAAGTTTCTCTTCTTAAAAATAATTTACATTTCAAATTTCCGATACTTAACTAATATATAAAGTTAGGATTTTTTTTGGAATACCTTATTTGCCTTATAATATATATAAAGGGTGTTATATAAAAAAAAACCTTGCAGACGTTGATTCTGCTAACTAAAAAACACCAAAAACTATTTGTAAAAATGGAAAAAACCTTTTTTAAACGGTCGCTTAAAGGGTCAAGCGCAAGATTTGATATTTTTAGGTAGATATCACCTTGTTGAAAGTTTCATGTTTGAAATTAAAATAATTTTAATAAGTCTTGGGTCTTGCCCTAAAACAATTTTCAAAAATATCCCGCTCCCAATCACAATTGACGTGTCCTTGAGTTTTACCGCAGTTTCTTTTTAAATAAGATTTCGTATCCTTTACTATATTCGTTTCTTTTCTAAAACGTAAGAAGTTATTGTAGAAAATGGAAGTAGACAATATATTTTGTATTTTTATATACCTGTATATTTTTTTTTGACTTCAGTAATTATTATTAAATCCCACAGATAAAACACTTCGGTATCCTCAATGGGAGTTACCATTCAGGAATATGGATGATAACAGGTTAATGAAGCTGTCCCCCACTCAAAATTAAAAAAAAATATTAGACTTATTTGCGCAGTATCGCGCAACCACTTTTACCTTTTGCAACCATCTGAACGTATATTCTTTAAAGTCATACGATCCGGTCTTTCTCTCGTGCGATGGGATCTATCACCTCCGCCGATCGAAAAGCACTTTAGGAAGCAATAAATTTAAAAAAAAACCTCTTTATTACAAGTGTCACTAGATTCGAGGAGTTGCTGCGCAAAATGTTTTAATAACTGCGGAAAACACCCCACCCACAAAAAAATACTCATTTTCCATACGGTTGCTGCGCAAAAGATAAAAGTGTTTGCACAAAAGATGCGCAAATAAGTCCATTTTTTTAATGTGGGAAGGCAGCTTAACTGACTTGATGTTAACTCCCTTTAAGGATACAGTGCTTTTTCTATATTTTAAAATAAGAATATGAATTCTTTGTTTAAATAACCCATGTACTTAAATTGAAAAATATTATTTTTTTTTTTTAGAATAATATTTTTGCTGTTAGGTTACGCACTTAATTAATTTTAAAATATAATAAAAATAATATTTTCAAAATAAGTATACAGACCGCTTCAAACTACTGCGAACATAGGGGGAATCAAGTCCAATTTACTCTCCGTGCCGTACGACCGAGGTGGATTCGAAGCACGCTGCAGTGTTATCTTTTGGAAATTCATTTTGTTTTTATATTTCTGCCTTGCTCGAGAAACAGATGGGTAAGTTCTTAATTGAAATAATACATTTTTAAAACCAAAAATGGATGTCTACGAAGTTGCCGAAAAAGTGCAGATGGTCAAATGGTCAAATCGTCATAACCCAACACACGTTCGATATTGGTCGAGGGAAAATTTGCATTTGTATTTTGACGTAAGAACACAGTATCCCCAAAAACTAAATGTTCGGGGGGGGGTATTATAGGGGAACACGTAATTGGGCCATTTTTTATTAACGGCAATTGCAATTTGAATGGTCCTAGATACTTGGATCTACTGCAGCAGCACATTATTCCAACTACTAGGCAGTTGTAAGATTTGGTGAAACATGGTTTCAACAAGATGGTTGTTCCGCTCACAATGTTGGCCTTGTTAGGGAATATCTTGATAATGTATTTCCTAATCGGGTTATAAGTACACGGGGAACTATTTTATGGCCAGCTCGATCTCCCGATCTTGCTCCTAATGACTTCTATCTGTTTTTGAAGAAGCTTTTCAAATTATCACCCCTAACATGCTTGGAAACGTTAGAAGGGGTTTTTATAGTAGGCTCGGATATTGTCTAGCCGAGCAAGGAGGACTTTTCGAACATTTGCTTTAATTTTTTTTTGACTGGGAGAATCTTTTTGGTTTTTAGAATGTATTATTTTATTTTGAGAACTTGCTTTTATTTTGTTTCTCCTTATTATTTTCATTGTAACACGTCGTCACTGATAAATCTGAGCAGTTGACAATAAAACGCTCTTATTTATCAGTGACCAAAAATAAGAAAATTACGTTATAAAAATTTGCGTATTTATTGACCAAATTCCGGTTTCATTGACTACGCTCTACACAGCACCGTGGTTAGAGGCGTACTAAATACCAAAGGAAAGTCATGCAAGTGGTGATCGCAAGCCTGAGTATTGGTTGCTTCACTGATAGGCGTGCGGTGTCTCTGCATGTACGTACACTGGCAAATTAGACTTCTTTCGCCCTATGTTCGCAGTAGCTTAAAGCGGTCTGTATAAAGACAGGTCTATATCTTAAATATGAAATAAAATATAATTGATTTAAGATGAAAATGCGAATAACAATGTTTAGTTTGAGAAAGGCATATTCTCAAATAGAAAAATAACTAGGTCTCGCTGCACTCGTTATTTAAACCAACGCTTGTAAAAAAAGTACTATTTTAGCCACTAGTTCTGAAAACTACTATTTTGCGTTATTTTTCTTTAAATTTGGGAATGTTTTTTTTGCATCCGTGATCAAAACAAAAAGTTATTTTGCACTAATAATAAAAAAAAAGCCATCGGACATTTTCTAAAATCATGTTTTTGATGAAGCTATCAATAAATAGTAGTTTTTACAACTAGTGGCTATAATAGTGCTGTTTTTTACAAGCGTGGTTTTAAAGAAGAACGAGTGCAGCGAGTTTTTTAGAAACGCGAGAAAAAAAAAGCATTTTAGCCACGAGTTGTAAGCAATATTTTTTAAAATACATTTATCAAAAAATCCAAAAAACGGAGGAAAAAACAAAAACTAGAACACAATAATACATTAAACACCTAGGGACCAAAGTGGTAATATTTATCCCAAAGTGAAAATTTTGTATCCTGACTGGAGGGCTACGGGCTAAAATTCGTGTGATAAAAATACACTTTTGTCACGTGGTTTATAATATACTTACTATATTTTGCACTTTTAAGATTTTGATTTTCCTAAAAAAAAATAGATTTTTACGTCTCATTCATTGCGGACGGCACCCACGTAAAACAAGATGCAATATTTTACATTTACCTACTAAATTGCAATTGCGATTTCGTAACCTATCAAATGCACGACATTAATATGTATTCTCTTTTGTTACAGGTAAAGCTACGCAGCTATATAGCTGAAAGCCACTCGAAATGACACCTTGCGCGCGAATTAGCTAGCTGCATGTAGCTGGCTGCTTGAAACTCAATAGGTTCGCAGGTAAAGAGAGGTATAATTAAAACTGCATGAAACATACACGGTGTTATTTTACCCATACCATAAATTTAAATCACATAATCATGCCTGAAAACGGGGGAATGCAATACACATATTTTTTTCAGTGGGATAGCAACAAAGGGGGCAGAGGGGTTCTCGCAAGATAAAAAATTATTTAAATAAGTTTTTGGCCAGCATACAAATGTTAGTTTACTCACGAATAATACTGATTTTACGACTCAACGATCTCAACACGATTTTAATGGCTCATTTACGGTCCTAGGATAATAATAAAGCTACACTGAGAAAAATAATAGGCTACGAGAACTCAAATATATGTTCTCCTAGACCCAGCCGTGTTGCCAATAGAGGACAGCCCAGATCTCTGGGCTGTGAGAACCTGGTTCAAGGGATTGCAGGGAAACACTGTTCGTATGTTGTGGTAACCCAAAATATGCATATCACTGGATGTATTTTTTTGGCCATTTGGGCTGCTCAACATCTGGGTTGTGATGACTCATGGTCTGGGACGGGAGAACCCTGCCTTTGGGCTACCAGAACTCAGCACCTGGGTTGTGGTAACTCATGATCTGGGCTGGGAGAACCCTGCCTTTGGGCTACCAGAACTCAGCACCTGGGTTGTGGTAACTCATGGTCTGGGCTGGGAGAACCCTACCTTTGGACTACCAGAACTCAGCATCTGAGTTGTAGTATAGTCAGTCGGGGTAACTTTGAACCATTATGGGTAACTTTGAGCCACTTGGAAAATTCAGTTTAGACACATGAAAAGTTCCAACATATAATTTTCCAAGTTGCTCAAAGTTAACCGCACTGGTTCAAAGTTACCCCAAATGACTGTACTAGTATTTCGAAAAAAAAATAAAACTTATTTTTATTTTATTTTTATAAGAAACTGCAAGGCTAATAGTAGTTTTAACAACTAGTGGCTAAAATAGTGCTTTTTTTACAAGCGTTGGTTTAAATATCGAGCGCAGCGAGGTATTTAAAAACGCGAGAAAAAAAAGGCCCGGTTTAGCCGCGAGTTGTTCACACTATTTTTTTTAAATACCTTTATCAAAAAATCCAAGAAAAACAGGAAAATACTTTTAAAAATCTCGAACGAAGAGACCTTCTCGCAACACACCATCTTTACACTATAAATCAAGGCGGCTGGTAAATGAAATAACAATCGTTTCCATAGCGATGTGTCTTTTGACTAGGTGACGTTTACTATTGCGACATTTTAATTTTTGACAATTTGATATTTTGACGATATTTTTAAATAATTTTTTCGTAAATACTTGGTGAAAACTGGTGGAAATGGTTTAATTCTTAGGTAAGAATGATTAATTTTTTTCAATATCACTATTTTCCGCTATTTCTTTTTAACTTTGGTTAAGAAACGGACATTTTTTTGCACCCGTGATCAAAAAAAAAAAGTTTTTTTGCATCGGAAACCAAAAAAGCCATGCTTTAGTTATCTGCAGACAGTCAATAAAATCATGTTTTTGATAAAGGTATAAAAAAAAATGTTTTACCCGACGAAATAAATGCGAATGCAAAGAAAAAAATCTTAATTTTCATCTCCAGCACGAACGCTACTAGAGATAAAAAAATAGCGTCAACTAGGGAGAATTAAAAATGTGGATCGTATTTTTCTAAAAAACAAAGATTTTGTGATTTAAAAATTAAACAAAATCCAACGAAGCCTTGACTCTCAAGTTTTCCCGGCTGACTGTATATAAAATATAATGAATAAATAGTAACTAGTAGAAAGTATAGAATTTAAAAGGACATTCTAAAGAAATCATTACTTTTTCTGACATATTTGTACATGTATTTTGTTACTTTAAATGAAACACCGTGTATTTTGTGTAATTTTTATAGCTAAGCAGGCTTTACCCTTGCCAACAATGCTAAATAACTCAAAAACTAAACGAGATTTTTTAAATTTCTTTTAAATTCAAAAAAAGCACACAATAAACAAGGTGTTACGTTAAAAATAACAAAACATATCTATGCAATTTGTAAATTATAAGTGTCAAATTTCAGATATCACAATAAGGTTTATAATGGATAACCCCTTCATAAAAAAAACTTTAAAAAAATCTAAAATATTGTGTTTGGAAATGTTTAACTGTGAAAAACATAAACAAAATCAAATATTTTTACTGTTGTTTTTGTGGGTATAGGATTATAGGCAAAAAAGAAACACTTATTTTTCTTTGGTACGTTTCGGACTTTATTAGTCCTTTTTCAACCTTAGTCAACTAATGTTTCATTGACTAAGGTTGAAAAAGGACTAATAAAGTCCGAAACGTACCAAAGAAAAATAAGTGTTTCTTTTTTGCCTATAATCCTATACCCACAAAAACAACAGTAAAAATAACAGTCTAAGGATACAAAATGAACAAAAACAAAATCAAATATTTCAATATAAATATGGTGTTTTAAAAACAAAACCTAAAGGCTGAACTATAACGCTAAAGCCGTCCCTAAGTCTAATTTTCTCAGGAAAATGACAGATATATATATAGTTGTAAATTAGGCTTAGGAAAGAGTTAGCGGCGTTAGTAAATCTCAGCCAAACTGTTTAAAATACAAAACAGGCCCTATACATTTCGCACTCCACACTTTCATATTATTTCGAAAATACAATAAAACACGTTAATACTTTTCATTCATGAACCTGCCGCTGCACCGGCCAGGATCATCACAACTGGAAATGAAGTAGAGATGTCATGTTCACTATGATCGAATCACTTGCGAGTATTGAGTGATCGAATCATGTTTGCTCGATATGATTCCATCAGTGAAATGAGTCAAATGAGCGACGAAGACAGAATGAATCAAACGAGTGAATCAAATCGGAATGGATCAACGACTGACTGACCCACTGTGGCGATACACTGAATCAGTCGGAAATAGGTCGATCATTTCGTTCATTCGTTTCTTTGATTCGAATTCCTGCGCGCGGGGTAATCTGTATGAAAATATAGATATATTGGGCAGCAGAGTATGTTGTATATAGCTGCATCTTGCATCGACCTTCTTTTTTTTTGGTCACTTCGTTCAGTACAAAATGATCGACTTACCCATCTCTAAAATGAAGCTAGCAAATGCCAGAAGCAACCCTCAAGCCCGAATATGTGCAAAACTGGACATTCGGCAATTACCGACTATAATCGGATTTATCGTGGCCCAGACCGTGAATTACCGAATTACCACAGACCCAAAAAGTTTATACATGAAACTGGGGCTGGGGCAATTCTATGCATGAATTATGGTGGCCCACGACTTGCTGAGTTCTCCCAGCTAAATTCAAATGGTTTGGGACAATCATACCGTGTGCTATAGTAACGCACGATGTGAGTTCTGGTAACCCCAAATTTTCAACCCACGGCCGTGGGTTGGCCCCGTTTTCTCAGTGTAGACGTAAACCACAAGATGGCGTGACAAGCGACGAAACTTTATTTTATAAGAGCACTAATTGATGCAAATATGTCAATTATATTTCTTTTTAGGTTAAGAAGGTTGTTGACTTAAGAGTGTTCGCGTTTGATATTTTAAATTATTTCTGATATTTTTGATGATATTTTCATTGGTCGTAGGTAAAGTATAGTACGCTAACTCGCATGTTATGGTCATTACACGCTCAGATAAATTAAGACACTCGACTACGGCTCGCGACTCAAACTTCATCTTCGCGTTTAATAACCATCATAACATGCTTGTTATGTAAACTACTATTTTAAAGGCCCTTGAATTATAAGCCTCATCTTATCAAATCGATATTAAACAACAACAAGCACCTGATATTTTTGATTTGGCAGTTTGAATTACCACGGCCCGTATTCATCAATTTCGGGGAAAGGAGTGCTCCCGGGAATTAGAAATTCATCTGGGTGCTTATTCTTGATAGTCCAAGCAATCTATCCAAGTTCCAATGCTTTAGTTCGGAATCGGAGCGGACAGGATGAAACTTTGAGGGTAGTTAGGGCCTATATAAAGAAGCTTAAACACAAGTTTTAGACTTCATCCCCCGGGAGGTTTTTCCGCCATCTTGGATTTAGGTGTGCATTTACTTTTCGCGATTTACGGCTCAAATATGCAGTTTACGGAAAAGTATGCCCAGTGATTTATTGTAGATAATAAGATTCCTTATCGAAACTATGGGTATAAAAAAATTCATAAATTCATTATTTAAACAATTATGATCATTTTAGTGAAAAATTTAGGGGTTGAACTACTGTTTTTTGACTTTTTTAGCCTTTCTGTGCCATTTATGAAAAAATATAATCAGGAGATAAATGTAGACCTTGAAAAGCTCTACCATATTTATCTCTAAACTTTTTTGCGTATCATTCTTCATTTTCGCAGTGCAGCGCTCCGAATTCGCGCGCGCTCACCCCCAGCGCCTGAAAGTCGAGCGTGGTGCGGCTGATATTATAAACCGAATCTCGCAGAACTACTTTGTTATAAGAGAAGGCTCAATGAAACTTTGTGAGTAGTTTGGGTACATAAGCGAGAAGATAAATCTACGTTTTAGACTTCATCCCCCAGGAGTTTTTCCGCCATCTTGGATTTGGGGGTGCATTTGTTTTTCACGATTTGCGGCTTAATTATGCAATTTACGGGAAAGTAGGTCCAGTCATTTCTTGTAAATAATAAGATCCCTTATCGAACTGTGTACATTAAGCAATTAATAAATGCATTATTTAAACAATTACGAGCATTTTAGTGCAAAATTTAGAGTTTGAAGTACAGTTTATACATACGAAATGAAGTTGAACACGGTAACTTGTTTCTTGCAATGTTTATCATTTATATTGAATATTATTTATAGTTAAAGTAAGGCTCGTGGCATATCGGACAAAGCGTTTTTGTTTCTCACTTCATTACGACCAGGCCTCCAACATCTAATGGAGAATCCAGACACCTACAGACCCGTTTCATCTTTATTAGGAATCATCAGGGAGTCATAGGATTGTACCTGGCAGTTGAAGCTACACAGCTACAGTGACCTTATACTTTTACAGGTTTCTTCTTTATAACCTGCTGAAAGGTACAGGATTCTGTATTTACGGACTACTGCACTTTTCAATTTGATGTTTTTGTTTCTCGGTTTATTCGACAGGTGGCGCACACAGCTTCCACGTCCCCGCGGATTACAAACTTTTTGTTTTAAATTCGAGAGGTGTGCGTGGTTGCCTGTGTAGCTTCAACTGCCAGGTACAATCCTATGACTCCCTGATGATTCCTAATAAGGATGAAACAGGTCTGTAGGTGTCTGGATTCTCCATTATATATTAGTGAGAAACAAAAACGCTTTGTCCGATATGCCACGAGTCTTACTTTAATTTTTAGTCGCGGACACGAGATTCACTTGTTGTTTTTTTAATTATTTATAGTCATTCATAGTATATATAACCGTGAAAATACAGTATATTATTTTACGTAAAAACTTTTTGGCGTGGAATGTACCTCGTTTCAGATTTTTCAGACATGTTTTTCAGGAGATAATGTTAATATTGTGCAGTTTTCATAGTGCACCTGATCTGACGGAAAATTTTAGAGATAAAAACCTATTTCGACGTTGACTGTAGAAGTGTGAGCATCTTCCAGATCGCTTTCAATATGAACGAAAACGCGGAAAATTGTTTTATTTGCGATAAGTGCCTTAATTTGTCCGAAAATATTTATGTGAAAACAAGAGGCGTACAATCGTTGCTTCAATCAGCTGAAATAAGAGGTAAGACAACAAGTTACAAATAATTTCTTAGTCGTTTTATACACGGTTCGATAAAAAATCTTATTATCTACAATAAAGAATCAGACCGTAGACAAATGCAACTCTAAATCCAAGATGGCGCAAAAACTTATCGGGGAATTAAGTTAAAAACTCGGATTCGAATTCTCACTAACGTTTTCGAACTCTTCGCAGCGTTTTCATTTTTTTCAAGACTTATCTTTTTGCACTAATTATATTTTATGATAAACGATAAATTGTAGCTGAAAAAATTAAAAGCTGTCCTTCAAACTCAAAATTTTGCACTAAAATGCACGTAATTGTTTAAATAATGCATTTATTAATTGTTTAATGCACATAGTTCGATAAGGGATCTTATTACCTACCAGAAATGACTGGATCTACTTTCCCGTAAATTGCATAATTAAGCCGCAAATCGCGAAAAACAAATGCACCCCCAAATCTAAGATGGCGGAAAAAACCCTAGGGGGATGAAGTCTAAAACGTAGATTTATCTTCTCGCTTATGTACCCAAACTACCCAAAGTTTCATTGAGCCTTCTCTTATACCAAAGTAGTTCTGCGAGATTCGGTTTATAATATCAGCCGCACCATGCTCGACTTTCAGACGCTGGGGGTGAGCGCGCGCGAATTCGGAGCGCTGCACTGCGAAAAAGTTAAAAGATAAATATTATAGAGCTTTTCAAAATCTACATTTATCTCCTAATTATATTTTTTCATAAATGGCACAGGAAGGCTAAAAAAGTCAAAAAACTGTTGTTCAACCCCTAAATTTTTCAGTAAAATGATCATAATTATTTAAATAATGAATTTATGAATTTTTTTATATTCATAGTTTCGATGGAGAATATTATTATCTACAATAAATCACTGGACATACTTTTCCGTAAACTGCATATTTAAGCCGCAAATCGCGAAAAAGTAAATGCAACCCTAAATCCAAGATGGCGGAAAAACCTCTCGGGAGGATGAAGTCTAAAACTTGGGTTTAACCTTCTTTATATAGGCCCTAACTACCCTCAAAGTTTCATCCTGTCTTCTCCGATTCCGAACTAAAATTCTAGATTGCTTGGACTATGACGGGTAGGGAGTAGAAGAGACGAGAGAAGTAGGCGAGGTTTACTAAAAATTTGGCGACACTATATTCTTGCGAAAAAGTTAAGAGAGGGAGCTGCTCCCGAGAGAGCAGCCATGTTCTCTTAGTAAGACCCAGTAGTAGAGGCCGATCCCCGGGTTTTTTAACCTAATTTTTATATTGATTTTATCTGTTTTCATTTTTTCTGAGTAAAAGCGTAATCATACAAGGGTAAAATGAATGTTGAAGACTTCAACAACATAATTTTAAATGATGTTATAGTGGAAGACGCTCGGGAAGACGTGGAAGATACAGTGGAACAACTAGGGGTTCCAAGGGATGTTTTGATCTAACAGAACATTAATATGAAAATAACTCTGTGTTTCGGAATTCCATTGTCTATATATTATTTATACACGACGTTTCGATCAGTACAATCTCTGATCGTCTTCAGGTGCAAACTACTGGTAGTTTGTCTATATATAGACAATGGAAGTCCGAAACACAAAGTTAATTTCAAATACATCATTGTCTCAAACTTTCAAACAAGAACATAAATATGTCCGATTACTCGGATATTTCTTTCCATAAAATACTGCTTGCCGCATAGGTATGTGAATGTAGCAGAGAAAGTTTCCCTGTACACATATTGGGTCTAGCGTAGACAAATTCTATAAGCAGATCTTTTTGTTGGGTCAAAATGTGTTGCGTTTCGATTGGTCGCACAAACCGGCAACAGTGTTCTCAGGGACTCGATTGACCCACTCACTCCCCATATCTCAAGAATGCGGATATTTTCTCCCGGGGAGCGTGAGCTAGGGATCAATCCTCGGGAGCTCCCGGGGATTCTCCCCTCTCTTACTTTCAAGAATAAGCACCCTGATTGGCCGAATTCTAATTTTTTCTTCACATTTGTGTCAGTTTTGGCAGTAATGACATTAGTTGTGAGCGATTTTGCTCTCCTGCCTTATACGATAAGAGCAAACTGACGGCAAAACCGCTCACGAACAAAGTCATTAGTGCCAAAACAGAAGACAGAATAGTGTCAGAAAACTGATATATTGACCAATCAGGTGCGTTTCTGATTCGCGGGAGCATTCCCTTTCCTGAAATTGAAGAATACGGACCCAGAGCAACAAAGTAAAAATAAACCTGTCGGTCAAAACACTACCTTGTCAAAAGCAATTTTCATCTCACGTTAAGTTTTGAGGTGTTTCCCGCACGCCTGTAGAAAAAATAGTGTACCTAACATGCGCGTAAAGCGACTTTTGGCGTCGTTCGGCCATCTGCAATCGAGTGCGGAAAAGTGGCAACTATTCTCATTCCTTTTTCTTTTCGTTGGTTTTTTTTTACAAAGTTTATTAAATATTTCTGTCAAAATCACAGCAAAATTGGTCTAGACACGGGTTTTAGAAAAATAAATATACCATCTTTAAAATATAGATTTTTGTTTTCGATATATCGCCAAACACCATTTAGCGTAAAAAGTAAAATCCACTATGTCGCCCTTTTCTGGGAGGCTATTTTTGGAAAATATTCTGAAAACTTTAAATAGCAACTTCCTATTTTGACATCATATTTGAATTCTCGGTGAAATTCTCATTCCAATGTTACTTTAATAGTTTTCGAGATATTTGCTTTCGAAATGTCAAAAATGCAATATCTTAGAAACTAAAGAAAATATCTCTATTGTGTTTGATATCGATTTTAAGGGTTTTTTAAGAGGAATTAAAAAATGACAGCAGTTTGGCGATGGCACATTTTTATTTACAGTTTATTGATTTTCAATGATTTTAACGTTTATTATTCAATTAATAAGAAGTACTAGGTCAAATCGTCAATTTATTGTCATTTTTTAATTCCTTGAAAAACACTTGAAATCGATATCAAACAAAAATATGCCAATATCTCGAAAACTAGTAAAGTAATCCTTATGATATGGGGTACCATTGGAATAAGAATTTCAGCGAAAATTCAAATATGAAGTCAAAATAGGAAGTTGCTATTTAAATTTTTCAGAATATTTTCCAAAAATAGCCTCCCAGATAAGGGCTACATAGGGGATTTTACTTTTTTCGATAAATGGTAGTTGGCGATATCTCGAGAACAAAAATCTATATTGCGAAGATGGTATATTTTTTTTCTTAAAACCCCTCTCTAGACCAACTGTGCACAGACATGTGGCCAGAGCTAGTAAAAAATCAGGCACAGCCAGGCAAAATTCGACAATGTTGAAAATTTGTTATTCATCGAATATCTCGCAAGGCTCGTCCGACATAGGTACGACCGTTAAAATTTTCTTTGTTTATTTCAAATCAGGCTGATTTGAAATTATTTATTGGGAATTTTAAATCTTAAAACAAATCCATTGTGCGTGTTTCCATTGTGATCTTAAAATGTGGTTTCACAAAGCGCTGCTAATTAATGGCCAGAAAAGCAGCCGGAAGGGTAGACAAACGTAAATAATAATTAAACAAATCCAAAGACAATCTTTAATTCGTGGCTCTTGTTTTTGGCTGCTTTAATAAGTTTTGTATAAATATTATTCTATATAGCCCAATAGCGTTAGATCTCAAAACTATAGTGGATTTTTCCGGATGAAGCTGGATTTTTGATAGATGTACCCTTTTACTAATTTGTAAAAAAGAGTTTGCCTCTGATAGACCGGCGGTACGTGACTAGTTTCTTGCAACGTTTTTCTAATGCATGCCAATCATATATGTGATTGCACTTACCGTAAGTGTACCAGAGATGGTCAATTTTTGCGGTCGTCGTGGGCAGAAGGGTGCGCGAATCGATTTTCAAAATGCAAAAAAAATCGATGTCCTTGAACTAAAAATAAAAATTTAAAAAGTACTATAGGGCAAAAAAATGTATGGCATGCAGTTCCCGCGCAATTTTTTGACATCTTCGAACGATTTTAAAATGCATGCAAATGTGTTTTATGGTAAATTTGAACTGCCAACCGACGATTTACTAATTGGCATGCAGTTTGATGTTAATTACTGGAAAAATGCAAAAAAATTTTGGAATCTCCGAACTATCTTAAAATGTTTGGTAATTTAAATAATATAAAATTTGCAATACAAACGCATTCAATTGGCATGCAGTTTTGTAGTAAAGGTTATGGAATTTTATTTCAGAAGTGCAAAAATATCAGGTTTATTTGAACAATATGTTTAATGACAAATATGGAGCAGCTAATGACTACTTACCAATTGGCATGCAGTTTGGTAAGGCAGAAGTTTATGAAAATAATTGCCGAAAATGCAAAAAAAAAAACAGAATATCTTAGAACGATTTTAAAATGCATCCCAATAAGTTTTATGCTAACTTTATAGTACCAAACAACGATTGCCGAAAATGCAAAAAAAAACACAATATTTTAGAACGATTTTAAAATGCATGCCAATATACCTTATCAAAATATTGCAATACCAAAAGACGATTTACCGATTGGCATGCAGTTTGGTAGTACAGAAAGCTATGAAAATTATCGCCGAAAAGGCAAAAAAACACAATATCTTAGAACGATTTTAAAATGCCTACCAATAAATTTTATGCTAACTTTATAGTAACAAACAGCGATTGCCGAAAATGCAAAAAAAAAACACAACATTTTAGAACGATTTTAAAATGCATGACAATATACCTTATCAAAATATTGCAATACTAAAAGACGATTTACCGATTGGCATGCAGTTTGGTAGTGCAGAAAGCTATGAAAATTATCGCCGAAAAGGCAAAAAAATACAATATCTTAGAACCATTTTAAAATGCATGCCAATATACTCTGTCAAAATGTTGCAATACCAAAAGACGATTTACCGATTGGCATGCAGTTTGGTAGTGCAGAAGGCTATGGAAATTATTGCCGAAAATGCAAAAAAAAAATACAAAATCTTAGAACGATTGCATGCCAATAAATTTTATGCTAACTTTATAGTAACAAACAACGATTAACCGATTGGTATGCAGTTTTGTAGAGGACGACCTTAAGAAAAATTATCATAAAAGTGCAAGAAATTTACTGGTAGGTACTAGCATTTCACCCGCTGCGTTGCTAGCGTCGAAATTAATAAAAAAAAATGAAAATACACGAGTGGAGTAGAAGGTAATAAAAAATTGCATGAATTATTGAAAAAAATATATTTTTTTTTATTCTGGGCTCCATATTTTAGTTGGTCAATATTTTTATCAGATGTAGAGGGGGAGGGGGTGATAAAAAATTTCAAAAATGAATAAAAAAGACACTTTCTTCGATTCCGGGCTTCATTTCCTTCAATTTGATAACCCACAACCAATAATTTAACACATCAAAATTTGTATCAAATATGGGGCATAATCCCCCCTATTATTAGGGAGGTTGGTAGAAAAACGCTGAAACATGTGTCCATCTATTTTATTAGTAGAGTCTATAATATCAATTTCTAAACCTCTGTGACTTTTTTGTTCTGAGATATAGAAGATCCCTTTACCATTTTCGAAATGGAATTCTACCCCCTTTTTCCAGCCCCAGTTAAAATTTCAAAAAACGCCAAAATATATGGAGAGAGACAGAGTATATTGCATTTTAAAATCGTTCTAAGATATTGTCTTTTTTTTGCATTCTCGGCAATAATTTACATAGGCCTCTGCACTTCCAAACATCGTCTTTTGGTATTTCCACATTTTAATAGAGTATATTGACAGGCATTTTAAATTCGTTCTACGATATTGTATTTTTTTGCATTTTCGGCAATAATTTTCATAGTCTTCTGCACTACCAAACTGCATGCCAATCGGTAAGTCGTCTTTTGGTATTGCAAAATTTTGATAGAGTATATTGACATTCATTTTAAAATCGTTCTAAGATGTTGTGTTTTTTTTGCATTTTCGGCAATAATTTTCATAGCCTTCTGCATACCAAAATATCTTGGCATGCATTTTAAAATCGTTCGGAGACACCTGGAATTATTTGTGGGGAATTTTGACGCCGGCAAATATGTTAAACAACGCAGAATTGGATGCCATTTTTTAAACTCGCCTTTCTCCTCATTATCGATAACCTACTTTATTGAAATGCATTTTAAGATCGTTCGGAGATACCTATTTTTTTTGAATTTTTCCAGTACAGTCGATCTTTGCAATAAAATAAAATGAACAAGGTATGTCCCCATCCCCTTACCAACCGATATTAATTAATAATATTAACATCGGTTGGTCAGGTGGTGGGGACATACGTAACTTGTTGATCCTTCTGTGTGTGTGTCTTTTTGACCATAATAAAGGCTGATACGGTACTATCACTTTTCTAAATGTTATTACTAGCAAAATATGAGATTATAAATGTAAATTATTTGATTTAATAATTTGTTCATGCATGCGACGAAATAATGCTAAAAGTAAGCGCTTTTTGTCACTTACAAAAAGGGCCGTAATTTCTTCGCAATTATAATGAACCAGAATGATTGATCAGCGGATAGGAATATAAATATTACTTATAATATCTGGTTTATGCTTTACATGCCGTAAATGTCATTTAATGCAATTTTCGTTAACAGATATGAGTTCCTCACATCAAAGAACCTATAAATCGATATTAAAAGTCATTCATTTCCTTAAACGAAATAAAAATAAACCTATACATTGATATCAGGCTCCATCAATTTGTCTCTACACAAAAAATAAAGAAATCAAATTTAGCCATTGGCCGCTATTTTGGATTTTGCGTTGAATATCTCAACACGCTCAACATTTTCGAGATGTCATCCGGCGGATTCATAATCTGGGGAGTCTCAGCTTTCATATGACACCATAAAATCTACTATGGTAACTATGTTGGGAATTTGGAACCTTTGGTTGCACTAAAACAAAATTATGATTGTTTTCCACAAACCAAAACTACACTTTTTTGCACTCGACGCGTGTTTATCGTCTCCTGATGATGCTAACATTGTTAGCGAAACGCGCGTCGAGTGCAAAAAAGTGTAGTTTTGGTTTGTGGAAAACAATCATAATTTTGTTTTAGTGCAACCAAAGGTTCCAAATTCCCAACATAGTTACCATAGTAGATCATAATTTTGCTACTATGTTAAGATAATCCGGGATTGATTAAAAATCGCCACCTATCCCCCTGACTATAATTAATTGTTTATCTATACATATAATAAATCTCTAAAAGGACCATTTCCGTATATTGAATATTTTCTTTAATTGTTTGACCAAACGAGATACCAAAAATGCAATTTTTACAACTTTTGTCTGTCTATATGTCTGTTTGTTCCAGCATCACGCAAAGACCGCCCAGCCGATTTTGATGGGACTTTCATTATTCCTTGTGTTCCTGGGCAACACATAGGCATTTGTTTATCGTCTCCTAATGATGCTAACGTTGTTAGCGAAACGCTCGTCGAGTGCAAAAAAGTGTAGTTTTGGTTTGTGGAAAACAATCATAACTTTGTTTTAGAAATCTTAGATTAAAAAATATATAAATAGGACCGATCCCTGACTTTGGAGTCGGGGAGCGCAAACACCCAATTTTTGATAGAATGGAATAAACGATCACCGCTCAAAAATACGAAATGCGTTCTACGTGGGACCATTCGACACAAATCTATGTCGTTCCCTGCTCAAAAATTAGCGCCCAGGGGTCCTAGAGAAAGGTCAGCAACGCATGGAACAGTAATAAGAAGAAAGGGGTGAAGCATGAGCGGAGCGGTAGAAAGGACGACTTGATCGCCAAGCCACTTCCCGAAAACCTTTTAATGTTTTTTCGATACATTTTCTGGCAAAAAATTATCCGGAAAGGATCTCTTTTCCAGTCGATTTCAAACGAATAGCTCATCGCATATCCGCAATGCAGTATTTTAGTATAAAAGTAATGTATTATACTTTTATGCCGCCCTTATGTCATCTAAAACCGATCGTGTGAAAAAATTGCAAAAACGTGCGAGCGAAAGATAGCGTATATTACATAATAATAATATTTTGCCCCTCAGTTCACCAATAAGGCTAAAAAATACCTCATATAAAGAAAATTATCGGCACCCTTAAGTCAAATTGGCATAAGCTACATTGGCACTATTTTCTACATTAATTACCTTAGAACACTGAACTACTAGAAGGAGCTTTTTCAGACCTGGGGCAGGGTTTTTGACTTCAACATCTTTATCCTATTGTTGTCATGTTAACCTAATACGTTTTCCCTTGTTTTTAATATTATTTAAAATACCGTCAGTAATTTTTAGTTCCGTTTAATTAAATGGTCTAGATATAGTAATAAAAATCTATGTTTCTATAAAAAAAAACTAAAAATTTATTCAAGTAGGATGTACAACTATAAAAATAAGCAAAAGGTGCTATGGAAATCTCTTTTCACACTGAAATTAATGAAAAGCCGGTAACACAGATTTCCTGCCTTTATTTACCAAAAATGGCCAAATATGACGAATTCTAACCTAATATTTAGTTAATATTTTAGTTTAACGTACCTGTGAAACGAAATACTGCGGTAATAATACACTTCGGAACCATTTTTCGCCACAAACTTTTCACAAAAATATCAAAAAAACACTATTGACAAGTGCTGAAACTTTCACTTTCAAAACAATAATGACATTCCATGAAAAATTGAGAAACCGCAACAAACAATCAATGTTGCCAGGTTGACTACAAAAGAAGATGTTTAAGGAAAACACATGTTAAATTTTCAAAAAACGTCGAAAGTTTTCAATAGGTTGTGAGTATTATATATTGTGCATATTAGCTTTTTCAACATATATTTTAAACCTCATTAATTAATTAATAAATAAGCGTCAAAACTTAATCCAAATTTAATACGTTTTTTGTTGCATAATTTTGTTATTAAAATTGGCAACACAGATTTCTTTCTCCCCTTTCCCCACTGTAGATGTTGCACTCAAACAACCAGTGTAACCAGACCTACCAGACCCCTCCTAGTAGTTCAATGTTCTAAGCTAATTACAGATACGCAAGCGCAGTTAATACGGCAGATATTCAAATGTTTTAATATTTCGAACTGGTGGCCTCTGAAAGAAATTTTCTTAGAAAAAGTGCTCCGAGCCGCGTTTAGGTTTTTTAAAAAATGAGCCTTCCATTCAAATTCAGCCAATTATGATGTTTATTTGAGCTAATGTCACTAACATAAAAAAAGAATCTCTACTGTTAAGGACCTCTTTGACTATTTTACCTTTTTAATTAGAATTAAGGCTCTCACACAAAGGATATTGGGATGATAATCATACTTATGTACACCAGTACAGCAACTCAGGGTTTTGGCGAGGAGTGCTCTTCGCCCCAAAAGGGCTACTCTTGGCGTACTTAATTGTTATTTCTATCTTGGATGGTAAACCCGTTAACCATTTTTTTAAATCTAAATGCATCTGGAGTATACCAAACACACATTCGACCCAACTCCTTGACGCTCTTCAAAAAAGCTTATAGCCTTATTCGTGAACCAGATCTAATTCGCAACTGTTTGAGCTTTAGACACCGCAGGTCCGTTGATAAGTTGTCACTTTTTTATAGATATTAGGAAGGGGAGGGCGCTAGTCTCTTGCATCTAAGAGTAGCTTCCGCGACACAGGCGCAGCGAGGTCTCTATCTGTTTCTAGTTTACCTTAAGAAACTACCAGAACCTTCTTTCCAAAACTCATTTATCTAAAGAACCGCGTCTTTTTGGAATACTCTTCTAGCCTTTGTATTATCACAAAACTATAATCTATTTGAGTGTAATGTACCCAAAAGATGCCATAGTTGTGCTTACTTGCAACGCCAAAAAATGATTTGGACATCTGCTTTATTTAAATAAAATAAAAGTTTCAGATCCTTTAAAATTTTGCATCGTATGCATTTTACCCGAATTCAGCATCGTATGACCTATTCCCCCACCAACAATAATCCCGCTTTACCCCAGTTTTTCTTCCCTGAAAATCCTCGTGGAAAGCAGCTCTATCGTTTCTCCGTCATTCGCTCTCCCCACTTTTCTTAGTCTCTATCCGTCGCCACGTGGTGGAAGTTGGCTTGCAGTGAGGGTGGGGGAGGTGACGTAGCACGCAGTGCGGAACAAAACACTAACGTCGCGAGATCAGTATGACATCTGGTGTGTGAACGTCGAGATATGAACATACTAGGTAAGGGTGAGTTCGCACTTTTGTGTCTTTACGATTTGTTTCCGCTGGTTTAGAGATTTTGTGTAAACATACT
Organism: Oxystoma pomonae; assembly: GCA_963921995.1. NCBI lineage: Eukaryota > Metazoa > Arthropoda > Insecta > Coleoptera > Brentidae > Oxystoma > Oxystoma pomonae. The sequence goes on along the minus strand of OY998164.1, from coordinate 22,629,270 downwards.
TTTGTTTTTTTTATTTCTGTTTAAGTTGAAAGTTTTGTTATTTACGGTAAGATCGTTTAGCATGTTTATATTATCGTTTATTTCTGGTGTTAAAGTTCGATTAATAACCAACCCGGTACTAAGTGTTTGGAATGCCAAAATCTAGAACATTCTGTTTGGTAACCAAATGGTATTGGCCATTAAAAAAGAGGCCCTTACCTAAAAATGCCTTTGTAAAATTTGTGTTTGACATAAATGGCTTATCTACAGGATTAATTTAATGTAGGGAGTTTTTCGACTTTCTGGTCGCGATTCTTCAAACCACAGAAAATCTCACTTGTCTCATTTAAAATAAAAGCACAGCGTCCTTATATAATATTTATCCTAACGTTGTGTTTTAAATAACATTTTTGTAAATCCAATAACTAAATTGCTACCACGCGTCTCAATAAACGTCAAAAAGTATCGAAAATTCTAACCATGTAAAAGTAATGATAGGATTTGAACAATGACGGAACTTTACAGGACGAGCGAGTTTTTCAGTTATTTTTTCTACATTTATACCTAAACTTTCGTTTGAAGAAAATATTTTTTGATGACAGATAAGATAAAAATTTGATACTTCTACGGTAAAAAAGTATACTTACGATTTTTTTACATGAAACTTTTTGAAATCATGGAATGGTACGTAGCTTTACGCTATTAGGTGGCTCTCTCACTCTCCGATATAAAAAATTGTAAAATAATTTACAATTGAAATCTCGTGGGGGTGTAAGGAATAATTGTAATAGGCCAGGAAGGTGTCAGACAATTGGTCAATAGAATAACTTAGCGTTTTAATTTAGCCTAGGACCAAAATTAAAGCACTTATTAGAATAACAAATTTAATTTCAATAAAAACGCTACTGGTATAAGTCAAAGCTACAAACATACTAAGTGTTCGTACATCTTTTTTGACAAAGAATTTTGTCCTTGTAGCATTGGTAAAAAACCTATCGGACCTGTTTTTTTTTTGGCGTTGGAACAATCACTCAAGAGAAGGGATCAATCCCGGGGAATGATCCGATCCCCCGACAAAAACATGCTTTTTCTTGGAACATCAAAAAGATACGAATTACGCGCATGCGTATCTGTGAAATGGAATCGATCCCAAAGTTTGGACTCGGGGAGTGCAAACACTTATGACAGAATGGGCTGGGCGATCACCGTTCAAGAATACAAACTGCGTTCGACGTGGGATCATTCGACACAAATATATGTTATTCCCTGCTCAAGAATTAGGGAGGGTTCATTTCCGAAATTGTATCTGAATTCAAGAATTTTTGGACCCGTAGATAATACTTTTCCCGGGTAAACGTTTTAAACTGGTTTGAATACTTTTTGAAGTCCAATATTAAATCTTGTTCAACTTCCGTGACGTCATACTTTTTTCCTTTAATTTTTGCTGTTTTTAGTATCATAACACACTGTCATATTCAGTTTGTGTATGTCTGTGTTCTAGAAAGCGGTGCGTGATATCAATTTGGTACTTTTCTGACACATACGAATACATACAGAATACTACTCTGTCTTTATTCTGACCTACACAGTTGTCCGAGCAGACAATAAATTATTTTTTTAGTGTGTTGCTTTACCAAAATCTGGGACGTAACTGGCGCGTTCGGAATATTTTCTCCAAGTAAAAAATGGGTAATGTTAAAACGTGGACAATCACCGGGCAAAAAAAAGTAAATGCTATTACAATACTTCAAATCGAAAATCTTTCGGGTAAAAACGTCCTAACGTATTTTACGCTTTTTTTCCGTAAAACAATGTTTTTCTTAGCAATGTTTTATAGGAACATTTCATAACAACTTTGCACTTACGCTCTATTTGCACAAAAAAAATCATTGTTTCTGGTAAAAAATTTAAATTTTTGTCACGGAATATCAAAATATGGTTCCAAAAATTCAAAAAAGTCAAAATTGGCCAAACGTCAGTTACTTCCTTTTTGAACGGACTTATCGATATTTCGTGGCTATCTATGGTTTTGTTGTTAAAAGTTTTAAAGGATTGTTTACACAGATATTTTTAAATAAAAATAGTAGTTTTTACAACTATTGGCTAAAATAACGCTTTTTTTACAAGCGTTGGTTTAAATAACAAGCGCAGCGAGGTATTTAAAAATTCGAGTAAAAAAAAGCACAGCACCGAGTTGTTACCACTATTTTTTTTAATATCTTTATCAAAAAATCCAAGAAAAACAGGAAAATACTTTTAAAAACCTCGAACAAAGAACACTTCTCGCAACAATGGTTCCCATAGCGATGTGCCTTTTTACTCGGTGACGTTCATTGTTGCGACATTTTTTTCTTTGACAGTTGGATATTTTGACGATGTTTTGAAATGGCTTAATTTTTAGGCAAGAATACATAGATTTTTTCAATATTACTATTTTTCGCTATTTCTCTCTCATTTTGGGTAAAAAACGGACACAAATCTTTTTTTGCACCCGTGGTCAAAAAAGAAAGTTTTTTTGCATCGGTAACCAAAAAAGTCATGCCTTAGCTATCTGCACGCAGCTACTAAGAAAAAGGGGTTTTCACAAAAACTGCCTACAAAAATCGAAATTGACATAATGTTTATTTACTGGAACAGTATTAAAAGGCTTTTTCTCCGAGGACAATAATAACTCGTTTGGGTTACTTGCCATGACGTCACGGTTACTTTCCGTGACCGTAGTTATGACATTATAATTAAAAAACATAAGATTAAAAAAAAAATTGATACATTTTAAAAAACCATAAACAATCAATCATCCCCTAGGATGGTAACGTAGTCTGGTTACTCGTGACGTCATGGCTTGGGTTACTGTACGAAGAAAAACTGAAAACGAGCAACCGGGTTACCTGATAACTTGTGGTTACTTCGAGAAAAAAAACCCTTTAAGAAACCAAATTTTAAGGAATATGACCCAATAAGTCCTCACAAAAAGCAGACGGTTTTGAAGAATCGCGACCAATGTGACAACATTCTGTGACAAAAAAACTGTTATTTCAAACAATTCAAATATTTCCTACAGACCTGTCGAAATTGCGGTATTGTTTGATAGTAGTAGTAGTAGAGGAAGGGTGACTTTTTTAAGCCTGGCAAGTAGACCTTCGCAGGGCCTTTCCCATGCACGTGCCCCTTAGGATGAAATTTTCTTTCTCTTAGGACCGGTTTCTCAAGAGCGAGTTAGCGTTAACCTTCTAAATCTTTAAAATGCGGGTTAAACTTAACTACAGGGTAACGAGGGCTTCAAGGTGAGGGCAAGTTACCGTACCTCAGAGTTAACCTAAAAAAAATATTAAAACAAAAAAAAAACCGGCCCTAAGAAGATTTAATTTTGTCTCCACTTTGTCGAGGGCGTACAAGTATACACAGTGAACATCCCCTCCAAAAGGTGATCCTGCTTCATGTTAGACTTGAAACCGTCTAGGAATAGAACTACCCAGTAAACAGGCTTGCTGCGGGAAAAGTCCGGCACAGTGAAGGACACTCCGGGGGATGGTTGGGCCACACTTTGCTAGTAAAATCCTTTTGGTTGATACCCGGTGATACCTCCGCTCATTTTTTTAAAGCAAAGGCCCAATAATGATCCGCAGTCACTCCCCCAAAGTTTGTAGAAAGTCTATTGTTGGCCCACTGAGTAAGATTTGATTTGGACATTTTTTTGACCGGGTAGTAGACAAAAGGCCTGTAACCATTTTCTGACAGATATTTATATAACAACTTAAAGACCAAGGGCATATGCTTGGCCGCCCTTAGTTTCCCAGCTGTTATTACTTTTTATTTAAAATTGCTGTTGGACAATCAAAAACTATGTAACGAAATCCAAAATTATAGGTAACAACCGTTGAGCACTTAAAAGAGGTAAAATCGAAGTTTTTTGTTGCCGTTCTTTTATTTTTCGAAAGCAGGATTTTCTTCATAGTTTATATAATCTGTTTTTAAAAGGAGCAGGCACCATTTTGCTTCTTTACCCTTTCCACTTTTTTAGTTTTCATGTTCCATTAAAGAACAAAAACGCTCAGGTTTGCTGCCACACTTAAGCCGGACATATACATATACATACGATTTACTTGTAGTACTATGTACCATCAATTGTTTTATCGGTCTCACGGACCGGCATCTCTATTGGCCCGAGGGGACATAAACATATTGTTAAAAGGCTATTACTATGACTGTCCATGATTCTGCAACAGGCCAACAGTAAGCCGTAGTAGATTGTTTACTGGATAGGTTGAGACGGTAGACTGTTTCTGAACCTGCAAAGGGTTGTTTGCGCAATGGGTTTTTTGGACACAAAGTAAGGTGACGAGAGTTTTTCGCTATATTGCCGAGGAAAAATTTGTCGACGTTTTAACGTTGCCAACGGCGACTTAACGTTGCGTGAAAACGGCGTCTAAACGTCCTAGAAACTCGCTTTTGCACCAATTTGGCGGAGATTTTTTGAGTTGTGTTGACGCGGCCTGCGACTGGGGTCGCGTACAACGTTTCCACACCGTCGCCGAAGCGACTACGACTGAAGTGCCCTCTGGATAATATTTTTATTAATATAATTGATTTGAAACAACAAACAAACATTAAAGTGACTTTTTAAAGTTTTCCGCTAAATTTACCAGCGCGCCTTAGTTTTTTGTCAAAAATGGATATTTTAGCTTTAAAAATATATATTTTAGCTTTAAAAAATAGACCATCCTTCTTATTTTTTTGCTAAATTATTTTTTTATTTAAATACTAATAATTTTAAAAATGCTTTAAGCCTATTTTAAACTGTAGACAGTCTAAACAAATACTTAAAAATTACCAAAACTAACTAAAAAATCATCAAAATCTAGCAAAAAACAATTTTTTTTAACGATTTACACAACTGGCGTAGCGGGGCAAATTAGGGAAAGAAAACAGTATGGCGGCAATAATCATTTCTTGGTTTATTGAAAACCTAACGGTTTTGCGGGGTGTCTTAATTGACATGGGCCACTATTGCTATCTCGGCAACTATAAGAACTACAAGGTTTATATTTTATTTTATTTTAAAAAAAATTTATTCTAACCCTATTCTAATTGCTGAAAATTATCTTATCAAATATCTCAAGAAGTATAATTTTTACAAAAAAATCCTAAGAAAAAATTGTATTTCTCACGTTCTTCAATTTGGTACTTTTTCGTCTAGTTTTCGAGATATTAACCTCAACTTACTTATTTTAAATACGGATCTGTATTTTTTATTCCATTTTTTAGAAACACTCTTTTTTCTGATTTTAATGACGCATCACGTTTCCATTTTTTTCGCACTTTTTCCGTTTTATCATAGGTGGCTTGGAAAGCAAAAAGAAATAAATGCTTATAAAAGCCTATGATAGGTAATACCATATGTCAAGGTAAGGTTAAACCAGTAGCAGTAGTACAGGGCGGGCCGTGGGCCTGTTCATAAAGAAGAGAGAGTAATAAAAATGCAAATTTGGATAAATTTTGTACTGAGTGATCAATCACTTTTTCTTTTCTTTTAAAAATTTTCTAATGTACCTCAGGTAAAAATCCTTTATTTTTATATACCTCACCATTTTCGACCAGAGAATACATTAGAACCCAAAACCGAGAACAATAGAAGGCAAGCGATAAACTATTCTCATAGGCACCGCAATTGGGGAAACTTACATTTTAAGGGCCGTGGTATATAGGTATTATTGAAGAAAATAGTAAATATGTGAAAACTTCTATGAAATCTAATAAAACAAATTACTTTATTAGAAAAAATTTATAAATTAAATAATAAAAATACATTCTAGGAATAAAAATCATATTATAATATATATACAAAAACGGATTAGCGTTTTAACTATAATTAATAAGCACACCTAAAAATTAAATTAAGGCTAAACAAATAGTTCGTACATAAAAAAAAATATTACGGTTCTCAATTATTATAACTACAAAAATAATTAAAATGAAATGGAGGTATATGGTTTGACGGAAAAACCAACACTTCTTTTTACAAACCCTTTTTCATTGCCAATATTTATCAAACGTTTTCCCTTTCCTGATGGCGGCTTTATCCCTGTCGACCAACCTTCCATGAATGCCTGTCGGGCACTTTTAACATTTTTGTCTTGCCAGTGTTTGCCAACAGTGTGACCTTCGTTTACCCAAGTTTCATTAAAAAAATATATATATTTTTGCCTTCCCTTCGAAATTGCCTAATTTGCCTTAAATATTTTCTTCTCCAGCAAACTATCTCGTCACTTTCTATTAAAACCGCCTTTATGTTAGGTTTTTTCCAAGAAAAATTTCAGCAATTTTTTTATCAATCTGAAAGTAAAAACTGCATATTTTGTCTAATTTAACCAACCTTGTAGTTCTTATAGTTACTGAGATAACAATAGTGGCCCGTGGCAATTAAGACACCCTGTATAGTTGTCAGATACAGTTAATTTTGAAATTGACCGCAACTGCATTGATTATTTGGCCTCAATTAACTCTAGTTAATACTAAAAGAAGAAAGTGACAAATTTTACCCGAGCGTGAATGTTGTGAACGATGCGCTAGCCGAGTGAAACAACACGTGAGCATAAGAAAGTTATTTTCTATCGAGTTGTGCACGCTATTTTTCCTACAAACACTGATGAATTGCACTAACTTTTGTAAAACTTGTTATTTAATTTTGCACAAATCAAATGAAACTGCTTTTATGCAACGGGTGAAATTTAACGTTTTCGAATTTTTGGCGTGCGTAGAAAGGCTTTCTTCGCGCGCGTGCGGTAAAAATTTTTTTACGCACGCTCTGCGGAAAATTAGGACTTTTCGCTCGCTCATAGGAAGATACTATTACAAAATTTCATAAAATTGTCATAAAACTTTTCAAAAATTGTCATAAAATCATTTAAAAAATTCATTTTTTCCCAGTGGTCATCCTGTAATTGTATTTGTCATTTTAAGAAGTGAGGTCAATACGACATTTTAGAAATATGTATTGGTATATCGGTTAGTTGCATATCTCGAAGTCCAATAACCGTAATTAACCACGTCCGTTATGGTTATTAAATTTAAAGGCGTATAGCGATTACTACGGTTCCAGCGGGGATCGTCATATATATGTATATATCCGTCCCTGATATCAGTGAAAAATGTGAGGACCAAAAACAATGTGGTTAGGTTTACTCCGTATAACGATAACTACAATATCAGTTATTGCGTTTATACGCGCCTAAAACCGATTTTATATAAGGACGGTTTTAAATAAAATCGCTTTCTCCGAGCGTTTAACGTCCCTCATTAAATGTTACTAAATGTCAGTTTAAACGAAGCACAAATGAAACAGCTATGGCATGCTTTTCGGCCTGGAATATGGTTGCTAGCTTTCCAAGTCCTACTGAGATCTCAGTCCCTGGACCTGCTACTCCTCCTTCCACGCCGTCTTTTGTTTTGGATCCGTCAGTGTACCAAGCAAGGTCAGCCTTTATGGGTTGGTTTGATTTGTCCTGCCATTCTTCCCTTGTCGGTACCTGAACCTTGTATGGTATTTCAAAGTTCTACTTAGGTACCATACAGTCTATCGGAATATTGAGAATTCGGTTGGTTCGAAAGACCTCAGCCAGTCCTGCATTGTTGCCCATGGCTTGCCCAGGCTGTTCAAAGTTTAGATTCATAAACCTTGTTACCGTTGCCCTGGCCTCCTTCTCTACCCAGATATGCAACGGAGGAAGGTTTAGCATTACTTCCATCGCTTCTAATGGAGTTGATTTCATTGCTGAAGTTATGACTCTGCAAGCTGTGCGTTGAACCCCTGCTAGTTTATCCCTGGTAGTTTTCTGTTTGGTTTTCGCCCACCAGGCAATTGAGCCATATGTGATCATCGGTCTCACTACCGTTAAATAGAGCCAATAGGTTTGTTTCGGTTGCAATCCCCATGACTTTCCATAGATTCTGGGTGCAAGTCCAGAGCGAAATCTTCGCTCTGTGGATAACTTTGTCCAGGTGGGCATTCCAGTTTAGTCTCTGATCGAGTGTTAGGCCAAGGCATTTAGCCTCCTTTTGAAAAGGTATGCGTATCCTACCAATACTGGGTTCTCGAAGATTAAGCTATGCAGTTGGTATTTTTCCCGTTTTAAAAGCTATTTTTTTGTGTTTTCTTCCAGGTCTTCTGCAGATTTTTGGGAGCTTATTGTTCATGAATGACTTACTTAACGTGGTTTTTTCGAGGGTTTTTTTTACTTTTCTCATTCTTTAGTAAGATAGTCATCAACTGGTAATCGATTCCATCAATAAAATCATTTGGTGAGTTTGAGTTCGTTCGTACTCGTAGTTCCAAAGTTTAAGGTTATGAAGTGGTCTTCAGTTTTAAAAGCTATTTTTTTCTCTTTGGCTTTTTTCCAGGTCTTTTGCAGATTTTTGGGAGTGACTTGTTAGGTAAACCTTATGCAAAAACAATTTTTTACGATTAAAAATTTAAAAACTATACCTAAAATGTTTTGTTTTACTTTTCTCATTTTTTAGTAATGTCGTCTTAACTTGGGCAAAGGACAAACGAAAAAGGACGAAAAAAAATAATAACAATAAATATAATTTTTAAAACAAAACAATTTCTGCAAAAAAGGCTTTTTGGAAAGCGCAGGTTTCACAATTTATACAATAAAAATCAGAGATGACCTAGTTTTTGACCCCCTAGAAAAAAATGTGAAACACTGTATTCTTCCTCACACATCAGTTACAAAGCCACATTCCTTCCGTGTATTTTTTTATTTTATAAGTAGATTTTTTTTTTAATTTTTAAAATGTGACATCGGAGTGCCTAGAAAGAATGTGGCATTGCAAAAATATCTAGGCGTGTTAAAAATACCTATTTTTCCAAATACGTCCGTCATCCTAAATTTTTACAAAATGTCAAATTTGACATCAGATCTATAAATTCTGATACCTTGGCTTTCTCAAAAACTAAAAACTATTAAAATCGGACAGTCTCTCGCTTAGTTAATATCTACCCCTATATATTCCAGGGACCATGCGATTTTGTAAGGCGCTTTTTTGATACAGAGCCTCCGGAAACACCAATTTATAAACAAAGGTGACGTGTCCCATTTTTAAATTCAAATTATTTTAGTGTGCCAGCGTGCGTTTGACAGCCAGATTGTACACTGGCGTTGTTTTCCAATGTTTCCACTGCAAATGCAAAACTGGGCCTGCATTTAATAAATAAATAATACAATTTGTGACGCGTTTAAGAGCGGAAATCCGTTTAAAAATAATTTTTCACTGACAAAGCGTTAATTTTCTACCGATTAAAATTGCGTTAATTTATTTAAAACGATTTTGACGGATTGCTTGCATCAAACACATTATTTATTTGGTCCCGAATAATTACCCCTTAACAAAAAAAGATTTAAAGAAAAGCTTACATAACCACAAGTATTACTATAGTCGGAAGTACACTTCCGGCCACATAAAATGCGTATAGCAGAAGTTAGCTGCAGGTCTGTTGAATTTAAGTTTTGCTAATTGCGTTGCTTATTTTAACTGACTTTGACGTTTTCGAATTACAGGTTAGATATTTTGACATTCTAAACACAAAAATAAGGAGACTGGGCACACTTTACCATAAGACTAATATATTAATGAACAATTTTTTTTAAATTATTCAACAATTTCTTAAAGTTTGTTTGAAAGTTTGAGACAATGATGTGTTTGAAATTAACTCTGTGTTTCGGACTTCCATTGTCTACATTTTATTTATACACGACGTTTCGATCAGTACAATCTCTGATCGTCTTCAGGTGCAAACTACAATCAATTGCTAAAGCTACGTGCTTATATACTGTGAGAAATCACTCAACCTTGAAGTTTAAGAAGTTGGCTCCGCCCAAGGAGGGGCTTCCAAATATTTGGGATTTCAACACTTGGTTTACTGAAAATACCCTGATTCTGCCCAATAAAGGCAGCTTCAAGGAATTTTCGTTTTCGTTGACGTTTCGTTCGAAGACGATCAGAGATTGTACTGATCGAAACGTCGTCGACCACCGACGCCATAGAAGAAAACTTACTTGCCAAAGGACTTAACTTTTCCATCGCTCCTAAGAAGATACCCACTATCGATATCATCACCGCCATAGAAGGTCATCCTCTTCCACGACAAGACGCCGACGAGTTCAGACATGAGGTAAGGACCATTATTGACAAACCTATTAAGTATATCTCTAATATAATCAAGACAGAGGAAATCGCGTTGAAGAATCTTCAAAAGGACAAATCAATTAAAATCTTACCGGCAGACAAGGGCAATGCAACAGTGATTTTGGACACGGAAACCTATGACCAGAAAGTTGAAGAGGTACTTGCTAAAGGAAACTATAAACTTCTCCCAAAAGATCCGACGCAATCAATCGAAAGTAAGGTTTATAGAATTTTGAAAAAGTATTCCAGATATATTCCGGACAATACAAGGTCTCAACTTACACCACATTATAGTAAGCCTCCTCATCTATACGGACTTCCCAAAATTCACAAAGATGCAATGCCCTTACGCCCAATTACAAGTTACAGAAATTCTCCAACAAGCAATTTGTCTAAATTCCTTTTGAAAATTATTCAAACTCTTGCAGGCAAGACCGCATCATTTGTAGAAAATTCCAACTATTTTGTTAATATTCTTAAATCTTTTGTTTTAGGAACCGAGGATAGACTTGTCAGTTTTGATGTTGAAAGTCTATACACCAATGTCCCGATAAAGGAATCGCTAGATATTATTAGAAAGAGACTGGTTGATGACGAATCCTTTTATAAACGTACCAGCCTACCCCTGAAGGGAGTGATGGAGTTGTTGGAGTGCTGCCTACATAACTCTTATTTTCAAGTGAAAGATAGGTTTTATGCTCAGGATGACGGTCTGCCAATGGGTTCATCGCTTTCGCAGGTGGTGGCCAATATTTACATGGAGTGGTTCTAATCACACGCGGTTGATACCGCAACATATAAACCTAAGCTTTGGCTAAGATATTTTGATGATACTTTTATTGTCTGGACCGGGAATGACCAACAACTTTCAGAATTTCTTCACCACCTAAATAACATAAGACCCACCATTAAATTCACAATGGAGTTGTAGCAAAATTGTCAAATTCCTTTTCTTGATGTACTTGTCACACGAGTAGAAAGCGACATCAGAACAACAGTCTATCGTAAACCCACTCACACAGGACAATATTTAAATCAATCAAAAACTTTGCATAACAGAGCCGTTCAAATTTGTAACAATTCTCATGACTTGGAAATCGAAATAAGAAACATTAAGAAGGATCTGCAGCAGAATGATTACAGCCTTAAACCTATAACAGATACTATTTCTAAATTTCAACAAACAGGACAGAGATTACAAGACCAAAATCAGGAAAATGTATTCCTTACAATCCCATACGTTAAAGGAGTATCAGAGAAAATTCGAAGAGTAGCGAAAAACTTTAATATTAAAACAGCTTTTAAATCTAGTAATACAATTAGAAGCCTGCTTAGTAAAACAAAACCAGAGAACAAACAAAATAAGTTCCTTGTGAGTGTGGTGAATCATACATAGGCGAAACTAAAAGACCACTATCTGTTAGGCTTAAGGAACATCAGACGAATACCCAAAAAGGTGAAACCACGAAATCAGGAATCGCCGAACATGCATGGTCAAAACAACACCGAATGAAGTGGGCAGAAGCAAAGGTTTTGCACAAGAAGTCACACTGGAAAAAACGAAAATTCCTTGAAGCTGCCTTTATTGGGCAGAATCAGGGTATTTTCAGTAAACCAAGTGTTGAAATCCCAAATATTTGGAAGTCCCTCCTTGGGCGGAGCAAACTTCTTAAACTTCAAGGTTGAGTGATTTCTCACAGTATATAAGCACGTAGCCTTAGGAATTGATTGTAGTTTGCACCTGAAGACGATCAGAGATTGTACTGATCGAAACGTCGTGTATAAATAAAATATAGACAATGGAAGTCCGAAACACAGAGTTAATTTCAATTTCTTAAAGCTCATTATGGACGAAACAAGACCACAATTGTGCAAATAAGAAAAAGGTATCAAGAAGAAGGAACTATTTAGCGAAAGGAAATCAATAACTTAATCATAGTCAGCGCTCTGCAGGATCGGTAAATTTAAGTAATCTAAGTCTTTGCAGACAACCAAAAATGTTCAAAATCAAAAAGAATAATTAAAAAAAACAAGAAAACGTTTCTTCAGGAGCGTGTCATGTGTCAATAATGTTCGCCAGTCTTCGTGGCGTGGAATCTGCTAAATTTTGAAATAGATTTTGATTTGAAACAATGACTTCGTCGTACTCTCTGACTATGAGCTCCATTAAGTGTTGGAATTTCTGGGAACAATTCGTGTTAACTTTTTTGCTATAAGGCCCCACACATTTTCCATGGGATTGGCGTCAGGAGTTTTTTCCGGCAATGGCAAAACCTCGATGTTGTTTTGCTGGAACCACTGTTTAGAAATGCGTGCGGTATGGATAGGACAGTTATCCTGTTGATACACAAAAAATTCTGGATGAAGAATGGTTGCTTCTGGAAGCATAACATTTCTCATCATATCAACATAAACCTCAGCCGTAAATCTTCCATGGATTCTAAAAAGAGCCCCATGTCCTCTCGCCGATATCCAACTCCACACATTCATGGAAAATCTTCCAGCCCGGTCTTCGTTCCCAGCAATATATTTTTCGAGATAGCGTGTTCGTGGCGGGCGATATACCAAAATTTGTTTTCTATCATTGTGGGACTGAAAGATTTTTTCATCCGTGAAGACCACCTTGCCAAAATTCTTCTTCTTGTAAGAGTAGACCTCACCCACCATCTTGTACATTGCGTCAATTGTATCAAGATTCTTTTGGAAACCAAATTGCGAGGGCAGTATAATGTTGTTATTTTCAGTAAAGGACATCATTCTTATTTTGACCAGTTTCTCTATAATTTTTGATAATGTTGCAATTGGGCGATAATTTTAGAGGTCTTTATAGTCACCACCCTTATGCAGGGGTATTATTTTGGCTACTTTTAAACATTCTGAAAATTTCCCGATTTCCCAGCTATGATTTATAGCTTTAGTTAAAACACCCAAAACAGAATCTGGAACATTTAAAAGCGTTGTCGCCGATATGCCATCACCACCTTTAGAGTTTTTGTTTTTAATATTATTTATAGTTTCTTTTACATCCTTTAAGGTTGTTGGTGTTAAATGAAATGAGCTTTCTACAGGTAAACCTAAGTAGTCAAAATGGTCTACGGTGGGGTTTAATCTATCAGTTAATTTTTTTGCTATAACACAGTAATATTCAGTAATAGAACCAGGCTCCAAATCAACATCAACTTGAGTAAATGATGAGCAGTTTCCTCTATGAATACTGTTCACAATACAACAGCATTCCTTTTTTGATTTTTCAAGTCTATTTGTATAATATAGAGATTTGGCCTTTTTAATTAAACTTCTATATAAAGATCTATATTTTGAAAGTGGGTTCTGAAATTGATTTTTGGCAGGAATAGGCTTTTTCCAACAGACCAGTTGTATCGCATAAGTGGTGTGATGGATATTGGGCAACTTTTCTGTTATAGAATGATCTTAAGAGGCTCTGTCTCTTCTCAAATCCAACATCCTACATTTTACGATCGGTCAATACAGTATTACATCCAAGATGTAAAAAAACATGTGGACAAAGAAGTTTTCTGTACCTAACACCCAGCCTATTTAACAGTATCCCACAAAACATAAAAGCATAAATTAACTTTGTTCGTTTAAAAAAAAAACGTAGTGGACTGATTTTTAAAAGATTTTTCTCATGAGGAAAGTATTACTTTTCTGAATCAAACACAAAGTAGATACTAACGAGCAAATGTGAAATAGCAAAATAGCAAATAGGCACAGAGTTTTGTACTATTTCGGCAGCAGCCACGTACGTTTATTGTGATTTTATTAGTTCTAAGTCATTCTTTTGTAAATTTTCCTTTCTTTTTGAATAAACGTCTAAATTATTATTAATTATTAGTTGCGTGCGGAACTGTCGAAAATAGTACCGACTTTATTATTTAGGCTATGCCGACTTTATTTACCGATAAGTCCCTATTGTCTATATGAGAAGCTATAACTCGAGGCCACAATTCTCGTAGCTTATATGGGTCGACAATGTTAATTGTTTACGGGTATATTTCGGGATTGAGCCCAGAATAATGCAATAGACAGATGTCTGAAAGTGACGGAATGGCACGCGAATTGAAATTACCTTCAGCTAACTAGCTGGAATCAACTTTGTTAACTTCATTTTGTATAGAGCTAATTACCAGGTCAATCAAGCCACACCCCACCCTCCCCCCGAAAGATATTCGAGTTTTGATATAATTTCGAACCAATTTCGAACTAATTTTGAACCACACTCCTTCCTGGTTTTTTTTAAATTGAAAATGGGGGGTGCAGCCGGACGTCAAGCTACACCCCCCTCATTTAAAGCGTAGAAAAAAATTAAAAGCAACTATCCCAAAATTAGGAACTAATTTCGAACTTCTAATATCACCGAAAAAAATTTCGAAAAACCCAGTAGTAACCCTGTTTTAAAAAAAAAATATGGCGGGGGTGCAGGTAGACGTCAAGTCATACACCCCCCCCCCCCCCCGAAAGATATTCGAGTTTTGATATGCTTATAATTTTGAACTAATTTTGAACTAATTTTGAACCACGTTTAAAAATTTTGAACCACACTCTTTCCTTTTTTTTTTAGCTTGACGACTGGCTGCACCTCCCATTTTGAATATTAGAAGAAACCAGGAAGGAGTGTGGTTCAAAATTTTTAAAAGTGGTTCAAAATTAGTTCGAAATTAGTTCAAAATTATAGGCATATCAAAACTCAAATATCTTTCGGGGGAGAGGGGGGTGTGGCTTGACGTCAACCTGCAGCCCCCACCATATTTTCTAAAAAAAAACAGGGTTACTAATGGGTTTTTGGAATTTTTTTTTGGTTATATTAGGAGCTCGAAATTAGTTCTTAATTTTGGGATAGTTGCTTTTCATTTATCTTTACGCCTTAAATGAGGGGGGTGTAGCTTGACGTCCGGCTGCACCCCTCATTTTGAATATTAAAAAAACCAGGAAGAAGTGTGGTTCAAAATTTTTCAAAGTGGTTCAAAATTACTTCGAAATTAATTCGAAATATATAAAAACTCTAATATCTTTCGGGGGGGGGGGGAGGTGGCGTGACTGACCTTAATTACCAACAATATATAGTGGTTACATTGTATTAGTTGGCTGTAAAGGATGGGTTTTACTTATTTACTAATGGATTTACAAAATACCTCGTGGGAAACACTTTAGTATCTTTATTTCTCAAAGCTTTAGGGTGTTGATTCTGGAAACAAGGGAACTTATACTTAAATCCGAAAATTTCGTTTTCTAACTTTTTATATTCTGTTTATTTTCCAAAATAAATCTACCCTATAATAAAACTGGGAACAATAATTAACTTTTTTGAATCGTAACGCCCTAAATTTTTTTTTTTGTTACAGCAAATTTAGTAAAAGCAGTCCAGTAAATGTTCCTAATTCCCAAATCTTTAGCATTTCTTTTAAAATTGTTACCAGCTCAACAAACACGAATTAAGAAAATATTGAGGTATTTTTTAGGACAAAAAAACCTATACTTTTACTTTAATATATTCTTTGTACTTTTTTAATAATGGTAAAAACATAAAAAAAAATTAAATAAAAATAAAACAACATAATCTCATATCCTAACGTATGTCCTAAAAGTTTGCACATTCATTTTGCAAACAGTCTGTTTCATTTTTAAAAAATATAAAGACGTAACTTATTCCCATCCCTACACACACATGGAATTTTATACTGAACGTTTCTAGTCGGAGAGTAGTAGTGGCCTTTCTTATCAAATTATTATTTTAAATTTTATGTTAAATTAAATTTTTGTTAAATTAAATGCGTATAATTGGAAATATTTTATCAGTTTTGCAAACGATTTTACAAACCATAAGTGTTAATACTTATGACTGACCTAGATATAGACTTTTTGTTTTTTTTATTTAATTATTTTTTTTTAATTCTTTACATTAGAATAACACTGCTTTACAACTAACTTCTGTATTATTTTTATTGTGTTTTTTTGCTTTTGTTCGTTCTTCTTTGTCTATATAGGGGATTTATATTTTGTTTTGCTTTGCCTATCAATATTATATGTATTTTTTCAACAATTAAGCACATTGAAATTGACTTTAATTTTAACTAAAACAAAATAATTCTTTTGCAATCAGAAGTTGGTTTACTTTGTTTACTGTCAGTTGAGATTTATTTATTTTAAAGTTTTCGCTTTAATGCCATACCAAACCAATAAAACAAAAGCATCAACAAAACAAAACTGCAAATTTTCGAAAACAGGAACACATTTTCAACTGCTGTCCAAATATAAGAAAACAATTTGTCAACTTTGTGATCCCCGATAGAAAAAGACTAAGTTGAGGAATTATAGCAAGAATTACGAAAAGATGATATTGGTGTTGGTGTAGAAATGCGATCTAGGTGAAAACACTTTTTAAGGATGACCAGTACTGATCTTGAATATCTAAATCATCGGACCCTCGATAAAGAAAAAAGATACAAATTTTTGAAATGCCATTAGTGTAACAGAACGTTTAGTGATTACTTAGAGATTTTTGTCAACTGGTGAGTATTGCCCGAAATTTAAACAAAACAGCAACACTTTGATCTTTACCGACAGGAGGCGACGAGAAAATAAAAAGTTGCTGAAAACACCAAAAAAACAAAAAAGTCGCCGTTTTGTTTCAAAAATGTTCTGAAACATTGAGTTGCTGTTTTGTTTTTGTTTTGTTGGTTTGGTGGGGACCCGGAATAAGATTTATTGTCAGTTGATCTGAATTTCGTCCAGGACCTCATGAGAGAGAGACATTCAAAGAAATTTGCATCTGGTAGAGCAGAATGGGCCACTCCACGTAATTCAATATAGTAGTAGTAGTATAGGGGCGGCCCGTGGGGCCGGCAATTAGGCCTCTTCATAGGCCCTTTCTGTCATACCCCGTTCCTTACCACTATGCCCCTACCTCCGCTGCACCTCTCTTTCCGGGCCTCCCTGTCTTCTTTACGAAGTTCAGTATGTCGGCCCATTT
Source organism: Oxystoma pomonae (assembly GCA_963921995.1). Taxonomy (NCBI): domain Eukaryota; kingdom Metazoa; phylum Arthropoda; class Insecta; order Coleoptera; family Brentidae; genus Oxystoma; species Oxystoma pomonae. The sequence continues at coordinate 22,612,112 of OY998164.1, read as the reverse complement.
GAGCGAGTGCAGCTCTTCTTCCTCTATCGTGGGAAATCCCCACTTCAGCTGCCTTGATCTGGCATATGCATCACACTGTGCTATCAAGTGCTGCGCCGATTCCTCTTCGAGCCCGCAAGCCCGGACACACGGGATCTCCTGCTACTCTTATTATTATAGATTTTTGTTCAGCAGATTGTGCCCAGTCAGCATCCCTGTCAGCAGTAAAATGTATTTTCGGGTCTTGCCTAAGAGCCATTTAGTTCTGGCTACATTCGGACCATCCACGAATAACTTGGACTGTCTGCACTTTGATTCTTGCCTCCAGGACGTCTTCAGTTCATTGTTCGCCCATTTGTTGAGCTCACTCTGTACCTGTTTCCTTGTTATTCCCAGAAGAGGTTCCGGTCCAATGTATTGGGTTTCGGCCCCTAGTCTGGCAAGTTCGCCCGCTTACTCGTTCCCTGGTATTCCCTCATGACCTGGGACCCACATCAGTGTCACACTTTTGTCTTGAGCCAGTGTTTGCAGTGCTTCAGCACACTCCTCCACCAGACTACTGACTATTTTGAATGCACTTAGAGCGTTCAAGGCAGCCTAGCTGTCGGAGCATATGTATATGTCCCTCCTGCCATTTCTGACCTCGGGTAGAGTTGCTGCCATGATAATGGCATACACCTCCGCCTGAAACACCGTAGCGTATTCTCCAAGTGGATAACTCTTCTGAACTTCTAGGCTTCCCGCGTACACTTCTGGACGCTTATTCTTGACGGCCCGTGAGGTGAGGTGAGCTTACTTTCATCATCTATTTTCACGGGGAAATGAACTCACCTCACCTCACGAGCCATCAAGAATAAGCGTCCTGCGCCTGTTGTCTGCCTGGCTGACAGTTTTAAGCCATCCATGTAGCTGACCGTCGCGTCGACTCTCTGCTTAATTCCGTTCGGAATTCTTCCCTTTGCCACTCATTCCGTTCTGGTATTGTGACTTTGTCCTTTTTATTGAACCTCCATGGTTTAAGCGGTGTTTTCACTGGCAGTCTTAGGGGGGGTAACTCTTTCATCGCCAGTCCCTCGACCACGAGATGGCCCTCTCTGTCCTCCCTGCACTTCCACAGTCCCTGGTCCCTTAATCGCAGGTGCGTCGCCATCGCCTCCTTCTTGATCCAAGTTGGAAGCGAGGGGAAGCCAGGGGGGACCCAAATTAAATAGTATAGTCTAGTTAAGTATTGAATTGTAATTTATGACAACTAATTTATGATAACTAGTAAGTGTTAGTGCCAAAACTTTTAGGACATATGTTAATAACCCAATACATCCCAGAGAGATCCCCAGAATGACCTATTGGGAATGTTTAGAATCATCCTAAGAATGTCCTAAATGTCTCACAGAAGTCTGATTTAGGTCAAATTACAACTCGCATAACGTCAGAAGACGATAATGATTCTTAGATGTATCACCATTCCTAAACTTCTTGATGATAGTAAACTATTTTTTAATACTTTTATCAAAAAATCCTAGAAAAACAGGCAAATACTTTTAAAAATCTCGCAACACACCATCTTTACACTATAAATCAAGGAGGCTGGTAAATGAAATAAAAATGGTTTCCATAGCAATGTGCCTTTTTACTCGGTGACGTCCATTGTTGCGACATTTTAATCTTTGACAGTTTGATATTTTGACGTTTTTAAATGCTTCTTTCGTAAATACTTGGTGAAAACTGGGGGAAATCGCTTAATTTTTAGGGAAGAATATTTAGATTTTTTGGATATTACTATTTTATTAATCTTTTTTTGCACCCGTGATCAAAAAAAAATTTTTTTTATACATTCATCAAAAACATGATTTTATTACCTGTCTGCAGATAAATATCTCGCTGCGCTCGTTATTTAAACCAACGCTTGTAAAAAAGCACTATTTTAGCCACTAGTTGGTAAAACTACTATTTTTGCATCGGTTACCAAAAAAGCCATGCTTTAGATATCTGCAGACAGGTATAAAAAAAAATATTTAAGTTCACAGTTTAAAAACTTCTCGTTGTCAAATTTTTGTGTACAATATTTTCCGATTTTCACCTCACCTATTGTACATAGATGTTTTTCACTACTAATAATATACTGGATTTTTTTGTATTTTTGTACACATTTTTTCATGATCCATTGTTACATATAAAAGTTTGAAACAAAATTATGATTGTTTTCCACAAACCAAAACTACACTTTTTTGCAGTGCAAAAAAGTGTAGTTTTGGTTTGTGGAAAACAATCATAATTTTGTTTTAGTGCAACCAAAGGTTCCAAATTCCCAACATATATAAAAGTTTATTTATTTTTTGCTTATATACTTTGACTTGCTCTACAGGGTGAAACTGACAAAATTTAAATTGACTTAAGATTGTTACAGTTGTAAATAAAAAGTATAATACACTTCTTTTTCACAGAATAATTGGAAAGTCAGTTATTTTTTTTATACCTTAAGAATTTTTTGTAAAATTGTTAACAGAGGACTGACTTAGGTACTATGGAAAGGAAACTATCCAAATAATAACCAATGTATAAATTTTAACAGCGCTCCGGTTTGTTTATCAATCCCCTGTATGGTATAAATGCCCTGGGATATAAAATTAAAAGGAATGAAAATACAGACGATGGTCGCCGAAGGATTAACAGAATTTATTAAAAACTTAAATATTTTGCTGTATAGTTCTAGAACCTGTGTTAAAAATCATGGATTTTGTGTGCACGTATGTTTAGACGCATTGTGGCATACTTTTTTTTGTAGGAAATGCTTCCACAATTAATAATATCCATGGTGCATTAACGACATCTTGTGCAACTCCACCATGAAAATTCTTAAATTTGGAAGTAATGTTAATGCAAAAACGTAAATATTGTTGACATATATCAAAGCGGTTGTCAGTCAGAAAGGTTGAAAAATAATATGTCCTAAAATTGTTTTAAAAATAATTCTTGAATTTGTACGCCTCTGGTTTTAACAAAATGAGACGCATTATTTTGAAACTTTATATACATTAGGGACTTATCGGTAGATAAAGTCGGCATAGCCTGACTTTAATAAAGACGGTACTATTTTTGACAATTCTGCACGAAGTTTAAAAGGATTCTGACATTGTTGTTGTCTAAATATGTCACCTTTGCTATCAAAATAATGTCGACTTTCATAATGTTTGTGCCTGCCTTTAATAACGGACGGCATTACCTTTAATTTGTCAACTTTAAGAATGGCACAATATGAGCATGTTTAGATAACATATTTATATGACAAAAATGTCAGAAACCTTTCAACCTTCGTTCGAAACTGTCAGAAATAGTGCCGAATCAGGCTATGCCGACTTTATGTACCGATAAGCTGTGCCGAGTTTGGTGTCTCTAGATTGTACAAGTGCGAAGTTATTGCCAAAAACCTTAATGACATCATAGACACCCTTTGCACAAAATGTCGTTACTCCACCATGGAAATTATTAATTGTGGAAGCATTTCCTACAAAAAAAAGTATGTCAAAGTGCATCTAAACATACGTGCACAAGGGAAGACATAGGCTGCAGGGCTAGTAGATATATCCTAATGAAAAATTCAGATATTTTTATTCAACGGGAAGTAAGAGAATATAATTTTTGTTTTTAAGAAAAACATTCAACAGGCTCTGGAATGCTTGGATGACCTCATTTTTGAACTCTTCTAGATGTTAATTGAGCTAAACAGTCTGCTAGGTAAATTTAGCTTCTCGATTTTGTTCCAAATTGGAGTGGGAACAGGGGTTTTTGGTATATAAATATAATAACAGAAAACTTTTGGAAAGCCATAGACTAGTTTTTCCCACAAAAATTTGCTTTCAAATATTGATCATTTGTTCACTAAGACCGTTTTTGACATGAACGATGTAAATTTTTATTTGAAAAAAAACACATCTTGGTTTTTTCATCTTTTTAATGTCACTTATTAATTTCTCTTGAGGAAGAGATACATGAAAATTTTGGTTTTATAAACTACGCGTAGTAAAAAATGTCAAACCCTCTTGTTTCTCTTTGAAACCCAACGATATTTAACCAGATTAGTAGAGAATTACATTATGACATTACCATCAGTATATGTTTGGCCATCTATTAGGGAAAATTTAACGTTGTAGTAGTTACCACACAACTCACATTGTATGCGTTAAGGCATGCATGTATAGGATGGGGATAGTTATTTCACTGAAAAAACACAATAAACAGAAGCTGAATCGAGTAGAGTCCGCAAATAACCAAAAAAGAGCTGTTAAAAAAAACTCTCCAATCCAATGGCTCCGGTTCAAAAAAGCGATGTTTAATTTAGATAGGCGATATATTAAAATGGCGACAGTCATAAAGGCGACATATTTAAACAGCGATATTTAAAAAAAGCGACATTTAGACAAAACAGCGACATACTAAAAGAGCGATAAATCAGAAGAGCGACATTTAAAACAGCGATAAAATAAAACACCGACATATGAAAAGAGCGACTACTCAAATCGCTAACTTTATTCGCCATAGATAAAGATATAGAGCCATTTTAAGACTAGGCTCTGCTACAAAATGGCGTTCTACAAAACAGCGTGCATCAAAATAGCGTCTACAATTTGGTTGGCTTTGTTGGTAGGTTTGGTTTGATTGGTTGGTTTGGTTGTACCGAAGATACGTTAACGCTGACGTGCAATGGCCAGACATTCACACAGCACATGTCTGGACGTCTCTTCATACTCCATATGTCGCTCTATCGCTTGTCGCTCTTTTAAAATATCGCCTTTTTCAATGTCGCTAAAATAAGACCGCTCTTTTAAATGTCGCCAAATTAAACATCGCTTTTTTGAACCGGAGCCCAAATCCAATTAATCCAAATTTAAAGAAAAATGGCATAAAATTTTAATATCAAGAAAATATAATTATTCTAACCTAAAAACCCATTTTCTAATACGACAAAATACCACACTGTAAAAAATTTAAATGGCCAACAATGGAACAACGCCGACGAAAAAAAAACGTCATTAATACCAAACCATTGTTGTGATATCCATCAGTCGCCTTTCAATTACTACGTTTATACGCACCTAAAATCGCTTTTATATTAAAGACGGTTTTAAATAAAATCGCTTTCTCCAAGGGTTTATAAAAATATAAAACTTAAAAAAAATGGTTTAGTCTGAAATAACTTTATTCTTGACGGCTTGTCAAATAACGATAACCACAAAGGATGTTAATTTTGAATGCCGACCAAAATATCCTTATTAAATAAATAAATAAATAAATAAAGGCGTTTATTATAAATTTAATAATAGTTACAATTTTTCTTTAATTTTAGTAGCACTTGCATGCTGCTAACTAAGTTCTTAAAGAACTTGTATGTGGAAAAATATACAATTTTATATCTGAGAAAAACCAAAGATAAATTTGGCCCAAGACAGTTAATCTAACCTAAAACAAAATTGTAAAAAGAAAGAGAAGAAAAAAGTCAGTAACACGTATGGGTAAAATTAAGAAATTTGTGATAAATGTGTGACTATTTCACTAGAGTATGAAGCTGTTCATACAACGCCAAAAGAACGCCAATGGTTTGTCAAACCAGGAATTTATCAGACGGTATTTAATAAAAATTTTAATCGTAAAAACGATTCACGATTTTATCCGAACTTTATTTCTTCAAACCCACTCAATAACAAATTCGAAATTTATAAGATCCGTTTTTAATCGAACCATTGTTCAACAAACTCATTCAATATCAAACTCGTAATTTGTAAACCCCATTTTTAATCAAACACGGAATTTGTCAAACCATTATTTTTCAAAACCGGAATTCATAAGACCCGTCGTTTATCAGAAATTTGTTCTTAACTGGAGTGCCAGTGACTATACACAAACTATCGAACGCTACCGGTACAAGTATGCCCGCGTAGCAGCGACAAATACATCAAAACGCCACGCCACCTGCGTGTACGCCTCCCGTTCATGTATTAATGGCGAATGCTCAATCAATTTAGCAGAAGTTTCTGATAGAAAACGGGTCTTACGCATTCCGGTTTTGAAAAATAATGGTTTGACAAATTCCGGGTTTTATAAAAAATGGGTTTTACAAATTACGAGTTTGATATTATACATGAGTTTGATGAACAATCGCTCGATTAAAAACGGGTATTATAAATTTCGAATTTGTTATTGAATTTTTTTGAAGAAGTAAGGTTCGGTTAAAAAATTGGTTTAACGAATTTCAGTTTCTATAGTGAACGATTTCATGATTGAACTTTCTTTTATTTAACAGGTTTGATTATGCATATTATGATAAACCATGGGCATCCCGCTAGAGTGCTTTTAACTGGTGAAACATTATAGCAACGGTCCATTTCTTACGACAAAACTCCTACCTTCCCGTTGGTGTCTGATGGTAGTGATGGTACAACTACTGTTGGCAGTTTTAAAATTAAAATTTACGTTCTGTTTGGTTTGTTTATTCGGTGATGCAGTAGGTTGGGGACAGTTGTGTAAGCTCTAAGCTAACAAGTAAATTGAGACGCATTCGGAAATTAAGTATTTTTGTATTGTGCGCATATGTTAAATTGATCATTTTAATAATACCCTCTGGAAAATATCCAGAATTTAAAGGATATTAAGTAAACAAAGTTCACTTTTTGCTTATACTTTTTGGGGCGCTAAAAGAAATTTTTTAATAGGTAATTTTTTTTTAGATAGCTTGGAAATTGAAGGCTGCTAAACGAAAACAAACACGACTATTATTACCATAGGGTAAAACAATTTTTAAAAAAATTATCATAATTTGCCATGCACGAGAAATATTGCGGAACATTTCCTGAAGCAAATATTGCATGATTTGTTATCACATTTTATATATCTAATCTATACAACTTGTCTTCACTGAGCTGTTTTGTTCAGTCACTATAAACAATACAAATATGCAAAGGCAAAGGCAAAATATGTCTTAAAGTGGACTTTTTATAGAAGGCAATAATTTGCAGTAGTTCAAATTATAGCTATGATTCGTGTCCTATTAGTCCAAATCTGCCAGCCGCATCGATTTCTTTTGTTAAATGAGGCCAAAATTAAATTTTTACCATTACTTATTCTTTTAACTCTCTTGGGGTTGGTTGGGTGTTGGTCATCTATACACGGTTTTTCAACGAAAAAGAGACTTTAAATGTAAATAGAATACAATAAAAGCTGCTTAAGGTCGACCTCATCCGAAGATTCAAACGTAGCCCCAGAATTTAAATAATCAGGGAACATTGGTCAAGTGGCCTAGCTGGCCCTTTACATTGGTGAATCATTTTTGAAAAATTTATAATTTTATTAACAAGCATTATAAGCTGTAGAAAAACCGAATTGTATAAAACTACGATACACCTTAACACGGCATGACAATGAGCATCTCGGCGTGACGTGTGTGTGACCCCGATACCAACACATGTGCATGGAAAAGGTATTAATTTCCCTTAATGTAATTTTGAGACGCCGCGCGTTTAATATGTGTTTTGGTTGGTATGGGTTGACTTGAAAAAATAAATAAATTTTTATTAAAAAAAAACTTTCAAAGAACAAGCTTTTATTAAATGCTCTCAAAAGAAGAAAATAATTTTTTATCTTTCTTTCAAGTGCCACGCTCTCTTCGAACATTGGCTATCATCAGCGCGATCTGTACCCTGTCCAATACTTTTTGGAAAAGTGTCGTAGTACTAACACCATACCATTGTCTAAGATTTTTAAGCCATGATATCCGCCTACGACCCGAACCACTTCTGCCTTCAGTTTTGCCTTCTACTATCAATTTCAATACTTTATATTTGTCATTTCTCAAAATATGGCCAAAATATTCAACTTTTCGTTTTTTGATGGTAAATAAAACTTCAACATTTATTATTCTAAGCAAAACATCCACATTAGTTACTCTGTCCATCCAAGATATCCTTAGTATTCTACGATAACATCATATCTCAAATGCCTCTAACTTTTTGCATATGGCCTCAGTCAGTAAAAAGCTAACACCGAAGCAAATGAATTCGGAGAGTGATATTAAGATCGCGACTACACTACATACTACACTGATTTCATTTTGATAAAAGACGATCTGGACTGTTCAATTCTTGCACGAACTTCTTGCATCGCAGTCACAGTTCTCATTGAGGAGGCAACCCAAGTATTTGTATGAATCCACGCGTTCAACTTGCTGCCCATGCCGAACATGCCTCTGATGTTCTTTTCCTTGGATATGACCATCCATTTTGTTTTCCCAACATTTAAGTTAAGGCCGATTTGATTCAACAACTATTACAGGCCTTTCAACGTGTCTGCTACTATGACAGGGTCGTCGGCATATCGTAGGTTGTTGATTTTTATGCCGTCAGACCCTCTTCGCAGTTATAAAGTGCATTTTGTTACTATAGATATTAAACAACAGCGGAGCCAATATACAATCTTGGCGCACACCTCTTCTTATTTGGACCTCTTCGGACAGTTGGCCATCAACCTTTATTTGAGCAGTCTGGTTCCAGTATAGATTAGCTATTATCTTTAGATCTCGGTTATATAGACCAACTTATTTTAGCGATTCTATGAGCTTTTCGTGTTCAACTCGATCAAACGCTTTCTCATAATCTATGAAACAGGCATATACTGGCACCGACACATCCCTACATCGCTGAACTAAGACTTGAATGCCAAACAGGGCCTCTCTTGTCCCGAACCCACCACGAAATCCAAACTGCGTGTCGGCCATAAAGTATTCGCATTTTCCATAAATTCTTTTATGGATAATCTTTAGAAATATTTTTAACATATGGCTCATTAGGCTGATTAGACGGTAATCACTACACTTCTTTGCTGAATGTTTTTTAGGCAGTGTAACAAAGGTGGATTTTAGCCAGTCATTAGGGATTTTACCGCTTTCTTATACCATAATAAAAGCGATCGGCGCAAATTAAAAATTTTAACTTTAGGTATCGTATATTGATCACATCTACGATTCATCTAAGAAACAATTGTATTACTCTATAACCTAAGGACATTTTCAAAGCACGGCAATCTCACCCATTCTCAGCTTCTTTAGATGAAAGCATTATGTTTATCATTCGAATAGAAAAATTTAGTTCTTCTTTTGTAGTTCTCTCTTTGTCGCCGTAAAGTTAAAAGTTTTTATTTACGCCCATCGCTTTTATTATGGTATAAGAAAGATAAAAAATTATTTTGTACTTTTTAGAGCATTTTTAATTTAATTTAACAGTTTTTTTAATAAAAATTTATTTTTCAAATCTGATCAGAAATTCACATTTCCTTCCCGAAAAAACCCTGTATGCCAATTTTGATTTAAATGGAAGAAAGTAAATCTTTTCCCCTTTCCACTTCCCTCGTTAGAGAAAAGTGCGTATATTATTGTATTTTCACCGGAACTCTAACGCATACCAAATTTGAACACAATCGGATGTGGATAAGTCAGTTAAAATTGGTGAGCAAAACATGACCGAAAATCGTCCATCTTGAATCCGCCATATTGAATTTTCAAAATTGCTCAAAAATTCGCATTCCTTATCCCCAAAAGTCCCCGTATACCAATTTTGGTTGAAATCGGACAAACTTAAGTGTTTTTCCCCCTCCATTCCCCTCTTAAGAGGGAGGGGTGACTAATAGTGACATATTGTTGTATTGTCACCGGAACTATAATTGCATGCCAAATTTTAAGGCAATCGGATGTGTATAAGTTAGTTAAAATTAGCAAAAGATGACCAAAAATCGTCACACACCAAATTTCAACGAAATCGGGCGTACTTCAACTGTACCCCCCCCTCTACCCCCTTCGAGTAGGGGGAGCTGTCAATTTAATCGCACTCAAAGACGTTTAACTAAAATAGACCCATCAAGTCATTCATAAATGTCTTGAAACGCGATCAGTCATTAGATTTAGGGAAAACTATTTTCAGTTCCACTGGCAACGCTGCACCAGACATGCTCCTCCTCACACATGCTCCAACCACCTTACGTTTAGCAGCGGCCAGAAGCGGCTCGTTATTTATAAATTTAAAAAGGTTTGGTCGTTATTTTCAGACTTGCAATTTTTTTCGGAAATACAATCTTTAATTTTTTTATACTTAATAATTGATACCGAGGGTATGGACAGGTGTTATATTTGTCATTGTGAAAATATTTATGTAAAAATATAACATAGAAAATATTCATTTTTTAAATGTTCTCCAGATAGTTACCTGCCTAATTAGTGCGGAAAGTGATACTTTTACACACGGGAGGAGTTCGGGCGGGAAAGACACTTCCGCAAGGGTTCGGTACAATTTTTTTCTACGAGTGTTTATGATGACTTTCTTAATCAAAAAGTATTTAAAAATTTGGTCCATAAGGTACCATTTAAAAAAAAATTACGTTCGTTAAAAGTTTTTTTACGCACGCTATGACAGTTTTTTATGCACCCCGTGCTTATCTTTTTGCACTCGGCGTGTAGGAAGTTGAACTTTCCACATTAAAACTGATATGTAGTAGACTTTTTCACACGCATTTACGAAGTAGGTAGTTTCTTTACCTATTTAATGTCAAGTGACCTGCAAAACTTTATTAAAAAATTAGCATAGGTAAAAGTATTTTTTTAGCATGGCGTGAATTTTAAGTCGAAATGGAAACAAAATTATTTTTTGTTTTAATTTTAAAAATACCAAATATATATAACCTTAGGCATAAGCTTTTTATGCAAGTAGGAAATTGTTGTACTAAAAACGTGTCAAAAGTGCCTTTCTCGCCCTCGTGTGTGCAGAAAAGTATCACTTTCCGCACTGTTTAGGCAAATTACCAAAAAACCAATGTGGAAAAAATAAGCAAACTCGACTAAAAATAGTGATATTTCGAAAAAGGATGATACCTATATTATAGGTACTATATTATGGTTTTTCGTTGTGTAAAAAAATGGAATTTATACACTCTACTATAATTTTTATTTAATACGTACAAAAGTATCTTTACATTTTTAATAAATACAAAAAAAATCTTATGTGGAGTATCTATGTAAATATTATAAATATAAAGTTTTAACAAACATACATTCTTTATCCTGTGTCTGACATAATAATGTTTTAAAAATTTATATTTATACCGGGAAGAGCTTGTACTATTTATAAACAAATCTCAGCAGAAAAAATAAGCTGACCACAGATAGTGTCAAAACTGTTAATGTAGTTATAAATAAATATCATGCTCTTACATTTTTTGCTACTCATATAGGATATTTAAAAATGTCGCAGCTGGGGTTGGTTCATTATACCAAATATAGTGTAGTTAATTATAAGTGCTTACCATATTGTTTTATCACAAATTCGCAAAAATATCCCAAAAAAACTTATTTCTTTCCTATATTTATAAATTTACATTTCGTATTTATTGCAACACTAGTTGCACGCCTATGGCGGCCTATCACAAGATGGCGTCGAACAAACATATGATAACAACATATACAAGGTGTATATGTTTGGTTTTCACCTGCACATCACTTTTGCCACCAACACTAAAAAATTTATTGAAAAAATATTAAAAATCTCTCGATTAATCTGTAAAATATACTAAAACTTCGATTATGCTAAAGCTACGACGCCGTAGAGAAATTATGAATGGAGCAGCGTACACACGTTTATATGGCCGACCCGCCACAAATGCATGGTTGTCACATTGTTGTAGGTTTTATTCCCGATATATATTGGGAAATAAAAATCATTATTGTTTCGGCGAAATTATCAGGTATTTTATATGATATTTCGATCAAAAAACCTCCACATTATAAATTCTTTATTGATTTAAAATTGTGAAGGTTCAAGGAAATTTAAATGCAATTATATAATATACCTAAATTTCTTTATATATTTAAATAATAATAAGGTGTTTCTTCATGTTTAAAAAAAAAACAAACCGGAGAATTTGCATAATTGAATGTAAATGATAAAGTTATAAATGTTTTTAAAAACATTACGCGTAGAGATGCAACTTTCAGCGCAATCTGGCATTGTTGCCAATTTGTTTACCTTATGTCTGATTGCAACTGTGGTAAACATAATGTCCCTGTTTAAGTTATACCTTTATGATCACACTATATTCTTGTGTTGTCACCGCAACTATATAAGCATGCCAAATTTGAAGCTGATCGGATGTCGCGTCAAAATTAAGTTGCAAGATTCCACCCGAACAAACATATAGTTAGTTACACACATACAATGCAAGTTAAATAAAGGCTTGTAAAAAAAAATAAGGTCCCTAGTAGGTGCCTCCATAAAGAATTTTTCATAAAAAATCAAAAATGGCAGAAAACCGTATACTAAATAATTACCAAATATAATTATAATAAAATGTGTTAAGTGTATTTTTTATATTCTGGGTCTCTTTAACCATGTACCTACTGTAGAGCCAAGTGGTTTGCGAGGTTAAAGACAAACACAAAATGTATATGCACCTAGCTAAAATTCAAACCCGGAACCTACCGTACTGCAGACAGATACCCTACCCACTGTCAAAAACGATAAAGCACATCACTTTTGCTGGATCAAAAAAAAATCTTTACCCATTGGATATCCAAAAAATAACTGTATGGATCAAATTGAAAGTCCATTGGACTCAGTTTTTGTGTATCAGGATAATGCGGACGGTTTTGGACAAAAAATGGCTGACCGATGGACAATGTGTGCTGTCTGGGTAGGGGGGATCAAACCCGCGCGCATCAGCAAGCAAGAATTCCTAACATGCTCGTGTCAACCGCCCAATGCGGTTTCGCACACGACGATCCAGTTATTATTTCCAACATTTCGAAATGGGGCCCAATAAAAAACAAATCGAGTTAGGGTTTACTCTAAAACTTCCCTCGCTCAAGAACATATATAAAAAACCACTACTTGTATACACATGATTTAGATTGGGTGGGCTGTTCAGGGGTGTATTCAGACTTTTCGGTCATTCTCAGAGTGTAGCCGGAATTTTCCAGTATCTTTCCAGACTTTTTGAGAGTGTATTCAGACTTTTCCAGAGTGTATTCATAATTTTCCAGGATGTATCCAGACTTTTCCTGGGTGTATCCAGACCTTACCAGCATGTATCAAAACTTTTTCTGGGTGTATCGAGACTTTCCAGCTTTTCCAGGATGTATCCAGACTTTTTCAGAATGCATCCAGACTTTTTCTGAGTCTATCCAGACTTTTCCAGGGTTTTTCCATACTTTCCCGGGTGTATCCAGACTTTCCTAGGATATACCCAGACTTTTCCTGGATGTATCCTGACTTTTCCAATGTGCATCCAGACTTTTCCAGGGTGTATCTAGAGTTTTCCTGGGTGTATACAAACTTTTCATGGATGTGGGTTTATCCAGACTTTTCCAGGCTGTATCCAGAATTTCTTTTTTTTTCCAATTGAGAAATTTGTGCTTTTTTGAATGTATTAAAATAAAGACGAACGAAAAATCCTCGTGGGGCTTTACTAAGATTTTAATGGCGAGGATAAAACTTATGTTCATCTCTCGGTTCATCTTGTACCAGCCCAAATTGAAGATTTATTTATCTCCTTATGCTGGGTTGATACAGCAAATAAAATAAAACTAGAAATAAGAATTTGTCTTGCGATTGTGATCATGTGATCACAAATATATTTTTTTACTGGGTGTTCTTATTATTATTATATTTTGCTGTATAAACCCAGCATTAGTCCTCGAAAACGGTCTTTCAAATAGTTTTAACGCGACTTCTTCTATCAAATCGGCAATCTTGATTAAAAAAAACATCAAAAAATTTGAAAACAAAATATTAACAACAAAAACCAGCTGATTAAATGACGTTAATGACATTCATCGGGAAGACTCATCGGCCCTTTCTTTCGGGTAAACGGACTTCTCCAATACATTTTATATGTGCTCTATATATATATATATACATACATAAATGTTGTCAAAAGTTTTAGTGCCGATAAACTAAGATATTTGTCCATTAATCACGTAAAAGCGGCTAAACCAATTTGTATGAAATTAGATAATACAATAGGGTGTAACCTGTATCTTACCTTAAGCTACTTTTTATTTAACATTTCGTTCCATAACTTGAGATATATGGCACAGAAAATTGAATTTTTCAAGAGATTTTTGCATTTTTTATGTGATATATATATGTAGTGAAAAATTTTGACGCCATTCAATTAAGATTTTTATAAGCTTTCCAAAGAGTTATCACACGGTGAGAAACAATAGGGGTCTGTGCGTCAACACAAGTAATTACTAAGAAGAAGTTAAAAAAAAACCTTCAAATCAGTTACTTCAACCGAAAAGAAACTAAAAAACAAAAGATCAAAAGATCTTGGGTGGAAATAACGAAAATTCAAACTACTGATGAGCCCACGCTGGTTACCCAGGGCGAAACATCGTTTAATCATTTCCCTTTTCGCTTTGATCTTTTGTGTGTTCCTTGTGGGATACTCATCCAAGTTTGAATTTTCGTTATTTCCACCCAAGATCTTTTGACCTTTTGAGTTTCTTTTCGGTTGAAATAACTGATTTGGAGGTTTTTTAACTTCTTCTTTGTTTTAATTGCCTTAAGAGCATAATCCTACTGGAAATATTAACACGCCAAGACGAACTCGTATCAGGTAACTTGGATAAGTAAGTACCAGTGCGGAACGATGCCTATTTGTGAGTGGTTCAAGCTTGGAAATCTAAGTGTATGATGGTGTTTAATGATGTATAGTGGAGGGTGACCAGTAAAACTACTGATGAGCCCACGCTGGTTACCCAGGGCGAAACATTGTTTAATCATTTCCATTTTCGCTTTGATTTTTTGTGTGTTCCTTGTGGGATACTCATCCAAGTTTGAATTTTCGTTATTTCCACCCAAGATCTTTTGATCTTTTGTTTTTTAGTTTCTTTTCGGTTGAAATAACTGATTTGGAGGTTTTTTAACTTCTTCTTTGTTTTAATTGCCTTAGGAGCATAATCCTACTGGAAATATTAACACGCCAGGACGAATTCGTGTCAGGTAACTTGGATAAGTAAGTACCAGTGCGGAACGATGCCTATTTGTGAGTGGTTCAAGGTTGGAAATCTAAGTATATGATGGGGTTTAATGATGTATAGTGGAGGGTGACCAGTAAAACTACTGATGAGCCCACGCTGGTTACCCAGGGCGAAACATCGTTTAATCATTTCCCTTTTCGCTTTGATCTTTTGTTTTTTAGTTTCTTTTCGGTTGAAATAACTGATTTGGAGGTTTTTTAACTTCTTCTTTGTTTTAATTGCCTTAGGAGCATAATCCTACTGGAAATATTAACACACCAGGACGAATTCGTATCAGGTAACTTGGATAAGTAAGTACCAGTGCGGAACGATGCCTATTTGTGAGTGGTTCAAGGTTGGAAATCTAAGTATATGATGGTGTTTAATGATGTATAGTGGAGGGTGACCAGTAAAACTACTGATGAGCCCACGCTGGTTACCCAGGGCGAAACATCGTTTAATCATTTCCCTTTTCGCTTTGATCTTTTGTGTGTTCCTTGTGGGATACTCATCCAAGTTTGAATTTTCGTTATTTCCACCCAAGATCTTTTGATCTTTTGTTTTTTAGTTTCTTTTCGGTTGAAGTAACTGATTTGGAGGTTTTTTAACTTCTTCTTTGTTTTAATTGCCTTAGGAGCATAATCCTACTGGAAATATTAACACGCCAGGACGAATTCGTATCAGGTAACTTGGATAAGTAAGTACCAGTGCGGAACGATGCCTATTTGTGAGTGGTTCAAAGTTGGAAATCTAAGTGTATGATGGTGTTTAATGATGTATAGTGGAGGGTGACCAGTAAAACTACTGATGAGCCCACGCTGGTTACCCAGGGCGAAACATCGTTTAATCATTTCTCTTTTCGCTTTGATCTTTTATGTGTTCCTTGTGGGATACTTATCCAAGTTTGAATTTTCGTTATTTCCACCCAAGATCTTTTGATATTTTGTTTTTTACAAGTAATTACTATTATGTTAAAATGTTTTATGATTGGAGCAGAGGTTTTTGAGATAGAGTGGCCAAAGTAGGCGACAGGCAGACCGACCGACAGACCGACAGACAGAGCGACTGCGTTTGGATTCGTGCTTATCACTATTCGGAACCTCAAAATTCGTGGAGGATCGTGAAAATGTCGAAGTGCGATTTTTAGATGACTACATTACTTGGTGAGGAAAGTAAAAAGTATAGGCTAAAAGTTGAGAAAAAAGCGGTCGGATTTCCGTAACAAAAATGCATTCGCCTAATTTGTCAAAGTGTCAAAACGTAGAAAGGATTCTAAGGTTATTAATGACACTATACTTAGAGCCCGAATCCCCTTTGAACATGGCAACGGGTTCCGTTTTTGTCGTCTCATTTTCTAACGGCTGCACAGTGATCCAGATTATAATGTCGGACAAAAATAATATTTTAATATTAATATTTTTTTCTGGTATTTTTGGACAGGGTCAATAAAATACAGAAATCAAATCAATAAAACAAAAGATCAAAAAGATCTTGGATGGAAAAAAAC
The DNA here is from genome assembly GCA_963921995.1 of Oxystoma pomonae. Taxonomy (NCBI): domain Eukaryota; kingdom Metazoa; phylum Arthropoda; class Insecta; order Coleoptera; family Brentidae; genus Oxystoma; species Oxystoma pomonae. The sequence continues at coordinate 22,595,577 of OY998164.1, read as the reverse complement.
GAAAATTCAAACTTGGATGAGTATCCCGCAAGGAACACACAAAGGACCAAAGCAAAAAGATAAAATGATATTTCGCCCTGGGCAACCAGCGTGGGCTCATCAGTGGTTCCGCTGGTCACCCTCCCCAAACATCATTCAACACCATTATACACTTTGATTTCCAACTTTGAATCACTCACAAATAGGCATCGTTCCGCACTGGCACTTATCTAAGTCACCTGATACGGGTTCGTCCTGGCGTGTTAATCTTTCCAATAGGGTTGCGCTCCTAAGGCGATGAAAACAAAAAGAAGTTAAAAAACCTTCGAATCAGTTACTTCAACCGAAAAGAATCTAAAAACAAAATTAAAAACAAAAGATCAAAAGGATCTTGGGTGGAAAAAAAAACGAAAATTCAAACTTGGATGAGTGTCCTACAAGGAACACACAAAGGACCAAAGCGAAAAGAGAAAAGATCAAATGATATTTCACCCTGGGCAACCAGCGTGGGCTCATCAGTGGTTCCACTGGTCACCTCCCCAAACATCATTCAACACCATCAAATCAATGTTTTCTATGTCGATGTTTCGGACCTTTATTGAACCAACATCGGTGTACTTACCAATTGACAAGCTTGCCAAATTCCTAATGAATAATTTCTAAAAAATCCATGTTTTTAATAATTATACCGCGAATTTTTTGACCCAATATGTTTTGTATGCCAATGTTTCAGTCCTTTATTGGGCCATACGTAGAGCAATCATCAATTGCCCTTTAACAGTTACCAATTTTTTTAATGACAAGCTTGGTAGCGAAATTGATGATGATAAATAATACGTTTTATTCAAGATTTTTAATAATTAGAGCATAACTTTTGTGGGTCACTTAAACACATAAATCAGTTTGTTTCTATGTCGACGTTTCGATCCCTTATTGGGCCATCTTTAGGGCAATCACCACTTTTGGCTCGTTGGAATGAGTCAATAAAACAAATAAATCAGAATGTTTTCTATGTCGACGTTTCGGCCCTTTAATGGGCCATCCACGGGGCAATCATTGCTCTCTAACAGTTACCAATTTCTTGAAAATTTGACAAACTTGGTATCCAAATCCATGTTGAATATTTTTTAAAAAAGCTATGCTTCTGATGCAGTTACGTTTTATTCAAGATTTTTATTAACTAGCCATATTGCATTTTTATTTATGACGACGTTTCGGACCTCTATTGGGCCATCCTGAAGGCAATTGACTATTGCTCTTTAACAGTTCTCAACTTCTTTAAATTTTGACAAGCTGACAAAAGCCTGCAATTATCTATTATATCGCACGGTCTCTGGTTTTATCCAAGATTTTTAATAATTACAACGTGAATTTTTTGACCCAATATGTTTTCTATGTCGACGTTTCGATCCTTTATTGGTTCATCCTTAGAGAAATTTTAAATGACAAGCTTGGTAACCAAACTCCTGCTGAATATTGTCTAAAAAACCCATGCTTCTAATCCAGTTACGTTTTATCCAAGATTTTTAATAATTATCGCGTGACTTTTGAGGGTCAATAAACCACTTAAATCAGTCCTTGAGCCATCCTTAGGGCAATCAATTGCCAATTTCTTAAGATTTTGGCAAGCTTGGTAGCCAAGCCCCTGCTGCATAATTTTTAAAAACCCATGCCTCTAATCCAGTCCGTTTTATACAAGATTTTTAAAGGTTTAAGAACTTGAAAATACATTATAAAATACATTTTTTTGAATTTTGTCTCTAGACCACTGTGGATTGCTTCTATGCGAAATCCTGGCAAATTTGTGACGCGATACGAATAAAAAAGCGAGTTTGCAAAATAAGTTGTGATTTCGGGGGCTTTAGATCCACTTTAAAAAAATCCAGTGCTATCAAATTATTTCCCAATTTGGCGACCCTTGTCTTACAATAGGGTTCAAGCTAGCGGTCAGGGAAAAATTGGACAAGTTCTTGAGCTATGATCAAAGAGATTGAATTGTTTTTATGCGGTGTGTCGAAAATAATTTCACTGAAGAATGGGTTTGCGCGACACTGTTAGATAATAGACAGAAAAAGCATTTTATTTATACGTATCCGTATACGTAAATAAGTTTACGCTTTTAAAACAATTGAACGATTGATGAATGTGACGCTTGTAACTTGGCTCTTTTGTCATTGCATCCAACATAAAAGCGGCCCTCCTTCGAAACATGGTATAAACAGTTAAAAATGGAGTGACTTTTGAATTCGTTTTCATATTTATACGTGGGATTTTGTAACATAATATCATATATTCGTTTATGAATTAGGACCTGTTTTGAATTAATATCTATCTCTATTCAGGCTATACCCTCCTAATATTACATGTAAACAATAGGCTTCCAAATCCACGCATAATAATATAATAATTTTCCTAGCCAAACCTCCAGTTTGATTTGATTTGCTTAGGTCTATTTATAGTCAACACACGTATATGCCCCTTTCAGAATGCTAATGGGGTAATTTTATGATTTCATTAAACAATCATTTTTAGAACTAGTACTGTAGTATCCCAATAAGAAGGATATAAGAAATACCGGCTTCCTGCCCTTAATTTACCATTGGAATAACCTATAAAAACTGCGGTTTGAAAGTGTGTATTATACTATTTTTATTATTATAAGCACCGGCGTAACTAGCTCAGGGCCTACCTGACAATGCTTGATAGAGAGGAATCAAAGACAATGATGTTTTTCTCAAAAACTGTTTAATATTATGCATTATTACCTTAACTCGTTGTATGAACAACTTTGAACCGTAACTATTCAACTCATCAGTTTAATATAAATTAACTGCAATTGCATCCTTGTCTTTTGTGAAAATATTTCCAAAACGTGGTTTGCTGTAATCTCTTCTTTAATTAAATAATTATCGATGTTAATAATTGATACACTGGAAAATCGAGTTTGTCACATTGTAGTTCAGGTCCAGTTTTTTATTCCACGCATCACAGAGAAGCTTCGTTCACAACTAGCAGAACTAATAATTTGTAGAGGTTCGGACAAAAATTTTGTCTAATATACTCTTTGATAGATTTTAAATTTATTTCTAAATTTTTACAAATAATCATATTTTTTACTACCAGAGTAATTTTCAATAAAATCTTTACTTTCTTTGATGTTTAACTTAAATAAAGCATCTACCGATTTGGCCAATATCAAGTTTGAAAACCTCTCCCTAAAATTAGCTGCTCAATTATCCATTATTTGGTAGTGAATGTTTATTTTTCATTGTTCTAAGCAACTTACCGTTTCCGTTTTGATACTTTGATAGATTCTAAAGAAATATCGTGTTTATCGGTCAAGTCTTGGATTTCAGAATAAATAATTTCAAAGTTCCTTCTAGTTTCTTCTATAGATTGAAGCCGTCTATTATTACATGTACAGTGCCGAGAGTAGCATCTTTACCCTGAAATTACTGACTCAAAACGTTGATACGTAATAAAACAGTGTATAGAATGTGTAGGAAAATGCAAAACTCGGCTTTTTAAATACATGCTCACCTCATCAGTTTCAACGGCATTTCTATCCTAGTTATCAGTTACTTCACATTCTAGCGCCATTTTAATCGCTCCAAAGTTTAATAATATTGTTTTACAATTTTCAAATCGACATGCTCAGCGAGCAGTAGAAAGGTTAGATACTTCCAAAAATTTAATAGCCAAGGTATCTGCAACCTTTTTAAGTTTTTCATGATTTCCTGGTTGCAAAAAATGCATATACAATGCCTCTAATGTATTAAAGAAAGAAGCTGCTGGTGCAACTTTTGTACATGTGTCGCCAACTTTCAGTTTATGTGCCAAACAATAAATGTATATTGCCGAAGTATATTCTTCTCTTATTAAAACTTGTAAGCCCTTATGTTTTCCAGACATTACTCTAGCCCCGTCATATGACTAACAACTACTGGGCTATATTTTTATTACTCCATAAATTCTCTTGTATTTTGTAAAGGCGCATTTACACAGACAAACCTTCCTTTGATGTTGAAATGCCGACAAACATTTACACGAGCCTCTTGAGCAAAATGTTCAAAAAAAAGTTCGAGCAAAATCTCGTACAAAAAGACTCACGGAAATTTTGGACAGAATGTTAAGCAAAATTTGTTTGAAGAAATGTTGGTATAGAAATTTCTTACAAATTTAAATTTTATAGTTTTATGGGAATTCATTGAACTTAACTGAAAATAGAAAGACTAAGTTTTAAAACAAGGTATTTTTAATTAAGTGCTTTCTGACGGAAAAACGATTTGATGTCGAAATTCACATTTTAGCTCATAAGCAACTTCGATTGACCTGATTTTTATAGGGGATATGCCAGAATACTTGTAACTTTTTTGGGGTGGTAAAAAATCGAGAAAAAAAAAAATTGGCACTTATTTATTGCTGTTGCCTGTAAAATGTAATGATAAAAATTTACGTTTAAAAGAATATCTCTTTATTTTACTTCCTAGTTTAAAACACAATAAAATAATAATTAAGTCAAATTAAAAAACCTATATACATTTTATTAAATCTCAAACAAAAGCACGTTCGGTCTAAATAATACCCGTTTATTACCCACTTTTACAACCCTACGATCTCGACCCTTGTCTAAAAAAATATAATTTAGCAGTAATAGACTAGACATCTGAATCGGAATTTTGCTCCTTTGCATATTGTTCGTTCAGTGTCAGTAATCGACCTTGATTATTACATTGAATTGACAGTAAATATCTATCTTCAGCATTTTCATGAACCTTTTGCTTTTTAAAGCAACCGTTGGGGCCTTAAACTGACTAGGTAAATCTGGTTTGAGGAATTTAAAAAAAACAATCAAAGCTAAGGGTACAGTGAAGTTACAAAAATATGTTTTAAAAAAAATCCCCTCCCCACCACTCCTCATAAACGGGAGGCGCGGATTACCGCTTAAAAGTGCAAGTTTTGGGTTTTTTGCCGATATTTGAAAAACTCAACATTTTTTTGGAAAAAAAAATTTTCCTGGGTTGTTTTTTGAATTTAGGAAAAAAACCCTTGGAAATAAAAAAAACTCGCAAGAAAATCCCAAAAAAATCCCCGGGCAAAAAAAAAAAAGAAAAAAAAATATTATAAGTAACCCTAATCCATGTGACAAAACTGATAGCCAAGAATAATGTTTCGCTTGCCGTCGGTTTTTTTTTCACAAAAATTTAAAATAAAAGTTGGTGTTCCATTTTTTTAAAGAATTGAGATCACTGATCACTGATGTGAAATTTTATTTATTCTCATCTTTAAAAATATGTTTCCAAAACAGATAGCAATAATTACGCAATTACACATACGAACATGCTCAAACAAAAGCTCGTGCAAAAGATCTAAAATTTTTTGCGTGAACATTTTTGTGAGCTTTTCTTTGAACATTTTGTTCGGGCAAATTTTTGAGCAAATTATTGCTATCTGTTTTGGAAACATATTTTTAAAGATGAGAATAAATAAAATTTCACATCAGTGATCAGTGATCTCAATTCTTTAAAAAAATGGAACACCAACTTTTATTTTAAATTTTTGTAAAAAAAGCCGACGGCAAACGAAACATTATTCTTGGCTATCAGTTTTGTCACATGGATTAGGGTTACTTATAATATTTTTTCTTAGGGTATTTCCCGGTTTTTTTTGCCCGGGGGTTTTTTTGGGATTTTCTTGCGAGTTTTTTTTATTTCCAAGGGTTTTTTCCTAAATTCAAAAAATAACTCAGCAAAGTTTTTCAAATATCGGCAAAAAACTCAAAAGTTGCACTTTTAAGCGGTAATCCGCGCCTCACGACTATGAGGAGTGGTGGGGAGGGGTTTTTTTAAACATATTTTTGTAACTTTACTTTACCCTTAGCTTCGATTGTAATAATCAAGGTCGATTACTGACACTGAACAAACAATATGCAAAGGAGCAACATTCCGATTCAGAAATCTAGTCTATTACTGCTAAAATATATTTTTTTAGACAAGGGTCTGGGATCGTAGGGTTGTAAAAGTGGGTAATAAACGGGTATTACGTGCTTTTGTTCATATATTTGAGATTTAATAAAATGTATATAAGTTTTTTAATTTGACTTAATTATTATTGTATTGTGTTTTAAACTAGGAAGTAAAATAAAGAGATATTCTTTTAATTGTAAGTTTTTATCATTACATTTTACAGGCAACAACAATTTTATTATCGTTTTTTTAAAACCCCAAAAAAAGTTACAAGTATACTGGCATATCCCCTAAAAAAATCAGGTCAATCGAAGTTGCTTATGAGGTAAAATGTCAATTTCGACATCAAATCGTTTTTCCGTCGGAAAGCACTTAATTAAAAATACCTTGTTTTAAAACTTAGTCTTTCTATTTTCAGTTAAGTTCAATGAATTCCCATAAAACATTTCTTCAAACAAATTTTGCTTAACATTCTCTCCAAAATTTTCGTGAGTCTTTTTGTACGAGATTTTGCTCGAACTTTTCTTTGAACATTTTGCTCAAGAGGCTCGTGTAAATGTTTGTCGGCATTTCAACATCAAAGGAAAGTTTGTCTGTGTAAATGCGCAGAATTTGAAAGTTATTACGTTTGCTCCTCTCTCTTCGGGGGAGGGGGGGGAGAAGTCAGATACTCATGTAAAACTTAAGACACCCAATAAAATCTTGTTATTAAAAAAAACATTTTTTACCTATATTTATTTATGTCGGCACCCCATTCTGGAGGGGGAATTATTCCCCCATGACATACATTAAATCTCACAAATATACGTGTTACATGGACAAACAAAAAATAATTTAATAAAGGTAAATTATAACAGTGGCGGTATCAACTCAACCCACTTTTTTTAAAACCTCCCAAAAAAGCATAAAAAAGATCAAAATTGTTAAAGATTTTTCGCTTATTTCAAAAATTTTTTATTAATTGTAACAGCATTTGAAACGTTTAAAAAAATTTCCAAAATTCTAAAATTAAGGTGAGTTCTGTCCGAGAATCTGCCCATGCATTTATATTTTTTTTTATACACACCAACCCACTCCCTTCAAAAAAACCTGCGACAACCCATGTTATAATAATACATAAATAAGTGTTTAAATAAAAAATTCTAATATGCATTACTTCCCCCCCCCCCCCGCCCAGAATTTTTCTACAGAACCGCCCCAATTACTTTGTTTACACGGATCTTTTACAGCGCTTTTATATAAGGACGGTTTGATAATTTTGTCGTATTAACACACTAAATCGATTTTATTTTAAAGCGATTTAAGAAAGGAATTTATTTATTTATTGTTTCCTTTTCAAAGCTGACATTGACTAGCATTTAGTGAAGGAGGTATAACGCTCGAAGCAAGCAATTGCATTCTTACATAAAAACCGGTTTTAGGCGCGTATAAACGTAGAAATAGGAGCATAAGTTTTCTATTATTTTCAACAATTCACTTGTTCGCTAAAACTGCATAATAATAAGCATTGTTGAATGCGATTTAATAATATAAGTACTTAGGTAGAACTGGGTTTGTGAGATTTTACTAGAAATTAAACAAATATTGGCCTGTAAAATATATGTCAAATTTTCACAATAAACGGCTTTATATTATTATTTAGGCTCAGTGGAAACGCAAACAAAAACGTATTATTTATCTCGGTTGGGAAGCTTATTATGGCATTATAGTACGGACGACACGCATTTATACGCTAATGCACTGTTTACTGCGTTTATACGGGCCTCTTAAAGCGCTTTAATATAGAGACGGTTGAAAAATTTTGTCATATAAACACCACTAAAACCGTTTTAAGCACTAAATCGATTTTATTTTAAAACGACTAAAACGAAATAACCATTTAGTAGTTTTCTTTTCAAACTGTCATTTAATAATAATTAATGAAGAACGTACAAACCCTTGGAGAAAGCGATTTTATTTAAAACCGGTCCTATATCAAACCGGTTTCAGGCGCGTATAAACCTAGTATATCGTTACGGGTCTGCAAGAAAATTTTTTGTCCGAAGTAATCGAGTTTACTTCCAACGGAACTTGATTTTTTTCCAAAATGAGGGCCAAATTTCGAAAAGTTGAAAATGGCCAGAGAAAGTCAAGGGAGATATATTTTTCGCATATTTGGATATCTAAAAATAAATAAATAAAGTCTAATAGAACGTCGTCTGCTTCATCGTTTTCTTTTAATTTTTTTCAAAGGAGGCATCGCTTCGTTAGATAAAAAATTCCAGGCTTATTAGCATAGGGATGGATTCGTGAAGTCCAAGGCGGATGCCGTATTGGTCAGACAGAAAACCTATTTGGAAAGACGTCCGGAGGCTATAGTGGAGTAAATTCGTAGGGATTTTTAAGACAAAACTGCAAAAAGGGTATATTTTTTTATATTTGGCATAGTGATACCTAATACCAAAAACTAACCTTTCAGTCGAGGATCCCCCATTTTCCGGCCCCAGAAACCAAGAAAGTTAGGAAAAAATGTGTTTTTTACGTTTTCAGAAAAATCAAATCAAAATCAATTGGGTAATAGCCCCTTAATCCAAAAATATAAAAAAAATTAACATATGTCACTTCAAAACAAAATGGCGGTCAGATTTCAAAAATTTAGTTTTTCTTAGATTTCTTTTTTACTTTTTAAGTGATAATCTTTTTTAATGTCCTATATTAAGGCTACTGACCGGCTTCTTGATCTAACAATAAAAAAAATTAAGAGTTTATAAGCGGGTACAAAGATGGCGCTTGATATGTCAAAAATATAAGAGACCTTATTAACCTATAGACAACATTAAAAAAAATTTACTAGATGCTATTAGCGATGAGTTCGTGTCTGCTACAATGCTAAAAAACATTTGATTTGACATTTGATATTCAAAATGGCGGCCAAACTATCGAGAAAAAAGTAATTTTTCCTTTCTGCTTTGGTATTTATACCAACGTCATGCAATATATCAATATGCACTAAATCGGGAATGCTTGTCTCAAAAATTGCAAAAAAAACTGACACATGTCATTCCCAAATCAAGATGTCCGCGACTAAAATTAAGAAACGTCATTATTTTTGCAGTTTTGTACAATCCGAAGCAGTTTTAGTATGAGTTAGGTTAGTTTTAAATTTTTGTGTAAAAAAAACAAAGTTTAATGCTTCAGTTAAAGCCATTCCAAAAATAAAAAGTCACCCATGTCATTCACAAATCAAAATGGCGGGGCCTAAAATAAACAAACAACTTTATTTTTATGTCCTTTTACATTTTTTCACAAATAAAAGCAGTTTTAGGATGAGCTAAATTAGTTTTAAATTTTTGTGTTGAAAAATACATTTTTATACCTCAGTTAAAAAATGTCAAATATAACAGAATATACCCTATATAAAAAATATAAGTGCCAGACTGCTCAGAGAGAAGTCACTGCTCATACAGCGGCGCGGCGCACTGGTTCTCAAAGAAAGTGCGGAATCATTAGTGTGCTTGATTTCCGATGTTGTCCGCTGTTATATTAACGACCACTAAATTAATTTAATTTCAAAACGGGACAAGTGCCGAAGAAAATGGTTAAGCAGACTACTCTCCCCCAGCTGTATTAATTTAGATAGCGATATAGTTGAAATACGCCGGAAACATACTTCGTTTGGCACGTTGGACCAAAATATGTGTCGGAGGAGGGTTTGGGGAGGGAGGGCAATTGGGTCAAGATGGTTTTATTTGACTCGCCATGATCAAAATATGCCTAACGGTCAACTTTAATTTTTCGAAATGTGGGCCAGTGTTTTGCTAAAAATAGGGCTTCTGGCCAAAATTGGGGTCAAAAGGGGAGAGGACTGATTTTATTCGGCTCGCCATGGCCAAAACAGGTAAAAACAAGACCCCGCTGAACAACTCACGGTCAACCTCTATTTTTCGAAATGTAGATCACTCTTTTGCAAAAAATGGACCTCCTTGCCAAAATATGGGTCAGAGGGGAGCGGGGATGGTTTTATGGTCGACATATGAGAAAATGATGCCTCGCTTAAAACACACTGACCATTCTATTTTTTTTTAATTTGATCCTTATTTTTTTAAAATGGGGCTTCCGGCCAAATTATGGGTCGGATCCAGATAAGGGCACTCTAGTTTGCCTCGGCGTGACCGAAATATTCGGAAAATATATCTCACTCGACTTTCTGCGGTCATTTTGAAGTTTTTTCGAAATTTGACCATTTTGGAAAAAAGTCCGTTGAAAGAAAACTCGATGACTTCGGACAAAAATTTTCCTACAATCCCTAGAAATAATGTTCCGAGTTTCACACCTCTAACCAAAAGTGCAGCGTTCAAGTGATTTTCGTCATTCGCCTATACTATTAATTTTAATAACAAAATGTTAAACGGATTTTAAAAACCACATTTAATATAACGTTTTGGTAAATTTCGATTATGAACAACAAAGTATAAAATAAAATAAATTTTAATTTTTATATAAAATTCAACTTTCTTAATACTTAAGGGGAATAGTGTATTCCGTGGGACTTTTTAATCGATTACTAATGGACCCACCAACACTGCCTAACCTGTTAAGAGCCCCAAAAATGTTGCAGTCAAAAAGTAGGGTTAGGGTGTCAATTTTTTTTCCTAAATTCAGACGGTTTGTGCTAGAGTAACGAAATTTGGTACATATGTTGACCTTCCGGGAACGTACCCTTGTGTGTCATAAAAAATTACATATGTGGCGCTTAGAGGGCAACAGGGGTCAAAATGTGTTTTTAAACTATTCCTCACACCTTCCATACTAATGCACGTTGTACCGAAAAAAGTTTCGTGGTTATTAACAAGGCTCCTAGGTTATTATGTTTTAGTTATATTTCAGCCAATGTCAACAAAAATGCACCACAGTTGCGCAGTGGACCATTTCTCAATTTTAAATGCCCCCAACTTTGCCCCAGCTTCTAGGGGCTGTAAGGGGGCGAGATCTAATTTTCACCATTTTCGTATTCCAGAAAAGACGCCATATCCATATTTAAAATTCATGAATTTGGTGTAACAAATATTATGAGGCGTCCCCTAAATAGGGGCTAAAAATTTTAAATCTCGAATACTTACATTTTAAGAGCCTATATTTTTTACATCCTACTTTGCTCCAGCCCTTAGAGGCTGTACGGAGGCAAGATTTTTACCATTTCTATATTTCAGAAAACCACTGTACCTATCGGGTTCTGGCAGGTGATGTGTGTTTTCGGTGCGGTCGGTCGGGGCAGTTGTTGGTAGCGGGCGGTCGGCAGAATGAATGCCATGAAACGCGCTCGACATCGCTTTAAATAGCCTCGCGTATCCCCACCTACCATACTCCCGTCGAGCAGGCTGTGCGCGCAAAGCGGTGGAGTATAGCTCGCTGACAGGGCAGCATAGCAGGAAAGGGAAACGTGGCGAGTCAAAGCGATGTCTAGAGTCTAAGAATAGAAAATAATAAAACGTCATAGAAATTACAGAAATTATGAGACATGAAGTACCTAAAAAGAAAAGAAAAGCTAAAATAAATAAATAAAATTAGTAACTTCGTTACAACATCTAAACCTCATCTAAAAGTATAGTATGAACTACCAACTGACTGAGATTTAGATGTGCAGGTGGATTAGTATAGAAGGTATGAGGAATAGTTTGAAAACACATTTTGGCCCCTGTTGCCCCCCTACAGACCACATATGTAATTTTTTATGACACGCAAGGATACGTTCCTAAAAGACCAACATATTTGCCAAATTTCGTTGCTCTAGCTTAAACTGTCTGAATTTAAGACAAAAAATTGACACCCTAACCCTACTTTTTGACTGCAGCATTTTTGGGGATGTTAACAGATTAGTAATCGACTAAAATAAGTTTAGTAAAATCTTCATCAAAAGGCCCACGGAAGTCAAATTTTCTACGTATGCCCCCTAAGCATAAGTCGGTGCCTAAACTAAGTATTCTACTGCCATAGGTTCTATAGGATAAAAAAGTTGGATTTTATAAAAAAAATATTTTATTTTATATTTATATTGCTATACAGACAGCTTCATGCCACTGCGAACATAGGCTGGAAGAAGTCCAATTTGCCAGTGTACGTACATGCAGGGATACCGCACACCTATCAGTGGAGCAACCAACACTCAGGCTTGCGATCACCGTTCGCCGCCGTTCGCGGCTTGTGTAATGTGTTTGGTACGCCTCTAACCACGGTGCTATGTGGAGTGTAGTCAATGGTCAATGAAACCGGAATTTGGTGAATAAATACGCAAATTTTTATATTTTCTTGTTTTTTGTCACTGATAAATTAAAGCGTTTTATTTTCAACTGCTCAGATTTATCACTAACAACGTGTTACAATGAAAATAATAAGGAGAAACAAAATAAAAGTAAGTTCTCAAAATAAAATAATACATTCTAAAAAACCAAAAAGATTCTCCCAGTCAAAAAAAAATTAGAGCAAAGGTTCGAAAAGTCCTCCTTGCTCGGCTAGACAATATCCGAGCCTATTATAAAAACCCCTTCTAACGTTTCCAAGCATGTTAGGGGCGATAGTTTGAAAAGCTTCTTCAATTTTAATCCCAAGTTCTTCCAAATTATTAGCCCTTTCATGTCCGTAAACTTTATTTTTGATATAACTCCACAGATAGAAGCCATTAGGAGCAAGATCGGGTGATCGAGCTGACCATAAAATAGTTCCCCGTGTACTTGTAACCCGATTAGAAAATTCATTATCAAGATATTCCCTAACAAGGCCAATATTGTGAGTGGGACAACCATCTTGTTGAAACCATAATATGCTGCTGCAGTAGATCCAAGTATCTACGACAATTCAAATTGCCGTAAATAAGAAATGGCCCAATTACGTGTTCAAAAAAAAAAAAACAAATGCAAATTTTCCCTCTACCAATATCGAACGTGTGTTGGGTTATGACGATTCAATAATGGAAAAGTGCTTTCGTCTGTGAAAAGAATAGATCTCAGAAAGTTTTCAGCACAATTAGCCCTTTCCATCATTGTTTCGCAAAATTCCATACGACGATAGTTGTCCTCGGGAAAAATTTGATGCGTTTTTGACGCTTTGTAAGAATGATAACCACTCTTTTTGAGAACACGTAAGACAGGGGCTGAAGACGCATCAACTGCTTCGGCAATTTGGTGGCTAGTTAACTTTCGATTTTCCTCCACTGCAGCGCAAATCATCACACCTCGTACTTCCTGCTCGTCATTCAAAACAGGGGGTTTTTTTTGGATTCTTGGCACTACACAACTAAACTTTTCAAAATTCTGCAAAAAACCTATGAATCGTTGATAAACTAGGTTCTGGACGATTTACAAAATTCTCCAAAAAGAGTTCTTGAATAAGTCTCAATGGTCTGGTCTGCCTTGATAGTACCATTTGACTATCTGTACTTATTCCTTATTAAAAATGTATTATTTCACTTAAGAACCTACCAATCTGTTTCTCGAGCAAGGCAGAAATAAAACAAAATAATAAAAACAAAATAAATTTCCAAAAGATAACACTGCAGCGTGCTTCGGATCCACCTCGGTCGTACGGCACGGAGAGTAAATTGGACTTGATTCCCCCTATGTTCGTAGTAGCCTGAAGCTCATTCTATATAATATTATATATACACCGGTAAATTTTTTGTTAAAAAGTTTTTATTTCTCAATTTTTAGTGCTAAAATCTTTTTTTAAACTTAAGCTATGCTGAATCAAATATAAAAAGAATTATAAAAATTGGTTGAGCCGTTAGGAAGTTATGATGGAAATAAAACTTTTACGCGGTGCAATGCGCCCGGAAAAGCTGCCCAAGTATCCAAATTATAGGCAGCACACAACATCGATTTCGTCTTGTTTCTTTACAACATGTGTACTAGCTTAAGTAGCGAAAAATTTTCTGACGATAACCAAGAACCAAATTAGGGAGTTTTTAAACAGTATACAAAAATAGCAACCTTTGTGGTTAAAGTTATTCCGTTTTAGTTTCCTAACTACTTCAACGCGTTTCCATAAAGCAATGTATTCTGCATTTTTCTTAATCAAAAAGTAACAATTTGAAGCTTTCTTTTTGCAAAATTCGCAAAAAACACAAAGACTTTGAGGTAAATTGACAAAAGTAAAGATAACTTCAAAAATAGTTTTTAATAACCACCAAACCAACACCGCCTCAACTAAAAAACCTAATCGCAAATCTGTTCAAACATTCTTGGTCTCTAAAGCTTACTAGAGTATGGTATGAATTTTATGATGACTGATTTAATTTAGTGATTGTAAAATGTTGTTCTATGTATGTGGTTTTTCTTTTTGGATTTAAATTTTTATAAAATGGAGGGAAAATTTAGCGCCCTAATAAATTTACAGAAAAGATTTGTGGCTTAGAGGGCAAAGGGTGAGGGAATAAATCGGAAAAAAGTTTTTCCTCGCCCAGGATTTGAACCCGGGACCTCTAAAATACCAGTCTAATGCTCTACCAACTGAGCTACCGAGGAATTGCGGTTTTTTAACTGGCTATTCGGAAATCCTTTCGTCCGATTCATTTGTTAGTAGTGGGGAGATCTTTGAAGCCTACTGCGGCTTTAAAAACCTAGACATGTTATAAAGACAAGGAGGTACACATTCACGATTATTAGTTGTTCGAAATTCCTATTTATCTATCAACTAACGATACACAACATATAGCGTTTTATTGAAGGTGTCAGATGGCGAATTTCCAACTAATAATTTCAGCCAAACATATTTACAAAATGGAGGGAAAATTTAGGGCTCTAATAAATTTACGGAAAAGATTTGTGGCTTAGAGGGCAAAGGGTGAGGGAATAAATCGGAAAAAAGTTTTTCCTCGACCAGGATTTGAACCCGGGACCTCTAGAATACCAGTCTAATGCTCTACCAACTGAGCTACCGAGGAACTGGGGTTTTTAACTGGCTGGTAGAGCATTAGACTGGTATTCTAGAAGTCCCGGGTTTAAATCCTGGTCGCGGAAAAACTTTTTTTTGGCTGAGAATCTTTTATATAACTGATTAGAAAGATAATTTTTTTTTAACCTCTAGACCCAAAATCTCTTCCCACGTTCGTTACGCCACTGCTTTATGGTAGATTAAAATCACATCGTTTAAAAATAATCCGGGCTAACACAAATTTATTATTCAACAACTCTAAAACTTCGGGTACACAATTTTGTTTAAAGAAAATTGCTACTTTTGCCAAACTTAAGTCCCATCGGATTTTGTTTTATAAAATGCCCTTTTCATGAATTTTTTACGGGACAAGATTAACTAGGATCCCACTAATTAAATTGCAAACTTTTCGTTTGAAATTGAAGTATTAAAAGACCACGCACGATTCTGGTTTAAAACGCTTACGGGGACATTTCAATTTTTTTTAATATGTTGCAGATTTCCTTTCGAGAATAAAAAAAAAACAATATTTATTTAGAATTTTAGGTGTGTATTCCACTCCATAGCGTAGAGGAGAAAAAGCCCGCACTTGCTATACTAATAGAACTTTTCAACCATGTACCCTAGAGTGGATTATTGTAAGGATTCACCTAAATACTTCTCAAGCCGTTTTCGAACAAAACCAAAAATTAGGTAGTTTTGGTCAAAAAAACTAACACACACATTAGAACTTTTATCCCTTCGTGTTATAGAAAAAAAATAAGTCTTAAAAATAAAAACAATATAAAACTAAGCTTTTGAAGCTTAAATTATTTTTTTGATATTTTCGACCCACCACACCCCACAAAAACTGAGAGAAAAAACACACCGAACCGTTTCACATCCCGAAGCAGATTAAGTTAGCACTACCAGAACAAGCGATGAAACTTTATTTTATAAGAGAGTTTAATTATTTTTCTATATTTTTAAGACAATAAAGATTTATTGAATGTAAATAAATTCAATATAATTTTAGCACCTAGCCAAAAACAAGTGCCGTTAAATTGACATATTACGCATTTTTAAGAAAAAAAAAACCTTGTTTTTAAAAAATATATGAAAAGTTCCTTAGTAATCTTATTTGTTTTGACGCTTTAGATAGAACATCATTGAAACTTCAGGTTATGAATGTTGTTGACTTCGAGTGTTCGCGATTGATAAGGCTGATCACACACAAACAGTTCGACCAATCAGAGACGGATTTGGAGCCGCCATATTGCATATACATAAGGTTGAACTTTTTATGCAGCCATGCTATGCACTATGCAATTTTGTGTGTGTGTGATCAGCTTAATAGGGACTTATCGATACATAAAGTCAACTTAATCAAGTCGCCACTATTTTTGACAGATTCGCACGAAGTTTAAAAGGTTTCTGACATTGTTGTCACATAAACATGTCATTTAGACATACTTATATTGTGCCAGCCATAAAGTTGACATAAATAAAGTTAATGCCGTTTTTTATTAAAGGTTGGCACAAAGATTATGAAAGACAACAACAATGTCAGAATCCTTTGAAACTTCGTGCCGAATTGTCAAAAATAGTGCCGCCTTTATTAAAGTCAGGCTATGCCGACTTTATGTACCGATAAGTCCCTATTATTAATAATTTCTGTTATTTATGATGACATTTTCATTGGTCGTAGGTAAAATATAGTACACTAACTCGCATGTTATGGTCATTACACGCTTAGGTAAATTAAGACACTCTCCTGCGGCTCGCGTCTCAAATGTAAACTACTATTTTAGTTACATATTTATGAATTAGTTTAAATCATTTTTTTTATATTTTTAACCCACCCGATATAATTACTACAGCTGAGAAAATTAAAAGGTGTTTATTTTTTATGTTTTTAAAAAAAAATATGTGGCAACCAAAGGAAATTTTATAGAATGATCCTAAAGGCATGTGAAAATAAGCTATCACTTTCAATATTTAAATTCTGGTGAGGAAACCCACCCCTCGAAAGGGACTTGTCCTCTTTGAATAACACAACCGAGGGCTTTTTCGAAATCGTACTGCAAATACTCGAAAACGCCACTGTTTCGTTTTTGTTGTGTTGAAACCATATATCTATCAGCGTAAATATATGCCCTTTCAGTGCTTTTAAAGGCGCAATTACACAGACGAACATGCTCAAATAAAAGCTCGTGCAGAAGATCTAAAATTTTTTGCGTGAACATTTTTGTTAGCTTTTCTTTGAACATTTTGTTCGGGTAAATTTTTGAGCAAATTATTGCTATCTATTTTGGAAACATATTTTTAAAGATGAGAATAAATAAAATTTACATCAGTGATCAGTGATCTCAATTCTTTAAAAGAATGGAACACCAACTTTTATTTAAAATTTTTGTGAAAAAAGCCGACGGCAAGCGAAACATTATTATTGGCTTCACTATCAGTTTTGTCACATGGATTACGGTTACTTATAATATTTTTTTAGGGTTTTTCTCGGATTTTTTTGCCCAGGGTTTTTTTGGGATTTTCTTGCGAGTTTTTTTTTATTTCCAAGGGTTTTTTTCCTAAGGTCTTTTCCAAAAAAAATTTGAGTTTTTCAAATATCGGCAAAAAACTCAAAAATTGCACTTTTAAGCGGTAAACCGCGCTTCACGACTATGAGGAGTGGAGGGGAGGGGGATCTTTTTTAAACATATTTTTTTACCTTTAGCTTTTATTGTTGTTTTTTAATTCCTTACACCAGATTTACCTAGTTAGTTTAAGGTCCCAAGGGTTGCTTAAAAAAGCAAAAGATTCATGAAAATGCTGAAGATATAGATATTTACGGTCAATTTAATGTAATAATCAAGGTCGATTACTGACACTGCACCAACAATATGCAAAGGGAACATTGCGATTCAAAAGTGTGGCCGGCCTACTACCTGCGAAATCCAAAACGCGGGATGATAGATCGGCGACACAGTCTACTAAATTACTGCTAAATTATATTTTTAGACAAGGGTCGGGTTGGTAGGGTTGTAAAATTGGGTAATAAACGGGTATTATTTAAACCGAACGTGCTTTTGTTCATATATTTGAGATTTAATAAAATGTATATAGGTTTTTTAATTTGACTTAATTATTATTGTAAAAGACTAAACTAGGAAGTAAAATAAAGGGATATTCTTTTAAACGTAAATATTTATCATTATATTTTACAGGCAACAACAATAAATAAGTGGCAATTATTATTTTTTTTTATTCTCGTTTTCTTTACAACCCCAAAAAAGTTACAAGTATACTGGCATATCCCCTATAAAAATCAGATCAATCGAAGTTGCTTATGAGGTAAAATGTGAATTTCGGCATCAAATCGATTTTCCGTCGGAAAGCACTTGATTAAAAATACCTTATTTCAAAACTTTGTTTTTCTATTTTCAGTTAAGTTCAATGAATTCCGATAACAATATATATTTTGAATTTGTAAAGAAATTTTTATACCCCCAATTCTTCAAACAAATTTTGCACAACATTCTCTCCAAAATTTACGTGTCTTTTTTTTGTTACGAACATTTCTTTGAACATTTTGCTCAAGAGGCTCGTGTAAATGTTTGTCGGCATTTCCACATCAAAGGAAAGTTTGTCTGTGTAAATGCGCCTTTAAATGCACGAACTTGTAAGCACGATGTCCCTCTACTTTCTCTCTGTTATATCGTTTGTCTTGGTAACGCTGTTCTGCACATGCGCCGCGCCAGCGTCATCGCCTAAGACCCGAGTCATTTATTTGTTTACTTTTCTCAAAAATCCTGGATTTTTGTAATTTTTTTCGAAAAAACATAAATGTGTTCTGAGGAAGAAACATAATCTCGTTGATTTTTAACTCCAAATTTCCAAAACAAAAAGAACTACTAGCCTCCGGACCGTCTCCACTCGATACCTCAGATGTTATCGCTCCTCACACACAGCATGTCTTTTTTACGTAACGGGATGTTTTAGCTTACTTTTTTCTAATTTTTAACAGCAAAAAAAAACGCACGGTACAAATGAAAACTCGGAATCAAAACAATTAAACAACAAAAATGGCGTCGCCTCGATTGAAGACGTATGACGTGGTCGCGAAGCCGGCCGCAACCCTCGGATCGATAAATTTTCGCGCTTGTGCAACACACAACAAAAAGATGGCCGCCCATGAAGCCGATACGTTTGACGGGCGTATGGCAGGATGTTTGTTATTTTAGGAGATTAAAATTATTTTTTAACAGTTTCTAGATCTGGTATAAAAGAAAGCAGAATAAATCGTTAAGGATTTTTGTATTTCAATAATATTTCAAGTTAAAGTAAAAGTATAAACATTTTTTAACAGTTCACAAAAATGGCATAAATCAATTTAAATTAAAAAATTTTTTAATTCCGAGGTTTTAATTCTTTTGAGTTGTGACCTAATAGAATTGCAATAGCAAAAAAAGTTTTGGAAGAGGGTAATTTTTTTTTAATGAGGAGTCAAAAAATGTTGGCAAAAAATTTGTTGAGGGGTGCCAAAATTTTTTGGTAAGGGTTTAAGAAAAAATAATTCGAGAAGGGGGGGGTGGCAAAAAATAGGGGGGATATTATCGCGAACCAGAATAGGTAATACTAAACGTGTGAGCTTCGGTGCCCATGAATTGGCAGAGTATTTTAATGCTATAAGCGAGGCTGTAAGTAGTAAAAAATAATAATTTAGTAGCGCCGCAGGCAAAATTTTAGATTTTTAGATTTAAGTGGAAATAGCTTTTTAAATTATCATATAGGTACTATATAGTGCAAACCTATAATGCAAATATACAATAGCATATATAAGTACATCTTGTTGAAAATTGTATAAATCTCATATGTATCCCTTCTGTGACTCAAATGTACGAAATGCATATTTCCTATTGATTTAAGTATTATAATAAGTAGCACCTGTGTGTGCTTTAATTAATCAAAGTCAAAAAACAGCAGCATTATATACTTTTTTAGTCGAGGCTTTCAAAGCGGAACATTCAAAAGATCCCCAGTATTTGTATAAAATTTTGTTGTTCAACTCTTAAAAATGCAATTCACATAACTTCTTTATGTTACTCTTGAACTTTTATTTGTAATTAATAATAAAAAATAATTACAGAAATTGGTTGAGAGGTTTAAGACTTTTGATTTTAATTTTTTTTAATTTAAATTTATTTCCACAATAAATTTTTTTTGTATAATCATAACAAATATAAACTATAGTAATATAACAGGTTAACATACTTCTAAATAGCAACTTTAATAGAAATAACGGCTGTTCTGCTGAAGTCCCAAAGGACTTGTGCGCAGAATTTTGTTGATATTGTATTTAAGTAGTTGTATCCAAATAGATACCTATAATAACACAAAGTTTTTAAAATTTGCTTTCTTTTTAAAAATCAATTTATGTATAGAAAATAAACTTAATTAAGTTAATTTGGTTTTAAATTTATTTAGGTATACTTTAACAGATGGAACAAATATTTGAAAAGACGTACTTATAAACTTGTCTTTTTGAAGTCGATTTAAAACCGTATAAATAATCGATTTTCTGTCGGGGATAAATATGGGGCGATATTTAAGGCTAATCTTAGCATTTTGGCGGCCAGCCAAGCGGGGCTTTTCTAAGGGATCTTCTTGGCATTCTTCTGTACCAATCGGAACGTCGCGGATAATACGTTTTCTCTATATAAAGTTATGTAACATTCTTTATTGCCTATGGTCGATTCGGTAAGAAATTTTGAGAGGTTTTATACCAGGTGTTGTGTAATTGAAGGGTTTGTTTTAAGGTATAGTATAGACATGGGTAAAAACTAAGAAAATCCCATACGTTACCCCATTTATGGATAACACACCAAGAAATGTCATAAAGGTATAACTTAAATAGAGACATTATGTTTACCACAGTTGCGATCAGACATAAGGTAAACAATTCGGCGACGATGGCAAATTTCGCTGAAAGTTGTATCTACGCACGTAATGTTTTTACAAACACATTATTTTTATTACCTTTTTATCATTTACCTGCAATTATGCAAATTCTCTGGTATGTTTTTTAAAACATGGAGAAACACCTTATTTTTATTCACATACATTAGGAAATTGAGGTATATATAATGTATATATTATTGCATTTAAATTTCTTTGAATTTTCACAATTTTAAATCAATAAAGAATTTATAATGTGTAGGTACGTGTTATGGTACATGAAACCCTATTTATTCGGTCGAAATATCAGATAAAATACCTGATGTTTTGACCGAAAAAATAAATATTTTTATTTTCCAATATATATCGGGAATTAAACCTACAACAACCTGGCAACCTCGCATTTGTGGCGGGTCAACTACTTAATCGTGTGTACTCTGCTCCATTCATTATTTGTAGACGCGTTTTAGTGGAATTGAGTTTTTGGTATATTTTACACATTATTGGACAGTTTTTAATATTTTTTCGATAGATTTTTCAGTGTTTGTGATAATAGTGATATGGCAAAGTGTTATCATATGTTTTCCAACGCCATCTTTTCATAGGTCGCCATTGGCGTGCAACTTGTGTTGCAATAAATACAAAATATAATTAATAAATATAGAACAGAAATAAGTTTTTTTAGGATATTTTCGCGACTTTCTAATAAAAACAATAACATAATAAGCAAGCAAGTAGAAAAAAAATGTAAGATGTGCATATGGTATTTATTTATAACTAGCTACTTTTACAGTTTTAATATTATCTATAGTCAGCTTATTTTTTTGCCAAGGTTTTTTTTTATAAATAGTGTAATTAATTAAGCATTCTGGGTATAAAATATGATGGACAAAGTAGGTAGGTAATGCTGGATTTATAAAGAAAAATAAGATAAGATAAGACATAAACTAAGACATAACATAAAATGAAATAAGAGTTGAGCTTATGACAAACCCTGTTGGTGTTTATACAGAAAAATAACATAAAATAACATAACATGAGACATAAAAAGATGCCCAACTTTTATCTTTTTATGTTATGTTATTTATGTTATGTGAAATCAGATTTCGCGCATGATCATGAAGCCATTTTTTACTTTAAAAATTATACTGACTTCGAAGGCAGTATAATTTTAAAAAAATTGAAATGAGAAAAACAAACAAAAATTTAACCTACTCTATATAAGATTTTTTTGTATTTAATAAAAACGTAAGGATACTTTTCTAGTTGTTAAATAAAAATTATAGCATATATTATTTATTTTTAAACAATGGAAAACCATCATTAACATCTATAATATACTTTCCTTTTTCAGAATATTTCTTTTATTTTTAAATTTTTCACATTGATTTAGCCGTTTTTACAAAACGCAGTGAATATTTTTTCACAATAGTTATTTACCTAACAAGTGCGAAAGGCAAAACTTTTCTGCACGTGACGGAGGTCAAGGGCGAAAAAGCAACTACGCACCTGTTTAGTTTCCTACTTGTATAAAACACTTGGACCTAAAATTCAAGCTGTGCTCGAAAAAAACTTTTTCTTACGAACGTGCGGAAAGTAGCACAAACTACTTTACTTTACTTTTTCGCACTCATTTTTTAACATCGGAAAAAATTTAAAATGAAGTACATAATATAACGATATTAATTAACGTTTTACTTAATTTTTTATTCAACAAAATAAAATTTTCATTTAAAAAAAATAATTTCTAGTAAATCAGCGACGGTTGGTGGCTCGTAGGAAGAATTTTCTACCTAATACATGCGTAAAGTGACTCGCGTTCTTGACAGCTTGACAGAAATAAATAAGTATTACGTAGGCTAATTTTTTAATAAAGTTCTACAGGCACTCCATATTTTGTGTGTAACTTGACATTTAATGTTTTTTTACATCGCGTGCGGGAAATCCAAACGCACGCAATTAGGAAACATAATTGAGAATCTCTCCATAACTCGGTATCAACTGTTAAGTATAACAAAATTTTAAATGTAGTTTCATAAATATTTAAGTCTAAAAATAAAGACCACCTTTTTTACATTTATAAATAACGAGTCGCTCCTGTCCGCTGCTAAAAGTTTGGTGCAGCGTTGCCAGTGGAAAATAAAATGGTTTCCCTAAATCTAACGACTGACGCGTTTTAGTTGAAGGTCTTTGGAAATTGTCAATTTTGCTGGCGCCTATTTAGCCAAAACGTCTTACTGAAATAGCAACGTTTTTAGTTACTAAATTTGGTTGCTGGTGTACTATTTTTTTGGCTAGGGCTACTAAACATTATTTTTCTATCAGAGTTTTAGCAAGAAACTTTGCCGTGGTGGCAGAAATGCTGTTCTAGCAAGGTTGTTTGGCAACATAGGCGCCAGCCAAAACCACTTCAGTAAAGTAATTGTCAGTACATGTTTTTAACTAACGGTTCACAGCGTTTTCGTTTTTAATTTAATTCACGCGAACGTTTGGTTAAGTACAGGGTGATTCACTATATTTTGAACCTTTGGTTAGCGCCTTTATTATTGATGATGAAAAAAAATCTAAATAGAAAAGTTTTATTATTTTGTATTGTTCTTATATTAAATGGAAGACCCTGTATATTTTTTAAAACTTCGATAGACCTTTTCTTTCTGATTCCAAAAATATACCATATGTAGGGTTTATCTCTAGCAGTTCTCGAGTGAAATAAAAAATAATTTGCCATAAGGACACTGTGTTAGCCAAGGAAAAGTAGTTTAGATGGGTCAAGGTAACACATGGTATATTTTTGGAATCAGGAAGAAAAGATCTATCGAAGTTTTAAAAAATATATAGGGTGTTAAATTTAATATAAGAAAGTTGATTTCTAAGTTTGACATACAGAATGACATTTGACAACATCTGTCATATTTTAAAAAACTATAAAATTTTACCATTTAAGCATTTTTTCTATAGTCAACAATAAAGGCGCTAACCAGGGGTTCAAAATATAGTGAATTACCCTGTACTATTAAAGATAAAGTATTGTCCTTCCATAAACTGAATTTGGCCCACTGTGCGTTGCGAAAAAAATTAAGAAAAAATCATTTTTACCCGACTGCCTCTGGCACGAGGGTTAGGTCGTGTTAACCCCACTTTTCTCTGTTATTACGAATTTTACAAAAAATAATCTTAAACAAAAGTTAAATAACTTTAAATAAACTATAAAATTATGCATGTCAAAATTATTGTCCAATGTCATCGCATATGTCAAATTTAGACATCAACTTTCTTAATTTCAGTTGAACACACTGTATATTTCTTAAAACTTCGATAGACCTTTTCTTCCTGATTCCAAAAATATACCACATGTTACCTTTGTCTTGAACGATCATTGAACAAATTTAGAAAAACGTTGCCATAAGAACAATGCGTTGAAGAAAGAACCACCTAAACTATTTTTCCTTGGCTAACACATTGTCCTTATGGCAGTTTTTTTTCATTTCACTCAAAAACCGCTAAAGATAAACCCTACATGTGGCATATTTTTGGATTCAAGAAGAAAAGATCTATCGAAGTTTTAAAAAATATACAATGTTCAAGGTCAAAATTATGATTGTTTTCCACAAACCAAAACTACACTTTTTTGCACTCGACGCGCGTTTCGCTAACAACGTTAGCATCATCAGGAGACGATAAACAATGAATTAAATTAATCTACGCTCTATCTTATATACAATCCTTTAGTGGGCGGAGATAAGACTAATAAATTGTGATTGATCACGATTTTTAATCCTATCTCCCCTCAACCAAGGAATAAAGTGTACTAAACGGGATGGGTCCTCTATCTTTATTTAAACTATTTCTGGATTTAATGATTTCCATACTTTCATATGCATTCAAAAGTGTTTTGTTTGGTACACTTTTTAGAAGTTTTAGGTTATCTAATGTGAATCTATGATTGTTTTCAAAAGCATGCTCGGCCACACTTGACTTGAATAGAGCGTCTCGTTTGGCCAACATATTTTTTGTCACAATCCATGCAATGTTGGCCAAACGAGACGCTCTATTCAAACACGTTTTAAAAAACACTTAGCACACTTAAAATACGGAAGAACAGAAAAGTCAAGTGTGGCCGAGCATGCTTTTGACAATTGGACAATTTTTACATGCCTTATTCTACAGACCGCTTCAAGCTACTGCGAACATAGGGCGGAAGAAGTCTAATTTGCCAGTGTACGTACATGCAGAGACACCGCACGCCTATCAGTGAAGCAACCAATACTCAGGCTTGCGATCACCACTTGCATGACTTTCCTTTGGTATTTAGTACGCCTCTAACCACGGTGCTGTGTGGAGCGTAGTCAATGAAACCGGAATTTGGTCAATAAATACGCAAATTTTTATAACGTAATTTTCTTATTTTTTGTCACTGATAAATAAGAGCGTTTTATTGTCAACTGCTCAGGTTTATCAGTGACGACGTGTTACAATGAAAATAATAAGGAGAAACAAAATAAGAGCAAGTTCTCAAAATAAAATAATACATTCTAAAAACCAAAAAGATTCTCCCAGTCAAAAAAAAATTAAAGCAAATGTTCGAAAAGTCCTCCTTGCTCGGCTAGACAATATCCGAGCCTACTATAAAAACCCCTTCTAACGTTTCCAAGCATGTTAGGGGTGATAATTTGAAAAGCTTCTTCAAAAACAGATAGAAGTCATTAGGAGCAAGATTGGGAGATCGAGCTGGCCATAAAATAGTTCCCCGTATACTTATAACCCGATTAGGAAATACATTATCAAGATATTCCCTAACAAGGCCAACATTGTGAGCGGAACAACCATCTTGTTGAAACCATGTTTCACCAAATCTTACACCTAACAACTGCCTAGCATTTGGAATAATGTGCTGCTGCAGTAGATCCAAGTATCTAGGACCATTCAAATTGCAATTGCCGTTAATAAAAAATGGCCCAATTACGTGTTCCCCTATAATACCCCCCCCCAAACATTTAGTTTTTGGGGATACTGTGTTCTTACGTCAAAATACAAATGCAAATTTTCCCTCGACCAATATCGAACGTGTGTTGGGTTATGACGATTTGACCATTTGACCATCTGCACTTTTTCGGCAACTTCGTAGACATCCATTTTTGGTTTTAAAAATGTATTATTTCAATTAAGAACTTACCCATCTGTTTCTCGAGCAAGGCAGAAATAAAACAAAATAATAAAAACAAAATGAATTTCCAAAAGATAACACTGCAGCGTGCTTCGAATCCACCTCGGTCGTACGGCACGGAGAGTAAATTGGACTTGATTCCCCCTATGTTCGCAGTAGCTTGAAGCGGTCTGTATATTTTACTTAAAGATATGCAACTTTTGTTTCAGACTATTTTTATAAAATGCATAATAATAGAGAAAAGAGGGGGTAATATTTGTAATGGATAACCATGTATGTGTAAATGTTCTACAAAAAAAAATCAATGTACACAGTGATTTTCCGCTCCTCCTCCTCCTCCCTCATCGACTGACACCCCCTAACGACCAAGGAGTGCGGGATGGGGTTAAAGCATTGTATCATGTAAAAAAAAAATATTTAGTAAAAAAAACTTTTAAGAACAAGCTTTTATTAAATGCACTCAAAAGTAGAAAATAACTTTTTATCTCTCTTACACATACATAATAAAAGCGATTAGCAATTTTAACTTTACGGTGACAAAGAGAGAACTACAGAAGAATAACTAAATACTTCTTCTATTCGAATGATAAACATAATGCTTTCATCATGCTTTAAAATTTTTAATTTGCGCCCATCGCTTTTATTATGGTATAAAAGAGATAAATACTACATTATAAACCTAAGGATTAAAGTGGTACATTTAATCCCGAGGCAAAAAGTTTATAGCCCGACCGAAGGGAGGGCTATAATTGGTCGAGGGATTAAGCATCACTTTACTCCTGAGGTCTATATACTATTTCCCGCGAAAGCGGGATTAAATGGGTGCATTTATTCCCGGAAGTGCATAAAAGTTATTTTCTACTTTTGAGTGCATTTAATAAAAGCTTGTTCTTTAACAGTGGGATTTACTAAAAGGGTTTAGCCTATTTTAGACAGGTCCTAAGTTTAAGTGAAATTGTTGGTTTTAAGCATTTTATACCAACTTCCTTGAGTTTTGGACAATGTGATTTATAAGAATAATTTTAATTATTTTTTTTTTTTTTTTTAGTGAAGAATCGTCTTAACATAATCTTTTGTTGGATTTAAGAAGAAAATTTCTACTTGCAAGAAGTTTTTTTTAACCCTAGGGGGGAATCTAAATGGTAAACACTCTGTTGAGCAAATTAAAATTGACGTTATATGTTACTCTTATCAAAACTTACCCTTGTTAATTGATTTTTGCAATTAATACTCACTGTCACAAAACCTTACGACGAGAACATCCGTCATCGCCACAAGAGACCCCGCCTTCAGCTAGCCCTCTAGCCTTCAGCTAGCGAGCTAGTTCTCACCTTCCCTCCTTCTCCAAATCCCACTTCCCTCCCCTCCCCCCCCCCAACAACAACAACAAATAGTTCTATAGAACAGTCACGACATTTAAGCCCTTCAGGCAGCTAGTCTCCCCAAAAATCGACAAAACTTAGGCTACCTAGCGGTAGGGAGAGTTTAAGAGGTCCACTTGAAGGTCAAGTGGGGGTGGAAGGAAAGGTTTGGCAGAATAATTAGTGTCAGCGCACATAGATGTCCGCTAACACTAAGGATTCTTCCAGATCGGGCCCTCTTACCGGGTGTTGTTGTTGTTGTTGTCACAAAACCATTTCAATATGTAATCATAAAATAAGAATGAGATTACCTTTGTATTTATTTAAAAGGGGTTTTTATCTATCGAAAGTATGAAAAAACTTTACAAACACAAACCCATCGCAATCGCAAACTATAAATAAAATATTTCGTCAAAGTAGGTCATGAAAAAAAATGCGGCTAAAAACAGACCTGAATCCAACTGATACGTTCGCAAAGGAGTCATGCAACACCGTTCTCAACTAAAAAGCCGGTTAACTCATTTTCGTTTTAGTATCCCTTGGCCTATGATCGGTGCCATATTGACACCAAACTGACAGAAAATCCATGTTTTACTTGTCAATTTGGTTATAAAAATGGCAGCCACAATAGGCTAAAGGGCACTGAGGCGATAGGAGTTAACAGGCTTTTCAGTTGAAAACGGTGTTGAGTCATGTCGGCTCAACGAACTGTTCGGTGCCCGGTTCTCTGGTAGAACATGATAAAATGGCCATTAGCGAAGTACCGATAAAAACTGCAGAGTTGAGACCTTTAAGTGTGATCTTTCAGTGGAAAGCTTTATTTGATGATTAAGCTTTTAGATAAACTCAATGTTTTAATTTCAGTTATGTTTGTAAATAAATGAATAGGTACAGTAGTTTGGATTTTTTTCATTCGAGACAGTTTCGTGCATAATCAGTGACCTTCAATATATCCTTTGTGCTGAAAACGGATTCAAAATATGACGTTGTTCTGGACAAAATTCGAGGTGTTTTATTGATTAATGAACAACTTGGGATATTAAATAAGGTAAATTAATTCTTGCAAAGACGGTTGCTTAGGCAAATTATAAAGAAACTTATTACCAATTGCCACAAAACAATCTTTTCTGGGGGCTATAAATTTAAACCACCCGCCCATCAACTTTATAACCTCAAACACAGATGATGAAGCTAATATGTGCCTAATTTTTGGCGTATTCACCATTTGCCATTTTGAAACCTGTCAAAAAAAATTAGTTTTAGGGCATTTTCTCCTGAAATATGGAATATTTTGAGAAAAAGTTTTTCTGTGGTATTTTGCAATAACAATACAAAATAATCAATAATTTTGTATCTTTTCTCTATGGGTAAGTGTTTTTTGAAAATGGGTTTTAAAATTTAGTACCCCCCACAGGTGTAAATATTTAGACCTGTGGGGGGTACTATTTTAGATCTTAGTAAACCCCACTGTAAAATTTTTTTTTAATAAATATTTATTTTTTAATTTTTAGATTTGTACTCTAAATCTTTCATTTTGAATCCGCCATAGAAATTTTCAAATCTGATCAAAAATTCATATCCCCCTCCTTAAAAACCCCTGTACGCCAATTTTTATTGAAATCGAACCAACTAATCTTTTTCCCCCTCCACTTCCCTCAATAGAGGGAGGTGGATACCCGAGAAAACAATATTACTGTATTTTCGCCGGAACTATAAACACATACCAAAGTTGAACACAATCGGATGTGGATAAGTCAGTCAAAATTGGTTAGCAAAACATGACCGAAAATCGTCCATCTTGAATCCGCCATATTCAATTTTCAAAATCTGAAAAATTCGTATTCCTTATCCCCAAGAGCGCCCGTATACCCATTTTGGTTGAAATCGGACAAACTTAGGTGTTTTCCCCCTCCACTCCCCTCGTAGAGGAGAGGGGTGCCTAATAATGACGTTTTGTTGTATTGTCACCGCAACTATATAAGCATGCCAAATTTTAAGCCGATCGGATGTCGGGAAGTTAAGTTGCAAGATTCCACCCGAACAAACAGTTAGTTACATACATACAATGCAAGTTAAATAAAAGCTTGTAATAAAAAAAACAACCCGAGTAGACTGTTCAGTTCTAAAAATAAAAGCTTGTAATAAAAAAAACAACCCGACTAGACTGTCCAGTTCTAAAAAGTCTGTCTGGGCAGTCTTAAACTTGCTCAAGAAACAAGTCAAATCGTTAAAACGTTGAATGTTTTTGATCAAGTTTTCCAGATTAAGCGCTAACCTAATTTGCCTCTACTATTGATTTAACAGGCATCTGTCCAGCGAAAACTTAATTATGCATAAAGTTAATCTGTACCGATAAAGCTGGCCAGCAGCGGCACCCGATGTTTTATGTTATTTTGACTAAGAGGCTTCAATATCGTTATCATATCTGTTATACCATCGGCGCAGCTTACCCAGAGCTTAGGAGATCAAGCGCCCCCCCCCCCCGCCCAGAGCCAGTAAACAATGAAACGGTAATCTGGAGATTATTCTTTTACTCAAGCGCCCTCCTCAGGAACAATTTTTGCGTACGCCACTGGTTCTCCCCATATAACTACCCAGTAAACACACTTGTTACTTTAACCTAATATTTATATAAATCTAAGGTTCACATATTTATGTATATAAATCTCACATAAAACATTTTTTATGTTACATCATATTTACGTAAATCTCACATAAAAATATTTTTATAAAAAAAATTATGTAAGCATTACGTCAAAACTTTGACTGTACATTTAAGTCATCATAAGGAATGTTAATTTTACGTAAATAATATAACTTTATAAATAAATTCTTAAAATTTACGTAAATATTACGTAAATAGTCGGACCATAATTGCACATCAAAAATATTACATACCTATTATATAAAAAGTAGTAATCTAATTTAAGTAAATGTTACATAAAATTATTTACTTTAAACGAAAGTAATAAAAAGTACATAAGTATTATGTAACAATTTAGACATTACGTAAAAAATTTTATGTAATATTTATATCATCTAAATTACGTAAACGCTCTATGACATGATTTACGTCACATTAAAATTTTTAAATTTACGTAAATATTATGAAACAATGTGAACCTTAATTATACATTTAAAATTTTACATAATTGTTACATAACATTTTTATGTATTAATTATTTTATGTAAGTTATGTAATTTACGTCAAATTAAAGTCCTAAATTTTACATAATTATTATATAATCAATTGAAACGTAGGTTTACAATTAAAATGTTACATAAGCATTATATAAAACATTTTACGTATGTAATATAACATGATTTACGTCATATTAAAATTTTCAAATTTACATAAATATTATGAAACAGTTTGCACCTTAACTTTACATTTACAATTTTACATATTTGTTACATAACATGTTTTATGTATTAAGTATGTCATTCAAGATATGTAAATTCCCTGTAAAAAGATTTACGTCAAATTAAAGTCCTAAATTTTACATAATTATTATATAGTCAATTGAACCGTACGTTTACATTTCAAATGTTACATAACTATTATATAAAACATTTTATGTAATATTTATATCATCTTAATGAGGTAAACGCTCTAAAACCCGATTTACGTCACATTAAAATTTACAAAAATATTATAAAAATGAAAGAAATTACCAGTGCTTAATAGTTTCTTCCTAGTAGGTAGAGATGGCGCTAATGTTACTATGTTCCCTATACAGAGGATGATAATATATATATAAAGAGCAAAGATATTTCAAAATTAGGATGCGGACTTTGAGGTATTGACAAGGTTTCTATACTTAAACGAGCCCGTCTGGTAAACTTTGTAACATAACAAGTTAAACCAGTTATGTAAAATATACGTAGTTTTGACTTTACTCTTACGTAACATGGATGTAATATTTATGTAAAAGGTATATCATTTTATTTACATCACATTTATGTAAAAATTAGGTGGGCTTTGCGCATGGCATTATGCTGAGTTTTCACACCTTAATGTGACTTAAATTTTACCTTATTAATAAATAATTGTGACCTCTATGTGACCTTAAATTTACATAACAAGGTAAACCTATTATGTAAAATATACGTAGTTTTTACTTAACTCTTACGTAACAAGGATGTAATATTTATGTAAAAGGTATGTCATTTTTGCGCATGGAATTACGCAGAGTTTTCGCACCTTAATGTGACTCAAATTTTACCTTATTGTGACCTCTGAGTGTGTAAATTTACATAATAAGGTAAATCTGTTATGTAAATTTTACGTAATATTTACATAACGGTGTTTACTGGGTATGAGATACAATAACAGCCCTGCCCTTTTCCGTTAAAAAGCCGAGCCGATAATAACTCTTTTTAATCAAGTTAGCCTGGAAAATATGCAGAGGCAAAATTTCTTCTGGCCGCGAGTCGACTGATTTTTCGCTTTAGGCCTTGCCCAGGGCTAACTCTGATTTTTAAATGATTTTACATGTTATTAATGTTATATTTTATTATGACAAAAAATATTTTGAAGCTCGAGGAAAAGTTTGTGGATCGCAATTATTTTTACGAAGTTTTGGACCAACCAGTTTCTATGTGTAACATACCGAAATTAAAAAAATACGGCGATTGCTCTGTCTGATTGCCAGAACACTGGGGAGGCGCCATAAGGGAGGGGCAGGGGATGTATACACTGAAAAAATATCGTACATAGTATTAATAACAGGCGTTTATTAATTTTTTATAGATAATTGTACATCAATAACACGTAACTGTTACAAAAATCGGAGAAATGTTATAAAAATTGTCATATACAATAATGAAATTGATAAACAGAAGTTACGAAATCAATGAAAAATGTTTCTTGACATTTGATAGAGAGTTGTTACTAATAGTATGTACAGGTTATGGAGATAATAAAAGAGCATATGAAATAAATAAAACATGTTAACGATTTTAATCAATGCCTTAAATAAATTTAATAAATGGCGATCATTGACTGTCGTTTAAAAGTTGTTATGGAATCTATGTACAAGTTTATGAAAATTATGAATCGGGCATAACAAAATACATAAACATGGTTATGAAATTTATGTACGTAAGAGTCTTTTACTAAATTCATTCTTAGGTGTAACTTAAAGCTATGCAAACATGTCTCTTAATCCTTGATTTCATAACACCCTTCACAAAAATCATTCTTAAAGGCTCTTTATATTGTAACAACTTTGTTTTCAAACTGTGTCTTGCAGTAGTAAAATCAATAACTCGTTTTGGCTATAAAATTTATGTAAACTTGATTATGATATCAATAAAACTTTACATCGGAGCAAAAATCATATACAAAATACATGTATTTTTTTATAGGAAACGATGCCTTTTTTGGTTCAGTGTAGGAAACAGTTACAAAACCTTACACAGGAAAAGGAGGATGCGTAAATTTATTACATAACGCAATTTTAAAATTTTGAAAATAAAAGAAAACTTCTACTTTTGTTCTATAACGAAGGGAAAAATGAGGGGCGTTGGTAAACAATGCGTATAGATTACAGAGCGTAATACAGGTGGTCCAAAATGGGGCCAGAAAGGTCTTACATAAAATTTGCATGGCCCCCAAACACAATTTCCCTAGATTCAATTTGTGGCCTTAACCCTCCACCGGGCGCAATACAAAAAAAGGATGCAATGCATCTATCAGATTATTTGGTATTAACACCAATTTTATTTAAATCTACCCTTCTGTATAACTTGATTACACAAATTTTAATAATATGATTTGGTTCGTGTTTTTCTTACGAGTTTAGGCCGCGAGTGGAAAATAACAGAGACACAAAGCTATTTGTAACTCATCGCGGTATACGTATCCGGATCTAGCGAGAACCAAGCACATTAATTGGTCAGAAACTTGTACCACGTTCCAAAAGAGCAGATATATGCTAATCTAAGGTGTTCTTGAACGCGATAGGTGTTGAGATGCGTTGGGTATCACGTATCGTTACGGCACACGTATCATATCTCATCACCTATTGCGTTCAGAAACACCTTAAGTTCTCTTTTCTCGCTAGATGCGGATACGTATACCGCGATGAGTTACAAATAGCTTTATGTCTCTAACATCTGAACCAGTTTCACGTGCAAGCTGCAAAGGCAGCGTTATACCGATGAGTCCCTTTAGAAAAAATGGTCGACTGTCTGCATCTGGCGGTTCCATTAGATCGTGGAACCCCATTAAGGGCAAAATCCTTCTTTTGATCGAACCACACTGAGAGGAACGCCTATGGTCATCATCACACAAGGAATTTATTAGACCGTATTTAATAAAAATTTTTATCGTAAGAACGATTCACCATAAAGACAGCAATTTGTTAAACCAATTTTTTATCCAAATCCTATTTCTTCAAACCCATTCAATAACAAATTCGAAATTTATAGGACCCGTTTTTAATCGAACCATTGTTCATCAAACTCATTCAATATCAAACTCGTAATTTGTAAAAACCATTTTTTAATAAAACTCGGAATTTGTCAAACCATTATTTTTCAAAACCGGAATTGGTAAAACCCGTTTTTATCAGAAAATTTTTGCTACATTGATTGCGCATTCGTCAATAATACATGAACCGGAGGCTTACACGCAGGTGGCGCGGCGTTTCGATGCATCTGTCGTTCTATGTGCGCACACTTGGCTAAAAGTATTCACAGGTAGCCTTCAATACTTTGTGTATTGTACCGTATTCAATGAAAGAACCCATTCCAAAAGGGCTGTATAAGAATTGAGAGAAACCTTAGCCCCGCGAGATCTGTCATCTTCGTTCAAGCCCGAAAACTTCCACAAAGTTCGACTCCGTTCAGCCGTAACTCTGGGGAAGTATTGAGCAGATGGATCCTCTAGTCTTTATTCAATTATTCGGCACTTCGGAAACTGCAGGAAAATTAACTGTCCGATTTGGAGCCGGCGACCGAATACTCAATCCGTTTATAAATCCGAATCTTTCTTGAGTTTCAGTGACGCAGATTTGTTCTCGCCTAAAGGATTAATTCGATGCATATGATTTGGGAAATTGAATTTGCATGTGATGCAAATCTATCGTTCCTAGAATTTCATTACCAACTAAAAGACCGAGTACCTGATTATCATTTCATGAAATGGCATCTTTAAATTTGAGAAACAGCAAGTTTATATAAACATTCAGTTTTTAAACGGTTTGATTTAGCTTGACTGCTGTATTTATTTATTTGTTTATTTGCTTCAAATCTTGCTGTTTCAACTACTTCCGGATGAGCTGCAGACTTGAAATTTGGTAGGTGTAAAGTGTTCTGGTGACAATACAATTTATTTTTTTATTAACAAAAAAAATCTAAATGGAGGACTTTCTTATTTATAAACCGATTTGTTCGAAACTCGGAACTTTGCGGTGTTTAATGTCATTCAAAAACTAACAAAACAAAATGGCGGATCCAAAATGGTGGACTTTTCCTTTTATGATCTGATAAAATATATCAAATTTGGTGGTCAGGTGCTATAAGAGTTGTAAAATTCGAAAATAAAAATAGGTAAGTTTTTGGAAGCTAAACAGTTTTATTTAGAATTATTAGATGTACCAAAAACTAGAAGATAATAATCTGGGCCTTTAAGAGTCTCAAATATAAACGCGTGACACATAAACAACACACTTGTCTGGAAAAATGTATTTCTAAGCTCTCCAAAAGAAATAATTTAAATGCGCCCGTATTTATTATACGGTGGGATTTACTAAAAGGGTTTACTCTACTTTAAAACGGTCCTAAGTTTAAGTGAAATTTTTTGTTTTAAGCATTTAAAACCAACCTTCCTTGAGTTTTGGACATAGTTTAATTTATAAGAACAATTTTAATAAATTTTTTATTGAATAATCATCCTAATACAATCTTTTGTTGGATTTAAGAAAAAAGTTTCAATTTAGAAGAGAAGAAAATTAAAAAATTTAAACTCACACGAGGTTTAAATATTAAACACTCTGTAGAACAACCCTCGTTAATTAATTTTTTCAATCACACAACGATTTAGATGGGTAATAATAAAATAAGGAGTAGATTAATTAAAAAAACTGTTACTGTCACTGTCGAAATGTCAGTTTCAAAATATTAGCTGCATTCAAATCACAAACAGCGACTTCGGATCTCTTACCTATGCTTGTACCTTGGCTTGCACCAACATCTACTAATGAAAGCTACAGCTTTAAAATGAGTGGGCTTTGAGTTTTCTTGACTGAGCTTTTATATGACCTCAATGTTTTAATTGCAGTTTGTAAATAAAATTAATATAGTTGTTTTGGGTTTTTTGTTTGGTATATTTTTCGTGCATAATCAGTGACCTTCACTTGTTTTTGTTTTGCTTGTGCAAAATAAATCGTTTTTCTGGACAAAATTGGAGGTGTTTTATTGGATAATGAACAACTTCGCATATTAAATAAGATAAATTAATCCATGTAAAAACGGTTACTTAGGGAAATTATAAACGAAATTATTACCAATTGTCACAAAACAATTCTTTTTGGGGGCTATAAATTTAAACCACCCCCAGAGGTGGTCTAAAAAATCACCAATTTTATAACCTCAAACACAAATAATGAAGCTTTTATGTGCCAAATTTTTGGCATATTCACCATTTGCCATTTTGTAAGCTGTCAAAAAAAAATAGTTTTAGGGCATTTTCTCCTAAAATATGGAATATTTTGAAGAAAAAAAGGGAGTTTTTCAGTGGTATTTTTCTATAACAATACAAAATTATCACTAACTTTGTATCTTTTCTGTATAGGTTGAAAATTGGTTTTAAAATTGAGTACCCCCACAGCTGTAAATTTTAGACCTGTGGGGGGCTACTATTTTAGATCTTAGTAATAAATCCCACTGTTAGTGTTTAAAAGGCTTAAATTATTATTTTCGGGTATTAAATTTGAAATCATCCTAAAAAGGTTTGACAATTTATTACATTAAAACAAAATTATGATTGTTTTCTACAAACCAAAACTACACTTTTTTGCACTCGACGCGCGTTTCGCTAACAACGTTAGCATCATCAGGAGACGATAAACAATGAACTAAATTAATCTACGCTCTATCTTATATACAATCCTTTAGTGGGCGGAGATAAGACTAATAATTTGTGATTGATCACGATTTTTAATCCTGTCTCCCCTCAAACAAAGAATAAAGTGTACTAAACGGGATGGGTCCTCTATCTTTATTTAAACTATTTCTGGATTTAATAATTTCCATACTTTCATATGCATTCAAAAGTCTTTTGTTTGGTACACTTTTTAGAAGTTTTAGGTTATCTAATGTGAATCTATGATTGTTTTCAAAAGCATGCTCGGCCACACTTGACTTTTCTGTTCTTCCGTATCTTAAGTGTGCTAAGTGTTCTTTAAAACGTGTTTGAATAGAGCGTCTCGTTTGGTCAACATATTTTTTGTCACAATCCATGCAACTAATTTCGTAAATTCCACTTTTTTCTAGAACTGTAGTTTTATCCTTGGGATTTCCTAGTAAGCTTCTTATTGTGTTACAAGATTGATATACTAATTTAAGACCGGTGTTATTAAATACTTTTTGTAATCCTTTCGTATAATTAGGATTATAAGGAAATGATACAAATTTTGAGTCGCAGGTATCTTTTTGTCTGAAAAAAGTGGAATTCCGAAAGGTCTTTTCGTCGTAACCGTTTTCGCCAGCTATATTCCTAATCCTATTCTTTTCTGCTTCAAATCTTCCTTTGTTTAAGGGGAAATTAACTAATCTATATGTTAAAAAGTGCAAACTGAAGCAGAAAAGAATAGGATTAGGAATATAGCTGGCGAAAACGGTTACGACGAAGGCTTAATAAATAAGCTGATAAATAGACATTCTTTTCAAAAGACTTTTCGGAATTCCACTTTTTTCAGACAAAAAGATACCTGCGACTCAAAATTTGTATCAATTCCTTATAATTCTAATTATACGAAAGGATTACAAAAAGTATTTAATAACACCGGTCTCAAATTAGTATATCAATCTGGTAACACAATAAGAAGCTTAATAGGAAATCCCAAGGAAAAAACTACAGTTCTAGAAAAAAGTAGAATTTACGAAATTAGTTGCATGGATTGTGACAAAAAATATGTTGGCCAAACGAGACGCTCTATTCAAACACGTTTTAAAGAACACTTAGCACACTTAAAATACGGAAGAACAGAAAAGTCAAGTGTGGCCGAGCATGCTTTTGAAAACAATCATAGATTCACATTAGATAACCTAAAACTTCTAAAAAGTGTACCAAACAAAAGACTTTTGAATGCATATGAGAGTATGGAAATCATTAAATCCAGAAATAGTTTAAATAAAGATAGACGACCCATCCCGTTTGGTACACTTTATTCTTTGATTGAGGGGAGATAGGATTAAAAATCGTGATCAATCATAAATTATTAGTCTTATCTCCGCCCACTAAAGGATTGTATATAAGATAGAGCGTAGATTATTTTAGTTCATTTTTTATCGTCTCCTGATGATGCTAACGTTGTTAACGAAACTCGCGTCGAGTACAAAAAAGTGTAGTTTTGGTTTGTGGAAAACAATCATAATTTTGTTTTAGTGCAACTAAAGGTTCCAGATTCCCAACATAATTTATTACATTATTATCATTATTATAGAGAACCGAAATAAAAAAATAAGTTAAAAATTAGGTCACGTGCTTTAAAGGAAAAGGGGGGGGGGTTAAGCGTACGCCACTGCTACTTTAAATGTTTTTTACTTTTACAAACGAGTAGATTACTGATAAGTTGTTTTATTGTTTTTTTCAGTTTTTCTGATATTTTTCCGCATTCCAATAGACAAGAAAAGCCCTGCACATGACATATTGTATTTTATATTACTCAAATTATTCAAAAAATAATATTCAAATTCAAAAATTAACAACAATTCTAAATAATAAATTTTTAGTGGATCCGGGAATAGTGTTGAATGATGAAACGCTTGTAAAGAGGTACCTATTTCCAGTTTTTTATTATGATAAATCAAAATTCACGAACCTTGAAATTTCTAGTCCTACAGAACTGCGGAAATAATAATTAATTTTCTTGGGTGAAAGTAAATAATTAAATCAAAATAACTAAGGCCTCAACTTATTTTTTTTTATTGAAACATGTTTCGGTGGTGTACAGTGTCATAATTAGGGTTTCTGGAAAAAAACTGAAGAAAAACTAGTATAACATGACATTAGCAGAAAAGGGAATATACTACCTATTAAATTTTAAAAAACCATTAAAGCAGAACACAAAGGCTACCTGAGAAAACATAATATACCTCCGTTTTAAAAAAGGCAAAAACTTCAAAGTTTTATAAAAGATTTCCAAACTTTTCCTTTCTATTTTTTTGAAATAAATCAACTACTACAGTAGAAACTTAAAACCAGTACTATACTTGTGAACTTTGCGTCTAAATACAAAGTTCGCGTTAAAGAAGTTAAAAGACGATAAATATAGTAAAGAGTGAAGTTGGAGAAAATGTAAAGTAAGAGCAAGAGTTAAACACAATTATTTACCTTTTGAGGCTTAATTTTACAATAAAAGGTAAAAATTCAGATTAAACCAAAATATAAAGGCGCATTTACACAGACAAACTTTCCTTTGATGTTAAAATGCCGACAAAAATTTACACGAGCCCTTTGAGCAAAATGTTCAAAGAAATGTTCGAGCAAAATCTCGTACAAAAAAACACACGTAAATTTTGGAGAGAATGTTGAGCAAAATTTGTTTGAAGAATTGGGGGTATAAAAATTTCTTTACAAATTTAAATTTTATAGTTTTATGGGAATTCATTGAACTTAACTGAAAATAGAAAGACTAAGTTTTAAAACAAGGCATTTTAATTAAGTGCTTTCCGACGGAAAAACGATATGATGTCTAAATTCACGTTTTACCTCATAAGCAACTTCGATTGATCTGATTTTTATGGGGGATATGCCAGTATACTTGTAACTTTTTTGGGGTTGTAAAAAAAACGAGAATAAAAAAATATTAATTGGCACCTATTTATTGCTGTTCCCTGTAAAATGTAATGATACAAATTTACGTTTAAAAGAATATCTCTTTATTTTACTTCCTAGTTTGAAGCACAATACAATAATAATTAAGTCAAATTAAAAAACCTATATACATTTTATTAAATCTCAAATATATGAACAAAAGCACGTTCGGTCTAAATAATACCCGTTTATTACCAACTTTTATAACTCTACGATCCCAGACCCTTGTCTAAAAAAATATAATTTAGCAGTAATAGATTAGATTTCTGATTCGGAATGTTGCTCCTTTGCATATTGTTTGTTCAGTGTCAGTGATCGACCTTGATTATTAAATTAAATTGACAGTAAATATCTATCTTCAGCATTTTCATGAACCTTTTTCTTTTTTAAGCAACCGTTGGGGCCTTAAACTAAACAAAGCTAAGGGTAAAGTAAAGTTACAAAAATATGTTTACAAAAAAATCCCCTCCCCACCACTCCTCATAGTCGTGAGGCGCGGATTACCGCTTAAAAGTGCAACTTTTGAGTTTTTTGCCGATATTTAAAATATATATATTTTCCTGGGTTATTTTTTGAATTTAGGAAAAACCCTTGGAAATAAAAAAAACTCGCAAGAAAATCCCAAAAAAACCCTCGGGCAAAAAAATCCGGGAAAAACCGTAAGAAAAAAATATTATAAGTAACCCTAATCCATGTGACAAAACTGATAGACAAGAATAATGTTTCGCTTGCCGTCGGCTTTTTTTCACAAAAATTTAAAAGAAAAGTTGGTGTTCCATTTTTTTAAAGAATTGAGATCACTGATCACTGATGTGAAATTTGATTTATTCTCATCTTTAAAAACATGTTTCCAAAACAGATAGCAATAATTTGCTCAAAAATTTACCCGAACAAAACGTTCAAAGAAAAGCTCACAAAAATGTTCACGCAAAAAATTTTAAGGCGCATTTACACAGGCAAACTTTCCTTTGATGTGGAAATGCCGACAAACATTTACACGAGCCTCTTGAGCAAAATGCTCAAAGAAATGTTCGAGCAAAATCTCGTACAAAAAAATACACGTAAATTTTGGAGAGAATGTTAAGCAAAATTTGTTTGAAGAAATGTTGGTATAGAAATTTCTTACAAATTTAAATTTTATAGTTTTATGGGAATTCATTGAACTTAACTGAAAATAGAAAGACTAAGTTTTAGAACAAGGTATTTTTAATTAAGTGCTTTCCGACGGAAAAACGATTTGATGTCGAAATTCACATTTTACCTCATAAGCAACTTCGATTGACCTGATTTTTATAGGGGATATGTCAGTATACTTGTAACTTTTTTGGGGTTGTAAAAAAACGAAAGTAAAAAATAATAATTGGCACTTATTTATTGCTGTTGCCTGTATAATGAAATGATAAAAATTTACGTTTAAAAGAATATCTCTTTATTTTACTTCCTAGTTTAAAACACAATACAATAATAATTAGGTCAAATTAAAAAACCTATATACATTTTATTAAATCTCAAATATATGAACAAAAGCACGTTCGGTCTAAATAATACCCGTTTATTACTCAATTTTACAACCGTACGATCCCGATGGTTGCCTAAAAAAATATAATTTAGCAGTAATAGACTAGACTTCTGAATCTGAATTTTGCTCCTTTGCATATTGTTTGTTCATTGTCAGTAATCGACCTTGATTATTACATTAAATTGACAGTAAATATCTATCTTCAGCATTTTCATAAACCTTTTGCCTTTTTAAGCAACCGTTGGGGCCTTAAACTAACTAGGTAAATCTGGTGTGAGGAATTAAAAAAAAACAATCAAAGCTAAGGGTAAAGTAAAGTTACAAAAATATGTTAAAAAAAATCCCCTCCCCCACCATTCCTTATAAACGTGAGGCGTGGATTACCGCTTAAAAGTGCAATTTTTGAATTTTTTGTCGATATTTGAAAAACTGAAAATTTTTTTGTAAAAGAAAAAGTTTCCTGGGTTGTTTTTTGAATTTAGGAAAACACCCTTGGAAATAAAAAAAACTCGCAAGAAAATCCCAAAAAAAACCCCGGGCAAAAAATTCCGGGAAAAACCCTAAGAAAAAAAATATTATAATTAACCCTAATCCATGTGACAAAACTGATAGCCAAGAATAATGTTTCGCTTGCCGTCGGCTTTTTTTCACAAAAATTTAAAATAAAAGTTGGTGTTCCATTTTTTTAAAGAATTGAGATCACTGATCACTGATGTAAAATTTAATTTATTCTCATCTCTAAAAATATGTTTCCAAAACAGATAGCAATAATTTGCTCAAAAATTTACCCGAACAAAATGTTCAAAGAAAAGCTCACAAAAATGTTCACGCAAAAAATTTTAGATCTTTTGCACGAGCTTTTGTTTGAGCATGTTCGTCTGTGTAATTGCGCCTTAACCAATCGTAAACAAGGTACTTAATTTTATAAGTCGCAGTAAAACCACACTGAGAAAACGGGGTCAACCCACGACCGTGGGTTGAAAATTTGGGGCTACCAGAACTCACAACGTGCGTTACTATAGCACACGGTATGATTGTCCCAAACCTGGGAGAACTCAGCAAGTCGGGTGCTACCACAATTCAGTTATGAGATTGCCTCAGCCCAGTTTCATGTATTAACTTTTGGGGTCTGCGGTAATTCACAGTCTGGACCGGTATTCTCGTAACTAAATACGCTCGGCGTTTCGTACTCGCTGACCGTATGATAACGTAATATTCGCATACCACGTGACCAAAATAACAAAAATGGTATTCACGTATATTGAACGCAAGGCGTCGACGAAGTGCGCTCAGCGCGTGGCGACCGTTTGAGAAACACCTACCATTTGCCAGCTGTTTTGCCCTCCGCGCGTACGATTTTCCTACCCTACAATAGTTTGTAGAGTGCTGCAGAAAATATAGTAGTTTTTTCAGTTTGCGTTTTTATTAATAATTAGAAGAATAAAAATCTCTTATTAGTAGCTTGGGGACGGGTGACAAACACGTACACATCACCCTTACTATTTGATGCTCGATGTAAGACAACTTTTTTTCCAAAAAATTGCAACCAAAACTTTTCTTATCAAAATCGACATCGAAATAATTGAGCATCCGTATAATACTAGAA
The DNA here is from genome assembly GCA_963921995.1 of Oxystoma pomonae. Taxonomy (NCBI): domain Eukaryota; kingdom Metazoa; phylum Arthropoda; class Insecta; order Coleoptera; family Brentidae; genus Oxystoma; species Oxystoma pomonae. The sequence continues at coordinate 22,553,101 of OY998164.1, read as the reverse complement.
ATAGAAGCAATCAAAATTCTGTAAAACCAAGGGTAAAAAAAGCCATTGGTCAGCGGTGCTTTTTGTATCTTTCATCGGATGTGTACCAAAAAATATCTGGTTTTGTTAGGCTCCTGCCCACATTAATTGTTTTCTTTCAAAAATAAACTAAAAGCTTTCATGAAATATGAAATTAGCAAACATGAAATAAATAGCTTATTGATATAAAAAATAATCAGTAAACAATATAGGTAACTACCTTTATTTCTGTGTTTTCGTCTGTATTTTCTTTACTTTTCTGAAACATCACATTTTTCACATTAATTACCATTTTTATGTTTCTTATCTTTTGTCATTTTATTTATTCATAAATGTACTAAAAAGTACTATTTTCTTTTTTTAATTCAACAGTTCCATGAAAACATATACATTTTTCCACGCGCGAGGTTTCTCTTGTGGACGTATGAATTCTGTGTTTGTTGTTGAATTGGTTAGGTTATTTTTTGGGTAACAAATACCTTAGAGTTTTATTTTCTGTTTCTTAAAATGTAGAATACGCATGTTCACTATAATTAAAAGGTATAACTTACTAGATACATAAGTAACTATTGTGAAACCATTTTAACCATAAATGCTACATAATAAAGTATCAATATACGACCGTGCCGGAAACACCACTTTCCCTGACTGAGTGCCGGAATAAATTTAAACTTTCCCGCACTGAGTGCGGAATTTTTTTGTAGGTGTGCGGTTAAGTCTCGGGGTAAACATTTTCCCGCACACTGTGCGGGAACGGGCTACTAGTTTATATCACAGGGTCAAAGGGCGGGTTTAACTGAGCTAAACCAAACCATCAAGTAATTTTTTAAAGGATCAACATGCACTTGTGCAAGTCACCATTTGATTTACCCTTTCTGAACTACGGATCGAAATCGATCACGTAATGGCCTCTTTCTTACACATAGAAAAAGAAAAGGAGCGACAAGACTAACAAGAAATAAAAATGCAAAATTCGGTGATGCCAAGATGTGCTAAGCGAATTTGATTCTGTCTGCTCGCAGGGCAGCGCGTTCGGCAGGGCGAATACGACAAGTCGTCGGTCAGCGTGCCGCTGAGCGCGCTGTTCGCTATTCGTTTCGCTTAGCGACTTCAAAACGTTACGTATTACGAGAATACCGGTCCTGGGCTACGATAACTCAGGGCCTGGATTATTCTAACTCATGATCATGGTTTATTTTTTCCGCCGTCTAGTAAAACCCAGGGATTTACACATGTGAATCCGATTATAGGCGGTAGTTGCCGAATGTCGAGTTTTGCACATATTCGGGCTTGCCAGCGGTTGGAGCTTCATTTCAGGGTTTCCACTTGTAACATAATTATGGAATTGTAACACATTTTTTCCTTAAAATTGAGTGAAACGATAATGAGTAACATAATCGATAATTGTAACATAATTTTTCGCTCTAGAACTTTCAATTTTTTTACTTCTTTGCAGGTCAAATTTCAGGAATTATCTTATTTAATCAGTGCCGACCTCTCTTGGCAATTAAAAACAAAACTACATTACAATACAAGTCCAAGCACAATCTATGTAAATATTACCGTACTTTGAAAATGTTTTTTGTTTCACGGAGCAGAGGATCCCCTCGACTACACGGGATTCCCCGTGCCCGTGTATTTTGCTGATTTTATCGATTTCCATACCGATTGCCCGGATCGCCGATGTTGTCAGTAGTTTGTTGACAAATATTTTATTGTGTCTTACGCTCAGTTTCACCTGTCTAAAGTGTTTTATTATAGCAAGTACAAGTAAAGGCAACTTAATACGCGAATGTGATGATAGCTGTGATTCCAATTTTTATCAAAAAAAAAAAAAAAATTGTAACATAATTTTCAAGAAAAATCGATCATTTTGGCAGCACTGCACGATAATTTCTTTATTGGGTGGTGGCAATACTGCTTCATTTTCAGTTGTGATGTAGTTAGTGTAGGTCATATGTGCAGGTATCCTGGCCGGTGCAGCGGCAGGTTCACGAGTGAAAAATATTAACTTTCTAAGTAATATGAAATTAGGTTGTGGGAAATGTATAGAGCCTGTTTTGTGTTTATTTGGCTGATATTTACTAACGCTAACTCTTTCCTAAGCCTAATTTACACCTATATATATCTATCTGTAATTTTCCTGATTTGGGATAGGCTAAGCATTATAGTTCAGCCTTAAGGTTTTGTTTTTAACACACCATATTTGTATTAAACTATTTCATTTTGTTTATATTTTTCACAGTCAAACATTTTCAAACGCGATATTTTAGATTTTTTTAAAGTTTTTTTTATGTAAGGGGTTATCCATTATAAACCTTATCATCTTATCTGAAATTTTACTAGCCTAAGTATTCTAATATCAAATTTGTCAAAAAAAGTGATGATTCCTTTTGCCCTTTTAATCTTCAAGAGTCAAAAATTCTATACTTATAATGGACAGAGCTGTATACTTATTTATTCATTATACTTTGTATACAATTAGGCGGGGCCACTTGAGAGTCAAGGCTTCGTTGGATTTTGTTTTATTTTTAAATCACAAAATCTTTTTCTTTGAGAAAACCACGAACCTCATTTTTAATGCTCCCTAGTTGACTACCGTTTTTTACCTTTAGTAATGTTCATGCTGGAGATAAAAATCAAGATTTTTCTTTGCATTCGCATTTATTTTCTCGACTAAAACTTATAAATAAAAAATAAAAACAAGATTTATTTTTTCTCAAAATACTAGTACAGCCATTTGGTGTAACTTTGAACCACTGTGGGTAACTTTGAGCAACTTGAAAAATTATATATTGGAACTTCTCATATGCCTTAACTGAATTTTCCAAGTTTCCAAGACTGACTAAAACCACAACCCAGATGATGAGTTCTGGTAGCCCAAATGCAGGGTTCTCCCAGCCTAAATCATGAGTTACCACAACCCAGGTGCTGAGTTCTGGTAGCCCGACATCAGGGTTCTCCTAGCCCAGATCATGAGTAGCCCAAATGCAGGGTTCTCCCAGCCCAGATCATGAGTTACCACAACCCAGGTGCTGAGTTCTCGTAGCCCAAAGGCAGGGTCTCCCAGCCCAGATCATGAGTCACCACAACCTAGATGTTGAGTTCTGGCAGCCCAAATGGCCAAAAAAAATACATTCAGTATTTATGCATATTTTGGGCTACCATAACACACGCACCGTGTTTCCCTGCAATCCCTTGGTCATGGTTCTCACAACCCAAAGGTCTGGGCTGTCCTCTATTGGCAACACGGCTGGGTCTAGGAGAACTCATATTTGAGTTCTCGTAGCCCACCATTTTTCTAAGCACACGGCCAGGACGAAAAAAGAAAGGAAGAGCTGTTTACCTCACCTTTTTAAATGAAAATAATCAACGATCTTGTTAAAATCAGCGACCATTTCAATATTATATTTACCAAAAAGAATAAAATAAATTTATTATAATTATTTAAGTTAAGAATCTTTCGCTGAAGTTTCAACCAGTCCCACAACGTCGACAACGGTTAAACCGAAGTTTGTTTTTTAAACTGCTGTTTGGGGGGGAACCCACAAAAAAGCCGAATTTACAAAAACCGAAATACAATTAAACAGAAAATAAAACGTCCGAAACGAAATATGAATGAAAGTAAAACTCCAAGAAAATAATGGGTAACAATATAATTTTAATTTACTCGATCCTTAAGAGACACGAACAAAATTTAACCGATTACAATTTTTCCGAACCCTAAAATATCAGAATTACATTACAATTACAAAAGTATCGAAAAATGAAAAACACCCAAACCACAAATTGATAGAAAATAATATGGCCTATCCTTAAATGGGCAGCACCACAATCCATCCGAATCGCTATTGGGCATGCGTCAAATTTAAATCTCTAGAGCGCCGTAGGTCCTGGATTGCGGCGTTGACAAGTTTCTCTTTTTGGAAGATGACACAGGGATTTTTTTTATTAACGGCGCAAGAACAATCCAGAGATAATATAAATTTGTCAATCGATTTCAATACGTCATCTACCACTCATTTTCTATCTCTGGTTTCTTTACTGTATTCTCCTGTTCACAGATTGCGCCGCGAATCATTGGGGATTAGGGTCACTGGATCCTAAAACCTGTGGCTGGGACCGCAGGTCTCAGGATCCAGTGACCTTATGAGGGATTGTTTATTTATCACCTAGGTGATCGAATTGAGAGCAGTGACAACTAGTCAAATGGTCATACACACAGACCACTTAAGGGTTCTAAAAAGTAGCTTTTCACCAAAGGAAAAATTATTAAATAAAACACAAAAACCAGGCCGACGAACTCCAAAACAAAACGACAAAACTAAGGTTATGAAGAATGTCAGGCAGACACACTGACATTGGTTAGTTGCAAATACAGTGAGTCGACCAATTTCGATGTTTGCATGGCATACATTTTTTTTCCTGGTAAGGGGTGTTACCTAGGAATGCTAGATCTCTCTTAGCCGAATACATTTAGGAAAGAAGAACACTAGAAACTATGCCTAGGGTAAGCTCACAAAAAAAAAGACGTGGGTGGTTAATTTTGATGGTGGCGGTATCTATAATATAACCATTTAAGTAATTTTTGATGCTAGGCATATAACTAATATTGATAGGTAACCCTTATAGTCCATGTTTTTACATTTCCGCATGTTTTAGCTTTAGAGGAAAATAATACTCAATTTGTTTTTTTATTAGAGGAAGAGGATTACAAAGCTTATTAATACAATCTAGAGAGTTTTTGAAATTAGGTGTCCATTATTTGGAAAATTACAAATATTTCCAATTTAGTTTTACAGGTCTCTATAAAGGGTATTTCTGACTGTTTCTGACGTAATATGGACGCGGCAATTTTGAAACACCACAAAAGCTAAAACAGTTTTTTTCAAAAAATAAACAAAATTTTAAAAAAGTACCAAGATTTGATGGAAAAACATAGTCCAATAAACAATTTAGGCAAAATTTCAGGCCATTTGGAAGTCCCGTTTCCGAGAAACATGCGGAAAAAGAATTGCCTAATAAACGGACCCAACAGCGTTGCCGGTTTAACGATGTAATTGGGCCGTTAAACGATTTTATTTAACTTGACAATTTCTGGCTGTCTAACCATCTATTCGATTCATTTTTGACACACTTCTCGCGAATCGATTTCATGAATTTTTTTTAGCAAGAAGTAAAACTCTCAGTCTTCTCCACAAATTGTATCTTTAATTTTTTAAATTCCAAAAAAAAAAGAAAATCCATCCTCACCTAAAACAATAACACTGTATGAAAATTCACCTTGGTAAACGTACGGTAAAAGAGTGAGAAGTTATTGGATTTAATTTTAAAGTTACATAAACCTACTACTATTACATGAGTTGATGGTGTTTTGTGGAGAAAATCTATAAGAAGATTAATAAATAAATTTAAAAAAATTGTTAGTTTTAGGTTATTTTTCAATGTTAACCGGAATTTTTAAAAAATAAGAAATCAGACTTACCAAACATAAATTTAAATTAACTTAACCTAGATTTCGTTTTTGAATTGTTTAAACAAATTCGTAAATTAAGCAAAAATTGAACGTGTGGAGTGACTCCATTTTGTTTAAAAGGAAGTCAGCTGACCACCGGAAACGAAATTTGGCCGCGGTAGGCGAGAGTTCTGGTTTTTTATAATAACAATTGTTACAATTAATTGTAACCTATTATAGTTAACGATTGTTTAATTTAATTTTCAATCTTCTTATATATTTTCTCCACAAAAAACCGTAAACTCATGTAATCATTTCCTTCTCTATTCGTCAAGTTCAGCATTCCCATTTAGTTGAGCTGGTACGATCGCTGGTTTTTACCAAACAAAAGACTTTTGAATGCATATGAAAGTATGGAAATCATTAAATCCAGAAATAGTTTAAATAAAGATAGAGGACCCATCCCGTTTAGTACACTTTATTCTTTGGTTGAGGGGAGATAGGATTAAAAATCGTGATCAATCACAATTTATTAGTCTTATCTCCGCCCACTAAAGGATTGTATATAAGATAGAGCGTAGATTAATTTAGTTTATTGTTTATCGTCTCCTGATGATGCTAACGTTGTTAGGGAAACGCGCGTCGAGTGCAAAAAAGTGTAGTTTTGGTTTGTGGAAAACAATCATAATTTTGTTTTAGTGCAACCAAAGGTTCCAAATTCCCAACATAGACAAATCCAACAACTTCACACTCTTTTACCGTACGTTTACCAAGCTTAATTTTCATACAGTGTTATTGTTTTAGCTGAGGATGGATTTTCTTAAATCCGAAACATGTACTAAAATTTAAAAAATTAAAGATACAATTGGTGGAGAAAACTGAGTTTTGCTTCTTGTTAATTTTAAGAATCTCCACTGTGAGAAGAATATGGACTATTTTTTAATTTCGCATTATTTATAGTTAGTCGTGTACTGTCCTTTTCAAATTATTCGGATCAATTTCAATATGGCCGTTAACATTTAAGCACAGAAACTAAATGGAGCTGTCATCTCGAAAATGTGGTCAGATTGATTGAATTTGGAAGGTTTGAAATTGACTACCGGTCAAGTTAATTTAGAATTACCTCTTTTTAGGTAATTTGCAGTTGCATAAACTTTACAATGAAAAATACTTGTTTGTGTATATTTTAAAATTTAAGTAAAATTTTCCGTCGAACGTTTCCAGAATAATTCATTAATTCTAGTTCTGTCGCTGATTTTTAATTAAATGTAAATCAAAAACAGCTAGAGAGCAGCAAATTTAAATTAGGTATTGCATTTTAAAATTAATTTTAAATTATTAACTAGGTATTTCAATTTAAAGGAATCTCTACTGAACTGTTTAAGACTACCATCTGAAAAGTTAAGCTTTTCAGACTTATCATCATGAACAAGGCTTCCCTAGACCTGCTGTGTTCCGTCTACTTAATTAGTTTTTAGGGAACCTTTCTCCTAGATAGTTTTTTTCTATCCGGAACATATTAGGGACTTATCGGTACATAAGGTCGGCATAGCCTGTCTTTAATAAAGACGGCACTATTTTTGACAATTCCGCACGAAGTTTAAAGGGATTCTGACATTGTTGTTATCAAATAATGTCGACTCTCATAATGTTTGTGCCTGCCTTTAATAAATGACGGCATTAACTTTAATTTGTCAACTTTAAGAATTACACAATATGAGCATGTTTAGATGACATGTTGACATGACAAAAATGTCAGAAACCTTTCAACCTTCGTGCGGAACAGTAAGAAATAGGGCCGGCTCAGGCTATGCTGACTTTATTTACTTATAAGTCCCTATTGTGTCTTCCAGATTTGTCTTTCTTAATCCAGTGGCGCACTCAGGAATTGACTTCGGTGGAGAGGGGGGGTTAAGGATAAATAATAAAAAAAAACTTCATTTGAAGTACTCTCCCCACCACTTTTACGACAAAACTTTAAAAAATCATTAGAAAAGCGTGAAGAAGAAGTCGACCTTGCATTTTGCCTTTAAAAAGATGAAGGTCTCTATAAAGAAGAAGCCTTTTACCACTAAAATTTTAAAATATTAAAACTAAGAAAATTCGACTTCAATAAAAAAATAAAAAAAGGTAGGTACAGGGTTATCTATTATAAAAGTTACGCTGTCTTTTCTCTGTTATTACGCATTTCACAAAAAAAAGTTTTAAATTATTTATAGTCTGACCATCGATCTAGGAGACTCATTATTAAGCAGGGACGCACTTAGTGTTGTAATAGATCAGTGAATTTCTACCACGGATCACCTCAAAGGTGAAGAAGATAATATGTTTTATTGACGGTTCGGTCTAACAATTTTTTTTTAAATGAAAAAATTATTTTAATTTACTAGACACATCCTACACCTAGAAAATATATTTGCTCATAGAAAAAAAAACACAAACATAAGTTAAATTTATAAAATTGAGTTTAAGAGATACATACATATATAGTACAAAAAAATACGGGATAGTAAAAATTTAACAAGTTTTAACTTAAGTCAGTTTCACTGTCACTGTCGTCATTAAAGTCTATGATAATTTTTGCTCTGGGTATCAGATCTATATTTACATATGATTTTTTTATTTTGTGAACATAAGCTACGCAATTTTCACAGCTTTTACTTAAAATATTCTATTCCGCCGACCTAACTAAAGCTACCACAGAAGAATTTAAAGTTGGCGAAACATTATTTCTTTTAACCGCTGCTTTTAGCTCATGCCATATGTGTTCAATTGGATTAAACATGTAATGGTAAGGAGGAAGTCTCAACACTGTATGGCCCATTTCTTCCGCCAAAGTATCACAATAGTATTAAAACAAAATTATGATTGTTTTCCACAAACCAAAACTACACTTTTTTGTGTAGTGTAGTGTAGTTTTGGTTTGTGGAAAACAATCATAATTTTGTTTTAGTGCAACCAAAGGTTCCAAATTCCCAACATACAATAGTATTAGTTTTGTACTGAAAATGCTTTAATTATTTCAAGCAATTGTGGTAAGCAATGAATGGTAAGTTTTGTGTCATTTGAACACGGACCTTTTTTTAGCCTTCTACTGTGGTAGCTCGCGGTTTATTTACTACACGCCACACTGTTTTTACCGATCTTCGTGTTAAAGCTGCAGCTTCCTTCACTGCACCAAATTTTGATAACCCATGTTCAAGAAGGGTGGTTTCAACGTCAAATATCACTTTTTTTGTATCAAGTGACAAAATATCGCGTTTAAATTATTTTTTATTCCCCGTATCTCCACGTGACGTACTCGTTTGTTCCTCCCACGGACGAAACATTTTTCATACAATCACAATTAACAACAAATAACCTCTTTTCTAACCAAACACCAACTGCTAACTGATTTTCAAAACTACAAATCAGCTTGGTATCTTAAGCCTGTCCTAATTATTTTAAGAAAATTAATTTGTAACGTAACCAAATGTTATAACGTTTCGTAATTAGTCCACAAACCTTATAACCAAAAAAATAGACTGCTAATGCTTATGGGTTTTCTCCCAATAAATGACTGCCTCATGGAAGTGACAGTTTGGTGTTATTGGAACCAGAGTAAACCGACTTGAGTAAAATTTGTTGTGGTTGCAAACTCAATATTTTAGTATTTGATGAATATATAACAGGCACTGCTTGACGAAATTTAAGAAAAAATATAAAACCACGGTTTCTTGAGTATTTAAAAAAATTTATTTAGAAAACTGTTCGAATTAACTAGATTTCAAAGGGGCAGTGTAAACAGTGTCATGACGTGACAACTTATTTTCTCTTTATCCACGTTTTTGGTTGGTAGCACTACGTTTGACGGTCTTGACGTTAGTAGATTCGCCATTTTCTTTATTTTCGTTTCTTGGTTTTCGAAGATTTTGCTTTGGATAGACGTCTGTAAAGACGCGAATCCATAGTAACCGAGAAGAAGATGAAGAAGTTTTTGCTTAACGTGTTGTGTTTTTAATATACTTTTTCTGTGCCCTTTTGCATCATGAAGTGCTTTGTTGTCGGCTGCAACAACAGCAATTCTGCGAGTGGAAATACGTTTTCCTATCACAGGTAAGGGTAAATAATTCCTATTTTTGCCAATTTTCTTTAATACTTCTGCGATCATTGCCTGTATTCTGAAAGGCCCATGAGGTGGTTACAGCTCACCAGTGTGGGGAATCAACATTGTTGACAGGAGAAAGAAAGAAACATAAATTCTTTAAAAGAGATTTGTCAAAAAATTGCAATACTTAAAACTATGAGCTTAAAAACTTATTTAATCTTAATAAATTTAACCTTATAGTTCTTATAATTACTGAGATAGCAATAGTGTCCCATGTTAATTAGGACACCCTGTATTAGCAGTATCCCTTATGAAAAAGGGTTTATTTTTCCTAAGGCAACCATGTTGAATCGCTCATCAGCTGATGGCAGTATTATTAAGTATCGTAATAATGAAAAAGTCTAATTATTGTTTTTCTATTTCTTTCAATAGGTTTCCACCAGATGCTGCTATTAGTAGAAAGTGGTTACTGAGCATTTGAAGAGACTCTAAGACTGTTATTAAATACCAAAGACTCTGTTTTGACCAGCTTTTAGTTGAAGCAATCATTAAAACATACAGCACTTTGAGGAGTCATAGCTCTGCAAAAAAATTAGTGAAAGTATAATTGGAGAAAAGGTCCGAAAAGTTTTAACAAAACTTGTATTGTTTAAACAACATGTTTTATATATTATCTTTAATTAAAAATAAGTAGTTTCTGTTTGTAAATAAGTTACTTTTAAGTATTTTTTGTATTGTAACTTTTTTGATGGTATTTTGTAAATAATTATTTTCTACAAATAAAATTTAAGGCTGGGTTTATACAAGCAAATAAAAATTAAAGTAACAAAAATTAAAATTAAAATAAATAATTTTGGTTTATACAGCTGAATAAAAATAACTTGGCAAAATTTTTTAACGATCCTATTTTTAATTTTCTTGTAGCTGTATGTTTATGGGTTGAGGGATCTTGTTAATGAAATGTCCTTTTTTTGAAGTGCCAATGTTTCACAAAATTTATATAAAAATAAATTTTGCAAAACGTCGGCATTTCAATATATAAAAATAAATTTTGCGAAACGTTGGCATTCCAAAAAAAGGACGTTTTATTAACCAAATCCCTTGACCCATACATACACCTTCTAGAAAATAAAAATAACTGAACCAATCAGCACACAGCTTCAATAATTGAAACAATTAAACTAAACTCAATCATACTGTTTTCTTAAATAATAGGTATCTGCCTAAACCAAACCAAAAAATGAGAGGTTATGCGCAAAATTTTTTTCAGATAATAAAAGTTGCCCATCTTCCTATTTTTATTTCTGCTGTATAAACGCCTACACTATTTCCCATAAGCTCAACTTTTATTTGAATTATTATTTTTATTTCCCTGCATAAACAAAGAGTACCGAACAGACAGGGTGATTTTTTTTAAAGGGGTCATTCATAAACTGCTGTAGATACTTAAAGAAGGGGAACTTTTTTTCCTAAAGATAAAATGTACTTTACCCATTTAAAAAATTCATATTTTAAGGGAAGGGGGGGGCTATTATTTAAGATTATCGTTAAAAAAATTGCAAATTTATTATGCCAGAGCCTTTTTTACAATTAGCCGCGTCTAGTGTTATTTGTGCTTCTCAGTTGGTAGTTATAGGGATTTTGGTGCATTGCCAACTGCTTCTGGCACCAAACTGTCAAATACATGAAGCAGTCATTTCTTAAAGCAACATCATCAGTCTATTTTTTTGGTTATAAGGTTTGTGAATTAGTCATAAAGTTGATAAATTCGGCCAAAAACGTGTACTTATTAAGAAATAATTACACATTTTTAAATCCGCACTTGTAATCCTCAGAAATGGTAGCATGTTTACAGCTTTTTTTTATTTACTTTCACACCCCGAACAATATGGTCGTACTACATGTCAAAATTGTCCAATGCCATCAACTTTCTTATTTTGAATTGAACATTTTGTATATTTTTTCAAACTTCGATAGATCTTTTCTTCCCGATTCCAAAAATAGACAGACTTTCCGTGGTCTTTCTTTGATAGTAAAAACGATGATTCTAGTTCGAATAAACTTCAAAAAACACCAAAAAACAGAAAAAAATATTTTAATTAGAACTTCAATCGTCACATTTTTCCATTTACGCCAAAGGCCAAAATTTGGTACTAAAGTGGAACTTTGACAGCACCCTGCAAGCGCTCAGCATAAATTTAGTGTGATTTGTAATTTAACCTTAAGTAAGTGAGAAAGTCACCATTGCGCATATTTAATAGAAAATTCGTATGAGTAGATAAAAAAAAGACTTTTATTTACCATAGAACAGCTTTACAGCCTCGATTTCGTCACATTTTTTTCTTTTTGAAAATAAATTAGCAATCAAACAATACAAGAAAAATACCAACATACAAAAAATTTGCACAAACTTATTAATAACACAATACCTGGGGCCTGATGATTAAAAAGTACAATTAATGTCCCAAAAATAAATACATATTACACAAATACAAGATATAACAAACAGATATACAAAAATGATAAAAAGTTGCTAAATAAAACGTAAAATTAATTACACATAAAAAAATAAAAAGTAAAATTAATTACACATAAAAAGACAATCTACACAGAATAAGTAAAAAGGTATATTATAAAAAAGAAAAAATTGATGGACGTTAACGCAAAACAAAAGAAAAGATCTTAAGTATGCAACTCGTTACATTCGAAAAATTCGTCCAAGCAATAAAACGGATTTTTACCAAGAATGTATTTTAGATTTTTTTAAAATATATCTATGTTCTTTGACTATTTAAATCATGAGGTAACTTGTTAAGTATTAGGCTTCTTCGTAAACCTCGTTGTTGTGTGTTTTTCTACGCCTGTTCGAAATCTTTCTTGTTTTTGTAAAACAAAACCAGCACAGCTCAAAATGTAAATATTTGTTACTGTCAATATTTGATCTGATTTAAAGGTGCCCCTACATGACTCCCTATATTTAAGTCCAAAAATTATTCTGATAATGCGTTTTTGAAGAATCATCACCCTTTCTATTACACAGCTCGATAGTTTCGTACACACTACTTCTATTTCTTTTTTAAGTTTTTATCAATGATGGTGCCTAGGAACTTAACTTCACTGCTGGGCTTTAAAATTTTGCTTATGTTTGTTAATATCCTGAGATATTCGAATTTATTGACACCAAGAATTTTCGCTTTGTTGAAAAGGATTTTGCCCACTTAAGCCATTTTCCTCTTAAACCCAGAATACTCATTTTGTTCGATAAAAATTGAAAGTCAACCTTGTCAAAAGCAGCTGTTAAATCAAAGAAGAGCCCTGTAACTTTTTTTTCTTGTCCAGCAAATTATAAATTTCTTGACACAATTCCAAGGTGGCTAGTTCTGTCGATTTTCCTTGACGGTAGCCAAATTGACATTTGGTAAAGAGCTCTCTACTCTCTAAAAAATCATATATGCGGTTGGACATAGCTTTTTCTAGTATTTTGGAGAAGCATCTTAGTAAGGTAATTGGCCTGTAGTTTTGTACATCGGTGGGTCTCCTTTTTTAACTATAGGTATGATTTTACGTGTTTTAAGACAGTCGGGCAATATGCAATGTTGGCAAATAGAGCCAAAGGAGCCGCTAAATAGTTTTTGTTGTGTTTAACAAGTTTTATAGGAATATCATCCACACCAGTGGAACTTATATTTTTTAGTGATTTTACAATTGATGTTATCTCCTCTTCAGTTACCTCTGAAATAAATACTGTTTCGAGAGACTGACTTTTGGCAACTGTAGGTTAATCAGAAAGATTACTACCAAAGTGCACATTAGGTTTGTTTTTAACGGACGTTGAAAAGTAGTGAGCAAAAATATTGCTTATTTCTTTACTTTCACAGGCTAAACCACTTTCAATTTTTATTTGTAGAGGTTTTTGTTGTTTTTTTCGTCCTAGTCGATTATTAACTATAGCCCATATTGCTTTATTTTTATTAAAGGAGTTTCTTATTTTTTCCTTGTTTGCATTTTTTTTGTAGTTCTAAAATTTGTTTTTCAATGTTTTTTTACCAAATTTGTAAGAGTTAATTAAGTTAATATTGTTAGATGTTGTTGCTACTCGGTAATAACATTTTAATTGATTTACTAGTTCAAAGATTTTATAATTCAACCTATTACATTTTTTTCTCTTTAAGTTCACCTTAATTTCCTTTCTTGGACAAGCTGCGTCTATGCACCATAAGAAAAGTGACTCGAAATCCCTATGAAAATCATTGACACTTTCATATAGATATTTGTTCATGGCGAATGATCGATGATGGATCTAACGTCGACATTGCCGACGTCTGTCCGATTATTTACCGACCTTCCGTGTTTTCTGGGTTATTCAATAATATTTTGCGTATGTTTTAAATATCATAAAGTGATAAGAAACGTGATACAAGACCACGGTTCATAGAATAGATACTGTCTAGTAATTTTGCCCCATTCTTCGACCTGATAACGACACAAAGGTAGAAGCTGATTTTTGTCGGCCATTCAAAAACTGTAAGAAGGCTTGACAAATTAAATTAAATTTTCAGATTTTTCTTTTTTTTTTGTTTGAATGATTGATAACAGGGCTATTTTTTACTTTTGTCTTCTGTTATAACTTTTTGTGAACAAGTAAACAATATTTATTTTTGGCCTGCATGAGTTAATCTTGAAGTAAATAGAAATTAAGATCAATAGTTGGTAATCGATTCCGTCAATAAAGCCATCGTATGAGTTGGGGTTAGTTCGAACTCGTCGTTCAGAAGTTAGGTTATGTAGTTGTTATTTTTTCTGTTTTGGAAGCTATTTTTTTTTGTATTTGTGTTTTGCCAAAGATTTTTGGGAGAGTAATTATTTTATTATTCCAGAGGCCAGACTTACTGGGAATACTCTAGGCAAAAAATCTTATTGCAAATTTAAAACTATAACTACCTTGTTTTTGTGATTTTTTTCATTGATAATGGAGCCTTTTCACTAAAAAGATGCATAAATGCCGCTACCTAGGAGAAAAATAGTGTAAATGATATCGTGGGGTACTTAATTTGGATCAAATAAAGAAAAGAAATGTTGAACAAATACAATTTTTATTACAAAAACTTCTGCAAAAATATCATAACCCCAAATGTCAAACAAAAATCAATAAAGAAAGCAGGCAGGAAAAAATTACTAGACCTTTGGTGCGTTATTTTATCTGATCGATGCGCACCGTGCGCTCCAAAATGGCATATTCCCGTTCTTTTATTCAAAATCGAGTAAACCGTGCGCACTTTTTCGGGTTCGTTTTTAGACCAAGCAAGCGAAAAGAGCTCTTCGAGTAGTTCGATGCTTTTTGAGCGAGTATATCGAGGACTGTCGAACTGCGGAAATTCTAACCTAGAAATTTTGTTTATTTACCGAGTAGTGCCGAGTCCAGTTTTTTTTTACCGTTTAATTAGTTTCTACAATTCCGTTCGTTCAAATTTTCAACGAAGAAAATGTTTTATACAACATAAGCGTAAGCGCCGAACAATATTACAAGATTATTGTGCAACAAGGTAAGTAAATTTTTTTTTTGGCTCATTGATGTGAAAGACAGTCTTTGTGATGGAAAACGTTAGCGCCTGCGAGCGAAAAATGAAAACACAAACTTTGCAAAAATAAATTTGAAGATTAGGTTAAATAAAGAAACTCTGTGCGGGAAAAAGGCGTTCGTTTTTTGTTTATCGCACCGTGAGCTCGATCAAGATCTACGCTCTGGGGTCGTATTTTCGAAACCATACGAAATTATTCGCATGCGACTACTTCCGTCTCTTCCTATACCGTATAGAAAAGGAGGCAAAAGATATGCCGATATGCTGATTCATGGGTAGTACGTGCAAGAATAACCGGTTTTTCATGCGAAACAACACGAATGCCTCCACCCACTCGTGCAATATTGCGTTAAACCAGTCGAATTCGAACGCGGTCCACACATACCGGCTTATCTTTCGCCTCTCATTTCACACGGTATAGAAAGAGACTGACATAAAAATTGTTGATTATTCAGTATACGTATGCGGATATTTTCGTATGGATTCGAAAATCAGACCCCTGTACGCTCCGCTCTCTAAGCAGATAAACGAACGCACCACGTGTTTATTCAAGGGACCGTGATATAAGACCCCCTTCCCCTCCTCAGAACGTTTCGCAACACTATGAGTTTGGACACCCTCGAGCGTTGCACAGTTTTTTAATTTATGTAAGTGGCAATGGTAAGGTCAATGGTTCATTCGAAGAAAATAAATGTCATCGCCCTGTTTTCTTTCCGGGTTTTTCCGCAGTAATTTATTGAGGGATTTTCCGCCAATTTTCCGACAATTTTTTGGCCCGCTTTAAACCCAAAATGGGATCTGTTATTGGCAATAAGGTTATTTAGGCACTTTTCGGAAAAGATTCAGCTTAGGGTCAATGGGAAGTCTGATATTATTTTCCTGAAAAATTCCTAGATTTACCTTTTTTTTTGGAAATTTTGATCTTGCTTTAAAGATATTATTATTATTTTAAAAAACAACAAAATGAATCTCGTGTCCGCAAATAAAAATTAAAGTTTTTGTTTCTCACTTCATTACGACCAGGCCTCCAATGTCTAATGGAGAATCCAGACACCTACAGACCTGTTTCATCCTTATTAGGAATCATCAGGGAATCATAAGATTATACCTGGCAGTTAAAGCTACACATTGACCATGCACATTTTCTGAATTTCTCGAATTTAAAACAAAAAGTTTGTAATCCTTGGGGACGTAGTAACTGTGTGCGCCACCTGTTACTACGTCCCCAAGGATTACAAACTTTTTGTTTTAAATTCGAGAGGTATGCATGGTCACTGTGTAGCTTCAACTGCCAGGTATAATCCTATGACTCCCTGATGATTCCTAATAAGGATAAAACAGGTCTGTAGGTGTCTGGATTCTCCATTAGACATCGGAGGCCTGGACCGGTATTCTCGTAACTAAATACACTCGGCGTTTCGTACTCGCTGACCGTATGATAACGTAATATTCGCATACCACGTGACCAAAGTAAGAAAAATGGTATTCACGTATATTGAACGCAAGGCGTCGACGAAGTGCTCTCAGCGCGTGGCCACCGTTTGAGAAACACCTACCATTTGCCAGCTGTTTTGCCCTACGATTTTCCTACCCTACAATACTTTGTAGAGTGCTGCAGAAAATATAGTAGTTTTTTCAGTTTGCGTTTTTACTAATAATTAGAAAAATTAAAATCTCTTATTAGTAGCTTGGGGACGGGTGACAAACACGTACATATCAACCCTACTATTTGATGCTCGATGTAAGACAACTTTTTTTTTCAAAAAATTGCAACAAAAACTTTTCTTATCAAAATCGATATCAAAATAATGGAGCATTCGTATAATACTAGAAATAGAAGCATACAAAATTCTGTAAAACCAAGGGTAAAAAAAGCCATTGGTCAGCGGTGCTTTTTGTATCTTTCATCGGATGTGTACCAAAAAATATCTGGTTTTGTTAGGCTCCTGCCCACATTAATTGTTTTTTTTTCAAAAATAAACTAAAAGCTTTCATGAAATATGAAATTAGCAAACATGAAATAAATAGCTTAATTGATATAAAAAATAATTAGCGAACAATATAGGTAACCTTTATTTCTGTGTTTTCGTCTGTATTTTCTTTACTTTTCTGAAATATTACATTTTTCACATTAATTACCATTTTTATGTTTTTTATCTTTTGTCATTTTATTAATTCATAAATGTACTAAAAGTTATTATTTTCTTTTTTTAATTCAAAACTTCCATGAAAATATAAATTTTTCCACGCGTGAGGTTTCTCTTGTGGATGTATGAATTCTGTGTTTGTTGTTGAATTGGTTAGGATATTTTTTGGGTAACAAATACCTTAGAGTTTTATTTTCTGTTTCTTAAAATGTAGAATACGCATGTTTACTATAATTATAAGGTATAACTTACTAGATATATAAGTAAATGCTATATAATAAAGTATCAATATCAATATACGACCGTACCGGAAACAACACTTTTCCTGACTGAGTGCCGGAATAAATTTAAACTTTTCCGCACTGAGTGCGGAATTTTTTTGTAAGTGTGCGGTTAAGTCTCGGGGTAAACTTTTTCCCGCACACTGGGTGGGAACGTGCTACGAGTTTATATCACAGGGTCAAAGGGCGGGTTTAACTGAGCTAAACCAAACCATCAAGTAATTTTTTAAAGGATCAACACTTGTACAAGTCACATTTGATTTACCCTTTCTGAAATACGGCTCGAAATCGATCACACAATGGCCTCTTTCTTACACATAGAAAAAGAAAATGAGCGACAAGGCTAACAAGAAATAAAAATGCAAAATTCGATGATGCCAAGATGTGCTAAGCGAATTTGATTCTGTCTGCTCGCAGGGCAGCGCGTTCGGCAGAGAGAATACGAAAAGTCGTCGGTCAGCGTGCCGCTGAGCGCGCTGTTCGCTATTCCGTTTCGCTTAGCGACTTCAAAACGTTACGTATTACGAGAATACCGGTCCTGGTCGTAAAGAAGTGAGAAACAAAAACGCTTTGTCCGATATACCACTAGTGTTACTTTAATTATTATTTACTTGTTTTTCTTGCATTCATTTCATGACCAAGCGAAAATTAAATTAAAAACCTACTACAAGAAAGCATCTTTGAAATGTATTTTTTATGACTGTTTTTCGTGTTCTTTTTATTACATTTTATTAGAGACATAAAGCAACATCATAAATTTCAACACAAGAAGATAAGTGAAGTATCAAAAATAGGTATAAAGTACAGCCCAGTAACTTATCTAGTTCATTTAACAGACCAAATATTTTAAATATATATAAATCGTTTATTTAGTTAAGACTAATTTTACAATGAGACCATAGATCACAAATTGGGACCAAAGAATAGATAAATTGGTTTGGACACGTTACAGATCGCGTTACGATACGTGTACCACATCGATAAGTATAACGCAACGTATCGAAGCAGACTTATCGTGTTTGCACATGCGCATTTCGATGCGGATGCGAGTAAGTGATTACTTTAAATACTGCTTTATGTCTCTAGTATCTACGAAACATTTACTACGTTTATACAGGTCTAAAACCGGTTTTATATAAGGACGGTTTCAAATAAAATTGCTTTCAATGTCCTTAAATCTCAGTTTTAAAAGAAAACAAATAAAACAACTAAGTTAACAACAGATTTTTCTACCCTAAAGTCAGTTTTAAAGTGATAAATCGCTTTAAAATAAAATCGAGTTAGTGCTTAAAGCGGTTTTAATGGTGCTTATACGACAAATTGCTTCAACCGTCTTTATATAAAAACGCTTTAAGAGGCCCGTATAAACAAAGTAATGGCAACAAACTTACCTTTACAATCGACAATTGTGTGTGGAACAGTGAAGCTAGGGGAAAGCTGACGTCAGAGGGAAGGTGTAGCTAAAATCAAAGTCAAGATAATATATTAATATTAGGATATAAGAAATATCTAATATAATAATAATACTTGAGAACTCGAGAAATAATTACACAAGTCCTTAAAAATATTTTTTAATTTTGCAAAAAAGCGGAAAACTACATAGGTTTTATTTTCATAATTTGGAGAGAAGTATATATTTACAAAATGTGAAAATGAGCAAATGTTGTTTTTGTAAGAAAATACGCTTGAATGTAAAATTATCTGTTAAGTCCTCGAATCAATATGGGAATGACATATTATTTAAATGGAGGCGTTGTTAAAACGGTAAATTGTCATAAATTAGCATAAAAATAGAGACTTTAGAGTGCCATTTTTTATGTCAAGAAACAATAAAAACTTGACTGGTTGTTTTGCATCACAGTCTCTAGAATAAACACGGTCTAGTAATTTTTTTGCTCCGTCCACCTGATGACGATACAAAGACATCAGCCTGCTTTCTTTATTGATTTTTTTGTTGGGGGTTATATTATTTTTGCATACATTTTTGTAATAATCATTTCTTTTCTTCTGACCCTAATTAAATACCCTGTGATATTACTTACATAATGTTTGTCATAGGTAGCTGCATTTATGCGTTTTTTTAGTGAAAGGCTCATCATTAAACAATGAAAAAAACCAAAAAACAAGGCACGTTATAGTTTCAAATTGTATGCACGACAGGTCTTTCCTTCTAAATAACAAAATAATCGCTCTCCCAAAAATACCTGGATAAAATCAACTACAAAATAAAATTCCTACCAAAACAACAACTACATAGCCTAACTTCTAAGTTACGAACATGAACTAACTCCAACTCATCCGATGAAGTTCTTGACGGAGTCGATTACCAACTTATGATTTTAATTTCTATTTGGTGAAAGATAAATGCATGCAGGCCAAAAATAAAATATATTTACTTATACACAAAAAGTTAAAATAAAATATACAAGCAAAAAGAAGGTCTTGCATCAATCATTTAAACAAAAGAAAAAAAAGAAAAATCCGAAAAGTCAATTTAATTTGTCAAGCCGTCATACAATTCTTAAATGGCGGATAAAAATCTTTTTGTCGTCATCGGGTCGAAGAGTGGGGAAAAATTACTAGATCGTATCTATTCTAGGGACAGTGGTTTTGTATAGCTTGTGGAGTTGTTCTCGATGTAATCAATAGAAAACAATACTTCTAGCTAAATGTGCCAGTGTAATTTTCGATCAAATTTTCATGTCGGAGAAACTTTGCTTTGGATTTATAAGGCAAGGCAATAAAAAAATGCTTAAACTACGAAATCGTAGAAGGGCCAAAACCTACTTATTTTTTTAATTTCGTAAACAAGTGTGAGTTTCATCAAAACTTTGTGAATTAACACTATTTTTACGAAATTCACACTTTCTTAACGAAAAAGTTAAATTTACACTTTTTTTACGAAATTCCTTCTATTATTTATCCATTTCCAAAACTCAACGAGGTTTGAAAGGAAGTTCATTTACAGTGAGATTTACTAAGATCTAAAAGAGTACCCCCCACAGGTCTAAATATTTACACCTGTCGGGCGTACTAAATTTTAAAACCAATTTTCAAAAAACGCTTACCCATACAGAAAAGACACAAAGTTATTGATTATTTTGTATTGGTATTGTAAAATACGTCACTGAAAAACTGCTTTTTTCTCAAAATATACCATATTTTGGAAGAAAATACCCTAAAACTATTTTTTTTTTGACACGTTTCAAAATGGTAAATTTGTTTAAGGTTATAAAGTTGGTGATTTTTTAGACCACCTTAGGGGGGGTAGTTTAAATTTATAGCCCCCAGAAAAGATTGTTTTGTGGCATTTGGTAATAAGTTCGTTTATAATTTCCCTAAGTAAACATTTTTACAAGGATAAATTTACCTTATTAAATAACCTAAGTTGTTCATTACCCAATAAAATGCCTCCTATTTTGTCTAGAAAAAGAGCACAAAAAATATATTTATGAGGGCACTACGAGGCAAAACAAACATAAGTGAAGGTCACACACAAACAAAAAAACCCAAAACAACTATATTAATTTATTTACAAACTGAAAGTAAAACACTGAGGTTATCTAAAAGCTCAGTCAAAAAAACTTTCCTTATTTAAAGCCCACTCATTTTAAAGCTGTAGCTTTCATCAGTAAAGGTTGGTACAAGCCAAGGTGCAAGCAGAGGTAAGATATCCGAACTCGCTGTTTGTGATTGAACGCAGCGCTAATATTTTTAAACTGACATTTCGACAGTGACAGAAATGTAAAAAAACTTGCATTTAAGTTTTTTAATACATTTCATAAATAAAAACACCTTTTAAATAAATACAAAATTAATCTACTCCTTATTTTATTATTATTCATCTAAATCGTTGTGTGACATCAAGTATTAATTGGAAAAATGGATTATAAAAGGTAAGTTTTAATTAGAGTGACATATACCTACAATTTTAATTGGTTCTACGGAATGTTTACTATTTAAACCCTACGTGGGTTTAAATTTTTTAATTTTCTTTTCTTCTAAATTGAAACTTTCTTCTTAAATCCAACAAAAGATTGTGTTACGATGATTATTCAATAAACAAATTTATTAAAATTTTTCTTATAAATCAAAGTATATCCAAAACTCAAAGAGAGTTGGTTTAAAATGCTTAAAACCAAAAGTTTCACTTAAACCTAGGACCGTTCTAAAATAGACTAACCCTTTAGTAGTAAATCCCACCGTTAAGGTTTAGGCAGTTTTTACTTTCCGACAAATATGGAGAAAAATTATAACAGGGGCTGAATTCTTGAATCTCAAGCGCACGAACGTTCACTTCTGTGAAGTATACGCTCTCCGGTGAGGAAAAACAAAATTATCAAAAATAAATTGAATAAATGAATATAAAATAGTAATTTACTTAATTATTTATAAAGAGATACAAAATATGCCACTTTTAAGGTTTACTCTAATATCTTTCTTTTTCGCATTGAGTTAATAAAAAACTTGTATTAGAAGTTACACTCATCAATAATTTTAATCTGAATCTAACATTCATACTTATGACTGATCGGCTTAAAAAATTTCAAAATATTACCAGATAAAATAGTGGTATAGCTAGTATTGGTATAAGTATAAAATACAATAAAATATTCTAAAATAAAACTAAAGATTTATAAAATGAAATTTATCTATAGGGTAGTTTTGTATCAATATTATTGCTTATTATCCATTTTGTCAGTTTGTGTTTTATTTTGTTGTAATTCTTCTGCTTAAATGTTTCCGGTAGTTTTTTGTATATGATTGATCCAGTGTACATAAGATGTCGTTCGGTTGTAGTAATTTTTATTTTGTTTTGTGTAGGATTTTTGTAGTAGTTTTTTGTCAACATTTATTTTAATGGCATTTTAATATAGAGTTGGTCAATGCTCATCAGGCCACTATCACTAAAAACATAGTCCGTAGGATATCTTCTTGTTTTAAACAACATAACTTTTATAATATACTTTTGTATAATTTTTAAGGGTTTTAATATTGTTTGGCAGGTATTTCCCCATTAATTAGTTTCAGTGTTTTTAGTGTCATAGTATATCTAAATGATGCTAGTTTAGATGTCGATCGAAGATTACACTAAGGTATTTTGTGTGAGTTTTTTGTGATATTTCACAGCAATCGCAGTTTACGCGGTCACATAGAGGGCTGTGAATTTTAAGTGTTAAGTTTTCCGGCATATTTTTTTTTTGTTTTCTGTATGTTCAATGTAAGCTCATTAAAATCAAGCCAATGTTTTGCTGTTGATATACCTTGCTCTGCATTATATATGGTTTCTTTTCACATATCACCTTCTATTAAAATTAGTGTGTCATCTGCAAAACATATTATTATTGAATTTTTTAAAAGTTTTGTCAATAAGTCTACAAACATAAAAAATAATAAAGTATATCGTGATATACTGTGTCAAAAGCCTTTGCTAGATCCACAAAGATGCCTATACATTTTTTATATTTATACGCATACGTCTCGAACCAATCAAGTTCGCACGGTTTTTGGAGGAATGTGATCGGTAATCTAGCGCCCATTGAATATTAATAGAATTAATAGAATATTAATAATAGTTTTTACAACTAGTGGCTAAAATGTTGTTTTTCTTTAATTAAGAAGCGCAACGAGTAATTTAAAAACTCCTGAGTAACAGGAAAATACTTAGAAGAAACTCAAACACAACGTCCACTAACATCATTATACTATAAATTAAGGATGGCGTTTTTTTTCAGTCGGTGAAATGGTTGATCATTTTAATTTCTGGCACTATATTATTTTGTCGTATTTCGGTAATTATTTTTTTTGTAAATTCTTGGAGTAAACTTGAGGAAAGCGCTTAAGTTTTAGGAAAGAATAATTAGATTTTCTTAATTCTACCAGTTTGCTTTATTTTTCTTAATATTTCAGTGTGACAGGAGTACCGTCAAGTCCATTTTTTCTTATGGACCCATAATTTTTTCTCCTGCCGTGTGGTTCATAAAGGATGACAGATATTTTACAACCTCATTTTGACAAGTACCTGACGTTTCGAGTTAATTGAAAAAAAAAACAAAAAAAAACGTATTTTTAAAATAATAGGTAAAGTTGTTTTGTTATAACAAAATGTCAAAAAAACTGTAATTTTTAAAATGTTAAAAAAAGTACTGCAGTCGGGTTTCCAAAATATCTTGAGGAAGTTAAAAGCAAAAATTAAATTTGGGCTGATGATGGTCAAGAAACCCAAAACGTCAGGTGACTTGTCAAAATAAGGTTGCAAAATGTTATCTGTCATCCTTTATGAATCAAACGGCAGAAGAAAAAAAGGATGTGTCCATAAGAAAAAATGAACTAGACAGTCACATTAAAATGTCAAGTCTCAAAAACGTACCTCTCACTAGGTAGATCTTAAAAAAGTGCTTGTAGAAAGTTTTAAGCGTTTTTTGACAGCTTTAAGAAAAAGGGCGCAGAAAAATAAAAACTAAAAATGAAGATTTCGGGTTTTTCTGCCTTCGGAACTATCCGGAATTTGTGAACTTTTTTTTTAATTTTTAGCAACTTTGCCCTAATTTAAACCTTTTCGTATCGTTCGTGAGCATCGAATTTGAAACAACCTGTATACCACCGCCCAATCTACTTTTCCAAAAATATTTTACAAAAAAAACCTTAGAGATCAAAATTTTTAAACATTTTTTTGTTTTTTTTGTCATAGCGGCGCTATACCAATATTAAATAGCATTCCAATTTTCTTTACTTTTAAGCAATTTTTTTGTCAACAACATTTTAAACGCGTAAAAAATAGCAGTTTAGTGTAATTTTTTCAAAATTTTTGATGAGAGTATATGAGACTTGCTTTTAAAAATAAGTATTTTTGTTTCGTGTACACTAACTCAACACCTATTAAACTGCCCCTCAGCCCTCTCTTCAGTTCAAGAGCTCAAGCAATAGGCACCTATCTAATTTTTAAAAATTTGCCATAGTTGATTTTTTTTAATGATGAAACCCTCCCCAGAGTTGATTTCTGGCCACGCCACTGGTAACACCTACTAATTGCCTTCGAAATTAAAAATGAATGTGGTTGACACTTGGGTTGACACTGCAATTCCACATGAACATACGCACTGCATATCCACCGAATATAAATTAGTCATCCATGGATCCATGGGTATGCAGTGTGTATTCGGTGGATATGCAGTGCTTATGTTCATGTGGAATTGCACAAAATCATATCCATACAATATCCATCCAAATTTTGCTATGTGGGTAGGATTTTACAGCGCATTGAATATAAAATTGATCGTGTACCGCCGGTGGCACATGCCGCCTATATTAGGCAATGTTTAAGTTATTTCAAATTCAGGAAGGGACTCGTGCGTAGTAGTAGTAACTAGGGGGCGTCCCAAGACCTGGCAAGTAGGCCCAATCGGTCCCTTTTTACCTTACCCCAGCCCAGCCCCCTAATCCGCCACCTGTACCGCTTGTACGGTAGTGGGCTTTCCGGGCCTTCCTGTTCTCTTCACGAAGTCCAGTACTTTGGCCCACTTGAGAGCTCGTAGGTCCTCTGCATCCAGGTTCGATTGTCCGAGTACCTGATGACTCATCCTTAGGTATGCATCGCAATCCGCAACGAGGTGCCCTCCCGCAAGCATAGCAGATAGAATCATTCCCGATCTCGATGCGAGTCAGATGCTTACTGAGTCGGTTGTGGTCGGTTAGTATCCCTGTCAGTAGTCCAATATCTTTTCGTGTCCTTCCCAGGAGCCATTTGAGTCTGGCCGCGTCCGGTCCGTCGATGAATTTTTTGGACTGTGTGCATCCTATTACGTTCTCCCAGGAGTCTGCCAGTGCATCTTTAACCCATTTAATGAGTCGACTTTGCAGCTGTCTCCTTGTTATACCTAGGAGTGGTTCCGGCCCCACGTATTGAGTGCTGGCCCCGTTTTTGAGCGAGTTCATCCGTCCTTTTCGTTGTCCGACACTCCCGTGTGTCCCGGTACCCACATCACTGTAACTCTTTTGTCTTGACTCAAGGCTTCCAGTGCTTCTACGAACTCTTCCACCAGAGTATTGGCAATTGTTGGCGCACTGAGTACCTTTAGGGCCGCTTGGCTGTCGGAGCATATGTACACATGCT
This sequence comes from Oxystoma pomonae, assembly GCA_963921995.1. Classification (NCBI taxonomy): domain Eukaryota; kingdom Metazoa; phylum Arthropoda; class Insecta; order Coleoptera; family Brentidae; genus Oxystoma; species Oxystoma pomonae. The sequence goes on along the minus strand of OY998164.1, from coordinate 22,527,421 downwards.
CCTCCGGACCATTGCGAACCTCTTCTAGTGTTGACGCCATTATTATGGCGTATACCTCGGCTTGGAAGACCGTAGCTTGCCCCCAGCGGGTAGCTCATCCGAACTTCTTCTCGGTCTTGCACGGAGTCACCCGCCCCTGTTGTCTGCCTCTCCAATAGCTTGGAGCCATCGGTGTAGCATATCACAGCGTTCCTCTCGAACTGCTGGTGGAGGTTCTCCCTCTGCCAGAATTCCCTGTCGGGAATTTCGACTTTGTACCTCTTATTGAATCTCCAGGGAATTCGGGTTGCCTTGATCTCGAAGGATGCAAGTGGCATCTCCCTGATGGCCATTTGGGCGACCCTTAGGTGTCCAACGGCTTCCCCTCTTCCTCTCCACTGACCAGAGTCTCTCAGACGCAAATGGGTCGACATCGCTTCCTTCTTGATCCAAGTCGGTAGCGGAGGCAGTCCCAGAATGGTCTCGAGGGCTTGGATTGGTGTGCGTAACTTTGAGTCCTTTATATCTAACTATGATCAGGGCCATGGCGAAATTGTTATCTGCGTTTAATTACAATTACTACGTTTATACGCGCCTAAAACCGATTTTTTTATAGGAAGGTTTTAAATAAAATCACTTTCTCCGCGGACTTATACGCCCTACAGCGTAAAAACAGATTTTTTAATAAAACCAGAGTTGACTATTTTTTAGGTTGGAAGCAATGCTCTAAAGCGTTTTTAGGGAGTTTATGCCGACCCTAAAATCGGTTTTGAATCCCTTTAACTAAAATCGATTTGGTTCTTAAAAATGTTTAATGGTATTTATACGACAAAAGTTTTAAAACGTGCCTGTATAAAAGCCTTTTTAAAAGTAATTGTAAGCGTCTATCGAGTTAAATTTTAGCTCAACAATATAAAACAAACAGCTTCTAATGAAACTCGATAGCAACCACTACAACATTAACCGTTGGCACTAATTACAACACGCTTTATCCAGTGAGTAAAGAAAACATAGACTATTACTTCATTACCAGATATAAAAACATAGTAAAAAAAGAATACTCCTTCTTTTGTCAGAGAAATAAAAGGGTGACTAGAAGGCGATTTTAGTACTGCGCAATGTTATAAAGCAGATCTTAATTGCGATGTCAATGTAAAAACTAACAAATAAAATCAAGTCCAAAAAGGGTTTTGAACAAATTGTTAAAAAACCCTGTAGTAATATGCATGAAAATATTTTTTTTCGTAGGAGATATAGGAAGATAAAGATTTTTAACAAAATGAATGCGAGCTTTCCCTCAAAACAGATAATGGTAACCGTAGATCCGGATTTCGCACTTGTGGTGCTCATCAGTACGGTGCTATGAATTAGGAGATGAAATGATGAAAATATCTGACACAGGATTCATGTAAAAGGCAACCATCTGTCAAATTGCAGAATCGACAAATGTACCTTCAATTTGAAGGGAAATTAAGCGTCTCTACGGAGACAGATATAATTATCTTTACAGATATCCTAAGGTCTGGAGTTGATAAATCTATCAACTCCAGAGTTTAGGATATCTGACAGATGGTTGTCTTTTACATGAATCCTGTGTCAGATTTTTTCATCATTTCATCTCCTAATTCCTAGCACCGTACTGATCAGCACCACAAGTGCGAAATCCGGATCTACGGTTAGCATTACCTTTTTTTGATACAAATACAATACAACACAAAATTGCTGCAATTAAAAAAAAAGTTAAATTACTGAAATTTGAAAAAATAAATAGAAAATAATAATAGCACAAATAAGAGATTTAAACTTAAAAAGTTAGAAATTAAAATTCAAAAAGTTGTTGTATAAAAAAAACTGACATCAATAATAATAAATTAAAAAAGTGGACTACAAACAAACAAAAAATATCTGACATCACAAATCTACACCAAGATTGGTAATAAATAGAAAATGGTAAATTAAAATAACATAACATGGTGCAACAGTGATTAAAGTTAGTAAGATATTCTTCATTTTAACAACAACTTATAAGAACAGTGCTTCCTGATGGATGCCTAAATTGTGGATCTCGAAACGCACTTAACCCACTCTTACAAAATCATCCCTGATTTTAAGTTGTAAGTAAAGAGGTAAAAATACGGGTAAAAATTTTAAGGATTTCCTGAATCTAAAAAACGAAAAGCAATAGAGATATGAAAATTCGTACATAGACTCTACTAATAAAATAAGCGAACACATTTTTCGGCATTTTTTAAAATTGTGATCGGAGGTTGATAAATAGGGGTTATTCTGTTTTGAAGGGGGCACAAATAACTCACAATAACGTTGAAATTACCTCCCAAAATATGGGTTGTGAAGAATTAAACTAAAGAGAGTCTTAAATACAATATTTTTTAATGTTTTTAAAATTCATAATTTAGGGTGGGGGAAGGAGGTTGGAGGTTTGCTGTTAATGCGTCAAAATATGAGGTATAGGAGATTTTAATGAAATTTTTATGGAAGTTCCACTACTGCATTTCTTGGAATCTAGAGGCTTTACTGGTTCACAGAAAAAAAGTTAGGACCATTTAAAGCAAAAAGTTTTGATAAAAATTTCGGAAAACCTTCAGCTGCGGGTAATCAGCTAGTATATAATAAAGAAAAATAATATCAGAGGGAAAACACATTTGTTTACTTCATTATAGAGAATTGTTTGTTAACGGCCGTATTTATGTTGTGCTAACGAAGAATAAACAAAATGGTAGATATAAAATAACTTACTGAGAACGAAAAATTTGCCAAAGTTTCAGTAAATTGTGATGCTTAAAGTTATGGAAGATGAACGAGAAGCGATGCGGTACATGCAATGCTAAAATTTTTGCCTGATTGCCAAAGAATTATGTGTATGTTTAAGGGGATGCACACAAACACGTAATACGTACCAATTAATAAGGTCGCTTCCGCTAAAGCTATACCAAGAGGTCGAGATAAAACGGTAGGTAGGTAATTTAAATTATTCATCGTTATTTGCAAAAATAAACAAACAATTTTTGAAACATAATTTTATTATTAATAATATTGAAATTGGGAAAAACCTACAAAATTTTTCAAAATATATATTTACAGTTTTTTAAAAGGGAAATTTAACATTTTCATACCCTGAGGAGGAGAAGCGTATTTGCGTTTTCTCTCAGGCACCTTGGAAAAAGTGACCTTGTAGCACCTATAAGGGACACCCCATTTTTTTGACAAGTGGATTTAAAGTATGTACCATGATGTATTCCAATTTAACTTAAAAGAAAGTACTTTAGATAGGGGAGTCTAACCTAAAGTAGGATAAATAAACGGTTTTCCATGCGACGTAATGCTAACTTAAATCAAAAGTTTGTCAAAATGGAAAAAGACGCAGATTGAGCAAAGTGATTTTTTTATAGAGTTATACTTTCCGAATCGGGGAAAATAAAGCATTTTGCCGAAATTTAACCAATAAACTAAAAATTTGCAATTAAACGTGGAAATTTCCCTCTATCTCAAATCAGATAGGGCAGCTGTCTCTCTTCAATCCGATCAGGCCTAATCTTCAGGCTGAACTGAAGGAGACAATGCCACACTGTACAAGTGCGAGGGAGATAAAAAGTACATGAAATTACCTCTTTAAACTGCGCATTTTGAGTTTGTGTCTAACATTTCGGCAAAATGCTCGTTTCTTCCCGATTCAGAAAGGATTATTCTATAAAATAGTCACTTTACGTCTTATGGAAAATCGCTTTATTTACCCTAAACCCACCATTATTTAAAGGGCCATCACGTGATTAATGGCTGACTTTGACAATTTATTAGAAGGCCCTATGATCTGAAACCATCAAATTGCATGTTCATTTCGAACACTCTTGGATTTATTTTACAAAAGCATCCAGCTAAAAAGCTCTCATCGGGTGTTTGAAACAGTTGCACTTTCAGCTACATTAAACTACATACGTCGCACACTAGGATAATTCTGACGCCATTGTTCGGTAATGGGGACGTGTTATTTAACTAAATGGGTACATTTGGTCTTAGTTTTTAGTAATTACGCATATGGAATACAATTTGTTGATTTCAGTCCTTTACTTCTTTATGCATATTATTTGTTCTAAAATGAGAAAACTTTAGGTAAAAGCTGTGAAGCTAAATTTTAACAAAAATAAACCGAACAATATAAAATCTGAAACGAAATTACAGAAACTTAATGCGGAAATAAAGGATTATCGTATTATGCGAAAATTCAAGGGGAAACTGTTCGGAAAATGGCCGTTTTCGAGGTAGTTTTATACTGTAGACCGTGTAATAGAGTAGTTTAGAATATTATTCTAGAGTAGGTTCTGATTTATTTACAGCATGTATTTTTCTTACTTACAGGTAAGACGAGGCATCTACAGCTAAGAATACCCAGGGTAAGAATAATTTTATTATAAAAACAAAAATTCTTTCTTCCTTCTGTGTTTCTATGTGTGACTACTTGCTTCTTTCTTTTTCTTTTAAAGTGCCATACACACTACGAGATCGTTTAATACCTGCAAATCTCACGATGCGTTTTGTTCTATCGACCAGTTTTGTTAACGTGTGAGACATATACAAAGTAACCTAAAAATCCGAGTCCACCCTAATTTCTCCAGAACTAAAAGAGACACAGAAGTTAAATTTCACATAGTTGGATGGTTTATAAAAAAACTATATTTTTGGATACTAATTGTGCCGCCATTCATTAAGAGGGCGTGTATATCTAAAATTGGAATAGAGCTTTTCACTCGGTTTCCAAAAATACCTAATATGTTAACTTTTTCTCTAAGGGTCAGTCCATATCAAGTCAACCAGGGTATTTTACCACACCATCTCCGATGTTGATGATTTTTAGTATACATGTTTTTCCTACCAAAAAACTGGAAAATCCAAAATTTCAGACTTTTTTGACCAGTTGTTTATTTTGAATTAATTTTTGAAAATCGAAAAAGTCACTTATTTGTCCTTAACATGTGCGCACAAAATTAGGAATATCCAAAGAACCACTTATAATAGAAAAGTAGGTGAAGGTTCATTTTTAAGCTCTTATAAAGACCTTTCATATGAGAATATTGCATAACATATATTGAAAAAAAAAATAAAAAAAAAATTTTGATTTTTTTTTTGAAAAATTTCAAAAAGGCCATTTTTAATTTTTTTCAAAAAATTATATTATTTTTTTTAAAGTGTTATTAAACTATTCACAAAATTTTGAGATGGACAAATCATGGGTTCAATGTGAAAAAATTTATTAAAAATGTCACATGCATGAAAAATCGCCTATAAATAGACAATGCATTTTGGTAATTAGAAGAATATAATGGGGTTTAAAGCGATATTATAAAAATATTTAACAATATTTTATTTAATAAAAAATTATATCCTGCGTTTCATTCTGTATCAGTAATCAGATTAACATTGCCCCCCATTGTAATATTTACTTACAAAACCTCTTTTCCACCGGAGACGTACTATTGGATGTTCCAATTCTTAGGAAAATATGCCTGTATAAACCTGCCAATACTTTTGTGAAATACTGCCTGTTTATTCCTGTTTAACATTCCTGCATAAATTGATTTTAAATTTTTGGCAAGTATCTTCCTGATACAGCTCCAAATAATCGATACATAATAGTTCGACTGAAGGTTTATCAGAAGTCATCTCTGTGTAATTTTAAAAGTTTCAACTATGGGTGAGGCAAGTGGATGGACTAAATATAAAGTAAAGTGCTGTGATCCACTAGAGTTAAAAATCAAGCATTTTGGGAAATTAAGAAATGTGACCAAGTGGATGTGCAGTTACAAAAATGTCAAAATGGGAATGAAAATCTGTGATGGTTGTAGACTAAAGCTTCCAAAGGAGTTTAAGGCATCTGAAGAAGATGAGGCAGGGTAAGTAACAAATAGTATTTTTTAATATAAAATTAATAAACTAAACCAATTGCGTCAAGTACGGAGTGGAAAAATCTCATGGCATTATTTTGCATGGCATTATTTTGCATGGCATTTTGAGAATACAGACATTATGTACAAATTTCTTGGCATTATGTATACATTTTGGGTCAGCTGTTACCCCCTTTTTAAGTTCTTATAAAAAACTAACTTTTTAACTTTTTTTAGACCCAGTCAAGTTCCAGAAAATGATCCAGATTTTCAAGATCCTGCTGAATCATTTACTCTTTTAAAAAAGTCATTGGAGCTTCTTGGTGTGTCGCCGATTAAAAGAAAAAATGTATACAAAGAAAAAATTGATATTGTACAGCATACAATTGCGAAAGCATTTACAAAGGAATCAGATTCAACGCTAGTAAAGGAATGCCAGAGTGACGAAAGTGAAATGATTAAGCAGTTAAAGGACAAATTTTTAAAAACCGAAAAGAGGAGTGAGAAAATACTAGTTTTATCATGTTTACCTCAAAGTTGGAGTAGAAAGAAGATTGAAGAAGAATTTGGAGTTTCTCAATATTTGGCCAGAGCTGTAAAACAGTTAGTTAAGGACAATGGGATATTATGTTCTCCTAACCCCAAACCGGGAAAGACCCTTAGTGATAGAGTGGCCCAAATAGTGGTAGATTTTTACCAAAGGGATGACATTAGCAGGACCATGCCAGGTAAAAAAGATTATGTTGTTATCAGAAAATATGGAGCTGAAAAAGAATATGTACAAAAAAAATTAGTCTTAGCTAATTTAAAAGAAATTTATGCATTGTTTAAAACTGATGAAAAAATTGGGTTTTCAAAATTTTGTGAACTGCGACCCAAAAACTGTATACTGGCAGGAAAAAGTGGGACTCATACTGTATGTGTATGTACTATACATCAAAATATAAAACTAATGCTCAATGGCTCCAAATTAAATAAGCTATATGATGAAAATAACAGGCCTCTTGCAATATCTTATCATGATTGCCTTTATAAACTAATGTGTAATCCACCTTCAGTGGACTGTTTTTTAAGCAATAGATGCAAGCAATGTCCTGGAGTAGAACAGTTTAAAAATACGTTAATAGAAAAATTTGAGGAAGAATTAATTGATGAGGTCTCATTTAAAAAGTGGGTAGGTGTACTATGGAAACCGTTGTTAAGAAAAGTGATGATTTTGTCCAGGAATTTACTGATGATCTTGTAAAACTTAAATCACATTCTTTTATTGCAAAAATGCAAAAAGATAGATACAATGAAATAAAAATTAACCTTAAACCTGGAGAGTCTTTGATCACTTGCGACTTTGCGGAAAATTATTCCTTTGTTATGCAAGATGAAGTTCAGTCTTATCATTGGAATAACAGCCAGGCAACCCTCCACCCTTTTGCCATTTATTTTCTAAGTGATGGTAAACTGCACAACCTGAATTATGGGTTTATTTCGGAAAAATTAATGCCTGATTTAAAAATCAAAATACCAGGACTTAACAAAATTTTTTATTTTTCGGATGGATGTTCTGCGCAGTACAAAAACAAAAAGAATTTTCTGAATATATGCCTGCATAAAAAAGATTTTGGTGTTGAAGCAGAGTGGCATTATTTTGCCACCTCGCATGGCAAAAGTGCCTGCGATGGCTTGGGAGGAACTGTTAAAAGACTTGCTGCCAAAGCCAGTTTGCAGAGGCCCTATGACAATCAAATAATGACACCTCTACAATTGTTTACTTGGTGTGAAGAAAACATATCTGGCATTGATTTTAAATATTGCACAGAAGCAGATTATACAAATCATGAAATAATTTTGAATTAAAGATTTGCGGAAGTCTTAACAATACCGGGGACACAAAAAATTCATGCTGTAATTCCTCTTACAGAAAGCACGTTTTTGGCAAAACAGTTTTCTACATGCTTAGAGGTCGAAACACATAATCTTTTTAAAGGTGGAAGCATTATTTTGCAAAATATCGAGTCAGGGTTTGTCACTGTAGAATATGACAGTGCTTGGTGGCTGGCTTGTGTCTTGGGGAAAAATAATGAGAGCGGAGAACTGAAAGTAAGCTTTCTTCATCCACGAGGACCTGCCTCATCATTTTTTTACCCAACACCTCAAGATATTTTAATTATTAAACCAGAAAGTCTTATAAAAAAAGTTGAACCCAACACTGCTACTGGCAGAACTTACAATGTCAGCAAAAAAGAAATGTCAGATTCATCAGAAATTCTTAAAAGAAAGTTAAAAAAAATAAATTTAAGGTATATAGTTAGTCTTAGTGTTTTCTGTCTAATTTTTATCAACGAAGTAGAAAAGTTTGTTTATTTCTTTTGCGAGTTTAAAATAAAATAATTTGTAGATAAAGCCTCTGGGTATTTTTTAAAACCTGTATCCATCCAACAAATTTATTTATTTTAATATCCAGTGCACTATTGGTGCTCCTAAAATATGTTTATTTTTTTAAATGCATGATTTTTAATGTACTTAATATTTTTGATATTTTTTTTGACATTGAACCCATCATTTCTCCATCATAAAATTTTGTGGATAATTAAGTAACACTTTGACCAAAATTATATATTTTTTTCAAAAAAATTAAAAATGGCCTTTTTGAATTTTTCAATTTTTTTTCAATTTTTTATTTTCAATTTTTTTTTTGTTAAAATTATGTTGTGATATTTCATAAAAAAGAGCTTCAAAATGACTTTAAAATGTGCCATTTATTACTTTCCTAGTGTAAGTGGTTCTCGAGATATTGCTAGTTTTGTACATTCTTGTTAAGGTCAAAATGCTGACTTTTTTATTTTGAAAAATTAAAAAAAAAAACTACGAATCAAAAAAATCTAAAAATTTGCATTTTCAACTTTTATGGTAAGAAGAAAATATATACCAAAAATCATCAAAATTGGAATTGGTCGCGTAAAATTTTTGTGATTTTTTGGTTGATTTGATATGGACTGACCCCTAACAAACATAAAAAAAATGAATGAGTAAAACATATTTTGGGAATACATTAGAAACTTAAAAAATTTTGCATTCGACAACAGATTTGTAAAAAAAGCAAAGAAATAAACTGCGACAACAACCACAATTGAACCTCGAAAACCTCGCGAAAGCCTGATACTGATATTTGTGGTACTGTATCAACTATTGAGACAGACGGGATATCGTTTCATTCAAGTTTTTTCCTCGCACCGTATCTCGAGATAGATCTTATAGTGTGGTGGGCACTTTAGCAGTAATGCAATGACCATAAAAAATTTGGGTCATAGTCTTACCATCGATCTAGGAGATTCATTAGTATTCATGGCCAATAAGCATTTATTGCCACTCAGCGGGTGTTCGAATGGAAGCAGGGACGTACTTAAGGTTGTAATAGATCAGTGAATTTCTACCACGGATTACCTTAAAGGTGAAGAAGATAATATGTTTTATTGACGGTTCGGTCTAGCAATTTTTTTTTAAATGAAAAAATTATTTTAATCTAATAGACACATCCTACACCTACAAAATATATTTGCTCATAGAATAAAAGACACAAACATAAGTGAAATTTATAAAATTCAGTTTAACAGGTATAGTAGAAAAAAGTCAGTTTCACTGTCACTGTCGTCACTAAAGTCTATGATCATTTTTTCTCTGGGTAGCAGATCTATATTTTCATATGATTTTTCCCTTTTGTGGACATGAGCTACGCAATTTTCCCAGCTTTTACTTCAAATATTCTGTTCCGCCGACCTAATTAAAGCTACCACAGAATTAAAGTTCGCGAAACATTATTTCTTTTAACCGCCGCTTTTAGCTCATGCCATATGTGTTCAATTGGATTAAACATGCAATGGTAAGGAAGAAGTCTCAACAATGTATGGCCCATTTCTTTCGCCAAACTATCACAATAGTAATGTTTTTGTACTGAAAATGCTTTAATTATTTCAAGCAATGGTTTTTTGGTATAGCTATCTTCAAAATACATATTATTTTCTAACATGTAGTCCTGAATGGTAAGTTTTATGTCATTTGAACACGGAACTTTATTTAACCTTCTACTGTGGTAGCTTGCAGTATCCATCACAATTACACTATTTGGAGGTATATTGGGTAACAGTTTATTCTTGAACCAGTCTTCAAATAATTCCGCTGTGATATCGTCATGGTAGTCAGTATGGCAATCCTTTATATTTTTGGCTGATAAGGCCAACGCATTTGGTATAAACCCATTTTTTGTTCCAGCATGAATTATTGTGATACGCTTTCCTTTATTTGATGAAGCTGTAGTTGTGAAGTGACCAGACGAATCTACCCAACCTTTATCTGGAACTTCATGGGTGTCAAATCAAGTTTCTTTTCTATTACTTTCTGTATACTCGTGTATTGCAATTAAATATTCCATCCTCCATTTTTTTAAACGGGCCGATTCCATAATCACTTGCCGTGTAATATTGTTTTTATTTTAAAAACGTTTTTTAAAATACACTTTCCCAGTTTCTCACGGCAACAGTGTTTTCCTGTATTATCTTTTTTTAATCTTTGAATGGATGTTTGTAAAGTAGGAATCATTTATTCCCTATACATTTGATATATTTTTCTACGAATTATATCCACATCACCCATTTCCAATTTCTTAGAAGTATTAGAATCCTTCCTTTTTCTTCTCCCAACTATCGGTTTATTTACTACACGCCACACTGTTTTTATCATAAAGATATTTAGTTGAAGTTTTGGTTTTTACCGATCTTCATGTTAAAGCTGCCGCTTCCTTCACTGCACCAAATTTTGATAACCCACGTTCAATAAGGGTGGTATAAACGTCAAATATCACTTTTTTTGTATCAAGTATCAAATATCGCGTTTAAATTGTTTTTTATCACTTATTTCTCTTGTACCGCCATTATTTCCCGTATCTCCACGTGACATACTCGGTTGTTCCTCCCACGAACGAATCATTCTTCATACAAGCACAATTAACAACAAATAACTTCTTTTGTTATTCTTCATACAAGCACAATTAACAACAAATAACTTCTTTTGTAACCAAACACCAACTGCTAACTGATTTTCAAAACTACAAATCAGCTTGGTATCTTAAGCCTGTCCTAATTATTTTAAGAAAATTAATTTGGAACGTAATCAAACGTTTCGTAATTAGTCATAAAGTTGATAAATTTTAATTCGGCCAAAACCCTGCACTTATTAAGAAATAGTTACACATTTTTAAATCCGCACCTGTAATCCTCAGAAACGGTAGCATGTTTACAGCTTTTTTTTATTTACTTTCACACCCCGAACAATAGGTTATTATTAGGGTAAGGGATTAGCATTTATAATGAGTCTCTTAGATCTATGGTCGTACTTTACTTATTATTATTATTACTTTAATCGATTTCACCGATAAAAATGTGAACAAACATACATATTTTTTTTTAAATAACATTTTTAAAGTTAAATTGTACGATAAATGACAGCAAAATAATATATATGACCCAGTTCGGGTACCCTATTAGTTAACGAAAAATAAATAAATAATTGGTTTAATAACATCATTTATATCAATAAACTGTAAAAATTTAGCTAACCGTTTATTTGTCAAATTAACTGAAAGAGCTTTATAATTTGTGTTAATATTTAGAGGTCTAACAATAAATATGATTACATTAACATTATTTATATTAAACCTAACTTATTGGTGACTTATCGGAACATTATAGGCTGACTTTAATAAAGTCTGCTTTATTTTTGACAGTTCTGCACGACTGCTACATATTTTAAGCACTATCCACATCTGTTATGAGACGGCGCGGCGCAGCTCGGCGCTTTTCTTGGCTGCCGGAGCTATCCGTCGTTTAGGCAGGGCTTTCTTATGCGCGGTGCTATCAAAATAATGTCACAGTGTTCGATGCCTAAAGGCGCAATTACACAGACGAACATGCTCAAATAAAAGCTCGTGCAAAAGATCTAAAAATTTTTGCATGAACATTTTTGTGAGCTTTTCTTTCAACACTTTGTTCGGGAAAATTTTTGAGCAAATTATTGCTATCTGTTTTGGAAACATATTTTTAAAGATGAGAATAAATAAAATTTCACATCAGTGATCAGTGATCTCAATTCTCTAAAAAAATGGAACAACTTTTATTTTAAATTTTTGTGAAAAAAGCCAATAGCAAGCGAAACATTATTCTTGGCTATCAGTTTTGTCAGATGAATTAGGGTTACTTACAATATTTTTTTCTTAGGGTTTTTCCCGGATTTTCTTGCCCGGGTGTTTTTTTGGGATTTTCTTGCAAGTTTTTTTTATTTCCAAGGGTTTTTTCCTAAATTCAAAAAACAACCCAGGAAAATTTTTATTTTCCAAAAAATTTTTGAGTTTTTCGAATATCGACAAAAACTCAAAAATTGCACTTTTAAGCGGTAATCCGCGCCTCACGACTATGAGGAGTGGTAGGGAGGGGATTTTTTTTTAAATATATTTTTGTAACTCTACTTTACCCTTAGCTTTGACTGTTTTTTTTAAATTCCTCACACCAGATTTATCTAGTTAGTTTAAGATGAAGATACATATTTAATGTCAATTTAATGTAATAATCAAGGTCGATTACTGACACTGAACAAACAATATGTAAAGGAGCAACATTCCGATTCAGAAGTCTAGTCTATTACTGCTAAATTATATTTTTTTAGACAAGGATCGGGATCGTAGGGGTGTAAAAGTGGGTAATAACCGGGTATTATTTAAACCGAACGTGCTTTTGTTCATATATTTGAAATTTAATAAAATGTATATAGGTTTTTTAATTTGACTTAATTATTATTGTATTGTGTTTTAAACTAGGAAATAAAATAAAGAGATATTCTTTTAAACGTAAATTTTTATCATAACATTTTACAGGCAACAGCAATAAATAAGTGCCAATTATTATTTTTTTATTCTCGTTTTTTTACAACCCCAAAAAAGTTACAAGTATACTGGCATATCCCCTATAAAAATCAGGTCAATCGAAGTTGCTTATGAGGTAAAATGTGAATTTCGACATCAAATCGTTTTTCCGTCGGAAAGCACTTAATTAAAAATACCTTGGCTGGAAATAACGAAAATTTCCACCCAAGATATTTTGATCTTTTGTTTTTTAGTTTCTTTTCGGTTGAAGTAACTGATTTGGAGGTTTTTTAACTTCTTCTTTAAAAATACCTTGTTTTAAAACTTAGTCTTTCTATTTTCAGTTACGTTCAATGAATTCCCATAAAACTATAAAATTTAAATTTGTAAGAAATTTCTATACCAACATTTCTTCAAACAAATTTTGCTTAACATTCTCTCCAAAATTTCCGTGAGTCTTTTTGTACGAGACTTTTTTTTGAACAGAGGCTCGTGTAAATGTTTGTCGGCATTTCAACATCAAAGGAAAGTTTGTTTGTGTAAATGCGCATTCAGATAATTTAGGTTATATACTTCGATTCCAGTGGCCTTTTATTGTTCGTGGCGGCCATTTTGACAATAAAATCGTGTAATAATTGCATATGACCAAGAGTGCATTAAATCGAAAGTGGATGTCTGGCCTTTATCGCACTGCTTTATTAATTCTATTAATGACCTTATTTATTTCGCTCTTTTTTTCTTATCTTCTTTGCAGTGCATTAATTTCATGATTTTCATCTAATCCCATCATTCTGATTCATCTGTCTCGTCAACTAAACATAAGTTAGAAAGAGTGAATTGGCTTGTATAAATGTAAAGAACCCTGCACAAATTACATTGGTAATGGCCTTCGGCTAAATTTTTTTATATGTTGTAGTACTCGATCAACAAAGTACAAAAATAAACGAGATAGGGAGCAGGATTACTTTCTGAGATATGGTGCTTTAAAGTTTTAAAGCTGTGGACATGGTCCAAATTTTTGTCCCACAACTTTGTTGATTAGCGCCAAAATAAAACGATTCGTTACTCTATTTGTCCTGAATAAAACACCCTTACCATCCATGTAATAGTAATTTACCTAACTAGTGCAGAAAGTGCCGCTTTTCCGCACACGATTGCAGATGGTCGAACGACGCGTTAGCTAAGTTTGGCCAGCAATTAAGTGCGGAAAAGTCACTTTGCACGCGAGTTAGGTACAATATTTCTTCTACTCGCTTGACTTAAGTATTACATTAACTCAATAAAAGGAATTTTGAAAATGTTACCCTTTATTTATAGTTACTAAAATGTTTACCTTACACAAAAAAGAAATTTTTTTAAAATATATATATTAAGAATTTTATTTTTGATTAAGTGCGGAAAATTACCATAAAGTTAAATTTTCTGCACGCAAAACAGTGCGAAAAAGTGAATTTTCCGCAAGCTAGTAGAAAAAATTATTTCTATAAGGATTCTTTGGTACCACCAGAAAAGTCACTAATTTGTATATTTTAAAAACGAAAGAAAATGACCGTATTTAAAAAAATTAAAATTTTTATTTTCTTTCAAACAAACGGCCAGATTTTAACAGTTTTTACATATGTTTATAAAAATAATCCTAGTAAGCTAAAAATAGTGGTTTTAACAACTAGTGGCTAAAATAGTGCTTTTCTTACACGCGAGTAAAAAAAATCACAGTTTAGCCGCGAGCTGTTAACACCATTTTTTTAACAACTTTATTAAAAAATTCAAGGTAAACAGGAAAATACTTTTAAAAATCTCGAACGAAGAGAACTTCTCCCAACACACCATCTTTACAGTATACTATCTTTACTCGGTGTAGTTCATTGTTGCGACATTTTAATCTTTGACAATTTGATATTTTGACAATATTTTTAAATGATTTTTTCGTAAATACTTGGTGGAAACTGGCTGAAATGGCTTAATTCTTTAATAATTAGATTTTGTCAATATTACTATTTTTCGCTATTTGTCTTTAACTTTGGGTAAAAAACGAACAGAAATGTTTTTTGCACCCGTGATCAAAAAAAATTTTTTTTGCATCGGTAATCAAAAAAGTCATGCTTTAGTTATCTGCAGACAGTTACTAAAATCATGTTTTTGATGAAGGTATTAAGAAAAAAACATTTTTGCTTGAGTGGTACCATTAATTGGGAAAATGGAAGTTATCTTTTATGCTTTTTAATATTTTTGAAATATTGGTGAAATACGAAAAGTGATTTAAAATATACCAACTTTTTCTGGACAAATTTAATTTAAAAGCTTGATACGAATATGTTGATACCGATAGATATAGAAATTTAACCAATCAAATTGCTCGTATGTTATATGCTTTTAGACTAACTTGGGGTTGCCGGTAACGAATATGATAACATTTTTCCGGTTCTGGTTGTGTTCCCAATAGAATGCGTAAAATTATCTGACAGCAAATGACGTCGTTTCTTAAGCAAAACTTTGACGTTGTCAAGCCTACCTTGATTTTTTTTAAATACAAAACCGCCGCATGTCGTCATATTAAACATATCTAAAGAGTTTTAACTTTAAGTAAGTTAACACTTTACCTACTTTTTTTTCTCGTAGAAAAACGGTAATAGTAATCGAAAAAAATGTTATCAAATTCGTTACTGGCGACCCCAAGTTAGCCTAAAAGCATATACCACACGAGCAATTTGTTTGGTCAAATACAAGTACTAATTGGCAGCAACATATTGGTATTAAGTTTTGGATTGGATTTGTCCATAAAAAGTTTTTATAACCTACCTATAATATATTTAAAATCACTTTTCGTATTTCTCCAACATCAGAAATATTAAAAAAACATTAACTTCTCGCAACACACCATCTTTACAGTATACTATTTTTACTCGGTGTAGTTCATTGTTGCGACATTTTAATCTTTGACAATTTGATATTTTGACAATATTTTTAAATGATTTTTTCGTAAATACTTGGTGGAAACTGGCTGAAATGGCTTAATTCTTTAATAATTAGATTTTGTCAATATTACTATTTTTCGCTATTTGTCTTTAACTTTGGGTAAAAAACGAACAGAAATGTTTTTTGCACCCGTGACCAAAAAAAAGTTTTTTTGCATCGGTAATCAAAAAAGTCATGCTTTAGTTATCTGCAGACAGTTACTAAAATCATGTTTTTGATGAAGGTATTAAAAAAAAAACATTTTTGCTTGAGTGGTACCATTAATTGGGAAAATGGTAGTTATCTTTTATGCTTTTTAATATTTTTGAAATATTGGTGAAATACGAAAAGTGATTTAAAATAACTTATGGGTAGGCTATACCAACTTTTTCTGGACAAATTGAATTTAAAAGCTTGATACGAATATGTTGATACCGATAGATATAGAAATTTGACCAATCAAATTGCTCGTATGTTATATGCTTTTAGACTAACTTGGGGTTGCCGGTAACGAATATGATAACATTTTTCCGGTTCTGGTTGTGTTCCCAATAGAATGCGTAAAATTATCTGACAGCAAATGACGTCGTTTCTTAAGCAAAACTTTGACGTTGTTGAGCCTATCTTGATTTTTTTTTAAATACAAAACCGCCGCATGTCGTCATATTAAACATATCTAAAGAGTTTTAACTTTAAGTAAGTTAACACTTTACCTACTTTTTTTTTCGTAGAAAAACGGTAATAGTAATCGAAAAAAATGTTATCAAATTCGTTACTGGCGACCCCAAGTTAGCCTAAAAGCATATACCACACGAGCAATATTTTTGGTCAAATACAAGTACTAATTGGCACCAACATATTGGTATTAAGTTTTGGATTGGATTTGTCCATAAAAAGTTTTTATAACCTACCTATTATATATTTAAAATCACTTTTCGTATTTCTCCAACATCAGAAATATTAAAAAAACATTAAAGGCGCCTACCATTTTTGACATTTATGGTACCACTCAAGCTAAAAATATTTTCTTTAGCCGATTAGCATTATTTTTAATAACATATGAGAACATTCTTAAAATCTGGCCGTTTGTTTTAAAGAAAATGAGAATTGTCATTTTTTTTAAAATGATCGTTTTCTTTCTTTTTTAATACTTGCAAATCAGTAACTTTTCTGGTGGTACCAAAGAAACCGTATAAAACATTTTTATAATGGTGGAAGAGGTGTTTCATTCCAGAGAAATAGAGCTTCGAATCATTTTATTTCGGCGGTAATTAACAAAGTTGTGGAAAAAACTTGTACCATGTCCAAACATTTAGCCAAAAGTCATTTCCAATGTAATTTGTGCAGGGTTCTCGTTAGAATTTAATTTCACGACCACAATTTTTTAATGTTTTTTGAGAATTTTTGCTTGCTTTTTAAAACTTTTAAGTAGCGAAAAATGGCGACAATGAAAACCGTAGATAGAAAATATTTCCTATATCTACAGGCGCATTTACACAGACAAACTTTCCTTTGATGTTGAAATGCCGACAAACATTAACACGAGTCTCTTGAGCAAAATGTTCAAAAAAAAGTTCGAGCAAAATCTCGTACAAAAAGACTCACGGAAATTTTGGAGAGAATGTTAAGAAAAATTTGTTTGAAGAAATGTTGGTATAGAAATTTCTTACAAATTTAAATTTTATGGTTTTATGGGAATTCATTGAACTTAACTGAAAATAGAAAGACTAAGTTTTAAAACAAGGTATTTTTAATTAAGTGCTTTCCGACGCAAAAACGATTTGATGTCGAAATTCACATTTTACCTCATAAGCAACTTCGATTGACCTGATTTTTATAGGGGATATGCCAGTATACTTGTAACTTTTTTGAGGTTGTAAAAAAACGAGAATAAAAAAATAATAATTGGCACTTATTTATTGCTGGTGCCTGTAAAATTTACGTTTAAAAGAATATCTCTTTATTTTACTTCCTAGTTTAAAACACTATACAATAATAATGAAGTCAAATTAAAAAACCGATATACATTTTATTAAATCTCAAATATATGAACAAAAGCACGTTTATTACCAACTTTTACAACCCTACGATCCCGACCCTTGTCTAAAAAAATATAATTTAGCAGTAATAGACTAGACTTCTGAAGTGTCAGTGTCAGTAATCGACCTTGATTATTATATTAAATTGACAGTAAATATCTATCTTCAGCAATTTCATGGCCTTTTGCTTTTTTAAGCAACCGTTGAGGCCTTAAACTTACTAGGTAAATCTGGTGTGAGGAATTAAAAAAAAAACAATCAAAGCTAAGGGTAAAGTAAAGTTACAAAAATATGTTTTAAAAAAAATCCCCTCCCCACCATTCCTCATAGTCGTGAGGCGCGGATTACCGCTTAAAAGTGCAATTTTTGAGTTTATTGCCGATATTTGAAAAACTCAAATTTTTTGGAAAAGAAAAATTTTCTTGGGTTGTTTTTTGAATTTAGGAAAAAACCCTTGGAAAAAAAAACTTACAAGAAAATCCCAAAAAACCACCGGGCAAAAAATCCGGGAAAAACCCTAAGAAAAAAATATTATAAGTAACCCTAATGCATGTGACAAAACTGATAGTCAAGAATAATGTTTCGCTTGCCGTCGGCTTATTTTCACAAAAATTTAAAATAAAAGTTGGTGTTCCATTTTTTTAAAGAATTGAGATCACTGATCACTGATGTGAAATTTTATTTACTCTTATCTTTAATAATATGTTTCCAAAACAGATAGCAATAATTTGCTCAAAAATTTACCCGAACAAAATGTTCAAAGAAAAGCTCACGAAAATGTTCACATAAAAAATGTTAGATCTTTTGCACGAGCTTTTGTTTGAGCATGTTCGTCTGTGTAATTGCGCCTTACGATGAAAACATACCTCCAAGACAGGTGGTAAACCGAATTTTCATGTATGTTACCTATTCCAGACGACCGAAATCAGTTTCGATGCCAAATATGCCAAACTAAAAATAATTTGAGGAATATCGGGAGAATGGCTGTAATTAGCCATTTTAAATCAAAAATTATGGAAATTCTGGTCCCAAAATTACCAATCACAATGTATTAGTAAAGTTTTTAAAGACGCAGAACAATAACCTTGACGATAAAAAAGAATATTATAGAATGATGTGTTTTAATTTAAAAAGTCAGTGAAAAAATTATATATGGACTTGGAAAGTCAGTAAAATGAAATTTTGAGTGGGAACCCTGTTAAAAAACAAGGTTTAAAAACGACTCTTTGCACACGAGCGAGACGGTGGACAGAGCCAAAGGCGAGGTCCACAAGTCGAGCGAGTGTGCAATAGTAGTATTCACAACTAGTGGCTAAAATTATGCTTTTTTAACAAGTGTTGGTTTAAATAACCATGATTTTAGTAACTATTTGCAGATAACTAAAGCATGGCTTTTTTGGTTACCGATGCAAAAAAACTTTTTTTTTATCACGGGCGCAAAAAAAGATTTCTGTCCGTTTTTTACCCAAAGTTAAAGAGAAATAGCGGAAAATAGTAATAGTTTTCACCAAGTATTTACGAAAAAATCATTTAGAAATATCGTCAAAATATGAAATTGTCAAAAATTGAAATGTCGCAAAAATTACCGTCACCGAGTAAAAAAACACATCGCTATGAAAACGATTGTTATTTCATTTACCAGTCGCCTTTATTTATAATGTAAAGATGGTGTGTTGCGAGAAGTTCTTTTCGTTCGAGATTTTTAAAAGCATTTTCCTGTTTTTCTTGAATTTTTTGATAAAGGTATTCAAAAAAATAGTGTTAACAACTCGCGGCTAAACTGTGCTTTACCGGCTGTGTGAAAAACGCCATTTTTAGAGGATGCCTAGCATGTGGAAAATTTTATTTTTGGAAATAATTGTAGCAAAAAAAATATAAAGTTTTGGTGAAGTGGTAAAACTTTTTCGAATTTAAATAAATAAAAAACAGAGCGTCAAAATTGAAAAAGTACACAATGTCAAATAAATCATGCATAGCGCACATTTCGAAATATTTTTTTTATTCGAGAAGAGTTAAAAACACAAATTAAGCCCGGTCCGAACATAGCAGTTGTAAATTCATGCGGAATTTTATTTTGTACAGAGAACCTGCTATCTTTTAATAGAATTTTTGCGGATGCTCGTTTGCTGAAAAAAATAGTTTTGATGAGATTATTTAACCCATCTTCTTTCATTGTTTTGGAAGCGGCCATTTTCATGCTTTTATTTTATGTAGGAGCACTTAAACCACTGACTATTGTCTATATATAATAATAATTACACTGCCCAATAAAACCTCATAATAGAGCAGGAAACCATACAAGATCAGTTACGTTAGAACAACATACAGTACTACCACAGTGTAACATAATGTACTTAAAACACAGTTTTGGTTTAAATGCTGCCAGATTTTGAAGGAATCCCCCAGATATCTATTTCACAATAACAAAAATCATACAGGTATACGTTACGGATATCTTAACTCTAGTTAATCCGTGGTATACGTATATATAAACACATTTTATTGATACATAGTATGTTGTTATGGTTGCTTAACATTGATTCTTTTACATTAAAACTAACAGAATTTTTATTTTCCACTTTTAAAGTGATTTTTGAATGTAGTATACCATCAACAGTTTTATTATTTATTTAGTATCTGGTAATTTAATTATATCTCATTGAAAAAAAAATCGCGCTAAAAAGTGAGGTTAGAAATCATTGTAATCTGTATTTAGTATCTAAATCTTGTATTTTCAATTGTGCCTCCATCTTAATTGCTTGATTGTTTGACTTTCTAAATAAATATTTTTGCATTATTTGTGTTTTCCCCAAATTTTGCTTGTTTAAAAAGGTTTTTCTCAGACTATAATTTGTGATTTTTCCAGATATCGGTTATTTTAAAAAGTTTCTTCTCAATCCCCAAATAACATCAAATTTCCCCAGTTCTGGGGAAAAATCCTCAGGCCTGGCATCGCTGTATAAAACATAAAAGAACAGTCGTGGCATATCGGACAAAGCGTTTTTGTTTCTCACTTCATTACGATCAAGCCTCCAATGTTTAATGTAAAATCCAGACACCTACACACCTGTTTCCATCCTTATTAGGAATCACCAAGGAGTCATAGGATTGTACCTGGCAGTTGAAGCTACGCACAGGCAACCATGCACACCTCTCGAATTTAAAACAAAAAGTTCGTAATCCGCACCTATGAGCGCCAACTGTCGAATAAACTGAGAAACGGAAACATCAAAATTGAAAAATGCAGGATACCGTAATAGTTATTTACGTCACCAGACCGGAAAATTGGTCTCTACAGGTCGACGCAGAAAATTTACAGAGCGAGCCGCAGGCGAGTCCTGTAAACCTGCGGAGACATGTAAAGACACTTTCCGGTCGTGTATCTTACGTACTTTTTTACAAACGATCAGAAAAACATTTTAGTACCTACCAATTTCGTCAACGCCTAGCCGCGTCATTTATGAACAGTCCCCTTATAAGAGAATGTTAGCCTTCTGCCTCTTGTTGGCTAGATAGCCATTGTCGCCAAGGCCAACAGTTTTTAAGATGAAAACTAAAGAAGAACAAGTAAACTTTTGTGGTTAGAAATGATTTTTGTACCTATTAGCTTCACACACCTAATTCAGTGATGACTGACGGCCAGTTATGGCTGACCATGGCCAACTTATCAAGCAAAATAATGATAAAACAAGCAGATTTCTAGGTTTGTCCTTTATTTACCTGTATTTACAGTATACTTATTTTGAGCGTCAAAAATGTGCGGTGGAATTTTGTAAACGAAACTTTTGAAACCAATTTAAAAGAGCTTTTTTAGAAGTGTCAAAACTGCCAAAAAAAAACAAGCTAGGATCTGTCAAAAATGGGACCAGAAAGAATCAAGGGACCGGTCCTTTACTGAGACAACACCGTTCTCAACTAAAAAGCCAGTTAACCCGTTTTCGTTTTAGTATCCTTTGGCCTATGATCGGTGCCATGTTGACATCAAACTGACAGAAAATCCATGTTTTACTTGTCAATTTGGTTATAAAAATGGCAGGCACAATAGGCTAAAGGGCACTGAGGCAATATGAGTTAACTGGCTTTTTAGTTGAGAACGGTGTTGACTGAGAGTGGAAATATTTCAAAAGAACATGCCTTGTAATGTAGAACTTTCCGTATGAAAAATCGTACGGAAAGTGGCTATTTTCCGATTGTTTGAAAAAAAAAACGCTTTGTCCGATATACCACGAGTGTGACTTTTATTTTCGGACATGAGATTCACTTTTTTTGTTTTTTAAATATTTTAGATTTTTAGTCCTGAGCAACAAGCCTCCTCCGGAGCTTTCTCATGCCTTAAAATTAGGGCCACGTAGTATGAAGCTCCAATTGGAGGTGGGGCGCTACTGCGAACCTTACCTTTTTTTAAGAGTCATGACCTTATATTTTGCAGGTTGCTTTCTATTACCTGCTGAAAAGTGCAGATTTCTGTTTTTACGGTCTTCTGCATTTTTCTATTTTAATGTTTTTTTTTCTGTTTATTCGACAGGTGGCGCTCACACTTTTTTTTAATACTTAAAACAATAGCAACCATGTCAGTTCGTCCCATATAACTATGAGATACTATAATACTTTGAAAACCAAAGAAAACAATTCAAAATTGCGCTTTGCCACTGTATGGACCAGGCCAAAGGAAAAAATCTACTGGGCATGCACTAACAAAGCCATGCCAGATAATACAAAAAATATCAATGTTGCCCGATGTATCATAAAAAATAAATTGAAAGGATCTTATGTGACTTTAACTTACTACAATATAATTTCGATTTTAGAGCTTTTGAAACGCATTGGGGTCGTTTAAAAGTAAAATTTATCCGATTTGATGAAGAAACTAGTAGAATAATGCAAAAAAACAACATCAACATTTTTTGCTCTGCGAATTTTTGAACAACTCGGCATTATCGAAAAGCTTTTTTGACGAGGTGTGGTTTCACCATTTTGTTTATGTTATTGTGGTGTTTTGCCGTTTTAAAATTCTGTGGCGTTATTTTCTGTAATTACCCAAGTAACACAGCGTACTGTAAATAAGCTAAGATAACGTTTCCGCAACATAAAAGATGACAATAATGCCTTTACTGTCTTCTGCCAACGTTTTAAAAACGTCATGAAAATGTCGTCAAAGCTATTTGAAGAATATGTTTGCCTGTGACAACGTCTACGGCAGCTGAAAATACAGCATTTTTGCACATTAAAGCAATGTTGTTTAAAATTTAACTTCCCTACCAAAAAATGTATTTAAAAATAGCAATTAAATCAAAATTGTCCGCCAAAATAAAAGACTGAAGATGGAAGACAGCTAAAATAAAAAATACGCATTTTGTGGACATCCCAAGAGTCAAATCTTTGTGCTTAGGCCCGTATGATGACGAAACCTATCATGATACCTTGTTAAACTGTACACGCCTCCAAAATTTGAGGCAATAAGAGTTTTTTAATCATCAAGCAGCTGCATTTTAAGAAAAAGTGCACTAGGATACAATAAATAACTGCCGTTGGTATCTTGGCATTTTTTTCAGTGGTATTGTTAGAAAAAAAGTTAAGATTGCAACTATTTGATTTGAAGATGATATAACTATAGAAGTTATTTTGAAAATAAATTTAGGAGTCAAACAATTTCAACGGCCAAAATTACAGTTTGAATGAAGCTAGCTATTTTAACGTTTTGACAGCATTGACTTGGCTTTAAAGTATATATTGTCGAAACTGTGGTTCTTGGGTAGTAGCCTTAGACCATTAATTGGCACTTAACCCACAAAATGTCTCACTTACAAAGTCCAAGGCACGGAATCCCTACAAGAGCACTTGTTTGTCCAACTTTTATGCAAAAATTTGAAAAATAAAGTCCAATTATACCTAGCAGATTGGTTTTCTTTGAAGATTGCCCTGAACTCTATACCAATTAAGCCTCAAAGATCTTGGTTTTTGTTTTCTATTCTTGTTTTCCCATGTTTAAATCTAGAGGAATCCAATTTTCAATTGATACGAAATTACGGGAAACAGTAGAAAACACTTTTTATTGTTTTCCAAACGACCGGAAAATAGCCACTTTCCGTACGATTTTTCGTACGGAAAGTTCTACATTATTTAAATATTTCCACTCTCAAGAAAGGACGTTTTTGTTCAATTTTACGGTCCCTTTTCCGGTCCCATTTTTGGCCAAGTTGGCTATGACTTCTTGTTGACAGTTTTATCTTTTTTTTTGGCAGTTTTGACACTTCTAAAAAAGCTCTTTTAAATTTGTTTTAAAAGTTTGGTTTACAAAAGTGGATTTAGATCTATAAAATGAGTTGAATCCGGAGAAAATAATAGAAGCTGCTTCAAGAGTCACTTTCGATTTGCTGCCTGAAAAATCTAAAGAGCGCTAACAGCAGAACTTTGATACGTTTATAAACTAGTGCGAATTAACGTTAAGAAAATTAATGAAGTATTAGTCGCAGAAGGCTAACATTTTCTTATAGGGGACTGTTACCAGGGGTATACCGCAAAGCTCAGTCTTGGGCCCAATATTTTTTTTAGTATATATTAATGACCTTTTTCTTATCAACATTAATGGTAAATTCTATGTTTTTGCTGATGAAAATACTACTGTCTGGCGGGGAAATAGGTGTGAGCTTAAGGGCATTATAGAGAGGGACTTACGGTTAGTTAAAGCATGGTGTGATTCAAATGAACTTACTTTTAACATCAAAAGGAAAAACATAATGTCATTCAAATTTTCTATAAACTCAATCGCATTGAACAATCAAACCATAAGTTCTCAGGTCTTGGTAAGGTTTCTGGGACTAACCCTTGACCAAAATCTAGATTTTAAGGAACACTTAACCCAAAACTCTCATCTGCGTGTTTTGCTCTGAAAGTAGTCAGGACTGAATTGGCAGTTTATTCAGCTAAAATGGTCTATTATTCTTTATTTGAATCAAGAGCAAGATATGCAATTGCGTTTTGGAGTTTTGCTCAAAAACTCTTTTTAATTCAAGTTTCAAAACAAAAGAGGGCAGTTCAAATTCTAAATGGAGTAGGCCCGAGAGAACATTGTAAACCTCTTTTTGTAAAGATGAAGATTTTAACGTTGACGGCTATTTTTATATTAGAGACTCTTTGTTTAATACACAAAAAGTACAACAACAGTGTTTTTACTACTTTATACATCACCAAGTATGCAGTAAACCTCCATGTTCTTTTACCTATACCCAGACTTACTATGACAAAAAATTTACTTATTTATGAGGGCAAGAAATTGCATAATCACCTTCCATTAACTATCAGAACAATAAGGGATCAAAGCAAGTTTAGAAAAATAGTGACCACTTTTCTAAAATCTCATTCATATTACGACGATAACGAATATTATAAAGATGCTCTCAACTTTCACAATTTCCTTAAACTAGATCGCGAGGAATAAGGACACAATTCTCTTTTGCTGCTAATTTGGGTTGGTAGTATATTTAACGTTTCATGTTGTTAATTACTATTATTTTTTGTCACTTTTATATGTAAAATGTTGAGTGAAACGCTTATTTATTTAATGTTTATTGTATTTTTTCCTGCATGTTTTCTGTAGTTTTCTTTTCTCAAATAGTACCTCCCACAGGTCTAACTATTTACACCTGTGGGTGGTACTAAATTTTAAAACCAATTTTTAAGAAACACTTACCCAGACAGAAAAGACACAAAGTTATTCATTATTTTGTATTGTTATTGCAAAATACCACTAAAAAACTGCTTTTTCCTCAAAATATACCATATTTCAGAAGAAAATGCCCTAAAACTAATATTTTTTGACAGGTTTCAAAATGCCAAATGGTGAATACGCCAAAAATTTTGCACATAAATTGCTTCATTATCTGTGTTTGAGGTTATAAAGTTGATAATTTTTTAGAGCACCTGTGGCAATTGATAAGAAATTCGTTTATAATTTCCCTAAAAAGCCGTTTTTACAAGAATTAATTTACCTTATTTAATATCCCAAGTTGTTCATTAACCAATAAAACACGTCCAATTTTGTCCAGAAAAACGCCATATTTTGAATCCGTTTTCAGCACAAAAAATATATTTATGAGGGCACTACGAGGCAAAACAAACATAAGTGAAGGTCACTGATTATGCACGAAAAATATACCAAACAAAAAAACCCAAAACAACTATATTAATTAATTTACAAACTTAAATTAAAACATTGAAATTAACTAAAAGCTCAGTCAAAAAAAAACCTTCCTTACTCAAAGCCCACTCTTTTTTAAAGCTGTAGCTTTCATCAGTAGAGGTTGATGCAAGCCAAGGTGCAAGCAGAAGTAAGAGATCTGAACTCGATGTTTTGGATTCGAAAGCAGATGATATTTTGAAACTGACATTTCAACAGAGACAGAAATTTAAACAAAACTTGCATTTAAGTTTTTTAATACATTTCATAAATAAAAATACCTTTTAAATAAATACAAAATTAATATATTTATTATTTTATTATTACCATCTAAATCGTAGCGTGACATCAAGTATTAATTGGAAAAATTAATTATCAAGGGTAAGTTTTAATTATAGTGACATATAACCTCAATTTTAATTTGTTCTACAGAGTGTTTAATATTTAAACCTCGCGTGGGTATAAATTTTTTAAATTTCTTTTCTTCTAAATTGAAACTTTCTTCTTAAATCCAACGAAAGTTTGTGTTAAGATGTTTATTCAATAAACAAATTTATTAAAATTCTTTTGGTTTAGTTTAAAATGCTTAAAACCCAAACTTTCACTTAAACTTATGACCGTTCTAAAATAGACTAAACCCTTTTAGTAAATCCCACCGTAAATGTTTACTGTTTTTTTTTTATAATTACTTTGTATCGACATGTTTTTCTTTTCATTTTTAATTAATTTTGTATTGACATGCATTTTTTTATGCTTTGTTTACGAGATTTCTGATCTTATGAAACAATAAAGCTATGTTTTACTTGACCTGACTTACGTAACGCGGCTAGGCGTTGACGAAAGTGGTAGGTACTAAATAAATGTTTTTTCTGATCGTTTGAAAAACAAAGTACGTACGATACACGACCGGAAAGTGTCTTTATAGGTCTTCGCAGGTTTACAGGACTTGCTTTCGGCTCGCCCTGTAAATTTGCTGCGTCCACCTGTAAAGAACAATTTTCCAGTGACGTAAATACCTATTCCTCATGCTCACGTTTAGAAAAAACAATTGTCCCTAACGCTTGCCAAAATCATTTTTTCCGCATTCATTACTTGACCGAACTTCTACGTCATTCGATCAATAAAGCAATCTTGTACGGCAAAAATGGATTTTCCGCACTTGTTACGCAAAATAGCTATTTAACAATAAAAATAAGGAGGAAATGTTTTGTTTGTTATTGCCGGAGAAGCGGCATTCAAATGTTCTCTCCTTAAAATAAGGTTAGCTTATAAGCTCTTTTAAATTCCCTGCATGACCCAAAAACGGGCTTTACTTAATTTAGAATTATTTCTGTTTAGGACATATTATGATCTTCGCCCCCGTGGCGTTTTTTGAGTTTTAAATGAAATTTTATGTGCTTTTACGCCTTTTTTTTTCTCTCTTAATTTAATTACGTCCTGGAAGCTGACGTTTAAACCCTTTCCTAACACTGTGATTAAAGTAGACGAGTTTAAAAAAAATATAAATAGACTAAAGAGTATAATACTTTTTTTAGTTTTTTTTTGTAAATTAAAATTGTTGTTATGCGTTAGACAGGGCACCAGTTAGCAAAAAAAAATTGAAGAAAAATATTTATAAACTTTGAACTGTATATATTTTATGGCACTATACAGCACTAGTGCGGTAAAGTGATTACGTTCATTTCAAAAAATTTAAATACAGATATTTACCGCTCTTACCATCGCGTACGGTAAAGTATCACTGTCCGGACCTGTTTTTTTTACAGTTGAAATCTGTTACCTCAGAAAGTATAGGTTTCCAAATATCCTGGATGGTGACGCTTTATTGAGAAAATACATTCTGTTTCCTCCGTATGACGGCAGTTTTTTCGAATTTCCGCTTTTTTTCATTTAATATGATCTTCATTTTCCCAGCAATATTGAGCTCTTTTTTAACCAGTTGTGTCCGCTTGTCGAGTTTTGCGTTTGTCTTCTGTAAGACGAATTTTCATGGGTCAGCTTGTTTCTCCGATATAGATATCCTTACACTCTCATGGTACCTTGTAATTGCAGTTCTTCGTGTTGAGGTTTAGTTTTTGACAATTGACTTCTTAAAAACAAAAGATCGAAAGATCTTGGGTGAAAATAACGAAAATTCAAACCTCGATGCATCCCACAAGGAACACACAAAGGACCAAAGCGCAAAAAGACATGATTAAACGATGTTTTGCATTGGGCAACCAGCGTAGGCTCATCAGTGGTTTCACTTGTCACCCTCTCCATACATCATTAAACACCAGCATACACGTTCGCATCGTTCCGCACTGGTACTTATCCAAGTTACCTGATACGGATTCGTCCTGACGTGTTAATATTTCCAATAGGATTATGCTCCTAAGTCAATTAAAGTGTATGATGGTGTTTAATGATGTATGGGGAGGGTGACCAGTCGAACCACTGACGAGCCTACGCTGGTTGTCCAAGGCGAAACATCGTTTAATCATTTCTCTTTTCGCTTTGGTCCTTTGTGTGTTCCTTGTGGGATGCTCATCGAGGTTTGAACTTTCGTTATTTCCACCCAAGATCTTTTGTTTTTAAGAAGTCAATTGTCAAAAACTAAACCATATCACCACAACACAAAGAACTGAGATGCTTATCCAGGTTTGAATTTTCGTTATTTCCACGCAAGATCTTTTGTGAGGGATTCAAAGTTGGAAATCAAAGTGTATGATGGTGTTTAATGATGTATGGGAAGGGTGACCAGTGGAACCACTGACGAGCCTACGCTGCTTGCCCAAGGCGAAACATCGTTTAATCATTTCTCTTTTCGCTTTGGTCCTTTGTGTGTTCCTTGTGAGATGCTCATCCAGGTTTGAATTTTCGTTATTTCCACCCAAGATCTTATGATCTTTTGTTTGTAGATTCTTTTCGGTTGATGTAACTGATTTGGAGGTTTTTTTTAACTTCTTTTTTGTTTTTAATTGACTTCTGGTTGTTGAGGTCATTTTGAAGATAGTTCCAAGATAGTTGGTTGCCTATTCTTCTTATCTTTTCTGAGATTCCTTTGATGTATGGAATTATAAGCCTTTCCTTTCATTCAGTATTTACGTCTGTCGTCCTTTGTGTTGGTGTGGTCTGAAGTTTTATTTATCGAGTAGTTGGAAAAACCGTTCCTTCGTAGATTGGATCGAATTTTTGACTTTTCTTTATTTAAAGTTTTTTTTGTATTGCAGATGTAGGTGGCTCGATCTATAAGAGATTTTGTAATTCCCAGTTTGGTTCATGTGGAATGGTTTGATTTTAAGTTTAGATATTGTCCAGTATGAGTTGGTTTTACGGAAGTGGTTATAGTTGATTTTTTTTTTGGTAACTAGAACGTCGAGAAAAGGGAGCTGACAATTTTCTTCTTTTTCCAGAGTTAATTTGATGCAGTTTTTTATGCTGTTGACATGATTAAAGAATTGTTCTGGTGTATTGTTGTCCTTTTCCAGATGATAAATATATTATCCATTTATCTTAGCCATAGTTTGGGTCTCTACCGGCGAAAGTGGAGATCCTATGGGTAGACAATCTTCCCATCGAAAATATCTCCCCTTTTCCTTGAAGTAAGAATTCTGCAGACAGCATTTCAACAAATTCAAACAGTGGTACGTTCGTGTACAAATTTTGGATGTCAAAAATAGCAAACTGGTCGTCAGGTTGTAGGTTGAAGTCTCTAAGGGGGTCCACGAAATGCTTTGAGTTTGGTGACTTTCCCTGAAAAGGATGGATGATTAGTAAAAGATATTTAGCAAGATTATTATTCGGAGAATTGCGAGAACTGGTTATCGGTCGAAGAGGCATGTTTTCCTTATGAATTTTAGGCAGTCCATGATGATGTGCGGTGCTTTGCTGTAGTACGGTGTAAGTTTGCTCCTTTCAATGTTGTTAAACTATCTTCTTCGTTGGTAGAGAGTTTAGAAGATTTTTCCTTCTATGATGGTGGTTGGGTCCTACGTTATTTCTCTGTCATTTCCTTTTTGTAGAGCCTCTTCAATTTTCTGGTCGTAGGTGGTGGCATTACTACAGTTGCATTTCCTTTGTCTTCAGGAAGAATTTTGATCGACTGATCTGATTTAAGATCCTTGATCTTCTTGCTTTAAAATACTTATAAAATTTGCATTTTTTCGTTTTCCTAGTTTTCGAGTATTTTGGGCCATTATTGTGAAGTTAACTCTTTGTTATCAGGTTGCAAGCCCGGCCCAAAGGGTGAGGCGACGAGGCAGCCGCCTCAGGAGGGGATATAGGGGGGGCGGCCATATGGCTACAATGAAACCTCGAATTAATCAGAAAAAAGATATTAAATGAAGAAGGGGAGTATAAACTTGCTGTGGAAATATTATTTTCTCTTAACCTTCCTACCAATTTAGATGAAGGAACATACAGTACATTTTATTTTGACGGAGGTACGTATAATAGGACACTTAATATTTGTTTGTTTTTATGTTAAGAAGACACTGTGTAGGATTAAGGGAGGGAGACCGCAGGGCAATCCCCTTCATTTTTGCGACAGCTTCTTCAAGAAATCTCCAAATTTTCATAGAAATTTGATGATAAAATTGTTAAAATTAAACGTTTATTTTCGAAAAATTTTGGTGTGCACCATGTACATAAATTTCTGAGAAGATATCTCAATTGTCAAAAGGAGTGGTGTTGATCATTAGTGGCAATCGCTCCACCCCCCAGCAGCTAACCGAACCCACTTTTTAAAAAACATTTCGTCGAAAACATAACAGGGCCTAAATTTTTAACATTAATTCTATTAGATTACTTACCTAAGTGTAATTCCTAATCAAGCAACAGGCCAGAGGCGGATACAGGGGTAAATTTTCAAAGAAACTTGATAAATTTTTTATCAGTGTAAGTGTATCAGAAGTTGGTAATTTTTTCTTCGCCCCGCTCGGCCTTTTTCTAACTTTAAAAAGCCTTTAGAGATTTCTAAACACTTATCGTCCAATTTTAAAATTTCAGACTAGAATCTCCGCAGCATTTTTCTCTTTTCTTAGAGATCCGTTTTAGCATAATTTTCTTGTCTCCTGTTTAAAATTACCCCAGCATTAAGAAGTTAATGTTAGATAAATCCTTTTCTTTATTTCCTTATCTTTCCTTGCAATGCTTTTACAAAACGACGTGAAAAAAAATGCTTTATTTTTTTTTATTTTAAATTTGAGATTTAACAAACTTGATAAGGTGACGGCTACGAAACTTTCATGATCAAAAAAAAACAAAAAATGGCAGTCTCAAAAACGCAAAGTTATTTTTCCAAGGAAAATAATTGTTTTTTCGATTTTTTGCGTTTTTTTCCAAACATGCTTAATTTATGTGCCGTAGTTGACATAAAATATGTATATATAAGATTTTTTTTTGTTAAATTGGCAAAAATTTTGCTTGCGCTCTAGAAAACATCAATGCTCGTTGGGGTTTAACAAAATTTTCGTGAAGTTCAAGTTCGTTTAAAAGGTGCAAAAAAGTGGCACTTGGGTCCAATTTTTTCAAAATTTTCGAAGCTAAGTCTAAGGTAAACAAACAATTTAAACTTAAAGTTCCTAGAATTACCCTGGATTTATAAACTGGACTATATCGGCGAATGGCGAGGTTGCTGTTCATACCATTTATAAACTTTTTGCCGTTAGCCGCCACCGATAACAGCAACCTCGCCGTTCGCCGATATAGTCCAGTTTATAAATCCAAGGTTAAGACTAGAATCGCCCGAGGAGCACACACTAACTCTACACCTACTAACCCACACTCCTTTAAAATAGTCACATAAACTATCCAAATAGTACCTATAAATAGTTAAACTCTCCAAATAGTATTTTGTAGGTAGGTAGGTAAATTTCTCCATAATATATATGTTTTCTACTAGCGTGCTAAAAATTCACTTTTCCGTACTGTTTTGTGTGCGGAAAAGTGCACTTTTCCACACTAGTGTGGAAAAGTTAACTTTATGGTACTTTTCCGCATTCAACCAAAACTAAAAAATAAATATGTTGCTATATTTTAAAAAATTTCCTTTTTTGTGTTGGGTAAACATTTTAGTCACGATAAATAAAGAGTAACATTTTTAAAATTCCTCTTATTGGGTTAAATGAATACTTAAGTCATGCGAATAGAAAAAAATATTGTACCTAACTCGCGCGTAAAGCGACTTTTCCGCACTTAATTGTTGGCCGAACTCCGCCAACGCGTACTATTTACAATGTGTAAAGTTAAAAAAAACTGAAAATTTTTCCAAGCAAGTCATTTTAGTCATTTTTGGGCATTACCTAGCCGCATTGCTACTGATCGTAGAACAACAGTGGTATTACGAGGATCTAGATAATATTAGGGATGTTTTGGAACGCTTATTTGACACTTCGTAGTGGTTGTGGTAATTACTGCGTCTGCGCAATAGCTAAACGCCATTCCGTTGTGGTAGTTAACCACTACCACTGCCGTAAGCTACGAATCCATTTCGTTGTGGTTGTGGTTATTTTTCTGGTTAATTTTAGAGAATTTTAGCTTAATTAATTTTAAAAATAATAAAAGCCAAATTTTTTATTTTTCCTCATCAAATTTTTTTACAAGTGACAGTTTTTAATGTGTTCCAGAAACTCTGGTCAAATCGATGAGTGGTAGTGGTAGTGGTTATTAAACACTACCACAGCGGCTGTCAAAATTGTCAAAATTTTAAGCGTTACAAAATATCCCTATTATCCTCTATAAAATTGTGTATAACTTTTCGATTTCGTGCGAGACTACAGGCAAAAACCTTAAGAAAGTGAAGCACAGAGGAAAACTAGGATTTTTAACTACCGACCTTTATAACATATCTAAAATTCAATACTACCGGACCTTTTTTGGTCTCTATTCACTGTACTACTTTATTCATCAAAATTTTCCTCAGAAAAGCCTACTTGATTGCTGTTTTAAAGGGATCAATGAAAAAGTTTAAATTTAAATTCGTGAGAGACCCCGTGCTTTGTCTGTATTGAGGGCACAGGGTTAAATTTGGCTTGGCCCGGCGCCAATCGGTTTTCGGCAAACGGAAGTCGTAATTAGAGTCTGGTCCTGTCAGTTTTATGGTCAATGCACCTGCACTGCGGCGCAAACTTTAACTTCAAAAATGATAGTGTTATTGAGTTGTTAAAAAAATCAACTTGAATTTTTTGTTTTGAAGGCATTATTTCCAGGAGGGAAGAGGTGAGCACAAAGCCTGAATTAAAAATTTTGATTGGTTTGAATGAGGTTGAACTTTCGGATATATAATCAAAGGGTTGAACTATACAGGGTGATTCACGACGAAATGCAAATACTTTAATGGTAAGTATTACAGGCCAGTGGCAACTCATATCCAATACTAAAATTATTTTGGGAGTCTTTTTGTCAAATATACAGTGTGATCTATGAAAATATTGAAAA
Organism: Oxystoma pomonae; assembly: GCA_963921995.1. Lineage (NCBI taxonomy): Eukaryota > Metazoa > Arthropoda > Insecta > Coleoptera > Brentidae > Oxystoma > Oxystoma pomonae. Next base: position 22,494,052 of record OY998164.1, on the reverse strand, counting down.
AATAAAAACGGACATATCTCGGAAACCAATAAACGTATTTACTTTAAATTTGGCACACATAAGGAGCCCCAAAAAATTCCAGGTCCGGACTAAAAACAATTTAGTATTATATATTTTTGTTAAAAACAACACCCTGTGTACTGCAATCTGCAAATTTTGGTATTACCACATAAAAGCTAAAGTTTGGTGCTATAATACCCTTAGATTGTATTCAACGCGTTAAGTATTTTATAAAAAAAAAATTCAAATTCCAATCCTGCGATATTAGGGTTACAAACAATATCAGGTTTTAAATTACTAAAAACGTATTTTTAGTTTAAAACTAATTTAGGCATAAATAAATCAACACCCACTCTACCCAAGAGAAAAAACAGATTGGTACAGGGTCGGATTAACATTTTTTAATTTATTTTTTATAAAATATATAAACACATACTTTTAAATTATTAATTAACCCTATTTTATTTTGAAATCCGTTTTCGGAATTGATTTGTTCCTCGTTTTCTTCTGATTTCGAAACATTTTTTATAGCTTGCATAATAACGCAGAAAATTGGCAGTGGCATTTATGGTAGATCACCCTGTACATTATCCTCTGGTTGTAATCTTGGGACAGTTTTGTACATGATAATCAATTTAAAAAATATTTATAGCAACATCCTTTGCCTTATGTTGTGATACCAAAATCCCCAAATGAAGTACAAAAAAATGTTGTTTTCCAATAAGGACAAATAAAACCAAATAAATACTTATTAGGCCGGCCCTGAAATTTTAATGATTTGAATACGACTTTAAACCAATTCCAAAAACGGATGTCAAATTAAAATAGGGTTTATTAATAATTTAAAAGTATGTGTTTGTATATTTTATAAAAATAAATGAAAAAATATTAATCAGACCCTGTGTCGGCCTGTTTTTTGTTTGTGTAAGGTGGATGTTGATTTATTCATGTTTAAATTAGTTTTAACCTAAAAATACGTTTCTAGTAACTTAGAACTTGATACGGTTTGTAAAAGACTGAAACTTAACACGTTAAATACAATCTAAGGGTATTATAGCACCCTCTTTTAGCTTTTATGTGGTAATACCAAAATTTGCAAATTGCAGTATACAGGGTGCGTTTTTAACAAAAATATATAATACAATTTTTTTGCCATATTTTTATAAACCACACTGTATATTTGACAAAAAGGCTCAAAAAATTTTAGCATTGGATATGCGTTGCCCCTGGCCTGTAATACTTACTACTAAAATATTTGCATTTCGTCCGTGAATCACCCTGTATAACTATGATATCTTAGAACGGCCCTGCCCTCGCATTTCCCGAAAAAAATGCGTAACGATAATAACTCTTCTAATCAAGTTAGCCTTGAAATAATCCAAAGGCGGAGATTCTACCGGGCAGTGCGTCGATTGCGTCAGTAGTGAAAGCAACTGACAACTATCTGACAGCGAAATTTTATTTTATGTTTAATATTTTTTTTGCTTTTGAAAAATTTATTAATAGAGTGGACATTAACGTAATAGGCAAAAGTAACACAGCGTGCTGTAAATAAGCTGGGATAACGTTTCCGTAGCAAAAAAGATAACAATAATACTTTTGCTGTCTTCTGCCACAACGTTTTGAAAACGTCATGAAAACCAATACCAACGTTTGGTAGTATTTTATTTACTTGAATAAAATACATCTTTAGGTACCTAGCACGTATTTAATATTTATAAAAAAAATTATAATTTACATATATTAGTGGGGGGCGGGCATAAATTGTCCTTGCCTCTGGGCCTCAATTCATGTTGCTACGCCGCTGAAAATTACAGGAAAAACATCATGTCTTGCATATTTGGTTAATTTTGAAAGATTTTCAGGCTTGGATTTGAACATATTTATGTAAAAAATATTATTTTCTGACAAATTTTTGAAAGGTTATGTTTCGCCATAATGTAAATATAAAACAAAAGCAAATCTTGGCATTACTGCTGTGGGCTCACGGTCCCGGCCTATTGGTAGAGGGCGCTTATTCTCAAATGCTAAATAGCATTGAAAGCAGCTGCATTTTAATAAAAATGGCACTAGCGTACAACAAATAACTGCCTTTGCCATATTGTATTTTTTTCAGTGGTATTTTAAGAAAAAAAGTTGCAACTATTTTGTTAATTCAGTTTTAGCATATTTTTAGGTATAGGAATTACGTTTAAAAGTTGATTAGCTGGATGATATAACTATAGAAGTTATTTTGAACTAAGGTGTGCAAAAATTTTTATAGATTAGTGCGGCAAAGTAAAATTTAGCCGACTGGTAACAATGCCCAAAATCGTTGTTTCCGCACTGCTCGTAGCAAAAGTCAGATATCAATGTGCGTAAAGTAATACTTTTCCGAATGCTGCCGTAAGTTGGGAAAATATTTTTTTCTCAACGTGTTAGATATATAACCTTTTTTTCCTCGTAAAATTTTCTATTCCTTTTTTACTGTTTTTTTTTTAAGGACAATGCGAAAAAGGCGCTTTTTTCGCACACTCGTAGGGAAAATAACTATTTCCCATACTTTCCCATCTAAGGCATACGGAAAAAGGTGAATTGACCGAACTCGATTTTACTTTTACGCACGATTTTTTTAGTTTAACGGTTAAAGCTATAAATTTTCTGTATGGAAAATAGTACCCATAGATAGTAATTTGATTTTAAGTATATGTTGAATTAAATATTATTATCCTTTAAAGTGAAAATCGTGCCTTATATTAAAAATCGTCCGGAAAAGTAAAAATCGAGCGGAAAACTAAAAGCGTGCGGAAAAGTACAACTTTCAAAATGAAAAATCGTGCGTAAAAGTCACTTTTCCGCACTACTGCGGAAAAGTACATTTATTCGCAAGCAAAACAGTGCGGAAAAGTGAATTTTCTGCAAAAACAAAATTTCATATTTTAAACCTCTGTCACCTGAAAATAATTATTTTTGACAAGAGTTTAAAGTTCGTTTAACCATAAAATTAGATTTTCTTTTATAGCAAATTTCTTTAAAGTGAAAGAAAAGTGTTTAAAATTCAGTCAGCGTTACAACCCCTTTGTTGGGATTATAATTCTAATTTAGGGGTTAAAAATGCGATAAAAACAGTTCTATATTTAAATTTCCTGAATAAAGAGCTAAAATCTATACAGAGACAATTTAAAAAATTAAAAAGGGCAAACTAATGACTGGATTAGAAATCCAAAGTATGCAGAGCTATATATACGCAGCTTCTCGTTTATAAATAAAATTATTTTGCTCTCTTTTATTTTTTAATAAAAATGTAAAATTGCCTTTAGACTTTTTCCCATAAAATAACAGCGTTGACAGATTATTTTTACCAGAATTTCATATTACGAGGCGCATTTTTTTAAAAGAATAAAAATAAAAATTTCTGATACGCCTAAAGCACATTCTGCACCAAAAGGTAATAAAAAAAGATAAAAGGCGCTTTAATTGGCGAGCTCAAAAACCACGCGAGGGTTTGAAAAATAAGTAGTGCTTGTTAAAATTAATTCATAAATAAAAAAATCCTTTTTATTGAAATTTTAACAAGATTTTTTGAATCACGGAAAAAAGAACATATAGGGAATGGATATCTCAACCGACCAATCTGAAAAATTAGGGGAAACGATGCTATTGACAGTTGCATAGCTAAAAAGGCATAACGGTTGGGGAAACGTCCCCAGCAAACACAAATCGTCGGCATTGAATCGGGTCAATGTCGACAACGTTGTCAGTGTGTCGGCATCGGCGACTACACGCTGGACTGATGTTGGACAGATTGCGATTTTCAGTTTTCGGTCAATAATCGGCAACTGACGGAGGTCCACATTACTACAGTTGAGTTTATGCCGACACCACTTTAGGACCGACAATGGTCCGATTGGAACTTTGTTTAATCAGTCGAAAATCGGCAACTGACGATGGCCCGATTTACTATAGTCGACTTTATGCCGACGCCCACTTTATCTGCTTTAGGGCCGACGACGCGCGACGGTCCGATTGGAACTTTATTTAATCGAACGAGAATCGGCAAGTGACGATGGCTCGATTTCCTATAGTCGACATTATGCCAACGCAAACCTTATCTACTTTAGGGCCGATGATGCTCCGATTGGAACTTTGTTTAATCGGTCGAAAATCGGCAACTGACGATGACCCGATTTACTGTAGTGGACGAACTGCTTAATAGTTTCTTCCTAGTATGTAGAGATGGCGCCAATATCCCTATGTTCCCTGTACAGTGGAAGATAATATTATATATATAATGAGCAAATATATTTCAAAACTATAATGCGGACTTGACAAGATGGTGGTAATTCTCTACAAGAATCACCTCTTCCGCCACTTAAACCACCCCGACTGGTTAAGCACCCGCATTATCGAAACTCTGTAGTTTGCCAATGTCCGATCGTCTCAAGCAACCACCGACGGACCTTCGTCAATCACCGACGTCGGCCCGCTTTAGGAAACCAATGTCGGACTTGAATAGTTTACCGATGTCGGGCCGAAACCAGCTTGCCTACATTAAACCGACCAAATTAAAAAGCTATATGGGCGGATGGTACCATGTGGTAAAACCATGTCGGACCTTAATCGTACGGCGACGGTATGCCGATGTTAGTAAAAAGTAAAATTTACCATTGATCCGACGGCGGGCTACTGTCTAACGTTGCGTCGGCAAACATACATTGGGCCTACATCGCAAAGCGGACAAAAAATACTGCTGGCAGCAAATTTGGCAATCGATATCTGGCCGACGAAGGCCCTTTTTCTATGCTTTGATACAATAAGAGGTTGACGACGGCATGTATTTTATTTGTTTGAAAGTTTGAGACAATTATGTGTTTGAAATTAACTCTGTGTTTCGGACTTCCATTGTCTATATTTTATTTATACACGACGTTTCGATCAGTACAATCTCTGATCGTCTTCAGGTGCAAACTACAATCAATTCCTAAGGCTACGTACTTATATACTGTGAGAAATCACTCAACCTTGAAGTTTAAGAAGTTGGCTCCGCCCAAGGAGGGGCTTCCAAATATTTGGGATTTCAACACTTGGTTTACTGAAAATACCCTAATTCTGCCCAATAAAGGCAGCTTCAAGGAATTTTCGTTTCTTCCAGTGTGACTCCTTGTGCAAAACCTTTGCTTCTGCCCACTTCATTCGGTGTTGTTTTGACCATGCATGTTCGGCGATTCCTGATTTCGTTGTTTCACCTTTTTGAGTATTCGTCTGATGTTCCTTAAGTCTAACAGATAGTGGTCATTTAGTTTCGACTATGTATGATTCACCACACTCACAAGGAACTTGATAAATGCATTCCTTAGTTTGTTTGTTCTCCGGTTTTGTTTTACTAAGAAGGCTTCGAATTGTATTACTAGATTTAAAAGCTGTTTTAATATTAAAGTTTTTCGCTACTCTTCGAATTTTCTCTGATACTCCTTTAACGTATGGAATTATAAGGAATGCATTTGCCTGGTTTTGGTCTTGTAATCTCTGTCCTGTTTGTTGAAATTTAGAAATAGTATCTGTTATAAGTTTAAGGCTGTAACCATTCTGCTGCAGATCCTTCTTAATGTTTCTTATTTCGATTTCCAAGTCATGAGAATTGTTACAAATTTGAACGGCTCTGTTATACAAAGTTTTGATTATGCCTCGTTTGGTTGTAGCAGAATGATTTGAACCTTAATTTAAATATTGTCCTGTGTGAGTGGGTTTACGATAGACTGTTGTTCTGATGTCATTTTCTACTCGTGTGACAAGTACATCAAGAAAAGGAATTTGACAATTTTGCTCCAACTTCATTGCGAATTTAATGGTGGGTCTTATGTTATTTAGGTGGTGAAGAAATTCTGAAATTTGTTGGTCATTCCCGGTCCAGACAATAAAAGTATCATCAACATATCTCAGCCAAAATTTATCAATTTAACGCACTTGCGCAAAACGGCCGTATATCATTATTTTCATGGCCTACTTGACCATGACCAGTTTATAAGTATATGCTCCTTCCGCTCCTTCAAAAAGATATCACCTTTTTTAAATCGAAATTTGTATTCTGTAGAATTGCCTGATTTTTTTTGTATGTTGAACTACTCGTCCTAAGAAGATTTTTGTTTCATTGCGCCAATTCTCTACCCCTCCCAGAAATACGCGAAAAGTGACGTCAAAGTAGTCGATTTCGCACTTTTTAGCAATTTTTGCATTATTGTACTGCCATAATTGCCATTTTAAAAATAAAATTTTAAACGTCAAAATTCCACTGCCATCTTGGATCCGCCATATTAAACTTTTTTATTTCGCATCAGATTTAAACGAAACTTTCTCTAAATTATAAAACGTTTCTAAGACACCTAACTGTGACAGAAAACTGACAGATGTCAGTCTCCATCTTGCGTCGGTCATATTGAACTTTGTTATATTTTGCCCGATTTAAACATAACTTTTTATACATTTTAAGGTTTTCTAATATTACTCAAATAGGACTAATATTACTTAAATAGGCGACGGCTATATTCAACTTCGTTGGTTTTAGTCGGATTTAAACCAAACTTTCTTGCACATAAAGCACTTTTAACAATATATTATTTTGACACAAAATTAACATATGTCACTAGCCATCTTTTGCGTCGGCCATATTGAACTTCGTGGTTTTTTGACCGATTTAAGTCAAACTTTTTTGCACAGAAAGCGTTTTTAACAATATCTAATGGCTATCAAAATGGGTACTAACATATGTCAGTTTTGCTTCCTACTTAAGCAATATTAGAAAACCTTAAAATGTATAAAAAGTATTGTTTAAATCGGACAAAAAATAACGAAGTTCAATGTGGCCGACGCAACATGGACACTGACATCTGTCAGTTTTCTGTCACAGTTAGGTGTCTTGGAAACGTTTTATAACTTAAAAAAAGTTTCATTTAAATCAGATAAGAAATAAAAAACTTCAATATGGCCGATCCAAGATGGCATTGCAATTTTGACATTTAAAATTTTATTTTTAAAAAGACAATCATTGCAAATTCAAAAAAGAAAATTAGATTCTGGTCCCCTGGCAAATAAGGTCAGTGCAATAATTAAAATGTTGCTCAAAAGTGCGATTTCGACAACCTTGACGTCACTTTTTGGGTACTTCTGGGAGGGATAGAGAGTTGGCGAAATGGAACAAAAATCTTCTTAGGACGAGTGCTACAACATATAAAAAAATCAGGCAATTCTACCGAATACAAATTTCCATTTAAAAAGGGCGATATCCTTTGTCACTTTTTCTTTGGTGATATCCATTCCCTATCTGTTCAATTTTCCATGTTTTGGCCCGACGTTCTTCATTTTAAAGATAAATCTTAAATCTAGGGTTGTGTAGTAATAGTTTATGGATTTCGCCTTTCATTCTTGTAAAATATTGAGAGACTAGACCAAAATTGCAAAAAGTACCACTAGAGAACCATTCAAGCTTTATCTTATCTTAAAATGAGAATAAAATGTTTGAAAAAATTTATGTATTTGGATAGAAAAATGTGGAACCAAAAAGACAAGGAAAGCTGCCAGCGAAGAATATACTCTTAACATCGCATTTTGCAGTGGCGTATCCAGGGGGGTTAATCCCCCCCCCCCAGGAGGTTCAATCCAATCTACAATAAATTAATCATGATCAATGGCCCAAAAAGAGTAGGGGATCTATAGCTCTGACGTGTGTTTGGTGTGCTGTCTTAAATTTTTAAAATTTTTGCCTGCGGTGCTATGACATCATTAATTATTACAATTTTAGTTTAATTCTGACGAAAACATGTATTTTTCTTAAAATTTTCATCTGCGCCGCATTTATGATTAAGCAAAACCACCGCAACCTAACTCTTCTTGGCATCTAACCCAATCTACCTTTTCAAAAAAAAATTACAAAAAACCTAAGAAATCAAAATTTTTAGAGACTTTTTTTTTGTCAAAGATTTCGGCTGCTGCGCTATACCAATATTAAATATTGCTTCTATTTTTTTTAACTTTAAGCAATTTTTTTATCAAAAACATTATTTGATACGCGTAAAAAATACCATTTTAGTGTAATTTTTTAAAAAAATTTTGCCGCGGCGCATTAAGGGTTAATTCTGAAAAATATCTGCAAATGTAATAGCTTATGTTTTTAATAAAATTACTGATTTAAAACAAAGCCAGATGGTATACCTGTTTTCTTTTTTGTTAATTGTAAATATGTTCTTGCAGAAGTTTTATGCAAAATTTTCAATTTATCTTTGAGTAGTGGAAAATATCCTTCACACTGGAAGCTGTCTTATGTTTCACCAATTTTTAAGGAGGGTGACAAATCGGATATAAAAAACTATCGTGCGATCCCAAAATGTCATTGTTATCAAAAATTTTTAAGTCCATAGTTGCTGATAAAATAACTCCATTATTTAAACATGTCATAATAAGCGAGCAACATGGATTTATGAAGGCCATGTCGACTGTCTAATCTGCTCTGTTATGAACAACACTTGTTGGAAGCCTTTGAGAGGGGGTATCAGGTTGACTCTATTTATACTGATTTCTCGAAGGCTTTCGACAGGATTGATCACGGCATCTTAATTAAAAAATTAGAAGCTTTGGGAATATTTGGAGTTTTTCTAAAATTGTTTCATAGTAATATTACAGGACGAAGACAGGTAGTGAAAAGTAAAAATTATATCTCCACCGAAATTACTGTGACATCAGGGGTAGCGCGTTTTCTCTTTAATTGCTTTATTCTTGCCTTTGCTGATGACCTAAAACCATTCATGGTAATTACGTCTCAAAATGATTGCCTTCTGTTGCAGAGACATCTTGACAACTTCACTGCTTGGTGTAAATGCAATAATCTCTTCTTGAATGCTAATAAATGTTAAGTTATTTGGTAGGTCGAAAATCCCTATTCATTTACTTACACACTATACTCGTTGGTTCTGGAGAGACAAACACTCTAGTAACAGATCTAGGCGTCTGGCTGGACATGGAATTATCTTTTACAATTCATATTGAGAAAACCACAAATAAAGCCATGAGGTTGCTGGGGTTTGTCTTTAGGCCCTTGCGAGGGTTTAAAAACATTTTTGCTTTTAGGGAAATTTATTGTGCAATAGTAAGATCAGTTTTAGAGTATGCTACCTGTGTATGCCATCCCTTTATCAGGTGCACAATGATAAATTAGAGAGGGTACAGCGTAAATTTCTAAGAAGAATCGGTTTAAATGCAAATCTCTTATGAGGAAATCAATTGTGATGAAATCATGAAGTGGCTCAATCTTACTTCACTAGAAAGCAGGAGAAAGTACTTTGATATATCATTTGGTATAAATTATTAAACAACAATATTGATAATCTCCTTGCAACTGTCAAAATTTATATACCTCCAATTAATGCTAGAAATAGAAATTTCTTTAATGTGCAATTTCATAGAACAAATTATGGGATGAATTCCCCTTTACCTAGAATGTGTAGATTAACAAATGATGTGATAAAACAGTGTGATTTAGATATATATTGTGATTTGTTTACTCATTTTAGTGGCAAAGGTAAAAAAACATTGCACTCTTAGCCAATCTTGATTTATTTAAACTGTCTTGTGAATGTTATTAGTTAAGGTTTTATTACTAATTGTTGTTTTAAAAATTCTTAGGGTTTTCTTACCAAATGTTATTAAATACAAATAGATTTAAGTTTATTTTATTAATGCCTGACTGAACATGCTTGCTTATATAAGTATACCTACTAAAAACAGAAAACATTTTTATTAGTTTCTGTATTATTATGAAAATTGCTGCAAGCGTAAATAAAATTTTGAATTTGAATTTTGAATGAGACTAGATGAGGCTTGCTTTTAAAAATAAGTATTATTCTTTCATATACTGCAGCAATAAATTTACACCTATTAAACCGCCCCTCTCCCGTTCCTTCAGTTCAAGAGCTCACGCAATAGGTACGTATCTAATTTTTAAAAATTTGCCATAGTTTAGTAGTTCATTTTTATTAAATGATAAATCCCCTCCCCCAGAGTCGATTTCTGGCTACGCCACTGCATTTTGGTTAAGTATCGCCGAATAGGGCGAGTTCCTTTATTCAGTTCAAATCTTGGTACTAGAAATCAAAAAAATAACATAAACAGGGCTGATAAAGAGGAGTTATATTAAATCTATCCAGCGGTCGGCATGGGAACTTTTTTTTAATGGGGCTTTTTCCATCCATTAAGAGCAGAGATTATTTTTTTTCTGTCAGTGACCTTAGATCAGGAAATGTCGAATTGACGTTCAAAACGGGTCATGTAATATCCATACATTTTGGAGTCAAATAAATATCGGAATTGTTTGAACTTTGAATGGAAGGCATAAAAGCTAAAAACTAAAAGACACGGCTCGGGGCACTTTTCTGATTTTTTTGCCATACATACATACATTCATAAATACATACATATAGTACCTAACATATATACATACATAGAAACATACATACTTCAACTCGAAAAACATTACCCTCGTGCTGTAGACAGTCGGGTAAAACGAAACATAAGCAAAATAAACATATATCAAAACATTTTACTGTTTTATTTTTCTAATAACTTTTTTAGTTTTTACCGAGGTTTTTACCCATTTTTGGAAAGATAAGAAATCAATATTTATTATGTTGCTATAAAGAAAGTAAAATTAAAAAAATATATCGCTGTCTTAGTATTGCAATGTTCCATGTTAATATTAAAAGTCTATGTTGAAAGAACATTGTAATACGAAGGCTGCGATATGTTAGATAAAACTGAGCTCCAACTTTGTTTTGATTAGTTGAAAAGACATGGATTTCCTGACCTTCTTATTCTCTACTACTCTATAGCAGCCTCACTATAGATCAAAGGCAAGGTGGCTTAGCCGTAGTAGGCTATATAAAGTTGAATAATAATAAACGTGATATCTCATTAACACTTATGTTTAAAAATATTGTAATTGCGAGGTCTACTCTGGGTCGCCATAGTTTATATTAACTAAATATACACAAAACAAAAGCAAATTTTAAAGTTGATTAAAAATTAAAATTAATTTGTTTGTAATTACTTTTTCTGTCGTTAGACATTATAAAAATAGGAAAGTACATTTTTTACCTAGAATAAAACCAATTTCACGAACAACTAAACACGATTTTAATGGCTCACTAACGGTCCTAGGATAATAATAAAGCGTTGATGTAAACCACAAGATGGCGTGACAAGCGATGAAACTTTATTTTATAAGAGCACTAATTGACGCAAAAATGTGAATTATTTTTTTATATTTTTAAAACAATAAATATTTATCAAACTTAAATAAATCGAATCTAATTTTAGTACCTAACCAAAAATAGGTCCCGTTATATTGAAATATTACCCATTTTTAAGAAAAAAAACCTTGTTTTTAAAAAGATATATGAAAAGTCCCTTAGTAACCTTATTTGTTTTGACGTTTTAGATAGAACGTTATGAAGCTTGTGGACTTACGAGTGTTCGAGTTTGATATTTCTATTAATTTCTGATATTCATGATGACATTAGACACTTAAAGTCAATATTTCAACGCATCGGTATCGGTATACGTATCGCGTTCGAAATAAAGCCAAAATACACTACATTTTTGACTTGTTTATGCGATGTTTCGAACGATGCCCGCTTTTTTGAAAGGTGCGATGACAGGACTGCTAACAGCAATCGATGCGTGCGTTCATCACTCCGTACGCATCGATTGCTGTCAGCTTTTGTGTCATCGCACCCGTCAAAAATGCGGGTATCGTTCGAAACATGGCATAAGCAAGTCAAAAATGTAGTGTATTTTGGCTTTATTTCGAACGCGATACGTATACCGATACCGATGCGTTGAAATATTTATTTTAAGTGTCTATTTTCATTGGTCGTAGGTAAAGTATAGTACCCAAGTAATTTATAACCAATTTAAAGCTGAGAAAACGTTTTATCTTTTACTTTTAATTTTAATACTGTTTAATACTTTTTGCTTTCATAATGTAAGCGCAACCCATTTTGATAACCACACTGGTATTAAAAGCAAAAGTGTTTATTAACCTTTGCTCAAAAATACTATTCTTTGGACAGAAAAATATGCAGAATGTTGGCTATACATTAAAGCCAAACTTTGTAGCCTTTTTAAATCAGTTCTAACACCAATAAAAACTAAATTGGAGCAATAAAGTTGTAAAAACAGAAAATAACATTTTTGGCTATAATACAGCAAGTTTAGCTGTCGGGTTTTTTCGGGTCCTTTCGACAATAATGCGCTTTCTGTGCAGGAAGTTGTCAAAATAGTTAGAGAACACAATTTTCAGCTAAAGCACAGTAATTTTAGCCGCCGGGTTTTTTCGGCAAAAAAACATTATTTGCTAAAGTACAGCAATATTAGCTGTCGAGTTAGTTTCAATGGCGGCCATTACACGAAAACAACCTTTAAAAAAAACATTATTTCTTCCAAAATAGAATCAAAAATTCTATAAAAGAAGATTTTTGAAACTAAAACTAGTTTTAAGGTAGAGATAAATCTTTTTTGGTTATTTAGGCTCCAATCCAAAAACAAAAAAAAGTAACCTAAAAATTAAATTTAAAAAAAATATATTTTTAATATGTGAAGCGCGCGTGTTTTGGTGTCAATTTGGTCCATGGATGAAGCCAAAAATCCCATATTAAGTGTGTGTAGTGTATAAATAAATATTCACATCATCCATACATTTTTTTGACCATTTTTTCTTTGGGTTTTGTAAGAAATGTTTTTTTTTTTATTAAGTTAACTGAAAAAGCTATATTGGTTGCAAAAGTGCTGCGATGGTCATTGTAGTGACCAAAAAATGATTGCCAAATTGCAAAAGTTTTTCAGCACCTTGTTTTACTTAGGTATACACTAACTCGCATGTTATGGTCATTACACGCTCAGATAAATTACGACACTTGCCGGCGGCTCGCGTCTCAAACTTCATTTTCGCGTTTAATGACCATAATAGCATCCTTGTTATGTATACTACTATTACATTTACAGTAAAAAATCGTTTTATTCGAAAAAAAAATACAACAATTCCAATTGGGAGCACTTTGCTTCTAAATACCCAAAATCATTGGAATGCCTTGCTTTTTTTAATACCTGTTTTATTTTTTACCCGATTTTTACAGACTTGGGCTCTAGGAAAAGATAGTTTTATTTAATAAACTTTAAAAATCCAAGATGGCGGACTAGATTAAATAATAGATTGATAAAAAACTAGCTGCAACTTTTTGCCTCGATAACCGACCTGCCATGCATGTTTAAACAGCGCTGATCAAAATAAATCAATAAAAAATATATTTCATGTATAAATTTATTTAACCCAATTTTCTTCAAACTTTAACATAATTTATCCGCTTTTCGTGTCTGTAACAAAAGTATGTATGTGTAGGTACATATACATAATACGAGTATAAATTAAAACAAAAAATTTCGATTTTATCAAAAGCTAATTTTGATGTCATGTTTGATCTAATTTCTTGATAGCCGCGTGTATATTTTAAAGTACGAAAGCACGACAATAGGTAAATTATAAATAACTGTATTAAGTGGTGGTTACACAAGACATTTATAAGTAAAATTAAAAAAATTTAAAACCCTCGATAACCTACATCAGCGGGTATGATATGAAATATCTATATAGATCGATTTGATAACTCGCAATGAATTGGCCGTAACGTGATGTTTGTTATCTGATATAACCAAAATAAACTAGTGCCCAATCTACATCTACATACGAAATTTCTTCATAATAGATAGTTTTGGGTCGTGCTAATTTACAGCATCTTTATACCAAAATTTTAACAATCCGTGTGTTATGTACACCTCATTCCAAATTCTCCAGACCAATTTCAATCTGGCGGCTGAGAATTAAACCGTGACCTTCGGTCACGGTCACCGAAGGTCACGATTAAACACAGAAGCTAAATGGAACTGTCATTTTCAGTGTCAAAAAAACTGGTCCGCAGCAATTTAGAATGGGTGTAGCGACGCAGGCAAAAAAATGTTTAAATAAAAAGAGAGTTTACCAACAGAAAACTGTTGGATTTTTCGCCTTCTCCACCAGTTCTACCTCTGACTGGTTTCAGACACAGTCCATCCACCAGTCGGGCTTTCTACTATGACGAATCGATAGCAAAAAAACGAACTTTATAAAATACACCGGAGTACCACACGAATACATACAGGGTGCGACTTGGAGACTAGACACAGACACGTGTTTCACTCTTGTTAGAGATCATCAGTGCGACATAAGTTTTTATACTCGAATAAATTGGGAACTTATTTTTCCCATGCAGGAATTACATAAAAGTTTTTTTTTTTTTAATGTGTAATCCTAGTTCATAAAATACCGTTTAAACATGATATTTCGCAAGTCAACATAGTTCTTGTTTTGTTTTTGTAAATCCTTAAAAATCCTTTCAGAAATAAAAATTAAATATTATTGTATTTTTATTACGGACGCTGTAACTCAGTGGCGTAGCCAGAAATTGACTCCGAGGGGGGGTTTTAAAAATTAGGCAGGTACCTATTGCTTGAGCTCTTTAACTGAACGGGTGTATACGAAAACCAAACACTTATTTTTCAAAGCAAGTCTTACCTGGTCTCGTTTGCAGAATGTGTTCATCATTAACTCTTACATGCGCGGCAGGCAAAAATTTTGAAAAAATTACACTAAAATGATATTTTTTACGCGTTTCAAATGTTGTTGACAAAAAAATTGTAACAAGATTTAATATTGGTGCGAAATAATATTGCTAACGAAAATTTTGACGAAAAAACAAAAAAATCTTTAAAAATTTTGATACTTTTAGGTTTTTTTTGTAAAATATGAAAATAAAAAAAAAATTATACTAAGAATGATATTTATTCCTCGATTTGAATGCTGGTGACAAAAATTTCTTAGAACTAAATTAAATTTTTTACAATTAATGACATAATAGCACCGCAGGCAAAACACACGCAAACACACGTCACAAACCGGAGTAAAGGGTTGAAAAAGTGGGGGAGCTGTAGCGCTCCCTGGGGCCCTTGATCATGATTAATTTATTGTAGATTGGGTTGGACTTCCTGGGGGGGGGTTAACCCCCAACCCCCCCTGGCTACGCCACTGTGTAACTTACAGTTACTTTGTTTCTAAAGGCCTCTTAAAGTGCTTTTTTATTAGAATTGTCGTATAAACACCACTAAAACCGATTTAAGCACTAAATCGACTTTATTTTAAAGCGATTTAAAAAAGCGGTTTGTCGCGTTAAAACCCATTTTAGGGTCGTTATAAAAATTAAAAAAAAATGCTTTAGCGTATTTCTTCCAACCTAAAGAAATAGTCAACCCTGCTTTTCTGAAAAATCTGTTGTTAACTAAGTTATTTTAATTGTTTTTTCTTTAAATTGACATATTTAATGACATTTAATAAAGGACGTATAAACCCTCGGAGAAAGCGATTTTATCTAAAACCGACCTTATATAAAAGCGCTTTTAAGTGCGTATAATCGTAGTAATTGTGGCTCCCCTGGCAAAAATACCGCGTCAAAACTCCTAAAAAAAAAACTAGTGAAAGTTCACGAGTTCTGGTCGGTATTTCATGCGGTTTATCAAACACCACTTTCGGGTGAAATCTCATGAACTTTCAATGTTGGAAAGAAATTCAAAACTCGTCAAAGATCATGAGTTTTGAAAAGTTTTTAAAATAATTTATGATTAGAGTTAATAAGATTTTGCCAGTATTTTAAAGGCTCTACTTCCACTGGTTTTGTTAAGTTTTGAGCAGATTTTAACAAAAATTTAAAACAAAGTTAATAAGATTTCACAAGATTTTATAAGAATACATATGTTTTCAGCAGTTTTGAAAAGACCCACCCTCCATCAGATTTCACAAGGTTACTTGACAAAATCCACATGTTTTTAGCAGTTTTGAGCAGATTTCAACAGAAATATAAAATAAAGTTGATAAGATTTCACAAGATTTCATGAGATTGCCATGTTTTCAGCAGTTTTTAAAAGACCCATCCTCCATCAGATTTCACTATATAGATTATATGAGAAAATTCACATGTTTTTAGTAGTATTAAGCAAATTTAAGAAAAACAAGTTGATAAGATTTAACTGGTTTTGACAAGTTTACATTAAATCTTTATTATATATTTTTTTTAATTTATGTACATAAAGTCTTAAATTCTGATTTTGCTTGTCAAATCTGGTTGGTAACGCTTAACCCTATTTGACTTGTGAAATCTAGTAAAATCTCATACAAATCTTGCTTGCTAAACCTCATGTGTCTGGTGAAACATAAGGAAATCTTGTAAAACATCTAAACATGAAATTTTATTGTCTTTAGGATCTTTTGAAATCTTGTGAGTTTTCAATAGTCAGAAATTATTTGAAAATGATTCTCATGAAACATCATAAAAATTTGTCATTTTTCATGTGGCATATATTTTTGCCAGGTCAAGTCTCTTCAAACCAATTAAATCTCTTAAAATCTCATCAAGACTTGATCAGTTTTTAAGAGTTTTGACGTGGTTTTTTTGTCAGGGTCAGGCTGCTTTTATTTTATGATAGTTGTTGCCTACAAAAGGCGTTCATTATAGCGCAAAAGCTGGAATTTGAAGCTTATAGTGAAAACTACGAAGCCAAGTTGTGAATTGTATAAAAAATATACACAAACCTATTTTAAAAAAAGCAAAAAATTCCCTACCCTTTGGTTTTGGCGACAAAAGGGGTGAAAATTAATTAAAGCTACTTTTTATCCTATAAACAAACCGCTCTGTTTAAAAAAATACTGGCCTGTGCATTTTTCAGTGAAAACATTTACAAAAAAAAAAACGCGTTTTAAAACATACTGTAAAGGCTGATATTCCAAAAGGTAGAGAAACATTATTTGTGTGTAAAATAGAAGGTACAAAATATTACCAATTTATATATTTTTTTTTAAACGTTACCCCCTTCCAAAAGATATTAACCAAAAAAAAAGTTTGTATATTAATTTCTACTGAGTTACATTTCCGGATTCCATACTACAACTAAGTAAATTACTATGTTTATACGGTTTGAAAATGTTTTCGTATAAACACCACTAAAAGCACTAAATCGATTTTATTTTAAAGCGATATTGGTTATCCTGAGTTTATCATGTCATTAGCCCCTATATACACTAAAATAATAATGGCGTTTTCACCTTATAGCAAACTAGTTCAGCACTGATTATTTTTCATGCAAAGTACTGCCCACAGGTCTCAATATTTACACCTGTGAGGGGTACTAAATTTTAAAACCAATTTTCAAAAAACTCTTACCCATGCAGAAAGGACACAAAGTTATTAAATATTTTATATTGTTATTTTAGGAGAAAATGCCCTAAAACTAATATTTTTTGACAGGTTTCAATTTGGCACATAACAGCTTCATTATCTGTTGGTGATTTTTTAGACTAACTCTTGGAAGTGGTTTAAATTTAGAGCCCCCAGAAAGGTTTGTTTTGTGGCAATTGGTAGTAAGTTCGTTTATAATTTCCCTAAGTAACAGTTTTTACAAGGATTAATTTACCTTATTTAATATCTCAAGTTGTTCATTAACCAATAAAACACCTCCAATTTTGTCCAGAAAAACGTAATATTTTGAACCTAGCAAAAAAATTATATTTATGAGGGAACTACCAGTCAAAACAAACATAAGTGATGGTAGCTGATTATGCGCGAAAAATATATCAAACAAAAAAACCCAAAACAACTATATTAATTTACTTACAAACTGAAATTCAAACATTGAGGTTATCTAAAAACTCATTCAATAAAACGTTCCTTACTCAAAGCGCACTCATTTCAAAGCTGTAGTTTTCATCAGTAGAGGTTAGTGCAAGCCAAGGTACAAGCAGAGGTAAGAGATCCGAACTCGCTGTTTGTGATTTGAACGCAGCTAATATTTTGAAACTCACATTTCGTCAGTGACAGAAATGTAAACAAAACTGGCATTTAAGTTTTTTAATACATTTCATAAATAAAAACACCTTTTAAATTTATACAAAATTAATCTACTCGTTATTTTATTATTACCCATCTAAATCGTTGTGTGACATCAAGTATTAATTGGAAAAATTAATTAATAAGGGTAAGTTTTAATTAGAGTGACATATAACGCCAATTTTAAGATTTCTACAGATTGTTTACTATTTAACCCCCGCGTGGGTTTAAATTTTATAATTTTCTTTTCTTCTAAATTGAAACTTTCTTCTTAAATCCAACAAATGATTGTTAAGATGATTATACAATACACAAATTTATTAAAATTCTTTTTATAAATCAATCATCATCAATCATTCAAATGCTTAAAACCAAAAATTTCACTTAATCTTAGGACCGTTCTAAAATAGACTAAACCCTTTTAGTAAATCCCACTGTAAACGTTTTCGAGTGCTTACATTACGTTGCGTTCACATTTATTTTGCATAAAGTCTGTCCAGTTAACCAAAGGGATCCCAGTTCCGGAGCTGGTTTATTTTTGGTTTGAACCAAAAGAGCAACAGCTGATTATTGACACCAAAATTTCCCCTAATTTAGTTCAAACCGCGATCGCTAACATGGCTTTAGGTGTTTTATTTGTTTTTTTTTAACATCTAATATCATTTAAAGCAGGACGTATAAACCCTCGGAGAAAGCGATTTTATTTAAAACCGTCCTTATATAAAAACCGGTTTTAGGCGCGTAAAAACGTACAGTAAATGATACTTCAAGTTTCAAGTCGATGCGATGCGAGGCAGTCGGCATGTATTTATTTTTAGCATTGAAAGCAAATGGGTGTTTTGCGAGCAATATACATATAGCCGAAATAGCTCAGTTGGGAGAGCGTTAGACTGAAGATCTAAAGGTCCCTGGTTCGATCCCTGGTTTCGGCAAAAACTTTTTTTTAACATTGTATTGAAAAAAAATTGCAAATGTGTATCATAATCTAATATCATCAGCATGCGCCGAAATAGCTCAGTTGGGAGAGCGTTAGACTGAAGATCTAAAGGTCCCTGGTTCGATCCCTGGTTTCGGCACAAAATATTTTTTATTTTTTTTTAGAGAGATGTTGGTGTTTATTGTTAATTTATTATCTTTACTTTTATATAGACTTAACCACGGCCCTAAGTTTATTTTAGTGAAAAGTATTTATAATACCTAATTAAAATAAAAATAAAAAAGAGAGTTTTACCAACAGAAAACTATTGGATTTTTGGCCTCATCCACCAATTCTACCACTGAATGGTTTCAGACACAGTCCATCCACCAGTCGAGCTTTTTACTATGACGAATCGATATCGATCGTTTTTGTCACTTTGTTTAAATTAAAATACATCGATAAATTAGGGATTGGAATAAGGATCTATACCTACTCGGCATTTTTGCAATTCAAAATGGTAGTTTTTTTCAAGGATAAAAGTATGAATAACTTGCAGTTGTCAAATATTGTAATATACTCCATTAAGTTATCGGTTTCAGTCCGGGAAATGATACATTACACCACTAGTCCGGGAAAGTGATTTTCCCGGACTGAAACTGAAATTTAGTGTTTTAGCTAACACAGGGTTATTTCTGAACAATTTTTATTAATTCAAGTTACAATCAAGTTACTTATAAACATTAACGGTAATACAGCAACAGTGGCGGTCCCAGCCATTTGAAAAGGGGGGGGGGAGGCGGTTTTGATACGAAAAAAAACTAGAATAAAAGCGTAGCTTTTATGAGGAACATATCAATATATGCAAACAAAACTTAGTAACTACAAGCGCGGATTTGACCTCAAATCTAGGGGGGGCTACTCAGATTTTAAGTTGTTTATTTCATACATTTTTTATTTTAATAAAATGTTTAAATTTGAGAAAATTACATTAAAAATGCAATTTTTAGTCCAATTAAACTCAAATCGTAAATATCAACGTATCATAGCACAGCAGGAGATTGGCGGTAAACATAACCTTGCTTTTTTATTGACTTTTGTTGTTTTTTTTTTCAAGTCTTTTTTTATTTGCTTTTCTAACCATATCATGGAGGAAAATATTAATTTAACGATAGTACTGAATTTTACAAGATATCTTTGGTGGAGTAATAAAAGAAAACGAGCCTCTGCAAACTAATTTGTACTTACTCACCTGTTTACTAAAAAAAACACGGTAAAAAAGCCACCCCACTACTACTATAAACACGGTTAAGGAAACATAAAATCCAAATACACAAAATTTTTGTAAAACAAAACAAACTTTTATAACCTAAAAATTTTCCACCACAGAATCACATCAAGTTTGGTTGGTTGTCTTTTTAAAGGTACAGGTAGTCGCTGTTTAATAAAGGTAACAGCCTGACGCTACTGCGCCTGCCCAGAGAGAAAATATCTCTAAAAATGGAACGGACTGTAATGTAAGGGAGAGGTATAATTTTCTGACCTTGAAATAAAGGTTTACAATGGAGAATACGTACGTATAGCAGTGGCATAGCCAGAAATCGACTCTGGGGGGGTTTCATAATTTTAAGAAAAATCAACTGCCTACCTATGGCAAATTTTTAGAAATTTGGTTATGTGCCTATTGCTTGAGCTCTAGAACTGAAGGGAGGGGAGAGGGGCGGTTTAATAAGTGTTGGTTTAGTGTATACGAAACAAATTAATGCTATGTTTTCATGGGTATTGAGTTCGTTTTCAAAACTCATTGTATCTTCTTCTTTTATAGAGCGTGTTCTTTATCAAGAGCAAGAACACGCTATAAAAAAGAAAAAGATACAATGAGTTTTGAAAACGAACTCAATACCCATGAAAACATAGCATAAAATACTTATTTTTGAAAGCAAGTCTCATCTAGTCTCATTTGCAGATGTTTTTCAAAATTAACCCGCGCCGCAGGCAAAAATTTTGAAAAAATTGCACTAAAATGCTATTTTTACGCGTTTCCAATGTTCTTGTTAAAAAAGTTGCAAAATTAAAGAAAATTGTATCAATATTTAATATTATGGTAAATTATTTAAAAATTTTGATCTTTCAGCGTCTTTGTAAAATATCTTTCAAAAAGTAGATTGGATTAGATTGGCAAATCATAAATGCGCGGCAGATGAAAATTTTAAGAAAAATTATACTAAGATATCCATTTTGTTACACGTTTTGTTGTAATAATTAAAAACATCGTAGCACCGCAGGCAAAATTTTTAATATTTAAGACATCACACCAAACACACGTCACAAACCAAAATAAACGGCCAAAAAAGTGGGGGAGCTATATCTCTCCCTGGGGCCCTTGCTCATGATTAATTTATTGTAGATTGGGTTGGACCTCCTGGGGGGGGTTAACCCCCAAAACC
This sequence comes from Oxystoma pomonae, assembly GCA_963921995.1. Taxonomy (NCBI): domain Eukaryota; kingdom Metazoa; phylum Arthropoda; class Insecta; order Coleoptera; family Brentidae; genus Oxystoma; species Oxystoma pomonae. Next base: position 22,472,702 of record OY998164.1, on the reverse strand, counting down.
CCTCCCCCTAGCTACGCCACTGCGTATAGTATAACATGTTATTAGAAGTGGGGCTTTTAAATATATTCCGGACCAACCAATTCCGCTAAATTTGAAATTTATGTAAGCAATAAACGGTCCCTTGTGTGTAATCATGTCTTATATGTATGTATGATGGTGCACGGTGTCAGATCACATCATAAAATTTTCCTCTTTTATTTTCTTGTCTCGCTTGCGGCAAGAGTATACCCCAATGTAGGTATATTAGTAAAAAATTGGGAAATGTTCCAGACAGAAAGTGCGTTTCCTATAGGACCAGTTACTACATTGAAGTAGTAAGGTTAATTTTTATGTTAAATAATATGCTGCAAATAGCTATTAGAAGAAAAAAAAACAAATTAAATAAAATCAATAAAAAAAGGTTTTTGCCGAAACCAGGGATCGAACCAGGGACCTTTAGATCTTCAGTCTAACGCTCTCCCAACTGAGCTATTTCGGCTCATGTTTATCAATTTTCGATAAACGCTTGCCACAATTTACACGACAATAGAATGCTAATTATCAAAAAACTTGCAAATTTTATTGATAATTTATTTATTCAGAAAAACACTTTAGAACTGTGCGGTGACACTAATATTTTGGAGTAATGCTTTAACCATTAACAAAAACACTTATTATAAATAATAGTTTTATAATTGATTGTAACGTTATAATTACTTTAGTTCTATTTTTACTCTAATAATTACTTAATAATTTATTTAAATTTTTGTGTAAAAAAATTACTTTTTAATAGCTTAGTTATTATGGCAGTTAAACAAAAAACGCACTTGGCATAATGTTAGGTTTTGTTAAGTTAGACATAGAGCAGCACACAACATCATTATTTTTCTGGGCGTTGACATTTTTGCACAAACAAAAGCAGTTGTGCACTAATTATTAACGTAACGTAGATTGGATTTTTTTTTGGGGAGGGGAGCTATGCCAGCGTGATGTAATTTAATTGGGGGTTAAGCAAGAGCGTGACAAAGGTGGGGGAGGGATCAAAAATAGTCCAAAATAGCGTGATGTCATTTATGGACAGCCTCAAAGCCTGACTGTTTATAAAATTATAAATAGGTATTTTGTATTTTAAGATAATGATGTACTTAACAAACTTTGGAGCTGTAGTTGAAAATCTATTAATTCAAATATAACTTGTTTTCATATAAAATATACTCTTATTAGGGAATTGTGTCTGTCGTTATTTGACAAGCCGTCAAGAATAAAGTTATTTTGATTTTATAAGTACTTCTACGCTTACTGATAGAGAGAGAGAAATATATTCTGCATCATCCTTAATCAAAAAGTATCAATTTTTTTTATACCTTCATCAAAATCATGATTTTAATAACTGTCTGCAAATAACTAAAGCATGGCTTTTTTGGTTACCGATGCAAGAATACTTTTTTTATCACGGGTGCAAAAAAACGTTTCTATCCGTTTTTTTACCTAAAATTAAAGATAAATAGCGGAAAATAGTAATAGTGAAAAAATCTAATTATTCTTGCCTAAAAATTAAGCCATTTCCGCCAGTTTTCACCAAGTATTTACGAAAAAATAATTTAAAAACAACGTAAAAATATCAAACTGTCAAATATTAAAATGTCGCAGCAATGAACGTCACCTAGTAAAAAGGTACATCGCTATGGCAACCATTGTTATTTCATTTATCAGCCGCCTTGATTTATAGTGTAAAGATGGTGTGTATTGCGAGAAGTGCTCTTCTTTCGAGATTTTTAAAAGTATTTTCCTGTTTTCTTGGATTTTTTGATAAAGGTATTAAAAAAAATAGTGTTCACAACTCGTGGCTAAACTGTGCTTTTTTTACTCGCGTTGTTAAATACCTCACTGCGCTCGTTATTTAAACCAACGCTTCTAAAAAAAAGCCCTATCTTAGCCACTAGTTTTTTTTCCAAAAACACAAATACTTTGAAAATCGTTAGTATTAACCACAAGGCGTGCTTAGGCTATACGCATAATCGTTGCCCAAGCAAGGGCGTCAATTGGGAGGGGCAGGGGGGGCAATAGCCCCCACCCCTGAGTATTCTAATACAAAAATCAAAATTTACTCATCGCCGTTACCAACTAAACCATTAATTTAGTGTTTTTTTGTAATGTTTTACCAAAAAAAATTGAATAGTGCTCTTATTATTATTATTTGGTTATATTTACTCACTTTTTTTTTAAAGAATGTTTAGAATAGTTACTTTCTGATTTTGGAAAAGCAGAACATATTGCTTTATGGGTAAGCGTAAAAACAGTTACGAAAACAAACCGAAAAAACTTTATTCTTGACGGCTTGTCAAATAACCATAACCACGCTGACCAAAAACTCCCTATTCTATGAGATAAAATCTTATCATTCTGCAGAATGCCTCTTTCGACAACAAACGTGCAGAGAAGCATATTTCATTCTGCTGCTGTAGTCCAACTGTGCATCCCACTGCTGATTTTGTTTATGACAGGAGCTGTCCGAGAAAGGAAGTCAACGAGATAATAATGGGGTTTATTACAAAATAAAAATAAAGAAGTAAAAGGCCCGGAAAACATGAATTCGAGTTGACATAATTCTTATTTTCTTTTCAAGTTTATTTATTTTACCAATTTATAATGTACAAAAATTACAGGGTGGCCACTGGAAAAAAAAACTAATTTTTTTAGGATTTTATGAAAATTTTTGAAAAATTTTATGACATTTTTTCGGTGGGTATTTATTATTTACAAAATTTTTAATTTTCGCGTGCAAAAGGTGTCATTTCCAAATTTACGCCACCGGTGCGTGCGGAAAAATATATCACTTTCCGCACTTGTTAGGTAAATAATTATTTCCCACCCATTTTCTTCTTTTTCTAAAATTCTAAGTAGGTACCTGTAATTGTCTGAAATAATATATTCACCTTTTTTTAAATTTGTTCATTAATCATTAAAATTAAAACGTTTATTAGTACAAATATATAAAAATATATTTATTATGAACAATTAAATGGTATATAAGAGGGTTTTTCCAGTTTCATGTGTTTTTCTAAAGCTGCGTGGAATTTAGTTTGACCAATTCCATATCCATCAATTTTGAATCTTTTTTACAAAGTTTGCGGTAAGCAGAAAAAAGTCTTTTATTTCCTCAAGTAGTCAAGAATTCTGCAGCTCGGGGAAACAAAACAAAACCTTTTGCAAGAATATAATAACGGATTGGTGAAGTAAAAAAGCCCACCAACATCGAGCATTTCTATTGGTTAATATTAAAAAGCGGGGCTCTTAGTATAACTTACCACGTGTAATTGAAAATTTGATATGTTGTTTGTATAAGGAGTTGCCTTAACTAAGTTTGTTTCCACCCAACTTAAACTATTCAGTTTTTTGTACAAATTTTATGAATTTTATGACAATTTCGAAATTTTATGAAATTTTCGGCATATTTTATGAAAATATTCAAATCTTATGAACTACTAAAATTTTATGACAAGTGGCCAACCTGAATAATATTTCCCCGAACACCAAGTAATTTACAAATTGTACACTGGTAAGCACCTAGATGACTAAACCTGTATGTGTTTTTATTATTTATTATCTTGTTCAGTAAAGGAGTAGCCAAACTGTCCGAAATTCGATTTACATGTTTAGGGGCGTCCAAGGAGTAGTTTTTTGTCCGGATTTTGGACAAGTTTTTTTAAAACCTCAAAAGATAAAATCCGTTAATATTTTGATCATCCTTTTTTAGATGTAAATTAATTCCACGGTCCCTAAAATAGATACGGTCTAGTAATTTTGCCCCACTCTTCGACCCGACGACGACACAAAGATAGCAGCTGATTTTTGTCCGCCATTTAAAAATAGTATGAAGGCTTGACAAATTAAATTAAATTTTCGGATTTTTCTTTTTGTTCTGTTTAAATGATTAATGCAAGACCTATTTTTTGCTTGTATCTTTTATTATAACTTAAGTAAATATTATTTATTTTTGGCCTGCATGCGTTGATCTTAGTTGGTAATCAATTCCGTCAAGAAACTCATCGGATCAGTTGGAGTTAGTTCGAATTCGTAGTTCAGAAGTTAGGTTATGTAGTTGTTATTTTTCCTGTTTTGGAAGCTATTTTATTTTGTACTTGATTTTTGCCAGGCATTTTTGGGAAAGTGATTATTTTGTTATTTAGAAAGAAAGACTTGTTGTGCATACTATATGAAATAAATCTTATTGTAAATTTAAAACTATAAGGTGCCTTGAGTCTTTTCACTAAAAAACGCATAAATGCAGCTACCTATGACGAAAATAGAAGAACAGAAATGATGCATAAATACAATTTTTATTACAAAAATTTATAGAAAAATAATATAATCAGGTGGGCGGAGCAAAAAAATTACTAGACCGTGTTTATTCTAGAGACCGTGAATTAATTCAGCCTGGATTACTGAGCTGTGCTTTTAAGTTATATTTTTCAAAAAATGTCAAAATAAAGACGTGCTATATCAGATCTTAAAACTTTCACAAACTTTTACATAAATGTGATGTAAATGAAATGACATACGGTTTACATATATATTACATCCATGTTACGTAAGAGTTAAGTAAAAACTACGTAAATTTTACATAACAGGTCTACCTTGTTATGTAAATTGAAGGTCACAATTATTTATTAATAAGGTAAAATTTGGGTCACATTAATGTGCGATAATGCCATGCGCAGAGCCCACGTAATTCTTACGTAAATGTGATGTAAATAAAATGACATATCTTTTACATAAATATTACATCTATGTTACGTGAGAATTAGGTAAAAACTACGTATATTTTACATAAAATGTTTACCTTGGTAAGGTCACAATAAGTTATTATTAAGGTAAAATTTAAGTCTGGCATGATCATGCAGCTTGAGACGGGCCAACGTCGGTGATTTACGAAGGTCCGTCGGTGGTTGCTTGACACGGTCCGACATTGGCAAACTACAAAGTTAACTAGACGGGCTGGTTTAAGTGGCGGAAAGGGTTATTCTGATAGAGAAGTACCACCTTCTTGTCAATACCTCAAAATCTGCAATCTAATTTTGAAATATATTTGCTCTATATATATAATATTATCATCCACTGTACAGGGAACATAGCGCCATCTCTACCTACTAGGAAGAAAATATTAAACAGTGATAGTTCCTTTAATTTTCATAATATTTTCGTAAATTTTAATGTGACGTAAATCGCGTTATAGAGCGTTTACCTCATTTAGACGATATAAATATTACATAAATTGTTTTGTATAATAGTTATGTAACATTTTGAATGTAAACGTAATCTCTAAATTGTTACATAATAGTTATGTAAATTTTATTACTTTCATTTAAAGTAGATCATTTTAGGTAACGTTCACGTAAATTATATTACTTAAATATTACATATCATTTTTTATAATATGAGTATGTCATATTTTTTATGTAAAATTAAGGTCTCACTATTTACGTAATATTTACGTAAATTTTAAGAATTTATTTATAAAGTCATATTATTTATGTAAAATTAAGATTACTTATGATGAATTAAATTTTCAGTCAGTTTTGACATATTTTTTTAAAAAAATTTTATGTGAGATTTACATAAATATGAATTAACATATTTGACATAAATATATGAACCTAAGATTATATAACTATTAGGTTAAAGTCGCGAGTGTGTTTACTGGGTTGCAGAATCTCTCATTTACTTAGGTACTTACCAGCGCAGTACTGTACCCGCGTTCAGTGGTTATTTTGTGGCTTTGACGTGACTTATGTGAATAGTATATAAATAATCGAATTTTTGAACCGAACTCTGTACTGTACCCGCGTTCAGTGGTTATTTTGTGGCTTTGACGTGACTTATGTGCATAGTATATAAATAATCAAAGCCAGCACACAATCTTTTTGAAATTTTGTTATGTTGTAGAGAACTTATTTCTGGACAACCTTTAAATAGGACAAAATCCTTAGCGATCTATTGAGTTTTTTCTTTCATAATTCTGACGGGTTATGTCAGGCAATTATCTTTTTTGGTTATGCTCTCTGTCAATGTGATTTTACAGGGAAAACCTTTCAAAAATCGTAGTATAGGACCTAACTATTTTTAATTTTCGTAAGACGCACAACGCTGGGAGAAAGATTGCATGAAGAGATTAACAATACAGTGTGAAAATGAGGTATTTATATCGTATGCGTAAATGTTAATAATAATTTATGTGCAGTTGTACATACCTGACCTATTTAGGTTGCCTTAGGTTTGGTCGTATGGAATATCTAATAGCGCTTTCGTTTATTGCTCTAAAACGACTCACGCGTACTCCTAAGATAGATCCGGAAAGGATTTGGATGTTCGATTATGTACTCCTGCTCCGAGTAGCGTGTTCGTTCGCGAGAGGATAGAGCAAGACAATGTCATGACCGTACTTTTTTGGAATATATCAAATCTGGTATGGAATTCGACCAGGGCCTTAACTACATAAAAGGCTGACCACCATGAAAAACAAATGACTTTCTGCTAGTGGATCATCTATTAAAATATCGGTAAACCGCTATTTCTTTAGTAGAAAAATAGCAAAAAAGTTCAACTTCGAACACTAATATCTCCGAAACTATACGTGTCTAAGGATTTTGTCCCATTTAAAGGTTGTCCAGAATTAAATTATCTACAACATATCAAAATTTCAAGAAGATCGTGTGCTGGCCAGAATGTATGTAATATGTGCGTCGACCTTATAGTAAACCCACGAAAATCAAAAAAAAACTCACACTTTAGTATAAATGTAAACAACTGTACGGTACAATAGAAACGCAGATGTGATATTGACAGCTGCATGGAATATAAAATATCGCCGTACTTCGTCGATTTCGATTTCTCACGGCCCTGGTTGACCTTGGTTCGAAAATTTCCCAGAAGTTTTGCAAAAGAAGGAGACCTCGATTGTGTTATATCTTTGAATATTGTTTAAATTGACAGGAAATTAAAATCGACTCGTGACTAGTGGACTGACGCACTGAGGGCCGGTTTTTCAATAGCGGGTTACCCACGAGTTATGATAACTCCCGGCTTTAGTAAGTGCCAAAATACTCTATGTATTTGGCACTACAACACAGGAAATGATAATTTTTGTCTAAAAATTAACAACTTAAAAATATTTGGGGACCATTTTAACTCGAGGATTATGTTAACCTCAGGGGTATGCCGCTATTGATATACCGGACCCAAAGTACAAAATGGGCTAAATCAAATATTTTATCAAAAACAAATAAACCTAGAGTTTTTTTGTGGTCATGGTCATTTATAAAAATCAACAAGCCTATGGAAAGGATTCTCCCCACTTATTTTGTTATATTAAAAAATAAATAAGAAAATAAAAAGTAACATTTAAGTAAAAAGTACAAGAATTTTTTTGTTTTTTTTTGCTCTAGCCAGGCGCGTAATATTTTTATCAAAACTGTTTTTATTATTTTTTTTTGGTTGAAAATATAATTATCTATCTTAATGTGACAACCGCGTGTCGCTAGCTGCTACGGTTCGTGAGTTACAATTTTTTTAAAAGTTTAATCGCCTCTCCTACCCTGTTGCCAACCCCCACCCCCCCATCAAAAACTAACCAGCTCTGTGTCTGGTGACAAGAAATTTTTGAGCCAAATTTGATTGATAATTTGATGTGAAAATTGTGTTACAGATAGACAGATAGACAGACACTATACCAAAATTTTGTATTTAGGTCTTTTTTGACCCAAATAACTCATTTTTAGTGAAAATAGAAAAACTTACTTTTTTTTGCCGATCCCAATAGCCTCCATACTATACAAGGTGTTTCAAATTCGATGATCTCCAAAACAGTAGGAAATACGAAAAGGTTTAAATTAGGGCAAAGTTACAAATTCCGGATAGTTCCGGAGATAGGCGGAAAAAACCGATATCTTTATTTTTAGTTTTTATTTTATTATTTATTTTATTATTTGCTTTTACGCTGTTCTACAGGCACTTTTTGAAGATCTACCTAATGAAAGGTCCATTTTCGAGATTTGACATTTCAGTGTGACAGGAGCACTGTCAAGTTCATTTTTTCTTATGGACACATGCTTTTTTTTCCTGCCGTTTGGTTCGTAAAGGATGACACATATTTAACAACCTCATTTTGAGTTAATATAAAAAAACATATTTTCAAAATATTAGCTAAAGTTATTTTGTTATAACATAATAATGTAATGTCAAAAAAAGTGTCATTTTAAAAATGTTAAAAAAAAGTACTGCAATCGGCTTTCCAAAATATCTTGAGTAAGTCAAAAGCAAAACTTAAATTTGGGCTGATGATGGTCAATAAACCCAAAACGTCAGGTGACTTGTCAAAATAAGGTTGTTATCTGTCATCCTTTATGAACCAATCGACAGGACAAAAAAAGAATATGTCCATAAGAAAAAATGAACTTGACAGTGCTCCTGTCACACTGAAATGTCAAGTCTCAAAAACGGACCTCTCACTAGGTAGATCATAAAAAGTTCCTTTAGAAAGTTTTAAGCGTTTTTTTGAAAGCTTGAAGAATAAGAGCGTACAAAAATAAAAACTAAAAATGAAGATTTCGGTTTTTTCCGCCTATCTCCGGAACTACCCGGAATTTGTATTTTTTTTTTAGTTTTGAGCAAAGCATGTAATTGCGCAACTTTACCCTAATTTAAACCTTTTCGTATCTCCTACCGTTTAGGAGATCCCCATGGTGAGCATCGAATTTGAAACACCCTGTATATGGGTGGATAAAAATCAAATATTTTAAGAGAAAAAAATATATCATAGCATTTTTAACCGTGAGGGTGCATAACTGACCTGTGTAAGTTTTCTATGAGTAAGCCAAGTTTTCTGAGTTTGAGAGTCATTTTCGAATAACGTCAACTTTAGAAGATTTATAAAAAATACAGTATAATATGATTAAAATAATCATTTTTCATTTACTTTACCATATTAAATTTTTCTAAACAAATATTAAAATATACTTATTCTTCTCTGTACAAAATATTATTCAGACGCAAAAACCGCTAGTGAAAGATTTTTGGCCCAACCATTCATACATTTTTCCATCCACTATATTACATAGAAGATATATATATATTTTTTGATGTGCCTACATTTATGCAGGCAGGTATTATACAATATACAAAGTTTGTGATGCTTTTTCCAAGATGTAAGAATCTTGTTACTTTTCCTGAAGGCTCCGACATCAGCGTGTATGCGGTCGTAAAGACGAAAAACCATATAAAACTTTTGTTTTAAAGCCCGGAATATAAATAAGAAGTTTATGGACCAAAAGTATCTTAGCTTAAGAAGTTTTCAATATTCAGATAAATAATATTCTTTGTGAGTATACTAAACTAAAAACTTAACATTTTAAAAACAAACGGAAAATGGCTGTGGCACTGTAAATCTAACGAAAAAAAAACAAGAGTCTTTTGTATTTCAGTGGAAAATAAACTTCCTGACATTCGATTGCTCACATAGAGCGTGGAACCAGGTGGAACCATAGAAAAAGTAATAGCTACGCGAGAGTGACCGATACTGTGTTATACTTGGGGAACATTGTTTGACGGCGATACGAGCGCAGCCGGTGGCTACAAGAAGGAACTACTTGTGCAGCCAGACGTATAATAAAATAAATATATTGTTTTGGTTAATTTTTTACAGACACTTACTTATTTAATAATAAAAAGATATGAAAAACTTAACAGGCGCCATTTTTACAAAAAGTTTTTTGGACCCTTTAAAAATCTAAAATAGGAGGATCAAATATTAAACATAACAACATTTATTATGTTATTTTCTTTTCTCCAACAAATGTTTTAGTGCAACCAAAGGTTCCAAATTCCCAACATAGTTATTTTCTTTTGTTAATTGGGAAAAAATTTCACTATAAAATTCTTACAGACTTTATAAATGTTTTAACCTATATCTCTTTTTATTCCTTGTATTTTAACCTATTATCTTCTTGCTTAACTCTGTTTAAATCATCACAATATTTTCTTCAGGTACTCGCAAAAATCTGAACCCCAATTTTCGGCACTCTTCAAATAGTCCCATACTCTCTAGCTTTAATGGTAATGATACAGCCTGATTTGAATGGCATTTTAGATTTTTCACGAGGTTGTTAATCCATTATATAGCTAATCCAATAAACTAGCACGATTTTGAAAGTCTAAAATAACCGCTTGCCAGGTTTGACAGACTTTGGCAAGCGGTGGCAAAAACCAGCTGGTACAAAATTAAAATTGTTTGAAACATATTTCGACATTGAAAAATTTTCTCTCTTTCTTTTATGATCATATACAAAGAGATGGACGGGGCAAGGTAGGTGTTTACTTAATACAAGCATTACTTTCACTCTCCGCCGCAATGGAACGCAGTTCCTGCGCAGCCCTATCTTTCTGTTAGTCTCCGTAAGTTATTATGTTGTCTCTGGTTGTCGATAGGGCTTTTTTTTCGGAAAATGCAAGGGTAGGGTCGTTATATTAGGGACTTATCGGTACACAAAGTCGGCATAGCCTAACTCGGCACTATTTTTGACAGTTCCGCACGAAGATTAAAAGGACATTTTTGTCATATAAACATGTCATCTAAACATGCTCATATTGTGCCATCCATAAAGTTGACAAATTAAAGTTACTGCCCTCCTTTATTAAATGTAGCCTGAATAATATGTTAAGGCAACATTAGTTTGACAGCACCGTGATCAAAAAAGCTCTGGCTGAATCGCCCAAATCTAGGTTTTGCGCCGTCCCATAACAGGTGTGTAACCTAACAAACCAGGAGGTGGCGGCCATATCGATGGAACGTATTTGGTGCTCGCTAATTCGAATTCATTCCGAGGTTGGTTAAACGCTACCAAAATACTCTAACGAGTAGGTAGGTAGGTAGGTAGGCCTGATCATATTAAGCGTTTTGTCGCTTCGTAGGCGCCATCTCTAGGCAACCTTTCTCGCGGTGGGTTGACAACTTTGGTTCGGAACGGTTGAAGTTAAAAGACAGATTTGATATAGAAGGCTCGTGGCGTAGTGGTAGAGTATCAGACTCTCACCCGCGCGCGTCCAAAACTGTTTTTTTTTAATTACAGGTAAATACTCGCGCCGACCCGCCCGTCGGCCGACACGTGCCCAAGCGGTCATGGGCGGTATACATGCCGCGGCGTCCCAAGTTCCATCCAGCTGGCTTCCGAAAAATTATAAGAGATGCGCTAGCGTCCAGACCACCTTGTGTTTGTTGAGAAGTGCCTCAAAATATGTAGTAATTGTTTGTGTCACTGTCAAAAATACTGCCGACTTTATTAAAGTCAGCCTATAATGTCCGATAAGTCCCTAATATTTTATAGTTTTTTCGTGCGGAATAGTGCCTACTTTATTAAAGTCAGACTTGTACCGATAAGTCCCTATTTGTATTTTTGCAAGTTTGTCACATAAAAAACCACCGCGAATACTTCATAAAATTTTATTCTGAAATCCTATCCACTGCAAAAAATAAAATAATTTACTTCTTTCTACCACGCACTCGTCTACGTTATATTTCTAAAACTAAAAGCCGCTGGTGTGCATTTCGAGAGCAGTCATTTTAAGCCGCATCTTTCATTATTTCTCTCTTATATGTATATTTTTTTATTTTTGAGCGAGTCTGAAAGGGCTCTTATGCACTTGACAGTTCTTTCGCGTCGCAGGATTTTCGAAGAAAGTCCCAGGAAAATGGCTAATGCTATTGTAGGACTTGCCGAGTTGCGTCACAAACACAATTTGGATCGGGGTCTTTATAAATTGACCAGTAATTTTCCTTTTTGGAGTTGCAGCTTGTGGGTGTTGTGATGATACATATATTAGGGAATTATTTAAATACGACCGCACTGGATAACGCCGACCTTAACACAGACTGTGCAGTGGCGGCTCGTGACTTATAAAACTGATGAGGCACCAAGATCAAATATGTAACAGCCGTTCAAATGAAAAAAAAACTATTCTTCAAATTGCTTTAAGATTTTTTTCATCAAAGAGTTGTTTTCTTCCTAAGAACCATAGAAATACAAACAGAGTTTGGAATATCTGATTTATTGATTTTATAACCTCAAGGGTTGCAATGAAAAAAGGAGTTTTTGCGTTTTTCTATTTACAAAATTTTAAAGCGGCCAGCATGGCGTACTGCGCCATTCTATGCTGCGGCCATATCGATGGTTGCGGCACACGAGAAGAGAATTTAAGCTGATCACACACAAAATGTTCAACCTTATGGAAATATATCTATGTATATGCAATATGGCGGCTCCAAATCCGTCTCTGATTGGTCGAACTGTTATGCTATGTGTTATGCAAGTTTGTGTGTGATCAGCCTTAGGATCGCGAGGATAGAAGATTGTGAAGCAGAATCTTAACAGAGTGGAGAAATAAGGCTACCGAAATGAGTGCTTTATCCATCTTTGATGGAACACACAAAACATTCGTAAAGCAAAGATAGAATAAGAATATTTTTTTTGGGTAAAATTCAGGTAAAAATTACCTTAATTTAAATGCAATTATGTAAGATAATATCTACCTGGTAATTTCCACCAAATTAGTGACCGAGTGCAAAAATAATACCTGAAACTATATTTTCGGGATTATTATAATCCTCAAAACACAATAGGAGAGACCCTCAAAACACAATAGGAGAGACAAAGGGGAGGGATTTACCAATAATATAATGACTTTTTTGACAAGGAGGAGGCGTTACTTTTAACCCAGTGCGGCATGGCAGTTTATAAAACTTAATATAACAATATCGATAGGGTTAATTTCATCTGATTTGTTTTTATAGAAAGTTGTGAAGTGTGTTAAGTGTCCGAGAAAACGTCGTCACCTTCTAAGTGCCGTAATAACCCAAACAGTTTCTGCTATATTTTTGGTGAATATACTTTTGAAAGACACAGAAAACAATTGTCTCCAGTTGTACATAAAGCCTACAAACTGTATTTTGGTTGTCCGATTGGTAATCTAGATAAAAAATGGGCGACACATTTTTGTTGTGCGAACTGTTATGCCAAGTTGATACAGTGGTGGAATGGAAAACCTGTTTCGATGGCCTTTGGTGTTCCAATAGTATGGCGCGAGCCCAAGGATCATGTTAGAGATTGCTTCTTTTGTCTAACGAATGTACGGGGCTTTACTAGCAGGAACTCTACCTTCTGCTATACGACCAGTACCTCATAGCGCAGAAATTCCTGTACCATCATTTCCTCATGATAAAGATAAAATCAGTGGTGTAATTGAGAATATGCCAGAAACAGAAGCAGAAGCATCTTCTGGGGCGGAAAGTCACTCAAATGATAAAGAATCCTTGTCTGCATCAGACCCAACCTATGAGGCTCCTGAACACGTAGTACCGCATCTCTTGTCTCAGGGTGAATTGAATGACTCAGTCAGAGATTTAGGTCTAAGTAAGAGTAAGGCAGAGCTTCTGGGTTCACGTTTGCAAGAATAGAATCTTTTACAGGCAAGCACACATGTAACAGTTTATAGAGACAGAGAGCTTGATTTTGTCAATTTTTTTGAGAAAGATGGCTTCATTACGTCTTGTAAGGACGCTAAAGGCCTAATTACAGCCCTAGATAGAAGAAGCTTCTGATTGGCACCTATTCATATATGCATCTAAAACAAGCTTCAAAGCTGTATTATTTTATAATGGTAACTTAATGTCTTCGGTTCCCGTTGGTTATGCAAGTTTGACGAAATAATCATATGGTGTGCTTCAACATGTATTAACAAAAATTAAATACCAAGATCACAAATGAGAAATTTGCAGAGACTTCAAAATTTTTATGTGGGTGGGATAGTCGTGCTCGAAAAGAACATTTTGTAAGAACAGTCAACCAGAAAATTAACCGTTGGAGAGAAAAATGGGACGAACGAATCTAGCGTTGTCCCTAAAGATGTAATTTTACCACCGCTTCACATTAAATTGGGTTTAATTTGTGAAAGCAATGGATAGAAATGGCCAAGGATTTGCTTACCTCACTACCACAACCTGTCTGATGCAAAAATTAAAGAGGGTATATTTGTCGGATCACAAATAAGGTATCTAATGAAAGACCATAATTTCGACACACTTTTGTCTAGAAAAGAAAAGCGTTCATGGATTGCGTTCGAGAAAGTATGTAATCAGTTTTTGGGAAGACATCGCTCATATAATGCATTCCCATTTAGACTACAATATACAGCAGGGAAGGAGGGAAGTTGTAGGGGACCCAAATATATATATTTTTTTTTTTAAATAAAGTAAAATAATATATAACACCTGGCAACAATTAACCCTCGTATAGTTGGTCGTGCCTTCAAATATCCTTCATTCCACTGCCGTATTTTGATAAATAATGGATCAAACAAAAAAATCAAATTACTCAAAAACGGTGCATGACAGAGAAATTTTGAAAGTAGATCTGAGTTAAGGAGCCAAAAATCATTAATAATCAAGTACCAGATAGTCAGAAAAAAAATTTTTTTTGTAGAACATAATCAAAGAAAAATGTTCAGGCGTTTTTTTTTCGTACGTGAAAATCAAAAAATTATAGAAACATTTAAAGTAAGTTTTTTCAAAAAAGTTGATAAGGCGCCGCCTCACTTGCCTTATCTGACGAGCCGAGACTGAGGCTGTGCCGGGCCCTAAAAGATGCAAATTAGAGAGTTATTGAACGCGCCTCTAGCGAAACGGTGACTACTCGAGTTATTTCTAACCTACAAATATATGCTGCCTGTTTTCGAAGTTCTGTGTTTAGTACAGTAAAATTGTCATAAAGAGGCTAAAATGTTTATATTTTGTTGTGGGGGGGGGGGGCTAAAAGTAAATTCCCCAAGTTTGTGTTTCCCCCACTCCTTGAGAACTATCCGCCATTTTGAAAAACTTTGTAACCGACTTTTCTTCATTTATATATTATTAGTCGGTGGCGAAAAACTCTGAGAACAAAAATATTCAGTTATAATCTCCCTAGAACTTGAATTATTTCCGAAAATGTTTTCGAGGTGCGAATTTTTTGAATTTTTTTTTATAAACATTCGCAACAGAGAAAAAATTTACGGAGATTAAGTCAAGCTTGCGGGAGATTCGGTACGAAAATTTGATACCAAAAATTATTTCCAAAAAAAAATACAAATTTTGATAATTTGGCAAGTTTATTTTGCTTTGAGGTTTGGTGTTTTAATATAAGGTGGCTATTTAATTACTTTTTTGACACTTTGAATGTCTGCGTTACCTATATTGTGGCTGTACACTTATTCATCTATTATTTTTAAAATTCCCTGGTACTCATTGTCATAAAATCATTGTATTAAGTTGTTAATCACACAATATTATAGTACTAGAGGATAGGGAAAAATAGGTGTATAGGCACATGTGTTATATTGGACGCTAGGTGTTTTGTATTTCACTTTCCCTTTGCCCTAGTAAAAAAAACGATTCTCAAAATCCCGAAATGAACACATTTCTTCATACTCTAATAATGTTATACTACTAGAGAGAAGGGAAAATTAATTATTCTCTTGCAAAGTCGATGACAATTTAATGCGGTAAGTATTTAGGTAGGAAACATAAAATCTGCGAAGTTGGCTGGGACTGCTGCAGCGCATTGGTGGAATGACGTTTCACCAATATCTTTTTGTTTTGTTTATTAATTGTTATTCGTCATATTAAATTTTGTTGTCGCAAAGAAAATATCATAATATCATAAAATGAATAGAAAATTTTACCTACGCCTCTGTTGTTATTCTGACATCTGCACGTGACAGCTGTCAAGCCAGGGAAATTATCACTTATTAATTTTTCAACTAGGTCACGTGACCGAAAAAATTTCCGAAAAATTCGGGTTGTTGCCATAGCAAACTATCAAAAACAAGGCATCTGATTGACTTAAAACAACTGGTATAAAATTTTCGTCATAAAATTTTCAACATTTTTGTCCAAGTGTTCAACTTTCTGTAGTTAGTTTCCAAGAAGTTAGATGGTGCCGAAGTTACAAAAATTCAGTTTTAACGTATTTTTTTTTAAGATTTAGATCTCGGAAAAATATTATAAAAATATGTATATTTTTTATAATTAATTAAACTGTCTCTGAGCTACAGCGACTGAAAGTTGGTAAAATTCTTTGAGAACCACTTTCTGGGCATGCATGAAGTCGCGTGTTGTGGATTATATATTATTATTTATAGTGCAAATGAGGTATCAAATTAAAGCTTGTGACGTGCGCTACACAAATGACCCGTTCTGAAGGCATGAAAATTGCCGATAGTATCTGACAGACTGACATTTAGTCGTTAAACTGATTTTTCGTAACTTCAATGCCCTCTATCTTTTTAAAAACTAACTACAGAGAGTTGGACCTCAAACAAAAAATATTGCAAATTTTATACCAAAGATTTTTGTTTCTACATATTTTTGCTTTCGACCAACAGAAATGGAGAAAATCGGTTCCAAAGTTTTTCCCGAGAAGTGGGGGAAACACAAACTTGGGAATTTTACTTTCAGACCCCCCAAAGAACATACAAAATCTCAGTCTGGTTTTTTGTAGACTTCAAATGACAACTTTACTGTACTACCATCAATTATGAAAAACCATTTTTCCAAATTTTGTCCCCTGCCCCCTTGCAACACTTTATAACATTTTTGTAAACTCTTCCCACTCTCTTTTAGCACTTAATAATACTTTTACCCACCCTTCTAACCCCTTTTTAAGCGTTTGTATAAGCGGACAAAAGGACTCGACTATCGGTACCCGACTATAAATGTCAGTTTGTCAGATACTTTCGGCAGTTCTCATGCCCACACACTGGGTCATTTTTATAGGATTTAAAGTTTTTTTAAAAAATCACTTTTTGTTGGTCAAAATAGGTTAAAACTGAGTTTTTCTAACTTTGGCGCTCTCTATCTTGTTGGAAACTAACTACAGAAAGTTGAGCACAAATTTTTTTCCGAATATTTTTGTTCTCAGACTTTTTCGCCTCCGACCCATAGAAATGGAGAAAAAAGTCGATTACAAAGATTTTTCAAAATGGCAAATGGTTCCCGAGGAGTGGGGGACACACAAACTTGGGAGATTTCCTTTCAGACCCCCCGAAAGAACATACCAAAAACTCAGCCTATCCGGATTTTTTTCGACCTCACATTTTATTGTAGTAGTTGTTTTTTTCACATTTTCATATTTTTAAAGTAGTTTTGAGTGATTGAAAAGCACTGGAGATGTGTTGGAAGCTGTGGTCTTGGTGGAGGGTGGAGATGAGGACTTGGAATTTAACAGTGAGATTTACTAAAATGCTTTATTCTATTTTAAAACGGTCCTAAGTTTAAGTGAAATTTTTGGTTTTCAGCTTTTAAACAAACCCTTCTTGAGTTATGGACGTAGTTTGATTTATAAGAAGAATTTTAATAAATTTGTTTATTGAATAATCATTTTAACACAATCTTTTGTTGGAGAGGGGAAATTTACCATTTAGAAGAAAAGAAAATTAAAAAATTTAAACCCACGCGGGGTTTAAATAGTAAACACTCTGTAGAATAAATTAACATTGGGGTTATATGTAACTCTAATTAAAACTTACCCTTGTTAATTAATTTTTCCAATTAATACTTGATGTCACACAACGATTTAGATGAGTAATAATAAAAAAAAGAGTAGATTAATTTTGTATTTATTTAAAAGGTGTTTTTATCTATGAAATGTATTAAAAACTTAAATGCAAGTTTTTTTTTACATTTCTGTCACTGTCGAAATGTCAGTTTAAAAATATTAGCGCTGCGTTCAATCACAAACAGCGAGTTCGGATCTTTTACCTCTGCTTGCAACTTGGCTTGCACCAACCTCTACTGATGAAAGCTACAGCTTTAAAATGAGTGGGCTTTGAGTAAGGAAAGTTTTCTTGACTGAGCTTTCAGATAACCTCAATGTTTTACTTTCAGTTTGTAAATAAATTAATATAGTTGTTTTGGGTATTTTTGTTTGGTATATTTTTCGTGCATAATCAGTGACCTTCACTTATGTTTGTTTTGCCTCGTAGTGCCCTCATAAATATATTTTTTGTGCTGAAAACGGGTTCAAAATATGGCTTTTTTCTGGACAAAATAGGAGGTGCTTTATTGGATAATGAACAACTTGGGATATTAAATAAGGTAAATTAATCCTTGTAAACACGGTTACTTAGGGAAATTATAAGCGAACTTAAATATTACCAAATACCACAAAACAATCCTTTCTGGGGGCTATAAATTTAAACCACTCCCTTGAGGTGGTCTAAAAAATCACCAACTTTATAACCTCAAACACAAATAATGAAGCTATTATGTGCCAAATTTTTGGCGTATTCGTCATTTGCCATTTTGAAACCTATCAAAGAAAAAATAGTTTTAGGGCATTTTCTTCTAAAATATGGTGTATTTTGAGAAAAAAGCAGTTTTTTAGTGGTATTTTGCAATAACAATACAAAATAATTAATAACTTTCTGTCTTTTCTGTATGGGTAAGTGTTTTTTGAAAATTCGCTTTAAAATTTCGTACCCCCCACAGGTGTAAAAATTTAAACCTGTGAGGGGTACTCTCGGGGATACTATTTTAGATCTTAGCAAATCCCACTGTGTGGCCGTCACAACACAAAAAATTGCCGAAAGTAGGGTTAAGGTAAGTTTTGTTGCGGGGATATGCTAAACACAGTTTAAAAAAAAGTTGGTCACGTGGTTTAGTTCATGGTCGTTTGGTCGCCATAGTTAAAGTATATATCCGTACCCAGTGCTTGGATTTTAATTTTTCCAGGCTGATTTCACTTGTCTTTTTAAGTTAAGCAAATTTTGTTTCCACACATTTTTAGTTACATCACGAAATTTCTAAATTATGGTATTACGTTAAAGAAATGGCCTCCAAATGACTATTTAGTGTATCTCAATAACTATTGGATTTAGCAAAAATGTAGCCATTTGGAGGCCATTTTTTTACATTGTGCTACACTTCAAAAATTACGTGGTTTAACAAAAAATGTGACGAAAAAAAATTACCTAAACAAAAAATCTAGCTATTTGGCAGCCGTTTTTAAATATGGCGACCGAACGACTATGATCAAAATAACGTAACCAACTTCTATAGGTGGTTAACAAATCCTCGCAAAAAAACTGATAACTCATGTTAATGGACGATTATTGTCTAAATTTCTTCACGAACTGAAAGTATTAAAAAGCTTATAGATAGGGTATCTCAAAAACTGTTGGACTTTTTAAAAATTGTTTGGAAACAAGAATTTTTTACTTAAAATTAAAATCGGACCATTAGGTACGAACACTAATAAATAAATAAATAAAATAGATAAATATACGTTTATTGTACCAAAATAACAAAATAACTAAAGCTTATACTAGGGTTGGTACAAATAAACGAAGAAATCACAGAAGCTGCACTTATTTGCAGCTTATTAGTGATATGGATATAGGGAGATGTTGTCACAATAGGGTTTTGTATGTCTATAGGTTTTCAAAGTCATAAGAACAAAAATCAAAAATAAAATCGTCCAAAAAATAATAAATAACAATAACAACCTACTGCCAATCTGATTTTATTTGTGAAAGTTTTAAAATCAGATACAGCTCACTCTTATTTTAACATTTTGAAAAATATGACTGAAAAAACTCAAAAATATAAATATTTAAAATTTTTAAGATTTTTATAAATCGTTGAATTTTTTCAAAAATAAATAATCAAAACCAGCATTTCAAAGAAGACATGTTAAGAATAATGACGATCGCAGAGCCGCTTTATTATTATTATTTTATATTATTATTTATTTCGCAATAAATTTAAAGTCATTATTGAACATTTTATAACAAGTGGAAAGGACGTGGCTGTTTACCTGACATCGTTCATTATAATGGCGCACATAAAAGTTTCCTGGAATGAATCACAAATACCAATTTTGAAAAATTGTCCACTATCTATAGTTATTATGAAATGTCAATTTTGACATAAAACACAACCAATGTAAAGGTTTTCCTTTAAAAAAAAACTTAAAATTGTACAATTGGGAAGACTCTGGCAAATGTAATGGTAAAGACATGATGAACCTTAAAATAATTTAGTGAAATACCTGTTAAATTATTTTTAGATATGCTAAAACACACTTACAGTAGGAATACGTTTTTGGTAATTTTAAAGACTGTTAAGAACTTTGATTGAAAGAAATTAATACCACCTTAGGTCTTACACACTTTACCATTTGACCAATTACAATTTTTGCTGTTTTTTGGAGAAATTTTTATTAAACAATTGCCTTAAAAATCTTTCTCTAAAAATCTTTCTCCAGAAATAAAAAGTTTGGAAAGAAATCTTTAAAATGTGAGCAAATTCATGGCATAAAAAATGTGAAAATCATAGTAAAAATTACTTAAACAATAACGTTACCCCTTAAATTATGCTAAAATACCATAAGGGCATTTAAAATAGTGCGTTTTTTATGGAGCACCCCATAATATCATACCTTGGGAAAGCCCGGTTCTAAAATATAGTAAATTAGAACCTTGAACTTTTCGTAAATATTGAAGACCTTGATAAACAATATCGAATGAAAAGCCATTAGCGCAACTTAATAGGATTATCGATAAACCTTTTTTCCCTAGCTTGCCCTGTAGAAAATGTAATAATGATTTTATAGAGTATATGATGTTATTTTTTTATTGGTTTCGATTGTGAATTTTAATACAGACATGAAAAAAAAAACTACCCACTGCCAGTTCTAAATTAGGGTTTTTTCAAACCTATAGGAAGATATTAAAGTCCATTTCATAGCCTTTTAAGAGGTTTAACCAAAATTTTAAAATGTTGACACTTGACCGAGATACAGCTGGCAAAATGACCCTATGTCATAAAAAAAGTTTAGGGCGTCGCGACGCCTAAAGGTGCAATTACACAGACGAACATGCTCAAATAAAAGCTCGTGCAAAAGATCTAAAATTTTTTGCGTGAACATTTTTGTGAGCTTTTCTTTGAACATTTTGTTCGGGTAAATTCTTGAGCAAATTATTGCTATCTGTTTTGGAAACATATTTTTAAAGACGAGAATAAATAAAATTTCACATCAGTGATCAGTGATCTCAATTCTTTAAAAAAATGGAACACCAACTTTTATTTTAAATTTTTGTGAAAAAAAGCCGACGGCAAGCGAAACATTATTATTGGCTATGAGTTTTGTCACATGGATTAGGGTTACTTATAATATTTTTTTCTTAGGGTTTTTCCCGGATTTTTTTGCCCGGGGGTTTTTTTGGGACAACAACCCAGGAAAATTTTTCTTTTCCAAGAAATTTTTGAATTTTTCAAATATCGGCAAAAAACTCAAAAAATGCACTTTTAAGCGGTAATCCGCGCCTCACGACTATGAGGAGTGGTGGGGAGGGGATTTTTTTTAAAACATATTTTTGTAACTTTACTTTAACCTTAGCTTTGATTGTTTTTTTTTTTAATTCCGCACACCAGATTTACCTACTTAGTTTAAGGCCCCAAGGGTTGCTTAAAAACGCAAAAGGTTTATGAAAATGCTGAATATATATATTTACTGTCAATTTAATGTAATAATCAAGGTCGATTACTGACACTGAACAAACAATATGCAAAGGGGCAACATTCCGATTCAAAAGTCTAGTCTATTACTGCTAAATTATATTTTTTAGACAAGGGTCGGGATCGTAGTGTTGTAAAAGTGGGTAATAAACTGGTATTATGTAAATCGAATGTGCTTTTGTTCATATATTTGAGATTTAATAAAATGTAAATAGGTTTTTTCATTTGACTTTATTATTATTGTAAAAGACTAAACTAGGAACTAATATAAAGAGATATGAGTTGTAAGGCGTTTATAACTAACGTATCAAAAAGACAATAAATACCATGAGTACAAAAAATACTCTCACCACAACTACGACCTGTAAATATCTAAAATTTCTCTGATATATGGATGGACATTTTTAGTTTTAGTTTGCGCCCGTCGCTTTTATCATTATGATATGAGAATGCTAAAATGTATTTTCTACTTTTTAGTGCACTTTATATTTTATAAAAGCTTCTTTTTATTTAAAATAATTTTTTAATTTTTAGACTATCATAAATCCATCCTTTCGATAATTCTCTTCCCTAAAAACCCCTGTATGCCAATTTTGATTGAAATCGAACAAAATAAATCTTTTTCTTCCTCCACTTCCCTCATTAGCGGGAGGGGGTGCCTAATAATACCATATTATTGTATTGCCGCCGCAACTATAAATACACACCGAAAACTGAAATTGAATACCAAATTTGAGTTGCAAGATTTGAGCCGAACATACAAACATACATAAATAAATATTTAAAAAATCGGAAACGCAAATTCTACGCGTCAATAAAATAAAACGAATTTCTTTGTTTTGCGTCGGAGAGCCCTTTCTTTATGGAAAGATTTGTTCTAAAATTTCATAAAAAAAAAACTGCGTTGACCCTTGTTTGTTGTCATGTAATTTTGTGTGTCAATGTTCATTTGACCAAAACCCCCTCTCACTAGTCTACGGTTTTTACCTTCTCCTAACCCAGCATCAGCAACAAATAAGTGCCAATTATGGTATACTGGCATATCCCCTATAAAAATCAGGTCAATCGAAGTTGCTTATGAAGTAAAATGTGAATTTCGACATCAAATCGTTTTTCCGTCGGAAAGCACTTAATTAAAAATACCTTGTTTTAAAACTTAGTCTTTCTATTTTCAGTTAAGTTCAATGAATTCCCATAAAACTATAAAATTTAAATTTGTAAGAAATTTCTATACCAACATTTCTTCAAACCAATTTTTCTTAACATTCTCTCCAAAATTTACGTGTGTTTTTTTGTACGAGATTTTGCTCGAACATTTCTTTGAGCATTTTGCTCAAGAGGCTCGTGTAAATGTTTGTCGGCATTTCCACATCAAAGGAAAGTTTGTCTGTGTAAATGCGCCTTAAGTGTGTACCGAGTTAAAACAAAATCACCAAAAATCTTCCTATACATTGGAAAAAAAGATATAAAAAACGCCCGACTATTAGTACAAAATTGAGAAATAATTTGCAGGGTTTTGCATTCGCCTGCCTCCAATTGAGTTTGCTAGTACGACTACACTTCATTCCAAATGTCCAGTTAATTTCTGTGTATAAATTTCAGCCGCCATATCGAAATTGGCCCGGAGGAAAACATTTCTCTGTTGCATAATAAATGTAGCATGTAGAGATACTATAATGGCCCATGGATCGCAAAATTTCTAATAATAATAACTTTGAAAAACAAAGAAAATAATGTAAAAAAACACGGTTGGCCCTGCGCAAGGTCAAAGCCGAAAAGTCTACTGCGCATGCCAGAAGCAGTCTGCTCACGCCCAACTCAGTTTTTGGCTCTGTATTTTTTCCAGGCTAACTTGATTAGGAGAGTTATTATCGCTACGTCATTTTTTCGCAAAATGCAGGGGCACGGCAGTTATAGTGTTTCATAGTTATATGAATAAACCCTATTAAGAGCAGCGGCGTCCTTGCATATTTCTCTTGGGGGGGGGGGCATACCTAATTTTGAAAAAAAAATATGAACAAAAAAAAACATTTTAAAGGGATTTAGCGAGGGTGAAAATAGTACATTTTAAACCTAGGGACTAAAGTGCTACTTTTAATCCCGCGGCTACAATTCGCTAAGACGACGCTTTAGTGCCGAGGTTTATATACTATTTTATGCCCTTTAGGAAAAGATTATTGTTCAAATCACGTTATTTCTACGCCAAATGGTTCGTCGACTACAAGAAAGGGTGCCAAGAATGAAATATTGGCCAAGAGGAAGTGATTTTTCATTTAGGGACTAAAAGAGCCACTTTAGTCCCTCAAAAAGGGATTAAACGTATCTATTTAATCCCTAAAGTGCATAAAACACTTCATTGACGCCAAAATAAGTCAAATAAACATAAAAAACAAAACAATTTTTTTGGTAAAACTTACATTACAAAAGAAAACAAAAAAGCTTAGATCTAAACACTAAATTAACGGTTTAGTGGGTAACGGCGATGCAGTAAACCTTAGTAAGTGTACTTAAATTAAAAGGTGTTTTTAAAATGCGTTTTTAATTTGTAAATGCCAAATTTTGATTTTTGTTTGCGAATACTCAAGGGGGGAAATTGCCCCCCCCCCCTATCTTTAAGTGCTAACAGATTTAATTCCACAAAAAAAGTTAATTTTTTTTTTTGCAAAATAGTTTTTTTTATGTTGTTATGTTATGTTTTTGGAACACCCTGTATGCAAAATGTAGTCTAATTAAAATAAGCGCTGATTTTTTTCCTGCAAATCTTATTTTAACACTTTTGATCTAAAACCAATAATAAACCCACAAAATCCAGAAGCAGAGAAGGCTGGGACCCCCTACCTATTTATTTATGTGAGCCAATTTTCAGCGTGGAATGATTCTTAATTGGTATTTACCAATACATTTCCGCGGATAAAAACGCGGGTCGCTTATTTCTTTGATAGTTTTCAAATACGCCTTAATTGAAAAATGTGCAACAAAGAAACCCATTATAGATGGTGGAAAAAAATTCTAAAATATTAGTAAAATAAATCGTATTTTGTCCAATGATCGCTGAACGGTTTCTTTTCCGAATTTCCGCCAAAAATAAAATGTGAAATCTTGTATTCCGGACGCGTCGTGGTGCCCTATAAAAGCACGTTTGCTAGCATTGATTTTACATAGTGTGCTAGGATATCCGTTGTTTCGTGGAACAATAGAGAAACTAGGAAAATAATAAACAGACTTTACCAAAAACTTGCATTATTTTAAGGTGAGATTACACATTACATTAGTCGGACAATAAAGATGCCGGTCCAGAACCCTGGCATTTTCTGCCAGCATGCCTGACATAGACCATCAATATCCCAATTCGTGAGACCGTCCACTCATGCCAAACAATTGATGGTACACAGTACTAAGGCGGGCAATTTGATGCCACACACACTCCATCTTGCATGATGACTTACCACTATACAAGTAGGCGTGTGTATGTCCGGCTTAAGTGTGGCAGCAAACCTGAACGTTAGCCACTTTTCGTACGATTTTTCATACGGAAAGTTCTACATTACAAGGCATGTTCTTTAGAAATATTTCCACTCTCCAGAAAGTACCTTTTTGTTCAATTTTCCGGTCCCTTGATCCTTTTCCGGTCCCATTTTTGGCCAAGTTGGCTATGACTTCTTGTTTACAGCTTTTAGCTTGTTTTTTGGGCAGTTTTGACACTTCTAAAAAAGCTGTTTTAAATTTGTTTCAAAAGTTTTGTTTACAAAAATGGACTCAGATCTAGAAAATGAGTTGAATCCGGAGGAAATAATAAAAGCTGCTTCAAGAGTCACATACACCGAAAAATCGACCACACATTTTTAATTCTCAAACTAAGAGTATACTATAAATTTAGGTAAATAAAGAACAAATCTAGAAATCTGCCTTTTATGAGCTCTTTTACTATTATTTTGCTTGATAATTTGGCCATGGTTGGCCATAACTGGTCGTCAGTCATCAATGATTTAGCTGTGTGAAGCTAATATGCACTACACTATAATTTTTCTAATATTTTATACAATTTTGCACAAGTTAAAAATACAAAAATCATTTCTAACCACAAAACTTTACTTGTTTTTCTTAGTTTTCGTCTTAAAAACTACCGGCCTTAGCGGCAATGGCTATCTAGCCAACAAGAAGCAGAAAATATCAGGGGACTGTTCATAAATTACGCAACACGGCTAGGCGTCGACGAAAGTGATAGATACTAAAATGTTTTTTCTGATCGTTTGAAAAAAAAAGTACATACGATACACGACCGGAAAGTGTCTTTAAAAGTCTCCGCAGGTTTACAGGACTCGCCTGCGGCTCGCCCTGTAAATTTCCTGCGTCGACCTGTAAAGACCAATTTTCCGGTCTAGTGACGTAAATACCTATTAATGAAACATGAAAACTAAAAAAGTGGAAAGGGTAAAGAAAAACAGATTATATAAAATATGAAGAAAATCCTGCTTTCTCAAAATAAAAGAACGGCAACAAAAAACTTCGATTTTACCTCTTTTAAGAGCTCAACGGTTGTTACCTATAATTTTATTGTCAACAACTGGAAACTAAGGGCGGGCCAGCATATGCCTTGGTCTTTAAGTTGTTATATAAATATCTGTCAGAAAATGGTTACAGGCCTACTACCCGGTCAAAAAAGTCCAAATCTTACTAAGTGGGTCAACAGCTTTCTACAAACTTCGGGGGAGTGACTGCGGATCATTATAGGGCCTTTGCTTAAAAGAGCCGGGGTATCACCGGGTATCAACCAAAAGGCTTTTACTAGCAAAGTGTACTTTTCCCGTAGCAAGCATGTTTACTGGGACCCTTCACAATTCTGAAAAGTTGCGATTTTACTTATTGCCCCATTTAAAATAAAAACACAGCGTTCTTAATATTTATTTATCCCGACGTTGCCGCGTTGTAAGAGAAACTGCGTCATTTTTTACAAGCTTTTATTTAACTTGCAATGTACCTGTCTATGTATATATGTAATTTTTATTAATCTGAGATATGTAACTAGATATGTTTGTTCGGGTGGAATCTTGCAACTTAATTTTGACCAACTTCGCGACATCCGATCGGCTTCAAACTTGGCATGCTTATATAGTTGCGGTGACAACACAAGAATATAGTGTGATGAAAGTGACAGCTCCCCCCTACTCAAAGGGGGTGGAAGAGGTGCAGTTAAAGTACGCCCGATTTCGTTTAAATTTGGTGTGTTGGGGCACTTGGGAATGTATATAACGAATTTCTAATAACATTGATTTTTGGTGATCTTTTGCTAACCAATTTTAACTAACTTATACACATCCGATTGTCTTCAAATTTGGCATGTATTTATAGTTCCGGTGATAATACAATAATATGCCATTATTAAGCACCCCTCCCCCTACGAGGGAATTGGAGGACGGAAAACAGCTAAGTTTGTCCGATTTCAACCAAAATTGGTATACGGGGGCTTTTGGAGATAAGGCATACGAATTTTGAATCAGATTTCGAAAATTCAATATGGCGGATTTAAGATGGACGATTTTCAGTCATGTTTTGCTAACCAATATTAACTGACTTATATTACTTATGACTTCAAATTTGGTATGCATTTATAGTTCCGGTGAAAATACAATTATATGGTATTCTCAAGTACCCACCTCCCTCTGACGAGGAAAGTGGAGGGCGAAAAAGATTTACTTTGTTCGATTTCAATCAAAATTGGCAAACAGGGGTTTTTAAGGAAAGGAATTAGGAATTTTTGTTCAGATTTGAAAATTTAAATATGGCGGATTCAAAATGGACGATTTAGAGTACAAATCTAAAAATTGAAAAATAAATTTTTATTAAAAAAAAACATTTAAAGAACAAGCTTTTATCAAATGCACTCAAAAGTAGAAAATAATTTTTTATCTTTCTTATACCATAATCAAAGCGACGGGCGCAAATTAAAAATTTTAACTTTACGGTGACAAAGAGAGAACTACTACTAAATTTTTCTTCTATTCAAATGATAAAAATAATGCTTTCATCTAAAGAAGTTGAGAACGAGTGAGATTGCAGTGTTTGCCGAGCCTTTGAAAATGTTCTTAGGTTATAGAGTAATACAACTGTTTCTTAGCTGAATCGTCGATGTGACCGATATACGATAACTAAAGCCCATCGCTCTTATTATGATATAAGAAAGAAAAAAAATATTTGGTACTTTTCAGTGTATTTAATAAAAGCTTGTTCTTTAAAAGTTTTTTTTAATAAAAATTTTTTAATAACAATTTGTAAGTTTAATATTTTAGAGATATTCTGTTTGACTAGTTTTACGGCATGGCGCACAGTGGTCAGTTTTGATGGTTTAATTGAGCAAAATAATTTTATGCTTACAGCTTTAATAATTTGATACTGGGAGTCAGGAAATGTCATATGTCAACTGACTTTTTTGATAAAATGTCATTTTAGAACTTTGTGCATTATGGAAAAGGTATTTTAATAAGTTTGATGCTTTTCTGGCTTGTAATGATGTTTTCATTTTACTGATTAAGAAAAGTGTGAGATATGACCACCATAATTTGTTTAAACCATGTTATTATACAACATATTATTTAATGTAAATGTAATTAAATTAATAAACACTCAGTGATAATATGTATATTCAGGTTTTCGATCGTTCAGATCCGACAAACTGACCACAGTGCGGCGGAGCTAAATTGCTACTACGCATACCAGTAACCGTCAAAAAGTGTCAAAACTTTTCACCATGCATGTAAAAACAGATTTTGTGTTACTTTTCTGAACAGTGACAGCGACATATCCCATGGCTATCTATGGTTTTGTATGTTAAAAGTTTTATAAAGGTGTGTTAACACACAGAAATAAGGAACACTCCCAGTAAAAAAAAACTATTTTCATTATTAAAAAAAAATCGGTAGGCATATATACTTTAAAGACAGTATATTCCAGATTCCAGGAAATTTCATTGTTCCGGTCAGTCAGTTCACAGCCTGTAATAAAAGGTATTCACGGGGTCCTTAAGATTAAGAATAAGGAGGAAAGGCTTCCCATTTAAAATAATGAAAAATCGAGAAAACTCCACTTTAAGGAAGTGCATTTTATTTTAAATTCAATTGAAGGAAGCCTTAAAAAAGTATGCCTTCAAAAGTTCCTGGGAATTTCAACTACGGCTCACATAGGGATAAACTTGTGAGGAATAAGGTCACTCATGGAGTTTTAATCAAACAAAATTTTGTAAAAGCTAATTTAGGTTAGCCACAATAAAACGAAACGGAAAAAATTATACTGACCGATATGAAATATAAATTATTTTTAGAAACTTTAACAGCAAAATCAGAGAACAATAAAATATACTTCGAGAACATTACAGTAAAAATTTATGATCTCAAAAAGTTTCGGTTTATTAAAGCGTCAAAAGTTTGTTTACTATATTAAAGAGTCTAGAAACTTGTAAAAACTGAAACACGCCTCTGAGCACTTTTTTGATTTTTTGCCGAATAAGAACAAATTTATTTGTAAGGTCACCGATTCAAATGTTTGATTATTGCAACTTGGTCTCCTTAGAAAGAAATATTCTGAAAAAAATAAAAAAAATGTGCTGTCTTAGTTTTTACAAAACGTGCCTTTCATTCAAAGTGATTTTTATAATTGACTCAAAAAAGTATGGATATCACACCGTTTTGAACGTCACTTCGAAATGTCCTGAGCTAAGGTAAGGTCACTGATAGAAGAGAACAGAATCCCTATGGCTCTAAGGCCATAATTTCTCCCCAGATAATTAAGAAAAAAACTGCAACGGGCAACATCTTTTTCCATAAATGTGTCGGGGTGCCCAGGGAAAACTAAACATCAGAATTTTCAATGTTCATTTTAAAATGCTTAATAAATATATCTAAAGGATTTTTTTTTTGAATATTTTTTTTTTCGATTAAAAGTTTTGTGATAACATATTTCTCGTAGATTTCAAAGCCTAAAACTCCCTAGGGGCGTAGGCATAGTAGGATACGCGAATGATCTAATGGTAATAGTCAGGGATGACACAGCGATACATCTTATGCAAAGAGCAAACGAGGCAACAAGACTTATTAACGAATGGATGACAAACAACCATTTAGAATTTGCACCAGAAAAAACCGAAGCCGTTATACTAAGCGGAAAAGAGACCGGCGAAACATTGAGTTGCGACTAAATGGACTCCTCATAAAACCGCAAAAGAGCGTACGATATCTTGGAATCCAAAAAAGAAACCACTAAAAAGGCAACTAAAAGACTCGCTGAACTACAAAGACTTATGCCCAACATTACGAGCAAGAGGAAGTTACTATGCAGTGTAATCCATTCAATCGTGACATATGGTGCAGTGATATGGAATCCAGTACTGCGCACAAAGAAGTACAACGGAAGCTATTCCGATTAAAACAGGAATCCCAGCTACAGACCTAATTGTCGAAGAAATTTTATATGAAGATAACAATGGACACAGTGAAGAAAACAAAGAATCTGCAAAAGAGAAAACAAGATGGAACCGAAATACCGAAAAAGGACGTTGGACGAAAATAATTATTCCCGACATTAAAACATGGATAGACTGTAAACACAAAAAAATGGATTACTATATGACACAAGCTCTAACGGGACAGTCACAAAGCGAATAGGGAAAACGGACAACACTGTCAAAGAATAGATGACACAGAACATACGTTAATTTACTGTCCAAGATTTGAGAACTACCGCCAAACAACAACACACGATCTACAGATAGAGAATATGACCATAGGGAATCTCTTCAAAGAAATGATACAACACGTACCTGATATGATAATTCTCGATTCTAAAAATTAAACACAAAGATGAACGCACCTAAGAGACCAAAAATAGTGAACAGCGAACTAGTGACGTTATATTCCTAAAAATTCTCGTCCAAAAAGAAATTGACAATTATCAAACTATATTATTAATTTTTATATTTTCCTGCCTGACCGAAAAACAAACTAGCTTTCTTTTTTCTAAAAGCCTGGGCACTTCGCCAAGGAAATCAATGATCGATAAATCTTGCTTTCTAAGCGTTTCTATTTTGAGAGAAAAATGCGCAGTTCAAGGGTTGCAATATAGAGCACAGTACTGTTTCGGTTGTTTAAAAGTTTGAGACAATGATGTATTTGAAATTAACTCTGTGCTTCGGACTTCCATGGTCTGTATTTTATTTATACACCCGTTTCGATCAGTACAATTTCTGATCGTCTTCAGGTGCAAACTACAATCTATTCCTAAGGCTACGTACTTATATGCTACGAGAAATCACTCAACCGTGAAGTTTAAGAAGATGGCTGCGCCCAAGGAGGGGCTTCCAAATATTTGGAATTTCAACACTTGGTTTTTCCAGTGTGACTCCTTGTGCAAAACCTTTGCTTCTGTCCACCACATTCGGTGTTGTTTTAACCATGCGTGTTCGGCGATTCTTGATTTCTTTGTTTCACCTCTTTGGGTATTCGTCTGATGTTCTTTAAGCCTAAAAGATATTGTTGTTTTTGTTTCACCTATGTATGATTCACCACACTCACAAGGTTTTATTTTACTAAGAAGGCTTCGAATGGAATTATTATTTTCGCTACTCTCCGAATTTTCTCTGATACTCCTTGAATTTATGTTTGCTGAAATTTAGTAATAGTATCAGTTATAAGTTTAAGGCTGTAACTACTCTGCTGCAGATCCTTCTTAATGTTTCTTATTTTAATTTCCAAGGCATGAGAATTGTTAGAAATTTGAACGGCTCTCTTATACAAAGTTCCTATTATGCCTCGTTTAGTTGTAGCAGAATGATTTAAACCTTGATTTAAATATTGTCCTGTGTGAGTGGGTTTATGATAGGCTGTTGTTCTGATGTCGCTTTCTACATGTTTGACAAGTATATCAAGAAAAAGGGATTTGACAATTTTGCTCCAACTCCATTGTGAGTTTAATGGTGGGTGTTAAGTTATTTAGGTGGTGAAGAAAATTGTTGGTCATTCCCGGTCCAGACAATAAAAGTATCATCAACATATCTTAGCCAGAGCTTAGGTTTATAAGTTGCGGTATCAACCGCGTGTGATTCGAACCAATCCATGTAAATATTGGCCACCACCGGCGAAAGCGATGTACCCATTTGCAGACCGTCATCTTGATCATAAAACCTATCTTGCATAAAACCTATCTTTGACCTGAAAGTAAGAGTTATGCAGACAGCACTCCAACAACTCCCTTCAGCGGCAGGCCGGTACGTTCATAAAGGGATTCGTCATCAACCAGTCTCTGTCTGATAATATCTAGCGATTCCTTTATCGGGAAATTGGTATATAAACTTTTGACATCAAAACTGACCAATCTATCCTTGGGTCCTAAAACAAAAGATTTAAGAATATTAACAAAATGGTTGGAAGCGGTCTTTTCCCCAAGAGGTTTAATAATTTTCAAAAGGAATTTAGACAGATTGCTTGTTGGAGAATTTCTGGAAATTGTGATTGGGCGTAAGGGAATTGCATCTTTGTGAATTTTGGAAAGTCCGTATAGATGAGGAGGCTTGCTATAATGTGCTGTAAGTTGAGACCTTGTGTTGTCCGTAATACATCTTGAATACTTTTTTAAAGTTCTATAAACCTTACTTTTGATTGATTACGTCGGGTCTTTTCAGAGGTTTATAATTTCCTTTGGCAAGTACCTATTCAACTTTCTATTCATAGGTTTCCGTGTCCAAAATCACTGTTGCATTGCCCTTATCTGCCGGTTGCCTTTCGAAGATTCTTCTTGCTTATGTTAGACGTATGCTTAATAGGTTTATCAATAATGGTTCTTACATGAATGCAGCGTGGCTAAAAACTATTTTCCTAGATCGTAACTATGAATTTAACACGATTTAAATCCTTAGAAAACGTTAATCCGTGTGGAGCAATTTTTCCACACGTGTGGAAAAGTGTTTAAACAAAGAAAAATGATGGATATTTACATTTTTGTGGATATTGCTTGATTTCATTCAACTTGAAAGCAGTTTTTTTGGCAAGCAATTGAATCTTTCACATCTAAGTAGCTGGTTTTTTTCAAATATTTATTCATTTATTCAAACATTATTACTTTTTAAAAAAAGTAGGTAAACAAAGTAGTTAACAAAGGAATGACTTACCTGTTAGGAACTCCTCGAAAAGTATACTTGCTTTCTGTACACACCAAAAAAAAATTAAAACAAAAAGACTAAACATAACCTCACCCTATGCCTGCCGGTAGGTTTTTAAAATCATCGATATGCCTGGATGCCAACCCAACCAACAGCAACACAGAGCGTCCGTTGAAATCGGGTGAAAAACTTGAAAAAATAAATTATTTAGCATGTTTTAATTCCTGCTGAGTGTTTTCTTTAATATCTCACGTGACGGGCGCAAATTGTAAATAAAAACAAAAATGAGAAGTGCCGGTTTGACACCACGATCTACAGATACCCGAAAGAACTTGCCATTCCATCTGAATTAGCAGTGGCCAAAAAGCCAATAGGTGTCATCCACGTTAAGTTCCCAGAAGAATGAAAATGAAAACACGAAATTTTTTATTTCTATTTGAAAAATTTGCAAAAACCAAAAAAATTGTGAATAAAATAAAACAAATAATGTTGGGACAGTGTGCGTGAAATTCTCCCATTTCAAGCTGAATTTGACGAAACTGGACGTTGATTTTGGTATGTACGATGACGTTAACTGTCACCATACTTTTCCGCACATGTGTTGCAAAGCACTTTTCCACATATGTGCGGTAAAGCAGTTTTATTTGATTTGTGCAAAATTAAAGACCAATTTTTAGAAAAATTAGTGCAATTTATTAGTGTTCGTAGTAAAAAGCGTACACAACCCGATAGAAAAGTAACTTTCTTACACTCGCGCGTTGTTTCACTCGGCTAGCGCCTTGATCACAACATTTACGCTCGGATGAAATTTGTCACTTTCTTCTCTTGTTATGTAATATACTATTTCTTTTCGTTATTGAGTACAGATCGTTTGTTATAATATATAGTCGAGAACTTTTTTATAGCCCAGTTCTTCATGGCTTTTTAACGGTTTCAGGTTAGTAGCGGTTTTGTTCTGTGGAAAAATAAAGCCACTGCGGTAGGTACATTATGGTTTATTACTAAAGTTTGTTATTGCTTCTTACCCCCGTCTTAATTAATAAAGAGGTTATGTTAGTTGGTGTGTGTTAGTATGAACATTAAGTCGGGAGTTTTAATCATTGGCGTATTATTTTTTTCTTCTTCGCTTCACCCCATTTGCAAGCTAATCAAATTTACTTTTCCTTAAATTTTTCACAAAAAACGTGAGAGATTGAATTTTTTTAAGAATTTTCGATCTTAATTTTCAAAACATATAAAGCTAAAATTTAATAAATTATATGTATGTGTCAACCACAAAACGTGTCAAAAATAGCATTTTTAGAATAATTTCTACAACTGGTAAAATTTTCGAGGGTAATACCGCTATCACTCCCAATGAGCATTTTTGTCTATATAAAAGTTACAGCAAATAATACAAAACCTTCATAAAATAACCAAAAGTTATATTATTTAGTGTTGGTGATAATTTTATAACTCTAATATATCTCTTAAATGAGTAAAAAAGACTTGAAAAACAACTGTTCAACACCAGCTTATAAAAATTTATGGTACATAGTAATGGATAGAAAAACAACATATAGATTTTATAAAACTTCCTTGTGAGCCCTCAAGTATAGAGATTATTATAAAAAGGTTTTACAACTGTTCTAACAACACTACATAACAAATTAAAGGTTTTTATGGATTTAGAAATATAGATTTTCCATCTTTCTTCCCTTTGCTGGTTATGTATTATTCTTTTTCTTTTTACAATAAAAAAATTTATAAAATGATGTTTAGCAATCTTCTAAAATAAATAAAAATGAAAGTGAGATAAGCTGAAGCAGGAATATAAATATTTATATACTATAGTCAAATAAAAGCTGTTTTTCAAGTCATCCTACTCTGAAAATCAGCTGCGGTCCCGTGTGTACTGTATAGTTTTCGAATACACTCACGTAAATTTCATGGGCTCCAAAAATACTTGAGAAAACGTAAAAAAAAATATTCATTGAACTATCAGTTTTTTTTTTTCATACGCGTTTTTTTCTTTCTGGGACAAATATTGAATTTCGTATGTTGTTCTTAACCCTAACAAGCAATATTTCGATTGAAACAAATGTTAAAACCCCATAAATAACGTTTTTATTTAGGCCAAAAACCTATTTTTGTAATCCAAAATGGCGAAAATTTCCGACAATTCTATAAAAAAAACAATACAACTATACCACTGTTTACCTCGACAAACACTATTTTATGACCCTTTTAAAAAATGATGCTACTTGGAACAAAGGGCTGCAGATGGCGCAGTGTTGAACACTGATGATCCGTTTCTGCAAGCTTAACATAGTTACCATTGTTCTCTTTTCCTAAATGCATTCCTCGAAAAATACCCGCCTCCACACACTTCAAGCCCGCATAACTGTCAGAGGTAACTATCTCAAGAATATAGTTAGATTGCGGGGTCGAAGGGTGTACAGGCGAGTATTTTCCGGGGTGTTCACATTTGCCGCCGACCAGCAGTATCAGCGTATGCGCCCGACGTTTCACGGTGCGTTTTTGCGACCTTAACATGGTTACTATATTGTTCCCTTTTTCTAAAACACGGTTCCCATCTATGCGTTTCTCATTCGTGGGTCCCCCAAATCAAAACACGTATCACGTGGTCTAAGCGAGATTTGCCTATACAAGTTCATGTCGGACCACGTGATGAGTTTTTTGAGTCAGGGTGACTGCGCATCGGAAACGCTGGTGGGAATCGGGTGTAAAATGCATTCGATCCCGATATCTGTCATCGGCAACTATCTCAAGAAGATTTGGATCTCTTATCTCTCTCAGATTGATGTAATTAAAACAAGATAATAATGGTATGGTATCTCGCAAAAACGCGCCTTTGATGTCGCAAAAACGCTCCTTTTGATTTCGCAAAAACGCGCCTTTTGATGTCAGAAAATTAACCTTAAAAAATCTTGTTTGTTTTGTTCTTAAAATTGCCAAAATAAATTAAAATTGTTTTTTTTGTTCTAAAAACAGTTGTATTATAATCACTGTATAAAGAAATTAATAACAACATTATAGAAAAAACCTTATGGGCAAAAAAGGTTTATGAATGAGTTCATAAGAATATTACAGACACCAATTTATATAACTATTGTGTGTGAGTTACCAAGTTTTTATAAGTGTCTCTCGAAATATTTTCAATCTTATCTTATATAAATTTGTTGTTGGTTAATTAAGTTTTATAAGTGGGTTGATAGCAACATTTTAAAAACCAATCTATTATATATCTTTAATTGATAGTTACTTACGGTTTTATAGGTGGGTTGACAGAAAGATTTCAAACACCAATTTATATAACTTTTGTCACTGATGACTTATATTTTTATAAATATGTTGGTGGAAACATTGTTAACACCAATTTATATAACATTTGAACCGATGACTTTAATTTTTATAAAGATGTCCGTGGAAATATTGTTAACGCCAGTTTTATGTTACTTTAGGGTACCATCAATTTAGAGCCTTTAATAAAACAAATATACAAACTCAATTCTTGTAGGAAACTTCTAAATACCCTAGGGTATCAATGGAACCCTCTTTATAATAATTATATAAATATCTGTCACCAGAAGTTTCTGAAAATGCTCATTGGGCTTGCACTTGTGTTTTCTATAATTTGCAAAGAA
Source organism: Oxystoma pomonae (assembly GCA_963921995.1). NCBI lineage: Eukaryota > Metazoa > Arthropoda > Insecta > Coleoptera > Brentidae > Oxystoma > Oxystoma pomonae. The sequence continues at coordinate 22,436,335 of OY998164.1, read as the reverse complement.
AATAAGCTAAGTTGAAAATAATTTGGTTAATTTTAAATATCGAGTATCGACTGGTATTTAGGGGATTATTTAATGAACAAAAACACGTTAATTTATTCCTCTCCTAAAAAAAAATCGGAAAAAAATTATCAGTATAGTTCACTTGACGTAAGGTAAAAAATTATCGCTGTACTTCTTCACGAAAATCATTTTTGTCTTAACTTTAATTATTTAAAACTTGTAATTAGCATAATTTTGTCAAAGATTTCGCCCGCGGCGTATTTTAGAATATAATTTGTGCAACAAATCTCAAATTGAGACTAGATCCACCCAAGAATTTGCACAACACTATAAAACTGAAAATAATAAAACATTTCATAGATTTACAAGCAATTTAATAGTACATTATAAACCTAGGGAGTAAAGTGGTACATTTAATCCCGAGACAAAAAGTTTATAGCCTGACCGAAGAAAGGGCTATAATTTGTTGAGGGATTAAGCATCACTTTACTCCTGAGGTTTATATACTATTTTATGCACTTTAGAATAAGCAGAAAAGTAAAAAAAATAACTATATTTTTTTATTTATTTTTCAAAAAATCGCACTCTGTAGACAAACCGCCACATGTACCTCCTAGGAGAAACGAAAAGGTTTGAATTAGGGTAAAGTTGCGCAATTTTATGCTTTGCTCAAAACTAAAAAAAAGTTTACGAATTCCGGATAGTTCCGGAGATCAGTGGAAAAAACCGAAATCTTCATTTTTAGTTTTTATTTTTCTGCGCCCTTATTCTTAAAGCTGTCAAAAAACGCCTAAAACTTTCTACAGGCACTTTTTTAGGATCTATCTAGTGAGAGGTACGTTTTTGAGAATTGACATTTCAGTGTGACAGGAGCACTGTAAAGTGAATTTTTTCTTATGGACATATCCTTTTTTTCTCCTGCCATTTGGTTCATAAAGGATGACAGATAACATTTTGCAAGCTTATTTTGATAAGTCACCAGACGTTTTAGGTTTATTGATCATCATTAGCCCAAATTTAATTTTTGCTTCTAACTTACTCAAAATATTTTGGAAACACGATTGCAGCACTTTTTTTGACATTTTAAAAATGACAGTTTTTTTGACAGTTTAGAAATGACAGTTTTTTTGACATTTTGTTATAACAAAATAACTTTACTTAGCATTTTAAAAATGCGTTTCTTTCTTTGTTTTTTAATTTTTGAATTTGCGCTGATGATGGTCCAATAACTCAAAACGTCAGGTACTTGTGAAAATGAGGTTGTAAAATATCTGTCATCCTTTATGAACCAAACGGCAGGAGAAAAAAATCATGTGTCAATAAATAAAAATAAACTTGACATTGCTCCTGTCAGAATGAAATGTTAAATCTCGAAAACGGACCTCTCATTAGGTAGATCTGAAAAAAGTGCCTGTAGAAAGTTTTAAGCGTTTTTTGACAGCTTTAAGAATAAGGGCGCAGAAAAATAAAAACTAAAAATAAAGATTTCGGTTTTTTTCGTCCATCTTCGGAACTACCCGGAATTTGTAAACCTTTTTTTTTGGTTTTGAGCAAAGCGTCAAATTGCGCAAGTCAGAGACCTTTCAACCTTCGTGTGGAACTGTCAGAAATAGTGCCGAGTTAGGCTATGTCGACTTTATGTACCGATAAGACCCTAACAGTCTGAGAAAACCATTATATTCTTAATTTTTGTGAAAACTTCGATCTTTATAAGATATTTAGTAGATCTGGGGGGGGGTTAAGCCCCCCTCCACTGGGTACGCCGGTGATTAAGTTGAAATTCGGTAACGGGCAATAGCTAGTAACAATATAAATCGTTTGGTCATATAAATATAAAGCCTTTAAAAATTAAAAAAAAATCAAGTCAACAGCCTATTTATACATGCAAAATGTGTATAATATGTGTATATGTGTCTGATAGTAACTAACTTATTGAAAAATAATGTGTAATTTTGTAAAGTATTTTTTAAAGTACATTCAGTACACAGAACAAAAACTTTCAATTGGCAAAAGTTATATAACAGACTTTTCTAGATTCCATCTAAGAGCATTCCCTTCCCATCTTATTATTAAAATGATAATCTTGTTCACGTGCAACGACAATTGCACAAAAGAGGAAAAGTTTCCAAACAAAAATTGTTTAACAGCGAAATATTCTTCGGCTTTCCTTTGCGTGTTTGTTTGCTTACTTTGAGTCAGCGGTATACGAAGACAATTTATTTAAATATCGAATTTGTTTTCGGTTTTCTTAAACTGTTTTTTTTAACATTTTTTTTCCTTCCGGGGCCTGTATTCTAGATTTGATAGGAAATTCGATAGAAAGGAGTCCTCTCTCGGCAGGTTTTTAAAATCAACACTTTTTCGGGTTCAGTGGCATCGACTGATGGACAGGTGAATAGTGACGTCATCATTAATTGTCAGATGTCAGATTGACCATCGAGCACCGAATAAAAAATCCCCAATTCTGAACTTCTGCTCGGGACATTCTAAAGTGCAATGGAACTTAAAATCCATTAAAATATATTTGGCCACGGTTTTGACGACATACCCCTCAATCTTATAATATCCATCCACCATCAGAGGAACTGGTTTGTTAAGAAAATCTTTATGGCCGTTTGTGCAGCCCCGACTCCTTTTAAATTTAGTCCCATCTCTGGTTCACCATAAAAATAAAAGATACGATAAAAGAAAACGAAAAAACAGTTGATATTCTGTGAGGTTAAATAATCCATCAAACCATTCCCACCGACCTTTGGTTGGGACCGGTGGATTTAAAAACTCGCCCAAAATCTCACGAGTTGCGCGGAAGCCAATAAACTCGACGCCACTTACCACATTTTGATTGAAGCATCGCTACTTCTACAGGGTGATCCATTATAACCCAGCAAACAAATCTGTTATATTAACATAGTATTTATGTAAATCTAAAGTCAATACGCAATATTTACATAATAATAATAATAACACAAAAAACATGTATTCTTTAAATGAGACACCCTGTATATTCCGGCATTTTTGAATTCTCCCAAAAATCTACTTTTTAAAAATGCTACACACTGACTATTTTATATTGTACGGTTTTCAAGATATTCACATTTAAAATTTAGAAATATCATTTTTAAAATATTCCTAACAGTATTTATTTGTTTTTGTGATTCCATGGCCTACTGTATCCACTGTATTTCACAACCACTTGCGACTAATACAAAGTATTTGCTATGAATAGAAATTTAAATAGATAAATAAAAGAAGTAGATTTTTGGGAGAATTCAAAAATGACAAAATATTTAAGTTGTCTCATTTAAAGACTGCATGTTTTTTGTTACACTCTGTACATGACTTGAGGAAAATTTTAGTTACACTATCAGAGAAAACTTTGAAAAATAGTTCTTTTAGCCAATTTTTGTTTGAACCGTTTATCACGCTTTGTTTAGCCTCTAGATGGGGGGGGAGACTTATAATGGATCACCCTGTACCAATCAGTAAAGTGGTTCCGATAGGTCGCAATATTAGTAATAATTTAAACTAAACAAACAAAGATTTAGAATAATGGAAAATATGCAATATTTTTAACTGGAATTTCCCAAATTTATATTTTTTTTCTATCCTAAGCCTACGATTAGTAAGACTTATCTTAATAACGGTTGCCGCGTAGAAAGAAAAACAATTTTCCATAAGACCAATGTGTAAAACGAGTAATAATAGTTCAGATGGTTCTTTGTTTAACACATACTCATAAAGGATTTTCGTTTTACAATTGGTCCTGGTTCTGGTTGAACAAGAACCGCAACCGGTCCTTTCGTTTTAAAACAATGACGTCACAATTGCAACCCGGTTATGAAATTTTAGAACCAGGCTGGGAGGTTGGTTCGGTCCTTTGGTTGTAAACATAACCCCTAAAATTTTGCAAAATTATAGATAGTCTTTTTTCGAGTAAAATCAAAGATATCCCAATGAGCATTTTCAGAAACTTCTGGTGACAAATATTTATATAATTATTATAAAGAGGGTTCCATTGATACCCTAGGGTATTTAGAAGTCTCCTACAAGAATTGAGTTTGCATATTTGTTTTATTAAAGGCGCTAAATTGATGGTACCCTAAAGTAACATAAAACTGGCGTTAACAATATTTCCACGGACATCTTTATAAAAATTAAAGTCATCGGTTCAAATGTTATATAAATTGGTGTTAACAATGTTTCCACCAACATATTTATAAAAATATAAGTCATCAGTGACAAAAGTCATATAAATTGGTGTTTGAAATCTTTCTGTCAACCCACCTATAAAACCGTAAGTAACTATCAATTAAAGATATATAATAGATTGGTTTTTAAAATGTTGCTATCAACCCATTTATAAAACTTAATTAACCAACAACAAATTTATATAAGGTATTTTTCCTGGAATGTGTAGTATGCTGGATCTCCCGAGGAATGCATTTAGGAAAAGAGAACAATGGTAACTATGTTAAGCTCGCAGAAACGGACCATCAGTGTTCAACACTGCGCCATCTGTAGCCCTTTGTTCCAAGTGGCATCATTTTTGAAAAGGGTTATAAAATAGCGTTGAGGAGGTAAACAGTGGTATAGTTGTATTGTTTTTTTTATAGAATTGTCGGAAATTTTCGCCATTTTGGATTACAAAAATAGGTTTTTGGCCTAAATAAAAAGGTTATTTATGGGGTTTCAACATGCGTTTCAATCGAAATATTGCTTTGTTAGGGTTAAGAACAACATACAAAATTTGTCCCAGAAAGAAAAAAACGCGTATGAAAAAAAACCTATATTTAAATTAATATTTTTTTTCCCGTTTTCTCAAGTATTTTTGGAGCCCATGAAATTTACGTGAGTGTATTCGAAAACTATACAGTGCACACGGGACCGCAGCTGATTTTCAGAGTAGGATGACTTGAAAAACAGCTTTTATTTGACTTTAGTATATAAATATTCATATTCCTGCTTCAGCTTATCTCACTTTCATTTTTATTTATTTTAGAAGATTGCTAAACACCATTTTAAAAAATTTTTTTATTGTAAAAAGAAAAAGAATAATACGTAACAAGAAAAGGGAAGAAAGATGGAAAATCTATATTTCTAAATCCATAAAAACCTTTAAGTTGTTATGTAGTGTTGTTAGAACAGTTGTAAAACCTTTTTATAATAATCTCTATACTTGAGGGCTCATAAGGAAGTTTTATAAAATCTATATGTTGTTTTTCTATCCATTACTATGTACCATAAATTTTTATAAGCTGGTGTTGAACAGTTGTTTTTCAAGTCTTTTTTACTCATTTAAGAGATATATTAGAGTTATAAAATTATCACCAACACTAAATAATATAACTTGGTTATTTTATGAAGGTTTTATATTATTTGCTGTAACTTTTATATAGACAAAAATGCTCATTGGGATCTTAATAATATTTTAAATGAAGTCATTATTTTAGAACCACTGTCAAAATTTATGTCAAAATAATGTCAAGCAGAACCAGGACCAATTCTTAAATCGAAAATCCTTTTTGAGTTGCTTGAAGGTGAAAAAGATGCCACTTAAAAATGGCGTCAATTATTAAGTAAAATATGGCGTCAGTAATTTTTCGCTGTTGACAGTAACGGCTTTACTTCTACAGTGCTTTTGACTACGTGGTCAGCCTTCATTTTATTAGACACTTAAAGTAAATACTTCAACGCATCGGTATCGGTATACCTAACGCGTTCAAAACAAAGTCAAAAGACACTACATTTTTCACTTGTTGACGGCATGTTTCGATCGAGGCCTGCTTTTATGATGGATGCGATGGCAGAACACACAACTGACTCCACTCGTTGCGTACGGATAGATGTACGTACCGTTACGGACATACCAACGTACGCAACGGTTGCAATCAGCTGTTCAGGCCTCTTGGCTTTGTTTCGAACGTGTTAGGTATAGCGATACCGATGCGTTGAAATATTTACTTTAACAATGAAATTTACTAAGATCTAAAATAGTACCCCCCACAGGTCTAAATATTTACACCTGTGGGGTGTACTAAATTTTAAAACCAATTTTCAAAAAACACTTACCCAGACAGAAAAGACTCAGAGTTATTGACTATTTTGTATTGTTATTGCAAAATATCACTGAAACTGCTTTTTTCTCAAAATACATCATAGTTTAGAAGAAAATGCCCTAAAACTATTTTTTTTTGACAGGTTTCAAAATGGCAAATGCAGGCGAATACGCCAAAAATTTGGCACATTATAGCTTCATTATTTGTGTTTGAGGTTATAAAGTTGGTGATTTTTTGGACCACCTCAGGGGGGTGCTTTAAATGTATAGCCCCCAGAAAGGATTGCTTTGTGGCATTTGGTAATAAGTTCGTTTATAAGTTCCCTAAGTAACCGTTTTTACAAGGATTAATTTACCTTATTTAATATCCCAAGTTGTTCATTACCCAAAAACTCCTCCTATTTTGTCCAGAAAAGTGCCATATTTTGAATCCGTTTTCAGCACACAAAATATATTTATGAGGGCACTACGAGGCAAAACAAACATAAGTGAAGGTCACTAATTATACACGAAAAATATACCAAACAAAAAAACCCAAAACAACTATATTAATTTATTTACAAATTGAAAATAAAACATTGAGGTTATCTAAAATCTCAGTCAGAAAACTTTCCTTACTCAAAGCCCACTCATTTTAAAGCTGTAGCTTTCATCAGTAGAGGTTAGTGCAAGCCAAGGTGCAAGCAGAGATAAAAGATCCGAACTCGCTGTTTGTGATTGAACGCAGCGCTAATATTTTCAAACTGACATTTCGACAGTGACAGAAATGTAAAAAAACTTGCATATAAGTTTTTTAATACATTTCATAGATAAAAACACCTTTTAAATAAATACAACATTAATGTACTCCTTATTTTATTATTACTCATCTAAATCGTTGTGTGACATCAAGTATTAATTGGAAATATTAATTAACAAGGGTAAGTTTTAATTAGAGTGACATATAACCCCAATGTTAATTTATTCTACAGAGTGTTTACTATTTAAACCCCGCGTGGGTTTCAATTTTTAAATTTTCTTTTCTTCTAAATTGAAACTATAGTCTTAAATCCAACAAAAGATTGTGTTAAGATGATTATTCAATAAACAAATTTATTAAAATTCTTCTTATAATTCAAACTGTGTCCAAAACTAAAGGAGGGTTGGTTTAAAATGCTTAAAACCAAAAATTCCACTTAAACTTAGGACCGTTCCAAAATAGACTAAACCCTTTTAGTGAATCCCAACGTAAGTGTCTAATATCTTAAATTTTATATATTATTATAATTGCAATCAAAACTAAAAGTATTTTCGCTTGTTTTATCTATGAAAGAACAAACGGCCACAACGGAGTTTTGTACTGTTTTCTGATAAAACCATGCGGTTCTTTTTGAATGCGTTTATTTGCTTTCCTTTCGACCGCACGAATTCGAAAAGTTGTGCCAGCCAGAAAGAATAACATAAAATTATGCAGATATCGTGGTTTCAACTTTTCGAATGTTTCCGAAGAATTATTTTCTGGCATGTATTGCGAAAGAGCATACTGATGGTTCTTGTGGGAAGTTTTTTTTTGGAATTTCCAATATATTTTCTGGAATAAGTTGTAGTTTACATTTTTCCCATGATATGGGGGAAACTTGAAAGATAGACGCAAAGTGTTTGGTATTTTTAAAGAGCTTATTTTTTAAGGATTCAGGAAATTTGATAATATACAAGGTGTCCAATTAAAAAAAAAGTTAAGTTTGGGTAATATTTAATTTTTGGGACACCGTGTATAAAATGGTATATATTTTTCGAAACTGTTTTGTTTCCTAAAATGATCCTATTTAAGTTTTTTTTAAAAAAATTATTGTTCTTCCAAAAAACCCGTTACTCCAGACTTTTGCCAAAAAGACTCATGAATTAAAAGTGTATAACTTTTTAATTTCTTAATCGATTTAATTAAATGATACCTTCATATGTGCAGAAAGAATAACTTTACGAGTTTTTATGTTAAATTTTGAACTGAATTCAAAAAGCATGGAGTTTTGTGGCCCACCCTATATCTTAGCATTTGGAAAGCAGCTGTCATAAATCTGTCATTTTCAGGTGCCGTGGGCGGCGACGATGACGGAGACGACAAAGAAAAGGAGGAGGAGGCAGAGAGGGAGCGACTGGAAGCCATCCGCGAGGCCGAGGAGAGGCGGAAGGAGAAACACCGCAAAATGGAGGAGGAGCGGGAAAAGATGAGACAAGAAATCAGAGATAAGGTCAGTACATCAGCTAGGAGAGCAAATTTAACTTTTTGGCATTGGTGTTGGTATCTCCAAAACGAAACGTCGCGTCGAATTAAAATTTGCAAAACACTGTATTGCTCCGAAAATATTTTTATTAAAAAGTAAATTATCTATTCCGGAAATTGTCGATTTCGAAAATTTTTTAACTTTCCTTCGTAGCTCAAAAACTACACCCTAAATCTGTTAGTGAAACTGTATTCCAAAGTTTAAAAATATAAAAAATATAAAAAAATATAATATATATATATAAAATAATATAAATAAATATAAATATAAAATAAATATAAAATAAATATAAATAAATATATAAATATAAAAAAAAATAAAAACCGCGGGTTATAATAACCAAAGAAATTAAAATAAACTAGAAACCGCATAAAAAACATTAGACAAATCACACATCAAGGCTGAAATTCCAGAAATTTAGACCGCGGTTACCAAGTTTTCCTAATTATCCCTTATTTTATTTCCTATAATTACGTAATATTGCAATAGGTAGCGTAAATGCAATATATTATTCTAATAAAGTAGATATATATAGTGCCGAAAAAGCTCAGTTTAGAAACAATTAGTGAAATCAGTATTAGGACATTTACCCCTGACAACCAGGGCAAAAAGGTTATTGATCCGACCGATTTTGCATTTGTTATTGTTATATTTTTGTTTTAAGACTTATCAAAATGCATAAGAAGTGTGCGTTAGGTGAAAAGAGTTCCGAAAAGTCGCCGGAACCAGAGATCTCTTATCCAACGAGATGCGACAGTCGGCGTCTGCACCTTTGAAGTTGGGGGTCCCGTGTTTCGTGACCTTGATTTCGTATCGCTGTAAATGAGTGTTAGACCCGCTCCGACTGGCTCGTCAGATTTAATCCATGAGCCGAAGACGAAAAACCGGTTTAAATTTTTTATGTATTAATAATTAATTAGCTATACGTAGATAAAAAAGCAAACGGATTTCTTAGAGAAGGGGAACAGAAAGATATGTCAAATAAATTTCAAGTAATTTTTTAAATTCGGTATATTATTATCATTATTAAAAAGAAAATAACAAATTAACGATAATTAAGTATTTTAAAATATTAATCAAAAATATTTGATATAAAATAATTTAAATAAATTGTAGAAATACCAAACATACATTTTTTACAGGTGAGATAAAATTCTGATTTTTCTATTTTTTTTAATTTGACTTAATATCTCTATTGTTATATTTAACGGTATGAAATTGTTTTATTAAGCTAATTTTCAGTCAAAACCTACAACTGCTTACTTTAATGTACTCATTAGGTTGCCTAAAACTTATCTTATATATTTTTTATTAGTTTTTCAAACCAACCAAAAATTTTCTTTAACAAGAATGCGCATACATTATTATAAGTAATCATTTAAATATGTTAAAGAGCTTAAAAAAATATGTGTACCTATACTTACCATTTTGTATCTCTAGGAAAAGAGAAACAAACTGATGCCCATACGAGTTTTTGGCACACAGCTGCGATAAGCACACCAAGTGCCCGGCATGATTTAAAATACTGATAAATAAATCAAAACCAAAATGTGGCAAGGACGAGGTCAAAAATAGAAAAACTCTTAACGAATAAGCGTGCACCAACAAAATGCGAAAATCTCTTGGCCTACTCGGACCAATAAATCAACGAGCGGGTCAGGAAGTTTTGAAGCTTAGACCCGCAGACCCGATCATGCGCATAAAAAAACGGCTTGCTGACTGTGGCATCTCGTTGGATAAGAGATCTCTGCCGGAACTATCTTTTCATGGGTAAACAATGAACACATCTGTATGAAACCGCAACATTTTAAATATTGCTTTAGAACCAATCGGAACACGACTCTACAATGTTGCCATAACTGTTCCTCAGCAATTTCCTTAGATTTGGTTACTGATTTGGAAATTTTTTTTTCAATATACGAAGTGCTATATATAGGGACATCCTCTACCGATGTCCAATTTAGAAACACTGTTTTTATTTTTTTATAGATAATTGTTATTAATAATTAATGTTAGCATTTTAATCAAGGCAGAAGATTAACCGCTCTTAAAGAAAGCGTTTCTATATTGGATTCCGGGAGTTTTCTGCGGCACCCTCTATACCTATATCTGAAATCGCTCTATTCCACAAAAACTTTCATTACCACGGGTGCCGGTGATGAAAAGGCAAGCAATTATTGTCTAGCCGTCAAAACTGTCAAAATTCAGCGAGAGCGTTCGTTTTTCAAGTGAATTTGAATGCAAAATGCTGGCATATTTTTACCGGTCACGCTATCAAGTCATACACGAATATCGTTTATTATAACTTCAGTCCTAACAGTGTTGACCACACTGATCGCCAACGAACGTGGCCGTTTTTCTAGTTTTTCGAGAAAATTTTAGTATTTTTTTGGACCCAAATAACAATGTTCATTTTGTGCAGAAAGCATGAAATTTAGCAATCTTATTCTTTAGAAAACTCTTTAAAATTTTACTCGAGGAAATCGATGATCGGATGTATAAGAGCCAAGATGGCGGCGATTTTTTCAAAATGGTTCGCCATCAAAACAAGATTATACTCGAATCCATATAATTCGATAGAGAGAAATTTAAAAAAATGGTTACATTGACGTATGACCTTTATCGTCCTTGAAAAGTGACATTAATTTTATAATTTAGAGAGAACATCAAAATAATTTTTCTAATTGCATTTTTGCTTACAAGGTGATTGAAACTAGTCAAAGTAACATTTAAAAAAAAAGCTACATTATCATCCGTATCTTTTTTAGTTTTCGAGGAAAAAATGTCAAATTTGGTACGATTATTACAATTGTCAAGGTCAACTGATATTCTAAAAAATTTTTGGATAGGTGGCGCTGCGGTCGACGTGGCACCCAAATTACCGATTTTAAATTTGATAAAAGTTCATAATTTTTTATTAGCGTAGAAAAGACATGCATTTTGAATAAAATAACCGATTATGTATAGCTGAGGTATGCAAATTTTTATAAAAATAATTTTAGTTTGATATGGCCATTGATCGCCTAAATTTTTTTAGAGTATGTAAAGAAACAGGTTTTTCAACGTTTTCTTCAATTATTCCTACTCTTCCTAGCGGCCGAAAATTTGGCTGGATGGCGTTGATGACTTCTGATGAAAGCACCAAATTTGATACGTTTACTTTTTTAACAATTTTTTAGGATCGTGGTTAAGAAAATTTATGATCGGATGTACATAAACCAAGTTGGCGGCGAATTCTTCAAAATGATGATCTTAAATCGAAAGTTACTTAAGTATCAAAAAAAAAAATTATCCTTGAATCTATAGAACTTAATGAAGAGAAATTTGATATTACTAGTTATTAGAAAGCAAGCTGATATATTTGTGTCGTGATCAGGTGGGCGGAGCAAAAAAATTACTAGGCCGTGTTTATTCAATGGACCGAGAGATAATATCACGGTCTTTAGCGATAAAGTAAAAAGGCTTCAAAATTATAGGTGCAAAAGGTCTCTAATAACTCTCCGAATCAAGTTAGCCTGGAAAAAACGCGGAGCCAAAAAATTCTCTAGGCGCGAGCAGACTGCATCAGAAATGCGCAGTAGATTTTTTGCGTTTAGTCTGGCCCATGGCCAACCCAGATTTTTATATTATTTTCATTGTTTGACGGTTCAACGGTTGATTAGTAAAAATTTTTGCTAGATTAAAAGTTAATTTTCGAAACGCAGCTGTACATACGGACATAAAAGTCTGAGATTTTCGCATATAACTGGCCAAAATCCAATTCTGAATGTGTAAAGCATGCCTTAGGGGCCAGTCCGTATTATTTGCCAATCTTAATAAACGAAGTTAGTCACCGAGGCCGCGTATTAGGTAAAGGATAGGTCTAAACTTAGCGGTAAACTAGGTAATAGTGCTGATGCCCGGGTGTAACTTATTTAAGCGTCAACTGCCACGCCGCCGCTGTTACAGGTACTGACGAACGCAGTTTTAAACTCAATTTGAGCAATGAGTTTGGCATCGGTGAGCTTGCTGTTTTTTAGGATAGGTTTGTGCTAATGGAAAAAATAACTATTTTTGTAATCCTACCAGTTTCTCTTTTGATAAAAAACGGAACAAAAAAAATGAATAAAAATATAGTTCTACCCTATCCTTTATTAAAAATTCTACCCAATATAGCGCCAAAGGCGAAAACTTACAGAAAAGTAATGTTACATATAATTTAAATAAATTGCGCTCCAGGCGAAAGTTTTTGGAAAAGTAATGTGTGATTTTGGAAATTGTATGAAAATTCGGAGATTTGTTTTGGAGCCGTCGCGTCGCAAAAGGGGCGCACAGTTGGTCTAGAGACGGGTTTTAAGAAAATAAATATACCATCTTTAAAATATAGATTTTTGTTTTCGATACATCGTCAACCACCATTTAGCGTAAAAAGTAAAATCTACTATGTAGCCGTTTTCTGGGGGGCTATTTTTGGAAAATATTCTGGAATATAAACTTCTAAATCTAGTGGCCTTGAAATAAAAAATGATTGAAGGCAATTGAAAAATGCAAAAATATACTGGGTATTCTATTTAAAAAAATTAGCTTTATTGCCATACCCTCCATACCAAGGGGAACAAAAAAAAGTTGTTATAGCGCAAGTTCGTTGCAATTTGCCAAGAAATTTTTGAATTTAGACCTACCCTTTATTTTCAATACAAAAAAAGATACTGAGTGTTCCAGTTATAAACACCCTGTACCAATAATAACTTTAAAAAACAATGAAAATAATTTAAAAATCAGGATTGGCCCTGGGCATGGCCAAAGGTTCAAAATCTACTGCGCATGCCTGACGCAGTCTGCTTGCGCCCAGAAGAGTTTTTGGTTTTGCATTTTTTTCACGGCTGTTGATTACGAGTTATTATCTCTCCGGCTTTTTTTTCGGAAAATGCAAGGGCAGTGCCGTTATAGTATCTCATATTTATATGAGTTTCTTAAATAAGACAAACAAAAACAATATTATAAACTCTGCAGCCCCCAGTGACCCAGCAGACTTAGCATCCTAGGTAGAACAAATTATAATAATTAGGAACAAGGTGATACTTCTTTTAATGTGTAGTACTAGTAAGTACTACTAGTAGTTACACACAGAAATATCTCCACCCCTCCTAAAGCGTCTTACTAAAAAAACTATCAAACATAAAAAAGGATATGCGAATGTCTGTAATAAATGTAAAAATCACGAAAAAACTAACAGGGATTTACTAACATCCAAAATAGTACCCCCCACAGTTCTAAATATTTACAACTGTACAGAGTACTGAATTTTAAAACCAATTTTAAAAAAACAGTTAGCCATACAGAAAAGACACAAAGTTATTGATTATTTTGTATTGTTATTGCCAAATACCACAGAAAAAATGCTTTTTAAAACTATTTTTTTTTACAAGTGTCAAAATATCAAATGGCGAATACGCCAAAAATTTGGCACATAGTAGCTTCATTATTTGTGTTTGAGGTTATAAAGGTGATTTTTTAGACCACCTCAGGGGGGTGGTTTAAATTTATAGCCCCCAGAAAGGATTGTTTTGTGGCATTTGGTAATAAGTTCGTTGATAATTTCCCTAAGTTACCATTTTTACAAGGATTAATTTACCTTATTTAATATCCCAAGTTGTTCATTACCAAATAAAACACCTCCTATTTTGAAGCCGTTTTTGGTACACAAAATATATTTATAAGGGCACTACGAGGTAAAACAATCATAAGTGAAAATATACCAAACAAAAAATCCCAAAACAACTATTAATTTATTTACAAACTGAAAGTAAAACATTGAGGTTATCTAAAAGCTCAGTCAAAAAAACTTTTCTTATTCAAAGTCCACACATTTTAAAGATGTAGCTTTCATCAGTAGAGGTTGGTGCATGCCAAGGTGCAAGCAGCGCTAATATTTTTAAATTGACATTTCGACAGTGATAGAAATGTAAAAAAAACTTGCATTTAAGTTTTTTAATACATTTCATAAATAAAAACACCTTTTAAATAAATACAGAATTAATCTACTTCCTATTTTATTATTACTCATCTAAATCGCTGTGTGACTTCAAGTATTAATTGGAAAAATTAATTAACAAGGGTAAGTTTTAATTAAAGTGACATATAACCCCAATGTTAACTTATTTTACAGAGTGTTTACTATTTAAACCCCGTGTGGGTTTAAATTTTTTTATTTTTTCTTCTTCTAAATTGAAAATTTCCTCTTAAATCCAACAAAAGATTGTGTTAAGATGATTATTCAATAAACAAATTTATTAAAATTCTTCTTATAAATCAAACTACATCCAAAACTCAAGGATGGTTCGTTTAAAATGCTGCAAACCAAAAATTTGACTTAAACTTAGGACCGTTTTAAAATAGACTAAACCGTTTTAGTAAATCCCACTGTCAAAATTTAACTACATATTTTAAAATAATGGACGTACTGCCTTAGTTGTCAAAAAAAAACAAAGTTGAGTTTGTGATAGAATTTTTTGATTCTAAGTTGTTTTGTCAATGTTTCGTTAACTTAATTTGCGCAACTGCGCGAGCCAAATTAGTTTAATTATTTACGCTGAAAATTGCGAAGCTTTCTTCATTGTATATTGTCCATTAAAATCGCCTCTTTGTTGTACGCCAACATAATGTCCTCCATTATTTTGAGCTAAGCCGCTAGCAAAGTAAATGCTTCCCTTAGTTTCCGCAATATCGTAAGTTAAATTCAACATATTTAACAGAAAGATACTTTTATATACCAGAATAGTAAAATTCTTGGATTTTTAATCAAGTTCTTGATTAAACACATTTTTGTGTTATAAGACACTTAAAGTACCTAATTAGAGAATTATTGAAACGCAGTTAGGGCCGGCACTAATAAGGCGAGGCTCTATTTTGACGCTGTTGTCAAATACGCATGCTGATTTGTAAAGGATTTTTTTTATGAAATCGGGTGACGTGGCGGAAGAAAATAAAAAAAGCAGGGTTCAAAGACTTCCTTTTACCGACGAACACCATATTTGTTTGCTACGAGAAGTAGTTCAATAAAAACCCTTCAGAACTCCAAATGCACGGGTTACCATCCAACAAATTCTGCAGATTCTAACCAGGTCTCTCCAGGTCCTCAATCTCCACCCTCCACCAAGATCACTGCATCCAACACTGCATCTTCCCTGCTTTTCAGTCACTCAAAAACACTTTTAAATATGAAAATTTGAAAGAAACAACACAGAATTTCGAAAACAGGGAGCATGTATTTTGTAGGTTAGAAATAAAGTCGAGTCGTCACCGTTTCGCTAGAAGCGCGTTCAATAATTTTATAATTTGCACCTGTTAGCCTGTGTTAAGGTCGGCGCTAAGTAGGCACGTATTTCAATAATTCCCTATTATTTCAACGCATCGGTATCGGATTCCTAACGTCTTCAAAACAAAGCCAAAAGCCCGAGCAAAAGCCTCTACATTTTTCACTTGTTTACGTCATGTTTCAAACGAGGCCTGCTTTTATGGTGGATGCTATTCCACTAAGTGCGTATGGAGAGATATACGTAACGTTCAGACCTCGAATCCACCATAAAAGAAGGTCTCGTTCAAAACATTGCATAGATAGATGAAAAATGTAGCGTCTTTTGGCGTTGTTTTGAACGCGTTAAATATAGAGATACTGATGCGTTGAAATATTTACTTTAAGTGTCGCTATATCTAACGCGTTCAAAACAACGCCAAAAGATGCTACATTTCTCACTTGTGTATGCCATATTTTGAACGAGACCCGCTGTTATGGTGGACGCGAGGCCTGAACAGCTAATTGCAATAGTTGCGTACGTTGTTAGGTCCGTAACGGTACGGACATCCCTCCGTACGCAACGAATGGAGTCAGCTCTTCTCCCATCGTATCTACCATAAAAGCAGGCCTCGATCGAAACATGCCGTAAACAAGTGAAAAATTTAGTGTCTTTTGACTCTGTTTTGAACGCGTTAGGTATACCGATCCCGATGCGTTGAAGTATTTACTTTAAGTGTCTATTATTTAAATTTACTTGAACTACTGCACACTCACTGTTATTAGACACTTAAAGTAAATATTTCAACGCATCGGTATCGGTATACCTAACGCGTTCGAAACAAAGTCAAAATACGTATCTTTGACGGGTGTGATGACAGAATTTCGTTGCGTACGGGAGGATGTACGTATCGTAACGGATCCATAAACGTACGCAACGATTTCAATCAGCAGTTCTGTTATCGCAACCTTCAAAAAAGCGGGCATCGTTCGAAACATCGCATAAACAAGTCAAAAATATGTGTGTTTTGGCTTTATTTCGAACGCCTAAGGTATACGGATACTTATGCGTTGAAATATTTACTAGACACTTAAAGTAAATATTTCAACGCATCGGTATCGGTATACGTAACGCGTTCGAAACAAAGTCAAAATACAGTACATTTTTGACTTGTTCATGCCGATTTGTTCGAACGATACCTGCTTCTTTGACGGGTGTGATGACAGAATCTCGTTGCGTACGGAAGGATGTACGTATCGTTACGGACCCACAAACATACGCAACGATTTCAATCAGCAGTTCTATCATCGCAACCTTCAAGAAAGCGGGCATCGTTCGAAACATCGCATCAAAAAGTCAGAAATGTAGTGTGTTTTGGCTTTATTTCGAACACGTTTGGTATACGGATACTTATGCGTTGAAATATTTACTTTAAGTGTCTACTTTAAGTGTCTATTCTCCTAAAGATGCTAACGTAGTTAGCGAGACACGTGTACACAGTCACACAGTCGTCTTATAAGCAACAAAAAAATACTTCGGATCACACTTGGGAGCAGAAGTTACGTTAGAAGCGTTTAACAGAGCTGCGTTCCGACTATTTCAAAAAAATTATGGTCACGTTAATTTACAAAGGATTTTTTACACTGGTGTCCAGTATTGGTAAAAAACTATAAAGGTAAAGGCATCATTTTGCAGAAGAAATATTAATAAAGAATCTCAATTTATTTTTTCGCTTTTAACAGGCCAATTTGATTTGAATGCAGTTTCTCTAAGATTTAAGCACAAAAAAGATGTTGTAATTCAAATAATACGCCATAAGTTAAAGCCATAAATTTAAAAATTATCTACAAGCGAGAGAATCAAAACTGGCGCGGTGTGGATTTTGCCCGGATTTTCGATTTGCCCGGTTTGTTCTGGTTTCTGGATTTGTGACTTTTTTACTCATTATAAAGAAAACACGACCAAGTTTTCTTAATTTATCATCCAAAACAATGAACAAAACAAGAACTTTGATTTCTGCGCTTTAGAGTTTACCAAAAGTTTTAAAATAAAAAAGAGCAGGTCATTTATTAACTTGTTGTCTTAAGAGCGAAAGCAGTTCATTAACAGTAAGTATAAGCTTACTATACGAACATAGAAAATTTAAATTTTTAGTTATTTCCTGAGAGGAAAAACATAAAAAGTATATTGGATGCAAACATACTTTGACTATTTAATAAAAGACAAGCTGGAATTCTTGTGGACAATCAGGGCAAAATCATACCGGATACCAAAGAAAAACTAAAAGAATCGTATAGCTACATAGAACATCTCTTTACCGATAACCGATCCGAACAGCCAGAAGAATTCTCAAACCAGGGCATAGATATAACACCAGAGGAAGTAAAACACGCAATATCTTCAGCTAAAAACAGAAAAGTGGTAGGGCGAAGTATACACTGAGGTTTTAAAGCTAATAAAAAACAAAGATTCGCAAAATACGCTGGTCAAACTTTTTAACTTGATTTATCGTAGTGGTAAAATCCCTGCTGACTGGCTAAAATCAACCTTTGTTACGCTGCCTAAAAAACATTCAGCAAAGAAGTGTAGTGATTACCCCCTAACCAGCCTAATGAGCCATATGTTAAAAATATGTCTAAAGATTATCCACAAAAGAATTTATCAGAAATGCGAAACCTTTATGGGCGACACGCAGTTTGGATTCGCAGTTCGGGACAAGAGAGGCCTCGTTTGGCATTCAAGTCTTAGTTCAGCGGTCTAGGGATGTGTCGGTGCCAGTATATATGCCTGTTTCATAGATTATGAGAAAGCGTTTGTTCGAATCTAACACGAAAAGCTCATAGAATCGCTAAAAGAAGTTGGTCTAGATGACCGAGATCTAAAGATAATCGCTAATCTATACTGGAATCAGACTGCTCAAATAAAGGTTGATGGCCAACTGTCCGAAGAGGTCCAAATAAGAAGAGCATTACGCCAAGGTTGTATATTGTCTCCGCTGTTGTTTAATATCTACAGTAACAAAATAATAGAGAATGCACTTCATAACTGCGAAGAGGGTCTAACCATAAACGGCATAAAAATCAACAACATACGATATGCCGACGACACTGTCATAAAAGCGGACACGCTGGAAGGCCTGCAAGAGTTGTTGAATCAAATTGCTGCCAAAAGTTCGCAATTCGGGCTTAACTTAAATGTTGGAAAACCAAAATGGATGGTCATATCCAAGGAAAAGAACATCCGAGGCATGTTAGAAGTAAATGGGCAGCAAGTCGAACGCGTGGATTCATACAAATACTTGGGTTGCCTCCTCAATGAGAACTGGGACAACATGCAAGAAGTTCGTGCAAGAATTGAACAGGCCAGATCTTTTGTCAAAATGAAATCAGTGTAGTGTAGTCACGATCTTAATACCTCTCTCCGTATTCGTGTGCTTTGGTGTTATGTTTTTAGCATCTTATATTATGGCATGGAAGCTTGGACACTGACTGACAAGTGGTGTTATCGTAGAATACTAAGATATCTTGGATGGACCGAGTAACTAATGTGGATGTTCTTGCCAGGATTCATGCGCCTGTCAAAAATCCCAAATATACCTGGTAAAATATACAGGGTGTCCCAAAAGTTCGAGTTCACCCTAATATCTCTAAAACTAAAAGAAGCAGGGAAGTAAAATTTCACATAATTAGAAGGTTTACAAAAAAGGAGGCGAAGCTAGGGCGTCGACGATACTTTTTTAAATGAGATATCCTGTATATTATAGAAAATTTAAATAAAGCTTTTCCTTCTGTTTCCAAAAACACCTAATATATTAATATATATATTCTTTGTCTAAATCATTGCTCTTATTCAAAAGTTTTGGTCATTTTATTTAAAAAACTGGAAACAGATTTAAAAGATCTATTCAAATTTTGGAAAATACAAAGGGTATCTCATTTAAAAAAGTATTCGCTACGCCCTAGCTCCGCCCCCTTAAAGAATGACGGCAAATTAGCATCCAAAAAGATACTATTTTGTAAACTGTTTAATTATGTAAAATTTTACTTCCCTGTCTCTTTTGGTTCTGCAGATATTGGGTGGACTCGGATTTTTATGTAAGCCTGTATATACAAATTTCATAAGTTTTTTTAGGCTTTTAAAGTTCTATAAGGGATATTTCTTACGTTTTAAAAAGTTTTATGAGATTTAATGTTAATCGGGCTCGATATATTCTTTATATTCTAAAATTCGATATGAAGTTTATGAGATTTTTGTAAGGATTTACCGTACAAAACGTTTACAGTATTTTATGATCACAAAGTTTTTAATTGTCTCTTTTTAAAAGATTTTTAGGTGATTTTATACACATGATTTTTAAAAGATTTTAGGCAATAATGTCATAAATATTTTTATGAAATTTTATCCTAATTTGATGTGCATAGTTCTGATGATGTTTTATTGGGATAGAAATTTTCACAGTATTTTATGATCAAAAAGTTTTTCGTTGTCCCTCTTTAAAATATTGAATGGGATATTATTTTATTACCACAAGAAGTTTTTCGTTGTCCCTTTTTAAAAGATTTAATGGGATTTTATAAGCATGAGTTTTGAGATTTTAAAAGAAAACATCAATTTTCCCATGTAATTTTAAAAGTTCTTATAGGGTCAAATATTAAACGAAATTCTTTTTAAGTTTTTTATAAATAAATAAGTCAAAAGTTTTAATTTAACAAGAAAATAAGTTTTATTTTACCATAAAACACTTACAGTGGGATTTACTAAGATCTAAAATAGTACCCCCCACAGGTCTAAATATTTACACCTAAACCCATTTTCAAAAAACACATACCCATAGAAAAAAAGATACAAAGTTATTGATTATTTTGTATTGTTATTGAAAAATACCACAGAAAAACTGCTTTTTTTCTCAAAATATTCCATATTTTAGGACAAAATGCCCTAAAACTATTTTTTTTGACAGGTTTCAAAAGGCAAATGGTGAATACGCCAAAAATTTGGCACATATTAGCTTCATCATCTGTGTTTGAGGTTATAAAATTGATGATTTTTTAGACCACCTCTGGGGGGTGGTTTAAATTTATAGCCCCCAGAAAGGATTGTTTTATGGCAATTGGTAATAAGTTCCTTTATAATTTCCCTAAGCAACCGATTTTACAAGAATTAATTTACCTTATTTAATATCCAAGTTGTTCAAAGCATATATTTATGAGGGCACTACGAGGCAAAACAAACATAAGTGAAGGACACTTATTATGCACGAAAACTGTCTCCAATGAAAAAAATCCAAAACAACTGTACCTATTCATTTATTTACAAACATAACTGAAATTATAACATTGAGTTGATCTAAAAGCTTAATCATCAAACAAAGTTTTCCACTGAAAGATCACACTCAATGGTCTCAACTCTGCAGTTTTTATCGGTACTTCGCTAATGGCCATTTTATCATGTTCTACCAGAGAACCGGGCACCGAACAGTTCGTTGAGCCGACATGACTCCTTTGCGAACGCATCAGGGATTCAGGTCTGTTTTTAGCCGCATATTTTTTCATGACCTACTTTGACGAAATATTTTTATTTGTGGTTTGCGATTGCGATGGGTTTGTGTTTGTAAAGTTTTTTCATACTTTCGATAGATAAAAACCCCTTAAATAAATACAAAGTTAATGTAATTCATATTTTATGATTACATATCGAAATGGTTTTGTGACAGTGACTATTAATCGCAAAAATCAATAAACAAGGGTAAGTTTTGATAAGAGTAACATATAACGTCAATTTTAATTTGCTCAACAGAATGTTTACCATTTAGATCCCCCCTAGGATTAAAAAAAACTTCTTTTAAATAGAAATTTTCTTTTTAAATCCAACAAAAGATTGTGTTAAGATGATTATTCACTAAAAAAAATAGTTAAAATTATTCTTATAAATCAAACTATGTCGAAAACTCAAGGAAGTTGGTATAAAATGCTAAAATAGGCTAAACCCTTTTAGTAAATCCCACTGTTAATGTGTTAGATTAGGGCAAAGTAATAAATGCATTTAAGATATTAAGTTTGGTGATAGTTTCAGGGTTCCAAATAATTATTTTAAACAATTTTATTATAATATGTCCGTTTTTTAGACGTATATGTGTGTGTGTGTGATTGTCTTTATTGTTGTTAAACGGATATGACGCATCTACTTACAAGATTGCCCTGAAGATGGACGAATAAATAAGAAGTCCGAAACGGGTAATCGTAGGCTATTTAAATAAAAAAAAAATATTGTGCAGCACTTATCCAATTTAAATATTATTAAATAATTAATATAGTAAAAGTAAAAAATTGGTGCTAGATAGCACGAAAGAAAATAAAAATATCTCGAAAACTGTAGCTTTGAAAGATTTGAACCTTATAACAAAATTTTTGGGTAATATTTACGAAAACCAAAATCTGAAAACCGCATATCAACAACTGCCTTACTTCCAAAGTTGTGATCTTTTTAATATATTTTAACGTTTTTTCAAATAACTCGGAAACTAAAGCTCCAACGAATTTGGACTTTATAACAAAATTTGTAGTCCATATTTATGGAAACTTAAATCTGTTAATCAGTTCATGGTCAGCCGATAGAGGATTATTGTACCAAATTTCGTTAAAATCGATTTTCCCATATTGGTATGGTGAACTCAAAAAATGGCGTCTGTGAGCATGGACAGTCCTCCATACAAAAATATATTATCATACATATTTTTTTTTAATATCGCTAAAACTACGGATCTGACAAAGTTGGGAGTTAGCATAATTTTTCAAATTAATTAATTAAAAGACAGCCTAACTTAATGTAAAACTTTTAGTGTAGATTTTTTTGTGAAAAGCTTTTTGTTACTATAGTTACAAGTAACTTGTCACTTCTGGTTTTAAGATTTTATATATTTTTTTTTAATAATTACCGGCAACTTTTTGTTCTTACCTAAAATTTTATGGTTAAAAGATTTTTTCAATGTAGTTTTTTTTTAAAACAACAACGTTAAATATAGTTAAATAATTCAACAAGTTATTTAGAATATTGGAGTAATATTGAAATCTCTTAATAAAAAACAAGTACTACAAGCCCTTACAAACCAAATAAATTTAGAATTTATTTAAAATGGAAATTTGTATAATGAAAAATAGTGGTCGTAGTTGAGTATATACTTTTAAAAAATTTATATAATATATCGTTGCGGGAATTACCATCAATTCCTCTCATCAAGTTTACCATTCAAGATCTTCACTAGTATGGGACTTGGAACGCCGTCCCCTTTCGCCACATTTAGGAATAATCACCCTGCATGGATTGTAAATTTATATTTTTAACTGTTATCGTGAGAGTTGAGGCAACTCAATTTTACTAACATAAAAGTCAGAAAAACGTTCCGTGACTAGCAACACAAAATCCGTCCGAGACGCGCACTATTAATCATCATAAGGCGTTCTAAATTTCACTAAATTACCTCCTATAGATGATGTTTTACCAGCGCTAACAAGGCTCTAAATCAGCTTTAAAAAATTGCTCTCCGAACGAGCTAATTTAGCGAATTTAGCTAGAAAATTATTACGTACGTAGTGGCCCAGGAACATTATATTTGCATTAGTCGAAATTTAGAGCCTGCGATTACAATAGAAAATTGATATATTAGAGCATTTTGAAAGTTTTGGGTCTAAATCAGCTTCATCGCACTATTTGGGGCATTAGAAGTCGTAGAAACTTTTGAACAACTTTGGGAACTTAAAATACTTTAATTTAGTAATTTTATGAACTTATTTTACCAGTGGCACACCGAGGGGAGGTCTGGGGTTAAAATAAAATATATAGAGAGTAAAATAGCCAAATCTTAATAATAAGAATCCTTCTAAAACACAAAAGATCAAAAGATCTTGGGTGGAAATTACGAAAATTCAAACTTGGATGAGCATCCTACAAGGAACACACAAAGGACCAAAGCGAAAATAGAAATGATTAAACGATGTTTCGCACTGGGTAACCAGCTGTGTTCCTTGTGGGATGCTCATCCAAGTTTGAATTTTAGTTATTTCCACCCAAGATCTTTTGATCTTTTGTTTTTTGGTTTCTTTTCTCAAGAAGAATCTCAACAAGAATCTCATTCTTGGCGTTTGGATATTTCGAATTGGTGGCCTTAGAAAGAAATTTTACCTTATTCGGCAAAAAATCAAAAAAATTCTCCGAGTCGTCTCTTAGTTTTTACAAAATGTGCCTTCCATTCAAGGTTCAGCCAATTCTGATGTGTGGATATCACATAACCTGTTTTAAACGTCATCGTCACTTCGACATTTCCTGAGCTAAGGTCATTGACAGAAAAAAAGAATCTCTACTTGCAAATGAACAATTACATTTTCAACAAATAAATGTTGACGTCTGCCAGATCCGCAATTTTTGAGATATTTATCAAAATATTAATCCATTTAGATGGAGTACATATTAAACAAAGAAATAAAAATTATACCAATTATTTTTTTTAAGGTTGTATGGAGGGCTATACGGACCTGCCGGTGCCATTTATTTCATATTAAATTTGTAAACGTTTAAATGATTGACTAAGATCTAAAATAGTACCCCCCACAGATCTAAATATTTACACCTGTGGGGGGTACTAAATTTTAAAAACAATTTTCAAAAAACACTTACCCATACAGAAACTACACAGTTATTGATTGTTTTTATTGTTATTGCAACATACCACTGAAAAACTGCTTTTTTTCTTAAAATATACCCTATTTTAGGAGAAAATGCCCTAAAACTAATTTTTTTGACAGGTTTCAAAATGGAAAATGGTCAATACGCCAAAAATTTGGCACGTCATAGCTTCACTATCTGTGTTTGAGGTTATAAAGTTGGTGATTTTTTAGACCACCTCTGGCAGGTGGTTTAAATTTATAGCACCCAGAAAGGATTGTTTTGTGGCACTTGGTAATAAGTTTGTTTATAATTTTCCTAAGTAACCGTTTTTACAAGGATTAATTTACCTTATTTAATATCCCAAGTTGTTCATTAACCAATAAAACACCTCCAATTTTGTCCAGAAAAACGCCATATTTTGAACCCGTTTTCAGCACACAAAATATTTTTATGAGGGCACTACGAGGTAAAACAAATATAAGTGAATGCATTATGCACGAAAAATATACCAAACAAGAAAACCCAAAACAACTATATTAATTTATTTACAAACTGAAATTAAAACATTGAGGTTATCGAAAACCTCAGTCAAGAAAACTTTCCTTACTCAAAGCTCTCTCATTTCAAAGCTGTAGCTTTCATCCGTTGAGTTTGTTGCAAGCCAAGGTACAAGCAGAGGTAAGAGATCCGAACTGGCTGTTTGTGATTTGAAAGCAGCTAACAGTGGCAGAAATATAAACAAAAGTGGAATTGTTATACTTTTCCGCACGCACCGGCGTTTGCACGAACGTCGCGCCAGCGGAGTTCGGTCAAGTCATAAGTGCGGAAAATACTTTCCGCACGCGTTAGGTACAACATTTTTCCTACGAGCGTGCGGAATATCAAAATATTTTGTCATTATTTTAGTTAAACCAAGCAGACTAAAAATGAAAAAATAGTCAAAACTACGAAAACAAGCAAAAACAAGATTAAAAAATTAGTTTTTATGGTAATTATTAATCACGGTAACATTGAAAGTACCACTGCTCATGTTGCTTAATGCCATCTTCGACTTCAAGTCTTCCTCATTTCGCACGGCGTGCGGAAAAGTGGCACTTTCCGCACGGAAATGAGTGCGAGAAAAGCACGCTCGTAGGAAAAATTAATTAACAAGGGTAAGTTTTTTAATTTGTTCTAAAGAGTGTTTACTATTTGAACCCCGCGTGGGTTTAAATTTTTTAATTTTCTTTTCTTCTAAATTGAAACTTTCTTCTCAAATTCAACAAAAAATTGTGTTAAGATGATTATTCAATAAACAAATGTATTCATATTCTTCTTGTAAATCAAACTATGTCTAAAATTCGAGAAGGGTTGCTTAAAACCAAAAATTTCACTTAAACTTAGGACCTGTCTAAACTAGACTAAACCCTTTTAGTAAATCCCACCGTTAAAGTAAATTGACATTAGGGACAGAAAGCTATTTGTAACTCATCGCCGTATACGTATCCGCATCTAGCGAGAACCAAGCACATTAATTGGTCAGAAACTTGTACCACGTTCGAAAAGAGCAGATATATGCTAATGTAAGGTGTTCTTGAACGCGATAGGTGTTGAGATGCGTTAAGTATCACGTATCGTTACGACACACGTATCGTATATCAGCACCTATTGCGTTCAGAAACACCTTAAATTAGCATATATCTGCTCTTTTCGAAGGTGCTACAAGTTTCTGACCAATCAATGTGCTTGGTTCTCGCTAGATGCGGATACGTATAGCGCGATGAGTTACAAATAGCTTTATGTCTCTACTTAAAGTAAATATTTCAACGAATCCGTATCGGCGTTCGAAACAAAG
This sequence comes from Oxystoma pomonae, assembly GCA_963921995.1. Lineage (NCBI taxonomy): Eukaryota > Metazoa > Arthropoda > Insecta > Coleoptera > Brentidae > Oxystoma > Oxystoma pomonae. Next base: position 22,410,250 of record OY998164.1, on the reverse strand, counting down.
TCAAAATACGCTACATTTTTGACTTGCTCATGCCATGTTTCGAACGATGCCTGCTTCTTTGACGGGTGTGATGACAGAATCTCGTTGCGTACGGAAGGATGTACGTATCGTTAGGGACCCACGAACGTACGCAACGATTTCAATCAGTAGTCCTGTCATAGCACCCTTGAAAAAAGCGGCCATCGTTCGAAACATCGCATGAGCAAGTCAAAAATGTAGCATATTTTGACTTTGTTTCGAACGCGTTACGTATACCGATACGAATGCGTTGAAATATTTACTTTAAGTGTCTAATATTTCAAAACGCATCAGTAACGGTAAATCTAAGGCGTTCAAAACGACGCCAAAAGACACTACATTTTTCACGTGTTTATGGCATGTTTCGAAGGAGGCCTGCTTTTATGTTGATTCCACAGGTCAGTCAAGCCACCCCCCCCCCCCCGAAAGATATTCGAGTTTTGATATGTTTATAATTTTGAACTAATTTTCAATCACTTTTTAAAAATTTTGTTTTGTCAGTCAGACTTCAAGCTACAACCACCGTAAGTAATTTCGAACTCCTAATATCACCAAAAAGAATTTCGAAAAATCCACTATTGATTTGGATGCGCAATAAAGATCTCTGCTAGTCCGCATCAGCTAAGAAGCACCATTGGAAAAATAAGCTGCTTTACACATACACCTATTAGATACCAAAAGTCTAACAAAGATGGAAATAGTTTTTCTTACATGATTTCTAGTATATTTCTATGCCTTCCAAACTGACTGGATTTCAATTAGCTAAACCCCATTTTGAATAGATATAAAAAATCTCAGAAATTAGGGTGTTAAAGTTTTTTTTAAAGTTGTACAAAATTAGTTCGAAATTAGTTCAAAATTATAAGCACATTAAAACCTGCACCCCCCACCATATTTTTAAAAACAAACAGAGTTACTAGTGGATTTTTCGAAATTCTTTTTGATGATATTAGGAGTTCGAAATTAGTTCTTAATTTTGAGATAGTCGCTTTTAATTTTTCTCTACGCTTTAAATAAGGGGGGGTGTAGCTTGACATCCGGCTGCACCCCCCATTTTGAATATAAAAAGAAACAGGAAGGAGTGTGGTTCAGAATTAGTTCGAAATTGGTTCGAAATTATAAGCATATCAAAACTAGAATATCTTTCGGGGGGGGGGGTAGTGGCTTGACTTTGAAAACGTATCATATGTAGTGTCTTTTGGCTTTGTTTTGAACGTGTTCGCTAGGTATAGCGTATAGCACCGAAGCGTTGAAATATTTAATTTAACGGTGGGATTTACTAAAAGGGTTTAGTCTATTTTAGAACGGTCCTAAGTTTAAGTGAAATTTTTGGTTTTGAGCATTTTAAAGCAACCCTCCTTGAATTTTAGACATAGTTTGATTTATAAAAAGAATATGAATAAATTTGTTTATTGAATAATCATCTTAACACAATCTTTTGTTGGATTTAAGAAGAAAGTTTCAATTTAAAAGAAAAGAAAATTTAAACCCACGCACGTTTTAAATATAGTAAACACTGTAGAACAAATTAAAATGGGGGTGATATGTCATTCTAATTAAAACTTACCCTTGTTAATTAATTTTTCCAATTAATACTTGACGTCACACAACGATTGAGATGGGTAATAATAAAATAAGGAGTAGAATGAATAATTTTGTATTTATTTAAAAGGTGTTTTTATTTATGAAATGTATTAAAAAACTTAAATGCAAGTTTTGTTTACATTTCTATCACTGTCGAAATGTCAGTTTCAAAATATTAACTGCGTTCAAATCAGAAACAGCAAGTTCGGTTTTTTTACCTTGACTTGCACCAACCACGACTGATGAAAACTACAGCTTTGAAATGAGTGGGCTTTGAGTAAGGAGAGTTTTCTTGACTGAGCTTTTAGATAACCTCAGTCGTTTAATTTCAGTTTGTAAATAAATTAATATAGTTGTTTTGGGGTTTTTTTTTTGTATATTTTTCGTGCGTAATCAGTGATCTTCACTTATGTTTATTTCGCCTCGTAGTGCCCTCATAAACATACAGACCGCTTCAAGCTACTGCGAACATAGGGGGAATCAAGTCCAATTTACTCTCCGTGCCGTACGACCGAGGTGGATTCGAAGCACGCTGCAGTATTATCTTTTGGAAATTCATTTTGTTTTTATTATTTTGTTTTATTTCTGCCTTGCTCGAGAAACAGATGGGTAAGTTCTTAATTGAAATAATACATTTTTAAAACCAAAAATGGATGTCTACGAAGTTGCCGAAAAAGTGCAGATGGTCAAATGGTCAAATCGTCATAACCCAACACACGTTCGATATTGGTCGAGGGAAAATTTGCATTTGTATTTTGACGTAAGAACACAGTATCCCCAAAAACTAAATATTTGGGGGGGGGGTATTATAGGGGAACACGTAATTGGGCCATTTTTTATTACGGGCAATTGCAATTTGAATGGTCCTAGATACTTGGATCTACTCCAGCAGCACATTATTCCAACTGCTAGGCAGTTGTTAGGTGTAAGATTTGGTGTAAGCTCCTAATGACTTCTATCTGTTTTTGAAGAAACTTTTCAAATTATTACCCCTAACATGCTTGGAAACGTTAGAAGGGGTTTTTATAGTAGGCTCGGATATTGTCTAGCCGAGCAAGGAGGACTTTTCGAACATTTGCTCTAATTTTTTTTTGACTGGGAGAATCTTTTTGGTTTTTAGAATGTATTATTTTATTTTGAGAACTTGCTTTTATTTTGTTTCTCCTTATTATTTTCATTGTAACACGTCGTCACTGATAAATCTGAGCAGTTGACAATAAAACGCTCTTATTTATCAGTGACAAAAAATAAGAAAATTACGTTATAAAAATTTGCGTATTTATTGACCAAATTCCGGTTTCATTGACTACGCTCCACACAGCACCGTGGTTAGAGGCGTACTAAATACCAAAGGAAAGTCATGCAAGTGGTGATCGCAAGCCTGAGTATTGGTTGCTTCACTGATAGGCGTGCGGTGTCTCTGCATGTACGTACACTGGCAAATTAGACTTCTTCCGCCCTATGTTTGCAGTAGCTTGAAGCGGTCTGTATTGTTTATGCTGAAAAAGTGGTTCAAAATATGGCGTTTTTCTGGACAAAATTGGAGGTGCTCTATTGGTTAATGAACAACTTGGGATATTAAATAAGGTAAATTAGTCCTTGTAAACACGGTTACTTAGGAAAATTATAAACGAACTTATTACCAATTTCCACAAAACAATCCTTTCTGGGGGCTATAAATTTAAACCACCCTCTAGAGGTGGTCTAAAAAATCACCAACTTTATAACCTCAAACACAGATAATGAAGCTATTATGTGCCAAATTTTTGGCGTGTTCACCATTTGTCATTTTGAAACCTGTCAAAAAAATTAGTTTTAGGGCAGTTTTTCTTAAAATATGGTATATTTTGAGAAAAAAAAGTAGTTTTTCAGTGGTATTTTGCAATAACAATACAAAATAATCAATAACTTTGTGTCTTTTCTGTATGAGTAAGTATTTTTTGGAAATTGGTTTTAAAATTTAGTACCCACCACAGGTGTAAATATTTAGACCTGTGGGGGGTACCATTTTAGATCTTAGTATATCTCACTGTAAGTGTCTATTATTTAGCATTGACGCAACTATTTGCTTGCATATACAGATTCGATGTCACAGTAGGTTCGAGCGTATACTCGCTCATATCTGTCGAAATTTATTTATGTGTATAAAACTTGGGAGTATTGAAATTGAACTGGAAATGGAACGGCGTTTTAGGGACGAAACGGATATGCAAAACCATTTCTTTAGATGAAAAATGTGTGTTATTCGACCCAGTTTTGGCAATTCGTTTTTAAATTATCCGAGCCCTCCTTTTTTCTGTCCTAATTTCTTATCGTCATCATATAAGTATGATGGCCCAAAATATGTAAGAATTATAACTTTGGAAAACAATTATGGGGACGGGTCCTGAAAAAAAATAATTTTTAATAAGTTTTTTTAATATTACATTATTTTTGTATAGTATAATATAAATTTTGACTACTTTACTCTCTTGGGATGATTGGCAGCTCCTCAAGGCGTATTTACACAGAGCGAATAGGTTCGTCCAAAAATTCGGGCCAAATCTGGCGAACCTTTTTCGACTAACGTTTGCCCGAACACTCGAACATTTACAACGAACACAGGATTTTTTGGAAATATATTTTTGAAAGTGGGAATAGATAATATTTTTGGTGTCACATCACTGACCTCAATTCTGGAAATTAAATTGGAACACCAAAAATATTTTATTTTATTTTTCGATTGAATAGTAAAAGCCGAGGGAAAGCGGGAAAAATTATTATTTGCTGGGTGGTAGATTGTGAGGTTGGTAGATATCTACTAAATAAGTTTGTACCTAATTGTTGCTATGCTTTATCACTTTTTTGGTTTTCCTTAATTAAGTGTACTCATCAAACCCCACCACCAAACCCCACAAAATGAAATAAAGTAATCCTCATTATTTTTGATCAAGTAATTTTTCCGTCGGAGAGCTTTTAAAATCTAATTTTTATATTACAATTCAGTTCAATGATTTACGATAAATAATTTTTCTAATTTTTATTTTATTCCAAATATTTCTTTCAGCAAATTGTGTCCGAACACCACGAACCTTTTTACCCGAACCTTTTTCGCGAATCTTTAAATAAATAATTCGCGCGAATATTTGTCGGCATTTCGAAGATCAAAGGAATAGTCGCCTGTGTAAATGCTACTTCAAATGTGTTAAGAAAGATATGTTATATAAAAGTAAACTCAAAAAATACGTTTTAAACAAACAAAGATATTGGTTTCCTAGCTAAATATAAAGAAAATTAAATTCTCGACGTGTTCCCAAGTTTTTTATCAAAGTTAATAGTTTTACTAGAGGCCCTGTATACGATTTTTGACAATTATTATTTTACCATTTTTTAGGGCGTTGCCTCCGATATTTAATAGGTCTTCCATCTGCTCGCGTTTTAGTGAGCTTTGAACGTATGTGGTGGCCATTTTGACAATTAACTAATGTAATAACTGTCAACAGTGTCAAAAATGGCGGCGGCATACGTCGAAAAGGGTACTAAAATCCCTGACAATAAATAATATTGTCACTGTCATATTTTTGATTAAGAAACGTCCGGTTTCAAAATGGAATTTTTTATATATTATAGTTTATAATAAAATGAATCTCGTGTCCGCAAATAAAAATTAAAGTAACACTCGTGGCATATCGGACAAAGCGTTTTCACTACGACCAGGCCTCCAATGTCTAATGGAGAATTCAGACACCTACAGACCTGTTTCATCCTTATTAGGAATCATCAGGGAGTCATAGGATTATACCTAGCAGTTGAAGCTACACAGTGACCATGCACACCTCTCGAATTTAAAACAAAAAGTTTTTAATCCGTGGGGACGTAGTAACTGTGTGCGCCACCTGTCGAATAAACCGAGAAACAAAAACATCAAAATTGAAAAGTTCAGAACATCGTAAATACAGAATCCTGTACCTTTCAGCAGGTTATGAAGTGGAATCCTGTAAAAGTCACTGTAACATGACTCTTAAAAAGAGGGAACGTTACCTCAGCAGCACCACCGCCCCCAATTGGAGCTTCATACTACGTGGCCCTGATTTCAAGGCATCAGCAAGCAATCGCTCCGTTTCAATTTTGATGTTTCTGTTTCTCGGTTTATTCGACAGGTGGCGCCCTCAGTTACTACGTCCCCACAGATTACAAACTTTTTGTTTTAAATTCGAGAGGTGTGCTTGGTCACTGTGTCGCTTCAACTGCCAGGTATAATTCTATGACTTCCTGATGATTCCTAATAAGGACGAAACAGGTCTGTAGGTATCTGCATTCTCCATTAGACATCGTAGGCCTGTCGTAGTGAAGTGAGAAATAAAAACGCTTTGTCCGATATGCCACGAGTGTTACTTTATTAGTGTGTAATCTTTGGCTGTATCAAAAATCGTATGTATCGTAAAAGCACGTGCCTCGACGAAGAGAACGGAGAAAGTAACTCAGGAAAAGTGACAAGAAAATATGCATTTACCAAGCTGAAAAATTTAAAAAAATAGCCGAACTCACGAGGTGAGTGAGCTACAAGCAGTAGGTACAAACATACGCACGGTTCAATATGTACTTGTCAATTTTTGCACTGAACCAAAAAAGGCACCGTTTCCTAAAACAAAATACATTGAGCCAATGTATTTTGTATATGATTTTTGCTCCGATGTAAAGTTTTATCAATATCATAATCAAGTTTACACAAATTTTATAGCCAACACGAGTTACTGATTTTACTGCTGCAAGACACAGTTTCAAAACAAAGTTGTTACAATATCAGGAGTCTTTAAGAATGATTTTTGTGAAGGGTGTTATGAAATCAAGAATTCCACGTTCCACCTAAGAATGAATTTAGTAAAAAACTGTTACGTACATAAAGTTCATAACCATGTTTATGTATTTTGTATGCCCGATTCATAATTTTCATGAAATTTTACATACATTCCATAACAACTTTTAAACGACAGTCAATGATCGCCATTTATTAAATTTATTTAAGGCATTGATTAAAATCGTCAACATGTTTTATTTATTTCATATGCCCTTTTATTATCTCCATAACCTGTACATACTATTAATAACAACTTTCTATAAAATGTCAAGAAACATTTTTCATTGATTTTTATAACTTTTCTCCGATTTTTGTATCAGTTACGTGTTATTGATGTACAATTATCTATAAAAAATTAATAAACGCCTGTTATGAATACTATGTACGATATTTTTTTCAGTGTAGAAATAATAAAAATAGGCCAAGGTTATCTAACGGCCACAGAAAAAGGCTCACTTGTGGTTCTAAGATATGCATTTCGAAAAATCACAAAAGAAACTTCCAAATCCAAAAAACGAGAAGGCACATAAACACAGCTGTCATTCAATAATTGTCATCTTGGCGATCAGTGGCAATGGTTCGAAACGGTGACGTATGTTTTTTTTAAAATGTACTTGCAAAAAAACAGCGGTCGCGAAAAGACGTCTTAGATATTGAAGATTTCATATTATAATTCCAACGTGACGTCACATTGTGCGAGACAAATAGCAAGACCCTGCGCACTGGCAATAGTGGGATACCGTGTTAGGTGTATCGTGGCCGAGGTCCCATAAAATAAAGAAAACTAAAATGCAGGAATCGTTATTTATAGAAATAAACTTTGGCAAAATCTTATTTTGTAGAAATCGAACTTTGGAGAAATATACATCAAAGAAATCGTAAAACAGAGAAACCGTAAAACGTAGAAGTTGTTAAGGTGAAAATCTGTTCTGTGCCTGACAGGTGTTTGCATGCGAGCTTACAATAAGAAAGAGCGTAGAAAAGACATTTTTTATTTTTATTTTTTTATTCTAAATTTAAACGTGAGGTGGGTTGGCTTGGTTTGGATTAAGTTTAGTTGGGACAAGTCGGGTTGGTTTAGAAAAAAAAAAGGTTGATCTACGCCCTTTCTTATTCTAAGGGCACATATAATCAGCTGTCAGCCACAGAACAGATTTTCGCCTTACCAATTTCTACGTTTTGCGGTTTCACTGTTTTATTACGATTTCTTCGATGTACATTTTTCCAAAGTTCGATTCCTACAAAGTACAGTTTTTCCATTGTTCATTTCTAAGAAATACGTTTCTCTAATGTATTTTTTCTACAAACTATAGAGACTCTCGTGCAGCGTTGCCACTTGTAACATAATTATGGAATTGTAACATAATTTTTCATTAAAATTTAGTTAAACGATAATGTGTAAAACAATCGATAATTGTAACATAATTTTTCACTCTATAACTTTGAATTTTTTAACTTCTTTGCAGGTCAAACTTGTCTCTCTTGGCAACTAAAAACAAAACTGCATTACAATAAAAGTCAAAGCACTATCTTTTTAAATATTACCGTACTTTGAAAATGTCTTTTGTTTTACGGAGCGCAGGATCCCCTCGACTACACGGGATTCCCCGTTTACGTATATTTCGCTGATTTTATCGATTTCTATACCAATTGCCCCGGATTTCCGATGTTGTCAGTAGTTTGTTGACAAAAATTTTATTATGTCTTACGCTCAGTTTCACCTGTCTAAACTGTTTTATTATAGCAAGCACAAGTAAAAACCTTAAATGCAAGTTTTGTTTACATTTCTGTCACTGTCGAAATGTCAAGTTCAAAATATTAGCTGAGTTGAAATCGCAAACAGCTGATGAAAGCTACAGATTTGAAATGTGTGGGCTTTGAGCAAAGAAAGTTTTCTTGACTGAGCTTTTAGCCAACCTCAATGTTTTAATTTCGGTTTGTAAATAAATTAATATAGTTGTTTTGGCAATTTTTGTTTGGTATATTTTTCGTACATAATCAGTGACCTTCAATTATGTTTGTTTTTGCCTCGTAGTGCCCTCATAAATATATTTTTTGTGCTGAAAACGGCTTTAAAATATGGCGTTGTTTTTCAAAATTGGAGGGGTTTTATTGGTTAATGAACAACTTGGGATATTAAATAAGGTAAATTAATCCTTGTAAAAACGGTCACTTAGAGAAATTATAAACGAACTTATTTCCAATTGCCCCAAAACAATCCTCTCTGAGGGCAATAAATTTAAACCACCCTCCAGAGGTGGTCTAAAAAATCACCTTTATTTTGTCAACTTTATCCTCAAACACAGATAATGAAGCTACTAGGTCGCGATTCTTCAAAAACCGTCAGAAAATCTCGCTCTTACAAAAAATCTGACGATTTTTAAACACAAGTTTACACTTGTTCATAATTGTTGGGTTTGGTGTAGAATTATATTTTTTGGTTTATTTTCGCGAGTATGCCCAATAATAGCGAACGCGAACGTAGTTTTTAAGTGGCCAGATGGCCTCTAGTTGGCTAGCAGTTATGGCGCCAACTCCAAGAAAACGCTTGCGTATTGAATGTGATCAAGGCAAGATCGCGTGTTACAAGTCCGCCGAAATTGGTGATCAGTTTCCCCACCATCAACCCCTAAGACAACAACCTGGCCAGGTGCAGTAATGGTACCAGTGGACAAGGGTGAGTGCAATGTTTCGTGATTGTTGGGCCCGTAATATATATTTTTTATTGCTATAATTTGTGAGTGACCGTGAAAGGGAATTTTGTCTTTTCACCCCCAATTATTAACATGGACGTTCTTCGCCACATTTAATGAACTAGTGTTTTAATAGTCTTTTAAATTACGTAAAAATATAAAAAATTTTCGTTAAATAGAGGTGCTAATCATATATTTTATTTCAGTTTCCGAAAAGGTCGTATAAAAACGAGATAAAATTACCCGTTTTTTTGCGCCAGTTTTCGAGCTTATCTCAAAACCGCGCAAATCGGTGTTTTTTTGCTTCAATCGATATTTCGTCCTGTGTGTTTGTGTGTGCACTGGCCAATTAGCCAATATCGAATAATTAAAACAGCTGAGTAAACACTTCTGAACGCGCCACCTCATATCGATCGATATCAGCTGATATTTGTTTACAGTGAGTGGACATTTTTTGTTTGTTTACTTTTGCCATTTTTCAAAATTTAGTTTATTTTTGTGTGAAACTATAAAAAATGACGGAAAAGGCAGAACGGTTAGCGGAATTTACGCGTGATTTTACGTTGAAGCGGTTAGAAAATATTTATAAGTTGTTGCAAAAAGCGCTCGATAGAGAGGCAAGTCAGAATCAAAAAACAGAGTTTCAATGCGCTTCTGAGGATTTATATCGTCTCAGTGATTACTTTGGGGGCTTGCAGCTTGAGGTTATTACGCTTATTGCAGAAGCTGATAAGGAAAAGGAGCATAAACTACAAACAAATGTGGATTCTATGATTTATTCAGTGAGTCCCTCCTCCTCAGCCTCAACCGAGTGCACCCCTCAACCCCCTTGTTTCTCGTGCCTCATGTAGCCATGAGGATAGTAGTGCACTTTCATGCTTACCTAAATTTGCTGGTGATATAAAGCAGTGGCCAACCTTTTTTGACCTATACAAGGTAATAGTGCATAATAATAATAATAATTATTCCAATACAAGAAAATTCCAAATTTTAGTGTCTTTGTTTGCAAGGTGATGCTGCCTTAGTTATTAAACATATTCCCATGTTAGACTGTAATTATTCAATGGCATTTGACTCTCTTGTCAATCGCTATCAGAATGAACGTGTTTTGTTGACAGATTATTGGTTATCAATTTTTTGTGCGCCATCAATGAAAAATGATTCTGCCCATGAATTAAGAAAACTATGGAGCACTTTCTCTGAAAATCTACAGGCTCTTAGTTTAACCCAGGTTGATTTATGGGACTTTACAAAATTAAATTTACTTTTACAAAAAATTAGTCCAGATTTGAAAACAAGTTTTGAATTTAAACATAGTGGAAATAATGCTATGATGATTTATATAAACATGTAGAGCAGCACTGCCGTGCTTTAGAGAACTTAATGTTGACAACTCAGTCCTCCGGTGTATTTATTAGATTATATGTCAAAAAAGACTGGGTCCCTTGTGGGTCCCCCCATTAAACGTGAGAACATTAGGTCTTTTATGACAGGTACTGTGAATTCTAATACTCCTACAGGTAATTGCATTTATTGCCATAAATCTTGTTCATCATTAATAAAATGTGATGAGTTTTTGCAAATTGACCCTCATCAGAGACATGACTTTGCAAAAAGGTGTCATCTATGTTTCAACTGTCTGGCTCGTAGCCATTCCCTAGGAAGTTGTTCTAGTGCGTTGGGTTGCAGAATATGTTCCAAAAGGCATCACACCCTTTTGTGTTTCTCAAATGGTCGAAACAACCCACCCCCCTCTGATGATGTCTCGGAATCAACTGATAGTCAACAGGCTCAAAATAGTGCTTCGACAAAAGTTGAAACCAAGAGTGAAACAAAATTTTGTGCTGTAACAAACACTGTTTCTCAGTCTGTAATATTTGCTACTACTCTAATTTCTATTCAGAACTCAGGTGGTGACTTTGTGAAGTGTAGAGCATTACTGGATTCTGCTAGCCAAGCAAATTTTGTGTCAGAGCATCTTGCTAGTAAGCTTTTGTTGGATAGACTGCCCAACAATACTCCCATACAAGGCATTAGTGGCATGTCAACATGCACTGCTCTAGGTATTGTTTCGTGTATAGTTACCCCTATAATCAAGTGCAACATCGCTTGTCTTTTGAGGCCCTAGTAATCCCATCTATTTGTGACAGATTGCCATCAGCTAAGATTAATTCGAAACGTTGGAGCCATCTTCAAGGTTTACGTCTTGCTGACCCAAATTTCTGTGAATATGGTGATATTGACCTTCTTTTAGGTATCAATGTGTATAGTGATACTTTGTTGCCTGGCCTTCGTAAGGGTCAGGGTGGTAGTCCGAGTGCTTTCCAAACCATTTTTGGTTGGGTGATTATTGGGAGTGCCGGTTATAATGAAAATCAGTCCCTCAGTTTGTGTACATCATTAGCAAAAAATGTGGAAACACATCACCTCGATTTGACTTTGAGAAAGTTTTGGGAGTTAGAGTCAGTTCCTGACAAACTTCACTTGTCACCTGAAGATAGATTGTGTGAGGACATTTTTTTGAAAACTTATTATCGTACCGAGGAAGGTAGATATGTGGTGAATTATCCTTTTAAGTATGATTCTGTTGATGTTGGTGATTCTTTTAGTGTTGCTATGAAACGTTTTAGCTATCTAGAATTTCGATTAAATAGAAACTCTATGTTGAAGGAAGCGTATCATGACTTTATGAAAGGTTATTTAGCCCAAGGACACATGTCTTTAGCTAAACCTGTCATTCTTGGTCAGCTGGCATATTTTATACCACACCATTATATTGTGAAAGGTTCTCTAGCCCTTCAAAATGGCAGTTCTTCTCCTCCCTTCAAGCTCCGTGTTGTATTTGATGCAAGTTGGCCCCAAATTGCACCCAAATATTGCATCTATTCTTCTTAAATTTCGAGTTAATCCTGTAGTGTTTTCTTGTGACATAAGGCAGGCTTATTGTCAAATCTTCATTGATGAAAAGCAGCGCGATTATCAGCGCATACTGTGGCGCTTTAATTCTTGGCCACCAATAGAAGAATATACCTTAAACATTATTACTTATGGTGTAAGTAGTAGCCCTTATTTGCCTTTTATTGTTGCAGTTAGCTAATGATTATTACAGTGAATTTCCTAGAGCTGCCTCAATATTGCGGTCAATGACATATATAGATGATGCAATAGGGAGCGCTTCGTCTTTTGAGGATACCCTCAACTTCAAAATAGAGTTATAAACTTTACTGTCTAAGGGATGTTTTGAGTTAAGGAAATGGGCGAGTAATGAGCCTAGGTTACTGCGCTCTATCCCAGAGACACATCAACAGCCCCTTTCTTTTAGTGAAAAGGAGTCACCCGGATTAAAAATACTTGGACTGCAGTGGTGTCCCTCTCAAGATATTTTTTCGTATAAGATACAGTCCATTAATGTGCCATGCCAAAAGTGTATGATCCTCTTGGATTTTTGTCTCCTACAATTTTGATTGCGAAAGTGTTGATTCAAGTTGTGGGCTCAAGGTGTTGGTTGGGATGAAACCCACCCTTCTCAAATTGTGTCCGATTGGCAACGTTTTGTTGATCAGCTGGGTGAGCTATCCTCTTTTTCTATTCCAAGACAAGTGGTCAAGGACCCAAACTCTTACTTGCAGCTACATGCATTTTGTGATGCTTCGCTTGTTGGCTAAGATGCTTGTATTTTTTTGAGGTCTGTGAACTGCCTTGGTGAGGTCTCTGTGAATCTTTTATGTAGTAAAAATCGCGTAGCGCCCCTGCAGACGTTGTCCATTCCTCGCCTGGAATTGTGTTCTGCTGTAGTTTTAGCGGATTTGGTAGAATTTGTGTTGGAAGCATATAGCGATCTAAATATTAAGGAAATTTTTGCTTGGACCGACTCAACCGTGTCTCTAAGCTGGATCAAGTATCCTCCCTATAAGTGGAGGACCTTTGTGGCAAACAGAGTAGCTCACATTCAGTCCAAAGTACCTCCAAGTAGTTGGTTTCACGTTGCGGGAACATCAAATCCTGCTGATGGGTTATCGCGTGGGTTATTCCCTGACCAATTGCTTTCTTATTCAATGTGGTTTTCGGGACCAGCTTGGCTCCAGTTAAATAGAGATGAGTGGCCCAAATTTCCAGAGCTAGTTCCCAAATCATCTGAGGTCGAAAGTGAGGCAAAAAAGATAGTTTTGGTGACTGCGGCAGGCGTCAAAAGTATTATGGCTATTCTGCTTCAAAAATACTCTTCTTTAAAGAAAATTCAGCGTATGATTGTATATTATTGTCGTTTTGTTTCTTATCTTAGAACAAAAGGGATTTGTAAGGAGACTGTTGTTTACAAGGAATTAAACCAGGCTTTACTTATTGTTGCTAAGTACGTGCAGGTTGAAGCATTTTCCGATATTATTAAAAATTTGAAAGTGAAAATTCTTTGCCCCAAGGCAATACAGAAACTTGCTCCATTTCTATACAGCTCTGGAATAATTCGAGTTGGAGATCGGCTCCGACATTCTGATCTAGGCTATCACGCTAAACACCCCATGCTCTTACCCCGAGAGAGTAGATTTAACCGTTTATTGATTGAACAGGTGCATTTTGAGAATTGTCGTTCAGGCCCTCAAACCTTGTTGTTTTTAGTGTCGCAACAGTTCTGGATCTTATCGGCTCCGCCATACTCTTTCACAGTGTGTTCGTTGTTTTAGGTTGAATCTAAAACCACTTCAGCCCTTTCAAGGTGATCTTCCTACCGTGCGAGTGACCCAAGTCAAACCTTTTCTTCAAACCGGTACCGACTTTGCTGGTCCTATATATATCACTCTGGGCAAAAGGAGAGGTGTTGTTAGCCAGAAGGCTGACATTTGTGTTTTTGTATGTATGGCCACTTGGAGGTCGTGTCAGACCTCACATCTGAGGCTTTTTAGCCACTATGAGAAGGTTTATTGCAAGGAGAGGGAGGTATACTGATATCTTTTGCAATCAAGGAACAAACTTCCGAGGCAATGACTCCATTCTTGTTAATCACATTCGTCATGCCGCTGATCAGTGTGCGCTTAATTTCCACTTTAACCCGCCACCCGCCCTTCATTTTGGTGGTCTATGGGAAGCTGGCGTAAAGTCGGTTAAGACACACTTGGCTCGTGTTATCGGTGAGCAAATCCTCACATTTGAGGAGATGTCCACTGTTCTGTGTCAGATAGAGGCCCTCCTCAATTCTATGCCTCTTTGTAGCGTAAGCAACGATCCGAATGACTTGGTCAGTCTCACCCTAGGTCATTGTTACTCGTCTTTCTCGTTGGCAGTTAGTCCAACAACTTCAGCAAACCTTTTGGTCGCGCTGGCACAAGGAGTATTTAAATACGTTGTAACAACATCACAAGGCAAATACCCCTGGTGCTTCGTTGGAGGTCGGGGACCTGGTGGTTATACGTGATAATAATTTACCGCCCTTGAAGTGGTTACTGGGACGCGTGTTAAAGCTCTATTCGAGTCCTGATGGACATCCGCTAGTAGCTCAAATAAGGACTGCCAAAAGTACCTTTGATCGTCCGCTCGTCAAGTTATGTCCACTCCCTAAGGAGTAGCGTTTCCTACCGAAGGGTTAGGCAAATTAGTGTGCGTGTTCATAAATATTTATTAATAAGTGGGATCATTATTTCAGCATAGAATTTATTATAATTTTTTTGGTGACAGCCTTTGTTGTCAAAATTATGTAATTTTGAGGAGGTCGGAATGTTCATAATTGTTGGGTTTGGTGTAGAATTATATTTTTTGGTTTATTTTCGCGAGTATGCCCAATAATAGCGAACGCACCTCCTTGTAGTTTTTAAGTGGCCAGATGGCCTCTAGTTGGCTAGCATTTATGGCGCCAACTGCCAAGAAAACACTTGCGTATTGAATGTGATCAAGGCAAGATCGCGTGTTACAAGTCCGCCGAAATTGGTGATCAGTTTCCCCAACATCAGCCCCTAAGACAACGACCTGGCCAGGTGCAGTTATGGTACCAGTGGACAAGGGTGAGTGCAATGTTTCGTGAAATTTGTGAGTGACCGTGAAAGGGAATTTTGTCTTTTCACCCCCAATTATTAACAACACTTAATGCTTTTTTGTTAGAACTATTTGCTAATATTCCTTAAATATTTTTTATGTGTAAACAAATCTTTAAAACTTTTAACATACAAAACCGTAGAGCCATGGAATATTTCGCTGTCACTGTTCAGAAAAGTCACACAAATTCTGTCTTTCCTTTTACATGGTGAGAATTTTTGACGTTTATTGGTACGCGTAGTTATAATTTGGCTCCGCCATAAGCTAGCCCTGCAGAATATCTTAAAAAATATTAAATTTACAAAATGTTAATAAAAAAATGACGCAGTTTCTCTTACAGCGTTAGGATAAATATAAAGGTTGCTGTGTTTTTATTTCAAATGAATCCAGAATTCTGACGGGTGAGATTTTCTGTCGTTTCTGAAGAATCGCGACCAATATTATGTACCAAATTTTTGGCGTATTTACCATTTGCCATTTTGAAACCCGCCAAAAAAAATTAGTTTTAGGGTATTTTCTCCTAAAATATGATATATTTTGAGAAAAAAAGCAGGTTTTTTAGTGGTATTTTGCAATAACAATACAAAATAATCAATAACTTTGTGTCTTTTCTCTATGGGTAAGTGTTTTTTGAAAATTAGTTTTAAAATTTAGTACCCCCAGAGGTGTAAATTTTTAGAACTCTGGAGGGTACTATTTTAGATCTTAGTAAATCTCGCTGTAAGGGATTTTTAACGCTTAAACATACAGGGTTCCTAAGATTTTCCTTAGGGATAGGATTTCAATAAATCAAACAGAAATGGCATAGAAAGTTCTGTGCGCACAAAAGAAACAGGTATATTGAGCAATGGTGCCAGTTTGTTATTATCTCCGGACCGCTTTCATGAGAAAAAATTGTCGCCACTCTTTCATTGTGAGCATAAATCATAGTTGCAATAATAACCGTTGACAATATGTCTGCAAATTCCGCTAGATGGCGGCCACACCATGAACATCTAATCTAATTAAAAATTAGATGTTTTCAGGTCCAAACCACAGCTTTTTCTTGCTTAAAGGAGGCGGCAGGGTCCATTATTTACGATACTGAGCGATAAACTCGTGAGGTTGTTAACATTAGAAAGAAATATCTTCGCTTTTAATTAAATTTCTTTCCATTCTGTTCTACTAGTGACATCTATTCAGAAACGGCCAAACCATGCAGCTAGCACTAGCAGCCAAAGAAATCAATAAACGGCGCTGTTTTTCCTGCAGAGCTTTTTGCTTGCGATATTATTGATTTTAAATAAAGCTGTCCCTACACTACATTTGATATTTTCGAGGTGTTTTATGACATGATCTCGAAACATGTAGCGAACCAATTTTTCAAAACTAGCGGGAGGGTAAAAGCGAAAAATAAGGGGCTGCCAATATTTGTAACACCCAAAAAGGGGTGAAAAGATTTATTTTGCTCTGTTTCTTTACAAAAAAAGTTTTTTTTACGAAAAAATTGAGCTTTGCCACTTTTATTCGAAAAAATTTAGAAACAGAGACGGGATCAGTTTTCCTAAAACGGGGGATCTTGGTTTCGAGTGAGAAGATAAAGGGCGCCACGAGCAAAAATTTTTCAATTAAATGAGCCGAACGCAAAAATGTTAGAAAAACAAAGCACGAAATAAAAATGGCGCCGCTTACAATTTTTCTTCAAAAATTACGTAATTTCGGGAACGCAAAGAAATAGGTCTAAAGAGTATAATTGTTAAGAAAAAAATATCAATTTTCTCGCCCTCCTCCACTGGGACTACAGGGGCCGTGCACAAATTACGTAATGGTCATAGGGAGGAGGGGGGTTACAAAACGTTACGTAGGGGGGAGGGGGGTTTTCGACAGCGTTTGCATTTGTGTGAAACTAAGAAAATTTGGAATGAAAATAAGTGAAAAGTTTTTTTTTTTTGGGGGGGGGGGGTAGTGATCTTGAAATCGTTACGTAATATTAGGGAAGTGGCGTGCCAAACCGTTACAAAACATTACATAGGGAAGGGGTCAAAAATTGGTAAAATCACCGTTACGTAATTTGTGCACGGCCCCACATCTGACTGTTCCTCCTTTTTGATTTCGAATCAAAGTGCAAAACCCGGGTTGGACGTTCGAAGGCGTCAACCCGTCCTATTTGCTTGATAAAGTTTCTACGGAAATATCTCAGTCGATTTCTCCGGCCGTGTATGAACGCTTTAGGTTAGGCATTTGCATGTATCTCAGTCCACAGCCTGTAAACAGTGCGTAAGGACAATGGTTACAAAATGAAAAGCCGAAAAATATTTTTTTTACGATATCTTTCATCAGTTTGGTATTAAAGTAGAGCAAAAACAATTTTTATTCCAGTCCTAAAGGTATGAAAATGGAAAACATTAGAAAACAACAACCTGGAATGGATTTACTACGTGTAAGATGTAGTGACAACATCCCCCATGCCCATCCTTTTCTGCCTAATGTGCTTTTCCGTTTGTCTGCGTCTTATACACGGCTGCTTGGCCCCCTAAGGATTTGCTTAGGAACCCTGTATAAAAAATTTCATGAAAAATTCAACAGGTCAGGAGAGACTTTCGCAAATATTGCCTTTTTCCAGTGAAAATAAATTAAAAAATTATTCAACATTTTATTATAAACACTTATTCATAAAGCTCATTATGGACGAAACCAGACTACAATTGTGCGTATAAAAAAAAGTATCAAGAAGAAAGAACGCAATAACTTAACCATAGTCAGCGCACCTCTGCAGGATCGGTAACTTTGAGTAATCTAATTCTTTGCAACAACCAAAAATGTTCAAAATCAAGAAGAAATTATTAAAAAAAACACTACGTAAATTAAAAAAACAAAAAAACGTTTCTTCAGTAGCGTGTCATTGCCCCGTCAGTCTCGATAATGTCTTCGTGGCATGGAATCTGCTAAATTTTAAAATAAATTTGGATTTGAAACAATGACTTCGTCGTACCCTCTAACTATGAGCTCCATTAAGTGTTTGGAATTTCTGGGAACAATATTCATTCGTATTAACTTTTTTGCTATAAGGCCCCACACATTTTCCATGGGATTGGTGTCTGGAGTTTTTTTCGGACACCACTGTTTAGAAATGCGTGCGGTATGGATACGACAGTTATCCTGTTGATACATAAAACCTTCTGGATGAAGAATCGTTGCAACATAAATTTCAGCCGTAAATCTTCCATGGATTCTAAAAAGAGCCCCATGTCCTCTCGCCGAATCCAACTCAACACACTCACGGAAAATCTTCCATGTCGGTCTTCGTCCCCAGCAATATATTTTTCGAAATAGCGTGTTCGTGGCGGGCGATATACGAAAATTTGGTTGCTGTCATTGTGGGACTGAAAGATTTTTTTATCCGTGAAGACCACCTGTTGCCAAAATTCTTCTTTTTGTAGTGAATAGTTTAGAGCAAAAATTAATCCGCTTCTTTTCCGCACTAAGTAAGATTTCTTGGCAGCAACGCGGACTCCAGGAAAATGTGCCTCAGTGCCTCACCTTCGTCGAACAGTTCCTTCTTCTTGATACTTTCTTCTTATTCTTAAAATTGTAGCCTTGGTTCGTCCATAATGGGCCGCTACTCTTCAAACTGACCAGTCACCGTCTAATTTTTTCCAAAATTTGCATTTTTAAATATAAGCGTATGACAACAACAAAATCTGACGGTGACATTTTTTGTCAATTTGAAATATCTAAAAGGTTATTGAGTTGCGAGGCCCATAAGTGAGTGAGGCCGGAAGTGTACATTACAAATAGAGTAAGTTCTTAAAAATTGTTTTCCTTACGTGAAAGTTCACCGCGCTCTGTTAGTGGACTACACCATAGGTCCGGAAACCCGCAAGAGGTTTTAACTAAACTTGAAATCTCCAAGGGCGGCAAAGTTAATAGCGTAATGTTTTTTTCGGACACCACTGTTTAAAAATGCGTGCGGTATGGATAGGACAGTTATCCTGTTGATACATAAAACCTTCTGGATGAAGAATCGTTGCAACATAAATTCCAGCCGTAAATCTTCCATGCATTCTAAAAAGAGCCCCATGTCCTCTCGCCGAATCCACCTCAACACACTCACGGAAAATCTTCCATGTCGGTCTTCGTCTTCAGCAATATATTTTTAGAAATAACGTGTTCGTGGCGGGCGATATACGAAAATTTGGTTGCTGTCATTGTGGGACTGAAAGATTTTTTTATCCGTGAAGACCACCTGTTGCCAAAATTCTTCTTTTTGTAGTGAATAGTTTAGAGCAAAAATTAATCCGCTTCTTTTCCGCACTAAGTGAGATTTCTTGGCAGCAACGCGGACTCCAGAAAAATGTGCCTCAGTGCCTCACCTTCGTCGAACAGTTCCTTCTTCTTGATACTTTCTTCTTATTCTTAAAATTGTAGCCTTGGTTCGTCCATAATGGGCCGCTACTCTTCAAACTGACCAGCCACCGTCTAATTTTTTCCAAAATTTGCATTTTTAAATATAAGCGTATAACAACAACAAAATCTGACGGTGACATTTTTTGTCAATTTGAAATATCTAAAAGGTTATTGAGTTGCGAGGCCCATAAGTGAGTGAGGCCGGAAGTGTACATTACAAATAGGGTAAGTTCTTAAATATTGTTTTCCTTACGTGAAATTTCACCGCGCTCTGTTGGTGGACTACACCATAGGTCCGGAAACCCGCAAGAGGTTTTAACTAAACTTGAAATCTCCAAGGGCGGCAAAGTTAATAGCGTAATGTTTTTTTCGGACACCACTGTTTAGAAATGCGTGCGGTATGGATAGGACAGTTATCCTGTTGATACATAAAACCTTCTGGATGAAGAATCGTTGCAACATAAATTTAAGCCGTAAATCTTCCATGGATTCTAAAAAGAGCCCCATGTCCTCTCGCCGAATCCAACTCAACACACTCACGGAAAATCTTCCATGTCGGTCTTCGTCCCCAGCAATATATTTTTCGAAATAACGTGTTCGTGGCGGGCGATATACGAAAATTTGGTTGCTGTCATTGTGGGACTGAAAGATTTTTTTATCCGTGAAGACCACTTGTTGCCAAAATTCTTCTTCTTGTAGTGAATAGTTTAGAGCAAAAATTAATCCGCTTCTTTTCCGCACTAAGTGAGATTTCTTGGCAGCAAGGCGGACTCCAGGAAAATGTGCCTCAGTGCCTCACCTTCGTCGAACAGTTCCTTCTTCTTGATACTTTCTTCTTATTCTTAAAATTGTAGCCTTGGTTCGTCCATAATGGGCCGCTACTCTTCAAACTGACCAGCCACCGTCTAATTTTTTCCAAAATTTGCATTTTTAAATATAAGCGTATGACAACAACAAAATCTGACGGTGACATTTTTTGTCAATTTGAAATATCTAAAAGTTTATTGAGTTGCGAGACCCATAAGTGAGTGAGGCCGGAAGTGTACATTACAAATAGGGTAAGTTCTTAAAA
This sequence comes from Oxystoma pomonae, assembly GCA_963921995.1. Classification (NCBI taxonomy): domain Eukaryota; kingdom Metazoa; phylum Arthropoda; class Insecta; order Coleoptera; family Brentidae; genus Oxystoma; species Oxystoma pomonae. Next base: position 22,389,639 of record OY998164.1, on the reverse strand, counting down.
ATTGTTTTCCTTACGTGAAATTTCACCGCGCTCTGTTGGTGGACTACACCATAGGTCCGGAAACCCGCAAGAGGTTTTAACTAAACTTGAAATCTCCAAGGGCGGCAAAGTTAATAGCGTAATGTTTTTTTCGGACACCACTGTTTAGAAATGCGTGCGGTATGGATAGGACAGTTATCCTGTTGATACATAAAACCTTCTGGATGAAGAATCGTTGCAACATAAATTTCAGCCGTAAATCTTCCATGGATTCTAAAAAGAGCCCCATGTCCTCTCGCCGAATCCAACTCAACACACTCACGGAAAATCTTCCATGTCGGTCTTCGTCCCCAGCAATATATTTTTCGAAATAACGTGTTCGTGGTGGCGATATACGAAAATTTGGTTGCTGTCATTGTGGGACTGAAAGATTTTTTTATCCGTGAAGACCACTTGTTGCCAAAATTCTTCTTTTTGTAGTGAAAAGTTTAGAGCAAAAATTAATCCGCTTCTTTTCCGCAGGAAAATGTGCCTCAGTGCCTCACCTTCGTCGAACAGTTCCTTCTTCTTGATACTTTCATCTTATTCTTAAAATTGTAGCCTTGGTTCGTTCATAATGGGCCGCTACTCTTCAAACTGACCAGCCACCGTCTAATTTTTTCCAAAATTTGCATTTTTAAATATAAGCGTATGACAACAACAAAATCTGACGGTGACATTTTTTGTCAATTTGAAATATCTAAAAGGTTATTGAGTTGCGAGGCCCATAAGTGAGTGAGGCCGGAAGTGTACATTACAAATAGGGTAAGTTCTTAAAAATTGTTTTCCTTACGTGAAATTTCACCGCGCTCTGTTGGTGGACTACACCATAGGTCCGGAAACCCGCAAAAGGTTTTAACTAAACTTGAAATCTCCAAGGGCGGCAAAGTTAATAGCGTAATGTACACCCTTGTTTAGGTTGACACCATAACTTCCTCTCGAAAGTTAAACGCGACCGATTAAATACAAACAGACCCTGGCTGGCGGTTTTGTCGTTTTGCATAATTCGGTCATTTTCTCAGTTTACTGTGTGCATCATTTTGGTTCGACTTGACGATGACGGTTTAAATCCTATTATATATCACATGTACGCGCCCACTAACATGTAGATTTTAACCCTTTGCGGCCCGAATTAATTTTTAATTTTTAAAATGAACTATGTTGGGAATTTGGAACCTTTGGTTGCACTAAAACATTTTTTTTTTAAATAAATAAAAAATTTCCCGCAATTAACTTTACTTATGAAACAGAGAACAGCGGTACACTGCCATTTCTAGACACTTTAGTTATAAGAAATAAAAATAAATTGGACTTTGACCTATACAGAAAAGGAACGACCACCAACAGGTATATTCCAACTGACTCTTTTCATTGCTTACAACATAAGCTTGCAAGTTTGCACTTTTTAACATATAGATTAGTAAATTTCCCCTTAAACAAAGAAAGATTTGAAGCAGAAAAGAATAGGATTAGGAATATAGCTGGCGAAAACGGTTACGATGAAGGCTTAATAAATAAGCTGATAAATAGGCATTCTTTTCAAAAGACCTTTCGCAATTCCACTTTTTTCAGGCTCAAAATTTGTATCAATTCCTTATAATCCTAATTATACGAAAGGATTACAAAAAGTATTTAATAACACCGTTTTTAAATTAGTATATCAATCCGGTAACACAATAAGAAGCTTACTAGGAAATCCCAAGGATAAAACTACGGTTTTAGAAAAAAGTGGAATTTACGAAATTAGTTCCATGGATTGTGACAAAAAATATGTTGGCCAAACGAGACGCTCTATTCAAACACGTTTTAAAGAACACTTAGCACACTTAAAATACGAAAGAACAGAAAAGTCAGGTATGGCCGAGCATGCTTTTGAAAGCAATCATAGATTCACATTAGATAACCTAAAACTTCTAAAAATTGTACCAAACAAAAGACTTTTAAATGCATATGAAAGTATGGAAATCATTAAATCCAGAAATAGTTTAAATAAAGATAGAGGACCCATCCCGTTTAGTACACTTTATTCTTTGGTTGAGGGGAGATAGGATTAAAAATCGTGATCAATCACAAATTATTAGTCTTATCTCCGCCCACTAAAGGATTGTATATAAGATAGAGCGTAGATTAATTTAGTTCATTGTTTATCGTCTCCTGATGATGCTAACGTTGTTAGCGAAACGCGCGTTGAGTGCAAAAAAGTGTAGTTTTGGTTTGTGGAAAACAATCATAACTTTGTTTTTGTGTTAAAATGTTAGAAGTCATGCATTTTTTGACATTTACTAGTGACAAATAGAAGAAAAATTTTTAAAAAAATTATTTGTCAGAACTGTCAAAATATGGTGGTTCCTTTTGAAACCACAAGGAAAGTAGCAACATATTTATTCTAAGTAACAACATATTCATTTTTGGTAAAATGCAATGAAACAATTTGATTTTTCCGTGCGACAAAGGCCTACTTTGCATATCCTACTGCGCATCCATCGTATTCTGTGAGAGTTTGCCCTTGTACTGCAATGAGCACATCTTTATTGTGTTTGATATCTCTTTTGATTCTTCTTCGTCCTCTTTGAAGCGTTTCTGGACCATACGCTACAGCCATCCTAAAATCTTTAAGCACTTTTCTGTATATATTTATATATTGGGTAAGCATTTACAACTGTCAAATCTACGAAATGCCATGCCTATGCCACCATTTTCTGGATTTTCTGTCAAGTCTGTAAGTTGAATGGTATATGTCGACATGTATCATTTCCATTTCATTTTCTTCTTCGTGAAGTTCTGCTGTGCTGGTTCTTTCAAGTCTATCATCTTCAGTGGGGCTATTCTTGAATCATTCTGCAGATCGAGCTTCAGACGTAATAGAACCAGTATCTGACGGTATTTCCTCCAACAGGCAGTATGGACCAACACTCGTGAGGTTTTCCAGATTTAGAAATATTCGACCTAAAAATATACAAGGAAAAATATTAGTTTACTGGTGGCCTTGTGGTTCCTTCTGGGACCAACATAATTTAACTAGTAATTATCAAAACTTACCTGACATTTAATATTTTATCACTAATTTGTTCACTAGAAATTAATTCAAAATAAAGCTAACATAATCTAGACATGCTCAGAGAAGTCAACTGCAAACTGCCGGTCACGCGCGACAAATAATATGCAGTTGTCTCAGAAGCCACGTGCTTCATTGTGGTTCCATCGCGCGCTAACTAGGCCAGACCTGCAAAACAAAATATTTGTGGTCCCATGAAGATACCATCAGTAACCAAAGGGTTAAAAAAGATATACCTCAGATTAATAAGAAAAAGAGGTATAACAGTAAACTATACTATCCCGATCAACCCTCCATAAGGTTCATTTTCCCATATAATGCATGGTTGCCGATTCACCGCAGAGTTTTCTAGGAATAAAACAAGCCATAAACTTTTTAACTTCTTTTTATAATATATTTACTATTTTAAATATACTGGAGAACAAAAAAAAATTCAACACCAGAAAGGACAAATATTTTTACAGTAATTTATATATATATTAATATATTAGAATGCTCTTAGTCATTGATTACATTTCCAAGAAGATTCCTTCATAATAATCATCAGGAAAACCGAAAAAAAAGCGTGTAAAACCGCAATCTAAACTGCGGGGTTTTCAGCTACTCATATTATATAAGTGTAGAAATGTTATCATTCTTAACAAATTAGTTTATTCTGAGATTTAGACTCAAAGAACAATGTTTGGCACGAAATTTTCATTAAAACAAAAGTCATTCGTCCTTTCTGTAATATTCAAAGTATTATTTTGGGTTTCTTAGATTATATTTCGTCAGAAAATTTAAACGAACCAACGACCGCATCTCTTCATTACATACTCCAAAGGAAAACCCACTTCCCCAGTCGTTCTAATTCGCTGCCGTGCTCTATACAAACTAACTGATTACAATAATGAAACAGAAACTTCATTAAAACGTAATTTAAGTTAAGTAAACTTCTTGGCTTAGATTAAATGTATTAATTTTGGGCAAATTAATCGAAAGAGTTTCTCGAACTCATCTCGCATGGACAATAGACACCCTTTTCAATTTAAACAAACTAACGATAATAATAACGTTTTTCACCTCTTATATACGAAAAATCTTCGTTAATTAAGTAACTTTATCGCTTATTAACGCGTTGTGATGGTTTCTAACGTCTCGTTATTTTTAAGCACCATCGTATGCAGGGAGGGGACGTAATCTGAGACTATTATGTTTCTCAATCCCCTCCAGGTATAATTTCTGCGTACGCTACTGTTTTAAGGCAGCATTTTTAGTTTTTGCACGTCGGGTCGCCTTTGGATTGATTATAGACTTTAAAAACAGAGAAGAAGCGAAGCAATCTAGGGATGTGTCGGTGCCAGTATATGCCTGTTTCATCATAGAAGTAATAACGGAACGGAAACTAACCAATAAAGTTTGACGTGACCTGCGGGTGAATACCGTATCCCTTATAACTGACATGGTTCTTCTTCTACAAGTGCCATGCTCTTTTCGAACGTTCAGCGCGATCTGGGGTCCTATTTTCGAAACCATACGAAATTATTCGCATGCGACTACTTCCGTCTCTTCCCATACCGTATAGAATAGGAGGCAAAAGATATCCCGATATGCTGATTAATGGGTGGTATGTCAAAGAATAACCGGTTTTTCATGCGAAACAATACGAAGTCCCTCCACCCACTCGTGCAATATTGATTTAAACTAAACGAACGCGGTCCACACATACCGGCTTATCTTTCTAAAAACTATCTATTATTTAGTACACGTATACGGATATTTTCGTATAGATTCGAAAATCAGACCCCTGTACCGTATCCACTACTTTTCGGAAAAGTACTATACCATTGCCTAAGATTTTTATGCCATGATCTCCGTCTACGACCCCGACCTCTTCTGCCTTCAATTTAGCCCTCTATTATCAATTTTAAAAGTTTATATTTATAATTTCTCAAAATATGACCAAAATATTCAAGTTTTCGTTTTTTGATGGTAGATAAAACTTCAAGATCTTTATTTATTCCAAGATATCCTTGGTATTCTACGATAACACCACATCTCGAATGCCTCTAACTTTTTCCACATGGCGTCAGTCAGTGTCCATGCTTCCATGCCATAATATAAGATGCTAAAAACATAAAACCGAAGCACACGAATTCGGACAGTCATATTAAGATCGAGACTACTCAACACTAATTTCATTTTGATAAAAGATGATCTGGCCTGTTCAATTCTTGCACCAACTTCTTGCATGTTGTCCCAGTTCTCATTGAGGAGGCAATCCAGGTATTTGTATGCCTTCGACTTGCTGCCCATTTACTTCTAACATGCCTCTAATGTTCTTTTCCTTGGATATGACCATCCATTTTGTTTTCCCAACATTTAAGTTAAGCCCGAATTGCGAACTTTCGGCAGCAATTTGATTCAGCAACTCTTGCAGGCCTTCCAAGGTGTCTGCTATTATGACAGTGCCGGCATCAACCTTTTTTTGAGCAGTCTGATTCCAGTATAGATAAGCGATTATCTTTACATCTCGGTCATCTAGACCAACTTCTTTTAGCGATTCTATGAGCTTTTCGTGTTGGACTCGATCAAACGCTTTCTCATATTCTATGAAACAGGCATATACTGGTACCGACACATTCCTAGATCGCTGACTTGAATGCCAAACAGGGCCTCTCTTGTCCCGAACGCACCACGAAATCCAAACTGCGTGTCGCCATTAAAGGATTCGCATTTTCGATAAATTCTTTTATGGATAATCTTTTAACATATGGCTCATTAGGCTGATTAGGCGGTAATCACTACACTTCTTTGCTGAATGTTTTTTAGGCAGTGTAACAAAGGTTGATTTCTCTGGCGTTATATACCTTGGTTTGAGAATTCTTCTGGCTGGTCGGATCGGTTATCGGTCTATTCTAAGTAGCTACACCATTCTTTTAGTTTTTCTTTGGTATCCGGTATGATTTTGCCCTGATTTTCACAAGGATTTCAGCTTGTCTTTTATTAAATAATACTGCTGCTTCCTTTATGCGTTTGTGTAAATTGGAAATGTCATGTTTTGCATCTAGATCTTCTATTTCTTAACATTGCTGTGTTATCCAGTCTTGTTTTGCTGACCTTATCTTGTTTTTTATTTCTCTGTTGATTTCATGGTACTGATCGCTGACTTTTTTACTGCGTCTTTTATCCTTCAACTCAAGGATTTCATCGATCATCCAAACTTTCTTTTTATTTCTTGTTTCATCCTTGCCTAAGTGTGTTGTGCTCTCGGCTATGGCACTTTTAACCTTTGTCCAAACCATTTCTGCATCTTGCTCGGTAGACTCATTAATGTCTTTAAGCTTTTTATTAAGTTCGACTTTAAGTTTAGTTGCTACCATGTTTTCTTAAAGTTCGTCCAACCTAGGTCTGGATTTGTTATTTATGGAACGATTTTTCTTGAGGGTAAATTTAATTTTGTCCACAACTGGATTGTGATCGGAGCCTACGTCTGCGCCAGGGCAAGTTTTTGCAGATTTAATACAGTTGCTAAATCGTTTAATAATTAATATTGTCGTGAATGTCCTTTAGTCATTCTATGTTGCCCTTGCTTGGTTTTTCAGTGCCTTTTTGGTCCTGATTTTCGACAGTTTCCGTCGAATTATTAAAAATGGAAGTTTCACAATTTTCAAAAAGGTTATCTTTCCCTAGGGATAGTTTAAATTGTTTCTGAGGTCCCAAAATTTCTTTTGATTTTTTGGGAGTGGAGTGGTTCTCAATATTTGGATCCAAAAATGATAAATCAAAATTTATTTGAGGTTTTTGAGGACTCCTTTCAAGTTTACTTTTAGGTGTGAAAGGCCCTGAAATAGACGAACTTCTATTTCTAGAAAAATTATTTGACAAGCCCGCGTCGTTTAAAAATAAAATAGATTTGTCTTTTTCACTAAGATTTTGACTATGACTCCTAGTGACTCTGCTCGGGGTCCCCATTTAGTGGAGTGACCATTGTTTTAAAAAAAATATATAGAAACAAATGTACAAAAATTCATTTGAGTGCGGTATAATTTAAACTAAAGTTTAAATTTCATACTAGCATTGCATAATTTTAAATTTGTACCGGGGGGAAAAGTTCTCGATTAAAAAAAAAAAATTACCTATAAATTTTAGTTTTCAGAGAAAAAAAAACTTTAAAAAAAAAACGGAGAACTACGGCACCTCCACCATATGTCATGTAGGGGTTTTCGTGACGGGGTTGTTCTTATTAATTGACTTAATAAACCAACCGTACCGGGTTTTAATGAATTTATTATGACAAAGTATAAAAACGTTACTTACTTGTAATTAATTAACATCCAACAGTCTTAATACAGCAGCGTCACAGTCAACAGATGTGGTCATTACGCATGCAGTAGAGACCGTAGCAACGATAGGAGAGACCAAAGAAGTGTGTCCTTCGAGAGGTCGCCTTCCCCAAATGTGCAAGGACGACTCAACTAATATGCCCCAACGGCGTCGTCCTGCACACAGGGGCAAGCAATAAAATTCTAGTGGTTAAAGGTGTCGTCAACAGTCATAAGGAGGTGGAAATCGTACTAGATACAGGGTCCGGAAAATGCATTATAGAGAGATCTATGTGCACGGAGATAGAGCCGTTGGAACAACGTTTTACGTTGTCAACAGCCGGCGGGAATAAAGTTATACCTCTTGGCGTCACAGAGGCCAAACTAAAAATCGGTAAATTGTGTGGCTATATTGAAGCCATTGTCGTAGAAAAACTTCCTAAGCCCTTAATTTTAGGAATGGATTTTCTTGAAAAAAATAAGGCCTTAATTAATTTGACCGAAAAGTCAGTTCACTTGACTAACGGTAAATTGCAAACCACTATTTTCTTTCACAAGGAAGAAAATTTTGAGCAAAATGTTTGCGACAGAACGGCCTTATCCGTAGTTCCACAGGAAAATAAGGACCCTACCGAAAATTTTATTAAAGTAGTTTGCAAAAGCGACTACGTTATTAAACCGAATAATGCATTGACAGTCAAGTTGTGCATAGAAAAATCTAACACAACCGATTTCAAAAATTTTATTTTTGAAGAAAATGACGCGCTATTAAGGCCCAAAGGAATAATTTGCTCCACCCCTGATTTTAATGGCGACACCTGCACCATCCAGCTGACAACGAAAAAACCCTATCCTATCAAACTTTTTACGGGCTCAGCAGTCGGATTTCTTAAAGAAAGCTTTTTGTTCGATATCGACAGCTTACCAGTCTTACACATAGAGGATAACGAGGATGTCCAAGATGACGAAAAAGTCATGATGACAGATCATAAAATTGACCATATACAAAATAAGAAAATTAAGTCCCAGTTGTGCGAATTACTCGAAGAATACAGTGACGTATTCGCAAAAAATCCAAAATTTATGGGAAAAACAGACATCGTAGAGCACGTGATCGACGTGGGAGATGCGAGACCCATACGTCAGAGGCCATACAGGGTATCTCACAAAGAGAGAGACATCATAGACAATCAGGTAGATGAAATGCTTAAGGCCGGCGTAATCAGCGAGGGCGAGTCAGAATGGGCTAGTCCCGTTATATTAGTCAAAAAGAAGAGTGGAGAGTGGAGATTTTGTTGTGACTTCAGAGCTCTGAACGCGGTGAGTAGGAAGGTAAAATATTCGCTACCCCTAATTGATGACATCTTGACATATATGGGAAAAGCAAAATATTTTTCAACCCTCGATATGTTTAGCGGATTTTGGCAAATTAAGCTCAGTGAAGAGTCTAAGCCATACACCGCATTCTGTTGTCCAGGACACGGAGGCGTCTACGTGTGGAACAGAATGTGCTTCGGTTTGACAGGAGCACCTGGAACCTTTCAAAAATTAGCAGATACCGTTTTTCGAGATTTAAAATGGAAAACTTTGCTTGTTTACTTAGACGATATAATTATTTTTAGCGAAACACTCGAGGAGCACCTAGAAAAGCTACGAGTAGTATTTCAGAGGCTTAGAGACGCAGGCCTTACTTTAAAACCTTCAAAATGTGAATACTTAAAAGAAGAAGTCAATATGTTGGGTTATACAGTATCAAAAAAGGGCATTAAACCGGACAACTCTAAATTAATTTGCGTTGAAAATTTCCCAAAAATTTCTTCTCAAAAGAATGTAATGCAATTTTTAGGTTTAACTAATTTTTACAGAAAATTTATACAAAATTATTCAGCTATCGCTAGGCCCTTACATGACCTAACGAAAAAAGACGCACCATTCCTTTGGGAAGAAAAACATCAAAAATCCTTTGATGAACTAAAACGTAGATTAATTACGGCGCCAGTTTTAGCGCACTATCAACCAGAAAAAGACTGCGTACTTCATGTCGACGCCAGCCGAGAAGGCCTAGGATCAGTTCTGCTACAAGAGGGAAACGATTCCCAGCTACATCCAGTAGCATATGCTAGTAGAAGCTTAACAAACGCAGAAAAAAATATGGGAATTTCTGAATTAGAATTAGCAGGAATAGTCTATAGTTTGGGCTACTTTAGGACCTTAGTATATGGCAAGAAAATTAAAATCGTTACTGATCATCACGCTCTATGCTGGTTAAAGACAATAAAGGATCCAGTTGGCAGGTTAGCCAGATGGGCGATCAAATTATCAGAATTTGACTACACAATCGAACATAAAAGCGGATCGAAACACAAAGATGCGGACTGCTTGAGCCGAAACCCTGTCCTTAAACCGGACGAAAATGAAGACATGGAAGAAATCCCCACGTTCCTGATTGAGCCGCAGGACATGGGTATATTACAGAAGGAGGATGAGTCCTTAAAAGAGTTAATAAACGGGCTAGAGGACCCTAATAGTATAAGTATAGGTTTAAGAAAACGCATAAAAAATTTTAGGTTAATTGATGGCGTTTTACATAAGATTAATCCGAGACCGAATGGCCGGGAATATTTGTTAACAATTCCCAAGTCCCTTATAGGTGAAATTTTGTTTTCACACCATTCCGAACCCTTTGGCGGCGCACATTTAGGCGTTGCTAAAACGGCCGAAAAAATTAAGCAAAGGTATTATTGGGATCATCAACAAAAAAATATCGAAGATTTTATTAAAAGATGTCCCGATTGCCAAGCTAGAAAAGGTCAACAAAATAGAGTTCCTGTTGGTTTATTACAGTCGATGCCTATCGGCGTCCCTTTTGAGCGAGTTTCTATAGATTTACTGGGACCATTCCCAAAAAGTAAATCGGGAAACACAATGATTGTCGTCGCAACCGATTATGCGACAAGATGGGCCGAAACTGAGGCACTTCCGGACGGGAAAGCCAACTCAGTTGCTAAATTTATAGTGGAAAAAATCATAACTAGACATGGAGCGCCAAAATATCTGTTAAGCGACCAGGGACGAGTATTTAGGTCGGAATTAATAACAGAAATGTTGCGTATTATGGGTGTGGTTAGTCAGTTTACAACGTCATATCACCCGCAATGCAACGGACTAGTCGAGAGAATGAACCATACAATAGCAGATATGCTTGCTATGTACACAAATTCTTCTCATAGTGACTATGACGTTTTTCTACCGCTAGTTACAGCCACATATAATTGCTCAAAACAAATGACTACACAATACTCACCGTTTATGCTTGTCTACGGGCGGGAACCAATTTTACCGACCGAAGCAAATATTATGATGAGTCCTCCGCCTAGCAATACGGAAGAAATCCGAAACCGAGCATTGGCCGTTCGGAATATGGCAGCGGAAAATATTAAAAACCAAGCAAGGGCAACATAGAATGACTAAAGGACATTCACGACAATATAAAGTTTATTTGGTTTCTAATAATACTCTCAGGATTGTCGAATTCAGAAATCCAAGTATAAAGGCGTCTAGCTGGAAGTTTATAGAAAGTATTTGACACGACAAAATCCCTTTTTTTTGCATGGTTGCAACAAAATATTGAAATTGATTTTTGAACGCAAATATCTTCTGTATTCTTTTTAATCGTAAAGATAAGCATCAATTTTGCTTTAATCATTTTCTTTGGCTAGAATTTCGTAAGAAATGTCAAACACTGAATTGCACTGTCTACTATGACATCATAACCTCCCTTTTTTCTTTTGTGTTTTCAAGTTTTTAAAGATTATTAATAATTAAAATTCGCCGTATCGTAAAAACACAAGAATAAGATACGCGGTAATAAGCGATAAATGCCCGTGTGCACCACTTTCCCTTACCTCTTGATAATAATAAATACCGTATAAAGTCGTCTATAAACAAATCAAAGGCGGCGTGCAAAAACTAAAAATTCTGCCTTAAAAATAACGTGACATTAGCTACGCGGTAATAAGCGATAAATGCCCGTGTGCACCACTTTCCCTTACCTCTTCCACTTGTTGAAGTGTCGCTTGAACTGAGGGTGACGCTTGAGATTTACTTGGTTTGCAAAAGTTATGTTCCACTTGGAAAAAGTAAGGAAATTGGCAGCAACGTGGCAGTTATTTGCATTATTTGGTGTTTTTTGTGTGGTGACCATGATTATTACCTGTCGGCTGTCAAAAAACAATGTAAAATTTGAGATTGTTTAAAAAAAAATAAATTTTATTGATGATTTATCAGAAAAAGGCAAATAAAACTACTATAATTCGTCAACTTGACCAACCCAACACCTTTTCGAGTTTTTGTTTTGCAACGAATTTATGAAAAAAGGTGAATTATTTGCTTAGCGAAAAAAGTTTGCTTTTAAGTATTGTGCAAAGTTTTAAAAAAATTTTTTTTTTTTTGGACATCATAAACCTTTAAAGGTTTCTTCATCAGAAGTGTTGAAATAATTCATTCTTTGATTTGATTCTTCCATTAATTGCAAAGTCTAATTCTTCATCTTCTTCATCAATCAGAAGAAGTTCCATTTTAAGCACCGGCCACTAATCACAGAAAAATTTTAAGGCAACGGAACAATTTTATAAACTAAAATTAATAGCTTTTGTTTAAAAACATAACCAAAAAATACCTCACTTAACCTCAAAATGCGCTTAAGCCGAAGTAATTCTACGGCTTATCTTAACTACAGCTTAAGTGCCGTTTAAAACTAAATTAAGCTCAGCTTAGATGTCAAGCCGAAACCGTGCACACGGCAAAAGTCACCTATCGGAGATTTTTAATACGAGATGCAAAAGTTATCTGTTATCTATAGTTACTATGCAAAGTCTCATTTTTAGTGGCGTAGCAACGGAGCAAGGGGGGGGGGGCGGAGGGCAACAGACTTGTATGTCTATCTTCTTGAAATAATTATCGCTAACAGATATGGGGGGTCACGTCATTTTTTTAGTATGGGGTACTATAGATTTATGGATCTCTCGACTCTCAGACGAATGCATTTAGAAAAAGAGAACAATAGTAACTACCCACTACTCTCGAGCTCATAAACAATTGCTAATGTTTAGCTTAGCTGATTCTGCATTTAATAGTATCTATGCGTTTTATTTTAAATCTTCTGTTTTTTATTCCACCGTACCAATATGGATCGGGGACTATTGAAATCATGAAATTTTGAATTAATTTTATCAAAAATGAGTTACTAAGGTTCCAAAAAACCTTTAACCGACGAAAAAAAAAAGTTTTCGGTCTGTTGTCTCTGTCTGTATACACGATAACTCAAGAACGCCTTAATTGATTTTAACGAAATTTGGTACAAGATTAAGTTTCCATGAATATGGACTACAAATTTTGTTATAAAGTCTAAATTCGTGGGAGCTTTAGTTTTCATGTTATTTGAAAAAACGTCAAAATATAAAAAACAAATTATTTTAGAAGTAAAGCAGCTATTGATATACGGTTTTCAGATTTTGGTTTTCGTAAATATTATCCAAAAATTTTGTTATAAGGTTCAAATCTTTCAGAGCTAAAGTTTTCGAGATATTTTAATTTTCGTTCAACATCTAATAATTGATTGTATGGTGGAGTGGTGGAATATCCGTGCTTTCTAGCATCAATTTTTCCTGTGTATTTTCGAAAGTTTTAAGGCCAGACCTTTACTTTATAAATCGATTTCTTCTGTGGCACGGTTCACATGTTTCCAAAACGTAAATAATCAAGCCAAGAGCGTTTCCGAAAACAGCGAAAGGGAAGCCCTTTGTGCTGAATATAATATCACCTCGCAGTCTGTTCAAAACAAGGCTGTATATAGTTGTCTAGGAAACCTTTGTAAAGTTAGTGGCAAGAACGCGTAACATGGGGTGCTGGGAACTGAGGCGCAATAACACTCCGTTTATGTTGGGACTAGCAGAAAGAGGCCTATATGCCTACCTAAAAGCGAAATAGCACCAATATACAAAATTAATTTGACAATATTTCGTGTCCTTGCATGGACTTTACACTATAGAGCCGTTATTCCTGAATTTCAAAAGGCGCATTTACACAGACAAACTTTCCTTTGATGTTGAATTGCCGACAAACATTTACACGAGCCTCTTGAGCAGAATGTTCAAAGAAATGTTCGAGCAAAATCTCGTACAAAAAAACACACGTAAATTTTGGAGAGAATGTTGAGCAAAATTTGTTTGAAGAATTGGGGGTATAAAAATTTCTTTACAAATTTAAATTTTATAGTTTTATGGGAATTCATTGAACTTAACTGAAAATAGAAAGACTAAGTTTTAAAATTTTATTAAGTGCTTTCCGACGGAAAAACGATATGATGTCGAAATTCACGTTTTACCTCATAAGCAACTTCGATTGATCTGATTTTTCTAGGGGATATGCCAGTATACTTGTAACTTTTTTGGGGTTGTAAAAAAAACGAGAATCAAAAAAAATCATAACTGGCACTTATTTGTTGCTAATGCTGGGTTAGGAGAAGGTAAAAACCGTAGACTTGTGAGAGGGGGTTTTGGTCAAATGAACATTGACACACAAAATTACATGACAACAAACAAGGGTCAACGCAGTTTTTTTATAAAAGTTTTAGAACAAATCTTTCCATAAAAGGACTCTCCGACGCAAAACAAAGAAATTTTCTTTAGTACGCTTTAATTTGTTTATTTCGTTTTATTTTATTGACGCGTAGAACTTGTGTTTCCAATGTTTTAAATATTGAAATTTTTGGCGATTTTTACAAGCTTTTATTTATGTATGTTTGTATGTTCGGCTCAAATCTTGCAACTCAAATTTGGTATTCAATTTCAGTTTTCGGTGTGTATTTATAGTTGCGGCGACAATACAATAATATGGTATTATTAGGCACCCCCTCCCGCTAATGAAGGAAGTGGAGGAAGAAAAAGATTTATTTTGTTCGATTTCAATCAAAATTGGCATACAGGGGTTTTTAGGGAAGATAATTATCGAAAGGATGGATTTATGATAGTCTAAAAATTAAAAAATTATTTTAAATAAAAAGAAGCTTTTATAAAATATAAAGTGCACTAAAAAGTAGAAAATAAATTTTAGCATTCTCATATCATAATAATAAAAGCGACGGGCGCAAACTAAAACTAAAAATGTCCATCCATATATCAGAGAAACGTAGAGTAGTTTGGGTCGAGTTGGGTTGGATTTACTTCACAAAAAATTGAACTTACAATACCAGATAAAGAATTCTTTATATTTACACGTCGTAGTTGTGGTGAGAGTATTTTTTGTACTCATGGTATTTATTGTCTTTTTGATACGTTAGTTATAAACACCTTACCACTCATATCTCTTTATATTACTTCCTAGTTTAGTCTTTTACAATAATAATAAAATCAAATGAAAAAACCTATTTACATTTTATTAAATCTCAAATATATGAACAAAAGCATGTTCGATTTAAATAATACCCGTTTATTACCCACTTTTACAACCCTACGATCCCGACCCTTGTCTAAAAAATATAATTTAGCAGTAATAGACTAGACTTTTGAATCGGAATGTTGCCCCTTTGCATATTGTTTGTTGAGTGTCAGTAATCGACCTTGATTATTACATTAAATTGACAGTAAATATCTATCTTCAGTATTTTCATAAACCTTTTGCTTTTTTAAGCAACCCTTGGGGCCTTAAACTAAGTAGGTAAATCTGGTGTGAGGAATTTAAAAAAAACAATCAAAGCTAAGGTTAAAGTAAAGTTACAAAAATATGTTTTAAAAAAAACCCCTCCCCACCACTCCTCATAGTCGTGAGGCGCGGATTACCGCTTAAAAGTGCAATTTTTTAGTTTTTTGCCGATATTTGAAAAATTCAAAAATTTTTTGGAAAATAAAAATTGTTCTTTTTCGAATTTAGGAAAAAAACCCTTGGAAATAAAAAACTCGCAAGAAAGTCTCAAAAAAAACCCCCGGGCAAAAAAATCCGGAAAAAACCCTAAGAAAAAACTATTATAAGTAACCCTAATCCATGTTACAAAACTGATAGCCAATAATAATGTTTCGCTTGCCGTCGGCTTTTTTTCACAAAAATTTAAAATAAAAGTTGGTGTTCCATTTTTTTCAAGAATTGAGATCACTGATCACTGATGTGAAATTTTATTTATTCTCATCTTTAAAAATATGTTTCCAAAACAGATAGCAATAATTTGTTCAAAAATTTACCCGAACAAAATGTTCAAAGAAAAGCTCACAAAAATGTTCGCGCAAAAAATTTCAGATCTTTTGCACGAGCTTTTATTTGAGCATGTTCGTCTGTGTAATTGCGCCTTAAAAGCGAAATAGCATCAATATACAAAATTAATTTGACAATATTTCGTGTCCTTGCATGGACTTTACACTATAGAGCCGTTATTCCTGAATTTCAAAGAAAGGATGGCAAACACATCTGTTGCATTAATACCAAAAAATTTACATAAAAAAAGTTTTAATAAAACCCACTAAGCAAGGTCTGTTAAGGCGCATTTACACAGACAAGCTTTCCTTTGATGTGGAAATGCCGACAAACATTTACACGAGCCTCTTGAGCAAAATGTTTAAACAAATGTTCGTAACAAAAAAAACACACGTAAATTTTGGAGAGAATGTTGAGCAAAATTTGTTTGAAGAATTGGGGGTATACAAATTTCTTTACAAATTCAAAATATATATTGTTATCGGAATTCATTGAACTTAACTGAAAATAGAAACACAAAGTTTTAAATAAGGTATTTTTAATCAAATGCTTTCCGACGGAAAAACGATTTGATGCCGAAATTCACATTTTACCTCATAAGCAACTTCGATTGATCTGATTTTTATAGGGGATATGCCAGTATACTTGTAACTTTTTTGGGGTTGTAAAAAAAACGAGAATAAAAAAAATAATAATTGGCACTTATTTCTTGTTGTTGCCTGTAAAATATAATGATAAAAATTTACGTTTAAAAGAATATCCCTTTATTTTACTTCCTAGTTTAGTCTTTTACAATAATAATTAAGTCAAATTAAAAAACCCATATACATTTTATTAAATCTCAAATATATGAACAAAAGCACGTTCGGTTTAAAAATAACCCGTTTATTACCCAATTTTACAACCCTACGAACCCGACCCTTGTCTAAAAAATATAATTTAGCAGTAATTTAGTAGACTGTGTCGCCGATCTATCATCCATCCCACGTTTTGGATTTCGCAGGTAGTAGGCCGGCCACCCTTTTGAATCGCAATGTTGCCCTTTGCATATTGTTGGTGCAGTATCAGTAATCTACCTTCATTATTACATTAAATTGACCGTAAATATCTATATCTTCAGCATTTTCATGAACCTTTTGCTTTTTTAAGCAACCCTTGGGACCTTAAACTAACTAGGTAAATCTGGTGTGAGGAATTAAAAAACAACAATAAAAGCTAAAGGTAAAGTAAAGTTACAAAAATATGTTTAAAAAAGATCCCCCTCCCCACCACTCCTCATAGTCGTGAGACGCGGATTACCGCTTAAAAGTGCAATTTTTGAGTTTTTTGCCGATATTTGAAAAACTCAACATTTTTTTGGAAAAGAAAAGTCTTTTTTGACTTTACGAAAAAAACCCTTGGAAATAAAAAAAACTCGCAAGAAAATCCCAAAAAAAACCCCGGGCAAAAAAATCCGAGAAAAACACAAAAAAAAATGTTATAAGTAACCCTAATCCATGTGACAAAACTGATAGTAGAGCCAATAATAATGTTTCGCTTGCCGTCGGATTTTTTTCACAAAAATTTTAAATAAAAGTTGGTGTTCCATTTTATTAAAGAATTGAGATCACTGATCACTGATGTAAATTTTATTCATTCTCATTTTTAAAAATATGTTTCTAAAATAGATAGCAATAATTTGCTCAAAAATTTACCCGAACAAAATTTTTAAAGAAAAGCTCACAAAAATGTTCACGCAAAAAATTGGAGATCTTTTGCACGGGCTTTTATTTGAGCATGTTCGTCTGTGTAATTGCGCCTTTACATTACAGGTTTGCAACGTTGATAAAATGTAAAATTGGTGTAACTTTCAATACGTTAAGAAAAATGTTTAAAAAAAGTAAAATGTAAGTTTAAAACATTCTATGTGAAAGTATCGCTGATACACGAAAGAAGCACTAATTTTACGTTAATATTTAATTTTGGATTTAACAAGAAATGTAAACGATAAAGTAACTGAAAAATAACATTATTTGAAGTTTAATAAATGTCACTATCGAAACAAATTTGCTTCTTTACAGTTACATGATATTACACAATAATGCAAGTCAAATTTAAAACAAATTTGGTTCTTTATTGTGACATGACAAAATACAATATTGTAAGTTAATAAACATTAAAGTTGAAACAAGTTTAGTTTAATGATCACATGAAAGCAGCTGTATTGTGAGCTCAATTAATGTTAACTTTAAAACAATTACGTGGTTGCTTATTGGAAAATGACTTAATACAATTGTAAGTTTCATGTAAAAATTCCAAAATTAATGAAACTTTTAACCCAAATATGGCGAAAATATTTGAAAAAGTAAGGAATGATTTCTATGTTTCTGTTTAAGTTTACTGTTTCTTGCGATTTTTTTGATAACTTCCCACAAAAGGGAAAATATACCAATAAGTATAAATTTATATGTCTTCGAAGTAATTAACGCACGATCATTTTAGGATTTGATATTTTTACGGTTTGAGGAATTAATTATATATTTTCAGTTTTTTTTAATTTCGCCAAATTATGATTCAATTAATTGTGATTCAATATTTGTATATAATTTTTTTTTATTGCAACTGAAACCTTTAATTAAAAACAATTAATTAAATTAATATTAAAAAAACCAACTCCCTATTTTATGTAAAAAAACCAATAACATCACTGCATTAATATACCGTGAATTGGTGACAATTCTCAACAAAACCGAGATGGTCTAGTGGTCTAAGGCTCTGAAACCTTCGTGTATCACCTTTGGATTAAGAGTTCGAATCCCGTCGGCCCACATTTTTTTTGTTTTATTTTTATTTTTTTTTAAATTTGTTTAAGATGTAACCGCGAAGATAAAATATTTTAAAGCACAAAAATATACTTTTTTATGTTGTTTGAACCAATATTTAACAAGTTAGAGGTACATTTCAAAAAAATAATTTTACCTAGCCATGTAAAATTAAATGTTACATGCAATTCACATACTTGTTAAAAAAATCGAATGTAACACTGTTACGTAAATGTTTAGGACAATTGATGTACTGGCTATGTAATATCGTCGTTAAGGTTACAAGTTGCGTAACATAACAGGTTACAAAAATACATTGAGGTAATGTAAATGTAACAGATTTTTGCTTAGTGGAAATTTACATAACATAACTATGTTTCTTTAATTACATTATATTTACGTAATAAGAAGAGAACTTTGTTCATGGCATTATGCAGAACATGGAAGTTACTTTTTACCTTTTTGTGACATTAGAAGTATATAAATATTATATACACAGTGTGACTTTAATTTTTAGATAATGTTACATTCCAATACGTAATATTTGTCCAACATTTATGTCATAAGTTTATGTAGTAGTTACATAAAGAGTATACGTTATTTATGTAACGTCAAATTTACCTTGATGTTACTTGTAAAAAAATTTACCCCAATTTTACCTTTCCATTTACTTTCTAGTTACTGATTAATCGATATCTGCCGTTTCCCAATTCTCCCAAACTCCATATACAAAAAATACAATCAGGAAACATCAATTACCATCAATTAACCTGTATCGCATAAGTTACGCGATGTACAATGGCTCAATATGGAAAAAACAAGAATATTTCACTCCTTAGCGTTCTTTCACAATGTCATAACATAAAACTGTCCTCGATATTTGGCAAATAAAATAGCATATAGAACCGATGTGCATTACTTAAACTTGAGATTCCGTGAATTAATTACTCCACCACATCATACATCCGTCATGTTTAAGAGAAGTTTTAGATACTCGACCTATCGCCTGTATAATGAGATTCCACCGACCTATAAAACCTAAAAATTAAAGGTTTTCAAATCTAAGATAAAAGAAATGACCTTTTTTAAAAAAAAACAGCCTATGTCCACACTCTCATCTAGTCCTATGAATATATATATTTTTTGCACTTTTGAACAGAGTTTTCTAGTTTTCATCTTTTGTTTGTAAAATTGTATTTATTGTTTTTATAGCATGTATTTTAATACTTACCTTACTTTTTTAATCTCAAATATATATTTCTAGTCAAAGGGGCTGGACTTTGATCTTCTTTTAAGTTGTTTGCAGCTCCTCTTTTGCATTTTGTACGATATTACCAATTTGGCAGTTTCGTTTTATATATTTTGATGTATACTTAGTGCAAAATAAATATTACTATTACTATATTACTATTATCTACGTTATTTTAGTTATATATTAGGGCGTTAATAGGCCACTAACTTATCGTCACCTTATTTGCTTACCGTATTACCGTAATTGAGATGCTAAAAAGAGTTTTTAAACCACAAACAAAAATTACAGTAACCTTATTCTTTTGCCTGCATACAAACTGCCAATGTAAATTAAATATAAAAGGAAACAACAATTCCTGGTTTTCCAAATATACTTTCAGAAAAAAAATAAAAACCTAACTAAACAAAAAAAAACGAATTATCACCTACTAGCTGCAGCTTTTGAACAGAAATAAATCTGGCTGGTGGCAAAAAATAACCGAGCGGCTCCCATTAAGCCTCCGTAAGTAACGAATTTCGGTTCCGTTATTTTTGAAAACGGGAGAAAACTAACCGATTTTGCCTACGGTATTACCAATTTTGATGGTCTATTAACGCTCTAATATTTACTTAAAAGAACTTTGTTCATGGCATTATGCAGAACGTGGAAGTTACTTTTTACCTTCCCACTGAGCAGAAACCTGTTACATTTACATTACCTTAACGTATTTTTGTGAACTGTTACTTAACGCAGCTTGTAACCTTAACGAGGATATTACATTGTCAGTACATCAATTGTCCTAAACATTTACGTATCAGTGTTACATTCGATTTTTTTAACAAGTATGTGACTTGCATGTAACATTTAATGCTACATGGCTAGGTAAAATATTTTTTTTTTAAATTTACCCCTAACTTGGTAAATATTGGTTCAAACAACATAAAAAATATATTTTTATAACATCTTAAATACATAAAAAAAATAACCAAAATAAGAAAAAAAAAAGTATGCCCTGCCGGGGAATCGAACCTTCAGTGTAAAGACGATACAGCAGGGTTTTAGCGCCTTAGACCACTAGGCCATCTCGGTTTTGTTAAGAGTTAGGAAATGTCACCAATTCACGGTACATTAATGCAGTGGTGTCACTGGTTAGTGCGATTTTTACAGAAAATAAGAAATGGGTTTTTTTATTATCAATTTAATTAATTGTTTTTAATAAATACAATACATATAAAAAGGTTTCAGTTGCAATACAAAAAATATATACAAATATATATTTTATAATATATATAATTTGGCAAAATTAAAAAAAAAACTGAAAATACCTACCTATAATTTCATCGAACCGTAAAAAGATCATATCATAAAATGATCGTATGTTTCTGCGAATACATAAATACTTAAATTTATACTTATTTTCCTTTTTGTGGGAAGTTATCAAAAAAATTACAAGATTTTTTCGCCATATTTGGGTTAAAAGTTTCATTAATTTTGGAGTTTTTGCATAAAACTTACAATTGTATTTGGTCATTTTCCAATAAACAATACTGCTGCTTTCATATGCGATCATGAATAAACTAAACTTGTTTAAACTTTGGTGTTTATTACACCTACAATAGTGTATTTTGTCATTTCACAAGAAAGAACCAAATTTGTTTTAAACTTGATTTAAATTTGACATTTAATAAACTTACAGTATTGTGTAATATCATGACATTTATTAAACTTTAAATAATGTTATTTTTCAGTTACTTTATCGTTTAAATTTCTTGTTATATCCAAGATTAAATATTAACGTAAAATTAATGCTTCTTTCGTGTATCAGCGATACTTTTACACAGAATGTTAATTTTGAAATATTTTCCTTAACGTATACAAAGCTACATCAATTGTACATATTTTCAACGTTGAAAACCTGTAATGTAACAGACCTTGCTTAGTGGGTTGTTGTGACATCCAGTTTACCAAGAATTTATGTAACAAAGCGATCACGTGTTGTAACTTTTAGGTAATATTTACGTAACGATATTGGCTTGGGACTGGGGAATGCTCCCGGAAAAAAAACTTAAACAAACGCACCTGATTGGCCGAAATCTAAATTTTTTGTCACGTTTCTGTCAGTTTTGACTGACGGCAAACCCGCTTTCGAATAATTTCATTAGTGTCAAAATAGACAGAAAACTGAGATTTCGATCCACAGTTGGTCTAGAGTGGGGTTTTAAGAAAAAAAATATATAATCTTTAAAACATAGATTTTTGTTTTTGATATATCGCCAACCACTATTTACCGTAAAAATTAAAATCCTCTATGTAGTTCTTTCCTGGGGGGCTATTTTTGGAAAATATTATAAAAACCTTAAATAGTAACTCCCTGTTCTGACTTCATATTTGAATTCTCGCTGAAATTTTCTTTTCAATGGTACCCCATATCATAAGGTTTGCTTTACTAATTTTCGAGATATTGGCTTTCAAAATATCAAAAATTCAATTTTCAAAGGCCCATAGCTAAGAAACTAAACAAAATATCTCTATTGTGTTTATTATCGATTTTGAGGGTTTTATAAGAGCAAATAAAAAATGACAATAGTTTTACGTTTGCACATTCCCATTAACAGTTTATTGATTTTCAGTGATTTTGATGATATTATTCCAAAAGTATGAAGTAAAAAGTCAGATTGTCAAACTGTTGTCATTTTTTATTTCCTCGTAAAAAACCTCTAAAATCGATATTAAACACATTAGAGATATTTTGTTTAGTTTCTAAGATATGGGCCTTTGAAAATTGAATTTTTGACATTTTGAAAGCCAATATCTCAAAAATTAGTAAAGTAAACCTTATGATATGGAGTACCACTGGAAAGAGAATTTCAGCGAGAATTCAAATATGAAGTCAAAATAGGGGGTTGCTATTTAAGGTTCCCAGAATATTTTCCAAAAATAGCCCCCCAGAAAAGGGCTACATAGGGGATTTTACTTTTTACGGTAAATAGTAGTTGGCGATGGATCAAAAACAAAAGTGTATACGTACGTTTTTATATATTTTATATAGTATGACCATAAAGTATGACGGAATATCAAATGTTTTGAGGCGTTTGTAAAAAAATTAATGTGAAAATTGTGCAAGGCCCCAAGGAGTTTGCAAACAATTTTTTTAAAGGAAATTGTAAAGATTCGTTCACAAACGAGGTAATAATATAGGTCCGGATAGATGCCGCAGGGGGGAGAAATGCCGCAGGAGGGTTGGAGAGATGACGCATGATGTTGTCGGTGAAATCAAACAGCTATTTATGAGTATTTCAATAAAATCTACTTCCAAGAATTTTCTTACGCATTTTAAAACCTAATTTTTTGTTCATTTAATTTCAGTGATTTTTTCTTTCAAAAAGTGTGGCATCTATCCGGACTTTACCCTACTGATTTGGGTTAAGTATCTCAGTTGACCCGTTTCCGATATATCGTAGGCAACGCAAAAAAGGCATTTCGAGGAAAGTTGTTTTTTTATATACCTTTTACGTGACACTTTGTAGTAAGATTAAATGAGATTATTATTACATTCCTAAAAAAATAACATAAAACTTTTTCCAGCCGAAACGTATATAAAGCCTTAATTGATTAGCACATGCAAACATATGAAAACAATCAATATCATAATTTTCCCCCAAAATCTTCTCCCTAATATTCTCAGTATTAACAAAAAACACAGTTTTAGACCCTCCAAATTACAAACAAATGGGGAAAAAGGGTAAAAACGCCCGAATCATTCACGACAAAAAAATGCGTGATGTTAAGAAGGTTTGCGTGTTACTTTTTTCCAATCTATCATCAGCTTGCAAGGTATGTCAAAGTAGGCGTACATATCTGTCAAGTAGTTTTTATCTACACGAAACAAATGTTTGCACGATAAATAATAATATTATGATTTCTTTATTAATACACTGAGAAAACGCACAGTGTATGCCTTTTTAGTCCAACATACCAATATGGTATGGTGGACTAAAAATATTAAATTTTTTTTATGCAAATCGATTTTCCATGAATTGACCATGATTGCCCAGGAAAAATTTTCGTTTGTCCCCCTCCGTTTAACAGTTTTTTTTTAAATAAAAATATGGGTGACAACTTCACGCGTGCCCCCCAACATTGCATTTTTTAGCATTACAACCCTAAATTAATTTTAAAAAATAGACAATTCTGGGTGCCAACTTCACACAGTTCAAAAAATTACTTCTTGATGTTGAAAACTACTTTTTTAGTATGACGATCGTATGCTAGTTAATTTTTTTCACATTTTTCCGGGTGCCAACGTCACGCTTTAAAAATAGTAGTTTTCACAACTAGTGGCTACAATAGTGCTTAATTTTACAAGCGTTGGTTTAAATAACGAGCGCAGCAAGGTATTTAAAAACGCGAGTAAAAAAAAGCACAGTTTAGCCGCAAGTTGTTAACACTATTTTTTTTAATACCTTTATCAAAAAATCCAAGAAAAACAGGAAAATACTTAAAAATCTCGAACGAAGAGCACTTCTCGCACGCCATCTTTACATTATAAATCAAGGCGGTTGGTAAATAAAATAAAAATGGTTTCCATAGCAATGTGCCTTTTTACTCGGTGACTTTCATTGTTGCGACATTTTAATCTTTGACACTTTGACGATGTTTTGAAATTATTTTTTCGTAATTTTGGGTAAAAAACAGAGATAAATATTTTTTTGCACCCGTGATCAAAAAAAAAGTTTTTTGGCATCGGTAACCAAAAAAGCCATGCTTTAGTTATGAAGGTATAAAAAAATACAGTTTTTTTTCTGTGAGATAATCGTTTGTCCATGACTATTAAAAGATTCTCCAGGCCACTCCCAAGTTAATTTAAAAAAAAAATGAAATCAAATTCCTGGTGCCAACTTAACGTTGTTTAAAAAATCACATTTTAATGAACAAATATACCTTTTCTGTGAGATAATCGTTTGTCCAAGCCAATTACAAGATTGTCCAGGCGAAATTTTTATCTGTCCACCCCTAAGTCAATTTTTTAAAATAAAGTAGCGACAAACAATTCACAGAAAAGGTAGTTCTTTTCATCAAAAAGTGTTGGCACCCGGAAAAATGTGAAAATAATGGATGGTGGGCAAACAAAAATTTTGCCTGGACAATCCTTCAATTGCCATGGACAAACGATTGTCATACTAAAAAGGTAGTTTTAAACGTCAAAAAGTAATTTTTTGAACTGCGTGAAATTGGCATCCGAACTTTTATTTTACTTTTTAATATTAATTTAGGGGTGGAAAAACAAAAAATTACCTGCACAATCATGGTCAAACCTTGGACAAATGATTTACACAAAAATATGTTCAAAAATGCAATGTTAAAACTGTTAAATGGAGGGTGGACAAACGAAAATTTTCCTGGACAATCATGGTCAATCCGTGGACAATCGATTTGCATAAAAAAATTTCTGCGTCAGGCGTTTGGCCTTGCCCAGGGTCAATCCCGATTTTTGCATTATTTTCTTTGTTTTTTAAAGTTATTATTGTTACAACAAAAGAAGCTAAAAAACCTCCAACTCAGTTAACTCAACCGACAAGAAACTGAAAAACAAAAGATCAAAATATCTTGGGTGGAAATAACGAAAGTTCAAAGTGTGACGAGTTTTTTTTTAAATAATATGTTTTTTCTCAAGTTATAATTTTTTGAACTTTCGAAGTTTAAAAAAATTGAACATTTTCCAATCACTGATAACACACATTATACACATTAGAATTCATGACCAAAGTAAAGCTGTGAAAACGCTTTGTCAGCACCTTTTTGGTTGTAAATTAGCTTGCTTAGTTTTTGTAATACTTTTGGCTTTCATAATGTAAGCGCAACTCATTTTGATGACCATACTGTATTAAAAGCAAAAGTATTTATTAAACTTTGCTCAACAATACTATTCTTTGGGCAGAAAAATATGCAAAATGTTGGCTATACATTAAAGCCAAACTTTGTAGCTTTTTTAAATCAGTTCTGACACCAATAAAAACTAAATTGGAGCAATACAGTTGTAAAGACAGCAAATAATATTTTTGACTATAATACAGGATTATAATTGCATTTTTATTTAGACAAAACATAACCTCACTTTCCATAGAACAAAAACCAGATTTTTAAGTTATGATTTTTACTTATCCTGGCCGCGCGTGGAAATACATGGGCTGGAAGAGGCGCTGTTCTCCAAAAAAATAGTTTTGATACGAGGGATGTGGAAAGTATATCAAGGATAACTGCATGTAAACAGATAAGATTTTTGGCGCGTCTTTCTCGCAGGATCAACTCCAGATTAGCACGCTTCTACGAGCACGTACCATTGATAGCAGACTTAAAGTATTTTTAAAGTATCGGTATCGGTATATCCATATAACTATGAGATGGAACAACTCTTCCAAAAACTTAACCCAAGTTCAAACTCCAAATCGAGTTTAAACCGGGCCTAAGGGTCTAGTATAACACGATGACATATCGCTATACTGCGTCGACTCAGAATAACGATAAGAATAACAGAGTGGCAAAAGAAACGGTCCAAAAACTCTTTATTAAAGTTGGTACTAGCTAAATGACTTAAAGAATAGTAGAAATTAGGGAAATGGCATCGAAAGGATTTTATGTAAAATAGCCACTTAAAAATGCCTTAATTTTAATATTCAAACCGTTGGCGTTATAGCGGCTTATTTTATTACAGTTTGAGCACGCTCTCGCAAAATGAGAATTACCAATTCGTATGCACTTTTGACACGCTATACGTAAATTACCACTCAAAATATGTCTTAGAATCACTCAAGTCACGTCATACTCAAAAGTTATATTGCCCAGATATAAAACATAAGTTGCGTTTTTTTCCGCAACGTTGCGGTGGAAACACAATTTTTAATTTCTTTGAAAATTTTTTCACGCACTCTAGAGAATACAGTATGTCCGCAAATTTAAAGTTTTGGTCGAAAAATGCTTCCTTCCTTTCCCGATAGCATGAAAAAAAAGAGATATGACGATTTTCCGGACCTCCTAGTCATGATAATAAAGGCTGATCTACATAAAATATAATGAATTCTGACAAATGCAATACTTGCCCTATTTAACAACCGAAAACGATTAAAATAAATAAAAGTAATAGTTCTCTCACAGTCTCACAAATTATTTTAAGCCTAAACTTGAAAACTGTTTAAAAAGACGTTTTTTAGTCGCGTGTGAACATATCTTAATTCCACAAAACAAAAAAAAATCATTCGCGATATCCAACGCCAACGCAACGTTCCAGAAAAAAATGCAACTTTAGTCAAATATCGACTTGATGGCTGCGGCTGGATTTATAAACACTATGTTCGCGTTTAGTTCTCTAGCTTAATACGAGGCAAAAGGAAGTAACTGACAAAAAGCTATTTTCCAGGGCAAGCGTTTAAAGATTTTGAGACGCTTTTTGCATGATGATGGTGATGATGCGACCAGTAGCGGGTTTATTGCGGCTCACTTTCAGATTGTTTGTTGCTAGTAAGTAGTAATAAGAGGCTCCCCGCAGGCTTGGCAGTTAGGCCTCTTCATGAGTTCTTTCTGCCATACCCCGTCTCGCACTCTTATCCTCCCAGTCCGTCTACACGTCCTGCCCCTCCCTCTCCGGGCCTTCCTGTCATCCTCACGAAGGTCAGCACGTCACCCCTTAGAGAGTGTAGCTCTTCCTCTTCTATTGTGAGGATACCCAACGTCTGCTGCCTCAATCTGGCGTATCCGTCACTCTCCTGTCAAGTGCACCGCTAGTTCCTCCGCCCAGCCACATGCTGAGCAGGCGGAGTCGTCCAACACTCTGATGCATGTCAAGTGTTTACGCAGCCGATTATTCCCTGTCAGCATTCCTAACTTGCCTACATTGTCCTTGCGAGTTTTTCCCAGGAGCCATTTAGTTTGGTCTGCGTCTGGTCCACTCACGAACAATTTTTTGTGAACCAAGAGCCTTGGTTTCTAGGTCTTTCACATACACTCCTGTGCCTGTTGTCTACCTGGCTGATAGTTTTGAACCGTCAGTGTAGCAGACCGTCGCATCTCTGCTTAATTCGTTTCGGAATTCTCCTCTCTGCCACCCATCCCGTTCAGGTACTTTGTACTTTTTGTCGAACCTCCATGGTTTCGAAAGAGTCCCTAATGGCATCTTTAGAAGAGGCCACTCTTTTGTTACCACTTCTTCGATTGCCGATTTTTTCCCTCTGCCCTTCCATAGGCCCTTGTCCTTCAGTCGTAGGTGCGTTACCATCGCTTCCTTCGTGATCCAAGCTGGAAGCGAGAGTAGAGTGGAGTAGACCTAGTAGAGGTAGTCCTCATTGCGCCTGTTATTCCCCTGCAGAAGAGCCCCTGCAGGTTTATGAGATTTCTGGAAGTGGTCAGTGTTTCCACTACAGGCCACCAGACCACTGACCCATATAGTATAGGTTCCTGGGGGTGATCCCCCAGGTTCGACCCACCACTCGGCGCATCTGCCACATTGTGGCCTGGACTTTTTCGGTCATTTTGGTAACATGCTGCCTACACATGAGTGCCTTGTCCAGTATGACCCTCAGATACTTAAGCTCTGATAATAAAGTTTAAAAAAAAAAACTTAGTCGCTTTTCGATTATTGAAAACGCGTTCAGTTCTACATGAAAACTTAGTAATTGCTTAATAAAATATAAAAAGGTTCTTTTGGCGAAAAATGCATACTTTTCGGTCTGTTAAAAAAAAACTCGTTTACATCAGCTTGATGCATTCTGGCACTTAGGTATGGGAGAAAGTCAGCCACTATAGGCATACATATACAGATTTCCACTCTGATTTCCATTAAAAGCGACGAGAGAACAAAGGTATCTTTAATTTTGTCAATTATGAATTCCTCTATTAAAATGAGCCCTCTGACTGAATTTGATGCGAGTCGTAATTTAAGTGCCCAGAAGCCAAGAGGTGTAAGTGGTAAATTCACAGTTTCGATTAAAATGCATAAGGGCGCCCACCTCCCTATCACTCTTGCAATCAAACCAACCCCGCAAACCCCGCCAATTGCCTCACCAAAGAATAATATCTATATTTCTTTTAATACGGATTTAATTTAAAACTATTCTAAAAAAGGAGGGATGAAAAGTAAAAAGAAGGGATGACAATTAAAATAGGGATAAAACGTAACAAAATTTTCAAAACTGCTCACTGTTTCTTTAAGATTTTGCTTTCAGTAGAGTAACTTAACATAGCCATAATACTTTTTTAAATTTTTTACAAAAAAGTTGTTTAGAAACCTTAGATGAACTACTTAAAGATAACCGATGCTTACTTTGGTTATATTATTATCTGAGAAATCTTGGGACCTAATTTCTGATGCCGCGAGAGGAATCGATCACTCAACAGCCAAAGCACATCAAATGTATGCTCACAGATCAAGAATGACCGCGGCAAAACCGATGCTCGCTCTGCCATTCACCTGGGTTGCGTTCAGCGACGGCTGGAGCCAAACCAGTATTGGAGGAACTCGAGAGCGCCGCTAGAATTGGCATCGCTTATTGTTATTGATCCGCGGGCGAGGACAACGAAAAAAAAATCAGTTGCGAGGTTTTCCTAACGTAACGAGCTGAAGAAAATTCAGAAAATTATTTGAAAATGAAAAGTGCAACATGTTTCTCCATTTTTTCTTGCATACAATGAATTGTGTAGACGCCACACTTGTGGATTGTGAGGAGAATGCCTTTATTTTGCAGGCAGAAGGTAGGGAGTAGGTATCTGTTTACAAAAATCTATCAAATGGCCGTGGCTTAAAGTTCCGACAGTCCCTTTCTGTCCGTGCCAAGCAAAAATACTAAAGATACGACAGTCGGCTTTGCGCGTTCAAAGCTGATTCGGCAATGTCAATGCCATTTTTGACATTTTGAGTGGAAGGGATAAAACCGTTTTTGGTTTGGCTCCAGCCGCCGCTGAACGCGCCCCTGTTCATTTAGGCTTGTTTTCGCGACTGCGTCACACCCTACATATCTCCCTCGCTTTCCCTAGATACGTTCGGGTAATGCACTCCATTCCAAACCGTTCGCCTATTCAAATAGGAATGAAAAGTGCAGTGCTTTTTAGCGTTCGGGTATTAGCCGGTGCAAGCATGCGCAGTAACTTCTTTGGGACACATAACCCTATTTTATTTTTCAATTTTTTTTCGGAATAACCACGATTACCGGGCACCGGGTTCTCAGCCGAGAACGGCAATTTTATCACCAATCACACAGGCATGGTCCTTATGTTAAAGTTAAAGGAAATCCTCGCTTAAAGCTGCCGTCGGAGTCGCCGCACCGTAAAAAGTAAGCCGTAAGACGTAAGCAGTGTAGAAATAAAAATCATTTATTTCTTACTGTCAACTACGAACATCAACTACACTTTTCACTCCGACGCGTTCGACTATTACAATTCCACTACAAAAGCTCTGACGCATTCCACTTCTACACCACACCACTTATTTAAAGATATTCCAGAACGACCACATCTTAATGCATGATGTTTGTGAAAATAATTTAATAGTAACGGCCAATTAATTTTTTATTCAGGATCCAAGATATAACAAAAAATTGGTGATAACTGACGGGACATGAAAAACAGGCAGAGAAAAATCATGGACTTTAAAGTGCTCTTCCTTTTAGTCTAAAAGTGGTTTTAAATTAGTTGTTTCAAAATATACTCTTGTTCCCTAGATATAATAAAATGGTATGATATTATTTTTCTTTGCCTGCCTTGATTTTAAGTTAAATGTAATTTTGTGATAACTGACGGGACATTTCTTATAAAACGCTAATATTTTGTTTGCCAATATTTTGGCTAGTGGCTATATTATTTTATGATTTGGAGAGAAGTTATTGCGGTATAATGATTTTACACGTTTAGTGATACCCCAGACACTTCTTTGGTGGTTGTAGTTATTTAAATACAAAAACCGAAATAATGCCAAAAACCTTTATCGCGCATGGAATTGCCCTTTGTCCCTATTTGTTTTTATTTCTGTTCTTGACTACTTAATCATGTTTACTGCAAATGTCGCTCTGTACCCTTCGACTCCTGAGCTCCAATTTCCATTATCTTTGTGGTGTCTTCTCAGCGTTTACTACGGTTCTTAATGGCGGAGGCATTATGCAGTTCCTAATTTTTTCCTCTTTGGATCGCGAATAGCTGTCACACCATTATCGCAGTATACAGGGTCTTTATTTGAAATCTTCTCACACAAGATTTACGCGTATTTAGAGTCGGATGTTGAAGAAAACCGCGACACTTCGATTTTTTGTTCGAGGGGACACATTTTGGTTATCTTAAAATTTTTAAAGCATGCATCCCCTTCGAGGGGTGAAATTTACCCCTAAATTTTGAATAGGGAAAGTGGGTTGAGTGATACCTTGTTTTGAAGGTCTCTAAAATGTCTTTACAGCCGTGTAAACATTTTGAAAATTTATCGATTCGTTTTTGAGATATGATGATATGATGATGATAAAATAAATCTTTAACAAAAACAAAGTCGACGTATTTCGAAATTTCCCAAAAAAAATATTTTGTAAAAAAACTATTTTTGCATTGGTCCATGCAACTGTAAAAGTGAATATCTCCAAAACGAATCGATAGATTTTCAAAATTTTTACGCGATTGTAAAGACATTCGAAGGACCTTCAAAACATTCATTCGACCCACTTTTCCTATTCAAAATATTGGTGTAAAGATTACCCCTCGAATGGGGTGCGTGTAACAAAAATTTCAGTATATAGTGAATGGGCATGTGTAACTCCGTCGGATTTTTAACGAAGAAGTTTTGTGACTATGTGGGAATGATAGCGCTTTAGTCACACAACCAAGTGTTACCCTGTATTTTGTTCGCATCCGTGTAAAAGGGGTTGATATGACGTCATCTTTCAAGGTGGCGGTGAAAAATCATAAAAAATACAACTTTCGCAACCAGGCCATGATTATACTCGATTCCATATAATTTGAAGACGAGGATTCCAAAAAATTTACTTTTAAGGTCATCCGACATTAAATGACCTTCGGCAAAAACAAGATTTTTGCCATTTTCTCTTCAAAAAATCTTAATAATTCGACGTTTTGTCAGACCAACTTCAAATGTACTTCAAACTATTAGGCATGTATGCCAAATTCTTTCCTTAGAGTTTGATGTAGTTTGAAGCTTCATGACCTTGAAAAATACCCCAGTAAAATTCACAAATTGCAAAAATAACATACTAAAGGGCGCTATTCAACAACTATTCAAGCGAAGAGAACCAAATTTGGCAACAAAGGTAAGAAGGTCAAGTCCAATAATTTTGTTAAAAAAAATTTGTTCAGCTACGACGTGTTTCAATAAGGCGGCTGATATATCAAAATGGCGACCTATAACATTTTATTTTATCCAATTTCATAAAAAAGTAAAAATGACAAGGTGGCCATCTTTACCGGGGTATAGCATAAACATCTGGGACGCCAGATCAAAAAAAATGGTAGAGTGGTCTAAAATTAAGTGTTTATATATGCCTAAGATGTTAATTTCATCTCCGGCACTTAAAGTTTTTGCGTAGTTGTTAATTGTAAAAAAAAACACTACAAAAAGCTGGTTTTTCAATTTTACATGGTATTTTCAAGGTCAATCAAGGTCATTCATCAACCATTTTTTTTTCGTATTAAGTAGAGATAAGTCAACAAGAATTGATGGCCACCTTGTTATTTTTACTTTTTTACGTAATTGGATAAAATAAAATGTGGTTATAGGTCTCTATTTTGCGATATCAGCCGCTATATTGAAACGGGTCATAGCTGAACAATAGCGCCCTTTAATATGATATTATTGCATGTTAATTTTGTTGGGGTATTTTTCAAGATTATTAAGCTTCAAACTGCATCAAACTCTAAGGACCTAATTTGGCATATATGCCTAATAGTTTGAGGTACATTCGAAGTTGATGTGCCAAAACATCGAATTATTAAGATTTTTTGAAGAGAAAATGGCAAAAATCTTGTTTTTTGTGATTTTTATGGTCATTTAAGGTCGGATGACCTTGAAAGTAAATTTTTTGGAATCCTCGTCTTCGAATTATATGGAATCGAGTATAATAATTCCCCGGTTGTATTTTCTATAATTTTTGGCCGCCATCTTGAAAGATGTCACCATATCAACCCCTTCTACACGGATGCGAACAAAACACCCGCTAACACTTGATTGTGTCACTAAAGAGCTATCAATCCCACATAGTCACAAAACTCCTTCATAAAAAATCCCACGGGAAATAAAAAATCGACGTGTCCGAGGATTTTTCTAAAATCGGAATCTGCATAAGTGAATCTTGGGTTGGAAGTTTTAAAATGAACACACTGTATATTATATTAAATAACCATTTAGCGAATCCAAAAAATATTAAAAAGTCCATATGCTTAACCTGTTAAAATCCAAAATGTTTTGCCTAAGCTCACTGAGGTGAGCGACAAGTCGCTTAAAAATATTAATCTAAGGTCACATTCTCTTCGACAGCTCTTGCGCACCAAAAAGTTGTTTCTTATAGTCCGGAGGATAAAGATTCCAACCTTGCAATGAAACTTGGCACGCTACTTAGGTAATTTTTGAGGTGTGCAGGCAACATGAAGTCTCCTGCGGAGGACCCCTATTCCCGAAAGTAAAATACAAAATTCGTAAAATTTTAAGAAATTAGTGGAGCGATAAAATTTGACACAGAGGTTCACCAACATTTGTTATTTGTCCCCAAATTACAAACAATTGCTTTTTGATGACTTCTTTTTTGCAGAAATTTTGTAAAATGAGCAACTAAACTTACTCGTGATATTAGCAGAGATCGTTTTTAGGTATTTTCTGAAAAACTGAGAAGTTGTGACTTCGGAGTTGACTGCATTGACGTAAATCATTATTTATTTGAATTTAGGTGGTTAAAAATTGAAGTAAAACTGGGATACAATAAAACTATCTGAAACGCTTCCATTTTATCATTTTTTTACGTTGCGGGAAAAAACGCAACTGAAATGTCCGCCCAGAATATTGCATGTCAATTGCTGACTGTTCTGCCATTCGTTTTGGAAATCGCTTAGCGCTTTTAGTTACGAAAATACTAGTCCCAAAGCGTAGTTGAGTCAAAATGCATGCAAACTACGTGAATAACAAAAAACTTTTTTGATTATTATTTAAGCAAGTTAAGGTAAAGGGGTGTGAATAAATTAAGTTCCGCGTGTTTTCCTTAACTTTAAAGATGGGGGAGGAATCCCCTCTTTTAAAATTCCTTTATAATTATTAATTATTAGAGTGCCACATTTTATTTTTTTTTTCTAACGCGTATTGTCAAACCGTCTTGTCAGAAAAAATCTCAGTTCTTACTCTAAATGTTTCAGGTTATTGCAAATGTTTCTAATATTAGGGACTTATTGGGCGTTACTCTATAAGGTTTTACCATAATAAGGGAAAACCGTATTTTATTTAGGTGGAATCTTAACCATACTTTAAAAAACAAGTGTTATTGGAAGTCTTACTTTTCCTTAACCTAAAATTTCTAACCTTAAAATTGTGCTACCGCTTTTGTTTTTTTTTTAAATTTTGTTAATGTTTGGAAAATGGACATTAAATGCTACTTAACACTTCCCTGAGTAAACTGCCTTCTGCTTAAGATTTGAAGGTTTTTCCATATATTTTCCCAGGCCGCTGGGTTGTTTTAGGGATTTTCTTTGATAAATTCTCGCAAAAGCATTATATCGTCAGTGTAGCTGAACCTCCAATTTATTCACTTTTTTACATAAATTTCAACAATCCACAAGACTGTTTTTGTCTATAAACAAAAAACTAAAGAATATTAGAAAGTCGTGTCGAAAAACAAACCAACCATCAATATTATCCTTACTAATTGAGGTTATGTTTAAAGATAAGGGACGAACGGTATATGTACCGAATTAATTACGGTTCCCTTAATAAAAACGCAGGTCACGCGCATGCTCAGATGTCAAATGTCAATTTTCCTTAATAAGGGAACCAATAAGCCCCTAATATCGCCAATTTCATGTTGTAGGTATTTATTTAGGTTACACAAGAGTGTTATGCACTTCTGTGATCGATCTGCATACATCTAAGATAAATTTAAACCCGGAATCTTACTGTAAAAAGTTAGCGAATTCACAAAAGTCACATGTCACATGTATATTCTCGTTGCTTATATCCTCGTTGTTTGGATCCATAAGAGCATCACATAGGTGCGCAATTACGATTTTGTGACATCCGCCCATTGTGAACCAAGCCACAGGCTTACACTTTTAGAGAGTATAATTGTTTAGCTTTTAAGTTACTTAATGGGGGGTTTTATTTTTTTTTTAAATGGCAAAGTTGTTTATTTTTGTTGTTGATATACTTAATATAAACTTTGATACAGAAAACGGTATACAACGAGAGGATCAAGGGTATCACTTCCCATTTCGCACTTCTGACGTCACAAACGAAAAATTTCGTGCCTCTAGCCGCCAACGTATTTCACAGTTCTTACTTCCCATTTCTAACGTCACAATCACGCTTTGGACCTCGGAAGCATGAAATTTCTTTGTTATTGCGTTTTCCGTTACCCTTTTTCATGTTTTGAGGTGAAAAATTTTAAAATTGGTATAGTGACCGTTCGTTTAAAAAATGTGTCTAAAATTAATTAATTTTCAGGTTAACGCTCAGCTGGCTACAAAAATCGCGGCACTTCGGAGTTTATTCCGTTTATAATTTGCACTATTGGTGGTGTCAACCTTAGATTAAAAAGATACAAGATACCTGACACTTACGGAGACTTTGGTTATATTATTATATGGAACAATGTTTCTTACCTTTCTGTTGTTTACAATAAACACAGAAGTGGCGTACCTACTTAAATATACATTTACATGCGGAATATAGTATTAAAATTTTATTATATGAAATCTGCAAAATAATTTAAAAAACATGCAAAAAATAATTCTGCCAATTTGAGCTTTGGAAGCGTATATTTTATTATTTATTTATTGCAATTTCAATTTTCAACACAATAAAATTATGCCAAACATTAAAAAAAGAAACACAGTTCACAGCACCTGGAACATCAAGAAAAACAATAATATAATATTACCTACTAGCTAAAAATTATGATATTCAGTTTGTTAATTTTGTTATTTTTTCTGGTCATTAGCAGAAACTTACGTATACTGACTTCCTCAGTAATGCTTAGGGTATATACAGACATCTAGGTCAGACAAAAAGATTCAAATATCAATTTGACGGGTGAGCGCATATGGCAACGGCGGCAGTATAAATCAACCTTAATATTCTGATAAGAGGTAGGAATTCAATATTCTTACAAACCTGAACACATGTGAATTAACTTTTATTATTGTTTGCAAGAAAATATCTCATTGCGCATTAAAAAGTATGCTTTATTTTATCGTCTTTATAAAAAAAAACTCGAAAAAATCTTATAAAAACGTTCGAAAATATATCATTTGACGCATTGGACATTAACTACTTCAAAACCTGTTTGTTGATATTTTAATCTAAGGATCTACTAATTTAAGTATATTTCATAAACTTTTTTTTATTTTCTGTGTACCTACCGGCATGTACCGCCACTGACTGATTTCACTTGCTCCCCCTTTGTTTTCAAAATATTGGACGATTTGTTCCAAAATATCACTTTAAATGCACTAAAATATTCTCCTACTGGTAAAAAAAAACACACCATACACGTTTTTTTACAAAATATGGTTTTAAAACAACTTACAAACTGCTTAAAAGATTCTGAAATTTTAAAATAAATAACATGAAAAAGCTTATGTCAATAAAAATACTTTCCCCGCCCACAAGCCAATCACACCTAAAGTGGTTGACACAGAATTCTCTGTCCCTATCGTTCTAACGTCGTTTAAAAGGATGGAAAAATAATCGATATTTCTCACCTTTGTTTTCTTGTGATTTTATTCGTAAATAAACAGTGATTATTATTTGCCAAGGAGTTTTCGTTGGACCAATTCCTTCAACTTCCCAGCACATACCTGTTACATTAACATAGTATTTACGTAAATATAAAGTAAAAAACATTACATCAAAAAGTTTTCATAAAATTTACGTAATATTTACATAACAGAACATGGAAGTTACTTTTTCCCTTGTTGTGACATTAGAAGTATATAAATATGATATACACAATATGACTTTAATTTTACATAAATTTCACATTCTAATACGTAATATTTATGTTATAAATTTTTATGGTAGTTACGTGAAATTTACCCGAATTTTACTTTTCGATTTACTTTCTAGTTACTGGATAATCGATATCTGCCGTTTCCCAATTTTTTATTACTATGTGTTACGTTATTTTAATTATCTATTATTTACGTAAAAAGTAGCCCAACTAACAATTTTTATGTACTACAGGGCAGTATTTGCGTTTACCAGTTTGCTGTGTTACGGTTTCGAAAAACTCATCTAGTTAAAAGCAATTTAGCGATGATTATATTGTTGTAAGAATGTTCTTACAGCAACATTTTACAGGAATATCCTACAAAAGCTCTGCTTCTTTCTGTAAGAACATTTATACGGTGTTACTATATAGAGCAGAATCGCCGCAAAGTACCGTAGGCTCTTAAAGTATTGTATAAGAGTGTTTCAGGCCCACTAATACAGCAATTTTAAATAAAAAAGGCTCTATAATTAGTAATTTTGCTTTATGAAGATACATTACATGAGCAAAAAGGTGATAACTATCTTATCCGATCTCTCTAATAAAACAAAAAGTGGTTGATGGTCGATGAAAATATTTAGCTACTTCTCTTATTTTTCCTTGCTTTTGTGTTACTCTCATAATAGGCCAACTGCCCAATTGAAATTAAACGTCATTTCTCAGTCTCACATAACCTTAAACAACAAACAGTAAACAGAAAGTTTAAGTTTATAAATCCGCCTTAAAGAAAGGACCTGAAAATATAAACATGAACCATTCAAGGCGGACGGGAATCCCTACAACTAAAAAATTACTGTAGGGTTATTGTATACTTGCTATATATATGTTATAAATATTTACAACAAGATGTCCATCTTAGAAATGTTCTGTCTTTCTATGAATTTAACAATCTATCCCAAAAGCAACAAAAACCTCAATAACATGAAGATATAATTCATAAAAATACATAAAAACGATAAAACTTGCACAAATATTGCATAATTTCCTTAAAACAACGTATTCTGTATATATTATGTCACTTTTTATTTTTATTCAAACAGTATTTTAAGCTCCAAATAAAGATATTTCAATGGCGCGTGAAAATTTTCTTAAATAAATGATAGGGACATTAGCAGTGAAGTAGTGTTCGCTAACAAAATTATGGTGTATGTGTTTCGAAATAGATTTTCGCCTAATATTTATTTATTGTCAAGATAGTTTTGGTGTCGCCCTCAGATTAATAAAAAAAATGAGATATAACAGTAAACAATATTACCCCGATCAACCAGCCACAATGTTTATTTCCCAAAAAATACATGGTTGCCAATTTACCGCGGGGTTTCCCTAGAAACAAAACAATTCATAAACTTCTTGAAGCTCTTTTGATAATATTATTGATTATTTGACATATTTTTATATAGGATAATTTTTCTTATGCTAATAACTTAATTCTTAGTCCTAATTTTTAGTCTCAATAATTAACTTTTTTTAATTTTTAATAAGTAGAATTTCGAGATTTATAAAAAAGAACACAAGCCGGCAACGTTTTTTCGACGAGCCGCGAATAAATGCCGACATGTTTGGTTGCAGCTGACGGCGTTGTTGTTAACGGGGGTTTGTGTTGTTCGGTGATTTTTGAATTTTATTGTTTTTGTGAAAAAAGAACTGTATCAAGCTATTTTGAGGACCAACAAAATGGTTTACCATTGCCTAGTATGCAATAAAAGCAAATATTCCAGCCCAGAACTAATATTTCGGAGGTAAGAAAGATCCTGTCATTTTACGTTAGACATGAGCGTAGTATGAGGTAAAAAACTGCGTAAAAAGCTTATGATTATACTATTAATACATCAAAAATCTAAGACTAATACTAATCTTTTTTAAGAAACAAAAGTACCAGATAATTTTGATCCTTTTGCAGCATGTAAAATATTTATTTATTATAATTTATACATAACAAGAGAAGACAATAAGACCAAGTGCTGATAGTCAGGTACTGGGGCAGGTAGTTTTTGTATTTTAATGGGTACCTGGGTACTTTCTATAATGTGAATAAAACCGTTTTGGAGATATTTACTCTGAGCCAATCTTATTTTTATTTTCATTAATATTTATTATTTATTTTTTTGCCTTTTGACTCCTGTTTCCTGAAAAACTACTAGTAATTTTTTACCTCTTCCTTAAATTTTCCTTGTGTTCTGTATTCAGAAATGAACATGCAGCCAATGTGTAAAGAATAAAATTTGTTGGCCTTAAAATTTTCATAATTAACATCACAAAAAGTTCTCTTAATTTGATAAATAAAGTTTATATTCCACTAAAGAAAACTAAAAGAGACATTATTATCATAGTGAAAAAAACGCTTAATAAGCCGTTTATTAGCGTGTTTTTTTTTGGATAAAAACGTTATAAAACGGGTTATTAACCGTTTTTTTTTGCTATGAAAATATTTTTTTTTACTTTTGTTTTGTGGGATACTGCACAATTAAAAAAAATATATAACAGCCATCTTGAATAATTGACCTAAAAATCATTTCAAGTGCTCTTTGGTAAACTTTTGATCTGTTCGTAAATACCTACATTCCTCAAACTAAACTTTATCCTTGAGTAAATCTATTTTTTGTGGTTATGCAAGTTCTGGCAGTTAATTCTTTTGAATAAGAAAATCCGACCAACCCTACCTTATATCTAGTTTTCACATTTATATATTTAAATTAAAATTAACGCCGCCACTGGTAATGAGAAAAGCAATTTTTGACAGTGTTGCCGTTTTATTGCTCTATCTCTTTTCTGTTCATATAATCGTCCAGAAGGGTGTTGGATTGTAAACATTAGAGGATTTCAATAGGGAATATTTGGTCTCTCTTTAGTTATTAGTCTGAGGTGTCGCCATTAATACCTACTTTGGAAGAAAAATCAGTCATAGTTAAAAGCCCATTTTGTTATTTAAATACTTATTCAAAACACATTAAAAAAACATTTCTTCTCTTACTTTAGGCGGTCGGATTCTATCAATAGAAATAAAATACTGTATAATTGTTTCCAGAAGAACCCCCTTATAGTATCGATAGCTGTTGAAACTATGCTATAAATACCATATAAGAGTTACGCAGATTTTTTATACAGTTTTTATGGGTTTATCAATAGAATACAGTTATGCATAATATGGAAGTTACTTTTCATCTTGTTGTGACTTCCAGTTTACCTAGAATTTATGTAACAAAGTATTTATGTGTTGTAACTTTTACGTTATATTTACGTAACGTTGTTGGCTGGGATAGGACACGATATAATGATCACTTTAATTATAGTCATACGAAACTTGCTGGTTGACATCTTTTTGCATATTATGCATATATTTAAGCGCGAATATCAGCGCACTCTAGAATAATGAGCAAGCACGAAGTTTTGTAAATATTTGTGTTCGTTTTAGAGCACTCTAACCTATGAAACGTCTACGCCGAACAATGTAAACGCTTCTAAATGGACTCGCGATGCAAGCTTTAATGACTTTACAAAAGCTAGTTTTAAGTAGTTTGCTGTACGGCTCATATTTGCTTTATATTTAACGTCGTCAAGAGTTTTTATTTAAGCAGCCAGCAACCAACCTCGGTTTATTGTCAACGATTATGTGTTTCGATTTACCAAGAAAAATTGCAAATTTAAGAGCGTTTTTTCCCCAGATTGCACAGTGATTTATCCCTATGACAAAATTCAAAAAGTTTATCGCTTAAAACATTGAACTACTAGAAGGAGCTTTTTTTCAGACCTAGGGCAGGGTGTTTGAGTTCAACATATAATCTCATACGTTTTCCCCTGTTTTTAATATTATTTAAAATAATTTTTAGTTCCGTTTAATGAAATGGTCTAGATAAAGTAATAAAAATCTATTTTTGTATAAAAAAAAAACCTAAAAATGTATTCAAGTAGGATGTACAACTATAAAAATAAGAAAAAGGTGCTATGGAAATCTCTATTCACACTGAAATTAATGAAAAGCCGGCAACACATATTTCCTGCCTTTGTTTACCAAGAATGGCCAAATATGACGAATTCTAACCTAATATTTAGTTATTATTTTAATTTAACGTATCTGTGAAACGAAATACTGTGGTCCCCCGGCTTCTGTTTCAACTTGCATATAATAATACACTTCGGAACCATTTTTCGCCACAAACTTTTCACAAAAATATCAAAAAAACACTATTGACAAGTGCTGAAACTTTCACTTTCAAAACAATAATGACATTCCAGGAAAAACGAGAAACCGCAACAAACAATCAATGTTGCCACGTTGACTAGAAAAGAAGATGTTTAGGGAAAACACATGTTAAATTTTCAAAAAACGTCGAAAGTTTTAAATAGGTTGTGAATATTATATATTGTGTATATTAGCTTTTTCAACATATATCTTAAACCTCATTAATTAATTAATAAATAAGCGTCAACACTTAATGCAAATTTAATAAATTTTTTGTTGCATAATTTTGTTATTAAAATTGGCAACACAGATTTCTTTCTCCCCTTTCCCCACTGTAGATGTTACACTTAAACAACCAGTGTAACCAGACAGACCAGACTCCTTCTAGTAGTTCAATCTTTTAAGGTTTATCGGGATATTTTTTACAAATTATTATTCCAAACTTTACCTAAAAAAGCTTCTTAAGTCATAGGGAATACTAATTTAGTAGGCTAGTAAACCTGACAAAAAAATGTTGGTTCGTTCATATTTTTGGGCATGTTCGTATACTCAAAAGAAGCTTGTCAATTTCTGGATATGGGAATTCAATACATGTTTTGATAGCCTTTATAAGTCATATATTTAGTTCAAAATAAGTGTAACATCAGTGGCATAGCCAGGGGGGGGGGGGGGTGTGGGGGTTAAAAACCCAATCTACAATAAATTAATCATGATCAAGGGCTCAAGGGGCAGAACTATAGCTCCCCCACTTTTTTGACTCTTTACTCCGGTTCTTGGCATCTAACCCAATATACTTTTTCGAAAATATTATACAAAAAACCGAAGAGATCAAAATTTTTTCAGAATTTTTTGTTTTTTGTCAAAGTTGCCTGCAGCGCTATATCAAAATGGTAAATATTTTTTAAAAAAATTTCAACATCATTTGAAACGTGTAAAAAATAGCATTTTAGTGTAATTTTTTCCAAATTTTTCCCTGCGGCGCATTTAAGAGTTCATTTTGAAAAAAAAACTGCAAATGAGACTTAAAGAGAGAAAAGAGATTAAGAGACGTATTTTTGTTTGGTATACACTAACACAACACCTATTAAACCGCCCCTCTCCTCTCCCTTTAGTTCAAGAACTCAAGCAATAGGCACCTGCCTAACGTTTAAAAATTTGCCATAGGTAGGTAGTTGATTTTTATTAAATGATGAAACCCCCCCCAGAGTCGGCTACGCCACTGATAACATGTTGCGTTTATAAATTAAAAAACAGAACGTTTGTATGCTGTATTGTTTTTTTATGTAACAAAATTAAATTGTACTAAAGTATTAGAAAGAAAGTTCTCTCAAGTCCTTTCTTAGACATGCAGAAAAATGCGGCATATTAAATATGATGATTTAAAGAACTTCTTGATATGAAGATTGTGCCATAAGAAAAGGTTAGAAAAATATTTTTTTATCATTATTGCTAATCATGCTCAAAATTAGCACCTCAATTAGCAGAAACAAGAGTTTAATATTGTTTGCATTATTTCACAGTTCACTTTTTAGTTGATTTTAAGAAAAAAAATATATACTCTTTTCGAAAGTTATATTTTTGTGTAGGGGCCGTCCCTAAATAGTTATTCTGATAAAAATTCAAATCTTCTATGTACGTCCTACTGTCAAAACCTATCAAAAATATGCCATTTTTCCCAAAATGTAAAAAAAAATATTTTTCAAAAATAAAAATTAGGGCTTAGAGAGCATTTCATTTTAGACAAAAAAAGTCAAACAAGAATTTTTGTAGTACTAACCGTTTTTTTATAAAAGTCATTTAAATGATTTGACATTTGAATTTTAATGCTTTAATTAAAAAAAAGATATATTTTCTGAAAAAGCAATGTGAAACCTGATAGAGAACATATTTTCGCTAAAAAAACGTTTCAATGTTTTTTACATCACTTATAGTTTCTATATAAAAATAAAATTAGTTGAACAAAATGCTAAAATCATGTCGATTGTATTAAACGTCTTTGCACCAAGATTTTTCTATAAACCTAAACTTCTAAAAAAAATACAATTATTTGCTAAGTAGGTAGTCTTATTACCTATCAAACGACAGTAAAAAAGTTTTGATTTTCTTATGTTTATTAAGTAAAAATAAGAAATAACCAAATTTCTGCAATATAAGAAAAATAATTTTTTTAGTTGCCGTAATACTGACTAGTACATATAATAATATTTTTTTTAAATGTTCTATAAGACCCTTCGAACTCACCGGGATTAAGGGGGCAAGATAGAAGCAGGAATAAGGGAAGTACCTTATATAGTCAATATTTGTTGTTATTTTATTGAATATAAAAAGATGTCTTTCAGATAGATCCTCTTATTTAATTCCGCCAGAGTTTACCTTTTCAAATCTATTGGAAACTTTTTTACTGTCGTTTGATAGGTGATAAGAGTAACTATTTAGCAAATAATTTTTTTTTAGAACTTGGTTTTATAGAAAAATCTTGGTGCAAAAAAGTTTAATACAATCGACATGATTTTACTATTTTCTTCAACGTATTTTATTTTAGTATAGAAACTATAAGTGATGCAAAAAAAAGTTGTAACGTTTTTTTATCGAAAATATGTTCTCTCTCAGGTTCCCCATCGCGTTTTTGGAAAATATATTTTTTCAACTCACAGCATTAAAATTCAAAATTAAATTACGTTTATAAAAAATGGTTAGTACTACAAAAATGCTTATTTGACTTTTTTTGTCTAGAATGGAATGCTCTATAGGCCCATATTTTTTATTTTTTTAAAATATTTTTTTTTACATTTCGGGAAAAAATGACATATTTTTGACAGGTTCCTACAGTAGGACGTATATGGAAGATTTTAATTTTTATCACAATAACTATTTAGGGACGTCATCTACACAAAAATATACCTTTCGAAAAGAGTATATTTTTTTCTTAAAATCAATCAAAAAGTGAACTGTGATTTGTAAAAATCCACTTATTATATTAAATATCTTAAAATTTAATGTAATATATGATATGATATGACTGGATTG
This sequence comes from Oxystoma pomonae, assembly GCA_963921995.1. NCBI lineage: Eukaryota > Metazoa > Arthropoda > Insecta > Coleoptera > Brentidae > Oxystoma > Oxystoma pomonae. The sequence goes on along the minus strand of OY998164.1, from coordinate 22,345,554 downwards.
GTGTAAAAAAAATCCTAATCTGACAACGTGTTGGGCCCTTCTTGGCAGGCTTGAAAGAAAAAAATGAGGAATCCTCGAGGAAATCCCTTGGAGATAAAATCGAAACAAGCCAAATATGGCCACTTTTTATATGGGACCTTATAGTTGTCGGTTTTTAGAAAAAGACCTTGCTCCCAATTCTTGCGTAAACTATCTTTCCCGCACTTGACTTTAATAAGGATTAGGTACGAAAAAAATCGTACACTCCCTTCGTCGTTAATCAAGTCCCCCGCCCTTATTTTAGGTGGCCTAACACCTTCCTGCTAAAAGCAATACAGTATATAGCCACGTCATAAAAACAACCGCAAAAAAAGCTTTACGTTTGATTGATTGCCCTTTTTGCAAAACGACCCAAGGAAAAAAATGTTTGCAGAATTCTCGAAGACTTTTTTTGAATTTGAAAATGAAAATTTAGGAAAAAATTACTTAAAATATTAGACAAGCTACAGGAACAGCTAAAATTAGTATCCATTTTAATAACAGCGAGTTGACTAATTATGTGCCACTTTGATAACAACCATTTTGCTATTTTCATTAAGGCCTAATTTATTCTAGAAGGTGTCCTCACTTTGTTACATCTTAATTGTTCCTTCTTTATTAGTTTTCAGCTTATCCAAAGTTTAATTTTCTCTGACAAATTAGAATATATCCAGTGTTCTTGTAGTGGCGCACTGAGAAAAAAGAAATTGGCCTTTATACAGCAGTTCCTCACTATTTGCTGGGTCACTGTCCGTTCATCGAAAACATTTTCATCGACGACATTCTCATCGAAAACATTTTCGTCGAATGAAATTTTTATCGAATGACATTTTCATCGACAACCTTTTCATTGACATTTAAATCGAAATCACTTTTATCGAATGACATTTTCATCGAAAACCAACCAATCAAATCTACCAACTAAACCAACTAACCAACCAAACCAACCAATCAAACCAACCAAACCTACCAACCAATGTCATTGGATGAAAGTGTTTTCGATGAAAATGTCATTCGATAAAAGTGATTTGGATGAAAATGTCATGTGATAATAATATTTTCGATGAAAATGACATTCGATAAAAATGTTTTCGATGAAAATGACATTCGATAAAAATGTTTTCGATGAAAATGTCATTCGATGAAAATGTTTTCGATGAGAATGTCGTCGATGAACGGACAGTGATCCACCCCTATTTGCTCCAGCACAACAAATTGTATATAGAATATACAATTTTCTTTATTAACTATAGAAAAATTGTATATTGTACACAACAACTATATTCCACTTTTTTCTCTGTGCGACCGTATAATAAGGAATCTTTATACTAAATTACTCAAAACTTTTGTATTGATGTTCATTGCATGTTCTCCTGTAAAAATCTAATTTTAGCCTTTTAACAAAGTGGTTATGTTACGCTCAAGCTTTCGTTCCTAAAAATCAATTATCCAGAGGGGAAAAAGTGAGGTCATTGAAATTAAATTAGCCTAAATCAGTGGCGCAGCCAAAAATCGGCGGAGGAGGGAAGGGGGGTTTTCGTTCAAAAATTGATTGCTTAAAATTGAACAAAATTGTAAATTAATAAAGTTATAGCGCTGCAGATGTAAAATATTTTAAAAAAAATAGATTGGGTTAGATTCCCAGAAGAAGTGGGTTGCGGTCGTATAAAAAGATTTTTTGCCAAAATCATATCACAAATGCGCCGCAGATGAAAATTTTAAGAAAAATTATACTAAAAAAAGTCATTTATTACACGTTTTGAAAGTTCGTGATAAAAATTGCTTCAATTTGTAACAATTAATGACGTAATTAGTTGTAGATTGGGTTGGACTCTCTGGGGGACTTTTAACCCCAACCCCCTGGCTACGCCACTACCTAAATTATAAAGAAAAATTGAGAAACATTTCAATATTTGTCAGGCTTCCAGTTCCATGGAATTTAGTAGCATAGCCAGGGAAGGGAAAGGGTATGCTTCCCTCATTTCCTTAGAATAATATACCTTCTTAATTTTATAAAGGATTTCTAGCAGTGTATACAGTCTGTTGTGTTTAGCTCCGCTACATAGGGACTTTCAATACATACATAGTAATTTGCAAATATTATACACAGTGTACAGAGTGTCCCATTTTCTTATTGAAAATAGAGACATGCGGTTTTCGCATTTTTGGGAAACCATTTATATTTTAATACTATAAAGTAGACCTGGACAACCAAGATATATTATATGAACATACCGGGTGAACGCCACATTTTCTATCGGGGATCACAAAGTTGATTAATTATTTTTCTATATGTGTACAGCAGTTGACAATGTGTTCCTGTTTTAGAAAACTTTAGGCGAGTCCTATGTGGCAAGAGCCAATGCAACCCACGGTATAATATAATTTGAGGCATGTTTATTCATTTAATTTATTATACACGAAACAGAAACTAAAACTTTAAGTTTCGTGTGCTGGCGTTTCTGTTATAGCTAGAAAAGTTCTTAAAATAAAACCAAAACTACTTTTAAAAATGACAACCCGTCCAGAAAGTCGTATTTTTAAAATTTTATTACTCAATTCGGAAAATTTATTTGCTCGACATAAATTTCAAAAATTTACCGTTATACTTTTATACCATCAACACACGGATACCTACATCTCTCTCGTTCATATTTTATATTAGTTGTCAATAAATATTGTCAGTTTAGTTTAAATTCACAACTTTGTTACAATTTACTTTTTATTTATAGGCATCTATATTGTAATTTTTGTAGATATATAAATCATCAAAATCCCATCGACAAAGCTATTAGCGTCAACTTTGAAGAGATTAACGTTTGAGGGAATAATGCGAGAAAATATATTTAAATCTACAAAATAATTGGGATGCCGCGTTTATGCCTTGTATTCATGGATGAAATAATAATAGAGACTTATGGGAGTTTTTTTTTAATCAGGCATTATTATGACCCGGCAGTATTTTGACACTGTTGACAGTTATGCGTGCGCAAAAGCCATCAGTTTTAATGCCGGCCGATAATAGGGACTTATTGGGCGTTACTCTATAAGGTATTACCATAATAAGGGAAAACCCATAAAGGTCTTTGGGAAAACCGTATTTTATTTAGTTTGAACCTTAACCATACTTTTCCTTATTCCTAACCTAAAATTTCTAACCTTGTAAGGATTTTCCCTGATAAATTCTCGCAAAAGAATTATATCGTCAGTGTAGCTGAACCTGAACCTTGTAGGTTTCTCCAATTTATTCATTCAAACTAAAAATGGAAAGAATATTAAAAATTCGTGTCGAAGAACAAACCAACCATCACTATTATCTGTGCTAATTGAGGTTATGTTTAAAGATAAGGGACGTACGGTAACTGTACCGAATTAAGGGAACACCGTATTTTATTCCGGTTTTCTTAATAAAAACGAAGGTCACGCGCATGCTCAGATGTCAAATGTCAATTTTCCCTTACAACGGAACGCAAAAATGTACGCCCAATAAGTCCGTAATAGTGTTATGGCCTGACTTTATTTGTGGAAGTTTTGAAATCGGACAGCCCTTCCTTATTTTGACATTTTGAAAAATATTGCTTAAAGACACAGCAATAATCAAAGCTGAATTAATTTACATCTAAAAAAGTCAAAAATTTCCAGTGATGACCAAAATATTTACGGATTTCAATTTTTAAGATTTTAAAAAACTGTCAACATTTTATTTTTTTGTGGTAATTTTTGTAAAAACGGTTTAGTCTATTTTAGAACGGTCCTAAGTTGAGTCTTAGACATAGTTTGATTTATAAGAATTTGAATAAATTTGTTTATTGAATATTCATCTTAATACAATCTTTTGTTGGATTTAAAAATAGTTTCAATTTAGAAGAAAAGAAAATTAAAAAATTTAAACCCACGCGAAGTTTAAAAAAAAAATTTAAAAAAAAATTAAAATTGGGGTTATATGTCACTATTAATAAAACTTACTTAAAATAAGGAATAAAGTAATTTTGTGTTTATTTAAAAGGTGTTTTTAATTTAGAAAATGTATTAAAAATTTAAATGCAAGTTTTGTTTACATTTCTGTCACTGCCCGAAATGTCAGTTTCAAAATATTAGCTGCGTTCAAATCACAAACAGCTAGTTCGGATTTCTTACCTCTGCTTGTACCTTGGCTTGCACCAACCTAAAAAATTAAAAAATTTAAACCCACGCGAAGTTTAAATAGTAAACAGTAAAGAACAAATTAAAATTGGGGTTATATGTCACTATTAATAAAACTTACTTAAAATAAGGAATAAAGTAATTTTGTGTTTATTTAAAATATGTTTTTATTTATAAAATGTATTAAAATTTTAAATGCCAGCTTTCTTTACATTTCTGTCCCTGTCGAAATGTCAGTTTCAAAATATTAGCTACGTTCAAATCACAAACAGCGAGTTCGGATTTCTTACCTCTGCTTGTACCTTGGCTTGCACCAACCTCTACTGATGAAAGCTACAGCTTTGAAATGAGCGAGCTTTGAGTAAGGAAAGTTTTCTTGACTGAGCTTTTAGATAACCTCAATGTTTTAATTTTAGTTTGTAAATAAATTAATAATGTTGTTTTGGGTTTTTTTGTTTGGTATATTTTTCGTGCATAATCAATGACCGTCACTTATGTTTGTTTTGCCTCGTAGTGCCCTCACAAATATATTTTTTGTGCTGAAAATGGGTGCAAAATATGCCTTTTTTCTGTTTGCACAAAAAAAGTTAATTTTTTTCTTGTGGCAACGTTTCGTGGCCCATTACCACTTTATCAAGCCCTATTAGCCCCAAATTATGTGTAAAAAATAACCTACAGCTATACTATTTACTTACTCAGAATACATTAGTTTTTGTTGTAACGTCCTTCCACTATCATAGCCGACTCTAGTAACAAACTCAATTCAGAAAAAAATCCTCGAAAAAAATCATTGGAACGAAAATTATATAGGGTTATGTAAATCAAAATCAGTTGTTTAGGCAAAGTTCAAGTTTTGGTTTGTTATTAGTTGATTTGTAATTTTGTTTTGACATTTAGACAAGCGTATTTAAGATCAACAATGAGAGGTGCGTTCAATTTGGAGCCCTTTTCTATCCCAAAAAACTCATTTATGCAAATGCACCGTAAGCACTTGATCTCACATAAATGAACAAAGAGGGAGCATGGATTAGCTAAACTAATTCCAATATTATTACGGGGGATCTGGGGGTAAAATATGAGTTCTTTGGGATAGAAAAGGGCTCTTTTCATTTAAGCAGGTAGTGTGTAAATGTCAAAAGAAAAGTGCAAATCAACTAATAACAAACCAAAACTTAAACTTTGCCTAAACAACTGATTTTGATCTACTTAACCCTACATAATTTTCGTTCCAATGATTTTTTTCGAGGATTTTTTTTTTGAATTAAAACTAATGTATTCTGAGTAGGTAAATGGTATCGCTGTAGGTTATTTTTTACACATAATTTGATTGGTTCCTAATAAAGTTTGTCTCCCTAGGGCTTGATAATGGGCCACGAAACGTTGCCATAAGAAAAAATAGAGTTTTTCTGTGCAATCTCCTCCCTATACTCAAGATGTCCAAACACATATAATTTTTTAACCCATTTTTTGATTTTTTGGGATGTTTTTTTTATTGTTGTATTGTTTTTTATAAAATGTGATTGCTAGTTTTAGTTCTTAGTATAGAAGACACCAAGTGGATATGGACAGAAGATTCAGCTAATCAGAAGGAAGCATGCACAGTGGTCAAAAGGAGGGTCTTAATCGGGGTCAAATTGACTCTAGTAGGGAGTCCGTTAATTTATAGCGACTCCCTAACGGAGTCAGGTTGACTCCCTTTGAGGAATATCTACAACACAGCTTCAATAGTTAATAATTGGAAAACATTGTTGTAAGTAATGTAACTTCTACGAAGAAGGAGCGAAGTGTCGCTAGTGGAGTGAGAGGGGAAGACACGGGGCAGGGTAAAAAGGAGCCCTTTTGCCAGGTTACCAGCCATCCCATTTATATGAAAAAATTTTATAGCGCGTATCCCCCTTTGAGGGGCAAACTTTACCCCTATATTTTGTATAGTTTTGAAGGTCTCCTGAATGTCTTGACAATCGTGTAAAAATTTCGAAAATCTATCGATTCGTTTTTGAGTAATTTACTTTCAAAGTAAGCTCACATTGTACAGGTAAATTTCACCTCTCGTAGGAATCCTACAAGCAAAAATTATTAGACGTGTCCCGGGATTTCTCAAAGGGAGGTGGGTACCTGAGAATACCATATTATTGTATTTTCACCGGAACTACAGACCAAATTTGAACACAATCGGATGTGGATAAGTCAGTTAAAATAGGTTAGCAAAACATGACTAAAAATCGTCCATCTTGAATCCGCCAGATTGAATTTTCAAAATCTGATCAAAAATCCGTATACCAATTTTGGTTGAAATCGGACAAATTTAGGTGTTTTTCCCCTGCACTCCCCTCGTACGGGGAGGGGTGCCTAATAATGGCATATTATTGAAGGCAATCGGATGTGTATAGGTTAGTTAAAATAGGTTAGCAAAAGATGACCAAAAATCGTCCATCTTGAATCCGCCATATTGAATTTGCAAAATCTGATAAGAAGTTCGTTATCTCCATCCCCAAGTGCCCCAACACACCAAATTTCAACGCAATCGGGCGTACTTCAACTGTACCCCCTCCACCCCCTTCGAGTAGGGGAGGGCTGTCAATTTCATCATACTATATTCTTGTATTGTCACCGCAACTATATAAGCATGCCACATTTGAAGAAGTTGGTCAAAATTAAGTTGCAAGATTCCACCCGAACAAACATATCTACCTAGTTATTAGATATACTATACATACATTGCATGTTAAATAATAGCTTGTAAAAAGGTACCGGCTTTTACATGCCAAAAGTTCCGAATTTCGTCCAAATGTAAATATTAAAATCACTTTTAAATTTTGTTTACAAATTAACGTATAATGACGTCTCACCTAGTAAGTCAATTTTATCGAATCAATCATGAAGGCACGTGTTAGTTTTCCTAACGTTATATAGTAACACCGCTTATTGAAAATCAGTGCACCATTATATATGAGACCTGCCATATCAGCGCAAAGGCCATTAGCCACACTTTGGTATTTGGCCACTGCACTGGGAGAAATGATGAAGATTTGAAATATTTTACTATAACTATAATAGCACTTTCGAGAGCACTTTATAAACTTAATTTTGTTTTGTTTTTATTCATATAGTCCTTTGACTTTGTTTTCCATAAATATGGATAAGCCTTGTATAATTCGATAAACTCTGTTATGAAGTATTTAGAAAAACTTCTGATATCAGCCATTGTTTTCAAAACTACGCACCAAAAGTAATAAAAATAAGCAACAACTTAGATTAAAAAGAGACAAGATACCTGAGACTTACGGAGACTTTGGTTATATTATTATATGGAACAATGTTTACATTTCTGTTGTTTACAGTAAACACACCAGTGGCGTACCTACGTAGATATAAATTTACACATGGATTATGTTATTAAAATTTTACTATTACTAACAATAAATGTTTGTAGTATAATTTTATACAAAATAAATTTATTACAAAGTTTGTATATGATTTATTGCAATTTAATTTTCAACTAGCAGAAACTTACTTAAGCTGACTTCTTCAGTACACAATGACATAACACATGACAGACAAAAAGATTTAAATATCAATTAGAAGGGCGAGCGCAGATGGCAACAGCGGTAGTATAAATCAACCTTAATATTCTGATAAGAGGTAAGAATTCAATATTCTTACAAACCTGAACATATGTGAATTAACTTTTATTGTTATTTGCAAGTTAGTTTAAGGACTTTCTTTATAAAAGAAAAACCTTTGAAAATATCGCATTTAAGAATCTACTAATTTAGATATATTTCATAAACGTTTTTTTATTTTCTGTGAACCTACCGGCGGGCATGTACTGTCACTGACTGATTTCACTTGCTCTCCTTTGTTTTCAAAACATTGGACGACTTGTTCCAAAATATCACTTTAAATGCACTGAAATATTCTCCTACTGGTCAAAAAACACACTATAAACGTTTTTTAACAAAATGTGGTTTTAAAAGTACTTAGAACTGCTTAAAACATCCTGAACTTTTAAAATAAATAACACGGAAAAGCTTATGTCAATAAAAATATCATCCGACCGTTTGCGCTCTACCGACTTTCCCCGCAAAAGGATAGAAAAATAATCGATATTTCTCACCTTTGTTTTGTGATTTTATTTGTAAATAAACAGTGGTTATGATTTGCCAAGGAGTTTTCGTTGAATCAGATATCTTGTCTTTTTTTAATCTAAGGCAACAACACTGGAAAAAGTCTTAATAAAAACAATTTTTTTGTCTTCACGCGTAAATGATTCAATCTAGAACAGTAAACATGTGCGTCGTCGGTCTTTTAACCGAAAAATTGCCTACACACCGGCGGACATCAACGCGCGTGCATCAACGTGCATTTATCTATTACAGTGACGGTCGCAGGGGGGTCAATCGCCCCCCACCTCCCCCCTTTTTCTAGAATTTATTTAAAAAATCACCAGTTTTTCATAAAAACAGTAAAATGTTTGATAGTTTTTCAAAAAATTTTGCCTGCGGCACCGTATTGGGTCAAAAGAATTTAACAACTTTGCATAAAAATTTTTCTTTGCCCTTACAAAATTTTGAACTCGCGTCCCCTCCCCTTTTGGGAAAGCGGCGGCCGCCACTGTGTATTAATAATTGTTCGCCCGTCTGTAGCCCCCTAATGAATAAATTATATTAAAAAAAAATTATTTTCTTGCAGTATAACATAAAGAAAAAAGAAGAAATCCCCGACCCGGTGCAAGAGGAACCGAATCCGCTAATGCGAAAGAAAAAGACGCCCGAAGAGTTGGCCAGAGAAGCCGAGGAGGCAGACGAGGACGAGCTGACGAGTGAGTGTGCTAATATGCTTAGACAAGTGCGCAAGCGCTGCACCATCATCTAAATAGCGAACGCGCGGCGCTGGGGGTTGACTCTTGAATTTCGAGAGAATGATCGTATGGGAACCAATAAGCCGAGTACGGCCAAGATATCCGAAAATAGGTCGACTATCGCCGAACCTCACCCGATTGCCGAGTATCGAGTTAGCTTTGTGCGTGCACCGCGAAAGCTCGGCAGCTTTTGAGCCTTCTTTTTGTGAACGTTCCCAGACGACCAGTTTCTCGAAATTCAAAAATCAGCCCTTGTTTGCGAACATTTCTGAAGTAATCGAAACTTTAATCACATAAGGGTTCAATCAAGTTGGCTCCTCTGGATATTTTTTCAATTTATGCCATAATTTTGAAAAATAGTATATTATTAATAGTATATTATTAACAAGTGAAGAAAGTGACATATTTCACACTAGTGTGAAAGTTTTCGTGCGAGGCGCCAGCCGAGTGCGAAAGTCACACCAGTGTAATAATGTCACTTTCTAACGAGTTATGTCCTACGACCATAAGATATTATCCCGAATTTCCTTGATTATGAAATAGACACTTTTCTGAAACAGAAAAGAGTGCAAATATCTCTATTTTTGGTATTTGATCGTAGAAAATACTTTTTTTTTCTAAAGCGTGCGAAAAGTGTCACCTTTTCGCACGCATTTTAGTTTTAAAGATGACACTTTTCAGCACTACTTTTTCGTGCGCTTTTAAAAACCTTAATATATACATTTATTTTTTTCGGTGTCCTAACAACCCAACCTTATATTATAATATCCGCATATAAAATGCAAAAATTATTAGCGTCAGCAATAAATACTCAGAAGGCATCTAATTGTGGTTTTACCATCAACATTAATAACAAACAATGGCTCAGCAGTTATTATTATAAAAACCTATAATTTCATATACGTTTTCTCATAATTTTATTTTTTTTCAAAGGTATTAACCCATGCAGAAATTTTTTTTCCCCCACTTGATTGCTGGGCGAACTCCGCTACGCGTCGGTCGGTCAACTGCAATTGTGTGCGGAAAAGTGACACTTTTCGCACTTTCTAGGAAACATACTATTTTCACACCCTTAATTTTACAAGTAACTGTTACCAATTTTCTATTATATTTTTCGAAAACTTTCATATCATTTGAAATGTCTAATTTTACACACCCCCCCCCCCCAAAAAGTATTTTTTTAGTAGATATCCCATTCGAAAAACGTCTAACTTTGCACAATCCCCAGAAACTCTAAGGAGAGCTTTTCAGTAACACAAATTTTTTTTGTTATTTTTTATATTACATGTATTCTTTCGATTTCGACCACTACCACACCATACCCACCAACTTAATGCAATCACTTTACTCATAACCTCAAAAGAGTACACAAAAATTATTTTGGATTTTTTTAAAATTTACACGGTTTTCGGATTCGAATATAGGTAAAGGTAATAATGAATTGGGTAAACCTGTCTTGAGTAAAAAAAAAAAGATACAGGGAAGTAAAAAATAAAAAAAAAATTTGTTTTATTTTACATTTTTCAAGTGTTTCTTATATTGATACTAGAGCAACAAATATTTTGAAAATTTCGGAAATCAAAAAAATCTTACAAAAAAAATCACATGTCAGAATCAGCTGTTAAATTCTTCTTATTTTAATGTGATTGAAGCAAACTGGGCGTGTATTCTTGACATCCGTGGCAGAGTAATATACCTACGGAACAGAGGTGCAAAACGGACCGAAGTGGATCGCAGGCTCCTGCGCGAATCCTCGAGAAAAGCGTTTCTAGTCTGCGATCCATTTCGGCCGGCTTTGCGCCTTTGTTCCGTAGGTATATTACTTTATGCCCGTGCCCGTGAGTGTGAACAAATCTTTCACTTCTTATCTGCTTTGAACCATGTGAAAAGTGAGAGAGGCAAATACCCACCGGTGACTACTCACCTCACAGGCCGCCAAGATCTGATAATAAAAATCACTTTCACTTGATATAATCAGTTCTATCAGAAGGAAAGAATATCTGTATTATTAATAATGTAATAATATCCGGGCGCCAGAGTAGCATTTTACTTTTACAAAATAGTGAATATATTTTATTGTTATATGTTAACTAGTTCTCAAGAGGGAAGCTCCCCTAAGGGTTTCTAGCCAGATGATGTGCTAGGTTTATAAAAAAAAGATCATATTCTAGCAAAATAGGTTTCTTAAGAGGGTTCTCGGTTATTTAAAAATCCCCATTAGGAGTGGGCTAAATCAAATCACTGCATTCTAGAGCTGCTACCGGATCTAATGCCCGCAACAGTAAAGAGCAAAAAAGCTATACAACACTATTCTCCCAGATAGGGAGGACAGGACGACAAACAGAATAAGTTTTTCAAGACAGCTGCTGGTACACTGACGGATCCAAAATACCTTCAGGCGTTGGATCCGGAGCTTATTGCAGCCGGGGAAAATATCAGGATTATACATAGTCTTGGACGAATGGCTACAATTTTCCAGGCGGAAGTCTTCGCCATTGAAATGAGCGCACGTTGGATGATAGATCATAACTGGCACAACAGATCAATAAAGGCACTCTCCGACAGTCAAGCGGCCCTTAAGGCTCTTGAATCCTATAGGTGCTCATCGAGAACCGTTAGAAACTGCCAGGACACACTGAATACCCTTGGGCGAATAAACAATGTGTTGGCCCCGAACCAGCCCTTTTAATAGAATACAACACAATCAACACTGCTCTCTCAGGCTGGATGGAGAATAAGTTCCACCAATACTGGAGAGAATTGCCGGGACTGGCACATTCCAAAGAGTTCATTACAGAACCTTGCAGGAAGAGAAAATGTTAAAAGTGAGCCACAATACAAACAATAGTGGTTACAGTGGACAGTGCCATACTGGCACACTCACAAATAAATCAATCAGTCAAATCAAATCGGTTATTTAAAGATTCTAACTAATCATATTATAGCCTCCCCCCATAGAAAGATGGACTCAGTTACTGCTAAAAGTTTGATTTTAATTAAGCATAATCATGGCATAAAAACGTTTTAAAAGAATATTCTGGAAGTGGTAGGGGTAAACTTGGGTGAGCCTTACATAAGTCAACAAATAAAAACACTTTTTAGCAGCTATCGTCGCGTTTCACTTGAGGATTTCTTAATTTTGATATGTCAAATTTTAATTATATTAAAGAAATGTTCTCAAACCCGTCGAAAAATTAAGGTTTTCACCGATTATTAGAAAATGAGCACTAAAATTTAGTAAGCGTAAACATTATTTTGCGAAAATCTGGTAGAAATTTAATTTTAGTTTTCAGCACAATGGTTTTTTTATAATTTTGCAATTTCTATTTTAAATTTAATATTATAAAGCAATGATCTTTTTTTTTAATTTTGTGATTGTGGTTTTTAAATCAGTTATAGGTTCTTTTTAGCTATCAAACATGTAGTTATTGATTTTTGTTTCAAAGAAGGCATTATCTTGTGAAGGTAAGTCTTGAAAATCATCGTATTTACAAAAAAAATTATATGTGTTTACTTTTTTCAACAGCCTTTACAAAAAAAATGAAAACCAACGAATTATTAAACATTTCCCACTGACAATCAAAAATATGAGCTTACATAGAACTGCTAAAAAACTTAACCTAACTTTTAAAATAAACTGAATAATGTAAATGTATTTCCTTCATCTCTTACAAACTTTTAAAAGCCTTAATGTAACTTTTTCAATTTTTCAATGTCAATTTGCTTAGACTAATGTTAAATGTAAAATGATGTATCCATATATTAGTATTTAAAGATGTTCTATTTTTAAATGTGCGCACTCGTAACACTAGTAATAAAATAATATGTCTATTTGTTAATAAATTGCTCAAAGTAGACTTAAAAGTGCTAAATGGACTGAAAAAATGACCAAAATAATATAAACAAAAGTTATAAAGCTATACGCCGATAGCACCATGCATAGCATAGCAGCCTAAAGTAGAACAGAAGCTTAGGTAGGTTGGAGCCAAAAAAGAATAATTCTAAAAAATCTGACAATATGCGAAAGTAAAAATGTAGAAAAATCTGTTTAAATACTATTATTATAGGTACTAGGCAAAATACTATCAAAAATTTGTGAAACATGAGGATGACACAAACACTAACAAAAATATAACTTAAAGGGCAAAAATTGATTTAACCCAAAATTCACCTTTTTTAAATGATTTCTTTGCAACTTTCTGAGTGTCGCCTTTCTTTATTTTGTTTCCTGTTGTTTCCCTAAGAAGCCATTCTGACAGGCTTATTTTTTTGTTAACCGTTTTAAAAAACGCAAACACAAAATTATATTATAAAGTATTTTATAGAGTGTTTTTAGCCTTTCAGTCTGCACTAATGCATAGTTTTTTTTGTTTATAATAGATTAGACTAGATTCTATTTTCCAAGTATTCTAGTGCAAGTAGTATGATTATTATATATTGTAGAGACTTTTACAGTGGGATTTACTAAGATCTAAAATAGTACCCCCACAAGTCTAAATATTTACACCTGTGAGGAGTACTAAATTTTAAAACCAGTTTTCAAAAAAAACTTACCCATACAGAAAAGACACAAGACAAGACAAAGTTATTCATTATTTTGTATTGCTATTGCAAAATACCACTGAACAATTGCTTTTTTTCTCAAAATATACCATATTTTAGAAGAAAATACCCTAAAACTAATTTTTTCTGACAGGTTTTAAAATGGCAAATGGTGAATACGCCAAAAATTTGGCACATAATAGCTTCATTATCTGTGTTTGAGGTTATAAAGTTGGTGATTTTTTAGACCACCTCTGGGGGGTGGTTTAAATTTATAGCCCCCAGAAAGGATTGTTTTGTGGCAATTGGTAATAAGTTCATTTATAAATTCCCTAAGTAACCGTTTTTACAAGGGTTAATTTAATATCCCAAGTTGTTCATTAACCAATAAAACAACTCCAATTTTGTCAAGAAAAACGCCATATTTTGAACCCGTTTTCAGCACAAAAAATATATTTATGAGGGTACTATGAGGCCAAACAAACATAAGTGAAGGTCACTGATTATGCACGAAAAATATACCAAACAAAAAAACCCAAAACAACTATATTAATTTATTTACAAACTGAAAGTAAAACATTGAGGTTATCTAGAAGCTCAGTCAAAAAAACTTTCCTTACTCAAATCCCAGCCATTTTAAAGCTGTAGCTTTTATCAGTAGAGGTTGGTACAAGCCAAGGTGCAAGCAGAGGTAAAAGATCCGAACTCGCTGTTTGTGATTGAACGCAGCGCTAATATTTTTAAACTGAAATTTCGACAGTGACAGAAATGTAAAAAAACTTGCATTTAAGTTTTTTAATACATTTCATAAATAGAAACACTTTTTAAATTAATACAAAATCAATCTACTCCTTATTTTATTATTACCCATCTAAATCGTTGTGTGACATCCAGTATTAATTGGAAAAATTAATTATCAAGGGTAAGTTTTAATTAAAGTGACATATAACCCCAATTTCAATTTGTTCTACAGAGTGTTTACTATTTAAACCCCGCGTGTGTTTAAATTTTTTAATTTCCTTTTCTTCTAAATTGAAACTTTCTTCTTAAATCCAACAAAAGATTATGTTAAGATGATTATACAATACACAAATTTATTAAAATTCTTTTTATAAATCAAACTATGCCCAAAACTCAAGGAGGTTTGGTTTAAAATGATTAAAATCAAAAATTTCCCTTAAACCTTGGACCATTCTAAAATAGACTAAACCTCTTTAGTAAATCCCACCGTTAGGTTCTTGTATATTTTTTACGTAGAGCGACTTTTCGGTATCTATCTACGTAGGTAATTTGTTTATAAATAAAAATTTTTGCTATTTTAGCTTTGTCTTTTATTTTTTTACATTATTTAATTCAAGTGTTTAAATAAGTGTTTTATTTTAAATTTTATTTTGATTCTTATTTTAATTCTTAGTACAAAGCCATCCATAATTTCAAATACTATAACGACAAAAAAAATATTTTCTAAAATTATTATGTTTTTAGGGAGAAGATTAAAATTATATGCTACATAATTTTTGGAGGATTTACAAAATCGTTATAAGGGGGGATATATTTTTTATGTAGAGCAACTTTTAGGTATCTATATAGGTGTTTGTTTATAAATAAAAGTTTTTCCTATTTTTGCTTTGTCTTTTATTTTTTTTACATTATTTAATTTAAGTTTTTAGGTAAGTGTTTCATTTTAAATTCTATTTTGATTACTATTACTTTGTTAATATTTTATTTCAAATACTATAAAGACAAAAAATATTTTTTTTAAATTTTATGTTTTTAAGGAGAATATTAAGGGAGGTTAGCGAGAGGGGAGGTATTTGGAAAACGTCCTATTAGATAGTTTATTTAGGAAAAATTGTATATTTGGTCACTTAGTACGACTTTGCATGTTACCCTTTTCTCTCTTTTCTTCCATGCTTCTCAATGTGTACGTTTTTGTGTTATTTTTCAGAACTCAAGAACACGATAGAGTCGACGGTAAACGATTTTAGGTCGCAAATAGAAGCTAAATGTGTAATGCAATGAGTTAGTTCGGGCCTGGATCTACCCATATAATCTATAGAAACAGCCTTTTATGCCGCCTTCATTGATTTCTAGCCAGTTTAGGATAAATCACACGTCCGACAACGGCGCGGCCGATAGAGCGCCTTAGCCACGCGACGTGGCGGTCTAGGATTGGTTGCAGGCCAAAAATGGCTACCACGCAAGTGCACGAGGTGCCACTTTATTTTTAAATTAAGAAAAGATCATCGACAATTAGTTATCAATATTTGCGGTATAAAAAAAGTTAAGTATATGGGTGAACCTCAGGGCGCACGCCTCAGGCCCCGTTGCAAAAGGCTTTACACACCACCTTAGAGAACCTTAATATTTATATAATTAATATTACTTATTAAAGGATATTTTGTTAATTTAGTCGTAGCTATGTGACACCTGTGATGTTAAAATGATCCTTTAGTAAATAAAAAGAAAAATGTGAAGAGACAGAACAGGGTGATAGGAAAATGAGACATAACCTCGAACGCTGGGAATCTTTTTTAAAGCCTTCGAGAAAAAGGATATTGAGCGCTTTGAGGAGGTGTGTCAACATTATGACCCCCAGAACTAAAAATTTTTGCCGCTGATACAAGTTTTTAAAAATTAAAGATACTGCGATAGACAAAATTGACAAATGACAAATTTATCCATGTAAAGGATGTCTCACAGGTTATGCCAACTCACGTGACAAAATATATCACGTAATTCACAAGGAAAGGTTAAAATTAAAGTTGGTCCTTAAATTTTTATAACAAAACATGTTTATTACAATAAAATAAAATGTGATACTCATCTGTTATGTTGTTGATTTGTTTTAGAAATTTTGGGAGAAATTGAATGCTGTTTTATAGGTCGGACAATATATTATAAAGTTACAAAAAAAACATAAAAGAAAATGTGAGACACTGATGAAATTGTTAAAAATTTGTTGTGATGTTAAGAAAAACCCTTGTTACAACTTTTTGTAAATATATGAAGTCTGTAGGTATGTATTAATTAATCATAATTTTTTAAGTAAGAA
This sequence comes from Oxystoma pomonae, assembly GCA_963921995.1. Classification (NCBI taxonomy): domain Eukaryota; kingdom Metazoa; phylum Arthropoda; class Insecta; order Coleoptera; family Brentidae; genus Oxystoma; species Oxystoma pomonae. The sequence continues at coordinate 22,328,935 of OY998164.1, read as the reverse complement.
AAATATTAAATTATAAAAATGACATTTTTAGTTGCCTATTTTATATTAACACATTTCTGACTACAGTATTATGTCCTAACTTCTAAACACTTTTTGTAACTTTCCTTTTTTTCCTTAGTTTTTCGGTCATCCAAATTCCTTATGTAGCTTTATGTATCACGAATCTTTCATTTGTCTATAAAATCATAAATAAAGCAAAAGATTAAGGCTTTAACAAGAAGTATTAAAATCAAAAGTGAATTTTATAGACAAACCAATAGACCGGTGGCAGAGATTCAAAGTACCCCTCTCATCGGGTACAAAAACTATAGGTATTCCAAAGACTTGAACATATCCAACTTAAAACCGACCGTCTGCCAGCGATAGGTGGTGTCCCGCTTCTGAATCCACCCCTCCCAAACTATTAATTAAACTATTATAAAAAAAATTTTTAATTGCATATTTGGAATTATCAATGTCGTCTTAGTATAAAAAGACTAGATAAGCGCCCTTATTTTTTTAAGTGGTGGCCACTGGGGTCGGCTGCGGCTAATCGCTGGCAAAAGGACAGTTTTTGGCTAGGAATGGTAAAGACTTTTGAATACCGGAATAACTACGCCTTCTTGATTTTTGCAGGCTATTATTTTCTGATAGCATTAATTTTTTATTGTTTTACTGAAATGTCGAAAACTATAAAAGGTAGATAAATTTGGATAACAGATTTGGAATCAGCAGGGTCAAGTTAGCGTAAAAAAAGTCTCGTCATATTAAATATTTTAAGGACCCCTATTCTTTTTAAGGGGGTGTCCACCGGGGCCGACCACCACCAATCGCTGGCAGACAGTTGGTTTTTCGTAAGGTATTGTCAAGTCTTTTGAATTTGTCCAGTAAAAGGGTTATACCCGATGGAGGGGGGGTGTAGTTTGACTCTGGGCCTCCGGTCTATAAAGTAAGTATAGTAGATACACCTCGTTTCATTAAGCGCTTTAATGTTTAAAAATTCGGTTTAAATATTCTTTTATCCTTAGCATGATTATATTTTTATTGGATAATGTTTGTTGACCTTTGTTTATCGATGTTTCTTTATTTTACGTATCTTGCTGTGGCTTTCCTCTATCTGTCTGTACTCTAAAACTTATCAAACGTGTTACTCTAAATATTCTCGAATAAAGACCAAGAAAATATATTTAACACGGATACATCATACCAGTTAACACATTAGAAACAAATATAAAGACATACATAATAGTGAAAAATAGAAATATACACAAAGTAGAATGTATCAAAAGTGTAAACAAAATAAGTGTTTTAAGTGTGTTGTATAGTACCCCGTGCACAAGAATTCCTAAAATCCAACGCACTTTACTTTTTGTTTTTAGTAAAATTGTTTTCTCCACCACCTAATAAGGCTTACTTTTATTCTTCAAACTAAAAAATTATCAAAAATAAATAAAAAAAAAATTGACACAAAAAATAAACCTTCAGAGATTATAGGTACCAAAAAAGATAGCAACATCGAAACAGCAAGGAATAAACAGATTATAACTTAACATTTACAAAAACAAAAACTTTTGTAAATAAAAAATTTCTTGTACAGACTTCTAGAAATTTTCGAAAATTGATTCTTGTAGATAATAAAGTATGTGACAATAATATTTTAATATTTTTATGTGTAAATATCTCGAAAAAGTCACAGAAGGTCAAGGTTTTCAAAAAACTCCCGCAATTTGCTAAGCTAAACTGCTATTTTTGCCCTTTTTAAAGGGCGAATACTTTTTCCGGCAGAATTTTTGTAAATATTTTTTTAAACTGGAGAAAACAACTTTTTATCATATTTCACCCCTTCCCAATCCCTAAATGTGTCTATGTGTCAATTATTTCAAAAATATCTTAAAAATAAGAAAATGCGTATTTCTTCTTTCTATTTCTTAAGTCTGTAGCATGATGCATTTATAAAAAAATTCTAAGGCGTACTGTTATACTCAATGTAGCTAGCTTGAAAGTCAATTTTTTAACTATACGCGAAAAGTGTCAAAGAAAACTATTATAGTACAATTAAAAAATTGACTTTAAATTTCTTATTTTTTAAGTGTCGTTGTAAAATTAAGTGTCGCTTATTTGGCCATAAGCAATGTTCAAAAATTGTGGAATTTGGGTGAACTCAATAACATATTTTTTTTGTTACAAACGTTTTAAAGGCGAAAATAATTTTCGCTCCTTCTCGATGCCCAAACAATGCAAAAACTTTAGTAATTAATATTTTAATTAAAAAACGTCTACCAAAAACATTAACACCACTCGACGTTACACCTTTGCATTTAGTTTAATAATTTTAAAACCAAAATATTTTTATCTTCATATATTCCTAACATAAAAAACATTGACAGCAAAAAAATAGAAAATAATCGCGTCTTGAAATAATAGTTACTTTTAGCTATTTTTTAAACGCATCCATGTACTTATACCTAACGCGTTCAAAACAAGGTCAAGGCATTTTTGCCTTATTTAGGCCATTTTTCAAACGAGGCCCGATGACTGAACAAAAGCGTTACGTCCATGCCGACACGACGTACGCAAAGAGTGCAGTCAGCTGTTCTACTGTCGCATCCACCATAAAATCGGGTCACGTTCAAAACATGGCATAACCAAGGCAAAAATGTGACTTTTGGCTTTGTTTTGAACGACTCCCCAATAAGGATTTTTTAGGTCGCTTATTTGATACGTTGTGGTTGTGGTAATCACTGTGTTTGCGCAGAAACTAAATGTCATGATGTTGTAGTAAATAATTAACCAAGCGAAAGATAAGGAAGAATATGAATGGTCGCTAAACCTAATTGACAATATTCTGAGCGGACATTTTGGTTAGCGTAAAAGTGTTGTCAACCATTTGTAACCAAATTTCAGTAACTGTTTACTAAGTTGGCAGTAGAAAACTCCTTAAAAAGTTACTCTTTTGATTGAAGATCGTCAAGAAAAATCACCTTCGTCGAAGCCATTTTGAGACAGGCCATAGAATAAAATTGACCATTTTTTAGTTTGACAGGCTGGGTAGCAAAAAGATTTGCCACCAAACTAAAAAAAAATGAAACTTTTTTGTTTTTAATTTGCGAAAGTAAACATCCCAAGTAACACAGCTTCGACCATATAGACTTTAAAGCCAAGTCAATGCTGCAAAAACGTTAGTACAGCTCTCTTTTTGCTTTAAAATAGCTAGTTTCATTTAATCTGTAATTTTGGCTGTTTAAATGGTTTGACTACTAAATTTACATTCAAAATAGCTTCTATAGTTATATCATCTAGCGAATCAACTTTTAAAGGTAAAACTTATATCTAAAAATATGCTAAAATTTAACTAATAAAATAGTTGCAAACTGAAAAAAATGCCAAGATGGCAACGGCAGTCATTTGATGTATCCTAGTGCAATTTTTATTTAAATTCAGCTGCTTTCAATGCTATTTAGCATTTGAGAATAAGCGCCCGCTACAGCTAGGTTGGGACCGTGAGCCCACAGCAATAACGTCAAGATTTGCTTTTGTTTAACATTTATTGTTTCAAAAAATGCAAAGTTGCTTGTTTGCACAGGCGGGCGAGCGGCCATGTTTTATATATTATGGCGAAACATAACCTCTCAAAAATTTCTGAAAAAAACAATCTTTTTTACATAAATATGCTCAAATCTAAGTCTGAAAATCTAAATATACCAGACATGATGTTTTCCCTTTAATTCTGGATTAAAATTTTAAAAAATTTAAAATTTATAATTAAAAAAACTCTTATTATCTCAAATTTTTGAAGCATGACAGGTTTCGTCATCAAATCGGCCTTCGCACAAAGATTTGACTCTTGTGAAGTCCACAAAATGTGCATTTTTGATTGAGAGTTTGTTAAACATCGGTAATATTTATTTTAGTTGTCTTCCCTTTTCAGTCTTTTATTTTGGCAGACAATTTTGATTTAATAGCAATTTTTAAATATATTTTTTGTCAGGGAAGTTAAATTTTAAACATTGCTTTCACGTGCAAAAATGCTGTACTTTCAGCTCCCGTAGACGTTGCCACAGACAAAAAATATTCCCCAAAACGTTGTGGCAGAAGACAGCAAAAGCATTATTGTTATATTTTTTGATGTGAAAACGTTATCCCAACTGATTTACAGCATGCTGCGTTACTTCAGCGAATTTAAATGAAAATTTATATAAAAACTAAGGGTATATTGTAATAAAATCCCCGCGGGCTTACTGCAACAGAGTGAGAACCATGAAAAGCTGGGTTTAAAGATCAGCTCAAATATTTGGCTTCTATAAATACTTACTTATAAATGGATAGTATACAGACTTTTTACTGCTCTGATGAGGAATCCAGCCAGTTACAGATATGCCTCGAGATATGCAGCAGTTTAATGTACAAAAATGTTCTTTCTAATGTTGGTATGCTCATATAAGTTAAAAGTTGAAAGGTGCAGTCAGAGTTCCGTAAAGTAAGAAGTAACCCCCCAGGGATTTTATTTTACATTCACTGAAGTGCTGGTTTGTTTATTTTCGCAAATTGTCCTACTTTAACTCATCTATTTATTATTTTAAATGTTAATTTGTTATAGATACTAAAAGTCCTTTGTTGTTTTTTATTTTTATGTCACACACATTTCTTCGTAAAATGTTCTGACCTTTATATATAAAATCTGAATAGAAATTATTATTTGTTAGTTTTATTAATAATTTGTAATTTTATCATCATATTAATTTATTGACTTACCATATTTATGTAACTATTGTTGTATATTTATTATGGCAAATAAAATCTAATCTAATCTAATCTAATCTAAAAACAAAAAAGTCGAAAATCAGGGTTCCCACCAAAATTTACTTCTTAATTGTTTTTTTGTCATTTTGTTTTAGTTTGGTGGCAAACCTTTTTGCTTTGCTTGTCAAACTCGAAAAATGGTCAGTTGTCAAAACTACTTTTTGTCAACTAACCCAAACTTACTTTTTGACTTATTACTTGTTTATTTTTTGTATTTGCTTAATTTTCAACTTCATAAATTATTTCTTTTTACACAACAATGTTAAAAATGACTGTTTACATTTAATTTTGTGTCGAAAGATTCATTGAAGGTTATTAAAAACAGCTGTTTAGGCAAAGCATGACATGGACTGTAGGCTGTTAATTCGTGTGTTTTGGTGTAGATGGCGCCAGAGCCTTTAACATAGCTTGTTCTTGCCCAATTTTTTTGCTCAGCAATTTTTATAATTTCCCGTTGAGTCACGTTATAATTTAAAAAATAAACAGAATTGAGCAAAAAATTAAATTTAAATTAATTGATAATTGATTAAATTTTTTAAATTGAGTCCAATTTTTGTTTTCTGATCTATAAAAAAGACAAACAACCCTATATTTAAAATGTTCTAAAACTTTTGAAGTCATAGTGGTATTAAGAGTAATACAACCACAACGGCTGTTATAAAGTTATCAAGTAGGTCAGACCCAAAAACTCCGCAATATAAACGTAGCAGAAATTTTCAAATTTTAGTACGAACAGTTTTTAATTGTATATCACCGGTTTAATTTTTTTTTAATTAAATAAGAGCTTTTTTAAGTTGGACTGTATCAAAATCTGATAAGCGTAAGTAAGCATTAAATTTGTACTTTTTTAGGTGCTTGAAACAATTGTTATGCGTTCAAAAAACCATAGCGGCTAATTTAAGAACTCCCTATTATTTACTTAAAGTCTCTTATAACGTTAATATTGTACGTTCTTAGAGAAAATTCGTTAATGCGGTGAAAAAAACTATAAACCTTATGATGAAATATAAGCAATTCGTAGATTTGTAGTTGATAGTATATATTATGGTGTGATACCTATTTTAGGCGTATACCAGTGTATTTTTTTTAAATGTACAATGTAGGTAGCGACACCACTTACTTATTTTATTGTTTACCAAATATTTAATCACCTTTTGTTATGGTTTTCTTTAAAAAAATAATTTTTAGCGTCAATTTGATTAACTACAAAACTTTGGGTTTTTTGCCAAACTACAACTTATAACAAAATTACAAAATTTAACAACACACCGACACCAGTTTTTTTTTCTTTCTCTGGCAGGAAGTCAGTATCCGAGTCAGGCGCACTCGAATGAAAGCCAATATTAAAAAACGCACGTGATCCAAAATAATACAAAAAACTCAAAATTTTGTAATTTAGTTCAAAAACGTCTCTATTGATCCTCAACGCCGAATCCCGAAAAAATGTATTTTAAATTCGTATTTAATCGCAGAAAACTATACTACAAAAAATTAGAAAATATACAACGACACACTCTACAATGTAGACTCTAACATATAGGTATTTTTAGAAAAATCTGTATAATACCCAGTCTGTATTCCTTACTCAAAAAAGGCAGATTTAATTTTTTTGCTCTAAGCTTTAATTGTTATTAATTGTATAGACCTACAGTTGTTAGGAGCTTTTTTGTCAACAATCTTGCCTAAAAGGACCCTCTACTTTTTTTAAATGCTTTCATGATAACCTCTGTTTAAATTTGAAAACATAAAAAGAACCATATAATTATTCAATGTAAGGTCTTTCATAAAAACTATAATCTCAAATGAATAACAACAATAAAAAAGGAACTGCTTAAAGTAAAATTGATAATCTTCAAAGTTTTAAATATTTTGAGTTTAACAAAAAATGTTGGTTAACCTGTTAATAAAATTTATAATTTTTAGCTTAAAAAAACTAAGGTAATGTAGGTAACGTTTATTGTTATAAATTCGAGGGTATAGTCAAACAACATTAATCTACTATGAGTTTTTAAAGCTCGAGTTCTACATGTACTTCTTGACAACTGACATCATACGGACATTTAAAAAGGTTTCTAAACCCTTTTTCTTAACTTTTTCTGATAAAGAATCTCATACCGATTTTTAGAAGATTGGAGCAGTTTTTATAGATGTTTTTGCAACATGCCTTTGGATCTTTTCAAATCTTCCTCAAAATGAATGTAAGAGAATTCATCAGATTTTAAGAGAAAATTTGGCTGTCTCTTAAAATCCCATCGATCGACATTTTCAGGGGTGCAATGACTGACTGCAAACTATTTATTATTTGTTATCAACAATATGTTTAAAAAAAAAACTAATGAATTTGAGGTGAAAACCATGTGAAAACACTGTAGAATTCAAAAACACGTTTTTGTAGATGCCGAGTACCTATAGTAGTAGTTAAGGCTGTTCACGTTGTTATACTAATAATAATAAAAATGATAAATGCAAAGAAAAATCTTAGTCGATTGATTTAAATGTTGTTAGATATAAGCCCACCCTCTGCAAAGTTATTGTAAAAAGAAAGAAAACCAATAAAATATTACAGTTTAGGCCCGTCTTATTTATTTATCCCTATCCATCACAGAAATTAAAATGTGTAATTATTTCATTTATTAACATAAAAAAATTTTAAAAACGTATTATAAAATTTGAAAATATTAACAATAAAAAAAATGTAAAAATTAGAGAAACTGAAAAAATTTTAAAAAAAATTCAACGAAGGAGGCACTGATTACATTGATTACCGGGATGTATGAAATTGGCTGGGATTGTAACATATATATTCCAACAAAAACTAGAGTTATATTTATTTAAACGGCCGCCACTGGAAATGCGAATAAATACGACGCTTATTACATTTTATCAAATAATTTTTTATAAAATGGAGCTACAAATTCAAAATTAGTTTTGTTTTATTAAAAAGACATGTTTTTTTGCCGATTGTATTATTTTTTGCTCGTATGCCTATTTTAAATGTACATACAGGGTGGTTCCAAAATCTTATATTTAAAAATATGCTTTCACGGACTGCATTTTATTGTATAAAATATTTAAAATTGATTTTATCCTATTTTTTTAAACGGATTCACTAGGGTTATAACATCAACAATAATTTTTATTTAATTAAATAACCCTTAACTCTAATATAGTTTTATCCAGCCTGTTATGCTAGCTATATACAGGGTGGTACAAAAAAATCATAATTGAGAATTAATAAATGCAAGAGTTTACTACGTTAAATAAAAAAGTAACTACTTATAACTGGATAATTTAAAAAAAATTTAAATCAATCAAAATATTTCTTTAGTGCTTATTAGTTGATTGATCCTGTAATGTCGAATAGCAAGGTTATTCGAAAATCATCTTGTTCTAGTTGGCAGTCACAAAAAAAATATATTTACTGTTTAATATATTTATTTAAATTCATCCAAAGCCACGATTGATTTTGCGGAAAAATGCGATTCTTACTTACAGGGTGTTGCAGATTGTTTCGATTTGGAAACATAGGATAATATACAATAATACTAGCATTTCACCCTTAGCTGAACTTTATTGTAAAAACAATTTTTTTGATTCTGGGCTCCATTTTTTTCGATTTTATATCCCGGAGAACTTATATTTTAGTAAGTCAATATTTTTATCGAATTTAAAGGGGAGGGGAGATAAAAGATTTTTCAAAAATCCCTTTTTTTCCCCCAGGTACCCATTCAGATAAACCAAATTTAAATTATTTTAAAATAAAGAGTAATTTAAGTTCTAATTTGGTCTATCTTTCGAAAATTAAGTGCTCTTTTCATTGTGGCGAAAAATGGAGAAAATTAAATTTCCGTAGTATTTCACACAAATGCAAGATCATACGCATAAAATGATTAAAATCTTCAAATACCATTAGGTTTATGTTAAGCTAGTGGTATCTACTTATTTTTTTGCGAAAATAACAAAAAAAAATTTTTTTCAAAGTTTTCATAGATTCGGGGAGCACTTAAATATCACATAATTTGGAAATAGTAACATTAAATTTTTTTCCAAGAATTATGGATGGGAGCGCTAGCTTAACGTTAACCTAGCACCTTAGCACCTATAAAAGAGCACCTAATTCTGGCACTATCGTTTTTTGATTTTATTCTCACCTCCTAGTTTATACAGGTCAATTTATCCCGAAATTTATTAAATATTATTTATCAAAAAATATTTGAGAAATCTGTGAAATCCGTGAAATCTTTGAGAAATCTGTGAAATCTTTTAAGAAATCTCTGAAATCATATGTGAAATCCTGTGACATCTGAGAAATCTTTTGCTTTTGTGAAATCTGGGGTACCAATTTTGGCTGGTGAATACCCCATCGGTATCACATAACCTAATTTTTTTTTGAAAAATTGTTTTCAAAATTTTTAAAATATTTTTTTTTTGATGAACCCATCAAGTCTCCATCTTGAAATTTTGTAAATAGTTTGTCGAAATATCCAGAAACAAAATATTTTTTTGAAAAAAATAAAAAAAGTTTTTTTTTGATTTGAATGTTTTTTTAAACAAACATCATGTGATACATAATTCGAAAGGTATTTAAAATACCTTTAAAATGAGCTATAAACCTGCACTGTCCTAGTTAAGTAGTTCGAAATATTTTTATGTCTTTATAGGTACATATGTTTAAGCAAAATAGTAGTTTGTTTTGATTTTCAAACATTAATTTAAAAAAAAAAACTAATGGTAAAAGAAATAAAATTTCAGCTTTTTCATGCTCTTTATGGGTAGAATATATAAATGTCCCAAAAATTATCGAAATCGGGGAGATGGTCCGCCAAACCTCTGGTTGATTTGATTTGAAATGACCCACTCGCCTGTTTCCAGTTGCGCACTGACAGCGGTTAATCTCACATTTTCGGATTGAAATTTTGGGTTTTTGTACCATTTTCTGTTGCAATTATTTATAAAATTTGTCAAACGGGGTGTTTTCAACTTCACAACCCTTGAAGTACACTATCGGCATCATAAAAGTGGTACACAATACTTTTTGTTGTAATACCTTGGTCTATTTTTACAAAGTCACCCATTATTGTATTTTTCTTAAACTGTCAAAGTATGTCATTCTGACAAATAATTTAAAAAATGCCTCCACAAATTTCTTTATTTCATAAAGCCCAACTATAACTAGGATGGTCAATTAGGGACATGGCTAGACATTATGGACGCAGTAAAATTACGATTATAAAAATTAAAAAACAATGGGAAGAAGATCAGACAATAGAGAGAAAACAAGGGACTGGTTTAGATTAGAAGATTATGACCTTATCGCTTTTATGGAAGAAACCCCTTTTACATCTGTGGCACAAGCAAGAGTGGCACGAAATCGTGTAAGGAAAGGCTCTAATTTAAGATGTCGTGTAGCTCCTAAAAAAATTTAAAAAAAAAACAAGCCAGGTTACTTTTTACCCTTAATTACTCTCTAAAGGCGAAAGGTAATACTTTCCGATCAAAAAGTTTTCCAGTCCTGTAGTGACAGAAAACAAATTCGGGTGTATCGTCCACCAAGGACGCGCTATGAGGAAGGAATATTTTCGATAAATATGAAAGGCTCACATCACAGGTTTGCGTGGACATTTTAGAGAACACCATGCTTCCAGCCATCACAGAACTTTACCAAGACCAGTTTATTTTTCAACAAGACAACTGCGCTACTCATATGGCCAGAATTCACCAAACTTGATTTCGGATGCAACATATTGAAGTACTGCCTTAGCCTGCGAAAACCCCAGACTCCAATCCTATGGAAAATATCTGGGGTTTAATTTCAAAAAAGCTGGAAAGCTTTAATGTTGTGATGGAAAATCAATATCACTTGGTCCAGTGAGAACGGTGTTGGTCCAGTTAATAGTCAATGCTTATGAAGAAGTGATTGGTGAAAATGGAAACCTTTTTGAAATTTTGGCCGATTCTCTACCAAGAAGGTTAAATGGTATAATTGAGGTGAATGGCGCAATGACTAGATATTAAAGTTTATGTTTCTATTGTTTTATAATTTTCGTCACAGTTGTGTTTTTTAATTTTTGTTACAGTTGTTTTATGCGTTAGCGTATTATTGTAATATAAAAACTATTTTTGAAAGCAATCTTTGATGTCAATATTTTGACATTTTAGTACCAGTCTGTCACAAAATATAATCCGGTAGTTAACCATAAAATTTAAAAAATACATATGTTTATTATGTACCACTTTTATGATGCCGATAGTGTACCTAGGGTGAACTCGCCAGTGCGCCGGCTCACCCCAGAGGTCGGCCTTTTTCGACTTTATTTCACTATAACCTAAAATCTGACAGTTTCCTCTCTACCTTAAGTATTTATCTATAAACTGTCAACCTTCTGTCACTAAAACATTATTTCTTCCGCCAATTTTGTTAACGGGTAGTGTCAAAAATTGGCGCCAAAAATCAGTGTGATCTAGATTCTGAGGCATCATGGGATAGTGAAATTTGGTGGAAGATCGGAACCAAAAATTTCAGCGATAATTTAAATAATGCTTAAATGGTATTTAGATGGTTTTGTAGTATTTTTTATTGAAAAATATACTTACATTTTATGTTAAAATGAAAAAACATGTAAATAATTAATTTTGAGGTAATAAAATGAGGCGGCCGGGGATTAAAATTTTAAGTTAGGGAACTTGCCGGTGGCCAGCCCCTATGGCCGACCATTGAGCTAGAGCAAAACATTTTATTTTAGTTTTTTCAAGCTTTCGGATTGTAAAATAAGGACAATTATTTCATGGTTGTAAAGAATCTAATTAAAAAAATAGGTTAGCCAGTATGCGGCCGCCAAGTCTAAAGTGTCAAATAAATTATTTAAAAGGCTTTAAGGCCGAGCAATTGTCCATTTACACTTAGTTTCCAGTGCTCGGCCCTTTTGGAGTAGGTATTATAATTCTGAAGTTTTCTTGTTTAATTAGTTTATTTCAAAGTTTTTTTTTATTTAATTAGTAGGTTAATGTTATTTATTTAAAATTAGGTTCCTTAATAGATACCTACATCTTACCTGCTTTAATTTTGTACCTATACCTTTGCGTAAACGTGGCAGGATATTACCTTATGCTGTTTTTAAACTGATACAATTTAGTGTAGTACGTAGGTATTATTATAAATTACAAAAAATTACTCGTTTAACTTTTGTGCTTGTTTTACCCTCTGTAAAATTTAGAAAACCAAGCTCAGAATACATCAGTCCTGCTTAAAATGCACACACTTTTGGGGGCCGACCACTGGCAAATTGCCGGCTGAAAAGTGGTCATGGGCCGATCTCAGGAAAAAACGACATTATCAGAAAAAACATGTATAGAACTTTTAATCCTAGGTACTACCTGCCGTTTTCTAATGAAAGATAAATAGACAATCTAAAGACAGGCACAAATAGCACCTTGGTAAGTTGAAATGGCTCTGAGCTTTAGAACATGGCAAAAAAGGCCGACGACCACTGGCGAGTTTATGTAAAATTTAGAAAACCAAGCTCAGAATACATCAGTCCTGCTTAAAATGCACACACTTTTGGGGGCCGACCACTGGCAAATTGCCGGCTGAAGAGTGGTCATGGGCCGATCTCTGGAAAAAACGACATTTTCAGAAAAAACATGTATAGAAAAAACTTTTAATCCTAGGTACTACCTGCCGTTTTCTAATGAAAGATAAATAGACAATCTAAAGAAAGGCACAAATAGCACCTTGGTAAGTTGAAATGGCTCTGAGCTTTAGAACATGGCAAAAAAGGCCGACGACCACTGGCGAGTTTACCAAAATTTAGAAAACCAAGCTCAGAATACATCAGTCCTGCTTAAAATGCACACACTTTTAGGGGCCGACCACTGGCAAATTGCCGGCTGAAGAGTGGTCATGGGCCGATCTCTGGAAAAACGACATTTTCAGAAAAAACATGTATAGAAAAAACTTTTAATCCTAGGTACTACCTGCCGTTTTCTAATGAAAGATAAATAGACCATCTAAAGACAGGCACAAATAGCACCTTGGTAAGTTGAAATGGCTCTGAGCTTTAGAACATGGCAAAAAAGGCCGACGACCACTGGCGAGTTTACCAAAATTTAGAAAACTAAGCTCAGAATACATCAGTCCTGCTTAAAATGCACACACTTTTGGGGGCCGACCACTGGCAAATTGCCGGCTGAAGAGTGGTCATGGGCCGATCTCTGGAAAAAACGACATTTTCAAAAAAACATGTATAGAAAAAACTTTTAATCCTAGGTACTACCTGCCGTTTTCTAATGAAAGATAAATAGACAATCTAAAGACAGGCACAAATAGCACCTTGGTAAGTTGAAATGGCTCTAAGCTTTAGAACATGGCAAAAAAGGCCGACGACCACTGGCGAGTTTACCCTATATAACCATATTTGGATGTTTTTATTTTTGGGGTCTCTGTCAGTCTCTGGGCGATGATGTATGACATAAAATTGTTCTTCGTCGTCTTCATCGCTGCTATTACTCAGCAGCGAAGAAAATATACAAAAATCTCTCGCACTTGCCATTTTCGCTGTTCGCAATTGGAATTTTTAAAACCGCTCCCGAGCGATGCGAGATCAATCAAAAAAAAGATTTGCGTGTTCGATTTAAGAACGGAACACGCTCCCGCCTCCGTGTTTGTGCTTCAAATCTTTGGCGGACCGCTTTTTCTTGCCCGTCAATCTTGACGGATCAAGGGTTGGATCAAAACAATAGACATAACCTTACCTTTGTTATTTTTTGTTCCTTTTATACTTATTGGCGTCTTTTTTGAAAAAAGAAATGGGAGAGAAATTCGAGTGCATGAAAACAACAAGAAAGGCCAAAAATTATGAATTATGTGCAAGATTTGGTGCCCGAATATATAGACAAAGTGGTAAAGAAAAGCTTTTGTATGTGTGGCGTATTGAGCTGGGGCAGGGCCAACGAAAAAAACCTGGATTCGCTTTTCGATTCGTGTACTTGTTCACGATAGTTTTGAAAGTGAATCATATTAAAAACGCATTCAGTTCTACATGAAAAATTACTTAGTAATTGAGTAAACAGTACCATTGGTTTCCATATTTTAACTTATTAATTATAATAAATATAAAAATTAACAATTAAGCAATATCCACTGGGTTTATCAATTAATTATCCATTAGGAATTAAAAGTTGAGTAAATTGTTTTTCAATAGAATTAAAATTAAAAACTTACCAAAATACACCGGCACAAATGGTACAAAAAATTGGCGTACACACACGATATTTCGTTTTCACAAATTCGCAAAAAAAGATGAAAACCTTAAAAACACATTGTACCTGGTAAATATTAAAATTATTTACAAACATTTATCAGCTGAGATATGTCAAACAAACCACATTTGAGTGATTTATAAGCCATTGACCAATAAAGACCGGTCATATTTGGTCAAGACCAATGCATCTAAGCGAAACCGGTTTTAACCAAAATAGGGGAAATTGTGACGTCATTGATCAGCTGTTTTACTTTTGGTTTTAACCAAAGATGACCGATCATTAGTTTTGGAGAGGTTAGGTATATAATTTCAAATAGCGATTTTTAAATTTATTTTAGTGCTTTGCCCCATGTACGAACTTCCATAAGAATCTTGATCTGAAAGTGAGTTATATGTGTATTTGGATATCATATTTAATAAAGGTGTTTCAAGGTTTTGTGTGGAAAAATATTATCTGTGGCGAACAACTCCGGAATTATAGCTGCGCTCCATTAATAGACTTCACTGTATTACCGTTGAACTTAAGAGGTTTGGTGGGTCGTAAGTTGAAAATTCTGTAAACAATCAACTTGACAACCAGATAGTTTGACCGTTGCATATCCCAAGCGAACGGTCCTTTGGGTTACGGTTATTGTGAATTAACTACGTCATAGAGGCTAACCTCAAAATCAATGACCAAAAAAATAACCGCGGTCAAAACCGCTCCTCACTGGTCAATGGCAAGCTTTGGTACATGGTTTAGTACTTGGTTTGGTCTGTCAAATGCTTACCAACCGATTTCGAAAACAAAAATTATGACGTCACCGTGACTAGTAATGGTATGGATCTAGGACATCCATTTCGAAAAATCACAAAAAAAACTTCCAAATCCAAAAAACGAAAAGCCACACAAACACAACTGATTAATGTCATTCAATAATTGTCATTTTGGCGATCAGTGGCGATGGTTCGAAACGGTGACGTTGCGGTTGAAACGCTGACGTATGTTTTCAAAATGTGCTTTCGAAAACATCGGTCGCGAAAAGACGTCTTACATTTCTGTCTGATGTTTACGTTTGTTGGAGGGGTCAACAGTTGATGAAAAATGTGTGCACCAACTGACAAATATTCTTGAATAGAATAGATTTAAAAGTTTGGTTAAGGTTCGTTTCTCTTGGCCTACCAAACGAATTCGGAAAAAAGTGGTATGTTATGTCATTAATATGACGTCACAGATACCAATTGGTTAACCAAGGAAAGCTTGCTGAAATCGCCTAGAAATACAGACGTGCTCGTGCTCAGACATTTTAAGGTTTAATTAAGAATAATTTCACTGCATTTATAATTATTATGCTATTGAATCCAAAGAGGCTGTATCTAGAAAACGACTAACTTTGGTAACTTTCGGTTGTTTTGGATTATAAACAAACATGTAGGCCAAGAAAAATGTTTTAACCAGCGATTCTATTTGCAAAACACACGGAAGTGACGTCATTAGGCGAATTTTAGATTTGACCATTTTCCGAGTAGCAAAAAGGTTTGCCACCAAACGGAAACAAAAAGGATTTTTGTTTTACAATTGGTCCTGGTTCTGGTTGAACCATAACCGCCACCGGTCCTTTCGTTTTAAAACAATGACGTCACAGTTGCAACCCGGTTATGAAATTTTAGAACCAGCCTGGGAGGTTGGTTCGGCCCTTTGGTTGTAAACATAATCCCTAAAATTTTGCAAATTTATAGATAGTCTTTTCTTAAGTAAAATCGAAGATATCTTAATAATATTTTAAATGACGTCATTATTTTAGAACCGCTGTCAAAATTTATGTCAAAATAATGTCAACCAGAACCAGGACCAATACTTAAATCGAAAATCCTTAAAATGACAAATCGATGACCAATAAAAAAAAATTAAAAATTGACAGATAAATTTTGGTGGGAACCTTGATTTTTGACATAGCCAAACTTTTTTGTTTTTAATTTGCGAAAATAAACAAACGAGCACTTCAGTGAATTTAAGTTACAACTAAAGGTATAGTGTAATAAAATCCTCGCAGAGTTACTTCTTTCTTTACGGAACTCAACCGTTAAACTTTTAACTTGGAAAGAGCATTTCCACATGTTGAACTACTGCATATCTGCACAAAGCACATACCTCCGTGTACATATTTTGTGCATATCTGTAACTGGCTGCCCAATCTTTACAACTCGTTTTTAAACATGTTTTGTATGAGCTAGCTGATCTTTAAACCAGATGGTGCTCACTCTGCAGCGGGAACTTTATGTAAAACAACATGGTTCTCGTTTGTTTTATGTAGATAGAGACAAATTTCTGCATATTTTTGTATTTATTTTGCAAGAAATTTTTACATTTTTATATACCTAATGAGTTGTTTTTAACTGTAATGCAAACTCTTTTGGTAAGTTTTACTGCCCTTCATCTATAAACTTTACGTTGGTGGTGTTCAGTGGCATATTAGTAAAGGTGGATTCTAACAGCACTTAGCGTAATTTAATTTAATGATCACGTTCATACAGGCGTAATTTAGCGCAATTTAACCTAAGAGATGACCAACTTTTATCTTTTCTTAAATTTCCTTAGGTGAAATCAAAATTGCGCATGCCCAAACAAAGATGGATGCCGAGTTTCACAGTTTGTAAACAAATACAAGAACAGAAAGAATTTGATTGGCCAGCTGACAAAAAACAGCAAAAATTGGCAGTTACTTAAGGAAGCTGTGTGAACATCCTAAATTTTCCTTAAGTTAGGTTAAATTACATTACGCTAAATTAAATTAGGTTAGGTGCTGTTAGAATCCACCTTAAGAAAAATTTGCAAGGAGGGATAGCTATAAAAGTATTCTAAACATTACAGCTTTAAAGCCAATAAACAGCATCTTTCGCAAAGTAAGTAAAGTAAGTAAAACAAACACTTCTTAAATGGCAATACAGTTTCAAGCAGAAAGTGCAGTCAAACTGTTTTTGGAAAATGAAAAATTTTTGTTTACAAAGAACGTGTGACATACTGGGAGCTATAAGAACTAAACCTGAACTCAAGTAAGGAATTACCACAGAACTATACATCTCAGAAAACCCTATATTATATAGCCATAATTTTTTTTAACAGAGTAAGCATTCATTCTTTGAAATAATGTTTATCACAATTAATACTTAATGGATCATTACATATGCTAATACTTTTACAAAAACTGTTAAATTATAGGCATAGGATATAAAGAGTGCAGGTAAGAAAGGGAAAGGTCATTTTATTTGGATGTTTTTCAGAAATTTTAATTTTAAATTTTGAAACCCTATTATTGAATAGAATAATGACTTATTTGTTATTTTAATAGTTTAAATAAATAAATGATAAATAAGTGATTGCTTGAGTAAACACAAACAGTGAAAACATGTCGGCAAATCAAGCAAATTCCTGTACGGTCTCGACTTGAAAAGTTTGACCTTTCCCATTTCTTCGCTGTACTCATGGATATTTCCCTTTTCTTCACTGTATGGTATATTAATAAGCAAGTTTTTCTTCCCTATTTAGACCTACATAATAATTTCATACCTACGCCTTTCCACCATTCTTGTTTTGCCCAAAAAATTACCTTCCCTCTTTTCTATTTCTTTCCTATATGAATTCTTCTAGATTTGGTAAAGATAAGTAAAAATCCCCACAGAAAATCAACTTATTTTATTTAATATGGTTTTTTACCTACAAATAAGTACTTCTAAAAAAAAAATACTCGCACTGTCTCTAGATAGTCTATTGATTAATAACATAGTCTTATTTACAATTCAAGACAGTTAAAATTGATATTTTGTTTATACATTGGGTAGATGATGTGGGTATGTATATTATTTAATTTAAAAATGTCCAAAAGTCCATAATAAACTACAAAAATTAAACCCACATTCAGAACAAATTTTTGCTTTTAACATTCTGTCCCTAACAATTTAGGTTATTCTGAGAAAATAAAATCACAAAATTGGAGTTTTTAAAGCTTATCCTAATAACTTTTTGTCATAGAGGTATTCTCCAAGGACACCATGTTGCTTCATCATTTTGTCTAAAGTTGAAATTTTTCCAGCAATGTCTCTCTGGCCATTGTATTGTTCTTCCAAAAAGTCACCAGTTAAATAGTCCACAAGCTGGAAAAAAAAAATGATGGTGTTAATTTTATTAATGCAAAGCAAGGTCCAGAGTTGCTGGCTAAAGTTGAATTGAAAATGGACAAATAATTTGGTTGTGTCCACATATTTTCGTCCTCTTGCAATAGTTGTGAAACATTTATATATTTAGTTATTTTATATTGTTTTATTCAGTAAATTTGATTGGAAGCTGATTAAAAATAAAACAAAAAAATAAGTTTCAGGGCCCACATACATTTTTTTTTAGAATTAAGTGCTTATAAAAAGATAATGCCTGAAGCCTACCTTACCCCCTTAATAAAACTGATTAAATCAGTTTGAATCAGCACATTGTGAAATAACAATAAATTAAAAAGAATTTATGATAAGATAAATTAATCTTTATTTAATTATCTACTGTCTGCTCCACTGTAGAATTTTCATTTTTTATAAAATTAAAACTATACCGCTACTTCACCACAAGATACTTGAAATTTTTATCAGGCTACAACAATAACTACATTTAAAGATATATTACATAATGCATGGCAGGGGTCGGATTATTGGCAGGGACAGAGAAACTAAAACAATATTATTAACTATTCGCCCTTTATGCATTTAACTATTATAATGTGCCCTTGCATTTTCCGAGAAAAGTGAGTATTGATAATAATTAACTCTCTCATAGGGGTTTCCATTGTAGTGCACTAACACTTTCTTGGTGCTGTCAAAAAATTGCGTCAGTGCAGTCTGAGTGCAGATTAAATGGAACATGAAAAAAACTGCACCCAAACCAGAACACTCGTTTCATTCAAACACTACTTAACGCAATGTATATAAAAGTAGCTTAGGACCATCGAAAAAAACTGAGGTTGATAAAAAACTAAAATATAAAGGCGGGAAAAAGTTTTCGGTGCGCCACAAGCCCTCAAAGCCGGTGCGGAAAAAGTTGCACTTGGTGCGAAACCGAAATTTTTAGTTTGCCAATGGAACATGAATACTGAAAAAGTGCACCCCAAAGAAACAGCAGCACCGACTAGTTTTGTACTGGTGGCGCACCAGTTTTACCAATCGCTATCAATCAAGTTAGCCTGGGAAAAAATGCATAGCTAAAAACTTTTGCAGTAGACTGCGTCAGTCATGCACAATAGTCTTTTCGCCTTTGGCCTTATTTTTTTTCAAAGTTATTATTGTTACTTATTTTGCGACACTTTGGCCATTATAGTATGTCATAGTTATATGGCTACACTGAGAAAAAACTCAGGTTGGCATAACTCAAATATGGGTTTTCCTAGCCCAAAGCGTGTTGCAAATAGGGAACAGCCCAGACCTGTATATTATGACAGCCCAGACCTGTATATTATGACAGCCCAGATATGTATATTATGACAGCCCAATCAACTGAGTTCTGATGATCTTCCATTCATAAGTCATGCAAGCCCCGAATGGGGGTTAAATTTACGCAATTATTTTTTGTGGTTCAGAGAAGTCAAAAACTAACACTACTACAACCCTTATTCCGGGCTACAAACCCACAATTTGGATAATCACAACTCAACTTCAAGCTACCAGAACTGGACTCTGGGCTACCAGAACCCATATTTTGGGCTGCTTGAACTCGACTTTGAACTACCACAACTTAACTCTGGGTTCCCAGAACCCATGTTCTGAGCTACTAGAACTCGACTTTCGATTACCACCACTTAACTCTAGGTTACCAGAACCGGCAAATTCTGGGCTACTCGAACTCGACTTTGGACTGCAGGTTTCACTCCATAAGGAGTAGTTTATAGGCATCTTGTGCCATTTTGCAAGCTTCAGCCAATTTGAAAAAACACCCTATTTTGGGGTTATTCCCTGCACACTCACCCACTCGAGTGAAAGAAAACGCTAATGGGTATGCTACGGGTGCACAACACACATGGCGCGTTTGTCGAAAACGGCCGCGTAATAGGCAGGTTCGATTAGATTCAACCAAGAAAAATATCGTCCGTCCACTTCTGTCAGACGGACCGTGCGGCGAACCTTGCGATGAAGTCACATTCCGAGATGTTGTGCTGCAGGCTGTCGAATCGTAAGTGAAATTAAAACAAGTACGCGATTCAGCATAAAGATTACCTGGCACTTTCCGCAGCTGTTTGGCTAACCATTTGTGAGTTCCTGCAGCCCCAAACTGAATGACCAGAAGTCAAAAAATTGAATACATTTCAAAAGGCTGTACTAACACAGGCTGTGGGTAAAAATAAGGTATCCCTTACACATCCCTGCCAAAAATACCGCGTCAAAACTCATAAAAAAGAACTAGTGAAAGTTCACGAGTTCTGGTCGGTATTTCATGCGGTTTATGAAAAACCACTTTCGAGTGAAAACTCATGAACTTTCAATGTTGGAAAAAGATTCAAAACTCGTAAAACATGAATTTTTAGGAGTTTTGAAAAGTTTTTAAAACAATTTATGATAAGAATTGATAAGGTTTCACCAGTATTTTAAAGGCTCTGCTTCCACTGGTTTTGTTCAGTTTTGAGCAGATTTTAACCAAAAGTTAAATCAAAGTTAATAAGATTTCACAAGGTTTTATGAGAATACACATGTTTTCAGCAGTTTTTAAAAGCACCACCCTCCACCAGATTTCACAAAATTACATGAGAAAATCCACATGTTTTAGCAGTTTTCAGCAGATTTTAAGAGAAACAAGTTGATAAGGTTTCAATGGTTTTGACAAGTTTACATGTTTTCAGCAGTTTTGAGCAGATTTTAATGGTTATATAAATTTCATAAGATTTCTCATGTTCTCAGCAGTTTTGAGCAGTTATAAAAAGACCCAGCCTCCATCAGATGTCACAAGTTTACATGGAAAAATTTACATGTCTTTAGCAAATTTTAAAAGAAACAACATTCAGATTCACCAATTTTTGGATTTTAAACGAATCCATATATTAAAAGTGATTGATGAGCCTGCGGGGAACATACATTTATATCTTATCATTGTTTAATATATAGAAAAGTTGGACAACCTTATGGACCAAACAGTTGACACTTTTTAGGCCAAATCGTGGACCAAACCATTAAATCTCTCTATCTCAAAATGAGTCGAACACTTTTTATTTCATATAGATTTTATTTTAAAAGATATCCAAAATAAAATCTTGTAGTCTTTTAAAAACATCCCTTCATCTGTACTTTTAAAATCTCATCAAAATTCTGCTTGCTAAATCTCATGATATCTCCTGTGTCTGATATACACTCCTAAAATATCTTGATAGTTAAATTTTGATTATATATTCTTTTTAATAATTTATGTTTATAGGTATTCAGAAAATCTTTTAAATTCGCATCTTGTTTGTCAAATCTGGTCGTACTTGCATGTCTATATTCTACACTTTAATATACTTATATAATTTTGTCAAATCTTCACAAGCCTTTATCCTATTTCTCATGAAATCTTGTAAAATCTCATCAAAATCTTGTTTCCTAAACCTTATGAAATCTCATGTGTCTGGTGTAACATAATGAAATCTTGTGAGTTTTCAATAGTCAGAAATTATTTGAAAATTGTGTCTGGTGTAACTCATGAAACATCATAAGAATTTGTCAGTTTTCATGTGGCATACATTTTTGCCAGGTCAAGTCTCTTCAAAACAATAAAATCTCTTAAAATCTCATCAAGACTTGATCAGTTTTCAAGAGTTATGAAACGGTTAAAAGTCTGGAGTTGTGGTAGTACAAAATCCAAGTAAATTTTAAGAAAAAATATTTTGTTGGTTCCCCTCAGACCAAAAACGAAAAGTTACTGAAGCCCATCCCAAATGAGTTGCAGCTATTCACATGGCCAGCTACAATAACTTAAACATGTGTATTATGGCAGCCCGAAATTGCCAACCTACACTCTGGGTAAACTCTGGTTTCTCAGTGTAGAATATATCTACTGAAAAAAATACTTGACAGGTGTTTTTTTGTTTTTGCAGAGAAGCTGAGAGCATCACCCATAGTTTATTCAAAAGCACAAATTTAAAAAAAAAATATTTGGGGTTAAAGTTAAACTACCCATAGTGTATATTAAAAAACAGATTTATTTAATAAAATCAATGAAAAAAAATAAAAACTAGAAGATCACATGGGCAGTGTGATGTCACAATCACAGGTTTGCAAAAGAAGGAGTGAAGTAGCAGAAAAAAATTACTGTAACAAAACTGTTAGGTAATTTCAGAGTTCTAAAAATGTAATGAAGAAACGATTCTCTTTTTTGATGATGCAAGAATACCATTCTTTAATAAATGTATATTAAATCATCAATAAAATGGTATTCTGAAACTATTTTGTTAGTCAAGCGCCCCCCCCCCGAATAATTTATGCATACGCCACTGCAATAAGGCATGTATACTTACATGGTAATCATTGTATCCTGAGGTGTTATTTTCGCAAGCTTGGATTACATTACGAATTTTTTTCGTTACAGAAGCTTCCAGTTTTAAAGCGTCTCTCAGGGCTTCAATTCCACTGGTCCAAGTGATCACTGATGGCTGGAGCTATAAAAAAGCAAAAATTATTGACCACTAACTCTTTCTAACTTACAGAAAAATCAACACGTGATTAGTGGAACACTTGGCTTAACTTTATTAGATATTATGGAAAAAAAGAGTGCTACAAAAGAGCATTTTTTTTCATTAAAAAAAAATATTTATAAGAACTCAGGTTTAAAACGGTTTTCTTACATTTTTCTGAATCAAACTGCTAACTTTGGATGTGAGTTCTCCCCTCATTAGCAAATAGTGGATCAGTTTGATGGCATGATCTCTTTCTTCACTTGCGGCTTCGAAAAACATTTTAGCAAAGCCCAACCTGCAAAATAAAACATTGCATAATTGTTTAATATATAGGAAAGTTACTAAGCGCTTTTGATTTAATACTATGGCATACCCATATAACTATGAGATACTATAATAATTGCCCAAGTGTTGAAAAATGTGTAACAATAATAACATCGAAAAAATAAGTGTTGGCCCTGGGCAAGGCCAAAGGTAAAAAGTCTACTGCGCTTGCCTGACGCACAGTTGTTGGCTATGTATTTCTTCCAGGCTAACTTGATGGGCAACTTTTTTTCAGAAAATACAAGGGCAGGGCCGTTATATAGTATCTCATAGTTATATATATGGGTATACCGTAAACCGAGATAACTTTGCCCTTTGGCATGCATCGTAAGTTAACTCCACTAGCGAGAAACATTTATTTTGAATATAACTAAAGTAAGAATTTGTTTACTAGTGATGTGTTATCCTGGTAGCATTTTTTTTAAAAATACTTTCAAATTTTGATTTTTTTTTTAATGCTGCAAAATTTATGATTACTTTGCTCCAATCCCTTACTGTTTAAAGCAACCGTTCCAATAAACGTGTTATTTATTTTTTTGCCCCTATGTGTTCGTTGTTGTAATGTTAAAAACACTGACTTTATTAACTTTTCTCCACCTGTATCTTAACATAGTGATATTCACGGTTTTTTAGATCGGAGCAAGTTACCTCGCCTTACAGGTAATAACTTTACACCTTTTCACAAGTGTAAAAAAAATATATAATAATTATTTTTCTTATAAATGCTACATATTTATCAAGATTCATTCTAATGTCCAAATTCTTTAAGTAGAACCAGTACCAGTACCCTCTCCAGGGATAGTCCGATCAACTCGTACCGATTTAGTGTCCTTTTCTCCACCTTTGCCGCCATTTTCACTCAAAAGTGACAGATAATCCATTAGTTTTCTGTCAAAATGGCGTCGAAGGTGGAGAAAAGGACACTAAAACGATAAGAGCTGATCAGCCTATGTGGAGAGGGTATTGGTAGAACCAAAAAAACACTCTTTATAGCAAAATTTTTAAGTGTTTTATTGAATTTTTGTAAATAACTTGGAAAAGTGGAATATAATCTTACCCTGTTTTAGGGTACATTAACATAGTATTTACGTAAATCTAAAGACAAACAATTTACATAAAAAAAGTTTTCATAAAATTTACATAATATATTTTTACATAACATAACTTTATTTACGTACTAAGAAGGGAACTTTGTGCATGATGGCATTATGCAGAACATACTTTTTACCTTGTTGTAATACTAGAAGTATATATATAAATGTTACATTCACAATATGACTTTTAATATTACATAAATTTTACATGAAAGTAAAACTCGTAGCATATCGGACAAAGCGTTTTTTTTTTCTCACTTCATTACGACCAAACCTCCAATGTCTAATGGAGAATCCAGACACCTACAGACCTGTTTCATCCTTATTAGGAATCATCAGGGAGTCATAGGATTATACCTGGCAGTTGAAGCTACACAGTGACCATGCACACCTCTAGAATTTAAAACAAAAAGTTTGTAATCCTTGGGGACGTAGTAACTGTATGCGCCACCTGTCGAATAAACCGAGAAACAAAAACATCAAAATTGAACAGTGTTAGACAACGTAAATACAGAATCCTGTACCGTTCAGCAGGTTATAAAGTAGAAACCTGTAAAAGTATAAGGTCTCTGTTTAAAAAGAGGTAACGTTCGCAGCAGCATTTAAATATTTTGGCTTTTTAGTTCTACCCAACAAGCCTCCTCCGGAGCAATTGCTTGCTGATGCCTTAAAATTAGGGCCACGTAGTATGAAGCTCCAATTGGGGGCGGTGCTGCTGCGAACGTTACCTCTTTTTAAAGAGTCATGTTACAGTGACCTTATACTTTTACAGGTTTCTACTTTATAACCTGCTGAACGGTACAGGATTCTGTATTTACGGTGTCTTGCACTTTTCAATTTTGATGTTTTTGTTTCTTGGTTTATTCGACAGGTGGCGCATACAGTTACTACATCTCCAAGGATTACAAACTTTTTGTTTTAAATTCTAGAGGTGTGCATGGTCACTGTGTAGCTTCAACTGCCAGGTATAATCCTATGACTCCCTGATGATTCCTAATAAGGATGAAACAGGTCTGTAGGTGTCTGCATTCTCCATTAGACATTGGAGGCCTGGTCGTAATGAAGTGAGAAACAAAAACGCTTTGTCTGATATGCCACGAGTTTTACTTTCATTTTTATTTACGGACACGAGATTCATTTTGTTGTTTTATAAATTTTACATTCCAATATGTAATATTTATAACATTTGTGTTATAAATTAATATAGTAGTTACATAAAAAGTACTTTATTTATGTGACATAAAGTTTTCCTTTATGTTACTTGTAAGAGATATAAATATTATGTAAAAAAATTTACCCCAATTCTCAACTTACTTTCTAGTTACTACTTAATCAATATCTGCCGTTTTCCAATTGTTGCCATGTATTATTTATGTTGTTTTAATTACATATTATTTACGTAAAAAGTAGGGAACTTTGTTATGCAGAACATGGAAGTTACTTTTTACCTTGTTGTGACTTCCAGTTTACCTAGAATTTATGTAACAAAGTAATCATGTGTTGTAACTTTTACGTAATAGTGTTGGCTGGATCTAACGAAAAAAGTGTTAACTGTTTAGTCCATAAGGTTGAGTAACTTCCCTATACATTAAGTATGTCATACCTGTTAACATTGTCCTTGGAAAAATGCGCCCCCATGGCCATGTATTGCATAGAAGCCTTGAGTTCCTCTTGGACTTGTGATCTCATTTTTTCAATGCAAGGGTCAACCATGTCTAGCCAATCATTGGGTATATCTGGTTTTCTATGTTCGCCTATAAAAAAAATGAGTTCAAAAAAGAGATCATTGAAAATAAATAAAGGCTTTTTTTTATTGAACTCTAATTTATAAATCGCACTATTTATCCACTTAATCAATTTATAAGCCACCAAAATTCCTTGCAAAAACTATGTTGATATAGTTACAATTGAATTTTATAAATTTTATTATAAGTGTGTAGTAAGGCCATGTTCTTTCAATAAACAATTGGGCCTAATGTCCTTGAGAAAAGAATTTGAAAACAAAAATGATGATTTATCTACAGTTGTTTGTGATCATTTTTTAGAAGAATAAAACAATAATAAGATATAAAATGTTAGTAGAACAAGGATTTTTTTGTGAAGGATGATATATATTCTAACAGTATTTAATTTTCCCAATAGGTATATTATACTCGACTATATATATATAATATGTAATAATCCATTTTTTCTTTAAGTTTTTTTTCCTGAAGTTTTTTCTGTTTTTTTTTCTGGAGATTTTTTCCGTTTACCATAACCACAAACTTGAAACTTTAATAACTAGGCAGATACAAAATTATAAAGGTGACAAAAAGAACAACAGAAAATTTATTTTCAATAACACTATTGTTTTTCTAGAGTTGCAATCTGTTTAGATCGTTTTCCTTGGAGATGTCCGAGTTTTGGGGGTGTCTGCCGGCGGCGTCCGTCCACTGATTTTTATATGTTACGCAGGGTTTCAAAAAGGTCCATATTTAAATGAAATTTATTTAATAGAAACAATAAGTGACGCATTTTGCATCATTAATTATTTGTACTCTTTATTTAAATAATTAAGTTTAAAATTTGTCACATATGTTTATATAATACCAACGAATTTTTTATTTTTGGCTTTGACTGCCGATTATTTTGTTATATATGTATTTTTTTTCTTGTTTGTATGGTAAATATATTTCAAGTTTTTTGTTTTGTTTTTGCCTATATTTTAAGTTAACTCGTAGGTGTTCTATTACTTGCTAAATAAAGAATTTAGTAAATAAAAAATAAGTAACAACTAATGCAAATAAAATCATTTCATAAAAATAATACATTATGTGTGTTAATGATTCGGTTATTGCCCTTTGGTTTTATAAGTAATAAAATTAGTACTATAATGATTCATTAGGTACATTAAAAATAATAAAAACATCATTTTAATAATAAACTGGGTGTTTATCAGAATTTAGATATTTTGCAGCTGTTGGGAAAATTAGTTTATCTCACTATGCTTTTATAGATCAAAGGGCGTATATTGTAATAACAATTAGATTTCATATTGGGTTATTTATAAAAACATTAAAAATCTGTGTTTTTATTTTACTATAATGGGTACTGTTCTTTATATAGAGGGGAATTTGTTTTTTACTATGATTACCTACTGTTCTTTATAATGAAGGAATTTGAATAAACCGTTCGCAAATATAAACTTAACCATGCAAGAGTTTATTATTTTTAGTTTCTGTAGTGGCTATTGTTCTGTGTTATCTTATGTCTCCAATAGTTTACTCCACAGATTGACCCTTAATAGAAAGGCATTTATGTACCTATCTAAAATTTCTTACAATATATTTTCTGTAAGCAGACACCTATAATGCATCAATCCAAACTTACAGAATTTAAAAATCATAAACATCCCTTGCCTTTTGTACTGGCTTTGTAAGAGTAAGCCCCTTTGTCTAAATTCCTTTTGACACTTTTTCTACAGTCATAAATCAATATAAATTGCACATTTTTTTTGTGCAGCCATTATCATAGTCTGGAAGAAATAAAAAAAAGGTGGAAATGAATGGTACAAGAAATTTTTTTGCTTATTTTGTTAACCAAGATGATCTATTTTAAGAATCCGATTGATGCCACTCTGGCATCGTTGGGCATTTTGAAAAATCCAAGATGATGGTAATTTTTAAATGAAAAAACTACAGAAAAAAATATCTGAACAAAATATTGGTGTGTGGCTTATCATTTATCTTTATCCAAATCTGGTATTATTTTTATTCTTGGGGGTACCCCAACGGAGGGAGGGTTCATTTTATGAAAAAAATCGACCTACTAACATAGGCATGTATAAATTACCCCCACCTCTCAAAATTACCCCTCCCCCAATTTTTTTTTATCACAGATTTGGATTCAGCTTCTCTTTTGATTTTTTGCCCACAGCTGCCATCTTGAATATTTCAAAATGGTGGACGATGCCCAACTTGAATAAAGTTTGTTCATTAAGTCTTTACATTAAACTGATTACTCCATAAACACCCCCCACTCCTTTAAATTACCACTAATTTTTTTTTACTACAGATTTGTATTCAGTAGTACGAAAAACCATAAAATTGATGTATTAAGGCGCAATTACACAGACGAACATGCTCAAATAAAAGCTCGTGCAAAAGATCTGAAATTTTTTGCGCGAACATTTTTGTGAGCTTTTCTTTGAACATTTTGTTCGGGTAAATTTTTGAGCAAGTTATTGCTATCTATTTTGGAAACATATTTTTAAAGATGAGAATAAATATAATTTTACATCAGTGATCAGTGATCTCAATTCTTTAAAAAAATGGAACACCAACTTTTATTTTAAACTTTTGTGAAAAAAAGGCGACGGCAAGCGAAACATTATTATTGGCTATCAGTTTTGTCATAAGCAATGTTAAAATAGTTAATGATGGAGGTAATAACATTTAATTCTTTTTTCTAACTTTTTTGGTTTTCTTTCATTACAAAAAGAAAACGGAAATGTCTTCGAAGAAATTACTTTTTAAAATGCAGGTGGATATTTTTAGAGAACTGTTCTGGAGAGTAGTTAGTTGTTCCCTGGGGGGGGGGGGATAGGGAGGTTTAGACATTTTGTGTGTCAATGTTCATTTGACCAAAACCCTCTCTCACTAGTCTACGGTTTTTACCTTCTCCTAACCCAGCAACAGCAATAAATAAGTGCCAATTTTTATTTTTTTTTGATTCTCGTTTTTTTTACAACCCCAAAAAAGTTACAAGTATACTGGCATATCCCCTATAAAAACCAGATCAATCGAAGTTGCCTATGAGGTAAAACGTGAATTTCGACGTCAAATCGTTTTTCCGTCGGAAAGCACTTAATTAAAAATACCTTGTTTTAAAACTTAGTCTTTCTATTTTCAGTTAAGTTCAATGAATTCCCATAAAACTATAAAATTTAAATTTGTCAGAAATTTTTATTACCAACATTTCTTCAAACAAATTTTGCTCAACGTTATCTCCAAAATTTACGTGTGTTTTTTTGTACGCGATTTTGCTCGAACATTTCTTTGAACATTTTGCTCAAGAGGCTCGTGTAAATGTTTGTCGGCATTTCAACATCAAAGGAAAGTTTGTCTGTGTAAATGCGCCTTTACATGCCTATGTTAGTAGGTACCCCCAGAATAAAAATAATACCGAATTTGGATTTAGGCGACTGAAAGCCGTCTAAAATGATATGCCACACACCAATATTTTGTTCAGATATATTTTTCTATAGTTTTTTCACTTAAAAATTTCCGCCATCTTGGTGCCAGAGTGGCATCAATCTAAGGTTGCCAACTTTTAATTTTGATTTATCTGGACATTGGTTCTAAATTATCAGGACATTTGATGCACAATCGGGACATTTTCAAAAACACTTAGAAAATACATAAAACAATAAATATTGATGGTTTTTTAATTTTAATTTACAAGCTAGCTAAGAAATTGCAATCGAAACAAAACAAAGTAATAGTATATTACATAACATGAAAAGAAAGTGACAAATTTCACACGAGCGTGAATATTGTGAACAAGGCGTTAGCCGAGTAAAACAACACGCGAGTGTAAGAAAGTTACTTTCTATCGCTACTTTTCATACGAACACTATTCAATCGCACTAATTTTTGTAAAAAATATTCTTTAATTTCGCACAAATCAAATGAAACTGCTTTTTCGCCTCGTTTTCACACGGGTGAAATTTAACGTTTTCTAAGGATGCAAATCGTGTGAAATCAATATTTTCATATGTGGTCGTAGGAAAAAATAGTTAAACAAAAACCTGTGGCCCAGATGGTTTACTAGATCATTTTGTACAGGAGATTTTCCGACAGCTTGGAAGCTAAGTTATGTTAGTTACCCCAATATTCAAAAGCGGAGATAAGTCAAAAATTAAAAACTACAGACGTATTTCAAAAATTTCTTGATTTCCTAAATTGTTTGAATCAATAGTGACCATATTGTCAAAACATAATTATAAACCAAAACACATGGGTTTTCAAAAGGTAAATCATCAATTATTAATCTCTTGATATATGAAGAAACTTTGTTGGAAGCGTTTGGAGAGTGGGTATAGATAGATAACCTAATACTTGATAAACTTTAAGTCATGGGTATCTATGCCTCACCTTTCAACTGGTTTCGGATTAATCTGACTGAAAGACGCCAGGCAATAAAAATAGAGAATGACGTCTCCGCCGAGTTTAACGTTTTGTCTGGTGTCCCCCAGGGCGGACATTTGTCTCCATTGTTATTTAAATAATTTATTTTATTTATTTATTTCTAAATTTCCTCAAAATTATTAAATTTACATTTTGTATTTGATATTTCAACATAATCATAGTATTTTCTCATTTCAAAAAGCAAGGTAATTAATTCTGTGTGCTTTTTAAAATTAGTAAAAAATAGAAAACATCATATAATGTTTCAAATTTTTTAAATGTTAATTTTAAAAAAATTTAAATTATTGCTAATTAATTATTCACACACTCTTTTTTTTTGTTTATTGTCTTTTTAAAATTGCTTCTACTGTGGAGTTTGAAAAAACGAATTATTTTATCTTTATTTTAAATTTTTTAAACGGTAAAATTTGAGTTTCTTTTGGAACTGAATTCAATTATTTTTTTATTTTTTGTTACTCGTGGTATAAAATAATTTTGATAATTTTGATTTCTTTTAAGATTTAATTCACTATTCTTTTTAGTAATCTTGCAAACGTTTATGCAGAATAATTCAGAAAATTTTAAAATTTTATGTTTTTTGAATTTGCTGTATGCTCTCTCTTATTGCATCCCTCTATAATTCTAATAAAAGATTTTTGAATAATTTTTAAATTATATAAAGTTTCCTCATAATTTCCGTAACTTAATATCAATTGCACCATTGCAAAATAGAATGTTATTTTTAAGGATACTGGTATAGTATGTTTTATAAAGAAAAAGCTACTCGAAATATATTTTAATTTATTTGTTACATATTTAATATGTTCTTTAAAATTTAGGTTCTCATCAAATATTATTCCTAAATATTTAACTTTATTTTTTTGTTCTATTATTTCACAATTACGATTTTCATTATTTTTACAATTTAAAGATTTTAAAAGGATTAGAAAATTTATAATTGTTTATTAAAGTCAAATTTATATATTCTGTTTTCGTTGAGTTTATAAACATACTATTTATTGTATATCAATTTTGAAGTAGTTCTAAATCATTCTGCATATTTGTTTCCCAATTTGTTGATCTATAAATAATTGCAATATCATCAGCAAAAGTCATAATTTTCTTACGTTTTGTCTTCCGATATGATTAAACATCGTAGTTCATGATTTTCCTTCTCCATCGATACGTTTTAAAGTCAAAAAAGCTATATCAGCAATATTATTCTGGGCCACGCAGATCATTATAATAAGGCGTCATTCTGGTTTTCGTATCCATCGAGATCGAGAGTTCTAATTTTTTAAATAAATAAACAATGTCGACAAAATGTGCTACGAAAGATAAAAGTGCTATTTTAGAAGAATTAAAAAGACTTCGTGAAAAGTGTGAGGAAATGTGTTCTTCAAGTAAGTACATTTATATAAAATATATCCACGTATAGGTTAACAAAATTTGATAAAAAGACCAAGGGTCTCTTCTACTGTTGAATATATAATATTCGAGAAATTGACCGAGGGTCAATAAGTATTAATATGTTAATGGCCAAGGGCCAGATTACACTGACCTAGGGTCAATAAGTCACAATTTTGGTGGCTAACTTACTGTTGAATATATAATATGCGAGAAATTGACCGAGGGTCAATAAGTATTAATATGTTAATGGCCAAGGGCCAGATTAAACTGACCTAGGGTCAATAAGTCACAATTTTGGTGGCTAACTTACTGTTGAATATATAAAATACGCGAGAAATTGACCGAGGGTCAATATGTATTAATATGTTAATGGCGAAGGGCCAGATTAAACTGACCTAGGGTCAATAAGTCATAATTTTGCTGGCTAAGAGCCGATATAAGTTATAGGTGTTGTATGCATCAAAAGTATGCAAGTAAGGCCAAGGGCTAATGTTATAATATATCAAGGGGGCTAAAAGTAAATTAAAATTAAAATTTTAAATTCGTCCCAGGGTCGGTTCATATACATGCTTCGGTTTTATATTATCTAACAGTGGATATATAGTTTTAACCAACACTTTATCGAAATTGTTAACTAAAAGCCTGGTTATAAATGATATTTTTCCTGGCACGACCAATATATGATAAATTTAAAGCTCTAAGTGGACCAAATTTATACATGTAGCAAATCAACAGATTTAAAAAGTTAAAACAAATAACGTAATAAATTGTCGCTTTATTCTTTATGTATTCGATTTCAACAGACTTTTTTGTTTGTAATTATAGGCGACTCGGAAGATAAAGAATTGGAATTTGTAGACGTAAAAGAGGATCCGCTTTTTCTCCCAAATGAGAAATGGGAAAGCGATTCTGAAATTGAATTTGAGGGCGAAAATGAAAACTTAGATCAGGATTAGTTTTCCTTTTTGGGGGTAAAACCTCTAGAAGATGGTCTAGAAGGACCTGATTTACAACCTGAAATTGTGGTCAGATGGTTGCTTTATCTTCTAAAAGGTGTATCAAAAGAAGTGAGGAAGAAAATAATCGGAAAAACCCTCTTTCTAAGAATTGTAAAGCCCTTTCACCAGCGAAAATAAATGCTGAAGTTTCGGAGTGTGTCCCTCAATCCACAACAAAAAGCGATCGACTTTTAAAATCGCTTCAATATCAGTTGGGTCCATGGGTTAACTGCTTTGGGGACTGTTATGGACGTAATGATTAAACAAAATCAAGATAAAGCCAAATTGAGTACACTGGCGGACGCCGCCTTACTTTTTACCAATGTGCATAACAACCAAGGGTTAGTTGTGTGTGAAGATACCCAAGGGCTACAACTCTATTAACTAGAGATCACTAACCAAGGGTTAGTTGTGTGTGAAGATAGCCAAGGGCTAAAGTTTTTGAATTTTGACCGAGGGTCAATATTAAGATTACAATTGAATTAGCTAGAGATTAGTATTTCTGTTAATTTTCTTTATATGTATAGTAACCGAGGGTTACTTGTGTGTGAAAATAGTTTTTTAATTTTGACCGAGGGTCAATATTAAGATTACAAACCAAGGGCTATGTAATCTTATTGCGCTTTTCAATTATTAATGAGTATATTGACCTAGGGTCATTAAACTGAAATATAATCGGAAAATGCACAACCATAATGGACCGAGGGTCAAAAAATTAAGCTTATTTTTTTAAAAACTTGTGCTAATATATATAAGCAATTTAGTTAATAAGGTGTACATTTAACCGTGTGTCAGTATTAGTATAGATCCATAAATGCACTTTTTACAGTTATTAGATGACCGAGGGTCATTAAATTGGGCTAGTAAAAAAGGCTCGTTTATTTAGTCTTATTTGGAAATAAGGAAGTAGTTACAATTATTCCTGCTACATTTGCAGGTTGATATTAGACCAAGGGTCCGAAGAACGATTTTGTAAGGGCCTAATTTTAGTTAGTACTGCCTAAAATATAATAATTTGATTAAATAATTTATTTGAAAAAATACACACATTTTTGAGTGAGTAAAAATAAATATTAAGTCATTATTATATGACAAATTAATGATTTAAATTAAAAATGCTAGGATACCTTTTTAGTTAAATCAACCTCGTTTTGTTTTCTTATTCGATGTCTCCACATTACTTTTGATTTAATGCGTTGATAGAGTAGGTTAACACTAATAAACAATTAAAATGTCGCGTTGCCTTGAAAGCTAATTATACTACTAAGGGTTCCAAGAAACTGCGAATGCCTTTCACCACCCGAAATAAACCTCGAAATTTTAGGAGGCATTGCTCAAAGTTATCTAAAAACGATCGGTTTTTAAAATCACTCCAATACCAACTGGGTCATGGTTTAATTGCTTTAAGAAGAATTATGGACATAATGTTAAAAAGTAGTGAAGATCGGGCAAAACTAAGCACTTTGGCGGATGCAGTCTTACTTTTTACGAATGTACACCATGCAGTATCAATTTTTTTAAAACAAAAAATAATTCTATTTTTAAATATGGATACTTAAAAAAAGGCGTAAACAATAGATGAGTTGTTATTTGGGAAAAACTTTGGTGATCTCTTAAAAAACCGACAAAATGTTAAAAAAGCTTGTACTAATCTGCACCTGCAGGAACATCCAGCAATGGGTCAACAAACATACCAACGCCAGAAGTTTTAAATTTGGTAAATATAGAATATTATGCGGGTTCTTTAAAATATTTTTTAACTAAATGGGTTTCTGGTATAAAAATTCCATTTTTTGAAACACCAACCCAAGATTCTAAAAAATTTTCTTTTACACCGAGTGACAATGACTCGGACATCAAAATGGCAATAGACCAGTTACTAAATATAGGTGCAATATCTATATGCAGTCATAAGATTGGGGAATATTTATCCTTGCTTTCTCTTGTAACAAAACTTAATGTGGAGAAAAGGTTTATTTTAAACCTAAAAAAGCTAAGCAAATATATCACCCTTCCACATTTTAAACTGTAAGACTTTAACCATATTAAAATTCTTGACCAAGGAATGTTTCTTAACTAAAGGTGATTTAAAAGATGCCTATTTTTCACTTCCTATTTTTAACGAACATAAAAAATATCTACGATTAAATCAAATATACCAATTTAACTGTCTCCCTTTTGGTTTAAATATAGCGTCTTTTATTTTTACAAAATTTTTAAAACAAGCTGTTAAACATTTACGTGAAAAAAGGATTTTACTTGTAATTTATTTGAGATGATAATAGCACAGAGTGAACAAGAATCTATTCTAAACACTAACATGACGACAGGCATTTAAAAAAAAAAAAAAAGAAAGAAAGAAAAACCTTGGGTTCATTATAAATACGAAGAAAAGTGAATTATTGCCCTCTTATGAATTAACATTTTTAGGGTCCTCCTATAACAACATATTGTCATAAATCAGTCATAAAGTAGGTTAGTCGCCGCTTCTCCGGCTATTCCGTTTAGCAGATATCATGTTAAGACGTTAGGAAGATCTAAATTTTTAGGGCTTAAAGGTAAATCTATATGCGGCAAGAAAAGACACAATTTCGGTGGTTTTTAGATAATTTGCATAAATCACAATCGATAAAGCAGCCCGAATTTTCATTGGAAATAAATAGTGAGGCTTCTAAAACCGGCTGGGGTGTTTTTTTGCAAAGGAAAAAGTTGCCACGGATATTGGGACAAAAATGAGAAAAATAAACACATCAATTATTTAGAATTGACTTTTTACGGCCTACAATCTTTTTGTAAGCATTTAACTCGTCAAAGAATACTGCTAAGAATCGATAACAAAACAGCTATAGCTTGCATTAATCGCCGAGGAAGTGTAAAATATGAGAAGATAAATAACATTACTCAACAAATTTTGAGAATGGTGCCAAAACAAAAATATTTTTATATTTGCGTCTTATATTTGAAAACTTCAGCTTTTCGTAAAAATTTTGAACAGCTCATTTTAACATATAGAAAACCTTACCATCCGGCCTTTACTCAAAGTGTGAGTAGATGGATTAAGACTGTCTTTGAAAGTAGTGGTATAAACGTTAAAACATTTAAAAGCCACAGTGTCAGACTACTTCTGCTGCTCTTAGATGTGGCTTATCTATAGATACAATAAAAAACACAGCGGGTTGGAGTCCCTCCTCGGAGGTGTTCTTTAAATTTTATAATAGACCAGTAGGTCCACCAAACGAAATCTTTGCTAAGACTATATTGGATTTAGAATAAGTGTAGCAAACACAATATTGTAGTTGTGTTTGCTATTATTTTTATATTATTATTATATAAGTTTCCTTTTACGATAATGGTTATTCAGGTTAAAGTTACCATTTAATATATTTCTTTTATTTTTTTTTTTAGGTTTTTATTTGATTTAAAAACCTTACTATTATATACGTTTCTTTTTACAATAATGTTTATTCAGGTTAATAAACTAATATTTTAAAAATAAAAATAAATTACGGTTATTCCTATGAAGTGCATTATTTCCAGTATCAAAGTGCATATGTTTGAAATTATCATATTAATTATTTTTTTAATAACAAAAGATTAAAATACAAACATTTTCTAAATCTTATTAGAGCTTTAAACAGCTACGATGTTTAATCATATCGGAAGACAAAACGTAAGAAAATTTAATGATTAATCGAATACCATACTTACCTGTATGAAGATTAATCCTAATTTTCTCTAGTTGTCTTCCGATATGATGGCAACCCATCCCGCCCAATATTCCCCATAACGATTTAGGCAAATTTTTGATTTCGAAAACCGAATGACGCCTTATTATAATGATCTGCGTGGCCCAGAATAATATTGCTGATATAGCTTTTTTGACTTTAAAACGTATCGATGGAGAAGGAAAATCATGAACTACGATGTTTAATCATATCGGAAGACAACTAGAGAAAATTAGGATTAATCTTCATACAGGTAAGTATGGTATTCGATTAATCATTAAATTGTACCTTTAAATTCAGACAAAAATAAACTGTCAATGTATATCACAAACATTAATTTTTGATAGACAACTCATTTATCTTGAACACATAGATATTATTGCAAATAAAGCTATGAAATTGCTAGGATTTTTGTTTATAACATTGAAAGACGTAAACAACATTTTTACATTGAGAAATGCTTACTTTGCAATTCTAGAATATTCTTGTACTATTTGGTCTCCATACTATGAGATTTATAAAGATAATTTGGAAAAAATACAAAGAAAGTTCTTGAGCTTTATATGCTATAAATTACATATACCTATTGAGTCAATTGATTATGACCAGCTAATGAGTCTGTTAAACAAATCTAGACAATCGTAGAAAGTACTATGATTTTATCACTCTGTTGAAAATACTAAATAATGAAATTGACTCTGTAGAGTTACTATCAATATTCAGCATAAAACACAAGAAATCATAAATTATTTGCAAGTCAACATCATCGCACTAACTAGGGTTTTATCTCCCCGATCAACAGATTCAGTAGGCTCGGTAATGAACTGATTGAACAAACTTATTTTTTTAACACTACATTGCCAATAGCCAAATATTTCAAACGCGGCTAAGAAAAAAGAAACGATTTATAGTTAACCACTGGCCAATATTGGGCTAACAAAATCAAGAAAAAAAGTTTCTTGTACCATTCTTGGGGCAAAAATCGTGGTTTGGCAACCAGACTACAATAAGTTTGGGCAAATTTTGCGGGATAGTTCTAAAATATTGACTGGTCAATTGACCACTGACCAGACCCTTCTGGTGGTCCGATTTTAACCAAATTTGGCAGAGACAATTCAACTGGATAAACAAACACATCCAGTAACATTTTACCCCCCTCACCCCCCAAATAAGGGGGCTAGAGCGAAAAAACATGATTGACCAGCGAAAAAGTTGTTCACCGGGCCCTTATCTTTAATCAATTTTGATCAAACTTGGCAGAAATGTAAACGTACCTAAAGAACACGAGCTGTAAAGATTTTACCCCTCTCACCCCTTAAATAAGGTTGTTAGAGCGAAAAAAACACAAAACAAAACACACATTGGCCAGCGAAAAAGTTGTTGACCGAACCCTTATCTTTATCCAATTTTGATCAAACTTAGCAGAAATTTAAACGTACCTAAACTACACGCGATGTAAAGATTTACCCCCCTCATCCCTTAAATAAGGGTGTTAAAGCAAAAAAACACGTTTGACCAGCGAAAAAGTTGTTGACCTGGCCCTTACCTTTATCCGATTTTGATTAAATTTGGCAGAAATGTAAACGTACCTAAAGTACACTTGCTGTAAAAGTTTTATCCCCCTCACCCCAAAGATAAGGGTGGTAGATCGAAAAAACACGATTGACCAGCGAAAAAGTTGTTGACCGGGACTTTATCTTTATCCGATTTTGATCCAATTTGGCAGAAATATAAACGCACCTAAAGTTCACTTGCTGTAAAAGTTTTACCCCCCGCACCCCTTAAATAAGGGTGGTAGATCGAAAAAACACGATTGACCAGCGAAAAAGTTGTTGACCGAGCCCTTATCTTTATCCAATTTTGACGTAACGTAACGACGTAAAACGTACCTAAACTACACGTGCAGTAAAGATTTTAGCCCCCTCACCCCTTAAATAAAGGTGTTAGAGTGAAAAAGCACGATTGACCAGCGAAAAAGATGTTGACCGATCCTTTATCTTTATCTGATTTTGATAAAATTTGGCGGAAATATAAACGTACCGAAAGTACACATGCCATAAAAGTTTTACCCCCCTTACCCTTTAAATAAGGGTGTTAGATCGAAAAAACACGATTGACCAGCGAAAAAGTTGTTGACCGGGCCTTTATCTTTATCCGATTTTGATCAAATTTGGCAGAAATGGAAAGGTACCTGCAGCACATTTGCTGTAAAAATTTAACCCCCCTCACCCCCCAGATAAGGGTGATAGATTAAAAAAACAGGATTGACCAGCGAAACAGTTGTTGACTGGGCCTTTATCTTTATCCGATTTTGATCAAATTTGGCAGAAATGTAAACGTATCTAAAGTACACCTGTTGTACTGTACTGTACCCCCCTCACCCCTTACATAAAGGTGTTAGAGGGAAAAAATACGATTGGCCAGCGACAAAGTTGTTGACCGGGTCCTTATCTGTATCCGATTTCGATTAAACTTGGCAGTAATGTAAATGTACTTAAATTACACCGGCTGTAAAAGTTTTACCTCCCTCGCCCCTTAAATAAGGGTGTTAGAGCGAAATAACACGATTGACAGCGAAAAAGTTGTTGCTTGCACTTGCTGTAAAAAAAAAAATTAGCAGCGCATGTACTTTAGGTACGTTTACATTTCTGCCAAGTTTGATCAAAATCGGATAGAGATAAAGGCCCGGTCAACAACTTTTTCGCTGGGCTTGTTGTTTTTTCGCTCGACCACCCTTATTTGGGAGGTGAGAGGGATAAAATTTACAGCACGTGCAGTTTAGGCACGCTGACGTTTCCGCCAAATTTAATCAAAATCGGATAAAGATAAAGGCCCGGTCAACAACTTTTCCGCTGATCATTTCATCATCGCTCTTACCCCCTTATTTAAGGGGTTAGGGGGGTAATATTTTAGCAGCACGTGTACTTTAGGTATGTTTACATTTCTGCCTAGTTTGGTCAAAATCGGATAAATATAAGAGCCCGGTCAACAACTTTTTCGCTGGTCAATCGTGTCTTTTCGCTCTACCACCCTTATTTGGGGGGTGAGGGTGGTAAAATTTTTACAGCACATGTACTTTGGGTAAGTTTACATTTCTACCAAGTTTGATCAAAATCGGATAAAGATAAGGGCCCGGTCAACAACTTTTTCGCTGGTCAATCGTGTTTTTTCGCTCTACCACCCTTATTTGGGGGTGAGGGGAGTAAAATGTTACTGGATGTGTTTGTTTATGCAGTTGAATTGTCTCTGCCAAATTTGGTTAAAATTGGACCACCAGAAGGGTCTGGTCAGTGGTCAATTGACCGGTCAATGTTTTAGACACACCCAATTTTGCGCTTAAACTTTGGATAGGTATATTTGTTATGATTTTTGGGAAGTCTGTTGGAGTCTTCTTATATATTATAATTTTGTTAACCTCTTTGTTGTAAAACTACATGCAGGAGCTGAAAGAGAGAAGCTATTAAAAAATCATATCATTTTTTTTTATACATTATACTTTTAGCCACAGAAACTAAATAGACCTGTCATTGTGAAAAAATTGGTTTTGATTGATTGGATTTGATTGAATTTGGAATGAAGTGTACCTACAGATTTTTAATGGATGAAAGTGCTGTGGCTTCTGGAATAATGTCACCTAGCTATATTGTATAGAATCCTGATGTAAACAATGAACTTTTATGAGGATACGGAATTCTTGGCAGCAGGGATATATTTCTAAAAACAAAGACGTACTTTATACTTCTGAATTTGCTTTGCTAAAAATAAATTGTAAATACCTCTATAATAAGACCATCTCCAAAGCCAGGTTGCACCTTTTGTTTTTAAAATAATTAAGTGGTTTG
The DNA here is from genome assembly GCA_963921995.1 of Oxystoma pomonae. Lineage (NCBI taxonomy): Eukaryota > Metazoa > Arthropoda > Insecta > Coleoptera > Brentidae > Oxystoma > Oxystoma pomonae. The sequence goes on along the minus strand of OY998164.1, from coordinate 22,288,682 downwards.
CAAAAGTCTGGACTAATGGATTTTTTTGGGAGAACTATAGGTTTTTTTATTTTTTTTAAAATAAAATCTCTTTGGGTAATAAAGCGGTTTTAAAATATGACACACACTTGTCAGTGAGTAGTATTTATTGTATAAACAAGAATTTTAGAATCAAAACAAAACAAAAACATATTTTTAAAATATTAGGCAAAATTATTAACCAAAATATCTTAGTAAGTTAAAAGCAAAAAACGCCAGGTGCAGTGGCGTACTGACGGGGGTGGCGGCCCGCCCCGGGTTACGGGGGGCCCCCTTGGTATCCCACATGTACACAATAATCCAAAAACCTACTCAGTTATCCTAGGTACGAAAACCAAATAGATTCTTATGAAAGTTGGTGAGTTTTTATACTGTTTGAAGGATTTTATAAGATTCTATGCGCCAAGCTGATATAAAAAATTCGTACTTCATGAGATTTTATTAGATTTTTAAGTTTGTTTAACACACCTCATAGAAAACATGTAAAACCCTGTAAAACTTTATAAAAAATCTCGTAAAGCTTTTCTAAGAGATTGCACAAGGTTTTTTTAAGTTTTTTTGCCAGAGATAAGATAAAAGCACCAAGTATACGCATACAGGGGTGGCCGCTTTCTGGAAAAACGGTAAAAGTCAGAACTCATCATCATTCATGCATAAATAGGTAGGTAAAAAAACTGACAAAATTGTCAGACATAAAAATCTTACACTTACTTATTTTATTACTCGAAGAAACCCTAAAAAATATATTTTTTATTTTATTAGTTTTACCATCCCTTTAATTGTTTAAATCAACCATATATCTGAATATATTAAATTTATTCTTTGGTAATAAAAATTATTGTTCCTCTTGGATTTGTTTAGATTTTCTTAAAATTGTTAAATATGTTTCAATTATTTTTTTAAATTGAAATTATTTATTACATTATGGAGCGTACTTTTTCGAAATTAAAATTGATTAAAAATTATTTGTGCTCCACAATGAGCTTATAAGCTAAGAACAGATAATAAGTTTGGCGATTTTATCCATTAAGATCAAAGTGGCCAAAAATATCGAATTTAATGAAGTTATGCAAGCGTTTGCAACGGTAAATGGTAGAAAAATAGTATTTTCACAACTACTGGCTAAAATAGTACTTTTTTTACAAGCGTTGGTTTGAATAACGAACGCAGCGAAGGCATTTAAAAAAGCGAGTAAAAAAAGCACAGTTTAGCCGCGAGTTGTTAACACAATTTTTTTTATACCTTTATTGAAAAATTCAAAAAAAAAACAGGAAAATTCTTTCAAAAATCTCGAACGAAGAGCACTTCTCGCAAGACACCATCTTTACACTATAAATCAGGGCGGCTGGTAAATGAAATAACAATAATTTGTGAAAACTGGCCGAAATGGCTTAATTTTTAGAAGAAGATTAATTAGATTTTTTCAATATTACTATTCTCCGCCATTTCTCTTTAATTCTCGGTAACAAACAGACAGAAATCTTTTTTTGCATCGGTATAACCAAAAAAGCCATGCTTAGTTATATGCAGTCTAAACTCATGTTTTTTGATAAAGGTATAAAAAAAAGATTTATTTATACATTAATTTTTTCAGCTTTTTTAGTTGACTTAAATTTCTTTTTTGCAAATAGGTACCTGTAAATATCATATTTTTAAAAAATTTAGGATTTAATATTGTATTTTTGTCAAATAAAACTAAAATAAGTATATAGAAAAATGAGAGGGGGGGCCATCTGAAGGTACCGCCTTGGGCCCCACTTTTTCTCAGTACTTCGCTGGTCAGGTCAAATAATATTTGTCATCCTTCATAAAAAGAACCTTACAGCTAGTGCTCCTCATGCACTAAAATGTCAAATCTCAAAAATGGACCTGTTATTAGGTAGATTGTAAAAAAGTGCCTGTAGAAAGTTTTAAGCAAGGTTTTAATCGCTTTTGACAGCTTTATTGAGAATAAAGGCGCAGAAAAAAAAATAAAAGTGAATTTTTTTTTCTCCGATATCTCTGGAACTATCTGCATTATTAAACTTTTTTTATAACATAAGTATTACTATCGCATCTATCATAAAGTCAAACCTCGTTCGAGGCATGACCTAAACAAGTCAGGATTTAATATTGTGTTTTTGTCAAATTTGTTTTGAACGCGTTATGTAGGCATAGTATAGATAAGTGAAAATTTTGAAATATATTTACTTTATTTATTTTTTTTTATATACTGGGACTTTCCTTCCATTACAGGATCAATGCCCAGTATTAGTCAAGTTTTTTTGCAAAGTTAAAGACAAACACAAAATATCCATGCACCTAGCCGGGATTTGAACCCGGAACCTTCTGTGCGGCAGGCAGATACGCTGCCCGCTGCGCCATGGCGGCCGGATATTTACTATTAGGTCTAGGGTCAAGTTAGATTAACGTATGTCAACTTGTGCAGGTTTTGTATAGGGTAAAAACCTGCGCATGTTAAGCAATTAAAACGACAAATACAAAATTGTCAGAAATTAAAGCCAACAATTCTGTAAAGTCATGATAGGAACCAACTCTTATGTCTTACGGCACTGGTGGTAAAGTGACTATGTTTATTTCAGAAAATTAAAATACAGATAAGTATTTATATTTTTTTTGGGGAATTTTGGTAAAATCTTGTACTTGCTTGTACCTAACACATGGGTAAAGTGCTTGGTAAAGTGTCTTTCCCGCCCTTGCCAGCTTGACCGAACTCGCTTCGCTTTGTTCGGTCAACTGGCGTCGCGTGCGGTAAAGTATCACTTTCCGCACTAAAGTGTGCTTTTTTTACTCGCGTTTTTAAATCACGGTAATTATGCAGTATATGGTTTTCTGCCATCTTTGATTTTTTATGAAAACTTCTTTATGGGGGCACCTACTACGGTCCCTAGGACCCCAAATCCGCCTGCTCGATTTTTTTTTTAAGAGAAAAAAGGGTACCCGGGGGGGGGGGGTTGTAATTTGTTTTTTTCATGGTTTTGGGTTGGGTTGGACTGTGTTGGATTGGGTTGTTTTAGTAAAAAAATTTTAAAAAAAAACAAAAAAAAATTTAAAAAAAACCAACCGGCACAGGCGGATTTGGGGTCCTAGGGACAGGGCAGAAAACCGTATACTGCATAATTACCTAAATCACTCCCTGCACTTGTCATTTATACCAACTCTTGTAAAAAAACTGCTATTTTTTTATTTTTGGAAAAAGTATACCTACCTATATTTTTTGGCATAGCGGATATTTTCGCCAAAGATAAAAAAGTTCTTATTAAAAAAAAAGACCACAAATAAAGTCAGAGAGTGCAGACGGCATCGACAAGTAACTCAAGGTCAAGGCCTCAAATAAAAACATTGTATACATTGACTTGTATACTCCCTTGGGTTGTATATTATATGAGCAATTATTGTCAAACATCAAGTGGAATACACGGACGTCCTCTTTTTATTCAATAATGACATACCTACATGCATTTTTTTAAAAAAATAATGATAAAATACTCACAATGCATCTCAGTCGAAACGGCAGCCACGCAAACCAGCGCAAAAACTGCTAAAATCTTCATTTTCTTTGGCTAAAAAGTTATCACAACAAAGTAAAAATAAAATATTATGTCCCTTTTATTCGCTCGGTATTCGCTATAGCCTGCCTTTACACGCACTGGTGCAGAAGGTCGCCAATATTATCAATAAAACACCAAAAGTACCTCTTTAGAAAATTTATTCACTCTGAAATAGGTAATCAACATCAAGTGGGTTCACGTTTTGCGCACTACACCACAAAATATGAATGCCTGTGTTCTTTTTGTTATCTTTTCGTGACCTGTCTGTTGTTCGATGATTTCGCTCTTTTTCAGTGTGCACACACAGTGATGTCAAATCTACCAAATTCCCAAATTTCCTTATATTTTCTTCCAGTCTTTTTACTAAATAAAATGTATTCTTTTTTTTAACTGCATTAACAAAACAGTTAGTTTTATTTTAACAATAGCAATAAATATAAAAAAGCAAAACAAATACATGAACAAACCGCAACCACACATAGTCTCTCCGCCTCACCGCCCCAGGGACCATAAGATGCTGCACCAGTTGGAGTTTTGAGGAGACTTAGTTATATTATACCCAAAAATCTAGTTAGAACAATTTATTATAGTCTTGTTGATAGTCACCTTCAATACCTTACAGCTATTTGGTATAATACTCAAAAAATTTACAAATCCAATAAAAATTTTACAAAATAAAGCCATAAAAAATGCCTATGGTCATGGTCTCTCAAATATGTACAACACTAAAAGTTTATACAAAAACTTTAATATAATGAATCTAGATAAAATGTATAAATACCAAATATGCATATCTGATATTTTGTGCCTTATAGACTAATTAAAGATATTTAATATTCGTTCAAAATTTGTATAAAATACGTTTCAGATAAGTTAAGACAAGTACGGTACTTTAGCATCACAATATAAGGAGCAGAACCATAAAAAAAAACAATTAAAAAGCTTAGAAAGTCTACAAGGACCTAACAAATTGTTTAATTCTGTTGTTAAAAATTTTACCGTGCAGTTTTTGTTTTGTCTTTCGGTAGGTTATTGTATAAGGAAACTCCAGTATAGAGTATGGAGTTTTTATCACATTTTTTGGAGTGTTTAAGTAGTTCAATATTATTATTAGTGTTGAAGCTATGAACTTCATTTATATTAGTTAGTTACATGTAACTAGGTATATTCATAGGTCAATCCAGAAAACAAGGCAAACAAACATAGAAGTCTAAGCTACTCTCAAGAGGATTCATTTAAAAAAAACTGGGAGTGAATGAAGAGAACGTCCTTCCTCTTTAATAAATTTTCTAAAAAAATTATTAAAGAGGAAGGACGTTCTATTCATTTTTAAAAAAATTTATTAAAAAGGAAGGACGTTCTCTTCATTCACTCCCAGTTTTTTTAAACAAACATAGTTTTTACCAATATAAATGAAATTCATAGCTACAACACTAATAATAATATTGAACTACTTAAACATTCCAGAAACTTTGGTAAAAACTTATCTTAAACGTATTTTATACAAATTTTTAATGAATCATAAATATATATATTTAATTAGTGTATAAGGCACAAATATTATATTTACGAAAAACAGTATATTCATGGTGATATGTATGTTTCTACCTCACTATATATTTATTGTAAATTATTTAAGTTCAATTTTGTGGTATAAGTATGAACCTGTATAAAATTTTCTGATTTCTTGCCTTCTTCTGGTAAACGTTTTCATTTCAAGTCTCGATGATGCGAAGGGCACAAAAATAAATAAATTGATCTAATAGATCACCATATGTTTGTCGTTTTCTATCCTCTGCCATAGAAAACAAGCTGAACCAGATATGATTTTGAGGTTTTATGTAAATAATTAAAATGTATATGTATACATAATTATACTATCTGGTTTTTTGTCTATTTTCGTCATTAAACATAAAACAAAGAAATTTAATTTTTTTAGGTAAGTATGGGTCCATTTAAACTGAAACCAGAAGAAGAGGTCTTCTTTATGATGACGAAACAAGTGAGCTGTTATGGGTTTATTTAAACTAGAACCGCATCATTGGACGAAAGCCGGTCAATCAAAAAAGGTTTCCCAGAAATTGTAAGCCGTGCAGTCCCCACCCAAGAATGGTAGCCAATCAGCAAACACACAAGGTAAATAATCGGACCGACGTCGTCAATGTCGACATCGGCAGTTAAACGTGGAGCGATGTTGGACCAACTACCGACTTTCATCACCGATTATTCGACATGCACATGAAAAATAATGTGCTTGGTCCGACGAAAGTCCGATGTAGTATCCTCGCGTAGGTAAATTTCGATTATACGGTGTCGGCCCGACCCTCTCATACAGAAATAATACCGACGCGAACGCGCCGCGCGCTCTATGTGCGACGCATGCAAACTAACCATATATCAAATAAAATACGAGAGTAATATTTCCCTCACCCTGTCCCGTGCAAAATATCTACTTATACCAGTATACCACGTCGGCAATTTGTTTGCTGGGCGTTCCCACCTATGCATGCTCCTGGCACCCTGCTCTGCGTCAAAAACTCACCACGTGACAAGATGGATTTGTAATTGTCTTAAATACATTTTTTGAAGCAGGGGACCATGCGTGTAGGTGGGAACAGTCATACAGGCAGTTTTCGACAATTTTTTATTTTATTTTTCTCCTTGAAAATATCCGAGAAAAAATCCTTAATTCTCAAGACTAGGCAACCTCGCACTCGTTGCCCCATTCTCCTTTGTTCTGGTGCTCGATTTTTCATTGCGCATTACTAATCTGCGCAAGATTTTAAAGTCCAAAACCCCAATATTCTCTCGAAGTGCGACTATAGTAGTGATAGCAAAATAAAGTGGATAATTTTTAAATAACTTCATTGATTTGGTTGTTCTTGATTTCGCTGGCGAGATACCAGGTTCGTTTATCTGTTTTAAATATTTAACTATATAAATTGTAACTCATTTTATTTCTGCTTTGGAATTTTGGATTCTGTTTGAAAAACGCATTGTTTTCCATTAGGGATCATGAAGGTCATTTTTGTTTTCGTTGCCGTTTGGGCAGTGGTCAATTGCGCCGAAGATTATTGCTACAAAGATGCCAAACGCGCTTGCAAACCTACAACAAACAAAATCGGTGAGTGCTTATTATACTTTTCTGTATAACTAAAATTCAGCCAGTGCATGAAAAAAAAAACTTGGGCAGAACGTTACTTTATATTTAGACGTACGTCTAGATTTATTCCCAAAATTAAGATTAAGTGTGCCACAGGGGAGAAAATTATTCTAAAATTGCTATAATTCCTCAAAAATTTATTCATTTATCATAGCCTCTCAGGAAAATTTTTTTGCACTTTAAGCACAAATTCTTCAATAATTTTGGTCTTTTTTGTTTTTTATGAAATATTAAAAAAAAAAACTTAGTTTGGATCTGGTTTCACCACCAACCACCAAGCCAGTTTAACTCTTTTTCGATTTAGTATCCTTTAGCCTACTACCTATAGCGGTCATATGTTGACACCCAACTGACAGAAAATCCATGTTTTACCTGTCAATTTGGTTATAAAAATGGCGGCAATCTTTGGCTAAGGGGCACTGAAGAGATAAGAGTTAACTGGCTTTTTAGTGAGAATGGTGTTGCACCACCCGTCCCCCCCTATATCCGCTACTGTACAGCATATAAACAAAGTTTATAAATTTAATATACTACCTAATAGCAGTAGTGAAAAAGTAAAAAAATCTCTGAATTCAATCAGCAATATATGTTTAAAATTTTTTTAGGGGTTATTGCTTTTTTAGGTATCATAGGTAGATACTTTTTGGTTTTAATAATTACTTAATATTATTTATGGCCTTGATTCTTTTTATGCATGACCATGATAAAAATAATAAGTAAATTCCTGATAAGTATATTTTAAATCTCTTACACTGGCTCTCACATATGTTTTGGAACTACTTAAATGAAAGACACCTATAGAAAACTGAAAAAACTCAAAATTGGCAACTGGAAAGAAAACATATATAGGATATTCCATTTAAAACTAAGAAGTTAATATGAAAATTTGACATAGGGCTATAGCAATTCAGGGGTCACCCTGTATCTATTATATTGGTATTTATATTACTCATGACCCTATGAAATTTTTAAGGCCCAAAATAATTAATCTTTATTGATCTCCTAAAAGTGCAACAACAAAAAGAGGTAATAATTTATTGTCATGATATGAGATTGAGTCTCAATTAAATTTGTGGGATGAAATTATTGCAGCTTTATACATATGCAAAGAAAAAGATGGGCTAGGAAAGATATCACCTTTTAAAATTAATTAAATTAATTTTAAAATTAAAATTAATTTTCAATATACCTACATGTTAAGAGGAAATAAACAAAAGCAGAAAATATAATGCTATCATCATTTTTAAATATTATCCTAAATAAACAAGTATTATTTTTCTTGTTATTTTTGCACACAGCAAGGAGCTATACCTACTTTGGTTTCATTATTTTATTATTATTTTCACTGAGTGCAAAAATTTCCCCAATCAACTTGACTCATATCACATAAATATGTATGTCCCATTCATTAAATTATACAATTAGATAAATTATACAAATTGAGTTTTTTACTAAGGAGATTTTAGAAATGAGGGATCCACTAAGTTTTTATTTATTATTTTTAGTTAGAAAATGCCTTTGTCATGATTTTTTTTTCTGTGAAGGAAAATTTAAAAAAACCAAAGGTTAAGTTATTAATATTAAGTTTAATTCATAGTAATATAAATATTATGAATTTAAGATTTGAACTAAGCCATAAAGTTTGCTGCCATATATTAAACCAAATATAAAAAACTTTATAGTTTTTTTAAGGAACAGACCTCGGAAGAGACAGCTAGGTTATAAAACTACTATATTAGGTGCATGATTTCTTATAACCTCTACATATATCTTTACCAATTGCATTAGATCGAACAATGGTTACATTCTTTCCTTTCAGGTTCCCCCTTAACGAACTGCAATGCCAAATATGGCTCCATTGACACTCTACAACCCGACCTCCAAAGGTTTACCAACCAACATTTCCAGAGATCTTTTGATTTTCTACTTATGTCAACTCATTATGCGAACTACATGAAAAACCGTGAAGGATTCGAGAAATATTTCCGCAAGATATCTGACTCCTTGTGGGAAGATGGCATCAACTTAATCAAGTACATCACATCAAGAGGTATTTATGAGTTTCCTTTAAAAAACACACAAGACAATATTTTGGGAATTGGAGGAAATTCAAGCAGTACTAAAGGAAACTAACTTAATTATTGTGAGGATTAAAGAAAATTGAAGCAATGGGGAAAATTAAATCAATAAAGGAGGGAACTAAGCAAATAAGGGCAATTAAGGATATCATTTGGATGCAGTTAATATATTATCTAAAAAGACTTGGGCGAAATTTATAGGTATTTAATTCAATTGAATTGGGAGAAAGGTTAGTTTTATAAATGTGGTAAATATATCTTTGATTATATAAACCCAAAGGGATTATTTATATATTCTAGGTGGAGAAATGGACTTAACCACTCTACATAGCGATGAGAAAGAAAACAATGAAGAGTGGGAGCTCTATGAACTTGAAGCCATGGCTAGAGCCCTTGACATAAAGAAATCTTTGGCTCTGGAGGCTTTCCATATTCATAAGCAGGCCACCAGAAATAAGGTACAGGATAATATATTTTTTTATCTTTTTGCATCTACTTCTACTTTCGTAGTTTCTACAGGGACATTCTTTTAAAAAAAAAACAAAGTTAATCTCGTGTCCGCAAATAACAGGATTATGTATTTATGGTCTTCTGCACTTTTCAATTTTGATGTTTTTGTTTCTCGGTTTATTTGACAGGTGGCGCACACAGGTACTACATCTCCGCGGATTACAAACTTTTTGTTTTAAATTTGAGAGGTGTGTATGGTGCCTGTGTAGCTTCAACTGCCAGGTACAATCCTGACTCCCTGATGATTCCTAATAAGGATGAAACAGGTCTGTAGGTGTCTGGATTCTCCATTAGACATTGGAGGTCTGGTCGTAATAAAGTGAGAAACAAAAACGCTTGTCCGATATGCCACGAGTGTTACACCATTTTTTTTTACTGAAATTTGAAAACTAAGAAAATGTTAACATTTAAAAAATCTAAGATGCCATACTTTACAATTTTATAAAATTTACACCCTGCCCCCCTGGAAAATGTTTATTTGCTCAAGTGTAATAGAACAATTGTATCAAATAAAGTAGATCCCATGGTTCAACAATAAATCACTTAAATCTGGTTAAGAATTTAACAAAAATTAAACATTTTTGCAACCATTGTCTTTTTGAGGTAAAGCCTCTCTGGATTTAATAACTTGGAACTCTTTGGAAAGTAGAGATTCAAGATTTTCAGAATCCAATGGCAATATTGTTTTGGATTTTTAACTTGAGAATCCTATAATGGTGAAATTGGTATGATTTCTGGCAAATTTATTAAAAAAGGATGAATTTAGTTTGAGCACAAATTGTGCAAATTTTCTGATTTTAGTAAGTGAGAAGAAATGTTTATAACGGTTTTTTTGACATCTTGGTATTATTACAGTAGAGCATTTTCAAACTTACAAGAGGGGGTAAAAAACTTTTTCAAAATGTCTGCCTTCACAGTTGTTAAACTGATTCTTTGACAAAGTTACAGTACAAGAAATGTATAACTTTTAAATGTTTACAAAGTTTTAACCTATTTCAAAAAGTGATATCACTATTGTGCCCAAAAAGGATGTGGCTGTTTATCTGAAATTAGGCCTCAATCAAGCTACTCGTCTCCTTAAAAATTTTTTTACTTAAGTTATTCGCACTTAAAAGGGGGCTGTGGCTTGGCGTCAAGCTGCACCCCCTATGCTTAGGAGACAGATTTAATGAAAGTTGATATTTCATAATTTTATGAAAGTTTGAGACAATGATGTAAAGTTTTCTTGTAGCCTCGAAAATGATCGATGATACTGGGTCTGTATCAGGATTCCAACGTTTGTTTGAAAGTTTGAGACAATGATGTTGTAATGTATGTAACATAATAATTTTGTACTAATTATGTACTCTTAAAGAAGGGTACTTTTAATTTACAAAAATCATCAGTTCCTAAGGTTTCTTGTTTGTTATAGGTTTACCAGGGTTTCAGCGCTTTAGACCACTAGTCCATCTCGGTTTTGTTGACAGTGGTGTCATTGGTTACAGAAAATAGGAAATTGTTTTTTTATTATTAATTTAATTAATTGTTTCTAATAAATAAAATACATATACGGACAAAGGTTTCAGTTGCAATAAAAGAAAATTATATACAAATAATATTGAATCACAATAATTTGACAGAATCATTATTCAGTAAAATTAAAAAAAAAATTAAAATATATAATTTCCTCGAACCGTAAAAAAAAAATAAAATGATCGTACGTTACTGATGCGAATACATATAAATTTATACTGATTTTCCCTTTTATGGGAAGTTATCAAAACAATCCCAGAATTTTTATAAAAACAGTTCGATATCATTCCATACTTTTTCATAAATTTTCGCCATATTTGGGTTAAAAGTTTCATTAATTTTGGAATTTTTGCATAAAACTAATATGCATTCCTAATAAGCAACCAAGTTGACATTAATCATCATCAATAACATAAACTTGTTCCAACTTTGATGTTTATTACACTTACAATATTGTATTTTGTCATGTCACAATAAAGAACCAAATTGGTTGTAAATTTGAAATGTAAAAAACTTACAATATTATTTAGTATCATGATACTGTAAAGAAGCAAATTTGTTTCGACACTGACATTTATTAAACTTCAAATAATGTTATTTTTCAGTTATTTTATCGTTATTTCTTATTAAATCCAAGATTATATTAACGTAAAATTAGAGCTTCTTTCGTGTATCAGCGATACTTTCACATAGAATATTAATTTTGAGCTTACATTTTACTTTTTTTAAACATATTTCAAAGTTACATCAATTCTACATTTTGTCAACGTTGAAAACCTGTAAGGCAACAGACCTTGCTTAGTGGGTATGTACTAATTTCGTGCCCTTCTAGAAAATTGCCTACTCTTAAGGTAACTTCATTTTTTTTGTTTTTATGAGGTGTGTAGCTTGATATCAAGGCACACCCCCCTCTGCTTAAGAAATAGATGTGAAAAAAAGCAATTATACCATAATTTGCTGCTATAATTATGTACTAATTTCGTTCCCTTGTAAAAAATTGCCTACTCTCAAGATAACTTGATTTTTTTATTTTGTGGGGTGTGTGCATATCAAGCTACACACCCATCGACGTATTAACCATCGATATACACACCCCATAAAAATTTTAAAAAAATTAAGTTATCTTGAGGGTAGCCAATTTTCTCGTAGGGGACGAAATAAGTACATAATTAGTAGAAAATTATGGCATAATTACTTTTTTTCAAGAAGGGGGTGTGCCTTAATATCAAGCTACGCACCTTATATAAACAAAAAAAATGAGGTTATCTTAAGAGTACACAATTTTTTGGAAGGAGACGAAATTAGTACATAATTAGTAGCAAATTATGGCATAATTATTTTTTTTCAAATCCCTAGGCAGGGGGGTGTGCCTTGATATCAAGCTACACAGCCCATATAAAAACAAAAAAATGAAGTTATCTTGAGAGTAGGCAATTTTCTAGAAGGGGACGAAATTAGTACATAATTAGTAACAAATTCTGGCGGTCAATTTTCGTCGAATCTAAGCAGAGTGGGGTGTACCTTAATATCAAGCTACACACCCCATAATGAACAAACAAAAATCTTAGGAACCGATGGTTTTTGTAAACTAAATGTACCCTTCTTTAAGAGTACCTACATAATTAGTACAAAATTATGACATATCAACTTTTATTAAATCTGTCTCCTAAGCATGGCGGGAAGGGTGCAGATTAGCGCCAAGCCAGCCACAGCCCCCTATTCATTAAGTACAAAATTTTTTCAAAGGAGACTAAATTAGTACATAATTTTTATAATATCCAAATTGAGTTTAGTTGTGGGGGGTGTAGCTTGATTGAGAAAGATTGGGTTGTTTTAAAAAGTCAGAAATATCTAACTTCTTGCATGATATTAACAAATTATAGCTACCTACATCATTGCAATTAGTGTGTACATAAGAAATTTAGTTTTTTACCATCTTGTACTTTCTTGAAAATAAAACAAATTTTTCTATAGTTTTTAGTTACCATTGATATCGAACTATTAGTTTCCAATAACTCATTTAATGTTGTTGGCCAACCCATGTAACATAATAAAAATTTAATATATGAAATGGTTTTTTTTAATTTTTTTTTAGGACTCAAACCATGACCCTGAAGTCAGTTCTCATATCGAAAACACCTATGTTCACAAACATAGAGAAGATATCAGGAAATTGTCAGGTTACACCAATGATTTAAGCAAGTTATTGAGTGACAATGATGCATCATTAGCTTTGTACTTGTTTGACGAAATTTTGGCCAAGGAAGCATAAACACTTTTTGTTAAAATAGTGCTTTTAAAATTCTTGATACTTTTTAGAATCAAATACCTCGAAAGTATGTCAACAAAGGAAAAAACGGATTGTCTTTTTTGGAATTAAAAATGTTATGTATTCAAATCTAATATAAATAAATATTTTAAAAAATGTTGGTTTGTTCACTAATGTGAGTGATAAAGACATTAATTATTATACAAATATTTACATTGTGATACTATTAGGTTTTGTAGAGATTGCTGTTTTAATTATTCTTATCTATTCTTATCTAAATAGTAACTATTGAATGTAAAGAGTGATTTTTGATTTAAATATAATAAGTTTAAAATTATTGTGCCAATATCATTGTTTTTCAAAGTGGGCATATCACATTTCAATCACAGACGTCATTTTATTGAAATAAAAAGTGAGCAAAAATGACTGTCCTTGAAAACCAAAGAATACAAAAGTGGAAGAATGGAAAATAAACATGATCTTAAATACCTACTAAATCGCTTTATTTTTTATAAAAAGTTACAAAAAACTATTATACCAAATTCAAAATTGTTTCAACATATTACTCAAGAACGAAGAAATGTTATTTCTCATTTTTTCAAAAATCTTGTTTGTTTTACTGACAATTTTTTTGATGGGATTGTTTGGTCCTAAAAGTGATAAATCATCTTCATTTGGAGCAATTTTTACTCTTAAATCTTTATTTTGCGCCTCTAAAGTAATCGGTGGTTTATTATCCTCATTTGATTCTTTTTGGCTGTTATGCACTATGTTTTTAGAAAAATGTTGATCTCCTAACAGGGTATTCCTAAACCCTTTAAAAGTATTTGGGTCAAGTTTATTTGTCGGCCTTTTTTTAACAAAGACATCACCATTGTTGAGATTCTCTAATTTCGGTAATTCTTTAACTTTCATATTCTTTTCTTTAGCATTTTCTGTATCATTTTCACCTTTTCCAATTGAGGAAAAAGTTAAAAAATAATTTATACCATTTTCAACGGTATTCTTAGTTTTAAACGCCATTTTTTTAAATAGGTTGAGTTTTGATGATCCAAAATTCTCTTTGATGTCTTGTTTTTGTGTGAATTCTTCGTTATCACGACTAATTTTAATTTTCTCTGCACTGTATTCAAACGGATTATAAAATCTACTTCCAAAAAGATTTTGTGCTTTTTGAGCGATATTTTTTATCAGATTGTGTTGCCCTAAAATTGGTACCCTTGTTGTGGTTTTTATTTTTTCCTCGAAATGATTGATTCTCTTTTTTACTTCAGTTGTGGTTAAATCTATGATATTTTTGGCTAAGTCAAGACCTTCGTCCAGTTTTGGTTTTTCACTGATTTCAAATTGTTTATTTATTTTTCCTGTAGATAATTTTGCCGAATGATTAGGTAAAGCTAAACTTGTTTTGTATTTATCAACACTGTAAAATTTAGCGTTATATTTATCATCAACCTTATCACGTATCTTATTTTCTTTACTATCGATCATATTTTCTAAATTGTCGAAATTGCTGACATCAATGTGTCTTTTTCGTCTTGTTACCATATTTAATGGGATTATTGGGTTATATCTATTTAAATTCAAAATATCCGAAGGTTTCCAAGGTCTTAAACCCAAACTTAAAGGTTTGTAATTTCCAAAAACGGTTTTATCTATTACATTATTTGTTAGTAGATTTCTATTACTCGCAAAAGCATTTAGACGATTAACTGGACTTAAATTATCAAAAATAGCATCAGTTAATTTAGATTGGATTGCATTGTGTCTGTTATTAAGAATGCTATAATCATCTAATGTGGATTTTATGCTATCCACAGTATTATCTACTAACAAGGATTTTTTAACGCGTTCATTAGTAGGTATAGTATTTTCTTCAACATTTATACTATCTAATAAAAAATTGTTTATTTTTGAAACTTTATTATCTTTAGTCGTTTTTTGAATATTTGACAATTTTGTTTTTTGCCTTGGTTTATCTTTTTTATTGTTGTTTATTTCCATAATATTATTAGGGGTGGTATGATCGAACTTTTTGTGCATTTTGTTTTTTAAATATTGTTTTTTCTGATCAACATATTGTAACTTCTCATTTTTTACTTTCTTTTTCATTGTTTTTATATCATTAAGCTCTTTCTTTATGGTTTTTCTTTTTAATCTAAGATCTTCTTTGGTAAATTGATAATTTTCTTTTGTGGGCGCTACAATGTGACGTTTTTTCCTCATAACATCATAGTTTATTGATTTATTATCATCTTCAATAGTTTTCTCTTTATTTTTTAATTCTTCTCGCCAAATTTCCAGTAAATCAAATTCATTTGTTACTTTCTTTTTATCAGACGCTTTTAGTCCTGGACCCAACATAAAATCGTATAAGTATGGAAATTCGCCATAAAAAATATCGTAGTAATCAAAATCTGGCAATTTCTCTTCGGATTGTTTAATTTTTGAAGGTTTAGTAGGTTTTTTTGATAAACCCAGAGCAAATTTTGACAAAGGCTGTTCTTCAGATGAACCTTTTTTACTTAGTTTATTCCTACTAATAATTGTGCTGGGACTAAATAACTCTTCGATAGGATTCAAAAAACTACTTTTTTTGTTGTTTTCAGAATAATTAGTTCGTTTTTTTAACAAATCAAAATTTATGTCTCTCTTATTTCTAAGTTTATTTAAGAAATTTTTGTATATGTCAGACATTTTTCTTGTCTGCTCATTGTTAATTATTTTTCTCTTGCTTGTTTCTAGAAATGATTTAAGTTTTAGCAATTGTTGATTTATGGATCTTTTAAGTTTTAATGTGCACATTTTCTTAAGGTGTTGTTTGTTTTTGTGCATTTCTTCAAATTGTTCTTGACTGAACATATTTTTCTTATAAAAATTAGCTTTTTCGTCTAGTAAAATTCTATTTATATCTCTTTTAGATCTATTATGAGAATTTTCTCTTTTGGAAAATATCTTTTTTGGTAAGTTAATAGTTGCTTGTTCTAATATAACATCCAATTCTGCACTATTTAATAGTATATTTTTTTCTGCTGCTTTTTCTTTCGCCCTATGTTTTAATATATTTTCTATTTCTTTAATAGAAAGTCTAAAGTTATTCCCAGCATTATTTTTTAAAGAATGATTAACTTTTTTCCAATTTCCAATTTGGTTGTGAAAATCTTTGTGTTTTTCGTAAAATTGATTGTCTGTTTTTAATTCTTCTAGCATTTGGTTTTTAATAGTTTCCAAATTGGCCTTCCGATTTTCCAACTTTGGTTTTTGTACGGTCTCCTGCTTAATTTCTTCTAGAATTTGTTGTTTCTGTTGTTCATTATTGATACAAACAGGAACCCGGCCTTCAGTTAAAACAAAGAATACTATAGATTTTGAAGGAATTTCCAAAATCACGTGGTTTACTTTAGCTCTTTGAATCTTTGGATTTAAAGTGAAGTTGTGAAGATCAGATATTGTCAGTTTTTTGTTGTTCAGGAACGTTTCACTAAAATAATAAGTAGTTATTTTTATACACAATATGGTAAATCAAATTTAAGGCTATGCATTAACAAATCCAATAATATTACAACAAAACAAAAAATCCATTTTTTGGTACGCTAACTACACACAGGAGCTAGTAAATTTGACATTCCCATTGAGTAGTGATGATGATCAGATAAATACGGTGATATTAATTAAAAAACAAATAAAAATCGTAAATAAGAGAAAAAAGGAAGAGCACAAATGTGCCATTTAATGACAAATGTCCTGTTTTATGACATTTTATGATTTCGTGCTGCAACCCAAGTAACAATTTGTCGACGCAACAACGTTTCCAACAGCAACCACAACGTTGCGATGTGACGTTGTAGGAAACGTTTTTTCGACCTCATTTTACACCAATTTGGTAAATACTTTTCGAGTTGTCTTAACGTTGCTCACAACCTTTGGTATGCATCCAAGTCAATAAATGACCGAGATGACAACCTTGTCTGCAGCGCCACCTACAATAAGTTATTTGTTAGAAGTGCGCCAGAGGTGTTTATTATTGCCCAAAATATAACCTTTAGTCAACATTTTTTTTTATTTCTCCACCAAAAACATCTATCATAAGATTCAGAGTAATAATAATCAATATTTTTCAAATTAATAATCATAAACAAGATGTACGTTTTTACGGCGTTCTGTACACTAAAATCGGAAACGCAACTTAGTGTACTGTCAAATATGATATTTTTAGGTCTAAAAAAACCGCGGGACTGAAATATATGGCAGATTTAGAAAAAAAGTTTTTTTTTTAATTTTATATAAGACAAAAAATTGTTGCAGAACTACTTTTACGTCTGTATACAACTAAATTAGTGACTTAACAGTAATAACAGCTACGAATTGCTAGTAGAAACAGTAATTATGCAGTATACGGTTTTCTGCCATTTTTGATTTTTTTTGAAAAATTCTTTATTAGGGTCCCTAGGACCCCAAATCCGCCTGCGCCCGATTTTTTTTTTTTAACGAGAAAAAAGGGTGCCCAGGGGGGGTTGTAAAGTGTTTTTTTAATTGTTTTGGGTTGGTTTGGATTAGGTTGGGTTGGACTGTGGTGGTTTGGTTTGTTTTAGTGAAAAAAAAAAAAATCCAAAAAAAAAACAACCGGCGCAGACGGATTTGGGGTCCTAGGGACCCTAGAAGGTGCCCCCATAAAGAATTTTTCAAAAAAAATCAAAAATGGCAGAAAACCGTATACTGCATAATTACCGGAAAAACTAATAAAAGGCTCCTAACGCGTTTGTTTACATTCTGTTTGACAAATATGGCTTCAAATTAAAAAGATGATTGCAAAAAGCAACATTGCGCTTATTCGTCGTTTCGTACTTACCGTTTGTCAACCAAAAAACGTCCTTTGGTAACAGGTTCGACAGCTGCTTCACCAAAAGGCGCCTAATGTCAACGTACCAAAATCTTTTCCTTGGGTGACAGCTGACAGACTGTCAAATTTCATCTGTCCGCGATTTAAAAAAAAATGTTTTGCTGGATGGTTTTCACCAAATATGGACCGGAGCTAGTTTAAAGTGGTCCATATTTTGGAAATTGACAAAGTGGAGCTTGTTCCACATTCATGGGAAACGAGGGTCACCTCTATTCGCCGGCAAGAAATTGACAATATGGATATAAAACTGAACCACCTTAAAGACCTAAATAAAGAGATACACTGAAGGCTGATGAAATATCAATTGGATCTAAAGAGGAAAACAATACTTTGGATGAAGAACTTGAAAAAGGGGATAATCCTTTGATTATTTAAGTAGATACTAGTATTTTTTTACATACCTAGTTGAGATTTCTAAATAATAAGTAGGTGCAGTACCCAAATAAATACTTGCAGAGCTACAATATTCATCCCAGGGCCAGCTCACAATGGGGGCTATCAGCCTCTTAGTACTGAATATTGGAGCTATGTTAGTATTTAGGTATTTTTTTGAGTACTTACTAACTGTACATACTTACAAAGCTTTGTAATATTTTTTGAAATTCTTTATTTTTGTTTAGGTTAGTTTTATAATTAGATAGATTAAGAAAAAAAAAGGTTTTTCTTTCTGCTAGTTTATTCGTTAAAATGTTGTCCCCATTAGTTGTGTTCTGTACTTTTAAAGAAGCTACAATCTAAGTACCTACTTTGTGTTTGTGTTTTTATTATGTTTTGTACTGTTTGTGCAATGTGTATTTTGTATTAAAATTGGTCAGAAGAAAGGTTTTGTTTTTCTTTAATAAATACATATTTTTTTAAAAGTTTGACACATACAATAGCATTAGTTTCTAGTTTCATTTAAAAAAAAAGAAATCATAGTTTTTTTTTTAATATTCAAGGATTCGTAAGTAATGGCCAATTTACTCAAGTTTTAATGCTTAAATTTCTATTTCTGTCTATTTCCCTTCAAAAAGTAGAAAGAGAGAAGAAAAATTACGCGTTCAGGATTAGCCATTAAAACTTCAGTAAATGGGCCTTATGAAACAAATAAAGTTTACAATAAAAAATTAAATGAAAAATAAAAAAAGTGAGGTTGTGTATTGTGTTGATGACAAGACTTGAAATACAAACGATTCTCATTCTCTGCACAGAACGATCAGAAATGGTTGGTGCATAAAATAGACCTATTTCCGTGCTCTTACCACATAACGACCAAAAAACGTAAATTTGACGAAGAATTACGTAGGATGTGCGACGTTTGGTGGTCGTTATTTTGACACCAAAATAATCACGGAAACTCATTAGTCGTACGAAAACGTTTACAAAACGTTGCAGTTTAACTTCAGAGTAAAATGAACGTTTAGGCGTCGGTAATTATTTCGTTAACGAAGGTAGTCCCGAAAATAACCAATTTCTCCACCAAATACAATGTTAATATTGGGTAAGTCTTTAGTCATCACAACCAGTAGGTCATACAATTGTTACTTGGGAAATTAGCCATTTAAAAAAACACCCGCTCGCAAATACCTTCCATATACGGCAGAGATTCAAACTTGTGAAAACTGACTTTAAAAAACGACTCCTAAAACAACTTTTTTACAATTTTAACTCTTTGCCTTATGAAAGGGAACCACATCTGGATTTTTTTAGTTGACTTATTTGTCTTACAATCATAGTTTAAAAACGGCGTAATATAGGAAATGTTGACTGGAATTTGTCGCTAATATAGCCAACCAGTTCTCCTTTTAAACACCCTATAAAACTTACGTTGAATCATAATTATTGGATGTCAAAACAAAAGATTGAACCTCCATAGTTTTCTTGAAGAAAATCGAATTAATCCTTATTTTGGCAATAGATTTTTCTACATCGTTATTTAGAGCGAGGACTGTTACTGCGCCATTTTTGGCAAATTCGTTTTGATATTTGGTACAATGGGCGAAAATTAGGGTGCCGCTGTTTTTCGCTGTTGATGGTTTTATGTCCAAAACGGTGGTGCCCATTAGTTTTTTGTGCAGTAGGGAGAACCAGTAGACCTAAATAAAGTACAAAAAAGTTAATTCTGAAAGAAACCTTTCTCAAAATAAAGAGAAATTTAATTAACATTAACATTTTACAAGGTTTTACAAAATATATTAAGGCATTTCCCAGACAGCACAAATTGTCCATCGGACACCCATTTTTTGTCCAAAACCGCCCGCATTGTCCTTGGACCATTTATGGACATCCATTGGACAAAGGTTTTTCCTGATACAGGGGATGACAAAAAAACTGAGTCCAAAGGAATTTTGATCCATAAAGAACTGCTTTTTTCAGTTAGTTTTTGGATATCCAATGGATAACGATGTTTCTTGGTCCCTCAGACCAAAAATAAACTGTATCATGTATAACATAATTGATATGTACTCTATACATTGACTAAACATTGAATATTTATCAAAAAATCTATTTCAATCGGGCTTGCCCTGGTTGGTACATTAATAAATATGTCTGTTGTCCGAACTGTTTTCATTCATTACTTACCAACAATAACATTTCTCTTTCTCTCATATCTAACCGAATCATTTGTATATTATAGTTAAGTATTTTAGTTATTAAGTTTAGTATTTATATCCTTTGCTAGGAAGTCCATCCTCGGGGTTCGACAATCAGACGTTGGAGCGGGTGTGACAAAACTGTCCACTGGATATCCATTGGAACAAATATATCCAGTGTACTAAGAAAATTAGACTAACGGTAATTATTTTTTTTTCAACAGTGAGCCATAAAGATACTTTTTGGATAGCCAATGGATAACTTTTGGACAGAATTTCGTTTCACTGGATAACCATTGGATTTAGTATAGTGGTGCAATAGTCAAAATATTGAAACTTTTGAACTTTTTTGAGATGTCCAAGAGCCGTCCAACGTTTTGACAATTGTATTATCCAACGGATATGCCGTGGACAAAATTTCTTACAGATTTGGCTGTCCAATGGACTGCTGCATTTTCCAGAAAACTCTCCACTGGACATCCTTGGGACAGAGTTGTGCTGTCTGGTTTTTAAAATCAGAAGTATATGGAAAACTGAAAATTATGTTAAACCGTGTAAAACTTGTTTCTTTTGTTTAACTTTTAGTAACAACAGATTAGAAGAAAAAATAAAAAAATATTATCTACTATGGATACCTTATGCATAGCAAAAAAAAGTGTTTGTACCGGCGTGACTGAAGAAATCTCCTTCAACCTGGGCTGTCTAAAAATCACGTCATATCCACTACGAGCCGCTTCTCCCACTTGTTTGGCCCACAAAATGGCGGAAGAAAAGGTGACAGGTTTGGCATTTTTAGGCACTGTGGTCCAAAAGGGTATCGTGGTATCGTCTATGTGGTAGAAATCGTCTTCGTATGGGTTGTAAGATCTAACAAAAACAAATACTAACTTACTCTACAGGGTCTCCAAATCTGAAAAGTCAAGGAAATAAAAAAGTGGTCGGAGAAAGTTAAGGGCCTAAAAATAAGTGGTCACAGAAAGCTCAGATTGATCAGAAAATTCAAGGAATTTCCGCAAAGGAACAAAGCACTTTGAGTTTAATCCTTTTTGACAACTGTAAAAAATATTGCTTTGACTTGCTGAAATAGGTATCCATAAATTAAAAAAAAAACCGTTGACGCAATAAGGCCTCCTTTCTCATTATTAGGTAGATTTAATTTTTTCTGGTACCAAAAAAAAGTCCGCATGTGTATCATATAGGAGTTTTTTCAAAAAACTAACTACCGAGGTTTTTAGACAGCCCTGTGCCTTCCTAACTCAGCTATCTTTTTTTTCAAAAACTTTATGGGGTATTTTTGGATCACAACAAATTCAAAAATTATTTGGCGATATCAAACTTTTTTTTTAAATCTCTTTTCTCCAACTTCTCACACTTGAAAACACAAAAACCTTATTTTTGGCCCTTTCATTACATTCTTTATTTCCTCTTAAACCTATAAAAGGTTTAAAAATTCTGTATGAAAGCCACAGATGATTTATTCTACTTTAAGGAGAAATGTGACCCTTTATTTCGCAAATCATAATTTAAACTTACTGTTCAAACACTACCGCATCTACAATTCCTCCCAAACCTTCCATTTTTTTCGTGATTTCTCCATCCAAACTCGGATTGCTCGACATGCATTTGCTTAAATCGCTACCAACGATTTTCCAAACGTTTTTGTGTTCTGTAAATCTACTCAAAACTTGTTTCAGGATGCTTAAGTCATCTACGTATTGAATTAACGTCTTGTTTGAACAATCTAAAAAGTGATAAATTAATGTCGCCAAAAAAAAAATTAGAACACTGTGAATAAGGAAGTCAAAATATTTTTTCTTTGGTATTGACTTTTTTAAAAACTTTCTATCTAGGACTTTCTCAAATTTTAAAACTATTCCTTTTTGTTAAATGAATATTTTTTTTTGTTTTCTATTTAGTTTAGTAGGGAAAATTGGGTGTTTTTAGCTGACCAAAACACTTTTTAAAAACTTTATATGCTCCTCATTTGCAGGAAAGTCATAGAAAATCTGTTAGTAGCTTACCATATCCTAGCTGCCAATAACTATTTACATCAAATTTATCTGAAAGTTCAACTAGTGGCTGAAAGTTCCTGGGGTTCCAAACCCCATTAGACCTCTCGACATCATTCACGGAAAAAATTGGGGTTAGATTCGCCATTTTAAACCATTCATTTATTCCTGCAAAAATTATGATATTTTATTTTTATTAAATTAGGGTTGGATCGTCGGTCCTTCCAGATTTCTCTGGACATGTTCGTTATATTTGGCGGTCTAGGAAAAATTGCCTAAAATTTGGATTAAAAAAAAATTGTAACAGAATGAGAAATAAATTCGTAAATATAATGATAAAATATAAATAAAAAAGTAACCACCAGTTCTACCACTGACTCGTTCTTTTTACTATATGACGAATCGATAGCAAAAAAACGAACTTTACCAAATACAACGGAGTACCACAAGAATACATACCTGGTGCGACTTGGATACTAGACACGTGTTTCACTCTTGTTAGAGATCATCAGTACGAAATATATATATTTCTCATTCTGTTATCTAATGTTTTGCCGAACATTTGAATGAATGAATGAAAACATGCTTTATTGTCTAAGAAAAATTTTGTACAACACAATAGGTTTCTTATTGACAAAGCTAAAAACAAATAGAATTAAATTCACCTAAGCTCTAAAAGGAAATCAGTAAATGAATACAGTTTTTGTCATATATTAAAAATAATTAGATTATATATAATTGCATCCTAAACCAAAGTTAATTTTAATTTACATATAAAAAGTTAAAGTAATTTTTTTTTAAAGAAAACTAACATAACAATTAGAAATAATACAGACAGCTTAAAATATTGCTAAAATGTCATAGAACATGTTACAAACGGACATAGAAAATACAAGTAAAAATAAAAATAAATAACAAACAAGTGCTATCCAATTAAAAAGGTCAAACAAATTTCATTATCAAGCAGAAACTCTTTTACTGAGTAATAGGCTTTTTCAACAACAATAACGCATTTAAAAAAGTTAGAGAATAACAAGTCCTTTAAAGAATACTAACATAACATTTAAAAATAATACACAGCTAAAAATATTGCTAAAATATCATAGAACATGTTACAATCAAAACATATAAAATAACAAGTAAAATAAAAATAAATAATAAATAAGTACTATCCAGTTAAAAAAGTAAAAAATTAAAGTTAAAAGTTTTAAAATGTTCAAACAGTTTCATTATCAAGCAGAACATCTTTTACTGAATAATAGGCTTTTTCAACAAGAAATTTTTTGATTATGTCTGAGGGGCTTACCAACTATAGCTGTGTTTGGTATTTACGTCAGATTGATCTTTGTAATATGAATCGTTCTTTATTACGTCTAGATGTAGCAGGTGTGTTCAGTGTTTTAATTTTTGATATTTTATTTTTTTAACAGGAGTTAAAATCAAACTTAAATATCAAAAAATGGGTGCTAATCAGCTAGATGATAAGAAGAAGAAAAATTATATTCCCTTCTATTCTTAGCAAAGTTCTCAACTTACTATTACGAATTCATTTACAACAATATAATTTAACCACAAAAGAATGCAACAAAGACAAAAAAAAAACATTTAAATTGCATTCCTTGCAATCGCCTGTGAAAAATCAGTTTCTAGTGTTAAAAAATTCATAATAGGAAAGGCACAAAAAACGATGTTACCCACATACAACAAACCGGAATAAATCTTTACCTTATTTACTATTCCCCCACTTTCCATAACACCTTCCGCTCCTACCATGATAAAATTGATCTGTTCCATGATGTAGCCAATGCCCTCTCCACATAGGCCGATCAACTCTTATCGTTTTAGTGTCCTTTTCTCCACCTTCGCCGCCATTTTGACAGAAAACTAATGGATTATCTGTCACTTTTGAGTGAAAATGGCGGCGAAGGTGGAGTAAAGGACACTAAATCGGTATGAGTTGATCGGCCTATCTGGAGAGGGTACTGATGTAGCCAATCGAGGAGTCAAGAATTAATGTACAGGGTATACCAACAGATTGTAGTTCTTTGTACATTCTCTTCCCGCTATTATCAGGTGCAGAAGTCGTAATGAAAACTTATGTTTTTCCCTGTTGGTGAGCTTCACATAAAGTTTCCAAAACCACCCTAGATCTCGAGTGTGTGAGCAGTTTCGATCCATCTAAAATAAATTTGGATGCCCTTTTTATCACTTTTGTCCTGGCGTCATTTGATCTTTTTAGAAATGCATTTCCTCTCTCTAACAATGTTTTTTTGAAATCAACATTGTCTATCTCTCCCAAAGTAATGTATCTCATGAGCAGTTCTATATGAGTCTATCGCTGCAACTGGATGGCTAGAGTTAACCATTACTTTAATGGCATTTTTAAGTTCTGGTGTGAGGCCATGGATAGGATTGTTACATTTGTCTATCACTTTCAAGAGAGTTCTGATTGCGGCCAGTCCATTGGAGAGGATTCTTCTTTTAGTATTCCACAGAAGTAATCTTTTATTTCTTCTGGTTCCATAATATACACAAAACAAAAAAAAATAATAATCAGCAATTATTTTTGAATTAAAATTAAATTTAGAATTTTTAAGGTTATTTCCATGGAAATAAAAAATAGGGGATATCCATGACTTGTTAATTTGATCGTTCATATTATTCGACTATTAAAACTTATATCGCACTGATGATCTCTAACAAGAGCGAAACACGTGTCTGCGTCTAGTCTCCAAGTCGCATCCGGTATGTATTCTTGTGGTACTCCGGTGTATTTTGTAAAGTTCGTTTTTTTGCTATCGATTCGTCATAGTAAAAAGCCCTACTGGAGGATGAACTGATGTGTCTGAAACTAGTCAGTGGTAGAACTAGTGGAGAAGGCCAAAAATCCAACATTCTGTTGGTAAAACTAAGCTGTTCATACAACGGTAAAACTCTCTTTTTTATTTATAAAAAAAATGTGTGCCATTCCATTTTTTTAAATTTTACAAACATGATTTTGCAATGTTTTTATTTGCAAGTAGCTTCTAAATTTGAAAGACGGCAAACCTAATTACCTATCTATGCACTTAAAACTTGAAAAATTCTTGATCGGAACCAACGAGGATATCAGAACCTAAAATAATAAGGGTGGGAAAAATTGTTTTTTTTATACCTTCATCAAAAACTCGATTTTGGTAACTGTCTGCGAATAACCAAGCCATGAATTTTTTGGTTACCAATGCAAAAAAAAATTATCCATTTTTTACTCAAATTTGAAATAAATAGCAGTTTTTTTGATAATTAAAGGTACAAAAAAAATAGTGCTTACAACACGCAGTTAAGCTATGTTTTTTTTTACTTGCATTTTTAAATCACTGCTGATGCGCTCGCTTATAAAAAAACCACTATTTTAGCTGCTAGTTGGTAAAACTACTACTAATTTTGACACAGATGAAGATTTAAGTTAATGCTCAACAAAAATTTGAGATGTTTTTGAAAAAAGCATTTGGATTTTGTTCACTAAACTTAATTAAAATTGGGTAAGTTGTTTAATAGACATACAAATACTTTCTTACCAAACCACATCGAGGGAGTAATGTAAATATTTTTTGATTTATCCGTCATTTTCTGGTAAAATTCTTCGTCATCTATGTACTTCACGAAGCGGGTGGATGGACCGGCGAGCCTTATAAAAGATGGACCAATTTGTTGGGCGAGTAGGAGAGAAGTATCGCTAAAAAATTAAATAAAATCCTATAATACCTGTAAAAAACTGTATATATATATATATATATACACATATATATATTTTCATACGTCGATGGTTCTCATGCATCGATATACCAATTTTTTTTTTGTTAATTAGGGTTGTACATTATTCTACCTCGTGAAAACTCGAAAAAAATATCGGTACCTTATTATAAAATTTGTTTCTTTTTGTTTCACCGCATGTATAAAACCTGATAATCATTATAAAAATAAAATTAATTAATTTTAACATACTTACCTTAAATTTACGCCCGCAAAAAGTACAGCTGGATCGATGGAAACACTTAAAAAATAATCACTAACTTTGTGCAAAACTCTTTTACTGTTGATGTTACAAAAAAATTCGTCACTTTTCACCAAATAAAAACAATTAAAGTGAAAAGTAAGAAAAAAAATGTAAAAAAATTTGGACATCTTGCATGGAAAGTCTAATTTTTGAAATATTATTTAAAAAATATATCAAATTATTAATAAAAACTCGCGGAAAATTATTTAAAAATAAATAAATTGGTAGGCAAAAGTTTTTTGGTTGAACTATATTTCTCTTTATTTTGACTAGTCAGCAAGTAATAAATAAACATTGTTTCCCAGGCATATTGGGTATGTGTAAAGTAGCAAATGTTTTAGTTTAATAATTACAAAGTTAAGTATTAAACAATTATTTCATTAATTTTGCATTCAAAGTATAACGAATAAATCGCTGGGTACACTATCGAACTTTTGGGTGAATGCGCACATGGCCGATTAACCACCTAAGCGAATAGCAGCCAACTTCCCAATTTATACGTCAAAATCAGCTGATTGTTATCATCTAGGGAGATATAAATTTAGAAAATTCTAAATAAATTTTAAAGCGTTTTAAGTGGAGTTTTAGATGAGAAAAAATAAAAAATGGCTCAAATTCAATATATTGAAGAACTGATACGAGAATATCTGGTGTTTCGAGGCTTTAGCTCCTCACTGAAAGCCTTTGACAATGATTTAAAGACAGACAAGGAAAAAAGCTTCCGTGTGGACAAAATTATAGACCAGTTGATATATTTGGTTAACAGTTACGATCTAAACTCGCTTAGAGAGTTGTGGAGTCATTTGGATAGTCATATTTTTAAAAAACTGGAGAGCAACTTTCACGCAGGTAAAACCAATTAATGCTGGTAGGTTATGTATAGCAAACAATTTATGAATAGTTTGAAGGTGGAAAAATGTTGAATTTGAGACTAGAGTTTCGAACTTCCATTGTCTTTATTTTTTTTTTTTTTACTTTTTCACATAAAGGATATTTGGGGACACACTTTTTGGAGGTAACAGATTTCAACTGTGAAAGGGCGGAGCCGACCAAGTGTAAACTAAGAAATAAATAAAGGTAATTATGCAGTATACGGTTTTCTGCCATTTTTGATTTTTTTTGAAAAATTCTTTATGGGGGAACCTTCTAGGGATTTTTTTTGTTTTATTTTTATTTTTTTTCACTAAAACAACCCAAACCAACACAGTCCGACCCAACCTAATCCAAACCAACCCAAAACAATTAAAAAAAAACACATTACAACCCCCCCCTGGGCACCCTTTTTTCTTGTAAAAAAAAAATTGGCAGGTGGATTTGGGGTCCTAGGGACCCTAGAAGGTGCCCCCATAAAGAATTTTTAAAAAAAAATCAAAAATGGCAGAAAACTGTATACTGCATAATTACCTAAATAAATAAATAGCACAGGTTAGCTTTTTCGTTCACTGAACACATGCTAGCGGTATATAAGATTAGGTAGTCTTAGTTTTTGGATAGTATTCACCTGATGACGATTGCAGATACATAAACATTTGAAATGTTGTGAAAAAGTAAAAATAAAGGCAATGGAAGTTTGAAACCCTAGTTTACTCTCAATTTATGAGTAGTTTATGAGAGGGGTGCATAAAGTGGGGCAAGATAAATTTTCCATTTTTGTCTGCGTGCAAGGACCCAGAATTTTCTGTGACAGTTCAGGTTCATATGTTAAGGTTAAATTTTCTTTTATGCTTTTTAGGAGTTAAAAAGCTAGAAAATGCTGTTCTCAAAATGTACTTAATAAATGCTGTAGCCAGCAGCAAACCTGACAAAGTAATGGATTTTTTTCTTAAGCTAACTCCAGAACTACAGGGTCAGCATGAATGGAAAGACTGGTTTGGTAAGAAATGTTTCAGTATAAGTATTCAATACATATTAATGTCCATATCCACCAACGTGAAAATAGATTAACACTAATTGGAGTTTGGAATGGGTCTTGGCAAACAAAGTTTCAATGTAAAACGCCACATTTTAAACACCGATTAATAACTTATCATGATTAAAGTCTAATCGGGGAATTTTTCCATTGGTGGATACAAGCATAAATGTCTGAAAATCTCTACTTTATTATATAATTCATGTTCACACACTTTTTAACCACTTCCCACTCTGACAAAAAGCTGGGTGTATGTATAAACGAAAATCAATCAAAATTAAAATTTTAACAAAATCAATGAATAGCGAGCTTTCCCTCAAAAAGGTAATGGTAACCGTAGATCCGGATTTCGCACTTGTGGTGCTCATCAGTACGGAGCTAGGAATTAGGAGATGAAAAATGATGATGAAAGAATATGACACAGGATTCATGAGCACCACAAGTGTGAAATCCGGATCTACGGTTACCATTACCTTTTTGAGGGAAAGCTCGCTATTCATTGATTTTGTTATTTATTCACCCTCACTAAATTCCTTTTTAAAATTAAAATTTTATTTACGTCAAATAGCATTTCCAATAAAGTTACAATTATTAAATTATTTAAGGTCATTAAAATATTAAATATTATAGAAATCCAAAACAGTATTTAAATAGTAAAAAATATATAACATAAATTAATAGCATCTGAAATATATACACAAGGTTGACAATTAACATTATAGTAAAAGATCATAACATAATATTTTGGGTAAAATTAAAAAGTAAACTTTGTTAAGAGTGGTTTGTTTTTTGCTTTTTAGTATTGCCATATATACGAAATCCAGAAGAGAATCCTACATTTTCACTGCATTTCACCAAGCATTGGCAGGATACTTTGTTGGTCTCGCTTCACAATTTTCTTGCCTCAGTTTTCCAGGTAAAATTTAATATTTGAAGCCATAGTTTCTCCCCAGATATTTAAGAAAAAAAACTAATGTCTTTTTCCATAACTTTGCCAAGATGCCTAGGGATAACTATAAAAATCAGAATTAGCTGAAATTTTGCACAGTTCTTTTCAAAATTCTTAATATAAAAATCTAAAGGATTTAATTATTAATATTTTTTTTTCGATAAAAGAAAGCTCTTGTGATAACATGAAATAACACAAAAAAATTAAAAAATTATCCATAATTTCCTCTGGAATATATTATTCCTTTTTATGTTTCTGTGCTTTTTTCTAAGAGCCTGGGCACCCCAGATAAAAAAATCAATGATCAATAAATCTAACTTTCTAAGCGTTTATATTTCATTTAATTTGAGAGAGAAATATGCTTAGTTGAAGTGTTGTAATATAGATCGCAGTAGGTTCTGGTATTCGGTCGAGTTCATATGGCGATCATATGCTCAAAAATATTCCCCTAGACCGTAACTTTGACCTTAAATACGTGGTATTATTTTGAACATCTTGAGGTAGTTTCCAGTCATTTATTTTACCTTATATTTTAAGAATATGCCTACACCAGCCCTCCTTCACTTTGAAGAAGATGCCAACAGAATCTCAAAGCTTGAGCAGCGTAATGAATCTCTCAAAAACAAACTCGCCATGTTAATTGACAGGACCGAGACTAACAACACCATTCCCTGTCAAGTTAGTCCACCTCCAGATCTAATGGACGATTTTTATTGTATAGCACAAGAAAGCAACATTATTGATAGCCAAGGGAAGAGTTTAAAGAATTTAATTAGAAGTATGGGGTCAGGTTCAAGTCCAATACTGGGTAGAAAAGACAATGGCGCAAAAAGGAAAAATGTCCCATCGACGTCTAAAAGAGCTGGATTTTTGGAATGACAGAAAGTATTTTGTGATGTTTTCAAAACATAGTTAAAATATTAAACCAGAGCGTGTAAGTAATGCGTTAAAAAAAAAATTTAAACTAGGATGAATTTATTTAAAGATATGAAAGATTTTTTTTAAGTGTCAGGTAGTATAAGCTTGGGTTTATTCAAAATGACTACAATGCGTTGCCACTAAACTATTTGCAGTAGTCAAAGCACAGCACATTCATCGTATTATGTCTAAAGCGCTAAAATTCAGAAGATAATAAGAAGAAATTTTAAAAATATTAAATTTGGTTCTCTTTTATTTGCCACTACTATCCATTTTTATATGGACATTTTACTCTCTGATTTTCAAAAGCAATAATTTGCGATAACATTTTGCTTTGTTACTGTTAACCGGCTTGTGATTGTGTTAGATAAAGTATGACGGTTTTAAAAAGATAAAAATTTCATATTTTCTACCTCATAAATGTAACTTTTTTATTATTTTTAAACTTTGTACATTATTACAGTTACCTAAAGTTTATCACATTGTGCTAGAACTTAAATTGTAAATAAAATCTAAAAAATATAACGTTTTACGACTTGATCCATAGACTAGTACCAATGTTTAAAAACTTTATAAAGAGATACAACTATAGCTCTAAGGTCATTTCAAATCAAATCCACCAGAGGTTTGACAGACCATCGACAATTTTTGGTACATTTATTCTACCCATAAACGGAATGAAAAATCCCAAATTTAATTTTTTTTGACAGTTACTTTTTTTTAATTAATTTTTGAAAATCAAAACAAACTACCATTTTGCTTAAACATGTACCTAAAGAAATAAAAATATCTCGATAACCACTTAAACTAGGACAGTGTTTTATAGCTCGTTTTAAAGGTATTTTAAATACCTTTCGAATGATGTATCACATGATGTACTTTTTGTTTTAAAAAAAAAATTAAATAAAAAAAATATTTTTGGCACAGCATTTTTTCTTTTAAAAAAAATATATATTTTGTTTCTGGATATTTTGTTAAACTATTTACAAAATTTCAAAATGGAGACTTGATGGGTATACAGTTCTCAAGATATTACCTTTTTGTGTACGTGCACATTTTGTTAAAATTGACTGTCTTTACAGGAATTTACCAAAACATGAATATTTTGAGAACTATACATACTACAAAAGCAAGTGATAGTTTGTTTTAGAGGTATTTTAAAAAAAATTCAAAATTTTTAAAATAATTTTTTTTGATGAACCCATCAAGTTGAAATTTTGTAAATAGTTTGGCGAAATACCTAGAAACAAAATATATTTTTATAAAAAAGAATAAAAAATGCTGTTTTTCAAAAATTACTTTTTTCTTATTTTAGTTTTTTTTTTAAAGACAAAGTATATCATGTGATACATCATTCGAAAGGTATTTGAAATACCCCAAGTTTAAGTAGTTATCGAGATATTTTAATTTCTTTAAGTACATGTTAAGCAAAATTGGTAGTTTTTGTGATGTTCAAGAATTAATTTTAAAAAAAAGTAATGGTCAAAAAAATTTTATGGTGAGAATAAATGTACGAAAAATTAACGAAATCGGGGAGATGGTCTGCCAAACCTCCCTTTTTTTGGTTGATTTCATATGAAATGACCCTCTAGAAACAATCAATCAATAAGTCCGGCAAGTTATTTGTTGACTAAGATGGAGGTATCTCTTTATACACTAAGTTTGTACTCATTGGTACTCAAGATTTGTGTTTATATAAAAAAAATCTATAAATAAAAATATATAGTTAAACATGGGATCGAATAAAATCTTGGATTAAATAAAGGTAAGATACCCGATGGTTACGGAGAGAATACATGCTCACAGTTCAAGAATGACCTCGGCAAAACCGATGGTTGCTCTGCCATTCGCCTGTTCATTTAGGCTTGTTTTCGCGACTGCGTCACACGCTACATATCTCCGTCGCTTTCCCTCTCTAACTTTTAGAACGGTATGGAATTTATTCCAACTCATTGCTTTGGTTTTGTCCGGTGTTGGCAAATTTTGTAAACCAACAGTGGTTATTATTTGTCAAGTTTTCGTTGGACCAGGTGTCTTTTCTTTATTTAATCTAAGAATAAAATAGATATTTTTTTATTTAAAACCTATACAGACATGATATTTACTTTTTAAATAAACCTAGCAAGTTGTTCTGCTAGAAACACTAAAAAAGTTGAACGGAATATTTTTTATAACATCAAACATAAATATTTTAGCTATTTCTTAAAATTTCCGATTAAAAAAAAATGTAAAGCTAAAATCTTGGATGATGTGAAAATCTCTCATTAAAAATTGCGCATTGCTTTCGAAATTAAGCATATGCTAGGGTACCAGTAAATTTACTTGTTACTTTACTAAAAAAAAATTGAAAAAATAAAATGCAATAAGGACACTGACCGGTTACTTACTTATAGCAAATTTTTGTGAGCTTACTATAGTTACTATTGTTCTCTTCTTTTAGAGATCAAGCTTACCAGAAAATGCTCCCCCTGCAACTCTCTGCCTATTAAAATATAATATAATCTCCTTGAGATATTTATCGTTGACAGATATACGTCGTCAACGGGTCGAAGACTAAGACTAAGACATGGAAACGTAGGTCTTAAAGAAATCTGTAAATAGTTAATTGTAAATATCCGTTAGTGCCGTAAGATCGGGCTAGGGGTCGCTGCTGAAACACCCTGAGCAATCATGGGTGTTTCACAGCCCCCGAATAATTTGTATATACAGGGTGGATTCTTTAAACGGAACGGTGCTTCTGGCGGGTTAGAATTTGGTTTTATAAAAAAAAATCCAAAAACATGTCAACCGAGATTTTTAATTTTCTTTAACCGTGCTATCTTGGTTTTTTTTATATGTCGTTTTGTTTACGAGGTATAGCAAAAAAAATATATATATTTTTAAATAGGACACCCTGTATAGTTTGACATTTTTTAATTCTAAAAAAAAATTATCTTTTTGACAATACCACACACTAATACTCTACCTCTTATGGTTTCCAAAATAGAGGCATTTAAATTTGCATGGAATTGTTGTCTATGCCCTGTTTTACAGTATCGAAGTATTCCATACAGATTTAGATAAAAATATCTTGATTATCGTAAAAGATAGATCCTACTGTGTGGTTACGTACGTACGTTTTTAAAATGAAAATTAAATACCTGGTCTATCAACCATGAGACCCGGGTTCAATACACGGGACAGTCGGTAATCTACTTGGACTTTTTCTTATGAAATTACATAAATTTGTGAGATATAGGGACATTGACCGTTTTTGAAGAGTCAAATTTAAACTTTTTGCCACATATTTGGGTTAAAGACATATTGGTGTTCTTGAAACCCCTTAGTATATGCCTGTTGGTTATTTGTGATTTGAAACAAAATAAAGAAGGCTTCAAATAGGTAAATAAAATGTCTTCTGTAGTAAGCTTACTAGGAAATCCCAAGGATAAAACTACAGTTCTAGAAAAAAGTGGAATTTACGAAATTAGTTGCATGGATTGTGACAAAAAATATGTTGGCCAAACGAGACGATCTATTCAAACACGTTTTAAAGAACACTTACCACACTTAAAATACGGAAGAACAGAAAAGTCAAGTGTGGCCGAGCATGCTTTTGAAAACAATAATAGATTCACATTAGATAACCTAAAACTTCTAAAAAGTGTACCAAACAAAAGACTTTTGAATGCATATGAAAGTATGGAAATCATTAAATCCAGAAATAGTTTAAATAAAGATAGAGGACCCATCCCGTTTAGTACACTTTATTCTTTGGTTGAGGGGAGATAGGATTAAAAATCGCGATCAATCACAAATTATTAGTCTTATCTCCGCCCACTAAAGGATTGTATATAAGATAGAGCGTAGATTAATTTAGTTCATTGTTTATCGTCTCCTGATGATGCTAACCTTGTTAGCGAAACGCGCATCGAGTGCAGTTTTGGTTTGTGGAAAACAATCGTAACTTTGTTTTAGTGCAACCAAAGGTTCCAAATTCCCAACATAGTTCAAAATTTATGTTTATTTTACATTCTTTTGCCTCGTGGATTTGACCGGATTTCGAAAATAATTTTAAATATGCATTTTCCCAATCTCTGGAAGGCCCATTAAAAATAAAACGTACCCAAAGTTATTTTGAAAATTAATCTTGATTACCAGTGGCGTCCAAGTTGTGGATTGTAACAGATGTTTACAAAAAATACTTTATATGTTTGACATCAATTTTCTCGCTATTAATTAAAAAACGTTTTATTGTAATAAGCCTACCAGAGATTGCGAAAACGCATATTTAAAATTATTTGCGAAATCCGGTCAAATCCACGAGGCAAAAGAATGTAAAATACGCATAAATTTTGAAAAAAATTCATATCTCCAAAACAAAAGAAAAAATAAAAAATCGGAGAATTTATTTTGTTAACAAAGATTTGATAACCAATTTGATAGTTTTAAATTTTTCCATTTTTTTTTAAATTTTCGTTAACTTTAAACTTTGACAAAAAAAACCGTACTTTTTGTCACACCTTGTATACCGAATAAAATACAAAATGGCAAACTTTGGTTTTAACCTTTTTTTAGCAAAAAATTCCAGCTATACGATACCAAAAACCCCATTCCAAAATTATCAAAACCTAAAAAAGTTACAGAGGTTTAAAATATAAAATATGCGTTTCATAGTGCGCCCAGTTTAGTTAAAAGCATTCTTGGGCTAAAGTATTGGGTCATTATTTTTTTTTAAATGTCATACTAGATGTGACTTACTTATATATTTTTATTAATGTCAAAATTATTAAAAATAAAGTTTATTTGTCTTACAAAAAAATGTAAGAAGATATAATTGGAGATATTGACTTCAATGTAAAGAACCAAAATCCTGCCCCAAGATGCCACTTTGTCAAATATATGGTTTTTAAGGTAAGTGTGCTATAAATTATAAGAGTGGCCACAACGTTCGTCACTTTTTTAATTAGCTATAACTCTTGGCTTGAATGGTCGATTTTCAAAACTTTTGACTTTTTGGCAAGCACACAGATGGAGTTTCTTTGGTACAGTTAAAAATTTGACATATCTTAAATAATCAAGATGGCGGACAGTTTTAAATATGGGTAATTATTCTCTTTACAAAAATGGTGTGTGATAGTAAACAAAAGTCGTTGGGACAGAAGCTTCAGTCTTTCTTGTCGTTGCCACAGAAGCTTCATCCTTCCTTTACATTTTGAGGTATTAAAATCAATTAAGTAACAAAAAAGTTATGAGTCACAAAATTTTGATACACGGAGCAGAAATAATCGAAAACTTTTTGTTTCCGATTGTTCATTTATCGGAATCTTGACAAAATCGAAGCATATGGAATACGTGGAAATGCTTACAGTGTTCTAGCTGCGTACCTTATGAAGAGGCAACAACGAACAGAAACAAATGGATTAAGGTCATCTGTAAGAACGGTACTCTCAGGGGTACCACAGGGGTCAATACTGGGACCTATACTATTTATTATCTATGCCAATGACTTTCCATGGTGCCTAGAAAATGGTAAATGTATTCAATTTGCCGACGACAAAACATACTATAATTCACATAAAAATGTAGAAGAAGCACAAATTAAAAACACAGAACTAAGTACACAAGTAAAAAATTGGTTTGACTCAAACTCCTTATCACTAAACTTATCAAAAACTGTCAATATTGAATTTTCATTGAAAAAACAAAAATCTAACACACAAACAGAAACAAAATATCTAGGCATCACTCTAGACAGGGAATTATGCTTTAAACCTCACATTACGGTACTAAGTAATAAACTTGCCAGTATAAATTTCCTACTTAGGAACATTATGCAGCAAACCACAGCAGACTTCGGGAGAATTGCTTACATGGGCATGTTTCAAAGTCTTATCATGTATGGCGTGCTGTCTTGGGGACAAAATTCAGGATGGTTAACAATCTTTAAACAACAAAAAAAAGCTATCAGAATTTTAGCAAAAATTAACCAAAGAGAGAGCTGTCGACCTTATTTTAAAAGATTGAGAATACTAACTTTTCCAGCAATCTACATCCAGCAAGCTCTTCAATATGCTAAAGAAAACCTTTTAAATCTTCAAACGCATCAATCAGTGCATTCATATAACACACGAAACAAAAATCGAGTCATAATTCCCCAGCATAGACTAACATACACAGAAAAAAACTTTAAAATTCTATCAATTAAACTTTACAACTCTCTCCCAGATGAAATTAAACTTCTACCCACAAGCAAATTCAAAGCTAAAATAAAATATGTTTTGCACCACATAAGCCCTTATGAAATCCAAGAGTTCCTGGACTTTGACTGGGGCACAATTATTATTAACAATGCAATTGTAGTCTAGTTGGCAACATCACAATTGAGGTAATAAAATCGTACAGAACAAAATGTAATTTTATAAAATAGGTAACAATAATTAAAATAGTCTTTTATAAGTACTTTTAAACAAATGTACCTACAAATTTAATCTAAGAATCTCAACTTAACAGGTAAACGAAAAAATTTTTGACAATGCTTAAACTGAATTGTATAATTATCGTTGTTAACAATGTTTTGTACAATTATTGTTGTATTTTGCAAATAAAGTTTCATTCATTCATTCAAGAAGCCTCGGAAACTAGAAATAAACACTTTCGTAAATACAGAGAATTCCGTTCTAGAAGAAGTAACACAACTTTTGCAAATTTAGACATTCTGCATAATCTATTGCTTGCTTCGGATCCGTACATATCACATATGCAGCGTTATGATAAGATATATCCATAGGAATTTAACAGTGGACTACTTTGTAGTTTGGGATAAATATTGAGTATTAGGTAGGTAGGTAGGTAGTATAAGGTACAAAAGTCTTGCCTCAGATTCATTTATGGCATTAGGAAGTATTTACCGGTGTCACATAAACTTAAAGATGCGAAATGGCTTAATATGTGTCAGAGAAGACAACTTCATTCGTTAGTTTTTTTTTCACAAGATTATTGTAACAAAAACTCCTCAATACTTAGCTAACAAAATAAAATATCGAACAGATGTTCACAATTTAAATTTAAGATTTAAGGGTTTGATAACTCCACCCCCACACTCCACAGTTATGTTTCAGAGGAGTTTTTCATATAATGTTTTTAGCATGTACAATGGTCTACCCGAACATTTTAAAAGTCTAACCATTCAAAGTTTTAAAAAGAGAGTTAAAGAATTATTGATGAATACTGGTTAAACAATGTTTCTAACTTACTTTCGGTTTAAAAAAAGAAAAAAAAACAATTAAATCTCTTCTTTAAAATTCATCGTTTTAGATATTTTTTTTCTGTATATTTTCTGTTTTTTAACTTAATCTGCAAAATGAAAATACGTAGCGAATCTTTAATTAGCATAAAATGTGCCTCTGTTTTGTAGGAATTAGATTTAGGCATTTTGAAAATCTGTTTTTATATTGTTTTTGATGTTTTTTAAGAAAATTTCTAAGCCGAAAACCAACCATTAGCTCAAGGTTAATTTTAGTTACTAACTTTTACTTATGTTTTTTTCTTTTTTTGATAATTTTGTTTTCAATTTTTTAGTTGATTTTTGTTTTCTTTGTTATTGTTACTTATAGTACTTAGTGTTTTAAGTCTTTAAATACGGACTGGACTAGATCAATTTATTGCCTTCCAGATCCATTTTGCATCTATATGTCTAATTATGTTTTTTCATGTAAAAATGTATGCAAATAAACGTATTATTATTATTATTATTATTATTATTAATCCTTAAAATAGGCCTTTCTTTGCAAGGGTATTTTTGCTTTTATTGTGATAACGTACCAACCTGTTTGTAGTACGGGGTAAAAAAAATTGTAACCGTAAATAATTTACAAAGGAAACTGAAAATTGCGTCAAACTGTTCGATTTTCAAAACCTATCAAAAATGGCCACTTGATAGAAATCTCAATTTAAAATAAAACTGACCGCCCCTATGCCGCCCCGTGAGTCAAGGATGGTATGCTTGCCCTCTTAAAAATGAGTCTTGCTTTATGATTCTGTGTGTCTATATTCGTTTGCCTTTTTTATCTAAGAAAATAATATTGTGGGCTAAGATTTTTAAGGCACCATATATATATATTTTGATCTACGCGGTATAATAAAAAGCTCTAATAACTTTGATTTTTGGTATATTTATTTAAAACGAGTATAAAAAGCAACAAAAAATAAGTATTATTCCTGAAATAAGTCTATGTCCCTATTTTCTTATATTTCGATCCATTGGGCGCCGTATGGAGCGGAGTAGGCCATGTTAACTAGAAGGCAGACTAACACCATAGAAATCGAAGGGATTGCTAACACAATTCCATACCGTCCCGTCCCTCGGAGAGGACCTTAAGAGGACGGTCCCGTGTTATCCATATATTGATAGTGGAGCACGTTAAAGATCCCTAGCCACGATAAAGGGGTATAGGTTTAAATTAAATCCTTCTAGGGGGGTTATATATACAGGGTGTTTCAAATTCGATGCTCACCATGGGGATCTCCTAAACGGTAGGAGATACGAAAAGGTTTAAATTAGAGCAAAGTTGCGCAATTTGATGCTTTGCTCAAAACTAAAAAAAAAAAGATTACAAATTCCAGATAGCTTCGGAGAGAGCCATTATTCTTCAAGCTGTCAAAAAAACGCTTAAAACTTTCTGCAGGCACTTTTTTAGGATATACCTAGTGAGAGGTCTGTTTTTGAGACTTGACGTTTCAGTGTGACAGGAGCACTGTCAAGTTCATTTTTTCTTATGGACACATCCCTTTTTTTTCCTGCCGTTTGGTTCATAAAGTATGACAGATTACATTTTGCAAGCTTATTTTGACAAGTCACCTGACGTTTTGGTTTATTGACAATCATCAGCCCAAAATTAATTTTTGCTTACTCAAGATATTTTAGAAACCCCATTGCAGTATAACTTTACCTAATATTTTTAAAATTCTTTTTTTTCTTTGTTTTTTATTCTTTAAATTTGGGCTGATGATGGTCAATTACCTCAAAACGTCAGATACTTGTCAAAATGAGGTTGCAAAATATCTGTCATCCTTTATGAACCAATCGGCAGGAGAAAAAAACCATGTGTCCATAAGAAAAAATAAACCTGACAGTGCTCCTGTCACACTGAAATTTCAAATCTCAAAAACGGACCTCTCATTAGGTAGATCTTAAAAAAGTGCTTGTAGAAAGTTTTAAGCGTTTTGTGACAGCTTTAATAATAAGGGCGCAGAAAAATAAAAACTAAAAATAAATATTTCGGTTTTTTTCGCCTATCTCCGGAACTACCTGGAATTTGTAAACTTTTTTTAGGTTTTGAGCAAAGCGTTAAATTGCGCAACTTTGCCCTAATTTAAACCTTTTCGAATTTCCTACCGTTTGGGAAATCATTATGGTGAGCATCGAATTTGGAACACCCTGTATATATATATTTCAGGACCCAGGTGACTAGAGTCAGAAAATCCTGGGTTCTACCACTTGAGCTAGCATATTATCTCACTAAGAGATAGCGCCAATAAAAAGAGAGAGAGAGAGAGGGTCGAACGGTGTACAGGCGGGTGTGACCCATTTTCTTTGGATCTCTCTCAGCCGAATGCATTTAGAACAAGAGAACAGTAATAAATATAGTAAGCTCACAAAAATTTGCTATTAGTTGAACCAGGGGATCAATTTTGCCGCTTTTAGATTTAGACTTCGATTTAGCATGACGTCACACTACAACTTCACACAGTTTACACGTGCTTTGGTTCGACTTAAATCTCTTCAACCAAAATCGTAAAAAAACTTTCACAAGTATCTTTTTTACTTTTTTAAACCACAATAGAGTTTATTTATAGACTAAAAAAATGTAAAATAGTATACGAACTAATAATGTTACTAAACAATCAAAGCCAATTTCTTTTTCCATGATTTAATAAGGTGTGTGTTCCCATGTAAACATAAGCCCTCGCTGTTGTTGATAAAAGCGTGCTATAAAATATTACCTCAATAGAGATATTTTATGAAATCAAGCAGGCGAAATTATAGTGTGATGTCATGCTAAATGCTAAAAAAATTATTTTTTATACCTTCATTTAAAACATGATTTTAGTAACTGTCTGCAGATAACTAAAACATGATTTTTTTGGTTAACGATGCTAAAATAGTAGTTTTAACAACTAATGGCTAAAACAGTGCTTTTTTTACAAACGCTGGTTTAAATATCGAGCGCAGCGAGGTATTTAAAAACGCGAGTAAAAGAAGCACAGCTTAGGCGCGACTTGTTAACACTATTTTTTTTAATACCTTTATCAAAAAATTCAAGAAAAACAGGAAAATTCTTTTAAAAATCTTGAACGAAGAGAATTTCTCGCAACACACCATCTTTACACTATAAATCAAGGCGGCTGGTAAATGAAATAACAATCGTTTCCATAGCGATGTGTCTTTTTACTCGGTGACGTTCATTGTTGCGACATATTAATCTTTGACAATTTCATATTTTGACGATATTTTTAAATGATTTTTTCGTAAATACTTGGTGAAAACTGGCGGAAATGGCTTAATTCTTAGGCAAGAATAAAATTTTTTCAATATTACTATTTTCCGCTATTTCTCTTTAACTTTGGGTAAAAAGCGGACAGAAATCTTTTTTTGCACCCGTGATCAAAAAAAAAAAGTTTTTTTTACATCGGTAACC
The DNA here is from genome assembly GCA_963921995.1 of Oxystoma pomonae. NCBI lineage: Eukaryota > Metazoa > Arthropoda > Insecta > Coleoptera > Brentidae > Oxystoma > Oxystoma pomonae. Next base: position 22,247,608 of record OY998164.1, on the reverse strand, counting down.
TAAAAAGCCATGCTTTAGTTATCTGCAGACAGTTACTAAAAATCATGTTTTTGATGAAGGTATAAAAAAGACTTTTTTTTTTATCACTGGTGCCAAAAAAGATTTCTGTGCGTTTTTTACCCAAAATTAAAGAGAAATAGCGGAAAATAGTAATACTGAAAAAATCTAATTAATATTGCCTAAAAATTAAGCCATTTCCGCCAGTTATCACCAAGTATTTACGAAAAAAACATTTCAAAACATCGTCAAAATATCAAACTCTCAAAGATTAAAATGTCGCAACAATGAACGTCACCGAGTAAAAAGGCACATCGCTATGGAAACCATTGTTATTTCGTTTACCAGCCGCCTTGATAAATAGTGTAAAGATGGTGTGTTGCGAGAAGTGCTCTTCGTTCCAGATATTTAAAATTGTTTTCCTGTTTTTCTTGGATTTTTTGATAAAGGTATTAAAAAAATAGTGTTAACAACTCGAGGCTAAAGTGTGCTTCTTTTTACTCACGTTTTTAAATACTTCGCTGCGTTCTTTATTTAAACCAACGCTTGTAAAAAAGCACTATTTTAGCCACTAGTTGTAAAAATTACTATTTCCTCGAAGACAATAGTAACTCGTTTGAGTTACTTATTATGACGTCACAGTTACTTTCACCGTAGTTATGACATTACCATTCAAAAACACGAGATTTATAAATAAAAAATTTCCAAAAAAACCATAAACAAACAATGAACCGCACTTTAACCTCACATTCTTCAAGACACTACATCCCCTAGGCTGGTAACATAGTGACTCTCGTGATGTCATGGCTTGGCTTACTCTGCGAAGAAAAATTGAAAACTAGTAACCGGGCTACGGCGGGCCCACGTAATACGAATCACATTTTAGCAAAAAATTCAAACTCGTATTCACAATGCACAATATTTAATTAAAATAGGTACAAAATTTAAATATTGCATTTTTGGCGGGAAAAATAAAACTTGCGAAAAAAGCGCATGACAGGCGAATTTTATTTAATGTTACAGAAGTTCAGTACGAGTTCAATGTGGTGTGTGCGTTAATAAGTGGATAAGAGAAAATTTATCCCTTTTTTCGTCAATTTATTGCTAAAATGTGGTCCGTATACGACTAGAACTCGAGTGATTCAAGAATTGGGCCCCTGGGGCCCAATTATTGAATCACTCGAATTTTAGTCGTATACGAATAATTTTTTGAATAAAGTTTCGCGGAAAAAGGATAAATTTTCACTAATTTATGTATTAAACGCACATACAAAATCGATCCCGTACTCATTTTTAATTAAATTCGATTTGAAATCAAAATTTTACAATTTTTATGAGAAAATTCATGCAAACGTTGACATTCGTCTGTCACTTTCACTCTAAATTGCATTGATTGCTTCTACCCACTCGATGTAAAGTCGAGTGAAAATGACAGAAGATGTCAACATGAATTTTCTCATAAAAACTGTAAAATTTTGATTTTAAATCCAATTTAATTAAAAATTAGTACGAGATCGATTTTGTATGTGCGTTTAATAAGTAAATTAGTGAAAATTTATCCTTTTTCCGTGAAATTTCAGGAAAAAAATAATTCGCATATGACTAAAATTCAAGTGATTGGAGAATTGGGTCCCTGGTAACTTGTAGTTACTTCGAGGAAAAACCCCTTAAACCTAAAAGCGTCAAAATTGACCCCCAGGTACTACAGAATAAAATGAAATTTCCACCTACCTAGCAAAAAAGTAAGCCACATTCTCTTAGGAGAAACCTTCTACTACTGATATCACTTGTTCAGATCGAACATTTCTATTAACAGCGGTTCTACTTGTGAAGGGTTTACGTTTAGGTAAACGTTAACAACCTCTTCGTTTAGTTTCTTGATCTCGGCTATTTTCTGAATCAGCTTTAGGAACTTGGACTTGGCTTCACAGCCAACGTAAATGCTTTCTAGGTACCGTCTCAGCAGGTAGTAGTAGGAATTCTAAAACAAATTATTTATCTAGAAATATTATACCTATAATAAATATCTTTTGGCTAAACCAAAAAATATATTAACGTAGTTTACACTCAAAATTGTAAAACTAATTATTATTAAACGGTTAAAAATATTATTTCATACCATAAATTATTATTATATTATATGTATCAATAGCTTATAAGTCAATTACAGATACAAACCTAATACTACCTTGTAAAAAGGAAAAAAAAATACATCAATAAACTTGGTGTTTGTAAAATATACAAAGCACGATTAAGGTAGAACATAAATTAAAAAAGTTTTACTGTCAAAAGAAAAAAGAATGATCAATAATTATAGTTTTTTGAATGCCAAGTGCTTATAATTATAAGTAGAAAGTATACACTAAAAACAGGAAGTTTATAATAAAACTAACTAAATATTTTTCAGTTTAATTACAATTGATTGATCGATATCAATCATAGAAGCATACAAATTAAAGTAATGGCACATTCTGTAAATTGGCGAGTTTTTGTAGAGATTTGTGCGAGGATAGGCCAGATATAAAACATTTACAGCAAACGGTAATTGGTTGAGAATTTCTGGCCAATCAACATTCCCTCTTGGAACAATGTGCATAAAAATATTTTAATTTTCCTTTTGCTAACACCCCCTTTGAGGATATTCACCAAACTTCCTAAAATACAGCTACTTCAAGAACTTCCTCTGGACTCCCTCGATGGATGATACCATGATACCCAAACATTACACTATGAAGACCAGATTATAGTTCCATAGACCAGTAACACAAGAGTATTAAAAAGGTGTAAGGAGACTTCCATACTTAAATCTTTGGTATCTCTAGAAATAAAACCTGCAATTCTTTGAGCGCTTTCAATCTTAGTTATTATGTGGTTAGTAAAGGACAATGTGGAATCAAAAATCACACCAAGATCTTTTTGATGACTGACTCTTTTTAATCCAGAATTGTTTAAGGTGTAGTTATGCTTTATTATTTCGTGCTTCAGGCTTACATTTAAATTAAAACTATTATCATCACACCAGTTTGCCATTTTGCAGAAGTCGTTCTGAAGTTTAAAATTAACTCTGTGTTTCGGACTTCCAAAACCAAAACACAAAGTTAATTTCAAATACATCATTGTCTCAAACTTTCAAACAATCATTGTGAAGTATCACACAATCTTCTACAGAATCAATACGAAAATAGCATTTAAAATCATCGGCAAATAATTATGCTGTTAATAAAACTCCCAGGTTTGAGCCTTGTGGGACGCCTGCTTATAAAAATTATTGACTTGCTCTGCCTTTAATTTCGACCCATTGATGTCTCTCACTTAAGTAAGACTGCATCAGCTACACCAGATATGATGATACGTTCAGGTTCACACATAACACAATCACACAATGTCTGACCCTGTCAAACGCCTTCTCCATGTCGGTGTAGATGACATCGACCTGGGATTTATTATTAATGGCTTCGTAAACAAATTGACAAAAGGTTGTTAAGTAGTCAGTGAATAGGACATCACAAACGAGACTGGTCAAATTGAATCTTATCTGTTTCGTTTAGTTAAATTCGTATTTTTCTTATAGAATTACTATTTTTACTCGATTTTTGAAATCAGCATAAAATTTCGTTTATTTTATATTTTTTTTATTTTCTTATTTATTTTTATAGCATACTTTTTACGAAACAAAAAAAAAATTATTAACAAAACTAAAAAAATATAAAACTTTTCAAAATAAATTAAATATACCACTTTAAAATATTTTAATTTATATTTTCTGTATTTGTTAATATTAAATTGTTAAAGAGAATGAAAGAAAATAATATTAGTACATAGTAGCTGTTTTGTTTGCATTTTCTCTAGTTTAAACATATTAACCATTTTAGTTAATATGTTTTACACAATTTTAACTCTAGTGTGTATGTCATTTATGACTAATCTGATAAGGCATACTTTTGTAGACCTTTTTAGATGAATAAAATTATTTGATTTGAAAGGAAATGTCACGTTGATTTAAAAAATCGAGTAAAAAATAGGTCAATTCGTAAGAAAAATACCAACTTGGTGTAATATCTCAAAAACTAAGCGAGACAGATAAAATTTAGTTTGAAAAATAAATTAAGCTTTAAATTAAATAAAAATTAGTATTCCGCTATCTTCCTTAGATAGACCCAAAATCCCACAATCCCCTCGAATTTGGACCTCCCTGTGGCTTACAGTACCTGTTCTAACTTGATGACGTCGTCATGTATCACTTTCGGTCTGTCCGGCGTGAAAAGCACTATGGCACAGAGTATCACGATGATTTTTTCGTCGGCCATCCATTTCGGATCGAAAGTTTTTATGAATCTGTTATGGGCCTCGTAAATATTTCCTTTGGCCTGTTTTAGCACGTCTGCGTTAACGGTGAGAGGGCTCTGCGCGTGGGGTAGCTTAAAACGGAAAAAAATAAATAGTAGCGACAGGTACACGGTGATCCATTGTGATAGAAGGTTCCAACAAAAACTGGCTAAAATAACTATTTTTTATGTGTTCTCTGTTAGTTTGCTTAAAATTCATCTCAAGTCATGTACAGGATGTTAGAAAAAACATGTATTCTTTAAATAAGACACCCTATACAGGGTGATTCAAAATTCCCGTGAAAGACTTTAACTGCAGTAGGTAGAATTGGTTGTTCTGAACAAGAATTAGTAAAATATATTTTTGTAAACTTGTATTTTTTCGTTTCAAAGATCTGCATTTAAAAATTGTTAATATTTTCTGAGAAGCACCTACGTGGTAGAAACATCAATTTTTGAAAACAAAACTTTGACAACTTCAAAATTTTTGACAAAAATCCTAAAACTAGTCATTGTCAGCACACGTAGACTTGCTTGGTAAATTATTTTATAGGCAATTCCCAAAAAATACGAAAATTTGACTCCTAAATTCAGAAACAAAATTATGATTGTTTTCCACAAACCAAAACTACACTTTTTTGAACTCGACGCGCGTTTCGCTAACAACCTTAGCATCATCAGGAGACGATAAACAATGAACTAAATTAATCTACGCTCTATCTTATATACAATCCTTTAGTGGGCGGAGATAAGACTAATAATTTGTGATTGATCACGATTTTTAATCCTATCTCCCCTCAACCAAAGAATAAAGTGTACTAAACGGGATGGGTCCTCTATCTTTATTTAAACTATTTCTGGATTTAATGATTTCCATACTTTCATATGCATTCAAAAGTCTTTTGTTTGGTACACTTTTTAGAAGTTTTAGGTTATCTAATGTGAATCTATGATTGTTTTCAAAAGCATGCTCGGCCACACTTGACTTTTCTGTTCTTCCGTATTTTAAGTGTGCCAAGTGTTCTTTAAAACGTGTTTGAATAGAGCGTCTCGTTTGGCCAAAATATTTTTTGTCACAATCCATGCAACTAATTTCGTAAATTCTTCTTTTTTCTAGAACTGTAGTTTTATCCTTGGAATTTCCTAGTAAGCTTCTTATTGTGTTATTAAATACTTTTTGTAATCCTTTCATATAATTAGGATTATAAGGAATTGATACAAATTTTGAGTCGCAGGTATCTTTTTGTCTGAAAAAACTAGAATTCCGAAAGGTCTTTTGAAAAGAATGTCTATTTATCAGCTTATTTATTAAGCCTTCGTCGTAACCGTTTTCGCCAGCTATATTCCTAATCCTATTATTTTCTGCTTCAAATCTTTCTTTGTTTAAGGGGAAATTTACTAATCTATATGTTAAAAAGTACAAACTTGCAAGCTTATGTTGTAAGCAATGAAAAGAGTCATTTGGAATATACCTGTTGGTGGCCGTTCCTTTCATTCATAAGAAACAGAGAACAACGGTACACTGCCATTTCTAGACACTTTAGTTATAAGAAATAAAAATAAATTGGACTTTGACCTATACAGAAAAGGAACGGCCACCAACAGGTATATTCCAAATGACTCTTTTCATTGCTTACAACATAAGCTTGCAAGTTTGCACTTTTTAACATATAGATTAGTAAATTTCCCCTTAAACAAAGAAAGATTTGAAGCAGAAAAGAATAGGATTAGGAATATAGCTGGCGAAAACGTTTACGATGAAGGCTTAATAAATAAGCTGATAAATAGGCATTCTTTTCAAAGGACCTTTCGCAATTCCACTTTTTTCAGGCTCAAAATTTGTATCAATTCCTTATAATCCTAATTATACGAAAGGATTACAAAAAGTATTTAATAACACCGGTCTTAAATTAGTATATCAATCCGGTAACACAATAAGAAGCTTACTAGGAAATCCCAAGAATAAAACTACAGTTCTAGAAAAAAGTGGAATTTATGAAATTAGTTGCATAGATTGTGACAAAAAATATGTTGGCCAAACGAGACGCTCTATTCAAACACGTTTTAAAGAACACTTAGCACACTTAAAATACGGAAGAACAGAAAAGTTAAGTGTGGCCGGGCATGCTTTTGAAGACAATCATAGATTCACATTAGATAACCTAAAACTTCTAAAAAATGTACCAAACAAAAGACTTTTGAATGCATATGAAAGTATGGAAATCATTAAATCCAGAAATAGTTTAAATAAAGATAGAGGACCCATCCCGTTTAGTACACTTTATTCTTTGGTTGAGGGGAGATAGGATTAAAAATCGTGATCAATCACAAATTATTAGTCTTATCTCCGCCCACTAAAGGATTGTATATAAAATAGAGCGTAGATTAATTTAGTTCATTGTTTATCGTCTCCTGATGATGCTAACGTTGTTAGCGAAACGCGCGTCGAGTGCAAAAAAGTGTAGTTTTGGTTTGTGGAAAACAATCATAATTTTGTTTTAGTGCTACCAAAGGTTCCAAATTCCCAACATAGTCCTAAATTCACAGAAAAAAATACGAAATTTAAACAAAATAATCATGTAACTTTTATAGATTAATGATATTTAATCACTGTTCAAATCTTTCTAGGGAATTTTGAATTCTCCCCCCCCCCCTTTTTAAAAATGCTACTCACTATCTTATATTCTACGGTTTTCAAGATATTCACGTTTAAAATTCAAATAAATCAATTTTAGAACATTCTTAAAATTTAAGAGAAATTTAAAAAATCTCGTTTAGTTTTTGAGTTATTTAGCATTGCTTGCAATGGTAAAGCCTGCTTAGTTATAAAAATTACCCAAAATACAGGATGTTTCATTTAAAGTAACAAAATACATGTACAAAGCCTAAGTATTCTAATATCAAATATGTCAGAAAAAGTAATGATTTCTTTTGAATGCCCTTTTAATCTTAGATTAAAAGTCAAAAATTCTATACTTGTTTATAATGGATAGCGCTGTATTATATAGTTAGCTATTTATTAATTATATTTTGCATACAGTCAGCCGGGGAGACTTAAGAGTCAAGGCTTCGTTGGATTTTGTTTTATTTTTAAATCACAAAATCTTTTTTTTTATGAGAAAAACACGATCCACATTTTTAATGCTCCCTAGTTGACGCTATTTTTTTTATCTCTAGTAGCGTTCGTGCTGGAGATGAAAATTAAGATTTTTTTCTTTGCATTCGCATTTATATCGTCCACCAAAACATTTTTAACCTTGCAGTTTCTTATAAAATAAAAAATAAAAATAACCAAGAGGCTCAAAGTTACCCATAATGGTTCAAAGTTACCCCGACTGACTATACTACAACTCAGACGCTGAGCTCTGGTAGCCCAAAGGTAGGGTTCTCCCAGCCCAGACGATGAGTTATCACAACCCAGATGCTGAGTTCTGGTAGCCCAAAGGCAGGGTTCTCCCAGCCCAAATCATGAGTTACCACAACCCAGGTGCTGAGTTCTGGTAGCCCAAACGCAGGGTTCTCCCAGCCCAAATCATGAGTTACCACAACCCAGGTGCTGAGTTCTGGTAGCCCAAATTCAGGGTTCTCCCAGCCCAAATCATGAGTTAGCACAACCTAGGTGCTGAGTTCTGGTAGCCCAAAGGCAGGGTTCTCCCAGGCCAGATCATGAGTCACCACAACCTAGATGTTGAGTTCTGGTAGCCCAAATGAACAAAAAAATACATTCAGTATTTATGCATATTTTGGGCTACCACAACACACGCAACGTGTTTCCTTGCAATCCATTGAATTTGGTTCTCACAGCCCAGAGGTCTGGGCTGTCCTCTATTGGCAACACGGCTGGGTCTAGGAGAACACATATTTGAGTTCTCGTAGCCCACCATTTTTCTCAGTGTGATAGATGCAGATCTTGATGTCTTGCCGTTGTGGTTAAGTTTTTGTTAATTGACTTCTTATTGTTGTGGTCGTTTTGAAGACAGTCTGAAGATCGTATTGGTTATCTTTTCTGAGATTCCTTCGATGTATGGAATTATGTGCCGCCTTCCTTTCAGTATTTACGTCTGTCGTCCTTTGTGTAGTTGGAGAAACCGTTTCTTCGGAGATCGGATCGAATTTTATTATTTTCTTTATTTAAATCTTCTGTATTGCAAATGTAGGTGGCTCGTTCCATGAGATATTTTGCAATTACCAGTTTGGTTGACATGGAGCGGTTTGATTTGAAGTTTAGATATTGTCCAGTATGAGTTGGTTTGCGATATACGGAAGTGGTTATGGTTGAATTCTTTTTGGTGCCTAGGAAGTCGACAAAAGGGAGCTGACATTTATCTTCTTTTTCCAGAGTTAATGTGATACAGTTTCTTATGCTGTTGACGTGATGGAAGAATTGTTCTACTGTATTGTTGTCCTTTTTCTAGATGATAAATATGGCGTTCATGTATCTGCGCCATACTTTGGGTTTCTGCCAAGATGTCAAACAACAGGATGTAGTATTGTTGAAAAGTAGATTTTTGGAAAATTCAAAAATGCCAAAATATATAGGGTGTGTCATTTAAAGAATACATGTTTTTTTTGTAACACTCTGTAGATGACCTGGGGAAAATGTTAAGTAAACTATCAGAGAAAAATTTTAAAAATAGTTCTTTCACGCTTAGTTTAGCCTCTAGAAGCGGGGGGGGGGGCGAGACTTATAATGGATCACCCTGTACTGTAGATTTCAAGTTTTCCAAGTGAACCTAGATACGGTCCAGAACACTTCATTCCAAATTCTCCGGACCAATTTCAATATATGGCGGCTGACAATTAAACACATGTGCTAAATGGAGCAGTCATTATAGTCGAAACTATACCCATTTGTAGTGACGTCATTTTTGTTTATCTCTGAGCAAACAGCAGAAGCAACCAAATTAAATCCCACAACAACTGCAAATATTAAGAAAAATGGGATAAAATTAGACAAAACTTACGCATCTAATATGTCTTCAAAGCAAAACACAGCCAAAACCAAAATTACAAACTATTTACAAAATGAAATTTGGGAAACAATTTATTCAGTGTACGCCAAAAAAGAATATGTGACGTTGGCTAAAATAAGGCAAAAGTTCAGGCAACAAAGATGGATAAACATAGACTTTAAGTGGAAGAAATCAAACAGTCGAAAATATTTAATGGAATTACCAGACATTGTCCATAAAGGAAGTACACTATCGGCATCATAAAAGTGGTACGTGATAAACATAGATATTTTTTAAATTGTATGGTTAATTACCGGATTATATTTTGTGACAGACTAGTACTAAAATGTGAAAATATTGACATTAAAGATTGCTTTCAAAAATAATTTTTACATTACAATAATACGTTAACGCATAAAACAACTGTAACAAAAATTAAAAAACACCACTGTATCGAAAATTATAAAACAATAGAAACAAATTATTAGGTATATAAATTTTAATATCTAGTCATTGCGCCATTCACCTCAATTATACCGTTTAACCTTCTTGGTAGAGAATCAGCCAAAATTTCAAAAAGGTTTTCATTTTCACCAATCAATTCTTCATAAGCATAGAAGCATAGACTATTAACTGGACCAAGTGATGTTGATTTCCCGGCACAATATTAAAGATTTCCAGCTTTTTTGAAATTAAACCCAAGATATTTTCCATAGGATTGGCGTCTGGGGTTTTCGCAGGTCAAGGAAGAACTTCAATATTTTGCTCCCGAAACCAAGTTTGGCAAATTCTGGCCGTATGAGCAGGGCAGTTGTCTTGTTGAAAAATAAACTGGTCTTGATAAAGTTCTGTGACGGCTGGAAGCATGGTGTTCTCTAAAATGTCCACGTAAAGCTTTGCTGTGAGCCTTCCATTGATTCGAAATATAGAGCGCCATGACCTCTATCCTTCCAGCGCGATCTCATAGCGCGTTATTGGTGGATGATACACCCGAATTTGTTTTCTGTCACTACAGGACTGGAAAACTTTTTCATCGGAAAATATTACCTTTCGCCAAAACTCTGGTTCCTTTAGAGAGTAATTAAGGGCAAAAAGTAACCTGGCCTGTTTTTTATTTCATTCGTAAGTTTAATTTTTTTAGCGGCTAGACGACATCTTAAATTAGAGCCTTTTCTTACGCGATTTCGTGCCACTCTTACAAATCCTGGAAATTGAGTTAATCTCTTTGCCTTTTTTTCATAAAAGCGATAAGGTCATAATCTTGTTCATAAGTTGAAACTTTCAATAAACCAGTCCCTTGTTTTCTCTCTATTATCTGATCTTCTTCCCATCGTTTTTTATATTTTATAATCGTGGTTTTACTGCGTCCATAATGTCTAGCCACGTCCCTAATTGACCATCCTAGTTGTAGTTTTGCCAGGAGTTGGGCTTTATCAAATAAAGAAATTTGTGGAGGCATTTTTTATTTATTTGTCAGACTGAAATACAGAATGAAATACTTTGACAGTTTAAGAAAAATACAATAATGGGTGACTTTGTTTGCAAAAATAGACCAAGGTATTACAACAAAAAGTATTGTGTACCACTTTTATGATGCCGATAGTGTACATTAAGGAAGTACACTCCTGGCGAAAAAAAAGTAGGACATGGAATTGAAATATGGCTAAATATAACATTCTATATGAAAATTTCCATTGTTAGTCATTTGTTAGTTTTTATTAACCTCTCTTTATTTACTTTGATACATTTGACACTTGTGTTTGTCATAATAGTAAATAAATCAAAGGGGATTTTTTTAGAGTAATTTATTAAAAATTCCTTAAAATCCTATGTTAGGATCTAATAGAGTTGCAAAATTCAACTTATAACTTGAGAAAATTCGAAGAGTAGTGAAAAACTTTAATATTAAAACAGCTTTTAAATCTAGTAATACAATTGGAAGACTTCTTAGTAAAACAAAACCGGAGAACAAACAAAATAAGGAATGCATTTACCAAGTTATGTGTGAGTGGTGAATCATACATAGGCGAAACTAAAAGACCACTATCTGTTAGGCTTAAGGAACATCAGACGAATACCCAAAAAGGTGAAACAACGAAATCAGGAATCGCCGAACATGCATGGTCAAAACAACACCGAATGAAGTGGGCAGAAGCAAAGGTTTTGCACAAGGAGTCACACTGGAAGAAACGAAAATTCCTTGAAGCTGCCTTTATTGGGCAGAATCAGGGTATTTTCAGTAAACCAAGTGTTGAAATCCCAAATATTTGGAGCCCCTCCTTGGGCGGAGCCAACTTTTTAAACTTCAAGGTTGAGTGACTTCTCACAGTATATAAGTACGTAGCCTTAGGAATTGATTGTAGTTTGCACCTGAAGACGATCAGAGATTGTACTGATTGAAACGTCGTGTATAAATAAAATATAGACAATGGAAATCCGAAACACAGAGTTAATTTCAAACACATCATTGTCTCAAACTTTCAAACAAGTTGATTGACCCCCACTTTTATTAAAAAAAATATAAAATGTAATATCAGAAAATTAAATGTCAAATTTTCCAATGTATTTAGCGCAACGGTAGTTAACATATTTTTGAAAAATTATTTTGTATTACAGAATATGGGTTGAATTTAAATTAAGTGAGTTATCTCCGGTTTTTTTTTAGGTCATCGACATATTGTGGTCCACGTGGGAACAAAAGATTAAAGGGTGCTAATTTAACATTCAAAAGTGGGTTATTATGACAACATGAACAGAAAAAATTTTGAAAATTGGTTTCAAACACAGCTTGTTCAAAATTTTCCTCCAAAGTCTTAATAATAATGGACAACGCAAGCTACCATTCTGGCATATAGCAGAAGAGATTCCAAGAAAATCTTGTATCAAGCAGAGGCTAATCGGGTGGCTAAAGAAAAAGAATACTTACCTTCCAGAAAAGGCTATGACACTAATTTTATTTTGAGATTTCTTGTCTAAGTATTTGAACTTGGCAACTTTTTTGGAACTGTATTTTTTTATTTATGTTATTTATTCATCAAGATGGTATTTTTGTCTTAAACAAGCAAATTAAATTGTTAATATTTTTTATATTCTGTACAGAATCACACTGTTAGTTGGCTTTTTAACGGTAGAGGTAGTCGCTATTCGGCGCTAATTAGCGCCTGTGGTTACCTTTAATAAAGGTAACAGCCTGGCAGAGCGCTACTGCGCCAGTCCAGAATAAAGGTAAGGGTAACAACTGGCCAAAAACCTGACCAAAATCACCCTAATGTTATATAATTGACCGTGTTTTTTCGGGTAATATAAGTAGGTCCCCAGTCTTAATTTAAAAGGTCACAGATAAATAGATCATGGCAGCTTTAGACACCTTAATATATCCAAATTATATCCATCACCCTATAGTAAAAGTTTCACCGTTAATTAGCCACCAGTCATTTGTTGCAAAAGATATATCGGTGGACATACGTTTTTGACTGCCATTATGACGTCACTGCAAATGGGTATAATTTTGACTATATCAGTGTGAAAAAACGGGTCCGCAGCAATTTGGAATAGAGTGTGGACCAACTCCAAATATTCAAACATTTGAATCGGCCTTAGAAAAAAAATTTTAGCTTATTCGGCAAATAATCAAAAAAGTACTCCAAGCCGTGTCTTAGTTTTTACTAGAGGCCCTGTATACAATTTTTGACAGTTATTGTTTTACCAGAGGTTATTATTTTAAGAAAAAGAGGAATAAAAATATCAATCAATAATATGTTTTTCTATATTTCTATCTCTCGTGAACATTACTGTTTTTTTTTTGTCAAAGCTTGAGATATTTTACTAACCAAAAAAGTCATCATCATTCAAAAACTGTCTGAGGAAATTATAAAAAGAGAATACAAAACATCAGTCCATTTCATAAAATCGATTTGCAAATAAAAAAAAAACTAGAAAGAGAGGACAATATGAGCTGCCCACCCACAACAACTGTCAAATGTATAGAGGGCCTCTAGTGTAGACTAGGACTCTTGGGACACCCCGCAGAATGCTGATTTACTCACCCTCCAATTCTGTTTATTGTGATCGAATCTCATGGCGCTTTGTAAAATCATAATTTCGGTGCAGCCGCCCTTCAACAGGGCCACTTGATCTTCTTGACACATGTTTCGGAACGCGCCGATTTTTTTCGCCATTTTTATCAGCCTCCTTATACCAATCGCTGTCAGATTGACCACGTCCACCAGGCCTGGGTCGTTGTCTACTTTGGTCTGCACAAAAAATGGAGAAAATACTACTCTACAAACAGTGGCGTAGCCAAGGGGGGGGGGGTTAAAGATCAAGGGCCCCACGGAGAGCTTTATCTCCTCACTTTTTTGACCCTTTACTCTGGTTTGTGATTTGGTTTGATGCCTTAAATTTTAAAAATTTTGCCTGCATTTTAGTGTAATTTTTTCAAAATTTTTGTCTGCGGCGCAGGTGAATTTTGAAAATAATCTGCAAGTGAGACTAGATGAAACTTTTTGTTTCGTTTACACTAACTCAATACCTATTAAACCGCCCCTCTCCCCTCCCTTCAGTTCAAGAGCTCAAGCAATAGGCATTTACCTAATTTTTAAAAATTTGCCATATGTAGATAGTATATTTTTATCAAATGCTGAAACCGCCCCCAGAGTCGATTTCTGGCTACGCCACTGCTACAAGGGCCCTTATTTTTGAGTTAATAGAAAATTCCACACCGGCACGTTTTAACCAATCACAATGGGTTTTTTTTTTGAGAGGTCACCATGTAAACACACGTATTTTTCGAAAAATTCCCTTGGGTATGTTAAACACCCGGTTAAACATGTCAAGAATTTTCACGATTTTACTTTGGTATTTAATATATAGCTCAAACTTGCTAAATACCTGTTTATAATGGTTTCTAAAATAAAAAAATAGATATGTACACTTGACTTCAAAAAAAACGCATACATGAAGTCACAATATTGACCTTTCTAAAAGTGTATAATATATACGGACTACCAGCTAAAATGCCTAAAAACTTCATAAGTACGACAATTTGTCATATTGTTTAAAAAAGGTCTCTAAAACTGAAAATATTTTTTTACTTAAATTAAAGGCAACCTTATTTTTATATTAAATTTTGCATAATACTAAAAACTCAGCAAAAATAATGTTTTAGTAAAGTCTTTATTGAACAATATCAAATTATCACTCGAGTAACGGACGAAGGCTGTTCTATAAAGAGGGCGGTAACCCATTTTGGAATACGATGGAAACAGCACTGGATTGAAAACAATTCGACGAATAGGCAACTTGAATCAGGACAAAAACGATGCTAAACTTAATACTAATTATTTAAACTTAAAAAAGAACTAAAATAAATAATTTGGTATTTAATAGGATCACCATTTTGCTCTATTACAAGCTGCGTAAAATCAAAATCCTACCCAAATTTAAACCGTGGTGGTCAGAAAATGTAAAGAATGCGACACTTGAGAGGGATGAGCAATACAAAACCTATGTAAATAACAAAACCGCTGAAAACTGGGAAAGCTATAAGACAAAGAGGAACGCAGCAGTACAGATAATTAAGCATGCGAAGACCAGTTATTATGAAAAAATAATATTAGAAAACAAAAGAAACTCAGTTGAGCTATGGGGGATATTAAAGTGTGCCGATCCCCAATACCTTACAATACCTGGAGGAACTACTAAGAAAAAACAATCTAGAAGACAAACAGACTTTAGAATACCTATCTTTAACAAAACTCTGCATGAATCAAAATTATTTTCAATATAAAAATAACTACTACCAGCAATTAGAAGGAACCACAATGGGTAATAGTTTATCACCTTTTATCGCAAACCTATTTATGAGCAAATTTGAATCAGATATAAGTAAAGAATTTGAGTATTTCCCCAGAGTATAGTTCAGGTATGTAGACGATGTGTTTGCAGTATTCAACACTAAAGTAACTAGTGTTGAAAAGTTTATGGAAAAAATAAATAACAAATTTCCCACTATTAAATTTACTTATGAAACAGAGAACAACGGTACACTGCCATTTCTAGACACTTTAGTTATAAGAAATAAAAATAAATTGGACTTTGACCTATACAGAAAAGGCACGGCCACCAACAGGTATATTCCAAATGACTCTTTTCATTGCTTACAACATAAGCTTGCAAGTTTGCACTTTTTAACATATAGATTAGTAAATTTCCCCTTAAACAAAGAAAGATTTGAAGCAGAAAAGAATAGGATTAGGAATATAGCTGGCGAAAACGGTTACGACGAAGGCTTAATAAATAAGCTGATAAATAGACATTCTTTTCAAAAGACCTTTCGGAATTCTACCTTTTTCAGACAAAAAGATACATGCGACTCAAAATTTGTATCAATTCCTTATAATCCTAATTATACGAAAGGATTACACAAAGTATTTAATAACACCGGTCTTAAATTAGTATATCAATCCGGTAACACAATAAGAAGCTTACTAGGAAATCCCAAGGATAAAACTACAGTTCTAGAAAAAAGTGGAATTTACGAAATTAGTTGCATGGATTGTGACAAAAAATATGTTGGTCAAACGAGACGCTCTATTCAAACACGTTTTAAAGAACACTTAGCACACTTAAAATACGGAAGAACAGAAAAGTCAAGTGTGGCCGAGCATGCTTTTGAAAACAATCATAGATTCACATTAGATAACCTAAAACTTCTAAAAAGTGTACCAAACAAAAGACTTTTGAATGCATATGAAAGTATGGAAATCATTAAATCCAGAAATAGTTTAAATAAAGATAGAGGACCCATCCCGTTTAGTACACTTTATTCTTTGGTTTGGTTGATCTCCGCCCACTAAAGGATTGTATATAAGATAGAGCGTAGATTAATTTAGTTCATTGTTTATCGTCTCCTGATGATGCTAACGTTGTTAGCGAAACGCGCGTCGAGTGCAAAGAAGTGTAATTTTGGTTTGTGGAAAACAATCATAATTTTGTTTCATTGTTCCAGTGCCAAAAGTAAAAAATGCCCTACAACCCGCTGACTTAAGGCAGATAAATATGCTATGCACTACACTCAAAATTATCGAAAAGGTTATGTATGAGCAACTCTTACATTATTTAAGTACAAATTTGGTTATCAAAAAATATCAGTCGGGTTTCAGAGGTAAACATAGTTATGAAACTGCACTTCAGTGTGTATTAAACCATTGGAAAAATGATTTGGAAAAAAACTTAGCCATAGGGGCGCTCTTTATAGACTTCCAAAGAGCCTTTGAAACTGTAAATAGGGACAGGCTGCTGAAAAAACTCCAGAGAATAGGAATTGTTAATTCCGCGATAGAACTAATAGCTAATTACTTAAGTGACACATTTCAGAAAGTCAAAGTTAAAGATTGTACATCTGAAGAATGTTTAAACCCAAATGGCGTCTTGCAAGGAATTGTGCTAGTACCTCTTCTTTTCCTGTTGTATATAAACGATGTATCAAATGTAGTCATAAAATGTATAATACACTTGTTTGCCGACGATATGCTATTGTATTTTTCAAGCATGGATGTCAAAGAAATAGAAACTGTGATAAATAGCGATTGAAACAATGTTTATAGATGGTGTTGTGTTAATTAATTAATTAAGTTAAAGGAAGAAAAGGTGGATGTAATAAAGTCTTTTAAATATTTAGGCGTGTTAATAGATGAAGGGTTATTGTTTAAAGAACATGCAAAGTGCATAATAAATACTATCTCATTTAAGCTCTCTTATCTTTATAGGTGCTCACACTTTTTATCAGAATGGGCCAAGATACTGCTATATAATTCTTTAGTCCTTCCACATTACGTTCATTGTTCGTCTGTTCTGTTCCTGCTACAACAGAATGAGCTTAACCGACTACAAAAGCTACAGAAAAGAGCAATGCGATTTATTCTCAAAGTACCAAAAAGAACACCAACTGGAGCTGCTCAGGAGACTTGGCTGGCTACCAATCGGGGTATTTCTTGAGTATCAGACCCTGGTGCTTATGTTTAGAATAAAAATAAAAGATGCACCAGCATATCTAGTGGAACAGGTTGGGTTTAACGTTGACATACATGAGTATAATACTCGTTCAAGAAGTGACTTCTGTCTACCAAGATTTCATAAAAGCTCAACCCAAAATACTCTGTTCTACAAGGGTTTACATCTATTTAACCAACTACCAAGTAATATAAAAAATATCCTAACAATTAAGGTCTTTAAGGCAAATCTATTAAAATATCTTAAAATTAAAAACAAACTAGTCTAGTCAAATCTGTGATAGTGTTTATTTTTATTTTTGTTTTTATGTTACATTTTTATATCTTAAAATTGTTATATTACTAGTTAATACCCCATCTAGTCTTAACCTAATTTAAAGTGTGATACTTTTATATAAATTTTAAATGTGTATGTCAGATTTTACTTTATTTGTCCTATCTGTTGTTTTTAAAAATATTTACCTGATCCAATAACCTTTTAAATCTATCTTTTTCTGTTTTAGCCTCTCATTTGAATTGTTGATTGTTGTTGAGTATTTTGAAACCTAAGTTTACTATGATTTTATTGTAAATGATTTTATTTTTAATGTTTTCCCTCTGCTTATTTATTTTATTTATTTTAATTATTTTATTTATTATATTAATTTTCATCTTTTTATTTTGTTTTGGTTTATTTTTATTTTATTTTTATTTCATTTAAAATGTAAACTCGTGTTTGTGGTATAATTTTTTGTCTTAAGTAATTTAAATTTTATCGTATTTATATTTTATTTTTATGTCTTAATATTGCATAGTTGTATAAACATTGAACTTATTATAGATAGATTACGTGTTAAACCTTATAGACTTTTTAAATCTTGTATATTTTATTTAAAATTTTTCTGACATTGTAGACTGTAAACTGTATGTAATTATGAATTAGCAATGCTGAATAAAGGATTTATATATATAAACGTCTGGGCATTGAAAACGTTAAATTTTGAAAATACTGATGGTTTTCTGAGAGCTGATTCAATGCGCGATAAATAGCATCGCTTACCTCTTCAGCATTTCGCGGTCTCCAATTCCTTTGGTATATTATTTTAACGATTCGACCCCATATATATTTTCCGTTGGGTTAAGGTTAGGGCAACACCGTGCTTAAATAAAAAGCCAGTTAACTCATTTTCGTTTTAGTATCCTTTGGCCTATGATCAGTGCCATATTGACACCAAACTGACAGAAAATCAATGTTTTACTTGTCAATGGTTATAAAAATGGCAGCCACATAAGGCTAAAGAGCACTGAGGCGGTAAGAGTTAAAAGGCTTTTTAGTTGAGAATGGTGTTGGTCAGGGCTGTTGGCTGGCCAAGGAAGTGTTTCTATATTATTATTCTGAAACCAATGGCGAACAACATTAGAAGTCATTATTTTCATGTAAAGCCTGTACAGATGGCAGCATAACGTTTTCAAGGATTTCAATATATCGTTCACTATTGAATCTTCCTTCGATTCTCCAAAAAAACCCAAACCTCTAGCACTAAACCAGCCCGACATGTTTACAGAAAAATGTCCAGCTTTTTTAATATGGTTTGTATATTCGGGTTCAAATCTAGAATTTGGTGGACGATAAACTAAAATTCTCCTGCTGCTTGAAGATGATTGACAAATTTTTTTGTCAGTGAAAACCACCATCTCCCAGAAGTCATTATCACGAAGAACGTTGTTCAGTGCAAAAATTACTCTGGCCTGCTTTTATTCTTCTGTTAGAAAAGGTTTCTTTGCAGCAACTCGACAAGAGACTTCTGATTTCGTTAATCTTCTATTTCCTGTTGCTAAAGAACCCGGAAATAATGTTACATTAGCTGCTTCAACCGACGTTGAAAAAGGATTTTGTCTGAGATGGTCAATAGGTCTCTCATCTTGCACTTCAGAACTTACTTTTGGTCGTCCTGATCCATCTTTCCTATCCGTAGAATTATTTTCAATCCAGCGCTTTTTCCATCGCATTATCGTCATTTTATCAACTCCAAAATGGGTGGCCGCTTTTCTTAAAGACCAGCCGCCTTCTATAACTCGAGTGATAATTTGAACTTTTGTAAATGTTGATATCTGTGGCATTTTTAAGGCTGTCACACTGAATTTTAAGCTGTCAGGCATACTAAGCTGGTGCAACACCGTTCTATACGGTGTTGGCTGGTGGTGCCTTATAATAGTATACACTAATGTATGAGTTTTTTTTTGAAATCAAGTGTACAGCGAGTGTTTCAAATTGGCAACTTTAGAAAAGACAAAAAACTTATCTCCACTTGCAATGAAAGAAGAAAACTGCAACTTACCCAATTATGCGTCTGTTTTCGAGTTACATGTTTTTTTTTTAAGTTCAAATCTTGGCCGGGAACGATATAACTTTTTATTGATGTAAAAACCTTTTGGATATATTATATGAAAAATATCAAATAGTTTTTTCAACCAAAGCCATTCCAAAACGCGAAATTTTTCGAATCCCTTTTGTAATTCAAAAAATTTTAAGAACTATTCGTTATAGCAAAATATATAGGGTGTTTCTTATAATTGTTATCTGCCCTCTTTATATCGCAAATGTTGAGGGAGAAATAGCTCGGAAACAGCTCATGGAATTACTTGACATTAACCATATAAATTAACATGGCATTACAGCAATACATGTACAAATTTCGGACCCACTCTTAGCCTCTCTCAAAAATATGATAATATGATCTTTTACTCAAAAATCCGGAAAACAATATCAAAAATAAAATCGCCTTCCGCAAAAATTAAGCTATATTTTGACACAATTCATTATGGGACAATGAAAGCTGATTTTAAGGCTATAGTTTCTCTCCAGATTTTAAGTAAAAAAAAGTACGACTGGCAACGCCTTGTTCTTTAATGTTTTAATCTTTTGCCAGAGTGCACAGGGAAAACTAAACATCAGAATTAGCTGAAATTTTGCAGGGGTGATCATTTTTAAATGCTTAACAAAAATATCTGAAGGATTTTTCAAAATTCTCAATTATTTTTTCTCAAAAATAAAAGCTTTGGTGCTGTCATCTATCCCCAAAGCCTCAAAATAATTGCGTTTTAGAACAAACCCGATTTAAAAAAAAAATAGAGAAATACTCAAAATTTCCTCTGGATTACAATTTTCCTTTTTATATTTCCTTGCTTTAGCTAAAATAAAAACTAAGATTCCTTTTTTCTAAAAGCTTGTGCACTCCGGAAAAGAAAACCGATCAATCAATCACACTTCATTAAATTTGGGAGACACACGCAGTTTAAGTGTTGGCCGATAGATCGCAGAATTTATACGAGTCCATGATAACTGCAGGTGTTTTGCCAAAAAACTTTAAATCGGGCCGCAGTGGGACAGAAGAGTATTTTTACGTTTTCTGACAGAAAACCATTCGAGGTTATGTTTGTTCTAAAACAAATATGAAACCACTCCGCGTGTGCGGTCGGCCGCCAAAAACGGCCTAGCGCTGCGCGGGCATTACCCCGAGTCTATCAAAGAATTCGCATAGAAACATTCGGCGCCCATAACCCCACATAATGTTGTTTTTATTTTGATTCAACCATTTTTTTTCAATTTAAATTATTGCGGCATAGTTATGTGCAAGTGTACTAGAAAATCTTGGAGTGCAAAGGATAGATTTTAGAACCTCAGTTTTAAAAACACACGGATACTTGAGTACTAACAAAACAGGTCAGTAAAGCTCCATTTAGAGGTCGGAAAGACTCTTGCTAGTCGTTGACGCTCCTGTTTAAAACAGAATACGATTATTTCGTCTAGCGCCAGTAGCCGATTTTTAAATCTGCATGCTTTTAAGTTAACCTGTTTTCGGTATCAGCTATAGCGGGAGTGTTTCCAATTCAATTATAAATGCACCTGTAAATGCAACCTTAAATATTACACCCAGTTACTTCAATACGTAGTTGGGTAGCGTTTTTTTAGCAGGTAATTCTGCAATAAATGGTTTTCTTTTATTTTAGTATTTTACTTGGTCTTTTAGCGGCGCAGAACGCGAAAAGTCAAAATAAGTAATCTAACCTCAAATTTTTGACCCGGTGCTAAAAAATCTCTGGTGTCCCACTGTGGATAAAAATCAATAAAGTCTCCACGTTGCCATGCGAAACAAATTCAATGATGTAAAATTTTGCAAAAAAATCAGGTCGACATAGTTAAATTGATTTTCCGTACAGCGTTGCTAAAAGCAATTCCCCAGATTGTAACTACGACCTTGAGTGATTTTTTTATCACGTAATTTTGACTCATGACATTACAGCAATATATGTACAAATTCCTTTGCATTATAACCAGATTTTGCTTGGTATTACTGGTAATACATCTGCAAATTTCGGATCAACTCTTAGCCTCTCGCTAAATGTCATCAATACTCTAACCAAAGAGAAAAATATTGCAAATTGATTATCTAGGCAAAAATTAACGAACAGTCAAAATGGGAGAAAAAAATATGATAAATAGGTATCTACTTCTAAAATAAAATCGCATTCCCGCAAAAATTAGGCTACATTTTGACACAATTTGTGGGACAATGGAAGATGATTTTAAGTGATTTTTTTTTACCTGATATTTGAAATTTTCCCCCATATCGGCCGCCCTGAGGTCATCATTTAAAGGTGTCAACAGCTCTTTGTGGGCGGCTATCAGCTCGCTTAACTTCCCCCTTTCTGCGTCGTTTAGCTCCCGCGACTGTGACCTGGTTATGGCAGCGTACGTTTCGTATTCTAGTTTGATTGCTTCGCAAAGAATCGACTCTATCGACGTCGATTCTGTTGGGTTTACCCTAAGAAAATACAAAATTCGTCTATGAATATCCGCCTGTTATTTGCTAAATTTGAAAATAATTAAAAGTTCATAAGAGGCATAGGCTTAGTCTTTGGTTTAATTTTTCTTATGAAAGAGGTCACGAAATCAGTGGCGGCTCGTGTTCTATGAAGAGGAGGTTCACAAATGTGAAAAAAAGTTTTTGTAGGTTGCACGATTAAAAGTCATGTAAATTTTAAATTTTCTGTTGAAGTCCCTAGATTTGCCCTTAGTGGTTTGCTAAGCTAAAATTAGTTTTTAAGTAATCTACCGTGAAAATTTTCATTATAACAATTGCTAAAATAATACAACAGAAAAAGTATAAATAAGAGCCCTTATAAAATCGCTAAATGTTCGAATGCATCACGAACCACAGCAACAAGGCAAAGCAAGCGGACTGGAGCGCACCAAATGTGTGCGCCTTTCTCTATTGAAATTCGCGATATCCCTGGCTACTCGCCCACTGAAAAAATACAGTTATCCTGCTAGTCTCCTTCATCGCATGTGCGGCTGTTTTGCGTCATCAAGCAGAGGTTCATTTCATTCGGTGGCGAGATCGAGCAGCAGGTAACAGGAACTGCCTTCAAAAGACAGACCCGGCAATGAGAGCGCTCGAAACGGAAAGACACCTGGATGTGTTAAACTATAAATACTCATCTAATTTTGACGCGGTGCCATAATAATCAGCGCTGACATTTTTGTCATATAGACATGTCATCTAAATATGCTCATATTGTCCACAGTTCCACACAGAGGTAAACAATTACTACATATTTTTAGGCACTTGCACATCTGTTTATGGGACGGCGGCACGCTTCTTGGCTGCTGGGGCTATCCAAAATCTACGTTTGGGCTACCCAGCCAGAGCTAATGTTGACTTAACATAATGTTCGTGCCTGCCTTTAATAAAGGACGGTATTAACTTTAATTTGTCAACTTTGGATGGCACAATATGAGCATGTTTAGATGACATGTTTATATGACAAAAATGTCAGTATTTTAATCTTCGTGCGGAACTGTCAAAAATAGTGCCGAGTCAGGCTCTGCTGACTTTATGTACCGATAAGTCCCTATATATTAGGGGCTTATCGGACATTACAGGCTGACTTTAATAAAGTCGGCTCTATTTTTGACAGCTCCACACAAAGGTAAACAATTACTACGTATTTTTAGGCACTTACACATCTGTTATGGGACGGCGAAATTTTATTTCTGGGAGGACAAAAATATTCTGAAGTTTATGTTCAGATTTAATGGCGTAATTATGTTATTTTAAATTCAAGTATACAAGTTCTAATATAAATTAAAGAAAAAATCAATCCTACTATCCCACCTATGTTATAAATGCAAATGTTTGTGGTTGTTCCTTAATCACGCAAAAATAGCTAAACCGATTTGGATAAAATTTAATAAGAAGATAGTGTGTGACCTGCTGGATTGACTTATAGGTTACTTTTTATTTGATACTTCGCTTACTGACAGCTGTCAAGTGAAATTGTCTTTGGATATTTTAATGAAACATCTGTATGTACTAGGTGGAAGTTAAGGCAAGGAAGGAGGGGTGGGTGGAAGGTTCAAGAATGAGAGTGGGAGAGGGGCGGGTGGTAGGGGTTGGATTAAGTTGGTAGGAGTACAAAAAGCGGGTATTTAGCTAGTTAGACCATAAATTAAACAAAATTAGTTGAATGGTTGTGTACTGTACAAACCGCGCCGTAGGCGAGAATGTTTTTCTCTACTATATTGCAAAATAAAGCAAGCAACCGTAATTGCTTCATATCGGTACTTCCATTGCTTGGCAGCAGATTCCACCTCACCACCCAACAAAAATTATAATCCGTTGAAAAAAAAAATATTTTTTATACTCTGGGAAGCGTGTGAAAAAGCAGGATATCCTGCAAAAATTCATTAATAAATTCCCGGCTTTTCCCGGTTATATCCTCCTATTTTCCGGTTATTTTTTGTTTGTACTTCATGGAAGGGCGGAACTACACAACAAGCATTTGGACGTTAGATTACGTTATGGTCACGTAGGGCAAGAAATACCTGACGTCGGCTCCGACGTCCATCAGTCTTCCTGAGGACTCGATTTAGCACCTAAGTGGGGAATCAAAATTCGAGTCGTTTCGACGTCGGGTGCTGCACAATGTTTTGGTCAAATATTAGTAATGGTATAATACTTGCTTTACCCATCAATGAAGTATACGTCAAAAATATTTTTGAAAATAATCTTATTTTTATAGTGATATTTGATCATAATTAACTGAATTTTCATAAATCTTGCTTGTGGCAAACTTTTTTATTTTTGGGTTTAGGAAGTTGAAATAAAAAACATTAGTTAGATTAGTCTATAAGGAAAGCCGATTTACATGATTTTTTAAATTAAACACCCTATATATTTCCAAATTTTTCATATTCTAAAAAAATAGGTTTTTGACAATATCATTTGCCATGGACAAAGTACTCTTATATCAATTTTTTTTATCTCAGCTTTCTAGACCAATAATAAAAAATTTGCCACAGGGAAGATTTATAAAAAGTCAGCCTGTACATAAAATTTTAAGAAGACGAAAATAGGCGCTAATTTTTCGCCTACGATTTTTGTTTTTAGTTTTTTGATCAAGAGTGAATAATAAAGCTACAAATCAATAATTACGGAAAGTTAGGACACCTTGTAAAAACTTTTATAACCTCCAATTTATTATGAAATTATGAACAAATCTTTCATGAATGATCTAGCAAAATTTAACTAAAATTTGATAGACATTGTAAAAAAAACGATTTTTTTAGTTCTTAAATTTTTTACTCCAATATATGATTATGTAACATGGTGCCAAAAATACTTATATAACTTCGAATGTCGCAAATAGACGGAAACTATATTTTGCTGCATTAAAAAAGAGAATGTCTGCTTTTATTTTGCAAAAAATAATAATAGTATACGTCAAAAATATTTTTGAAAATAATCTTATTTTTATAGTGATATTTAATAATAATTAACTGAATTTTCATAAATCTTGCTTGTGGCAAACTTTTTTATTTTTGGGTTTAGGAAGTTGAAATAAAAAGCATTAGTTAGATTAGTCTATAAGGAAAGCCGATTTACATGATTTTTTAAATTAAACACCCTATATATTTCCAAATTTTTCATATTCTAAAAAAATAGGTTTTTAACAATATCATTTGGACATGGACAAAGTACTCTTATATCAATTTTTTTTTATCTCAGCTTTCTAGACCAATAATAAAAAATTTGCCACAGGGAAGATTTATAAAAAGTCACCCTGTACATAAAATTTTAAGAAGACGAAAATAGGCGCTAATTTTTCGCCTACGATTTTTGTTTTTAGTTTTTTGATCAAGAGTGAATAATAAAGCTACAAACCAATAATCACGAAAAGTTTAGACACCTTGATGATCAGCAAAATTTAACTAAAATTTGATAGACATAGTAAAAAAAACGATTTTTTTAGTTCTTAAATTTTTTACTCCAATATATGATTATGTAAGATGGTGCCAAAAATACTTATATAACTTCGAATGTCGCAAATAGACGGAAACTATATTTTGCTGCATTAAAGAAGAGAATGTCTGCTTTTATTTTGCAAAAAATAAAAAATACCTTTTTTTACCTTTCTTTTTAAATGCCTTCTAAATTTTGACAATATAAAAAAAGCCTTATTTCGTAACATTTTTTAAAAGTCCCAAACAATGAGTTAATTGAAATAAATTAATATGTTAAGATTATGTTAAATTAACCAGCATACACCTCTATATCTCCCGAACATAAAATTATAGTTAATTTTTGTACTGGAAATCCATAAGAAAACTTTATAGAATTTTACAGAAAAAAACGACTCATTGATGCAACTTAAGTTGACTTGCCAGTTTGAGCTTATTTTTCGTCTCGTCATGACCTACTATGAGAATAATAATATAATGGTTGAACAACAGGGACATATCTATATAAAAAAAATAATAAAAAATACTTGATTTAAAGTTTCATTTTTGGGTTTTTGTTCCCAGTTTCGTCATTTCGCCCTCTGTGCGGCGGCGCGGAGCTCTTCTTAATTGCTGCGGCTCTCGAAAACCTACGTTTGGGCTATCCAGCCAGAGCTTTTTTGATGGCGGCGCTGTCAAAATAATGCTGACTTAACATAAAGTTTTTGCCTGCCTTTAATAAAGGACGCATTTACTTTAATTTGTCGACTTTATGGATGGCACAATATGAGCATGAGATGATATGTTTATATGAGCAAAATGTCAGAAAACTTTCAACCTTCGGAGCTGTTAAAAATAGGGCCGAGTCAGACTATGCCAACTTTATGTACCGATAAGTCCTTAAAAATAAAAACGAGATTCTATGATAACAATATGACTGACCTTTGAGCCTCGTTTACAACGTCTTTAGTAATTTCCAACATTTGCCTTGAAGTGGCCTGGATCGAGCTCATTTTATACCCGTCACCGCCATCCGCCTGGTTATTGTTGCTGCAACTGTTATTGTTTATCAATTGTTTAAATAGGCAGTTGTCTCCTTGCATTATTAATACCTCCGAGACTTTTTCATAGTTTAGATCGATATTACTGCTTGAGGAGACTACACTTGAATTTACACCTAGCAAAAAAAATATTGTCTACTAAAATAAAATAATAGTATTTTAATCAAGCAATAACTTCTGAAAATGAGTTTTTTCACAAACCGCGCCATAGGCGAGGTCCATATGTCGAGCGAGTTGTGAAAAAAGGTTTTCTAAAAGTTTTTGCAATGTTTTTCTCTACTGTATTGCAAAATAAAGCAAACAACCGTAATTGCTTCATATCGGTACTTCCATTGCTTGGCAGCAGATTCCACCTCACCACCCAACAAAAATTATAATCCGTTGAAAAAAAAAATATTTTTTATACTCTGGGAAGTGTGTGAAAAAGCAGGATATCCTGCAAAAATTCATTAATAAATTCCCGGTTTTTCCCGGTCATATCCTCCTATTTGCCAGTTCTTTTTTGTTTGTACTTCATGGAAGGGCGGAACTACCCAACAAGCATTTGGACGTTATATTACGTTATGGTCACGTAGGGCAAGAAATACCTGACGTCGGCTCCGACGTCCATCAGTCTTCCTGAGGACTCGATTTAGCACCTAAGTGGGGAATCAAAATTCGAGTCGTTTCGACGTCGGGTGCTGCACAATGTTTTGGTCAAATATTACGTCAAATTACGTAGACCCACGACCCAAAGTTTTACTGTGCACACCAAGTTTAAACTTATTAGGTAAAAACTTTTATATGTCTAAACAAACACATCCCAATGAACTGTGGATGACAATAATTATTATATTAGTTATTGTAGGTAACTGAAAAAAGTTAGTTTTTCACATTCTATGGATGCAAATCTTCCAACGAAGGTCAGTTTACTGATAAATATAATTAAAATAGACATTAAAAAAACAGAAACCTACAAAAATAATTCAAAAATACTAAGAAATTAATTTTGAAAAAAATTAACCTAAAAATAAAATCTTTATAAGGAAGCCCGTTTCTTATACTAAAACATTATAGGCATTTAAAAAATGCATTTTAGTTACCAACAAATGAGTTAATTTACATATCAAGCAAAATTAAAAAATAAAATGTACTTTTGTAATGGCGCATCGATGCTAAACGTTTAAAATGGCGGTTCGGGCGCCGACCAAATTTCTAATGATTATTTACCTATTCGGACAAGAACACTTCCTGCGACGTCGCCTTGTAGAACGACCCGACCTAGAATATTGTAGTATAATTGTAGGTCATGCACCCACGTCGGTGGACCTCGGAATAGTTACATTTAATAAATAAAAGTTTGGCAACGTCAATTTTATTACAATTCTACTTTAAAACTCATACTAAATTATAACGTCTCATGAATTGGACGTTATACCGGGTATACAATAGAAACTTTTAAACTTTCCATTCTAACATAAGTCCATGTAAAGTATATTTATAAAATACTTTCGTATTTGCAGTGTTGCCATTTACAGAAAATCTTGGCAACAACTAAATTTATTGACGTCCGTTTTCACTTTGGCCTGACCTTAAATTTTATTCTAAAAATTACGTCGCCGAAATTAACGTTAATTTACGTCGCTGATAAGTAGCGAGTATCACCAACATTTGGCTACGTCAGTTTTGGTAAGTATCGACGTCACAACTGATGCACTAGTTGTTGGCGACGTCAGGTCTTAGTAAAAAATACGTTGTTTGATGGACAAACCAACTGCCGACCTAAATTTGCGCCAAAACCGACGTCATGTTAGGTTGTAATTAGTCGGAAGTCAGAAAAATGCTGCTTGGGTAGTCTCAAATCTAACGTTAATTATACAGTCACATTATTTCCAAGCATTTTGATGTAACACCCAAGAATTTTTAAAAAATTTAAAAGAACGTTTTAGTTTTGTGATTGACTCATCCCCTTAAGTTAACATTTTTCGTTGTTTTAGTAGGTTTTAGGGGTGGAGGATGTAACAAAAACACCAATTTATCTTTGGGGATGTTTCGGCCGAGATTCAGCATTTTTCAAGTCCTGGAAAAAAGAATTTTATTGTCAACTCTTGGGAAAATTTACTAAATGTTTGTTAATGTAATAAAAGTTTTTTTTTGCCTAAACCTACTTGTTTACTTATTTTTTACTAGAAGTACCCACTTAAATATTACTTACTTAGACGCTTGGTGAAAAATGTTGTTGGTCCTGTTGGCCCAATTGTCAAACAGGACCAACAACATTCTTCATGCACCTAGCGTCTAAGTAAGTAATATTTAAGTAGGTACTTCTAGTAAAAAATAAGTAAACAAGTAGGGTTAGGCAAAAAAACTTTAATAACATTAACAAACGTTTAGTAAAGACCGAGAGTTGACAATAATATTCTGTTTTAGTTTTTTTTTACTATATTTGTCAAACCCCCAAGAGGTAAACTCTGTGGAAATGGTATTAAAATTTATTGAATTAGCAAAGTTGGTAGTTGAATATATTGTTTTTAAAATAAACAATATTAATATCAGTAAACTAAACCATCAGTAAAACTTTTTCTAGCATGCAAAAGAAAATTCAATGAACAGCAAAAATTTGTTTCAAAAGAGTAGACGTAAGTTCTAACCTGAATCTAAACTTGCAGATATATTTGATGAAGGTTCCTCAACATCTTCTGGGCGAACACAATTTGGAGTATCAATAGGTGGTGTGTGTCCCATCAAATTTGGGTTATTTGGTTGGTAACCATCTGACAAATTTGTGTCAATTGAATCTGAATCTGTGTAACTCGCAAACAATTCACCATCTGGAAAGTCAGCTTCAAGAGCTTCCTTTTTTATTTTTTTAAAGCCTGATTTGAAGGAACTAACGCTTCGTTTTTTGGCTCGGTTTTCTTCGATTTTTTGTCTTTTTGCAGCTTTGTCTTGTTCTGTCATTATTAGGTCCTTGCACATCCCTTTAGTTTAGAAAAAAATACGTAATTTTCACATTTACGCACATCATTAAACGCAAAGATGAAGTTTGAAAATTTATCTGAGCGTGTAATGACCATAACATGCGAGTTAATGTACTATACTTTACCTACAACCTACAACCAATGAAAATGTCATCATAAATATCAGAAATTAGGCACTTGAATTAAATATTTCCACGCATCGGTATCGGTCTACATAACGCGTTCGAAACAAAGTCAAAATACACTACATTTATAACTTTTTTATGCGATGTTTCGAACGGTGCCCGATTTCTTGTAGTTTGCGATGACACACCTGCTGATTGAAATCGTTACGTATGTTCGTGGGTCCGTAACGATACGTACATCCTTCCGTACGTGACGAGATTCTGTCATAACACCCGTCAAAGAAGCAGGCATCGTTCGAAACATGGCATGAACAAGTCAAAAATGTAGTGTATTTTGACTTTTTTTCGAACGCGTTACGTATACCGATACCGATGCGTTGAAATATTTACTTTAAGTGTCTAAATTTAAACAACTTTTCATAAATCTTTTTAAAAACAAGGTTTTTTTTTCTTAAAAATGCATAATATGTCAATTTAATGGGACTTATTTTTGGTTAGATACTAAAATTATATTTGATTTATCTACGTTTAATAAATACCTATTGTCTTAAAAATATAGAAAAATAACTCACATTTTTGCGTCAATTAATGCTCTTATAAAATAAAGTTTCATGGCTTGTCACGCCATTTTTTTATTTTATTTGCTTATTGATCAACAGTACATTGTACCAGTTACAGATCAAACGTAAATAATAATTAAGTTTATAAAAGTTAAAAAACTACATACTACGTATCTAATAATAATGAAAAAAAAGAGAGAAAAAACCTTGCAAACAATATTAGGTATTAATTATTAAATAGTCAAAAAAAAATCAAAATTAATGATTAATTAATTAATGCTATTTTAGTGCATTATGTAAAACAAGATTAGGTATTTTACAAAAAGGATATAGCCAATTTAACATTTCTACGAAAAGTTCCAATATTATAATCTGAAAGGTCAATGTAGCCTTTGGTAAATAAAAAGAAAAGTTCCGATTGTACCTAGGAATGGTCCTAGGCACCGCAAAAAGAAAGTTGTTAGTTAGTTGCAAGTTGTGGTCGATTTGGCCATGTATAATTTTATATACTAGAAACGCCTCTGCTCTAGAGTTGCTATATTGTGGATATGTAACAAGTCAGTATATGGTGAGAACGTTGGATGTACCCCGCTCATTTTGTATTGTAAAAAAATTATTTTGAATCCGTTCAATTTTTTCTTTAAAATATTCATAGTTTTTGACCCATATTGAACTACAATACTGTAAATTGGATCTTACAAACGAATAGTACAACATTTTTATGATACTAGGGTTTCTTACCTGTTTAGAATTTCTTATTATAAAACCTAACATTTTGTAAGTTTTGTTTATAGTTTTCTCCAAGTGCTCAATAAAACTAAGTTTGGAGTCGAGATGCAAACCCAAATCCCTCACTGATTCCTTTCTTTCCAAAATGTTACCCTTCACTTTGTAAGGATGTACTATTGGGTTTTGTTTTTTTTGAAAATGTGACAATAGTGCATTTTTTAATATATTGTTAATATCTTGTTGCAATTTATAACTTTATAATATTTATATCTTGTGGTTTACGTCTAAGCTTTACTAAAATCGTGTTGAGATAGTCGTTAAATTAGTATTATTTGTTGGTTGTAGGTAAAGTTTATTATTGGCTTAAGAAAGTATACCTACTTATATGTCCAACAAACATTTACCTATTGCAAAACACTTGTCCAGGCGACATTTTTGGCAAAATCTTCTTGTAACTGTACTTATAGAACACTGATTTGAAAATGGACACTTGAATTCCTTTTCAATAACAGCATTTCTTCTAAAAAATGCTTTACAGCTTTCACAACTAACTGCATTAAAATTGTACCTGTAAAAATAAAAGTTGAATTTTCTTTAAAAACAAATAATAATACACACAGATATAAAAAAGAATACACTATACAAATATAACAGGAGTGTGATTTTGACTTTGTGTTATTAAAATGATCCATCGATAAAAGTTTATTTTAGCAGTTCAGTTGGCAGGCACATTTAGCTCTCTAAAACAAGTGTTTGTTGAAAATCCAAAGAAGAAACTTTTATCAAAATGATCTCCCCACCTCCCACATAGCAATGAAAGAACATTTACATGCATAGCATATGCGTTAAATCTCCTTTTGAGGATGTCCTTTTGAGCACATCTTTGGCATATGTTTGGTACATACTATTTAAGTATATGCTACTAAGGATCCATAGCAAATGCAGCAGGTCCTTTTGAGTACATCTTTAACACATGCAAAGAATATATCAATTTTAAAATATTTTTTCTAAGCATTTTCTTGGCATATGCTAAGGATATACTACTGAAGAAGGTTACTATGAGAACTTCTTTATCATATGCAAAGTATATTTCACTTATTGAAACATTATTATTTTGTCCTTTTAGCGCACATGCCATTCTGGTACTGCTAAAGAACATCAAAAGAATGCGCTTCCAATATGGACCAATAAAGAAGTCAACTTTTAGAACATCTTTAGCATATGCAAAGTACACAAGCTATTCTAGTACCGTAAAAGCAGAACATCAAAATAATGTTATTCTAGTATTTCTCTTGAAGATATTCTATGCACATGCTAAGGATGACAAATTGCTATGTGGGCTACTACTACTTTTATTATGCTATAAGGGAAAGTAAAACCAAGCAGAACTAAATTAGAATCTAAAGATTAAAATTTTTATTTTAAACCTCTATAGGTACCTTAATAATTTTCTATTTTTAAAAATTAATTAAAAGTGTAACAGATTTTTGATGACCTGTGAGGTGAGTAGTCACCGGTGAGTATTATTTGCCTCTCTCACTTTTCACATGGTTCAAAGCAGGTGAGAAGTCTGAAATTTATTCAGACTCACGAACACAGGTGTCAAGAGTACAGATCTTGGTGTGATATAATAATATTAATTTTTTTATTTTCATAGATTTTTGCATGAAAGAAAATAAATACCAGAAAGACGTAAATTATAAGTAAAATCACTATAAACTGCCTCTGTGCATTTGTTGGGCATTTAAGAGTGAATTTGAATCCCAAAAATAGTTCGTTGACTTAACAGATAAACTGCACATCAAAAATTAACAAAATTCTGCACAGCGGAGGCTTCTCATATCCCCCACAGTCAATCGATAATTTATACCGTGAATTAAACATTTTTTCGTGAAAACGTGGAAGCGTTCCGGGATAATGCTTTAAACTTTCACCGTACATAATTTGATACAAATTTGATTAACAGTTTTTTAGATTAAGTAAAATTCACCCTTAAATAAAACTTTTTTAAACCTAATATTGTAAAAAATTGACCTTAATTCTTTTCAATAGATTTCTTTGTGCTTGCTATAGGGTCAAACCATATCAAATCAACCAAAAAAAAGGCACTTTTCGTTTTGACCATCTCCGATTTTGATGATTTTTAGTACACTTATTCTTCTGATCCAAAAACTTAAAAATCCAAATTAAATTTATTGGATAAGCGGTTTTTGTTTTATTGATTTTTGAAAATAAAGAAATTGACCAATATGCCCTTGACAGGCACTTACAAAAATAGCAATATCTCAAAAACTATTGGTCCTATAGAAGCGAGT
Organism: Oxystoma pomonae; assembly: GCA_963921995.1. Classification (NCBI taxonomy): domain Eukaryota; kingdom Metazoa; phylum Arthropoda; class Insecta; order Coleoptera; family Brentidae; genus Oxystoma; species Oxystoma pomonae. Next base: position 22,214,309 of record OY998164.1, on the reverse strand, counting down.
TATAGCTTATTTTGAAGGTTTTTTAAAGACCTTTTTAACGATGTGTATCACCATGTAATTTTTTGTTTTTATTTTTTTTGTAATTTTTTTAATATTTTTTTTTGAAAAATCTTGAAAACACCATTTTGAATTTTTTTCAAAAAAATACTATTTTTTTTTAGTATTTTTTTAAATATTTTTGGAAAATTTCAGGATGGAGAAGTTATTGGTTCTATTTTTTAAAAAAATAATATAAAAAACCTTGCACGAAAAAACCATACATTTTTTGATAAATACCTATATATTTACTCTTTATATCTAAAAACTTGTCAATTGCTCCCAGTCTTGTAAATAAGATACGTAAAAGGTTTTTCCAAACTTGTTTATTCCTGCAAAATTTTGAGTATTTCTTCAATTGTCCTCCCCTCTACCCAAGATCACTGCTTTTTGGACAAATGTGAGATATGCCCAGGAACTGAGAATTTAAAAAACTTTTTGAATGAAAAGTTCGAAGAAGCAATGATTGACAATGTGACTTTTAAGAAGTGGATATCTGTAGATAGATGCAATATGGAGACATTAATTAAACCAGCAGAGGACTTCTTTGAAGAATTTTCAAACGACTTGATTAAATTAAAATCTCATTCTTTTTACACTCACATGCAAAAAGAATACTACAATGAGGTAAAAGACAATTTAAAAAAGGGGGAAGCACTAATCACATGCGACTTCGCTGAAAATTATTCATTTATTTTGCAGGATGAAGTGCAGTCCTATCATTGGACAAATAGCCAGGCAACCCTAAATCCTTTTGTAATATATTACAAAACTCATGAGGGAAAACTGGGTCATTTAAATTATATATTTATTTCAGACTGTTTGGTACACAACACTGTGGCATTTCATCTTTTTTTAAGCCACCTTATGCCTGAACTAAAGAGGCAAATTGATAATTTAGACAAAATTATCTATTTTCAGACGGCTGTGCCGCACAGTATAAAAATAAAAAAAATTTTGTTAATATTGCGTACCATCTCGAGGAATTTAAAATTAAAGCAGAATGGAATTTTTTTGCCACCTCCCATGGGAAGAGTGCATGCGATGGACTGGGAGGCACCGTAAAAAGGTTGGCTGCTAAAGCAAGTCTGCAGAGACCATATAATGAACAGATTATGACCCCCGTAGATCTTTTTAAATTTGCAACAGAAAACATTCCTGGTATAACATTTAAATATTGTTCATTAAATGACTACCAGCAACATGAAAAGTTTTTGGAAAAAAGATACCTGGAAGCACAATCGATACCTGGGACTCAAAAATTGCACTCGATTATCCCCCTCAGTAATGAAAAAATTATTACAAAACCATTTTCACTAAGTAAAGAGGAAAATATTCAATGTCTTTTTGCAACCTGTGGTTTGTCAAACACAGAAATTGAAAACATAGATCAAAATTCTCTTTTAAGACAGGTCAACCCAAATACTGCCACTGGTAGGACATATACACTAACTGCAGAAGAAATGACAGATTCCTCAAATATTTTACAAAAAAAATTAGCAACCTAAATATTTTTTATTGTAAATTTTCTATTATTCTTACTTTTCATTTTTTTGTTATACCCATATTAGGTAAATTAGCCCTGTATTAAATATCTTATTATTGTATGACTCCATTATTTCTCCATCCTAAAATTTTCCAAAAATTTTAAAAAAACATTGAAAAAAAAAGAAATATTTTTTTGAAAAAAATTAAAAAATGTGTTTTTGAGATTTTTCAAAAAAAAAAATTTTTTTAATTAAGAAAAAAATAATTAAACAAACTATATTGTGTCACACATCTTTAAAAAGGTCTTTAAAAACCCTTCAAAATGAGCTATCACTCGCTTCTATAGGATCAATAGTTTTTGAGATATTACTATTTTTGTAAGTGTCTGTCAAGGACATATTTGTCAATTTCTTGATTTTCAAAAATCAATAAAACAAAAACCGCTTATCCAAAAAATTTGATTTTTTAAATTTTTGAGTTTTTTGATAAGACGAATAAGTGTACCAAAAATTATCAAAATCGGAGATGGTCAAAACTATTGCCTGGTTGACTTGATATGGTTTGACCCTATACCATCTTACACAAAATGAGACATGGTTCCAGGGCCTTAATGCTAATAACTTAAAAATGTCAATTTAGGTGCTTGGCACCTTGTTACTCAAGTTTTAATGCATAATGCTTTTGAGATATGTATGTGCACAAACTTGTGAACAACTCAAACAAAAGAAAAAAATATTAATGATAAAGGCAGATTCATAGTTCTGTAAGATAAGCAGTGCATAAGACACAAGGAAAATAAACAATAGCAAACGTACTTATACTGATCTTATTATTATTTTCCTTGTATCTTTTACTGCATACCTCATACTGCTTACCTTACGGAATTTTGAATCTGCCTTAAGGGTTGATTCATGATGCCAACGAATATGATGAGGTGTGCAAGTTTTTTACCCTATAAAAACGAGCGCAGCCTGAATTGACCTTAAACGGACCCTAAAAATCATACCCCAGTGCTTTGTCTCCACAAACACCACAAATTTTTGTGTCCACTTTCTCCTTCATGATTTTCATACACTACGTGATTTCATTAATGAAAACTCATTGTAAAATTTAATAATAACCCTACAGTTTGATAACGTGCTAATCAAAGTTGAAAAACAAATTTTATAAATATTTCGAACTTAATTCGACCTTGACCTCTCAGCTGATTGTCAAGTTCTTCTTTTTGTTTGACACTTCTTTTTTCTGGTGGTTATTTAGCCAAGTTACAGTGGAAATTGCTTAAATAGCTATTGAGTAACTGGAAATATTTGCTTTTTTAATTATTTTTGTTCAATTTTACAGCGATTCTCATTAAATGCGCTGTGAAATTGCAAAAGATTATAATATAACTTTTAAATTTCCCGGAGATAGTTTAAATAAAAGAACTACAAAACGCAATTCATATTAGTAAACTGTTTCCTTGTTCTAGACTGTGGCTAAAGTTCATGACATTACAAAGTTGGGTTATGTTTGTTTGTTTACGTTGCATTTGGGAATTTTCCAAAACAAAAAATGGGCGTTAAAGATTTGCCCGTGGTGAGTGGCGCCTTAGATGAAGAATTCTACCAAACTTACCTAAACTCCGATATCAAATCCATATTATCACAATCCTTGTCAGTGACTGAGCATGTCAAAAAACTGGGAGAAGGTATAGAAGCCCTGAACAAGGAACTACAGAGTCAAGTGTTGGAACACCACGACGATTTGCTGAAACAAGCCAGCCACGCGACCAAACTCGAAAATGTTCTTAACGCCATTAATATTCACATACAAAACATATTTGCCAATGCTGAACGACTAAAATCACAAATTACTGTACCCTATGAAGCTTTGGAGACGCACACTAAAGTTCTTAAAAACCTATATTCTGCTAGTCATATTTTGAGACAGTTAAGCAGGCTGCAACAACTAAGTAAGAGACTTTCAAACACGAATGACCCTGTGCAAAAAGCAGCCATCCTTCTAGAGTTGGAGCAGCTAGCTACTGATCCAGAACTGAACGATATTGATGCAGTAACCACAGAACTAAGAAAAATTCGTATCCAGCGACAGAATGTTGTAAAAATTGCCTCAGGATCTTTGCACCAAGGAATTTTAAATGAAAACTTTATTCAAACCTCTACTGCTTTACAGGTATTCCTAAACTTGGGCACTATTACTTCAACAATTGAGAATTTAACCAAACAAAGTTTAGAAGAATGTCGAGAAGTAATAAGTATGTGTCTGAAAGTTGGTGCAGTTACTATGACCAAAAACAAAGCTGGTCCTGGACGAGTATTACTTACCACTTCTCAAGATTTTCGTAACAAAATGTGGATGGAATTAGACAAAAGTTTTTCAGAAGATGTTTATAACTCCTGCAAACAGATGAAGTTTTTATTTACAGCTTTAGAAGAAATGCGTTTGAAGAATATAGACCAAAATATGCCCACCAAATTTTGGAAAAATATCGGGGAAATCATCCAGAAAGAGATTACCCAGTCCTCTGGAGCAGTCCAGCAAGCTTTAGAAGAGGATTATCCAAAATTATTAAAAATGTTTTGTGAAATTATCAAAAAACTAAATTTTGAACAATTTAAGTTTGATTCTACAATTTTAAAGAAACTGGAAAATTCTTATTTATCAAATTCTTTAAACAGAATGCTTGAGCCAACTCAGTCAATGTTTGGAACCGAACATACAGTTCCAAGCCATGATGAAATTGACAACTTGATAAGAACTGTAAGCAATGAACTAAGTGTTGCATTAGTAGAAGAATATCTAAGTGAGCATATTTCAAAAAATGTTTCCAAATGCATAAAATTGTTTGCAGTAAAAATGGAGCAACAAATTGATAACAGCCCAGATGCAGCTCAAGTCATAGCTGGTAATCCAAATGCTGTCCAACAGAAAAACTTGCTTTATTCTAATTTGCTTTATTACATGCATCAGCAAATGTATCGGATGTTGTCTAACATGAAAGGAAGTTTATCTGAAAGTGGAGTAAAAATAATTGAAGATAGTCTAAAGTTGCTTGAAACATTGTCTGGCACTATAATTCAACCTTTAGTATTATCTATAAATTCAGTTGTAGAGACTATAGTAATTACAATGCATTTGGAAAAAGATTGGACGAAAACACAAATGTCTGCAAGCAAACTTCAATCTGCTAGCCCTTACATGAGAGAACTGAGTCAATTTTTGAACAGAGTATACAATACATACCTTATTAATTTTCAAAATAAGGAAATGTTGTCTCAAAAATGTAATGAAATTGCATTAAGATGCATAGAACTATTTATTCGGCATGCAGTTATCTTGCGTCCAATCGCCCAAGGGGGTCGGCAGAAATTACAAAGCGATTGTAACCATCTTGAGCAGTCTCTAAAAGTCATCTGCTCAAATTTAGCCAATTTAGGAAGGCCATACAGAATTCTAAAATCCCTAAGTACATTGCTGACCCTAACTCCAGAGGAGATTGCATTGGGCCAAGCTTCTGGAAGTGCCATTCCAAATAGTACAATTTTATTATTGTTATTTTCTTATGCTGGACCCGACCTCTCAAGCCCTCATCAAAACACAGGATGGTCACTGCAAAAATTATCTTCTTGGTTGGATGATCACCCCAATGAGTCAGAAAGGCTTGATCTAATAGCGGGGGCGTTGCAAAAATATGAAGCATATACAAGACAAAATGATACTGCTAGTTATGATCCAGTCTATCCAGTTATGTCTTTGTTGCTTGAGAAAGCTTTGAAAAACTGTAATATGTAAATAATATGTATTTTTTATGTAATGTAGTACAGTTACAGTTCTTTCTTGTTTTTTAGAAATAAATTCCATAAGAATATGTAGTACCTACTTGTAAATAAATATACTTTTAAAATTAGGTTCAATAAAATAGTTCAAATAAAAATGTGTAAAATTGTTTTTTTTTTTTGAAGAAAAAATTGTTAAACTTATCTCTCGACCTATCTAGAATAAAATAAATTTTTACTTTATCACTGTATATTCGGGAACCACTTTTTGCACAAAATTCATAACTTTGCCCTTTCTTCAGGCACATTAAAGACATAATGTTCATATACACTCGTCTTTCTGTCCACTTTTTCTCTCAAAAAAAGGCACAAAAAATAAAGTAATCGGGTTATGTCTATTGTTTTGATCCAACTTCTTTTGCCGTCAAAATTGACGGGGCAAGAAAAAGCGGCCAGAGATTTGGGGCACAAATCAAACATGCAAATGCCGGCGGGAACGTGATCCGGTTTTAACTCGAACATGCAAATCTTTTTTTTAGACAAATTAATATGTAACTTTATTTTATTTTATAATGATCTTGCTAAAGCAATAGCATCCACTGATTTTGTTCAATTTGTAGACGATATAACAACACACTACATAAAGCCATACTATATACTCGACCGACTTAATGTCGTATCTGCAAGAGCTCTCTCATCAGTTAAAGAAATAGACTCAGTCTAAATGAGGATAAAACTGAACATACGATTTTTAAAGATGCTCGTGCGTTATTGATGAAGGGATACTCGTGCGTTTTTTGGGGATCTATTTGGATACAAAGTATACAATAGCTTTTTTTTTGTTCGTTTTTACTCACATAATGTTCCTTGATTGTTAACTTGTTAAACCCTTTTTTTCTTGTTTTTTAATAGTTGATTTTGGTTCAACATGCCTCACATTTGTGTTTATTTAGTTTTAACTCTGTTTTTGTTTGATATGGTATGTTCCTGTGTTTTAACTATTGTATATACAAGTATGTCATATATAGCACCAATAAAGGAATTTGAATTTTCTATGGTCTTAAGCTTATATTCATTAAATCAGTGGCGTACGCTGTAGGGGAGGCTTGAGTAACAGAAGTCTCAGATTACCATTTTTTTGGTGATTTTTTGGGGGGGGGGGCTTCAACCCTTAAGCCCCCCTCCTTCGTACGCCGGTTATTAAATAGGAGATAAAAAATAAAAATAGAGTATTCGCTAGTTGAAAAATTAAACATTGTAAGGTTTTTTGTCCTATGTTTCTAAAGACGATCTTTTTCATTTTAGCACTTTTTTAGCAACATTTCCTCTTCTAATGCCAGCCTTTGTTTGACTGCTTTTAATTTTTACACATAAAAACAGCAATCAAAGGAAAAATTGCAACTTTATTATTTTCAGTATTTTAAGCAATACTAAAATTTCGACGATTTTAGTAAAACGACAAGAAAATTATGTACCCACCCTTACAATGACAGAGTTTTCCAACCGGCGAATACTCTGAAACTAGATTCAAGTGTAAATTATTATTATTTGGTCACTTATTATAATAGCTAAATGAACTAAAATCGCTTATTTTGTAGATAAAATCAATCTTTAGAATGTATTATGACACTTTCATAACAAATAAAAACTGATTGCCACTTATTTTAAGCAAAACTAAATCCACATTCTGTAAGTGTAATATAGTAATCACAAATTACAGTTTTAGAATACCTACTTAATTATATATATTTTATTACATGCTTAATTTTAAGGTACTTATGAAAGAGAGGTGGCGAAGGGTATATTTTAATTGTAACATTGTCAAAAATCAAGTATCACTTAGTTTTTTTACACATAAGGGAGTTTTTGGGTCTTTGACACGTTGTAGTGATTACTGCGTTTGCGCAATAGCTAACTGTCACATATTAGCACCAATAAAAGGCGATTTTCAGCCTGAAATGATTCTTAATTGGTTTTTAACCAAAGTAGTGGAAATTGTGACTTTAACAAACAAACATTAAGTGACGGTTTTAAATGTATTCAAAAAACTTAAAATTTTAATTCGCCCCAAAAATTCCCTATAATAGATGTTTTTGTTTCTTACCTTAATTTAAGAAGGGAGAAATCAATATCACAAAAATCTTATATTTACATCACGAAAACCTTCTCCACTTTCTTGTAGGGGAACACCTCCTTAGTCTTTGGGCAAATCACCTGTCCGTTGTTATCTTTTGCCATTACTTGAAGAGCCTAAAATTATAAAAAGTTTTAGTCATGTAGACCCAGGGCAACAAATCCTTTATTTTAAAATAAAAGGGTTCGCCATAAAAGGTTTACCTACGACCCACGAATAATACTAATTTTAGGATAATAATAAAGCTTAGACGTAAACCACAAGATGGCGTGACAAGCGATGAAACTTTATTTTATAAGAACACTAATTGACGCAAAAATGTGAATTATTTTTCTATATTTTTAAGACAATAAATTTTAGTAACTATCCAAAAATAAGTCCCGTGAAATTGACATATTACGCATTTTAAGACAAAAAACTTTGTTTTTAAAAAGATATATGAGAAGTCCCTCAGGACGTCATTGAAACTTCAGGTTATGAAGGTTGTCGACTTAAAGAGTGTTCGCATGTTTGATATTTTTAATAATTTCTGGTATTTATGAAATATTTATTCTCTATATTTTTAGGTGCCATGCTTCACCTTGTTGAGGAACATCTACCGCCGGGAGTGGAAATTCTATATAGATTCGCCTACTTAACCTAGGCAGACTGCGAGCAAAAACTAAGGTCTCGACAACCTCGGTAATCGAACTGCAATACGCCGATGACAACGTCGTAATGGTCGATACAGAGGAAGGTCTACAACTGGTAATCAACGCATTTAACCAAGCCTACAAAAGCATTGGCCTAGAGGTCAATCTTGCCAAAACGCAAATTCTTCACCAACCAGAACCAGGTATGAATCCCCAAGCTCTAAACATTTTCATAAATGGCCATCCTCTGCAGAACGTGGAACATTACCCATACCTTGGGAGCCACCTATCATCAAACGCAACTATTGATGCAGAAACACAGCATCGCCTACAATGTGCTAGCGCAGCGTTCGGACGGCTTTCGGAGAGAGTCTTCAACAATCACGACATCAATGCGGAGACCAAGCTTCGTGTCTACAACACAGTTATAATATCAACTCTAACATACGGATGCGAAACGTGGACCACCTACAAAAGGCATATCAAACGACTAGAAAAATATCACCAAAGTTGTTTAAGACGAATACTGAGAATCAAATGGCAAGACCGACGAACAAACATAAGTGTTTTAGAAGAAGCCAGAACAACTAGTATAGAAGCCCTTATCTTCAAGCACCAGCTTCGTTGGACTGGTCACATTATCCGCATGCCTGAAACACGTCTCCCAAAGCAGATATTTTATGGACAACTGAAGGAGGGAAAGAGAAATCAAGGTGGTCAACAAAAAAGGTACAAGGACGTTCTCAAAGGCAATATGATGAAGGGTCACATCGATATAAACAACTTTGAGACCACGGCAAACGATAGGACTACATGGCGCCGAACAGTCCATGTAGGAACATAAACTTTTGAAGAGCAACGACGTAGACTAGAAACGGAAAAGAGAGAACGTAGAAAGGAGCGACAAAATGGAAGAATGGATGACCAACAACACCCGGCTGCTGCCGGAGACTGGGTGCCTGCGGCTCGCGTCTCAAATTTCCTCTTCGCGTTTAATGAATGATGGCCATGCTTGCCATGTAAACTACTATTTTCTTAGAAATAATTACAAGTTGCCAAGCAATCCGGTTACTCGTTTTCAATTTTTCTTCGCAGATTAAACCAAGACATGACTTCTTCGTCCGACACCTTCAATATAACGCTATGTGTCTTATATCGTTGGTTAATAGATGAATAGAAATTTCATACAACTAATAAATTAATAATTTTGACCTGCTTGACTGCTGTGGGACCCCAAATAAGAAAGATTCTCGTGAATTCGCGATTTGGCGCTGTGCAGGGTGTTGACCAAATTCTTAGGAAATAAAAAAGCAGAAAATTATATAGACATTGCAAACAAACTTCTACAATCATATGAAAATCTGGGATGTAATTTCCTTAAAAATAATCTTTGAAGAAGAAGAAAAAAATGCATGCAAAAAATATACCAAGGGAAGTGGAATGTTTCAATTTTCAATGTTGGACGCTTTGTCGAGAGGAACCAGAGGCTGTGTATAAGAGAAACTTAAAAAGACATAAGAAAAGTTGAGTGAGTTGAGTTTAATTGGTCATTATTTTAATTAGCTACAAGTTAATTAGATTAATCATTAAGAATAGTAGTTCTTATAATATGTAAGAGATGTGGTAGTTTATGAAACCCGAATTATTAGCTAAAAACAATGTCATACTACAATTTTCAAATGGCGTGTCTATGCAATAAATGGCAATAAAATATTGTGGTCTTATTTTTATCTACGACCTAAGAAAATTTTTCAATAAGCATTTTGGCTCTATTTCAGTCATAAACAATCGAAAAACTCTATTTTTAAACACGACCTTTAAAAAAAAATTATTGCCTAGTGTAATGATCATCAATAAGCATTTCCTTGTCTTTATATCACTCTCTAGTAATTAAATAAAGTTTGTGGCGGATTTATAATGTTGAAACTACTTTTTTTATACCTTCATCAAAAAACTTTTTTTTTCATCACGGGCGCAAAAAAAGATTGCTGTCCGTTTTTTTTACCCAAAATTAAAGAGAAATAGCGGAAAATAGTAATATTCAAAAAATCTAATTATTCTTGCCTAAAAATTAGGCCATTTCCGCCAGTTTTCACCAAGTATTTACGAAAAATCATTTAAAAACATAGAAACAGTATCAAACTGTCAAATATTAAAATGTCGCAACAATGAACGTCACCGAGTAAAAAGGCAGATCGCTATGGAAACCATTATTATTTCATTTCCAAAAGAAATTCAAAGTTTACCGTTTAAAAAATTTAAAATAAAGATAAAATAATTCTTTTTTTAAACTCCATAGTAGAAGCAATTTTAAAAAGACAATAAAAATAAGAAGTGTCTGTTAATTTGTTTAAATTAACATTTAAAAAAATTGTTTGCTCGGCTTTTTAAATACCTCACTGCGCTCGTTATTTAAAGCAACGCTTGTAAAAAAAGCACTATTTTAGCCACTAGTTGTTAAAACTACTATTTTGGGTTTTTCGCCACTAAGTTAAGGATTTTTTTTCAAAAAATACCACTGCGTTTGTCAGTGAATTTTAAATAAATAATGCCTAATCCTAACTAGAATCTAAGTACTTATCTGACGTTTCGGCAGAAACGCTACTGCCGTTATCAAAGAAATTATTCTTTCAAGAACTTTTTTTAGACTTTTTATGAACATATGTCTGTTGACTGATAAAATATTGCAAAAAATTAACACTTGACTTAGTGGCGCAAAACCCAAAAAAGTAGTTTCAGCAAAACCGCCGCGCCGTAGGCATCAAAAATCACCTCAATACTAACAAATAGCTGTTCAAAACCCGTGGCCGATATTCGTTTTTATTTTAAACAAAAAAAGCATTAAAAATAAACGCCGAAGAATCTCAGTAAGTATAGCTAAAAACAGGGACGGCAATCTATAACAGTTCCTGCTAATAATTTTAAAAAAATGGGTACCTTAGTTATAGTGCCTTCTTTATACACTGTTTTCCAACGAAAACGAAACAGTAGCTTTTTTACCCATTTAGAGTCTGATTTTGGACAAATCCTCAAACACGTCGACTTTTTATTCGAGAGGCACATTTTTAGAAGTGTGCAAATTTTAAAAACCTAGCGATTAGTTTTGGAGTAAATATCTCTTTATAATAAATTGTTTACTTCCTAACAAACCTTGGTTTGAATTTTGATATTTGAAAATTTTTGATCACAGAATATTGAATAAATAAATATATTTATTTTAAGTTTATGTAAGATTGATTCAACTCCTCCCAGCACTGTTTATCTTGGAGACTCAGTCTTCTCCATAAAACGTAGATGAAAACAGGCAGAGATCTGCCACTATACCAATTCCCCGCTCATCCCTGAGAGAGCCCAAAAATTTAGAACCACTTTCGAGGAGTTTAAAACTTTACAAGGCCTCTCAGAGGGTTGTTGGAGAACAAGGCATATTACGATGTAAGCGAGTTTTGTATTTTGCTTATGCTTTTTGTATTGTCTTTCATCATGTAGAATATATTTATTTTAAATATTTTTTTTTAGTCTGTCTTTATATTTAATATTTTTTTATATAATTATGTATAGATTTATCTAACTCATTTTCAACGAGATTATTATACTGTTCACAATCTTACATGATAATAAAAACATTTCAACTTCAAATGGTTTTATTAGCACTGCCCCAGATTGAAATTAAGTATTGGATTTTTGAGTAAAAAAAATCATATTACATAAATGTTTTTTTATTTTTTTTTTAATAAAGTAAGCTTCAATTGTACTGGAATTTGTTAAACCAATTTTTTATCCGAACCTTATTTCTTCAAACCCGCTTAATAACAAATTCAAAATTTATAAGACAAGTTTTTAATCGAACCATTGTTCATCAAACTCATTCAATATCAAACTTGTAATTGGTAAAACTATTTTTAATCAAACCCGGAATATCAAACCATTATTTTTCAAAACCGGAATTCGTGAGACCCGTTGTTTATCAGAAATTTGTTATTAACTGGAATGCAAGTGACATCTATAAACAAACTATTGAACGCTGCCTGTACAAGTATGCTCGCGTAGCATCGACAAATGCATCGAAACGCCGCGGCACCTGCTTGTACGCCTCCCGTTCATGTATTATTGGCGAATGCGCAATCAATTTAGCAGAAATTTCTGATATACAACAAATCCTACGAATTCCGGTTTTGAAAAATTCCGCGTTTTATTAAAAATGGATTTTACAAATTACGAGTTTGATATTAAACGAGTTTGATGAACAATGGATCGATTAAAAACGGGTCTTATAAATTTCAAGTTTGTTATTGAATGGGATTGAAGAATAAGGTTCGGATACAAAATTGGTTTAACGAGTTTCTATAGCCCAATGAACATTTTTGTCTATATAGAAGTTACAGCAAATAATATAAAATCATAAAATAACCAAAAGTTATATTATTTAGTGTTGGTAATAATTTTATAACTCTATTATATCTCTTAAATGAGTAAAAAAGACTTGAAAAACAACTGACCAACACCAGCTTATAAAAATGTATGGTACATAGTAATGGATAGAAAAACAACATATAGATTTTATAAAACTTCCTTATGAACCTTCAAGTCTAGATATTATTATAAAAAGGTTTTACAACTGTTCTAACAATACTACATAACAAATTAAAGGTTTTTATCGATTTAGAAATATAAATTTTCCATCTTTCTTCCCTTTGCTTGTTGTGTATTATTCTTTTTCTTTTTAAAATAAAAAATTTATAAAATGCTGTTTACCAATCTTCTAAAATAAATTCAAATGGAAGTGAGATAAGTTGAAGCAGGAATATGAATATTTATAAAATTATAAAAGCTATTTTCCCAGTCATCCTACTCTGATAATCAGCTGCGGTCACATGTTTTTTGCTTTCTGGGAAAAATATTGAATTTTGTTCTTAACCCTAAACAAGCAATATTTCGATTAAAGCACATGTTGAAACCCCATAAATAACGTTTTTATTTTGGTCAAAAACCTATTGTTGGAATCCAAAATGGCGAAAATTTACGACAATTCTATAAAAAAAAAAACAATACAATTATACCACTGTTTACATCTTTCAACACTTTTTTATCAACGTTTTAAAACATGATGCTAGTTGAAACAAAAGGCTGCAGATAGCGCAGTGTTGAACACTGAAGGTCCGTTTCTGCGAGCTCAACATAGTTAGCACTGTTCTCTTTTCCTAAATATATTCGTCTGAGAGAGGTCCAGCATACTACACATAGCAGGAAAAATACCCGCCTGCACACCCTTCAACCCCACATAACTGTCAGAGGTAACTATCTCAAGACGGGTCGAAGGGTGTACAGGCAGGTATTTCCCTGGTATGCTAGATCTCTCTCAGACGAATGCATTTAGAAAAAGAGGATAATAGTAACTATGTCAAACTCGCAGAAACAGACCTTGAGGCTGCGTTCCGTCGCGTCGTAAGGTAATGTGTTCACAATTGCCGCCGACCAGCCGTGCGAACTGTATGCACCGTGAATTGAAGTTTCACGGTGCAATTTTGCGAACTTAACACGGTTACTATATTGTTCTCTTTTTCTAAAACCCGGTTCCCATCTATGGGTTTCTTATGCGTGGGCTCCCCGAATATAAACACGGATCACGTAGTCTAAGCGAGATTTGCCTATACAAGGTCATATCGGTCCACGTGATGAGTTTTTTGAGTCAGGGTGGCCGCGCATGGGAAACGCTGGTCGGAACCAGGTGTAGAATGCATTCGATCCCGATATCTGTCATCGAAAACTATCTCAAGAAGATTTGGATCTCTTATGTCTCTCCTCAGATTGATGTAATTAAAACCAGATAATGATAGTATGGTATCTCACAAAAACGCGCCTTTTGATGTCGCAAAAACGCACCTTTTAAGTCGCAAAAACGAGCCTTTTGATGTCACAAAATTATCCTCAAAAATCTTGTTTGTTTTGTTATAAATTAAAATTGTTTTTTTGTTGTAAAAACAGTGGTATTATAACCACTATACAAAGAAATTAATACAAACATTATAGAAAGAATGGGCAATAAAGGTTTATGAATGAGTTCATAAGAATATTACATGCACCAATTTATATAAAAGTGTCTCTTTGTTGTTGGTTAATTAAGTTTTTATAAGTGAGTTGATAGCAACATTTTAAAAACCAATCTATATATCTTTAATTGATAGTTACTTACGGTTTTATAGATGAGTTAACAGAAAGATTTCAAAAACCAATTTATATAACTTTTGTCACTGATGACTTATATTTTTATAAATATGTTGGTGGAAACATTGTTAACACCAATTTATATAACATTTGTTACCGATGACTTTAATTTTTATAAAGATGTCCGTGGAAATATTGTTAACGCCAGTTTTATGTTACCTTAGGGTACCATCAATTTAGAACCTTTAATAAAACAAATATACAAACTCAATTCCTGTAGGAAGCCTCTAAATACCCTAGGGCATTAATGGAACCCTCTTTATAATAATTATATAAATTTTTGTCACCAGAGGTTTCTGAAAATGCTCATTGGGTAGTGAATGATTTTATGAACTTTCTTTTATTTAACGGGTTTGATTTTTCACATTCTGATAAACCGTGGACGTCCAAAATTACTAAACGTCAGATCGAAAATCCTCGGCGACAGTTGACGTCAATTGGATCTATATAAACTTCACATCGTACTCAATACCTATTGAAAAGATTGTCATATTTTTCTTTAAAGGAGCATGTTCTCTGTTCCGAAAAAGAGTCTTATATATAAAAGAACAAGATGCTTGATTTTCGATACGTATTAAACACGATGTGAAAACATACTATATGATTTATTGGTTGAAATTCAAGAAGCACTCGACTGAATACTGACCTGTTCTCCATAAACGTGTCCATTTGGCAACACCATGGGCTGGTTGTTCTCATTCAACGGCAACCCGGTGATATGACAATAGAGTCGCGACTGCGAGCAATGGGCAAAGGGCAAATGGTCGGCTAATTTGTTCATGTCCTCTTGACAGACTGGGCAGCCCGGGTTACGATTTCCGTCTCGGTCCGAGTAACAGTGAGTGTGAAATGAGTTAAGGAAACTATTACAACAGGCGTACACTTTTCTCCACTTATTTGGTATTTCCTAGTTCGGTTTTAATAAAATTTTTATTTAGTACAAAATAAAGATAAATGGGAAAGAATTTGACTATATGTTAGTCCTGAACATATTTTTAGCTATCCATCCATGCAGCTATTATGGATCGTCAAAAAATTTTTGTAACCTTGAATGAAAAAAGAGTACATTATAAACCTAGGGGCTAAAATGGTAGTTTTTATCCCGAGGAGAAAATGAAGGAGGGCTGCAATTCGATGAGGGATAAAAATACACTATTTTTTTGCACTTTTCGGATTTGTTTTGCTTTTTCTTAAAAAATATTTTTGATTTTTACGTCTCATTCACTATGGAATGGTACGCACGTAAAACATAATTTCTTGCATGCAATCTATATTTTAGTTCATGGGGACGAAAAGTATCATTTTAGGCCCTCATTTGTGCAAAAACATTTTTTAACGTTCGGTGTTTTAACCTTGTCAATTTCTATTTGGGGACCTTTTGCACCTCTTATGAAAAATCTCCGTTGGGTGACTTTAGCGCTTACTACTGTTTTTATATTTATATTTTTAGCTTTTTTTTTGTTTTGGTTTTTCACAATTTGTTAGTGCCAATTTTTTGACTTTTTCTTTTAAATTTGTTTGTTGTATTTCATTTATTCAAAAGATAGGTGTTGAATTTTATTTTTATATTTTAGATGTTCTAGTTTTAACAATTTTTGATAAACTTTTTAAATTTCTTATGTTTCTTTTATCTTTTATCATAATTATTATACTTTTTTTGTTTTTACGACTTTTAAAATTTGTTTTTAGATTTGTTAATGCTTTTTTTTAATGCTAAATATTGTTATTTATAAGACATTGTGACATTATTTTTGTAAAATTTTTGACTTGTGTAAGTGCGTAAGCATTATTAGCACCAATAAAGAATCTATCTATCTATCTTATTAACGCGTTGTGACGTATAACATCACGATATTTCTACAGCAGGCTGCTTTGGTCCAATAATCTCTTGCGTTCACATATCTCATTCTGTTGTTTTATGGCCTAGTTTGATTATTAAAAACTCTATCTATGGAACTCTAGCCAAAGAAAAGTATTAAACAAAAATTGGCACTTATATATAACATCAAATAGAATACACAACTTTGCATTCAAAAATAAATTTTAAAATTTTGTTGTTTAGTGACAGCAGCCATGTCAATTACAAAGGGATACCGTATTCACCGTTATTACCTAGTAATGCTTGCCCGAAATAAGTGATAAAGTAAAATGACGTCGAAACTACACCTGCAAAAGGTCTCCATTTAATTCATAAAGCGTTGAAGATTTTCTTTCCGACAAACGTAACCCTGAGTTCCTACAGGCAGCGCTAAAAAATCAAAATTTGCGTATAACAAAAAGGATATGGCGTCTTCAGCGCAGACAGGCCAGCTTGCAAAGCTACAGTGAAAACTGATTGAGAAGCTAACTGGAACAATCGATAATTCTCTTGACGGAACTGCGCAATTAGACTGTCCCATCTTGATTCTTCTAACAAGGCTGCATAGGGGGAGATTGCTGAAAAAAACGGACATGTTATAATCCTCTTAAGTTCAATCAGCTGTTTTTTGTCAATGTGTAATAAACAAAAGCTCTGACAAAAAAGGTAATAGTAGCTACGTTCGGTATATAGATCCGATCAATCAGACTGCTCCAAATCGTTCGGCAATTCGTAGCGGAGGTAGGGGAGGTAAATCTGGCGCGTTTGTTTAATGAATCCAGATCAATCGGAGCTAGATCGCTCTGCTCTGAATTTTAGATGGATTTTCCAGATTAATCTAAACTTTTAGGGTTGTTTTTATTTATTTTTAGTTTTGTCTTGGAACTTTTTTGGATTTTAAGAAAAAGTAGTGGAAAATCAAAACCATTTAAGTACGTTTTATGTAAGCTGCAGTCAGACATAATATAGATTGAAGACAATTGCGCCATCGGCAACGACTGGCGCGAGCTTTTTGAATCGAAAGCTGAGGTGTGATTTATAAACTGGAGTTGAGTTGAGTGGCACATTCTGAAATGTTCTTTAAATTGCCTGTCTCTTAATCGTGGAGCTTTTTCTCCAGCAAAGTCAAAGAGCTATTACAGTCTTCTGAACAGTTAACCTTGTCATCATTGCTATACAAACACAAAAAATGAGTCAACAGGAGGAGAATGAAAATATGTAAGTATTGTTTATAATTTTTGGATTACCATTTTTGTGTTTATTACTTTGAGAGCTTTTTTGGTATAAAAGCTACATGCAGTCTAGAGTTGCTGCAACGTAAAAAGTCCAGTTATATTAAAGTTTTAATGCATAATGCCTAATGCTTTTTTGATTTCTATTTTTCTTTAAAAAGTAGAGAGAGAAGAAAAAATTGTGCGTTGGGCATTAGCCATTAAATCTTGAGTAAATAGGCCTTAAGCCATAAGACATAAGCAGTAAGAACTAAAAAGCATTAATTTTTTGCTTACTTCTGTGAACTATAATCATCAACATTGATAAGCCATAGTTCATTTTCCTTGCGTCTTATGGCTTACTTTTTATGGTGCAGCAACTCGAGACTGCAGCTTAACCTAAAAAGTCAGTCAAGGTAAAATTTAAGACAAGAAGAAAGTTGTAATTTTCTCTTGCTAAAATACAGTTCTTTGGGTTAAATTGTTGTTTCACTAACTCTACACCCAACCAAACAAGTACTATTGTTTTCTTACGATTGTATTATTCTTTTTTTACAGTTTCAAACAAAAAAACTTCCCAAGTCATAAGAAAAATGATAGGCAAGGTATTCAAGGAATAACTTGCATATTGCCACCACAGTGTAGCTACACGGGACCAAAGAATAGCTTGAAACGCATCGGGATTTCTACAAGTTGGTTTATTAATTGGAGGTAAATAATATATTTTTCATTACTCAAAGTCTTCTGTAAAAATACAGGTTGTGTTTATTTTGTAGTAGAAATAATCCTAAAACTAGTGGCTTAATTGATTTTTTTATATCACTTTTTATAACTGAGAATTTTAATTAATAAATAAATATAATTAATATTAAGTTTAATCAATAAAACAGATATTACATAACTAAGTAAAATTTGATATTATACAATACATACACTTATTTTTTTTAAATACAGAACTTACAATTAAAACTGCAAGAGCTAGCCTACAACATTAAAAATAAAATTGCAAAGGATAACCCACAGCATTAAAAAAGTTAAGTCTAAACATATTTGGACACTAGAGCTACAGCTTAATTAAATGAAAGTTAATTAAAAAAAAACCACCAAAGTCACACAAAGATTTCCGTTCCACAGACCTAGTAACATTTTCTGAAAAAATGACTATGCAGTAAACGTAAAGTTTGTATCTTTAACTACCTATACTTATGAACCTAGTATAGTATAGTATATAGATAGAAAAAATTGTCTGCCCTCTCCTCCTATTTGAAAAAATTGAATAGGTGCACACGCTCCATAGGAAATTGGAAGGGGTTCTTTCTAGGCCTTTTTATGTAAAATAAATTCTTGAGTCTCTATAGTTTTATCAGAATAATGTCCATCATAACTAAGAAGAATAAAAAATATGTGACATATTTTGTGAAACTGATTCTTAATAAAAAATGTAATTTGTAAAATCCTTTTTTTTTGCATTGTTTCAGATATAGCTTGATCATGATTCAGCCTGCAGCAGGGTGATGAGTTCTGGAAAACTGCAATGGACTTTTCTAGTGTGTTTGTTAAATGATATTTTTTCTACACCAAATCAAATTACCTGTACTAATTTTAAAGAATAAAAAAATTATATAAATTTCTGTTCCTTATTATTGCAAATTGGACCGCAACTTGGTTTGACTTGTCAAAGCACTTGTGTAATACTTACCAATAAAGAAAGTAAACTAAACTTTCAATTTAATTGTAGTTTAGAATGTGCTTTCATAATAAACTAAGGTATCACATTCTAAACATCAATCAAATTTAAACTAGGTTTAACATTGCGGTGCAATATGCAATGAATATTTGTATAAATCACTACATTTAATCCACATGGCAGCTTATGACTAGTCTATGATACAAAAGTGGTAAAATCTGAATGGCCGAATGCGGTAATCCCCTGTGGCTGATGTTTGGAATGAAGGCAGCACGCCCCCGCCCCAGCGCGCCGCTTCGGCGGGTACCCTCGGCCCGAATCCGTCACTTCGCAAAGTCTTCAGTTTGCCGATTTAGGCCCATGGGGATTTGGTTTATTGGGTAATCTTCAAACATTATTTGTTGTCCGTGCACTACAGCACAAATAGCCTCTAAAGCCATATTATTCATGGTACCTTTCAGGCTCAAAAACCCAGCAACCGACAAAAAAATAAATACATTTAAACAAAAAAAAATAGGCTAGAAAGTTTAAATCTGAACCCGTTCGGTAATGCGACTTGCTCGGATTAATCGACGATCAGCTGATCAAAAATCCGTCTGATCTGCGATCTATATACCGAACTTAGCTAGTATCTATCTATTTAAGTAATTGTGAATTACAAGAACAGCGCATAGACAAGTCTGCTTGCTGGTTTCTACACTTATCCTGGTCTGCTGTTTTTTTCAAAGAGTCTATAGCGAGCTTGTGTTTTGGTGGTCTACTCCAGATGTGAAAGCAATATTTCTTTGTGGTGTCCTTCATAGTGATTTTTTGATCATTTTTGGTTTTAAATTTATTATCAGGTATAGATTTTTAAGGGTTCCCGAGTTCCCACAATAGGCTCAAGTTTGCTTAATTTATCAACAAACAACTGAACTACTTAGAAATATAACAATAAGAATTACGGACCATTGTAATTGGTAAAAAGAAACTCGGGAGGTTAGTCTAATTTTGAGTTCTGAAGGAGGTCAAGAAACTACTACTACTATAATATTAGTACCTACCTAACTGTTGTAAGAAACGTATCTATTATAACAAGTTCAATTTAGTCACCTACAGTAAGATTTACTAAGATAATAGATAGTACCCCGCACAGGTCTAAATATTTACATCTGTGGAAGGTACTAAATTTTAAAACTATTTTTCAAAAAACAGTTACCCATACAGAAAAGACAAAATTATTGATTATTTTGTATTGTTATTGCAAAATAACACTGAAAAACTTTTTTTTTTCTCAAAATACACCATATTTTAGAAGAAAATGCCCTAAAACTAATTTTTTTTGACATGTTTCAAAATGGCAAATGGTGAATATGCCAGAAATTTGGCACATAATAGCTTCATTATTTGTGTTTGAGGTTATAAAGTTGGTGATTTTTTAGACCACCTCAGGGGGGTGGTTTAAATTTATAGCCCCCAGAAAGGATTATTTTGTGGCATTTGGTAATAAGTTCATTTATAATTTCCCTAAGTAACCGTTTTTACAAGGATTAATTTACCTTATTTAATATCCCAAGTTGTTCACTACCCAATAAAACACCTCCTATTTTGTCCAGAAAAACGCCATATTTTGAACCCGTTTTCAGCACAAAAAATATATTTATGGGGGCACTACGAGGCAAAACAAACATAAGTGAAGGTCACTGATTATGCACGAAAAATATACCAAACAAAAAAACCCAAAACAACCTATATTAATTTATTTACAAATTGAAAGTAAAACATTGAGGTTCCTTCCGCAAGGCCGATTTATTTTAAAGCTGTAGCTTTCATCAGTAGAGGTTGGTGCAGGCCAAGGTGCAAGCAGAGGTAAAAGATCCGAACTCGCTGTTTGGGATTGAACGCAGCGCTAATATTTTTAAATTGACATTTCGACAGTGACAGAAAAAGAAAAGAAAACTTGCATTTAAGTTTTTTAATATATTTCATAAATAAAAACACTCTAATCTATCTAATCTACTCCTTATTTTATTATTACTCATCTGAATCGTTGTGTGACATCAAGTATTAATTGGAAAAATTAATTAACAAGGGTAAGTTTATTTATTCTACAATAGTAATTTATTCTACAGAGTGTTTCCTATTTAAACCCCGCGTGAGTTTAAATTTTTTAATTTTCATTTCTTCTAAATTGAAAATTTCCTCTTAAATCCAACAAAGGATTGTGTTAAGATGATTATTCAATAAACAAATTTATTAAAATTCTTCTTATAAATCAAAACTCAAGGACGGTTGGTTAAAAATGCTTAAAACCAAAAATTTCACTTAAACTTAGGACCGTTCTAAAATAGACGAAACCTTTTTAGTAAACCTTTTTAGTAAATCCCACCGTAAACGACTCAGTGAGAGTCACGCGTAGAGAGGTGCGACAATATAAAATGTTGAATTTGGAGAAATTTGATAATATCTTACTTGTATCAACAGAAAAAGCCAGCAGAGCCATAGCCTGTTGAATGGTGCATAAGTGCTCGTCTTCAAAACTCGGGAAATGTTTTCTAGCATGCTTTATGGCGTCTATTCTGCGGTCTTTTCTGATCAGCTCAACAAACTCTTGCACTCTCAAGTTGAACTCCATGTTGGACCTCAATTTGCGCAGTTTAGATTTGTTGTCGTGACACCAAAGAAGGCACTTGGCTGTCTCTCGGTTCGCTAGGGACCTTTCTACTTCGCGAGAAGTTAAGAAAATATCTAGAAATACAAATAAAAAATGTTAAAGACAATTCGATCTAATGCAAAGTTAGCACTCTAAATTTTAACACGAGTTCTGAGTACTTTTAAGATTTAAGATACTAGCAACTTCGCGACTCACCCTTATATTTATACCGATAGTGCTTTTTCAGTTCTGAGTCTGACTACAATACACAAATTCAGCACTCATGCGAGTAAAACTTGTCTAATTCAACAGCAGGGGTGCTGCAAAAATAACTGATAGTTCTAACTCCAGTACGCAAATTCAACGCTCATAGGAGTAAAATTTGTCTAAATCGGCAGAACCCCACTGTATTCCGAAATGAATACATAGTAGACCACTAGTGAACCCAAGAACTATAGGTTACTGCAAAAATAACTGATGGTTCTGGCTACAGAAGATACGCAAATTCAGCACTCATACGAGTAAAACTGGTCTAATTCGACTGCAGGGGTGCTGCAAAAATAACTGATAGTTTTAATTCCAGTAAGCAAATTCAGCGCTCATAGGAGTAAAACTTGTCTAATTCGACAGAACTCTATTGTATTCCGAAATTAATACGTAGTAGACCAATAGTAATCCCCAGAACTATAGGGTGCTGATAACTGATTTGATTTGATTTGTCTCAACAGCAAGTTTAGGTCTTAAAATCCCTGACATTGCAGCTTCTTAGCTTATTGTATCTCTTGCTGTGTGCCTTCCTAATCTAAGAGGTTTGACGACCTCGCGAGGAGCAGCAGCCCCTTTATTAGGTTTCTCTGGCAGTTAGCTTCTCTGGAGGGGTCGTCCTTCAGGAGGTTTTGTGTTCTGCAGAAGGTTAGTGCTGGGCACTCAAATATGATGTGAGCGGCTGATTCGTCAGCTTCATCACATAGTCTGCAGGTGGGTTCGTCTCTATAGATTCCCATCCTGTGCAGGTGTTCTCTCAGTGCGCAGTGACCGGTTAATAGCCCCGTCACTTGTCTGATTTCTTTCCAATTCAGTTTAAGGATTTCACGGGTGAGTGGTGCTGAAGGGGATGCCACCATTCTTTTGCTGTGGTTTTGCCCCGATATTGAATGCCAGTGGTTTCGATGTTCTTCGTGCACCCATCGCTTGATATAGCCACATATCGAGGTTTTTGGAATTCCAAATACAGGTTCAGGTCCTATAAATGGTCTTTCTGATCCCTTTCTTGCTAAAGAATCCGCGTGTTCATTGCCTGCTGCCTCTGTGTGCTCCGGCACCCACGCAAGGGTGACCCTATTTTGTTTCGGTAGGGTTAGGGTCAGTCCATATCAAGTCAACCAGGGTATTTTACCACACCATCTCCGATGTTGATGATTTTTAGTATACATGTTTTTCCTACCAAAAAACTGGAAAATCCAAAATTTCAGACTTTTTTGACCAGTTGTTTATTTTGAATTAATTTTTGAAAATCGAAAAAGTCACTTATTTGTCCTTAACATGTGCGCACAAAATTAGGAATATCCAAAGAACCACTTATAATAGAAAAGTAGGTGAAGGTTCATTTTAAAGCTCTTATAAAGACCTTTCATATGAGAATATTGCATAACATATATTGAAAAAAAAATAAAAAAAAAATTTTTGATTTTTTTTTTTTTAATTTCAAAAAGGCCATTTTTAATTTTTTTCAAAAAATTATATTATTTTCTTTAAAGTGTTATTAAACTATTCACAAAATTTTGAGATGGACAAATCATGGGTTCAATGTGAAAAAATTTATTAAAAATGTCACATGCATGAAAAATCGCCTATAAATAGACAATGCATTTTGGTAATTAGAAGAATATAATGGGGTTTAAAGCGATATTATAAAAATATTTAACAATATTTTATTTAATAAAAAATTATATCCTACGTTTCATTCTGTATCAGTAATCAGATTAACATTGCCCCCCATTGTAATATTTACTTACAAAACCTCTTTTCCACCGGAGACGTACTATTGGATGTTCCAATTCTTAGGAAAATATGCCTGTATAAACCTGCCAATACTTTTGTGAAATACTGCCTGTTTATGCCTGTTTAACATTAAGGACACACCTCCTTCATTTTATTGGTCTGTTTAGGTACATTGTGGGGATTTGCTGACATGAAAATTCCTGCATAAATTGATTTTAAATTTTTGGCAAGTATCTTCCTGATACAGCTCCAAATAATCGATACATAATAGTTCGACTGAAGGTTTATCAGAAGTCATCTCTGTGTAATTTTAAAAGTTTCAACTATGGGTGAGGCAAGTGGATGGACTAAATACAAAGTAAAGTGCTGTGATCCACTAGAGTTAAAAATCAAGCATTTTGGGAAATTAAGAAATGTGACCAAGTGGATGTGCAGTTACAAAAATGTCAAAATGGGAATGAAAATCTGTGATGGTTGTAGACTAAAGCTTTCAAAGGAGTTTAAGGCATCTGAAGAAGATGAGGCAGGGTAAGTAACAAATAGTATTTTTTAATATAAAATTAATAAACTAAACCAATTGCGTCAAGTACGGAGTGGAAAAATCTCATGGCATTATTTTGCATGGCATTATTTTGCATGGCATTTTGAGAATACAGACATTATGTACAAATTTCTTGGCATTATGTACACATTTTGAGTCAGCTGTTACCCCCTTTTTAAGTTCTTATAAAAAACTAACTTTTTAATTTTTTTTAGACCCAGTCAAGTTCCAGAAAATGATCCAGATTTTCAAGATCCTGCTGAATCATTTACTCTTTTAAACAAGTCATTGGAGCTTCTTGGTGTGTCGCCGATTAAAAGAAAAAATGTATACAAAGAAAAAATTGACATTGTACAGCATACAATTGTGAAAGCATTTACAAAGGAATCAGATTCAACGCTAGTAAAGGAATGCCAGAGTGACGAAAGTGAAATGATTAAGCAGTTAAAGGACAAATTTTTAAAAACCGAAAAGAGGAGTGAGAAAATACTAGTTTTATCATGTTTACCTCAAAGTTGGAGTAGAAAAAAGATTGAAGAAGAATTTGGAGTTTCTCAATATTTGGCCAGAGCTGTAAAACAGTTAGTTAAGGACAATGGGATATTATGTTCTCCTAACCCCAAACCGGGAAAGACCCTTAGTGATAGAGTGGCCCAAATAGTGGTAGATTTTTACCAAAGGGATGACATTAGCAGGACCATGCCAGGTAAAAAAGATTATGGTGTTATCAGAAAATATGGAGCTGAAAAAGAATATGTACAAAAAAAATTAGTCTTAGCTAATTTAAAAGAAATTTATGCATTGTTTAAAACTGAGTATCCCAATGAAAAAATTGGGTTTTCAAAATTTTGTGAACTGCGACCCAAAAACTGTATACTGGCAGGAAAAAGTGGGACTCATACTGTATGTGTATGTACTATACATCAAAATATAAAACTAATGCTCAATGGCTCCAAATTAAATAAGCTATATGATGAAAATAACAGGCCTCTTGCAATATCTTATCATGATTGCCTTTATAAACTAATGTGTAATCCACCTTCAGTGGACTGTTTTTTAAGCAATAGATGCAAGCAATGTCCTGGAGTAGAACAGTTTAAAAATACGTTAATAGAAAAATTTGAGGAAGAATTAATTGATGAGGTCTCATTTAAAAAGTGGGTCTCAGTAGATAGGTGTACTATGGAAACCGTTGTTAAGAAAAGTGATGATTTTGTCCAGGAATTTACTGATGATCTTGTAAAACTTAAATCACATTCTTTTATTGCAAAAATGCAAAAAGATAGATACAATGAAATAAAAATTAACCTTAAACCTGGAGAGTCTTTGATCACTTGCGACTTTGCGGAAAATTATTCCTTTGTTATGCAAGATGAAGTCCAGTCTTATCATTGGAATAAGGCAACCCTCCACCCTTTTGCCATTTATTTTCTAAGTGATGGTAAACTGCACAACCTGAATTATGTGTTTATTTCGGAAAGCTTGACACATAATACAATTGCATTTCATTTATTTTTAAAAAAATTAATGCCTGATTTAAAAATCAAAATACCAGGACTTAACAAAATTTTTTATTTTTCGGATGGATGTGCTGCGCAGTACAAAAACAAAAAGAATTTTCTGAATATATGCCTGCATAAAAAAGATTTTGGTGTTGAAGCAGAGTGGCATTATTTTGCCACCTCGCATGGCAAAAGTGCCTGCGATGGCTTGGGAGGAACTGTTAAAAGACTTGCTGCCAAAGCCAGTTTGCAGAGGCCCTATGACAATCAAATAATGACACCTCTACAATTGTTTGCTTGGTGTGAAGAAAACATATCTGGCATTGATTTTAAATATTGCACAGAAGGAGATTATACAAATCATGAAATAATTTTGAATAAAAGATTTGCGGAAGTCTTAACAATACCGGGGACACAAAAAATTCATGCTGTAATTCCTCTTACAGAAAGCACGTTTTTGGCAAAACAGTTTTCTACATGCTTAGAGGTCGAAACACATAATCTTTTTAAAGGTGGAAGCATTATTTTGCAAAATATCGAGTCAGGGTTTGTCACTGTAGAATATGACAGTGCTTGGTGGCTGGCTTGTGTCTTGGGGAAAAATAATGAGAGCGGAGAACTGAAAGTAAGCTTTCTTCATCCACGAGGACCTGCCTCATCATTTTTTTACCCAACACCTCAAGATATTTTAATTATTAAACCAGAAAGTCTTATAAAAAAAGTTGAACCCAACACTGCTACTGGCAGAACTTACAATGTCAGCAAAAAAGAAATGTCAGATCAGAAATTCTTAAAAGAAAGTTAAAAAAATAAATTTAAGGTATATAGTTAGTCTTAGTGTTTTCTGTCTAATTTTTATCAACGAAGTAGAAAAGTTTGTTTATTTCTTTTGCGAGTTTAAAATAAAATAATTTGTAGATAAAGCCTCTGGGTATTTTTTAAAACCTGTATCCATCCAACAAATTTATTTATTTTAATATCCAGTGCACTATTGGTGCTCCTAAAATATGTTTATTTTTTTAAATGCATGATTTTTAATGTACTTAATATTTTTGATATTTTTTTTGACATTGAACCCATCATTTCTCCATCATAAAATTTTGTGGATAATTAAGTAACACTTTGACCAAAATTATATATTTTTTTCAAAAAAATTAAAAATGGCCTTTTTGAATTTTTCAATTTTTTTTTTTCATTTTTTTATTTTCAATTTTTTTTTTGTTAAAATTATGTTGTGATATTTCATAAAAAAGAGCTTCAAAATGACTTTAAAATGAGCCATTTATTACTTTCCTAGTGTAAGTGGTTCTCGAGATATTGCTAGTTTTGTACATTCTTGTTAAGGTCAAAATGCTGACTTTTTTATTTTGAAAAATTAAAAAAAAAACTACGAATCAAAAAAATCTAAAAATTTGCATTTTCAACTTTTATGGTAAGAAGAAAATATATACCAAAAATCATCAAAATTGGAATTGGTCGCGTAAAATTTTTGTGATTTTTTGGTTGATTTGATATGGAATGACCCGTTAGGAGGGTTTGAGGGAAGTTCCACACTAATTTTCAGTGAATTTGTTGGCATGCCAGAGCTTTAATAATTGCTTGGCTGTCTGAGAAGATTGTTATATCTTTGTTGAGATACCAGCGGTTGGTGGAGTTGGTGGAGCTCCAGTTTTGCAGTGCTTTGTTCGGTCTTCGGCCACCATACTGTGACGCCGTAAGTTATTTAGGGTTTTATCACCATCGTGTATAACCAATGGGTTATGTGTGGTGCAAGTCCCCAAGTTTTCCCTACAGCTCTTCTGGTGGCCATTAGCGCCATTTTTCTCTTGTTAATGGCGTAGGCAATATGCGCGTTCCAGGTTAGTTTTAATCCAGGATAATCCCGAGATATTTTACCTCCTGGGCATATTGTATCTGTTTTCCAAAGAAGGTGGGGGTTGATAGTCCTTCCAGCTTCCTTTTTTTCGTGAAGGGTATTAGCGCTATTTTTTCGGGCTGATAAATGATAGTTCTGGCTACAGTAGGTACGCAAATGCAATTAAATCTTGTGTAATTCATGCAAGTAAAACTTGTCTAATTCAACAGCGGCTGCTGCAAAAATAACTGATAGTTCCAGTACGCAAGTTCAGCCCTCATAGGAGTAAGACTTGTCTAATTCGACAGCATCCCAATGTGTTCAGAAATTAATATATAGTAGACCAATAGTGAACGCCACAACGATAGAGTGCTGTAAAAATAACTGATAGTTGTGGCTCCATTACGTAATTCAGAGCTCTTCCGAGTAAAACTTTTCTAATTCGACAGCACCCCACTGTATTCCGAAATTAATAAATAGTAAACCAATCGTGAGTGCCAGATCTGTGGGGTTCTGTAAAAATAACTTATGGTTCTGGCTCCAGTACGAAAAGTCAGCACTCATGGGAGTAAAACTTGTCTAAATCGACAGCACCCTGCTGTATGCCGAAATTAATACATAGTAAAGTAAAAGAGTGCCAGATCTGTGGGGTGCTGCAAAAATAACTGATAGTTCTGGCTCCAGTACGCAAATTCAGTGCACATAAGAGTAAAACTTGTCTAATTCGACAGCACCCCACTGTATTCCGACATTACTACTTATTCCACTGCACGCCACTGTAGTTTCCAATTAATACATAGTAGACCAATAATAAATGAACGCAACGTACCAAATGCCGAGCTATTAACTACGATTTATTGATTTATATGGGATCCCAGGTAAAAAAACCGCATAGGTTCTCATGAAAGTTGGTAAGTTTTTATGTTGTTTCATAGGGTTTTATCAGATTCTACGAGCCAATCTATCTTAACAAGATTTGTCTAGGTTTTTACAATTTGGTTTCACATACCACATAGAAAACCTTTGTTTGAACAATAAAAATGCACAGAAAGACTTACCTTTACCTGTTTTTTATTTAATTTAAAAATTTACTAATAACACAAACTTTAACTTTTTAGGTTTTTGTAAAAAAACGTTACAGATTACAGAAAAAGAAATCAGAGTGTTCACAGATTTTTCGAGAAAAAATTCCCTTAACTTTTCCTGACCAGATTTTACTCAAACTCAAACTTTCACTTAACTCATATTAGGTGTAATCTCGGTATCTTTTTTTTCTCTTTCATATTAAGTAGAAAGGATAAGTAGGAAGCAAACAAAAAAATAAGATATATTTTCAGGTTTGCTTTTTTCCTGAAATAAAAAAAGACAGTGCTACAATAGTTTATTCACTAGAGCACTCTTATGGGGGAAAATTCCCTAACTCTCCCTGACCCATTAAAAATTTCTCTGACTTTCCCGGTTTTTCCAGGTTGTGGACGCCCTGGAAATGTTCATTAATAAAAAAGTTATAGGCCAAATTCTAAAATGCATATTTTAGCGTCTGTATCTTAAAAACGGGTTGACACACTGATATGAGTTTTTCACTATCAATATTTTTTCAAAAATCGTGCCCATACATGTATTAGTTTTTCGCTAGCCCCCCTAGAAATACCAAAAACCCCCCAAATCCCCTCGAATTTTGTCCACCCTGTAGAAATAACCCTTTAAAAATAATAATTTAAGCTTTGATTAGTTATACTCGAAAATTCAATTCGAAAAAACTTAGATATAAAAATATTTAAAAAAAAAGAAGCGTTTTAAATTTGTCTAGGCCTAGTCACTACGTTCAGGCAGAGAAATTTAAAAAACATTGAGAATATAGAAAACCTTAATTTACACTGCTAAATTTGTAAAAATATCAAAATTCCAAAAAAAAAGATTCACTTGCTATTCTTCCTAAGGACGAGAGATAAAATCTATTATGCTTCAAGACTTTAAAATCAAACACCAGAAGCGCTTTGTGTTAAGTAATTTGTTTACTTAATAAATTAGGTAGGTACCTATATTTGTCAAATCCTTGATATCAGACCTCTCTGCCAAAGTAATGGCTGAATTATAAAATCCGTTTCTCAAAAAATACTCAACAACCATTCGGTCAAGACGTTTGCGACGCCACTGATTTATGGAGGTGGACGAGGTATTTTGAGTAGCTGTATGGTCCTTGAGGTGTTCTAGTCTACGTTTGCAGACTTGGGAAGCTGCAAGTTCTTCTGAGATGCTTTCTTCTGCTTTTCTGTTGAAAAAATAAACTTTAACCATTTTAGAAGTCATCATACCGTTTAAAATCGACCAAAAGTCACGTTAGGGTGTTTTCACATGGTCGATGCGATTGCGATGCATTTTCCGTTTGCGGCATGACTCAACGATATCGTGAAACCATCAATACATGATGTTCTGATCAGATACCGCCCGATTTTTTGTAATAACACAACCTCATGTAATTTTTGGTACAGACATGATTTTTTTTAATAATAACCTGTATTAAAGAGATCTTTTTTAAGCTAAAAACAGCACAAAAATGCAAATACATAATTACTCAGGAATTTTATTTAAAAAATTACCCACCACTTTTTGATAAGTACATACCTTTTCAAAACCTGCAATTTCTCAACCATTCCCCCAAGAAAATTGGTAATCTCCTGAGCTCCAACTTGTTCAGAAGCCAAGACTTTTTCTACCTCCATGACACCCTGTTGAAGGTGTGATACCTCTCGATCCAATGTTTTTTGAGCAGTACGGAATTTTTTATTAAGTATTTCGTAGGGAACCTAAGAAAAATTACTTAGATGAGATAGAGATTAAGAACTAAAAACAATATGGGGAATTTTGGGTAACGTAATATGGGGTAATGGGGAACGTAGCGGCATCTATCGCTTGTATCACTTACTACTTGGTTTGAATGACAGCAATGCATATGGTTTAATACAGTAGCTTAAGCTGACAGGTGTCAAATATTTTATTTCTAAATTTATGGGTAAAAAGTTCGAATTTTTCGGAGAATGGACTGGGGTATAGAAGAAGATGGGCAAAAAATTTAATTTCGCTCGGTGGTTGGGTTAAAATGCACAAATAAAAAGTTCACATCTGTCAAATTACACTTTGACTTATGACCCTCAAGACTCTGGAGATGTCTCCACGGTTTGACACCACAACCGGACTCAATAAATATTGCAATTATTTTTTTTTTTAAATATTAAAACGAAATTTTTCCTAAAAAAACATTGGTGAATAAAACAACCTCCTTGCCTCTCAGAACTGGCCCAATCTAGGCAAGGGTCAAAATGGACTTTTGTTTTGTTCATAACCCCATTGTCAAAAGTAAATTTAAAAAATTCAAATATGAAATAGTTTTTGAAAAAAATTAAAAAAATATAAAAACACATTTTTCAGAGTAATAAGGAACGGTGTCTCTGCGTCACAAACACACACACATAACACAAGTTATATTTGATTTATGACAGTTTTTTTCAGAGTTTGGATCGGTTTTTGATAGTTATTTACCTAAAAAGTGCGGAAAGTGATACTTTACACTGTAGGCTTGTGTTAGGTACAAGCCTCAAAAATTCCCAAAAAAGAAGTATAAATATCTGTATTTTAATTTTTTGAAATCAACTTAGTCACTTTACAATGCATGCACTATGTAAAGATTTTTTGTAAGTTTTCCCTATTTTTAATAAATATAATTTAGAAAACTTTTTGATTTTCTTAGATACAAAATGACATATAGAATATCGTTTCATATTTTTATTCAAAGGAAAGGTGGGACCCATTAAAACAAAAATTTCACCCAAATGTTCAGAAAGAGCATGTTACAATAATATATATGAACCGTTTACTATAAAAAAACCCCAAACCATTGCCTATACACAACGAGGATATAAGTTAAACTATACACCAATAGGTAGAAATAACAATTTTTGAAAGAAAATTATGTCACAATATATTTTGATTTAAGTAATATCAGAATTAAACCATATTTTAACAAACAGTAAAAATTGGGGCACTCATTTTTCCGAGCATTTTTCATCTCATCAAACATGTCAACTTTTTACTGGATAGAGGAGACAGTAAAACCAGGATTTGATTTAATGGACTTCCTCAAAAACTGGCATAAAACTTTAAAAAAAAACAATAACACAGAAATCAATACTATTTTTAATTCAGTAAATACTTTTTTAGCTAAGACCGCGGCAACGCTTAGTCTCTAGCTTTGGCGGTGTATGGTAGTGTATATTTAAAAAAAAATCCTGGTAGATCACCCGCGCGTTAGGATGTGATTCTAGTAGCCCACTTGACAAGGACCAATAAAATATGAATTGTATGCAGGACAT
Source organism: Oxystoma pomonae (assembly GCA_963921995.1). Classification (NCBI taxonomy): domain Eukaryota; kingdom Metazoa; phylum Arthropoda; class Insecta; order Coleoptera; family Brentidae; genus Oxystoma; species Oxystoma pomonae. The sequence continues at coordinate 22,182,358 of OY998164.1, read as the reverse complement.
ATATATTGTCTTCTCACTTTACTGAGCCCAACAAAGAGAGATGGAAAGAAAGGACTTGCATGAAATTCACGTTTTATTGCTCATTGATTCAGAGAGGGCAAAAAATCATGTACATACTGATAGGCCACTGTCTGCACTTACCAGGAACTCTTCATTTAGGAAAAACTATTTAAATGTAAAAAAAAATTAATTTTGCTTTAAAAAATTACTTGTTAGAATCAGTACACTATTCACTAAAAGATATAACAGAAAATATAAACCTTTTTTCCAACTTTACAATTTGAAAAAATACCGTAATTTTCTTTCTACTTTAAAATAATGTTTTGTAAGTATATAGTTTATAAGCACAATAAAATAAATTTGATTTGTAGTATTCCGCTCAGTATTCCGTAAGCCACAAGCAGTGAGAGCAGCATGCAAAAATTGTTTACCTTATGGAACTCTCAATCCGCCTTTAGTGTTTTACAACCCTTCCGCACACCTGAGCGCTAGGGGCGACAAATAGGGCGATTTCTCATAAGCACTACCCCCTGAGTGTGCATGCTTTTGTGTATTAATATAAATGAATGAATAAATAAAAATGTGGACTGAAACTGAATAAAGAGATTTTTGACCAGATCAAGCTTTTTAATATATTACCAAATGAGATTAAAACAGAAACAAAACTAAAAAAAAAATATTAATTAAGAACAGGCTATATTTTTAAACTTAATGAGCGAATGAGCTTGTTTACCAGTAAAGTGTGAACAATTAAAATATTTTGAGCAAATCTAGCATGTTTTTGGCAAAATTAAAAAAAGTTTTTTACAAATTAAAAATAAACTTGGAAATTTGCACCATTGGGAGCTCAAATCACTCAGATATGCGTCGTTCTTGAAAAAAGGTAACATTTCAAGTTGTAATTTCAAAAAAAAAATTAGTGTTGATTTAAAACCACATAAATTTCACAAAAACTGAATTATGTCACACATTTCAGGTTACACTCCTAAACTGTGTCTTCCGTGCTTCTCCATTTTCAGGTAAATGAGTTGGGTGTTGTATACAGTGATGTCAGATTAAAAAAAAAATCTGTGACTGCATGTGATCACACGAGTGACACCAAAATCAATTACACGTGTTTTTTTTTTTGTTTTTTGATGAAGACAAAAAACTTATATCAAGGTAATTTTTTTGGATTTAAATTTTTAAGTTTTTACCTATCTAAATCATTATCTAAATAAATTTTATGATCCTAAAGTGTTTATTTATTAACTTTGAAAATTACAGATCACACCATGTGACATGTCACATGAACAACTTTTCTTTCATGGAGACATTTCTTGCAGAGTTCATTACTCCTGGATAATGTTAGCCTTTTAGTACACTAACTATCCTCGTACTTTGTTTACAAAAGGATAAGTGGTTTCAAATTTACAAACCAATTACATGCAATGTTACCTTTTTTCAAGAACGACCCATGGGTCAAACCATATCAACCAAAAAAAAGGCACTTTTCGTTTTGACCATCTCCGATTTTGATGATTTTTGGTACACTTATTCTTCTGATCCAAAAACTTAAAAATCCAAAAAATTAAATTTTTTGGATAAGCGGTTTTCGTTTTATTGATTTTTGAAAATAAAGAAATTGACCAATATGCCCTTGACAGGCACTTACAAAAATAGCAATATCTTAAAAACTATTGGTCCTATAGAAGCGAGTTATAGCTTATTTTAAAAGTTTTTTAAAGACCTTTTTAACGATGTATATCACCATGTAATTTTTTGTTTTTATTTTTTTTTAATTTTTTTAATATTTTTTTTTTTGAAAAATCTTGAAAACACCATTTTGATTTTTTTTCAAAAAAATGCTATTTTTTTTCAGTATTTTTTTAATATTTTTGGAAAATTTCATGATGGAGAAGTTATTGGTTCTATTTTTAAAAAAATAATATAAAAAACCTTGCAGGAAAAAACCATACATTTTTTGATAAATACCTATATATTTACTCTTTATATCTAAAAACTTGTCAATTGCTCCCAGTCTTGTAAATAAGATACATAAAAGGTTTTGCCCAGGAACTGAGAATTTAAAAAACTTTTTGAATGAAAAGTTCGAAGAAGCAATGATTGACAATGTGACTTTTAAGAAGTGGATATCTGTAGATAGATGCAATATGGAGACATTAATTAAACCAGCAGAGGACTTTATGGAAGAATTTTCAAACGACTTGATTAAATTAAAATCTCGTTCTTTTTACACTCACATGCAAAAAGAATACTACAATGAGGTAAAAGACAATTTAAAAAAGGGGGAAGCACTAATCACATGCGACTTCGCTGAAAATTTGCAGGATGAAGTGCAGTCCTATCACTGGACAAATAGCCAGGCAACCCTACATCCTTTTGTAATATATTACAAAACTCATGAGGGAAAACTGTGTCATTTAAATTATATATTTATTTCAGACTGTTTGGTATACAACACTGTGGCATTTCATCTTTTTTTTAAGCCACCTTATGCCTGAACTAAAGAGGCAAATTGATAATTTAGACAAAATTATCTATTTTTCAGACGGCTGTGCTGCACAGTATAAAAATAAAAAAATGTTTGTTAATATTGCGTACCATCTCGAGGAATTTAAAATTAAAGCAGAATGGATTTTTTTTGCCACCTCCCACGGGAAGAGTGCATGCGATGGACTGGGAGGCACCGTAAAAAGGTTGGCTGACTATGACCCCCGAAGATCTTTTTAAATTTGCAACAGAAAACATTCCTGGTATAACATTTAAATATTGTTCATTAAATGACTACCAGCAACATGAAAAGTTTTTGGAAAAAAGATACCTGGAAGCACAATCGATACCTGGGACTCAAAAATTGCACTCGATTATCCCCCTCAGTAATGAAAAAATTATTACAAAACAATTTTCACTAAGTAAAGAGGAAAATATTCAATGTCTTTTTGCAACCTGTGGTTTGTCAAACACAGAAATTGAAAACATCGACTCCAGTTTTGTAACCATAAACTATGACTGTCTTTGGTGGATGGGATGTATCATTGGCAAAAATATAGAAAGCGGGGAATTAAAAGTTAGTTTTTTACATCCTCATGGTCCCTCTCCGTCTTTTTACTTTCCAAAGCCAAAAGCTGATATATTGGTCATAGATCAAAATTCTCTTTTAAGACGGGTCAACCCAAATACTGCCACTGGTAGGACATATACGCGAACTGCAGAAGAAATGACAGATTCCTCAAATATTTTACAAAAAAAATTAGCAACCTAAATATTTTTTATTGTAAATTTTCTATTATTCTTAACTTTCATTTTTTTGTTATATCCATATTAGGTAAATTAGCCCTGTATTAAATATCTTATTATTTTTTTAAAGTATGACTCCATTATTTCTCCATCCTAAAATTTTCCAAAAATGTGAAAAAATCATTGAAAAAAAAGAAATATTTTTTTGAAAAAAATTAAAGAATGTGTTTTTGAGATTTTTCAAAAAAAATTTTTTTCTTTTAATTAAGAAAAAAAAAATTAAACAAACTATATTGTGTCACACATCTTTAAAAAGGTCTTTAAAAACCCTTCAATTTAATTAAGAAAAAAAAAATTAAACAAACTATATTGTGTCACACATCTTTAAAAATGTCTTTAAAAACCCTTCAAAATGAGCTATCACTCGCTTCTATAGGATCAATAGTTTTTGAGATATTACTATTTTTGTAAGTGTCTGTCAAGGACATATTGGTCAATTTCTTGATTTTCAAAAATCAATAAAACAAAAACCGCTTATCCAGAAAATTTGATTTTTTGGATTTTTGAGTTTTTTGATAAGACGAATAAGTGTACCAAAAATCATCAAAATCGGAGATGGTCAAAACTATTGCCTGGTTGACTTGATATGGTTTGACCCCCATATAAGAAACATGAGGGGCTTTTTACTGTAGAGAATTCTTGGAAAATCCATGAATAATACTTACTTGGGGAATACCAGGTAGTTGTAAGCCTCTTAAAGAACCCTTGCACAATAAATTTGATAATTTAATAAGCATACTTACCTACATAAAATCTGCTCTTTGCTTGCTTATGATTTGTTAGGGAAGTATATATTATTTTTGAGAGGTTATCTAAATTTAATTTAGATTAATTAATAATAAATACAATAGTTTAGATATGTATATATCTTCTTAAAAGAATAATATGATATATTAAAAACAACACATTTGATTTATTTCTTAAATCAACAATATTTTGGAAAATAAAATTAATTATTGATGAATTAGGTTTTCCAAAATAATGTTGTTTCTAATGAACTGAAATGGTTTAAAAAATACCCCAATTCAGAATTTCCCGGCGCCAGCGCTGCTACTCTAATTCAAGATTCGAGACTGAGTCACTGGTATCAAAAAACTTATAACAGAAGTCATCAGATCGCCTTCTATACCCATAGGTACATATTTTGTGATTTCATTTTGACAAGTAAATAAAAAAATGCTTTTTCAAATTTCTTTATTTGATAAAGCCCAACTTCTGGAAAAACTGCAACTAGGTTGGTCAATTAGAGGCATGGATAGACATTCTGGATGCAATAAAACCAGGATTATGAAAATTAAAAAACAATGAGAAAAAGATTACACAATAGAAAGAAAGCGAGGGGGTTTATTGAAAGTTTCAACTGAGGAACAAGACCATACAGTTGTATTTTTAAGTTTTGCTTACGGTTATTTTATGCATTAGTTAGTATTATTGTAATATAAACATTGTTTTTAAACACAATCTTTTGACCTCAATATTTTAAAATTTTAGTCCAGCATAGTATAAAAGTCAGTGTCAAAATATAATTAGGTATTTAACCATGCAATTTAAAAAATACCACCACTTTTATGATGCCCATAGTGTACAGCAGGTAATGCAATAAATTATACATGTACTGTGAGTAATGACATGTTAAACCATAAAAGGCTTAAGCTAACAGGTGTAAAATTTTTTATTTGGGTATTGTAAGTGTACAGCCTATCACCAACCAAAAGTAAAGTATAGCCTCTTGATTATTTCTGATGTTTAGATGACATATTATACTATTGTCCATTTTCTCATAACAAAAAGAAAATGGAGTAAAAACCTTGTCCTAAAATGACATTCTCTAAAATCACCATGTAAAAAAACTAATTTTTTATTCAGCATTGAACAAGTCTAATGCTTACTTTTTTCATTGACCTAAAAGTAGACAGAATTACCTTTAGAGTGGGATGCTCCAGTGATTTTATATCAGCCATTTTACGCACTTTTTCTGATGATTATTTCCCACACACTAAAAAAAATAAAACAGAGAAAAGGTAAACAGCAAACAGCTGACGCTGACAGGAACACGTCAATAAAGTTTCAATATGAGATTGACCTTTCGCTGAAGACTGCAGTCAGCATCGTTTTTTTTAATATTTTCGATTTGAGCTTAGATTAAATATGGGGGAAAGCTAAAAATTTTAAAGGTGCTGCATTAATGCAATTTTGAAACAATTGAAAAGCACATTTCTGCCGATAATTACTGTGCCGATATTTTCTGGTCTTTACGACGGCATAGGCTCTCATTTATTTGCCAGCTTCACTCATATCAACTTCTAAACTGTAATCCCCTCACGGAAGAAAAAAAATCCCCTAGATCCCAGGAAATTCTAGTGATTTTTGTTGTAGCAAGTTGTGGATTTGTTGTTGTTTTTCTATTTTTACAAGTGACCCTTATGGAAAATTCCGATTATTCTTCAACTTTTTTATTCTTGTATTAAAGATAAAAAGCAAAGCCGCTGTGAATTGTGTTGATAATTAATTAGCTTAAAATAATGTGAGTGATTTTCACACTCCACAGTCGGCCTTTGCCTTCACAGGTTTGCCCAGAGGGATGAATCAACAAGATTTCCATAAACGGTAATTAATCTATTATTTTTCTCAAATTTTTATAGATAGGTTTGGTTCATTCAAGAAACCAAAAAGTCTATTTGGAAGCGTTAACATACTGGTGACTGACTCTGAGAGGTTATACCTAGATATATTCAAAGTAGGCTTGAGTGAGACTGAGGTGGAGATACACAAAAGTACACAAGTGTGAAGAGGACAAGGATACTCCCTTGGCAAGTACTCTCTTCTCACACAAGAATCCCTGCACAGAAGTCCAGTTATAGATTTCTGCTCAATCAATGTATCCTTGGTTGTCTCTGCTACCATAGTGTCTTCAGAGAGCATTCCCATTTCATATAACCTTTGAAGATTGGACCCACACTACTCTTACCTCAGGATGCTGGTGAATATTTCCACCTAGAGCATTCAACATCTGGAACATCGAAACCAAAGAAAGTTTGTTGGTGGAAGGAGAGAATATCTATCACTCCATGGCGGTACCTATATACCATAATTTTGAATTCATATTCAGCGTAGAATTTGTTCAAACTATAATCTCAATGCACAGCATGCAAGGGGGTAACAACTGATCCAAAGTTTGTACATGTAGTGCCAGTAATGCCATGTAAATCTGGTAATAATGCCAAGAAATTTGTACATATATTGCCAGTAATGCAATGTTAATTTGTATGGGTAATGCCAACTAATGCCATCAGTGGTTTTCCCCTCAACAGCATGTAAATTATCTGAGAAATTATCATATACCTACTCATGGCATTGGAGTTGTTAAAACTTAAATAAACATGAAAAGAAAATCTTTGCCTATACTTATAGGTAGTTGTTTTCAAGGTTTATTTTTTTCAATTTTCTAAGTTGTTTAGAATTTTATTGTAGGGTATTTTTGGTCAGTACATTTAATGGCCAAGGTATCTCTTTATGTTATTTGATTGTTTAAAAATTTTTACTAAAAGTGAAAAAATTTATGTTTAGCAAAAATTTGTAAAATAGAGTTGGTGAAATAATCACTGCCACAACAAACCAAAATAAAAACCACAATGCACAGAATAACATTTAGCTGCTGTCCATTTCATTAATGTTTACCAACTATAACAAAATGTCAAAAACACTGACAAAAAATCCCTAATACTAATAATATCTATAATAGATATATATAATAAATTTAATAAAACCTATTTCGCATTAATCCCTATATTTTATAGAAATATTTTCGCATTATGGGGATTTGTCATGACTCGCCATCCCAATATGTATAGGTGATGTATTTACACTAAATAAATAAAAATTAAGTTTACCTATATGAATAAATATGGCTTTCACTAAAGTTTCAATTAGCATAAATTGAAGACAAAGTATCAAGCCTAAATCAAGTTTTGTAGCCTGCAGGATTTTTTAGTTTCCTGGGTCGTATTTTAGTTTCCTGGGTCGTATGTGTTTAAATTGTGATCTTTAAAATCTCAGTAGATACCTGGGCAGAATAGGCCCATTTGAGGCCGCAGTGCATGGTTCAGCCTTCGATAGAGAGCTAACCACCAGTTTTGAATACATACATAGGTAGTATGGATTTTATGTGTTTTGTTTTTCTTTCTTTATTATAGCTATTTAGCCACTTCATTTACTTATTTTTAAAGACTTAATAAGGTCTTAATGTTTGGCTTAACATGTTTTGCATTTTAGAATACTGATGGTACAGAAATGACTAACCAATGAGAAAAATTAAATTTTAACATTGAATTTTTTGGAGAGTTGTCAAAAATGGCGCCTGTCCCAGCAGAATACCAACCAGATTTCTGGAATCAGATCACCAGCGAACTTACAGAAAGTCATTCCATTGAAATAACATGTTTGATGCCCAATGGTATCATCATATTACTTAGGGCAAGCTATGATGCTTGCTTAGCTGAAATCAAGGAGGTAGTGTATTGATTTTTATGTATTTTTAATAGATGGATAGATAGATAGATAGATGAATCTTCATAGTCCTAGTAGCAAAAAAAACAACAATAGTACATTATATACCTAGAGATTAGAGTGGTTCTTTATCCCAAGACAAAATTTTGTAACCTGGGTGAAGAAAGACTTTGGTGGTATAGGTATCTATTTTTTAAACTTTTATTTTTATGAAAAGTCCTATAGAAAATAACTTTATCTGTCTGTGCATGTGGCTTTCAAACCAGGAACCGATTTTGTTGCAGTTTTTTTGTTTTTGAAGCCTATAGGGAGTGTTCTTAACTATGTTTGATAAGTATAGGCTAATTAGTTTCAGACAAAAGTAAAGTAAAGTAAGAAAATATACATACATAGAGTGTAATACGAAATCAATGGTTAATCTGTCTAGATATTTATTTTTGTTCATTTTCAAAGCTTGTTTTTTACTCGGTTTTTTAATATACTATTTTATATGACTGCTTTAGAAAATAAGGTTTTGCACATATATCATGTGCAAAGCATTTTGCGCATGGATGTGTCAATGTTGCACACTGATAGGTCATCTTTGAGATTTTGATTTATCAAAAAACAAAAAAAAATTGTTTTGGTTTTTATTTGCAGTCATATGAAAAGTATCATACATACTCATAAAAACCTCTTTGGACACTCGTCCATCTTGTGGAACTTGCCTTTGACTCAGTCCACTAACATGCATAATTTATACTTTAAGTAATGTTTTTAACATTTACCCAGTACTTAGATATTGATTTTGATTCAGTGTGTTTTAAACCTTTTAACATTCCCTCACCCTTTGCCCTCATGTCACAAATCTTTTCTATAAATGGTTAATTTGATACTCTGACTTACCAATTTTAATATTCTGTGTCAATAGTTACTAATTTGTTATTAGCTTTATATTATATTTAAAATTAAATTGCTTAAAATTAAAAAATATGGTATTCAAAGTTAAGATATAAAAACTTAAGGCCACTTATTAAAGTTAAAATTAAATCAGCATATCAGCAGTATTTGTAAAATCTTAAGAGTTTTAAAACTAATCCTAAATATTTTTGGTCTTTTTTGAATAGTCTGAAAGATAGTCCCGATTTACTGGACGAAATGACACTTGATAATGATACTTTTAGTGGTGCTCAAAAAGTTGTTAATGGTTTTGCAACATACTTTAACTCAGTTTTTATAATAGTAATGTTCATAGTACTCAAACTGAATTAAAAACTTTATTCTGTAAAAAAATTATCTGCAAGACAGATATTGATAAGGCTGTAAAAAAATTAAACTCAAATAAAGCTATCGGTCCTGATGAGGTTCCGGTCTGTATTTTGAAAGGTTGCAAAGATTTTCTGTCCTATCCTCTTCAAATTATCTTTAATATAATTTTAAAACTTAGCAAGGTAATTCCCATACACAAAAATGGACCCATGCAAAATATAAGAAACTATCGCCCAATAACTATTGTCTGTACAATTTCCAAAATATTTGAGTGTATTATTTTTGATATGCTTTTTATTTAATGATCTTTTCTCAGTACACTTCTCTCCACGTAAAACTGGTACAGCAGAAGATAGCTGCAAATACGATCTTTTATATTTTCTTATGTGCAACACTGACTTTTTGACTTTGTCATTTTAGGTTATATTTTGGGCATTTATAAACTTTTTATAAGGAGCCGGCTTATTTATTTTTTACTAATTCAAAATATAAGGCCATTAAAAATAAAAACCACATTTCAAAAACGCAAAAATGTTTTATTAACTGAACAAAAGCTACATAGTGAAGGAACTGTCCCTCGAAAGGAAGGCACCAGTTTGACGAAACTTACTAGCCCAAAACAATTAAAAGGCCAGATCAAGTTAACGAAATAAAAAAAATAACAAATTTAAAGGCATATGAAAAAATACTTATTTTTAATCGCGCATCATTGCACCGTTGGCTGCAATGATGTTTTGAAGTCTTCTGGGCACTGAATTGGCTAAATCGCTGCGCAATTCTGGCCATATGAACTGGACAGTTATCTTGTTGGAATACAAAATTATCTGGATAAGGACTCTCACCTCTGGAAGCATTACATTTTCCAGCATATTAACGTAAACTTCGGCTGTAAATCGCCCATTAATTCTAAATAGAGCGCCATGCCCTCTAGCCGATATCCAGCTCCAAACATTTACCGAAAATCTTCCCGCCCGGTCTTCGTTTCCAGCAATATATTGAATTTTTTTTCACTAAAACAACCCAAACCAACACAGTCCAACACAACCTAATCCAAACCAACCCAAAACAATAAAAAAAAAACACATTACAACCCCCCCCCCCTGGGCACCCTTTTTTTTCGTAAAAAAAAAAATGGGCGCAGGCGGATTTGGGGTCCTAGGGACCCTAGAAGGTGCCCCCATAAAGAATTTTTCAAAAAAAATCAAAAATGCCAGAAAACCGTATACTGCATAATTACCGATATTCTCATCTGTGAAAACTACCTGATGTTAAAATTCTTCGTCCCTTAGAGAATAATTCAACGCAAAAATTAATCGGGACTGCTTCTTTTCCTCACTTAGTTTAATTTTTTTGCCGCAATGCGACACCTTAGCCTCAAACGTTTAAATCCTGGAATGTTCTGGAAAACGGATGATTTTCCAGAACATTGATTGCTTCTTGGTCTTCCTCTGGGCTAGTAACTTTCGTCAAACCGGTGCCTTCCTTTGGATGGATAGTTCCCTCCTCTTGAAATCGGTTTTTTATGTTTACTATCGTAGATTTGCTAGATAGATCAACCACCGCCTAGTTTTGCTAATATTTCAGCAGAGTCTGTGACATTGTCACTTTCAGGAAGACAATGCCGTACTATAAAATTTTTAAAAATTAAACAGGCTGCTAACTTCTACTGTACCAGTTTTATGTGGAGAGAAGTGTACATACATGAATGAACTAAACAACAAAAATCAAGTTGATGTAATTTACACTGATATGGAAAAGGCATTTGATAAAATAAGCCACAGTATCATAGTTGATGCCCTATCTGAAATGGATGGTCCCAGTTTCTTAACAAACTTAATCGAGTCTTATTTAGTAAAAAAGCATCAATGTGTTGAAGTTAAAGGATGTAAATCAGACACTTATTCAAGTACTTCAGGAGTACCCCAAGGTTAGAACTTAGGACCTCTCCTTTTTATAATAGCCATTAATAATATATTAAAAAATGTTAAAAATTCTTTAGCTTTATTATTTGCCGACGATTTTAAGTTGTTTCTGGAAATAATAACCAGTGATGCTTCAGCTTGTATTTAGTCGATAGTTTGGTTCTGCCCATTTTGGAATATGGCACAATAATATGGTCTCCTCAGTATACCGTTTGGATTAACATTATCGAGGGGATACAAAGAAAATTTTTAAAGTGTATGTATTTTAAGAAGTTTGGCACATATCCTCAGAGAGCTTGTGATAATAATTATCTTTTAGGGGTGTTTGGTAGGCTCTCATTAAATAACAATACAATGTTTAGAATTCTTAAAGGGGATTCTGACTGCCCTGATATTTTAAATCAACTACCCTTTGCAGTTAACCGTATAAAATCAAGAAATTCTAAAATTTTGTATCTTACATTCCCCAGAACAAATCTTTACAAAAATTCACCTATGTAATTTATACAATTTATATGCATTGGACATAGATATTGATAATATTAATTTAAAACATTTTAAAAAACTAATACATGACAAGTTGGGGTCTAATGTTTGACACAACTTACAACTTAAAAAAGACTGATTTTACTAATGTAAAGTCTAAAATTATTTGTTGTATTACTGTATTATGTAAGGTTGTTACTATAATTTTAATCTTTTAAAGTGTATCTGTAATTGGTCACTGGCTGTTGATACTTGACTAATAAATAAATAAAAATAAATAAATATATTTATTGTGTTTTAAATTTTTGGTCACTTAATATTTTTTGTTTATTGTCTTGCTGTATTATTATTTTATTATATGTCATATATAAATAAATGGTTATTATTATTATTATTATTCTGTAATTTTAAGTTTACTTTTAACTACTTACTTCTTAAGGTATTATTTTTTTTTTAATTTTTATTATGAAGCTTTTAGTTTTAAGTGTATATCTGTTATAGGCTTTTTCTGTTGATACTTATGTGCAAAGAATTGTTTTTGATATACAATTAAAGCAAACAGTTTGAACAGTAAAGGACCCAAAAAAAATGTTTCTTAACTTTACTATTTTTCTTGTCAGTTTGAACAGTTAAAAAATTGCTTCCTTGTGGTATAAACAGCTAATTAATTATCTGCAATTTTTAGGATGTGTTTGAAGAAGCCTCCCGTATGCCGCTCAGCGGCAAACTTAAAAATATGTCCGAGTACATTTTCAAAATTATCAATTCCATGGCAGAGGAAGAAGAATTGTTCGATGAAAATAGGAGACTGTGTGATATTAGACCTGTGGGGGCTGTCCTTATAATTACCGAATGTCGAGGGAATTCCATCGATCACTCGATTAATAGTGCTATTGGCCACTTAATTGGCAAAGGTACGATCGCGCAAATAGCTGTTATGCTTTGCAGGTGGGCAACCACAAATTTTTTGTTGCCGAATTTTATCACAAAAAGTCGCAAAAATACCCATTTCAACAGTGTTGAGTACAATCACAAATCAATTGGTACTTGAATAAATAGCGTCAAAAAACAATTTAAAAAGTAGACATTAACTTTTTAACAGTTAAAATTGACAAAGAAAAATGTCTTAAGTCACTGGTTAAAAAGTGGTTTTAATATTAAAACAGTAATTTATTTTTTTATAATTACAATTAAAATTAAAAATATGTTTATGTGAGTCAAGAGTTTAAAAGTTGTTATGATTAAAACAAAATAATATTTGACCCAGAGACTCTACTCTATTATTTCTGTTTTTAAGTCGCTTGGAAGGTTATTAAAAAGTTTTAAGGATGCATACAAAGACAAATATTTTGTTGCTGTTTATTTTTACTGAAAATGAGTTATTCGCTCGGCTATTTGGGTAAAAAAGACCAAAATACAAAATTTCTGATAGTGTTTGTTTGGGACACAATAACTGAAAATTTTTTGGAACCAGGTGATAAGTGTTTCTGATGGAGGTGGGTGGTTGGGAAAAGGGTGAATAGGAGGTTGAAATTTTAAAATAATCAGATGGTACATTTAGATCGACAATTACATTTTCAGCAAAAACTATGATAATGTGGATGTCTGTCAGATCTGTGGGTAAATAATACATTTATAAAAATCGTAAGTCACCATAGGAGCTAGCGAAACACGGTTTTCTGTTTTAGATGGAGAATTACATTTTTAGTTTTTGAGACATAAAAAAGATAAAGAAGTAAAAAAAAAAAATATATTTTCTTTAATTATATTTTTTTTGTTGCAAATGTAATTATATATCTTAATGTAAAAACCGCGTGTCGCTAGCTGCTATGGTTCGTGAGCTAGAATTTTTTAAAAAGTTTAACCTACCTTCCTACCCCCTTTCTAACTTCCCACACCGCTAACCGGGTATTCAAAAACTAATCAGCTCATCAAAGAATTTTTGCGTCAAATTCGATTAGAATCGGTTGAGCGATTTTTGAGTTATCGTGTCCTAGACAGACATCATAAAAAAATTGCGTGTGTACATAGGTCTTTTTTGATCCAAATAACTAATTTTTAGCCAAAATAAAAACTCTCTCAATAGCCTCCATACCTCATTCGTACTATGTATGGATGATGGCTACTGATAATTAATATGACAGGGTTAGTACAACACTGGAAATGTGAAAAATCTCAAGGAATTTTAGCAAACCGCAAAAATCACACCTTTTTTAAAATATTTCACAAAAGATGTAAGGGATCAAAATTTTGAATTTTTTTTTAATTGAAACTGCTAAAATTTTCGCCCGCAATAAACTACAATTTTTTCAAAGTTTTCGTCTGCCGCGCATTTAAGAAATAATTTTACAAACAAATCTACAATTGAAACTAGATTCGCACTTATGTTTTAATCTAAATAAGTATCTTATCTTATCTTATGTTTATCTTACACACTAAACCAATTCAACACCTACAAAACCGCCCCCCCCTCGAAAAATCCGAGATCGCCACTACTCTCCTTAAAAAATTTAGGTGCACCAAAAATGGAATATGATGATGGATTTTGACTGTTAGAATATAATAGAATATATGTTTATTTGCAGATAAGTTATTACAAAATAACAAATATGTAGAAACGGGGTATAGAATAAAACTAACCGCAAAATAAACCCATTTAAGTACTTAAAGCACTTGTAGGGGTAACATAGATGTTAAATAAGCTGTGTTTAGTTATTAATTTATAAATTATTTGTCGCTATCAGTATAATCTATCACTATCGGGTTTTTAGTCACATTTGGGTCAAAAATTCTCACAATTTGGTATAAAAATGTCACATTTGGGTTTTCTTGTCACTAGTATAACTTATTTAAATTAGTAAAATAAAATGGAATGAAATGGACACGAAAACTGTTATTACATTACAATGTTATTTTCATCTTTTTTTTATTTGGAAAATGTCAGAGAAAAACAAAGCATTTGTCAGGGAAAACCGGCAAATGTCAGGGAATTTTAAGTCAATTTGCTGTACCAACCCTTTAGAAAACTTGCGAGTCAGAACAGCTTTTTTTTATTAAATTCAATCAAACCACTATTTTGACAATGACAGTTATTAAAAAATTACGTGCCTTAGGGCGCCAATCGTTTTAAATATTGTGAGAGATCGAATTCAAAATTTTCATAAACGTAAGGTTTCTTTTTTTAGCATTGCAGGATTTTGACTCCCTCAACAGTTCCGAAATTAACGACTTTCGTTTCAAGATGCGAAAATTGGGCGACGAAATCGCCCAGAAAAGGACCAAAGCGAGCTGGCTTGAAAGGCTTTATTATCAGTTCCCCCCTAGAATAGCCGATAACAGCTATATTATGATGGAAGCCCTAAGAGTGAGTGTGACTTTTTTGTTTTTCTTTTTACACCGAAAATTGCTGGCAAACCTGTTGGTGTTATTATTTAAAATGTTCTGTTTCCAACGCAATATTTGGATTTTTATTTCTATTTTTTGTGTCATCTTTTGAAAACCGTTATTTGCACTGCATTTGTCTTCGATTTTTCTCGAATTTCTTCTTTATTTATAAAAACTTCTCAAATTTTCGTTTTCCTTTCAATTCTCGTCCACGAAAATCCCTGTAATACACTTTTAAACGTAACTAGTACTACTAAGATGGTGCCCACTCCCCCCCAGGTCATACCGCACTCCCCTGGAACGCAGCTTAGCTTAGGTGAACCCAATTCTGGCTCGCTCTCGACTTTTCTGAGTGGTGGATCGGGGTGGCTTAAACGCCAGGACCGCGTGGATGAGGTACCACAATAAAAGCATTCCTCAGGGAACCAGGCGCACCCTGTTGTATATAGCCCCCTCCCATAAGTGCTGGGGAGGTGATGCTAGTCGATTTACTCATTTGTGAGGTAACTCCAGAAGAACCCTCTGATAACCAGGAAGTAACACAGGGAACCGAACAGGTACTCACTGGAACCTCTAAAGATAAGGATCAAAAAAGAACTGTTCAAGGACCCAGTAGATCTTCTTTAACACAAGAGGTGCACATGTACCCATTGGACGCTCTACAAACACATCAGAGGTGCTTACGGACGGCGCTGATGTTCAAAATCGGGGCCAGCATGGACGGTCCAATCGAAACCGAGCCGACTGAAGAGCACCTGCTCAGGACTATGCTCCACCTAGGCAGAAAGCATGTGAGAACAGCAACAGGGCTCCTAACAGGGCACTGTTACCTCAACAAGCACCTAGAGACGCCGGAGTCTCAGAGAGTCAGTGGTGCATGGAGAACGAAGATTCATACTTGCATGTCCTGGTGGAGCATCCGGCTCTCGCCCTTCGAAACTATCTGTTGGTCCCAGGCGATTTAAGAAAGTTGCAGCCAAGAAAAATCTGTTCTTTTGCGAAAGAGGAGGACTTCCAGGGCTAAACTAAAAAATTATCCCGCCCGCACTTCTATATTCATTCATTCATTCTCCCTCCTTGGGAAGCTGTCAACATAATTTCCGAAATCTGATTTAGACTTTAATTATTCAAATTTTCCAAAAATCCAAAAACATCTGTCGACTTACTTTTAGAAAGTTGACGTTCTTTTGTTTATATAGCTAAGAATCCATAAATAAACAGAAAAATTTGAATAGGGTACTTAACATTTTTTCGAGCTTTTTTCTCGTTTTTAATAAATATAATGTTACCTACTTACCCGGCCAGATTTATATTTATATGTAAGACAATATTTCAAGTCGAATCTATTTCCGGGTCCATCAAACATTCTACTCATTAAATAATTTTATAGGAATCCGCAGAAAGCAATTCCCTAGCTCAAAATTAATTTCTTAAAAACTATTGACGTCACTTCATGTTGTTTAAATTTCCAGGAAAAGAAGCCAATATCTGTGACAACAATATGTGAAGACCATAGTGATTTTACGGCCGATAATGTCGAGGTGATGCAGAGTTCTTTTAAATTCTTTGTGCAGCCGACCCAGACGACTTTGGAACTTATTGAAATGGTTAGTAATGTTTGTTTCTTTGTGTGTGAGTGGGCCAAAAACATAACTTTCGCCACAGCGATCTGTGTGTAGCTATTCTTGAAATAAGGGAGAAAACAATTAGCTCCCTGAAACGCACAGATACTATTTAGGATAGCTAATTTAGATATAAATTTTGTAAATAGAGGAAAAAATTAGAACCCATTTTTTTTCCATTAACAAGCTTAGAATGGTCCACCGTTTTTTGGACGTTAGAAATGACAGTTCCCGAGGGGGTAGGAATGGGGACTTTTAGTATGTTGAACCGTGAACCTTTCTAAGCTTGTTAATAAAAAAAAAATTGGGTTCTAATTTTTTCCTTTATTTTTACTATGTAGCTTAGCCCAATCAGTCGACGCCGACCGTTGATAACGGCTTTTTTATTGTTGTTATCATGGCAATAATTTTCTTACATTTTTTTTTTTTTTTGAGTGATTTATGCTAGCCAGTGAGTTTAGAATTGAAAATAAAGACAATGTATTGCAATTCGTTTATTTAGACACAAAAGCAGGAATTTAAATTAAATAAATCTGTTCTTTGCAGAATACTTACTTTTTGTGGAATTGTTATACAATCCGCGAAGCACCAGGACACCTCTAGAAGTTGAAATTGAGCAATTTATTAGATATTTTAGAGAAAAGACTCAAAAAAAGGCCAAGAAATTTCAACTTTAAAAAGTAAACAACACAAAAGAAAAAGTAAACAAAAAAGTACGGTTGTACGTCAAGTCGGGCCAGAGATCAAATTTATCCATTCCCTATATGTTCTAAAAGGTGGGCCAAAAAATCTTGCATATTTTTAAAGAACCCTGCACAAATTACATTGGAAATGGCTTTCGGCTAAATGTCATAACTTTTTTATATGTTGTAGTGCTCGATAGACAATGCACAAAAATAAAAAAAAAACAAGATAGGGAGCAGGATTACTTTCTGAGATATGGAGCTTTAAAGTTGACGGGGTTAAGTTTTTTTCGAAAACTTTGTTAACTACCGCCGAAATAAAATGATTCAAATCTCTATTTGTCTGGAATGAAATACCCCTTCCACCTATTTAAAAACGTTTTTATATGGTTTCTTTGGTACCACCAGAAAAGTCACTGATTTGTAGGTTTTAATAAGAAAGAAAGCGGCCATTTTTAGAAAAATGATAATTCTCGTTTTCTTTTAAACGAACGGCCAGATTTTCAAAATTTTCACATATTTTATAGAGAAACAATTTTTAGCTTGAGTGGTGCCATAAATTTCAAAAATGATAGGAAATACGAAAAGTGATTTTAAATATATTATAGGTAGGTTATAAAAATTTTTTATGGACAAATCCAATCCAAAAGCTTAATACGAATATGTTGGTACCAATTAGTACCCATTAGCACCTGTATTTGACCAATCAAATTGCTCGTGTTTTTCTACGAGAAAGAAAAAGAAGGTAAAGTGTTTTTCCTACTTAAGTGCGGAAAAGTGGTTTTTACGCATGCATTTGAGTGCAAAAAGTTAAAATTCTTAAGATATGTTTAATATGGCGGCATGCAGCGGCTTTGTATTTTTTAAAAAAATCAAAGTAGGCTTGACAACGTCAAACTTATGCTGAAGAAACGGCGATTTGTTGCCAGATAATTTTACGTGTACAGTGTAAAAAAACATAAAAATGTTATCATTTTCGTTACCGCCAACCCCAAGTTAGCCAAAAAGCATATAACACATGAGCAATTTGGATACCTATCGATACCAACATATTCGTATTAAGCTTTTAAATTGAATTTGTTCAGAAAAAGTTTGTATAACCGACCCATAAGTTATTTTAAATCACTTCGTATTTCACTAATATTTCAGAAATATTAAAGCATTAAAGGCACCTACCATTTTTCCTATTAATGGTACCACTCAAGCAAAAAAGTTTTTTTAGCTTACTCTCATTATTTTTATTAACATATGTAAAAATTATTAAAATCTGGCCGTTTGTTTTAAAGAAAATAAAAATTGATATTTTTTTAAAAGCGGTGATTTTCTTTCGTGTTTAAAATACACAAATCAGTCACTTTTCTGGTGGTACCAAAGAACCCTTAAAGAAATATTTTTACATGGATGGAAAGGGTGTTTCATTCAGGGCAAAAAATTATGAGATTTATCCAAAAGCCATCTCCAATGTAATTTGTGCAGGGTTCTTTCCTATAACTTTTGATCGAATCGGTGGATTTTAAAATGTTTTGACTTTTTGGAAAGACAAGACATGAAACTTTTCCGGTTCGGTTCACAATTTGACATTTCCTAAAAATCTAAGATGGCGGACCGTTTTAAATAACGAGAAATTTTCACCCCCTCTGCAAAAAAAAAATATGTGCTGCACTGGAGAAAATCTAAGTCATTGTGACAAAAGCCTTATATATTCTCTATATACCAAAGCATTACTTAATTAAATCGGTTAAGAAATAAAAAATACGGGCTTTTATATTGAGTGGAGTTGTTGGCTGTAACTTTAGATAGAAGTACAAGACTTGAGGCTTTTTTCACCACTGAAAAAAAATATGTTTGGTGCCTATACTGAACAAAATCGAAATTAATGCGAAAAAAGTTCCCTCCCTGCTGCATATATGAAGGTATCACTAATTAAATCGGTTAAGAAATTAAAAATTGTTAAGTATGGTGAAATATTTGTCCGTTTCTGCATATAGGAAAATGTCGCAGATTTTATTAGGCCCATTGAGTGGCCTGCTAACAGCCCCGATTTGAATCTGGTAGACAGCCATTATTGGGGAGATTTAGAAAAAGAAGTGTACACAAATGGCCGCAGCTACGGCGACATTAACGAACTGTGTCAAGGCATCACAGAGGCCCATCGAAGTTTGCCCCAAAGAAACATTACCAATGCTTTTAATAAATGGCTTAACGATTTGCGTACTGTCTTAAGAACACATGGGGATCCGCTTAGAAAATCTGAGTAGCCCGATCTAGATTTTTATACGTTAACTAATGGTTATTTTTATTTAAAAGTATAAGTGTGCAAAAAAATTTATAAAAAATATAAGTGTTTGATGATTAATAACAAAGTAAACTCAGTTTAAGCTCTAGCTAAAAAATAAGTCATTTAAAACCATAGCAATTTTTATTGAAAATGCTGGAAATGATGACACTAACTTGTTTACTTCTTAACTGATTTAAGGAAGTGATACCTTCATATACCTAGCAGAGATGGGAGGTAAAATGGCCTTGATTTTCTTTTGTTACTTTTTTAGGAGAGTGAAATTACCCAATGGTTAAAGCGTGTTAAAGCTGTCCGCCATCATGGATGTTTGAAAAATGTCAAAGCCGCAAGTTTTGATCAAACAAAAATGTAAAAATGTTTAAAATCAAGTAATCCGATCAAAAGTTAAAGCAAATGCAAAACTGCGATTTTTTTTGCAAATGACTATAGTTTTCTTATCTCTTAACCGATTTAATTAAGTAGTGTCTTGGTATAGAAAGCATACATAAGTTAATAAAAAACACCCGGTACAAAAATAGAGTTGCCACACCATTTCAATACATATATAAATTTCTGAATTGCAAATGACTACTTCTGAATTAAACTTGATATTTAAAATAAACTTGGGAATGGTGCAGAGTATAATTAGTTAGATAAAACAATATCAAAATCGTTGAAAACTCCACAGTATTTTTTAAGTTATGATCAAAAATCTTCTTGAATGCTACGCCAGAACTACGTCTTTGACTGTCAAAATACCTTCAAAGAATTAAAATATGGTTAAAGTTTTTGGCGGGTCATAATCCCATATATTCTGTGCGTCCTCCCCTAGCATTTAATCTGATTTTAGGTAATTCAAAAACGAGTTAACTCTCTAAATAAGAAAAACGAGAGGGTCAGTGATTACGTGCTCAAAGTGTGCGGACGAGACGAATATTTGGTTGGAGACTACCAGATCATACAGTTCGAATACATACAAGAGTGCATTTCGAAAGATATAGTTCCTCAGTTGTTGACTGCGCATGTAGATAGAATTCCAGGTTAGGGTATTTTTTGCAATCCAAAAAATGCCATCGACTCTTGCTTTCGCAACCAATCGATTGCCATAGTTTGCTATGTTAAGAGTCTAGTCTTGGATAAAAAAGATTGTCCGACACAGGAATTTTTTCCTAATTTTGTCCCCATTTTCCTTTTTTTTTCTGTAATTTTTGTGCAAACATTTTCTAGAAGTCTACACCAACAAAAAAATGGTTGCCCTATTATAAATAAACCGTTTTTCAATTATACGCAATGGTAACAATAACGTAAATTTTCCAAAAACCACAAGCGATGTAGTTTTATTCATTCATTCAAAATATTCAACGGGAACCCACAAAAAAGCCGAATTTACAAAAACCGAAACACAATTAAACCGAATATAGAATTTTAATTTACTCAATCCTTAAAAGACACGAATATAATTTAACCGATTATAATTTTCCCGAACCTTAAAATATCAGAATTACAAAAGTATCGAAAATAATTTTCTAGAAACGAAAAAAAACCCGAACTACAAATTGATAGAAGAAAATATGTCCGATCCTTAAATGAGCAGAACCTGAGTAGGCCCTGGATTGCGGCATTGACAAGTTTCTCTGTTTGGAAGATGACACGGGGATTTTTTTTATTAAACGATTTTATTTAACTTCACAGTTTCTGGTTGTCTAACTGTCAAATCTTAGGATTATTTTTTGACGCACTTCCCGTGAATCGATTTTAATAAAATTTGGGACAGTAATGTGGTTCCGATGACAATACAATATTATGAAAAAATTTGGGGGTAGGTTGGTGGTTGAGGGATGTAAAGGGGGTAAATTAATACAATATCACAACTTACTTAGATTCTTCCCTGCCGTAAGCCTAGCAACGTAGCAATTGAATTCGTGGCTATCGGCTTAAATCATGTTCAAACAGATTGGGTTTCTTGAATTTTGTGGTTCGGCAAATTTTTTCGTAAAAATATTTTCTGACATTTTGCGTTTCTATAAAAATATTTTTCGTTTAAATTTAATTCTATGCATATATTTTCTAGCGATTTGATTTTGCAGTCATTTCATTTTCGAGACAATTTTTTTCGGACCAATTAATTTATTTCCTTTTAAATTCTGACAAATTACGTTTCTGCCAAATTTGGTTTCGGGTTTTTTATAGAGACCCGTGTTTGCAAAGCTAGTGGCTTGCATGGAGTATTTTTTGAATAACTATCCTTTTTGCAAGATATTTGCAAACTTTGAAGTAAGAAAAAAAAATATATATATAATTTTTTTATTGTAGTGGTAAATACCAGCGACTATGAAGTTCTCGATTCGTTTGACCGAAAAAATCGCACCCCTTCGTACAACTCGAGCAACACCCTAAGGAAAAAGAAGAACCCCTCGTCTTGGAGTATACAGGACAATTTTTCCTTGTCCATTTCTACCGTTAGCAAACTCAATTGTGATATTAGGAAACTAACTGAGGTATGCGGATAAGAAAGTTTTGGTACATTTATTCCGAAGATTTATATTTAAGAATATTTTTTGATAAGGCAACTAGCTAAAAACCCTCTTAACTATCCCAATGAGCATTTTCAGAAACTTCTGGTGACAGATATTTATATAATTATTATAAGGAGGGTTCCATTCATACCCTACGGTATTTAGAAGTTTCCTACAAGAATTGAGTTTGTATATTTGTTTTATTAAAGGCTCTAAATTGATGGTACCCTAAAGTAACATAAAACTGGCGTTAACAATATTTCCACGGACATCTTTATAAAAATTAAAGTCATCGGTAACAAATGTTCTATAAATTGGTGTTAACAATGTTTCCACGGACATCTTTATAAAAATTAAAGTCATTGGTAAAAAATGTTATATAAATTGGTGTTAACAATGTTTCCACCAACATATTTATAAAAATATAAATCATCAGTGAAAAAAGTTATATAAATTGGTGTTTGAAATCTTTCTGTCAACCCACCTATAAAACCGTAAGTAACTATCAATTAAAGATATATAATAGCTTGGTTTTTAAAATGTTGCTATCAACCCACTTATAAAACTTAATTACCCAACAACAAATTTATATAAGATAAGATTAAAAATATTTCGAGAGACACTTATAAAAACTTGGGAACTCACACACAATAGTTATATAAATTGGTGTCTGTAATATTCTTCTGAACTCATTCATGAACCTTTTTTGCCCATAAGGTTTTTTCTATAATGTTGTTATTAATTTCTTTATATAGTGATTATAGTACAACTGTTTTTAGAACAAAAAAAAACAATTTTAATTTATTTTGGCAATTATAATAACAAAACAAACAAGATTTTTTAAGGTTAATTTTGTGACATCAAAAGGCGCGTTTTTGCGACATCAAAAGGAGCGTTTTTGCGACATCAAAAGGTGCGTTTTTGCGAGATACCATACCATTATTATCTTGTTTTAATTACATCAATCTGAGAGAGATAAGAGATCCAAATCTTCTTGAGATAGTTGCCGATGACAGATATCGGGATCGAATGCATTTTACACCCGATTCCCACCAGCATTTCCCATGCGCAGTCACCCTGACTCAAAAAACTCATCACGTGGTCCGACATGAACTTGTATAGGCAAATCTCGCTTAGACCACGTGATACGTGTTTTGATTGGGGGGACCCACGAATGAGAAACGCATAGGAAACCGTGTTTTAGAAAAAGAGAACAATATAGTAACCGAGTTAAGGTCGCAAAAACGTACCGTGAAACGTCGAGCGCATACGCTGATACTGCTGGTCGACGGCAAATGTGAACACCCCGGAAAATACTCGCCTGTACACCCTTCGACCACGCAATCTAACTATATTCTTGAGATAGTTACCTCTGACAGTTATGCGGGCTTGAAGTGTGTGCAGGCGGGTATTTTTCCTGGTATGTGTAGTATGCTGGATCTCTCGAGGAATGCATTTAGGAAAAGAGAACAATGGTAACTACGTTAAGCTCGCAGAAACGGACCATCAGTGTTCAACACTGCGCCATCTGCAGCCCTTTGTTCGAAGTAGCATCATTTTTTAAAAGGGTCATAAAATAGTATTGACGAGGTAAACAGTGGTATAGTTGTATTGTTTTTTTTTATAGAATTGTCGGAAATTTTTGCCATTTTAAATTACAAAAATAGGTTTTTGGCCTAAATAAAAACGTTATTTATGGGGTTTCAACATGTGTTTCAATCGAAATATTGCTTGTTAGGGTTAAGAACAACATACAAAATTCCATATTTGTCCCAGAAAGAAAAAAACGTGTATGAAAAAAAAACTGATATTTAAATGAATATTTTTTCTCCCGTTTTCTCAAGTATTTTTGGAGCCCATGAAATTTACGTGAGTGTATTCGAAAACTATACAGTACACACGGGACCGCAGCTGATTTTCAGAGTAGGATGACTTGAAAAACAGCTTTTATTTTACTATAGTATATAAATATTCATATTCCTGCTTCAGCTTATCTCACTTTCATTTTTATTTATTTTAGAAGATTGCTAAACACCATTTTATAAATTTTTTTATTGTAAAAAGAAAAAGAATAATACATAAGAAGCAAAGGGAAGAAAGAAGGAAAATTTGTATTTCTAAATCCATAAAAACCTTTAATTTGTTATGTAGTGTTGTTAGAACAGTTGTAAAACCTTTTTATAATAATCTCTAAACTTGAGGGCTCATAAGGAAGTTTTATAAAATCTATATGTTGTTTTTCTATCCATTACTATGTACCATAAATTTTTATAAGCTGGTGTTGAACAGTTTTCAAGTCTTTTTTACTCATTTAAGAGATATATTAGAGTTATAAAATTATCACCAACACTAAATAATATAACTTTTGGTTATTTTATGAAGGTTTTATATTATTTGCTGTAACTTTTATATAGACAAAAATGTTCATTGGGATGGTAGTTTGTTTGCTGGGTAACTAAGCTGGCTTGCTGAAAACCACACGAAAAAACGATTACAGGTTGTCCACAACCTGAAAAAACCTGGAAAGTTAGGGAAAAGTCAGGGAATTTGAAAATAGTCAGGGAAAGTTTCGATGTATCCCCAATGAGAGTAATTTGAGGAGATTTTTCACAGTGCTCTAGTGAATAAAATATTGTAGCACTGTCTTTTTTATTTCAGGAAAAAAGCAAACATGAAAATATATCTTATTTTTGTTTGCTTGGCTGCTTGGCCATTTGTTTCACAAATATTTGTAATTTTTGGTTAGTTAGGGGTGGTGGAAGCTAATTTTCTTTCCTCTTTTTTAATAAATACGCAGCTAATATGAGTTAAGTGAAAGTTTCAGTAAAATCACTCTAATTTTATAGTAAATCAACATACTAAAAAAATTGTTTCCTTTTTTGAGACTGCTGTACATTGAATATATTTTTAAAAGTTTTTGGTGTTGGCTTCTAACCAAACCATATAGATAGAAGCAATAGAATTTTGATAAATTTTGCCTGTTTGTTCATTTTTTTTGTTTGTTATGGGACTTTCACTACTGTATTCCATGCATGGAGTCATGGAGGACATAGGCTTTTCTACAAAATCGATTTACGAGAACAAAAGTTATGACCATTTAAAGTCAGAAAAAGGGGGGAAAAACCGCAGGCAAAGCTGCGGTACTTTAGCTAGTATTTAATATTTCTAGGAGTCCCCTGTAAAAAAAGCTTGATTTTCTTTCAAAATCCCTTCTTTTAAGTGCAAGAAGAAGAACTCCTCCAGGACTATTGTCAGAAAAGTATGTTTTGAAAATTTCAACTTTGTATTATAAAATCGCGGCAGACCAATTCGCAACCAAAAGACGTTCGCGAAAATTTGCGGGTTGGCCTACTTTTACGCTACGTCATTTGGATAAGTTCGTAGCCTGAAATTAACTCTGTGTTTCGGACTTCCATTGTCTATATTTTATTTATACACGACGTTTGGATCAGTACGATCTCTGATCATCTTCAGGTGCAAACTACAATCTATTCCTGAAGCTACGTACTTGTATACTATGAGAAACCACTCAACCGTAAAGTTTAAGAAGTTGGCTCCGCCCAAGAACGGGCTTCCAAATATTTGGAATTTCAACAATTGGTTTACTGAAAATACCCTGATTCTGCCCAGCAAAAGCAGCTTCAAGGAATTTTCGTTTCTTCCAGCGTGACTCCTTGTGCAAAACCTTTGCTTCTATCCACTTCATACAGTGTTGTTTTGACCATGCATGCTCGACGATTCCTGATTTCGTTGTTTCACCTCTTTGGGTATTCGTCTGATGTTCCTTAAGCCTAACAGATAGTGGTATGATTCACCACACTCACAAGTAACTTGGTAAATGTCCTTATTTTGTTTGTTCTCCGGTTTTATTTTACTAAGAAGGCTTCGAATTGTACTATTAGATTTAAAAGCTGTTTTAATATTAAAGTTGTTCGCTACTCTTCGAATTTTCTCTGATACTCCTTTAATGTATGGAATTGTGAGGAATGCATTTGCCTGGTTTTGGTCTTGTAATATCTGTCCTGTTTGCTGAAATATAAGTTTAAGGCCGTACCCATTCTGCTGCAAATCCTTCTTAATGTTTCTTATTTCGATTTCCAAGTCATGAGAATTGTTACAAATTTGAACGGCTCTGTTATACAAAGTTCTTATTATACCTAGTTTGATTGTAGCAGAATGATTATTATCCTGTGTGAGAGCTTTCTACTCGTTTGACAAGTACATCAAGAAAAGGAATTTGACAATTTTGCTCAAACTGAATATAATGGTGGGTCTTAGGTTATTTAGGTGGTGAAGAAATTCTGAAAGTTGTTGGTCATTCGCCGTTCAGACAATAAAAGTATCATCAACGTATATTTAGAGTGTAGGTTTATATGTTACGGTATCAATCGCGTGTGATTCGAACCACTCCATGTAAATATTGGCCACCACTGGCGAAAGCGATGAACCCATTGGCGGACCGTCATCCTGCGCATAAAACCTTTCACCTGAAAGTAAGAGTTGTGTAGACAGCACTCCAAAAACACCAGCACTCCCTCCAACGGCAGGCTGGTACGTTCACAAAGAGATTCGTTATCTTTGTCTAATAATATCTAGCGATTCCTTTATCGGGAAATTGGTGTATAGACTTGCGACATCAAAACTGACAAATCTATCTTCGGGTCCTAAAACAAAAGATTTAAGAATATTAACAAAATGATTGGAATTTTCTACAAATGAAACGGTCTTGCCAGCAAGAGGTTGAATAATTTTCAAAAGAAATTTAAACAGATTGCTTGTTGGAGAATTTCTGGAACTTGTGATTGGGCGTAAGCGCATTGCACCTTTGTGAATTTTGGAAAGTGCGTATAGACGAGGAGACTTGCTATAATGTGGTGTAAGTTGAGACTTTGTATTGTCCGGAATATATCTAGAATACTTTTTTAAAGTTCTATAAACCTTAGTTTCGATGGAATGCGTTCTTGAGGAGTTTATAGTTTCCTTTGGCAAGTTCCCCTTCAACATTCTGGTATAGGTTTCTGTATCCAAAATCACTGTTGCATTGCTCTTGTCTGCTGGTAAGATTTTAACTGATTTGTCCTTTTGAAGATTCTTCAACGCGATTTCCTCTGTCTTGCTTATGTTAGAGGTATACTTAATAGGTTTGTCAATAATGGTCCTTACTTGATGTCTGAGCTCGTCGGCGTCTTGTCGTGGAAGAGGATGATATCGATAGTGGGTATCTTCTTAGAAGCAATGGAAAAGTTAATTCCTTTGGCAAGTAAGTTTTCTTCTATGGGTGTCAATGTCTTCTTTGATAATGATGGTTCTTAGAGTGTCGGTGGTCGATTGGCTTTGTGGCTGTTGATGGGCGAGTTTCCTTTGGTGCTTTGTTGCCAAGTCTGTCTTAAACTTCACGGTTGAGTGATTTCCCATAGTATATAAGTACGTAGCCTTAGGAATAGATTGTAGTTTGCACCTGAAGACGATCAGAGATTTTACTGATTGAAACGTCGTGTATAAATAAAATATAGACAATGGAAGTCCGAAACACAGAATTAATTTCAAACTCATCATTGTCTCAAACAAGTTCGTAGCCACTGTGTTTTATTTTTACGAACCACAAAATTTTGTATCAAAAATACGAGAAACTACCGATGGTTATTTTCTTTTGTGGTTATAGCATCCCAATGAGCATTTTTGTCTATATAAAAGTTACAGCAAATAATATAAAACCTTCATAAAATAACCAAAAGTTATATTATTTAGTGTTGGTGATAATTTTATAACTCTAATATATCTCTTAAATGAGTAAAAAAGACTTGAAAAACAACTGTTCAACACCAGCTTATAAAAATTTATGGTACATAGTAATGGATAGAAAAACAACACATAGATTTTATAAAACTTCCTTATGAGCCCTTTACAACTGTTCTAACAACACTACATAACAAATTAAAGGTTTTTATGGATTTAGAAATATAGATTTTCCATCTTTCTTCCCTTTGCTGGTTATGTATTATTCTTTTTCTTTTTACAATAAAAAATTTTATAAAATGGTGTTTAGCAATCTTCTAAAATAAATAAAAATGAAAGTGAGATAAGCTGAAGGAGGAATATGAATATTTATATACTATAGTCAAATAAAAGCTGTTTTTCAAGTCATCCTACTCTGAAAATCAGCTGCGGTCCCGTGTGTACTGTATAGTTTTCGAATACACTCACGTAAATTTCATGGGCTCCAAAAATACTTGAGAAAACGTGAAAAAAATATTCATTTAACTATCAGTTTTTTTTTTCATACGCGTTTTTTTCTTTCTGGGACAAATATTGAATTTCGTATGTTGTTCTTAACCCTAACAAGCAATATTTCGATTGAAACACATGTTGAAACCCCAAAAATAACGTTTTTATTTAGGCCAAAAACCTATTTTTGTAATCCAAAATGGCGAAAATTTCCGACAATTCTATAAAAAAAACAATACAACTATACCACTGTTTACCTCGTCAACACTATTTTAAAAAATGATGCTACTTGGAACAAAGGGCTACAGATGGCGCAGTGTTGAACACTGATGGTCTGTTTCTGCGAGCTTAACATAGTTACCATTGTTCTCTTTTCCTAAATGCATTCCTCGAGAGATCCAGCATACCACACATACCAGGAAAAATACCCGCCTCCACACACTTCAAGCCCGCATAACTATCAGAGGTAACTATCTCAAGAATATAGTAAGATTGCGGGGTCGAAGGGTGTACAGGCGAGTATTTGCCGCCGACCAGCAGTATCAGCATATGCGCTCGACGTTTCTCGGTGCGTTTTTGCAACCTTAACACGGTTACTATATTGTTCTCTTTTTCTAAAACACGGTTCCCATCTATGCGTTTCTCATTCGTGGGTCCCCCGAATTAAAACACGTATCACGTGGTCTAAGCGAGATTTGCCTATACAAGTTCATGTCGGACCACGTGATGAGTTTTTTGAGTCAGGGTGACTGCGCATCGGAAACGCTGGTGGGAATCGGGTGTAAAATGCATTCGATCCCGATATCTGTCATCGGCAACTATCTCAAGAAGATTTGGATCTCTTATCTCTCTCAGATTGATGTAATTAAAACAAGATAATAATGGTATGGTATCTCGCAACGCGCCTTTTGATGTCGCAAAAACGCTCCTTTTGATTTCGCAAAAACGCGCCTTTTGATGTCACAAAATTAACCTTAAAAAATCTTGTTTGTTTTGTTATTATAAT
Organism: Oxystoma pomonae; assembly: GCA_963921995.1. Lineage (NCBI taxonomy): Eukaryota > Metazoa > Arthropoda > Insecta > Coleoptera > Brentidae > Oxystoma > Oxystoma pomonae. Next base: position 22,153,182 of record OY998164.1, on the reverse strand, counting down.
TGCCAAAATAAATTAAAATTGTTTTTTTTGTTCTAAAAACAGTTCTATTATAATCACTGTATAAAGAAATTAATAACAACATTATAGAAAAAAACCGGTAATTATGCAGTATACGGTTTTCTGCCATTTTTGATTTTTTTTGAAAAATTCTTTATGGGGGCACCTTCTAGGGTCCCTAGGACCCCAAATCCGTCTGCGCCGGTTGTTTTTTTTTTATTTTTTTTGTTTTTTTTTAATTTTTTTTCACTAAAACAAACCAAACCAACACAGTCCAACCCAACCTAATCCAAACCAACCCAAGACAATTAAAAAAACACTTTACAACCACCCCTGGGCACCCTTTTTTCTCGTTAAAAAAAAAAAAAAAAAAAATCGGGCGCAGGCGGATTTGGGGTCCTAGGGACCCTAGAAGGTGCCCCCATAAAGAATTTTTCAAAAAAAATCAAAAATGGCAGAAAACCGTATACTGCATAATTACCAAAAAACCTTATGGGCAAAAAAGATTTATGAATGAGTTCATAAGAATATTACAGACACCAATTTATATAACTATTGTGTGTGAGTTCCCAAGTTTTTATAAGTGTCTCTCGAAATATTTTCAATCTTATCTTATATAAATTTGTTGTTGGTTAATTAAGTTTTATAAGTGGGTTGATAGCAATATTTTAAAAACCAATCTATTATCTTTAATTGATAGTTACTTACGGTTTTATAGGTGGGTTGACAGAAAGATTTCAAACACCAATTTATATAACTTTTGTCACTGATGACTTATATTTTTATAAATATGTTGGTGGAAACATTGTTAACACCAATTTATATAACATTTGAACCGATGACTTTAATTTTTATAAAGATGTCCGTGGAAATATTGTTAACGCCAGTTTTATGTTACTTTAGGGTACCATCAATTTAGAGCCTTTAATAAAACAAATATATAAACCCAATTCTTGTAGGAGACTTCTAAATACCCTAGGGTATCAATGGAACCCTCTTTATAATAATTATATAAATATCTGTCTCCAGAAGTTTCTGAAAATGCTCATTGGGATATAGGCAGTGGATTACTTTTGTTTCTTTTACCTCTTGTTTTTGAGGTTGCCAACCGATAACCTGTTTTTAAACGGCACTCATGTTGTCCATATTAGCACAAAGAAAATAATGTAAGTATTTTTTGTGATATTATTAAGCTAGCCATAGTTGCTCGCGACTTCGCTCATGTGTTTAAAATTGTAGCTTTCTCCATTCCCTTCCGCCTTACGCCCCTTTTCCTTCACGTTCTGCGCCTCAAACCCTTCGATCCAGTCGAATAACCGCGTTGCCCGCTGTTTTCCCGGTTTTGACTTTTGTCATAATTTTGTTTCTGTTAACTGATTTTGATGAAATATGTCCTGTTTAGGAATCCAAAGAATCAAGCAATGAAACTCCTATCAAAATCCTTTCAGTAGTTTTTGCGTGATGCTGGAACAAACAATTAGATAGAGAGATTATAGATAATCGTTACTGAGAAAATAGGTTGATATTTGCGTTATTTATTTGTTGGTTAGATATTCGTTAGTTAAGTTGGTGAACGATTTGCTAAATACATATAAAAAGATTGGTTGCAAGACGTCTTTAAAAATTTACATTCTCCATTCCCATTTTTCCTTTTTCCCTTCAAATCTTGGGGCTGTGTGTGTCGAACAAGGAAAGCGGTTTCATCAGGATATAAAAAGGTTTAAGGAACGGTTTCAAGGTTGTTGGGAGGCATCTATGTTAGGAGATTATCTACGCGAGAAGACACTTTCTAACAACAAAAAAAAAATAAACATTTTTTTATTTTTTTTTGTATACAATATAAACTTTTTCCCATATCTTCTATAATTTGTTGTTTGCAAATGTATAAATAATAAGTTTAGTTGGCAGTTTTATTCGAATTGTGTATATGTATAGGCTGTGCCTAAAAAAAACGCACTTTTTGAAATGAATATTACTTAGCTGGAAATTGTCCGATTTTAATAATATTTAGCTTTTTAGAAAGCCAAAGCTTCAGAATTTATAGGACCAATGTCAAACTTGACATTTCATAAAAATCCAAGATGGCGGACCTATTTGAAAAATAGGCGTTTTTAACCCCCCAGAAATTGGGGCTGTGTGTGTCGAACAAGGAAAGCGGTTTCATCAGGATATAAAAAGGTTTAAGGAACGGTTTCAAGGTTGTTGGGAGGAATCTATGTTAGGAGATTATCTACGCGAGAAGACACTTTCTAACAAAAAAAGAAAAAATAAACAGTTTTTTGTTTTTTTTTTGTATACAATATAAACTTTTTCCCATATCTTCTATAATTTGTTGTTTGCAAATGTATAAATAATAAGTTTAGTTGGCAGTTTTATTCGAATTGTGTATATGTATAGGCTGTGCCTAAAAAAAACGCATTTTTTGAAATGAATATTACTTAGCTGGAAATTGTCCGATTTTAATAATATTTAGCTTTTTAGGAAGCCAAAGCTTCAAAATTTATAGGACCAATGTCAAACTTGACATTTCCTAAAAATGGCGGACCTATTTGAAAAATAGGCGTTTTTAACCCCCCAGAAATTGTTTTGTGTGCGACACTGTAATAAATCTGAAACATCGATTACGAAGCCACATTCCTTTGAAGCACATCAATGTAACATTTTAAAAATTCGGACAAGAAATAAGGAAGTTTGCAATTTTTAAATAGACCTGCAAAATCAAGCTTATTAAGAAAAAATCTACTTGTTTAGATAGCAATAACTTTTTCAAAAATTGATCGATTTTAATTAGTTTAAACTTTTGGTAAGGCACAGGCCTCAAAATTTATAGAACTTGTGTCAAAAATGACATTTGTTAAAAATTCAAGATGGCGGACTATTTCTTGTACGAATTTTTCAAATGTTACATTATTGATGTGCTTCGAAAGGATGTAGCTTTGTAACCGATGTTTTAGATTTATTACAGTGTCGCACACAAAAAATATCTAGGGGGGTTACAAATGCCTATTTTTTAAATAGGGCCGCCATCTTGAATTTTTAGGAAATTTCAAGTTGGACATGTATGGGTCCGATAAATTTTGAAGCTTTTTGCCTTGCTAAAAAAAACTAAAAAAAACATTAAAATTGGACAATTTCCCGCTAAGCTATAATCATTTAAAAAAGTGCGTTTTTTTTTGGCACATCCTATATATACTGGAAGTTAAGTTTTTAATTTTTTTTACCTACCGTACCTAAAAAACATGTACGTGAAAAAAAGTATTTGTGTTCTTATTTAGCGTTTTCACGTAGTTTTGAAAAAATCTTTATTCAAGGGCTATTTTGAAATTTTTGTAAAAAAAAACATTGGTATACAGGGTGTTTCAAAATCTATGCTCACCATGGGGATCTCCTAAACGGTAGGAGATACGAAAATAGGGCAAAGTTGCGCAATTTGATGCTTTGCTCAAAACTAAAGAAAAAGTTACAAATTCCGGATAGTTTCGGAAATAGGCGGCAAATATCGAAATCTTCATTTTTATTTTTTATTTTTCGGCGCCCTTATTCTTAAAGCTGTCAAAAAGCGCTTAAAACTTTCTTCAGGCACTTTTCTAAAATATACCTAGTGAGATGTCCGTTTCAGTGTGACAGGAACACTGTCAAGTTAATTTTTTCTTATAGACACATCCTTTTTTTCCTGCCGTTTGGTTCATAAAGGATGACAGATAACATTTTGCAACCTTATTTTAAAAATTCACCTGACGTTTTGGGTTTATTGACCATCATCAGCACAAATTTAATTTTTGCTTTTAACTTACTCAAGATATTTTGTTATAACCAAATAACTTTAATTAATATATTAAAAATACGTTTTTTTCTTTGTTTTTTAATCTTTGAATTCTTTGAATCTTTGAAAACGTCAGGTACTTGTCAAAATAAGGTTGTAAAATATCTGCCATCCTTTATGAACCAAACGGCAGGAGAAAAAAGCATGTGTCCCTCCTGTTACACTAAAATGTCAAATCTCGAAAATGGACATCTCATTAGGTAGATCTTAAGAAAGTGTCTGTAGAAAGTTTTAAGCGTTTTTTGACAGCTTTAAGAATAAGGGCGCAGAAAAATAAAAACTAAAAATGAAGATTTCGGTTTTTTCCGCCTATCTCCGGAACTATCCGGAATTTGTACACTTTTTTTTAGTTTTGAGCAAAGCATCAAATTGTGCAACTTTGCCATAATTTAAACCTTTTCGTATCTCCTACCGTTTAGGTGATCCCCATGGTGAGGGTTTGGCAAAAAAAATTACACAAATAGTGAGGATTTTTCTATAAAAATAATCAAAAAACATTTAAAAAAAAAATTAAGTTACTTGATTAAAAATCTTGCTCTTTTTAGGTTGGCATTCAGGTGGGTCTATTTCACGGCGGAAAGCCGCTTTGTCAACCTGTCAAGACCGAAGAGAAAGTCGTAGCCGAAGTGAATGACCAACTCGAGGTGACGTTCGACGTTTTACTGGAGTTCGACATACAGGTGTGCAATATACCCAGGAACGCTAAAGCCTGTTTCGTCGTGTACGAGTCGAACAAATCGTTTAAGGGCACCAAGACGAGGAAGCCTAAGGACACTAAGGTCAGTGGTTTGTGTCTTTGTTTTCGCCTAGGGGCCATCGGCTCTTCAAAGTGTACAAATCGTTGACAATGCATTAACAATACTCAACAATATCTCACCCTGACAATACAAGACAATCTTTGACTAACTCTGATAATATTCGACAATATCTCACAATACGCGAAACATTTCTTAACATAAGACACTTACGGTGGGATTTACTAAAAAGGTTTAATCTATTTTAGAGCGGTCGTAGGTTTAAGTGAAATTTTTTGTTTTAAGCATTTTAAACCAAATCTCCTTGAGTCTCGGACATAGTTTGATTTATAAACAGAAATTTGATAAATTTGTTTATTGAATAATCATCTTAACAAAGTCTTTTGTTGGATTTAAGAAGAAATCCACGCGGGGTTTAAATAGTAAACACAACAAATTAAAATTGGGGTTATATGTCACTCTAATAAAAACTTACTTTTGATGATTAATTTTTCCAATTAATACTTGATGTCAAACAACGATTTAAATGAGTAATAATAAAATAAGGAGTACATTAATTTTTTATTTATTTAAAAGGTGTTTTTATTTATGAAATGTATTAAAAAAATGAAATAAAAGTTTTTTTTACATTTTTGTCACTGTCGAAAAGTCAGTTTAAAAATATTACCGCTGCGTTCAATCACAAACAGCGAGTTCGGATCTTTTACCTCTGCTTGTACCTTGGCTTGCACCAACCTCTACTGATGAAAGCTACAGCTTTAAAATGAGTGGGCTTTGAGTAAGGAAAGTTTTTTTGACTTTTTTACTTTCAGTTTGTAAATAAATGAATATAGTTGTTTTGGGTTTTTTTTGTTTGGTATATTTTTCCTCTCCTCGCTTATGTTTGTTTTGCCCCGTAGTGTCCTCATAAATATATTTTTTGTGCTGAAAACGGGTTCAAAATATGGCGTTTTTCTGGACAAAATAGGAGCTGTTTTATTGGGTAATGAACAATTTAGGATATTAAATGAGGTAAATTAATCCTTGTAAAAATAGTTACTTAGGGAAATTATAAACGAACCAAAGACGAACGAAAAACGAACTTATTACCAAATTCCCCAAAACAATCCTTTCTGGTGGCTATATATTTAAACCACCCCCCTTAGGTGTTTTAAAAAATCACCAACTTTATAAACACAAATAATGAAGCTATTATGTGCCAAATTTTTGGCGTATTCACCATTTGCCATTTTGAAACCTGTCAAAAACAATTAGTTTTAGGGCATTTTCTTCTATAATATGGTGTATTTTGAGAAAAAAAGCAGTTTTTCAGTGGTATTTTGCAATAACAATACAAAATAATCAATAACTTTGCGTCCTTTCTGTATGGGTAAGTGTTTTTTGATAATTGGTTTTAAAACTTAGTACCCCACACAGGTGTTAATATTTACACCTGTGGGGGGTACTATTTTAGATCTTAGTAAATCTCACTCTTAAAGTAAATATTTCAACGCATCGGTATCGGTATAGCTAACGCGTTCAAAACAAAACCAAATGACACTACATTTTTCACTTGTTTACGGCATATTTCGAACGAGGCCTGCTTTTATGATGGATGCGACTCCATTCGTTGCATACGGATGGATGTAAGTATTTCTACGTACCGTTACGAACCTCCCAACGTACACGACGATTGCAATCAGCTGTTCAGGACTCGCGTCCACTATAAAAGCAGGCCTCGTTCGAAATATGCCGTAAACAGGTGAGAAATGTAACGTCTCTTGGCTTTGTTTTGAACGCGTTAGTTATAGCCATACTTTAAGTGTCTAATATCAGACAATACTTAACAATTCCTGACAATACTCATCAATACAAGGCAATACTTAATACTAGACCATCGACGTAATACATCGATGTACTAGACAGTAATTAACAATAACGGACAATGCTCAACAATAACCGACCGAACCCAATCCGACAATATTTAAGAATAATTATTAATATTTTATAATTTAAAAATATTTATTGAAACAATTAAGTCACAAGAAATTTTATAATAAACAGAATTACGACACCAACGTGAAAATTCTCCGACTAAGCTTTAATCATGATTAACACTACTCGAAGTTTGGAATGAGTCTTGGCAAACAAAGTTTCAATGTAAAAGATCACATTCTAAGCACCGATTAGTAAGTACCCAATGAGCATTTTCAGAAACTTCTGGTGACAGATATTTATATAATTATTATAAAGAGGGTTCCATTGATACCCTAGGGTATTTAGAAGTTTCCTACAAGAATTGAGTTTGTATGTTTGTTTTATTGAAGGGTCTAAATTGATGGTACCCTAAAGTAACATAAAACTGGCGTTAACAATATTTCCACGGACATCCTTATAAAAATTTAAGTCATCGGTAACAAATGTTATATAAATTGGAGTTAACAATGTTTCCACCAACATATTTATAAAAATATAAGTCATCAGTGACAAAAGTTATATAAATTGGTGTTTGAAATCTTTCTGTCAACCCACCTATAAAACCGTAAGTAACTATCAATTAAAGATATATAATAGATTGGTTTTTAAAATGTTGCTATCAACCCACTTATAAAACTTAATTAATCAACAACAAATTTATATAAGATAAGATTGAAAATATTTCGAGAGACACTTATATAAAAACTTGGGAACTCACACACAATAGTTATATAAATTGGTGTCTGTAATATTCTTATGAACTCATTCATAAACCTTTTTTGCTCATAAGGTGTTTTCTGTAATGTTGTTATTAATTTCTTTATATAGTGATTATAATACAACTGTTTTTAGAACAAAAAAAACAATTTTAATTTATTTTGGCAATTATAATAACAAAACAAACAAGATTTTTTAAGGTTAATTTTGTGACATCAAAAGGCACGTTTTTGCGAAATGAAAAGGAGCGTTTTTGCGACATCAAAAGGCGCGTTTTTGCGAGATACCATACCATTATTATCTTGTTTTAATTACATCAATCTGAGAGAGATAACAGATCCAAATCTTCTTGAGATAGTTGCCGATGACAGATATCGGGATCGAATGCATTTTGCACCCGATTCCCACCAGCGTTTCCCATGCGCAGTCACCCTGACTCAAAAAACTCATCACGTGGTCCGACATGAACTTTTATATAGACAAAAATGCTCATTGGGTAATCACGATTAAAGCCTGCCTTGCATTTTGAAATGTTATGATTGACTTTTTTTCCTTTTTTTTTATTAGGAAAACCAAATGAACCCAATAGCTTGGGCCAACACGTCCGTTTTTGACTTTAAAGGTCAGTTAAAGACGGGCGCCATGTCGCTTTATATGTGGACCTACGCCGAAGACATGCTATCTGATGAAGTGCTGCACCCCTTGGGCACCGTGGTTAGCAATCCTAATGCCGATTATTGTACTGCTTTGACACTGCATTTCTCTAGGTTAGTGATGTTTCTTAAATATATTTTTTTAAAGACTTCCATTTTGCCAGAATTTCAAGCAAAAAAATTACCCATCCTAAGAAAAATATATACCGGGTGTCCCAAGGTGAGTAACCTATTAGAATATTTTGGAAACTATACAATGGAAACTTTTCAAACTTTCTATTCTAACTATGTTGGGAATTTGGAACCTTTGGTTGCACTAAAACAAAGCTATGATTGTTTTCCACAAACCAAAACTACACTTTTGCACTCGACGCGCGTTTCGCTAACAACGTTAGCATCATCGGGAGACGATAAACAATAAACTATATTAACCTACGCTCTATCTTATATACAATGTTTAAGTGGGCGGAGATAAGACTAATAATTTGTGATCACGATTTATAATCCTATCTCCCCTCAACTAAAGAATAAAGTGTACTAAACGGGATGGGTCCTCTATCTTTATTTAAACTATTTCTGGATTTAATGATTTCCATACTTTCATATGCATTCAAAAGTCTTTTGTTTGGTACACTTTTTAGAAGTTTTAGGTTATCTAATGTGAATCTATTATTGTTTTCAAAAGCATGCTCGCCCACACTTGACTTTTCTGTTCTTCCGTATTTTAAGTGTGGTAAGTGTTCTTTAAAACGTGTTTGAATAGAGCGTCTCGGTTGGCCAACATATTTTTTAGCACAATCCATGCAACTAATTTCGTAAATTCCACTTTTTTCTAGAACTGTAGTTTTATCCTTGGGATTTCCTAGCAAACTTCTTATTGTGTTACCGGATTGATATACTAATTTAAGACCGGTGTTATTAAATACTTTTTGTAATCCTTTCGTATAATTAGGATTATAACGAATTGATACAAATTTTGAGTCGCGGGTATCTTTTTGTCTGAAAAAAGTGGAATTCCGAAAGGTCTTTTGAAAAGAATGTCTATTTATCAGCTTATTTATTAAGCCTTCGTCGTAACCGTTTTCACCAGCTATATTCCTAATCCTATTCTTTTCTGCTTCAAATCTTTCTTTGTTTAAGGGGAAATTTACTAATCTATATGTTAAAAAGTGAAAACTTGCAAGCTTATGTTGTAAGCAATGAAAAGAGTCATTTGGAATATACCTGTTGGTGGCCGTTCCTTTTCTGTACAGGTCAAAGTCCAATTTATTTTTATTTCTTATAACTAAAGTGTCTAGAAATGGCAGTGTACCGTTGTTCTCTGTTTCATAAGTAAATTTAATGGTGGGAAATTTGTTATTTATTTTTTCCATAAAATTTTCAACACTAGTTACTTTAGTGTTGAATACTGCAAACACATCGTCTACATACCTGAACCATACTCAAATTCTTTACTTATATCTGATTCAAATTTGCTCATAAAGAGGTTTGCGATAAAAGGTGATAAACTATTACCCATTGTGGTTCCTTCTAATTGTTGGTAGTAGTTATTTTTATATTGAAAGTAATTTTGATTCATGCAGTTTTGTTAAAGATAGGTATTCTAGAGTCTGTTTGTCTTCTAGATTGTTTTTTCTTAGTAGTTCTTCCAGGTATTGTAAGGTATTGGGGATCGGCACACTAGGGAACAACGAACTAACATCAAACGAGATTAAAATTTCACCTTCTTGGAGTGAAATATCTTTAACTTTGTTGATAAATTCAAGGGAATTTTGAACAGAAAAACCTTTTTCCTTTATAGGTAAATTTTCAAACTCGTTTGCTAGCCATTTCGAAATGTTGTAAATAGGTGATCCTACAGCAGAAACTATAGGTCTAACCGATTTTCCAGTCTTGTGGATTTTCGGAAGACAATACAGTTTCCGCATATTACTGACAATATCAAATATAAGCTAAAAGTAAGCAATCCCACTATGCCAAAACTGTATTGTCTTCCGAAAATCCACATACCCATTGGACACTCTACAAACGCATCAGGGGTGCCTACAGACGCCGCTGATGTAAAGAAGTTGGCCAAGGAGCTCAGGAAGCTCCAGGTCAAAATCGTGGTCAGCATGGACGGTCCAACCGAAACAGAACTGACTGACAAGCACCTGCTCGAAGTCCTTGCTCCACCTAGGTAGGAAGGATGTGAGACTAGCAACAGGGCTCCTAACATGACACTGTTGCTTCAACAAGCACCTAGAGATGCTGGGAATCGCCGAAGACTCAAGAGAGTCGATGGTTCCTGGAGGACGAAGAATCGTCCTTGAATATTCTGCTGGAGTGTCCGGCTCTGGCCAGGTCAAGAGAGTCGCACCTTGGGAACTATCTGTTGGCCCCAGGCGATGTAAGAAGGTTTCGGCCCAGAAAAATCTGTTTTTTTACGAAAGAGGCAGGCTTCCTGGGCTAAACCATGGATAGTGGGCGTGCAACGGGCCCAGTAAGGTGGATTACGTACATGGGAATTGTCCCGCCCGCACTTGTACATTCATTCAGTACTTATGGAGATTTGCTTTGCTTTTTTCAGCAAAACGCGGAAACTACAGTCTAAGATGTTATCAATTTTCAATGAATTTTAATTTAGAAAAACGGCTTTCCCCACTAGTACCGACACTTATAAGTATTCCAAAAGCAATAAAAAAAAAATGGGCATATTATACAATGTTTGTCATTCGTTAATCATTTTTTGAAGAAGAGGCAAAATAATAGAAGAATTGTTGCTGTTGATTTAAATACAATTTTTTTTTGGTCCCAAGATTTTCTCCATTCATGTGTGCACCATTATGGTGGATTTGTTTTCTTATTTTTCGTAAATCTAACCTTCTTAACTTCTGAATTTTTTTAAATAATGATGATGTTTTGCCACTTTTGTGTTATAGAGTTAAATTAAATAAAGGATTCCTGTGTTTTTGTGATATCATTATCATCAAGATAAAGATATCTTTAAACCGGTGTTTACTGCACTCAAACTTTATTTTAGGATTTTCAACATCTGCGATTGTTCATATATTATAAGTTCGTTTGGCCTAAACAATAAAATCTTGTTTTAGGATTCTCTAAATTTTCTCTAGATGTCCTTTGTATCTATGTAACAAAATGCAATAATGACGCTCTGGAGCCGGTCCTGGTAACAACAGCAAGTCGCTCACTATTAAATTTAACTGATGTTTAAAATGTGAGACCTTGGTATTTTAAGCTCTTGGTGAAAGTGCATTCTGAAATCACGGGTTAAATTTAAACTAAAGAACCCTGCACAAATTACAGTGGGAATGGCTTTCGGCTAAATGTCATAATTTTTTTATATGTTGTAGTACTCGATCAACAAAGCAGAAAAATAAAAAAACGAGATAGGGAGCAGAATGACTTTCTGAGATATGGAGCTTTAAAGTTGATGTGTTTTAAGGCTATATTTTTGGACATGGTGCAAGTTGTTTTCCCAAAACTTTGTTGATTACCGCCAAAATTAAACGATTTGTTTCTCGAATTGTCCTGGATGAAACGCTCTTTCCATCAATGTAAAAATATTTCTTTAAGGGTTCTTTGGTACCACCAGAAAAAAAAATGAATGCTTTTAAAAAAATTACAATTTGGATTTTCTTTAAAACAAACGGCCAGATTTTATTAGTTTTTACATATGTTAATAAAAATAATGAGAGTAAGCTAAAAAAAACATTTTTGTTCGAGTGGTACCATTAATTGGAAAAATTGTATGTACCTTGAATGTTTTTTAATATTTTTGAAATAGTAGTGAAATACGAAGTTTTTCAAAATAACTTATGGGTAACTTTTTCTAGACAAATTCAATTTAAAAGCTTGATACCTCTATTTGACCAATCAAATTGCTCGTGTGTTATATGCTTTTAGGCTAACTTGGGGTTACCGGTTACGAATATGATAACATTTTTCTGGTTTTTTACACTGTGTTCCCAATAGAATGCGTAAAATTAAGTTTGACGTTGTCAAGCCTACTTTGATTTAAAAAAAAATACAAAGCCGCTGCATGCCGCCATTTTAAACATATCTTAAGAGTTTTAACTTTTTGCACTCAAATGCATGCGTAAAAACTACTTTTTCGCACTTAAGTAGGAAAAACACTTTCTCGTAGAAAAACGGTAATAGTAACCGGAAAAATGTTATTAAATTCGTTACCGGCGACCCCAAGTGAGCCAAAAAGCATATACCACACGAGCAATTTGATTGGTCAAATACAGGTACCAATGGGTACTAATTGGTACCAACATATTCGTATTACGCTTTTGGATTGGATTTGTCCATAAAAAGTTTTTATAACCTACCTATAATATATTTAAAATCACTTTTCGTATTTCTTGAATATCAAAAATATTAAAAAACATTAAAGGTGCCTACCATTTTTGAAATTTATGGTACTACTCAAGCTAAAAATTTTTTCTTTAGCTAAGTGGCATTATTTTTAATAACATATGTGAAAATTTTTAAAATCTGGCCGTTCGCTTTAAAGAAAATGAGAATTGTAATTTTTTTAAAAATGGTTGTTTTCTTTCTTTTTAAAAACTTACAAATCAGTGACTTTTCTGGTGGTACCAAAGAAACCATATAAAAACGTTTTTATATGGTGGGAAGGGTATTTCATTTCACAACAAAGTTGTCGAAAAACACGCCAACTTTAAAGCTCCATATCTCAGAAAGTAATCCTGCTCCCTATCTCGTTTTTTTTTAAATTTTGTGCTTTGTTGATCGAGCACTACAACATATAAAAAAGTTATGACATTTAGCCGAAAGCCATTTCCAATCTAATTAGTGCAGGGTTCTTTAACATTGCGGTGCAAGTGACAATTGATAAATCATAATATCGAGTTAATTAAAATTTTTAGTTACGGTCAAGATCAAAACCTAATGTTCCCATCAATTCAGCACATTTTTGAATATGCTTCGCAAATACAAGATCAGCTCAATCTGGACAATCTGAATTTAACTCAGGAAACTACGGATAATTGTAAGAAGTTGCTGATTGAAATGGAGAATTTCTATGACTTGCACGATCAGGTAAACACAGAATTAAAATAAACTTTACCGAAAATCTGTGGCAGAAATGTGTAATGTTTCTAATAATATAAAAGTATAATGGGGACTTATCGGTACATAAAGTCGGCACTATTTTTGATAGTTTCGCATGAAAGTTAAACTACTACTACATATTTTTACGCACATCTGTTATGAAATGACTGGAGCAAATCCTCGTGCTGTCGACTTTAATAACTTGAATTATGTCAACTTTATAGGTGGCACGATATGACTATGTTTAGGTGACAACAATGTCAGAAATAGTAGCAATAACTTTAGGTAACCAACTAAGGGGACATCCATAAATTACGTAACCTCGCAAGGTGAGGAGAGAGGGGTAGCTGGAAGTGTTAAAATGTTACAATTGGGATTCACACGAAAAAATGTGGGGATTCACACGAAAAAAATGTGGGGATTCACACGAAAAAATGTGGGGATTCACACGAAAAAATGTGGGGATTCACACAAAAAAAAATGTCGATTTGTTCCAGTAATTTCAAAGCAAGTGTTTAAGGTGCCTAAAAATATGTTAGTGTTACCAATTGTAGCATAATTGTGTGATTTGAGCATAATTTTAAGGGCTGTAGCACAACTTGAGCACACTAAAAATAATAGCTCATTTTCTCGGATCAAAGAAAAAGCCAATTTAAGAAAAAAAAAACAAACATTTTTAATGATTTGCAATTTTCCATGACTAGTACACGAGCTGCCATCTTTGTAATTTTAATCAAAGCTTAATTTTATAAGTTTTTTATTCATTCGTATTCATATCTTTGAAATATTTTTAGTGAAAAAGCCAAAACTTAAATTCGTGGTCGATAACACTGAATATGTAGTAGTTGTTTAACCCTCGTGTGGAAATGTCTTTATTAAAGTTAGGCTATGCCAACTTTATGTACCGATAAGTCCCTGATCTCTATTTTTCTTAAAATAATTTTTGTTTTACAGGACCGAAAAAATATCTGGTCCAACAAACATTACTGGATGAAAAATATGCCGGAGGTTTTGCCAAAATTGTTGTCCTGTATAGATTGGGATAAACGGGATGAAGTTTGCCAGGTATAAATAAACTCTCTTATAAAACCTTTCGATGATACAGATTACACCATAAAACTATGAGATACTATAATAGTCCAAGAATAGCAAAATATGTAAGAATAATAACTTTGAAAAACAAAGAAAATAAAGTAAAAATTAGGGATGGCCCTGACGCAAAGTCATTATCAGTACGACTTTTTTTCGAAAATGCAAGGGCAGGGCCTTTACAGTTTCTCATAGTTATATGATTTGTGGTGCTTTCGAGGAGTAATTTTCACTACCAAAATTTAAATAAAGAAAGTCCCAAGCAGCAAAAATCTGACTTCCAACCAAATGCGTCTTAATACGACGTCAATTTCGGGTAGAATTAAGGTTTGCCCAACGTTGTTTTTGAGATAAAAGCGACGTTCTTAGTTATCCGTTACAAAACCAAACGATACGCCAACGTCGGCCAAAGGGACGTACGATTTTACTGCAAAGCCGACGTCTTCAGTATGTAGGAAATTTAAACGTGCCGGATAGCGACGTCTGCCTGCCGTTGAAATTTAAAACCTGTTGCTCGTTGGAACGGGCCTACGTCAACCGACGTCCCAAACGAACACATCCATTTTCGGGCGAGCGACCATTCAAACATCCGATTGGATATCTTTCTTTGCTGTAGGGAACCAGCATATCCCATTTTTCTCCCACATGTGGTGAATGGGTCCCCATCTCTTTTAATATTTTTATATAAATAATTTTCAAGTAATCACTCATGTGGAGATAACGAGGCACGACGACAAACAAGAATAAATAAAAAAGCCAAAACTGTGAGGTTGGGGCGACACAGGTTGTGATTGACCTACTAAAAACGACTTCAGATACGTAGATTAGGTTAATATTACATACTCCGTGCAAGACGTGCGATTCTAATACGTACGCAGGCCGATGACAACATTAAATTGGTACATCATGCATGGCGGACGTACGGTTTTAATACGTCGTAATACGTTTGCGAACCGACGGGTTTCGTATCTTAAGTCATGCTTGACGACTTAACTTGGAGACCCGGTCCGACTTGGTATAATGTTAGTTCAGATTAAGTAGGACACAAAAATTCGCCATTTTGAACAGGTTGACGTCTGTCGGCCATTGTAAATTAGGTTTTTGCTTTTTAGATTTACTCTAAAATTAAAGAGTGTCATGTAGTATAATTAATAAAATTAGGTTTTCGGGAAATGTTAGATAATTTTTACAACAAAACTAACAACATTATTTAAAAAATATATTTCTAACCTATTTTTTTAATATTTTATTTTCTTAGATCTTTCAAATTTTCAGGGCGCCCGGTTTTTAATCTTAATCACATTAAGTAAGTAAGGTCTTTAAAAGTAAATAAAAGAATTATATATTATTCACTATAGACATCAGGATCCGCCTTTGGAAAACGCATCCATTTTTATTCTTTTACAAAAACTATATTTTAGGTAGTCGAAACAAAACCAAACGTAAGTAACATTCTTGTTTAGTAACTAATTTTAGGGGAGGAAAATTTAACGTAAAATAACGTTGGCAATTGGTAAAGCTAGTCAGGATCAATGATGCCGAGGCGACCCGAATCTGTATTACCCATTTAGGTGCGAATGATGGTCGTTAGGCAGTCGAGCGACGTCGCGCAACGTAATATAACGTCCAAATGCTGCTTGGGGTGATAACCTTATTTTGAAGGTCTTTTAAATACCTCTACAAACGTGTTAATATTTAAAATGCATTGATCAGTGTTTAAGGCACTTTCTTCCGAAGTTGCATTGACTAATACATTTTTTGACCTAAATATATTTATCCCGGAAAACGTCGATTCCCAATGAGCATTTTCAGAAACTTCTGGTGACAGAAATTGATATAATTATTATAAAGAGGCTTCCATTGATACCCTAGGGTATTTAGAACTTTCCTACAAGAATTGAGTTTATATATTTGTTTTATTAAAGGCTCTAAATTGATGGTACCCTAAAGTAACATAAAACTGGCGTTAACGATATTCTCAAGGACATCTTTATAAAAATTAAAGCCACCGGTAACAAATGTTATATAAATTGGTGTTAACAATGTTTCCACAAACATATTTATAAAAATATATTTAGTTATCAGTGACAAAAGTTATATAAATTGGCGTTTGAAATCTTTCTGTCAACCCATCTATAAAACCGTAAGTAACTATAAATTAAAGATATATAGATTGGTTTTTAAAATGTTGCTATCAACCCACTTATAAAAACTTAAGTAACCAACAAATTTATATAAGATAAGATTGAAAATATTTCGAGAGACACTTATAAAAACTTGGGAACTCACCATAGAAATATAATAACCCATTATATTTCTATGGAACTCACACGCAATAGTTAAATAAATTGGTGTCTGTAATATTCTTATGAACTCATTCATAAACCGTTTTTGCCCATAAGGTTTTTTCTATAATGTTGTTATTAATTTCTTTATATAGTGGTTACAATACAACTGTTTTTAGAACAAAAAAACAATTTTAATTTATTTTGGCAATTATAATAACAAAACAAACAAGATTTTTTAAGGTTAATTTTGTGACATCAAAGGCGCGTTTTTGCGACCTCAAAAGGCCCGTTTTTGCGAGATACCATACCATTATTATCTTGTTTTAATTACATCAGTCTGAGAGAGATAACAGATCCAAATCTTCTTAAAACGATGACAGATATCGGGATCGAATGCATTTTACACCCGATTCCCACCAGCGTTTCCCATGCGCAATCAAAAAAACTCATCACGTTATACGTGTTTTGATTCGGGGGAGCCACGAATGAGAAACGCATAGATGAGAACCGTGTTTTAGAAAAAGAGAACAATATAGTAACCGTGTTAAGGTCGCAATAACGCACCGTGAAATGTCGAGCGCATACGCTGATACTGCTGGTCGGCGGCAAATGTGAACACCCCTGAAAATACCCTCCTGTACAACCTTCGACCCCGCAATCTAACTTTATTCTTGAGATAGTTACCTCTGACAGTTATGCGGGCTTGAAGTGTGTGCAGGCGGGTATTTTTCCTGGTATGTTTAGTATGCTGGATCTTTCGAGGAATGCATTTAGGAAAAGAGAACCATGGTAACTATGTTAAGCTCGCAGAAACGAACCATCGGTGTTCAACACTGCGCCATCTGCAGCCCTTTGTTCCAACTAGCATCATTTTTTAAAAGGGTTATAAAATAGTGTTTGTCGAGGTAAACAGTGGTATAGTTGTATTGTTTTTTTTTTATAGAATTGTCGGAAATTTTCGCCATTTTGGATTCCAAAAATAGGTTTTGGCCTAAATAAAAACGTTATTTATGGGGTTTCAACATGTGTTTCAATCTAAATATTGCTTGTTAGGGTTAAGAACAACATAAAAAATTCAATATTTCTCCCAGAAAGCAAAAAACGTGTATGAAAAAAAAGTGATATTTAAATGAATATTTTTTTTCCCGTTTTCTCAAGTATTTTTGGAGCCCATGAAATTTATGTGAGTGTATTCGAAAACTATACAGTACACACGGGACCGCAGCTGATTTTCAGAGTAGGATGACTTGAAAAACAGCTTTTATTTGACTATAGTATATAAATATTCATATTCCCGCTTCAACTTAACTCACTTCCATTTTTATTTATTTTAAAAGATTGGTAAACAACATTTTATAAATTTGTTTATTGTAAAAAGAAAAAGAATAATACATAATAAGCAAAGGGAAGAAAGATGGAAAATTTATATTTATAAAACCATAAAAACCTTTAATTTGTTATGTAGTGTTGTTAGAACAGTTGTAAAACCTTTTTATAATAATCTCTAGACCTGAGGGCTCATAAGGAAGTTTTATAAAATCTATATGTTGTTTTTCTATCCATTACTATGTACCATAAATTTTTATAACTGGTGTTGGTCAGTTGTTTTTCAAGTCTTTTTTACTCATTTAAGAGATATATTAGAGTTATAAAATTATCACCAACACTAAATAATATAACTTTTGGTTATTTTATGAAGGTTTTATATTATTTGCTGTAACTTTTATATAGCTAAAAATGCTCATTGGGTTGTGTTTTTTTCACGATTTTTTTTTCTGAAATCGCACTTCAAATGCTCAAAATCATCTCTTTTTTGTTGAAACAACTTGTGTTAAACTCAAAATCAAAAAAAGTCGACTTGCATGCTCTTTCCACAACATATGTGTCTTAATATTGTATAGCTATTTTTATTTATATTTTAGGTGATATCCCTTCTACAAGAATGGCCCAAATTACCCTTAGAAAAGTCTTTAGAGTTATTAGATTACGCTTTCGCCGATCAAGAGGTCAGAAGTTTTGCTGTGAAATGTTTAAAAGATGTTAGGTAGGTAAATTAATAGTAGTTTGCATAACAAGCATGTTATACAGACCGCTTCAAGCTACTGCGAACATAGGGGGAATCAAGTCCAATTTACTCTCCGTGCCGTACGACCGAGGTGGATTCGAAGCACGCTGCAGTGTTATCTTTTGGAAATTCATTTTGTATTTATTATTTTGTTTTATTTCTGCCTTGCTCGAGAAACAGATGGGTAAGTTCTTAATTGAAATAATACATTTTTAAAACCAAAAATGGATGTCTACGAAGTTTCCGAAAAAGTGCAGATGGTCAAATGGTCAAATCGTCATAACCCAACACACGTTCGATATTGGTCGAGGGAAAATTTGCATTTGTATTTTGACGTAAGAACACAGTATCCCCAAAAACTAAACGTTTGGGGGGGGGGGTATTATAGGGGAACACGTAATTGGGCCATTTTTTATTAACGGCAATTGCAATTTGAATGGTCCTAGATACTTGGATCTAGTGCAGCAGCACATTATTCCAACTGTTAAGCAGTTATTAGGTGTAAGATTTGGTGAAACATGGTTTCAACAAGATGGTTGTTCCGCTCACAATGTTGGCCTTGTTAGGGAATATCTTGATAATATATTTCTTAATCGGGTTATAAGTACACGGGGAACTATTTTATGGCCAGCTCGATCTCCCGATCTTGCTCCTAATGACTTCTATCTGTTTTTGAAGAAGCTTTTCAAATTATCACCCCTAACGTGCTTGGAAACGTTAGAAGGGGTTTTTATAGTAGGCTCGGATATTGTCTAGCCGAGCAAGGAGGACTTTTCGAACATTTTCTTTAATTTTTTGTTGACTGGGAGAATCTTTTTGGTTTTTAGAATGTATTATTTTATTTTGAGAACTTGCTTTTATTTTGTTTCTCCGTATTATTTTCATTGTAACACGTCGTCACTGATAAATCTGAGTAGTTGACAATAAACCGCTCTTATTTATCAGTGACAAAAAATAAGAAAATTACGTTATAAAAATTTTCGTATTTATTGACCAAATTCCGGTTTCATTGACTACGCTCCACACAGCACCGTGGTTAGAGGCGTACTAAATACCAAAGGAAAGTCATGCAAGTGGTGATCGCAAGCCTGAGTATTGGTTGCTTCACTGATAGGCGTGCGGTGTCTCTGCATGTACGTACACTGGCAAATTAGACTTCTTCCGCCCTATGTTCGCAGTAGCTTGAAGCGGTCTGTATATGCATGTTAAATATCAGAAATTATTAAAAATATCAAACGCGAAGACTCTTAAGTCATCAACATTTATAACCTGAAGTTTAAATGATGAGCTATCTAAGACGTCAAAACAATTAAGGTTGCTAAGGGACTGTTCTT
This sequence comes from Oxystoma pomonae, assembly GCA_963921995.1. Taxonomy (NCBI): domain Eukaryota; kingdom Metazoa; phylum Arthropoda; class Insecta; order Coleoptera; family Brentidae; genus Oxystoma; species Oxystoma pomonae. Next base: position 22,133,426 of record OY998164.1, on the reverse strand, counting down.
ATATCTTTTCAAAGCAGTTAGGTGCTAAAATTATATTGGATTTATTTACGTTTAATAAATAGAAAAAGTGCTCTTAGTATTATTCGTTGGTCGGAGGTAAAGTTATTTTTTCGGTGTAATGTTTTAACCGCTCTACTAAAAGAATACCTGTGCACGTTTTATTTATAATGTCTTTCATCTGTTTAGCGCGATGTGGTAATTTTTTAAATCATTTGAAGTTCGAGGAATTGGGCGGTCGATTAACGAACCTGAAGAATGGTTTGTCTACATAATATTTTTTTTGTGTGTGATTTTTAATTTTCATTTTCTTGGCAATTTCTTGAAAGTAAAAATTTGACAAGGTCGCGATTCTTCAAAAACCGTCAGAAAAACTCGCCCTTACAAAAAATCTGACGATTTCTAAACACAAATTTACACTTAATGCTTTTTTGTCAGGACTATTTGCTAATATTCCTTAAATATTTTTATGTGTAAACAAACCTTTAAAACTTTTAACATACAAAACCATAGATAGCCATGGAATATTTTGCTGTCACTGTTCAGAAAAGTCACACAAATTCTGTCTTTCCTTTTACATGGTGAGAATTTTCGACATGTATTGGTACGCGTAGTAATAATTTAGCTTCGCGATAATGTTAATAAAAAATTGAGACAGTTTCTCTTACAACATTAGAATAGATATGAAAGTTGCTGTGTTTTTATTTTAAATGAGGCGATAAGTAAAAATCGCCACTTTCCAGATTTCTGACGGGTGAGATTTTCTGTCGTTTCTGAAGAATCGCGGCTTTAATTCTGACTGGTTTTATTGTTTATCAATGTGCAGAGTGTTCCAAATTCGAGAGGATTGTTGAGTTTTTGTTATTTCTAGGGAAGATTTTGAAAAATTGCATTTTAGAATTTGGACTACAACTTTTTTATTAATGAAAATTTCTTGTTTATTATTACGTAAAGTACGCCCTAAAAATAAATAAGATAATAATAAAAAAATTAAAATAGGTATTAAAAATTTTTTTTATGATTATGATAATTAAAATGCTGTGTTTCTTTTCAGTGACGAAGATCTACAGCTTTACCTGTTACAGTTAGTTCAAGCCATCAAACACGAACTTTATCTGGAATGCGACTTGGTGAAATTTCTTATACAGAGAGCTCTAAACAATCAAAAAATTGGGCATTTTCTCTTTTGGCATTTAAGGTAAATACTTTACTGTTTGTATTTGTTTTCAAACATATTGTGGCTCCCACAAACAAAAGATAATTCAACTTGAACACAAAAACTATCATTTCATAGGTTCATATTTTATAAATTGTTCCGAACTGGCACTTATCCAAGTAACCTGATATAGGTAGGAAACATCGTTTAATCATTTCCTTTTTTCGCTATGGTCCTTTGTGTGTTCCTTGTGGGATGCTCATCCAAGTTTGAATTTTCGTTTTTTCCACCCAAGATCTTTTGGATTTTAACATAAGTTATGTTATGTAGATATTACGTAAATTTTATGAAAACTTTTTTTATGAAAATTTCTTGACTTTAGATTTACGCAAATACTATGTTAATGTAACAGATGTTGGGCTGTCAGCAAATAACACGACCTCCCTACTTTGCAGATTTCATCATCTTTATTTTGTAGAAACAAACCTACGGAAATATTTGAACACAGTTATTTATTTAAAAAACTCAAAATTTGATACATTACTGGATTTTAAATGTCCCCCTTCATAAGGTATCAAATAATCTGCGCAAATAATAACAGAACTATTATTTGACCTTTCCCGAGACCTTTCCGATAATTACGCTAGTGCATCTCCTATTCGTCTAAAAGTTGCCAGCTACATTAATTTTATCAATCAATCAATCAATAAGTAGTCACATTAGGCCGACTTTATAAAGTATGCCCCCTCCTTTCAGGTCCGAAATGCAAGTGGCTTCGGTTTCAGTACGTTTCGGTTTAATTTTGGAGGCCTACTGTAGGGGCAGTCAAGAGCACATGCCCATACTACAAAAACAGCTACAGTGCATTGAAAAGTTAAAAAAATGCAGTGAAAGAGTCAGAGATACCAAGGACAAGGAAAAGGCGAAGGCGACCCTGAGGGATTTTTTAGATAATTCTTTGGAGACGCAGGGGGTTAGGAGCCCGTTGGATCCTAGTTTTAGGTGTAGCAGGATCAAGTAAGTTTGTTACAAAAATAGTTAGTTACAAAAATATGGAAGACTCTGATTTTTAACTCACATCCCAATGAGCATTTTCAGAAACTTCTGGTGACAGATATTTATATAATTATTATAAAGAGGGTTCCATTGATACCCTAGGGTATTTAGAAGTTTCCTACAAGAATTGAGTTTGTATATTTGTTTTATTAAAGGCTCTAAATTGATGGTACCCTAAAGTAACATAAAACTGGCGTTAACAATATTTCCACGGACATCTTTATAAAAATTAAAGTCATCGCCCAATGAGCATTTTTGTCTATATAAAAGTTACAGCAAATAATATAAAACCTTCATAAAATAACCAAAAGTTATATTATTTAGTGTTGGTGATAATTTTATAACTCTAATATATCTCTTAAATGAGTAAAAAAGACTTGAAAAACAACTGTTCAACACCAGCTTATAAAAATTTATGGTACATAGTAATGGATAGAAAAACAACATATAGATTTTATAAAACTTCCTTATGAGCCCTTAAGTATAGAGATTATTATAAAAAGGTTTTACAACTGTTCTAACAACACTACATAACAAATTAAAGGTTTTTATGGATTTAGAAATATAAATTTTCCATCTTTCTTCCCTTTGCTTGTTATGTATTATTCTTTTTGAAATTGAAAAGAATAAGAAAATAAACTTCCTAGACCTTACAATCGAAAGAAAACAGAATTCACTGCTCTTCTCCATCTACCACAAAGACTCCAGCACAGATTCAATCATACCCTACCATTCAAACCACCCCCAAATACAAAAATTATGTGCCTTCAACTGTTATTTTCATAGACTTTTTACAACCCCCTTAAACAAAGATAATTTTTAAAAAAGAATACAACTACATAAATCAGATAGCACACAACAACGGCTACCCTAAATATATTATTAAAAAGACCTTTTACAAACACCTCAAAAAACATATTAATAAACAACCTATACCAAAAACAAAGGAAAAACCAAATAAAATTTATTGTAGTTTACCATTTTATGGCAATATCTCTTACAAAATTAAAAACATCCTACAGAATTCAATTGAAAACTTGATCGTAAGCTTTAAAACCAAACATTCTATAAAAAATTTTTTGTTTAATGGTAAAGACAAAATTAAAAATAAACTTGATCACTCCGGAGTCTATCAGTTAACTTGTAGATCAGAGAATTGTGGTGCGGTCTACATAGGGAGGAGCGGGAGGAAGCTCTCTATAAGAATAGGTGAACACATATCCATCATAAATAAAAATAAAAATAAAGCACTTAGCTACCCCTTGGACTCTAGCTCAAACTTTGCAAACCATATTATAAATGAAAAACATTCTTTCGACCCTACGGAAGGCGTTCAAGTCATAAAAACTTGCAACTTTGTTACAAAACTGAACCTTTTAGAAATTTGTGAGATAAACAAAGCAATGAAAAACACTAAGGTCCCATGTCTAAATGACCAAATTAAATTTGACTGTTTGCCCTTCTTTGACTCCCTAATTTTTTAATGTTTTAATGTATTTTTTAAATATTTTTTAATATTTTTAACATATTTTAACATTTAAATTAACACCTTTAATCTTTTTACCCTGAAATATTGTTTGTATTTGATAAAAATAATAATAAAAATAAAAATAAGAATAATTCCACTAGCCATTCTTAACCACAAAAGATTACAAAATAATCAAAACAAAAACCAAAAAGAATTAAAAACTAGCTAATAATATAGGAAATAGAACATAACAACAAAGATTATTAAATACTAAAAACTAAAATAAAATAAAAATTAATTATAAATAATAAATAAAATGAACATCGTAGCCAAGAAAAATCAATACATTCAAAAAATTAAAAGATTTCTTGAGCTTTTCCAATCTGTTAGAGATTCGGAACATCTCCGTGTGAGGGTGCCTCAAGCGAGAAAACTGTGAAATAATAGGATATCTAAACGCTTCAAGATAGATGTCACTACAAATTGTTTTCTGGAATTGTGGTCTTATTTTCCAAAAAATTCATTTTTTGTCTGCCCCTCTCATCCTTCTCCTCCTAAAAATGACAAGAAATAAGAAAATAAAATAATTTGTCAATTTACATTACTCTCATTTTAATTTGTAAGGGCCAGAGGTTTGTCTTGGCGCGGGGAAAACAAAATTTGAATTTGCCGCTTTAACAGCTGTCAGCTGGTCTTTTAATTTTGTCATTCAAAATGGAGAGAGTTACTTCCTTGCTTCTCCACGCTTTAGCGTGCTTAAACATTTCAAAAATGAAAAGTTGAAAAACCTCATAGGGCATTTAAGGCCCCAAGAACTAATTTTAATTAAATTTATAGTCAAGTTAAAAAAATTTTTTTGGTAAGTACCTTTTATAATAATTCCTAACCTCAAACCTTAAAAAATCCTCATATATAAAAAAAAAAAAAAAAAAATTTACATACTAAATAAAGTATTTCAACTCGTAGATTCTCCACAGTTTCGTTGATAGCTGAGCTGGTAGACATCACTCTTTCCTGGTTGATAATGTTTGCCTATATGTAAAAACTTCATTCCTCGCTTAATTTTGGAAATTCCTGTTCCCCACTTCATTGTGGCCGAACAAACTGTATTTTTTAAAAATTTATCAAGGTAGGTGTATACTCAACATTTTTAAGCTAATTTTGTTGCTCTTCTCTGGCATTTCGGTTTTTGACGGGTGTCAGTTTTGTATGAAAAAATCCTATTATTCCTTTTTTGTATTTCAGAGCTGATGATGGTTTCATCTGAAACCGAAACATGTACTCTAAGTACCTTATGTAATTAAAAAAACGTTTTAAATTACATAAACCATTGTGGAGAAGACTGAGTGTTTTACTTCTTATACCCTAATTTAAGAAACTCCACTGAGAGAAGTATGGACTATTTTTTCAATTTATTCTTTTTCTTTTTACAATAAAAAAATTTATAAAATGGTGTTTAGCAATCTTCTAAAATAAATCAAAATGAAAGTGAGATAAGCTGAAGCAGGAATATGAATATTTATATACTATAGTCAAATAAAAGCTGTTTTTCAAGTCATCCTACTCTGAAAATCAGCTGCGGTCCCGTGTGTACTGTATAGTTTCCGAATACACTCACGTAAATTTCATGGGCTCCAAAAATACTTGAGAAAACGGGAGAAAAAATATTCATTTAAATATCAGTTTTTTTTTTCATACACGTTTTTTTCTTTCTGGGACAAATATGGAATTTTGTATGTTGTTCTTCACCCTAACAAGCAATATTTCGATTGAAACACATGTTGAAACCCCATAAATAACGTTTTTATTTAGGCCAAAAACCTATTTTTGTAACCCAAAATGGCGAAAATTTCCGACAATTCTATAAAAATAACAATATATCTATACCACTGTTTACCTCGTCAACACTATTTTATGACCCTTTTAAAAAATGATGCTACTTGGAACAAAGGGCTGCAGATGGCGCAGTGTTGGACATTGATGGTCCGTTTCTGCGAGCTTGACATAGTTACCATTGTTCTCTTTTCCTAAATGCATTCCTCGAGAGATCCAGCATACTACACATACCAGGAAAAATACCCGCCTCCACACACTTCAAGCCCGCATAACTGTCAGAGGTAACTATCTCAAGTTAGATTGCGGGATCGAAGGGTGTGCAGGCGAGTATTTTCCGGGGTGTTCACATTTGCCGCCGACCAGCAGTATCAGCGTATGCACTCGACGTTTCACGGTGCGTTTTTGCGACCTTAACACGGTTACTATATGGTTCTCTTTTTCTAAAACACGGTTCCCATCTATGTGTTTCTCATTCGTGAGTCCCCCGAATCAAAACACGTATCACGTGGTCTAAGCGAGATTTGCCTATACAAGTTCATGTCGGACCACGTGATGAGTTTTTTGAGTCAGGGTGACTGCGCATGGGAAACGCTGGTGGGAATCAGGTGTAAAATGCATTCGATCCCGATATCTGTCATCGGCAACTTTCTCACTTTTACTTACATCAATCTGAGAGAGATAAGAGATCCAAATCTTCTTGAGATAGTTGCCGATGACAGATATCGGGATCGAATGCATTTTACACCCGATTCCCACCAGCGTTTCCCATGCGCAGTCACCCTGACTCACGTGATACGTGTTTTGATTCGGGGAACCACGAATGAGAAACGCATAGATGGGAACCGTGTTTTAGAAAAAGAGAACAATATAGTAACCGTGTTAAGGTCGCAAAAACGCACCGTGAAACGTCGAGCGCATACGCTGATACTGCTGGTCGACGGCAAATGTGAACACCTCGGAAAATACTCGCCTGTACACCCTTCGACCCCGCAATCTAACTATATTCTTGAGATAGTTACCTCTGACAGTTATGCGGGCTTGAAGTGTGTTGAGGCGGATATTTTTCCTGGTATGTGTAGTATGCTGGATCTCGAGGAATGCATTTAGGAAAAGAGAACAATGGTAACTACGTTAAGCTCGCAGAAACGGACCATCAGTGTTCAACACTGCGCCATCTGCAGCCCTTTGTTAAAAGTAGCATCATTTTTTAAAAGGGTCATAAAATAGTGTTGACGAGGTAAACAGTGGTATAGTTGTATTGTTTTTTTTTATAAAATTGTCGGAAATTTTCGGCAATTTGGATTACAAAAATAGGTTTTTGGCCTAAATAAAAACGTTATTTATGGGGTTTCAACATGTGTTTCAATCGAAATATTGCTGGTTAGGGTTAAGAACAACATACAAAATTCAATATTTGTCCCAGAAAGAAAAAAACGCGTATGAAAAAAAAACTGATATTTAAATGAATATTTTTTTTCCTGTTTTCTCAAGTATTTTTGAAGCCCATGAAATTTACATGAGTGTATTCGAAAACTATACAGTACACACGAGACCGTAGCTGATTTTCAGAGTAGGATGACTTGAAAAACAGCTTTTATTTGACTATAGTATATAAATAAATATTCATATTCCTGCTTCAGCTTATCTCACTTTCAATTTTATTTATTTTAGAAGATTGCTAAACACCATTTTATAAATTTTTTTATTATAAAAAGAAAAAGAATAATACATAACAAGAGAAAGGAAGAAAGATGGAAAATTTATATTTCTAAATACATAAAAAAAATTTGTTATTTAGTGTTGTTAGAACAGTTGTAAAACCTTTTTATAATAATCTCTATACTTGAGGGCTCATAAGGAAGTTTTATAAAATCTATATGTTGTTTTTCTATCCATTACTATGTACCATAAATTTTTATAAGCTGATATTGAACAGTTGTTTTTCAAGTCTTTTTTACTCATTTAAGTTAGAGTTATAAAATTATCACCAACACTAAATAATATAACTTTTGGTTATTTTATGAAGGTTTTATATTATTTGCTGCAACTTTTATATAGACAAAAATGCTCATTGGGATGTATGTACTACGACTATAGTTGAGCTTTGGTGATCGGACCAAAAACAAGAAAAAAAAAGTTGATTCGATTTAAGTTGAAAATGTTTTATTGAACTAAGAAAATTTACAATTTTGTACATATTCACTGCATATCCTATTTATCTACTTGGGTAGCAGGTGCAGAGCGAGCTTAAAAAATGGACGAGCGATCAACTGAAGTCGTTCTGGAGGGAAGAGCGAGAGTGCAGACAGTCCAAACTGTTCGTAAGTGGACCGGACCCAGCCAGAACTAAATGGCTTCTGAAAAAAACTCGCAAAGATATTGGACTGTTAGTAGGAATGCTGACAGGGCATAATCGGCTATGTAAACACTTGATATGCATCATAGTGTTGGACGACTCCGCCTGCCCAACATGTGGGTGGGCGGAGGAATCAGCGGTGCACCTGATAGGAGAGTGTGACGGATATGCCAGATCGAGGCAGCAGGCGTGGGGTGCCCCCACAATAAAAGGGGAGGAGCTACACTCTCTAAGATGAACTGACGTGCTGACCTTCGTAATAAAGGCAGGAAAGCCCCGGAGAGAGAGAGAGAGAGAGAGAGAGAGAGAGGCAGGACGTGTAAAGGGAGTGGGAGGATAAGGGTGCGACATGGGGTATGACAGAAAGGGATGGGTCTAATTGCCAGACCTGCAGGCTGCTTACTACTACTACCAATACTACTATCTATTTGGATAATTTTGACGTTATATATTAAAATTTCGAAGAAAACGCTTTATTTCCAGTGTTTCTTTTCGGTCTGCTAAAAAATCTCTAAATTGACACCCAAATGATAAAGTATATAACATTTAGTTTTTCAAAAATAAAAATTTTTGACGCTTTGCTTGCAGATTTCTCAAAAACTAGCGAATCAAATAACCCTATGAAATGGGGTATTTTTAAAAAGCAAATTTTTTAAGTATTTTAAATTTGGTAAGAAAGACTAAGATTGGCCCAAAATAGGCCCCCCAAAAAAGTGCTACGTCAAGGATTTTCATTTTCATATTAAATTAAAGCTAGGGGTATGATTTTCTCAAAAATGTATAGTCCAAAGTTTATATATTTTTTCTTGAATGTTTAGTTTTTGTTTCTGTGTGTAAAAACGTATGTTGCTGCATTTTTAGGGTGGAAAAAAGTCGAGTGATGGACAGCAAAATGCGACCGCTACGTTTGGCGTTCGAAAACTCCGATCCTTACGGCGACGATATTTTTATTATTTTCAAAAATGGTGACGATCTTAGACAGGACATGCTCACTTTACAAATGCTCAAAATTATGGACACGTTGTGGAAAAGGGAAGGACTAGATTTAAGGTAAGAACCAAGAAGATAATTTTATTTTATAATTGGGTTTTAAATTAGGAGTTCCTAGACTTTATTACTCAATTAAATCAAATCCAATGAAATTGGAAAAAAGAAAAAGAAGTTAAAAAACCTCCGAGTCGGTTACTTTAACCGAAAAGAATCTAAGAAGAAAATATCAAAATATCTTGATGTGGAAATACGAAAATTCAAAATTGGACGAGTATCCTACAAGGAACGATGCCTATCTGTGAGTGATACAAAGTTGAAAATCAAAGTGGGGAGGGTGACCAGTAAAACCACTGATGAGCCCACGCTGGTTGCCCAGAGCGAAACGTCGTTTAATTATTTATTTTTTCGCTTTGGTCCTTTGTTTTTACACAGAAGATCTTTTGATCTTTTCTTTTTTGAAATTGGTCCGGAGAATTTGTAATGAAATGTATGCCCTTTCAGAGCATTTTTTTTATAGAAATTTTCATCAACTTTCCACAAGAAAGATAATTCATTAAATCCATCAGAATGAGTGCCTAATAACAAAATCGTAATGTATCATAATGAAATGATTATCTCCTTTGAGATCATACGGTCAGTTTCACATGTGATCCTTCTATGTGTCTGCATCAAGGAGATCACGTGGTTACTTTGACCCCGCCCATCGTGCATAGAAAAGGCGGTCTCAATTCAGAACCCTTGCCGTTTATCGTTAGGCTGCGCGACGTATTCCGGTATTTCCAGTTAACGTTGGTGTGCGTTGATTGATTGATTTTCTATATACAGCAAGGTAAGGTTTAGGGATTCCCTGACACTTCAGCTATTGCTTATTGTATCGCTTGATATTCTTTCAACTAATAGATATTAGATGCCTTCGCTAGGTACAGCTACCTCTTTACAAGTGTCCTCTGAGAGACTCCCTCCTGAGAAGATCTTCTAGAAGGTGCCTCCAGTAGTTAGTAGTAGTGGTAGTAAACAGGGGGCGGTCCAAGACCTGGCAAGTAGGCCCAATCTGTCCCTTTTTACCTTACCCCAGCCCAGACCTGTAATCCACCACCTGTACCGCTTGTACGGTTGTGGGCTCTTCGGACCTTCCTGTTTTCTTCACGAAGTCCAGTACTTTGGCCCACTTGAAAGCTCGTAGGTCCTCTGTATCCAAGTTCGCTTGTCTGAGTACCTGAGCCTCATTCTTAGGTATGCATCGCACTCTCCAATGAGATGCCGGGATGTCTCCTCCGCCCTCCCGCAGGCCTGGCAGATAGAGTCATTCCCGATCCCGATGCGAGTCAGATACTTACTGAATCTGTTGTGGGCGGTCAGTATCTTTTCGTGTCCTTCCCAGGAGCCATTATAGTCTGGCCGCGTCCGATCTGTCGATGAATTCTTTAGACTGTCTACATCCTCTTTCATTTTCCCAGGAGTCTGCCAGTGCACTGTCTTCTTGTTATACCTAAGATTGGTTCCGGCCCTACGTATTGAGTGCTGGCCCCGATCCGAGCGCATTTTCGTTGCCCGACACTCCCGTGTGTCCCGGTACCCACATCACTGTAACTCTTGTCTTGGCTTAAGGCTTCCAGTGCTTTGGCTCACTCTTTCACCCGAGTATTGGCAATTTTTGGCGCACTTTATGTCCGCTTGGCTGTTGGATCATATGTACACATGCTCCTCCAGACCATTGCGAACCTCTTCCAGTGTTGCCGCCATTATAATGGCGTAAACCTCGGCTTGGAAGACCGTAGATTGCTCTCCGAGCGGGTAGCTCATTTGAACTTCTCGGTCTTGCACGTAGACCCCCGCCCCTGTTGTTTGCCTCTCCGATAGCTTGGAGCACACAGAATTCCCCATCGGTAATTACGACTTTGTACCTCTTATTGAATCTCCAGGGAATTCGGGTTGTCTTGATCTCAAAGGACGCAAGTGGCATCTCTCTGGTGGCCATTTGGGCGAGCCTTAGATGTCCAACGGTTTCCCCTCTTCCTTTCCACTGATCAGGTCAGTCGCAGATGGATCCCCATCGCTTCCTTCTTGATCCAAGTCGGTAGCGGAGGCAGTCCCAGAATGGTCTCGAGGGCTTGGATTGGTGTCGTCCTCATGGCGCCGGTTATTCCCCTGCACATTAGCCCTTGCAGGCTTCTGAGCTTTTTGGATATGGTGGACCTCTCCACTGCCGGCCACCAGAAGATGATGGATCAATATTGAATCCTAGATCTTAGTATTGCCGTATACATTCAGTAGAGGTTCGTGGGTGTAATACCCCAATGAGCATTTTCAGAAACTTCTGGTGACAGATATTTATATAATTATTATAAAGAGGGTTCCATTGATACCCTAGGGTATTTAGAAGTTTCCTACAAGAATTGAGTTTGTATATTTGTTTTATTAAAGGCTCTAAATTGATGGTACCCTAAAGTAACATAAAACTGGCGTTAACAATATTTCCACGGACATCTTTATAAAAATTGAAGTCATCGGTTCAAATGTTATATAAATTGGTGTTAACAATGTTTCCACCAACATATTTATAAAAATATAAGTCATCAATGACAAAAGTTATATAAATTGGTGTTTGAAATCTTTCTGTCAACCCACCTATAAAACCGTAAGTAACTATCAAGTAAAGATATATAATAGATTGGTTTTTAAAATGTTGCTATCAACCCACTTATAAAACTTAATTAACCAACAACAAATTTATATAAGATAAGATTGAAAATATTTCGAGAGACACTTATAAAACTTGGGAACTCACACACAATAGTTATATAAATTGGTGTCTGTAATATTCTTATGAACTCATTCATAAACCTTTTTTGCCCATAAGGTTTTTTCTATAATTTTGTTAATAATTTCTTTATATAGTGATTATAATACAACTGTTTTTAGAACAAAAAAAATCAATTTTGATTTATTTTGGCAATTATAAAAACAAAACAAACAAGATTTTTTAAGGTTAATTTTGTGACATCAAAAGGCGCGTTTTTGCGACCTCAAAAGGAGCGTTTTTGCGACATCAAAAGGCACGTTTTTGCGAGATACCATACCATTATTATCTTGTTTTAATTACATCAATCTGAGAGAGATAAGAGATCCAAATCTTTTTGAGATGAGATGAGAGTTGCCGGTGACAGATATCGGGATCGAATGCATTTTACACCCGATTCCCACCAGCGTTTCCCATGCGCAGTCACCCTGACTCAAAAAACTCATCATGTGGTCCGACATGAACTTGTATAGGCAAATCTCGCTTAGACCACGTGATACGTGTTTTGATTCGGGGGACCCACGAATGAGAAACGCATAGATGGGAACCGTGTTTTAGAAAAAGAGAACAATGTAGTAACCGTGTTAAGGTCGCAAAAACGCACCGTGAAACGTCGAGCGCATACGCTGATACTGCTGGTCGGAGGCAAATGTGAACACCCCGGAAAATACTCGCCTGTACACCCTTCGACCCCGCAATCTAACTATATTCTTGAGATAGTTACCTCTGATAGTTATGCGGGCTTGAAGTGTGTGGAGGCGGGTATTTTTCCTGGTATGTGTAGTATGCTGGATCTCTCGAGGAATGCATTTAGGAAAAGAGAACAATGGTAACTATGTTAAGCTCGCAGAAACAGACCATCAGTGTTCAACACTGCGCCATCTGTAGCCCTTTGTTCCAAGTAGCATCATTTTTTAAAAGGGCTATAAAATAGTGTTGACGAGGTAAACAGTGGTATAGTTGTATTGTTTTTTTTATAGAATTGTCGGAAATTTTCGCCATTTTGGATTATAAAAATAGGTTTTTGGCCTAAATAAAAACGTTATTTATAGGGTTTCAACATGTGTTTCAATCGAAATATTGCTTGTTAGGGTTAGGAACAACATACAAAATTCAATATTTGTCCCAGAAAGAAAAAAACGCGTATGAAAAAAAAACCGATATTTAAATTAATATTTTTTTTCTCGTTTTCTCAAGTATTTTTGGAGCCCATGAAATTTACGTGAGTGTATTCGAAAACTATACAGTACACACGGGACCGCAGCTGATTTTCAGAGTAGGATGACTTGAAAAACAGCTTTTATTTGACTATAGTATATAAATATTCATATTCCTGCTTCAGCTTATCTCACTTTCATTTTTATTTATTTTAGAAGATTGCTAAACACCATTTTATAAATTTTTTTATTGTAAAAAGAAAAAGAATAATACATAACAAGCAAAGGGAAGAAAGATGGAAAATCTATATTTCTAAATCCATAAAAACCTTTAATTTGTTATGTAGTGTTGTTAGAACAGTTGTAAAACCTTTTTATAATAATCTCTATACTTGAGGACTCATAAGGAAGTTTTATAAAATCTATATGTTGTTTTTCTATCCATTACTATATACCATAAATTTTTATAAGCTGGTGATGAAAAGTTGTTTTTCAAGTCTTTTTTACTCATTTAAGAGATATATTAGTGTTATAAAATTATCACCAACCCTAAATAATATAACTTTTGGTTATTTTATGAAGGTTTTATATTATTTGCTGTAACTTTTATATAGACAAAAATGCTCATTGGGACCCCAGATCCTACCACCCGACTCGAGTAGTTAAGTGCAGGGTACTCAAAGATCCTCATCACACATTCGACAAATGGGTTCTTCCTGGAAAATTCCCATTGTGTGCAGGTGCTTCCTCAGTGCGCAGTGACCGGTTAAGAGTCCTGTCACTATTCTAATCTGACCTCTCGACAGCTTAAGTATCCCTCAGCTAGTAATACCGATGGACATTTCACCATTGTTTTGCTATGTTGTTGTCCTGGTGTCTGGTTCCAATGGTCTTTGTATTCGTTTCTGGTCCACCGTTCTAGAAGGCCACATATTGAGGTTTTTGGTGTACAGAACACAGGTTCAGGTCCTATAAACTGTTTTTCAGCTCCTCTCCTAGCTAGGATCATTTTCATTGCCAGCACCCCCGTGTGCCCCGGCACTCACACAAGTGTTACGTTGTTGTGGTTGGCTAGGGTTATTAGGAGATGTAGGCAGTTCCACACTAGTTTGGAGTTTATTTGTTGATATACTAAGGCTTTTATTGCTGCTTGGCTGTCCGAGAAGATCGTGATATTCTTGTTGGGTTCAGGTTCTCCCGCATTTCGGTTTGGAATACAGTGGTGTGATTCCCCAGTGAAACAAACCATTTGAATCGCAGGTCTAGGCCATATACTCCTACACCTGTCCCACTGTTCATTTTGGATCCATCAGTATACCATACTAACGTCCCATTCTGGACTAGTGAGTCTTCCGTTTTATTTTCCCAGTTAAGATGGGTTTGAAACGGCTTGCTTGAGTTGGTTTTCGGGATCATATTATCACTTCTCATGTCAAACAGCAAGTTTGTGACAACGTTTTTAATCTTGGTATGTCCTGATGTATGTCTTAGGTACCAGTTGTTGTTGCACTCTAGTCTGTAACCCCCCATTCTAGCCTCCGCTTTGATGATACTATCAAGGGGTCGGAGGTACAGAATGGTTTCCATGGCAGCAGTTGGAGTGCTTCTTATTACTCCCATTATGCAAAGGCAAGTAAGTCTTTGGAGTTTGGATAGCTCCATTTTTGCTATACCTTGTTCAAGTTTTGGTCACCAATCCTGGTCTTACCACAACAGTATATATCCAGTAAACTATGCGGCGTATGCAATATGCGCATTCCAGGTTGGTTTTGTATCAAGGATGAGTCCCAGATACTTATGTCCTACTAATTTTGGTTGTTTGCCGAAAAAAGTGGGAGGTCTAAACTCATCTAACTTTCTTCTTTTCGTGAAGGGGACTACTGCTGTTTTATCAAGGTTGACACTTTACGATTTTTAACGCTTTTTGCATTTGCGCAGATTGGCGTGGGTAGATTCAGAACACAGATCCTTAGATCTTTTTTGATGCCTTAATATTTTTTTATGTCAAACGTGTTTCTCAGAACTTTTTTAATGCTTTAAAACTAAAGAACAGAGTCACGTTTAAGTGACTCATATCACCTTGATGATCGTTTTATTCTCATAGATTAGGATTCTGTTAAAAAACGCGATTCTGATGGAAAATGTTTTTGACGAGTTGCGGTTATTATGATAAATTGATCTTACAAAAAAAATGTTCTGATTCTGATTTTAAAAATTCTAGCGAACTGTAGGTCTCAAAAAGAGTTTGAAACAAAAAGATTTTGGAGTGGCCTAACATCAGTATCATGGTATCGGCATGGTTTTGACGTGCGAGCCCAAAACCGTGAAGGTTTTTCCTCGGGTTTTTTAGATCCATTTCCTGGTTTTTTTTCATTGAACTAGTATATAATACCATAAAACCCATGTCAGCAGTATTGATCACCTATCCACCAACTAGCTTCTTCGAGCGTTGCTTACCTTAAGTAATTTCAGTCTCAAGCTGATCGACAATCAGGACCTAATTTTTCTATTTTCTTTCTAGAATCAACGCATACAACTGTATATCTCTGGAATATAGAGTAGGACTCATAGAAGTGGTACTTTATGCTGATACCATAGCCAATATTCAAAAGGACAAGGGAGTTTTAGCAGCGACTGCAGCCTTTGGAAAGGGGAATATATTAGGTAGGACACAAACATTTTTTTTCACAAACATTATATTAGCAGGTATCAAAACACAAATTTTTGCTTTAGATTTGCCAGATTTTTCTCTACAAATATTATCTTAACATTAAAACTCGTCAGAGCTTTAGTTTAACGGATGTTTCACCTTGTTTTAGCATGGTTGAAAGACTACAACACCACGGAAGCGGCACTTAACAAGGCCATAAACGAGTTCACTTTATCGTGTGCGGGATATTGTGTGGCTACGTACGTTTTGGGGATAGCCGACAGGCATTCTGATAATATTATGGTCAAGAAGAATGGCCAGGTATGTTGATAAAGTTAGAATCCGTCTTCGTATTAACCTTAAACTAGCCATTCCATTCATAAAACACTATTTGTTTCTTTGGCACATAAGCACATATCTGTTGTTGTTGTACACCTAGCTGACGAATCCCTAATAAGGACGTAACGGCGTCGTCCTAGGTTCCACCCGCTGTGTGAGCAATCGAAATCCAAGAAGTTCATTTTGCACTGAAGTACAAAAAACTCTTGTTTTTTCGTTAAATTTACGGTGACACAGCCATCTTCCGTTTGTTTTTTACTATTTGTTTTGGCTTCAGCATTAAATCAAATCAAGATAAGTTTTAATATCGGAAAAAAAAACTAGGACATCTCCCACGTGTGTGTGTGTGAACTAAGGTTTCAAATTTCCATTGTCTTTATTTTTTACTTTTTTTTTACGACGATTGTTTATGTATCTGCAATCGTCATCTGATGGATATTAACTAAAACCAAGAATACCTAGGTTGATTCCGCTGTTCCACAGTTAAAATCTGTTCCACCGAAAAGTATGGATTTTCCAAATATCCTCGATAATGACACTTGTTGAGAAAATACGTTTTGGTTTCTCTGTATGAACGCTATTTTTGTCCTTGGTGATGAAAAATATGTTTTTTAGATATAGAAAGTCAAAAAATTAAAATTTCTCATACTTTACTTAAATTGAGGATGTATGAACACATTTTCCTGAGGAGTAGCTGATCTGCAAAAAAAATTATACCCTGCAGTAAGAGAAAGATGTAGTCTGTCAGTATGTATGGTACCTTTTACGTACCTGGTACAAAGTTACCAGAACATAAAAAATGTTTTTGTTTTAGGTTTACATGTATATTTTAAAATTAATTAAAGAAAATCAAGTTTTCATGCTAATCTAAAAAAACTTCCTTAAGTTTCTGTGTGGTTTTATTGATCGTGTAAGTGGAGAAACCATTTCTTCGCAGGTCGGATCGAATTTCGAATAAGTTTCTGTGTGGTTTTATTGATCGTGTAAGTGGAGAAACCATTTCTTCGCAGGTCGGATCGAATTTTTGCTTTTTCTTTGTTTAAATCGTCTTCTGTGTGTTTAGTTTTTCTAAGTATTCATCTGACGACGATTGCAGATACAAAGCAAACAAAACGTTGTGAAAAATAATGGATGTTCAAAACTAGTTTATTATCAAGCTTTGCTACGTTGGTGTTCACATTTTTTCGTCATTCTTTGTCTCCTGCCAATGGTTAGAATATATTTTTTAAAGGAAAGAAAAAACGATATTTATTTTGAAATCGGATAATCAGTGGACTAAACTTTGTTTATGTATTCTTGGAAAGGGTGTTAATTTTAATCTGTTAGTTTATTTTTACTACTTTAATATCTTTTTTAAGGATTGCGTGCGTAATTTAAACTGTGTGTTTCCATGTTTTTTTTTATATTTTAATTTTTGCACCACTTTTGACTTATTTTTTCTACTTGACAGTTATTCCACATAGATTTCGGCCATATCCTGGGACATTTTAAAGAGAAATTCGGCATAAAAAGAGAGAGGGTACCCTTCGTTCTTACCCACGATTTCGTCTACGTTATTAACAAAGGGCAAAAAAGCACTGCTTTGGAGTTTAAGATTTTTCAGGAGTACTGCGAGAAGGTAGGTAGTTATTGAGTGTTTTAAATCAATTTTATATTGTCGACATTACCAAATCAAAATCTCAAAAAAAGGGATTTTTGCTACCATATCTTTTCAATGTTTAAAATGAGTTGCCCCCATTGACTTGCACAAATAGACTGCGCACTGGCCCAAAATTTTAACATGTTTGTAAAGGAGTTTGAATGACCTGCAAAATAAGGTATCACTTGACCCACTTTTCCTATTTAAATTCTAGTGGTTAAACTTACCCCTTAAAAGGAGTGTGTCCGACGAATATTTCGTATTCAAGATTTTTTTTTAAAGTTGCACTCCAAATATTAAAAGAACATCCCGTTTATGTACCTCTAAATTGTTTTTTTTGACAATTTTTTTTTGTAGGCTTTTATGATCTTAAGAAAGCATGGAGAATTGATTTTGTCGTTGTTCGCGATGATGATTTCTACAGGTTTGCCGGAATTAAGTTCAGAAAAAGACTTACAGTACCTTCGTGAAACATTGGTAAGTGTATTGTTTTTTCGCGAAAACCTTTGCAGGTGGGTAAACTTTCTAAACCAAACGATGCAACAATTTTGACAGGTTTTTTTACAACAATTTTTTTGTTGCAGAATTTTGTCAAAAAAGTCAAAAGAGCTGGATAACGGCCTGGACGCGTTTAAAATTGGTTTTATATGTAAGGAAATAATAAATGTCGGACCGTTCGCGTGGGGGAATTAAATATTTTTAGGGCACATAAAATTATTCTGAGATAATGCTTTAAACTTTCAACCTTACAAAATTTGATACTTAACAGTTTATTAGATTAACTAATTGCAAGAAGCGCATTTTTTGTTCTCTGTATATTAGACCTTTTAACTAAAAATGCTCTGTTAATTCGGTGAGTTACTCAGATTTTTGTATCACTTTTTATTTCTACATTTGCGGAGGTCTATAAGGGAAAACATATCTATACGCACATTTCTTCACACTAATGAGAAACGAAAATTGAAACTTTTAATTCATATATTTTTATCGAACAATAACTAAAAGCTGTCAAAACAAGCTTAACTGACGTTTCGCTCACTGACGTTTGGACAAGAACACTATCTTCTTAAATAACAAAAAGCCTATTACATTTCGAAACCTCCCCCTCCCCACCCTAAATTAGGTAACAAATATTAGTCTAGGAGAAATGCAGGAAGGGAGGGGAGTTTACCGTGGAAGACTTTTACCGCGCAAGACGAAAACAAAAAAGAAATAAGAAAAAAGATGTTTTTTTCTATACCTTCATCAAAAACATGATTTTAGTAACTATCTGCAGACAACTAAAGCATGGCTTTTTTGGTTACCCATGCAAAAAAACTTTTTTTGATCGCGGGTGCAAAAAAATATTTCTGTCCGTTTTTACCCAAAATTAAAGAGAAATTAAATCTATTCTTGGCTAAAAATTAAGCCATTTCCGCCAGTT
This sequence comes from Oxystoma pomonae, assembly GCA_963921995.1. NCBI lineage: Eukaryota > Metazoa > Arthropoda > Insecta > Coleoptera > Brentidae > Oxystoma > Oxystoma pomonae. The sequence goes on along the minus strand of OY998164.1, from coordinate 22,114,559 downwards.
TTCACCAAGTATTTACGAAAAAATCATTTAAAAACATTGTCAAAATATCAAACTGTCAACGAGTAAAAAGGCACATCGCTATAAAAATCATTGTTATTTCATTTACCAGCCGCCTTGATTTATAGTGTAAAGATGGTGTGTTGCGAGAAGTGCTCTTCGTTCGAGATTTTTAAAAGTATTTTCATTTTCCTTGGATTTTTTTCATAAAGGTATTAAAAAAAATCGTGTTAACAACTCGCGGCTAAACTGTGCTTTTTTCACTCGCGTTTTTAAATACCTCGCTGGGCTCGTTATTTAAACCAATGCAACGCTTGTAAAAAAAGCACTATTTTAGTCACTAGTTGTGAAAAATACTAATTTGAATGGGTCGAATTCCCAACATGCATTTTTTTACTCGCGCGTTTAAAGCCGCGGACCTTTTAATTACTTCAAAGTAATTTTAAATTTATATGTAAAAGGCTTTTTTCTTGATTAAGAGGGCAGTGATCTTGAATCAACTTAAAGTGAGATCTCATACGGTCGTATACCTTAGAAAAACAAGCCTTGAATTTGATTTTTTTCTAAATAAAACGCTTTAAAATAACATTTTGAAAAATGCAATCAACAAAATCGTGATTGTTTTAAAATTTAAAGTAGATAAACCACCTTATGGCGATGGTCCACAATATTCGATGTTTTAACTCGAAATACGACATACCGTGTCACTTGTGCTCAGATTTCTTGTTTACCCAGATTTTATTAATTTGTACGGATTATTTACTTTCCTGTTCATTTTGACGTCCATCCAAGCAAAAATATCTTATCAATGGCGGTAATGTTCGGCATAAAACCAATTTTTAGATAACCATCCCAATGAGCATTTTCAGAAACTTCTGGTGACAGATATTTATATAATTATTATAAAGATGGTTCCATTGATACCCTAGGGTATTTAGAAGTTTCCTACAAGAATTGAGTTTGTATGTTTGTTTTATTAAAGGCTCTAAATTGATGGTACCCTAAAGTAACATAAAACTGGCGTTAACAATATTTCCACGGACATCTTTATAAAAATTAAAGTCATCGGTTCAAATGTTATATAAATTGGTGTTAACAATGTTTCACCAACATATTTATAAAAATATAAGTCATCAGTGACAAAAGTTATATAAATTGGTGTTTGAAATCTTTCTGTCAACCCACCTATAAAACCGTATAAAACTTAATTAACCAACAACAAATTTATATATGATAAGATTGAAAATATTTCGAGAGACACTTATAAAAACTTGGGAACTCACACACAATAGTTATATAAATTGGTGTCTGTAATATTCTTATGAACCTCAGACTAATAACTAAAGAGAGACCAAACATTCCCTATTGAAATCCTCTAATGTTTACAATCCAACACCCTTCTGGACGATTATATGAACAGAAAAGAGATAGAGCAATAAAACGGCAACACTGTCAAAAATTGCTTTTTCCCATTATCAGTGGCGGCGTTAATTTTAATTTAAATATATAAATGTGAAAACGAGATATAAGGTAGGGTTGGTCGGATTTTCTTATTCAAAAGAATTAACTGCCAGAACTTGCATAACCACAAAAAATAGATTTATTCAAGGATAAAGTTTAGTTTGAGGAATGTAGGTATTTACGAACAGATCAAAAGTTTACCAAAGAGCACTTGAAATGATTTTTATTCAAGATGGCTGTTATATATTTTTTTTAATTGTGCAGTATCCCACAAAACAAAAGTAAAAAAAATATTTTCATACCAAAAAAAACGGTTAATAACCCGTTTTATAACGTTTTTGTCCAAAAAAAAAACACGCTAATAAACGGCTTATTAAGCGTTTTTTTCACTATGATAATAATGTCTCTTTTAGTTTTCTTTAGTGGAATATAAACTTTATTTATCAAATTAAGAGAACTTTTTGTGATGTTAATTATGAAAATTTTAAGGCCAACAAATTTTATTCTTTACACATTGACTGCATGTTCATTTCTGAATACAGAACACAAGGAAAATTTAAGGAAGAGGTAAAAAATTACTAGTAGTTTTTCAGGAACCAGGAGTCAAAAGGCAAAAAAATAAATAATAAATATTAATGAAAATAAAAATAAGATTGGCTCAGAGTAAATATCTCCAAAACGGTTTTATTCACATTATAGAAAGTACCCAGGTACCTATTAAAATACAAAAAATACCTGCCCCAGTACCTGACTATCAGCACTTGGTTTTATTGTCTTCTCTTGTTATGTATAAATTATAATAAATAAATATTTTACATGCTGCAAAAGGAGCAAAATTATCTGGTACTTTTGTTTCTTAAAAAAGATTAGTATTAGTCTTAGATTTTTGATGTATTAATAGTATAATCATAAGCTTTTTACGCAGTTTTTTACCTCATACTACGCCCATGACTAACGTAAAATGACAGGATCTTTCTTACCTCCGAAATATTAGTTCTGGGCTGGAATATCCGCTTTTATTGCATACCAGGCAATGGTAAACCATTTTGTTGGTCCTCAAAATAGCTTGGTACAGTTCTTTTTTCACAAATAGTCACAATAAAATTCAAAAATCACCGAACAACACAAACCCCCGTTAACAACAACGCCGTCAGCTGCAACCAAACATGTCGGCATTTATTCGCGGCTCGTCGAAAAAACGTTGCCGGCTTGTGTTCTTTTTTATAAATCTCGAAATTCTACTTATTAAAAATTTAAAAAAGTTAATTATTGAGACTAAAAATTAGGACTAAGAATTAAGTTATTAGCATAAGAAAAATTATCCTATATAAAAATATGTCAAATAATCAATAATATTATCAAAAGAGCTTCAAGAAGTTTATGAATTGTTTTGTTTCTAGGGAAACCCCGCAGTAAATTGGCAACCATGTATTTTTTGGGAAATAAACATAGTGGCTGGTTGATCGGGGTAATATTGTTTATTGTTATATCTCATTTTTTTTATTAATCTGAGTTATGAACTCATTCATAAACCTTTTTTGCCCATAAGGTTTTTTTTATAATTTTGTTAATAATTTCTTTATTTAGTGATTATAATACAACTGTTTTTAGAACAAAAAAAACAATTTTAATTTATTTTGGCAATTATAAAAACAAAACAAACAAGATTTTTTAAGGTTAATTTTGTGACATCAAAAGGCGCGTTTTTGCGACATCAAAAGGCGCGTTTTTGCGAGATACCATACCATTATTATCTTGTTTTAATTACATCAATCTGAGAGAGATAAGAGATCCAAATCTTTTTGTTGCCGATGACAGATATCGGGATCGAATGCATTTTACACCCGATTCCCACCAGCGTTTCCCATGCGCAGTCACCCTGACTCAAAAAACTCATCACGTGGTCCGACATGAACTTGTATAGGCAAATCTCGCTTAGACCACGTGATACGTGTTTTGATTCGGGGGACCCACGAATGAGAAACGCATAGATGGGAACCGAGTTTTAGAAAAAGACAACAATATAGTAACCGTGTTAAGGTCTCAAAAACGCACCGTTTGTGTGAACACCCCGGAAAATACTCGCCTGTACACCCTTCGACCCCGCAATCTAAGTATACTCTTGAGATAGTTACCTCTGACAGTTATGTGGGCTTCAAGTGTGTGGAGGCGGGTATTTTTCCTGGTATGTGTAGTATGCTGGATCTCTCAAGGAATGCATTTAGGAAAAGAGAACAATGGTAACTATGTTAAGCTCGCAGAAACGGACCATCAGTGTTCAACACTGCGCCATCTGTAGCCCTTTGTTCCAAGTAGCATCATTTTTTAAAAGGGTTATAAAATAGTGTTGACGAGGTAAACAGTGGTATAGTTGTATTGTTTTTTTTATAGAATTGTCGGAAATTTTCGCCATTTTGGATTACAAAAATAGGTTTTTGGCCTAAATAAAAACGTTAACGGGGTTTCAACATGTGTTTCAATCGAAATATTGCTTGTTAGGGTTAAGAACAACATACAAAATTCAATATTTGTCCCAGAAAGAAAAAAACGCGTATGAAAAAAAAAACGATATTTAAATTAATATTTTTTTTTCCCGTTTTCTCAAGTATTTTTGGAGCCCATGAAATTTACGTGAGTGTATTCGAAAACTATACAGTGCACACGGGACCGCAGCTGATTTTCAGAGTAGGATGACTTGAAAAACAGCTTTTATTTGACTTTAGTATAAAAATATTCATATTCCTGCTTCAGCTTATCTCACTTTCATTTTTATTTATTTTAGAAGATTGCTAAACACCATTTTATAATTTTTTTTTATTGTAAAAAGAAAAAGAATAATACATAACAAGCAAAGGGAAGAAAGATGGAAAATCTATATTTCTAAATCCATAAAAACCTTTAAGTTGTTATGTAGTGTTGTTAGAACAGTTGTAAAACCTTTTTATAATAATCTCTATACTTGAGGGCTCATAAGGAAGTTTTATAAAATGGTGTTGTTTTTCTATCCATTACTATGTACCATAAATTTTTATAAGCTGGTGTTGAACAGTTGTTTTTCAAGTCTTTTTTACTCATTTAAGAGATATATTAGAGTTATAAAATTATCCCCAACATTAAATAATATAACTTGGTTATTTTATGAAGGTTTTATATTATTTGCTGTAACTTTTATATAGACAAAAATGCTCATTGGGATGTATATGTCAATCTTTAAACCAAACTTTCCTTGTCCTGATAAATACCGCCCTAAAAGTCTGTCGTTAAAATTATGCGCATTTCACTTAGTTTCAATCGTTTTGCTTAGCCCGCAGTCGCACAAACAAGCATAAGCATAAAAAATTTGATTTTCGCCGACTCGAAAACTCCCTAATTATTGAAATTTCTGAATAAGTAACAGGCACGGGCGGATCCAGCTTTTTATTAAGGGGGGGGGGGGGGGGTCACATCAGTGGCGTAAGGGTAAGCGGAAATATTTGCCACCTCCCAATACGAGAGAAAAGACGAAAAAAAGCCAAAATTAAAAAAAAAACTGGAATAAAATTGCAAAATCAATTTTCCTCTTTTGCCTTCTCGCGAAACGATTAATTACTTCCCCCACTTCCATAGGAACCTTTTTATGAACATGGAGGTAATCGCGCTTGAAGGTCGTTTATTATGCACTCTAGAAGAGGTATGTAGACGCTCCTGCGAAAATAATATTACCGACAGCGTTCGTTTGGGTTTTGCACGAACGCCGTAAAATAACAGTATTTTCAATTTGCAGAAAGAATGTGCACTGGGATATGAATGTTAAGTCACTCTTTTTGACTCCAGAATAGTTTTTACGTATGTTGTAAGAATTTTACATAAAATTTGGGGAAGTGACTAGATATGATGCCCAAGTTAAAGTATTTTTCTTATTTAGATATTAAAAAAAAAGATGTGAAGCGTCCATGGGGGGTCATCACCACCCCTTTGGATCCGCCTTTGGTAACAGGCAATGTTTTTCTTTTCAAAGGTACTCTACAAAACAGACGAAGAGGCCCTTGGTCATTTCAGGGCGAAATTCGACGAGGCTCTGTCGAATTCGTGGAAAACCTCACTGAATTGGGCCAGTCACAATCTGTCCAAGAATAACAAGGCATAGTCCAAGGTCCCCGACAGGATGACTCAATCTATCTGAAGATGAATGGAAGGATAGTGGGAGGATTATTGGGAAGGATGAGACAGGTAAAAGAGGTTGTCCAGAAAGTTATGAGAGAGTCAAGAGAAAATTAATGCACACACTAATCACAAAGGGCATAGCTGCAGTATATTAATATTCACATTTTATGAAGTTTTAATACGCATTTTGGGTCATTGACGCATTTGTAAGTCTATGAATTAGCTCTTTAATTGAGTCTACACAGGCCCTGTATACATTTTTTGACAGTTATTGTTTTACCAGAAGTGAGAAACTCGATTTGGCAGTTGTCAAATGTTGTCAAAGATTGGAGGTATTTGAGAATGATATGAAAAAAACTGCCCACCTCTGGTAAAACAACAACTGTCAAATGTATAGAGGGCCTCTAATTGGGCCTAACCAGTGAACACAGCTATATAACAAAATGTGTAGACGAAATTAGCAATCTGCAGATAAGGACTTTGTGCTGCAGTACAGTGGCCACTAATAAATCTTGCCTCCACAGTTCAGTGTGTGTGTTCAGTTGGACTTACTATACTTAATTTCTAAAATGACAAATATGTTCCAAACTGCCAAATTCAGGCAAAAAGAATAATTTTTCTTAAAGAAGAGGGTCTTCGCGCTAGAAACGCTTTAAATAAAACATAATATATTCTACGGGCAAGCAACTGTGTTAAACACTAGTAAACCCTTTACAGTAGTTTGTGCGGAGCTGTTGAATTTATGTTTGTTTCGTTACCCCCGAAAAATGTGTTATTTGCCCATAGAAATGATTTTCAAAACACTACAACACCGTCCCAAACCAAAAGCTACTTAACTGATTTTTGTTTTAGTGTCCTATCGCGGGCATATTAGCAACAAACTGACATTTTTACCTGTCAATTTGGTTATAAAGGTCAATGAAGCGGTAGGAGTTAACTGACTTTTTAGTTGAGACAGTGTTGGCTCAGATGGCTTACCTAAATCTTGATAATTTGACTTATCCAAGGGGGCAAAATTTATTCGTGGTCACGTACCGTTTTACTTGACAGATGAGTGTGAGGTATCTATAAAGAAATGGGCTGTAAACCAAATCTACGATATTTTGGTTTACTTTTGGTCGACCCAAGTTAGAAAATTACATGAAATAAATAAAAAATCACAGCGCTAGTAAACAAAAAAAGATGATTTTTGACTTTGATAAATCAAAGAACAGGTTAATCCCGTTTTTAATTCCTTGTTTCATACTTTTACAACTTTTTTAGTGCAAATTTGATGTACATTATTTTTGACCCATTAGCAAAAGCACATATTTTATTTAGGGGGCAGTTTACCAAAATTACAAGTTGGGCCTAATCGATGGCAAAACAAACTAAGATGAATGGTGATCTTAGTTTTTTTATGATCCCCGTAAATGAGATATAAGCATGTTTGTACCAAGCACACGCCATTCATGCCATATTTAATTTGTTATTGAATCTAGACGTTTTGCCAAAGATATTGCCTTAAAAACTGACAGTAACGTTTTTTTAAAGTTCGTGATGTTTCAAGAGTTCAAATTCTGACATTCCTTTTTTGACAGTCAACTGAAAAAAAAAATATACCAAATGGTCAAATTCATGTACAAACGTGCTTATTGGCCATTTGCACCAACCGAGACCTAGCACTGACCTTGCTAGGTATCACCTAATTCTAGATAGACCCTAAGGTGCGCCCTAATTCGAAATGGTTTGCTTGAGAAATTTCTGACATATCCCTAGTTAGGTATGATTTAACGAGTGGCAAATCCCGTCAAATAAGCTTTTTTAACTATCAAAGTTCCCACTGACCTGGAAAATCTGGAAAAGTCAGGGAATTTTGAGAGCTACCTGGAAAAGTCAGGGAATGACCAAAAAATCCTCAAAAGTCAGGGAATTGGCACACAAAACCTGGAATTTCTCTTTCTCAACCTATTTTTTAGACCAACTTTGTAAAAAAATATTATGCGAGTTCTCTGCTCGCCTCGAATATAAGCTCAACATCTGTTTCGCACTCAATCAGTTCCAGTCCACCTAAAATCCAAGAGCAAGAGAAAAGAGAGAGGAAAGCTTTTTAAAACGTGTAGGACAAGAATCGTATCATTATCCAGGGTGGAAGATTTGTGTTTATTGAACATAGTTTGTTTTCGTTTAGAAATAATAAATATCACCTGGTATTATTTCTCCTTGTTCTAAGCACACATCGTGCTATCTTCTGTTACAACTTTAAAGTGTAGTCTAGTTAAATGATGTGTAACTTTAAGAGCAAGAATCCAAAATATCGAGAAAAAAAAACAGTTTCTAATTTAGACTGGATAAGTCCTTCTATAAGTTCACCAGAGTGGCAGTGTCTACAGGCTGTGAAAACCAATAAATATCAAGCATATTTTAAGCTTTGTTTAAAAAATATTGAATGGAGCAATATGCGAGGCTGGACCTACATCTACATCAACTGGAAGTGAAGGAACCTCCACAGGAACTCCTTCCACTGCCAAAAAGGGTTCTACTACTTTTTTGTAATTTTTTCTTATTAAGCAATCAGTTATAGATGCAGAAATATTGTGGTGATTTAATTAATATTAAACCTGGGTCCTTCCTGGTGGAATATAGCCGTTGGTGGCTCAATCTTGACTTTCCTAATTACATATTCTAATGCTATCTTGAATAGTTGGGGTGAAAGAGAGTCACGACCCTGCTTAACCCCATTGTTGATACCAAAGAAATCAGAGTATGTAGCTCTGTTCCACCCTTATCTTTCACCTTGTATCCTCCGTACACTTTTTTACCAGGGATATCGCTTTTAAAAGCTGAGTTCCTGCATTGCTTCCTACAACTTTGCTCTACATAATCTGTCAAATGCCTTTTTGAAATCAATAAACATCTGGTGAAGTTCTCTGTCAAATTTCTAGCATTTTTCCATTATTTGTCTAACGGTGAAAATCTGGTCTATATGCTTATGGGTGTAGTATCGGTATTTACCTCTTCGTTGAGTCCTTCGCAAAAATATTTCTTTGTTCGTTCGTTCGTGCTTTGTTATTCCCTGACAGTATTTCTTTTATTCTGTTGTTTTGTCTGTTTTCCTCCATTTCTCTTATTATATTTAGATAGTGGTCTCTCTTTGTGGTTCATACTCTTCTATATTAGATGCTTTGGGTGCTGAAGCATTTTTTTCCCAGTCTTTCCGTCGCTCTACTACAGTCGTCATTAAACTACTTCCTTCTTCGTTTTCTGTATTTCTTGATTAATTGGTTTCTGGTATATTTTCTATGTGTGTTCTGTCTTGAGTTTTTCCGTATTCCAGCTTATGTTGGTCTTCTTGGTCGTATGCATGTGCACATGTGCATATATATTAACACTTCGTGCAATTTAGTTTCATATCTTCTGTTATATCTATCTGATTATTACCTTTTTATCTCGATAATATAAATACCTTCTAAATTGGAGCTTTTAAAAATTGTTATGGTAAAAATCTACATTTACTTGGTATCCACGTAGACAAGCAATTTATATCCAAAAAATACCTGGAATTTTATAAAAAATGGTCAGGGAAGACCTGGAAAAGTCAGGGAATTTGGAAATCAGAATTTGGTGGGAACCCTGACTATGGCCAAACGTCAAAATATTGTCAAAATTCTTTATTTTTTAATTCTGTATGCAGGACAGTAAGAACCAATACGACTATCTATGAACAATATTGTCTGTTTCTTAAGCAATAAAAAGCCATTTTAAATATCCAGGGCATATTAAAAATTGAAACAGCTGGCATATGAAAGAGATTTAAAAAATCATCTCGAACAGCAAGCGCAGACGACAACGGCGACAGTATAAATTATTTATTCCTGCTTACAGCATGGATTTGTCCATGAAATGCGTCACCTACAATTTCCTAATAACCAGAGGTCATCATCCTTCACACACCGTTCAAAATGTTGATTGTTACGCTAAAAAATACTAAAACGCCCCAAAAAATTATTCTTTTTAGGTTAGGATTAATGTAGGTAGAAGTTAGGTAAGGATTAGGGTCACCTAAACACTCAAGCAAACGAAAACCGACCCTACCTAAATTTAGGGGCGCTCTAGCACTAGGCTTACCCTAAATTGGTTGGTGCAAATGGTCATATATCTTACTAATCTGATAGAAAAAAAAAGCAAAGATCACCATTCATCGTAAAGTTTGTTTAAACTTCCATTTAAGAGTTTATTATAAAAGGTCCAGTTCTATTCAGTCTCCATAGAAGTTTTTTTAAGCTCGTTTGTTATGAATGCGAGTTTTCATCCCTGGTCCTAAAAATATGTCATAATCGCACTAATGTGAGTAAATGTTTTGAAGTTTTCTGCCGATATATGTTGCCCTTATAATTGAAAGAAAGAAGAAAAGGTGAAAAGATGATTTAAAAAAAATGCTCTGCTGCACCGTTATGAGATGAGGTAAGAAGTACACTTTTGAGAGTTAAAAGACTGACATACTCACTATAAATAATAAGTACACAAGTAGATAGAATTTTCTGGAAACAAGTGGATTTTCTTAACCTACAATTATGTGCCAATATTCCTAAAAATTCCATTGCAAAGGAAAGGTTTAAAACCTTAAAATTAGATAGTCGCTTTCCCCTATATCAAATTATTTGAAATTATTAAGCAAAAACTTGCTGTAACAGCTTTGTTGATTTTGTAAATTTGTAAATACATTTCCTTCTTTTTAAACATAAACATTGACGAGCTCGAAAGCGAAAAAATATGCTTACCCTTTTCTGTTTTAACAGGATTATTTTTTTAGAACAAATATATATTTTTTAATTTGCTTCATTTAAAGGGGTTCTCAATCCAAAATACAAGTGTGGTTTATTTTGTAGAATAATCGATCAAGTGAACTTCGTTTTATGATATCACTTCTAGTAATCGAGATATTCAATTTTGAAAGTTCTATTCTATTTCGTCATTATTATTATAAGACACCCGAACTAGTTTCCTGCCAGAGTCATTTCTCCTCTACCTGGAGGGCCCGGGTAGTGTTGGATTCCTACGACTAAAACCCCTCGATTGTGACTCCAACCTGCCTGGTGGCAAGCTACAGTTACTGCACTGCAGCCATTACTGGTTTATTATGCACCCTCTTGGTTCCTAGACTCTAGGCTAACCACTCGATTAACTTTGTCCCCTGTCACGATGTAACAGCTCTTTCATGAGTTTGGCATTTAGGCCTTTGATAAAGGCTCTGCTGTGTCTCTTATCCAGAGTTTGACCTGGGACTACATTGTGGTGCTCCCAGGGCTGTCTCTGGTCCAATATATTTTTTGACGATCCTTGTCTTGCAAGTTCGTCAGGTTTTTGATTGCCTTGGTCCTAGCACCCATACTAGTTTTATTTTATTAGGTTCCGCCAGTTTTATTAGTTCAGCAAGGCATTCCCACACTAGCTTTGAGTAAACCTTCGGGCACATAAGCGCCCTAAGGGCTGCCTGGCTATCTGAGTTGGTGGTGGATTTAGAATTCTTAAAATTAAGCATTTTAAAGCCCTGTTGTAACTATGCAACTTTTCCATGCATCAAATTTTCTAATAACAGATTAAAAGAAGACACAATCTGCTTGTGTCTTCTTCTAGAGTTCTTCTAGAGAGCTCATGTGTAGGATTGGTATGTCTAAAAACCTCTCCTCTCTATTACGCGTTCTTATCTGTAGGTTCATAGTTTTTTGAAGACGATAGAGTCCAAGGTCTAATAGCACCTTCATCGAAGTTGTTGGTGTAGATCTCATTGCACCTGTGACGCTGAGGCAAGCAAGTCTTTGCACCTTACTTAGTCTGAGCATCACAGTCTGTTGAGTTACTTTTGACCACCAAACTAGAGATGCATAGTATGCATGGTACAGCTAGTGTGGTCTGAGTCCCCACTGTTGTCCATGTAGACGTCTAATCTCCGCCAGGGTGATTTCCGCTTTCTATATTATGTTCTCGATATGTCGAGTCCATGTTAGCTTAGAGTCTAATGTTACCGCCAAGTATTTAACATCCCTCGACAGCTGAACTTCCTCATTTCCCAGAGTTAGAGGTAATAAATTTGTTCTTCTATTTCATTATTATACCCTTAGACATAACCACTGTTCCTCCTGAATCTATCATACACCTTTTCTTTGAAGGTTAAGTGTCACATATAGACATGACAATGACATATTGGATTTGTTAACTTATGTCAATATCGCAGCATGTCATATTATCCAAAAGGTTTGATAAAGCGCCAAAATTGATGACGAAGGGGGCATTTTTCACAATTGAATATCTCGATTACTAGAACTGATATCAAAAAACGAACTTCTAGACCCCACTTGTATTTTTGATGGAGAACCCCTTTTGGAGAAAATCAAACATGGATTATGAATTAAAGGGTATACATGACGCGAAACTTTTATGTTAGGATAAAACAAGATTTTTTTTTGTATTATTAAAAATTAATTTGTATTAAAAATTATTTTTGTTTCAAATTTTAAAATGAAAAAATCAAAAACTACTACTACTACGTCTATATTCTGAATGTAAAATTCACTGTTTTGTAAATATTAGGATAGCCTATGAGTGCAATATTTTGAGGAGATAAGTAAATCAATAAAAATGTTAATAAAATTACGAACATATATTTTTTTTTAAATAAGCAGGTGTTATAAAACATAAAAAACCTGTTATGGAAAAATACAGTGTGCCAAAAAAACGCACTTTTTAAATTATTATAACTGAGCGAAAAACTGTCCGATTTTAAAATTAAGCTTTTTAGAAAGTTAAAGAATCAAAATTTATAGATACAATGTCAAATTTAAAACCAATATGGCGGACCCATTTAAAAAATAGGTATTTGTGATCGCCCCCCTAGATATTTTTAAATCTCATTATAAAGTCCACATTATATCCAAGCACATCATTTAACATTTTAAAAATTTGGTCAAGGAATAAAGAAGTTTAAAATTGTTTAAATAGATCAGGGTTTGCCTGCAAAATCAAGCTTATTAAGAATTTACTTGTTTAAATAGGAATAACTTTTCCAAAAATTGACCAATTTTAATAAATTTTTTCAAAAGCACAGGTTTGGGGATTCGTAGAAACAGCGTTAAAACTGACATTTACTTAAAATTCAAACTTTTTGTTTAACACTATATTCAGTCTCAGACATCAGGTACAAAGCCGCATTTCTTTCAAGTATCTCAATGTTAGTTTTAAATGTTCAAATAGACTATAATTTGGCTCGGTTTTCCTGCGAAAATCTATTGACGGCAAACCGAGCCAAACTCTGGTCTGTTTAAACATTTAAAATTACTTTATTTCTGAACTGAATTTATTAAGTGTTACACTAAAATGCTTGGAAGGAATATTAACTTTGTAACTAACGTTTGAGATTCAATACAGTCTTGCACACAAAGTTTTTTCTAGGGCGGCTAAAACTGCCTATTTTTCAAATGATTCATTGATTACTTAAGCAATATACAATATAAACAAATAACATTTCTTCTGGGTATACAAATGAAATGAAATGAACATTACAGCCCAATGAGCATTTTTGTCTATATAAAAGTTACAGCAAATAATATAAAACCTTCATAAAATAACCAAAAGTTATATTATTTAATGTTGGTGATAATTTTATAACTCTAATATATCTCTTAAATGAGTAAAAAAGACTTGAAAAACAACTTTTCAACACCAGCTTATATTTCGATTGAAACACATGTATACAACTATACCACTGTTTACCTCGACAAACACTATTTTATGACCCTTTTAAAAAATAATGCTACTTGGAACAAAGGGCTGCAGATGGCGCAGTGTTGAACACTGATGGTCCGTTTCTGCGAGTTTAACATAGTTGCCATTGTTCCCTTTTCCTAAATGCATTCCTCGAGAGATCCAGCATACTACACATACCAGGAAAAATACCCGCCTCCACACACTTCAAGCCCGCATAACTGTCAGAGGTAACTATCTCAAGAATATAGTTAGATTGCGGGGTCGAAGGGTGTACAGGCGAGTATTTTCCGGGGTGTTCACATTTGCCGCCGACCAGCAGTATCAGCGTATGCGCTCGACGTTTCACGGTGCGTTTTTGAGACCTTAACACGGTTACTATATTGTTCTCTTTTTCTAAAACTCGGTTCCCATCTATGCGTTTCTCATTCGTGGGTCCCCCGAATCAAAACACGTATCACGTGGTCTAAGCGAGATTTGACTATACAAGTTCATGTCGGACCACGTGATGAGTTTTTTGAGTCAGGGTAACTGCGCATGGGAAACGCTGGTGGGAATCAGGTGTAAAATGCATTCGATCCCGATATCTGTCATCGGCAACTATCTCAAGAAGATTTGGATCTCTTATCTCTCTCAGATTGATGTAATTAAAACAAGATAATAATGGTATGGTATCTCGCAAAAACGCGCCTTTTGATGTCGCAAAAACGCTCCTTTTGATGTCGCAAAAACGCGCCTTTTGATTGTTGTTACAAAATTAACCTTAAAAAATCTTGTTTGTTTTGTTATTATAATTGCCAAACTAAATTAAAATTGTTTTTTTTGTTCTAAAAACAGTTGTATTATAATCACTGAAAAGAAACCAAGTTTCTGGATCCTTTTTAGGGGATCGCAGGTAAAACAATTAATGTTTATAACAAAATATAAGAATAAAAGCAATAGAAAAAGAACACTAAAATCGGAGATGAGCCCCCAAATTAATAGTAAAATGGCCTACCTTATTTGGCGTCAGAAATGGTAAGGGAGTCGGCACCTCGAGCGCTCAGCTGCCTACTCTCTCCGTCGCTTATGGAGAGTGGGGGTTTACCATCGCACGATTTATAGCGATCGCGCGCGGGATTGACCAAAAACTAAAACCCAAGGGCTCAACTTTCATGTATCATACTTAATAATAAGTTTGATTATTGGTAAAAATATGACAAAAAATATTATTTGTCGGAATAAAAAAAAATAAATAAAAATAAATAATTCTATATGGAAAGGTTCCAACAATTTACTTAAAAGTGAACAATCACTATATAAAGAAATTAATAACAACATTATAGAAAAAACCTTATGGGCAAAAAAGGTTTATGAATGAGTTCATAAGAATATTACACACACCAATTTATATAACATTTGAACCGATGACTTTAATTTGTATAAAGATGTCCGTGGAAATATTGTTAACGCCAGTTTTATGTTACTTTAGGGTACCATCAATTTAGAGCCTTTATTAAAACAAATATACAAACTCAATTCTTGTAGGAAACTTCTAAATACCCTAGGGTATCAATGGAACCCTCTTTATAATAATTATATAAATATCTGTCACCAGAAGTTTCTGAAAATGCTCATTGGGAGAATATCTAATTAAACAGCTACCTACCATAATGGAACTAGTAAATTATTTTCAAAAACCCATGTATTAAATCTTTTTTTAATACTACTATACTTTCCACTTTTAAAAGCATCTGATAATTTATTAAAAATTGTTGGTCCAATATACAGGATATGCTTTTGTGGATCTATTAATTTATTTGAATTTTTTGTTGTTTGTACATTAACTTTATACTTTTTATAACTTTTAGACTTAATCATATACCTAACACACACTTTAGTTACTAACAACTTTAGGGACAGCAACCTAGCAGTTTTAAAGAGCTCACTGGAACTTATATATCATGATTTTAATAATGGTTTTTTTTAAAATCACCTCCAGTGGTTTCAGCGCTGATTTTTATGTCAATCCCCATACTACTAAATAGACTTGACAAGAACATAATATACAAATTTAATTGTGTTAATATTTAATATTTGTCCAAGTTGTAAGAATTTATAAATCAGCTTTATTAGTTTATTTGTTACATAGTCAATGTGTTGTTTATATTGCAATTCCTGATCTATATAGACGGCGAGATATTTAATACAATCTTTTTTTTAAAATTTTTGTATTACAGTTACGCTTGTCGAGTCGAGTGGTTTTTTCGGCATTAAAAGTTTTGCTTTGACTTGCTTTGCTTTTTGACAAGTTTAAAGTTTATTGCTATTGCTATTGCAGGCAAACTCTGGTCTATTTAAACATGTCAAACTTCCTTATTTTCTAACCGAATTTTTAAAATGTTTAAAATGTGTCGCACAGGAAAAAATATCTTGAGGGATCAAAAACGCCTGTTTTTTAAATGGATTTAGGAAACATTATATTTCACATCGGATCTATAAATTCTGAAGCTTTGGCTTTCCATAAAGCTTAATGTTTTTAAAACCGGACAGTTTCTCGCTTAGTTACAATAATTTAAAAAAGTTCTTTTTTTTTTGTCACACCTATGTAATAGAGAACTATCGTCATTGGTCAAAATTGGCTTTTTTACGTAATTTAACAACTTTTTCTCGCATTGTCAATACTTTTACGCTGTTTTAAAGCCAGTGGCGCAGCTAGGTATTTACTTCGGGAGTGAGAGGAGGGAGGTTAAAGGAAAATTATCTATGTTGGGAATTTGGAACCTTTGGTTGCACTATAACAAAGCTATGTGTTTTCCACAAACCAAAACTACACTTTTTTGAACTCGACGCGCGTTTCGCTAACAACGTTAGCATCATCAGGAAACGATAAACAATAAACTAAATTAACCTACACTCTATCTTATATACTATCCTTTAGTGTGCGGAGATAAGACTAATAATTTGTGATTCATCACGCTTTATAATCCGATATCCCCTCAACTAAAGAATAAAGTGTACTAAACGGAATGGGGCCTCTATCTTTATTTAAACTATTTCTGGATTTAATGATTTCCATACTCTCATATGCATTCAAAAGTCTTTTGTTTGGTACACTTTTTAGAAGTTTTAGGTTATCTAATGTGAATCTATGATTGTTTTCAAAAGCATGCTCGGCCACACTTGACTTTTCTGTTCTTCCGTATTTTAAGTGTGCTAAGTGTTCTTTGAATCGTGTTTGAATAGAGCCTCTCGTTTGGCCAACATATTTTGCAACTAATTTCGTAAATTCCACTTCTTTCTAGAAGTGTAGTTTTATCCTTGTGATTTCCTAGTAAACTTCTTATTGGGTTTCCGGATTGATATACTAACTTAAGACCGGTGTTATTAAATACTTTTTGTATTCCTTTCGTATAATTAGGATTATAAGGAATTGATACAAATTTAGAGTCTGAAAAAAGTAGAATTCCATAAGGTCTTTTGAAAAGAATGTCTAGCTTATTTATTAAGCCTTCGTCGTAACCGTTTTCGCCAGCTATATTCCTAATCCTATTATTTTCTGCTTCAAATCTTTCTTTGTTTAAGGGGTTACGACAAAGGCTTAATAAATAAGCTGATAAATAGACATTCTCTTCAAAAGACCTTTCAGAATTCCACTTTTTTCAGACAAAAAGATACCTCCGACTGTAAATTTGTACCAATTCCTTATAATCCTAATTATACGAAAGAATTACAAAAAGTATTTATAACACCGGTCTTAAATTAGTATATCATCCGGAAACACAATAAGAAGTTTACTAGGAAAAAGTGGAATTTACGAAATTAGTTGCATGGATTGTGACAAAAAATATGTTGGCCAAACGAGAGGCTCTATTCAAACACGATTCAAAGAACACTTAGCACACTTAAAATACGGAAGAACAGAAAAGTCAAGTGTGGCCGACCATGCTTTTGAAAACAATCATAGATTCACATTAGATAACCTAAAACTTCTAAGAAGTTTACCAAACAAAAGACTTTTTAATGCATATGAAAGTATGGAAATTATTATCCAGAAATAGTTTAAATAAAGATAGAGGCCCCATTCCGTTTAGTACACTTTATTCTTTAGTTGAGGGGAAATAGGATTATAAAGCGTGACCAATCACAAATTATTAGTCTTATCTCCGCCCATTAAAAGATAGTATATAAGATAGAATGTAGGTTAATTTAACTAACGTTCTTAGCAAAACGCGCGTCGAGTGCAGAAAAGTGTAGTTTTGGTTTGTGGAAAACAATCATAACTTTGTTAAAGAAAAATTATAGTAAAATTTCTAGAGGAGAGGAGTTTTTTTAATGCAAGATTTTTTAGCACTTCGCCTACAGAAACTAAATTCCCTAAATGAAAAAAAAATTACTACGTTTTTACGTGGACCTGAATACGTTTTCAATAGGATCCACTTTTAAACCTTTCATGAAAATGCGGCGAATCGAACTTGTTTTTTCGTTAACCATGCCCAAGTTCAATCTTGCTCTTTTTAGGATCGTATCGGGATTTAACTGCGTGAAAATGCACTTCTAATATTCCTGCAAAAAAGTACCTTTATTTTAATTACCTATGCTGTAAACTTATTGACTTTAAAAAAGCAAACAAAGACAAAATTGGCAAAAACTAACCTCAAAATACATCCGCCAAACTTCAAAAGCTCAAATCGCTTCATGAAAACTGAAAACGTATTCAGTTCCACGTCAAAACGTAGTAATTGTCACCGTCAATGTGGCCATAATTGATACAAGGAAACAGGTGCTTACGCCCCCCCCCCCCCTTCCCCTAAATTCGAACTTGGGTCCTTATTATACATATCTAATGCTTCCAAGGCATTGCACGGCTTTTTTTCTTTGTATAAGGAAACGAATATATTTTCGAAAAAGAAGGATTCTGATTATTGGGATTTTGCTATTTTACTCTCTATATATTTTATTTCTGCTGTAATTTTTTTGTGCCGATTGAAACCTAACGGCTTTCTCGAGGGCGGAAGTTTAACACCCCCCCCCCCCCTCATCGCTACGATACTGTATAAGGAACCATATTTGTTCTGATTTAGCGCTTGTTCTTTCATGCCATTGATCATTTTATGTTTGTGGCGGATTCATAATGTCGAAACTACTTTTTTTGGATTTTTCGCCAGTAAGTTAACGAAATTTTTTCAAAAATATATTAAAACACACGTAAATTCCTAAAGAAAAAATTTTGTTCGTTTGTCAGTGGTTTTTAAATAATATAAAAATTTGCCTACAAACACACAAATCCTAACTAGAATAAAGTACTTATCTGACGTTTCGGCAGAAACTCTACTGCCGTTTTCAAAGAAATTATTCTTTTCAAAACTTTCGATTCATAAAAAAGAATACTGAGAGATATTTTGGCTAGTGTAGTTTTTGAGGTATTATATTTGTACTAACTATAGCAGTGAAAGCCGCGCAATTTTTTTGTTTCTAGGCCACTTATTTTAAGAAATTGTAGTGTCATCTACACTTACATCTTACACATTCATTCTAAAATTAGTTCATAAAAGGGACAACGTAAAATTTGTAATATGCTTTGGGTGACGTGACGGGTCGATAAAAACACACTAAAACGGCAAGAGTTGATCGGCCTTTAGTAGAGTCGGTTTTGGCATTGTGAACAATAAAAAAGTTCCAAGTGTAGGGTGGTCCAAATTCGAGAGGATAATATACATGTTATGGGCTTGATTTAAAAAAAAAATAAAAATGGTGAAAACCGCATGAACCTGTTTTGGAGCTACGGGGGCTTTTGGAAAAAGATGCGTTTTCGAATTTGGCCTATAACTATTTTATTAATAAAAATATCTTTAAATATCTTTTTGGTGTAAATTGCTTTTATATAGATAATTTAAAGTAAAATTTATTTGTCATACTGGATTTTATCTGTAACGTTTAACTTTAGAGATATAACATTAAGACACAGTTAAATTGATTTCCCCTTCTAAATAAAGCTGGGTTTATACAGAAAAATAATATAAGACATACATACATATCATAAGGAGAATGGCTGTTACACAAGAAAAAACGCGACATGACATAGCTGAGCCCCAAGTTACTCTGCAACATTAATGAACAGCCTACTCTACCTATGTTAATGTCAATATCCCACGTTTTGCTTACCTTTCTTGCGTAAAACTTATTTTTCCTAAACAAAAATAATATCCAAACACTATTAAAAAAAAGTAGGGTTACGGTGGAAAAGACTTGCATCTTTGTCATGCGCGAAATGTGATTTCACATGACATAACATAAAAATTTGTTATGTTATGTTATTCTTTTGTATAAACACCAATAAGGTTTGTCATAACCTCAACTCTTATTTCATTTTATGTTATGTCTTATTTTATCTTATTTTTCTGTATAAACCCAGCTTAATCATCAGTTGGCAAAAACGTCACAAAAACGTTTTACTTCTTTCGAGTTTTCCACCAAAGGCAGGCACATCCCAAAATATGGAAAACTACGATTAGGAACACCATGTTCCATAGGTCCTGTGGTAAGTGGTCTTCCGAAAAACTGTATTTTTCTAATACTGATACTCCATTCGTCACACAGGGAAGATCTTGCTGTACTGTGTCGCAAGCTAAAAAATTTAGGAGTGAAAATTCGTATTTTTGGGAGGATGAGTTCTGATTCTGAAGATGCCGAATTTTACTTTCGGTTGTATAATAAAAAAATTGCGTTCTTGCACTTTGGCTTAAGTTTCATATCAAATCAACCAAAGGTCTGGCAGGTCACCTCTCCAATTTTGATAATTTTGAGTTTTCTAGTTTGGTTATTCTACTAATAAAGAGGATCGAAAATCCCTTTAAGAGTTTTCGGACCAGTAATTTCTTATTATTTTAACATGCACTAAGAAACATTAGAATATCTCCAGAACTACTCTAAAGGTCTCGAAAATACCTTTCGAACGAGGTATATCATAGTCTACTTTTTAATCAAAAAAACCTTGTAATTTTTGAAAAAATAAAAGATTTTTATTTTTTAAAAAAGTACTTTTTTATTTAAAAAAAATATATACCTTAGTACAATAAAAATACAACCTATTGGCAAAATTTCAGGATGGAGAAATGATTGGAACAAGATGAAAAAAAAAATAATAACAATAAAAATGCATGCAATAATATGGTAGTTATTTTGACAAATGTAACACAAACAAGAACGAAAAGTTTTAAAAAATTAAAAATCACATTAGGATTAGATTTTGGCTTTTATTTTCTTTTTTAAAATTTTTGAAGAATCCAACATGTCTCCTTGAGTTTATGTGTGGGTTTGATCGGTAGCAGTAACATGTTGAACCGTTTTTAGTATTTTCTTTGTTTTTATTACTAAAATAGCTGCTTTAGGCGCCGGAAAATAAAATGAACCACTTGGTCCATTTGCCTAGCCACCACCATTTATCATATTTAACAGTTACAAAACCAGATTGAAGTGTGATTGTGCTTCAAAAAAATTTAAAATATCGAAACTTTTGGTCTTATCAAGTAGTCTAGAATGGTGGAGAAGGAGGGAGGTGGAGGAAAATTGTTATTTTTTTTGGAAATTTCAAGAAGTTTGTGCCTGAATAAAATTCAAAATACCTAAACTTTTGGTCTTGTGAAGTAGTTATGATGTTGGACAGGCAAAGAGGCTGAAGGAGAAGAGGGAAAATTGTATTTTATTTTGGCTTAAATTTAAAAATGCGAAAGAAAATGTAATAAAACAATACTAGGTATGTAAGCGCTAAAAATAAGTTTTTAAATCAAATAAAATTTTTTTTGGTATGTTAATTTTTTAATATTTAATATTTTTTTTTCACTATGAACCCATCATTTCTCCATCCTAAAATTTGGTAAATGTCTTGCTAAAATAAAAAAATAAAATTATATAGGGTGAGCCACAAATATCCGCACTTTTTAGATTGGCTGTATTTAATTTAAATTTAAAATTTCTCAAAAATCTAAGATGGCCGACAGTTTTAAAAAATGTGTAATTTTCACCCTTTTTTATTTCCCAACTGATTTAATTAAATGATACTTCAATATACACAGAAACAATGAGCGTTTGTATTGAAAGCTTTAGAGTTTGTTCAGTGTCGCACATAAATTTTTTTCAGGGGGGGCGGGATGAAAATTACACATTTTTTAAAACTGTCTGCCATCTTGAATTTTTTTGAAGTTTTAAATTTTTAACCGAATCGAAAAACTCTCACGTTTTATTTTTTCAAAAAACCAATATATTTCAAAATCGGGTAATTAAATCAAAAGTTACAGCCAATCTAAAAAGTGCGGAATTTTGTGGCCCACCCTATATATATATTTTTTTTATTAAGGCCACATCTTTACCGGGCAGAATATCGGAAACGAGAAAATGGAATCTGTTGAAATTTGGCAGGAATGTTTATTTTTGAATTCCTCACAACCGTATCCAGACAGTTTTTTGCTGGACTCTCTCATTTTCGAAATAAAATAAATACGGCTAACAATAGTCAAAAATCTTACCTGGCTTTTTCTTTAGCCTCGTTGATAATACAGAAATCTGTAACAGCAATTTTTGAATTTTTTTATTTTCTTAAAAACATACGCCAAATTTTGAAAAATCCTTTGGATACGGTTGTAGATTTTTATAAATCTATTATCTGATAACAAAAAAGTTATTGTTTTTTTCTTTGTAAACAATATTCTGCCGGAATTCTGAAACGCCAAGGTCACGTAATTTAGTAGGCCCAAGGCAACTGAAGTGAGTTCGATTGGAACATTGGAATTCAGGTTCCGGCCACTTGTCTAATGGAAAATTCGGCCAATTAATTGATACATGTCAAATGATAAAAATAATACAGAAATTTTTTATTTGCCGCGCATCAAACCTTTAAAAAAAAACATTAATAAATGCTTACGTTCCTAATAAGTTATACTTTTCCTCACATATGGTGTTCGCACCGTGTTCTGAAGACTGCACGATCTCACTAGAAATGGTATTAGCGATGCCACCTATTGTTGATCTTTCAAAAAAATAGCAAAGCAGTGTTGTCAAATCTATGCCGTTTTTGTGGCCTTAAAAAATTGTTTTTTGAAAAATGATTTTTTTTTTAATTACATAATTTTTTTTTAATAAAACGTACATCATGAGATACATAGGGCAAAAGGTATTTTCGAGGCCTGTAGAATGAGCCATATATCACTATTCTAGTTTGAGTAGTTCTCGAGATATTGTAATTTTTCTTGGTGCATGTTGAGGAAAATTGACAGTTTTTTTTATTTTCAAAAGTTAATAAAGAAACTACTGCCAAACCTATATGTATTTTAGTTGATTTGATATAAAAATGACCCTTAAGAAGCAACGGGCTATTCTAAATGACCCTATATGCTGGAAGGCACGGATACCCTTCGACATAAAAAATTATAATATGTAGTTGGTGTTCGCAGCTGACGCACTGAGTTGGCAAGTTAAAGATTGTCTTACTGAACAACTATTGAAATTAATTAGTTTTGTATCCTTCCCCTATGTTTTAGATTTATATGCTCTCTGGTCAAACTCAATTGCCAACTTCAACTGCGTTTATTAATTGCAATAGCTGCTAGTCTGTTAAAATTTGTTTCAAATTCGTTTAGTCATTTATTTTGAAATTATGATCCTGTACGACCCCAAACTTACTAATATTTGTAACACCTTGCCACTGAATAATGCTCAAAGATTCTGTCGAGTACATCAACCAAGATAGATATTTCATCCAACCAACCAGTTTTGGAAGGGTCCTAAAATGGATACAAATATTTTTTTCGTTTGAAGTAATGTGAAGTTGAAATCTACCACGTTCGCGGACAAAGCGGCGTATGCCGCTCTAAGTACCTACAGGGACAAAGCGGCTTACGCCGCCCAAACTTAAGGGTTCGCATATCTATTTCTCGAGATATCTGCAATCAAAATATTAAAATTTCTAGTTTTAAAAGCGATCCCACTAACTAAATAAGATATGCTATGATGTTGAGTGTCATTTTAATTATTAAAGAGTTTTCTTGAGAGAATCTACAAATAGATCATTACATTTTTTAAATGAAACTGACCAAAAATGGATAAATTCGCCCAAAAAAATCCTTTAAAACGACACCCGACGTCCTAGAGTACCTTATTTAGTTTGTGAGATAACCGATTTTAAAATTGAAGAAAAAAATGCAAGACTTTAATTGCAGGTATCTCGAAAACTAGATATTTTTTTTTTGAAAAACAGGAGATCAAAAAAAATCAAATGCCACCTCAAAAATAGCTACGTCAAAGATTTTAATTTTTCTATTTAATTACAGCAGGGGTATCCTCTATCTTTAAAAAATTTAGATCAAAGTTTATATATATTTTTTCTTGAATATCCCACATAACAATTAAACCTCCCTGTAATGTAATAGTCATATACTTAGAGAACAAACAATGTGCTAGGAATGTTACATTTTACCATTGGGAATATTACTAACACATGCCGGCAATAAATTACGTTCTAGCTCATACAGGTGATAATGTGAATGTGACAGAAACGTGACGTGAAACATGACTATAATATGACCAGAACGTTTTTTTTAAAAGAATTATAGTAATATACCTGCGACTAAATTTGTGAATCAAAACATGACCAGATGGCCACGAGATGGATATCCTAAGATATGCAGTCGATATATATCCACATCATACACATGAATATCCACCAAACATGCATTAGCCTTCCACTAAAGTGCAATTACGGGGTATCCTATGGAGTACATCATGTACTACATGAGATTAGTTATCAAAAGATCATATAACTTTTTGCTCCCTTATATGTATAATAATATTACCTGCTACATAGAGAACATATTGATTCCAGTACCATCTACCTACAATAGATGACATTAAACTTTATAAATCATGTAAATCGCGTTCTTTTCACAAGATAGTAATATTTTCAGCAAACATGCCAAAATCCTGACAAAAATATTCTTTTTGGGAATATTCATAAAAATAACTTGATAATCAAATTATCATGGGAATATTATTATCTTATTTCCAAAGAAATATAACTCACAAACTCTTAAAGAATATTAAAGAAAAAATAGGTCTGGAACATTCCTGTCATATTCGCAATAGAATATTCCAAAAATCACTTTGAGGGAATATTCCTACAACATGAATATTCCTCCAATGTTATGTGGGATGCATGTACCTTAGCTAGAGAATACCTTGTTATTAATTTAAATCATTCATACCCTAATTTGACGAAAATTCCAGAAGTGACCATCAAGACGTAGTCAAAGGGAACCAAATATGCCATGGCACTTGGTACCGAGTCAAAAGTCGTTGAAAACATTATTCCTAAAAATGATTTTAAATAAAAAATATATATATATAGGTATAATGAGAGAATGACTGAAGGCCATCTAGTGAATGTTTTTTTAAATTTGAATTGCTAATAGTGGAGTAAATTCGTAGCGATTTTCAAGAGAAAGCTGCAAAATGGTATATTTTTTTATATTTGGCATAGGGATACCTACTGACAAAAGATAAAATTCCATTTTCCGGCCCCAGAAACCACGATGGCGGCTGCCAAATTTAGGAAAAAATTTGTTTTCTACATTTTCAGAAAAATCAAATCGAAATTATTTGGGTAATAGCGAGGAGGTCCCACTTAATCCAAAAATATTTTAAAAAAATAGTTTTTCTTAGATTTCTGTTTTAATTGTTAAGTGATCATCTTTTCTAATATCTCATTTGAAAGCTTACGAACGACTTCTTGATCGCACAATAAAAAAAATGAGTTTATAAGCGGGTACAAAGATGGCACTTGATATGTCAAAAATATAAGAAACCCTATTAACCTATAGACAACATTACAAAAAAAAAATTAGTAGATGCAATGCAATGAGTTCATCTCTGCTACAATTTTAAAAAACATTTGATTTGACATTTGATATTCAAAATGGCGGCCAAACTATCGCGAAAAAAGTAATTTTCCCCTTCTGGTGTGGTATGTATACTAACGTCAATATATCAATTTGCACTAAATCGAGGACACTGGTTTACAAAATTGCAAAAAAATGACACGTCATTCCCAAATCAAGATGGCCGCGACTAAAATTTAGTTTTTCTTAGATTTCTGTTTTAATTATTAAGTGATCATCTTTTTTAATATTTCATTTTAAAGCTCGCGAACGGCTTCTTGATCGCACAATAAAAAAAATTAGAGTTTATAAGCGAGTACAAAGATGGCGCTTGATATGTCAAAAATATAAGAGACCCTATTAACCTATAGACAACATTAAAAAAAAACTTTTTTAGTAGATGCTTTTAGCAATGAGTTCGTCTCTGCGACAATTTTAAAAAACATTTGATTTGACATTTGATATTCAAAATGGCGGCCAAACTATCGAGAAAAAAGTAATTTTCCCCTGGATTACAAAACTGCAAAAAAATGACACACATCATTCCCAAATCAAGATGGCCGCGAGTAAAATTAAGAAACGTCATTATTTTTCTGCACGTTAGCAGTTTTTCACAACCCAAAGCTGTTTTAGGATGAATTAAATTCGTTTTCAATTCAAAAAAGCAAATTTTAATGCTTTAGTTAAAATTGCGGACGATTAAATAAAAAAAAGTGTTAAGTTAAACACAAACCAAAATATTGGGTTGTCAAGATGGCGACGACTAAAATAAACAAACAACTTTATTTTTTTGTCCGTTGACATTTTTTCACAAACAAAAGCAGTATTTGAAATACTTCAGTTAAAATGACGGACGATTAAGTAAAAGAAAGTGTTTTTTTTTCCTAAGTTAAACAAAAAACACATGATAAAACATTAGATTTTATCAAATTAAAGATACAGCTTGAAGAAAAAACGAGACGTCATTTACGTTCCAAAATAGCGGCGAATAAAATAAAAAAAACAACATTATTTTTCTGCCCGTTTACATTTTTCACAAACAAAAGCAGTTTTAGGTTTTTTAGTTTTTCACAAACAAAAGCAGTTTTAGCGGACAATTAAGTCAAAAAAATTTTTTTTTCGTTTTTTTCGTAAGTAAACAAAAAACTTGGCAAAATATTTTAAAAAAGTGACATACACTACAATACAATATAAGATCTTTTATTTCCGTAAGAAAATATTACATGTATGGAAAACGTCAATGTCATCTTGTCAGGTATTATCGAAATTTCTAAATATTCCTAGGCGGATGCTTGCTTTGTTATCCTTAAAAAAGCTATTCAAACTTCAATTGCTTTTCTTGAGATAATTTAAAGCCTGATTTGACCAAACAAATTAATTTTTGTGTTTAACTTGAGTGTCAGACATTTTAACTGAGGTATAAATTTTTTTTGGCACAAATTTAAAACTAATTTAGTTCATTGTAAAATTTCTTTTGTTTATGGAAAAATGTTAACGAACAGAAAAATAAAATTGTTTTTTTTAATCGCCGCCATCTTGGTTTGTGAATGACATATGTCACTTTTTTTTGGCATGGCTACGTCTTACTTAGCGTAACTCAATATTTTGCCAAATGCTTTGTGTTTAACTTAAGAAAACATCGAAAAAAACTTTTTTTTACTTTATCGTCCGCTATTTTAACTAAAGCATTAAAATTTGTCTTTTTTCGACACTAAAATTTAAAACTAATTTAACCCATCCTAAAACTGTTTTGGGTTGTGCAAAATTGCTAACGTGCAGAAAAATAATGACGTTTCTTAATTTTAGTCGCGGCCATCTTGATTTGGGAATGACATGTGTGAAATTTTTGCATGAGGTTAGTTTAAATACCACACCAGAAGGAGAAAATTATTTTTTTCTTGATAATTTGGCCGCCATTTTGAATATTAAATGTCAAATAAAATGTTTCTTAAAATTGTAGCATAGACGAACTCATCGCTAACAGGATCTAAAAAATTTTTTTTTTTTTTAAATGTTGTCTATAGGTTAATAAGGTCTGTTATATTTTTGACATATCAAGCGCCATCTTTAAACCCCTTTTAAACTCTAATTTTTTTTATTTTGAGATCAATAAGACGGTCAGTAGCTTCAATATGAGACATCAAAAAAGATCATCACTTAAAAAGTAAAAAAGAAATCAAAGAAAACCCAAATTTTTGAAATCTGGATGCCATTTTGTTTTGAAGTGACATGTCAATTTTTTTATTTGGATTAAGTGAGACCTCCTTACTATTAATGAATTAATTTCGATTTGATTTTTCTGAAAATGTAGAAAACAAATTTTTTCCTAACTTTGACAGCCGCCATCTTGGTTTGTGGGGCCGGGAAATGGAGGATCCTTGACAGGAATTTTAGCTTTTGGTATTAGGTATTACTATGCTAAATATAAAAAAATATACCCTTTTTGCAGTTTCTTTTTACGAACTTACTCCACTATAAGAATATGGTCCAAAGTAAACTTTGGAATGTCAAAAAACATTGATTAAACTTAACCCTGATTGAAGGGTGCATGCCGGACCTCAAATGCCACGTTTCCGTACTTTGGCTAACTTAAACTCTCCAATATGACCAAACATTTTGGTAAGCATTGACCAACACCTAATTAATCAAAAGCTTCACCCCTTTCACTTTTTACCAGAAAGGGTTTACAATTTTTCCCCAAACAAGGTTTGAATGGGATGAAAGGGACTTACCGCAGGCCGACGCCACATTGGTGGTTAACATTGTAATGAGGGCTGTCATAAAAAATGCATAAGTTCCTGCTCTTAAGTTTGATATCCAGTAGGCTATCGATACAAAGAGGAAGGGTTCTATAATAAAACCCGGCAACTAAAAAATATATAATGTATCATGGTGTACGAGTAAAGGGCGATGAAAACATATTGGGTTAGAAGGTTGGGGATTTTTTTATATACAGAGTGTAAAGGGTATGAATGCAAGTATTTTACTGAAAAAACACCACAGCCATTTTCCGTTTGTTTTTTAAATCGTGCAGTACGGCACCTTTCGGTTGTTTTGCTATTTATAATCGCTTGCCTGTAGTCGAAACCTGCATAGATAGCATAATTGTATGTCTCTCGCAGGATCAATGCTACCTCCACCTACTGTTAACTGCAATAGGTATTGTCTTTCATTGTGGTACACCTAGCTGAAGAGTCCCTAATAAGGACGAAACGGCGCAAAGTGGATCGAGTGTATATAAAAAAGGCCAATTTTAAAAAGTAGTACAATTCACAATTTTTATCAATTATTTTGTTTTAAGACACATTGATCCTTTCGAAAAAATACCTACTTAACATTTTGTTATTAGTATTTTGGATGTAAGGCTTAGGTTTCCGAGTAATACTAGGTTTTTAAAAAAACTGCATAATAATTCCTTAACTTTGAAAAGTATGTTATTCTGAATCTATATTTTTTAGCATTATTATTTAAGAATTTATAGATAGATACAGGCATTCCTTAATAGTAAAAAAAAATCCTCAAATAAAAAAAAATCTTTTAAGCCTGAGGTACTTATTTTAGTTATTCACTAAAAAAAAGTATTTTTTTTTAAAAACGCATAGAAACGCATAAGCTAGAAGTGTTTTTTATTCAAAGTCCAACTATCTCTTTAAGTAAATACGCAAAAAATAGCTGCGACCTCCTGCGACTTCTTGAAACATAGCGATTTAAATTAAACTGATCTAGGACATAATATTCAAAAGGAAAACAAAAAAACGTGGAAATGAATGGTACAAGATATTTTTTTACTGATTTTGTTAGCCAAGATGCTTTGTTTAAAGAATCCGATTGATGCCACTATGACACTCTTGGGCATTTTGAAAAATCCCAGATGGCGGCCATTTTAAAGTGGAAATACTGAAGAAAAAAATATTTGAGCCAATTGGTGTGTGACACATCATTTTTGCCGATTTTTGGTCGCCGCAATCGAAATGCGGCACAATTTTTTTCTGGAAAATACCACAGCAGACGAGGGGTTGATTTTATGGAGAATAAATTGACCTAATAACTTGGGGGTAATTTCAACAAGTAGGAGGGGGGTATTTATGGTAGCGCAGCATGAAACTGATTATGTAGAAACTTAACAAACAAATTTTATTCTACAAATTTTGAAGCTCCATGCTCAACCCCGTTATAAAAAACTAGCTAATGACTTTGGAGTATCATCCACCATTTTGAAATATTCAAGATATATATAACGCTTGTTGAAAAATCCTCGCCACGTCCAGTTTTACCTAGAAGAGTCCAACGGAAAAAAATTTACCGAAAGAAAACTCTTCTGAATAAATTACTTTGATAATGACGGACTGAAATTCGATTATAGGAAAAAATGTGTCTGGGAAGTTTGCACTTGCAACCCACCGCATCAAAGTACTTGCTTTCAAAAGCTGGCCAAACCCTCACCGAAAGAAGGAATCGATTGAAGGGACCAATCGAGGGTTCAACACTCAATACTGTTTGAAATTATTGTTTCTACAATCAGTAGAAAAAAGCTTTTGGGGCCTTTTTTCAATGGTTTTAAATGCGTGTCCTTGCGTGCCCACGTATGGCATCACGTGACTGCATTTAAAATCCTTGGAAATATATGTCCACCCACATGGTGCGTTTTTTGAAGCAGGGTGGGCACGCCTTGGTGTGCTACAATGGGAACAACATTTTTTTTTATATAGTTCTTTGAATGTAGGTACCGATTATTATTGTGAATCTCTTATTTGCATGCAAATAATGCATGCAATAAAACAGTTTCTTTGAAGAAAGGAATACTCTTTAATAAAAGCTGTTATGTTTTTATAACAATGTTTCTTTACCATGGATGTTGAGTTTCGATGTTGACATCCATGTTGACATCGATGTTCAACATCGATGTTTTTTTTCGATATGCCCATCACGACTACTATTAAAAATGTAGGTCGTTAATCATATCTGCACAAACCATTTTTATCCTATCTTTAGTTTTGTCGTAAAGAAAGGTTAAGTTTAGTAAAAAAACACCCTGTACATATTGGGGAAAGTGCTCATTGAGACACCCTTTTTAACATATTAAAATATATCTTTTTAAATCGAAAACCCCCACATAAGAAAATGGCAGGGTTCTTTCACCTGTCATTTATTTATTTATTGCGTATAAGACATAAGAAACACTTCTTCTAATGGCTTGCTTTGATTTTAAAAATTGTTGATCTGACAAAGTTGCAAAAACACTCTGGCTCACCCAGGAATTGACTTCGGGGGGGGGGGGGGAGGGGTTAAGAATAAATAATAAAAAAAAACGTAATTAGAAGTCAAAATGTGACCATAACCTGGTTTATCGGGGGGGGGGGGGGGTTAACCCCAAACCTCCCCCCCCTTCGGTGCGCCAGTGAAAAACATGATATTAAATGAAATAAATAAAAATGTCTCTATTTTCCTATACCTTGATCCACTGTGCGGCGTCGTCCTACTTTCTGCCCTCTGTGTGAGCAATCGAAATTAAGGAAGTTCATTTTGCACTGAAGTATGAAAAACTCTTGTTTTTTCTTTAGATTTACAGTGTCACAGTCATCTTCCGTTTGTTTTTTAAATATTTTAATGTCTATCCGACATTAAGTTCCAAGATTTTTTATACAAACCAGCTTCTTTTATTTGTTGATTGTTGACTTACCAATGCAACTATGCGAGAAACATAGTAGGTTGCCGGGTGATACAAGCCCGATCTGTATTCCCTTAAGAAAATTGGAAAATTTTCCGGAAATTCGGCCAAAACCGAGTACATGGGATTGAAAGTGTTTTCCGTGACGAAAATAAAGATAGCGCCCTGCACTGCCTGCACGCCGTTTTGTGTTAAAGGGTTCGTTCCGCAGTAGCAAAGACCTACTATTATTGCCACACCCTAAAAGTTAACAAAAACCTGCTGTCTCAAGAAGTATGATAGGACCCTGCCAATTTTTTATGTGCGTCACTGTCTTTCCTGACTAACGTTAGTTAAAAAGCCACACCCTTGACGTGTTCCAAAAGGAATCAGTTGTTAAAATTGGTCATGAAATACGAAAGATGTAAGAAAATTAACAGAGTGAGTTTTTGGCCACTAAAAAATTAATTTTGTGTTTAAGCATACGGTGCTACTATACTTTGGAAGTAGATACCTGTCGTGCCAATAGTCAAGGGAGTAGTTTTTTGGTTTTGCTAAAACGTGGATTTGGATCTATTGTCAATGTAATGTCAAAAACACCCAATAACTTTTAATAAGAGGCCTAAAACTCACTCTGTTCATTTTGTTTCATCTTTCATATTTCATGACCAATTTTAACAAGTGATACCTTTTTGAATACGTCAAGGATGTGGCTTTTTAACTGACGTTACTCAGGAAAGACAGTGGTGTACGTAAAAAATTGGGAGGGGGGTTGAAACATTGGCATTTCTCAAAAGCGTCCGCCATCTTTAGCTTTCCAACAAAACAAAAATTTTAAAAAACTTTCCCATTTAGAATAGTGGGATGTAATAAGCTATAGTTTGATGGTTGAGTTGAGATAAAGATATTAGAGGTTTATGAAAAATTAAAGTGGAGTCGGGGAGAGAATATGAATAAATAAATAAGAAAATTGGAAGTTAAAAGAGACAGTTAATTTTGGCATGGACGCGATTCTGCAAAAACCGTCAAAACATATCGTTTTACAAAAAATATGACGATTTTTAAACGTAAGTTTTTTTGTCAGGAGTTATTTGCTAATAATTCTTAAAACTTAGTTTCTTTATACTATTCCAGTAAAAAAAACATGTCAATTTTAACTTTTGTAGACAGTTTTTGTGATCATCCCTTTTTCTATTTAAAAACTGAAAAAGAAACAGTCCATAAAACAACATAAGAAAAATAGTGGCGGATTGCCTGTTTTATCACTTACTATTCTTTGTAAGATCCTTAAAAATTGAACGGAGGGGTTCCTAATAGCTTCTTTTGACCACCTGTATGTTAGCCAGTATAGTTTTTGCCACCAAAATAGTTCCTTACTAAAAAAGAATACACAAAAGTTGTTTTAATTTGTTTACGAAACAATTAATAAAAAGTTTACTTACAAATTATTTCGTAGTTCAAATTCTCTTGGCTAAAAAAGACAAGAAAAGTTAAAGTTTTCCAAATAAAATGCTCAGTATTAAATAATTAATTAAATAATTATTATTTAACTTAAGAAACAGCTTTTTAATTTGATGAAATACTTTATTTAATTTAATTGGATGGAATCTTGCAAACTGGAAACTGGATCTCAGTGGGATTTCAACGCCGTTTAAGTATGGTATTGGGACAAACCCTGAGAGCATTTTGTCTCATAGACACAGGTGGGTGAGCCAATAATAGCTGCCAAAGTTTGGGATGAGCTTATTATTATCATGCTTATGATGACCGATATCGGCAAAAAAAGCATCAATTTCCACTAAAATGACAACGCTGATTTTAAAAATGAAATTTATTTTGACACCTGTCAAGCCCTGTCAAAATGGCGGAAAAATAACTAATGAAATTGAAGTTTTTGGAAAAGCGAATACCTTCTTTTTACTCCGCTGAAAACATTAAATCGGAAACCGTAAAAAAAGTGACAGTTCTCTTAATTGTCATTTACTGTTTTGGGGAAAACCACTGGTGCGATGACACATATTTACGAGTGGGGATTCAAACTACACCAAATTAAGGTCGATGAACTCAAAAATGTCATTAGTTTTCTCAAAAACTTCAAAGTCAGTAATTATTTTTCCGCCATTTTGATAGTGTTTGACAGATGTCAAAACTAATAACATTTTTGAGTTCCTAGACCTCAATTTAGTGTAGTTCAAGTCCCCACTCGTAAATATTTGTCATCCCCAGTGGTTTTCCCCATAACAGTAAATGACAGTGTAGACAACTGTCACATTTTTTTACGGTTTTCGATTTAATGTCTCCAGCGGAGTAAAAAGTAAAAAGGAGCTTTTCCAAAAACTTCAATTTTATTAATCAATTTTCCGCCATTTTAACAAGGCTTGACAGGTGACAAAATAAATGTCATTTTTAAATTCAGCGTTGTCATTTTAGTGGGAATTGATGCTTGCCGATATCGGTCATCATAAGTATGACAATAATAAGCTCATCCCAAACTTTGGCAGCTATTATTGGCTCACCCTGTAGATATCGGCACCTGTGTCTATGAGACAAAATGCTCTCAGAGACTGCCCCAATAACATACTTAAACGGCGTTGAAATCCCACTGAGATCCAGTTTCCATTTAAATTGTGCATAGTTCTTTAAGTTGTTTGAAAGAAATTACTTTTAAGGTTATATGATGAAGGATCGTGAGAGCTTTATTTTTAGAGATAGTTTTACATTTTACCTGAGCCCTTCCCATGTGAAACTCATACTGTACAACCACGTCCACTTCTTTGGCGTAATCACTGACTGAGAAATTGTCGCAAATAGTTTTTACCGCTTGTCTGCTGTTGTGCTCATAGCCAGGAGTAGTTGCCAGGGTTTTAATGAAAAAGTCCGCAGGACTATAAGCGCTGGGGCAGACAAAACCTAAACTGAAATATTTTTTTTTTAGAGCTTCGTCAAAAACATGATTTTAGTAACTGTCTGCAGATAACTAAAGCATGGCTTATTTGGTTACCGATGCAAAAATTTTTTTTTTTTGATCACGGGTGCAAAAAAAGATTTCTATCTGTTCTTTACCCAAAATTAAAGAGAAATAGCGGAAAATAGTAATATTGGAAAAATTTAATTACTCTTACCCAAAAATTAAGCAAACTCCGCCAGTTTTCACCAAGTATTTATGAAAAAATCATTTAAAAACTTCGTCAAAATATCAAACTGTCAAAGATTTAAAATGTCGCAACAATGAACGTCACCGAGTAAAAAGGAAAATCGCTATTGCAACCATAGTTATTTCATTTACCAGCCGCCTTGATTTAAAGATGGTGTGTTGCGAGCAGTGCTCTTCGTTCGAGATTTTTAAAAGTATTTTCCTGTTTTTCTTGTATTGTTTGATAAAGGTATTAAAAAAAAATAGTGTTAACAACTCGCGGCTGAACTGTGCTTTTTTTACTCGCGTTTTTAAATACCTCGCTGCGCTCGGTATTTAAACCAACGCTTGTAAAAAAGCCCTATTTTAGCCACTAGTTGTTAAAACTACTATTTTAATTTACAAAATTTAGTTTTTTTCAATTTTGGACCCTTATCACCAGCTTGTTTGTGATCTTTTTCAAAAATAATGTTGTGTTAGTATGTACTTACTTTTCAAAGAACACCGTAGCGCTCCCTCTGCTCCCCATATAAGCTATCCGCCCTTCAGCTAACAAAATAAGCTGGGTGAACATTTCGAAAATTTGCGAAGAGGGTTGGTGAATGGTACACAAAATCGTTTTACCGCACATTGACATTTTTGACATGATTCTGACCAATTTTTGGGCCGAGAAAGAATCTAGGCCAGTGGTGGGCTCGTCGCAGAATAGGATGGGGGGGTCGGTCAGTAGCTAAAAATAATTAAAAAAAAAACAGTAGCTTGCAGTCAGAAATGTTCCCAATTTCGTACGATCTTCTTTTCTATCCTACTAAAAACTACTAGTTTTAACAGTGGCGTACCCAGAAATCGGGGAGTGGGGGGGGGGCGGGTTTCATAATTTTATAAAAATTAGCTACCTACCCATGGCAAATTTGTAAACATTAGGTACGTGCTTGAGCTCTTGAACTGAAGGGATTCGAGGGGAGAAGTGCTGAGTTAGTATGCAGGGTGTTCCAAATTCGATGCTCACCATGGGGATCTCCTAAACGGTAGGATATACGAAAAGGTTTAAATTAGAGCAAAGTTGCGCAGTTTGACGCTTTGCTCAAAACCAAAAAAAAAGTTACAAATTCCGGGTAGTTCCGGAGATAGGCGAAAAAAACCCAAATCTTTATTTTTAGTTTTTATTTTTCTGCGCACTTATTCTTAAAGCTGTCAAAAAACGCCTAAAACTTTTTTACGATATACCTAATGAAAGGTCCGTTTACGAGATTTGACATTTCAGTGTGACAGGAGCAATGTCAAGTTCATTTTTTCTTATGGATACATGCTTTTTTTCTCCTGCCATTTGGTTCATAAAGGATGACAGATATTGACAAATATCTTGAGTAGGTTAAAAGCAAAAATTCAATTTTGGCTGATGATGGTCAATAAATATAAAACGTCAGGTGACTTGTCAAAATAAGCTTGCAAAATATTATCTGTCATTCTTTATGAACCAAATGGCAGGAGAAAAAAAGGACGTGTCCATAAGAAAAAATCAACTTGAGAGTGCTCCTGTCACACTGAAATGTCAATTCTCAAAAACGTACCTCTCACTAGATAGATCCTAAACAAGTACCTGTAGAAAGTTTTAAGCGTTTTTTGACAGCTTTAAGAATAAGGGCTCAGAAAAATCAAAACTAAAAATGAAGATTTCGGTTTCTTCCGCCTATCTCCGGAACTATCCGGAATTTGAAAACTTTTTTTTAGTTTTGAGCAAAACATAAAACTGCGCTACTTTGCCCTAATTTAAACCTTTTCGTTTCTCCTACCGTTTAGGAGATCCATCCCCCTGGTGAGCATCCTATATACGAAACAAAAATACTTATTTATTTATTTATTAAGTGGAATAAAGAAACTACCACACCAGGATATTGGCGTAAAATTTTTTAACACAGGGGTTGGTTGACACATGTGAAAAAAATTGTATTTAATCAAATTTCTCTTATAACAAGCTTTCAAAAAAGGTGCCACAACTGGTAACTCCTCATGAAAAAATATTGGTAGGCCCCGCGCCTTCAGTGAGGGCCCCCAAATGGGCCGCCATTAATGTTCTTGTGTGGTATTTTCTTTATTCCGCTTATTAAATAGAGAAATATTTAGTTCATTTTGAAGCTAAAACAACTGACAAAAAAATAAGTTTTCTAAAATTTTTGACACATTGGTTGACAGATGTCAAAAAAACTGATGCATTAAATTTCTTTTTAACAAGCTTTCCAAAAAGGTGCCGCAAGTGGTACCTTCTCATTACAAAAAAAATAGTTGGTAGGCCCTGGGCCTCTAGTTGGAACCCCAAAAATTTTTTTTTATCATGGGCACAAAGTCCGTAAAAAATCAATAAAGATTCGCTTTTAGCCTTTTTTAAAACCTCTTCCCTAAAGTCGCTAGAAACACCGTTATTTGTGGCATGGACCACAGCTAACACCTACCTCTGTGGCGAACGCCAATCTCTTTTTTTCACCCCCTGAGAGCCCCTTGCTTTCGCCCATGGCCCCTATTCTGGTAGACATGCACTTTGTAAGTCCTAATTGTTTTAGAATCGATCTGATTTTTTTACAGCGGTCGTACGAGGCTATTCTCCTGTCTAATTTTAATCTAGCCTAAAAGTAATAAAATATAAATTAGCCTATCCCTTCTTCATCAAAACTCTTTTCGGTTCCACTTTCGCTTTATGAAACATCATTTTCTGGGAAAATCTTATAAAACTTTATAGGATAGGCAATTTAGATATAAATTTTCTGAATAGAGGAAAAAATTAGAATTTTGTTTATTAACTAGCTTTCAGCACCACCAGTCCACCGTTTAACTAAAAGTTCCCATTCCTACCTTCTCGGAAAAAAAAGTTTTTCATGGATAACTCCTAAACGGTGATGGACTGTCAAAACTGACAAATTGAAAAAATGTTGGAAAAAATGTTACAAAAAAATGATTCTATAATAACAATAACAGAGAGGTGATTTTTACAAAGCTGGATAAGATTTTCAGTCAAATTGCAACGTTCTTATTAGATTTGACCAGTTTTTACAAGTCTCAAGTCTCAAATCACTTATAATTCTTTCAGATTTTAATAAGATTAGCCGCAGGATGGGTGGAGAATCAACGGATTTATCTGTGAAATTATGAGTCCTGCAAAAATTTTTTGAGCGGTTTAGCTTTTCCAAAGCCTAGTTATAAGGACCCTAAAACTTTTCCTAGATGAATCCGGTGGCCAGTCTTTTTGGACCACCATATATATATTTGTACTCTTTTTGGGAAATTGTAGAGTGGACGGAATTTTAGGATGGCAGCACATTTGGATATCTTCTATAGGGGAGACCCGGGAGACTTGATCCATTTTTCAGTTTTTTTCTGTATAATTTGATCGAAGATGGGATTATTGAAATTTTAAAAGGAACATATGAATCTACCATCATTGGCATTAAAGTGACAATAACTGGAAAACGTTATTTTTTTGGTTTTTCGAAAATAAGACTTTTTTCGTAACTCTTCAGATCGGATCAAGTCTACCTTCTTCAGGGAGACTTGATCCACCTAGCAGGGAGACTTGATGATACATTTTGTTTCTTATTTTTTCGCTTTCTTTATTTAATTAAGACGACAATAATGCTAAAACAACTTTAATTCCGTGAAAAAATATATTGATGCCTAATCAATCTTAAGAAATATGGCACATTATACCAAGTACCTATCTAGCCATTCAAATGTTAAAAAATATAGATAGTTCTAATCAAAATCTATCTAGAAAAACACCTTCAGGAACGCCTATAAACTTAGGTTTAAAAACGCTTGAGGAACGCTTAACCATGCTAACCTAACCAGTCAAATCTTAAAAATCTAGATCATTCTGATCAAAACCCACCTAAAAAAATATCTGGAGAACAAACTCTAATTACGAAAGCTTAGGTCTAAAAACACTTAACCATGCTTAACCAATTGAAATATTTGGAAATTTGATATTAAAGTGTAGTATCCGCGTCTGATTGAAGGAGTTGGCAACATTTTTTTCACATTTTCTTTTGCTACAAGTCCTTCATCTTTTGTAGCCGGAAAATGAAATTTTTTTTTCCTGTCTTAAAAAGTTAACGTAAAACTCAGAATTTGACGCATCGGTCTCAGTAATTTGTCCTACGAAATAAGTTTTGCCTTTCTTTACACTAAACTCTACGAGCACAAAATCGTGCATTTTTGCGTGGCAAACTTCGAAGAAGTTTTCTTGTTCCACATCTGAATTATTCGAATCGTTTCTAAATGCATCGACATCGTTCAAACTATCTCCACTGTCTTCCCATTTTTTTAGCTTTTCTTGCTTTTAAATCGTCATTTTTCTTTACTTTTGTGTTGTGTCTCCGTTATAATTCTACATTTTCCCCTCTTTCTTCCCTTATTTGACTCTACCCTCGGCGGAGCCTTTGGAAATGGTCGAATTTCTTCCGATGATAATAATGTTTGTTTATGTGAAGGCCTAGGATGTTCTTGTGAACTGGTTGACGGGATTGGTGACTGTGTAACATTCAAGGCTTCACCAACAAGACTGGCAACTTCGTATATAGACACATTTTTTCCTGGATTAGTCGTCATTTTGAATGGACCAAAAACACTCCGATCGAGTGGCTGCAATTTTTGCGAAGTATGTGGCGGTAGCGTTATCAATATCAAACCATTGGCCCTGGCAAACTCTATGACTTCAAGATTTACGTGGCTATCATGGTTCTAGAATCTAGATCTAGATCTAGAATAATTAAATGGGGGTTATCCCGGTTGAAATTAGTGTACTTCTTAAAATGCTGCAAATACTTTAAAAAATTTGGTTTAGTCATCCACCCAGATTGATGAGTACTTCCTCCTGAACCCTGTTGACAGATGCACAAACTGTTACCGTCTCCCCCTTTCAACAGATGTTACTTTTGAAACTTGTTTGACACCTTTTTGCCCGATAATTTCAGGTGGAAAGTTATATTTTTGTTTGACTGTTTATAGTTCATCGAAAAATGTACCCACAGTGTGTCTATTAAAAGCCGTACTTCGAGCTAAGCTTGTCGGCTCAGGATTTCTTAGGGCGAGATTGGTGTTCCTACGCATGAAACTTCGCGCCCAAATTCGCACTGCTTTTTTATTTTTATTCAATGACAGAGGAATTATCTTTTCATTGGCAACAGCAAACTCATAGACAAGTTCACGAAATCTTGGGAGTGTTAAGCCGTAATTGAGAAGCGATGCTTGGATAAGATATTGAGCGAGTTGCGTTTCTTCTTCGGCATTAGAAATCTGTGTTTTTCTGAAATCGGGTAACTTTTCTTCCCCACGCCTTATGAGCCTCTTAAGGGTCATCACATTCATGTTAAACCTTCTGGCTGTGCCTCTTAGCGTTCCTCCACCATCTTTAACTGCTTTAACGGTAGCAACGACTGTTTCGGGGTCAGGCAATTCTTGTTGTTTGACGCCATCTTTTTGGTTTATATGTGTTAGGCAACTAAAAAAAAAGTGGTTACTAGACACACAAAAACATTCCTATAAGGGAGACTTGATCCCCGGATCAAGTAGCCCTTTGGGATCAACTCTCCCCACATCACTTCAAAAAGAAAACAAAATATTTTGCAACGTAACCTCAATAATTTTTATCCGAAAATGTGTAAAAATTTTCTTATAAGGACATTTAAAAACAATCCTAATTCAAACTAGCTATAGTTGATTTTATAAATAACCCAAAAAAAATATTGTACTCACCGAAAAAGATCTTTTAAAACACAAAAAATTAAAGTATTTATAGGATCACCAAATTCGCTTGTAATGCCATGAAATCTTGATAGCTTATAAAAAAAAGCGCAGTACTGCCAACATATCTTACCAACACTGATTACCTGCGAAATTTGAAAGGGGGATCAAGTCTCCTTCGAGATCAAGTCTCCCGGGTCTCCCCTACTGATACTGTGAGAGAACTTTAAAAAAAAATTTGAAAAAACCAATATAAAAAATCATGTTATTAGGTACCTATTCGTATTTTACTTGCCATGATTGTCATATGTTCCATAACTGTCAGCGAGCCCACGAAGAGGTCTTCCTGAGGCATATACCCACTTATGTATTTCATGTAACTGCCTATAGGCCTACCATTTATAAGAATATCGCCCTCTAGGATTTGTTCTCCTAAATACAAAAAATAGGGTAATATTAAACGTAAACAAGTAAAATAAACATTTTATAATGGTACGGCCATGATGAACCCTAAAATTGACAACTTATGCGGATCTGACCAATGAGAGCGCGGGATTTTAGGTCTCTTAAATGTCTTTACAACTGTGTAAACATTTTGAAAATCTGACCTCAACAGATTACCAAAACGATTACGTTAGGATTTCCGGACCTACTTTGTTATTGGGCCAACGTTGTGAGCAGCCTTCAGGTCTACCAGACCAAATTGACTGTACAGTATCCACCTTCTGGTCCTTGGACGACGTTGGGGCCTTTTCAGATTTGCTAGGAAGTTTTGAAAATGTTGCTTGGGTTCTTACCCTATTTTTGTCGAACATATAGTTAAGAATGCTTTCTGAAAGATAAGCTCCACACAGTAAAAACACCCTATCAGAGATAGGAGTCAAAGTTATAACACCCCTCCTTTTCGCATTCGCGACGGGGTTTAGAAAATGTCTAGACTAACTGCTCTTGAATTCACTTGGATTTCTCTGAATTGGCTTACTCACCAGAATTTCTATACGCCAAAGCTGCCATCAAAGTACTTTTTCCAGCACCGCTGAAAGAAACAAAAAAATAGTAAGACAGTATATTTTTTCCCTACGACCACATATGAAAATGATGCATCCTTAGAAAACGTTAAATTTCATCCGTGTGCAGAAATTTTTCCGCACGTGTATGGAATAGTATACAGACCGCTTCAAGCTACTGCGAACATAGGGCGGAAGAAGTCTAATTTGCCAGTGTACGTATATGCAGAGACACCGCACGCCTATCAGTGAAGCAACCAACACTCAGGCTTCCGATCGCCTTTCACTGCCGTTCGCCGCCGTTCGCCTTGTATTTAGTACGCCTCTAACCATGGTGCTGTGTGGAGCGTAGTCAATGAAACCGGAATTTGGTCAATAAATACGCAAATTTTTATAACGTAATTTTCTTATTTTTTGTCACTGATAAATAAGAGCGTTTTATTGTCAACTGCTCAGATTTATCAGTGAAGACGTGTTACAATGAAAATAATAAGGAGAAACAAAATAAAAGCAAGTTCTCAAAATAAAATAATACATTCTAAAAACCAAAAAGATTCTCCCAGTCAAAAAAAAAATTAAAGCAAATGTTCGAAAAGTCCTCCTTGCTCGGCTAGACAATATCCGAGCCTACTATAAAAACCCCTTCCAACGTTTCCAAGCATGTTAGGGGTGATAATTTGAAAAGCTTCTTCAAAAACAGATAGAAGTCATTAGGAGCAAGATCGGGAGATCGAGCTGGCCATAAAATAGTTCCCCGTGTACTTATAACCCGATTAGGAAATACATTATCAAGATATTCCCTAACAAGGCCAACATTGTGAGCGGAACAACCATCTTGTTGAATCCATGTTTCACCAAATCTTACACCTAACAACTGCCTAGCAGTTGGAATAATGTGCTGCTGCAGTAGATCCAAGTATCTAGGACCATTCAAATTGCAATTGCCGTTAATAAAAAATGGCCCAATTACGTGTTCCCCTACAA
This sequence comes from Oxystoma pomonae, assembly GCA_963921995.1. Lineage (NCBI taxonomy): Eukaryota > Metazoa > Arthropoda > Insecta > Coleoptera > Brentidae > Oxystoma > Oxystoma pomonae. Next base: position 22,072,808 of record OY998164.1, on the reverse strand, counting down.
TACCCCCCCCCCCTCCAAACATTTAGTTTTTGGGGATACTGTGTTCTTACGTCAAAATACAAATGCAAATTTTCCCTCGACCAATATCGAACGTGTGTTGGGTTATGACGATTTGACCATTTGACCATCTGCACTTTTTCGGCAACTTCGTAGACATCCATTTTTAGTTTTAAAAATGTATTATTTCAATTAAGAACTTACCCATCTGTTTCTCGAGCAAGGCAGAAATAAAACAAAATAATAAAAACAAAATGAATTTCCAAAAGATAACACTGCAGCGTGCTTTGAATCCACCTCGGTCGTACGGCACGGAGAGTAAATTGGACCTGATTCCCCCTATGTTCGCAGTAGCTTGAAGCGGTCTGTATTACATTTAACAAGACAAATTTCTTTTTATCAAGTTGTGTACACTATTTTTCCTACGAACACTGCTGAATTGGACTAATTTTTGTAAAAATTGGTCTATAATTTTGCAGAAATCAAATGAAACTGTTTTTTCGCACATGTGTGGAAAAGTACTTTGCAACACATGTGCGGAAAAGTATGGTGACAGTTAACGTCTTCGTACACTTTTCCACATATGTGCGAAAATAGTACTTTTCCAGAATTCCAGAAAGTAACTTTCTTACACTCGCGTGTTGTTTCACTCGGCTCGGAGAAATTTGTCACTTTCTTCTCTTGTTATGTAATATACTATTTTTAATGTCAAATATTTTGTTGCCTTACCTTGCTCCCATTAGTGCCACAAGGCTTCCAGGTTTGATGGCTCCATTTACTAAACGGGAAAAATATTTCAGCAAATTAGTTCGAAAAAATATTTCACAAAATAGGTGGAGGAGTGGGAGAAAGCTACAATTTTAAACACGGGGGCGAAGTCGCGGGCAATAGCAATAGTTATTAATTTTTTTTTTCTCACCGCTATTAATAATTCTCTTGTACTTCGTTGCTCCATTTTTAAGTTTAGCATATACATTAAGGTCGCACCATGCGAGGGTGACACCCTCCTCCATAGGCGACCATCTGGAGTAACTTCGACATTTTTTCGAGTGTGATCCGCTCGTTTCGAATTGTTCCCAGTCCACACCAAAATCGCCCTAAAATTTAAATTTGTTCTAGAGTTCTACTTTTATCTTCAAAAGTTCTTTTAAAGTTGTTTCTGTAATTTCTAAACAAGATATAAAGATATAGATACCAGCAAATAAAAAACAACAAAAAATCGCGCACTTTGGCACATCTTGAAAACAAAGGACTTCTTCCCTATTTGACTTTTTATCTTTGTCCTAGTGAAAAGCCCATATAATTATGAGATAATAGAAACTTAAAGGTAATATTCGTGTTTATCGGCATTCGTATCCTTATCTCTATGAAGTCAACCTATCGAGCAGGTGTACTTTTAAACTAATGGCGAATGCGTGACAGCCCCAGCTGATCAAATGCTTCAAAACATCGTTTCGTATGCAGGGACTACTGTACGACTGTTACGACTCCCTTATCGTACCTAACGAGGTTTTCGTGCATTTAATCAGCTGGAGCTGTTACGCATTCGCCATGATTTTAAAAGTGCACATGATTGATTGATCGACTCATAGAGATAAGGATACGAATGCTGATAAAACTGAAAATTAACTAATATCTATAGCCGGCTGCCGTAGCGCGGTGGGCAGCGTATCTGCCTGCCGCACGGAAGATCTCGGGTTCGAATCTCGGCTAGGTGCATGGATATTTGAGTTTGTCTTTAACTTTGCAAAAATTTCGCTAACACTGGGCATTGATCCTGTAATGGATAGAAAAGTACCAGTAAAAAAAAACTGAGACAAAGGAGAGTTGGGGAATGGTGTGCAGCGGATAATCCGGCGCACCCCAATATTTCAAATTTCGCGGGTTATATAAAGCGTTCATCAGGTGCCTTCTACGCGACAGCTATATTGTTTGCCCCATAACTGGCCACGTTTGTTTGCATACACTTGCCGACTTTAGATCAACTTTTTTTGGTAAATTTTATAATTTTTTGGCATCAGAAAATAAGGCGGTAAGTCCGCAATTTTTATCAAATCGTTTAAAATGAGGTGTCATCTTAAATTATAGTGTTTTGTGAATGTTTATGATTTTTAAAAACACAAAGAGTCAATCATGTGCATAAATTTGTCCGACCTGTGCGATGACGACGAGTTGACCGATATCAACTACAACTTCGCACCGCCTTCTCCAAAAATACATTCTAAACCAAAGGAGACATGGTTAAATTGTGGAGAAGTTGGCAAGAATAAGGAACTATGGTACCGCTGTGTTTTGTGTTCTTCCTGGAACCAAGCAGAATGCACAGGTGTCGACACACCTGAAAATTATAAATGCCATTTCTGCTTACATTAAGTTTAAGTATATTTTATTTGTAACGACTTTCAATGTTATTTTGAAGCATAAGTGTATTTTTTAGCTAGAAGGTTTATTGCGCATTTTTTTTACCATAGTCTCACTACAAATGAAATTACCGGTGCGCACCATTCCCCAACTCTCCCTTAATATACCGGCCCTGCCCTTGCATTTTTCGAAAAAAATCCTTGGCGACATTAACTCTTCCAATTAATTTAGCCTGGAGAAAACGCAGAGCCAAAAAATCCTCTAGGCGCGAGCAGACTGCGTCAGGCATGCGCAGCAGATTTTTCGACTTTGGCCTTGCTCATGGCCAACCCTGATGTTTACATTATTTTCTTTGTATTTCAAAGTTATTATTGTTACACATTTTGCCACACTTCAGGTTTTTCTGACCAGTTTCAACCCTGATATAATGTATAATATGTTAACTTTAAACTAAAAATTAAGTTTTCATCAATAGTATGGCTATATTCCCGCTCAATACTAATTATAGCAAATGCATTCAGCTTGTCTTCCGTCATTTGTGACCCTTCACAATTTTTATTTTGTTTTTAGTCTGTTTAAACTGCGATCATCAGTATAATTTAAAAATGTTGGGAAAGCTGTTCTTATTAAACTGTTTTTTTATCACAAACGGCAAAAATTCGGATATCAACAAACAAAACGATTTATATTAATCTGTAGTAGTACTTTCTAGATCTGAACTATAAAATCAAATTAAGTCAGCGAGACATTTTAAATTGTTTTCTGAATCGTTTACATGAATTAAAAAATCAAATTTTTGGAAATCTTGTTTCAAACGTCTCTATATGGAAACGTCAGGGAATGGCTCCCAAGTCATGGAAAACAGGGAATTTTTACAGTATGGTTTTTTATCTTGTATGCTTTCCTCACTCTGTTCCTCATATAATGCCAAAAACACAGTATTTTTTCTTTCGTTTTTCAATGTTTATTTTTGTTTTTATCTTAAGATATTTCATTGTTAAGTTGCAAAAATTTTTGTCTGCGGCGCGATAACATCGTTAGTTTATTAAGTTCGACACATTTACATCATGAATTTAGAAACACAAAAAAAGCTGCGACTGCCCTGAATAATATTTCACAAAAACTCGGAAAATATCAACATTTTTGAAGAATTTATTGCTATACCTATTGCACAAAAATTTGCCTGCGGCGCGATAACATCAATCAGAAGGTGTCAAAAATTGCATTTTCAATACACTTTTCACTAGCACATAATTTTGGTAGAATTGACACTGGATCCCACCTCAACCCACTTTTTTTTAATACATAAATTTTTGTGTTCTGCTTAAATCTCAAAAAATTTACAGAGTAATTATAGATCCGCAAGCTTGTGAACATTTAAATAAAAATTATTTTTTTAATGTGCTTTGAACTTGTAAAATAGCCTGGATTTTTTTAAATTTTTGATCAGGGAAAACCTGGAAAAGTCAGGGAATTCAATAATTGAAAATCAAGTAGGTACCAACAACCGTGGTGCCCTTTTGAGCCTTCGCCCCCCCCCCCGCCCTTTAAATCACGCTACGCCGCTGACTGCCTATATGCTATAAGTAATAGAAAATAACAATCAGTTTTTCATTGAGTGCAAATGTATAATTTTTAGTAAAGTTTGGATCTTTAACCGAAACACCCTATCTATACATTATTGCAGTGGTTCCTAAACTTTTTCAGTTTGCGGCGCACTTACAGGTTTAGTATTTTGTCGGGGCGCCCCCACCTCGCAATATGCATATATAGTTGTGTCCAACAAAGTATTGCATATGTATAATGTATAAAATATGTGCTTTGCAACTTGCCTACTATATAGTAGCAAAGCGCAACACTTTATTTAACACCATTGTAAATATATTAGAACTAGTTACAAAACACATGAATGAAAACAACTCCAATCTAACGCTCATATAGGTTTATTATTAAACTAACACACAAGAATACATTATTATTGAAGAAAAAAAAGTCAGTGTGATGTGTGAGCTTGGTGATCTGCACACATTTTTTCAAAGCGGGGAATAAGGCTTGACACTACCACTCTCATTTCTTGCTCCACGTTGAGCTTTGAACGATATTTCCTCTTTATCACAGCTACAGCTGAAAATCCAGCTTCGTATAAATAGGATGTTGCAAAGGGGATTAGAATCCTCAAAGCTTTTAAACTTAGAGCCGGATCTTCATTTTTGACGGATACCCAAAACTCCAGCAAATCAGAAGAAGCGAATTTTGATTTTAGGCTGTTGTCGCAAAAGAGTTCAATAAAACTCTCTTTTTCTAGTGAAGTGAATTCTGGTGAAGATTGTGCATGGAAGGGATCTTGAATCCATGCAAATTTTTCGACATTTTCTTCTATAAAGTATTTTGCAAACCATTCCGAGAGTTTCGAAAGGTGTTCGGTGAAAAGGGACAGCAAGTCTTGAGAGATAACGAGATCATTATAGGCTGAGAATTTATGCAATTCTGGAAAACAATCTTGACCGCCATTTTCATTAATTTTTCTTATCCACAACTGCAGTTTTTTCCTAAATGCGGCAATTTTCTCTGATAGTTTCAAGATATGCATGTTATTGCCTTGGAGAACAGATTTAAGGCATTCAGTTTGTCAAATATATCGCACAAATATGCCAGTTTTAGCAAAAAGTCGGGATCCTTAAAGTATCTGGAGCTTGTATGACCTTCCTCTTCCAGGAAAATGTGCATGTCCATACAAACAATTTTTAATAGTCTGGTTTTAGCGGCCTAGTTTTTATGTAGTTAACTACGTCTTTGATACGTTCCATAACCAAATTCAATTCACAGCCCAACCACTTTGATGCAAGTACTTCCCTATGAATGATGCAATGGTTCCACATGGCATACGGTGCTTTACTGCGAATAAGTGCTTGCAATCCACCATACAAACTCCAATACACTTCTCCCAATCTAAATTATTCTCTGTTATAAACTTGTCAAGAATTTGAAATAAGTCTTGTGCCTTTCTGCTTTCATCGATACTTATGCAGAAAAGAAGGTCTTCAACAATAATATTATCATCCAGGAAGCGTACGTAACAAATAAGGTTTACATCTTTATTACTGTCAGTAGCCTCATCAAGTTGCAGACCAAATTCCTTGCCTTTCATTTTCTCTATCAACTGATCATTAAGATCCTCAGCTATATGATGGATTCTTCGACTAATAGTGTTGTTAGATAAAGGTACCTTTGAAATTAGTTTTCCCGCCGATTCTCCTATCATAATGTTAACCATATCGACAGCAGCCGTTAAAATAAGTTTTTCTGCGATGGTGTGAGGTTTCTTGCACTTCGCCATCCTGTATGCCACTTTGAAAGAGGACAGCAGTGCGTTGCTAGGTACTGAAGTTTGTTGAGTAAACACGTTCTTTTGTTTTTGTACATTCTGCAACTTTCTTGTGAAAAATTCGCGTGTCGTTTTAGCTTAGTTGGGAGCATATTTTCGACCGCTACAATTTCACACATTGCCATGATTTACTTCAACTGAAGTAGAACCAAAGTTTAAATAGCTATCATCGTATTTGCGATGTTTCCTTCTTTTAACTCCTCCATCACTTGTCGATGCTTGATCACTCTGTCTCGATCTATCAATTTTGTTATTTAATAAAAATCTTTCCATCTTGTGACTAATTTTTTACGAAAAAATGAAGCAACCGATCCGATATTGTAACGTTTATGTGTCCTGAGTTCGTAAATCACAACACTTTGTATCACTACTAAAACTCTCTATAACTACTTCTGTTTATCATAACAGTTCAACCGCTTACAATTCATAGACAAACTCAGACCGAACCCAATTTTTTCTCTATGTTACAATTCCTCTTACGGTAAACTAACCTAGCAAAGCGGACTACGACGACTTAAATACTGTCAAAGAGGGCTCGCGAAAATTCTCAACTTGCGCAGGTCGAATACGGGCTTCTGGAAATTCTAGAAACTTGCTCTGCTCCCTCGGGCTCGAGGCTTGATTAACAGCAGATGCGGCGCCGGCGTTGCCAAACGTATCTCAAATTCTACCTTATCAGGAGCGCCTGGCTGCGCCACTGGAGTCTTCTCGCGGTGCCCCGGGGCGCCGCGGCGCACACTTTGGGAACCACTGCATTATTGCATTTTTGAATTGACCTCTCCTTCCTGATTTCAAAATATACTAAACCCGTTATTTCTATCTATAGTGGTTTGTGAGAAAATTGCCAAAATCCTTGACATAATCATAATGTGTTAAAATAAGATTAAAACTAAGGTTGTTCTCTATTTAGCACATAATGCTTACGGTAAAGTTTTTGACATATTTCTCACAAACCACTATAGATAGAAATGATGTGTTTGTTATTTTTGAAACCAAGAAAGGCCGATTCAAAAATGCATGTTTTATTTCAAAATTTATTTTTATGTTTGACATTTGCTTTGACAGTTACCTTTTTCGGCAGGTTAATCTAAAAAGACTAAAAAAATTCTATCGTATTAAATGAGTTAACAGGGGAGAATGAGACCTTGTATGGTTAAATTGATCTAGTTTCCACATTATAACTCTTGGGAGAACTTTATTTTCCGTCTGTTTGTTTTCTATTTGCAAAGTAATCATTGTATTTTGCCCTCGGTACATATATATATACGGTAAGTAAATACCTATACCGGGTGTCTCAAGGTGAGTAACCTATTAGAATATTTTGGAAACTATACAATGGAAACCTTTTAAACTTTCTATTCTAACATAAGTTCATGTAAACTATCTTTATGAAATACTTTCATATTTGCAGTGGTGCCATTTGTACGAAAACTTGGCAACAACGTTCTTTTAACTTTGATAGCCCGTAACATCGAAACGGTTAAGGATAGAGTAAAACGGTTTTTAAATTCTCATCTTGGTTTTTACAAGCTATCGTTTTATATCTAAACCCAGGGTTAAAATATACCAAGGTTAGTTTAACCCAGGGTTAAAAACGATAGCTTGTGAAAAACTAAGATACGAATATAAAAACCGTTTTGCTCTATCCTTAACAATTTCGATATTACGGACTGTCAAAGTTAAAAAATGTCAATTTTCACCTGTCAATATTCTAAAAACAGTTGAGCATAGGTAAAAACATAATCATACATAAAATGTATATAAAATATTTTGTAGAATCCAAAAATGCAAAAGGGTGTTAATTTTAAAATAAGAAAGTTGTTTCCAAGTTTTCCTGCAAATGGCAACACTGCAAATATAAGAGTATTTCATAAAGATAGTTTACATGGACTAATGTTAGAATAGAAAGCTTGAAAAGTTTCCATTGTATAGTTTCCAAAGTATTCTAATAGGTTACTCACCTTGGGACACCGGCGGTATATACAGACCGCTTCAAGCTACTGCGAACATAGGGCGAAAGAAGTCTAATTTGCCAGTGTACGTACATGCAGAGACACCGCACGCCTAGCAGTGAAGCAACCAACACTCAGGCGTCCGATCGCCATTCGCTGCCGTTCGTCGCCGTTCGCCTTGTATTTAGTACGCCTCTAACCACGGTGCTGTGTGGAGCGTAGTCAATGAAACCGGAATTTGGTCAATAAATACGCAAATTTTTATAACGTAATTTTCTTATTTTTTGTCACTGATAAATAAGAGCGTTTTATTGTCAACTGCTCAGATTTATCAGTGACGACGTGTTACAATGAAAATAATAAGGAGAAACAAAATAAAAGCAAGTTCTCAAAATAAAATAATACATTCTAAAAACCAAAAAGATTCTCCCAGTCAAAAAAAAATTAAAGCAAATGTTCGAAAAGTCCTCCTTGCTCGGCTAGACAATATCCGAGCCTACTATAAAAACCCCTTCCAACTTTTCCAAGCATGTTAGGGGTGATAATTTGAAAAGCTTCTTCAAAAACAGATAGAAGTCATTAGGAGCAAGATCGGGAGATCGAGCTGGCCATAAAATAGTTCCCCGTGTACTTATAACCCGATTAGGAAATACATTATCAAGATATTCCCTAACAAGGCCAACATTGTGAGCGGAACAACCATCTTGTTGAAACCATGTTTCACCAAATCTTACACCTAACAACTGCCTAGCAGTTGGAATAATGTGCTGCTGCAGTAGATCCAAGTATCTAGAACCATTCAAATTGCAATTGCCGTTAATAAAAAATGGCCCAATTACGTGTTCCCCTACAATACCCCTCCCCCCAAAACATTTAGTTTTTAGGGATACTGTGTTCTTACGTCAAAATACAAATGCAAATTTTCCCTCGACCAATATCGAACGTGTGTTGGATTATGACGAATTGACCATTTGACCATCTGCACTTTTTCGGCAACTTTGTAGACATCCATTTTTAGTTTTAAAAATGTATTATTTCAATTAAGAACTTACCCATCTGTTTCTCGAGCAAGGCAGAAATAAAACAAAATAATAAAAAAAAATTAATTTCCAAAAGATAACACTGCAGCGTGCTTCGAATCCACCTCGGTCGTACGGCACGGAGAGTAAATTGGACTTGATTCCCCCTATGTTCGCAGTAGCTTGAAGCGGTCTGTATGTATGGTGTGAGTAAATGACAATCTTTGGTTATATATTATTACAGAAATATTTATATCTGCCTCTATAACAAATGTACCAACCGGTATCTTAAAACGTTTTTAATTACAATTATTTTTGCAAGTTATTAACTTTTTGGAAAATGTTAAAGTACGTTAGTTCCTGGATTTTTGAACATAACGTGATTTTCAAAAATTAGTGGAAATTATAAAAATATATTGTCCTACGACTACACACGACAATAACGAAATCTGAACTCTATAACGTCTCAGAAAGTTTTATATTTCACACGCTTATCAATTTTATTTTCGTCTCTAGAGACGAAAATGTTTTCTTCTCTATTGACGAAAATGAATGACAGCAAACCATTGAAACATAAATAGGTTACTCACCTTGGGATACCGCCGGTATATATGTATGGTGTGAGTAAATGACAATCTTTGGTTATATATTATTAGAGAAATATTTATATCTGCCTCTATAAAAAATGTACCAGCCGGTGTCTTAAAACGTTTTTAATTACAATTATTTTTGCAAGTTATTAACTTTTTGGAAAATGTTAAAGTACGTTAGTTCCTGGATTTTTGAACATAACGTGATTTTCAAAAATTAGTGGAAATTATAAAAAATATATTGTCCTACGACTGCACACGAAAATAACGAAATCTGAACTCTATAACGTCTCAGAAAGTTTTATATTTCACACGCTTATCAATTTTATTTTCGTCTCTAGAGACGAAAATGTTTTCTTCTCTATTGACGAAAATGAATGACAGCAAAGCATCGAAACAATCTAGGTATCTAGTAGATTATGATTTGTAGAAGCGTCGGAAATAGACCGAAACCATTTTCGTCCCTAGAGAATAAAATACTTTCTTCTCTTGAGATGAAAATAAAAAAAATTTAATAATAATAAAAAATACGAATTAAAAATCCTAAAGTGGTCGTAGGAAAAATAGATTATTAAATAGACTCGATAGCGCCTCGTTCACAACATTCACGTTAAGGGTGAAATATGTAACTTTCTTCTCTCGTTATGTAATATACTATTACTTACATTGTGGTCACCACTCTCTTCAGAAGGACATTCCTCTGGCCTTAAAATTACCAATGGGGTACTGTCAGAAGTTGAAGCTTTACTACGGTCTTTTTTGAACAACATCGAATAATGCCAGTGTTCTAAACATGGTATAGATTACATGAAAAGGACGGTAAAATCTAAACTGACTCATCGAAACAACCACAAAACTATATTAACCAAAATCTTAGCTGATCCACTTTTTTCAAATTTTGTACTTAGATTTTTTTTCTCAAAAATTATGATCGAGCTTGCTTTCAAATTTGACTGGCCAAAATACATAATTTTCTGTTATGGTAGGTAGACCCTAACTATAATGGTAGAGCCATGATGAACCTTAAAATAATTTAGTTAAATACCTATTAAAATATTTTTAGTCTTAAGGCTTAAAATATTTTAGCATAACTTAATGTTTTTGTTTAAGCAATTTTTAGTATGTTTTTCACATTTTTATGCCATGATTTTGCTCACATTTTAAAGCTTTCTTTCCAAACTTTCGATATCTAGAATAAAAGTCTCAAATTTTTCAAGTTTTCACTGTTTTTTTTTTTTTAAATAAAAAAATATTTAATGTTATTGAAGAGATACAGCGGGCTATAAAAAAGTATTTTAGAGAAAGATAGAAATAATTGATGGCAATTGTTTACTAAAAATTTCTGTTTTGTCATCTGTCTATCATCTTTAGTGGTGTTGTGCATATGATTTTTATTTTGCCATTTTTATCCAAAAAACAGCAAAAATAGTATGCTAAATTTGACATATTAGATATAATATTGTGTAAAATGTTTTTTTTTAACATTTCTTATAATAAAAAAAATAAAAAAGGGAATCAGCATTAGACTAAATTTCCTTTAAATAATGGCCAGAATTTGGATAAGCAGTGGCGGTCCCCGGGGGGGGGGGGCAGGGGGGCAATCGCCCCCCCCCTCTTTGCTCCAGAAAAAAAACGGACAACAAAGGTGCTAGTGATAACCCTGAAGTATTTGGAGAAAAAACGAGAAACTGCAGAACGTTCCTTTAAAGACATTCTAGAATCCCTCCACAGTATTTTGGGACAGTTTGAAACAGGCAAAAACCATAATATTAGAAATACACAGAAGAGTATTACACAGTTCATAAACAAGTTTTAGACAAAATCATTTCGGACATAAAATCAAGGTTCATTAACGAGACTCTAAGTATTTTTGACCTTTAACATATTCATACCAAGTTTTATACAACGTGAAACCAAAATCAGGGCAAAATTAACTAATGTCGTTTCCAAATACTATAAATTGTTCGATTAATAGAAACAAAACACCAATACTTGAACTTTTATTGGGAGAAGTCAGTATTTGGAAACAATATTGGTCAGAAGTAGGCAAAAGCTTATATCAAAACATATATGATAAGTGTGGCGATATTTTTCCATTGATAAAAACATTCTTGCATGTTTGTCAGTAAGTAATGCTTCATCAGAAAGAAGCTTCTCCGGCCTCAGAAGATTGCAAATATAAATACCTAAAAACACTATGACGGAAATTCGTCTGAAGTGCTTAGTGTTGCTGCATATCAACAGACATATTGAAATTGGCATTGAGCGAGTCATTGACCGGTTTGCTCAAAAAAACTGGTAACGAATTTTTTTTTGAGATAGGCATCTTATATTTGAGATATGCAATACAAAAGGTAATGTTTCAACTTAAAAACCTTCATCAAAAACATGATTTTATTAACTGTCTGCAGATAACTAAAGCATGACTTTTTTGGTTACCGATGGAAAAAAACTTTTTTTTTTTATTACGGTTCCAAAAAAAGATTTCGGTTCTATCTAATCTAATTATTCTTGCCTAAAAATTAAGCCATTTCTGCCAGTTTTCACCAAATATTTACGAAAACTGCTCTTCGTTCGAAATTTTTAAAAGTATTTTCCTGTTTTTCTTGGATTTTTTGATAAAGGTATTAAAAAAATTGGGTTAACAACTCGCGGCTAAACTGTGCTTTTTTTACTCGCGTTTTTGAATACCTTGCTCCGCTCGTTATTTAAACCAACGCTTGTAAAAAACGCACTATTTTAGCCACTAGTTGTTAAAACTACTATTTATATCTAAAAAAAAAGTATTTAGCTATTAGGTTTTGTTTGTAGTTTGTTTGTTGTCTATGTTTTTTATAACTAGAAAAATTATACGTAGTTATTCAAGCGCGGATTTCAGGGGGGTAGGAGGGTAATTAACCCTCCACACCCTGGATTTAAATTTTTTACGAAAATATTTAGAAAATCCAAAGTAGGGCATACATTACGGCGCTATAACTCAATTCAATTCAATTCAATTCAATTTATTAATCCCATAAGCTGATTACATAAATATACAGGTTAAGACATGTCAACATAAAAGAATCTAAAAATATACCTAACCAGCCATCCAATTGAATAGCATAAAACTTTTTGTTAAAATTTCGATAAAACATTTAAAATTGTAAATGACGCAGACAATTTTAATACAATACTGACACACTTTTACATCTAGATCTAAATCTAAACTAATTTTTTTTATAAATAAATAATCCCTTAACACATCGAAATACTAATTATATATCTAGGTTAAAATCTTGGAATATGTAAATAACGCAGACAATTTTAGTAAAATGTTGTCACACTAAAAACTAAATAATTTCACATCAGTAATGTAATAATCAAACATAAATGAAACAAAATCAACACAGAAGTAGATTCGAAAGACACCCAGACTAGCAAAAATAAACCTTTATCTTTTATTCATAAATTCCTCTACTGAGTAGGGTTCAATTTCACAAACATAATCGAACAGTACCTTCTGAAGCTTCTTTTGGCTAACCATCATGTTTTAATTGATAACACCTTTGATATTTATGATATTAATTTAATTTTGTGTCATTTGTAGTGTCACTTTTTTAAAAATTTTGCCTGCTGCGCTTTGAAACCATTGATATATTTACAATCAGTTTAATTTTAAATAAATTTAAATTTTTTGAAACAACAAGTGTGTGAAATAAACAACTTAAAATTTGAGAACCCCCCCCCCCATAGATTTGAAAATCCGCGCTTGTAGTTACTAAGTTTCGTTTGTACCTATTGATATGTTCCTCATAAAAGCTATGCTTTTATTCTAGTTTTTTTTTCGTATAGAAACCGCCCCCCCCCTTTTCAAATGGCTGGGACCGCCACTGGTCGATAAGTAATATAATATTCGGGGAAAGTACAAATTTTAAAAGTTTAGTTAGTTTTTGAAGGAATTTTTATGCGTGACCTTCAAACTGAACAAAAAATATTTGATCCATTACAAATTTATTTAATATACGACATACAAATAAACATTTGATACAAATAAATATTTTCTTACCTAGCTCGTTTGAACTCCCAGTAGGTACCTAGTTAATGATTGTTTATTGCACCAATTTTGAACACTACTTTAACTAAAACACTAGTGATATCATTAGATCCCGTTTTTTTCACTATTTTTTAACATCAAACAATATTTTTAATTAAATTTTAGTAGATCATCGGAAAAAAGCAGACACTTTTCAGTAGTTTTTGTAAAGCAATGTACGCAAGCAGGTACCTACTTACACCGTGAGAAGCCTTTTTAGAAAATATATCATATTATATCGAGGGCATTACTATTGTAATTTAATATTTTTGTATAAAGTTTTACTTATTAGAAGCGAGGTGGTTGAGTTCACTTTGGTATTGTGTAGTTGAATATTTTTCTTTTTAAAATTTCCCAAAGTCAGTGTTAGGTAACAAGAGATCTATTCCTATAAAATGTATATTGTTAGTACTAAAAATAATAATCATTGTAACAACAAGAATAGAATTGATCTAAGCAAATATAGATAAACCTGTACAGGGTGATCCATTAGATGTCGAACCCTTGCATTTATTTACGTTATTTTTGAACTAGTCTAAAGTTGAATTTAAGTTTTAAAAAAGAGAAATTATATTTTCAATACAAATGCTTTATGAACGTTTTGATTTCGCTATATCTACATGATATTTTAATATTCATCCTACTAATATTATAAATGGCATAGTTTTTGTGTATTTGAAACGACTGAACCGATTTGGATGAAATTTGGTAAGACGATAGGGTGTGACGTGGATTGAAAAAGACTACTATTTATGTGAAATTTCGCTCAATGAGAGCTGTCAAATGGCATTATTTTTAGTAACGCTGCGGGTTGACCGCTTGTTTATAGTACAGTATGTCCCAAAAGGCTGAAATAATGAATTTTTTGAGAGACCGCAGTATTGATTTTATCCCTTTTCTGCGAGGGCGCTTGCAATATTTTTTTTTAATTCGTTCCAGCTTAGTTAACGTTAACTTTATTCTGTCGTTATGTAGTGCCATAGTTTTAGTTTAAGTTAAGATAAACACGCACGCTAATTACGAGCCACACAAAACTTTAAAAAAAAATGTAATTTAAAATAACACTCCCCTGGACAGGAAATACCATTCAATTATTATTATTTTTTTAATTTAAAGGTTAGAATTTGGCTTAGATCCCTAGACGAAAACCAGTTTGAGCCACTGAAAACAACAACATTTTTTTATAAAAATAAATTTCAAATAAGTCATAATTCTATAAAATAAAGTTTGTCTCCCGTACTTTCCCTCAGTTACTATGTTTATGCGGGACTCTCAAAGCGCTTTTATATAAGGACTCTGTGAACCTTAGCAAAGCAATCATTATACCGTTCACCAAAAAAAGGAAGCTTGACTTCCTTGTTCCTCCGGTACTAAACGGTGAAACAATCCCATTCGCATCTGTAGTAAAATATCTGGAGGTGACCTTCGATAAAACACTTACATGGAATGCGCATTTGGAGAAAGTAAAGCAAAAGGCAGCACTGTCTCTATGGACGTGCATCGAATCTGCGGTAAGTCTTGGGGCGTTAGCTCCAAACAAATATACTGGCTGTATATCACGGTAGTTAGACCCATGATTACATACGGGGCAATAGTTTGGTACACGAAGGGCAGGCAAACGCTGGCTCGTGCCAAATTAACAAGCATCCAACGTCAAGAGAGTATGGTGATATGTAGTGCTATGAGCACCACACCATCAGCAGCACTTGAATGCCTCCTAAACCTTCCTCCTCTAGACTTTGCCTTGGAGAGAGAGGCTATGAAGGCAACCTACATATAGCCAACCAATGGGGTGGCAGGGCAAGTCAAGTAGTACCAAATCCTTTAACGCAGGAACTGAGAGCCAATGCATTCTAGGGCTGCTACCGGATCTAATGCCCGCAACAGTAAACAGCAAAAGCTATACAAGATACAGATAGGGAGGACTAGACGACCAACAGAATAAGTTTCTCAAGTGAAGATAGCTGCTGGTACACTGACGGATCCAAAATGCCTTCAGACGTTGGATCCGGAGCTTATTGCAGCCGAGAAAATATCAGGATTATACATAGTCTTGGACGAATGGCTACAATTTTCCAGACGGACCTCTTCGCCATTGAAATGAGCGCACGTTGGATGATAGATCATAACTGGCGCAACAGATCAATAAAGATACTTTCCGACAGGCAAGCGGCCTTTAAGGCTCTTGAATCCTGTAGGTGCTCGCCAAGAACCGTTAGGAGCTGCCAGGACGCACTGAACACTCTAGGACGAATAAACACTGCGTCGCTGGTATGGATTTCGGGACATTCTGGTCATCGGGGAAATGAGACTGCCGACCAGCTGGCGCGTGAAGCGGCCTCTGTCGTCTTTATTGGTCCCGAACCAGCCTTTGGAATAGCATACAACACAATCAACACTGCTCTCTCAGGCTGGATGGAAAACAAGTTCCACCAATACTGGAGAGAATTGCCGGGACTGGCACATTCCAAAGAGTTCATTACAGAACCCTGCAGGAAGAGGGCCGGGAAACTCATTGAGCTCAACAGGCAGGACATTCGGACAATGGTTAATCTATACACCGGACAGAGTAGGCTAAAAGTACCATTACAGAGAATGGGTCTGATGCCCATTGGCTCTGCGATTTGCTTAAGTAATAAGTAGTAAAGAAATCCATAATTTTTAAGTATTCCCTAAATTTTATTCGTTTGCTCTGGCCAAAAAAAAGTTTTTCATAGCTAGGAATTAAATCTTGTTCAACCGCTGGATGGCGCTGCTTGTCATAAAACCATTATTTGTTGTTATTATTTATTATTAATTATTCCTTGCGTCAGTTTTTACAATAATTTTTTGAGCTTCAGTAAGGGTCATTTAAACATACAGGGTGGATTCTTTAAACGGAACGGTGCTTCTAGCAGGTTAGAATTTGGTTTTATAAAAAAATCCAAAAACATGTCAACTGAGATTTTTAATTTTCTTTAATCGTGCTATCTTGGATTTTGTTTATGTCGTTTTGTTTACGAGGTATGGCAAAAAAAATATTTTTTTTTTGAATAGGACACCCTGTATAGTGTGAAATTTTTGAATTCTAAAAAAAATTATCTTTTTGATAATACCACACACTAATACTCTATCTCTTATGGTTCCCAAGATAGAAGCATTTAAACTTGCATGGAATTGTTGTCTATGCCTTGTTTTACGGGGGATATTTGAATGAATATCGAAGTTTTCCATACAGATTTAGATAGAAATATCTTAATTATCGTAAAAGATAGATCCTACGGTGTGTTACTGCTGAAGAGAGAATTTTTTGCAGATTTCAAAAATTTGCAAAATATACAGGGTGTTCTATTAAAAAAAAAATTGCCATACCTCGTAAACTAAATGACATAAGGGTATTTCCACAGAAATGTACCTTATTTTCACAAAACTCAATTGTGTCGTGTCTTTATAAAATCCACCCCAATAAAGGAGGAATACTTATAATGATAGGTTCAACCAAAACTTTGCCTATATTTATGTACGTTCTTTCAGCATTCTACTTTAATCTTTTAAAAAAGCTTTAAGGCTCATAATGCAGAAAATTTTAATTTTGTTTACAATGAGTTCTAGCTTACACGTTAAGATATATCATATTGAATTATTTATTGAAAGAACTAGTGGTTAGTGCCTAAAATATAAATATAAAATTTCATTCCTGCACGACGTCATTTAGGATCTGTAACTGTAAGAACTCATCATTATTTATATGTCACACCCGTTACAAAAAAATACAAAAAGTGTTTCTAACTAAACACGCAAATACAAAAATTATACGAAACTATATCATTACACCAAGTATGAAATACGCTTCGACAGTATCAAAAAAAAATGTTAGTCACCACAAGGAAATTTGAAAAAATACAGTATTTAAATACTGTCGCACCCGTTACAGGTAAATTTAAAAAAAAAATAAAACTGCTTGCAAAAATAAAGTAGTCATAGTAAGCTGTGTGTATTCAATGTTTGACATAATATAAAATAATTGGTTGAGTAAGTAAATAATTTGATTGACGTTTTGATAATTCTAAAAGTATTTCACAATTTCTTCAACAGTATTTTTTGGTGTATTTTTACAAAGTAATATTAAATACTCCTAAAGAGTGCTTTGAGTTCCTCTCAGTAAATGCTGGGGGACTTTTGGTATTCTATATACCAGAGAGCCAAATAAAAGAAATCACCCCCGTTTTAGAAACGAGATGGCAAGGTCTCGGAGCCATAGATAACATACAATCCAAGCATTTTGAAAATGATGGGCCCAATGTTATTGTCAGCAGTCACCTACAAATCTGAACTTTAGAGGACCCAAATTAAAGTATTCTAACCATTTTTTAGTACTATGTTAGTACTTAATTTTTTTTTTCTCGTTAATTAATACTAAAATTAATATGTTACTCCTTCCATGTAGTTATTTATTTTTTTTACTAACATAACAATGTATAAAAGTAGTTTTGGTGTATTATATAGAGCATACGTCCTCAACTGCAATTGATTTGAAAAGTCTTTAAAAAAATTCAATATAAAAACGAATTTACTATATAACACCCGTTACACTTGAGGATAAAGAAAATAAAAAAAGTAAAAATTAATAAAACTCAAAATATACTAAACCTCTTTGGTGGCCTTTACTGCTATACACTAAGATCAAAAAATATATTAGTTGCTATGCTAACTAAACGTAAAAAACAAAATAACACCCGTTACATGTATTCGATTCCCTAAAATACATTGTTCTGGTGATTCCTAGTGAGTTTTATTGCATAAAGATTTTCATCTCTGAAGACCACATGAGTTAATTCGAGTTTTGTTGTAATAACTTATCAACGTCAAACATAAAATTGGATGTCAAAAACATAAAACGTAACACCCGTTACAATGGAATTACCCATAGACAAAATCCAAGACAGCATCATTAAAGGAAATTAAAAATCTCAGTTGACATGTTTTTGGATTTTTTTATACAACCAAATTCTAACCCGCTAGATGCACCATTCCATTTAAAGAATCCACCCTGTATATTGGCCTTAAAATCCAAAATGCTAGAAAGATGCCCTCCAGTGGCACATAATCGTAGGGTTCTCAGTATAATTAGTTAATTGAAGAGACAGGTGTATTGTTTCTAAAAAAAAACAGTGATATTTATTTTAATTAAACTAATAAAACTACAAAAAAAACTTGCATAAAAATATGTGACCATAAAAACTTGACCATCATCCATTGGGGCATCATGGAAATTAAATTGAATGTGGGCCTGTCTCTGCATTGACTGGTCCTAATTTGTAAGTCATATAGTCTTACCCGAAACGTCCTCTATCTAACTCCAACTGGTCTTGTACGAGTGGCAAAATATTTCGAACTGTTGGTTTGGTTAGCCCGAAACGTTGAAAAAATATAAATCTAAATGTAGACTCTTCTGGTAAAATCATTTTCAATGATATTCAGCTCATCCAAATCGTTATTTAAAAATTCCATTTTTATTTTTTTTATTTGGCATCTTAAATTTAGGTATTCCTGTGTGGTCTGTGCTTAAAATGGAACTTCTTCGGGATTACGAAGAAGATGAAGAATTAGACTTTGTAATTAATGTAATACCTACCAAGAAGGATTTTTCAAAAAATGAGATGAAGATACCATTTACAAAAGGTTTAGAATGTCCAAAAAAAATCATGTTTTTTTCTCTAAGCGAATAATTCACCTTTTTTGCAAATTCGTTGTAAAGAAACTAAAAAATGGGTTGGGTTGGTCTGGTGGTGTAATAATTAGTAGGTATTCCTTAGACTACAAAGAAAAGCTGAGCAAACCAAATCAGCTATTTAGGACCGATAAGAGATCCTTAGCGCAAAGGAATCTTTAGAGCAAACCCAGAGCAATTGGGCATAAGTGAGAACACTGATGCCCGTGTGCACGGGTTCGGCTTGACATGTAAGCCGAGCTTAAGCTTTAGTTTTGTTTGGAAAGGGTGTGGAATATCATGTAAGTGGCAAGCTGTAGCTAAGATAAGCCGTAGGATTACTTCGGCTCAAGCGCATTTTTAGGTTATGTGAGGTATTTTTTGATTATGTTTTTAAACAAAAGCCATTAACTTAATCAGATTATAAAACTGTTCCGTTGCCTTAAAATATTTCTGTGATTGTGTGTGGTCTGTGCTTAAAATGGAACTTCTTCGGGATTACGAAGAAGATGAAGAATTAGACTTTGTAATTATTGTAATACCTACCAAGAGGGATTTTTCAAAAAATGAGATGAAGATACCTTTTACAAAAGGTTTAGAATGTCCAAAAAAAAATCATGTTTTTTTCTCTAAGCGAATAATTCGCGCAAAGGAATCCTTAGAGCAAACGCAGAGCAATTGGGCATAAGTGAGGACACTGATGCCCATGTGCACGGGTTCGGCTTGACACGTAAGCCGAGCTTAAGCTTTAGTTTTGTTTGGCAAGGGTGTGGAATGTAATACCTACCAAGAAGGATTTTTTTAAAAATGAGATGAAGATACCTTTTACAAAAGGTTTAGAATGTCCAAAAAAAATCATGTTTTTTTCTCTAAGCGAATAATTCACTTTTTTTTGCAAATTCGTTGTAAAGAAACTGAAAAATGGGTTGGGTTGGTCTGGTGGTGTAATAATTAGTATGTTTTCACATCGTATTCAATACGTATCGAAAATCAAGCATCTTGTTCTTCATATGTCACGCTCTTTGTCGGAACAGAGAACATGCTCTATGAAAGAAAAAGAAGACAATCTTTTCAATACGTATTGATTACGATGTGAAAACATCATCGACGTACTAACTACATCGATGGAAAACATATACTAAATAAATAGTCAGGTTTTATCGTTAACCAATTATAGTAGTTTTATTTGCCTTTTCCTCCTCCTTTTTTGACAGCTGACAGGTAATAATCATGATCACCACACAAAAAACACAAAAAAATGCAGATAACTGCCACGTTGCCAATAATTTCCTTACTTTTTCCAAGTGGAACATATTCGGAACCTTTGCAAACCAAGTAAATCTCAAGGGTCACCCTCAGTTCAAGCGCCACTTGAACAAGTGGAAGAAGTAAGGGGAAGTGGTGCACACGGGCATGAATGTAGGCTCTGTATGGAGTATGATGAGACGGCCAGACATGTGCTGTGTGAATGTCCGGCCATTGTACGTCAGCGTCAAAGTATCTTCGGTAAACCACAGATCGACGGACTGGATATGAATGATGCTTCACCAAAGCAAGTTGCAAGCCTCTTTAAGGAGCTGAATATTTTGTAGCATCAAAAAATGTTAAAAGTGAGCCACAATAGACACAATAGTGGTCGCAGTGGACAGTGCCATACTGGCACACTCACAAACGAATCAATCAATCAATCAATCAATCAAATAAGGACGGTTTGAAAATTTCGTCGTATAAACACCTCTAAAACCGTTTTAAGTACTAAATCGTCTTTATTTTAAAGCGATTTAAGAAAGCGGCTTATCGCCTTAAAATCCATTTTAGGGTCGTTACAAACACTTGTAAAACGCTTTCCCAAGCAGCATTTTTCTGACTTCCGACTAATTACAACCTAACATGACGTCGGTTTTGGCCAAAATTTAGGTCGGCAGTTGGTTTTTCCATCAAACAACGTATTTTTTACGAAGACCTGACGTCTCCAACAATTAGTGCATCAGTTGTGACGTTGATACTTACTCGCTACTTATCAGCGACGTAAATTAACGTTAATTTTTGCGACGTGATTTTTAGAATAAAATTAAAGGTAAAAGTGAAAACGGACGTCAATAAATTTAGGATGTATGTTGGACGTCATACTGGGTGTTCCAAGGTGGATGCCTATTAGATTATTTTAGAAACTATACAATAGAAACTTTTCAAACTCTCTATTCTAACATAAGTCCATGTAAAGTATATTTATAAAATACTTTCGTATTTGCAGTAATGTCATAACTTTGACAGCCCGTAACATCATAACGGTTAGAGATAGGATAAAACGGTTTCCACATTCCTATCAGGCTATCGTTTTGTTTTTAATCCAGGGTTAAATTTCCCTTGGAATATTTTAACCCTGAGTTAAATTTAAAAATAGTCTAAAACGATAGCTTGTGAAAAACCAAGATACGAACGTGGAAACTTGTGAATCAATTCAATCCAAAAATGCAAATATATACAGGGTGTTTAATTTAAAATAACAAAGTTGTTGCCAAGATTTCCTGTAAATGACAACACTGCAAATATGAAAGTATTTTATAAATATACTTTACAGGCCAATAGGCCACTCACCTTGGGGCACCCGGTATAACGTCCAATTCATGAGACGTTATATTTAGTATGAGTTTTAAAGTAGAATTGTAATAAAATTGACGTTGCCAAACTTTTACTTATTAAATGTACTTAAAACATAAAACTGGTACAGCAGAAGTTAGCAGCCTGTTTAATTTTTAAAATTTTTATAGTACGGCATTGTCTTCCTATAAGTGACAATGTCACAGGTTCCTGACAAAATGTCAGTGTCACCCAAAAAAAATGCCGTCGCATCTTTCCGAATTTGATAAAACTGCAATCTTAGCAAAACTACGATAGTAAACATAAAAAATCGATTTCAAGAGGAGGGAACTATCCACCAAAAGGAAGGCACCGGTTTGATACTAGCCCAGAGGAAGACCAAGAAGCAATCAATTTTCTGGAAAATCATCCGCTTGCCAAAGCGAAAGAAGGAAAAATTTAAGTAAAGTTTCCAGGATCCATAACAACATTGGGCAGGAGGATTAAACGTTCGAGGCTAAGGTGTCGCATTGCGGCAAAAAAACTAAACTAAGTGAGGAAAAGAGGTACGAATAATTTTGGCAAGAGGGGGTTTTCACAGATGAGAAGATCTTTAAGTCCAACAGCGATAAAAAACAAATTCTGGTTTATCGAGTGCCAAGAACCCGATACGAAGAACGATATATTCTTGCAAACGAAGACCGGGCGGGAAGATTTTCGGTAAATGTTTGGAGTTGGATATCGGGTAGATGGGCGATTTACCGGCGACGCACGTTTACGTTAATATGCTGAAAAATGTAATGCTTTCAGAGGTGAGAGTCCCTTATCCAGATTAGTTTGAATTCCAACAAGATAACTGTCCAGTTCATATGGCCAGAATTGCGCAGCTATGGTTCCAGGATCATAATATCGAAGTTTTTCCTTGAGCCTGCAAAAACCCCTGATGCGAATCCAATAGAGAACGTTTTGGGACTTATCGCGAAGAAATTAGCAAATTTTAATATCATTCCCAGGAATTTAGAACACTTAATGGAACTCATCGTAAGGGAATATAGGGAATTTATTGCTGAATTTTATTTTTTTTTAATTTTATTTATTTCCCTTTGCCGATGTCTTCCTTTCGAGAGACAGCTCCTTCTTCTTGAAATCGATTTATTATAGTTACTATCGTAGACTTGCTTCTTTTATAATTAGCTAGTCGAATAGACCAATTACTGTGTAGGTTTTGTTTAGTTAATAAAACACTTTTGGTTTTCTAAAGTGTGGTTTTTATTTTTATTTAGTGGCCTTATATTTTGAATTAGTAAAAAATAAATAAGGCGCCTCGTTATAAAAAGTTTATATATGCCAAAAATATAACCTAAAATGACAAAGTCAAAAAGTCAGTGTTGCACATTATACTACAATATTCTAGGTCGGGTCGTTCTACAAGGCTACGTCGCAGGAGGTGTTCTTGTCCGTATAGGTAAATAATCATTACAAATTTAGTCGGCGCCCGAAACGCCATTTTAAATGTTTAGCATCGATGCGCCATTACAACAATACATTTTATTTTTTCATTTTAAAGGCCTAATATGTAAATTAACTCATTTTGTTGGCAACTAACTAATCTAACTAACAACATTTTTTACTATAAGAAACGGGCTTCCTTATAAATATTTTATTTTTAGGTAATTTTTTTTTTAAAATAATTTCTTAATATTTTTGAATTATTTTTGTGGGTTTCGGTTTTTTTAATGTCTATTTTAATTATATTTATCAGTAAACTGATCTTCGTTGGAGGATTGGGATCCACAGAATGTTTAAAACTAACTTTTTTCAGTTACCTACAATAACTAAGATAATAATTATTGTCATCCACATTTCATTGGGATGTGTTTGTTTAGACGTATAAAAGTTTTTAGCTAATAAGTTTAAACTTGGTGTGCATAGTAAAACTTTGTGCAGCATCCGACGTCGAAACGACGCGAATTTTGATTCCCCACTTAGGTGCTAAATCGAGTCCTCAGGAAGACTGATGGATGTCGGAGCCGACGTCAGGTATTTCTTGCCCTACGTGACCATAACGTAATATAACGTCCAAATGCTTGTTGGGTTAGCGCATTTCTTCCAACCTAAAGAAATACTTAACCCATGGTTTTCCGAAAAATCTGTTGTTAACTAAGTTCAGATTCAGATTCAGATATTTATTGTTTCTATAAACATAAAGTTTAATAGCAATGAGTTCGGTCTTAAATATATATATATAAACCTACTCGAAAGCAAAATAAAGTTAAAAAAAAATTGTATAAGATAAAGCCGAAAAATCAACTTGATTAAAAAAACACACCTTACAGTATTGTAGGTATGATAATAATAAACAAAAAAATATGAAAATAGACTTCGTCGGCAGATCTACCAGTTGTCTATTAATTAATAATAAATGATCTCAGTTTCATTATACTTCGATTGGGCACATCCTATTAAATATACCAGGTAGTGATACTTCGTAGCACGTCATACGTAAGTTTTAGAGATAAGAGAAACATACCGCCCCTGCAGCCTGCCTGATGTCTGCTAGGTACTTGTATACTTCTTGCGCTGTCACGCGACAAGTGAAGACGGTATCGCGCGCGCGAATTGTGAAAATACGCTTTTAAAGAAAAAATCTAAAAAAAGGCAAACTGTCAGTTTTTAAACAATGGAGTGAGACAAATATTATGCTTTTGGCTAATATTTTTTGGCATGTGTTTGTTTATCTGTAAACACACATTGGTTTTTATTACTCTTAAAAACTTAAACCCTGCATAGTTTCTGACTTATGGCCGCTAAATTAGTTTCAATAAAAAAACTCCATATGTTTACTCAAACAATTACTATTAGCACATCGTTTTTCATATATTATATGTGACGAGGAATCTAACAGTTAAACGAATAAAATGCCGAAAAAATCTAACAAAAGCAAACGTGAAAAGCAAATGGATTACCTAAGGAAAAAAATGAGGAAACTGGGAAAGGAAAGGAAAAGGACGCGTTGTGATTCAGGTAAGTAAGGCGCACTGTCAGTTTTAAATAGTGGAGTGAGACAAATATAAGCCTATTGGCTAATATTTTTTGGCATGGGTTTGTTTATTCTCTAAACACACATTTGTTTTTATGACTCATAAAAATTTAAACCCTGCATAGTTTTTGACTTATGCCCGCCACATTAGTCTCAATAAAAAACTCCATAATGTTAATAAAATCTCTTTCTAAAATATCACATTTTAATTTCCAGAATAATTATTATAAGAAAAACTCTTCACCCGTCGTAATTTAAGAAAAATTCTCAACCGAATTTTTCATGAAGCCGGAGCCTGACTCAGAATTTTTTTCCTAGCATGCTATATCCTATATGCTGCACGTAAAAACAAATACTATCAGATCTCACCCATGCTTCCGATGCATGGTTTACTCTACCAGGTGTCCAATTTTCTAGATTTTTTTAGTAGATTATAATATGTTTTTATATTATTATATGTGACGACGAATCTGACAGTTCCTCAACTCGTCAGACACTATTAGTTCCTCGAACTATAGCATAGAGAGGCACCCCTTAGAAAGTATATTAGGGGGGACAGATGATAGTACACTGGGGTCCAGATATATCAGCATAGCTAGCTTGCAGATGGAAGAAGCACCTTTCTATGGGAATATATAGATAAGGAAACTAAAAATAATCTCCTCGAAAAATACAAAATTCCCGGAAAAATTGCCAAATTCTTTAAGTACCCAAATTAAATCCAGGATGCTAGCATCCACAGAGCAAAAAAGAGATACATAACTCTTGAAATTGTAAACCATTTTGGAAAAAGGTTTGACAGCCTTAGACCGGGTTTTCTCTAATTTGGCCTTTTGGGTCTTGCCGAATCGGCACAGTTGTTTTGCATTGGCCAGAATATTGTTTCATGCAAAAATATAAAAAATTGCTACTGCGCAAAATCCAGATCTTTTCTCTTTTAGCTAAGGTTTTACCGAAAATTGCGAAAATATAAAAAAGGCGCCGAGAGGAAATATTAGAGCACACACACACACACAGTGAAAGAACGTATCCCGGTCGAATAAATTTTTTCTTCAGAAGAGTGGAATCAAATAACTCAAAATAAATTAACTTTGAGTTGGACAAAAGGTTACAAAATTCCCTTTGTGGACAAACCTTTTTACGTTTTCACCCCCAAAACCTCAAAATTTACCAAAAATGAGTTAAAAATTTATTCGAAGAGCATACAAGATTTATAAATAGGAGCAGTTAAAACTGTTAATAACTGTCAAGATCAGTTTTTGTTAAGCTATTTTTTAAGACAGATCGATAACAGGGGATTTTAGGTTTATCTTTAATCCTAGAAAACTAAATAAATTTCTTTCGCCCACCTCATTTTCAACAGGAAGATATTAGAGAACCTAATTACTAAAAACTGCTTCCTTGCTACATTAGATCTTAAAGATGCATATTTTTTAGTTCCAATGTTTAATGAATATAAAAAATATTTAAGATTTTCTTTTCAAAACAAAAGTTGAATTCCATTGTCTCATTCGGTTTAGCCACTGCACTTTTTTGTTCCACTCTTTTTAATCTAAGGTTTCAGGCCTATTTCTCTTATCTAAAAGATTAGGTTTTTTATTAACAATTAAAAAACCATACACAACCGACTCAAGAGATACAATTTATAGGATTTATCCTTAGTGCAAAAAAGATGTGGATATATATATCGCACAAAAAAGAATAGCAAAAATAAAAAAAAGAGGTTTCGCTACGTACGCTACAGAGTACGGCTTGTTGTACGTAAAAATCCTTGAGCGAGAAAAATAGCATGCCTTAAAGGCTAACAGGAACAACTATAACAAAAAGATTCTTGTTAGGTTCTTAGTTAAAAATGAACTTGAGTGGTGGTTAAAGCACAAACTATTTTACAACCTAATTATAACATTAAAATTTTCTTCGATTCATACAAATCAGGATGGGGGCGTGTTGCAATGGAAAGGAAGCAAAAGGGGGTTTTTTGGCAACAAGGTGAACAGGAGAAACACATAAACATTCTTGAAATGAAGGCAGCTTTTTGTGGCTTAACAAGCTTTGTAAAAAAATTTAAAAAATTGTCAAATATTACTAAGAATTGATTGCTATTGGGAGAATGATGTGGCAGTGATCTTAGGTATATTTCTTGTATTTGCCACGTACATAAATACGTTGGATAATCATATAGCGGACAAAAAATCTGGTATAAAAATTGTATATTTATTTGCAAGCTATCTGAACAAAAAATGCCATCGGTTTGTGTCGTAGCTTCCAGTGGACGCATTCACAATGAATTAGAAAAACCTTAATTCTTATATATTTCCTCCTTCCTCACTGTTTCCAAAAATGTAAAGAAGAAAAAATTAAAAGCGATAATGCGATATGTTTGGTAGTTTATTCTATCTAGAAAACTCAAGCATGGTATTCAAAATTAGAATCCATGATTCGGTTAAAAGTTATCGTTTTAAATCCGAAAGGTGATTTACTCCTATTCTCGTTTAGGGAACCCCACCCACTATGAAAGAATCTTTCCCTGGGGGTAGCAATCTTATCAAGGTGGCCTATAGTAAAAGGGGCGTTTGGGAGGATGCAATTTATTTTTTCCAAATGATGGAAGTTTTGCGACAATAATAATGAGACCATCTTGCAGTCTACTGTAAATAAAGTTGTATCCGTTTTAGAAACAGAATCTCAAAATACTGGGAAATATTCAACTCTTAACACATATAGGTCTGCCTTAAATTTAATTTGCGAGCAGAAAAATCAGAAATGGTAGATAGCTCTATGAGAGGGATTTTTAAGCTGCGCCGTCAGTTTCCGAAATATAAACTTGGTATCCGGAAACAGTGTTACCTTATATAGGTAACTTGTACCCTTTGGTAAATTTAACACTCGGGATATTAACTATAAAAATGGTACTTCTTTTGACTCTTTGTTCTGCTCAAAGAGTTCAGACGTTTTCTATAAGTAACATCAAAGCTAACGAAGAGGGCATAGAAATAATTCTGAAAGATATTTTAAAAATATCTAGACCCAGAAGAATTCAGACTTGGCTTAGGTTCCCTTTTTCAAAGAAAATTTACAGTTCTATTTATGGTTTACCATTATATATTATATATTGCATACAGAAAACAAAACTATTACGAGGAACAGAGGATACACTTATTTTAACAATTAAAAAGCCTCATAAGCCCACTACATCCCAAAGCATTAGCAGATGGATTTAAAAAGATCTAAAAAACGCAGGAATAAAATCAAATAAAGGACATAGCGCAGGACATGTGGTGTCTTCCGCAGCATTAAGGGTTGGGGCATCAATCAAAAGTATTAGAAAGGCAGCGGGATGTTCCGAAAAAAGGAAAACGTTCAATCGATTTTATAATAAACCTTTAATTTGAAAAGATTTCTTAGCTAATTATATTAAGAAATATATTTTAAACACATTTAAATTTTAAACCTTGTGGTTTCCTTATTATTATTTAACTTTTTAACTAATATCGCCATATTCTCTAAACAACTACCTGGTGTATCTAATAGGATGTGCCCAATCGAAGTATAATTAAGGATTAAACGACTTACCTGTAAGGAAGTTCAATCCAAATTATACGAGATTGGTCACAATCTATTAAACTTCCTTCCATTTATATATTCGTGTATTTTTCATGCAATCTATTTAAGTACTGGTCAACCGCCCTTGGCGATCTTAGTATTTCAGGAAAGCTTTAGAATTATACTGAAGTACCTAGCGGAGATCAGGCAGGTTGCAGGGGCGGTATGTTTTATTTATCTCTAAAACTTGCGTATGGCGTGCTACGAAGTATCACTACCTGGTATATATAATAGGATGTGACCAATCTCGTATAATTTGGATTGAAATTCCTTACAGGTAAGTCGTTTAATCCTTAATTATACTCCAAATTTAATCTGAAATAAATTTTGCGCTCTCCACTTCGATGCTGTTTAGGGATGTAGTAAGACCAAGTGGTTGTTTTGGTGAGATCGAATACCTTGATAGATTGGTCATTCAAACAAAATATGAAGCAGAGTTTCTTCTTTCTGCATATTACACAATGAGCAAAGTTAACTAAGTTGTTTTATTTTACATATTTAATGAAGGACGAATAAACCTTGGGATATAGCGATTTTATTTAAAACCGTCCTTATATAAAAGCGCTTTTAGGTTCGTATAAACGTAGTAACTGATCAATCAAATACAATAAATATAACCCCAAAAAAGTAAATCAAAACCGAGCCCAAAACGTTTCTATTTTTTGATAAAAATTTTTTGCCGCTTTAGGTAGGATAAAAAAGAACAAACTAGAAAAACCACGCACATATTATCGAGTCATTTATTTTTAAGTGTTCGAAATTGATCCCAGTGCCGGAAATGCTCACAGAGTATATACGTTCGCGACCCCCGGGGAAAATTTTGAAATTTTTCGCGCTCGGACGGGTTGCGGAATTTAAAAATATACCTCCATATTATTTACCGAGTTATTAAATGTCCAGTTGTGTAGTAAAAAGGGGGGGATCAAATATTATATAGTAAAAGGTTTGCAATTTTCGATATTTTTTCAGCAGACTTATTTTTTAATTCTTAATGATGGTCTAAAGCTAAAATTATTCCCGCAATGAATTTAACCATTATTAACTCCCCTCCTTACCTCTGAAATTTACTCCGAATATATATGACACTAACTTATTAAGTGAATGAAATATAATGAATGAAATATAAAACAATAAGACAATAGACAATAGACAATAGACGTAGTTGTCTTTGTGGGATACGAAATTAATGAATGTTGAAATGCCGGCTGGACAATATCCATGTACGTAGGTCACCTTGCTGGGCCCGTTGCACGTCCACTGTCCATGGTTTAGCCCTAGAAGCCTGCCTCTTTGGCAAAAGAATATATTTTCCTGGGCTGCAACCTTCTTACATCGCCTGGGGCCAACAGATAGTTCCCAAGGTGCGACTCTCTTGACTTAGCCAGAGCCGGCCACTCCAGCAGGATATTCAAGGACGATATACAACATTTTATTCACTACCCAGACTCAAAAGCATTTCTTTTAAAGTCCAAAACGTTCACAACACATCCCAGATTTTTTTTAATAAATAAATTACAAAAAATGGCTGTTTTATTCTAAGATGTAACTACTATATAAATTTATAACAGAAATATTATATAAATATTACGTATTGGAATGTAACATGTAAAAATAAAGTCATATTGTATATATATATACTGCAGAACAAAAGAAAAATGCAACACCAGAAAGAACAAATATTTTAAAATTAATTTATTTATATATTAATAGATTAGGATGTTCTTAGTAATTGATTACATTTCCAAGAAGATTGTCTATATCATATTGAGGAACACTCATCCAAATCCTCCTTACGGCATGCCAGAGTTTATCTAACTTTCCAGGGGGACGTGGTAATCGACTAAGATTGCGCCCTATCATATCCCATACATGTTCGATAGGCGACAAGTCAGGTGATCTTGCTGGCCATTCCAAAGTCTCTATGCCAAGTTCATGTAAGAAGTCCATTGTTTCACGAGAAATATGCGGTCTGGCATTATATTGTTGAAAGATTGCATTAAAAATGTTTGACCTTCTAAATCTTTCCTTTTTTCACAGATTTTTTCTATTCATTTTCAAAAACAATCAACACATAAAAGACATTTTCTGAAAATTTTAAATCATTTTTCTCGTAGTTTTTGGTCTTTTTGGATTGCCTACAGTTTACTTAAAAAATAAAAATGCCAAGAGTTCGCGGTCCCCAACAATTTCATCATTTAAACGACTTCGAGAAAGGACGCATCGTGGGCAAGAAAGAGGCTGGTTTTTGTTTACGGGAAATTGCAAGAAGGGTTAATGCCAATCCATCAACAGTGTTAAGAGTTTGGAGAAGGTGATGAGATTTATAGACGTCGTGCGAGTTCTGAACGCCCTAGATTGATACAAGGTCGTGATTTACGGCATCTCAGACTCCTTGCTCTCAGAAATCGACTGGACAGTATACGCCAAGTAAGAGATGTTCTATTTGCAGCTACAGGACGAGGGTTTTCAAGAATGACAATTAATCGAAGATTGCTTGGTATGAGGATGAGGGCTTACCGTCCGCTGTTGGTGCTACTTTTGACCCTACAACATAAGGCTCGCCGCTTGGAGTAGTGTAGAGCTCGGCAAAACTGGAATGACGAATGGAATACCATAAGCTTCAGCGACGAATCCAGGTTTGGTTTAGGCGGCCATGATGGACGCATGAGGGTTAGGCGATATCGTGGTGAGAGACGAAATGTAGACTTTGCTGTTGAACGTGATACAGCAAGACAGCAAAGTATCATGGTATGGGGTGCTATATGTTTAGGAACTAGATCACCTCTAGTACTCATCAACGCAATCTGACTGCTCGGCGATATATCGATGAAGTGCTGCACCAGTTTTACATCCCTACCTATAAACTATCGATCTTTCAACAAGATAATGCCAGACCGCTTATTGCTTGTGAAACAATGTACTTCTTACATGAACTTTGCATAGAGACTTTGGAATGGCCAGCAAGATCGCCTGACTTGTCGCCTATCGAACATGTATGGGATATGTTAGGGCGCAATCTTAGTCGATGACCACGTCTCTCTGAAAACTTAGATGAACTGTGGCATGCCGTAAGGAGGATTTGGATAAGTGTTCCTCAATATGATATAGACCATCTTATTTTGTCAATGCCCAATAGAACAAACGAGTGCATAAATAACCATGGAGGAGCCATTTATTATTAATTTTTTGATGATTGTCATGGAGGAATCGTCTTGGAAATGTAATCAATTACTAAGAGCATCCTAATGTATTAATATATAAATAAATTACTTTAAAAATATTTGTCCTTTCTGGTGTTGCATTTTTTTTTGTTCTCCAGTATATTTCGTTTCGAAAGTTTTATTTTCTGTTCAATTATGTTTCGGTTTTTGTAAATTCGGCTTTTTTGTGGGTTCCCGACTGGTTATGTCAAATGATCAAATGTTCTTTTTTAATACTTATAAAGGACCGCTTTGGTGTGTTATAAAATTAACTTTTTGCTGATTATTTTCCGGGATGCCGAAAGAAAGAAAACAGAATGTTTCGGTTTGGTAGGTATTTATTTCTCCGTTTTGTAAGTTTTCCATAGCAGTGCAAAATAGGCGACCAATCTGAATCCAACAATAAGTAAAAATAGTGCAATAACGTCAGGAATCAGGTCCTCCTAAAAAGAACAAAAATGTGTAGGTTTCTCCATCAGAAATAATAGACACTTAAAGTTAATTTTCGGTTTTATCAGTATTCGTATCCTTATCTCTATCGAGTCGACCATTCGAGCAAGTATGTACTTTTAAACTAATGGCGAATGCGTGACAGCTCCAGTTGTTCAAATGCGTGAAAACATCGTTTCGTACGTAGGGATTATCGTACCTAACGTGGCTTTCGCGCATTTGATCAGCTGGAGCTGTCACGCATTCGCTATGATTTTAAAAGTGCACCTGCTTGATTGGTCGACTTGATAAAGATAAGAATACAAATGCTGATAAAACTGAAAATTATCTTTTATAGAAAATAAATAACTATGGGAACATCAAGTAAAATTTCCCATTCACTCTCATACCAGTTAAGATCCCGAAGCAAATAACTGACTGAGAATTGAACAGGACAGATAATTTTTTATTGTAATGAAATCAGTGTTGAGTACACTCCATTCTCAATTCAATTTCCGTTTCTATGTAGAAAACGTCAGCCGCCATATTAAAATTGGACCGGAGAATTTGGAATGAACAGTGGTCGCGTCCCTTTTCAGAAAGACAGTAGATAAGGATCAAGAAGCGCTGATTACCTCTTTAAAGTTATACATCTCCAAAACGACATGACCAGTTTTGATGGGACACGAAGCGTTTTCTGGGGGGCAGGATATATCAGTCACATTTTCCCACTGGTTGATCATAAGTGCCTCGTTTCCATACCTAAACCATGATAGGTAAGAGAGCCATTCGAAATAGATTGGGATTGACCTAAAAAAATCAACATTTTAGCATTAAATAACCTATAAAGTTGCGCAATCATAATAACGCTAAAGACAACACCTATACCAGAGAGTATATCTGACAGTGGCGTAGCTATCATCTAGCAACACGAGGCAAAGCTTCGGGGCCCGGCGAAGCAAGGGGGCTCACTGGCCAGTCAGTATTACCAGTAAAAAAAATTGTTTATTTATTTTACTAAACCATCTAAAACCCGATGTTAATTTTATTGGGCCTGCGCTTTTCCCCTCTCTAACCCAACCTAACATCATAACACTCATACCCAATTTTTATGTTTGGTCAGGTTACAGGTCAAATTGAAAATCGATTCAGAGGTATTTACATTTACAAGTGCTACTGCAGAAATTCTGCAAAAGTGTAAACGCTTTTATAACAGATACTTATTCTGAAATTATAGAGCCTTCTATAGTAATTGAATCTTTTACCACTTGTGAAAAACGATCTAAATTATAATATGTCGACTAGCGATTTTTTGTGAGCTAATTACTAAACAATATGGAGTTCTAGAAAGTAACTTTGTTGAAATATTTCCCACCTTTTTATTACCGGTAACAGTGGCAACTCTTGAAAGAAGGTTTAATAAATTAAAACTATTTAAAGATTACTTAAGATCACAAATGAGTCAAAGTAGATTAAGCAGCTTGGCTTTACTTTCCATTGAAAAAAAAGTTGCTTACGAAATGGACTGAGCGACTCTAACTAATAAAAGAATTTGCCAGTGAAAAAGCGAGGAAAAGGGATTTTTAAATTATTGACCTCTCAATACTTGTCACTGTTACCGATAATGTTAACAATAAAAATGCGGTAAATAAAAGAAATAACAATATTATATATCTAATAATATGTTAAGTTACCATTGTTACCAAACTAAAATAAATATTTGTTTTTTTACAATAAAAAAATACCAACGTTTGGTAGTATTTTATTTAATTGAATAAAACACAACTTTAGGTACCTACCTAACACGTCTTTAATTTTTATAAAAAAATTTATTAGTGGGGGCATAAATTGTTCTTGCCTCGGGGCCCCAAGTCATGTTGCTACGCCGCTGATATCTGAGCTATCTAAAAGCAATTTGCTTTGCTACTCTAACACCCATTTGTAACGACTTTTTTATATTTCACCAAAAACTGATTTTGGAGAATTCGAATATATAGTAGTAGCCAATAAAATTGGGCTGCGAATATACCGGGTGGGCCATAAAAAACCGGACAAAATGTTTTCCGTTATAACTTTCGAACCATACCACCGATTTTAATGCAACAAACTGCTCTTTGCAGGGAATTGAGCAAGACTTTGGTAACAATATTTACTTTTTCGCCATCTTAAAATCTAAGATCGCGGAGAGAAACAAACTTTACCCTTCAAAGAGCCACGTTTATTATTATGTTACGGAAGATTTTTGGATTTTTTTATGAATTCGTAAAAAAGCCCTATTTCTGCCACGCAGAACGAGGTACGAATCATTAAAATCGATTAAGTGGTTCACAACAAAAAAAAATAATCAGTGTTTTACGGATTATGCGATTGCCGTCTCAGTTCTGTCTGCATACATTTTCTCATAAATTCATTATTACTAAACCGATTTTAATGAAATAAAAAGTCTCATGGCGAAAATCGACCGTTCTTTAACCACTGCTACTGAAATTTGCCACCATCTTGAAATCCAAGATGGCGGACGGAATCAAACTTGACCCTTCAAAGAGTCTCGTTTATTTATATGTTCTGTAAACTTTTAAATATTTTTTTAAATCTGTATAAAAGTTCTACTTTCGCCACGCATAACTAGGTATAAATCATCAAAATCGGTTTGGTGGTTCTCCAAAAATTAATTTTTGTTTCCAGCACTGTTTTCCAGATTATACGATTGCCTTCTCAAATTGGTACTTAACCGATTCCAATCAAATAAAAAGCATCATGGCGAAGATCAAAAACTCTTAAAAGATCACTATCGAAATTTGTCGCCACTTTGAAACCCAAGATGGCGGACACAATTAAATTTATCTCTTCAAAGAAGCTCGTTTATTATTAGGTTTCAAGCGCATAGCTAGGTACGAATCATTAAAATCGGTTTAGTGGTTCTCAAAAAATTAATTTTTGTTTTAACCATTGTTTCCTCATAAACTCATTATTACTGAACTGATTTTGATATAATAAAAAACATCTCTTTGAAGATCGCCATTGAAATTTGCCACCATTTAAAAAAGCCGTTCTTTTTTTTGTTGCGAGTAATATTTTTACCCTTTTTTAATTTTATATTAATTTTTTACTAACCACTAAACCGTTTTTAATGATTTGTATCCAGTTATAAGCGGCGGAGACAGAGCTTTTTTACGAATTTAAAAAAAGGCGAAAAGGTTCTCGAAACATAAGAATAATCGAGCGTCTTTGAACGGTTAAATTCGCTTTTGTCCGCAATCTTGGGTTTACAAATTACGACAAATTTCAATAGTGGCCTTTAAAGTTCAATGAATCTTTGTCACAATGCTTTTTATTAAATTAAAATCGGTTCAGTAATTTATGGCGAAATTAATGCACACGGAATTGAGAAAGCAATCCTATAATCTGGAAAACAATGATGGAAACAAAAATAAATTTTTCAAGAACCACTACACCGGTTTTAATGATTTGTACCTCGTTGTGCGTGGCGAAAGCAGAACTTTTTTACGAATAAAAAAAAATAAAAAAGTTTTTAGAAAATATGAGTAAACAAGCCATTTTGAATGGTCAAGTTTGATTCTGTCCGCCATCTTGGATTTCAAGATGGTGGAAAATTTCAATAGCAGTGGTTAAAGAACAATCAATTTTCACCATGAGGCTTTTTATTTCATCAAAATCGGTTTAGTAATAATGAATTTATGAGAAAATGTATGCAGACAAAATTGAGACGGCAATCGCATAATCCGTAAAACACTGATTGAAATTTTTTTATTTTTTTTGAGAACCACCTAACCGATTTTAATGATTCGCACCTCGTTCTGCGTGGCAGAAACAGAGCTTTTTTACGAATTCATAAAAAAAAATCCAAAAATCTTGCGTAACATAAGAATAAACGTGACTCTTTGGAGGGTAAAGTTTGTTTCTTTCCGCCGTCTTATATTTTAAGATGGCGGACAAAAAATATTTTTACTTAAAGTCTTGCTCAATTCCCTGCAAAGACCAGTTTTTTGGATTAAAATCGGTGGTATGGTTCGAAAGTTATAACGAAAAACATTTTGTCCGGTTTTTTATGGCCCACCCGGTATGTTAAAAATTTCTTTTATGCTCTATTTACTCACTGAATATTTAGGAAGAAGCCCCCAAAAAGCAAGAACGGAACAATAAGCGGCGGTCCTATGGAAAGAGCCATTGAAATCGTCGATGAGACGCAGGATATTAAATAACCTAAAATCAGTAATTTTACCATTGACAATAATTATATTATCTGTGGCGATCCAAAATGGAACAATTTGTCCCACGCATCATGTAGGGCTGGTTGTTTCGATGGTAAAGCAAAATGTTCTTGTCACATTTTCGATTTAATCTTAATGTTTTTTTATACAGGGTGAATTTTTTAAATGGAACAGTGCTTCTAGCGGCTTTAGGGAAAAGATTTTAAAAAAAGCTAAAAGCGAATCTATGATAACTTTTTACGGACTTTCCCCCTACGATAAAAAAAAATTAGGCCCCCCAACAGCAGGCCCATTAGGCCCACCAACTATTTTTTTTAAATAAGAAGGTGCATGGCACCTTTTTGAAAAGCTTGTTAAAAAAGCCATTGAAGGCACTTGTTTTTTTTGACATCTGTCAACCAATGTGTCAAAAATTTTAAAAAGTTTATTTTTCTGTCAATGGTTTTAGCTTCAAAATAAACTAAATATTTCTCGAAACCCATGTGTAAAAAAAATGTTTAAAAACCTATTTTAGGTCAATTGTTTTAGCTCCCAAATAAACTGCATATTTCTTTATTTACTAAGTGAAATAAAGAAACCACCACAAAAGAATATTATTGGCGCCCCATTTGGGGGCGCAGCTTATTTAACTTTTTTTAAATTTACTAGATATTAGATAAAAAGGAAATAGATTCAAAGCACACCTCGATTTTATTTTTTACTCAACCGTCCTTAACGACAAAAAATTGTTTTTTTACATTTTTAACATATCGGTTGACAGACGTCAAAAATATTTATTTTATCGAATTTATTTTTTTAGAGGCTTTCCAAAAAGCTGCCCCACGTGGTAATTTCTTTATTCCGCTGAGTAAATAGAGAAATATGTAGTTTATTTTGAAGCTAAAACATTGG
Organism: Oxystoma pomonae; assembly: GCA_963921995.1. Lineage (NCBI taxonomy): Eukaryota > Metazoa > Arthropoda > Insecta > Coleoptera > Brentidae > Oxystoma > Oxystoma pomonae. The sequence continues at coordinate 22,035,768 of OY998164.1, read as the reverse complement.
TTGAAATATGTCAAAAAGAACTAGTTTGTTAAATTTCTATTTTAACAAGCGCTCCAAAAAGGTGCCACAAGTGGTACTTTCTAATTGAAAAAAAAAATAGTTTTAAACATTTTTTTTGTCATAGGGGGAAAGTCCGTAAAAAATCATCATGGATTCGCTTATAGCTTTTTTAAAACCTCTTTCCTAAAGACGCTAGAAGCACCGTTCCATTTAAAGAATCAACCCTGTATATGTTGAATCCACCCTGTATATGTTTGGTAATTATCCCTCATTTTTTCTGTCGAATCGCTTTTAATAACAATAGCCTATTCGTTACATCCCAATGAGCATTTTTGTCTATATAGAAGTTACAGCAAATAATATAAAACCTTCATAAAATTTTGATGAAGTGATAATTTTATAACTCTAATATATCTCTTAAATGAGTAAAAAAGACTTGAAAAACAACTGACCAACACCAGCTTATAAAAATTTATGGTACATAGTAATAGATAGAAAAACAACATATAGTTTTTATAAAACTTGCTTATGAACTCTCAAGTCTAGATATTATTATAAAAAGGTTTTACAACTGTTCTAACAATACTACATAACAAATTAAAGGTTTTTATCGATTTAGAAATATAAATTTTCCATCTTTCTTCCTTTTGCTTGTTATGTATTATTCTTTTTCTTTTTAAAATAAAAAATTTATAAAATGGTGTTTACCAATCTTCTAAAATAAATTAAAATGGAAGTGAGATAAGTTGAAGCAGGAATATGAATATTTATATACTATAGGCTAAATAAAAGCTGTTTTCCCAGTCATCCTACTCTGATAATCAGCTGCGGTCCCGTGTGTACTGTATAGATTTCGAATACACTCACAAAATTTTCATGGGCTCCAAAAATACTTGAGAAAACGGGGAAAAAATATATTCATTTAAATAATACTTTTTTTCACATATGTTTTTTGCTTTCTGGGAGAAATATTGAATTTTATATTTTGTTCTTAACCCTAAACAAGCAATATTTCGATTAAAGCACATGTTGAAACCCCATAAATAACGTTTTTATTTTGGTCAAAAACCTATTGTTGGAATCCAAAATGGCGAAAATTTACGACAATTCTATAAAAAAAAACAATACAATTAATTATACCACTGTTTACCTCTTTCAACACTTTTTTATCAACGTTTTAAAACATAATGCTAGTTGGAACAAAAGGCTGCAGATGGCGCAGTGTTGAACACTGAAGGTCCGTTTCTGCGAGCTTAACATAGTTACCATTGTTCTCTTTTCCTAAATTTATTCGTCTGAGAGAGGTCCAGCATACTACACATACCAGGAAAAATACCCGCCTGCACACCCTTCAACCCCGCATAACTGTCAGAGGTAACTATCTCAAGAAGATAGTTTGATTGCGAGGTTGAAGGGTGTACAGGCAGGTATTTCCCTGGTATGCTGGATCTCTCTCAGACGAATGCATTTAGAAAAAGAGGATAATAGTGACTATGTCAAACTCGCAGAAACAGACCCTGAGGCTGCGTTCCGTCGCGTCGTAAGGTGATGAGTTCACAATAGCTGCCGACCAGCCGTGCGAACTGTATACACCGTGAATCGAAGTTTCACGGTGCATTTTTGCGAACTTAACACGGTTACTATATTGTTCTCTTTTTCTAAAACCCGGTTCCCATCTATGGGTTTCTTATGCGTGGGCTCCCCGAATCAAAACACGGATCACGTAGTCTAAGCGAGATTTGCCTATACAAGTTCATATCGGTCCACGTGATGAGTTTTTTGAGTCAGGGTGGCCGCGCATGGGAAACGCTGGTCAAAACCGGGTGTAGAATGCATTCGATCCCGATATCTGTCATCGAAAACTATCTCAAGAAGATTTGGATTTCTTATGTCTCTCCTCAGATTGATGTAATTAAAACCAAATAATAATGGTATGTTGTCTCGCAAAAACGCGCCTTTTGATGTCGCTAAAACGCACCTTTTAAAGTCGCAAAAACGAGCCTTTTGATGTCACAAAATTAACCTAAAAAGCTTGTTTGTTTTGTTAGAAATTAAAATTGGTTTTTTGTTGTAAAAACTGTGGTATTATAACCACTATACAAAGAAATTAATAAAAACATTATAGAAAGAATGGACAAAAAAGGTTTATGAATGAGTTCATAAGAATATTACAGGCAGCAAATTATATAAAAGTGTCTCTTTGTTGTTGTTTAATTAAGTTTTTATAAGTGAGTTGATAGCAACATTTTAAAAACCAATCTATATATCTTTAATTGATAGTTACTTACGGTTTTATAGATGGGTTAACAGAAAGATTTCAAAAACCAATTTATATAACTTTTGTCACTGATGACTTATATTTTTATAAATATGTTGGTGGAAACATTTTTAACACCAATTTATATAACATTTGTTACCGATGACTTTAATTTTTATAAAGATGTCCGTGGAAATATTGTTAACGCCAGTTTTATGTTACCTTAGGGTACCATCAATTTAGAACCTTTAATAAAACAAATATACAAACTCAATTCCTGTAGGAAACCTCTAAATACCCTAGGGCATTAATGGAACTCTCTTTATAATAATTATATAAATTTTTGTCAACAGAGGTTTCTGAAAATGCTCATTGGGATACACTAGGAAAAAATTACTTGGCGGGTTTGGTTTTACCACAGAGAAACTACCTACGGAAAGTTTCTTTGTGGTTTTACTCACCGAAACTGGTGGAAGCATTGGCTACTAATGTGATGATTCCACAAGCCACGAAAAACCTGGGCATTTCAGTGTTTAGACCGATCAAGAAATAGCACGTGGCAGTAAAGACTATTGGTAAAAATATAAAAATCGGAATATCGGCCAAGGTTTTGCTTAAGAAATACACGTCTGTCCGGTACATGCCATTTCTATGCTCTCGTAGGAAAATCGGAAGCTCTGAGGAAAATACCTGAAAATTAATTTTACACGGAAAAAAATGTCAGTGATTTTTTTAAACAATTGTTTCTGGAATTGGACCAGTTACAAATTGTGCAGAAATTTCAAATAATTGTATCAATAGAAACATAAAAATAGTATATTACATAACGAGAGATAAAAGTGACATATTTCATACGATACAATACGCGAATGTAGGAAAGTTACTTTCTATCGAGTTGTGTACGCTATTTTTCCCACGATCACTTTAGGATTTAATTCGTATTTTTTATTATTAATTAACATTAAATTTTTTTCATTCAGAGAAGAAAGTATTTTCTCCTCTAGAGACGAAAATGGTTTCGGTCTATTTTCGACGCTTCTACAAATCATAACCTACTAGATACCTACATTGTTTGTAAAGTAATGGTTTGCTGTCATTCATTTTCCTCACTAGAGAAGAAAACATTTTCGTAGGGACGAAAATAAAATTGATATGCGTGTGAAATATAAAACTTTCTGAAGCGTTATAGAGTGCAGATTTGGTTACTTTCGTGTGTCGTCGTAGGAAAATGTAATTTTTTACACTGGTCTAAAAGAATTGTCAGAAAAAATAGTGTAAAAAAACACAAACACGGTGGATTTCCTAAATGATCACACATATTGTTAGAGTTTTTTACTTACATGTATAACTGCAAAAATATTTTGGAACGTCATATTTGTAAGAAAGATAAATAATACTCCGTTTATGTTCATGACGCCATCTTGGTTTGTAACCTGCCCGTAATAAATGGCGCCCAAAAGTAGAGAAACTAACTAAAAATAAAATAGGTAGATAATGGGGACCTATCGGTACCTAAAGAAAGCATAGCCTGACTTTCATAAGCTCGGCACTATTTTTGACAGTTCGGCACGAAGTTTTAAAGGTTTTACTTATGCTCATATTGTGCCACCCATAAAATTGACGTAATTAAAGTTAATGCCGTTCTTTATTAAATGTCGCACAAACATTGTGTAAGTCGACATTATTTTGATAGCACCGCGTACAAGAAAGCTCTGCCCGAACGCAGGTTTCGCATAGCCCCGGCCACTAAGAAGAGCGCCGTCTCATAACAGATCGGTAGTGCTTGAAATATGTAGTAGTCATGCGGAAATGTCAAAAATAGTGCCGAAAGTCAGCTTATAATGTACCGATAGGTCCCTAATAATATTAGTAATAATAATAATATTGATTCGAGGATTTCCATACATAATATTGATTTCGAAACTACTTTTTTTGGGGGTTTCGCCACTAAGTTAAGAAAACTTTTTCAAAAGTATGTTAAAACCCATTGCGTAAATTCCTAAAGAAAAAGTTTGTTCGTTTGTCAGTGGTTTTTAAATAAGATAAAAAATTTGCCCACACACGCACATGCAAATTCTAACTAGAATCTAATTATTTATCTGACGTTTCGGCAGAAATTCTACTGCCCTTATCAAAGGAGTTTACTCATTTCAAAATTTTTTTCGATTCTTTTTTTAAAATATTTGTCTGTTGTCATACAACTGACTGGCTTTGACTGATGTATATTTCAAATATTCTTTAGGAATTTACGCGGTGGGTTTTAAAATATTTTTGAAAAAATTTCCTTAACTTAGTTTTCGACATTATGAATCCGCCACAAACATATAGATTTTATTCCTAATATTGATAACTCCTTGATACTTACTATCGTTTGAAATAGTCGCACTTTTACCAAGAGTGGTTCCTTGATAATACTGAGCCAGGAGCGCCACAGTACTGCTCGGAACTGAGCGAACCACGACGCTTTGTAGGGACTTCTTGTGCCATTTCCGTGGCCGTTAATCCAAACTTCTGTGTCGCCATGTTTTAAAAATTCTCCTTTCTGAAAAAATTTGACAACATCGAATTAGTATAATTACGAGTTTAAAATTATAGTTGCGTTTTTTGTCGCAACGATGCGGTTGAAATTTTGACGTCATTCCACCAAACTAACACCGAACGTTGCGAATATGGTGAAAAGGTTTCAAAATACGTTTATATTAGCAGTTTCAGCAAGTTTAAAATACTCGAATTTTTATCTAAGAACACAATTGCTTAGTTCTAGTGTGACCATTTATACTCTTTTTGAGAGTACAGTACACTTTTTTCCCCATATCACAAGAATATTCAGTAATAACCACTTTCTTTTTACTATGAAATAATTCTTTTTTGCGATTTTAGTTTAAATTTACGCAATTTTTATCAACCAACATTGAAAAATTGTTTAAAATGAGACGATTAGTTTAATTTTTTACAATTTTTCGCCAGTGGCACGTTCAAAATATGTTTTGCCAAGTTTTAGATAAACAAATAACACAAAATCTTATAAACACTTTCCCTTAATTCGTTTATGTTTTTAAAAAAATCAACTAGGTCATATTTTAAGCCTTCATCCAAAGCAAGTATTATCTAGGTGGCGCTCAACCGCATTTAGAAACTTGTACGAAATAGCATTTTTAAGTCTAATTTTGTAAAATATATAAAAAGCTTTTATATAAAACGTAATAAAGAGATCAAAATATTTAAAGAATTATGCAGCCCTAAGTCAATTTTTGTTAACGCAACGTTCAAAACGCGTAAAAAATTAAATTTTTAGCATAATTTTTTCAAAATTTTCGCCAGCGGCATACTTAAGAGACATGATTCTGGAATCAAATCTAGAATTAAGACTTGACATCAAATAACTAACCACCGTCCCCCCCCTTTAAAAAAAGTTGTAACCGCCCTTGAATCATGGTATAGGGAAGGGTATATTAAACATCTTGTTTTTTTAAATACGTATATGTACTCTTTTTCTTTTAAAAAATTATGGTCACATTATTAGTTCGGTATTTGCATCGCAGATAAGACGGATTTTTTATCACTTATCTGATTGGTTGTAAAAAAAGCACTATTTTAGGCACTAGTGGTGGAAACTACTATTTTAGTCGCGTGTGAACACATCTAAATTCCGCCAAACAAAAAAAAAATATTCGCGTTGTCCAACGCCAACGCAACGTAGAGGAAAAACATATCTTATGATATTACTTGAGCGATCTGATTTGACTGGGAATCTGATGTAATTTTTACTGACTATTTCAGTACTTTTAACTGGTAAAATGTCCTGGCAACGGCCCGTTTTCTACTGACAAAACTCCTACTCGTCCGTTGATTGACTGTTTTTTCAGCGATAATTTTAGTACAGTAAAATTTTTTTGTGGGGGTGTAGCTTGCTATGATATGGGCACACCCCCCATAAAAATAAAAAAAATGAAGTTATCTTGAGAGTAGTAATTTTCTAGAAGGGGACGAAATTAGTACATAATTAGCAATTCTAAGTAGAGGGGGTGTACCTTGATATCAAGCTACACACCCCATAACAAACAAACAAAAATCTTAGGAACCCATAGTTTTTGTAAACTAAAAGTACCGTTCTTTAACAGTACATAATTAGTACGAAATTATGACATATTAACTTTCATTAAATCTGTCTCCTAAGAATGGGGGGGGGTGCAGCTTAGCGCCAAGCCACACCCCCCTCCCTTTTAAGTGCGAATAAACTCCGTTATTCATTAAGTACAAAATTTTTTAAAAGGAGACTAAATTATTACATAATTAATACATTATTTTTACAATATCCAAATTGAGTTTCATTGAGGGGCGGGGTGTAGCTTGAGTGAGCCTATATAGTCCAATTTTTTGATGAGCTGACTGATGTCATTTTTTCCTCTCAAAACGTTTTCAATTCAATTTCTTTGTTTTCAACAGTTGGCATGACAAATAATTTGTTGTTGTCAATTTGAAGTAACAGTTGAAACAATCAACGCTGTCTAAAACAATGTATTACATAGAGCAATAAAAAAATAACGTCAATCCGCTCATGAAAAAATTGGCCTATACCTACCCTGGTTTCCGATTCCAAAGCCACCTGTATGCCAAGTTCTGTCCGTTCGAACTTGTCACAAATCATGTTGACTGCTTGTCGACAGGACTCCTCGTTTCCAGGGACTAAAGCCAAAAGTTGAATAAAATAATCTGCCGGGTTGTAGTTTTTTGGACATGGTGCTTCCAGCCTACCAAATAAAAAATAGAAAGTAAATATTAGCTTTTAGGAACCGATCCTCTTCAATTGTTTAATATACAGGGTGTCCCATAAAGGCGCATTTACACAGAAAAACTTTCCTTTGATGTTGAAATGCCGACAAACATTTACACGAGCCTCTTGAGCAAAATGTTCAAAGAAATGTTCGCGCAAAATCTCGTACAAAAAAACACACGTAAATTTTGGAGAGAATGTTGAGCAAAATTTATTTGAAGAATTTGGGGTATAAAAATTTCTTTACAAATTTAAATTTTATAGTTTTATGGGAATTCATTCAACTTAACTGAAAATAGAAAGACTAAGTTTTAAAACAAGGTATTTTAATTAAGTGCTTTCCGACGGAAAAACGATATGATGTCGAAATTCACGTTTTACCTCGTAAGCAACTTCGGTTGATTTGATTTTTATAAGGGATATGCCAGTACACCATAATTGGCACTTATTTGTTGCTGATGCTGGGTTAGGAGAAGGTAAAAACCGTAGACTAGTGAGAGGGGGTTTTGGTCAAATGAACATTGACACACAAAATTACATGACAACAAACAAGGGTCAACGTAGTTTTTTTATGAAAGTTTTAGAACAAATCTTTCCATAAAGAAAGGGCTCTCCGACGCAAAACAAAGAAATTCGTTTTATTTTATTGACGCGTAGAACTTGCGTTTCCGATTTTTTAAATATTGAAATTTTTGGCGATTTTTACAAGCTTTTATTTATGTATGTTTGTATGTTCGGCTCAAATCTTGCAACTCAAATTTGGTATTCAATTTCAGTTTTCGGTGTGTATTTATAGTTGCGGCGACAATACAATAATATGGTATTATTAGGCACCCCCTCCCGCTAATGAGGAAAGTGGAGGAAGAAAAAGATTAATTTTTTTCGATTTCAATCAAAATTGGCATACAGGGGTTTTTAGGGAAGAGAATTATCGAAAGGATGGATTTATGATAGTCTAAAAATTAAAAAATTATTTTAAATAAAAAGAAGCTTTTATAAAATATAAAGTGCACTAAAAAGTAGAAAATAAATTTTAGCATTCTCATATCATAATAATAAAAGCGACGGGCGCAAACTAAAACTAAAAATGTCCATCCATATATCAGAGAAACGTAGAGTAGTTTGGGTCGAGTTGGGTTGGATTTACTTCACAAAAAATTAAACTTACAATACCAGATAAAGAATTCTTTATATTTACACGTCGTAGTTGTGGTGAGAGTATTTTTTGTACTTATGGTATTTATTGTCTTTTTGATACGTTAGTTATAAACGCCTTACCACTCATATCTCTTTATATTACTTCCTAGTTTAGTCTTTTACAATAATAATTAAGTCAAATGAAAAAACCTATTTACATTTTATTAAATCTCAAATATATGAACAAAAGCACGTTCGATTTAAATAATACCCGTTTATTACTCACTTTTACAACCCTACGATCCCGACCCTTGTCTAAAAAATATAATTTAGCAGTAATAGACTAGACTTTTGAATCGGAATGTTGCCCCTTTGCATATTGTTTGTTCAGTGTCAGTAATCGACCTTGATTATTACATTAAATTGACAGTAAATATCTATCTTCAGCATTTGCATAAACCTTTTGCTTTTTTAAGCAACTCTTGGGGCCTTAAACTAAGTAGGTAAATCTGGTGTGAGGAATTAAAAAAAAACAATCAAAGCTAAGGTTAAAGTAAAGTTACAAAAATATGTTTTAAAAAAAATCCCCTCCCCACCACTCCTCATAGTCGTGAGGCGCGGATTACCGCTTAAAAGTGCAATTTTTGAGTTTTTTGCCGATATTTGAAAAATTCAAAAATTTTTTGGAAAAGAAAAATTTTCCTGGGTTGTTTTTCGAATTTAGGGAAAAAACCCTTGGAAATAAAAAAACTCGCAAGAAAGTCCCAAAAAAACCCCCGGGCAAAAAAATCCGGGAAAAACCCTAAGAAAAAAATATTATAAGTAACCCTAATCCATGTGACAAAACTGATAGCCAAGAATAATGTTTCGCTTGCCGTCGGCTTTTTTTCACAAAAATTTAAAATAAAAGTTGGTGTTCCATTTTTTTAAAGAATTGAGATCACTGATCACTGATGTGAAATTTTATTTATTCTCATCTTTAAAAATATGTTTCCAAAACAGATAGCAATAATTTGCTCAAAAATTTACCCGAACAAAATGTTCAAAGAAAAGCTCACAAAAATGTTCGCGCAAAAAATTTTAAATCTTTTGCACGAGCTTTTGTTTGAGCATGTTCGTCTGTGTAATTGCGCCTTAAAAGGATGCAGCTTCATGTCTGCATTTTTATTGCAATCTCAATCTGCAATTTAAATATGGGAAATGGGACGTAGGACCCATCGTTGAAAAGGCAATTTGATTATTCATTCAAAAACAGTGAAACTAAAATAAGTGCTTTAAAAAACTTTCCTATGCCTTAAAAAAAACACCATTTGCAGTGCTAGAATTTCGTTAAGCTGAGTGCTGTTTTGTTTTATAGATATAATACGACCTGATATACATTACTTACTTCTTAAAAAACATATCAGCTTCCTCAGGGGTTCCCAAAAAAGCTATCCTCCCTTCGGCCATTAAAAGCAGCTTGTCAAAAAGCGCATACACTTCGGAAGATGGCTGATGAATGGTGCAAATGACAGTTCTGCCAGCATGCGCCATATTTTTTAGCACTTGGACAACGTTAAGGGCCATAAAAGAGTCTACCCCTAAAAGAATTAGGGCTACAGAAATCATGGAGATGAAGGGTGCACTGAAAAAAAGGATATCTTGAACCAAGGTCTTATGATTTTGAATAGGAATAAAGAGGGTTGGCCCCAGCGGCGCGCGGTGAAGTTTCAAATAAAGGAAGCAATTCTTAAAAACTTTCCTTATTAGTAACGTAATACGATTCTTCGATCACTTCTTGAAAATTCATCAATGACGTCATCATAAAAAGGTCGATGCTCTGACAAGATTTGGAGAAGTTTATTTTCAATGAACAAAACCGACATTTGCGAAAGTCTCTCCTGACCTGTTGAATTTCTCACGAAATTTCTTATAAGTTTAAGCGCCCAAACAACGCAGCGTTCTATAAATTAGCTGGGGTAACGTTTCCGCAGCAAAAAATATTAATGCTTTTGCTGTCTTCTGCGACAACGTTTTGAAAACGTCATTAAAATGTTGTCACAGATATTTTGAGGAATTTGCCTGTGAAAACGTCTACGGCAGCTGAAAATACAGCATTTTTGAACATGAAAGCAATGTTGTTTAAAATTTAACTTCCCTGACAAAAAACGTATTTAAAAATAGCAATTTAATCAAAATTGTCCGCCAACATGAAAGACCGAAGATGGAAGATACCTACAATAAATATTACTGATGTTTATTATATAATTTATTTAAAAATACGCTTTTTGTGGATTTCCCAAGAGTTAAATCTTTGTGCGAAGGCCCGTTTGATGACGAAACCTATCATGATACCTCGATGAAACTGCACCCGCTTCAAAAATTTGAGCTAGGTAATAAGAGTTTTTTTTTAATCATATTTTTTTTAAATTTTAATCCAGAATTAAAGGAAAAAACATCATGTCTTGCATATTTGGTTAATTTTGAAAGATTTTCAGACCTAGATTTGAGCATATTTATGTAAAAAAGATTATGTTTACAAGCTTTTATTTAACTTGGAATGTATCTATGTAAGTTTGTTCGCGTGGAATCTTGCAACTTAATTTTGACCAACTTCCCGACATCCGATCGGCTTCAAATTTTGCATGCTGATATAGTTGCGGTGATAACACAAGAATATATTATGATCAAATTGACAGCTCCCCCCTACTCGAAGGGGGTTTAAATTTGGTGTGTTGGGGCACTTGGGGATAGAGATAAATTTCTAATCAGATTTTGAAAATTCAATATGGCGGATTCAAGATGGACGGTTTTTGGTCATCTTTTGCTAACCAATTTTAACTAACTTATACACATACGATTTCCTTCAAATTTGGCATACATTTATAGTTCCGGTGACAATACAATAATATGTCATTATTAGGCACGTACCTCCCTACGAGGGGAGTGGAGGCGGAAAACACCTAAGTTTGTCCGATTTCAACGAAAATTGGTATACGGGGGCTTTTGGGGATAAAGAATACGAATTTTTGATCAGATTTTGAAAATTCAATATGGCGGATTCAAGATGGATAGTTTTCGGTCATGTTTTGCTAACCAATTTTAACTGACTTATCCACATGCGATTTTGTTCAAATTTGGTATGCTTTTATAGTTCCAGTGAAAACACAATAATATGGTATTCTCAGGTACCCACACAAAATTGACATACAGGGGTTTTTAAGGAGGGGGATTATGAATTTTTGATTAGATTTAAAAATTTCAATATGGCGGATTCAAAATGGACGATTAAGGGTACAAATCTAAAAATTAAGGATACAAATCTAAAAATTAAGGATGGGTGTTCAAATTTGGTATGCGTTTATAGTTCCGGTGACAATACAATAATATGGTATTATATTATTATTATTATATATATATATATATAGTATACACACTTCCCTCTAACGAGGTAAGTGCAGAGAGGAAAAGATTTAGTTTGTTCGATTTAAATCAAAATTGGCATACAGGGGTTTTTCGGGAAGGGGATATGAATTTTTGATCAGATTCGAAAATTTCAATATGGCGGATTCAAAATGGACGATTTAGGGTACAAATCTAAAAATTAAAACTTTTAAAGAACAAGCTTTTATCAAATGCACTCAAAGTAGAAAATATTTTTTTATCTTTCTTATATCATAATAAAAGCGATTGGCGCAAATTAAAAATTTTAACTTTACGGTGACAAAGAGAGAACTACAAAAGAAGAACTAAATTCTTCTTCTATTCCAATCATAAACATAAGGCTTGTACAAACATAATGCTTTCATTTAAAGAAGCTGAGAACGGGTGAGATTGCCGTGCTTGTCAAGCCTTTGAAAATGTCCTTAGGTTATAGAGTAATAGAACTGGTTCTTAAGTGAATCGTCGAAGTGACCGATATACGATACCTAAAGTTAAAATTTTTAATTTGCGACTATCGCTTTTATTATGGCATAAGAGAGTTAAAAATTATTTTATAATTTTTAGTTGTTCTTTAAAGGTTTTTTTAATACAAATTTTTTCAAAAATTTTTGAGAGGTTATATTTCGTCAGAATATAAAACATGGCCGCTTGCCCGCCCGTGCAATCAAGCAACATAAACAATAAATCTAAAACAATAGCAAATCTTGGCGTTAATTCTGTGGTCCCACGGTCCCAGCCTAGCGGTAGAGGGCGCTTATTCTCAAATGCTAAATAGCATTGAAAGCAGCTGCATTTGAAGAAAAATTGCACAAAAAGAATAGAACAAATACCGGCAATTGCCATCTTGGCATTTTTTTTAGTTATATTTTAAGAAAAACAGTTAATATTGCAACTATTTTGTTAGCTAAGTTTTAGCATATTTTCAATAAGTTTTACTTTAAAACTTGATTAGCTTGATGATATAACTATAGAAGTTATTTTGAATTTAAAATTACTAGTCAAACAATTTTAACAGCGAAAAATACAGATTAAATGAAGCTAGCTATTTTAAAGCAAAATGAGAGCTGTACTAAAGTTTAAAGTCTATATTGTGGAAGCTATGCTACTTGGGCGTTGATTCTTTATTATTAAGACACACAACACACATTCACACACAATCTTTTTACTTAACTGTCCAACATTTTTAGCATTATTCTCGATTCCCGTCAGCTGAAGTTGAGAGTATTTTTACGTGTCCAAGTCTGTATTGTCTTCCATATCGCCCGACGCACGTACAGGGTGATTCATTATATTTGGACCCCCCGGTTATAGCCGTTAATATTAGAGATAGAAAAAAGGTTTCGAGGTAAGATTTTAATAATTTTGTCCAAATTTTTTGAAATATTTGACAAAAGCTGTCAAATGTCATTCCATATGTCAAATTTTGACATTAACTTTCTTATTCTAAATTGATCACCCTGTATTTTTTTTATTTTGTCAAGTTTCATTTTCCCATCGTATTTCAAAAATATGTCAATTGTCTAGGTGCGGTAAATGGTTTTCGAGATATTGCATATTTTTGGTGGATTTTTGCACTCCCGTTAGTGCCGTTAATATAAAACCTAGACAAAGGATTTAAAAACAAAAGTTGTTGAGTTTTTTAGAGATGTCAAATATCATTTTTATGTCAAATTTATAAATAACTAAAATAAATTAGGACTACTCTATTTTTAAATACGAACAACAACAACAACGGCAACAAAAAATTTACTAATCTAAAAAATGCTCTAACGCATCACCATTTACTTCAACATAAAATTTATAACGCCTTCTTAGGCCAGAAATCGTGTTGAATATTTTATGTCTCAGATTTCTATTAATATTAATTGCTTCATTATTTCCTCGATTTGAGTAAATAGTCTCCTTTGAATCGTCCCACAACCAATTATCCGGAGGTGTTAAATCTGGGGAGTTTGGTGGCTATGGTATAATTTTGATTTAGAAAATCTGTTACTGCTGAAGTTTATTGATTGAATTTTCAATATCACCTTCCAAAATGCTAAATATCCCCCACAAACAATGCCGGCATGGCAAAGTGTCTTACAAATATTGGCATCTATTGGCAATGAGAATTTGACGCACGGCAATCTGTGCGTTATAAATACCTTAAACACTCCTGTGTGAGCCACCGGCCGAGCGACGGCAACGAATACGTTTAAAATGATGGCAAATACACACTTAGCATGGTTTAAATGTAGAGGAGCACTGCATACTAAATACCGGCATGGCAAGCAATATTGGCAAAAAATGTATGGGGTGATTCACCATATTTTTCCCACTACATAGCTCATTTATTATTAGAGATAGAAAAATAGTTTAAATACAAAAGTTGATTAGTTCTTCACAAATTTTAAGAAAATTCAATAAAAATTTTCAAAATGTCAAATTTAGACTTAGACATCAACTTTCTTACTTTAAATTGAACACCCTGTATATTTTTTAAAATTTCGGTAGATCTTGTATTGTTTATCTTTAGCAGTTCTCGAGTGAAATAAAAAATAATTTGCCATAAGGGCGATGTGTTAGCCAAGGAAAAAGAGTCTAGGTGGTTCTTTGTTCAACACATTGCTCTTAACACACATTTGACATTTTGAAAATTTTGGTTAAATTTTCTTAAAATTTGTGAAAAACTAAGCAACTATCTTTAAGAATAAATGAGTTATGTAGTTGGGAAAATATGGTGAATCACCCTTACCACTAAGTGCCAAACCCACGCAAAAATTAAAAGTTTAAAAGTGCGCCTCCTTGATTGGTCGGCTCAATAGGGATACAGATGCAAATTCCGATATCACTGATAATATGTAATAAATAAATAAATGTTACTATAAACAAACACTTATAAACTTATATTTATATCCTAACATGAAGACAGGAATCGAAACCATATGAATAATATTTGTCGTCTTGGTCATTCCAAAGATAGAGGAAAATTCTTTCATAAATTGATTTAAATATTTATTAACAGGAGGTTTTCCATACAACAGTAAATTGCAACAGGGAAAATTTTATTTAGAATCTCTTTGATTGTGAATCAAAAAAATAAGGTTTGCTTCAGTTGCTTTATATAAAAATTCCTTGGCCAAAAATTTAAAAACTTAGTATATGTATAAGATAAGATAAAGATTTATTCAGCATCTTTTTTCCTGGATGTTCTGCCCCCTTTCCAGTCACAGGCACCCCGTAGCCAAGCCTTAGTAGCATCTTCAACGACAGAATGAGGAAAAGTTGGTTGACTTCTTAAAGGATTTTTTACAGAATCTAAAAAAGTTTAAATTGTGGTAAGTATAGATGTAAATCATTTTTTTTGGATAAACCAGTATTTTGTTTTAGGAAAAAGTAGCCCTTTTTGCTTAAAAAGTGACAAAATATCGGTTTCTCAAAAAAAAAAAATGAAAACTTTAATCTAGTTGTTTTATTGGCAAATTTGCGTTAAAATAAAAAAATAGTACCACAGACGAGTTTTTTCAAATTAATTTTAAAAAAGAGTTTAAGATATTAACTAAAGACAGCTCGGTTTCACAAGAAATTTAAGGGTCATTATTCTCTGGGTCAGCAAGAGAAATTTCAGTGTTAGAAAATGACTTGGACGTAGACTGAATTGATGAATCTTTAGATGGCTCGATCCAACACTTCAGTTAACTCTTTTTTGAAATACTATCCTTTAGCTTACTATAGAGGCCATAGTGACACCAAACTGAGAGAAAATTCATGTTTTACTTGTCAATTTGGTTATAAAAATGGCGGCAACAGTAGGCTAAATGGCACTGAAGGCTGAACACAGGTAGGAGTTAATTGGTTTTGCTCGATTACAAAAGAAATTTGTAATTATTAATTAATTAATAATTATTAGAGTCAGTATCGCTTAAGCATTGCAGATCATGATGTGACCTTTGATTTTCTTGTGAAGTGGCGTCTAGATCACGATTTAATGCTGGGTTCATACAGGCAAATCAAATTAAAAAAAAAAATAATTAAAATTAAAATAAAAGTTGAATGAGCTTATGGGGAACAGTGTAGGCATTTATACAACATAAATAAAAAGATGAGTAACTTTTAACATTTATTTTTATCTTAAAACGGATTTGAGCATGCCCCTTTGACGCACATAACCTCACTTTCATTTGTTTTTGTAATTTAAATGGGGTTTTTTGCAGTTTTTGGTTTGTTTTTAACAGATATTATTAAGGAAAACAGCATGATGGAGTTTAGTTTAATTATTTCAACTAATGGTGTCATTCACTTTTGTATACATCTGCAGAAGCTGTGTGCTGTTCGGTTCAAGTTATTATTTTTTATTTTAATTTTTATATGCCTGTATATGCCTGTATAATCCCAGCAAAAATGACGATTTTTGGTCGCTTTACTGGTAGTTCTGAACATTTTTAAGTCCACTCTAGGCCGACCTTATTTAAGAACAAAAGAATATGAGTACTTACACAGTATCGACTTCCACATCCATGGTGACTTGAAACTCAAACTAAATTTAAGCCAATTTTAAAAGAAAACTTGCAAAACACAAAGAACAAACCACCAAAAGGAACCCACATAAGAAGAATCCGCAGAATATTATTAAAATGCATCGGCAAGTACGTCAAGTTGTTAGCCGCACGACAGATGTCAATCGCGCGGGAAATTTAAAAAATGCGGCGTTCAAAAAACACGATATCCGGCAATGCGTTTGATCGGACCGGAAAGGTGGTTTAGAAATGCATGCAATTTTTAAAGGAACGATTGCGTTTCACTTGGTATGTAAAACACGTTTTTCAGTTATTGGCAAAATAATATAAATTTGCCAATACATCAGCACTAGTAAATAATCATTGGCAAAATAGCGCAATTTTGCCAATAATACTACTGTAGTAAATAACCAATGGCATTCACTTGCCAATATTGCCAATAAAGCAAATACACCTTACCACCTTTCATTGTTTGTGGGGTCTTATTCCGTTAAAATTTCCTTGATAAAAAAAATCCATCAATAACTTTCCATTGGATATCCAAGAGCACCCAAGAATATGGCGGCAGGACGGGGCATCAATTCACAATACTCGAGCAATAACAAATTTTCTAAATCAAAATTAGGTTCAAATGGGACCGTATCATGGCCACCACACTCGCCAGATTTAACACCTCCGGATATTTGGTAATGGGACGATTTAAAGGAGACTTATTCACTCAAATCGTCCGAACACCTTAGAAGAAGGTAAAAATCGAGAAAATATTCCCCAAAAATAACAAAACTAAAAAAATACAGGATGTTCAATTTAAAATAAGAAAGTATATGCCAAAAAATTTGGACATAATTACTAAAATCTTACCTTAAAACATTTTTTCTATCATTAATATTAACCGCTATAACCGGGGTGTCCAAATATAATTAATCACCCTGTACACACCGATAGCTGTTTAAACCTGCAAATAACCTACTCCAATGAGAGCTTCTACGCCCGCCTAAAGCACGCGACCGCGACTCGATGCTCAATGCATTCAGCAATGACATCTCAATGCACACGAAAGGCGGCGTATTATAGCGGCAGGCTACAGCGGACCTAGTAGTGGGGATACATTCTATTGGATTTTTCTAGAGCAGTAAAAAGCCGCGCGCCTACGACACGCGGGCAGACTTTCTGCTGTGACTCGGTTTGAGTCAAGGCGCATTTATTATGGGCTTGATATTTTTGCCCATTATTAGATCTTTTGAGAAGAGATCTTTTTTTCAGTGTGCTTTATTAGTAGTTCTCACAACTAGTGGCTAAAATAGTCCTTTTTTTAAAAAAATAGCCTTAGTTTAAATAACGAGCGCAGCGAGGTATTTAAAAACGCGAGTAAAAAAAAGCACAGTTTGGCCGCGAGTTGTGAACAATATTTTTTTTAATACCTTTATCAAAAAATCCAAGAAAAACAGGAAAATGCTTTTAAAAATCTCGAACGAGACACCATATTTATACTATAAATCAAGGCCGCTGGTAAATGAAATAACAATATGGTTTCCATAGTGATGTGCCTTATTACTCGGTGACGTTTATTATTGCGACATTTTAATCTTTGACAGTTTGATATTTTGCCGATTTTTTAAAATGATTTTTTCGTAAATACCTGGTGAAAACTGGCGGAAATGGCTTAATTTTTATACAAGAATAATAAGATTTTTTCTATATTACTATTTTCCGCTATTTCTCTTTAATTTCGGGTAAAAAACGGACAGAAATCTTTTTTTGCACCCGTGATCAAAAATAGTAGTTTTAACAACTAGTGGCTAAAATAGTGCTTTTTTTACAAGCGTTGGTTTAAATAACGAGCGCAGCGAGGTATTTAAAAACGCGAGTAAAAAAAGCACAGTTTAGCCGCGAATTGTTAACACAATTTTTTTTAATACCTTTATCAAACAATCCAAGAAAAACAGAAAAATACTTTCAAAAATCTCCAACGATGAGCACTTCTCGCAGCACACCATCTTTATACTATAAATCAAGCCAGCTGGTAAATGAAATAACGATCGTCTCCATGGCAATGTGCCTTGTTACACGGTGACGTTCATTGTTGCGACATTTTAATCTTTGACAGTTTGATATTTTGACGATGTTTTTAAATAATTTTTTCGTAAATACTTGGTGAAAACTGGCGTTAATGGTTTAGTTTTTAGGCAAGAATAATTAGATTTTTTCAATATTACTACATTCCCCTATTTTTCTTTAATATTGGGTAAATTACGAACACAAATGTTTTTTTGCACCCGTGATCAAAAAAAAAGTTTTTTTGCATCGGTAACCAAAAAAGCCATGCTTTAGTTATCTGCAGATAGTTACTAAAATCATGTTTTTGATGAAGGTATAATAAAAAAGTTAAAATTAAAAATTTTAGAAAAACTTTTAAATTTCGCGCAATGAAATGCTTTCTTTTTCAGAGTTTAATGTAAAAGACAAAATTTCTGGAAAATAAAGAAAATTATTGCCACAACCTTTATTTTGTGCCTTATCTTTTAGGAATTTTAAAAAATCAACTTTTGGTGCTGAAAAACCTCAGCAAAATTACTCTTGAAATGCCCATTTCTCACTATAGTCGGTGATAATACCTGAGGTAGGTTCGTCACAAAACATCAACGATGGATTGGTTAGGACCTCGGCTGCAAATGACAGCCTTTTTTGTTCACCTCCACTGATCCCTTTTAACCTCCCTGGTATACCGATGGCAGTGTTTGCGCATTTGGTAAGGTTCATCTAAAAAAAAATTATAAAATATATAGAAGTGTTGTTACATTTGAAATAGTTTACCTACTTCTGACATAACCTCTTCTACCCGCTGCATTCTTTGGTCATAGGAAATATGTTTGTCCATTCTGACTAGAGCCTAAAAATAAAAAATGTGATATTTCTATCAGTGGCGCAACCAGGAATTAACTTCTGGTGGGGGGGGGGGGTAGGGATAAATAATAAAAAACTTAATTTGAAGTAAAAATGTGACCATAATTGATACAAGGAAACAGTTGCTTACAAGCGCGGACCTGGGCTCAAATGTGGAGAGGGAAGGGGGGGGGGTGTTAACCAAATTTAAAATTGTTTATTTATCCAAAATTTAATGTCAAAATCATGCACCGCAGTCAAAATTTTTTCAGAAAATCACACTTAAAATGCCATTTTTGATAAAAAGTACATTTAAATTGAAAACAAATAAAAAAATCAAACATTTTTATAGCGGTCAAGGTGTAGGAGGAGACTTTTTTATTGTTTTAGAAATATTTTTACCTGAAAAACCAAGTGTTCCTTGACAGTTAGAGTACCAATAAATAAATCGTCCTGTTGAACATAGGCAGACTGACTGGTAAGGGATTTGGAGTTGACTGGTACGCCATTCACGCACCTGGTACCGGTCACTGTGACGCTTCTTGGCGATCTGAAAAAAATTAAAAAAACCTTTGATGACTACAAAATTTAAACTTCTATTGCTATGTAAAACCTATTTTGCGAACATAAAACAAATACTGTGCACGACAAAGGCAAAAATTTGGTATTCTAAATGACCCAAACACTAAAAAATCACTATTGCCAGTAATGGTATTTAACGTTGAACTTGGATGGTACGAATTTTGACAATTTTTGTGGTGATAAATATGGTGTTTACTATTTAGAATCATATGAATTTTGATAGTTTTAAAGGTATTACGACTTACCGAAAGGTTAAAGCATTTAAAAGAGTGGTCTTCCCGGCTCCACTAGACCCCAGAATTGCCAAAAGTTCACCAGGATGAGCTGCTCCACTCACTAAAAATTTAAGAAAAAACAAGCTAATTTTGTTGTAAAATTAGTGACTTATGTTTAGGTACGTTTTGCATTTGCAATTGCGATAAATCTCTAGAAAAACCATTTTTGTACATTGAATATGTTTTTAAAATTTTTGATGTCGACTTTCAACCAAAACATAGATATAAAAAATCAGTGGCGGTCGCAGCTTTTCCAAAAGGGGGGGGGCGTGAGGTCAAAATTTTGTAAAAGCAAATAAAAAGTTTTGTACAAAAGTTCTAAAATTAATGTAACTTTCGACCTAATAGGGCGCTGCAGGCGAAAATTTCTGAAAATTTATCAAAAATTTTACCGTTTTTATGAGAAACCGGCGATTTTTTTAAATACATTTTCGAAAAAGAGGTGACGATCGCCTCCACCGCCCCCCGTCTGCGACCGCCACTGCAATAATCCAATTCTTAGAATATTGGTTTGTGTATTTGTTTGTTAGTTCCAGCTTCACGCAAAAACTACTGAAAATATTTGATGAGAGAATTCCTTGCAGTCCTGGGCAGGACATAGGCTTTATGTCATTAAAATCGGTTCACGGTGACAAAAGTTATGAAAATTTAAATCAAGAAAAACGAAAAAAAAAACGGTAAAACCGCAGGCGAAACTGTAGGGTGTTCAGCTAGTCTATATATATATACATACAGTGGCGCACCCAGGAATTGACTTTGGGGGGAGGTTTTGAAGATAAATAATAAAAAAAACCTAATTTGAAGTAAAAATGTGACCATGATTGACATAGAAGGGGGGGGGGGGTTAACTAAATCTAAAATTCTTTATTTACCCTTAATTTGTTTGTAAAAATGAGAAAATGCGTCGCAGGTGAAAACTTTTGCTAAAATGACACTTCGAATGCCATTTTTGACACCCTATATATTTTAGTTCTACTGTTATTTGATTGTGCCAATTGTAACCAGGCTTCTCGGGCTGGGGGTTAACCCCAAACCCCCCTCCTCGGTGCGCCACTGATACATATAATAAATGTTTAGATAGATCTATTCTGTATATTGAAAAAATTTTTAAAATTTTTGGTGTCGGCTTCTAACCAAACCCTATAGATACCAAAAATCCAATTTTTAAAATGTTAGTCTGTTTCTCTGTCTGTATCAAGTATAAATGGATTTTGATGGGAGTTCACTACTGGATTCCTTGGATCTCTAAGCAGGACATAGGGTGTATTTCATCAAAATCGGTTCACGCAAACAAAAGCTATAAAACGATATAAAGGAAGAAAAAACAAACAAAAAATCACAGGCTAAGAGGCTAGGAGGGGCGTGAAAATGGGAGCGGGGTGTGAGGTAGAGTGTAAAATCACACGGTCGAAGTCATGGGCAACAGCTAGTTTTTTAATAAAATAACCACCGGCGTGCGCAAGTGGGGGCTTAAGGGCTCATGCTCCCTCCTGCCACACAGAAACATTGAGTATCGCCTCCTAAAAAAGATTAAAGTTTTCCCAAAAATCAAGACGATGTTAGTACTCGAGCTATCTCCAGGAACCTTAATTCCCCCCTTAGAAACAATTTATGCGTACGCCACTGAAATCACTATCAATCTAAATGTAATTGTTAAAACTTTGATTATAAAATGTGTCTTCCCTAAACGTTCCCTTGGATGGAATAAAATAAAAACCATATTTTTGTGCTCTAAAAACCATGACCTAATAAATAATAAAATACAGCATGCGAAGAAATTTTTTTTAAAAAAGTGAAGGCGATGATGGGATTCGAACCCTTAACTTCTTGAACGCCAGGCCAATTCCATAACTACTGGGCCATTGCGGCTTTAGAAATATAAGGTGAGTCAAAAAAACTGCTTCTGCAAAAAGCTATAGCTTCAGAATATATGAAACTTTTGTCAAAATTGACATTTCTTTAAAATCCAAGCTGGCGCATGGTTTTTAAATTTCACCATTTTCCACGTCCCCCCCCCCAAATTTTTATGTACGCCATTGTACTCGATTTTAGACGTTTGCCATAAAGACACGTCTTTGTCGTGCACAGAGAGGTATCACTTCTAAAAATCGGACAAAAAGTAATAAAGCCGGTGTCTTAACCCTTTTTAAAACATAGGTCTAAAATCCTCTAGTCTTTGTTCTACTAGGGATTTGTTAAATCTCGTCCGATTCTTTAGATTTTGAGCTCTGCGGGAAGCTAAGGCTCTGGCCTATATTATACGCTATCTGTCAAATTTGACATTTTATGAAAATCCGTAATGAAGCATGCTCTTGAAACTTAGATATTTTTCACTTCTTCCTGCCAAACTTTTTTGTAAGCCAATTTACCTGATTTCTATTATCCGGAAAGCCACGTCTTTACAGTGTACACAAAGGTATGATTCGTAAAAATCGGAAAAGAACTAAAAAGCTTTGCTTAACGAAAGAGGTGCTGTACCTCTGTAAAATAGATAAAATGCAGAAAATTTTTGTTTGGCTGATTTATTTTTAACTTTTTATTATTTTATAAAGAGTGTCCAGAAAACTAAAATGACATGGCAACGTAGTTTTAACCAAAACAGCAGTGACGTACTGGAATGAATTTAATAAAATAGTGTTTTTAGGTGCACTGTTTACAGGGTGAAACATGGTGTGTTGTTAGGGTACACTATCGGCATCATAAAAGTGGTACGTGATAAAAATAGGTATTTTTTAAATTGTATGGTTAACTACCGGATTATATTTTGTGACAGATTTGTACTAAAATGTCAAAATATTGACATCAAAGATTGCTTTCAAAAATAATTTTTATATTAGAATAGTACGCTAACGCATAAAACAACTGTAACAAAAACTAAAAAAAAACACAGCTGTAACGAAAATTATAAAACAATAGAAACATCTAAATTTTAATATCTAGTCACTGCGCCATTCACCTCAATTATACCATGGTAGAGAATCAGCCAAAATTTCAAAAAGGTTTTCATTTTCAGCAATCAATTCTTCATAAGTATTGACTATTAACTAGACCAAGTGATGTTGATTTTCCGGCACAATATTAAAGCCTTTCAGCTTTTTTTAAATTAAACCCCAGATATGTTCCATAGGATTGGCATCTGGGGTTTCCGCAGGCAAAGGCAAAACTTCAATATTTTGCTCCCGAAACCAAGTTTGGCAAATTCTGGCCGTATGAGCAGGGCAGTTGTCTTGTTAAAAAATAAACTGGTCTTGGTAAAGTTCTGCGACGGCTGGAAGCATGGTGTTCTCTAAAATGTCCACGCGAGGTGACGGTCCAAAAAACTGCTTCTGCAAAAAGCTATAGCTTCAGAATATATGAAACTTTTGTCAAAATTGACATTTCTTTAAAATCCAAGATGGCGCATGGTTTTTAAATTTCACCATTGTCCACGTCCCCCCCCTGTGCTGTGGGCCTTGCTACTTAGTTTATACGGCCCGTAAACCGTTACCAGCAATATATCTTTCCTCATAGCGCGTTCTTGGTGGACGATACACCCGAATTTTTTTTCTGTCACTACATGACTGAAAAACTTTTTCATCGGAAAATATTACCTTTCGCCAAAACTCTGCTTCCTTTAGAGACTAATTAAGGGCAAATGAAGAGGCCTAATTGTCAGGCCCACGGGCCGTCCCAATACTACTACTACTACCAAGGGCAAAAAGTAACCCTGCCTGTTTTTTTTTTCATTCGTAAGTTTAATTTTTTTAGCAGCTACACGACATCTTAAATTACAGCGTTTCCTTACGCGATTTCAATTGGGTTGATCGCTTTGCCTGGGCAAATCAGTCCCTTGTTTTCTCTCTATTGTCTGATCTTCTTCCCTTCGTTTTTTAATTTTTATAATCGTGGTTTTACTGCGTCCAGATGTCTAGCCAGGTCCCTAATTGACCATCCTAATTGTAGTTTTGCCAGGAGTTGGGCTTAATCAAATAAAGAAATTTGTGGAGGCTATGCCTCCGATATTTAATAGGCCATTTTGACAATTAACTAATGTAATAACTGTCAACAGTGTCAAAAATGGCGGCGGCATACGTGTAAAAGGGTACTAAAACGGAAGGTATTGGAGGAGGCATTTTTTTATTTATTTGTCGGACTGAAATACAGAATGACATACTTTGACAGTTTAAGAAAAATACAATAATGGGTGACTTTGTTTGTAAAAATAGATCAAGGTATTACAACAAAAAGTATTGTGTACCACTTTTATGATGCCGATAGTGTACAGGGTCTCCCATTTTCGATGGGTCGTTATGGAAAACTTCGTTAATATTGAAGATATCAAGATGCCGTTTGCACACTACTTTTTCGAGACTTGAAAAATGATGTTATGAGATTTTGGATGGCCCTTGTAGTTTCTGAGCTACGGGGGAAAATCGAAAATTTGGCAATTTTAATAATTGGCCATATCTTCCTTAATATGCAAGATATTTTGATTCTGTAAAAACTTCTTCATCGCAACTTTTTAACGGAAACAAAATGGCGCAATCAAAATTTTATTGCAACATTTCGTTTTTAACTGACCATCATCAGGACCGAAAACTTAAATACGGACCTGATTTTTTTTGCGTAATTTTGTATAGTTTGTAGTGTTTTTTTAAATGGTTTACCCTATATTTTAATTTTACGACGTTTCGACCCCAAAAACCATCATCAGTGCTATATTTTGAGATTTTGAGGACGGCCCTGAAAAATCGAATCCGTTTTTTATTTTAAACTTATTGTTTTGCAGGTTAAGTTTGTTTCTGTTTGTTTCTTCGTATTTCAATTATTGTATAGGTCTTTATTAATAATAAAACTAAACAAACAAATATCTCCGTGGTCCATCCAAAACAATAAGTTTAAGATAAAAACAATGTCGTAAAATTAAAATACAAGTTAAACCAGTTAAAAAAGCACTACAAACTATACAAAATTACGCAAAAAAATTCAGGTCCGTATTTAAGTTTTTGGTCCTGATGATGGTCAGTTAAAAACGAAACGTTGCATTAAAATTTTGATTGCGCCATTTTATTTCCGTTAAAAAGTTGCGATGAAGAAGTTTTTACAGAATTAAAATATCTTGCATATTAAGGAAGATATGGCAAATTATTAAAATTGTCAAATTTTCGATATCTCCCCGTAGCTCAGAAACTACAAGGGCCATCCAAAATCTGATAACAACATTTTTCAAGTATCAAAAAAGTAGGGCAACGGCTTCTTGATATGTTCAATATTAACGGAGTTTTCCATAAGGACCAATCGAAAATGGGACACCCTGTACGGTGTCTTTAGTTCAGACGACGCCTTACCATTTTTCAAAATCTGTTTTCTGCTAGTAGACAAGTTTTCGTAGCCACTACTCGATTTTCGGCAGCAAGCGCACCAGAATTTTTGCGAGCGACTGGTCATCAACAGATCAGTGTTGGTGAACACGTTGATCGCATTCCACGTGTAAGTTATTCTTTCTTCTACTGGTACCGTTTTCGAAACAGAGGATATTTTGGCAGGATTGTAGTGAGTACCGTAGATTGGCACCTTGAAGGTGAGAGAGGTTTCTGAGGAACGGGATCCATTTTCGCTCTGAAATATTTTTTACAACCTAATTTCTCAATAAATAAATAAAGTTTCAATATTATTTTTCAACCTTCCTTGACAATACAGAAGTTGAGCACTAGAAAATTAGCAACTGTAATTACCCCTAAAAAAACAAGTCCGTTCCAAAGACATTCCAGAAACGTTCTCTCCTAACCTAAGGAACGTCCGAGGAACAGTTTGAAACGTTACAAATTGTTCTCAGAACGTGCCCAGAACGGCTAGCTAGTGTTTTCCTGGTAACGTTAAATAAATAATTAAATAATAAATAAAAAATTGTTAAAAAAATACAAAAAAAAAGTGGAGGTAGTGACGGGATTTCGAACTCTTAACCCCGCCAGGCTAATACCATAACTACTGAGCCATTGCGGCTGTAGAAATATTTAGGAATATCAACATTTTGGCAAAAGTTCCTTGGATTCTTTATAATTATTTGTTTGACTTTTTTCTTGCCCCCTTTGAACCCTCCAAACTGATTAGTAGCCTATCTAAATATGGAACGTTTGAGAAACCTTTCTCTGGAACGTTACATGGTGGTCCATTTTGAAATATTCCTGGAACATTTATGTAAAATGTTCCGTGGAGGCTCATAGAAGCGTTCCTGGAACGTTCTTGCTAGAGCGGGAACGACATTAACTATGTGTTTCAGACTTCCATTGTCTCTATTTTATCGTCGTGTATAAATAAAATATAGACAATGGAAGTCCGATCGAAAGGTCGCGTCGTGTATAAATAAAATATAACAGAGTTAATTTCAAACACATCATTGTCTCAAAATTTAGAGCGGGAACGTTCCCACCCATTGGGAACCTCAATGAAACATTCCCGGAACGTTGTGTATTGTTAGGGACACAATTCACACTTTTATTTACTTTAATTTTGACCAACTTCCCGACATTTAAAACAAAATTATGATTGTTTTCCACAAACCAAAACTACACTTTTTTGCACTCGACGCGCGTTTCGCTAACAACGTTATCATCATCAGGAGACGATAAACAATGAACTAAATTAATCTACGCTCTATCTTATATAGAATCCTTTAGTGGGCGGAGATAAGACTAATAATTTGTGATTGATCACGATTTTTAATCCTATCTCCCCTCAACCAAAGAATAAAGTGTACTAAACGGGATGGGTCCTCTATCTTTATTTAAACTATTTCTGGATTTAATGATTTCCATACTTTCATATGAAACTATGGAAATCATTAAATCCAGAAATAGTTTAAATAAATCCAGAAATAGTTTAAATAAAGATAGAGGACCCATCCCGTTTAGTACACTTTATTCTTTGGTTGAGGGGAGATAGGATTAAAAATCGTGATCTCCGCCCACTAAAGGATTGTTGAAAATACAAGAATATAGTGTGATGAAACTGATAGCTCCCTCCTACTCAAAGAGGGTGGAGGGGGGTACAGTTGAAGTACACGTGATTTAAAAAGAAAACGCATACATGCAGTCACAAAATTGACCTTTCTAAAAGTGTATAATATAATATACAGACTACCAGCTTAAATGCCTAAAAACTTCAAAAGTACGACAATTTGTCATATTGTTTAAAAAAGGTCTCTAAAACTGAAAATATTTTTTTACTTAAATTAAAGGCAACCTTATTTTAATATTAAATTTTGCATAATACTAAAAAAATCAGCAAAAATAATGTTTTAGTAAAGTTTTTATTGAACAATATCAAATTATCACTCGAGTAACGGACGATGGCTGTTCTATAAAGAGGGCATTAACCCATTTTGGAGTTGATAAAATAAAAATAATACGATGGAAACAGCGCTGGATTGAAAACAATTCGACGAATAGGAAACTTGGATTAGGACAAAAACGATGGTAAACTTAATACTAATTATTTTAACTTAAAAAAGAACTAAAATAAATAATTTAGTATTTAATAGGATCACCATTTTTCTCTATTACAAGCTGCAAACTTCTGGGCATTGAAAAGGTTAAATTTTAAAAATACTGATAGCCTTCTGAGAGCTGATCCAATGCGCGATAAATTGCATCGCTTAACTCTTCAGTATTTCGTGGTCTCCAATTCCTTTGGTATATTATTTTAATGATTTGAACCCATATATTTTCCATTGGGTCAGGGCTGTTGGCTGGCCAAGGAAGTGTTTCTATATTATTATTCTGAAACCATTGGCGAACAACATTAGCCGTGTGTACTGGACAGTTGTCCTGCTGATAAACGAAGTCATTATTTTCATGTAAAGCCTGTATAGATGGCAGCATAACGTTTTCAAGGATTTCAATATATCGTTCACTATTGAATCTTCCTTCGATTCTCCAAAAAAACCCAAACCTCTAGCACTAAACCAGCCCCACATGTTTACAGAAAAATGTCCAGCTTTTTTAATATGGTTTGTATATTCGGGTTCAAATCTAGAATTTGGTGGACGATAAACTAAAATTCTCCTGCTGCTTGAAGATGATTGAAACAATTTTTTCGTCAGTGAAAACCACCCTCTCCCAGAAGTCATTATTACGAAGAACGTGGTTCAGTGCAAAAATCACTCTGGCCTGTTTTTGTTCTTCTGTTAGAAAAGGCTTCTTTGCAGCAACTCGACAAGAAACTTCTGATTTCGTTACTCTTCTATTTACTGTTGCTAAAGAACCCGGAAATAATGTTACATTAGCTGCTTCAACCGACGTTGAAAAAGGATTTTGTCTGAGATGGTCAATAAGTCTCTCATCTTGCACTTCAGAACTTACTTTTGGTCGTCCTGATCCATCTTTCCTATCCGTAGAATTATTTTCAATCCAGCGCTTTTTCCATCGCATTATCGCCATTTTATCAACTCCAAAATGGGTGGCCGCTCTTCTTATAGACTAGCGGTCTTCTCTAACTCGAGTGTTAACTTGAACTTTTGTAAATGTTGATATCTGTGGTATTTTTAAGGATGTCACACTGAATTTTAAGCTGTTAGGCGGTCAGGCATACTAAGCTGGCGGTGCCTTATAATAGTATACACTAATGGAAAGCTAAATTTTGTGGCATAGGAAAAAATGCATGTATGAGTTTTTTTTTAAATCAAGTGTACGCCCAATTTCGTTGAAATTTGGTGTGTGGGAG
This sequence comes from Oxystoma pomonae, assembly GCA_963921995.1. NCBI lineage: Eukaryota > Metazoa > Arthropoda > Insecta > Coleoptera > Brentidae > Oxystoma > Oxystoma pomonae. The sequence goes on along the minus strand of OY998164.1, from coordinate 22,007,241 downwards.
CACTTGGGGATGCAGACAGATTTGAAAATTTCAATATGGCGGTTTCAAAATTCACGATTAAGGGAACAAATCTAAAAATTAAGGATGTATTTTCAAATTTAGTATGCGTTTATAGTCCCGGCGACAATACAATAATATGGTATTATTAGGTACACACTTCCCTCTAACGAGGGAAGTAGAGGGAGAAAAAATTTACTTTGTTCGATTTAAATCAAAATTGGCACACAGGGGTTTTTCGGGAAGGGGACTATATGGCGGATTCAAAATGGACGATTTAGGGTACAAATCTAAAAATTAAAAAATACGTTTTTATTAAAAAAAACTTTTTAAAAACAAGCTTTTATTAAATGCACTTGAAAGTAGAAAATAATTTTTTATCTTTCTTATATCATAATAAAAGCGATCGGCGCAAATTAAAAATTTTAAGTTTACTGTGACGAAGAGAGAACTTGAAAAGAAGAACTAAATTCTTCTTCTATTCGAATAAGAAACATAATGCTTTCATCTAAAGAAGCTGAGAACGGGTGAGATTGCGGTGCTTGCCAAGCCTTTGAAAATGTCCTTAGGTTATAGAGTAATACAACTGTTGCTTAGGTGAATCATCGATGTGACCGATATACGATACCCAGCCAGTGACGATACCTAAAGTTAAAATTTTTCATTTGCGCCCATCGCTTTTATTATAGTATAAGAATGATAAAAAAATTATTTTCTACTTTTAATTGCATTTAATAAAAGCTTGTTTTTTAACGGTGGGATTAATTTTTAGTCTATTTTGGAACAGTTCTAAGTTTAAATGAAATTTTTGGTTTTAAGCATTTTAAACCAACCTACCTTGAGTTTTACACATAGTTTGAATAATAGGAAGAATTGTAATAAGTTTGTTTATTAAATAATCATTTTAACACAATTTTTTGTTGGATTTAAGAAGACAGTTTCAATTTAGAAGAAAATAAAATTAAAAAATTTAAACCCACGCGGGGTTTAAATAGTAAACACTCTGTAGAACAAATTAAAATTGGGGCTACATGTCACTCTAATTAAAACTTACCCTTATTCGTTAATTTTTCCAATTAATACTTGATGTCACACAACGATTTAGATGAGTAATAATAAAATAATTTATTTATGTAATGTAAGTTTTTTTTACATTTGTGTCACTGTCGAAATGTCAGTTTAAAAATATTAGCGCTGCGTTCAATCACAAACAGCGAGTTCGGATCTTTTACCTCTGCTTGCACCAACCTCTATTAATGAAAGCTACAGCTTTAAAATGAGTGGGCTTTGAGTAAGGAAAGTTTTTTTGACTGAACTTTTAGATAAGCTCAATGTTTTGCTTTCAGTTTGTAAATATATTAATATAGTTGTTTTGGGTTTTTTTGTTTGGCATATTTTTCGTGCATAATCAGTGACCTTCACTTATTTTCGTTTTGGCTCGTAGTGCCCTCATAAATATATTTTTTGTGCTGAAATTTTGAGATAAAAAAGCAGTTTTTCACTGGTATTTTGCAATAACAATACAAAATTACAAAATAATCAATAACTTTGTGTCTTTTCTGTATGGGTAAGTGTTTTTTGAAAATTTGTTTTAAAATTTATTACCCACAGGTGTAAATATTTAGACCTGTGGGGGGTCCTATTTTAGATCTTAGCAAATCTCACTGTAAAAGTTTTTTTAATAAAAATATTTTCTTTCAGTGACCTTAACTCAGGAAATGTCGAAGTGCACTGAGAAAACATTTTCCACTAGTGGCAAGTGAAGTTTCCGTTTACCCTAAACACACAACTCAGTTATCTTAACCAGATCCACCTATTTGAATTGAACTTAATTAGCCCTTAGTGATTTCTTATTGGCTCTAAGTAAATTTTTTATTTGTCATTAATATTTATCCACTTAACTTTAATATATTTGTGGTAAAAGAAGGATCTATCTGTGGTTAACAAGTAACTTTATAACCACAAGTGATTAAATTATTTATCAAATAACTATTTACCGCTAAAGGATTTTCCGTTAGTAACTCTATAACCACCAGTGATCAAATTATTAATTAATCATAAATAAATAAAATTTAATAAATCTAATAATATTGTAAAATATATCTGAGTACTTATTCCGCCCAAGAGAATCCGCCAAACCGTTTACATAGCGCGAGTTTGGTATTTTTCGTACAGAAGTCGCAATGGGCAGTGGCGCAAGCTTGGCCGGGCAACCCGTTGAGAGTTCGAAGGTGTATGATGATAGGTCATGGTTTTTAGAATACAAATATATTTTTTTTTATTTTATTTGAAGCCATATTTTGTATTAACACCAAATTAAGTTTCTATTTATCATAAATAGTTCTTTTATTAACCATAAATAGTTTTCCATTAACCATAAACAGTTTTTCATTAATCATATATAGATCGGTCCATTTCTCCTAAATAGATATAGATCTTTTGTCTCATATTTAAGTGAAGTATCTATTTGGGGTAAGTTAATTCTTATAAATGGTAAGTGGGAATTTTTCTGAGTGTGACGTTCGAAACGGGTCATGTGATATCCATACTTCTTGGAGTCGAATAAACATCAGAATTGGCTAAACTTTGAAAGGAAAGCACATTTTTTTAAAACTAAGACATGACTCGAAGCACTTGTTTGATTTTTTACCGAATAAACCAAAATTTCTTTCGAAGGCCATCAACTTAAAATATTCAAACATTTAAATTGGTGTCCATACTTTTTTTTGATTTTTTAAAAAGTATGGATACACGTTACCCGTTTTAAACGTCACTTCGATATTTTCTGAGCTAACATCACTGACAGAAAAAAAGAATATCTGCTCTTACCCCCATTTGTACCGACTATTTTTATGTGTCCTTTAACTAACACTCTCTTTAACAGCAAGTGCGTTTTTTAATGGACGTTTTAGTCAATGAACACGTACAAATAAGTCGTTGCAAATGGGGGTTAAAGATAGGGTATTATAGGTATTTTTCAAATAAATTTGACAATTTACCATTTGCAGTGACAGTTAAGAACTACTGCCCTCGGAATGGGGCTTGAGCCCACTGTTCTTACCAAATACGCCTATAATAATGATCGTTATCGACATCTTATTTGCTTACCGTATTACCGTAATTGAGATGCTAAAAAGAGTTTTAAACCACAAACACAAATTACCGTAACCGTATTTTTTAACCCACATACAGACTGCCAATGTAAATAGAATAGAAAAGAAAACAACAATTTCTGTTTTTGCAAATTCGCTTTCGCAAAGAAAGAAACCTAACTAAACAAAAAACTAATTATCACCTACCAGCTGCAGCTTTTTCACAGAAATAAATCTGGTTGGTTGCAAAAAATGACCGAGCGGGTCCCGTGGAGCTTTCGTAAGTAACGTATTTTGGTTCGATTATTTTTGGATACGGGAGAGAAATAACCGATTTTACCTAAGGTATCACCAATTTTGAAGGTCTATTAATGCTCTATTGTTTAACTAAACAACGTTAAACAATAATAAAACATAGACGATTTTTTGTTAAAGTTCAAACAACGCAATGCTTTGATTTTTGAGTTGCTCTTTTATTCGGATTTTCGCCCTCCTGTTGCTTTTGGAGTTTGGGCTTTAGCAGTTTCAGGAATATGCCTTAATTATATCTGACAAAATAAAGTCGAGCACAAAGCAGGATAGGCTGATCAAAGGGCACATGGCAGAGCAGAGAGGTGGGTTACACCCTTTTAATATTAATGTAATTTAAATAAACAGCAAACAGTCAGGGGTAAGTTTTCGATTCGAGTTTGGCGCGGTACAGAAACTAAAAGATGTACAGTATTTTACATCTGAATTTTATAGATTTAATTGACGTCAACCAGTGGCGGATCCAGCAATTTCATCCAAGGGGGACGCAAGCAATGAAACTTATGTAGGCCGGCTCAAGCGACTACGAACCTAGGGCAAAAATATCCTTTTTTATGGTCATCATTGTTTTTGGGGGCTTGGTTAGCTTGGTATGTTGGTTAGTGGTAACCTGACCCTCCCCACTAAACAAACAGTTTCGACCTACATATGTTCGTAGTTGCTTGAGCCGTTTGTGGTGACTAACAGATACTACCTACTGATACAACCAATTTATTTTGGCCAAGTCAGCGCTAAACTGCTATCAATTGCTATGTTTTCATGGGTATTGAGTTCGTTTTCAAAACTCATTGTATCTTTTTCTTTTTTATAGCGTGTTCTTGCTCTTGATAAAGAACACGCTCTATAAAAGAAGAAGATACAATGAGTTTTGAAAACGAACTCAATACCCATGAAAACATAGCAAATATTTTCCAAACTATCGGGACGTTGTGGAGTTGTAAAAAAATAATTAACTAAAAGTCAGACTGCCATGCGAGTTTTCTTGATCAATAATAATTTGTTAAAACTTTTTTGCCCTTTGCCTTAATTTTTGTCATTAATTTTTTAATAAAATAATACTCATTTTACCTACCTTTCTTTAGCTTGCGCATGATAATTTATCATCTGATGCTTCTGTAAATCACCATCCACCCCCAATAGTTTGGAATAATTTTGTAAAGGCAATTTTGTTTTAGGCAAAACGGTTTTTTGTCCTCTAACTAAGGTCATCGAAAAAAAAAATACTGCAATAATTACAAAATAACCCTTGACTTTGTTGAGAAAAAATTAGCCATTCAAATTTTTCAAAATGCCCTTTATTCACTCGGCGTTTTTCCTCCCTACCTCGCTTTATGTCAACCGAGAAAGTATAGCTATTTTCCTAACAAGTGCGGAAAATCGATTTTTCCGCACGCAACTGCCGTTGACGGAACGACGAGCAGCGGAGAGAGAGTTCTGCCATGATCGAAACCTCTGACTCCTAAGGCGTTTTCTCGCGTTGAAATTATTTTGAAATATTACTTGAAACTATTTAGATGTGACGTCATCATTTAGAACCGAGAAAAAATGAGTAGTTCAAAATGCTGACGTAGTTTAGTGACCTCACTTTTTTTTCGTTTTTCTCTTTATTTTTTTGGTGTTTAAAATTAAAATGGATCAACTACTGGTTTATCTAACAAAACCTTCGAGTGTACGGCCCGTTTTAGTAGCATGGATGGCAAGCAATGGAAGCTACATGGATAGTGAAGTTTTTTTATTTACTGTTCTTTTAAGCCCAGAAAATCATATAAGACCACAGGGATACCATGAAGAATGGCTAATAAGATATTTAGAATACGATTTTTCATACATTTTCACGCAAAAACAAAAAAAAAATCGGTTAAAACAAGAATGTAGAATTTTGACGTATCTTCTACGCACGCGTCAGTTTTGAAACTAGAGTGGATTCCGTTTAAAAATATTTTTAACCCGTTGTTTCAAACTTTTTAAAAACATTTTAAACAATTTAAACGCGAGAAAACGCCTCTTAATGTCAAAGTCACTTTTAGGTTATATGTTTATTAAAGTTTCTGTTTTGCTATCATCGAAATATTTTTTGTCCATTTTTAAAGAAAATGTGTTGAGAAAGACCAAACTAGGTGTAGATTTGAAAAAGATACAGATGGACCAACAAAAATCACAAAGAAATATTTTGGGAATGCCAGCCATATTTACAGTAAGTCGTAGGTTAAATTAGTCTTAAATAAAAGCCTTTTACAGTTGTATCTGGGCCCGTATTCTCGTAGTTATAAAAACGCCAAGCGTTTCCAAGAACTATAGGCAAAACAGCAAGTAGGTTTTTTGAAAAAAGTAAGCGCTTCTCAAAGCGAATGGACAACCGCAAGCTATTGCAGGGTCTTCTGCGATTTGTTTTGGAAAGCGCTTAGCTTTTTTCATTTCGAAAGTAAGCCATTTATTTTATATTGTGTATTTTTATTAAAATTTTATTAAAAAAATTAATTAAAAAAATTACTATTGTATTACTTTTTATGTAGAATATTGGCATGAGTAAAAATAAAAGCAGGTCATCCTGGGTTTGGTAGGTACCTATTTATTAATTCAAATGACCTGTTTTTTAGAAACCCAAGTAATATTAAAAAATGCATCTTCGAACAGGAGCAAAGATTTTATTTAGCTGATTACAGTCATAGTTTTTTTTTTATGGTAAAGCCATGATGACCCCCCCTTAAAATAATTTTCTTATGGTAAAGCCATGATGACCCTTAAAATAATTTAGTTATGGTCAAGCCATGATGGTAATTCAAGGCTTAAAATATTTTGGCATAATTTAAGGGGTAACGTTTTTCATTAAGCAATTTTTAGTATGTTTTTCACATTTTTATGCTATGATTTTGCTCAATTTTAAAGCTTTATTTCCAAACTTTCCATTTCTAGAATAAAACACTCATATTTTTCAAGTTTTCACTGTTTTTTAGCGTTCAAAAAGAGTACTGCCAAAAAACATTTTTTCTCTGTTGAAATGAAAAATATGTAGAGAGAGAGGGCAGAATTTTAGAGGTAGATGAAGAGATATTTTAGTAAAGTGCAAAAATATTTAAGGTTGTTGAAGAGAGACAGCAGGCTATAAAAAAGTATTTTAGACAAAAGATGGACATAATTGAAGGCAATTGTTTACTAAAAATTTCTGATATGTCATCTGTCTGTCATCTTGAGTGGTGTAGTGCATATGATTTTTATTTTGCCATTTTTATCCCAAAAACAGCAAAAATTGTAATTTTTTAAAGTGTGTAAAACATAAGGTGGTATTCATTTCTTTCAATCAAAGTTAAGAACAGGAATTAAAAAGCTACTTTTATTAGTTCATAAACACGTTCTTAGGGAATTTCAGGGAAAAGTCAATGAATTTTCTAAAAAATATCTGAAGCTCCCAAACTAATTTTTTCAGTTGTAAAACTTGATCACTATACTTTTTTTCTGCTCCCTTATTTTTCTGAAATTTTTAGTTTTTATTTTTTTACATCTATACCCAAGACGTTTGAAAGCTCGTTTGAAATTTATTATCTACGGTTGATTTTATACCGATTTTTTTCTTGCAGATACTGGATAAATTTGAAAAAGTGGAATAATTGCTGCAGTGTTAAGAGGAAAATGATACTTCACTGGCAAAGACATCCCTCTCAGACTTCATAACATTTTGCACACACCCAAGATTGCATTTGTGTCCCAATGATAGTGTTTGTATATTTTTTTTACCAAAAAGGCAAAATCTTATTTTCTGTTAATGAAGTATAATATTATTCAACTATTGTTTTTTTGCAATATTTTTGACACAAATTAAATTATTATTTTTTTTTATCATTTTAAAAACTAAATTCGTAAAATAATAGGGGCCATGAAGCTAGCAGCCCATCTCTTGCTTTTTTTTATTCCAACCTGTAGGTATAGCTAATTGGAGCAATTTGGTGCTAATTTTGTATCGCAAAAAAAATAAAGCTCGCTTTTAAAAAAAATCAATTTAAAAAAAAACAACTAGATAATAAAACGGCCATTTCAAGCGGTCGGACGGGACAAAAAAGTAACCCATTACTAGCAAAAACAGCTGTGACTTCTATGTAATTGAAATTATGACTGTTTTCTAATAATTAATTTCCTAAAAGCATAGGTTATGCAATAAAATAGTTTAAAAGAATAAGTTGTAACCAGAGCTTATAGGGCGAACCTTTAAACTTTGGGTTGGACGGGACAAGAAAAACCAAAACTTAATTTTAGGAAAAAAAAAACTAAACAAAAGGCATTGGAATTAAAGGAGAAAGCATTGTGTTAAAATTTATGGTAAAAATTATTGTGAACCACGAATCAGTAAAGCTTTTCTTTTGGGTTGGACGGGACAAAAAATACAATAGTTGAAAAATATTATTTGCTTTAGATCCGAAACTGTTTATAAATTTCGACTTTTTTACATACCAAAAAAAAGTTTTATAGTGGTTTTATGATTTGGAGTTATTTCAAGATTTTTAACAAAAACCAGTAGTTTGTTAAAACGTTTTTATTTTTTTTTAAATAAAATTACATTTGCTTAATATGGCCCAAAAGCTGATTTATTTCTCCAGACTTACATCGGTAATTCGTTAAAAAAAATCTTGAGAAAATCATATTTAATTAATAATTTAAAAAAGAATGAGGCTTTGCTTTTTTTATAAAATATACAGGGTGAGTAAAAAAATATCGACAAAAAAAATTATAGTTGGGAACGAGATATATGAAAATCATAAATCACTTAATCCTCAGTAGTTGGGGCAGACAAACAAACACCGGCGATCCGAAGGCATTCGATTGGGAGGGGGAGAGGGATAAAAGCCATTTTCCCAACTAATATTAAAAGCGATTCCCAAGTTACCTGAAACTTTGAGATTTTTTTTTATTGTTGTTTGAAGAAATTACAAATACAAAATGTTTTATAAAATGTACTTAAATTTACAAACTGAACCTTCATATTTCGCAACAGCAAGCAACTGGAAAGCAACATTGGGGAGAGCCCCCTCCCAAGGGATCGCCGGTGCACACAAAATATTCATGACCAGAATCGGACTTTTCGTTAAGCATTCTGCTTAACATGCCAGTTGTATTTATTAATACAACAATAATAGATATTTAAAAAGCATCTCTGCCTACCTGTGGTCGCTATTTTGCTGCAGAACCTTTTTTGCTGCCGAGATTATTTTCTTTATAATAGGTATTATAGAAACCAACCGATATGATAATGAAGATTGTTTTGCGACGTCCATATATCTGGGAGCCAACCATATACATAACAAAACTTTTAATTTTGCAAAAAAATATACAGGGTGCAACAAAAAATTGCCAACGCACTTTTAATGTTTAGTTAAAGTTTAAAGCATCATCTTAAATTTTTGCAAGTCGTCATTTTTTGATGCTTTTAATAAAAGTGAGTTTTACCGACTTTACAAATCAAAAATGTTATCCAATAGTTTGATTTTTACGTTAATTACTTAGTGACCAAGTGATCACTAATGACCACAGTAACTTTAGTTTGACCCGTGTTTAACTACACCACACAAGATTAAATGTTTACCGTGGTTACCGGTTACATAATTTATTTAAACCAGCATGGCGAAAGTTTTATTTTGAAATCAAAGTACACATTTTTACTTTTTTAAATTTCAATAGTAGCACTTTTAATATGTTTAAAAAAAAATTTAAAAAGTAGAAAGTTATAATAAATTGGTTCCTGCGCCATTAAAAAATTTTAATGTATCAGGTAGTCAAAAATATTGGTGAAATGGTTAATTCTTTCATAAAACTTAAATGTATTATAAATTAAGAAAGTTAAATTTCTGTAAGGTTTAAACCCTAAAATTTAACACCATTTCTTTTTTTTTGTTTCAGATTAGCGGTGCCCAAGCTCTTCACCAAATATGCAAGGAATTTATGACCTTCAAAATGTAACTTAAAGTAAATTTACTTTTAAATTTTAATAAAAATATATGTAAATAGTTGGCTATAAATAAAATAAAATAAATCAATATTGTGTTTTTGAGATTGTTATAAATTTTGTTCACTAACTAATAGTTTCACTAAATTATTATTTTCACCCAAATAATTTAATAATAAAGTAACATTTTTGCCAGTTAAAAATCATTAACGTGAATTTTGAAAACATTCAACCAAAAGTAGGTAAAAATCAAAGTTTTAGTACCTAGGATATCTTTTTTTTGTGCGTTTTTGGTAAAAGAAATAAGAAAAATAATGATAAGGAAAGGGGTAAAAAAGCACCTATGAATATCATTTACGCGTGCGGCCCCATTGGTCGCGATTCTTCAGAAACCGTCAGAAAATCTCTCCCTTACAAAAAATCTGACGATTTTTAAACACCAGTTTACACTTAATGCTCTTTTGTCAAGACTATTTGCTAATATTCCTTAAATATTTTTATGTGTAAACAAACCTTTAAAACTTTTAACGTACAAAACCATAGATAGCCATGGAATATTTCGCTGTCACTGTTCAGAAAAGTCACACAAATACTGTCTTTCCTTTTACATGGTGAGAATTTTTGACGTTTATTGGTACGCGTAGTAACAATTTAGCTCCGCCATAAACTAGTCCTGCAGAATATCTTTAAAATATTAAATTTACAAAATGTTAATAAAAAAATTGACGCAGTTTCTCTTACAACGTTAGGATAAATATGAAGGTTACTGTGTTTTTATTTTAAATGAGGCCATAAGTAAAAATCGCCACTTTCCAGAATTCTGACGGGTAAGATTTTCTGTCGCTTCTGAAGAATCGCGACCATTGTACCAATATCATAACACCCGACTTTCCCGTGAGTGCTCACTCACGTATCACATGATGTCAATATGAAATGTTATGACAGTCATGTGACGCGTGAGCGGGCACGCACAAAAAAGTCGTAGGTGGGAACCGAGTGTAATACACTGATGAAGCTTCCTCACTTAACAAAATTATCGGACATAACTCATAAGTCCTTAGTTAAAATTATCAACATCCTTTTTTGTCTCATCTTTCTTAAATTTTTAAAAATAATTAAATAGGGTATTATCCGCAAATCGTTTTTAATTTTTGAAAAAAATACGGGGAATGCCACGCGCGCAGGACGAATTGTACGACTACAAAGCATTTTGCTATAGCGCTCAACACACCCCCTGATTTTTTAAATTTTAGTTCGGCTCTGCTCAAGAAAACTGGTTTTAAAATTGATGGTATGAAGTAAATTTTAATGTTTTTAAAACAAATCGTCAAATGTCCGCAAGAATTTTCGATCTGACGTTTGATAATTTGGTTTCTCCCTAAAAATACAGTTGGTCACAGTTAAGCCACTGCCGCATTGTTTTAATTTTACTTGTATGTGCATTGGTCGTTAATAATATTGTTATAAAGATTTCACAATAGTATAGTTTTCACAAATAGTGGCTAAAATAGTGCTTTTTTTACAAGCATTTAACAATATTTTTTTTAATACCTTCAAAACAGGAAAATACTTTTAAAAATTTCGAACAAAGAGCAGGTCTCGCAACACACCACCTGTACACTATAAATCAAGGCAGCTGGTAAATGAAATAACATTGGTTTTCATGGCGATGTGCCTTTTTACTCGGAGACGTTCATTGTGGCGAAATTTGAATCTTTGACAGTTTGATATTTTAACAATGTTTTTAAATGATTTTTTTCGCAAATACTTACTGGCGGAAATGGCTTAATTTTTACGCAGGAATAATTAGATTTTTTCAATATTTTTTCCACTATTTCTCTTTAATTTTGGGTAAAAACCGTACAGAAATCTTTTTTTGCACCCGTGATAAAAAAATAGTAGTTTTAACAACTATTGGCTAAAATAGTGCCTTTTTTACAAGCGTTGGTTTAAATAACGAGCGCAGCGAGGTATTTAAAAACGCTAGTAAAAAAAGCACAGTATAGCCGCGAGTTGTGAACACTATTTTTTTTTAATACCTTTATCAGAAAATCCAAGAAAAAAGGAAAATACTTTTAAAAATCTCGAACGAAGGGCACTTCTCGCAACACACCATCTTTACATTATAAATCAAGGCGGCTGGTAAATAAAATAATAATGGTTTCCATGGCGATATGCCTTTTTACTCAATGGCGTTCATTGTTGCGCCATTTTAATATTTGACAGTTTGATATTTGGACGATGTTTTTAAATTATTTTTTCGTAAATACTTCATGAAAACTGGCGGAAATGACTTAATTTTTAGGCAAGAATAATTAGATTTTTTCAATATTACTATTTTCCGCCCTTTCTCTTTAATTTTTGGTAAAAAAACGGATCAAAATCTTTTTTTGCACCCGTGATCAAAAAAAAAAAAATTTTTACATCGGTACCCAAAAAAGCTATGCTTTAGTTTTCTGCAGACAGTTACTAAAATCATATTTTTGATGAAGGTATAAAAAACAACATTTCCGGCTTTTTCTAGCCAAAAATACGTTAGTCACTAATCTGACTTTCGAATGTGGTCTTTTACTAAATTTGTTTACCAAGACTCGATCATTAGAAAGTCCGATTAGTGTTAATTATGATTAAAGCTTAATCGGAGAATTTTCATGTTAGTAAATATGGACATAGATGTTAGCAAGTTATTTTTGATTCACTGTTGTTAAATTTGTGCTTACAACGTACGACGTAACCAAACCAATTCTTGTTCAGTGCTTGATGCACAGTTTTACTTCGTGCCGCTCACTTCTATTTCTTTCCTTGTTTGCAGTTGAAAATGTTTCTAATTTAAAAAGAAAATTCTTTAAAAATTCCGATGTCTTTCCTGTTTTTTTTGTGGGTCGGTTTATATAGTTTTAATAATATAAATTTGTGGCCAAAATCATATCATAAATGAACCGCAGGCAAAAATTGTAATTATAGCAAAAATGCTCTTTTTACAGTTTAAGGAAAAAAATAGCTTGAAATTAAACTGAAATTGTAAAAAAAACCCTTTTGGTTATTAAAAAAATTCTAGAATTTGACATTTCAAAAGTAACAAAATGGCGTCGATCGCAGAAAATATGATGACCGTATTTTCTTATTAATTTATAGTTTTTATATCGCGCCAGATTTTAGTTTAAAATTCATCCCTTTTATCTTTTTGCGTATTCTTTGTTTTTATATACCCATAGTACAAGCGTTCGCCATTTTTTGATAAGATGTGCATTTTCTCGTCCTGAATACGAAATGGACAATCCTGTACCTGAAAATTGTGGACTCGGCACACCAATCCAAAGGTGGCCAATTTTAGAGGTCACGTAATGGATAAGGTAACCCCCACTACTTTCACACAACTGGTGTGCCGGACCTCACTCCTGGGTAAGGGTTCGGCATACCACTCTAAAAATGCACAAATTCATCATATATGTGAAAATGGTGGGGGTTACCCTACCCCCTCTAAAATTGGTGGCGAGCCCTTATCCAATTTTGAGGTACAGGATTGCCCATTTCATATTCAGGACGAGAAAATGCACATAATATCAAAAAATGGCGAGGGTTACCTATCCATTATAATTTATACCTTGAACTCTTGCTCTACCATGTACGACGAACACAGCATTATCTAACTTCAACCCTTGATTAAGGAGCTTCTGAATGGCCATAGTAATCGGAAATTTATAGTGTTTAAAGGCATATTGTATTATTAGAGACCTTTTGCACCTATAATAGGGACCTTTTGCACCTCTTATGAAAAATCCCCGTTGGGTGACTTTACCGCTTTATTCGAGTTTTAAAATTAACCAAATAATATTTCAATCATACTGCGTGTTTTCATTCCAAATTTCAATTCTCTTGCGGAGAAAACTCGGGGTCCTGAAAAATTATCGGTAATTTTAATGCTCTAGTGGTATTACCTCCGAAAAATTTGAGAATTTCAGGCTGACATGTTATTCAATCAACTAGAGGCGTTGTTATATGTCGATAAACAATAAAAACTTGGTGCGGGTTGTTTTCGATAGCTATACAGGCTGGGGTCGATTTAATGGAGTAGTTTTTTGGGCCCGTATTCTTCAATTTCGGGAAAGGGAGTTCTCCCGGGAATTAGAAACGCACCTGGGCCCGTATTCTTCAATTTCAGGAAAAGGAATGCTCCCGGGAATCAGAAACGCACCTGGAGCCGTATTCTTTTCAAGAATAAGCGTCCTGACTGGTTGAAATCTCAGTTTTCTGTCACTATTCTGTCTGTTTTGGCACTGATGACTTTGTTCGTGAGCGGTTTTGCGTCAGTTTGTTCTCCTTGCATAAGGTAGGAGAGCAAAATCGTTCACAACTAATGTCATTAGTGCCAAAACTGACAGAAATGTGACAAAAAAATGATAAATCGGCCAATCAGGTGCGTTTATAATTCCCGGTAGCACTACCTTCCTCGAAATTGAAGAATACGGACCTTGATTGTCCGAACTCTCATTTTTTTGTCACATATTTGTCAGTTTTGGCAGTAATGGCATTAGTTGTGAGCGATTTTGCTCTTTTGCCTTATACGAGGAGAAAAAACTGCTAGTAAAACCGCTCAAAAACAAAAGACGTCTTTTCGCGACCAATAATTTCGAAAGCACATTTTGAAAATACACGTCACTATTTTAACCGCAACGTCACCGTTTCAAACCATCGCTACTGATCGCCAAAATGGCAATTATTGAATGACATTACTCAGCTGTGTGTGTGTGGCTTCTCGTTTTTTGATTTAGAAGTTTTTTTTGTGAATTTTCCAAATGGATGTCCTAGATCCACAAGTGAGCCTTTTTTTTGTCTCCACCAGATAACCTTAGCCTATTTTCATTATTACGAAAAATTGACAAGTGCCGCCATATTGAACCGTGTTCGAAACGGCGACCGAGGCGCTTTCGAAATCCTTTGAAATGTTTTGAAACATTAAGTCACCGTTTCGTCGCCAAAATAACATTTTACGCATGTTTTCAAAGCGGTTTCGAAATCATCGGTCGCGAAAAGACGTCTAAAGTCTTAAGTGTCAAAACAGACAGAATAGTGACAGAAAACTGATATTTCGACCAATCAGGTGCGTTTCTGATTCCCGGGAGCATTTCCTCCACCTAGAGGCCCTCTGTACATTTGACAGTTGTTGTTTTACCAGAGGTGGGCAACTCATATTGCCCTCTCTTTCCAGTTTTTTTCATATTTGCATGTAAAACGGATGTTATGAAATGGACTGATGTTTTGTTGTCTCTTTTTATAATTTCCCCAGACAGTTTTTGAAAGATTGATTTTTTTTTCGTTAGTAAAATATGTCAAGCTTTGACTAAAAAAAACAAAAACAAAAAGTGAATACATACGGTAGATATTAAAAATGTAAATATAATAGGTAAAATATAAAGACTCCTATGATCTATATTTTTGTTACTCTTGTTCTTACAATAACACATGGAAACATATAGACACTTAAAGTAAATATTTCAACACTACATTTTTGACTTGTTCATGCCATGTTTCGAACGATGCCTGCTTCTTTGACGGGTGTGATGACAGAAACTCGTTGCGTACGGAAGGATGTACGTATCGTTACGGATCCACGAACATACGCAACGATTTCAATCAACAGTTCTGTCATCGCAACCCTCAAGAAAGCGGACATCGTTCGAAACATCACATAAAAAAGTCAAAAATGTAGTGTATTTTGACTTTGTTTCGAACGCGTTACGTATACCGATACCGATGCGTTGAAATATTTACTTTAACGGCCCAATTACATCGTTAAACCGGCAACGCTGTTGGGTCCGTTTATTAGGCAATTCTTTTTCCGCATGTTTCTCGGAAACGGGACTTCCAAATGGCCTGAAATTTTGCCTAAATTGTTTATTGGACTATGTTTTTCCATCAAATCTTGGTACTTTTTTAAAATTTTGTTTATTTTTTGAAAAAAACTGTTTTAGCTTTTGTGGTGTTTCAAAATTGGCGCGCCCATATTACGTCAGAAACAGCCAGAAATACCCTTTATAGAGACCTGTAAAACTAAATTGGAAATATTTGTAATTTTCCAAATACTGGACACCTAATTTCAAAAACTCTCTAGATTGTATTAATAAGCTTTGTAATCCTCTTCCTCTAATAAAAAACAAATTGAGTATTATTTTCCTCTAAAGCTAAAACATGCGGAAATGTAAAAACATGGACTATACTGGTTACCTATCAATATTAGTTATATGCCTAGCATCAAAAAGTACTTAAATGGTTATATTATAGATACCGCCACCATCAAAATTAACCACCCACGTCTTTTTTTTGTGAGCTTACCCTAGGCATAGTTTCTAGTGTTCTCCTTTCCTAAATGTATTCGGCTAAGAGAGATCTAGCATATATACCTAGGTAACACCCCTTACCAGGAAAAAAAATTTATGCCATGCAAACATCGAAATTGGTCTACTCACTGTATTTGCAACTAACCAATGTCAGTGTGTCTGCCTGACATTCTTCATAACTTTAGTTTTGTCGTTTTGTTTTGGAGTTCGTCGGCCTGGTTTTTGTGTTTTATTTAATAATTTTTCCTTTGGTGAAAAGCTACTTTTTAGAACCCTTAAGTGGTCTGTGTGTATGGCCATTTGACTAGCTGTCACTGCTCTCAATTCGATCACCTAGGTGATTAATAATCAATCTCCCATAGGGTCACTGGATCGTGAGACCTGCGGTCCCAGCCGCAGGTTTTAGGATCCAGTGACCCTAATCCCCAATGATTCGCGGCGCAATCTGTGAACAGGAGAATACAGTAAAGAAACCAGAGATAGATAATGAGTGGTAGATGACGTATTGAAATCGATTGACAAATTTATATTATCTCTGGATTGTTCTTGCGCCGTTAAGTGTCTATTGTGTTATTTTATTAACGAAGTACATGCTAAATGCGTATGTTTGTACCTACTGCTTGTAGCTCACTTACCTAGCAAATTCGGCTATTTTTATTGATTTTCTATCTTGATAAATTTCACTTTTCCTGAGTTTCTTTCTCCGTTGGACAAAGGAACAATACAAATTCGTCGAGGCACGTATTTTTATAGTTTTTAAAACTGCAAAATTCCATTTTTAAAACTGACGTTTCTTAATCAAATCTGACAGTGACAAAGTTATTTATTGTCAGGGGTTACCAACTATCATTGCCAACAAACAATTTCAAACATGTCCCGAACAACTGTCAAATCTAGTTGCTCACTGTGGTAAAACAATAACTGTCAAAAATCGTCTACAGGACCTCTACCTTCACCGAAATTGTAGAATACAGGCCCTGTATTATAGTAATTTATTAATGGCCACTTGCACCAACCCAAACCTAGAGCACACCTGAATAGGTGCCTCCTAGTTCTAGGGAAACCCTAACCCGTCACCTAAACTGAAATGGCTTGCTTGGCAAATTTTAATCGTACCCCTGGCTAGGTGAGCAAAACATTCGGTAACGTCGCCAATTCTGTCATTTCTCTCTGCCTCCGTCGCCCAAATTTTTTAGCAAGTATTTAAACGGGTGAAAAATTATTTTCCTAAAGATATATGGCTGACATTGATTTTTCAGATTTTTCTAATTTATCGCAATGTAAAATGTTACAGAGAGATTATATATACAGGCAATATTTTTATGCCTACCTGAGTGTGTGTATATTTTTGCTATGTAGTTATAATATGTTTTGTATGATAATAATATTCTTTCAGCGAGGTGGTGCGGTATGATAAGAAAACCAATATCCTATTAATCCTGGATTTATAAACTTGATGGTATTGTTAAGGCTTATTTACTTAACTTTTAATGCATAGTGCTTAATTTTTGACCTCTGTCTTTTAGTATGCTGGAAACAGATAGAGATATAAAATTAATTTACCTTTACTGTTCGACGGTGATGCAACCCTGACCCTTTATCTTTTGCTAAGGAAAAAAGAGACATATTTTTAGTATAAGTATATAATCTTGACCGTTGAGTTTATAAATCCGCAGGGCTTACCGGTCATGAGGATATTCCAGCTGATTTTCAATCTGATCCAAAATTAACATCACTGTTGGTTTCGTTAACCTAAACCTATTGAAGGTTGGTTGTCCATATCCTCAAAATGATTGGACCTGTTATATACTTGACGTGGAAAGATTCTCAATAATTTGTAAGAGCTCCAGAACATCGTCCCACGCCTCCATATCCAAAAAATCCATTTTTACAACACATCCACAAAAAAAAGATTGTGGTAAGTTGAATTCTGAGGTTATATTATCAATAGGGGATCCAAAATCGACTACCTAAATTTAGGGCTAACCTAACACGTTTAGGACTCACCTAAATGCTTCAGCAAGTGAAAACTGACACCTACCTAAGTTTAGGGGATACCTAGGGCTAGGTGTATCCTAAAAACGTTGGTGCAACTGGCCATAAGGGATGGGAAAATTATCGAAAATGATGTCGAGGATTTCTTATCGTGGAAACCGCTCGAGGGCTTGCCCGAGATCGGTTTCCTCATGGAAAAAAATCTAAGAGTCATTTTCTGATTATTTATCATCCCGAAATGAATTTTGAAGATTATTTACCAAATTAAAAAACGAACAACACAACAACAAACCAAAATGTCAATGTTCGCTTTATAAATATTATCAAACGACATATCGACAATGAAAAACCAAAACCAATAATGTATGAGGTAAATAATCAGGATAAGTGTCCCCAAACCAATAAGCGTCCCAGAGGTTAATAAGTGTCCCATGAAGTAAATAAGTGTCATAAGCGTTAAGTAATATTTTCAAAACCCTGTAAGTTTATACATATATATATCATTTAATACGTACATTCGTGTCTCCGTTTTGATTTTTCAAAAAAAGTGGCTGCCTTTCTTCGTCCATTTTCAGTTTTTCGTTGTCACTTTTTCACCATTTCCTTACATTTTTTTTACCTAAAACTAAACCCAGAAAGAAAATTTATTGCATTCAGACCAACCTAAGAAAAAAACCTGTATTGTTAAGACCTACGAAACAATCTGTGATATGTCTGTTTACTCTTTAATCTTAAGAAAATAGTGGTTTAAAATGCTTAAGATATGATTATTTCTTAAACAAATACTTAAACTTTTATTCGTAGAAAATTGGTAAGGGCACCGAAAAACCTTATTTCGAGAAGCACACCCACAAAAAAAGAAAAATAAAAAAAAAAATAATTTTGGTTTTTTTAGATGAAATTCAAAAAAAAACATAATGTAATTATAAATACAGAAATTAACTAGTCTTAAAATGCTTATCGATATCTTTTTATTGCACAATAAATAAAATACTACCAACCTACCCAAACTAATAAACCAAATATACACACTGCCTTCTAGCTTTTAACAATGTAGCTGATTTAAAGCTATGATACTGACTAGGCATTGCATATATGCAAATGAACACATATTGGTTTGAAAGCTGTTAGTCAATACGTCCTAATACGTTTCACGGGGAAATTGTATTTAAAAAATGCTGCCGTGTAAAATTGATACTTTTTTGACATAGAAAACTTATCTCTGGAAAGACAAATAATACAAAAATCCGGCTGCTCCACATCATCCTCTTACCTTTATGTAGGTTTCTTTTAATGTTTTTGTACTTACATGGTGATACAAAACACCATCAAACATTTTTGGACATTATAAATGTAACAATATTTTTCTCGGAGCTGATTGCAATCGAAGCGTGCGTTGCTGTGGTCGCTACGTTACGTCCATCCCGACGTACGCAACGAATGCAGTCAGGTGTTCTACTATCGCATCCACCATAAAATCGGGCCTCGTTCGAAACATGGCATAAACAAGTCAAAAATGCGGTGCCTCCAAAGACGTTTAACTAAAATAGACCCATCAAGTCATTCATAAATTGCTTTGATACGCGATCAGTCGTTAAATTTAGGGAAAACCATTTTATGTTCCACTGGCAACGCTGCACCAGACAAGCTCCTCCTCACACATGCTCCAACCACCTTACGTTTCGCAGCGGCCAGAAGCGGCTCGTTATCTATAAATGTAAAAAGGTTTGGTCGTTGTTTTCAGACTTGTCAAATTTTTTTGGAAATACAATCTTTAATTTTTTTATACTTAATAATTGATACCAAGGGTATGGAGAGGTATTATAATTGTCTTTGTGAAAATATTTATGTAAAGATATAAAATAGAAAAATATTAATTTTTTAAATGTTCTCCAGATAGTTATCTGCCTAATTAGTGCGAAAAGTGATACTTTTACGCACGGGAGGAGTTCGGGCGGGAAGGACACTTCCGCAAGGGTTAGGTACAATTTTTTTTACGGGTGTTTATGATGACTTTCTTGATCAAAAAGTAGTTTTTAGAACACACATTTCAAAGTCAATTTTTAAAAATTTGGTCCATAAAGTACCATTTAAAAAAAATTGCGTGCGTTAAACGGCGTGTGTAGTAGTAGTAGTAGTAGTAGTAGTAGTTTCTTTACCTATTTAATGTCAAGTGACCTGCAAAAAATTAGCACAGGGAAAAGAAGTTTTTTAGCATGGCGTGAATTTTAAGTCTATGGAGTTTTGAGATGCATTTATAAACTAGATTAAATTAAAAATGGACACAAAATTATTTTTCGGTTTTAATTTTAAAAATACCAAATATACATAACCTAAGGCAGAGGCTTTTTATGCAAGTAGGAAATTGTTGTACTAAAAACGTGTCAAAAGTGCCTTTTTCGCCTTTAACGGCCATCGTGTGCAGAAAAGTATCCGCACTGTTTAGGCAAATTACCAAAAAACCACTGATACTTATATTATAGGTACTATATGATGGTTTTTCGTTGTGTAAAAACAATGGAATTTATACACTCTACTATAATTTTTATTTAATACGTACAAAAGTATCTTTACATTTTTAATAAATACAAAAAAATCTTATGTGGAGTATCTAACTATGGAAATATTATAAATAAAAAGTTGTAACAAACATACATTTTTTATCCTGTGTCTGACATAATAATGTTTTAAAAATATATATTTATACCGGGAACGCTTGTACTACTTATAAACAAATCTCAGCAGAAAAAATAAGCTGACTACAGATAGTATCAAAACTGCGAATGTAGTTATAAATAAATATCATACGCACCTCTTACATTTTTTGCTACTCATATAGGATATTTAAAAATGTCGCAGCTGGGGTTGGTTCATTATACCAAATATAGTGTAATTAATTATAAGTGCTTACCATATTGTTTTTATCACAAATCCGCAAAAATATCCCAAAAAACGTATTCTTTCCTATATTTATTAATTATATTTTGTATTTATTGCAACACTAGTTGCACGCCTATGGCGGCCTATCACAAGATGTCGTCGAAAAATCATATGGTAACAAACCTCTGAAATGTTTGGTTTTCACCTGCAATCTCCAGTTTTCGTCACACTACGCACTTTGTCATATCACTTTTGCCACAAACACTTAAAAATTTATTGAAAAAATATTAAAAAACTCTCGACTAATCTGTAAAATATATCAAAACCTCGATTATGCTATAGCTACACACGTTTATATGGCTCACCCGCCACAAATGCGAGGTTGTCATATTGTTGTAGGTTTTATTCCCGATAAATATGGGGAAATAAAAATAATTATTCTTTCGACCAAAATATCAGGTATTTTATATGATATTTCGATCGAAAAAATGAGGTATATTTCAAGTACCATAACATGTAGCTCCACATTATAAATTCTTTATTGATTTAAAATTGTGAAGACTCAAGGAAATTTAAATGCAATTATATAATACACCTAAATTTCTTTATATATTTGAATAATAATAATAAGGTGTTTCTCCATGTTTAAAAAAAAACAAACCGGGGAATTTGCATAATTGCATGTAAATGATAAAGTTATAAAAAATAATAAGTTTTTAAAAACATTACGTGTAGAGATACAACTTTCAACGCAATCTGGCATTGTCGCCAAATTGTTTACCTTATGTCTGATCGCAACAGTGGTAAACATAATGTATCTATTTAAGTTATACCTTTATGGGTGCCTCAATGAGTTTCTTGGCCGCCACGTTTCACATCTAAAGTTGCAAGTTTACTGCTCCTATAAAGTTACTATATTGATTAGAGGGATATTTCCACGTAATATTGCGAAAACTATTTCTAAAATACTTTTTTTAGTTTACAGCGCAGATCTACGAAAAAGAAAAATTTCCGCCTGCCAATCAAGTATTAAAATTACATTACTAAAAATTTTCGCCAACGGCGCGGCGCTATATTTTCTCATATCTTTTGAATGAGATCTGCGTATTCCCCCGGATAAAATTCGGGATAATCTCCCCTCCTCTCAACACCACTATGGAACAACAGTTCCAGGCAGGGCGGCGCCTCCCGACTAAGGCCTTAATTCCCTCCAGGGTACCGGAATTATCTTTAAATTTAATTCTTCACATCACACATTGGGGCATCATCAATTTTTTATTGTAAAAGCTGTTTTATAATATCTTTCTTCCTATCTCGACACTCCCATATTATCTATTTAACTTTTCTATGTCTATATCCTATCAAATTTATTGCTCAGATCAAATTTCGAAATCAATATCTATTGGCTATGTAGGTCTTATTGATATTGAGTTCTTCTAAGTACCTACACGCATTTTACAAATAATTTATTTTAATATTTTTATACATGTCTGTGACCGCCTGAACAAATAGTTTATTAGATTTTTATTCTCTTTTTTTTGTTTTCGTACTGATACCAAAGAAATTAAAATAATGATACGTTATGAACGTGCGGAAAGCACTTGTTCGGTAAATAACTGGATCCCACGCTGCTCGTCAGAGAGTGAAAAACGTTCTTTGCATGCTTTGCTAATTAGAGTTCTCTATTATAATATAGCATTGCCTAAGATAAAATAGGGACTTATTGGAGATTTTTTTTAGCCAGTAGTACACTAAAATTGTCATAAATAAGGGGGGTACCTCGAAAAAAAAAGTAAGGTCCTTAAGTTTTTGTTTCGCTCACTCCTCGGGAACCATCCCCCATTTTGAAAAAACTTTGCAATTGACATTTCTGTTGGTCGGAGGCGAAAAAGTAAAAATATTCGGAATACAATTTTGCACAGTTTTGTCTAAGTGCTCAACTTTCTGTAGTCAGTTTCCAAAAAGCTAGTTACAAAAAAACAGTTTTAACCTGTTTTGATCAACACTGAACCAAAAAAGGCACCGTTTCCTATAAAAAAAATACATTGAGCCAATGTATTTTATATATGATTTTTGCTCCGATGTAAAGTTTTATTAATATCATAATCAAGTTTACATAAATTTTATAGACAAAACGAGTTATTGATTTTGTTGCTGCAAGACACAGTTTCAAAAAAAGTTGTTACAATATAAAGAGTCTTTAAGAATGATTTTTGTGAAGGGTGTTATGAAATCAAGGATTAAGAGACATGTTTTCATAGCTTTTAGTTATACTTAAGAATGAATTTAGTAAAAGACTGTTACGTACATAAATTTCATAACCATGTTTATGTATTTTGTATGCCCGGTTCATAATTTTCATAAACTTGTACATACATTCCATAACAAATTTTAAACGACAGTCAATAATCGCCATTTATTAAATTTATTTAAGGCATTGATTAAAATCGTTAACATGTTTTATTTATTTCATATGCTCTTTTATTATCTCCATAACCTCTACATACTATTAATAAAAACTCTCTATAAAATGTCAAGAAACATTTTCCATTGATTTCGTAAGTTCCGTTTATTAATTTCATTACTGTATATGACAATTTTTATAACTTTCTTCCGATTTTTGTAACAATTACGTGTTATTGATGTACAATTATCTATAAAAAATTAATAAACGCCTGTGATGAATACTATGTACTATATTTTTTCAGTAAAAAAAACTTTAAATGAAAAAGTTGTAGATCTCGGAAAAATTAATTAAACAGTCTCTGAGCTACAGCAACTGAATGTCTGTAAAATTCTTTGAGAACCGCTTTCTGGGCATGGCAAAGGCGGATAGTTCCCGACGAGTGGAGGAAACACAAATTTGGAAATTTTTCTTTTAGACCCCCCAAAGAACATCCAAGAAACTCAGCCTGTCCCGTTTTTTTTTTCGACTTCAAATGACAATTTTACTGTACTACACTACCATCAATTATGTAAAACCATTTTCCAAATTTTGACTCCTCCCCTCCCTGCAACACTTTATAACATTTTTGCAACCCCTTCCCCCTCTCTTTTAACACTTAATAATACTTGTACCTACCCCTCCAACCTCACTTCCCGCGTTTATGTAAGCGATGCATGGATGGCCTGTTATGACAATTTTTATAACTTTCCTCCGATTTTTGTAACAGTTACGTGTTATTGATGTACAATTATCTATAAAAAATTAATAAACGCCTGTGATGAATACTATGTACTATATTTTTTCAGTAAAAAAAACTTTAAATGAAAAAGTTGTAGATCTCGGAAAAATTAATTAAACAGTCTCTGAGCTACAGCAACTGAATGTCGGTAAAATTCTTTGAGAACCGCTTTCTGGGCATGGCAAAGGCGGATAGTTCCCGACGAGTGGAGGAAGCACAAATTTGGAAATTTTTCTTTTAGACCCCCCAAAGAACATCCAAGAAACTCAGCCTGTCCCGTTTTTTTTTTCGACTTCAAATGACAATTTTACTGTACTACACTACCATCAATTATGTAAAACCATTTTCCAGATTTTGACTCCTCCCCTCCCTGCAACACTTTATAACATTTTTGCAACCCCTTTCCCCTCTCTTTTAACACTTAATAATACTTGTACCTACCCCTCCAACCTCACTTCCCGCGTTTATGTAAGCGATGCATGGATGGCCTGTTATGACAATTTTTATAACTTTCCTCCGATTTTTGTAACAGTTACGTGTTATTGATGTACAATTATCTATAAAAAATTAATAAACGCCTGTGATGAATACTATGTACTATATTTTTTCAGTAAAAAAAACTTTAAATCAAAAAGTTGTAGATCTCGGAAAAATTAATTAAACAGTCTCTGAGCTACAGCAACTGAATGTCGGTAAAATTCTTTGAGAACCGCTTTCTGGGCATGGCAAAGGCGGATAGTTCCCGACGAGTGGAGGAAGCACAAATTTGGAAATTTTTCTTTTAGACCCCCCAAAGAACATCCAAGAAACTCAGCCTGTCTCGTTTTTTTTCGACTTCAACTGACAATTTTACTGTACTACACTACCATCAATTATGTAAAACCATTTTCCAAATTTTGACTCTTCCCCTCCCTGCAACACTTTATAACATTTTTGCAACCCCTTCCCCCTCTCTTTTAACACTTAATAATACTTGTACCTACCCCTCCAACCTCACTTCCCGCGTTTATGTAAGCGATGCATGGATGGCCTGTTATGACAATTTTTATAACTTTCCTCCGATTTTTGTAACAGTTACGTGTTATTGATGTACAATTATCTATAAAAAATTAATAAACGCCTGTTATGAATACTATGTACTATATTTTTTCAGTAAAAAAAACTTTAAATGAAGAAGTTGTAGATCTCGGAAAAATTAATTAAACAGTCTCTGAGCTACAGCAACTGAATGTCGGTAAAATTCTTTGAGAACAGCTTTCTGGGCATGGCAATGGCGGATAGTTCCCGACGAGTGGAGGAAGCACAAATTTGGAAATTTTTCTTTTAGACCCCCCCAAAGAACATCCAAGAAACTCAGCCTGTCCCGTTTTTTTTTTCGACTTCAAATGACAATTTTACTGTACTACACTACCATCAATTATGTAAAACCATTTTCCAGATTTTGACTCCTCCCCTCCCTGCAACACTTTATAACATTTTTGCAACCCCTTCCCCCTCTCTTTTAACACTTAATAATACTTGTACCTACCCCTCCAACCTCTCTTCCCGCGTTTATTTAAGCGATGCATGGATGGCCTGTTACCCAACAGGACTCGATTATCGGTACCCGATTAAATGTCAGTCTGTCAGATACTTTCGGCAATTTTCATGCCGACAGACTTGGTCATTTGTGGAGTGTACATCACAAGCTTTAATTTGATATCTCGTTTGTACTGCTCTTACTAAAAATAATAATATATAATCCACAACACGCGAATTCATGCATGCCCAGAAAGGGTTCTCAAAGAATTTTACCGACTTTCAGTCGCTATACTTCAGAGACTGTTTAATTAATTATAAATAATATACATATTTTTGTAGGATTTTTCCGAGATCTACAACTTTCTTATTTAATGTTTAAAAAAAAATACTTTTTGTTGGACAAATATGTTAAAAATTAATTTTTGTAACTTTCGCGCCCTATATCTCTTTGAAAACTAACTACAGAAAGTTGAGCACTCGCACAAAAATGTTGAATATTTTTTGCCGATTTGTTTTTTTCTGTACTTTCTAATGATACTAAAAATAGTAGTTTTAACTATTAGTAGCTTACAAAGTGCTTTTTTTATAAGCGTTGGTTTAAATATCGAGCGCAGCGAGGTATTTAAAAACGCGAGTAAAAAAAAGCACAGTTTAGCCGCGAGTTGTCAAGACTATTTTTTTTTTAATACCTTTATCAAAAAATCCAAGAAAAACAGGAAAATACTTTTAAAAATCTTGAACGAAGAGAACTTCTCGTAACACACCATCTTTACACTATAAATCAAGGCGGCTAGTAAATGAAATAACAATCGTTTCCATAGCGGTGACGGTGACGTTCTTTGTTGCGACATTTTAATCTTTCACAATTTGATATTTTGACGATATTTTTAAATAACTTTTTCGTAAATACTTGGTAAAAACTGGTAGAAATGGCTTAATTCTTAGGCAGGAATAATTAGATTTTTCCAATATTACTTTTTCTCTATAGCTTTATCAAAAACTTGATTTTAGCAACTGTCTGCAGATAACTAAAGCAGGGCTTTTTTGGTTACTAATACAAAAAAACTTTCTTTTTGATCACGGGGGAAAAAAAATATTTCTGTCCATTTTTTACCCAAAATTAAAGCGAAATAGCGGAAAATAGTAATATTGGAAAAATCTAATTATTCTTACAAAACCAACGTCAAAATATCAAAATGTCAAAGATTAAAATGTCACAACAATGAACGTCACCAAGTAAAAAGACACATCACTATGGAAACTTTTGTTACTTCATTTACCAGCCGTCTTGATTTATAGTGTAAAGATGGTGTGTTGCAAGAAGTGCTCTTAGTTCGAGTTTTTAAAAGTATTTTCCTGTTTTTCTTGGATTTTTTGATAAAGGTATTAAAAAAAATAATGTTCACAACTCGCGGCTAAACTGTGCTTCTTTTTACTCGCGTTTTTAACCAACGCTTGTTACCCCTTTTAGAGGGTGAAACCCAACCCCATTTAATGTTTTTAAACGGTATGATAGTACTTATAGCATCTTGCTGAAAAGCTCTTTTAAAAAGAAAATTGCCTGTACAATTTTTTTAAATTTTAACTTAATAGGTACCTAATTTTTATTAACCAGCAAAATCGCCAGTCCTTTTGCATAGTGTCTTGCAATAGATGCATGAGCATCTCCTATAAATTGTAGCTTTGTTACAGCAACATAAAAAATTCATAAAATATAGTGAGTATATATAAATTTATTTTAATTATTTTTGCACACCTAATTTTAAATTTTGCACACCCTTCAGGGCGCAACCCGGTATGATTTGATAGGTCAGTACCATTTTTATTAACGAATATTTAAACATATGTTTACAAAATTCTAGCCTTGCTAAAACACCTTAGTCGATTTGGCCGCTGGCTCTTCTACTATAACAGATAAAACATCATAAGTTTTCATAATCTATGCCCATATAAACTTATGATATTCTATAATTTTTGACTAGTGAATGTGAAACACAAATCCCGCATAGGAATTCATCATATTTCATCAGCCAGTTGGCTTATAAAAGTTTACAATATTTTTGTTTTAAGATTTTTAATGTGACAATTCCTCATAAAGGTGTAAAAGATTTTATAAGATCTACCTGTAACATTCTAAAATAAAAAATTACGGCACAACTTTAGCAGTTGTAGTAGTAGTAATAGTAGTAGAAGTAATCTATTAGAGATTAATATACAGTCAAACTACACTATTACCTAAACTAAACTATAAACTACGACGACCTAACCCACTATAATACCTTTAACACTCCTTCTACTTGCACAATATCTACATATCTAATAGAAAATTGTTCTCGTATAAGTAGTTATTTATCGCCAGGAGCTGCGGGAGAGATGTAACTTTGATAAATTTCTATGAGATTGTTTGAGGCATTGTTTATAAAATCTTAGATTTCATAAGCCATAAACAATTTATTTCAGTAGTTTATTCAAAATCCAAACTAAAAAATAATTACAGTTAATGTAAAATTTGATTAAATAAATAAATTAAAAATAAAATAAAATAAAAATTTAAGGAATATAAATAAATTAACGACAGATGATGTGATAACAGTTTTTTTTTATAAGATTTTATAATTTCCGGTGGGCGATGACTTAAGATATTTGTTTCAAAGAGCATATAAGTTATGGCAGGTAAAATCTTATTACTTTGATAAGTTTCTATGAGATTTTGTAATATTTTGTAAGATTTTCCCATACAGCCACGGTACATACACGTATGTACTTACATTTTTGTACGTACATATAGTACGTCCCTAATTGGTCCCGGGACGTACCGACGTAAAATGGACATAAAATGTACGTCCCTGGGACGAAGAGTGCTGCATGAGATCATGAGTCAAAAAATATTTTTTTGTAGAAGTAAGTATACTAAGTATAGCTTTTTTAATAACAATCAGGTATATTTTTTCTGAGATTTAATGAGGTTTTTTTTGTCAGGGCGGACACACAAAAATCTATAAAATGTTGTAAGTTTGTCTGACTATAAAATGTATTTAAAGACTTATAAAAAAAATTGTTTTTAGCATCTCATAAAAAATTTATCCTATGAGTTGGTCATTATAAAAGAACAAGGGTGTAGTCATAGAAACCCATAAAATGTTATGAGTTTGACTATAAAATCTCTCAGAAAGCTCATAAAAACACCGGTTTATATAATCCACAATATATTATAAAAGAAAAAGAATGTAATTATAGAAAACAATAAAAGTTGATGTGTCGGTTTGACCATAAAATCTCTTAGGAAATGTTGCTTTTATAAAACTATAAAATATGTAAAAAAAATATCTGCAGTTATCAAATATTATAAACATTCATAAGTCTGTCTGATTATAGGATCAGATAAAAACACACATATGAAACCACATAAATTCTTACCAAAATCAAAGACATACCTAATAAATTATTACAAATTTTTATAATCCTAAAATTTTGCCTCACAAAAGCTTATTTATTATTTATTTATTTAGTTTATTCAAAAATAAATAGAAAAGAAAGTAACCAAAAGCAGCAAAAAAAAAATTTTTAGTTTATGAATAATGCAGATTGCACAGCTGCGATTTAAAGTCAGTCACTATTAGTATAAGGTCGGCACTAATAGTGGCATGCCGTAATAAGTACCCACAGTTCACTTTTTTATTGATTTTAAGCAAAAAATATACTCTTTTCGAAAGTTATATCCTTAAATAGTTATTCTGATAAAAATTAAAATCTTCTATATACATCCTATTGTCAAAACCTGTCAAAAATATGTCATTTTTTGCCAAAATGTAAAAAAAATATTTAAAAAAAATTAAAATTAGGGCTTATAGAACATTTCATTTTAGACAAAAAAAAGTCAAACAAGCATTTTTGTAGTACTAACCGTTTTTCTATAAACGTCATTTAAATGTTTAAAGAATGGAATATATATATATATATATATATATATAAAATATTTTCTGAAAAAGCGATGTGAAACCTGAAAGATATTGTCGCTAAAAAACCGTTACAATTTTTTTTACATCACTTATAGTTTCTATATAAAAATAAAATTAGTTGAAGAAAATGCTAAAATCATGTCAATTGTATTGAACGTTTTTGCACCAAGATTTTTCTATAAACCTAAACTTCTAAAAAAAATACAATTATGTGCTAAGTAGGTAGTCTTATTAACTATCAAACGACAGTAAAAAAGTTTTGACTTTCTTATGTTTATTAATTAAAAATAAGAAATAACCAAATTTCTGCAACATAAGAAAAATAATTTTTTGAATGACCGTCATACTGACTAATACATGATGCTTTGTGCTCTGATATTTTTTTTAAATGTTCTATAAGACCCTTCGAACTCACCGGAATTACGGAGGCAAGACTGAAGTAGGAATAAGGGTCACAAATATAGTCAATATTTGTTGTTATTTTATTGTATATAAAAAGATGTCGTCTTTCAGAGAGCTCCTCTTATTTAATTCCGCCAGAGGTTAGTTTTTCAAATCTAGTCGAAACTTTTTTACTGTCGTTTGATAGGTGATAAGAGTAACTATTTAGCAAATAACTGTTTTTTTTAGAGTTTAGTGTTATAGAAAAATCTTGGTGCAAAAAAGTTCAATAAAATCGACATGATTTTACCATTTTCTTCAACTATACTATAAGTGATGCAAAAAAAAGTTGTAACGTTTTTTTATCGAAAATATGTTCTCTCTCAGGTTCCCCATCGCTTTATCGGAAAATATATTTTTTAACTAACAGCATTAAAATGTGACAATTTTTCCATTTTTTAAATATTTAAATTACGTTTATAAAAAATGGTTAGTACTACAAAAATGCCGTAGCCCCCATTTTTTTGAAAATTCTTATAATATTCGAAAATTACGTACCGCAGTAGGTTTCTCGAGTAACCCAGTTACCCCCCCCCCAGGTAGACGATGTTTTTTAAAAATTTTATAATATTCGACAGGTTTAATTTTGCATAATTTCGCACACCATTTTGTAAAATTTTCTAAACTCCGAGGAACCATCGCACATGGACCTTTCGAATAATAAAAAAATTCTCAAGAAATATCGTCTAGCTAGGAGGGCTAATTGGGTGAGCAAAATACACCTTTCCGGTGACATAAAATTTTGAAGAAATATGGTCTAGAGGGGGGAGGCAACCGCCAAGTTAGTCCCCTCATATAAAAATAGCCACAGTTACTTGTGGGAGAGTGTTCCAAATTAAATTTTTTATGTGCAAATTGTGCAAAGTATGTGCAAAATATTATCATGCATTAAATTTTTTCTACGCGTTGACTAGGAGAGGGTAAACTTGGCCGTCCCCGTGTTTGGTGGTAGACAAACCATTGTTAAAAAATATTATAGAAAACCCTTTTTCACAATTCGCTAAATATGTGCATGAGTCCATGGTATGTAATTTTGACACATTTGATTTCACTCTGTGTGATAAATCTAGTCCGAGCTACGGCTCAGCCCAATAAATTGTTTCACTTGTGTGAAAAAAAGTAAATCAAAACTAATACTAGAGACATAAAGCATTATTTAAAATCATCACTTATCCGCATCCGTATCGAAATGGGCGTGTGCAAACACGGTACGTCTGTTAATCTTCTTCGGATATGTATACGGATAGGAAAAGTCTTGAAATTTATGATGTTGCTTTTATATGTATTTAACAGTTTTCAAACATAATAGTACAAGCGTTTTTTTTGATAAGATGTGCATTTTGTTGCCCTGAATACGAAATGGACAATCTTGTACCTCAAAATTGTGGATAAGGACTCGGCACACCAATCCAAAGGTGGGTAATTTTAGAGGTAGTAGTACCACCACACCAAAAATCACCTGGTGTGCCGGACCTCATTCCAATATCCAAAAAGTGTCCACTTTTAGAGTGGTTTGCCGAACCCTTATCCATGAATGAGGTCCGGCACACCAGTTGATTTTTGGTCTGGGGACACTACTACATCATATATGTGAAAATGGTGGGGGTTACCCTAACCCTTCTAAAATTACCCACCTTTGGATTGGTGTGCCGAGCCTTTATCCACAATTTTAGACCTTGAACTCTTGCTATATAATGAAACAATTTTCAAATTATTATATTTTTATTTATAACGGAAAGTCCAGGTCATGGAATAGGTAGCAATTCAACTTTTTATGATAAAATTCTGAAACGAAAAATTTGTGGTTTTAAAAAGTAAAATTTTTTGATAGTTGTCACATTTGCAAAGGCTAGCAAGTTATGTTGGAGAACAACTTTAAACTTATCATATCTTATAGTTTTAGACTTTAAAATAAAATAAATTTAAGAAAAAAATATTAGATACCTAACTATACAGGGTGTTTCAAATTCGATGGTCACCATAGGGATCTCCTAAACAGTAGGAGATACGAAAAGATTTAAATTAGGGCAAAGTTACGCAATTTGATGCTTTGCTCAAAACTAAAAAAAAAGTCGACAAATTCCGGATGGTTCCGGAGATAGGCGGAAAAAACCGAAATCTTCATTTTTAGTTTTTATTTTTCTGCGCTCTTATTCTTAAAGCTGTCAAAAAACGCTTAAAACTTTCTACAGGCACTTTTTTAACATCTTTCTAATGAGAGGTCCATTTTTGAGAATTTACATTTTAGTGTGACAGAAGCACTGTCAAGTTCATTTTTTTATGGACTTTTTTCTCTTGCCGTTTGGTACATAAAGGATGAGAGATGTTTTACAACCTCAATTTGACAAGTACCAGAAGTTTTGAGTTAATTGACCATTATCACCCCAAATTTAAAGATTAAAAAACAAACAAAAAAACGTATTTTTAAAATATTAGGTAAAGTTATTTGGTTATACCAAAATATCTTGAGTAATTAAGTTAAAAGCAAAAATTTAATTTGAGCTGATGATGGTCAATAAATCCAAAACGTCAGGTAGCTTTTTAAAACAAGGTTGCAATATGTTATCTGTCTGTCTTTATGAACCAAACGGCAGGAGAAAAAAAGGATGTGTCCATAAGAAAAAATTAACTTGACAGTGTTTCTGTCACACTGAAACATCAATTCTCAAAAACGGACCTCTCACTAGGTAGATCTTAAAAAAGTGCCTGTAAAAAGTTTTAAGCGTTTTTTGACAGCTTTAAGAATAAGGGCGCAGAAAAATAAAAACTAAAAATTAAGATTTCGTTTCCGCCTATCTCCGGAACTATCAGGAGTCTGTAAACTTTTTTTTTTAGTTTTGAGCATAGCATTTAAACCTTTTCGTATCTCCTACCGTTTAGGAGATCCCCATGGTGAGCATCGAATTTGAAACACCCTGTATAGGAACTAAAGTGGCACTTTCGATCTCTAAAAATGTGTGGCCTGAGCGAAGCAAGGGCTACAATTCGCTGAGAGATAAAAATATATTTTGGACACGTGTTTTTGTAAAAAATTTTACCAAAAGGGATCAAACAGGTCGTTTTTGTGTTGCAGTATTTCTACTGTATGAATTAAATTGAATTTTCTAAATGATTTGGTTTTAACACCTTAATTTATTTGTCTCCCAAAAATATATTTTTTTTATATCTTCATTAAAAACGTTATTTTAGTAACTGTCTGCAGATAACTAAAGCATGGCTTTTTTGGTTACCGATGCAAAAAAACTTTTTTTTATCACGGGTGCCAAAAAATATTTTTGTCTGTTTTTTACCCAAAATTAAAGAGAAATAGCGGAAAATAGTAATATTGAAAAGATCTAATTATTCTTGCTTAAAAATTTCCGCCAGTTTTCACCAAGTATTTACGAAAAAAGCATTTAAAAACATCGTAAAAATATCAAACTGTCAAAGATTAAAATGTCGCAGCAATGCACATCACCGAGTAAAAAGGCACATCGCTATGACAACCATTGTTATTTAATTTACCAGCCGCCTTGATTTATATTAGTGTAAAGAGGGTGTGTTTTGTGTGTGTGGTGTGCTCTTCGTTCGAATTTTTTAAAAGTAGTTTGCTGTTTTTCTTGGATTTTTTTGATA
Source organism: Oxystoma pomonae (assembly GCA_963921995.1). Lineage (NCBI taxonomy): Eukaryota > Metazoa > Arthropoda > Insecta > Coleoptera > Brentidae > Oxystoma > Oxystoma pomonae. Next base: position 21,973,977 of record OY998164.1, on the reverse strand, counting down.
AAGGTATTAAAAAAATAGTGTTCACAACTCGTGGCTAAACTGTGCTATTTTTTACTCGCGTTTTTAAATACCTCGCTGAGCTCGGTATTTAAACCAACGCTTGTAAAAAAAGCACTATTTTAGCCACTAGTTGTAAAAACTACTATTTAAGTCCAGCTATAAAGTGCAAAAAAAATATTTATAGAAGGCAGTAAAAAGTTGAAAATAAAATGGCTTATAAACTGCATATTAGGAGAATATTTATATACATTTTATTTCGCGTTTTAAATTTGATTTAATTTTTGAGAAAGGTAGTTAACACAATACTTGTGTTCTCTATGTCGTTTTACCCTTGGGTCTATTTTCGTTCACCTTGTACTCCGCTATCGATTTTACATATACTTCAAACGCTTTAAAAACCGTTCATCAAAATCAGCTTATCTTTATGATAATTGATTTAAACACCTTTTGCAAAATCAGTAATTATCTATCCAGTTTTTCTAAATCGGAAAAGCGATTTTCCAGAAGGTCTTCATGGATAAAAACTGTGCGCGCAACTTTGAAAATGCGCGCGCCTGCGTGTTGATTTCCCACTGCGAGGTTGTCCTGTTTACCTTCTTGTTAGCGATCTATTTATCAACTCTAGAATTTTACTTTCCACTGCTTCTGGTGTATTAATAGCTTTACACCCACTTATTTGACAAAAAAATATTCGAGTTGATTATTTTCACGGTTCTTAAAATTCTAAAACATCTTTTCAACGTTTTTTTAGTGTTTTTTATTGTAAGTTTTAAAGTGATTTCAAAAATCTTGGTAGTAATACTCGGCAACGTTGCATTTAGTTCGGTCTCTCATGGAGTAGGACTTTGACGTATAGAGTGTTTTTCTTGGGAAATTTCGCAAATTTTCCGGGTTTTGATAAGGACATTTTCATTAAACCGTTGAAAATAAGTGTGCATATGTTTTGTTATCGATCGCGCGTAAAAAGACAGGCCCCACATTGACTTTCCGGCCCAAAATCCCTATGAACTTTGTTCAACCCTTGAAGCACGGTATCATCCCCATTGGAAAGGTAAGATTTTTTTTGTTTTGAGATGACTTTGAAATTTTAACTTATGTAACAACCACACGAACCAATCGGATTTTTTTATTTTGTGTAGGAATTTTAAAGGTCCTAACCTTACTTTTTTCTAATTTGTATAATTTTTTGAGGTTTTCAAAAATTTTATACATAAATAGGTATTAAGTAGAATGAAAAACAAACGATAACAATAGAATGTACTTTAATAGTAAGTGAGGCTATTTGAAGTTTGCATTTTTGTTAGTAAGTAAAATTGCAAAAACAAGCTTTCAAACACTTTGTAAGATTATATGGGTCAGTGGGTTTTTGTACCTTACTTTAACTTCTATTGAAAGAAGTTTCCTTTGTCCCTATTACCTAAGAAGTAGCTCATTTGTTTTTCACTTTGCTCTCAATTTTTTCATATTATTAGGCTACAATAGTCTAGAATAAGTTCTGATGAAGAAATATTGCCAGAATTATTCAACTTTAGGGTATTGTCAACTCAAGCGGGCAGACTTACCCAGCAACATAATGCACAATTGTTAAATTTAGTGCTTAATTTTACATCTGAGTATCTTTTTTGAAGATCGTATGGTAGAAAAAGATAGAGATAAAAATTTGCGCTAAATTTAAGAATTGTGCATTAAGTTGCTGCGTAAACCCACCACCCAAACATATATAAGGCCTATATTTTTATAGATTTTGTTAGAACTTCTGTTGACAATGTGCCTTTAACGAACTTCAAATAGGGTGGAAATATTTGTATGGATCTGAAACATAGGTGAACTAAATGTGACACTATGAGGGGTGACTTAATCTGACAGGAGGTCTACAAAATATTTGGCAGGACCTATATTTTGGGACTTGGCTCCATCAACAAGGCTAAATCATAGGCTGATTAGTGATTAGCTGCAAGTTTTATCGGGTCCCAATTGAAAAAGGTCTAGGGACCTGGCAGTTGTACAAAATTTGTAGTTTGGTTCATCCCTCGTGTTGCTAGTCAAATGATTTCATGTCAAAAGCAGCTTGTTTTGAAAAAACCTACAATAGAAACTGTTGGTTGGGAATATATTTCAAAAACATTTGTCATTTTTTACACATACCTAATCCCAGGTAAATCCTATGTAAGGTCTCTAAATTTATAGAGTCTGCTTATGCTGGATTTAGTAATGGTGCACATAACCTACACCAACCTTATGATCCAGTACTATCCAAAAAGGCAAGAAAACTACTGGACTGGTAAGAATTGACAAAATCTGTGGACTTATCAAAAACCTTACAGGTACAGAAATTATGACAAAACTCTTGTAAAAGTCCTGACATTTCGATACCTTTTTTTTAATAATATGGGTTTATTATATTTAGTCGCACTAACAACTTTGAACAACAATTGAATACATTTATAATCAATGTGGCACTAAATAAAGTTAGATTTACTTCAAATGAAACTGTTAATGAGCTAAAGTAAACGAACTGTAATTAACATATACCGGGTGTCCCAAGGTGACTAACCTATTAGAATATTTTGAAAACCATACAATGGAAAATTTTCAAACTTTCTGTTCTAATATAAGTCCATGTAAACTATCTTTATAAAATACTTTCATATTTGCAGTGTTGCCATTTGCAGGAAAACTTGGCAACAACTTTCTTATTTTAAATTGAACACCCTGTATACTTTCGCATTTCTGGATTTTAAAAAGTATTTTAGGTATATTTTACAGGTGAAAATTGACATCTTTTAACTTTCACAGTCCATAACATCAAAACAGTTAAGGATAGAGCAAAACGGTTTTTACTCTACTGTCTTGGTTTTTTACAAGCTATCGTTTTATACTATTTTTAAGCCAGGGTTAAACTAACCTTGGGATATGTTAACCCTGTGTTTAGATATAAAATAGCTATCATGTGTGAAAAACGAAGACAGGAATATAAAAACCGTTTTGCTCTATCCTTAACCGTTTCAATGTCACGGGCTGTCAAAGTTAAAAAATGTCAATTTTCACCTGTCAATATTTTAAAAACAGTTGAACATTATATGGCAACACTGCAAATATGAGAGTATTTCATGAAGATAGTTTACATGGACTTATGTTAGAATAGAAAGTTTGAAAAGTTTCCATTGTATAGTTTCCAAAATATTCTAATAGGGTACTCACCGTGGGACACCCGGTATATTTACTATTAAACATATAGTAAGGTGACCAATTCCTAAAGGGGCAAAACCGGGACACTCTGGCCATTCAATGCATTGTATATCATGTATTTTTTCTTATTATAAATTATTAAAATAATTTTTTTTGATGAACCCATTAAGTCTCCATCTTGAAATTTTGTAAATAGTTTGGCGAAATATCCAGAAACAAAATATATTTTTTTTTTAAAAAAATAAAAAAAATGCTGTTTGTTAAAAATTAATTTTTCTTTAATTTATTTTTTTTTAAACAAAAAGTACATGATGTGATACATCATTCGAAAGGTACTTAAAATATCTTTAAAACGAGCTATAAACCACTGTCCTAGTTTAATTAATTATCGAGATATTTTCATTTCTTTAGGTACATGTTTAAGCAAAATGGTAGTTTGTTTTGATTTTCAAAAATTAATTTAAAAAAATCTAATGGTCAAAAAAAAATTAAAGAATCCCGCACGGATAACATGGGTGCAGGCCTACCATGTAAGTTAATCATTTTTTGATGTTTTGAAGATATTGTACTTTGGGTGAAAAAATTACATTTTATGTGGATCGTATGTCTGTGATAGGATATATGAGCCGAGAAAGAACGTATGTCTACTAAACACCTACAGAGAATGTTTTCTCGTAATTTGAAAGGTACTTAAATACTGCATAGAGACCTAACCAGGATTATAATTTAGGGGGGGCTTTAGTGTTTGCGAAAGTTACTTTAAAAGAAAAATACGTAAATGAGACTAAAACGTTTTGGTGTTTTATTTTATCTGGTGTTTTTTTAAGGTTTAGTCGTATTTAAAAGGTAATTTAAGGGCGTAGGCAGAATATAATTTGAGGGGGGGGCATGAGCTTTAAAAAGTTAATAAATAAGAAAAATGTTAAAAACAAAAACCAACTTTATTTTTTGCATTAACATTTTTTATCTCATTTAGTCAATGAAGTGAGTACTCTTTGAAGGTATAGGCAGTGGCATATGCAGGGGTGGGTTTAGGGTTTTTTTACCCCCTGGATCTAATGAATACTGATGAATCCTAAAGATTAAACTCTCCCTTAAAATAAAAAATAAATTGTCATCTGAAACTATGTTATTACTTAAGTCCCCCCAGAAACCTCAAGCCCCCCCCCCCTAGAAATAAAATTTCTGCATTTTTTGGTTTGGTGGGAATAAATCAGAAAAATGGAAAAAATCGGATTTAAAACATTGTGTTCTAGTCGGTTCTCTTTAAATATTTTTGTGTTGATTGTTTTAATTTTATCATTTTAGATTCTTTATGAGGGAAAAACAGTAGCGAAGTAATTACTTATATTAGAAAGAACAAAAACACTAAAAGGAATTTTAAAAATGTTAATCTTTATTTATCGTGAATAAAATGTTTACCTAACACAAAAAAGATAATTTTTAAAAATATAGTAATGTATTTATTTTTTATTTTTGGTTAAGTGAGGAAAAGTACCATAAAGTGAATTTTCCGCACGCTAGTAGAAAAAATATTTTTTGAAAAGTCCAAGCAACAATTATAGTCAATTTCACTGGTGCAATTGTCATTGCCACCAAAAAAGGGTTAAAGCGTAGTAATAGTTCCTACAAAAAACTATTTATAGGAAAAATTTCATTATCTTCACTTAGTGTGGTCACTATTACTGTTAAAAAATTACCATACTGTCGTAAAAATATAAAGTTATACGCGAAAGTAATATATTCCACTATATAACTATATACCATTACTAGAACCACGAAAAAACTTTACAGTGCGGGGCTTACTTCAGAGTTGTCACATTTAATTTCTTTAATATTACTTTTACGAGGTAACGACTCTACTGATATTAATTTGGTTGCAATTCAGTATCCCCTACTCAATACAAAACTACAAAGTTATGGAGTCTACACGGTCGCCTATCTAGCACGCAGTCGTAAGAAATAAATGTGCGTATAGTGTAAAAACGTTACCTACGAGTTATCGCTACTTTACTGACATTGTAAATTAATACACCGTCAACTGGATGCGCGACGTCGTCATGTTATTTACTTCTACTAAACATGGAATTCAAATCAAAATTTAAAAATACTTCATTAAATCATTGATTAGTAGTTGCATGTATCAATAAAAGTTAAAATATTAATATTCAATTCATTCATATTCAATTAATAAAACATATTAAAACTGGAAATACATTTAATTTGGAAATCCTAACCTCAAATAATCGACATTTTAGATAAAACTAGGTCAAAACTGGGGGGCGCGCGGTTTTTTTATAAAAAAATCAGCATTTTTAATCAGTAAAGTGCTATGCGTTTATAAATTTAAGATGCTCTGACTTCAGAAGAGTGTTTAATAACATGGTAATTATTAGCTATAGGTTATAGATAATATTTTTGTTTTCTGTCATGTCTTCACATATTTTTTGGGGCGTGTCCTGATATAGTTCAGAAAAAGATCAACATATTTTCAATTAATAATATGAGAAAGAGAAAACCTATAAAAACCCTAAAAAGGCAGAAATACTACTTTATGTGGTAAACAGGACGTCGGGATAACGTGCCCGTTTACTACCCGCGACGACATAATTCCTATATCAAGAGTAATCTTTACCGTCGCGATGTAGTTGTATAACCGTCTCAATGCATTCCCAAAAACGGTGAATACCTCGAGGTATAGTAGTAATAAATCCGTGATATGACGCCAGAACTCTATTAGGGATAGGGCGTGGAGACGGCCACCACGTCGCGACTGATTTTGTTGCTTGGGAGATGATGGATTCAAGGTAAAAAATTATTAAACATTTTATTACATAAAAATCCGAGTAAAAATCATTGAAAATCACCTAGAAGGTGTTTCACATACCTTTTGTCCATAAATATTGGGATAGAAAAAGTTTTGAACCACATATTACAATAAATTTGACGTTTTCTGAGAGGTCAGGTGACTTCTGGACGCTTCGTGTTTTACCGGCAATAGTGCTTACTCTGAATTTTGAAATGAAACACCCTGGATATTTTTACATTTTTTTATTTTTAAGGGCATTTTACGTCAATTATTGACAGCTTTAAAAAAAAAATATATATATATATTTTTAGATCTAGGTGACCATCTTGTTTTTGTTTAGTAAAAAGTTATTAATAACTGAAATTGATGTAGTTGTTTTTAAGATAAGCTTATGTTAATAAACAGTGATTTTACTATGTTAAACAATTGCTTCAACAAATTTTGTTAATTTAAAAATGACTGGGTCGGAAATGTTTCATGAACTCATTTTTTTCATATTTAATCCATATTGCCCCTAACTAAAAAAACTGGTAAAGTAGTTTATTAGTTAAACCAATATTTACTAAGAAAAATGTTAAAAAACCTGGGGGGTAACCACCGAGGTAACCACTAACAAAAAAAATTTGACAAGCGGTTGATTGTTGATGATTGCGTTTGGTTGCGGATGATTGCTGCTAATTTGTGACATGATTGCAGCTCGTGGTCACCCCCCCCCCACCGAAAAAACCAACCTAAATAATTCTATAGTAACTTAATAACTTGAATACCACTTGCCCACCGATTTCAGTGATTAATAAACAGCCATTCCAGCGTAACGGAGGCGCACTTTGCATGATTTTTTTAAATTTAAAATTAAATATTGCCATTGGGCACTACAAATATGTTAACGCTGATACCAAAAAATAAATACATTGATTGTACTTAAACAATTGAAATATAAACCTATTTTTTATCTACTTTATTAAGTTGGTAAAAAGCCTTTTAATATGCGTAACGGACGCAACAGGAAAAAGAGGCGTACCTTCATCCATTTTTGTATTATTTATTTATTTGCCAATAGGACCTCAAAAAATGCCAAAATTTAATATAATCGTAAAGTTAAAATCATACTTAAATAATATTTTTTACTATTTTACCAAAAAATGAAAAGGTTAAGAATTGAACAAACAAAATGTTGCGTAACGGACGGAACGTAACGGACGGAACACTATTTCCACTGAAAATAGAAACAATATTTAAATTACAAGAAAAGAGAATAAATCTTGGTAATACTAGCAAGCCTACTTTATTGATTTTTTATAGAATTATTTCATGGATAGTGTGCAAAAATATTTGAGAGTAAAAAGTTTTTAATATAAGAAAACGCCGAAATTTCATGTTTTTGACATTTTTTTTTGTCACAAAGAAGGATTTTAAATTACTTTTTTGAAATAAACAGATTCAGCTTTTGGAGGCGAATTAAAAAATATATAATTGGTCACAAAGAGTAGGTTAATGCCTTTTGGTAATTCGTATTTTGCGATATTACCCGTGGTGAACTTTTAGCTGGAATGGAATTACCTATATGACATAGTTGGTTTCTCTAAAATCGGTTTAGAACTTCAAAAGTTATTAAACAAATAACTTTGCTTAGTATGATTTTTCATATAATGGCATATTTAATATTTTTTTTTGACATTGAACCCATAATTTGTCCATCTTAAAACTTGGTGCAGAACTTGTTAATACTTTAAGCAAAAATATGTTTTTTTTAAACACTAAAAATGGCCTTTTTGAGATTTTTCAAAACCAATTTTTGTTTCAAAAACAATTTTTTTTTTATTTAATTTTTTTTCAACAAAATGTATGTTATACCGTGTCATACAATACCTCTTACCAAGTCCCTAAAACAGGTTTAAAAAGAGCCTATGGGCCATTTCAAGCAAATTTAATTTTATTAAAAAAAAGAAAAACGCTTTAACAATCTACTGGTTTTTGTTAAAAATCTTGAAGTAACTCCAAATCATACAACTACTGTAACACTTTTTCTTGGTATGTAAAAAAGCCCAAATATACTAACAGTTTCGGACCTAAAGCAAATAATATTTTTTCAATTATTGTCTTTGTTGTCCCGTCCAACCTAAAAGAAAAGCTTTACTGATTCATGGTTCACAATAATTTTTAACATAAACGTTAACAACACTCTTTCTCCTTTAATTCCAATGCCTTTTGTTTAGTTTGGAAAAGCCTTGATAAAGCATTTTTCTAAAAAATTGAAATATATAAAAGTGAGAATTTACTAAAATTAAGTTTTGCTTTTTCTTTTCCCGTCCAACCCAAAGTTTAAAGATTCGCTCTATAAGCTCAGGTTCCAACTTGTTCAACTTGTTCAACAATTGTCTTATACTATTTTATTCCATAACCTATTGTTTTAATAAATTATTTATTAGAAGATATAGTCATAATTTTAATCATATAGAAATCATAGCTGGTTTTTCTAGTATTGGGTTACTTTTTTGTCCCGTCCGACCGCTTGAAATGGCCGCTTTGCAAATTTTTTAAAATTAATTATTTTAAAAAAACTACTGGTAAAAAAATTTAAAACTTTGAATTTTTGCGCTTTTTATGGTAGAGAAAACATGTATACTTATCAAAAATGATCAAAATCGAAGATGTGGTAATTTTTCTATTTTTCCTACGACCACAAGATATTAACCGGATTTTCCGTGTTATTTTTGTTAAAATCAACTTGTTTTATTTTCGTCCCTAGAGACGAAAATATTTTCCTCTTAAGAGAAGAAAGTATTCTATAGAGAAGGGAATATTTTCGTCGAAACATTGGACTCAAGACATTAATACGCCTTGGATAATGCTTAAGATTGTGATTATTAATTGAGTTAAGCACTCCTAAAATTCTATTGTTTGTATACAGGGCGATTCAAAATTCAGTATCAAAATTTTATGGGCGTATTTTTTAGGTCAAAATAAGATTTTTTTTCTGTAAACATGTGTCCGAAAATGCTTCGTTACCGATCTACAGAGTGTTAAAATTTTAAGATTTTTTTAGTTTTTTCTTTTTATATAGCTTTTGCAGTTTTTGAGATATTTATATCAAATTTGAAACATAGGAATTTAAAGGGCTCACATCATCCAAAATGCCGAATAATTGTAATTATCTACAAAGAAATATTTTTTTCAGGGGTCAACCCATTTTTGCCACTTTAACTTTTTTGTGACACTCCACTGGTGGATTTTGAAATACGAAGTTAATTCTTTGTTTTATTTAAAAACTTTTTTGTCTTTTCTTTTTTTTCGTATGCAAAATTGTTTTTGAGATAAAATTAAAGTATTTTTTTTTAACGCTCTGTAGATCGGTTTTGTTTTATTTAAAAACTTTTTTGTCTTTTCTTTTTTTTCGTATGCAAAATCGTTTTCGAGATAAAATTAAAGTAATTTTTTTTCATTTGCTTGATTTAATTAAAATTTTTAATGAAGAGGGGATTCGCATTATAAAACTTTAATGCTCTGTAGATCGGTAACGAAGCGTTTGCGGACACATGTTTATAGGAAGAAAAAGTCGGATTTGCTGTTTTAAAATATTAATTTATTCGTTATTAAAAACTCTATTTTTTTCTAAATGATTGATGAAAAATATACATTGAAAAACAAACGAACTTAATTTAAAAATAAATTAAATTAATTGAGGTGTCACCCACAGAGGCTCAAACCATAACAATTAATTACTACCAAATTGAAAAATGGGATTATAAAAAGCTTATTTTAAAAATTTTCCATGTTTAAGTGTTGATATGTACAGGGTTACCGTTTATAAAGTTCCACTTGGGAAAACTTTTTTGTTATTTCTCACAAAAAGATAAATCAAATTAGTCAAAAGTGAATGACTTATGAGGTTAGGTAGATTTCTGTAACATTTAAATTTTTTTCCTTGATCAAGCTCTCATATTGGATGTGTTTTATGTATGAGGTTTTATATGAAAGTGTATTTCGATTAGTTTTGACATTTTTTTTTTAATTTTAGAAAAAAAACAGTCTATAAAAAATAAAGTAGAAAAATATTGGAAAAACCTACTATCTGTACAGGGTGACTGTTTATAAAGTTCCATTTGGGAAAACTTTTTTTATTATTCGTCACAAAAAGATAAACAAAAAAGTCAATTACTCATGAAATTATGTAGATTTCTATTACAGTTACACTTTTAAAAAAAAAATCACCCGTTACACGCATGATGGCCATGAGGTTTTGTTTTTTTAAATGAATACCCTGTATATGATATAAAATTTTGATAGATCTTTTCTTTCCGATTCCAAAAACATACTATATGTAGGGTTTATCCCGGGTTTATCTTCGGCAGTTATTGAGTAAAATAAAAAAAAATTGCATATATATAACTAGTCAAGACAATGGTAATATATGTTATATTTTTGGAATCAGAAAAAAAAGATTATCGAAATTTTAGGGTGTTCCATTAAAAAAAAGACCTCATGCCATCATGCTGGTAACGGGTGATTTTTTAAAAAAAGTAAAACTGTAATCGAAATCTTCATAATTTCGTGAGTAATTGACTTTTTTGTTTATCTTTTTGTGACGAATAATACAAAAGTTTGCCCAAAATAAACTTTATAAACAGTCACCCTGTACAGATAGTAGGTTTTTCCAATATTTTTCGACTTTGTTTTTTATAGAGTGTTTTTTTTCTAAAATTAAAAAAAAAACTGTCAAAACCAATCGAAATACACTTTCATATAAAACCTCATATAAAACACATCCAATATGAGAGCTTTCATATATATTTAGGGGGAATTTTCCCGTTTTTCTTCAGGTAAAAATGATTTATATTGAGGGGTTGCCTATGCTATATAAAATATTTTTTAAATCTCCAGAGAAAAGTAAGAAAAGACTTTCGAATACACATATGTAAGTGTAATAAATATGATATACTTACCTACTCTTTGAAATTGAGCTCTTTATGCCATTTTACAAGTATTAAAAAATATTACGTACTATTATTTATTTACAAAGGGAGAAAAGTGCGGAGCGGAGGGCATTAACATTGAGAGGAGAAAATACACCTTACTCTAGACCAGCGGTTCCCAACTTTTCGTGACCAAGGGCCACTACTTAGGGATATTTTGGAACGCTTATTTGAAACTTCGTAGTGGTTGTAGTAATTACTGCGTCTGCGCAATAGCTAAACGTTATTCCGTTGTGGTAGTTAACCACTACCACTGCCGTAAGCTACGAATCTATTTCGTTGTGGTTGTGGTTATTTTTCTGGTTAATTTTAGAGAATTTTGGCTTAATTAATTTTAAAAATAATAAAATATTACAAGGTTCCAATATACAAAAAAAACTTATTTTGTAAAATGAAACCAAATTTTTATTTTTCCTCATCTTTAAATTTTTTTACAAGTGACAGTTTTTAATGTGTTCCAAAAACCACAGCGGCTGTCAAAATTTTAAGCGTTCCAAAATATCCCTATTATCTTCTTGTTAGTAGGGACCCCAAGGTTCAAACCTAGAAGAAACATCAATTGTTCTTGGTTTTATCGGTGATTCTTACGAAACCTCCCTCCCCCCTTTTGATATTTTTTTTTCTAAACTTGACCCACTCTTTTATTTTGTTTTGATTCTTTATAATTAAGTAGATATCAGAGCTCAAGTTCCAGATTTTTAGCCTTCAATCGTCAAAAAAGACCTAATAGTCCACTGAAATTAGCGTTTTACCTTGAACAAATTGCAACACGAGCGGTTTTAACATTATTCAGCTTAGATTTGCCTACTTTTCAACATATCTAAAATCGGACAAAGTCGGACATGCGGAACATTCTCATTTTTTAATTTTTTTCAAAATGGAGATAGCGTATACCCGCACTAACAACACAAAACTAAAGCAAATGGTAAATAAAACACGTGCGTTACCTTTGACTAGAGAAGAAGAGCTTATATCCAGCAGGAAACTGGACTCGAGCGTATGTTACAAAGAAATTGAAGGTACTGTTTAGAGAAAATAGCACATGTGCAAATTTCTAGGTATCCGGGTGTCCCAAGGTGAGTAACCTATTAGAATATTTTGGACACTATACAATGGAAACTTTTTAGTCTTTCTATTCTACCATAAGACCATGTAAACCATCTTTATGCTTATTTTAAATTGAACACCCTGTATATTTAAAAATTTTTGGATTCTACAAAATATTTGGTACATTTTGTGTATAATGTCCTATACCTATGTTCAACTGTTTTTAAAATATTGACAGGTGAAAATTGACATTTTTTAACTTTGACACACCTGTCAATATTTTAAAAACAGTTGAACATAGGTATGGGATAAAAGATCAAAAGATCTTGGGTGGAAATAACGAAAATTCAAACTTGGATGAGTATTCCACAAGGAACACACAAAAGATCAAAGCGAAAAGAGAAATGAATAAACGATGTTTCGCCCTGGGTAACCAGCGTGGGCTCATCAGTAGTTTCACTGGTCACCCTCCACTATACATCATTAAACACCATCATACACTTAGATTTCCAACTTTGAACCACTCACAAATGGGTATCGTTTCGCACTGGTACTTACTTATCCAAGTTACCTAATACGAATTCGTCCTGGCGTGTTAATATTTCCAGTAGGATTATGCTCCTAAGGCAATTAAAACAAAGAAGAAGTTAAAAAAACCTCCAAATCAGTTACTTCAACCGAAAAGAAACTAAAAAACAAAAGATCAAAAGATCTTGGGTGGCAATAACGAAAATTCAAACTTGGATGAGTATTCCACAAGGAACACACAAAAGATCAAAGCGAAAAGAGAAATGAATAAACGATGTTTCGCCCTGGGTAACCAGCGTGGGCTCATCAGTAGTTTCACTGGTCACCCTCCACTATACATCATTAAACACCATCATACACTTAGATTTCCAACCTTGAACCACTCACAAATAGGTATCGTTCCGCACTGGTGATTACTTATCCAAGTTACCTAATACGAATTCGTCCTGGCGTGTTAATATTTCCAGTAGGATTATGCTCCTAAGGCAATTAAAACAAAGAAGAAGTTAAAAAACCTCCAAATCAGTTACTTCAACCGAAAAGAAACTAAAAAACAAAAGATCAAAAGATCTTGGGTGGCAATAACGAAAATTCAAACTTGGATGAGTATTCCACAAGGAACACACAAAAGATCAAAGCGAAAAGAGAAATGATGTGGAGGGTGACCAGTGAAACTACTGATGAGCCCACGCTGGTTACCCAGGGCGAAACATCGTTTATTCATTTCTCTTTTCGCTTTGATCTTTTGTGTGTTCCTTGTGGAATACTCATCCAAGTTTGAATTTTCGTTATTTCCACCCAAGATCTTTTGATCTTTTGTTTTTTAGTTTCTTTTCGGTTGAAGTAACTGATTTGGAGGTTTTTTAACTTCTTCTTTGTTTTAATTGCCTTAGGAGCATAATCCTACTGGAAATATTAACACGCCAGGACGAATTCGTATTAGGTAACTTGGATAAGTAAGTACCAGTGCGGAACGATACCTATTTGTGAGTGGTTCAAGGTTGGAAATCTAAGTGTATGATGGTGTTTAATGATGTATAGGGGAGGGTGACCAGTGAAACTACTGATGAGCCCACGCTGGTTACCTAGGGCGAAACATCGTTTATTCATTTCTTTTTCGCTTTGATCTTTTGTGTTTTCCTTGTGGAATACTTATCCAAGTTTGAATTTTCGTTATTTCCACCCAAGATCTTTTGATCTTTTGTTTTTTAGTTTCTTTTTGGTTGAAGTAACTGATTTGGAGGTTTTTAACTTCTTCTTTGTTATAGGTATGGGATATTATACATAAAATGTACCTAAAATATTTTGTAGAATATAAAAATGCAAAAATATACAGGGTGTTCAATTTAAAATAAGTTTTCCTGCAAATCGCAACACTGCAAATATGACAGTATTTCATAAAGATAGATTACATGGACTTGTTAGAATAGAAAGTTTCCATTGGATAGTTTCCAAAATATTCTTACTCCCCTTGGGACACTCTGTATATGCTATTCTTTTTTAGTATTATCAGCGTGCCCACAATCTGGAAAAACCTGGAAAGTCAGGGAAAAGTCAGGGAATTTGAAAAGGGTCAGGGAAAGTTTCGATGAGTCAGGGAATTTTCCCCAATGAGGGTAATTTGCGAGGATTTTTCATAGTGCTCTAGTGAATAAACTATTGTATGTAACACTGTCTTTTTTATTTCAGGAAAAAATCAAACATGAAAATATATCTTATTTTTACGTTTGCTTCCTACTTATTCAGAAGCAAAGTGTTCAAAAAGCTTGGCTATTTTTGTCGCAAATATTTGTCATTTTTAGTATACTATTTTATCAAAAACTTAACAAGCTTTTTCACCTACTTCTACTTTGTTCCTTATTGACACTAGGTTTGTATAGTTTGTTTAGTTTTTTGTTTACTTCTTACATGTCGCTTTTTAAAAGTTAATACAAATAAATAAACTCAAAAAAGAGGAAAGAAATATCTAGGTTTGTGAATGGTCAGCTAAGGGGTGGAGGACGCTGATTTTCTTTCTTCTTTTTTAATAAATACGCACCTAATATGAGTTAATAAGTGAAAGTTTGAGTAAAATCACTTGAATTTTATAGTAAAATCAAAATTCTAAAAAAGTTGTTTTGTTGAGACTGCTAAAAATATCAGTCAGGGAGTTTTTTTAATATGGTCAGGGAAAGTCAGGGAAAAGTTAGGGATTTTTTTTCGAAAAATCTGTGGACTCCCTGATTACGAAAGGAAAAGTGTATTATATGCTATAAATTTTTAACCCAAACCTTTTTTAAAATGTGTATTGGGTCCAAGTAGTTACGAAAATGAAAAAAAGTCAATTTCGAAAAAAAGTGTAGTTATGCTCTTCTTTCTTAGAAGGGCAGAATAGCCTCCATACTATGTATGGACGGCTAAAACTATTATAAAACTTATCTTAAACTTTTCACTTCAAATCGCGCCGCAGGCAAATTTTCACAAAAATTCGGGTGGGTAGTCGCAAAGATTTTATGTTTTATTATAAGTTGGGTTTTTTCGAGTAAAAGTATGAAGAGGTCAAAGACATTCTGGATGAGTTAACTCCACTAAATGTAACATTTGTTGGAAAAATACATCCTGCTTAAATTGGTCATAAATTTTTCGCACTAAAGCCTCCATTCTGACTCGAATGTCGGTTTTCGAAAAACGTAAATAAAAGCCCGAATTAAAAATCAATACGCTATTTTTATCGTATTTTTTTGGATCCTACCAATGTCGGGGGCATTTAAAAAACAAACGAGCCTCTCTGCATTTTCTTTTTTGTGCGCGGTGTCGTTTTTTTGTGGGACTTTTTGCGAGAAGTTAAAGCTCGACATCAGGTGGATATCACAGATAACATGGTTAATAAATTGTTAATAGCAAATAAATATTGAGAGAGATGTATGATTCGGGTCAGTCCATATCAAGTCAACCAGGGTATTTTACCACACCATCTCCGATGTTGATGATTTTTAGTATACATGTTTTTCTTACCAAAAAACTGGAAAATCCAAAATTTCAGACTTTTTTGACCAGTTGTTTATTTTGAATTAATTTTTGAAAATCGAAAAAGTCACTTATTTGTCCTTAACATGTGCGCACAAAATTAGGAATATCCAAAGAACCACTTATAATAGAAAAGTAGGTGAAGGTTCATTTTAAAGCTCTTATAAAGACCTTTCATATGAGAATATTGCATAACATATATTGAAAAAAAAAATAAAAAAAAAATTTTTTGATTTTTTTTTTTGAAAAATTTCAAAAAGGCCATTTTTAATTTTTTTCAAAAAATTATATTATTTTCTTTAAAGTGTTATTAAACTATTCACAAAATTTTGAGATGGACAAATCATGGGTTCAATGTGAAAAAATTTATTAAAAATGTCACATGCATGAAAAATCGCCTATAAAATGTACTTAATATTTTTGATATTTTTTTTGACATTGAACCCATCATTTCTCCATCATAAAATTTTGTGGATAATTAAGTAACACTTTGACCAAAATTATATATTTTTTTCAAAAAAATTAAAAGTGGCCTTTTTGAATTTTTCAATTTTTTTTTTCAATTTTTTATTTCCAATTTTTTTTTTGTTAAAATTATGTTGTGATATTTCATAAAAAAGAGCTTCAAAATGACTTTAAAATGAGCCATTTATTACTTTCCTAGTGTAAGTGGTTCTCGAGATATTGCTAGCTTTGTACATTCTTGTTAAGGTCAAAATGCTGACTTTTTTATTTTGAAAAATTAAAAAAAAAACTACGAATCAAAAAAATCTAAAAATTTGCATTTTCAACTTTTATGGTAAGAAGAAAATATATACCAAAAATCATCAAAATTGGAATTGGTCGCGTAAAATTTTTGTGATTTTTTGGTTGATTTGATATGGAATGACCCTAGGGTCAGTCCATATCAAGTCAACCAGGGTATTTTACCACACCATCTCTGATGTTGATGATTTTTAGTATACATGTTTTTCTTACCAAAAAACTGGAAAATCCAAAATTTCAGACTTTTTTGACCAGTTGTTTATTTTGAATTAATTTTTGAAAATCGAAAAAGTCACTTATTTGTCCTTAACATGTGCGCACAAAATTAGGAATATCCAAAGAACCACCTATAATAGAAAAGTAGGTGAAGGTTCATTTTAAAGCTCTTATAAAGACCTTTCATATGAGAATATTGCATAACATATATTGAAAAAAAAAAAAAAAAAAAATTTTTGATTTTTTTTTTGAAAAATTTCAAAAAGGCCATTTTTAATTTTTTTCAAAAAATTATATTATTTTCTTTAAAGTGTTATTAAACTATTCACAAAATTTTGAGATGGACAAATCATGGGTTCAATGTGAAAAAATTTATTAAAAATGTCACATGCATGAAAAATCGCCTATAAAATGTACTTAATATTTTTGATATTTTTTTTGACATTGAACCCATCATTTCTCCATCATAAAATTTTGTGGATAATTAAGTAACACTTTGACCAAAATTATATATTTTTTTCAAAAAAATTAAAAATGGCCTTTTTGAATTTTTCAATTTTTTTTTTCAATTTTTTATTTCCAATTTTTTTTTTGTTAAAATTATGTTGTGATATTTCATAAAAAAGAGCTTCAAAATGACTTTAAAATGAGCTATTTATTACTTTCCTAGTGTAAGTGGTTCTCGAGATATTGCTAGTTTTGTACATTCTTGTTAAGGTCAAAATGCTGACTTTTTTATTTTGAAAAATTAAAAAAAAAAAACTACGAATCAAAAAAATCTAAAAATTTGCATTTTCAACTTTTATGGTAAGAAGAAAATATATACCAAAAATCATCAAAATTGGAATTGGTCGCGTAAAATTTTTGTGATTTTTTGGTTGATTTGATATGGAATGACCCATTCGTGAACGATTTGTTCATTATGATCGAATCACTTGCGAGTATTGATCGAATCGATGATCGAATCATGTTTGCTCCATATAATTCCATCAGTCAAATGAGTCAAATGACCGACGAAGACCGAATGAATCAAACGCGTGAATAAAATCGGAATGGATCAAATGACTGACTGACCCACTGTGGCGATACACTGAATCAGTTGCTATACCTATAAACCGTGATTACCGTTTCGTTTTTTTGGGTATAGGTATTAAGTTAAGATTCCTTTTATACAATAAAAAATGCTCTGCTTTTTTTCACACCCCAATTGCAGAGTATTTCGTATTTAGCTGCATCCTGAATAGACCGTTTTTTTTGGTCACCATTTTCTTTAGTTTAATTTCAAATGATTCATTCAATGATCGATCGAAAAGATTCGATCATTCTAGACACGAATCACTGAACGATTCGTGCAGTACAAAATGTTGAGTTCTGGAGTTGATAAACTCGTGCGAAACTCCAGTCACCTCTCACTAAATCGTTTTTGATTTTATCAAAAAAGGTATTGGTAACGGTGGGGTGGGGTCTTGGGGGGGCGGGGGCTAATTACGCCCATTACCCTCCCCCCCCTTGTATACGCCGCACAGTGGATCGAGGTATAGGAAAACTTGGACATTCATTTTAAAATTTAATTACTTTTTTGTCCGTTGACTTTTAATTCTTTAATTTGGTTTGATAAAAAGGAAAAATTTTCTTTTTTTTACACAGTAACAAAATCTTCACCTGTCTTTGATAGTAAGTAATGTGGACAAAGCTCGTTTTATATAAGCGTAAGAAAATGTTTAAAGACTTTTATGGATATACAGGGTGAGTGTTTTTCGCCAGTTCCTAAAAAAATAAAAACAAACAATTTTCGCGTTAATCAGCTAACAATTTTAACGTTTGTTGCTTTACTCTAATAAATATCATAATTTAAAAGCGTTTTGGTATAGGGTGCTCCACTTAAATGATCTCAACTATTGTATCTATTTATATGTGAGGTAGAAAAAAGTTATGAATACAAAGCTTTTACAACTTCTAGGAAGCCTTAAAAATATTTATCTCAAAAAGGCAAGTGTCATTCTAAATCTTAAAAATGTATAACTTACAACTTTGTGGGTTTTAATTATAGGTCATGTTTTTCGCTTTCTTTACAAAACGGTTAAATCATATTGGACTAAACTTTTTTGCATTGCATGTGTAATTAAAATGCTTTAAATTGCAAATCATAAGCTAAAAAAGCTAAGCTAAAAAACTGGGTGGGGAGAGATCCAGTAAAGGTAGAGAAAATACAATTTTTGTTCAAATAATTACGTTCTTCCCTTGCTTTAAAGGTTTTTGTTAAAAATAATGATTTATGGCGGGTAGTTGACTGAAGGAGGTGGGTGTATAAACCCCCAAAGTAGAATATATAACTTTTTAAATATTTAATTAAATTTTAGTTAAAAATTTTATTTTTTTTCTAAATAATTATGTTTTAAACCAATTTACACACGTAAGTAGACTTGCACCCTTAATTTATTACACGATTATTTCGAGGGGTCGCAGGTGATCGCAGCCAATCTTTATGGATTTTATTTAGACAAGGTGTGGTCTCATAAAAATATGTTTCCAGCCAGGTCTTTTGAGGTCTTTTTTTTAAAAGTCAAAAAAACTTAATAATTTGCAAATAACAAATCATTGATAAAAGAAATTAGTACTTCAGAATTAAAAGACACTTTCGAAAAACGAATACACCAGAACATACCCAGAACATATGTTTTTGATACACCACAAAGCGGGAATCATAAGCTTGGTACAAATTATTTTTTTGATAAACTGAATAACGGTAAATATTTTGTCGTATTGGACTAATATTGATTTTAACTCATAAATATATTATTTTTGTCTACAGTATAGACAACCAAAAGCGTTATATGGTGTTTTCTAAAAAGAACAATATGTTTGCAATACAAAATATAATATTGGTTACATAAAATCATACTTTTCAAAAATCGTCAATGTCCGTCCATTTACATTGCCCCGATCCACTGTGCGTCGGTATTCACGGAGATCTTTAATTGATAAAATCAAAAAGGATTTAGTGAGAGACTCCCCCAAGACTCCACCCCACCGTTACCATTACCTTTTTTGAGGCAAGGCTCGCTTCCGATCTTTTGTTTTTATATATTATCTAGTATACAGGGTTCCTAAGATTTTCCTTAGGGATAGGATTTCAATAAATCAAACAGAAATGGCATAGAAAGTTCTGCGCGCACAAAAGAAACAGGTATATTGAGCAATGGTGCCAGTTTGTTATTGTCTCCGGACTGCTTTCATGAGAAAAAATTGTCGCCACTCTTTCATTGTGAGCATAAATCATAGTTGCAATAATAATCGTTGACAAGATGTCTGCAAATTCCGCTAGATGGCGGCCACACCATGAGATGATCGAGGAAAAACTAATTAAAAATTAGATGTTTTCAGGTCCAAACCACAGTTTTTTCTTGATTAAAGGAGGCGGCAGGGTCCATTATTTACGATACTGAGCGATAAACTCGTGAGGTTGTTAACATTAGAAAGAAATATCTTCGCTTTTAATTAATTTTCTTTCCATTCTGTTCTACTAGTGACATCTATCCGGAAACGGCCAAACCATGCAGCTAGCACTAGCAGCCAAAGAAATCAATAAACGGCGCTGTTTTTCCTGCAGAGCTTTTTGCTTGCGATATTATTGATTTTAAATAAAGCTGGCCCTACACTACATTTGATATTTTCGAGGTGTTTTATGACATGATCTCGAAACATGTAGCGAACCAATTCTTCAAAACTAGCGGGAGGGTAAAAGTGAAAAATAAGGGGCTGCCAATATTTGTAACACCCAAAAAGGGGTGAAAAGATTTATTTTGCTCTGTTTCTTTACAAAAAAACGTTTTTTTTACGAAAAACATGAGCTCTACCGCTTTTTTTATTTCTTTCTTCAACTTTCTCGAAATTTTCGTCATACCGTAGAAAAAAATTATTTCCCCCATGGTCATACTCTACTTTTATTCGAAAAAATTTAGAAACAGAGACGGGATCAGTTTTCCTAAAACGGGGGATCTTGGTTTCGAGTGAGAAGATAAAAGGCGCCGCAGGCAAAAAATTTTCAATTAAATTAGTCGAACGCAAAAATGTTAGAAAAACAAAGCACGAAATAAAAATGGCGCAGTTTACAATTTTTTTTCAAAAATGACGTAATTTCGGGAACGCAAAGAAATAGGTCTAAAGAGTATAATTTTTAAGAAAAAAATATCAACTTTCTCGCCCTCCTCCACTGGGACTTCAGGGGCAGTGCACAAATTACGTAATGGTCATAGGGGGGAGGGGGGTTACAAAACGTTACGTAGAGGGGAGGGGGGTTTTCGACAGCGTTTGCATTTGTGTGAAACTAAGAAAATTTGGAATGAAAATAAGTGAAAAGTTTTTTTTTTTTGGGGGGGGGGGTAGTGGTCTTGGAATCGTTACGTAATATTAGGGGAGTGGCGTGCCAAACCGTTACAAAACATTACATAGGGAGGGGGTCAAAAATTGGTAAAATCACCGTTACGTAATTTGTGCACGGCCAACATCTGACTGTTCCTCCTTTTTGATTTCGAATCAAAGTGCAAAACCCGGGTTGGACGTTCGAAGGCGTCAACCCGTCCTATTTGCTTCATAAAGTTTATAAGAAATATCTCAGTCGATTTCTTCGGCCGTGTATGAACGCTTTAGGTTAGGCATTTGCATGTATCTCAGTCCCCAGCCTGTAAACAGTGCGTAAGGACAATGGTTACAAAATGAAAGGCCGAAAAATATTTTTTTTTACGATATCTTTCATCAGTTTGGTATTAAAGTCGAGCAAAAACAATTTTTATTCCAGTCCTAAAGGTATGCAAATGGAAAACATTAGAAAACAACAACCTGGAATGGATTTACTACGTGTAAGATGTAGTGACAACATCGCTCCATGCCCATCCTTTTCTGCCTAATGTGCTTTTTTTTTTGTCTGCGTCTTATACACGGCTGCTTGGCCCCCTAAGGATTTGCTTAGGAACCCTGTATAGTCCAATTTTTTGATGAATGGACTGACGTCATTTTTGCCTCTGAAAACATATTTCTTTGTTGTCAACAGATAATTTGTTGTTGTCAATTTGAAGTAACAGTTGAAACAATCAACGACGTGACTTTTTTTTACATATTTATTGTCGCTGTCTAAAACAATGTATCAAATTGAGATCCGAAAACATTACGTCAGTCCGCTCATTATTTTTGAAAACCGAAATTCGTAAAACAAATTGTTTATCAGAAAATTTTTGCTAAATTGATTGCTCGTTCGCCAATAATACATGAACCAGAGGCGTACACGCAGGTGGCGCGGCGTTTCGATGCATTTGTCGCTGCTACCCGCGCATACTTTTACGGGTAGCGTTCAATAGAGTGACATCTATACACAAAGTATGGAACACCACCTGTGAATACTTTTAGCCAAGTGTGCGCACATAGAACGACAAATGTATAGAAACGCCGCGCCCCGCTGCGCCACCTGCGTGTACGCCTCCGGTTCATGTATTATTGGTGAATGCACAATCAAGCTAGCAAAAATGTTCTGATAAATAACGGGTTAAAGAGATAAGTTTCAGATAAAAATTTGGGTTAACAAATTGCAGTTTTTATGGTGAATCATTCTTACGATGAAAACTTTTATTAAATACGGTCTGATAAATTCCTGGTTTGCTAAACATCATTTGATTTTAAGTTGCATTCTCTCTGTCCGGTTGAATGTTGTCATACATCTTTTTTGGGGCATCGCGCTATATGGTTTCGGAAAAAAATCGGACGTCGGCATAGCGCGCTAAGCCTGCTCATCCCTTTGTCGATGGGGTTATTTATTTTGCCCTCTATTTTGCCGGCGGGGATCGAGACGGGGATGCATTTTGTCGTCGTGAATTACTACGCTAATGCAAAAAATCCACGGAAAAAATCGAGGAAAAAAGCCTGGTTAATTGATGGTATTAAAAGATGGAAGAGGTGGGGCAAGGAACCACCTGATAGGAGAGTGTGACGGCGAGTTCATTCATCAGATTTTTTTCACCCATGTCATCGGTTTTTTTTTGACAAATGACGTATGAAGTTAATCTGACATTCCATGGCGTTAACCTCGATGAGCCATCGAAAATTAAAAAAAGCGATAAAATTCAGTCAGGATTTAGGTGAAGGTCCTGTATACAATTTTTGACACTAATTCTTTTATCAGAGGTGAAAAAACTAGAAAGGGAGGGCAATATGAGTAGCCCGCCTCTGGTAAAACAACAACTGTCAAATGTATAGAGGGCCTCTAAATTTAGCCATGGCCTTTGAGGAAAAATCCCATATACTACAATGAAGACAAATAAAAAAATTCTCATAGGGCTTTAGGAGGATATGACAAGGATGAAACTTATACCCATTTTATACCAGCTCTAATCGAAGATTTATCTATTTCCTTAGTCCTCGAGAAATGTCTTCCAAATAGTTTTAACAAAACTTCTTGTCAAGCAATTGTTATTAAAAAAACATCAAATAAATTTTAAAAAATAACAACAAAAAACAGCTGATTAAATGGCATTAGTGACATTTATCGGGAAGGCTCACCGGTCCTCAGAGTCGTTGAGCATCGATGCCATCAATTGGCGAATTTAGCGAAATTTAAGAACCCGATGAATGTCACCAAGAATCAGATGAATTTACAAACTGGATTGTTTTCATCGGTGAGCTCATCCGTGAATTTACAAACTCGCCCTGAGGCAACACCTTTCTCAACTAAAAAGCCAGTTAACTCATTTTCGTTTTAGTATCCTTTGGCCTATGATCGGTGCCATATTGACACCAAACTGACAGATTATCCATGTTTAACTTGTCAATTTGGTTATAAAAATGGCCGATACAATAGGCTAAAGGGCACTGAGGCGGTAGGAGTTACTTGGCTTTTTAGTTGAGAACGGTGTTGCCTGAGGCATAATACCATATCATGTTGTCGCAAAATGTGTAACCAAAATAACTTTGAAAAACAAAGAAGAAAATTCAAAATCGCGGTTGGCTTTGGAACTGCGCATGCACCAACAAAGCCATGCCAGTGTCGTAGAGACCCTACGGTAATATGACAAAATATTAATTTGAGTGACAGTGACTACGACTCATCTGTCCGAAAACTTTGTTTTATTTGTTATATTATGGTTAAAACATCTCCAACCTCGTCTCCAACCGCAAGCTTAACCTTACTCGAGGGTTTCAATCCAGAAGGTGAACCCGTTACACGAGGACATGGCGCCCAAGTATATACCGAACCTGAGAAAACTTAAAAGCTTAAAATCGTCGAAAAGTTTACATTTTTGAAGAGGTGTGGTTTTGCCATTTTGTTTATGTTATTGTGGTGTTTTCGTTTTTTAATATTTAGTGGCGATATTTTCTGTGATTGCGTGCGTCATTTAAATAAATAATTATTGACCCTTAACCCACAAAATGTGTCACTTACAAAATCCAGGGCACGGAATTCCTACAAGAGTACATGTATGCCCAACTTTTATGCAAAAATTAAATAATACTCACCAATTAAGCTCCAAATATCCTGCTTTTTGTTTTCTAATCTTGTTTTGTCCATATTTAAATCTAGGAGAATCCAATTTTCTATTGATACAAAATTATGGGAAACATTAGACAATACTTTTTTTACGGTAGTGTCCACTCTTTTAATAAATTTCCCAGAAGTTAACAAAAATATTAAACATAAGCGTAAATTTTCGCTGTCAGATGGTTGTCAGTTGCTTTCACTACTGACGCAATCGACGCGCTTGCCCGGTAGACTCCGCGTCTCTGGATTATTTCCAGGCTTGATTGGGAGAGTTATTATCGGTATACGCATTTTTCTCGGGAAATAAATCGGCAGGGCCGTTTGTCATCTCATAGTTATATGCATAATACACTTCATTCCAAATTCATTTTGACCAACTTTTTACCAATGCCAAATCCTATTTAGTTTCTGTGTTTAAATGCCAGCCGCCATATTGAAATTGGTCCGGAGAGAATTTGAAATAAATAGCATGCTAAAAGACGAAG
This sequence comes from Oxystoma pomonae, assembly GCA_963921995.1. Lineage (NCBI taxonomy): Eukaryota > Metazoa > Arthropoda > Insecta > Coleoptera > Brentidae > Oxystoma > Oxystoma pomonae. Next base: position 21,949,434 of record OY998164.1, on the reverse strand, counting down.
ATCGCCTAACTAAGATGGGCTGAAATGCTGGACTTCGCGAGGAAATTCGTAAAGAAAATTGTCAGAGAGCTGGCATGCAGCAGGAGTTGGAGGATAAGGGTGAGACACGGGGATTGGCAGAAAGGGTCTAAGCAACCCCTCTACACTACTATAATTAATATACAGTAATACTTCAATCATAATTTTGCAGCTATTAGTGGCATATCGTGGGTAAGGTCATGAAATTTAATTAATAATAATAATAATGATTTTATTGCCACAAATACCACATCATATACTGTAGAACAAAAAAAATTCAACCATGTGTATGGATGATTATTTGAATGAAAATTATTTGTGTGTATACCTTATCTCAAAGAAATATGTGATAAATTTTTTGTCTTCTAGTCTTTCCTTTTTTCACAAATTTTTTCTATTATTTTTTTTTGAAAATTTTAAATCATTTTTCTCGTAGTTTTTGGTCTTTTTAGATTGCTTACAGTTTACTTAAAAAAGAAAAATACCAAGAGTTCGCGGTCGCCAACAATTTCATCATTTAAACGACTTCGATAAAGGATGCATCGTGGGCATGAAAGACGCTGGTTTTGGGTTACGGGAAATTGTAAGGGTTAATGCCAATTTATCATCAGGGTTAAGGTTTGGAGAAGGTGGTCCAATGACGAGACTTATGTGCGGCTTCTGGACGCCCTAAAATATTACAAGGTCGTGATTTACGGCATCTCAGACTTCTTGCTCTCAGAAATCGAGGGCTTACCGTCCACTTTTGGTGCTACCTTTGACCCCATAACGTAAGTCTCGCCGCTTGGAGTGGTGCAGAGCTCGGTAAAATTTTAATAAAGAATGGAATACCATAAGCTTCAGCGGCGAATCCAGGTTTTGTTTAGGCGGCCATGATGGAGGGTTAGGCGATTTCGCGATGAGAGACGAAATGTAGACTTTGCTGTTGAACGTGATACAGCAAGACAGCAAAGTATCATGGCATGGGGTGCTATATGTTTAGGAAGCAGATCACCTCTAGTACTCATCAATGACAATCTGACTGCTCGGCGATATATCGATGAAGTGCTGCAGCCAGTTTTATACAGGGTTCCTAAGCAAATCCTTAGGGGGCCAAGCAGCCGTGTATAAGACGTAGACAAACGGAAAAGCACATTAGGCAGAAAAGGATGGGCATGGGGCGATGTTGTCACTACATCTTACACGTAGTAAATCCATTCCAGGTTGTTGTTTTCTAATGTTTTCCATTTTCATACCTTTAGGACTGGAAAAAAAATTGTTTTTGCTCGACTTTAATACCAAACTGATGAAAGATATCGTAAAAAAAATATTTTTCGGCTTTTAATTTTTTAACCATTGTCCTTACGCACTGTTTACAGGCTGGGGACTGACTGAGATACACGGCCGGAGAAATCGACTGAGATATTTCCGTAGGAACTTTATCAAGCAAATAGGACGGTTTGACGCCTTCGAACGTCCAACCCGGGTTTTGCACTTTGATTCGAAATCAAAAAGGAGGATGTGGGGCCGTGCACAAATTACGTAACGGTGATTTTACCAATTTTTGACCCCCTCCCTATGTAATGTTTTGTAACGGTTTGGCACGCCACTCCCCTAATATTACGTAACAATTTCAAGACCACTACCCCCCCCCCCAAAAAAAAAAACTTTTCACTTATTTTCATTCCAAATTTTCTTAGTTTCACACAAATGTCAACGCTGTCGAAAACCCCCCCTCCCCCCTACGTAACGTTTTGTAATCCCCCTCCCCCCTATGACCATTACGTAATTTGTGCACGGCCCCTGTAGTCCCAGTGGAGGAGGGCGAGAAAATTGATATTTTTTTCTTAAAAATTATACTGTTTAGACCTATTTCTTTGCGTTCCCGAAATTACGTAATTTTTGAAAAAAAATTGTAAGCGGCGCCATTTTTATTTCGTGCTTTGTTTTTCTAACATTTTTGCGTTCGGCTAATTTAATTGAAAAATTTTTGCCTGCGGCGGCCTTTATCTTCTCACTCGAAACCAAGATCCCCGTTTTAGGAAAACTGATCCCGTCTCTGTTTCTAAATTTTTTCGAATAAAAGTAGAGTATGACCATGGGGGAAATAATTTTTTTCTACGGTATGACGGAAATTTCGAGAAAGTTGAAGAAAAAAACAAAAAAAGTGGCAGAGCTCAAGTTTTTCGTAAAAAAAACGTTTTTTCTAAAGAAACAGAGCAAAATAAAGCTTTTCACCCCTTTTTGGGTGTTACAAATATTGGCAGCCCCTTATTTTTCGCTTTTACCCTCCCGCTAGTTTTAAAGAATTGGTTCGCTACATGTTTCGAGGTCATGTCATAAAACACCTCGAAAATATCAAATGTAATGTAGGGCCAGCTTTATTTAAAATCAATAATATCGCAAGCAAAAAGCTCTGCAGGGAAAACAGCGCCGTTTATTGATTTCTTTGGCTGCTAGTGCTAGCTGCATGGTTTGGCCGTTTCCGGATAGATGTCACTAGTAGAACAGAATGGAAATAAATTTAATTAAAAGCGAAGATATTTCTTTCTAATGTTAACAACCTCACGAGTTTATCGCTCAGTATCGTAAATAATGGACCCTGCCGCCTCCTTTAAGCAAGAAAAAGCTGTGGTTTGGACCTGAAAACATCTAATTTTTTCCTCGATCATCTCATGGTGTGGCCGCCATCTAGCGGAATTTGCAGACATCTTGTCAACGGTTATTATTGCAACTATGATTTATGCTCACAATGAAAGAGTGGCGACAATTTTTTCTCATGAAAGCAGTGCGGAGATAATAACAAACTGGCACCATTGCTCAATATATGCCATTTCTGTTTGATTTAATGAAATCCTATTCCTAAGGAAAATCTTAGGAACCCTGTATCCCTACCTACAAACTATCTCAAATGCGATCTTTCAACAAGATAATGCCAGACCGCATATTGCTCGTGAAACAATGGACTTCTTACATGAACTTGGCATAGAGACTTTGGAATGGCCAGCAAGATCGCCTACCGAACACGTATGGGATATGATAAGGCCCAATCTTAGTCGATTACCACGTCCCGTCCTCCTGGAAACTTAGATGAATTCAAGCATGCCGTAAGGAGGATTTGGATGAGTGTTCCTCAATATGATATAGACCATCTTATTTTGTCAATTCCCAATAGAACAAACGAGTGCATAAATAACCATGGAGGAGCCACTCATTATTAATTTTTTGATGATTATCATGGAGAAATCTTCTTGGAAATGAAATTACTTTAAAAATATTTGTCCTTTCTGGTGTTGCATTTTTTTTTGTTCTCCAGTATACAGACCGCTTCAAGCTACTGCGAACATAGGGCGGAAGAAGTCTAATATGCCAGTGGACGTACATGCAGAGACACCGCACGCCTATCAGTGAAGCAACCAACACTCAGGCTTCCGATCGCCATTCGCTGCCGTTCGCCGCCGTTCGCCTTGTATTTAGTACGCCTCTAACCACGGTGCTGTTTGGAGCGTAGTCAATGAAACCGGAATTTGGACAATAAATACGAAAATTTTTATAACGTAATTTTCTTATTTTTTGTCACTGATAAATAAGAGCGTTTTATTGTCAACTGCTTAGATTTATCAGTGACGACGTGTTACAATGAAAATAATAAGGATAAACAAAATAAAAGCACGTTCTCAAATTAAAATAATACATTCTAAAAACCAAAAAGATTCTCCCAGTCAAAAAAAAATTAAAGCAAATGTTCGAAAAGTCCTCCTTGCTCGGCTAGACAATATCCGAGCCTACTATAAAAGCCCCTTCTAACGTTTCCAAGCATTTTAGGGGTGATAATTTGAAAAGCTTCTTCAAAAATAGATAGAAGTCATTAGGAGCAAGATCGGGAGATCGAGCTGGCCATAAAATAGTTCCCCGTGTACTTATAACCCGATTAGGAAATACATTATCAAGATATTCCCTAACAAGGCCAACATTGTGAGCGGAACAACCATCTTGTTGAAACCATGTTTCACCAAATCTTACACCTAACAACTGCCTAGCAGTTGGAATAATGTGCTGCTGCAGTAGATCCAAGTATCTAGGACCATTCAAATTGCAATTGCCGTTAATAAAAAATGGCCCAATTACGTGTTCCCCTACAATACCCCCCCCAAACATTTAGTTTTTGGGGATACTGTGTTCTTACGTCAAAATATAAATGCAATATTTTCCCTCGACCAATATCGAACGTGTGTTGGGTTATGACGATTTGACCATTTGACCATCTGCACTTTTTCGGCAACTTCGTAGACATCCATTTTTAGTTTTAAAAATGTATTATTTCAATTAAGAACTTACCCATCTGTTTCTCGAGCAAGGCAGAAATAAAACAAAATAATGAAAACAAAATGAATTTCCAAAAGATAACACTAGCGTGCTTCGAATCCACCTCGGTCGTACGGCACGGAGAGTAAATTGGACTTGATTCCCCCTATGTTCGCAGTAGCTTGAAGCGGTCTGTATAATAATTATAACGTAACTTGTAACGTGATATAAAATAAAGAAAAAGTAAAAAAAAACAAGTTAACATTTAGAAAGAAAGTGTAGTAATAAATAAAAATTTTAAAAAAGAAACAATAAAAAGTGGCAAAGGTCAAAGTTCGCTCTACCTACTTATTCTCTTGTAGGAAGGCGCTCTTTCACTTAGGCCATGCCAAACAATTTCAGAAACATCTTTGACTTTTAATTACTTTCTCATGTGGTATGCTAAAAAAAATCATTGACGCAAATAATTAATTAGTACCATAAACCTTGCTATACTCAAAACACACAATGCAGGGAAATAAATCTCTCCGGCAAAATTCTTGGCAAAATATCAATCCATTGTTATTGTTACCTATTTCTTGAATTGCCAGTTGTGTATAGAAATACATATTTTTCATTTCAACTCTCAAAAGTTATTGGTAATTAAAAAGTTTATTGCCGTTTTTAAGTATTTTCTAAGCGCTTAAAATGGTTTCAACTTTCGCAACAATAGGTGTAGCAATAAAGTGAGGCCCGTAGTCGAGGTATAATTATTTTCTACTTCTGCTGCAAGCTTTGCGATTTTCTCTCTTTTTCCATGTGTTCTTTACAAAGTCTAGCAGGTTGAAACGAATATCTTAGTGGCTGAAGTGTCAGTGTAAGTTGTCTTAATCTGCATTCATTAATGAATGAATGAATTATAACCAATAGGTATTTCTGTCAGCAGTCCAGTGTCTTCGAGTTTTGTCGCACTATTAATAATTCCTCCATTGTCCTCAGAATAGATAGCACCATAGATCCACCGTGTGCAACATCCTGAGTTGACGCCCCCCCCAACTATCTATGCTAACTACTATAATTTTTTATATAGGTCTAAAAAATAGGTATACTAAAAGAAACTGCAGAAAAAATTTACTTACTATTGCAATAATAGGTAGACCACAAATTCGATTTTGTGTGATTGTGGTAGGTAGGTAAGCCTTAATCCGTTTTGGACTTTTCCTTGTTATTTCTAGTCTAAATTTGGAAACTCGTGAATTCTTTCCAGTTCTAGTATTAAATCTGAAGCCCTCATTACATTGAAACCTATGTTTATTATAAAATAGACTGGGGACAGTTAAAATTTTTAATTCTTTAAAATAAGACCTACAAGATTCGAGCTTTGGTAAGTTTAACATTATCCTAACTACTTTCTTTTGAGCAACAAAGGCGTCTAGGGCTTCCATTGATACTCCCCAAAGACATATACCATACCTAAGCCTTGACTCACACTGTGCATAGTATACTGTAGGTAACTGCTTAGTTAGTACTTAACGTAGGTTCCTCAACTGGTAAGATGCAGAATGAACCCTTGAAATTACTAATTGACAATGATCTTTCCAATTTTAGCACCATTTACTTCTAAATCAATCTGCTCTACGTTATTCTGATGCGTATGAAAACGCGTCATCGTCCTGCAGACCATCCCCAATATCAAATATGTAATACGGTACACCCACATCAACCTCAACAGTTTTGGAATTAGTCAGTCTATTTAAGTGGTGTTGAGCCAAAGCCAATTATTGAAAGTTTCTTGAATAGAATTTGATGGTTCAAATGCCCTGCTTAAGTCTAGAAAGGTCCCAGCAGGACATTCTCCCGCTTCAAAAAATTTTTAAATTTTCTCATAAAAAGAATATAATGCGGTTGAGGTTGATTTACCCTCACGAAAACCATGCTGACTTTTTAGAAAGTAAGTTGCACCAGTTTTTGTCTTAGAGAGTCTGTACGCATAAGATACCTTGTATTGTAATCATGGAACTCACTATGTTTAATGTGCTGGTGATAGTTCGCATGCACGAACTCCAGGCATTACAGAATGTATATCAAGGGTATAGAGTTCGTATTTATAGATTGATCATACAATCCTCTCGGTATGCTTTCCCGTGAAGCACTCTTATTGCATGCGAAACCCTGGACTAGATTGCGGCATGAAAGACTTGTTTTAGAAAAAGTTTAGAAGTTTCTTTTACCAAGCATGGTAACGCATATATGCTGAAAGGGATTTTGCTATGTGATCTGTGTTAAATTCCCAAGATGCTTTCGGGTCTAAATACACCCCCAAAAATCTTACGCATCCAGGGACCCGAAAAGAAAAAACCATTTTAAGTCTAATAATTATTCAGGGTTAATTAATTCTCGGCAAACCAGCGACCAGCCCTTGACTGTGTCCTCCAGGACATGAATCAGACTCATGATGTTTTTGTCTCTTCTACATGCCGTAGTATCATCGGCAAGGTGTAGGTAGATATTGGTATCCCCAGTTCATTAATATATAAGGAAAATGCTTGAATTCACGGATAGTGACAGATTGCTGCCACTTTTAATTTTCTAAATACCCGCGGAAAGCCGAAGGAAATACGAATTATTTTAACGGAAGCTCCCTAGTAGCACGAACCAAAAATAACCTAGTTTATTTTCTAGCAGCGCGCTACGTTCCTATACTTTTCTGACAACGGAAATATAGGGACATAAAATTCGGCCGTTTACCCGAAACGAAACTTTGGAAAACGTAATCGTTAAAATGTTTATGACCATTTCGAAAGCGTCCGCGTTTAACCATAACTTTTAATTATCTGAGCTCTCGTCGAAATTTTCGAATTTGACACGGAAAAACACGTGGAACACCTCAGCGATTATAGATTATATTATTTGTGTGACGTACAATTTTCTTATTACTTTGTGTGTCTGCATTGTTTTGTTATTTATTTTTAGTAGTTATTTTTTAAAACCTAACAGTGGGATTAACTAAGATCTAAAAGAGTATGGCCCACACTACAACTAGGTAGAATTTGTTGTTCGGAACAGGAACAGAGATATTTGCATTTAAAAATGATATTTTCTGAGAAGCACCCTTTACTACGTGGTAGAAACATTAATTTTTAAAAACCAAACTTTGACAACTTTGAAATGCTTGACACACGTAGACTTGCTTGGTAAATTATTTTAAAGGCGATTCCCAAAAAAATACTATTTAAAAAAATTATATTTGAAAGTTTGAGACAATGATGAATTTGAAATTAAATCTGGGTTTCGGACTTCCATGTTTTATATTTTATTATACACGACGTTTCGATCAGTACAATCTCTGATGCAAACTACAATCTATTCCTAAGGCTACGTACTTATATACTATGGGAAATCACTTAACCGTAAAGTTTAAGAAGTTGGCTCCGCCCAAGGAGGGGCTTTCAAATATTTGGAATGAAGTGGACAGAAGCAAAGGTTTTGCACAAAGAGTCACACTGGAACAAACGATAATTCTTCTCAGCTGACTTTGTTGGGGTGTTTTCAGTAAGCCAAGTGTTGAAATTCCAAATATTTGGAAGCCCCTCCTTGGGCGGAGCCAACTTCTTAAACTTCACGGTTGAGTGATTTCCCATAGTATATAAGTACGTAGCCTTAGGAATAGATTGTAGTTTGCACCTGAATACAATCAGAGATTGTACTGATAGAAACGTCGTGTATAAATAAAATATAGACAATGGAAGTCCGAAACACAGAGTTAATTTCTAATCATGTATAGTCGTGGAAATACCCCAAGTTCTTTTTTATTTTATGATTATGAAGAAAACAAAAAAATGGCAGCAACCAGATTTCAGTTATATGCCTGCATATCAAATTGACAAAAAAGTCTCAAAAAGGAACACATTTTGACAAGTGGTTAAAAAATTTATAGCAAAATGGAAAGGAGGATTTCTCATCAAGGAAACATGTTTATCTTAAACTCCAGTGCTTTCTTCTAACCAAGACAAAGAACTTCTAAAAAAGAAACCCTAGGGAAAAAGACGCATGACTTAACTGCAGAGACTTTAGGTATTTCAACGAAAACTGTATTAAGAACAATAAAAAAGCAGACTCTTTCCGAGTTTGAATTCAAAGCAACCCTTTCAGAAAAGATTACAGCAATCAAGGCCAAAGTGACACCCTTCTCATTTTAAGTACTTTAAGAGAAATAGTTTACAAGATTTACAGCGGGAAAAAGCATGTCTCCATGAAAAAACTCCACGAAATATTTTTGGAAGAAATGCCTCAGGTAAATTGCTCTATTAGATCCATAAATACCTGGATTCATAGGATTTAAGTTTAAAAAAAACTAGCAATAGCAATAGAAAGTACGATCCAAAGAAAAAGAAATTGGTTTGTACAAGCCAAAAGTTCTGGATGAAACGTGGGTTTTTAGCAAAGGCACTTTAGGAATTCATGGCAAGATGGGACTGCATCTACTCAATGCAAGAAAACCAGTTCTGTTCTGCAGTTTTTGTTAAAATTCCTAAAGTCTCTCCAGTTAATTCATGCGTGTTCTTTTGGGAGAATACAGATCTTTTAATAAAAAATTGTTTTTTTTCATGTATTTTAACGTCAATGTTAAAAAAACAATACATAAATTATTAATAAATATAGAATATTTCTTATGCCTATCTAATTTTATCCCAAATTTATTTGGAATCAGTTAAGTATTTTTTTGAAGGGCTCGAATATGGATGGAAGTAAAAATAACTAAATCTAAAAGTAAAGCTGCATCTGTTAGATTTGCCGTACTATAAAAAGTAAGCAGTTATACGCAAGAAAAATAAACTATGGGTTATTTCAATGTTGATGTGCATGGGCAAGAGTCTAAGGACACTAATCCTAGAGCAATCTCTAGCTTGCTCTAGGATTAGTGTGCTTTCAAGAGCCACGTCGTTTCAAAATTTCAGGCGAATCTTTATTTTGGTTTATCCTTCCAACAGAGAAGAAAGACGAGTCTGGGTCGCATTACGGCTTGCTTTTGACGGTGCGGCGACTCTGCATCCTAATAAAATACAAGATCTATAAATCATAACGAAACTATCTCTATAGGTGCTCAATTTATTCTTCCAAATTTTCTGGGACTCGCTCAATTTCGAGAAGACCTCCAAAATATTAAACTTAACTGCACTAACAGCTAAAGTTGGGCGATGCGACTTGATGTTCTGCGCCCGGCACTCAGTTTTTAAACAATATATTAAATGGTAACAACTACACATGAAAAATTATTTTTAAAAATTTTTCAAATAAAAATAATTAGTAAACAATGTAAAATTATATCTGTTTTTTTTAATTCAAAGTCAAACGTTTGAAAGCTCTGACACTTCAAAACTGAATAAAGAATACACCTGCGTTTTGTAACCAGAGTTACAGTCTGGTCAAATAAAAGGACTAGCCCCATCGACGTACTAACTAGCCCGATGCCTCCGATATTCGCGTTTTAGTGAGCTTTAAACGTATGTGGGGGCCATTTTGACAATTAACTAATGTAATATCATACGTGTAAAAGGGTACGAAAACGCAAGGTGTTGGCTGGCCTCCATGTCGGAGGTATCGACTAGCCCTACTTCCACGACTATAATAAGAATAATGATATCTAACCACTGTGCAAATCTTTCTAAGGAAATTTGAATCACCAATGTATTTAGACCTGTGCAGCTGTTGAAAAAAAATGTTAAAATAGTCGCTCTTTCTAAAGACATTATTTGGAGCTGAGCTTGAACTCATTTTAACGGGTAAAATGAGCATCTCCATACTGTTAGAGATCTCCTAAATTTCTTGAGCCGTTAGATCAACCTGAGGTGACCTGCCATTGTGCTTTATAAGCACTAAAAATCTTTGAGAGCTTATTTATTCTAAAGGCTGATTCAGAGTTCCCTAAGGTAAGCGGTATGAGGTATGCGGTAAGACGTAAGGAAAATTAAACCATCGCAAATGCATGCTCCTGTTCATAGTGTTCCATGAGCTGCAAGCGGTAAGAGCAGTAAAGGTTTGCTATTGTTTATTTTATATATAGGAAATAAATTTTAAAACCATTTTTTAAAAAACACCCATATAGAAAAGACATAAAGCTATTGATTATTTTGTATAATAATAGCAAAATACCACTGAACCACTACGTTTTTTCTCAGAATATATTATATTTTAGGAGAAAATGCCCTAACGGCACTGCCCTTGAATTCCCCGAGAAAAATGCGTACCGACAATAACTCTCCCTATCAAGTTAGCTTGGAAATAATACAGAAGCGAAGAGTCTACCGTGCAGGCGCATCGATTGCGTCAGTAGTGAAAGCAAGGCCATGTTTTTAAATTCATCGGTGGATTCACCGATGTCAACAAACGTGTTTCTAAAATATTTTGTGCCTATCGGCCCCGTTTCTAAAATTACCGATGGATCCATTAATCCACCGACCGATTGCGATCAGGTCCCACCGACTTAGAGTAAATATCTTAAAAACTATTGATTTGACCTTTTTAAAGATGTGTGACACAATATAGTTTGTTTACTTTTTTTTTTCTTAATTAAAAAATTTTTTTTTTTTGAAAAACCTCAAAAACACATTTTTTAATTTTTTTCAAAAAAATGTTTCTTTTTTTTTCAATGTTTTTTTAACATTTTTGGAAAATTTTAGGATGGAGAAATAATGGAGTCATACTTTAAAAAAATAATAAGATATTTAATACAAGGCTAATTTACCTAATATGGGTATAACAAAAAAATGAAAAGTAAGAATAATAGAAAATTTACAATAAAAAATATTTAGCAGTTAGCATATATGTCCTACCAGTGGCATTATTTGGGTTGACCCGTCTTAAAAGAGAATTTTTATCTATGACCAATATATCAGCTTTTGGCTTTGGAAAGTAAAAAGACGGAGAGGGACCATGAGGATGTAAAAAACTAACTTTTAATTCCCCGCTTTCTATATTTTTGCCAATGATACATCCCATCCACCAAAGACAGTCATAGTTTATGGTTACAAAACCGGAGTCGATGTTTTCAATCTAAAATTATTTCTATAAGAAGCATATGGCTTGATTCCTACCAAGATTCTAATAATACGTTTTTGTAAAATAAAAACGTCATTTATGTGACTACTATGGCCCCAAAGTAATATACCATATTTTAATTGAGAGTAAAACATACCATAATAAATTGATTTTAATGAACTGTGACCTCTAAGAATTTTACTTAAAACTCTAATAGCATAGCTTGCCGCTGATAGTTTTTTACATAGATCTCTGATGTATGAAAAAAAAATTAGGTCTTTATCAATAGTTACTCCCAATACCTTCGTGTGACTTTCAAAAGTTAATGTGTCTCCTTCGTAAGTAAGTTTTTTAGGGACATATATGTCCATGTTAGAGATAACAACTGCTTTTGTTTTTTCTGTGTTCATAATGAGTTGGTTGTTAACACAGTATTCAGACACTTTACCTAGTACGTCAAAATATTCCTCATGGATGTTCCCCTCCCGATAAACCGGCATCACTACGTTGGCATCATCTGCGTAATTGGCCAGAAGGTTTGGATTTTTGAAGACATGGTTTAGGTCATTAAGATAAATAACAAAGAGCAGAGGACCAAGAATACTTCCCTGCGGAATTCCTGTCATTATGACATTTGATTCTGACGTTATTTTATTGTTGTTCAAATTTATTGTAATTTTTTGTGGTCTTTCAGTCAGATACGAGCAAAATAAATCCAAAGCACTTCCTCTAACCCCGTACGCTTCTAATTTTTCTAAAAGAATTTCATGATTTATTGTATCAAATGCTTTTGATAAATCCAAAAAAAGTCCACAGGCCGCTCCCCTAGATTCAAAAGTCGAAATTATTGACTTGTTCAACTCTAAAAGAGCCGATTCTGTAGACCTTTTCGGGAGAAAGCCATGTTGAAAATCGTTTAAAAGTGAATTTGTCAGAAAAAAATCTAACAGCCTCTTATGTATTAATAACTCATAAATTTTTGCAAAGGATGAAATCAGACTTATAGGCCTGTAGGTGCCCCCATAAAGAATTTTTCACTTAAAACCAAAAATGGCAGAAAACCGGATACTAAATAATTACCCTAAAATTATTAGCAGAGCACAACACAACAACACACAAAAAAAAACTGTAGGTAGGTATTCGTTACTATTACTTACCCTGCTACAGGAGATGGTTGTTCATCCTGTTCCTTGTGTTCCTTGGAAAGTTTCATTCGACAATTGTCACAAATTTTCATGCCAGTCTCCACCCCTTTAAAGGAAGTCATCCAATTGGTGACATTCCGTAACTTTCCGGAATGTTTCTCCTGACTTAATGGATCACAACACCTCACAAAAAATTTTGTCTATTGTTTTGGCTTATTTTGTGCCATTTTACAACACACGACTCCGATAAATGTTTTAAATTAAAAAATAGCAATTTATCACATAAATCGCAGGTTTGCAATTAATTATTGTCAAAACTTTTCCTGTCTGAACCAGAAATGATACAAATAGGGGTAATAAAAAGTAATGGGAGGAGCTAAACATTTTGCAGGAATTAACATGTTTAAATGTATAATAGGTGGGTGAAAAGATCTTGGGTGGAGGGGAGGACAATTGAAGAAATACTCAAAATTTTTAGAAGTTTTAGATATAAAGAGTTTTTAGATATAAAGAGTAAATATATAGGTATTTATCAAAAAATGTATGGTTTTTTTCTGCAAGGTTTTTTATATTATTTAAAAAAAAATAGAACCAATAACTTCTCCATCCTGAAATTTTCCAAAAATATTAAAAAAATACTGAAAAAAAGTAGTATTTTTTTTGAAAAAAATTCAAAATGGTGTTCTCAAGATTTTTCAAAAAAAAAATATTAAAAAAAAAATAAAAACAAAATTGCATGGTGATACACATCGTTAAAAAGGTCTTTAAGAAAACCTTCAAAATAAGCTATAACTCGCTTCTATAGGAGCAATAGTTTTTGAGATATTGCTATTTTTATAAGTGCCTGTCAAGGGCATATTGGTCAATTTCTTTATTTTCAAAAATCAATAAAACAAAAACCGCTTATCCAAAAAATTTAATTTTTTGGATTTTTAAATTTTCGGATCAGAAGAATAAGTGTACCAAAAATCATCAAAATCGGAGATGGTCAAAACGAAAAGTGCCTTTTTTTTGGTTGATTTGATATGGTTTGACCCAAAAATATATTAAGATTATGTCAAATTTCATGTACACCGGGGCGTTTCTTTATTCGGCGTTTGATGGCCAATCTGACATTCATCGGTGATGACGTCACTATTCATCAGTCCATCAGCCGATGTCAACGAACTCGAAAAAGCGTTGATTTTAAAAACGTGCGGCAACTGGCAACCATCTGGCAGCGAAAATTTAGGTTATGTTTACTATTTTTGTTTGCTTTTGGAAAATTTATTAATAGAGTGGACACTACCGTAAAAAAATTAAAAATGTTCCGCAATTTCATATCAATAGAAAATTGGATTCCTCTAGACTTAAACATGGACAAAACAAAATTAGAAACCAAAGAGCAGGATCTTTGAGGCTTAATTGGTGAGTATAATTATAGAGTTTAGATCAATCTATGGCTTTCTCCAAAAAAAAACCTTGCTAGGTATTAATACGCAGTTTATTTTGGGAGGGAGGGTCTAACATGCAAAAAGATTCCAAAAAATTGTGTATAATAAATATGGCACATCAGACTACTAATAACAGAAAATAACGCCACAAAATTTTAAAACACTAAAATACCATAACAATAACATAAACAAAATGGCTAAACCACACCTCGTCAAAAATGTAAACTTTTCGACGATGCAAAAATTTTCAGAGAAAAAATTGTTGATGTTGTTTTTGTGCATTTTCCTGCTAGTTTCTTCATCAAATCGGATAAATTTTACTTTTAAACGACCCCAATTCGTTTAAAAAGCTCTAAAAGGGAAATTATATTGTAGTTCAGGTTCATTTAAAGTTACATAAGATCCTTCCAATTTATTTTTCATGGTAGTTTTCTTTGTTAGTGGATGCGCAGTAGATTTTTTGCCTTTTAGTGAAGGGGCATGTGTAAGTCCGTTGGATTTTGAATGACGGAGTTTTGTGACTATGTGGGATTGATAGCTCTTTAGTCACACAATCGAGTGTTACCGGGTGTTTTGTTCGCATCCGTGTAGAAGGGTTTGATATGACGTTATCTTTCAAGATGGCGGCCAAAAATCATAAAAAATACAACTTTCGCAACCGTTCCATATAATTTGAGAACAAGGATTCCAAAAAATTTGTTTTTTCTCTTCAAAAAAATCTTAATAATTCGAGGTTTTGTCAGTCTAACTTCAAATCTACCTCAAACTATTAGGCACGTATGCCAAATTCGATCCTTAGAGTTTGATGCAGTTTGAAGCTTCATTCATGACTTTGAAAAATACCCCAGTAAAATTAACGTATTGCAAAAATAACATACTAAAGCGAAGAGGACCAAATTTGGTAAGAAAGATAGGAAGTTCAAGTCCAACAATATTGCTAAAAAAATTTGGTTCAACTATGAAGCGTTTCAATATGGCGGTTGATATATCAAAATGGCGACCTATAACCACATTATATTTTATCCAATTTCGTAAAAAAGCAAAAACCACAAGGTGGCCTGACAAAACCTCGAATTATTAAGATTTTTTGAAGAGAAATGATAAAAATCTTGTTTTTTTTTTTACGATTTTCAAGGTCATTTAAGGTCGCATGACCTTATATGAATCGAGTATAATCATGCTCCGGTTGCGAAACTTGTATCTTTTATGATTTTCTACGGGATAGAAATTATCGACATATGGCCTGGTCCAAACAGTGCCAAAGACAACGGCAATTTTGAATTTTCTTCTGTTTTTCAAAATTATATTAGTTACACATTTTGCACCCCTTGAGCCATTATAGTATCTCATAGTCATGTATGCCTAAAACTAAATTTGGCACAGAAAAGCTTCATTATTAAATGACGCGAAAATTAAGCGCCCTAATAAATTTACATAAAGGATTTGTGGCGTAGAGGGTAAAGGGTGCGGGAATAAATCGAAAAAAAGTTTTTCCTCGACCAGGATTTGAACCCGGGACCTCTAGAATACCAGTCTAATGCTCTACCTACTGAGCTACCGAGGAACTGGGGTTTTGACTGGCTATTCGGAAATCCTTTCGTCCGATTCATTGGTTAGTAGTGGGGAGATCTTTGAAGCCTACTGCGGTTTTAAAAACATAGACATGTTATAAAGACAAGGAGGTACACATTCACGATTATTAGTTCTACGAAATTTCTACTTATCTATCAACCAACGATACACGACATATAGCGTTTTATTGGAGGTGTCAGATGGCGAATTTCCAACTAATAATTTCAGCCAAACATATTTACAAAATGAAGGGAAAATTAAGTGCCCTAATAAATTTACTGAAAAGATTTGTGGCGTCGAGGGTAAAGGGTGAGGGAATAAATCGAAAAAAAGTTTTTCCTCGTCCAGGATTTGAACCCGGGACCTCTAGAATACCAGTCTAATGCTCTACCAACTGAGCTACCGAGGAACTGGGGTTTTGACTGGCTATTCGGAAAAGCTCAGTTGGTAGAGCATTATACTGGTATTCTAGAAGTCCCGGGTTCAAATCCTGGTCGAGGAAACACCTTTTTCCGGTTTATTTCCTCACCCTTTGCCCTCTACGCCACAAATCTTTTCTGTTCATTATTAAAGTTGGGCTTTCACTAGTAAGTAAATATAAACTTTGTATAACGTTTGAATACGTGGGTTAGTTAAAACATTTCGTTTATTTTAAACCTTAATTTAATTTTTTGACAATTTTTGTTCCCTTAACCCCCCGCGTAACCCTAAAACTATCTTGGTAATTTCCGTTTGCGTTGCTCCATTTTCTTAGAAATTGGATGGCTCGATACTGTCATTTTTCCGTATTTTTTCAATTCTTTAACCAAATTCTCACCTGCTCGGGTTTAGTGTTTTTCTTTCCTCTTAAACCGATCAAATTTGACAGCATTTTGTCAGTGTTGGTATAGATTTGTTTGAGGGTTTGAGTGGACATCTCCTTCGCTACAAAAGTTTGCGTTCCCTGATTGTTTTTGAATTGAGATTTGAGCCCTGAGATGGCCGTGGCTTGGGTTTTCATTTGAACAACGTCCACCTAAACAAAGGAAGTATCTGTTTTTTAGAGGTAAATTAGACCTATTTAACGTTAAGAGTATATTATCATTTCGGCTCGCACAATTATACCGGGTGTCCCAAGGTGAGTAACCTATTAGAATATTTTGGAAACTATACAATGGAAACTTTTCAAACTTTCTATTCTAACATAAGTCCATGTAAACTATCTTTATGAAATACTCTCATATTTGCAGTGTTGCCATTTGCAGGAAAACTTGGCAACAACTTTCTTATTTTAAATTGAACACCCTGTATATTTTTTGCATTTTTGGAATATACAAAATATTTTAGGTAAGGGTGATCCATTATATTTTGGCCATGTTTAGACGCCTATATCTCGATAACTAGTCGCAATAAAATTATGATTCTTGTGCCAAAGGATAGCACCCTTTAATACATTTTAATCTACGTTATCCGTTTTTATCTAAACGTATGGTAAATGTCATTTATTGACCCAACTTAGCTTTTTTTTAATGGAACTATATGTCTCCAATATATTTTTTAAATAGCTTACGAAATCCCCTTCTCGAAAATATAATGCATGCTTGGGGTTTTATTATTAGTTTGTGAGATATTTGCAAATAATCCTTAAAAAATATTATTTTTTTTTAAATATCGACAACTCAACACCGTTCTCAACTAAAAAGCCCTTTAGCCAAAGATTGCCTCCATTTTTATAACCAAATTGACAGGTAAAACATGGATTTTCTGTCAGTTGGGTGTCAGTCAATATGACTAAGGCTAAAGGATACTAAAGGCGCGTTTCTGCGAGTTGAACATAGTTACTATTATTTTCTCTTTCTCAATGCATTCGTCTAAGAGAGATCCAGCATACTACACCATCACAAAAAATACCCGCCTTTACATCCTTCGACCCCTCATTTCTGTCAGGGGATACCTATCTCAAAAATGCTGGGTCTCGCTCAGACGAGTGCATTTAGAAAAAGAGAATATTAGTAACTATGTTAAGCTCGCAGAAACGTGCCTTAAATCGAAAAAGAGTTAACTGGCTTTTTAGTTAAGCAGGTTTGACGACTATGACAATAATTGAAGCATCCGCCACTCAGAGTTTTTAAGCAACTGCATTACTTACACTTTATATTTTTTTTTATAGAAAATCCGAACCGCTCCATTAGAGACTGCTCTCGTGATATGAATAAATCCTATGGAAAGATTCAAAGAACTTTAAGAAAATATAGATATCATTACTACAAATATACAAAAGTCCAGAAGCTGTCAGAAAGAGATAAAGAGAGAAGGCTAGCATTTGTGACTGACATGTTGGAACGCTTAAACGAAAATTTCTTGATGATCGTGATTTGGTTAGATGAAAGTAATTTTACTGGGGCGCCAAATTGAAAGAATACACAATTATTGGTCCACAGAAAACAATCATAAAACCATGGAAATAAAAAAATTTGGAAGGCAAAGTATTGGTGTTTGGTGCGGAATAAAGGGTCAACATCTTCTTGGTCCCATTTTTTATGAGAGTGCTTTAAATGGTCCAAGATATTTGGAATTTTTAGAAGGGAAAATTGAAGATGCCATAGACGATTTGCCACTGGCCCAACAACAAGGAATTGTCTGGCAACAGACAGACAGACCAGTCTGAGGATTTTTGGACGGTCGATATCCAATTTGGATTGGACGAAATGGACCAATCAACTGGCCAGCGAACAGTTCAGATCTAAATCCACTTGATAATTTTTTGTGGGGATTTTGAAAATGCAGAGTGTATGCAAACAGATCAAATAACAGGCAAGAATTAAGAAGACGCATTCAAGAGGAGATAGACTATCTCCTAATTAACCGAAGAGACGCTCTAGAACGGTCAGGATAATCTGAGAAGAAGACTTGAACTTTGTATTCAAGAGGGCGGGAATTTCGAAAACTTGTTTTTAAAATATTTTGTATTATTATAATTAAGGTAGCTTTATAAAAAAGTAGTATAATGCATAGCTTACTCTGTGTTTTTATTTAAACAATAAACTCGAATCTCTAAGAATTCTGTTTTAATTCTGCTTATAGTTCTTTATTATTTTTTTATCATAAGCAACAGAGCCAAAACTAAAACGAGTGTTATGGATTAGTGGCCTTAGCATTTATGGCAGCTGACATAACAAAAATGTCAAAATACAGATGTGTCAAGCTTCTGTCGCCCTTAGGTAAATGAAAGGTTCGGCTATTGTTGTCATAGGCGTCGAATTTTTGTATATATTTCTTGAGTTTTTTGCAAATATCTCGTAAACTAATAATAGAACTCCAAGTATGCATTATATTTTCGTGTAAAATGTATTAACAGGGGCTATCTTTTTGCAACAGAATCATAATTCTATCCCGATTAGTTATTGAAATATAGGCGTCGGAACATGGTCAAAATATAATGGATCACTCTGTACATTGTATATATAATGTCCTATACCTATGTTCAACTGTTTTTAAAATATTGACAGTTGAAAATTGACGTTTTTTAACTTTGACAGCCCGTCACATTGAAACACAAGCTATCGTTTTATACTATTTTTAACCCAGGGTTAAACTAACTTTGGGATATTTTAACCCTGGGTTTTAATATATAACGATAGCTTGTGAAAAACCAAGCCCGGAATAAAAAAAAATTTGCTTTATCCTTAACCGTTTCGATGTTACCGGATGTCAAAGTTAAAAACTGTCAATTTTCACCTGTCAATATTTTAAAAACAGTTGAACATAGGTATAGGACATTATACATAAAAGGTATTTAAAATATTTTGTAGAATCCAAAAATGCAAAAATATACAGGGTGTTCAATTTAAAATAACAAAGTTGTTGGTAAGTTTTCCTGCAAATGGCAACACTGCAAATATGAAAGTATTGAGGAACAACCATACACCCGCACACATTCACATACAAACTTTTGCATTTGTAATATTAGTAAGATAATACTGATATATCTGCATGATGTTAATTGTAACTACAGCTTTCTTCTTTCTTCTTTTTTTTTTTTTTGGTGTGCGTTATAATATACCCAAATATATATTTTTTTAATTATAGGAATTTTAACAAAACATTATTCTATGATTAGATTAGATTAAATGCTTGACATGTATTTTTTTAAGAAAGGTTTTCCAATCTGTCTTCAAATAATATACTTATTACCTAAATTCAGAATTATGGTAAATAACAAAAAATAGTATTATTTATGAAAATATTTAATAAATAACTTAAATCAATCTTTTATTACAAAACTTAAATATTTTTTGAAAAAACTCAACAACAGCTTTTCTTAAATTTTTACCAAATTGATTGACAATTTAGAAGAATGTCTTTATTACATACACTCTTTAGGAATCTGGTCCGAACAAGCAGGGGAGTCCATCCACCGAGAGTTTATTAAATACTGGAATAAATATAAAGTTAATAGTACTGACAATCCACAATTTGGTAAAAATTTACGAAGAGCTGTTTTGAATTTTTGTAATAAAAGTTTTATTTAATTTATTTATCAATTTTTTTTTATAAATAATACTATTTTTTGTTAAAATCTCTTTAATTGAAAAAAATTATATTTAGGTATATTATAACGACGCCAAAAAAAAAGAGGAAAAGTAATAGAATGCTGCTGTAGTTACAATTTACATCATGCAGTTATATCAGTATTATCTTACTAATTTTATAAATGCAAAAGTTTGTGTATATATGTGTGTGTATATGTATGTTTGTTCCTAAATCACGCAAAAACGGTGGAACTGATTTGGATGATAAGATAAAGTATGACCTGTATTAGGACATAGGCTACTTTTTATTTGACATTTCGCGGGTTGAAATAATACAAAAAAACACAAAAACATCAAAAAGTCAAAAAAAGGATCTGCTGGGATTTTACTAAATGCTGGTCTCTAACAATACCCCACTGTTGTCATTTTTTTGTAACTTCACTTGTTCCGGACCCCTGTGCTTGGGACACCCGGTATACAGGGTTCGAGAGTTCTCGTCTAGGGTGCTGAAATGCATGTATCTGAGTAAGAACGCTATTCAATTTAGATGCACTAAAGAGAGATGCCGGCTAGACAACGTTGTCTAGCCGGCAACAGTTTAGGAAAAATTTCAGCGCTTTAGTCTGTTTCACTCGAAGGCGTGGGAGTGAAGGAGATCGTAGGCGTAATTTTTCTCAAATAATCGGTTAGAACATTTTAAAATAATTTTTCTTTATTTGATACTGAAATGATGCAACTAAAATACTACAAACTACGCTTGTTCAAAAATCTATTAATTATAACAGCCTAAAGATCTACAACCACCTTCCCGCAACAGTCAAAGCTATTACATATCTTTCAAAGTTTCGGAAAGTACTAAAAGAGATTTTACTCAAACACGCTTGTTATTCTATGAAGAATTCTTCGAATTTTCTTTTACCTAGATCTTTACAGTGGGATTTACTAAGATCTAAAATACTACCCCCCACAGGTCTAAATATTTAAACACTTACCCATACAGAAAAGTTATTGATTATTTTGTATTTTTATTGCTAAATACCACTAAAAAACTGCTTTTTTGTCAAAATAAATACCATATTTTAGAAGAAAATGCCCTAAAACTAATTTTTTTTGACAGGTTTCAAAATGGCAAATGGTGAATACGCCAAAATTTTGGCACATAATAGCTTCATAATCTGTGTTTGAGACCACCTCTTGGGGGTGGTTTAAATTTATAACCCCCAGAAAGAATTGTTTTGTGGCATTTCGTAATAAGTTCGTTTATAATTTCCCTAAGTAACCGTTTTCACAAGGATTAATTTACTTTATTTAATATCCCAAGTTGTTCATTAATCAATAAAACACCTCCAATTTTGTGCAGAAAAACGCCATATTTTGAACCCGTTTTCAGCACAAAAAATATATTTATGAGGGCACTACGAGGCAAAACAAACATAAGTGAAGGTCACTGATTATTCACGAAAAATATACCAAACAAAAAAACCCAAAACAACTATATTAATTTATTTACAAACTAAAATTAAAACATTGAGGTTATCTAAAAGCTCAGTCAAGAGAACTTTCCTTACTCAAAGCCCACTCATTTTAAATCTGTAGTTTTCATCAGTAGAGGTTGGTGCAAGCCAAGGTGCAAGCAGAGGTAAAAGATCCGAACTCGCTGTTTGTGATTAAACTGATATATATAAATATTTTTAAACTGACATTTCGACAGTGACAGAAATGTAAACAAAATTTGCATTTAAATTTTATATATATAATAATATAAGATATAATCTACTCCCTATTTTATTATTACCCATCTAAATCTTTGTATGACATCAGGTATTAATTCAAAAAATTAATTAACAAGGGTAAGTTTTAATTAGAGTGACATATAACCCCAATTTTAATTTGTTCTACAGAGTGTTTACTATTTAAACCCCGCGTGGGTTTAAATTTTTTAATTTTCTTTTTTTCTAATTTGAAACTTTCTTCTTAAATTCAACAAAAGATTGTGTTAAGATGATTATTAATTAAACTCAAGGATGGTTGGTTTAAAAAGCTTAAAATCAGAAATTTCACTTAAACCGTTCTAAAATAAACTAAAATTTTCAGTAAATCCCACCGTTATTCTTTCCAATTACATTCAACTTTATATATATACATACTTATACATTCCTTTCTTCTTTAATCTTGCTTAATGATGATTATCCTAACATTGTAATAAATACTCCTTGTTTTACAACTATTGGTCGGCATACCCATATATAATATAATATAATATGTATATTTTGGGCTGTTTTCCTTATAAAGGCGCATTTACACAGAAAAAGTTTCCTTTGATGTTGAAATGCCGACAAACATTTACACGAGCCTCTTGAGCAAAATGTTCAAAGAAATGTTCGAGCAAAATCGCGTACAAAAAAACACACGTAAGGAGAGAATGTTGAGCAAAATTTGTTAGAAGAAATGTTGGTAATAAAAATTTCTTACAAATTTAAATTTTATAGTTTTATGGGAATTCATTGAACTTAACTGAAAATAGAAAGACTAATTTTTAAAACAAGGTATTTTTAATTAAGTGCTTTCCGACGGAAAAACGATTTGACGTCGAAATTCACGTTTTACCTCATAAGCAACTTCGATTGATCTGATTTTTATAGGGGATATGCCAGTATACTTGTAACTTTTTTGGCGTTGTAAAAAAACGAGAATCAAAAAAAATAAAAATTGGCACTTATTTATTGCTGTTGCTGGGTTAGGAGAAGGTAAAAACCGTAGACTAGTGAGAGGGGGTTTTGGTCAAATGAACATTGACACACAAAATTACAGCAGTGTTTGACAGCGCTGCGTTCCGACTGTCTAAACCTCCCTATCCCCCCCCCCCAGGGAACAACTAACTACTCTCCAGAACAGTTCTCTAAAAATATCCACTTGCATTTTAAAAAGTAATTACTTCGAAGACATTTCCGTTTTGTTTTTGTAATGAAAGAAAACCAAAAAAATTAGAGAAAAGAATTAAATGTTATTACCTCCATCATTAACTATTTTAACATTGCATATGACAAAACTGATAGCCAATAATAATGTTTCACTTGCAGTCGCCTTTTTTTCACAAAAGTTTAAAATAAAAGTTGGTGTTCCATTTTTTTAAAGAATTGAGATCACTGATCACTGATGTAAAATTATATTTATTCTCATCGTTAAAAATATGTTTCCAAAATAGATAGCAATAACTTGCTCAAAAATTTACCCGAACAAGAAAGCACACAAAAATGTTCGCGCAAAAAATTTCAGATCTTTTGCACGAGCTTTTATTTGAGCATGTTCGTCTGTGTAATTGCGCCTTAATAGTAACACCTTAAACTATGTACCTGTTCAATAATACTTTAATGTATTTAATTTTAATACTTCTTATTTATTGTGACCTAGATTAGTTATTTTTATTTTTATTGTTACTATTTTCTTTTTAAATAACACTTTATTTGAACATTTAGATATATATTTTAAAATGCTTTTAGCTTTTCACAAGTTTGATTTTGTTATAAGATTCGTGGTTTGTTATTACTCTCTCTTTTTATGATTGTTAAATTTAAAATTGACTTTTAAAGTACCTACCTATACTAAATATCTTAATATTTTGAAATAATCTTGGGCATTAAAACTGGGGTTAGATATAAACTTTTCCCATGAATTCCTCTTCTACCCCTTATGCTTAATAATTTTATCTTTTGGAGTTTAGATATTAGTCTAGAGTTAAGTTTAAATTTGTCAATAAGAATTTTGTTAATCTTGGACAATAAAGCAAGTCTACTACTACAAAATATTTTTGATGTAAGACCTGAAGAGCAGGAGTCTCTTAGCGTTTCCTCGGCAATTTTTGTAAAATAAAGGAGCCTACAAGAATCAGAATTAAAAAAAAACACCCCTCTGTTATTAAATTTAATAACAGCTTTAAATTCGTTTTAAAGTTAAACAAGACGTGAACAAGGTTACAAAAAGTGTGGAGGGTTCCAGATTCAAAAACTGCGCTACGTTGTTTTAATTTTTTTAATTCTTTTAAAAAGTATAATTTTGTTTTAAATTTATTTCAACAAGATATTTCGTCAGCACGTCTCACTGCTACGATAAATTGTCTCGTAGAGTCGGTACTTTAGCGTAACCTCCCATAAGCAGGTTTATTGAAAGAGCAACGTCAATCGGTAACAAAAGTTTGTGGATAAATGGACAAGAAAATACTCATTATTACGGTTTTACGCCCTTTGAAGGCGTTATATTTGACAGGATCTTACTTAGTTAATTGTGGGTGACATCGGCAACAGCGTATCCGTTTCTCAAGTTTGTTATCTCTTTCGCTCTCATTTACTAGCCATTGCGCTTCTTTTTCAATACACGCTATTTCGGCACCCTAGACAAGAACTGTCGAACCTTCTATATCTTTTGGTACAGGCAGTGGAATGCACTATTTTAGATCTCGTATGAGATCGATAGCAAATCGGATGGAGTCGGGTGTGTGGTTGAGAGATTTCTCCTCTTTTTTTTAGAGGACTGTTTTTTAAACGGGAGTTTATACAATGCCTAACCATTTTAAGAACTTGTTGTTTATAATCCCATAAGTTCCATCGGTAATCACGATCAATATTTGATTCGATTGGATGTACTACAGTTTGTTGTTCCACGTCGACCATATCTTGTCTTATTTGTATTTTAGATTGATACAAACTAAAAAATAAACATATATAATAAAAATGTGTAATATAACTTTTTCTTTGGGCTCCTCTGCCTAAAGCTCTTTCGTCCTCAAAACGCCGATTCCGTTTCCTCGTTGAATAGCTATGCTGAGACGCTGATACAGCCAATCACCTTCTTTTTTGTTTTTTTCTTCAATGCGCATTTTGGTTACAGGCCCTTCCCCACCTAATGTTTCCAAACCCAGTGGCCTAAAAACATAGTTATTAGACAGCATTCTGTATTTAATGCATTTAACCGATCAATGGCTTCAAGCATCATTGCCAGCGAATTCGGGAGGATTAGGATTGCGTAGATATGACGCCCTTGCCTTACCAAGTTTTATTTCTTCATGCCAACAATAAATAACTTTGATTGAAAACACGATAGATCATTTTGGAAACGTTGATATTGATGGATTTAAACCAGCTATAGAATCTTGGAGAATAATAACCAATAATCTTATTCAAACCTCTGATTTAAAAACGCTAAAAGAATGGACTGTTCCAATCACGGAATTAGCAAAAACACAACTTTTAGAAAACGCTAAAAATGTGAAGGATCAAGCCAGATTAAAAGCATCATTTTCCAAACTTTCTGGCTGCATGCTTTACCAGTTCCCAACTTGGGTCTTCTTCTTAACAGAGAACTTATTTGAATTGCCATTGGACTTCGCCTAGGAAGTCGAATATGCCTTTATAGCAAAGGCCGATTTTCTAGACATAAGGAATGCAACGAAATTATTACAAAAGCACTCATTATAACAGGGCACCATCCCACTCTGGAATTTAGTGAACTAAACGCTAGAGTGGTTGGCAAGCGATCAGATGGTATGACACTTATTCCATTTGAATGCGGAAAATCTTTGATTTGGGACGTCACTATCGTAGACACTTTAGCAGAATGCTACTTAAAGAAGACATATTTGGAAAGCAATAAAGTCGCAGAAGAAGCAGAAATAAAAAAAAGCATTAAATACAGAATGCTTTCTAAGAACTTTAAGCCATTGGGTTTTGAAAAATAAACATAAGAGTAAAATTATTTTTCAGGTTTAAAGCGCCCTCGAATAATGTTCGTGCTTGGATTTTAAAATTAAGTATAAATTTACACGAAGTAGACGGGGAGTCAATTTTACCGCTTGTAGATTTAGATTTCGATTTAGCATGACGTCACACTACAAATTTACACAGTTTACACGTGCTTTGGTTCGATTTTAACCAATATAAGAAATCGTAAAACTCTCAGACGCTTTTTTTACTTTTTTTAACCAACAATAGTGTTTAATTATAGACTAAACAAATATAAAATATACGGACATATAATGTCATTAAAGAATAAAAGCTAATTTCTTTTTTCATTCAACCATGATTTAATAATGTGTGTGTTCCCATGTAAACATAAGCTCTCAATGCGTTGTTGTTAATAGAAGCACCCTAAGATGCAGCAAAATTGAGTCCCTGGTGACGTACCTTAACCCTCATTATGTACAGGAGCGTCAGTTACAAAGTTTATACGCCCCTAAAAGCGGTTTTATATAAGAACGGTTTTAAATAAAATCGCTTTCTCGAGGGTTTATACGTCCTTCATTAAATGTCATTAAATACGTCAGTTTAAAGAAGAAGCAAATAACACAACTTAGTTAACAACAGATTTTTCGATGTCCCTAAAGTTAGCAGTACAAAGTCAGCAGTGCAAATATTTTATGATTCGAAAAATTAGTGCTAATTTTATTCTCTTGTAGTTTCCGAGATATGGCCTGCACTGCTAGCTACCCGTTAAAGATAGCAGTGCACTCAGGGCCGGCTCCAGGCACGTGCAGTGCGTGCCCCCGTACGGGGTGGCAAATACAAAGAAGGCGGCAAAAAGCGCGTGATTTTTTTATATTTTTTTCTTAAAAGAAGGTTAGAGAAATAAGAAATGTGGTGTCTGGCCATGCAAAGCCTACTACCCCCGTTTTAGGCGATGCTGTATTTCTGCGTCAATAGTTGATCGCCTAAAATGTGCTAGCGCAGCGTTCGGACGGCTTTCGGAGAGAGTCTTCAACAATCACGACGTCAATGCGGAGACCAAGCTTCGTGTCTACAACACAGTTATAATACCAACTCTAACATACGGATATTTTATGGACAACTGAAGGAGGGAAAGAGAAGTCAAGGAGGTCAACAAAAAAGTTACAAGGACGTTCTAAAAGACAATATGATGAAGGGTCACACCGATATAAACAACTTCGAGACCACGGCAAACGATAGGGCTTCATGGCGCCGAACAGTCCATGAGGGAGCATAAACTTTTGAAGAGCAACGACGTAGACTAGAGACGGGAAAGAGAGAACGTAGGAAGGAGCGACAAAATGAAAGAATGGATGACCAACAACACCCGGCTGCTGCCGGAGACTGGGTGTGCCAGGACTGTGGAAAGGTGTGCGGCTCCAGAA
This sequence comes from Oxystoma pomonae, assembly GCA_963921995.1. Lineage (NCBI taxonomy): Eukaryota > Metazoa > Arthropoda > Insecta > Coleoptera > Brentidae > Oxystoma > Oxystoma pomonae. The sequence goes on along the minus strand of OY998164.1, from coordinate 21,922,313 downwards.
TTGGTTTCATAGCCATCAAAAAACGCACAACAGATAGCGACGATACAGAGTAGAGGAAAATCATACTCGGCATCGAGTGATTGCCTATGATGATGACTGCCCCCGTGAAACGTCAAATATATTCTGTCTTCTATGTATATTAATTTTGTGTTTATTATATCTATTAATATTATATTTACTTAACACTGGCAATGCGGCTGTCGAAGGGGACTATGAACAAATCCTCCAAAAAATTGAGAAAAGCTATCAAAAGGCACACGACAACACATGGACAAACCGAGTCCGAAACAAAGAAATACAATACAAACAAAGCAACATCAATAACGTCACTTACACAGATTGAATCAATGTTACTCAGCAAAGGACTTAACTACGCCATTGCACAACTTTGAATCTACATACATCGATAAATGTGATAAAGTAAAGCAGAGGAATTTAGATGGAAAATCAGAACAATTTTCGATAACAAACTAAATTGGAGAAAACTTAACACCACAAGATCAGTCGATCAAGATTCTTTCTGCAAACAAAGGAAATGCAACTGTCGTAATGGACGCCACCACCTACGACCAGAAAATTGAAGAGGCTCTACACAGCAAATCACCGCGTATATATGGATTGCCGAAAATTCGTAAAGAAAACAAGCCTCTTCGACCGATAACCAGTTCCCGCAATTCTCCGACTTATAATCTTGCTAAATATTTTCTACTAATTGTCCAGCCTCTTCAAGGAAAGTCACTATCATTCGTCAAAAATTTAAAGCATTTCGTGGACCTCCTTAGAGACATCAATCTACAATCTGACGACCAGTTTGTTAGTTTCTACGACGAAAGCTTGTGCACGAACGTACCACTGGAAGAATCACTCCAAATCGTTAAACAGAAGCTACTCTAGGACAACCACCTCTCTGATAGAAGTAATCTACCAATCAATGTTATTATGGATTTGTTGAAATGCTGTCTCCAGAATTCTTACTTCCAGGGGTACGGCAGGTATTTTCGATAGGAAGATGGTCTACACATGGGATCTCTACTTTCGCCGGTAGTGGCCAACATCTTTATGGAATCTTCTGGCAAAAGAACAACAATACCCTAGAACAATTCTTCTAAGAAAGAAACTGCATCACATTAACTCTGGAAAAAGAACAAAATTGTCAGTTCCCTTTTCTCGACGTTCTAGTCACCAAAAAGAATTCAACCATAATCACTTTAGTATTTCGCAAACTAACACATACTGGACAATATCTAAACTTTAAATCAAACCATTCTACGTCAATCAAACTGGGAATTGCAAAATCTCTTATAGATAAGTGCATTCTCTATTATTTTGTTACTATAGATATTAAGCAACAGCGGAGACAATATATTACCTTGGCGCACACCTCTTCTTATTTAAACCTCTTCGGACCGTTTATCATCAACCTTTATTTGCGCAGTCTGGTTTCAATATAGCGATTATCTTTTTATCTCGGTCATTTAGACCAACTTCTTTTAGCGATTTTATGAGCTTTTCGTGTTGGACTCGATCAAACGCTTTCTCATGATCTATGAAACAGGCATATACTGGCACCGACACATCCTTAGATCGCTGAACTAAAACTTGGCAAAAACATCTCTTGTCCCGAACCCACCACGAAATCCAAACTGCGTGTCGCCCATAAAGGATTCGCGATACGACAAAATTTTCAAACCGTCCTTATATAAAAGCGCTTTAAGAGGCCCGTATAAACAAAGTTATTGTGTCAGAATTTTTGCCGGAGTAGCGTTATGAGTTGCTTACGAACATATGACCCCAAAAAGAGCCATCATGCAATATATACAGGGTGATTCAAAATTCCCTTGAAAGATAAGAACAGTGGTTAGATATCATTCATCTAAGAAAGGTTACGTGATTATTTTGTTTGAACTCCGCACACTGGTCCATGTAACCCAGACATGGGGCGATTTAAGAATTTTTTTGATATGTTGTAGGCCTGGAAAAGGGCTTTAAAAAAATGTGACTTAAAAGTTGGTGAGACATTTGGTTTGGCTGCAGCGGCGTATCAAATATGGGATAAAATATCATTGTGAAATTATATTTTCCGAAGAAAACATGCAAATATTTATTTCTTTTTTTGAAGGATAGTGTAAATGTACATTATTAGATTTTTTCGCAATGTTTTCTGAGAGGTTGGGTCAGTGGCGCACCGTAAAACTATTAAAATACTGTTAATTTTTTCCTTAAGAGCACCAATTCAACGATATTATGTATGTATTTTGTGTTATTTTATAGTTTTTTATATATTTTATAAAATGATAAATCAGTGGTGTAACATCCAAATATTAAAATACCTCCTATACTTTTACTATTTTATTTGATAACTGAACCTATTAATTAAATCTATTAATCAATATAAATATTCCAACACAGTGGCGTAGGGTGACCCATAAATATTTTTTTTATGAAAATTAAGGCGGCTAAGTTTCACGAATGTCTAAAGTAAGTAGTTGATATTATTCTAACTAGTGCGAAAAATTGTATTTTTTCGCACGCGACTGCGGATGACCCTAAATTCGCGGAGCGGAGTTCGGGCAAGCAATCAAGGTCGGGAAAGATACTTTACGCGCGAAGATATGCGTGCTGTGGGTAAATAAATAAAGAGAAGGTGGTGGATATATCAGTTCGGAAAAAAGAAGGCAATATCGTAACATAAAAGGAAATAAATGTTTTCGTAACAGCCAACATCATTTTTTGGGTCAAATTTATTAAAAAAAACAGAACGAAATAAAAATGTCAACATATTTTACATTACTCCACTACGCCACAATTGACAACTAGGACATATAACAACTAGCAAAAATCAAAATTATAAAAAGGCTTCAAGACGATATCCAATCAAATTGAAAACCTTTGTCGCAGTTTAAACTACTAGTAAATAATATTTTGATGTTAGACCACTGATTTATCTTTTTATAAAATATACTATAAAACAGCACAAAATACATACACACCTAATATCGTTGAATTAGCCTTTTTAATAAAAAAATAAACAGTATTTTAATAATTTTAAGGTGCGCCAATGACCAATCTGTCAGAAAACATTGCGAAAAAATGTAGAAATTAACATTTACCCTATCCTTCAAAAAATAAATAAATACCTGGATGTTTTCTTTTGAAGATATCATTTCTAAATGTTATTTTATCTCACATTTGATACGCCGCTGTAGCCAAACTAAATACCTCACCTCACTTTTAAGGTGCATTTTTTTAAAGCCTTTGTCCAAAGCTACAACATACAAAAAAAAAATCAAAATCGCCCGATGTCTGGGTTACATGGGCCGGTGTGCGGGGATCTTTCATATTTTTTTCTGAATTTAGGGAAAAAAAATGTTCGTATTTTTTTGGGAATTGCCTTTAAAATAATTTACCAAGCAAGTATTCGTGCTGCTGCCATGTTTTAGGGTTTTTGTCAAGCATTTTGAAGTTATCAAAGTTTTTTTTTTTTAATTTATGTTTCGACCACGTAGTAAAGAGTGCTCAGAAAATATTAGACACTTTAAGTTGTTCATAGGACGTACTCGCAAACGTAGAATATAGGGCAATATTCTGTCTTCCTTTTATCTGTACAAAAGCAAAGACTTCCGCTCGAATACGGATATCAAAGTCCAATCTCTGCGGTCTATCGTTGAGCTTTTTCGTCAAGGTCACGTCTTTAGCATGTATAACGGGGGTCAAAAAATCAATAGACGAGCGGCCGAACCAAAGAAAGCAAGATAGAAATACATGGTAATAAAATGTAAAAAACAGAAACATCACGTGTACCGCTGGGCATCTCTGAAACGAGAAAGTTTCCAAAAATATATTTTACTAATTCTTGTTCAGAACAACCAATTCTACCTGCAGTTAAAATCTCTAGGGTATTTTGAATCACCCTGTATATTAGTGCTGCGACTTACTCTTTCAGATGTACAAATTTTTCGAGTTTTTCATAAACATGAACACAAAATACATACACACCTAATATCGTTGAATTAGCCTTTTTAATAAAAAAATAACCAGTATTTTAATAATTTTAAGGTGCGCCAATGACCAATCTGTCAGAAAACATTGCGAAAAAATCTAGAAATTAACATTTACCCTATCCTTCAAAAAATAAATAAATACCTGGATGTTTTCTTTTGAAGATATCATTTCTAAATGTTATTTTATCCCACATTTGATACGCCGCTGTAGCCAAACTAAATACCTCACCTCACTTTTAAGGTGCATTTTTTTAAAGCCTTTGTCCAAAGCTACGACGTACAAAAAAAAATGAAAATCGCCCGATGTCTGGGTTACATGGGCCGGTGTGCGGGTATCTTTCATATTTTTTTCTGAATTTAGGGAAAAAAATGTTCGTATTTTTTTGGGAATTGCCTTTAAAATAATTTACCAAGCAAGTATTCGTGCTGCTGCCATGTTTTAGGGTTTTTGTCAAGCATTTTGAAGTTACCAAAGTTTTTTTTTTTTAATTTATGTTTCGACCACGTAGTAAAGAGTGCTCAGAAAATATTAGACACTTTAAGTTGTTCATAGGACGTACTCGCAAACGTAGAATATAGGGCAATATTTTGTCTTCCTTTGATCTGTACAAAAGCAAAGACTTCCGCTCGAATACGGATATCAAAGTCCAATCTCTGCGGTCTATCATTGAGCTTTTTCTTCAAGGTCACGTCTTTAGCATGTATAACGGGGGTCAAAAAATCAATAGACGAGCGGCCGAACCAAAGAAATCAAGATAGAAATACATGGTAATAAAATGTAAAAAACAGAAACCGCTGGGCATCTCTGAAACGAGAAAGTTTCCAAAAATATATTTTACTAATTCTTGTTCAGAACAACCAATTCTACCTGCAGTTAAAATCTCTAGGGTATTTTGAATCACCCTGTATATTAGTGCTGTGACTTACTCTTTCAGATGTACAACTTTTTCAAGTTTTTCATGAACTTGCAAAAAATTTATCAGTTGAAACTCTTGACGGCAAAGCTGTAGAACTTTTCCTATATACCTAAAATCAAAAGTGTATCTCTATTAGTTTGTAATTTTTAAGAACCAACTTTCAACTTTGAGAATTCCTTAGACGAATTTATATAAAATGATACCTACTCTTCCGGATTTTTGGCAAACGCGTTAGCTGCCATATTCGAGCTGAAGGTGTAGAATTTCTTATTGTATTTAATGACGCCTTTTTCAAGGTTCCCTGGTATCAGAATGCCCGCTGTCATAACCATAATCCAGCAGCAGAATCCCTTAAACTATAATTTAAAAAAGACTTGTAATTTTTATTTTAAGAGTGAATTTGAATGTTATTTTTGCGTTGTTGCCATGTCTGACTGTGCAAAAAATTGGCTTATCCGCCTTTCATATCAGCTAAATATTGCCTCATCAGAATGCCTCCCAATTTTGCAACTTAATTTATTTTGATATTATCTCGGACCCATTTAATTTTTTTTTTAATTGCTTAACTTTTTTTAAAAGGGGAAAATAGCCAAGCTAGAGGCCTAGCGTTATAATGGCCAGAGGAATTGTTACGTCATCATGACAAAACTACACGTATCAAATAATCGCTATTTTCTAAGCGCCAAAACTATTCTGTAGAACACTTAATATTTGTGTGTTTAATTTATTATAAGAGAGCTAATGTTCCGCAAAGGAAAATAACCACAAAACCGACAGTTTTAGTTGACGCTTTTTTGGGGGGGCGCCAAACAAAAAGGGAGCGTTCAAATAAATCGCCTGCACGACCTAGCAAGGTCAGACGCAGGCCGGAAAAAGACTTTTGCAGCAGGAATGTTAGTAAATTACAATTTTGACCAAAGTGAACAAGAAAAACTTGTGACCCAAAATTAGGGACTTTTAGCTAGTACGTCGCGTGTCTTTCTACGTTACGTTTTTTGAGTAGGGGCGTTGGGCGCGAACCGGGTTTTACGTCATTTTAAGGGAGACAGTTCTAAAAGTTACGAAACGTTACGCAGCCAGGAAGCGGGATCAAAATTGGGTAAAAACGGCGTTACGTATTATATGAATGGACCGTCGAAAGTACTTTCTCCAAAATTACGTAACGTTTTCCCCGACAGATACCGCCTTCTTTCTTCAACAAAAAAATCAGAGAAAAAAAATTAGTTGATAAATTGCGTTATGAGTCAATTCAATTCAATTCAATCGTTTATAAAGAAAATATACATTTCTTGTAACAAGTCATGTCCCCCCTTATGCAGTGGCGTACCGAGAGGGGGGTTTAACCCCCAACAAGCCTAGTTATGGTCACATTTTTACTTCAAATTAAGTTTTTTTTTAAATTATTTATCCTTAACCGCCCGCCCCTATAAGTCAATTCCTGGGTGCGCCAGTGCCCTATGTAACGTTTTGTAAAGCTATCGCTAACCTCGTCAGCGTGCAATGGAAATTTAAAAAAAGGGCATGTGTACATACGCGTGCACCAGCCTTCTGCTTGTTTGTAAATCCGCCTTTTTTGAGACAAATGGTGGGTTGCTCAGTGTGGTATTTATTTTTGTCAGGATGGGCACGCATAGGTGCGAACCGGTTTAGTGGGGGTTTAAGCCAGTTATCCTCTTATACGTCACCCTTGCACCCACACCGCAACGCTTTGTTCTACACCTCATTCCAAATTCTCCGGAACAATTTCAGTATGGCGGTTGACAATTAAGCACAGATATCAAATGGAAATGTCATTGTCAGTGTCAAAAAACTAGTTCGCAGCCATTTGGAATGGTGTGTATGTGCCGTATAGGCGATACGCGATGGACTGGCTAAAACTCATTGCATTTTTCTTTGTAATTAAATAGTAGTTTTGAACACTATTTTTTTTAATACCTTTATCAAAAAAACAAAAAAAAACAGGAAAATGCTTTTAAAAATATCGAACGAAGAGCACTTCTCGCAAGACACCATCTTTACACTATAAATCAAGGCGGCTGGTAAATGAAATAACAATGTGGTTTTTATTCGGTGACGTTTATTGTTGCGACTAAAATCTTTGACAGTTTGATGTTTTGCTGTTTTTTTTTAAATGATTTTTTCGTAAATATTTGGAAATGAGTTAATTTTTAGGCAAGAATAATTAGATTTTTTCTATATTACTATTTTCCGCTATTTCTCTTTAATTTTGGGTAAAAAACGGACAGAAATCTTTTTGCTCCCGTGATCAAAAAAAGAGTTTTTTTGCATTGGTAACCAAAAAAGCCATGTTTTTGATGAAGGTATAAAAAAAACTTCTTTTTGGAAAAGTTTTGCATGCCTGTATTTTTTTTTTGAGCACGCCTCCCCTTGCATGATTTTTTTTTTACGCACACATTATTACTTTTCGCAATTTTATCCATAAACCATGTGAAAATGATGAAACTGGTTCCAACAATTATTTTAAATATATTATGTGAACCAAGTGGAATAAATAAAACTGGATTTACGGCCTGGATGCTGGTTATACTTTACTCCACCCGTGTCAATTTGGAGCCCGCCCTGAACGCGGCAAATATTAAAACGAGAAATAAATTATGATCGGTACACACAGAGCCATCTAATGGGATCATTTCTATTAAAATGCGGTGTTGTCAAAAAAGCGATTTTTGACGATTCAAATTCACTCTTAAACCAAGAGCATCAAATAAATGGAAAAATTTATCTCTTTGCAGATTTTGATAATTTTGCGATGTATTGTACATACACTCCATTCCAAATTTCTGCGGACCAGTTTTTTGACACTGACAATGACATTTCCATTTAGCTTCTGTCAGATTGAAACTGGTAGGGAAAATTTGGAAAGAGGTGTAGCACCACCTCATATAACTATAATAACGTTTTCCTTTTGATGCACTGCCGTGCCAAAAAAACCTCATAAAAGATCATAGCAAATAACAGATAAAATATCATAAGTTTTTATAATCTATGCTCATATAAACTTATGATATTTTGTAATTTTTGACTAGCGGAAGTGATACACAAATCTTGCATAGGAGTTCATTATATTTTATCAGCCAGTTGGCTTATAAAAGTTGACAATATTTTATAATTTTTAATATCACAATTCCTCATAAAAGTTTATAAGATTTTATAAGATGTACCTGTAAAATTGGAAAATAAAAAATTTCAGCTTAACTTTAGCAGTAGTAGTAATAGTAGTAGAAGTAATGTAAGAGATTAATATATAGTCAAACTAAACTATAACCTAACCTATAAACTACGATAACCTAACCCACTATAATACAATAACACTACTTGTGCTTGCACAATATCTACATATCTAATAGAAAATTGTTCTCGTATAAGTACTTATTTATCGCCAGGAGCTGTGGGAGAGAAGTTACTTTGATAAATTTCTATGAGATTGCATAAACCAAAAACTATTTTTTTGACAACTTTTATTTAACTTGCAATGTATCTATCTATGTAAGGAACAAGAAATGTTTGTTCGGTTGGAATATAGTGTGATAAAATTGACAGCTCACCCCTACTCGAAGGGGGTGGAGGGGGCTATAGTTGAAGAATACAAGAATATAGTGTGATAAAATTGACAGCTCCCCCTACTCGAAGGGGGTGGAGGGGGGTACAGTTGAAGTACGCCTATTTCGTTGAAATTAGATGTGTCGGGGCACTTGGGGATGGAGATAATGAATTTCTAATCGGATTTTGAAAATTCAATATGGCGGATTCAAGATGGACGATTTTTGGTCATCTTTTGCTAACCAATTTTAACTAATCTATACACATACGATTGCTTTCAAATTTGGCATGCATTTATAGTTCCGGTGACAATACAATAATATTTCATTATTAGGCACCCCTTTCCCCTATGAGGGGAGTGGAGGGGGGAAACACCTAAGTTTGTCCGATTTCAACCAAAATTGGTATACAGGGCTATTGGGGATAAGGAATACGAATTTTTGATCCGATTTTGAAAATTCAATATGGCGGATTCAAGACGGACGATTTTCGGTCATGTTTTGCTAACCAATTTTTACTGACTTAGCCACATCCGATTGTGTTCAAATTTGGTATGTGTTTATCGTTCTGGTGAAAATACAATCATATGGTATTATCAGGTACCCACCTCCCTCTAACGAGGGAATGGAGGGGGAAAAAGATTTAGTTTGCTCGATTTCAATCAAAATTGGCATACAGAGGTTTTTAAGGGGTGGACACATAAAAATATATAAAATGTTGTAAGTTTGTCTGACTATAAAATCTATTTAAAGACTTATAAAAAAAATATCCCAAAATCTCATGAAAAACGTTTTGTTACAAACTCTTAAAACATTATAAAAAGACAAGGGTGTAATCATAGAAAACCATAAAATGTTATGGATTGGTTTGACTATAAAATCTGCCAGAAAACTATAAAAACGTCGATTTATATAATCCCATAATACATTATAAAAGAAAAATAGTGTAATTATAGAAACCCATAAAAGTTGATGTGTCGGTTTGATTATAAAATCTCTTAGAAAATCGTGCTTTTATAAAACCATAAAATATGTTAAAAAAAATGTTTGCACTTATCAACTTTTATAAACATTTATAAGCCTGACAGATTATAGGATCAGATAAAAACACACACATATGAAACCACATAAATTCTTACCAAAATCAAAGAGATACCTCATAAATTCTTACCAACTTTTAGAATCCTAAAATTTTGCATCACAAAAGCTCATAGACCTTATAAAAACAGACATGACCATGACAGATTAACCGGCCCCCGACGCATTATTAAAAATTATTTCCTGCAACTGTAAGAAAGGGTGTGGAGGAGCATGTAGCTGTAGGAAAGCTGGAATAAATTGTTCGATTATGTGTGGTTTTTGTAATGGTAGGGAATGTGATAACGGCCTCGTGGATGAAGGCGAGCAGTTGTTTGGTGTTGACTTCCCAGACGAAATCGAAGAAAAATAAAAAAACCGTCCCGGACCCTCTAAAAGAATCAAAATTTAAGAACTTAATAATGATCGCAGATATTTGATATTATTATCTGAAGATGATCAGAGATTTACACTGAACGGAAATTCTTGCATAAATACAAATAAAGACAATTGGAAGAATTCATCGTTTCAAAATTCAAAGCGACTGGAAAGGCCAAGAAAAGATTGTCAAGTATATAGCTATCAACAAATCGTAGATTATGCCTAGTGGGAATACCACATGAAAAAAACGCGTCATTTACTCTAGCTCATGGTGGTGCGAAAATGAGTAAAACAGTATAAAATTTATCACCCGGGGGCATATTTACACACCCTCCCATACGACGGCACTCCGTGGTCAAATCTGTGAGTCTTTTTGGCCAATATATAATTAGGTACATTTGATTTAAAAAAAACTCATACATGCATTTTTCTTATGCCACAAAATTTAGCTTTCCAATAGTATATACTATTATAAGGCACCACCAGCTTAGTACGCCTGACAGCTTAAAATTCAGTGTGATATCCTTAAAAATGTCACAGATATCAACATTTACAAAAGTTCAAATTATCACTCGAGTTATAGAAGACGGTTGGTCTATAAGAGCGGCCACCCATTTTGGAGTTGATAAAATGACGATAATGCGATGGAAAAAGCGCTGGATTGAAAATAATTCTACGGATAGGAAAGATGGATCAGGACGACCAAAAGTAAGTTCAGCCAAAAGCCTTTTTCAACGTCGGTTGAAGCAGATAATGTAACATTATTTCCGGGTTCTTTAGCAACAGTAAATAGAAGAGTAACGAAATCAGACGTCTCTTGTCGAGTTGCTGCAAAGAAGCTTTTTCTAACAGAAGAACAAAAACAGTGATTTTTGCACTGAACAACGTTCTACGTGATGACTTCTGGGAGAGGGTGGTTTTCAGTGGTTTTCACTGACAAGCAGCAGGAGAATTTTAGTTTATTGTCCAGCAAATTTTAGATTTGAACCCGAATATACAAACCAAATTAAAAAAGCTGGACATATTTCTGTAAACATGTGGGGCTGGTTTAGTGCTAGAGTTTTTGGTTTTTTTTTGGAGAAACGAAGGAAGATTAAATAGTGAACGATATATTGAAATCCTTGAAAACGTTATGCTGCTATCTGTACAGGCTTTACATGAAAATAATGACTTCGTTTATCAGCAGGACAACTGTCCAGTACACACGGTTAATGTTGTTCTGCAATGGTTTCAGAATAATAATATAGAAACACATCCTTGGCCAGCCAACAGCCCTGACCTTAACCCAATGGAAAATTTATGGGATCGAATCGTTAAAATAATATACCAAAGGAATTGGAGACCATGAAATTCTGAAGAGTTAAGCGATGCTATTTATCGCGCGTTTGATCAGCTCTCAGAAGACCATCAGTATTTTCAAAATTTAACCTTTTCAATGCCCAGACGTTTGCAGCTTGTAATAGAGAAAAATGGTGATCCTTAAATACTAAATTATATATTTTAGTTCTTTTTTAATTTAAAATAATTAGTATTAAGTTTATCATCGTTTTTGTCCTAATCCAAGTTTCCTATTCGTCGAATTGTTTTCAATCCAGGGCTGTTTCCATCGTATTATTGTTATTTTATCAACTCCAAAATGGGTTACCGCCTCTTTATAGAACAGCCTTCTTCCGTTACTCGAGTGATGATTTGATATTGGTCAATAAAGACTACTAAAACATTATTTTTGCTGATTTTTTAGTATTATGCAAAATTTAATATAAAAATAAGGTTGCCTTTAATTTAAGTACAACAATATTTTCAGTTTTAGAGACCTTTTTTAAACAATATGACAAATTGTCGTACTTTTGAAGTTTTTAGGCATTTTAGCTGGTAGTCCGTACATATTATACACTTTTAGAAAGGTCAATTTTGTGACTGCATGTATGCGTTTTTTTTAATCAAGTGTACACTTGATTTAAAAAAAAAAAACGTATTCAAGTGTACATATGCAATTTGTTTAACTTATTTTTACTAAAACAGCCAGAGGATCTATAGGAAAAAAATTATCGCAAAAAAAGAAACGAAAAAACAAAAATGGGAAAAAACCCCCGGAAAATAAACCGAAAAACCCCTAAGATAATATTATTACAACTAACCCAACTCAAGCTAGACTCACCCAGCTCAACCTAAACCCACCGAACCTAACCCAAAATAATATTTTTTTAAATTCATTTTATTTTTTAATAAATAAAAATCAATTTTTCCAGCGGTTTTTTTGCGAGGTTATTTTTTCCGGCTGGTTTTTTGTTGTATTTTTTTCTGTGTTTTCTTTCGTTTACCAGCCAAAGTCACACAATCATACACTCTGGATTCACACGCTTTAAAGGAAACTTGATATTTTTTAATCAAGTGTAAAAACAGCCAGAGGATCTATAGGAAAAAAATTACCGCAAAAAAAGAAACGAAAAAAGCCAAAATGGGAAAAAACCCCGGAAAATAAACCGAAAAACCCCTAAGATAATATTATTACAACTAACCCAATTGAAGCTAGACTCACCCAGCCCAACCTAAACCCACCGAACCTAACCCAAAATAATATTTTTTTTAATTAATTTTATTTTGTAATAAATAAAAATCAATTTTTCCAGCGGTTTTTTTCCGAGGTTATTTGTTCCTGCTGTTTTTTTGTTGTATTTTTTTCTGTTTTTTCTTTCGTTTACGCTTTAAAGGAAACTTGATATTTTTTTCATAACAAAAACGTGCTTCAATCTGGAAGAAGAGAAAAATTAGGTTAAAGACTTAAGGCAAAAGCACACTTAAACAGCCTTCGCGCGCATAATGTGCATAGGTGCCCAAATCAGTGAGCTTTTTCAGCAACGGCTGGTGGTGCCGTATGGGAGGGTGTGTAAATATGCTACCCAGGGTATTTACTAAAATTTTGTCGAAATACTGTGTGTTTTTATTCGGAGTTTGACATTTTTTTCTGTGTAACTTTTAACCTATAAGACATACAAAAAAAGTGTAAAAACATAAAATGTAGATAATTTTATTCTCTCTAGCTTTGCTACTACACATTTTTTTGCATAACCAATTGTTAAGATAATAAAGCCAAAAAAAGAGTCACATATAATCCAAGATGGTGGCGCGAGCGGCGCACCCCCCAAGGTCGAAAACTTGGATTGTTTATTAGAGTCTATACGTCTATAACATATTTCAAAATGGTTTATTCCCCACCTTTTGCAAGCCAAAGGCCTTAGTACATTAAACTACTAGAAGGAGCTTTTTTTCAGACCTAGGGCAGGCTGTTTGAGTTCAACATCTTCATCCCATTGTTTCATGTTAGCCTAATACGTTTTCCCCTGTTTTTAATATTATTTAAATTTAAATAATTTTTAGCTGCGTTTAATTAAATGGTACCTAAAAATGTATTCAAGTAGGATGTACAACTATAAAAATAAGAAAAAGGTGCTATGGAAATCCCTATTCACACTGAAATTAATGACAAGCCGGCAACACAGATTCCCTGCCTTTGTTTACCAAGAATGGCCAAATATGACGAATTCTAACCTAATGTTTAGATAATATTTTAATTTAACGTACCTCTGAAACGAAATACTGCGGTCCCCCGGCTTCTGTTTTAACTTGCATATAATAATACACTTCGGCACAATTTTTCGCCACAAACTTTTCACAAAAATATCAAAAAACACTATTGACAAGTGCTGAAACTTTCACTTTCAAAACAAAAATGACATTCCAGGAAAAATCGAGAAACCGCAACAAACAATCAATGTTGCCAGGTTGACTACAAAAGAAGATGTTTAAGGAAAACACATGTTAAATTTTCAAAAAAAGTCGAAAGTTTTAAATAGGTTTTGAGTATTATATATTGTATATATTAGCTTTTTCACCATATATCTTAAACCTCATTAATTAATTAATAAATAAGCGTCAAGACTTAATCCAAATTTAATAAGTTTTTTGTTGCATAATTTTGTTATTAAAATTGGCAACACAGATTTCTTTCTCCCCTTTCCCCACTGTAGATGTTGCACTCAAACAACCAGTGTAATCAGACAGACCAGAGTCCTTCTAGTAGTTCCATGTCTATGCCTTTTTTTATACCCACTTACGGGACTAAAAGAGTCGCTAGGTAGAAATCTATAGCAATTCATATTTGGCCCTGCCCTTGAATTTTCCGAAAAAAAATCCGTAGCGGTAATAACCACTAATCAGGTTAGGCTGTAAAATATGCAGAGCCAAACACTCCTGGGCGCAAGTACACTGCGTCAGGCACGAGCAGTAGATTTTTCGCCTTTGGCCTTGCCAAATCCTTGGGCCGTTATAGTATTTCATAGTTATATGTCAAAAAATGAAGGGCAATTTTACCTCTAAGGTCATCGAAGGATTGTACTCCATTAATTTTACATTGGCTTTGTAAATGTCAAGTTTCTCGTCTGCTATTGACAGAGACCTGTCAAAATAATATAAAAAACATTCTCAGTATTTGATGCTTTTTCTTAATGTATGAGTTCTGAATTTTTTCACCTGTTGTCTGTAGCTTCCAAAGTTCTGATTAAATTTAAATCATAGTGTATTGAATGCAGTAAGGCAGCCTGAATGTCAACTATATTGTCAATTTCGTTTAGTCTTACAGCCTCGTTTTGTAGATGGCGCCAGATCTCCGCGAGTTTTTGGAAATGGGGCTAAAAAATCACTTTTTGCACTCTAGGGATCAAAAACGCATTTCAGTTCATTATTTGCGAGATTAAAACGAGTTTTAGTCCTGCGTTTGTGGGTCTAAAAAAATTAAGGGAGCAAAATAAAACTAAATTCAGTGAAATCATTGGAAATTTTTAAAAAAATAAAAAAATAGTATATATACCACGTGATTAAATTGTATTTAATTCCTCAGCGAACTGTAGTTTCCGGTTCGCTCAGGCTACAAACTTGTCCACTCGGGATAAAAACTGCCACTTTAGTCCATAGGTATATAATATAAGTACCTACTATTAGTAATTTGTAAGATAATAATATTATGATATTATTGTTAATAATATTAATATTATTTTTATTATTAACTAATTAGTATTTTTTTCACATCGTACTCATTACGTGGTGAAAATATTTCTTCTTTTTCTTTTTAGAGCCTGTTCTCAGTTTTGACACATAGCGTGATATATGAAAGAACAAGATGCTTGATTTCCGATACGTATTGAATACGATGTGAAAACATACTAATTACTGCAGATACATACAGACCGCTTCAGCCTAATGCGAACATAGGCCGGAAGAAGTCCAATTTGCTTGTGTACGTACATGCAGGGACACCGCACACCTATCAATGAAGCAACCAATACTCAGGCTTGCGATCACCACTTGCGTGATTTGCGTTTAGTATTTAGTACGCCTCTAACCACGGTGCTGTGTGGAGTGTAGTCAATGAAACCGGAATTTGGTCAATAAATACGCAAATTTTTATAACGTAATTTTTTGTCACCGATAAATAAGAGCGTTTTATTGTCAACTGCTCAGATTTATCACTGACAACGTGTTACAATGAAAATAATAAGGAGAAACAAAATAAAAGCAAGTTCTCAAAATAAAATAATACATTCTAAAAACCAAAAAGATTCTCCCAGTCAAAAAAAAATTAGAGCAAATGTTTGAAAAGTCCTCCTTGCTCGGCTAGACAATATCCGAGCCTATTATAAAAACCCCTTTTAACGTTTCCAAGCATGTTAGGGGTGATAGTTTGAAAAGCTTCTTCAATTATTAGCCCTTTCATGCCGGTAAACATTGTTTTTGATCTCCACAAATAGAAGTCATTAGGAGCAAGATCAGGTGATCGAGCTGGCCATAAAATAGTTCCCCGTCTACTTATAACCCAATTAGGAAATACATTATCAAGATATTCCCTAACAAGGCCAACATTGTGAGCGGGACAACCATCTGCCTAGCCGTTGGAATAATATGCTGCTGCAGTAGATCCAAGTATCTAGGACCATTCAAATTGCCGTTAATAAAAAATGACCCAATTACGTGTTCCCCTACAATACCCCCCCAAACATTTAGTTTTTGGGGATACTGTGTTCTTACGTCAAAATACAAATGCAAATTTTCCCTCGACCAATATCGAACGAGTGTTGGGTTATGACGTTTCAATAATGTAAAAGTGCTTTCATCTGTAAAAAAATAGATCTCAGAAAGTTTTCATCACGATTAGCCCTTTCCACCATTGTTTCGCAAAATTCCATACGACGATAGTTGTCCTCCGGAAAAATTTGATGCGTTTTTGACGCTTTGTAAGAATGATAACCATTCTTTTTGAGAACCCGTAAGACAGTGGCTGAAGACGTATCAACTGCTTCGGCAATTTGGTGGCTAGTTAACTTTCTATTTTCCTCCACTGCTGCGCAAATCATCACATCTCGTTATTCAAAACAGTGGGTTTTTTATGGTTTCTTGGCGCTACACAACCAAACTTTTCAAAATTCTGCACAAACCTATAAATCGTTGATAAACTAGGTTCTGGGCGATTTACAAAATTCTCCAAAAAAAGTTCTTGAATAAGTCTAAGCCTTGATAGTACCATTTGACCATCTGCACTTTTTCGGCAACTTCGTAGACATCCATTTTTAGTTTTAAAAATGTATTATTTCACTTAAGAACTTACCAATCTGTTTCTCGAGCAAGGTAGAAATAAAACAAAATAATAAAAACAAAATAAATTTTCAAAAGATAACACTGCAGCGTGCTTCGAATCCACCTCGGTCGTACGGCACGGAGAGTAAATTGGACTTGATTCCCCCTATGTTCGCAGTAGCCTGAAGCTCATTGTATAATATAATTTTACGAATATTTTTGTTGGGTTATAGGGGTAGGTTTAATAAGAACACCAATATTCTTTTGGCGACGTTTCGGCGCGGGATTGCGCCTTTTTCAAGCTCTGGAACAAGTGGTTTTATTTAGAAAAAATATAAATGAACAAACATTATGTTTTTTTGTATATAAAGATACCTAACCTATTTTTTTGTTTTTTGTACTTACTGAAGAGCTAGGTGAATTTTGTTGGTGGTGGTGTGTTGATCCATTTGGCATAATCTATTAAAATGCTTGTTGTCAAAATTTGTTTGAGGTTAAAGACCCCTGGGTTGTGTTCTGGTTGGGAAATGACAATCTATCCTCTTAAACTGAAAACCTTGGCGGCCGAACCGCATCATCTGAAAGCTACATTTTAAAGCTGTTTGCACCCTGAATTGGAAAACTAAAGGCTAAAATTGTTTTTAGGCCAAAATGTCCCAACACATCACCATCGCAGTTAAAATTGGAGGGAATAACTTATTAATCATAAAAAATAACTTCTTAGTCATAAAAAATAACCTATAGCCAAACATAAAACATTAATGTCCATATCCACCAATGTGAAAATTCTCTGATTAGGCTCTAATCATGATTAACACTAATCGGAGTTTGAAATGAGTCTTGGCAAGCAAAGTTTCAATGTAAAACACCACATTCTAAACACCAACTAATTGGGAAATTTTTGCGCTGATGGATACGAGCATAAAAGGAGCTAAAAGCATTAATACACTAGCTATTTTATACTGTTCATCTTACTGTCTAAAGGAACTTTTAGTAACAAATTAAAATAATTAAAATAATTTTACATTTAACATTTAAAATGAAAAGACTTATACAGTTAAAAAGCGTATAAACTTATATTTTAACGACGATCACAGATGCAGAAAAAACTCTTATTGCACAGCCAACATTAATGATTTTTTTTGGGGGTTTTTTTATAATTACTTACTGACTCTGCCCACTCTGCAAGGACCTAAAACGTTTAACTAAAATAGACCCATCAAGTCATTTATAAATTGCTTTGAAACGCGATCAGTCGTTAGATTTAGGGAAATTATGTTTCACTGGCAACGCTGCACCAGACATGCTCCTCCTCACACATGCTCCAACCACCTTACGTTTAGCAGCGGCCAGAAGCGGCTCGTTATTTATACATGTAAAAAGGTTTGGTCGTTATTTTTAAACTTGTCAAATGTTTTTGGAAATACAATCTTTAATATTTTTATACTTAATAATTGATAGCGACCGTATATTAATTTTTTAAATGTTCTCTAGATAGTTATCTTCTTCTTATAAATTAAACTATGTCCAAAACACAACGAGGGTTGGTTTAAGATGCTTTAAACCAAAAATTTCACTTAAACTTAGGACCGTTCTAAAATAGACTAAACCTTTTTAGTAAATCCCAGCGTTAAAGTAAATAACAAAGTTAAAATACGCTACATTTTTGACTTGTTTATGCATGTTTCGAACGATGCCCGCTTTTTTGAAGGTTGCGATGACAGGACTGCTGATTGAAATCGTTGCGTACGTTCGTGGGTCCCTAATGATACGTACATCCTTCCGTACGCAACGAGATTCTGTCATCACACCCGTCAAAGGAGCAGGCATCGTTCGAAACATGGCATGAGCAAGTCAAAAATGTAGCGTATTTTGACTTTGTTTCGAACGCGTTACGTATACCGATACGGATGCGTTGAAATATTTACTTTAATTTTCTAATATAAAATAATTAATAACTTTGTGTCTTTTCAGTATGGGTAATTGTTTTTTGAAAATTGCTTTTAAAATTGTGTAACAGGTGTAAATATTTAAACCTGTGGGGGGTACTATTTTAGATCTTAGTAAATCTCACTGTTAATGACTAACTATCATGTTGACCTCCTTTTGATCGAAAAGAATATTGGTGTTCTTATAAAGGCGCATTTACACAGACAAACTTTCCTTTGATGTTGAAATGCCGACAAACATTTACACGAGCCTCTTGAGCAAAATGTTCAAAGAAATGTTCGAGCAAAATCTCGTACAAAAAAACACATGTAAATTTTGGAGAGAATGTTGAGCAAAATTTATTTGAAGAATTGGGGGTATAAAAATTTCTTTACAAATTTAAATTTTATAGTTTTATGGGAATTCATTGAACTTAACTGAAAATAGAAAGACTAAGTTTTAAAACAAGGTGTTTTAATTAAGTGCTTTCCGACGGAAAAACGATATGATGTCGAAATTCACGTTTTACCTCATAAGCAACTTCGATTGATTTGATTTTTATAAGGGATATGCCAGTATACCATAATTGGCGCTTATTTGTTGCAGATGCTGGGTTAGGAGAAGGTAAAAACCGTAGACTAGTGAGAGGGGGTTTTGGTCAAATGAACATTGACACGCAAAATTACATGACAACAAACAAGGGTCAACGCAGATTTTTTATGAAAGTTTCATATCTTTCCATAAAGAAAGGGCTCTCCGACGCAAAACAAAGAAATTCGTTTTATTTTATTGACGCGTAGAACTTGCGTTTCCGATTTTTTAAATATTGAAATTTTTGGCGATTTTTACAAGCTTTTATTTATGTATGTTTTTATGTTCGGCTCAAATCTTGCAACTCAATTTCAGTTTTCGGTGTGTATTTATAGTTGCGGCGACAATACAATAATTGGTATTATTAGACACCCCCTCCCGCTAATGAGGGAAGTGGAGGAAGAAAAAGATTTATTTTGTTCGATTTGGCATACAGGGGTTTTTAGGGAAGAGAATTATCGAAAGGATGGATTTATGATAGTCTAAAAATTAAAAAATTATTTTAAATAAAAAGAAGCTTTTATAAAATATAAAGTGCACTAAAAAGTAGAAAATAAATTTTAGCATTCTCATATCAGAGAAAATCAGAGAAACGTAGAGTAGTTTGGGTTGGGTTGGATTTACTTCACAAAAAATTGAACTTACAATACCAGATAAAGAATTCTTTATATTTACACGTCGTAGTTGTGGTGAGAGTATTTTTTGTACTTATGGTATTTATTGTCTTTTTGATACGTTAGTTATAAACGCCTTACCACTCATATCTCTTTAAGGCGCATTTACACAGACAAACTTTCCTTTGATTTTGAAATGCCGACA
Organism: Oxystoma pomonae; assembly: GCA_963921995.1. Classification (NCBI taxonomy): domain Eukaryota; kingdom Metazoa; phylum Arthropoda; class Insecta; order Coleoptera; family Brentidae; genus Oxystoma; species Oxystoma pomonae. The sequence continues at coordinate 21,902,411 of OY998164.1, read as the reverse complement.
AACATTTACACGAGCCTCTTGAGCAAAATGTTTAAAGAAATGTTCGAGCAAAATCGCGTACAAAAAAACACACGTAAATTTTGGAGAGAATGTTGAGCAAAATTTGTTTGAAGAAATGTTGGTAATAAAAATTTCTTACACATTTAAATTTTATAGTTTTATGGGAATTCATTGAACTTAACTGAAAATATAAAGACTAAGTTTTAAAACAAGGTATTTTTAACTAAGTGCTTTCCGACGAAAAATCGATTTGAAGTCGAAATTCACGTTTTACCTCATAAGCAACTTCCATTCATCTGATTTTTATAGGGGATATGCCAGTGTACTTGTAACTTTTTTGGGGTTGTAAAAAAAACGAGATTTAAAAAAAAATAAAAATTGGCACTTATTTATTGCTGTTGCTAGGTTAGATAAAAACCATAGATTAGTGAGAGGGAGTTTTGGTCAAATGAACATTGACACACAAAATTACAGCAGTGTTTGACAGCGCTGCGTTCCGACTGTCTTAACCTCCCTATCCCCCCCCCCAGGGAACAACTAACTACTCTCCAGAACAGTTCTCTAAAAATATCCACCTGCATTTTAAAAAGTAATTAATTCGAAGACATTTCCGTTTTCTTTTTATAATGAAAGAAAACCAAAAAAGTTAAAGAAAAGAATTAAATGTTATTACCTCCATCATTAACTATTTTAACATTGCATATGACAAAACTGATAGCCAATAATAATGTTTCGCTTGCCGTCGCCTTTTTTTCACAAAAGTTTAAAATAAAAGTTGGTGTTCCATTTTTTTAAAGAATTGAGATCACTGATCAATGATGTAAAATTATGTTTATTCTCATCTTTAAAAATATTTTTCCAAAATAGATAGCAATAACTTGCTCAAAAATTTACCCGAACAAAATCTTCAAAGAAAAGCTCACAAAAATGTTCGCGCAAAAAATTTCAGATCTTTTGCACGAGCTTTTATTTGAGCATGTTCGTCTGTGTAATTGCGCCTTTAAACGTACCCCTATAACCCAACAAAAAATTTGTAAAATTTATCCACAAGGGGACGAACCAAATCTAAATATAATATATACAATTTTTGGAAATTGTGTGAGTGACTTTGTTTTTTTCTCGATTAGTATGGTTATTCCTTATGAAGATAAACCAATCAACTTACAAAAGTAAGGGATGCTGCTTGATGTAAATTGGGTATAATAATGTTCTGTAAATGCTCAATGGTTTTATCCATTTCCCCACAAATATATTTTCTATCCTGCTCCATGTCTTCTAGATACACCAATACTACTCTGGAGAAATACAGTAAGCATTAAATAATAAAAAACACAATATTTTAAACCAGCGGCGTGCGGTAAAATTTCAATTAAGGGAAGCAATTTCTAAAAACTTACTCTTGTTTGGAGGTGTAGGTTTATGGGTTGATCTTATTAATGAAACGTCCTTTTTTTGGAATGCCTACGTTTCGAAAAATTTATTTGCTTCTTCAGGGCTATTCAAGACGGCCGATCCATATGTCTATTTTATTACTAGTAAACGTCATCTTTTGGTAAAAAGGCATTTATTTTAAAAAACGACACCTACAGTTTTAGTTAAAAACTTTTAAAAAGACATAAACACACACATTAAAATCTTATTACTACGGCGACTATTTCGTTCGCATTTAATTTTATCACTTCTTATTTGTAATGTACTTTGATTCTTCCATCACTTTTTGTAAATTCGTCAATGACGTCATCATAAAAACGTGGATGCTCTGACAAGCTTTGGGGAAGTTTATTTTCAATAGACAAAAGCGATATTTGCGAAAGTCTCTCCTGACCTGTTCAATTTCTCACGAAATTTTTTATACGTTTACGCGACACACACCATACATTGACCCACAATCTTCTTACTTAAGGCTATAGTTTCTCCTCAGATTTTAGGTAAAAGAAGTACAACTGGCAACGCCTTGTTTTTTAATTTTTTTAATCTTTTGCAGGAGTGCACAAGAAAAACTAATAATCAGAATTAGCTGAAAATTTGCAGGGGTGATCATTTTTAAATGCTTAACAAAAATATCCGAAGGATTTTTCAAAATTCTCAATCATTTTTTCTTCAAAATAATGGTGCTGTAATCTATCCCAAAAGCCTCAAAATAATTGCGGTTTAGAACAAACCCGATTTAGAAAAAAAAAATAGAGAAATACCCAATGAGCATTTTCAGAAACTTCTGGTGACAGATATTTATATAATTATTATAAAGAGGGTTCCATTGATACCCTAGGGTATTTAGAAGTTTCCTACAAGAATTGAGTTTGTATATTTGTTTTATTAAAGGCTCTAAATTGATGGTATCCTAAAGTAACATAAAACTGGCGTTAACAATATTTCCACGGACATCTTTATAAAAATTAAAGTCATCGGTTCAAATGTTATATAAATTGGTGTTAACAATGTTTCCACCAACATATTTATAAAAATATAAGTCATCAGTGACAAAAGTTATATAAATTGGTGTTTGAAATCTTTCTGTCAACCCACCTATAAAACCGTAAGTAACTATCAATTAAACTTATAAAACTTAATTAACCAACAACAAATTTATATAAGATAAGATTGAAAATATTTCGAGAGACACTTATAAAAACTTGGGAACTCACACACAATAGTTATATAAATTGGTGTCTGTAATATTCTTATGAACTCATTCATAAACCTTTTTTGCCCATAAGGTTTTTTCTATAATGTTGTTATTAATTTCTTTATACAGTGATTATAATACAACTGTTTTTAGAACAAAAAAAACAATTTTAATTTATTTTGGAAATTATAATAACAAAACAAACAAGATTTTTTAAGGTTAATTTTGTGACATCAAAAGGCGCGTTTTTGCGAAATCAAAAGGAGCGTTTTTGCGACATCAAAAGGCGCGTTTTTGCGAGATACCATACCATTATTATCTTGTTTTAATTACATCAATCTGAGAGAGACAAGAGATCCAAATCTTCTTGAGATAGTTGCCGATGACAGATATCGGGATCGAATGCATTTTACACCCGATTCCCACCAGCGTTTCCGATGCGCAGTCACCCTGACTCAAAAAACTCATCACGTGGTTCGAGATGAACTTGTATAGGCAAATCTCGCTTAGACCACATGATACGTGTTTTGATTCGGGGGACCCACGAATGAGAAACGCATAGATGGGAACCGTGTTTTAGAAAAAGAGAACAATATAGTAACCGTGTAAAGGTCGCAAAACGCACCGTGAAACGTCGAGCGCATACGCTGATACTGCTGGTCGGCGGCAAATGTGAACACCCCGGAAAATACTCGCCTGTACACCCTTCGACCCCGCAATCTAACTATATTCTTGAGATAGTTACCTCTGATAGTTATGCAGGCTTGAAGTGTGTGGAGGCGGGTATTTTTCCTGGTATGTGTAGTATGCTGGATCTCTCGAGGAATGCATTTAGGAAAAGAGAACAATGGTAACTATGTTAAGCTCGCAGAAACAGACCATCAGTGTTCAACACTGCGCCATCTGTAGCCCTTTGTTCCAAAGGGTTATAAAATAGTGTTGACGAGGTAAACAGTGGTATAGTTGTATTGTTTTTTTTATAGAATTGTCGGAAATTTTCGCCATTTTGGATTACAAAAATAGGTTTTTGGCCTAATTAAAAACGTTATTTATGGGGTTTCAACATGTGTTTCAATCGAAATATTGGTTGTTAGGGTTAAGAACAACATATGAAATTCAATATTTGTCCAAGAAAGAAAAAAACGCGTATGAAAAAAAAAACTGATAGTTAAATGAATATTTTTTTTCACGTTTTCTCAAGTATTTTTGGAGCCCATGAAATTTACGTGAGTGTATTCGAAAACTATACAGTACACACGGGACCGCAGCTGATTTTCAGAGAAGGATGACGTGAAAAACAGCTTTTATTTGACTAGTATATAAATATTCATATTCCTGCTTCAGCTTATCTCACTTTCATTTTTATTTATTTTAGAAGATTGCTAAACACCATTTTATAAATTTTTTTATTGTAAAAAGAAAAAGAATAATATATAACCAGCAAAGGGAAGAAAGATGGAAAATCTATATTTTTAAATCCATAAAAACCTTTCATTTGTTATGTAGTGTTGTTAGAACAGTTGTAAAACCTTTTTATAATAATCTCTATACTTGAGGGCTCATAAGGAAGTTTTATAAAATCTATATGTTGTTTTTCTATCCATTACTATGTAACATAAATTTTTATAAGCTGGTGTTGAACAGTTGTTTTTCAAGTCTTTTTTACTCATTTAAGAGATATATTAGAGTTATAAAATTATCACCAACACTAAATAATATAACTTTTGGTTATTTTATGAAGGTTTTATATTATTTGCTGTAACTTTTATATAGACAAAAATGCTCATTGGGTACTTACAATTTCCTCTGGATTACATTTTTCCTTTTTATATTTCCTTGCTTTAGCGAAAATAAAAGCCTGTGCACTCCGGAAAAGAAAACCGATCAATCAATCAAACTTCGTTGAATTTGGGAGACACACGCAGTTCAAGCGTTGGCCGATAGACCGCAGATTTTATACGATTCCATGGTAACTTACTACTTACTTTTTACCTTTTATTGACCGCAGCTACTATGGCTATTTGGTCAGAATTTGCCATCCGGCAATATTTTTAGACTGATACTGAATGTATACCCCTCCCTACCCCACTTACCAGACCGGTCTGAAGAGCACCCCCCAGTTTTTCTTTTCCTGGAAGGATTTAATTTAGCCTAAATCCCTTTGTCGGGGCTGGGGATCTTTAACGTGCTTCACTATCAATATGGATCACACGGGACCGTCCTCTTAACGTCCTCTCCGAGGAACGGTATGTAATCGAACTGCCTGCCTTCTAGCTAACTCGGCCTACTCCGCTTCATACTGCGTTTTACCTTTATCTTACAAAATTCTGTAATTTTATAAGAAAAAGTCCAAGAAGACTACCTGATGCACGACCCGGGGCTTGAAAGTCTCGGCGTTAACCCCGACACCAAGCAGGCAGGTTCCATGGTAACTGCAGGTGTTTTGTTAACAAACTTTAAATCGGGCCGCAGTGGGACAGAATAGTATTTTTACGTTTTCTGATAGAAAACCATTCGAGGTTATGTTTATCTTTCAAAAATGTGTTTTCAAAAACATTGTTCTAAAACAAATATGAAACCACTCCGCGTGTGCGGGCGCTCGCTGAAAAAGGCCTGGCGCTGCGCGGGCAGTACCCTGAGTCTCTCAAAGAACCAAGAGAACTTTACTGGCTCGCTGGGATTACTAGGAATTCGCATAGAAACATTCGGTGCCCATAACTCCATATAATTTTGTTTTGATTTTGAATCAACCATTTTTTTTTTTAATTTAAATTAGTTTACTAGTGAAATCTTGGTGTACAAAGGATAGATTTTAGAACCTCAGTTTCAAAAACACACGGATACTTGAGTACTAACAAAACAGGTCAGTAAAGCACCATTTACAGGTTTGAAAGACTCTTGCTAGACTTTGATTATTTCGTCTAGCGCCAGTAGTCGATTTTTAAATCTGCACGCTTTTAAGTTAACCTGTTGTCGGTATCAGCTAGCTGTTTCCAATTAAATTATAAATGCACCTGTAAATGCAACCTTAAACATTACACCCGGTTACTAGTTACTAGCAGATAATTCTGCAATAAGTGGTTTTCTTTTATTTTAGTATTTTACTTGGTTTTTTAGCGGTGCAGAACGCTAAAAGTCAAAATAAGTAACCTAGACCCAAATTTTTGACCCGGTGCTAAAAAATCTCTGGTGTCCCACTGTGGATAAACGTAAATAAAGCCTCCGCCTTGCCATGGAAAACTAATTCACTAACGTAAAATTTTGCAAAAACATCCGGTCGACATAGTTAAATTGATTTCCCGTACAGTGTTGCTAAAAACAATACCCTAGATTGTAACTGCGACCTTAAGAAGATGGTTTTCCAGGGGAAGCATTGCTTCCCTTGCTTCCATGGACCGCACACCGCTGTTTTAAACTGTTTCTTACCATAATTCACATACTGTTTACCAAGTTGGCAGTACGGAAATCCCCAAAAATGTAGACTTTTTTGCAATTTTTGTACTGATAACTTGTAAACAATTAGTAACATTTCGTTAGAAGGCGTATATAATACAAGAAAAAGTACAAACATTTTTACACATTTCGCCTTAACGTTCAACCAGTGCCAATGGTTTGATCGTATAACTATCAGATACTATAATAGTGAAGGGGCATGTGTAAGTTTGTGGGATTTGGAATGAAGGAGTTTTGTGACTATGTGGGATTGATAGCTCTTTAATCACACAATCGAGTGTTTGCGGGTGTTTTGTTCGTGTAGAAGGGGTTGATATGACGTCATCTTTCAAGATGGCGGCCAAAAATCATAAAAAATACAACTTTTGCAAACGGGGCATGATTATACTCAATTCCATATAATTGAAAAACGAGGATTCCAAAACATATACTCTCAAGGTCATCCGACCTTAAATGATCTTGTAAATAGCAACAAACAAGATTTTTGGCATGTTCTCTTCAAAAAATCTTAATAATTCGAGGTTTTGTCAGCCCAACTTCAAATCTACCTTAAACTATTAGGCATGTATACCGAGTTTGATGCAGTTGGAAGCTTCATGACCTTGAAAATTACCCCAGTAAAATTAACATATTGCAAAAATAACATACTAAAGGGCGCTATTCATCAACTATTAAAGCGAAGAGGACCAAATTGGGTAAAAAATATAAAAAGGGCAAGTCCAAACAATATTGCTAAAAAAATTTGGTTCAGCTATGACGCTTTTCAATATGGCGGCTGATATATTAAAATGGCGACTTATAACCACATTTTATTTTATCCAATCCAACCACACCCCGGTAAAAATGACCTATATGCCTTCATTTTTATTAAGTTTCTCACTTGTCTAGCCAACAAAGTCATTTAAATAACCTATAAGAGTGTTAGCAAAAGTTAGCTATGTGTTACCATATATTGGCCCAGTGGTTTTAGATGTCATTTTCCAAAATGGCGGTCGAAAAAGTATACAAAATTCTAATTATGCCAGTAGGGCATGACTACACTTTTTGATTAACATTCATAATGAAATTCAAGGATGAGGATTTAACAGCAATTTAGTCACACATTCATGTGTCACCGCATCCTTCTAGAAGTTCCGAAACTTAATAAAAACGACATATAGGTCATTTTCGCCGGGGTATAGCATAAACATCTGGGACGCCATATCGAAAAAAGTAGTAGGGAGGTTTAAAATAAAGTGTTTGTTTATGGCTAAGATGTTAATTTCATCTACGGCGCTTAAAGTTTTTGCGTAGTAGCAAATTGGAAAAAATATCACAAAAAGCTGGTTTTTTACTTGTACATGGTATTTATAATATAAACTTTTTTTTCATAGTAAGCGGTGACAATTTAACAAGAATTGATGGCCACCTTGTCATTTTTGCTTTTTTACGAAATTGGATAAAATAAAATGTGCGCGTCATAGCTAAACCAATTTTTTTTACAATGATGTTGGACTTGCCATTTTTTTTGTCTTACCAAATTTTGTCCTCTTCGCTTTAATAGTTGATGAATAGCGCCCCGTATGTTATTTTTGCAATGTATTAATTTTACTGGGGTATTTTTCAAGGTCATGAAGCTTCAAACTGCACCAAACTCTCAGGATCGAATTTGGCATATATACCTAATAGTTTTAGGTATATTTGAAGTGGACCTGACAAAAAAATTATTCAAATTTTTTGAAGAGAAAATGGCAAAAATCATGTTTTTTGCAATTTTCAAGGTAATTTAAGGTCGGATGACCTTGAAAGTGAGTGTATTGGAATCCCCGTTCTCGATTTATATGGGATCAAGTATAATCATGCCCCGGTTTGTTAAAGTTGTACTTTTTATGATTTTTGGTTGCAATCTTGAAAGATGGCGTCATATCAACTTCTTCTACACGGATGCGAACAAAACACCTGGTAACACTTGATTGTGTGACTAAAGAGCTATCAGTCCCACATAGTCACAAAACTCCTTCATTCAAAATCCCACGGGATAGAAATTATCGACATATGCCCCTACACTATAATGGCCCCCTTCACTTTTTGTTCGATTCCAAGAAAAAAGAAATATATTTCTTCAATTATGTATCTTTCTGTTTGGACCATCTAGCCCTATTATTTAAGATAAAAATTAAAATCTTCCATATACACAGAGTAATAGGGTGTTACTTACTTAAACCTTTAAAAAAATGCCAAAAATAAAAAAAAAACATTTTAAATGTCAATGTAACAATGTCAAATAAACGTTTTGTAGCACGTTTAGTTTTTTAGGGAAATTTTTTAAAAGTTTCAAAATTTGTAAAAATTGAAGTTCTAGAATTTTATACACCATTCATTAAAAAATCAATTTTTTTAAAACTAATTTTTTTGCGGTTGTATAGAATCCTATGCTGAGGTTTCCAGGAAGGTTTTACCAGGAAATTGGCAATAAAAAAAATTGGTGCAAGGTGTGCTGCCTGCCAGTTGCCTCCAATTGCGTTGTTGTGACTATAGGCTTGCTACTGCAAAAAATTTCTTAGTTTTGTCAGTAAACCCTGTTTAGCACTGGGAGTTTTGTAGATATTTTATTTAATTTTTCGGCAAAAATTATGTATTGCTTGCTCGATTTATTAAAACACGAAGATGGCAGAAAAAAATTTAAAAAACATATTGACTCAAAACCAGTGGCGTACGTAGAAATTTTTCCTGGGTGGCTTAGGTAATAGTTCAAATAACCATTTTATTCTTGATTATTGGCCTCTAAGCCCCCACCCCTTGCGTATTCCACTACTAAAAGTAATTTTAGTTAAATTTTCTTAAATCTTGTAGGAACTTACGAAACTTTAAAACTAATTTCTACATTAATGAAGTTAAGGTGGGTTAGAAAATATAGGTAATTAGCTTGTACCTTAAATTATCTGCTGCCTGTCTATAAACCACGGCAGTATCTGCCAAAAATTCCCAGTTGATAGTTTGTTTTTGCGAGATCCTTTCCGACGCTTTTGGTATTAACGGGGCACTTTGCTGTAAAGGCCTAAAAATTAAACGAATTAAAAGTTTACCTCATCATTCATAAAAAAATAAAATGCCAGGGCGGGACCGTTATATATCTCGTAGTTATACAGGGTAGATTCTTTATATGGAACGGTGTTTCTAGCGACTTTAAGGGAAAAAAAATTGGTGCCCCCAACTGGAGGCCCAGGACCCACCAAGTATTTTTTTTTATATGAGAAGGTACCTTGTGGCACCTTTTTGAAAAGCTTGTTAAAAAAGAAACCTAACGCACTAGTTTTTTTAACATCTGTCAACCAATGTGTCCAAAATTGTCAATTGTTTTAGTTTCAAAATTTCATATTTCTCTATTTACAAAGCGGGATAAAAAAATACCACACAAGGACATTATTGGCGGCCCATTTGGGGGCCCTCACTGAAGGCTTGTGCGTGTGTGTGGCACCTTTTTGTAAAGCTTGATAAAAGAAAAATTCGATTAAATAAATTTTTTTGACATCTGTCAACCCATGTGTTAAATATTTAACGTCAATAATACCCTTGTTTGGTAGTTTCTTTGTTCCACTTAGTAAATAAAAAAATATGTAGTTTATTTTTTATATGACTGTCTTGAAAAAGGGTGTTTTGCGCACGGAAAACACGATCTGAAAAAGTAATTTTTGCGAACGCTTACGTCATTTTTGCACACGGGTCTCCCGTCATTGTGATTTTTGTTGTTGTCACCCAACAATATAAGTTGGATGAGTTCCATAGCAACCGTCACGGCTCCTTTGTTTTGTTGGTTAGATACTTCAATAGAATATTATACATTTTATTAATAAAAACGAGTTAAATTAAAATTTGATTTTTCTGGTCTCTTTTTATTTGCAGCCGTATAAAAAGTATCGTAAAAAACTCGTTTGAAAACCTCTTTGCACACTCCCTCGACTTGTGGAGCTCGTCTTCGGCTCGGTCCACCAAATTGTCAAGATCCTGTGCTAAGAGTCGTTTTCAAACCTTGTTGTTTAAATAACTATTGAAACTAAAACAATTGACAAAAAAATTGGGTTTTTTAAAATTTTTCACCCATGGGTTGACAGTTTTCACACTCTCCTATTAAGAAATAGAGAGTAGCTTCCATTCAATCTTTTTTAAAATAAATTAAGAAAAAAAAAACAAAATATAATTAAAACAAAATATAGATTTTAGATAACACTCTTATGAAAAAAATCCATTAAAAGTTATTATCTGTGTATCAGTAAGTACCGCAAAAATAACATTTGGAATGTCATTATGTAAGGTCTAACCCACACTTATCCTTATTGTACATCAAATTTAAAAAGTTATGATTTTTTACCTATAATTTTTTTGCATGTTTTAGTACTCTTGAAAAATTATGTTTTAGCTAGAGCAATGAGATAATTATAGGATTACATAGGATTTCTTCAATATTTATCGAGCAGAATATCGGAAACGAGAAAACGGAATCGGTTGAAATTTGGCAGGAATATTTATTTTTGAATTCCTCACAACCGTATCCAGACAGTTTTTTGCTGGACTCTCTCATTTTCGAAATCAAATAAACTCGGCTAACAATAGTCAAAAATGTTACCTGGCTTTTTCTTTAGCCTCGTCGATAATACAGAAATCTGTAACAGCAATTTTTGGATTTTTTATTTTTTGAAAAAAATACACCAAATTTTTAAAAATGCTTTGGATACGGTTGTAGATTTTTATAAATCCTATTATCTGATAACAAAAAAGTTATGCTTTTTTTTCTTTGTAAGCAATAGTCTGCCGGAATTCTAAAACGCCAAGGTCACTTAATTTAGTAGGCCTAAGGAAACTGAAGTGAGTTCGATTGGAGTATTGGAATTCAGGTTCCGCATAGCCACCGGCCACTTGTCTAATGCAACATTCAGCCAACAAATTGATACATGTCAAGTGATAAAAAGAATACGGAAATTTGTTATTTTTTTGATCTTGAATAATAATTTTTCTTTTGATTCTTTTTAATTTCGAGACATTGCAATCAAAACCTTTTAAAGAAGCATTAGTAAATGATTACGTTCCTAATAAGTTATACTTTTCCTCACATATGGTGTTCGCACCGTGTTCTGAACACTGCACGATTTCACTTGAAATGTTATTAGTGATGCCACCTATTGTTGATCTTTCAAAAAATAGCAAAGCAGTGTTGTCAAATCTATGCCGTTTTTGTGGCCTTAAAGGTTTTGTTTTGTATATTTTGTTCAAAACTAACAGTGTGCCTGCATTAGCCATGACCGCATATCTCCTAGCAAAAAGGAGAGATTCCTCAGCCTATGTAATCCATGTAAACGTGATGATAATTAGCATTGGGCACCTCTTCGTACCCAGGGGGAGAGTTGCCAAAAAAACACTTTCTCAAAACATTTTTCGAGTAGTAACGATTTTTTTTATAATGTTTCAAGACCAGTATTTTTTATAAAAGATAGTTTAAAGAATATTTTTATGCATTTTAAAATACGATTTTTTTCTTCAATTAATTTCTATGATTTTTTTGCAAAAAGTGAGGCAACTATCCGGACTTTACCCTATTTTCTTTATTCATTCATTAAAGATTCGCTTTTAACTTTTTTAAAAACCTCTTTCCTAAAGCCTCGCACCGTTCCATTTAAAGAATGCGGGGAAAGTCGAAGGTTGATGTCCAAGATAACTTTGTCTTCAATTTCCATTTTTGGTAGGCAATGAGGTGCAAACAGCAACAGTAAATTTTACTAAACATCCAAATAGTTAAAAATTAAACTGTAAACTTGCTGCTTAAACCGTTGAAAATGGCGATCATGTCCTTACCGTGCACCTGGGCCTTTATACTTGAAGTGGGCGTGGTTTACAAAAAAGTGAGATGGAGATATGCCAACGTATAAAAGTGTGAAGTGGAAAAAGATACTCGGAGCGGGAGCATTCTCTCCCACGCTTTCAAGAATACAGCTTCTGGGGCGAGCGGTAAACCGGTTGTGAAATTCGGTGTACAGGTCCGTGAAATTCAAGTGAAATCCATGTAAAATCCGTGAAATCCATGGATTTCACGTGAAATCCAAGCAAAACTTGAAATCCAGTGTACAAATTTAGGGACCGGTTTACCAGTCGCTCTGGGGGTCATACACTTTAATCAAAATTCAATCGGACCATTTTTTTGACCAATGACTATGACAGTTCAATTTAATTTTCGTGTTTAAATGACAGCCGCCATATTGAAATTGGTCCGAAGAATTTGGAATGAACAGTACAACGAAAGTATTTGTTTTTTTTCTTACAAAAAAAGAACAAGACGTTATTAAAGGCTACATTTCACGTTAATGTTTACGTACATGTTTTGCGTAACTTGGCGTGGATTGGAACTGGTTCGCAAAGTGCTGTGAGAAAATTCCATCATCGCTTGTTTTTGATTGAACAATTCGACCACGACCTCGTCGCGAATTTTTTTTACGATAATATTGTTCTCGAATATTTTGGTTAAAATCGTCGCTCTGGCGTCCATCGTGTTTTTCGTTTTTTGAGTGCGATCAATCATGGCTGCAATGCCGTCTTGTAGCAATTTTGGCACTTGAGAAAAAGAAGAAACAATAATGCAAAATTGTAAATAAAACAGGGTTTCCGATCTTCCCTGACTGTCACTGAAAGTCAGTAAAAGTCAGTAAATGACGGAAATGGGTCTTGAATTCAATGGATGTCAGTAAATTCCCTCCTTTTGGCCTTAATTTTTTTCATCCGGAAAATCAAAAAAAAAAAAATAAAAATCATTCTCAAAAAAAAAACAACACTGCGCGATGCATACGATAATAACAGGTTATCTATGTTTGAAAGTTTGAGACAATGATGTGTTTGAAATTAACTCTGTGTTTCGGACTTCCATTGTCTATATTTTATTTATACACGACGTTTCGATCAGTACAATCTCTGATCGTCTTCAGGTGCAAACTACACTAGTTTGCACCTGAAGACGATCAGAGATTGTACTGATCGAAACGTCGTGTATAAATAAAATATAGACAATGGAAGTCCGAAACACAGAGTTAATTTCAACAGGTTATCTACTCCCGTTGCAGTGGCCTTTTATTGCTTGTGGCGGCCATTTTGACAATTAGCTCGTGTAATAACTGTCAATAGTGTCGAAAATGGCGGCTGCATATGATGAAAAGGTTACTTAATCGGAAGTCGATGGCTAGCCTGTATATCGGAGGTATCGCACTGCGTTATAGAATAGAATACAATAGATGTATTTAACGGTTATACTATTTTAAAAATAAAATCATTAAGTACATTATGTTACATCAATGGGGTTTTCCCACATTTTTGGGAAGCAACGGAATTTGGTACCTTAGAGTGAGTTATCCAAAACGTATTTATTATTTCTTCTGAAAAACTCTTGGTTTTGTAGAAAATTTTTTTTAAAGTTGGAGTTCTACAAAAACGCTCAAAAAAATTTTTTAGCCAACTAACTTTACGAGAAAAGTAGCGAGTGGTGACCTTTTTCTCAGCCTCTTCCTAACTTCAGTTTAATGCTTAGCTGTCACTAAATGTCATTTCTGTTTAGTAAACAATCTGTTAAAAGTTGTATTTATTTTTTCTCGAGATTTTTCTGCATCAAAATGAAAAAGTGCGTTTTCCGCGGATGTGAAAATAAATAAATGTCAGAATTCCCCTGGAAATTTAAGATATTTTTGCCCTTCCCTTTGTGACCAAGAAGAAAATTGTGGCTCTAGAGGCACTAAAGCTGAAAAAATTATCCACGGCTGGGCGCAATAGTGTGTGAAGATCACAGCTGAAATTCAAATACAACCCCATTAGAGACATCGCCACCCAAAGGAAAAATTTTTCTTTACAAAAAAATATTTCATGATCGTATAGCAATAAAGTTTTTAAATAAAAAAGAGTTTTACCAACCACCACTGGTTTCAGACACAGTCCATCCAATAGTCGGCCCTTCAACTATAACGAATCGATAACAAAAACAATGAACTTTACAAAATACACCGGAGCACCACAAGAATACATACCGGGTGCGACTTGGAGAATAAACGCAAACATGTGTTTCACCCTTGTTGGGGATCATCTGTACGCCATAAGGTTTTATAGACAAATGATACGAACGATCAAATCAACAAGTCATGAACAAATGCTCGGCAAAACATTATAGATAACAGGATGAGAAATGATGGCTACTATGGATAGTGGGAATTTGTTTGAAACCAGTCAGTGGTAGAACTAGTGGAGGAGGCCAAAAATCCAATAGTTTTGTGTTGGTAAAACTTTTTTTTATTTATATTTAACTCCACTATAGACATTGGGAATTTATATCTCATTCTGTAATAAGACTTTTGTTGATTTGCTTAAAAACTGGAAAGAAAAGATTTATTTAAAATTGACCAAGCCAAACTTCCCACTTATGACATAGAAAAGTCTGATAAGGTCAGTCCTCCCCACCTTTATGGGAATCTAGGGACGTATAAAACTTCTGTAAAACTTTTTTTTAGCTCCAGTGATGGGAATAAAAAAATATGGTAAATCACTTCAAGTTATTTTTTTCTAATATTTTTTCTTCAAGTTTAGTGGAATTTTTTTAAACTTATATTTAAATTTATTGCCTCAGGGTTAATTTTTTTGAAGTTTAAGAAGTTCATTTAGAGAGATGCATTGATTAGCAAGAGTCAATGTTTCTTCCCAAATTTTTCTTAAACCAAAAACTTCTGGGTTAGTTTACCTGCCAAGGACTGGGTTGGGGTCGAATCTCGTCTTAATTTTAGATGTTGGGAAAATCAAGTTACTAATGCATTGCAGACGAAAATTTGTGGAAAATGATATTAAAAATGACATTATTTTCACATTTGTTAATGCCATTATAGAGCCACAAGCAAAATTTTTGAAGGAACCCCTGCACAAAAACTTGTAAAACGTAACCGTATTTTAATGTATTGTACCAAAGGTCAAAATAGTGAAATTCTATGAGGATCTTATATGATAGGACATATGAGCCGTCAAATAACAGATGTCTGGCAAACACCCAAGAAGACTTTTTTCTCATAACTTTCAACCGAAAAATATCTTGGGTGGAAAAACGAAATTCAAAATTGGATGCGTTTTTTTTAAATTCTTTTTTTTTTTTCTTTTTTGTTTCAATTGCCTTAGGAGCATATTCCTATTGGAAATATTAACACGCCATCGCCAGGACGAACCCATATCAGATGACTTATAATAAAGTACAAGTGCGGAATGATGCCTATTTGTGAGTGATTCAAAATGATGTTTGGGGTGGGCGCCTAGTGGTTTTATACTGTCTGAAACTGTTTCAATCTTTTTTTAGAAGCATGTTCTGTAAATAAGATTCATTTTGGGACCTTCAATGGAAAAAATTGTCATTTTTAATATTACAATAGTTTTATATAATTTTTATTTTTAATAAGTGAAGTGAAATAAAATCATTGCCTGTTCTTTTGTTTTGTAAGAAATAAATATACCTACTGTAGAGCGTTTACCATGTTTTATGTATCCTAAAACTCAAGCTTTTAAAGGCGGACAAAAAATATCAAGACTAAAGTTAAATAGTTTTATTAAATAATATGGTCAAAAATACGTACTATTTAAACAAAAGGAGTGTTAGATACACAAGAAAATAGTAAATTATTAATAAAACAAAATAAATAAATGTACTATTTTAATTATACAATTTTTTATTATTCTAAATATACAAAACTTTAATTTTATATCTGAAGGAATCCAGAGAGGTGGAAAAAATATCCACATTATTAGCAGAGCTACACATTCTTCGTATAGGTCTATTAAGGTTGTAATTTGTATTATAATATTCTAAGTTAAAAATATTCCTATTTCTTGTACTCCGCTGTGGAACCCTTAAGCCAATTCTATGTATTAATTGAGGAGAATCAAACATTGCATTTCAAATCTTGAAAAGAAAAGCTAGATCAAGACATTACTCGACGGTTTTTAAGAGTTGTGACCTTTAGAAATTTTAAAATATCACAATAAACTATTTCCCCAGATAGAATTTTAAGTTTAAAAGCTACAAAACGTAAGAAATTCTTCAATACCCTTTCCAGATTTTCTACATGACATTTATAGAATGGGGACCATATGGAACTACAATATTCTAATATTGATCTAACAAGAGAACAATAAACATTTTTAAAACAGATTATATTTTTAAATTCAGATAGGCTCCTTTTTAAGAAACCCAGTAGTTTAAAAGCTTTGTTACAGATAAAGTTATAGTGATTTTTAAAGCTTAAGCTTGGGTCAAATAATACCCTTAAGTCTTTAAATTTTGTGAAAAAGTGTTGAGATCATTCTGCACTCTTTCACAATCCCTAAAATCTTTAACAATTCTAAAAATCTGTTAATCGTCTGCATATAGAAGGATTAGGCAGCAACAGAAACAGTTTAAAATATCATTAATAAAACAAATGAAAAGAATTGTAGACATAGGTCCCCTTGTGGTACTCCAGACTTCACTAATATCTCTTCAGAGAGACAATTTTTTATCCTAACAGCCTGTCTTCGGTTTTTATTATGCCAAGATTTGTACAGGAAATCAAAACAATGTATTAACATCAATCAGTGAAGATTTTTTTTCTTTCAAAATCTTTGCCAAAAGACCTTTTTAGCAATACCAAAAACCTATAATTTATTTGGCGGTACCTTTCATTGAGGTTTTATCTCTTAACAGTTTTTTTAAGTTTTTGATGGTCCTGTCATAAGACTCCTCTGCAAAAAATTGTGCTCCACCAATTTGGATAAAATTTTAGTATGTTATTGTCGTAGTCAAAATACACAATACAGAAATCATAACGAAAATTTCATAAAAGTGTTTTATAACACTTATTTTAAGTCTTTAGTAGTTATGCTCATTGATTTTTTAGCAATCTGAGTACTTGGGTCATCAAACTATAAATATATTAATAGCAGGTTTTTAATTTTAATCACGATATCTGATTTACCCTGTACATTATAAATGGTTTACATGAAACAAAAAATTTTATTCAAATTGGCGAAAAACAATGTTTCACATAGAACACTGCAAGATTTGATAAAAAACGGTACTTCACTTTGGGGGTCGATTGTGATCTATCACTTTGAATTTTCTACAGAGATAAAAAAATTCAGGCTGACAACATTTTTTGGAGTTTATCATATATTTTTGTAATTTTCACAAAAAAAAATCCATGTTTTATAAATAATTTCCGCGTTTTATTAAACAACTCAATGTTTTGCATTAGTTTAGGTAGTAACTATATTTTTGGTATTACTGTAAGTATGCGCGTTTTGAGATATCTACATTTTTTATGGCACTTTGAGATGAAACTTTTGTTTTATGACCAGATATTTAAGTAACGAATGAGACTTTAAAAAAATATAAACATTAAAAAACCAAAAAAAAACCGCAGATATTAATTAAACAAACACGGATTTTTTAAAGTGCTTTAGCAGACACATATATCGCCCAAAGAACCTTTTCTTGAATATCTCTAGCTAGCAGCTACAGTAAGTAAGGATGTTTTTAAAAGTTCAACCCTCTTTCCAACCTCCCACGACCATTAAAAACTCATTGCTTGATGCCATAGATATTTTGTAAATTTTTTTATAAAAATCGGTTTAGCAGCTCTCCACTAATGTAACAAAAAGACACCACACCAAAACATGGGTATTGGCTTCTCAGGTACAAGCCTGATTTTGAAATTTTAATTTTTTGAATTTCCTTCAAGACTTCATCTTTAACTTTTTCCCCCTCTCCACTGCCTCAGTGCCCAGGTGTTTAGAAGCGCCAAAAATAGCCTCAGTTAACGTTATTCTGCCAAATCGCAAGCTGTGCCATAATGGAGAATTGGCTTGAAGTTGAGTATCCGTTTCAGCTTCGACACACAAGGAATCGCTCATATTTGACCGCATGTAATTAATGAACCTGTCAACATTCCATTTGGTCCATTTTCTCTGCAGTTTTAAACTTGAACCAGAGCTGGTATACATCGATATAGGTGTACTTGTCTTCAGATCGCAAAAGGGTATATATTACCCCTTTTTTATCTGCGCAGATTTACATCAATTGAGACACATAATTATGACTTTTTGGTCCGAGGGCTGGCACGTCTTCGTTTAAGTGACTGCAAATCCATTTTGGCATTTCCAACATCATTGTAGAGGTGCAGGCTGGTTCTTCACTTCTTCTGTGAAGCCAAAAAGGGACAGCAATGGCATGCTTGCAGCCCCCTGTAAGTATCAAAAAAGAAAAGTTAAAAACAGTTAACAATTTTCTAATAGCAGGTTAAAAGGAGACACATTCTGCTTGCGTCTTTTTTTATCTTGTGAAAACTAAATTTGCATTGTGTGTTCCTAGCTTAACAGAAACTGGTACAAAAAATACATCATAGTTAGAAAATACCAGAAAAATATTTTTTAAAACATGGCACCAGCAGGCATGTATAAATTTTATTTTTCTTCAATATCTCAAAAATTACTGATCTGCTAATTTTTGTTGAAACTATAATTATTTCTTTTAATGTGAAAACTGTATGTGTTGCTAGCTGATACAGTTTGTGAGTTATGATTTTCAACCCCGTTTCTTACCCTCTTTACAACCCTCACCCCCATCAAAAAATAAACAGCTCATTCTTTGGTTCCAAAGGATTTTTGTGCCAAATTTCATCAAAATCGGTTAACTTTAGTGGCTTTTCAGTCATCGTTGTCCAGACAGACAGGCACAGGGAAGAAATTTTGTATTTAGGTCTTTCATGTTTATTTGAGTTATTTTGGTATAAATAAAGTGTTTTTTTTTCGCACATATTTTTGTTTTTGAAGTTAGGAATGCCCTCCACCAGAGAAATGTGAAATGACGCCGAAATTTGATAATTAAACAAGTCTCGGAGATGGTTTGGGGATGCAACCTTTTAATGTCTAAAAAAATTATTCCAATGTTCATAGCTCCTCATTTTGTCCTAACAAACGTAACTTTTTGTGTTGGTATGCTCTAAAAACTCTATGCATAAAGGTCAACTTTTAAAAAATTTAAAGCAGTTTTACTTGGATTTTCCACCCCAGATATGTACAAAAAAAAGAGCAGCGCCTAATATTCTGTAAGTTTGGATACCTTAAAGATATAATTTTCCTACCAGGTGTAATTGCAAAACAGTGGCAGCTGCTATTCTGAAAGTTATAATTTTATCTCTTTTTCTCAAAAAATGTAAATAATAACAATTATTAAGTAATTTTAAGAAGACTTTAAAAAGAGATTAACCAAATATTTTTTTTTTAAATGTAATGTAAAATGTGTATAGTTTCAAAAGTTTTTAAAACTACCTGCAGAAGCAGAACAATCTTTGCACTCAGAATGCACCACTTTTTCCTCCTTCTCATTAACAGAAATTTCCACAGTATAAGGAGTATTTCTTACTCTGTGCTCCGGAATTATTTTCGCCTTGACTGTGCAAACATCTCCTTCTCTCTTAACTTGTCACCATAGACCTCTTCGTAACTCTAAAATAAACAATAACACTTAAGCCTTCAATCATTTCACTTTTAACACCAAATCAACCAGACCATGTACATTTTTAAGATACAAACAAAGTAAAAATAATTTCATATACACGTAGAATTGCAACTCTCATATGACACGAGAATAACTGATATGCTGTGTATGCATGCTATGATATTTTTCATAACATGAATTAAATTTGGAACTTCTTTGAGATTAAAAATATAAGATAAAAAAAATACAATTTTTTTTATATTTTTACAAATCTGTCTTAGTTATATACCTCAAAATAGTTTTCCCAGATTTTACAGCTGTGGTTAATTATTTCTGATAAAGCTTTTCTAACATTTTGTTTTAAATTTTATAGCAAAATTTTAGGTGTACCTACAAATGACTTTTTTATTATCTTCACATTTTGCAGCTTTTTACTGTTACAAAAAAATCCAGGATGTTTAAAATATAGTAACTGTAATAAATTACTTATTTACTGTCATTTATATTTTGCTTTTAATAAGTTAGTCAAAACCTTGGTCAAAACTAGTAAGAAATCCTGTTGAGTCCAATATTTCCTTGAATATCTGAAAAACTACAAATCTGATATAGTTTTTGTTGGAACTGTAATTATCCATCTAAATATTAAAACCGTGTGTTGCTAGCTGCTAAAAGTATATTTTATTTTCCTTGAATATTTCAAGAACTACAGATCTGACAACAAATTAATTGACTATTATATAATGTTTTGTTTTAAAAGTCATTTTAATTAAATGTTTGGGATTTTCTTTAAAAGATACTTGAATGATTTAATAAGCTAGTCATCAGGTTTTATTAAACCCAAAATCCTAATTTTAAATATTTATTTTTAGTTTAGTTTTTTACTTTATTGACATTCTTTTGTATTTTTTTAAAACTAGAAATTAACATTGCATTTTTCTGAAAAACTTTACCGTCATAAGCCTAATGTGTTAGTAAAGAAATTTGATGGTAATGTAGCACTAAATTATCATCATGTCAGAATTTAGCTCAATCTTGATAGTTTAGAGCGGCATAAAAAATTACTGACATTTGTTTGATGCATAAATTAATTAACAGTCTAATTGACTGTTAGATATCATCATACTTTTCACATTACTTTTCATACAACTGACTATAGACAAAAAAATTATTTATTGAAAGAACTTTATTGCTTAACTCAGTAACCAGTTATTAATGTTTTTAATGTATCTGTTAACTCCTTAAAAAGACAAAAAGAATCTTACCAGACTAAATATGTTTTTTAGTTAAATTTTATACTGTTGTGTGTCTGTTTTCAAATATTTTTCATTGTTCATACTATAACTCCTACTATACTATATTTCATGTCTTTATTTATTAATTAGTATTCAGTGTTGACTATGTAAAATTTTTTTCTTTTGACAAGGTATTTATTTTAATGGGCTTTCTGTTCCCTATAAATATAAATAAATAAATTAAATTACTTGTGCTGAGGTCCTTTCTTAAAAAGTTACCTTGCTTCTTCTTACTTGGCATAAAAAAGTAACAAGGTTTGTATTTTTGTAATCGGGGAAAAAAAAAGTTAAATTTAAAAAAATATGTACAGGGTGTCCAAAAATCATATTTCAAGTCACTTGACAAATGCTTAACAGTCTTACTCATATATTTTGACACAATTTGGATTTTTAATGTACGCAGTTAAACCATACTCACTTTCCAGTCTTAACATTCTTCATCTCAGCGCTAAAGAAATCCATATTATCCAAATAATATAAATTAATTATCTCATGATCCACTTTGGGTAAGTTGTTAGAATCACCCTTCACAAATCCCTTCTCCATATTCTGAGCCATATTCTCTAAAAAAAAAGCAAGAAAAAATCTTAACAAAATTCAAAAAGTTAAAAAACTACTTACCTACAGCTCTCTTTAAAAATCTTTTTATCAATACTCTTTTTAATATAAATATTGAAACCTTTAAAATAAGTGCAAAAAAATTAAAAGAACAGAATATTATCGCTTTAGAATAGATAGCTATATTTGAAGTCTGAAAATACCATCATGGCTGTACCCAAGGGGTGAACCAATCCAGCAAGTGCACAAAATATTTGGCAGGAACTATATTTTAGCACTTGCAGGCCTCCTATATTATGAGTTTCATTTTATCCTAAACCCAGGAGAAACTGGAATATGGACACTTTCTCCAGACGTACAAAATATGGGATCATTTCACCCGTTGGCTGTACCAATATACAGATTTTAAACAATAGCAGAACGAAGTTTTTATAATGTTACTAGTATGAATCTACACTTTTGCAAGCAAATAAGAAAAGCTATCAAAAGATATAGATTTTAGGAGAAAATTCTGTCTTCTAATAGACATGTAGCAAGCATGAAAATTGTTGGATCTGGAGTTGAGTTTTTATGGTGGTTTTTGACGATGCATCAGAAAGCGGCTTTATATAAAGAGAGTGTCTAAAGAGCCGACAATTTATTATGTGTTTTTCATATTTTCGTTTTTTTTTTTCAAACTAAATTAACCCAACCTAACCTAAACCGACTCAATCCAACTTATTAAAAGCCAAAACAACCCAAAAAAACACACTTTAAACTAAATTAACCCAACCTAAAGACTCAAACCAACTAAATTCACCGAACCTAACCTAAACAAACCAACTTATTCAAAGCCAAAACAGCCCAAAAAAACACACTACTTTAAAAAAATATGAAACACATAATAAATAATTATTGTCGGCTCTTTACCCTCACGACTATTCAGCCGAATTGTTGGCTCTTTATAGACACTCCCTTATATAAAATTACTTAAAAAAACTTACCAAATATCAAAATTTGTATGCGCACACTCTGTTACAAATCGCAATCAAAAGTTCTTATTCTTCTTGTCTCCGAATTAAGCTTATAAACCCAGCTTAAATTTTCTTAGCAGCTAGGGCTATGGTGGACAGGAACCGTACTGTTTGTAATAACATTCACTACATATATAGTTGTATATTACTTGTAGGCTTTCTAAACAAGAAACAAATATAAACTTCCGCACTACTAAATGTTTATAATTTTATAAATTAACTTCAAAAGAATCACAACCAAAAAAGCAAAACACAAAAAAAAACGAATTGACAGTATGACTTAAAGTTAGCCGCAGGCCGCAGTTCGCAACCCAGTGGTCCAAATAAAAACTGCACTTGACAAATTACAATGGACCAGCCAAAAATGACGTCACCTGTATTGATTATGACGTCACCTATATTCGTTTTGAAAAATCGTAAGGCCACTGAATCGACGATTAAAAACATTATTTTTCACATAGAAAACCAAAATTTTTTGGGGAAAAAAGTTTTTAGATGGATTTCTTGGACCTTTATGTTTATGTATATTCCAAAAAAAAGGTAACTTTTTTTTTATGGGAAAGCCCCATTAATAAAAAGTAAAATAACTTAAATTACTAGTAAATTTTTTCTTAAAGTACCTCTAAATTGGTTTAAATTAATATTTTTTACCTGGTCTACAAATTCTTTGGGTAATTATATTTTGACTGCTTGTGTGAAAAAGTTCATGATTTCTTAGATTCACTTGTGGTACAGATAAGGCGATTTTTTATAAAATATCCGGATAGTTAATGAGACCATTAATAATTTTATGTAAATATATTATATCTAAAAATTCTCTTCTTGTCTGAAGACTCGGTAGTTTCAGTAGGTTTTGAAGTTCAATATAATTTATATCTTGAATTTGCATGTTCAGTTTATATGCATACAGAAACACGTCTGACATTTATCTCGGCCAAAACGTTAATACTGTTTTAAAACCACCACACTCCTCCCATGGAGACATTTATTGGAGAGTTCATTACTGCTGGATAATGTTAGCCTTTGAGTACATCCTCCTACTTTGTTTTCAAAAGGATAAGTGGTTTTAAGTTTTTGTTCATATAATGAAGACCAAATACTAGACGCGTACTCCAAAACTGATCTAATAATTGAACAGTAAACATTTTTAACACTAAATACATTATTTCATTTTGAAAGGCTACGCTTTACAAATCCTAACATCTTGAGTGACTTATTTGTAATATAATCGAGATTTTTTTGAAATTTAATGAGGTGCCTAAAATAACTCCTAAATCCTTTACGTTCTCTATACTCTCCAATTGATATCTATTAGTGCTCTAATTAAATATGCAAGGGTTGTTTATTCGATAAAATCTCATGATCTTCCATTTGTTAATATTTAGATCTAGATTTAGACAGTAATCAAAGAATCTGTCTAGGTCTTGTTGTATCAAAATACAGGTCGTCACTATAGAACAAAACTTCGCAATGTTTGAAACAATTTAAAGTATCGTTTAAAAAGCAATTAAAGAAACAGGTCCCCCTTGGGGAACGCCTGAAGAAACTTCGATTGAATCAGATAGGCTGTTGTGAACTTTAACAATTTGCTCTCTATTAGATAAAAAACTCAATCCATGTAAACAAACCTCCATGGACACCCAAAGCAGACAGCTTTTGAAGAAGTATTTTTGTATTTACTCTGTCGAACGCCTTGGAGAAATCAGTGTAGACAACGTCGATCTGACACCGTTTCTCCAAGGCTTCCAACAGATAATTCGAGAGTATGGTTAGATTTGTGATGACGGATTTTCCACTTATAAAACCCAGTTTAAACCACATACATTTTTGTTCCTATTCTTATTTCCAAAAATTAAAAAAAAGACATTATAAAATGGTGTGTTTTAATTTAAAGTCAGTAGAAAAAATGATATATGGGCCTGGAAAGTCAATGAAAGTCAGTAAATTTAAAATGAAAATTTGAGTGTGAACCCTGTAAAATCAGAGACTAAGGCACGGTTGTTCAATCAAGGTTCAACTGCGGGTTCAAGTGAACTTGGTTCAAGGATGAACCTGGTTCAGTCTTGGGTTTTTCAATCAAAATTTTAATTGGGTTCAGTTGACTGAAGTTTAACTATCGACCTACTTTATTGAAAGCAACAACGAACTGGTGTATTTTGTTTTATTTTGTATTGTTTAAAAGACAGGTTGATTTTTTTAAGTTTGCTGTCTCTCTTCTTCGGTTAATTGTGATTAAAAAATTTCCTGTAGCACAATACCTGAATTTTAAAAGCACTATCTCTGTTGGTGTCAAAAGCACGATTTTAGAAAGAAAATTATCGAATAAGGCATAGATTTTTGTAGCATTAATTTTCCACATGTTATAAATGCAATGCAATACAATTCAATAAATTATGAATTGCATGAAAGTTGTTTCATCCCATTTAATAAGTCCAAAGTGAGAGTTTTATTTTTCTTGAAAATGAAGAAGCAACAAAAAAAATGCGGAAGCTCGGCCTTTTTGTAAAAGAGTTTTACAATAAAAAGCATTTGACCAAAACCCTGTCTAGAAAATCTCCAACGGTCATTAACTTAAATTAATTCATACAAGTTTCAGTAAAGGTTACACAAAATTGACAGAGGGGCTTACTCAAGGGCTTATTAAATATGAAGCTTACGACCTATTCAAAAAACGTGGTAACTTTATTTACTGTCTATTGAAATACTTACTGCTGAGTTTGGTATTGAATTCTTTTTCCAGTTTGGCCAAAGAGGAACCTCACCCCCTCTTTCGTAAAGGGTCACTATCACTATCTTCCATAAAAAATAATTTGGCGTCGCTGTTTTCTATTTTATAAAGGTTATAAATTCACCTCAACCAGCAGTTTGGACTGGCACAACTGTCAAACAACGCATGAAATAATATATTTTTTTGGAACACTAAAATTTCGGCTAAATTATACTTTTTTATTTTCTAAATGCTATTTTAAACTATAAACACAGTTTTTATTTATATTTCTTTTTTTTTTAAACAAAAAAAAACAATTTTTTATACTTCCGCTTCAACCCTCAAAAATGAGAGTTCAAGTAAACCAGGTTCAAAAGCACGGAAAAATTCCGTTACAGTTCTGAACCAAAATTGAACATTTCACCATTTTCCTTAAACCAGGTCCAAACACTGAACTAGTTTTTGACGGCGATTGAACAGCCGGGGCTAAGAATATCAGTCCATTAAAAAAAAATATTTATACTAAGACTTCCGTCCAATGTATGACCTTTGCCCATCAGAAAACATATTAAAGGATGAGATTTTTAATTATTTTTAGTTCCTTACAATCAGGCACCTGCTCTCCCCCTTTTTTGCAAGCCGTGTTATAAATCTTGATGCCAGTCGTCAACTCCACCAGGTTCTCCACAATGTCTCTTCGCACGAAGTTCAATAGCTTGGGAAAAACTTGGATTTCCTTCTTTTCGAAGACACTTTTTAGCACTTGAAGGGATTCTTTGTAAACCTCAAAAATAAAAAAAAATATTGAAGCAAAAAGTTTTTTTTTCTCCCACAATTTCTGTAAATTTTTACCTTCCTATTTACTTCATAAATAAACCCACGAACCTAATATTTATTATTAAAGACGCAATTCGATCCAAATTATATCTAATAAATGGCGCCAGCAGGCAGGTATAGCCAACCATAAAGTCTTAGAAAAGAATAAAAAAATAATTAAAAAAAAAAATTTCATTTGTTTTTGGTTAAAAATGCAATTATCTATCTTAATGTGAAAACCGCGTGTCACTAGCTGCTACGGTTAGTGAGTTAAAATTTTTTAAAAAGTTTAATACCCCGTCCTACCCTCTTGCCAGCAGCTAGCGTCAGGCGGTTTTCACATTAAGATAGATAATTGCAAAAAAAATAAATTTTTTTCAAAACATTTTTTTCATTTCTTTTTGGTTAAAAATGCAATTATCTATCTTAATGTTAAAACCGCGTGTCGCTAGCTGCTACGGTTAGTGAGTTACAATTTGTTTAAAATGTTATTTAAAATTTTTTTCAAAACATTTTTTCAATTTTTTGTGAGTTACAATTTTTTTAAAAGTTTAATCTCCCCTCCTACCCTCTTGCCTGTGGTAGTCGTAGACATTTAAATTGTTAGTTTTGATTGAAGTTAGACAGTTGTCAATAAAGCATTGATTAAAACCCAAACATTACATGGCGCAGTCGGAATAACAACCAAAAGGAAGGTGTTTCAGATAGCTAGAGAATGACGACTCGTAGGAACAAGGCCAAGAAATCAAACCAATCATCTGAAGAAATTCCAGAAGCATGGATTAAGACAGCCAACCAAGCTTTACGTATTTTAGAAAAGAAAACTGAAAATTCCTTGGAAAATATGAAAACGGATTTCAAACAACAGCTATCAGAACTGCAAAACACTATGAGAGAATTATTAGCTCTGCAAAAAGGTAGCAATAACAAAGAAAATATTTTAAAAGAAGTAAATAACTCAGACGTGGAGTGTACATCAGATATTAAATTTCGAAAATGGAATACGTGCATTTACCAAGCAATATACCTTTACCGGATAAACTGAGTCCCAAAAAAGATCTAAGTTGGGGTATATTCTAAGGAACCGGAAATTTTTTTATGGCTTCGATTTTTTTAGGATCTGCATTAATTCCATTTTTTCTTACATTATCCGACATAGGATAGTTCTGGCTGCGCAAAAACAAACTTCTCTGGATTAATGTTATCGATTTAATTCTGCAACGATCGAGCAAGGCAACAGTTCGTCGATAGTGCTCTTCAAATGATTCGTCATAAAGCAAAATATCATCGACAACTTTTTCAATGTTGCCAAGACAGTCAGGCAGACACCATGATAAAATTTTATATTTAGGTCTTTTTTGACCCAAGTAACTCATTTTTGGAAATAAAAAAACTTTTTTTGGCGATTCCAATAGTCTCGTCCTCGTCTATCAGTAGGTTTGATTTGATTTGATTTGTCTCAACAGCAAGTTTAGCTCTTGAATTCCCTGACACTGCAGCTTCTTAGCTTATTGTATCTCTTGCTGTGTGCCTTCCTAATCTAAGAGGTTTGACGACCTCGCAAGGAGCAGCAGCCTCTTTATTAGGTTTCTCTGGAGGGGTCGTCCTCCAGGAGGTTTTGTGTTCTGCAGAAGGTTAGTGCTGGGCACTCAAATATGATGTGAGCGGCTGATTCGTTATCCTCATCACATAGTCTGCAGGTGGGTTCGTCTCTATAGATTCCCATCCTATGCAGGTGTTCTCTCAGTGCGCAGTGACCGGTTAATAGCCCCGTCACTTGTCTGATTTCTTTCCTATTCAGTTTAAGGATTTCACAGGTGAGTGGTGTTGAAGGGGATGCCACCATTCTTTTGCTGTGGTTTTGCCCCGATATTGAATGCCAGTGGTTTCGATGTTCTTCGTGCACCCATCGCTTGATATAGCTACGTTCAGCTTCTATAAATGGTCTTTCTGATCCTCTGCTTGCTAGAGAATCCACGTGTTCATTGCCTGCTACCCCTGTGTGCCCCGGCACCCACGCAAGGGTGACTATTGTGTTTCGCTAGGGTTAGGGGGGTTTGAAGGCAGTTCCATACTAATTTTGAGTGAATTTGTT
Source organism: Oxystoma pomonae (assembly GCA_963921995.1). Classification (NCBI taxonomy): domain Eukaryota; kingdom Metazoa; phylum Arthropoda; class Insecta; order Coleoptera; family Brentidae; genus Oxystoma; species Oxystoma pomonae. The sequence continues at coordinate 21,874,341 of OY998164.1, read as the reverse complement.
GGCATGCCAGAGCGTTAATAGCTGCTTGGCTGCCTGAGAAGATTGTTATATCTTTGTTGAGATATCTTCTTCTCAGGTTTTCCCGCAGACAAGTCTCATGGCATGTATTTCAGCTTGGAATACTATGTTTCCCCAGAGATGCAAATTAATTTGATCTTGGGGCTAGGCCATATACTCCCGCTCCTGATCCACTGTCCATCTTGGATCCGTCGGTATACCATACCAATTGTCCTGACTGGACCAGTGATTTCTCCGTCCTGTTTTCCTAGGATAGCTGGGTCTTAAACGGCTTGTTCGTGTTGATTTTCGGAGTCATGATGTCATTCCTCATCTCTAGCTCAGTAGGTATCCATTACCTGTTTTTGAATTGGATTTCCAGTGCCAGATATTAAGGTAGTGTAGAAAGCCAATTGTCTGTAAAGTTCATCGGTAGGCAACTCGTTATCTGGTTCAACTATGGACATCATTAGAGGGTAGAGATTTTTCTCCAGATTTAACCTAAAAAAAAAAACGTTAAAATCCGTTATTGGGCATAGGATCCAGTTTAAACAAAGTTACTATTTTGTCAAGTAATCCTTTTTGAATCAGTGTTGGTTCACTGATTAATTAATTGAATTTCTACATCATATATGTAGCAGCCTTTTTATAAGTTTTCTTTCGAGAATCTATTTCTAGGGACAAATTCGTCCACTCTCTCTGATTTTCACCTATGGCAAAGCTATTGTCATGAGGTCAACACGACTCAAATTAGTTTTTTGCAGCTTCATTCTATTTTATCTATCTTTTCTCTTACTCCCGAATAAGCAGTCGTCGATTTTCCTTTTCCAAAAGACGTTAACATAGACTACAGATATGTTCCTTTTAATATTATATTTCCAAACTGTCACAGTCCAACTTACTGACTGTTCTAACAATATTAATTACTCTGTTTAAATTCCCTAGAAATATTTGAACAATGGTTAGATATAATTAATCTAAAAAAAGTTACGTGATTATTTTGTGTAAGCTTCATTTCTTTTCTCTGAATGTTTTTTTTTTGAGAATTGACTTTAAAATAATTTACCGAGCAAGTCTACGTGTGCTGAAAATGACATGTTTTAGGGTTTTTGTCAAGCATTTTGAAGTTGTGAAAGTTTTGTTTTCAAAAATGGATGTTTCTACAACGTAGTAAAGGGTGCTTTTCAGAAAATATTAAAACATTTCAAATGCAAATATCTCTGAAACGAAAGAGATCAGAAAAATATATTTTACTAATTCTTGTTCAGAACAACAAATTCTCCGTACAATTAAAGTCTTTCTAGGGAATTTTGAATCACCCTGTATAAATGAATTGTAAAAAAATCCAAAAAAAAACATGCAGCTAATCCGAAACATTCCAGTTATCCGATCAAGAGAATACTCAACCTATAATTTTTCACTTCGAGCTCAATCTTTTTGTAAGCCATAGTGAATCGATGTTGCAATTTTATACAAACGATTTTTGGGGCTGTCTGATTTCGCAGCCAAAACAACATAAGACTGACGAAATTGTGAATTTGAGCTCTCGCATTTAGAAAATCTTCGGACAGTCCTCGGTTTGGGTCTAGGGCTAGTAAGTTTGCCTAAAAAAGAGAATTTAATGTTTCGTTACATATACAATTTCAATATTGCAATAAACACACAAACTAAATGGAACTTTAATTTAATTTAACTCAACGTCTTTCAGTTTGATACCCCACAATCCATTTTTTAACAGATCAAAATTTTTATCAAATATGGGGATAATCCCGTCTATTATTAGGGGGTTGGTAGAAAAACGCTGAAACACGTGTCCATCTATTTCATTAGTAGAGTCTGTTATACCAATTTCCAAACCTCTGTGACTTTTTTCTTCTGAGATACAGAAGTTCCGTTTACCCCCTTCGAAATCAAATTACCCCTATTTCTCCACCCCAGATTAATAATAATTAAGATTCACCGTAAAAAACCCAAGAATAAGATATTCTAAATGAAAAATATTATAGGACAAATTCTTTTTGTAAATCTTTATAATAATAAATACCGTAGTTATAAACAAAGGCGGCGTGCGAAAACTAAAAATGCTGTCTTAAAAATAACATGATGTTAGCTACGTCAGAACACGTTATTAAGTGATAAAGTCACCTAACGGAGATTTTTTATAAGAGGTGCAAAAGGTCTCTTATGTTGACTACCTTTCTTTTATTAGTATAGATGTACATTGCTCGATTTTACAGACAAATTCAATTTTGAAAACCGCATCTTAATATCTCAAGCCGTCTGTGAGCTACAGTGTGTTTTTGAAAAATTCGCATTTTCAAAAAGTTGACATAACTTTTTTGTGTGTCAAAATAGGATGTTGGTGCAAAAAGCTTTTTTCATAGGTTTTTAGTCTAGACTTTACCTGTCAAAACAGACATTTTGTAACTCCTTCAGTTTTCGAGTAATCACAAAAAGTTTGATTTTTTTAATGGGTCATGTATTTACACGGCTTTAAATTGTCCATTAAATTTTCTTTCCAACGATTTGCCCCTCGTCGCAATTGATAAAGTAGTTCAGTAGATATTTACGATTTTAATATTATCGCAAAGTAGGCTATGATTAATTCGATACGTCTCTTTTACGCTGCTTGACTGTGGAAGAAAGAAAATTCCAAGGCAGAAATATTAGGATACAGCATTTATTTATGTAAGTCTCAAATACGACATGTAATAAGATATTCTACTTAATCTAAGAACAAATAAATAAATATTTAAAACAAATACTCAAAATGGCGACCATTTTGTTTGAAGGCATACTGGACTTGATTTTCTGCGCTGTAAAAAGGGCTTCTTCTAATTCTTCCCTGGTATTCTGTCTATTTCTGATAAAGTTCTGGAACACTAAATCCTTGAGTTTTCCCCACAGAAAAAAATCGCAAGGAGTCAAATCTGGCGATCTGGGTTGCCAATAAACAGGGACTTTATTCCCAATCCATTGGTCTCCAAAAGTTTCATTGAGCAAGTTACTAACTTGACGCGCATTGTGGGACAGTGCGCCGCACAGAGGTCACTTTGGAAAAACAAAAAACCGTGGAAAACATTTATGATGAAAATATCGCGTTTGTTTTCGTTACAAGATCTTGAGTTGTTTGCATTGTGTTTTGTTGTTTTCTGATTAAAGTTTTTTAAATTTTGATATTGTTTGATGGGGAGTAAGGTAAGAGCTTTATTATTTTAATAAAAAAACATATTTTATAGAATTTTTCAACAAACAATAGTCTTAAAAGTTCAATTGTTTTGTTACTTTTTTGTCATTTACATTTTTGGGTGCCAAGAATTGCCAAGCACTTAAAAAAATATTTTTTTTAGGCATAATGTAATTTCTTAGAAACAACTTATTTGACGTCTGGTGTGGGCAAAGCTCACTTACCGACAAAAATTCGGCTGTTTTTCAATTTGTAACAAATGAACTCGATTTAGATGAAGATCGACATGAACAATATGATATGGTAGTACAAAAAATTCATAATTTTAACAGTAAAATTACCACATTGTAGAAAAATTGCAATCGGTCCAGAAAAATTTTTGAAGCGAGGCACAGGCCGTGGCTTAATGAGTCTATAAATTTTATTGAACCACAAAAGGTCTCTGAATTTAGTAGGGCAGACCAGAAAAGCCTTTTGAAGAACTTGGCGAACAAAGAAAAAACAAAAATTAATATCGCTCTTAGAAAATTATTCTAAGGCAGAAATTGCATTTGCTGTTCAAAAAACTCTATAAGCTGCTGTCTAACGAAATGCGTCACGTATAATTAAAGAAATAACCGAAAACTTACCGACAAGAGCAACAAAAATAAAAAAAATCATAGAGAAAAAAGAAGTCTTACCCGTTAAGGATTCAGGAGATGAAACTCTTACTCTTTTTCTAGATTGTTCTCTTACCAAAAAATCTTATATTTTGATGCAACAGGGAGCAAAAGAGCACACTGCTCAAATTTATCCTAACTACAATAAACTTTTGGAGGCTAAAAAGTAATGTTATCCAAATCAAAATGATATTTGTATAAAAGACATATCTGCTGAAGTTACCCTTCAGGCACTCGTTGTTGACACTGTAAAAAGAATAATAGAGTCTCAACAAGGTCTTTACAATAACCTACCATCAAATGTGTAAAAAAATGCAATTACTATTAGTTACAAATGGGGATGTGATGGTAGTGCGGGAAATTCGGATTATAAGCAAGAACTTAGCGGTCAACAAAATGAATCAAGTGCAGGTTTAAATTTATTTTCAGTTTGTATCGTTCCTTGGCAGATGACATCAAATAATGGCACTATATTATGGTAGAATCGGCGGCCATTGTCCACGAGATTTTGCAGATCCATAAAACTGATTTTTGACAAAGAAACTCTTGAGTTATATAAAAATGAAATTAAAAATATTGAAAACCCAAATATCTCAAATTAAACCTACAATTATTGATCAATTCCAAATAATAATAAAATGACAATGATTGATGGAAAAATGTTTTAAGCAATTCATCAACACAGACCTGTGGAATATGTGGAGCAAGTCCTAAAATTATGAACAGCCTGGACAAAATAATGGCGCTGCCAGTAGACGAGAGTTTATATGATTACGGAATTTCCACATTACGTGCGTGGATAAGATGTTTGGAATGCTGTCTCCATATATCCTACAGACTTGATTTGAAAAAGTGGCAAATACGGGATGCAAGTGAAAAACAAATTCGGAAAGAAAGAAAAAATCACATAATTCAATTGTTAAAGCAATAACTAAGTTTATTAGTTGACATCCCCAAACAAAGATATGGAACAACGAACGACGGAAATACCGCTCGTAGCTTTTTTCAAAACTATGAGAAGGCTGCGTTATTAATTACAGGTATATATTTTTTTATCTGGCATTTTGTACACACCAAAATATGTTTACTTTACTTTAGGACTCTACGACGATTTTATAAAACGTCTTTTGTATAATTTTAAGCACAATGTCATCCGGCTATGAAATTAATACAGAAGAATTTGCAGAGTACCGCAAAAAAACTGCAACACTCTACATTCAGCTGTACTCATGGTATTATATGCCAGCGAGTTTGTACCGAATACTCATTCATGGGCCAGAAATTATAAAAGCAGTGCCACTTCCTGTAGGCATGTTTTCGAAAGAAGCGCTTGAGTCTCGCAACAAAGACTTCAGAAAATATCGGGAATGTTACTCCAGGAAATTTTCAAGGGAGGAGACAATGAATGACGTATTTTCTAGGTTACTGCTTTCGTCTGATCCACTGATATCATCTTTATCTAAATGTGTCGGTACTCGCTCAAATAACAAACCCTTTTTAAAAGAGGTTTTAGAGCTGCTCCAAGAGCCCCAATTCTGAGAAAGAAAACAGTAGCGATTCCGAATCCGACAATTTTGATGAGTAATGCTTTACAAATAAGGTTTTAGTTACAGTTAAACTACCCTGTATATAAAATTTATAAAGTTATGCATAAAAAATATTATTTAATGGTAAAAAATATAGGCTATTTACTACATACTCATTGCTATTTTTTAACACCCTGTATAATAAAAACACATAAAATTGAGCAAAAAAAGTATTAGCAAGTATCTTTAAGGCTACTACATAATTTTAAAACGCTTGAAACCCAACATTTTCAAATTCATATTTATTACCGCTTAATTTGCCATAAATGACCTCTTTGCGCCGTCCTGCTGAAAGTAGCATTCAGTATTTTTTCGAACTGGCAGTTCATCCATAAATGGAACTATATATTCTCCTAAAATCTGGCGACAGCGTTCGGCATTTAAATTACTTTAAAAAATATAGGGTCCGATAAAACGGGATAAATCTTCCCTGGAGCCCTTGCTCCACTGTCAAATGTTGATTTTCTTGATGCCAATAATAGCAATTATATTTTGTGAAAATCACTTGATATTGTTGACTCATAAGTCCAAATTATTTTTCTTTCGAACTTTGGATCTTCCCCACATTTATTCACGTACCAGCGGCAAAACATTCTTCTTGGTGCAAAATCTCGTTGCCTAAGATGATGCACTCGGCGTGGTTTATAAGGTCTATATTTATACTTTTTTTAAATTCTTCTTGCACTAGTGCGTGGAATACCTGTTATTCTTTCCATGGATCGTGTAGAGGTATTAGCGTTCATGTAAATTTCTCTCAAAACCGTTAATTCCTCCAGTCTTTATCCCTGGTTAAAGATTGGTAGGTATTTGGTCTTGGTTTCTTGAAAGCTCCATGTTGCTGCAGATTTTGCTTGAGTCTCTTATAGATTTTAATAGATGGCTGTGTTCTTTCGGGATACCGCTCGACGGTTTTCCAAATTTTCAATATAGCACTTAAGCATATCATATTTTTCATTATTTTTAAAATTGTTTGGCATTTTGACGACCACGACGCGTATAGGATTTGATGGATGTGTCATATAACATCACATAACCCACTGTCAATTGTGTTGCAGTAACAATTAGTCTCGAATTAATCATATTAAAATCTTAAATATCTACTGAACTACTTTACCAATTGCGACGAGGGGCACATCGTTGTAAAGGAAATTGAATGGACAATTTAAAGCCGTGAAAACATATAGGGTGACCTATTATCAAACTTTCTGTGATTACTCAAAAATTGAAGGAGTTACAAAAAGTCTGTTTTGATCGGTAAAGTCTAGACTAAAAACTTATGAAAAAACATTCTTGCACTAACATCCTATTTTAATACACAAAAAAGTTATGTCAACTTTTTGAAAATGCGAATTTTTCAAAAACACACTGTAGCTCACAGACGGCTTGAGATATTAAGATGCGGTTTTCAAAATTGAATTTTTCTGTAAAATCGAGTCCTAAACATGTATACCAGATTTTGGCTATCTCTCCTAGAAACAATAGTAGCCATGGAGGCCCATCGAATTTGGCCCACCCACCCTGTACAGACATGGCCTTTTTACAAATTTATATTAAGGTATATAGATTGCAACGACAAATTATTTTAAAACTTCTATGAAAAAAATTGTTTTAGAAACCATTTTGAGAGTATTTTTGTAAAGTTAGAAGCAACTGGAACTGTACATCGTTATTGTTTATATAGTTCCTCTTTATTATTTGCCATAAAAAATTAATCAAAAACCCAAAACTTATGAAATTATGTAGATTTCTATTTAATTAGCTATAAAAATAAAAATCTTTGATATAACTATTTTTTGGGGGGCCATTTTTGGGGGCAATCCTAAGTTTTTTGTGCGATCTCCTTTTTTTAAAACCAAATTTTAAATCCTTATAAAATTCGCTTTTTAACGATACCCCATAGCATAGGGTTCGCATATCTAGTTCTTGAGATATCTATCAATTTTTGAAAGCGATATCTCACAAACTAATTAAATACCCCATGATGTTGGGGGTCATTTAAAAAAAAAAATTGAGAGAATCTGCTTTTGAAATTAAGTAGCACTAAAACGTTAAAATGACCAAAAATTCATAAATTGTAAATGTGTAATCGCCCAAAGGCTACCATTCCTGAATTCTCCTTAGAAAATCCTTTAAAATGACACACAACTTGCTAGGGTACCTTATTTATATTAATTAACTCATTGGCAAACTCTACATCAAAAATGTCTTATAACTTTTCTTGGTAAGACACTTACAAAATATTTCACCAAATTAGGCACCACATTAATCTGATGATTTTTGCATTCCCTCAGTACTTCGTTAATCACGTTCCTGATCAAATTGTCGTTAATCTGCACCATATATTTTTGTTCTCTGACGTCTTGACCTGTCACCAGAAATATGAAGTAGTAATAGTAGTAGGGTGAAGGGGTAAGCCAACACCGTTCCCAACTAAAAAGCCAGTTTAACTCTTATCTCTTCAGTGCCCTTTAGCCAAAGATTGCTGCCATTTTTATAACCAAATATGACCGCTATAGTAGGCTAAAGGATACTAAATCGAAAAAGAGTTAACTGGCAACAATTATAGTCAATTTCACTGGTGCTATTGTCATTGCCACCAAAAATGTGTAAAGGCGTAGTAATATTTCCTACAAAAAACTATTTATAGGAAAATCGTCATGATTGTCACGTACTGTGGTCACTATTACGGTTAAAAACTACCACAGTGTCATAAAAATATAAAGTTATACGCGAAAGTAATATATTCCACTATATAACTATATACCATTACTAGAAGTACGAAAAAACTTTACAGTCCGAGTCACATTTAATTTCTTTGTTGTTGTTGTCTACTGATATTAATTATACCAAACTACAAAGTTATCGAGTCTATGTCTATGTCTCTACCATGAAGTAAGAAATAAAGGTGCATATAGTGGAAAAACGTTACCTACGAGTTATCGCTACTTTACTGACATTGTAAATCAACGCACCGTCAACTGGATGCGCGAAGCCATTGTTATTTACTTCTATTAAACATGGAAATGAAATCAAAATTTAAAAATATCTCATTAAATTACTGATTGGTAGTTGCATGTACCAATAAAAGCAAAAATATTAATATTTAGTTAATAAAAAATGTTAAAACTGGAAAAACATGTAATTTGGAAATCCTAACCTTAAATAATTCCGATTTTTTATCAACATTTCAGATAAAACTAGGTCAAAACTGAGGGGCGCGCGTTTTTTCTTATAAAAAAATCAGCATCAGTAAAGTGCTATGCGTTTATAAATTTAATGTGTTGTAACTTCAAAAAAGTGGCTAATAAAATCGTAATTATTAGTACTACTTTATGTGGTAAACACACGAAAAGAAATGTCCTAAATATTAGTACTATACACTAAATACTAGTAAATCTTGGGATGAATATAGCGTCAATAACATTCGTATTTAATATTAGTACAAGTTAACTGATCTTGAGGTTGGCTGATTTTGAACTATAAGTCAGTATTTTAAGAATAAAAATTAATATTTATTTTGAAAAAGTACAGATTGCATTAATATTAATAAAAGTTGTACTAGCAATAACTCTTTGTCAGTACTTTTAATAATAGTATTTAGTATATGCTGAACTAAATCTCAAACATCTTGGAGTAAATATTAATAAAGTAAATAGTACTTATTGTAATAGCTTTTAGTGCCACAAATGCCTTTTAATACTAATATTTATTACTATACTATACTAGCTCATAGAATCGCTAAAAGAAGTTGGTCTAGATGACCGAGATCTAAAGATAATCGCTAATTTATACTGGAATCAGACTGATCAAATAAAGGTTGATGGCCAACTGTCCGAAGAGGTCCAAATAAGAAGAGGAGTACGCCAAGGTTGTATATTGTCTCCGCTGTTGTTTAATATATATATATAGTAACAAAATAATAGAGAATGCATTTCATAACTGTGAAGAGGGTTTGACCATAAACGGCATAAAAATCAACAACATACAATATGCCGACGACACTGTCATAATAGCAGACACGCTGGAAGGCCTACAAGAGTTGTTGAATCAAATTGCTGCCAAACGTTCGCAATTCGGGCTTAACGGCGCAAGAACAATCCAGAGATAATATAAATTTGTCAATCGATTTCAATACGTCATCTACCACTCATTATCTATCTCTGGTTTCTTTACTGTATTCTCCTGTTCACAGATTGCGCCGCGAATCATTGGGGATTAGGGTCACTGGATCCTAAAACCTGCGGCTGGGACCGCAGGTCTCAGGATCCAGTGACCCTATGGGGGATTGTTTATTTATCACCTAGGTGATCGAATTGAGAGCAGTGACAACTAGTCAAATGGCCATACACACAGACCACTTAAGGGTTCTAAAAAGTAGCTTTTCACCAAAGGAAAAATTATTAAATAAAACACAAAAACCAGGCCGACGAACTCCAAAACAAAACGACAAAACTAAGGTTATGAAGAATGTCAGGCAGACACACTGACATTGGTTAGTTGCAAATACAGTGAGTCGACCAATTTCGATGTTTGCATGGCATAAATTTTTTTTCCTGGTAAGGGGTGTTACCTAGGTATATATGCTAGATCTCTCTTAGCCGAATACATTTAGGAAAGGAGAACACTAGAAACTATGCCTAGGGTAAGCTCACAAAAAAAAGACGTGGGTGGTTAATTTTGATGGTGGCGGTATCTATAATATAACCATTTAAGTACTTTTTGATGCTAGGCATATAATTAATATTGATAGGTAACCAGTATAGTCCATGTTTTTACATTTCCGCACGTTTTAGCTTTAGAGGAAAATAATACTCAATTTGTTTTTTATTAGAGGAAGAAGATTACAAAGCTTATTAATACAATCTAGACAGTTTTTGAAATTAGCTGTCCATTATTTGGAAAATTACAAATATTTCAAATTTAGTTTTACAGGTCTCTATAAAGGGTATTTCTGACTGTTTCTGACGTAATATGGGCGCGCCAATTTTGAAACACCACAAAAGCTAAAACAGTTTTTTTCAAAAAATAAACAAAATTTTAAAAAAGTACCAAGATTTGATGGAAAAACATAGTCCAATAAACAATTTAGGCAAAATTTCAGGCCATTTGGAAGTCCCGTTTCCGAGAAACATGCGGAAAAAGAATTGCCTAATAAACGGACCCAACAGCGTTGCCGGTTTAACGATGTAATTGGGCCGTTAACTTAAATGTTGGAAAAACAAAATGGATGGTCATATGGAGATTGACTGAGGCCATGTGCAAAAAGTTGGAGGCATTCGAGATGTGGTGTTATCGTAGAATATTAAGGATATCTTGGATGGACCGAGTAACTAATTTGGATGTTTTGGTTAGAATAAATAAAGAGCTTGAAGTTTTATTTACCATCAAAAAACGAAAACTTGAATATTTTGGCCATATTTGGAGAAATGACAAATGTAAACTCTTAAAATTGATAATAGAAGGCAAAATTGAAGGCAGAAGAGGTTCGGGTCGTAGACGGATATCATGGCTTAAAAATCTTAGACAATGATATGGTGTTAGTACTACGACACTTTTCCGAAAAGCAGTTGACAGGGTGCAGATCGCGCTGATGATAGCTAACGTTCGAAGAGAGCATGGCACTTGAAGAAGAAGAATACTATTTTTACTAAATTACAGTTCTACTTCTAAAGTGTAACACTGGCGCCCAACGTGGGGTTCGAACCCACGACCCTGACATTAAATATTCTCATTTAAATGGCGGGGGGTCAGTAAATGCTTCACTGACACCGCGCCACGTCAAAGTCCAAGGTTCTTGCCTCAATAAAAGTGAAGGCTCAAATAGAGGTGTAAATATGTTCAGGTTTTAGGGTGATACATACTAAAAGGCCAGGGTAGAGGTAAATATATTGGAGATAATAGAGGCACAAAGCTATTTGTAACTCATCGCGGTATACGTATCCGCATCTAGCGAGAACCAAGCACATTAATTGGTCAGAAACTTATACCATGTTCGAAAAGAGCAGTTATGCTAATTTACGGTGATCTTAAACGCGATAGGTGTTGAGATGCGTTAGGCATTACGTATCGTTACGGCACACGTATCGTATCTCAGCACCTGTTGCGTTCAGAAACACCTTAAAATAGCATATATCATCTCTTTTCGAACGTGCTACAAGTTTCTGACCAATCAATGTGCTTGGTTCTCGCTAGATGCGGATACGTATACCGCGATGAATTACAAATAGCTTTATGTCTCTAATGAAAACAAAGGCATCGATGGTGCAGGGGTCTAATGTTCTTTTAATTATAAAAAAAAATAAAAGCCAAACGAATTACTTTGATCAAAAAATGCATTGTTATTCAGCTTCGACGATTGGGCTAAAGCGCGTTGAGTTTAGCAAAAATGAGGGAAACGCATTTTGTTGGTCCTGTTTTTTTTTCTAAAAACTCCCGGTGACCGCAAACTAACTTTTCACAATAGAAAAGAATGAATCTTCGATTTTAAAACTTTTGGGGAATGCGCTAGAATAATCAGGTTTGCTATGTTTATATATGATAATAAAACGGTTAAGGACCTTTTGCGCATTTGGTAATTTCGAAGCGAGCCTGTAGAATCGTTACAAGTATGCCATCAAAACACTCTGACTTTGTCCAACATTATTTGTTCTAGGGAAAGAACAATTTTTACCTGCCCAAGAATTCGAAAAAACTCCGAAAGGGGACACTAAACAAAATGTCAGAAACGTCAATTCTGCCCGCGAATTCCCATTTGGCAACAAAATTCTATTAGGCTATAATATCTCCAGTTAATGCAAACAAAACATGTTTGTTATCATTACGAATTAATAATAAAAAACAGCTCAGACCGTTATAATTGAAAAGTGCCAAAACTCTTGTTAAAATAAAGATTTTTAATATTAATTGTTACAAAGCACCATTTGCCAGCATTAAGAGTATGTTTATAATATTAATTACAAAGATTTGCTGTTACTCTACAAGTAAGAGTGTTTGGTTAAACCTACTAAACATATTAAATAATTTTTATAACCAAAAAAATTAAAGCATGTTTGTTACCAATATTGACTGATAGTTTACCAAATATTTGTTAAAAATAAAATCGATGTTTTCAGTGTATAAACAAAGTAAGTGAGTAAAATCGTGTTTTTGATGAAGATAATTATATTAAAAAAATACTGTTGGCTCAAGTAAATTTTTTGAAATACAATTTTTTAAAGTACTAAAAACCAAATTCCTGTCTCAAGAATAAGGTGTTTAACTAATACTTATTTTTTTACCTGATTTACTATCGGCATTAATTTTGTAACTCGATGTGGTGCATTTGGCGTGTGTAGTGCTGGCATAATCCTGAATTTGATGGCTGCTTTGGGTTAGAATCTTCCCGCCTTTTGTAAGACCCATGATTTACCCTACATATAAAAATTCTTACTTTTACTGTTTTGAAATTGACGGGGACATCTAAATGATCAAGAAAATAAAATTCCAATCAAATGTTTTTATTTTTTATATTAAAATATTTATATTTTTCGTTTTTTTTTTGCGTATAAACTAGCCACGGTAATGTGCTTTATCATTTAGATCCTTATAACACTTTAATTTCTAGTTGGCTAGTCCTGCATTTTTTAGTTAATTAATATAGTTTGAGAAATACAAGAGCAAAAATTTCGATTGTTGTTATGTTGTTTAAAAAAACATAATTATCGCGACAGTTAAGTCCTGCAGCAAGAAAGTTACTTGCCGAATTTTGGGTAGTTGCGGCCGAGTCGCCACTTAATTGGTTGGTGCAATTGGCCATTAATAATACAATTTTGCACTAGTTATATAAGAGCGCAAAGTGATACTTTTCTGCACGCAAAACCAGTTAGGCGAACACGGGAAAGTTATTTTGCGCATTTGCTAAAAACAGTATTAATTCTACGAGTGTGTTAGGGATGTCGGATTTTGTAAATAATTTGTATATTAGTCAATTTAAACATTCATCAACTATTTCTACTACAAGTGTTTGACTAACTACTTCCGATAAAACAGCTCCTAAAATATTATGATAAAATTACCTTACCTTTAAATGCTTTCCGGACCGACCGTTTTTTTTTGCGGCGTAAGTATATCAACTTTTTCTGAGCAACAAGAATTTTTGGCCGTCCCTAAAACACCCTTATAATCCCAGTATCAAATCCCATTGAAACCTTTCCGAAAATCCCGATCCCCCGAAAATAATTCCGAGATTTCTTTTACATCTGTGAATCACAACTGTCATGACAAAATCAATGCCAACAATGATGGTGGTAATATTTTTTCTAAGGTAACTATTTAAAACGTTTAATCAACTCGTATCGATTTAGTGTCCTTTATCCGCCTTTGCCGCCATTTTCACTCAACATAGAGGTCGAGGAAAAAATACTAAAACGGCTGGGAGTTGATCGGCCTATCTGGAGACGGTATTGGTTTAAGTAAGAATTTTTATAGAGGTAATTGAATTAATCAGCTTTTAAGGCCTGAAAACCTTGTGTATTCGTTATAAAATAAATATCGAAAATGTTTTACTCAAAATATTCTGCACTTTACAGGATGACCCAACAAATGTGCATTTTTCCGAGGAGCAAACCCCTGTCGTCATTAGTTTCTCAAAGAACCATGCACGATTTAAATGAAAACGGGATCTCAGTGGGATTTTACCGCCGTTTAAGTATATTATTAGGCCAGTCCCTGAGAGCATTTTGTCTCATGGGCACAGTTGCCAATATCTACAGGGTGAGACAATAATACCTGTCCAAGTTTGGGATGACCCTATTATTATCATGCTTATGATGACCGATATGGGCAAAAAAGCACTTAAAATGACAACGCTGGATTTAAAAATGTCATTTATTTTGGCACCTGTCCTACCATATCAACATGGCGACACCTTTTTAAACACTCGGTGTACGACCTTGTCAAGGTAATTTCCTCCACAATTTTTGAAAAGGTATAAAAGGCGGACAACTGAAGTTTGTGTCAACATTCGTAGAAACATGTTTTACTTCACCTTTATTTAAAAGCACAAAATCACGAATGATTTATGTGCCATTTTGACAGGGCTTGACAGGTTTCAAATTTAATGACACTTGACTTCAACGACCTCAATTTAATGTAGTCCGAGTCCCCACTCGTAACTATGCGTCATCGCACCAGTGGTTATCCCTATGACAGTTTAGACAACTCTCACTTTTTTTACGGTTTCCAATTTAATATTTTGAACAGAGTAAAAAGGTATTCGTTTTCCCAAAAACTTCAAGTTTATTAATTATTTTTCCGCCATTTTGACAGAGTTTGACAGGTGTCAAAATAAATGTCATTTTTAAATTCAGCGTTGTTATTTTAGTGGTAATTGATGCTTTTTTTGCCCATATCGGTCATCATAAGTATGATAGGCACCTGTGCCCATTAAATAAAATGTGTTGGTTCTGTCAGTAATTACGCACTTATTCCACAAACCCAAGTGAATTCAATTCCATGGACACGCCACAATTTGACTCTTACTTAGGGTCAATGAATCCTGAGCCTGTCGCCTAAAGGCTCAAGATTCAGTGTCCCCACTCTTACCGGCCAAACCGCTCTCTCTTTGCAGTACTGAAAGGACCATACTGATAGGAAGATTTCTTTGTTACAAAAGAAGTCATTTTTAAATATTTATCTGCCACAAAGGAATATTTTGATGTTCTAAATTGCTAAACAAAAAATTGCGTTTTTACAAGCTGTTATTTAACTTGCAATGTATCTATGTAACGAACTGAATATGTTTGTTCGGGTGGAATCTTCAACTTAATTTTGACCAACTTCCTGACATCTGATCGGCTTCAAATTTGGCATACTTTTATAGTTGCAGTGACAACACAAGAATATATATTCAAATTTTTTGATGAGCGGACTGACGTCATTTTTGCCTCTGAAAACGTATTTCTTTGTTGTCAACAGTTCGCATGTCAAATAATTTGTTGTTGTCAATTTGAAGTAACTGTTGGAACAATCAACGACATGACTTTTTCTTACAAATTTATTGTCGCTGTCTAAAACAATGTATCAAATAAAGATCCAGAAAAATGACGTCAGTGCGATCATCAAAAAATTGGACTATAGTTCCCCCTACTCGAAGGGGGTGGAGGGTGGTACAGTTGAAGTACGCCCGATTTCGTTGAAATTTGGTGTGTTGGGGCACTTGGGGATGGAGATAAGAATTTCTAATAAGATTTTAAAAATTCAATATGGCGGATTCAAGATGGACGATTTTTGGTCATCATTTAATAACAGCTTGTTGTTTAAAAGTTTTTTTTAATTTTTAGATTTGTACCGTTAATCGTCCATTTTGAATCCGCCATATTGAAATTTTCAAATCTGATCAAAATTGAAATCGAACCACCTAAATCTTTTTCCCCCTCCACACACACGTGGTTTTCTGAGAATACCATAATATTGTATTTTGACAAGAACTATAAACGTAAACCAAATTAGAACACATTCGGATGTGGATAAGTAAGTTTAAATTGGTT
The DNA here is from genome assembly GCA_963921995.1 of Oxystoma pomonae. NCBI lineage: Eukaryota > Metazoa > Arthropoda > Insecta > Coleoptera > Brentidae > Oxystoma > Oxystoma pomonae. The sequence goes on along the minus strand of OY998164.1, from coordinate 21,858,386 downwards.
AGCAAAAGATGACCAAAAATCGTCTATCTTGAATCCGCCATATTGAATTTTCAAAATCTGATTAAAAATTCGTTATCTACATCCCCAAGTGCCCCAACACACCAAATTTCAACGAAATCGGACGTACTTCAACTGGACCCCCTCCACCCCTTGCGAGTAGGGGGAGCTGTTAATTTCATCACATTATATTCTTGGGTTGTCACCGCAACTATATAAGCATGTCAAATTTGAAGCCGATCGGATGTCATGAAGTTGGTCAAAATTAAGTTGCAAGATTCCACTCGAACAAACATGTTTACATAGATACATTGTAAGTTGAATAAAAGCTTGTAAAATGAAGAAGCAAAAAATCTTCTAGCCGGGAGTCGACTGCGTCAGGAGCAAAAGCCTTACAAACTTAATTATTGTTTAAATTCTTACGTCAAGAATAACGACTTTTATCAAGAATATAATACTTGATTTAAGAGTAAACGAATAAAAAATTTCATATTCTTTATCCAAAAACATTTTCCTTTTAGTGGAAACTTGTTCTTGAGCCACCCTCTATAGCCGCTGCACTATGGAAGCCGACCTACTATGGTTCAGATGGTTGTCTGCTTGCCGTAAAAAATATAATTTACGACTGTGAAAGGACTCGTAAAACAAAAACTTGAACTTATAAGTTCTCGCAAAGACGGAGGTCGGGCAGCCAGACAAACAAATGCTCAAATTTACTGTATATTTGGCCGCTTGCACCAACGTTTTTAGGATACACCTAGCCCTAGGTATCCCTAAATTTAGGTAGGTGTCAGGTTTCACTTGCTGAAGCATTTAGGTGAGTCCTAAACGTGTTAAGTTGGCCCTAAATCTAGGTAGTCGATTTTGGGTCCCTAGTTCCCACCTTACCCTTACCTATTGACAATATAACCTCAAAATTCAACTAACCACAATCTTTTTTTTGTGGCTGTGTTGCAAAACTGGATTTTTTGGATATGGAGGCGTGGGACGATGATCTGGAACTCTTAGAAATAATTGAGAATGGCTTTCCACGTCAAGTTTATAACAGGTCCAATCATTTTGAGAATATGGACAACCTAACATTTTTTCAAAAGGTTTAGGTTAACGAAACCAACCGTGATGTTAATTTTGGAGCAGATTAAATTAAAGTAAGCCCTGCGGATTTCTAAACCCAACATTCAAGATTATATACTTATACTATAAATATGTCTCTTGTCGCAAAAGAAAAAGGGTCGGGTTGCATGCCCATTAACTCAATATTTTTAATGCTTATTGTGTATTAATTTTATATCTCTATCTCTTTCCAGCATACTAAAAGACAGACAGTCAAAAATTAAGCACTATGCATTAAAAGTTAAGTAAATAAGTTTTGACAATACCATAAAGTTTATAAATCCAGGGTTAATAGGATATTAGTTTTGTTACCATACCGCACCACCTCGCTGAAAGAATATCATTATCGTACAAAACATATTGTAACTACATTGCAAAAATATACACACACTCAGGAAGGCATAAAAATATTGCCTGTATGCATAACCTCTGTAACATTCTACATTGCGATAAATTAGAAAAATCTGAAAAATACAATGTCAGCCATATATCTTTAGGAAAACAGCAGCAGGTGAAAAACCTGCTTAAGTGCTTGCTAAAAATTTGAGCGACGGAGGCAGAGACAAATGGCAGAGAAGCCAAGAAATGACGTTTTTTTGCCGGATTTTGCGACGTTGCCGAATGTTGCTCACCTAGCCAGGGGTACGTTTAAAATTTGCCAAGCAAGCCATTTAAGTTTTGGTGACGGATTAGAGTTTCCCTAGAACTAGGGGGCACCTATTCAGGTGTGCTCCAGGTTCGGGTTGGTGCAAATGGCCAATTATGGTTTTTTTTTTGGCTGGGTTACTGGGTAAAGACGATACTGGTTTTTGGAACTCTTTACCCTAATGACAAGTGCAAAAGATAAATCATTTAAAAGGTTCTGTAGCAGTAGACTTTTTAATTTGATTTTTCTCCAATTAGGAAATGCCTGCAAAAACGGCTAATCTTGACAATATCAAAAAAAATATACTGGCAACCTTTAGATTAAGCTTTATCTTCCAAACAAAACCCAAATTTTCTAAAAAAAAAGAGTTTTGTTGATCAAAAACGTCTACCTGATGGTTATGGGTAATAACCACATCGGCATGACCCTTGGCTACCGAGCAAACTCAGTACAACAACCATAACGAAGTGGCAAATAATCATTACAAAATATCCATAATCCTACTAATATAGGTGCCAAAGTTTGTGTAGGTGTATTTGTGTGTGTTTCTTCAAGCAAAAGCGGCTGAACAGATTTGGATGAAATTTGGTAAGAAGATAGGATGTAACTTGAATTAAAACATAAGTTGCTTTTTTTTCTCAACGAATGTTGGCGAATGTTTTTTAGTAGGTATGTCTGAGAATTACGAAAAATCGTCGTTGTTTTCATTCAGTCTCTTTTTTTGTCATGCTGTTAGTAAAAGGAAAAAGCATTTCTCGGCCAAAACTTTAAATTTGCGGACATACTCTAGCGTTGATCATTTCTACCAGCTCTTAAAGTCGCCCTATGTGGCCAAAATGGTTCAAGCCTAGTCGTCATGTTGCTCTTTAGAAGATTTTTATTCTAACGGGAAATTGAATTTTTTATTAATATCTCCTTTATATCAAGAAGAATCGCCGACGTTGAAAAAGATATGACAAAGATAGCTAGGTAAACATAATAAACAACAAGTCAAACAAAGATAGCCATATCTTTATTTCTGAAACCTACAATACACAAACAAGCACTACAAGTTGCATATCCACTCGTCTCAATCACAACTACGTTTACATTTGAACGCATAAATAAACCTTTTGAATCCGTTCGAGTAAAAAGTTCGATCGCTCAGTATTTTCACGGCCTAACCGCCTTTTGTGCATAAAACCATAATTACAAAAAAGTACATAATAGTATATTATAAACCAAGGGACTAAAGTGTAAGTTTTTATCCCTAGGCGAAAAGTTTGTAGCCCGACCGAAGGGAGGGATACAATTCGTCGTGGGATAAAAAGTCACTTTAGTCCAGAGGTTTATATATTGTTTTGCGCACGTCTGTATTATTTTCTACAAAAAAATATTACAGAAAAAAGAAAATTAAGGCACTCTATCAAAAACAAAATGTTAACATATTGTCAAGTGGTAGACAATTTGTACTATGTTCGAAAGGTATGCGAAAGATTTGGTGGCAAAGGGACACAAAATATGTGCCTACGGGTATAGAAGGCGATCTGACGACTTAGGGCCCTGGTTTTTCGCTAGCGTTGCGCCGCTAGTGACTCGGTCTCGAAGCTTGAATTAGCGTAGTGGCGCCGGCGCCGGGAAATTTGAATTCGGGTATTTTTTAAAGTATTTCAATTCATTAGATACAACATTATTTTAGAAAACCTAATTCATCAATAATTCATTTTATTTTCAAAATATTGTTGATTCTAATGACTATAAATTTAAGGAATTAATCAAATGCGTCGTATTTATTATATAATATTATCCTTTTAAGAAGATATATACATATCGAAACTATTGTATTTATTATTAAACTATTTATTTTTGATTATGTTTCCCATGTCGGCCTCAATAGCAGCATTTTCTTTTAAGACTTGCGAGTTTATTTTCAAAAAATTCGATGTAACTGCCCGGCCCCCCAGAGTCCCCCTGTAGTTACGAGTTTTCTCTAAGTCCGTAGCTATATGCTTTGTAGCCAAGCTATTTGTGGTCACCGGCGTAACTACAGGGGGACCTGGGGGGTCGGGCCCCCCCAGATCCTTCCAGGCCCCTCCAGACAAATAAAGCCTAGTAGTTGTCAGTCATATGACGGGGCTAGAGTAATGTCTGGGAAACATAAGGGCTTACAAGGTTTAATAAGAGAAGAACATCCTTCGGCAATATACATTTATTTTTTTGGCACATAAACTGAAAGTTGTTGACGCATGTACAAAAGTTGCACCAGCAGCTTCTTTCTTTAATACATTAGAGGCATTGTATGTCCATTTTTCGCAACCAGGAAATCATGAAGAACTTAAAAAGTTTGCAAATACCTTAGGTATTACATTTTGGAAGTATCTAACCTTTCTACTACTCGCTGAGCATGTCGATTTAAAAACTGTAAAGCAGTTTTATTAGACTTTGGAGCGATTAAAATGGCACTAGAAAGTGAAGTAACTGATAACTAGGATAGACATGCCGTTGAACCTGTTGGACTATTAGCATGTATTCAAAAAGCCGAGTTTTGTATTTGCCTGCACGTTCTATACATTGTTTTATTACGTACCAGTTTTGAGTCAGTAATTTCTGGGTAAAGATTCTACTCTGGGCAATGTAAATGTAATAATAGATGGCACGCTACAATCTATAGAAGAAACTAGAAACAGCATTGAAAATATTTATTCTGAAATCTAAGACGCCGATAAAGTTGATATTTATTTAGAACCTATCAAAGTATCAAAACGGAAACGGCAAATTGCTGCACAAACTAAGCATTATATAGTGGAAAGCACTCTTGACATACATACAGCGTGATAGAATTGCCATCAGATGTAAGTTGCTTAGAACACTGGAAAATAAACTTCCACTAGCAAATAACCGATAATTTAGCAGCTAATATTAGAGAGAGGTGTTCAAACTTGCTATTGACCAAATCGGTAGATGCTTTATTTAAGTTAAACATCAAATATAGTCAAGATAAAATCCATCAAAGAATATATTAGACAAGACTTTTGTCCGAACCTCTACAAATTAATTCAGATTAATATTTTCCTTCCTATCCTGCGATGCGTGGAATAAAAAATTGGACCTGAACTACAATGGGACAAACCCGATTTTCCAGTGTATCAATTATTAGCATCGATAATTATTTAATTAAAGGAGATATTACAGCAGACCACGTTTTGGAAATATTTTCACAAAGACAAGGAAGTTGGAGTTAATTTAAGTTAATTTATATTAAGCTGCTGAGTTGAGTTATATAGAGTTACGGTTCAAAGTTGTTCATACCACGAGTTAAGGTAGTAATGCATAATATTAAACAATTTTGAGAAAAACATCGTTGTCTTTTATTCTTCACTATCAAGCATTGTCAGCTAGGCCCTCCCCTAGGCCCCTCCCAGGTCAGAGAGCTAGTTACGCCGGTGTTTGTGGTGCAACAAAAGCAAGGCGTAAACAAAGCTTAGTTGAGTAGTTAGTCTCGGAATATCTCAGAACAACAGTTCAAGAAGTTTAAAGAATGGTGCCAGTGTAACAATATTGAAAACGACATCAACGAGAATCTTCTTCTTGCATATTTATGTAGGTAAACCTGGTGTAGATTTAATATTGTGTTATATTTTAGTATTACATTGTTTTTAGTTAAAAAAAATTACTGTAACTGTAACTGTACTATATTGTTTTTAAAAATTACATTTTTATACTGTAACGAAGTTACTAATTTTATTTATTTATTTTAGCTTTTCTTTTCTTTTTAGGTACTTCATGTCTCATAATTTCTGTAATTTCTATGACGTTTTATTATTTGCTATTCTTAGACTCTAGACATCACTTTGACTCGCCACCTTTCCCTTTCCTGCTATGCTGCACGGTCAGCGAGCTATACCCCAGCGCTGATGTTCAGAATCCTTTCTTAAAGATTTCCCACCTCCACCCTCCTTCGGTAGTGCAATGAAGGAGCCATGACTGCCCGTGAGTGCAATGGACAGCATCTTCCAGTAAAAACGGCCTGCCAACAATTCCGGCTTACTCAGTTCGGCGTTCCCTGCTGGCAGCAAAACTCTTCTTCCAAAGCTTCTTCGGATGAGGGACCCGCTGGTCTGGTTCCTGAGGCTTGGCTGCGCCCGTTTTTGTTACCTCGGTCGCACTGTCATTGGCCAAACAGCTAAATCCAAATCTGACCAATAGGGGCGACCGGAAAACCTGGATTCTACAACAGCTTTGCGCGCACAGCCTGCTTGACGGGAGTATGGTAGGTGGGGATACGCAAGGCTATTTAAAGCGATGTCGAGAGCGTTTTATGGCATTCATTCTACCGACCGCCCGCCGTAAACAATTCCACCTGGGAATTCATTCCGACCGACCAACCATAAACATTACCTGCCAGAACCCGATAGGTAAGCACCTGACCAGTATAGCGGATCGTTTTATTTTAGCACGTGACAACAAAGGCACTGTAATTGGAGGTTAGCTGTATTATCGCTGGTTCGGAATACGGGTAATACATCTCTCTTTCTAACACATGGCTAAACTACCTAAGTAGGTCGATCCTGTGTTGTTTGAGCGGTTAGTGAGTGAGACAGTGCTATCGCTGGATCGGATTACCTTTATGACTGCCTTTTTCTCTTTGTATCTCTCTCTAACACACGGTGGAACAGCATATGGAGTGATTTATGGAGTAGTGGTGCTATAAAGGTATCTTTGACTGACACACTAATTTTTTATTTCTCTAAACCTGCTATGAATGTTGTTGTGGGTGTTGTTGGGGGTGCCGTATTAAGGAGCTTTCTACCGTTATAAGACATGCAAGTTACCGACTATTTCTAATATTTTCCGTCCTTTTCTATTGTATACCGTTGAATGCTAAATACAGAGAACTGTTGATTTAAAAGGAGTTATAATAAATCCGCCGCTGGAAAATTGGTTGTTTTACTCGTGTTACTTAGGTTAAGAATCGATACAGCTAGACCCCTGGTCTCCACTGTTTAAAAGCTACCCGACGCTGTGGGCCCTCTAGCACATAAATCCAGAGGGTGGCGCCCGAGATACTTGTTGGATTATCTCTCAGAGGAGTAGTTAATCCAACATAAACCGATGCCTACCGCTTTAAAACGTAATCAACGTTAAAATACAATATTGTTCTAAGTCTAGAAAATTTTATAGCGTTAGAGAAAAAACCTTACAACTAAAATTAATAGGAGATAAATATAAAGAATACTAGTTAAAAAAAAATAAAACAAAAACCCTTGTTCATGTCACTTTTTACTTTAGTCCCTGAAACGAGCGACTAAAGTAACCACTTTAGTCCCTGAAGTGGAATAACGGTATTTTTAAACCTTTTCAGCATATTTGCAACGTTCGGTTGGTTTGGTGGAATGACGTCAAAATTTCAACGGCACCGTTGTGGAAAAAAACGCAACTATAGGCTTCTTTTTATTTAACAGTTCGCTCAACGACAGCTGTCAAATGCCATTGATTTTGTTTTTATAATAGATTTTTTTTCACGGGTACCGCCGCAGGTCGAGCGCTAGTTAGTAGTATGCTGTGTTACATCATCTTTCGTTATTTAGTTGGCTCCCGAAACATAAAACTTTACCCGCTCGAAAAAATTGATGACTTTCCGATTTCAAGCGGTTGTCCCGCGTCGAGGGATATTTACGTCTCGCTAAAATACACAAATCAAATCCGGAAAACCCGAGGACTTTGTTTTACGACTACCCTCTCATTCTCTATTTTATGACGCCTTTTGTGGAACGCCCTGCGTGGTTCATTTAGTTTTGCCGATTTTTTGACTAGTTAATTCTTAGTTAAGACCGCATTTAATGTCTATAGAATTGGCAACATTGCTAAAAGGTTATGCCTGAGAGAAGTGCACCCAAGGAACAATTTATCGACGTTTTAACGTTGCCAAAGACGACTTAACGTTGCGTGAAAACGGCGCGTAAACGTTCTAGCAACTTGCTTTTGCACCAATTAGGCGATTTTTGAGTTGTGTTGACATTACCTGCGACTAGAATCGCGTGCCACGTCTCCACAACGTCTCTGAAGCGATTACGACTGGAGGGCCCTCTGGATAATATTTTTATTAATATAGTTCATTTGAAATCAAGACTTCCACGTCTGCAACCACAAATGGACTAATTTCCAAAAACCATTTATTAATTTTAATTTAATTTAATTTAAAGACGTTTATTAATCCAAAAGAAATACAATAGATTAATTGGCTATTATGGCAGCCTCCCGGGCTTTACAACCTAGGTGCTGTTTAAGCATTTCTTGATCTAATGACAAGCACTTAAAGCTAGCATTTTACAATATGAGTTTTTCTACTACTACAACTACATAAGTGTAAGCCTTAGAGTATAAAAATTTCGTACTATTTTCGACAAATTTTAAAGATTAAAAAAACTATCCCGAGGATAAAGTGATAGAAATAGAGTCATTTTAGCTATATTATGTTTATCAAAAATTATTGATTTAATTTTTAATTTAAAACGGTTTATTGCGTAGGAAAAATTAGTAATTTTGTATTTGTAAAAAAGAGTTGCTGCATTATAAGAAAAGGAGTATTTAAAAAGCTCTTTTTGATGACTTATAAACAGAGAATCTTAATTTGCGATCATAAGATTAAGAATGAAAATGTATTTTTTTGAAAATACAAGATGGGGTTTTAGTTTTAATAATTTTGTAGAAAAAGCATAGCGAATGGTGTAGGCGTCTGTTAAACATGTTAAGCCAATTAGCGTCAATAAGTTTATGGGATATTCGTTGACGGCGACGAATTCCATATATAAATCAGAAGTTCAATTGTGAGAGACAAAGACCCGCATAACATTTTTTTGGTACCTTGAGATACGCCGGTGCAAGTATAATTTTTAATGCAGAATAAGCGATCTTAAGTTTGGCGGAAATATGTTCGCTAAATCTAAGTTTATAGTCAAAGATAACCCCAAGATTTTTGCCGAATTTTGAAAAATGATAGGTGTGGTATTAATTGAAATTTTGAGGTTATGAAGAAGATGGGTAGGAATAGTATCACTGCAAAAGAGAATTGCAGTTGACTTGCTTGCAGTGACTAGCCAAGTCCTGATTTATACAATTAACAACGTTGACAACATCAGAAGGTTTAAATGAAAATATTAATTGTGTATCGTTACAGTACATATGATAGTCACAAAAACGTAGACATTTATAAAAGTTTTTGGTGTAAATTGAGTACAACAAAGGACCTAATATTCTCCCTGGGGTACTCCTTGCTCTATGTTGCGTTTTTCTGACGTACTATCATCTATAGTATCTTTTATAATTTTTTGCCGCCATCTTGAAAGATGACGTCCTATCAACTTCTTCTACACGGATGCGAACAAAACACTCAGTAACACTTGATTGTGTGACTAAAGAGCTATCAATCCCACTTAGTCACAAAACTCCTTCATTCAAAATCCCACGGGATAAAAATTATCGACATATACCTTTCATTAATAAAAACATGTTTTAAATAAAAGCAAAGTCAACATAATCCTTATTTTATTATTGCATATCTAGATCTTCGCTTGGTATGGAGTATTAATCGGGAAAATTCAACAAAAGATTGTCTTATGGTAAAGCCATGATGGTAATTTAAGACTTAAAATATTTTAGCATAATTTAAAGGATAACGTTTTTGTTTAAGCAATTTTTACAATGTTTTTCAAATTTTTATGCCATGACTTTGCTCACATTTTAAAGCTTTCTTTCCAAGCTTTCGATTTTTAGAATAAAACACTCACATTTTTCAAGTTTTCAGCGTTCAGAAAAAGTACTGTCAAAAAACATTTCTTCTCTATTAAAATGAAAAATATTTAAAGTTTTTGAAGAGAGACAGCAGGCTATAAAAAAGTATTTTAGAGAAAGATGGAAATAATTTAAGGCAATTGTTTAATAAAAGTTTCTGTTTTGTAATCTATCTGTCATCTTTAGTGGTGGTGGTGCACATGATTTTTATTTTGCCATTTTCATCCAGAAAACAGCAAAAATTGTAATAGTTTAAAGTGTAAAGTGTGTAAGACATAAGGTGGTATTAGTTTCTTTTAACCAAAATTCTTTATACTCTTTAAATGTACCAAAAAATTATTAGCGTATTTTAGCACATCTAAAAATAATTATATTTAACTTAATTATTTTAAGGTTAATCATGGCTCTACTATTAGGATGATTATATTCACTAAACAAATTAATTAAAATTCTTCTTATATGTCCAAAACTTAAGCATTTTAAACCTTATATTTCACTTGAACTTATGACCGGACCGTCACAAAATAGGCTAAGACTTTTTAGTAAATCCCACTGTTAGAGAATTGAAAAACATTTAAAAAAAAGTGCTACACAACCCATATTACATGTTAAGATTTTTGGATTAGTAAAGAATAATTTTAGTAACAAATTCGACGACTTGTTTGTGTATTTTACTTTTTATTGTATAAAAAGGTTTTTTGTCAATAACTTGTAAACAACTGAACCCATATTTTTGGGTCGACCGTGGTACGTCGCAGAGGGTTGATCCCACCAATATTGTAAGTACACTAAAATGTGTCCCCTCAATAATTCAATTTTTTCTAAATAATTTCGAGAAATTTTGCGTGGAAAGTTTTAAAATGAACACACTCTATGTATTGTATTTTTTTTTCAAGGTAAATAGTACGTGAATTTGTTTCTGCCTCTTAAAGTCAAAAGTGGAATCGGTTGTTTTGTTTTCTCTGAATATTAAATCCCGTTTTTAAAAGGAGTTCGTCTTTTAACCCGACACATTTTCATCCTACTCGCAGAATTTCCTTATATCTACCTGACAAAAATACGTACTTCAGCAGGTCTCGCAGTCTGCTTCGGTTTGATATTGTTTACTCTATCAATTGAATTTCATTGCATTTGAAACACAAAAAAAAACAGCCCAAAGTAACAAATTTACAAAATTCAATTTACCTGACGTTTATCGCCAGTCGGTTTTTTTTTTTAAATAAAAATATTGCTACTTTTAATGTAATTTTAAAAAATATCGCCACAGTTCAAATATACGACAATTTTATCAGTGGGAACACTCTTTTGTTTCCTGTCATTTTAAATTATTATTAATTGACAAAACATTTTTTTCTGCTTCTTCATAAGTCTTCATTCGTAAGTCCTCGTGACGTCACTGGTGCTTAATGTTGCAAACTTCAGAGTAAATACGACCGGTTTTTTTCACTAGCCACCCGAGATTGCGGTTAACCAATCAATTGATAGTTTGTGGCTAGCGTAGGCTCGTAACCTATCATATTTGTTTACCACTTTTTTTGTGTTTTTGAAAAAGTGCTTGCAATTTTACAGGGTTCCTAAGCAAATCCTTAGGGGGCCAAGCAGCCGTGTATAAGACGCAGACAAACGGAAAAGCACATTAGGCAGAAAAGGATGGGCATGGGGCGATGTTGTCACTACATCTTACACGTAGTAAATCCATTCCAGGTTGTTGTTTTCTAATGTTTTCCATTTTCATACCTTTAGGACTGGAATAAAAATTGTTTTTGATCGACTTTAATACCAAACTGATGAAAGATATCGTAAAAAAAATATTTTTCAGCTTTTCATTTTGTAACCATTGTCCTTACGCACTGTTTACAGGCTGGGGACTGAGATACATGCAAATGCGTAACCTAAAGCGTTCATACACGGCCGGAGATATTTCCGTAGAAACTTTATCAAGCAAATAGGACGGGTTGACGCCTTCGAACGTCCAACCCGGGTTTTGCACTTTGATTCGAAATCAAAAAGGAGGAACAGTCAGATGTGGGGCCGTGCACAAATTACGTAACGGTGATTTTACCAATTTTTGACCCCCTCCCTATGTAATGTTTTGTAACGGTTGGGCACGCCACTCCCCTAATATTACGTAACGATTTCAAGACCACTTACCCCCCCCAAAAAAAAAAAACTTCACTTATTTTCATTCCAAATTTTCTTAGTTTCACACAAATGCAAACGCTTATTATATAACCCCCCTCCCCCCTATGACCATTATGTAATTTGTGCACGGCCCCTGTAGTTCCAGTGGAGGAGGGCGAAAAAATTGATATTTTTTTCTTAAAAATTATACTCTTTAGACCTATTTCTTTGCGTTCCCGAAATTACGTAATTTTTGAAAAAAAATTGTAAGCGGCGCCATTTTTATTTCGTGCTTTGTTTTTCTAACATTTTTGAGTTCGGCTAATTTAATTGAAAAATTTTTGCCTGCGGCGCCCTTTATCTTCTCACTCGAAACCAAGATCCCCCATTTTAGGGAAACTGATCCCGTCTCTGTTTCTAAATTTTTTCGAATAAAAGTAGAGTATGACCATGGGGAAATAATTTTTTTCTACGGTATGACGAAAATTTCGAGAAAATTGAAGAAAAAAATAAAAAAAGTGGCAAAGCTCAAGTTTTTCGTAAAAAAAAACGTTTTTTGTAAAGAAACAGAGCAAAATAAATCTTTTCACCCCTTTTTGGGTGTTACAAATATTGGCAGCCCCTTATTTTTCGCTTTTACCCTCCCGCTAGTTTTGAAGAATTGGTTCGCTACATGTTTCGAGATCATGTCATAAAACACCTCGAAAATATCAAATGTAGTGTGGGGCCAGCTTTATTTAAAATCAATAATATCGCAAGCAAAAAGCTCTGCAGGAAAAACAGCGCCGTTTATTGATTTCTTTGGCTGCTAGTGCTAGCTGCATGGCTTGGCCGTTTCCGGATAGATGTCACTAGTAGAACAGAATGGAAAGAAATTTAATTAAAAGCGAAGATATTTCTTTCTAATGTTAACAACCTCACGAGTTTATCGCTCAGTATCGTAAATAATGGAGCCTGCCGCCTCCTTTAATCAAGAAAAAGCTGTGGTTTGGACCTGAAAATATCTAATTTTTAATTAGATTAGATGTTCGCCATCTAGCGGAATTTGCAGACATCTTGTCAACGGTTATTATTGCAAGTATGATTTATGCTCACAATGAAAGAGTGACGACAATTTTTTCTCATGAAAGCAGTCCGGAGATAATAACAAACTGGCACCATTGCTCAATATACCTGTTTCTTTTGTCCTATCCCTAAGGAAAATCTTAGGAACCCTGTATAAATAATCTGTGGCTTTAAGGTCGTAGTTACAATCTGGGGAATTGTTTTTAGCAACACTGTACGGGAAATCAATTTAACTATGTCGACTTGATTTTTTTGCAAAATTTTACGTCATTGAATTTGTTTTCCATGGCAACGCGGATACTTTATTTATGTTTATCCACAGTGCGACACCAAAGATTTTTTAGCACCGAGTCAAAAATTTGGGCTTAGGTTAATCATTTTGACTTTTCGCGTTCTGCGCCGCTAAAAAAACAAGTAAAATAGTAAAATAAAAGAAAATCATTTATTACCTGCTAAAAAAACGCTATTCAACTACGTATTAAAGTAACTGGGTGTAATGCTTAGAGTTGCATTTACAGGGTGCATTTATAATTGAATTGGAAACACTCCCGCTAGCTGATACCGACAACAGGTTAACTTAAAAGTATGCAGATTTAAAAATCGGCTACTGGCGTTAGACGAAATAATCGTATTCTATTTTAAACAGGAGCGTCAACGACTAGCAAGAGTCTTTCCAACCTCTAAATGGAGCTTTACTGACCTGCTTTGTTAGTACTCAAGTATCCGTGTGTTTTTGAAACTGAGGTTCTAAAATCTATCCTTCACACTCCAAGATTTCACTAGTACACTTGCACATAACTATGCCGCAATAATTTAAATTTAAAAAAAAAATGGTTGAATCAAAATAAAATCAAATTATGTGGGGTTATGGGCGCCGAATGTTTCTATGCGAATTCCTAGTAATCCCAGCGAGCCAGTAAAGTTCTCTTGGTTCTTTGATATACTAGGGGTAATGCCCGCGCAGCGCTAGGCCTTTTTCGGAGGGTGACCGCACACGCGGAGTGGTTTCGTATTTGTTTTAGAACAATGTATTTGAAAACACATTTTTGAAAGATAAACATAACCTCGAATGGTTTTCTGTCAGAAAACGTAAAAATACTCTTGTGTCCCACTGCGGCCCGATTTAAAGTTTGTTGACAAAACACCTGCAGTTACCATGAAATCGTATAAATTCTGCGATCTATCGGCCAACACTTGAAATGCGTGTGTCTCCCTAATTCAATTAAATGTGATTGATTGATCGGTTTTCTTTTTCGGAGTGCACAGGATTTTAGAAAAAAGGGAACTTAGTTTTTATTTTCGCTAAAGCCAGGAAATATAAAAAGGAAAAATGTAATCCAGAGGAAATTGTGAGTATTTCTCTATTTTTTTTGTAAATCGGGTTTGTTTTTGGGATAGATGACAGCACCAGAGCTTTTATTTTGAAAAAAAAATGATTGAGAATTTTGAAAAATCCTTCAGATATTTTTGTTAAGCATTTAAAAATGATCACCCCTGCAAAATTTCAGCTAATTCCAATTTTTATTTTTTCCGGTGCACTCTGGCAAAAGAATAAAAAAATTAAAGAACAAGGCGTTGGCAGTTGAATTTTTGTTTACTTAAAATCTGGGAAGAAACTATAGCCTTAAAATGCAGTGTTGTGCTCCTGGTTGTTATATGTGCAGTAATAAACCCGCCTTTCAAACTGCAACGAAAAAGATATTATATTTTTTTTTGGATTTTAAACACGCTCAGTTGATCCAGCAACCCGAATACACATCAAACTCTAGTTTTTCAATAGTCATCGAAAAGGTAAATAATGATAAACCTTTAAATTTTGCAATGGATCACAACAATAAGATCGCGCGAACATCAAAGTGAAAAACGTCAAAAATTATTTAGCGGCTAAGCGCTAACAAGGTCATCGACACGCTAACTTCAGAGCATGATGGCTGATTTAGTAGTTTTTCAAGAGGTTCAACTGTAAACCGTTTTACTCTCATTGAGTAAAACTTGTGTAAGTAACACAAACAGTAATAGTTGGCATAAGCAACGTAGCTTTTTACGTCCACTTGTAGAAAATAGTAGTTTTTACAACTAGTGGCTAAAATACTGTACGAGCGCAGCGAGCGAATTAAAAACGCGAGTAAAAACAAACACCGTTTTGCCGCGAGTTGTTAACACTATTTGTTTATACCTTCATCAAAAAATTAAAAAAAGGAAAAACATGCGAAAATAGAACAAAAAGCATTTACTTCGTTACTGGCTACTCTGATTTCGCACCGTGTCCTGCTGTTGTCCATTTAATTTTTTACATTATTTGTGTGCAAAATAATTATTAAAATATTTTTTTTACACTCCTGAACAATAAAAAAAAAAATGTTTTGCATTGGTAACCAAAAATGAAGATCTTAACGTTTTACTAGATCAAAATGTTCCGGACTTTTTTTCCATTTGCAGCCTATCCTTAAGGGAGTATTCTTATTTATTTATTTTTATTTATAGAAAAGGCCATCCTACAGGTGGTATTTTACCACCACCATATTACAGGATAGCACAACATTACAATAAATTTACAATAATTGGTTACAAGAGCAACTACATTAGGATTTATTAATACACTACATCTCAAAAAGTTCATTGATTTTTACATATATTAAAAAAATTAACTTTTCTTGAAAACCTGCACCAGTTAAACCTACACACACTTCCGTATACGTTGCACTGTAACTTTTAACACACCGATTCATGGAAGAATTTTGAAGGCAATTTGTAGCACTTCTATGGTAAGTAAATCTTAACCTTTTTCTTGTTATGTAGGTGGTTGCATTAAAAAACAAATAGCTAATACATAAAGGAGAGTCTATAGGACCGTTTACCAGCTTATATAGAAAGCAAATATCATTAAATGTTCTGCCACTTTTAAGGCATTTCAAATTATAATATTTTAAATTGGCTTCATGTGAAAAGTAATGTCTCCTTCTGTCAAACCTGTAGTTGATTACATTAATAATTTTTTTTTGAACGTTCTTAATCCTAGCCGTTTATTTTACATATTGAGGATTCCACACCAATGATGAATACTCTAGCACCGCTCTTACAATCGAGTTATACAAAATGAAAAGTGATTTCTTACCATTGAATCCTTCAGTGATTCTTAAAATAAATCCCAAATTACGCATGGCTCTTTGTATAATTGTATCAAAATTATACAAAGTCTTTGACACACGTTTTTTTAGTGATATTGTACCCACTAATAGTAATAGAGTAATTAGGAGGGTTTTTTAGCCCAGAAAATAAAATTGTTTGACACTTTGCCGGGTTTATCTATCTATCGGCATCCTCCTGCAACTCACGAAAATCATCAGGTGATTTAATTTCTTTTTTTATTTTAAAATCATCAGCGTACGCAGCGTAGTATGATTTTTTAAAACAGTGTCCAACATTATTAAAAAAAATACTAAAAAATAAGGGTCCTAAGTGACAGCCCCTGGGAGCCCACTTGTTACGGAACATGTTTTTCTGTTTCATGCTAGTTTTATAAAAAAAGATATGCTTTTTCATTTATGTTATCTTTTTATTTTTTTTACATTATTTTTTTTTATTTGTCTGTGTGTAAATTTAAATCTGTTTTTGTAGATTCAATTCATTCTTTCTCTCTTTTTTTACCATTTAAAACGTAGTCAATAAAAACTTGAAACTTGAAAATAGGCTAAGCAGTTCCAGAGATAATACCCTTTCTACACGCAGGTGATACGGAATTTGAAGTTTGACGACAAATATGATCAGGAGTCACTTCTGAACCGGTCATCCGATTATAATGAAATTGGGTATGTAGACTTTTTTTTTCAATCCACTCCTCCGACATAGTTTAATCCCTCTGTCAGGACAACCCGAGTAGTGTCGGATTCTTACCGGCTAAAAACTGCCGATTGTGGCTCCAACCAGCCTTGACTCTATTTTAACCATTCCATTAGATTTATCCCCTGTACTAGTTTGTACAGGTCCTTAATGGAGCAGTTTCTAGTGGTTATTGGGTTTAGTTCAACTTCCCCAAAAATTGAGTGCCTTTTGCGATGCAACGCCTCGCATTGACATATAACATGTTCCACTGTTTCCGGTTTCTAGTTCTACATACTAGTCTACAACTCATGTCTCGTTGATACGGTCCCATTCTATTTAGGTGAACTTTAACCGCCATGTGGCCGGTCAGTATCCCTGTTATAGTACTTACTTGCCTCCTGTTGCACCTTGTTGCAGCTCTTTTGTGAGTTTGGAATCCAGGCCTTTGATAGCCTAGTTTATTTGCGCTCCATCAGATAAACAAAAATTATGTCAAGGGTTTGAACAAATGGGGGTAGTTTTTAGAAAAATTTGCATATGCCTCGTGTGGTGTCAAATCAATATCTAAATCTATCTAGATTTAATATATACCTACTTCCTGATGTTGGAGACTGTCGGGGTATTAAAAAGGTTTAATTTTACTTGTCACCCTGCTAACCTTTTATGGGTATATCTTCTAGCCTGTGCACCAGCAACGTCGAATCTAGTTATTGCCGCCGCTTATCACCTGGGCAATAAAACGCAAATAATAACAAAATCGCATTTCTCGCGAAACAAATGACAACACACTAAACTGGACAAATTCTGGCCAGCGTAATTTATCGCTCAAAAGCGGCGCTTTTAAATCAAATCGCGCGGGGGACAACAAAAGCCTCGCATAATGCGGCTTTGGCGGCGGTACATATAGAGAAAATAAAATATGCATGTTCTATTACGGAAAAGTCGATTGGCGTCATCGTTTTAAAAGAAAAATATGTTTTTTTTTCTAGTATTCCAACATACTGTTATTGAAAAATGTACAAGAATCCGCAACGATTTTTGAAGTGGTTTCTTAACATGAAGAGCCTTTAGAGGCAGAGGAATAGCTGGCACAATGAGGACTACCTCCATTCATGAACCGTTGCAACATTTTTTCAAGTAGTTTCTTAAGATAAATAGCCGTCAGGGGCTCTTCTGCAAAGGAATAACCGGCCTGAAGAGAACCACCCCCATTTATGTTCTGGAAGTTGGGATCAAGAAAGAGGCGATGGCGATCAAACTTCAAGGGACCAGGGAATTTGAAAGGGCATATTCGAGGGGATGGCCACAAAAGAGAAGCCCCTCCTAAAGATAACATAAACCTCCCTAAAGCCATGAAGGTTCAATAAAAGTACAAAGTTACAATACCAGAGTATTGGCGAACATGCTACAGTCTTCCAAAGTCAGTAACTTTATCTGGTTCAGGCTTGGCAGTTTCCCAACATGAAGAGTCTCCAGGGGTTCTTGTGCAGAGGAATAACTGGCGCAACCAATTAGGATCAAGAAGGAGGCGATCGAGGGGCTGCCGACTGGAGACAAAATAATTTCCTCTTCTAAAGATATCAGTCAAAATTCCTCTAAAAGCATTAAGGTTCGATAATTCACCATATCAGAACCGAATTAAGCTAGGGAGGCGATGGTCTGCCAACTGTGAACCGAGTAGACCTCATGCGCAGGAGTACACGTGCAACGGCACAGTAAGAAATAGGGTGAATAATTTTACACCCAGTTTACACTCATACGTGGTCTATGTAGGTCCAGCGTTTTGGGTGTAAACTTTCAGATTTTTTCGTGTGTTAATTTAGTCTTTTTACCAGTGTAAATAAACCATAGTTGTAAACTTACACCCAAATTAATTAGCTAAATACACTTTCGAGTCTAAAACATTATTTTATTATTATACTAAAAATCAATATTATGGTGTAAAATCACCCTTTTGCAATGTTAATATAAAACATATTTTTGGAATTTTTAGCATCATGCACATGTTTGTCTTATTTCTATGTCTCAGTTTGAAAATCATTGCCTTACATGTGTAGGAAATAAACAAATACAAGAAAATTAAAAAAAAAAACAACGAAAAACCTAGAAAAGACAGAAAATTTCCGTACAAATCACTTGAAACCCGCAACGACTGACATGACAACTGAAAGTTTGTTCAATCGTTTGCAAGAATAGGTTTTAAACCCAGCGCTGAGAGTAAAGACCACGTTGCGCGTGTATAGTTTACCAAAGCAGGGATTATTTTGTATACCTGGATTGATACTTTTACCAGATGCAAACTAGTTCAATGTTTTTTAGTATTCGCGAGAGGTATATTACATGCCAATAAACATTTCTAACACACTGTAACGAAAAATACTTGTATAGGAATGTAAACTGCATCTGTTTTCATGACATTTACACCTCGAAAATGGTTTTTTACTTTAGTATATTAATATTAAGCACCCAGGAAAGAATTTGGACACCCGATATGAATAATTTACCAAGCTGTATGAGTGTAAAATAATGCTAAATATTGTTTGCTTAAGTGTAAAAGTTTACACTCGAAATTACTGTGGGAAATTCAAAAAAGTTATTCACTTGGCGAACACTGCAAACATTGGCCGATAAGCCATAAGATCTGGGAACGAGAAGGCGGACGAACTTGCCAGATTAAGTAAACCCCATAAATGGGCGAACGATGAACGAGGTAAGAGTCAGGGGTAGGGATGGGCGAATAAACACTGTGTCGCTTGTCGCTGGTATGGATTCCGGGACATTCATTGATCTATATACCGGACACTGCAGGCTGAAAGTACCATTACACAGAATGTGTCTAAGTGAGGATACCGAATGTAGGCTTTGTATGGAGGAGGACGAGACTGGTCACACATGTGCTGTGTGAATGTCCTGCCGTCAACGTAATTTCAGCAAACCATAGATCGACGGACTGGATCTGAATGATGCTTCACCAAAGCAAGTTGCGAGTCTCTGTAAGGGGCTGAATTTTCTGTAGCAACAACCAATGTCAAAAGCGAGCCACAACAGACCCGCTAGTGGTCTCAATGGACAGTGCCTGGTTGGCACACTCTTAAATATTAATACCTTTTAAAGCAGTTTCCCAACATGTCGTTTGTTAGTGAGTGTGATAGCTAGTTTAGAGAAATATTAGCATATCCCAAGCAGGTTAAACTTTCCTAAGGAGTGAGGCGTAGCTCAATAAAACCTTTGTAATTGACATAACCCCGAATCACGTTACACAGGTATTAATAGGTGTTACCAAGAATGTATCTTTCAAATTAATTCTTCTAACCTAACCACTGGGAGTACCGGAAGTCGGGTTTAGCCATATAACTACGAGATAATATAACGGGCTTCCCCTTGCTTTTCCAGAGAAAAATGCGTACCGATAATAACTCTCCCAATCAAGTCGGCCTGGAAAAACCCGATAGACGAGGAGTGTAATGGGCAGGCGCGTCGATTGCGTCAGAAGTGAAAGCAACTGACAACCATTTTACAGCAAAAATGTACCTTGTGGTTTACCTTGTGGATTGCAACCCTCGAGTAAGGTTAAACTTGCGGCTGGAGATGCTTTATCCATAATAATAAATAAATTCAAATAAATAAAATCAAAGTTTTCGGACAGATGATGTTGTTCTCACTGTCACTCAAATTAATACCTTGTCATTAAATTATCGCAAGGTACATGTGCAGTAGATTTTTGGTTTATGGCCTGGTGACCCAAATAGTTTGGAAGCAAACCGCGATTTTCAAAGTTATTTTCGTTACACATTTTGCGGCACTTACCCATGATAATAGACGAAAGTAGATATTTCAACGCATCGGTATCGGTATACGTAACGCGTTCGAAATAAAGTCAAAATACACTAGATTCTTGACTTGTTCATGCCATGTTTTGAACGATGCCTACTTCTTTGACGGGTGTGATGACAGAATCTCGTTGCGTACGGAAGGATGTACGAATCGTTACGGACCCACGAACATACGCATCGATTTCAATCAGCAGTTCTGTCATCGCAACCTTCAAGAAAGCGGGCATCGTTCGAAACATCGCATAAAAAAGTCAAAAATGTAGTGTATTTTGACTTTGTTTCGAACGCGTTACTTATACCGATACCGATGCGTTGAAATATTTACTTTAAGTGTCTAGTATCTCATAGTTATATGGGTTTAGCTAACCATCGCTTTTATACGATACAATACAACCCCTACACCAGTTATACAGTATCATTAGTTTTAAACTGTTACCCCCGGAAATCATGCACACACGGGCTTTTACTTTCTGTGATGAACATAGTCTTTATTTCCCCGTCCTTTTAAGCATAAAGTTAAATATCCATAAAATTTGACTAATGCTTCACGTATGTAGTTTGTAGGTCTTAAAATCATGTAAGTAGATATAGTGTATATTGTTTTAGAGTTTGGTTGGTACTACCTCCGACTGATGTAGTCTCTATCAGTCCCTGATGGTATATACTATAGCTTTTTTTGACTGTATCTATATGCCTGTCTATATCGAATCACGAGAGCTTCATAAGCTTTATTTTCGATACACAGCGGCGGCGTGCAATAAACCATACGCGTTTTGCATAAATATTATAAATTATGGACGTTTTCGGCTCGCCGATAACGTAAACTGCAAATAATGGCCGCTAGTCAATGCCTAGTCACGATACAATAACAAGACATTATCAGTCATAATCAAAAGTCTTGTTTTTTTAAAGCCTAGGCCAAAGAACCCTCTTTTGAGGTCAAGAAAATCAAACCAGACTGATTCCGATATTCCTATTCCAGTGGCGGTCGCGGCTTTCCCAAAAGGGGAGGGCGTGAGTTCAAAATTTTGTAAAAGCAAAGAAAAATTTTTATGCTAAATTTCTAAAATTTATGTCACTTTTCGTCCCGGTAGGGCGTCAGAGGCGAAAATATTTGAAAAGCTATAAAAAAATTTTGCTGTTTTTATGAAAAATCGGCGATTTTTGGAATAAATTCTCGAAAAAAGGGAGAGGGCGGTCGCTCCCACCCCCCCTTTCCCTAAGACCGCCACTGCCTATTCATTGTGTATTGACATAACTCGAATAAAATTCCGTAGTGCACTAGTCACGGGTTCGAATCCCGGCTATGGATGTTTTGTGTTTTTATTTAACATTGAAAAAACTTTGCTAAATAAGGCATTAATCCTATAATGGTCTAATTTTCTGTTTGGTGTCGGGGTTAACGCCGCGACCTTCAAGCAGAGGATGCCGGGTTCAAGCCCCGGCTCCTGCAGGTAGTCTAGTTGAACTTTTTCCTATAAAATTACAGAATTTTGTAAGATTAAGGTAAACGTAGTATGAAGCGGAGTAGGCCGAGTTAGCTAGAAGGCAGGCTAATTCGATTCCATACCGTCTCTCGGAGAGAACGTTAAGAGGACGGTCCCGTGTGATCCATATATTGATAGTGGAGCACGTTAAAGATCCCTAGCCCCGACAAAGGGGTTTAAGTCTAAATCCTCCTTGGGGGTGCTCATCAGACCGGTCTGGAGAGTGGGGCAGGGGGGAAATGAGCCACAATAGATCTCTCAGGTCTCAGTGGAGGGAGCTGTAAGTTGCACCACTCATAAAAAACTTAACCTAACCTATAATGGATAGAAAGTCCCATTAAAAAAAAGATCCAAATGCACCTAATCAAGGTTCAAGTGAACTTGGTTCGGTTCAAGGATGAACCTGGTTCAGCTTTGGTCTCCGGTTGTTTAATCAAAATTTGAACTAAGTTCAGTTGACTGAAGTTTAACTGTCGACCTACTTTATTGAAAGCAATAATGAGCTGGTCAACTGTAATATTTTGTGTAGAATAACACAATCCTTATAGCGTTTTCCCTTTGATGCACTGGTGCGCACTTAATTTATCTCTATGTTTTGTATCATATAGAGATACACTGAGTGCGCACCGGTCCAACAAAAGGAAAACGCTGTTAATATTTTGTTTTATTTTGTATTGTTTAAAAGAGCGGTTAATTTTTTTAAGTCTGCAGTCTCTCTTCTTCGGTTCTAGCTGGACGGATGAAAATTGGATATATCAAGCAGATTTCTGGAAAGACTCCACACTACTCTGCTGGCTGTACTTTGGTCTACGTCTGGCTGTACTTTAATCTACGTCTATAAAATTAGTTTAAAAAGTTTTAAAAGCACCACCATTAGTTTAAAAAGTTTTAAAAGCACCATCTCTGTTGGTGTGAAAAACACGATTTCAGGCACAGGCTTTTGTAGCATTAACTTGCAATAAATTATGAATTGCATGCAATTTGTTTAAGCGAAAGCTCGGCCTTTTTGTAAAAGAGTTTTACAATAAAAACCATTTGACCAACACCCTGTAAATTTCCACTGGTCTAAATAACCTCCAATGGTCATTAAACAAAAAACTAGACAAAAATTCATTCATGCAAAAGTTTCAGAAAAGGTTACACAAAATTGACAGAGGGGCTTACGCACAAGAGCTTATTGAAAAAACGGCGTAACTTTATTTACTGTCACTTGAAATCTTTATTGCTGAGTTTGGTGTTGGATTCTTTCTCCAATTTGAGAGAAACCTCACCCCCTCTTTCGCAAAGCGTCACTATCACTATCTTCCATAAAAAGATATTCTGGCCTCAGCTTTTAATGTCTCCCTAAATCATCATAATAATCTCCACAAAGTTTTTATCATCTGTTAGGTAGTTGGTTCATTTTATAAAAGTTAAAAATTCACCTCAACCAGCAGTTTGGACTGGCACAAATGTCAAACAGTACATGAAATAACACATTTTTTTAAATGCTAAAATTTCGACAATTATAATTTTTTACTTGCAAAAGGCTCTTTTAAACTATAAAAACATTTTTTTTATTTATATTTCTCGTTTTCAAACAAAACAACTTTTTTAGATTGAACTTCCGCGTGAACCCTCAAAAATGAGCCTTCAAGAGCACGGAAAAATTCCGTTTAAGTTCTGAAACACCAATGAACAACTCACCATTTTCCTTAAACCAGGTTCATTGAACCGCGGGGCCTTAGTAATATTAGATAAATTCATAACTGATTTTTTAAAGCTAAGTTCAATTTTTCAATTTAATAAAATAAGTATAACATTTTTTATAAGTGTAGACATTAAGCTATAATTATTTAAGGTTTAAGTTAAGGTTTTTTTTCTTTAATTTAGAAGTTAAGTTGTTAAAAACGTGGAATAAACAAGTAAAAAATGTAGGGTCTTTTGGCTTTGTTTTGAACGCTTTAGGTATACCGATACCAATGCGTTCAAATATTTACTTTTAGTAGACATTTAAAGTAAATATTTTAATGCATCGTTATCGATATACCTAACGCGTTCGAAACAAAGCCAAAATATACTACATTTTTGACTTGTTCGAACAATACCTGCTTTTTTGACGGGTGCGATGACAGAACAGCTGATTGTACTCCTTTGATACGGACCCACGAACGTACGCAACGATTTTAATTAGCAGTTCTGTCATCGCACTATGAACGGTTTGCTTAAAAAACAGGAATTCCCGTGCAGCTGGAAAATAGCAAAATTGGTCCTTATACACAAAAACAGAAAACCAGCCGATGCTGCAAACGCATATAGGCCGCTCTATCTAATTAACACGATTGCTAAAACATATGAACACTTGATAAAAAACAGAATAGAAATGGAGAAAAATGAAGGTTTGTTCCCCCTACAATACGGGTTTAGAAAAAGCAAATCTACTATGAACGCAGTAAAAAAGGTGTTAGAAATAAAAAACGGAACAAATCCTAACAAGAATAGAAGTGAATGGGTTGTGCTAATAGCACTGGATGTTAGAAATGCTTTTAATTCTGCCTCGTGGCTGAAAATAGTAGAAATACTAACAGACACTCGTATACCCCAATATCTTATAAATACCGTAATAAGCTACTTCAAATAACGATAGATACTTAACGATAAAATATCGGCTGGCATCCCCCAAGGATCGGTATTAGGGCCTCTACTCTGGAATATATACTATGACCCCATACTTAGACTAAAACTCCCTAGTGGCGTGGGCATAGTAGGATACGCGGATGATCTAATGGTAGTATTCAGGGCTGACACAGCGATACATCTTATGCAAAGAGCAAACGGGGCAACAAGACTTATTAACGAATGTATGACAAACAACCACCTAGAATTAGCACCAGAAAAAACTGATGGCTTTGTACTAAGCGGAAAAAGAGAATGGCAAAACATTGACTTTCTACTAAATGGAGTCTTCATAAAACCGCCAAAGAGCGTATGATATCTGGGTATCCACATCGGTGAAAACCAGAAATTCGGAAAGCATATAGAAGAAACCACTAAAAAGGCAACTAAAAGGCTCGCTGACCTACAAAGACTTATGCCCAACATAAACGGCCCCAGTACTAGCAAGAGGAAGTTACTATACAGTGTAATCCATTTAATCGTGACATATGGTGCAGTGATACGGAGTCAAGTACTGCCCACAAAGAAGTACAAAAACATGCTGATAAGAATGCAACGGAAAGCCTTACTAAGAGTAGCCTGCGGCTACCGAGCGATATCAACGGAAGCTATTTAGGTTATAACAGGAATCTCGCCCATAGACTTAATTGGCGAAGAAATTGTAAATGAAGATAAAAATGGACACAGTGAAGAAAACAAAGAAGCTGCAAAAGAGAAAATACTGGAATCCTGGCAAGCAAGATGGGACCGTAATACCGAAAAAGGACAATGGACGAAAATAGTTATTCCCGACATTAAAATATGGATAGAGTGCAAACACAAAAAAATTGATTACTATATGACACAAGCTCTAAGGAACAGGACATACACAAAGCGAATAGGGAAAACGGACGACATATGTCGGTACTGTCAAAGAATAGATGACGCAGAACATACGTTAATTTACTGTTCAAGATTTGAGAACTACCGCCAAACAACAAAACACGAGCTACAGATAGAGAATATGACTATAGGGAACTTGTTTAAAGAAATGATACAAAACGTAGACAAATGGAACCAGGGACATGATATGATTAGAACGATTCTAAAAACTAAACACGAAGACGAACGAACCTAAGAGATCAAAACAGTAAACGGCGAAATAGTGACGTTATATTCCTGAGAATGGTTCCGCTATTTCGTCCAAATCTACAGCGGACGATTTTAGTCCGTAGGCTTCTTCAAGAGAGGATGAATCAGGCCACCAGAGACCGGTGTGAGATTTCTCGTCGCTAAAAAAAACCGCATAAACAAGTCAAAAATGTAGTGTATTTTTGCTTTATTTCGAACGCGTTAGGTATACCGATGCCGCGATGCTTTGAAATATTTGCTTTAAGCGTCTAGTGTCTATTAGAAACCACTTATCAACGCATCGGTATCGGTATACCTAACGCGTTCGAAACAAAGCCAAAATACACCACATTCCATTCCAGTGATTCCACTCGTTGCGTATGGAGGGATGTACGTATCGTTACGGATCCATGAACGTACGCAACGATTTCAATAACTACTTTCATGGCACCCTTCAAAAAAGCGGGCGTCGTTCAAAAATCGCTTAAACAAGTCAAAAATGTACTGTATACGCGTTAGGTATACCGATACCGATGCGTTGAAATATTTACTTTAAGTGTCTAATAGACACTTAAAATAAACATTTCAACGCATCGGTATCCCTATACCTAACGCGTTCAAAACGCAGTCAAAAGACACTACATTTCTCACTTTTCTATGCCATGTTTTGAACGAGACCCGCTGTTATAGTGGACACGAGGCCTGAACAGCTGATTGCAATCGTTGCGTACATTGATAGTTCTGTCCGATACGTACATCCCTCCGTACGCAACGAGTGGAGTCGACTGTTCTCCCATCGCATTCACCATAAAAGCAAGCCTCGTTCGAAACATGCCTTTAAAGTTAAAAATGTGACTTTGTTTGAACGTGTTAGGTGTACCGATGCGTTGAAGTATTTACTTTAAGTGTCTAATATCTCGTAAATTTGTCGGTATCGAGAAATCCAATGTGTGCCGTGGCGGAACGTACAGAAAAAGCCGAAACTTTAATTTATGGATAGTGTTAACGAATATAATGTGATGTATTTAAATAATAAATATAAATCAGCACGTCCGAATAATCGTTCTGTATCGATCGGATGGACCTTTATACAGTCAGTCACATGAAATTTGTACTCTGACATTTGCGAATAGTAAACTGAATTGGACCACCAAAGCTTATGGTCGTTAGAAAGGGAATAGAAAGAAGGAAAAGTTAATAGTGCCCCAAGCAAAATTTTTAGAATAAAGGCGGCAAATCATTCCTTCTCTTTCTCTAAAGCAAGAAAACCATAGCCGTTCTTGGCTAGACGTAGCCCATATCAAATTGAAATCAATTTTCCTTTATAGGAAGAGAAATTCAACTTTTTGTATTTGTACGTATCTTATTAAAGTTATTGGTTAGTTCACATGATCCTAACGTCAGTCAATATATATATATATATATATATATAAATTTTACGGGTAGTCGTGACTGACTAGTTGAGAAAAAAACCTCGGTTGGTTAGTGGGGATGCAGTCTTATATGGGGCGAAATAAAGTAAACTTCTTTTTTGACAGTCAAGCTTTCGAGAATATATTTTTCTCTTCTTCAGGACTTCTACAATAAGTTAAGAAGCCATTAGAATAATTAACTTAATTAAATTACAACTAATATAGATAAATTATACAGGTACCCATACAAATATATCTAAATAATTATGTACTCACCAAAGTGGTTTTTTTGCCCTTTTGGGCCTTATGTTATAATAAAAACCTATATCTCTGAACAATTATGAGCATTTTTTGCCCTTTTGGGCCTTATGTTATAATAAAAACCTACATGAATTTGTTTAAAAGAATTGAAAGTCCTCAAAATGGCGGCGAGAGGTTCTTTTTATAATATTTTTTTTTAAATTTTTTGACGTTTATGAGGTCACATTAACCGTCTTCTTTAGTATATCAAGTAACCCAGGAGAGAGAGCAAGTAATACAGAGAAAACTGCACGAGAAAAGGACGCAACAGAGTGGTCATCTTATTCTCTTTTTCATTTTAAAAGTGACGCAGATAAACTTATGCGTGTCTTCTCGTCGCCGAGAGAGATGGGTCGATAAGATGATACTCTGCTGCCTCCCTCACCACGCAGTATACCCCGCTTGTCACCAATTCCGTTAAAATTCAAATAAAATACCATGCAAGGACTGTCCGTTAAAATACATAGGTCAAACTAGTCGCAAAATAAAAGGCCGGATTATATCACATAAAAGTGATTGTTCAAGACACGTACAGTCCTCTGCATTAACAGAACATGTAGTTAATAAAGAACACCAGATGGACTGGGATGGTGCTAAGATTGTCGATCAGGAAGCCTCTTACTATAAAAGACTTTTCCTAGAAAAGTTTCATATTAACAGAGAACAACAATTAAAGAACAAAAAACCTAATGTGAACAATCTCAGCTCCATTTACAGTTCTATCCTAAATTTAGACAACAATACGTATAATGCTAATCTTCAATTTGAAAAAAATTTTTTGCTTACATTTCAACTTTTATATTTATAAAAAAAAAAATGAATAATAGTTCATCAATTCATTTTCTAAAATAATGTCAGTAAATAGAGAAGAGTGCCTGACTTTTTAGAGACATACATTTTGCCATACCAAAACCCTTTCCTTTTCTTTTAATTTCTCATGTACCTACAAAATAGGTCAATTAACATAATAATAACACCAAAACAACAAAAAATTAAATATAGGGAGAGTATGGTGAACTGTGTGTCTTTTGGGAGCTTACACTAAAATTAAAAAAATTAATTCTTTTAATATCAATTCTTTTTTGTTTTTTTCAACAATATATTGTAGGTATTAAAATGTTAACAAAATTGGTGACGAGCGGGGTATACTGCGTGGTGAGGGAGGCAGCAGAGTGTCATCTTATCTACCCATCTCTCGACAACGAGAAGACCCGCATAAGTTTATCTGCGTCTAACACTTGTAAAATGAAAAAGAGAATAAGATGACCACTCTGTTTCGTCCTTTTCTTGTGCAGTTTTCTCTGTATTACTCGCTCTCTCTCCTGGGTTACTTGATATACTAAGGAAGATGGTTAATGTGACCTCATAAACGTCAATAAATTAAAAAAATAATATAAAAAGAACTTCTTGCCACCATTTTGAGGACTTTCAATTCTTTTAAACAAATTCATGTAGGTTTTTATTATAACATAAGGCCCAAAAGGCCAAAAAATGCTCAGAATTGTTCAGAGATGTCTTTATTGTTTTTCAATCCACTTTGGTCCGTACATAATTATTTAGATATATTTGTATGGGTACCTGTATAATTTATCTATAATGGTTGTAATTTAATTAAGTTAATTATTCTAATGGCTTGTTAACTTATTGTAGAAGTCCTGAAGAAGAGAAAAATATTTTTTCGAAAGCTTGACTGTCAAAAAGGGAGTTTACTTTATTCCGGCCCATATAAGACTGCATCCCGACTAACCAACCGAGGTTTTTTTCTCAACTAGTAGAAATAGTAAGTAGAAATAAAGAAAAGAAAATATGCAGAATACTGGCTGGACTTGTGCGCAGTAGTTTTCTTGTTTCAATGCAAATGCAAAGCACATTTTAAACCGAACTACACTTACTCACACATAAACATTTTATGCAGAAATATAGAATAATACAATGTATTATTATATTTATACTGTACATTATTTTAATTTTAATTTTTATCTTGACGTCAATCTTTTTTATTGCTTTAGGGTATACTAATTAAATATTTTAAGATGTTAATAAATATATTTGTCCAATTAATTTTTACATTACTATATTTAATATTATACTCTTTTTTTTTGTTATTATTAAATTATTTCAGTTTTTTATTAATTAAATCATTAAAAAAGTGTCTAGATTTCTCATGTATCCACTTTTTTAGAAGAAGTTTAAATTTGTTGTAATTTTGTTGAATCTTTTATTTCATTAGGCAATATTCTGTAAAAGGAAGGACATGCAATTGCAACCCTCATATTAGATTTTTGTCTCGTATTGTTTAAGTGATCAGTCAGTTTTAACTTGTCCCTATTTTTTTGTTGGAATATTAATAACCTGTAAGCATAAACCTGGTTAGTCCATTAGTTTACTCTTTTCAAATACTTTGTCACTTGAGTACAAATAATGCTTTTTGGCTTAATATTTAAAAATACTTTTTGAATGTTTTCAAGTTTTTTTATCCACCCAACAATTTCGTATTGTATGATAGATTGCATCAAAGAAAAATACATGATTTTTAGCTGAGAAAATAAGGTATTTTTTTTAACTGCTTAAATTTAAAAACTGTGACACGCAGTTTATTGATGAGGTTTTGGATATCACATTTTAAATACCTATCCATTTCAAACCCTGTGATAACTTAAATATGTTCCTCTCCTTTGCACAGTTCCTCCATATATACTTTTGCCGGATGTTATTTTTGTTTATGTTAATCCCAGGTATATTATAGATTTTAATATGTTCTTTTGACTATCGGTTTGTTTAATTTTTATATTGTCCCAAGTAACACACATTGTACACGTTAGAATTTATGACCAAAGTAAAGCTGTGAAAAGGTTTTGTCAGCACCTTTTTGGTTGTAAATTAGATTGCTTAGTTTTTGTAATACTTTTTGCTTTCATAATATAACCGCAACCCATTTTGATGACTGGTATGAAAAGCAAAAGTATTTATTAAACTTTGCTCAAACATACTAGGTATTATTTGGGCAGACAAATATGCAGAATGTTGGCTATATATTAAAGCCGAACTTTGTAGATTTTTTAAATCAGTTCTGACACCAATAAGAACTTAGTTGTAGCAATAAAGATATAAAAACATTAAATAATATTTTTGGCTATAAACAGCAATTTTAGCTGTCGGAATTTTTGGGTCGTTTCGACAATAATGCGCTTTCTGGGCAGGAAATTGTAAAAATAGTTAGAGAAAAACATTTTCAACTAAAACACAGTAATTTTAGCCGTCGGGTTCTTTCGGCTTGCTTCGCGAACAAAGCCCCGCCCCTTATTCATATTAAGTAGAAAAAATAGTGGAAAAAAATATGTGCTAAAGTACAGCAATATTAGCTGTCGAGTTAGGTCGCGTTGTTAGCTTCAATGGCGGCCATTATACGAAAACAACCTTAAAAAAACATTATTTTTTCCAAAATAAAATCTAAAATTCTATAAAAAGAGTAGATTTTTTAAAATAAAACTAGTTTTAAGGTAGAGATAAATCTTTTTTGATTATATTGGCTCCAATCCAAAAACAAAAAATATAACTTAAAAATTAAATAAAAAAAAAACTTTAAATGTGAAGCGCGCGTGTTTTGGTAATGTTTCGTGATAAATATTATCATGGATGAAGCCAAAATCATTAAGTGTGTGCATAAATAAATATTCCCATCATCCATACTTGTGTTTTCCAAACCGCATCAACCATTTATTTGAATAAAAATCTGTTTTTATTTTTTTTTTAAATTAAGTTAACTGAAAAAGCTATATCGGTTTCAAAAAGTGCTCCAATGTCATTGCAGCGACCAAAAAATGATTTCCAAATTGGGCTAGACGACGTTTTATTAACACTTTCCAGACGTTGTGGCAGACAATAGCGAAAACACAATAGTAGAGGAGTTTTGATGTCGCAACGTTTTTCAGCACCTTGTGTTACTTGGGGTGATATAGATGACGAATTTTGTAATACTTTTATTTGACAGTTATTTTATATTTATTTGTTTTTACCCTCAAACTAGTATAGTGAACGATTTATTTGTTTCTTTTTTTATTTTATATACTTGTCCGATGTTTTTCTCGGTGTTGACTAATTAATTTAGGCTCACACTTAAATAAGTTTTTTATATTTTAACCTTACAAAATTTTGTATTAAATGAAACTAGAAAAAAATAATTGTTTTGATGCATTTTGTATGCTGTGGTAACTTATTTACTTGTTTTGTGGATGTAGCATATATGGGAAAAAGAAACACTTTTTTTTCTTTGGTATGTTTCGGACTATATTTGTCCTTTTTCAACCATAGTCTATCAGTATCTCATGCTCTATGCGGGCACTGCTGCCCCGCTGAAGAAGCACGCCATGTCTCTTAAAATTTGGTGGTCAATCATAGTACAAATTTTATTAACAGTTTTTTAGATTAACTAATTGGAAGAAGCGCGCTTTTGATTCAAAATTCACACTTAAGCGGTTATATATTCGGTTGACTGGTTTCAGAGATCTCAATATTAATCTGAAAATATCTAGTTCTTCCTTGACGAACAGATTCTTTTTGTAAACCTACTTAAAAGGAAAAAAAATCTAAATAAAGCGCAACTTAATTATTCGCTTTTTAACCAGACGAATTCCCGAAAATAAAAAGTCTGCCTGTTTGAAGCCCGGAAACTTCTTTGATGTCGACATCCCTCAAAGAAAATATATAATTAAATGTTTAGAATGGTTTTATTATTTTTTGTTACTTTTCATTTAGTGCTCTTTCCATGGAAAATGATTATTAACAAAAGGAAAAATTATTTCGTAAGTTTCTTTCTTCGGTCTAAAAACTTAATTTTTTACATAGATAACCCCACACCAGACACCATGTTTGTATTATTGCTATTATTTTAAACCAAAAGAGGCATATATTTTAGCAGTCAACTACTAAAAATCTTCCCAATATATAGTTTACTATAGTCAAAATAATTGAGGTGGAGTCAATAGTACTAATAAGACATATAAGATACATATGCGTTATTAGGCTGATTAAACATTCCTAAACTAAAAATCTTCCCAATATATAGTTTACTATAGTCAAAATAATTGAGGTGGAGTCAATAGTACTAATAAGACATATAAGATACATATGCGTTATTAGGCTGATTAAACATTCCTAAACACTACAAAATGTATTTTTGATTTAAGGTAACAAACTTATTTTTTACAGGTTTTACTCCTCACCTGACACCATCTAATACTGCCACTTTAAAATATTGGATCTGGTGTTTTAATAGCAAATTAATGTTAACTGAAACAAAATAACCTTATAAGGTCATATATTTCCGTAGTTAATCATTAAAAAAACCTGCTCTATAATAGATCTCACTGTTATCAAAATAAATTAGGTGGTGTCACTAGTAGTGCTCTCTATTAACTAATGAGACTAAATATACAATGAACATTCGTTAATATCTAAAGTATATTTTCCAAACTTTTTTTAACGGTTTAACCCCACACCTGACACCATTTATTGTTGCCATTTAATTTAGTAGTTAACTACTAGCACATCTTTAGGCTAATTAAAAATGAAAAAGTTTTGGTCATTCTCCACTATTTTATTGAAAATTCACCCAACATGTTTCAAGAGTATATACTGTCATCTTCAGGAGTGTACTGAAAGAACCCAAGAAGACTTATTGTAAAATTGATATTTGGTATTTGTAAAATTTATATTTGAAAAACAGAGTTATGCTTGGTCTACCCATCCATGAGAACCAAGCACAGTGCCAACCATCCAATGAGAAGATGGAAGAAGCGCACAAGGGAAGGCCACCACCGAGCCAGTGACCCAACCAATAGACAGACAAGCATAACGAAAAATTGAAAAATGTCTTATACTTTTTTTCGATTTAAAGCAAACTAATTTTTTGCAAGTTAATACCAGACCTGACACCATGTATGTCAAATCGTAAAAATGCCAAAATCTTTGTAAATGAACATATGTTGGTAGCTAACTTCTGAACAAAATCTGCTTAATAATTAGGAGTTCAATGTAGTCAACATATTAGGTGGTGCAACTAGTAGTGGATCTCTAATAACTAATTAGACGAGAAATATAAGATACATATAATTAGACCAGGAATCGAAGATCGATCAAACATTCTTAAAAACTTATTTATAATACCTGTAGCTTACCAGTCAACTTAAAAAAAAAACCAGTCAAATACAATTACAGGCCCGGCGCCGCTGTGCATTATGACGGACAGGCAAGGGTCTTATTAATTAAATAGTGGCCCGATTGGACACACGCTGTTTAGAGTTGAGACCACAGAATTACCCTCTGTTGGAAGGATATGTAAGAAATCAAAGAATACGTATGCTAAGTTCTTTTTTTCTGTATTTTGTTTAAGAGTGTTCCTTTTAGTTTTCATTTTGGATTTTCGTTCTTTACTTACTTATCAACGATCTTTATAAATGTTTAACTTGAAAGGATTATTTAGGTGTTTAGTTAAGTTAACAGCAGAAATGCCGGAAGTTTGTGGTGTTTACAAGAGGGTACGAAATGCCACTATACACTACTAAGGCAAAAGAAAGAACAACATTGGGAGTCCTTCCAGTACAGGCTCAGACGGTATTCCCGATGAACTTCTTAAATACGGCGGGAGAAGCCTAAAACAACAACTCACAGCCATAATTCCCAAAATCCTTTTACATCAAAAAGTCCCAGATGAATGGCGCCTAAGTTCCACAATCTTACTGTTCAAAAAAGGGACAAAAAGATACCCGCAAACTACCGAGGCATGAACCTTCTAAATACAACCTTAAAGCTAGTAACAAAGATTATAACAAATAAAATAAATGAAATAAAATAAATGATTCAGATCAGGATGATCTTGTACAGATGCAGTATATGTATTTCTGAGACAAATAACCGATAAATCCATCGAGTATAACAAACCAGCCTTCATGTTTCTGTTTTATCGATCTAGAAAAGGCATCATAAAAACCATCGAAGATATCTACCATAAAAACAAAATACAAGCCAAAATTAATGGCACAACTACCGAAGAAATTGCTGTAAATAGTGGTATTCGACTAGGAGATCCCCTTAGGCCCTTATTGTTCAACATCGTCATGGACGAAATAATAAAAAGCGCATAGAGAATAGTAGAAACTACCGAAATGAACATAGTGCGCAGGATCGCTGGAAAAACACTTTTTGACAGGGAGAGAAGCGAAGACATTAGAAGAACATGTAAAATAGACAACGTAAATTAATGGATACTGATAAAAAAGAGAGAATGGAACGAACACATGATTGGATAAATGACAATGGAATGGTCAAAATAACAAGAGACAAATCGCCCTTAGGTCGCCGAACCGCTGGAAAACTTCGCAAGAGAAATAAAGGAGAAAAAGAAATTAAGTTGACGGAATCCTGAAATAAAAAAATTTCCATCCTCTGCAATCTATCTTTTGTTCCTTTGAACTTTTGTGGGTTATATATTTTTTCAACAATTTAATTTTTTGTCGGTACAAGTTTTGAAATTGATATAGAAAATACTTTTTAAATACTTAAAAAAGTTTAGCGGTAATACAGGGGCATCCGAAAAGAACAAAAGTTTTCTTTTTTATTAAATACTTTTTATGAAACGACTGACGATCTAAAGACAAAACCAAATTCGCCATCAAAATGTTTTTGGCAAATCCTTTATTTATGTTGTGATTGTTAATTGGTATTTGGGGAGCTTCAGGCTACTGCGAACATAGGGAGGAACTAGTCCAGTTTACTCTCGTCGTTCCGTACGACCGAGGTGGGGTCGAAGCACGCGGTAGTATTATCTTTTTGAAATTTATTTTGTTTTGTTTCTGCCTTGCTCGAGAAACAGAATGGTAAGTGAAATAATACATTTTTAAAACTAAAAATGGATGTCTTCGCAGTTGCCGAAAAAGTGCAGATGGTCAAATGGTACTATCAAGGCAGATCATTGAGACTTATTCAAGAACTTTTTTGAAGAATTTTGTAAATCGCCCAGAACCAAGTTTATCAACGTTGGTTGTGTAGAGCCAAGGAACCTTAAAAAATCCACTTTTTTGAATGACGAGCAGGAAGTACGAGATGTGATTATTTGCGCTGCAGTGGAGGAAAATCGAAAAATAACTGGCCATTAAATTGCCGAAGCAGTTGATAGCCTTCGGCCACTGTCTTACGTGTTCTCAAAAATAATTGTTATCATTCTTAAAAAGCGTCAAAAAAGCATTAAATTTTTCCGGAGGACAACTATCTTCGTGTGAAATTTTGCGAAACAATGATGGAAAGAGCTAATCGTGATGAAAACTTTCTGAGATCTATTCTTTTTACAGATAAAAGCACTTTTCCATTATTGAATCTTCATAACCCAACACACGTTCGATATTGGTCGAGGCAAAATTTGCATTTGTATTTTGACTTAAGAACACAGTATCCCCAAAAACTAAATATTTGGGGGTATTGTATAAAATACTTTTTAAATACTTGAAAAAGTTTAGCGGTAATACAGGGGCATCCGAAAAGAACAAAAGTTTTCTTGTTTATTAAATACTTTTTATGAAACGACTGACGATCTAAAGACAAAACCAAATTCGCCATCAAAATGTTTTTGGCAAATCCTTTATTTATGTTGTGATTGTTAATTGGTATTTGGGGAGCTTCAGGCTACTGCGAACATAGGGAGGAACTAGTCCAGTTTACTCTCGTCGTTCCGTACGACCGAGGTGGGGTCGAAGCACGCGGTAGTATTATCTTTTTGAAATTTATTTTGTTTTGTTTCTGCCTTGCTCGAGAAACAGAATGGTAAGTGAAATAATACATTTTTAAAACTAAAAATGGATGTCTTCGCAGTTGCCGAAAAAGTGCAGATGGTCAAATGGTACTATCAAGGCAGATCATTGAGACTTATTCAAGAACTTTTTTGAAGAATTTTGTAAATCGCCCAGAACCAAGTTTATCAACGTTGGTTGTGTAGAGCCAAGGAACCTTAAAAAATCCACTTTTTTGAATGACGAGCAGGAAGTACGAGATGTGATTATTTGCGCTGCAGTGGAGGAAAATCGAAAAATAACTGGCCATTAAATTGCCGAAGCAGTTGATAGCCTTCGGCCACTGTCTTACGTGTTCTCAAAAATAATTGTTATCATTCTTAAAAAAGCGTCAAAAAAGCATTAAATTTTTCCGGAGGACAACTATCTTCGTGTGAAATTTTGCGAAACAATGATGGAAAGAGCTAATCGTGATGAAAACTTTCTGAGATCTATTCTTTTTACAGATAAAAGCACTTTTCCATTATTGAATCTTCATAACCCAACACACGTTCGATATTGGTCGAGGCAAAATTTGCATTTGTATTTTGACTTAAGAACACAGTATCCCCAAAAACTAAATATTTGGGGGTATTGTATAAAATACTTTTTAAATACTTGAAAAAGTTTAGCGGTAATACAGGGGCATCCGAAAAGAACAAAAGTTTTCTTGTTTATTAAATACTTTTTATGAAACGACTGACGATCTAAAGACAAAACCAAATTCGCCATCAAAATGTTTTTGGCAAATCCTTTATTTATGTTGTGATTGTTAATTGGTATTTGGGGAGCTTCAGGCTACTGCGAACATAGGGAGGAACTAGTCCAGTTTACTCTCGTCGTTCCGTACGACCGAGGTGGGGTCGAAGCACGCGGTAGTATTATCTTTTTGAAATTTATTTTGTTTTGTTTCTGCCTTGCTCGAGAAACAGAATGGTAAGTGAAATAATACATTTTTAAAACTAAAAATGGATGTCTTCGCAGTTGCCGAAAAAGTGCAGATGGTCAAATGGTACTATCAAGGCAGATCATTGAGACTTATTCAAGAACTTTTTTGAAGAATTTTGTAAATCGCCCAGAACCAAGTTTATCAACGTTGGTTGTGTAGAGCCAAGGAACCTTAAAAAATCCACTTTTTTGAATGACGAGCAGGAAGTACGAGATGTGATTATTTGCGCTGCAGTGGAGGAAAATCGAAAAATAACTGGCCATTAAATTGCCGAAGCAGTTGATAGCCTTCGGCCACTGTCTTACGTGTTCTCAAAAATAATTGTTATCATTCTTAAAAAGCGTCAAAAAAGCATTAAATTTTTCCGGAGGACAACTATCTTCGTGTGAAATTTTGCGAAACAATGATGGAAAGAGCTAATCGTGATGAAAACTTTCTGAGATCTATTCTTTTTACAGATAAAAGCACTTTTCCATTATTGAATCTTCATAACCCAACACACGTTCGATATTGGTCGAGGCAAAATTTGCATTTGTATTTTGACTTAAGAACACAGTATCCCCAAAAACTAAATATTTGGGGGTATTGTAGGGGAACACGTAATTCGGTCATTTTTTATTGGATCTACTGCAGCAGCATAATATTCCAACTGCTAAGCAGTTGTAAGGTGTGAGTTTTGTTGAAACATGGTTTCAGCAAGATGGTTGTCCCGCTCACAATTTTGGGTTTGTTAGGGAATATCTTGATAATGTTTTTCCTAATCGGGTTGTAAGTACACGGGAAACTATTTTATGGCCAGCTCGATCACCCAATCTTGTTCCTAATGACTTCCATCTGTAGAGTTATATCATAAATAAAGTTTACGGGAATGAAATGGCTAATAATTTGGAAGAACTTCGAATTAAAATTGAAGAAGCTTTTTGAACTATCACCTCTAAAATGTTTGGACACGTTGGAATGGGTTTTTAAAAATAGGCTCGGATATTGCCTAGCCGAGCCTATTTTTAAAAACCTAGCCTAGAGACTGGGAGAATCTTCTTGGTTTTTAGAATGTATTACCTTATTTTGAGAACTTGCTTTTATTTTGTTTCTCCTTATTATTTTCATTGTAACACGTTGTTAGTGATAAATCTGAGCAGTTGGAAATAAAACGCTTTAATTTATCAGCGACAAAAAACAACATTTACATTATCAAAATTTGCATATTTATTGACCAAATTCCGGTTTCATCGACTACGCTCCACATCGCACCGTGGTTAGAGGCGTACTAAACGCAAGCATGAGCGTTGGTTGCTCTACTGATAGGTGTGCGGTGTCCCTGCCGTAGACACTGGCAAATCGCACTAGTTCCGTCCTATGTTCGCAATAGCCTGAAGCTCCCTGTATAATCAGAGTGTAGTTTTCTAGGAACACCCGTACAAAAAATTCTAATAGTTCTCTTTTCTCTTCTCAGAGTTGTTCATCGCGTTTAACTTTATTCTGTGGTGGGATTTCACGGAGGGCCAGTTATGCTAATCGGATGTCGTTTGCATAATGTCCAAATTTAGGCCGGGCGGCAGCACCTTTGGTATTTTGGAACAAGCTGTCTGGATCTTGTCCTTAAAAACATTTTAAAGAGAAATAGATTTTTATTGCATTATGGGATATAAAAAAATCCTCAAAATTTAGTGCATGAGGCATGATTTAGTGGAGGAGGAAGCACACATAGTTGTGTCTAGTAAATGTTGTAAATGGCTCGCCCTTAATGCTCTAGAGTGGTAGGTTCAGTAACAACAGTGGTGGCATTCGTACCTAATTTAGGTATAGATGTCATCCGGCTAATATTTTAATTTTTTACTATAAAATATGCAGAAACCGAAAAGAATATATAAAAGGTATTGCCAGAGCACTGTCGCTGTGTTGAACACGTAAAAATCTTATTCAGAAGACCACGCGCTTTATATAAAAACAAAGATAATATTTCTTATTTGGTTTTCTTAACATACAAAAATGTTTTATTTTAAAGCTTAAAATAGGATAAACAAAAATAAAGTGCGACTTGTGTCATAAAACTGATAAAAATTCATGCAATAAACTGGATTTAAGCGCTGGCCTCTCCCTAAAAATAGCTTCTTGCACTGAAAAAATGGATGTATCAATATCAAAAATAGTTAACAATAAAAGTGGGACTTACATTTTATCTCCCTACATTAAAGTCGGAGAGCTCGTGAACAAAAACTGCAAAAAAGGCTGATTTCTTAGTTTATGTGGATGGGTTATACATCATCAAGGGCACCTCCAGTCAGCCAGTTCTCCTAAAAGCAGGCGGTTGGAAGGGGGAGGGGTTCAAACCTGTAAAAAAATCATAAAAAACTAAAAATAAAAGAAAACCGGATACTATACTGTTACCAATGTTTTTAATTGAGTAAGATCAAAATGTTTTTAAAAAATACTTCACAATAATTCATTTGACACAGACCTATTTTTTTAAGTTTAGGTGAGTATTTAAAATAAATGCATGTTCTCTGTTTTAATGTCCTCTAGTTTACGCAAGTTTTATTTGCTAGTTCAAAATGGATAATGCATAATTGTTATATGCCTGTCCCTTTTATTTTGAAAGAATAAAAAGAGACCAAGGTATAAAAATTAGGCCTTATCGATTAGTCATTACGCATTAAAAGTTCTGTAAACGAGGCATAAATTTCGATTTTTTATACTAGAAAGTGCTTATACACATAAAGAATTTTTCATAAGAAACCAAAAAAATAATATATTCCATTCCTAACCTATAAGTAGGTACCCTGTTATAAATTTAACGAATAATGCTCTTAAGCTCTTAAAGAAGACAACATGAGCTCTAATCTCAAGTCCACACCGCATGTTGTATAAGAACCGGCGCAGGGTGGTGAGGTCATATGAGATTATGCGGCCAAAATATAGAAACTATTAATTTTGTTTTTAAATCCAGAGATCTAATGTAAAATAAGTTTGCTAGAGAGCTTTTAAAGAAAGAATAAGTAAAAATTAGCTAATTTATCAGAAACTAAGAAAAGATTGCATTTTTTAGATAAGTAACGAAAGCCTTAATTTTCTCCTTTATAATTGAAGATATATTTAAAGTGTGTTTAACCTTAAAAATTAATATTATTATTATATTACTGTTATTAAACTTTATTATTTTAGGTTTTCTGTACTAATTAAAAAAAATATATTTGTATATATAGGGTGTCCCACGAAGAAAATCAACACGATCGATTTTTTAAAAAGTGGGCTATTGAAAATTTGGCAGTATACCAATGTCGATGGAGGCAACTCGGCTAGAATATTTTCAAGATGTCGGAATTTCCGGTTATATCGGAAGTGGATGTCTACTCTCTTATTTTAAATGGGACAATAATGATACAATATATTATTTAATTTTAAGATTCTAAGATTTCTAGACATATTTTATGTCTATACCTAACTTTAGCCGTTTTTGAGATAAAAACCATAATTGAAAATCTGCATGTTACCCAATATTTTCAATTAGTATAGTGGGAAAACAGTTAAAGATATAAAATGAAATACTATATAGGGTGTCCTATTTAAAATAAGAAAATACTTCAGCCGAGTTGCCCCCATCGACATTGGTATACTAAGTTTTCAAAATTTTCCATTGTCTACTTTTTGACAAATCGACCGCGTCGATTCGTCGTGAGACACCCTGTATATTTTACTGAAAATAACATATTTACTTGAATCAATTTAATAATAATAAAGTAACTAGATAAATACAAAAGAATAAATTGCATCAAAAGACTTAACATTTCTATAAATCTAGCAGTTGAATAGCTTCCACGTCCAGTTCGGGACTAAAATTTTTCTTCCATTTTTTCGTTAAACTAGTCAAATAAGGATCAGAAGAAATCAGCAGTCAATGAAGAATATCTTTCTTAGTAGCAGATCTTGAACATTTGCGTGAATATAGTTGTCGAAATCTTTGGAAGTCTTTATTTCTAGACTCAGATGCCTCCTCACAAAACAAGTGAACATAATCTGACGCATCATCAAGATGCACGGTCTACTTTAAAAATTTATATCATTTGAATAGGCAAACTTATCTTATTATCATAGTAGCTAATTTACTTTAAAGAACTAAAAGAAAGATATTTTGGAAAACCAAATATTATCGATTAAATTCAAAAAACATGATATAATTTAAAAAAAAGAACTTTAGAGATAAATTCCAAAAAAGCCATTGGGGAAAATTACTTCAACTTCATGGAGGTTTTTTCCTTTTATTAAAATATTTACTTACCTAGCAAAAACTTGATTGATGTTGAAATTAATTTTTTGCAGTAGTCATTTTTTTATGGTATTAGTTATATGATATTTATTATGTTAGATGTGGTTACAAAATAATGGCATGAAATATTTTATATATTTTTTATTT
This sequence comes from Oxystoma pomonae, assembly GCA_963921995.1. NCBI lineage: Eukaryota > Metazoa > Arthropoda > Insecta > Coleoptera > Brentidae > Oxystoma > Oxystoma pomonae. The sequence continues at coordinate 21,816,876 of OY998164.1, read as the reverse complement.
TTATTTGAAGCAACTTTGGCCGCATGATTTCATATGACCTTACCACCTAAAGCTAATGGTCAAACAGGATATAAAAAATAAATTATTTAGCTACACAATCAAAAATTTGTGAAATTTACTAGACACAAGAGTTCAGGCATGATTGCTGTAACTTGCAAAAGACCGGAAATAAATATTTTAAACTTTAAATAGAAGAAATCAGGAAGGCGTACCCTGCATGTTTTCTAGTAATATCGTTTTTAAATTGCTCAAAAAATACTACATGCTTACCTCTAAATTTCGATTCGAAGTGCCCCATGCCCATACACATGTAGTAGTTCTTCCAACCACGGTATTTTTGAGGTTCTCACACTTTTACAACCTACTGCACAGACCACACGGTTGATCTTATCATGGTCGGCATCTGACTAGTGACTATCTGAGTAGCTGCCGATCGGGTGTGCTCGGTAACTAGCCAAACGGATTAAAATACTTGTCTCTTGGGAAAAGAACTTCTATCATGGACTGAAATAATTTCTTTGAAATTTGTAACAAGTGTTGAGCATATTCCTCTTGACCGATAAAATAACACCAAGATATTAGGAATCTTGTTCGAAGAAATCCTAAGTTCTATATTGGAGGAAATAAATTCAATTACTACGAAAAAATAAAAAACAAGATAATTTGGGATCTTGTCTCAAGGGTTATTTTTTTTCAGTGTGGTATTAAAACAGGGCTTACCGCTTTGTTTACATAAAAATACCTGTATTTCAATTAAATAAAAAATTACTTTTCTTTAGGGAAAAAAAATGTACAGCTCTGTTGCACAAATACTTTCTTAAATTGTCTCAGTCTTTTAGCAGTAGGTACTATTTCTGCCTAATTCTTGACTGTTTAAATAGAGGGCAGGGCATCTCTTGTTTCGTCTTCTAAGTATTTCATTTTTAGAACAAAAACTTAAAGCAATCCAAAGTAAAAAAAAATCTCTTAATTTAAAATAATTATTCCCTTAAGTCATTGTTTTCAAACGTTATAAAATAGTTTTAATAGAAAAAACCAATTTGGCTTTAAAGGATAAAGTTCTCTTGACCGAAAGTGGCAAAATATTAGAGATAGAAATACTTGGCTATTTTATTGTTCTGCTTTAGTGTATAACAATATTAAATTAAAAAGCAAAAATTTGGAAGAGTTTAAAAACCTACTTAGCAAAGCGAGATATGAAAAAATTAGAAGTGGAGAAATAAAAAAAATTTCTAATAAAATATTAATTTTTTAATATGAAAAATATCATCTTTGCGATAATACATAGTGTGTCCCAAAAGTCTGGAATCATAGATTTTTTGGGAGAACTATGGGTTTAAAAAAAACTTATATAGCTAGAATCATTTTAGGTAAAACGCGGTTTAAAAAAATATCACAAAAATAAAATATGGCACAAACTTTTTTTCAATTGGACACCCTGTATATTACCTCATTTTCTGAATCCTTAAAAAATAGCCTTTTCAAAAATACCAAACACTTTCGGTCTATCTTTTATCTTCTTCAATATATTCAAGTTTAAAGGAGGGGGCACACTTAACATGGGACTTTAGTTAGCACAGGAATTGAATCAAATTTTGGTATATTGTAGATGTTGAGGTCCTGAACGTTTATTAATAAAAAATGTGACATTGACAAAATTATTTATTTCCAATGGTCGCCAACAAACAAAAAAATTATCAACATTGCTCTAACAACTTCCAAATCAAGTTGCTTACCTCTGGTACAGGGCCTCTAATACGAACCAATTAAATGTATTATGACAGTACCATAAATCAATTACAATAAATTAATATCTGACCTAAATACGCGTTTTACATGAGTCAGTAGATCCGCCAAAATTAGTCCTTGATCGACACTTGGCATCAAATTTATGGGTAATGACCCGATTTATGTTTCCTATCGTTCAGGTCCGTTGCCCGATACTAATTGTAGCCGTTTGGGAATTTATAACGTTCAGAACGGTTTAATGCGCCACCAAACGAGGAAAAAAATCAGCCTAATTACGGACCTGCAGGTTTTTGAGTGATATATTTTTGGTGTGTGGGTCTGTGTACTGGGGCTTATATTTCTATATGGCAGGATTCGCCCAGCATAGTACGTTTTAAACACTGTAGGATAGAAGGTAGAAGGTTTACATAAAACGTAAAAAAGACCTAAATTGAAAAAAAAAATTTGCTTGAGTTTTAAATAGTTTTGTCTGCGCAGAGCATTGAAAACATGTGAAAATTACATTTTTAGTATAATATTCTCAAAATTTGCACCTGCGGTGCATTTATGACATTATTTTGCAATCTTAAATCAAGACTTGATCCGACCACAATCCAACCCTCGTTGGTAGCTAACCCAAACCATTTTGTTGTAAACAAAAAATGTGAAAAAGATTATAATTGTTTAAAAAATGTTGTTTTTAAATTGCTGGTTTAATTTGACACAATTTTCGTCAACAGCTTTTAAAAAAGTGTGTAAAAAATGTGATTTTTATTAAATTTTCTGAAAATGTTTTGTCACCAAATCTAGAACCGAGGCTAGTTTTACCCAAAGACCCGCCTTTGCCTGTAAATATTTTTTGGATACACTAACCCAACTCGAAATTTACTAAACTGCCCTCCTCACCCTTCAAAAAAAGATAAATATCTAGAATCCTAAAATTAACAGTTGGTAACAGTTGGATGAATCGAGAATAACACATATTCTTGTGTTAAAGAAAGCTAAAGAAGCTTTTGAGCCTTCCCAAGTAACATTTGCTCATTTATAATAGTGGTCACCCTGTCGCCACCACTAGCCAATAAAACATAGGTTTCAAACATCTTAAATGAAGAGGTATATAGGGGTTCTGACCACCTTTTCATATAACTCTCTCCTATACATAACATAGTGCACTAGGTCTATTTCTAAGAAAGCTGCAGAAATGTGCTGGGACCTGTTATACAACCAATTGTGATGCAAATTAAGAATAACAATCACAAGAGTGGAGTTCAAATAGTTCACTTACATGAAATATAATATTATGATTAAATATGACTTAAGAAAAATTCTCACAATAAATAAAATAATGTGCAATCCGTAGTTTACTAATTATATCCCATAAAAAAAAGTTTTCAGAAAACACGCGCTTCGCCAAATACGTTTCTTTCTTCTTTTTTTGGAAAAAATATTGATGCGTTGTTTCAATATTTTGGCCAAAAACTCAAAATTTAAACTTGAAATCCATAGCATCCAGATACATTAACTAATTATATTCTATTTAGCAGAACAAGCACTAAAAAACCGCCAATGATTTTTTGTTTACCCATTTTTTGGTTATATCCAATTTTAAGGAACGGTCATTCTTGTTATATAAAGGTACTGTGGTTTTTTCATTTACCATATGCAACTAACCAAATAAAAAATTCTCTGAGCAAACAGAAGTTTAAGATATCTAAAGTTTTGATCACAGGTGGTGCCTAAGAATAATGACGTCACGAAATTACCATAAAGTTTAATAATTTATTTATAAAAAACACTTTTTAAGTTTGTCAAACGATTTTTGAGAACTTAATTTTTATTTGAAATGGGCAAATAGGGAAGTAATTTTAATTTGATAATATCTCATTGATTTCACAGATGAGCGATACATCTTGCAGCATCAAGCTCCTTTTTAAATTGTTGATGATTGTCAAAAAAGTTAAGGTAAATAATAAAACCATTATGAAACCCTGAAAATGTTACTTGGGTTCAATTCTGCGCTGCCACCGTCATAGACACAACGAAATTGTAGCTCTCGATGTGCTTGGGCTACAAACTTTTCGCTCGGGGATAAAAACTGGCTATTTTATTCCTTGGTGTATGATATAACTTACTGTTTGACCCTTTGTTGTGCAAAATGCAAGTCACCCCAATGTATCCCTACAACGTATCTTGACTTTAAAACCAGCGTCTTTTTCTCAATACGCGCGGCATAAAAAGTAAAAAAAAAGACAAAATAAATTACATTTTTCGTTTCAACTGTTACGCAATAAATTCCAAAAATTAATCAAGTGAAGGAACGGACTGTAGACAGAATTTGGGAGAAACGAAACTCACTAATATACAAAGATTTTGGATAGGGAATCCGCGTGGATTAAGTTCTTTCCAGTTTTTCCGCAAAGTAATATTGTGACAAAAAGTTTTCTATAAGGATAATATTCAATACAAATAACAAATGCGAAAAACCGCACTTTGATAGGTTATATACTTTGAGATTTATAATGTTTAAAAAAGCTTTCGAAAATTACCTCAATTACCCTATTACCTATAATTTCCTTAGTTTATTTTCCTCTATTACATTTTATACCTCAATTTTATTATTCATTGCCTTTCAATTGCCTCATTTGCCTCAACTGCCTATATGGAAGTTCGAAGTGGAGTTCTTGGATTAAAAAAACTATCTTTTTTTTTCTTGTATTATATTTTAGGACCTTAAACTGGATGTAAAGTTTTTGAAATATAAGGTTGGACTTTTTTTCTCGACTAAAGTAATAAAATGTATTATTCAGATTTCTCTCATATTGCTATAAGACATTTTCAAAACTAATATCCTGTCATAGTTAAAATTTACGATGTGTGTGAAAAAAACAAAACGGAAAAAAGGAAAACAAGTTAAAAAACCTCTGAATCAGTTACTTCAACCAAAAAGAATCTAAAAAGAAAAGATCAGTAGATCTTGGGAAAAAAACGAAAATTCATTGGATCCCACAAGGAACACGCAAAGACCAAAGCCAAAAGATAAATAAATTAAACGATGTTTTATCCTGGGCTGATTCTTGAATTTCGTAGGAAAGGTGGAACGGGAACGGTCACCTCCCTGATATCAACCAATAACAGGTTTTTGAGCCATCACGAGTTATCCGAAACCTATCCGATCACGGCCGAACCTCACCCGATTGCCGTGTATCAAAGGAACATTCCTGCCTCTGAGCAGGTGTACGCGGGCGCTCTTGAAAAACGATAATCCAGTCAGCTTTGCGTGTGCTGTATGGTGCTTGGCAGCTTCTGAGCCCTCTTATTGGTCGAAATGAAGGATGTGAACGTTCCCGTTCGACCTTTCCTACGATTTTTAAGAATCAGCCCCCAGCGTGGGTTCATCAGTCGCCCTCCCCAAACATGATTAAACCATCATACACTTTTATTTCCAACTTTGAATCGTCCAGTGAGCATCCCATAAGGCAATTAACACAAAAGAAAAAAAAAAAGAAAAAGAAGTTAATGTTGCGTTGTGTTAGTTTTAAATAAACTTTTAAAGAATGGGAATAGTAATTTTCCCAAGTGCCAATAATTGCAAATGGGATAAATCCAAAATTAATTAAAACCTCCAATGTATTTCTCAAACAAGAAAACTAATTAATATGAAAATGGCAAGCTAAACAATGCATTTAAAACAAAAGTAAGCATTAATTTTACACTGAATCCATACATATAATAAATCTATACATATATTCAACCTCCGTTATACTGCCTAAGAAGCATTCAGCAAAGAAGTGTAGTGATTATCGTCTAATCAGCTTAATGAGCCATGTGTTAAAAATATTTCTAAAGATTATCCATAAAGGAATTTATGGAAAACGCGAATCCTTTATGGGCGACACGCAGTGTGGATTTCGTGGTGGTTTCGGGATAAGAGGGGTCCTGTTTGGCATTCAAGTCTTAGTTCAGCGGTCTAGGGGTGTATCTAGATTATGGGAAAGTGTTTGATCGGGTCCAACACGAAAAGCTCATAGAATCGCTAAAAGAAGTTGGTCTAGATGACCGAGATCTAAAGATAATCGCTAATCTATACTGTATTCAGACTGCTCAAATAAAGGTTGATGTTCAACAGTCCGAAGGGCTGCATATTGTCTCCGCTGTTGTTTAATATCTGTAGTAACAAAATAATAGAGAATGCATACATGATCTTGAAGTTTTATTTACCATCAAAAAACGAAAACTTGGATATTTGGGCCATATTTTGAGAAATGACAAATATCGTGGCTTTAACATCTTGGTATGGTGTTAGTACTATGACACTTTTCCGAAAAGAGGTGGACAGAGTACAGATGGCGCTGATGATAGCCAACGTTCGAAGAGAGCATGGAACTTGAAGGAGAAAATACATCTAGAAGAACCATAACTGTACATTAATTATTTATTTCTTTATTCTTGTTGTTCTTCTAACCAAACGATATAGATAACAAAAATCCAGTTTTTAGATTTTTTTGTCTGTCCGTTTATTCCAGCATCAAGCAAAACTACTAGACCGATTTTAATTTTGGGACTTTTAATGCTGCATTCGTTGGACTCGTGGAAAAAACGGATAAAACCGCAAGCGAAGCTGCAAGGTCTGCAGCTAGTATACAAATAAAAATGCAACCGCAAAAAAGTGTGCTCGTCGTGCTAAATTTAATTTTTACCACACAAGAGTTTTCATCAAAGCAATGACAATATGCTATTTTAAAAAAATGTGCATACACCATCTGGCTCCAAAATTGCCAGGCAAATTGGACAAAAATGATAAAATACAAAATATATAAGAACTTGAATATATGATAAACTTGGAACAAAATATATATAGTTCAGTGTAGCAACAGAAGGAACAAAATTATATGTATATATATAGAAACTCTGGCAGTGCAGTTGTACGTTTGCCAGGCAGTATGGCATTCATTTTCTGGCAGGTCACATAAAATTCTCATAAAAATGGGGGCAGGACACCCCGTCGCGAGAGCTGAAGTATTAATTGTTTTTTAAAAATTTCGGAAATTTATCTTTTGTCTTTTCCGGAAAAGAGTTGACGCTTTTTTTAATTTTGTTTAAGATTTATGGGTCTTTTACAAGATAGCATAAGAATTATAAAAAGTAAAGAGATTGCTAATATCTATATCAGGATAGATACCATCCATCCAAATCTGCAATAGAAATTTGTCTTTTTTAAGATTTTTACAAAAATCGCCCGATTGAGTTGGGTTTTTGAGTTGTTTTTCCTGCCAAGAAAGGGTCAGAATACTCTACAGAAAAAGCATTGAGCCAAAAATATTCATCCGATAATCGATAATAACTAGCTAAAAAAATCCAAAAAAAATTAAGTCAATAAAATAAAAAAAAAGATTATTAAAAAACATATTTAAAATAATTATTAAGAAATGGACCACATAAACTGGAAGAGATTAGGCGCTGGTTAGTAATTATCGATTATTACCGTATGGATGGAGTGAAGAGGGTAGGGTAAAAGAGAGAAGGTAGTGGGACCTTGCTCACAGCCCCAGCCTGGCACTGGCTTCAGAACCCCAGAAAAACCTCCAACTTTGAAGCCACTTATCTCCTTAACGATTTGCCCTAAACAATGGGCGTGGGCTCATTTTTTGGTAAATTTTGAGTATCTTTGGCCAAAATATTTGACAGGGTCGCGATTTTTCAGAAACGACAGAAAATCTCACCCGTCAGAATTCTAGAAAGTGGCGATTTTTACTTCTTGCCTCATTTAAAATAAAAACACAGCGTCCTTAATATTTATCCTAACGTGGTAAGAGAAACTGCGTCATTTTCTAATAACATTTTGTAAATTTTATATTTTAAACATATTCTGCAGAACTATTTTTACGGCGGAGCTAATTTGCTACTACGTGTACCAATAGACGTCAAAAAGTGTCGAAAATTCTCACCATGTAAAAGAGAAAGACATTTCTGAACAGTGACAGGGACATATTTTATGGCTATCTATGGTTTTGTATGTTAAAAGTTTTAAAGGTTTGTTTACACACAAAAATAAGCTTAATAAAATATATTTTTAAATAAAAAAAGGGGTTTTTCACAAAAATTGCCTAGAAAAATTAAAACTGACATCTTTTTTATTTACCAGAACAATTATAAAAAACTAAATTTTAAGGAATCCCAGCAAGTAAGACCGGACAAAAAACCAGTTAGTGTAAACTTGTGTTTAAAAATCGTTAGATTTTTTGTAAGGGCGATATTTTCTGACGGTTTTTGAAGAATCGAGACCTATTAATCGCAGATCAAATTTTTCGACGTATGTTTGTTCCTTGGTTAATTTTACACCAGCAGCAGACCAAAATATTGTACCTACCGCATCGCGAGGGTACAGTCTATATTAAATTAATTAATTATTATACTGTGACAAGGGAAAGAGCTTATTGGTATTTTAAGAGCTTCAGAAAGAGGGTAAGGAGATTAAAATATATTTTAAAAAAATGTATAAGTTACAAAAAAAAGATTCAAAAAAGATCTTTCAGTAATGTCAAAAACGCGTGAACATCAATTTTTTTGGACGGGTCGAATATATGATGTTAACTTAAATATCTTTAACATAATAATTCCTCCTTCATAAAAATTGCTTTCAAAAAATGTCCAAGCAAATTTAACCAGAACTTTCGTTTTCGCGAAACACGCCATTAACACATGTGTGGAGAGCTTTCGTGCTTTCTGGCGCATTTTTTTAGTATATAAATCTTTTTTATTTATTTTAAATGTTTCAACTTTTATTAAAAACCAACATTTCTTTTCGCCTCATTCAAAAATAGCAATTTCCTCCGAAAGCTCTGCAAACTCTCTATAAGAGTCAGCCAGGGCAAAATTGAAAATTGTTCGACCAAAAAACTAGCGATCGTCCGTCTCTAAGCTCTATTTACTCTAGAAGCAGTTTAATATCTTGATTTACCGTTTTCTATACTTCCAGATATTTTCGGCAATCATTGAGCGCGAAATGCGCTTATTTAAGTGTATATTTAGAAGCCAAGTGAAGCTTATACTAGTTAGTTAAGAGTATTAAAGTCTCGCTTGGAAAAAACTGCACTGCAAAGGGACTTTTGTTCATGTTTTTACTCCTAAAACATATAATCATTTAGTAAATTTTCGTGTTCTTTGAAGTCATTAGTAAGGGCCTCAAATAGTCAATGGTTTTCTGCAGTCTTTTCTTGAATAGAATTTTTTTAGATGCTTTATCTTTTGATAATTTTTTTGAAACCTTTGATTTCAAGCTACTAAATTGAGAGTGGAGCTGAGGGCATAAAAAATGGTGGAAGTTTATTAGCAATACGAAGTCTCTTGTTCTCCTAAATTCAATTCTACATCTTATCAGTCTTATGTTTGATACAGGTAGAGTTTTTCCTAGGGCGTTTAAGTATGCAACTATCGTACCGATGCATAAAACTGGCGATAAAAAGCTACTTAATAATTATTGGCCGATAGCGTTAACTACCAACCTTGCAAAACTGGTGGAGAAATGTATGAAGTTGCGGCTTGATGAATATCTTAAAGTAATCAGCATTCTGTCAAGTAGTCAATACGGATTTAAGAAAAATTGCAGTACGAAAGATGCAGTCATCTATGTAACGGAACATATTAATGAATATTTTAACAATAACTTAAAATGTATGGGAATTTTTATTGACTTGGGAAAAGCATTTGACACTGTGATACACCGAATTCTTTTAGATCAAATGGAGAAAATAGGCATAAGACATGCTGCATACAATTTGTTTAAAAATTATATTATCTATATGACTCAAGATGTAAAAATTAACGATGTGCATAGCTCTGCCTTGTAAAGTTCGATGTGCCCCAGGGAACGGTGTTTTTCTCAATTCTTTTCTCAATTTACATAAACAATATCATGAAATTTCTTGAAAATGCAATGTTCTAACCAAATACATTTACCTAAAATAGACCCATCAAGCTGGAAAACAGCGAAAGAACTTGCTGAAAAGGTACTAAAAGTAATAAAATCATGGTTTGCCAAAAATTACTTAACTTTGAATGCTGGTAAGTCCAACTTTGTATATTTTTCCGTGACTGAAACTAGCGTAGTAAAAAAAAATCAAGTTAAATACCTGGAAGTTCTGTTCGATACACATTTGATGTGGAAACATTTTTTTAGCTAAAACTTATTTGGATAATAATTAAGCTAAGTTTAAGAGCACAGATTCTGTTATGATATAAAGCGGAAGATAGAATTGCAGATACAGTAGTCGAAAATTCTAAAAAATTTCTGGTTACTTGCGAACATACCTGCTCCTGAGAAGTAAAACGACACTCTAAATTATACCCAATCTAAAGACTGAAAAGGCACTTTTCAAAACTTTATGATCTTTCAATGAGTGAACATTGAATACCATGGACAGGTAACAGCATTGCTTCTCTCATTTTTTACACAAGATATTTTAGATGTTGTCGTTTTATTCTCAAAATAGAAAATTCTTGATAAACTAGAAAATTATTTTAAAAAGAAAGAGAACGCATAATTTATGAGTCGAAACAAGAAGAGCGCAAATCTTTTTCGATATTCTTTAGAGAAAAATTGAAACTCTTTCATTTAGCCGACCTCTGTTCAAGCTGCTTTGATAGAACATTTATTGATCACCTCATTGAATCGTTGTAGGATCGAATAATTCGGCAGAAATGTAGAACTTTACCAGATTCAGTAATAAGGATGTGGTAAAAATATGTGAATTAAAAGAAACCGCACGATTAAAGAGAATCAATTGATAACTAAGGACGTACGAAAAATTAAAAAAAAATAAGCCAGATACCAAAAAATGTCCACGTTGCAATGGGAATTGGCACAACTATCAAACTTAAAAAATGTAAACAACCAGATACACACTTGTTGCAAAACCTAGGAATTCCATTCCATTGAAGGATAGGTATTTCTGAGAGATTTCGTATCTTAAGATTTGGTTATATTTTTTTAATAGTGCAAGTTTTCTTCAGTCAAATTTTGTGGTATTGTTGATTTAAGGTTGTTAACTACTAATTTAAAAAGACTTATTCTTCTAATGTTCATAAAAGAATAATATTCTCGCATTATCTATATTTTTTTAATTATAGGGCTATTCTTAAATACAGAATATAAATTTTTCCATTGTAGGAACTAATTTTATCAAAAAAAAATTATTTGCAAAAATTATTTTTATGAAAATAGCAAAATAATACTGTCTATAATAATCTAGCTGTTCCCACCCTTAACTCATTTTGAATTTTTTCTGCACATGCCATGGTTTTCTTTAGGACGGCAGTATAGTATCTCATAGTTATCTGACAAAAACAGATCGGTCCGCTTTCCTTCTGTATTCTTTCACAAAATTAGGTAATTTCGTTTCGAATTTTCTCATATACGGGAGCGAACACCTTAACAACGGCAACTTATTGAACTTATAAGTTTCGGGAATAAAAGAAAGGCACCTATGCTTCGACTGATTTATACGAATAATTCTTTTTACACCGAACAGGAATGGAAACACTAATATAGGTACCGTTCAAGTATTAATAAATTGCACTCTTACAGCTTTTGAAATACCTTGGAGCCGTGCGAATAATAATTGTATATTTACCAATAACTATAACATTAATTACAGTTATTTACATACCAAGGGAGGAAAGTGTCACTGTTTCCCCCTCGGTTACTTTTTTGGAATTTGCGCCACTAAGTTCTCTTGTTTTAAAATTGGAAGCCAAACTGTATTTATATCAACATAAAAAAAATTTTTCCTGAATTTTGTAAGAAAATGATATTTCCGACTCGCTAACAAAAGAGGAAAAATGGCACTTTACTTCTCTAAGGAGGTTTGCTTACTTTACCTCCTTAGTCCTTAGAGAGTTTTGTTTACTTAACCCCTTCTCTACTGCACAGATCCAATATTATGTCATTTACAAAACGAATAGTAGAAAAAAACCAGATCTATTCCTCTGAAATAAGCTGCCTTTTCCCCTTGGATTTTCAATCTGCGGAGGAAAAAATTGCACTTTTATTCCTTGGTATATAAATAACTATTTTTATATTTCGTCATGCTCTAGAAAAACAAGGGTTCTAACCAAAGACATTCAACTAAAATAGACCGATCAAGTCATTCATAAATCGTTTTGAAACGCGATCAGTTCTTAGATTTAGGGAAAATCATTGTCTCCACTGGCAACGCTGCATCAGGCAATACCAAGTATGCTCCACCTCACACATGCTCCATGCCAGCTTACCAGCTCGATTCTACTAAAGCGGCAACTCCGTCGACAAATAATGAATGAGGCAGCGTAGTACACGGTTATATAGGTAACCCGCTACAAGTGCCAGATTGTCACATTGTGTAGGTTTTATTCCCAATAAATATTGGAAAATTAAAAAAAAAATTTTTTTGGTCAAAATTTATCGGATATTTGTACCATAACATGTACACTTGATGTTAAACTTCCAAATCAATTGCATCAACCGAAAAGAATCTAAAAAAGAGAAGATCAAAAGATCTTGGGAGGAAAGAACGAAAATTCAAAATTGGATGAGCGTCCCACAAGGAACACACAAAAGACCAAAGCGAAAGGAGAAACAATTAAACGACGAACGATTGAAAATGTATGTATATGTATATTTCACTCGTAGAAAAAGGATTGTTTCTAACACGTGCGCAAAGTAGTTTTCCTGCACTTAAAGCTAATTCTAACTGCTTCGCGTGCGGGAAAACGTAACTTTGCGCACTATTTAGAAAAACTACTATTTTAACACTCGACTGCTTGGCAATTTCAGTGGTTTTCAGCAAATTGATATTAGAAATTGAAATATAGAAAAATTGACGTCCGTCATTTTTGCAAGAGGAAGGAAGAAATAAGCATAGATAGGTTCGCCTATTTTACGACTTATATCATTCAGAAATGTTTTAGTTTACTCTGCTTCGTCTATAATAAAAGAGTGCATGAGTAAAATTTAAGTTTTTTTTCGTTAAATTTTCTTAAACCAGATCAAATTAAACACTTAAGTTAATTTTCAGTTTTATCAGCAGTCGCATCCTTATCTCTATCGAGTCGACCAATCAAGCAGGTGCAGGTTAGGTACGATAAGGGAGTCGCAACATTACGACCGTCCCTGCATACGAAATAATGTTTTGACGCATTTGATCAGCTGAAGCTGTCGCGCATTCGCCATTAGTTTAAAAGTATACCTGCTCGATAGGTCAACTCGATAGAGATAAGGACACGAATGCCGATAGCACCGAAATTTAACTTTAAGTGTAATTAAAAAGGAAATACTATTTTTTCGTGGTGCAATGGACCAAGAGCACGCGTATTTTTTTTAAATAGTAGGTAGTAAATCTCTCTCCTTTTTAAAATACAACTCCTGGGCCCTAATTCTTGATACTTTTTCGTGTTGTTAATCGTCCATCCTTTCCTTGTCACACTTTACCACACTTACACCTGCCCCTTTTCCCCCACCTTTCTGCGTTATCTAATTTATGGATTTCTATCAAATGATCCCACATCGAACGCAGTTTGTATTCTTGAGCGGCAATCGCCCATCCCACTCTATCAAAAATTGGGTGTTTAAGTTCCCCAAGTCCAAAGCTCTCAGACACGCATGCATCTTTTTCGATCTATGATTTAGAAGATCATTGCCCGGGATTTACACCAAAAATTCATTAATAAAAAAGTTATGTGCCTAATTCTAAAATTAGAATGCGCAAGAATGCGGTTTTCACCATTATTAATTTCTCAAAAATCGAGCCCATAACATGTTGTCGTCGTTCCCGTTTTGGCTTTGTCTCTACTAGAGACAATTCGCCAGCTGTTGCCGTATGTCCGCAAGATAGTTTGACTAGGTCACTTGAGGACCATAACATCTGTGTATTAGTTTTTCGCTATCTCCCCTGACTGAAGAGCACCTGCTCAAAGGCTCCACCTAAGTGGGAAGGATGTGAGACTAGCTACAGGGCCCCTAACAGGAAACTGTCGCCTCAAAAAGCACCTAGAGACGTTGGGACTCGCCGCAGACTCAGAGAGTTGTATGGAGGACGAAGAGTCGTCCTTTCATGTACTGCTGGAATATCCGGCTCTGACTAGGTCAAGAGAATCGCACCTTGGGAACTATCTATTGGTCCCAGGTGACGTAAGAAGGTTGCAGCAAAAAAATCTGTTCTTTTGCGAAGAGGCAGGTCTCCAGGGCTAAAACATGGATAGTGGGCGTGCAACGGGCTCAGCAAGGTGGCCTACATATATGGGAATTCACTCTAATATCCTTCAGCCAAAGGTAGCGTAATACATCTTAGTAACGAGAGACAAAAGTACACTTATTCCGTAAATTTTTTGACAGTAATTAAAAAGGAAAGACGCAATTAGTTTGTGTGCTTCTTAGAAGAGTGGCAGAATTAATAAAGAAATGGGTTCTAGGAAATGTATTACTCTTTGTACGGCCGGAATGGCAAAAAGGAAAATATCTGGTCACGATAAAGTACGCTATATTCTTTTTTAGGGACTAAAAGTATACTTATCCGGGACTTGTAACGTAACTAACCGCGATCGACAGTTACATTAATTACAAATTGTAGGAATTGGGCGTCAATTTTATCTGATTATTTAATTTACTTGGTGAGTAGTTTAAACTGAACTGCCGAATTCATAAGCAAGTTAATTAACGTTTGGTGTTGTACCTTTTGATCGACGAAATTGAATAAATGAATGAATGTAGAAGTGCGGGCGGGACAATTTTCATGCACGTAGGCCACCTTGCTAAGCCTGTTGCACGCCCACTATCCATGGTTTAACCCAGAAAGCCTGCCTCATTCGCAAAAAAAAACAGATTCTTATTACATCGATCGACTGGGGTAAACAGATAGTTCCCAAAGTACGAATCTCTTGACCTGGCCAGAGCCGGACACTCCAGCAGGATATGCAAGGACGAATCTTTGTCCTCCATGCACCATCGACTCTTTTAGTCTCCGGCGATTCCCAGCGCCTCTAGGTGCTTGTTGAGGCAACAGAGTCCTGTTAGCAGCCCTGTTGCTAGTCTCACATCCTTCCTACCTAGGTGGAGCAAGGACTTTGAGTAGGTGCTCTTCAGTCAGCTCTGTTTCGGTTGACCCTCCATGCTGACCACGATTTTGACCTGGAGCTTCCTGAGCTCCTTGGTCAATTTGTTTACTTTAGCGGTGACCGTAGGCGCCCCTGATGCATTTGTAGAGTGTCCAATGGGTGCTTGTGCAGTTCCCTGTCGGGCCCCTTGTGTTGAACAAGATCTACTGGGACCTTGAACAGTTCTTTGTTGATCCTTATCTTTAGAAGTTCCACTGGTTACCTGTTCGGTTCGCTGTGTTACCTTCTGGTTGTCGGAGGGTCCTTCTGTTGTTCCCTCACACACGAGTAAACCGGCTAGAATCACCTCTCCACTTCAGGGGGAATTACTTGACTATCAAATATTATATTATTTAATTATTTTTTTAATTGCAGAAATAGTTATTTATGATGCTAGTGTGTTATGTTGAAAATAAGTCACGCGATAAAGATTTATTCCGGCCGAGTGGTATAAATTCTCAAGTGACTTAGGAAACATAACACACGAGTGTCATAAAATGTCTTATCCACCAAGTGGAAGAAATCGTTTTTTATGAGATAATAAAATTAATAAGCTTTGTGATCAAATCAGAGCTACTTGCGTCTCAGTAGCCTATAAATGTCAGAATAACTTGACAGTGGCTTTTTTACATTTTGGTTAAAGTAGGTTGTTTGTCTGGTTGCCACGGATATGATACATTGTTAGCAAATGTTTAAATAAATTTTGACACTTGTCAGTTTTCCGTGCAGAGAAGGGAAGCTTTTTTGAAAAAAACGTATAGAAAATGGAGGAAACCGATGAACATTACGTTCCTGAGGATATCCTTACGGAAGCGGAAGAAGCAGCAATGCAGATTTTGCCAGAAAAGTCCCGAGATTCTTACGACAAGGAGTTCAAAATGTTTAGATGAACTCACGGAAGATAAAAGGTATTTTTTCCATTTTACATTTGCAAAAAAAAATAGCCCCATCGTCGCTATGGATCAAATACTCGATTCTTCGCTCGACTATTTACCTTTATAAAAAAATCGACATTTCAGAATATGACAAACTAACGAGCTTTTTGAAAAAAAATCACAGGGATACAAAGCAAAGAAGTCCAAGACATTAGAATGACCTGAAATAGACAAGTTTTCGAACAAAGCTCCCGACGACGAGTACCTGTTGATGAAAGTGGCTTTGATAATGGGGATTAACTTTTTATTTACTCGTTCCAATTTTTGTATACTTTGCTCGGGACTATGAAATAAGCCAGACCTTTTGGACGTTTTGTCAAGACAAATTAACTGCCTTTTTTTTGTTTAATTTTGTTATGTTTTTCAAGGAATATACGTAAAGCATCTGTCTCTTTCTCAAATAAATGGACCAGGCACCCAGTTTTATTCTTTATCCTCGGCCAATTGTTTATCGTTAAAAATAACAGTCCTTTTCTACTAAGTGAAATATACATTTCATACATATTTACTACGTTTATACGCATGTAAAACCAGTTTTATGTAAGGACGGTTTTAAATAAAATCGCTTTCTCTGAGTGTTTATACGTCCTTGAATAAATGTCATTAAATATCTCAGTTTAAAAAAAAAACAAATAAAACAACTAATTTAACAACATATTTGTCGGTAAAACCAGGGTTAAATATTTCTGTAGGTTGGAAGCAATGCGCAGAAGCAAGCGTTTTCAAAGAGTTTATACCGAACCTAATATCGGTTTCAAAGCGATTAACCCGTTTCTTAAATAGCTTTAAAATAAAATCGGTTTAGTGCTTGAAAACGGTTTTATGACAAAATTTTCAAATCGTCTTTATATAAAAGCGCTTTAAGAGACCCGTATAAACAAAGTAGTGATATAGTTCCTTATTTATAAACTGCCCTGAAAAATAATCAAGTTTTAATTTTTCTAAAGCATGCGGAAGAAATAGTAGTTTTCACAACTAGTGGCTAAAATAGTGCTTTTTACAAGGGTTGGTTTAAATAACGAGCGCAGCGAGGCATTTAAAAACGCTAGTAAAAAAAAGCACAGTTTAGCCGCGAGTTGTTAACACTATTTTTTTAAATACCTTTATCAAAAAATCCAGGAAAAACATGAAAATACTTTTAAAAATCTCGAACGAAGAGCACTTCTCGCAACACACCATCTTTACATTACAAATCAAGGCGGCTGTTAAATAGCGATGTACCTTTTTACTCGGTGACGTTCATTGTTGCGACATTTTGATCTTTGACAGTTTGATATTTTAACGATATTTTTAAATAATTTTTTCGTAAATACTTGGTGAAACCAGCGTGGTATCATCAGTGATTTCACTGGTCACCCTCCACCAAACATCATTAAACACCATCACACACTGATTTCCAACCATCACTCACAAATAGGCATCGTTCCGCACTGGTACTCTTAATCATTTATCTTTTCGCTTCGGTCCTTTGTGTGTTCCTTGTGGGTTGCTTATCCAAGTTTAAATTTTTGTTATTTCCACCAAAATCTTTTGATCTTTTGTTTTTTAGTTTTTTTTCGGTTGAAGTAACTGATTTGGAGGTTTTTAAACTTTTTTTTGTTTTAATTGCCTTGGGAGCATAATCCTACTGGAAATATTAACACGCCAGGACGAATCCGTATCAGCTAACTTGTGTAAGTACCTGTGCAGAACGATGCCTATTTGTGAGTGATTCAAGGTTGGAGGGTGACCAGTGAAACCACTGATGAGCCCACGCTGGTTATCCAGGGCGAAACATCGTTTAATCATTTCTCTTTTCGCTTTGGTCCTTTGTGTGTCCCACAAGGGGGGATGCTCATCCAAGTTTGAATTTTCGTTATTTCCACCCAAGATCTTTTGATCACTTTCAAGAATCCCCGCACTGTCAGTTTATTAACCCACCAGAGTTGCGTATAGATTAGTGAAAAAAGAGAAAACGTTAATAAAAATAAAGCTGCCTTCTGGTTTTTTCTGATTTATATGTGTTTCATTTGTACAATTTTCTAGTGGATAATTTTATTTTAATAAAAATTAAAATGACAGCTAATGAAGATGACACTTTAGCTTGTTGACGTGTTTCAAGTAAATTTTCAAAGACTGTCGACCTGTTAAAAGAAATCTTTCTAGTTCTGTGACATAAATATATTATTTATTGGTGTTAATGTTACGCTAGCCCTAAGCTATATGTATATAGGTAATTATTCATGATGTTTTGGTCTTAATTTGACACAATTTTAGACAAAACGTATCTTGTATACATTAAACCAAATTGCCATTAGAGAATCTAGCGTTTCTTGCTATAGAGAACCGTAACTTAAACTACTAGAGTACATGCTGCACAAAAAGATCTTCTATTAAAAGATGCAGTTTTCAAATAACATTTTTGTTGCTTTAAACTATGACAGAATGCACAGACCCACCAGGGGCTGGTTGTCAAGATACTAAGTGAATAGTTGGCCAAAGAATAAACTATGCTTTTTACGACTTTGACATTACGCATCAGTATTTAACATCAAATCTCAAATAGAAGACCCAGAGTATGACAGTATTCAACTGTTAATATCTCGAAAACAGTTGAAGATCGACATAGGGTACGTTATGTAAAAATGCTTAGAATTTAAAAACAAAATGCAAAAATGCAATAATATACTGGGTGTTTCATTTGAAAGTTTCGGTTGGCATTCTTTTTAATATATTTTATTTTTCTTTTTCTAAACTAACATTTTTACTTTAATTTAGCTAATTAATAAATATATATATTTTTCCTGTTAAAAATGTCTTAAGATAAATGTGAAAATTCACACGATCATCCTGACTGTTTATTAAAACTAAATATTTTGTACGATTAAATTACAATGTGGAAGTTTTGTTTAATGCCCGCGTTTTTACAAAAATCAACCACTGTGCTAGTCCTACTCTAAAAGACGATCAAGTTTGCCGTAGCATGCGCATTAGCGAGTAAAATATCGATCGGTCGTTCGTCCAACAGCGTGCTCTAAAATAATACAAGTGACGTTTTTCACACGAGCTTTCCTACAATTCCCTCTAGTCGAGAGAACGGCTTCGCTCAAAAATTGTTGTTCGAGGCAGCTCTGCGCGTGCCCATAATAGTTTGGTGATTATTCGATCCTCTCGTCACTGCTTTTAAGCGCGTTTATTGGGTGAATTTACTTTTCTTCTTCAGGCGAACGATGACTTCCTATGACTTCCAGAATCGGTACCCAGGGGATGCATAAGCATACTAATAACCCTGAAAGCGGTGGGCAGGTGAGTGTCAGGCGGTCATCTTTAAATACTGGCCACCAACCTAGTCATTGCGATAACTTTCCTACAGTATCTCAGAGACTACTTAGACGATTTAGATGACCATAGTAACCATGGACTTAAAAAAAAAGACAAAGCCAAGCCATTAATTTGTATACCAATGTGTTCAACAAAAAAAAAACAGGACGGTCGACTTCCATTTTCACATGAGGTATTCAGTGTAACTTAAAAAAAAAGTTATCCCTGAAAGATTTTAAATAATTTAAAAGTGGTCATTTTAAAAAGTTGGGAAACGTTACAATAAATAAAGAGTTTTTAAATTTAACATTTTTTTACAGTATTAATAACGGATGGTGGGTGTTAAGGTTTTGTTTGGGACAAGTTATGTGCAACTCGGTCACTCTAAATAAGGCGTTAGTAGACTTCTTGTCCATCAAAAGGCATACGCCTCAAACCATACCCATGCCATGGAGGCATAGAGCTCTTTATCCATGCACAGTATTAGGAAAGTAATTTTAACAGTGTGGTAGTCACGGATGTAAAAATAGGTGGAATAATAATACCCCTAGACAAATTTTACAAAAATCACCGCCTTATGTAGGTGACAGTTATGAGCCTAAAAGAACGTAGTCAGATCAATCGAATCGACTTGACATTATGTTTTTTCTGATGTGTCTTTTCCACAATCAGTAAATGGTATTGTTTACCATGATTTTTCGTAATATATTTTGTTTCTTTAAATTTTTGTTAATAGAAGAAGTAAAGTTATGTAATTTTTCGATGGGTTTCAAATCCTCCTGTAAACATATATTTGCCTGCTTTTTTATTAGCCACACACTTGTTTGAACCAAACCAAAAGTTACTAGGATGTTACTGCGTTGTTTTTTTTAAAAAAACAACAGAGTGAATCTCCTGTCCGCAAATAAAAATTAAAGTAACACTCGTGGCATATCGGACGAACCGTTTTTGTTTATCACTTCATTACGACTAGGCCTCCAATGTCTAATGGAGAATCCAGAACCTGGCAGTTGAAGCGACACAGGCACCATGCACACCTCTCGAATTTAAAACAAAAAGTTTGTAATCCGCGGAGACGTAGTACCTGTGTGCGCCACCTGTCGAATAAACTGAGAAACAAAAACATCAACATTGAAAAGTGCAGAAGACCGTAAATACAGAATCCTGTACCTTTCAGCAGGTTATAAAGAAGAAACCTGTAAAAGGATAAGCTTAAAAAGAGGTAACATTCGCAGCAGCACCGCCCTAAATTTGAGCATTGCTGATGCCTTAAAATTAGGGCCACGTAGTATAAAGCTTAAGTTACCATCATGGCTTTACCATAATAGACACTTAAAGTTAAATTTCGGTGCTATCGGCATTCATATCTTTATCTCTATCGAGTTGACCTATCGAGCAGGTGTACTTTTAAACTAATGGCGAATGCGTGACAGCTCCAGCTGATCGTGTGCAGGGACGGTCGTAATGTTACCCCTTATCGTACCTAACGAGATTTTCGTGCATTTTATCAGCTGGAGCTGTCACGCATTCGCCATTATTTTCAAAGTGCACCTGCTTGATTAGTCGACTTGATAGATATAAGGATACGACTGCTGATAAAACTGAAAATTAACTTTAACAGTGGGATTTACTAAAAGGGTTTAGCCTATTTTAAACAGGTCCTAAGTTTAAGTGAAATTGTTGTTTTTAAGCATTTTATACCAACTTCCTTGAGTTTTGGACATAGTTTGATTTATAAGAATAATTTTAATGGCTTTTTTTAGTGAAGAATCATCTTAACACAATCTTTTGTTGGTTCTAAGAAGAAAATTTCTATTTAAATGAAGTTTTTTTTAACCCTAGGTGGGGATCTAAATGGTAAACACTCTTATCAAAACTTACTTTACTCACTACTCACAAACTGTCACAAAACCATTTCGATATGTAATCATAAAATAAGAATTATATTAACTTTGTATTTATTTAAAAGGGGTTTTTAATCTATCAAAAGTATGAAAAAACTTTACAAACACAAACCCATCGCAATCGCAAACCACAAATAAAAATATTTCATCAAAGTAGGTCATGAAAAAAAAATGCGGCTAAAAACAGACCTGAATCCAACTGATGCGTTCACAAAGGAGTCATGCCGGCTCAACAAACTGTTTGATGATTAAGCTTTTAGATAAACTCAATGTTTTAATTTCAGTTCTGTTTGTAAATGAACGAATAGATACAGTTGTTTTGGATTTTTTTAATTGGACAGTTTGCATAATCAGTGACCTTCGCTTATGTTTGTTTTGCCTCGTAGTGCCCTCATAAATATATTCTTTGTTGTGAAAACGGGTTCAAAATATGGCGTTTTTTCTGGACAAAATTGGAGGTGTTTTATTGATTAATAAACAACTTGGGATATTAAATAAGGTAAATTAATTCTTGTAAAAACGGTTGCTTAGGGATATTATAAAGGAACTTATTACCAATTGACACAAAACAATCCTTTATGGGGGCTATAAATGTAAACCAGCTCCCAGAGGTGGTCTAAAAAATCATCAACTTTATACCCTCACACACAGATGATGAAGCTATTATGTGCCAAATTTTTGGCGTATTCACCATTTGTCATTTTGAAACCTGTCAAAAAAAATTAGTTTTAGGGCATTTTCTCCTAAAATATGGAGTATTTTGAGCAAAAAAGCAGTTTTTCTGTGGTATTTTGCAATAACAATACAAAATTATCAATAACTTTGTATATTTTCTGTATGGGTAAATGTTTTTTGAAAATGGGTTTTAAAATTTAGTACTCCCCACGGGTGTAAATATTTAGACCTGTTGGGGGTACTATTTTAGATCTTAGTAAATCCCAGTGTAAGTGTCTAATGTTTGGCAATTTTCTATTTGTCTTGTTTGATAGTTCGACTATTGCCGTTTTTCCCCGGACTATGAACGGTGTTGTTTCTAGAAAGGCACATTTTATAAGGCGCATTATAATAACGTTCGGGTTAATTAATCATTTAGCACAGAGATGTCGCGAGGCACATAATGCTGTCGCTATTAATCAGTTAAGGGACGATTATGTCTTGTTATCGCGCCGCGGTTTTGGTTTCACTCAATAAACATGGGGACGGTCGTTAAAGAGAAAAAGTGTTTTTAGAGGTTTATATTTATTGCACAGGGTGTTAAAGATATGAGTATATTAAATAGAAAATTAAATATATCGAGTTAAGATTTACGCCAAAACTCTCGCTCAAGAAAATACAGACTTTACCAGGGTGTATCCAGACTGTTCCTGGGTGTATCCAGACTTTTACACGGTATATCCATACTTTTTAGGGGGTATCCAGGCTTTTTTGGAGTCTATCTAGAATTTTCCACAGAAAAACATTCTTATTTAATAAGAAAATTATATTTTTTGTAAATATTTTAAATAAAACAAATAAAAATAGAAGTATCATATAAATCTTACTCGTTACAAAAATAATTAATTAGTTTATATTTAATTAAGTTTATTTTTATATAATTATAATCATATATACTATTAAACTTATTGTTATAAAGTTTGAAGCAAACCTACAAAATTGAAAAAAACCTCAACGGAAACAATTTACGGGATCTGCGAGAATTTTCTTTTTTACAAACTTTTGTTTAACTTCGCAGATGTTTGTTTGTTTTGGTTGTTTGCTTGCTTGTTTGCTTTTTTGTATATCTTGAAGGTCATTTTTGGTGACAATACAATATTATGAAAAAAATACGGGGGGGGGGGGTTGTTAACGGGGGTAAAATGGGCATGATATATTTAGAAATTCATAAATTTATAACCTGATCGAAAGCTGCTAAAAATATGTAGTTTTATGTTTTGCAGGTCAAAACTACCTTCGTGGGTGGCGGATGAGGGGGTGAGGTGAGGGGGGGTAAGGTGGATAGGAGGGGGTTATTATCTTTGAAAGTTCATAAATTTTCAACCAAACCTGCTAGGAATAGGCAGTTGTGAAATTTGGAGGGGAAGGGGGTGCATAATAATTAAAATACCTTTGTTTTTCAGTATAAAGTAGTATTTTTAAAAATGCTTTTCTTTTACTCATGCAATTACTTTTAAAACTTTTGGGGATAAAATATTCCTTTTGTTTGTAGGGCTCGTAAGTTTGTTCGCAAAATTATGTATGCATCAATTTTCGAGATATAGGTATACAAAGATAAAATCCTATATCTTACCAAGATATTAAAAATAATTACAGCTTTATAACACTGCCTTTTAAACTTAAGCATAAAATTGTATAAAATATGGTTCAAACAATATTAGTCGACTACACAACAGCCTATAAAAACCGACAATCAAGAGTTATTTTCGTAACTAGAGGAGTAAAACGGGCCGTTATAAGTAAAGTGCCGGCGATACAAGTCACGTTTCGGCACCTATTAGGGGGTTACTTTGTTTTTGAGAGCTTTTTAAGGACGATTAATATAAATCATGTTTAAACAGTCGCGTAGCCAGAAATCGGCTCTCGTATTTGGATAGAAATAAACTATCTACCTACCTCTTGCAAATTTTTTAAAATAAATAAAATATTAACTTACTGTGGCTTGGCTATGGATTTGGGGGGGGGGTGGTTTAATAGGTGTAGTAACTAAGACTAAGACTAAGTGCAGATTTTTTGTCAAAGTTAAGCCTTAAACAAATTGAACAAAATTGTAACACTTAATAATGTAATAGCGCCGCAAGCGAAAATTTTGGCAGAACAATAAAGAATTCTTCAAAAATTTTGATCCCTTAAGTCTTTTGTAAAATATTTTTGAAAAAGTGGATTGAGTTAAATGCCAAGGAGTGGATGGGTCGCGGTGTTATAAATAAATGCGCCGCAGGCTAAAAATGCCATTTTTTAGACGCTTTGAATGCTGTTGATAAAAAATTGCTTAAAATTAAATAATTATTATGATAATTAATGACGTGATAGCGCCGCAGGCAAAATTACACGGCACAAACCGGCAAAGGGTCAAAAAAGTGGGAGGGGAGTGGGTTTGGTTTTTATAGGCAAAGAAAGGTTGGTGAAACTGTTTCCCAACCGAGATTTGGAGCAAAATGTTTGGCTTTTTAGAATTTGTTTTTTAAACATTTTGAAAATTAATTACTCGGCTGTTACATCCAAATGGCTACCAAATAAGATTAGTAACAAAATCAATGAATAGCGAACTTTTCCTCAAAAAAGGTAATGGTAACCGTAGATCCGGATTTCGCACTTGTGGTGCTCATCAGTACGGTCCTAGGAATTAGGAGATGAAATGATGATGAAAAAATGTGACACAGGATTCATGTAAAAGACATCCATCTCAAATTGCAGAATCGGCTGTTGTACCTTCAAATTGAAGGAAAATAAAGCGTCTCTACGGAGACAGATATAATTATCTTTACAGATATCCTAAGCTTTGGAGTTGATAAATCTAAAAAGGGATTTAGCGAGGACGAATAAATACAAAATCAATGAATAGCGAGTTTTCCCTCAAAAAATATTAATAACATCTAACAAAACTATTTTTAATATAGTCTAGGGGAAGTGAGACTTGGGTACGAAAATCTTACCATAGTAGATTTTATGATGTCATATGAAAGCTGAGACTCCCCAGATTACGAATCCGCTGGACAACATCTCGTAAATGTTGAGTGTTTTGAGATATTCAGCAAAATATCCAAGATGGCGACCAATGAGTAAACTCGATTTTTCTATTTTTTGTCAGTCAAATTGATGGTGTTTGATATTGATTTATAGGTTTTCGAATACAAGGAATTCAAATCTTCCACGGAAAACTACCTAAAATGACATTTGACACATTTTTGACAGCCATTTGGTACAGAAAAATGGATATTTTTGAAAAATTATGTATTTTCCATTTCTTTTACGAGAATCAGTGGCTTTTAATAAAGTTCTATAGGTTCTTTGATGTAAGACACTTATAGCCGTCATCAAAAACTGCATTAAATGATATTTGATAGTTTTTTGACAGCACGTAAAGCAAAAAACTCACCACTCTAAAACCATCTAACATAAAATAATCTTATTTGGTATCGATTTAGAGGTTTTTGGATACAAGTAACCAAAATTTTTCATCAACTGTCACGTAAAGTGACATTTACAGGATTTTTGACAGTTTTCAAGAACATAACGGGTATGATAATAGTAGCTATCCACTAAAAGTCTTGAGAAAAATCTAAAATTTAGGTCAAACTAACCAGTATCTTTTATATCAATTTAAGGGTTTACTTTCAGGTATCTATTATAAATGGTAAGTAATTTTGATTCAAAATGAAAAATTTTGTATTTTAAATGCTGCCAAATGTCATTTATTGGCATATTCATATGCCATGATACAAGTTCCTTACATCAAAAGAACCTATAAAAGTTACTAACTAATTCTCGTAAAAGAAAGTCTCAGCTTTCATATTTTTCACCATAAAATCTACTATGGTAAGAAAATCCGGGTTCGATTACAACTCACCACTTATCCCCTTGACTAATAATAAACATTTCAGGAATCATACGCTTCTAGAAAACATTCATTTAAATATTTTCTTATTTTATTTCCAGATAATGAGCAAAAAAAACTGTATGCACAGTTTTTTAAAAAAAAGCATGTGTTCCTATTTTTTTTTTAATTATTAATTAATTTAATTTTTAAAGATAGGTAAATGTTCCATTAGTAGTTGTAAAGTTCACAGTTGGGAATTGATTGGCAAATTCAAGCACAATTAGAACCTTCTATGAAAAACGGGGCGAATCGAACTTTTTTTTCGTTGGCCCTATCCAAGTTCATTATCGCTTTTTTTGGGATCGTATCATATCTGTGATGACACCAAGAATAAGCTGTTAGCACTTCCAATGTTTTAATCATATAATTTTGCTGTTAAGTTATTAAACCTAAAAAAACCAACATATAAGAAGTAAAATTGGTAAAAACTAACCTCAAAATGCCCCAGGCGAATGTCAAACATTTCAAAGTTTTTAAAACGCGTTCATTCAGTTTCACATGAAAACGTACCCTAGGAACAATTTGTCGTCGTTTTAACGTTGCGTGCATACAGCAGATAAATGTTCTCGCAACTCACACCAATTTGGCGGAGATTTTTTGAGTTGTGTGCCTGCGACTAGAATCGCGTGCAACGTTTCTACACCGTCGCCGAAGCGACTACGACTGAAGTGCCCTCTGGATAATATGTTTATTAATTAACTCTGTGTTTCGGACTTCCATTGTCTATATTTTATTCACACGACACGACGTTTCGATCAGTACAATCTCTGATCGTCTTCAGGTGCAAACTACAACCTATTCCTAAGGCTACGTACTTATATACTGTGAGAAGTCACTCAACCTTGAAGTTTAAGAAGTTGGCTCCGCCCAAGGAGGGGCTTCCAAATATTTGAAATTTCAACACTTGGTTTACGCAAAACATCCTGATTCTGCCCAATAAAGGCAGCTTCAAGGAATTTTCGTTTCTTTCGGTGTGACTCCTTGTGCAAATCCTTTGCTTCTGTCCACTTCATTCGGTGTTGTTTTGACCATTCGTGTTCGGCGATTCCTGATTTCGTTGTTTCACCTCTTTGGGTATTCGTCTGATGTTCTTTAAGCGTAACAGATAGTGGTATTTTTGTTTTACCTATGTATGATTCACCACACTCAGAAGGAACTTGGTAAATGCATTCCTTATTTTGTTTGTTCTACGGTTTTGTTTTACTAAGAAGACTTCGAATTGTATTATTAGATTTAAAAGCTGTTTTAATATCAAAGTTGTTCGCTACTCTTCGAATTTTCTCTGATACTCTTTTAATGTATGGCATTGTTGGTTTAGGTCTTGTAATATCTGTCTTGTTTGCTGAAATTTAGAAATAGTATCTGTTATCAGTTTAAGGCTGTAAATATTCTGCTGCAGATCCTTCTTAATGTTTCTTATTTCGATTTCCAAGTGATGACAATTGTTACAAATTTGAACGGCTCTATTATATAAAGTTCTTATTATGCCTCGTTTGGTTGTAGCAGAATGATTTGAACCTTGATTTAAATATTGTCATTTGTGAGTGGGTTTACGATAAAGTCTTTTTCTGATGTCGCTTTTTACTCGTTTGACAAGTACATCAAGAAAAGGAATTTGACAATTTTGCTCCAACTTCATTGTGAATTTAATGGTGGGTCTTATGTTATTTAGGTGGTGAAGAAATTCTAAAAGTTGTTGGTCATTCCCGGTCCAGACAGTAAAAATATCATCAACGTATCTTAGCCAGCGCTTAGATTTATATGTTGCGGTATCAACCGCGTGTGATTCAAACCACTCCATGAAAATATTGGCCACCACTGGAGACAGCGATGAACTCATTGGTAGACCGTCATTCTGAGCATAAAACCTATCTTTAACCGGAAAATAAGAGTTATGTAGACAGTACTCCAACAACTCCATCACTCCCTCCAGCGGCAGGCATGTACACGAAATGATTCGTCATCAACCAGTCTCTGTCTGATAATATCTCGCGATTCCCATATCGGGACATTGGTGTATAGACTTTCGACATCAAAACTGACAAATGTATCCTCGGATCCTAAAACAAAAGATTTAAGAATATTAACAAAATGTTTAGAATTTTCTAAAAATGAATCGGTCTTGCCTGCAAGAGGTTGAATAATTTTCAAAAGGAATTCAGACAGATTGCTTGTTGGAAAATTGCTGGAACTTGTGATTGGGCGTAAGGGCATTGCATCTTTGTGAATTTTGAGGAGTCCGTATAGATGAGGAGGCTTGCTATAATGCGGTGTAAGTTGAGACCTTGTGTTGTCCGGAATATATCTGGAATACTTTTTTTAAAATTATATAAAACTTACTTTCGATTGATTGCGTCGGGTCTTTTGAGAGAAGTTTATAGTTTCCTTTGGCAAGAACCTCTTCAACTTTCTCGTCCTAGGTTTCCGTGTCCAAAATCACTGTTGCATTTTAACAGATTTGTCCTTTTGTAGATTCTTCAACGCGATTTCCTCTGACTTGCTTATGTTAGAGGTATGCTTAATTGGTTTATATAATGGTCCTTACTTGATGTCTGAATTCGTCGCCGTCTTGTCGTGGAAGAGGATGACAATGTAAGTCCGAAACACAGAGTTAATTTCAAACACATCATTGTCTCATACTTTCAAACATGTTTATTAATATAATTGATTTGAAATCAAGACTTTCACGTTTGCAACTACAAATGGACTAATTTACAAATACCATATATTAGTAATTCTAAAATACGAAGCTAGGTAAATTGCAGTTAATTTATAACATTAAAGTGACTTTTTAAACTTTTCCATCCACTAAATATACCCACAAACCTTAGTTTTCCGTCAGAAATGGATATTTTAGCTTTAAAAAATAAGCGGGCCTTCAATCCTTTCAAATTTTTTGCAAAATTATTTTTTTATTTAAATACTAAAAATTTTAAAAATGCTTTAAATCTATTTTAAACTGTAACCCGTCTAAAAGAATTCTTAAAAATTACTTAAACCAAGTAAAAAATCATCAATATCCAGCAAAAAAACAAGTTTTTTTTGTTAACGATTTACACAAATGGAGTAGCGCCGCAAATCATGAAAAGAAAACCTCACCGTTTTGCGACTCTATAGTTGTCAGATGCAGTTATATTTTAAAATTGGCCGCCACTGCATTGACTGTTTGGTCACAATTTTCTCGTAAAGAGAAACGTTTAAAGAACGTAGATTAATTAACTATAGTTAATTATCAACGTTTTGGCGTCGTTGATCCGTCGTTCGTTGCGCTAGTTGAAAACCCCACAATATTCCACTAAAAATAAACGTTGTTAGAGAGTTTACAAATTTAGCCTAGTTAATAACAACGGTGTGGCATCGTTTTATCGTCCATCATAGCGGCCGTTGCACAAATGACTAGTTTTTGTACTTTATGCAACGATAATTTTATTGTATTTCTTGGTTGTGGCAACAGATGGTTTTTTTTTTCAAATATTTGAATTGTTGTTGGAATTTTTTTACTTTACGATTTTTTAGACCCATCAGAATGCATCGAATTAGTGGATTTTTCAGTTTAAAGAACTTTATAATTCCGGCTTCTAGTGTAGGGGCATATGACGATAATTTCTATCCCGTGGGATTTTTTATGAAGGAGTGTTTTGTTCGCATCCGCAAATCTTAATAATTCGACGTTTTGTCAGACCAACTTTAAATGTACCTCAAACTGTTACGCATTTATGCCAAATTGGGTCCGTAGAGTTTGAGGCAGTTTGAAGCTTCATGACCTTGAAAAATACCCCAGCAGAATTAACAAACAAGAGAACCAAATTGGGTAACAAAGATAAGAAGGAATTTTGTTAAAAAAATTTTTGTTCAGCTATGAAGCGTTTCAATATGACGGCTGATACCTCAAAATAGAGACCTATAACCACATTTTGTTTTATCCAATTACGTAAAAAAGTAAAAATAAAAAGGTGGCCATCAATTCTTGTTGACATATCTCTGCTTAATATGAAAAAAAAATTAGTGGAGGCATGACCTTGATTGACCTTGAAAATACCATGTAAAATTGAAAAACCAGCTTTTTGTAGTGTTTTTTTACAATTTACAACTACGAAAAAACTTTAAGTGCCGGAGATGAAATTAACGTTTTAGCCATAAATAAACACTTAATTTTAAACCTCTCTACCATTTTTTTTGATCTGCCGTCTCAGATTTATGTTATACTCCGGTAAAAATGACCTATATGTCTGTTGTTTTTAGTTTCGGAACTGTGAATTTTATGTTCTACTCACTTGTCTAGCCAACAAAGTCATTTAAATACCTATAAAAGAGTTTGCACATTACCGTATTCTGGACCAGGTGTTTTAGATGCCATTTTCCTCAATGGCGGTCGAAAAATCCTAAAAAATACAAGTTTTGCAACCGGTGCGTGATTCTACTCGATTTCATATAACTCGAGGACGAGAATTCCAAAAAAATCACTTTCGAGGTCATTCGACCTCAAATGGCCTTGAAAATCGCAAAAAACACGAATTTTTTGCCATTTTCTCTTTAAAGAAATCTCCACAATTTAACGTTTTGTTACCAACATCTATAACGCCAGATCAAAAAAAATGGTAGGGAGGTTTAAAATGAAGTATTTTTTTATGGCTACGATGTTAATTTTATCTCCGGCACTTAAAGTTTTGCGTAGTGGTAAATTGGAAAAAACACTACAGTTTTACATGGTATTTTCAAGGTCAATCGGGCTTATGCATTAACTAAACTTTTTTTTTATGGTAAGCGGAGATATGTCAACAAGAATTGATGGCCACCTTGTCATTTTTAGTTTTTTACGAAATCGGATAAAATAAAATGTGATTATAGGTCGCCATTTTGATATATCAGCCGCCTTATTGAAACACGTCATAGCTGAACTAAATTTGTTTTTTAACAAAATTGTTGACTTGACTTTCTTATCTTTGTTGCCAAATTTTCTCTCGCTTGAATAGTTGGTTGATCTAAGGATCGAATTTGGCATACATTCCTAATAGTGTGAGGTACATTTGGAGTTGGTCTGGCAAAACGTCTAATTAATAATATTTTTTGAAGAGAAAATGGCAAAAAATGTTCAAGGTCATTTAATGTCGGATGACCTTAAAATAATTTTTTTGGAATCTTCGTCCTCGAATTATATGGAATCGAGTATAATCATGGCTTGGTTGCGAAAGATGACGTCATATCAACCCCTTCTACACGGATGCGAACAAAACACCCGGTAACACTCGATTGTGTGGCGGAAGAGCTATCATTCCCACATAGTCACAAAACTCCTTTATTAAAAATCCCACGGACTTACACATGCCCTTTTACTGTTCAGAGAAAAAAGCCACGGGTTTTTTCTTCCATTCAATACACGTAGAAAAGGTTCTCTAGTTTCGAGATTTAAGATTAAAAAAATAATTGGTGGAAGGTGGTTTTATGCCCTTATAAAATTATACCCTATTTTCTTGCGTTCCGATATAGCTTGTAACCAACATTGAAACGAGTAATTTTTTTCCATAGATTTGTGCGATAGCAGACAGCAAATAAAAGAACGCAGGTAAACACGTATGTTGCAATGCTAGTTTAGGGTTTGAAATGAGCATACTAGGGTTGTAATTTTTTCTCAATCAGTACTAAAATGGCAGATACAGTTATGGAAAATACAGTCCTGAGTTTTTTTTTAACCAGGCACATGAACGAAAATTTCGTTCAGCTGCTCCAATTTAAACATATTTTTTTTTGTACACCTGGCAGCATAATCATTATCTGCTATATATTTGTATATATATTTGTATAAAAAATCCATTTTCGGCAGAAGTCAGCCTTCGAATTATAGTACACTTACTTTGTTTATACGGGCCTCTTAAAGCGCTTTTATATAAGGACGGTTTGATAATTTTGTTTTACAAACAAGACTAAAACCGTTTTAAGTACTAAATCGATTTTATTTTAAAGCGATGTAAGAAAGAGGTTAATCGCTTTCAAAACGATTTTAGTGTCGGTATAAATACTAAAGAAATACTGAACCCTGTTTTTACTGAAAACTGTTGTTAATTTAGCTGTTTTATTTGTTTCCTTTTTTAACTGGCATTTAATGACATAAGGGTGAATTTGAATAAGAAATGCGCTTCTTTCAATTATTTAATCTAAAAAACTGTGATTCAAATTTTTTACATAATTTTACGTATCCTAAAAATGTTTAATTCGCGGTAAAATTTATCGATTATTTTAAAAAACTAAATTGAAACAAGATATATATATTTTTGAAAAACCAGGTGAATGGTCTGTGGGACACCAGAAGCCTCCGCTGTGCAAAATTTTGTTAATTTTTGATGTGCGGTTTATCTGTTTAAGAAAACGAACTGTTTTAAGGATTCAAATTCACTCTTAATGAACGCAAGGGCGTAGATACAATTCTTACTTGGGAGGGGACAGTATAAAAAAAAATTTTATTCTATATTTGCTAAAATCATGTCGTAAAAGCGCCGTGGGCGAAAATTTTGTAAAAATATAGTAATAATGCATTTTTTAACACGTAATTGCTGTTGATAAAAATTGCCTGTGTTTAGTGTTATAGCGCCGCAAGCAAAATTTTTTGCAGTTTGAGCAGGAAATTTTTTAAATATTTTGATACTTTTTACGTTTTTTATCAAATATAAAAAAAGTGGGCTAGGATCTGGTCTTAATGTGCTGTAGTGGAAAATTTTGTAAAAATACACTAATAACTTAAACTAAAATTTTAGTAAACAATATGTCATAGCGCCGCAGGCAAAATCTTTTGCAGTTTAAGAAGAAAGTTTTTCAAAAATTTTGATCTGTTTTAAGTTTTTTTATGAAATATTTAAAAAAAAAAAAACTGGATTGTGACCTGGTACTAATCTAGATTTGTTGCTAAAATAACGTCATTAATGCGCCGCAGACGAAAATTTTGTAAAAAATATATTATTTTATTACTTAATCAATGTGTTGTAGCGCCGCATGCAAAATTTGTTTTGAAACCGGAGAGAAACCAAAATTTTTTCGTGATTTTTTGTAAATTATTTTAAAAAAGGTGGGTTGGGCCAGCTACAGAGAGGGGAAAACAACGCGCGAAAGCTACCCAACAAACATCGGGTTACAAGAAAAGTAAAACATCGAGAATGCGTATTTTCGTAGTATCTTCGCCGGCGCCGCGGTTTCACATAGTCAAATAGTCAGTAGGCAAAGGGATAAAGATATTAGTATGGTTGTAATAGAATGAAAATAGTTATAAACTGTAAGAAAAGGTGAAAAATGGGTATTTTTCACATTTTTCGTTTGTTATCTTATCTACGCCCTAGAATGAACGACGTATAAACCCTCGTAGAAAGCGATTCTATTTAAAACCGTCCTTATATAAAACCGGTTTTATGCACGTATAAATGTAGTAGCTGATAAAAAAGTATGAACATTTTACAGATCAGCTTCATCTTTTTACAGCATTTGCACAGCATATCAGATATTGTATTTTTTCTGTTTAAATGTAATACTGTGGCATCTTTACAATGTAAGATGTATAATCCCTAATACGTGTTGGCTTTTCCTTTCTAAAATATAAACTTATATTTTACCTACGTAAAATTATATTCTAGACGAAGTAGCAATACACTTCTCATTGAAATCTAATAAATGTGATTATACACTGTCAGGTATGGTAAATTGTAAGGTAAATTCACAATCTTACTATGGCCACACCTTAGATGAAATAAAGAAAAGATACCTGGTCCAACGAAAACTCCTTGGCAAATAATAACCACTGTTTATTTAGAAAATTTGCCAACACCCGACAAAACCAAAACAGTAAGTTGGAATAAATTCCATATCGTTTTACACTGAACCGAAAAAGACAACGTTTCAAAAAAAAAATACATTGAGCCATTGAGAAAATTGTTAAATAAAAACAAAATGATGTTAAATATAAATTTTTTTATTGACTTACAGAATTGAAACGTACACAATTAAAATTACAATAATAACTAAAATATTGTGTCACTTTTTGGAAAGCTTGTTTAAAAAGCAATTTAACGCACTGGTTCTTTTTGACATCTGTCAACCAATGTGTGAAAAATTTAAAAAAACTTATTTTTTGTCAATTGTTTTAGCTTCAAAATAAACTACATAATAATATTTCTCTATATACTAAGCGAAAAAAAGAAAATACCACACAAGGACATTATTGGCGGCCCATTTAGGGGCCCTCATTGTTATACAAACTGTGACTTGCTTGGACTGTCGAAGGGCAATAAATCGTTAGCGGCTTTTTCTTTAGCCACCTAAAAATCCGTCGCATACCAATAATATAAATAGGTTTGTATTGTTGCTATTGAAATTGGAAAGTAAAAAAAAATTACCACTTGCTCACATAATTAAAAATATGTTTTGGAACCGCAAACGAATTTGATACCATAATTTATTTTTTTACTTATAGGACATGATGGTGCAGTCCTTTGAGTATTTAAAAGTAGCGCATAACTTTTTAAAATAAATGCCAAAAAGTAAACATTAAGTCCGCGAATTAAGTTTTTCGAAATATGTCAAAATCTAAAGGTCTATTTTCAAATACCACCACTGCCAATCTTCATATACCTTATACTTACAACTATACTTTTTGTCAAAATACTATGCATAATAAAGTTTTCCTGATTTAAAAATATAAATATAGCAACGCGGTAACGTACACAATTAAAAACACGTAATAATAATTTATTTTTCAAAGTTTAAATCCGACAAATTTTTAATCGGTACTGATCACTATTAGAGACTATTGAAGGATCGAAATAAATCCGAAATATTTTAGAAATCACTAAAGTTTGTTTGATTTACCATTGACTCCAATCCCAACCAAACCACCGCCAAAAATATATAATTTTACTTCAGAAAGTGTTTTTAATTTTAATTGTTGGTGACACACACATTTAAACTACTATTTTATTTATCTGATCGTTCCCAAAAGATTTGGACAGAGCTTGCTCGTGATGGTAATACCTAATTTTTATAATGTACTCAGTTTATTTATTTTCCTAACAATTTACCCTTATTCTTCAAATTTAATTTTTATAAAAAACAGGATTATCATGTTTCTATTTTTTTTTAATGTAGATTTTATTAAGCAGAGGTACAAAGCTCGAAACTTTTGAGAATTACTTCGTACAATAGTATATTCAATTCCAAATTTTTAATTAAATTTGTCAGATTGCACACCATCCATATTTTGCTGACTTTTCTTGCCAGCCTGGTCGACGAAAGGAAAACATCCATCCCGTTTTCTGTTAAAATATTGTGTTTACCCCGATCAATTTGACCTTTTCTTTGAATATTGAAATTAATATTGGTAAAAACAAGTATTTAAGAGGGTAAAAAGAAATACTAAAAAAAGTTAAATTCATTGATGATGGCAGCGGCGCCACGACAGGGTCATTTGCTGATGCTGTTTGCTGCTGTGGCACTGACTGATGTTGGACAGTCGTCACGATAGATGTTAACAAACTCAACTTTAAAGACTTCCCGAATAGAAGCGGACACGTGTTTTTTCACAGCCATGTCCATGGTCGAGTCGCCTATTATCACTCCAATGCCTTTACGAGTTTTTCAGAGCACTCTTATTGTACCCCATTTTGTAGTATGTATAACTAAGAGTGGATATAAAGAAGAAGTTAAAAAACCTCCAAATCAGTTACTTCAACCGAAAAGAAACTAAAAAACAAAGGATCAAAAGATCTTGGGTGGAAATAACGAAAATTCAAACTTGGATGAGTATCCCACAAGGAACACACAAAAGATCAAAGCGAAAAGAGAAATGAATAAACGATGTTTCGCCCTGGGTAACCAGCGTGGGCTCATCAGTAGTTTCACTGGTTACCCTCCACTATACATCATTAAACACCATCATACACTTAGATTTCCAACCTTGAACCACTCACAAATAGGCATCGTTCCGCACTGGTACTTACTTATCCAAGTTACCTAATACGAATTCGTCCTGGCGTGTTAATATTTCCAGTAGGATTATGCTCCTAAGGCAATTAAAACAAAAAAGAAGTTAAAAAACCTCCAAATCAGTTACTTCAACCGAAAAGAAACTAAAAAACAAAGGATCAAAAGATCTTGGGTGGAAATAACGAAAATTCAAACTTGGATGAGTATCCCACAAGGAACACACAAAAGATCAAAGCGAAAAGAGAAATGAATAAACGATGTTTCGCCCTGGGTAACCAGCGTGGGCTCATCAGTAGTTTCACTGGTTACCCTCCACTATACATCATTAAACACCATCATACACTTAGATTTCCAACCTTGAACCACTCACAAATAGGCATCGTTCCGCACTGGTACTTACTTATCCAAGTTACCTAATACGAATTCGTCCTGGCGTGTTAATATTTCCAGTAGGATTATGCTCCTAAGGCAATTAAAACAAAGAAGAAGTTAAAAAACCTCCAAATCAGTTACTTCAACCGAAAAGAAACTAAAAAACAAAGGATCAAAAGATCTTGGGTGGAAATAACGAAAATTCAAACTTGGATGAGTATCCCACAAGGAACACACAAAAGATCAAAGCGAAAAGAGAAATGAATAAACGATGTTTCGCCCTGGGTAACCAGCGTGGGCTCATCAGTAGTTTCACTGGTTACCCTCCACTATACATCATTAAACACCATCATACACTTAGATTTCCAACCTTGAACCACTCACAAATAGGCATACCGAAAAGAAACTAAAAAACAAAGGATCAAAAGATCTTGGGTGGAAATAACGAAAATTCAAACTTGGATGAGTATCCCACAAGGAACACACAAAAGATCAAAGCGAAAAGAGAAATGAATAAACGATGTTTCGCCCTGGGTAACCAGCGTGGGCTCATCAGTAGTTTGGATTTTTGGAAGTGTTTGAAGCATAGAAATAAAAGGGTTTAAAGAATGGGCTTTAACTTGCGCAACCGGACCAACAAGGAGGAGAGCCATTTGCAACTACACTAGAGAAAAACAGTTGGTTGACTGTGTTGTTCCAGCATTACACCGTTTACATGCGAACTTAAATAAAATTAAGAATAAACAACTGATTCATTAAATAAAGTTTAGTCAATTTAAAATTTGAATTCCATTTGAACTTCGTTTGTGGACAAAGGTAGGCCTGGTTGACAGGCGGGCAATTTAAATTTGCAACGGTTTTTTTTACAGGTACAACACCAAATTACATTTGTATTTTCTTTTTCAAACTAAACAAAAAGTGTATTATTTTGGAATGCATGGAAGGAAAGAAGTTTGCGGAGGTTTAAATGAACCGAATAAAATAAATTTCTCTAAAAATATACCTTAGAATTTAAAAATATATTATTATAAAAGATCTCCTAATTTAAATAATTTGTTTCCATAACTGATTAGATCATGTTGTTTATTTTGTGGTTTTTTTCTATGGATCATGGTAAATGCGCTGTTAAAAATATCTACGTTTTATTGGAGTTAAATTGTACCAAAATTATGATTATTTTAAATGGATGCATTTTATTCGGCTAGACTTTTAAAATAAACTTAAATATGCCAAACAAGAAAATCATTAATAAACAACTTAATTTAATTACTAAGTATATATAATCCAGTCAACTGAAAATTTATCCAATAGTCAACTTGTTTATAGCCCAAAAAAATGCTCTGGCCTCCCCAGTATCCTGAAATAAAGAAAAACATTATAACTTAAGTCCCAATCGGGCATCCTAGAAGTTCAAACTTATTTATACTTATTATATAAAATTGTAACCCCTTCAACTACTTAAAACACAAAAATAAAGTAGATAATAAATGATAGTGACTTTTATAAACCGTGTGAAAAAAGGAAACTTAGGTTTCTTGTGTAGGTTTTTTTCTTGAAACTATTATCGGTCCAGTTGTTAAAGTTATTAAGTTCCTCTCAGATGTTATAGATATAGAAGTGTTTAGTCACCGTTAATCCTGGACGTTGTGTAGTCTCTGGGGATGATTGGTCTCAAATATACACATGTAAGGCTCAAAGGCTCCTTAAATTTCCTAAAAATAACAGAAGCAAGTTAATCGCAAACCATATGATTAATAGAAAATTATTCTACCTTTTTCGTCAGTTGACAAAACACCCACCTGTTAGCTTGGTTTGGAGGTCAACAGTCCTCGACTTACTCAAGAAGCCTTGTCCACTCACTTAGAGCTGGGCCAGATCAAGTTTGGAGCGTTTTGCCTGTCTTTGTGTGCTTGTTTTTCACTTTAAGTTTGATATTTATAGCGCTTTATACACGGGTTCTGCCAGGTCATCAGATACTTTGTTTATCTAGGTGAGGCAACCATCTGCCTTATTACCACTTCTAAATGACCTAAAAGCACAAAAATACGAAATAAAGGAGGTTTAAATACGTTTCAAAAAGGTACAAACATCAATGTTGAGATAGGTATTTGTCAAGAATCGGTAGGTTAGCTACACCATTGTAATCTACGACTTACCTAGATTTCTCGTCGAAAATAATGGATTTTCAAT
Organism: Oxystoma pomonae; assembly: GCA_963921995.1. Taxonomy (NCBI): domain Eukaryota; kingdom Metazoa; phylum Arthropoda; class Insecta; order Coleoptera; family Brentidae; genus Oxystoma; species Oxystoma pomonae. The sequence goes on along the minus strand of OY998164.1, from coordinate 21,778,768 downwards.
TGTTTTTCAAAATAATGTAACAAACTGCAACTAGAGTATAAAAATTGGTTTGTTATACTCGACTAGACGAATCGACCAATTCTGTTCCATGGTGTAGTTATAAATGGCTGACTTCTTTGTGTCATTTAAAAATTTGATGCGCAGCCGCCTTTGCCCATTCTCAACTTCTTCTATTTCTAGGGTTTCAAGACTGCAAAATTTGTAACAATAATAACTTTGAAAAACAAAAAAAAAATATTGCAAAAATCAGGGTGGGCCGTGGCCAAGGCTAAAGGCGAAAAATCCAGTGCGCATGCCTGACGCTGTCTACTCGCGCCCATAAGAGTTTTTGGCTTTGCATTTTTTCCAGGCTAACTTGGTTGGGACAGTATCTCATAGTTTTATGGTTTAAACTTTGGTTCTCAACATTATTGCTGTTTCATAATTTATTGTACTATATGTAAGGGCGAGTTTGTAAATTCCCCGATGAGCTCACCGATGAAAACAATCGAGTTTGTAAATTCATCTATGATTGTTGTTGTTATTATTTTGTTTTTTAAATTTTTTGATGTTTTTTAATGAAGCCCCACGTTTGTGTTTATTTTAATACATGGGATTTTTTCGAAAAAGCACAAATTTCTCAATTGGAAAAAAATCAAAAAAATCTAGGCTATAGCTAAATTCTGACTGATTTTTATCGCGTTTTTTTAATTTTCGATGGCTAATCGAACTAAACGACCTTTTCATTTGTCAAAAAACCGATGACATCAGTGAAAAAAATCTAGTGAATTGACAAATCTAATTGTATAACTAATAGAAGATATTTTTTTGATTTTGTCAAAATGTTTAAAGGCTAAATTTATTAGGATAAGTTGCAGTTGTGTGTCGTTCTGCTTACGTCGGTTGTCGGTTGGCAAGGTCTATTTTGACTGGGGTTGAAAATACGATGTATCTGTCCCGTCGTTCGGCGTTGAGAGACGATACTTAAGATTCCGTATGAATTTGAAATAAATGCTAAATTCGGCCCGAATTTGTATTCATCACAGTCACTAGGGTTGTATATATTTAATTTAATAACTTTAGCGACGCGGACGACCGACGTCTCTCTTGACGCCTCGCTCTGTTAAAGCATTTTCTCTCGATTTTTTGATGATCTTTTTGATACACTGATGTCAAATTTACCATCGTTTAAAAAACATTTGGTTATCGACATCTTCCGGCGAGAAAAAAGAGTGTGGTAGAACATTAATCCGATTTAATGGCCATTTTTTCCAAAAAGCCACTGACCTATGTTTTCGATACTTAATAAATCAATATTTTGTCGATTGATAATACATCTTTATAACGCCTGCCTACCAGAGCAGCGTTAGAGATAGAGCAGTCAGACTCTTTTTGGGCAAGGATACAATAAAATAAAAAGTATTAATTTTACATATAAATTAACGTAACTTAAATATTTAAAATCTTAAAGAATTATTTTCGTAATCTGTATTGCACCAATAACTTTTTTTTAACTATTCTATAAAGAAAATTTAGGACAAATAATAAGAGACTGACGTATCCAAAGCATTTTATAGTGGTCATCATCATCTACTACTACTACAGAAGTTACAAAAGTTTGGTGTGTTTGAAAAACACTTAGCCTGGATTGAATCATATCTTGTTAAGCGCAAACAAAGAGTGAAGTTAAGTGGTTCTAGTTCCTATAATAATAATAAAGTTTTTTTGCATAATAAAGTAAAAACATAACAATAAGTACAAAAATATAAGTAGGTAGTGCAAAAAGGAAACTGGAAGGCAATTAAAAAGTTCGAGTCCAGTCCCTGAAAAATGGTTACACATTAACTACAAATAACATAGAGCAGTTTTAAGTATAGTAATAAAGTATAACAAATCTAATTTGAAACAACAATTAGGTAAGCAGAAATAAGAAAAAAGTGTCACAGTTTACTTAGTCAGGAAAGATAATGCTTTTGAAGGAAGTAGAAAAATATGTGAACTTATCGCTCTAAAAGCTGTTTCCTCAGTCGTTTTTTTAATCCATTAGCAGACAACATTTTTAAGTTAGTAGGAAGTCCATTGCACATGCGGCAGACGTTTTCAGAAAAGCTTCTTTTGAACATTGTAGAGTGATGATGAGGTGCTGTAATTAGGTTCCTGAATCTTCCATCGGATTTTGTTAGCAAGATATCGTAGTGTTTTTGTTGTAATTACCTTGTGAAAAAATACCATGGTGTGTAAATACCTTCTGTCTTCCATATTAAGTCAACGTGTATCTTTTAATTTATGTGAAATAGGTAATCCTCTTTTTATACCGTAAATAAATCTTAGACAGGATTTCTGTACTTTTTGTATTCTATTAGATGTCGATGAGGATAGAGCAGTAAGCTTTTTTTAAATTAAGATTTACATGTCCGTATCCATCATCAGACCCAGGTTACGTACGCATATCAAAAAATAAAACAAACGATTTGTATGGATTGACTTCTAAATTATGACTCTCAGAGTGTTTGACAAGCGCTAAAAGATCTCTCAATATATTTTTTTACAGTTCGCCACTCTGTTGGTTTAAAAGAATAAGATATTCGTTTGTCATCGGCATATTGATGTACTTTACCTTATACATGACGATACATTACATGTGTAAATTGAAAATAAAAGGGGTCCCAAAATCGAGCTCTGCGGTACTCCATACGCAACTGGACTCTGCTCTGACTGACCCAAAGACGTCTCAACATATTGAAATATTCCTTCTAAAAAACTATTAGAAAAAGCAATTGCATAATTTGAAAATCCAACGTATCCTAGAATAGCCAGCAGAATTTCATGATTAATTATGTCAAACGCCTTTGATTAGTCCAACAATATAAGTGCAGTACTATTGCCAATGTCAGTTTCCCGGAATAAATTATCAGTTATGTTTGCCAAAGTAGTTGTACAACTGTAAACTGGTCTAAATCCAGACTGATGCTCAGGTAATATGTTAAACTTGTCCAAATATTGCCTTATTTGTTTATCCATAGCTTTTTCTAGTATCTTTGACAAACATGGCAATATGACATTAAAGTCACTTCAGGAGTGCCGCAAGGCTCCCACCTAGGACCTATCCTTGTTTATTAACGATGCTGTTTCACTGTTTTCCTTCTGTTGCTGCCTACTGCATTCTGATGATTTAAAATTTTATGCAACTGTAACCACACTCATAGACTGTATCAACATACAAGCAGAACTTAACAACTTTAGTGATTGGTGTAAAGCAAACTTTCTAAAATTAAACATTAACAAGTGCAAGGTCATGAGATTTTTCCGGTGCAAAAATCCTATTGATTTTAACTACAAAATAGAAAACAAACTTCTTAAAACGGTTATCAAAATAAACGATCTCGGTGTAACATTTGTCACAGATGTGACTTTTACACAACATATAGACAATATTTACTAGAAGTTTACGTTTAATAGGATTTAGTAAAATAAACTACACTGTACAACTGTCTGGTTCTCACCATCCATTATATGGACTCCAAAGTACCAAACATACTTTAACCGCATCGAACGAGTGCAAAATAAATTTTGTAAATTCTTACTGTGGAAGATCAGGATTCCATACAGAGAAGTACCATACACAACTCGATTACTTTTACTAGGAATGAAAAGTCTCGAACACCGTCGCAAGAACTCACAACTGTTCTTTCTTCACAAAGTAATTTCTGGTGCAACAAACTGTACTGAAATTTTGGAGAAAATAGCTACAAAGGTGCCATCAGTGACCTGCCGAAATGAACTATTCTATGTCTCTACACACAGAACTATGAATGACAGGCTGATGAGGAACTACAACGAAAGCTTCTTGGATTTTGACCTTTTCCACATAAGCTTAGAATCATTAAGAAGAGAACTGCAGAGAACATATTAGTACCTGATTTAGACATTATAGCATTTTTTTAATTAGGTTTTTCTTTTCTTGTTTGTAAATTTTATTGTTGTTTTATTTTGTAATCTATTGGGAACATCTGTTCTGTAAGTTGAATTGTTCGTCTATGATCAATCTTGGATTGCGCGCGCGAAAACATGCGCTACAGTTACTTCCGCCTGTTCCTCACAACTGCCCCAATCTAATTTTTGAAGCTTTATATCACCGGTTTCCAACCAGTTATTACTCACACACTCACACTCAATATCGTGCCACTCATAAGGCCTTCTATTTTTCTACATAGCAAGGCACTAAAAGCCTTTTCAAAATTTTAGAAAGATGTTTGCCCTTTTCCTGAGCTCGAACGCGGCTCTGATGCGGACGTACTTTTCTTAGTAAATCTGACAACAGAGCATTCATGTGCGATGCAAGGCGTAAAAACTAACTTTTTCTTGACTTTTAATTACTTTTCTTTTTAATGATGCTTCGCGATATTCCGAATTTTATTTTAAAAGTAATTACAGACTTACAGAATAAAATATCAATGAAAGACCAGCTTAGATTTATAAACAAAATCAGGTGAAATAAGTTTTTGATGCATTTTTTTTTGCCAAAACAAGCAAGCCCAAAAATAGTGGTTAATGTAATGTAATGTTCTTTGAATTTTATAATGTTTTTGTTACCTAAACAACGTTGTTATTTTTTAGAGAATATTATTATAAGAATCAAAAGTGGTACCCTTAGCTATATTCAGAAGATGTGTAAGCTAAAGTAATTTAGGAATTTTGTGAGCGCTAAAGATAGCGGTCTCTTAAAAAAGTTTTCGCAAATGCGGTTATGAATCGTTTTTAAAAATTTCGAGAATTTTAGATTAAACAGTTCATAACTCTATATCGTATTCTTATTTGTAGGACCAGCTTTTTACAAAGGCAAATTCACCATGAAAAATTAAAGCATGCAATAGCAAATATGAAAAGTATTCAGGAAAGTTTTGTGCCCCCGCCGCCGCCTGTTATCTAGATTTTTCGACCGGGAAAACTTATTAAGGCCCGCCGGGCACGTTTCTGTACACAGCACAAATTCGTTTTCGTTTCGGTTTCGTTTTTGGGACAATTAAATGTTTTAGTTTAGGCACACAGAAGTTATTGCTTTTTAAGAAGATGTGTCCCTTTGGGGCAAGGATATTTATATTTTCTGAATCGATCTGCATTTGATTGTTTGAGATATTTCTTGGGAAAACCCTTTGAGATTAAATTAAAATTAAAATATTTCATCTTGCTTTCTTTTGTTCCTTTTAATCTAACAACAGTTACCGAATAATAAATTGATATGCTGATAGCAATTTCAAATTCACAAAGTATTTAGCAAGTAGTTTTTTTTTTATCAAGGGTCTCAAGGAGAAATCTTACATAAGACGTCCAAACTACGAGGGTACCGATTCTCGAAGTCATAGGAAGTGATCGTTTGCCTGAGAGAAGAAAAGTGAATTCAACCAATAAACGCGCTTAAAAGCAGTGACGAGATGATCGAATAATCACCAAACTATTATGGGCACGCGCAGAGCTGCCTCGAACAACGATTTTTGAGCGAAGCCGTTCTCTCGACTAGACGAAAGACCGATCGATATTTTACTCGCTAATGCGCATGCTACGGCAAACTTGACCGTCTTTTAGAGTAGGACTCGCACAGTGGTCGATTTTTTTAAAAACGCGGACATTAAAAAAAACTTCCACATTGTAATTTAATCTTACAAAATATTTAGTTTTAATAAACAGACAGGATGATCGTGTGAATTTTCACATTTATCTTAAGACATTTTTAAGAGGAAAAAGATATATATTTATTAATTAGCTAAATTAAAGTAAAAATGTTAGTTTAGAAAAAGAAAAAGAAAATATATTAAAAAGAATGCCAACCGAAACTTTCAAATGAAACACCCAGTATATTATTGCATTTTTGCATTTTGTTTTTAAATTTTAAGCATTTTTATATAACGTACCTTATGTCGATCTTCAACTGTTTTTGAGATATTAACAGTTGAATACTGCCATACTCTGGGTCTTCTATTTGAAATTTGATGTTGAATACTGATGCGTAATGTCAAACTCGTAAAAAGCATAGTTTATTCTTTGGCCAACTATTCGCTTAGTATCTTGGCAACCATATAGGGGCAAATTTAGATACATTTTGAATTTTTTAATTTTGCCATTTACGTCTGCGTTTTCCGGAAAATCGACCACCGTGCGTCGTTCGAATGACTTTTGTGCGATCGGCCGGTCCCAGTGGTCACTTCTCAGGGTATGATCGTTCTATTACGCCCAGAATCGAGCCCCAGGAGAGCCCGGGTAATGTCGGATTCCTACCGACTAAAACCCCTCGATTGTGACTCCAACCTGCCTGATGGCAAGCCACAGTCACTGCACTGCAGCCCCTACTGGCTTATTGTGCACCCTTTTGGTTCCTAGGCTAACTATTCCATTAATTTTGTCCCCTGCGCAAGTTTGTACAGGTCCTTAATGGAGTAGTCCCCAGTCGATATTGGGATATCCAGTGTTTCGCATTGGCATATTACTGTTTCCGGTTCCTGATTGCATAGTCTACAGCTCAGGTCTCCGTGATACAGGCCCATGTTGTTTAGGTGAACTTTAACCGCCATATGGCCCGTGATGATTCCTTTTATAGTTCTCACTTGCATTCTACTATAACTTAGGCTCTGTTGTGTCTTAGCCCCTGTCTTTCTAGCCAGTGGCTTTCATGTTTTTGCTTATTCAGAGTTTGACCTGGGACCTTATAGTACATTTTGGTACCTCCAGGGCTGGCTCTGGTCCAATATATTTTTCTGACGATCCTTGTCTTGCACGTTCGTCAGCTTTTTATTGCCTTGGATACCTCTATGTCCTGGCACCCATACTAATTTTATTTTTTTAAGTTCCGCCAGTTTCATTAGTTCAACAAGGCATTCCCACACTAGCTCTGAGGTGACCTTCGAGCGTCCTGATGACTGCCTGGCTATCTGAGTATATAGATATGGTTTAACCGAAGTATCCCATTCTAATATTTTGTCTTACGCTTTACACGATGGCAAAGATTTCTGCTTGGAAGACTGTCAGGTAAAATCCCAGTAAGAAATGTAGATCTCTCCTAGGCCTTTCCCCGAATATTCATGCTCCACTGCCTTCGTCAGTTTTTGATCCGTCTGTGTACCAGACATTGTGCTCACATGCAAGTTTTGAGTTTAGAAACCCCTACGACAGTTTTACTACGGCTAACAGTTTTACTATTGCCTAATAAAATAATTCTAGCTTTTCTTACGTGATTTCCAGTCTACACAGGGGTTTAGGCTCGACTCTCAACAGATCGTCGCGCAGCCCAACTGGATACTCCATCAGAGATACGCTCAATAATGACACGATTGATGGCTACTAATCTAGGGATTTACTAAGATTACAACGACCGATCGTATACTATCTGGGGGCTATATCTAAACCAAGCTTTGCCGTTAAGGCGCTGGACCGTTATAGGATAGCGGTTTAGTTTGAAGTAAATTATTACAAACGACTGTTACGGTTCATATAATCAACTATAATGCCCTAAACACAGGGCATTTTAGTTTAGGTTGGGTTGGTTCACTTTAAGTAATTGTTTATTTGCTGCTTTCTCAAAATGTTCTGTATTTATCCCACGTATCAAAGTACTATTTCCCTAAACTTTTGCCAGAGAGCATATAAATCTAAATAGAGAGGACACCTAAAGGTAAATTTACGACCCCGCTCAACTGCGTTGAAAACCAAGTGGCGCAGCTATCGTTTTTTTTTAGTTCTTGGCTTGGAAACTCTGTGCGCCACTTTCGCTTTCGATCTTGTTTATTTTTATCGATCCAAAGCAGTGGCGGCGCACAGGAAAATCGTATTCTTTTGCGCTGGGAACTATCCATAATGTCGATCGCCCGCGTTGCCCTGCAGACAACAGACCCGTGCCGGTACAGTCACAGGTGGCGAATACAGAGAAAGGTGATCGACCTCCTCTCCGACCAACTTCCCGAAAAATGTTGCTCTGCGGCGCCAGTTTTTTTCTTTTATTTTAAATTGACCATTTTCCGAGTTTGACACTCTGAGTAGCAAAAAGGTTTGCCACCAAAGTAAAACAAAATGACCAACAGAAAAAATAAAAAAATGACAGGTAAATTATTGTGGGAACCCTGATTGTCGACATAACCAAATTTTTTTGTTTTTAATTTACGAAAGTAAACAAATGGGTACTCAGTGAATTTAAGTAAAAATTTACATAAGAACTAAAGGTGCTATAGTGTAATAAAATCCCGTCGAAGTTACTGCTGCAGAGTGAGAACCATGAAAAGGTGGTTTAAAGATAAGGTCATGCTCCAAAACATTTTCATTTTTCAATTTTCATACAGACTTTTTACTGCTTTGATGAGGAATCCAGCCAGTTACAGATATGCCTCAAGATATGCAGCACGTCAATGTGTGGAAATGCCATTTCCAATGTTGGTATACTCATGTAAGTTAAAAGTTTAAAGGTGCAGTCAGAGTTCCGTTAAGTACGAATAACCCCGCAGGGATTTTATTACACTATACCTTTTTATGTAAATTTTAACTTAAATTCACTGAAGTGGTCGGTTTCTTTTCGCAAATGTCGAAAATCAGGGTTCCCACCAAAATTTACCTGTCAATTTTTGTTTTTTTTTTGTTTGTTGGTCATTTTGTTTTAGTTTGATGGCAAGCCTTTTCGCTACTGAGCCTGTCAAACTCGGAAAATGGTTAATTAAACATTACTCTTTTGCAAGGTTTCGTCTTCGGCGGTCAAGTTTCTGAAAATTTTTTTTTCCTATGATAGGAATTGACATGGTTACGTCACAAACGCCTCTTTTGGATTAGGAGAACAGGTCCATTGAAGGAATATCTAAGGAAATTTATCATATGAGACCATCAGTTTTCACATACCCATTCTGATCTCCTGATCATGTATTTTTCAATCATTAGGAAATGGCGGGGTTATTAAAATTTGGTACAGAAGCATAGTTTGGGTGGTTTGCTGCACATGTTTTTTATAGCAAAATAGAAGTAACCTTAAATAGCAAAAATATTGAAAAAATAAATAAAAAACACTTTTTTGTTACCGGAGAAAACCTAAAATATTCTTTCTGCTTTTTCCTAAATTATTACAAGTAATAAAGGCTTGTAAAATATATGCAATAAAATCTTTCTGCCAGCTCCCTTAGCAACAAGTTCATTTAAAATTGCATTAAATATAAGTATGTACGCCAGTGATAAATCGATATTCATTCAACGCGCAGGATTATTGCCGTTTTGATTTTAAATAACTATTACCCCGGTTCATCCTGGCGCATTCAGCTAATAATCAAAAAATCGCTGTGAATCGCATTTGCTAGCTGGTCGGATATTACCATTACGTGTCCTCTCTATTTAGATTTATATGCTCTCTGCTTTTGCTAGTTTTTTTAAAAAAATTTCTGTGATGCTACTGGGCAGAAACCCGTAGATCCTTGTCCAAAAAGAAACCAGAAGACTAGCTCAGAACATTTGTGAAAAGCTTGCACACAGAGTTTAGAAACCCCGCATAGAAGAAAATGTTTCTGTGGTAGGCAAGTAAATAATTTTGTTGACCTATATTTTATTAATAACATCTATATGGTTAGAGAAGATCAAAAGATCTTGGGAGGAAAGAACGAAAATTCAAAATTGGATGAGTGTCCCACAAGGAACACACAAAAGACTAAAGCGAAAAGAGAAACAATTAAACGATGTTTCGGCCGAGGTGACCAGCGTGGGCTCGTAAGTGGATTCACTAGTCACCCTTAATCCAGATATCATTTAACACCATCGCACACTCTGACTTCCAACTCTGAATCACTTACAAATAGGCATCGTTCCGTTTCCAATAGGAATATGCTCCTAAGACAATTAAAACAAGAAGGTAAACTTCCAAATCAGTTACATCAACCGAAAAGAATCTAAAAAAGAGAACATTACAATATCTTGGGAGGAAAGAACGAAAATTCAAAATTCGATGAGTGTCCCACAAGGAACACACAAAAGACCAAAGCGAAAGGAGAAACAATTAAACAATGTTTCGCCCGGGGTGACCAGCGTGGGCTCGTCAGTGGATTCACTAGTCAACCTCAATCATCTTTTGTGTGTTCCTTGTGGGACACTCATCCAATTTTGAATTTTCGTTTTTTCCTCCCAAGATCTTTTGATCTTCTCTTTTTTAGATTCTTTTCGGTTGATGTAACCGATTTGGAAGTTTAACATCTATATGGTTGTGGCCACACGATTTGTAAACAACCAAAAATAAAATTTACTTTAGTAGTTGAAAACGATAATAAAATTTAATTTTTAGACGTTTTGGTAAACACACGAAATAAATTACAAACCTCAGTTAAACATATACAAATAGATATCTAAATTTTAACGCAAATCATTTCTCATCGGTTAAAAAAATCAGGAATAAAAAGTCAATAAGATAGGACTAAAATAATTTGTTCAGGCAATAATACATTTTTACAAGAAAAAAAAAACAATAAAATAGGTCTTAATTAAAAACTCGTATCCAAATAACTTTATCGATAATTCTTTTAGACAAATCGAATTTTCAAGACAGCGCGAAAGTAGAAATAATAAATAATGTACAACCAACAAATTATACTCTTAGACCAATTCTAACAAAAACAAAACCATTGAATGCTGAACAAAACTAAAAAAATATCATTTATAAAATTCCTTGCGAGTATGGTAAGGCCTCTTGAAGTTAGCATAAATGACCATACCTTAGAAGGGGAGATTAGGAGAGGTCTAAAATTTTCCAACATTCTTGAGAGAAAATGTGGGGAGAAACCAGTATATTATAAAAAGAACCGGATAAAATTAAACTATCTATCTATCCAAAAGAAGATGAATGCATAGCTAGCATATCAGTTGATCCTTCTAGGGAAAGAAAACTGCCTTCCTAGGGGGTGCTTATCAGACCGGTCTGGTGAGCGGGGAAGGGGGGGGGAGACAAAAGTCCCTTGTAGGTTATGGATACAGTCCAGACGTGTTTCACTCACGCCCTACATTGAATATATAACTGGTCGGACGTCAAGTTACGCAAGACCATAGCAAACCGCAGATAGATATATACAGAAGCTGATTACACTCGTTGCGTACGAGGGATGTACGTAACGTTTCCGATTGACGAACGTACGCAACGATTTCAATCAGCAGTTCTGTCATTGCACCCTTCAAAAAAAGCAGGCATCGTTCGAAACATCGCATAAACACGTCAAAAATGTAGTGTATTTTGGCTTCATTTCGAACGCGTTAGGTATACCGATACCGATGCTTTGAAATATTTACTTTAAGTGTCTAATAATTTTTATAAGACTTCGAGAATATCATATAATGAGTGAAAATTTTTACGAAACGCAGCTAAAACTGCAAACAGCTTATACGGTGTGTTCCACCGTTAATGGGCAATATGGTAAAGCAATTTTTTTTCACTTGTCCCACTTCTGATTTAATAAATTAAACAAATCGAAAATAATTTATCATTCTCCTTGCCGGTGTGTCCCGCTCGAGTGTAATTGTAATTAAGCCACGTTAATGAATTATGACGTATTGCGCGAATTAGTACAGATTGTACAGTATTTATTGCCTGACGATTTATCATATCTCATTAATTCGTCACAGAGCAACGCAAATAAAGATCTGTTTTACTTTCCTTGTGGTACTACAGTACACGAACTTGGGGTAGGGGCACTGCCGGAACCCTGGATACCAACCCTTAAAATACGGAACTTGTTACTGGTTTACTTAGCAATGTGAATTTTAAAATTTTGTTCAAAATATGGTCGACTAGTCTGGTGATTCTCACGAAATGTCCCGTCATTGAATTTTCATTCTTTATAATTAAGTAGATATCAGAACTCAAGTTCCAGATTTTTCTTCTAAGATAATTTTTTAAAATGTCTAAAACCTATCCTGCGTGACTGTAACTTTCTCTCATCCAGAATGGAACTTAATATAAAATATTAAAAATTATAATAAATAATTTTTTTTATACCTTCATCAAACACATGATTTTAGTAACTATCTGCAGATAACTAAAGCGTGGCTTTTTTGGTTACTGATGCAAAAAAAAATTTTTTTTTGGTCACGGGTGCAAAAAGATTTCTGTCTGTTTTTACTGAAAATTAAAGAGAAATAGCGGAAGATAGTAATATTGAAAAAATCTTAATTATTCTTGCTGAAAAATTAGGCTCAGTTAAGTTTGCCCCCCCCAGATCGATTTTCTCAAAAATTTTTATGCCAAAATTTTGCACAATTTTGCACACCACAAATCAAATTTTGCACACCTTCCTACGAGAAACTACAGCCCATTTTCTGTGGGGGGGGCAAACTTGACGTTGCCCCCCCCAGTCAATATTTTTCAAAAATTATGATGTCATTTGAGAGGTCTTATTTTGCACAATTTTGCACACCCATTTTAAAATTTTGCACACCTCCCTGTAACCCACACGATGGTACTGAAAATATCAAGTTTGCCCCCACCAGTCAATATTTTTCAAAAAGTTTGGTGTCGTTAGAAAGGTCTTCTTTTGCACAATTTTGCACACCCATTTTAAAATTTTGCACACCTCCCTGTAACCCACACGAGGGTTCTGAAAATATCAAGTTTGCCCCCCCCAGTCAATATTTTTCAAAAAGTTTGGTGCCGTTAGAGAGGTCTTATTTTGCACAATTTTGCACACCCATTTTAAAATTTTGCACACCCCCCTGTAACCCACACGAGGGTGCTGAAAATATCAAGTTTGCCCCCCCCCCAGTCAACATTTTTAAAAAATATTGGTGTCGTTAGAAAGGTCTTATTTTGCACAATTTTGCACACCCATTTTAAAATTTTGCACACCTCCCCGTAAGCCACACGAGGGTTCTGAAAACATCAAGTTTGCCCCCCCCAGTCAATATTTTTCAAAAAATTTGGTTTCGTTAGAAAGGTCTTTTTTTGCACAATTTTGCACACCCATTTTAAAATTTTGCACACCTCCCTGTAACCTACACGAGGGTTCCGAAAATATCAAGTTTGCCTCCCAGTCAATATTTTTTAAAAATTTTGGAGTCATTAGAAAGGTCTAATTTTGCATCATTTTGCACACCTCCCTCTAACCCACACGAAGATTCTGAAAATATGAAGTTTGCCCCCCCCCACCGTCGATATTTTTCAAAAAATTTTGTGTCATTCGAAAAGTCTATTTTGCGCAATTTTGCACACCCTTCAGTACCCCACAAGAGCGTTCTCAAAAAAGTTTGCCCCCCCCCAGTTAATATTTTTCAAAAAATTTATGTCATTCGAGAAGCCTAATTTTGCACAACTATTTTTAAATTTTGCACACTTCCCATGCCGTTTTCTTTTTGTGGCGTTTACGGTTAAACTTGGTCCTAAAATTTCCCAGAAGTATAAGCAAACGAAGGAGACCTCGATTGTGTAATATCTTTGAATATTGTTTAAATTTACAGATAATTGTTTATGTTTACATTTGTATATAATCAAAAGTTTATAATTTTTATGAATTTCCGGATTATACTTAAATTTTCATATCAAAAATGAACAAAAAAAATCGATGTAGACAGCGCATCCTGTCATGTTCGATGCCTTGAGAATCGGAACCAGCCTATTTGGCGGTTCAGAATGGTTGCGGTTCTCAAGGTATGGATCTTCACAGGATGTGCTATCTACGTCTATTTGTTAGATGATGTCATAGCATGTGAAAAATTAAGTATAATCCGGAAATTCGGCGCTTTCGAGTTAAAGCTGCTCTACACTTTTTTGGGCAAGTGCACTACCTTCTTAAATGAAAATAGCCTTTTATAAGTTTGCGTTAGAAGAAGTACCATTTTTGAGCCAATAAAAAGACTATGCGCAATACATATTCTAAAGGTGCAACAAAAAGGAGAATAGTTTTTCTTACGTGATTTCTAATATAAATTTAACTTTGAGTTATTTGAGAGATTTTAAAGAAAACAAAAAGAATTTCGTTGACTTTTTACTTCCCTCGCTCTAAGAGAAGGAAGTAATGTAAATGTCAAAAAATCGCATTTCGAGATTTTGAGGAAGATGAAGGAATTTGGTGGATCTGACTTCAGATGAGCACGAATCCAGACGCCGTCGCTCTGTCTATCTGTCGGTCGGTCTGTCTATCTGTCTGTCTGTCCGTCGCCTCGATATGCGCCACTGTAACTCAAAAACTCCTGCACCGATCATAATGAAATTTTACACAACGATCAAGTGTATTGACGCGCGGATCCCTATTCTTTTTCAACTTTCCTCCATTTCTCCCTTCGGAACTACCCCCAAAATACCTCATCCCTAAAAAAATCTTAAGACGTATCCTAAGACGTATCTCTATCTTGTCGGCCAATTAACCAAGTACACTTTTAAATTTATGGCGAATGCGTGACATCTCCAGCTGATCGAAATGACACGTTTTTGTTGATAGAGCAACGTCTTGGGTGAAAACTACGTAACGTCACGTCTTCTTTCGTGTTATCCTGACACGTATTGCAGGACAGGGTACCTATTCTTCAATTTCGAGAGAACACTCCTATAGGAACGCTCACATCAGTGATTTGGACAAATAGGATAGTTTGACTGCTTGCACTAGCCATCCGATATCAGTCTCTCTGTAACTTATAAAAAAAAAACAGAATTTTTTTCACGCCCAGACGTTTTCGTGCATCTGGCGAAATAATAAAAAAAATTAGTTATTCCCAGCCTCGTCCATTAAATTCATTTCTTCCACAAATACACACTGCAAAGTGTAAAGACAAGATGCCCAAGCTCGAAGAAACGTCAAACACCCAAAAATTTAGGTAGGTCCATTTGGGGAGTGAAGGACGAGGAAACTGTCACTTTCTATGAAGCTCAGACACATCTTACCGAAAATGACTAAGAACGCCTATAAGGCCGCATTTCTATCTTTCTCTTCTACATGTCAAGAATACCAAAGGCTTATCAAATTTCTAGAGGGCTGCACTTACCCATTTTGGGGCAAGTTACACCTGAGGCCAAACGCTTCTCCGATTTCATGGGTGCGTCCGAAAATTTTCATCTGGATAATGGTGGGATCACACCTTGCTATTTGCGGACAGCGGCTACGGTGATGACGCCCGCCTTGATTTTGCAGTTCACACCATGCGTTTGGCGTCTTGGTGTGTCATTAACCAGGTTTACATCAAAAAATTCCGTCCGTCAATAATTATAATTAGAAGAAGTCGTTTATTTATTTCTACACATGAACATTTTAGACATTTTGTTTTTATATTTCATGCACTCAAAATGGCAAATAAGAAAAAAATTATTATTCCTTTTATAGATCGAAAAAAAAATCAAATCGAATTCAAAAAATATGTCATGTAAATTTGACTCAATTCTCAACCCAAAGACGGAAATAACGCTTGCTGCAAATAGGATGACACCAATAGGTAGAAAGTTTAAGTTCCATTCACACTTAAGGTCTTTTTAGTCAGTGTTTTTGTCTCTTTCCTTATTATTATTGTTACTTCTGCGACTGCCAGTTCCATAACAGTTCGGAATTTCCGGAGGAATTACTTTATGGTTATCGTTATTTTATTTTTTTCGTAATATTTTTGGAAAATTGATTGATGAGGTACGTATCATCGACTAAAAAAAATAAAAAGTAACAAAAAAGTTAGGTTATATTTACCGCCAACCACAAAGTAATTGCGTAAACTGAGAGGTAGTGCACTTATTACGTAACCCTTATTTTGCCCAATTTTGACCCCAACCCGCGACCCCCTATATAACGCTTTGTGAAGTTTGGGACTACTCCAGTCTAAAATAACGTAACGTTTTGCTGCCAGAGACCCCCTCTTTTTTTCTTTTTCACTCGAAAAATCCAAAAAGTTGTTTTATTTCACAATAATAATTTAAAAATTGCGTTACGTAACGGAACCGCGAAACCCCGCTCACCCCTACATAACCCCTATAAGCGTTACGCCTAGTTGCCACCGTGACACTAAAAACGCATCACGCGACACTTTTAAAAAATCGGCAAATGCATGGCTGATCACGTGATGCATTTTTAGAGTCAGGGTGGGCACGTATAGGTGAGAACCAGGCGTTACGTAATGTTATGTATTTTAAATAGAGGCGTTCACATTGACTTTCCTGCCGAAATGGAACGGCACCATTTAAAATACACGTTGCAAACTTCGAAAACTTCACCCGAAGTCATTCTGAATCATGAACACAAATAAAACTAAACATTGCTAAGCGACATTTCAAAATATTACATAAAAGGCCTTCGCGCGTGGTAGGTGTAGGTACGCACACATTCCTCTTTACGGCACGTACAACCTCCCACCTC
Organism: Oxystoma pomonae; assembly: GCA_963921995.1. Classification (NCBI taxonomy): domain Eukaryota; kingdom Metazoa; phylum Arthropoda; class Insecta; order Coleoptera; family Brentidae; genus Oxystoma; species Oxystoma pomonae. The sequence goes on along the minus strand of OY998164.1, from coordinate 21,762,473 downwards.
CCGCGGATACCTGTTCCGAATTCAGATATAGGTGCATATACCTACCTACTAGTTTCTGGAGCTGTTTTCTTTTTGTAGCGGTTACGGTTAACCTTGGTCCTAAAATTTTCCAGAAGTATAAGCAAAATAAGGAGACCTCGATTGTGTAATATCTTTGAATATTGTTTAAATTTACATATAATTGCTTATGCTTACATATATGTGTCTATAATCAAAAGTTTTTAATTTTTATGAATTTCCGGATTATACTTATTTTTTCACATGATATGACATCATCTAACAAATGGACGTAGATAGCACATCCTGTGAAGATCCATACCTTGAGAAACGCAACCATTCTGAACCGGCAAAATAGGCTGTTTCCGATTCTCAAGGCATCGAACATGACAGGATTTTTTCTGTTCATTTTTGATATGAAAATTTAAGTATAATCCGGAAATTAATAAAAATTAAAAACTTTTGATTATATACAAATGTAAACATAAACAATTATCTGTAAATTTAAACAATATTCAAAGATATTACACAATCGAGGTCTCCTTCGTTTGCTTATACTTCTGGGAAATTTTAGGACCAAGTTTAACCGTAAACGCCATAAAAAGAAAACGGCATGGGAAGTGTGCAAAATTTAAAAATAGTTGTGCAAAATTAGGCTTCTCGGATGACATAAATTTTTTGAAAAATATTAACTGGGGGGGGGGCAAACTTTTTTGAGAACGCTCTTGTGGGGTACTGAAGGGTGTGCAAAATAGACTTTTCGAATGACACAAAATTTTTTGAAAAATATCGACGGTGGGGGGGGGGCAAACTTGATATTTTCAGAATCTTCGTGTGGGTTAGAGGGAGGTGTGCAAAATTTTAAAATGGGTGTACAAAATGATGCAAAATTAGACCTTTATAATGAATCCAAAATTTTCAAAAAATATTGACTGGGGGGCAAATTTGATATTTTCAGAACCCTCGTGTAGGTTTCAGAGAGGTGTGCAAAATTTTAAAATGGGTGTGCAAAATTGTGCAAAATAAGACCTTTCTAACGACACCAAACTTTTTGAAAAATATTGAATGGGGGGGGGGGGGCAAACTTGATATTTTCAGAACCCTCGCGTGGGTTACAGGGAGGTGTGCAAAATTTTAAAATGGGTGTGCAAAATAAGACCTTTCTAACGCCACCAAATTTTTTTAAAAATGTTGACTGGGGGTGGCAAACTTGATATTTTCAGAACCCTCGTGTGGGTTACAGGGAGGTGTGCAAAATTTTAAAATGGGTGTGCAAAATTTTGCAAAATAAGACCTTTCTAACGGCACCAAACTTTTTGAAAAATATTGACTGGGGGGGGGGCAAACTTGATATTTTCAGAACCCTCGTGTGGGTTACAGGGAGGTGTGCAAAATTTTAAAATGGGTGTGCAAAATTGTGCAAAATAAGACCTTTCTAACGACACCAAACTTTTTGAAAAATATTGACTGGGGGGGGCAAACTTGATATTTTCAGAACCCTCGTGTGGGTTAGAGGGAGGTGTGCAAAATTTTAAAATGGGTGTGCAAAATTGTGCAAAATAAGACCTTTCTAACGCCACCAAATTTTTTAAAAAATGTTGACTGGGGGTGGCAAACTTGATATTTTCAGAACCCTCGTGTTGGTTACAGGGAGGCGTGCAAAATTTTAAAATGGGTGTGCAAAATTGTGCAAAATAAGACCTTTCTAACGGCACCAAACTTTTTGAAAAATATTGACTGGGGGGGGGGCAAACTTGATATTTTCAGAACCCTCGTGTGGTTTACAGGGAGGTGTGCAAAATTTTAAAATGGGTGTGCAAAATTGTGCAAAATAAGACCTTTCTAACGACACCAAACTTTTTGAAAAATATTGACTGGGGGGGGCAAACTTGATATTTTCAGAACCCTCGTGTGGGTTACAGGGAGGTGTGCAAAATTTTAAAATGGGTGTGCAAAATTGTGCAAAATAAGACCTTTCTAACGCCACCAAATTTTTTTAAAAATGTTGACTGGGGGTGGCAAACTTGATATTTTCAGAACCCTCGTGTGGGTTACAGGGAGGTGTGCAAAATTTTAAAATGGGTGTGCAAAATTGTGCAAAATAAGACCTTTCTAACGGCACCAAACTTTTTGAAAAATATTGACTGGGGGGGGGCAAACTTGATATTTTCAGAACCCTCGTGTGGGTTACAGGGAGGTGTGCAAAATTTTAAAATGGGTGTGCAAAATTGTGCAAAATAAGACCTTTCTAACGACACCAAACTTTTTGAAAAATATTGACTGGGGGGGGCAAACTTGATATTTTCAGAACCCTCGTGTGGGTTACAGGGAGGTGTGCAAAATTTTAAAATGGGTGTGCAAAATTGTGCAAAATAAGACCTTTCAAATGACATCATAATTTTTGAAAAATATTGACTGGGGGGGGGCAACGTCAAGTTTGCCCCCCCCACAGAAAATGGGCTGTAGTTTCTCGTAGGAAGGTGTGCAAAATTTGCTTTGTGGTGTGCAAAATTGTGCAAAATGTGTGCAAAATTTTGGCATAAAAATTTTTGAGAAAATCGATCTGGGGGGGGCAAACTTAACTGAGCCGAAAAATTAAGCCATTTTCGCCAGTTTTCACCAAGTATTTACCGTGAAACCCTTTTTGCTTTAGATTTTATAAAGCAGTTGTCGACCAAATCATGTGATTCCTAAAGGCTAGGTAAAATTTTTGCCATTTAGAAACCTATCCACCGTGAAGTGTAATATCTGGGTAATTAAATTTTTTTATTAAGTTTTTATCTATATGTGCATGTGTTATTAAAAAATATTAAGATTTCAATAGACCTAATACCTTTTTTTAAATTTGCAAAGCAAAGTTAAAAAAACTTACGAAATCCGAACCTCTGTGAACCTATCTTCTGTAAATAAATATTAATATATTTAAAAAAAAAATTACCAAAAAAGTAAAAAAAGTAAAATAAAGTCGATCATGAAACATGAACAAGAAAGGCAAAATACTTTCAATACTTTATATCAATTTCTTATATTTTTTCTAGCTTTAAGCTGCTTACTAAATTTTCGATAAACAATTTTAATTACTTCGTTACCATTATAAAATATCTTCTTAAGGCGCATTTACACAGACAAACTTTCCTTTGATGTGGAAATGCCGACAAACATTTACACGAGCCTCTTGAGCAAAATGCTCAAAGAAATGTTCGAGAAAAATCTCGTAGAAAAAAACACACCTAAATTTTGGAGAGAATGTTGAGCAAAATTTGTTTGAAGAATTGGGGGTATAAAAATTTCTTTACAAATTCAAAATATATATTGTTATCGGAATTCATTGAACTTAACTGAAAATAGAAAAACAAAGTTTTGAAATAAGGTATTTTTAATCAAGTGCTTTCCGACGGAAAAACGATTTGATGCCGAAATTCACATTTTACCTTATAAGCAACTTCGATTGATCTGATTTTTATAGGGGATATGCCAGTAAACTTGTAACTTTTTTGGGGTTGTAAAAAAAACGAGAATAAAAAAAATAATAATTGGCACTTATTTATTGTTGTTGCCTGTAAAATATAATGATAAAAATTTACATTTAAAAGAATATCCCTTTATTTGACTTCCTAGTTTTGTCTTTTACAATAATAATTAAGTCAAATTAAAAAACCTATATACATTTTATCAAATCTCAAATATATGAACAAAAGCACATTCGGTTTTACAACCCTAGGAACCCGACCCTTGTCTAAAAAATATAATTTAGCAGTAATTTAGTAGACTGTGTCGCCGATCTATCATCCCGCGTTTTGGATTTCGCAGGTAGTAGGCCGGCCACCCTTTTGAATCGCAATGTTGCCCTTTGCATATTGTTGGTTCAGTGTCAGTAATCGACTTTGATTATTAAATTAAATTGACAGTAAATATCTATATCTTCAGCATTTTCATGAACCTTTTGCTTTTTTAAGCAACCCTTGGGACCTTAAACTAACTAGGTAAATCTGGTGTGAGGAATTAAAAAACAAATAAAAGCTAAAGGTAAAGTAAAGGTACAAAAATATGTTTAAAAAAAATCCCGCTCCCCACCACTCCTCATATTCGTGAGGCGCGGATTACCGCTTAAAAGTGCAATTTTTGAGTTTTTTGCCGATATTTGAAAAACTCAAAATTTTTTTGGAAAAGAAAAATTTTCCTGGGTTTTTTTTTTACTTTAGGAAAAAAACCCTTGGAAATAAAAAAAACTCGCAAGAAAATCCCAAAAAAACCCCGGGCAAAAAAATCCGGGAAAAACCCTAAGAAAAAAATATAAGTAACCCTAATCCATGTGACAAAACTGACAGCCAATAATAATGTTTCGCTTGCCGTCGGCTTTTTTTCACAAAAATTTTAAATAAAAGTTGGTGTTCCATTTTTTTAAAGAATTGAGGTCACTGATCACTGATGTGAAATTTTATTTATTCTCATCTTTAAAAATATGTTTCCAAAACAGATAGCAATAATTTGCTCAAAAATTTACCCGAACAAAATGTTCAAAGAAAAGCTCACAAAAATGTTCGCGCAAAAAATTTTAAATCTTTTGCACGAGCTTCTGTTTGAGCATGTTCGTCTGTGTAATTGCGCCTTTACAATAGCCAACTCATTATTATGCTTAGGCATGAATCCCGCACGGATAACATGGGTTTATGGCCTACCGTGAAAGTTAACCACTTTAGGTGAAAAAAATTAAATTTTATGAAGATCGTATGTCTGTGATAGGAAATATGAACCGTGAAAGAACGTATGATTGCTTAACACATACGGATAATTTTTCTCGTTATTTGAAAAGGAAGGTACTTGAATACTACACAGGGGCGTATCCAGGATTATATTTTAGGAAACTTTGATTGTCTGGGAGGGTTAATTCTAAAAAAAACATAAAAATTAAAAGTAAAAACTTATTTTAATTCCGTTTGGGGGAACGGTTTTTTTCAAGTTTGGCCTCATTTTAAAGGTAATCAAATACGCTACAGTGGCGTATCTAAAATTCTATCTTAGCGAAGTCATAAATACCTGGAGAGGTCGATATAAATTGATACAAAATGTAATAATATTCATTCTATTCGAATGGATTGAGATTTATACAAGAGGTTTAGGTAAGTTTAAACTAAGTGGGCTTTCACTTTGCCTTGAAAAACAATTAGGAGTAGATCATGATGAATTTTTGACATACCTATGTAAATTTCATTGATAATTGTTTTTGTTTTAAAAAGACACTGCAGGTCGATGAAGCAAAAAACTTTGTTTTATTAAAAATAAATATGCATAGTATGATATTAAAGAAGTCTCAGTTTATTTTTTTGTTCTTTCTAATATAAGTAATTACTTTAAGAGAAGCCCACTGTCTCCGAGGTCAACTGTGTGAAAAGATTTACAATGAAAAACTTTACTACGCTACTGTTTTTGTCATAAAAATATTTAAAGAAAACGATGTGTAAAATCCGATTTTTTCCATTTTTATGATTTATTCCCACCAAACCTAACCCAATACTAAAACTTGACCCATACTCAATGGCGTATGCAGGAATTTCGTTTCTAGATGGGGGCCTTGAGGTTTTTGGGGGGGAGACTTAAGTAACAACAAAGTTAAAGTTTAATCTTCAGTATTCAATATATTAGATCTAGGGGGGAAAAAAACTCTTAACCCACCCCTGTATAGGCCACTGCCTTTACAGAGTACTCACTTCATTGACTGAATGAGACAAAAAATATTAATGCCAAAAAATTTTCTCTATTTATTGACTTTTGAACGCCCATGCCACCCCCCCCTTTTAAATACGACTAACCATTAAAAAAAAAACCACCAGAGAAAGTAACACAAAAAGGTTTTGGTCTCATTTATGATTTTTTTCTTAAATTAACTTTCTCAGATACTACATCCCCCCTAAATTATAATCCTGGTTACGCCTCTGTGCAGTATTTCATCATGAAAATCTACAAAGTACTTTTTAAGTTACGAGACAAATTCTCCTTAGGTGTTTAGTAGACGTACGTTCTCTCAGGGCTCATATCTCCTATCACAGACATACGATCCTCATAGAATTTCATTTTTTTTAGCTAAAGTACAATATCTTCCAAATATCAAAATATGGTTAACTTTCACGGTAGGCCATAAACCCACGTTATCCGTACGGGATTCTTTAGTGCTAATTCTGTATGTCTGTCTTTCTTCTTCCTTATTAAAATAAAGAGACAGACATACAGAACTAGCACTAAATTTAGGCTTAACCCTAATAATGAGTTGTGTAAACCTCCAATAAAACTTGTACTTCGCATTAAATTAGCCTTATTTTCTAACCTGCACAGCCCTTATATTTAAGATTTATATTATTTCGTAAAATGCTTGTATTCGTGCTGAACCATTTTGAACCATTATGCGGCTTTTAAGGCGCAATTACACAGACGAACATGCTCAAACAAAAGCTCGTGCAAAAGATCTAAAATTTTTTGCGTGAACATTTTTGTGAGCTTTTCTTTGAACATTTTGTTCGGGTAAATTTTTGAGCAAATTATTGCTATCTGTTTCGGAAACATATTTTTAAAGATGAGAATAAATAAAATTTCACATCAGTGCTCAGTGATCTCAATTCTTTAAAAAATGGAACACCAACTTTTATTTTAAATTTTTGTGAAAAAAAGCCGACGGCAAGCGAAACATTAATCTTGTCATCAGTTTTGTCACATGGATTAGGGTTACTTATAATATTTTTTTCTTAGGGTTTTTCCCGGGGGTTTTTTTGGGATTTTCTTGGGTTTTTTCTAAGTTCGAAAAACAACCCAGGAAAATTTTTCTTTTCCAAAAAAATTTTAAGTTTTTCAAATATCGGCAAAAAACTCAAAAATTGCACTTTTAAGCGGTAATCCGCGCCTTACGACTATGAGAAGTGGTGGGGAGGGGATTTTTTTTAAACATATTTTTGTAACTGTACTTTACCCTTAGCTTTGATTGTTTTTTTTAATTCCTCACCCCAGATTTACCTAGTTAGTTTAAGATGAAGATATATATTTACTGTCAATTTAATGTAATAATCACGGTCGATTACTGACACTGAACAAACAATATGCAAAGGAGCAACATTCTGATTCAGAATTCTAGTCTATTACTGCTAAATTATATTTTTTTAGACAAGGGTCGGGATCGTAGAGTTGTAAAAGTGGGAATTAAACGGATATTATTTAGACCGAACGTGCTTTTGTTCATATATTTGAGATTTAATAAAATGAATATAGGTTTTTTAATTTGACTTAATTATTATTGTATCGTGTTTTAAACTAGGAAGTAAAATAAAGAGATATTCTTTTAAACGTAAATTTTTATCATAACATTTTACATGCAACAGCAATAAATAAGTGCCAATTATTACTTTTTTATTCTCATTTTTGTTGCTTATGAGGTAAAATGTGAATTTCGACATCAAATCGTTTTTCCGTCGGAAAGCACTTAATTAAAAATACCTTGTTTTAAAACTTAGTCTTTCTATTTTCAGTTAAGTTCATTGCATTCCCATAAAATTATAAAATTTAAATTTGTAAGAAATTTCTATACCAACATTTCTTCAAACAAATTTTGCTTAACATTCTCTCCAAAATTTCTGTTTGAGTCTTTTTGTACGAGATTTTGCTCGAACTTTTTTTTGAACATTTTGCTCAAGAGGCTCGTGTAAATGTTTGTCGGCATTTCAACATCAAAGGAAAGTTTGTCTGTGTAAATGCGCCTTTATGTTTACATGGGAACGCACCCCTTATTAAATCTTGCTTGAATGAAAAAATAAATTAGCTTTTATTGTTTAGTAAAATTATTTGCGCGTGTATTGTATATTTGTTTAGTCTATAAATAAACACTTGTTGGGTAAAAATGTTTAAAAAAATGACTGAACGTTTTTTTACCATTTGTTATATTGGTTGAAGAAGTTAAAGCCGAATCAAAGCACGTGTAAACTGTGTGGAGTTGTAGTATGAGTTCATGCGACGCGACCATTTTGTGACATTTAAAATGACAAAATCTAGAAACTTTTGTTTGCTTATCAAACGTTGTTGACAATCAAAAAGGCTCTTAAAACTTTTTGAGTTTTTCTGTATTTAGGATGATATTGATGTTTTATTTCTCATATGACAAAAAGTTTTAAAGGTACCACAAACCTTATCAGGATATAAAGGTTTGTAATGGATGCAAACATTTTTTTCTCCCATATAAGTAGAGGAATTTATACAATGAGCGTTACCCTACGTTGGTAGGCTATGTTATTCAAGAATTACACTGTTTACATGGGAATTTAAATAAAATTATGAATAAATATATATTCATAACTAGGTAATAAGTATATTAAAACAGAGATCAAAACAATATTAATCAAATTAATTTATTATCGAATTATGCCTTAGGAATGTGTTTATGCCATTTAAAGTTGATTATAAGCCTGCCTTTACTTTTAAAATAATATATATTATACTTATAAATGTATATACTGTAAGAAAAAATTTTTGATGTAATTGTATGCAATGGGAGACAAAGTAGTGTAGGGGCATATGTCGATAATTTCTATCCCGTGGGACTTTGAATGAAGGAATTTTGTGACTATGTGGGATTGATAGCTCTTTAGTCACACAATCAAGTGTTACCGGGTGTTTTATTCACATCCGTGTAGAAGAAGTTGATATGACGTCTTCTTTCAAGATGGCTGCCAAAAATCATAAAAGGTACAACTTTCGTAACCAAGGCATGATTATACTCGATTCCATATAATTCGAGAACGAGAATTCAAAAAAATTCACTTTTAAGGTCATCTGACCTTATGTACCTTAGAGTTTGATGCAGTGTGAAGCTTCATGACCTTGAAAAATACCCCAGTAAAATTAACACATCGGCAAAATAACATATTAAAGGGCGCTATTTATCATAGATTAAAGCGAAGAGGACCAAATTTGGTAAGACAGAAAAGAATGGCAAGTCCAACAATATTGTTAAAAATATAGTTCAGCTATGACGCTATGACGCGTTTCAATATGGCGGCTGATATATCACAATGGCGACCCATAACCCCATTCTTTTTATCCAATTTCATAAAAAAGCAAAAATGTCAAGGTGGTCATCAATTCTTGTTGAATTATCGCCACTTACTATGAAAAAAAGTTTAGTTAATGTATGACCTTGATTGACTTTGAAAATACCATGTACAAGTCAGAAACCAGCTTTTTGTGTTGTTTTTTCTAATTTACCACTACGCAAAAACTTTAAGCATCGGAGATGAAATTAACATGTTAGCCATAAAGAAACACATCATTTTAAACCTGCCTACCATTTTTTTATATGGCGTCCCATATGTTTATGCTATACACCGGTAAAAATGACCTATATGCCTGTCGGTTTTATTAAGTTTCGGAACTTCTACAGAGATGCGGTGGCACATGAATGTGTGACTAAATGGCTGTTAAATGCCATCCAAAACCGCTGGTCCAGAATATGGTAGTATATATCTAACTTCTGCTAACTCTCTTAGGTTATTAAAATGACTTTGTTGACTAGACAAATAATTAGAACATAAAATTCACAGTTCCGAAACTTAATAAAAACGACATGCGTATAGATTTTTACCGGGGTATAGTATAAACATCTGGGACGCCATTAAAACAAAAAAAATAGTAGGAAGGTTTAAAATGAAGTGTTTATTTTTGGCTAAGATGTTAATTTCATCTCCGGCACTTAAAGTTTTTGCGTAATTTTTGTCAATTGGAAAAAACATCACAAAAAGATGGTTTTTCATTTGTACATGTTATTTTCAAGATCAATCAAGGTCATGCATCAACTTAACTTTTTTTTTACGAAATTGGATAAAATTAAATGTGCTTATAGGTCGCCATTTTGATATATCATCCTCCATATTGAAACTCGTCATAGCTGAACCAAATTTTTTTAAACAATATTGTTGGACTTGACCTTCTTTTCTTTCTTACCAAATTTGGTCCTCTTCGCTTTAATAGTTGATAAATAACGCTCTTTAGTATGTTATTTTTGCAATATGTTAATTTTACTGGAGTATCTTTTAAGGTCAGGAAGCTTCAAACGGCGTCAAACTCTAAGGATCGAATTTGGCATACATGCCTAATAGTTTGTGGTAGATTTGAAGTTGGACTGACAAAATCTCGAATTGTTAAGATTTTGTGAAGAGCATATGGCAAAAATCTTATTTTTTTGTGATTTTTAAGGTCATTTAAGGCTCGGTGACCTTGGAATCGAGTATAATCATGTCCCGGTTGCAAAAGTTGTATTTTTATGATTTTTGGCCGCCACCTTGAAAGATGACGTCATATCAACCTCTTCTACACGGAGTAAGACTCGATTATCTGACTAAAGAGCTATGAATCCCACATAGTTACAAAACTCCTTCATTCAAAATTCCACGGACTTACACATGCCCCTTCACTAAAGCATATTGTATTTTACGATTAAAATGCGATGTAGCCTTTTGGCTTGTTTACCCAACTTTTAATACTTTAAATTTGTTTTTCTTTGATAAAGTTTTAAGGTTCTGTTTAAGCGGGCAAAAAATTATGATTCTTTTTAAAAAACAACGTGGTAAACACTGGAAGAATCCATGTTTTAATCAAAAAAATACACCATAATTATTTATAAAAGACCCTTAAAAACCTTACCGCGCAGCCGAAGCTCACTCAACTAAAACGAAAGTAAGAGTAGATTTTTAACTCCAGGACTCAAACTACTTTTAAAAAGGGGGTTAAAATTAACTGCAAGGTGACCAGGGCTTCAAGGTGATTGTAAGTTATCTTACCTTAGGGATAACCTAAGAAACTATTCGCTTAAAACAGAAAAAAAAACTGGGATTTATAGCCTGAGTTAATTGAACTCTATGGGAAAGTTATGATTGTTTTCCACAAACCAAAACTATACTTTTTTGCACTCGACCCACGTTTCGCTAACAACGTTAGCATCATCAGGAGACGATAAAAAGACTAATAATTTGTGATTGGTCACGCTTTATAATCCTATCTCCCCTCAACTAAAGAATAAAGTGTACTAAACGGAATGGAGCCTCTATCTTTATTTAAACTATTTCTGGATTTAATGATTTCCATACTTTCATATGGATTCAAAAGTCTTTTGTTTGGTACACTTTTTAGAAGTTTTAGGTTATCTAATGTGCATCTATGATTGTTTTCAAAAGCATGCTCGGCCACACTTGACTTTTCTGTTCTTCCGTATTTTAAGTGTGCTAAGTGTTCTTTGAATCGTGTTTGAATAGATCGTCTCGTTTGGCCAACCTACTTTTTGTCACAATCCATGCAACTAATTTCGTAAATTCAACTTTTTTCTAGAACTGTAGTTTTATCCTTGGGATTTCCTAGTAAACTTCTTATTGTGTTTCCGGCTTGATATATACTAATTTAAGACCGGTGTTATTAAATACTTTTTGTAATCCTTTCGTTTAATTAGGATTATGAGGAATTGATACAAATTTAGAGTCGGAGGTATCTTTTTGTCTGAAAAAAGTGGAATTCCGAAAGGTCTTTTGAAAAGAATGTCTGTCAGCTTATTTATTAGGCCTTCGTCGTAACCGTTTTCGCCAGCTATGTTCCTAATCCTATTCTTTTCTGCTTCAAATCTTTCTTTGTTTAAGGGGAAATGTACTAATCTATATGTTAAAAAGTGCAAACTTGCAAGCTTATGCTGTAAGCAATGAAAAGAGTCATTTGGAATATACCTTGGTGGCCGTGTGTGTTGAGTTGAGTATATACAAAACAAAAATACTTATTTTTAAAAGCAAGTGACATATATCTAGTCTCATTTTCAGATTTTTTAAAAAATTAGCCCTTAAAGGTGCTGCAAATAAAAATTTAGAAAAAATTACACTCAAATACGCGTTTCAAATGTTGTTTATGAAAAACTTTCTCAAAATTAAACAAAATTGTAAATACTAAACTAAATATTAATATTTGTTCGAGCAGTTTATCTGACCATCAATCATAAGTTGAGCAGTATAATGGTGGGAATTCGGCTCATATCGCTTGCGAAAAATGGTCCTTCCCCCCAAAAACATCAAAAGTATCGACGGGTGCTGTCGCTACTCTTTGGTTTGTTATAATCGGGTAATATTTCGAATAACTAATAAATATATAAAACAAAGTTTTGTCTTGTCAATAGGTGCTTTTATAATAATAACCTTTTCAATATTTACCCGGGAATGAAAGTTTAAAGTACACGACGAAAATTGCATTAGGGTCTTCGAAATTGCACATTAAATTTTAGCGAAGGCGTCGTGTGGCCCATTTAACACTTTTAAGGCGACAGACACCTAATAATATCGGCTTCCAATAACGGCGGCATTTAAGACCACTTTAAGGTGCAATAAATACTCGTCAATTTTGTTTTTGTTATTAGTGGAAAATTTTATCCTTACAAAAATTTACTCTATAGAAGCTTTTCTTTCAGATAGGGTAGGAAATGTCGCACAGGAACAGTCACCTCCCTGATATCAACCAATAACACGCTTTAAAGCTATCACGAGTTATCCGAAACCTATCCGACCACGGCCGAACTTCACCCGATTGCCGTGTATCGAAGGGACCTTCCTACACTTTCATACACCTGCCTGTGGACAGAAGAATGGGCGCTCTTAAAAAACAATAATCAAGTTAGCTTTGCGCGTGCGCCGTACAAGCTTGGCAGCTTTTGGGCCTTCTTATTGTTCGAAACTAAGGATGCGAACGTTCCCAGGCGACCATTCTCTCGACCATTAGGGTGTTTGAGTTTGACCAACATCGAACGAAACATGATTGCCATTGACTTAATACTTTTTATGCCTCGCATCACTTTGTATCCTGTATCATTGTTCAACTAAAAGGTATAAACACAATGTATTTAGATCTATAGTTTATTTGTTCGCAAACAAGGTTTATCTACACTCCATATTCATACAAAAGTATATAATCTATTGCAGATACAACTATTTTTAAAACGTGGCCTTAGTTCATTAACGGATATGGAAAATAGTAAAGTACCCAAATGGGGAACTTATACCTACCCAAGCAACAAAATCAGTCGCGAAGTGGTGGCCGTCTCGACGCCTGTAATGATTACTCTTGATATTATGTCGTCGCAGGTATTAACGGGCACGTTATCCCGACGTCCTGTTTACCACAGAAAGTAGTATTTCTGACTTTATAGGGTTTTTATAGGTTTTCTCTTTCCAACATTATTAATTAAAAGTTGTTGATCTTTTTCTAAACTATATCAGGACACACACTATAAAATATGCGAAGACCTGACAGAAAACAAAAATATTATTTATATCATCATAATCTATACCTAATAATTACCATTAGCGATGTTTTTGCAAATTGAAAGACAAACACAAAATATCCATTCACCTAGCCGGGATTTGAACCTGGGAACTTCCGTGCGGCAGGCAGATACGTTGCCCAATGCGCTAATGAAGCCACAACATCTTAAATTTATAAACGCATAACGCATTACTAATTAAAAATGCTGATTTTTTGTCTATGTTGGGAATTTGGAACCTTTGGTTGCACTATAACAAACACTTTTTTTGCATTTCGCTAATAACGTTAGCAAAATCAGGACACGATAAACAATAAACTAAATTAACCTACACTCTATCTTATATATTATCTTTTAGTGGGCGGATATAAGAATAATAATTCGTGATTGGTCATGCTTTATAAGTCTTTTGTTTGGTACACTTTTTGGAAGTTTTAGGTTATCTAATGTGAATCTATGATTGTTTTCAAAAGCATGCTCGGCCACACTTGACTTTTCTGTTCTTCCGTATTTTAAGTGTGCTAAGTGTTCTTTGAATCGTGTTTGAATAGAGCGTTTCGTTTGCCCAACATATTTTTTTTTATAATCCATACAACTAATTTCGTAAATTCCACTTTTTTCTAGAACTGTAGTTTTATCCTTGGGATTTCCTAATAAACTAATAAAATTCAAGGGAATTTTGATTTTTCCTTTATAGGTAAATTTTCAAACTCGTTTGCTAGCCATTTCGAAATATTGTAAGTAGGTGATCCTACAGTAGAAACTATAGGTCTAACCGATTTTCCAGGCTTGTGGATTTTCGGAAGACAATACATTTCGGCATAGTAGGATTGCTTACTTGTAGCTTATATTTAATATTGTCAGTAATAATATTGTTACATTTTTTAATTGTGTTTTTACTTCGTTAATCATTTTTGGTAAGGGGTTCTTTGGGACTTGTTTGTAGGGTCCATTTTTATTAGGTTATCTACCCTTTCGAAATATTCTGTTTTATCTAATATAACAACTTTATTACCCTTGTCAGCCTTTAGATAAAAAACATATTTTTCTCTCAAACTTTTTATTGTGATTTAATGTACTATTTTTGTTGTTCTGAATGAGGTTTTGAAAAATCTGATATCGGCAAGCATCTCGCACATAGCCCTTTGTGCCTTCTGAAAGATTAGAGATTGCACTTTCAATATTTGCAATAATATCACTTAAATTATCTTTTTGTGGGGGCAGAGCTGATTTTTTTATTAAAAAAACGCGCGCCCCAAGTTTTGACCTAGTTTTATCTAAAATGTTGATAAAAAAGTAAATATTAATATGTTTACTTTTATTAGTATATATGTATGCAACTACTAATCAGTGATTTTTTTAATAGTCGCGCATCCAGTTGACGCTGCATTAATTTACAATGTCAGAAAAGTAACGATAACTCGTAGGCAAATTTTCTCACTGGTAGATAGGCGATCGTGTAGAATCCATAACTTTGTAGTTTTGTATTGAGTAGGAGCTACTGAATTGCAACCAAATTAATGCCAGTAGAGTTGTTATCTCGTAAAAGTAATAATAAAGAAATTATATGTGACAACTATAAAATAAGCCTCGTACTGTAAAGTTTTTTCGTGCTTCTAGTAATGTTATAGTTATACAGTGGATAATATTACTTTTGCGTATAACTTTATATTTTTACGACACTGTGGTAATTTTTTAACCGTAATTTGTGGCCACACTAAGAGATAATAATGACATTTTTTCTGTAAATAGTTTTTTTTGGGAAATATTACTACGCTTGAGTGAAATTGACTATAATTGTTGCTTGAGTACTATTATACCTATTCTAACACATTGTAACCTACCTCCAATTAGTCGCGCCCAGAGGAGTTTTTTGATCTACGTGTTTTTAAGGCCAACTTGATTAGGAGAGTTATTAGCTATAGCTTTTTGACAAAATACAAGGGCAGGGCCCTTATAGTACCTCATAGTTATATGGCTTGGTTCTTTGGACAAAGGAACTTAGGAAGACCACTGAAAAATTTGCTGTTTGTCTACTGCTACTAAACCGATTTCAATAGGAGTTTCACGGCTGCATTCCTGAGGAGTACATAGTCTTTATTTTATTAAAATCGGTTATCGGTAACAAAAGCTTTGACCATTTAAACAAAAAAAATCGCGAAGTCATCGCGGATTTCCTAAGTTCGCCAAGCTATATGAGATTTGTCACAGTGGAACGCCCCTTTTAAAAACCGTTGTTACTGCCCCAAGCAACTTTCCAAATAGGAAGTAGAGTAGAGCTTGCATGGTAATGAAAAACATTTAGACATTTGATATTTAAAATACACAATTCATAAACGGCACTTAAATAACTTTTTATGGATATTAACGGAATCCCATCGATTCATGTACTTTTTTTAGTATCAAGCTTATTAATCGGTTCTAGAGTTAATTAATTATTAACAGGTAAACACCTGTTAACGCTTTAATTTAAGATCGAATTATTTATATTACTTTATCGATTAAGCACGGTTAGGTGTCGTGTTTCATATAAAATATTTACAGGCCTTCTCTGTTGCGTACCCATATAAACTTAGTATACACGGCATTGCAATGCATCCCCGTGAAAATTTTTGTAAGCAAGATCATCTTAATCCAGAAGGCTATGAAAATTTTTGAAATTTCAGCCGTTTTACGCATGCATGTCCTTCACGTTGACATAAGTATTATCAGTGGCGGTCCTATGCATTTGGAAAGGGGGGGGGCGATTTGGATACGAACTAGAATAAAAGCAGAGCTTTTATGAGAAACACATCCATATATGCAAACATGATTTGGCCTCAGGGCCTCTAGGGGGGGGGGTTACTCATATTTTAAGTTTTTTATTTCATACATTTTTTAGTTAAAAAAATGTTTAAATGCGCCGAAATTTTGAAAAAAATACATTAAAAATGCAATTTTTGGGTCAAAAATTTTTTTAAAGAAAATTGCACTGAAAAATGCATTTTTTTAAATTTAGAATTAAAGTAAAATTGCAAATATATCAATGGTTTCAAAGCGCAGCATGTATATGGATAATTATTTGAATGAAAATAATTATTTGAATGAAAATTATCTCAAAAGAAATATTTGATAAATTTTTTGTCTTCTAATATTTCCTTTTTTCACAGATTTTTTCTATTCATTTTCAAAAACAAGCAACACACAAAAGACCTTTTCTGAAAATTTTATAGACGTCGTGCGGGTTCTGGACGCCCTAGATTATCACAAGGTCGTGATTTACGGTATCTCAGACTTCTTGCTGTCAGAAATCGACGAGACAGTATACGCCAAGTAAGAGATGTTCCAGTTGCAGCTACAGGACGAGTGTTTTTAAGGATGACAGTTAATCGAAGATTGCTTAGTATGGGGCTGAGGGCTTACCTTTCGCTTTTGGTGCTACCTTTGAAAACTGGAATGACGAATGGAATACAATAAGCTTTACCGACGAATCCAGGTTTTGTTTAGATGGCCATGATAGATACATGAGGGTTAGCCGATTTCGAGGTGAGGGACGAAATGTTCCCTTTGCTTTTGAACTTAATACAGCAACACAGCAAAATCTGACTGCTCGGCGATATATCGATGTGCTGCAGCCAGTGTTACATCCCTACCTACAAACTATCCTAAATGCGATCTTTCAACAAGATAATGCCAGACCGCATATTGCTCGTGAAACAGTGGACTTCGTACATGAAATTGGCATAGAGACTTTGGAATGGCCAGCAAGATCGCCTGACTTGTCGCCTATCGAACACGTATGGGATATGATAACGCGCAATCTTAGTCGATTACCACGTCCGTCCCCATGGAAACTTAGATGAACTCTGGCATGCCGTAAGGAGGATTTGGATATGATATAGACCATCTTATTTTGTCAATGCCCAATAGAACAAACGAGTGCATGCAATTTTTTGATGATTATCATGGAGGAATCTTCTTGGAAAGTTAATCAATTACTGATAGCATCCTAATGTATTAATAGGGACTTATCGGTACATAAAGTCGGCATAGCCTGACTCGGCACTATTTCTGACAGTTCCGCATGAAGGTTGAAAGATTTCTCATATTGTGCCATTCTTAAAGTTGACAAATTAAAGTTAATGCCGTCCTTTATTAAAGGCAGGCACAAACATTATGAAAGTCGACATTGTTTTGATAGCAAAGATGACATATTTAGACAACAACAATGTCAGGATCCTTTTAAACTTCGTGCGGAATTGTCAAAAATAGTGCGGTCTTTATTAAAGTAAGGCTATTCCGGCTTTATGTACCGATAAGTCCCTATTATGTAAATAAATTACTTTAAAAATATTTGTACTTTCTGGTGTTGCCTTTTTTTTGTTCTTCAGTATAATACCTTAGATCAAAGGTGTTATAGCTTCGCAATTTAAATAAAGGGGGGGGCGGTTAATTACCTCCTATCCCCCTGAAATCCGCGCTTGATACTATACGTCTAATTTTTGCAGTTATAAAAAACATACATAACAAACAAACCACAGACTAATTATAATAGCTAAACTTTTCTTTTTGAGATCTAAAAAGCTTTTACGTTGAAACAGTACCTTTTATATTGCATATCCAAATGTAAGATGCCTATCTCAAAAAAAAGTTCGTTTCCAGTTTTTTTGGGCAAACCGGACTCGCTCAATGTCAATTTTATTATGTCTGTTGATATGCACCAACGCTAAGCCCGTCAGAAAAATTTCCGTCATAATGTTTTTAAGTACTTATATTTTCAATTTTTCTGACGAAGCATTACTTACTAAAAAACATCCAAGAATGTTTTTATCAACGGAAAAATATCGCCACACTTGTTCGTTGCCTCGAAAACTTTATCATATATGTTTTGATTTAAGATTTTGCCTACTTCTAACCAATATTGTTTCCAAATACTGACTTCTCCCAATAAAAGTTCAAGAATTTGTGTTTTATATCAATCAATTAGTTAATTTTGCCTTGATTTTGGCTTCACGTCGTATAAAACTTGGTATGAATATGTTCAGATCAAAAATACTCAGAGTTTCGTTATTGAACCTTGATTTTATGTCCGAAATTATTTTGTCTAAAATTTGTTTATAAATTGAAACTTTATAATACTGTTCTATATTTCTAATATCGTGGTTTTCGTCTTTTTTAAACTGTCCCAAAATACTGTAGATGAATTCTAGAATGTCTTTAAAGGAATGTTCTGCAGTTTCTCGTTTTTTCTTCAAAGACTTTAGAGTTACCACCAGCATCTTTGTTGTCTACTTTTTTCTGGAGCAAAGGGGGGGGGGGCGATCGCGCGAACAAAATTGCCATTTCCAGGGCGTGTATATTAAGTTTAAATTCAGTGTATGTTCAGTGTATATTAGATATATGTGCGTACGTTGTATATCACATTTGCTGGAAGGCTGCTGCGATTTTTTTCGAATTCAGAACATTACTTATTAATACTGGTGTTGGTTCGTTGGAGAGGGGTCAATAAAACAGAAATTTAAATTTTTTCTATGCCGACGTTTCGGCCCTTTATTGGGCCATCCTCAGGGCACTAAAATACAATTAAGTAATGTAAAATTTGCTGAAAATATTCATATGTTTCAAATTAAATTCTAATTAACTTTTTTCCTTCATGTTTTAAAATATATAAATAAATAAAAGCGTACATAAAGTAAATAGTATAAAATATCACAAACACTATTACGATACTGACACTTTAAAATAATTAAAAAAAAAACATAATGTTTATTGTTACAAGTATATAAGTTTTGTTTTCTTAAGAGCAGACCAGGATTCCAAAATTCAGATTAAGTGTTGTTTAACATTATCATAACAAAAAGCATGTTTAAAAAACGTTTCTTTGAAAAGAGAAAACATGTAGGAACCTATTTAATAAAAAACAAAAAGAAAACACACGTGACAAAATTATGTAGCAATAGCTTTGTAATTTTATTTTTTATTTTTTTTTAAAATATGTGTAAAATAATAAACTAGTTTTTTTGGAATGAACACAAAAAAAAATATATGCTTTATCCAAGACACCGGTATTATGGACGTAGAGTATAGAAATAAATGAAATAGCAAATGTATTAGATGTACTTACTGAAAATGCTAGATTCCCTTTGTCGATTTTCAGTAAGTACATCTAATACATTTGCTATTTCATTTATTTTTATACTCTACGGCCATAATACCGGTGTCTTGGATAAAGCATATATTTTTTTTGTGTTCATTCCAAAAAAACTAGTTTATTATTTTACACATATTTAAAAAAAAAATAAAAAATAAAATTACTAGCTATTGCTACATAATTTTGTCACGTGTGTTTTCTTTTTGTTTTTTATTAAATAGGTTCTTACATGTTTTCACTTTTCAAAGAAACGTTTTTTAAACATGCTTTTTGTTATGATAATGTTAAACAACACTAATTATGAATTTTGGAATCCTGGTCTCTTAAGAAAACAAAACTTATATACTTGTAACAATAAACATTATGTTTTTTTTTTTTAAATTATTTTGAAGTGTCAGTATCGTAATAGTGTTTGTGATATTTTATACTATTTACTTTATGTACGTTTTTATTTATTTATATTTTTTAAAACATGAAGAAAAAAAGTTAATTAGAATTTAATTTGAAACATATGAATATTTTTAACAAATTTTACATTACTTTTTAGTGCCCTGAGGATGGCCAAATAAATGGCAGAAACGTCGGCATAGAAAAAATTTAGATTTAGTGTTTTATTGACCCCTCTCCAACGAACCAACATCAGTAAAAATAAATTGGGTCGAAAAACGTTACATTAAAATTACTTATTAAGCCAGGAACACACTATGTAACTTTTTCATGCATCAAATTTATTTTGAAAAGCTAATAAAAAAGACACAAGTAGCATTTTAATTGAACGTAAGTTAGCGTTAATATCATGTTAGGAGGCCTGCGATAATAACACAAAATGGTGAATATTCAGATGTTTAATAAAAACGACGGTATTGATACCTTCTGAACATAAGAGATTATTTCCCTCAGAAAATATTGATCAATCGATGCGGCTGGCAACTATTGGCAACTATTGTCGCTTTATTTTCCATTCTTTTTTTGTTAGTTTTCTACTAGGATAAGCAATTTAGATATAATTTTTTTTTTCATTAACAAGCTTAGCCACCTATTAACATTCTAAAAGTTCCCATTCCTACCTCCTCGGGAACTCTCATTTCTAACCCCCAAAAAACTAAAAAAGAGTTTTCCTTGGATAACTCCTAAACGGCGACAGACGGTCAAAAGTGACGAATGGGAAAAAAATGTTGCAAATTTAATTCTCCATCAATAAGTAAATAGTGATAGTTTAGCTTAAGAAAAATTGACAAATGACCTAAATTATATCAGAAAAAAAAATCCATCCAATTCTTTTGGTAAATTTCTTAAATGAAAGAGCCAAGGTCTACTACTCTTCCGATACCTACCAATTATGATTTTAAAAAAATCTTATTTTATTAATAGAAGCAGCAAATACAAGCGGAAATTTTATTTAACATAAGATCCAGTGAAAAGCCTTTTTTTATATATGTCAGTAACAGTGGCGTATCACAGAGTTTTGGTACATTTTGAAATTTTCTAGTTAAGAAAATTGGACTACGCCACTGAAAAAATTTAATTTTATTATATAATTTAGGTTATTGTTCATCGATTATAATTTCAAATTAAAAAATGCAATCCCTTGAGTGTTTGAGGCCTTATTTCGTGTGTTATTGAGGTGTGGGTTTCAAGATAAGGAGGTTTTGAATGGGATAGGAAAAATATATTAATTTTGATTAAAGCGAGCGATACGTCAAATATGTACGAAGTAATTTGACAAAGTATCTGTATGCCATATGAATACATCCATTTTACAGGCGTTTAGGTCATAAAAATTTTAAAGAATTTTGTGGGGTGTCTAATCGACCAATCAAAAAAGTACAGTGTTAAACTTGTGGTGAATGCGTGACAACATAAATAAATAACCTTCGTCCACCATAATATAAAGTATTACTAATATTCCTTTACCCATTTATACACCTAAATCCTATATTGGGTGAAAAAAAAGTTTAATTTAGTCAAATAAATATTTGTTTCCCATGGCCCAAATAAATAATTATTTGAACCAAGCAAATATTTTTTTAGGTCAAAATAAATTTCTTTAATTCAAATAAATCTTGTTTGACAGAAATGAACATTTATTTGATTCAAATAAATACTTGTTTGGACCTTGAGAAACAAATATTTATTTGGCTCAATTAAACCTTTTTTCTGTGTACTAGCTGAAGACACCGCAGCTTCGCGAAGGCGAAGCTGCGGTGTCTTCAGCTAGTACAGTTTTTTTCCCTAAGTAACCGTTTTTACAAGGATTAATTTACCTTATTTAATATCCCAAGTTGTTCATTACCCAATAAAACACCTCCTATTTTGTCTAGAAAAATGCCATATTTTGAACCCGTTTTCAGCTCAAAAAATATATTTATGAGAGAACTACGAGGCAAAACAAACATAAGTGAAGGTCACTGATTATGCACGAAAAATATACCAAACAAAAAAAGCAAAACAGCTATATTAATTTATTTACAAACTGGAACTAAAACATTTCATATATACATATCTAAAAGCTCAGTCAAAAAAACTTTCCTTACTCAAAGCCCACTTATTTCAAAGCTGTAGCTTTTATCAGTAGAGGTTGGTGCAAGCCAAGGTGCAAGCAGAGGTAAAAGATCCGAACTCGCTGTTATTTTAAAACTGACATTTCGACAGCGACAGAAATGTAAAAAAAAAACTTGCATTTAAGTTTTTTAATACATTTTATAAATAAAAACACCTTTTAAATAAATACAAAATTAATCTACTTCTTATTTTATTGTTACCCATCTAAATCGTTGTGTGACATCAAGTATTAATTGGAAAATTAATTAACAAGGGTAAGTTTTAATTAGAGTGACATATAGCCCCAATGTTAATTTATTCTACAGAGTGTTTACTATTTAAATCCCGCGGTTTAAATTTTTTAATTTTCTTTTCCTCTAAATTAAAAATTTCTTCTTAAATTCAACAAAAGATTGTGTTAAAATGATTATTTAATAAACAAATTTATTAAAATTCTTCTTATAAATCAAACTATGTCCAAAACTCAAGGAGTTGGCTTAAAATACTTAAAACCAAAAATTTCACTTAAACTTAGGACCGTTCTAAAATAGCCTAAACCTTTTAAGTAAATCCCACCGTAAGAATTTAACTAACAAAATGTTGCATAACGGGCGGAACATAACGGACGGAACACTATTTCCACTCAAAATAGAAACAATATTTAAATTAAAAGAAAAATATCTTGGTAATACTAGCAAGCCTACTTTATTTATTTTTTATACATTTATATTATAAGCTGATATTTTAATACAAAAAACACCCAAATTTCATGTTTTCGGCATTTTTTTGACACAAAGAAACATTTTAAATTACTTTTTTAATAGAAACAGTTTTAGCATCTGGAGGAAAATTAAAAAATACATAAGTGGTGACGAAGAGTAGGTTAATGCCTTCGGTAATTCGTATTTTGTGATATTACCCATGGTGGAGTTTTAGCTGGAATGAGTGATAATACATATACTGGAGAATAAAAAAAATGCAACATCATGTATATGGATATTTATTTGAACAAATATTATTTGTGTGTATACCTTATCTCAAAAGATATATTTGATAAATTTTGTTTCTTCTAATCTTTCCTTTTTTCACAGATTTTGTCTATTAATTTTCAAAAACAACCAACACATAAAATACTTTTTCTGAAAGTTTTAAATCATTTTTCTCGTAGTTTTTGGTCTTTTTAAATTGCTTACAGTTTACTGAAAAAACAAAAATGCCAAGAGTTCGCGATTTCCAACAATTTCATCATTTAAACGACTTCGAGAAAAGACGCATCGTGAGCATGAAACAGGCTGGTTTTGGTTTACGGGAATTTGCAAGAAGGGTTAATGCCAATCCATCAACAGTTTTAAGAGTTTGGAGACGGTTGTCCAATGATGACGTGCGGGTTCTGGACGCCCTAGATTATTACAAGGTCGTGCTTTACGGCATCTCAGACTTCTTGCTCTCAGAAATACGGGACAGTATATGCCAAGTAAGAGATATTCTAGTTGCAGCTACAGGACAAGTGTTTTCAAGGATGGCAGTTAATCGAAGATTGCTTGGTATGGGGCTTACCGTCCGCTTTTGGTGCTACCTGTGACCCCACAACATAAGGCTCGCCGCTTGGAGTGGTTCAGAGCTCTGCAAAACTGGAATGACGAATGGAATACCATAAGCTTCAGCGACGAATCCAGGTTTTGTTTAGGCGGCCATGATGGACGCATGAGGGTTAGGCGATTTCGAGGTGAGATACGAAATGTAGACTTTGCTGTTGAACGTGATACAGCAAGACAGCAAAGTATCATGGTATAGGGTGCTATATGTTTAGGAAGCAGATCACCTCTAGTTCTCATCAACGGCAAACTGACTGCTTGGCGATATATCGATGAAGTGCTGCAGCTACCTACAAACTATCCCAAATGCGATCGTCCAACAAGATAATGCCAGACCGCATATTGCTCGTGAAACAATGGACTTCTTACATGAACTTTGAACATAGAGACTTGTCGCCTATCGAACACGTATGGGATATGATAGGACGCAATCTTAGTCGACTACCACGTCTCCCTGGAAACTTAGATGAACTCTGGCATGCCGTAAGGAGGATTTGAATAAGCGTTCCTTAATATGATATAGACCATCTTATTTTGTCGATGCCCAATAGAACAAATGAGTGCATAAATAACCATGGAGGAGCCACTCATTATTAATTTTTTGACGATTATCATGGAGGAATCTTCTTGGAAATGTAATCAATTACTAAGAGCATCCTAGTGTAATAATATATAAATAAATTACTTTAAAAATATTTGTCCTTTCTGGTGTTGCATTTTTTTTGGTCTCCAGTATGATAAAACTATTTTTTAGTTTTTTTGCGGAACTAAATAAAATCGTTTTACCTAAATAGTAGTTTTAACAACTAGTGGCTAAAATAGTGCTTCTTACAAGCGTTGGTTTAAATAACGAGCGCAGCGAGGTATTTAAGAACGCGAGTAAAAAAAGCACAGTTTAGCTGCGAGTTGCTAACACTATTTTTTTAGTACCTTTATTAAAAAATTCAAGCAAAACAGGAAAATACTTTTAAAAATCTCGAACAAAATACTTTTAAAAATCTCGAACGCAGTACACCATCTTTACACTATAAATCAAGGCTGGTAAATGAAATAAAAATCGTTTTCATAGCGATGTGGCTTTTTACTTGGTGATGTTTATTGTTCAAAAAAGCTATGCTTTAGTTATCTGCAGACATAAAATCATGTTTTTGATGAAGGTATAAAAAAAAAGTTTTTTTTTATTCTACTACATCAAAATCAGTTCACATAAAGAGAGATTAGGAGGATAGTTTTTCATAATAGTGTATTGTCACCGGATCTAAATAAGCATAACAACTTTTAATCAAATAGATAGATACATAGATAGAAATCTGTTTTACTTATTCTCTAAAATTAGGAAATGTGTATTGTGAAATATAAATCTCCAAAAGTTATGAGTTTACAAATATATGGAGAGACTCGTACCTCTTCAACTACTCCTCGCCTAAATATTTTTGGATTCTAAAATTAGGAAACATTAGGTAAGATTTAAATAAAAAACTGCATGTTCGTAGCAGCTTTGGTTCAAAGTTACGAGTTTTTAAGTGTATTAACCCTCTCTTCCCCTCTTACTCCCAATGTACTTTATCCTATAAAAGTAAAAATGTTAAATGGAACTCAAATCTGAAAACTGCATATTTGTAGCGGCTTTAGAAACAATTTTTAGATATTATTATCCTCTTTTACCCCCTTAATCACCCCCTAAACAACCCCCTTATTTTTTTTTTTAAATTAGGAAACTAAGTGAAACTGCATAATCGTAGCAGCTTTTGTTAAAAAATTATAAATTTTGAAATATATGTATCCCCCGTGCAACTTCTTTACCACCCCCCCCCCTACCAACGTAATCTCTAAAGTAGGAAAAATACTTCCCATAAGAAAAAATGAAGAACTACCTAAAATACTGGTTTAACATATTGTACTTCTGGGAAAGTATTTTTCTTTTTACTCAAAAACCGTCCAAGATAAATCCAATATATTATATATTTTTGGAATCAGGAAAAAGGTCAATTCACATTTAAAAAAAAAAACAGGGCATTCTATTTAGAATAAAGAAGTTAATGTCAAAATTTGACAGTTGCGATGACAGCTGCTAATTTGTCAAACAGAAATCGTAGGTGGTCAAACAGGGAACGGAGGTGGCCAACCAGGGGATTGTACAACATGGAAAAGGCGGTTTGAGAGATATTTATCTCAGATGTCCTTATTTACATAATGAGTCCTGAAAGTGAAAACAGAATACTTCAGTTTCTTACAGCGGCATATCAGGAAATAATAGCAAGTTTCGACACCTATTTTTCCCACAGAAAAATTGTAGTGTAGAGTGAGCCAGGTTCAACCGTAGAAAGCAGCAACCAGGCGAGCCAGTTAAATGTTTTATTACAGATTTGCATGTGTTGTCTTAACATTACGAGTTTATTTGCTCAGGTTGCAGCATATGAAAGCTGAAAATTATGCATATCTGTACATTAAACTTTTTTCCAATTACAATATAAGGGTAAGGTATGGGAGGGGAGGTGGAAAATATGACAAGTCACCCTGTACCGTCATATTGGCACTCACAACCTCGTTCAGAACTATTCATGTATAATTTTTTAAATCTTTTTTTAAATTTATATCGACTTATCCAAATGTTTCTTGAGTTAAGCCATGGAATTACCCAAAAAACCTCAGTAATACAGACTGTTGTTTTTGAAAACCAAAGCCAAACCCCCTAGACAGTATTCTGAAATGTTTTGGACAGGAGAGCTCCTATGGGAACATCCTTTTTACATTTTAATTCTTTTGCATGTCTCCATCTGACTTTTTAGTATTAAAGAATACTGGTTCATATGACTATATAACGTATTTTTTCGCCTAATTTTTATGCTTTTTACCTAAGTCTTTCTTCTTATTTCAGATGGCCAAACTTGAAAAATGAGCCAGAAGGCCGATGGTAAGTCTAAATTTCTTTCTGTGAGAAAATTCAACTCCAAAATGTCTGATTGAGGGTTTTTAACAAAGCTTATTTTAAGACTGTTAAAAAATGAAACATACTTTTTTATTTTCGGTCTTTTGTAAAATTTATATTTTAAGACTTAATACATTTTTGGTCTGAAGTAGAAGTAAACATGAATTAATTAAGAGAAAAATAAATCTGTACGCATTATTATTTCAAGTAAATACAAAGAAAACACACAAAACCAACGAGAGAAAACCCCTGGGCAAACAAGCCTTATTAAAGGATTTTCCGTTTGTCCTGTTTGTGTTTTCTTTTTGTTTTTTTTAGCCTTCTTTAGGAACTTACATTCTGCTTATTTAATAAAGCAAAAACAACATATAATGGGAAATTTAAGACCCAATTAAAAAAAATGGCGCCAGCTGGCACTTATAGCCCCACCACATAACTTTTAAAAAATCTCCTGGAATAATAAATACTCATAATTAAGGCCATGGTTTCTCCCCAGGTATTTAAGAAAAGAAAACTGCAACTGGCAACGTCTTTTTCCATAACTTTGCCATGTCGCCCAGGGAAAACTAAACATCAGAAATACCTGAAATTTTGCACGGTTCTTCTTCAAGTGCCATGCTCTCTTCGAACGTTGGCTATCATTAGCGCGATCTGTACCCTGTCCACTGCTTTTCGAAAAAGTGTTGTATTACTAACGCCATACCATTATTTAAGATTTTTAAGCCATGATATTCGTCTACAACCCCTTTTCTGCCTTCAATTTTGCCTTCTATTATCAATTTTAAAAGTTTATATTTGTCATTTCTCAAAATATGGCCAAATTATTTAAGTTTTCGTTGTTTTATCGTAAATAAAACTTCCAGATCTTTATTTATTCTAAGCAAGACATCCACATTAGTTACTCTGTCCATCCAAGATATCCTTAGTATTCTATGATAACAGCACATGTTAAATGCATCTAACTTTTTGCACATGGCCTCAGTCAGTGTCCATGCTTCCATGCCATAATATAAGATACTAAAAACATAACACCGAAGTAAACGAATTCGGCGAGTGGTGCTAAGATCGCGACTATAGAACACTGATTCTATTACACAAACTTGTGTAACAAAACACCCATGTTCTTTTCCTTGGATATGACCATCCATTTTGTTTTTCCAACATTTAAGTTAAACCCGAATTGCGAACTTTTGGCAACAATTTGATTCAACAACTCTTGCAGGCCTTCCAGCGTGTCTGCTATTATGACAGTGTCATCGGCATATCGTAGGTTGTTGATTTTTATGCCGTTTATGGTCAGACCTTTTTCGCAGTTATGAAATGTATTCTCTATTATTTTGTTACTGTAAATATTAAACAACAGCGAAGGCAATATACAACCTTGGCGCACACATCTTATTTGGACCTCTTCGGACAGTTGGCCATTAACCTTTATTTGAGCAGTCTGATTCCAGTATAGATTATCTTTAGATCTCGGTCATCTAGATCAACTTCTTTTAGCGATTCTTTGAGCTTTTCGTGTTAGACTCGATCAAATGCTTTCCCATAATTTATGAAACAGGCATATACTG
The DNA here is from genome assembly GCA_963921995.1 of Oxystoma pomonae. Classification (NCBI taxonomy): domain Eukaryota; kingdom Metazoa; phylum Arthropoda; class Insecta; order Coleoptera; family Brentidae; genus Oxystoma; species Oxystoma pomonae. Next base: position 21,734,392 of record OY998164.1, on the reverse strand, counting down.
GCACTGACACATCCCTAGACCGGTGAACTAAAACTTGAATTCCAAACAGGGACTCTCTTGTCCCGAACCCACCACGAAATCCAAACTGCGTGTCGCCCATAAAAGGTTCGCATTTTCCCTAAATTCATGTATGCATAATCTTTAGAAATATTTTTAACATATGGCTCATTAGGCTGATTAGGCGGTAATCACTACACTTCTTTGCTGAATGTTTCTTAGTTAGTGTAACAAAAGTTGACTCTAACGAGTCATCAGGGATTTTACCGCTGCGATAAATCAAGTTAAAAAGTTTAACCAGCGTATTTACCGAATCTTCGTTTTTTATTAGCTTTAAAACCTCAGTCCATACTTCGTCTCGGTTTTCTGTTTTTAGCTAAAGATATTGCGTGTTGTACTTCCTGTGGTGTTACATCTATGCCTTGGTTTGAGATTTCTTCTGCCTGCTCGGATCGATTATCGGTAAAGAGATGTTCTATTTAGCTACACCATTCTTTTAGTTTTTCTTTAGTATCCGGTATGATTTTGCCTTGATTGTCAACAAGGATTCCAGTTTGTCTTTTATTAAATAATCCGGCTGCTTCCTTTATCCGTTTTTGTAAATTGAAAGTGCCATGTTTAGCATCTAAATCTTCTATTTCTTCACATTGTTGTGTTATCCAGTCTTGTTTTGCTGACCTTATCTTGTTTTTTATTGCTCTATTGATTTCATGGTACTGATCGCTGCCTTTTTTACTGCCTATTTTATCCAGCAACTCCAGGATTTCATCGGTCATGAAAACTTTATTTTTATTTCTTGTTTCATTCTTGCCTAAGAGTGGTGTACTTTCGATTATGCTACTTTAAACCTTTGTCCAGACCATATCTGCATCTTGCTGCTGCTTTGCACGGTTGTTCATTTTAATTTTCTTGACAAAAAGTATCTGAAGGATTTTTCAAAATATTTCAATACTTTTTTTCGATCAAAAAAGCTTGATAACATCTTTCTCGCAGGTTTCAAACCCGATTTTTTTAAAAATTGGAGGATTATCAATAATTTCGTCTGGATTACGTTACTTCTTTTTATAATTCCCTGCCTGAGCGAAAAAAAACTAGTTTCCTTTTTTTCTCAAAGCCTGGGCATGGGTAGCGTATCGGCCTGCCGCACCAAAGGTCTCGGGTTCGAATCCCGGTTAGGTGCATGGATATTTTGTGTTTGTCATTAACTCTGCAGAAATACTTGGCTAAACTGGGCATTGATCCTACTATGGATGGAAATGTCCCAGTACAAAAAAAACCTGGACCAAGATAATCAGGACCGATAAATCTTGCTTTCTAAGCGTTTCTATTTTTTTGAATTTCAGAGAGAAATGCGTATTTTAAATATAAATCGCATTACTGTTCCTCTGCTCGGTTAAGTTTATTTGCCGGATTTACCGGCGCTTCATGGTAACTATGCGTGCAGTGTTGCTAAACCCTATTTCCCTATTAGGGAGTAGGCTATAGTTTCAAACTTCCATTGTCTTTACTTTTTACTTTTTCATAACGTTTCGAATGCTTATGTATCTGCAATCGTCATCAGGTGAATACTAACAAAAAACTAAGACTACCTAAGCTTAGCCTGTGTTCAGTAAACCATAAAACTGACTTCTGTTCAGTGAATCATGACGTTTACACTTGGTTGGTTCCGCTGTTTCGCAAATTGAAATCTGTTACCTCGGAAAAGTGTGAAAAAATACATTCTGTTTCCTCAGGATGAATGCTGGTCCTTTGAATTTCCGCTTTAATAGATGTTCCTCCTTGGCGACGATCTTTGCCTCTGTCCATTCCATATGATGTTGATTTTCCCAGCAATGTTGAGCTATTTTCGATCCAGTTGTGTCCTCCTGTCGAGTTTTGCGTTTGTGTTCTGTAAGGCGACCTTCCATGGGTCGGCTGGTTTCTCCGATGTAGATATCCCCACACTCGCATGGTACCTCATAGATCCAGTTCTTGGTTTCATGGCGTTGTGGTTTAGTTTTTGTCAATTGACTTCTTATTATAGTGGACGTTTGGAAAACAGTCCGAAGGTGGTATTGGTTGCCTATTCTTCTTATCGTTTCTGAGATTCCTTTCAGTATTTACATCTGTCGTCCTTTGTGTTGTTATGGTCTGAAGAATTTTAATGATCGTGTAGTTAGAGAAACCGTTACTTCGCAGATCGATTTTTTTTTACTTTTCTTCCTTTAAAGCTTCTTCTATATTGCAGATGTAAGTGGCTTGATCTGTAAAAGATTTTGCAATTCCCAGTTTTGTTGATGTGGAGTGCTTTGGTTTGAATATTTTGTTCATGTAGCCATAGATTGGATTTCTGCCATGATGTTCGTAAAGCCTCCTCTTCAAAGGATTCCATAAAGATGTGGGCCGCTACCAGCGAAAGTGGAGATCCCATAGGTAGACCATTTTCTATCGAAAATATCTGTCCTTTATCCATCTATAGTGGCATAATGGCATTGATGGGTAGATTGGTTCTGTAAGAGAGGTGGTTGTCCTTGAGTAGCTTCTGTTCAATGATTTGGACTGATTTTTGGTCGTGTTCAAACTTTCGACGTCAAAACAAACAAACTGGTCATCAGGTTGTAAATAGGTCCACTTAAAGTAATCTTAAAAACTAAGGCCTTGACGATATTTGACGTTATAACAGATTTTGTTGAAATCGTTATTCTCCATCTAAATATGAAAATCTTATTAAAAAAATGTCTTCTGGGGTAGGTATTAAAAATCCGTCAAAATAGCAAGTTAGCATCCAGCAAGAGGAGAAAGGAGGGCGCCGAGGAGAAATCGGAATTGCCCTAGGCCACGACACAAAGTAGTTAAAAGTTTTCTAATTAATTAACATGCCATCGACGGTGAATTAATTGTGCGGTATTCCCGCGGTATATTGTCGACCGGAAATTATTGGCTTTTATCAGAGTCTCTATGCTTTATTTAGAAATTGGTTTACAACAAAAAAAAATGTTCTTGTAACCTAGGGGAATAATTTCATCAGAAGAACTTGATTTCAAGCTGCTTAGGGTTTTTTTTTATGTAAATTGAGGTAAACATTTCCGAAAATTTGGTTTTAGTGCTAATGTGTAATGACCGTCCTTTTCCTTCCTTACAAAAGAAAAAGAAAGAGACATATTAAAATTCGGAAATACATAGAATCAAATTGATAAAACCTTAAAACTATTACAGTAAGATTTACTAAGATAGTACCCCCACAGGTCTATATATTTACACCTGTGGGGGGTACTAAATTTTAAAACCAATTTTCAAAAAACACTTACCCATACAGAAAAGACACAAAGTTATTGATTATTTTGTACTGTTATTTGAAAATACCACTGAAAAACTGCTTTTTTTTCTCAAAATAGACCTTATTTTCAAAATGGCAAATGGTGAACACGCCAAAAACTTGGCACATAATAGTTTCATTGTTTGTGTTTGAGGTTATAAAGTTGTTGATTTTTTAGACCACCTCAGGGGGGTGGTTTAAATTTATAGCCCCCAGAAATAATAATAAATATAAATAATTTCCCTAAGTAACCGTTTTTACAAGGATTAATTTACCTAATTTAATATCCCAAGTTGTTCATTACCCAATAAAACACCTCCTATTTGGTTCAGAAAAAAAAACATATTTTGAACCCGTTTTAAGCAAAAAAAATATATTTATGAGGGCACTACGAGGCAAAACAAACATAAATGGAGGTCACTGATTATGCACGAAAAATATACCAAACAAAAAAACCCAAAACAACTATATTAATTTATTTACAAACTAAAAGTCAAAGAAAACATTGAGGTTATCTAAAAGCTCAGTCAAAGAAACTTTCCTTACTCAAAGCCCACTCATTTTAAAGCTGTAGCTTTCATCAGTAGAGGTTGGTGCAGGCCAAGGTGCAAGCAGAGGTAAAAGATTCGAAGCCGCTGTTTGTGATTGAACGCAGCGCTAATATTTTTAAACTAACATTTCGACAGTGACAAAAAATCTTGCATTTAAGTTTTTTAATACATTTCATCTATAAAAACACCTTTTAAATAAATACAAAATTAATCTACTCCTTATTTTATTATTACTCATCTAAATCGTTATGTGACATCAAGTATTAATTGGAAAAATTAATTAACAAGGGTAAGTTTTAATTAGAGTGACATATAGCCCCAATGTTAATTTATTCTACAGAGCGTTTCCTATTTAAACCCCGCGAGGGTTTAAGTTTTCTAATTTTCATTTCTTCTAAATTGAAAATTTCCTCTTAAATCCAACAATAAATTTATTAAAATTCTTCTTATAAATGAAACTATGTCCAGAACTCAAGGAAACAAAATGCTTAAAACCAAAAATTTCACTTAAACTTAGGACCGTTCTAAAATAGACTAAACCTTTTTAGTAAATCCCACCGTTAGCGTTTCTATAAAAACGTGGCGACTTACAAGCATTCTGAATACAATTCTGTGTTGTAGTGTCATTTTCAAAATTTTGTCCCAAATCTTTATTTTTGTATCTTTTCTTGAAGTTTTTTCCGTAACCGTCAGTGAAAAAGCCGAAGCAAATGCTCAATACGTCGACTCGACAAGGATACGGCTGCGAATACCGATATCACTGCTAATTTATGTTCCTAGTAGGTTTGACTTGCTAACCTATTAACAGTCTGACAGTTGGACTATCTTCTTAATAATCTAAGGTTATTATTTAGTTAAAATAGCTGCTAACTTTTCATTAATTGGGTCGTCATTTCCATCGGCCTTGTCGAAATTATAACTTAACTTAAACAAAAGGTAATAAGTTTTCGGTACCTCGAACCGCCATGATCACCCTGGAATTCGCCTCCATTTTGTTTTATGACCATTTTAAAGTTGGCATCAGTATGATCGCACGATAACCGCTAATTAAGCACATGCACCGATATACAGTGTTTTACGAAAGAGTATTGTAATGCGTTATTTAAGCAAAAAAAATCGTACTGCATATAAATTAATACACTGCTAAATGGTAAAGCTTTTTTGATCTATGCTCAAAAACCGCTCTCGGGCGAGCGGAGATCGATCCAAAAAATATTTAAGAACGGATCAGCCTCCCACCGAGATCTACCTCTTCGATTTGTGCCACAAATCTCTGGCGTTCCGCTTTATTTTGCCCTGTCAATCTTGACGAAACATTAGACATAACCTTGTATTTTTAAACGTTTATGACATCTTTTTAAAAAAAATAAACACAAAGTCCAGTGCCAAAAAAGGGCAAAAATAATGAATTTTGTGAAAAAAGTGGTGCCCGAATAAACACACAAAGTGGTAAAGTAAAGCTTTGGGTTGAATTACCGCACTAAACACCCTTTGCATGGACCCCCTAGGGGACTCCACCTAAATAGAGCTTAAACGCATTCGATTTACGATTGGAAATCAAGTGCTCGTATTTGGAAAGGAGGATTTTTTCTTTGGTGGATGGGATCATTCCCCGGGATTGATCCCTTTTCTTGAGGGATCTTTCCTTCTCTTGAGATTCAAGAATTAGACGCCTGATGGTTGCACCCCATCGTCCTCATGCTTTGCCAATTTTTTTAAACTTTAAAGTCTATCTCGAAAAGTGTTCTATGAATTTTTTATCGTGGTCCAGCCACTAAGATATTTTCCCTCATGCCATTTAAACCTCATCAAATATAATTATTACTATTATATAATGATTCTTAAAAATGCGAAATCAATGTAATTGATGTAAGTAACATAATTTTGTATTACCCCATCCCAAAATGCAGACTTTTCAATATGTCAAGATTCAGTTTTCCCCTTGAAAATTTTCCTAAAAATTAACCCTTGCAAGTGGGGCTAAGTTTTTTCCTTTCTTCTAGAAATACCCGAAACCCCCCAAAACTATCGAATTTTGAACACCCTGTACAAGAGATATTGCCGGGCATTGGGATTTATTGCGAGGGATTATCAGGCATTGTTGAATATCGAAATGGCATTGTAGGACATTGTGAAGCATTGTGAGGGCTTTTTGGTGATTTTGGAGGCAAGTAGTGTACAAGAAATTTCCATGTTCTTGGGTAGATAAAAGATGAATTTTGGTGTACAACCTACAGACGTTGCTGGTTTGGTTTGGAGTTGTTTGACGTTGGAGAGGCATTGTGAACCAGCGGGTCACGTGTTTGTGTCTAGCTTAAGACAGTGAGGAATTTTTTGAGATGTTGGTGTACAAAAAACGACCATGTACCACCTACTCCTCGATTTCAAGTGCCATGCAGTGTAAGTTGATTAATGCCAAACAAATGAGTAATTAATACTTGATTAAAAATCTGGGGATTGACTTATAACTTAGCTGAAATATAACAGAACTGATAGTAATTAACGATGGAACGTCAAACAGTAAAACACACGTAAACCTTTGCGGATTTAAGTGAAACCATTAAAAACTTTTAACTAATTATTTACGGCAGTTGGCGATGGTCGGAGTTTTAATGAAGTTTTAAGAAATGACAAGTTTATCGTTAGCGGTGTTGGTACAATTTGAAGATTTAATAACGATTCTATTTTTAATTATTACGCCATCTCCATGTCATTTTGAGGTCACGTAATTGATCAGAAAGTGCAACATAAAAATCGTGAAATGGCAAAAAGAAATCGAAATTAATAAGAAAGTATTTCGGCAGACCGAAAACGGTCAAAACGTAGAACGTACTATTGGTTGGTTGCGGTTTATCCATGGCCAGTGCCTCAGGGTGCTGAAAGTGAGAGAAGGGAAGGGAAGGAAGTGACGAAAAAGTACTAAAATCAAAATTGATAACGAATTTTAAAGGTTTATTCTATCCTTTATGGACGACACGCAGTGTGGATTTCGTGGTGGGTTCGGGACAAGAGAGGCCTTGTTTGGCATTCAAGTCTTAGTTCAGCGGTCTAGGGATGTGTCGGTGCCAGTATATGCATGCCTTATAGATTATAGGAAAGCGTTTGATCGAGTCCAACACAAAAAACTCATAGAATCGCGTCTAGATGACTGAGATCTAAAGGTAATCGCTAATCTATACTGGAATCAGACTGCTCAAATAAAGGTGGATGGGCAACTTTCAGAAATGGTCCAAATAATAAGAGGTGTGCGCCAAGGTTGTATATTGTCTGCGCTGTTGTTTAATATCTACAGTAACAAAATTTTAGAGAATGTACTTCATAACTGTGCAGAGGGTCTGACCATAAACGGCATAAAAATCAACACCCTACGATATGCCGACGACACTGTCGTAACAGCAGACACGCTGGATGGCCTGCAAGAGTTGTTGAATCAAATTGTTGCCAAAGGTTTACAATTCGGGCTTAACTTAAATGTTGGAAAAACTAAATAGATGGTCATGTCCAAGGAAAAGAACATTAGAGGCTTGTTAGAAGTAAATAGTCGCATGCGTGGATTCATACTACAAATACTTGGGTTGCCTCCTCAATGAGAACTGGGACAACATGAAAGAAGTTCGAGCAAGAATTGAACAGGCCAAATCATCTTTTATCAAAATGAAATCAGTGTCGTGTAGTCACGATCTTAATATCACTCTCCGAATTCGTGTGCTTCAGTGTTATGTTTTTAGCATCTTATGGCATGGCAGGGAAGCATGTTATCGTAGAATACCAAGGATACCTTGGATGTACAGAGTAACTAATGTGGATGTTCTGCTTAGAATAAATAAAGATCTTGAAGTTTTATTTACTATCAAAAAACGAAAACTTGGATATTTTGTTTTGAGAAAGAGGTCCTGGTTGTAGACGGATATCATGGCTTAAAAATATTAGACAATGAAAAGCAGTGGACACGTTACAGATCGCGTTGATGATAGTCACCATTCGAAGAGAGCATGGCGCTTGAAGAAGAAGAAGTTGATAAATTCAAAACATTTAAAAAAAAATAAATTACAAATCTTACTAAATATAAAGCAACTCCAAAATTGAAAATTACTTTGCTAATGTAAATAGAAAATAGCTATTTTTCAATTTTTCGTTTTTCGGGTTTTATATTATCCACAAGCTATAGAGCATCTAAAATTTATTAAAGCAACAAACTTATAAAACTGAGCAAACAGCATTTGCTTTATGTTTTCGAATAAAATTCGCATTTTTCTGTAGTTTTCCGTTTACTTAAGTTCATAATTAAATATCTTTAGACCAGTACACTTGAAATCACGGAATATTGCTGCAGTGATTAATAATATAAATAGGTATTTATATGCATGTGAATGAGTTCGTTTTAACTAGGGCTTTTAGATTTTAATTCCAAAGGGTTTACTTGATTTAAGGACGTTTTTAGATGTTGATTTGATCGTTTGTATTATTCGACTATAAAAACTTATGTCGCACTGATGATCCCTAAAAAGGGTGAAACACGTGTTTGCGTCTAGTCTCCAAGTCGCACCCGGTATGTATTCTTGTGGTACTCCGGTGTATTTTGTAAAGTTCGTTTTTTTTGCTATCGATTCGTCATAGTAAGAAGCCCGACTGGTGGATGGACTGTGTCTGAAACCAGTCAGTGGTAGAACTGGTGGAGTACCCCAAAAATCCAATAGTTTTCTATTGATAAGGCTCTCTTTTTTATTTAAAAATTTTATGGTCATAAAATAGATTATAAATGAGTATAAGTAACAAAGTATATTACTAATATATATAATACGGAAAGCGAATATATTAGTGCCGACCTTACCTTAATAGTAGGCAATTTTTTTGAACATCGAAAATAACGAAATACATGAGAAAATGGACTTCACCCGAATTTGATGTAACTTTGATATTTGATAGTACTAATCATGATTTAAGATATATGCAACTTTTATCGAGATTTTATGTCTAGTTCTTGAGATATTGGGGGTCAAAGTTCGAAAAAACGCGTTGCAGTTATAAATTTGCTAATACAAAGGAACTATTTCTCACTTGAACTAGTGACAGGTATAAATGGATTTGTGTTGTTGAAGGATGGTTCATAAACACCAAATAAACAGTACTGCCAAAAAATGATTCGTTCTTATACAGGGTGTGTTCAAAAAAATATAATTTTTTGGATATACATTTGACATTAGTTTAGAAGAAAGAAACCAATCATGCGCCAGGATTCTTCTATCTGCATATATTTTAGATAGTTGAAATAGGATCACTTAATTTTTTGCCCATTCTTTTCACGGTACAATTTTTTGTAGTTTGACTTTTTTTCATCGCATCAAAAACTCGACATCGTTCAGATCCTTGAGCAATTTTGTCCCACTTTCAAAACCTATTCTAAATCTATCATTTGCCATCGTTAGCATGAAAAGTTGGTGACAGAAAGTCTTTGTTTTACTACGAGGTCCATTAAAAAAAAATTGTTAAATTATTAAATATTTACTTTTTTTTCTGTGGTCAGTGAGTGAGTAAGTCACAATGTTTTACTCAAATGATACTATGACAGGTACGTAATATTGACCAACTTTCTGTGTCTGGTTTTTGTATCCTATGGAAAAATAATAATAGGTATGGGGTCAAACCATATCAAGTCAACCAGGCAATAGTTTTGACCATCTCCGATTTTGATGATTTTTGGTACACTTATTCGTCTTATCAAAAAACTCAAAAATCCAAAAAATCAAATTTTTTGGACAAGCGGTTCTTGTTTTATTGATTTTTGAAAATCAAGAAATTGACCAATATGTCCTTGACAGACACTTACAAAAATAGTAATATCTCAAAAACTATTGATCCTATAGAAGCGAGTGATAGCTCATTTTGAAGGGTTTTTGAATACCTTTTTAAAGATGTGTGACACAATATAGTTTGTTTAATTTTTTTTTTCATAATTAAAAAAAAAATTTTTTTTTGAAAAATCTCAAAAACACATTTTTAAATTTTTTTAAAAACAATATTTCTCTTTTTTCAATGTTTTTTTAACATTTTTGGAAAATTTTAGGATGGAGAAATAATGGAGTCATACTTTAAAAAATAATAACATATTTAATACAGGTATTATACAGGTATTAAATATCTTATTATTTTTTTAAAGTATGACTCCATTATTTCTCCATCCTAAAATTTTCCAAAAATGTTAAAAAAACATTGAAAAAAAAAAAAATATTTTTTTGAAAAAAATTAAAAAATGAGTTTTTGAGATTTAAAAAAAAAAAAAAATTTTTAATTAAGAAAAACAAATTAAACAAACTATATTGTGTCACACATCTTTAAAAAGGTCTTTAAAAACCCTTCAAAATGAGCTATCACTCGCTTCTATAGAATCAATAGTTTTTGAGATATTACTATTTTTGTAAGTGTCTGTTAAGGACAAAAATCAATAAAACAAAAACCGCTTATCCAAAAAATTTGATTTTTTGGATTTTTGAGTTTTTTGATAAGACGAATAAGTGTACCAAAAATCATCAAAATCGGAGATGGTCAAAACGAAAAGTGCCTTTTTTTTGGTTGATTTGATGGTTTGACCCGTGGGATAACCAAAATCAGGATTGGCCCTGGATCTTATAGTTATGTGCTACTGACTGACTAAGTCGCTTACAAAACGAGTGTTACTGGCCTTAATTACAAACTAAAAACAATTTCCTTGCTGTTTTATTTTATAATTTATTTATTATTGGACACTGTCCATTTTCTAAAAATTACCAAAAAACTAAATTTTAACAATTTTTTGTAAGATTAAAAAAAATATATATTTGATTAAGAAGGCATCATAGAAGGAAGCAAATAAAAACAGTAACGGTAGACACTTTTCGGATTCGGGTGTTTAAAGTTGCAGATTCCCCCTCCTCCTCCACATCACTATCCTTCTTCTGCCTTTATCCTCCTCACCTTCTGCCCCTCAAACCATTCTGTCCAATTGAAAACCCACTTTGCCTGCTGTTTTCCCGCTTTTTCCCTGTTTTTCTTGCTTTAAATGGTCACAACTTTTTTTCGCGTAAACCGATTTTGATGAAATAAAGCCTATGTCCTGCCCAGAACTCCGAGGAATCCACTAGTGTCCAATCCATCAAAAATCCGTTCAGTTTTGCGCCATGCTGGAACAAACGTACAAACAGACAGGAATTCTAAAAATTGGAATTTTGCTATCTATATGGTTTCGTTAGAAGCAAACAACAAAAATTTTAAAAAATATTCAATGTACAGAAATGGTCTATCTAGAGATTTATGATGTGTGTGTTAAGGGAAGTTCCTATTAAAAACTTCCTGTCGGGGGTTTTTTCAAACCTATAAGAAGATTTTTGGTGATTTTGTTCTAATTTGGCACACTTAGGCATGACTCCGGGGACCACCAAACCAATATAAAAATTTTCGGCTACTGCGTACGTTAGGCGTCGCGACGCCTTAAACTTTTTTTAGGGTCATTTTGACAGCTATATCTCGGTCAAGTAACAACATTTTAAAATTTTGGTTAAACCTCTTAAAAGGCTATGAAATGGCCTTTAATATATAGTATACAAAACATGATATTTTGCATCCGGTTGATTGTATAAAAAAATAATCAATTTTAAATTTAAAAAAAAATGTGTTTTTTTTTCTAAAAATTTACAAAAAAAAAATGTATTCTCTATTTATGAACGGGATTGTGCAAATTCATTTTGAAGTGACTGTAAAAAGGTCCTAGCTATTCGCCTATATCAAAAAAATGCAAATTAATACCACGGAAAAACCACAAAAAAATCTGAAATTTGAGAATGTTCAGAAAATTTACAAAATCTCAATTTTTGGAACCCGCCTGCTTAACTTCAAATTTTTGAATCCACATTCCCTTTACAGATCTGCCAAATATGTTTTTTAAAAGGCTATATAACAAGCCAGAATATTAAATGTAACACGGCACGATGGGCCCCCAATTTTTAATAAAATTAAACAACATACATAATAAAAGCGTTTTGATAAAAACTTCAAAAATAACAAAAATTATGTCACGCTTTATATTTTGTCGTGTGTTTGGAAACTTTTCCAGGGGATTCCTGAAATTTTTACAGCTGCTCGAAGACAATGAAATATCCTTTTAAAAACACCAAACTTGAATCTTGAACGCCTTTAGGATTTTTGTCTGTGAGCTGTCAAACATAGAAGAGTTTTACAAGTCGTCAAATTTCACTTAAATCACCATTGCCTATTTTGTTATTTTATTCAGTTTTGAGCAGGTAAGTATTTTTATCGGTGTGGGTGCACCTAATCGGCAATACGTACATAAAAATAAAATATTTTACTGCCCCCTCTTCACTCGTCTCTCCCATTTGATGGTTCAATCCATAATAATATATGGGAAGGGCCAGAAAATCTTGGAGTGATTTAACTTTATAATTACTTTTTTGTTCCTTAGCCGATTTTTATAAAGTTTGGCATTTTAGGAAGTTAAAAAAACAAAGTTTACTATGTTTGTACAAAAGATGTCAAAGATTCAAGATGGCGGACGTAGTCAAAAATTTTTCCTGTAATTTTTTATTGCCAACATACGAAATCTTATTCCTTTTCACGTCTAACGCGGTAGCACAGATAAAATTCGATTAGATAGTACAAAAGTTGCATTGGCTCAAAATTTTACGTATTTTAACCACCCCAAAATAATGTCTTTTGTCGTTTCCCAAGAACTTTCTTATTTCTTGTCGGATTTTTACAAATTTATATTATTTCTGGAAAGATAAATAACCCGTCAAAACGTCAAATGTCAAAAACCCAAGATAACGGACATAGCATAAAATTACTTTTTTGACCTTCCTGTTGTCTTTTATTGCAAATCTAGAAAAGCATTTCACGTTTAACGAGATATCACTCATGAAATTCGGTTAAGTAGTAGAAAAGTATAAGAATCGTCGTCGTTAAAGTTAGCTTTTTTTTTGGAAAGTAATTTTTGACTAGGTATGTCCGCCATCTTTTTTTGTTTTTGACATTTGACATTTTGACTTGGTTTATTTACCTTTGCAGACAGGATATACCTGTAAAAATCCGATGAGAAGTAAGAAAGTTCTTGGTAAATAAAAAGACATAATTGTTGGTGACAACGTTATACGATATGTTAAGCCAATGCAACTTTTGTACTACTTAACCGAATTTTATGTGTGGTACCTCGAAAAAAGGTTTCAGTTTTTTTTTCCAGACTAAATTTTTGACTACGTTTTTTTTTTCATTTTACAACTTTTGTACAAAAATAGTAAACTTTGTTCTTATAACTTTCTAAAATGCCAGACTTTATAAAATTCGGTTAAGGAACCGAAAAGTAATTAGGAATTTAAATCAGTTCAAGATTTTCTGGCCCTTCCTATATATTATTATGGATAAAACCATCAAATGGGAGAGGCGAGTGAAGAGGGGGCGGTAAAAAATGTTATTTTTATGTACGTATTGCCTATTAGGTGCACCCACACCATTAAAAAATACTTACCTACCAAAACTGAATAAAATAACAAAAGTAGCAATGGTGTTTTAAGTAAAATTGTACGACTTGTAAAAATCATCTATGTTTGACAGCTCACAGACAAAAATCCTGAAGGAGTCCAAGATTCAAATTTGGTGCTTCTAAAAAAATAATTCATTACTTTCAAGCAGTAGTAAAAATTTTAGGAATCCTCTGAAAAAATTTGTAAATACACGACAGAATATAAAGCGTGACAAAATTTTTGTTATTTTTGAAGCAAAAAGCTTTTTTATGTATGTTGTTTAATTTTATTAAAATTTGGGGGCCTTTTAAAAAACATATAGTGGCAGGTCTGTAAAGACAATGTGAATTAAAAATTTGAAGTTAAGCAGCCGCGGTCAAAAAATTGAGATTTTGTAAATTTTCTGAACATGCGTCAATTTCCGATTTTTTTGTGATTTTTCCGTGGCATGAATTTGCATTTTTTTGGTATCGGAGAATAGCTAGGACCTTCTTACAGTCACTTCAAAATGAATTTGCACAATCCCGTTCATAAATAGAGAATAGATTTTTTTAACTAAACTTTTAGAAAAAAAAACATTTTTTTTTAAATCTTCAATTGATTATTTTTTTATGCAATCAACCGGAAGTAAAATATCATGTTTTGCATACTATATTAAAGGACATTTCATAGCCTTTTAAGAGGTTTTATCAAAATTTTAAAATGTTGTCACTTGACCGAGATATAGCTGTCAAAATGACTCTAAGGCCTAAAAAAAGTTTAGGGCGTTGCGACGCCTAACGTACGCCTTCGCCGAAAAAACTAATATTTATTTGATGGTCCTCGAAGTCATACCTCAGTGTGTACCGAATTAAAACAAAATAACCAAAAAATCTTCCAATACATTGGAAAAAAGATATAAAAAAACCCCCGACTATAAATAAAGTCAGGCCGTAATACTATTACGGCCGGCGTTATATCTGATGGTTGCCGTGCACGCGTTTCTGTCAACAGTGTCATAAAAGTACCTGGCTTAAAAAAATCTCCAATAAAGCCCTATTGACATTTTAGATTCTAGTTATTCTCGCTGGGTGCTTATTCTTGAAAGTGAAAGACAGAAATGCTCGCACCTGTTTGGTTGAAATATCATTTGTTTTTCATGTTTCTGTCATTTTTGGCGGTAATAGCACCTCCATTAACCTAACGACCCTACCTCAAGAAAATCAAAATGTAACCACACTATAATTATGTGCTAATTTCGTCCCTAATCCTCTGGTTTCTGAGAAAATCTAAAAAGAAAATAAGGTACCTAGGTTATTTGCTAAGTTAATAACCCCACCAGGAAATATGGCGCCAAACTAAACATATTTGATTTTAAAATTATGTGCTAATTATGTGCTCCACGAATATGTAAGAAAGAAAAAAAATTGTGGGGTGGCTTAATATTAACTTAGCGACCCCACATGTTTAGGTATCATGGAATTTAAAAAACCAGGCAAGTAGAAAATTTTCTGACGAAATTAGCACATAATTTGCAGATAATAATGGTTTTTGAAATTTTTAAATTCCGTGATACCTAAACATGTGGTCGCTAAGTTAATATTAACCTAGCTACCCCACCTTTTTTTTAAAAAAAAAAAAATAATTTAAAATGAAAAATTCGATTTTTTAAATATTCGGAGAGCACATAATTAGCACATAATTTTAACACCAAAAATTTTTAGTTTGGCGCCATATTTCCTGGTGGGGTTGCTAAGTTAATATTAATCTAGCTACCCCATTTTCTTTTTCGATTTTCTCGGAAACCGGAGGAGCAAAAAATTTTTTGATTCGGGACGAAATTAGCACATAGTTAGCACATAGTTATGGCATAACTAAATTTTTATTTTTTTGAGGTGCGGTCGCTAGGTTAATGGAGGTGGTAATGAAATTAGTTGTGCTCTCCTACCTTATACTGGGGAGCAAACTGACGGCAAAATCGCTCAGGAATAATATCATTAGTGCCGAAACAGAGAGAAAAAAGAGACGGCCAATCAGGTGAGCTTTCCCGAAATTAAAGAATACGGGCCCTGCTGTCGTGGTAAATGTAGTAAAATAACTTTCGATTTAATTTATAAATATAAAAAGTTAAAACACTTGTATTAAGTGGGACAAGCCGCGTTAGCTACTTAATACCATCCTTCACAAAAGACGTTAAGACGATGGTCCGTTCAAGCCATAGGGTAAAAGTTCCTAACCTTGCAGATGAGATGTTTGGGCAAAACTAAATCCAACAAGGAGGGAAAACCAATTTAAGATTAAATTGAGCTAGAGTCTATTTTGGAATCTCACCGATCGCGATGTGACCTGGCCAATTGTTTAAAAAAGACAGCCATAAAAACGACAAGACAAGTAGATATTCTACTTTTTTTATTGGCCTAAGAATACAAATTTGTCCATTTCCATTACACAAAAGTAAACAGTTACAATGTACAGTAAGCAACAATAACTACCGATTCCCGTCGACTTTAGAAAACTCACCGGAACGCAATAAATGTATTTTCTGAACAGTCGAGGAAAAGTTTCCTTCTACAGCTCGGCCAGTCGAGTTTCCATTTTTTCATTGTGTTCGTTTTGGTCCACGTACAAAGTGCTTACTTACTTATTGATGCTTTATTAGCCAGATAAATTAAAACATATTTGTATAGGTTCATACAACTATTCTACAACCTACATTATTTACAATAGAAAAGCTGAGCATACAAAACATTGACCTCTTTAAACTGAAAAAGTGAAAATGAGGTTTGACCACAAAAGATTTTTTTTAAGGTTTGTTTTGTATACTTTACAACATACGAAAATTTGACCACCGTTTTTTTCTTCAAAATGGTCGAAAACCATATTGGTTGTTTTTCTGTGTTATAAAAATAAATACTAGAATTTTTTCACACACAGTCACGCAGTTCCAACGCGCAGAAAAAAATAACACTAGCCCATCACAAAAAAAACTTACAACTTTGTTTTTTACGTTTAACTCCTGAACTAGTAAAAATTTAAACATGGTGACTGACTTATATTACTCAATGTCAATGTTCTAAACACCAACCCATTTTTATTTAGTATTTTAAGTGTCAAAAATGACGTTTTATAAATATCCAAGATGGTGGACAATTTTAAAAAGTTGCAATCTTTCACCTCCCATGTAACTTTAAAAAACGTTAAAAATATTTAAATTAGGAAGAAACAGAGTTGTTTGTACTTCAGTGCAAAATGAACTTCCTGAATTTCCATTCATTCGTTTGATTTCTGTGAAATCGGTTTAGTCTCTGTCAAATTATAGCAAAGGTACATCATTTTACTTTAAACAATAACATACAAAATATGTCAAAAATACATCTAGTACAGAGACTCCTTGCATTGTTAAGTCTTTACCGATTTTCGAAAGTGATACATTTTTGTGTCAGTGGCGCACTGAAAAGTTTTAGTGGAGGGGGCGTGAAAAATTGCTATTTTAAAAGTTCTCCACTATCTTGAATTTTTACAAAATGCCATATTTGACACTTGTTCTCCAAAATATGAAATATATTCTTCTCAGTTATGTATTTTTTAATTGGTCTGTTAGTTTTAAAGCAACTGAAAAAGTCTAATTTATTGTGGCCCATCCTATATAAAGTTGTAGTACCCCCTAACCAAAAATAAAGTGGTGTGTCATTTGCCTAAGGGTTCGGCATACCATTCTTAAGGTTGGCAATTTTGATGGTTTAAGACCATTAGGAAAAAAAATAATATATATAAAAGTATTTTCAATCAAATGTGCCCTCACCCCAAGAGGGTTAATTACCCACCGTTAGGGTGGTTTATATGGAGGGCGGAAAATCCAAAGTACGAGTATATAACAGTCTATCCAGCAGTTTCGAAATACAGAGTGGGCTTAAACAAGGAGATGCCCTATCACCACTGCTTTTTAACCTCGTCTTAGAGAAAGCCGTGAGATCAGCCGAAATATAAACCAAACCGCTTACAACTAAAGGTCCCAACTTACTGCTAGCATGCGCAGATGACATTGATCTCATTGGAGACTCCATCGTAATCGTAAAAGATATTTTCAACAAGATCGAAAAAACAACGGGTGAAGTGGGACTAAAATTCAACGAAGGAAAAACGAAATACATGTGTATAAACAGAACGGGGCGAAGAGATAGAATAGGGCAAAACGTATCAATCACCATCCTCAATTTTGAAAGGGTAGAACGTTTCAATAACTGCTGATACCGAGGTTACTGAAGAAATCAAAGGCAGAATTCGTCTGCAAACCGCTGCCTATACGCACTTAATAATCTTATGAAGTCAAAAAACCTAACCAGAACATCAAAAATTAAAATCTATAGAACCATTGTGAGGCCAGTTCTAACATATGGATGCGAAACGTGGACAATGACCAAAGCAAACGAAGAAAAACTCAAAAACTTTTCGGAGCCCACCACGATCACACGACAAATCGGTATCGTGTTAGAACGAATAAGGTCGTAGTTACAATCTGGGGAACTGTTTTTAGCAACACTGTACGGAAAATCAATTTAACTATGTTGACCTGATTTTTTTGCAATGTATAAACAGAACGGGGCGAAGAGATAGAATAGGGCAAAACTTCTCAATCACCATCCTCAATTTTGAAAGGGTAGAACGTTTCAATAACTGCTGATAACGAGGTTACTGAAGAAATCAAAGGCAGAATTCGTCTGCAAACCGCTGCCTATACGCACTTAATAATCTTATGAAGTCAAAAAACCTAACCAGAACATCAAAAATTAAAATCTATAGAACCATTGTGAGGCCAGTTCTAACATATGGATGCGAAACGTGGACAATGACCAAAGCAAACGAAGAAAAACTCAAAAACTTTTCGGAGCCCACCACGATCACACGACAAATCGGTATCGTGTTAGAACGAATAAGGTCGTAGTTACAATCTGGGGAACTGTTTTTAGCAACACTGTACGGAAAATCAATTTAACTATGTTGGCCTGATTTTTTTGCAAAATTTTACGTTGTTTTCCATGGCAACGCGGACACTTTATTTATGTTTATCCACAGTGGGACACCAGAGATTTTTTAGCACCGGGTCAAAAATTTGGGGTTAGGTTATATATTTTGACTTTTCACGTTCTGTGGCGCTAAAGCACATAAGTATTTTATACTTTCGCTTTTTTCGTAAAGTGTGTGTGGTTAGCGCTAAAAAGTTCATAAATGGTATGATGGCATTTCAATAATTGATCTTCCACCGATAACAGCAACCTCGCCGTTCGGCTATACCGACAACAGGTTAACTTAAAAGCATGCAGATTTAAAAATCGGCTACTAGCTCTAGACGAAATAATCGTGTTCTATTTTAAAGAGGAGCGTCAACGACTAGCAAGAGTCTTTCCAACCTCTAAATGAAGCTTTACTGACATGTTTTGTTAGTACTCAAGAATTCGTGTGTTTTTGAAACTGAGGTTCTAAAATCTATCCTTGGCACTCCAAGATTTTAGTAGTACACTTGCAGATAACTATGCCGCAATAATTTAAATTTTAAAAAAATGGTTGAATCCAAATAAAAATATGTGGGGTTATGGGCGCCGAATGTTTCTGTGCGATTTCCTAGTAATCCCAGTGAGCTAGTCAGTTCTCTTGGTTCTTTGATAGACTCGGGATAATGCCCGCGCAGCGCTAGGCCTTTTTCGGCGGGCGACCGCACACGCGAAGTGGTTTCATATTTCTTTTAGAACAATGTCTTTGAAAACACATTTTTGAAAGATAAACATAACCTCGAATGGTTTTCTGTCAGAAAACGTAAAAATACTCTTCTGTCCCACTGTTGACGAAACACCTGCAGTTACCATGGAATCGTATAAATTTTGCGATCTATCGGCCAACACTTGAACTGCGTGTGTCTCCCAAATTCAATGAAGTGTAAACGTTTATGATTGATTGATCGGTTTTCTTTTCCGGAGTGCACAGGCTTTTAGAAAACAGGAAACTTAGTTTTAATTTTCGCTAAAGCAAGGAAATATAAAAAGGAAAAATATAATCCAGAGGAAATTGTGAGTATTTTTTTGTAAATCGGGTTTGTTCTAAACCGCAATTATTTTGAGGCTTTTGGGATAGATGACAGCACCAGAGCTTTTATTTTGAAGAAAAAATAATTGAGAATTTTGAAAAATCCTTCAGATATTTCTGTTAAGCATTTAAAAATGATCACCCCTGCAAAATTTCAGCTAATTCTCATGTTTAGTTTTCCCTGTGCACTCTGGCAAAAGATCAAAAAATTAAAGAACAAGGCGTTGCCAGTTGTACTATTTTTTTACTTAAAATCTGGGGAGAAACTATGTCCTTAAAGTGCAGGAGTTCTACGACGATAGCGATATTGTGCAATAGAATAGGGGCTTCAGGATGAAAGACTTGTAAGTTTGGTGTGGGAGGAGGTTCCAGTAGGAAAAAGACCACTCGAACGTCCGAGAATGCGTTCGAGAGGCAACATTAAATGAGACCTACAGAAAATGACTATATCCCTTTTGACCAGAGATTGATGAAAGACCGTGTCAATTGGAGAAAAGTCGTGCAGTCAGCCAAGACCCACCCAGGGTAGTAGCGCTAGTGAAGAAGAAGAAGGTGGTGTGGCAAGCCCTTGGCCACAATTTTTAGGTTTATTCATCATAATTTATACCACGAACTCTTGCTCTAACAGAGAAATGTTTCAAAATTTATGATTGCCCCCAATTTTTTAAATTTTCTTTTGGGAGCACCTGAATAAGATTTATGCAAAAAAACATATTTACGGAAAAGAAACGACTACAACTAAAAATTAACGTTTTAGCGTCTTTTTTGCCGTTTTTCATAAGGGCCGTTGTCAATAAACTAGGCTTCTTCTAAAGTCAATTTCAAGTAGCCTGTCAACACTATATTGTCGACACTCACAAAATCTTGTTAACACTAAACGCTATACCACTTTTTTTGCTATATTATGCAAAAGGGTGAAATACAGAAGAAAATCAACCCACTGTACAAATCCCTGAAACCTCATTTTAGTATTCGTTCTATTTTGTAAAAATATGTGCAAAGGCAAATTCGAAAAGACAACTTATTGGATTTTTTGTCTGACTATGTTAGTGATGGTTTTTAGCCATTTAGACGATAGACCCTTTAAGAGGTCAAACAAAGCGCCCTTGGAAACATTATATGCGCGACAGACGTGTGTTAAGTGACATTTACTAAGAAACGTGTGATTATGAGGGTATTCAGTTCTTTAATCTAATTTAGTGTACATCCCACGCAGGGTCGCTCCGAAAAATAATACGCTGGAGGTCATGCTGACCAATATTTTGAATTAAGCAACACTTCAGAAATGGCTCGAGATGGAATAACAAACGTCCCTCGCAGGAATAACAAAACTTCCCTTGCAATATTTAAGTGGATTCCGGCCTGCACCCGAGGGTCAGAAGGGATTCCGGCCGGCCCTTGAATCTAAAGGGATTTAGCTAGGCCTACTGCCTCCTTTTCGCTGACCCGTGCGTTTTTTACGAGAAAAAAAGTGATGGGGGTCTTGTGTTTTTACAAGTATGATTAGATTTTCTGATATTCGAGTTATCCAAAATGGTGCAGAGGCTTGTGTAGATTTTTTGATCGTATACATTAAAATAAAGCCTTTAAAACTTTAATCCGTTCCCCTAGATTCTTGATTTACAAGAAAAACAACAAAGCAGGACGCTTTCACGAGTTCCTTCACACTCGTTTGCTGCGTCGTTCTATCGGGATTACCCTACTGCTTTGTACTAGGAGAGACGTTTCAATCGAATTGTGGTTTGAAATTATCTCTGTGTGTCAGACTTCCATTGTTTATATTTTATTTATACACGACGTTTCGAATAGTAAAATCTCTGATCGTCTTCAGGTGCAAAATACAATCTATACTATGGGAAATCACTCAACCGTGAAGTTTAAGAAGTTTGTTCCGCCCAAGGAGAGGCTTTCAAATATTTGGAATTTCAACGCTTGGTTTACTGAAAATACCCTGATTCTGCTCAATAAAGGCAACTTCAAGGAATTTTCGTTTCTTTCAGTGTGACTTCTTGTGCAAAACCTTTGCTTCGGTCCACTTCATTCGGTGTTGTTTTGACCATGCATGTTCGGCGATTCCTGATTTCGTTGTTTCACCTCTTTGGGTATTCGTCTGATATAAAGAACCTATGTTTGGTAATTTTTAAAACCAGAAGAACTCAAAATAACGACTCCTAGTGTTTTATTTAAGAAATCATCAATGTTTCTTAAAGTCGTAGGTACCTCAGAACATATTTTTTACTATAGCAGCTTTGCCTGCGGTTTTTCCCAATGTTTCCCGTTTAGCTGTCAGGGTCACCGTACCATAAAAAAAAAACGACTTCGAAAAAACAAAAACACAAAAGCCCTAACCTCACAAAGATGTAACCTTGAGTCGACCAATGAAAACGTGGAACGTAAAGTGAGATTCATAAACTTGACGTTCGCCGTTGCCGACGCCGGCAGAGATCGTCACAGTCCAACTTTTTCGGTTAGTGCCGTTGCGAAATTCGTAGCAATTTTGTAGCCACCAGCGCTAAACCAATCAAAACGGGTTAAATAACCACGTGATTAATTTTTATATTTTTCTAGCCTCATTTTTTGTGTTTTGTTGTAAATAAAACTGTTTTTCTTTTTATTTTTTTACTAAGACAAAACACTGCGAACGAAAAGCGCGATTTCATAGCAACGGTATGACGGCCACGGCAACGCCGTCGGCGTCAGCAAATGGCAAGTTTATGAATCCCGCTTTAGTCTCTCGTGAAACTTCACGGATCGATAAATTTTCGCGCATGTGCGGAGCTAAGCCAATAAACGGTCTTTTGTTTTGACCGGTCTCTGGTGGTCTACCGAATATGCTCGATTCATCCTCTCTTGAGGACGCCTATGGACTAAAACCCTCCGCTGTAGATTTGGTCGAAATAGCGGAACCATTCTCAAAAATATAACGTCACTATTTCGCCGTTTACTGTTTTGATCTCTTAGGTGCGTTCGTCTTCGTGTTTAGTTTTTAGAATCGTTCTGATCATATCATGTTCCTGGTTCTATTTGTCTACGTCTTGTATCATTTCTTTAAACAGTTTCCCTATGGCCATATTCTCTATCTGTAGATCGTGTCTTGTTGTTTGGCGGTGGTAGTAGGTACCGACATATGTCGTCCGTTTTCCCTATTCGCTTTGTGTATGTCTTGAAAGATCCATGTCCCGTTAGAGCTTGTGTCATATGGCAATCCATTTTTTTGTGTTTGCATTCTATCCATGTTATAATGTCGGGAATAATTCTTTTCGTCCATTTTCCTTTTTCGGTATTTCGGTCCCATCTTGCTTGTCAGGATTCCAGTGTTTTCTCTTTTGCAGCTTCTTTGTTTTCTTCACTGTGTCCATTTTTATCTTCATATACAATTTCTTCGGCAATTAGGTCTATGGGCGGGATTCTCTTAGTAGGGCTTTCCGTTGCACTCTTATCAGCATGTTTTTGTACTTCTTTGTGCGCAGTACTGGACTCGCCAGATGTCACGATTGAATGGATACTGGGACCGTTTATGTTGGGCATAAGTCTTTGTAGTTCAGCGAGCCTTTCAGTTGCCTTTTTAGTGGTTTCTTCTGTATGCTTTCAAAATTTCTGGTTTTCACCGATGTGGATTGCCAGATATCGTACGCTCTTTTGCGGTTTTATGAGGACTCCATTTAGTCGAAACTCAATGTTTTCCCGGTCTCTTTTTCCGCTTAGTATAACGGCTTCGGTTTTTTCTGGTGCTAATTCTAGGTGATTGTTTGTCATCCATTCATTAATAAGTCTTGTTGCCTCGTTTGCTCTTTGTATAAGATGTATCACTGTCTCAGCCCTGACTATTACCATTAGATCATCCGCGTATCGGCGCTAGGGACTTTTAGTCTAAATATGGGGTCATAGTATATATTCCAGAGTAGAGGCCCTAATACCGATCCTTGGGGGATGCCTGCTGATGTTTTAATTTTATTTTGTTCGTTAAGTATGTATTGTTCTTTGAGTAGCTAATTGCGGTATTTATAAGATATTGGGGTATACAATAAGCTGGGTCGAAATTTTTTTTTTCGAATTTTTAAAAGCGCTACCACAGAAAAGTTGTCTAGTACAGAAATAAAAAAAATTGTAAAAAAAAAATTATAATCGGACAAATTTTAACCGGGCCCATGGGCCCTCAAAAAAGCCAAAAAAAAAGTCAACCAAATTTGACGGTGCTATTGAGTAGACTGTTCGTTATCATCCCAATGTTACCCCAAAAAAAAATTATTAAAAACAAAACATTTTTAGCCGGGCCCAAAGTCCCTACCTTATTAGTAGTCTATGCTATAATGCGGAATATTTCAATTATTATTATTCACTTGCCCTCGTATATGCTTGCGTTGTTACTCCTTAAAAGTCATTAACCTTGTGGTCCGTAAAATGAAAAGCAGACATGCGCTAACTGCTGTCGTAATAGCGTACTAGTATTTGTGCTAACGGCGCTTAAGTTTTAAGATTTTAAGTGGGGACTGTAATAAATTTAAACTAGTGACAAAAATTTTTAAGGTGACGCTGAGAATGGCCAAACCGGAAAAATTTTTCGTGTCCTATATTTGGTAGTGCTAAAGACATTTTGTCAGAAGAAAACCAGTTACCAACTTATGAGGATTTGATGAAATGTTATCTACACGTACGATTTGAGTTAAAAGGTGATGGTAGTCAACAACCATCAGGTGCTATAGTTGCAAATATTGTAGCCAGTAAAATATAGCATCTGTGGAAACGAGCTTCTTTGCCAACCTTATCGCGAGAGAGAATAATTAAATGAATTCTTGCATATAATCGTAAGTATCAGAACCTTATTAAACCTATAAAAGAGAAAATTTCAAACTTTTTACAAGCTAAGTTAAATCATTTTCCTACTGATTCAAAAAAAATTTTTGGCACATCAACTTTTAAGTGCACTGACATAGAACGTTGCTCTTGTGCAAAGAATAGAAAGGTACCGAAAGCAGAATGGTCCTTTTTGCAAGATCAAAGATTTTAGCGTAAAATGAAAATAGGAGGAGTCGACAAAATCATAACGAAACAAATTAAAAAACGAGAAGAAAGAAAACTTGGTTTTAATTAGGGTGCGGAAGAGAAACAGCCAGTGCCAAATACAAGCGGTATTTAAAATACAATTAAAGAGAAAGAGCCAATGCCAAGTACGAGCGGTATTCAAAATTCAACTAAACTGCCGCAAATATTTATGGATACCAGCGATAATTCCTCCTCTTCGGATGAAGAATACAAATATCCGGCCTTGGAAAAACAAAGAAGAATCTCGTTACCCAGCACACATCAGCAAATGAGGTGCAGCCTAACTCAAACAGTGAAAATGGCAAACTTGACCGGCACATCTAATAGGGCACCCAATGAGCATTTTTGTCTATATAAAAGTTACAGCAAATAATATAAAACCTTCATAAAATAACCAAAAGTTATATTATTTAGTGTTGGTGATAATTTTATAACTCTAATATATCTCTTAAATGAGTAAAAAAGACTTGAAAAACAACTGTTCAACACCAGCTTATAAAAAGTTATGGTACATAGTAATGGAGAGAAAAGCAACATATAGATTTTATAAAACTTCCTTATGAGCCCTCAAGTATAGAGATTATTATAAAAAGGTTTTACAACTGTTCTAACAACACTACATAACAAATTAAAGGTTTTTATGGATTTAGAAATATAGATTTTCCATCTTTCTTCCCTTTGCTTGTTGGTGTTTAGCAATCTTCTAAAATAAATAAAAATGAAAGAGAGATAAGCTGAAGCAGGAATATGAATATTTATATACTATAGTCAAATAAAAGCTGTTTTTCAAGTCATCCTACTCTGAAAATCAGCTGCGGTCCCATGTGTACTGTATAGTTTTCGAATACACTCACGTAAATTTCATGGGCTCCAAAAATACTTGAGAAAACGAGAAAAAAATATTAATTTAAATATCGGTTTTTTTTTCATACGCGTTTTTTTCTTTCTGGGACAAATATTGAATTTTGTATGTTGTTCTTAACCCTAACAAAGCAATATTTCGATTGAAACACATGTTGAAACCCCATAAATAACGTTTTTATTTAGGCCAAAAACCTATTTTTGTAATCCAAAATGGCGAAAATTTCCGACAATTCTATAAAAAAACAATACAACTATACCACTGTTTACCTCGTCAACACTATTTTATAACCCTTTTAAAAAATGATGCTACTTGGAACAAAGGGCTACAGATGGCGCAGTGTTGAACACTGATGGTCTGTTTCTGCGAGCTTAACATAGTTACCATTGTTCTCTTTTCCTAAATGCATTCCTCGAGAGATCCAGCATATTACACATACCAGGAAAAATACCCGCCTCCACACACTTTAAGCCCGCATAACTATCAGAGGTAACTATCTCAAGAATATAGTTAGATTGCGGGGTCGAAGGTTGTACTGGCGAGTATTTTCCGGGGTGTTCACATTTGCCGCCGACCAGCAGTATCAGCGTATGCGCTCGACGTTTCACGGTGCGTTTTTGCGACCTTAACACGGTTACTATATTGTTCTCTTTTTCTAAAACACGGTTCCCATCTATGCGTTTCTCATTCGTGGGTCCCCCGAATCAAAACACGTATCACGTGGTCTAAGCGAGATTTGCCTATACAAGTTCATGTCGGACCACGTGATAAGTTTTTTGAGTCAGGGTGACTGCGCATGGGAAACGCTGGTGGGAATCGGGTGTAAAATGCATTCGATCCCGATATCTGTCATCGGCAACTATCTCAAAAAGATTTGGATTTCTTATCTCTCTCAGATTGATGTAATTAAAACAAGATAATAATGGTATGGTATCTCGCAAAAACGTGCCTTTTGATGTCGCAAAAACGCTCCTTTTGAGGTCGCAAAAACGCGCCTTTTGATGTCACAAAATTAACCTTCAAAAATCTTGTTTGTTTTGTTTTTATAATTGCCAAAATAAATTAAAATTGTTTTTTTTTGTTCTAAAAACAGTTGTATTATAATCACTATATAAAGAAATTAATAACAAAATTATAGAAAAAACCTTATGCGCAAAAAAGGTTCATGAATGAGTTCATAAGAATATTGCAGACACCAATTTATATAACTATTGTGTGTGAGTTCCCAAGTTTTTATAAGTGTCTATCGAAATATTTTCAATCTTATCTTATATAAATTTGTTGTTGGTTAATTAAGTTTTATAAGTGGGTTGATAGCAACATTTTAAAAACCAATCTATTATATATCTTTAATTGATAGTTACTTACGGTTTTATAGGTGGGTTGACAGAAAGATTTCAAACACCAATTTATATAACTTTTGTCACTGATGACTTATATTTTTATAAATATGTTGGTGGAAACATTGTTAACACCAATTTATATAACATTTGAACCGATGACTTCAATTTTTATAAAGATGTCCGTGGAAATATTGTTAACGCCAGTTTTATGTTACTTTAGGGTACTATCAATTTAGAGCCTTTAATAAAACAAACATACAAACTCAATTCTTGTAGGAAACTTCTAAATACCCTAGGGTATCAATGGAACCCTCTTTATAATAATTATATAAATATCTGTCACCAGAAGTTTCTGAAAATGCTCATTGGGCAGTAGCTAAAATAGTAATTGCTGTTTTGGAAGATTTTAACATTATTTCGAAAGAGGATCAGTCAAACGTAATTGATAAAAGTAAAATACGCCGGGAACTAAGCAAAAACCGAAAAAAGCTTCAAAAGCAACATGAAAACAAGGATGTAAAAGGTTTATATTTCGACGGAAGAAAGGACCAAACAATTTCTATTAAAGAAAATAAAAAGATAATCCAACAAGAAGAACACATTTCAATTTTAAAAGAACCTGGTAACATTTACTTTTCCCATGTGTCTATATAGGGCTCTACTACGGCAGAAAATATAAAGAATGAGCTTCTTCAATGCTTAAAAAAGTATGATACTGATACCAGTAATTTAACCGTGGATGGAAGGGAGGTATCATTGGATTAATAGAAATAAAAGCCCCCTTTAATGGTGCATCTGTTTGCTCCATGACAATGAGCTACTTAAATTATAAATCAGTAAATCAAGCGAAAGGCTGCATAAAAATTAAAAAATGGATATTTCTTTAAATATCCGCTAAGTTGGCGCTCATGAGGTCGGTTAAAAATGTTTTTTTTGTCTAGTTTTTTGTACGGTACTGAGAAGGCCATAAATATTTTATTTTTAAATGACACCGCAAAAATTTTTGAAAAAAAAATTTGGGCCCCTAAAGGGGCCTATGGGCCCGGCTAAAATTTTTCCAAAAAACCCAATTTTATTTAGGAAATCCCAATACGTCAATAGACAACTTTTCCCGGGTAGCGCGTTTATTTTTAAAACTTTTTTAAAAAATCGACGTTTTTCGACCCAACTTAGTATACAAGTGTGACCTGGGTAAGGCATCTATTTAAGCAATATAGGTATATTCGCGCATTTTGTCACAGCTTCTACTTTTCCACAGCGAGTTCTATCGTATTTCCTTTATCAAATCAAGAGCCCCCCTCTAGACTTATTCTGAGGGCCCCTCGGTATAGATCTACATTTTGGTCATTTAACACTATGTTGCTGTGTGTACTAGAACGTGAAAAAATGAACAAAATAGTTAAACAAGCGAAACCGCGGGGAGACTGATAATATGGGACACGAAGTCCAAGCCTAAACAATGCGCTTTGCTGTAATATTACCGAGAATTGGCACCAAAAGGCCCCCGGGTTTCTTTTAACCGAATTAAAAAAAACTACTTTTTTTTTTGTGAAAAAATCTTCTAAGCGTAGCGTAGTTGATTTTTAGATTTTTCGTCTTTGGCATTATTGTTACACATTTTTCGACACATGGGCCATTATAATATCTCACAGTCCGACCTTCGTAGCGCAGTGGGTGGCGTATCTGCCGCACGGAAGGTCTCGGGTTCGAATCCCGGCTAGGTGCATGGATATTTTGTGTTTGTCTTTAACTTTAATCCTAATTAAAAAAAAAACTTGCCAGATAGCTTACCCCGTTTTTTTTAAAACATTCTTCCTACACCATTTTTAAACTACATAAAGAAAGCCGTTCGTCACTAGAAATCAAAAAATTAAACTAAAAAGGAGTCTATAGATTGTAGGAAAAATAAACTTAAATCAAACCAACCCAAATACCTAGAAACCACTTCAGTCGTTCCCAATTTCCCATTATAATGGACTACTTCTTGACGCCGACTTGAAAAAAGTTGTATATTACAATATAAAAATTTAATATTTTATTTTTTACTATAAACATATATGTTCTAATAATAATTAATAAACAAGTTAAGAGTTATTATAAGATTTATTAACAAATAATAAATATGTTTGTTAATTGTTATAATCCCTCTTGGTTAAATTTTGGTATTTTTTTCACTAAAATAAATATTTTAAAAGTTATATATAAATAAATATTAACTAAATATTAAGAAAATTTTTACTGAAATTTTAAGAAAGTTTTCTCTCAGCAAGCAGAAAGCCATTTCTATTATCGTTGGTTGACAAAGGAGTTAACTAAAAAAAGAGTTTGGGAAAAATTACAAAACTTTGTTAAAAGTTACTGACGAATTTATACTAATATATTTATGACTTATAAGAGACTGTCGATAAATGACGTACAAATGACGTACTCACTTTAGGGGGAGGGAGGAGTAGCGCTTGGCGTGATGTTAAAGATTGCTTTATTGTTTTTTTTTTGTATGTAGGTCTTTTTGTGTACTTAACATTGTTTATAATTAAAAAGATTTTTCTATTAAAAATGTTTTGTTTGTACAGGGTGAGCTAAATTCGCTGAGATTTGGGGGTTTTGGGTACTTCTAGGCAAGATAGCCAAAAAATAGTATACATGTCCTGGGTTCGATTTTCAAGACAAGCTTTAATACGAAAACTGCATCTGGATATGTTAAGAGGTTTTTGAGATTCGCGGGCTTTTTGAAAAGTCTGCAATTTGGGATGAGGTGTATAACTTTGTTATTTATGGGAATATTGTTTTCATGTAGAAAACTTTTTTGTAGACATTTTGACAAAGATCTCAACCGTCAAACTGAAATTTCTGAGATATAACCTAAAGTTGGAAACTTTATTTCTTTGATTTTTTAAATCAGTTTAAAATTCCCTATAAAATGATGTATCACACTTTATGCTTTTTTTTTGTATTTTTTTATATTTTTATTTTTTCGATATTTATTTTTTTAATAATTATCCTTTAAACTTTTTTAACGTAATTTTTACTATAAAGTAAAATTAAAAAAATAAAACATAAAGTGTGATACATCATTTTAAAGGAAATTTTATGCCGATTTTAAAAATCAAATAAATAAGGGGTCATTCTATAAGAAAAATACCAACTTTGGTTTATATATCAAAAACTAGATGTGTTAGGAAAAATCCAGTTAGAAGGTTAAGTTCTTTGCTAAAATGTCTTCAAAAAAGCTATTTACATGAAATCAATATTCCTATAAATAACGAAGTTATAGACCCCATCCCAAAATGCACACTATTCAAAATGCCCCCGTAGCTCGGAAACGGTAAGACATATCAAGATGCAGTTTTCGTATTTAAGTTTGCCTCAAAAATCGAGCCCAGGAAATGCATATTATTTTTTGGCTACATATATGATGTAGTCGTATCACCAGACCAAACATCACCTGGTGTGCCGGACCTCATTCATGGATAAGGGTTCGGCACACCACATGAGTGGGGGGCCGAACCCTTATCAATGAATGAGACAGCCCCTAAAAAAGATGGTATTTAACAGAAAATTTCAATGCATGGTTTTTTTGACAGTAAAATCATATTTATTATAAATGAAATAAAATTGTACTATTAATTAACCAAAAGTTACTATTTACTGAATAAGTGAATTTTCAAAAAATTCCATTTTTTTGAAGAATAAAGAATTTTATCTGTGGCGCTATTTGTTAATTTAAAAAAAAAACAAAACATTGCTTCCCTACAAATGTTCTCCAAGTAATGGTTTGATACTGTTCTTTTTATGGCCGAGACTCTGGAAAGCCGGATAATTTATTATCATTGTTTGGTCGGATTTAACGCGGTGGAAATTTTTAGTTATTTAAAATTTCACGGCCTCCAAGCTACGAGTACATACCGAAAACGGTTTAAATTACAATACCCATAAATCCCCGAGCCAAACTTTGAGAACGGGAGGGCAAATTCTTCGTTTTAAACCAACGCAACGTCAATCAGCTAATTTCGTATCCCATAACCATCATCAAAAGCGCACAGGCTAAAAAAACTCTTGACTTGCCATTTTACATGTAACAAATTATTTTATTGTAAAACCAGCTGTTTTCTTCCTTTAAAATTAATTTATACTACTTGAAACAATGATTTGTTTTTCAAGGGTATCGAGGGAAAATCTCGCATGAGACACCCGGTCCAACCGACCAATTCACCAGCCCGGGTAGTCTCGGATTCTTACCGACCTAAACCCCCCGATTTTGGCCCCGACCAGTCTGATGGCTGGCCAAAGTCACTGCATGGATTTTATGAAATTAACTGATGTTTTGTTGTCTCTTTTTATAATTTCCCCAGACAGTTTTTGAAAAATTGATTTTTTTTTGGTCACTAAAATATGTTATCTAGTCGTTTACCTCTGGTAAAACAATAACTGTCAAAAATCGTATACAGGGCCTCTAAGTGGACCCAGTTTCTAGCTCTGTTCAAGTAAAAAACAAAATATTTTGTTTCGACTGTTCAACTTCGTCCACCACAAGGTACAGGATGATTCATCATATTTTCCACCCCCCTTACCTCCCTTAAAAATTAGTAGCTGTTATCGTAACTGTCAAATTTTGACATTAAGTTCTTTATTTTAAATATAATTTAAAAATATATATATATATATATCTTGAGTGTAAATGACGAAAATTCAAACTTGGACGAGCATCCTACAAGGAACGCACAAAGGACCAAAGCGAAAAGAGAAATGATTAAACGATGTTTCGACCTGGGTAACCAGCGTGGGCTCATCAGTGGTTTCACTGGTCACCCTCCACCATTCATCAATAAACATCATCATACACTTTGATTTCCAACTTTGAATCACTCACAAATAGGCATCGTTCCGTACTGGTACTTATCCAAGTTACATGATACGGATTTGTTCTGGCGTGTTAATATTTCCAGTAGGATTATGCTCTTAAGGCAATTAAAACAAAAAAGGAAGTTAAAAAACCTCCAAATCAGGTACTTCAACCGAAAAGAAACTAAAAAAAAACAAAAGATCAAAAGATCTTGGGTGGAAATAACGAAAATTCAAACTTGGATGAGCATCCCACAAGGAACACACGAAGGACCACAGCGAAAAGAGAAACGATTAAACGATGTTTCGCGCTGGGTAACCAGCGTTGGCTCATCAGTGGTTTCACTGGTCACCCTCCACCATACATCATGAAACACTATCATACACTTCGTTCCGTTTTTTGTTGGACTCGAATATAAAGAAAAGTACTTTCACATAAGTACAATGTATTGGACAAGTAAACTAGTACAAGGTGGTTTTTACACACATTACTCTAATAAGAAGGTATTTTTTTCTTTTACTCGAGAACCATTCAAGATAAATTTAGCATGTCATATATTTTTGGAATCAAGAAAAAATGAACATACAATCCACCATACAGTCAATTATTTTGTGTTGAAAGGAAATTAAAATATTTCGAAAACTGTAGCTTTGAAAGATTTGAACCGCGTAACAAAATTTTTGGGTAATATTTAAAAAACCAAAATCTGAAAACCACATATCAATAGCTGCTGTACTTCTAAAGTTACGATTTCTTTTATAAATTTTAACGTTTTTACAAATAACTCGGAAACTAAAGCTCCCACGAATTTGGACTTTATATAACAAAGTTTACAATTTTTTAAAATATTTTATCCTCCTTTTCTCCCCTTCAACCCTCCATAACCCTACCCAAAAGTTAATCAGTTCATGGTCAGCCGATAGAGAGATCGATTAAGGCATTCTTGAGTTATCGTGTATACAGACAGACAACAAACTGACAGACAACTTTTTTTTTTCGTTGATTATGGTGTTTTGGAACCGTAGTAATTCATTTTTGATAAAATTAAGAGAAGTCAAAATTTCACGATTTTAATAGTCCCTCGTACCACATGGTAAACTAAAAATATATAATCGTCGTTGTCATCGTGATAATTAGTTAAGGAAATTGTTGGTGTACAGTGGCGGTCCTAGCCATTTGAAAAGGGGGGGGGGGTGGGGGCAGTTTCCATACGAAAAAAAATCTAGAATAAAAGCATACCTTTTATGAGGAATATATCAATATGTGCAAACAAACCTTAGTAACTACAAACGCGGATTTGGCCTCAAATTTAGGGGGGGGGTACTCAGATTCTAAGTTGTTTATTTGATACATTTTTTTAAAAATGTTTCAATAAGCCGAAAAAAATTTTTGAGTCAAATTAAACTAAAATCGTAAATATCAACGGCAGCATAGCGTCGCCGGCGAAAATTTTTAAGAAAATTGCATTAAAAAATGCCTAAAATTTTTCAGAAAATGAGACTATAAATGCCATTTTTAACACAAAATTAAAATAATACTGTAAATATCAAAGGTGTTATAGCGCCGCAATTTATGCCATACTTTTGATTTTGTAAATGTTTTCGTAAAAAATTTAAATCCAGGGTGACGGTGGGGGTAATTACCCCCCTACTACACTGAAATCCGCGTGTGTAACTACGTATAATTTTTTTAGTTATTAAGAAAACAGAAAACAAACAAACCACAAACAAAACCTAATAGATATATACTTTTGGTATAGAAACTCTATGTAGTTCAATATTCTAAGAACTCTATAATACTTTTCTGTATTTCCAATATCGTGGTTGATTATTCTTTGTCTAAAAAGGACTAAAAAGCTTTTTAAATTGAAACATTACGTTTTATATTGCATATCTCAAATATAAGATTTTTTGGGCAAAACTCGCTCAATGTCAATGTCAATATGTCTGTTGATAAGCAGCAACTAAGCCCGTCAGACGAATTTCCATCATAGTCTTTTTAAGTAATTATCTTTTCAATCTTCTAGAGGCAGGAGAAGCTTTTTTCTGACGAAGCCTTACTTACTGGCAAACACCCAAGAATGTTTTTATCAACGAAAAAATATCGCCACACTTATTCGTTGCCTCCAAAACGTTATCAGGTATAGTTTGATTATTTAAGTTTTTGCCTACTTCTGACCAATATTGTTTCCAAATACTGACTTCTCCCAATAAAAGTTCAAGAATTTGTGTTCTGGATTAATCAAACAGTTTCTAAACGTTTTGAAAACGAGATTATAGTTAATTTTGCCGTTCACGGGCTTCACGTATAAAACTTGGTATGAATATGTTCAGGTCAAAAATACTTGTCTCGTTATTGAACCTTGATTTTATGTCCGAAATGGTTTTAAAAACGAATGGGTAGTGGTTGCGTGCACTTTAAATCTAACGAAAATTGGACTAAGTACAAAAAACTCCTGTTTTGTCGAAATGATTTTGTCTAAAACTTGTTTATAAATGGAAACTATAATACTGATTTGTATCTCCAATATCGTGGTTTTCGCGGTAAGTACGTCATGTGTTTGTTTATTTTTGGTGTGTCCAAAGACTTTAGGGTTACCACCAGCATCTTTGTTGTCTACTTTTTTCTGGAGCAAACGAGGGGGCGATCGCCGCCACTGCCCCCCCCCCCCTTTGGGACCGCCACTGTTGGTGTAGTAATTGGAATCTTGAAAAAAGTGCTTTTTTTATAATTACATTTAGATAACATAGTTTAGTAGAACCCTTGTTATAACAATAAAAGAATTGAATTGAATAGTTAGAACTGATAGATGAGACTTGTAGGAAAGAACGTGTGAAAAGCGTCAGACGAAATCAGTATACTTCTTCCAGGACTAGGTTAAATTCCTTTTCTGTAATTTTTTCCTTTAATTTTAACCTGTTTTTTTCCTCAAGTAACATGCTGGTTCATGCTAAAATTCCTTTTCCTTAACTTTAGTCATTAATGTTGACACTTTTGGATATGGATACTCTTTCAACAAATCTATTAAATGTTTATTATCCATTTCTGTAATATCTGCTTGAAATATTAAAGAAAAAAATTATCAATTTTGAGGTTAAAAAACCGTCAAAAAATATTATTTCACTTTCAAGGTCATTCTTTAAGGCTTAAGGAAAAAGATACAGAAAAGGAACAAGCGCATGAACCACCTAAATACATCACATTTAATAATTTGCTAAAGTAAAAAGTTTCAGCAAGAGTTACAGAAAATAATAGGAATTTAAGCACGAACCAGTGTAACGTTGTTTACGTTTTAAAGCGGTAGGCATCGGTTTCTGTTGGATTAACTACTCCTCTGAGAGATAATCCAACAAGTATCTCGGGCGCCACCCTCTGGATTTATGTGGTAGAGGGCCCACAGCGTCGGGTAGCTTTTAAACAGTGGAGACGGTTAAACCAGGGGTCTAGCTGTCTCGAATCTTAACCTAAGTAACACGAGTAAAACAACCAATTTTCCAACATGGCGGATTTATTATAACTCCTTCTAAGTTAACAGTTCTCTTTATTTAGCATTCAACGGTATACAATAGAAAAGGACGGAAAATATTAGAAATAATCGGTAACTTGCATGTTTCATAACGTTTACGGTAAACCCCGGTATTTGATATTTAATGTTAACGGTAGAAAACTCCTTAATACGGCACCCCCAACATAGCGGAATTTACATATATAGAATTCATAGCAGGTTTAGAGAAATAAGAAATTAGTGTGTCAGACAAAGATACCTTTATAGCACCACTACTCCATAAATCACTCCATATGCTGTTCCACCGTGTGTTAGAGAGAGATGAAAAGAGGAAAAGACAGTCCTAAAGGTATTCCGATCCAGCGATAGCACTGTCTCCCTCTCACTCACTAACCGGTCAGACAGCGCAAGACAAACCCATTAATAGCTTCGCCTGGTGCTAGAGAGAGAGATGTGTTACCCGTATTCCGAGCCAGCGGTAACCCATCTCACCTCTACTTACCATACGGAAAACTACATTTT
The DNA here is from genome assembly GCA_963921995.1 of Oxystoma pomonae. Classification (NCBI taxonomy): domain Eukaryota; kingdom Metazoa; phylum Arthropoda; class Insecta; order Coleoptera; family Brentidae; genus Oxystoma; species Oxystoma pomonae. Next base: position 21,698,868 of record OY998164.1, on the reverse strand, counting down.
ACGGTATGTATAGGAAACCCCGGTATACTGGTCAGGTGCTTACCTATCGGGTTCTGGCAGGTTTTCGGTGCGGACGGTCGGCAGAATGAATGCCCAGGTGGAATAGTTTACGGCGGGCGGTCGGCAGAATGAATGCCATGAAACGCGCTCGACATCGCTTTAAATAGCCTCGCGTATCCCCACCTACCATACTCCCGTCGAGCAGGCTGTGCGCGCAAAGCGGTGGGGTATAGCTCGCTGTCCGTGCAGCATAGCAGGAAAGGGAAACGTGGCGAGTCAAAGCGATGTCTAGAGTCTAAGAATAGAAAATAATAAAACGTCATAGAAATTACAGAAACTATGAGACATGAAGTACCTAAAAAGAAAAGAAAAGCTAAAATAAATAAATAAAATTAGTAACTTCGTTACACCAGTCTTCAGTCTATCGATCACTTCCTACGAAAACCAAAATCAGCATCATGGGGGCTGTAATCGTGTGAAATTATGTAATTACAATCGTTCGTCTGATTTGAATTTGATTGGCCGTCAAGTGATCGATCCTTCTTTCAATAATCAGCTTCAGACTTCTTAGTTGTTTACCTGGCCTCCTGCTGGAGAACGGACGGGACAAAAAAGTCACCCATTACTAGAAAAACCAGCTGTGACTTCTATATGAATAAAATTTTGACTTTATTTTATAATAAATAATTTCCTAAAACCATAGGATATGCAATAAAATAGTTTAAAACAATAAGTTGTAACCAGAGCTTATATAGAACTTTGGGTTGGACGGGACAAGAGAAACCCAAACTTAATTTTAGTAAATTCTTACTTTTGTATATTTCAATTTTTTAGAAAAATGCTTTATCATGGCTTTTCCAAACGAAACAGAAGGCATTGGAATTAAGTGAGAAAGCATGTTCTTAACATTTATGTTAAAAATTATTGTAAATCATGAACCAGTAAAGCTGTTCTTTTGGGTTGGACGGGACAAAAAATACAATAATTGAAAAAATATTATTTGCTTTAGGTCCGAAACTGTTTGTATATTTCGGCTTTTTTACATACCAAGAAAAAGTGTTAGTTAAGTATATTCATTTATTTAGCAAAGCTAATTAATTAAATTATACAATGTCAATGTGATAAATTACAATGTTAAGAATATACACATTACTAGAAAAACAAAAATATAAAATCTTAGTAATAATTTTACATCATACATACATACATATAAAAAATCAGTAAAACTACAGATAATTCTAAAACCCTATTTAACTAGACAAAGCAAGGAAATCACAAAGTGCAAAGTAAATTTATGTAAAGACAGACTAGAATTCAAGATAAACAAAGTAGGTATAAACACTTAATTAAGATATCTAAAAATTGATTTCACTATATATGCTATATTCTGTTAATAAATGTATCTTGAGTTTTTTCTTGAAACAGTTTAATGAGTTGCAATTTTTTATTTCATTTGGCAGACTGTTAAATTCATTAATGCTTTTGAAAAATATTGAATTAGTTGCCATAGTGCTTTTTTGAGGTTGTACGTAAAAGTTATTTTGCTGACGAGTTTCATAATTATGCATCTGATTAGTATATGTCAGTTTATTTTTTAAGTATGAAGGTATTTTGCCAATTTTTGTTTTAAAAATAAATATTAATACTTGGTATTTTGCAAATTCCGAAACTGGAAGCCACTGTAAATGCTTTAGCATACTTAAAAAAAATATTTTGTAATTTTTTGATGTCTTTGCTGTTCATTTTGATTAAACAAATAAATAAGTGTGGAACAATAATTGAAATGAGGTAGAATTAGAGTATTGTAAACTAATACTCTTGACCAGGTGGATAAAGAGCTAGAAACCGTCTTAAATAGTTCAATTTGTAACTAACCATGGAAACCAAAGAATACAATGATCTTTAAATGTTAATTGATTATCCAAAATCACTCCAAGGTATTTAAATTTTTGGACTTCTTTTAGGTCACTATTACCTATATTTATATTATAGTTACCGTCAAAAAATATTTTTTTGTTATTAAAATTTGTAAATAACATAAATTTGGTTTCGTCTTTGTTAATTTTTAACATATTTTTAAAAGCATAAATATGGATTTTGTTAGCAAGCATTATATATCCATAAAATAAGCCATCATCCGCAAAATTGTGCATGTTTAAATTTTCTACTTGTATTGATTCTGGAAGGTCATTTATATAAAGTATGAACAGCAGCGGACCTAAAACGCTTCCTTGAGGTACACCATGATCATTAATTATATCATCTGAGGTAACATTGTTGAGTTTTGTTTTTTGTCTTCTATCTGTTAGATAACTTCTAAACCAATTCAACACTATGCCACCAATCCCAATTCTTTCCAATTTTTCAACTAATTTATCTCGATCAATAGTTTCGAACGACCTTTGTAAATCTAAAAAAACTGCTAATATGATATAACCTTGATCGTATTTGCACTTAAAGTCATCCAAAATAAATTTTTCATATTTGATTAAAGTATTTTTTTGTATCATATTAACCCTATTCAATAAGTCTACTATCAAAAAAAAGCAAAAGACACAATATTTTTTTAAAGATCTATGTACTGCAATTTGGTAGATTTGTAGAGAACAACCCATATCAATGAACATTTTTACGTTTATACTTAAGTTACTAATACGTTCACGTTTCAATAATCGTTGAATGTTTAACCTGCTTCAACCTCAAGTTCATTTCAGAAAGTTTGTTGGTGACCACAGCCAAGGATAGTTTTAGGAAAACAGGACAGTCGTGGCCTGGCACCATCTTGTTTACGATGAAATTCCGAACAAAATATAGCGTCACATTGTTATTCCAATTCATACGGTTCGGGAAGTTGGGCCATATGGATTTTAAGCGGACATGGAAAACTTTGAATCCCAGTCAACTTAATAATGACGGCGTTTAAATAATAAAGGTAACATATTTTAGTTCCGCCATACGTAAATTAGTTTTTGTTCGTCGCCTTTAATTTGTTAGACGACTTTATACGGTATTTATTATTATCAAGATTTACGAAGAGAATTTGTCCAATAATATTTTTCATTTAAAATATCTTTTTCTTGTGTTTTTTACAGTGAATTTTAATTATTCATTTTTTTTAAAACTTGATTATTTTATTATTTTTTATGTTTAAAAATTGATAATTATAATACTAAAATCAGGTATTTCCTTTAAATAATACTTAAAATAAGTAAATTGTATTAAAAAATATTGGTGGTACCAATAATGCCAAAAATGAAACATATAAATTAAATTAAATTAAAATAATAATTATAATTATAAATAAAAAAACTTATCCAGGTCAGTTACTACAGACAGAGTACCGAGGACGGAGGCCGAATTTCCCCTCTGGATAGCAAGGCCAATCTTTTGTATTAGAAAGCCGTGGGCTTTTTTACTCTTTATTTTTGCGCTTATTTTTCTAATAAGATTTTTAGCTGCGTCCAAACGTCTCAACACTAAATAGGACACTGGTTCAAAAGTTGCTCATATTTTTTTTTGTTTTATATGTTCGCCCAGTTCTGCCGCTGAACCCGTTCTAGTGGAAGTCCTACCAATATAGGATTCCGGTATGGTATCACGACAAGTTGCATCCCGTAATAGCGCCCTTACAGCGCTCCATGGGACTAGGGTTATCCCATCCACCCGTTTTCCGTCAGCTCTGCAAACGGCATTCGGCTCCAATATAGACGGAATATTTGCCGATCTTAAAGAGCGCAAGATAATATCGTGGATATGACTGTGTCGAGATAGCCTACCTACATAACTATCTACTTTTTTGCGGTGTGCGCCCCAACAACAGGCATACCAAGTCTTAAACCAATAGAAATACTAAATAATATAATAATAAGCGGAAGGCAATGCCTTTAGCCAGGCATTGCTCTCTTCTTCAGTTGCTTGTGATATGATTTTGTTAAGGAAAACCTGGCACATTCCCCTATTAAAATATTTTTGGTTATTAAAGCATGAAAAATCTGCGATATTTGACAAATTTTGAAAATTCTGTTCTGCCTCCGAAGTGGTTAAATCTTGAACGAGGGTAATATTGTTAGAAAGGATACAAGAAAGAAGGGTAGAGGTGTTTTTAATTGAACTCAAAAAATCTGAAAAACATAAAGCTTTTGATTCTCTAATACCCAGACCACCCATGTTCACTGGTAGGATAGATTGTTGCCATGAAATGTCATTAAAAGTACAGTTAACAATGTTTTCGAAACGTCATTTTAGACCAAAATCAAAATTTTCTGAACATTGTGGCACTCTCCAATATGGAGCACTCCGCAATAAGTAGGTGATGCGCGGTATTGCAAATGAATGCTTTAGGAGAAAAAAAGGCTACATGTGAATTAAATAACAAAAGATTTTTTTGAAAGAGTTTTAAAAATATCAATTTTCTTATTAAAAATGTTTTCTATTTCAAAATTTGAAAAAGGACAAACAAGCAAATTAAGATTTTTCAAATTAATAGTTGTAAATTGACTTGTTATGGATTTGTATTCGGATAAAATTTTGGATTGGATCATGCGATTGTTTGATAAGATAGTAAATTAGGTTTTTTTGTAATTGACGTTTAAGCCTATTTCTGAGCGTTCTTTTGCAATTATCTCAAAATCTTTAAAAACAATTTCTGGGGGACCGGCAATTGTTCCATCATCTAAATCTAATCTAAAAATGAATCGTTTTTATAACATTGGCTTATAAAATTATAAAACTCCGGAATATATTATTTTACTCTTTCAAGAATTGTGTCTCTGTTTATCATGTTAAAAGCATTATAAAAATCAATTTTAATGAAAACCTTTTCTAAATAATTTTGGTGTGTAACATAACTTCTGACTGAGTGACAAATCGCCTCTGCACGACTGCTCGTTGCAAAACCTAATTGAGTGGGGCGGAAAAGTGTTCCTAGATTATCTTAAATTTTTGAATATATTAATTTGGCAGACAATCTTCTTAGAGTCATCCCCACTGCAATTGGGCGTATCCCACTATCTTTTTTATTAAAAGCACAGGGACGCGCCAAAAAAGATTGGAGAAACACACATTGTAATTATGGCTTATAAAGGAAGAGATTGCGGAAAGAATATTTGAGGAAAATGTTCCAATAGAGAAAAGGGAGGTTATAATAAACAGATCGGAATCACTTATCACAGTTGCCAGTGCGAGTCAATGTTTTAGATTTCTAAGGAAATTCTAGCCAAAGAAGTTGACTAAACAAAAACTGACACCTATCCTTACAATTAAAACGAATACAGAACATATTTGAAGACCACAGGGGAAAAACGATCTAAGTCACATCTTAGGGAAAAATGAGTTAACCGACATATCCTATAGTTTTTATAATGCTTTATAACATGAAGCCCTTGAATGTATCGAGAACGTGTTTGTATTATTGCCAATAATAATTTTGTATTCTCTTCGAAACCCTGTTGCTGCCCTGAATATTTTCCTTACTTGCCCCTTCCCCCACCCTCACACATAATGTCAGTAACTACTTTTAATATTTAGTCAATCGGAAAACGGAGCAGAAAATTAATTATTGTTATACATTTTACAGGAACCCTGCCTTTTAAGCTGGACTTGGACCGTTCTTCCACATATTTTTTCGTATTTAGGAAATATTTTGAGATTTTTCTATCTCTGTTTAAGGTGCCTTATTATAACTTTGACAATAGACTTTCAACAAAAAAGAACCCCGCACGAAATACATTGAAAAATGATTTCGGTGAAATTTGACGAAATTTTAGTACGTTATGAGATGAGAAAAATGGGTAAATAAAAATTGATTTCTATGACTAGTTCCAGAGATATAGACGGTCAAAGTTTAAAAAAAACGTCGTTTCGGGGTATATTGGGTACGCTCAAAAAGGCATTTCCTGACCGAAATAAAATAAGTGATCGACGAATATGGGTTACCGAGGAACCACACATGAACTTTCTTATTATTTTGTTGATAAAACGTTAACAGGTTGTATACAGGGGCTAGTCAAAAAAATCATTTTTTGACACATTTTTATTTTCCTCTATACAAAAATGAAAAAATTATTTTTGAGCAAACATTAATGTTTTAGTATTTTCTAGACAAACTGAACAAGTTTTTCTTCCCAGTAACAGTTACTTTGTCTTACATGATTTTTTCAATTTTTTGACTATAAAAACTTGACAAAAATTATTTCCTACTACGAAATAATTATTTTGCAACTTAAAAATCTAAATATTATTTCGCATTCGGTTAAAGTGATAATTAAATAAACTTGAAATAAAATAGATTTTATTTTCTTATTTTTTTCCTTCCTACGAGGTACATGCAAAAACTTCTATATCATTAATTTTTATAGAAAAGTAGTAAATATTTAATTTCTTTACAACTGATCGAGGGATTTTCGTTTAATTTTGCGTACGCCTTTATCATACTTTCATCTAATACAGGGTGCAATTTTATCACTTTATGTTTTACATCTAGGATGATGATTTTTTAAAGGTTTCTCAGGGCTGAATTATCAAACAAACAATAAATTACCATAAATTATGATTATGTGTAATTGCTCTCATTTATACCTACACAGGTGAGTGACTCAAAGTTGGAAATCAAAGTGTATGATGGTGTTTAATGATGTATGGGGGGGGTGACCAGTGGAACCAGTGACGAGGTCACGCTGGTTACCCAGAGCCAAACATCGTTTAATCATTTCTCTTTTCGCTTTGGTTCTTTGTGTGTTACTTGTGGGATGCTCATCCAGGTTTGAATTTTCGTTATTTCCACCCAAGATCTTTTGATCTTTTATTTTTAGATTCTTTTCGGTTGATGTAACTGATTTTCAGGTTTTTTTACCTTCCTTTTTGATTTTTATTGCCTTAGGAGCATAATACTATTGGAAATATTAACACGCCAGGACGAATCCGTATCAGGAAACTTGGATAAGTACCAGGGCGGAACGATGCCTATTTGTGAATGATTCAAAGTTGGAAATCAAAGTGTATGATGTTGTTTATTGATGTATGGGGAGGGTGACCAGTGGAACCACTGACGAGCTCACGCTGGTTACCCATAGAGAAACATCGTTTAATCATTTCTCTTTTCGCTTTGATTCTTTGTGTGTTCCTTGTGGGATGCTCATCCAGGTTTGAATTTTCGTTATTTCCACCCAAGATCTTTTGATCTTTTGTTTTTAGATTCTTTTCGGTTGATGTAACTGATTTGGAGGTTTTTTAACTTCTTTTGTGATTTTTAATTGCCGTAGGAGCATAATCCTATTGGAAATATTAACATGCCAGGACGAATCCGTATCAGGTAACTTCGATAAGTACCAGTGCGGAACGATGACTATTTGTGAGTGATTGAAAGTTGGAAATCAAAGTTTATGATGGTGTTTAATGACGTATGGGGAGGGTGACTAGTGGAACCACCGACGATCTCACGCTGGTTACCCATAGAGAAACATCGTTTAATCATTTCTCTTTTCGCTTTGATTCTTTGTGTGTTCCTTGTGGGATGCTCATCCAGGTTTGAATTTTCGTTATTTCCACCCAAGATCTTTTGATCTTTTGTTTTTAGATTCTTTTCGGTTGATGTAACTGATTTGGAGGTTTTTTAACTTCTTTTGTGATTTTTAATTGCCGTAGGAGCATAATCCTATTGGAAATATTAACACGCCAGGACGAATCCGTATCAGGTAACTTCGATAAGTACCAGTGCGGAACGATGACTATTTGTGAGTGATTGAAAGTTGGAAATCAAAGTTTATGATGGTGTTTAATGACGTATGGGGAGGGTGACTAGTGGAACCACCGACGATCTCACGCTGGTTACCCAGAGCGAAACATGGTTTAATAATTTCTCTTTTCGCTTTGGTTCTTTGTGTGTTCCTTGTGGGATGCTCATCCAGGTTTGAATTTTCGTTATTTCCACCCAAGATCTTTTGATCTTTTGTTTTTAAAACAATGTTTATTATAAACCACAAAGTGCAAAGTGAAATTCGAAAATTTTATTAATAAGTGAACAATAAAAAAATAATATCATTAGCAAACAAAGAACAAACCGAAATTCAATAAGTAAGCAGCAGTAATTAAAAAAAATATATAATTTAGTGCCCCGGGAGTTTCATTTAAAATAACAAACTTGGTGTTAAAATTTGACATTTCCAATAACATTTAGCTATTTTAGACAGGTAACTCTTGAAGCATGCAAACAGTTATACAAGTTTTGCTTTTATATTGATATTTTTTATCTATTTCAAATTTTTGACTTGCTTTATTTTTCTTTATTTTATGTTGCGAGTTCTTTACGAGGATTGACCTTTGTTAGTAAAACTGATTAGAGCAAAAAGAAACTATACGGATCCATTGGGAATTTTTGGCGTTCATTGGTAATCGCTTTGCAAAAAGGCAAGGAAGCAATCTCTACAGAATAACAGCTCTAGGTTTAATCGCTTGAATCGTTAAAGTTTTTATCCACGGCCACTTAATAATATATATATTATGTACCTAGGTACACTTATTTTTTAGTTTTGAAGAAGAAAAAAAACCAAACGAAACAAACTGTGTTGGGGTGTGTTCAATCTACCAAAATCGCAAGGGCATGCGTAAGGCATTAGGTCTTTCAAATGCCTTCATAAAGGTGTTAAAATTTTTAAAGTGTAGCGATTAGTTCTCGGGATATTCATTTCATTTTTTTCTTCTAGGATACATTCCTACGAGAGGGGAAATTTACCTATACAATTTGAGTTTATCTATCTATCTACCTATCTATAGAGTTTCGCAATTTTTGACACGATTTTAAAGACATTCAAGAGACCTTTATGGCAAGGTGTCACTCGACCCGCTTTTCCTAAAAAGTATCCCCTCGAATATAAAATCGACGTGTATGAGGATGTTTTTTAAATCAGACTCTAAATACGTTAAAAGGTGTTTCGTTATCGTTGGGACACAATGTGTATATGTCAGTTTTAGACGAATGAATTTATTGGAAAGCCAGTGAAACAAATTACAGTTTACAACTTAAGCTTCACCGTACTTTAAACTTTAACAACCTTAAATATCGATTTGCGTTTTGTTATTGCACCCTGTATATATTTTCTGTAAGAATTTAACAATTTAACAGTCCTGTTATTCATAAACAGACTTTACTTTTAAAAAACGCTAAGAAAATATCAAAGATATGTGCCATTTCATGAGCACCTACTTTGCACATGATTTTTGAAAGTGAAATAACAGAATTATAAAAACTGACGTTTTGCACAAATAACAGAATTATAAAAACTGATGGTATGCACAAATCCAATAACAATGCGTTGGCTTTTTTTTAAACTTAATCCGTATGCAAAGCCTGGGACACTAAAACATACGAGTGGTTCGGCCTGTAGTAGGTTCAGTGGTACTCTGTTAGTTGAGACCGTTCATAAAAATCGTTCAAGAATTGCCAAAGATGCGTGTCATTTTTATCCTACTGTCCTCAAACATTGACTTGTTTGTGTATAAGTAGTCCACATTATAACTTCTGCGCAAGAATTGAGTGAAAATAAGATTGCGCGGAGAAGCTAAGAGGTTTTTTTTATTAGACAAACAAAAAAATTAATAGAAGTTAGTGGCAGAAGTTCTGGTGTGGACTAGACATGAAGGATACATGTTGTTACTAAAGAGAACTGAATGGTTAAGAAGTTATCAAGGTTCGACTTTAAATATAACCCTTAACCAATCCCACTCACTCTACTTTCACTATATTGCACCTTATATTACTTTTTGGGATGTCTAAATTTAAACTGGCATTGAGGGAGGTTATATTCTGAATAGACGGTCCATCGCTAATATTTTACAAGGCGTGGCAGCATAGCAAGGTTTGACCGCGCGTGAATCACTTGAACTGGAGGCAGTCGAGTCGCGAGCATGTAGTTTTACGCATTTATTGGGAACATTAAAAGAAATAGTCTCGGTTGAAAATTGTATATAAAGATATATATGTATGTTTACTACACTGTAAGTATATGGATTAGTGTCTTATTGGACCTTAAATATAAAAACGTTTTTTAACCGTATGGTTGTTACCAAAGAATCCGTCTACACCCCCATTTGCGGATAGATGGGTCAACAACAATAAAATATCTGTAGTTATTACCTCACCGGAATTCATTAAAGAAAAAAAAGTGGCAGAATTCAAGAAAAAAGCTGAAGCCAATTTGGCAACATAAGCGCTAACAATAAAAAAAATTTAAAGAAGAATCATTCCACATAATTAGATTTAAGTGCCGAAAATTTTAGCAATTTAGAAAATGAGTGTGTTATTTATTTAAGTCTTCTTTAATTCGTAAATACCAAAATTTAGTTATTTTATGTTCCAATTTTCAAATCCGTACTTTGATTAATAAAGAAACATCTTCACTTTAATAAATAGTGGTACATCTCTCCTCCCTTCACCTCACTTTAAATTCCGGAGATAAAGTTTTGGTCCCTTTGAATTCTACCGATAAAGTTGATTGTCTGGACAATCGCAATAGCACTGTCCGATTTTCCCCATTGCAACCCCTGAAGTAGCATGGAATAATAAACATATTGTGAATTTTATGATTTAAATTACAAATCCTATAAAGATAGTTTTCATGTGGCTCCGATTTCTTTCATTTGTTGTAAATATACCGTTGTGGTACTGGGGCGTACCGAGCTGGTATTCGTTTTTCATTTGATTGCACTACTCAAGTTTTGCCATTTCATTTAAGATGATTGGAGTTTATGTTGTACTGTATCCTGGTTCAAAATGTTCAGTTATTTAAAAAAATAATATTTAATCTGTGTGTGACGATGACGATGAATAGCTATTTACTAATTATTAGAAATACGTACTTGGATATCTGGTACAATCTTTTGTTTTGATATGATTTTACACAAGAAATAACATTGCAATGCAATTTTGTGACGGCACCAGGTCAATTTCATTTTTTTCTCTGTGCATCTAAAGGATAACGCTATTAAAAGACATATTTTTTATGGGGCAAGTTCGTGAATCCTCCGGTGAGTGGATTTACCGGTGCCCACAATACAGCTCATAAATATTTGGGGTATTAAACAAAAACATATAGAATTTTATCAAAAGTTTTACTCGCATTTGGATGGATATATGGAGGGGGCTTAAATGATGCGACTAGAGGAATAGAAGTGTCCCTGACAGCAATATCGGGACCAGCCTAGTTAGCTGTCTGGTTTTTCTCTCTTCGACCTCTAACTTTCTAGATCCTTGTGTTTTTAAACATCTTGTTGTCCTGTCTGCGGTAGCATAGGTTTTCATAAAAAGTTTTACTCGCATTTAAAAGGATATATAGAGGGAGGGTGCTTCACCTGATTTTACTAGGGGGAGTAGAAGTGTATCTGATAGCAATATCGGGGCAAGCCTAGTTGGGTTTTTGGTTTATAAAGCTGCGTGGTTTTTATTTTGTCGACCTTTAATAGTTCCTTGCTTTTTTGAACCTCTCGTTCTCCTATCTGCGGTGGTTGTTTAACACGGAGGTTTCTATCAAAGATTTTACTCGCATTTATGGGCGTTTGTTAAACTAATTTGGGATTATAAGGGAAGGACAAATGTGAAGTGATCAATCCCGTTGATGCAATTTTGGACACATTTATTTTGGTAAAAATAATGTCCATTTTCAAAAAGTAGATTTAATGCGTTTTGCTTGATCGCTCTATTGAAAGAAGAAGATAAATTGAAATTCATAGTTCCGGGAAATTTAAGTTAAAAATTTGGATGTTGGTTTATAGAAATCATTTTTGCGAAATGTGTCGCGAATCTGTTTATTAATTTTGTTCATCTCTTTGTGATCAAACAACATTTTTTGATGAAACTCCCTATATTTAGTTCACTGACAGAGAAGGTTGAATTGAAAGCATTTAAACTGACATAAAAGTCTGATTTATGCCCAACCGTTCGGCAATTGACGTTTTTATTACCTTTTTAACCGAGAAGACCGAGTGTCACGGTAGGATCGAGAACAAAACTTTTTCGACTTTATAATCCGCGTTTAGTTTTAAAAAGGTCTTTTCGTTCATTCACCAAATTATGCTTTTAGAACTTTATTAAAAAACAAATTCTTCTCCTTTGGATCGATCCAAAAATTATTTTGGTACAGCACTGTTATATTCGTTAGTGTATTTTTTTATACGAATCATTATCACAGGCTATTTTGGTGCCGACGATTTTTTAACTGTTCCTGGGTAATTTTTGGGTAGAGAATCCGAAATAGCCATCAGATTTTTTTCTATCAGATCTAGTTTTTAAAATAGGATTTATTTACTTTTTTTAACCTCTGTATATATTTTACGTTATAACTATAACTATTGCCAGTAACAAAAAAAACACATATAATTAAATATTTATTATAAAAAGTAGCCTAACATACATTCATACTCATATTAGTCACTATTATCTACAAATTTTCTTTTATACGACTTTCTAGCATGGAGTTTACTGGTGTAGTCTCGCTGAGGGCCCCAATGTTAGTCGGCCATCATGTGGCTATCCCATTGACCTTGACATCGATCTTCCATAGTTTTAATATCCCGATGGAATCTTTCTCCCTGTTCTTCACTACAGTCACCTAAATTTTCTGGAAAGCGATCTAGGTGGCTGTGGAGGTAGTGACCTTTTATACTCATGTTACAACCGGGAATATGAAAATTTAAAAGCATAGTTTCCACTAATTCTATGTAATTGTCTGCTTTGTGATTTCCAAGAAAGTTTTTAACTACTTGAACAAATGAACCCCAAGCATTAGATTCAGTCTCATTCATTGATGTGGTGAACTGTGGATCTTTAATACGTTGCCTTATTTGAGGACCATCAAACAGGAGAAATTTCACCATTTTCAAATCAACACAAATTGTCCACTGATGTTCTTCGTATTTAATTTGTTTCAAAACTTGTGCTATTGTTTTATACTCCTCTTTCATGGTAGTAGAATGTCCAATAGGAATTGAGGCATATTTGTTACCATTATGTAAAAAGACACATTTAAAACTAGGTTTTGAACTGTCAATTAAAAGGCGCCAATCGTCTGAATTGTATTCTGGCAAACCCATTTTTTCTAAGAGTCCTTTTATATCGTTACAGAATACCAGCTTATTTTCCTGAGTGAAAAAAAGGCAGCAGATTCTTTTCTCTCTTACGTTAAAATGTAACATTAGTGCCTGGATAAAGAAGGTTCTTTTCTTTTAATCTGGATGCAAGTAATTCAGCACACTCCTTTGAGAGGTATAGGTCTCTCACGAGATCATTCAGTTCTTGTTGATTAAAACACTGAGGAGTTGTTAAATCTGCTTCAAATTCACTGTCGTTTTTTGATTGCATTTGAAGTTCATCAGACGTTGATGTTTCTGTATCTTCCGGGATTTCAGGAAGACTGCTGAAGGTTGGAATGGGTATTTCCTTAGATTGCGGTACTGGTCTTCTTGCAGAATCTAGATCAGAATATGTCCATTTATGTCGATTATTCCTATTTATGCCTTTAATATTAACGATACAAAAATAGCAGTTATCATAATGGTTACATGGTTCCCTCCAAACCATTGTTTCACCAAATTCCAGGCACTTTCTGTTTCCAATTGTCCACTGTCGCAAATGTTTTACATATGTTTTACACATCATATGTGGAGGCCAAGATTTATCTTGATAAGACCTTTTCGCAAATTCAGAAATAGTTTTTCTACTTTCTTTCAAAATGTATTCGCCACATACATAACAAAAAACATCTTAATGGTTTACACAGATACGCTTGATTGTGGATGCCATTGTTTTAGTTTTAACAATATAAGACGACGAAAATGAATTAGTCGGGGTTGAGCAGGTATGGGGAGATCGGATCATAGGGAATTCCAATTATAAATAGGTAATAAAATTAATAGGATTAAGTAATGCGGGTTAACCAGGTCTAGGAATATTGGTTTACGGACAATTTCAGGTATATTTGGCTAATTAGATCTTAGTTTTGAATACCAAATTTCTATTTTGAATTTTAAAGAGATGTTGATTTATTTATTTTTGCCTTTTATTAGAACTAAATTCAATTAATCTCTGGGCCACTTTCTCACTTTGGCTTAACCTAAGTTTAAGGATAAGTTATATCTTAGACTTAAGTCCTAATTAGCTTGCAGAGGTTAGAAAAAGTTGGAATTTGACTCAGCCAACCACAGAAAATAGTTGAAATATAGGTATTGCTCCTTTGGAGGCGGTTTATCTATGGATTTTGCCACCTATTATTGTCGCCATTTGTTTGTTCAGAGCCTGGTGATGCTAACATATCATTTGTACACTTACCTTCTCAAATTACTCTTAAAGGTATTATACAATTCAAAATACGTATTAGGTAGTTATTCCACTTCGTTTTTCGCCCTTGCACAAAACAATAACCTTTTGAGAGTTCTATATGTCGACTTTAAACTTAAAACCATCTGGTAAATAATAAACATAATACAAGTTATACAACAACCTTTTAAACAAGGATGAAAACAATTTACTTTAGTTTTTCGACGTAAAAAATGAAAAATGTATATAAAAATGGGTGTTTTTGCAACTTAAGTCTTCAAATTCGAGCTCTTAAGTGTAAGGGCCAAAAACGTACTTAAGTATCAATTTGACATAACCTGCAATCACTTAAGCCTAAGTTGCAATTTTTGACAGTCCTTGCAAGCAAATCAGTTCCTAGATCTCAGGCACCAAAATTTTTTTTTTATTTTGTTGACCTGTGAATTATCAAGCGAAAGTCAGATGCAAACAACTCGTTTAAGAGAAGCCGTTTTCTTGCCCATAACAAGTAGAAGGAATTTGTACGAACGGTCTCTAAAAACACTAGAAACGACAGAGTAGTTAGACGTAAAAACTAAAGCAAGATTCGTGTGGATAAATTTAAAAGCCTTCCTTCACTGATAGAATGATTTCTTTGTCACAAACAAAGGTATTTTTGAAAATGCCTAAACGAATTTTTCTTTTTCAGGACGAAAAAAATCAAAATTTGTGCCAAATTGATGCAATTCAGGATAAAAAAATATTGTTTGCATATTGGGTAGCTGTTAGTTTTTATTTCGATCTGTCGTGATAAATGTTGTCAGGACCTTAGGCACTACGCCTTCTATATATCTATTAGTCTATTTTCTCTAAAAAATAAGAAGTCAGAAAAAGGAGAGAAAGCAATAAAAAACACCAGGGCCTAGTCAGGAAACAACGGAAGTAAAGCAATGGGACGATGCAATATTTTTGGTAACCTATCACCACTTGCTTAGTTGATATCGTAGTTTTATTGAAACTTTTTCACTTATATAAATAACTTTCGATACCGAAAAAAACCGCGGAAATTTTGCAGAACACTTTCAGAAGTGCGCCATCGCATTCCCAGCGAGTATAATTAAGAAAGCAGAACAGATTACTAACTACTTGTGTTTTTTATTGGGAGCACGAGACGGCAGTACTAGTAGTTATAGTAGTTAGAAAAGGGGCTGTGTGCATTCTGGGCCCTTTCTACCTTACTACGCATAAACCTCCACCTGCACTACCTGTCAGTCTGTCGTGTGACTCGGTTGGGACCTGTTAGCATTCTTGTCATTAGACCGATGTCCTTTCGCATTTAATAAATTATTTAGTTTCTCTTCTTCTGGTGGAAGCCATTGCGTCGTTTTTCTATTTACGGCGTCGCCTGTAGCTACCATTTGGGAGTAAGTAGAAGTGGGCCTACGTTCTGGGTAACAGCCACGTTCCGAATAAGCTCATCCGTATCACTTCTTCTAAGGATTTAAGTGCCTGAACACATTCTTCCATTGATAAACTTTGGCACCTTTGAGGTCGCTTGGCCGTTGGAACATGTGTATACGTGCTTCTATTGTGGTATATACCTCTGCGTAGAAGCTTACTCTTCGAGCAGTCCGGTAGCTCCTGATGGTCTTCTACGTAAACACTCGCTTCTGTTGTCTGCTTTTCCGACAGTTTAGATCCGTCTGTGTTGCAGATTATTTAAACCACTTACTCAGGGTAACTTATAGTTTTGTGTAAATAGGTGCACTGGAGTTAAGGTAAACTTTAAGCACATAAAGGGTAGTGGTGTTTAATGCTACTCTGCAGGTCTTTTACGTAAACACTCGCTTCTCTTGTTTGCTTTTCCTACAGTTTAGCGTACATTTTAAACTGCTCTGCTCTGCTCTGGTGGTCTGTCGAATGTGCCCGATTCATCCTCTCTTGAGGCCGCCTGTGAACTAAACCCCTCCGCTGTATATTTGGTTGAAATAGCGGAACCATTCTTAGGAATATAACGTCACTATATTGCCGTTCATTACTTTTGTCTCTTAGTTGCGTTCGTCTTCGTTTTAATTTTTAGAATCGTTCTTATCATATCATGTCCCTGGTTCCATTTATCTATGTATTGTATCATTTCTTTAAAGAGGTTCTCTATTGTCATATTATGTCTCTGTAGATCGGGTCTTATTGTTTGGCAGTAGTTCTCAAATCTTGGACGTATGTTCCATAGTAATGTAGTATTTTACTGGTTGTACCTTGAGTAGTTATTTCAAATAAAACATATAAACTACATTTTTAGTAGTACAAAAGACTTTCATTTTATTCATTCTTAGCTTTTCATGTTAACAACCAAATTACGTCTGTTCTAATTAGGTTCTTATCGATTATATTTTTGTAACAATGATTACTCTGCAATGGATGTTATTATATTCATCAATATTAATTAATAATAAATCGATATACAAAGTGAGCAAAATAAATAAATAAATATATATATATATATATATATATATAGGGTGACTTTATAACCATAGTACACCTCCCCCAAATTAAAAAAAAAAATTAGGAAGTGACTAATATTGAAAAAAAGCCAGATTACAAGTTCTCGGAAGAGAAAAAAAATATATCTTTATATATCAAAATAAACAGAAGTAAAAACAAAGTTATAACATTAAGACAAAACATATAACTAATAAAATTAAATCAAAATAGCAATAACAAATTATAAATATATGAAATATAATCACCTGAGAAAAAACTTCAAAAAATTAAATATTTATCTTAAATATAAAATACTTAACTATCCACTGGCCAGTGTTCTAAAACTAAATTTGCATAGACTCTTAAATTAAGTTTTTGTCATAAGTCTCTTTTCGTTTAGTTTTTGAGATAATTAAATTTGATTTCGCATCAGAATGAGCTTTTTGTAGCCTGTATTTTAGTTCGGTTAATAATTGTCAAAATTTGTGATAGGTTCTAAAGATTTTTTAAGGTTACCTGGGATATTACAAACACCAAAATGAAACACACTTTATGAGAGTTTTCTAGCGCGCCTATACTTTGGTGTTGATAAGCCGTTGATTGCAATTGATTGATTCTAAGCAATTTACATACCTCTTTTACATTTTCTGATAAAAATTCCGTTTCTTAATGCGGTATCTTAAAATAAAACTCTCGACAAAAGTTCTTGAAACACCATTAGCATCTTTCGTTTTTGGGGGGTAAGCTTCTACTCGCATTGCAAAGTTAGTATGTAGCTAAATTCGTTAATATCTCTAGGCAAAGGTCCTACAATATCTAAACATATTTTTTGAAACGAAGAGGTTGCTGTGGGCGTGATAACCATTGGCTCTTTAGTGTACCTATTTGTGTACTTCTGCTTTTGACAGATTTCGCACTTACTCACAAAATTTTTGACATCTTGGTCTAGCTAGATGACCTTGTTATTTTTGGGAAAAATCTCTTTGAGCACAATAAGAATCTTCTCAATATTTTCACTAGACTGCGTAAGGTAAATGTTAAGTTAAATCCTTTAAAATGCGAATTTCTTAAAAAGCAGATGCTATATTTAGGACATGTTATTTCAAGCTCAGGCATTTTACCTGATCCTAGCAAAATTGAAGTTTTACAAAAATACCCTTGTCTCCAGAATGCTGATGAAGTAAAGCGTATGGTTCCGTTCGGAAATTATTATAGGAAGTTGCTAAAAGAATATTATGAAAACATGATTCCTTTGAATAAGTGATGTAGGAAGAATGCAAGATTTGAATGGACCGCAGATTGTGAGAATTCTTTTAATTATCTGAAAAATGCTCTTAATTAACCACCAGTTCTTGATTATCCAAACTTTTCACCCGAGAATGAGTTCATCTTATCAACAGATGCTTCAAATATTTCTTTAGGAGCAACCTTATCAAATAAAAACAATAAACCTGTAGCTTTTGTAAGTAGACCGTTAAACAAACACGAAATTAACTATCCAATTATTGAAAAAGAACTCTTAGCTATTTATTGGACTGTCCGACATTTTCGCCTCTACTTGTATAACCGCCCCTTTCGGATGATTACTCTGCAATCGATGTTATTATATTCATCAATATTAATTAATAATAAATCGATATATCAAGTGAACAAAATAAATATATATAGGGTGGCTTTACCATACCCCGTTCCGCTTAGCCTTCTACTCCGGGTGTACGCGCTGCTCCTCTATCAGGGCCTTTCCGCCTTCTTTGCGAGTTTCAGTGTGTCGGCCGACCCTGCAGAGTGCAGCTCTTTATCCTCTATCGTGGGTAAGCCTCTTGTCAGCTGCCTCAGGTGCTATGCCGATTCCTCTTTCCGTCAAGTGTTCGGGCATGTGATTATACCCAGTTAGCATTACTGTTACGCCCAAATAGTTCTGGCTATATCCGAGCCATTCGCGAATAGTTGGGACTGTCTGCATCCTGGCTGTTGCCTCCAGGGCAGGGTGCGGGGATGATTTTAGTTTATTTTGTTTGCTTGCCCCTTTGTTGGGCAGGATTCGGATTGTTTCTAGAGAGTAAACGGTTTTTTTGGTGTGTAGTATTTTTTGCTTTAAAGTAATTTCCAAAAGGTTCACCTAGCTGAAGCAAATTTTTTAATTAAATTTAGTTTAATAAAAGAATTTATTTAAGATATAGAATTTTCAGGATGTGAAAGATCTGTCACCGTTACCGGGACTTCTTATAGCCGAATCGAACAGACTGGCGATATTTTTTAAATCACCTGGACGTCGTCCCGAAGGAAAACAGTTTAGACATTAGGTGCACGTAATCACAAAAATTGCTCGCTTAGGTTTGCCCGTCGGCCGTTAAGGAATTCTTAACGGCCTTAGTACAGAAGACGACTTAGCACAAACTTTTGGATATAAGGATATAATCATGTGATCGAAGTGTCGGCTGTTTGGGAGGTTAGTTGTTTTCAGAAATTAAACATAACCTAAAAAGTTAGATAGATAACCCAAAATTTTTGTTTTTGTGTTTTGTTGAAAAACGGCAACAATGAGAGAAAGCAATTTAGGATATGTCAACACTTGTTTTCAAATGGAATTCAAATCGATTTGGAAACAGTTTTTCCTTGGGAAGTTTAAGATATTACTTTTATTTAAATATAAGCTATAAATCTTAAACAATTCTTTGCGGAGGCGTACATGCAGTGTTCAGAACAATAGTGACATCTATACACAAAGTATTGAACACTACCTGTGAATAGAACGACAAATGCATCGAAACGCCGCGCCACCTGCGTGCACGCATGCGGTTCATGTATTATTAGCGAATGCACAATCAATTTAGCAAAAATGTTCTGATTAACAACGGGTTTTACGAATTCCGGTTTTGAAAAATGGTTTGACAAATTCCGGGTTTTATTAAAAATGGGTTTTAAAAACGAGTCTTATAAATTTCGAATTAATTATTGAATGGGTTTGAAGAAATAAGGTTCGGAAAAAAAATGGTTTAACAAATTGCATTTTTTATGGTTAACCGTTCCTACGATGCAAATTTCTATTAAATACGGTCTGATAAATTTCTGCTTTGATAAATCATAGGCGTTCATCTCGCAAGGGAAAATACAGGTTTTTCCCAGTATATCGGGAAAAAAAAATGGAAAAAAGGAGAATGGGGGTGAGTTTGTCCCTGTATATATAATAGGTCACTAATGAGAAACGAAAGTGAAAATTTTTAATTCATATATTTTTATCGAGGAATAATTAAAAACTTTCAAAACCAACTTTTATAAATAAAATTTGATTTAATAAAGAATATTAAAAATATAAAAATATCGCCTTAACTTAAAATTCAAAAACTAAATAAACAAAAATAAACATATAAAAGCTATAAATAATACACTTCTTCTAAACCTGATTCGGCTGGTAACGTCCCTAGCACTGAAGCCACATTTCCCCTTTGGATGGTCACACTAATTCGCTGGGTGATGAAGCATTTGGCGTCTTTGGTGTTTATTATTTTTGATATTTCTGTAATTTAAGATTTTGCGTCATCACCCCACGGACCCAGTGTCTCCACCGCAAAAGGACAAAACAAAAATCCCCGATCTTCTAGCTCTTTGTATTTCTGTGGTTTTTACTTTTCTCCCATCTTTGCCACCTCCCCTGATTTCTCAGAAGATTTAACAAGATAGGAACTACAAATGGTGTCTTTACATGTGGCATCCCAAACCAACGCCCTCCCCCCTTTCAAGGCACCAAAGTGATCCCGTCCACTCTCTTTCCATCGCCTCGACATGTACCAGACGGTTCCAGTTGAGCTGGAAATCCAGCTGAAACCAAAGACCGTCTAATAATGTCGTTGATCAACCTATGCCGAGCCAAACGTCCTGCACTTTTCTTGCAGCTCAAGCCGTGATGACCTAATTTGTCAACTACTTCGCCGCAAGTGCAAGAGTGAGGCTCGCAAACTGGCTGACCCAGACGTAGAGCGACAGAAATAAGAAAGGACGGGTCATCCAGTAAATTTCTCAAAAAAGGAGAGGGTAAGGCGTTGAGCCATGCATTGCTCTCTGCTTCTTGAAGATCTAGAAGACGTGCGCGATTAACTTGAGATTTGGAATTGGAAAAAAACATGATCAAAAGGTACTTTACACATCTGCAAATCAAAATTCTTTTGACTTTTTAAATTTAGTGTGTCACAAAGGTCGGTTAAATTTTCGTATCTATTTAACGCTTTCTTTTTTTTTCTGAAGGAAGAATTTTTGTAAATAGATATGAAGAATCATTCAAAGAGCCAAGAAAAGCAGAAGAGTTGAAAAGTGCCTAAAGCACGTAGTTTAACTGGTAAGGTACATTGTGTCCAGGAAGATAAATCAATTTTGCAATTCGCAATATTTTCCAAACTGTTTTTTAAAATTGTGTCGAATTTTTGTAAACATCGTGAGACTCTCCAACATGGTGCAGTCCGTAAGAGATAAGTAATGCGTGACAAACTTAACTGACATTTCGCTCGCTGACGTTTGAACGACAACATTTTAAATAAAAGACGCAGGAAATTTAATGTAAACCTGCGGAGACCTGCAAAGAGACTTTCCGGTCGTGTATCGTACGTACTTTTTTTTCAAACGATCAACATTTTAGTACCTACCACTTTCGTCAAGCCGTGTTACGTAATTTATGAACAGTCCTCTAATAATAAAATGTTAGCCTTCTGCTTCTTGTTGGCTAGATAGCAATTGCCGCTAAGGCTAGTAGTTTTTAAGATACTAAAGAAAAACAAGTGAACTTTTGTGGTTAGAAATGATATTTGTACTTTTGCAAAATTGTAAAAAATATTAACGCCTAAAAAATTCATCGTAAGAACGATTCACCATAAAACTGCATTTCGTCAAACCAATTTTTTATCCGAACCTTATTTCATCAAACCCATAATAACAAATTCGAAATTTAACAGACCTGTTTTTAATCGTACCATTGTTCATCAAACTCATTCAATATCAAACCCGGAATTCGTAAAATCCGTAATTTATCGGAAAATTTTTGGCAAATTGATTGCGCATTCGCCAATAACACATGAATGCAAAACGGGTGAATGCAAGTGACATCAATACACAAACTATTGAACGTAACCTGTAAGTATGCGGGCATAACAGCGCCAAATGCATCAAACGCGCCGCTGCGCCACCTGCGTGTACGGCTTCGGTTCATGTGGTACTGGCGAATGCGCAATTAATTTAGCAAAAATTTTCTGATAAATTACGGGTTTTACGAATTCCGGGTTTGATATTGAATGAGTTTGATGAACAATGGTTTGATTAAAAACAGGTCTTATAAATTTCGAATTTGCTATTGAATGGGTTTGAAGAAATAAATTAGCTTCACACAGCTAATTCAGTGATGACTGATGACCAGTTATGGCCGACCATGGCCAACTTATCAAGCAAAATAATGATAAAACAATTCATGAAAGGCATATTTCTAGGTGTGTTGTTTATTTACCTATATTTATAGTAAACTTACTTGGAGCATTAAAAATGTGTGGTTCATTTTTCCGAAAAACATGCCAGCAGCAAATTGAAAGTGAATCTTGAAGCAGCTTCTATTATTTCGTCCGGATTCAATTGATTTTATAGATCTGAGTCTGAACATGACACTTGAAGAAGAAGAGCTCCGTGTCGTTGAAAATGTTAGGAAGCGGAAGGAACGAAGCAATTTGTGTGATTGCCTCGTGGACACGTGTAGTTAGTAAATGCTTGAACAGCGAGCGTAATTCGATTTGCACCTTTTGTCGAATGATCGATTCCTCGTCCAAATAATACTCACAAAAACTGCGAAAAGCAAATACATCTGGCTCCCCACCTAACGCTCGCAAGCCTTAGCTTCTTCCTCGGTCCACTTAGCCGCGATCGCGACTTGTTTCACATCGAGCGGGGGTAATTGAAAACTGATTATTAGCCCGAGAATTAATCCCGAATTCTGAACGGCGAACCCGAAAAACGAACAAATTATGTAAACAACGGCGGGCGGAAGCACATTTTGCAGAGCCCGGTAAAAATAAATACGTGACAGGACTAAGGGCTAAATTCAACCCGGGGCTAAGCGTGATTGAGGGCCACTTAATTTTGATTAGCACTCTCTCAAGGAAATTCTCGTGAGGTTTTGTTCGGTGAGAAAATAAAGACAAAGGGTTGAAAAAAAGCGTTTTTTCTCCACTAAAAGAAGGCCTAAACATAAATTTTTTTGAGGATATCGAAATAAGGCCTTCGGAAAAAGAGGATTTAATAAACAGGATGTTACAGCATAAATAGTGAGTATTTTCTTTAAAGAAAGTAAAGCAGTACAGATTCAGGATTTTGGGCAACCATACGGGCAAATCTAGATCTCTTGGATTGTACTGGATTTTTTAACTTAGTCATGTTTCATCGAGTCCTCAATGATTAAGTTATATTTCTAGATGTTCTGTTTTTATTATGTGTCGCTCTGATGGCGCGCTCCACTCTCGCTGGATTCTGTTCGTTTAGTCTCGGCTGGCCGGTCCGCATAACTATCCAAGTAAAGGAGGCTATGGCTGGGGTTCAAATGGAAAAGAGAGTGCACTATGAGGTTAGTAGTACATTATTTTGGGATACGGGCTAGGCTTTCTAACTCTGGAGTGGAGTTTTGTTGGCGTGTCGGCGTTTTTTATTTTTATGTTTTGTTGTTCTTGGTTGAGGTTGGTTTAAGTGTCGTAATGTTGTGAGAGAGAGCTTATTTATAAGCCCTTAACGTTATAAAAAAATAAACGAAAAAAAAGTTAGTGCCTTGAAATCAGATATGTTTACGAGGTGCAGATGCAATGGTCATTTTAGTTGTTTAGAGTTTACATATTCTTGTCAAAAGAAGATGAAGCTTTAAAAGAAAAATGTAGACAAAATAAGTATTCTTTCAAACAAAGAGGATTGGGTTGGGTTGGGTTGGATTAGGTGGTGTGTGTAGATCTCGAAAATTCTTTACCAAAAAAAATTAAGTACCTATGTAACGTAAATAAAAAAATTGTGAAATTTTTTTATTAAATCAGTCAACGGTGGAAGGGGAAGTGGTTGTGATGGATCTATCTCTCTTGAAGTTGGTCACCTTAAGTAAAGGGGAGTGGATTTTGTTAATAATTGATTTGTATTTATATTCTACAGGTTGTTTTTTTATTGAAAATAAAGTGTTGAGTTTAAATTGTCAAATTGATTGGTAAATTGTGGCAAATTGAAGTGCTATAATAGATTTTTTTTCGCCATCCATATACAGGGTGTGACAATTAGGCACAATAAAGTCAGATGTTTGCATTTTTGAACCCATTAAAAATTAACTTTACAAAAATATCAAACACTCTCTAGATATATTTTGTACTTTCGGAGATATAAAACAACTTCAAACGGAAATATTTCGAAAACTACAAAATATATCTAGAGACTATTTCGTGTTCTTGTAAGGCTAATAAAAGGCCGATAAAAAGAACTATACTACTTAAGTTTGCAATAATTTACCCATCAATTTGCCAAATAAAACCAACCGTTCATTTTTAATGATAAAAATGTTACTGAGGGCTCCATTTACAAAAAAACCTCCTGTACACAATACTCAGGGTGTCTCAAAAGTTTGAACTCCAAATCCAAAAAAGGCAGAAAAGTAAAATTTCACATACTTCAAATTACCTAGAGTTCAGTCATCAAGGGGCACACTGTATATTTTCCCAAATTTTAGGAGAACTTTTCTTTCTGTTTCCAATTATATATGATGTGTAAACTTTTTCCCTAACGGTCTTTAAATAAATTGACTAAATTTATAATTTTTCTTATTTAACTTATCGCTTTTATGGAGGTGATTTTTCATTTTACTTAAAACATTTGATAAAAAGGTAACCATATTAGGTATTTTTGAAATCAGAAAGGTCCTAATCAAACTTGCCAAAATGTACAGTGTACCAAAAAGAAAGAAACGTCGCTGCCCTAGATCCGCGCCAGGGGAAAGTCGAACTTCTGGAATACCCTGTATCCAATACCAATGAAATATTACCCTGTACAACAAAACAACGTAAACAGTAAAATAAAAATTCAATGGGAAAAAATCTCGCAACTCAACTGCAAATATCTAAACTCGCACGGAGTCGAAAGTTTACGGTCCAACTTTCTGTAGACTGCATGACCGCTAACGATAGTTTTCTGGATACTTTATTTGACTCGAAAGGCCAGTATTTTCTGTAGATTGCAATTGTTGGAACGATTGTTGATTTAAAATCTTGCCGGCCACTGGTTCTAGTTTGGGGAATTGTTTGTTGCCTGTCGCGATTTCCATTTTTATTTTATCGCGCGGCATTCACCTTTGAACTTTATTTCGGAAACATGAGAAGAGCATGAGCTGATAGAAAGAGCTGAGACTACTACCTCACTTACCTTCTTTTTTTACGAATTAGTTGATTATTGCAATTTTTGGAACGATTCTGGTTCGAACTGATTCTAGTTTGGAGAATTGTTTGTTGCCTGTCGCGATTTCCATTTTTATGTTATCGGGCCGCATTCACGTTTGAACTTTATGAAAAGAGCATGAGCTGGTAGAAGCAGCTTAGACTACAACCTGATTTTACTTCTTCTTTTAGGAAATAATTGATTATTACAATTTTTGGAACGATTGTTGATTTAACATCTTGCCGGCCACTGGTTCTAGTTTGGAGAATTGTTTGTTGCCTGTCGCGATTTCCATTTTTATGTTATCGGGCCGCATTTACCTTTGAACTTTATGAAAAGAGCATGAGCTGGTAGAAGCAGCTTAGACTACAACCTGATTTTACTTTTTCTTTTAGGAAATAATTGATTATTACAATTTTTGGAACGATTGTTGATTTAACATCTTGCGGACCACTGGTTCTAGTTTGCAGAATTGTTTGTTGCCTGTCGCGATTTCCATTTTTATGTTATCGGGCCGCATTCACGTTTGAACTTTATAAAAAGAGCATGAGCTGGTAGAAGCAGCTTAGACTACAACCTGATTTTACTTCTTCTTTTAGGAAATAATTGATTATTACAATTTTTGGAACGATTGTTGATTTAACATCTTGCCGGCCACTGGTTCTAGTTTGGAGAATTGTTTGTTGCCTATCGCGATTTCCATTTTTATGTTATCAGGCCGCATTCACGTTTGAACTTTATGAAAAGAGCATCAGCTGGTAGAAGCAGCTTAGACTACAACCTGATTTTACTTTTTCTTTTAGGAAATAATTGATTATTACAATTTTTGGAACGATTGTTGATTTAACATCTTGCGGACCACTGGTTCTACTTTGGAGAATTGTTTGTTGCCTGTCGCGATCTCCATTTTTATGTTATCGGGCCGCATTCACGTTTGAACTTTATAAAAAGAGCATGAGCTGGTAGAAGCAGCTTAGACTACAACCTGATTTTACTTCTTCTTTTAGGAAATAATTGATTATTACAATTTTTGGAACGATTGTTGATTTAACATCTTGCCGGCCACTGGTTCTAGTTTGGAGAATTGTTTGTTGCCTATCGCGATTTCCATTTTTATGTTATCAGGCCGCATTCACGTTTGAACTTTATGAAAAGAGCATCAGCTGGTAGAAGCAGCTTAGACTACAACCTGATTTTACTTCTTCTTTTAGGAAATAATTGATTATTACAATTTTTGGAACGATTGTTGATTTAACATCTTGCCGGCCACTGGTTCTAGTTTGGAGAATTGTTTGTTGCCTGTCGCGATTTCCATTTTTATGTTATCGGGCCGCATTTACCTTTGAACTTTATGAAAAGAGCATGAGCTGGTAGAAGCAGCTTAGACTACAACCTGATTTTACTTCTTCTTTTAGGAAATAATTGATTATTACAATTTTTGGAACGATTGTTGATTTAACATCTTGCCGGCCACTGGTTCTAGTTTGGAGAATTGTTTGTTGCCTATCGCGATTTCCATTTTTATGTTATCAGGCCGCATTCACGTTTGAACTTTATGAAAAGAGCATCAGCTGGTAGAAGCAGCTTAGACTACAACCTGATTTTACTTCTTCTTTTAGGAAATAATTGATTATTACAATTTTTGGAACGATTGTTGATTTAACATCTTGCCGGCCACTGGTTCTAGTTTGGAGAATTGTTTGTTGCCTGTCGCGATTTCCATTTTTATGTTATCGGGCCGCATTTACCTTTGAACTTTATGAAAAGAGCATGAGCTGGTAGAAGCAGCTTAGACTACAACCTGATTTTACTTCTTCTTTTAGGAAATAATTGATTATTACAATTTTTGGAACGATTGTTGATTTAACATCTTGCCGGCCACTGGTTCTACTTTGGAGAATTGTTTGTTGCCTGTCGCGATCTCCATTTTTATGTTATCGGGCCGCATTCACGTTTGAACTTTATAAAAAGAGCATGAGCTGGTAGAAGCAGCTTAGACTACAACCTGATTTTACTTCTTCTTTTAGGAAATAATTGATTATTACAATTTTTGGAACGATTGTTGATTTAACATCTTGCCGGCCACTGGTTCTAGTTTGGAGAATTGTTTGTTGCCTATCGCGATTTCCATTTTTATGTTATCAGGCCGCATTCACGTTTGAACTTTATGAAAAGAGCATCAGCTGGTAGAAGCAGCTTAGACTACAACCTGATTTTACTTCTTCTTTTAGGAAATAATTGATTATTACAATTTTTGGAACGATTGTTGATTTAACATCTTGCCGGCCACTGGTTCTAGTTTGGAGAATTGTTTGTTGCCTGTCGCGATTTCCATTTTTATGTTATCGGGCCGCATTTACCTTTGAACTTTATGAAAAGAGCATGAGCTGGTAGAAGCAGCTTAGACTACAACCTGATTTTACTTCTTCTTTTAGGAAATAATTGATTATTATAATTTTTGGAACGATTGTTGATTTAACATCTTGCCGGCCACTGGTTCTAGTTTGGAGAATTGTTTGTTGCCTATCGCGATTTCCATTTTTATGTTATCAGGCCGCATTCACGTTTGAACTTTATGAAAAGAGCATCAGCTGGTAGAAGCAGCTTAGACTACAACCTGATTTTACTTCTTCTTTTAGGAAATAATTGATTATTACAATTTTTGGAACGATTGTTGATTTAACATCTTGCCGGCCACTGGTTCTAGTTTGGAGAATTGTTTGTTGCCTGTCGCGATTTCCATTTTTATGTTATCGGGCCGCATTTACCTTTGAACTTTATGAAAAGAGCATGAGCTGGTAGAAGCAGCTTAGACTACAACCTGATTTTACTTCTTCTTTTAGGAAATAATTGATTATTACAATTTTTGGAACGATTGTTGATTTAACATCTTGCCGGCCACTGGTTCTAGTTTGGAGAATTGTTTGTTGCCTGTCGCGATTTCCATTTTTATGTTATCGGGCCGCATTTACCTTTGAACTTTATGAAAAGAGCATGAGCTGGTAGAAGCAGCTTAGACTACAACCTGATTTTACTTCTTCTTTTAGGAAATAATTGATTATTACAATTTTTGGAACGATTGTTGATTTAACATCTTGCCGGCCACTGGTTCTAGTTTGGAGAATTGTTTGTTGCCTATCGCGATTTCCATTTTTATGTTATCAGGCCGCATTCACGTTTGAACTTTATGAAAAGAGCATCAGCTGGTAGAAGCAGCTTAGACTACAACCTGATTTTACTTCTTCTTTTAGGAAATAATTGATTATTACAATTTTTGGAACGATTGTTGATTTAACATCTTGCCGGCCACTGGTTCTAGTTTGGAGAATTGTTTGTTGCCTGTCGCGATTTCCATTTTTATGTTATCGGGCCGCATTTACCTTTGAACTTTATGAAAAGAGCATGAGCTGGTAGAAGCAGCTTAGACTACAACCTGATTTTACTTCTTCTTTTAGGAAATAATTGATTATTACAATTTTTGGAACGATTGTTGATTTAACATCTTGCCGGCCACTGGTTCTAGTTTGGAGAATTGTTTGTTGCCTGTAGCGATTTTCATTTTTATTTAATCGGGCAACATTCACCTTTAAACTGTATTTCGGACGGTGTTTCATCAAAACCAGAAATTCTAAAGCTTAACCTAGGGACCACTGATGATGACATATAAAATATCTTACCCAATGTATTGTCCGTTACTCACTAAATACATTATTCAGTACGAGTTTAATAATTGTCATACATAATAACACGTAACTGTTACAAAAATCGGAGAAAAGATAAAAATGGTCATATAAAGTAATGAAATTAATAAACGGAAGTTACGAAATCAATGAAAAATGTTTCTTGACATTTTATAGAGAGTTGTTATTAATAGTATGTACAGGTTATGGAGATAATAAAAGAGCATATGAAATAAATAAAACATGTTAACGATTTTATTCAATGCCTTACATAAATTTAATAAATGGCGATCATTGACTGTCGTTTAAAAGTTGTTATGGAATGTATGTACAAGTTTATGAAAATTATGAACCGGGCATACAAAATACATAAACATGGTTATGAAATTTACGTACGTAACAGTCTTTTACTAAATTCATTCTTAGGTGCAACTAAAAGCTTTGTATTGTAACAACTTTTTTTTGAAACTGTGTCTTGCAGCAGTAAAATCAATAACTCGTTTTGGCTATAAAATTTATGTAAACTTAATTATGATATTAATAAAACTTTACATCGGAGCAAAAATCATGTACAAAATACATTGGCTCAATGTATTTTTTTTTAGGAAACGGTGCCTTTTTTGGTTTAGTGAAGTTTTAAAACAATAGGGCAGTCTAATCAAAATAATATGGCCGATCCAATATGGCCGGTGTAGGGTAAACAAACCGTTTTTCCATAAGACGTAATGCAAACTTAACTCAAAATTTTGGCAAAGTGAAAAAAGACGCAGATTAAGCAAAGCAGTACCCTCTCCAGATAGGCCGATCAACTCATATCGATTTAGTGTCCTTTTATCCACCTTCGACGCCATTTTCACTCAAAAGTGACAGATAATCCATTAGTTTTCTGTCAAAATGGCGGCGAAGGTGGATAAAAGGACACTAAAACGATAAGAGCTGATCGGCCTATGTGGAGAGGGTAATGAGCAAAGTGATTTTTTTTATAGAGTAATCGTTTCTGAATCAGGCAAAAATAAGCATTTTGCTGAAATTTTGACAATAAACTCAAAATTCTCTGTCGCACCCATGTAATTACAGATAACGTCATCTCTCTCAAATCAGATTGCGCAACCGTCTCTCTTGAAGCCGATCTGGCCCGATCTTCAGGCTGAACTGAGAGAGATAATGCCTATTCACACTGTGCAAGTGCAAGAGGGATAAAAGTACATGACATTGCCTCTTTAAACTGCGAATTTTGAGTTTATTTCTAACATTTAGGCAAAATGCTCATGTCCTCCCGATTAATTTTATTATTATTATATACGTCTTATGGAAAATCGCTTTGTTTACCCTAGCAGTATGTCGAAAATCAGGGTCCCCACTAAAATTTACCTGTTAATTTTTTATTTTTTTTTGTTGACCATTTTGTTTTAGTTTGGTGGCAAACCTTTTTGCTACCCAACCTGTCAAATCCGGAAAATGGTCAATTGTGATATTTATTTGACTCCAAAAAGTATGGATATCACATGACCTCTTTTAAACGACACTGATCTAAGGTCACTGACAGAAAAAAAAAATATTTCTACTCTTAAAAGTTTTTCAATGGCTGAAACGTGAAGATCATGTGTGACTTCAACAGTGGGATTTACTAACACGGTTTAGTCTATTTTAAAACGGTCCTAAGTTTAAGCAACATATTTGGTTTTCAGCATTTTAAACGAACCCTCCTTGAGTTTTGGCCGTAGTTTGATTTATAAGAAGAATTTTAATAAATTTATTTATTGAATAATCATCTTAACACAATCTTTTGTTGGATTTAAGAGGAAATTTTCAATTTAGAAGAAAAGAAAATTAAAAAATTTAAACCCACGAGGGGTATAAATAGTAAACACTCTATAGAATAAATTAACATACATTAACATGTCATTTTAATTAAAACTTACCCTTGTTTAATTAATTAATACTTAATGTCACACAACGATTTAGATTAGTAATAATAAAATAAGAAGTAGACTAATTTTGTATTTATATAAAAGGTGTTTTTATTTATGAAATGTATTAAAAAACTTAAATGCAAGTTTTTTACATTTTTGTCACTGTCGAAATGTCAGTTTAAAAATATTAGCGCTGCGTTCAAGCACAAACAGCGAGTTCAGATCTTTTAGCTCTGCTTGCACCTTGGCTTGCACCAACCTCTACTGATGAAACTTACAGTAAGGAAAGTTTTTTTGACTGAGCTTTTAGATAACCTCCATGTTTTACTTTCAGTTTGTAAATAAATTAATGTAGTTGTTTTCGGTTTGTTTGTTCGATATATTTTTCGTGCATAATCAGTGCCCTTCACATATGTTTGTTTTGCCCCGTAGTGCCCTCAGAAATATATTTTTTGTCCTGAAGACGTGTTCAAAATATGGCGGTTTTTTGGACAAAATAGGAGGTGTTTTATTGGGTAATGAACAACTTGGGATATTAAATAAGGTAAATTAATACTTGTCAAAACGGTTACTTAGGGAAATTATCAACGAACTTATTACCAAATGCCACAAAACAATCCTTTCTGGGGGCTATAAATTTAAAACACCCCCCTGAGGTGGTCTAAAAAATCACCAACTTCATAACCTCAAGCACAAATAATGAAGCTATTATGTGTAAATTAGTTTTAGGGCATTTTCTTCTAAAATATGGTGTATTTTGAGAAAAAAAGCAGTTTTTCAGTGGTATTTTGCAATAACAATAGAAAATAATCAATAACTTTGTGCCTTTTCTGTATGGGTAAGTGTTTTTGTGAAAATTGATTTTAAAATTTAGTACCCCCCACAGGTGTAAATATTTAGACCTGTGGGGGGTACTATTTTAGGTCTTAGTAAATCTCACTGCAAATACCAATAATTCCCGGGAGTACTCCGGCGAGCGTTCCCCTCCCGGACATTCAAGAATAAGCGACCCAGACTGCAGTGGGGGAGTCCTTATGGTAACTACTACAAATACCTGTATAACTGTATTTGAAAATCAAACAACTCGTCTAAATCCCACTCAAAATTCCTCTTTAAAGCCCTAATTACTTCACAACATTATTAGGTTCTTATTTAGGGGCTCTCCGATTATAAGTAACCGATTATGTTTCAATCGGATGCATAAAGTAAAGAGTGAAAATTTTTTGTTCGCCGTTTACACGGTCGTGTCATTGCATTGGGGACATAAAGCCACACAATAAAAATTGTTCATTCTAAAGAAAACATGTGATTTGTTATAACGACAAGAATATATATTCTTACAAGAAAATATATAAAAAGATAGGCACCTTCTCTAATTGAAACTTATAAATTAAGCAGGAAAAAGTAGATTTGGAAACAAAGGGGACATAATCACCTGTTTCCCCACCAAAGTACTTTTTTCCATCTAAAAATGGAAAATATTTAGTGAAACTTAAATCTGCATAGATGTAGCAGCTTTTTTTCAAAAGTTATACATTTTCAAATAACATTGTTTCCTCTTCAACCCCCACCAACGTAGTTTTTATTTAAAAAATTAGAAAATATTTAGCGAAAGTCAATAATATTCATAATAGTTTTGATTCAAAAGTTGTGAATTTTTAAATATATCAAGGCCATTTTAAGCAAATGTAATTTTATTAAAAAAAAGAAAAACGCTTTAACAATCTACTGGTTTTTGTTAAAAATCTTGAAATAACTCCAAATCATAAAACCACTGTCACACTTTTTCTTGGTATGTAAAAAAGCCGAAATATACAAACAGTTTCGGACCTAAAGCAAATAATATTTTTTCAATTATATTGTATTCATTCAGAATAATTTTTAACATAAATCTTAACAACATGCTTTCTCCTTTAATTCCAATGCCTTTTGTTTAGTTTTATGGAAAAGCCTTGATGAAGCATTTTTGTAAAAAATTTAAATATATAAAGGTAAGAATTTACTAAAATTAAGTTTTGGAATTATTTCAATAATATAGAAGTCACAGCTGATTTTCCTAGTAATGGGTTACTTTTTTGTCCCGTCCGACCGCTACCCCACCAACGCGCTTTTTTCTAGAATAAGTAAACATCTAACTACTTTGGTACAAAAGTGATGCACATTTGAGAGTTTTCGGACAGCATACAAAAATAACAAACTTTGTGGTTATCGTTATATGACAAGCCGGCAAGAATAAAGTTATTTTGGCTTTTTTCCTAACTATTTCTACGCTTACCCATAAAGAAATTAACAATTTTAAGCTTTCTTTTGTCTCAAAATTCGCCAAAAACACACTGATGTGAATTCACAGAAGTAAATATAAACTTCAAAAATCGTTGATAATAATCACCAGGCCTCCTTATTACCGCCAAACTTACATTCTTTTTGTTTATATTTACGTCTGTCAATCCACGTCAAAGCGTTTAAGTATTTAACAAATTTTTCAAAAAAAAAAAGATTAAAATTGTTATTTTTTGATTAAGGAAGATACAGCATATATTACTAAATGGATAAGCGTTGAAATAGTTAAGAAAATAAACCGAAACAACTTTATTCTTGACGGCCTCTCAAATAAAGGTAACCACAAAGATTGTTATTTTTGTATGCTGACCAGAAACTCCCTATTACTACCAGCTTATTCTTTATAATATTGTTATTTCACTGAACCTACATTAGTATGCAAAATTTCATTGGAATCGATTACCGGAACAGACAGACAGACAAGAAAGCGAGCTAATAAAATCCTGGTAAGTAATAAAACAACTAATATGCTCGCTTATTTGCGGTTGGCGCTTCAAGATGTGGTGAAGAGTCTCCTAAAGTGTACAAAGCCTTCGTTCTCTCTTTCCTGCCACATTTTATTACGTTTAATAGATACCTTAAAACTATTATTCAAATTAAATCCCTCCCATTTAAACTGAATATTCTCCCCTTTTATAGAGACTTTTCGGCCATACCTTCAGCCGCGCTGGTATAACTGCCCCATATATTCTTCGGAAACAACCCCCGGTTTCTGGAGAACAAAGTGGTCGTCTCACTTAAATGTCCCATTAAAAATTATTATTGTGCTTTTCTTAGCGAAATTAAAATCTAGAAAGCGTGTTTTCCCTCGATCGATTGCCCCATTCGCTTCCTTCGCTCAAACTCACTCGGTTCCATCTCGCCAAAAAAGCAAATTACATTTTTGCCTTGCATTAAAGTGAGTTGGAAACATCTAAGTCGGTTTCGAGTAAGTTTGACGCTTGTCAAGCGAACACAGGTGCATTTTGCATTTTCCTGCGAGCTCACCTAAATAGAATCTTCGTGTCGCAATGCCAAGGTTAAGTATTTTTATCGTTTTCATCAGGAAACGCTAAATATTTCTTTTTGTGCCGCTTGAATCCGTAATTTTTGCTGCAAAAAGCCATTAGATCGTCGTAGTATCAAAATTGTTTCTAGTTCGGTGGGCCTGGCCGCTTTATTATAATTATTATCAAGCACAATTAAACCCACATCAAACAAGAAGGTTTCGTCACTACTTGGTAACCTATTAACAACTTGTGAAGGGCGGACCTGGCCTCAAGCTTAGGACAAAAACAAGCTTTAAGTGAAAATCACGCTAATACATTTAGCTATATAGGTGTATTGTTGTAACGGTTCCGTTTTGCAGTTCATAAAGTGTTATAATTTATTGTTAGCTTTTGATGTGTAAAATAAATTTAGTGTCCTATGTATTATGATTCTATTTTAATGGTTTGATGATGGGCAGTAAAAATTCCTTGTAAGTAATAGGTCAAGTAGGAACATCATTTTAATTTAGTGACTTTGTTTTGGCCTTCATTTTGATTTAGTGACCTTTGTTATCATTTCAAGATAAGATAAATTTCAGAATAGATTATTGATTTCCAAATAGCATTTTTCCGTCTTCCGACTAATTTTATACGGCATCTAATGTCAGAGGGAGTATAAAATTTAGTCAGTTGACGACTTTAGTGGTTTAAGTCAAGGATTATACTTTATCTTTCGTTGTTACGACATCTTAGCTTCTATAGATGGACATAAGTCATCGAGATAACGTTTGGAGCCGAACTAGTGCATATTCCTGACAACGCTCCGACGTCGTTAAGGAGAACGTTGGTATGTTGTACAGAGTAAAACGTTGGCCCGACGTCTGAACTTGTTATACGTGTGTTGGTAAAGTTTTCTGCTCTCCTGCCAACGTTGTACTCAGTAAAAACTGCGCCGTCCGTCCCACGTCCGGGATGCGACAAATATACCCAATGTATGTGGTGATGATACTTGACCTACACTTGACGGTTTTTCAACGTTAGGGTTTGGAATCCAACCCAAAGTAGTGAAAATGAGACTTCATACATACAAAAATGACTTGCTGTGCAATAAATGGTCATTTTCAGCTGAGACGACTAAAAAAATCGTTATGAATAGCTAGCACAGGCGCTAAGAGAAGGTATAGATTAAGCTTTTACCTTAACTAGGCTTTAAAGCAGTTCACCACAAACCGTTGTGTGTTGTGTACCACTTACGTTGATCACTTAGCGTCTTATATAAACGTGGTTGCAAAACATAAAATGGAAGAAAAAATGAAAGGCAGTCAGTCGGAAAAGGCTAAAAAATTGTCACAAAATTTTGCAGGCTAGAATTTTTTTTTGGAAGCAAAGTTCCCTTAACAGATTAAGTTAACCAAACACCACCAGAGGTTTATAGAGTCCAATAACATTTTATCAAAATCTCAATATGAACTCGACAAAGGTAACAAAGTAGCATCATTGTACTTCGACCTATCGAAAGCCTTTGACACAATAGACCATAAAATACTATGTGGCTATCTGGAATTGTGTGGCATCAGAGGGATTGCACTTGACCTGCACATATCCTACATGGACCACCGAAAACAAATCATCTCCATTTGCAGGGATGGTGAGGAATATTTTTCAGATTGGGGCAATATCAGTACTGGTGTTGCCCAGGGGTCAATTTTAGGCCCTTTCCTATTCCTCATACATGTCAACTTGTTACCTGAAGCCACCAATCCTCTTCATCCCTGCAAAGGTATGCCTGCCCAGTTCGCTGACGACTTCTCTTATGTGGTAGTTAGTGAATCGATAGACTCTCTCAAAAGGATATTCGGGGGTGACCAATCTCATATCTCAATGGTGTAGTGATACCTCGCTTATTTTGAACCAAGACAAAACCGGACTAGTAACTTTCAGCAAACGAAAAAATACTTCATCATCTCTTTATGTCCAACTTGAACAAAAAACTATCCCTACAACCAGTTCCATCAAATTCTTAGGTGTTCAATTGGATGATTTATTAAGCCGGGAACAGCATTCAACACTTCTAAAATCTAAAATTTCGAGTACTTGTGCTCTATTTCGTAGACTGCGGGACGTTATTAGCCTGGAATGCTTACAAATTTATTATTTTTCTATTATACAAAGCATAATATCATATGGCATTCTGTTCTGGGTCTGCTCACCTTATGCAATGAATATTTTTATTGTTCAAAAGCGACTATTAAGATGCAGACATCCTGTAGACCACATTTTAAAAAGTTAGGTATCCTCACTGTACCAACTTTATATGTCCCTAGTAATGTTTGTTAAAAATAATCCTAATGTTTTCCCCATATGACTATAAGAACCAGGCAGTCATCAGAATTGGCTATACCTCATCACTCATCTACCTTCTTTGAGAAAGGTGCCTTCTATCGGGCTATCAAAGCATACAGCTCCTTACCAATGCAAATTAAAAGTATTCAATACTACAAATTGTAAAAAAGCAGTTAAGGGATATGCCCTTGAAAATTGTTTTATACTTTCCAATTTACTTAAGTAGTTAATAATAATAATCAATGCTCGGTTTTACATATTGGAAAGTATTGTGAGCAATAAGCAAAGTCAGTAAGTAAGTAAGTTCATACCCACCGGATCGAGTCAAACTTATACGGCTGGCGACCTCCAGGATCCTGCAGTGGCGTCACTGTAGATGAAACCAACGTTTCGCAAGAACGGCCGACCGTCAGATTTGAAAAATAGTTTCAGTAGAAATCGCGCAAGTTTACCCGTGAAACTTACAATAAAATATTGTTGAAATGTCTAAATACATCATGTAGGTATTCTAAAAATAATGGTGAAGTTTTTTTTTAATAAAATCTTATTTTTTATTGAAAAAGTGAGAATATTCGTGGCGATCGGTGGTTTTCAATCTCGCGCAAGTTACAAGTCTCAATATTCTCATGGGGTATGTAATAATTTTGACACGAAACACTGACGACATCTTATATATGTCTGCCAACGTTGCAAGTATAAAAATCTAGGAATATTTTTTTGCCCTTTGGTTGTTATTTTGAATCAAAGCGTAGGGGTTTCCTAAATTTGGAAAAAAAATATTAACTAAGTGTGTTGTCCAGGCGTTGAGCTATTTGCACTAAGCACGCCTTAGTTTGTAGTGCAAATTTCTGTAGTCCCTCTTTGGAACCCGCGTACGGCGACGTCGCTACAACACGGATTTGTATTCCCCATGACGTAGCTCTCTGACGTCAGGTTATCTACGCCAAAGTTGAAACGACGTCCATATGCTAATTGCCCGATGAAAATCTTGTGCGAAACCCAATAAAATCAGCTTTATCCTTTCTGCCTAATAGGGTGTATTAAATATCTAAATCGGTTAAGAAATACAAAAGTTATTGATCGTTAAATTAAGAGTGTTGATCTTAATGCTCTTAACAGAAACAAAACGTGTCTTAGGGATGCTTTCTGTAAATATAAAATAACCGAAAAAATCATATGTGACTCCTTTTTTTTAATTTCAAATTTATGTTTTATTTGGAGATTGCTTTTTTTAAATAAAAAAAAAACGTTGCTATAAGATACGTTTTCTTACTTTAAAGACGTATATTTTTTAGAATTTGTAACCGATTTCATAGTTGACTCCTACATTTTTGTACACATTTGCCCAGGATATTTTTTCAGAGAGTAAAAATAATCTGTTAAGTGTTTAAATTCATATCGGACAAAAATAAACAATGCACTTTTTTTAGTTTAGTCAAAATGTCACTTAATATGGCATCAATGCATTAAGCATTAAGTTTCTCTCTTCAGATGTGGCTAGAGAGACACTTAATGCATTGATGCCATATTGAGTGGTATTTTTACTAAACTAAAAAGTGGGTGAATAAACACTTAACACAATCTATGCTTAGAATTTTTAAGGGCCTCTCTTGAAGGGTGCCTTAAAGTTTCCTTGCCGAAGGCGGGCTTCGAGGCTTCCTTAGATTTTGTATTCATATTCCCGTCCTTCGGCAAGAGGGATGAATAGGGGATAAGTTTCTCGGAAAGTTCAAATAATTAAACATCAACAAACACTACATAAGTATATCTAATAGGAGGGTAATGATTCAAAATAGAAGAAGTGGGCAGCTGTATGGATGTAGAAAATATGTTATATTTTGTACAACTTTTCTATTTAAAATAATAAATAATTTAAAAAAAAAATAAAAAAAATTTTGGTTTTGTTATGTAGATAGATCTGGTTATATTTTACTTTGCCCCAGCACTACAAATTTTGGCTACCAAAAACCTGTAAAAGCTGTAAAAAATCAATTGACCAACATAATAAGCAAACAACAGATCCAGTTTCCATCCAGTATCGTCTCATAAAATTTAAAAAAATATCCAAATACTGTTGCCGTTTGCTTTTTTAAATTAATAAAGTAAAAAAATGCACACCAAGGTCGATCCAACATAGCTTTTTTCCAAGGACGCTTTAAGGTTATCTCAAGGCGATCTTGCGCGACTATGAATACCGTTTTGACCGAAGGAGATCTGAAGGTCGTCTTGGTCCTTGAAGGAAGGATTATGAATACGGCAAGAATGCACGCCAGGGTCGATCCAACGTAGCTTTTTTCCTACCTTGGCGGAAGGATGCCTTAAGGTTATCCGAAGGCGACTTTGCGCGACTATGGCTGGAATTTATAGTCGATCCTTACAGTTTTCCTTCAGTGAGGATTCCTTGAGGTCTCCTCATGGATTCCGTTTTATAAAGTCTTCCTCGAGAAAGGCTTGCTGAAGGCCACTCTGAGGTCACGCAATATGTGGCAACGTTGCATTTTTGCTGGTTTTTTCTATTGGCCGATATCAAGTTGGAGCCAAAACAGGATTTTGTGTG
The DNA here is from genome assembly GCA_963921995.1 of Oxystoma pomonae. Taxonomy (NCBI): domain Eukaryota; kingdom Metazoa; phylum Arthropoda; class Insecta; order Coleoptera; family Brentidae; genus Oxystoma; species Oxystoma pomonae. The sequence continues at coordinate 21,659,881 of OY998164.1, read as the reverse complement.
GTGAACTGTGGTGGTTGTCAAGAATGTTAGGTTATTTTTTAGTTTTAAAGCTATATAAGCCATGGAAAAACGAAAGGAGACCAGAACTCCTTTTTCCAATGAGGAAAAAGAGTACTTGTGTTCAGTGGTGGCAAAATATTCTATATTGGAATACCAAAAAAAATAGATGCATGCCAAATCACTTCAAAGAAAACAAAGGGAAGAAATAACCAAATAACTTATGGTCCGTAAGTTTTGGGAAAAATTACCGATGTTGATAATTCCTATAAACATTATTTTATATTTTTATCAAAATTATAAACGATCTATCTTAACTATCCTAATTATGGTGCAGAATTTAAATAATCAAAAAGGGACCGTAATCTTCGATTTGCCTCAGTTTTCCCCTGATGCGATGCATCATTCCTTGGACCACCACAGCGTTTATTTCTCTGAGTTTTATCGATATACGGCGTTGAAATTGCTCTTCATTTTGTGGTTCCCATCCGTTATTGTAGACTTTTCGACACAATATTGCCCAAAACTCTTCAATTGGGCGAACCTGAGGTAAGTTAGGGGGATTGTCCACTTTTGGTACAAAGTTAATGTTGTTAGACCCATACCAGTCTCTTGTGATTCTTGCGTAATGGCATGAGGCAAGATCATGATGTGTGTTTAAAAACCGGATGACTTTGGAGGGACATCTCTGGATGTAACGCTCTGCATTCATGGCTTCGCCCCGAACAACACCAATGTAGGGCTGCGAGATGTAGCCAGCCTCAGAAATCGCACACCATACCAAAATTTTGTTCTCAAACTTTTTTTTGCTTTTTAATCTAACATCATCAGGGATATTCTCGTAATCGTCCGTGTAGAAACCGGCATTGCCCTTCATCTCAGAGTTGGACAAAGTAAAATATTTTTCGTCGTCCATCACGATCGACTTGTTGAAGAAGTATACTCGCCTCAACGCGCGGCAACACTTTGGTATTCTCTCTAACTGAGCTTCTGTATATTTTGGGGCTTTCTTTCTTTTTCGGAAGGTTAAATTATTTTTTGTCATTGTCCTAAACACCGTGGTCTTTCCAACATTGAACCTCCTGGCCAGCTTTCGCTGTGAGATCCCAATTGTGTTTTTAGCTGCTTCATTAAGTCTTCCCTCTCTTAATTGGTTCAACACCCGCGGCCGACCACCTTTTGGCAAGTTTACACATGGTATTCCTTCTTCACATTCTTTAATGTTCGATAAATTGTCGACTTGCTTATGTTTTGATCTCGATAAATAGCGACAATATCTCGTTTCGGAATTCGCCCAACAAGAATACAGATACCATGTCGAAGATTAATTTTATAGGACATTTCGCAAAGCATAAACTAAAACAGTGTGATTTACTAAGATCTAAAATAGTACCCCCCACTGGTCTAAATATTTACACTCGTGGGGGGTACTAAATTTTAAAACCCATTTTAAAAAAACACTTACTCATACAGAAAAGATACAAAGTTATTAATTATTTTGTATTTTTATTACAAAATACCACAGAAAAACTGCTTTTCTTCTCAAAATATTCCATACTTAAGAGAAAATGCCCTAAACTAATTTTTTTTGACATGCTTCATAATGGCAAATGGTGAATACGCCAAAAATTTGGCACACAATAGCTTCGTCATCTGTGTTTAAGGTTATAATGTTGATGATTTTTTAGACCACCTCTGGGGGGGTGGTTTAAATTTATAGCCCCCAGAAAGGATTGTTTTGTGGCAATTATTAATAAGTTCCTTTATAATTTCCCTAAGCAACCGTTTTTACAAGAATTAATTTACCTTATTTAATATCCCAAGATGTTTATTAATCAATAAAACACCTTCAATTTTGTCCAGAAAAACGTTTTCACCACAAAGAATATATTTATGAGGGCACTACGAGGCAAAACCAACATAAGCGAAGGTCACTCATTATGCACGAAAACTGTCTCCAATGAAAAAAATCCAAAACAACTGTACCTATTCATTTAGTTACAAACAGAACTGAAATTAAAACAGTGAGTTTATCTAAATCTAATCATCAAACAAAGCTTTCCACTGAAATATCGCAATCAAAGGTCTCAACTCTGCAGTATCGAACAGTTTGTTGAGCCGACATGACTCCTTTGTGAACGCATCAGTTGGATTCAGGTCTGTTTTTAGTCGCTTCTTTTTTTCATGACCCACTTTGATAAAATATTTTTATTTGTGGTTTGCGATGGGTTTGTGTTTGTAAAGTTTTTTCATACTTTTGATAGATAAAAACCTTTTTTAAATAAATACAAAGTTAATCTAATTCTTGTTTTATGATTACATATCGACATGGTTTTGTGACAGTGAGTATTAATCGCGAAAATCAATAAACAAGGGTAAGTTTTGATAAGAGTAACATATAACGTCAATTTTTATTTGCTCAACAGAGTGTTTACCATTTAGATCCCCCTCCTAGGGTTAAAAAAAAACTTCTTTTAAATAGAAATTTTCTTCTTAAATCCAACAAAAGATTGTGTTAAGATGATTCTTCACTAAAAAAAAAACAATTAAAATTATTCTTATAAATCAAACTATGTCCAAAACTCAAGGAAGTTGGTATAGAATGCTTAAAACCAACAATTTCACTTAAACTTAGGATCTGTCTAAAATAGGCTAAACCCTTTTAGTAAATCCCACTGAAAATGTTTGCCTTATTTATCAAGATGACATGACTGGTGATAATTTGTTTCCATGACCTACTTCGTTAAATGCATTGTGTCACTCAATCATATCAGATGAACATTTTCCCAAAACTTTCGGACCATACGTTATTACAATTAACTATTATATTTTTTTAGTTAATTATTAATTAATTAAATATGTTTTTAGAAAACCAATATCCTTTTTTGAATGTCTTTTAAGAAAACCTCTCAAAAGGGTTGTCAAAATCTCTGAGGTATATTTTTTCAACTCGCTGATATGGTGAGAGGGGTTTGTTACGGTACGATTTCCTCAAGAAAGTAGCATACCAAAAGAAAACTTTAATAGTACTTACCTAAGGTCACCATAACCAAAAGTTTGCAGACAGGATAACAAATTAGTGCAAACGGTCTTAACCTCGGCTTAGCTCAATTACTAGGGTCGTTTGGGTGCGCTAATATTTTTGTGGAGTTGACAAAGTTTTATGCCTATTTACAAGCGCCACCAAAATAAAGTAAACAACTTGATTTAATCCTGTACTCGGGTTTATTCTTCTCAAAAGAGAACAATCAAGCTGGGGTGTTTTATATTAAATTAAATGATGTTACGCATTAATTATTTCATAATGAAGTCTAGCATTTTTGATTAAGAGCGCTTTACATTTATTTCCTATGTAAAGTGATTGAAAAAGGTTAAAAACACCTAAATTAATGCGTAAAAAAAGACAAGTCCGGGAAATTAATTAAGTTTCACTTAGCTGGGTAAAACTCAAACTGCTAACTAGATCGTCTAATCGCTAGGAACTTCAGAAACTCTCATAAGAAAATTCTAACTATATTAAACAATGTAAAATATTCAGCAAGGAAGACTACGAAATTTTTGTAATTTACTTAATGTATTTAGCAGAAAAAAATTAAAAGAAATATCATTTATAAAAAAAAACTTACCTTATACCAAAAATATTTCAGTACAAATCAAAATGCTTTGCAAAACGATGTTATGTTTGCACTGACATAGACCGGCTACTGTCCCAATACGGCGTAATTCTTTACAAGTAAAATAACTAGATTTATGTCCAAAAACCAAGTAAAGTACCACATCTAACTAAAGTTAAGATCAAAATCTCGTAAAACGACGAAATATTGTAATTTCAAAATCAAAACTTAGTTTCTAACCGGTCTGTGCCTTTTAGAGAAGTGTCCCGCTTTTTCTCTAAAAACCTACGAGACCCCTTGCAAACTTATTGCTACCAACGAAAGGATTCGCTAAAAACCCCAAAAATTCTCACGTAGGCATCTCTTTCCATCACCAAGACTATTCACAAAAAAATCAAATTATCTAGTGATATTTATTCCAAACTGGAATAATGTTACCCATACAAAAATATTTGCGTTTAAACGTAGACTAAGATCAGAAACGGTATAGCCTTATTGGCAAATATAATGCTATAGAAGAAGACAACTATCCAAATATGTCTCATATTCATTCGCTTGCAAAAGTAAATTCCTTGAATTTGCATTATTAATCCAGATTTCTCAAAATATCTATAAGCAATACAATAAGACAGTAAGCGCAAGAAAGAAGCTAGTGGTGTTCGATAAATCGAAAATCAATTAATAATCGGTTTTCTTATAAACTCACTTATCACAAAAGACGACGCGATATAAAAATAAAACTCCAAACAGAGATAAAATATCTGAAAGTATTCCCAAGTCACTCTGGGTGTAAATCCTGAAATGCTGATAAAATATGAATTCGCGATTAGTTATTTTTTGTGATCTTTAATATTTTTCGTTCTTAACCAACGCATTCCCCCAAATCTTAAAAATTTCTTAAATGAAACGAGTCGTATAGGCATAAATTGAGAAGACACAAAATAATTTATTTATTTAGCTCAACAAAATAAACTCATTAGAGGTTCCTCTATTTCTACCATATCCTGAGTAGTAGTCCAAGAAATGTTGAACTTTGTCCATTATTCAGTAAAAAAAATCCAAAAAAAACTCCTCTTCAAAAATCACACCAAACACAACAAATAAAATTTGAACCTAACTTGAAAAACACGACCCAAGGCCTCCTTAAGGTAGCTTCCGAGCTACCTTGCCTTTGCTCAAACTTAAGGCTTCCTTCAGCAACTATAAAATGCATTCCCGACCTTAAGGGATCCTCAAAGACCACTCAGCCTTGAGGAAGCTTTAAGGATCGACTATAAATTACAGCCTATAAATACCGTTTTGGCCGAAGGAGACTTTAAGGTCGCCTTGTTCCTTGAAGAAAGGACTATGAATACGGCCCTAAAAGAATTTTCGATTTACATTTGGTTCTGGTTCTGGTTGAACAATTGCAACCCGGTTATGAAATTTTAGAACTAACCTGGGAGGTTGGTTGGGTACCTGGGTTGTAAACACAACCTAAAATATTGCAAAATTATAGGTATTCTTTCTTTTGAGTAAAATCAAAGATTTCTTTACAAGATTATATATACGACGTCATTGTTTTAGAACCGTTGTCAACATTTCTGTCAAAATAATGCCAACCATAACCAGGACCAAATTCTAAATCGAAAATCCCTTAAGTGGACGAGGAAGCGGAAGTTTACACACATTTTTAACTTTAACCTAAAACGTGATTATTGATTTATAAGCCATTGACCAGTGAGGAGCGATTTTGACCGAGGTTATTCTTTGGGTCATTGATTTTGAGGTTAGGCTATGACGTATTTCACAATAACCGTAACCCAATGGACCGTTCGCTTGGATGGAACGGTCAAACTGACTGGTTGGAAAATTTTACTAATAGCGCCAAAGGCCATAATTTTCGGCGGAGCCACCCAACCTTTTAAGTTCGACGGTAACACAGTGTAGTCTATAAATGGGGTGCAGCCCTATGATCCCAGAGTTGTTCGCCCCAGATATTTTTCCATACAAGACATAACTCACCTTCAAATCAAGATTCTCATCGAAATTCGTGCATGAGACAAAATCACTATTTGAAAATATACCTAACCTCTTTAAAACCAATGACCGAAACCATAACTCACCTCCCGAGCACGGTCATATTTGGTCAAGACCAAAAGGAAAACAGCTGATCAATGACATCACAATTTCCCCTATTTTGTTTAAAACTGGTGTCGCTTAGATGCATTGGTCTTGATCAAATATGACCGGTCAATATTGGTCAATGGCTTATAAATCACTATTATTTCCTTTTGTTTCAAGGAAACCTTTTTAAACCAGACGTCTAGAACAAAATTCGGCAGGAGTTTCTAAAAAATCCTTAAATTTTTGTGTTAGTTCAACAAAAAAATATAAAATGTTAATTATCTTGGTGCTTTTCTCTACCTCAACACACTCTGCCGTAATTTTTCTAGTAATAAAAATAAAATAAAATTCTTGCACATAATGCCTAACCAAATTTTGAATAGGATAACGACACCGTTCGAGATAAAGAATCGAAAAAAAAACGTTTTCTCGAAGGCTGTTCTAAAACAGAAAATCGACATCCGTTTTTGACCCTATTAACAAAGGCCTTTACGATTGTTTGCTTTGATTGATAGATTCGATTCCCAAAAGAAACGTTTTTGTTATTCTTGACAAGCGACGAAAGCCTTATGTCTACTCTTGCAGATAGATTTTTGGGGTCAAGGAGCGTGGAGATTTTTAAACAGGAAGTCTTTATTAGAAAATTATTGGTTCGGAAAAATTGATGGTCAAACATCTGAATATCTTTAAGGGGTGCGCATAATTTATCAAAATGTGCATTACAAAAAACGATAATTATAATAAAGCACAGGTTCATGACAGTACTACGTAAAAACAGTAAACTAGTAAATATTACAAGGACAGAACCGTAGAAACGTAAAATAGTGTAAAATATTCCCGCTAGATGGCGACACAGCCGAAAACAGCTGGACAGGAAAACCTGTGTAATGTATTGCCGCTAGATGGCAGTACATAATTGGTTGAGTTGGCTCCCTCCAAGGGAAGACTATAATTACGGCCCTTAAATAGGTACTACCTAATTTAAATTGGGCGACTGTAGGCGAGGCCAGCGCCCTCTGTACCTAAAATACAGAAAGCGCTGTCAGGCTTACGAATCAAACGGTGTTTGTCACACCGCAGCCCCATCTGTCGGCAATATGTTACACTATTTTACGTTTGTACGGTTTTGACCGTGTAACGTTTTAGTATTGTAAGGTTTTAGGCAAGTCCTTTGAACCATACAAATCACCAGGTGTGGACGGAATCTTTCCAGCGCTGATTCAAAACGGCATCTGATGAATTCGTTTCGGGTCAGCTTAGCTTAGAACTATATACCACCTAGTTGGACAAAGGTCAAAGTAATTTACATACTTAAGGTAAGACGTACGGATAATAGTCTCAAATCACTGCGTCCAATTAGCCTTACATCGTTTCTGCTAAAGGGCGCGGAAAAGATAATAGATACGCACATTAAAGGTGGCATCCTTATAACCCACCCCCTAAACACTTACCAATATGCGTACCAGGCGGGTAAATCGACAGAACTAGCACTAAGCAACCTGTTAGGTAACATAAACGAAGCCTTTGATGCCAAAAGCATCGCTCTGGGCATTTTCATTGACATAGAAGGAGCATCTAATAACGCACTACCACAATCCCTTTTTTAGACAGCGTCCGCTAGAGGGATTGAATCCACTATCACTGGATTCATAAGAAACACGCTAGAAAATCGAGTAATCGATACCTCAGGGGGGTGTTCTGTCACCCTTCCTCTGGTCGCTCCTAGTGGACGACCTCCTTGCGAGTCTACAACTGATGAACGTATTTGCACAAGGCTTTGCTGACGACATAGTCGTGGTAAAAAATATTCCAGAGAGGTCCATCTCCGGAAAAACACAACAGGTCTTAGACACAGTAAATGACTGGTGCAACAGCGAACAAATGTCTGTAAACCCTAGCAAAACAATGATTAGGGCAGGCAAACGCTGGTATGGTGATAAGTAGTGATATGAGCACCACACCATCAGCAGCGCTTGAATGCCTCCTAAACCTTCCTCCTCTACACCTTGTCTTGGAGAAAGAGACTATGAAGGCAACCTACAGAATCATAGCCAACCAATGGGGTGGCAGGGCAATAGTACCAAACCCTTTAACGCGGGCAATTGAGAGTCACTGCATTCTAGGGCTGATGCCGGATTTAATGAGCGCAACAGTAAAGAGTAAAAAGCTATACAACACTATTCTCCCAGATAGGGAGGACTGGACGACAAACAGAATAGGTTTCTCAAGTGAAGTTAGCTGCTGGTACACTGACGGATCCAAAATGCCTTCAGTCGTTGAATCCGGAGCTTATTGCAGCCGAGAAAATATCAGGATTATACATAGTTTTGGACGAATGGCTACAATTTTCCAGGCGGAACTCTTCGCGTTTGAAATGAGCGCACGTTGGATGATAAATCATAACTGGCGTAACAGATCAATACAGATACTCTTCGACACTTATGCGACTCTTAAGGCTCTTGAATCCATGTGCTCATCGAGAACCGTTAGGAGCTGCCATGACACATTGAACACCCTAGGGCGAATAAACACTGTGACGCTGGTATGGATTTTGGGACATTCTGGGCATGAGGGAAATGAGACTGCCGACCAGCTGGCGCGTGAAGCGGCCTCTGCCGTCTTTATTGGCCCCGAACCAGCCCTTGGAATAGCTTACAACACAATCAACACTGCTCTCTCAGGCTGGATGGAAAACAAGTTCCACCAATACTGGGGTGAATTGCCCGGACTGGCACATTCCAAAGAGTTCATTACAGAACCCTGCAGAAAGAGGGCCGGGAAACTCATTGAGCTCACCAGGCAAGACATCCGGACAATGGTTGATCTATGCACCGGACACTGCAGACACCATTACACAGAATGGGTCTAAGTGAGGACACCGAATGTAGGCTCTGTATGGAGCATGATGAGACGGCCAGACATGTGCTGTGTGAATGTCCGGCCATTGCACGCCAGCGTCAACTTCGGTAAACCACAGATCGACGGACTAGATCTGAACGATGCTTTACCAAAGCAAGTTACGAGCCTCTTTAAGGGGCTGAATATCCTGTAGCAACAAAAAATGTTAAAAGTGAGCCACAATAGACCCAATAGTGGTCGCAGTACAAACGATTCAATCAATCAATCAAGCTTTTAGGCTCGTACGGTTTGACCAATTTCTGTTTTGCCGCTACATAGTTTTATCATTTTAAAATGTTGGCCCAATACTGATTTTTTGTTGTAAATTTTGAGAAAGTACATTTTCACATTGTATTGTTTTGCTAAATTAAAGGCACTCTCTTTAAGAAGACAGAAGGTTAGCTCTTCTAAAACAAGTTCAGTGATAGAGTCCAAACGGATAGTTCTAGAGAAACTATAAATTTAGCACACTTATTCAAAATTGAATAAAGATTGGCGGGATTTTATTCCTATTTGTCCACTTTCAAATTTGACATTTCAATTTCGTAAATACTGGATTTATGCAAAAAGCAAACAAATTCCGCCTTTCTCCTGCGAATTTTTGGTGCCAATTTTAAAATTTTGTGTTACTAGCACTTCCCGTATCACTGAACTCGTTTTTTAACCTAATTGGCATTTTCTATGTCTTATCAACCTTTGTCACCTGTGGATGACATCTGGTTACCCTCAATTTAGTACAATATTCGTTGAGATTGCCAGATTGTGTCCATCTATCAACAACTGACATTTCCTTTTTTAAGTGCTTATTGTGTCGACTAAAATATGTCGTATATAGGTAAGTAATTAAAATAACTTTTGATTAAACGTTTTCTGGAACTTTGGGGAGACATATTTAATCATACAAGAAGACACCTTGTTTGGTAAATTTAAAGACTGTAAAGAACTTTCATTGAATGAAATTAATACCACCCTATGTCTCACACGCTTTATGCTTTGAAATGACAATTTTTGCTGTTTTTTTTTATAAAAATGGCAAAAATTAAAATCATATGCACGACACCACTCAAGACAGATAGCATAATAGAAATTTGCCTTAAATTATTTATTTAATATTAAATTATTTTCATGTTTCTTATAGTCTGCTGTCACTCTTTAACAGCCTTAAATATTTTTGCACTTCAGTAAATTATCTCTTCATCCACCTCTAAAATTCTGCCCTCTCTCTCTAAATATTTTTCATTTTAACAGGGAAAAAATGTGTTTTGGCAGTATTTTTTGAGCGCTAAAAAGCAGTGAAAACTTGAAAAATTTGAATGTTTTATTCTAGAAATTGAAAGTTTAGAAAGAAGGCTTTAAAATGCGAGCAAAATCATGGCATAAAAATATGAAAAACATAGTAAAAATTGGTTAAACAAAAGCGTCATTCCTTAAATTATGCTAAAATATTTTAAGCCTTAAATTACCATCACGGCTTTACCCGAGAGGTCAACAGCTGGCCAAAAATTTGTACACCTACTGTCAAGAACTGAAATATTATCAAGTATTGTCCGGGATTGTTAAGTATTGTCAAGTATTGTTAAGTATGTTCGAGTATTGTCAAGTATTGGAAAGTTTTTTAAGGTATTGTCATGAATATTTGTTATAACTTTTGAAAAATTGCAATCAATACAAGTAAAGACAGAAGAGAATAAAGATTATCTGCTCCTTGATCTATCCTTGATCTACATAACATCGCTAAAGATAAAAAACGGTAGGATCTAACAAACCACAATTCGCCCATTTCTCTCTAGTAATAGAGTCAACTTTTAAACAGGAGGCTTATAAATAAAGAGTGCAATTGAGTTGACACCCCAAGCATTCTCTCTCCCTCTGTTTATAAGCAACGCCATTGTAAACAAAGATAGAGAGTACCTCTGGGCTTGGGCTGTCAACTCAAACTAACCTCGACCATAACAAATATTTTCAGGAACCTAGATCAGTCCGGATTGTTCATATTCGGCTTTATAGCGTCAGTCAGGGCAGCACTCAAATATTTCATTTTTGAGAAAAACCGAGGTTAAAACAAGAAACAGAAATATCTCAGTGTTGCAGTAATTGTCTTAATAGAATTCGCTATTAATTTCCTTCGGTTGCATTGATTTCCGAATTTTGGTTCATATTTTTGTTTGTTTGAAAGTATTGTCTCAGTATTGTCAAAAATTGTTAAAGTATTGTCAACAATTTGTACACCTACTGTCTGCAGCTGATCACCCCTCGGCTTTACCATAACATCTTCAAATGAAGAGTTTCAAAATTCGACGCGTAGTTTTTTCTGGTTTTTTATTTTAGCATCATCTATTTTGTTAGTTATTTTTTTAATCAATTGAGAAGTGCCCCGGCGTGGTCCCATTCTATTAAAAAACATACTATCCAACTCTCAAATGGCTTAAACTATTTCCATAATATGTTCTTGCAAAAAATATCCGTTTTTTTAAATTTTATTTATTGGACCCTGGTAATTTTTTATTTACTTATCTATGCTACCAGTTCATCGATATTACATCAAACTTAGTAAACTGTAGTTTTTAAAGTGATTGAGTTGTCAATATTTTCGTTAATAACTATATGCACAAAAGTAGTTATTTTTGGCGTTAGTTTAAGTCCGAAATGTCCCTAATATTTTCGATTATTTTGATAAATATACTGGGTGTCCCAAGGTGACTAACCTATTAAAATATTTTGGAAACTATACAATGGAAACTTTTCAAACTTTCTATTCTAACATAAGTCCAAGTAAACTATCTTTATGAAATACTTTCATATTTCCAGTGTTGTCATTTGCAGGAAAACTTGACAACAACTTTCTTATTTTAAATTGAACACCCTGTATATTTTTTCGCATTTTTGGATTTTACAAAATATTTTAATAATAATGTCCTATACCTATGTTCAACTGTATTTAAAATATTGACAGGTGAAAATTGACTTTTTTAACTTTGACAGCCCGTAACATCGAAAGGGTAAGGATAGAGCAAAGCGGTTTTTACATTCCTGTCTTGGTTTTTCACAAGCTATCGTTTTATATCTAAACCCAGGGTTAAAATATTCAAAGGCCCAAAAATAGTATAACCGTTTCGATGTTACGGGCTGTCAAACTTAAAAAATGTCAATTTTCACCTGTCAATATTTTAAAAACATTATACATAAAATGTACCTAGCATATTTTGCATAATCCAAAAATGCAAAAATATACAGGGTGTTCAATTTAAAATAAGAAAGTTTTCCTGAAAATGGAAACACTGCAAATATGAGAGTATTTCATAAAGATAGTTTACATGGACTTATGCTAGAATAAAAAGTTTGAAAAGTTTCCATTGTATAGTTTCCAAAATATTCTAATAGGTTACTCACCTTGGGACACGATATATATACTTTGCCAAAATTCAAACCTATATTACTTCTATAACTAGTCCTTTATATACAGAAACCCGCGAGCTTAAACCAAAAATTTATGATTATTTTATTCCCCATAACGTCATCATAAACTTTGCAAAAAATCTCTTTCAAATCGTAAAAACCCGCTAACTCGTGATTGTCGCATTTTTTAGACATATTTTTAGGCAATATTTTAAAAAAATCCGCCGCTCCCACAAAGGAAACACTTGAGTATAAAATGAAGGGCGTCTTATATTACCAGTCAACAAAGGCAGTCGAGATATCTTTGTCATTTAATTCTCTGCCAAATACTCACTTCGCTGCATTCATTTTCAATCCTAGATCACAAAATGCAACAGAAACGGACGGCTTTTGAAATTTACATAAGATAGTGACACCATCAACAAAAGATATTGATGACCCCTTATTAATTGCGGAGAACCTCCGAAGAATCTGTGCCAAGTATTTTATATTTTATTTTAATTTAATATGACAAGAAAAGTTGGTGGAGTTTTCGAATTTATTATATCACTGGTATCGTGATTTAAATTACGTGGTGCTAAATTTCATACATTGTTAAGAATTCTAGTATTCTCCACTGAATAAAGCTCTTCTCTGCATTTATTTTTAACTTAATTTAACAGAAAGGGCTTTTTAAATTTACATCACATAGTGAGACCATCAACAAAAGATATTGATAACTCCTTATTAATTGCAGAGAACCTCCGAAGAATCTGTGTCAAATATTTTAAATTTTATTTTAATTTCATGTCATTCTCAAGTATTCAAATATTTTTGTACGTTTTCTTTGTAATTATTAAGGAGCCTTGGGCCTACAAGATACCACTAAGTATATTTTTAGATTTCATATAGTTTTGACCACAAGAAAAGTTGGTGGAGTTTCGTAATTTTTTTAATATTCTCCACTAATCAGAGCTTTTTGCTGCATTCATTTTCAATCTTAATTCACAAAATGTAACAGAAACGGCTTTTTAAATTTACATCAGATGATGACACCAACAACAAAAGATATTAATGATCCCTTATTATTTGCAAAGAACCTTCAAAGAATCGGTGCCAAATATTTTAAATATTATTTTAATTTAATATGATTGTCAAGTATTCAAATATTTTTGTACGTTTTCTTTGTAAGTATTAGAGACGGTACGGGACTACAAGATACCAGTAAGTATATTTTTAGATTTCAGATAATATTGGACACAAGAAAAGTTGGTGGAGTTTCTTAGTTAGTTATATCCCTGGTATCGGAATGGAAATTACGTGGCGCTAAATTTATTACGTTATTAAGAATCCTACTATTCTCCACTGAATAAAGCTCTTCGCTGTATTGATTTGCAATCCTAGGTCACAAAATGCAACAGAAAACGGCTTTTTAAATTTACATTAGATAGTGACACCATCAAAAAAATATATAATTGCAGAGAACATTCAAAGAATCTACCTCTAAGATTTCAGATAATTTTGGGCACAAGAAAAGTTGGTGTAGTTTCGTAATTTGTAATTACGTGGCGCTAAATCTAGTACATTGTTAAGAATCCTAATATTTTCCACTGAATAAAGCCCTTCGCTGCATTTATTTTTAATCCTATATCACAAAATGCAACAGAAACGACTTTTTAAATTTACAGATAGTGACCCCATCAACAAAAGATGTTGATGACCCCTTATTAATTTCAGATAACCTACAAAGCAAATATTTAAAATTTTATTTTAATTTAATATGAATGTCAGGTATTCAAACATTTTTGTACGTTTTCTTTGTAAATATTAAAGATCCTGGGGCCTACAAGACACCCCCCGTACAGTAAATATAGTACAAGAAAAGCCGGTGGAGTGTCGTGATTTGTCATAACACTGGTATCGTGATGTAAACTACGTGGAGCACCTACAGACCTGTTTCATCCTTATTATGAATCATCAGGGAATCATAGTATTGCACCTGGCAGTTGAAGCTACACAGGTAACCATGCACACCTCTCGAATTTAAAGCAAAAATTTTGTAATCCGCGAAGACGTAGTACCTGTGTGCCACCTCTCGAATAAACCGAGAAACAAAAACATCAAAATTGAAGAGTGCAGAAGACCGTAAATACAGAATTCTGTACCTTTCAGCAGGTTATAAAGAAGAAACTTGTAAAAGTATAAGGTCACTGTAATATGACTCTTACCGCCCCCCAATTGGAGTTTTATTCTACGTGGCCCTAATTTTAAGGCATCACCAAGCTCCGGAGGAGGCTTGTTGCGCAGAACTAAAAAGCCAAAATATTTAAAAAAACAACAAAGTGAATCTCGTGTCCGCAAATACAAATTAAAGTAACATTCGTGGCATATCTGACAAAACGTTTTTGTTTCTTACTTCATTACGACCAGGCCTCCAATGTCTAATGGAGAATCCAGACACCTACAGACCTGACTTTAATTTTTATTTTTTAAAGGGACAAACCGCCTTAATTTAATTTTTAGGTGTGCTTATTAATTTTAGTTAAAACGCCAATCCGTTTTTGTATATATATTATAATATTATTTTTATTCCTAAAATGTATTTTTATTATTTAATTTATAAATTTTTTCTAATAAACTAATTTGTTTTAGTAAATTTCATAGAACTTTTCACATATTTACTATTTTCTTCACTAATACCTATATACCACGGTACTTAAAATGTAAATTTCCCCCAATTGCGGCGTCCATGAGAATAGTTTATTGCTTGCTTTCTATTATTCTCGGTTTTGGGTTCTATTGTATTCTCCGGTCGAACAGGGTGAAGTATATAAAAATAAAGGATTTTTACTTGAGGTACATTAGAAAAATTTTAAAAGAGAAGAAGAAATGATTGATCACTCAGTATAAAATTTATCCAAATTTCTCTTTCTCTCTCTCTCTCTCTTTTATTACTCTCTCTTCTTTATGAACAGACTTTAATTCTTGTTCAAAATTACAAATTCTACCGACAGTTAAAGTCTTTCTAGGGAATTTTGAATCACCCTGTAGAAAAGCGCTTTAAGAAGCCTGTTTAAACAAAACTAATTGTTGGGTCGGTGGTACGTGGTACAGGAGGATCCAAAAAAGGTACAAATAAACCTTACGATTAGCAATGCTGATTAGACATTTCAGAAGAAGATTTATGTTTTCCTTCCCTTGACTAACATTTTGTCTGGACATCTTGGGTGTAGGGAGGGGAATGCACAGAAAAACTCTATTTGCCGTAAGAAAAAATAAAGTTTTTCTGTGCAATCCCTTCCCTATACCCAAGATGTCCAAACAAAAAGATACAGTTATATAAATGCCAGTTTTTAAAAGTTCGAAGTACCTAACTTTTTTTTACAAATATAAAAAATGTTTAAATAGTTGAAAAAAGAAATTACGTTTATGGGCTTATAGTTTTAAGTAGGTGCCTAAGTATTTTATGCTTTCTTGTGCTTCACTTCTGTAACAATTACATCTTTTGCGGTGCCAAAACTACCTACTGCTTCGGCAATGTTAATATTGAAATAGGTGTTAAATCGTGCCGGCATACAGCAAGTCTATATCCCCCTCGCTGACACATTTTGAAGGAAAATAGAAGGAATATATCACATACGAAATCAGATACTGCCTATACGCATTATGAGGTAGGTCCTTAATTAAATTAAATGAAAACAGGGGTTCATTTATGTGAAAAAACTCGCATCGCCTTTCAGAATGCAAAAAGCTGGTTTTTTTCTATTCTGTCGATCTGTCTGTATGTCTTGTCGCTCTTGTTGCGACAAAAAGCCGATTTTACCAGAAAGTTAAATTAACGCAAGATAAACAGGCCCTGAATTAAATTGAAACTTAAACAAATTCAATTTAATTCAATGGTTTATTGTTTGTAAAGAAAATATATATTTCATGTAACAAAGAGCTTGGTTAGAGTGCTTAAACAAATTTATGGTGTAACTTATAATAAAAAGTAGTGTGTGTTTAGTCAATAAGAAAAAAAAAACAAATTTACACATAAAAAAATTTTACAAATGAAGGTTCACACAGTAATTTCTTAGAGATTACAGGTGGCTGGTTCAAAAACGATAATGAAAATTCAAAAGAACAAAAAAAGAAAAAAAATATTTAAAATTTTATGTTTGAATGATTTATAGTGAAGAAAACATAAAAGAAGAAACAATTGGTACATGCACTAAAAAGGATCAAAAAAACAATTTTCTTTTTTTTTGCTCAACAATAAAAGTTAGTTATGTTTTTTTTTTGGTTTGATCTTGATTTATGTGCAGATATTTATTCATTTATTATAAAGGATCGTACTTTTCAAATATTCCACAAGTGCATGAACAGAGCTTTAGCAAGAAGAGGCGATATGTCGTCCACGGTGTCCAAAAAGCATCCGGTCCACGGAAGAAATTCTGCTCAGAAGGTCTCATAAATAGGACAATCAAAGAGAATGTGAAATAAAGTTTCTTGGGTAGACCGGTTAATAACGGTACATAATTCTGTTGGGTTGATTTTATAGCTGAAGCCCTTAAAATGAAATTTGATTGCATAATTATTGCATAGACGGGTCTGAGACAGAAATCATTTGATATGTATGGGGATATCCAGGTGAAAATAATTTTGTAAAATGTTTGTAGATTGTTAGGTAGGCAGATTGATTAGCTAAATGGACATCCTGTTGTCTTAACCGTTCTTTAAATTTTTGGAGTAGGAGTGATTTTTTCTGAGATAGAAGGTAACTGCTAAGCTGATCCCAGCTATCAGAAAAACCAGCAAAAGCCAGTAGCTCCTTAAATTGAGCGAACCAGTTGCATTTTTGATCACAATTAATGTTAAGGGCTAACATACGTAAGAAGCAGATTTTAGGTAAACGGGTATTAGCCATATTGAATACGTTTATAAGACAATTTAAGGAAGCTTTAAATAAGCGGTAGAACATTCTGACCCTTCCTGATTCTATTCTTACAGTGAAGTCAGCTGTGTTTTTGGGCAGTAGTAATAGTCTTTTAAGAAATGTTACCTGAAACCTTTCAAGCAGATCCTGGTACCTTAGACCCCAAACTGGGAGGCAATTCGAAATAAGGCTAGCTACAAATGAATCAAAGATGTATTTGAGAAGTCCAGTTATTCAATTTGGTTTTGGCCATAACCGGAAGCACCACACCAATGGCTTGTTTTGCTTTAGTTACTGTATTAGAAGCCATTTCATGGAAAAGAGAAGAAGAGGAGAAAGTGACGCCTAAATATTTAATGCTGCTGACCACTTCTATTGGATGGCTTTTGTAAGGGAAACTGTCAGGTTGCTTTTGGTTGCTTCTCGAAAAACCAATGATTTTTGTTTTACTGGTGTTGACAGATGGTTTAGCGTACTATATTCCTCCAAAATTTTTAGTTTTCTTTTTAGCTCAACTTCAGAGCCAGCAGGAATAACCAGATCATCTGCGTAGGCCAGAGTTTGTAATTCATTTATATTATCGATACTTAAACCTCTTGCACCCTTACTGTAGAAATAATTGTCAATATCCTGTAAAAAGAAGCAAACAGCAAAGACTTAAGGTTTCTCCTTGAAGAACCCCAGATGTAATTTTGATAAAGTGAGTTATACGATCAGAAGCAAGTACTTTCATGTTTGCATTATTAAAGATAGATTTAAAAATTGCTATATATATGTAACTTATTCCCAGGGCGTAAAGCTTTGAAACTTAAACTAAAAATTATCTGACTCAAATATTCAAATATTTTTTGGTTTTAAAAACTTAAAACTTATTGCTTCTAACAATTAGATGGACGTTTTTAAATAAATTAATATAAAAATTATAGTACAATAATTATAACTTAAAAACTTTAATATAAATCATTTCTGTTTCTACACTCTTAAAATGTAACTTGTGTGATTTTTATTTATAAGGAAATTATGATCACCATAAAAAACTTGTTTCTAATTTTGTTTTAACAACGAGTTGTCACCTCAATATTAATTGTTTTGAATAAACTATACGCTTATTAAGAGAGGTTTTATTTCTTTTTGGCGTGACAATGTTTTTGACCAATTTTGACACGAAATTATTTACATAAAACACCAGGCTTATGCTAATATAGAGATAATATAGCCTACTTTGTGAGTAATTTCTTTGATTACACCATGTAACAAATTATTACCAATATTTGTGTGCCAAACAACTGCTCTAACTAAATTTTAAAAATTTAATAATAAGTTTTTTTTTATATATGAAAAAAATACAAATATTTTAATGACAACAAAACATTTAAATAATAGGAAATAGAACATAAAACTATAAATATATGATTTTTATAGTAAAAGCTTGTAGGAACCTCTACAATTAATTGCATTGGGTATCTAAGATGATTTAAACTTTAACCCGTCGTTCTCAGATTTGGCAAGCGCAAACACATATAACTATGAGATAATATAACCCTTGCATTTTCACCCTAGCCTGGAAAAAACGCAGAGCCTTTGGCCTTGCCCATAGGGCCAAAAATTTGTTTTTCAGTTATTATTGTTACACATTTTGAGACACTTGAGCCAGTATAATAGACACTTAAAGTAAATATTTCAACGCATCGATATCGGTATACCTAACGTTCGAAATAAAGCCAAAATACACATATTTTTGAACTGTTTATGCGATGTTTCGAACTATGCCCGCTTTTTTGAAGGATGCGATGACAGAACTGCTGATTGAAATAGTTTTGTACGTTCGTGGGTCCGTAACGATACGTATAGATCTGGCGAAAAAAAAGTACGACATGTTATATTTATTTACGTCACTAGACCGGAAAGATGGTATTTACAGATCGACGCAGGAAATTTACAGGACTCGCCTGCGGCTCGCCCTGTAAACCTGCGGAGACCTGTAAAGACACTTTCCGGTCGTGTTTCGTACGTAATTTTTTTTTGAAAAGATCAGAAAAAACATTTTAGTATCTATCACTTTCGTCGACGCCTAGCCGTGGTGCGTAATTTATGAACAGTCCCCTGATGTTTTCTGCTTCTTGTTGGCTTGATAGCCTTTGCCGCTAAGGCCGGTAGTTTTTAAGATGAAAACTAAAAAAAACAAGTAAAGTTTTGTGGTTAGAAATGATTTTTGTATTTTTAACTTGTGCCAAATTGTATAAAACATTAGAAAAATTATAGTGTAGTGCCTATTAGCTTCACACAGCTAAATCAGTGATGACTGACGACCAGTTATGAGAAAGAGCTCATAAAAGGCAGATTTCTAGGTTTGTTCTTTATTTACCTATATTTGTAGTATACTCTTACTTTGAGAATTAAAAATGTGTTGTCGATTTTTCGGTGTATGTGACTCTTGAAGCAGCTTTTATTATTTCCTCCGGATTCAACTCATTTTCTAGATCTGAGTCCATTTTTGTAAACAAAACTTTTGAAACAAATTTAAAACAGCTTTTTTAGAAGTTTCAAAACTGCCCAAAAAAACAAGGTAAAAGCTGTAAACAAGAAGTCATAGCCTTGGTCATAACTTGGCCAAAAATGGGACCCGAAAAGGATCAAGGGACCGGAAAATTGAACAAAAAGGTCCTTTCTAGAGAGTGGAAATATTTCGAAAGAACATGCCTTGTAATGTAGAATTTTCCGTATGAAAAATCGTACGGAAAGTGGCTATTTTCCGGCCGTTTGAAAAAAATATATATTTGCTTTTTTTAGTATGACACCCTATACGTTCAGATATTTATTGGTTTGGCCACCATTCGTCAACATTTTGAAATATCTGACAATTATCTGACGCTTTCTTGCAGTATACTTCAAACTAAATAAAAAATGCCTCAAGTTTTAGAATTTACCAAAATTCAAATTATAACTCGACTTACGGAAGATAACTGGTCTATAAGAAGAGCGGCAAACCATTTTGGAGTTAATAAAAATACAGTACTACGCTGGACCAAGCGCTGGACCGAAAATAATATCACAAAGAGAAAGAAGGATCAGGACGAAACAAAATTAGTTCAATGGAGCAAGACGGACGACTCCTTGATCATTTAAGGCAGAATCCTTTTACCACATGCTCCCATGCTGCCGCTGCAAGCATGTTTCCAGGATCCCGGCGAACTGCTTGTAGTAGGATACAAAATTCAAATCTATCGTGTAAAGTTGCAGCAAAAAAGCCTCTTTTAACGGAAGAGCAGAAACAGGCTCGAGCAATTTTTTGCGGCCAATCATCTTTTAGAAGTATGTTGAGAATTTGGAACCTGTGGTTGCACTAAAACAAAGCTATGATTGTTTTCCACAAACTACCTTTCGGAGTTCCACTTTTTTCAGACAAAAAGATACCTGCGACTCAAAATTTGTATCAATTCCTTATAATCCTAATTATACGAAAGGATTAAAACAAAAGACTTGAATGCATATGAAAGTATGGAAATCATTAAATCCAGAAATAGTTTAAGTAAAGATAGAGGACCCATCCCGTTTAGTACACTTTATTCTTTAGTTGAGGGGAGATAGGATTATAAATCGTGATCAATCACAAATTATTAGTCTTATCTCCGCCCACTTAAAGATTGTATATAAGATAGAACGTAGGTTAATTTAGTTTATTGTTTATCATCTCCTGATGATGCTAACGTTGTTAGCGAAACGCGCGTCGAGTGCAAAAAAGTGTAGTTTTGGTTTGTGGGAAATCTTTTAGAAGGAAATGATTTTTGGAAGAAAGAAGTCTTTACGGACGAAAACATTTTCCAATCATCGTCAGATAGTCGGAGAATTTTGGTTTATCGTCCACCAAATTCAAGATATGATCCAGAATACACACACAACATCAAGACAGCAGGACATTTTTCCGTCAACATCTGGGGATGGTTTAGTCCGAGAAGTATGGGTGTTTGCTGGAGAATAGAAGGTAGATTTACCAGTGAACGATACATCGAAATTCTTCGTAATATTATGTATCCATCTGTTTCGGCCTTGCATGAAAATAATGAGTTCATCTACCAACAAAATACCTGCCCTGTGCACACGGCGAATGTAGTGAACACTTGATTTCGAGAGAACAATATTGAAACTCTACCTTGGCCATCCAACAGCCCAGATTTAACTCTCATGGAAAATGTTTGGGGACGGATTGTGAAGATAATTTATCAGCGAAATTGGTTCCCCAGAAATTCAGACGAGTTGAATGAAGCTATTGAAAGAGCCGTAGATATCATCTCAGAAGAAGAGCAATATTTTCAAAATTTAAGTTTTTCAATGCCGACTCGTCTGCAGCTTGTTTTAGATAAGAACGGCGAGCCCATTAAGTATTAAAATTAAGTATTCTTTTTATTTATTTGCAAAAAGTTCGTTTTTTTTATCGCCGTTTATTGTATTCTTGTTTTTTCTCTGTGGTATTGTTTTTGCTACAGCGCTTTGCCCAGCGTGGTAATGTATTTTGTTCGCCGCTCTTCTTATAGACCAGTAATTTTTCGTAACTCAAGTTATAAGTTGAATTTTGCAACTCTATTAGATCCTAACATAGGATTTTAAAGAATTTTTAATAAATTACTCTAAAAAAATCTCCTTTGATTTATTTACTATTACGACAAACACAAGTGTGAGAAGTTAATAACCAACAAATGACTAACAATGTAAATTTTCATTAATATAGGGTGTTATATTTACCCATATTTCCATTTCGTGTCCTAGTTTTTTTACCTGACAGAGAAGCAGGCAAAAATGTAGTGTATTTTGCGTTAGGTATACGGATACCGATGCGTTAAAATATTTGCTTTAAGTGTCTAATATCTCATAACAAAAGCATTTGTGGAATACGTGTTACGTAGTCGAAGAGATGGCTTACTACATTTATTGAAATAAAATCTACAAGCTCCTGCTGAATGTTGCAAAGCCAGGATCTATCTGTTTTTGAAAATCAGCTATATTTCAGAGTTGGTTCCAAAAGGTTTTTTTTTTTATTTTTATGGCAGATTTTTTTTGTTCTATTTGAAGAAAAAAAGAGGGAAACCAAAAAGTGACATTTTGGGTGATGTATGTTTTCGCCTCAAGTTTTTTTCTTTGATTTAAGATGAAATTGATATTCAAATGCATGTGTTAGTTTATTTCAACACAAAAAAAATTAACGTAGCGCGGTCAGCGGCACTAAGATCCATTTAAGACTCTGTATAATAATATACTCCAAGAGCTTTTTTTGCCGGGAGACATTATATCGCCCACAAAGGGTCATCAAGAAATTTAATCATCATAAATTAACCATATTAAAGTCCCCGTAAGTGGCGTAATAATTCACCGAAATTTGCTAAATTTGTTTTACCCAAAATAGCCTGCCTAAATAGACTAATATGTGCACAGGACTGTGCCTAAACAACTACCTACCACTCGTATAATAATCGTATGCATGGGGTCGCAAATATTACTGGCTAAATTAAGGGCTAAACAATGTGCCGTGTCTGGAAAATTTATTATTTGACTTCAAAATTTAGCGCTATATCAAAAGCGGAAAAAAATATTCTTGCTAATGCGGTCCTGCCATAACGCTATGTAAGGACAGGGGGTGTTTTTGACAGATTGACTTTTTTGAAAAGTTGCTGATACTATATTTACTTACGGAACAAGTGCGGAAAGTATTACTGACCGCACGCGACGGCAGTTGACCGAACAATGCTAAGCGAGTTCGGTCAAGCCAGAAAGGGCAGGGCACTACAAACACTTTACGCATGTGTTAGGTACGCGATTTTACCTACAAGCCTTAAAAATCCCCAAAAGAGAAATATAAATATACTGGAGAACAAAAAAAATGCAATACCAGAAAGGACAAATATTTTTAAAGTAATTTATTTATATAGGGTGGGCCAGAAAATTCCGCACTTTTTGGATTGGCTATAGCTTTTGACATAAATGCTCGTTTGTTAAAGGTATTGGTTTTTTAGAAAGATGAAACGTGATACTTTTTCGAATCTTTTGAAAATTTAAAATTTCTCAAAAATCCAAGACGGCGGAAAGTTTTAAAAAATGTGTAATTTTCACCCCACCTGAAAAAAAATTATGTGCGACAAGGAACAAACTTTAAAGCTTTCACTACAAACGCTCATTGTTTATGTGTATATTTAATTAAATCGGTTGAGAAATGAAAAAGTTATAAGCTTTTAGATTATGAGAGTTTGGGCTTAACATTGGAAAAATATCACAAAATTAAGTACGTATTTTTTCAATTAATATAACTTCAAAATATTTTTTTAAAGAGACAAAACATGAGAGTTGCGTCCGTTTGTTCAAAATTTGACATTGAAAAAAATTCAGGATGGCGGATAGTTTTAAAAAGAGTTAGGTTTTACACGCCTTATTTTTTTTTCAGTAAGGTACTGGACAAAATATAAATTAGTATTTCCAAATCTCCATTTTTTTCTTCGTATATCGAGGTATCACCTAATTAAATCGGGATAAAAAATAAAAAAGTAAGTAAATAATTAGGTTTAAAGATATACCAAATGGAAAATTTATGTAATTTTGTGATTTTTTTCAATGCGAACTCAAAAAACTCGTAGTCCAAAATCTTTATAACTTTTTTATTTCCCAACTGATTTAATTAAATGATACTTCAATTTACACAGAAATTATGAGCGTTTGTATTGAAAGCTTTAGAGTTTGTTCAGAGTTGAACATAAATTTTTTTCAGGGGGGGTGAAAATTGCACAGTGCACACAATCGAAAAACTCTCACATTTTTTCTATCCAAAAAGCCAATATATTTCAAAATCGAGTAATTAAGTCAAAAGTTATAGCCAATCCAAAAAGTGCGGAATTTTGTGGCCCCCCTATATATTAATACATTAGGATGCTCTTAGTAATTGATTACAATTCCAAGAAGATTCCTCCATGATAATCATCAAAAAATTAATAATGAGTGGCTCCTCCGTGGTTATTTATGCACTCGTTTGTTCTATTGGACATTGACACAATAAGATGGTCTATATATTGAGGAACACTCATCCAAATCCTCCTTACGGCATGCCAGAGTTCATCTAAGTTTCCACGGGGACGTGGTAATCGACTAAGATTGCGCCCTATCATATCCTATACGTGTTCGATAGGCGACAAGTCAGGCGATCTTGCTGGCCATTCCAAAGTCTCTATGCCAAGTTCATTCAAGAAGTCCATTGTTTCACGAGCAATATGCGGTCTGTTATTATCTTGTTGAAAGATCGCATTTGGGATAGCTTGTAGGTAGAGATGTAAAACTGGCTGCAGCACTTCATTGATATATCGCCGAGCAGTCAGATTGCCGTTGATGATAACTGTAACTGTAAATGCTGTATCACGTTCAACAGCAAAGTCTATATTTCGTCTCTCACCTCGAAATCGCCTAACCCTCATGCGTCCAACATGGCCGCCGAAACAAAACCTGGATTCATCGCTGAAGCTTATGGTATTCCATTCGTCATTCAAGTTTTGCCGAGCTCTGCACCACTCCAAGCGGCAAGCCTTATGTTGTGGGGTCAAAGGTAGCACCGAAAGCAGACAGTAAGCCCTCAGTCCCATACCAAGCAATTTTCGATTAACTGTCATCCTTGAAAACACTCGTCCTGTAGCTACAACTAGAACATCTCTTACTTGGCGTATACTGTCCCGTCGATTTCTGAGAGCAAGAAGTCTGAGATGCTGTAAATCACGACCTTGTAATAATCTAGGGCGTCCAGAACCCTTACGACGTCTATAAGTTTCATCATTAGACCACCTTCTCGAAACTCGTAACACTGTTGATGAATTGGCATTAACCCTTCCTGCAATTTCCTGTAAACCAAAACCAGCCTCTTTCATGCCCACGATGCGTCCTTTTTCGAAAACGTTTAAATGATGAAAAAGCATATCTGCATTTTAATTTTCTGAAATAAACGCACGGAGTGCGGTATTGTGCCATAACGTTAACTCTACCGCACGCGAGTAGGTAAAATACTTAATAATAACACCAGGCAACAAATTTTTTTTTTTTAAGGTCGGGGGCAAATAGTACTTTTCACAACTAGTGGCTAAGATAGTGCTTTTTTTACAAGCGTTGGTTTAAATAACGAGCGAAGCGAGGTACTTAAAAACGTGAGTAAAAAAAGCACACTTGGCCACGAGTTGTAAACACTATTTTTTTTACCTTTAGAGCACTTCTCGCAAAACACACCATCTTTACACTATAAATCAAGGCGGCTGGTAAATGAAATAACAATGGTTGCCATAGCGATGTAACTTTTTTTCGGTGACGTTCATTACTGCGACATTTTAATCTTTGACAGTTTGATATTTTTACGATGTTTTTAGATGATTTTTTTCGTAAATACTTGGTGAAAACTGGCGGAAATGGCTTAATTTTTAGGCAAGAATAATTAGATTTTTTCAATATTACTATTTTCCGCCATTTGTCTTGAATTTTGTGTAAAAAACGGACAGGAATCTTTTTTTGCACCCGTGATCAAAAAAAAAAGTTTTTTTGCATCGGTAACCACAAAAGTTATTAAAATCATATTTTAGATGAAGGTATAAAAAAAAATTATCGATTGTTTATGGTGCGATGACAGAACTGCTGATTGAAATCGTTGCGTACGTTCGCGGGTTCGTAATGTTACGTACATCCCTCCGTACGCAATAAGTGGAATCAGCTGTTCTGTCATCGCACCCGTCAAAGAAGCAGGCATTGTTCGAAACATGGCATGGACAAGTCAAATATGTAGA
The DNA here is from genome assembly GCA_963921995.1 of Oxystoma pomonae. Classification (NCBI taxonomy): domain Eukaryota; kingdom Metazoa; phylum Arthropoda; class Insecta; order Coleoptera; family Brentidae; genus Oxystoma; species Oxystoma pomonae. The sequence continues at coordinate 21,634,181 of OY998164.1, read as the reverse complement.
ATATTTTGGCTTTGTTTCGAACGTGATAGGTATACCGATACCGATGCGTTGAAATATTAGACACGTAAAGTAAATATTTCAACGCATCGGCATCGGTATACCTAATGCGTCCGAAAACGAACGATGCCCGCTTTTTTGAAGGGTGCAATGACAGAACTGCTGATTGAAATCGTTGCGTACGGTCGTGGGTCCGTAACGTTACGTACATCCCTCCGTACGCAACCTGTGGAATCAGCTGTTCTATCATCGCACGCGTCAAAGAAGCAGTCATCGTTCTAAACATTGCATGAACAAGTCAAAAATGTGGTGTAGTTTGGCTTTGTTTCAGACGCATTAGGTATACCAATACCGATGCGTTGAAATATTTACTTTAAGTGTCTATTTACTTTAAGTCTCTACTCTCTTAGTCTAATCCGTGACAATACATTTTGCGCCAGCGTAAAAGATCTATGGTTCGTAGACAGGTGACGATGATGACTCATTTGTGAGTGTGCCAGTCTGGCACTGTCCACTGCCACCACTAGCGGGCCTATTGTGACTCACTTTTAAGATTGTTGCTACAGAATATTCAGCCTCTTGCTTTGGCGAAGCATCTTTCAGATCCAGCGCGTCGATCTGTTGTTTGCCGAATATAAGTTGAAGTTGACGTGCAATGGCCGGACACTTACAGAGCCTACATTCGGTGTCGTCACTTAGACCCATTCTGTGCAATGATACTTTCAGCCTGCAGTGTCCGGTGTATAGATCAACCATTGTCCGGATCTCCTGCGTGGTGAGCTCAATGAGTTTCCTGGCCCTCTTCCTGCAGGATTCTGTAATGAACTCTTTGGAATGTGCCGGTCCTGGCAATTCTCTCCAGTATTGGTGGAACTTATTTTCCATCCAGTTTGTGAGAGTAGTTTTGATTGTGTTGTATGCTATTCCAAGGGCTGGTTCGGCGCCAACGAAGATGGCGGAGGTCGCTACGCGCGCCAGCTAGTCGGCAGTCTCATTTCCCCGATGACCAGAATGTCCCGAAATCCATACCAGGGACACAGTGTTTATTTGCCCAAGGGTAATCAGTGTGCCCTGGCAGCTTCTAACGGTTCTCGATGAGAACCTGTAGGATTCAAGAGCCTTAAGGGTCGCTTGACTGTCGGAGAGTATCATGTAAACCAGACCTCGGAAAATATTTTATGCGATAGATTTGCGTCGAGCAGGTTAGCATCTATAAGACTGAGAAATTTTTATTGCCGACCTTTTTTATGTTGACTAGTGTAATCTTTATTGATTTAAGTGGGACAATAAACTACAATATTAAAACATCCTTGTCACAATATAAAAAAATAAACATACCAATTTGAAACAACATTTAGAAAGACAATACTAAATAAAAAAACAGAAGGAATAAACAAACATACCAATTAAGGTCAATTAGATTACAATCACTATCTGCTATTCAATATAAATTGGTTTAATTTTCTTTTGAAACAATTTAATGAGAGAGAATGTTTTATTTGTGATAATAATCTTCTTTTTTTCGTAAATACTTTGCAAGGGGTACATAAAACTCATTATTTGAACTTGCTCTAGTTACATAATTGATGAATATCGACTTAAAAATGATAAACTTAAAAAAGTATTTTGGTAGCAAATTGTTCAGAATTTTATATATAAAACTCATTGACATATAATATAGCCTCTGAGGGAACACATTTAGCATAAAGTGCATGTTCAAGCTTAGCCTAGCTTAATTAAATATAAAAGTAAAAATCTTTGATGTAGCTATTTTTTGGTGGAACATATTTGAGAGCAATTCTGATTCTTTTTGGTGCGATCTCCTGTTTTCTATATCAAATTTTAAATCCTTATAAAATTTGCTTTTTAAGGATGCTTGCTATAATAGGGTTCGCATACCTATTTCTTGAGATTTCTGCATTCAAAGTCATAAAATTTCAATTTTTGAAAGCGATTTTCTCGCAAACTAAATAAGACACCTTATGACGTGGCGACGAAGGTTGAGAAAATACACTAAAACGCTACGAGTTGATCGACATATGTGGAGGGGGTATTGGCCTGATTATCTTTTAACTCATACCCCACAACCCGTATTATTTCGAAACTGTCAAAAAATACAATCTATGGGTCTAAATACCTTTAAAATAATATCCAATAAGACCAATTGTATCAAATTGAAACATAAATTTGTAAAATAATAAGTCCCGTTTCACATTAGGCGTATGCTACGCTCTACGCCCTGACTTAAGCATGACCTTTCAGATGTGAATGCGCGTCGTGTTTCTCCCAGCGCGCTCAAAATTTTACGCAAGGGCTTACGCGTGGCCCGCGCGCCAGACGTAGGTATGCCAGGCGTCAGGCCATAGTGGCAAGTGTGCTTTTCACATGAGAAGCCGCGCGCTGCGAGTGGCGGTAGTTTGGTGTAGCCGTGCTGTTGCCAAGGTTCTCGAGTCCTTTACGATTTAGCAACCTGTTCTGTCACAAAATGTCAGAGTCTCCTCATTGTTGTTACAGTCTTGTCCAACTCAAAAATGTCACGACAGCTATCGGAATTCGATAACTAAATTTTATCAAAATTAGATGTAGATTGGTCTGTGCGTCGGGTTTCCGATTATTATGGATCAGACAAGTCCACTATAGTAAGACTAAAAAGAAAATACATAGAAGAAGGAACTGTACGACCAAAGAAAGGAACTGGCTTGACCAAAGTCAGCACACCCCAACAGGATCAGCAAGTCACTAATTTCCTAGAAGAACACCCATTTTACACGGGCAGAAAAGTCAAGGCTGAGATGTCGTGTTGCAGCTAAAAAGATACGGCTAAGTAAAGAAAAAAAGCAAGTCAGATTACTTTTTCGAGACAGAAAAACGAATTTTGGCAACAGGTAGCTTTTACCGATGAAAAATTTTTAATCCCATCGAGAACTTATGGGGGCTCATTGCAAAAAAGTTATCAAAATTTAGTATTCGTCCACGGAATGATAACCATTTGATGGAGCTAATAGTTACCTAAAATTATTCAAGCAAATGGGGCAATGACCAGATACTGAAGTTAATATTTTAGATTTTTTTTTATCGATAGGTTTTTGTTTTCTATTTGTTTTTTATTATTTTGTTGTTTATAAAACTGATCCTGTTTATGTGTATTGACCTTTCTTAACCCAAATCCTTCCACTTTTTCCTTCTTTGTATTTTCCTTTTAGTCGCATTATAGTGGACTTGTTTGGTCCATTTTGACGGGCTATTTGACGAAGGGGCCAACCTTCTTCTAGTTCTGCCAAAATTTAATTGAATTGCTTTATTTATAATAAAAATTTTGTTTTAAAAGTGTTTTATCTTTTTTTAATATTTCGTAACAGCAACCTTAAAACTATAGAACCAGTAAATATAGGTAAAAATGCTTTCAGTCTCCTTAAAAAAATTTGTTTATGTTGTCTAAAAGCGTTAACGGCCCAATTACATCGTTAAACCGGCAACGCTGTTGGGTCCGTTTATTAGGCAATTCTTTTTCCGCATGTTTCTCGGAAACGGGACTTCCAAATGGCCTGAAATTTTGCCTAAATTGTTTATTGGACTATGTTTTTCCATCAAATCTTGGTACGTTTTTAAAATTTTGTTTATTTTTTGAAAAAAACTGTTTTAGCTTTTGTGGTGTTTCAAAATTGGCGCGCCCATATTACGTCAGAAACAGTCAGAAATACCCTTTATAGAGACCTGTAAAACTAAATTGGAAATATTTGTAATTTTCCAAATAATGGACACCTAATTTCAAAAACTCTCTAGATTGTATTAATAAGCTTTGTAATCCTCTTCCTCTAATAAAAAACAAATTGAGTATTATTTTCCTCTAAAGCTAAAACATGCGGAAATGTAAAAACACGTACTATACTGGTTACCTATCAATATTAGTTATATGCCTAGCATCAAAAAGTACTTAAATGGTTATATTATAGATACCGCCACCATCAAAATTAACCACCCACGTCTTTTTTTTGTGAGCTTACCCTAGGCATAGTTTCTAGTGTTCTCCTTTCCTAAATGTATTCGGCTAAGAGAGATCTAGCATATATACCTAGGTAACACCCCTTACCAGGAAAAAAAATGTATGCCATGCAAACATCGAAATTGGTCGACTCACTGTATTTGCAACTAACCAATGTCAGTGTGTCTGCCTGACATTCTTCATAACCTTAGTTTTGTCGTTTTGTTTTGGAGTTCGTCGGCCTGGTTTTTGTGTTTTATTTAATAATTTTTCCTTTGGTGAAAAGCTACTTTTTAGAACCCTTAAGTGGTCTGTGTGTATGGCCATTTGACTAGTTGTCACTGCTCTCAATTCGATCACCTAGGTGATAAATAAACAATCCCCAGCCGCAGGTTTTAGGATCCAGTGACCCTAATCCCCAATGATTCGCGGCGCAATCTGTGAACAGGAGAATACAGTAAAGAAACCAGAGATAGATAATGAGTGGTAGATGACGTATTGAAATCGATTGACAAATTTATATTATCTCTGGATTGTTCTTGCGCCGTTAACCTACAACAATAAGCAAGCAAAATTTTTAATACCTAACTTCTGCTGTATGCGTTTTATGTGTCGGCAAGTGTCCAATGGAAAATATGGTTATGGAGCTATTAATTAGTGCTATCGAAGAAAACATATTCGTCGAAGGTCGTAATGTTCATTCGAAAGTAGTTAAAAAATTTTCGTGGATGCTCCCTCAACTCCGAATAAAGGGATACAAATCCACCTCTCAGTAACCTTTTTTTTTCTTAATCAAACAATATGCTGCCACGGCAACAACGCGCGAGGAAAACCGCTGCGCGTCCATTTTGCTGCTGGATTCATGTGGAAAGAAAGTTTATGCTCTACGTCCTACGCCGAGCGCAGCGTGGTATTTAAAAACGCGAGTAAAAAAAAGCACAATTTAGCTGCAAGTTGTTAACACTATTTTTCTTATTACATTTATAAAAAAAATCTAATCAAAACAGGAAAATACTTTTAAAAATCTTGAAAGAAGAGCACTTCTCGCAACACAGCATCTATACACTATAAATATAGGCAGCTGGTAAATGAAATAACAATGGTTTCCATAGCGACGTGCCTTTTTACTCGGTGTCGTTCATTGTTGCGACATTTTAATCTTTGACAGTTTGATATTTTGACGACGTTTTTAAATGATTTTTTCGTAAATACTTGGTGAAAACTGGCGGAAATGGCTTAATTTTTAGACAAGAACAATTACATTTTTTCAATACTACTAATTTTGGGTAAAAAACGGACCGAAATCTTTTTTTGCACCCGTGATAAAAAAAAAGTTTTTTTTTGCATCGGTAACCAAAAATGCCATGCTTTTGTTATCTGCAGACAGTTACTGAAATCATGTTTTTGATGAAGGTAAAATGTATCTCTTGAGAGGGCGAAAAAATCTTGCACACTTTTAAATTTGCTATAACTTTTGATCGAATGGCTTGATTTTAAATTTTTTTAACTTTTTTGAAAGGTAAGACATGAGGCTTTTCCAATCCGGTTCAAAATTTGACATTTTGCAAAAATACAAGATGGCGGACCGTTTTGAATATTGGGTAATTTTGACCACCCCCCCCCTTGCAAAAAAAATAGGTGTGGCACTGGAGAAAATCTCAGTCATTGCGACAAAAGCCTTGTGTATGCTTTCTATACCAAGGCATTAATTAGTTAAATCGGTTGAGAGATAAGAAAACTATAAACCTCTGAAATAAGTGGTTTTGGACTCGACATTGTCGTTTCCAAAAAAAATCGCAGTTTTTGCATTTGCTTTCACTTTTGATCGGATTGCTTGATTTTAAAAATTTTTACATTTTTGAGTGAACAAAGCTTGCGGCTTTGACATTTTGCGAACATTCAAGATGGCGGACAGCTTTAACACGCTTTAACCATTAGGTAATTTCACTCCCATAAAAAAGTAACAAAACAAAATCAAGGTCATTCTACCTCCCATCTCTGCTAGGTATATGGAGGTATCACTTGCTTAAATGAGATAAGAAGTAAACAAGTTAGTGTCATCATTTCCAGTGTTTTCAATAAAAATTGTGACTGATATTTTGTATAAATTTTTTTGCACACTTATACCTTTAAATAAAAATAACCATTAGTTAACGTATAATAATCTAGATCGGGCTACTTATATTTTCTAAGCTAATCCCCATGTGTTCTTAAGGCAGTACGCAAATCGTTACGCCATTTATTAAAAGCATTGGTAATATTTCTTTGGGGCATTAATTTAAATTTTGTTCGGTATAGGTACCAAAGATACAGGGTTCCTAAGATTTTCCTTAGGGATAGGATTTCAATAAATCAAACAGAAATGGCATAGAAAGTTCTGCGCGCACAACAGAAACAGGTATATTGAGCCAGTTTGTTATTATCTCAGGACTGCTTTCATGAGAAAAAATTGTCGCCACTCTTTCATTGTGAGCATAAATCATAGTTGCAATAATAATCGTTGACAAGATGTCTGCAAATTCCGCTAGATGGCGGCCACACCATGAAATGATCGAGGAAAAACTAGATGTTTTTAGGTCCAAAGTACAGCTTTTTCTTGCTTAAAGGAGGCGGCAGGGTCCATTATTTACGATACTGAGCGATAAACTCGTGAGGTTGTTAACATTAGAAAGAAATATCTTCGCTTTTAATTAAATTTCTTTCCATTCTGTTCTACTAGTGACATCTATCCGGAAACGGCCAAACCATGCAGCTAGCACTAGCAGCCAAAGAAATCAATAAACGGCGCTCTTTTTCCTGCAGAGCTTTGTGCTTGCGATATTATTGATTTTAAATAAAGCTGGCCCTACACTACATTTGATATTTTCGAGGTGTTTTATAACATGATCTATGATGATCAAAACTAGCGGGAGGGTAAAAGCGAAAAATAAGGGGCTGCCAATATTTGTAACACCCAAAAAAAGGTGAAAAGATTTATTTTGCTCTGTTTCTTTGCAAAAAACGTTTTTTTTTTACGAAAAACTTGAACTCTGCCACTTTTTTTATTTTTTTCTTCAACTTTCTCGAAATTTTCGTCATACCGTAGAAAAAAATTATTTTCCCCATGGCCATACTCTACTTTTATTCGAAAAAATTTAGAAACAGAGACGGGATCAGTTTTCCTAAAACGGGGGATCTTGGTTTCGAGTGAGAATTAAATTAGCCGAACGCAAAAATGTTAGAAAAACAAAGCACGAAATAAAAATGGCGCCGCTTACAATTTTTTTTCAAAAATTACGTAATTTCGGGAACGCAAAGAAATAGGTCTAAAGAGTATAATTTTTAAGAAAAAAATATCAATTTTCTCGCCCTCCTCCACTGGGAGTACAGGGGCCGTGCACAAATTACGTAATGGTCATAGGGGGGAGGGGGGTTACAAAACGTTACGTAGGGGGGAGGGTGGTTTTCGACAGCGTTTGCATTTGTGCGAAACTAAGAAAATTTGGAATGAAAATAAGTGAAAAGTTTTTTTTTTTTGGGGGGGGGGGGGTAGTGGTCTTGAAATCGTTACGTAATATTAGGGGAGTGGCGTGCAAAACCGTTACAAAACATTACATAGGGAGGGGGTCAAAAATTGGTAAAATCACCGTTACGTAATTTGTGCACGGCCCCACATCTGACTGTTCCTCCTTTTTGATTTCGAATCAAAGTGCAAAACTCGGGTTGGACGTTCGAAGGCGTCAACCTGTCCTATTTGCTTGATAAAGTTTCTACGGAAATATCTCAGTCGATTTCTCCGGCCGTGTATGAACGCTTTAGGTTAGGCATTTGCATATATCTCAGTCCCCAGCCTGTAAACAGTGCGTAAGGACAATGGTTACAAAATGAAAAGCCGAAAAATATTTTTTTTGACGATATCTTTCATCAGTTTGGTATTAAAGTCGAGCAAAAACAATTTTTATTCCAGTCCTAAAGGTATAAAAATGGAAAACATTAGAAAACAACAACCTGGAATGGATTTACTACGTGTAAGATGTAGTGACAACATCGCCCCATGCCCATCTTTTTCTGCCTAATGTGCTTTTCTGTTTGTCTGCGTCTTATACACGGCTGCTTGGCCCCCTAAGGATTTGCTTAGGAACCCTGTATTTTTTTTTCGGGGAAGAGGACGGGGAGGGGGGTCAAAGTTACCCATTATTTAAAAATGTCCCCCATCATGGATTGTTGCGAATTGATAAATTTTGAACCCTAACTTAAAAGCCTTAAGTCTTGTACTTCTATCTGAAGTTACAGCAAACAACTCCACTCAATATAAAAGCCCGTATTTTTTTATTTCTTAACCGATTTAATTAAATAATGCCTTGGTATAGAGATAATACATAAGGCTTTTGTCACAATGACTTAGATTTTCTCAAGTGCCGCACATATTTTTTTTTGCACATATTTGTATTTTTAGGAAATGTCAAATTTTGGACCGGATCGGAAAAGTCTTATGTCTTGTCTTTCCAAAAATTCAAAACATTTTTAAATCGGTCGATTCGATCAAAAGTTACAGCAAATTCAAAAGTGTGCAAGATTTTTTGGCCCACCCTTTATAATATCAAAGTGATATATTTTATTTTTTGCTTTTGCCTGTTAAAAATATAGACGAATTTAAAAAAAACTAAATAAAAACAAGAAAAATTATGAAATTAAAACAAAGGTGTCTTAGGTCGGTATTACACTATAAAATTGATTTTTCAAAGATCTTTTATAAAAGATATTTGATGAAACATTCTGCAGTGTAATATACCATATTTGGTATATTACATTATAAAATGTTTCTTCAAAGATCTTTTAGAAAAGATCTTTGACAAATAAATTTTATAGTGTAATACCGGAATAAAGGAGGTACAAAACATTTTCTGAGTAATATATTTTTAATTCTTGTTAAGGACGGTAGATGTGTTTAACCGGTTTAACTATTTTTGCAATTCAAATTCCCCTCAAAAGCCAATGAAAAAATCTTTTGAAAAAATTCCGTGTATTTTTTTCCACCGATAAAAGCCGCCAGATGGCGTATCTATAGGGAATCGGGTCCGAACGTGCGAGAGTTGCAATTTTCGAAATTCCCCGAAGAAATCCGTTCGTGCATTTTATCGGGTAAAATGCAATTTATCGCAGCAGTCGATATTTATACGGGGTATTTTGCTTATGGAAGTTTTTTTGTATACCGGGTTATGCGTTGAATGATAATAATAATAATAATAATAATAAAAATAAAATAGATTTGGCTAAATATTTCAAATCAAAAGACCTACCTTTTTTTCAAAGTTTAAGATCCGCCGATGTTAATTATTCCCCGTTAAACCTGACTGCTCCAACACCTGAAAAAGAAAAATTGATGATTGAAATGAAACCCTAAAGAACAAATGGAAAAATAAAACAATAAAAAATGCATGTCCGCTTCTATGCCAATTTACACCAACCATAAGTCAACATCAAAACCAGCAACAGTTACCTGACTGCAAGATACCTCTTTTCGGATACTATTCAGGATCAAGTGGTCCCTACAAGGCAGTGGCGGCTTTAGAGATAATAGATTTTTTTTTCGCGTCCCCCCCATAGGTTTAGAATCGAAATATTCGATTACATGACACATTTTTATCGAAGAAGGTGTGGCGGCTTATCCAAATCTATTTTCTATTGGCCATGGCCCACTATTATTTAAAAAGAGCCTATTCCCAATGCAACTAAAAAGTATAAGCTTAGCCTACTATAGGAATAAAGAAAAAGTCAAATATCTCTAAACTACCAAACCGAATTTCACGTGTGATATATAATTTTTAAGGTTATTATATGCCCAATTTAAAAAGTAAAAAAAAATAAGGGTCATTCCATAACAAAAATACAAACTTTATGAAATATCTCAAAAACTAAAAAAGCTAGGGAAAAACTGTTTTCACCATAAAACTAAAAAATCTAAAAATATTTTTATGCTATACTAAAATTTTTATAAATAACAAAGATATAAGGCCTTTTCCAAAATGTAAACTTTTGAAAAATCCCCCGTAGCTCGAAAACGGCTTGACATATCAAGATGCGGTTTTCAGCATTTAACTTCTCTTGAAATTTGAACCTCGCAAGTGTAGGTCAGTTTTTTTCTCTCTCCCCTAGAAGTATCTTAAACCTCCCAAAAGTGTCCAATTTAAAACGCTCGTGTAATTTATTTTGACATTTTCAATCCATGTGTCAAAATCCTCAAAAAATGATTGTTTCGGACTTCAAATGTAACATTGTCCCTAGCGGGTTGGAAATTTGATTTTATAAAGATCCAAAAACACGTCAATTAATATTCTTAGCAATCAAAATTTTCGGCATAAAATTTGTGTGAACAAACCCTCAGAAAGGGGTTTATTCACATACAACTATTTTTTTTTAAAGAAAAAAACAGTCCTCGCTTGTGGCACTTTGTTGGAAAGCTTATTGAAATAAAAAAACGCTCGTGGACTTTTTTTAAACATTTGTCAATCCATGTGTCAAAAATCCTCAGAAAATAATTGTCTGAGGCTTTAGATGGAACATTGCCCTAGCGGATTAGAAATTTGTTTTTAGAAAAATCCAAAATCCCGTTAACTAAAATTCGGCTTAAAATTCTTGTGAACCCTCTCAAAAGAAAAAACAAATATTCAACCCGCCTGCCTGGGGCATTTTTTTTTGAAATTTCAAAAAATTACACGAGCGTTTTTCTTTTTCGATAGACCTTCCACCAAAGTGCTTCAAACGGAGTCTTCTCATTTGAAAAAAAAGTTGTATGTGAAAAGACTTCTTTTTGAGGGTTCACAAAAATTTTTGGCCGAAAATTTTAGCTGCTAAAAATCTTAGTTGACGTGTTTTTGGATTTTTTGAGAAAGTAATTTTTTAACCCGCTACGGTCACCACCCTGTATACCTAATAGTATGCTTGTGGCAAAGGTCAGGATTCGCACTGCCTAGTATTTATCGGGATATTTTTTACAAATTATTATTTTATTTTGTCCTATACATTCAAAACTACTTAAGTCATAGGGAATACTACTTTAATAGGCTAGTAAACGTGACAAAAACAAGAAATGTGGGATCTTCATTTTCTTGGGCATGTTCGTATACTCATTAAAGACGACTTCTTCAGCTTGTCAATTTTTGGATATGAAAATTCACAATATATGTTGATAGCCTTTCTAAGTAATATATTCAGTTCTAGATAAATGTAACGTGTTGCGTGTATCAATTAAAAAAGTGAACGTTTGTATGATTTATTGTTTTTTATATAATAAAATTAAACTGTACCTACTAAAGTTTTAGAAAGGAAGTTCTCTCAAGTCGTTTCTTATATATACAGAAAAAGAAAGCTTAGTCTTTCTACTTTCAATCCAATACTTTGGCCAACTTTTTTTAAATATAATGATTTAAAGAACTTCTTGATATAAATGTTGTGCCATAAGAGAAGGATATAAGAAATATTTTTTTTTAACATTATTGCTAACCTAATCATTTGTTTGTCCTCAGAATTAGCCCCTCAATTAGCAGAAACAAGAGCTTAATTTTGTTTGCATTATTTGTTACAATCTACTTATTATATAAAATTTAATGTAATACATGATTTTTGACCTAGGGCTGAACCACGCAACCCTAGAAAATGTTTCAAATGAATACTAATTTAATGTCAAATAATTAATTATAAGCAAATTTAACAGAAATTTTTACGCTTTGCGGTACGAATACAGCTTCAAACATTATAACCCAAGTAAATTAAGCTCAAGGCGCTTGACTGCTGGATTAGCCCTTCTACATAAAGTATTTAGCAATCATATACAGTGATCTGATATATTAGAGTCCCTAGGAATTAACGTCAAATTTGATTTATCCCGAAATATTTTTTTTTATTATAAAACTTATCAAACTAATGCTAATGCAAATTTTCCATTAATTAGACTGCAAGGTAAATATAATTTATTATTTTAACCATATAGACTTATTTGCTGTCTCAATTTATTCACTTAAAAGTCAAGCTTGACCAATTAGTTTTATTGGTTACTCAATTTCTAGTACCTATTTTATTATTTTTGCTGTATCATAATTGTGTTGATTTCTTTCAACTGTGATGAAATGTAATAGTAGTTTACATAACAAGCATGTTATGTTGGTCATTAAACGCGAAGGTGAAGTTTAAGACGCGAGCCGCAGGCGAGTGCCTTAGTTTATCTGAACGTGTAATAATATAACATGCGAGTTAGTATACTCTACTTTACCTTCGACCAATAAAAATGTCTTCATAAATATCAGAAATTATTAAAAACATGAAACGCCAACACTTTTAAGGCGTTCTTTTAATGGCGTTCTTTCTAAAACGTCAAAACAAATAGGAGTTCACTTTTTGATTGATTTAAAACAAAAATATATTATTTTCAAAAGTTATATTTTTGTGTAGGTGCCGTCCCTAAATAGTTATTCTGATAAAAATTAAAATCTTCTATATACGTCCTACTGTCAAAATCTGTCAAAAATATGTAATTTTTTCCCAAAATGTAAAAAAAATATAGGGCTTATAGAGCATTTCATTTTAGTCAAAAAAAGTCAAACAAGCATTTTTGTAGTACTAACCGTTTTTTTACAAAAGTCATTTAAATGTTTGAAAATTGGAAAAAATTGTCACATTTTGAATTTTAATGCTGTTAGTTAAAAAAAATATATTTTCTGAAAAAGCCTTTCTATATAAAAATAAAATTAGTTGAAGAAAATGCTAAAATCATGTCGATTGTATTGAACGTCTTTGCACCAAGATTTTTCTATAAACCTAAAATTCTAAAAAAAAATACAATTATGTGCTAAGTAGGGTAGGTAGTAAGGTAGTCTTATTACCTATCAAACGACAGTAAAAAAGTTTTGACTTTCTTACGTTTATTAAGTAAAAATAAGAAATAACCAAATTTCTGCATAAGAATAATTATTTTTTTGCGCTGTGATATTTTTTTTAAAATGTTCTATAAGACCCTTCGAACGCACCGGGATTAAGGGGGCAAGATAGAAGCAGGAATAAGGGAAGTACATTATATAGTAAATATTTGTTGTTATTTTATTGTATATAAAAAGATGTCTTTCAGAGAGCTCCTCTTATTTAATTCCACCAGAGGTTACCTTTTCAAATCTAGTCGAAACTCTTTTACTGTCGTTTGATAGGTGATAAGAATAACTATTTAGCAAATAATTGTTTTTTTTATTGTTTAGTTTCAACTTATTTTATTTTTGTATAGAAACTATAAGTGATGCAAAAAAAAGTTGTAACGTTTTTTTATCGAAAATATGTTTTCTCTCAGGTTCCCCATCGCTTTTTCGGAAAATATATTTCTTTAACTAACAGCATTAAAAATCAAAATGTGACAATTTTTCCATTTTTTCAATATTTAGTTTACGTTTATAAAAAATGGTTAGTACAACAAAATTGCTTATTTTTGTCTAGAATGGAATGCTCTATAAGCCCAAATTTTTTTAAATTATTTATTTTTACATTTTGGGAAAAAATTACATATTTTTGACATGTTCTGACAGTAGGACGTTTATGGAAGATTTTAATTTTTATCAGAATAACTATTTAGGGACGTCATCTACACAAAAATATACCTTTCGAAAAGAGTATATTTTTTTCTTAAAATCAATCAAAAAGTGAACTGATGTGGGAACTTATGATATACCTTTTTAAAAACTATGTTTTTTTTTAAAAAAATGCGTAAAATGTCCATTTAACGGGACTTATTTTTGGTTAGTTACTAAAATTAGATTGGATTTATTTACGTTTAATAAATATTTATTGTCTTAAAAATATGGAAAAATAATTAATATTTTGGCGTCAATTAGTGCTCTTATAAAATAAAGTTTCATAGCTTGTCACGCCATCTTGCGGTTTACGTCTAAGCTTTATTATTATCCAAGGACCCTAAATGGGTTATTAAAATCGTGTTGAGATGGTCATAAAATTAGTATTATTCGTTGGGCATAGGTAAAAAAAAATATAAGCTTATGACAGCTATTTACACATAAAATAACTTACAAGTCTAAGATATTCATACAGGGTGTTCCACAACTTATGTCAGAAACTTTTTGAGCGTATTAATTGACCTGCAAGTAAAATAAAATTTACAAAAGCCTCGAAAGCCTCTTCAAAAATGTTTCAATTAGGCAAAATTTTTCCAAGACATGACGATACCACTAAAAGTATGTAAAAACCTCTAATCGCTGAATATTCTCATAACTGAATAAATAGGTCAAATAATGACATACCTCTGTGTATGTAATAATAATGTAAATAATTTAAGCGGACACAGGAATAAATTCGGTAAGCTTCTGCTTCGTCATAAATTAAAACAATATCCACTAATTCGCTTTTATATTTATTTCAGTTTTAATATTTTTTAAATTAGACATCTGTTTAAAAGAGATGCGAGTCCACAACGAGAAAACAGAATAGAATATTAATTAAAACAGTAAAATTGGTCTGGTCGTTTGTACCTAACCTTCAAATTTAAGATCGTAGTTACAATCTGGGGAATTGTTTTTCGCAACACTATACGGGAAATCAATTTAACTATGTCGACCTGATTTTTTTGCAAAATTTTACGTCACTGCATTGGTTTTCCATGGCAGCGCGGAGACTTTATGTTTATCATCACAGTGGGACACCAGAGATTTTTTAGCATCGGGTCAAAAATTTGGGGTTAGGTTACTTATTTTGACTTTTCGCGTTCTGCGCCGCTAAAAAACGCTACCCAACTACGTATTAAAGTAACTGAGTGTAATGTTTAAGGTTGCATTTACAGCTGCATTTATAATTGAATTGGAAGCACTTCCGCTGATACCGACAACAGGTTAATAACTTAAAAGCATGCAGATTTAAAAATCGGCTACTGGCGCTAGATGAAATAATCCTATTCTATTTTAAACAGGAGCGTCAACGACTAGCAAGAGTCTTTTCGACCTCTAAATGGAGCTTTACTGACCTGTTTTGTTAGTACTCAAGTATCCGTGTGTTTTTGAAATTGAGTTTCTAAAATCTATCCTTTGCACTCCAAGATTTCACTAGTACACTTGCACATAACAAACAAAATTATGTGGGGTTATGGGCGCCGAATGTTTCTATGCGAATTCCTAGTAATCCCAGCGAGCCAGTAAAGTTCTCTTGGGCACTCGGGGTAATGCCCGCGCAGTGCTAATTTTTGAAATATAAACATAACTTCGAATGGTTTTCTGTCAGAAAACGTAAAAATACATTTCTGTCTCACTGCGGCCCGATTTAAAGTTTGTTGACAAAACACCTGCAGTTACCATGGAACCGTTTAAATTCTGCGATCTATCGGCCAACACTTGAATTCAATGAAGTGTACAACAAATTCCCAACATAGTCAATGAAGTGTGATTGATAAAGCGGTTTTCTTTTCCGAAGGGCACAGTCTTTTAGAAAAAAGGAAACTTAGTTTTTATTTTCGCTAAAGCAAGGAAATATAAAGAGGAAAAATGTAATCCGTGAGTATTTCTCTATTTTTTTTTGTAAATTGGGTTTGTTATAAACCGCAATTATCTTGCGGCTTTTTGGATAGATGACAGCACCAGAGCTTTTAAAAATAAAAAAAAAAAGTTAAAAAACCTCCAAATCAGTTACATCAACCGAAAAGAATCTAAAAACAAAAGATCAAAAGATCTTGGGTGGAAATAACGAAAATTCAAACCTGGATGAGCCTCCCACAAAGAACACAAAAATAACCAAAGCGAAAAAATGATGGTGTTTAATGATGTATGGGGAGGATGACCAGTGGACGCTGGTTAGCCAGAGCGAAACATCGTTTAATCATTTCTCTTTTCGCTTTGATTATTTTTGTGCACTTTGTGGGATGCTCATCCAGGTTTGAATTTTCGTTATTTCCACCCAAGATCTTTTGATCTTTTGTTATCAGAGCTTTTATTTTGAAGAAAAAATAATTGAGAATTTTGAAAAATCATTCAGATATTTTTGCTAAGTATTTAAAATTGCAAAATTACAGCTAATTCTGATGTTTAGTTTTCCCTGTGTACTCTGGCAAAAGATTAAAAAATTAAAGCACAAGGCGTTGCCAGTTGTACTTTTTTTACTTAAAATCTGGGGAGAAACTATAGCCTTAAAGCTACGGTTTCCTAGAATAACGATACCGTAATAGAGCGGCCGTTATAAAACGGCGTCCTTAGTTTGATATGTGCCTGGTTTTCTAGGAAACGGTAAGCATCACCGTCCCACAAAATAGAGGCACCGTCATTTTGGTATCGACCATCATAGCGGTGGGAGACTGTGTGTGCAACGTTTTTAGTCGGTATGATGAGCTTGTTGTATTTTTTATAATAAATGTTCGAATATTGTAATAAAAATAGACGTTGGAAGAAGATGAAATTCTGATTGATTTTGGGAATTGCATTTCTGCAGTTAAAAAACGTCTTAAGAAAATATTGTTTTTAACAATGAACTAATTGAAAATTGAATAACAATGAAACAATCGCAAAGCCTAACTTTACATCAGTCCTCAACTCTAGAGCTGCCGTTAAATTCGTTGGCCGTTTCGACCGGAATGTTACGGCCGCTTTATTATGGCACCGCTTTTCTAGGAAACCGTGGCTTAAGGCATGCCTCCCATTACTTGCTCCTCAGTATAATCGGGGACCACCTCAGACACATAAATGCGTATTTTGGCCCAAGTTGAACAAACATTTATTCCTCCTCGGTTTAACTGGAAGAATTGAGGAAAAATTCTTCAATTTCAATAAACTCTCTCCATTTTTTTCTGTTTTGACCCACACAAAGTAAACAGGAAAAAAATAGGATATAAATGTTGTCAAACAAAGTAGGATTATGACATTGTTTTGCTCTAAATCCTCTACTCTCGCGATTTTGTGGGATTAGAAAGATCGATCTGTTTTAAATCGATCGGATCGATGTTGGAGTAGGCGAGAGTGGTTTTAGAACAATAAACGAAAGCGCTATTTATTTACTTTCTGTGGTACGATACGTAGATAGAAGCGGGGCGGGCAACTCACTTGCTTGCTTGATGATTTTTTTTTGTTAGATTTGTTTATAAGATTCAGTGTACAGTCCAAGGCGAAGAAAATGTTTTAGCACATTTTTTTTGGAGAAAACTTTTGAACAAATTTAAGCGAAATAAATCGTCATTTCAAACACCGACCAGTATTAGAAATCACGTATTTCATTTTTATGCATAAGTTGTGAAACACTCTGTATATTTTTATAAAAAAAAACAAAAAAGAAACCATTGTATCAACTACAAAAGTAAAATTTACATCGCTTAGGGCCAATTGCACATTTCTGCCAAACCTAGTCTCAACGATGACCAGAATAAGATTTCTGTCAAAACTTATCAAAACCAACTCCGATAAAGGAAAATAATTGTTGTACGAAAACTTTGCAGTAATTTTAGAGCACAAAAATAACATACAAGCATCATGAACCCCATTGCTATAAATTAGTTTAGATAACGTCAAGAGAATGTTACATTCTACATATTAGGGAGTTATCGGAGTGCTTCAGCACAATTGGCATAAGGTCGGCACTATTTTGACGTTAGAATTCGCAGTACTGTGATCATATAGCAAAACACAAAAATGATTAAAATAATAGCGCAGTCAGAACCCTAAAACCGTAAAAATAGAGTTTTACTTTTTTTCATTATTTTATCTCTACCTTAAAAGTCTGATCAGTGCCATTAATATAATAAAAGAAGAAAAATAATAGACGACACATAATTTAAAAAATGACATATGATCGAAAAAACGTGGGGCATGAATAGTTCATTTAGGTCACTAACGATATGTTTTACGAATTATAGTAGCGATTATACTCATCAGAGGCTTGTCGGTATATAAAGTCGGCATTATTTTTGACAGTTCCGCACGCAACTACTACATATTTTTAGTCACTTAACACACCACTATGAAATAACTGGAACGCGCGAATTCTCCCTCTCCCCCTTGTAACACTTTATACAACTAACACCTACCCCTCCAGAACCCCTACGGAGGGTACCTTGGTGGAACAACCTTTATAAAAGGTCGGCACAAACCTTGGCACAACATTATAAAAGTCGACATTATTTTGACAGCACCGCGTCCTTAAAAAAATAAAAAAGTAATCCGTAGCAAAAAACTTTCCATATAATAGACGATCACTAAACCTCTTTGCAAAAAAAATGAAAAGTTACGAAGCAACAAAAAAACTTTTCTATATATTAGACAATGACTAAACCTTGTAGCTCTTTGCATAAAAAAATCTTAAAGTAACCAAGTAGTAAAAAACAAACTTTCCTATATATTAGACAATGACTAAACCTTGTAGCTCTTTGCCTAAAAAAAGGTAACCAAGTAAAAGACTGACCAAGTAGCAAAAGAGTTTCCTATATATTAGACAATGACTAAACTTTGTAGCTCTTTGCATAAAAAGGGTAACCAAGTAGCAAAAAATTCTCCCATATATTAGACAATGACTAAACTTTGTAGCTCTTTGCATAAAAAAATCTAAAAGTAACCAAGTAGTAAAAAACAAACTTTCCTATATATTAGAAAATGACTAAACCTTATAGCTCATTGCCTAAAAAAAGGTAACCAAGTAAAAGAGTAACCAAGTAGCAAAAGACTTTCCTATATATTAGACAATGACTAAACTTTGTAGCTCTTTGCATAAAAAAGGTAACCAAGTAGCAAAAAACTCTCTCATATATTAGACAATGACTAAACCTTGTAGCTCTTTGCATAAAAAAAATCTAAAAGTAACCAAGTAGTAAAAAATAAACTTTCCTATATATTAGATAATGACTAAACCTTGTAGCTGTTTGCCTAAAAAAAGGTAACCAATTAAAAGAGTAACCAAGTAGCAAAATACTTTCCTATATATTAGACAATGACTAAACTCTGTAGCTCTTTGTATAAAAAAATCAAAAAGTAACCAAGCTCTAGCTCTATGCATAAAAAAGGTAACCAAGTAGCAAAAAACTCTCCCATATATTAGACAATGACTAAACCTTGTAGCTCTTTGCATAAGAAAAACAAAAAGTAACCAAGTAGCAAAAAACTTTCCTATATATTAGACAATGACCAAACTCTCAAAAATAAAGTTAAAAATAAGGTTTAAAGTTATGCTTTGTTAAAGGGAGTTATGGAAAGTCTTCTGTTCAGTAATATTTTGACACTGTTGACATTTAAGCTTACACAGTAGACGGCATAAATAATGTCGGCATAATTAGTGTTTAATGTTTAGACATAAACTAGATTGATTAATTTTTGCGGGCAATGCGCATGCGCACCAACAAAACAGACTGATGTGTTCCTAACTTCAAACATAATTTAAATCTCTTTAATAGAGAGCGGCGACCCTATACTATACACTGCGCTTGCGTATCTGTCATTAATGTCACAAGTTGTGCCTTAAACCAATTCGACTAAACCGTTCCAATAATTCCCTAATAATTATAAAGGTAACATAAACCCTAACCGTATGCGTACATAATACTTTCGAGATCAAAGATTTCTTCTCCCTATGACAAGGCAACACAGTACTTTTTCCCCAAAAGGCAAACCGTCTGAAGTTGAAAAGGGAAAACTTTTCTAACGCAAATGTGTGTTTGATGTCAACCCCATAATACTTTGGATCAGATTGCCGCAAGAAGTTAAATCGCCTTTTTACTTCTTCTCTTTTAACAACATTCCCACAGTTTTCTTTAGTTTGGCGTGAGTTAAACATCCTCCATATGAAACACAATAAAAGGATATTGATAAGCTTAGAAGACTGATTTTCTATATATTGGCCCCAAAAACTGATCCTACGATAACATTCTACACTCGATTGCAAAGATCTTCGGACCAGTTTGACTAGCTGCTGTCATCGAAAATCAGCTGATGGCAATTTTGGTAATTTCGTTTTACCCTAGATTAATACTGAATTCAGAAAATAGTAGAACTTTGATAATATTTAGACACTTTTAAACCAAACGAGAGTTTGATATATTTTACAACAAACAACAACAGAAATATATGAAATTAAATGGATCTTTAAATTTTAACCTTAGTATCATGGTTCTATGTAAAAAAATCATTTCCTACTTGATTAAATTTTACGTATTTAAATTTTCTACTTACGTACTTCTTTTTAATTCTGCTACGGAACTGATGTATAGTATGAAATCAACTCACTGCTGGAGGCCTCCAGACTCTTAAAAATCTGAAGCATCGAAACAAGGCAGACCCTAAGTTCACTGAAAAGGCAAGACGGAAGCTGGACCTGGACCACCTCTGTACAGGAGTCACTCAGTCACCTCCTAGAGGTACATTTCCCAGGGGACGGAGGTCAACGTGGCGAGCCAATGCCAGGGTATAGTATAGTATAGTTCTTTATTGCCAAGTTATAAAATGCATATATACAGGTATCGTCATCTTAATTAATTACACAGTTAAATGCACTAATGTAATAATCGATAGAGCAAGTCTACATTGATTAGAGCTTGTCATACTACTACAAATTAATCTTTAGGTAAGTAAATTAAAATAATAATAGGAGACAGTAAGAAATAAAAGACTTAAATATATTCTTCTTTTTGGGCATACAGTAATCTAATGTATAGGCGATTTTTTTCAAACAAATATAAAAACATTAAAAGACACACGATAAAAAGAAAACATCATTGTTACCTGACAAAAACAACATAGACTAGTATTTTTTTAAAATAAATAAATATAAAAGCAAAACATTAAAAGGGTAAATAACATACTTCTTACATACATGATAATAGACAATAGTATTACCTGATAAAACAACATAGACGGGGATGGAGACAGACAGACTTAATTTTAGTGTGTGAATTATTATGGAATACGGTTCAATCTGACAGATGTATTCAAAATAAAGTTTTTTAAAACGTTTGACATTTAAAATGTTTTGGACGGCAAGTGGTTGTAAAACTTTGATGCGGAGTAGATGGGGCCCTTTTCTGTTATTTGTAGTCTATGATGTGGGTAGATGTATAATTCAATTTGATTCCTTTTATTGTATGTGTGCTAAGGGAGGTATGGTTTGAACATATCGGGATTTCTTTTTAACAAAAGAAGTATGTAAACGCCGGCAACTGTTAAATATTTGTTTTTTTTTGAAAATACCGCGACCACTTTACGATATTGCCATTTTAAACATTGTTCTAAATATTATCTTTTGAACTTTAAAGATGTTTTCCAGATGACTACTACTACCCCATAGTGTCACACCATACCTTATGTTTGGATAAAACATTCCGTAATATATTGATCTCAGAGAATATTGGTTTTCAAAGGTTTTTACTTAGTTTCTTACATAAGGATTCGATATGGGTGTTATATGTTAATTTTGTATCCATATACCCAGTATTTTTGCAGTAATAGCCATATCAAAGGCAAAGCAGAACTATCGACAATAGGTACGTACGCCGAAATCCAGCAACCCCATTGGTCAGATCTGACAGAAGTTGTCAATCGCACGTCGACCAAGACTGATTTTTATGAGATACGGGCGCTATAGTCCTATTTTTTGATGAGCGGACTCACGTCATTTTTTTGGATCTCTATTTGATATATTGTTTAAGACAGCAACAATAAATATGTCATTTCAAGATAACAACAACAAATTATTTGACATGCGAACTGTTGACAACAAAGAAATACGTTTTAAGAGGCAAAAATGACGTCAGTCCGCTCATCAAAAAAATGGCCTAGAAGTGGTGTATAGTTACATCGCGTCGCCTGACCCGGTAGCTGAAATCGCGTCAGTCGAGGTGGAAACGCCCACATCTCGCGGTTTTCACCAATAAGAGCGTTGGATTTTATTGCTACGTTACGTTTACGCGGTGGCTTGACGTTTAGTCCCTACTTTTTGCTATTTTTTTTGCAAAGGCACTACATTTTTTAGTTAGTTATGCCATTTTTTGAACGAGGCTCGATTTTATGGTGAAGGCGATGATCGAACAGTTGAGTATGCGAGATAAAAGATACGTTTTCTCTCAATTTGATGTCAATATGGCCGTTGGATACTTGGCCAAAGGATACTAAAACGATAGGTTTAACTGGCTTTTTAGTTGAGATGGTGTTGCACGGAAGTAAAAAAAATGTGGAAAGATTATACCCTCTGAGAAATTTTACAAAAATAAGCCTAAAAGAACGTAGTCACGACATTCAAATCGACTTGAAACGATATTTTTTTCTTAAAGTGTGGCTTCCATGGAATTATTTTGCTATTCTTTTTGGGAATATATTATTATTTTGTGTTTTTTTTTTAACTTTTGTTAATAGAAAAAGTCAAGTTATATCATTTTAGGCCAGACATTTGTTTGCACCAAACCAAAGGTTACTTAGGATGAGTGATTTTGTGGGTGCGTTGTTTTTTTATTTTGATACTACCTAATAAGAAATAAATTCAAGGTCACACGGACTGCCCATGTTCTGTTTTTCGATGTGTTTTTTTATAATGGCTTCTGATTGATTGAGTTTACAATGTCTTTTCTATATGGTTTGGATTAAAATTCTTCCTCAAAAACTGTAAGCGACCCTTTTTAAATAGGTTTTAATTTTAAAAGCGATAGTTTCGATTATTTGTTATTTTATTCGCAAAAAAGAACGAGTTGGTTATATTTTTGAGTGGTTTTCGAATGTTCCTTTGTGCAAAAATATACGCAAACCCCGTCGAGTTTCGGGTTTCGAGGTTTGGAGGAGGCAGACAAGATCCCGCGCACCTTTATAGCAACAATCGCTTTTACAAAGTTTCTTTTTGCTCCGTAATCCGTATGCATATTCATGGCATACGCGCCACTCTTTGACGTGCCTCCAAAAAGGTAAAAAAGGTCGCCGAGTCGGAGTCTTTTTATCTGCACCTGGCATACGGTCAGACATATGGAGAATATTCAGGGACGTGCCTGTAGTCTATATTTTCGAAATTATTGTCCCTAAAAAACCTAACAAACAAATGGCAAGTTTACACATTGTGGTTATCAGCGGCGCCCAGTTTATCGAGGTATCGTTTTAAAATTCAATTATTTTTTTGTCCGTTGACTTTTAATTATTTATTTTAGTTTGATAAAAAAATAAAATGTTCTTTTTTTTCATTTTGTACAGAAATTCCACATAGGTCAAAAATTCAATAAAATTAGAAGTATAATTTTAAAAATATATATTTAATAATTATAGTAGAATATAATATAGTGACAAAATATTCACCTGTCTTTGATAGTAAGTAATGTAGACAAAGCTCGTTTTATATAAGCATAAGAAAATGTTTAAAGGCATTTTTACGGATATGCAGTGTTTTTCGTCAGTTCAGAAATTGATTTTTTTAACATATTTAAATAAAAACAAACAATTTTCGCGTTTTTAAGCTAACAATTTTAAGGTTTGTTTGCTTTGTTCTCATAAATATCACAATTAAAAAGCGTTTTGGTATAGAGTGATCCATTTAAATGATCACAACTATTGTATCTACTTATATGTAAGGTAGAAAAAGTTATGAATAAAAAGCTTTTATAACTTCTAAGAAGCCTTAAAAATATTTATCTAAAAAGGGCAAGTGTCATTCTAATTGCCAAATTTAGACAGCAACTTCTCTATACGTAAAACCCTATATATTTTAATGCATTTTAAAATATCAGAGTTTTCCTGCTTTAAAAAATGTATAACTAATTATATATATGCCCCTGTATGATTAGTTTTGAACAATATGGAGTTTTTTCACTTTGACTTACAACTTTATAGGTTTTAATTATAGGTCATGTTTTTCGCTTTCTTTACAAAACGGATAAATCATATTGGACTAAACTTTTTTGCATTGCATGTATAATTAAAATGCCTTAAATTGGAAGTCATAGCCACCTAAGTGAAAAAACTGTGTAACCCAAGGCATAAAACACCTAACTATTCAAGGGAAGGGGGACGATTCCTAATAACTATTTGTGTAGAAAGTGATTGTTTAATAATAATTGGGTTTTGATGTATCTTAGTGGCATAAAAATACTTTTTCTTTTAATAAAATGGTTTCAGAGTAACTGAAAGTTCCCCCCCCCCAACTTCCAGTAAAAGTAGAGAAAATACAATTTTTGTTCAAATAATTACGTTCTTATGGAATTCCCCTTGCTTTAAAGGTTTTTTTTTTAAATAATAATTTATAGCGGGTAGTTGACTGAAGGGGGGGGGGTGTATAAACCCCCAAAGTAGAATATATAACTTTTTTAATGTTTAATTAAAAAGTTGACTTTTTTCTAAATAATTATGTTTTACATTAATTTACACACCTAAGCAGACTTGCACCCTTAATTTATTACACGATTATTTCGAGAGGTCGCAGGTGGTCGCAGCCAATCTTTATGGTTTTTATTTAGAGAAGGTGTGGTCTCATTAAAATACATATTTTCAGCCAGGTCTTTTGAGGTCTTCTTTTTTAAAGTCACAAAAACTTAAAAATTTGCCAATAAAAAATTATTGATAAAAAAGTTAGTGCCTCAGAATTAAAAGACACTTTAAAAAAACGAATACACCAGAACATACCCAGAAAATATTTTTTTTGATAAACTGAATATCGGTAAATATTTTGTCGCATTGGACTAATATTGATTTTAACTCATAAATATATTATTTTCGTCTACAGTATAGACAACCAAAGGCGTTATATGGTAGTTTCTAAAAATATTGGTTGCATAAAATCATACTTTTGAAAAATCGTCAATGTCCGTCCATTTATTGCCTCGGTCCATGGAAGCAAAGGAAGCAGTGCATCCTCTAGACAAACATCATCTAATGTAATTTTTGAAATACTAAAGAATTACTTTAGATTGTATTAAAAATGCAACTTTTAGCATTTTAAATGTCAAGCCCCTAACAAATGCGCCCTTGACTCAAACCGAGTCACAGCGGAAAGTCTGCCCGCGTGTCATGTGCGCGCGGCTTTTCACTACTCTAGAAAAATCCAGTAGAAGCTATCCCCGCTGCTAGGTTATCTGTAACCTGCAGCTGTAATACACCGAGAGCAGCAGTATGCCTGCTTTCGTGTGCGTCGAGAGGTCATTGAAGCTGCTGAATGCATCGAACATCGAGTCGCGGTCGCGTGCTTTGGGCGGGCGTGGGAGGTATCATTGGAGTCGGTTAGTTGCAGGTTTAAACGGCTATCGGTGTGTACAGGGTGTCCCATTTCCGATGGTATTCAATGGGAAACTCTGTTGTTATTGAAGATAGAGACATGAGGTTGTCGCCTTACTATCTTACTTTTATGAACTTTAAGAAATGGTTTTAACAGATTTATTCTGGCTCTTGTAGCTTTTGAGCTACGGGGGAAAGTTGAAAAATGGTCGGAATTACCAATTTATGATATCTCCCTTAATTTAAGAGATAATTGAGTTCTGTAAAAATATGTCTGTGGCAACCTTTTTAGAAAAACACAATGATCTTTTCGAAATTTTAATCCGACGTTTCGTTTCGTATATACCATCAAAAAGTTAAATATGGACCAAAATATTTTACTTCATATTTTAATTTATTTTTAAGTTTATGGCAACGCCTTGTTCTTTAATTTTTTGCCAGAGTGCACAGGGAAAACTAAACATCAGAATTAGCTGAAATTTTGCAGGGATGATCATTTTTGAATGCTTAACAAAAATATCTTAAGGATTTTTCAAAATTCTCCATTATTTTTTCTTCAAAATAAAAGCTCTGGCACTGTCATCTATCCCAAAAGCCTCAAAATAATTGCGGTTTATAACAAACCCGATTTACCAAAAAACTAAAGAAATACTCACAATTTCCTCTGGATTACATTTTTCCTTTTTATATTTCCTTGCTTTAGCGAAAATAAAAACTAAGTTTCCTTTTTTCTAAAAGCCTGTACACTCCGGAAAAGAAAACCGATCATTCCAATCACACTTCATTGAATTTGAGAGACACACGCAGTTCAAGTGTTGGTTCATAGATCGCAGAATTTATACGGTTCCATGGTAACTGCAGGTGTTTTGTCAACAAACTTTAAATCGGGCCGCAGTGGGACAGAAGAGTATTTTTACGTTTTCTGACACAAAACCATTCGAGGTTATGTTTATCTTTCAAAAATTTGTTTTCAAAAACATTGTTCCGCGTGTGCGGTCGTCCGCCGAAAAAGGTCTAGCGCTGCGCGGGAATTACCCCAAGTCTATCAAAGAACCAAGAGAACTTTACTGGCTCGCTAGGATTACTAGGAATTCGCATAGAAACATTAGGCGCCCATAACCCCACATAATTTTGTTTTTATTTTGATTCAACTATTTTTTTAAATTTAAATTATTGCGGCATAATTATGTGCAAGTGTACTAGTGAAATCTTGGAGTGCATATTATAGATCTTAGAACATCAGTTTCAAAAACACACGGATACTTGAGTACTAACAAAACAGTCAGTTGGAAAGACTCTTGCTAGTCGTTGACGCTCCTGTTTAAAATAGAATACGATTATTTCGTCTAGCGCCAGTAGCCGATTTTTAAATCTGCAGGCTTTAAAGTTAACCTGTTGTCGGTATCAGCTAGCGGGAGTGTTTCCAATTCAATTATAAATGCACCTATAAATGCAACCTTAAACCTACACCCAGTTACTTTAATACGTAGTTGGGTAGCGTTTTTTAGCAGGTAGTTCTGCAATAAATGGTTTTCTTTTATTTTAGTATTGTACTTGGTTTCTTAGCGGCGTAGAACGCGAAAAGTCCAAATAAGTAACCTAACCCCAAGTTCCTGACCCGGTGCTAAAAAAGCAATTTTGCAAAAAAAGCAGGTCGACATAGTTAAATTGATTTCCCGTACATTGTTGCTAAAAAACATTCCCCAGATTGTAACTACGACCTTAAAGTAAACATTTCAACGCATCGGTATCGGTATACCTAACGCGTTTGAAGTAAAGCCAAAATACGCTACATTTTTGACTTGTTTATGCGATGTTTCGAACGATGCCCGCTTTTTTGAACAGTGTGATGACAGCACTGCTGATTGAAATCGTTGCGTACGTTCGTGGGTCCGTAACGTTATAAAAATCCCTCCCCCCAAAGAAGCAGGCATCGTTCGAAACTTGGCATGAACAAGTTAAAAATGTAGTATATTTTGGCTTTGTTTCGAACGCGTTAGGTATACCGATACCAATTCGTTGAAATATTTACTTTAAGTGTCTAATAAAATATGATTTTTTTTATTTTGAAGTCTCGATCCGGAAAAAAATCATCTTCAGTGCATTTATATTTAACTACTATATAGTAGACCTGGATTACCAAGACATATTATATGAACATGAATCAAAAAAAAACCGGACAAATTGTTTTTTGCTCTAACTTTACCAATTTCAATTAAAAAAAAAAACTGTATTGTTAAGACAAAAAAGCCTTTTGAAAAAAGCAATCGTTTTGCCGCCATATTTAAATCCAAGATGACGGAGGAAATCAAATACCTACCTTTTTTTAAATATCGTTTTGTTATATATGTTGCCATTTTTTTCTAAATATTTTGTTTTGTATGACGAAAAGTAACATTTATACCTGGCTTATTTGTCTTATCAAAAGTTTGTTGAATGTTATGTTCATATAATTTTTTTGTTCTGGGACTTTCCATCCATTATAGGATCAATCAGTGTTGGTCACTTGAAATAGTGCGATTGTGCAGAAAATTATGCTTTTTCACTAAAAATATTTCAACAATATGAATATAAATAAATAAAAAACTTTATGTGTAAAATTAATCTTTGAATAAAATTACAAAGATGGCAGCTCGTGTACTAGTCTGGCTTTTTTTTTGACCCGAGAAAATGTGCGAAAATGTGCTATTATTTTTAATGTGCTCAAATTGTGCAACAGCCCTAAAATTATGCTCAAATCGCACAATTATGCTACAATTGGTAACACTGGGATTAATGCCCAGTGTTAGCAAAGTTAAAGACAAACACAAAATATCCATGCACCTAGCCGGTATTCGAACCTGGAATCTTCCGTGCGGCAGTCAGACACGCTGCCCATTGCGCTACCGCGGCCGACGTATGTTCATATATAAAACTTCGTTGTTCAGGTCTGCTATATAGTAGTTAAATATAAATGGTCTCAAAAAAAATATAAGTTAAACTGGGACAGGGCCGTACCTGAAAAAAAATGCACTGACGATTTCTTTCGAGATTGAAATTTTAAAATATTTTATTATCAAAGAAACTTAAAAAGAAACTAAAATATGAAGTAAAACATTTTGGTTCGTATTTAACTTTTTGATCCTGATGATGGTATCTACGAAACGAAACGTCGGATTAAAATTCCGAAAAGACCATTATGCCTTTTTAAAAAGTTTGCCACAGACATGTTTTTAATAGAACTCAGTTATCTCTTAAATCAGGGTAGATATCATCAATTGGTAATTCCGACCATTTTTCAACTTTCCCCTGTAGCTCAAAAACTAGCGCCATTTTTTAAGGCTCAAAAAAGTAAGATATTAATGCAAAAACCGCATGTCTTTATCTTCAAAAACAATGGAGTTTCCCATTGAATCCCATCGAAAATGGGACACCCTGTACAGTGTACGTGCGTCGTGCGATATGAAAGACATTACGGACTTGGACATGCAAATACCGTCAACTTCAGCATTTCGTGAGAAATTTACCAGGTCTGCTTTAAAATTAGGGCCACGTAGTATGAAGCTCCAATTGGGGGCGGTGCTGCTGCGGACGTTACCTTTTTAAGAGTCATCCCAAGCAACAATTTTCTGACCAATGACCACATACTTCACCTAAATGAACGTTAATTTGGGTGTATAAATTAGTTATCTTCAGACGGTCTTACATATTACGACAAAATTCCGTTGCTTTAACGTTAGATAATACTGCAGTAACATGGTTACCGTCTACCCAACGTTTAGCCGACCTGTCACGCTTTGGTGCATTTTCTAGTAAACCAGTGACGTCGTGTGGACGTTTTTATGATACTCTAGTTACATTCTGCCGACGTATCAACGTCTAAACAACTTTTACAGTGCGTGAACTTGCGACGTTTCTGACCGGTCTTGCGACGTTTTCCGGCCGGAGTTTTGACGAACTTAACTGCCCTTTTCTTGTAAAGAAGGAAATTTTCCAAAGGAACTAATGGCATTATATTCTCCTTCCCTGCCGCACTTTTTTACGGCAGATCGCCGTATCTCTCTCTAGATTTTAAATAACTGGTATAACTGGTCAGCTGAGAGAGAGATGACATTATCCTACAAGTACATATATAGGCGAAAGAGAAAGACTGGTGCTCTTTAAACAGTAATGTCTGATCCACAGCTTCACTTCTTGACGCTCACTAAAAATACTTTTTGCTCTTGCTTCCAAGAAGTAGGATCTTTGTAGTGTCCTGCCATATTTGAAAAAACTAAATTTTATTTGACAGTTCACCGACCATTTATTTAGAAAAATCGAATAAAAAGTAAGGTTATGGGGACTGCCAATTGTCATCGTCGGAATTGTTGGAGCGTTTTTCAGTCGCATGTTGGGTTGATAGTAACCAACGGTCGTGGAAAGTGGTTCATTTGGGAATGTTTGACGACTGTAGTCCATTTACGTGTATTTTTTGGGATTTTCATAATATTCTCCATTTTTGATGCCGTCGTCTATGTTCGAAGTGGCCGCCATTGTTTGTATTTACTAAACACGGCAAAAAATACTACAAACACCATTGAATGGCATTTTGGAGACGTTTTATGTTCCGGGCGAGATAGGTATTTGACCATGGAATCCTAAAAAGAGGGCTTTAGAAGTATCCATTTTTTTACATTAAAAAAAGCAATATTTTTCGTTTAAACACAAACAAATTAAGTGCGCGCGTGTTTTTTCTTTTCTTTTCTTTTCTAAGCATATTTGTCAGTAAACCGAATTGCGTTTGTAAATTTTGCTCCCATAGTAGCCATATAAATACTATTTAATAAACGGTAATTATCAAATTATAATTTTTTGTTTGCCATTTTCCAAAGTGTATAAAAATTAGTTCATTTTAATAACCGAAAATCCCAAAGTTTGAGATGGGCCACATTTTGGGTAATAAAACACCACCAAAAAATCAATCAAAAAAGAGGGCGCTAGTGTAGTCAGTTTGGGTCGCATTTTACGACGTAACAAGAACCATTACTATTCCGACTCCAGTCACTGCACAACGACGTAAGGACTCAAAAATCATCCACCATTTTGGTGTAAATCCGGGTCGGCATGTTGGCTAAAACGACGTCGAATCATAACGTCGGGTTGAATTTAACAACGTCGATACGCTGTTAAATTGCTGCTTGGGATGTTACAGTGACCTTATACTTTTACTGGTTTCTTCTTTATAACCTGCTGAAAGGCACAGGATTCTGTATTTACGGTCTTCTGCACTTTTTAATTTTGATGTTTTTGTTTCTCAGTTTATTGGAGAGGGGGCGCACACAGGTTTTAAATTCGAGAGATGTGCATGGTGCCTGTGTAGCTTCAACTGCCAGGTACAATCCTATGACGATAACTGATGATTCCTAATAAGGATGAAACAGGTCTGTGGGTGTCTGGATTCTCCATTAGACATTGGAGGCCTGGTCGTAATGAAGTGAGAAACAAAAACGCTTTGTCCGATATGCCACGAGTGTTACTTTAATTTTTATTTGCGGACACGAGATTTACTTTATTATTCTGTTTTCTGTTACTCAGAGCCGCGTTCGAGCTTAAACTGCATCCTTCTCAAATGTTGATAAGGCTTTAGTAATACTGAGTCACAGAACAAATTGTTTTGTAATTGAGTGTAATGGTAAAAGTTGCTGCATGCTACTTCTGCAAGAAAGAGGAAGAAACCTCATTACATGTCCTATGTCAATGTGAAGGTCTAGGTAGAACCAGGGCCCTACTGAGGGACCTAGAATGTCCGCGACCAGAAAGCTATATACAGGGCACACTGGCAAAGCTTCTGGGTTTCATGACAAGGACGGGGCTGCACCTTGTTTTGTAGTTCTAGCAAAGCAGGGAAGGAGATAGGGGAACCACAATATTCTAATCTAATCTAGTTAAGTGTGATGGGGGTCAGAGCTTTATAGAAAAGACAGCATGGAAGGGATCAAATATTCGCGATCTGTAAACCATAGTTTAATGACTGATAGGAAACCGATGTTGTGAATCTGTAAAAATTAGGTAAAGGCTGTTGCGGGAAACAGGGGGAAGTAACTGTGGTACCTGTTTTTGCGCGCACTAAAAAATATTGATCAAAGACGAACGTCTACTGTATGTACTCAGACATACGGCGTTTATGACCGCAATCAAGATATTGTTTTTTCTTATAATTTTGTTTATAAAAAAGTTATTGGTGCAATGCAGATTACAAAAATGTAAAAGTTGTTAATTTTTTATTTAAATTACGTTTATTTATATGTTAAAGGCCTACTTCATTGTGTGTGGGATTGTGTCCTCGCCCAAAAAGAGCTTGACTGCCTTGGCTCGATCGCGGCTGTGATACGCCTCTGTTTGAAGCAACAGGTTCGCCCGTAAAATGCAAAAACGGGGTATAAAATATGAAAAATGGCTGCAAGATAAGCGGATACCTCAGCTTTTTTTACACGTCAAGCCGTGTGAGCTTATTTTTGGTGGTTTTGATACAAAAGTATTGGGGGGTGAAAAAGCTGCAACTAGACCAAACAAAGCTGTGGTAATCTCATATCGTAAAAATATAATCGAAACACGAATTTAGGAACTGTCTGCTAATAACAAAACCACGACTTGTGTGGTTATCGATTAGGGAAAATATAACATATAGGAAATGGATATTCAAACCGATCAATCTAAAAAATTAGGGGTAACGATGACATATTGACATATTCATAGCTAAAAACGCATAACATAACGTCACTTTTTCTATGCTTTGACACAAGGGGTTGACAACGGCTTTTCAAAATGACGTATTTTATTGTTGTTTTCATGGCAATAATTTTCTTACATTTTTCTTTTCATTTTGTGTGATTTAAGCTAGCCAGTGAGCTTAGAATTAAAAATAAGACAATAACAAAATCAATGAATAGCGAGCTTTCCCTCAAAAAAGGTAATGGTAACCGTAGATCCGGATTTCGCACTTGTGGTGCTCATCAGTACGGTGCTAGGAATTAGGAGATTAAATGATGATGAAAAAATCTAACACAGGATTCATTTAAAAGACAACCATCTGTCAAATTGCAGATTCGGCAGATGAATTTGAAGGAAAATTAAGCATCTCTACGGAGACAAATATAATTATCTTTACAGATATCCTAAGCTCTGAAGTTGATAAATTTAAAAAGGGATTTAGTGAGGGTGAATAAATACCTTTTTAAATTTGACTGTGCGAGTCCTACTCTAAAAGACGGTCAAGTTTGCCGTTCATGCGCATTAGCGAGTTCGGTCACGTGATGGTTTCGTCCAATAGTGTGCTCTAAAATAATACGAGTTAAGTTTTTCACACGAGCTTTCCTACAACTCCGAACTACTGGGTCTAGTCGAGAGAACGGCTTCGCTCAAAAATTGTTGTTCGAGGCAGCTCTGCGCGTGCCCATAATAGTTTGGTGTTTATTCGATCGTCTCGTCACTGCTTTTAGGCGCGTTTATTGGTTGTAACTACTTTTCTTCTCTCAGGCGAACGATCACTTCCTATGACTTCCAGAATCGGTACCCTGGGCGTAAGTAGAGTACGTTGGGCATGCGCAGTAGATGTTTCACCTTTGGCCTTGCCCATGGCCAACCCTGATTTTTAAATTGTTTTCATTGTTTTTCAAAGTTATTATTGTTGCACATTTTGCGACACTTGGGCCATTATATAGGGTGACCGACAAAAAACCAGACTGTTTTTTTTTTAACTGCCACTTTTTTATTTGTCGGATTTTAACGCAAAAAAGAGTTTTGTCATATATATATGTCAAGAAATGGCATTTATCCAAAATTCAAAATGGCGGATGTCCAAAGGTTTTATGCATCTTAAAAACGGTTGGGTTTTTTTTGAGACACTCTGTATATTTTTTTTTGTAACTACAAAAAACCTCTATCTATTGTCTGTAAAACGACAGAAATAAAAACACTTATGAGTTAATTCCTACCAATTTTGGGTTGCGAAAAACGAATATGACAAAAAAAAAATTATTAGCTCTAGTTTCTGTGATAAAAAATAATGAGTTTTTCATTTAATAAAGATTATGAGGTAACGAAAAATATTAATTATGTATGCTAACTATATTAAAAGGTGTGTTTTTAATGACAGTTACACACTATAAATGACAAAAGAACACTCACCGGTGGTTGAATATATGAAGAATTAATTGGGGGCTTCATGAGATCGCTGTCTTGGCTTTCCTCTTGTAAGTAATTTCTGGAGCATCCCTATACATAAACCAGCAGTAATCCGCGAGCATTGCTTCATTCCAGCGGTCCTGATATCTCCGTTCCATGAGAGAAATATGCTGGTGGAATCTTTCCCTATGCTCGTCACAGACAGCTCCACAACTGGGTGGGAAAAAAATCAAGATGGAGAAAATGTATTTTTAGTGACATATTACATCCGAGTTGATGGTACTTTTCTAGAAGTACTTTTACCAATTGAGTGTAATTTTCCTCCCTTCTTTTCCCTAAAAATCCATGCATAACTCCCTTAAGAGCTTCCCAAGCTTCCTTTTCTTTTCCTTTCAGAACTAGGTCGAAAGCAGGATCCTTTATGAATTCACGTATTTGTGGCCCAACGAAGATGCCTTCCTTGACTTTTGCATCACTTAGTTTGGGAAATCTTTTTCTTAAATATTTAAAAACCTGAACATCTTGGTTCAAGCCTTTGATAAAATTCTTCATTAAACCGAGCTTGATATGTAGGGGTGGAAGAAGAACATCTTTTGGATTCACGAGAGGCTCGGCAACGACATTTTTCTCACTAGGTTTAAGATTCCTTGCAGGCCAATATACTTGGATATAGTGTGATTTCCTATCTCTACTATCCCACATACATAAAAAGCAACAGTATTTAGTGTACCCTAATTGCATTCCTAATAGTATAGCAATGACTTTTAGGTCGCCACATATTTTCCACTTATGTTCAGCATATTTGATTGAGTTGAGGAGGGTTGCCATAGTTGCATAAGTCTCCTTCATATGAACTGCGTGACCAACAGGAACAGAAGGAAGACGATTGCCATTATGAAGCAATACAGCTTTTAAACTAAGCTTGGAAGAGTCTATGAATAGCCTCCATTCAGTTGGATTATGCTCCATTTTCAAACTTTTCATCAGACCATTAATATCACAACAAAAAACAAGATTATTCTCCTTCTTAAAAAAAGGTAACAGATTCCGCTGACGCTGTGTGTAATTAGAGACATATGGTTGAAGAAGATTCCATTGCTGTAACCTTGATCCTAGAAGTTCTGACTTCTCCTATGACAAGTCAAGATCTCGAATAAGATCATTTAACTCAGACTGGCTCAATCGGTGTGGCTGATCATCTTTTTCTTCAAAATCAGGGTCGTGTGATATTGAAGGCACGTTTAATTTCTCATCTTCCTCATTGTCTTCACTCTCTAGTTCCAATTCATAGTTTTGAGATGGAGTAGGAATGTGGTATAGGTATGGTATGAATGTGGTATAGGTCGAATAGCAGATGGGAGATTCGGATATTGAACTGTTCCTCTTTTTTTCATTGACAATCCTGCATTGATAGGCGGAGTCAAGCAAAAATAGCAGTCATCTATATGGTTTGTAGGCTCCCGCCAAACCATGGGCACCCCAAAAGCCATCAATCGTTTTTTATTTTTAAGCCATTTTCGTAATAGAACTGAACACAAGTTGCAACATATATGTGGAGCCCATGACTTATCCTGGTCTCCTACCTTCATTCCAAAATAATGTTGGTAAGCAGTCTTCACAATAGGCGTCAAATTGCGTTTCTGTGAAGAAAACGTTATTTCTCCATAAATATAACAAAAATTGTCAACTGAATTTACACATTTACGATGCATGTTAATACAATAACTTTTACTTTAAAAACACTCCAAAAAAGCAAATTTAGCCCTAAACAAAACAGAAATATTGTATGTAAAATTTAAACCTTAGATTTACAGCATAAACACTATAGTCAGTTTGCGATGATATATTGTGTCCGTGTATCTAGTTTTATAACAATACCATACACACTACATTAACTGTGCGTTCGATTAGAAATATGAAACTGAACTGTAAAGTATCGGTCGCCCTGAATAAAAAGACGCGCAAGTACGCAATTATTTCGGAAAGGGGGGAGTCCCCGCTTATATATATCGAGAATAGTAGGGCTGTATTGCAGATTCGATTGCTAAATTAAAACTATCGATAGTTCTGTAGTTTTATCTCTATCGATATTATCGATAGTCAATTTCGATGGTGGCGTACCACTATTTCTAACTCCCCACCCTATCCAGTTCTCTGCCCTTTCTATTATTTTCTCTTTCGATGCTTTTAGAGGATATAAAATATAAATATCACCTTATCTCCAAAACTAGAGCTAATCTTTAATTTTTATGGTGATTTTTGAATTCAGTGGATGAAAATACTTAAGATTTAGCTATTTTTGAGCCCGAAACATTTTCATTGTTGGACAGTGTAATTTAAGTTAACCGCATTCCGTTATCGTCTCGCCAATTTTGTTGACAAGGACACCCTACAGATGCTAACATTAAGGCTTCTTTTTCTAAATATCATAAATTGACATTTTTTTACCAATTTTTTGCATTTTAAAAAATCCTGTTGGCTTTGTTTTTAAACACTTTGTATATATTTTTCTATAAAAAAAGTACGTACTATTATCTGTTAACTATGTATCGCATAAAATAAAAAAATTGACGTTAATTGATCTGCACGTTCTTCTACATACTAATATACAATAAGACTCTTTTCTAAAAAGAGAAGTTTTTTCAGCTACTACGTTTTTTTAGAATCTCTCAGGAGGAGACAGAGGGACATCAGGGGGAGGGCGCAGCATGAGCTGAAAAAGTCAATTTCAGTTTCAGTTTCTTAACTCCTTTAAACCGATTATAACTTATGTTTGGTAACATACTAGTTAAAAGAGCAGAAAAAATCTCTGAAATCAAATAGCATTATTTCGAACATAAAATCTTTTAAATTTCACACACCTTTTGCGTAATTTTCGTCATAAATTAATTTCTCATTATTCTACAGTATAATACAGTTCTGTTTAAGACAAAAAAAAACGCAAACAACCTAACATTCAGAGTTAAGAAAACAAAACGGCTTGGCACTCCATTGACACTAACTTTGTTTCTACGGACCTCTTAAAGCGCCTTTATACAGAGCGCTTTAGGCTACTGCGAACATAGGCCGGAAGAAGTCCAATTTGCCAGTGTACGTACACGCAGGGACACCGCACACCTATCAGTGGAGCAACCAACACTCAGGCTTGCGATCACCATTCGCAGCTTGCGTTTAGTATGCCTCTAACCACGGTGCAATGTGAAGTGTAGTCCATGAAACCGGAATTTGGTCAATAAATACGCAAATTTTGATAACGTAATTTTCTTGTTTTTTGTCACTGATAAATTAGAACGTTTTATTTTCAACTGCTGAGATTTAATAAGGAGAAACAAAATTAAAGCAAGTTCTCAAAATACAATAATACATTCTAAAAACCAAAAAGATTCTCCCAGGCAAAAAAAAATTAGAGCAGAAAATTAAATTGATCGGCTAGACAATAGTCAAGCCTATTATAAAAACCCCTTCTAACGTTTCCAAGCATGTTAGGGATGATAGTTTGAAAAGCTTCTTCAATTTTAATCCGAAGTTCTTCGAAATTATTAGCCCATTCGTGCCTGTAAACTTTATTTTTGATATAACTCTACAGATAGAAGTCATTATGAGCAAGATCGGGTGATCGAGCTGGCCATAAAATAGTTCCCCGTGTACTTAAAACCCGATTAGGAAATACACATCAAGATATTCTCTAACAAGGCCAACATTGTGAGCGGGACAACCATCTTGTTGAAACCATGTTTCACCAAATCTCACACCTAACAACTGCATAGCAGTTGGAATAATATGCTGCTGCAGTAGATCCAAGTATCTAGGACCATTCAAATTGCCGTCAATAAAAAATGGCCCAATTACGTGTTCCCTACAATACCCCCCCAAACATACTGTGTCCTTACGTCAAAATACAAATGCAAATTTTCCCTCGACCAATATCGAACGTGTGTTGGGTTATGACGATTCAATAATGGAAAAGTGCTTTCATCTGTGAAAAGAATATATCTCAGAAAGTTTTCATTACGATTAGCCCTTTCCATCACTGTTTCGCAAAATTCCATACGACGATAGTTGTCCTCCTGAAAAATTTTATGCGTTTTTGACGCTTTGTAAGAATGATTACCATTCTTTTTGAGCACACGTAAGACAATGGCTAAAGACGTATCAACTGCTTCGGCAATTTGGTGGCTAGTTAACTTTCGATTTTCCTCCACTGCAGCGCAAATAATCACATCTCGTACTTCCTGCTCGTCATTCAAAACAGTGGGTTTTTTTTTATGGTTTCTTGGCGCTACACAACCAAACTTTTCAAAATTCTGCTCAAACCTTTGAATCGTTGATAAACTAGGTTCTGGGCGATTTACAAAATTCTCCAAAAAAGTTCTTGAATAAGTCTGAATGGTCTGCCTTGATAGTACGATTTAACCATCTGCACTTTTTCGACAAGTTCGTAGACATCCATTTTTAGTTTTAAAAATGTATTATTTCACTTAAGAACTTACCAATCTGTTTCTCGAGCAAGGCAGTAATAAAACAAAATAATAAAAAGAAAATAAATTTTAAAAAGATAACACTGCAGCATGATTCGCTCCCACGTCGGTCGTACGGCACGGAGAGTAAAGTGGACTTGATTCGCCCTATGTTCGCAGTGGCTTGAAGCTCATTGTTTTAATTTTTTATGTGATATATATATATTATATATATATATATATATATTTATGTAGTCAAAAATTTTGGCAACCATTCAACCCCAAAATTTGTGGAGGATCATGAAAATCTCGAAGTGCGATTTTTAGATGATTACATTACTTCCCTTAGCGAGGGAAGTAATAAGATAAAAATTTTGTTAAAAAAGTAGGGTTATGGCATTGTTTTGGTCTAAATTCTCTATCCTTGCAATTTTGCGGGAGCAGAAAGATCGATCTGTTTTAAATCCATATAACAGATTCGGAAAACCGAACACGCTACTCGCACCAGAACATCCAAATCCTTTTCCAATCGATCTTGGAGTACGCGAGATTGGATGTAGGGCAATAAGCGAAAGCGCTATTAATGCATGGATTTTCGTCATAAATTAATATATGAATTTATTCAAGGTCATTTTCATTATGCCACAGTGTAATACAGCTCTGTTTAAAACAAAAAAAAAACGCAAACAACCTAACCTTCAGAGTTAAGAAAACAAAACGGCTTGGCACTCCCTTGACACTAACTTTGTACGGACCTATTAAAGCGGACTATTAAGGAAGACTTAAAAATTTTGTCGCATAAACACCAAAAAACCGCTTTAAGGTTTAAGTCGATTTTATTTTAAAGCGATTTAAGCAAGCGGTTTATCGCTTTAAAACCGATTTTAGGGTCGATATAAACATTTTAAAAACGCTTTAGCGCATTTCTATTTACCTAAAGAAACACTCAACCCCAATTATACCGAAAAATCTGTTGCTAACTTAGTTGTTTTATTTTTAAAGTGGCATTTAATGACATTTAATTAAAGGACGTATTAACCCTCGCAAAAAGCGATTTTATTTAAAACCGTCCTTATATAAAACCGGTTTTAGGCGCGTATAAGCGTAGTAAGTGATTTATATATTATGTATGTGAATGCTTTCATGAAAAAATTCTTCTCTCACAACTAATTTTGAGCAGTTTTAATAAGGGTTTTCCAGTTAAAAAGATGCATAGTCACAAAAAAAGAAGGTTTAATTATGTTTCCCCTAAAATAATTGATTGCAAAAGGCAGTTAGACATTCTTCTTGTAATGAGTCGAAATAAAAATGAGTAAAGGCCTGCATACAATGAAATTAAGAAAAAATACAACTCTCTTTTAAAAACTCATAGAAAACAGCAATGTATGAATATTATTAAAAATAGTGACAATAATCAAAGAGTACTTGGAAAGTAGTAAACGAGATAAGAGGTGGTAGATGTAGAAGTAGGGACGTTAAGATAATTGGTGACCCCATACCTGTTTGCAATGAAATAAATAATTTTTTTGTTAATCCTGCAACTAAGATAACTGAAACCCTACCCACTGTGAACTCAGAGTGCTCCATTCCATACAATGCAAGTTCAATATTTCTTACTTCCAGTAACTCATGAAGAAATAATTACAATAATTAAGAAACTAAAAAACAATGAAATTTTGGCAAATTTATTAAAATTTCGCATGAAACACGTGAGTAACAAACAAAAGATCAAAAGTTCTTGGGTGGAAATAACGAAAATTCAAACTTGGATGAGCATCCTACAAGGAACACACAAAAGATCAAAGCGAAAAGAGAAATGATTAAACGATGTTCCGCCCTGGGTAACTAGCGTGGTCTCATCAGTAGTTTCACTGGTCACCCTCCACTATACATCATTAAACACCATCATACACTTTGATTTCCAACCTTGAACCACTCACAAATAGGCATCGTTCCGCACTGGTACTTACTTATCCAAGTTACCTGATACGAATTCGTCCTGGCGTGTTAATATTTCCAGTAGGATTATGCTCCTAAGGCATTTAAAACAAAGAAGAAGTTAAAA
Source organism: Oxystoma pomonae (assembly GCA_963921995.1). Lineage (NCBI taxonomy): Eukaryota > Metazoa > Arthropoda > Insecta > Coleoptera > Brentidae > Oxystoma > Oxystoma pomonae. The sequence continues at coordinate 21,594,377 of OY998164.1, read as the reverse complement.
AACCTCCAAATCAGTTTCCTCAACCGAAAAGAAACTAAAAAAGAAAAGATCAAAAGATCTTGGGTGGAAATAACGAAAATTCAAACTTGGATGAGCATCCCACAAGGAACACACAAAAGATCAAAGCGAAAAGAGAAATGATTAAACGATGTTTCGCCCTGGGTAACCAGCGTGGGCTCATTAGTAGTTTCACTGTTCACCCTCCACTATACATCATTAAACACCATCATACACTTTGATTTCCAACCTTGAACCACTCACAAATAGGCATCGTTCCGCACTGGTACTTACTTATCCAAGTTACCTGATACGAATTCGTCCTGGCGTGTTAATATTTCCAGTAGGATTATGCTCCTAAGGCAACTAAAACAAAGAAGAAGTTAAAAAACCTCCAAATCAGTTACCTCAACCGAAAAGAAACTAAAAAACAAAATCAAGTGAGTGTCAAATAATAAACAATTCCTTCTTACATGGCAATTCCCTAAAGCGAAGAACCATTGTTAAACCTTTCTTTAAGAAAGGGGATCCTCTATTAATAGAAAACTACAGATCCGTAAGTCTCTTGTCAACATTTTCAAAAGGATTCAAAGCTGCTATGTATGCACGTTTAACTAGTTTTTTTGCAGCACTCAATTTTTTGAGTGGGATTGTATCCAGCGTGAAAGCAAAAAGTTTGCACTAGGAGCGTTTTAAGATTTATCCAAAGCGTTCGATTGCCTAGATCATAAAATTCTACTTCACAAGCTAGAAAAATACGGTATAAGAGGTGAAGCACTACGCTGGATACAGTCCCAGAGAAGGGGAGGTGTACTTGTCAGATGCTTTAAACCTTAAGATGGGCATTGCCTAAGGAAGCGTTATTGGTCCTCGCTTATTTGTATTGCATATGAACAGCGCAAAGCAAAAACTAGAACATGTGATCTGTGAAAATTTTCAATTTGTTGTTGTAAAAAAAATTGGTTGTGAACACTGACAATTTCAACTTTCTCCTTTTCAAAGCAGCACAGTCATACCATGAAGATCCTACAAGTTGTCAACTGATGTCAGGTGGTGATACCTTTAGTGATGGGGCGAAGTTTTTGGATGTTTATCTTGATAAACATTTAAATTGGCGAAAACGAATTGAACACGTGTCGAGTAGATAAACTCTGTTTTTTATAGCTTAAGGATACTTCAGGACTATACTGATCTCGTAACGCTCAAAATTGAAAAAATATTTTTAATACAAAAAGGGGCAGTCGGGATTGTATATATTCAAATGTGTACTGTTTTTATGTAAAAATAAACATAAATTTGCGAGGCTCTTACCATCTAGAAATGTTGGTTATAATATACCCTCTCACATATTAACCTATAACCGAAAAGTGCCCCGAATGTTGCTGCATAAAAATGTTTAATAATCTACCGTTGGATATATAAATTTAAAAGTAAGTTTTTGAATTTTTATTAAAACTTGAACCATACAGTACCAATGAATTATTTTCTTACAAGTGTTTTTAGTGTATGTATTATACGTAGGTATTTATTGTAAAATGGTTCGACTAAATGTAAGCGTAATGATGAAATTTTTTATATTTATAATTAGGTGTAATATAGGGTAAAACTATAAGGAACAAAATGACGAATTCTTAAATTATAAGTTATTTTAGTTTTGTTTTAATTTTCTTAATTTATTATGGTTGGATCCTATTCAACAATCTATATTGATCGAATAAAGAAATATTTGATGTGATTTGATATTTGACTTCAATTTCTATAACATTGCTGAAATTAAGCTCAAACTTTCTTACCATGAAACTTTGTTCAGGTATTATTTTCTCAATTTTTTTTGCATATTTTTGCGTGCAATATCTCAAATAAGTATGAAAATATATTTTACATAAATACCCTTGAAAAGCTTGACTTTTGTGCCCTTCTCACCGGGCTTTCGTTTATCCTTAGAGCCGCCTCAGAGCCGTCAATAAATATCCGCAGCCGGAGGTCGCCGATCACAGTCATATTTCTAGATAGAAATCATCCGGAATGCGTTGAGCAATTTTTCCGGGACGTTCCGACTCGAAAAATGTCACAGTGTCTGCGTAGATTCGTCAAAAATAAAATAGAATATAATTCTATCTATGAACTAGAAAGCACGGATAGTCCACTATACAATCAATTATTTTATGTTGAAAGGAAATGAAAATATCTCGAAAACTGTAGCTTTAAAAGATTTGAACCTGATAAACAAAATCTAAAAACTGCATATCAATAGCTGTTTTATTTCTAAAGTTTTGATTTTTTTTGTATATTTTAACGTTTTTTTAAATAACTCTGAAACTAAAGCTCCCACGAATTTGGACTTTTTAACAAAATTTTTAGTTCATTTTCATGGAAACTTAAATCTGAAAACCATATATCGCTACTTGCTTTTATTCCAAAGTTACAATTTTTTTAAATATTTTAGCTACCCAAAAGTTAATCAGTTTAAATTAGGAGAAGTCAAAATTTCACGATTTTAATAGTCCCCCATTCCATATTGGTGCGGTGGACTAAAAAGAAACGCAGACGAAAACACTCTCCACGAAACAGTTTATTGTTTCATACACTAAGATAAATACTCTGCCAATTGATGGGCATCTAAGCTCACATGATTGATGCCTCCCGCCCCTCGTGGTACCCCACTGGCTAAGAAAAAGGAAAAAAAATATTTCTTTTAACTCTAGACTCAATTAACATTTATTTGATACCATACAAACGATGTTTTATATATAGAAATTTATTTTTACAATTTCTCTTTCTACTTCACTGAAAAAAAAAATGTTTTTTTCAACTCTAATTTAATTTCAATTCTTTTGATAACCTACAAGTCATATTTTGATGAAAATTCCGCACCAGTACTCTTTAACCAATCAAAATGTTTGTTTTTTCTCTTGGGTAGGTAACAAACAGCGAATTAAATTTTGCTTGTTAGTTTTCATTTCTTTATTTCAACGTGTTTACACTTTGCAAAAACGCAGTTGAACAAGATAAGGTCTTAATTTTTATATAAATTTATGTTATGATAAATTTTAATCTCATAAATTAAGATTTTTTTCCGTATAACTACAGTTAGTAGCTAATGAGAAATTATTTTGATCGAAACTAATCATTTTTTTCACGCCGCGCCACCGAACTTCTGCTTTAAAGCTGGCACTGACAGCTTCGGAAAATATTCAAATCAAAATTATGATTGTTTTCCACAAACCAAAACTACACTTTTTTGCACTCGACGCGCGTTTCGCTAACAACGTTAGCATCATCAGGAGACGATAAACAATGAACTAAATTAATAATTTGTGATTGATCACGATTTTTAATCCTATCTCCCCTCAACCAAAGAATAAAGTGTACTAAACGGGATGGGTCCTCTATCTTTATTTAAACTATTTCTGGATTTAATGATTTCCATACTTTGGATGGAAGAAGAAGTCTCTGCAGATCATCACAGTCGACTTCCAAAGGGATACTTACGGGACATGCAAAGTCCCTTTGAGTTCTTTAGGTCTGGTTTATACAGAAAATAATATAAAATAAGAAATAAGAGAAGCCAATTTGTAACATATGTATTTCTGAACAGGTGATCAAAGTTAACCAATAGCATTTCTTATCTTGTTTTATTTCCTGTATAAACCCAGCTTTAGTGTTTAGAACTTCATTCTGGTATTGATGTTTATAGTATACTTTAAATAAAAGACTTGCTTAAAATCAGCGAGGGTTTTTATATGTCCCTATTGTTATAATATCTACTTATTTCTACCGAGGCCCGACACAGAGACATCGTAAAAATATTCCTGAGCACCGAAAGCTACCTATGTGCGCAAAAATATACAGGCCGTATTTATACAATTTACTATATTTGAACGTTCTCACATTGTGAGAAAAGGAGTTTTTGGCCAGATATAGATTTTCAAAAAACACCACACAGCACATTATACTACCCATGATCGAAGATCAATTTAATCACCCAAACAACCGGGGTCTCTCCCAATGTTGGCCTTGATCTGTACCCTATGGTATATGGCACTGGAAGTATTCAAGTAGGTAGCTAGGTAATGTAAGTAACACGTACGACACAAAACTAACCTGCTAACAGAAGAGACAAATTACCCATTTATTCAAAATTCGGTAAAAAACAACATTATTAAAATCTGGAACAACCTTCCTCAATCGGTCAAAGATTTGCCCGAAAAAAACTTGCTAATTAAATTTACTGTTTTATCTTTCTGACAGATCTTTTCTTGATAAGGAAAAGTTACATAGGTATGATTTGTGCTTATATAGTTATTTATTTTTTAATTGTTTTTTAATTGACAAGATCACAACCTATGTAAGGTAAATAAGAACAAATAAAATATATTGTATTGTATTGTATGTAAGTACCTTTTTAACTTATTCTTATATCTTTAACGTTTTCCTGGCTAGTGCAGGGTCTTAAGGGGCTCAGAGACTGCGTTTTTGTTCGACGAGCAAATCTGCAAAAACGACGCAAGACCGAAGTGTGTGCGAAAAATTGTCATTTTTGCTGGCGTACAAAAACGATGCAAATATCTGGCTTCGCCTGATTTTGTCCGTCGGAGATGTTCGATATATTAATATAATAAAACTAAACCGAAGTCTGTGTGCAACTCGCATCCATCGTTTTTACTTGACAAGATTTGCTCGTCAAACATAACCGTCCAACAAAAACGCAGTCTGTGGGTCCCTTTATGGTGTCCTCCTTTTGAATCTTATTTTCATTAATTTACTTTTGTCAAAAAAAAAACCAAAATTTTAAAAATAACAAAACCATAACCACAAAAATTATTACAATGAAGTTATCAGTACTTTATTTGCACCAACCTACCATCATTTTTGCGACGTTGCCGATGCAACCCTACCTTGAAATATTTCTTCCCGAAGGAAGGGACTATAAATAAGAAATGAAAGGACGCCTTGAAGGTCAAGGAGGCCTTGAGGCTTCCTTCGACGTCGGACTATAACTTTGGCCTTTAATGAAAATAATTATACCTACTCGCGTGCGTGAAAGTGCACTTTACAAGCCTAGTTTTGGTGTGGAAAGTTGTACTTTACCGATTAATGTGTGGTAAAGTTCCTTTACCGCATAGTGTGCGGTAAAATTACTTTACCGCATAGTGTGCGGTAAAGTAAAACTATGCAAAAAACTAATTTATTTTTTTTTTAATGTTGTAGCATATAGGTACTCTAGTGAGATGGTAGTTACTCTAGTAGATAATTATCAAATTTTGAGAGTTGGTGGATTGGTGACCTGCTTTTTATTGTCAGTGGATTGGTTTGATTGTTTCCTTGGGAACATAGTAAATAACGCTACCGCCGTATGATACTTTTTCACAGTTTGAAACATTTTCACGCCGAGATGGATTTATCATTATTAGACGAGGAAATTCCACAAGAGCTTCTCGATGCAACCAACGATGCAAGTAACCAACTGATCCCTTCCAAATCAAAATCGTGGTATGAAAAGGAATATTCTGTATTTGAAGAATGGTGTAAAACCAAGAAGTTTTCCAGTTTCAAGGAAGAGGTATTTATGGCGTACTTGAACCAATTGTCCAAGAGATTTTCACCATCCTCCCTTTGGTCTAAATATTCGATAATAAAGGCAATTTTCAAAATTCGAAAGAACATCGATTTGGCAAAATTTTATAAACTAACTTCTCATTTAAAAAGAGTAAACGACGGCTACAAACCAAAAAAATCCAAAACCTTAGAAAAACCTGACGTTTACAAATTTATTTTGGAAGCGCGAGACCATATTTATTTAATGACGAAAGTAGCCACGGTATTTGGGATTGCGGGTGCTTGCCGACGGGAAGAACTTACAAATCTTCTTCTTGAAGAAATTGAAGAAAAGGATGATGTACTTATAATAACGATTCCCGATACAAAGACGAAAGTTTCTAGGAAATTTGTTGTTGTAGAAGAAACCAGATACATTAACCTCTACAGAAAATATAAGACACTGCGCCCTGCAAATACCCCTCATCGCCGTTTTTTTGTGCTTTACAAGGATGGAAAGTGCACGAATCAATAAGTCAAGGGCATAAACAGCTGTAATATCTAAAACTACTACTGTGGCTACTACAACTGCCTGTTCCAAGAGAGCTGATCCAGGTCAATCTACCGTTGCTACGATTTCAAACAAAATATTGACTGAGTCGGAAGATAAAGTGCAAAAAGCTACCTCTGCTATGAATTTTCAAGGCCCTTCGAACTGTACCTTTAATTTTACTTTTAATTATGAAGTAGTTTTTAGATAATATTTTTTTCGTTTGTTACAAATAAATACCTACATTAATTTGAGTTTAAATTTGTTTCATGGTTTTGAATGATATTTTCTACTATTTTTACAAGGGTTCTAGTTTACCGCATAGTATGCGATAAAGTTACTTTACCGCACACTGTGCGGTAAAGTAAAATTCACATTTTGTCCCCACCCAGTCTCCCATTTCACTCCACATATCCTGTAGAAAATTCGGGAAAATTGTTCATTAAAACACAAACAAAAAATATCAATAAAAAAAAACCTTAAATGTCTGCAAAGATAACGTTTATCATTATTTCAATGCCGTCTTGTTAGGTTTCTCATGATTTCACTTTACCGCACACTATGCGGTAAAGTAAAATTATACACAATTACTAAATTTTATTACTATTTTAAACCCATAAAAACAGTCATGTGATATATGATATTTTTTTATGTAGGAAAATCGGTGCACGTTAGAACGAAATAGGTGACGGATAGAAATTCATTTACTAAACATATCAGAGTTAAAATGTTTAAAAAACATTTCCGTTTACACCGAAAATTTGTATGATTTTACTTTACCGCACATTATGCGGTAAAGTAAAATTATGTAAAATTTGCTATAGTTTGGGTTTTAAAAATTTACGATAATTGTTTTGAAAATTTTGGTGCTCATAGGTAAAATTATGTACATAACTCTTGCGTAAAGTGACTTTACCGCCCTTGACGGCTTGCCCGAACTCCACTCCGCGTCGTTCGGTCAACTGCCGTCGCGTGCGGTGAAATACCAATTTCCGCACTTGCTAGGTAAATAACTATTACCTACTCGCGTGCGGTAAAGTGCACTTTACAACACTCTTTTGGATGTGGAAGATTATACTTTACCGCATACTGTGCGGCAAAGTTAACGTTATGAAACTTTACAACACACTGTGCGGTAAAGTGACTACGTTTATTTCAGAAAATTCAAATACAGAAATTTCTATTTCTTTTTCAGGAATTTTTAAGGCTTATAGGTAAAATCTTGTGTCTAACACATGCGTAAAGTGTCTTTACCGCCCTTGCCGGCTTGACAGAACTAGCTTCGCTTCGTTCGGTCAACTGCCGTCGCGTGCGGTAAAGTATCACTTTCCGCACGTGTTAGGTAAATAACTATAACCTCTTGCGGTATATTTTAATTAACCTAGCCATTATTAGCTCATAGTTATATGCGTCTTACGCTATTCCATCTCTTTACGGAGTAAGAGACAAACGGGCCTCAAAACCAGAAAAAAGCTTTTTAACTATTCCTGATTCTTTTAATTTACCTATAAAAAAGTAAAGGAGAATCTAGTTATTTTTTATAGATATCCATGGTGTATATAAAAGCTAGAATACTTTCACAAGCGAGAGTATCCCCGGATCTTTCAAAATTGAAGTCATTTTCTTGCAGAAATAGCTTGCAAATGGTTAAGTAGTTTTCTCTGGAATTATTACGTGCTATTTTGCGAAAAAGTTAAACCTTTATTGCTATTTATGTTACTAGAGCAAAAAACTGTACTTTGCAGGTCATAAAAATTTACAGGGCATATTGCCAAATTTCTGCATAATATTGTATTGTCATCGGACCTACATTACAAAAATGAATCGCAAGATTTGATAGACCGTTAGACAGACAGAAACTTTGAAGTTAAATAAAATCGTTTAATAAAAAAAAATCCCCGTGTCATCTTCCAAATAGAGAAACTTTTCAAAGTCGCAATCCGGGACATACGGCGCTCTAGAGATTTAAATTTGACGTATGCCCAATAGCGATTCGGCTGGATTGTGTTTCTACTCATTTAAGGATCGAGCTTATTATTTTCTATCAATTTGTGGCGACTAACAAAAGAGCGTGCGACAAAAGAGCGGTCGATAAAAAAGCGCTATAAGAAAAAAGCGAATTAACAAAAGAGCGTGCAACAAAAGGGCAATTTTATTTTAATTTATTTCGTAGGGTACTGTTATAATAAATAAATTGTTCAGTAATATTTCTCTTTTGTCGAACGCTCTTTTGTTACGTCGCCTTTTTGTAGTAATCGCTATTTTGCAGTACTGACTTGCTCTTCTATCGCATGCTATTTTGTTAAAGCATTTTTTTCTAAAATTGTTTTTTTTTGTCGCACGTTCTTTTGTTGCATCGCCTTTTTGTAGCAATCGCTATTTTGAAGTACTCGCTCTTTTGTCGCGCGCTTTTTTGTTAGTCGCTCATTTGTGCCAGAGACGGGTTCCCATATGCCCGCCTTCACAACCGTGACAAGAAAAAGAAAAATGGAAGACAGACACCTAACTTTGAACCTACGCCCAACCGATGGGGAAACCAAACATTGTTGTTGAGTTTTTCAAAAATATGTTTTAAAAATAAACAACAGTGTTGGAGAATGACCAAGTTTTCATTTATTTAAAATTCATTTTTTGTAAATGCGTGTCCTATTTGTTGAAAATATACAACTATTTATTTATTCCCCTTTATCCTAGACAACTAACTTCTTAATTTTTTTACCAGCTTTTAGTTAACTTGCAATGTATGTATATATGTAATAACTATGTAGATATTTTTGTTTGGGTGGAATCTTAATTTTGACCAACTTCTCGACATCCGATCGGCTTCAAATTTGTCATGCTTATATAGTTGCGATGACAACACAAGAATATAGTGTGATGAAATTGACAGCTCCCCCTACTCGAAGGGGGTGGAGGGGGCTACAGTTGAAGTACGCCCGATTTCGTTGACATTTTGTGTGTTGGGGCACTTGGGGATGGAGATAACGAATTTCTAATCAGATTTTGAAAATTCAATATGGTGGATTGAAGATGGACGATTTTTTGGTCATCTTTTGCTAACCAATTTTAACTAACTTACACACATCCGATTGCCTTCAAATTTGGCATGCATTTATAGTTCTGGCAACAATACAATAATATGTCATTATTAGGCACCCCTCCCCCTACGAGGGGAGTGGAGGGGTGAAAACACCTAGTTTGTCAGGATTCATGATGGACGATTTTCAGTCATGTTTTCCTAACCAATTTTAACCAATAATGTGGTATTCTCAGGTACAACCTCCCTCTAACGAGGGAAGTGGAGGGGGAAAGAGATTTAGTTTGTTTGACTTCCATTAAAGTTGGCATACAGGGGTTTTTAAGGAGGGCGATTATGAATTTTTGATCAGATTTGAAAATTTCAATATGGCGGATTCAAAATGGACGATTTAGGGTACAAATTTAAAAATTAAAAAATTAATTTTTATTTAAATTTTTTTTTAAATAACAAGCTTTTATTAAAAAACAAAAGATCAAAAGATCTTGGGTAGAAATAACGAAAATTCAAACTTGGATGAGCATCCCACAAGGAACACACACACATAACACGTGATTAAACGATGTTTCGCCCTGGGTAACTGGGTCATTTCTCTTTTCGCTTTGAGCTTTTGTGTGTTCCTTGTGGGATGCTCATCCAAGTTTGAATTTTCGTTATTTCTACCCAAGATCTCTTGATCTTTTGTTTTTTAGTTTCTTTTCGGTTGAAGTAACTGATTTGGAGTTTTTTTTAACCTCTTATAAGCTTTTATTAATTGCACTCAAAAGTAGAAAATAATTCTTTATCTTTCTTATACTATAATAAAAGCGATGGAATTTTTTCTTTACGGTGACAAAGAGAAAACTACAAAAGAAGAACTAAATTTTTCTTCTATTCGAATGATAAACATAATGGTTTCATCTAAAGAAGCTGAGAACGGGCGAGATTGCCGTGCTTGCCAAGTCTTTGAAATTGTCATTAGGTTATAGAGTAATACAATTGTTTCTTAGGTGAATCGTCGATGTGACCGATATATGATTCCTAAAGTTAAAATTTTTAAATTGCGCCCATCGCTTTTATTATGGTATCAGAAAGATAAAAAATTATTTTCTACTTTTTAGTGCATTTAATAAAAGCTTGTTCTTAAAATTTTTTTAAAGTTATTCCAGCTGTAGTGCCAAAGTTTTTAAAAGCAAAGGGGATGTAAGTTATAACTACTTAGTTTTTATTCCCAAGATGGTAATGTAGCTCTAACTCAAAGACATTCAACTAAAATACCTTTATGCTTTAACTTCATTAATACTCTGTCATCTAACAATTAGCTAGGATACCCCTCGATAAACCCTAAGGCGGCTTTTTTGAGCGAACGATGTTCCCGGTTAGGGCTCTCTATTCAGAAAGACTTAAGAGTTGGTTCGTGGGGTTCATTATAACTTCGAGAAATAAAATTTATCTTATTCTGATTGTTGTTAATTCTGTTAAAATACTTTGCAAAATAATAGGTTGATTTAACTAAATATATTAAACTAGCAGAGGCACCATGCACTAAAAAAAAAGAGGCTCCCTTGCTTTTCAAAGCAAGGCTACGCGTGCCTATATATATAGGGGAATATTGCCCGCACTCATAAAAAACGCAATAAAATGCTTTATATAGCAATTTTTTTGCAAGGTTTGGGGCTTTCCTGCCCACCTAGACATGTTCCAAATTTGTTCTCGTTATCTTGGAGAGGTCCTTAACATAATCTTATTGATAAAAAAAGCGATAAAATCACCCTATTTAGCCCTTTTTTCTTTTTTAGACCCACCCTGAAGGAAAAGCCCCCACCTCTACACAACGTTGGTCATAATTTTTTCGGTATCTTTGCGGGGCCTTTAGCAGAATCGCACACATAAAAAATGCTACGAAATAACTTCAATCACGGTTTGGAGCTTTCCTGTCTAAATAAGACCCCACCTAGATGTTTTCCAACATTTTTTTCGATATTTTTGAGGCGCCCTTAACATAATCTTACTAATTCATTTAGCCATTTTTTTTTAGCAAGTTTTGGACCGTTCCTGAAGAAAAGGCCCCCACCTCGACGCGACGTGGTTTGAGGTATGAGGTTTTTTAAGTGATTTTATTTTAAATGTGTGTATTGTTTTACTTTTCTTTGAGTAAATCATACCCTAATAATGAGTATTAAATTTCAATTATACTAAAACAGCGTTTAGCCCATATAACTATGAGATATTAGACACTTACAGTGGGATATACTAAAAGAGATTAGCGTATTTTAGACAGGTCCTACGTTTCAGTAAAATTGTTGGTTTTAAGCATTTTATACCAACTTCTTTGAGTTTTGGACAAGAAAATTTCAATTTAAAAGAAGTTTTTTAACCCTGGGGGGGATATAAATAGTAAACACTCTGTTGAGCAATTTAAAATTGACGTTAGTGTCGGAATTCTTCAAAAACCGTCAGAAAATCTCGCCCTTAGAAAAAATCTGACGATTTTTAAACACAAGTTTACACTAACTGCTTTTTTGTACGAACTTATTTGCTGGGATTTCTTGAAACTTATTTTGTTGTAGTAAACAAAAAATATGTCAATATTTTATTAAGCTTATTTTTGTGTGTAAACAAACCTTTAAAACTTTTAACATACAAAACTCACTGTTCAGAAAAGTCACACAAATTCCGTCTTTCCTTATACATGGTGAGAATTTTCGATATTTTTTGACGTCTATTGGTACGCGTAGTAGCAATTAAGCTCCGCCGAAAAACTAGTTCTGTAGAATATCTATATAAAAAAATTACGCAGTTTCTCTTACAAAGGTAGGATAAATATTAAGGACGCTTTGTTTTTATTTTAAATGAGGCAAGAAGTAAAAATCGCCCCTTTCCAGAATTTTGACGGGTGAGATTTTCTGTCGTTTCTGAAGAATCGCGACCTATATGTCACTCTTATCCAAACTTACCCTTTTTTATTGATTTTCGCGATTAATACTCACTGTCACAAAACCATTTCGATATGTAATCATAAAATAAGGATTAGATTAACTTTGTATTTATTTAAAAGGTGTTTTTATCTATCGAAAGTATGGAAAAGCCACAAATAAAAATATTTCATGAAAGGAGGTCATGTAAACAAATGCAGCTAAAAACAGACCTGAATCCAACTGATGCGTTTACAAAAGAGTCATGTCGTCTCAACGAACTGGACGGTGCCTGTTTCTCTGTAGATCATGAGAAAATGGCCATTAGCGAAGTACCGATGAAAACTGAAGCTTTAAGACTTTTGAGTGTGATCTTTCAGTGGAAAGCTTTGTTTGATGATTAAGCTTTTAGATAAAATCAACGTTTTCATTTGAGTTTGTAATGGTTTCAAAATATGGCGTTTTTCTGGACAAAATTGGAAGTTTCTTAATGATTAATGAACAACTTGGGATATTAAATAAGGTAAATTAATTCTTGTAAAAACGGTTACTTAGGAAAATCATAAACGAACTTATTACCAATTGCCACAAAACAATCCTTTCTGGGGGCAATAAATTTAAACCACTCCCCAGGGGTGGTCTAAAAAATCACCAATTTTATAATCTCAAACACAGATAATGAAGCTATTATGTGCCAAATTTTTGAGCATTTTCTCCTTAAATATGGTATATTTTAAGAAAAAAGCAGTTTTCAGTGGTATTTTGCAATAACAATACAAAATAGTGAATAACTTTGTGTCTTTTCTCTATGGGTAAGTGTTTTTTGAAAATTGGTTTTAAAATTTGGTACCTTCCACAGGTGTAAATATTTAGACCTATGGGGGGTACTGTTTTAGATCTTAGTAAATCCCACTGTAAGTATCTACTGTATAGGCCCTATGATAAAAAGCGTAGCGGAAAGCCCTGCAAAATATCAAGCTGGCCGAAGCCAATGGATTAATGACGGGCTCCAATGCGCATGCGCCATCTGGAAGTGCGCTGAACCAGAAATTAGGTGATTCGACGTTAAGGGGCCCTCACTCGATCAATATTATTGTCAATATTTGCGATATTGAAGAAGATATTGACAATATATTGACCATGTGAGGGGACCGCACTTTAATTTTATCAATATATTGATGGATTTTGAAGGTCCCGAAAATATTTTGGGCGGAGTCAAATATATTGACAATAGTTTGATCGTTCGAGGGCTATATTGACAATATTTGTTTTAGTCGCCCTCTGGTCATTGAGTGAAGAAGGGTCACCGCCGCCGTCTTCGGTTTAACCGTCAGAGTCGTAGTAGATTAATGATACGAAAACACGCGAAATCAATGTCGAAAATTTCAGATCTTCAAAAATCTTAGACATAAGGTCAGATTTTTTTTTCAATATATGGAGTGACCAAATCCAGCAGTTCTTGAAATAATTCGGAATCCATTCTGTGGTAGTTTTTATAATCATTGGGTTCTTTTTTTGCTTTGGTAAAATCTAATCTTTAACCCAACGTCTTTTTTTTATTTTTTTTTGTCGTAATTTTTTTCGCAATGTGCGCCAAAATGATAGCAACACACGCTTTTTTACTGCTTTCATACGAACGCCTATGGTTTATCAAACCAGGAATTTATCAGACCGTATTTAATAAAAAAATTCATCGTAAGAACGATTCACCATAGAAACTGCCATTCGTCAAACCAATTTTTTATCCGAACCTTATTTCATCAAACCCATTCAATAACAAATTCTAAATTTAACAAACCCGTTTTTAATCGAACCATTGTTCATCAAACTCATTCACTATCAAACCCGGAATTCGTAAAACCCGTAATTTATCAGAAAATTTATGCTAAATTGATTGCGCATTCGCCACTAACACATGAATGCAAGACTATACACAAACTATTGAACGCAACAACAAAAATTGGTTTAACGAATTGCTGTTCCCATAGTAAATGATTTTATAATTGAACTTTCTTTTATTTAACGGGTCCCTTTCGAACTTGATGTTTTCTCTGAAAAACTTAGTCAGAAACTAAGTATTGATACAAATATTGATCGTGTGAGGACTTTATTTAGATATTGCCAATATATTGTCAATATAAAATATTGACAATAATATTGATCGTGTGAGGGCCGCTTTACAAACTCGCGCAGGCTCATTGGTCATGTCATGGCAATCTAGATTTTGACCGTTGCCGCTACGATTTGCTCGCATCCCTTTATATATCTAAATACTCATTAAAGTCTCAAAGTCTGCACCTTCAGTTAACTCTTCTTTACAACGATTAAAATTGTTTAACACCACAAAGTATTTTTTATATACACTGCGTTGGAATTTAGCTTTCCCTCTTTACTTAATTTATTAAATTAACCAAAAAATTCTTTGTATCTCGCACGGAATTCCGGTTGCATTCCCTTCCCATAGATCTAACGACACACGCCAAAACGAAAGTTGCCTGTCCTGTCTGTGGTAAAGAGCCTTTTGCACACACACACACACACACATCAGAGAGGCCCTTTTGGCGCTTTGGCTTAAGGCCAACAGACCGGTCACCATACCATACATCATTGGACCTAACGTGTTAGGGACCTCTCTGAATCTCTCTCTACGTTGAACACAACACTATGGATAAAGAGTGAGGTCAACTGACAAGGAATTGAACGATTGGGTAACTATAAATAAATATATATTTTTATTTTTGGTTTTGTTTTCTTGAACCTATAATATATATTTTGGGAATTTTGGTTCACTGGAAAAGAGAAGCAAAGTTTTTTTTGTTACATTCACTGGCCGAAATTAATAGTTTATAATGACATCTTTTCCTAAATTGCAAGACGAAAAAATCGGAAATTTTGACCTCTGCTAATGCATATGTAACGAAAACTCAGATCCATTTCTAACATTACGTAACGGCAACTATCACCCCCTTCCCTTTTAGTTAAATATTTTAAGTAAAAATAAAAAAATTAAATCATTATAAACAATTTTTAACCAGACTAGTTGATTTCTGTATATTTATTCTGTTTGCTATGTCGATGTAATTTGATGATTTTATAATTTACTATTTGAATAAATATAATTTGAATAATTTTTTGAACTTGAATTGAATAAATTTTAAAATTTGAATCTGGTGTGTCCGGTAAAACATGATTTTAATTTCAATCCATCCGTACAAATGCCGATGCAGAAAACACAGTACGTCTTTTTATAGGATTATTCCGAGATCCACCACTTTTTCATTTACAGTGAGATTTATATGAGATCTAAAATAGTGCCCCCCACAGGTCTAAATATTTACACCTGTGGAGGGTACTAAATTTTAAAACCAATTTTCAAAAAACACTAACCCATACAGAAAAGACACAAGTTATTGATTATTTTGTATTGTTATTGCAAAATACCACTGAAAAACTGCTTTATTTCTCAAAATACGCCATATTTTAGAAGAAAATGCCCTAAAACTAATTTTTTTTGACAGTTTTCAAAATGGCAAGGTGAATAAGCTAAAAATTTGGCACATAATAGCTTCATTATTTGTGTTTGAGGTTATAAAGTTGGTGATCTTTTAGGATTGTTTTGTGGCATTTGGTAATACGTTCGTTTATAATTTCCCTAAGTAACCATTTTTACAAGAGTTAATTTACCTTATTTAATATCCCAAGTTGGTCATTACCCAATAAAACAACTCCTATTTTGTCCAGAAAAACGCCATATTTTGAACCTGTTTTCAGCACAAAAAATATATTTATGTGGGCACTACGAGGCAAAACAAACGTAAGTGAAGGTCACTCATTATGCACGAAAAATATACCAATAAAAAAACCAAAACAACTATATTAATTTATTTACAAACTGAAAGTAAAAAATTGAGATTATCTAAAATCTCAGTAAAAAAAACTTTCCTTACCCACAGCCCACTCATTTTAACATTGTAGCTTTCATCAGTAGAGGTTGGTACAAGCCAAGGTGCAAGCAGAGGTAAAAGATCCGAACTCGCTGTTTGTGATTGAAGGCAGCGCTAATATTTTTAAACTGACATTTCGACAGTGACAGAAATGTAAAAAAACTTGCATTCAAGTTTTTTAATACATTTCATAAATAAAAACACCTTTTAAATAAATACAAAATTAATCTACTCCTCATTTTATTATTACCCATGTAAATCGTTATGTGACATCAAGTATTAATAGTAAAAATTAATGGTCAAGGGTAAGTTTTAATTAGAGTGACATATAACTATTTTTATAAAAATATAAACCCCGCGTGGGTTTAAATTTTTTAGTTTTCTTTTCTTCTAAATTGAAACTTTCTTCTTAAATCCAACAAAAGATTGTGTTAAGATGATTATTCAATACACAAATTTATTAAAATTCGTTTTATAAATCAAACTATTTCCAAACCTCAAAGAGGTTTGGTTTAAAATACTTAAAACCAAAAATTTCACTTAAATCTAGGACCGTTCTAAAATAGACTAAACCTTTTTAGTAAATCTCACTCAAGTTTTTTAAAAAAATCACTTTTTGTTGCTCAAAATGCGTTAAAACTGTTTTTTGTAACTTCGGCGCCATCTAACTTTTTGGAACTAACTACAGAAAGTTGACAACAACAAAAATGTTAAAAATTTTATGCCGAATATTTTTCTTCTCAGACTTTTTCGCCTCCGACCAATAGAAACGGAGAAAGGTCAATTACAAAGTTTTTTCAAAATGGCGGATGGTTCCCGAAGAGTGGGGGAAACACAAACCTAAGGATCTTACTTTTAGACCCCCTCCACCAACAACATATAAAAATTTTGGAATCCACGGACAATTTTACTGTAGAGTGACCTTAAACTATTTTGAGTGACTCTCTTTCTCTGGTTCTTACTGTTAATCTTAGATGGCGTCAAATTAAATACATAATTTAAAATCGTAGAAGGTGCCGGCTAAAACAAATGAAGTAAAATGGTGCCTTATTAGAAGAAAAATGGTGCCTTATTAGCGGTTGTTGTTTGTATCAGTTTATGAGTTTGCACGTTTTTTTTTATTTTTGGATGTGATATCCCCAACGCTTTTAAAAAAGTACTATTTTAGACATTAGTTGTAAAAACCACTATTTTATATTTTCTTGTGAATTTTTCTTGGCAAACTTATTATCCAAAATACTCCGTATGTAATTTGTTTTTTCTTACTCATTGGCGTTTCTTTGGTAAATTATAGTAGGTACTCTCCCACCTATACATAAGCGTCACCCTAAATTTGTTTAGATCAAAGAAATACCAACCTCAAAGACTCACTTTTAAACTTTACCAAAAAGTTGTGTAAAGCATATTTTTTTATACCTTCATCGAAAACATGATTCTAGTATAACTCCAATAACCGAACCACGGCTTTTTTGGGCATCCGTTTTTACCTAAATTTAAAGAAAAATAATGCAAAATAGTAAAATTGCATGAAAAACTAATTATTACTCGTAAAAAGTTGATCTTTTCGTCATTTTTTTTACGAAGTTTAAACAAAAACAAACAAATACAAACACGGGAAAAAAACATACGACAAAAACTAAAATGACCAAGGGTGTTGTAAGGTCGCTGAATAAAACTATACTAGGAAACGCTATTCCAGAACCATTTATTTTTCACCGCTTCCAGGAAATAGTTATTTACATACCAATGGAGGAAAATGCAGCATTTCCTCCCGGGGATGCACAGGTGGCCTTAGAGCGAATTTTTGGACAATTCCAAACATCAATATTCACGGAAGTATAACAAGCTGCGCTTCTTTCTGAGAGAAAAATGGATTTTTGACGATGGTATTCCACCAAAGATTATTAGGTCAACAAAGATGGTGTCACTAGAATTACCAAAAAAATCTTGCGAGAGATATCAATATCAGTTGTTTAAAATTTGGATGGAGAAAGAACACATCCAGATAATTAAGAAAGATGTTGTTCTGGCATATTGATCATTCAATACGTTCAGATACGGTACGGGGAGGACAAATTTTCCTCTCTGCTGGCCGGGAGCAAAAAATTTTTCCAATCTGTCTCCGGCAAAGCGCCATTTTTTTCCCTATTTTTCGGGTCGAAAATGCCATTTTCAAAGGAGAAACTAGAAAAATTCCTTTGCGTAACAGTCATGAACACTACAAATATTTCAATAATATTTAATAAAGGAAATTGTTTTAAATCAAAAATAACTCCATTCCTTACTTATCAAAGATTAGGTATTAGTCACTTTTTTTATTCGGGCCTTATAAAGCGCTTTTATTTAAGGACGGTTTGAAAATGTTGTCGTATAAACACCACTAAAATCGATTGAAGCAATTTAAGAAAGGAGTTTATTGCCTGAAAACCCATTTTTAGGGTCGTTATAAACACTTTAAAAACGCCCTAGCGCATTTCTTCCAACCCAAAGAAATATGGGACCCTGATTTTTTGAAAAATCTGTTGTTAACTAGGTTATTTTATTTGTTTTTTCTTTAAACTGATATATTTAATGACTTTTAATAAAGGGCGTATGAATACCCGGAGAAAGCTATTTTATTTAAAACCGTCTTTATATAAAATCGCTTTTAGGTGCCTATAAACGTAGTAAGGGTCTTCCTCTCTTGGCCTTGAAATATTTCGTTCGTGAGGTATGCTTCAGTGTCATTCATAGCCACCAGTCCTTAATTTGTAGTGGCAAAATGGCTGTGCATTTTTTTGGTTTGTTATTTTTCATTTTTTGATAAAGTTATAAAAAATAGTGTTTAAAACTCGCGGACAAACTGTGTTTTTTTTTCTCGCTGCTCGCTGCGCTTGTTATTTAAGTCAACGCTTGTAAAAAAAACTATTTTTATTTTATGGCCAGCAATGCAATAAACTTTTTTAATCAAAAATGGTTTAAACTCTCTATAGATAGGCACCTATTTTTACCTGATGTATTTTTTATTAGTAAAGCAATATTCAACAATTTTTATTGAAACATATACCAATATAGGTAGATTTGATAAACCAATTTGGATAAAATTTGATTTGAGGTCATTTATTAATTTATCAGGATTTTTTAGGAACTGAAATGTCCTCGGAAATATCCTAATAGTTTGCGGTTACTTCTTTAGGCAAATGTTCTCAAAGTAAAAAATTGGTGCTTTCTAGCACCAATTTTTTACTTTGTGTTAAAAGGAAATGAAAATATCTCGAAAACTGTAGCTTTGAAGGAATTAAACCTTATAACAAAATTTCTACTAAAACCAAAATCTGAAAACAGCATATCAATAGCTGCTTTACTTCTAAAGTTATGATTTTTTTAATATTTTTTAACCTTTTTATCAAATAACAAAAAAAAAGTTGTCTGTTGTCTTGTATCGGCTGACCATGAACTGATTAACTTTTGGGTAGGTAGGGGGGTTGGAGGGGGAAAAGAGGGATAAAATAAATAAAGTTTCTATGAATATGGTCTACAAATTTGGGAGCTTTAGTTTTCGAGTTATTTGAAAAAACGTTAAAATATATAAAAAAAAAAGTAAATCAGCTATTGATATGCGGTTTTCAGATTTTGGTTTTTGTAAATATTGCCCAAAAATTTCGTTAGATATAAGGTTTAAATCTTTTAAAGTTACAGTTTTTGAGATATTTTCATTTTCTTTTAACATAAAATAATTGATTGTATGGTGGACTATCTGTGCTAACATTTTTTCAAATAACTCGGAAACTAAAGCTCCCACGAATTTGTAGTTCATATTCATGGAAACTTAAATCTGAAAACCGTATATCGCTACTTGCTTTTGTTTTCAATTTTTTAAAATAAGTTATGCCCATTTTTCCTCCTTCAAGCCAACCCTAACCAAAAGTTAATCAGTTCATGGTCAGCCGATAGAGGACTTTTGCACCAAATTTCGTTAAAATCGATTAAGGTGTTCTTGAGTTATCGTGTATACAGACAGACAACAGACCGACAGACAACTTTTTTTTTCGTCGATTAAGGTGTTTTGAAACCTTAGTAACTGATTTTTGATAAAATTAAGAAAAGTCAAAATTAGTGAAGACTACGTTTTCTTCAAGAAATTCCACAGATAGAAATTTCGGACTATTACTTAGAGAGACAAGCGTTTTTTTCACAATAGTCATTTTTGAAGCTCCTTAACTCAGTAGTGTCTCACTTTTGTTCCGCCCCCTCTCCTCTCCAAAGTTTCCGACTACCAGGTTTTTTTTGTCTAGCCGTCTGATTTAGTATGCTTTTGTGGCTTTCGGAATGTCTCGCAAACTACTAAATGGATTACAGTAAAACTTGATATACCATCAAAGTTATTTTTAATGCAAAATTGTTCTTAAACGTTTTATTTCTAACTTTTTCCCTTTCTAAATAGTTTGATTGTTGACCCATGTTGAAAACAACTCAAAACAAGAAAAGAAGAAGAAAAACAGATAAAACGGAAATGACCAAAAAATTAGTTTCTTGAAATAATTTTGCAGGAAGTCTGTCCATTGCAGCTTTTTGGGTTTCTGTCCATATATATGTTAGTTTTAACTACAAGGCCGGCCTAATGGATTAAGTGGTCGAGAAGCCACTACAGGCGGCTAAAGGACTAAGTCCGGCCCAGTTTTCTATAAATTGTTCCTAACATTTACAACTGATTAAATAGACGTTGAGACCTGTAGTGTTTCGTCTCGCGCCAAGTATCAAGCGCTCTCATTAAGATGAGACCAAAACTTTGTTTTTCCGACTACCAGGTTATTTTTTGTGTAGCCGTCCGATTTAGTATGCTTTTGTGGCTTTCGGAATGTCTCGCAAACTACTAAATGGATTACAGTAAAACTTGATATACCATCAATAAGTTATTTTCAATGCAAAATTGTTCTTAAACGTTTTATTTCTAACTTTTTCCCTTTCTAAATAGTTTGATTGTTGACCCATGTTGAAAACAACTCAAAACAAGAAAAACAGATAAAACGGAAATGACTAAAAAATTAGTTTCTTGAAATAATTTTGCAGGAAGTCTGTCCATTGCAGCTTTTTAGGTTTCTCTCCATATATATGTTAGTTTTAACTACAAGGCCGGCCTAATGGATTAAGTGGTCGAGAAGCCACTACAGGCGGCTAAAGGACTAAGTCCGGCCCAGTTTTCTATAAATTGTTCCTAACATTTACAACTGATTAAATAGACGTTGAGACCTGTAGTGTTTCGTCTGGCGCCAAGTATCAAGCGCTCTCATTAAGATGAGACCAAAACTTTGTTTTTCCGACTGCCAGCTTATTTTTTGTGTAGCCGTCTGATTTAGTGTGCCTTTGTGGCTTTAGGAATGTCTCGCAAACTACTAAATGGATTACAGTAAAACTTGATATACCATCAATAAGTTATTTTCAATGCAAAGTTGTTCCTAAACGTTTTATTTCTAACTTTTTCCCTTTCTAAATAGTTTGATTGGTGACCCATGTTGAAAACAACTCAAAACAAGAAAAGAAGAAGAAAAACATGTAAAACGGAGATGACCAAAAATTAGTTTCTTGAAATAATTTTGCAGGAAGTCTGTCCATTGCAGCTTTTTATGTTTCTCTCCATACATATGTTAGTTTTAACTACAAGGCCGGCCTAATGGATGAAGTGGTCGAGAAGCCACTACAGGCGGCTAAAGGACTAAGTCCGGCCCTGTTTTCTATAAATTGTTCCTAACATTTACAACTGATTAAATGGACGTTGAGACCTGTAGTGTTTCGTCTCGCGCCAAGTATCAAGCGCTCTTATTAAGATGAGACCAAAACTTTGTTTTTCCGACTACCAGCTTATTTTTTGTGAAGCCGTTTGATTTAGTGTGCTTTTGTGGCTTTCGGAATGTCTCGAAAACTACTGAATGGATTACAGTAAAACTTGATATACCATCAATAAGTTATTTTTAATGCAAAATTGTTCTTAAACGTTTTATTTTTAAGCTTTCTCCCTTTCTTAATAGTTTGATTGCTGACCCATGTTGAAAACAACTCAAAACTATATTTTTATGACTTAACAATGATTGCATGTCTATGTGTCTTTTTAAACGAGTAAATATGTAACGCACTCCATCTATATCTATGGTTACATGCACGTTACACCTGAAAACCTGTCGAGAACAAATTGAAAAGTATTGAAACTATTTGTTATACGCGGCTGATGTTTTCCTATATAATATGCATGTAATATAGAGCAATTTGTTTCCCGTTTCCCCAGTTTCAAGGCAAATTTATGAACACACAATATGGGTGTGTGTTGTATATATTTTTTTCTTTTATTCTTTTAGCTCAAGACCAGGTGCTAGGTCCGTATTTTCGACACTGCTCGAAAAGTGCAAACTAAAGTGTTCCACAAACTATAAGATCTGTCTCGAACGTTGCGAGGCGGGGTCTCGAGTGAAACGATACCCCGTCGTAAGTTTTTTGTGTTTGAAAAAAAATAAAATGCGTTTACATAATGTATCAAACACAAAAACTTGCAGTTGGTGCCCCAGTAGGTTTATTAGTTTTTTAAGAAAAACAGAAAAAAAAGGAAATGGTCGAAAAATTGGTTTCTTGAAATAATTTTGCAAAAAGTCTGTCCATTGCAGCATTTTTTAGGTTTCTATGCATATATATGTTTGTTTTAGTGTTCCACAGACAAAGGTTATTTCTACATTTAACTACAAAGCCGGTCTAATTCGAAAGCGGTCGAGAAGCCACTCCAGGCAGCCAAAGGTTTAAGACCGGCCCTGTTATCTATAAATTCTTCCTAAAACTTACAATTAAACAAATCTGGCGAGACCCAGCGACCACCGCACAGACCTGTAGTATTTCGTCTCGCTCCAAGTATCAGGCGGTCTCATTAAGACGAGACCAAAACTGATCGATACCACAACACTGCATCATATGAAATTTGGTATCAGGGACGTTAGAATCACAACGTGCCTCAAAACACATCTCATAGTCAAAAGATCGAAAGATCTTGGGTTGAAAAAACGAAAATTCAAACTTGGATGAGTATCCCACAAGGAACACACAAAGGACCAAAGCGAAAAGTGAAATGATCAATGATGTTTCGATCTGGGCAACCAGCGTGGGCTCATCAGCGGTTCTATTGGTCACCCTCCCCAAACATCATTCAACACCATCATACACTTTTATTTCCAACTTTATATCACTCACAAATAGGCATCGTTCCGCACTGGCACTTATCTAAGTCACCTGGTACGGGTTCGTCCTGGCGTATTAATCTTTCCAATAGGATTACGCTCCTAAGGCGATTAAAACAAAAAGAAGTTATTTGATTATTTGTTTTTGGATTCTTTTCGGTTGAAGTTTGAACTTAAAACACCAAAGGAAGGAAACAACAATTTTTTGGCGCCAGCTTTAAAAAAATATAGCATGACTGCCAGTAGTAGTAGTAGTAGTAGTAGTAGTAGTAGTAGTATAGGGGCGGCCCATGGGCCTGCCAATTAGGTCTCTTCATGAGCCCTTCCTCTTCCTTACCCCTATGCCTCTATACTTCCGCTGCAACTCTCTCCCCGGACCTCCCTGTCTTCTTTACGAAGTTCAGTATGTCAGCCCATTTGAGCGAGTGCAGCTCTTCTTCCTCTATTGTGGGAAATCCCCACTTCCTTCTCGGCTCATTGAGCTAAGATCAAACTGGAGCATAAATGCTAAATTTAACCAACAATCCTGTATCCTTTTAAGAAAGAAGAAGAGGTATACTAGTTCTCTTTTGATAAAATTCTCTCATGGACTATACTACTCCACGGAAATTGGAAATTTTCCCCTTATTTTGTTATTTAAATAGTCCAACCAAATTTGATATAATTTTAATATGTTTATTATTGTTACAAGATCTAAAGGCACTCAATGAATATACAAAATACATATTACCATGTATTTTTAATTTAACAAAAGAAATTAAATAGCATATTTTTTTCAAATACATAACGCATAGGATATTGATAACAAAATAGGGGCGCACAATTGTTTTTAATTTTAGCCATCCATACATAGTATGGAGGCTATTGGGATCGTCAAAAGAAAAGTTTTTTTATTTCCACTAAAAATGAGTTATTTGGGTGAAGAAAGATCTAAATACACAATGTTGTCATGGTGTCTGTCTGTCTGTCTGTCTGTCTGTCTGTCTGTCTGTCTGTCGGTAACACGATTACTCCAAAACCGCTAAATCGATTCTTATAAAATTTGGCACACAAATTCTTTATCACCCTACGCAAAGCTGATTTTGGTGGGGGTGGGGACTTGGCAAGAGGGTAGAAGGGGGGATTGAAATTTTAAAAAAATCGTAACTCACGAACCGTAGCACCTAGCGACCCGCGGTTTTCACACTAGGATAGATAATAATAAACAAACAAAAAAAAGAAAAAATATGCTTTTGATATTAAAATATTAAATAGCCCTATATTTATTTTTAATTGAAAACTTTTTTTTCTATATATTTCCATCGCAGACACACCAGGGCCCTGATAAAATTGGGGTACTTACGCATCTAAATAAATATAAAAAATGAAAAATTAAATATTTTTAAAAGGAATATTTTAGCAATGATGACTTCTTAGCTTTTATTTTTAAAAAGTAATTAAATGTTAGTTAAAAATATATTTAAAGGGAACAATTTAGTTTACCAAGGTCTGTAGAAGTACACAAATAATAAATAAAACAAAATTGCCAGTGTTTATGATAAAAGTAATTATCTTCATTCTAAATTAAATCGGACCAGTTTTTTTGACAGTGACAATGACAGTTCCATTTAGTTTCTGTGTGTAAATGTCAGCCGCCATATTTAAATTGGACCGGCGAATTTGGGATGAACACTAAACATTTGAGTCAAATGTTTAATATAAGTTATATTTGGTTATTGAAAGAAAAAAAGAAAAATAAAAGACCTTAGCTAATTCGAGCAAGAGGAATAAAGCTACAAAATTGTCTTGTATATGGGGTTGCTAATTTAAATGCCTCTCTTTTTTTTTGAATCCTAGGGGCACAAAGAAAGAACGTTTTTTTTAACATAAACTAAAGGGTTTTTCATTACAAAATTACATATTCAAAGCAGGCGAACACGTTGCTGTAGGGTATATTGTCGAATACTAGGGAGCTTTAAAGCCAATTAAAATAATAGGAAAAATAACGACGATTTGATTATTAACGCTAACGTAAACGACTGGTAGAATTTTGAGGAGTATTTGGGCCATCTAATTTGTAAAAAAGAAAAACAGTAGATACATCATAAATATTAACACTACCTAACGCGTTCAAAACAAAGCCAAAAGACACTGCAGTTTTAATTTGTCTATGCTATATTTTTAACGAGAGCCGCTTTTATAGTGGATGCGAAACCTGAACAGCTGATTGCAATTGTTTCGTACGTTGGTATGTCCATAACGTCACGTACATCCTTCCATACACATCCAGTGGAATAAGCTGTTCTCTCATCGCATCCACCATAAAAGCAGGCGTCGTTCGAAACATGCCGTAGACAAGTGATAAATGTAGGGTCTTTTGGCTTTGTTTTAAACGTGTTAAGTATACCGATACGTTGAAATATTTACTTTAAGTGTTTACTTACTTAAATATACACATCGGAAGACGATAAGTGAACTATCAAAAAAAATAGAATCTAAAAAGTACGGTTATTTGAAGCTTATAACAAAATTTTTGGGTAATATTTACGAAAACCAATTTGCATATGTTCCGACAGCCAGGCTGCCCTCAAGGCTCTTAGTTCACCAAAAATTGTCAGTAGCCAATGGAGGAGTGCGTTAACGCGCTACAGACATTGGCTGAAGAGAGTGCAGACAGTCCAAACTGTTCGTGAGTGGACCAAACGCAGCCAGAACTAAATGGCTCCTGGGAAAAACTCGCAAGGACATTGGATTGTTAATAGAAATGTTGACAGGGCATAATCGGCTGCGCAAGCACTTGACATGTATCAGAGTGTTGGACGACGCCGCCTGTCCAGCATATGGTCGGGCAGAGGAATCAGCGGTGCACCTGAGAGTGTGACGGGTACGCCAGATTGGGGCAGCAGACATGGGGTGCCTCCACAATAGAAGAGGAAGAGCTACACTCTCTAAGATGGGCAGACGTGCTGACCTTCGTAAGGAAGGCAGGAAGGCCCGGAGAGAGAGAGGCAGGATATGTAAACGGAGTGGGAGGATAAGGGTGCGAGACGGGGTATGGCAAAAAGGGCCCATGAAGAGGCATAATTGCCAGGCCTGCGGGCCGCCCCTTACTACTACTACTACTACGAAAACCAAAATCTGGAACCTTGTATCACTAGCTGCTTTACTTTTAAAGTTATGTTTTTTTTTTTAAATATATTTTAACGTTTTTTTAAATAACTCGGAAACTAAAATTCCCACGAATTTTGACTTTATAACAAAATTTGTAGTCCATATTCCTGGAAACTTAAATTTGAAAACCGTATATCGCTACTTGCTTTTGTTCCAAAGTTACCATTTTTTTAAATATTTCCCTCTTTTCCCCCCGTCAACACCCCACCACCCTACCTAAAAGTTAATCAGTTCATTGTCAGGCGATAGAGGATTTTTGTACCAAATTTTATTTAACATCGATTAAGGCGTTATCGAGTTATCGTGCATACAGACAGACAACAGAAAACTTTTTTCGTCGATTAAGGTGTTTTGGAACCTTATTAACTCACTTTTGAATGCTACCATAGTTCACAAATTGGGACCGAAGAATAGGTAAATTGACTGACGATGCCGTATCGTGTTTGCACATACGCATTTCGTTACGTGTGCGGATAATACTGCTTTATGTTTAGTTTTTTTTGGACGTATTGGTGTTGCCATCATTTAAGACTTTTTTAATTAGAAATAAGGACCTACAAAAAAGTCTTAAATCCTCGGAAAAAACTTCTATTTTTTCGGTAGTTAGCCCTCCTTTCCCTTACTATACGAGCATTGGCACATATAACGCTAAGCGCAAAATATCTTATTGAAAAAAACCTTAAAACTCCCTATTAAATAAAAACAACTCATTAAACCTCCACGAGTGGCTATTTATCCCGTTACTGGAATTGCGACTTAAAAATCTTGCATCTCTCAGTGGCGCTCTGCTAAATATTACTAATAATCGTCGAAAAACCTGCAAGAAAGCTGGTGAGCTTTTTTTAACGAGCATTTCGACGAGCATTAAATCGAACATTTCCGCGAGAATGTTCGGGAAATTTTCGAAGGAATTTTACCACGCATGTTTCCAAAGAGTAAAAATTTTATTGCTCCTAAATCAATGATCACAATTTTGAAAAAAAAATAAAAATGTTTTAATTTTGATTTGTAAATAAATTTTGCCCTCCTCACGGAAAAAAATTCTCCACCAAATGTAAGTGTATATAAAGATATTCTGAGCACAATATGCTCTCCCCAATATTTCATTATTTTATGAGTTTACATATTAAAATGACTTAGCTATATTTTTAGGTAAAGCAGCACGCTATTCTTTACTATGTTGGGAATTTGGAACCTTTGGTTGCACTAAAACAAAATTATGATTGTTTTCCACAACATCATGCTATATCTTTTACAAAAAACATTTGTCAAACTCCCATTCCACAGTTTTATGAAACTGTACAAATTTTTTATCCGGCCTATTATTGAATACGGGGGCCCTATATCTGGTGTGGTATGGTGCGCAGAACTAGTGCGCGACAAAAATCTACTAGAATCCTTGCAAAGGCGCGCTACGCGTACCGTGTATGGATTTCGAACGCCGAGACCAAACTACAATGAAAGACTTTCAAGTGCAAAATTATTCACATATGAAAATCGTAAACATCGTGTCGATCTGATTTTTACCTACAGAATCCTAAATAACTTTCTTGGATGCAGTTTAAGTAATATATTCGAACTAAACCAAGATAATCAACTCCGCGGTCATGCGCTAAAATTAAGAAAACAAAACTATAATACAAACACTCGTTGCCATTTTCTACCCAACAGAGTATTTAACATTTGGAACTCTTTACCAGACGACGTTGTATCAGCTCCAACATTTAATATTTTCAAGAATCGATTAGACAAATTAGACAGATTTAAAATTTAGTTTAGATATACGGTTTAGATATTATTGTGTACTAGATATGTGATATTAAGTATGTATTGGGCCATACAGAATTGTATATATTCTTGGCTCCTACTCATTATAATAATAAAAAAAATAATACCTCCCAGAAAATTTATCCAGCCGTTCGTTCTGACAATCTTTTTTTAGCTGGTTAAATAACCATAGCATTGGTTTTGCGGCAACAAACAAGTATGTGCATCGAATTGTTTTTCCGTCGAAATAATCACAACCGCAGGATGGGCCGATGATCCACTGCTTCCAAAATAAATGTAAAAAAATGAGCTAGCTTAATTAAAAAAAAAAAACATTTTTACTTGGATTTGGGGCAGAAACAGATTCTACTCCTCTTCAAACCTACGACTTTTTTATTCATTAAATGTGTAGTTTTGTAAGCAGTACCAAATACCAATTTAAAATAATTTTGCTTGTTTTTAAAGAACTGGTTACGCTCCTGACTCAGGGCATGTAAACACGTATTAAAAGCAATAATTTCGACGCTCTTTTTAATGATGCACAATAAACGGCACTCGCTACTAGAAGGACATAAAATGGCTGCGTTTTTTAATTTTCTCCTTTTTTCTTTTTGCGTGAAAGCGAGGCGCGTGCTCTTAGGAAAATTGGACCTTTTCGGAGACCTCAATAGTTCCGGTGACAGTGGAGTGCCTAGAAACTGTCTCTGGGTTTGGATGCAGTGGTGGTGGACATTTGCTGTGCTGTTCTGTAGTGTACTTATTTTTGAGGCCTTATCCTTTAAACCAAGTTCTGCTGGGATAGATGCAAGTCAAACATATCACGGGATCACCCCTCAGAGGGGGTGTTAACCCGTCGCGTCGGTCCACTGTGTATACTTGCCACGCAGTCTACAAACAGGCAAAATTAAGTCCTCCTTAAAAAAGGAAACTTCCATTCTAAGGGTCACGTACATCAGTAGGGTGCACGGAGGTATGGCGGGGAGTAAGGGATAGTGATCTGCTCAAACCGGCTGGGGGCTTATTCTTGAATTTCGTAGGAGAGGTCGCACGGGAACGTTCACATCCTTCGTTTGGACCATTAAGAAGGCTCAGAAGCTGGCGAGCTTAAATGATGCACGCGCAAAGCTGATCAGATTGTTGTATTTCAAGAGCTCTCGGTCACCTGGTCCGGGGGCAGATGTACGGAAGTATAGGAAAGTTCCTTCGATACACAACAATCGGGTGAAGTTCGGCCGTGGTCGGATAGGTTTCGGATAACTCGTGATCGCTTCAAAGCCTATTATTGGTCGATATCAGGCAGAAGACCGTTCCTATGCGATCTTTCCTACGATATTCAAGAATCAGCTCCCTGGATACCGTGCTCGCAGCAAGTGTCGGACCAGAGGTTTTCCATCAATATGATGCGAATACATAGCCTCTAATATTCAGATGCCCACTTCACGTTCTTGCGGTGCTCCCTGTCTAAACGGAGGGGGCTCTGACGAACGAACATGGGCTCTATGGGGAAGTTGAACTAGACCCAATAACCACTAGGAACTGCCCCATTAAGGACCGGTACAAACTCGTACAGGGGATAAATCTAATGGGGTGGTTAAACTAGAATCAAAGAGTCTACAATAAGCCAATAAAATACCCTTAAAAAAAAACGGGGTATGGCCGGCCATCTACTACTAGTCCTTTGCTCCTCCCGCCCCCCTCGGCACGTCACTGAGTTGTACCAAAGGTTTTACAAACGGGGTAATAAAATATTTTTAAATGCATATGGGAATGTGTTGGGACCTCTGGTTTGGATGCAGGGGCCAAAAGTTCCTCTTCCGGAAATAGGTTTTATAATTTCAAGAAAAATGTGAAAATATTCGGTGACAATTATTTTCAGAGTCCTACTATCCAGTAAACACAGAAATATTCCTTCTAGGTGATATAAATGTGATCTAAATCCGGAGGTTTTTCAAGTACTGTTACTATGCATAGAATATTCATTCTTTAGATAAAATTTTATAAAGTTTATGTACCAAACCTTTGACAAAAACACTCAAATATTTCTATTATTAAAAAAGTAATACTCCTATATTAAATTACTATTACATTAGAGGTATTTAAAAAATATATTAATATCCTTGTCATATAAATAGTACATGAAAAACTCCGTCTGTAATCGATTTATATCTTATTTTTCTTGGAATACAACGGTGGGATTTACTAAAAGGGTGTAGTCTATTTTAGAACGGTCCTAAGTTTAAGTGAAATTTTTGGTTTTAAGCATTTTAAACCAACCATCCTTGAGTTTTGGACAAAATTTGATTTATAAGAAGAATTTTAATAAATTAGTTTATTGATTAATCATCTTAACACAATCTTTTGTTGGATTTAAAAAGAAAGTATCAATTTAGAAGAAAAGAAAATTAAAAAATTGAAACCCACGCGGGGTTTAAATAGTAAACACTCTGTAGAACAAATTAAAATTGGGTTATATGTCACTCTAATTAAAACTTACCCTTTTTAATTAATTTTTCCAATTAATTCTTGATGCCACACAACGATTTAGATGAGTAGTAATAAAATAAGGAGTAGATTAATTTTTATATTTATTTAAAAGGTGTTTTTATTTATGAAATGTATTTTGAAAACTTAAATGGAAGTTTTTTTTTACATTTCTGTCACTGTCAAAATGTCAGTTTACAAATATTAGCGCTGCGTTCAATCACAAACAGCGAGTTCGGATCTTTTACCTCTGCTTGCACCTTGGCTTGCACCAACCTCTACTGATGAAAGCTACAGCTTTTAAATGAGTGGGCTTTGAGTAAGGAAAGTTTTTTTGACTGAGCTTTTAGATAACCTCAATGTTTTACTTTTAGTTTGTAAATAAATTAATATAGATGTTTTGGGTTTTTTTGTGTGGTATATTTTTCGTGCATAATCAGTGACCTTCACTTATGTTTGTTTTGCCTCGTAGTGCCCTGATAAATATATTTTTTGTGCTGAAAACATGTTCAAAATATGGCGTTTTTCTGGACAAAATAGGAGGTGTTTTATTGGGTAATGAACAACTTGGGATATTAAATAAGGTAAACTAATCCTTGTAAAAGCGGGTACTTGGGGAAATTATAAATGAACTTATTACCAAATGCCATAAAACAATCCTTTCTGGGGGCTATAAATTTAAACCACATCCGGTGGTCTAAAAAATCACCAACTTTATAACCTCAAAAATAAATAATAAAGCTATTATGTGCCTAATTTTTGGCGCATTCACCATTTGCCATTTTGAAACCTGTCAAAAAAAAATTCGTTTTAGGGCATTCTCTTTTATTGTATTTTGAGCAGTTTTTTAGTGGTATTTTACAATAACAATACAAAATAATCAATAACTTTGTGTCTTTTCTATATGGGTAAGTGTTTTTTGAAAATTGGTTTAAAAATTTAGTACCCCCCACAAGTGTAAATATTTAGACCTGTGGGGGGTACTATTTTAGATCTTAGTAAATCTCACTGTTAATGTTCTTAAATGTTCTTTTTGTGTTTACTGGGTATTAGGTGTCATAAGATCCTGTTTTGTTGATTATTTTGTAGAATTATTTATATTACCCTTTATATTAAAACTAAAAAAAAACTAAACTGTAATTTTTTTCCTTGATCATCGCGCCTTTTTAGAGCCAAAAATACAACGAAAATCTAGTATGTTCTTCTTTTGTTTCAGGCTTAAAAGAACCATCTCCGCCAACCGTTACCGTTAAATCTCAGATGCCAGGCCAGAACCAGCAGAAAATCGTGCGCACGCTCGTTACCTCAAATGGCACCACCGCAGAACCCAGTGCCGCTAACAACATCATATTTCTACGCGGTGCCAAAACAATCGACGGCGGTCATATTTTACTTAGAACAGATAACCTAGTTAAAAACAGCGCGATTCTAAATACGAAGGGGGACGAATCAAACACTAAAATCGGTCAAATTTTACTTCAACAAAACGATCTCAAAAAAGGCGTCTACCTTCATGGTCTGAAACGTTTGGGGACCAGCACACCCATTCTCTTACTCACAAACAATGACATAGGCAACCACTTTATCATACACACGACGCCGGATGTCGCTGGTGCGGCGCAGGCACAACTGGTAGATGGCGCGGGCGATGAGAAGGCGGAACAAAATGGCGGACAGACATTGGAAGTGATGCAAGATGGCGACGCTGGTTGCAGTAGTGGAAGCAGCAGTAGGGGAGAGTCTACGCCGATTGGTTCCGGTGAGTAATAGAAATATGCATATATCTTAACCTATACAGGGTGGTGACGTAAAAATTGTACAGCACTGTTTCAAATGCGCACTAAAAATCAAGCAGCAGATGTCATCCCAAGCAACAATTTTCTGACCAATGACCACAGACTTCACCTAAATGGACGTTAATTTGGGTGTATAAATTAGTGATCTTCAGACGGTCTTACACATTACCACAAAATTCCGTTGCTTTAACGTTAGATAATACTGTAGTAACATTGTTACCGTCTACCCAGCGTTTAACCAACCTGTCGCGCGTTGGTGCATTTTCTAGTAAACCAGTGACGTCGTGTGGACGTTTTTATAAGACTCTAGTTACGTTCTGCCGACGTATCAACGTCTAAACAACTTTCACATTACGTGAACTTGCGACGTTGCCGGCCGGTCTTGCGACGTTTTCCGTCCGGAGTTTTGACGAACTTAAGTGCTTTTCTTGTGAAGAAGAAAAGTTTCCAAAGGAACTAATGGCATTATATTCTCCTTCTCTGCCGAACTTTATGTACGGCAGATCGCCCTATCTCCCTCTAGATTTTAAATAACTGACTCAACTGGTCGGGGCCTAATTCTTGAATCTCGAGAGAAGGATCGATCCCTCAAGAGAAGGGATCAGTCCCAGGGAATGATCCCATCCCTCGAAAAAACTATACTTTTCCTTAAAACCTCTTCAAAATTTTAGATTGAAAATTATACATTTTACGCGCATGCTTGCCTGAGAAATGGGACCGATTCCTGACTTTGGAGTCGAGGAGCGGGAACACCTGGTCGTAATGAAGTGAGAAACAAAAACGCTTTGTCCGATATGCCACGAGTTTTACTTTCATTGTTTATATTTACTAAACACGGCAAAAAATGCTACAAACACCATTGAATGGGATTTTGGAGACGTTTTATGTTCCGTGTGAGATAGGTGTTTGACCATGGAATCCTAAAAAGAGGGCTTTAGTACCATTCATTTTTTTTTACATTAAAAAAAGCAATAATTTTCGTTTAAACACACACAAATCAAGAGCGCGTGTTTTTTCATTCCTTTTCTAAGCATATTTGTTAGTAAACCGAATTACGTTTTTAAATTTTGCTCCCATAGTAGCCATATAAATACTATTTAATAAACGATAATTATTAAATTATAATTTTGTGTTTGCAATTTTCTAAAGTGTATAGAAATAAGTTCATTTTAGTAACCGAAAATCCCAAAGTTTGAGATGGGCAACATTTTGGGTAGTGACACACCACCAAAAAATCAATAACAAAGAGGGCGCTAGTGTACTCATTTTGAGTCGCATTTTTCGACGAAACAAGAATGATTTACTATTTCGACTCCAGTCACTGCACAACGACGTAAGGACTCAAAAATCATCCACCATTTTGGTGTAAATCCGTGTCGGCATGTTGGCTAAAACGACGTTGCATCATAACGTCGTGTCGCATTTAACAACGTCGATACGCCGTTAAATTGTAGTTGGCGTAGAAATAACGTGATTTTAACAATAATCTTTTCCTAAAGTGCATAAAATATGAACTTCGGGACTAAAGCGTTTTTTAATCTCTTAGCGAATTGTACAAACCTTTCGCCGCGGGATTAAAAGTAGCACTTTAGGCCCTAGGTTTATAACGTACTTTTTTGTTATATATATTAATGTACTATAGTGTTTGACCACTAAAAAATAAATAGATATTTATTTTGCACTACAAATCAACTGCCAGCAATGCCTGTGGAAAGATTGCACTGTTTCAGCAATTTTATTTTAACTGGAACATTGCGTTATTTCAAGTATTTTTTTGTTTGGTTTAATAAAAAAAAACGGTTTCTTTTAACCTGGATGTTTATTTCTGTCATTTGAGCGGTCTGGCTTTGAGCTCAACGTGCAAATGTTTTTTATACGGCATACATATACCTACGTTATAAAATTCACGGAAAGTACTCAGTAAATAATATATCACTTAGTAAGTAAACTAAAATCTCCGTAAAAGTGGGTCGTAAAACACTCGCCAGAGGGCGACCCCGACGTAACAAATCGCCCGATTTTAATATGCCTCCGTTTTATGCAGTCAAATTTGCTGGAAAATTTCGTGGTTCGTAAATTATACCTGCTAGATTTTTTAGTGATATTTTGCGATTTTTTCTCATTGCTTGTAAGCTTAGGTATACTAAGGACGAATGCAGCCAATTTTAAAGAGGAAGGGAAAGAAGTGCTTTAATTGTTGGATTAGATCTGTAGTTGGATCCAGTGGCGGAGCCAGGGGGGAGGAAGCGCGAGGGGCGCGCGCCCCCACCCTGAACATTATTAAAGTTTTAAAAATATTGAAGAACCACGTACTGGACACTCCTATAAAACATATCTCAGTCGATTTCAACTAATTTTGAATATATTGTATATGTAGTGCTAATTAGGAAAATGGGTAATTTTTATTTTGTTTGACCAGTTTCTGAGATATCTGCTGTCAAAGTGAGAAAAATAGCCACTTTTCTGTTTCAATTAAGAAAATACGGGTCTCTCTAGAATAAATGAAAAGAAAGTGGCTAAAATTGCTAAACAGAACACAAGCTGTATCGGCGGATGCCTTAGTTTTTGTGCGGGGGACAGTAAAAAAAAAAGGCATTCTTGCTAATTTTTGAATTCCTGTTTCACGATATTTTGGCAATCTGAAGGTTTTTTTGAGTCATAATATTATAATTTCAACTATTTTTACGTAAGAAAAATAGGTTTGGCTTGCGTAACTTAAACGACTTCATAAGAAAATATGTTTTAAGATTAGAGTATTCCTCTTGCCTAAAAAAATTACATTAGGTAGCTTAATCGCGTTCACAATATTTTGTGAGTTGCAGAGTCGAGACAACCCAGCAAACCAGGAGGTGGCGGTAAACAGTCAGCCGCTACGTGATAGCGGCGGATTTCTGACGGGACGTATAGGCACCTGCAAATCAAAATCGCCCTGTATTTCGGAACGTATTTCGCGATCGCTAATTCGAACTCATTCCGAGATTGGTTAAGCGCCACCAAAATGCGCTTTCTAACGAGTAGGTTCTTTGGTTGCTGAAAAACGTCTGACTGTATTAAAAGTTTTGTCGCTTCGTAGGCGCCAGCTCTACGCAACCTTTCTCGCGGCGGGTTCGCAACATAGAAATAAACTACGCTCGTGGCCTAGTGGTATATGGAGTATCACTCTCACCTGGAACGCGCAGGTTCGGATCCCGGTTGGGTCCAACACTTTTTTTTTTAAATTACAGGTAAAATACTCGCGCCCACCCGCCTGTCGACCGACACGGTCTACATGCCGCGGCGCTCGAAGTTGTCGAGCCGCCATCGCCAGCTGGCTTCCGAAAAATTGTAAGAGATGCGCTAGCGTCCAAAACACGTTGTGTTTGTTCGTAATCGTAATTTGCAGCTTTCATGCAACTGTCTGCCAAATGTCATATTTGAGTTGCGTCTTGAGTCTTTCTCACACAGTGCAACACCGTCCTCAACTAAAAAGCCAGTTAACTCCGACCGCCTCATTGCCCTTTAGCCTACTGTAGCTGCCATTTTTATAACCAAGTTGACAATTAAAACAAGGATTTTCTGTCAGTTTGGTGTCAATATGGCACCGATCATAGGCCAAAGGATACTAAAACGAAAATGAGTTAACTGGCTTTTTAGTTGAGATTGGTGTTGCACAGTGGTAATAGGAGAGTTAACACTGTTTAGAAACGAAAATTTTAATAGTAAATAGACACTGTGTAGAAAACATGATTAACCCAATATCTACAACGCATTAAAAATTGGTTCTCCTCTTCCTGTTTCGGTTGCTACCGCCGAAAGAAGTTTCTCCACGTTAAGCCTTTTGAAAACTTATCTTTCAATGAACCTGGATTTAGAATCTACCTTAGATAGGTTTGCAAAGCAAAAAAGAAAACTTAATTTTATTACATAACTAAAAGTTTTTTTAATACGATAATTATGTTGAAATGTTAATACTGAAATGAATTTTAGAATTAAGGATTTGTA
Organism: Oxystoma pomonae; assembly: GCA_963921995.1. Taxonomy (NCBI): domain Eukaryota; kingdom Metazoa; phylum Arthropoda; class Insecta; order Coleoptera; family Brentidae; genus Oxystoma; species Oxystoma pomonae. The sequence continues at coordinate 21,558,049 of OY998164.1, read as the reverse complement.
TAACAAATAAGTTTGCCAAAATAAATTGGTTGTATCAGGTAGTATCTTATAGTCACCACCAACGGCTCAAGCTTGCAACTACAAACATATATAGGTGGAAACTGTTTGGTTAGTGGGGAGGGTTAAGTAACCACTCATCAAACTCATTCAATCTCAAACCCGGAATTCGTAAAACCCGTAATTTATCAGAACATTTTTTTCGAAATTGATTGCGCATTCGCCAATAACACATGCAAGACGGGTGAATTCAAGTGACATCTATACACAAACTATTGAACGCAACATGTACAAGTATGCGCGCGTAACAGCGAAAAATGCATCAAAACGCCGCTCCGCCGCGGCACCTGCGTGTACTTCTCCTGTTCGTGTGGTATTGGCGAAGGAGCAATTAATTTAACAAAAATTTTCTGATAAATTACGGGTTTTACGAATTCCGGATTTGATATTGACTGAGTTTGATGAACAAACGTTTGATTAAAAACGGGTCTTATAAATTTCGAATTTGTTATTGAATGGATTTAAAGAAATAAGGTTCAGATAAAAAATTTGTTTAACACATTGCTGTTTCTATAGTGAATGATTTTATAATTAAACTTTATTTTATTTAACGGGTTTGATTTTGCACATTATGATAAACCGTGGGCATCCGTCACAATGTACCATTTGTTCCTAGACAGGATGACCGTCCAAATGTTTCCCAAGTCCAACCAATCAAAACATTTTGGGCTAGACTGGCTAGTCAAATATACCAGAATGGATGGGAAGCACAAAATCGGCAGCAGTTACGACGTCGGCTCTTCAAAAAACTTAGACGGTGGGATTTACTAAATGCGTTTAGTCTATTTTAGAACGGTCTTAAGTTTAAGTGAAATTTTTGGTTTTTAGCATTTTAAACCAACCCTCCTTGAATGTTAGATATAGTTTGATTTATAAGAAGAATATGAATAAATTTGTTTATTGAATAATTATCTTAACACAATCTTTTGTTGGACTTAAGAAGAGAGTTTCAATTTAGAAGAAAATAAAATTAAAAAATTTAAACCCACGCGGGTTTTAAATAGTAAACACTCTGTAGAACAAATTAAAATTGGGGTTATATGTCACTCTAATTAAAACTTACCCTTGTTCATTCATTTTTCCAATTAATACTTGATGTCACACTACGATTTAGCTGGGTAATAATAAAATAAGGAGTAGATTAATATTATATTAAATACAAGTTTTGTCTACATTTCTGTCATTGTCGAAATGTCAGTTTCTAAATATTAGTTGCGTTAAAATCACAAACAGCGAGTTCGGATTTCTTAACTGTGCTTGTACCTTGGCTTGCACCAACCTCTACTGATGAAAGCTCTACAGCTTTAAAATGGGTGCGCTTTCAGTAAGGAAAGTTTTCTTGAGTGCGCTTTGAGATAACCTCAATGTTTTAATTTCAGTTTGTAAATAAATTAATATAGTTGTTTTGGGTTTTTTTGTTTGGTATATTTTTCGTACATAATCAGTAACCTTCACTTATGTTTGTTTTGCCTTGTAGTGCCCTCATAGGTATATTTTTTGTGCTGAAAACGGGTTCAAAATATGGCGTTTTTCTGGACAAAATTGAAGGTCTTTTATAGGTCAATGAACAACTTGGGATATTAAATAAGGTAAATTGATCCTTGTAAAAACGGTTACTTAGGGAAATTATAAACTAACTTATTACCAATTGCTACAAAACAATCCTTTCTGGCGGCTATAAATTTAAACCACCCCCCAGAGGTGGTCTATAAAATCACCAACTTTCTAACGTTAAACACAGGTAATGAAGCTATTATGTGCCAAATTTTAGCGTGTTCACCATTTGCCATTTTGAAACCTGTATAAAAAAAATTAGTTTTAGGGCATTTTCTCTTAGAATAGAGTATATTTTGAGTGGTATTTTGCAATAACTATAAAAAATCAATAACTTTGTGTAGTTTCTGTATGGGTAAGTGTTTTTTGAAAATTGGTTTTAAAATTTAGTACCCCCCACAGGTGTAAATATTTAGCCCTGTGGGGGGTACTATTTTAGATCTTAGTAAATCCCACAGAGAGTTTATTGTCCAAGAGTGCCAAACCCTAATAAGGCAGGGTAAGACCAAACTGCGTCATATTGAGGAAAATGGACCAAACAGTGATTTAGTGTCCATGGCTGACTTAATATACATTCTTAATTAAGATGTATAAACTAAAAAAAAAACGATTTTATTATTGAGATATATTTGGTAAACCAGGTTTTTGTTGTGCTCACTAAAAAATATTACCAGCAAATATCATTAAATATTGGTAACAAACCATTTTCAATTTTTCAATTTGATTCTTGAATATTTTGATGTTATTTTAAATATTAATTGCCTTATATTAAGTATAACCAAAATACTTTTTCTTTTAAGGTAACAGAACGCCTTGGTTATCAATACTTCAAATCTCCCAAATATAAATAACTCTAATTTTGGCAAATATTTCTTTGTGATAATTAGTATTAAAAATGTTTATTATAACAAAAAAACTAGTATGATTTTATGGCGAGATTTTTTAATTATAACGGTCTGAATTGTTTTCGATTAGTACTTTCGATACACGTAACAAAAGTTTTTGTTACGCGCCCAGAATTAACGTTTCTGAGATTTTGTTTAGTTATTCGTTGGGTCTCGGTCAACGGAAGAGTCCCTTTTGGAGTTTTTTCGAATTCTTGGGCAGATAAAAATTGTTCTTTCCCCAGAACAAGTAATGTCGGACAAAGTGTCAGTGTTTTTTGATGGCATGCTGGATTAATCCACATTGGCCAATCTCAAAGGTAAGCAAATGCATAAATTTGTTTTATTCTTAGTTTATTGGTTCAGTCATGAAGGGCTTAAAATTTATCAGTAACGTTTCTGTTTATTAGAATATTTTAGGAGGTAAACGAAATTATTTTAAACTTGATCATGACCCTACCATAAGTTATAATGCATGCCATGTTTTTAGGGTTTTGTTTTATAAAAAAAAGGTTTGTGTGTTTCTTTCATACTAAAATGAAGAGTTACGCCATCTACGAGAGAGTACTTTTATTGATTAAAGATGTCAGTTTCTGTATATTTTCTACTAGTTTCTTTTTCCAAGAATTTGACTTTATATTCTTTTTCTAGATAATCCTCTCCGATAGATAGACGAGTGTTTTCCAGGACCCAGCAACTTCCCGTCTTAATAATAATATGTTGATAAAGTTTATGCTTCAATAAAACAAGATGGTGGGCTTCTAAATATTGGAAGAACGAAATTGTGGAAAACTTTAAGAGAAATTAATTTTTCTTGGGAAAAACATAACAGAAAGGCGGTTTTAGTAGAAAGTGACGAGATAGTTTGCTGGAGAAGAAAAAATATATATTTTCTTGATAAAACTTGGGTAAATGAAGGTCACACTGTTGGCAAACACTGGCAAGACAAAAATGGAAAAAGTGCCCGACAGGCATTAATGGAGAATCGCCGTAAGGAAAGGGAAAACGTTTGATAATTGTCCATATTGGCAATGCAAAAGGGTTTGTAAAAGGAGGTCTTTTGGTCTTTCCGTCAAACCATACTGGCAATTATCACGACATGAATGGCGATACACTTGAAGAATACTTTCAGCAAATGTTAGACCTAATACCCCTGGTTCAGTAATAGAAAGAAACCATAAATTTTGAGGCAGATATGGCAAAAAAAGAACTACTATCATTGGTAAATAACCACAAAGAAAAATTTAATAAGAAAGTAGTCGATGATATGGAATTAATATGGGCTCAAATGAAAGGGTTTGTGGCAAGGAATAATACTACCTATAAATTAAAGGATGTGGAGGTGCTTTTTCAAGAATCAGTTAATAATAAAATAACTCCAGATAATTGGCATAAATGTGTACAACATGTTTTAAAAGTAGAAGAAAAAATGTGGAAACTTGATTGTTTAATCGAAGGAACTATGGAACCGTTAATTATTTCTTTGGAAAAAAATGAGAGCGTTGATAAGAGCATTTACTGTTCTTCTGAATCTGAGTAATTTATTCCTATTTTATTTTTGACTGGTTTTAAAGAAACGTATCTACCTCCATTTCATTTTAATTATTTTTGTAGTTATAATAATTGACAACCGTAACATTTTTTTTTTATGTACCAACCATTTGTTTAGCCTTGATTTAATTTTTAGGTGTGCTTATTAATTATAGTTAAAACGACAATCCGTTTTTGTATATATATTAAAATATTATTTTTATGCCTAAAATGTATTTTTATTATTTAATTTATAAATCTTTTCTGATAAAGTAATTTGTTTTATTAAATTTCATAGAACTTTTCACATATTTACTATTTTCTTAACTAATACCTATATACCACGGTACTTAAAATGTAAGTTTCCCCCAATTGCGGCGCTTATGAGAATAGTTTATCGCTTACCTTCTATTGATCTCGGTTTTGGGTTCTATTGCATTCTCCGGTCGAACAGGGTGAGGGATATAAAAATAAAGGATTTTTACCTAAGGTACATTAGATAATTTTTAAAAGAGAGGAAAAAGTGAGTCATCACTCAGTACAAAATGTATCCAAATTTGCATTTTTATTACTCTCTCTTCTTTATGAACAGACTATAGTAAGGAAAAAGAGCGTAAGAATGATCCTTATAATAAATATAAAGTATATTATTAATTAAACTCGTTTATTTTTAAATACCACCAACCATTAATAGTTAATGTAGGGTTTTTTTTAAAGATACTTATCATTTTTTTTCCGTAAACAAATATTTCTTTTAAACGTTGAAATTTATGACTTGTTACCTGGAGACAAATATCCAATAAGTCAAATATGGGCAACGTTTTTGGTTACTGTTACTAAATGTTCGGTATTGTTACAAAATTCTTCTTTCAGTGTATGTATTTTTAATCGTTCTGTAATAGGTTTATAAATGTTTTCCAAACCTTTTGAATCGCCTGCTATAAAACACAATTTTTGTTGAATAATGGCAAAGTAGTCTGCGACTATAATCACATTTCTACGTAAAATACGGTGGAAAATATCCACTTTAGAGGCTCGGAAATGATCACATTATCGAGAGAAAGGAGTAATATCCAATAGTACAATGCTGTGTCAACGTCTCCATTTTTGGGGGGCCCATTTCTAAACTGCCTCGCTTAGAACTATAGACTATCAAGAGACTGTCGCGCTTCCGACGATATAGATATGGCCCTTTTATATGTCATTGGCGAAAGATCCCAGGTGCTTTGAATTGAGACGACTTTTCTACGAGGGAGAAACGTTAAAATACGAAAACTTAAATTTCTTTCATCATTGTAGCAGTCCCTCAAGAATGACATAAACCTAATTTCCTAATTCAGTGAGACCAATTTTTTGACACTGACAGACAGTTTCATTTACACGAGAAAAATATGCGATTTTTTTATTAGAACCTATAAAGCTAATTATAGTCCAATTTTTTTATGAGCGAACTGACGTAATTTTTTTTAGATCTCTATTTGATACATTGTTTAAGTCAGCGACGACAAATATGTAAAAAAAAGTCGTTTCGTTGATTTTTTCACCTGTTACTTCAAATTGACAACAACAAATTATTTGACATGCGAACTGTTGACAACAAAGAAATACGTTTTCAGAGGCAAAAATGACGTTAGTCCGCTCATCAAAAAATTAGCGCATGCGCTGCTAGGTTCCGTGAGAATTGGCCTAATTAAGAGAATTCGGAAAAAAAGATACCTATATAATTAGAGCTAATTTAGTGCTCCATAGTTTCATATTTTTTTAAAAATATATAATACGAAAATTATACTACAAATATTGTATTCTGATGTCATGTTCTTATAAAAAAATAAATCGTTTTTATTTTGAATCAATAAGATTACTTAACACTAACATAACTGACAAAAGATCAAAAGATCTTGGGTGGAAATAACGAAAATTCAAACTTGGATGAGCATCCCACAAGGAACACACAAAGGACCAAAGCGAAAAGAGAAATGATTACCCAGGGCGAAATATCGTTTAATCACTTAAAGAGAATTTTCCCGAGGAGTAGTTTTTTTTGATAAAAATTTTATAAATCTGTAGCACTAAATCGGTCGTAGTGACTTGGAGTTAAATTACGTTTCGTTTGCTTACAATCACTTGCACTGCTAGCTTCCGTGGAAGCTAGCAGCGCACGCGCTCTTTGTTTTTATAGAATATAAATTTCATACATAATAGTTATGTTAGTCAAAAAAGAAGTTAAAAAAACCTCCAAATCAGTTACTTCAACCGAAATGAAACTAAAAGACAAAAGATCAAAAGATCTTGGGTGGAAATAACGAAAATTCAAACTTGGATGAGCATCCCACAAGGAACACACAGGACCAAAGCGAAAAGAGAAATGATTACCCAGGGCGAAATATCGTTTAATCATTTCTCTTTTCGCTTTGGTCCTTTGTGTGTTCCTTGTGGGATGCTCATCCAAGTTTGAATTTTCGTTATTTCCACCCAAGATCTTTTGATCTTTTGTCTTTTAGTTTCATTTCGGTTGAAGTAACTGATTTGGAGGTTTTTTAACTTCTTTTTTGACTAACATAACTATTATGTATGAAATTTATATTCTATAAAAACAAAGAGCGCGTGCGCTGCTAGCTTCCGCGGAAGCTAGCAGTGCAAGTGATTGTAAGCAAACGAAACGTATTTTAACTCCAAGTCACCACGACCGATTTAGTGCTACAGAGTTATAAAATTTTTATCAAAAAAAACTACTCCTCGGGAAAATTCTCCTTAAGTCTCATTTAATTATCCAAAAATTCTTGATATTCAATTTATTATATTAAAACTATAAGAACTATTTAAATATATTAAAGCACTAATTTCCTAACGCCTTTAAAAAATTTAAAGCTCACTTTTTTTAAAATTAGAGCCTGAGTTTAGAACGAAATTCAAATTATTCGAACTTATTGTTGGTGTTGGCAAATACAGTGGTTATTATTTGCCAAGGAGTTTTCGTTGGACCACGTACACTTGATTTAAAAAAAACGCATACATGCAGTCACAAAATTGACCTTTCTAAAAGTGTATAATATACACGGACTACCAGCTAAAATGCCTGAAAACTTCAAAAGTACGACAATTTGTCATATTATTTAAAAAAGGTCTCTAAAACTGAAAATATTTTTTTACTTAAATTAAAGGCAACTTTATTTTTATATTAAATTTTGCATAATACTAAAAAATCAGCAAAAATAATGTTTTAGTAAAGTTTTTATTGAACAATATCAAATTATCACTCGAGTAGCGGACGAAGGCTGTACTATAAAGAGGGCGGTAACCCATTTTATAACCCATAACCCATTAACCCAAAACAATTCGACGAATAGGAAACTTGGATTAGAACAAAAACGATGGTAAACTTAATACTAATTATTTTAACTTAAAAAGGAACTAAAATAAATAATTTAGTATTTAATAGGATCAGTATTTTTCTCTATTACAAGCTGCAAATGTCTGGACATTGAAAAGGTTAAATTTTCAAAATACTGGTGGGCTTTTGAGAGCTGATCCAATACGCGATAAATAGCATCGCTTAACTCTTCAGCATTTCGTGGTCTCCAATTCCTTCGGTATATTATTTTAACGATTCGACCCCATATATTTTCCATTGGGTTAAGTTCAGGGCTGTTGGCTGGCCAAGGAAGTGTTTCTATATTATTGTTCTGAAACCATTGGCGAACAACATTAGCCGTGTGTACTGGACAGTTATCCTGCTGATTAACGAGGTTATTATTTTCATGTAAAGCCTGTACAGATGGCAGCATAACGTTTTCAAGTATTTCAATATATCGTTCACTATTGAATCTTCCTTCGATTCTCCAAAAGAAACCCAAACCTCTAGCACTAAACCAGCCCCACATGTTTACAGAAAAATGTCCAGCTTTTTTAATTTGGTTTTTATATTCGGGTTCAAATCTAGAATTTGGTGGACGATAAACTAAAATTCTCCTGCTGCTTGAAGATGATTGAAAACATTTTTCGTCAGTGAAAACCACCCTCTCCCAGAAGTCATTATCACGAAGAACGTTGTTCAGTGCAAAAATATCTGGCCTGTTTTTGTTCTTCTGTTAGAAAAGGCTTCTTTGCAGCAACTCGACAAGAGACTTCTGATTTCGTTACTCTTCTATTTACTGTTGCTAAAGAACACGGAAATAATGTTACATTAGCTGCTTCAACCGACGTTGAAAAAGGATTTTGTCTGAGATGGTCAATAGGTCTCTCATCTTACACTTCAGAACTTACTTTTGGTCATCCTGATCCATCTTTCCTATCTGTAGAATTATTTTCAATCCAGCGCTTTTTCCATCGCGTTATCGTCATTTTATCAACTCCAAAATGGGTGGCCGCTCTTCTTATAGACCAGCCGTCTTCTATAACTCGAGTGATAATTTGAACTTTTGTAAATGTTGATATCTGTGGCATTTTTAAGGATGTCACACTGAATTTTAAGCTTTCAGACATACTAAGCTGGTGGTGCCTTATAATAGTATACACTAATGGAAAGCTTAATTTTTTTAATTAAAAAATGCATATATGAGTTTTTTTTGAAATCAAGTGTACCTTTTCTTTATTTAATCTAAGGAAACTATCAGAGACGCTCTGTGTGGGGCACTTAAGGTTAAGGTTAAGGTCAGTATTACATAGTTAGAACAAAATTAACTCTAATTCGCTGCTATTTGGAGAGCAGAACCGGTAGAGTTTCTTTCAATGGGGCTGTCTAACAAATTGTCAAAACCAGCCATTAATCACGTGATGGCCCTTTAAAAATGGTGGCTGTAGATTAAACAAAGTGACTATTTTATAGAGTAATCCTTTCTGAATCGGGGAGAATCGATTATTTTGCCCAAATTTTAGAAATAAACTCAAAATTCGCAGTTTAAAGAGGCAATGCACGTACTTTTATCTCTTTCGCACAGTGTGGATAGGCATTGCCTCTCTCACTTCAGCCTGAAGATCGGGCCAGACCGGCTTGAAGAGAGACAGTTGCGCAATCTGATTTGAGAGAGATGATGTTATCTGTAATTACACGGGTGCGACAGAGATAGGTAGATTTTCACTTTTAATTGCGAATTTTGAGTTTATTGTTAAAATTTCGACAAAATGCTTGTTTTTCTTGATTCAGAAAGGTTAATTCTATAAAAAAATCACTTTGTTTAATCTGCGTCCTTTTCCGCTTTGCTAAACTTTTGATTTAAGTTAGCATTACGTCTTATGGAAAAACGGTTTGTTTACCCTACAACGGCCATATTGGATCGGCCATATTATTTTGGTTTGACTGCCCTATTTCGCGGTGAAAATGGCGACGAAGGTCGATAAAAGGACAGTAAAATGCTAGCAGAGTTGTTGCTGATTAAAGCATTATACGAGGTGTCCTGGTATACATATATCGAAAAGTCCATTCGCAAAGTACAGCGATAAAATGCACTTACGTGCAATAAGACGCCCGCTCGTCCCCGCGCCGCCTAACCGTATATAGTTCTGGCCAAATCCCACGTTATGGCCGAACTGATAGATGTTCCGGATTTAATAAAAAGACCCCACTTCGCAATAAATGTTTTTTCCTATTTGCCTAGACGAGCGATTTCCGAAAATAAAGACGCTTTCGTCCTAGGATAATATGAGCCGGTATGCCTCGGCGAAATTTATGAAGATGAGCAAAAGGCACTTTTTATAACTAACTAGAGGAATATTCCACGAAAAGGTGAACTCGGAAAAAGTTGAAAAAAATATGTTGTTTTCCCTTTACATATACAAAAATAAAATTGTTTAAACAAGAGTTATTATCATCATTTTTTGCTGAGGTGAATGTTTTCTATCCATAAAATTGTCGCTAATAGTCCGGGGACCTACCATAAAAAAAACACGGATGCATCTTGACTTTTTTTTTGTCTAAAAGCAGAGCCCTGGAGCTTCAAGAAACGTCAACGGCATAAAGGAAGCTCTTAAGAAACTGGTAAGTTGTGTATCACCAGAGTACGATCCTGTGATAAAACAAGAACGAATGTCGACGGCACTTATTTTTTATAAAAAAAAACGAGCCTATTGACCGCTGCCCCTCTAACAAAAATATATATGAGCAGCTCTTCAAGCATTTATTCGAAAAAGCTATTTAGATAAAAACTTTACCCCTCCGGAACCTGAGTTGTGGAGATGGAAAAAATAATTGACAATGGGTTTTCCCCATTGTGGTCAACTATTTCAACTGTCGCTATAACGGTTTACAGGATTTAATAAGATGTGATTGAAAGAGTTTTTGCAATTTCTGCAAATGCGCAAATTGCAATAATTTTGCTGAGGTAAAATTAACCTTTTTTTAAATAAATTTTTGAATAAAAACAATAAGTGTTATTATTTGTAATGCATCATTAGTTAATTGTTCGAACAGTTTGAAAATGAGGGGGGGGGTTAGCCAAAGTCGTGCATTAGTTTTTCCCGAGATCCTTTCATAAAATAAGATTTAGCGAAAAAACAAAATCAACTTGATTCAGATATTTTTATCGATTTTTTGCTTTTACAAAATTACAGAAAGACGTAAGACAAAAGGCGATACTTTTTTTGAACGCAGTTAACGTTTTTTGATAATAATCTTTAAAAACAATTTTCTTGTATCAGTTTGGGGATTTGCAAAAAATAATAATAATTACTGAATAGGCTAAAAACCACATATTTCTATAGGCTTTTTGCTTTTAAAAAATTACAGAAACACGCTAGACAAAAGGCGATACTTTTTTTGAACGCAGCTAACATTTTTTGATAATAATGTAAAAACCACATTCTTCTATCAGTTTTGGTATTTGCAAAAAATAATAATAATTAGCGAATAGGCTAAATACTACATATTTTTTGCTTTTAAAAAATTACAGAAAGACGTAAGACAAAAGGCGATACTTTTTTTGAATGCAGCTAACGTTCTTTGATAATAATCTAAAAACCACATTCTTTTATCAGTTTTGGGATTTGCAAAAAATAATAATAATTAGCGAATAGGCTAAACACCACATATTTTTATCGGTTTTTTGCTTTTAAAAAATTACTGGACGACGTAAGACAAAAGGCGATACTTTTCTTGAACGCAGATAACGTTATTTGATAATAATTGTGAACCCACATTCTTCTATCAATTTTGGGATTTGCAAAAAATAATAATTATTAGCGAGTAGGCTAAAAACTAACTAAAAAATTACAAAAAGACGTAAGACAAAAGGCGATACTTTTTTTGAAAGCAGCAAACAATAATAATCCAAAACCCACATTTTTCTATCAGTTCCTGGATTTGCAAAAAATAATAATAATTAGCGAATAGGCTAAAAACCACATATTTTTATCGTTTTTTTTTTTATTTTAAAAAATTACAAAAAGACGTAAGACAAAAAGCGATAGTTTTTTTGAATGCTGCCAACGTTTTTTAATAATAATCAAAAAACAACATTTTAGGCTGAAAACTAACTAAAAAATGACAAAAATATGTAAGACAAAAGGCGATACTTTTTTTGAAAGCAGCAAACAATAATAATCCAAAAACCACATTTTTCTATCAGTTCCTGGATTTGCAAAAAATAATAATAATTAGCGAATAGGCTAAAAACCACATGTTTTTATCGTTTTTTTTTTATTAAAAAAAATGACAAAAAGACGTAAGACAAAAGACGGTACTTTATTTGAACGCAGCTAACGTTTTTTAATAATAATCTAAAAACCACATTTTTCTATCAGTCCCTGGATTTGCAAAAAATATTAATAATTAGCGAATAGGCTAAAAACCACATATTTTTATCGGTTTTTTTTTTATTTTAAAAAATGACAAAAAGACGTAAGACAAAAGACGATACTTTATTTGAACGCAGCTAACGTTTTTTAATAATAATCTAAAAACCATATTTTTCTATCAGTTCCTGGATTTCCAAAAAATAATAATAATTACATTTTTATCGTTCTTTTTTTGATTTTCAAAAATAACAAAAAGATGTAAGACAAAAGACGATACTTTATTTCAACGCAGCTAACGTGTTTTAATAATAATTTAAAAACCACATTTTTCTATCAGTTCCTGAATTTGCAAAAAATAATAATAAGTAGCGAATAGGCCAGACGCCACATATTTTTATCGGTTTTTTTATTTTAAAAAATTACAAAAAGACGTAAGACAAAAAGGCGATACTTTTTTTGAACGCAACTAACGTTTTTTAATAATAATCTAAAAACCACATTTTTTCTATCAGTTCCTGGATTTGCAAAAAATATTAATAATTAGCGAATAGGATAAACACCACATATTTTTATCGTTTTTTTTTTTAATTTTAAAAAATTACAAAAAGACGTAAGACAAAAGGCGATACTTTTTTTAAACGCAGCCAACGTTTTTTAATAATAATCTAAAAACCACATTTTTCTATCAGTTCCTGGATTTGCAAAAAATATTAATAATTAGCGAATAGGCTAAACACCACATATTTTTATCGGTTTTTTTTTATTTTAAAAAATTACAAAAAGACGTAAGACAAAGGGAAATACTTTTTTTGAACGCAGCTAACGTTTTTAAATAATAATCTAAAAACCACATTAACAGCGGACGTGAGATGGGTTTTGAACGATCACTGTGACGTAACCGTACGTCGTAGCGAAAAAATAAAAACGGTCCCGCACAGAGGCGCGCGGAAATTTTTGAATCGTGGGGGGGCGCAGCCCCCCCCTCCCAAAAAAAAACCCGGAAGCACGATATTTTCGACACTGACGGCGTTGGCGGGCAAGTGGGCTCGGGATCCTGTGAGGTTTTTGCAACCTTGCCGGGGCAACTCATGAACGCCAGTCCAGCGAATATCGGGGGGGGGGGGCGTAATTTCTAGAATACGCACCGTCGAAAATTGAGAAAATCGTAGCACTCGACTGTTGGCAGAGGTGGGAAAAAACCCGACGACGGCCAGTTTCTTTTCATTTTTCTCTACGCTTTAAATGAGGAGGGTGTAGCTTGACGTCTGGCTGCATCCCCCGTTTTAAATATAAAAAAACCAGGATAGAGTGTGGTTCGAAATTTTTAAAAGTGGTTCAAAATGAGTACGAAATTATAAGCATATCAAAACTCGAATATCTTTCGGGAGAGGGGTGTAGCTTGACTTGACGATCTTGGATCTTTATAAATCCCTGGAAAGGACATGGGCCAAATAACACAGTTATTGGGCTTCCGTGGAATGCCTTGGTACTTACATTATGTTGTAGACAACTTCCTTTTTAACACTGTTTAAATTGGACAAAAGTGCCGCTGGGCCATAGGAGATTCACAATTTCGATCCAAAGTTTGGATTTTTCAAAAAATGGCAGAATTTGACTTGATTTATTTTTGGATAGCTGAGGACACTAAAGTTCTCTTACCTCACTCTAGGTAATTCGTATGTCACTGATATTTAAGGTAGGAATTTGACTAAGGAGTGTGGCGAATTTACACAATAATTTAAATAAGTGTACCGGGTTTGACTCTGTCGGTAGAGAAATAATTGAATTTAAAATAACTAGAAAATCTTTATAGGTAAGTGGCCTTAATCAAACTTCATGAATAAGTCAAAGCACCGTCTTTCAGACTTTGCTTTGTGATCACGTAGAAAGTTTTGGCGTGCCCTTGCTGTTAGTTCGTTCGTTTTTAGTAGTTTTCATGTTTTAAGTTAGTTTTATATGATTTAGTTTGTTGTTTTTATATTGTTTACTTGTTCAGTTTCGTTTGTAGCCCTTTTTTTTTGTTGAAAACGGTTCATCTTACGGAACCGAACCTGTTACGAATAAAAATATTTTCTAGGCATGTTCAGACTGTTCAACATAGCTCCTTCGTAATGTTTAATGCAGAAGTAAATATAAGAGATCCAATCATATCCACCTATTGTACATGCAAAGTGGGAGCAATTAGGACTATGTGCACATATTGCATCAATCCTGTGGTACCTAGGATATGTAAGGCACGAAGAGAATGAACTACGGTATCCTTCACAGAGTCTTTTTAATAGGATACTGGATGCTGCTGGTCGTCATGAAAAACCAATTGACGAAGTCTAGACATCAATGACAATAATATTTAGGGATTTTTCAAAGCAACCACTGCTTTTATTTCACTTCATGATGAATGCAGCGCGTTTTAATTAACATAACAGCAACACTTTGTATTTCCTTCGGGGGCAAGGAAGACGCATTCATGCTTGCATTATTATGAAATCACCAAATCACAAGATACTAGGGCTCTCTAGTGTCGAGTGTCCGAGAAGGGAAGACCCGTCAGAAAGCAATGTTTCACTTGTCTGTATCTCAGGGATAACATAGATACCTAGCTATTTCTTCACAATTCCGCAACGTGACTTTTTAAGACTTATTTTGAAACCATTTGAAAATAATACTTACATTAGCATATAAAAAACACAAAAACAACATTTGCAGAGGTTATAAATGACCGCCAATCAAAGCTTTTAAATGTACGTCGAAACTAGTCTAAAGTCGGTAAAACATCACAATCATCCGCTGGTGATTTAGGTACCAAAGTATGATTAGTACCCTTAACATTAAGTCTGACAGTATAAAGTAAAAATATTCTGACAGTATTAGCCATTTTTGACATCAAAACATTTTCAATATCCAAACTTTGGATCGAAATTGTAAAGCTCCTACGGCCCAGCGGCACTTTTGTCCAATTTAAACACTGTTCAGAAAGAAGTTGTCTACAACATATGTAAGTACCAACGCGTTCCACGGAAGCCCAATACCTATGTTATTAGGCCCATGTCCTTTATGTACAACTTTTTTTTCCTTATCTTCCAATACATTTTTAAGTTCTGTACGTTTCATCATGCTCCTAATCTGCTAAAACTACTTTTTTGGGTTTTTCCTTCTTTGTTTACATAAATCCAAGTTTTATGTGAAGTAGTGCAAGTAAAACTTTTGTGGGTTAGACTTCCGCCAATTACATTTTTGGTTCCAGGTGTTAAAGTCTCTCTTTGTGACCAGACTGCTGGTCCAAGAGAAAACCTAACATTTTTAGATCTCCACACACTTCCCAGTTGTGATTTTCATATTGTATTCTTATAAAACAAACTTTTATTTAAACTAATTTTAGTATATGCAGCGATCCGTGTTCCTCAACAAGCCGCAACTTTATTCGGACACCTCTCATAAGGGTCTGGGCGTTGACAATATTAATTTCTCTGCACTTGATTACTTCATTACTTCATTTTGAGCAGTCCAGCCTGCGGCGCACACTTCCCTTGTCAAGTGGGCCCAAAAGTCTTCAATGGGGCGAGCCTGGGGCAAATTAGGGGGATTGTCATTTTTTGGTACATATGGAATATTATGCTCTTAAAGCCAATTTTGCGTTTCCCTGAATAATGGCAAGATGCCAGGTCGGGCCAAAAGATAATTTCGTCTCCAGCATGATGTCCTTCAATAAACTCATTGAGTTTCACTAGGCAGTTATCAATATAACCTCTGCTAGTTAATGCTTCGCCCCCATACATGTCCTATATATGGTCTTGCTATACCCCTTTCGGAAATTGCACACCACACTAAAATTTTGTCAGCGAACTTGGCTTTTTCTTTGAATCTTACGTTGTCCGTAGTCTCCTCTATATTATCGGTGTAAAATCCTTGATTGCCTGGAATTTCTGCGTTTTCAAAAGTGAAGTACTTTTCATCGTCCATTATGATAGATTTGTTGTTCGCAAAATGAACACGTCGAAGAGAACGACAACGTCGAGGTATCCGGGCAAACTGATTAGGGGTGTATTTTGGTCATTTTTGACAAATTCTACAAATAGTACTTTTTGAAGTTTGTTTTCTTCTCGCTAGCTTCCTTACAGACACTCCTAACTTGTTTTTAGCCAACCTTACCACTCTATTGCACTGAGGGGGTGTGAAAATCCTTGGTCTTCCACTTTTCGGGAGGTTCATACAAGGAATATCCTGTTCGCATTCCAATATGGGTCGATAAATGGTTCTCCTGGATATATCTTGGTGTTAAAAAATTCGCACTATTTCAGCTTTGCCCAACCAAATTATAAATAGATTTTCTTATTTCCAATGTGTAAGACATTTTTTAAAAACTGACTTAAAACATAAATATGTCAAATTGGAACATACAAAACAAGAAAACTTTTGTTACCAAAGCCAACTTGGTAAGTAAATTAGGTATTTCTTTTGAGCTCCTTGAAGTTTGTGCCAAAACTTATGAGACACCCGTTAGAAGTAATTTGTATAAATTTTCGTAGTTTTCCTTTAAATGAACTGAATAGCCGACCGGAACAGAAGCCAAAACATTGCCATTATGCAAAAAACAGCTTTAAGGCTCCCTTTTGAAGAGTCATTGAAATCCGAAGGTGTGGACTCAGAAGCTCCGAGGCAAGTAACTAGATTAGCAATTACTTGGCAGTTACTAAAGTGCACCGTTCTGTGCAAAATATGTTACAAATTCAGCCTCACTATTTCTATACCAAGAGAAGATAGTTTCTTGGTCAAGAAATTTGTTTTGTTTCAACCTAGACCCCAGTAATGTAATAAAACACCTAAAATTCTGTGGGTGATACAGATCAATTATATTTAAATTAGTTATTTTTATATAAAAAATGAGCTTAATAAACAAAAATCACGTCATTACAAGTTTCATGTTTCATGTTTCATGAATTAGTAATTTCGCAAATAAATCTTGGTAATGTGAATTCGCTTTCATTCGTTGAATGATATACGGTGAAACATTATTTAACTGAAATATTAAGTTGTTTGCCAGCAATAAACGAGCTCTAAATGTTTTATAATAATTAGAGAAAAATGGTTAAATTTCATTTACCTAATTTGTTATTTATAAATGGCCCCAAATGCTAATCTATTACCGAGTGATATATTAAGTAATAATTTAGATTTTTTAGATTTAGAAAAAATAAACCGCGCGTGGCCAAAACCGCGATAAAGGGACAAGTACCGCGAGAATCATTTACCGCGCATAATATTTACCGCGAAAGTAAAAAACCGCGAAAGACAAATACCGCGCCAGACAAACACCGCGTAAGGCAAATACCGCGCCAGACAATAACCGCGCAAGCCAAATACCGCGCAAAGAACAATACCGCACAAGTTCTGATATAATTTACGTACTCAATACAAATGGCCAAAAAAGTAGTGGCAATTTCAATATTATAAATATTTTTATTAAATAAGTTAAACTATTTTGAATCCATGATATTACATTAAGGTTAAACGTGAGATAATTGTATAAAAGCTGCATGCCATTTTTTTTTAATAGAAACGTACTCTTAATACCTGTATTATAGCAAACCAAAACCGCGCGGACCAAAACCCCGCCGCGCGGTATTGGGCCGCGCGGTATTGGTCCGCACAGTAATTTTTTTGCGGTAGAGTCCGCGAATCAATAATTTAATGTAAATTATCATGAACGAACATTAATCATATAAACTTCACAATGTCCCGACAAGGTCTGTCGTGGAAAATGTTTTTTTTTTTAAATTTTGAAAACCCCAAGGTAAAATGTAAAATGTTTTATCGCTGGTTGAAAAAATAAGTATTGCAGGGTAACTTTGGTCTTACTTTTATGATACGATTTACAATAAAGAATATTGGGCGTCAAGTATTGTCAAAATTAGTCGTCGTTAATATTAGTGAAGGGGCATGTGTAAGTCCGTGGGATTTTGAATGAGAGAGTTTTGTGACTATGTGGGATTGATAGCTCTTTAGTCACACAATCGAGTGTTACCGGGTGTTTTGCTCGCATCCGTGTAGAAGGGGTTGATGTGACGTCATCTTTTAAGATGGCGGACAAAAATCATAAAATATACAACTTTCGCAACCGGGGGGAGTGATTATACTCGATTCCATATAATTCGAGAACGAGGATTCCAAAAAAATTAACTTTCAAGGTCATCCGACCTTAAATGACCTTTAAAAAAATCTTAATAATTCGAGGTTTTGTCAGTCCAACTTCAAATCTACCTTAAAGTATTAAAGCATGTATATCAAATTCGATCCTTAGAGTTTGATGTAGTTTGAAGCTTCATAACCTTGAAAAATACTAATAAAATAATAAAGGGTGCTCTTCATCAACTATTAAAGCGAAGATGACCAAATTTAGTAAGAAAGATAAAAAGGTCAAGTCCAACAATGTTGTTAAAAAAAATTTGGTTCAGCTATGACGCGTTTCAATATGGCGGCTGATATATCAAAATGGCGACCTATAACCACATTTTATTTTATCCAATTTCGTAAAAAAGCAAAAACGACAAGGTGGCCATTAATTCTTGTTGACTTACTATGAAAAAAAAGTTTAGTTGATGCATGACCTTGATTGATCTTGAAAATAACATTTACAACTCAAAAACCAGCTTTTTGTGATGTTTTTTCCAATTTGATATGGCGTTTCACATATTTATGCTATTATGCACTTGTCTAGCCAACAAACTCATTTAAATAACCTATACGAGAGTTAGCAGAAGTTAGACATATATTACCATTTACTGAACCAGTGGTTTTAAATGCCATTTTACAAAATGGCGATCGAAAAAGCATAAAAAAAATTCTAATTATGTCTATTTAGTCATACTCATGTTCCAGCGCATCCCTGTAGAAGTATAACATAAACATCTGGGACGCCATATCAAAAAAATGGTAAGGAAGTTTAAAATGGCGTGTTTGTTTAAGGCGCTTAAAGTTTTTGCGTAGTGGTAAATTGGAAAAAACATCACAAAAAGTTGGTTTTTTTTTGGTACATAGTATTTTCAAAGTCAATCAAGGTCATGCATGCAATTTTTGCTTTTTTACGAAGTTGTATAAAATAAATAGTTCTTATAGGTCTCCATCTTGATATATCAACCGCCATATTGAAGCGCGTCATAGCTGAACAAATTTTTTTTAACAATACTATTGGACTTGCCCTTCCCTTCTGTCTTACCAAATTTGGACCTCTGGAGTATTTTTCAAGGTCATGAAGCTTCAAACTGCATCAAACTTTAAGAATCGAATTTGGCATATATTCCTTATAGTTTGAAATATATTTGAAGTTGGACTGACAAAACCTCGAATTATTAAGATATTTTGAATAGAAAATGCCAAAAATCCTATTTTAAAGGTCATTTAAGGTCGTATAACCTTAAAAATAAATTTTCTGGGATCCCCGTCCTCGAATTATATGGAATCGAGTATAATCATGCCTCGATTGCGAAGGTTGTATCTTTTATGATTTTTGGGCGACATCTTGGAAGATGATGTCATATCAACCTCTTCTACGCGGATGCGAACAAAACACCCGGTAACACTTGATTGTGTGACCAAAGAGCTATCAATACCACATGTTAATTTTTAATTACATGATACCCATCTTACCCCCCCGTAACGACTCTCAACCAACGTAGTTGTTTCATAATTTAAGTTGATCGGATATGTAGAAGTTGGTCAAAATTTTGCAAGATTTATGCCAAACATACTAACTTACTAGCTTATAATGAAAATCTGCTGCCAGATGACTATTTGTAAATGCTTGATCTTTTAGACAATTTTCAACTGATCAATTCAATATTGTAACATTTTAAATTTGCCACTAAAAGTTACTATATTTTATGTATAGGTAGTTAAAAAAAAATTATGGAATAGAAAGACTACAAACTAAAATAATAAGTAATATTTTGTGCTACGGTGGACGCATCATCTTTACTAGCGCATTCATCAAAAAGTAAAAATAAAAGAAACGAATTAACTTTATGCACTGTGATATGTAAGTATATTTTTATTGCTTAAAATGTCTACAATAATGGTTACAATACCTCTGTTCGTATAATTACAGATTAATCATCTTACTAGTATATTTCTATTCTGGCCTATCTTTTGTTCCTCAGTCATAGCTCAGTTTACTCCACAATGACTTCTCTTGTCGACACATTCATTATCTTGGACCTAAGAGTAAATTTATATTACGTTAATTAATAAGAATTTATTTAATAATAAATAACTGTTTAATATCTCTGTCTATATTCTGTATTATAGTATTATTTACCATAAAACCCAAAGTAAAGGCTCCCAAAATGTTTCTATGAACATAATCCTTTTTTCTATGAACTTCTCGTCTTTGCTAGACCTAAAAAGCAATTATTTTATCATTAAACATTTATCTAGTTACCGATGTATCTATTATTTTCTTAAGGTTTAAACCGTCAATTACTCACCATATAGTCTTGTTTTCTTCGTGATATTCTTCTCTGTTCTATCTAGCTTTAGAGAAATTTTTTTATGATCTATTTTAGTACCTAGGCAACTGTATCTGCTCAACTATCTCCTCCATAACTAAGGCCACCAATTTTATAGTACTGACTGTCTTAAATAATTAGTAACGCTTGTTGTCCTAGAACATCACCTGAAATAAATACAAATAGTTAACTTACTTACCTATTTTTATTTTCTTTCTTATCAATAATGCTATTTTGATTAACCTGGTACTCACCTTATTATTATCCAAGAAGATTCACATTATAATAGTCTTTTAGCATTGTATGTCATTCGCTTCAAGTCTTGTTCTTGTGCTATCTTTACAAGTTTTCTATGAACTATTATCTATCCGCCTAGAACTTATTTTGTCTATGAGTCCTCCACATCTTTGTTAGAGTTCGCCTATTACATAAGCACGACTTATCTAGTCCATAGACTAAAACAAGTAAATAGATTGTTATTTTTCTCCTAGTTTAACTATTTTTCTATCCTAGTTATTAGACTTACCTTGACTATTTCAATAATCCTCCTTCATCCTTTGTAAATAAAATGGATCGCAGAGCGTGGGTTTGGTTGTTTTTATGGTTGTCATTATTTAAATTTTGCACCTATTGTAAATATTTCCAAAATAATTTCACACCTTTAATTCACGAGTACAATAAATATTAGAATAAAATAAATCGCAGTATGTTATTTTTGCCATTTCCTTTTTTGAGGTCCTAAATACGATGTTGCCAGTTCATTTAGTATAAAAGTCCTTAGACAAAATTTTATATAATATTTTTTTATACTTTTTTGGAATCACTCTGTAATTAGGATTTATGATGTATTTTTCTAGGAATAGGTTCTTACTTAAGAATTTTCAACATGTAATATCTCATCAGCTCCTTGCCTTATTACCTGTGAAATTTTTCTAATCTGGCAACTTGCTTTTAGCGTATTTCTTGTCTTTCTTTTTTTCTTACTTTCCACGTAAGTCTTTCTCTCTTAAATTGTGCGAACTTTTATGTGGGATTTTATTCCGCAGTTATTCTTTTCCACATGCGTGGAAAAGAAAAGGATAGTTATAATAATCATTTTTCCTTATTAGATTAGTATTAATCCACTTGAATTGAATCTTCCTTCTTCCCCTGCATTTAGGAAATGTACATAAGTGTGTAAATAGTTTTGGGAGATCATCCTGCCCAATTATTTGAGTCAAACGAACTCGATTTTAGTTTCTAAAACTCCCGTTGGTGTCGCTACTAATTTCCGTTTTAGGAGTTTGAAGCGCCTCTTCTGCTTCAAGAGTCACTTTTACGCAGTTGTTCCACTTATAGAAAGTGAAATTTAATATCGACCATTTTCTTGGTCATCTTAGCGGATCCATTTAAATTTCACTCAAAGTTGCAAAGAGCTTATTGTGATTTATACTTTGCTGTATTTATTTTTGTAATTTATTGGCGAATTGCATATCTTCGTGAGAAGGATTTTTGGAACACAAAACTGCATGTTAGCTGACGTGAGAGACTCAGCTCTTGACCCTCTGAACATCAAACGAGGTAATTAAATATCTTTTTCTTTTCTTATCTTGTTTAGTTTTAGTGTATATTTTATTTTGTAGGTAATTTTAGTTTTCATAGTTTTTTTTCCTTTGCCAAAATAGTTAAAAACTACAAAGTAAAGTAGATTACGTGGTCTGGTCAGCCATTTTGCAGTAACATACCGACTTAGAATTATTGTTACAATTTATTGTAAATTTGATATTATTTTTTTTTTGGGGCTATTAATTATTATAAGTGTAATTAAACTAACGTTAAAAATAAATTAATGTTTTAAATTCCATTTAATTCCATTAATAATAAGAGTGCATTAGTTCTAGTTTTGGTTGTTGCCTACATTAGCTGAATTTTGTAGGGTTCTTTCACCTAGTGGTTTTTCCATCAATTTTACCACTCTCTTCTCAATTGGAAACTCATCGGAGCTGGACTTATTGGTTTACTTCCTATACCGACTTACAAAGGAGGCTTTGTGCAGAACACCTATTGTCTTATCTAATTGGCTAATAAATAGACCATCACAGAAAACTCGAAACGATGACGACATCACGACACTAAGGAGCTTTTGGTATGATCTAAACGATTTGGAAATTATAGTTTTTTTGATTTTTTTTTTTGTATCCTCACTTTAAGTGGGTACATTTATTGCGTAAAAAAAAATATCAACCTTTTTTTTGGGTATTATTATTTTTTTTAAAATTATTTACCGAGTCTAAACTTTATTAAGTATTAATGCGCCCTGCGTTCGTCTGTAAGCCATTTAGTGATCACTATGCGGTAATGCGTACGGTAGTTTAGTTTTTTTTTTCTTATAATTTTTTTTTACAACTTTGGAATTTTAAGTTTACTAAACTTATAGAAATCCATGACCGATTAATTTAATTAACAAACTTCACCGAAGGTGCGTTGTACTTTTGTATAAAAATTTAAAGGTTCTCAAAAAAATAAAAAAAATAAAACTCGGCCTATTGTTAAATATTGACTTTTTTTTATTTTTAAAGTTGGTTAAAAAGAGAAAGAAAATAACTCGATTACTTTAAAAATGAATCTTTATTCACAAGTAATTATTTAATTTTGCCATTTCGTAACTGAGAGGACAATACTACTACCAACAACTTGTAGTTAATTACAAAAAGTAATCAAAGTTGACTGTGATTGGTTATATTGTTGCCTAAGAGGTAAGTGAATTATTCGTTCCATCTCGTGCATTT
The DNA here is from genome assembly GCA_963921995.1 of Oxystoma pomonae. Classification (NCBI taxonomy): domain Eukaryota; kingdom Metazoa; phylum Arthropoda; class Insecta; order Coleoptera; family Brentidae; genus Oxystoma; species Oxystoma pomonae. The sequence continues at coordinate 21,535,027 of OY998164.1, read as the reverse complement.
ATTTATTCCAAAGCTGGTTTTATTTAGAGCGGAGTTCCTCTTATTACCTAAGGAGATTGGAGAAGGTCTGCTACTTCCTGGCGCCGTTAATTTTTTTTGTGTGCTCCTTTATATAACTTTATTTTGAACCCCCCCCCACCGCTCTCAAACTCTGAGCATACGGGCAAACGCATCGCACGCACTTGGCAGCTCCTAACGTAATAAAATTCAGCAGAATTTGGAAGAAGTGAAATGAAATAAAGTTCACTTTCAATTTAATTTTATAATATCTTGTGAACGAAAGAGCGTATGGCAATATTAAACAAAAAGATTTTGGTCTCATAACGTGCAAAGTATCAAAGCCGTGCTTGATGTTTCAGGAGGCAATAACTCACCGGAATTACTGAAATTTTTGCTTGTTAATAAATTTTAGGCACTTTAGGCGAATTATCAGCAGTCTGAGACACGCTATTTTACCTTAAAGAGGGCACTTTGTTATTTGTCTTTTGTTTTTTCAAGACAGTAAATTCTGACTTGGGGAAGGCCTCGTATTATCAGCTGATTTATGTTAACATTACCAGAATTTGTAAATTTAACTTTAAAATAAGATAACTCAATATAAGTTCTTTTCACTGTATGCATGAGACTTCACTTACCCTACTGTTAGTAGAAGAATGGAATCCCTATTCAATATTAGTCTTTTTTCAAAGTAGGGAAGCAGTCAGATTTCGGGCTATTTGTTTACCTTAAATGTTTTATGGCCGAAAACATGTTTTGCTGATGAAAATACAAGCCCATCATATAAAAAAAATCATTCTACAAATTTTAAAAATAAAGTAACCCCAAAATTAGTCTATTTATTGGTTCTCTATACTAATATTTGTAGAGATAAAAAGGATGAAATTGAATGTCAAAAGGAGGACACTCAGGACATAAGGTAGTAGTAGAAAAAAGTATATTCCTTCCAAAAGTAGGTCATCTGATCTGCTAGTCAGCCAAGAAATACCGGAAAAACGCAAAAATGTTCTAAACTATTTAAACATCATTTTGTAAATCAACCTGTTGCAACATTTCTTTGTCGCAAACAATTGCTTTTTTTGGATGCGGCTGAATGAATATTAATTCGTCACAAAATAATATTTGTTTGCCCCAACTTGCAAAAAATTTGCCTTTTTCGTTATATTCGTTAACCATATCCAAAAGGGCATTTGTTTGTAGCAAATAAATTTTCCAAGAGTGTAGTACGTGTATGAAGTGCATGTGATAATTTGATGAAACAATTATTTTTAACCACGTTTTTATAATACTAAAAAATTCCCGCCGGTTTTTTTTTTGTTTGATGATTATTAAACCTCGTTTTTTTTTACAATTAATGTAAAAAGAATTTTTTTTACATGATGTTTTTCAATAAAAATCGCCGCTTTGTTTCGTTCCAGCTCGCGGCTTGAAATATGCATGAGGCTCCGAAATACTCGATGTCCGACAACAAAACGTTACAAAAATAGAGTGGCTCTCTATTGATGGAGAGCACCTAGTAGGGATGGGTAGAGAAGGAATTAAAAAAGGTCTGGCAAAAAAACTGGAGAGGTACATGGCCTTTCACCCATAAATGTCCCCTCCACTTTTCTCCGTAATTATGCATAAAAAGTCTTAAATTCAAAAGCTTTATAACTTTTTGCGATCTTTCGGATTATGTATGCCGAACATATACCGTAATTTTAACAACATTTGACAACTTTGAAAGAGGTTGCAGAATGTTATACAATTTTTGTATAAAAAACCAACCCAACCATAATAACGAAAAAATTTTCAGTAGATGAGATTATAGCCACCTCAGCGGCCTAACTTTAATAAGCTATATCTCAAAAAATACACAAAAGTTATACAATTTTTGCATTTAAAACAACTTTTTTGTAGAATACCTAATAAATATAAAACCCAAATACTTACCTAACATGAAATAATGACCTTAAAGCGTTGGGTCGCGGATATTTTTAAGAAATTCTGGGCCTTCTAGATATAGATATAGATAATATAGAAAAAAACACAATAATTTATAATAATAAAGATAAAGTCCGAAATTCTGCCTCTAAATATCGTCTTGAGGATAGGTGCTCTGTTAGAGAAAAATATACTTTTTTTACTGAGACTTTCTTTCCAGTTGGGACCGCCTGTTGTAAAAAATATGCCGAGTAACTTAATTGGGACTCTCTCAAACAACCAGCGGTTGGTCTTCGGTACTGGAATTGAGTACTACTTTTTTGCTAAAGAAGTTTTTTGATCACAAACTTCAATTTTTCTTCGGAAATTTGGATAGTAGCTACTTTGAAAGTTACTCAAAAATTCACAGAAATATGATTAAATTGACGCTGTCAGAATTGGTCCATCTCCCTCGAGCGAGGTCATATGGATGAGTTATGCATGTAACCCTTTAATGTCTGTCTTAGCGAGATCACGTGGTTACTTTGACTCCGCACACAGCACATAATAAAGGTGGTACCAATTCAGATCCTTTGCCGTTTATCTACGGTTAGGCTGCGCGGTGTATTCCGGTATTTCCGCTTAAAGTTGGTGTGGGTAGATATACCGAATAGATTCTTCTGAAAAAAAATCTCAATCCAATTCACCTGATCAAATGCGATCCTGATCTTTTTAGTCCTCTTAACTTTTTTTTTTGTCAGACGCATTTCTCAGAACTTTGATTTAATGCTGTAAAAAAGAGGACGGAATCACGTTTAACTGACCCATATCACCTCGAGATTATTGATTGTGATGGACCACGATTACAAAGAATGAATTATTGCACACTACACAGGAGTGCTATCGGGAAACAGAATTAGGATCCTATTTTACAATGTTGCCAACCAAAACTTGTAAAATTACGCAGAAGCCGCTCAAAAATGCACACTTTTGCATGCTATCGATAAAACCAGTGCACACTTTTTACACACTTTTTTAAACTAACGTATTTGGGTGACTTACGCCGAGTATTGCTTCTTTGCTTTTAATATTATGTCATTTAACTATTTTTATTTAAATTTTAATACCACAAAAAAATCAGAAATAGCTTTACATAATTACATCTATTATCGGGTAGTGCAGGAAATCAAGATTAGTTCTTTTCCCAAATCTTGGTTTTAGTATTTTTATTAAAATATTCACCAAACGCATATTTCTTATTGACATGTTCACCAAACGCACAGTTTTTATGACAGTTCACACAGGACCATGAAAAGGCACGAAAACTGTGTAATTAAACACCAGTTGGTAACAGTGCTATCTTGGCAGTTATTTATCAAAGGAGCTGGGTTGGTGGTTAATTTCAAAGTTCGCAGAATATGACTGAATCGTCCTCCACCCTAGTTGACAAGAATTGCCCTTTGGGGGCCCAGGAAAAAATTTACAAACCGGACGCGGCGCAAATGATGGACGCGAACCGGCCGGAAATTCCAAGCATCGGATATTACACGGCCAATTTGACGACGGCCCGGGCGAAGTAGACGAAAATTCTGTCCAAAAAATTTCGTTCACAAATTAAAGAAAGCAAATGTAAAATCTGGATGAAATTTTTTTTACAACAACAAATCCAAAATTTGTTTGAAAATTTAGGTTTAAAATAAATAGTATTAGACACTTGGGTGGATTCTTTAAATGGAACGGTGCTTCTAGTGGCTTTAGGGAAGAAGTTTTTGCCCCCAACTGGAGGCCCAGGGCCCAACAACAATCTTTTTTCAATAAGAACCACTTGTGTTATCTTTTTGAAAAGTTTGTTAAAAAAGAAATTTAACCCACTAGTTTTTTTTGACATCTGTCAGCCAATGTGTCAAAAGTTTTAAAAAAATTACTTTTTGTGTTATGTTTGTGTTAAAAAAGTTAAAAAACCTATTTTTTGTCAATTGATTTAACTTCAAAATAAACCACATATTTCTTTATTTACTAAGTAGAATAAAGAAACTACCACACAAGGATATTATTGGCGCCTCATTACCGTTTTTTAAGTTTACTAGATATTAGATAAAAGGGAGATAGATTCAAAGCACACCTCGATTTTCTTTTTCACTCAACCGTCCTTAACGACAAAAAATAGGTTTTTTAAAATTTTTAACACATAGGTTAACAAATGTCAAAGAAATTTATTTAATCGCATTTCTTTTTTAGCAAGCTTTCCAAAAAGGTGCCACGTCAAAAAAAAGTAGTGGGTTAAATTTATTTTTAACAAGCTTTCCAAAAAGGTGTCACAAGTGGTACCTTCTAATTGACAAAAAATAGTGAGTAGACCCTGGACCTCCAGTTGAGGGCCCCAATTTTTTTTATAATAGGCGGAAAGTTCATAAAAAATCATTAAAGATTCGCATTTAACTTTTTTTAAAACCTGTTCCCTAAAACCGCTAGAAGCACCGTTCCATTTAAAGAGTTCACCCTGTATATCCTGCCGAACTTTGACGTTATTACCGATTTTGTTAAAACCCCCTTCCGTCCTTATCCTTTTTGCATGTTTGCAACCCCATCTAAAACTAATCTGCTGTAATTATCCATCTATAAACGTGAATACCGTGCGTAGCTAGCTGGTATGAGTTTTAGGAATTTTTTTAAATTCAAACTTCCTTTTCTACCCGTTTTTATCCTTTTTTCAACGCCCACTCTCATCGCTTGGTGCCAAAGAATTTTTGTTGCCAAATTTGAGAAAAATCGGCTTAGTGGCAGCCACACACACACACACACACACACAGAGACAGGTATCATCACCACATTTTGTATTTGGGATTTTTTGACCTACAGAATTTTGGTGGAAATAAAAAAAGTTTTTTTTTGGAGACTCCAATTGTCTCGATACTGATATTAATGATTAAAATATCTTTCTAGAACTAAAACTCTTGCTTAATACGATAAAAATCTAGAAGCTTGTTCAAAAAGCATTTGGGTAGTGACACTTTTTGTTAGAACGCAAATATATTTAAAAAAAAATACACGCGTTAACTAGATATTAAATATAAAACAAAAGCTTTCCCTCAAAAAAGTAATGATATAACCGTAGAATTATGGTGCTACCTTACAGAATTAGGAGATGGAATTATCATAAAAACATCTGGAAAAGGATTCGCGAAACGAAGATAAATGTAAATCACCAAATACTTTTTGATTTTATCAACTCCAGAGCTTACAGTATCTGTTAAATCCTTTCCAATTGAAACTCTGAATTTATAAAATCGAACCATTTTCAAATTCATTCAAATCAAACTTTTAATCTTTAGAAACCATTTCATAGTAGAGATTTTATAAATTCCTGTTTTGATAAATCGTAGGTGTTCTATTTTACCTTGCTATATTTACTCTAATTCTATTACAACTACTATAAATCCGAACCATTAAAGGAAACAAAATACCCTATGAATGAACAAATCGCCTGATATAAGTACTCGGATTTTGCTTAAGAGATCTTCTGATAAAAAAGTACTTTGGAGTATTTTGGAAATGGCTATTTAATTTCACTCCACAACCTTTAAATCACAGAGAAAATGAAGAAAAAAATACATTAGATAGTCAGTGACATTAGGTAGTTCATAAATTTAATTGGAAAAATATTTTTCCGGAGGTTTAAGATAAGAATTTTCATAAATACTAGGATTTTGGACAAGTTTTTGGTCAGTCTTTTGTTCTGCATGGGCGCAGTCCTGTTCTGCCATGCTGTTACCTTCCAACCACTGGTGCTAATTAGCGCCGAGCAGAGAGCACCTTTATCGTTAAAAAGCCAACCAACCAAACTTGATGCGATTCTGTGCTGGGAGATTTTTAGGTTAGAAAGTTTATTTTGTTTTCGAAAAATTTGCTAATTTTTGATTTGTGATTTATTTTTATGTGATTAGTAGTAGTGTGGAGTTAATATGATTAAACACAAATGCAAAGATTTTATAATGAAGAAAGAAGCAAAAAACTAAACAGGTAAGGTTTTGTTTACCGCCAAACGTTATTTTTGGGCACTTGAAGTTACCTTTATTTACGATAAAGATATCCATAAAAGTAACGTTCGTCTCACCAAAATCACCCTACTAGCTCCTAGTTTGGTAGTGTGGAATATTTAAAGACTTAACCATCCCAAATACTTCCTTCACCTGACTTGCGGCAGTTCTAACTCATTGCACCTGAGCGACTAGTGGTCTATTACGCACGTCTCATCTTATATTGCAGGAGACGAGTACAAGGTGGTATTTGCATGGTTCTTCGTATAACCTCACAAAGATGTCCAGATGGATGGACAACCGGGGTATGGCAGAAAAGACCCACGAAGCGGCCTAATTGCTAGGCGTACGGGCATTCTCTTTAAAAGTACGTATTTATGAATCCACACAACACCATTCTCAACTAAAAAGCCAGTCAACTCTTACCTCTTCAGTGCCTTTTGGCCTACTGTTGCCGCCATTTTTATAACCAAATTGATAGGTGAGACATAGATTTTATGTTAGTTTGATGTCAATATGACCACTCTAGTAGGCTGAAGCAACACCGTTCTCAACTAGTTTAGTTTAGTTAGTTTAGAACGGTGTTGGCTGAAGTATACTAAATGGAAAAAGCGTTAACTGGCTTTTTAGTTGCGAAGATGTTGATTTACCACTTTCCGACGTCGACGCCCTAGTTTCTATGCCAACTTATTTTTCTTTGATAAGTGTAGAAGTGTTAGTTTTTATTAACCATCGTAAAAAGAAATGTGTAATTATTTTATGAGTAATTCAGGAGAGTATAAAGAGTTTGAGTCACGAGATACGTCGATTAAGTAATAATAGTCTGGTTGCGAATCAACTATTTTCGCTTAAGTGGGAATTGAATGGTATGGTATAATAATGGTGAATTTTCGTACTGATTTTGTTAGCCATTATTAAGAATCCGATTAATGCCACTCTGGCATCCTTGGGCAATTTGAAAAATCCAAGATGGTTGCAATTTTTAAGTAAAAAAACTGTATTTTTGGTCTCCGAAAGCCATACCCGGATATTATTTTGTTTCTGTAATGCTTGATGTGGCTTGGCCTGGTCGTTGTTTTGAGTGCGATTATGGTGTAAAAGTATCATTATGTAGCATTCTGACCATCAGGTGGACTTGGGTTCGGTGGGGCAGTGCAACCAGCCCTTAATGTATTGTTTTTCTCTACAGTCAAGTAATCAACAAATCCTTTTAATTGGTTACTATGGTGGGGGAGCACTTGGAGAAAATGGGAAAAAAAGAAAAATATTTTCTAACCTCTATTGGCGCAGACCGGGTTTTTGGGTGAAAGCTTACCTACCAATTGAAATTAGTAACTCGATGCTAGTAAGCCCACACCAACCACCACAAAAAGACTGTATGACTTAAAAGTTCTTTAATAATTTAATTTTTTTAATAAGTAACAAAACAAAATGTGTTCTTTCACAAGGTTGAAAAAGTCCTAATAAAGAACGAAACGCCCCAAAAGGAAAAAAAATAGTCTTGCCTTGATCCGAAAACCCACGAAAAACTGCAAATTATGATTATTGCGGGAAACGAAAACCAGACAGTTGTTTAATTAATATTTTCAGCATAGAGAACATTAAAGTAGTTATTCATTACAAAACGCCAAACCTACTATTTAAATGTAAATTTTTCAACGCCGAAACCCTTAAAGGCAAATATATCCCCCCTGCAGCCTATAAAACATATCAAAACAATATTTCAGATCACATCGCGGGGCTAATATTTTGGGAAACAAACGACTTCCTATAGGGATCCTGGACAGACTAATGATATTTAATATAAGATAATAGCCTTCCTGGATAATAATAGTTTGTGTGGGGATAATAGTTTTCCTATAAACAAGGGTATTAACAACATGGCTATATAGCGTGCGGGGGGAGCAGTAATTGCGAAGCAACAATTTAAATTTTGGATTAAGTATACTCACAAGGACCTCGCATGGATTGTGGATAGATTTTTCCATTTGTTTTGTATTTCCTGGCTAAATGGTATTATAGAGCAAAAAAATGTACTGAGATATTGCCTCATTATTTTTCCTCGAGGGTACCATAACAAAAGTGAGGATTTGTCGCGCTTTTTCAACAGAGACGGTTTGTTAAAAAATAAAGAGATACAATAAAAATTGGTTCATAAATAAGACAGTTGTTTTTTTTTTGGAATACTTACTTTTCTTCTTTTTCGAAACGTTTCAGTTAAAGTTTATCTACCCAGTACCGGACTGCATCTTGCATTGCTATTTTCATTGATGGAACACATTGCAGGGCGTAGTGTGCATCCCAGTAGGTGTTCCATGCTTTGTTTTCTTTACATTCACAGAGGCATTGTTCATTTTCTTTTTAGTTTACTTTTAAGATGAGGCATAGGTGTTCCATGCTTTGTTTTCTTTGTCGGCAATTTTTAATTGTAGATGGGGCATCCATGCTTTGTTCCTTTTCTTCCTCTAAAATAATACCTTTGTCAGCCATTGTTCATTTTCTTCATCTTAAATAATACCTTTGTCGGCCATTTTGAAAGGAAGGTGTTCCATGCTTTGTTTTCCCCACATTCACAGAGGCATTGTTCATTTTCTTTCACTTTTGTTGGTCATTTTTAATTGAAGATGAGTTTTCCTCATATTCACAAAGGCACTGTTCATTTTCCTCATCTTCAATAATACCCTTGTTGGTCATTTTTAATTGAAGATGGGCATAGGAGTCCCATGCTTTGTTTTCCCCACATTCACAGAGGCATTTTTCATTTTCTTCATCCTAAATAATACCTTTGTCGGCCATTTTTAAATGAAGATGGGGCATGAAGAGAGCAAGTAGCTACACGTTATATTGTAAATTATGACTTGATATATTTTTTGGTTTTAGTAATGTATAATTTTTTGGCTTTGCTGATGTACCATTTTTCAAGTTTTCGTATTCATTTTACATGTTTACAATTTTTTGATACTCGTAGAAAACATATCGTTTCTAACACTTGCTACGAAGTAGAAAAGTCGGAACGCAATTTAATTGAATCGTAATTTTGTCGAATGTTAAATAAAAAAAAATAAAACAAACGAAAATAATTTGAGCTAAACCTCAAAAGATCAAAACGTAAAATAATCGAACGGCAATTTGATCGAACCGTAAAATGACCGAACGTCAATTTGGGGGGATAAGGCGAAAAATCCGAGAAGCGAAGCTGCAGCATTGCCAAACCGTATAAAAATTCTTTAGTTGTTTTATATGTTGATAAATGTAGATAACTAAGGAACGTGGATGTTTACAAATAACTGTACCAAACCAACCCAACAACCAATCTGCTGCACCCTTGGTAACATCGCACTTTCTAGACTCGCGTCCTCAGCGCGGCGCAAGCGCATCATAAATTCGAGTTTTTCATGACTTTTGGCCAAATTACGATTCCTGATATTAAAGGTTCGAAGAAATTATGTTTGATCTTTGATATTTTCGTTTATTTTACGATTTGATCAGAATGTGGATTGATCATTTTTTTTTCGATAAAATTCATTCATATTTTTTAACTTTCGGCCCCATTATGGGCTCCCGGACTATATGGTACTCCCAGTTATAGACAACAAGCGTCTCGAAATCTAATAAAATAGGACCATGTTCAGTAAATGTAGGACTCTAGCGCACAGAAGTCACGGTCATTGTCTAAGACAATGCAACTCTGCCTCTGGGAGGCTATTAAGCGCTGAATTACTAGCTCCTTTAAGGCAATAAGTAAGGAGGTTTTAGTTTATTAGGGGGTTTTAGAGCAGTTAAGGGTGATCCTCATGAACTGGAATTTTTTATTGGTTACTTTACATTTTTGAAAGGTAATACACTGCCATAAAAACTATACACATGTGCAGCGTGGTCCAAATTCAATGGGATTGGGGAGTTTTGGTTATTTCTAAGGGAGATAGCGACAAACTAATATGCGTTTTAGAATTTTGCCTATAACTTTTTTATTAATGAAAATTCCTTATTGGTGTTATTGATTATAAATAATAGTAGAATTAATTTGTCAAATAACCTATTTTTTACTCGATTCATGAAATCAGCAATAAATTTCCTTTAGAATGGTGTATTTTGTTTTTGTTACGTTTTTTTATTTTTTTATTATTTACCTATTTATTTCTATTATATACCTTTGACAAAAAACAACGATAATGTAAAATAAAAAATATATAAAAAAATTAAAAATGATTAAGAAAATAAACTACATTATTTTAAAGTTAATTTCGCGGTGATTTTTAAAATCAAGTAAAAAGTAGGTCATTCAATAAAAAAATTACCAGCTTATTCTTATATCTTAGTTACAGACAAATCCAGTTTTTCAAATAAATTCTACTTTAGGTTATCTATAAAAACGCAATTTACATCAAATAGAAATTTTGATCAATAAGAAAGTTTTAGGCCGAATACGGGTATATATACTGACACATAAAAAAGAATCTCATTCCTTTTTTACCCAAATTTCAAGAAAAAAAAAACATTTTCTAAAAATTTTCTCGTATTCACTAAAAATTCATTTTGAAAATACGACAAAATAACAAACGTCAGATGGCCGACAATGTAAGGTTACCACGGCCACCTTGATTTATAGTACCTATAAAAATAGACAGCTCTTAATGTATGTTGTGTGTTTTATTTGGTAAATTTTCACTGTTTGTTTTTGGGATTTTTTGTTAAAAGTGTAAAAAAGAGTGCTTACAACTCGCAGTTAATTTGTGCTTTTTTTACTCGTATTTTTATGTCACTCGCTGCGTTTGTTATTTATATCAATACTTGTAAAAAAACACTGTTTGGGATTTGAAAATTTATATTATTCCGGAGAATCGCCCTATGGGTAGATGCTTTGCCTTTCGCACTGCACGTTTATGGAAATGCCCCCCTCTAAACAGAAAGTTTAAGGTAGAATTGTTCTCTGTGGGTTCATACAGAGTGCCCAAAAGTTCGCTACAAATAAGTTAATTTAATTAGGGAAAGTATCAGGTAATAGGTACGCTCTCTTGCAAAGGTTTGAAACATTATTGTATGAAAGGAGCAGTTATGTGGTAAAGTTAGTTTTCCTGAATTTTATGTGTTTTTGTGGAAGCACAGAGGAGCTTCTATAAAATAGTCATACATTTATTCCAAGGGGGAGAAAGGGTATACTAATTTTACCAAGTTCTTATTAGCTCGCTTTCTTCTTCATCTGTCTATCTTTCTGTCACAAATCTTGTAATCGATTTTAAACTAACTTCCCTTTAACCGATTTCAATGAAATTTGGTATACTTATGTGGTCATTGGAGGGGGTTAATATATTTGATTATTCAAAAATTCATAGGTTTTGACCCAAAGCTGCTACTAATAAGCAGTTTTCAGATTTTTTCCTATGAGCGGAAAAGTAACTTTTCCGCACGATTTTTCGTCTTGAACGCTGCACTTTTTCGCACAATTTTACTTTACCGCAGTAGTGCTGAAAAGTTACTTTTCGCCACGATTTTCGTATAGTTAAAAATGAAGATATTTAGAACTAATTAAATCATTTATGTAAATGTTCTATTTTATGCGTCATTTTGTAGCATTATTATAAAATCTTTTTTTTTTTTATAAATAAGATGGATAAAAACACTCGTAGGAAAACATTGTACCTAACTCTTGCGGAAAATGCCTTTTTCACCCTTGACGGCTTGCCCGAACTTCGCTACGCGTCGTTCGTGCAACTTCCATCTAGTGCGGAATAGTACCACTTTCCGCACTTGTTAGGTAAGTTACTATAATTTGTCGAAATATTTCCCAATCCTACCAAATAAAAATTAACGTTGGTGTGGAAGTGGTTAAGATGGTAAGAGGGAGTTAATATGTTTGAAAATTCATTACTTTTGAACCAAAGCTGCTATGAACATGCAGTTTAAGATTTTACGTTCATTAAATATTTCCTAATTCTAGAGGAAAAATACTACGTTGGCAAGGGGTATTTAAGGAGGTGAGAGGGGTTTAATATGTTTTAAAATTTATTCAATAAATATTTCTCAATTTAAAAGACTAAAGTACGGTAATGGGGGTTGATATGGGGGTGAGAAGGTGAATATATTTTCATCACTTTTAAACCGGAGCCGCTACGAATGGGCAGTTTTTAGATTTTGGTTTAACTTAATGTTTTCCAATCTTGACGGAAAAAAATGTCGACGTTAACGTTGTGGTGGTTGGGTGGAGGGTGGAGGGTGGAGAGAGGTTAAAATATATAAATTTTGATACAAGGCTGCTGTACATGTATGCGCAGTTTTAGATTTGTTTTATTAATAAAAATTTCCTAATTTTGGAAGGAAAAATTACGGTGGTGGGGATGGTATGGAGGTAATAGGTATATAGGTAAATAATAATTTTAAAAAATTAAAATTTTTAAAATAACTCGCTTTTAAACCGGACTAGCCGCATACACGCAAAAAATGAGGCGCTTGCAATAGATAAAATAGGAATAATATAATAACGAAAAAACAGCAATAAAATTGTAAGTGACGCGTTTTTCGTGTATTGTTTATCTGTACGGGGCTAGAACTAATTATTTTATACTTTTTAGTCGAGTTTAAAAACGTGGAATATTAAAAACTTTGATTTTTTAAAATAATTATTTAATACTCTTTTCTGCCTATCGTCATCAATAAAAATTCAAGAAGTTCTAACAAAACTATAGATATGTAAACTTAAAATTCTTTATTTTTGTTTCATAAAATGACATATGTATCTACTACATATTTTAAATGCAAACTTTCCCATAAAAAACAATAACATTGGGATTTACGAAGATCTAAAATAGTACCCCCCACAGGTCTAAATATTTGTACCCGTGGGGGTACTAAATTTTAAAACCAATTTTCAAAAACCACTTACCCATACGAAAAAGACAAAGTTATTGATTAGTTTGTATTGTTATTGCAAAATACCACTGAAAAACTGCTTTTTTTCTTAAAATATACCATATTTTAGGATAAAATGCCCTAAAACTAATTTTTGTGACATCTTTCAAAATGGCAAATGGTGAATACGCCAAAAATTTGACACATTAGCTGTGTTTGAGGTTATAAAGTTGGTGATTTTTTAATTCACCTTTGGGGGATGGTTTAAATTTATAGCCCCCAGGAAGGATTGTTTTGTGGCAACTTCTAATAAGTTCGTTTATAATTTCGCTAAGTAACTGTTTTTACAAGGATTAATTTACATTATCTAATATATATAGACTATAGAAAAACGCCATATTTTGAACCCGTTTTCAGCACAAAAAATATATTCATGAGGGCACCACGAGGCAAAACAAACATAAGTGAAGGTCACTAATTATGCACGAAAAATATACCAAACAAAAAAACTGAAAACAACTATATTACTTTATTTACAAACTGAAATTAAAACATTGTGGTTATCTAAAAGCTCAGTCAAGAAAACTTTCCTTACTCAAAGCCCACTCATTTCAAAGCTGTAGCTTTCATCAGTAGAGGTTGGTGCAAGCCAAGGTACAAGCGGAGGTAAGAAATGCAAACTAGGTGTTTGTGATTTGAACGCAGCTAAGATTTTAAAACTGACATTTCGACAGTGACAAATTAAATAAAATTTGCATTTAAGTTTTTTAATATATAAGTAAAAACACCTTTTAAATAAATACAAAATTAATCTACTCCTTATTTTATTGTTACCCATCTAAATCGTTGTGTGACATCAAGTATTAATTGGAAAAATTAATTAATAAGGGTAAGTTTTAATTAGCGTGACTTTTAACACCAATTTTAATTTGTTCTACAGAGTGTTTACCATTTAAACTCCGCGTGGGTTTAAACATTTTAATTTTCTTTTCTTCTAAATTAAAAATTTCTTCATAAATCCAACAACAGATTGTGTTAAGATGATTATTCAATAAACAAATTTATTAGAATTCTTCTTAAAAATCAAACTATGTCCAAAACTCAAGAAGGGTTTCACTTAAACTTAGGACCGTTCTAAAATAGACTAAACCCTTTTAGTAAATCCCACCGTATCAGTTTTTTTTTTTAAGGGGGGGCGGTTCAGCAGGTGTCTTAAATGTACCGCAGGCAATAATTTTAAGAAAATTGTACTGAAAATGCAATCTTTTACATTGTTTTAAATGTCTTAAAATCGTTCGCAGGATAGGACAAAATTTCTTTCAAAATTTTGATATCTTTCACAGTTTTTGTGAAATATTTTTTTTAAGTGGACGATTGCCCCTGTGTGACCGCCAATGGTACGGTTAAAATAGTTCCTTTTTTCGTAAATAAAAACTGTGTAGTTGTTAATTTTAATCTCCCAATCGTGGTTTCGTGATGCATAATATGAGCATGTGTATTTTTGCCGAGAGCCATAGAATAAAGCAGCGGGCAGGCTTCAAAATAATTGATACATTTATTAGCGTTATTCACAAACTGTGAAATTAACTTGCAAAGGCCGCTTTTTGCGTTCGCCACAAATTAATTTCGAAATTTTCGACAGTCGACCGAAAATAAATTGTTACAAGCGCCGGATTTTATAATCGCGCTTACGTTTTGCTCTTTTTCTAATGGAGCCGCAAAAAATCGACAGGTTTTAAATATCGGCGACCTAATCAGAAAATTAAAGCTTGTTACATACGAGGTGCCTTTTAAGAAGATATGGGAGACACGTATAAAACGTGATAACTGTTAAGGTTAAATTAAGACTCCCAGCGCTCTCCCAAGCAACAATTGTGCAATTGTCATTGCCACCAAAAATGGGTTAAAGCTTATTAATATTTCCTACAAAAAACTATCTATAGAAAAAACGTCATTACTGTCACTTAGTGTGGTCAGTATTACGGTTAAAAAAATTACCACAGAGTCGTAATTATTATAAAGTTTTACGCGAAAGTAATATATTCCACTATATAACTATATCCCATTACTAGAAGGACGAAAAAACTTTATTTCATAGTTCTCACATTTAATTTCTTAAATAATACTTTACTAGGTAACGACTCTGCTGATATTAATTTGGTTGCAATTCAGTAGCCCCTACTCAATACTATACTACAAAGTTATGGAGTCTATACGGTCACCTATCTACCACGTAGTAAGAAATAATTGTGCGTTTGGTGGAAAAACGAGTTATCGCTACTTTACTGACGTTGTAAATCAATGCACTATCAACTGGATGCGCGACGCCGCCATGGAATTCAAATCAAAATTTAAAAATACCTCATTAAATCACATTAGTAGTCCCATGTATCAATAAAAGTAAAAATATTAATATTTAGTTAATAAAACATATTAAAACTGGAAATTCATTTAATTTGGAAATCCTAACCTCAAATAATTTCGATTTTTTTTTAACATTTTAGGCCAAACTAGGTCAAAACTGGGGAGCAAGCCTTTTTTTTTATTAAAAAATCAGCATTTTTAATCAGTAAAGTGCTATGCGTTTATAAATTTAAGATGTGTGAAAAGTGGTCAATAAAATGGTAATTACTAGCTACAAATTATCATAGAGATAGTATTTTTACAAAATGAAGGGAAAATTTACAGAAAAGATTTGTGGCGTAGAGGGCAAAGGGTGAGGGAATAAATCGGAAAAAACTTTTTCCTCGACCAGGATTTGAACCCGAGACCTCTAGAATACCAGTCTTATGCTCTACCAACTGAGCTACCGAGGAACTGGGGTTTTAACTGGCTATTCGGAAATCCTTTCGTCCGATTCATTTGTTAGTGGTGGGGAGATCTTTGAAGCCTACTGCGGCTTTAAAATCCTAGACATGTTATAAAGACAAGGAGGTAGACATTCACGATTATTAGTTGTACGAAATTTCTATTTATCTATCAATCAACGATACTCAACCCTCTACGCCACAAATCTTTTCCATAAATTTATTAGGGCGCTAAATTTTCCCTTCATTTTGTAAATATGTTTGGCTGAAATTATTAGTTGGAAATTCGCCATCTGACATCTTCAATAAAACGCTATATGTCGTGTATCGTAGGTTGATAGATAAATAGAAATTTCGTACAACTAATAATCGTGAATGTCTACCTCCTTGTCTTTATAACATGTCTGGGTTTTTAAAGCCGCAGTAGGCTTCAAAGATCTCACCACTACTAACAAATGAATCGGACGAAAGGATTTCCGAATAGCCAGTTGAAACCCCAGTTCCTCGGTAGCTCAGTTGGTAGAGCATAAGACTGGTATTCTAGAGGTCCCGGGTTCAAATCCTGGTCGAGGAAAAACTTTTTTCCGATTTATTCCCTCACCCTTTGCCCTCTACGCCACAAATCTTTTATATAATATTTTTGTTTTCTGTCATGTCTTCAGTTTAGAAAAAGATCAACATATTTTCAATTAATAATGTGGGAAAGAGAAAACCTCTAAAAAACCTCATAAAGTCAGAAATACTACTTTATGTGGTAAACATAATAACGGGATAACGTGCCCGTTTACTACCCGCGACGATATCAGGAGTAATCGTTAGTATTGCGATGTAGTTGTATAACCGTCCCAATGCATTCTCAAAAACGGTGAATACCTCGAGGTATCAGTAAAACTGTCGCTGAGATATGATAGACAGACAGAAACAACTCTATTAGGGATAGGGCGTGGAGACGGCCTCCACGTCGCGACTAATTTTGTTGCTTGGACTCCTACGAACATTTACATTTATACCTATTTAATTAGGCAGGAAAAAAAACCGTAATCAGGAGACAAAGTTAGTTAGTAGTAGTAGTAGTAGTAGGGGGCAGTAGGGGCGGTTCGTGGGCCCGGCAATTAGGCCTCTTCATGGGCCTTTTCTGCCATTCCCCGTTCCTTACCCCTATGCCCCTACTTCCTCTGCAACTCTCTCTCACCCTTCCTGTCTTCTTTAAGAAGTTTAGTATGTCGGCACATTTGAGCGAGTGCAGCTCTTTTTCCTCTATCGTGGGAAATCAGCTGCCTTGATCTGACATACGCATTGCTATCAAGTGCTGCGCCGATTCCTCTTCGACACACGGGATCTCCTGCTACTCTTATTTGCGTCAGATGTTTGTTCAGCCGATTATGCCCAGTCAGCATCCCTGTCAGCAGGCCAATGTCCTTTCGGGTCTTGTCTAAGAGCCATTTAGTTCTGGCTTGGACGGTCTGCACTTTGAGTCTTGCCTCCAGGACGTCTTCAGTTCATTGTTCGCCCATTTGTTGAGCTCACTCCGTATCTGTTTCCTAGTTATTCCCAGAAGAAGTTCGTCGGCTTTCTCGTTCCCTGTTATTCCCTCATGACCTGGGGCCCACATCAGTGTCACCCTCTTGTCTTGAGCCAGTGTTTGCAGTGCTTCAGCGCACTCCTCCAACAGACTACTGACTATTTTGGGTGCACTAAGACCCTTGAGGGCAGCCTGGATCAACACCGTACTCAACTAAAAAGCCGGTTAACTCCTACCGCTTCAGTGCCCTTTAGCCTATTGTGGCTGCCATTTTTATAACCAAATTGACAAGTAAAACATGGATTTTCTGTCAGTTTGGTGTCAATATGGCGCCGATCATAGGCCAAAGGATACTAAAATGAAAATGAGTTAACTGGCTTTTTAGTTGAGAACGGTGTTGCCTGGATGTCGAAGCATATGGCACAAAGTTAATTGAAAACTAACAAATTTAAGTTTTAAAACGGTATATCCAGTGACGGATACAGTCCTCCCAAAGTAGGGTAGAGGTAAGGGGGCACAGGAGACAAGGAAAATGTTATTAGTAATTTTAAAAAAGTGGATTTGTTGTCCGTGGAAAATAAATAAAAAGAAAGGTTCGTGGCATATCGGACACACGTTTTGCTTTTCAATTCATTACGACCAGGCCTCCAAGATCTAATGGATAGTCCTGGTCGTAATGAATTAAAAGTTTTCTTTACCCACCCATTTTTTATCGAACCTATAAATTTAACAAAAAATAATTCAAATTAAAAAAAAAGGTCACTAAAATAATAATATAAATTCTTGGGTTCGGCTTCTAACCAAACGATATAGATAGCCTAAAAATAATAGAAGGGGCGAAGGTAGGGGAAAGCTATAACTTTAAACACGCCCAACGAAGACGCGGATATGTCTAGTTTTCAAATAAAATCACTCTTCTATACATCATTGATATACCCTGCCTGTGGAAAGACAAAAAACATTGCTGCACCTGGTGTGCGGCACTGCGGCGTACGCGAGAACAAGACATGGAGTGCTGGGAGCCCTACCAATATCTCAATAAGGAGTACTCACATCGAATCGACAAAAATTCAGCTTAATTTTGAACCAATTTTTTGTTTGTGGTGGAAGGTAGTGGTAGTTTCCCAAATAAACAGCTTTTAAACAGGTGTGTCCCCAAATAAACAGCTTTTAACCGGGCCTGTTCCCAAATAAACAGCTTTTAAACGGGTTTTTCCCCAAATAAACAGCTTTTAGACAGCTCTAGAACGGGTCTGCTCTCAAATAAAGAGCTTTTAAACGGGTCTGCGATTAGACCCGTTTAAAAGCTGTTTATATTGGAACAGACCCGTTTAAAAGCGGTTTATTGTCGTCTGCTGTATCTAAACACGATGCCGTCAGACATTTTTTGATGATAAGCTCCTCTGGGGGACGGAGGATGTAAAACCCGTCATCTACCACTACTGTGCACTCTTCTCGGGTCAATCCCGAATGATTTCGATTGAAATATCTCTCGTAAATGTTATATAGAAAAAGCATTTTGAATTATGACATTTTCAATTAAATAATGTATTGTTAATTGTTTTGTCAAGAAAGTGTATTTGTCGCCAACTTCTTAGACAGAAAAATTACTCATAATTCATTCAAACATACAAAAAAAAATGTATTTCAACCTCTGGGGGACGGAGGATGTAAAACCCGTCATCTACCACTACTGTGCACTCTTCTCGGGTCAATCCCTAATGATTTCGATTGAAATATCTCTCGTAAATGTTATATAGAAAAAGCATTTTGAATTATGACATTTTCAATTAAATAATGTATTGTTAATTGTTTTGTCAAGAAAGTGTATTTGTCGCCAACTTCTTAGACAGAAAAATTACTCATAATTCATTCAAACATACAAAAAAAAATGTATTTCAACCTCTTTAAATTATGTATTGTTTTTCCAAAAATTGAATTTATTTTTCATACCGTTTTCTACGGCAATGAAAAATGTTTTGCACTATAAATTTAATGCACAATACACCAAATACCCACCAACTCCCTAATATATTACAGGGGGACGAGATTATGGGGTTCAAAGGATTAAGTCCGTTCCATTAATATATGAATTTATATTAAAATGTCCCGACCAGCGGCACTAAAAATTAATTAACTAAACTATACATACAGCTTTAAATTAAAAGGGCCGCGACATTTGTTTAAATATATACATTTTTAATTTTTCGGTAAATTTTATTCCGATTTGTGCAATTCTTGCAAACATAAATGACGTTTTTTAATTGTGATCGGAAAAGCTAAAAATTAGTAATTATGATCAAAAATGAACTTAATACCAAATTTTGTGACAGTGTCTGTCTCTCGGTCAAAAGCCTCTAATAGTAAAGGGCGATCAACTATATTTTGATCATGTTCGGACGTCTATATCTCGAGAACCAGTCGGGATATAATTATGCACTACACGTTTATCAAAGGTAATTTTATGACATAACTTACCTTCTTTTAAATGGAACCCATAGAGAAAGTAATAGCTACGCGAGAGTGACCGATACTGTGTTATACTTGGGGAACATTGTTTGACGGCGACATGAGCGCAGCCGGTGGCCGCAAGAAGGAACTACTGGTACAGCCAGGCGCATCATAAAATACTACTACACTTATTTATCAATAGAAAGATATGAAAAAGCTTAAGCAATACTTTTTAGTGTTAAAAAGCCAAGGCATTCGCCAAAAGTTTTAGCTCTATACAAACGTTAACCAACTGTGTACTGTTCCATGCAGCTAAAAAACTTTCTTTATCTTACAAAAAGTTTTTTGGACCCTTTAAAAATCTACAATAGGAGGAGGGGGTTATAACTATGTTGAGGAATATTATTAAATAATGTTTAACCTATATCTCTTTTTTGTTGTTGTATTTTAACCTATTATCTTCTTGCTTAACTTTGTATAAACCATCATAGTATTTTCTTTAGGGATTTGGTTCGCAAAAATCTGAACCCCAATTTTCGGCACTTTTTAAACAGTCGCAGGCTCTCTAGCTTTAATGGTAGTAATACAGCCTGATTTGAATAACATTTTAGACTCACTTTACAATAAGTTGTTACTCCACTATATATAGCTAATTCCATAAACTCGCGCGATTTCCATCTAAAAATGATTAAAATAACTCACTTTTGAAAATCTAAAAAAATTGCTTGCCAGGCTTAATAGACTTTGACAAGCGGTGGCAAAAACCGGCAGGTACAAAATTAAAATTGTAAGAAATATATTTCGACATTAAAAAAATGTTCTGTCTTTCTTTTATGATCATATAGAAAGAGATGGACGGGGCAAGGTAGGTGTTTACTTAATACAAGCATTATTTTCACTCTCCGCCGCAATGCGCTTTGCGCTATAGGAACGTAGTTCCTGCGCCATTCCTTCCACATAAGTCCAAGCTTCACTTAGTTTGACTTAAGGGCTTGCAGGTTCTGTCAAAGTTCCACTGAAGTTGACATTTGTTTCACTTAAGTTAAGAGGTAGAATTTTTACAACTTAGCTGATATTTTTGAATTATATTATATTTGCTATGTTTTCATGGGTATTGAGTTCGTTTTCAAAACTCATTCTATCTTTTTCTTTTATATAGCGTGTTCTTGGTCTTGATAAAGAACACGCTATATAAAAGAAAAAGATACAATGAGTTTTGAAAACGAACTCAATACCCATGAAAACATAGCAATTATTATTGTGTTAGTCACTTTTTATGGTGGTTTTAAAAGGTTTTCAACAGGAAAATATTTTTTTTTTCACCTCGAAAGTTGAATTTGTACTTATTTCGCCAAGATTGAAAATAGTGGACTGTGGTCCTGTCATGGCGGAACTGTGAAATTTGTGTTTGTTTTGCTGTGCTAGGGGTTGTGAAATTATACGGAGATTGATAGAAAAACAAGAATACACGGGCAAGTAAATGGGACGTTTTCTAACAGTCAAAATACTGGAAGAATGACCAATTTTTTGTTTTGCCAATAGATGGCCAATTTTTTGTTTGTTGTTGACTTGGTTGGGATTGGGGTCAGTGGTGATTGATCAAAGAAACAACTTAATTAACGCATTTATTTCAATGGATCCTCAAGGCTCTGAAAGAACCGAGAAGAAATGGTTTTTAACACAATATAAAAGAAAAAATTTTTTTACAGAAAAAATTACAAGAATTTTTAGAGCAGAAAAACTTTTTTTAATTTTAAATACTCGATATTACGTGAATTTAGCCGTTATTTTTTTTGGTAAGTATTTAGTCAACAAAATTAATTTTTTTAAAAATTTAAAAAAAAAATCAAAAAATTTAATTTAAAAAATTATTATTAAAATTTAAATAGTCGTAGTTATAGAATAAAAACAAACTGTTAAAAGCAATAAGAAAAAAAGACAAAAACATAGTACAAAAATACAATTACCATTTAGGTCGAAAAAAAACAAAAAAGACACAATAAACAAGTTTTCTCGCTTACCTAATTTTAATTTCTTTTAGTCAGTTCCTGATAAAAAAAAAACATAGATATAACGACGCAGTGTACAGTTGCCTGTTTACTGGTGTTATTACTGGTACAATTATTATACTTATATCTAACAATATTTAATGAAATAAGTAAGTTGCTCACCCAAATAAAATTAAAAATAAAAATAATAAGAAAAATACTTAAAAATTTTTTTTGGATCCAATTAATAAATAAGCGGATAGAATAAAAAAAACATTCAGTATCATGTTTTAACTAATGTACGAACTTAAACTACAATATTATAAGTATTAGTTAGACACGCAGGCCCGTATGCTTGGCAAATATAAAAAAATAAAATATATTCGGTAAATAAATAGAAAATAAAGGCTAAATATAAGAATATTATTCATTTCTTAAAAATGCACGTAATTTAAGATTTCTTAGTATAACATTGCTTATTTGCTTGACATCATGAACAGTGAGGTTATTTATGATTTCTACAATATGGTCAGGGTTTCGCCATTCAACGGGTCTAAGATATTCATAAAGGAGGCAAATGAAAATACGATGGTAAGTATAACTATTAGTATGTTTTCATATCGTACGTTTTCTTCTTTTTTTTTTCATACAGCATGTTCTCAGTTCCGACCGAGCGTGATATATGAACGAACTAGAGAGTGAACAAACTAGAGAGTTTTGAACTTCCATTGTCTTTATTTTTACTTTTTCACTTTTTCTAGTCACCAAAAATAATTCAGCCATAATCACTTCGGTATATCGCGAACCAACTGATACTGGACAATATCTTGATTTTAAATCAAACCACTCCACATCAACCAAACTGGGAATTGCAAAATCTCTCATAGATCGAGCCACCTACATCTGCAATATAGAAGAAGCTTTAAATAAAAAAAGTTAAAAATTCGATTCGATTTGCGAAGGAATGGTTTCTCCAACTATTCGATCAATAAAACTCTTGAGACCACACCAATACAAGAAACAACAGCCGTAAATACTGAAAGAAAGGCGAGGCTTAGTCCATACATTAAAGGAATCTCAGAAAAGATAAGAAGAATAGGCAACCAATACCATCTTCGGTTTATTGTCAAAATGACCTCAACAAACTATGCCAAAATGCCACGACTGCCTCTACCAGGTACCATGCGAGTGTGGCGATATCTACATTGGAGAAACCAGCCGTCCATAGAAGTTTGCCTTACAGAACACAAACGCAAAACTCGACAAGGGGACACAATTAGATCAAAAATAGCTCAATATTTCTGGGAAAATCAACATCATATGGAATGGAAAGAGGCGTCGCCAAGGAGGAAAATCTACTCAAGTGGAAGTTCAAAGAAACGGCATTCATACAGAGCTTCAACGTCAGGGATATTTGGAAACCCAACTTTTCGGAGGCAACAGATTTCAACTGGTATTCACCTAAGCATTCGAAACTTTGTGAAAAAGTAAAAAATAAAGACAATGGAGGTTCGAAACTCTAGTTACTCTTGAATTTAAGAAAAAAACTAAACTTCATGGTGGTAGAGTAACAATTTGGAGTTTTTTTTCGTACAAGTAATTATTCCTTAACAATAAAACGAATAATTCTCGCATAAAACCCCCTATAAAAATTAACAATTCATAAGAAATGTCTTTCGGTAGGTTAATCTTTTTAATCGCTTTCCATATATGCCCAAGGGTAAGATTAGCTCTGCGTATTCCATTCGCCGGCCCGTAGATGAATATTATTAATTTTAAATAACCACAACGCGAATAAGTTTTGCCTTTGCAGAAATTGCTATTGCCAGAACCAGAGACGTAGAATTTAAGAGAAATATTCACAGTTCGCCTAAGCCACATATTCATGAGAAAAGATATATAAACTTTGAACTACATATTTTTTTGATAGGGATACCTCTATATGTAATTAAATAGAAAAATTTGAGTTTTTTGATGTAGCTATTTTTCGATAGTGCATTTTTGGGTGCAATGAAACAATTTTAAGTAAACTATCAGAGAAAACTTTAAAAAATTGTTCTTTTAGCCAGTTTTTGTTTGATCCTGACGCTTAGTTTAGCCTCTAGAAGAAGAAGTGTAAAAAAACTAATAGGAGTTCGCCTTTGCGTTTACCTTACAACCAAAGGTAAAACTTCAGAATAAACCAAAGTTTAATCTTCATATTATTGTCGAATTTCCTATTTCAGTCACAATAACGCCTGAAATATAGATGCGTGTTTCCCAAAGGACACTCCATAAATTTTTGCTATTATATATTCTGATATTCATATCCACGCCACTGGTAAAGATATAGGTTAGTCATAATAATAAATGTGTTAATGTTATCGTAGGTCGCTATATAAAGTGCTTTTTTGCATTTTAAAACGGTTCTAATGTAGAAATTAATCTAAGGGGGAGGCCCTATTTAAAATCTAGAATATTTAACGAAACATGTTGACACACTACTGTTATAAATTAAAAGAAAGAATTCACCATAGTTGAGATGAACATTTAATAAAGAGTGCGAAGATCTGTTATCTCATAAAGTTTTTGTTCACAAAATTATCTGCGGATGATGCCTTATTTCCTGTTTCAGAAAAATGTGGCTTTAAATAGAATAATAGACGGTTTACTCTTATTCCCCTAACATGCCCGTTATGCCCCGGGTTCTCCTACCCCTAATTTCTGATATGTATCTTCTCACTAGTCAATACGCTTATGAAGTACGTAACCTTGGACGAATGGACACCTTACTTAATATAGATTGCATTATATGCAGTGGCGTGCGTAAAATTTCGAGCAAGAGAAACAGTTTTTATTTGTAATGTAATTCGATTCTTCGATTACTTTAGGTCTGTTTTTGAGGGGTTACTACGGCATAACGATATGGCAAAATTAACGACGTCACAGTATGTTGTTGCCAGACTTAATTTGCCTTGTTGTCGCATTTTACAAAAATAGATTTATAAAATACCTATCATAAAAAAAGACTGTACAAACCTACTAGAAACTGGTGTTGGTTCATTTGTTCAGTTTTTTAATTCCTGTCCTCATTAATCTTGAAAATTTTACATGGTCTGTGAAGTAGTAGTAGTAGTAGTAGTAGTAGTAGTAGTAGTAGTAGTAGTAGTAGTAGTAGAATAAGGAGAGGGCTCCCGGCCCGGCGACTAGGCTCAACGCGAGCCCTTTTCGCCGCTTAAGATTTTAAATTTGTTTGTAATTATGGAAGAAGTAATAGTAAATGCGTTTATAAATGACGAACTACTCGTTGAGGATGATTCACATTCAACACTTTTTCACTCACTTCACCACTCTTGATTGTTTAAGGTGACCAACCGTCCCGGTTTGGCCGGGACAGTCCCGATTTTTAACCATTTGTCCGGGGGGAAAAATCCGTCCCGGATACTCTCGGTTTTTCAGCAAAAGTTCGGTTCGCCCCGGTTTTGATACCACTGTATTTTGTAACTTTAAAATCAATGCAATTAAAAAAGCGGATGTTTTCTGCCATCTGCAAATTTACCTTACTTAAATTATTTTTCTTTAATAAGTATTTTGGAAAATACATCTTAATATTATTAGGGGTGCATATAAGAAAAAATACCTGATATACATTAAATGGCCGGAGTGTCCCGGTATTGCCCCTTTAGGAGTTGGTCACCTTAGATTGTTCCATCTAGAACAAAATTTCCTTCCTCGTCCAAAACCAAATTATGGAAATGTGTACTGATTCTTTCCATTGCCAAACACTAGACTTCAAATTTAAAAAACACAAATACAAAAAATATTGTCCCTGAAATAATGTTAGGAATGGTTGTGCATTTGATCTGCGCATGCGGGACAAATTTTATCAACCTATTTCGTGGGGTGTGAAAGTGCGCGTTTGGTTAGCGTCCGGTAAAAATCTACTGACAATCTGAACAGCCAGGTAAATTTTAACCAGAGCAATCTGAACGGCCAGGGCACGCCCGGGCGTCACCCGACGTACAATCTGAACGCACCCCAGTGTATCACCTTAGGGCTCAAGCCCCATTTCCTACCGATTAGTCTGTGAAAGATTGGGATCAAATTTACACATGTAGTTCCCAAGGGACCCCTATTTATGTTCTGAAAATATTAGAATCAACTTTATCACAAACCATATGATATTCATTACACAAATCTCTCTACCTTTGTTATCAGTTGACAAAACACCCACCTGTTTGAGACCGAAGTGTCCTCGACTTTCTCAAAGAGTCTTATTTACTTTCTTAGAGCTGGGCCACACTTTTTTAGTCTGTAAGTTCAATATTTTCTGTGGTTTATAGAACAGGTTTGGCCGACTTAATCGTCGGGTTATACGTATTTTTAATGTAAGTACTTTAATTTGTTTGCATAAGTGACCACAAAACCACAAAACTTCAAACATTAAACAAAAATCTATAAAATATTGTTTACAATTTATCTTCATATTCAGGCTTGCCAACCAAACCAAAAAAGGCATTGTAACCATGACGTCACACCTAAAAAAAATATCAGTCACCCTGTTACTATACATACCGATATGCTGTATTAAACCCACAAAAACAGGCCTTTTTTTCAAATTTGCCAATGACGTCCTCATAAAAACGTGAATGCTCTGAAGAGCTTTGTAGAAGTTTATTTTCAAAGCGATATTTGCAAAAGTCTCTCCTGACCTGTTGAATTCCCCACGAAATTTTATTATTAGGACACACACCACACATAATCTTCTTACTTAACTGAAAGAACAATTTTCGGGGGGGGGGATAGGCATAAAAGTATTCTAAACATTACAGCTCCAAAGTCAACAAACGGCATCTTTTGCAAAGTTAGTAATAAGTTTCGGGGGGGGGGGGGAAAAAGAGGTTGTACCCAAAACCCGACCCCCCCTCGTTATTACGCTACTGCCGATAGCCGCTTAAACCTGCAAATAACCTACTCCAATGATAGCTCGGATAGAAAGTACGAATCGCAATGCCTTAGACGAAGTATACGCTACGCTTTTAAAGTTAATAAAAAACCAAGATTCGGTAAATACGCTGGTCAAACTTTTTAACTTGATTTATCGCAGCGGTAAAATCCCTGATGACTGGCTGAAGTCAACCTTTGTTACACTGCCTAAAAAACATTCAGCAAAAAAGTGTAGTGATTAACGCCTAATCAGCCTAATGATCCATATGTTAAAAATATTTCTAAAGATTATCCATAAAAGAATTTATGGAAAATGCGAATCCTTTATGGGCGACACGCAGTTTGGATTTCGCGGTCAAGAGAGGCCCTGTCTGGCATTCAAGTCTTACTTCAGCGGTCTAGGGATGTTTCGGTGCCAGTATATGCCTGTTTCATAGATTATGAGAAAGCGTTTGATCGAATCCAACAAGAAAAGCTCATAGAATCGCTAAAAGAAGTTGGTCTAGATGACCGAGATCTAAAGATAATCGCTAATCTATAGTGCAATCAGACTGCTCAAATAAAGGTTGTTTAATATCTATAGTAACAAAAGAATAGAGAATGCACTTCATGACTGCGAAGAGAGTCTGACCATAAACGGCATAAAAATCAACAACGTACAATATGCCGATGACACTGTCATAATAGCAGACACGCTGGAAGGCCTGCAAGAGTTGTTGAATCAAATTGCTACCAAATGTTGGAAAAACAAAATGGATGGCCCTATCCAAGGAAAAGAACATCAGAAGCATGTTAGAAGTAGAAGGGCAGCAAGTCCAACGCGTGGATCCATACAAATACTTGGGTTGCCTCTTCAATGAGAATTGGGACAATATGCAAGAAGTTCGTGCTAGAATTGAACAAGCCAGATCATCTTTTACCAAAATGAAATCAGTGTTGTGTAGTCGCGATCTTAATAACACTCTCCGAATTCGTGTGCTTCGGTGTTATGTTTTTGGAAGCATTGACACTGACTAAAACCATGTGCAAAAATAACTAAAGAATAGAATAAATAAGGATCTTGAAGTTTTATATACCATCAAAAAACGAAAAATTCAATATTTTGGCCACATTTTGAGAATTGACAAATATAAAATTTTAAAATTGATAATAGAAGACAAAAGAGGTCCGGGACGTAGACGGATATCATGGTTTAGAAACTGCTGCTGCCGGAGCGGCATATTATAGCTGCAGACTACATATAACCTAGCAGCGGTGGTAGCTTCTATTCGATTCGACACGCGGGCAGACTTTCTGCTGCGACTCGGTTTGAATCAAGGCCGCATTTGTTATGTGCTTGATATTTAAAATAATTTTTAGCCTTTTTAAGACAATTTAAAGTAATGTTTTCCTATTTAAAGAATTACATTTAAGAAAATGATGTTTTTCCAGGGGAAGCACACACACGCCGCTGATTTATATGCAATATAGCTGTAAAATAATAAAATTTGTAATTTAATCCGAAATACACCTAGCTAATAAATCTTTGTCGCTGCCTTTTAAGAAATATTACTAATTGCAACCATTTATGCGTAGAAGGGTGGCGTAGACTTTTTTTTAGTTTTCCTGTACGAGTTTGCTGCGACATGTTATTAATAAATTTTATGCATGCATTAATGCAAAGCGTAACCTTCAAACCTTATCAAGGTCGTTTATTTCTTGTTTCACCTTAATTTAATTCAGACAGAGAGTAAGTAGATTGTACGTACGTTCAGGGTATCCCGCTATATTTTGACCCACCCCCCAGTTAGCGCCGTTACTATTATTGTTAAAAAAAATGTCAAATTTTGGCATCAAGTTTGTTATTTTAAATGAAACACCCTGTATATTGTTAAATTTTTGAATCGCCCTTTCCTTTTTAATTTCAAAAATACCAATCACTTTACCTCTATCTATATTAGTTTGCAAGAAAAATGCAAAATTCCTAAACTATACATCAAGTAATTAGCTACCACAAATTAAATTGAGATCGAAGATCCAAAAGATAAGAATATCATTCAGCATATCAGTTTCCTGAGAAGACTAACGAGAAAAATATTTATATTAGTAAGATGTTATATTTGTGATACTAATGACATTATCAACTTCAAACGCTTTTAAAATTATTTTTGCTAAAGGCGATGGAAATTTCCTGTTTCGCGCAGCAAGTGGGTATCTTTTTGAAAGCCATAAATCTCATGAACAAGTTAGACAACAAGCTTTTCTATACATTTTACAAAATTGGGAAAATTTCGAAATTTTTCAAGAAAATTCAACAACAAAAGAAGAATATGAGGCAAGAATGTTAAAACTAGGAACCTTTGGGACCCATTTCGAATGTTTGGCCATTTCCGAGGTATTTAAAATTAATATGTACATATATAGAGTACTTCAAAATCCTACTGACAGGATTTTCTGTCCAAGTAATGATCCATTATGCATAGGCAAGAATAAATACGAGAAATCAATTTTTCTTATTTTTTTTCTGAAAGCTCTGATTCAAGCAATTACAATTTATTGCTACCTCTTGAAGAAAATTATTGTATATTGTGTAATAAAGTTTTTAAAAATAAAAATGGGTTGAAACCGAAGAATCTACAAAGATTCTCAAGACTTCACATGCAGTTTAAGTCTATCTCTCAACGAAAAATCCATTATTTCCAGCCCTTATCCTAAAATCCTATAAAAATCAGAATAATCTGCAGCAGCATTTTAAAACCCAGCATAAAGAAAATTTTTCATTATCAGAAACTCAAATTCAGCGACAAAATATTTCTTCTGATCCAAACACATTTAATCTGTTTCTAAGTTCTTTAAAATCAGCTATACCAATTATAAAAAGAATTCCAAAAAATGCACGCCCGTCTATTGCAGAAGAATTGAGCACACTTCTTACAAATTGTGTTATCCGAAATAATTTTAGAGCTTGGTTTCTTTTATTAACCTTTACGTATGGAGTTCTCAAATTGCCTAGAAAACCTAACAAATCTAAATCTAATTTATTAACCACTTTAGTAAAAAAAAATTTACAAATTTAGAAACAAAAAAAGAATTTACCATTTGAAGAACTTTCTCAAACTTAAAGAAGATCGTGAGAAACAAAATTCATTTAAGCATAACTACATAACCAAAAAGGTGGAGACAAAAGTTTCTGAAGGGGACATAAGAGGAGCGATTCGTTTGCTTGAAGACTCCTTGGCTCTGAAGATGAAAACACCTACAAGAAACTTCTTGAGAAACATCCATCACACGAAAATGTCCAAAACTTCGCAGAACCAAATACTAACTCAACAAATAATTTTAGCTTTATTTTTTCTAATATCAAAAAAGCAATTATCTCTTTTAAGCCTGGTTCGGCGGCGGGTCTCGATGCACTGACTCCGCAGCATCTTAAAGATCTAACTAATGATGATTTAGGTACATTTTCTACAAATCTTAAAAATTCTTTATCCGATTTTATTATACATTTCCTTAACGGTTTTGTCCCTGAAAGTATTTCGCCAGTTTTTTACAAAGCTTCACTTTGCGCCCTTAATAAGAAAGATGGCGGGATTCGTCCAATTGCCGTTGGAATGTGTTTTCGAAGGTTGGCAACAAAATTAGTATGTTTCAAGATTGATGACACTTTTGGAGATATGCTACGTCCATTTTAATTAGAATTTGGTAAAAAAAATGGCTGTGAAATAATAAGTCATTCTGTTCGTCGTTTTCTCTCTATCCCTCAATTTTCAGAAGAAATTATTTTAAAAATTGACTTTTATAATGCTTTCAATATGGTTAATCGAGGTACCATTTTATCTAGTGTTAAGGAATATATTCCTGACTTTTTTCCATTTATTTCTCAATGTTATAAAAAGCCTTCTTTTTTGTCGTTTGGGGAAAAAAATTATTTATTTATTTATTTATCCAATATCCATTTATGGTACCTAGATAATGTTACTTTAGCGGAAGATCCTTGCTGCCTTTTTGAAGATTTTGATTTTTTGGAAAAAACCTGTATAGATATAGGTTTAAAAATTAATCTTAAAAAATGCTACTTTTCAATTTTAAATCATGAAAATCTCAATTTTTTTTTCTGACGAAAAGCTTCAAAGTCAGTCAAAAATAAATGTTAATGACCTAACTCTTTTAGCCGCACCATTTTTTGACAACAAAATTGAAAATTTTTTGGACGCAAAGTGTGACATTTTTTTAAAATTTTCTGAAAAACTGAAATTATTAAATTCCCAGACAGCCTATTATCTTTTAAAACATTCTTTTTCAATTCCACGCATTACCTATCTCTTACGGACTGCACCATGTTGGAGAGTCTCACAATGTTTACAAAAATTCGACATAATTTTAAAAAACGGTTTGGAAAATATTGAAAATTGCAAAATTGATTCGTCTTCCTGGACACAATGTACCTTACCAGTTAAACTAGGTGGTTTAGGTACAAGAGACTTTTCAACTTTTTGTTTTTCTGCTTTTCTTGGCTCTTTGAATGATTCTTCATATCTATTTACAAAAATTCTTCCTTCAGAAATTCTATCACCTCCGGATCTGGCTTTGGACGAAGCGTTAAATAGATACACAAATTTAACCGGCCTTTGTGACACACTAAATTTAAAAAGGCAAAAGGATTTTAATTTGCAGATGTGTAAAGTACTTTTTTATCATGTTTTTTCCAATTCCAAATCTCAAGTTAATCGCGCACATCTTTTAGATCTTCAAGAACCAGAGAGCAATGCATGGCTCAACGCCGTACCCTTTCCTTTTTTGGGAAATTTACTGGATGAGCCGTCTTTTCGTATTTCTGTCGCTCTACGTCTGGGTCAGCCGATTTGCGAGCCTCACTCTTGCACTTGCGACGAAGTAGTTGATAAATTAGGCCATCACGGCTTGAGCTGCAAGAAAAGTGCAGGACGTTTGGCTCGCCATAGGTTGATCAACGATATTATCAGACGGTCTTTGGTTTCAGCTGGATTTCCAGCTCAACTGGAACTGTCTAGTATATATAGAGGCAGTGGAAAGAGAAAGGACCGGATCACTTTGGTGCCTTGGAAGGGGGGAGGGCGTTGGTTTGGGATGCCACATGTAAAGACACCATTTGTAGCTCCTATCTTGTTAAATCTTCTGAGAAATCAGATGAGGTGGCAAAGATGGGAGAAAAGCAAAAACGACAGAAGTACAAAGAGCTAGAAGATCGGGGATTTTTGTTTTGTCCTTTTGCGGTGGAGACACTGGGTCCGTGGGGTGATGAAGCAAAATCTTTAATTACAAAAATATCAAAAATAATAAACATTAAAGACGCCAAATGCTTCATCACCCAGCGTATTAGTGTGGCCATCCAAAGGAGAAATGCGGCTTCAGTGCTAGGGACTTTACCAGCCGAATCGAAGAAGTAGAATCGTAGATTTCTCCAGGTTGAAGCAGTTGAATCATAGTAGATAGAAAGAAAGAAAATCCTGTATGCTTCACAAATATTTTAATTCAATAAACACGACGCGTTTCGATTTTTTCTTTAAAAAATCATTTTCAAGTGTGTATTCTGTAATACAATAAAAACGAGTGTTTCAAAATTAAATTTAAATAAAAAAATAAAAAGAGTACTTACAGAACGTCAAATATCCATCATTAAGGGTAAAATGTAGGACACAAACTACAGATAATTAAATAAATAAATAAAATATGTCGGACAGTTAAAAACACCTTAGTCAAACATACACTAACAACAAATTTAAAAAAAAGACAAAGGAAACGAGAATAATAAATAAAATTCGAAACGGAACAACGAGCGGCACCTAACAATTTAAAAACTAATTAAAAAAATATAAATAAAACTGTCGAGACGGAACAAAGATAAAAAACAAGAAAACTATTTAAAATTATTAATAACTTTGGCTATCTCTTTATAGTGTGCGTTGCTGGGTTCATTCAAACTGACAGATGTAGGATCATTTTCCAACTTCGCTAGAATTTAAGTGTTCTCGAACTCTAACACGAAAACTGCGCCCAGTTTGGCCAACATATTTTGGTTTGGAATGGTACAAAAACAGAATTAAATGAGTTTTTGGATTTTCTGAATTCGTTAAATATGAAAATTCAGTTTCAGTGAATTTTTTAGATTTGACAGTAAAAAGAAAAAACAATAAGTTTGAATATTCGAATTATAGGAAACCTACTCAAACTGATAATGTTATACCTTCAGATTCCAATCACTTTTTTGCACACAATATTGCCTCCTTTAATTGTCTTATTCATCGGCTTTTTTCTGTTCCTTTATTACCATTGGATTTCGAAAAAGAAAAACATCATTTATTAAATTGCAATTAATAATGGCTACAAAATTTCTTTAATTAACAGGCTTATAAGAAAAAAATATATTTATTTATTAAAGAATTTATTTTCGGACCCCAAAGACACATCTATTTTACCATTTCAACCACCAAAAT
Source organism: Oxystoma pomonae (assembly GCA_963921995.1). Lineage (NCBI taxonomy): Eukaryota > Metazoa > Arthropoda > Insecta > Coleoptera > Brentidae > Oxystoma > Oxystoma pomonae. The sequence goes on along the minus strand of OY998164.1, from coordinate 21,502,099 downwards.
ATGTCAAATTAACTTACCTTTAATTATAATAATTAATTAAAGTGGGTAATGTTCTTAATTCTTTGAATAATAACATCAAATTAGTGTATAAATCTTTCTTCAACCTTAAAAGTTTGTTTTCCAGATTAAAAGATACAGTCCCGTCTTAAGAAAAGAGTGGTGTTTATTTGCTTTCTTGTGGTTCTTGCTCTGCAAAATATGTTGGCCAAACTGGACGCAGTTTTCGTGTTAGAGTTCGAGAACACTTAAATTCTCAAAAATCTCCTTCCGATAAGCGTTCGGCGTTTGGCATGCATAAGCGAGAGACGGGTCACACTTTTAATTTGGAGAATAACTTTAAAATGCTACATGATGCTCACAAGGGTATGAAATTGAATTTTTTGGAGAATTTTGAAATAGCGAAGTTGGAAAATGATCCTACATCTGTCAGTTTGAATGAACCCAGCAACGCACACTATAAAGAGATAGCCAAAGTTATTAATAATTTTAAATAGTTTTCTTGTTTTTATCTTTGTTCCGTCTCGACAGTTTTATTTATATTTTTTTAATTAGTTTTTAAATTGTTAGATGCCGCTCGTTTTTCCGTTTCGAATTTTATTTATTATTCTCGTTTCCTTTGTCTTTTTTTAAATTTGTTGTTAGTGTATGTTTGACTAAGGTGTTTTTAACTGTCCGACATATTTTATTTATTTATTTAATTATGTGTAGTTTGTGTCCTACATTTTACCCTTAAAGATGGGTTTTTGACGTTCTGTAAGTACTCTTTTTATTTTTTTATTTAAATTTAATTTTGAAACACTCGTTTTTATTGTATTACAGAATGCACACTTGAAAATGATTTTTTGAATAAAAAATCGAAACGCGTCGTGTTTATTGAATTAAAATATTTGTGAATCATACAGGACTTTCTTTCCTTCTACCTACTATGAATCGAAGAAGTGTTTTATTTATAGCTTTTATATATGTTTATTTTTATTTAATTTTTTTGAATTTTTATAAATTTAGTCTATATTTTTATATTTTTAATTTATTACTTATTATAATAGAACTTTATGAATGAAAAATAAATATGCCTGTTAAATTCCTCACCATAAGCATAATGTGTTAGAAAGAGATTAAAGCTTAGATTATGCTCTATCTAGCACATTGGCCTTATGGTGAGGATTTTTGCATTTTTCTTGCAAACTAATATGGATAGAGGTAAAGTGTTTGATATTTTTAAAATTGGAAAGGAAAGGGCGATTCAAAAATTTAACAATATACAGGGTTTTTCATTTAAAATAACAAACTTAGTGTCAAAGCTTGACATTGATGATAAAGATCTAGGGCCGGCCTCGGTAGCGCAGTGGGTGGCGTATCGGCCTACCTTTAACTTTGCAAAAACTCGGCTAACACTGGGCATTGATCCTATAATGGATGAAAAATCCCAGAAAAAAAAAGAAAAGAAGAGAAATAAGAGAGATCCAGGGCGACTTTCAAAGTCAAAGTTTTTCTGTCTGTTTCTTTCTATACCTTGTAGAACGGTAGGCGACACGCTGCGCTGGTACGTTTATTCCGCGTTCGAATATGAAGAGTTGTTGGTAAATCGTTCGTTAAGCTTACTTGCGCCGATGTACAGGTATGCCTTTTGCCTCCCATTCTGCCCGGTATAGAAAGAGACAGAGATAAAAATGACTTTAAGAATACGGCCCTTGATTCTATTGTAGCGAATAGTCAAAAAGGCCAAATCGTACCAAATTATTAAATACCCATTAAATAATCAATTGCATATTTAATAATTATTATAAATCTATTCGTTCGAAGCGCACCAAAAACAGCAGGTCAGCTAAGTCAGCGATTTGGCACTGCCGTCATCAAACGAATTATTATTAACCAATTAGGGGAAAATGCGCTGGAAGTTTTGACACTCTCGTCACAGCGTGAGTTTTCGGAGCAAGGGTTTACTTGGGGGGATTTGAAAAGTGGTTGGGGTTGGCATCGAGACAAGCGGGTCATTGAATCGGGCAATTAACGACCTTCAAGAGTACCGTGTCTACAATACTGGAAGAAGTAGACAGCGGGGCAAGCGGCATCGGCACCGTCCAGAGTTTGTTACAGAGGAAGCCGTATTAAATGATTTAAGTCGCACGCTAATTAAATTATTTGTCCTCTCTATTGTATAGTTGTTTTTAACATTTTGTGGTATGATTTCGGTCAAACCAGCCTAGGGGTTCACCCGTCTCGAAAGGTAGATTCCGTATCTCAACGCCCTAGGCAAATATTCCAGTTTGGGCCAACTCTGTTGACTTAACCCGATGGTTGAAGCGAAAGATTCGAAAAAAAGGAAAAGGAGTTTCTACCGCGCTGGAGGATTCTCCGGGTGTTTTCTTTTTGTTGAAAAGTCTTAAAAGGTCACATATTCCAAACCGTTAGCGCCCCTGAGCGCCGCGAGCCCCTTTTACCGTTACACTATACCTTGAGCCTAATTCTTAAAATAAACTCTAAGTATACGAATGACTAGGAAGTTTTACTGCTTCCGTTTATTGTCTATGGGATTAACCGACTAACAACAAAGGGTGAAAGACCATAAAACCTTAAAAAATATTTTCAAATCTTTTAAGGTTGCCGAAACTATTTTTCGTTACGTCTTATGCTTAATTGTTTCCCTTTTTAACAATTTTTATGACAAAAGTTTTCATAAACTCATACCTAGTGCGAAATCTTGTTAATAAGGTACATTAATTAATCCATCTTCAGACTCAAACAAATTCTTGCTGTTAAAGTTTTAATAATATGTGCTGATTGGTTTAGATCTACTTAAAATCATATGAAAATCTGTCTCATTTATTCTTTATGACTATGACGTAACTACCTATGTGTTTTTCTGTGATCCTTTATTTTGGTAAAGTAGGTTTAGATTTTGCCCTTTGTTGTCGTATTCGTAGGTTTTTGGGTGATCCAACCATAAAAACTTTCAAATTATATCGAAAAGGTATTTTGAATGCTGCAAAAATCTTTTCCTCTCAATTGTTTCCCATTTAACAAATGTGGAAAGTATAAAGCAAAAGTTTACACATTCAGGTTGAAACTCAATATTTTGGTAATAAAAATTTACGGTGCCTTTCCATTATTCAGACCAAAACTTTTATTACGATTCTCGGTTTTATAGAGCCGACTCCGCATCTGGCTCTGTTCGGGCCGCTCTATGTACACCGGGCTCTATTCTTGTGTTTTTCCGTTTTACGGGAAAGTTTTAATTGTCAATTTGCATTTTTAAGATATCCGCTCGACAGTCTTCAATAGAGATTAAAAGCAAAGCCTAATACCTATACGCTTTTCATGTGGTTTTAAGCCCATTGTTTTCAATAATTTTTGCCGAGTAATTTTATGTCTTCTTCTTGAAATGTCATGCTCTCTTCAAACGTTGGCCACCATCAGCGCGACCTGTACTTTGTCCACTGGTTTTCGGACAAGTGTTGTAGTAGTAGCAACACTGTACCATTGTCCCATTGACCCGGACCTCTTCTGCCTTCAATTTTGCCTTCTATTATCAATTTTAAAATATGGCCAAAATGTTCAATCCCTTTAACTTTTTGCACATGGCCTTAGTTAGTGTACATGCTTCCATGCCATAATATAAGATGATGAAAACATAACACCGAAGCACATAAATTCGGAGATTGGTATTAAGATCGCGACTACACAACACTGATTTCATTTTGATAAAAGATGATCTGGCCTTTTCAATTCTTGCACGAACTTCTTGCATGATGTCCCAGTTCTCATTGAGGAGGCAACCCAAGTATTTGTATGAATCTACCCCGTTGACTTGCTGCCCATTTACTTCTAACATACCTCTGAAATTCTTTTCCTTGAATATGCACATCCATTTCGTTTTTCCAACATTTAAATTAAGTCCTAATTGCGAACTTTTGGCAGCAATTTGATTCAACAACTCGTGCAGGTCTTTCAGCGTGTCTGCTATTATGACAGTGTCGTCAGCATATCGTAGGTTGTTGATTTTTATGCCATTTATGGTCAGACCCTCTTCGCAATTATGTAGTCCATTCTCTATTATTTTGTTACTATAGGTATTAAACAACAGCGCAGACAATATACAACCGCACATCTCTTCTTATTTGGACCTATTCAGACAGTTGGACATCAACCTTTAAAAGCGTTAGCGATTATCTTTAGATTTCAGTCATCTCGACCAACTTCTTTTAGCGATTCTATAAGCTTTTCGTGTTGGACTCGATCAAACGCTTTCTCATAATCCATGAAACAGGCATATACTGGCTGAATTAAGACTTGAATGCCAAACAGGGCTTCTCTTGTCCCAAACCCACCACGAAATCCAAACTACATGTCGCCCATAAACGATTCGCATTTTCTATAAATTCTTTTATGGATAATCTTTAGAAATATTTTTAACATATGTCTTATTAGGCTGATTAGGCGGTAATGACTACACTTCTTTGCCGAATGTTTTTTAGGCAGTGTAACAAAGGTTAATTTTAGCCAGTCATCAGGGATTTTAGCGCTGCGATAAATCAAGTTAAAAGGTTTTACCATGGTATTTACCGAATCTTCATTTTTTATTAGCTTTAAAAACTCAGTGTATACTTCGTTTTGCCCTACCGCTTTTCTGTTTTTAGTTGAAGATATCACGTATTGTAATTCTCCTGGTGTTCTGGCTGTTCGGATCGGTTATCGGTAAAGAGGTGTTCTATGTAGCTACACCATTCTTTTAGTTTTTCTTTGTTATCCGGTTTGATTTTGCCCTGATTGTCCACAAGGATTCCAGCTTATCTTTTATTAAATAATCCGGTTGCTTCCTTTATGCGTTTGTGTAAATTGAAAGTGTCTTGTTTTGCTGACCTTATCTTGTTTTTTATTTCTCTATTGATTTCATGGTACTGATCGCTGCCTTTTTTACTGCGTCTTTTATCCATCATTTCAATAATTTCATCGGTCATCCAAACTTTCTTTATTTTTATTTGGTGAGGTATTTAAAACAAAATTAAATTTTTCCCATTTTAAACTTTTTATAAGAAAAGTTTAATTAGATTTTACTGTATAAAAATAAATATTTCACCATGTTGAATTTTTTCCCTGAATTGCATGTGCCTACTGTTAAGAGTTACAGCTTTAATTAAGTACTAGGCTATTTAGTTTTAAGTGTTCTTTTGTTGGAAGTCATTTATTTATTTAAGGTACGAGTTTATTTAGTGTTAAGTATTGTGTATATGAGAGTGGGCGGGGTGTCGCGAAGGACCGAGGTAGTTTGCGCACGGATCACCTTGCGAACGGCGCATGTATGCTCGGGTCATCTATATAAAGCGCGAACGGCGCGCCCACAGTACGTGTTAGTTTATTTAATGACTAGTAAAGATGTATAGAAAGTTAAATAGTTGTTGCAAAATGATTTAAAATGAAGTTGGTGATATTTGGAGATCTCTAGTTTAGTTAACGAAAGCATTCGTTGAAAATTGGACAACCCGTAACAGTACGTATCTTCATATGTGGCAGGATATAGACCAAACAAGTAAACCGATTTTAATAATAGTGGTGTCGCTGGAATGCTGAGAGGCCCTAGAGTACTATAGGCTCTATTTTAATTGAAAAAATCAATATACATAGTAATTTTCCCGATTTTTTCACCGTTCCATCTCTCCGATCAACGACTGACTCCCCACCGATTCTCAAGGAGTACGGAGTGGTGTCAAAGCACACAAAACATTTCTTAATTCCGTACTTAACCTTATTTAGAACTAGCAGTCCGAAAGTATTTTTATTCAAGAATTATTTTTACAGAAGGTACAATATTTAAAATTTCCCAGAGAACTTTCCAAAAGGACGATCATTTTGTAAAAAATCCCCCCTTGAGTAAGTTTCTAAAGAATTTTATGTTGTTTAGTTACTTAAGTTCTCTATTATTTTTAAGGTGTAGTAACCTCCCGCAAGGACCAATTTCTAATTTTAAGCGAGTTTTTAGCTCGCACCTGACTATATAAAAATGCAACTCTACGTGCTAGGGCAGGTCTTATTTCTTTTTTACTGCCATAGTTTAATGGTTGTTTTATTCCCGGATGGAAGCCGTTCTTCTATTATGAAAGAATTTTTTAAGATTTAAGGGTTTTTCTACGGGAGTATATAATAAGGGTTTGTTATCCAATTTTAAAGTTTTTGATTTTTATATATAAGGTTACCAAACAAGGACTTCTGAAAACTATAACAGGGCAATAATTTAAAAACTTTTCATCCCCGATATTTTATAAACCAAAAGAGATAATATACACTTGGTTTCAATAAAAAACGCCTCTATGCTTTTTTCTCTACCCCCAAAATTTACCTTTCAAATAGTATATATATATATATATTCATTAATGGTGGCAAATAAGACCCGTAAATTTTTATATATATATATGTATATATATATAAAAAAAATTTACGGGTCTTATTTGCCACCATTAATAAATATATATATATATATATATACTATTTGAAAGGTAAATTTGGGGGTAGAGAAAAATGCATAGAGGCGTTTTTTATTGAAACCAAGTGTACATTATCTATATATATATATATATATATATATATAAAAAATTTTAGTAGTCGTGACTGACTAGTTGAGAAAAAAACCTCAGTATATATATATATATATATATATATATGTATAAATAGGCAAACCTCCCTCCAAAATACATATAAATGCGGCGTACTTCCCTCATATATAACGGACTGCCCTCCGAAATCGGAGGGCACAACGTACCCCATTTAATTTTGTGTTCATTTAATTTTATGAGTTCATACGCGAAAATTTGCCTGGAGGGTAGATTGACCATAAATATGTAGAAAAAGGGGGCCCTAATATTAGGTTTCGCCGTTGGCGCTAGTGTCGCACTCTTAAAGGTATGCAGCGGTTCTTCTTCCCTCCTTGAGCAAATTTTTAAAAATTGTTGCCAAATTGTGCAATCTCATGATTAAAACATATTTTAACTAAACAATAAGGGTTAATGCCTGTTGTTGTATATTATTCCTAATCCCTTTTAATTAAAACAACTTATTTAGTATTATTAAAACAACTACGGTTAAAAAATATCTTTTAAAGATTGACTAACTAATTACATTTTTTTAGAATTTGCTAAAAAATGCTATTTCGAATAATTAGTTATTGCATCTTTTCAGTTTTCCGCTCAAAATGTTTCTTAAAAATTAAATAGTTACGCGGGAAAATATCAGTTTTTTCTTGAACTTCGTCAGGTTGAACTTGTGCAGCTTATATGATTTGAGTGTGATTTAACATGCACTTTAGAACCAAAATATTGTTGGAAATGGCCAAAAATAAGACAACTGGTAAGTATCTACACATTTTTTTTTTGTCCATACCGGCCAATAAAACCTAGCCTCACCGTAACTTCACCGCCAACTTAACGGTGCCCCCAAAAGTAAAATTTTGAAAAAAACTTTGGGGGAATGATTAATCACTTTATGCCCGTGTGCCCACCCTTTAGATTTGTTTGTTTTTATAAAATTAAAAATGATTTTACGGGGGTCAACTTCACACCCACAATAAATATTTTAAATAATTGCAAACTTTAAATACTCCATACGTTTGACTACCTTTTTAAATGTGCTCACCAAAAATTTTTGTTCATAATCCCCTTAGATTTTTTAAAACCCTCTCTGCGGGGGGCAACTTCACGCTTCCGCAATATCCTCAGGTTTAAATATTTCTATATTTCTCACCAAAAATTTATGTTTTACCACCAACCTCACGCTTTTGCAAAATTAACAAACTTTGAGTTAAGTATATACTTTTTCGAGTGATTATTTTCAATAAAAACTAGACCCTTAAATAATAAAAAATATAGGAAACCAATTTTTCTTTCGTATTTCTATAGACCAAAAAAACATTTCAAAAAATGCTTTTATTATAAGTAATTATTAATATTCTATTTTTTTAGCTTGGTCTGCAGAAGAAATAAATCTTATTAGAAACCGTTTTCAATCATTTATAAAAAAATAAAAAATATCTATCTGGGGCCGAAATGAAGGAGTCTATGGAGCAAAAATTCAGCACCTTTTTAAAACAGGTTGATTGCCAAACACCTTTTTTATTTAATTTAGTGTTTTTGTTTGGGTGTACAGACAGGTTAAAAAAGTGAATTTTGTGTCCGCAATAAAATAAAAATTATTCTTTAGTATCATTTTACTCTTTAGGGGCATCACCTTTTTTAGTTTACTTTAAATTTAACAGAAAATTATTAGGTAATTAGGTGTTAAACTTTATGTTTATATGTTTTTAACTTAAAGGAATTTTAATAGAAACTTAACTTCTTTCTAGAATATATATTGAAAATAGAATTTTTTACCAATTTCAGAAAGAATGAAAATTGGAAGCATTTTTTTACCTTTAAATTTGTTTTAATTAATAAAGGTTACTTTTTATAAAGAAAGCCTAATCTTTATGTAAAATGAAAAAAAAAATTAAAATCGCAGTTGTTGTGTATCTTTAGAAAATACTAAATCACTCATGGGATGGTACTTTGGGGTAACTTATTTTCCTCACTACACTAGTTATCTGTCAAATCTGACACAGCCACTAATACTGCATTCATCTTTTAGCTCCCGGAATAATCAAGCAAAGAAAAACATGCCAATTTTTTTTGTTTTGTTTTTGCGGCCATATTAAAAATAGTGTATAAAATAGAATAGACTTTATTACCATATTTTATAGTTATTAACAGTTATAAAATATAAAGTTTCGAAAATGAGATTATTTTACAAATATATGTATAAATATTAATGTATAATATAATAAAATAAAATTAAAATAAAAAAGTAAAACAGGAAAAAACAGTTGGTAAAGTGTAGTCAAGACACAAAAATACAAAAATTAAAATAAAAATTGACAAAAAAATAACACAAAACACACTTAAGGGCAAGTGGATTACAAATAAACATACATAATTTGGTTTTAAAATATTAAAATATATATAATTAAATGTACAAACAGAAAAAAACTGCAGGAAACAAAACAGTAATGAAAAAATAATAAAATCTAAAAATATTACGATTACTGTGACTGGCAATTAGTGGTATAGTTTAGATATTCCTTTAAAGCACAGGGCTCAATATTAAAAATGTACACAAAAACAGCTTTTCTAAAAGCATTGTAGCTACTTTTGTTTTTTATTGTGTCCGGCAGTTTCTTAAAGTACCTAATTGAGACGTACACTAAAAGCATTGTAGCTACTTGTGTTTTTTTATTGTGTCCGGCAATTTCTTAAAGTACCCAATTGAGACGTAATTAGGACTCTTTTCAGTAGATGATTGATCAAATATCTGTGTTGACGAAAGATGCCTCTGCATCTTTCTCCAAATTTCAACCCAAACATAATCCTGCCTATTTTTTTTTGTGAAATAAAAACATTTTACGCATGACTACTACTACCCCACAAATTCCACAACAGAATACCATATTCTATAATAGATAGACCCAAGACCATTAGAGTTTGCCAGAAGTTTTGCCATAACTCTCAATGAATAACCTACCCTACTAAGTTTTATGCACAAATTGTGAGTATGTCCAGAGTAATTTAAATTTTTGACAATTACAACACCCAAACACCTAGTACTAATTACAAATGTACCTGTTCATTGATGAACAAGATATTTCTATTTAAATTTATATTTTTGTTGCTTATGAAAATAATTTTTGTTTTCTCCTCTGGTTACGAGTTCCAGTTTTTTCTTGTTAGAAGTACTTCCAGACACCTTTGCTCAATGTGCTCAGTTGTCTCAACCGGTATATATATTGTTACGTCTCCACATTCTTTACCCATAAGTAGATAATTACACATTCACTGATATGTTTTTGAAAGTAAACGTTCTAATCATTATTTTAACATTAAGCATTAACCTTTCTAATGTAAACATCTTAATATAAAAACAAACGCACTTTTTCTTTCAGGACATAGTCGTATAGATATACCAGTCAGTCTGTTCTTAGGTTTAGAAGTAGCAAGAGCTACATAGTTGTAAGCCGTAGTAATAAATAAAGTTTTTTAAAAAAGTGATTTTCTGGTGGTGATCATTTAACTGGCGCTGCGAACAGGATAGCTACAGCTCTTCTTTATTGGGATACCATTGCAAGAGTGTGGTTCTCAAGCCTTTAGTAGCTATCCTACGGGAACTGGTTCATCAAGAGACCGCAGTAGTGAAAACGATCCTCCTTTATTGGGCAACCATTGTGACGGATCCCACGCTGTTTCCCATTTTCCAGAGGAAAAATAGGCCAATTTTCCTCAACGAACCCGACGCACCAGAAGACACGAAGAATACAGCCTACGCTTACCTTTTGCGGAGAAAACCACATGAAGATCTTTATCGGAAGCCCGTTGCTCTTCCTGTAAGTTTTTTGCTGATTATTCGTTAAAAAACTTCTTAGATTAGGTAGTTATTAAGAAAACAATTTTTCATGACTGATGAAAATATTGAAAATTTAGCAAGTTTTCTAACTCAATTAAAACTAGAAACCCCTTCAAATAATAATCAAGTAGTTTGTAAGAGTACAAAAATGGAAGAATTTAAATTATTAGCCTCATACCTCCCAACATTTGACGGAAAACCGGAACATTTAGAGTCTTTTATTTTAAAAATAGATAGGTTTTATAATAAGTTTAAAGTACAACACTCAGAATTAACAGAATATTGCATAGGCTCGCGAATTGTAAAAGATGCGCAAGACTTTTTACTTTCACGACCAGACCTGACCACCTGGCCAACAATTAAAACTGCTCTCAGAGAAAAATACGGAGATCCCATCTCTTATCAAGTTCTCATGCAGGAAATAAATTATTTTTCTAAACTTAAAAACGAAAATAACATGGACTTTTTCGGTAGACTAAAATCATTTTTAAACCGAGTTCATTTAAAAATCCATGCTGAAGTTAGCGACGAAAACATTAAAACAGCTTTTATTTCTCAAACAAGTTATCAAGCAGTAATAACTTTTATGGCAAATGTACCACCAAATTTACAAAATATTCTTATTCAACAAAAACCAACTACTCTCGATTCGGTGTACACACTCTTAACCGAATTTAATTTACTCGAATCACAACTTAGATTTACAACTCAACACACCCCATTAATTAAAAACCACAATCAAAACGTTATACAACCTGCAAAACTTAATGTACCACACAGATTTCAGCAAAACCAACCATCATTTTTCCAGCAACCATCATTTTCACAATTCTTACCCAGACCTACATTTGCACAACAACTAAACCCAAATGTTAGACCCCAACAGTTTCCGCAACAAAATAATAACAATAATGTATGGAAATCTCAACCAATACCAATTCAACCCCGACAATTACCTCCCAGACAATTCCCTACTAATGCACAAGTTTTCGGCAAACCCCAAAATGTTTTTCACCCCAGAAATGCAATTCCAGCGAGAGACACCCCACAACCTATGTCCACATCCACTATTCTAACAAATCGACAACGTCAAATGCATAATATTGAAGTACAAGATAATAATCTTTCCTTCCCTACATGTGAAAATTTTGAAAATTACCAGTACGAAAACCAAAACTTTTCACAAGAAAATTTAGAAGACAGTTTCTCAACACAAAATGAATTATACCCAAATTTTTACGAAATCCAAAACGAACCTCAATCAGACGAAATACAAAATTTTTCCAACCTGCCTCACGATCCACCATTGACTTAAATAACATTTGTTTAAAAACAGAACTTCCTTATCTTTATTTACCGCAAAAACAAATTACAGTTTTAATAGACTCTGGAGCATCCGACTCAATAATAACTCCAAAAATTGCAAGCCTTTATCAAAATCAAATTTTTGAAGAACCCTTTCAAGTAATAGCATGCCAACAAAAATTCGAAGCAAACAAAAATCTAAATTTGCAACTCTTATCTGACTTTGGAATAAAGAAAAATTTTAAAATGAGAATCTTGGATTGGCATAAACATTTTGACGCCCTTATAGGAACTAGCGATTTAGAAGACTTAAAAGCCATAGTAAATTACCAAGAAAAAAACTTAATAATAAATAATATAAAAATCCCCTTTGCTAATATGTATAATCAACCCCTTGAAAAATCTATAAGAAACTACAATAATTTATTAACTATTCCTGTTGACTATTATAATGGCGATGCAATTCTCCCATCTTTTCAAATCGGAGATTATATAATTCCCGACACTCTAATCAAAGTGCAAAATGGCCTTTGCCATTTACCAAAACCCCATTCAGAAATTGAAGTAAATTTTCTTGAACGAATGCATGTAATTCCCCAAGAACATTTTGAACTTAAAAATCCGCCAAAATCTTTCCAAAAAAATGAAGTAATCCAACAGTTAAGATTAAATCATTTGTCAGAACTAGAAAAAATCCATATCACCAAATTGTGCAAAGAATTTTATGATGTCATGTATTCAGAAAATTCTGATCTAACATTTACAAATCAGATTAAACATTTTATTAGGACCACCAACGATCGCCCTATTTACGTAAAATCTTTTAGACACCCACCTACAATGAATATAGAAATACAGAAACAAATACAAAAATTACTCGATAATAAAATAATACGACCCTCTATTTCCCCTTATTCAGCCCCTGTATGGATTGTACCAAAAAAAACTGACGCATCTGGCATAAAAAAATATCGAATGGTCATAGACTATCGACAATTAAATACACAAACAGTTGAAGACAAATATCCTTTACCCCGAATTGACGAAATCTTAGATAATTTAGGCAAATGCAGATATTTTACAACCCTTGATTTAGCCCAAGGATTCCATCAAATTGAAGTTGATCCCCAATCAATAGAAAAAACTGCTTTTACTGTTAATCATGGTCATTTTGAATACTTAAGAATGCCTTTTGGTTTAAAAAATGCCCCGGCTACATTTCAACGCATGATGGATGAGATTTTACGCGATTACCTTTACAAATTTTGTTTTGTTTACATGGATGACGTCGTTATATTTTCAAAATCCCTTGAAGAACATTTAGTTCACTTAAGAAAAATATTTCAAAAATTCCGTGACGTAAATCTTAAGGTACAACTTGATAAATCTGAATTTTTGCAACAAGAAGTTCAATTTTTAGGACACATAATCACACCCGAAGGAATTAAACCAAACCCCAATAAAATCGAAGCTATAACCAAATATCCATTGCCCAAAACAAGAACCGAAATTAAATCTTTTCTCGGATTAATTGGTTATTACCGAAAATTTATTAGAAATTTTGCAAAAATAACAATACCATTTACAAAATGTCTACGAAAAGATACGAAAATAAACCTTAATGATCCCCAATACCTAGAAGCTTTCGAAAAATGCAAAGAACTAATTACGAACTCTCCCGTACTCCAGTACCCTGACTATTCAAAACCTTTTAAATTAACGACCGATGCTTCCAACGTTGCCATAGGTAGCGTCTTATCTCAAAATGAAAAACCGATTGCTTACTATTCTCGAACACTTAACACCGCCGAACGCAATTATTCCACAATTGAAAAAGAGCTCTTAGCCATTATCGATTCAACCAAACATTTTAGACCCTATCTCTACGGACAAAAATTTATTGTTGAAACTGATCATAGCCCCCTTGTTTGGCTCTCGAAAATAAAAGAACCAAATTCGCGTTTAATTAGATGGAAATTAAAATTAGAAGAATTTAATTTTGAAATAAAATATAAAAAGGGAAAAGAAAATCTTGTTGCTGACGCGCTTTCTAGAATCGAAATAAACAATGACGAAACCGAATCAATTGCTCCCAACATAGGTGACGATGTTGCCAATCCCGATGATTTTATACTTCCTGAATTAAACGAAGATAACCAATCAGACATAACTGTCCATTCAAATCAAGACAACACCGGAAAATATTTACCGATTTCTGAAAGTCCTTTAAATTTTGCACAAAATCGCTTAGTTATCGATTATGGAAAAAATTATTATTGTTACCACTCTAAACCCTTTAATAAAAATCATTATTCTTGTCGTGTCCAAAAAGAAAGGGAACTAGAGCACTTAAACAAAATTTTATTAGAAATTATACGACCCGACACTACCTTCGTAGTATTTATCCCCAAAGAAGATCTAAAACAAAAGTTTCAAGATATCGTAAATTGTCAGTTAAACCCTACAGCTAAATTAATTTTTGCCACTAAATACCTTGAAGACATCATTAACACAGAACAACAAAAACAAAAAATTGAAAATTATCACACTAAAAATCATAATGGCATAAATGAAACTTATCAAACACTTAAAGAAAAATATTACTGGCCAAAAATGCGAGATACTATTCAGGAATACATAAATCAATGTGATATTTGTTTACAATCAAAATACGAAAGAAATCCCTACCACATATCTTACCAAGGACCCCTACTAAGCGAAAAACCATTTAAAACTATTTTCCTAGATACCTTTTCCACTCAAAGCTGCAACTTTTTAACAATAATTGACTCATTTTCAAAATATGCTCAGGCTTATCACATTCAAGACAAAAATGGAATTTCTGTCTTAAATAAACTTAGACATTATTTTTCGCACCATAATACTCCAGAAAAAATAGTAGCTGATTCTGGTTTAGAATTCAAAAATAAGACAGTACAAGAATATTGTAAACTTTTTAACATTGAGATACATTTTACTACCCCCTACAACCCTACCTCAAACAGCTTAGTTGAAAGACTACATTCTACTCTTGTTGAAAAATTAAGAATATTAAAATTGCAAAACCCTCACGAACCAATACCAAACTTAATGACATCAGCCATCTTGATATACAATCAAAGCAAACATTCAACCACTGGTTTTACACCTTTTAATCTAATTTATGGACCCTACATGAATGAACCCATAATTAACCATGACTTAACTCTTTACGAGCAATATAATGAAAAACGGAAAAACGAAGTTTTACCCTTTATAAACGAAGTGTACCAAAATACCCTTCGAAAACAACAAGAAAATACAGAGAAAAGAAATAATAAACCTAATGAGACATTAGAATTGGCTCAAGAACAAATTGTTTATAAAAAACAAACGAAACCAAGTAAAATTAACCCCAAATACATTCCCTTAAAAATTACTAAAATAAAAAATAACACTTTAACTGGAAAAACACCAAACAGGCAAAAAGCGAAAATTCATGTCAGAAATATTAAAAGAATAAGAAAGAAACCTAAAAAAGATGTTTCATTACAGGAGCCTCCTGACCCTTCTGACAACCCTCAACCAGGCCCTTCAAGTACATGAAGTTCCTACTACAGGGTATTACAATGAAAAAATCGATCAAGCCTTAGTTTTTGATCATAATCATAAGACATTTATTTATTTTAATCTTACACAAATTAAGTTTACTATAGCCCAACTAACAGTTACAAACGAAGTAATATTAAAATCAATCATATCTCAAAAATTAAACAATACTATTTTTCATAACAAACTAAATCATCTTAACAACCTTTTATATGACAGCTATGACATATACTCGCGTATTACGTCAGTTAACAAAAACGAAAGATACAAAAGAGGACTTTTTAACTTTCTTGGTTCAGGCGTAAAATTTATCACAGGCAACTTAGATAACGAAGACCTAGAACTAATAAACAAAAACATGAACATTTTAAAAAGCAACGAATACAAAATAATTCAAAAAATTAATGATTTCTCTTCATATGCAGGAAATATTACTCACACACTTAGCCGTGCTATTCAATCAATTAATGTTAACACCTTACAAATACACAACGAATTTGAGATAGTGAACACAGAGATTCAACTATTATTTAGCCTTCTTAATCAACAAACACAATTGGAAAATTTGCATAATTATTTGGAAAAAATATTGCGAACTATTTCTTTTGCCCATTTAGAAACTGTTAATCTCGAATTATTTTCAACTCAACAAATTACTGAACTTTGGTCATTTTTGCAACACCATTATGATGATAAAACCTTATGGTCCTTGCAGCATCTTTCGGAACTAACCTTAGTATGTAAGTCAGGAATTGTATTTTACGACGATATGATTGTATTAGTTCTTAAGATACCTATATTCACTAACCAAAAATGTAATCTAGAATTTATTTATCCTCTGCCAAACGAGCAAAATCAATTGTTAATTATACCTAGCAAATACTATTGTTCCTCTTGGTATTCAAATTGTATTGAAATTTCAAGAAAATGGATTTGCTATTCAAATATACAGTCAAACTGCACACTTAAAAATTGCACATCAGTACAAGTTCAAAACAATTTTGAAATTTCTCTTTTAACTTTCACAAATAATCTTTTATTATGCTCTAAACAAACTCATGAAGTTTTTGAGAATTGTCAACAATTTAAGAAATTCAAAATTCCCAAATGCGCTTTACTAAATAGCAATTGCGAAATTATCTATAAAAATCAAAAATTTCTTACAAAAGATAATTTAATTGATTTTAGCACAACACTTAATACTAGCATTTTGCCAATCAACTCTACAATTAATTTAAAACTTGAACACATAAAAAGCCCAGAACTTATTTCACGGGATCTAAGTGAACCCATTTTTCTTGAAAATAGGTTTGCACATCATTCCTCCTATTTGGTTACAGTTATTATTTTAAGCATAATAAGCCTTTGTATAATATGTGCTATTTTTCTAATTAGGAAAAGAATTTATACAAAACTTTCACAACATGTAGAAAATTTTGTAACTTTTGAAAAAGTTAAGAAATATGTTCATGAGGACATGAACTTTTCTAAGGAGGGAGATGTTACGTCTCCACATTCTTTACCCATAAGTAGATAATTACACATTCACTGATATGTTTTTGAAAGTAAACGTTCTAATCATTATTTTAACATTAAGCATTAACCTTTCTAATGTAAACATCTTAATATAAAAACAAACGCACTTTTTCTTTCAGGACATAGTCGTATAGATATACCAGTCAGTCTGTTCTTAGGTTTAGAAGTAGCAAGAGCTACATAGTTGTAAGCCGTAGTAATAAATAAAGTTTTTTAAAAAAGTGATTTTCTGGTGGTGATCATTTAACTATATATATGTGTTTTGAACGGGATTTTCAAAAATGGTATCAATATCGTTTAGATAAATGACAAATAAAAGTAGCCCCAGCACGCTACCAGGTGGAACCCCAGTCGTGATCTCACCCAAGTTAAATTCAACAGTAGAAGCATTTGACTTAATGAGCATTTGTTTTCTTTCTTTGATGAAGATACGATCTAAAAACGTCGAACGGGGTCACTCAAACAGCATATGCTTCAAGTTTTTTTGCAAAATATTGTGGCTGATTGTATCGTATGCTTTTGATAAGTCAAGCAGGATTCCACAGCTCGTGCTTTTCCTTTAGTGTTTGTAATATATTTTTGTTAAAATCTAAAATTGCTGAATCTGTATAGTTTTGTTTAATATAAATCCATCTTGATCTTGAAAGTTTGAAGAAGAATTTCAAACAGTTTAGAGAAAGGGGATAATAAACCTATTGGCCTATAGTTTCCCAAGCTATTGGGATCGTCTTTTTTATAAATCGGAATTAGACAAGCCATTTTTACTTATTCTGGATAAATTCCAGTTGTCACGCTTACGTTAAAAATATACGCTCTGCTCTAAGAGGTATACATTTTTTACGGAGATTTGATGCTACTTCCTCGTCTCCTGCGCTATTTTTATTTTTTAGTCTTTGAAATTTCAATAATTCCTTCTGCGTTTGTAGGATTGAAAAACATGTTTTTGCAACATTCAAAATTTGGTGTATTGTTAAAATCAAGTTGCAACATATCTTTATCTCTAAGAGGGTTTGATGCAGCTTTAGTAAAGTATCCGTTAAAATGATTTGCTAATTCTTCTTGATTTGAATACTCAGGGAGTAAATTTTGCCGTTTTTTACAATTTGTGAATTTTCGTACTGCGTCCCATGTCGCTTTTGCTAGACTTTATTTATTTATTATTAAAACATGATTACTTTTTGCTTCATTAAGTTCTCGATCGTAATAAAATTTACATTTGTGAAAAGCTCCTTATAATCAGAATTCTGCCAGGACAAAACCTGAAGAGCTACTAACTGCTCTTTAAAGCTGGAGAGTTCGGGAGTAATCCATTACTGCTGGTCTTTTGTATTGATTAGCCTGTGTTTGTGTTGTATTAGTTATTAAAGAGATTAATTGTGCAGTGTGATCTGAAAGACAGGATCTGTATATGCTTAAAATAACAAAAATCTTGTAATTTAGTTTTAGTTTACCAGCTGAATGTCCTATAAAAATTATATTTATATCAGGTACTCATAAAAATATGATTTTCATAACTTGTGTAAAACACTCGTACGATAACATCACGCTTGTGTAAAAGCCTTCACTTTCGACACTAGTAATATAGCAGGTACCATTGTTTCATAGTTATTGTAAGGAAAGCGACCGATAACAAAAGGAATAACTGCGGCAGCTATTGATTTTTTTTAAAAAGTCCATTAAGTTAAAAATTTAACTGTTAAATGTAAATAACACTAGATATTATATTTAGTAGCCTTTCTGCCTTCCAATGATTTGGCAACAGCGCGGAGGGGTCGAGTTACACCATTTTTCTGTATATGTATACGAAATATATGATAATCTTGTTAGAAAAAATGGCTACCCCTCTTTTTAATTATATATAGTTTTATTATAAAAATATGCCTAGAAGTCCCGGAGGTTAGTCCGTCCAGTTTATACCCTGGAAGGAAGTACGACACACGTATACATTTACATATATATATATATATATGTTCCAATACCTTATATATATATATATATATATATATATGTTCCAACACCTTAAAATGCCTGAAGACTTGAAATTCTGTCATATTGAATAAAAGTAAAGAATATTTTTTTAACTTAAATTAAAGCTAAACTTATTTTTAAAATAAATTTTGTATAATAGTTAAAATCATAAAACAGCAAAAATAATGTTTAAATAAAGTCTTCATTAAACAAAATCAAATTATCAGTCGGGAACAGAAGAAGGCTGATCTATAAAGAGAGTGCTTACCCCTTTTGGAGTTGATAATATATAATAAGATAAAAAAGGTATAAAGAAAAAAAACGAATCGTAAACTTGGATTCGAATGAAAACAATTGAAGACTTAAGAAATATTATTAAGCAAGAGAAACTTCAATTTCGTAAATATCTTCTGAAAGCTCATACAGTGCGCGATAAGTTGCATCATTTAACTCTTCAGCATTTCGTGGTCTTATATAAAATTCCACTTAATTACTTAATTTTGACAAGTCCACCCCATATATTTTCTATTTGGTTGAGGTCAAGACTGTTGGCTGGCCAAAGAAGCGTTTTTATGTTATTCTCGTGGAACTATGTGTAGCAGTGTGTACTGGACAGTTGTCCTTCTGTTAAACGAAGTCAATATTTTCATGGAACTACAGATGGCAGCATTAGTTTGTTCGAGCCACAAGCGCCTTGTCAAACTATGACGTAGTATGTGACGTCATTGTTTTGAAAAACTTTTTTGAAATAGTTGCACATGAGAAAACATCTCTGGTCTTGAAAATAGAGCCTCGCAAGTGCGGGTGAGTTTTTTTATCTTTTCTGGTCTTCAAAATCCCCAAATACGCTTAATTTGAAAACTCCTAAAAAATTAGAAAATCCGCTCGCGAGTCTTTGTCTTATTGAAAAAGAGAAGCCACGCAAAGAATGATAATTGACTTTTTAATTTTAAACTGAATTAAGTGACTGAACGACTTTGAATACTCAAGTGAGACTAACCATATCAGAATTGATGACTGGGATTAGAAAAAGAAAGAATTTAGAGAGTGTTCCTCTCTATCTACTGGTGGCTTCCGCCGAGCTTCAACTGAAATAAGTCCGCTTCAGGCAAGGATATTTACATTTGCTCAGATAGTAGGGCTGCACTTGTATTGGAGTGCAAACGTGTCTTGACAACTATCGCAAGACACAATAAGGTCAATCTCCTCTGGGTCCCGAGAAATGAAGGTTTAAGAAGGATAGATTGGCTAGACAAGGATCATCAACCGATCCGGTAGGTCCGGAACCCATACTAGGTATTCCGGCATGCCGAGTCACAACGGCTCGGAAAAGTGACTTAGCTAGGCGCTCTAAGGAGCTCTGGAATAGCACAGAGGGCATGAGACAGGCCAAGCTCCTGATTGGTGACGTGAGCCCCAAAAAAACAAAGTCCTTGCTCCACCTAGGTAGGAAGGATGTAAGACTGGCAACAGGGCTCCTAACGGGACACTGTCACCTTAACAAGCACCTAGAGATGATGGGATTTGCCGAAGACTCAGAGTGTCGATGGTGCATGGAAGGCGAGGAATCATCCTTGCACGTCCTGTTGGAGTGTCCGGCTCTGGCCATGTCAAGAGAGTCGCACCTTGGGAACTATCTGCTGGCCCCAGGCGATGTAAGAAAGTTGCAGCCCAGAAAAATCGGTTCTTTTGCGAAAGAGGCAGGCTTCTAGTTCTAAACTAAGGATAGTGGGCGTGCAACGGGCCCAGCAAAGTGGCCTACGTACATCGGAATTGTCCCGCCCGTATTTCTACATTTAGCCATTCGTAGGTAGATGGCGGTGGTTTCAATTTTTGCCCCCTATTGTAGGTAATATTATACATATGGATAATTATTATCAAGAAGTTCATGAACATGATGGTGACACATCTATGAAATATTATCCTAATTTGACAACGTAGCCCTCTCTGAACGGGTCATTAGATACTGTCTGAATTTAGCCTATACCGGGTCAACGTTTGCGTATCATGCCGCGAATCGGCACTGCACAGCCCAGGCGGATATCCCGAATAATCTAGCCAGCACCGTTTTTCACTTCAGGCCCAGCATTACCTAAACTGACACCCGAAATCGCGCCGGTACCGGGCCATTTTAGTCATTGCCATTGTTTGCTGGGATTAGCTAGCCGACTCTGGGCCAGTTTGCTGCCGACCAATCGGGCCTGCACAGCCCAGGCGGCCATTCCCAGTAACCAAGCCGGCACGGCGCTGCGCTGTTTCCCAGTGCAGTTGCTGGGTATTACAAAAATAGATCAATGTGGTACAATAAAAAACCATTCATAAAAGCGCCCTCTATGCTTTTATGTTGTCTTTTTCTTTCCTTATTTAATTTGTCCAATTGTTTGATACTAATCGGGTTAACTTTTGTTCTATAAGAACTTCTTTTCAGAGTTTCTTTCCAAATGTAAATCAGGCTTTATGGGCAGCATTTTAAACAATATCGAGGCCGGTAATTAAATTTTGAGGAAGATAAAAAGCCGATTGCCGTGTCATAAATATTGAACAGTTGGAGGGCGAAGCGATGGTCGCAAGGCGAATGTCTAATTTTTCAGGAAAAACGTAATTTTAAAATATTTTTTGTTTTGACCCCGCAAGAATAATTCGCAATTGGGTTTTGTATATTTTTTTAAAGTACGATTTTTAAAATCTAGACAAAAAATAAATGCATTTAAAGTCTCGACTTGTTTAAAAAATCTAAAAGTGCGAAATTTTACATTTTTAAAAAAGTAGATTTCTTGTCCGTGCAAAATAAATAAAATGAAAGGTCCGTGCGTTTGAACGACGAAATTTGTTTAAATTCACTGGGTTTGCTTGCTTATGTTATGCTTCATACGCCAGATACAGTCCTATAAGTCCTAACAAGGATGAAACAGGCATGTAGGTTTCTGGACTATCCATTAGATCTTAGAGGCCTGGTCGTAATGAATTAAAAAGCAAATTGTGTGTCCGATATGCCACGAACCTTTCTTTTTATTTTACATTTTTATTTTTTTTTACCACCGATTTATTATGAAATTATCAGAGCCTGTATTCTTGACACCCGTGCCCGTGAGTGTGAATAAATTTCTCACTTCTCACCTGCTTTGAATTGAGGGAGGCAAATACTCACCGGTGACTACTCACCTTACTGGCCGTCAAGAATACGGGCCCAGAACAGTGTGTAGTTAATAGACACTTAAAGTTAATTTTCAGTTTTATCAGTAATCGTATCCTTATCGCTATTGAGTCGACCAATCAAGCAGGTGCACATTTAAAATCATGGCGAATGCGTGACAGCTCCAGCTGATTAAATGCACGAAAACCTCGTTAGGTACGATAAGGGAGTCGTAACATTACGACCGTCCCTGCATACGAAATTATATTTTGTCGCATTTGATCAGCTGGAGCTGTCCCGCATTCGCCATTAGTTTAAAAGTACACCTGCGTGATAGGTCGACTCGATAGAGATAAGGATACGATTACTGAAAAAACTGAAAATTAACTTTAAGTGCCTAATATGGCAGAGTTTCCGCTGTGTATACAAGTGTTATAAATTATGTTTAAATTGAGGAACACATTAGTTTGGCCTGCCATTATTGCACATATTAAATTAAAGTTATAATTTATATAAAGTATTGCCTGCCTTTAATAAAGGATGATACAAACTTTATTTCTAACCTTATGTTTTGGCATTTAGTTACTTTTTGTTGTCGTAATGTAATGAACGACAAAGGTCTGCGTTAAGAGAAAGTTATTTATTTTAGTTGAATCCCTTTTTTGTTGCATATTCTGTTTCGTCTTTCATCATAACAAGATCATTAGTCAGACTCATTAAAAAATGGGATACAAATTTGAGTCCTGTTGTGAATTAAAAGCTTGCTTTTACCGTTTTACCAGTAAATCTCTACTGTCAATTAAGGCAGAGATTTTCTGATCTTTTTTCTTCTTTTATGCACACAATCCGCGCTGTCGTGCTTACTATAAAATGATTATCGTGGCCAAAATATTCGTGAATTTTTTTTTTAAACTTTAACTATTACTTTATTTTTACAGTTTTATGGTGGTTTATTATTGTCTGCGATTAATATATGTCATTTAATTGTTGTCAACGCAGGAAAAAGTTTTTAATAATAAAATAATATGTTACTTATTTTTACGTTTTGCTGTATGATCAGTGACCTTAGTTACAGTGTTGCAAAATGGAGCTGAATAAAAATATTACCACGTTTTTCTAGGGCGCGGCAACCGGAGTTTTGTGAAAAGTGGTTGCAGCCGAAAAAATAATATTTTTTATACTCTAAAGCTGGGTTTCTACAGCAATAAAGTAATAATTGACTGAATGCTCATAAACCATTTGACAGTTTTAACGGATCTCAACGAGTTTACCCAACCGAATAACTGGGATATTGCGAGTAGCGATACCCGCTTTGTTGGCCATGCAAACGCATGGGCGAGTAATCTTTTGCGAAAGCATCGTTTACATCAGTGTAAAATTGAGTTTATGTTTTTTATGTTTGGTTTCGTAATTCATTTATAAGCTATAAACTGCGTGTTTAAAATTATAACTTCCTCCTCCACCTCACGCCCCTTAAACCCTTTCATCCAGTTGAATAACCGCTTTGCCGGCGGTTTATTCTAGGGCTTCTGCTTTAAATGGTCAAAACTTTTGTTTCCGTAAACCGATTTTGATGAAATAAAGTCTGTGCTGCCCAGGCAAATCTCTTCAAAAGTGGTCGGTAATTTTTGACTGATTCTGGAACCAACAGACAAAAAATCTAAAAATTTAATTTTTTATATGTTTGGTCAATTTTTATTTTAAATATTCAATGTACATAAAGTACATAGTACCTATCTAGCGATTAATGTAAACATTTTTTAACAGTTTGTTATTTTTAAACCTCCGAGAAGAATAATTAAAGTTTTTACGACGTAACCGGAACAGTAGTAATTCCGTAAGTGGAACGTTTCTCCAGTCATTGTCATTGTCATTAGACGAAAGCTTAATAAATAAGCTGATAAATAGACATTCTTTTCAAAAGACCTTTCGGAATTCTACCTTTTTCAGACAAAAAGATACCTGCGACTCAAAATTTGTATCAATTCCTTATAATCCTAATTATACGAAAGGATTACACAAAGTATTTAATAACACCGGTCTTAAATTAGTATATCAATCCGGTAACACAATAAGAAGCTTACTAGGAAATCCCAAGGATAAAACTACAGTTCTAGAAAAAAGTGGAATTTACGAAATTAGTTGCATGGATTGTGACAAAAAATATGTTGGCCAAACGAGACGTTCTATTCAAACACGTGTTAAAGAACACTTAGCACACTTAAAATACGGAAGAACAGAAAAGTCAAGTGTGGCCGAGCATGCTTTTGAAAACAATCATAGATTCACATTAGATAACCTAAAACTTCTAAAAAGTGTACCAAACAAAAGACTTTTGAATGCATATGAAAGTATGGAAATCATTAAATCCAGAAATAGTTTAAATAAAGATAGAGGACCCATCCCGTTTAGTACACTTTATTCTTTGGTTGAGGGGAGATAGGATTAAAAATCGTGATCAATCACAAATTATTAGTCTTATCTCCGCCCACTAAAGGATTGTATATAAGATAGAGCGTAGATTAATTTAGATCATTGTTTATCGTCTCCTGATGATGCTAACGTTGTTAGCGAAACGCGCGTCGAGTGCAAAAAAGTGTAGTTTTGGTTTTGTGGAAAACAATCATAATTTTGTTATACATGTTTCTATTTAATTATTGTGTGTACTATTTACAAATATTTAAACTTTTATAACTATTTTTAGGTAGGTATGTACGTATTTATTGTCTTTAAAAATTATAATTCTTAATGCAAGTATTGTGTAAACAATTACAAAAAATATGCCCTAGACAAGGCCTTAAGTGACCTTTTGGGCTGTGTTTATTTGCATAATATTGTTCTTTTTCTATGGATTTATTGTATTTAACAAATTTGTAAGTAAATACTTATTGAATTGAAAAATTGAATTGTTATTTTGACGGCCGCACTACTACTATAGGAAAGTAGGGAGGCCATTGCGCATGTGGCTGTTCCTATAAATGTTATTTGAGAAAGTTATACTTTTTAAGCGGAACAAAAGAATGCTTTTCTTTCGGAAACAAAAACTAAAAACGACTTTAATTATCCTCACAGATAATAAAAAAATTATACTAATTAAAAACTTATCTTCCACAAATTTTCCAGTTTTAAAAACGGGCAGGCAACTAGGCGTAAAGTTTCGCGCAGAAAAAGGCGTAAAGAAAATTAGAAACGATTATGGAGTTTTATAGGATTATTTTCTAAAGTTTCTGTGGTAGCTTATGAGCTTATGAAATAAATTTTAACACGAAACAAATATGAGTTGATGGTTAAAATAAATGAGAGCATTATTTTTTTCACGGCCGCCGCCGCCGGGGGCGTAGCGCAGTCTCAGTATAAAAGACAAAAATAAAACAGCTAGTAACTAAAATAGTTTTTACTTTTTACAGCTGTGGTTTAAAACAACGATTGCAGTAAGTAATTTATTAATTTTATTAATGCAAGTAAAAAGCATAGTTTAGCCGCGAGTTGTAAATGCTATTTATTTTAATACCTTCATCAAAAAAATTAAAAAATGAGGAAAACTTACAAAAACTAGAACTATACTGTGACGAACACTTTTCTATGTATTTTATAGAAATGGAAATAAAAATCTATGGTCTATTGTCTATTGAACACAAAAATCATACAGGTGAACATTTTTATGCTATAAGTCAAGGGTGGGCATGGCTCGAAACAAGAGCATTTGCTTCGTCACCGCCTACTCGGTATTGAAATTTTGCACAATATTCCTACTGTTACCGCAAAAAAATCCATCAGCCAACAATAAAGACCCACCTACGAGTTTTTCGTGAGTGCCCACTCACGCACCAATATGAAATGTTATTAAAGTCATGTGACGCGTGCGCGGGCAAGCACGAAAAAGTCGTAGGTGGGAACCGGCTGGGGTGTAACAAAGATGCACTCGAGGGAATATTGAAATTGACATGTAGCGCTTCTTAACCTCGCCTTTTTATACTGGGACTTTCAATTCATTCCAGGATCAATGCCCAGTGTTGCCAAATCGAGTAGTAATGTTTTAGGACCAAGACAAAATATCCATGTACCTAGCCGGGATTCGATCACGGGACATTGCGCTTGCATTTCTCTACAGCAGCCTACAACAAAGGCACTTTCTACGCTCGGTAGTAATTCTCTGTAGACGTGCGTACAACTACCAGCTGTCACTATAGGTGCTCCGCCCCTGTCCTATTCCGCATCTTACTACCATACAATAGGTAGGCTTACCACTCTTCCCTGACTGTCAGTGAAAGTCAGTAAACGACGAAAATGGGCCTTGAAATCAGCGAATGTCAGTAAATTTGCTTCTTTGGACCTTAATTTTTTCATTCGAAAAATGAAAAAAAAAAATAAAATCACGCTCAAAAAAATACAACACTGTGCGATACATACGATAATAACAGGTTCAGTGGCATTTTATTATTTTTGGTAGTCATTTTGACAATTAACTCGTTTAATAACGGCGTATCACGAAAAGGTTACTAAATTCGAAGTTGATGACCTTATGTGATCTTATTTATTTCGCTCTTTTTTTCTTATCCTCTAGCCGTGTCTTAGTTTTTTACAAAATATGGCTTCCATTCAAAGTTCAGCCAATTCTGATGTTTATTTGACTCTAAAAAGGTATCACATGATCCGTTGTAAATATCACTTCGACTTTTTCTGAGCTAAGGTCACTGACATAAAAAAAAAGAATCTCTACTCTTGATAGGTAAGGGCTAATTTTACAACCAAAGGTAAAACTCCAGATAAAACCAGTTTAACCGTGGGATTAAACCATTGGTAAGCACGTTGCTCAATTTTAGTCGGAGTTAATCCACGGCCAGGGGCTCTATTCTGGGCGTAATAGAACGATCATACCCTGAGAGGTGATCAATCGCACAAAAGTCATTCGAACGACGCACGGTGGTCGATTTTTCGGAAAACGCGGATAAATGGAAAAATTCAAAATGTATCTAAATTTGCCCCTATATGGTTGTCAAGATACTAGGCGAATAGTTGGCCAAAGAATAAACTATGCTTTTTACGAGTTTGACATTACGTATCAGTATTCAACATCAAATTTCAAATAGAAGACACAGTATGACAGTATTCGACTGTTAATATCTCGAAAACAGTTGAAGATCGACATGGGGTACGTTATATAA
This sequence comes from Oxystoma pomonae, assembly GCA_963921995.1. NCBI lineage: Eukaryota > Metazoa > Arthropoda > Insecta > Coleoptera > Brentidae > Oxystoma > Oxystoma pomonae. The sequence goes on along the minus strand of OY998164.1, from coordinate 21,474,988 downwards.
AAATGCTTAGAATTTCAAAACGGAATGCAAAAATGCAATAATATACTGGGTGTTTCATTTGAAAGTTTCGGGGCATTCTTTTGAATAAACCCTATATTCATAAAAATGTTCTAGTATACTGTAACATTTATATAGTGTGTCAATTACTTTAAAGTAAATTTGATTGTTCTAAACTAACATTTTTAGTTTAATTTTGTGAAATGAGCTTAAAATTAAAAATCAAGTGACTATAATCAAAATTATCACGTAACTGGACACTTTTAAATAGTCACATAACCATCAGTGCTATATTCAAACTGTATTTGACATCCCAAAATTTTTGGCTAAATAAAAGCCATTCAAGCTCCAACCGTATTTCACATTTTCTTCGTATTTCCCCCCTCACACGACCATCACAAATTTAGTTAATTAATAAATATATATCTTTTACCTCTTAAAAATGTCTTAAGATAAATGTGAAAATTCACACGATCATCCTGTGTATCAGCTACATAAAAATAAATGTATATTTTTATTAAAACTAAATATTTTGTACGATTAAATTACAATTTTTTAATATCCGCGTTTTTACTAAAATCGACCACTGTGCGAGTCCTACTCTAAAAGACGGTCACGTTTGCCGTAGCATGCGCATTAGCGAGTTCAGTCACGTGATGGTTTCGTCCAATAGCGTGCTCTGAAATAATACGAGTGACGTTTTTCACACGAGCTTTCCTACAACTCCCAACTACTGGTTCTAGTCGAGAAAACGCCTTCGCTCAAAAATTGTTGTTCGAGGCAGCTCTGCGCGTGCCCATAATAGTTTGGTGATTATTCGATCGTCTCGTCACTGCTTATAAGCGCGTTTATTCGTTGAAACTACTTTTCTTCTCTCAGGCGAACGATCACTTCCTAGGACTTCCAGAATCGGTACCCAGGAAGAAAAGAAGAACAAGTTTTTTTGTAGTTTAAAAAGACTACATTTTGTTGGCAAATTTGGTAAATACAGTATAACATAGATGTGAGCTCGGTGTGAGAATAAAAATTACTGGTCTGTGGGATGTTCCAACTCTTATCGAATAATTTTCTCGCGCACAATTTCACATGTCTTTTTAAAATCTATATCGTCGTACACCTCCAAAAGATTTGTTCTAGGACGAATATAATTTTTGTTCTTGTTGGTGCTTCGAAAATGCCAATAATTTCGTCATCATCTTCATCCAGTTGATCAAAAATAAATTCCAAGTCATCTCTCGTAGCAATTTTACTATATACTTACAGTTTTTTTACCAAAAAAATATTTTAATATATACTGGAGAACAAAAAAAATGCAACACCATTTATATGGATAATTATTTCATATGATGATGATATTGTGTGTATACCTTATCTCAAGAGAAATATTTGATAAATTTTTTGTCTTCTAATCTTTCCTTTTTTCACAGATTTTTTCTATTCATTTTCAAAATAACCAATACCTAAAATACCTTGTCTGAAAATTTTAAATCATTTTTTCAAAGAGGCTGGTTTTGGTTTACGAGAAATTGAAAGAAGGGTTAATGCCAGTCTATCAACAGTGTCAAGAGTTTGGAGAAGGTGGTCCAATGATGAGACTTATAGACGTTGTGCGGGTTCTGGATGCTCTAGATTATACAAGGTCGTGATTTAAGGCATCTCATACTTCTTGGTCTCAGAAATCGACGGGACAGTATACGCCAAGTAAGAGATGTCCTAGTTGCAGCTACAGGAAAGGGTTTTCAAGGATGACAGTTAATCGAAGATTGCTAGTATAGGGCTGAGAGCTTACCGTCCGCTTTTAGTGCTACCTTTGACCCCTTCAACATAAGGCTCGCCGCTTGGAGTGGTGCAAAGCTCGGCAAAACTGGAATGACGAATGGAATACCATAAGCTTCAGCGACGAATCCAGGTTGTGTTTAGGTGGCCATTATGGACGCATGAAGGCTAGGCGATTTCGAGGTGAGAGACTAAATGTAGACTGCTGTTGAACATGATACATCAAGACAGTAAAGTATCATGGTATGGGGTGCTATATATTTAGGAAGCAGATCACCTCTAGTCCTTATCAATGGCAATCTGACTGCTCGGCGATATATCGATGAAGTGCTGCAGCTAGTTTTACATCCCTACCTACAAACTATCCCAAATGCGATCTTTCAACAAGATAATGCCAGACCGCAAACTTAGATGAACTCTGGCATTCCGTAAGGAGGATTTGGATGAGTGTTCCTTAATATGATATATACCATCTTATTTTGTCAATACCCAATAGAACAAACGAGTGCATAAATAACCATAGAATCTATATAATAATATATAAATTAATTACTTTAAAAACATTTGTCCTTTCTGGTGTTACATTTTTTTTGTTCTTTAGGATATTTTTTGCATTTCAGGTACTAAAAACGTATTTTACTTCCTCATTTCAGATACTAAAATGGTACTTTTTATCCCCGAGACTAAAATATTTTAGTCCCGCTCCTTATTATCAGGCTATAAAAATTAACTTTTCCCCAATCAACTTCGATTTAACCATTGAATAATGCGACCAAACTGTTGAAGCCTTGCGGTTTTTGGCATGATGAAAGAAATATGCCAGAAGCACTTCTTCCCGGGTTACATCAGCAACATCTTGAGATTGACACCAATGAAGGGAATGGTTGTACTGTTTTTCGTATATTTTTTCTGATTTAGCGGGCAGCAGCGCTTTCATTGGCTCTGCGACAGCTTCGTCGATGTCCATTTTTTCCACTTTTGGATACACTCGCCTTGACAGCTATAGTCTTTGTTTGCATCTTAGTATTTGTTTTCTAGTACCTTGGCTACTCCCTGGCAAGTAAGTAATATCAGATAAATATGAATTGACTTAACGTCAGAGAGTGAATGGTAGTTTGGTTGTCACATTTTTATAGGCCAGTATAATGAAGATCTGTTTAAAAAAAAAAAATAATAAAAATTTATTAAAAACTTATATCACTTTAGTCCCTAGGTATATATTGTACCATTTGATAACTATTTTGAGGTTAGAATCTTTCGGTAACTATTAAACTGAAGTTTAACCCACACCCAGATCGCTTGTACCAGTTGCACCTATAAAACGTAACGACATCCCTGGTTTGAAGTTTAACTACGAGTTGTAAAATTGGGCCTAAACCTTTGTCTTGCACGTCATCTGTATCCAGCTTGGCTGTCATATACGCCTCGTATCGCTGAAAAAGTTCTTGTTTACCTACTAATAAAATGTTAAACTTTATAATTAAAAAATATTTTGCCTTAGTTTGAGTATTTGTAGGTTGAAGGTATACTGTAAAATTTTCGCAGAATTTACCTCAGAAATAGTATTTTTAACCGTGAACATTGCCTATTTTTTCGCGTCTTTATTGGTTTTTAGAAACGACCTTTTAATAATATTTTGTAACCTTCCAACCCAGTGTCGTCGTGGCCAGGAAATTAAATTCTATACATTAAAAATCGAATTTTCTTTTATGGCCGAATTTAATCCTTTTTACGAGTAAGTAATTGAATTTTCGATATTATTTTTGGATGTGTTTATAATCGACTTTTCGCATACTATTATGAAATGTAGTTATAAAGGACTAAACTGTAAAAAATAGAGACGCAACGCAATATTTATCAAATTGAAGCCAACTTTTAACTTACGATATTAAAGTCGGTAGTGCGCCGTGTTAAATAAATAAAGCCTTTATTGCCGAATAGTATAAAGCCTTCACAGAGCAATATTCTAAAAAATCAAAATATAAGTACCAAAATTGAACTATACAAATACTCTAATCTAAATTAATTTTTTAACCGTTAGTTAAATAAAATTAAATAATTTTAAACAAAATTAAACGGAAAGAAAAAGTATTCTAAAAGTACTTTTAATCACGATACACTTAACACGGTATGACAATGCGCATATCGGCGTGACGTCACTTTGTGACCCCGATACCAAAACATGTGCATGGAAAAGGTATTAATTTTCTTTAATGTAATTTTGGGCCGCCGCGCGTTTAATATGTTTTTTGGTTTGTACGAGTTGACCTGCGATTGTTTTAGATTTATATTTTATATACGTATGGCGTTTCCTAAAACCATAGCGTAAATATGTAGGGCTATGCTAAAACATAAGTGTTAAAATAAATAATAAAACTTACAATTTTTTTTACAAAATTATAACTGTCAATTGACATATTGGGTAAAAAATAGTAGTTTTCACTACTAGTGGCTAAAATAGTGCTTTTTTACAAGCGTTGGTTTAAAGAACGAGCGCAGCGAGGTATTTAAAAACGCGAGTAAAAGAAAGCACAGTTTAGCCGGGAGTTGTTGACACTATTTTTTTAATACCTTTATCAGAAAATCCCAGAAAAACTGGAAAATACTTTTAAAAATCTCTAACGAAGCGCACTACTCGCAACACACCATCTTTACACTATAAATCAAGGCGGGTGGTAAATTAATTCCCATAGCGATGTGCCTTTTTAGTCGACGACGTTCATTGTTGCGACATTTTAATACTTGGTGAAAACTGGCGGACATGGCTTAACTTTTAGGCAAGAATAATTAGATTTTTTCAATATTACTATTTTCCGCTTTTTCTCTTTAATTTTGGGTAAAATAAGGACAGAAAAAAAGTTTTTTGTATCGGTAACCAACAAAACTGTGCTTGAGTTATCTGCATACAGTTACTAAAATCATGTTTTTGATGAAGGTATAAAAAAAATATATTTTATTGTTTAAATTACACAGCTGTGTATATTTTATATCTAATTGTGTAAAACTTGTACACAGTTACACAACTTCATGAAAAAAATTACACAGGTATTTTTTTCTGCATAGTCTTATACTAATTTTTATTTTACAAAAATTTAAATTCTTAGAAAAAATTAAAGCAAACCATAAATGGCTTAATTTGGGTAGGTATTTGCTTTTTGGTTGTATTTTTTTTTAGTTTTAGAACGACAACATCCTGATGATTTCGGTACAGCGCAAGATATTTTAGTCCTTCCTTCAAGGAATAAGGTGTCCTTGGGCCAAAACAGTATTCATAGTCGCTCAACACCGTTGAGTCGTGCAAGTTAGCCTCCTCCTGCCAAGGAATACGAAATCAAACACAGTTGGTCTAGAGAGAGGTTTTAAGAAAAAATATGTAATCTTTAAAACATAGATTTTTGTTTTTAATACATTGCCGACTACCATTTACCGTAAAAAGTAAAATCCCCTATGTAGCCCTTTTCTGGGGGGCTATTTTTGGAAAATATTTTGAAAATCTTAAATAGCAAGTCTCTATTTTGACTTCATACTTGAATTCATCATAAGATTTAATTTACTAGTTTTTGAGATATTGGCTTTTAAAATGTCAAAAATGGAATTTTCAAAGGCCCATATCTAAGAAACTAAAGAAAATATCTCCATTGTGTTTATTAGTGATTTTAAGGGTTTTTTAAGAGCAAATAAAAAATGACAACAGTCTGACGTTTGCAAATTCCTATTTACAGTTTATTGATTTTCAGTGATTTTGGCGATATTACTCCAAAAATATGAAGTAGAAGGTCAAATTGTCAAACTGTTGTAATTTTTTATTTCCTGGTAAAAAACTCCCAAAAATGATATCGAACACAATAGAGATATTCTCTTTAGTTTCTAAGATATGGTCCCTTAAAAATTGAATTTTTTACATATTAAAAGCCAATATCTCGAAAACTAGTAAAGTGACCTTAAGATACGAGGTAGCATTGGAAAGAGAATTTCAGCGAGAATTCAAATATAAAATCCAAATTTAAGATTTTCAGAATATTTTCCAAAAATAGCCCCCCAGAAAAGGGCTACATAGGGGATTTTACTTTTTACGGTAAATGGTAGTTGGTGATGTATCGAAAATAAAAATCTGTGTTTTACAGGTTATATATTTTTTATTCTTAAACCCTTCTCTAGACCAACAGTGGTGTTTGTGTTTATGATCAAATATGTTATGATTGTTCATCAGCACCTAATACGCCTATTTATTGAAATTAGGCAAAAATTAAATTAATTTTCCAAGTTTTTGTGCTACATCCCTTTTGAGGGTTATATTTTAGCAAAGCGCAAGAAAATGTCTCTTAAAAATATCTAGAACTGCTTAATTTGGTTTAATATTATCATGTTTCATTTTATGTATCTCATATCTGTGAATGACATAATAATAGTTATGGCTGGTCAAGAGCAATTTAAATTAAAAAAATGTGTTTATAATTTGATAAAATTATTAAGAATCCTCATTTCCATGAATCTCTGTTACGTCAATTTCAACATTCACACTATTTTTGTATCCTTCTTAAATACAATAATAAACGTTCTCAGCATATAAATATGAATTTCCTTTTTGTCTTTTATCTGTAGCTATCGTTAAAATGTATGTAATGGATATTTCCCAATTATCATTTTTCTGAATGTTTAAAAAAAATTTAAAGTATTTAGAAAGTGTCGTACCTTCTAACCAGAAATTATATATATTTAATTATTTGTGATTCTTTTTTCAACTCCGTGAATGATAAATTCTTAGAAGTCAATATTTTCCATATAAAATCAGGTCCACATATGGAAAGATCTATCATGCTAAACACATAATCTTAAAATCCAAAATTAACCAAAAATCTGCGATCTTTTTATTACTTACTTTTTTTTGAAAATTATACATAACGTGAAAATCGGCCAATAATGAATACGGCTCTTATTCCTTATTCTTGTCAAAATAGGCTTGGTGTCTGAAACTCTTAAGTGGGTGATCAGATCAAGTTAGGAATTTTTTCTTTTCGATAAAAGTTCCAGGGAATAAGTGCAAAATATTTTCTTTTCCTACTCCCTCTATTTACGACGGTAACCAGGCTGGATGGAATCGCATGTCTAGTAAAAGCGGATAAGGTTACACACTTTCCAGTCGTAGATTTTGGAGATTTAAGCGGGATTCATAAACTTGACGTTTGCCGACGCTGATGCCGTGGCCGACGTTTGCCGACGCCGGTGCGTGGACGTCATGCCGTTGCTACGAACTCGTGCTTTCATAAACTTTTCGTTCGTCTTGTTTTGGCAATTGGTAAAATCAGTAAAAAAATAAAAAAAAACAGTTTCATTTACAACAAACCACAACAAATGAGGTTAGAAAAATATAAACATTAATCACGTGACTATTTTAACCCGTTTTGATTGGTTTAGCGCTAGTGGCTACGAAATTGCTACGAATTTCGCAACGGCACGGACCGAAAAAGTTGACTTGGATGATCTATGTCGGCAACGGTGAACGGATGATATGACTGGAGGGAGTCTTGGGGTTCCAGAGGTTAGTGGAGGACCGTGGTTTAAAAACCACGTTAAGCAGGAAGAGGTCCCGCCCAGATAAGGCAGAGTAAAGTTATGAAACCTTAAGTCAATGGCGCGCCGAGGGGGTGTGGTTGGGGTTAAAACCCCCCGCGAAGCCTGGTTATGGTCACACGTTTACTTCAAATTAAGTTTTTTTATTATTTATCCTTAACACCCTCCCCCCCCCCCCCCGAAGTCAATTCCTGGGTGCGCCAGTGCTTAAGTGGCGTTAAGCAGAGGAAGCAGCCATGTTTGTCGAATTTAATTGGACACTAGATTATCCATATACAAAAGTGAAAATTCTAAAAAGCGTATTTTTGTACAACCCTGCTTAAAACACTGACTGGCAATATAAATAATTCGTGGTAGACGCCCACCACAAGTTTTTTTCGATGAAATGTTTCCCAGGGCGCGAAACGAGCTAATTCATGGTATATGCAAGAAAATTTTTTATGCTGGAGTCATTAAGAGTAAAATGAATGATTAGTTCTTAAGAGGATTTTGTTCGTTCTTTAGTTCTAACAGCAAACTAAATATTGGAAATTAAAAAATATACATAAGTTCGTGGGAGATTTTTTGTGTTTTTCGCCACTAGGTTAAGGATCTTTTTCCAAAACTGTTAAAAACCACTGCGCAAATTCCTCAAAAAAAAATTATTCAGTTATAAAAGTGGCTTGTCGATAATTCTACTATCGTTGGTGTTTCTGCTGAAACGTCAAAAAAGTTTATGTCCACATCCAACAACGTGAAAATCTTTAGTCATGATTAACACTAATCGGAGTTTGGAATGAGTCTTGTTAAGCAAGGTTTCAATGTAAAAACACCACATTCTAAACACCCATTACTAACTATTCACGATTAAAGCCTAATCGGGGAATTTTTACGTTGGTGGATAAAAGCATTAGTATTTTATAAATTAAGTTATCGATAGGCAAGTTTTATTTTTTGTCTAGAGGCCACTGACAAAAGGATTTTAAAGGTTACAGGGTAAACCATGCCCTGGAATTTTCCGGAAAAAATCCATTCTGATAATAACTCTCCCAATCAAGTTGGCCTGGAAAAAATGTAGGCATGCGCAGTAGATTTTCTGCCTTTGGCCTGTCTCAGGATCAACGATAATTTTAATAGTTATATGAGGTAAACAAAAACAATGGTCGCGAGTATTTTTTCAAAACAGGTTTTGATAACCACAGACCAATTTCAATATGGAGGGCGGCTTACAATTAAACACAGAAGCTAAATGGAACTGTCATTGTCAATGTCAAAAAACTGGTCCGTAGTAATTTGGAATGGAGTGTATTCTATTGTTTTTTGGGTTTAAATAAGAGTGAACGTTGGTCGGTTAGAAGAAGTTGGTAGACGTCGGTTCAAAAAAATTAATAAATACCTTGTTTTTTTTGTTAGTATTTTTCTTGCTTTTCTTCAGTAGGTCTGTGGCTAAAGTTACGACAGTTGTACCCAGCGGCGTATCCAGCCCAGGGGTCTGGGTGAGGTAGGTCCGAAGTCCATTGTAAAGAGAAGAATCAGAATCTGGGTGGGCTAGTTTATTGACCGGGGTATAGTCCACATTTTGTTGGCCGGTCCAACTAAAAAACTGTAGTCATATGTAATCGGCTTAGTACTGATTTAATATACCTGCTGTTTCACAGGGGTGCTTAAAAATGACCTGCCGGTTTCTGATTTCACCAAGAGAAAACAACTAAATGCTTCTACCCTTGGTTAAAAGTTAATGGTTATTTTTTTATTAACATGAAATAAAAGTTTCCTTTCTATTTTTTGTTAATTTTATTTCCATTTGTTATTAGGTTAGTGCAGAAATAGACCCGGACGGCGTCCGCGTTCTTAAATCTCGAAAAGCGTGTTTTAATTACACGGCTAGATAGGTGCGAGCACCAACAGACGACGGCCCCTGAAATTTAGTTATTTCCCGCCCTTCCCTAATAGCCTACCCCTGAGTGACAATTTATACCACTTCGGAGACCGGATTCGCGGTTTTCTCCAAAATAAATCTTTAGTTCTAAATGGATTTTGTTGGTTTAAAAAACGAAGCCTATATTTAAAAATGCTTTCTTTTAAACTCAATTTTTAAATTGGTCAGTGTATCTCCGAATCTGCTTTATTCTTCACCGAACATCATTAGAAAATGTGCTAGATTGGATTTAATGCAATAGTATTTTTAGGTGCACTCTTTGCAGGGTTAAAAACCGCACCTCTTTCGTTAAGCAAAGCTTTTTTATTTCTTGTACGATTTTTACGAATTATACCTCTTTGTACACTGAAAGGATGTGGAAATATCTGAGTTGCACAAGCATGCACCATCACGGATTTTCATAAAATGTCAAATTTGATAGATAGAGTAAATAGGTCAGAGCCTTAGCTTCCCGCAGAGCTGAAAATCTAAAGAATTGGATGAGATTTAAGAAATCCCTACTAAAACAGAAACTAGAGGTTTTAAACCTATGTTTTACAAAAAGTGAAAACATCACTTATTTCGTTGGAATTGAGCTTTATTACTTCTTGTTCGATTTTTAGAAGTGACACCTCTCTGCGCACAACAAGGACGTGTCGTTATGGCAAATGTCTAAAATCAAAAGTTTCATATAATCTGAAGCTTTACCTTTTCACAGAAACCAAAATCACAAAAATGAAACTTACTGTAGTAAAACTACAGCCGAAAAAAAACGTACGGGGTTTTTTGGCCCGCCTTTTATATAGAATGAGATTCAGGCTACTGCGAACATGGAGGAATCAAGTCAATCAATTTATTTTGTTTTATTTCTGTCTTGCTCGAGAAACAGATTGGTAAGTTCTTAAGTGAAATAATACAATTTAAAACTAAAAATGGATGTCTACGAATTTGCCGAAAAAGTGTAGATAGTCAAATGGTACTATCAAGGCAGACCATTGAGACTTATTCAAGAAATTTTTTTGGAGAATTTTGTAAATCGCCCAGAACCGGTATTCTCGTAATACGTAACGTTTTGAAGTCGCTAAGCGAAACGAATAGTGAACAGCGCGCTCAGCGGCACGCTGACCGACGACTTTTCGTATTCGCTCTGCCGAACGCGCTGCCCTGCGAGCAGACAGAATCAAATTCGCTTCGCAAGCACATCTTGGCATCACCGAATTTGGCATTTTTATTTCTTGTTAGTCTTGTCGCTCCTTTTCTTTTTCTATGTGTAAGAAAGTGACCATTAAGTGATCGATTTCGATCCGTAGTTCAGAAAGGGTAAATCAAATGGTGACTTGCACAAGTGCATGTTGATCCTTTAAAAAATTACTTGATGGTTTGGTTTAGCTCAGTTAAACCCGCCCTTTGACCCTGTAATATAAACTAGTAGCACGTTCCCGCACAGTGTGCGGGAAAATTTTTACCCCGAGACTTAACCGCACACCTACAAAAAAATTTCACACTCAGTGCGGGAAAGTTTAAATTTATTCCGGCACTCAGTCAGGGAAAGTGGTGTTTCCGGCACGGTCGTATATTGATATTGATACTTTATTATGTAGCATTTATGGTTAAAATGGTTTCACAATAGTTACTTATATATCTAGTAAGTTATACCTTTTAATTATAGTGAACAGGCGTATTCTACATTTTAAGAAACAGAAAATAAAACTCTAAGGTATTTGTTACCCAAAAAATAACCTAACCAATTCAACAACAAACACAGAATTCATACATCCACAAGAGAAACCTCGCGCTGAAACTGTTGAATTAAAAAAAGAAAATAGTAATTTTTAGTACATTTATGAATAAATAAAATGACAAAAGATAAAAAACATAAAAATGGTAATTAGTGTGACAAATGTGATATTTCAGAAAAGTAAAGAAAATACAGACGAAAACACAGAAATAAAGGTAGTTACCTATATTGTTTACTAATTATTTTTTATATCAATTAAGCTATTTATTTCATGTTTGCTAATTTCATATTTCATAAAAGCTTTTAGTTTATTTTTGAAAGAAAACAATTAATGTGGGCAGGAGCCTAACAAAACCAGATATATTTTGGTACACATCTGATGAAAGATACAAAAATTGAGCACCAATGGCTTTTTTTACCCTTGGTTTTACAGAATTTTGATTGCTTCTATTTCTAGTATTATATGCATGCTCAATTATTTCGATGTCGATTTTGAAAAGTTTTTGTTGCAATTTTTTGGAAAAAAAGTTGTCTTATATCGAGCATCAAATAGTAGGGTTGATGTGTACGTGTTTGTCACCTGTCCCCAAGCTACTAATAAGGGATTTTTATTTTTCTTATTATTAATAAAAACGCAAACTGAAAAAACTACTATATTTTCTGCAGCACTCTACAAAGTATTGTAGGGTAGGAAAATAGTACTGGCGGAGGGCAAAACCGCTGGCAAATGGTAGGTGTTTCTCAAACGGTCGCCATGCGCTGAGCGCACTTCGTCGACGCCTTGCGTTCAATATACGTGAATACCATTTTTTTTACCTTGGTCACGTGGTATGCGAATATTACGTTATCATACGGTCAGTGAGTACGAAACGCCGAGCGTATTTAGTTACGAGAATACCGGTCCAGAAACTAGTTTATCGACGATTCATAGGTGTGTGCAGAATTTTGAAAAGTTTGGTTGTGTGGCGCCAAGAAATCATAAAAAACCCACTGTTTTGAATGACGAGCAGGAAGTACGAGGTGTGATGATTTGCGCTGCAGTGGAGGAAAATCGAAAGTTAACTAGCCACCAAATTGCTGATGTTGATGCAGTTAATAAGTCTTCAGCCACGTGTTTTCAAAATCATTCTTATAAAGCGTCAAAAACGCATTAAATTTTTCCGGAGAATAACTATCGTCGTATGGAATTTTGCGAAACAATGAGGGAAAGGGTTAATCGTGATGAAAACTTTCTGAGATCTATTATTTTCACAGATGAAAGCACTTTTCCATTACTGAATCGTCAAAACCCAACACACGTTCGATATTGGTGTTATATCAAAAAAAAAGTTTAAATTGAAGAATCTTCTCAAACTATAACCCCTACTATGCTTAGAAACTCGGATATTGTCTAGCCGAGCAAGGAGGACTTTTCGAACATTTGCTCTAATTTTTTTTTGTCTGGGAGAATCTTTTTGGTATTTAGAATGTATTATTTTATTCTGAGAACTTGCTTTTCTTTTGTTTCTCCTTATTATTTTCATTGTAACACGTTGTTAGTGATAAATCTGAGCAGTTGAAAATAAAACGCTCTAATTTATCAGTGACAAAAAACAAGAAAATTACTTTATCAAAATTTCTCTATTTATTGACCAAATTCCGATTTCATGGACTACACTTCACATTGGATTGTGGTTAGAGGCGTACTAAACGCAAGCCGCAAACGGTGATCGCAAGCCTTAGTGTTGGTTGCTTGATAGGTGTCCGGTGTCCCTGCGTGTACGTACACTGGCAAATTGGACTTCTTCCGGCCTATGTTCGCAGTATCCTGAAGCGCTCTGTATAGTATTCTTGGCATGCAGTTGGGGTAGCCGAGCTAAAGAAGGATCACTATAAACGAAGAAATTGGCCACAAAGACAATCTTTTGTACCGAGAGTAATAGGTATTTACGTCACCACACCTGTAAAGACAGTTTCCGGTCGTGTATCGTACGTATTTTTTTATGAACGGTCCCCTAATAAGAAAATGTTAGCCTTCTTCTTCAAGTTCCATGCTCTCTTCGAACGTTGCTTATCATCAGCGCGATCTGTACCCTGTCCACTGCTTTTTGGAAAAGTCGTAGTACTAACAGCATACCATTGTCTAAGCTTTTTAAGCCATGATATCCGTCTACGAGCCGGACCTCTCCTGCCTTCAATTTTGCCTTCTATTATCAATTTTAAAAGTTTATATTTGTCATTTCTCAAAATATGGCCAAAATATTCAAGTTTTCGTTTTTTGATGGCAAATAAAACTTCAAGATCTTTATTTATTCTAAGCAAAACATGCACATTAGTTACTCTGTCCATCCAAGATATCCTCAGTATTCTACGATAACACCACATCTCGAATGCCTCTAAATTTTTACTCATTGCCTTAGTCAGTCAGTCTATAATATAAGATGCTAAAAACATAATACCGAAGCACACGAATTCGGAGTGTGATATTAAGATCGCGACCACACAACACTGATTTCATTTTGATTGATTGATCATTGAGAAGGCAACACAAGTATTTGTATGAATCCACGCGTTCGACTTGCTGCCCATTTACCTCTAAAATGTCTCTGATGTTCTTTTCCTTGGATATGACCATCCATTTTGTTTTTCCAACATTTAGGTTAGGCCCTAATTGCGAACTTTTGGCAGCTATTTGATTCAACAACTCTTGCAGGCCCCCAGCGTGTCTTGTTGATTTTTATGCCTTTTATGGTCATACCCTCTTCACAGTTATGAAGTGCATTCTCGATTATTTTGTTATTATAGATATTAAACAACAGCGGAGACAATATATTTGGCGCACACCTCCTCTTATTTGGACCTCTTCGGACAGTTGCCTATCAACTTTTAGTTGAGCAGTCTGATTCCAGTATAGATTAGTGATTATCTTTAGATAGACCAACTTCTTTTAGCGATTCTATGAGCTAAGATCAAAAATAAAGAAAAGCAAGTAAACTTTTGTGGTTATAAATTATTTTTGTGTAGTACCTATTAGAGGCCCTCTATACATTTGACAGTTATTGTTATACTTGTTTGTTGTCTCTTTTTATAATTTCCCCAGACAGTTTTTAAAAGATTGATTTTTATTGGTTAGTAAAATAAGTCAAGTTTTAACAAAAAAAAACAGTGAATATACACAAAGTAGATATTAAAAATGTAAATGTAGGTAAAATATTGATCTATATTTTTGTTACTCTTTTTCTTATAAGGTGTTATTTATTAACAAAGTACATGCTAAATATTAAATATCGGAGGTACCGGCTAAATGCGTATATGTTTGTACCTACTGCTTATAGCTCACTTACCTCGCAAATTCGGCTATTTTTATTAATTTTCCAGCTTGGTAAATGCATGTTTTCTTTCCACTTTTCTTGAGTTTCTTTCTCCGTTGGACAACGGAACAATACAAAATTCCATTTTTAAACTGGACGTTTCTTAATCAAAAATGTGACAGTGACAAAATTATTTATTGTCAGGGGCTAACAACTATCATTGCCAACACATAATTTGCTTTTAAACATTTCCCTGGTAACTGCCAAATCGAGTTGCTCACCTCTGGTAAAACAGTAACTGTCAAAAATCGTATACAGGGCCTTTAGTATCTATTAGCTTCACACAGTTATAGCGTATTCTTTTGAGACAGTTAGTGCAACACAGAGATATCTCTGTCTCTTGTTTTTGCCTAAAACCGCAAAGGACAGAAATATCCGATTGCTGCACTGAAAGTCTCAATACAATACGCTATTAATTCAGTGATGACTGACGACCAGTTATGGCCGACCATGGCCAACTTATCAAGCAAAATAATGATAAGAGAACTCATAAAAGGCAGATTTCTAGGTTTGTTCTTTATTTATCTATATTTATAGTATACTTACTTTACTAGAAATACTAGAATTAGAAATGTGCGGTCGATTTTTCGGTGTATATGACTCTTCAAACAGCTTCCATTATTTCCTCCGTATTCAACTCATTTTCTAAATTTTTCTCATTTCTAAACAAATTTAAAAGAGCTTTTTTAGAAGTGTCAAAACGGCCCAAAAAAACAAAAGCTAAAAACTGTCAAAAAGAAGTCATAGCCAGCTTTACCAAAAATGGAACCGGAAAATTGAACAAAAAGGTTCTTTCTTGAGAGTGGAAATATTTCAAAAGAAGGTTGTAAGGTAGAGCTTTCCGTATGAAAAATCGTACGGAAAGTGGCTATTTTCCGGTCGTTTGAAAAAGAAATATTACGAAAAATCCATTAGTTCCTTCAAGTAAAATATTACTTCCGCCGATACATATCAAACTTGGCGTATGTTAAAAACTTCGTTAAAGCTAAAGCTCGCCTTTTTATGACACCCCAAATAACAAAGCTTCTCGTGGATTCGGGATTCGGGATTTGACGCTCTGCTTGAGGGAAAAGAAAAAGAGGCATGGGAAGGTTTTAGAATGGTGGTGACCAAAGTCTTAGGAAATAAAAGAGCAGAAAATTATCCAGAGATTGTAAACAAACTTCTACAATCATATGAAAATATGGGATATAATATGTCCTTAAAAATACACTTTTTACGCTCTCATTTAGACTACTTGCCCAAAAACTGTGGAGATGTGAGTGACGAACATGGACAACGATTCCATTAAAAAAAAGCAAATATGGAAAAAAGATAAAGTCCGAAATTTATTGCTTTGTATCCTTATTTCACTAATTAAGTTCTCAAGGTTGACCTGAATTTCATGAATATTTATTTTTGTTTAGTTTTTTTTTACTTTTACTTAAGTTTAAGCTGAAATTTATAATTTTATTCAACTTTAGAATACCTATTGCGAACTCTTTGTGATACGTATTTATATGCATTAGACACAATAAACAAGTAAGTAAGTAAGCAAGATAAACTCCGGTTAAGAAGTAAATGTGCCAGCTAAGGAATGTGCGTAGAAACCCATTTTCGTCTGAAGCACGCCCACTTAGCTCGCGATTGGTTTGCCTTATGGAGTCATAGGCATAGACGCTCTAATCTGTTTATTGCACTTAATTTTCCAAAGCCTTTTATTGATTTTACTATTTTTTAAATAAATATCTCTTTGACATAAAGCATCCCTTGCCAATTTCTTGTTATTTTTAACGGTAACATTATACATAAATAATATGCATGCATACAGACCGCTTCAAGCTACTGCGAACATAGGGCGGAAGAAGTCTAATTTGCCAGTGTACGTACATGCAGAGACACCGCACGCCTATCAGTGAAGCAACCAACACTCAGGCTTTCGATCGCCATTCGCTGCCGTTCGCCGCCGTTCGCCTTGTATTTAGTACGCCTCTAACCACGGTGCTGTGTGGAGCGTAGTCAATGAAACCGGGATTTGGTCAATAAATACGCAAATTTTTATAACGTAATTTTCTTATTTTTTGTCACTGATAAATAAGAGCGTTTTATTGTCAACTGCTCAGATTTATCAGTGACGACGTGTTACAATGAAAATAATAAGGAGAAACAAAATAAAAGCAAGTTCTCAAAATAAAATAATACATTCTAAAAACCAAAAAGATTCTCCCAGTCAAAAAAAAATTAAAGCAAATGTTCGAAAAGTCCTCCTTGCTCGGCTAGACAATATCCGAGCCTACTATAAAAACCCCTTCTAACGTTACCAAGCATGTTAGGGGTGATAATTTGAAAAGCTTCTTCAAAAGCAGATAGAAGTCATTAGGAGCAAGATCGGGAGATCGAGCTGGCCATAAA
Organism: Oxystoma pomonae; assembly: GCA_963921995.1. Taxonomy (NCBI): domain Eukaryota; kingdom Metazoa; phylum Arthropoda; class Insecta; order Coleoptera; family Brentidae; genus Oxystoma; species Oxystoma pomonae. Next base: position 21,458,268 of record OY998164.1, on the reverse strand, counting down.
ATAGTTCCCCGTGTACTTATAACCCGATTAGGAAATACATTATCAAGATATTCCCTAACAAGGCCAACATTGTGAGCGGAACAACCATCTTGTTGAAACCATGTTTCACCAAATCTTACACCTAACAACTGCCTAGCAGTTGGAATAATGTGCTGCTGCAGTAGATCCAAGTATCTAGGACCATTCAAATTGCAATTGCCGTTAATAAAAAATGGCCCAATTACGTGTTCCCCTACAATACCCCCCCCCAAACATTTAGTTTTTGGGGATACTGTGTTCTTACGTCAAAATACAAATGAAAATTTTCCCTCGACCAATATCGAACGTGTGTTGGGTTATGACGATTTGACCATTTGACCATCTGCACTTTTTCGGCAACTTCGTAGACATCCATTTTTAGTTTTAAAAATGTATTATTTCAATTAAGAACTTACCCATCTGTTTCTCGAGCAAGGCAGAAATAAAACAAAATAATAAAAACAAAATGAATTTCCAAAAGATAACACTGCAGCGTGCTCCGAATCCACCTCGGTCGTACGGCACGGAGAGTAAATTGGACTTGATTCCCCCTATGTTCGTAGTAGCTTGAAGCGGTCTGTATATAGTTAGTCTAACATCCAATCAAAAAAAAAGTAAATTTAAATATTAATACATGAAGGGTACGTGAGGGTACGGGACAAGAGGGGAATGTCCATTTTCAACGTATTTGAGAAAAGTCGTTTTTTAACTTTCAATCTATTGCTAATCAAAAAATATTTAGGTATATTACCGTAGGTAATACCTAGTTTTTCTTTGTGTTTAATCATCATCCTCATATTATCTGTTGATCATGCTGTAATCTGATTTTATTTATGTTTCCATTGTTTAAAAAGGATAGGCAGAAAGCTGAAAACTAGAAACAATTTTGAGAAAAAATGAGACATTTTTCGAGTAGAGTATCTTTTAAATTGACTAAAATTAATTGAAAAAGACCCTGATTTTTACAAAAAATGTAAAATAGCGAAATTTTTTCTTAAAACTTGAAACGTCAAAAAATTAATGATCTGCAATAATTGTTAAGTGATTTTCCACAAAATTTATTTGAAGCATTTTTTGATTAAGTTGATAGGAACGGCTCAGTTTTGTTCCGCGTTTTACACCTGTACGGTATCCTCTTAAATAAGTATATACAATTATTTTTCTGTAAAAAGGAAGAAAGGTCAAAAATTGAAAAAGTTAACGGGTGTCCCATAAATTTTGACACAAAGTTCAAGGAGCTCAAAAGAAATACCTAAGTTACTTACCAAGTTGGCTTTGGTAACAAAAGTTTTCTTGTTTCCTAGGTTTCAGTTTGTAAAAAATGTCTTACAAATTGGAAATAAGAAAATCTATTTATAATTTGGTTGGGCAAATGCCCAAAGCTGAAATAGTGCGAATCTTTCAACACCAAGATATATCCAGGACAACCATTTATCGAACCATATTGGAATGCGAACAGGGTAGTGCTTGTATGAACCTCCCGAAAAGCGGAAAACCAAGGATTTTTACCCCCCCCCCCTCAGTGCAACAGAGTGGTAAGGTTGGCTAAAAACAAGGTCGGGGTGTCTGTAAGGAAGCTAGCGAGAAGAAAACAAACTTCAAAAAGTACTATTTGTAGAATTTTGAGCAGTAATGGTCAAAAATACCGCAAAAGGCAAAAATGTCCAAAATACACCCCTAATCAGCTTGCCCGGACACCTTCGACGTGTTCATTTTGCGAACAACAAATCTTTAATAATGAACGATGAAAAGTACTTCACTTTTGAAAACGCAGAAATTCCAGGCAATCAAGGATTTTACACCGATAATATAGAGGAGACTCCGGACAACGTAAGATTCAAAGAAAAAGCCAAATTCGCCGACAAAATTTTAGCGTGGTGTGCAATTTCCGAAAGGGGTATAGCAAGACCATATATAGGACATGTACGGGGCGAAGCATTAACTAGCAGAGGTTATATTAATAACTGCCTAGTGAAACATCAATCAATTCAAGAACATCATGCTGGAGACGAAATTATGTTTTGGCCCGACCAAGAGCATAATATTCCATATGTACCAAAAAATGACAGTTCCCCTAATTTGCCCCAGGCTTGCCCCATTGAAGACTTTTGGGCCCACTTGGCAAGGGAAGTGTACGCCGGAGGCTGGACTGCTCAAAATGGTCAACTGCGCCGCAGAATTTTAATCAAGTGCAGAGAAATTAATATTGTCACCGCCCAGATCCTTATGAGAGTTATCCGAACAAAGTTGCGGCTTGTTGAGGAACACGGACCGCTGCATATACTAAAATAGATAAATTATATTCATAGAAAATCAACTTGTTAAAAAAATATATACAGTTTAAATAAAAGTATACGATTTTTTATTTTATGCCAAAACTTATGGGACACCCGTTATTATTCATAATATACTCATTTTATTTGAGAACTCAATAAAACATGAACTAACCCAATTCAGTATTGAAATGTATAGTATGTAAATAAATTATTTGAGAACTCAACAACACATCATCTAACCAAATTCAAAATAACCTTGCAAATAATATTTTTTTATCATTTTATAATTCTTCAACTTATTCATTTATTTTAAATGGCAGTGACGATACGTACGCCCCTGCTACAGTGTTCGGCCCTGCCTCAAACAGACACAACAAGCGAACGTCGCGCATCGTCCGTGCTTGTCCTGGCCCATTTACTTAATAATCGGACTCTACCAATGGAATTGGAGTGTTTCAATGTTAGCGGATTACTGGTGGACGCTTTCTCAAGAGGAACCATAGCCTGTGTGTAAAAGAAAGTTAAAAAGATATTTTAATTAGCTATAAGTTAATTAGGTTTAATATTACACTAATCATTAACTATAGTAGTTCTTATAATATTTAGAGATATGGTAGTTTATGAAAACCCGAATTATTGATTAAAAACAATGTCATACTAAAATTCTCAAATGGCGTGTCTATGCAATAAAATGGAACTAAAATACTGTCCTATTTTTTATTTGGAATCAAAATCAGAATCATTTTATTTACCATAAAAACATTTTACAATGCATGTGTAATAGTAAAAAAAAGTAATAAATTATAAAAATTATAAAACTAATAAAGTAAAAAAAAAATGGATATGTATCCTTAAATAATCTGTTTAGTTGTCATTTAAAAATATCGTTTTAAAACTACAAAAAAAATAATACGAGAAATGTAAAATGTTAAAAAATAAATAAAAATGTAACTTTGTTAAATGGCAGTGACGATACGTACGCCCCTGCTACAGTGTTCGGCCCTGCCTCAAACAGAGACAACAAGCGAACGTCGCGCATCGTCTGTGCTTGTCGTGGCCCATTTACTTAATAATTGGACTCTACCAATGGAATTGGAGTGTTTCAATGTTAGCGGATTACTGGTGGACGCTTTCTCGTCATACTAAAATTCTCAAATGACGTGTCTATGCAATAAAATGGAACTAAAATAATGTCCTAATTTTTATTTGGAATCAGAATCAGAATCATTTTATTTAGCATAAAAACATTTTACAATGCATGGGTAATAGTAAAAAAAAAGTAATAAATTATAAAAATTATAAAACTAATAAAGTAAAAAAAAAATGGATATGTATCCTTAAATAATCTGTTTAGTTGTCATTTAAAAATATCGTTTTAAAACTACAAAAAAACTAATACGAGAAATGTAAAATGTTAAAAAATAAATAAAAATGTAACTTTGTTAAATGGCAGTGACGATACGTACGCCCGTGCTACAGTGTTCGGCCCTGCCTCAAACAGAGACAACAAGCGAACGTCGCGCATCGTCCGTGCTTGTCGTGGCCCATTTACTTAATAATCGCACTCTACCAATGGAATTGGAGTGTTTCAATGTTAGCGGATTACTGGTGGACGCTTTCTCGTCATACTAAAATTCTCAAATGACGTGTCTATGCAATAAAATGGAACTAAAATAATGTCCTAATTTTTATTTGGAATCAGAATCAGAATCATTTTATTTAGCATAAAAACATTTTACAATGCATGGGTAATAGTAAAAAAAAAGTAATAAATTATAAAAATTATAAAACTAATAAAGTAAAAAAAAAATGGATATGTATCCTTAAATAATCTGTTTAGTTGTCATTTAAAAATATCGTTTTAAAACTACAAAAAAACTAATACGAGAAATGTAAAATGTTAAAAAATAAATAAAAATGTAACTTTGTTAAATGGCAGTGACGATACGTACGCCCCTGCTACAGTGTTCGGCCCTGCCTCAAACAGAGACAACAAGCGAACGTCGCGCATCGTCTGTGCTTGTCGTGGCCCATTTACTTAATAATTGGACTCTACCAATGGAATTGGAGTGTTTCAATGTTAGCGGATTACTGGTGGACGCTTTCTCGTCATACTAAAATTCTCAAATGACGTGTCTATGCAATAAAATGGAACTAAAATAATGTCCTAATTTTTATTTGGAATCAGAATCAGAATCATTTTATTTAGCATAAAAACATTTTACAATGCATGGGTAATAGTAAAAAAAAAGTAATAAATTATAAAAATTATAAAACTAATAAAGTAAAAAAAAAATGGATATGTATCCTTAAATAATCTGTTTAGTTGTCATTTAAAAATATCGTTTTAAAACTACAAAAAAACTAATACGAGAAATGTAAAATGTTAAAAAATAAATAAAAATGTAACTTTGTTAAATGGCAGTGACGATACGTACGCCCCTGCTACAGTGTTCGGCCCTGCCTCAAACAGAGACAACAAGCGAACGTCGCGCATCGTCCGTGCTTGTCGTGGCCCATTTACTTAATAATCGCACTCTACCAATGGAATTGGAGTGTTTCAATGTTAGCGGATTACTGGTGGACGCTTTCTCGTCATACTAAAATTCTCAAATGACGTGTCTATGCAATAAAATGGAACTAAAATAATGTCCTAATTTTTATTTGGAATCAGAATCAGAATCATTTTATTTAGCATAAAAACATTTTACAATGCATGGGTAATAGTAAAAAAAAAGTAATAAATTATAAAAATTATAAAACTAATAAAGTAAAAAAAAAATGGATATGTATCCTTAAATAATCTGTTTAGTTGTCATTTAAAAATATCGTTTTAAAACTACAAAAAAACTAATACGAGAAATGTAAAATGTTAAAAAATAAATAAAAATGTAACTTTGTTAAATGGCAGTGACGATACGTACGCCCCAGCTACAGTGTTCGGCCCTGCCTCAAACAGAGACAACAAGCGAACGTCGCGCATCGTCCGTGCTTGTCGTGGCCCATTTACTTAATAATCGGACTCTACCAATGGAATTGGAGTGTTTCAATGTTAGCGGATTACTGGTGGACGCTTTCTCGTCATACTAAAATTCTCAAATGACGTGTCTATGCAATAAAATGGAACTAAAATAATGTCCTAATTTTTATTTGGAATCAGAATCAGAATCATTTTATTTAGCATAAAAACATTTTACAATGCATGGGTAATAGTAAAAAAAAAGTAATAAATTATAAAAATTATAAAACTAATAAAGTAAAAAAAAAATGGATATGTATCCTTAAATAATCTGTTTAGTTGTCATTTAAAAATATCGTTTTAAAACTACAAAAAAACTAATACGAGAAATGTAAAATGTTAAAAAATAAATAAAAATGTAACTTTGTTAAATGGCAGTGACGATACGTACGCCCCTGCTACAGTGTTCGGCCCTGCCTCAAACAGAGACAACAAGCGAACGTCGCGCATCGTCCGTGCTTGTCGTGGCCCATTTACTTAATAATCGGACTCTACCAATGGAATTGGAGTGTTTCAATGTTAGCGGATTACTGGTGGACGCTTTCTCGTCATACTAAAATTCTCAAATGACGTGTCTATGCAATAAAATGGAACTAAAATAATGTCCTAATTTTTATTTGGAATCAGAATCAGAATCATTTTATTTAGCATAAAAACATTTTACAATGCATGGGTAATAGTAAAAAAAAAGTAATAAATTATAAAAATTATAAAACTAATAAAGTCAAAAAAAAATGGATCTGTATCCTTAAATAATCTGTTTAGTTGTCATTTAAAAATATCGTTTTAAAACTACAAAAAAACTAATACGAGAAATGTAAAATGTTAAAAAATAAATAAAAATGTAACTTTGTTAAATGGCAGTGACGATACGTACGCCCCTGCTACAGTGTTCGGCCCTGCCTCAAACAGAGACAACAAGCGAACGCCTCGCATCGTCTGTGCTTGTCGTGGCCCATTTACTTAATAATCGGACTCTACCAATGGAATTGGAGTGTTTCAATGTTAGCGGATTACTGGTGGACGCTTTCTCGTCATACTAAAATTCTCAAATGGCGTGTCTATGCAATAAAATGGAACTAAAATACTGTCCTATTTTTTATTTGGAATCAGAATCAGAATCATTTTATTTACCATAAAAACATTTTACAATGCATGGGTAATAGTAAAAAAAAAAGTAATAAATTATAAAAATTATAAAACTAATAAAGTCAAAAAAAAATGGATCTGTATCCTTAAATAATCTGTTTAGTTGTCATTTAAAAATATCGTTTTAAAACTACAAAAAAACTAATACGAGAAATGTAAAATGTTAAAAAATAAATAAAAATGTAACTTTGTTAAATGGCAGTGACGATACGTACGCCCCTGCTACAGTGTTCGGCCCTGCCTCAAACAGAGACAACAAGCGAACGTCGCGCATCGTCCGTGCTTGTCGTGGCCCATTTACTTAATAATCGGACTCTACCAATGGAATTGGAGTGTTTCAATGTTAGCGGATTACTGGTGGACGCTTTCTCGAGAGGAACCATAGGCTGTGTGTAAAAGAAAGTTAAAAAGATATAAGGAAAATGACTAGTTTGATTTTTCGATATTTTAATTAGCTATAAGTTAATTAGGTTTAATATTACACTAATCATTAACTATAGTAGTTCTTATAATATTTAGAGATATGGTAGTTTATGAAAACCCGAATTATTGATTAAAAACAATGTCATACTAAAATTCTCAAATGACGTGTCTATGCAATAAAATGGAACTAAAATACTGTCCTATTTTTTATTTGGAATCAGAATCAGAATCATTTTATTTACCATAAAAACATTTTACAATGCATGGGTAATAGTAAAAAAAAAGTAATAAATTATAAAAATTATAAAACTAATAAAGTAAAAAAAAAATGGATCTGTATCCTTAAATAATCTGTTTAGTTGTCATTTAAAAATATCGTTTTAAAACTACAAAAAAACTAATACGAGAAATGTAAAATGTTAAAAAATAAATAAAAATGTAACTTTGAGATAAAAATTTTAAGTTTAAAATATTACAGACACATAGGTAACAAAAATTAAATAAAACAATATTTAAAAAAAAACAAAATAAAATTGGGATACACAACAATAATTTTAATAAAAAAAAAGTAATAATAATATTAATAAAATACATGTAAAAATATTACAACACCTTTACGACCTAAGAAAATTTTTCAACAAACAATCATAAACAATCGAAAAACTATTTTTACCTACGACCATTAAAAAAAATCAAAATTGTTGTTCAGTGCAATCAAAGGTTTAACCAAGGACCTTAAAGGCTGCTGTGCGAATTAAAATAAGTTGCAAGACACTGGCTAGGCTAAAAATCAAATAAATTAAATCCAATAAGTTGACATGTCGCTACTGCACATCTTCATAATAACTATACCCACGAAACAAAGGTTCAATAAAAGATCCCAAATGTCCCTAATGTTCCGAAGTTAGTAGACAGAGATACCAACTCGACTGTAAAACAGGGTAACGATTTTTCGTGCAGCGAACTTATTAATTTAAATTTATTTTACATTTCTCGAAGTAGGTACAAGCTGCTGACATAATTTTTAATAAATTTCCAACAAACAAACAAAAAGAAATTATCTCTCCATCAAGCGGTGGCTTCAAGGCTCAAAAAAGGGTAGAACGGATTAGGTTCGCGTGTCTCAAATTAGCAGGAAACTAGGAGAAGGAAATGTGGCAAAAAACGACCAAAACTGAGACTCTGCTCCGTACCAGCACCCGTCAGCCCGCTAAAAAATCATCGCTTGTTTAGATTTTCGTATACAGGACGGTCCAAATATTACAATTAATAAATAGACAATCCTTTATAACGTATTCTTTAAAATAACTTTATATCAAAAAAAAGCTTTTCAAATACAAGGTTGTATACAATATAAACTGCACTAAAAAGTAGAAAATAATTTTTAGCATTCTAATATTATAATAATAAAAGCGATTGACGTATTATAGGAAGTTTGGCCTTGTTGACTCAATAAATTTAGGTTATTGATTATAAGATGGCTGTTCGCAAGAATCTGAATTTACTATAAAGCATAGAAATGCAAAGCTCAGTAAGTATTTGAAAAAGTTTTTTATATATAAAATTATTTTTTAAATCGTCCATTTTGAATCCGCCATAATAAAATGTTCAAATCTGATCAAAAATTCATAATCCCCTTCCCTAAAGTCCCCCCCTGTATGCCAATTTTGATTGAAATCGAACAAACTACATATTTTTCCCCCTCCACTTCCCTCGTTAGGGGGTGGTGGGTACCTGATGACGCCATATTATTGTATTTAAAAAGAAAGGTTCGCGGCATATCGGACACACATTTTGCTTTTCAATTCATTACGACCAAGCCTCCAACATCTAATGGATAGTCCAGAAACCTACAGGCCTGTTTCATTCTTGTTAGGAATCATCAGGGTAACATAGGACTGTACTTGGCGTATGAAGCATAACATAAACATCCACACCCAGCGAATTTATGCAGCGCGCCGCCGCCTATCGGTGTAAAGCGAAAAGCAAGACGTTAAAGGATGCAAATATCAATAAAAATGAAATTTGCAAGCAGGACAAAGAAAAAGAAACCTGAGAAACGGTACCGGTTACTGAAAGAAGACCGTTCAAAATACAACGTTCGCAGCAACTCCACCCCCAATTGGAGTTTATACTACGTCGCCTTATATTAAGGCTCATCCACAATCACTCCGGAGGAGGTTGTTGCGCAAAACAAAACCAAGTAAATTTATTTTTGGCTTTGTTTTGCGCAACAAGCCAAGATTGTTGCTGAGCCTTAATATAAGGCGACGTAGTATAAACTCCAATTGGGGGTGGAGTTGCTGCGAACGTTGTATTTTGAACGGTCTTCTTTCAGTAACCGGTACCGTTTCTCAGGTTTCTTTGTCCTGCTTGCAAATTTCATTCTTATTGATACTTGCAATATACTTGTGTTTAACGTTTTGCTTTTCGCTTTATTCCGATAGGCGGCGCGCTGCATAAATTCGCTGGGTGTGGATGTTTATGTTATGCTTCATACACCAAGTACAGTCCTATGTTACCCTGTGGATTCCTAACAAGGATGAAACAGGCCTGTAGGTTTCTGGACTATCCATTAGATCTTGGAGTCTTGGTCGTAATGAATTGAAAAGCAAAATGTGTGTCCGATATGCCACGAACCTTTCTTTTTATTTATTTTTCACGGACAACAAATTCATTTTTTTTAAAATTATTGTATCGTCACCGGAACTATAAGTCAGTTAAAATTGTTTATCAAAACATGACCAAAAATAATCCATATTAAATCCGCCATATTGAGTTTTAAAAATCTGATCAAAAATTCGTATTGCTTGTTCTTAAAAACACCTGTATAGGAATTTTGGTTAAATTAGGATTACGATCAGTGAAAACTAAAACCACAGGCTGGCGATTCTGGAAACGAGAGGACGACTATTTCATGAAAAGTGAATGACTTAAAATTCAAAATTCTGTAATTTGGGACCACCAAAAAATTATCATATCCGTCCATTCAGGCCTATACAGGCAAACGACAAAAAGCATTTGCATAAGCGATACATAGGGACTTATCGGTACCTAAAGTTAACATAGCCTCAATTTAATGAATGATTTTTGACAGTTCCGCATGAAGGTTAAACAACTACTACACGAAATAACTGGAAAAGAAATTTAATTATATCAACTTTATAGGTGGCACGATATGATCATGTTTAGATAAAAAAGAATAAACAATAAATTATCTTAATGCAGCAAGGTGGGAGAAAAGGGGAGGTGTAAGTGTTATAAAGTTTTACAAGTGGTAGATGGGGAATTTAGACAAAAAATGTTAGGATTTTTTCCAGTAATTTCAAAGTGGTGGGTAAAGTGTCTAAAGATATGTAGTAGTTGCGTGCTGAACTGTCAAAAATAGTGCCGACTTTATTAAAGTCAGGCAATGCCGACTTTACACTATAACATTTATTTTTCAAATATCTTTTATAAAAGATATTTGATGAAATATTTTACAGTGTAATATACCATATTTTATAAAATATTTCTTTTATTTTATAAAATATGGTATATTATAAAATATTTTTTTACAAAAGATCTTTGAGAAATAAATTTTATAGTGTAATACCGTTCTAATAGCCCTGTAGAGTGGAACTGTAAGCGGATCCTGCATAAATTAAAGCGATCATTGAATTTAGAATCGTATCGCAGTTGAAATATAATTGAATTTGAATCCCTCTCTTTCACGTTTCGTCCCCCCACCCCTCTCCAAGGCGATTTTCTTCAACCGTTTGTGGATTTTCATAAATTAGAGATATAAAGCATTGATTGACATTGATAACACATTGATTGGTCAGAAACTTTTAGCACGTTCGAAAAGAGCAGATATATGCTAATTTAAGGTGTTTCTAAACGCAATAGGTGCTGAGATGCGATACGTGTGCCGTAACGATACGTGATACCTAACGCATATCAACACCTATTGCGTTCAAGAACACCTTAGATTAGCATATATCTGCTCTTTTCGAACGTGGTACAAGTTTCTGACCAATTAATGTGCTTGGTTCTCACTAGATGCGGATACGTATACTGCGATGAGTTACAAATAGCTTTATGTCGCTATTGTCTGTCTTTTTTAGGTCAAAGTCTCACTGTTACATATAATATCTGGAATTTCTTTTTTGTTTCCAGTAAGGAGGGAGACCTAATTTTTTTCGTTATTTATGCCTATTCAATGCGAGTAGTTATTATTATTATTATTTTGATAGCCCTAGATTGTGATATGTTTCTTTTTGGCGCATGGAATTAGTAATGGAATTTGGTGGTGAAATTGGCATTGAAATTTGGGAATTTGGTTCGATATAAAGTGTTGACCAGCTAGAAACATTTTTAAAACGAAAGTGGGGACATTCCAAAAATACTGTTAAGCTTTAAAATTATCGTCGTGGGATACCACTAGAACTTTCAAATTACCGATAATTTGTCTCAATGCCTTTTTCTATAATTTCACGATTCCGCAGAATTTGAGGATCGAGGAACATGTGGTGCAAAGTTGGACACCTCTTATATAAGTTTAACATATGGGGGAAATATTGTGTAATTTTCATCACTTGACGTAGTGAAAAAAAATTATTGGTGTAATTTTCCACAATGACACAAGAGCGGAATAATCATTACAATAATAACCAAACTATTTTTTGTTCTGAAAGTTGCTGGAAGAATCACAACATATTAACCATAACCAAACAGTCGATTCACGGAAATCTTCTGGTCGTACTTTTTAAGGTTATCAAACTTTGTCCATCTTGTATGAGAACATGGTAGTAAAAATAGCTCTTCGTTTGCGAGAAACTTAGATAACGAGACAAATAGAGTCTAATTTCGCGGGCCAGGCTGTTAATCGCGCCCTTTTAAATACAATTTGGACTGTTTCAGGTCGGCGTGTAATTAGAAAACGGTTTTTGGGTAAAGATTTACGTGCCACGCGGACTTGCCAAACTATATGCTCTGTTTTGCATTTTCGGCTAGTATGGCACTGGCGAGAAATTAACCCGAAATATATTACGAAACACATAAACATTATCCAGGGTGTTTATTCAGATGTCAGACATACTTATATTATATTTTTATTTACCCTTTCAGTCCTGGTTTCCATTACAATTGATTGATTGATTCGTTTGTGAGTGTGCCAGTATGGCACTGTCTACTTCGACCACTATTGGGTCTATTGTGGCTCACTTTTAACATTTTTTGTTGCTACAGAGTATTCAGCCCCTTAAAGAGGCTAGCAACTTGCTTTGGTGAAGCATCATTTAGATCCAGTCCGTCGATCTGTGGTTTACCGAAGATACGTTGACGCTGACGTGAAATGGCCGGACATTCACACAGCACATGTCTAGCCGTCTCACCATACTCCATACAGAGCCTAAATTCGGTGTCCTCACTTAGACCCATTCTGTGTAATCGTACTTTCAAACTTCAGTGTCCGGTGTATAGATCAGCCATTGTCCAGATGTCCTGCCTGGTGAGCTCAATGAGTTTCCCGGCCCTCTTTCTGCAGGGTTCTGTAATGAACTCTTTGAAATGTGCCAGTCCAGAGGTGGAATTTGTTTTCCATCCAGCCTGAGAGAGCAGTGTTGATTGTATTGTATGCTATTCCAAGGGCTAATTCGGAGCCAATAAAGACGGCAGAGACCGCTTCACGCGCCAGCTGGTCGGCAGTCTCATTTCCGCGATGCCCAGAATGTTCCGGAATCCATACCAGCGACACAGTGTTTATACGCCCTATGGTGTTCAGTGTGTCCTGGCAGCTCCTAACGGTTCTCGATGAGCACCTATAGGATTCAAGAGCCTTGAGGGCCGCTTGACTGTCGGAGAGTATCTTTATTGATCTGTTGAGCCAGTTATGATCTATCATCCAACGTGCGCCCATTTCAGTGGCGAAGAGTTTCGCCTGGAAAATTGTAGCCATTCGTCCAAGACTATGTATAACCCAGATATTTTCCCGGCTGCAATAAGCCAACCCAACCCAACGCCTGAAGGCATTTTGGATCCGTCAGTGTACCAGCAGCTATCGTCACTTGAGAAACTTATTCTGTTTGTCGGCCAGTCCTCCCTATCTGAGAGAATAGTGTTGTATAGCTTTCTGCTGTTTACTGTTGCGGGCATTAGATCCGGTAGCAGCCCTAGAATGCAATGGCTCTCAATTGCCCGCGTTAAAGGGTTTGGTACTACTTGACTTGCCTTGTCACCCCATTGGTTAGCTATGATTCTGTGGGTTGCCTTCATAGCTTCTTTCCCCAAGACAAGGTGTAGAGTAGGAATGTTTAGGAGGCATTCAAGCGCTGCTGATGGTGTGGTGCTCATAGAACTATATATCACCATACTTACTTGACGTTGGATGCTTGTAAGTTTGGCACGAGCCAGCGTTTGCCCGCCCTTCGTCCAAGGTTTTATTGACCTCTCCATTAATAAAATCGTTAGCTATTTTATGTTAATTTAACTTATTTGTCCAATCAGAACTGGCAAAATTTTGATGTCCATTGTAAAGGACCTTGGGTTCGACCTTGGGCCTTACTTGATATAATTTTTTTGGGTTTTTTAATGTTGAATATCCAAGAGATGCGGAAGCTATGCAGTCGTACGCAGAAATTGTTCCTTGGGGGGGGGGGGAGGGGAAGCTTAAGTAATAGAATAGTCTCAGTTTACCATTTTATTGGTAAATTTTGGAGAAAATATGATTAGGAGTCGATTTTTAGCAGCTCTAAGAGGAGGTAGCTTGAACCACTAATCCCCCCTTCATACGCCGGTGGATTATGGTAGCATGTAATGTAAAGATTATGACTCTTAAATGTCTTCAACCTTTTGGAGAGGTTTTACATGTGGACGAAAGCAGAGACAATAAAATCTTGTTGAAACACGATGAAGTTTTTCTAAAACAGGTTAGTTTCGAACAATAAACTAGACTTATCGTCATCCAGCTAGTAAAAAGTTTCCTAGAATTGAAGAAAAAGTAAATTGTCATTTAAGAGACAATCAATTTTAAGTCTGGCCTCGGCCCGATATCGGTAAACTATTCAAGTCCGACATTGGTTTCCTAAAGCGGTACAACGTCGGCGATTGACGAAAGTTCGTCGGTGGTAGCTTAAAGCGACCCGACAATGGCAAACCACAAAGGTCCGATAAGGCCCCACATCGGCCTCTTAAAGCGGTCCGAAGTCGGTGATTGACGAAGGTCCGTCGGTGGTTGCTTGACACGATGACTTGACTGGCAAACTACAAAGTTTCGATAATGCGGGTGCTTAACCAGTCGGGGTGGTTTAAGTGGCGGAAGAGGTGATTTTTGTAGAAAAGTAGCACCATCTTGTAAAGTCCGGATTCTAGTTTTGAAATATCTTTGCTCAGTATATATATAATATTATCTTCCATTGTACAGGGAACATAGTGACATTAGCGCCATCTCTACATACTAGAAAAAACTATTAAGCAATATAAAATTTTTATTGTGACGTACAATCGTGTGTTGCCGGTTATCGACCAATCGAACAAAAATCTGATCAGGCCATCGTCCATCCTAAAGCAGATGGAGTGCGTTTTGGCATAAAGTTGACTATAGTAAATTGGACCATCGTCAGTTGCGGATTTTCAACCAATCAAACAAAGTTCCAATCGGTCGATCGTCAACCCTAAAGCGGATAAGGTTTGCGTCGGCATAATGTCGACTACAGTAAATCGGGTCATCGTCAGTTGCCGATTGTCGTCTGATTAAACAAAGTTCCAATCGAACCGTCATCGAACCTAAAGCAGATAAGGTTCGCGTCAGCATAAAGTCGACTACAGTAAATCGGAACATCGTCAGTTGCCGATTTTCGACCGATTAAACAAAGTTCCAATCGGACCATCGTCGGTCCTAAAGTGGTGTCGTAATAAAGTCGACTGTAGTAATGTGGACCTCCGTCAACTAAAAATCGCAATCTGTCCAACATCGGGCCAGTGTTTAGTGCCAACGACTGAGAATGTCCATTACAACGGACCAATTTTTTTACCTAGATATAAGGAAAGACTTAAAGCCAATAAAAATACGTTTTTCTTTTTTATTGAGGGGTATTATTTACAAAGATATCAAAAAGCATTTTTTGTTTTTAAGATATAAAATTTAGGAGTGAAAAGGTTAAGCAACTTGAAGAATGTCATTTCTTGTTTTGGCTTTACAACCCTGGTCGATTCTCAAATAATGTTTAAAATTAAAAGAAGATATATATATATATATATATATATATATTTGGTGCCATATTTCGGTCTGATTAGTCCAGTACTTCTTAAGATTTTGCAAGGTCTTGGAATAGGTATGTTTATTTTTGAACCGGTTGAATAAGTCAAAAATAAAAAAGATCCATCATAACCAGTATATTACTCACTTTCAGGTACTTTCCTGTTGCAGGCAATCTCAGCAGGGCACTTGACTGTGTCAACCATGATTTGTTTTGACAAAACTATACTACATAACATAAGTCTGCAGTTAATTCATTTCTCTGTCGTAGAGAACTGTGTGGAAGTGATAACCATATCACACTAAGTAAAAAATGCAAAAAAAATGATGCAAGGACTTTAACAAAAGTATAAGGGTCCCACAGCCATTTCCAAACCCCATCGAAACCCAAATCCAAACTGAAAATTAAAAAAAAAAAACTATAATTTTTGTCATCATCGAAAAATGAAACAACCAACGCCTTCTTTATATGGTGGACCAACAAGGCCATCATGTTCTATTGTTCTAAATTTTTTATGTTTGTTTACCTAAGTGTTATCAAAAAAAAAAAATGGCAACTTAATCTAAACTTGTGAACAATAAAATTTCAAAACTTTACTATACCACTCGAATCATAATAATATTTTGCTGTGCGAACAAAATGAAAATTATTTTCTCTTTCTAAGGGATAAAAAATGATTTTGTAATTTTGAGGACAGTGATATATTTCTTATACTAGAGATGATAAAGAGAAATATAAAAAAGAGAAAATGTCAGGTCAATACCGTAGCATCGGTCATATTTTTTTTGTAAAAAAATATCCTAGGTTTATTTTTCCTGATAGTTATCAAAACCAAGCGTTTCATAAACATTAGTTTTAGTTTGTATTATAGTAACTATATACAACAAAACCAAAATCAAATCTGTCTTTCTTTTCAAGTAATTTACGGACAGCTCTTATAAGCGGACAAAACTGATACCCGGGCAATATTTTTGGAACCACATTAACAATCTTCTTCTTTAAGTGCCTTCGAACGTAGGCTATCATCAGCACGATCTGTACCCTGTCCACTGCTTTTCGGAAAAGTGTCGTAGTACCAACACCATACCATTGCCTAAGATTTTTAAGCCATGATATGTAATTTCTCAAAATATTGCCAAAATATTCAAGTTTTCGTTTTTTTATGGTAAATAAAACTTCAAGATCTTCATTTTTTCTAAACAAACCATCCACATTAGTTACTCTGTCCATCCAAGATATCCTCAGTATTCTACGATAACACCACATCTCGAATGCCTCTAACTTTTTGCACATGGCTTCAGTCAGTGTTCATGCTTCCATGCCTTTTTTGTTTGTTTTTGATTTTTGTGCTTTCTACCGAAGATTCTGCACGTTCTTTTTTTATATAATAATTTTTTATAATACCATTTTATATTTGTTTTTGTCATTTATTAGTAAGTAATTACTTATAGTACAGTTTTATCTTTTTTGTCATATATTAAATGTAATACCTGTACAATTCCTAGTCCTTTTATCATTATTGTGTCTTTTTTTTTGTAGTATAGATACCTTTTTTAGCAAATAAATTTTAAGCAAAACCTTTCCATTCCATTCCATACGTTAAAATACATTTACATAGTTGCCCAATTGAATTTTTTAAAGTAAGATGAATAATTTAAAAGTTGCATTCTTAAATGTAAAATCTTTGCCTGCTCACTTCGCAAGCGTTAAGAACGTTCTAGAAAATGAAAAATACGACATTTTTGGAATATCTGAAAGCTTTTTAACCAATAATATTCCAGACAACATATTAACCATCCCTAATTACTCACTCATCCGGAAAGATGTAGGGAGACGATGTTCCGGTTTGGCAATGTACGTGGATAAAAAAATTAACTTTGAAGTACTTGATACAGGTCATATTGAATGTCTAGAACAGCTCTGGATAAAAATAAAAGTCCTTAAGGAAACGTATGTTATAGGCGCATTATATAGATCACCAAAAGGCAACTTTAACGAATTTTTTCAGGTCAATACCGTAGCATCGGTCATATTTTTTTTGTAAAAAAATATCCTAGGTTTATTTTTCCTGATAGTTATCAAAACCAAGCGTTTCATAAACATTGGTTTTAGTTTGTATTATAGTAACTATATACAACAAAACCAAAATCAAATCTGTCTTTCTTTTCGAGTAATTTACGGACAGCTCTTATAAGCGGACAAAACTGATACCCGGGCAATATTTTTGGAACCACATTAACAATCTTCTTCTTTAAGTGCCTTCGAACGTAGGCTATCATCAGCACGATCTGTACCCTGTCCACTGCTTTTCGGAAAAGTGTCGTAGTACCAACACCATACCATTGCCTAAGATTTTTAAGCCATGATATGTAATTTCTCAAAATATTGCCAAAATATTCAAGTTTTCGTTTTTTTATGGTAAATAAAACTTCAAGATCTTCATTTTTTCTAAACAAACCATCCACATTAGTTACTCTGTCCATCCAAGATATCCTCAGTATTCTACGATAACACCACATCTCGAATGCCTCTAACTTTTTGCACATGGCTTCAGTCAGTGTTCATGCTTCCATGCCTTTTTTGTTTGTTTTTGATTTTTGTGCTTTCTACCGAAGATTCTGCACGTTCTTTTTTTATATAATAATTTTTTATAATACCATTTTATATTTGTTTTTGTCATTTATTAGTAAGTAATTACTTATAGTACAGTTTTATCTTTTTTGTCATATATTAAATGTAATACCTGTACAATTCCTAGTCCTTTTATCATCATTGTGTCTTTTTTTTTGTAGTATAGATACCTTTTTTAGCAAATAAATTTTAAGCAAAACCTTTCCATTCCATTCCATACGTTAAAATACATTTACATAGTTGCCCAATTGAATTTTTTAAAGTAAGATGAATAATTTAAAAGTTGCATTCTTAAATGTAAAATCTTTGCCTGCTCACTTCGCAAGCGTTAAGAACGTTCTAGAAAATGAAAAATACGACATTTTTGGAATATCTGAAAGCTTTTTAACCAATAATATTCCAGACAACATATTAACCATCCCTAATTACTCACTCATCCGGAAAGATGTAGGGAGACGATGTTCCGGTTTGGCAATGTACGTGGATAAAAAAATTAACTTTGAAGTACTTGATACAGGTCATATTGAATGTCTAGAACAGCTCTGGATAAAAATAAAAGTCCTTAAGGAAACGTATGTTATAGGCGCATTATACAGATCACCAAAAGGCAACTTTAACGAATTTTTTAACAACTTTGAATCACTACTCGAAAAATTCTCGGGATATCAGGTAATTTGTGGAGGTGACATTAACATAGACCTGTTCAGACAAACAAATTATACAGATAAATACAATGAATTAACTGACATATTTAACTTAAAACAAATAATCACAGAACCAACAAGGGTTACCTCGAAATCAAGCACACTTATTGACCATATCCTAATACCCAAAGATCAGGATAAGTTTGGCAGCGCTGTAAAAGATTGTGCATTCATTGCGGATCACTCGCTTGTACAATGTACGTTACCATATAATATAACAAAAAATGACTCAGAAAAAGTAACATTTAGAGACTACAAAAACTTGGATAAGGAACTGCTGCAACAATTCCTAGACCAGGCACCCTTTGAAAACATTATTCATATACGGAACGTTGATGAAAAGGTCTCTTGTTTTAATAAACTTATTTTAAATATTTTTGATGTTCTGGCTCCAGAAAAAACAAAAAAACAATCAAATAAAAATCCTGGATGGCTTACGCCCACGATAAAAGAGATGATCAAGCTTAAAAATAGAACGTTTCAGAAGTGCAAGACTAGAAATACTGAGCAAAACTGGAATTACTATAAACAGCTTCGTAACCAAGTCAACATTGCTATATCCAATGAAAAAAAGAGCTTTTTTGAACAAATTATAAGAACAAACAAAAACCAAAAATATTTGTGGAACAAACTGAAAGAATACGACATCTATCCTAAGAAAAAGACAAGTGACATACCACATAATTTAAAAAAACCTAGCGATATAAACAACTACTTTCTACAGGCTTCTCTATCGAATTCAACCGTAGACACTAACCAAATAAACTTTTACAAAAATAATCTTAAAACTAATTTCCAACATACCTTTGAATTTCACACTGTAGCAGAGTCCAAAGTCAAAGAACACCTTTTATCCATTAAATCTTTATCTACGGGCGTGGATTCAATAAACCTAAACATGCTCCTGTTAAGCTGCAATCGAATCCTACCTTTCATAACCAACATCGTTAACTCATGTATTATTGAAGGATTCTTTCCTAGCGCTTGGAAAGTGACTAGGGTAATACCACTACCAAAAATAACACAACCTAAAAGCTTTAATGATCTACGCCCCATCAGCATCTTACCAGTCATGTCCAAAATTCTTGAAAAAATTATGAACGAGCAAATAAAACAACACCTAGATCAATATGAAATAATTCCACCAGATCAGTCAGGATTCCGTTCAAACCACAGTTGCACAACAGCACTACTAAATATCACAGACGATATAATTCAAGCGTCAGACAGTGGAAAAACTACGGCTTTGATTCTGCTAGACTACTCAAAAGCATTCGACAGATTAAACCACGAACTGCTCTTTGCCGTTCTACATTTTGCGGGCTTTTCGAACAAAGCAATAGAGTTAATGAAAAGTCAATTACAAGGAAGGTCGCAATTTGTTGAGACGTCTGAGGGGAGATCTGGTTGTGCCAAAATTAGCAGCGGAGTACCACAAGGCTCGATATTATCTCCCATTCTCTTCAATATATATACTGCGGAGTTGACTAACTGTCTGGAAAAATGCTCATCAGCAAGATATTGTGATGATACACAAATCAAAAAATCATTTAGAAACGAAAATCAAAGAGTGGCAGAAACGGAAATAAATGAAGACCTACATAGACTAATGAAAGCGTCAAAAGCCCACAACCTAATGATTAATCCAACAAAATCAAAGGTAATAGTATTTGGAAAGAAAGTTAAAGATCCCATTCAAATTAAAATAAATAATGAAATAATTAGTACAACAAATGACGCAAAAAATTTAGGATTACACTTCGATGATAAACTAAGATTCAAACCGCACATAAAAAAATGTCTCCAACGAGCCTACTATAGTCTGAAGATGCTATACCCCAGCAGACATACCTTACCCAGGAGCCTTAAAATAAAACTAACAGACACGCTTGTCCTAAGTCACTTCAACTATTGTGACACTGTGTACGGTCCCTGTCTGGACGCAGTGGATACAGAACGTATTCAAAAAGTACAAAAGTCTTGCCTAAGATATATCTATGGAATACGCAAATTCGAAAGAATCTCACATAAATTAAAGGAAGCCAAATGGTTGTCAATGAAACAGAGAAGAAATCTTCATTCATTATGTTTATTTCACAACATTATTAAATCAAAAAAGCCAACATATTTATATAAAAAAATTAAATTTCGATCTAACAAATACTCTCTCGGCTATAGACTGCAAACGTACATTGTCACGCCTCAACATCGTACAACACTCTTTGAAAGATGTTTTAGCTACAACATATGTAAGTTATACAACTCGATTCTAAAAAAGCCAAAATCTCTGAATCTCTCACAATTCAAGAAATTCTTAAAGACAGAACTCCTTAACTCTACAAATTGATATTTTTTGTTTTTTTTTTCTTGTATTTTTTTGTTCTTAATTCAGTAAAAAATCTGTATGGACTCGAACCAATCAAAACTAATAAAAAAAAATCCTCGGAAAAAAAGCTCTTAACTCGTCAAATTTATTATTTTTTTTTTAAATTTTAGTATACTTTTTCGACTTAATTCTATCAAAAATCTGTAGGGACCATATTTTATATAATTCTTATAGATGTTATGTTATTATAGCTGTGTATTTTTTTTAAATTTTGTTATTGTTTTTTCTTTAATATTTTTTATTTATATAATTGAATACTAAATTTATAGGTAAAATACCTAAAAGGGGTTGAACTTGGATCAATTACCAAATTGTTTTCAACTCCTTTTTGCATTCACATATTTTAGTAATAGAAGATCATTGTACCTTTTTTTTATGCAAATAAATTTAAATTTATTTATTTATTATTTATTATATAATATAAGATGCTTATAACATAACACCGTAGCACACGAATTCACTGATTTCATTTTGATAAAACATGATCTGCTCTATTCAATAGTGGTACGAACTTCTTGCATGTCGTCCTAGTTCTCATTGAGGAGACAACCCAAGTATTTGTATGAATCCACGCGTTCTACTTGCTGCCCATTTACTTCTAACATGCCTCTGATGTTCTTTTCCTTAGATGTGACCATCCATTTTGTTTTCCCAACATTTAAGTTAAGCCCGAATTAGGAACTTTATGCAGCAATTTGATTCAATAACTCTTGCAGGCCTTTCAGCGTGTCTGCTATTATGACAGTGTCGTGCGCATATCGTAGGTTGTTGATTTTTATGCCGTTTATGGTCAGACCGTCTTCGCGGTTATAAAGTGCATTGTCTATTATTTTGTTACTATAGATATTAAACAACAGCGGAGACAATATAAAACCTTGGCGCACACCTCTTCTTATTTGGACCTCTTCGGACAGTTGGCCATCAACCTTTATTTGAGCAGAATATATTTCAGTATAGATTAGCGATTATCTTAAGATCTCGGTCATGTAGACCAACTTCTTTTGGCGATTCTACGAGTTTTTCGTGTTGGACATTAACAATGCCTATATAAAATACCCTTTTATAAACGGACAGCTCTCATAAGCCTACAAAAAAGTTTGAACGGTCGATGTCCGCTCATAGGGCTTTCACTGTAGTTAAAAAAAGCAGACTCGCACTTTAATATATTTATACACAGACGCAGTTCTAGAGCGAAATTAATATTGTATCAAGATTATAAGCAATTACTTCGTCTAAACATTCCAAACAAGAAATCAAAATAGCACCGAAAGCGAAAATTTTGATAAAATTAATATGTTATTATTTTCAAATAATATAAAAAATTATAATTTTAAAAGTAAACTCAAATAATTTGGGCCCTTGGTACTACAGATCTATCATATACGCTTTTAAAATTACGAACCTGAGAAGTGGCGTGCCTCGCTTCAGATTCAATATGGCGGTGTCATCAGTCATGGTTAACTGCTGAATGTGTGCCTGCCGTCATCTTTAAATAATGGCGTTTACATCCCTCTGTCTTAGTATGAATTTTTGATATTGTTTCATATATGCATTAGAGGCGTGGAGAAGCGGTGCTTTAGCTTTATGTAAATTTAAATAAATACCCACTAAAAAAGATGATTTATTGTAATGCTTTCGTGCCTCTTTTATGAACAGACAAAGGTCTTCCAGTGATGAAACGAAAACAACATAAACCGCTTTCTTAAATCGATTTCGTTCTTAAAACGGTTTTAGTGGCGTTTATACGACCAAATTTTAAAACCATCCGTATCTAAAAGCGTTTTAAGAATCCCATATAGTCAAAAGTAAATGAGATACTATAACGGCTATGCTCTTGCATTTTCCGAAAAAAATAGTCGTAGCCCATAACTCTCCCAATCAAGTTAGCCTGGAAAACATGCAGAGTCAAAAACTCCTCTGGGCGCGAGTATACAGCGTTAGGCATGCTCAGTAGATTTTTTGTCTTTGGCCTTGCCCAGGGTCAATCCTGATTTTTGCACTATTTTCTTTATTTATTTTTGTTTTTCTTTTTCCTTCTCTTTGTTATTATAGTATCATTTATATTTATTAGCACAAGGTCAACTGGTATATTTGCAATGCTACTGAGAAAGTGTATAAAGGTGGCCAAGTCCATTTTTCCAAAGTGTTTGATATAATAAACCATATAAGTTCTCTTCTTATCGACAAATAATACAAGCGTTAGCAGTAAAAATTATGATGGATAGGTAATCCTCGCCATTTTTTGACAAGATGTGCATTGTCTCATCCTCAATACGAAATGGAGAATCCTGTACCTCAAAATTGTGGAGAAGGTCTAGGCACACCAATCCAAAGGTGAGCAATTTTAAAGGTCACATGATGGATAGGGTAACCCCCACCATTTTCACATATATGATGTATTAGTACCATCAGACCAAAAATCAGCTGGTGTGCCGGACCACATTCATGGATAAGGGTTTGGCACACCTCTCTAAAAGTGGGCATTTTTGAGTTGATTTTTGGTCTGGGGGTACTACTACATCATATATGTGAAAATGGTGGGGGTTACCCTACCGTCTCTAAAATTGCCCACCGGATTGGTGTGTCGAGCCCTTATCCAAAATTTATGCCTTGAACTCTTGCTCTAAAAGCTTTTGTAGTAGTTTTAGCTCTAAAAATAAGTTAATTTAACATGTTTTTACATATATGTTCATTATAAAATCAAAATCTACCTATCAATTTCTCCTCTGGGTGGCGCTGGGAACCTATAAAAAAGCTGAATTTATAAAAACCGAAACACAATTAAAAAGAAAATAAAACGTCCGAAACGAAATATGATCAAAGTAAAACACCCAGGATATAATGGATACGAATATAATTTTATAGAATTTTAATTTACTAAAAGACACGAACATAATTAAACCGAATATAATTTTCCCGAACCCTAAAATATCAGAATTACAAAAGTATCGAAAATAATTTGCTCATAAGGAAAAACACCCGAATCACTAATTGATAGAAAATAATATGCCCGATCCGTAAATGAGCAGAACCACAATCCATCCGAATCACCATTGGGCATGCGTCAAATTTTAATCTCTAGGGCCTGGATTGGGGCGTTGACAAGTTTCTCTATTTCGAAGATGGCAAGGGGATTTTTTTATTAAACGATTTTATTTAAAAAGGGATTTAGCGAGGGTGAATAAATAACAAAATCAATGAATAGCGAGCTTTCCCTCAAAAAAGGTAATGGTACGGTATTAGGAATTAGGAGATGAAATGATGATGAAAAAATGTGACACAAAAAGGTAATGGTAACCGTAGATCCAACCCTGCTCTCTCTCAGGCTGGATGGAATTGCCGGGACTGGCACATTCCAAAGAGTTCATTATATCACAAGGCAGGACATCTGGACAATGGTTGATCTATACACCGGACACTACAGGCTGAAAGTACCATTACACAGAATGGGTCTAGGTGAGGACACCGAATGTAGACTCTGTATGGAGTGTGATGAGACGACCAGACATGTGCTGTGTGAATGTGGGGCCATTGCACGTCAGCGTCAAAGTATCTTCGATAAACCACAGATCAACAGACTGGATCTGAATGATGCTTCACCAAAGCAAGTTGCGAGTCTCTTTAAGGTCCTGGATATTATGTAGCAACAAAAAATATTAAAAGTGAGCCCCAATAGACCCAATAGTGGTCGCAGTGGACAGTGCCATACTGGCACACTCACAAAGGAATCAATCAATCAACCGTAGATCCGGATTTCGCACTTGTGGTGCTCATCAGTACGGTACCGGTGCTAGGAATTAGGAGATGAAATGATGATGAAAAAATGTGACACAGGATTCATGTAAAAGACAACCATCTGTCAACTTGCAAAATCGGCAGATGTACCTTCAATTTGAACGAAAATTAAGCATCTCTACGGAGACAGATATCTTGACAGATATCCTAAGCTCTGGAGTTGATAAATCTAAAACGGGATTTAGCGAGGCTGAATAAATAACAAAATCAATGAATAGCGAGCTTTCCCTCAAAAAATGTAATGGTAACCGTAGATCCGGATTTCGCACTTGTGGTGCTCATCAGTACAAACCAAATTTGGCAGAAACTTAATTTTTCAGAATTTAAAAGAAAAGGAAATAATTGGTCCGAAAAAAATCGTCTCGAAAATGAAATGACGGGAAAACTAAATCGCTAAAAAATATATGCATAGAATTAAATTTAAGGCTATAAGTTTCTCCCCAGATTTTAATTAAAAAAGAGTACAACTGGCAACGCGTAGTTCTTTAATTTTTTAATATTTTGCCATATTGCACAGGTAAAACTAAACATTAGAATTAGCTGAAATTTTGCAGTGATGGTCATTTCTAGATGCTTAACAAAATTATCTTCTTCAATCTTATATCTTCTCAATTTTTTCTTCAAAATAAAAGCTCTGGTGCTGTCATCTATCCCAAAAACCTCAAAATAATTGCGGTTTAGAACAAACCTGATTTATAAAAAAAATTTAAAAATATTACAATTTTTATATTTTCTTGCTTTAGCGAAAATAAAAACTAAGTTTCCTTTTTTCTAAAAGCCTGTGCACTCCGGAAAAGAAAACCGATCAATCAATCACACTTCATTGAATTTGGGAGACACACGCAGTTCAAGTGTTGGCCGATAAATCGCAGAGTTTATACGATTCCATAGTAACTGCAGGTGTTTTGTCAACAAAACTTTAAATGGGTGTGGGATAGAAGAGTATTTTTACGTTTTCTGACAGAAAACCATTCGAGGTTATGTTTATCTTTCAAAAATGGGTTTTCAAAAACATATCGGGCCGCAGTGGGACAGAAGAGTAGTTTTACGTTTTCTGACATAAAACCATTCGAGGTTATGTTTATCTTTCAAAAATGGATTTTCAAAAACATTGTTCTAAAACAAATAGGAAAGCTCTCCACGTGTGCGGTCGCCTGCCGAAAAAGGCCTAGCGCTGCGCGGGCATTACCCCGAGTCTATCAAAGAACCAAGAGAACTTTACTGGCTCGCTGGGATTACTAGGAATTCGCATAGAAACATTCGGCACCCATAACCCCACATAATTTTGTTTTTATTGTGATTCAACCATTTGTTTTAATTTAAATTATTGCGGCATAGTTATGTGCAAGTCTACTAGTGACATCTTGGAGTGCAAAGAATAGATTTTAGATCCCAACCTCCGTTTCAAAGTCACACGGATACATGAGTACTAACAAAACAGGTCAGTAAAGTTCCATTTAGAGACTCTTGCTAGTCGTTGACGATCCTGTTTAAAATAGAATACGATTATTACGTCTAGCGCAAGTAGCCTATTTTTAAATCTGCATGCTTTTAAGTTAACCTGTTGTCGGTGTCAGCCAGCAGCAGGAGTGTTTTCAATTCAATTATACATAAATGGACCTGTAAATGCAACCTTAAACATTACACCCAGTTACTTTAATACGTAGTTGGGTAGATCCAAAGACGTTTATAAGTTATACCTTTATGGGTAGATCAATTATTGAAATGCCATTATACCATTTATAAACTTTTTAGCGCTTACCACACACACTTTACGAAAAAAGCGAAAGTAAAAAATACTTGCCTATGTGCTTTAGCGGCGCAGAACGCGAAAAATCAATATAAGTAACCTAACCCCAAATTTTTGATCCGGTACTAAAAAATCTCTAGTGTCCCACTGTGGATGAATATAAATAAGTCTCCGCGTTGCCATGGAAAACAAATTTAATGACAGGTCGACATAGTGTAATTGATTTCCCGTACAGTGTTGCTAAAAACAATTCCCACAGATTGTAACTACGACCTTAAACTAATCCGTAGAAACACAAAATGTCAGAAAACATTTTTAGCAAAAATAATTTAATAAAAACATACTAGTGCCGAACCACAAAATTCAAGAACCCCAATATGTCCGAAAATGATTTGAACCGATAACCCCGAATTCAATCATCTGTACTCAAGACATTCACTTCATGTCCACCTATTTGGGGGCTTGGATATATCGAAATACTTTAAACAATCCAGACATCATTTCTTAAGCATTTGCTACTTCTACCTCCATCTGCTTTGCTTCGAATTGAAACCAGCTCTCACCATATGGCGGTGTTTGTTTTTAAATGTGCACTAAACTACTTTATCAAGTTACTAAGTATGCCTGAATATAGGCTATACAAAAAATCTTTGCAACGCCAAATTGCCCTTTTAGACCACGATACCCCATCAAAATTTAACTGGGTCAAGCGACTACTTTTTACCGGTAACAGTATTTCTGAATTATGGTCCCTTGATCCATATGTTCTAAAAATAAATTTCAAAACTATTATAGAGAGAGTGGAAAGAAATTATTTTAACCATGACCTTGCAATTGCTCAATCACTCTTCGTTAAGGCCAAATTTCTTATCTATCATACAGTATACCTACGTACGTGTTGAGATGTTTGGCCCAGATTCGCATGTGTAATAATTTTTCTGTAAATTTAGCTTTAGGGGAATTACTTATAGATTAAACCAAGAGGAGTTATGTACTGTCTGCAATATGCATGTACCATAGTCCCTTATCCACCTACTATTTTATTGTCCGTTATACAAAAATCTGCGTCCAGCAAGCTGGTGTGATCCCGACAGTTTTCTCGTCTTGTTGGATGATCTTATAGCTAATCTGGCGAATGAGATCTGTAGAACAACTCTAAGTATTTTAAAACTACGTGTGTTTCTTAGAAACGAGTAGTATCCACGGCTACCTTCATATAATCAATATATTAAATAAATATTTCTTATAAACAATAAATGAATTGAATTGAATTGAAACCAGAACCTCAAGCTCAATTTCTGAAATTGTATTGCACGAGAGTGACTGTCAGGATCGTACCACATGCAGTTGCAGCCAAAATATTAAAAATTGTAATAAAGTCAAATATTTGGGCGTATATTTTGATGAAAATCATAGATGGCAAGTTCACACTGAATATTTGTCTACCAAAATACGAAAATTAATCTATAAATTTTACCAGCTCAGGCAATTCGTCCAAAGAGAAACAAACTAAACCTCTATTTAGCAATGCAAAAGTTTTACAAATTAACCAAATTTACATTAAAGCTGTTATAATATGTCAAAGAAATATTATTAACACTGCTCCAAAAATATATAATATGTTGCCTACAGAACTAAAAAAATCAAACCTATATAACAAAATTAAGAATAAAGTTCACTACTGGATTTTGAATAAAAATATTACTTGGTTTGTAAATGAATTACTTATTTTATTATTGTTAAGTTGGCATTTGTACTTTAATGTCGTTTTATTCTGTATAAAAAATAGGAGGGCACGCACAGATATCCTATCCATTGTGGTCTTTTGTTTCTTTATTTTCATTTATTACTGTATTTTATTATAATTCCTTTTTAAAAAATTAATTCAGCAATAATTCCACACCTCTTATGGACAGTTTTACATATGAGGGATATTTTCATTATGAGTCGCAACATTCCGTAAACAATATCAGTTTTTTTGTCTAAAACTATGTCACGGTTACAAGCCAATCGCGATGAATTCCGTCTCCAATCACAGTCGAATTTCCCTACAATATTTACACCCGGAATGAGGCGCGCGCACGCGCGAACCTTGGAAGGCACGCGTCGCGACGGATTCAACTTTTCGACGGCGACGCTCGTTTCAGTCGTCGTTTTTAGACGCTCAGGGACGGACGCTTTTCGTTTCCTGACACAGACGCGTACACGCGCCATCAGCACGCGAGAATATCGAGAAACGTGTTCTTGTGTTACTACTTTTGAAATTTGGGGAGTTTTGTATGCAAAAATCGGTAAAAATTTTTGGTCATAAGAGCTATTCCACGAAAATGTGAATTTTATGTAAAAAGTGAAAATTCAT
This sequence comes from Oxystoma pomonae, assembly GCA_963921995.1. Taxonomy (NCBI): domain Eukaryota; kingdom Metazoa; phylum Arthropoda; class Insecta; order Coleoptera; family Brentidae; genus Oxystoma; species Oxystoma pomonae. Next base: position 21,429,521 of record OY998164.1, on the reverse strand, counting down.
GGTTAGAAACCAAAAGATAATTTTACATATAAGGAAAATAAGTCTTTTATGTTTTTTTAAAAAAATATGAGTGAATTCTGGGCAATTCCATGATAACTGACGGGACAAGTCTTAAGTAATTAATTTTTTGATCTCATTTTTTTCTCTTTTAAAGACATTCCAGAACGACCACATCCTAATGCATTATGGAAAGTGTTTGTCAGAATAATTTAAAAGTAAAGGCCAATTCATTTTTTATTGAGAATTCAAGATATAACAAAAAATTGGTGATAACTGACGTGACATGAAAAACAGGCAGAGAAAAATCATGGAATGAAAGCGTTTTTCCTCTTAATATAAAAGCAGTTTTAAATTAATTGTTTCAAAATATACTTTTACTCCCTAGAAATAATAAAATGGTATGATATTATTTTTCTTTGCTTACCTTGATTTTAAGGTAAATTTAATTTTGTGGTAACTGGCGGGACATTTCTTATAAAACGCTAATATTTTTCTGCCTATATTTTGGCTAATGGCTATTATTTTATGATTTGGAGAACATTTATTTTGATTATATTGATACCCCAGACACTTCTTTGGTGGTTGTAGTTATTTAAATACAAAAATCGAAAAAATGCCAAAAACCTTCATCGGGCGTGGAATTGCCCTTCTTTAAAATGTTCCAAAATGTATTTTATTTCATTTTGCTCAGGTTTAAAAAAAAATAGTTTTAAAATAATGTCCCAACCCACACTAGATCCAATACATACGTAAAAAAACTCAGAGCAAAATATAAGACCTAACAAAAAATTTAAAATGCAGTCACCGTGAAATAGCTCTTAATAATAATGTTTTTAGTAGTGTTTGTTGTATGTAGAATAACTGTTATTTTTAATAATAAAATATTTAAATTAAAATTATAAATTAAAAATTAATTTATGGCAAAGCCAACTAAAATAATAATATCTATAAAAAAACCTCAATTTAGATTTAAAGTTATTTTGCAGAAAATAAAAATTTTAATTAATAAAAAGTGAACATTTTTTAAGTGCCAAATAATTTCAAGAAAAATATAACATTATTCAAAAATTGTTAAAGATATCACGATATCACTTATTTTACCAATTAGTTTGTTGTTCTTTTTAATGAAACGATTATTTATATACCGACATTTGTAATGCTACTAAAATTCGCCGATCTCAATAATGTAATTTTTTAATGTCTCATATTTTTAATTATTTCTTTCAAGTTCTCATCGCTTTTTACAAATTTCATAAACGGTGGATTATTATCTAACTTTTCGAAAAGTATCTCACAGGCATTAAATTATAAAAGAACTTTCAGCAAACTTCATTGGCGCACTTATATAATGCATTTTTGCGAATTTGGAAAAATCATTTCATTAACACAGGTCTTCTCAGTAACATATAAAAAATCTAGTTAAAGTCTAGATAAGTTTTTATGTAAAGTGATTTTTGACGAGGATTTTTTCTTGCTGGAAGAAAATGTTTAGCACGCCTGTGTCTTCTTGCGTCTTAAATTCTCAAACTTTCCAGTTATAATTTAATATAGAAGTTTTCATTTTAAAAGATGGATTTTGACGAAGGAATAGTTTTCAAGCCAAAGTAAATAAGGTGAAATCATCCCGGGCTTTCTTAAAGTCCTTAATGCCTCAGATGGGGAAAAGATATCTCTTTTAAGACATTAAAGCTTCTCTGAATTAATAGTTAAATAAAACGGTTTTATTCATTTGGATTTTAATTTTTTATTTATCCTTTGGATTACCAAGCATCTTATCATTTATTTAAAGAATTAATATATAGTTGCACTAAATGTATCAAAAAATATTGATATAATTATTTTAAAACGGATATGTATTTTTATTTTTTTAGTAAACTGTTCCATGTTTATTTAACTGATATAATCGGAGTTTTTGTGAAATCCATATATCTATGTCCGATTTATATTTTGTTTATTTTTCCTAAAAAGAATTTAGAGGGTGTGTTATATAATGCCAAAGCAAAGTTTGAAAAAGCTTTTTTACCCTTTTAGTGCGATACCTTTATTTAACTTTTGGTAATCCCCTACTTAACCCAGAACATTTTTTTATTTGATCGAAAATATAGGGTGGGAGACAAAAAATAGCCTTTTTTTATTGCCTATAATTTTAAAACCAATGGTCCGATTTGGTCGTTCATTGCCCATAAAAAAATTTTTCTGTGCGCCATTGACTCAAAAACTACTTTTTTCTTAAAAGCTTTATCCAATACAAACATAAAAATGTTGCACTTTTAAAAATTGGTGGTAAAATAAAAACATTAAAAAAAATAAATTAGGTCCTATTTTTACTAAGAAAAATCAACTTTAATGTGCGCCATCTTGAAATTTAAAAAAATGTCAAGTTTGACGTTGAATTTTTAATGTCCAATGTATTGGATTTTTTAAATGCCTAAGTTTAGTAAAATCGGATTAGTCTCTGTCAAATTATAGTCAAAGTAAAAACTTAATTTTTTATCGAACCTCCATGGTTTAAGCGGTGCTTTCACTGGCAGTCTTAGGAGAGTCAACTCTTTCGTCGCCAGTCCCTCGACCGCCAGTGTAATTGTGTGTAATTTTTTGAGGCCCATCCTATATATTTAAATATTGACTTATTTAATTACTGAGCTCATTTGGTACGATTCCTCGAAATAAATTGAGTCATTATTTCACCCTAGGGCGAACCCTTAACAGCTCGTGCCACGTTAAATCTAAACCCCACAGAAATACCCACGAAACCCCGCAAAACTGTTATGTTACGTAATTCGCGCAAGTGACGTAGGGTTACCAAGGTGGCGGGCTACCGACAGCACCACCAGCACAATGGAGGGGGACACCACGTGCTGTACCATCACGGCACGGTCCTGGGTACCACCGCCGCGTACGCCCAGGGCCGGCTCCAGCACCACCACGTCCAAGCGATGCCGGCTCACAGTGCGGTGCCGCTGAATGCAAGTAAGTATTTTAGGAAATGGGTTGGTACTTCATACCTAATTTTCCCAAATGACTTTCTCACTTAACTTCGGCACAAAACGCATTTTATAGTCGTCAAAGGAATGCTTCAGGATGAGTGAAGGACAAGGTAGATCGCGAGCTACTTCCTTGCAAGGTTTTATGGGTTAGAAATTTTAGTTGGGTCGATTTTGATTCAATATATATTATATAAATATTTTTCGTATCAAATCAACCAAAGGTTGTTTCCTCCCATCTCTTTGATGATTTTTGGTGTATACCTAATTGTTCAATAAAAAAATTCAAAATCCAAAATTTCAATTGACATACCTACTTGGTCTTTCCAGGATACCTTCTTACAAAAATGGCAATTTCTCAAAAACTACAGTAAAAATCGAGACTAGTGCTAGATTTTTTAGAGGTCTTTTTTTTAAAAAAAAAACTATTTAAATTTTTTTTTGGGGAAATCCTTATTTTTAAATTTATTTAAAAAATATTGAACATCTCTCTTATTCAAAATTTTAGAACACCTATAAAAATTTTGGGACAAAATGAAAGTTTTACTAATTTTTTTCTTAAAAATTTTAGGACAGTTGAAATTTTAGGATTTAAGGACTTGTAATTGTAACACATGAAAACCATTTTTACATGTGTAATAACTAAAAAATAAACATTACTTCAAATAATACTTTTAAAATTGAACTAAGCAAAATCCTTTTCACTATTTTGAGATTAAAATAAAATATCAGACAGGCATAAAGTATATAGAACTAATATTTAAAAAGTGCAATTTACCTGCAAAAGAAACTTAAATCAAATAACAGTCATAAAAATGGACTAAGCATAAAAAAATTATCAACTTATTACTAAGGCCTGAGAAATTTTTTAGTTGTGTCTTCGGCTTAATAAATTATTTTACACAATTAATACTAAATCACGTTTTTCCCCATGCCTGACTGTGTATTACAGTGAATATTTTGACCCTTTAACTGTGTACTTTATTAACAAAAGCAGCCTAAATTGGATACAAATTTATAATAAAACAGTCCAAAAGCCCTTAAAACATAAAATCATTGAAACCAATTTATATTCAGAATCAGATTGAAAAAGTTTTCTTTTTTCTTCCCAATATTTCTTTCCTGCTTTTGCACAGACAACTTTCAAATTATGGAGTTCTTGTTCCTCGATAGCTCTCTGCAGCTTTTCAACTCTTACTAAGGCTTCCTTGTTAATGCGAGATTTAGCGGTTGGATTTTTGTCCTCTAAAAAGAAAGTAAAAAAATATATTTTTAACATTATTATTAATAACATTTCTTTTAGACAAGCGTTAATTTGAGACCAACTATAATAAAACTATAAACAACACAAACAAGACGGTCATTTTAATTTAAGGTCCAGTTATAGATTAGTGTATTCTTTGAAAATGGAGTAACCCCAAAATCTTGAGGCCAGGGTATTCTCTAGATGAGTATTCTGTAAAGAAAGAGCACAACACAGGCCCTTTTGTTCACTTTTAAAAGCATAATATACCATTATTGCCAATGAAGTACAACAAATTCAACAAACAAGAAGCAAACAGCTACTGTTTTCAGTGCAGCATGTGGTTGCCTACTTCTGGCAATTAGTGATTATAAACACAAACTCCCAAGTACATAGTAACATATAAATTGATTTTTTAAAACAATGATAGTCCCTTGAGCAAGAGGTGAACGAATTTCTAAATTTTGTACACCATCCACTTATATTCTATGTCCTGCCAAGTATTTTGTACATCCCTTGCTAGATTGGTTCACCCCTCGCTCTTAAGGGTGGGGTGTTGTGCTGGAGAATATTACCTTTATTTTAAATAATCCCATAAATTTTTAAATTATTTAAAGATGTGCGACTTTGACTTGAAATATCCAGTGATTTCTTCCCAGGTTCTTTGTTTTTGGGCCAAACTACCACTATCGTTTTTTTTTATTCCAGAATCCGAAATCTTTGGACCAAACCGCAAAAATATTCTTTTTGCTGGTTCGAGTAAGGAGCTTTATTTTCGTTTTTTGGCTGATCATTGCTCTCAAACGTGAAAAAAATCGTAAAGAAAAGGTACAAAACAAGAATAATCCTGCGCTCGTCCTCAAGGAAGGCTTTATAAAATGGACTGGACGAGGAGCCTCCGAGGCGGCCTCAGCCAAGGGAGGCCTCAAGCCTCGACTATAAATTTCACTCTTAAAGTATCTATCTTCCTATAACTAGGGAAAAATCTAGTGCTTAAACAAGTAATTTGATTAATCTACATATATCCACCAAATTTCATCATCAATCTACATATACCCACCAAATTTTATTATAATCGGATAAAATGTTCAGAAGTTACACCCGATTATAATTATCATCATATCTCAAATTCCTTGACATGTGTGTAGAACGCGTATTTTCTCTGGATCTATATTAAGTCCAATTTTGTGCAAACAGAAAAACAAACCGCATTGAAATCGGTTCACTGGTTCGAGAGCTACATGCGGACAGACATACACATACACTTATAACATCTCTCTTTTCTCATATCCAGCAAGTCCTTATAGAACATACAGGCATAGGTGGCTAACAAACCACTTGAAAAACAATTTAATGCTAATATTTCGATACCTAATTGTTCTGGCTCGCAAGGTAGATATTATTAATATTTTTTTTAATATCTCAAAAACTAAGGCCCTGGCGAACTTTGATGTTACTCCAAATTTGTTTGAAAATGTAATTTTCCATCTAAATCTGAAAACCCTGTTTCCCTGAGTGCTAGGGTTCGTGAGTTTTTATGAATATATTTTTATTTTTCTTCAATATCTCAAAAACCACGGATCAGATAGACTTTAAGGTTAGTATAATTTATGCTAAAATTGTAATTATCCTTGCTTGTCACCTAGCGTCAAAGAATTTTGCGCCAATTCTGATCAAAATCGTTTGAGTGGCTTATGAGTTATAGTTGCAATAAAAAAAATACACATTAATGAAGCTACGTATGAGTCTCATTTTATTTAACAACTTTGAAACTTGGCCGGTTACAATAAAACATCGTACCTACCATTTTAAAATTTATTTTTGGTGTAAATAAAAAAAAATTCTGGCGATCCCACACTCAAAAAAAAAATAATATTTTTTATTTAAGAATGGCCCTAAATAGAATACTTAAAAAAATATACTTAATGCAAGAATATTATTCTTCTTTGAGCATTATTTAATACTTCGAACAACTGTTTGCTTATTCTTATAATTCAAGAATACTTAGGTGTTTTTAAATTAGTAGCAATAAACTTAAATCTATGATAACACAAAATTTGATTTAAAAATTTGGACTGCTTATTAAAAATCATATAACGAAATCTTAAGTCAAGAAATACTTATCCTTCAATCAACGGAATTTAGAGGTTTTGCAACAATGAGTTTGTGCTTACTCACAGACTCTGATGATAATTAAGTACTTATACGAGAAGAATTTTCCATTAGATATCTAAAGCTTGTGCGAGTTCAACGAGTTATATATTAGTGGTTAGGTTGTTTGTCATAGGTTTGGTTTTAGTTTAGTTCGATTTGTTAGTTTAAGAGTGTAATCTTTTTGAATCAAAGATATGATTCCTTGATTCAAGGAAGTCTTATTCTTAGTTTGATCAAAAATTGAGTCTTGAATTAAGTATAATCCAGGTTTGAATTTTCGTTATTTCCACCCAAGATCTTCTGATCTTTTCTTCAAACAGACGTTGTCAAGCAAACAGACGGTCTCAAGCAAACAGTTTAGAAAAATTGCTGCTTTCAGCGCGTTAGTCTGTTTTATTCGAAGACGCGGGCGTGAAGGAGATCGTAAACGTAATTTTTCTCAATTTATCACTTAGAAGATCTTAAGATTATTTTTATTTATTTGATACTGAAATTATGCAACTAAAATACCACAAAATATTTTTTATGTAATACCTGAAAACCAGGCATCCCTTCGCGACTGTGTATATCTGAGGAGGGGAGAGGAGCCCTGTTTCCTCAGAAATTTTTGTAAAATAAGGGAGTTTACAAGAATCAGAATTAAAAAAAAAACACCCCTCTGTTATTAAATTTATTGACAGGTTTAAATTCGATTTAAAGTTAAACAAGACGTGAACAAGGTTACAAAAAGTATTCTAAGTAGAAATAGTAGAGGGTGATTGAAAGACTGTGCTACTTTGTTTTATTTTTTATTTTTTTTTATATGTATAATTTTGTTTTAAATTTATTTCAAAAAGATATATCGTAAGAACGCGAGACTGTTACGATAAATTGTTTCGTAGAGTCGGGACTTTAGCGTATTTGGTTATGGGAGGTCACACTTTTCGCAGCTTTATTGAAGGAGCAACGTTAATCGATAGTAAAATTTTGTGAATAAATAGACATTTTCGTTGATTAATTAAATTTAGCGGATTCTAATTTGAAATTAAAATAACTTGGGAATCTTTTAGTTAATTGTGGGTTACATCGGCAACAGCGTATCGGTTTCTCAAGTGTATTATCTTTTTCGCTCTCATTTGCTACCCATTGCGCTTCCCTGTATTTATTGCAATGAATAACAAAATGTAGTTGATTAACAATTCTGTTAAAATCGTGTTTAAAAAAGATGTAAAAAAGGGTAAATGCCTAAATTAAACAGTATTAAACCGATAAATAATGTGGTGGCAATGTATTCCAACATTAATACCCTCATTATTTTTTTAATCCATTTTCCATCGCTTTATTTAGTTTCCGTTGATGGTCAAACAGAACACCAGGGACCGATAAATAAATTCCTATTTAACGTGTGTATCGATGCACGAGTTTTTGCTACAGAAAATCTAGAGGTTTGAATTTTTGCAATGAGTTTTTAAATTCAATGCAGTAAAAGCGTATTGAGAAAGGAGGTTTCCTTTCCTTAGAGGCCTAAAGGGTGGCAGTTATTTTTCACATTACATTGTTCGTCGTCTGCCGCACTGTCGTGTGTGATGGGCAGCCAGAAATAAAAATTGCCCTCCTAAGCATGATGGTGCGGGTCGGGTCGGGATGCACTGGATATTGCTAGAGGACCTTTACACATTTGACAGTTATTGTTTTACCAGAGTGGGCAACTCATATTGCCCTCTTTTTCTAGTTTTTGTCATATTTGTATGTAAAAGGAATTTCATGAAATGAACTGATGTTTTGTTTCCTCTTTTTATAATTTTTTTGGTTAGTAAAATATGTCAAGTTTTGACAAAAAAGAAACAAATTGTGAATATACACGCGGTAGATATTAAAAATGTAAATAACAGGTAAAATATAAAGACTCTTATTGATCTATATTTTTGTTACTCTTTTTCTTACAATAAAACACGGAAACATAATGTGTTATTTATTAACAAAGTACATGCTAAATGCGTATGTTTATACCTACTGCTTATAGCTCACTTACCTCGCAAATTCGGCTATTTTTATTAAGTTGCCAGCTTGATAAATACATATTTTCTTTCCACTTTTCTTGAGTTTATTACTCCGTTGGACAATGGAACAATACAAATTCGTCGAGGCACGTGTTTTTACAGTTTTTGATATAGCAAAATTCCATTTTTAAACCGGACGTTTCTTAATTAAAAATGTGACAGTGACAAAATTATTTATTGTCAGGAGTCACCAACTATCATTGCCAACAATTTGTTTTTAAACACTTCCCTAACAACTGTCAAATCCAGTTGCTCACCTCTGTGCGTCTATTCTTGAATCGAGAGTAAATTTGCTCCCAGGAAGTCAAATTCTCTCGCTACTATGCATCTCATTGGTCCAAATCTTCGGTTTAAATTGGTTTCTCTCACTTTTGCCCGATATTGATCGAAAGTGATTCTCTTAGTCAAGACCAATAGAATTACTTTCGATCAATATCGGGCAAAGTGAGAGAAACCGATTTAAACCGAAGATTTGGACCAATAAGATTCATAGTAACGAGAGAATTTGAGTCCCTGGGAGCAAATTTTCTCTCGATTCAAGAATAGCCCCCCAGGTAAAACAATCACTGTCAAAAATCGTATACAGGGCCTCTAGATATTGCTATCTCCTAGAAAGGGTTTTCCGTGTGGCCCTACTGGAAGATGGGAATACAATGACTGTGCCTCCACTGGTCTGCAGCAATTTGGAATTGAGTAAATTAACATGTCAGTGTCAAAAAGTGTAAACAATGAAGAATAAAACGAATGGGTGTCATTGTGGCACAATTGTGAGGTATTTTTAAATAATTTTATTTTCACGAGTCTTCCATGGTCAAAATGTAAAAAAATACTTTTTCCGCCAAAATTTCTGTCAGAAAAAACTTAAAAACTTAAACAACACCAACAATCTAGAGTGATTGTCACAAAGATGACCGTGCTAGGGAGCACGATTTTTAAATTTATTTTCCTACAACCACACACGAAAGAACCAATTCTGCACTCTATAAGGCCTTAGAAAGTTTTATATTTCACACGCATATCAATTTTAGTTTCGTCTCTAGAGACGAAAATGTTTTCTTCTCTCGTGATGAAAATGAATGACAGCAAACCATCTAAACAATGTGGTTACCTAGTAAGCTATGATTTGTAGAAGCGTCGGAAATAGACCGAAACCATTTTCGTCCCTAGAGATGAAAATGAAAAAAATGTAATAATAATAAAAATACAAATTAAATCCCAAAGTGGTCGTAGGAAAAATAGTGTACAAAACTCGATAGAAAGTAACTCTCTTACACTCGGCTAGCGTCTCGTTCACAACATTCACTCTCGTGTGAAATAGGTCACTTTCTTCTCTCGTTATGTAATATACTACTTACGAACTTCCATGAGAATCTTGATCTGAAGGTGAGTTTTTTTTGGATTTAAAGTTGACTCAAGGTTTTGTGTGGAAAAATATCTGGGGCGATGGGGCCAACAACTCCGGGATTGTAGGGCTGCGCCCCATTTATAGGCTACACTGTGTTACCGTAAACTTAAGAGGTTGGTTGGCGCGATTATTAAAATTTCTCAACCAGTCAGTTTGATCGTTCCATTTAAGCGAACGGTCAGTTGGGTTACGGTTATTGTGAACTACGTGTTTTTTTTTTCTTTTTTTTTTTCAAGGGTACCAAGGGGGAAATCTTGCATAAGACGCCTGTCTGAACTACTTTCCTGCCCGTTTCTCCTCTATACCAGGAGAGCCCGGGTAGTGTCGGATTCCTACCGACTAAAACCCCCCGATTGTGGCTCCGACCAGCCTAATGGCTGGCCAGAGTCACTGCCCTGCAGCCATTACTGACTTATTGTGCACCCTTTGATCCTAGTTTAACCACTCCACTCCCCAGTACGAGTTTGTACAGGTCCTTAATGGAGAAGTTCCTAGTGTTGATTCTAGTTTAACCACACCATTAAATTTTTCCCCTGTACGAGTTTGTACAGGTCCTTGATGGAGCAGTTCCTACTGGTTATTGGGTCTAGTTCAACTTACCCATAGAGCTATACCGGCCATATTCGGTCACCAGAGCCTCGTCTGTTTTAGACAGGGAGCACCACGAGAAGGTGAGATTGGCATTTGGATATGAGAAGCTAGATGCATTCGCATCATACCGATCGAAAACCTCTGGTCCCATGCCCAGTGGGTGTAAACACTGTCTCCAACTGTTCCGAGCAAATATGAAGGTTACATTATATTGAACTACCTTATAAACTAACCTTAAAGTCAATGACCAAAGGAATAACTGCGGTCAAAAACCGCTCCTCATTGGTCAATGGATTTCTGTCAACTTTAAAACATGGTTTTGTTCATAGGGTCATTAAATTGAGGTTAGATTTTGTCTAAATAAAAATGAAACGGACTGTAGCGATGAAAAACAAAATACGATGACACGAATCAAGAACGAACGTCATTTATTTTCTCGCATGTTTTTTTTTTCTCCAGAAGTAGCATTTATTTAAACCAAATAGGCCTTTGCAACGGGAATTTTATCGAAAATCGAAGCCAATTGGTTAGATTGTTAGTATGTGCGTGAACTCATCATTTTTACTTATTAATAATGGGCCTATATTGTAGCGCTCGGCGCCCCTCATTTTTTTTAGCTTTTTAGCGTAATGAAAAATCACCGGTTAAATATGTAGGCCAACGTTTCTTTAGGGTTTATGCGGCTTTTTATACTGTGGATTATTTTACACAATTATTATATTTTGTGTTGTTGGATCTTGTTTCCTATACCTATATTTTTGGGATCCTATTTTTTTACTATTTTACTCTTCTTTCGCTTTAAACTCATGTTGGGCAGTATGACGTCACATACTCTAACTCTTGTAAAGCTAAATAAAATGCCTTCTAAAAAGTGTCGCTTTTTCGCTAAAGGGTGAAGAGAGACTCGGGCTGAAGGTACACATTGTTGGTACTAGCAAAACATTTGTTTAAGGTGAATATAAGAATCGCAAAAACAAAAACCTACCATTATTTATCAGTCAGTGTATATAAATCAGAATTACGCAGGGATCCCTGGCGGTCACCCATCCAAATATAAGTGCGACCGGCGATGCTTACTTTCTGGTTCTGTTCATCCAAATAGACTTACTTCCACGCTACTCCATATCAATGACCTTTCCATATTTCAGATACGCGACAAAAATTTACAGAAAAAAAGAAAAACTCTTTAAAACTGATACAACTAAGTTTTTTTTTGGATAGGTTGCATCCATGAAATTTTTCAATAAATATATTATAGAGGAGGCAAAAAAACTGCTTAAAAGTGATTCAACAAAAAGTTCTATTTTTTGATATACCTACTCTTATACATGGTGGATTCTTTAAACGGAACGGTGCTTCTAGCGGGTTAGAATTTGGTTTTATAAGAAATCCAAAAGCACGTCAACTGAGATTTTTAATTTTTTTTATCATGCTATCGATTTTTTTTTATGTCATTTTGTTTTTAAATAGGCCTACCCTGTATAGTTTGACATTTTTGAATTCTAAAAAAAATTATCTTTTTGACAATACCACACACTAATAATAATACTAATACTACTAATACTCTATCTCTTATGGTTTCCAAGATAGAGGCATTTAAACTTGCATGGAATTGTTGTCTATGCCCTGTTTTACGGGGGACATTCGAATGAATATCGAAGTTTTCTATACACATTTAGATAAAAATATCCTGATTATCGTAAAAGATAAATCCTACTGTGTAGTATTGCTGAAGAGAGAATTGTTTGCAGATTTCAAAAATTGCAAAATATACAGGGTGTCCTATTTAAAAAAATTAAAAATATATTTTTTTGCCATACCTCGTAAACAAAATGACATAATTTTTTAAATTAGAGGTTTTAAAAGGTGTTAAGGTGAACTGTAAACTAAAAAAATCTCGTGCTATATAAATTGTTCTTTAATTTTTTTTTTAATAATTATAAATAGTTTTTGTGGTAAGTTGTATTTTAAAAAAAAACTTTTTTTTATAACAAAAAATTCTTTATCTTGCATTTGCTAATTTACAAAAATAATAGTACAATATAAGTCAAAATATAAACACAAAAAAGTGGCAAATCTAATGTCAATAAAATATTTAAAGTAGCTGTCAGATTAAAGTACAAAGTACTATAGGGCTCTTGCCCCTTCTTTAATGTTAGTACATTTTGAGACGATAGGTATCACGTTTATAATTTTTGATTTGGGTTCCAAAGGGCAAGAAGTAATGGAAAAAAATAGTTTTAAGAAAATTCAGTCACAAAAAAGAAAAAACGAAATATTATTTAAAAATTCACATTGTTTTATAAATAAATAGTCATAAAACCAAATTGTAAAAAACATTAAAATACAAAGACACACAAAGATGAATAATCTGATACAATTTACAATATTTTAAAGCAATAAAGTATAAACTAAAACCAATCAGGATAAGCCTATGAAATATAAATATTACCTTTCTTTAGTAAATATTCCATAAGTTTCGCTTTAAAAGTTTTAACAGAAGGGCCTAATTTTATTTCATTTGGTAATTGGTCGAACATAACAAAACCTTTATAAAAAACACAGTTTTGTGCACTCGATGTATTACTTCTTTTTATATCTATATGTCACGCTGCTGCCTTGTATTATAGTTATGAACTTGACCATTATATATTATTTTATCCTTTAAATATTGTTGTGCCTTCCCTGTTTTTATTTTAAAAATAAATACCAAGGTCATGTACTCAAAAATTTGTTTAACTGGCAACCACTGCAAACATTTTATTATTATTATAGATTTTATTAGGACATATCTATTACAACACAAAATTACCCTCATCGCTATATTCTGTAGTTTCTGTATCGTATCTAATTCATTTTGACTAAGCAGAAATAATATTGAAGCACAATATGTTAGATAAGGAAGAACTGTTGTGTTGTAAACAATAATGCTTGCCCACAGACTTAGGTTTGGTGCACAACGTGACACATAGTTAATACTAAAGCTAATTTTGGAAATAGTTTAGTTAGCATGATCTTTAAATTCCAACTTACTATCCACCATAACCCCCAAATACTTAATTTTCTCTACCATCTCAATCCCATCACCCCCTATGTTTATAGATAATCCTCTTTCTGTAAATTTTTTGTGCTGATTTTCCTTGGCAAGAACCATAAACTTACTCTTGCTGTTATTTATTTTTAATTGATTTTTACATCTGTACTTATATATTTTATTCAAAATAATATTCATTTTTGCAATAATAATGTCTACATTGCCACCAGTAACAGTACACAATCCAACATCAGAAAACAGATGAATTTCCCCGTCATCCACTTCATCCACTATATCATTAATGTAAAGTATGAAAAGAAAAGAAAAGAAAAGAAAAAAAGGCACTGCTCTGCGGTACGCCAAATTCATTCGATTGATTTTCTGATAGCACCCCATTTACTTTGACTTCCTGCATTCCTGAAAATAGCTTTCAAACCATATTAAGACAGTACCCCTTAGACCCATTCTCTCCAACTTTACTATGAGTCTTTTTCGATCTAAGGTCTCAGAAGCTCGTTTCAAATCCAAAAAAACTTCCAGTCTTATTTTTCCCTCATCTCTGTTGCTGTAGTGCTGTTCACAGCTATGTTCTTTTCTAAATCCAGACTGCTATGGAACCAAAATTTGATTTGTTTCAATAAAATTTAAAGACTATATACACATTTTGCAATTGCTGCCAATAGTCTTGTTTTGTAGTTAATAAATAAACTTTTTTAAAAGTCGTTTTAGTAGATAGGTACAACATTGGACAGCAAATCGCAGAAATAAATCTGGCACTTTTGAAATTAATGATAGTTTTAAATAGAAAAGCAACAAAGCTTTTTAAAGTGATGACTTGACCCAGTTTTATTGTTTAATTTAGGAGATGAAATTCACCCTCCGTCTGAATTAAATACTAAGGGCGCCAGAAAAATAAAGATCCGTCGTGAAAGCTACACAAAAATTAAAAAAATAGTTATAAATACAGAATTTTGTGATTTATTTAACCCGCGGGTCATCCGCCATTGAAAAAGCGGCCTTTAAACGGGTGATGCCGAGCCAAATGCAGAGTGATTTCAATCATTTTTATTAATACGATAGTTTTAAAGTTATCCGACCTTTGTTCGTAGTAGCTCGGTGCATTCCGTATAACAAAATTGATTCAAAAAATATAAATATTGGGGACGGCTTTTTATTTGACTTTTATTACGTGCAATCGCATGCCCATTTTATTTGTTTATTTGATGTGTTTCTGATTCGGGCTTGATTTTTAGTTTACATAACAGATTATTAAAAATTGTTAACATCCAAAAGGTTTTTACATAACAGGCAATTGAAACATGTATCTGCGCCGATATAAAACAAATTCATACATTTACCAAACGTAACCTAGCACCACCGATGAAAATAAATTTATATATTATTATATCGTTTGAAAACAAAAATGGGAATGGAGAAAAACGAAATGTTTCACATGGCAAATAGTCACGCAAGAGCCACACACGACGACAAGAGATCGTAATCACTAAAAAATCCTTTGAAATATATAGGGTGGACCACAAAAAACCTGACTGTTTTGTTTTAACTGCCAACTTTTTATTTATTGTCGGATTTTACCCCAAAAAAAAATTCTTTAAGCCGACATGACTCTTTTGTGAACGCATCATTAAACGATCGTTAGATTCAGGTCTGTTTCTATATTTTAATTTGTGGTTTGCGATTGCGATGGGTTTGTAAAATTTTTTCATACTTTCGAGGGATAAAATCCCCTTTTAAATAAATACAAAGTTAATCTAATCCCTATTTTATGATTACATATCGAAATGGTTTTATGACAGTGAGTATTAATCGCGAAAATCAATAAACAAGGGTAAGTTTGGATAAGAGTGAGATATAACGTCAATTTTAATTTGTTCAACAGAGTGTTTAGATCCCCCCTAGGGTTAAAAAAAAAACTTCTTTTAAATTGAAATTTTCTTCTTAAATCGAACAAAAGTTTGTGTTAAGATGATTCTTCACTAATAATAAATAATAATAAAATTTTTCTTTTACATCAAACTATATCCAAAACTCAAGGAAGTTGGTATAAAATGCTTAAAACCAACAATTTCACTTAAACTTAGGACCTGTCTAAAAGAGGCTAAAACCTTTTAGTAAATCCCACTGTTGGTGTTTAACACTTTTTCTGTAGCATGAATAATACCGGAGAAAAGTGAAGGTGACATGAGATATAACAGATCACCCTCATAAAGAAGAGGGTATTAGAGAGCCAGAACCAAAACAGAACTTCTTTAAGTGCTTATTACTCAAATAACTCCGAAGTAAATAGACCATCACTCTTCACTATACATTTTTTACTTAATATTCTTTTAAAAATGATCTTTTTGAATGTTGAGCGGCTCTGAATTAATTGGTTTGCCTTTTATCTTTAGCAAATTAACTTTAAACATTTTTAACACGTGCAAAGGAGCCTTTCCGTTTTAATTAAGCCCCGCAACCGGCTTAATCCTCAGTTTAACCCGTTTTTAGTCTAGGAGTGCACAATGTACTCCAATTAAGCGCGCAAAAGTGATTTTTTTCCTGCGAGATACGAAAAGTGTCTTGATATGAACACGATACAAGCTATAAAGAGAGTGAACATATTCGTACAGTGCAGTGGAAGGGAAAAAACTGAAAAGGAAAGTGGGCTCTTTCTCAGCAGCACTTCTGGGGGCTGATTCTTGAATTTCATGGGAAAGATCGCAGAGGAACGGTCCTCTCCCTGATATCGACCAATAATAGGCTTTGAAGCGATTACGAGTTATCCGAAACCTATCCGACCACGACCGAACCTCACCCGATTGCCGTGTATCGAAGGAAATTTCCTACACTTTCATACACCTGGTCCGGGAGGGAATTTTCTCATTCTAACCCAAATTTTTTTAATATTTTTTTGTGGGTAATCAAATTTTTGTAATGTTGTGACGTAAGTTTGTAAATAAACCGATCACCATTAAAGGCAGACTCAGTTACAGGCAGTCATGGGTTCGGTTTGAAAAGTAGACAAAAATATTGACAAAAGTTCCTTTTTTGTATTTGGCAAGTACTGTGGGCGCAAGCCAAGATTCCCTTAACAAGGTAAATTGGGAATACAAACAAGTAAAAACACTGTTTAAATTATTTAAAAATGAAATCTTAAAACAATACCTAACTTACTCTGGTACCAGTTTTAAAACTAGTTTTACTAAATTAAATTGTATAAATAAATATCGGCTTGTATGTTCATAACTAAGTTACTTTTAAACACACTAATAACTATAAGTAAAATCTATTGAACTTTTTCCTTTTGGTTTAAATACTGGTTTAACTTATAGTTTAAATCAGAGTTTTAATTACAGAAAATAAATTTACATTAAACGGTCTTTGCATATCACAGACTTGATCTCAACTTTAAATTATAGAGAGATAGCAATGGACATACCTGGGGCTATATTCTTGACTCCCGTGCCCGGGAATGTGAACAAATATCTCACTTCTCACCTGCTTTGAACCATGTGAAAAGTGAGAGAGGCAAATACTCACCGGTGACTACTCACCTCACAGGCCGTCAAGAATATGAGCCCTGGTGTCAGTATAAAATACCTGGTAGTGGTCACTCAATTATAGCTGTGGTCTCTCGCCTTGCTATGGTGACAGCTTTCACACATCTAGTATCTCGGTATTAGGGCAGCTACTTGCCTTCGGGGCTCATCTATCATCACCACCTGATGTAGACAAATCTGCAATTGCTGAGCTTGGCAAATGCAGCATGAAGCAAGGGAGACGTAATTGTATACTTAAGGGTCTACGAAAAGCTATCCATAAGGGTCTATGTACGGGTCTACGTACGGTTCTATGCAAGGGGCCTAAAAGCACATGGTGTGGTTCTAGAACAGAGGCAATATCTCAAGAAATAGATGAAAATTCACAAAACCTATACTTGCACTGAAAGACTAGCAAGTGGGAAAGACAATAGACTTACCTAGATCTTCTTGGGCCACTTTAATTTAAATAAATTAGATGTAGAAATGAAAAGGACAGATGACAATTTTGACAACCATCAGCAGATTTTTCGCGCTGAAAAAGCAGGTTAGCTAATGAACCAAAAATCGAAAAAACGGACCCAAAACTCTAATGGAAATTTCCGGCCCAAAACAGCTAATTCGGAATGGCTATGTGCACACAAGTGTCAAAAAACGATAAATATAGACTTAGACTTACCTAGATCTTCTTGAGCCACTTTAATTTAAATAAATTAGATGTTTAAAACTTTGGTTCGCCGAATCGGCATGGCGAGAAATGAAAAGGACAGAAGACAATTTTGACAACCATCAGCAGATTTTTCGCGCTGAAAAAGCAGGTTAGCTAATGAACCAAAAATCGCAAAAACGGACCCAAGACTCTAATGGAAATTTCCGGCCGAAAACAGCTAATTCGGAATGGCTATATTCACACAAGTGTCAAAAAACGATAAATATAGACTTAGACTTACCTAGATCTTCTTGAGCCACTTTAATTTAAATAAATTAGATGTTTAAAACTTCGGTTCGCCGAATCGGCATGGCGAGAAATGAAAAGGACAGATGACAATTTTGACAACCATCAGCAGATTTTTCGCGCTGAAAAAGCAGGTTAGCTAATGAACCAAAAATCGCAAAAACGGACCCAAAACTCCAATGGAAATTTCCGGCCCAAAACAGCTAATTCGGAATGGCTATATTCACACTAGTGTCAAAAAACGATAAATATAGACTTAGACTTACCTAGATCTTCTTGAGCCACTTTAATTTAAATAAATTAGATGTTTAAAACTTCGGTTCGCCGAATCGGCATGGCGAGAAATGAAAAGGACAGATGACAATTTTGACAACCATCAGCAGATTTTTCGCGCTGAAAAAGCAGGTTAGCTAATGAACCAAAAATCGCAAAAACGGATCCAAAACTCTAATGGAAATTTCCGGCCCAAAACAGCTAATTCGGAATGGCTATGTGCACACAAGTGTCAAAGAACGATAAATATAGACTTAGACTTACCTAGATCTTCTTGAGCCACTTTAATTTAAATAAATTAAATGTTTAAAACTTTGGTTCGCCGAATCGGCATGGCGAGAAATGAAAAGGACAGATGACAATTTTGACAAACATCAGCAGATTTTTCGCGCTGAAAAAGCAGGTTAGCTAATGAACCAAAAATCGCAAAAACGGACCCAAAACTCCAATGGAAATTTCCGGCCCAAAACAGCTAATTCGGAATGGCTATATTCACAAGTGTCAAAAAACGATAAACAAATAAATTTTTCAATTTTCATTTATTTTCGGTAAAATACAAAAGCACTTTGAAACCAAACAGATAAACATGCCAACCCGAATATGCAGAAAAAGAAACCCAGTGATTAGTTTCATTTTGACTGAATGTTACATCCAATGAAAGTATACTCTGTAAAGGTGATTTTATGTGACTAATTTTACTTTATTATGGGGCTCCAAAAGTGAACCGTTACAATGTAAAATTAAAATGAAAGTAATTCGTGCTACAAGAATCTCTCTCTTAGGAAATGAACACCTATACCTTTTAAAGAAGGTGCTAGGTCAAAACACATTTGACAACGAACAAAGTGAAGGTTTTTATTAAATCTCTTTCTTGTATGTCTGTCTGTGCGTCTGTTCGTTAGAATCAATTTTAAACTAACTTCTCGTTAATCGCCTTAAATAAAATTTGGTAAAGTTATGTAGATCCGGTGACAATGAATATTATGAAAAAACTACTCTGGTGAGGGGTCGTTGAAGGGATGAGAAGGGCTTGAATAATTTGGATATTCTGTATTTAATTTATGTTCTGAGGGGTCAAAGAAATGAGAGCGTATCCGAAACCACGTTTTTAAGCGACTTTATTACGTAAAGGATAATTGATTTTTAAGCGCACGTTCCCAATTGGAGGTGGAGTCAACCCAAAAACCCCAAAGCTTATTCGAAGATGCAGTTTTCAGGTTTGACTTTCAGAAAACAATTTTTAATCTTAGAGGTAAAAATAACGGTGGTGGGGCGTCAGAGGGGGTTAATATGTTCTGCTACAAATATGCAGTCTTTAGGTATGAGTTTTACTTAAGAGTGGTGGGGGTGAGAGGGAGAAAATATATTTAGAAATTTATATCTTCTAAACCAAAAGCTTTTACGAATATGCAATTTTTGCATTTGAATTCCAGTTAATATTTCCTAATTTTATAGTAAAACAAAGCTATGATTGTTTTCCACAAACCAAAACTACACTTTTTTGTACTAATTTTATAGTGACAAACTATGTTAGGGGGGGGGGGTGGTGTGGAGGTAATCAAAACTTAAAGATGTTATGAGTATGCAGTTTTCAGATTTGAGTTTACTTAATGTTAGGAAAAAAACCGTCTTGGTAGAGGTTGTTAAGGGAGATTAAAAAAAAACAAAAAAAAATAAAAAAATGATATAACACGTTTTTAAAACTACTTAATAGTAATTTTAAGTATAATCACTAATATACTTCGTTGAAAAAACTTAGGTACATAACAGTTAACAATATAATTTTTAATGCAACAAAATACGTGTAAAAATTTCGAAAATCAGTCGATTTGTTTTTTAGATATTCACTTTAAAAGTAAACTCAAATTGTATAGGCAAATTTTTCCCCTCGTAGGAATGTATCCTAAAAGAAAAAATGAAATGATAAAATGCACTCTTAACAAAAACACAATCGACTTAAAACAAAAGATCAAAAGATCTTGGGTGGAAAAACGAAAATACATACTTGGATGAGTATCTCAGAAAGAACACCCAAAGGACCCAAGCGTGGGCTCATCAATGGTTCTACTGGTCACCCTCCCAAACATAATTCAACACCATCATACACTTTGATTTCCAACTCACAAATAGGCATCGTTCCGCACTGGCACTTATCTAAGTTACCTGATACGGGTTCGTCCAGGGTGGCGATTATTGAACTTTGTAGGAAAGGCCGCACGGGAACGGTCGCCTCCTTAATATCGACCAATAACCGGCTTTAAAGCTATCACCCGTTATCTGGAATCTGTCCGACCACTGCCGAACGCACCCGATTGCCGTTTATGGAAGGAACCTTCCTATACTTTCATACACCTGCCTCTGAGCAGGAGAACGGACGCTCTTGAAAAACCATAATCGAGTCAGCTTTGCGCGTGCACCGTACAAGTTTGGCAACTTCTGAGCCTCCTTATTGGTCGAAACGAAGGATGTGAACGTTCCCAGGCGACCATTCTCTCGAAATTCAAGAATCGGCACCCTGGCGTGTTAATCTTTCCAATAGGGTTACGTTCCTAAGACGATTAAAACAAAATGAAGTTAAAAAACCTCCGAATCAGTTACTTCAACCGAAAAGAATTTTGGTTTGGTTTTTTGTGTGATCCTTGTGGAATGGTCATCCAAGTTTGAATTTTCGTTTTTCCACCCAAGATCTATTGACCTTTTGTTTTTAGATTCTTTTCGGTTGAAGTAACTGATTCGTAGGTTTTTTTTTTAACTTCTTTTAGTCACAATCGACTTGTCACGGGATTTTTGCATTGGTCCATGAACTTTAAGAGTGAATACCTCGGAAACTAATTGCTAGATTTTTCAAATTTTAGCACTTTTGTGAAGGCATTTGAAAGACCTTTAAAACAAGGTATCACTCGACTCACTTTCCCTCTATTAAAAATATAAGGGTAAACTTTACTCCTTGAAGGGGATGCGTGCTACAAAAATTTCAAAAAGTGTGCCCCTCGAATAAAAAATCGAAGTGTTCGGGAATTTTTCCAAAATCAGGCTCTAAATACGTGAAAATTTCGTTCGAACACACTGTGCTAAATGCCTACATGGTTAACCTTGAATATCATACATATTTAGATTTCTGTATTTCGTACGTAACTAACGTACGCTTTTGGTTCAAACGGCAGGCGGCAAGTCTTTTCCCCTTAAGAGTAGGTTCACTTTTCGCCATTTCCTCACGCTTATTAAGTTGGAGTAAATTAGGTTATTATAACACATATGTGTTGGAGAGAGACGGGACCAACACGGGTGGGTAAGCAAATTGGAGCGTTTCTGGCCTAAGCTTCTTGACTTTAATGATCACCGACTAAGCTCGAGAGGTAATTAAAAATGCACGAAGTATGTTGAATACCTACTGCATCTAATTAAAAATACGGGGAACAAGACTATCCTTTTTGCGCAATCTACTAACTAATTTCTTTGTTCTCATTTATTTCAATTTAGGGACATAAACATGTGCTATTATAATAGAGAAAATTGAAGCGTTTATACCAAATGCTAAACCATACGTTGCATGCCCTTTGTTTTTTTGTATTTCTATCTCAAACATATACAGGGTTCCTAAGATTTTCCTTAGGAATAGGATTTCAATATATCAAACAGAAATGGCATAGAAAGTTCTGCGCGCACAAAAGAAACAGGTATATTGAGCAATGGTGACAGTTTGTTATTATCTCCGGACTGCTTTCATGAGAAAAAATTGTCGCCACTCTTTCATTGTGAGCATAAATCATAGTTGCAATAATAACCGTTTACAAGATGTCTGCAAATTTTGCTAGATGGCGGCCACACATCTAATCTAATTAAAAATTAGATGTTTTCAGGTCCAAACCACAGCTTTTTCTTGCTTAAAGGAGGCGGCAGTGTCCATTATTTACGATACTGAGCGATAAACTCGTGAGGTTGTTAACATTAGAAAGAAATATCTTCGCTTTTAATTAAATTTCTTTACATTCTGTTCTACTAGTGACATCTATCCGGAAACGGCCAAACCATGCAGCTAGCACTAGCAGCCAAAGAAATCAATAAACGGCGCTGTTTTTCCTGCAGAGCTTTTTGCTTGCGATATTATTAATTTTAAATAAAGCTGGCCCTACACTACATTTGATATTTTCAAGGTGTTTTATGACATGATCTCGAAACATGTAGCGAACCAATTCTTCAAAACTAGTGGGAGGGCAAAAGCGAAAAATAAGGGGCTGCCAATATTTGTAACACCCAAAAAGGGGTGAAAAGATTTATTTTGCTCTGTTTCTTTACAAAAAACGTTTTTTTTACGAAAAACTTGAGCTCTGCCACTTTTTTAATTTTTTTCTTCAATTTTCTCGAAATTTTCGTCATACTGTAGAAAAAAATTATTTCCCCCATGGTCATACTCTACTTTTATTCGAAAAAATTTAGAAACAGAGACGGGATCAGTTTTCCTAAAACGGGGGATCTTGGTTTCGAGTAAGAAGATAAAGGGCGCCGCAGGCAAAAATTTTTCAATTAAATTAGCCGAACGCAAAAATGTTAGAAAAACAAAGCACGGAATAAAAATGGCGCCGCTTACAATTTTTTGGAACGCAAAGAAATAGGTCTAAAGAGTATAATTTTTAAGAAAAAAATATCAATTTTCTCGCCCTCCTCCACTGAGACTACAGGGGCCGTGCACAAATTACGTAATGGTCATAGGGGGGAGGGGGATTACAAAACGTTACGTAGTGGGGGGGGGGTTTTCGACAGCGTTTGCATTTGTGTGAAACTAAGAAAATTTGGAATGAAAATAAGTGAAAAGTTTTTTTTTTGGGGGGGGGGTAGTCGTCTTGAAATCGTTACGTAATATTAGGGGAGTGGCGTGCCAAACCGTTACAAAACATTATATAGGGAGGGGGTCAAAAATTGATAAAATCACCGTTACGTAATTTGTGCACGGCCCCACATCTGACTGTTCCTCCTTTTTGATTTCGAATCAAAGTGAAAAATCCGGGTTGTACGTTCGAAGGCGTCAACCCGTCCTATTTGCTTGATAAAGTTTCTACGGAAATATTTCAGTCGATTTCTCCGGCCGTGTATGAACGCTTTAGGTTAGGCATTTGCATGTATCTCAGTCCCCAGCCTGTAAACAGTGCGTAAGGACAATGGTTACAAAATGAAAAGCCGAAAAATATTTTTTTTACGATATCTTTCATCAGTTTGGTATTAAAGTCGAGCAAAAACAATTTTTATTCCAGTCCTAAAGGTATGAAAATGGAAAACATTAGAAAACAACAACCTGGAATGGATTTACTTTCATAGGAGACTCGTATTTCTTTTTCAAAGGGCCGTCCAAAGTTATCCCCTAAGATGGGGATATTTGGGAAACTGTTGAAATATATTGAAAAAAACATTTTATAACCGGTTTTAAAGTTATTGTAGACGAGAAAAAATTTTTTTTTTTGGGTTTGTTCGAAAAATTCTTGTTCTTTGGCACAAAATTATGTTTTTAAGAATAAATATACTATAAATATATGAACATGTTTGAAAGCTTCTATTTGAAATCAGTATAAAAAAAAAATATTAGGTCCCAGGGACTCACTAAAACCCAAACTAATTGTCTCGTCTAAAATAGCCCCACTTTACGAAATGGTCAGTAGAATTTTTGTTAATGGCAGTAGATGAACGATACGACATATATCAATTTTTTGAGAGGTTTCTGCACGTTTGTCACAATTTAAGGAGCTGGCTGACTGATACAAGTTACTGATACAAGTCTCCACGATAAGACCTAACAAAATCAACCTCTAGAATAGCCCCATTTTACGGTAGTTCAAAGTTTATACAGTTTCTTTCTTGAATATGCACTTTATGTGTACCTACTATTTTACAAATATTTAGCTTCTTATTTGGTAAAAATATTAAAATCCCAAATGTTTGCTTTTTGCTTATGTGGAGTTTATCTTTGGCGGTTCTTCAAGGAAAAATAGTTTGTGAATTTTTTCAAGACAAAGGTAACATATGATATATTTTTGGGATCAGGAAGAAACGTTCTGCCAAAATTTTAAAAAATACACAGGGTATTCCATTAAGAAAAGCCTTTATTATTTATAATTAATACACTTTTTTATCTTTTTGTGACAAATAACAAAAGAGTTTTCCTAAGTGAACTTTATAAACGGTCACAATGATGCCTCCTTATTTCTTCTTTTTTCGCTTAAAATTTTTATTAATTAATTAGTGTTTTGTTAATTTGTTTCAATAAAATGACCTACAAAGAAGAGACATACATAAGTACCATGTCTCGCAGACTTTGATTTATTAAATTCTTGGTTACGATAGAACCTCGGCACTACCGACTATTACTGAGTTTATAAGGTCCTTAAACCGTTTTTATTTGAATGTGATTTAGTTAGCCAATGCGAATTTGTACCATCGTTGATATCTTCAAAGTAGAAACTCTTTCGGATCAGCTACCTCCTGTGAGTAATGAAAAAAATATATTCTGTATTTAAGAATAGCCATATACTTAAAAAAATATTGTGGATGCAAGAATATTATTCTTCTATGTACATTATTTAATACTTCAAACAACTACTTCCATACTCTTAAATTTTAAGAATAAATCTGTATAACTTAGGACTATTAAAATAAATATAACCATATTTTTAGTTAAGAAATATTTATAATTCAAATAAATAGAATTTCTAGATTTTGCAACAACGAGTCTATGCTCTTAAATTTCATAGTTTAGATTAGGTCTCGGATTAGGTTATAGTTTAGTTCGATTTGTTGTTTTAAGAGTACAATATGTCTGCATCAAATATGTGATTCCTTGATTCAAGAAATTCTTATTGCCAGTTTAAGCAAAATTGGAACAATTTTATTGTTCCAAGTACTATTAAACTATTAAGGGTGAATTTGAACAAAAAATGCGCTTCTTACTTAATCTAAAAAACTGTTAATCAAATTTGAATCAAATTTTATACGGTGAAAGTTTAAAGCATTATCCCGGAATCATTTTACGTATCCTAAAAATGTTTAATTCAGGGTAAAAATTATCGATTATTTTAAAAAACTAAATAAAAACAAGATATATATTTTTTTTTGGAAAAATCACGCGAATGGTCTGTGGGGGATACCAGAATCTTACGCTGTGCAAAATTTTGTTAATTTTTGATGTGCACTCATAAATCGGCCTATTAAATCGAAGTTATGGTGGCATTAGGTAGTATCCTCTTGGTACTAATATATATTTTTTCCTTGTAAGTCTACATAAGCTCTGTGTTACTCTCCTAGGTGACTTGATATACCAAAGTAGACGGTTAATATGAACTCATAAACGTCAAAAAATTAAAAAAATAATAGACTTTTCAATTCTTTTAAACAAATTCATGTAGATTTTTATTAGAACAACACTTTGGTGAGTACAGAATTATTTAGATATATTTATATGGGTACCTGTATAGTTTATCTATGTATAGTTGTAATTTAATTAAGTTAATTATTCTAATGGCTTGTTAACTTATTGTAGAAGTTCTGAAGAATAGAAAAATATATTCTCGAACGCTTGACTGTCAAAAAAAGAGTTTACTTTATTCCGGCCCATATAAGACTACATTCCCACTAACTAACCGAGGCTTTTTTCTCAACTAGTCAGTCACGACCTCCCGTCAAAGCTTTTTTATATATTTTTTTTGTTTTTTGTATCTGGTGTCTGATCTTCACCCAAACAACTGCCTAAAGATAGGGTGGTGGTGTTATTATGTTTTGGGAGCACTGACTTAAAGAAGGTTTAAGTGCAATTCTATACCGATTTTGCATGACTTTTTAAAACGGTTAATGAAGTGTTTTTTTTTATGAACACGGTTCATATTTAAAACGTTTTAATATACCTAAACAAACGAGGTGAATTAGGTATGATCAATAATTCAGCAGTATGAGCTGCAACCGTAACATTGAAATTAGCAATTAGCAAGAAAAGAAAGAACTTAAAAAAACAATTGCCAAAATTAACAAATTTTGTCAATACAGCACATTACAAGACCCAATTTTGTATTTCGTATATGCATAAAAAGTTTCATCCAATATTTATCTAAATTTCAGTATCCTCCTAAATAAGAGATTTCCCGAAAATATCCTGGAAAAACGCCTCTGGGACCGGCTCATAAATCGCGCACAACACAAAAGAAGATGGCGGGCAGGAAGCTAATAACTCACCAGGGCGAAGGCAGGCAAAATAACTAAATATAATTTCGGCATAAAGAGAGAACAAAGAATTGAGATATCCCTTCCTCACATTTCCCTGAAAGGACTAGACAAGGGTGTTTCTGAAGTTTTATGTTGAAATTTAAGAACATTGTCTTCTCAATCTCTAAACAATAAGTTTTCTGGCGCCTGTTTCGTGCTCTAATATTTTAAGTTTAAAAAAAAGTATGTAATAAAGGTCATTGGTATACGTAAAAGTTTGAGACGCGAGCCGAAGACGGGAAATCAACGTATAATAGGTTTACGTCACTAGACCCGAAAATCTTTACCGGTCGACGCAGGAAACCTGAAGAGACCTGTAAAGACTTTCCGGTCGTGTTGTCGTACGTACTTTTTTTTTCAAATGATCAGAAAAAACATTTTAGTTCCTACCGTTTTCGTCGACGCCTAGCCGCGTTACATAATTTATGAACAGTCCCCTAATAAGAAAATGTTAAAAAAGATGTTAAAAATCCTCCAAATCAGTTACTTCAACCGAAAAGAAACTAAAAAACAAAAGATCAAAAGATCTTGGGTGGAAATAACGAAAATTCAAACTTGGATGAACATCCCACACGGAACACACAAAGGACCAAAGCGAAAAGAGAAATGATTAAACGATGTTTCGCCCTGCGTGGTTACCCACGTTTTAAGAAAATGTTAGCTTTCGACTTCTGGTTGGCCATTGCCGCTAAGGGCAGTAGTTTTTAAGATTAAAACTAAAGAAAAGTCTTCACGGACTACGCTGCAATAAAAGCGTAGGTAGGCTATCTCGACACAGTCACATCAACGATATTATCTTGCGCTCTTTAAGATCGGCAAACATTCCGTCTATATTGGAGCCGAATGGTGTTTGCAGAGCTGACGGAAAACGGGTAGATGGGATAACCCTAGTCCCATGGAGGGCTGGAGGGCAAGAGCGGGTTCAGCGACATAACTGGGCGAACAAATAAAACAAAAAAAATACGAGCAACTTTCGAACCAGTATATTTTTACCATGTTGAGAATTTGGAACCTTTGGTTGCACTATAACAAAGTTCTGATTGTTTTCCACAAACCAAAACTACACTTTTTGCACTGGACGCCCGTTTCGCTAACAACGTTAGCATCATCAGGAGACGATAAATAATAAACTAAATTAACCTACACTCTATCTTACATACTATCTTTTAGTGGGTGGAGATAAGACTAATAATTTGTGATTGGTCACGTTTTACTAAACAGAATGGGGCCTCTATCTTTATTTAAACTATTTCTGGATTTATTGATTTCCATACTTTCATATGCATTCAAAAGTCTTTAGGTTGTCTGATTATGTGAATCTATGATTTCAAAAGCATGCTCGGCGGACTTGACTTTTCTATTCTTTCGTATTTTAAGTGTTCTAAGTGTTCTTTGAATCGTGTTTGAATAGAGCGTCTTGTTTGGCCAACATATTTTTTGTCACAATCCATGCAACTAATTTCGTAAATTCCACTTTTTTCTAGAATTTTAGTTTTATCCTTGGGATTTCCTAGTAAACTTCTTATTGTGTTTCTGGATTGATATTCTAATTTAAGACCTGTGTTCTTAAATACTTTTTGTAATCCTTTCGTATAATTAGGATTATAAGAAATTGATACAAATTTAGTGTTAGTACTTTTAACTTTTGCAAAATTGCAAAAACATTAGAAAACTTATAGTGTAGTGCATATTAGCTTCACACAGCTAATTCAGTGATGACTGACGACCAGTTATGGCCGACCATGGCCCACTTATCAAGCAGAATAGTGATAAAACAACTCATGAAAGGCATATTTCTAAGTTTTTCCTTTATTTATTTGTAGAGTATAGATTATACAAGCTTGATGACTTTAATGTGATCAATTTTTATGCCACCAATACATCTTCATTAATTTTCTTAACATTTTTTAATTCGCACCAGTTTATAAACGCATCAAAGTTCCGCAGGTAGCGGCTTTAAAAGCAGCTTCCTCCGGACTCAACTTATTTTCTAGATCTAAGTCCATTTTTGTAACCAAAACTTTCGAAACAAACTTAAAAGAGCTTAGAAGTGTTAAAACTGCGAAAAAAAAACAAAAGCTAAAACCTGTCAACAAAGAAGTCATCACCAACTCGGACAAAAATGGGACAGGAAAAGGATCAGGGGACCGGAAAATTGAAAAAAAAGGTCCTTTCTTGAGAGTGGAAATATTTCGAAAGATCATGTGCTGCAATGAAGAACTTTTCGTACAAAAAATCGTACGGAAAGTGGCTATTTTCCGGTCGTTTGCAAATTTTTTTTTTTTTCATTATCATGTACCAAAATGTGTAGCCCACCGGAGTATACTTTATCCTGCGGGTGGACAATAAAAAAGTAATTGGCCAAAAATGTTACAATCCTCATAGCCAAACTCGAGACTCGGCTGGCTTCGTGACCTTTTTAAGGCATTGTGGCAAGGAAAATATGATACCCAGGCTAATTTATTGTAAAAGAAATGTCTACAAGACGTTTTATCTTCTTTCTATTATAGTATGGGACCTTTGGATAAGGCATGAGACGAAAATAAAATCTTACCTCAAATTTGTCCTCTAAAATAAGAAAAATCTATTGCTTTTAAAAAACATCTTTTATCGGCTTATCGCCACACCAAGCGCGGGGCGGCGCACAGTGGGCAAAAATTAAGTTTTTGAGAGGACGATAATAGTCTCTTTTTGAAACTATTATCCCGTAAAAGTAACAGTATCCCGTTTTGATGGTGTTGGCCAGCCCTTAAAATTATTTTATGTTATTTTGTTGTTCTATATTAAAGAGTAAGGCTAAGCTTTTGGTATGTTTTTTCGGGTGGTCTAAAAGTAAACCACCCAAGTTTGTGTTTCCCCCGAGGGGTGGCTCGGTCGTCATTTTGTGTACACCAAAAGGCATTTTTTACCACATTTTGCCTCTAAATGCCCCCGAAATGCCTCAAAATAATGCTTCAAATTGCCACGAAAAGCCATCGCCGTAAACACCAAAGTGCACTACTGAGCCACCCCTTGGTTTCCCCCACTCCTCGGGAAACCTTTGTAACCAACTTTTCTCCATTTCTATTCATCAGAGATGAAAAAGTCTGGGACCAAAAATATTCGGCAAAAAATTTGCAACATTTTGGTTGAAGTGCTCAACTTTCTGTAGTTATTTTCCAAAAAGATAGAGGCCAACAAAAGTGTTTTTTTTTTTAAACTTTAAATAAGAAAGTTTTTGATCTTGGGAAAATCCTGTAAAAATATGTATATTATTTATAATTAATTAAACAGTATCAAATTAAAGCTTGTAACGTACGCTACACAACCGACCCAGTCTGTCGGCATGAAAATTTCCGAAAATATCTGATAGACTGACATTTAGTCGGGTACCGTTAGTCGAGTCCTTTTGGGTAACGGGCCATCCATCGCTTACATAAACGTGTCAAGAGGGGTTGCAGGGGTAGGTAAAAGTATTATTAAGTACTAACAGGAAGGAAAAAGGGGTTGAAAAAATGTAATAAAGTGTTGTAAAATTGATGGTAGTAGAGTAAAATTGTCATGTCAGTCGAAACAAAACCGGACAGATTGAGTTTTCTGTATGTTCTTTAGGGGGTCTGAAAGTAAAATTCCCAAGTTTGTGTTTCCCCCACTCCTCAGGAACTATCCGCCATTTTAAAAAAACTTTGGAACCGATTTTTTCCGTTTCTGTGTCGGAGTCTATAAACAAAAATCTTTGGCATAAAATTTGCAATATTTTTTGTTGCAGGTTAAACTCTCTGTAGTTAATTTTTAAAAAGATAGAGGGCGTTAAAATAACGAAAGTAAAAGTAAAAGAAAAGTAAAAATATGTCATAGTCATTAAATAAATTTTAAAGAAAAAGTGCTTACAAATGTTTTCTTTAACTCGGATGTACATTGCAAGAGCAAATAATCTTTTTAAAAATATTTTTGAAATTACTTCGCATGATGCTGTGACATCAAAGATATCTTTGAAAATTGGAGACGGACGCAAGCCATTTTTTGGTGTACTTACATTAGAGAAAGCTCTAAGTTTACAAAATAGTTTTGCTAAATGAACGGCACTTAATTTTGACACATTTTTGAAAGTACCAAAACAGGAAACCAAAATAAATAAAAAATGAAATATGAAATATATTATCCCACATATCACGGGGATTTTAGAATTTTTACATAATTTTAGAGAATAAAAACAATGATTGATTAAATTTAAAGTGACATGACGTCTGATCATTGTCATATGTTACTATAAGAAATGTTGGCCATGCAGTTTTTTTTAAATACTGGAATTCAGTGACTATGCCATCCATTAAAGATCAATGCCAAATCTAGCCAAGTTTTTTGAAAAGTTAAAAACAAACACATAATATTAATGCATCTTCGAATTCGAATCCGTGATCTTCCGTGCGGCAGGCAGATACGCTACCCACTGCGCTACGGAGACCGACCCGTTGGTTATGGAGTATTGTTCTCCCAGTTATTATCTACAGGAGGATTTACGCTGTTAGGCAAGCAAGCAAAACAACATAGCAAGTCGGACAAGTTGGTAATACACAGTCGTTTACGCTCGCAGATGTCTAGTAGAATGCATGAAGTCCATGAAAAAAACAAAAACGCTGAACGAAAAATATTTACACAAATAATTGGGTTAGATATGGGAGATATGTTACAACAATAAACTTTTTAGCAACGCAACGAATGAATGAGGTTGCATAGAGGGTGGATTTTATTGTATGTATACTTGAAGATGGAACGTTTATGTATTTCACTAAACTAGTCTGATATAAAATTTTAAAATCAACTCAAGAATATAAGTTGTTTTTGGTTTATCAAAATAATACTCAAATAATTGCCTATTTCAGTTAAAAACCCTAGTTTACTTGGAGTAAAAAGATTTTACTTATAAATAGGCTTACATTAAAAGTTAAACATATGCTAAAATTTTGAGTAAAAATTAAAAAGTTAGTAGATGGTTCGATCCAACGTTATTTCGAGGTGGCTTTGTCATGGTGTGGCAAACGTAATAAGTATGATTTTTAGTGTTATACTTGTATTTTAGGTATTTGTTCACAGTTTTTCTGGACATTGATGATGTTCTGATATAGCTTTATATTATTTTTTAATTGTGTCATTTGCGATTTCTTGTAAATTAAGTCTTTTTTTGGTAAAATTTTCTTACAATAATTTTCTTTCGTACGCCCCTGCACTTCACTAATCGGCTTTGTGTACAGTTAAATTATCTAAATGGCTTAAGAGGACCCTAATGCAAGGTTTCATAAATAAAATTAGGCTAGGTAAAAATAATTTTCAAAAAAGTAAAATTATGAAAAATCGCAAACCTCTGTATCTCGTAAACGGCTGGTCGGATCACTTTTGGTCAATGATATATCGTTTAATCGTGACATCAAGATCTAGAACTTGTAATAAATTCATTGAAATATCAGCGAGACCCATTCCTCGTTGCTAGCAGAATCCTTATAAACTTTATTAATGATGCATGTGAAAATGGAGATGCATGCAAGAAAGTTTTTACAGATTTGTTATCTGCTTTTGATTGTGTTAGCCATAGCATTTTGTTAATGAAGTTTGAATACCTTGGAGTCCGTGGAGATGGGGCAAAAATCTACAAGTCTTACCTAAGCAATCGTCCACAATTAATGGATATAAATGACTTAAAGAGCACGCTTAAATCCGTCACTCGGGGGGTACCGCAAGGTTCTTTGTTGGATCCATTTTTCTTTATTGTGTATGTAAGTGATCTTCCCTCAAATATATATTCTTCAAAGTTCATTAAATTAGTCCTACAGTACGCAGAAGATTCAAATGTTTTAGTTAAAACCAAAAAAGGCCACAACATTGATGAATGTAGCCAGAAAGTCGTAACAGATGCAGATAGGTTGTTCTCGGCAAATCGCTTAGCATTAAATATGGGAGAAACAATAACATGTAACTCTCAACTGAGACAAAAAAGTTATGATCAACAAATACCAACATTTTTAGGATTATATCTGGATTCGGCTCTCAGTTGGAAGGATCACATTCTTCACTTGTATGACAGGATATCTAGTCAGATTTATGCCCTGCGTAAAATACGACTCATACTTGATGAAGGTACATTGAGAGCTACTTATTTTGCGCTGTTTCATTCTGTAATGACCTATGGCATGGTTGCATGGAGTCATGCTTCATATTGTTACTTAGAACTGGTCTTCATCAAGCAAAAAGAAGCAATTAGAGTAATAAGTTATTTATAAAAAAGAGATGATAGTTGCAAACCTTTATTGGGGAAATTATTTTGGAAAGGCTGTGTAGAGTAAAGGGGACACTCTGAAATGCATAAGTACAATACCGGGTACGGTAGCAATATTGTTTTCCCTAGACAGAGACTTAATAGCAACAAATTGATTGGAATTAACATTTTTAATGCTTAAAAATTCAAAAAAGACTTAAAAAAATATGCTTATTGAGTACTGTCCTTATGGCTTAAATGAATTTACACAACAAAACCTAAATAGATTTCACATGTTTTGTTTGGAAAAAATGATGTTACTGAGTCCTTTCAATTTTCACAGTTAAGGAAATTGTATTTTTTGATTTAGAAATAATAGCTGTAAATATTTAAGTAAATAGATTAATAAGTTTATACTTGACTTGAATATTATTATATAATAAGATTTACTTTATTCTATTATTAAAAATTATACTGCCTTATTTTTACCTAATAAAATTAAAGCTTGCAGCTGGTTTGCTTATTGTGTGATAACTTTTTGTTAGTCTTGAATCACCCTGTATATCACCAAGTATATCAGTTCGCTAGTTCCTCGACTATAATTTACGTTACAAAATATCTTAAGGACATTTACCATTTTCTTTTTACAGCATTCTCGAGCTTAAGCCGTAAGCGGAATTACGTTTTTAAAATGCATTGAATTACCCTTTATAAAAATAATAGGGTCACGAAGACAATGAGCTATGGCTGTATCGTTTTTAGCGTAAATTGGGACAAGAACATTAGTTTTTTTTAAAGTAAGTTAATTAATTGGTTATACACACATAAAACTGGAGGAATATTCATGTTATGTAGTAGGTCGCTACAATTAGCAAGCAAATTTTAAACGCTCCTTAAAAATCGGTGTTTTCTGTGGTATAAAGTGCCCTGTTTTAATTAAAAATTTTCCTACGATAAAGTTAGTGACCAAAGGAATTGTAGAGACGATGTTTTTTCACGTAAGTTTAGCCGTAATTAGTATATAGACAGATATTTGTTGAACCAAAACACAAATAAACAGTACCGGTACCGACACAAAAAACAGTGAACCGCTGATAAGGAACTCTCAAGTACACACAGGAGCCTACTATACAATAAATCGGCCGGAACCTAATAGAATGCTTAAAAATGGGTACGGTCACAAATACAGATATATTTGAAATGCTGAAAAGTGTACGGGACAGCAATACTGAAATCAATAGGACTGTACAGGAAATAAAGTCTGACCTTAAAAACTTCAAGGAAGAATTTGAAATCTTGACGGAGAGAGTCGAAAACTTGGAAACACAAAATTCAGATCTGAAAAAACACATCTCGCGCCAGGAACAGAAGGAAAGAAGAAAAAACCTTCTAATCTTCGGATTGCCCGAAGTTGACAACCAGAACTCCCTAGAACAAAACTTACGGGAACTTTTTACAGACAAACTTCAAGTGAATATAAGGAAAACTGAACTAGACTGTTTCTTTCGACTTGGCGAGAGACAAGAGGGAAAGAACAGACCACTACTCGTTAAGTTTGTTAGCGAGTTAATGAAAAGAGAAGTCTTCAAGTACGCCTCAAAACTAAAAAACTCTGGAATAAGCATTGCAAACGATTTGACTCCAAGAGAACGAGAAGATCAAAAAGTACTATACGAGTTTTTAAAAACTGCCAAAGAAAAAAAGTACACTGCAAAAATTTTCAAAAACGAACTTCTACTAAACGGTGAACATTTTAGTGCAGAAGCGCTAAGGAACGCCGACAAAGAAGACTTTTTTACCTTTAAAATTAATAAAGAAAAAATATTTCGTAATAATAGCGCCCCGCCAACACCAACACTAGAAGCTAACAAATCGTCAGAAGAAGTGTTTGAAGAAGCCAATAATACAGAACCGCAACTACAAGCTGAAGTGAGCGAAGATAAAAATAAGAAGCCTAAAACTAAATTATCAAAGCCTTCGAGCTCCAGCACAACTCTGCAATCGACTCCAAAGTTGGGAAAAACGAGATCTCGCTCAAACACTGCTTCTCAACCGACCAGCCAAAACTCACTGATCAAGCAAACAAATAAAAAAATAATTAACTAAATGTATTATTGTCTCATTTTAAAAATTTTAAACTTTGTGCGTGTATTTTATATTCTCGATTTAATTTTTTGTTTTTAATATTCTATTTTTTATGTTTTATGACTTAAGTATATTAGATAAATTTTAATTATTTAACACTTTTGATATTCCAGAACATTTTAACTAAATTTTGGATTGAAAACTTGGCTTAGCCTCGTATTTGGTATAGCTATTGTAAGACTCATTTTTCTCTTACTTAATAACGAATTTATTACACAGAATGGACTACTATATACAAAGTTTTACGGACGAAACCCAAAACATCACAGAAATAAAAAATATAAGCTCTTTTAACAACAAATTTGCACAACACAATGAAGACCTTAAAATTATTCATTTAAATATTTGTAGCTTAAGCAAGAACTATGATAAACTTTGCCTATTTTTGAATAGTTTGAAAGTGCGCTTCGATATTATCATTTTGACAGAAACTTTCAAATTACAAACCCTAGAAAAAACTCCATTTTCAATTAAAAATTATGATTTGTTATATAATCAAGGCGCTTACAATAAAAATGATGGAGTTGCTGTGTACATAAAATCTGACTTACAGTATAGCTACAATATTGTACCTTTTGGGGTAATAAAAATTTTGGAAATCCTGGTAACCCATCAAAATAAAAAATTATTGATCACTGCAGTTTATAAATCTCCGCAAATAAATAAAGACTCTTTTAATGATAACTTATTGGAATATTTAGATAAATGTAAAAAGTATAAAGCACATATTTTGGTCGGAGATTTCAACATTAATTTACTAAACAATACGGAAGAATGCGTAGACAACTATAAAAATATTTTAGCGCAATATCTGTTCAAGAACTACATAACAAAAATTACCAGACCAAAATCAGGAACTTGTCTAGACCACATATTCTTTAAAGCACCCTATAATGTCACAAAAAACTCAAAATCGTTTATATTTCAAACCCATATCACTGACCACTACCCAGTAGCTCTATTCACTCCGTTTTTTCAACAATTCAATAACAATAAAGAAGAGAATAATCAAACTAAGCGCTTTACAAACTACAATAATCTTAGACAGGATCTAAGAGCAGAATCGTGGGAGGATATTTTAAATTCAGGTGACGTAAATGTTGGTATGGAAATGTTTATAAACAAAATACAAATCTACTTGGAAAAAAACACAAAAGTCATTAAATTACAAAAAAACAAAAATAATTTTCGAAAAGAATGGATGACTCCAAGTATTAATATTTCAATTCAAGAAAAAAATAAGTTATATTTAGATCTTTTGAAACAACCAAATAATATCAGTATAAAACAAAGTTATATTAGGTGCAAAGATAGATTAAGACAGCAAATTAAACAGAGTAAAAAACAATATTTTCAGAAACAGATAAACTCAAATTTGTCGTCTAAATCAAATCTCTGGGATTGTGTTAATAAAATATGCAATAAAACTAAATCAAAAACTAAAATTGAGCAAATTAAAAATTGCAACGGCATGACTCTAACGAAAAAAACTGAAATCTCAAATGAATTTAACAGCTACTTTAGCGACCTTGGAGAAAAACTTGCCAAAAAAATAAAAAAAATTCCCAACTACAAAAACAACATTCCTAACCTAGAAAATTCTATGTTTCTAACAGACGTCTCAATACCTGAAATTAAAAAAGCTATAAAAAACCTTAAACCTAAAAAATCCCCCGGATGGGACGATATCAGAAGCGAAAGTTTAAAAGAAATAGTAATCGAAATTTCACCTATACTGACTTTACTAATAAACAAAGCTTTCAATACAGGGTGTTTTCCAAACTGCTTAAAAACAGGTATAATCAAACCCCTTCATAAAATCGGGGACAAACTAGAAGTAGTAAACTACAGACCAATCTCGCTGCTGTCTGTTTTCTCGAAAATAATGGAACAGTTAATCAAAACTAGAATCGTTAGATTCTTTAAGAAATATAAAATCTTCTCTACCTTACAGTTTGGTTTTAGAGAGGGTAGATCCACGCAGGATGCTATAAAATTTTTAACATCACAAATAACTGACGCGCTGGACCAAAGTGATGCCTGCACTTGCCTGTTTGTGGATCTATCCAAAGCTTTTGACACTGTTTGCCATGAGACTCTCTTAAATAAACTTAAAAATTATGGTATACGTGGGAAAATCTTTAATCTTATAAAAGATTTTTTAACAAACAGACAACAGCGAGTTAACATTGATGGAACCTTCAGCGATGAAACAGCTGTAAAATTTGGAGTGCCCCAGGGAACCGTTCTGGGTCCTCTACTTTTTACAGTTTACATTAATGATATGCTGAATCTTAAACTAAAAGGTACAATGGTTAGTTTTGCAGACGACACCGTATTATTTTGTAGAGCAAAAACTTGGCAAGAAGTTAAGAATCAAATCGAGGAAGATTTTTTAAAATTGAAAAACTGGTTTCAGCATAACAAATTAACTTTAAATATAGAAAAAACAAAATACATGCCTTTTTCATCGTACAAAAACAATCTTCCTAAACTTGGAAACCTAAAAATAGAACAGTATGAGATACCAGAAACTTCATCAATAAAATACCTTGGTATCCAAATAGATAACTTGCTAAGATGGGATGTGCATATAAACTATGTAACAAGTAAAATAAGAGGGCTTCTGTCAAAATTTTCGTATCTTAGAGACTTTCTTAATAATGATCAGTTAAAAATACTATATATGTCATTGGTACAAAGCCACTTGACTTATGGAATTCTTGGTTGGGGTTGTGTTGCTGAAAACCATATACAAAAGCTAGCAACTTTACAAAAATGGTTCATTAAAATTATTTATGGCAAATGCAGAACATACCCAACCAACAACCTCTTTACGGATAGTAAACTGTTGGACATGCGACAATTATACTGTCTCGAAATAATAAAAAATATTAAAAAAGGAAAAATAGATATCTATTTTAATAACAACAGCACAACTAGAAGCAGAACACTTGCATGTTCAACAGTCACTAATAAAACGCATGGACAAAGAAGTCTAAAGTATTTTTCACCTAGGTTATACAACATGCTTCCAAATGACATCAAAGCTATAAAAAATTGCAAAAGTTTTAATATGAAAACCAAATTGTGGATATCGGACCAGGGTAGAGAAACATTTAATAACTTGGTAGATCTCAAGTATCTTAAATGATAAATACACTAGCAGAAATATACTATAGGCACCTACCTACTCCCAGTTCTAGTCACTTAAATATAAACCATTTCCAGACTTTGACACTAACCCGGCTTGTGAACCTTAAACTCAATTTTGACAAACACTGATTATGACTCTATCTCAACCGAACCGGACAAAAAAAAACCACGCACAAGCGCTTTTAGTGCTTCTGTGGTTATTTCCCAACGTTTATATTCTACATTGTAAGTTTTGTAGTTACTTGTTCACTTTTTGTATATTTTTTGAATAAACGTTTTTTGAATTTGAATTTGAATATAGGAATATGCCTTCAAAGTCATCTTTGGAATATTCTATTGCGGATATCACAGGAATGTTACAGACCCATTTTTTGTTGAATATTCTTTAAGAGTTTGTTATAGTTATATTTCTTTGGTAATAATATAATAATATTCCCGTGATAATCAAGTTATTTTTTTGAATATTCTTTAAGAGTTTGTTATAGTTATATTTCTTTGGTAATAATATAATAATATTCCCGTGATAATCAAGTTATTTTTTTGAATATTCCCAAAAAGAATATTTTTGTCCGCATTTTGGCATGTTTGCTGAAAATATTACTCTTGTTAAAAGAACGAGATTTACATGATTTATTATTGTAATTTAGTTCAATGTCATCTATTGTAGGTAGATGGCACTGGAACCAATATGTTCCCTATGTAGCAGGTAATATTTACCATACATATAAGACAGCAAAATGTTATTTAGGTAATCTTTTGATAACTAATCTCAAGTAGTACATCAATATAATGGTGATACATACATACATGAATTTTCAGCACTTTTATTGCACTTTAGTAGCATATTTGGTGGATATTCATGTGGATAACTACTGCGTATCTTAGGATATCCATCTCTTGGCCATCTGGCATATTTTGAATCACAAAATCATAGCCATATTTACTATGGGAAATATTACCATCATTTTGCCAAAAAATAATTCTGGGAATATTATAGTCATATTTTGGGGAAGTGCTTAGGTATATTACTATAATATATTAATAATATTATAGTCATGTTTCACGTTCCGTTTCTATCCCATTTATATCACCTGTATTAGCTAAAACGTAACTTATTGCCGGCATGTGTTAGTAATATTCCCAATGGTAAAATGTAACATTCCTATCACATTCTTTGTTCTCTAAGAATATGACTATTACATTACAAAAATGTTTATTTGTTATATGAGTAGAACTTGCGTGGAGTATAACGCAGTATTTTCTCTTTCTTTTATCTTTTTTTTTTGTACGAATGTACCCGATTCATTCTCTCTTGAGGACACCTACAAACTAAAACCCTCCGCTGTAGATTTGGTCGAAATAGCAGGAATATAACGTCACTATTTCGCCGTTTACTATTTTGTTCTCTTAGATGCGTTCATCTTTGTGTTTAATTTTTAGAATCATTCTTATCATATCATGTCCCTGGTATCATTTATCTACGTGCTGTATCATTACTTTGAAGAAGTTCACTATGGTCATGTTCTCTATCTGTAGATCGTGTCTTGTGGTTTGGCGGTAGTTCTTTGACAGTACCGACATGTGTCGTTTGTTTTCCCTATTCGCTTTGTGCACGATGCACTTAACACGGTATGCTACTATTTATTCCAAATTCCGTCCCCTTCCGCGCACTCATAAACTGACGTCAACGTTTGGAGTTTTATTAGCGTGCTCGATTGAGAGAATGAGTTCACTGAGTTGATATATTTGTCTCATGTTTTAATTGAAACAATAAAGAACAGAAATATTCTCGATGCGCTTGCCCTCCCAAATATACGATTGCCTTCTACGACAACAACACACAACTTGTGCAAGTACCACTTTATTGTTTGATAATGATTATTTCAGTGTCAAAATTCATTTATAACTATGTCAAACGGCGCTGTTTTTGGATGTAAAAATTATTACAAAATTAAAAAAAGAAACATTAAATACTTCAGCTTTTCAAGGGAAAATGATGTAGAAATGAAATGGATGCCTGCCAAATAAACGAAAAAATACAGTCAAACAATTGTAAGTTTTTATTATATATTTTAACCCTTATGTTTTATCATCGCCATATATTTAGGCTATTGTTTTAGGAAACGCCATACGTATATTTTGAGTTATGATTTATTTTAGTTCAACATGTTTATTTTTCTTTTAAAATCTAGTTTTGTTTTGTATAAAGTAGGTATATTTTCATTACGTTACTAGTATTAGCCTAAAAATGCCATATACGTTATCATAATTTTTTTTTCAGATTGGATTTGTTCAGAACATTTCGGAGATAGTTGTTTCGAAATACCTCTACAACAAAAACTTATGAACTACACCCCAAAAAACGCTCGCAATTTAAGGGTTGATGCAGTACTTACTTTACCTGGAAGTTTAAGATATTCTGTACGCAAGCAAAAATATGAATAAAAATCGTCGGTGGTTGCCAAAAGAAGAGAACACATGAATCAGAGCACAAATTAGAGGAACAAATCTTATGGTTTAAGTTACTTAACTTAAACTATTTTTTTAGTTTATTTTTACTGCAATAAAATGTTTTCAGAAACCTTATTGTTTTTATTTATTTAAATATAACATTAAATGCCTGTTCTTTTGATTGGGGTTGGGGCGACTAAGGAGTGGAAGTTAGAAAATATCTTTCGAGACCCGAAAATAATGAAAGGAAAATTATAGTTTTTAAATGTTGTAAAAACTAAGACACGGCTCGGAGCTCTTCTGCTATTTTTTTTTGACTTTTTAAACTCAATCAACCAAACCTAACTTAAACAAACGCAAGTCTATCCATTCCAACCAAAAAACAATTAAACGCGCGGCGGCCCAAAATTACATTATGGAAAATTAATACCTTTTCCATGCACATGTGGTGGTATCGCAGTCACAAAGTGACGTCACGCCGAAATGCGCATTGTCATACCGTGTTAAGTGTATCGTGGCTTTGTGTATGTCCTAAAAGATTCATGTCCCGTTAGAGCTTATGTCATACAGCAATCCATTTTTTTGTGTTTGCAGTCGATCCATGTTTTAATGTCGGAAATAATTATTTCGTCTATTGTCCGTTTTCGATATTTCGGTCTCATCTTGTTTGCCAGGATTCCAGTGTTTTCTGTTTTTATAATGCACTTTTTGACAACTTATGGGTAATATTTTTAATTTTTTGTTTTGTTGGTTGCGAACTAGATTGAAATAGTAGTTTAAGGATAGTATTTTTAAGGGAAACCAGTTTTATCATCAATTAATATTAGCAAGCAAATAATATTGGCAAGTCAGTGGAAAAATATTATTAACATTTAAAGTGTCATTCCTGTCCCTCTGCTGGTTCTCCCAATATTTTGAAAATATTATTTTTGTGTTTAATATTTTGAACATTTTTGTAAAGATATGACCTACCGAAATAAAAATTTAGTTAATATGACTTTAAACTTTATGGGTTATTTGAAAAACTATGTTTATAATTTTTCCACTGTTTGTTTTTTCCGAACCAAATCCATTGTACCCTTTAAATTAGTACTTTCACTTAAATTACCATGGTTAACTAATACAGTTTTTAAAAATGTATCAACAAGTTCCAGTAGTTATGTTTTATTCAGTTTTTTTGGACAAAAAAGTTTTGAGACATATATGACATTTTGGGGACGGAAATGACAACTGATTATTTTATATCAAAACGTTTATTAGGCAAACGAAAAATAACAAACTAATCTTAAAAGACGCAAAATTAAAATCTATAATAAAAACCCGAATGATAAAATAAACTTCTTTATTTTGGTTGTGGAAGCCATCTGAAACAAAAGAAAAACATTCCCATATAGCTATAAAATAGCATATTACACAACAAGTGTGCAAAGTGACCGATTTCACGCGAGTGTGTAGTTTTTCGCGCTAGGCAATAGTCGACTGGCGAACTTCACACAAGTGTAGAAAGGTTACTTTCTAACGAGTTGTGTACGATATTCTTTCTACGACCACAGAGTATTTTGTCCCAATTTCAATATATTTTTGTTAAAAATCTATTTTCTCATTTCCGTTTCTAGAGAGGAAAGTATTAGCATCGTTATCACATGTATTTCAGAGAGTAAATCAATTACTCTAGACTTTACATTGTACTTTTCTCTCTAGAGAGGAGAATGAAAATCAAAATGTCTGTGGAATACGCAAGTTTCTGAAGTACCGTATGTACAAATAAAAAAACCAGGTTTTTGTAGTGTTTTTTTCCAATTAACCATTACGCAAAAACTTTAAGTGCCGGAGATGAAATTAACATCTTAGACATAACTAAACTCATCATTTTAAAAATCCCATCATTTTTTTTTGATCTGGTATCTAAGGTTTGTATGCTATACCCCGGTAAATATGAGCTATATGTCGTTTTCATTAAGTGTCGGAACTGTGAATTGAAGGTTCTAATCATTTGTCTAGCCAACAAAGTCATTTAAATTACCTATAAGAGAGTTAGATATACAGACCGCTTCAGCCTACTGCGAACATAGGCCGAAAGAAGTCCAATTTGCCAGTGTACGTACATGCAGGAACACCGTACACCTCTCAGTGAAGCAACCAATACTCAGGCTTGCGATCACCACTTGCGTTTGGTATTTAGTACGCCTCTAACCACGGTGCTGTGTGGAGCGTAGTCAATGAAACCGAAATTTGGTCGATAAATACGCAAATTTTTATAACGTAATTTTCTTATTTTTTGTCACTGATAAATAAGAGCGTTTTATTGTTAACTGCTCAGATTTATCACTGACAACGTGTTACAATGAAAATAATAGGGAGAAACAAAATAAAAGCAAGTTCTCAAAATAAAATAACACATTCTAAAAACCAAAAAGATTCTCCCAGTCAAAAAAAATTAGAGCAAATGTTCGAAAAGTCCTCCTTGCTTGGCTAGACAATATCCGAGCCTATTATAAAAACCCCTTCTAACGTTTCTAAGCA
Source organism: Oxystoma pomonae (assembly GCA_963921995.1). NCBI lineage: Eukaryota > Metazoa > Arthropoda > Insecta > Coleoptera > Brentidae > Oxystoma > Oxystoma pomonae. The sequence goes on along the minus strand of OY998164.1, from coordinate 21,386,559 downwards.
TGTTAGAGGTGATAGTTTGAAAAGCTTCTTCAATTTTAATCCGAAGTTCTTCCATATTATTAGCCCTTTCATGCCCGTAAACTTTATTTTTGATGTAACTCCACAGATAGAAGTCATTAGGAGCAAGATCGGGTGATTGAGCTGGCCATAAAATAGTTCCCCGTGTACTTATAACCCGATTAGGAAATACATTATCAAGATATTCCCTAACAAGGCCAACATTGTGAGCGGGACAACCATCTTGCTGAAACCATGTTTCACCAAATCTCACACCTAACAACTGCCTAGCAGTTGGAATAATATGCTGCTGCAGTAGATCCAAGTATCTAGGACCATTCAAATACCCGTTAATAAAAAATGGCTTAATTACGTGTTCCCCTACAATATCCCCCCAAACATTTAGTTTTTGGGGATACTGTGTTCTTACGTCAAAATACAAATGCAAATTTTCCCTCGACTAATATCGAACGTGTGTTGGGTTATGACGTTTCAATAATGGAAAAGTGCTTTCATCTGTGAAAAGAATAGATCTTAGAAAGTTTTCATAACGATTAGCCCTTTCCATCATTGTTTCGCAAAATTCCATACGACGATAGTTGTCCTCCGGAAAATTTTGATGTGTGGCTGAAGACATATCAACTGCTTCGGCAATTTGGTGGTTAGTTAATTTTCGATTTTCCTCCACTGCAACGCAAATCATCACATCTCGTACTTCCTGCTCGTCATTCAAAACACTGGGTTTTTATGGTTTTTTGGCGCTACACAACCAAACTTTTAAAAATTCTGCACAAACCTATAAATCGTCGATAAACTAGGTTCTGGGCGATTTACAAAATTCTCCAAAAAAAGTTCTTGAATAAGTATCAATGGTCTGCCTTGATAGTACCATTTGACCATCTGCACTTTTTCAGCAACTTCGTAGACATGCATTTTTAGTTTTAAAAATGTATTATTTCAATTAAGAACTTACGAATCTGTTTCTCGAGCAAGGCAGAAATAAAACAAAATAATAAAAACAAAATAAATTTCCAAAAGATAATACTGCCGCGTGCTTCGAATCCACCTCGGTCGTACGGCACAGAGAGTAAATTGGACTTGATTCCCCCCATGTTCGCAGTAGCCTGAAGCTCATTGTATATTACCATATACTGGACCAGGTGTTTTAGATGCTATTTTCCAAAATGGCGGTCAGAAAATCATAAAAAATTCTAATTATACCAGTAGCGCATGACTATACTTGTGTATAGTATGCAAGGATGAGTTTACAGCTATTTAGTGACACATTTTTGTGCCACCGGGTGTTTTGTTCGCATCCGTGTAGAAAGTTCCCAAGCTTAATAAAAACGACAGGCATATAGGTCATTTTTACCGGGGTATAGCATAAACATCTTGGACGCCAGATCAAAAAAAATGGTAGGGAGGTTCAAAATGAAGTTTGTAGTTATGACTAAGATGTTAATTTCATTTCAGCCACTTACAAACTTACAACAAAAAGCTGGTATTTCACTTGTACATGGTATTTTCAAGGTCAATAAAGTTTATGCAGCAACTAAACTTTTTTTTTATAGTAAGCGGCGATAAGCCAACAAGAATTGATGGCCACCTTGTCATTTTTGTTTTTTTACGAAATTGGATAGAATAAAATGTGGTTATAATTCGCCATTTTGATATATCAGCCGCCATATTGAAACGCATCATAGCTGAACCAAATTTTTTTAACTATATTGTTGGACTTGACCATCTTATCTTTCTTACCAAATTTGGTCCTCTTCGCTGTAATAGTTCATGAATAGCGCCCGTTACTATGTTATTTTTGCAATATATTAAGTTTACTAGGGTATTTTTTACGGTCTTAAAGCTTCAAACTGCATCAAACTCCAAGGATCGAACTTGGCATATATACATTTTAGTCTGACAAAACGTCGAATTATTAAGAAATTTTTGTAGAGAAAATGACAAAAAAACAAAAAAAGGTCATTTAAGCTCGGATGATCCTGAAAGTAAATTTTTTGGAATCCTCGTCGTCGAGTTATATGGAATCGGGTATAATCATGCCCCGGTTGATATATTAGTTTTTTTATGTCAATACATAGAGGATTATGAATAAAAAATATGAACTTAAAAAATTACTGGTTATTGCGGGCAAAATTAATTTAAATGATCAGTTTAGTCGCTGGAGACAGGTACAGGAGATGACATCTCCATGTTTGGATTAAAATTAAAAAGGTAGCAAGGTAGTGAAAAAAGTATTATTGTTTCTAAATTTAATTCACCTTAAGTATTAAAATCTCATTTTTTTTTAATTAAAAAACTATATTCTAAAGCCAGGAAAAGCTAGAGACAACAAAATAAATAAAGTTGGCTTGCTAGTATTACAAAGATTTATTCATTTTGCGTAAATCACATTGTTTCTATTTTGACTGGAAATAGGGTTTCGTCGTTTTTTGGTAAAATAGTAACAAATATTATTTGAGTGTGATTTTAACTTTACGGTTTTATTAAGTTTTGGTACCTTTTGAGGTCCTAATAATATAAAAGTGAATGAAGGTATGCTTCTCTTTGCTGGTACGTCTGTTATACATATTAAAAGGCTTTTTATCAACTTACTAAAGTAGATAAAAAATAAGTTTACATTTGAATTGTTTGAGTACAATTTTTTGCTAACAGCGTTAACATATTTGCGGCGCCTAATAGCAATATTTAATTTTAAATTTAAAAAAATCGTGTCTGTTTACTAAAATTGTTCTCAAAATAAATTTGATGTGACCGTTTTTTGAAACAAGGTTTCGACTTGGCTTTAAGTTCTTCTGTAAGGTAAAGGATTTTTTCTAGAATTCGATTTTTGCGAATTGATACATTATTATTTTTCCGGATGTTGCGATCACGAATTTGTCTGCGAAAAATAATTTTATTAAAAAGAGATCGCCTTCGTTTTATATTCAACCAATTAACGGATGGGTGACACAATTTGTAGGATATTCTCTTTCTTCGTCTTGCGCCACAAATTAATCTTACACACAGTGTTTATTAAGTGCTACCCAAGTCCCGATTTAATTGCTTCAGTGGTTTATGATATAATGATTGACCTGCTAGCATTAAAAAAAAAGTTAGCAAACCAAATATTAAAAAACATGGCTAGCAATTTTGTAGGAAAGATCGCACGGGAATGGTCCTCTCTCTGATATCAACCAATAATAGGCTTTGAAGCGATCACGAGTTAACCGAAACCTATCTGACCATGACCGAAACTCACCCGATTGCCGTATATCGAAGAAACTTTCCTACACTATCACCCCGAACAAGGTGAACGAGCACTCTTGAAAAACGACAATTCGATCAGCTTTGCGCGTGCACCATGGAAGCTCGGCAGTTTCCGAGCCTTCTTATTGGTTGAAACGAAGGAAGAATCAGCTCCCAGGAAGGTGAGCGTTTCCGTGCGACCTTTTCTACGAAATTCAAGAATCAGCCCTCCGGACGCCTCTTTGAAAAGAAAATACAGGGTGATTCAAAATTCTCTAGAAAGTCTTTTTGAAAAAGGAAAATTTGTTGTTCTGAACAAGAATTACTAAAATATATTTTTGTAAACTCTTTCGTTTTAGAGATATTTGCATTTAAAGATTGTTAATATTTTTTCAGAAGCACCCTTTACTACGTGGTAGAAACATCCATTTTTGAAAACAAAACTTTGAAAACTTCAAAATGCTTCACAAAAACCTTAATACATGTTGTCAGCCACACGTAGACTTACGTGGTAAATTATTTTAAAGGCAATTCTCAACAAAAAAAATACAAAAATTTTAATTCTAAATTCAGAGAAAAAAAAATTAATTTAATGATATCTAACCATTGTTCAAATCTTTCTAGGGAAATTTTGCAATACACAGTTGTTGATTAATTTCAGCACATGCAGTTAGGCGTAGTTCATCGAAAATTACCTATTATGTGCCTAACTGGCCAGAAATCACCCTAACAACGCGACGCCTTGTCCACACTATGCTCTTCCTCAAAACTACACGCGTAAATTTCATTACGAGTACATCTCAATTAGGTTTTGACCATTTTGCGCTCTCCCTCACGCCGAATTTGTTTTGGTTAGCTAGTCAAATTAATGTGGAAACCGGAAAAGCCCATCAATAGGCAGTAGGTGTTTGACCATTACTGACGCCATTTTACCAAATTAATATCTGAGATATTGGGAGGTTAAGCAGGTATTTTTATTTTATCATATCATTTTGGTTTCAGCTCACACTTCACTTTGGTCTATTCCAAGTAAAAATATATAAATTTTGAATTATGTATTTTTGTGTTTGTGCCATCCAGCACTATTACTTAAGGTAAAAATCAAAATCTTAGAGAGTAACACCCTATAAACCTTTAAAAAAAGTTCCAAAATTTCTCAAAATTAAAAAAATTACATTTTAAAAAAGTTAAAAATATAGGGTGTTCCATCAAAACTGACATTTCTTTAAAATTCAAGATAGCGGACAGATTTAAAAAATGGGTATTTTTGACCCACCTGCAAAAAAATTGTGTGCGCCACTGTAATAAATCTAAGATACGCCGTAAATAGCCTTATCATTTAAAGGTGTACAACCGTTTGGTTTTTTTTACATCGGATAAGAAATAAGAAATTTCTGCAGTGTTAAATTTGATAGTGTTTGGGTGGTAGAAAACTTTCTTACTATAAGTCATCTTCTTATTCGAAGTTATACAATTTGAAACAAAATTATGATTGTTTTCCACAAACCAAAACTACACTTTTTTGCACTCGACGCGCGTTTCGCTAACAATGTTAGCATCATCAGGAGACGATAAACAATGAACTAAATCAATCTACGCTCTATCTTATACACAATCCTTTAGTGGGCGGAGAGAAGACTAATAACTTGTGATTGATCACGATTTTTAATCCTATCTCCCCTCAACCAAAGAATAAAGTGTACTAAACGGGATGGGTCCTCTATCTTTATTTAAACTATTTCTGGATTTAATGATTTCCATACTTTCATATGCATTTAAAAGTCTTTTGTTTGGTACACTTTTTAGAAGTTTTAGGTTATCTAATGTGAATCTATGATTGTTTTCAAAAGCATGCTCGGCCACACTTGACTTTTCTGTTCTTCCGTATTTTAAGTGTGCTAAGTGTTCTTTAAAACGTGTTTGAATAGAGCGTCTCGTTTGGCCAACATATTTTTTGTCACAATCCATGCAACTAATTTCGTAAATTCCACTTTTTTCTAGAACTGTAGTTTTATCCTTGGGATTTCCTAGTAAGCTTCTTATTGTGTTACCGGATTGATATACTAATTTAAGACCGGTGTTATTAAATACTTTGTGTAATCCTTTCGTATAATTAGGATTATAAAGAATTGATACAAATTTTGAGTCGCAGGTATCTTTTTGTTTGAAAAAGGTAGAATTCCGAAAGGTCTTTTGAAAAGAATGTCTATTTATCAGCTTATTTATTAAGCCTTCGTCGTAACCGTTTTCGCCAGCTATATTCCTAATCCTATTCTTTTCTGCTTCAAATCTTTCTTTCTTTAAGGGGAAATTTACTAATCTAGATGTTAAAAAGTGCAAACTTGCAAGCTTATGTTGTAAGCAATGAAAAGAGTCATTTGGAATATACCTGTTGGTGGCCGTGCCTTTTCTGTATAGGTCAAAGTCCAATTTATTTTTATTTCTTATAACTAAAGTGTCTAGAAATGGCAGTGTACCGTTGTTCTCTGTTTCATAAGTAAATTTAATAGTGGGAAATTTGTTATTTATTTTTTCCATAAAATTTTTAACACTAGTTACTTTAGTGTTGAATACTGCAAACACATCGTCTACATACCTGAACCATACTCTGGGGAAATACTCAAATTCTTTACTTATATCTGATTCAAATTTGCTCATAAATAGGTTTGCGATAAAAGGTGATAAACTATTACCCATTGTGGTTCCTTCTAATTGCTGGTAGTAGTTATTTTTATATTGAAAGTAATTTTGATTCATGCAGGGTTTTGTTAAAGATAGGTATTCTAAAGTCTGTTTGTCTTCTAGATTGTTTTTTCTTAGTAGTTCCTCCAGGTATTGAACAACGAACTAACATCAAACGAGATTAAAATTTTCCCTTCTTGGAGTGAAATATCTTTAACTTTGTTTGTATCAATTCCTTATAATCCTAATTATACGAAAGGATTACACAAAGTATTTAATAACACCGGTCTTAAATTAGTATATCAATCCGGTAACACAATAAGAAGCTTACTAGGAAATCCCAAGGATAAAACTACAGTTCTAGAAAAAAGTGGAATTTACGAAATTAGTTGCATGGATTGTGACAAAAAATATGTTGGCCAAACGAGACGCTCTATTCAAACACGTTTTAAAGAACACTTAGCACACTTAAAATACGGAAGAACAGAAAAGTCAAGTGTGGCCGAGCATGCTTTTGAAAACAATCATAGATTCACATTAGATAACCTAAAACTTCTAAAAAGTGTACCAAACAAAAGACTTTTGAATGCATATGAAAGTATGGAAATCATTAAATCCAGAAATAGTTTAAATAAAGATAGAGGACCCATCCCGTTTAGTACACTTTATTCTTTGGTTGAGGGGAGATAGGATTAAAAATCGTGATCAATCACAAGTTATTAGTCTTATCTCCGCCCACTAAAGGATTGTATATAAGATAGAGCGTAGATTAATTTAGTTCATTGTTTATCGTCTCCTGATGATGCTAACATTGTTAGCGAAACGCGCGTCGAGTGCAAAAAAGTGTAGTTTTGGTTTGTGGAAAACAATCATAATTTTGTTTTACTGCAACCAAAGGTTCCAAATTTCCAACATAGTTATACAATTTGATTAAAATTTATCAGAATTTAAAGATTATAAGGTTCCCTAAAAGCTAAAAGTCTAAATTTTACACGCCCAGTATAAAAACATGACATTAATGAATAGATAAAAGTACAAACTTTATGCGCCTAATGTCAAAATTGACATTTATTTAAAATTCAAGATGGCGGACAAATTTGAAAAATAAGTATTTTTTATCCCCTCTGGAAAAAGAATGTGTGCGCCAGTGTAATAAAATGAAAATGTGCACGTAACGATTACTAAAGTCGGTTAAGAAATAAGAAAGTTTTGCAGTTTTACATTCGATGTTCTTTTAGTAATAAAAATTATCTTTTTTACTTGACGGGACAAATTTTATAAGGCAACTTGAAAAGAGAGACAAAATTATCATCTTTTCAAAATTCAAGATGGCAGACGGCTTTATGGGCTGAGTATTTTTCACCCCTCAAAAAAATAATTAATAATTAAATTTAGATATGTGATAATAGCCCTATTACTTTGGTCTTAATTAAGTTTTGTTTTTTTTGTGACCAAATAAAAAAATTAATTTTTCTTTTAATAGTAGGTTTTTTTTTGTTTATCCTGGGACTTTCCATCCATACCAGTCTTGTCAAGATATGCCGAGTTAAGTTTTTTTAAATTTAATTTAATTGCAGGGTTTCTTATTTTACATCATCTATAGTAATTAATTATCTTCGTCTTAATATTCGATACAGTGTAAATCCTCTTTCAAACAGATTTTTTACAAAGTGCTTATGTTCTCCCTGGAATGCCATTTTGATTTAATAATATAAAGTAGAGATGCGCATTCTAACAGGCAAAGATAGTTATTAAAATTCTTTGTTTTTGTTTTCATGGCCTACTAAGTCCTAATTCTACTTTGCAACATTTAATGACTAATAGGTATGTAATTGTTACAAGTATTTTTTTATTTTTAACCGACTTTAATTCGTTATGTTAAAAAAATACGGCAGTGGCGCACACGTTCTTTTTTCCACGAAAAATAAAAAATACCCACTTTTCAAATCGATCCGCTAATTTTGTTACAGTGGTGCCCAATTTTTTTGCAGGAAGGTAAAAAAAGCACTTTTTAGATTTGTCCGCCATCTTGAATTTTAAAGAAATGGCAGTTTTGACATAAAGTACATAAAATCTGGACTTTTACCTTTTAAAATCTATAAATTCTGATTATTTTTGACCAAACCATATACCGTCGAAAAGATGATAACTTTTAGTGAAACAGTATTTTACCACTGCAGAACTTTCTTATTTCTTAACCGATTTAAAAAATCAAAACGCGTATATGCCTTTAAAGAATAAGGCTATTTAAAGCACATCATAATTTTGTTACAGTGGGTCGAAAATACCCATTTTTTAAATCTGTCCGCCATATTGAATTTTAAAGAAATGTCAGTTTTGACATTAAGCGCATAAATTTTAAAGTTTCCTTTTTTAAACAAACGTATAATTATTATGGAAGTTGTAGGCAATCCAAAAAGTCCGGTTTTTTTTTGGAACACCCTAAATAATACATTAAAGCATTCAATTTTAAGTCAGCTAGTTTAGTTTTTTAGGGAATTTTTTTAGAATATTTCAAAATATGTAAAAATTGGCGTTTTACAATTTTATGCGCCATTCATTAAAAAACCTAATTTTTTAAAAGCGAATTCTTGAGAGTTGTATACAGACTGCTTCAAGCTACTGCGAACATAGGGGGAATCAAGTCCAATTTACTCTCCGTGCCGTACGACCGAGGTGGATTCGAAGCACGCTGCAGTGTTATCTTTTGGAAATTCATTTTGTTTTTATTATTTTGTTTTATTTCTGCCTTGCTCGAGAAACAGATGGGTAAGTTCTTAATTGAAATAATACATTTTTAAAACCAAAAATGGATGTCTACGAAGTTGCCGAAAAAGTGCAGATGGTCAAATGGTCAAATCGTCATAACCCAACACACGTTCGATATTGGTCGAGGGAAAATTTGCATTTGTATTTTGACGTAAGAACACAGTATCCCCAAAAACTAAATGTTTGGGGGGGGGGGTATTATAGGGGAACACGTAATTGGGCCATTTTTTATTAACGGCAATTGCAATTTGAATGGTCCTAGATACTTGGATCTACTGCAGCAGCACATTATTCCAACTGCTAGGCAGTTGTTAGGTGTAAGATTTGGTGAAACATGGTTTCAACAAGATGGTTGTTCCGCTCACAATGTTGGCCTTAAGGGAATATCTTGATAATGTATTACCTAATCGGGTTATAAGTACACGGGGAACTATTTTATGGCCAGCTCGATCTCCCGATCTTGCTCCTAATGACTTCTATCTGTTTTTGAAGAAGCTTTTCAAATTATCACCCCTAACATGCTTGAAAACGTTAGAAGGGGTTTTTATAGTAGGCTCGGATATTGTCTAGCCGAGCAAGGAGGACTTTTCGAACATTTGCTTTATTTTTTTTTTGACTGGGAGAATCTTTTTGGTTTTTAGAATGTATTATTTTATTTTGAGAACTTGCTTTTATTTTGTTTCTCCTTATTATTTTCATTGTAACACGTCGTCACTGATAAATCTGAGCAGTTGACAATAAAACGCTCTTATTTATCAGTGACAAAAAATAAGAAAATTACGTTATAAAAATTGGCGTATTTATTGACCAAATTCCGGTTTCATTGACTACGCTCCACACAGCACCGTGGTTAGAGGCGTACTAAATACCAAAGGAAAGTCATGCAAGTGGTGATCGCAAGCCTGAGTATTGGTTGCTTCACTGATAGGCGTGCGGTGTCTCTGCATGTACGTACACTGGCAAATTAGACTTCTTCCGCCCTATGTTCGCAGTAGCTTGAAGCGGTCTGTATAGTTTTACGTTGAGCCAAAAATGTTCCATAATGTTTTTTGTAGCATGTGCAAAAATGGTCAAATTTATTGGCCTTTTTTGCAACCAAGGTTTTACCAGGAATTTGGCGATAAAAAAATAAAAGATCAAATGCAAAAGATAGTTTTGTTCACTTTGTCAGTGACAGGATTTGTCCGTAAGGTTTATTGGCTAAGCCATAAAAACTAAGAAAAAATTAATTTTAAAAAACGTTTGAGATTTTTTTTCGATGAGTTAAATACACTGAATTTTATACATAATGGAAAATAATTTTTGCTTTTGTGGTGGCGATCTTGAAATACAAAATGGTGGACGAAACTAAAATCAACTTTTCTTTTATGCTCGATAGTTGTTTTCTAAGTCGATTGTAATTTTATCCATCATCTTGTATTTTAATATAGCCAACAAAAAAGCAAAAATTCTTTTTGATCATGTATATAATGCAGTTTGTTTAACTCAAATCGTTAAAAAATCTCAAATCTCAAAATTTTTTCTTAGTGTTTATGGCTTAGCCAATAAACCTGCCACTTTGACAAAGTTAACATTATTATAAATATTTTTTAATGCTTTTTGGTTTTTTTTAATGCCAAATTCGTTAGATTCTATGCAATCCTAAAAAATCTGTTTTTAAAAAATTTAATTTTTTATTAAATGGTGTATAAAATTCTAAAACCTCAATTTTTACAAATTAAGCGTGCTACAAAAAAGTTTACTTGACATTTTTTACTTAAAATTGAATGCTTTATTGTATCCTATTTTTTGTTTTTTTTTTAAATGTATTTTTTTTAATTTTGAGAAATTTTGGCATCTTTTTGCAGGTTTATAGGATGTTACTCTCTAAGATGTATATAGAAGATTTAAATTTTTTTCTTGAATAATAGTGCTGGATGGTCCAAATACAAAAACACATAATTCAAGAAGTATATATTTTTTTTCTTAAAATCAACTAAAAAGTGAAGTGTGAGCTGAAAACAAGGATATTTTGACTTTTAACCCTTGTATGTGTGACCAACTGACTGATACCTATAACACAACCACAAAGTAAATAGACATTAGACATTAGACACCTAAAGTAAATATTTTAACGCATTGGTATCGTTATACGTAACGCGCTCGAAACAAAGTCAAAATACACTATATTTTTGACTTGTTCATGCCATGTTTGCCTGCTTCTTTGACAGGTGCGATGACAGAATCTCGTTGCGTACGGAAGGATATACGTATCGTTACAGACCCACGAACATACGCAACGATTTCAATCAGCAGTTCTGTCATCGCAACCTTCAAGAAAGAGGGCATCGTTAGAAACATCAAGTAAATATTTCAACGCATCGGTAGCGGTATACGTAACGCGTTCGAAACAAAGTCAAAATATACTACATTTTTGACTTTTTTATGCGATGTTTCGAACGATGTCCTCTTTTTTGAAGGGTGCGATGACAGAACTGCTGATTGAAATCGTTGCGTACGTTCGTGGGTCCGTAACGATACGTACACTTGATTTAAAAAAAAAACGCATAAATGCAGTCACGATACACTTAACACGGTATGACAATACGCATCTCGTCGTGACGTCACTTTCTGACCCCGATACCAACACATGTGCATGGAAAAGGTATTAATTTTCCTTAAAGTAATTTTGGGCAACACCGTTCTCAAGCAAAAAGCCACTTAACTCATTTTCGTTTTAGTATTCTTTGGCCTATGATCGGCGCCATATTGACACCAAACTGACAGAGAGTCTATGTTTTTTTTTGTCAATTTGGTTATAAAAATGGCAGCCTCAATAGACTAAAGGGCACTGAGACGGTAGGAGTTTACTGGCTTTTTAGTTGAGAACGGTGTTGTTTTAGGCCGCCGCGCGTTTAATGTATTTTTTGGTTTGTACGGGTTGAGCTGCGTTTGTTTTAGATTTTAACAGGAAAATAATCAGGTCGAACTAAAATAAATCATAGCTCAAAATATACGTATGCTATGCTAAAACATAAGTGTTAAAATAAATAATAAAAACTTACAATTTTTCGACTTTATTTGGCAGGCAATTATCGATTTCATTTCTACAACTTTTTCCCTTGATAATCTAAAGTATTTAATGTTTTTTACATTTAAAAACAGCGCACTTTCACATTGTAAATAATTATTATGAATAAATTTTGACACTAACATAATCATTATCAAACAACAAAGTGGTACTTGCACAAGTTGTGTGTTGTTATTGTAGAACATTGTAGAAGGCAGTCACTCAATCAAATCGTATTTTTTTGAGAGGGCGAGCGAGATTACTTCTGTTCCTTTACGCTTTCAAATAACACATGAGACAAGTATATCAGCGCAGTGAACTCATTCTGTCAATCGAGCACGCTAATAAAACTTCGAATGTTGACGTCAGTGTATGATTGCGCGAAAACCGACGGAATTGGGTTCAAATAGTAGCATACCGTGTTAAGTGTATCGTGCATGAGGTCACAAAATTGACCTTTCTAAAAGTGCATAATATATACGGACTACCAGCTAAAATGCCTAAAAACTTCAAAAGTACGACAATTTGTCATATTGTTTAAAAAAGGTATTTTTTTTACTTAAATTAAAGGCAACCTTATTTTTATATTAAATTTTGCATAATACTAAAAAATCACCAAAAATAATGTTTTAGTAAAGTCTTTATTGAACAATATTAAATTATCATTCGAGTAATGGACGAAGGCTGTTCTATAAAGAGGGAGGTAACCCATTTTGGAGTTGATAAAATAACAATAATGCGATGGAAACAGCGCTGGATTGAAAACAATTCGACGAAAAAAAAACTAAAATAAATAATTTAGTATCTAATAGGATCACCATTTTTTTCTGTTACAAGCTGCAAACGTCTGGGCATTGAAAAGGTTAAATTTTGAAAATACTGATGGTCTTCTGAGAGCTGATCCAATGCACGATAAATAGCATCGCTTAACTCTTCAGCATTTCGTGGTCTCCAATTCCTTTGGTATATTATTTTAACGATTCGACCCCATATATTTTCCATTGGGTTAAGGTCACGGCTGTTGGCTGGTCAAGGAAGTGTTTCTATATTATTATTCTGAAAACATTGGCCGTGTGTACTGGACAGTTGTCTTGCTGATAAACGAAGTCATTATTTTCAAGGATTTCAATATATCGTTCACTACTGAATTTTCCTTCGATTCTCAAAAAAAAACCCCAAACCTCTAGCACTAAACCAGCCCCACATGTTTACAGAAAAATGTCCAGCTTTTTTAATTTGGTTTGTATATTCGGGTTCAAATCTAGAATTTGGTGGACGATAAACTAAAATTCTCCTGCTGCTTGAATATGATTGAAAAATTTTTTCGTCAGTGAAAACCACACTCTCCCAGAAGTCATTATCACGAAGAACGTTGTTCAGTGCAAAAATTACTCTGGACTGTTTTTGTTCTTCTGTTATAAAAGGCTTCTTTGCAGCAACTCGACAAGAGACTTCTGATTTCGTTACTCTTCTATTTACTGTTGCTAAAGAACCCGGAAATAATATTACATTAGCTGCTTCAACCGACGTTGAAAAAGGATTTTGTCTGAGATGGTCAATAAGTCTCTCATCTTGCACTTCAGAACTTACTTTTGGTCGTCCTGATCCATCTTTCCTATCCGTAGAATTATTTTTAATCCAGCGCTTTTTCCATCGCATTATCGTCATTTTATCAACTCCAAAATGGGTGGCCACTCTTCTTATAGACCAGCGGTCTTCTGTAACTCGAGTGATAATTTGAACTTTTGTAAATGTTGATATCTGTGGCATTTTTAAAGATGTCACACTGAATTTTAAGCTGTCAGGCATACTAAGCTGGTGCAACACCGTTCTCAACTAAAAAGCCAGTTAACTCTTATCTCTTCAGTGCCCTTTAGCCATAGATTGCCGCCATTTTTATAACCAAATTGACAGGTAAAACATGGATTTTCTGTCAGTTGGGTGTCAATATGACCGCTATAGTAGGCTAAAGGATACTAAATCGAAAAAGAGTTCACTGGCCTTTTAGTTAAGTACGGTGTTGGCTGGTGGTGCCTTATAATAGTATACACTAATGGAAAGCTAAATTTTGTGGCATAGGAAAACAACACCGTTCTCAACTAAAAAGCCAGTTAACTCATTTTTGTTTTAGTATTCTTTGGCCTATGATTGGTGCCATATTGACACCAAACTGACAGAAAATCCATGTTTTACTTGTCAATTTGGTTATAAAAATGGCAGCCACGATAGGCTAAAGGGCACTGAGGGGGTAGGAGTTAACAGGCTTTTTAGTTGAGAATGGTGTTGATCCTTCCGTACGAAACGAGATTCTGTCATCACATCCGTCAAAGAAGCAGGCATAGTTCGAAACATGGTATGAGCAAGTCAAAAATGTAGCGTATTTTGACTTTGTTTCGAACGCGTTACGTATACCGATAACGATGCGTCGAAATATTTACTTTAAGTGTCTACTTAAAGTAAATACTTTAACACATTCAAAACAAAGTCAAAAGACACTACATTTTAAACTTGTTTACGGCATGTTTCGAACGAGGCCTGCTTTTATGGTGAATGCGATGGGAGAACAGCCGACTCCACTCGTTGCATACAGAGCACGTATCGTTAGAGACCTATTAACGTACGCAACGATTGCAATCAGCTGTTCAGGCTTTGCGTCCACTATAACAGCGGGTCTCGTTCAAAATATGGCATAGACAAGTGAGAAATGTAGTGTCTTTTGGCTTCGTTTTGAAGGCGTTAGGTATAGAGATTGAAATTAACTCTGTGTTTCGGACTTCCATTGTCTATATTTTATTTATACACGACGTTTCGATCAGTACAATCTCTGATCGAAACGTCGTGTATAAATAAAATATAGACAATGGAAGTCCGAAACACAGAGTTAATTTCAAACACATCATTGTCTCAAACTTTCAAACAAAGGTATAGAGATACCGATGCCGATTAAGTGTCTAATAGGTAGCAAAATCATCAGAAGAAATTTGCCCACTTAACATTATGAGCATCCGTAGCGTATAGTTGTACGTAATTAGTTAAAAAAGGCTTAAGAGTAGATATTTTTTTTTCTGTCAGTGACCTTAGCTCAGGAAATGTCGAACTGACGCTCAAAACGCGTCATCCGATTCAAATGTTTAAATATTTTGAATTGGTGGCCTTGGAAATAGATTTTGGCTTATTCGGCAAAAATGAAGAAAGTGGTCGGCGCCGTGTCTTAGTTTCATTATTGCATAGACAGGCCATTTGAGAATTTTAGTATGACATTGTTTTTAACTAATAATTCGAGTTTTCATAAACTACCATATCTCTACATAATATAAGAACTATATTAATGATTAGTCTAACATAAAGTCTAATTAACCTTATAGCTAACTATAGCTTTATTTATTTACAATTCAATTCTTTTCATTTCGTAAACATTTAAAAAAAACAACGATTTTATTATTTAAACATGCCCATTATCCAAGCATGTTTGCTATTCAAACGCATGTTTTCGGGCTGTTTTTATTAGAGCTTCATCACAAAATATGCGCACATTTCCCAGACCATATTAGTAGGGATATACAGGTAATCAAAACAAACCTAGAAGATCGTAGATTTCCTATAAATATTGCAAGAAAACACTGATGATTTTTTGAAGTAAAACACTATATTTTTTCCATTTTAGATTCGCAAAAAACAGTTTTCGAACTAAGGAATTTTTCAAATTAACAACGAAAATTCAAAGTTGGTATTTAACTCGTAAATTCTAGGTTAAGTAATTAGGTAATTTGGTTTGTTTTTCATTATTCATTTGTAAAATTCTCTAATAATGTAGCTTTCCACAAAATAATGAAGTATTTCTTTCCACGACAAATTGTAAAAATGTTATGATCGTATACGTTTAAAGAAGTCACCCTGTATCTACAATGGAATCTATTCGAATACAAATTGAGTATTTTTGTGACAAATCTATGAAATTCTCGTTGTGATGTGTAATTACCTAAAATGTTTGTTTTAAATCAAAATGAAATGAATCTACACACTGTGGATATAACTGTTCTTCCTATTTTTCAGTTTTAAGTAAACAAAATACATGTTTTATTTCGCTTATAATAATATAATATTTAATAGTTATTTCTGTATACTAGGCAGTACCCTCTCCCCATAGGCTGCAACTCTCTACGGGCCTCCCTATCTTCTTTACGAAGTTTAGTATGTCGGCCCATTAGAGCGAGTGCAGCTCTTCTTCCTCTATCGCGGGAAATCTCCATTTCAGCTGCCTTGATGTGGCATATGCATCACATCCTGCTATCAGCCGATTGTGCCCAGTCAGCATCCCTGTCAGCAGTCCAATGTTCTTTTGGGCCATCCATGAATAGAATGGGCTGTCTGCACATTGACTCTTGCCTCCAGGACGTCTTCAGGTCATTGTTCGCCCATTTGTTGAGCTCACTCTGTACCTGTTTCCTTGTTATTCCCAGAAGAGGTTCCGGTCCAATGTATTGGGTTTCGGCCCCTAGTATGGCAAGTTCGTCCCCTTTCTCGTTCCCTAGTATTCCCTCATGACCTGGGACCCACATCAGTGTCACCATTTTATCTTTAGTGTTTCCAGTGCTTCAGCAGACTACTGACTATTTTGGGTGCACTTAGAGCCTTAAGGGATCCTATCGATTTAGTGTCCTTTAATATTCACCTTCGCCGCCATTTTCACCCAAAAAACGGTAGCCTATGTGCGCTTATTCCTTGTCGTCGTCGTCGGAGAGGGTTTTGATCTAGGTCTCAAAGGAAGCGTTTAAAGCCCGCGCGTTGTGAAAGTACACGATAAATACGACAAAAGCACTTTATCACCGAGATGCATACATTATTTTATGTACGACACCAAACTTTGAGATTAAAAAAAGATTAGTAATCCAAAATGTTATCAAATGACATTGTGAAACTACCAGCCTCCGTAGCGCAGTGGGTAGCGTATCGGCCTGCCGCACAGAAGGTCTCGGGTTCGAGTCCCAGCTAGGTGCATGGATATTTTGTGTATGTCTTAAGCTTTGCAAAAACTTGGCTAACACTGGGCACTGATCTTATAATAGATGGAAAGTCCCAGTATAAAAAAAAAAACAGTAACAAGGTATTTGTAAAATTTAAATATTTGCTTCAGTGTTTATGACATTCCTAGGGATTGTTGTTTGAAGGTGGTAGATAATTTTGAACCTAAGAGTAATCAAGCGTTTCTAACTTCCATTGTTTTTGTTTTTTACTTTTTTACAATGTTTCGAATGCTTATGTATCTGCAACTATCATCAGGTGAATACTAACAAAAACTAAGACCCCCTAGCCTTATATACAGTGTTCAGTAAACGATGAAGTTTCCACTTGGTTAACTCCGCTGTTTTGCAGTTACAATCTGTTATCTGTAAAAATCATGGAAGAGACCCAAACTATGGCTAAGATACATGGGCGACATATTTGTCGTCTTGAAAAAGGACAGCAATGTACTAGAATAATTCGTCAATCATGTCAACAAAGGAAGAAAATTGTCAGCTCCCTTTTCTCGACGTTCTAGTCACCAAAAAGAATTCAACCATAATTGCTTCTGTATATCGCAAACCAACTAATAGTGGACAATATCTTGATTTCAAATCAAGCCACTTCAGATTTTCCAAACTGAGAAATATCTTTCATATCGAACCACCTATATCTGTAATACAGAAGAAGCTTTAAATAATATAATAATATAGGAAAGTCAAAAATCCAATCCGATCTGCGAAGGAGCTGTTTCTCCAACTAAGCTATCAATAGAACTCTTCAAACCACACCAACACAAAGGACGAAATGCGTAAATACTGAAAGAAGGGCGACACTTATTATTTTATACATCAAAGAAATCTCAGAAAAGAGAACGAACAAAACAATAAGAAGTCAATTAATAAAAACTAAACCATATCGCCACAACAAAAAGAACTGCATCTACCTTGCGTATGTGGGGATATTTACATTAGAGAAACCAGCCCATGGAAGTTTGCTTTACAGAACACAAACGCAGAACTCGACAAGGGAAATCAACAACATATGGAATAGAAAGAGGCAAAGCTCGTCGCCAAAGTGGAAAATCATTTCAATAGGAACTACAAAAAAACAGCTTTCTTACAGAGGAATCAGAATCTATTTTCTCAACAAGGCGTCCACATCAAGGATATTTGGAAACCCATACTTTTCGTAGGTAACAGATTTCTACTACGAAACTGCGGCACTAACACTTCATCGTTCACTGAACACATAGCTAGTATATAAGATAAGTTAGTCTTAGTTTTTGTTAGTATTCACCTGATGACCATTGCAGATACATAAGCATTCGAAACGTTGTAAAACTCTGGTTTACTCTTAAATTCTTAGGGATTTTTCAGCATTGCAAAAAGTATTTACTTTATGAAAAATTACGTAAATAAATTGTTGTTGAAAGCTATATAAATAGTATGTAACAATCTAACATTATTTTAGCATAAACCGAATGTGCCTAATTATCCCAAAGGGATAAAAAGAGACTGTTGAAAAGTCCGACGTCTTTTTTCCTTTCTTTTAAGATTAATAGTACATACTTTTTTGCAAGGTAAACGGTTTCCTTGACAGCTTTATAATAAAAAGCGAAAAGAGCCTTTATAAAATTTTCAAAGGAGCAAAAAGGGGTAAAAAATGTGTAAGTGTGTTAAAAGTCTGACGATGAGATTTTGTGAGAATGGTCGTGAGGTCTTTAAAAAGTGATTAGCGTCTAGCCATTTTGTATTTCTTTTTAACGAAAAAGAGGTAGAGTCTTGTCTTTTATTAACTCTATCTCTTTTTAAAATAATGAGCCAGCCATCAAGATAGTCTCCCACCCTCGGAGCGATCCTTAGTCAACCTTAAGAAAGACAAATTTTATTTTTTTAAAAACTTTAATTTAATCAATGCTCATACACAAATAGTTTGAGAGTGGCATAAGGGAGAGGTTTTTTCTTTCAGAAAATCATTTTTTTTTTGTATTTTTCTTCAAAAACTAATAAAACTACTGCGACACCAACTGCAACAATTTTTTTATTGAAACAATAATGCCTAAAACTTACATTGTTTATACGGGCGTTTTTAAATCGTTTTTATCTAAAGACGGTTTAAGACAATTTAAGAAAATGGTTTATAACTCTAAAACCGATTTTAGGGTCGATATAAATACTTTAATACTCAAACCTGATTTTACCGAAAAATCTCTTGTTAACTTAATTAATTTATTTGTTTCTTCTTTAAACTCACATATTTAATGACATTTTATGAAGGCCGCATAAACCCTGCGATTTTATTTAAAACCGTCCTTACATAAAACCGGTTTTAGATGCGTATAAACGTAGTAAATGATGGCTTGATGAATGTTGGAAAAACAAAATGGGAGGTTACGTACGTAACGTACAAATACTTGGGATGCCAGCTCAATGCAAATAGGGACAACATGCCGTGCGAAAATTAAACAGGCCGGAAAATATTTTATCAAAATTAAATCAGCGCGATCTTAATACCACTTTTCGAATTCGTGTGCTATATTACGGCATAAAGGCATGGACACTGACTTATGTAGCATGTGGGAAAAATTGGCGCATCTTGGATGGACAGAATACGTAACGTGGAACGCCTACAGTTTATCAAGCCAGGAATTTATCAGACCGTATTTAATAAAAATTTTCATCGTAAGAACGATTCACCATAAAAACAAATTTTTTATCCGAACCTCATTCAATAAAAACTTCGGAATTTATAAGACCCGTTTTTAATTGAACTATTGTTCATCAAACTCATTCAATATCAAACCCGTAATTTGTAAGAACCATTTTTAATAAACCCCGGAATTTGTCAAACCATTATTTTTCAAAACCGGAATTCGTAAAACCTGTTGTTTGTCAGAAAATTTTGGCTAAATTGATTGCGCATTTGCCAATAATACATGAACCGGAGGCATACACGCAGGTGGCGCGACGGCGCGGCATTTCGATGCATTTGTCGTTTCATCGTAAGAACGATTCACCATAAAAACCAGTTTTTTATCCGAACCTTATTTCTACAACACCATTCAATAACAACTTCGAAATTTATAAGACCCATTCAATATCATACCCGTAATCATCAAACTCATTAAATATCAAATCAAACCCGTAATTTGTAGGAACCATTTTTAATAAAACCCGGAATTTGTCAAACCATTATTTTTCAAAACCGGAATTCGTAAAACCTGTTGTTTATCAGAAAATTTTTGCCAAATTGATTGCGAATTCGCCAATAATACATGAACCAGAGGCATACGCGCAGGTGGCGCGGCGGCGCGGCGTTTCGATGCATTTGTTATTTCGTCGTAAGAACGATTCACCATAAAAACCAATTTTTTTATCCGAACCTTATTTCTTCAACACCATTCAATAACAACTTCTAAATTTATAAGACCGGTTTTTAATTGAATGATTGTTCATCAAACCAATATCAAACCCGTAATTTGTAAGACCCATTTTTAATAAAAACCGGAATTCGTAAAACCCGTTGTTTATCAGAAAATTTTTGCTAAACTGATTGCGCATTTGCCAATAATACATTAACCGGAGGCGTACACCCAGGTGGCGCGGCGGCGGCGCGGCGCGGCGTTGTGATGCATTTGTCGCTGCTACGCGCGCATATAGAGGGACATCTATACATAAAGTATTGAACACTACCTGTAAATACTTTTAGCCAAGTGTATTTTTGGGGTATGATTTTAGTATTGGATCAAGTATAAAATTTATTGGTTGGTGGTATTTTACTTTCTCTTAAGTATTACTTGGATTTGCTTTAAATAACTTATGTTAAATAACTTATGCTTGTCTTAAGAAGATCATAAATATCCATCCAACTAGTTAGGTATTGTTCCAGAGGCTCACTCATATTGAGGACCAGTATATTTTTTTCCTTGTGGAATCACCGAATTCTAGTGTTGCTTTTGACCCTAACCACTATTCCTTTTGTGGGTTTTCCAGAATCACCTTTCTTCCCCAATCTATGTGAACTTAAATTTTATTTGCTTCAGTCCAAACCGACTGGAGAAGAGGAATGATTTTGGAAAATCAACAAAGAGATAAAAGGGTCAAAAGCACTACTAGAATCCCGTGATTTCAATCCCCAAAGAAAAGCAAGAATTCTTTCAATTCTGTATTTTTTACCACTCCGCGGTCGATGATATTTAAAGGTATTGTTCAATTTATTATCTACTACTGTGCACAGTTTGAGGAGCTTAATAAAATACGTTTTTGTTTGCGTTTTGATGATGAGGTTCGTAAAAAAATGCGTGTACTTAAGCTGGATCCGCTGTAAAATTTTGAGAAACAAGTCCACCATACCAATAAAAATGAGTTACTAAGATTCCAAAACACCCTTAATCGACGAAAAAAAAAAAGTTGTCTGTTGTCTGTCTGTATATATATACGATAACTCAAGAACGCCTTAATCGATTTTAACGAAATTTGGTACAAAAATCCTCTATCGGCTGGCTATGGACTGATTAACTCTTGGGTAGGATGGTGGGGAGTTAAGGGGGGGAAAAGGGGGATAAATTATTTAAAAAAATTGTAACTTTAAAACAAAAGCAAGCAGCGATATACGGTTTTCAGATTTAAGTTTCCATGAATATAGACTACAAATTTTGTTACAAATTTTAAATTCGTGGAAGCTTTAGTTTCCGATTTATATGAAAAAACGTTACAAATATATTTTAAAAAATCATAACTTTAGAAATAAAGCAGCTATTGATATGCGGTCTGAGATTTTGGTTTTTGTAAATATTACCTAAAAATTTTGTTACAAGGTTTAAATCTTTTAAAGCTACAGTTCTCGAGATATTTTCATTTCCTTTCAACAAAAAATAATTGATGATATGGTTGACTATCCGTGCTTTCTAGTACCAATTTTTTAAAATTGAGATTAGAAATATTAAAAATTTAGACTTTTGAAGGAAAATTGGCGCTAAAAAGCAGTTTTTATAAAATTGACTGGACGTTAAGGAGTGAGTATGATACGTGTAGGGTGCTAAACTAAAGATTGTAAAAAAAATAATTTATAACTAAAGTCTTGATAAAAAAATGTATTTTTTAATTATTTGGACCTTATTTAAAATTTATAAAAATAAGATTTGGTGAAAGTATGATTAAATAAGTGTTGTGTGGACTAAAAGCAACAACAAAATCGAGGCATTATAAAGAAATTAATGAAAGCTACAAAACTGCTGTACAAGAAGTCGTTTCCGGGAAACTTTTCCCGCCATTAACTTCCTGATTCCCGCAGCGTGTGGGAATTAAGAGAAATTTTCTGAATTTTTAATTAATTAAAGACTAAACTTGAGCCGCTAGTTGGTGCTTAAATTTTTTGTTGGCCTAAATTATGGGTGAAACTCTAGGAAATGATATAGCCCAAGCATAAGAAACAGTTTTGCATAAGATATGGCATAGCTTAGGCGGGTGATTATGGGAAAAATATTTTAAAACGCCAGTTTTTATTACGTAAAATGAAATGTCTTTCTTTCTATTTTGTTTATTAACCAGTAACTAAACCTTACTGATACTATAGCGTTAATAGACCATTAAAATTGGTGATACCGTAGGCAAAATCAGTTATTTTTCTCCGGTATACGTTACGAGTTAACGAGAACAGTTCGGTTATTTTTTGCAACTAACCAGATTTATTTCTGTGCAAAAGCTGCAGCTGTTAGATGATAATTCGTTTTTTTGTTTAGTTAGGTTTCTAATTTTTTTGTGAAAGTGAATCTGAAAAAACAGGAGTTGTTGTTTTCTTTTCTATTCTATTTACATTGGCAGTTTGTATGTGGGCAAAAAAATAAAGTTACGGTAATTTATGTTTGTGGTTTAAAAACTCTTTTTTGCATCTTTTTAATACGGTAAGAAAATAAGGTGACGATAAATTAGTGGTCTATTAGCTCTCTAATAGCTGTTCAAACAACGGTAGTGGCATCGGTTTTTATTTTATCAATTATTCTTTGTCAAAGAACCAACAATTCTTATGAGATTTTGTTTGAACCAATGCACTGTGGTTCAGTCCTATGTCATTATTCAAAAAAATGTTCACGTCATTTCATAACAATTTGCACTGTCAACGCTTGACAAGTTCAAACTATCCGGAAGTTTAAATAAAAACATGTTTGGACAGGAATTCGGTTTATTTTCTGTACTCCCATAATAATAGTTTTTGTTTCGTATCTTTGCTGGGCTTTGCTGGCAGTAGGAGATGTTACGTGAATTAATTATTTTTAATTTTTTTTGTGAATATATTATTGGTTTGCGTGAGGTTTTAAGTCATTTTGCACTTGTTCGCGCCCAAATAGTCGAGGCTTCATACTTTACTTACTGTTATAAATTGGTTTTTCCTCTACCGCCTGCTAGAGGCACTAAATGTTATTTTTTATTTATATAATACAATCTGGCCCGAAGGCCAATAGGATTACCAAATTGTTAAGATTAAAACAATTATTTTGTCACCCTAACCTCACTTTTGGACTGCAACATTTTTAAGGCTATTCATAGGTGGAGAAATATTGAGTGGTCTATAAGTGATTTATATAAATTTTCGATGCCCTTAAGTTAAGTTTGCGTAAATAGATTTTTTTTTCGAAATTGTCAAAAAAATAGCCTCTGCTCACAGGCTAAAAAACATAGTTTCATGTGTGCAGGATAAGTCGTTCAGGAGATACGGGGAAAAATCTAAAAACACATTTTGCCCTCTACCGGCCCTTAGATCCACTAAATTTTATTTTAACAAATTTCATCATCGAAGGTCAAACCGTTAAGATTTAAAAACATATTTTCTCGCCCTAACCTCACTTTTTAAATGCAGCACTTTTGAGGCTGTTCACAGCCAAGGTAATGTTAAGTGGTCTATTAGTAACCGATTAAAACAGGTTTCGTAAAATCATCATCAAAAGGCCCACGGAGGCCGAATTTCGACTCTATGCCCCTCGACTAATTAGACTGCGCGCGAACCGGCTCGGTGTACGGCGCGACCCAACGGCTCTCAGTCGCGTACAACAGGATCTGTTGCGCGCGAGATTGCACGTTATGTCTGTAAGTGGGAAGAATATTTCCCACTGTCCGTTAAGGCGTTGCATTTTTTTAAAATTTCGCAATAAAATAGTTACTTATGTATATTGCATACAACTTTTTTCAAATAAACTGTAATGTTGTTTAGGTGAAAAGCTATCTAAGTCCAAATGCCTAAATATTTGGTATTGAATTTGGGAGAATGTTTTGCAAATTTTAGTTTTAGGATCAACTATGGATACTTGTGGTTTCAAGTTTTTGTTATAAGCATTCAAATATATAAAAGTTTATAATATTATTCTTATTTTATTTTATTGGTGGGAAAAATGTATATATTCTTCGGGATAATAATTTCCCACCCCAAAACTAACCCCCTCCCAAAATATTTGTATTATGATATAGCCAAAAGGTATCAGAAGGCAAAAGCAGCATGTCTTCCAACGTTGCTTCAATTTGGACAAAATTTGCCTTTTGCCCTATTAAGGGTTAAAAGCATATTGGTAATTATCATAATACGGATCTGTAAAACCAGAGCTAACTGAGATTTTTGCAAAACAGATTGCTATTTTGGTCTAGGGAACATTTTTGCTGTTCCCCAGTATTGTTGGCATCCCCTCTCGCACCTCAGCTTTAAAAAGTATTAAAATAAATTTTATGGACAACAATCAAAATATATATATAACTAGTGGCTAAAATAGTGCTTTTTTACAAGCGTTCATTTA
Source organism: Oxystoma pomonae (assembly GCA_963921995.1). Classification (NCBI taxonomy): domain Eukaryota; kingdom Metazoa; phylum Arthropoda; class Insecta; order Coleoptera; family Brentidae; genus Oxystoma; species Oxystoma pomonae. The sequence goes on along the minus strand of OY998164.1, from coordinate 21,362,035 downwards.
AATAACAAGCGCAGTGAGGTATTTAATAACGCGAGTAAAAAGAAGCACAGTTTAGCCGACAGGTGTTAATTCTATTTTTTTTAATACCTTGATCGAAGAAAAACAGGAAAATCTTTTAAAAATCTCGAACGAAGAGCACTTCTCGCAACACACCATATTAACACTTTAAATCAAGACGGCTGGTAAATGAAATGGTTTCCATAGCGATGTGCCTTTTTACACGGTGGCGTTCATTGTTGCGACATTTAAATCTCTGACAGTTTGATATTGTGACGAAGTTTTTAAATGATTTTTTCGTAAATAAATGGCTTAATTTTTAGGCAAGAATAATTAGATTTTTTCAATATTACTATTTTCGCTATTTCTCTTTAATTTTGGGTAAAAAACGGACAGAAACCTTTTTTTGCACCCGTGATAAAAAAAAAGTTTTTTTGCATCGGTAACCAAAAAAAGTCATTCTTTAGTTATCTACAGACAGTTACTAAAATCATGGTTTTGATGAAAGTATAAAAAAAAGCATTTGAGTACATTTTTTAGTGATTTTGCCAACATATATGCTTATGAAAAATGAAAAAAACTGGCTGTATTTGCCCCTTGTTACACATAGCTGGTCCTAGCAGGTTTTTTAGACAGACCTACTTAGTACGCGACTTCATCCACGTTTAGATTAAAAAAGGAAAAAAGTGTATATTGCAAAAATACAGCATAGGTGTTACAATATTATTATTCTAAACCAATTAACTGGTCCTTGACTTATGACTGGTAAAATATGGTTCACATTATTTCACTAGTGAAATATGGTGCTCCTACTTCACTAGTAAGTGATAACTAATTTATCCTGCTGAATTTTCTATTAGATAGTTTCATGCAAGTTTTCCTTTTCATTATTTTCTAATGAAGGGCGATAACGGCAAAACCTCTATGTGTGGAAATGTGTATGATTAACCACTTACGAATACAAGTTTACACAACCGCGCGCGTCTTGTAATATCCCTTAACAAGTTTTCAGTCTTCATATAAGTTTGCGTTTCTCATGCATTTGAAACTTTGTTATTACCTCCAAACGCGGCTAAAAATTTTAATTCAAAATTAACCCCGATGGTCCCTAACCTAATGTACCAACTCATTAATAAATCTTTTTTTTTCCACACGTGTGTAAATCCATTTTTATTTAAGGACGTCCCTGAAAAAGAAGTCGGTAATATAACTAAAAAATTGATTGATTGTTTTGATTGAAGCATGCCTTATTGTCCAAGAAATTTCTTATTGACAAAGCCAAACAAAAAAGAACAAAACAATGTGCTTATCATATTAAAATATGTACGCAAGAAAATTATAGTGTAGAATAAAAAGCCTGCTCAAGAAAAACAACCTTGCACTTGTGCCTGAACTTTTTAGAATCAGTAGTAGATCGAATTTCAACCGGTATATGATTGTACATCTTAATCCCATTATCCAAACCAAGATCTGGATATGAAGAAATACCTATTACAATTATAAAAAATAACATAAGCATACTTAAAAAGTCAATAGCTTACCTAGTAAAAGTAAGTAAGATTGCAAAAGTTAAACCTCTTTTTAAAAAAGAACAAACAACAGCAATGGAAAATTATAGATCTGTCTCATTGTTACCAACGATTTCCAAGATATTAGAAACAGAAGTAAAAAAATCAGAAAACCGATTATATTGCACAAAATTCCATTCTAAGTAAAAATCAATTTGGATTCCAAAAAAAGAAAAGCACTATCCAAGCTAGAAATAATTTGGTAAAAACATAAATCTTATTCTAGAGTAAAAACAGTCTTCTGTGATCTGTCAAATGCGTTGGAATACAAGGGCACTACTAATGACTGGTTTTTTCCTACCTTCACGAGTGGCAAATTTTTTGATGAATTCGAACACAGTCTCAATAATAATTTGGAACAAATAGAGTCAACATTGAGGCCACTTACATGCGGCGTACCCCAGGGATCTATATTGGAATCACTACTGTTTTTATTATATGGTAATGATCTTGCCATAATCCGTTTTATTTACATTTTTCGCTGACTATACGAATATTACTTTACGTAAAGAGCTCCTAAATGATCTCCTAACAGAAATTAGACAGCTTCTAAGTGGGATAAATGATTGGTTCGAAGAAAACAAGTAGGTCCTCAATGTTGACAAAACATTTAACATGCTTTTTTAACCAAACAAAAGAATTGGAGACCTTATCATTGCCACTAAAATGGTAGTGTTACTTCTTAACAACATCTGAAATTTCTTGGAGTATACCTGGATTACGAATTGAACTGGAAACAACATACAGACCGCTTCAAGCTACTGCGAACATAGGGCGGAAGAAGTCTAATTTGCCAGTGTACGTACATGCAGAGACACCGCACGCCTATCAGTGAAGCAACCAATACTCAGGCTTGCGATCACCACTTGCATGACTTTCCTTTGGTATTTAGTACACCTCTAACCACGGTGCTGTGTGGAGCGTAGTCAATGAAACCGGAATTTAGTCAATAAATACGCAAATTTTTATAACGTAATTTTCTTATTTTTTGTCACTGATAAATAAGAGCGTTTTATTGTCAACTGCTCAGATTTATCAGTGACGACGTGTTACAATGAAAATAATAAGGAGAAACAAAATAGGAGCAAGTTCTCAAAATAAAATAATACATTCTAAAAACCAAAAAGATTCTCCCAGTCAAAAAAAAATTAAAGCAAATGTTCGAAAAGTCCTCCTTGCTCGGCTAGACAATATCCGAGCCTACTATAAAAACCCCTTCTAACGTTTCCAAGCATGTTAGGGGTGATAATTTGAAAAGCTTCTTCAAAAACAGATAGAAGTCATTAGGAGCAAGATCGGGAGATCGAGCTGGCCATAAAATAGTTCCCCGTGTACTTATAACCCGATTAGAAAGATAACAAGGCCAACATTGTGAGTGGAACAACCATCTTGTTGAAACCATGTTTCACCAAATCTTACACCTAACAACTGCCTAGCAGTTGGAATAATGTGCTGCTGCAGTAGATCCAAGTATCTAGGACCATCAAATTGCAATTGCCGTTAATAAAAAATGGCCCAATTACGTGTTCCCCTATAATACCCCCCCCCAAACATTTATTTTTTGGGGATACTGTGTTCTTACGTCAAAATACAAATGCAAATTTTCCCTCGACCAATATCGAACGTGTGTTGGGTTATGACGATTTGACCATTTGACCATCTGCACTTTTTCGGCAACTTCATAGACATCCATTTTTGGTTTTAAAAATGTATTATTTCAATTAAGAACTTACTCATCTGTTTCTCGAGCAAGGCAGAAATAAAACAAAATAATAAAAACAAAATGAATTTCCAAAAGATAACACTGCAGCGTGCTTCGAATCCACCTCGGTCGTACGGTACGGAGAGTAAATTGGACTTGATTCCCCCTATGTTCGCAGTAGCTTGAAGCAGTCTGTATGTCCTCCCTAAACAAATCTATGCTATTAGAGCAGAATGTAGGCAGGGAAGTAGCAACTATACTACAGCCTTTTACAACATGGAAGTTTGGGGCCTTTCTGTTGGAGCAAAACACACCTTTCTTCTACAAAAACGAGTCATTCGTACAATATTTTCCCTTGGAAGATTACAATTATGTATGCAATATTTTAAACATAACAAAATTATTAAAGAGAAAAAAAGCTTGACAATGCACTCTACAAGAAATTTGTAACCTTATATTTTAAATTTTGCTTTGACGCCTTTTTAACCATTTTAATCTAGTATAAATTATTTTACTTGCTTTCAAATTCGCTTTATGTTTATTACTGGGTACTGATTTTCTTATTCTTTTTTTGTAAGTGTTTGTGTTGTCACTTTTTGAACTTTACATTACATTTTACACTTTTTTTACTTATTTTAAACTTGTATTCCTTACTTTTTATTAAGCTCGACTTAATTTAATTTTTTTATTATATGATAGAAATTAGATTTTACATTTTTCTTTTCCATATAGCCCTTGTAAGCATTTTTGTATACTATGTTGTACATTTTGGTTTTTTGTTTTTTTTTTCGTTTTTCATTATTTTAATTTTTGATATAGGTGATTTTTTTCAATTGTATTTTTTTTGTAAATTACTTTTTCTCAAGAAAAAAATTACATGTCAAATAAATAATTAATAAACCAATCATTAGTATATATATATATTATTATAATAAAAAATTATCGTTGTATTTCTAGTTCCAAAAATTTGTATGCACGTCCACTTCATTTATCGTACTATATTAACTCGCTTGTTTTGACATTATTTTTTAAACAAAAATATTGGCCAACTAATTTTAGAAAGATACGCAAATTGTATTGTACCGCACATTGGACTGAGTGAATTTTTCGTTTATAAATAACCAGGTGGGTGTTATAAATAGAAGGTGCTTATTATATTCTTAAGTCCTGTTGCACCGTGGGTTTAATAAGATGGGACTTAAGTCGGCGGATAGAATGTGACTTGCTGAAAATTAGCTAACACTAAAAGAATTCTGTTTAGTATAGTATATTACATAACAAGAGAAGAAAGTGACATTTTACAAGAGCGTGCCTGTTGTGAAGGAGGCACTAGCCGAATGAAACAACACGCGAGTGTAAGAAAGTTACTTTCTATCGAGTTCTGTACGCTATTTTTCCTACGACCACTTTAGGATTTAATGCGTATTTTTTATTATTATTAAATTTTTTTCATTTTCATCTCAAGAGAAGAAAGTGTTTTCTTCTCTAGAGACGAAAATGGTTTCGGTCTATTTCCGACGCTTCTACAAATCATAGCCTACTAAGTACCTACATTGTTTGGATGGTTTGCTGTCATTATTTTCGTCACTTTTTCTGCTCTAGAGACGAAAATAAAATTGATATGCGTGTGAAATATAAAACTTTCTGAGGCGTTATAGAATGCAGATTTGGTTACTTTCATGTGTGGTCGTAGGAACTAAAAATTTCCACACGGATATGTCAAAATCATGGAAAGCCATTAAAAACCTGTAGTAATAAAGCTCTATTTATCATATTGGCTCTGAAAATACTTGGTTGCTGTAGTGTAACGAACCAGTTGTTTATAGGCGTTTATCTATCATTGTCAAAAATTGTCGTTTTTTTCAAGTCATTTTGGTGACATGAAACTTTGTTTGTACGGGCCTTTTAAAGCGTTTTTATATAATGACGGTTTCGAAATGTTGTCGTATAAACACCACTAAAACCGTTTTAAGCACTAAATCGATTTTATTTTAAAGCCTTTATGCATTTCAGGAATTAAATAGGTACTTTTAGTCCCTCTTTTTATGGACTAAAGTGACACTTTTAATCCCTAAGGGATTCAAAGAAAATTTAATCTCTAAGGGATTAAAAATAAATTTTGTTCCTCAGCTTAGGGATAAGAAGTAAATTTAATCCCTCAGAGATTAAAAAAAAACTAATCCCTGGAAAATTATAATTAAATTTTTGGCAAGTCAAGTCAAACAGTACTTGCTCTTGGCCAAGATTTCATTCTTAGCACCCTTTCTTGTAGTTGACGAACCATTTGGCGTAGAAATAATGTAATTTTAACAAATATCTTTTCCTAAATTGCATAAAATAGTATATAAACTCGGGACTAAAGTGTCGTTTAATCCCTTAGCGAATTGTAGCCCTCCCTACGGTCGGGCTACAAACCTTTCGCCGCGGGATTAAATGTGGCACTTTAGTTCCTAGGTTTATAATGTACTATTATGCACATTAGGGATTAAAAGTGCACTTTTAACCCCTCATTTTAGGTATAAAAGGGGCACTTTTAATCACTCAGAAATTAAAAATAATTTTAATCCCTGGGGGATTTAAAGTAAATTTTTCCAAATTAAATAATAATTTGTTAAAATGTATTAAGAAAAAAAATAATTAGCATACGCATTACTTAAATCTAGTTCTTATTATGATATATAATTATATTTACATTTACTTGGGTGCAATTTGCAAGGCTTACGAAGGGTGGACAGTTGAAGACAACATTTTTAGTTATAGACGTATTCTGTACATACGTAGCAGTCGCCGCTGCCGTTGTCGTCTTATTTTCTGAAATAGATCTTCCTTAGATTGGTGACAATTTGATCGGCAACATTCTTCTTTTGATGCAATTAATTTTCAACATAACCTTCAGCAACCGAACTGCTTTTCCAGCCACCATGTCTTTTCAACACATCTATATTTGCTCCCGAGTCGGCAGGTAAAGAAGCTGATGATCTGCGAAAACAATTCCCAGTATATAGATTTGCGTCTGGTAGTACCAAGTAGCCGGCAATTCTCCTTGGTAGCTGTCCAAATGTATTTTTTCCTATGGGCTGACTCATGTATTTTCCATTTTTGTTAGACCAATATATTTTCTCACCATTTCCACTACATTCGTAGAGTTTTCACCGGACGTTTTTATCACAAACGAGCGATCCTTGCCTGATTTTGTGCCTCGTAGGTAGTCTAACTGGCAGAGCTACTTTCCTCGACATGCTCCAGCGACCATAATCAGCGCCAGCTGCAACAAAATTTTGGGCTAGATATTCTTCATCTGGAGTATTTTGAAGAAAATCTCTTATATTGTCGAAATACAATGTCTTGGACATTTTTGGCTTATAATGGTCTTTCTGTCTCTGTAGAAATGCCGTGAGTTTACTATAGTTTCTGATGTCGACGTTTGCTTCAGATATTATCGTGATACCTTGAGATTCTTAGACTTCTGTAGGAAGTATACCAGGAGCACCTTCTCATCCGTAAAATTCTCTGCATGCTGTTCAGCGCACCATTTTCGGTAATCACGAAACTGTTTCTTGTAAACCTCGCGAGATTTTGAGTGAATCCACCATGCCAACAACAATCAATGACAACTATCAGTAATACGAGCTGTCAATCTTGAAACTAGAGTATCGTTAAGTGGTCTACTGTTAGTCTTGTGATTTTTTGTTTTTAGTTTCTCGCATTCTAAATATAAACCTCGTGACTAAATTTATATATATATTAAAGCGGTTTCAGGTACGTATAAACGTAGTAACTGATGAGGTTCCAGCAGGGATACTATAAGCTGCAGAAAATGTGAAAACGAGTTAGTACCCGGGAAGTCGACAAAAAGGTATGAAAAAGAATACGCGTCGTTCCTCAAATGGTGCATAAATCACAAAAATTCCAATTTTTGTCGTTAGTCAATCATCAGCTAGCGCCCTATATAAATATAAGTAGTGCCAACAAATGCGCTTTTTCTATTCACTATAATAAAAAATAAATAATAAGTATTTGTAGATAAAAACTCAATAAAGCTATTTCAAATATTATCCTCACGATGCTGGTCTAAAAACAACTCCTAGCCTTTGCAGGTGGATCAAATTTTAAAACGAACCGGTCTGCTGCAAAAATGTTTATTTTTTAAAACAACAAATTTTTCGTTTGAAAGTTTGAGACAATGAAGTGTTTGAAATTAACTTTGTGTTTCGTTGTCTATATTTTATTTATACACGACGTCTCGATCGCCACAATCTCTGATCGTCTTCACTATATAGTATGGGAAATTACTCAAGCGTGAAGTTTAAGAAGTTGGCTCCGCTCAAGGAGGGGCTTCCAAATATTTGAAATTTCAAGACTTGGTTTACTGAAAATATCCTGATTCTGCCCAATAAAGGCAGCTTAAAGGAATTCTCGGTTCTTCCAGTGTGACTCCTTGTGCAAAACCTTTGCTTCTGTCCACTTCATTCGGTGTTGTTTTGATCATACATGTTGGGCGATTTCTGATTTCGTTGTTTCACCTCTTTGGGTATTCGTCTGATGTTCCATAAGCCTAACAGATAGTGGTCTTTTTGTTTCGCCTACGTGTGATTCACCCAACTCACAAGGAACTTGGTAAACGCATTCCTTATTTTGTTTGTTCTCCGGTTTTGTTTTACTAAGAAGGCTTCGAATTCTGTTATTAGATTTAAAAGCTGTTTTAATAAAAAAGTTGTTCGCTACTCTTCGAATTTTCTCTAATACGCCTTTAATGTATGGAGATGTAAGGAATGGATTTGCCTGGTTTTGGTCTTGTAATATCTGTCCTGTTTGCTGAAATTTAGAAAAAGTATCTGTTATAAGTTTAAGGCTGTAACGATTCTGCTGCAGATCCCTCTTAATGTTTCTTATTTCGATTTTAAAGTCATGAGAATTGTTACAAATTTGAACGGCTCTGTTATACAAAGTTCTGATTATGCCTGGTTTGGTTGTAGCAGAATGTGAGTGGTGTGTAGGTGGGTTTACGGTAGACTGTTGTTCTGATGTCGCTTTCAACTCGTTCACAAGTACATCAAGAAAAGGAATTTGACAATTTTGCTCCAACTCCATTGTGAATTTAATGGTGGGTCTTATGTTATTTAGGTGGTGAAGAAATTCTAAAAGTTGTTCGGTCCAGACGATAAAAGTATCATCAACACATCTCAGCTAGAGCTTAGGTTTATATAAGTTACGGTATAAACCGCGTGTGATTCGAACCACTCCATGTAAATATTACAAATTTTTCAACGAAATGATCTGGACTTCTTTCGTTTAAAATGATATTAAATTTATTGCGTTTATACGAAAAACTCATTTAAAAAATTTATTACAGAAATCAATATTTTAATAAAAGAGAAACACGTTTATCAGGTAGTGCTCTGTTTTTTTACGTGCACGGAAAAAAAATGCATAGTATTTTTTACTATTTTGTCTTTTAAAGAAATTATTTTGAGACGTAAAACATTTTTATTAAATCTTTAATAGAGCATGTTTTCATTTCAAATGGTTTTTTATGTTTAATTAGTTTCTTTTAAAAATGGTTATATTTGTGGATATCATATTTAGATTTTTAAAACAAAAGACAAGTTTTTAACTGCTGTCCTTAAAATACAGATATTTCAGGAAATAAAAGTGCAAAATCCGAACATTTTATGGAGGAAAATACCAGTATTTTAGTTTATAAAACAAGATTTATTAATTTACAAAATTAAAATACAATATATTAAGCTAGAGACCCTAGAACGTTCAAAAAAATCAGAAAAGTCAGAAAAACGTAGGTATACGAAATAATTTTTGTACTGCTCAAGTAATATATTTATAATCTTATTCCATTTTGTTTTATACTCACCGCAGGTAAAAATTACTTTATGGAGAAAAATTGGCTGGCCCACAAATCTATAAAAAACTTTACCAGAAAGACATTCCGTCGCCGCCGCCGCCGCGAAAGCACAAAGCACTTTTAAAAAAAATTTTTTACTCGAATGAGTACCTGTATATTAAGATGTTAATATCCTTTTATTAATATTTTAAAAATAAATCATTTTAAAATATAAAATACGATTATTTTAAGAATTAATATAATATTAATAGCTCGAACGGTAAGGACGTGAACGTGCCGCTCTGCTCTTGCAATCTTGCAAACTAAAAACCGCGTGCAAAGAACGATGCCGACGTGATTCGATCAAATAATCGTATTTGATCGAATCAAAATTTGGTTGGATGGTTATGTGTGGAAAACGGTCATCAACGTGAACCTCCAGAAACTTACAAGACGTCTTGCTTTCTATTTCTTGAGAATCTAAAAGTTAATAATGGTAAGAAAACCTAAATGTCATCAAATTGGTCTTTTTGGCGTTAAAACAAAGCAGATTCGAATCACACCAATCATTGGTGACTCTTAAGTCCCCCGCAACAACTCTTTTAACAGTCTCTGCACCTAAACATCGCCAGAAAAGATTATTGTGGTCAGCAAAAGCAGTGGTAGACTAAAAACATCGTTTAGGTAAAGCAGAAATATAATAGGTACCAATACGAACCCCTGAGGAACACCGTTTGTTATATTTTGATTGAAAGAATGGTTGGAACCGATTTTTACAAACTGCTTTCTTCCTGCGAAATAAGACTGAAACCAGTTGTAAGAAAGTCCTCTAAAGCCATATATTTCCAGTTTCCTCAAAATGATTTCATGATTTACACAATCAAACGGTTTACTAGTGTAGGGGAATCCAACTTTCTATTGATACGAAATTACGGAAAACACTAGACAACACTTTTTAATTTTTTACGGTAGTATCTAGTCTATTAATAAATTTTGCAAGGGCAAACAAAAATATTAAACATAACCTAAGTTTTCGCTGTTAGATGGTTGTCAGTTGCTTTCACTACTGACGCAATCGACGCGCCTGTCCAGTAGACCGTTGTCCTCTGGATTATTACCAGGCTAACTTGATTGGGAGAGTTAATATCGGTAGGCATTTTTCTCGGGAAATGCAAGGGCATATGTATAACAAGGTGGTTGCCTGCGGGATGTCCGCCAAAGAAAAAATATGCCTTAACTAATTTATTTTTTTATTTTTAGGTAAGTCTCAAATTTTTCCTGCCTACTACATACAACAAAACTAAGAAGAAAACCGAAACGGTCGTAAGTATCCTAGCATCTGTGCATCTCAAACTATTTTTAGTTATAAAATTTCCAGCAAATATTAATTTTCGTTTACCTAATTGAATCATTTCTCCTCTCTCGCCCATATTAATCAGCTGCTCCATTATTTAACTTGTTTTCGGACGAGAATGTTTCTTAAATATATAAACAGAAAAAAGACTTTGCACAACTGTCGTGAGGTTCTGGCCGAACGTCAAAGTTTTTTTTTTATATTGTGCATTTCAGACTCTTTAATATTAAAAAGTCAATGCCTCTCCCCCCCCCCCCAAAAGAGATTCCACATTTATTCTTTAGACCTATCATTTCTGAAATTGAATAACTTTATAGAAATTGTTGGTCAAAAATATTGTACATTAGTTAAAAATACTTATCTATTATTATCTTTAATACATACTTTGTTTTATTAATGTCCATCTGGATCAGGTGATATTTCATAAAAATAGTACACTGAACTAACTTCAGAGAACACTTTTTAGGTTAATTTGTTTTTGTTGCCCGTAAATTTTTTGAATCTTGAAGATTTTTGTGCAAAAATAATACGTAAAATGAATTCACCATGGGGTTGAATTGCATTTGAATCCGTATCAAAATTATTCAACAGCAATTTAGAGTCACTTTATGGAAACGTAGATAATCCTTGAGTGATCTAGCTCCTGCACTGCTGCCAAAGGGACAAGGTCATAAAATGTTTCCTCAAATGAAAAAATCCAACTTATAAATATCATGGCAAAACCTCAATTTAAAAACATTAGAGAAGCTAAAGGGAGAGACAAAACAATAAACACAGGAAAAAATTTGGGGGAAAGTAACAGCCAAGTTTATTGTAAAATCAACAGCACACATATCATTCAAAACAGGTCGTCAAATTATAGACATTTTTGGTTTACAAAGGGCTGATGTCAAAATTTTTGCAAAATTCAGTTTTTTATAGATTTGGACTCGCTTGATTGATCTGCATACATTTAAGATTTAACCCTGGAATCTTACTGTAGGTAGGTATTAAAAATTAGAAAATTTACAAAAATGTCCGGGTATCATTTGGATCAATATAAAGGCATCCTGTTTTTGGCTCTCCTGCACAATTGGAATTTGTGTCATCCGCTCATTGTGAAGTGAAGGTAGTATTACAAACTCAGGTTTTTAAACTTTGAAAAATAATATATTACCTGAAATTGAGAAGAAAAAAAAAATATAACTTACTGGATTTTTCAAAAACGGCTGGTCTAGCCAATATTTGATGCAAGTTTTTAATTTTTTCACTGTAAATTAGTTTTGCAGATAAAGTAACAATTTTAAAAATTATTTAGTAAGCATGAATAAATAACAAAAACAAAGCTTTCCCTTTTTGAGGAAAACTTAGTTCAAGCTAAGACAGGCAGTTGTCTTTTTCCTATTCCAAACACTCTTTCCACAGAGTTTCTTGTCCTTATTAAAGAAAGATTCACTGTACAATTACTGAGCTCGATTAACAATGCTGGGTGTAACCACGATCTCCTGAAAAAAAACTTCTTCATTCTGACAGGAATGATATTTAAATTATATTTTGAAAAAAAACTCGCATTATTTCTGCGATATAAAGAACAGCTACCAGTTAAAAATTCTACCTCTTTGGGTCAAAAATGAGTGTTTGTCTCATTATCATTATTCTTGATATATTTCTTATGTGATGTAAAGCGGGATAAAATTTATTGAACACAGCTCTACCTATAGTTATCAGATTCCTGCTAATGGAGCACAAGCACCAATACAACTGACCTTCTAATCAGTCTAGGACAGTTGGGAGCAAGGACAACTGGGCGTAAAAGTGTTATTAGTTTAAACCCCCCAAAAAAATTCTCCGGAATAGAAATCAAACCCAAAACAAACTAATTTAAAAAAAAAACTGTTGTTGTTTTTGTCCTTGCTACCACTTAGTCTAGCGCCGACTTGTCCCATTCTGCCTTCTAATTACTTACCTAACAAGATGGAATTGGAAAAATGATTTGTTTCATATTTTCGTCTTATTCTATGAGAAAAATTGTACTATCATGGCTTGATCCCGGCCATCTTGCCCCTACATTTAAAGACTTGAGGTTTGCATCAGTTACAGCTTGAGTGTTTACAGAAAAATACCTCTTTCTATTGCGAAAAACTTCTGGATGGTTGCCACCTAAAACAATGTCAAAATAATTGAAAAGAGACCTATGTAATTTATTTTTTTTGGACGACTTGTAAAAGCATTTACGCGTAAATATTATTAATAAATAAAAGTAAACTATGCAAGCTCCTTCTCCCTAGAGTCCTTGAATGTCGACTCTAAAAATTGAATTTTCCTCAAAAATCAAGTATAAAACGGTTTACTGAGACTCTGCTGTTACTCAAGCCCCTTCCCCCCCATAAGATCAATTTCTGCAAGAATTTTTATACAATTTATGGCATACTTAAGTAATTACCTCTAACACTCTGCTTTGTTATAATATTCAGTATGAAGCCAAGGCTGTGCAAATCCAGCACACAATAGAACTTGCTGTTGATTCCTGAATTCCTATGTCGTCCCCTACATATACAGCTTTGTTAATAATTGATTAATAGGCGAGAAACTGTTGTTTCCAAAAACAAAAAGAAGATTGTTCAAAGATGAAGACAGGTCATGGCTGGAGTTTGCTAAGTTTGATTGTTTTATTTTTATCACTTTTGTTTATTTTGTAGGTATATGATTCCAACCTTTATCAGACATTTTATTTATATTATATATCACTAATTACTTACAAATTAATCTCAATTCAAGTTGTCCATCCCATTAAAATCGTCTTCCCTATTATATACTAAAATATCTTGATTATCTTCCAGCTATATTTCAAAACACCGGAATAGCAAATTTACAATATTTATTTATGGCAAAAACAACAACTTTTTTAGGTTAGAACTGTCTTAACTATAGTTTAAACCCATTTAATCCCCCGAAATTGAGGGTTTAATTTAATAGTAATTTAACAGCACTTAAACTTGGCTGAACTTGCAATGCAAGCCAAAAATCAATCTTAAGCTACTGTTAAAATTTAAACCACTGTTTACCTTACAGTGCAATTGCCCATAAGATCGTTTTAAAAATTAAATTAAATTACAATTATTTTTGACGCATTTATGGTAAAAACCTTACTTGGTAAAATCACAAACGGAAAATATGTCCAAGCCAATTTTAGTGGTTGATAGATTTGGTAAAGAAAACGAGTTTTTAAAAAAATGTAGTGACGGGTAAAATATTATATTGAAATAAAAATATTATGTATTGCCAACAATACGCAGTTTAATTTATTAAAATCGGTTACGTGATTTAATAGTTATTTAAAAAACATTTTGTTCGAGATTTTACACGGTAATAGAATATCAAAATATAAAGAAATTTGACTTAAAGCCAAGAACCCACATAATGTAGGCAGGATCCTTTAAAAGCGTGAGAACATCTAATCGACGTTAGTTATATCGTAAAAGATTCAGGGAAATAGTTGAATAAAAAGTTTTTGATATCCCATAATTTATATTATAATTGATATAAGGCGCTAGACGAAAAATAAATTAAAGATATTTTCGCACTTCAGGGACTAAAGTGGCTACTTTAGTCCATGAGGGACCAAAGTAAAAAAGGACATAAGCAAGTGTTTTTTTGTTTCTCGGGACCTATCCTTTTCAAAAGGGCCCATATCTATGTTGTCCTCCATTACTAGTTTAGCGATAATTTTATGGTAAAGTCATGATGATAATTTAAGGCTTAAAAAAATTTTTTAAATCAATTTTTACTATATTTTTCACATTTTTATGGCATGATTTTGCTCACATTTTAAAGCTTTATTTTCAAACTTTCGATTTCTAGAATACAATACTCACATTTTTCAAGTTTTCACTGTTTTTTAGGCGTTCGAAAAAAGTACTGACAAAACACATTTTTTCTCTGTTAAAATGGAAAATATTTAAGGTTGTTGAAGAGAGATAGCAGACTATAAAAAAGTGTTTTAGAGAAAGATGGGAATAATTTAAGGCTAATGTTTAATAAAAATTTTTGTTTTGTCATCTGTATTTTATCTTTAGTAGTGTTGTGCATATGATTTTTATTTTGCCATTTTTATCCACAAAACAGCAAAAACAGTAATTGTTTAAAGAGCTAACGTGTGTAAGACATAAGGTGGTATTAATTTATTTCAATAAAAGTTCTTTAGAGTCTTTAAATTTAACAAAAAACGTGTCCTACCAAAAGTGTATTTTAGCACAGGTATTTAATTTAATTATTTTAAGGTTCATCATGGCTCTACCAATAGAGTAGTGGGACTATAAAGTCGACGATTTGAATGTCTTTGATTCTTCAAAAAAAATATGCAAGAAGAACCTTCTCGTTGATGTCGTTTTCAATATTGTTGCACTTGCATCATTCTTTAAACTTCGTGAACTGTTGTTCGTAGATGTTACGAGCCTTTTCTGGCTAAAGGTCATTTACTGCCGCTTCAGCAGCAGCTTTATTATCCATTTTTAGGTTTAGCCACACGATTTAACGATTTATGCAAAAAAATTTAGATGTCAACTAAGCTTTGCCTTGCATTTGTTACATCACAAATACCTTAGCAACTAAATCTTTCGCAGACTTTTCGAATATAGTTCAAATTGTCTACCACCCGACATTATTTTGTCATTTTGTTTTTGATAGAGTGCCTTAATTTTCTTGATTTTTTCTGTAACATTTTATTGTAAAAAATAATATAGAAAAAAAATATAAAACCAGAAAGGATAAATATTTTTAAAATATTTTTTTTATATATTAATACATTAGGATGCTCTTAGTAATTGATTAAATTTTCAAGAAGATTCCCCCATAATAATCATCAAAAAATTAATAATGAGTGGCTCCTTTTTGGTTATTTATGCACTCGTTTATTCTGTTGGGCATTGATAAAATAAGATGGTCTATATCATATATTGAGAAACAGTCATCCAAATCCTCCTTACGGCATGCCAGAGTTCTTCTAAGTTTCCAAGGGGACGTGGTAATCGACTAGGACTGCGTCCTATCATATTCCATACGTGTTCGATAGGCGACAAGTCAGGCAAGCTTGCTTGCCATTCCAAAGTTTCTATGCCAAGTTCATGTAAGAAGTCCATTATTTCACGAACAATATGCGGTCTGGCATTATATTATTGAAAGATCGCATTTGGGATAGTTTGTAGGTAGGGATGTAAAACTGGCTGCAGCACTTCATCGATATATCACCGAGCAGTCAGATTGCCGCTGATAAGGACTAGAGGTAATCTGCTTTCTAAACATATAGCAGCCCATACCCTGATACTTTGCTGTCTTGCTGCATCACGTTCAACAGCAAAGTCTACATTTCGTCTCTCACCTCGAAATTGCCTAACCCTCATGCGTCCATCATGGCCGCCTAAAAAAAACCTGGATTCGTCGCTGAAGCTTATGGTATTCCATTCGTCATTCCAGTTTTGCCGAGCTCTGTTGTGGGGTCAAAGGTAGCACCAAAAGCGGACGATAACCCCTCAGCCCCATACCAAGCAATCTTTGATTAACTGTCATCCTTGGAAACACTCGTCATGTAGCAACTAGAACATCTCTTACTTGGCGTCCCGTCGATTTCTGAGAACAAGTCTGAGATGCCGTAAATCATGACCTTGTAATAATCTAGGGCATCCAGAACCCACGTCTCAACATTGGACCACCTTCTCCAAACTCTTAACATTGTTGATGGATTGGCATTAACTCTTTTTGCAATTTCCCGTAAACCAAAGTCAGCCTCTTTCATGCCCACTCGAAGCGGTAATTCGTACCTTACGACTATGGAAGTGGTGGGAAGGGGGAATTTTTAAAAAACTACTTTTGGACTTTTACTTTACCCTTAGGTTCTATTGTTTTTTTGTAATTTCTCAAACCGGACTCTAGTTATTCGTGCTTTATTTGGTAGGTGCCTAATTTAGCGGTGGGGGAGTTTAAGGCAATAAGAGTTGCTTACAAATAATAATAGGTATATAACATTGTTGGAGATATAGAAATAAAATAAGGTGATATTTTTTAAAATGCAATTTTTTATCATATAAAAAAACAGCTTCAAAGTTGGCAAACAACTGTATCCAAAAATATTGGGTTTTTGAGGGCCGATTTGCGATTAAAAGAGAATATTTGTTATTCCTCAATTAAAGATAATTTTTTTTTGTAAAGACGATTTTTTTATAAATCTTATAGTTTTTGAGATATTGGCGACCTGACTGATGATACGCTGCGTATCGTACTCCCCCCCTCCAATATTGCTATCTATATAGTGTTTAGCCGTGCGGCGCGCGGCGTGGTGATAACTTTTGTTTTAGCGAAACAGGTCCGTCCAAAATAATACTTTTACTGTTTACTTAGGTACTTTTTCTTCCATGTTTTTAATTTTTTTGAAAAAAGAATTTGATAAAAAGTGATCCTCGGATCGAGTTTTATATTTTGTTAAAGGGAATATAATCATACAAAGTGTGTTGCTTCTTTCATAAAACGCCCAAAAAAAATTGTAGAGCATCGACTGTAGGCAGAATGTACAGTCCGTTCCATTTTTATTTAGAAATAACCTAACCTCAATGACCCACTGAACAAAACCAGGTTTGAAAGTTGACAGAAGTCCAAACTCTTTAGATTGTTGTTTTGGTTGGATATCTTGGGTGTAGGAAGAGGATTGCACAAAAAAACTCTATTTTTTCTTATGGCAACGTTTCGTGGCCCATTACCACTTAATCAAGCCCTAGGGAGACAAACTTATTAGGAACCAATCAAATGTCTAAAATCGAGGACAGTGGAGCACTTTTCGGCGGGGGGTGTCAAAAATGAGGAAATTTAAAAATCATGGTCCATCTTTGATTTTATCGAAACGTCAAATTTAACAAAAGTTTCATATAGTCTGAAGGCTTAGCTTTTTGCAGAAGAAGTGCCTATAGAAAGTTTTAAGCATTTTTTGACAGCTTTAAGAATAAGGGCGCAGAAAAATATAAACTAAAAATAAAGATTTCGGTTTTTTTCGCCCATCTCCGAAACTACCCGGAATTTGTAAACTTTTTTTTTGGTTTTGAGCAAAGCGTCAAATTGCGCAACTTTGCCCTAATTTAAACCTTTTTGTATCTCCTACCGTTTAGAAGATCCACATGGCGAGCAACGAATTTGGAACACCCTGTATATTATAAGCACACATAGATGATAAGGTACAATTAATGGCCTAAACTGTTAATGGCCTAACTGTGACCAACTGTCTTTTGAGGGAGAAACAAAATTATCATAACGTCAGATCGAAAATTCTCGATGACAGTTGACGTTAATTAAATCTGTATAAATTTCGGGTGGAAAATACTGTACATAAAACACTCAGAGAGAAAAAAAGTCTCGTGACGACGCACATATAAATGTGGAAGAGCGCGCCGAAAAGAGGACATCATATGGACGTCGAAATCTACCTTCTGAATTATTAACGAATCCGAAGAGAACATCTGAGCCTCCGTTGGCGTCGAAAAGAGTCTCTTCGCGCGAAAACGCATCCACCCAGCACTGATGTCTAAAACTATATAACTATGAGATATATAACGGCCCCGCCTGCCCTGCCATGTTTCTAGAAAAAAGCCGTAGCGATAGTTATTCCCCCAAGCCTGGAAAAACGGCAGATCCAAAAACTATTCTGGTCGCTTATTCTTGAACGACCGTGAGGTGAGGTGAGCTTTTTTCACAACCTTTTTCCACGGGGAATTTCGTTCACCTCACCTCACGGTCGGAAAATAATAAGCGCCCTGGGAACCGATTCTGCAAGTCATAGGAAGTGATCATTCGTCTGAGAGAAGAAAAGTAAATTCAACCAATAAACGCGCTTAAAAGCAGTGACGAGACGATCGAATAATCACCAAACTATTATGGGCACGCGCAGAGCTGCCTTGAACAACAATTTTTGAGCGAAGCCGTTCTCTCAACTAGACCCAGTAGTTGGGTTTTGTAGGAAAGCTCGTGTGAAAAACGTCGCTTATATTATTTCAGAGCACGCTATTGGACGAACGACCGATCGATATTTTACTCGCTAATGCGCATGCTACGACAAACTTGACCGTCTTTTAGAGTAGGACTCGCACAGTGGTCGATTTTTGTAAAAACGCGGACATTAAAAAAAAATATTTAGTTTTAGTAAACAGACAGAATGATCGTGTGAATTTTCACATTTATCTTAAGACTTTTTAAGAGGAAAAAGATATATATTTATTAATTAGCTGAATTAAAGTAAAAATGTTAGTTTAGAAAAAGAAAAAGAAAATATATTAAAAAGAATGCCACCCGAAACTTTCAAATGAAACACCCAGTATATTATTGCATTTTTGCATTTTATTTTTAAATTCTAAGCATTTTTATATAACGTACCCTATGTCGATCTTCAACTGTTTTCGAGATATTAACAGTTGAATACTGTCATACTCTGGGTCTTCTATTTGAAATTTGATGTTGAATACTGATGCGTAATGTCAAACTCGTAAAAAGCATAGTTTATTCTTTGGCCAACTATTCGCTTAGTATCTTGACAACCATATAGGGGCAAATTTAGATACATTTTGAATTTTTTAGTTTTTCCATTTATGTTCGCGTTTTCCGAAAAATCGGCCACCGTGCGTCGTTCGAATCACTTTTGTGCGATTGGCCGGTCCCAGAATATGGAATTTTGGATTTTAATAGAAGTGGTTACTTCTCAGGGTATGATCGTTCTATTACGCCCAGAATCGAGCCCTTGGGCGCGAGCATACTGGCGTCAGGCATGCGCAGTAGAGTTTGCAACTTTGGCTTCACTCAAGGCCAACCCTGATTTTGACATTATTTTCTTTGTTTTTCAGAGGTATTATTGTCACACGTTTTGCGACCCTTGGGCCATTATAGTATTTCAGTTATGTGTCTAAAACCAAGAAATTTAATAAAAATAGTATAATATAAGTAAAAGGGGGTAATTATTATGAGATTATCAAAAACATGGATGTTTTTGCAAAGAATTACACAAAAAAGGATCATATTGTTATTTTTGGAGGACAAATAAATGTTCAGCAAAACATTTTTGTGACGAGTTCCTTTTTGGAAAGACTAAAAAACTTTAGTGTTAAGTCAAATTTGGTTTATTTAACTATTCCACTTTGGGGAACAAATCGTAGGTATAACAAATTTGTAGATAGTTTTAACATAGAAATATTTAATAATCTTATGGGTAAAAAACACGAAAACTCTGGTTTTAAGTTTTTAAATGTAAATTCTTTTTTAAATTCAACTTTTTTCAACTTCTCTAAAAATTACATAAACATAAAGACTACTGGCAAGCGCAATATTATAACACAAATTGAAAAAATCATGAGTTCTAGCTTACCCGCCACAAACACATACAAAGACACTGACCAGTTAAAGAATGTTGAGCGGGGTAATTTATCTAATTTGTCGAATTCTGAATACTTTACAAAAAATAAATTTTCACAGCTCCATAAAGATTTCGACATCTCTAATCCATCCCAGTTTTTTCGTGTCTAAAAATAAAAATATGACAATAAATAAAACCTCAGCTTTAAAAATTACACATGTAAATGTGCAAGGTCTTAGCAATAAAGTTGAACTTATTGATATTCTAGTTAATAATGAAAATTGCGATTTTCTATGTGTCACGGAACACTGGGCAAATGAAAACGAAATAGACATGTTGGCAATCCCCGACTTAAGACTAGTGTCAAGTCTAAGTCGATCAATAAAAAAACATGGAGGGGTTGCAATTTATTGCAATGAAGGGAAATATGGTAATTTAGTGAAAAAACTTACTTGCTTAAATAAATTTTGTGATGAAGTCCATGTTGAGGTTTGTGGTATTGTGATAAATCTGGAAGATATCCCGACCTGTATTCTGGGTGTCTATAGATCACCTGACGGACACCTTGATACATTTTTTACAAATTTGTCGACCTGCTTAGAACATGTCTCCCAAAAATATAAAAATATAATTGTGTGTGGAGACCTTAATATAGATTTCCTATCACCAAGTCGGAGTAGAACTATTCTGGACGACATATTTTCCGAATACAACCTGCATTTGGGGTTTAAAAAAAGACCAACAAGAATCTCCTTTAATACAGAAAATAAAATTACAAAGAAAGGAATTGACTATATAGTAAGTAATCTACCGCAGGAATCCTGTTTTGGCTATGTATTTGACCCCATAATTGCCGACCACTTAGCCCAAACTTTGCAAATCTATAAAAATCAAACAAATATCAACACAAAAGCACCACGGGCCAAACTGACACTCCCCATTAGATCTTTTAATGAACAAAATGTTGAAAAATTATATCACTCCTTAAGCAAAGAAAATTGGTGCAATATTTTTGTGGACGATCCAGAAGATGCCTGGAAAACTTTTTTTAGCGCATTGGAGATCCATCTAGATAAATGCAGCCCGGAGACAATACAAAAACAAATTCACAAAGACTGCTACTCAAGCTCAAAAAACTGGGTAAACGAAGAAATAAATCAAAAAAGTAAAGAACTTAAAAATTTGTTTTACTTGTTAAAGTCAACAAAATGTCCAAGTTTAAAAAAAAGTTATAGAGAACAAAAGAAAAATTACAATAAGTTACTTAAAACTACAAAAAGAGAATATTTCTCAAAAAAATTAATGAAATCAAAAAACAGACAAAAAGAAATTTGGAAAATTATAAACTCGCAAACCGGTAAAAAACTAAAAAAACAAGACTTAGGGTCTTTTAGGTTATCAGATAAAGTAATCAAAACACCAGAAGATATAAGCGAAAACTTTGCAAAATATTTTTCTACAGTGGCACAAGACAGTCTGGAGAAACATTATAAAGGAAAATCGTCAGCTAACTGTACCCTATCTAATCTAGTAGAATCCTCCTTTAATATGGCACCAGTAACCCCCGAAGAAATAGAAAAAAATCTAAAATTATTAAAAAATAAATCATCAAAGGGTAAAGACGGAATTCCTATGTTTGTATTAAAACGAGTTTCAAAATATTTAATAGAACCTTTGACGTTCTTAATAAATTTAAGTATAAATAAGTGTTCGTTTCCAAGTTGTCTAAAGGTTGCGACTGTCACCCCAGTTTATAAAAATAAAGGCTCTCCGCAAGATTTTTCAAATTACAGACCCATATCAGTTCTTTCACCGTTTTCCACGCTTTTTGAAAAAATTATTACAAATAGATTGTTTAGTTTTCTGGATCGATTTAATATACTAATACCAAACCAACATGGATTCAGAAAAAATAAATCGACAGAAACTGCGACAAACGACACCTTAAATGTAGTTTATTCTGAGCTTGACAAAGGTAAACATGTTGCTGGAATATTTTTTGACCTAAGTAGAGCTTTTGACACTTTAAATATTAATTTTTTATTAAGTAAACTTTATAACTGTGGTGTTAGAGGAGAACTTTTAGACTTTATAGCGACGTTTCTTAAAAATAGACATTTAAGAGTAAAGATGGAAGGGAAATTTTCAAAGGAGTACAAATGCGACACGGGTGTACCTCAGGGGTCTGTTTTCGGACCGCTGTTATTTTTGTTGTACATAAATGATCTTGCTCAACATAATAAACTGGGTTTCTGCACTATTTTTGCTGATGACACAACTATAATTATATCAGCAACTTCCTTAATAGAACTTGAAAATCTAATAAGTCAAGTAGTGTCTGGTTTTTTAGATTGGTGTTTCAAAAACAAGCTTATTTTAAATGCAAGTAAAACAGAAATTGTTTATTTTTCAAAAAGGCGAGCAAGACCAGAATTTGATTTAGCAAAAAATATTAAATTTACAAAGTCTGTTAAATTCTTGGGTACATATACTGATGAGAATCTATGCTGGGATCTTCAGATTGATTATATTTGTAAAAAACTTGTAGGTACATGCTATGCAATACGCCAACTTAAAAACTTTGTTGCAACCAAAGACCTACTCACTGTTTATTACACATTAGGCTACTCATATTTAAGTTATAACATACTTGCATGGGGAGATTCCTCAACTGTAAGTAGGGTCTTCATTCTACAAAAGAGATTAGTGAGAACTATATTTAATATAAATCCTAGGGAATCCTGCAAAAACTATTTTATTAAAAATAATATCTTAACAGTCTATGGTATATATATATATAAAGCAATAAAATATGCTAGGTCAAAAATAAACAACTCTCCATCTCAGTTTACAAAAGTCTCTGATATCCACGAGCACAATACTCGAAATGGTCAACTTTTGCGCTTGCCAAAACATCAAAATTCATTTTTTAAGAAGTCTCCATACTACATAGCCATTAAATATTACAATACCTTACCAAATGATTTAAAATCTATAGTTAAGGACAGTATGTTTTATAAAGAAATTAAGAAATATTTAGTGGCGAAAGCTTTTTATACATATAATGAATACTTAAAACAATAGCGCTTTTTTTCCCCTAATATTTTCGTTCTTCGTCACTTCTGCTTCTCTTGTATTTTTTTTAAATAATTACTGTGTAGGTGTTTATGAAATTAAAAAAAAAACTCTTGTTATGTGTATTTAATTATACGAAAAAATAATTATGTTTCTTAAGCATGTAACTGTTAGTGCTGACTTTAAAAAGTGTATTAGTCTATTTACTCATTTACAATTATGACACGGGCACCCTGTGCTTAAAATTTAAAATATAAGTTTGACATGTATATTCTATAACATTTATAGGCCAAAGTACAGAATAAATTGAAATGAAATGAAATAATTTCGTCAGGGGGCTAATTTCGTCAGTTTTCACAAATAATGCTGCTGATTAAGGAAACGCTACAATATTGCATGAATATATGCTTTTAAATCATATCTTTAGACATTGGGCAACCCCACAGCGTATTTGTGGCGGGAGTGTTGCAGTCACCGCGGAGGCCAAAATTAGTGTTTAGTTGACTGTTGGACTCGCAGCAGTTAAGACCTGTTTTTTCTAAGGTAAGACATTTCATTTGCAGCTCAATATAAATTCTATTACAAAAAAAACAATATTAGGACAAACTGGCGATTTGGTTTTGGATTCTAAAGGGTTTAAATTTTGTAGCTTCAGCAATATTTATAATTTTTTTCCTGTTTTTTTTTTAAAAAAAAGGGGTGACGAAATTAGCAGTCCCTAAAAGGATCTGATGGCAATTTCGTCAGTACTGACGAAAATGCCCTCTCCAACTTTAAATTTTTAATAGTGGTTTACAAATACTAATTTTTTAAAAATAATTAAACAAATCTAGTATTGTTCAAGAAATACGAAATAAAATTTTGTGGTAATTCCTTCATACCCATTTCCAACTGTTTTTTGAGTTAAATCAAAAATAAAAACCTGACGAAATATCCATCAAATGAGGTGACGAAATTGCCAAAATAAACTTCTGGGCGCAAAACTAAACTTTCTATGCACGAACGGGCGTAAAAGTGCACTTGAACGCCTGCATTTACAAGTTTGAAGTAGTACTTTACCGCCCTAGAGCATCTTTTTTGCCCGCAGGTCCTAAAATTTGAAAAATACACTTCCGGCCACATAAAATGCGTACAGCAGAAGTTAGATGCAGGTCTGTCGAATTTAAGTTTTGCAATTACGTTGCTTATTGTAACTGACTTTGACGTTTTCGAATTACAGGTTAGATCTTTGACAGTGTAAACACAAACATAAGGAGACTGGTCACACTTTACTAAAAAACTAATATACTAATGAACAAAACAATTTTTTGAAATTATTCAAAACTGTATTATAAAAAATTATTCTTAAAGCTCATTATGGACAAAACAAGACCAGGCGTCGTTCTTATGCATCCAGGAAAATGTGCCTCAATTTTCACCTCTGAGGCCATCGCAAATGGGTAGTCTTCAAGAAAGTCGCTGATCCTGCTAAGGCGTACTGACTTGGGTCAAGCCAGTGCCTCGACTTCGTCGAACAATACATTCTTATTGATACTTTCTTATTATTCTTGCAATTGTAGCCTTGTTTTGTCCATAATGGGCCGCTACTCTTCGAACCTACCAACCACCGTCTAATTTTTCCAAAATTTGGGCTTTTTCGAATTTGGTTAGCATTTTTAAATATAATCTTATGACAACAACATAATTTGACAGTGACATTTTTTGTCTATTTGAAATAGCTAAAAGTTTACTGAGTTGCGAGGTCCATAATACACTATATAAAATTGGCGTACGCATTTTATGTGGTCGGAAGTGTACAATCATTTGCTGTTTAACATGACTTGTCAACTTTATATTTTAAAGTATTTTTGATAAGTTCATTACAAAATTATAAATTATTATTGTTTTAATATTAAAATGAAAGCGGTCAAATACAACTTTAACGCCCCCAGCGTGTAACAGCCCTCGGCTAACGCCCCAGGCTGTTATTTCACACTGCGGGCGTTAGCGCTATACTTTTTGACCTAGGTATATTTAATACTTAGTATACTTATACTAGAGTCGCCATTTTTTCAAAACAAAAAAAATGCAACAACATGTATATGTATAATTATTTGAATGAAAATTATTTGTGTGTATACCTTATCTCAAAAGAAATATTTCATAAATTTTTTATCTTCTAATCTTTCCTTTTTTCACAGATTTTTTCTATTTATTTTCAAAAACAATCAACACATAAAAGACCTTTTCTGAAAATTTTAAATCATTTTTCTCATAGTTTTTGGTCTTTTTGGATTGCTTACAGTTTACATAAAAAATAAAAATTTTCGCGGTCGCCAACAATTTCATCATTTAAACGACTTCGAGAAAAGACGCGTCGTGGGCATGAAAGAGGTTGGTTTTGGTTTACGGGAAATTGCAAGAAGGGTTAATGCCAATCCATCAACAGTGTTAAGAGTTTGGAGAAGGTGGAAGACGTCATGCGGGTTCTGGACACCCGAGATTATTACAAGGTCGTGATTTACGGCGATGTTCTTGTTGCAGCTACAGGACGTGTGTTTTCAAGAATGACATATAATCGAAGATTGCTTGGTATGGGGCTGAGGGCTTACCGTCGGCTTTTGGTGCTACCTTTGACCCCACAACATAAGGCTCGCCGCTTGGATTGGTGTAGAGCTTGGAAAAACTGCCGGCCATAATGGATGTATGAGGGTTAGGCGATTTCACTATTTTTTTATTATCGTGAGAGACGAAATGTAGACTTTGCTGTTGAACGTGATACAGCAAGAGAGCAAAGTATCATAGTATGGGGTGCTATATGTTTAGGAAGTAGATCATCTCTAGTCCTCATCAACGGCAATGTGACTGCTCGGCGATATATCGATGAAGTGCTGCAGCCAGTTTTACATCCCTACCTACAAACTATCCCAAATGCGATCTTTCAACAAGATAATGCCAGACCGCATGTTGCTCGTAAAAATATGGTTTGACTTGTCGTTTATCGAACACGTATGGGATATGATAGGGCTTAATCCTAGTCGATTACCCCCTGGAAACTTAGATGAACTCTGGCATGCCGTAAGGAGGATTGGATGAATGTTCCTCAATATGATATAGACCATCTTATTTTGTCAATTCCCAATAGAACAAACGAGTGTATAAATAACCATGGAGGAGCCACTCATTATTAATTTTTTGATGATTATCATGGAGAAATCTTCTTGGAAATGTAATCAATTACTAAGAGCATCATAATGTACTAATATATAAATAAATTACTTTAAAAATATTTGTCCTTTCTGGCGTTGGATTTTTTTTTGTTCCCCAGTATTTTTTGAGCAAACAATAATTTTTTAGTATTTTCTAGATAAACTAAACAAGTTTTACTTCGCAGTAACAGTTACTTTTTGTTACATGTTTTTTTTTTGTACCATAAAAAACTTGACGAAAATTGTTTTCTACTACGACATAATGAAAAATCTAAATATTCTTTTTTATGCCGTTAAAGTGATAAGTAAATAAACTTTGAATAATATTTTTTTTATTTTTTTCGTAGCTACGAGGTACATGCAAAAAGTTCTATATCATTAATTTTTACAAAAAGCAATCAATTTTTAATTTCTTTAAAACTGATCGAGAGATTTTAATTTAGTTTTGCGTACTCCTTTATCAAAAAAATACTTCTGTCTGTTTTTTACTCAAAATTAAAGAGAAATAGCAGAATATAGTAATATTGAAAAAATCTAATTGTTCTTGCCGAAAAATTAAGTCATTTCTGTCGGTTTTCAAAAAAATTTTACAAAAAAATCATTTAAAAAAATCGTCAAAATTTCAAACTGTCAAAGATTAAAATGTCGTAACAATGAACGTCACCGAGTAAAAAGGCACATCGCTATGGAAACCCCATTGCTATTTCATTTACCAGCCGCCTTGATTTATAGTGTAAAGATGGTGTGTTGCGAGAAGTGCTCTTCGTTCGAGATTTTTAAAAGTATTTTCATGTTTTTCTTGGATTTTTTGATCGAGGTATTAAAAAAAATAGTGTTAACAGAGCTAAACTGTGCTTTTTTTTACTCGCTGCGCTCGTTATTTAAACCAACGCTTGTTAAAATAAGCACTATTTTAGCCACTGGTTGTTAAAACTACTATTTTCGAACGCTCGTAAAAAATCTATTATTTACGATAGGCGCGGTTTTTTGAAGGGGGGAAGGAACATTTTTAAAAAGGCGTTGGTTTATTGGACTGGTGTGGGCGAAAAAAATACTAATTTATATTTAAGCAAGCATGTAAATCCTTAAAAAAATTCAATTTTTTTCAAGTTTTAAATGTGGTCGATAAAAATTGACGATCAATCATCATCAATGATGTTATATAGCGCCGCAGGCAATTTTTTTGCAGTTGAAGCAGAAAATTCCTCAAAAGGCCTCTAAAATAAGGTGACCAACTCCCAAAACAACAAAATACCGGACGCGATAAAATATTTTTGTCTAGTTTTAAAAGATTAAAAATTTTCAAAATAAACAATTATTTTTTATTTATTAAAATTTATTTCTTAAAAATGATGCGCCATTACTATACAGTAAAAAAAACTTATGTATGATCCAAATCAAACAATAACTTAGACAATTATTTAAGTATACACGACGTTTCGATCAATAAAATCTCTGATCGTCTTCACCAAGCAAACCAGGAGGTGGCGATAAACAGTCAGCCGCTAAGTGATAGCGGCGGATTTCTGACGGGACGTATAGGCACTTGCCATGCAGCCGCTTAAATCGTCCTTTATTTCGGAATGTATTTGGCGCTCGAATTCATGCCGAGGTTCTTTGCTTGCTGAAAAACGCCTGTTTTAAGCGTTTTGTCGCTTTGTAGGCGCCAGCTCTACGCAACCTTTCTCGCGGCGGGTTCGAAATAGAAATTATTAACTATATTTCTGGAGTTCGCAACGGTTGAAGTTAAAAGATAGATTTGATATAAAAGGCTCGTGGCGTGGTGGTAGGGTATCAGACTCTCACCCGGGACGCGCAGGTTCGGATCCCGGTCGCGTCCAACACTTTTTTTTTTAATTACAGGTAAAATACTCGCGCCCACGTGCCCAAGTGGTCATGCGCGGTATACATGCCGCGGCGCCCCAAGTTGTCAAGCAGCCATCGCCAGCTGGCTTCCGAAAAATTGTAAGAGATGCGCTAGCGTCAAGATCACGTTGTGTTTGTTGGACAGGTGCACTTCAGTTTGCACCTGAAGACGATCAGAGATTGTACTGATCGAAACGTCGTGTATAAATAAAATATACACAATGGAAGTCCGAAACACAGAGTTAATTTAAAACTTAGACAAATTATTACTTAATATATCTAAACTACCTAAATGATTTTTATTTTTTAATTTGTACTTGGTTTGTCCATGTATAGTACGTAGTGCATTAAAATTTTCCAAGATATATTTATAAAATTCGAGGCAGGTGTACTTGGTGAGGATCATGGCTTTAAGTGTGTGAATTGACAATTGGGTTTTTTGTCAGTCTACATGTTGTTGATCAAAGAAAAAACCATTTCCAACTCTGCTTTAGTCCCAGGTAAAGCCAAAGAGACTTCGACCCACCTGGAACTAACACTGATGCGCTTAGATGCGTGTAGCTGCGCGTGTTGATAACTACAAATAATATTTATAATCTTTTGACTATAATTATAAAACCACACAACTATGAACGAGACAAAAAGACTCAATTACTTATTCTAAACTAAGAAAAATTATATCTTCTAAGAACTAACAGGCGGCTCTCCTTACGCAGAGTTACGCAACTTTGAAAATAGCTACAGACTCGTAGCGTTGCCATGTGCAGTATTGCAACTGTGAAATAACAGCCTTCACTGGACAATGTGAAAAAATACCGGACAATACCCGACGTATTTTGTAAACTGAACAATTCCTCAAAATACCGGACTGTTATGTAGGCTAAATTCTAGATTTAGTGTCAAAATCACATCACATGTAGTAGTAGTAGTAGTAGAATAAGGGGGGGGGGGGCTCCCGACCCGGCGACTAGGCTCTACGCGAGCCCTTTTCGCCATCCCCCAGAGCTTCTCCCTCACGCTCCCACTCCACCATGGTCGAACCTTCCGTCCTTTGGATAAAGGTCAGGATATCCGACTATTTAAGCGTCGGAAGGTGTTCCGGCTCGAACACTTCCTCTCCGAAGATTGCCTCTCTGATTCCTCTGTAGGCAAGATAGTGGTGTGAGGATTCATCCTCTTCCTAGCACTCTCCGCAAGTTGAGTCCCGCACTACCTTCATCCTTGCCAGGTGCTTTTGGAGCGCGCAGTGTCCAGTGAGGACTTCTATTAGGGGTCCAAATAAAATTACATCACATAGTTGACGAGAGAAAATTATACTACAAATTCCATTTTTATACGCGTTTTGAATGTTGATGACATAAGTTGCCTTAAAGTGAACTAAAAGTCTATGTTTCAAACGAAATAGTAAACTTCAACGGCCTTTTTAGCCCGAGAAAATAAGTATTTATGAAGGTGAACGAGAGTTGACTCCCAGAAAATAAAATCGCCACTTAAATATTCCCTTAAATTTTTCCCGCGTTATACACGGGCACGGAGGGCGCGAACTGTCATTATTAATTCAAAGGTGTTTTTCTTTAAAGTTGACGTCGCGCGCGAAAGGAGAGATATTCATATTCAGAACGGCCCGTATAATTTGGAGAGTAATTTGTTTTTTCTTGATTAAATACAGACACGTTTTTAAAAATTAATTTTAAGCAAGAGTCTTGATAAATATTTTATATATTTTTAATGATTTGAAAGTCTTACAGCGACTTGCACCATTTTTAAACAAACGGTCGTTTATGAAAACTTCCGGCATTTTTAACCGACGTTAGTTGTGCGGCCGTATCACTAACAAAAATTATCTGTTGGAGACAATGATGTGTTTGAAATTAACTCTGTCTTTCGGACTTCCATTGTCTAAATTTTATTTGTACACGACGTTTCGATACTAAAAATACCCTGATTCTGCCCAAAAAAGGCAGCTTCAAGAAATTTTCGTTTCTTCCAGTGTGACTCCTTGTGGAAAACCTTTGCTTCTGTTCACTTCATTCGGTGTTGTTTTGACCATGTATGTTCGGCGATTCCTAATTTCGTTGTTTCACCTCTTTAGGTATTCGTCTGATGTTCCTTAAGCCTAACAGATTGTGGTCTTTTTGTTTCGCCTACTTATGATTCACCACACCCACAAGAAACTTGGTAAATGCATTCCTTATTTTGTTTGTTCTCCGGTTTTGTTTTACTACGAAAGCTCCGAATTGTATTATTAGATTTAAAAGTTGTTTTAATATTAAAGCTGTTTGCTACTCTTCGAATTTTCTCTGATACTCCTTTAATGTATGGAATTGGAATGCATTTGCCTGGTTTTGGCCTTGTAATCTCTGTCCTCTTTGTTGAGTAGAAAGCAATATCAGAACAACAGTCTATCGTAAACCCACACACCAGGACAATATTTAAATCAACATTCAATTAATTCCGCTACAACAAAAAGAGGCATAATAAGAACTTTGTACAACAGAGCCGTTCAAATTTGTGACAATTCTCATGACTTGAAAATCAAAATAAGAAACATTAAGAAGGATCTGCAGCAGAATGGTTACAGCCTTAAACTTATAACAGATATTATTTCTAAATTTTAGCAAACAGGACAGAGATTATAAGACCAATACCAGGTAAATGCATTCCTTATAATTCCATACATTACAGGAGTATCAGATAAAATTCGAACAACTTTTAGATCTAATAATACACTTCGGAACCTTCTTAGTAAAACAAAACTGGATAACAAACAAAATAAGGAATGCATTTACCAAGTTCCTTGAGACTGTGGTGAATCATACATAGGCGAAACAAAAAGACCACAATCTGCTAGGCTTAAGGAGCATCAGGCGAATACCCTTTTTTACACTGAGACTTTCCATCCATTATAAGGATCAATGCCCAATTTTAGCCAAGTGTTTTGCAAGGTGAGAGGTGAAACAACGAAATCAGGAATCGCCGAACATGCATGGTCAAAACAACACCGAATGAAGTGGACAGAAGCAAAGGTTTTGCACAAGAAGTCACACTGGAAGAAACGAAAATGCCTTGAAGCTGCCATCATTGGGCAGAGTCAGGGTATTTTCAGTAAACTAAGTGTTAAAATTCCAAATATTTGGAAGTCCTTCCTTGGGCGGAGCCAACTTCTTAGACTTCACGGTAGAGTGATTTCCCATAGTATATAAGTACGTAGCCTTAGGAATAGATATCGAAACGTCGCGTCGTGTATAAATAAAATATAGACAATGGAAGTCCGAAACACAGAGTTAATTTCAAAAATTATCTGACTGAAAATTTTCAACTACTTTTTGTCTGCTCATGTTTTTTTTACGTTGGATCCTAATTTTATTGAATATTTTTTTCATTTAGAACAAAAATGTGTAAAGAAGAAAAACGTGAAAATGGGCCAAATTTTACATCCATTGATGTAAACTTATTAATAGACATCATGTTCGGATATAAAACAATAATTTAAAATACTCAAACTATTAAGGCAAATAATAAACTGAAAAAGGCTGCTTGGATTACGATAATAAAAAAAATGGTAAAAAATAATCCAGCCAAAAGAGGAATGGAAGTAAAATTTTTGAAACCGCTGGTGGCACACCACCCTTCAACTTCGCCACTGGAATCTAGAAACAATAATGGTGTTTACCATAAGCACTAAAATGTATTTTTATTTATTATGTCTTTACATTTTACTACTATTACTACTTACTTTACTGAGTCAGTGGCGTCACATTTCTCTTGGGGGGGGGGGGGGGAATAGCTATATAACTTAAAAAAATATTAACGAAAAAGAATACACTTTATTGATGCCAAAATAACTCAAATAAACATGAAAAACAAAACAAATTTTTTGGTAAAACATACATTAAAAAAAAAAACCTTAGACTTAATCACTAAATTAATAGTTTAGTGGGTAACGGCAATGCCTTATTGCAGCAAATTCGTCAACTAGTTTATCTAGATTTTTGCGTGCGAATACTCAGGGGGGAAAAATTGCTTTTCCCGCCCCACCTCCCCCCCCCAATTGACGCCCCTGTACTGAAATCTATATGCAGCTTTGCATTAAACGGTGTTTTCTGGGGAGGCCACCACTCTCAATGAATTCAAGTACCACCAAATTATCATGAATAAAGTCATCCTCTGTAAAAAACTTTTTGTCAGAAAAATCTAGAAAAAACGTTAAAAAATAACACAAATGCAGCATAAGCTCACAAATTAGTTAAACTTGCAATTAAACTGCCGGGCGTTTAAATTAAACGTCGTTTAAGACCACTTAAACTTCGGTTAAAAAATGGTGCAAAATAAATGAACCTTAAGCGCTCGTTAAAATCAAAAGGTGCAAATCCCTGTATATATTTAACAATTAACGGTAAAAGATTTTTATTTCATTAGGATTGTAATTTTAAATTGTACCTAAACTAAATAAAAATAAATGATCTGTGATCTACTAAAATGTTATTTTATGCTGAACTTTTCATTTCTGGTCTATTATTAACATTAGAGAAATTTTGACAACTTTGACAGCCGATGTGGTAGTGTTTAACAACCACTACCAATACCACGCATCGATTTTACCAGAGTTTTTGGAACACATTAGAAATTGTCACTCGTAAAAAAATTTATAGATGAGAAAAACACAAAATTGGGCTTTATTTTAGAAAATAACTGTTTTATATGTTAGAACCTGGTAATATTTTATTATTTTTAAAATGAATTGTGCCAAAATTCTCTAAAATTATCCAGAAAAAAACCACAACCACAACGAAATGGATTCGTAGCTTACGGCGGTGGTAGTGGTTAATTACCACAACAGAATGACGTTCAGCTATTGAGCAGACGCAGTAATTACCACAACCATTACGTTCCAAAATATCCCTATTAACTTATTCAAGGAAATGCTCTCGCTACTCTATTATTTTTCCACGTATGTTAGAAAGAGACCAGCTAAGGAAGCTATTTCTATCAGTCATCACATTATATGTTTTTGCCAGACTTTATATAATTTAAGTGTTTTTGCTTTAATTAAATTAATAAACTTTAACGTTAAACCGCCGCAAACGATGGGCGCGTTTATTACGTCGCGTTAGTTAATACTGCAATTTAAGTTTTCTTAAACTGTTTGGGCGAAGTGTGTGTGTATGCTTATTTTGATCCGCTTACTTTAAACTGGGTCCCTTGTGATTTTCTTGGATCTATGTTTATGCTAAATAGGAAGAACTCAATTGGTTAACCGTACACGGCTTGAAAAACATTGTTATTTAGAAATCTTTTAGGACACTGGGCATCACGTTCTCTAGAATATACACGGTCTAGTAATTTTACCTCACTTTTTGACCTGATGACGACACAAAGATATCAGCTGATTTTTGTCCTCCATTTAATAATTATAGCGTAGGTTCGATAAATTAACATACATTTTCGGATTTTTATTTTCTTAATGTTTAAATAACACAGGCCGACGTCACTTTAGTTACAAAAAGGAGAACCATTTTTACTGACTATTTTTGGATCGCTGATTATGGCAATGATAACAGTTTTGCTCGATTAGCTCGTAATTTCACGTTATGCGTGGCTGCCATTTTTACTATATTCTTAAAGATCGGCTTGAGTTTCTATCAAAATAACAGTTTTGGTAATGGTTAATTAATGGTAGTGGCACTTTGTCATTGGCTATTGTTTTGTCGCAGATTTGCTCGAACCTTCTAGACTATGAGGCGCGTAAATGTATAAGGCGCCGCGCCAGCAGTGTCGCGTGAGTAGACAAAGTCAGTTTGCTTTAATACATAACATAAGTGATCAGTTAAGAGTATTTTACGTGTGTTTAATTGTTTTTGATTTCTTAATTCGTACTGTTGTCTTCTTAGTAGATACTCTAGCTCTACATTGTGTGCCGTTTTCCGCTTTTGCAACATGTCAGGATCTTCTCGTAGATTTTGTAAAAATTCACCGGACCGATTAGACCGATGAATGATGTTGTCAAGAAAGCATACTATTTTTATTTCAACTGCAAAATCGGTGATCAAGATAAAAGCTGGGCTCCTCATGTATGCTGCCTAATGTGTTATGCGACCCTTACGGCATGGCTGAAAGTAAGTAAAATAAGCATGCCCTTTGCAATTCCCATGATATGGAGAGAGCCCCGGAATCATCATGACGACTGTTATTTTTGTTTGACAAATAAAATAGGAGCTAATAAGAAGAAACAACGTGCCCTTCAGTTACCAAACTTGCCATCCGTAATAAGACCAGTGCCGCATGCAGAATCTTTACCGATACCTACTCCGGCAAAAAGCTGGGAAACAATAGATATTACAGAAAGATTGACTGACAAAAGATTTCCAACAGAAACTTATGAGGATACAACATCAACATCCTCGGATGAGGATACGAGAGACAGTAGTAAAGGATGAACCTCACCTTATACTACAAAATGAATTAAATGATTAAGTTAGAGACTTGTAACTTTCAAAATAGAAAGCTCAACTTTTAGGTGCCAAACTGAAACAGTGGAATTTGCTGGCTCCGTGAAGTACTTACACTCAATACAGAAAAAGGAATGAACCTTTTTTAGAACCAGGGTTTTTATTTTCTCAAGCTTTAATTTTTAGTATATCCTCGTTGATTTGAGCATCTTTTTCTTGTCGCGTAGTAAAATAGGTTAAAAATAACACTTACGACCATGCGATAAACAAAACCATTGGTCACATAATTCACCTTTTTTTAAATAGGATAATTACGGCTCTTCAGGAAGAGGCCTGTTTTAACAAATTATAAAAATAAGTGATTGCATTTTTTTTTAATAATAAAAAAATCCTACCTACATGTAAGACGAGTGTATGGCATCCTTATACCGATAGAAATAAGTTAAACCCAAGATGCTGCGTTTAAGATAAATCTCCCCAAAGACCGATACGGCTAAACGAGGTTATTTGTAAATAATTTGCTCGAGAATTGAGATAATCCCTTAGAATTAGTGCCAAATTTGGTTCACAGATTTAAAGCTGACATTATGTAATATAGAGTAAGCAAAAATTTTGTCATGCAAGAAATGACACTCTACATGGAAAAAAATACTTGATTTGAAACAGCTTTTATGTGCCATTGCTTGTTTTGGTCAAATAAATGTGTTTCCTTATAAACATATATTAATTTGGGTGATAAATGAATATATTTACTGGTTTAATTATAAGGTACAAGAATTTGTTATTGATGAAAACAGAAACGAAGGTCGCAACCAAATAAGAAAGATTGCTGTAGGTGTTTCTAGAAAAAGTATGTGCACTACAGGGGCCGTATTCTTGATAGTCAGGGAATAAAAAGGAGCGAGATTCTCCCGGGGAGCGAATCAGGGAGGGATCGAAACTAAGGGATTTATCGAGGGAATGAACCTTTGATGTTGGTACTTTTTTGGATATCTTTTTCGTCACCTCCTCGGGAGCATTCCCTTATCTCATTTTCAAGAATAAGCACCCAGGTGCTATAGGTTCGTGTATGCGCCCGTCAATATACCTACGGTTTATTTCTAAAAAACTACGGTTGTTTAATTTTTATGGGTAGTCCTCCCAATAACTCTTTGCCACTACTTTAGAACAGTGCTGTTCTATTGGAATGTTGTCATTTCTTTAAAACTACAAAAACGGTCTTAACCATCAATTTATAATTTTTCGGAATTATTTCAGTATGGGTGGCTTGAAATTTAAATCAACTGTAGATTACTTTAGAGATTGGCCTTTCTCAGGCTCTGGTCCTAACATAGACAATATTATTATTATTTTTTGGGGGGTTTGGTCTTATTTGCGGTTCTGCGGCTCCGATTTACACGGGTGCAGATAGGCCTGGGACCCGTTCAGCGGCAGCCGGAGCCAAACCAAAATTGACATTAGCCATTCAGAAATGACTTCAGCTTGCCAAAAGGGGTTAGCATATACCGCCCAAGATCGGCTGAAGCCATACCAGTGTTGGAAGAACTCGAAGTCGCCGCTAGAATTGGCATCGCTTGTTGTTATTGGTTCGCGGGCGATGCCAAAAAAAAAAAATCAGTTGCGTGGTTTTTCTAACTTAACAAATTAAAGAAAATTCAGAAAATCATTTGAAAATGAAAAGTGCAACACGTTTCTCCATTTTTTCTTGCATACAATGAATTGTGTATACGCCGCACTTGTAGATGGTGAGGAGAATGCGTTAATTTTGCGGACAGAAAATAGGGAGTAGGAATCTGTTTAGAAAAAGCTATCCAATGGCCGTAGCTTAAAGTTCCGACAGTCCCTTTCCTTTTTAAACAGACTTGCCTCCAGCCGCTGCTGAACGCGCCCCAGATGTTCCGTTCCCCACCAACCGCGAGATTTATAGAAACGGTGTTCCACATCGTGTGCTTTGAGCAGATGCAATGATTTGAGGATGATCACTTTCTGCATTGCGCCAGCAAGGTGTTCTGCCTTGTCACTGCACCTCCCCTC
The DNA here is from genome assembly GCA_963921995.1 of Oxystoma pomonae. NCBI lineage: Eukaryota > Metazoa > Arthropoda > Insecta > Coleoptera > Brentidae > Oxystoma > Oxystoma pomonae. The sequence goes on along the minus strand of OY998164.1, from coordinate 21,325,605 downwards.
GGCCGTGCACCTCCGAGTGCTCCAATTACCAAAACCACTAGCTTGACTGTATAGCCCCGATACACTCGGCGAAGGTCAAAAAGACAATGATGTGCATCTCGACAGGTGCCGAGAACTCAATGGCATACATAATTTTATCATTCTTATCAAGAAGTACTGTATCCGGCTTGTTAGCGTTTACAAGCCGGAGAGTGGGAAATGCGAAATTCCAGTATATTCAGGTTTTATCATTCTCCACTACGAACGGAATATTGCAACACTGTAGTATCATCAACACCGTACGAGTGCCTTAGGTGATAATACAGCGATACAGCACCCGTAACGCATTGTGTCGATGGATATACACGGAGACCGCATACCGTCAGCAAGCAGACAGCATATATTGAAAAGAGTATTCTCGTGCGTGGGAAGAAAAATAATTATGTGTATCATGAAAAATTAACAATCATTAATTTGTTGTAACTAATGTAGATACCTGTTTGTCTAAGTAATATTATATAAATAAAGTATTAAAGGTAAGCATTTTTCTAATAAAAATATTAATTAATTATACAACAATTGATTCAATACAAGTGCGGGAGTATAGGTGTGATATCTTAGTGGTGATCGTAGATGAACTACTTAAAGATACCGGATGCTTACGGAGATTTTGGATATATATTATTATTATCTAAGAAATCTTGGGAGCTAATTTTCGAAGCCGCGAGAGGAATCGATCACTCATCAGCCAAAGCACATTAACGCATGCTCACAGTTCAAGAATGACCGCGGAAAAACCGACGCTCGTTCTGCCGCTCATCTATTCGTTTAGGCTTGTTTTCGCGACTGCGTCACACTCTTCATATTTCCGTCACTTTCCCTCCCTAACATTTGGAACAATATGGAATTTAAAAACAAAAGATCTTGAGTGGAAATAAAGAAAATTCAAATCTGGATGAGCATCCCACAAGGAATACACAAAGAACCAAAGCGAAAAGAGAAATGACTAAACGATGTTTCGCTCTGGGTAACCAGCGTGAGCTCGTCAGCGGTTTCACTGGTCACTCTCCCCATACATCATTAAACACCATCATACACTTTGATTTCTAACTTTGAATCACTCACAAATAGGCATCGTTCCGCACTGGTACTTATCCAAGTTATCTGATACGGATTCGTCCTGGCGTGTTATATTTCCAATAGGATTATGCTCCTAAGGCAATTAAAATTCAAAAAAGAAGTTAAATAAACCTCCAAATCAGTTACATCAACCGAAAAAAATCTAAAAACTAGCAAAAATACTAAAGATAATAATCCTATTGGAAATATTAACACGACAGGACGATGGGTATAGATAGATAGTATGTATATAGAAGTAAGTTGTTCTGGTAGCTCCAAAAAGGCATAAGATATGTTTTTGTGAAGTTTATACTATGTAAGTTACCATTAAACCAGTCCACAAAATTGAGAAAATCATTAAATTAATGTAAGCAATTCCTCCCAGGTATCTGATCACAAAAACTGGGCCACGACAAGCACGGACGATGCGCGACGTTCTCTTGTTGTCTTTGTTTAAGGCAGGGCCGAACACTGTGGCAGGGGCGTACGTATTGTCACTGCCATTTAAAATAAATGAATAAGTTGGAGAATTATAAAATAAGCTCTCAAATAAAATAAGAGGATACCCTATAGGTGTAAAACGCGGAACAAAACTGAGCCCTTCCTATCAACTTATTCAAAAAATGCTTCAAATATATTTTGTGAAAAATTACTTCACATTTATTGGAGTCATTGATTTTTTGACATTTTAAGTTTTAAGAAAACATTTCGCTATTTCACATTTTTTATAAGGGACTTTCCAATTAATTTTAATGAATTTAAAAGGTATTCTACTCAAAACATTTTGTGAAAAAATGTCTCATTTTTTCTCCAAATTGTTTCTAGTTTTCAGCCTTCTGCCTATCCTTTCCATGCATTTTGCATAAAATCAGATTACAGCATGATCAACAGATAATATGATGATGATGATTAAACACAAAAAAACTATTACCTACTGTAATATAAATATTTTTATTTCATACTGTATTGTAATGTTCCCTCTTACGAAATTAATTTGAGTCCGGGAAATGACCTATTACATCACTAGGGCGGTAAAATAACATTACCGGACTCAAACTAAATTTCTGAATTTTTATAAGCAAAATGGTATATTTTTAAACAAATCTTTATTATTAATAAAAACCAATATTTTATACAATAAACTACTAAAAATTACTTATAAATATTCACATTAATTATTTGAAATTACATGAGCACCAGCCGAGCAATCTTTTTCGGAGTTACCTTTTCGCGAGGAAGAGTAACTTTGGGTTTGGTGTTGTTGGTGTAGAACTTGAACAAAGTTTTCTCCTCCCTGGATCATTCTAGCTACTTTTGTCTCTAAAGACTCCTCGACATATTTTTCGGCCACAGAGGTGCTGTTCCAGCCGCCGTGACGTTTTAGCACATTAACATTTGCTCCCGCGTTTGCTAATAGCGTGGTAGACGTTCTGCGGAAGCAGTGTCCCGTGTACTTTTCGGGATTGGACAAATTCAAATATTCCGCAATTTTTCGACGCGCTCCCCCAATTGTATGGATGCCCATTCTTTGGCTAATACAAAACGCTTTTTCGGGAATGTTGGTGGGTCACAGTGGCAATAACTACGGAATACACTTTTTTGATGTAAGTTTTTGTTTAGTTTATGCTTACAATCAACTGTGTCCCTGTATCTTGAATATCATCGTCATTTAGGTTGTAGAGCTCTTCCCTTCGACACCCTCCGGAAATACCTAGTAGCGCCACAACCTCAAACAATACAAAAAATAATAATTTAAGAAAGGCAGAAAAGTATAAATACTAAATTCCCCTGTGTAAATTGCCTATTGCGTAAATGCAATTAAAAAAATATATTTTTATTTAATGGAAACCAAAAAACTTATCTTAATTAACAAAAATTTCTCGGTTGGAGCTGTTTTCATGAATGACTCCACTTCCTCTCTGGTCAAAATTTTTGATTGCGTCGGTTGGTGGCCTACAGATTCTTTCTTTAACTATCAGTTTGGGAAATCTGGATATATCCACGTTCTCATTTACTACCAACATAGATTTCACCATCGAATATTTTGCCCATAGCGTTGAACTGCTGGATTTTTGTAAATGAAAATACGACGTATTTTTACAAAGTAGGTATTTAACACATTTTTTTTAATAAAACTAATTTAACACTTAACACATCTAAGAAGTAGGCCAATGAAACATTTTCGTTAACGGTATTTTCTACATTAAAAGTCTTTCTCTATTCGCAGAATGTTTCATATTCTTTTTTATATCTTCCTGAAGATTTGGCTGGAATCAGTTTTTCTGTAGCGACTGAACTTTTTTTCAAAATTTCGTCCATTTTCACTGCTCTAGGTGACAGAAACAAATAATCTTTATTTTGTTTCTGTTAGCCACCAATTCAAAGATGACTGGACTTCAAAATTTTGACAATAATTTGATGGAAAATTGTAAAGTAATTGTTGAAACAAATATAGATTGTCGCTGTCTTCTCAGAAAAAAATATTTTTATTTTAAATTAAATAAAACAGTATGAAATAAAACATTGTACGATACACGGCCGTGAAATGTCATTAAAGTACTCATTTAGATATTCCGTAAACATCTAGACTTGTACTTTAATAGACCATTTCCCGGCCTTGTAACCGTAATTTCTTATTAAAGGTGCAATAGACTAAAAGTTAAAAAACGCCTTTTTCCAAATAAGTTGAAAATCGACATTCCCCCCTTTTCACGTGTACACTTCATATGTTAATATTTAAATTTACGCGCATGGGCATTATTTATGTATAATGTTGTGTTAAAAATAATAATAAATTGACAAGGGGTGCTTTATGTAAAAGATATATTTATTTATAAAATAGTAAAATCAATAAAATGCTTTGGAAAATTAAGTGCAATAAACAGATTAGAGCGTCTACGCCTATGACTTCATACGGCAAACCAATCGCGAGCTAAGTGGGCGGGCTTCAGACGAAAATGGGTTTCTACGCACATTCCTTAGCTGGCCCATTTACTTTTTAACCGCACTAAAAGAAAACTTTAATTTTATAGTTAAGAAATGTTTGTTATTCCGTGTTTTTTTTAGATATATTACAAAAGTGGATTTTATTGTTTCTGGTTAATCACTTCTTCAAACAAGAAGGTTTATAAATAACAACTAATTTGTTTCTTTCAATTTTGAAAAACATGGTAACTGAGAACAACACTTATTAAACAGAAATAAAGCGAAATAGTTTTTCAGATAATAATGGTCTGTGTCTTATCCCAATTTTGAAGGTAAAGCACAAGAGTATAGGTTAAAAATAATTTGTTTTTTATTAACAAATATTTTGTCTGATGATAAAAAGGTCGATTGTTTTTGTTGAAGTTAATAGCACAAGAGTATAGGTTAAAAACGATTTGTTTTTTATTAACAAATATTTTGTCTGAGGATAAAAAGACGGCAATAAGCATGCGCGGGAGCTTCGATCGAGTCTTTTGGAGTACGCCAACGACTGTCAGCGTCAAGTGTTAGCCGATGCGGTCACTACTTCAGCAATTTTATTTCGCCATTTTTGCAAATTTTGGCCGCCGCGCCGTCGCGAAATTTTTATATTTTATATTGGACATCCACAGGAGTATTTAAATGGAAGCAATGGAAGGTAACGGAGCTACGGTTTTTTTGACAAATGCGGCGTTTGATCGTGAAACCATCAACATGTTTTTGCGTAAGTGCGTTTCTTTCTCCTATGCAGGTATATGTAGCTACCCACCTATGTTCATCCATGTCTTTCAAGACAACTATATGAATGAAAAAAAAAGATGGTCTATTTGCAGTACCTAGATTTAAGGTGGGTTTATGTATACTACATGTTAATAAATAGAAGGAAGTGGCTAAAGTCGTGCACAGATTACTTGTATCTAACCAAACCCAAAGTAACCTCAACAAAATAAACCAATTTCTTAATTTCAAATTTGGGTGGAATCCCGGCGCTTTTACTGTCATATTGCCATTGGTCATGGTTTATTTGTTGCTTTCACACTTTTTCATTGCGGCACAATTTTCATTTCTTATTATTACAAAGTCGGTTATTTATAATTAATAAATAGGTGTGTCAATAATAATTACTGACTTGATTTTTATTACAATTATTTGTTTTTAAATTCTAAAATTATGGTTGGTTTCTCAGAAACAAATATCTATTAAGCCGTAAATCACAAAATATTTTTGTTGTGGTTAATAAAATTTAGTAATTATAACTAAACTCTTTTCTCAGTGCGGACTCTAAAGGTCGTGAATATAAATATTAAATAAAATGGGTCCCAGTACAGTTCCCTGAGAAACGTTGTAGTCCACCTCCACAATAGGTTTAAGAAAAAGTCAGACGACCTAAAAACTGGTCCAAATTCAGTTGATTAATATTAATAGCGAGTTAAATTCTCGCGGCAAAATGCTTTGCAAATTATAAATAAACTTAGTGTTTTGAAAATAAATCAATTAGACCAGGCTTTGTGTGTCAGATTAAACGGTGGTGCAGTTGAATAGCGCACCTCGAATGACCTTGACAGAATTTTATTACCCTGTATAGCTGCCAAGCTATGACGAATGCGCAGTGTTGCATCCGTGCTTCCCGGTTGAATTATAGAAAAAACAACGTTAGAGAACTTTCCCTTTTTTCCTTAATATCTGCGAAAAAGTTACTTCTAAACATCGCAGTGGCGGCTCGTGACTTTACAAATAGGTGACGCAGTATCGCCGATTTTTCTAGTAAAACACAAACACCATCATACACAGGAAACATTGTCAAAAAAAAATAATAAAAATGAATAACGCAACTGAAGAGAAGAAATAGCCCGGCACGCGACGCTCGATGTTTCAGTCACAAAATTGCAATAGAGCCAACCTAAAAGTTTGCATCCGAACCTCGGCAGAAACGAGACGCGCGTGCCGTCGTCATGGCAACCGATTTATTTCGGGAATTTACAGAGCAAGCAGCCTAAAAGACACGAGGAAGCTGCTTCGCAGAGTGCCTTGCCGTCTGTTTTTGAGGTCAGTCAAGCCACCCCCCCCCCTTCCGAAAGATATTCGAATTTTTATATGCTTATTATCAAGAAGAAGGAACTGTTCGACGAAGGCGAGGCCCTGGCTTGACCCAAGTCAGTACGCCTCAGAAGGATCAGCAACTGATCAACTTTCTTGAAGACCACCCATTTGCGATGGCCCCAGACGCGAAAATTAAGGCACATTTTCCTGGATCCATAAGAACGACGCGCAGACGGATAAGCCGTTCTAGGCTGTCGCGTTGCTGCCAAAAAATCTTACTTAGTGCGGAAAAGAAGCAAGCCAGGTTAATTTTTGCACTAAGCTATTCACTACAAGACGAAGAATTTTGGCAACAAGTGGTCTTCACGAAAGAAAAAATATTTCAGTCCCACAATGACAGCAAAAAAATTTTGCTATATCGCTCGCCACGAACACGCTATCTCGAAAAATATATTGCTGGAAACGAAGACCGGGTTGGAAGATTTTCCGTGAATGTGTGGAGTTGGATATCGGCGAGAGGACATGGGGCTGTTTTTAGAATCCATGGAAGATTTACGGCTGAGGTTTATGTTGATATGAGGAGAAATATTATGCTTCCAGAAGCAACCATTCTTCATCCAGAAGGTTTTGTGTATCAACAGGATAACTGTCCTATCCATACCGCACGCATTTCTAAACAGTGGTTCCAGGAAAGCAACATTGAGGTTTTGCCATGGTCGGCAAAGACTCCTGACGCCAATCCCATGGAAAAGGTGTGGGACCTTATATAGTCATTGCTTCAAATCCAAATTTATTTCAAAATTTAGCAGATTCCATGCCACGAAAACTGACAAAGATTATCGAGGCTGACGGGGCAGTGACACGCTACTGAAAAAACGTTTTCTTTTTTTTTTTTATTTACGTATTGTTTTTTTTTTAATAATTTATTTTTAATATTGAACATTTTTGGTTGTCTGCAAAGACTTAGATTAGTCAAATTTACACAGTTGCTTCTTCTTGATACTTTTTTCTAATTTGTACAATTGTTTCGTCCATAATGAGCTTTAAGAATATGTTGAATAATTGAAAAAAATTGTTTTATTTATTAGTATATTAGTCTTTTAGTAAAATGTGGCCAGTCTTCTTATTTTTGTTTAACAATGTCAAAAGATCTAACCTGAACTCGAAAACGTCCGAGTCAGTTTCAATTCAATAGACCTGCAGCTAACTTCTGATGTACGCATTTTATGTGACCGGAAGTGTACGTCAAAACAGCGTATCACAAACGTAAAATTGTAATTTTAGGGCGAGTTTAATTTAATGGTCGCGATTCTTCAAAAACCGTCAGAAAATCTCGCCCTTACAAAAAATCTGACGACTTTTAAACTTTTTTACTTTTTGTCAGGACTATTTGCTAATATTGCTTAAATATTTTTATGTGTAAACAAACCTTTAAAACTTTTAACAGACAAAACCATAGATAGCCATGGAATATTTTGTTGTCACTGTTCAGAAAAATCACACAATTCTGTCTTTCCTTTTACATGGTGACAATTTTCGACGTTTATTGGTACGCGTAGTAACAATTTAGCTCCGCCATAAACTAATCCCGCAGAATATCTTTAAAATATTAAATTTACAAAATGTTAATAAAAAAATGAGGCAGTTTCTCTTACATCGTAAGAATAAATATGAAGGTTGCTGTGTTTTTATTTTAAATGAGGCGATAAGTAAAAATCGCCACTTTCCAGAATTCTGACGAGTAAGATTTTCTGTCGTTTCTGAAGAATCGCGACCAACATGACGGAATTTCAGTACGAGTTCAATGTTATGTGTTCGTTAATAAGTGGATAAGAGAAAATTTACCACTTTTTTTCGTCAATTTTTTGCTAAAATGTGATCAGTATATGACTGAATCTCGAGTGATTCAAGAATTGGGCCCCAGGTACTCTGGGGTCTGCTTTTCGAATCTATACGAAAATATCCGCATACGTGTACTAAATAATCGACAATTTTTATGTCAGTCTCTTTCCATGAGAGGCGAAAGATAAGCCGGTATGTGTGGACCGCGTTCGAATTCGACTGGTTTAACGCAATATTGCATGCACGAGTTGGTGGAGGGTATTCGTGTTGTTTCCCATGAAAAACCGGTTATTCTTTCACGTACTACCCACTAATCCGCATATCGGAATGTCTTTTGCCACCTATTATATGCGGTATAGGAAGAGACGGAAGTAGTCGCATGCGAATAATTTCGCATGGTTTTGAAGATAGGACCCCTGTAGCAATGTTGCCAGGTCTGGTGAAAATTCACCAGATTTGGTGAGACATTTGACAGTTAGGTGTGTGATACTAAAAACGACTTTAGATTCTAACACGTAGATTAGGTTAATACGTATGCAGGAAGATGGAAAATTTCACGAGGGATTTTGAAAAATTCGTACATCATGGCGGAGGTATGGTTTTAATACGTCGTAATACGTTTGCAAACCGACGGATTTCGTTACTTTGACGACTTAACTTGGAGACCCGGTTGGACTTGGTATAATGTTAGTTCAGATTAAGTAGGGCGAAAATTCGCCATTTTGAACAGGTTGGCGTCTGTCAGCCATTATAAATTATTTCTTTTTAGATTTAGTCTAAAATTAAAGAGTGCCGTGTAGTATACTGAATAAAATAAAGTTTTGGGAGAATTTTGCATCATTTTTAGAACAATACTAACAACATCATTAAAAAAAATATTTCGACCCAATTTTTTTTAAATATTTTATTAAACGGCCTTTCGTTTATAAATTTTTATGTGTAGGGTGCTTTAAAAGTAAATAAATGAATTATAAAAAACGCTTCCATTTTTACTCAACCTGTCAAATATGTATTTATTGGGTATAATTTAAGTAAATCGCAAGAATTTCTTTTACACAAACTTTACATATTTTAGATAGTCGAAACAAAACCAAACGTAATGTTCTTGTTTGGTAACTGATTTTAGGTGAGAGAAATTAAACGTACAAAGCGTTGGCAATTGCTAAAGTTAGTCAGGATCAATGACGTCCAGGCGACCTGAATCTGTATTACCCATTTAGGTGCACATGGGTCAGTCCATATCAAGTCAACCAGGGTATTTTACCACACCATCTCCGATGTTGATGATTTTTAGTATACATGTTTTCCTACCAAAAAACTGGAAAATCCAAAATTTCAGACTTTTTTGACCAGTTGTTTATTTTGAATTAATTTTTGAAAATCGAAAAAGTCACTTATTTGTCCTTAACATGTGCGCACAAAATTAGGAATATCCAAAGAACCACTTATAATAGAAAAGTAGGTGAAGGTTCATTTTAAAGCTCTTATAAAGACCTTTCATATGAGAATATTGCATAACATATATTGAAAAAAAAAATAAAAAAAAAATTTTTGATTTTTTTTTTAAAAATTTCAAAAAGGCCATTTTTAATTTTTTTCAAAAAATTATATTATTTTCTTTAAAGTGTTATTAAACTATTCACAAAATTTTAAGATGGACAAATCATGGGTTCAATGTGAAAAAATTTATTAAAAATGTCACATGCATGAAAAATCGCCTATAAATAGACAATGCATTTTGGTAATTAGAAGAATATAATGCGGTTTAAAGCGATATTATAAAAATATTTAACAATATTTTATTTAATAAAAAATTATATCCTACGTTTCATTCTGTATCAGTAATCAGATTAACATTGCCCCCCATTGTAATATTTACTTACAAAACCTCTTTTCCACCGGAGACGTACTATTGGATGTTCCAATTCTTAGGAAAATATGCCTGTATAAACCTGCCAATACTTTTGTGAAATACTGCCTGTTTATTCCTGTTTAGCATTAAGGACACACCTCCTTCATTTTATTGGTCTGTTTAGGTACATTGTGGGGATTTGCTGACATGAAAATTCCTGCATAAATTGATTTTAAATTTTTGGCAAGTATCTTCCTGATACAGCTCCAAATAATCGATACATAATAGTTCGACTGAAGGTTTATCAGAAGTCATCTCTGTGTAATTTTAAAAGTTTCAACTACGGTTGAGGCAAGTGATGGACTAAATATAAAGTAAAGTGCTGTGATCCACTAGAGTTAAAAATCAAGCATTTTGGGAAATTAAGAAATGTGACCAAGTGGATGTGCAGTTACAAAAATGTCAAAATGGGAATGAAAATCTGTGATGGTTGTAGACTAAAGCTTTCAAAGGAGTTTAAGGCATCTGAAGAAGATGAGGCAGGGTAAGTAACAAATAGTATTTTTTAATATAAAATTAATAAACTAAACCAATTGCGTCAAGTACGGAGTGGAAAAATCTCATGGCATTATTTTGCATAGCATTATTTTGCATGGCATTTTGAGAATACAGACATTATGTACAAATTTCTTGGCATTATGTACACATTTTGGGTCAGCTGTTACCCCCTTTTTAAGTTCTTATAAAAAACTAACTTTTAAAATTTTTTTAGACCCAGTCAAGTTCCAGAAAATGATCCAGATTTTCAAGATCCTGCTGAATCATTTACTCTTTTAAACAAGTCATTGGAGCTTCTTGGTGTGTCGCCGATTAAAAGAAAAAATGTATACAAAGAAAAAATTGATATTGTACAGCATACAATTGCGAAAGCATTTACAAAGGAATCAGATTCAACGCTAGTAAAGAAATGCCAGAGTGACGAAAGTGAAATGATTAAGCAGTTAAAGAACAAATTTTTAAAAACCGAAAAGAGGAGTGAGAAAATACTAGTTTTATCATGTTTACCTCAAAGTTGGAGTAGAAAGAAGATTGAAGAAGAATTTGGAGTTTCTCAATATTTGGCCAGAGCTGTAAAACAGTTAGTTAAGGACAATGGGATATTATGTTCTCCTAACCCCAAACCGGGAAAGACCCTTAGTGATAGAGTGGCCCAAATAGTGGTAGATTTTTACCAAAGGGATGACATTAGCAGGACCATGCCAGGTAAAAAAGATTATGTTGTTATCAGAAAATATGGAGCTGAAAAAGAATATGTACAAAAAAAATTAGTCTTAGCTAATTTAAAAGAAATTTATGCATTGTTTAAAACTGAGTACCCCAATGAAAAAATTGGGTTTTCAAAATTTTGTGAACTGCGACCCAAAAACTGTATACTGGCAGGAAAAAGTGGGACTCATACTGTATGTGTATGTACTATACATCAAAATATAAAACTAATGCTCAATGGCTCCAAATTAAATAAGCTATATGATGAAAATAACAGGCCTCTTGCAATATCTTATCATGATTGCCTTTATAAACTAATGTGTAATCCACCTTCAGTGGACTGTTTTTTAAGCAATAGATGCAAGCAATGTCCTGGAGTAGAACAGTTTAAAAATACGTTAATAGAAAAATTTGAGGAAGAATTAATTGATGAGGTCTCATTTAAAAAGTGGGTCTCAGTAGATAGGTGTACTATGGAAACCGTTGTTAAGAAAAGTGATGATTTTGTCCAGGAATTTACTGATGATCTTGTAAAACTTAAATCACATTCTTTTATTGCAAAAATGCAAAAAGATAGATACAATGAAATAAAAATTAACCTTAAACCTGGAGAGTCTTTGATCACTTGCGACTTTGCGGAAAATTATTCCTTTGTTATGCAAGATGAAGTCCAGTCTTATCATTGGAATAACAGCCAGGCAACCCTCCACCCTTTTGCCATTTATTTTCTAAGTGATGGTAAACTGCACAACCTGAATTATGTGTTTATTTCGGAAAGCTTGACACATAATACAATTGCATTTCATTTATTTTAAAAAAAATTAATGCCTGATTTAAAAATCAAAATACCAGGACTTAACAAAATTTTTTATTTTTCGGATGGATGTGCTGCGCAGTACAAAAACAAAAAGAATTTTCTGAATATATGCCTGCATAAAAAAGATTTTGGTGTTGAAGCAGAGTGGCATTATTTTGCCACCTCGCATGGCAAAAGTGCCTGCGATGGCTTGGGAGGAACTGTTAAAAGACTTGCTGCCAAAGCCAGTTTGCAGAGGCCCTATGACAATCAAATAATGACACCTCTACAATTGTTTACTTGGTGTGAAGAAAACATATCTGGCATTGATTTTAAATATTGCACAGAAGCAGATTATACAAATCATGAAATAATTTTGAATAAAAGATTTGCGGAAGTCTTAACAATACCGGGGACACAAAAAATTCATGCTGTAATTCCTCTTACAGAAAGCACGTTTTTGGCAAAACAGTTTTCTACATGCTTAGAGGTCGAAACACATAATCTTTTTAATTATTAAGCATTATTTTGCAAAATATCGAGTCAGGGTTTGTCACTGTAGAATATGAGAGTGCTTGGTGGCTGGCTTGTGTCTTGGGGAAAAATAATGAGAGCGGAGAACTGAAAGTAAGCTTTCTTCATCCACGAGGACCTGCCTCATCATTTTTTTACCCAACACCTCAAGATATTTTAATTAATAAACCAGAAAGTCTTATAAAAAAAGTTGAACCCAACACTGCTACTGGCAGAACTTACAATGTCAGCAAAAAAGAAATGTCAGATTCATCAGAAATTCTTAAAAGAAAGTTAAAAAAATAAATTTAAGGTATATAGTTAGTCTTAGTGTTTTCTGTCTAATTTTTATCAACGAAGTAGAAAAGTTTGTTTATTTCTTTTGCGAGTTTAAAATAAAATAATTTGTAGATAAAGCCTCTGGGTATTTTTTAAAACCTGTATCCATCCAACCAATTTATTTATTTTAATATCCAGTGCACTATTGGTGCTCCTAAAATATGTTTATTTTTTTAAATGCATGATTTTTAATGTACTTAATATTTTTGATATTTTTTTTGACATTGAACCCATCATTTCTCCATCATAAAATTTTGTGGATAATTAAGTAGCACTTTGACCAAAATTATATATTTTTTTCAAAAAAATTAAAAATGGCCTTTTTGAATTTTTCAATTTTTTTTTCAATTTTTTATTTTCATTTTTTTTTGTTAAAATTATGTTGTGATATTTCATAAAAAAGAGCTTCAAAATGACTTTAAAATGAGCCATTTATTACTTTCCTAGTGTAAGTGGTTCTCGAGATATTGCTAGTTTTGTACATTCTTGCTGACTTTTTTATTTTGAAAAATTAAAAAAAAAACTACGAATCAAAAAAATCTAAAAATTTGCATTTTCAACTTTTATGGTAAGAGAAAATATATACCAAAAATCATCAAAATTGGAATTGGTCGCGTAAAATTTTTGTGATTTTTTGGTTGATTTGATATGGAATGACCCACATGAGGGTCGTCAGGCAGTCGAAACGACATCGCGTTTCTCAGGGCAACGTATGCGCAAGGTAAGATGACGTTCAAATGCTGTTTGGGGGGGGGGGGGGTAGGTGTTTAAAAGTCGTCTATATCTGCTGGAGAAAAACGGGTGAAATTTGTATTTGGTAATCGAATTTTGGCCTTCACAGTACCAACATTATGTCATTGTTACCAAGGCGCCTTACAGTTGAATAGCGAGCTTTGTAAATACCAACCCGCTTTGTTAATTCTAAATAATTCAAAAATTTGTTACATTGTTTAGGTTTTAAATGTCAATATAAAACGACTGTCATGTGTAAGATATGGTTTCAAAATCAAAATTGTAAATAAATTTTATACTTTCATCATTTTAATTTCTATAAGAGCTTTATCGATAATGCAGTACCACACACTAGCGTGCGCAGCATTTTTTCTTCTTCTAGCATAGGTTAAGGAGCTACAATAGATACGACAGTTACGTGTTAAACGGTTCGGAACTATTTGGAGTTTGGCGAGTCTGCGCAGATATGCACGCGACCAATAACCATACTTTTATATTGATTTTTCTTTTTTAATTTGTAATACGACCACTAGATGACTCACGGTTAAATTCGCGATAACGGTACTATCGATTTTTTGTTAGTTTGTAATATGACCACTAGATGGTGCTCGCTTAAATTTTCGCTTTTTTTAAGGACCCTGCACAAATTACATTGAAAATGGCTGTCGGCTAAATGTCATAATTTTTTCATATTTTGTAATACTCGATCAACAAAGCACAAAAATAAAAACGAGATAGGGAGCAGGATATAGCTTTAAAGTTGACGTGTTTTTAGGCTATATTTTTGGACATGGTACAAGTTTTTTTTTTTCACAACTTTGTCGATTACCGCCGGTTGGTTGGTGGTACCAAAGGACCCATATAAGAACATTTTTACTTGGATGGAAAGGATGTCTCATTCAGGACAAATACAGAAACGAATTATTTTATTTTGGCGGTAATCAACAAAGTTGTGAAAAAAAAATTAGAACATGTCAAAAGATATTGCCTTAAAACACGTCAACTTTGAAGCCCCATATCTCAGAAAGCTGCTCCGTATCTCGGTTTTTTATTTTTGTGCTTTGTTTATTGAGTACTACAACATATAAAATAATTATAACATTTAGCCAATAGCCATTTCGAATGTAATTTGTGTGGGGTTCTTTCTTTTCAAGCAATTTATGTTTAGTTTTTAAAAATATGCTTTTTTACTAGGCACAAAACAAAATTGTTACTTATGTTAAGTTAAAATAAAAAAGCATATTTTTAAGAAATAAATACAAATTACCCATAATAATGCACTTGTAGTACAAAACCTCTGGTTGTTTTATTATAAAAGATTATGGCATATTTCGAAACATGTTAGTTTATATTTTTCACAATAAAGAAAATATTACAATATGATTGTCTGTGCTTTTTTAAATATTAAATAATTTTCTCTAAAATGTTTGTATCTTGTTTTTAGTACATAAAAAACAATAAATGCCACTCTTTTGTATTCCAAACTAAATTTGTGAAACAGAAAAAAATAATTTTAATCTCAAAAAAATTTTACTGTATATGTGGGGCAATTTATGGTAAACCCACACATTAGAAAAAGTCTTGGTGTAAATAATATTATACCCCTGATTTGGAATACACAAGTGTCGCATTTTCTAACTTATTATTGATATCCACAAAAATTAGGGTAATTATGCAGTATACGGTTTTCTGCCATTTTTGATTTTTTTTGAAAAATTCTTTATGGGGGCACCTTCTAGGGTCCCTAGGACCCCAAATCCGCCTGCGCCCGATTTTTTTTATTTTTTATTTTACGAGAAAAAAGGGTGCCCAGGGCGGGTTGTAATGTGTTTTTTTGATTGTTTTGGGTTGGTTTGAATTAGGTTGGATTGGACTGTGTTGGTTTGGGTTGTTTTAGTGAAAAAAAAAATAAAAAAAAAACAAAAAAAATAAAAAAAAAACCAACGGGCGCAGACGGATTTGGGGTCCTAGGGACCCTGGAAGGTGCCCCCATAAAGAATTTTTCAAAAAAAATCAAAAATGGCAGAAAACCGTATACTGCATAATTACCAAAATTAGCCATACTAAACTTGATGAAATAAGGAAAGGGTGTTTTAACACATAGGTATAAATAGTTAAATGGAGTCCAAATGCAAGTGTGGGACATCACTCTCTAAGACCTCTGCGTCCAGTCTGCAAAATGTCCTCTGGAGCAAAATATTTATCACACACGTAAAATCTGTTATATATTTCATCAGCACTTAGTTTATTCGCGTTTAACGGCTTCACTATACTTCTGAAAAATTACAGGATTGCCTTTGGGGAAACGGTGTCTCCCCGTTTTTTTATTGGGATCATGGCACGGTCTCCGCAGCTTTGAATACAACACACTCTAACTCTTTGTTTCTCAGCCATTGTAATCGAAGGATAAAATCACAATTTTTTGAACAGGAATAATCACAAAATCACTTTTTAAAAACCTTGGCAAACCTCAGTTTTCAAAATGGAACTCATAAGTTATGAGTCATAACCGACATTCTGTCACTTTTGTCATAATGTGCCCTCTGACGAAGAACCCTAGAAGGGGTAAGAGGAGGAGCTGCAGATTTCTAGAAAGAATATTGCCAACCTAAATATTATTATGTTGGCAGTTCCTTTGCACGCGGAAACATAACCGCACTTTTCGCGAAAAATAATTATTGGCGGGAAGGGTGAAGTGACGGATCTATAGTTCCTTAATCTATGCTTCTTCTAGGTTTTTAACGCCGCAGTAGGCTTCAAAGATCTCCCCACTACTAACAAATGAATCGGACGAAGGGATTTCCGAATAGCCAGTAAAACCCCCAGTTCCTCGGTAGCTCAGCCTGTAGAGCATTAGACTGGTATTCTAGAGGTCCCGGGTTCAAATCCTGGTCGAGGAAAAACTTTTTTCCGATTTATTCTCTCACTCTTCTGTTAATTTATTAGGGCGCTAAATTTTCCCTTCATTTAATAAAAATTAATCTGATACTATCCTTTGTAACTATATTTTTTGTATTGTTTAGTTTAATAATGGAAGTAGGCACGAATAAACTTCAAAATATCAAAAATTTTCTAGATAAATTTAAGAATCCATTTTGTATTTTAAAGTTCACCAGCAATGCACCGCAAAAAGTTCAGGGATGAAAAAGGGGTATGACCCGTGAAAAAATATTACCCTGTAGATTTTTGTAAGCAATTGGCTTGTTTAATAATTTGAACCCTATAGCGTAACCTGTATGTCAAATTTGAGCCAACTGCAGCAGTTATTTAAAAAGACTAAAAAGCTTTAAAACTGCAACAACCTGTAGCTCGGTAACGAAGCGTTTTTTTACAACTTGTCAAAAGACAAAAAGTATTTAAAAAACTTTTTTACCAATGTTTACAAAACACTATGTATTAGTAAAAATAACTGGCAAGTGTCTTTTTACGTAAATGACCAATTATTTTAAAATATATATTTAAAAAAATGACACAACAATTCATAACGCTTTTCCTTGTTTTGAAAATGTGACTCCCATGTATCCGAAATAGTAGTTTACCTAACTAGTGCGCGATTGCTGATGGTCGAACGACGCGTTAGCGAACTAAAATGTTTACCTAACACAAAAAAGAAAGTTTTTAGAAATATAGCAATATATTTATTTTTTATATTTAGTTGAGTGCGGAAAAGTACCTTAAAGTTAACTTTTCCGCACGCAAAACAGTGCGGAAAAGTGAATTTTCTGCACGCTAGTAGAAAAGTATGTTAGGAACCGGGATATAGCGGGATACGGTAAAAGAAATTGAAGCTAAAGTCGTTTTTTGATTAAATCTGGAAAAAAGGCTCTTGTACTTGTTTTATCCGTAACTATTGCTTTTAAACTAAATATCAAACTTAAGCAAATCATACCTTGCTGAATATCTCCCATGATTTTTACGTTTTTCGTGATAATAGTCATAGTCCTGCAAAAGTTTAAAGTTTAACTTTTATTATTTTCATTCGTTATATTTTTTAAATTTAGCTAAAGTTTAGTTGCAAACTGACGTTTCCTGTTGACAAAACAAAAGATGCGCGATATGTCAAAAGTCGTGGGCAAGTCTTTTAAAAAGATTAATTATATATTACGCAATTTTAGTTCCATGCGTTAAAAAATAAACAGACCAGTGTGCGCCGCGCCGATCCCAGGAATGCAAAGTCTCTACTACTTGACAAAGAGAAAACGCGTTCCCGTATTGTTTCTAAACTGCTTTTCTGCTGGATCGTATGACTTTCGAGAATACACGTCCAGGACGACTTAATTACATTGTTCGTTTATTTATTGATCTCACTTTTTACCTGTTGCCTTTTTAACTATCAAAGAAAAATGCCTGCAACGTAAGTTTGTATCAGTTATGTGTATTTGGAGGACAACAAAGAAAGAGTTATTATAAGCCAAATTGTAGACCGTCCTTTTACCTCCTGGGGGATAAAGATTTCGATATTTTTTTCTACGGAAATCTAATAGTTTACGTCTCAGTCTCATTAAGTGCTAATTACCTGCCCCATTTAAAAATGTAGTGCTCTTTTTTTTAATTCTGCATGTTCTGCTAGCTTTAGATGAACTCAGCAGAGCAATACATTAAAAATCATTGGAACCAAATTATCATAGTGTATAATAAAGTGCTAATTAAGTACCCCATATAAAAATTTAGTACTCCTTTTTTTTTAAAAAAATACAGCATGTTTTGCTAGCTTCAGATGAACTCAGCAGAGCAATACATTAAAAATCATCAGTATCAAAGTTACCATAGTTCATATCTCGGTGCATAATAAAATGCTAATTAAGTGCCCCATTTAAAAATTTAGTGCTCCTTTTTTTAAATATAGCATGTTCTGCTACCTTCATCTGAAGCTAGCAGAATATGCTTTAAAAGGGGTATTTCAATAGCACTTAATACGGACTTTAGTATCCACTATAATAGTTTTTGTTTCAACGATTTTTATTGCATTGCTCTGCTATATTTATAAAAAAGGAGCACTAAATTTTTAAATGAGCCACTTAATTATCTTTTTATTATATACCACTAAATTTTTTATTCCGACGGTTTTTAGTGAGTTCATCTAAAGCCAGCAGAACAGGCTATATTTTATAAAAAGGAGCATTAAATTTTTAAATGGGGCACTTCATTAGCACTTAATTAGCAATTTATTATACACTTTGATAATTTTGTTTCCGATGATTTTTAATGCATTGCTCTGCTTAGTTCATCTGAAGCTAGCAGAACATGCTGTATTAGCACTAAATTTTTAAATGGGGTGCTTAATTAGCACTTTATTATGCACTATGATAATTTTGATTCTGATTATTTTTAATGTATTGCTCTGCTAATTATGCACTATAAAACAAATTGTTCTGCTCACCTTGCTCTGCTAGTTTCAGGAAGTTAATAGTTTAGGAATTTTTTGTTTTTACATATTATTTGTCATATGCCCCTACTTTACACCCCTTACGTGCGGTAGAATTTTGAAATTACTTTGATAAAAAAAATCGCTGTATTTTTATATTATATTTTTAGGTCCAAAAAATTACTGGCAATGGATTTGGACAAAAAAATTTTTTCTAAGGATGTGAAAATTAATTCAGTCAAAAAGACGTTCGCTGTGCAAACGCCCCTTAAGATATATCTTAGGATTCCAAACACAACCCCCTTAAGATAATGTTTGGGCCTAAAAGGGGATGCTTAGATCCACAGTTATTAAGAGACTGATAAACGGGTTAACCATTGACTTGAATATTTATTAACGACGAAAAGAAAAAACAGAAACGGGGGTAGTTTTAATGAAAAATAAAGGTTTCGAGGTAGATTAAGAAGGCGCGTTTTAAAAATAAAGACTCCCAACGGGATACTTGACCTTCTTAAAGAAAGAACATTTTTTGACATTTTGTAATTTTAAGGGTTTCTTCTTGCCGATGTAAAGAAGCATAATTTTAAACTATGCGAAAAAATTATTGACAAAGGAAGCATCAATTAGTACTTCAAGATACATTTGAGAGTTGTTTTACCACGGTTTTTTTCATATTTGCATGTTAAACCGATTTTATGAAATGGACTGAAGTTTTGTTGTTTCTTTTTATAATTTCCCCAAGCAGTTTTTAAAAGATTCTTTAAAAGATTCTAATAAAAATTTGGGAGAGTTTTCTTTGAATTATGAAAAAACAGAACTTCCTTCCTTATATGACCAGCAAAGCTAGAAGCGATCACTGGTTGCCCGAACGACAATCAAAAAACGACCCTACTCACTCTTTGCAGCTTCGTTCTATTCGGACCACCCTATTGGATTTTAACAGTAAAAAAGTTTTAATGGAAACGTGTTGCAGTTGGGTTTCAATTCGGGTCGTCTTTAATTGGCTTCTAAACAAGTTGTGATAGATTCTTACTATTTGTCGGAGTCACTTTGCATATACCTATTAGCTTAAATATACGCTTTTTCAAAGCGTTCAGCATGCACGAAGTTTTAATCAAGATGTCCCTCTACTTTCTTTCTTATTTATCTCCCTTTTTCTCCCTATTATATTGTTTGGATTAGCAATTCTCTCGTGCACATGCGCCTCGCCAGTTTCATCGGCGATTCAATGCACCGCCACGGATCACCTACCACGGTACTCTGTGGCACTAACCCCTGCAATTAAATTGAAGGACGCAGGACGAAGCCACAAAGAATTCGGTATTTGGCATGTATTTGTTTAATATACTAAATTTTTTTTTTGCAGAAAAAAAATATAAAAAAGAAAAAAGTTGTCCAGTGCTACGCGTGAACAAGGAAAGTATACCGATGCAAACCACTTCGAAGCTTCCAATTAGGTTTTACACGCCTGATAGGGAAATCTGAAAGGAATGGATGTGTATCCTTTGCCCCTCGAATGGGACGTCTGGTACACAGGCGGCTCAAAAATGGGGGACAAGTCGGGGGCGGGAGTGTACTGTAAAACCACGGGAGTGAAATTTCACTTCTCCCTAGGAGCCACAATAGACCTTCAAGCAGGTGTCAGTGGAGGGGCGTGAGCGCACCACTCATAATAAAACTAAGAAGGTACGCGGCTGTTTTTATGTATACGCCATTCTGATGTGTGGATATAAGAATTTGGAAATGTCCGCTTCAGACTGGGTTAACTCTGCCCCTTGGAGTGCAAACGTGTCTTGACAACTATGGCAAGACACAACAAGGACAATCTCCTCTGGGTCCCGGGACATGAAGATGTACCGGGAAATGAAGAAGGCCGATAGATTAGCCAGACAAGGAACATCAACCGATCCGGTAGGTCCGGAACCCATACCAGGTATTCCGGCATGCCAAGTCGTGCTCTGAGAAGCTCTGGAATAGCATAGGGGGCATGAGACTGGCCAAACTTCTGATTGGTGAGGTGAGCGCCAAAAAAACAAAGTCCTTGCTCCACCTAGGTAGGAAGGATGTAAGACTGGCTACAAGACTCCTAACGGGACACTTTCGCCTTATCAAACACCTGGAGACGCTGGGAATTCCCGAAAACTCAGAGTGTTGATGGTGCATGGAGGACGAGGAACCGTCCTTGCATTTTCTGCTGGAGTGTTCGGCTCTGGCAAGGTCAAGAGAGTCGCACTTTGGTAACTATCTGCTGGCCCCAGACGATGTAAGAATGTTGCGGTCCAGAAAAATCTGTTCTTTTGTGAAAGAGGCAGGTTTAGAGGGCTAAATCAGGATAGTGGGCGTGCAACGGGCCCAGCAAGGTGGCCTACGTACATGGAAATTGTCCCGCCCGCAATTATTTGTACCTTCTCCACTTGATATATGCGATTGCATCGCCCCTTTTTCGTTGTCCTATGTTCGCCATGTCTTTTTTACGCAGTGGCATCTTTTAACTTAGTTTTTTTCTAATTTTTAACAGTAAGAAATATGCATAGCACAAATGAAAATACGCAATCAAAACAAATCAACAAAAAAAATGGCGTCGCTTTGATTGAAGACGTTCAAAACCATGTAACTGTTTAGATATATAAAGGCCCAGGATGCGAGAAGATCGTAGCGGCAACGGTCATAATCTAGATTGCCATGACATGGCCAAAGGGATAATTTCGCAGGGGTTTACGCTACGCTTTTTATCATAGGGAAATACACTGCATCTGCACACACATACATCGCCCATCTTTCGTTGTTCGATGTTCTCCATGTCTTTTTTACGCAGCAGCATAATTTTTAACCGTAAAAAATATGCGTAGCACAAATGAAAATACGCAATCAAAAAAAATCAACAACAAAAATGGCGTCGGCTTGATTGAAGACGTCCGAAACTGACCGACCCCATAAATTTTCGCGCATGTGGAAAAGGAGCTAAGTCAATGTCTTTTGTTTTGGTATTTCCATGGCTGGCGAGATTATAAATCTTTACAAAAAGGGAAGATTTAGCGCTCTAATAAATTTATAGAAAAGATTTGTGGCGTAGAGGGCAAAAGGTAAGGGAATAAATCGGAAAAAGTTTTTCCTCGATCAGGATTTGAACCCGGGACCTCTAGAACACCAGTCTAATGCTCTACCAACTGAGCTACCGAGGAACTGGGATTTTGACTGGCTATTCGGAAATCCTTAAGAAATGAATCGGACGAAAGGATTTCCGAATATCCAGTCAAAACCCCAGTTCTTCGGTAGTTCAGTTGTTAGAGCATTAGACTGATATTCTAGAGGTCCCGGGTTCAAATCCTTGTCGAGGAAAAATTATAGATCTTGCTTACAATTTGGCCTAGGTAAGGCGTATATAGGTACTAATATGGTAGTTTCTTTCTCTCAATTATAGGGATGGCCGCATTGGTCGATTTAGCATATTATGTACTACATATACGTGTGACTTAGTTTTTTTTTTCTGTTTTTGCATTTAAATTCTCAAGGGTTTACAATTTTCAGATCGATTTGAGAACGCGTGTTCACATTTTCTAAATCGCGTTGGCTCATTTTTGTCGTTTTTTAACAAAACAAAAAACAACCAAAACATGAATTTTGGATTTTATATTATATAGGTCATCTATAAGTTTAATTTTTTGACGTCACGTGATGATTTTTTTTCGCGTTTACATGAAAATATTAATATACGAGCTCAAATTTGATCAATACGACCTTCGACCGAAATCGATCTGAGTACACAAAAATAAGGGTTTGCATGTCTCAAAACCAATAATGCATTTTGCTTTTACGTAAATTTATTAGAGAAGTGACGAAACTGACTTGACAGTCACTTATTCTCTGTCCAACTGTTTTTTTTTTTAGTTTTCTGTATCAAAAACAGACACAGAGTCGTTAAAACAAGTGAAACGTTATGGCGGATTTCTTTTGTTTATCCTTTGTTACTTTGATCTTTATTGCGCGTACTGTTCTTATGGTCTTTGTTGTGGTATCTCATTTGGTAGACGAATCCCTTAAGCCAAGTATTATGTCCAGGAAAATTTTTAAATGACTAGATGTTTAATGAAAAACTAGCTCAAAACTTTCTCCATAGATAAGTTGCATTTTTTCCGCGACTAAGCAACGTATTTTTAAACAGTTTCCAAGTTCTAATTCATAAAAGTATTTGTGCAATGGTGATAAAACTATTACTCTTATTTATTTTAATCGTTTTCGTGTATTAAATAGGGCAAATATTCTCAAATTGATCATAATTCATTAAATTTTATGTAGACCAGCCTTTATTATTATGGGTGCCTATGAAAAAAGAGGTATACCCGAGAATTACGGAAAATCGTCGTTGTTTTCATTCTGTCTCTTTTTTGCCATGCTATCTGTAAACGAAAGAAGCATTTCTCGGCCAAACTTTTAAATTTGCGGACATAATATAGCGTTGATTATTTCTACCAGCTCTCAAAGTCGTTGGCGTTGCGGTGGCTGGTAAATGTTTGGTTAGAATTTTTTGTGTTTAATTTTAGAAGAGCAGTGCCTTGTCAGCGTCTTGTTTTTTAGAAGATTTTTATTTTGACGGGTCATTGAATTTTTATTGAAGGACGTTCAAAAAGTGGAAAAAGGAACACATCAAAAAGGGTAAAGAAAACATAAAAATTGCAGCTTACAAATGGATTTTGTATGTTGATTTTAGTGTTATTCAAATAAATCACTTTATTTTTTTGTGTTTTTTAATAAACTTGTCCTAACTAATTTTATGTGATAAAGATAGCTATGCATAATAAACAACTCAGTCAGCTGTTCTATACGTTTAAAGAATAGCTAGATATTCATATTTTCTTGTATATAATAGTAGTTTTTACAACTAGTGGCTAATAGTGCTTTTTTTACAAGCGTTAGTTTAAATAACGAGCGCAGCAAGGTATTTAAAAATGCGAGTATTTTTTTTAATACCTTTATCAAAAAATCCAAGAAAAACAGGAAAATACTTCTCGCAACACACTATCTTTACAATACAAATCAAGGCGGCTGGTAAATTAAATAACAATGGTTTCCATTGCGATGTGCTTTTTTACTCGGTGACGTTCATTGTTGCGACATTTTAACCTTTGATATTTTGACGATATTTTTAAATTATTTTTTCGTAAATATTTGATATAAACTGGCGGAAATGGCTGAATTTTTAGGCAAGAATATTTAGATCTATTCAATATTACTATTTTCCGATTTTACTTTAATTTTGGGTAAAAAACCGACAGAAATTATTTTTTTACACGTGGTAAAAAAACCGTTAACCAAAAAAAAAACCATGCTTTAGTTATAGTAACCGCACCGTATTTATTCTCGAAGAAGTGGTTAAAAACTTTTAATACTCTGTTGGCTCTTTTATGAAGTATTGTGGCTGTATTGCTTTTTTTACAAACGATATTCGCCGTTGGAAGTTGCCTTTGATGTCCAAAAATTACTCTATTATATTTTAATTTTTTTTTCAACGTTTGCAGATGAGGATACCCCAAGGGTTTTAATGAATTACATCATATAAACATTTCTAAATGTTTAAAACACGTTTAAATAGAACCCATAACAAAAACCCAGAAAAAAAAAAAACAGAAGAAAAAACCCGCAGAAAAATCCTTAAGAAATAAATACTGACTTCACCTCTCTCACTATGGACCGTGGATTAACAGAATTTTGACATGAGGTGTACACCGTTAAAAATTAAATAGATCGACGCATGCTCAGAAGATTGCTTGTCCATGAATTTGCAAAGTCAACTTGATTTGGAAACGTGCTCGCTTGTCGATACTGGTTTTATGGTTTGGTTTATTGTCACGCCTGACTTCTGCCTGATAATCGTCTAGCAGCCTTATGATTTGGCATGACTTTGGCTCTAGTAAA
The DNA here is from genome assembly GCA_963921995.1 of Oxystoma pomonae. Taxonomy (NCBI): domain Eukaryota; kingdom Metazoa; phylum Arthropoda; class Insecta; order Coleoptera; family Brentidae; genus Oxystoma; species Oxystoma pomonae. The sequence continues at coordinate 21,300,885 of OY998164.1, read as the reverse complement.
CCCTCCTAATGAATGACTAAAGCTACTTGATGTACCCAAATATACTTTCGTAATTAATTTTGAATTTAATAATTGTTTTCGAGCCATAAATTTATTCTTTGATCCGCAGTAAGCCTTTGAATCTATAAACTACAAAGCAAATTTAATGCGAAGCCTGGTTATTTTAAAAAAATAATCGAATACTGTTTGGCTACGGTGCTTTTTTAAAAGAAGCTCGTGCATAATTTTTCACTGGTATTTATTTGCTTTGTAAGATTAATATTTGTCTTAAATAATGAGGAAGTAAAATTGAATTATGTTTATTAAAGGTGAAAAAGAACATCTAAATAGATACCTAAACAAAAAGATTTTCTTATACCTTCATCAAGAAAACGATTTTCTTAAAATTTTCACCAAAAAATTATTTTGAAAACTCACGAAAATGACAAAGTGTCAAAAAATAAAACGGTCAATGGTGTAAACACAGTTAAAAACTCATTTATTTACGCTTCCAAGTCGGTAATAAAAAGTCTTTTAAATAAACTAGTGTCTTGTATATATATATATATATATATATATATATACTTATAAATTTAATATACACGCCCTGATAGTGGAAATTTTGTTAGCACCATATCATGATCAAGTAGACCATGAAAATAAATATTTTACGGCCGTTTTGCGCAAGTGCGTTGGATTGATGTTATTCCTGACGCCATTTTTGTTTGTTTTTATTTTTGATTTTTGATTCCGAAAGTGCGAAAGTGGTGTGTTTTTTCGGTTTTTAATTTTACTTACAGTGCACTCACAGTTAAGTTTGTAATGGTTTGCACCATATACTTGTACATTTACACAGGGAAAAATAAACTTACCTGTAAAAGTTAAATTTTTGGTATCATCGAGAGAAAACATCTACCTTGGTACTTTCACATCTTATTAATTTTTCGATCATTAGCCTCCTTGCTTACAAAAATTTTCACAGGCATGCATTGCAGTGCCGTGTATACTAAGTATATGGTCTTGAGGCCAGTAGGTACAAAATTTTAAATTAAAGTAGGCTGTGAAAAAGCCCGTGTGACACAATGACCTTGGGTCATCCATGAGCCACCCTTGATATTTAGTATAAAGATTAAACTATTTTTAAAATGTTTACCTGCCAATCAAGGTCCAAAAAGAAGTTGTTTGTTGATTTCTGGTTTGTTTATCAGACAAATGGTTTAAACTTAAGGCTCTTAACTTCAAGCAATCAATTACTATAGTCCAAGTTTTTGATGAGCGGACTGACGTCATTTTTTTAGATCTCTATTTGATACATTGTTTTAAACATTGACAATAAATATGTAAAAAAAGTCAAGTCGTTGATTGTTTCAACTCTTACTTCAAACTGGCAATAACAAATTATTTGACATGCAAACTGTTGACAACAAAGAAATACGTTTTCAAAGGCAAAAATGACGTCAGTCCGCTCATCAAAAAATTGAACTAATGGCAGGATCCATCAACTGGTGGCCGGCAGTGGAGAGGACAACCATATCCCAAAAGCTCAGAAGCCTGCAAGTGCTCATGTGCAGGGGAATAACCGTCGCCATGAGGACAACTCCAATCCAAGCCCTCCAGACCATTCTGGGACTATCTCCGGTTCCAACTTGGATCAAGAAGGAAGCGATGGCGACTCATTTGCGTCTAAGGGACTCTGGTCAGTGGAGAAAATGGCCACCAGAGAGATGCCACTTGCACCCTTTGAGATCAAGGCAATCCGAATTCCCTGGGGCTTCAATAAGAGGTACAGAGTCGAAATTCCCGATAGGGAATTCTGGCCGAGTGAGAATCACCCACCAACAGTTCGAGAGGAACGCTATGATATGCTACACTGATGGCTTTAAGATATCGGAGAGGCAGACAATAGGGGCGGGGGTCTACGGAAAGTCTACGAGAAGTTTGGATGAGCTATCCGCTCCGGCAATACTAGAAGAGGTTCGCATTAGTCTGGAGGAGCATGTGTACATATGCTCCGACAGCTAAGCGGCCCTAAAGGCACTTAGTGCGGCAAAAATTGTCAATACTCTGGTGGAAGAGTGCGTCGAAACACTGAAAGCATTCAGTCAAGACAAGAGAGTTACAGTGATGTGGGTACCGGGACACACGGGAGTGTCGAGAAACGAAAAGGCGGATGAACTCGCTCGGATCGGGGCCAGCACTCAATACGTGGGGCCGGAATCACTCTTAGGTATCACAAGGAGACCTAGACAGTTGCAAAGTCGACTCATTAAATGGGCTAACGATGCACTGGCAGACTCCTGGGAGAGCGAAAGAGGATGCAAACAGTCCAAGGAATTCATCGACGGACCGGACGCGGCCAGACTCAAATGGCTCCTGGGAAGGCCACGAAAAGATATTGGAGTACTGATAGGAATGCTGACCGGCCATGATCGGGAATGACTCTATCTCTATAGCGGGAGGGCAGAGGAGACATCCCGGCACCTCATTGCGGAGTGCGATGCATACCTAAGGATGAGGCATCAGGTATTCGGACAATCGAACCTGGATGCAGAGGACCTACGTGCTTTCGAGTGGGCCGAAGTACTGGACTTCGTGAAGAGAACAGGAAGGCCCAGAGAGCCCACTACCGTACAAGCGGTACAGGTGGTAGATTAGGGGACTGGGCTGAGGTAAGGTAAAAAGGGACCGATTGAACCTACTTGCCAGGTCTTGATACCATACAAAGCTCGATTTTGCTAGTAACCTTTTCAGTCACGGTAGACCCCTGGTCCTAACAATATTTAGGCTCCTGGATATATTTAAAACTCTATTCCCAAGAATTTTTGACGCCAATTGTAAGGCGTTTCGTTAAAGCTTCTTTTTCAAAGAGAACCCAGTAGGGCATCTCAAAAAGCGGGCAAAATATTGAAAGCGCATCAAAAATAGTCGCCTTCCGACGTGTTATTTCCGAGACATTTCGCGTCGGATGGCGATTTTTGCATACCGAAATTACGTTACAACCACCAAAATTGAGTATTGAGGCATTTTTTCCGGATATAACCACCAAACTATCATTTGATTAATCTTTTTTCCGTTAACATCTTACCTACTCGTGTTGTCATACCATATATATCAATGTCGCTTAACTTCTATTATTACCTAGAGTGAAGAAGATAATTTTGGCAGCACAAAGGGGTTTGTAATAAAATTTTCCCCACAGGTAGGCAGGGACGCATTTTAAATAACTATTATTGTTCTAGGAATAAACCATACAATGTTAATGTTAAGCAGAATGGATTACGAAAAGCCCAATTCTGGTCCTGAATTTTTTACCGGCACTCGATTTTTATAATCGCACCCTACTGCTACTTCTTAAGTAATTTAAATTTATTATAATTATGGTTCTATTAAAATAAATAGTCTAAAAGAACATCCCCTCATAGGTAGAACTATTAAGTTGAACTAAAAATAAATGAACCCTCATTGTATTGCGAATCTGTCTCGCTGAAGCAACACTCTTGTGGAATCCAGTCTATTAAACACCTGCTAGCCCCTTTCAGCATGATAATATAATTAGTTCTTCTGAGGTAGTTGCTTCATCTATGGCGATTGTATCTTCATTCTTTCCTTTTTTCACAGATTTTTTATCAGAATCAAGCAATCGGAGATCTCCTCTGGGGGGCAAATATTTTGTTGCTACTCTACTCTCTGTACCTCCTCTATACTAAAGAGTCGAATTTTCATTTACGCACACACGGCTCAAAATAGAGTTTTTTCGAAAATTTATTACTGAAATAGAGCCAAACTGTTTTAGTGCATAACACGCCATTTAAGAATTTTAGTATGACATTGTTTTTAACTAATAATTGGGTGGTAATGGTATCTATATTTAATGATTAGTCTAATATTAAATCTAATTAACTTATAGCTAATTAAAATAATGAAAAATAAAAATAATCACTCTTCTTCTGCCTTTTTAAGTTTCTCTCCTACACAGACTCTAGTTCCTCTCGACAAAGCGTCCAACAGTAATCTGTCTTTTTTCCCTATTTGCACTTTCTTGATGGAATCTTTTTCCATGTTCGTCACTCACATCTCCACAGTTTTCGGGAAAGTAGTCTAAGTGAGAGTGTAGAACGTGTATTTTCAAGGACATATTACATCATATTTTTATATGATTGTAGAAGTTTGTCTACAATCTCTGGATAATTTTCTGCTTTTTATTTTTTTCGATCACCACCATTCTAAAGGCTTCCCATGCCTCTTTTTCTTTTCCCTCAAGCACAGCATCAAATCCCGAATCCACGAGAAGCTTTCTAATTCTTCCCACAAAAATTCCCTCTTTAATTTTGGTTTCACTTATTTTGAGAAATGTTGGTTTTATGTGATTAGAGGCAGGAAGATCTAGCTCTATTCATAGAATCAATGAAGTTTTTAAATAAGCCAAACAACCATATATGTAACTGCGGAAAGTAAAGTAAAGTAAATATTTATGGTTCGTACACAGGTACCCTAATAACACAAATACGTTTTTAAAACATACCAAAACAGTCAAGAAACGTTCTTTTATGTAATCACTATCCAGACCATATTCTTTGTACTGCTCCAAGACGGATCATTGTTTCGTGAAGCTTTAGACCCTTCAAAAGAAACGTTGCCGGGACCTCTCCGGAATATTGCAAGGAGTTACTGTTATTAATATCCCCGGGATAGCTCTAGGACGTCCCGTGGACGTTTGCTTATATTGCGAGATACGTGTTTAAGGGGCAACTAGACGACGATCCTACCCTTGGTTGCCAAAAGTGACATTGACAGTAGATATCGACGAAAAGCGTTTTTTTTGCTGCCTTCAATCGATTTGTTGGTTTGTTTTATTTGAATCGGATGCACGGCAGTTTGATAAAAACGTCAATTTGTCTGTTGTCAATGTTAGTTTTACTTATTGGTATAATCCCTGTTATAAATAAAATCTAGAAATAATAAATCGGACTAAAATTTATAATTGACTCCTCAACTAAGAGTTTAACAATAAAAATTTTTGGATTAAATGAAATAGGTAAAATAAATAAATGAAATTTACGAAAATGGAAAACTCTACTTTCTTACTATTTTATATAATGTTTTCTAATGTGTCCTAAAAAGTATGTCCCGGGGACAGCTAATTATAAACGTTTTTTGGTGACGTCCCGGAACGTCGTTTATGAGTACGTTTATAAGTACGGCCTGGGGAAAATATTTTATACGACTGAGCTTTAGTTTTATTACGGACCTTTTTTTTGTGTTGACTAGTGTTATAGTTCTCGAAATGCATAAAATGTAATACTTTTTTTACTTTCCTCCAGTATTTGTTGTTACGGGCGATCAGATATGCCGGTTGCACGCCCCGCGTTTTTCCTGCTAAAAATTCCGGTTCAAGGTAAAGGAAAATTTGCTTCAACGACGGAACGACAAAAATGTTAAGAAAGAAAAACTTCGATTTTAGAAAAAACAACTCAGTACTTCGAAAAATACGCGGTCATGCTTTGCACTATACTATACGTTTTTTTGTAGAGAGTGCCCCAAAAGTTCAAGTCCACCCTGATATTTTCAAAACCAAAAGAGGCAGAGATGTTAAATTTCACATAATTAGATGGTTTAGAAAAAAGTATCTTTTTTGATGCTAACCATCGCACCCGTCATTAAGGAGGAGGAGCTAGGGCGCGACGATACTTTTTTTTGAGGGGTGGCACGGTAATGCACTTTAGTGTACACTCCGATGGATTTCGTGGCAATTTGAGGCAATTTGAAGCGTTATTTCAAGGCATTTCGGGGGCATTTAGAGGCTAAAATCTGGTAAAAAATGCCTTTTGGTGTACACAAAATGACGACCGAGCCAACCCTCGCTTTTTTTAGATGAGAAACCCTATATATTTTGGGAAAATTTAAAAAAACACCTAATGTTCCTTTTTTTCTCTAACCGTTTTTAAATAAAATGGGAAAATCATCTCCTTAAGACCAATGAGTTAAACAAGTAAACAAATATTCGGTGATTCTTTGTCTTTACTTAAAAGTTTTTGTCATTTTATTTCAAAACCGATAGAGGAAAAAGTAACATATTAGGTTATTTTTGGAAACAGAATGAAAAGATCTATTCAAATTTTAAAAAATATACAATGTATCTCATTTTAAAAAAAAAGTCTCCTCCCTAGCTTGCCCTCTTAAGGACACCTTGTTTGTAGAGTTAAAAAAACTTACCTTATATGCAATGTAAATTTTTTCTTTAATGACGGTCTACAAATGAGCTGTAGACATAATGTGTCTTTTTAGAGCTTTATGAAAATTGTTTAAATCGGAAAAATCAGTTTTATTCCAGAGACCTTTTTCCTGTTCAAAAAGTAAACATGGTCCACAAAATAATTTACAATTTTAATTTCTTCATTATGTTTTTCCGGATAAAAATGCCTAATAGAGTTTTTCATTTTTGTGGTTAGATTTTTCAGAGGCGGTTTTGTCCTTTCTTTGGTAATTAACTGAAGCTTATCTGCGAAGTTTAGGGTTAAAAAACCCTTTATTATTAAGACACACACCACATATTCACACACATTCTTCCTACTTAACTGTCCAACATTTTTAGCAATATTCCCGTCAGCTAAAGTTGTCGGTATTTGTATGTCCAAGTCTATATTGTTTTCCATATCGCACGGCGCACGTACACTGTATGTACACACCGATAGCCGTTTAAAGTGGCAAATAACCTACTCCAATGATAGCTTCCACTCCCGCCTAAAGCACGCGATCGCGAATCGATGCTCGATGCATTTAAATCGCAGAAGGATTTGACCGTTCGATGCACAAGAAGGCAGGTACATAACATCCACAATATAATGAACTCGCTAATGCTACTAAATATTGGAGAGTTAGCGGCGTCATCCTTCGGGTAAGTACATGACTTATCAGACTTTTACAGAAAACTGTATTTTTTTCTTTAAAATAAATGTTTAAGTTTAATGACACTTACAGTGAGGAACGAAAAGCCTTATTTACAGTGTAGCTCAAAAGTTATTATGGTCAATTCATACTCCCATTTTAAGACTTAATAGCAAAATACACTTCATGCATGCTAAAAGTAAAGAAAAAAAAAAGGAGATACCGATTTTGTTTTGTTTTATCCGTTAAAAAGCAGTATAATAAGTTGATTAGTCTTAAAAAAGCAGTTAACTGATCTTTACAGGCTAAAACAAAAAAAAAATCTGATTCTAGTTTTTTTCTTTACTCTTCGCATGTTATGAAGTTGTTTCCTTTCTCAGTTTCTACTATTGAGTCTTGTAATGGGAGAATTACTTGAGCAAGCATAAAATGACCATATACAACCTTCGAGGCATACCATATAAATATAGGAGTATCTAGGACGACCTAGGCTTAGAATATCAGATGTCAATTTTTTAAACTTTAGAGGAGAGCAAAAAAACAAATAAAATAGTTGAAATTAAATTTATTTGATGGTATTATCAATGGTATGCCTAATCGGAAAAAAATAATATCTAAAAATAATACAATAAAATACTTTTATTTTAAAATGGACAAGACAGAAACACACAGACATTTATTTAATAAGGGGTAGTGGTTAGTTCGATCACTATAACATGATGACGTGACATGATACTATTTTCTTCACGTGATATCTTTTTAGGTTTACATTTACATTTATAATAAGTTTATAATGAAAATTTACTTTTATATTATAACAATTGTTTATAATGATTATTCACTTTTATGCCCTTTTATGCCCCAAAAATGTTTACATAATCTGAAAATTGATTAGGTTTTTCCAAGATTCAGCCAGATCGACTTGTCTTCACTGATTCTGGAGCAGACTCTGATTTTGAGAATACCTCAAAGTTGATTTTTTAAGAAGATGTAGAGGATGTGTCAGCATTCAAAGTTGTCTCGTCAATATGTTGAATCTGACAATTTTTCTCAAATTCCATAAAGTTGTTGGTAGATTTAACAAGAATTTTTTCCTGATTGTCAATTTTTTGAGAATTACTTTCTAAATTGTCATTTTCAAAGCTGTCAGTAACATCTGGGATAACCTCAGATTTTTTTCTGATTTCTCAGGAGTACTATCTAAAAGCGAACAGTCTTTAAAAAATGTATTTATGTATGAACCCACCTTTAATCCTGTTAGCATATCCTGCATTTTGTCACTTTCAGGAAAATATCTATCGCACACCATTTGTTGCATAAATTTTTTCAGGACTTTTATTTATAAAAATGGGAATTTTAACTTGTTCTACCCATTCTCTAAATAGTTCTGCATCATTCTTTGAAAACATATGATTTTTCACTAAAAAATCCGTGCATCTCGGAACAACACATTTAATTTTAATTACCATCACGAATAAAGTAAAAAAAAAACACAAAAATATACTAAAAAAACACAAGAACACGTTGAATTTCAAACTTCTAAAATAAAACTCTGAAATTTTCCACAATCGCCGCAACTAAATTGAAATTGACGCTATAAATACTTTTCAATATTTGTGTCCTTCTTTCATATATGTAAGTAGAAGGAAAGGAGATACGCTAAGCATTGAAAACACGAAAATGCAAGTTTGCTGGCAGCGCCATGCCATGGGTAAGTACAGTACCATTCCCGAAAACCATTTGAGAGACTTTAGTCAAGGCGCATTTGTTATGGGCTTGATATTTAAAATAACTGTTAGCATTTTTAATACAATCGAAAGTAATTGTTTCCTATTTCAAAAATTACATTTAAGAAAATTATGTTTGTCTAGGGGAAGCACTGCTTCCCTTGATGGGCTAAATAGTATACATGTCATGGGTTCGATTTTCGAGACAAGCCTAAATACGAAAACTGCATCTCGATATGTTAAGAGGTTTTTGAGATACGGGGACTTTTTGGGATTTAGGGATGAGGTCTATAACTTAGTTATTTATGGGAATGTTGTTTTCGTGTAAAAAACTTTTTTGTAGACATTTTGACAGAGAACTCAACTGTCAAACTGAAATTTCCCTAACGCATCTATTTCGGAAATATAACCTAAAGTGGATATTTTTCTCATGGAATGATCTTTTTTTTCTTTGATTTTTAAATCAGCATAAAATTCCCTTTAAAATGATTTAACACTATATATGTTTTATTTTTTGTATTTTTTTTATATTATTATTTTTTCGATATTTTTTTTGTTTTAATTATTATCTTTTAAACTTTTTTAACTTAAATTTTATTATAAAGTAAAATTAAAAAGATAAAATAAATATAAATAATCGTAGACAGTAATAAAAATATAAAAAAATACGTAAAAATAAAAAAATACCAACAATAAAACACAAAGTGTGATACATCATTTTAAAGGAAATTTAGGCCGATTTTCAAAATCAAATAAATAAAGGGTCATTCTATAAGAAAAATACCAACTTTGGGTTATATCTCAAAAACTAGATCTGTTAGGAAAAATCCAGTTAGAAGTTTATGTTCTTTGTTAAAATGTCTTCAAAAAAGCTATTCCTAAAACAACGAAGTTATAGACCCCATCCCAAGATGCAGACTTTTCCAAATGCCACCGTAGCCCGGAAATGGTAAGACATAACAAGATGCAGTTTTCATATTTAAGCTTGTCTCAAAAATCGAGCCCAGGACATGCATACCATTTTTTGGCTTGCCTAGAAGTACCCAAAACCCCCACAGCCCAGCGAATTTAGCCCACCCGGTACCTATGTATTCGAAACGATGGTTATCACTCTCACAGGTATCTATTGGGATTTTTTGGGAAATTTCTAAGACCAACCTCTTGGCTTCATATCCCCATCAATTACTACGTTTATACGCACCGTTTAACGCACCCAAAGGACGCTTTTAAATAAAATCGCTTTGAATGTCATTAAATATGTCAGTTTAAACCAAAAACAAATAAAACAACAGATTTTTCGGAAAAACATGGTTAAGTATTTTTTTAGGTTGGTTTAAAGTGCTTATAACTACCCTAAAATTGGTTTTGAGGCTATAAAGCGCTTTCTTAAATCACTTTAAAATAAAATCGATTTAGTGCTTAAATCGGTTTTAGTGGTGTTTATGTCCTTGTATAAAAGCGCATTAAGAGGCCCGTGTAAACAAAGTAACTGTGTGACTAAACAAGGTCACAACTAAATTTTGACATTTTTGGAAAATGTTAATTATTACCGGCTTGCCGAGGATTGACTTTATTTTTCTTTGTTTTGGTGGGAAAGGTTTCATTCAATCATAATCATTATTCAATTGCCCTATTTGGGCCGTTGTAAAACATGCAATTAAAAAAAAAACACTACTTTTTTTAATTCATACCTGACCCATATTAATTAGTGTAATTTTTTCTTCGGCAGCAACACGAAGCAATATATAATTTTCGAGTTTTAAATGCTCTTTTCAAAACGTACATTTTTGTAATCGCTGGTGCGTGCGATGTACATCTAGAATAAAGTTAACACCTCTTAAGACGTGTTGGTTTCACACCAAATGTCTAAAGGGCCAACCATACAATGGATATGTTGTTTGTTTACGTTTTGTGGGATTCACTCCATATATGTTAGATGAGTCAACATCCTGGGGCCCAATTCATTCAAAAAAGGGTTAAATATTCCTCATTCCACCATTAACGCTCACACAAAATCAAAATTGTACTGAAATTGTATAATGTTTAGTTAAATTTGCACTAAAATTAAAATTTAACATTTTTATTTTGCTAATATTCGAAAGTTTTGGCGGCATTCCTCTGTCATAATCGTTCGGATCTGCGGCAGTTGTGACATCTTATCATCAACAATCGTTCTATTTTGCCCGTCAGAAACGCAACGTTGTAATTTTTCACCTTTTTTAATTGAATACTGTGCAGTGTGCATACAAGTTCAAGTTTGTTTTTATGTTTGGTATCTTACAGCCATTTGCACCGACGTTTTTCTAATGGTTCTTTAACAAAAAAACCTTTAAACTTTAAAGGAGATTTAATTTTAAATGACTTGCACAGGCTCAATTTTTTTGTACTTTTACTAAAGGCTCTTTATTTTCTTCACAGTACGGCAACGTCGCACGAATTTAGGGATTTTTGTTGGTATCTCTGTCTTCAATAACCTAAAACTCTCACTTGTTTTTTATTTTATTTTTTTATGGTTCTGTTGTTTTCATTTAATATTTTTTGATGATGAATTGTTCATCTAGTCGAGGTAGCTATAGTTGTTACATGGACTATGAACATAATATAGGCTATTGTGCAGTGCTTCAATTTCAATGGAGGCTAAAAAGAGAAAAAGGGGGCTGAATCTTAGTCCTAGGGAGCTGTCGCCCATCTATTCAATATTACTCTAAAACATCCATGGATGCTGCACATGCTAGCAGTGAAACAGCTAGAAGTCAAGGAACAGGACAAAGAGGCAAGTCAAAAGGGTAAGTATTTTGATAACGAAATATAGCAATCTATGTATAATGCTAAACAACATTCTTTAAAAGTAGTTCTCGGCCTACTTAATTATACTCTCCAGGTTAACAGAAGTTTGGTTTTTAATTTATTGTAGGGTACCGATCAAAGGAGGCTATCTGCCACCGTAGTTAGAATCATGGCATCAAGTACCTTGGCAGAGAAATATGACTTCCTAGCGGACAAAAAGAATATGATCGCTGACATCACCCTAAAAAAGTTGGAAAGAGAAGCATTACCTACTGACAAAGAGCATCAACTCCGGAAGAAAAACCTGGAGATAAAGTAACACTATGCAATACATTCAATTGACTGAGAGAGTGGATTTGGTCACATTTGACAATTCAATTAAATATATTCATCTATATGAAGCTTTAGGAGAAACGAATCGATCTTGAATGTGTTACATATTACATGAAAGGTACTTGCCGTTTTTGCATTTTATTAGTTTTTTAAAAAAGGTAACTTATAATTGTTTTTTTTTGCGCCTTAAAGGAGATTTGTTTTTATTGAAAGTGGTTATTTTGCTAGATAAGAAAAATTTGACTGTTTTTCACAGGGTTTTACTATTAGTAGTAGTATAAGTTTAATCGTTGTACTTATGTACATTTTGTTACAATTTATTATGTCTCAGGCCTCTTTGGCCTTTTGCAATCGAGCGGTATTATAATTTGTTTATTTTAAGTAGGAAGTGCGTGGGCTGGCAATTATTTTTTTGTCGGTTTTTAGTTACAGGTACATGGTGAAAAAAATCGCCTTGTGTACAGAAAAATCAATACAGTTTATTAAAATAAAGAAAATTTAACACATGTTGCTTATTTTACTGACATACCTATATTAAAAAAAAAACCCAAAAAAATAATCATAATCAACAATTTAGAAAAAAACAGCAATTGTAAAACCCTAAAATGCACAGCTGCTTTTTTGTACGTCATAATTTTGCAAAAGAAATGAAATTTATTTTTTAATTTTCTTTAATACATAATACATAATTTCCATTCTGCAAAACATTATGACGTTGGTGGTCTTGACCATACATTTAAATTTGTTGAGTTTGCATAAGATAATTTAATATTCTTCCTTGTTTATATCTTCTGGTATTGGGGGCTCTGGCTCGTTCATTTCTTTGGCAATATTATGAAGCACAGAAGCAGCTACTATTATTGTCAGAACTGTGTCCAGTATAAGGCAAAGCCCATAAGTCATAACTGGAAACCGACGTTTCCAGATCCAAAATGTAGGTTCTATTGAAGTTCTTGTTCAAATTAAGGCTTCAATATACAGTTGTTCACCTGCTGTAATTGGATTTGCTAAAAGTGTCAGGAGGTAATTTGAAAGACCATATCCACTCTCTCCTGAATGTAAGAAAAAAAGTAGGTAAGGAGAGAGCTATAATATACTGACAACTAAAACGGTCACAGTTTATATGATATATCATTCATTTATTCATTCAGGGAGCTGTAGAAGAAGCTTGTTTATAAACACTGGATTATTATGATTTTGATCAATATTAGCTAAAAATCATTTAATCAAAAATAATAACTGATCCTGGAAAATGATCAGTGTTGAGCAAAAATATGCATTCAGTGTATATAAACAAAAACAATTGCAATTATAAACATTTTGGTAACCAACTCTTAACCCCCCCCCCTCACCCCGTGTAAAACATTGACTAATGCTCGTATCCACCAACCCAAAAATTCTCCGATTAGACTTTAATCGTGATTAGTTACTACCCGGTGTTTAGAATGTGGTTTTTTACATTGAAACTTTGTTTGCCAAGACTCATTGCAAACTTCGATTAATGTTAATCATGATTAAAGCTTAATCGGAGAATTTTCAAGTTGGTGGATATGGACATAAATAAACCTACCTGTATTCTGGGTATACCAAATGATCCTCAACGTGCGTTAACCTGAATCTTCGAGGGAAGCCAAAATTAACAACATCCAATATTTCAAGATCATCTTCAAGAGCATCCTCTACCAGCTCATCTTCAATAATGTTTACAAATTCCATAACAACATTTTATGAATTTTCTTTTTTCTTGCGTTTTGAACAAAAACAAACTATATCATGAAAAATGGGTCGCAAAACTAACCTCAAAATGGCTAACTAAGCTTTAAAGATCGTTTAATTGACCAAATTTGGCCAGTTAGTTAATGCTCATTTAAAGAACATTTAAAAGACCATTAAAGTCGGTGCAAGACACAAAACACGCTAAAGGTACTTTAAAGGTCCTTTGGCCTAAAGGACCATTAAAAAAAAATTCGGTGCAAGTGGCTGTTAATCAGTGAAAACTAACCATTTTTTCGTGAAATTTTTGCGAAAATATGATCCGTATACGACTGAAATTCGAGTGATTCAACAATTGGGCCCCTGGACTTCGTAAAGAAGACTCTTTGTTCCAACACTTGGTTTTTATTTTTCACTTCCCTGGTCCCTCCACGAATTTTGTCGTTCTGAATCCAGATAAGCAAGTTTCCAGACGTCGTCGCTCTGTCTGTCGGTCTGTCTGTCCGTCGCTCAATTTGTAACCTCTGTAACTTAAAAACTCTTGCCAATCATAACAAAATTTTACAATACATCCTTTGAAGATACCCCCCCAAAAACTCTGTGCCTCAAAAAAAAAGAGTTCTTTTTCTTACCCTGTGATACACTGATAAAAATGTTTTTCAAAACACATGGTGGGGTTGACATATATTTATTTAACTCAACGAAGATTTTGTTGACTTAAGCTGCTTCGAATTTGTTACTGTAAATAAATTGTACTTGGCTTAAATATTTTTCCTTACATGATTAACTTCTTGTCATTTAAGTTAAGTACATGATGGATTTGTTCCTAGAAAATATTTTTTGCCCTGCAAATATAGAGGAAATGGTAAAGGTACTTATTATTTAACACTGCAACGCCTCGCACATCTAGCTACCGATCTCTGATCGACCACGAGCTTCTACGCTTACCGTTACCGAACGCCAGTTCAACATCTCGCCGGCATCCATCTAATCTAAGGAATTTGCATATATACCTGGAACAGAAAAATGCAAGCAATGGACCTACGTTTCTAATCATGTATGGAATTCTTGATGGGCCTACTTGAAATATGACGACCACTGACTAGTATAATACTTTTGTTGATACACGGAAAAAAAAGCTCTTCTTGGAACCAGATTATTAATCTTGATCCAAAAATAGCTTCATCTTCGACATCCTCAACTCTAATTATTCTTTATCCAAGTAATATCCTATTCAAATATAGGTCTATACTATATATATATATATAATATATGCTAATATAATATTTACTATAACGTAGCGTAAGCCCGTCACTTGCAAACTATTCCTTCTCCTATAATCATGCTGATTCAGTCCCGTAGCAGAATCAAATCAAAACGATTATTGGATACAAATTGAAAAGACTCACATTTCCATAGGCGGATTATGTGGTGTACTTCCAGTGCCGAGTTTCTGCGACTCACGCATATATCAGAAAACTTCCGCAAGCTGCCAGCGAGATGTTATGACCACAATTTCGAACCGACTCTCGCGACAGCACGCTCTGAAGCGCTCTTGCAAAAGAGGCAGTCAAGACCGTGCCAAACAATAGGTGCTTTCGCCACTTCATCCATACTTCTGAACAACCGTGGGTATACATAATGATACTAGGTTTCTCCTATTAATATAAGGGAAGTATTTAACTTTTTAGGCATTTATAAAATTCCGAAACTTTAAACTAAAGATATAGAAGTATATTTTTACCTATATTAAATGATGTTGGGAATTTGGAACCTTTGGTTGCACTAAAACAAAATTATGATTGTTTTCCACAAAACCAAAACTACACTTTTTTGCACTCGACGCTAATGTGAATCTATGATTGTTTTCAAAAGCATGCTCGGCCACACTTGACTTTTCTGTTCTTCCGTATTTTAAGTGTGCTAAGTGTTCTTTAAAACGTGTTTGAATAGAGCGTCTCGTTTGGCCAACATATTTTTTGTCACAATCCATGCAACTAATTTCGTAAATTCCACTTTTTTCTAGAACTGTAGTTTTATCCTTGGGATTTCCTAGTAAGCTTCTTATTGTGTTACCGGATTGATATACTAATGTAAGACCGGTGTTATTAAATACTTTGTGTAATCCTTTCGTATAATTAGGATTATATATATATAAAATACGGAAGAACAGAAAAGTCAAGTGTGGCCGAGCATGCTTTTGAAAACAATCATAGATTCACATTAGATAACCTAAAACTTCTAAAAAGTGTACCAAACAAAAGACTTTTGAATGCATATGAAAGTATGAAAATCATTAAATCCAGAAATAGTTTAAATAAAGATAGAGGACCCATCCCGTTTAGTACACTTTATTCTTTGGTTGAGGGGAGATAGGATTAAAAATCGTGATCAATCACAAATTATTAGTCTTATCTCCGCCCACTAAAGGATTGTATATAAGATAGAGCGTAGATTAATTTAGTTCATTGTTTATCGTCTCCTGATGGTGCTAACGTTGTTAGCGAAACGCGCGTCGAGTGCAAAAAAGTGTAGTTTTGGTTTTGTGGAAAACAATCATAATTTTGTTTTTTTATATTAAATGATAGATGTTGAGATAAAAACCTGAAACTGAAGGCGATTAAGTCTTTGTTGCCCCCATACCAAAAAACAAAGAAGGAGAATGGATTAGCCAAGCGGTCTTACGGTGCGATTCGATATTTCTCGTTTTTAGTACAGCTCTTCTTATTTTAAAAATAACTAAGGCTTTATAGCAATGATAAAAGGACTTGATACAAATTAAACCTTTGTAGTTAAACTAAGTTTAAAGTATGTTTCAATCAATTCGTAACATATTTTAGGTCAAGATTTACCTTTTTCTTGTGACAAGTTTTATTTCTACTTGGTTTTAATATGTTTTCGCTTTCAAAGAAGAATTTCTGGTTTTCGTCCAAGTAAACTACCTGTTTTTTGAAAGAATAATAAACTCTTATCGGTTTACTTCTAGAAGGTATTTGATTTAATAATAGCTTTAGTTTTGATTTAAATTACCGCCTCTTCTTATTTAAAGTATATTTGATTTCTATTTAAGTATAAGAGTATATATTCTAATAATCCTTATTCTTATACTAAAGCAAATGTAATTTTTCAAGAATAGAGCTATTCTTAAATATAAAATAGATTTTTTTCCGTGTAGTTGAATCAAAGGAATGAGTAGAATAATAGTAGATCAGAGACAAAAATAATAGTACATTCTAAAATTTTAATAAAAAAAACTTTTAATAATAAAAAACTGAAAAAAAAATATTTTAATCTTTCAACTCATCCTAAACTTTATAAATTGTTTGCTATCTCGCTTTAGTTCAAAACCATAAAAAGGATAGGGGTAATGCGACCCACGTTTCTTTTGAAACATCCCTTGCTGGTGAACAGCGGGAGCTTATAATCCCATTAGAAATTATCTGCATGATGGGAAAAGAAAACAAGTGTTCTGAACTAGCAGCTGTGATTTTGGAACTAACTCCACGCTCCTATACTTTTTGAGGTAACCCGTGCACTGACCGTGCATTCGCTTTAGACTAATGGACTCCGGATTTAGACACAGAGTTTATAATCGAAAATCACCATAAAATTTTATCGAGCTGGTTTAAGTATCTATTATCGTGGTAGACTTTCACTCAAAGAAAAGTATAATAGTAGATTTTCACTTAAGAATAGTAGAACAGTAGACGTGACTAAATAATCGTAGATCTACTATTAAAATAGTAGACCTGGCAACACTGATGTACAGTTTAATTTAGTTTAAAGATTTCGTGAATTTGACTTGATAAATTTTGATATCAAATCTATGTTAAATACCTAATTTATTTATTATAAATAAATTTTTACTTAGACTAAACAAAAACAAACAAAGCTATGATTGTTTTCCACAAACCAAAACTACATTTTTTTGCATTCGACGCGCATTTCGCTAACAACGTTAGCATCATCAGGAGACGATAAACAATGATTGTTCGTCTCCTAATGATGCTAACGTTGTTAGCGAAAGGCGCGAGTGCGAAAAAGTGTGGTTTTGGTTTGTGGAAAACAATCATAGCTTTGTTTTAGTGTAACCAAAGGTTCCAAATTCCCAACATAGACTAAACAAAATTTTGTTTCACTCAAATCAATTTTTATTTAATTCAAATAAATTTTTTATCAGCGTACCTCGTCGGAAAGTATATAAAAAAATAAATAAAACCAACCAGAATGAAAACCAATTTTAATATTAAAATTAATTATTTTTTGACTTTTAGGAAACTCTGGATGTACTCCAAAAAAGCCTTGATACACCCTGGAAAAGTCTATATTTTCTTGAGCGAGAAAAGTTTTGGAGCAAATCTACTAAAACCGTTTTAAGCACTAAATCGATTTTATTTTAAAGCGATTTAAGAAAGCGGTTTATCGCTTTAAAACCGATTTTAGAGTCGGTATAAAAACTTTAAAAAACGCCTTGTTTCCATCTGAAATTCTCAACCCTTATTTTACCCAAAAATCTGTTATTAATTTAGTTGTTTTATTTGTTTTCTTTTTAAACTAACATTTATAATGACATTTAATGAAGGACGTATAAACCCTCGGAGAAAACGATTTTATTTAAAACCGTCCATATATAAAACTGGTTTTAGACGCATATAAACGTAGTCATTTATTCAGGATCTAATTTAAAAGTAAAAATATTGGTTATTTTAAAATTGTTCTATTGACCTACAAAAATAAATTTTCGGACAATAAAATCAAGTTGAAAAAAGAGGGCCGTTCTCGTTTTCCTGTTTGGCTCTTCAACCTACGCACACATTTACATTCAAAAACTACCAGCTTTTATGGCCAAAATAAAATGACGGAAAATGTGCTTTTTAGGAAAAAAAATACTTGTCACGTCACGTACAAGCACTCAAATCTCTCCAACACATTTCAGGCCTATTTTGCACGAATATGGCGGTTTTAAAATATTTATTGGTCCCCAAAAACCTGCATTTTTGCCACTCTTAGTTAGTAGGTTTAAATCGTGTCGACAAGTGGTTAATAATTTAGTAATTTTTAAGGCGTGAAAGTATGGCCTCTAAAATTTTCGAAATTGGCCGAACGTCCAGAGACCGAAAGCATGCGCCAACTTTCTCGAGTCCCAGACAGGGAAAATTTTCTTAGTAAAACCAAACCGGAGAACAAACTGAATAAGGAATGCATTTACCAAGTTCCTGGTGAATGTGGTGAATCATACATAAGTGAAACAAAAAGACCATCTGTTAGGCTTAAAGAACATCAGACGAATACCCAAAGAGGTGAAACAACGAAATCGGAAATCGCCGAACACGCATGGTCAAAACAACACCGAATAAAGTGGACAGAAGCAAAGATTTCACACAAGGAGTCACACTGGCAGAAATGAAAATTGCTTAAAGCTGCCTTTATTGGGCAGAATCAGGTTGTTTTCAGTAAACGAAGTGTTGAAATTCCAAATATTTGGAAGCCCCTCCTTAGGCGGAGCTAACTTCTCAAACTTCACGGTTTAGTGATTTCCCATAGTATATAAATAAGTACGTAGCCTTAGAAATAGATTGTAGTTTGCATCTGAAGACGATCAGAGATTGTACTGATCGAAACGTCGTGTATAAATAAATAAAATATTGGCAATGGAAGTCCGAAATACAGAGTAATTTCAAATACATATAAATTTTGTTTTGGAATGATAAACTTAAAACTCTTCTTCTTTGCAGTAATGATAAAGTCAAACCCCTATTATGATACTTTTTTATATTTGTTCTTTTTTTTGAAAAAACATTTTTGTGAGTGATAGAGACCAATTGTAGTAGTAGTAGTAGTAATAAACAAGGGGCGGGCCAAGACCTGGCAAGTAGGTTCAGTCGTTCCCTTTTTACCTTACCCCAGCCCAGCCCCCTAATCTACCACCTGCTCCGCTTGTACGGTAGTGGACTCTCCGGGTCTTCCTATTCTCTTCACGAAGTCCATTACTTTGGCCCATTTGAGAGCACGTAGGTCCTCTGCATCCAGGTTCGGTTGTCCGAGTACATGATGCCTCATCCTTAGGTATGCATCGCAATCCGCAATGAGGTGCCGGGATGTCTCCTTCGCTCGCCCGCAGGCCTGGCAGATAGAGTCATTCCCAATCCCGTTGCGAGTCAGATGCTTACTGAGTCGGTTGTGGCCGGTCAGTATTCCTGTCAGTAGTCCAATATCTTTTCGTGTCCTCCCCAGGAGCCATTTGAGTCTGGCCGGGTCCGGTCTGTCGATGAATTCTTTGGACTGTCTGCATCCTCTTTCGTTTTCCCAGGAGTCTGCCAGTGCATCGTTAGCCCATTTAATGAGTCGACTTTGCATCTGTCTCCTTGTTATACCTAAGAGTGGTTCCGGCTCCACCTATTGAGTACTGGCCCCGATCCGAGCGAGTTCATCCGCCTTTTCATTGCCCGACACTCCCATGTGTCCCGGTACCCACATCACTGTAACATCTTGTCTTGACTCAAGGCCTCCATTGCTTCGACGCACTCTTTCACCAGAGTATTGGCAATTTTTGGCACACTAAGTAACTTTAGGGGCGCTTGGCTGTCGGAGCATATGTACACATGCTCCTCCTGACCATTGCGAACCTCTTCTGGTGCTGCCGCCATTATAATGCCGTATACCTCTGCTTGGAAGACCGCAGCTTGCTCTCCGAGCGGGTAGCTCATCTGAACTTCTCTGTCTTGCACGTAGACCCCTGCCCCTGTTGTCTGTCTCTCCGATAGCTTGGAGTCATCGATGTAGCATATCACAACGTTCCTTTCGAACTATTGGTGGAGATTCTCACTCTGCCAGAACTCTCTATCGAGAATTACTACTTTGTACCTCTTATTGAATATCCAGGGAATTCGGGTTGCCTTGATCTCAAAGGACGCAAATGGCATCTCCCTGGTGGCCATTTGGGCGACCCTTAGGTGTCCAACAGCTTGCCCTCTTCCTCTCCACTAACCAGAGTTCCTCAGACGCAAATGGGTCGCCATCGCTTCCTTCTTGATACAAGTCGGTAGCGGAGACAGTCCCAGAATGGTCTCGAGGGCTTGGATTGGTGTCGTCCTCATGGCGCCGGTTATTCCCCTGCACATGAGCCCTTGCTGGCTTCTGAGCTTTTGGGATATGGTGGCCCTTTCCACTGTCGGCCAACAGACGATGGATCCATATTGGATCCTAGGTTTTACAATTGTCGTGTACATCCAGTGGAGGTTCTTGGATGTAATACCCCAGGTCCGACCTACCACCCGACGCAATTGCCACATTGTTGCCTGAACTTTTTCGGTCATTTTGGCAACATACGGTGTCCAGGTGAGCCCGTTGTCCAGGGTAACCCCCAAGTACTTTAGCTATGAGACCAAACTCAGGGGTTTCTCGTGCATTATGGGTGCTCTGAATCCCTTCATTTCTCTACTGGTGAACAGGATCATCTCTGTTTATCCTGGATTAACAGAGAGGCCGTTTTGTTGTCACCAGTTTTCTATGATTTGTACAGCTCGTTGCATTCTGTTGAAGACGGTGTCTAGGAAGCGACCTGTCACCTCCACAACTTCGTCGTCTGCATATGAATGGGCGTCGAATCCTTCCTTTGTCAGCTTTTCCAGAAGGGTATCCATAATTAGGCACCATAGGTGTGGAGACAGGCAGCTGCCTTGTGGGCATCCTCCCGTAACTTGGACCTGTACCTTGGATTCATCTAGTTTAGCCTTTCTTTTAGTACATATCTTACCCATTCAATTATGAGGGGTTCAGCCCCTTTCTTTTAAAGGACGGATGTTATGATCTGCACCCTTGCCTTGCTGAAAGCTCTCTCTACGTTAAAGAATACCGCGAGCGCATACATTTTGAATTGAAGTGCTTTCTCTGCCTTGTGCACTAATGCGTGTAAGGCTGGGTCGGTCGACCTGCCCTCTATGTAGGCATGCTGGTTCTTATGGAAAAGATTGTTGGCAAGGACTCCTCCTAAGAGGTGTCTGTCCAACATCTTTTCCATTGCCTTCATCATAAACGATATTAAACGTATGGGTCTTTCCCGCCTTTGGGATAAAGACCACGGCATCATTTCTCCATGCGCTTAACAAACAAAAATCACATCATCAGAAATTTCGTGCAGGCCTGTGTAATTAATTCAAGAGCGAGAGAGATGCATCCGACTCCGTACTGTACGAGGATGATGTTTTTGGTGTTGAATGGATTATGTATGTATGTTTATATGTGTGTTAAAGACCAAACGACTGAACCGATTTTGATAAAGGTGACATCGCTGGAAAGCTAGCTGAGAATCCTGAGAGTGGTTTAGGCTATATTTTATTATAAACAAATCAACATGGCGAATTTTAGGCGCCTCCCCTTTTTTATGATATGGGATATCTTTAAAAAGCAAATTTTAGAAGAATTTCAAATCTAATATTAAAAACGATAGATCGCACAACAAAAAGTAGGATTGCCCCCAAGAATTCCCCTAAAAAAATAGCTACCTCAAAGGTTTTCAAAAAAAAGTTTTTAATTTGCTAAAATGACGGGTGTAATTTTTCACTTAAAAAACCGACAAAAAACAATTCCACAGTCAGACCTACGCTACATACAAAGAGAGAGAAGTACCTCGTAACATATTTTCTATCCTTATTTAATGGCTGAGTGTAGTCCCCCTTATTCATTTTCGTAATCCCTGGAATATCAAATAATAGTTTTCGTATGTGCACGCATGTACGCGTAATAATTCCATGTTATAATTTAGTAATTCCACCATTAACTGGCAATACGCTTTAAATATTTCCTAGTCTGGGGGCCTTGCCAACAAAACTGTTAGAGTTTTTTTCGGTTAATCGAATTAGAATTTATTAGAGTTAGATTATAGTTTAAAAAAATATTGAGAAAAAAATCTGAAATAAACGGATAAAATAAAAAAAGGTTTTTTTTAAATATATTTACAAAAATAATTTTATATTTTCTTCAGGTAAAAATTTTTTGATATAAATCTGGTAGCCGATTTCATGCACAATTGCTTATCGCAATCTCATTAGAGAATGCCCATGTGCAATCTTCCAGGTTAAGTTGGCCTGTAGCCAAAATAATGGCTTTTTACTACTTTTTAAAATATATCCACCTACCTTTATTGCTTTAGGTATCCAAATTTGACCTTAATAGTCTCTTTTTGCAACTATTTTTAAAGATTTTCACCATTTTCCAACGTTACGCGCCAATATAGTTATTAGTTGAAAGAACACGAACAATCTCGGCGGCAGGGCCGGTGTCAGCTTTATTTTTAATACCTATTTTGTCACTTTTGTATTTTGACACTTTATAAGTTTTTAAGCTTTTTATTTCAACTGAGTTTTGTAACTGAGTATTAATTAGTTAATCCTTTTTTATTTCTACTTTTCAATAATAGGTAATATTGGAAGTGCACTGCATGAATCAACCCGACAGCCACTCTCTTATCGCGACACAAAAAACAAACAGCATAAACATTGGGTACTGCATGAGGCATCTAGAGGTGTGTGTGATAAATTATATTACACGTACTGTTTCGGCCATATTTTCCCCACCCTTTTGTTTTCACAAATCGTCACATTTCTAATGACCCGCTCAAAATTAGGTCCCAAAATTAAAACACCCCCTTCCCCTTATTAAAAAGAGGCTAAAACAGTTTAAAACATTTTTTCTAGAGTGAGAAATAAATGTCCAAAAAAATGTGCTACCACCGACGGACGGTGCCTCCTTCATACTAATGATAATTAATTATTGTAATAAAAAATAGGTACCTACCTTTTAACAATTGTTGATGTGATGAAGTTTTTTGGCATTTTTTTAATTTTTGTATCTAAAAAAACTATCACAACCAAAGTAGTGTGTGGCGTATCTTTACACGTGTACACTCATTAGAACGCAAGAACTTTTTTCCAAATCATAAAATAATAGCCATTATTTAACTTAAAATCAAAGAACGTAAAGAAAAGCAATATCATACCATTTTATTATAACTAGCCAAAAGAAACATATTTTGCACTCCTAATTTTAAAATAGGTACTTTTAGTTTAAGAGAAAAAGTACTTTCTAAATCCAAATCTGCCCGTTTTTGATGTACCATGAGTTACACGAATTGTTGGTTATATCCTGTACTTTGAATAAAAAATGAATAAGATTTTATTTTTAAATTTTTCAGATAAACCCTTTACATAATGCATTGAAATTATGTTATTCCGGTATATCTTAAGAGCGAGAAAAATGACATAAAAAAATTTATTATATAAGATTTGCCCCATGAGTTATCATGGAATTGCCCGATACCAAAATTGGAGAACTTAAGTTTGATATACATATTTAGGAACAATTTTATTTGTGACAGAGGGGGGAGTCAAGAGTTGGCAAATATGGTGTGAAATAATTTATGACTCTGAGTGCACTTCATAAATTAGAAACACAATTTTTGCCAAATTTTGCCCTTCGCCCTCCACCTTGTTAAAAATCATTACGTTTCTAATGACTGGCTTCACTCCCAAATAAAATCTACGCCTCCTAATTTTTATTCCTATTTTGGTATTGTTAAATAATGGTGTCCATTTTATCATTAGAGTGGGGGATCGATGGTGGCAAGGCATCATAATTCTTTTTCGGTCTTTTATTTCTTGCGGCAAAGAAAAATGTGTCAATGTTTTAACCGCTCTTTTTTTTAGAATTCAAGGGGAAGATATGTTTTTTGTAACGTAATTTAGGGTGGTCAAAATTTGTCCACAATGATGTGACTTACTTTATGACTGGCCTCCTTACTTTATTTTACCTGGCTCAGAACCAAACGTTAATTAAAATCTATTCACGTATCTTTATTGTTTACCTACTGTTTGTTTTTTTGGTCGTGATAAGAGAGGTGCATATATTATGTGATTGGTAATAAACCATGCAGTGAATTTGTGTTGATTCAGGTAGTAGTATTTTTATATTATTGTTGAAAAGTAGGAATTAATAAAAAAAAACGAAAAAACAAGAGGTTTTTTTATTTCAGTTCAAAATGTTGTTTGTGTGTCACAGCCATCTTCCGTTAGTTTCTTAATAATTGAAAGACTCGTAACATAAGCCAGTTTTATTTAAAAAGTTTAAATATACGTAGTGTAAGTGAAAAAAAAACTAAAAAAATTTGAAACCGGCACTGCCAGAAGGGATTGACCGCGTTCTGCCGTGAATTCTCAACAGGTCCAATTTCCACTTATTTTTTATAATTTTTACTTTTTTTAACTATTGACAACAATAGTTAAAAAAAAGTAAAAATTATAAAAAATAAGTGGAAATTGGACCTGTTGAGAACAAATTTGGATACCTAAGCGATAAAGGTAGGTGAAAAATGGGTGGAAATATAATAAAAGTAGTAAAAAAGTCATCATTTTGGTACAGACCAGCATGACCTTGTAGAAATTAACTCTGTGTTTCGGACTTCCATTGTCTATATTTTATTTATACACGACGTTTCGATCAGTACAATCTCTGATCGTCTTCAAGTGCAAACTACGTAGTTGCGTAGTAGTGAGTTAATTTCAAACACATCATTGTCTCAAACTTTCATTCATGACCTTGTAGATTGCACATAGGCATTCTCTGAGAATGCATCAAGCAATTGTGCATAAAATCGGCTACCTGGTTTTACAAAACTTTGCTGTACCTACATCTAATTTTTTAAAGGTGATATTTTTCTTAATTGTTTTTAGTTTTCTTTTCAAAAAAATAGGCTATGAAAATAAATAAGAAAATAATAAAAAAAAATACATAAGGGTATGAAAAAAACACAAAAACAAAAAATCAAGCGGGATACATCATTTAGTTTTATGCTGATTTCAAAAATCGAGTAAAAAATGATCATTCCTTAAGAAAAATACCAACTTAGTGTTATATCTCAAGAACCAAACATGACAGATAAAATTCAATTTTGCTTTAAATTATATATAGGAAAGCAATTTACACAAAAAGGAAATCCCAAAATCCATCGTTTTTGGTCTGCACATTTGTAAAATCTTGGTTACAATTTTATGGAGTGAACGCACTGGTTACCTACCTGGTCACGACTTTGGGCTCAAAAACGTCTGTTGAGTTTTTGGTCTACACATTCACGGATATGACACATTATTAGGTTAAAATTTCTAATTAAGAGTATGGAGATTCTTTTTTTTCTGTCAGTGACCGTAGCTCAGGAAATGTCGAAGTCACGTTCAAAACGGGTCGTGCGATATCCATACTTTTTGAATTTTTTTTAGCTTTACTTCCAATTTACAAACATATCTTTTGCCACCCGACTACAATATTTTAATACCTAGAATTTGTGCACCAAGCTTAAAGATAAAGCTCCTAGATTTCTATCGGTTGGTAAGGGTTAAAGTAACCCATAATATATCGCATAAATTGCAAAGTTTTGTTGCGTTAACCCAGTTTTAGCTGATTTGTGATAAGTTTTTCATATGGAAGAACACTTATGTCCATATCCACCAACGTAAAAAATATCCGATTAAGAAATATTTTTTTCTGTCAGTGACCTTAGCTCAGGAAATGTCAAAGTGACGTTCCAAACGAGTCGTGTGTTTTCCATACTTTTTGGTGTAACATAAACATCAGAATTGGCTAAACTTTGAATGAAAGGCACATTTTGTGAAAACTAAGACACGGCTCGGAGCCGTTTTTTGATTTGACAAATTCACCAATGCAAAAATTATCCAATTAAGCTTTAATCATGATTAAAACTAATAGGAGTTTGGAATGAGTCTTCTTTGAAAGTTTGAGACAATGATGTGTTTAAAATTAAATTTCTTCACCACCCAAATAATATAAGACCCACCATTAAATTCACAATGGAGTTGGAGCAAAACTGTCAAATTCCTTTTCTTGATGTACTTGTCAGACGAGTAGAAAGCGACAGTCTATCGTAAACCCACTCACACAGGACAATTCTGCTATAACCAAACGGGGATAATAAGAACTTTATACAACAGAGCCGTTCAAATTTGTAACAATTCTCATAAGAAAAAATAAGAAACATTAAGAAGGATTTGCAGCAGAATGGTTACAGCCTTAAACTTATAACAGATACTTTTTCTAAATTTCAGTAAACAGGATAGAGATTACAAGACCAAAACCAGGAAAATGCATTCCTTAAAATTCCATACATTAAAGAAGTATCAGAGAAAATTCGAAGAGTAGCGAACAACTTTAATATTAAAACAACTTTTAAATCGAATAATATAATTCGAAGCCTTCTTAGTAAACAAAACCGGAGAACAAACAAAATAAGGAATGCATTTACCAAGTTCCTAGGCTTAAAGAACATCAGACCAATACCCACCCAAAGAGGTGAAACAGCGAAATCAGGAATCGCCGAACATGCACGGTAAAAACAACACCGAATGAAGTGAACAGAAGCAAAGGTTTTGCACAAGCACACTGAAAGAAACGAAAATTCCTTGAAGTTGCCTTTATTGGGCAGAATCAGGGTATTTTCAGTAAACCAAGGGTTGAAATTCCAAATATTTGAAAGCCACTCCTTGGGCGGAGCCAACTTCTTAAACTTCATGGGATAGATTGTAGTTTGCACCTGAACACGATCAGAGATTATACCGATCGAAACGTCGTGTATAAATAAAATATAGACAATGGAAGTCCGACACACAGAGTTAATTTCAAACAAAGTTTCATTGTAAAACAGCACATTCTAAACACCCATTAGTAACTGATCATGATTAGAGCCTAATCGGGAAATTTTTGGGTTAGTGGATACGAGCATTAGGGAGGTTTAAAGACAGAAATTGTATATGAAAACAAAGAAGCTGCAAAAGAGAAAAGACTGGAATCCTGGCATGCAAGATGGGACCGAAATACCGAAAAAGGAAAATGGACGAAAATAATTATCCCCGACATTAAAACATGGATAGACTGCAAACACAAATAAATAGGTTACTATGGATCTTTTAGGACATACACGAAGCGAATAGGGAAAACGGGCGACATATGTCGGTACTATCCAAGAATAGATGACGCAGAACATACGTTAATTTACTGACCAAGGCTTGAGAACTACAGCCAAACAACAAGACACGATCTACAGATAGAGAATATGGCCATAGGGAACCTCTTTAAAGAAATGATACAACACGTAGACAAATAGAACCAGAGACATGATATGATAAGAACGATTCTAAAAATTAAACACGAAGACGAACGCACCTAAGAGATCAAAACAGTAAACGGCCAAATAGTGACGTTATATTCCTGAGAATGGTTCCGCTATTTCGACCAAATATACAGTGGAGGGTTTTAGTCCTAAGGCGTCCTCAAGAGAGGATGAATCGGGCACATTCGGTAGACCACCAGAGACCGGTGTCTATGAAGATTTCTCATCATTATAAAAAAAGGTGGCGCTGAATAGGCATAGTTGATTCCCGTCAGTCGAATCTTTTTGACAATGACATTTAATATTTTGATTTTAAATTTCAACAGTAGATCGCTGCATCAGGGACAGTCTCAACCATTACTTGAAGGTGAGGGTCATAAAGTATAAGGTTCCAAATCTACTGTTGGTTTTTCCCAGGCTTCTTAGGAAATACGAGGGACGCAAGTTCTTAGGTAATGGACAGCCAATTTTTTTCTGGGCCACTCTATGTAATCGGGATTAAACGCAAGTGCATGGGCCTTGGCTCGTTGTTTTTAATACGTGCGCATGCGTAGTCTGCTTTAAATGACCAACATTTTGTTTCTCAGTTCATTACGACCGGGCACTACAATTTCGCCTACTTGATTTCATAAATCTAAAGGAAATATCATCTATCAACAACAACAGCGCATTAAGGGCTTATGTTTACATGAAACACACACCTTATTAAGTCATGCTTGAATGAAAAAAGAAATTATTAATTAGTAACATTATTTTCGCGTATATTTTACTTTTGGTTAGTCAAAATAAACACCATTGTTGTTTAAAAAAGTAAAACAAGTACGTGTAAAAGATTTTTTTTACGATTTCTTATTTACTCCCTGTTTAGGCAAGGTATTTTATTTTTAGGGCTATTCCACGCGCGATAAAGGTTTTTGGCATTTTTTCGATTTTTGTATTAAATAACTGCAACCACCAAAGAAGTATTAATAAACGTGTACAATCATTATAACGTAATAACGGTTCTCCAAATCGTAAAATAAGAACCACTAGCCAAAATATAGACAAACAAAATATTAGCGTTTTATAAGGAATGTCCCGTCAGTTATCGCAAAATTACATTTAACTTAAAATCAAGGCAGGAACAAAAGTATATTTTCAAACAACTAATTAAAACTACTTTTATATGAAGAGGCAAAGCATTTTAAAGTCCATGATTTTTCTTTGCTTGTTTTTCATGTCCTGTCAGTTATCACCAATTTTTTGTTATATCTTGAATCCTAAATAAAAAATTAATTGGCCGTTACTTTTAAATTATTTTGACAAACCTTCTCTATAATGCATTAAGATGTGGTCGTTCTGGAATATCTTTAAAAGAGAAAAAAATGAGATCAAAATATTAATTCCTTAAGATTTGTCCCGTCAGTTATTACGGAATTGCCCTTTAGTTATTAAAATTTGAACAGAGTTAATTTAGATGTATGTATATGCGTATAATTAAGTTAAATATAAATGGATTTATACCTGAGCCATTTGAAATCAAAAATTTCGGTGATAGAAACACTTGCTGGCAGCTGCAAAATAAATGTTTAGTCCGGCATGGCCTCAGAATTGACCATTTTATTGTAAAATAAAACAAAACTGACACGCGTTCACTAAAGCAGAAAAATAACACTATTTTAAAAAGTAATCGGAGTTTTTATTAGCAAATAAATGCCACTGTGAATTGCATGCAAAATAAATCCGAGATATTTCGTTCGTAGTAAAAAAATCTGACAGTTTTTGTTTGCCGCCAGGGGGGTAATTAACTAGATTTTAACCAAATTAGCTTTAGGTCCGCGTGACACTGTTAAAATGCAAACGACAAGGGCGGCAAAATTAAAAATTATAGTTTTACACTCCCTGTTTAGTAATGTTAGTTAGAAAATTCTTCGTGACACTGACATATTATTAGTCTGGAAACTGGTTCGTTAACGTTTTTAATAATAGAGAGTTTTTGGACAGCATACAAAAATAACAACTTTTGTGGTTATCGTTATTTGACAAACCGTCAAGAATAAAGTTATTTCGGTTTATTTTTCTAACTATTTCTACCCATAAAGCAATTTATTCTGCATTTTTCTTAATCAAAAAGCAACAATTTTAAACTTTCTGCAAAATTCGACAAAAACAGAAGCACTTTGACGTAAATTGACAGAAGTAAATATAAACAAAATAAAGATAATTTTGCAAAAAAAAACCTTAAAATTGTTACTTTTTGACTAAGGAAGATGCAGAATACATTACTTTATGGTTAAGCGTAGAAATAGTTGGGAAAATAAACCGAAATAACTTGATTCAAGGCGGAGTGTCAAATAACGATAACCACAAAGGTTGTTATTTTTATATGCTGTCCAAAAACTCCCTAATTTGTGTTATGTGCTAGCGATGACCACATTATAGCATTTAGGTGATGCCGCTTCTAAAAACTGTATTGAACTATACGTAACCCAAAAAATATGACGCTTTTTTGATTCTCCATTACCTAAAAATTTTAAGTCCGATTTTAAAAATTTTAGCCATTTTACAGGGCAGCAACTTCAAAATTTAAGAATTTAATACTCAGACAATTTATAAAAATCCAAGATGGCGGACAATTTTAAAACATAGGTATTTCTTTACCCTCCTGCAAATTTTTTGTGTGCTTATAACATGGAGTAAGAATTAAGAAAAAAGAAGAAAAAGAACCAAGTTCGGTCAGACGAAAAAAATAATATATTACATAACAAATGTAGGAAATCACTTTCTCACGAGTTATGTACGCTATTTTTCCTACGAACATTCAAGATTTACTCCAATTTCTGTTAGTAATTATTGGTTTTTTATTTTGTACAAAATTGGTTGAACTACTTTTCCCGACATGTGTGGAAAAGTCCTTTGCAACACATTCCTTCGGATGTATTTCTCCGGTTTTAATAATGCTGGCCATTTTGAAAAGCCGAGGTTTTAATATTGTGTATCTTTGTATAAATATTGACACTTTCGAAAAATTGAAGCCTTTTTTTTGGTCTGACTGAATTTGATTTAACATACCCATTAAAACAATTCATAACTTTCTTATTTCTTATCTGATGTTAACAAGCGATACATCGTATCAATATACTAGGAAAAGGTAATTTATCGGAACATACACAAGCTCTAGATAGAGATGGATCAATTTTTTTTTTTAGTTTTACTGTTCCAAACTTTTTAAAATTCATTTGGTTGGAAAAAAGTACCCTTAGTATTTGATGTTCTCTATTATAGTACTATAATCTGCTTCTGTCATTAAAACTCCCTTGATGTTATTTATTTGCTTTTGTTTTTTTATGTCTATAAAACCCACGAAAATGTGGGTAAATTTCCATAAATTTTTTCCAAGTAATGTGTTTCGTATGCTATTATCAAAACTGTGGTCTGGTCCAAAAAAAAAGTTTTGTTTCTTTGTCATTTGGAAAATTTTTATCTGGTGCTGGAGATTATTTCATACTAATGGAATCCTCTCTGACTTCTTTGGCATATTGTCTTTAAAAATACTAAACCTTACCTGCTAAACCCCTAAAATTTTTTACTCGCCCGTCGCTGTTTTGTCCTTTTTGTTCTGTTACAAGCGTTGTTTTGATACGCCGACTTTTTGTTACGGCCACTTTTTGTCACTCGCTGTGTTGACACGTGCAGCGGCGTTCGGTGAAATTTCAAGTAAGGGAAGAAATTTTTGATGGTTAGATTTTTCATAGGCGGTTTTGCCCTTCTTTTAGTAATTAACTGCAGCTTATCTGCGAAGTTTAAGGTGGAAAAACCCTTTATTGTTAAGAGACACACCACAATTCATACACAATTTTCTTAGTCTACTATCGAATAACTTGACGATATTTGCATGTCCAAGTCCTTATTGTTTTCCATATCGCACGACGCACGTACACTGTACACACCGACAGCCGTTTAAACCTGCAAATAACCGGCTCCAATAATAGCTTCCACGCCCCACCTAAAGCACCAATGGCGTCTCGAGGCACATGAAAGCAGGCATACTGCTGCTGCCGAAGTATTATAGCTGCAGGCCACAGAGAACTTAGCAGCGGAGATAGCATCTATTGGATTTTTCTAGGGTAATGAAAAGCCGCATGCACACCACACGTGGGCGGACTCTCTGCTGTGACTCGGTTTAAGTCAAGGCCGCATTTGTTATGAGCTTCATAATGAAAATAATTCCTGGTCGACAAGATTTTTCTAACACAGGTCATTTCATTATTTTTAAAATGTAAATACCCAATATTAGAAAAAATATTCGGAAAGTCCTAAGACGTACCGTTTTTCAATAGCTTAATTAGACCATTTTACATTAGCAGGTAGTTAATTTTATTAGGGGTAGGTTAAAATAGATGCATTTTATAATAGAATAATTACCTGAACTGTTTCGGAGTGAGTGGTTCTTTGTGTATAGATAAAAAAGTGTTTTTAGAAAGAAAATGTCGAGTCAAACGCGCCGGAATTGCAAAACTTCTGCTGACAGATTTTGCTGTGGGGAGAATTTATGGTGAACCAAGCTAGGCCATTTTCTGAAAATGTTAAAAAAGCCTACTTTAAATATTTTGGTGTTTTAATTGGAGATCTGTGTTAGTTGTAGCATTAGTTAGTTGTAGCGTGTGGAGTGGATGAAGGGGAAGAGAAAAAGCATGCCTTTTGCAGTTCCAATGGTATGGCGAGAACCCACTAATCATTTGACGATTGCTATTTTGGCCTGACAAAGACTGAAGGTTATTCCAAAAAGGGAAAGCACAAGATTGACTATCCAAATTTGCAGTCTGCTATACGACCTGTTCCTCATAATGCAGATTTACCAGTGTCCATTGCGCCTTTAGATCCGCAAAATATTGTTTTGGAAGATATTGGAGACAACGCATCATCAGGCAGCTCCGAGGAACAGTGTGCCGATCCTATTTTTACTCCAGGTCCCAGTTCTGGTGAGCCACATTTAATTGTTGAAAGTGAGTTAAATGATTTAGCACGTGATTTGAGGTTATCCAAGCAACAGTCAGAACTTCTTGCTTCCCGTCTTAAGAAATGGAACTTGTTAGCCAAAGAAACCAAAATTACAACTTTCAGGAAAAGAAATGCTTCGTTTCCTGCATTCTACAGTATGGAAAATTCATTGTGTGCATGTACTGATATCGATGGTTCAATGCAGGAACTTGATATTGAGCATTCTCCCGGTGAGTGGCGTTTATTTATAGACTCGTTTAAATACAGTTTAAAAGCTGTGTTATTGCATAGTGGAAATTTAAAACCATCTATACCAGCTGCCCATTCAATGACAATGAAAGAAACTTATGAAAATCTGCGCACACTTTTAAATAAAATAAACTACAACAGTTATAAATGGCAGATATGTGGAGATCTAAAAGTTATAGCAATTTTCGTAGGACTTCAGGGAGGATTAACAAAATATTGCTGTTTTCTTTGTTTATGGGACAGTCGTGCAGAAGATCAGCATTATGCAATAAAAATTGGCCAGAAAGAAGTGAATTTCAACCGAGATCTCAAAATGTTAAGTTTGAACCTCTTGTAGCCCACAAAAATATTCTTCTGTCTCCTCTTCATATTAAACTTGGGCTGATGAAAAACTTTGTGAAAGCAACGAATAAAGACGGTGATGGATTCAAATACCTAAGACAAGTCTTTTCCCAGTTAAGTGATGCGAAATTAACGGAAGGCATTTTTATTGGGCCACAAATCAGAAAATTGCTGGACGATGTCAACTTTACAGAGAAGCTTACCAGGCAGGAACTCAGAGCATGGAACTCATTTGTTAGTATAGTAAGGGGATTTTTGGGCAACAAGAGGGATGCAAACTACCAAAAGTTAGTTGATGAACTTTTAGATGCCTACAAATCGCTTGGTGCCCGAATGTCATTGAAAATTCACTTCCTCCATTCCCATCTGTCATTTTTTTCTGAAAATTTGGGAGCTGTCAGTGACGAGCAGGGTAAAAGGTTCCACCAAGATATGAGGACGGAGGAGGATGGAAATCCGCTATCAAGAATACTGTTGGTTCTTGAAAAGAGAAGGTCATAAAAAGAAAAAAATAAAACTTAATTAGTGTGTTCAGTTAATATTTTTAATATCTGTGTTTTTCTTAAATGTCAGGCATGTTTAGTAGGTGTAAAAATATAAATATAGTCAATATACACTGTTAAAAAATTCTTAAATTATTTTTTCAATAGATATTAAAATATTGTAACAATAAATGTGGCACTATAAATGTAACAAGAAAAAGTTACGTGTTACAACCTTTTTATTAGCATTTTCGTATTTGGATGGGTCCATTCTACCACAATATGCTATTTAGCTTTGCGTTACAAGAAATTTTCTTTTGTCGATCAGTTCTTAGCACATTTAATACAATCTAAAGTAATTGTTTTCTATTTCAAAAATTACATTTAAGATGATTATGTTTTTCGCTGGTCACATGGTATTTTGCTACAGCGTTTATTTTTGTCCGCCGCTCTTTTGTCGATTGCCGTTTCATTACAAATCCAAATAATTTTATTCGACAATTGCTTCGAATTAATTAGCGCCCTTTTTTGACAAATATAATCTATAAAAATCGTGTTCGCAACAGATCTAAAATAAGTATAACACGTCGTTTTTTTTTCACCAGTTCTTGGCACGCAAGTTGAAAATGTCACCGGATAATGTGTGTGTCATAGTTATGCGAATTCCACCCCGCATGGCAAGTTTATATTTTATTTCTTATAATGTCATAAATCAGCTCTGACCCATCTACAGGGTGATCTGCTAATTTGGCGGTTTGGTACAAAAAATTACAGCATCCGCCAGCTCACTTCTCCGTTCGCATTTCTAACGTCACAATCACAGTTCTTACATCAGAAGCGTGAAATTTCTCAGTTGTTAGGTACCTTTACCCACTAGCATAGTTTACAGTTCCGATTTCCCATTTCTGACCTTACAAGTATGAAATTGGTTTATTGTTGCGTTTTTTGTTACACTTTTTCATGTTTTGAGGTTAAAAACTTGCATATTGGATTAGCTGAGTGTAACTTTCTAGAATTAGCTAGAAAAACCGCAGCACTTCGGGGTTTATTAATTCCGTTTTTAATTTACAGTATTGGTGGTTTCAACCCACCCTAGAAATAAAAGGGCTTTAACCTGTTTAGAATTAAAAATCTACAAATGATTCAATAAAATTTGTATGGTGTGTTTTATTATAAAAAAATTGTACACTTTTGTAATTTGTTGTTTAAATGGACCTTTAATTAAAAGTTAGATCTTACAATTTTACTTTAATTTATATAGTTCATTTTAAAGTTAATTTCTATTTGAACTTCGTTTGAAAACAAGGGTAGGGTATTATTTTGGAAAGGAAAGAAGTTTGTGGAGGTTTAAATAAACTGAACAAAAGATATTTTGTTCTTCTTCTAATTTAATTATTAACTATATATATATTAAATAAAATGTTTTACAAAAATAACTAAACAGAGTTAAACTTTTTCTTATATTTATTAATTAATAATCCAGTCTAAGTCACGTGAAAATTTAGCCAATAGTCAACTTGTTCACAGCTTAATAAAGATGCTTTGGCCTCCGCAGTAGCCTGAAATAAAGAGAAACAATATACTGGGCATCCTAACTCAAAGTTCAAACCCCAAAACTTATTAAGTGAGAAAAGTATTTTTTTATTTAGACTTATTATATCAAATTCTTTACTTTTTAAATCCTGTGAAAAAAAGAAACTTAGTTTTTTTGTGTCGGTACTTACTAGAAACTAATGTGGGCTCAGTTGTTAAAGTTTCCAAGTTCCTCTCATTGTCATAGAAATAGAAGGGGGTAATCATCGTTAATTCTTGAACTTGTGTAGTGTCTGGGAATGATTATTCTCAAATCTACACATGAAAGGCTCAAGGGCTCCTTATATTTTCTAAAATTAACAGAAGGAAGTTTATCACAAACCATATGATATTGATTATACAAAATTACCCTACCTTTGTCGTCAGTTGCCAAAACACCCACCTGTTAGTTCGGGTTGGAGGTCAACAATCCTCGACTTCCTCAAGAAGTCTTGTCCACTCACTTCGAGGTGGGCCAGATCAAGTTTGGAGCATCTCACCTGTCTTTGTATGCTTGTTTTTACTTTAAGTTTGATATTTGCTGCGCATGCGCTTTATACACGCGTTCTACCGACATCAGCATATATGCAGTATATTATTTTTTTAGTTTAACAGTCGCGTCGCTTACGTTCTAGAATCGTGGTTTATTTTATTCGTAGCAAGATGATTTTTATTAATTTTTGACACGGAATAAGAGGAATGGTTTCTAAAATTTATCGGTTAAAATATCTAATTTTTCCGTTAAACTCACCCTGTTCACATACAAAAATACAACTTTGGCGTGGTACAATTTATGCAAATAAGGTCTATATGAATTTTAATATGCGTTTACGATCCACGCACGCACAATGCAGACAGACCCTCTGATATGTTTCCCCTGCCTCCTGTTTTACGGCCCCGCTTTTAATCATAAAAACACTTTCAGCCACACACGTTTTTACTTATTTTTCTTGATTTAATTAAGTGTTCTACGTTACAATTCATTAGAGATGTAAAGCAGGACTTAAAATCCAGCGGCGTGTAGTGACATTTCAAGTAAGGGAAGCAATTTTTAAAAACTTACCCTATAATGTAATTCGATTCTTCGATCGCTTTTTGAAAATTCGTCAATGACGTCATCTTAAAAACATGGGTGCTCTGAAAAGCTTTGGAGAAGTTTATTTTCAATGGACGACAGCGATATTTGCAAAAGTCTCAACCGACCTGTTGAATTTCTCACAAAATTTTTGATAGCGTCGAAAAATTCTTTATTATTAAGATTGTGTGTGAATGTGTGGTGTACATTCACACACATTCTTCCTACTTAACAGTCCAAAATTATAAGTATTATTCCCATCAGCTGAAATTGACGGTATTTGCATGTCCAAGTCCATATTGCAAGCCATCGCTATCGCCACTGCGACTCGATGCTCGATGCATTCAGTAGTTTTAATGACCTCTTTGCGCACACAAAACCAGACATACATCCGCTGTCGGCTACTGATTACTGTAACAGTATTCAATTCAATCATACAATTAATGCAAAATACTCGGACTGTCGTTAATTCGAAGATCATTTACTTGTATATTTTTATTGTTGATATTATGGAAATATTTAATTGAAATTTTCAAAATGCGGGCTAAAATTTAAAAAGAAATAAAGGTAGGAATTAGTTTTTTTCTTATTGCTACCTTTTACAAATACAATTTAAACGCGTTAGTTTAGTTACAATAGTTACTTAAGTTATCATAGTTACTCCCTGATTTTGGATTACCGACTTTCGAGTGATTACTGATTAATGATTACTAAATATACTAAAATAATCGAAGGAATCAAAGTAATCAAAGTACCGAAAGTAATCATTTAATTTTCGGATCGGTATTCGTTACTTTACCGTTACTTAACGAGTACTCGAGTAACGAATAGTTACTTTTTCAATACCTCTACTGTCGGCTTATTATAGCTGCAAAATTTTTCCCGTTCACAATCTGGTTGTTGCGAGGAAGACGACACACGGCGAAACTGTCAATCGTTTGCGACTGCGCAAATTTTACACCAGGCAACAACTTTTTAATCAACTCTCGTGAGTGGATGACTTGTTTTTTGTGGTGTTCTACAAGGTTTAGTAGACAAAGGCATCATATTATAATATTATTAGAGAGTTATGGCTTGTTCATAATTGGTATAGTAATTACAATAGTCGTAATTTTAGGTATACGCTGCGTCACTGTCCTATTAACAAGAAAGATAGTGAGAGAGCGTCCCTTGTAACATAAATTACGACTATTGCAATTACTATACCAATTATGAACGATATTTTATTATGAAAAGTTGAAGTATGGCCACCTGCACGGTCCTTTTAGAAAGGGGGTTGAAAACAAAAATGTCTATTTTCCTGCAAAAATTGTTCCTCAGCATCATCCTGCCTAAGGGAAATGATTTGTCTAGACCTAGTTATTTATTTAAATTTGTTTCTTACGTCAGGTACGATGAGTATAAGACAGCCTTAAGATTATACAATTGCTTCTCTAATGACTAAAATTGTTAGACGTGGACATAACTGACACTCTACAAGAGACAATACTTATACATGTAAAATACACATTAAAATGGCTAAAAGTTTGATTTTCTATAATTTTTGTCAAGAAAATATTTTTTTATTTAAAAATTTGTTTGGTTAATTGACATTTAGCAGCTGCTCAGTGATTTTTTAATCTCCCAATTTAAAAAGCGTAATGATCTAGCTAAAAGCCTAGAAACTTTTCTGTTTAGCTAAAGAAAGGCTCTTTTATGTGGTTAACCGGTGTGGTTTGGTAAGTGGTGCGTGATGCATGTGTGGAGTGTGCTGGGTGGATGCTTTGGGGGTGCGAGGGATGTGTGGTGTTTCGGGTAAAGAGGTTTTTTTTTGTGTTAAATGGATCTGAGCCTGTTTCTTTGGATAGGTGGTATGGTTGTGGGTGGGGGAGGAATTCTGTTTGTGAGTTGTCTGTGAAGTGGAATGAAGGGACGGTTTAAATTATTTTGTGGTGCAACAGGGAACAAATGTCTGTAAACTCTAGCCAAACAATCATTATACCGTTCACCAAAAAAAGGAAGCTTAACTTCCTTGTTCCTCCGGTTCTAAACGGTGAAACAATCCCATTCGCATCTGTAGTAAAATATCTGGGGGTGGCCCTCGATAAAACCCTTATATGAAATGCACATTTGGAGAAAGTAAAGCAAAAGG
The DNA here is from genome assembly GCA_963921995.1 of Oxystoma pomonae. Lineage (NCBI taxonomy): Eukaryota > Metazoa > Arthropoda > Insecta > Coleoptera > Brentidae > Oxystoma > Oxystoma pomonae. The sequence continues at coordinate 21,262,457 of OY998164.1, read as the reverse complement.
CAGCACTGTCTCTATGGACGTGCAAACAAGTCTGCGGTAAGTTTTGGGGCGTTGGCCCCAAACAAATGTACTGGCTGTATATCACGGTAGTTAGACCCATGATTACATACGAGGCAATAGTTTGATACACGAAGGGCAGGCAAACGCTGGCTCATGCCAAACTAACAAGCATCCAACGTCAAGCAAGTATGGTGATATGTAGTGCTATGAGCACCACACCATCAGCAGCGCTTGAATGCCTCCTAAATCTTCCTTCTCTACACCTTGTCTTGGAGAGGCTATGAAGGCAACCTACAGAATCATAGCCAACCAATGGGGTGGCAGGGCAAGTCAAGTAGTACCAAACACTTTAACGCGGGCAATTGAGAGCCACTGCATTCTAGGGCTGCTACCGGATCTAATGCCCGCAACAGTAAACACCAAAAATCTATACAACAATATTCTCCCAAATAGGGAGGACTGGACGACAAACAGAAAAAGTTTCTCAAGTGATGATAACTGCTGATACACTGACGGATCCAAAATGCCTTCCGGCATTGGCAATTTTCCAGGAGGAACTCTTCACCATTGAAATGAGCGCACGTTGGATGATAGATCATAACTGGTGCAACAGATCAATAAAGATACTCTCCGACAGTCAAGCGGCCCTTAAGACTCTTGAATCCTATAGGTGCTCATCGAGAACCGTTAGGGCGAATAAAAAATGTCGCTGGTATGGATTCCGGGACATTCTGGGCATCGAGGAAATGAGACTGCCGACCAGCTGGCGCGTGAAGCGGCCTCTGCTTTCTTTATTGACCCCGAACCAGCTCTTGGAATAGCATATAACACAATCAACACTGCTCTCTCAGGCTGGATGGAAAATAAGTTCCACCAATACTGGAGAGAATTGCCGGGACTGGCACATTCCAAAGAGTTCATTACAGAACCCTGTAGGAAGAGGGCCGGGAAACTCATTGAGCTCACCAAGCAGGACATTCGGACCTGCAGGCTGAAAGTAGGCTCTGTATGGAGTATGATGAGACGGCCAGACATGTGCTGTGTGAATATCCGGCCATTGCACGTCAGCGTTAACGTATTTTCTCGGTAAACCACAGATCGACGGACTGGATCTGAATGATGCTTCACCAAAGCAAGTTGCGGGCCTCTTTAAGGTGCTGAATATTCTGTAGCAACAAAAAATGTTAAAAAAGAGCCACAATAGACCCAATAGTGGTCGCAGTGGACAGTGCCATACTGTCACACTCACAAACGAATCAATCAATCAATAGCATTTTTTTATACAATCTAAAGTAATTTTTTCCTAGTTTAACAATTATATACATTTAAATAAATAAATAAATAAATAAATATCAGTTTATTGCAACGTATAAACATTAAATATGTTAATAGATAACAGCGTTTAGTTAATGGTTGCAAAGGGAATAAAAAACAGCTTGCGCTGATCAAAGTTTGATTGCTTCAGCTATAGTAAATTTTAAACAAAAGGGTGTGAAATAACTAAAAGGAAAGTAACTATAAAATATAAGATTTAAAAAAAAAATTAAAAAAAAATAATAAGAAGCTACTTACAAAAAAAAGGCCTATTATAATAAAATAGCTAAAAAATAGTTTAAACAAATATGAGAACATGCATAAACAATACTAAATTATAAACATTAGATCACAGAGACAACCATATCCTTAAAAGTAGTTGTAGAACGTAAAAATAAATAAAGTTAATAAATAATGAGAAAATTTGTAAGATCAATAAAATTTCAAAAAACTACAATTTAAAGAAGATGATGATTTTCTAGGGAAAGTACTGTTTCCCTTGCTTCCATGAATCGCACGCCACTGCTACGTAGCATAAGTGATCGCAAAATGTGTAACAATAATAATTTTAAACACCAAAAAAATAATCTAAAAATCAGGGTTAATCATGGGCAAGACCAAAGGTGAAAAATCTACTGCGCGTGCCGACTCGACTGTATCACTCGCGCCCAGAAAAGTTTATGCCTCTGTCTCCAATACACTGCGATAAATTTTTTTGTTGGAAGTTTGCTTCTTGCCTTAAGGATCCACGCGTAATATTTTTTTTGTTTAATGAAAATGGCGCATACGTTACTATAGAATGGCTGATTACCGACCTAACTTACGGACATCTCTTATATGGTGGTGTTTGGGTTTGAGTGTAACAATGTCTGGTTTAAAGAATAACATATTAAATTCCGGATAAATCCCATGTTCTATAGCCCAGCCAAAACAATAACAGCATCTATATACTCTGGAAAACAGGGCGTGAAGAAATAATATTTCATAAAATCCTTTGATAAAGCGGCAATAAAACCAATGCGGTGGTTCGGTGGCTAACACGTAAGCTCGTAAGTTCGTCATGCGTGAGCCATTTGTCGAACATAGAGGGGCCATTTCTCGCACTCTCGAGAAAAATATTGATAGAGCCGGGTTGGCTGATTGTTCGATTGCCGCGGACGAAATGCACTATTATAACTTTAAATAAAATCTTACAGTGGGGTTTACTAAAAGAGTTTAGCCTATTTTAGACAGGTCCTAAGTTTAAGTGAAATTGTTGGTTTGAAGCATTTTATACCAACTTTCTCGAGTTTAGTTTATAAGAATAATCTTAAATTATTTTTTTTTAGTAAAGAATCATCTTAACACTACCTTTTGTTGGATTTAAGAAGAAAATTTCAATTTAAAAGAAGTTTTTTGTAACCCTAGGGAGGATCTAAATAGTAAGCACTCGGTTGTGCATATTAAAATTGACGTTATGGTCGCGATTCTTCAGAAAACGTCAGAAAATCTCGCCCTTATAAAAAATCTGACGATTTTTTAAACACAAGTTTAAACTTAATGCTTTTTTGTCAGGACTATTTGCTAATATTCTTTAAAATTTAGTTGGTTAATACTGTTCTAGTAAATAAACAAAATGTTTTAATTTTTTTAGGCTGTTTTTCTGAAAACCCTGTTTTTTATTTAAAAATATATGTTATTAAGCTTATTTTTTTTGTGTAAACAAACCTTTAAAAGTTTTAACACACAAAATCATAGATAGCCATGGAATATTTCGCTGTCACTGTTCAGAAATGTCACACAAATTCTGTCTTTCCTTTTACAAGGTGAGAATTTTCGACACTCCGCCATAAACTAGTCCTGCAGAATATCTTTAAAATATTAAATTTACAAAATGTTATTAAGAAAATGACGCAGCTTCTCTTGCAACGTTAGGATAAATGAAGGACGCTGTATTTTTATTTTAAATGAGGCGATAAGTAAAAATCGCCACTTTCCAGAATTGTGACGGGTGAGATTTTCTGTCGTTTCTGAAGAATCGCGACCTATGTGTCACTCTTATCAAAACTTACCCTTTGTTTATTGATTTTCGTGATTAATACTCACTGTCACAAAACCATTTCGATATGTAATCATAAAATAAAGATAAGTATAACTTTGTATTTACTTAAAAGGGGTTTTTATCTATCGACACACACAACACAACCCATCGCAATCGCAAACCACAAATAAAAATATTTCATCAAAGGAGTTAATGTAAACAAATGCGGCTAAAAACAGACCTGAATCCAACGATCATTCACTGATGCTTTCACAAAACAGTCATGTCGGCTTAACAAACTGGTCGGTACCCGGTTCTCTGGTAGAACATGATGATTAAGCTCTTAAATAAACTCAATGTTTTAATTTCATAGAATCGTAGGATGAAGCAGTTGAGTTTCAGTTTGTAACTAGGTTTGTATTTTTTTCATTGGATATAGTTTTCGTGCATAATCAGTGACCTTCACTTATGTTTATTTTGCCTCGTAGTGCCCTCATCAATATATTTTTTGTGCTGAAAACGGGCTCAAAATATGGCATTTTTCTGGACAAAATTGAAGGTTTTTCATTGATTAATGAGCAACTTAAGATATTGAATAAGATAAATTAATTCTTTTAAAAACGGTTACTTAGGGAAATTATAAACAAACTTATTACCAATTGCCACCAAACAATCCTTTCTAAGGGGCTATAAATTTAAACCACCCCTCAAAGGTGGTCTAAAAAATCACCAACTTTATAACCTCAAGCACAAATAATGAAGCTATTATGGTCGCAATTCTTCAGAAACGACAGAAAATCTCACCCATCACAATTCTGGAAAGCAACGATTTTTACTTATCATATAAATTTAAAATAAAAACACAGCCTTCTTCAGATTTATCCTAACGTTAGAAGAAAAACTGCTTCATTTTTTAAATAATATTTTGTAAATTTAATATTTTAAAGATATTCTGCACGACTAGGTTATGGCGGAGCTAAATTGTTACTACGCGTACCAATAAACTGCAAAGAGTGTCGAAAATTCTCAGCATGTAAAATGAAAGACAGAATTTGTGTGACTTTTCTGAACAGTGACAGCGACATATTTCATGGCTATCTATGATTTTGTGTGTTAAAACTTTTAAAGGTTTGTTTACACAAAAAAATAAGCTTAATAACATATATTTTTAAGTAAAAAACAGGGGTTTTCAGAAAAATAGCCTACAAAAATTAAAACTGACATATTGTTTATTTACTAGAACAGTATAAAGAAACTAAATTTTAAGGAATATTAGCTAATAGTCCTGACAAAAAAGCATTAAGTGTAAACTTGTATTTAAAAATCGTCAGTTTAAACACGTAAGGGCGAGATTTTTTGACGGTTTTTGAAGAATCGTGACCTATGTGCTAAATTTTTAGCGTATTCACCATTTGTCATTTTGAAAACTGGCAACAAAAATTAATTTTAGGGCGTTTTCCTCTAAAATATGGTATATTTAAAAAAAAAAACAAGTTTTTGAGTGGTATTTTGCAATAATAATACAGAATAACCAATAACTTTGTGTCTTTTCTATATGGGTAACTGTTTTTTGAAAATTGGTTTTAAATTTTAGTACCCACCACAAGTGGGGGGTACTATTTTAGATCTTAGTAAATCCCACTGTTTATGTTTTTCGTGGATTCATAATGCTGAAACTCCTTTTTCGCCACTAAGTTAAGGATTTTTTTTTAAACATATGTAAAAAACTACTGCTTAAATTCCTAAAATAATTTTTTGATCGTTTGTCAGTGGTTTTTAAATAACAATACACGCTCGCAATCATAACTAGAATCTAAGTACTTATTTGACGTTTCGGCAGAAACTCTACTGCCGTTATCAAAGAAATTATTATTTCCAAACTTTTTTACATTTTCTATAAACATCTGTCTGTTGTCATACAAATTTGTTTCGTGCATCGATAGTAGCCAACAAGGTATTATTGGGTGAGTATAATAAAATTTATATAATCAAATTTAAAATAAAAAAATATTATAAAAATACAAAGAAAAATAAATGTGTTGCCATGGTGATCTGTCAAAAAACTCGTTTTGATTGATTAAAAAGTACTGATTGATTAAAAAGTACTGGTGTGGAATTTTACGCATAATTCTTATCACTTATCAGAAACTTGACGGAAGTCGAAAGAATTATTAGAGGTAATATCCGAAGTGCACAGCAAATTTGCATCAATTTGCTATACAACTTCCGTATCGCTGAAAAGAATACTCTACCTGACAGTAATAGGCCAAATAAGTCTTAAAATGGGCTTTTTATGGACAGCGATCATTAGCACTAGTGTAAATTATCGCTGTAATTCGTTTCCTATTGGTCCAAATCTGCCAACTGCATCGATTTTATTGCTCAGTATGTTGTGAGGAAAATAAATAGTCAACAAAATTTCTACTTAGCTGTGATTTGTCCATTTTTTCGGTATATTTAAAAAAATTAAGTTAATAAAATTAGGAAAAAAATTATAGTTAGTGTTGATTAATAACGCTGAATGAAAAGTTCTATCAATATAAATGCCCTTTATGTGGATCTAGACAACAGTTATGACAAGCATATCCGCGAGGCCAAACGAAATTAATTACATTTTAATTCGTTAATTGTTAAGTGAAAACGGTTCGGTCGACTAATAAAATTTAAATTTTTCGATTGAGTTTCCAATACAATGTCGACAATAATAGAACAATTTTTAATAAGGTATGAATGGAACAATGCATGTACCTGCTAAAAATGTACCAAGGGAGGTGCCGATCCTGGGTGTTGTAAAATCGTACTGATCAATTGAGAGAAGTTCCCAAACAATAAACGCCCTCCAAAAAGGATTTTCGATTTACTATTGGTCTTGGTTCCAGTTGAACCAGAACCGGAACCGTTCTTGATACTACTTTACTTTTGATGTAAAAACAATGACAGTTCTGTTGTAACCCGGTTATAAAATGTTATAACCAGCCTGTGCAGTGGATTCGGCACTTTGGTTGTAAGTATAACCCCTAAAATAGGAGGGGATCGGGAATGCTCCATCCGCCGGACGTGTGGCAGAGGAGACATCCCGGCACCTCGTTGACCGAAAGACAGGTCGCGGATTAGGGGACAAACTCAGGGGTAAGGCAAAAAGGGACCACTAAGGCCTACTTGCCAGGCCGTAAGCCACCCCCCGTCTACTACTATTACTAACCCCTAAAATTGTGCAAAATTATAGGTATTCTTTTTTTGAGTAAAATTAAAGGTATCTTTGCAAGATTATAAATGACATCATTTTTTTAGAATAATACAGAAAGCCCCAACCGTAAACCTTGCCTCGCCGTGGTACTGAATCAAACAAGAGCTGCACACCTATTCTATAGTCATATTTTTGTTTAATGTTTTTTGATTGGTTCGCAACTCCTTTAGCTTTATTTAGCATGGGTTTCCATGTTCCAAGTTCTTTTAGATGGAAAAGGAGAGTATTTGGGAAAGAATTTCTATGAAAATGCCAATAACTGACTTGTACCTGTCAAGGGTGACAAACGTAGTTAAGTAGGTAGAAACAATGCCGCAAAACCTAACCGTGATTTTTACCTTGCTACCCATAAATCAAACAAGTTGCGCAGCCAAAAATTTTATCTCAAATTTTGCGGATGTGGACATAAGGACGTGATGTTAGTAGTAGAGAAGGGGCGGCGCGAAGCCTGGAAAGTAGGCCTCCCTGGGGGCCTTACCCCGAGCCTGCCCCTAATCCGCCGCCTGCACCAATGGTCTGGCAGTCTGCTCTTCTGGTTTTAATGTTCTTTTTTCAAAGTTCAGTATCTTATCCCATTTGAGCGTGTGCAGGTCCTCCTCATCCAGGGTCGCTATAACATGTCGAGATGTCTCTTCTGCCCGCCCGCAGGCTCTGCAGGTCGAGTCATTTTCCACCGCGATCCGGGTCATGTGCTTCCTTAGTCGGTTGTAACCTGTTATGATTTCTATCAGCAGATCAGCGTCCCTTCGTGATCTCCCCAGAAGCCTTTTTTGTCTGGCTACATCCGGGCCCTTCACGAAGTCCCTGGTCTGTCTGCATCCTGTTCCTCCTCTCCAAGCGGTCGCCATGGTATCGTTGCCCCATTTATTGAGTCGACTTTGCAATTGCCTCTTGGTTGTTCCTAGGAGTGGTTCCGGACCTACATATGTCCCGGTACCCACATAAGTGTCACTTGTTTGCCCTCTGATTTTAATGCATCCGCACATTCCTGCACCAGGGTGTTGTTGACCTTGGGCGCCCTTAGTGCCTTTAGGGCCGATTGGCTGTCGGAGCATATATAAACATGCTCCTCCATACCGTTCTTTATTTCCTCCATGGTTGCAGCCATTATTATGGCATACACGTCGTGATGTTACTATTAATTCCAAATTCCCCAGAAAATTCATATTTCGCGGTTTTTCCAATTAAAGAAAAACAAAGTAGTAGTAGTAGTAAACAAGTAGGCCCTAGTAGTCCCTTTTTGCGTTACTTCTGAGGCTGTCCCCTAATCCACCACCTGCTCCGCCTGTACGGCGGCTGGCTCTCCGAGTCTCCTTGTCCTCTTCACAAAGTCCAGTAGATGAATCCATTTGAGCGTCTACAGGACCTCAGTATCCAGGCTGGGGTGTCCGAGTATCTGGTGCCGCATCCATAAGCATGCAACGAGGTGCCTGGATGTCTCCTCTGCCCTTCCACACGCCCGGCACATGGAGTCATTCCATAACTGAAAAGAATCTAAAAACAAAAGATCAAAAGATCTTGGGTGGAAATAAGGAAAATTCAAACCTGGATGAGCATCCCACAAGGAACGCACAAAGGACCAACGCGAAAAGAGCCTCGGACAACCAGCGTAGGCCGTCAGTGGTTCCACTGGTCACCCTCACCATACATCATTAAACACCATCATACACTTTGATTTCCAACTTTGAATCATTCACAAATAGGCTTCGTTCCGCACTGGCACTTATCCAAGTTACCTGATAAAGATTCGTTCGGGCGTGTTAATATTTCCAATAGAATTATGCTCTTAAGGCAATTAAAAACAAAAAAAGGAAGTTAAAAAACCTCCAAATCAGTTACATCAACCGAAAAGAATCTATAAATAAAAGAGTAAAAGATCTTGGGTGGAAATAACGAAAATTCAAACTGAATGAGCATCCTACAAAGAACGTTATTTCCACCCAAAATCTTTTGATCTTTTGTTGTTAGTCTGATGCTTATTGAGCGGGTTAGTATTCCTATCAGAAGTCCAATGTCTTTTCGTGTCGTACCCAGGAGCCACTTTAGACGGGCTGCGCCTGGTCGGTTTACGAATTCCTTGTTCTGTTTGGATCCTGCTTCTCTCTTCCAGAAGGCTGCAAGTGCATCATTAGCTCATTTGTTGTCGACTTTGCACCTGCATCCTTGTTATACCTAACAGTTCTTCCGGCCAGATGTACTAGGTGCCGGCCCCGGGCGAGTTCATCCGCCTTTTCGTTATCCGGCACCCCCGTATGTCCTGACACCCACATCATTGTAACTTCTTTGCCTTGACTCAGATCTTCGAGTGCTTCCATACACTTTTCCACAAGAGTATTCGTAATTTTTGGCGCACGAAGTGCCTTTAAGGCTGCTTGGCTGTTGGAGCATATGTATACATGCTCTTCCGTGACATACTTAACCTCCTCCAGGGTTACTGTTATGATTATGGTGTAGACCTCCACCTGTAGCTTCCTCTCCAAGCGGGTAGCCCTCTGATAGTTTGGAGCCATCAGTGTGGCATATTACTGTGTTCCTTTAGAACTGTCGGTGTGGGTTTTCACTCTTCCAGAATGCCTTATCGTGAATTTCGACCTTGAAAACAGGTAGATACCTCTTGTTGACGAAAAATAAAAAAAATATGTTAAGTATATAACTTTTATTTAACCAGGAAAAGAACATAGAAAGGAATTACCCAGAAAATAAAAATTACAAAATAAGTTCATATGAGAATATATACCTTGTGCATATTAATAACTGGAAATATTTTTCTGGATTAATAAGTGGAAATCTTTGAAAATCGCATGACATGTGTCAAAAATTTCCACGGAAATCGCATCTTGTATCTTTATATTAGATTTTATAATGTTTTAAATAAACTTTTTCACTCGGTATATTCTCTATCATAATATAACGCGTGTCAGATTTCCTTCTCGGAAATTTTTAAAAATTTCGTTTATAGCATTTTTTTTAACAAAAGCTTTCGGCATGATGCCAAAAAAAATTCCTCACCCTACGGGTTCGGGATTTTTTCAGATCGTATGCACTTAAGCTTTTGTTTGAAAATTGGCTTTAAACAAAATTTACAAAAATGAAAATGCACTGGATATATTACTACTAAGTTTTCCATCGATACATCAATTCCCTACTAAAATATAACCTGCACCTCAAACCCTTTGATCCTGCAATCGAATACCCGCTTCGCCTGCGGTTTTTGGCTTTAAATTAAAAAGCGCACCGAGGAGGGGGGGGTTGGGTCCCCCTCCGAGAAGCATTGTTACGGTTATCACAATTAAATAACAGCAGAAATAATATATATAAGGAATAAAATACAAGAGGACTTTAGTCTTTAACAAAAATCTTTAAAAAATCATAAATTGCAAAGTTTTTCGCCCGTGGCGCCATAACACCTTTCATTTTTACGATTTCATGTCAAAATGGTCTTTTTAACGTAATTTTATCAAAACATTTTGCCGGCGATTTGGTGTCAAAAATAACATTTTAAGTGTCATTTTCGCAAAAATTAAAAACAAACTAACGGTAAATAAATCAATATTTGCGATTTTAGTTTAATTTTATGTAAGCATGGTTTTGACATTAAATTTTGGGTAAATAAAGAATTTTAAGTTTGTTTAACACCCTCCCCCCCCCACATATGAGCCCAGGGCCGCGGTTGTAAGCACCTGTGTCAATTATGTCACATTTTTACTTCAAATTAAGTTTTTTTTATTATTTATCCTTAACTTGTGTGCGCCACTGCGTGAATTGATTTTGATGAAATAAAACCGATGTTCGCCCAGGAATCGAAGGAATCCAGTTGGTGAAACTCACATTTAAATCGGTTTAGTAGTTTTTGCCTGATGCTGCAAAAAACAAACAAACAAAAATTCCAAAAATTGGATTTTTGGTATTTATATTGTTTGGTTAGAAGCATGCACCAAAAACTTATTCAATGTACTAAATGATCTATTCAGAGATTTAGGTATAGATTGTGTCATCTAGAACCAAATTCAGTACTCTGTTAATATGTTTATATAGAGATAAAATATTATAATTCGGACCGGAGATCGGTCGAATAACGATGGCCAGTGCCGTTTTAATTGAACAATAGTCATTAACAATTCGAAAATTTAATAGAATTAACACATATACGTAACCCACGCATGCAATGAATTTTTTGAAAATACACGGTAAAAAGCAATTTTTGACCTGTGGAACGCATATGAATGCGTACAAGGATTATAGTTGTAATATTCTTCACCAATCACATTCACCCAAAAACCGTGCGAGGAGCTTCATTTCGAGAAACGTATAAGTATTAATAACTATTTTATATTCATTTATTAAATTTATTTTTTATAATTTTGTATTTTTTTCAAACGATCGATAAAGAGCCACTTTTCGTACGATTTCTTCTACGGAAAATTCTACATTATAAGTCATGTTCATGTTGTTTAATTTTCCGGTGCTTTGATCCTTTTCCGGTACAATTTTTTAGCTTTTGTTTGTTTTTGGCAGTTTTGTTTATTATTATTATATAGCATTTATTGATAATTTATCTTATAATATTTACAATTATCGTACCTTAACAATAAATACAATGGTTTCCCACAAGAGCATTTTCGTGCGTGGAGAAAGAAAAATATTAGAGACATAAAGCTATTTGTAACTCATCGCGGTATACGTATCCGCATCTAGCGAGAACCAAGCACATTAATTGGTCAGAAACTTGTACCACGTTCGAAAAGAGCAGATGCTAATCTAAGGTGTTCTTGAACGCGATAGGTGTCACGTATCGTTACGCCACACGTATCGTATCTCAGCACCTATTGCGTTCAGAAACACCTTAAATTAGCATATATCTGCTCTTTTCGAACGTGCTACAAGTTTCTGATGAATCAATGTGCTTGGTTTTCGCTAGATGCGGATACGTATACCGCGATGAGTTACAAACAGCTTTATGTCTCTAATGTCTTAAATTTAAAAAAAAAACCTACAATTAGTAAATTTTTTAGCAGTCTCCTTTTACCCAATAAAAAATTGGGAAATCTTAGAAACCCTTTAAGAGTAGAACTCGCGCGTAGGGTCAAATAAGTTTACCCGATCATTCATTTAGGAAAATAAATAAATATACCAGCATCATTTGTTTTCTAAATAAATAAGTAATACATAAAAAGTTAGTTATCTAAGAATAGAAATTTATACAGTTGGGAAGGATAATACTTTTGAAAACAGGTAGAAAAGTTTTTTTTATAAGAACTAAAAATTTAAGTCTGGTTTAATTAATAATTTTAATAAAAAATAAAATTTGAAACTAATTATTTTTAAAATCTGTTATGCTGTGAACCTTATCTAGAGATATCTGAGTCTTAAGAAATACTTTTAATTTGTGTTTAAAAGCTAATTTGGATGGAGTATGAAGAAATGTTCCAATTTTTGCATAAACTTTGGGGGCTATTAACTGAAAGCACCTTTGACCAATGGTTTTTGAGACTTTAGATATAGCAACGGCCTGGTTGGTCCGATTTCTGGTAGCGTAGGGTGGATAACATTTGACACTTCTAAAAAAGCACTTTTAAATATCTTTCAAAAGTTTTGATCTATAAAATGAGTTGAATCCGGAGGAAATAATAGAAGCTGTTTCAAGAGTGACTTTCTATTTGCTGCTTGAAAAATCTAAAGAGCGCTACCAGTGGAACTGTGATGCGTTTATAAACTGGTGCATAAAAAACATTAAAAAAATTAATGAAGATGTATTGGTGACATATTTTTCTAAAAAATCGAACACACATTTTTAATGATCAAAGTAAGTATTCTATAAATATAGGGAAATGAAGGACAAACCTAGAAATCTGCCTTTCATGAGTTGTTTTATCATTATTGATAAGTTGACCATGGTCGGCAATAACTGGTCGTCAGTCGTCACTGAATTAGCTGTGTAAAGCTAATAGGCACTACATTATAATTTATCTAATCTTTTTTACAATTTTGCACAAGTTAAAAGTAAAAAAATAATTTTCAACCACAAAAGTTTACTGGTTTCTCTTTAGTTTTGATCTTAAAAACTACTGGCCTTAGCGGCAATGGCTATCTAGCCAACAAGAAGCAGAAGGCTAACTTCTCATTGGGGGCTGTTCATAAATTACGTATCGCGGCTAGGTACTAAAATGTTTTTTTTTATACCTTCATTAAAAACATGATTTTAGTAACTGTCTGCAGATAACTAAACCATTTTTTTTTTTTGATCACGGGTCCAAAAAAGATTTCTGTCCGTTTTTTATCCAAAATTGAAGAGAAATAGCGGAAAATAGTAATATTGAAAAAATCTAATTATTCTTGCCCAAAAATTAAGCTATTTCCGCCAGTTTTCACCAAGTATTTACGAAAAAATCATTTAAAAACATAGTCAAAATATTAAACTGTTAAAGATTAAAATGTCGCGACAATGAACGTCACCGGTTAAAAATTCACATCGCTAAGGAAAACATTGTTATTTCATTTACCAGCCGCTTTGACTTATAGTATAAAGATGGTATGTTGAGAGAAGTGATTTTCGTTCGAGATTTTCAAAAGTATTTTCCTGTTTTTCTTGCGTTTGCGTCGACCTGTACAGACCAATTTTTCGGTCTAGTGAAGTAAATACCTATTTTTTTTCTTAACCAGGGAGCATTCACTTCACAGAAGTGTACATTTGTGCGCTCTAAATATCCACTATATATAATTATTCTTTAAAAAATATGCTTTCACCAATATTCATTTAATAAATTTAAGGGCTTACTTACTAAAATAACTATGCTATCTTTTTAGGTAAAGCAGCACGCTATTTTTTAATTTAATGTCTACTTTCACTTAACAAGATATTGGTTATGTGTTAATGTGTAGAGAGCGTTTTTATTTAACTAGAGATATACTGAGATTAAATTAATAAAATCTTAATCGGGAAATAATTAAGGCTATAGTTTCTCCCCAGATTTTAAGTAAAAAAAAAGTACATCTGGCAACACCTTGTTCTTTAATTTTTTAATCTTTTGCCAGAGTGCACAGGGAAAACTAAACATGAGAATTAGCTGAAATTTTACAGGGGTGATCATTTTAAATGCTTAAAAAAATATCTGAAGGATTTTTCAAAATTCTCAATTATTTTTTTTTCAAAATAAAAGCTCTGGTGCTGTCATCTATCCCAAAAGCCTCAAAATAACTGCGGTTTAGAACAAACCCGATTTACAAAAAAAAATAAAGAAATACTCACAATTTCCTCTAGATTACATGTTGCCTTTTTATATTCCCTTGCTTTAGCGAAAATAAAAACTAAGTTTAATTTTTTCTAAAAGCCTGTGCACTCCGGAAAAGAAAACCGATCAATCAATTACACTTCATTGAATTTGGGAGACACACGCAGTTCAAGTGTTGGCCGATAGACCGCAGAATTTATACGATTCCATGGTAACTGCAGGTGTTTTGTCAACAATTTTTAAATCGGGCCGGAGTGGGACAGAAGAGTATTTTTACGTTTTCTGACAGAAAACCATTCGAGGTTATGTTTATCTTTCAAAAATGTGTTTTCAAAAACATTGTTCTAAAACAAATATGGAACCACTCCGCGTGTGCAGTCGCCCGCCGAAAAAGGCCTAGCGCTGCGCGGGCATTACCCCGAGTCTATCAAAGAACCAAAAGAACTTTACTGGCTCGTTGGGATTACTAGGAATTCGCTTAGAAACATTCGGCTCCCATAACCCCACATAATTTTGTTTTTATTTTGATTCAACCATTTTTTTTTTTAATTTAAATTATTTCGGCATAGTTATGTGCAATTGTACTAGTGAAATCTTAGAGTTCAAAGGACAGATTTTAGAACCTCAGTTTCAAAAACACACGGATACTTGAGTACTAACAAAACAGGTCAGTAAAGCTCCATTTAAAGGTTGGAAAGACTATTGCTAGTCGTTGGCGCTCCTGCTTAAAATAGTATATGATTATTTCGTCTAGCGCCATTAGCCGATTTAAATAAATCTGCATGCTTTTAAGTTAACCTGTTGTCGGTATCAGCTAGCGGGAGTGTTTCCGATTCAATTATAAATGCACCTGTAAATGCAACCTTAAACAGTACACCCAGTTACTTTGGTACGTAGTTGAGTAGCGTTTTTTTAGCAGGTAATTCTGCAATAAATGGTTTTCTTTTTTTCAGCGGCGCAAAACGCGAAAAGTCAAAATAGGTAACCTAACCCCAAATTTTTGACCCGATGCTAAAAAATCTCTGGTGCCCCACTGTGGATAAACATAAATAAAGTCTCCGCGCTGCCATGGAAAACAAATTCAATGACTTAAAATTTTGCAAAAAAATCAGGTCGACATAGTTAAATTGATTTCCCGTACAGTGTTGCTAAAAACGATTCCCCAGATTGTAACTACGACCTTAAGGAATCGCATCAAGTCATATTAAATCTTATAAGAATAAACTTTAACTAAATATAATCAAAGTTAGTTTAGAAAAATGTGTACTTGATTGGATATGGTTAAGTATTTATTCAGGACGTTTATCATTGTATCGGTTTAAATTTTTAGTACTTTAAACTTTTTCGGCCCCACTCGCGCGCTCTATGTGCGAGGCATCACAATATAATCAAATACCTGAGTAATATTTTTCTCAACATGACTCAATGCAAATTATCTACTTATAGGAGTTCAATTTTGTCTCCTTATTTTTTAAACAATTTACCTTTTAGATAAATTTAAGAATGCTATCTGGCTAAAATCTCAAAAATATTTTGGTCCTCATTGCGTTTGCCATAACACTAGTATTCCCGAATTTGGAGGGTTAAATTTTTGTGTGACAGTATTTAATATTTTTTGAGTCTACCGCTTCATTAAACTAATTGTTTCTCAACAATAATTAAATATAATATATTTTAAAAAAGTATTAATTTCATATGCAAAACAAGAAAATGGTAATTTTTTAAATAAGTAGTTTATTTTTTAATTTATTTAATTATTTATATTCACAAACTTTATTCTACCCACATTTGTCTTGTGGTGTTAAATGCTTTATTTGTGGTTTGAAATTAACTCTGTGTTTTGGACTTTCATTGTCTATAATTTATTTATACACAGTGTATAAATAAAATATAGACACTGACAGTGGGATTTACTAAGATCTAAAATAGTATCCCCCACAGGGGGGTACTAAATTTTAAAACCCATTTTCAAAAAACACTTACCCATACAGAAAAGATACAAAGTTAATGATTATTTTGTATTGTTATTGCAAAATACCACAGAAAAACTGCTTTTTTTTTCAAAATATTCCATATTTTAGGAGAAAATGCCCTAAAACTATTTTTTTTTGACAGGTTTCAAAATAGCAAATTGTGAATACGACAAAAATTTGGCACATAATAGCTTCATCATCTGTGTTTGAGGTTATAAAGTTGATGATTTTTTAGACCACTTCTGGGGGGGGTTTTAATTTATAGCCCTCAGAAAGGATTGTTTTGTGGTAATTGGTAATAAGTTTCTTTATAATTTCCCTAAGCAGCTGTTTTTACAAGAATTAATTCACCTTATTTAATATCCCAAGTTGTTCATTAATCAATAAAACACCTCCAAGTTTGTCCAGAAAAACGCCATATTTTGAACCCGTTTTCAGCACAAAGAATATATTTATGAGGGCACTACGAGGCAAACAAACATAAGTGAAGGTCACTGATTATGCACGAAAACTGTTTCCAATGAAAAAAAAATCCAAAACAACTGTAACTATTTATTTATTTACAAACAGAACTGAAATTAAAAAATTGAGTTTATCTAAAAGCTTAATCATCAAACAAAGCTTTCCACTGAAAGATCACACTCAAAGCTCAAAGGTCTCAACTCTCAACATGTTCTACCAGAGAACCGGGCACCGAACAATTCGTTGAGCCGACATGACTCCTTTGTGAACACATCAGTTGGATTCAGGTCTGTTTTTAGCCGCATTTTTTTCATGACCTACTTTGATGAAATATTTTTATTTGTGGTTTGCGATTGCGATGGGTTTGTGTTTGTAAAGTTTTTTCATACTTGCGATAGATAAAAAACCCCTTTTAAATAAATACAAAGTTAATTTAATTCTTATTTTATGATTACATATGGAAATGGTTTTGTGACAGTGAGTATTAATCGCGACAATCAATAAACAAGGGTAAGTTTTGAGTAACATTTAACGTCAATTTTAATTTGCTCAACAGAGTGTTTACCATTTAGATCCCTCCTAGGATTAAAAAAAAACTTCTTTTAAATAGCAATTTTCTTCTTAAATCCAACAAAAGATTGTGTTAAGATGATTATTCACTATAAACAATAATTAAAATTAATCTTAAAAATCAAACTAGGTCCAAAATTCAAGGAAGTTAGTATAAAATGCTTAAAACCAACAATTTCATTTAAACGTAGGACCTGTCTAAAATAGGCTAAACCCTTTTAGTAAATCCCACTGTGAAAGTCCGGTACACAGAACTGTATTTGTTGTTAGGTTAAAAAATTGAATGTACATTATTTTCTTTGAAAACAAAATGCTTGCTTATTCCAAAATTTTATGACGGTTTGTTTTTTTATGTACTGCAAAGTTTTGATACAACAACTTACCTGCCTTTAAATTTTTTATAAAGCCAAAACATATCGCTCTTTAAAAGCAATGTTCATTTTCTGTTTTCCCCCGATTTTTTGATCTTCTGTTTATTCGGCCAAATTTTCACCGAGGGAAATTTCCAAATGCAAAAAGTAAATGATCCAAACGACAATGACAGATTGTTACTACCGAGTAGAGCAAAGCATAATTTAATATTTAATTCGTTTTTTTCAGAGAATATAGGGAAACAAACAATAATACTTACGCGCAGTTGGATATGGGAACAGCGCCGGCCCCAGGGTGTCGATTCTTGAATCAAGGAGAAGGGAGCACTCCTTTGAAGCTTCCGTGAACTACCTTATCGTTGAATTGTGAAAAAAATGACCAGTGTCTGTTCTTTTTTTTTGAAGCTTTCCAAAATATACACAGCAGCCTCTTCTATATATATCTATCTATACCTTTCTTTTTATATTATTAAACGAATAATAATCCACATCTATTATTTAATTTTTTGCTTTGAAAAAGACTATGAAAACCTTCGAAAAAAATAAAACAATGAAAAAGATGCAAAATCAGGGGAATGCTCTCGCGCTCTTGTCCCGTTTTCTTTTTTTCGCGTTTACGGTTAACCTTGGTCCTAAAATTTCGCAGAAGTATAAGCAAAAGAAGGAGACCTCGATTGTGTAATATCTTTGAATATTGTTGAAATTTACAGATAATTGTTTATGTTTACATGTGTATATAATCAAAAGTTTTTAATTTTTATGAATTTCCGGATAATACTTAAATTGTCACATCAAAAATGCTATGACGTCATCTATTAGCTGACATGAACAGAACAAATGGACGTAGATAGCACATCCTGTGAAGATCCATACCTTGAGAACCGCAACTATTCTGAACCGGCAAAATAGGCTGGTTCCCATTCTCAAGACATCGAACATGACAAGATGTGCTATTAACATTGATTTTTTCTGTTCATGTCAGCTACTACATGACGTCATAGCATTTTTGATATGAAAATGAAAAACTTTTGATTATATACACACGTAAACATAAACAATTACCTGTAAATTTCAACAATATTCAAAGATATTACACAATCGAGGTCTCCTTCTTTTGCTTATCCTTCTGGGAAATTTTAGGACCAAGGTTAACAGTAACCGCGACAAAAAGAAAACAGCATTGGTTATAGCTAGGAGAGCGTGACACTCTGATTTTTTATCTTTTTTATTGTTTTATTTTTTGGAGTGTTTCGTACTTTGTTTGAAAACAAAAAATTAAATAATATGGATATGGATTACTGTTCGTTTAAAAATATGCAAAGAAACGTATATATGCAAGAGGCGGAGGAGGTTATGTATATTGGTGTGGATTGTTGGAATTCAATATCTTCGAATAAAAGTTTATAAAGTTTCTCTGCCTGACAAAAAAATTAGTTCAATTGGAGGCGACAAAATTGGTTTTATATAGGCAATTTAATCCAATTACTTATATAAAGTTTTTAACGTTCATTAGTTTAAGGCCCTCTGCCACCCACATTTTCAGAATTAAAAATTTTTGTAGGCTCAAATTTAAGCACAAAATTGACAAATGACAGAAAAAAATCTGTAAAGAACTTCCCGCGTAAATTGCAAAAAAGTTTTAAAAGTATTTATCAACAGCATTTAAAACGTCTTAAAAACGAAATTTTTGATATAATTTCCCAAAAATTTTCACCTAAGCGCACCTTAAATCGCAAAAATTTTCGCGTGCGGCACAATAACACTATTCTCTTTAATATTTACGTTTAAAATGTAATTTTAAATCATTTTTATGGGCGGCATTTGAAACTGCTTAAAAATGACATTTTTAGTATAATTGATAACTTTCTTAACAGCAATTGTCCCCCCCCCTGAGAAAAATCTTGGCTATGCCAAAACGTTGAACATAACATAGCCCTCTAAAAGTTACCATTCAAAAATCACAAGTTTTGTGCAATTTTCGAATCATCTCGAAAGATGTTGTTTTTAGTTATGTTTTTTTAATTTTCTTGAATTTCTTTTATATGCACATGAGACATTCAGAAAAAAATCGGGGGGGGGGGGAGGAAGAGAGTAAATTTATGTTTTGCATGCCTAGATCGTCAAAACCTTTAAGGTCGCCTTGGTGGGAATGGTATATTACATAACGAGTGAAAAAAGTGACATATTTTACATAAGTGTGAAAGTTTCCGCGCGAGGCGTCAGCCAACTGCAAAAATGTCAGTTTCGTACGAAGGCGTAGAAAGGCCACATTAGTTTAATTTTTCTTAATTTCGAAAATTTTGACTTATTAGACACTTAAAGTAAATATTTCAATGAATCGGTATCGGTATACCTACACTGAACCAAAAAAGGCACCGTTATCTAAAAAAAAATACATTGAGCCAATATATTTTGTATATTGTTATGATTTTTGCTCCGATGTAAAGTTTTATTATTAACATATCCAAGTTTACATAAATTGTATAGCCAAAACGAGATATTAATTTTACTGCTGCAAGACACAGTTTCAAAAAAAAGTTTATTTTATATGACAATATATGTGTTATGAAATCAAGGATTAAGACGCATGTTTTTATAGCTTTTAGTTACACCTAAGAATGAATTTAGTAAAAGACTGTTACGTACATAAATTTCATAACTTTGTTTATGTATTTTGTATGTCCGGTTCATAATTTTCATAAACTTGTCCATATGTTCTTCTATTATCTCCATAACTTGTACATATTATTAATAACAACTCTCTATAAAATGTCAAGAAACATTTTTTATTGATTTCGCAACTTCTGTTTATTAATTTAATTACTGCATATAATAAGATAATTTTTATAACTTTCCTCCGATTTTTCTAACAGTTACGTGTTATTGATGTACAAATATCTATAAAAAATTAATAAACGCCTGTTATTAATACTATATACGATAGTTTTTTCAGTGTAACGTGTCCGAAATAAAGCAAAAATACAGTACATTTTTTACTTGCTCATACCATGAACGATTCCCGCTTTCTGGACGGGTGCGATAACATAACAACTAATTCCGCTCGTTGCGTGCGGAGGGATATACGTAACGTTACGGACCCACGAAACAATTTCAGTCCATAGTTCTGTGATCGCACCCTTCAAAAAAGCAGGCATCGTCCGAAACATCGTATAAACAAGGCAAAATGTAGTGTATTTTAGCTTTATTTCCAACGCGTTAGGTATACCGATACCGATGCGTTGAAATATTTAGTTTAAGTATCTATTATCACGAAATTTGAAAATTACCTGATACTATCTGAAAATTTTCAATTATTTATGATGGTTGCGATCTTAATTCTACTTTTTGCATTGGTGTGCTTTGTTGTTTTTTTAGTTTTTTATATAACGGCATCGAGATGTGTGATGTGGAATGCTCAGAATGTGCGCTGCAGAATTGGATAGACAGAGACAAGGATTTAAAAGTTCTATTCACTATCAAAAGACTTAATAATAGAGACATTTTATACCTATAATTTTAATGACTTTTTACTTTATCGCTAATAACGGAATCCCTTACTAAATAATAAAGTTTGACGTTACCTGCGGGTGAATATCATATCCCTTATAGTTGATTTGGTTGCCGACAGTACAAAAACAAATTGATTTTTGAATGCAATTAATTGTATAGATAAGTGTCAATTTTTGTTTAATCAGTGACAAGTGGTTCCGATATGTTTATCATAAACTCCCTTTTCTTTGTTGTCTTTTTGTAATCTTGATAATAATAAATACCGTATAAAGTCGTCTAGAAACAAGTCAAAGACGGCGTGCAAAAACTAAAAATGGTGCCTTAAAAATAACGTCACGTTAGCTGTCACAAAGAATGCGTTACTAAGCGATAGTCACCTAACGTGCATTTTTCATAAGAGATGCAAAGGATCCCTAATAATATAACGGAATTAAAAAAATTAAAGCAGAAGATGAATGTGATAACTTAAAAATCTTATTCAATAGTATGAATATTTCAGAAAAGTGATAAGTAATGTGCAAATTGTGCTGTTGATAACCAACGTAATGCCTAAATATTTTTTTTTACTCTTATATAGTACCAAAGACTTATCACCTTCATTAGGCGTTTCTCGTAAAAGGAAAGTAAAGGCCATGAACGTGCAAAAAGCGAGCTGTATGGGAGAGAGAATAGAAACAAGTATGAAAGAAAAAGGCATGTTGTGGCTTTTTCTTTTTGCGTGCATGCGAATAGAATGCACAGTGGGCCTATGGGAAAAAATATAAAGTTAGGTTATCATAATTTTCGCCCACCGACGCCGTCATTTTTTAGCATTTGAAATGTCTCTCTCTCTGTCTCTGTGGTTTGCTATGGTCTTGCGTAACGTGACGTCCGACCAGTAATTTTTCGTGTTTTTATATATGCACGTGTACCCCGCTTGCCAGACCGACCGGTCTGATGAGCACCCCCTAGGAAGGCAGTTTTTCTTTTTCTAGAGAAATTTAGACCTAAACCCCTTTGTAGGGGCTAGGGATCTTTTACGTGCTCCACTATTAATATATGGACCACACGTCCTCTTATCGTCTCTAGGAGGAACGGTATGGAATCGTGTTAGCCTGCGTTCTAGCTAACACGGCCTACTCCGCTCCATACGACGTTTTCCTTAATCTCACAAAATTATGCAATTTTGCAAGAAAAGGTCCAAGTAGACTACCACGGTCATTTTAAATGTTAAAATGTAAAATAATTTGTTTTATAACCTTGCGGTGGTAGTGACAATTAAAATGGCAAGACCCTACCTAAAAAATATTTTTCTTTTTATTAAAATATTAATTGCGGAAAATTAATTTCGTTTTTAACGAAGGGTCATTGAAATAAGTAGTTGTTCGACTTTTTGTAAGAAAATTCTGCGACGAGAAATTTGTGGTTTGATAAAGTATAAATTTTTGGTGCCGACCTGTTTTCGGGATCGTCATTTCGACGAAAAGTATGGTGTCATGAGATTTTTTATTCTTTTTTAGGCTCAATATACTATAACGGCACCCCCCCCCCCTTGCACTTTTCGAAAAAAAAGACTTAGCGATATTAACTCTCACAATCATAAGGAAAACATGCCTCTTCGACCGATAACCAGTTCTCGCAATTCTCCGACTTATAATCTAGCTAAATATTTTCTACTTATCAACCAGCCTCTTCAAAGTCACCATCATTCGTCAAAAATTCAAAGCACCTCCTTAAAGACATCAACCTACAACCTGACGACCAGTTTGTTAGTTTTGACGTTGAAAGTTTGTACACGAACGTACCACTGGAGGAATCACTCCAAATAATTAAACAGAAGCTACTCAAGAACAACCACCTCTCTGATAGAACCAATCTCAATCAATTCCATTATGGATTTGTTGAAATGCTGTCTGCACAAATCTTACTTCCAGACAGGTATTTTCGACAGGAAGATGGTCTACCCATGGGATCTCCACTTTCGCCGGTAGTGGCCAACATTTTTATCAGAGACCCAAACTATGGCTAAGATACATGGACGACATATTTATCATCTGGAAAATGGATAGCAATACACTAGAATAATTCTTCAATTATGTCGAGAGCATAAGAAACTGCATCACATTAACTCTGGAAAAAGAAGAAAATTGTCAGCTCCCTTTTCTCGACATTTTAATCACCAAAAGGAATCTAATCATAATCACTTTCGTATATCGCCAACCAACTCATACTAGACAATATCTAAACTTCAAATCAAACCACTCCATATCAACCAACCTGGGAATTGCAAAATCTCTTATAGATCAAGCCATCTACATCTGCAATACAGAAGAAGAAGCTTTAAATAAAGAAAAGGCAAAAATTCGATTCGATCTGCTAAGGAACGATTTTTCCCACTACACGATCAATAAAACTCTTCAGACCACACCAACACAAAGGACGACAGACGTAAATACTGAAAGGAAGGCGACACGTATAATTCCTTGCATCAAAGAAATCTCAGGAAAGTTAAGAAGAATAGGAATCTCTGGATTGTCTTCAAAACGACCACAACAATAAGAAGTCAATTATAAATAAATAAATAAATAAAAACGCCTTTATTTTTGACTGGGCGAAGGTCAGCTAATGCTGTTTGCTTAACCCAGCATGTAAATACAAAATATTAAATCATAAAAGAAAATGTTATATAAAGTTTCACATATCTAAATATCTTATCAAAACGTAAAAAAGTGGCAAAGAAGAAAAAAAAATTAGCGACAAACAAAACGTACAAATACCTACAGTAGACTTATTGACCATGATAATAAAATTTATAAATTAAAAATTATAAAAAAAAATACTTAAGATAAATTTAACGTAAATTAAGATAAATTAAGATAAATCTAAGATAAAAAGTGAGCTTTGTTAAAATTGTGCGGTGGCAACAGTGGTCACAATACGTACTCTTTTGTTGTTGCCAGGAAAATTAAGTTTCACACTGTTTTAAGTTGTGATAATTTAGTTTGGTATAAATGATACACTACTCTACTCTCTACTTTCCAGTTTTGTCGATAAAACACTCTCCGGCGCCACGCAGTCTATGTTGAAGTTGGACTTTGTATCCTGTTACTACCCATACACTGCTATTGTCACAAAAAAGCGGCGTTGCCGAGTTTAACTAAAAGTATTATATTTGGGTCCTACAAGTATGGGTGGAACAACTAAAAAGTGCAACATATGTAGCAGAAATGTCACATAGGGCGTTCTGAAACTGCAATGCGGTACTTGCAAGGCTCATGTCCATTTAGAATGCAGAAAAGTAAGTGAAGTGGACGCCCGACTAATGGTGGCCGAAAAAAAGCTTTGGACATGCTCTACATGTAAGAGTCCTAGAATTTCATCTACACCAACTTTCTCTGGAAGGCGGTCAATACTAATGTCTCAGCCCATTGACCAACGTACCGATGAAATAGCTGAACTGAAAGAAGCTATAAAACTGTTCCAAAGTGAAAACAGGGACATCATTAGATCTTTGGAGTTTTTGGGAGGCAAGTTTGATGAAGAAAAAAAAAAGGTCCAAGGTCTTAGAGGAGATGATTGGCCAAGTTAGCAAAGAAAACAAAATACTGAGAAATGAAATAAACAAGTTGAAATTTTTAACAAACAATGAAGAAACTAAAAAAATCATAAACAACGTTTCTATAACAGGGCTCATAGCTAAAGAAGGCACTAAAGAACAAGCCCTCCAAAAGCCTGTCACGTTATTTAACTTTCTTTTTTTTGCTTGCTTTTTAGGAAACATTTTTTAGGTTACTAATATCACAGTATTTGTTAAGCAGTTTAACAGAGGTAGAGGAAAATGATCCCTGGCTTATGGCTTTCTGAAATTTTGGTATATTATAAAACGAACTGAAACGAGTGCCTCGAAAGTGAACGGTATTCCTACGCTTGGTCTTTTCAACTAAATACGGCGGATTTTCAGTTTTGAGCAACTTATGTAAGAAGCAATTAACAAAAACTAAACCATATCGCCACAGCACTAAGAACTACATCTACATCTGAGAAACCAGCCGACCCATGGAAGTTTGCCTTACAGAACACAAACGCAAAACTCGACAAGGGCACATAACTGGATTAAAAATCAAAGTTTAAAGAGGAACCAAAATGTATTTTCTCAACAGAACGTCACCATCAAGGATATTTGAAAACCGATACTTTTCGGAGCTAACAGATTTCAACTGCGAAAGGGCGGAGACGATTGCAGATGCATAAGTATTCGAAACGTTGTGAAAAAGTAAAAAAATTAAGACAATGGAAGTTCGAAACTCTGCTCTACCACCTTCAAACAACAATGTCCCAAGAAACTTTTCTGATGCGCCTTTGCCCTTACCGAAGGTGAACCCTGATTTTTAGGTACATTATTTTCTTTCTTTTTCCAAGTTATTATTGTTACTCATTTTGCGACTCTTGGGCAATTATAGTATCTCATAGCTATATGAGTTCACCTTGAAAGGGTTTTCAGTCAGTGGTAGTCAGTGTGTGTTCTACTTAAATAATAGACACTTAAAGTAAATATTTCAACACATCGATATCGGTATACCTCACGCGTTCGAAATAAAGCCAAAATACACTACATTTTTGACTTTTTCATACGATATTTCGAACAATGGTCGCTTTTTTGAAGGACAGAACTGCTGATTGAAATTGTTTCGTACGTTTGTGGGTCCGTAACGTTACGTACATCCCTCCGTACGCATCGAGTGGAATCAGCTGTTCAGTCATCACACCCGTCAAAAAAGCGGGCATTGTTCGAGACATGGCATGAGCAAGTCAAAAATGTAGTGTATTTTCCCTTTGTTTCGAACGCGTTAGGTATACCGATGCGTTGAAATATTTACTTTAGGTGTCTAATGATTTAGAGATTATCTAGTAGGCTAGGAATCCAAAAACATAAGCCAGGATAATAAGCTTTTTCATGTCTGTTTGAAAGTATAAGACAATGATGTGATTCAAATTAACTCTGAGTTTCGGACTTCCATTGTCTATATTTGTTTATATTTTATTTATACTTACATACTTTGGGAAATCACTCAACCGTGAAGTTTAAGAAATTGGCTCCGCCCAAGGAGGGGCTTTGACATTTCAAAACTTGGTTTACTGAAAATACCCTGATTCTGTTCAATAAAGGCAGCTTCAAGGAATTTTTGTTTCTTCTAGTGTGACTCCTTGTGCAAAACCTTTGCTTCTGTCCACTTCATTCGTGATTTCGTTGTTTCACCTCTTTGGATATTCAGATAGTGGTATTTTTGTTTTGCCTATGTATGATTCACCAAACTCACAAGGAACTTGGTAAATGCATTTCTTATTTTGTTTGTTCTCCGGTTTTGTTTTACTAAGAAATGTGTTATTAGATTTAAAAGCTGTTTTAATAATAGAGTTGTTCGCTACTCTTCAAATTTTCTCTGATACTCCTTTAATGTATGGAATTATAAGGAATGCATTTGTCTGGTTTTGGTCTTGTAATCTCTGTCCTGTTTGCTGAAATTTAGAAATAGTGTCTGGTATAAACTTAAGACTGTAACATTCTGCTGCAGATCCTTTTTAATGTTTCTTATTTCGATTATCAAGTCATGAGAATTGTTACAAATTTGAACGTTTCTGTTATACAAAGTTCTTATTATGCCTCGTTTGGTTGTAGCAGAATGATTTGAAACGCAAAAAATTTGACACCCGCCCTTGCCGAACTAAAACGAGAGAGTGTTGTTTTGGTTACTGTGCGTCGAAAAACGAGCGAGTTTTTCCAACAATAATAAAAGAATTCGCAGCGATATTATTACGCAGCTTTAGAAAATATCGTAAATTTAAAAAGGAGTACGTGCGTGGAACGTTGAATAAAAAGCGATGTTTCATAAAAGAAACACGTTGTGATAAATTAGCAATTTGACTGGGGAAATATGTCTGCTTTAAAACGAGGCGACATCAATCATTTCGCGAAATGAATTGTTTTTTCATCACACAAAAAAACCTTGCACGAATCAGGATAAACAATATGTTTTATTACAAAAACTTACCATAATTTTCTACGTAAAATTTAAAGTCGGAAATAGAATTGCATTTGTTTGAAAGGTATCAGCAAAGAATGAGGGAAATCATGCATTAGTACTCGAAGCGCATTTTGCCAAAAAATCACATTAAAGCTCATAAAAACACACCTGATTCTTCTCACTTTTTATAAGGTTTGTAAGCTTTTGTCAGATAAAATTTTAGGTTTATTAAAATTTATAATAATTTATGAATTGTTTATTTGATTTTTTGGTAAGATTTTATGTGGTTTTATGTATCCGTTTTTTATATGCTTCTATAATATGAAAGACTTTTAATAGTTATTTACCTAATAAGTGCGGAAAGTGATACTTTACCGCACGCCATGGCAGTTGACCGAACGAAACGAAGCGAGTTCGGTCAAGCCGGCAAGGGCGGTAAATAGTTATTTACTTAACAAGTGCGGAAAGTTAGTTTTCCGCACGCACCGGGCAAGCCGTAAGTACGGAAAATTCTTTCCGCACGCGTTATGTACAACATTTTTCCTACGAGTGTGCGGAATATCAAAATATTTTGTCATTATTTTAGTTAAACCTAGCAGACTAAAAATGAAAAAAATAGTCAAAACCACGAATTTTATGTTTTATTCAGAACTAAACTTTCAAGCTTAAAAAATGAATTTTTATGGTAATTATTAATCACTGTAACATTGAAAGTACCACCGCTCATGTTGCTTAATGCCATCGTCGACTTTAAGTCTTCCTGATTCATCACTGAACAACAGCGTGTTCAACAGCGTGCGAGAAAATTTTTTTTTGCTCAACAGCGTGCGTGAGGAAATTTTTTTCATGCACGGCGAAAAGTGGCACTTTCCGTACGGAAATGAGTGCGAGAAAAGCGTTTTTTTGCACGCTCGTAGGAAAAACACTACGCATGTGTTAAGTACACGATTTTACCTACAAGCCTCAAAAATACCCAAAACAGAAATATAAATATCTGTATTTTAATTTTCTAAAATAAACGTAGTAACGGTAAAGTGCCATAACGTTCACTTTACCATACTGAGTGTATTTCCAAATTTTTCATAGGTTTATGAAAGCACCGTTTTGTAATAGATTTAATAATCAAACCGACTCATTAAACTTTAAAGGCTATGATGATACCATTGTTTTTTAAAATCTATTATAAGTTTCTATAAGACTTTTGGGAGATTTTATGATCAGCCAGACTAACAAAATTTTAAAAATTTCTATGTTTCATTTTTTATTAATAGTTTGCTATGGGTTGGTAAAAACACAAGTTCTTATAAGTCTTCCTATAGATTTTATAGTCAGACAAACTAACAAAATTTTATGTGCTTCTATATGTCCATCTTAATCCAGGGTCTTCCAAGGCATTTATAATCTAACAGGCTCATAATATTTTATATGTTTTTATAATAAATTTATTAATCCTTTATAATCTTACTTGCTCTAACTTAGCCACATCATATGTAGTAAATACTTCTACAAAAAAAAATATTTATAAAGAATGCCTTACAAAATCTCAGAGAAATTTATCAAAGGAATACGTCTACAAAAAATATTTTTTGGTTCATGAAATCTTATAAAATATTATAAACAAAGCCTCAAAAAATCTCATGGAAACTTTATCAATCTATATGTTCTTTAAAAAAGATATTTCGTAAAAAAAAATTCAACCAACTTAAAACTTATAAATTCTTATAAAAAACTATAATCACATCATCTGATGATCAAATAATTTTACGACAAAAAATATGGCTTTTATAAAAAATGGCTCAAACAATCTCACAGAAACTTATCAAAGTTACATACAATACAATAGATTCCAATACAATACATCTTTATTCAATTAAGAAAAAATACAAAAGAATATGGGTATATCTAACCGTGCCGTCCGGACAAAAAACATAAAAAAATAGTATTACATTGTATTACATACGTAAGCTAATAAATTGGTCGAAAAAATAATAAATAGTATAAAGTAAACAAACAAAGGATATGGGGCAGAGAAATTTGCGGTGCTTATAATATTTGTTGTTTCGAGAATAATAAATGAATTAATTGGGTCGCTGAAATGACTTGGTTAAAGAGTAAAGGAATGTGGGGTTAGGTTTGTGTTTCCTGAGACTTGTAAAAAATAGTAAAACATTAAATAATGTTTATGTTAAAGTTTTTTGCCTGTAAGACTTTTGCAAAAGTCAATTTGTGGACCTATATTACAAAAACATACCCTTAAGCAGAAGATTTGCTGTTTTGAAGTCGTTGATATCGATCAACATTCCTGATCCTTCATAGTTTATCTCTACTTGTTTTTTTTCCGTTTCTCAAACCCAACAAAACTTATCAGAAACAAAAACAAAAAAACATAATCTTAAAAAGCTAGAACCAAAAGATGAACCCAAGTCCAGAATGTGGTTATAAGTAGTAAATACCAAAAGCAAATCAGCTGATCCGTAACGTCACAATTTTCACTACTGTGGTTAAAACCGAAATTGCATTGGTAATGAGAATCATTCCAGGCTGAAAAATAGATATAGAATAGAAAATTTTCTTGTATAGTGTGTGAATGCACTGTATATTTTCTTAGTTGGTTAGCGGCACAATAATTTTTATTTGAAAAATTAAATTTCTTTTGTCATCATGTAATGGGATTGTTTTGAAGATGCTATTTTATAAGTATTTGTTCTATTATTCAACTTTGTCAAGATGCCTATTAGTATCATTATTTTGTTATTAATTAATTTAAAAAAAAACAATAATAACTGCTACGTGGTAAAATAAAGTAATGAAGTAAAAGAATATTGTTTCCTAGGTTTAAAACCAGTATTCCAGATTTCTTTAAAGGATTATGTTTCGGACGAATTTTTTCTCTTGACATGCATTTTTTTAAATATTCAATGTTTTCTTAAATTTTTAACCGTTAAGTCTGGTGTAGCTCTTTACTTATGATTTATAACAATATTACATTTATTTACCTAATTATCCGAAAGTTTTATGTGCAAAACAGTTGAACATTCCACATTTTAAAAATTAGGTACCCTTTCGTAAAGTAAAATCTAAAATTTGATTGTCTTTTTTATTTCGTTAGATATTTGCATTGCTATAGAACAATACACTATTTATGTTTGCTTCCGATATATCCAAAGTGTTTAGTATAATAATAAAACGACAAGTTTATATTGAGACACGCTCGCGTGGCGCTCCAGAAACTTGAGAACCAATTTACATTTTTATAGAATTTTCCCATTTTCATACGCCGTACATATTCATCGGTTTGTAAATTTATATCCGGTCGACTTATGACGCCAATAAAGTGGCCCGCTGATTGCTTTAATGGTAAAAGTGCATTGGTGTTACTTTTATTCAGTTCTTTTATTTATCTAGGAATGTGGATCTGAATGTTCAAACATTTGGTAGTATAGTGAGAGTGAACTGTACCCCTTGCAATGATTCTGTTTCGCCACCAGTATTACATGCTTCTTGCATTCCATTTAAGTCAAGCTGAGATAATCATTCTTGTCTATGCAGCTTTGAGATTATCCCTGAACTGGTTGTGGCTTATTTCATTTCAGTAGTTTTTTGTTTATTTAGGAATATGGATCTGAATGCTCAAATATTTTGTAGTATAGTGACAGTGGACTGTACCCCTTGCCATGATTCTATTTCTCCACCCGTACTACAGGCTTCTTGCATTCCATTTCAGTCAAGCTGGGATGATCATTCCTGTCTATGCAGGTTTGAGGTTTTCCCTGAGCTGGTTGTGGCCTATTTTATTTCAGTAGATCTGAATGTTCAAACATTTGGTAGTATATTGACAGTGGTCTGTGCCGTTGCCATGATTCTGTTTCTACTTTCTCCACCTCTACTAAATGTTTTTACCCAGTTTACCCAGACCTGGTTGTAGCCAATTAGTATTCCCTTCAGCAGTCGATTTTTGTCCATTAGAAGGTTTAACATTTCTTTAAAGTGTTTCTAATTTTTCCTGTACTCCATAAAACTTTTAAGGGGCGTCCATTTTTACCCTTCCTAGTGCATAAGATTCATTTAATAAAACATATTACAAATATTTTCGTTAATTTTATTTTTAATTAATCAAAAATTGTTATGACAACCTCTTTGCTGATATTGCACGGTGTCCAATTAACCGTAATAGTCGCTCACATTGGACCATAGGTGGCACTAGGGCCGCGGGCAAGCTTATACGGGGTTTCATAATGGTAAAAGGTTTTTAAGGCCACTGAAATAAGGATGATTGCTCCATAGTCTTTTCCTACGTTCCTTAACGTTCTAGTTTAAAAACGAATTTTGGCAGTGGGACAAAATTTAATTAGAATATCCTTCTTATTAAAAATGAGTGGCTTTGCAAATTGCCAAGTATTGCAATTTTTTTTGAAGAATCCTCAGTAAATATAAATAAAAGTGTTTTCCTTATCTTGTGCCTTATATAGACCGTTTTCGAGACAGTCATGCTCTTTTTGGGCTAGGACTTACATATTAATTAACCTAATTTAAGTAAAAAATAAGGAATTTCTTACATTTTCGTAATCTGCATTGCACCAGTAACCTTTTTTTAACTATTTTATAAACAAAATTTACGAGAAATAATAAGAAAAAACATTATTTTGAACGCAGTCATAAACACCGTATATCTGAGACATGCAACTGCCCCTGCCTAAGGCCCTAGGGCAAGTCAATAAAACCCATATAGATTGTAGATTGCAGAAATTTTGTGCATGCCCCTTCATCTCAGTTCGTGACCAGGAATTTAAGGCTTCTTCCAAAGGACGTTATTTGGATAGTTGGCACACTTCTTGGATGGATGGCAGTACCTCCTCGAGATGCTTAAGCCTCTATAAGAGTTGAGCGGGGCATTCACAGAGTAAGTGTTCTGCGGTCTCTGTTGCGGTTTCGAAAAATCTGCAGTGGTAATCTTCTGCTCTTCCTATTACCTTTAACCGGGCAGTTTGCAATAATCCGACGACTATTCTAATGTCTTTTTTGTTCATGTTTATGCTTTTCTGCTCTTTTTTTTTATGTGTTGATGAACCTTTTTGCCTGTCTTAATCCTGGAGTGTCTCTCCAGTGTTTTCACAATTGGTCAGCACCTTGTTTGGCGAGGGTATCTGCTTCCTCGTTGCCCGCTATGCCTCGGTGTCTGGGTACCCACATCAAGGTTACCTGGCTGTGAGTTGCGAGCGCTCTTAGGGGTTTTTGCATTCCCATACTTTTAAAGCCGCTTGACTGTCTGAGAGTATAAAGATGTGTTCTCTTTTGAAGCTCTGGTTTAGACACTTCTGTACACATATGTTGATTGCAAGCAGTTCAGCTTGGAATATGGTTAAAACCCTTATAACTATGAGATACTATAAAGGCTCAAGTGTAGCAAAATGTGTAACAATAATAACATTGAAAAACAAAGTAAATCGGGGGTTGGCGCTGGCTCTGCATTTTTTCCAGGCTAATTTAATTGGGAGAGTTACTATCGCTACGGCGCGGCGTTTTTTTTTCGGGTAATGCAAGGGCAAGGCCGTTATAGTATCTTATAGTTATATGCTAAAACCTTATCAAAATTTTATAAGGATGCAGTTTATTCTTTTGGGACTAGTTGCACCTAAGCTCGAACGCGGTTTAGTTGTGATTAGTGGCCTTAGGACCAAGCGGACAGACCACAAAGGCTCATTAACTTTTCGTATATCGGCGGCCGCCCTTGCGAGTAATTTTAGGCCCCGATACCGATCGATGGCTTCATCATTTCACGAGAGTTTAAGCTCGGATAATATGCATAAGAGTGCTTGAAAACATGCGACATTTGGTCGAGATGTGTGCAAGTGAAACTTCCTTATCGTAAAATTTATAAAAGATAGTTTTTGGTGGTGCCAGTTTACAGCTGGATAACTTTAACACTATTTGACAGTTCGAAATAGCCTTTTAGTTTAACTTCGACGGACGGTGCCATAATTATTGTTAACGTTTGGGATAATTTTTTATTTTTTGGTTTTAATTTGCAAAATAAAATTTGTTTACTGTAGTTTTCCATTCCAAAACAAAATCAATACCTTGGTATTAAGTTCAAAAAAAAATAAGGGAATTAAATTACCTAAATTTGTTGCTTTTATTTAAATGGGTTTTAAAGCAGGTACCTATATAATTAAAACAAAAGAGAAAAAAAAGAAGACAAAAACGCACCCACTCTTTTGGCTTTAGTCCTTTGTGAATTCCCTGTGGGATCCTCATTAAGTTTTAAATTTTTGTTGTTTTACCCAAGATCTTTGATCTTTTCTTTTTACCTATATAATTATTATTCGTCTGAAACAGAAAAACACGTTTGGGTTTGTCTTTGGTACTCAACGCAGCGCCACCCTGTACGAAATGGAGCGGAATTTAATAGAATCTCCCCAAAATACAAATACAGATGTCTTCGTACGTCGTCACCAATTGTTATGCAAAAGAATCTCACTTATACCCAACTAACTCAGGAACGATGAAATTTGTGAGACTGCCACCCGCATTAAATGTACCCAAAGGAAAATCCTTTGACTAACCTTAGTAAAAAAAGAAGGCGATAAGAGGGATTGTGACTGTGATTAAGACATCTTCTTCTATGCTCCAGCGCGTGATTTGGCCTGCATTTTAGAGGGTATTCTGGGAATTGTTATTTTTATTTGAAGTCACCGGAGCCTAGTAAGCTTATTGTATAATGTATCAAATCTCCCGCGTTTTTACTCCACTTCCTCAAGCAGTCTGATACCCTGCATTAATTTGTGCAGCTTCTTATTGTGTGTCTCCTGTAATTCAAATCCTTAGAGGTACATAAGATCCGAGACCTGTTGCTGTTTCCTTGTCGCATTTTCTGCAAGTTAGATCCTTGTTGTACACATTTATTTTGTTTACGTGGTCCTTCGTTACCATTGCCCTGCGCACTTCAAGATTTAATTTTGGGCCAATAAGCGTTTTTCACAGACCCCCTTCTGTTAACTCTTAGCTTCCACATTAATCTTGCACTATATTTCATAAAATATATACAGAGCGCTTCAGGCTACTGCGAACATAGGCCGGAAGAAGTCCAATTTGCCAGTGTACGTACATGCAGGGACACCGCACACCTATCAGTGGAGCAACCAACACTCAGGCGTTTAGTATTTAGTACGTCTCTAACCACGGTGTCGTGTGGAGCGTAGTCAATGAAACCGGAATTTGGTCAATAAATGCGCAAGTTTTTATAACGTAATTTTCTTGTTTTTTGTCACTGATAAATTGGAGCGGTTTATTGTCAACTGCTCAGATTTATCACTGACAATGTGTTACAATAAAAATAATAAAGAGAAACAAAATAAAAGCAAGTTTTCAAAAAAAAATAATACATTCTAAAAACCAAAAAGATTCTCCCAGTCAAAAAAAAAATAGAGCAAAACCCCTTCTAACGTTTCCAAGCATGTTTGGGGTGATAGTTTGAAAAGCTTCTTCAATTCTAATCCGAAGTTCTTCCAAATTATTAGCCCTTTCATGACCGTAAACTTTATTTTTGATATAACTCCACAGATAGAAGTCATTAGAAGCAAGATCGGGTGATCGAGCTGGCCATAAAATAGTTCCCCGTGTACTTATAACTCGATTAGGAAATACATTAGATATTCCCTGACAAGGCCAACATTTTGCGTGAAAATCATTGCTGAAATATATTAATAAATACATCAGGAACTAAAATGCTGCTGGATTGTTTTCTTAAATGTTACCATAAAATAGAGCAAACCCACCACCCTCAACTGTTTCTCTTCATCTTAATATGACATATAAAAAAAGAAGAATCCAAGAAGAGGTAATTAAGCTTTTCATCCGTACATCAAGGGAAACAGGGGCAGAAAGAAGAGCTATCCGCTAGTTTTATACGCAACAGTTTTCCAAGCAAAAGTGTATGCCAAATTGGCATCCGCATGAGAGGACGAAATCAGAACCGAAGCAGAAAACAAGGTTTACATATGCACGGACAGCCAAGCTGCCATAAAGGTACTTTATAAACCTACAATGCCAAAAGGACTGATTCAGGAGTGCACAGAAGCCCTCCAGAACCTGGTAATGGAAAAAGAGGTTGAACTTATTTGGGTACCAGGATACATGGCAAGCGCAGGTAACGAGATGACAGACGAGCTTGCAAGGAAAGCGTTTGGGTTTTACCAGAGAGCAGACGAAATTTGTCATCAGGGACTGGACCAAGAACATAAGACTAAATTAGGAGTGGCACAACACAGGGAACGCCAGGAAAGCCAAGAAGCTAATCCAGGACTTTAACATATCAAAAAGGAACAAAAAGAGATAGAAGTTCTTATTGGACACTGTGCGCTCCAAGAGTATGTAGCAAGGATGAAGGTAGAGTGGGACTCAACTTGCAGAGAATGCTGGAAGGAGGACAAATCCTCATTCCACTACCTTGCAAAATATTTAGCCTACAAAAGAATCAGGGAGCAAATCTTCAAAGAGGAAGTGTTGGAGCCGGAACACCTTCTGACGTTTTATCTGACCTTTATCTAAAGGACAGGAAGGTTCGTCCGTGGGAGAGTGGAAGTGTGAGGGTAGAGCTCCGGGCGTTGGCGAGAAGGGCTCGCGTAGAGTCTAATCACCGGATCGAGAGCCCTCCCCCCTTTACTACTACTACATTCTTACGTCAGTTCTCGAATGGTTTTCGACTTGATTGAAATTCTGATCGGTTCTCTCATGCAGTGCTGGAAAAGCTCTTTTATGCTATTAACGTCAGTAAACATACTCATGACCCTTTTGAGGTGGATAATGTAAACCTCGTTTATACTTTAATTGATATGAGCTTTAGGCGAAAACGTATAAACAGTTTTGATTATTACATCTAATTGGCTTTGATATCGAATGGTCAGATTGAAGTATTGATAATATGAAATTCTAGCTATTTGGTGGAAGTCCGTAATCGTAGTCATTTCCAAGGGAGACTCGTAATAAAGTCCTTTTATGTAATCAATTTTTTTTAATTTTTTTTATGACATTTTGGGACCAACATAACTAGATTTTAAGTTAAAATTTACATTTAACATTTTTAACTGTGTAGAAAAAGGCCAAATCAAGCTTCGTGTAGTGTAAACGCAGTAATTATGTTAGAAAAGAAAAATGACCGAGCTTTGTGGAATCATTTACTTTCTCTGATGGTAGAACAGAAGAAAACTTGGAAAATTACTAAAAATGTTTTTATTCAGTTCGCTATTTTTATACTCCCTCATTATGCACCACTGTGGTACATTCTAGTTTTATTTTTAAATATATTTTTTTTTTCATTCATTCTTTAACAACATCTTTGACTGTTACAGTTTGGGTTTAAACATTTTAAAAATGGCATTTTAGGTTACAATTTCTTAAAATCTAGGACTGAGATTAGATCCAACCCGATCCAATGCACTTTGTTTAAAAGAGAAGAATCCCTCAAAATAGGTAATAACTAGATCTAATAAAACCTTCACATTGAAGGTACTTTCCACTGAATCTGCAGTTGGGCCGTGGGTTACCACGCATTTTGCATGTATCATCATGACTTTTCATGATTCCTTTTTCAGATTTTTTATGATCATTTCATATCCCATTTTCATTAGTTAGCACGGTACTGATGAGAACCACTACTAGTGCGTGACTATCTGCGGTAATCATTACCTATTTTGAGGAAGTGTTCGCAACTCGATTTTTTTTGTTTTTATTGGGCCTCACAAATCCTTTATACTTTGATTGGTATTGAGTATGTTCTAGTCTACAATTTCGATTTATGTTCCTTAATTATTTATCAAAATAGTTTAGTATGTGTTAGATTGTGTTTGTTGTAATTCTGTAGGTTAGTGTATTTCGCTTAGCCCATTTTTGTGAAAGACAAAAGCGGCAAAAGAATGGAAACAAAAAATAAAAAAGAAAAGAAGAACGATGTAGTTATTTCACGAGTGAAGTGTCTTGATTGGGGTAATTATTACAGTTTGCCTGTTTTCACGCTTTTCGCCTCTACGAAAGAAAATGTCGGAAGTTTTCCTTCATAGTTTTTCCCATTCTTTTCATAATTTTTCTTTTATTTGTTTCTTTCGACATCGTAACAAATTTACTTGGGAAAATGATTATATAAATATAAATTAGCTTTGTAGAATTAGCATACAATTTATTTGAACATTTTTATCGGCTTACTTGATTTAAAAGCAAAACTAAAATCTATGAAAGAAAAGCATCTGATGCATAACACGATGTTTTTGCGGGCAAAAAGGAATTACATGTAAATTAGGCCACTGGTCACTCTGCCTCTTACATGGCCAAACAAGCATTTCTTTTTAATAAATATTATAAATTGCATTAATTTTGGGAAAACATTTTCTTTCTAAGGTAAATAAATCTCTTTATTTCTACTGAAAATACTAGATTTACCTTTTGTCAGTGAAATATTCGTTTAGTCATATCTAGAGACCCTCTATAAATTTGAGTGTTTTTTACCAGAGGTGTTTTGTTGTCTCTTCTAGTTCTAATTTTGAAAGAACAATTTTTTTTGGTTAGTACAATAAGTTACGCGTCAAAAAAAAGTGAGGTAGAAACACGGTATAGATATTAAAAATGTTTATAATAGAGAAAATATAAAAAATCTTATTGATCTATCTGTTGGTTAGTCTTTTTCTTAAAATAACAATAATATATAATAATATGTAAATTAAACTAACCGTAATTACCTCGCAAATTCGACCATTTTTATAATTTTTTTGCGTTTATTTTTCCAAGTATTTTTATAGTCTTTTATACCCCAAGAAGGGCACTGAAGCGGTTAGAGTTAACTGCCTTTTTACTTGAGACGGTGTTGCCTGGGTAAGGCGTATATTTAAGCTAAGAGATATATGGGACAATTTTGGTACTTATATGTATATTTGGTAAAAAAAGACATATCGGTTTGTTTTGACAGCCAATAGAGACCGTTAAAAATGTGAATGGCTTTCAAATAATGTAGAATTTAAATGGATTATGGAAACTAAAACAAGAAATTTATTGAAATAATACTTTGGACATTGGTAAATTTATTGTTAAGCGAAATAATAGATATAAAAATGAAAGCATTTCTAACCTAAAACACTAGTTTGTATATTTATTATACCTTCATCAAAAACATGGCTTCTTTGGCTACCGATGCAAAACGTTTTTTATTGGTCAGGGAAGCAAAAAAAATTTTTGTTTTTTTGCACACAAATAATGTCAAAAAATTTTTGTTTTTTGCACACAAATAATGTCAAAAAATTAAATGACTACAGAAGGATATGTGCGACATTTAAAATCGGATTAGTTGGTGGTGAACTAAATGCTTGTGTGCCGTAGTTTTTTGTATGTTCTTCTCCGTTTTTTGATAAAGGTATTGAAGAAAAATACTGTTTACAACTCGCGTCTAAACTGTGCTTTTTATAATATTCGCTGTTCTCGTTCTTTAAAACTACGCTTGCATAAAACAGCACCATTTTAGCCACTAGTTTTAAAAACTACCTTTTCAATGATAATGATTTGTAGGTGTCTATCTTTTAGTAATTATTATTACAGCTAATTTGCGTTATCTTCTTAAGATCCATTTCTCTACAGTCTAGTTATTAAATAAGCGCAAACATGAAAATTCGATTCAGAACGGATTACCCTATAAAATAGTCACTTTGTTTACTCTGAATATTTTTCCACTTTCCCAAAATTTTCATTTTTATTAGTATTGCGTCTTATGGAAAATCGCTTTGTTTACGTTTTTTTTTAGTAGCGACGAGAAATATTCATAGACAGCGGTCTCTGGTGGTCTACCGAAGGTGCCCTCCGCTGTAGATTTGGTCGAAATAGCGGAACCATTCTCAGGAATATAACGTCACTATTTCGTCGTTTACTGTTTTGATCTCTTACGTGCGTTCGTCTTCGTGTTTAATTTTTAGAATCGTTCTTATCATATCATGTTCCTGGTTCTATTTGTCTACGTGTTGTATCATTTCTTTGAAGAGGTTCTTAATGGTGTTATTCTCTATCTGTAGATCGTATCTTGTTGTTTGGCGGTCAAATCTTGGATAGTAAATTAACGTATGTAATTCGTCATCTATTCTTTGACAGTACCGACATATGTCGTCCTTTTTCCCTATTCGCTTTGTGTATGTCCTAAAAGATCCATGTCCTGTTAGAGCTTGTGTCATATAGTAATCCATTTTTTTGTGTCTGCAGTCTATCCATGTTTTATTGTCGGGAATAATTATTTTCGTCCATTGTCCTTTTTCGGTATTTCGGTCCCATCTTGCTTGCCAGGATTCCAGTGTTTTCTCTGTTGCAGCTTCTTTGTTTTCTTCACTGTGTCCATTTTTATCCTCATATACAATTTCTTTGACAAGTCTATGGGCAGGATTCCTGTTATAACCTGAATCGCTTCCATTGATATCCTTCGTCAGCCGCAGGCTACTCTTAGTAAGGCTTTCCGTTGCATTCTTATCAGCAAGTTTTTGTACTTCTTTGTGCGCAGTACTGGACTCCATATCGTTGCACCATATGTCACGATTGAGTGGATTACAATGTATAGTAACTTTCTCTTGCTAGTACTGGGCCCGTTTATGTTGGGCATAAGTCGTTGTAGTTCAGCGAGTCTTTTAGTTGCCTTTTTAGTGGTTTCTTCTATATACTTTCCGAATTTCTGGTTTTCACCGATGTAGCTTTGTTTACCCTACAGCCACCATTTCTAAAAGAGCATCACGTAATTAATGGCTGACTTTGACAATTTGTTAGACAGACCTATTCTGCAGATCTAATTTCTCGTAAGCGGAGGAGAGACCTTAGTTAAAAATATTATTAATCTTTAATTTTTTTAAACGAACTCCTATAAATTTGTAAGGTAAATAAAGGTAGGCTCCAGCACGCACGCTGGCAGTCGGGGCAGTTATCAGCAGCAGATATTGCTAATATTTGTTCATACATAAAACGAATATGCGCCCCGATTAGCGACAAGATAGGGCAAATTTAAGCTTTGCTAAATTGCTTTTCGCCCCATGCGGGCTTTATTCACGGCCGACAACAGTTGCTATTTTTGGGAGCCGGATAGTTCACGATATGCAATATTAATAAACGAGATAATTTTAAGTATTGCAAATTTAATAATAGGGAAGGTGATCAACCCTTTGAGGGTAATGATTATTTTGGGCTCTCTTCGGCAAAAATCGCTGCGTTGGCAATAAACTACTACGTTAGTTGACGTCTGGTCTAGACGTCTGTAAACGTGGACTTGATAAAGAAGCTCACGCAAGAACGCAGAGATGGGATTCTTATATCCGTATTCGATTGAAAGTCTTTGTTTTTTTTACAGATGAAAAGAAGAGAGAATAGGGTCTTTTCGGTCAGTGTTTTTGACTCTTCTTTATAGTTATTGTTATTTCTCCGACTGTGCAGTTGCTAAATGTCATTTCGTAGTGGGTATTAACCATAACGGAGTCCAGTATTTAAGGAAGAATAACTTTATACTTATCGTTATTTTTATTTACTGAAAAGAGGCTTCTCATCGACTTCATCTTCTTTAATTCGAAGAAAATCGGTAAAAAGTAGGGTTATATTTCAAAAAAATTTTGGTTATATTTAACGTCAAGTACAAAACTGGATTTGATCAAAAACTCTTTCTGCGAACATTTCGTTATCGTTGTTAAAAAAAAATAAGCATAACAATGGCGATAATGTAGTGACCAAAAAGACCCTAATATAATGCTATATTATAATAAGCTCCTGCAACCGCGTCTATGAAAATTTAATAGCAAAACTAGTATTAAACAGACCGAACCCAGGTTCATATTCTATGGAAAATTCTGCCGATCCCAACTTAATGTTGTGTTTTATAAGACTTTTATAAATCACGTACACATCGTGAATTTCACTCTTTTTTAACATTGTTGCATTTATTAATAGCAGCTTACAAAATCCTGCTTGCTAAGAGGAAATAACTTTGTTTATATAAAGAAATATCAGACTTCTAAACCATTCTATCTAAACTTTTTCGATACTTTTGCTTCTAGTCTTGTGTAGTCTTTACATCAGTTACTTAGAAAATGTGTAAAATCCAATTAAGTACGAACTGAAAGTTTTGTTTACATTAACTTATATGGAGAGTTTTAATTTATGAGCGCTAGAATATTTTTCTAAATTTAACAAAACAATGGGTTTTTCCTTTAATGAAATTTATTTTTGACGAAACCGGCTATTAAATTAAATTGTTTCGATGATTTCTGTAAATGAGTGCAAGTGAATACTGGCGGTTAAAAAAAGTTTTTCCTGGATAAAACATTAAGCAGGGATTTTTGTATTGCCAAAATTTCATCACAGAAAAAAGAAGTACTTGATTTTAAAAAAATATATAGTTCACTTAAATAAAGAAGTTTTTGATATAAAGCAACTACCCATTTTCTTGACTTTTCTTGATTTATGGCCATGTACAAATAATTTAGTCAGGTACTTAGTTATAAAATAATTTACTTGTCTTAAGAACATAATTTGGAAGGTATCTAAAGAAATTCTGTTTGGAATTTAAGAAATGGTATTGTTATCACAAGAATATATGTGCTTTAATAAGCAGTGGTTTCAATTATCCAAGAAAGTTGTCGCAAGAATAATTATCTTATTTAAGAAAACGGATTGATATTAAACGGTTTACCAAATATATCGATGCTTACTTAAGCGCATTTTGACTTTTATTATAAAACCGTGTTCGAGGATGTTTTGAAAATCGTTCCGTAAATTCTCAAAATTTCTTCTGTTTCATTTTCGTGGAGACACCCTGTATGTACACTTGACGATGAAAAGTTAAGGTGTTTGACTGAACCATTCTTATAAAGATTTTTAAAATGTTAACTCAATAGGGTTACAGGGTACTTGTCTGCCACATAGGCATTGTTTTCTGTGTATATCTTGTTTAAGAAAAAAACAAGAACAAAACGACTTGTTGAATAATTTACCCAACAATAATTGGTGTCAAAATTTAAAAAAAATTTGAGTTTTTTTTTGTTTTTAAATGAATAAAAACTATCTTTTTTTTTCCATTGCAGAGGCGTTTTTGATAGCTTGTGTCTTTCAAGCTTGTTATTTACAAAAAACTGAACAAAATCACAAGTTAAATTGGAAATAGTGATTTGGCCCTATCAAATTCTCATTTTTTTAATATTTCTTTTATTCACTACTTCTCGAATTTAAACCAAATAAGTTTTGATTCCTGTATAATGGTAATTTTTTTTTCTTATTTTTGAATTTTTTGTCACTCATTGGTTTGCAGAACATCATGTATGCACACTGAGTTCGCTCACAAAGATTGCTTATTCATGCAAAACACATACATTTATGAATCAGACAAAGAGCTGTTATTTAGACCGATCGCGATAATTAGTCAATTTTAACCAACGGTGAGCTAATTATCAAGTTATAAATTGCCCCTGTGCACGTATAGCTGACCCATCAGCGTTGGAACTGTGTTTGATGAGACATTCAGTCGATCTATATATAATATGAATGCCTGTTTGAAATTTAATTGGAGAAAATATTACGGGTGTCATTTTAGTCGCGCACCATCAACCTGTCCTGCAAAAAAGCCTCTATACCGACCGCATCCACCATTTTATAAACAAGTTACACCCTTTCTACGCAGGGAAAACGCTACCTTCGTATGAATGAGAAAGCCATTGTGTTAAAGTATCCTGTAGAAATTTATTTTATTTTCTATGTTTGACCAACCCATATTTTATTTGTGTTACTGTTTATATATTTTTTTGCGTAGTTTTGATTAAAAAGCCTTGTCACGTCACTACTGTTATTATTTTCACTTCTTCTAAAGTATGATAAAACGATCACTTTCAACTAGCTGGTTTTATGACCAAGCCGCTTTAAGCTTCGATTGGAAACGTTGCGAGAAGCTATTGGTATGGCCAAATAGTTCAATGTTGGGAATTTGGAACCTTTGGTTGCACTATAACAAAGTTATGGTTTGTTTGAAAGTTTGAGACAATCATTTATTTGAAATTAACTCTGTGTTTCGGACTTTTTTCGATCAGTACAATCTCTGATCGTCTTCAGGTGCAAACTACAATATATTTCTAAGGCTACGTACTTATATACTATGGGAAATCACTCAACCTTGAAGTTTAAGAAGTTGGCTTCGCTCAAGGAGAGGCTTCCAAATATTTGGAATTTCAACACTTGATTTACTGAAAACACCCTGATTCTGCCCAATAAAGGCAGCTTCAAGGAATTTTCGTTTCTTCCTGTGTGACTTCTTATGCAAAACCTTTGCTTCTGTCCACTTTATTCGGTGTTGTTTTGACCATGCGTGTTCAACGATTCCTGATTTCGTCGTTTCACCTCTTTGGGTATTCGTCTAATGTTCTTTAAGCCTAACAGATAGTGGTCTTTTTGTTTCGTCTATGTATGATTCACCACACTCACAGGGAACGTGGTAAATGCATTCCTTATTATGTTTGTTCTCCGGTTTTGTTTTACTAAGAAGGCTTCGGATTGTATTATTAGATTTAAAAGCTGTTTTAATATTAACGTTGTTCGCTACTCTTCGAATTTTCTCTGATACTCCTTTAATGTATGGAATTGTAAGAAATGCACTTGCCTGGTTTTGGTCTTGTAATCTCTGTCCTGTTTGCTGAAATTTATAAATATTATCTGTTATAACTTTAAGGCTGTAACCTTTCTGCTGCAGATCCTTCTTAATGTTTCTTATTTCGATTTCCAAGTCATGAGAATTTTTACAAATTTGAACGGCTCTATTATACAAAGTTCCTATTATGCCTCGTTTGATTGTTGCAGAATGATTTGAACCTTGATTTAAATATTGTCCTGTGTGAGTGGGTTTACGATAGACTGTTGATCTGATGTCGCTTTCTACTCGTTTGACAAGTACATC
Source organism: Oxystoma pomonae (assembly GCA_963921995.1). Taxonomy (NCBI): domain Eukaryota; kingdom Metazoa; phylum Arthropoda; class Insecta; order Coleoptera; family Brentidae; genus Oxystoma; species Oxystoma pomonae. The sequence goes on along the minus strand of OY998164.1, from coordinate 21,218,826 downwards.
AAGAAAAGGAATTTGACAATTTTGCTCCAACTCCATTGTGAATTTAATAGTGGGCCTTATGTTATTTAGGTGGTGAAGAAATTCTGAAAGTTGTTGGTCATTCCCGGTCCAGATAATAAAAGTATTATCAACATATCTTAAATTTAAATATTGGCCACCACTGGCGAAATCGATGAACCCATTGACAACAAAAAGACTACTATCTGTTAGGCTTAAAGAATATCAGACGAATACTCAAAGAGGTGAAACGACGAAATCAAGAATCGCTGAACATGCATAGTCAAAACAACACCGAATGAAGTGGACAGCAAAGGTTTTGCACAAGAAGTCACACTGGAAATTCCTTGAAGCTGCCTTTATTGTGCAGAATCAGGGTGTTTTCAGTAAACCAAATGTTGAAATTCCAAATATTTGAAAACCCCTCCTTGGGCGGAGCCAACTTCTTAAACTTCAAGGTTGAGTGATTTCCCATGGTATATAAGTACGTAGCCTTAGGAAGACGATCAGAGTTATGATTGTTTTCCACAAACCAAAACTAAACTTTTTGCACTCGACGCGCGTTTCGCTAACAACGTTATCATCACCAGGAGACGATAAACAATCATTGTTTATCGAGTGCCAAAAAGTGTAGTTTGGGTTTGTTATTGTGAAGGTGTTTAATTTATGTGTGTTATTGTTTATATATTTTTTGATTAGTTTTGATTAAAAAGTCTTGTTACGTCACTACTGATATTATTTTCAGTCCTTCATCATAAAACGACCACTTTCACACATTGAATCAATGAAATCTTGTAATCCGTATTCCTGGATAATAGTATCCATCACTTCAGTAGCATTTGTTTATAGTCGTTTTTAAATTAACAGAAATATTATTGGCTTTAGGAACTACGACTAGCTCCTAAAGTCAATTATATGTATTCAAAAACCTACTGTATATGCAGGATAATTAAAGTGCATTTGTTGAATGATGTATTATTTGCATATAGAGCTAATGTAATTCTGTCAAGTAATCACTGGATTTTCAGCAATCACCACATTTATTGGAATAACATAATAAAAAAATGTTAGTAGTCGCAGTAGAAGAGGTTGTACCTACTTACTTAACTAAACTATAACTTAACCTAACTCAACCATCACCTAAAATCTAAATTAAACTATGGCTATACCAATTTATCCGTTTTGTAGATATCATATTATTTTATATATGAGCAAAACTGTGCATCTGTGTACCTTTTAGCACGGCTAATAATTTTGAAATAAACCTGCATGCGCATCGCTCACGAACTTCGTGAAAGTTGTATTTCTATTCAATTAAAAATGGTTTTAATGTGTTTCTCTTTTATTTTAACTGACAGAAAATAAGTTCTCTATATAGAGCCTTAAAAATACACTGGCAGACACAGGGGGTTGTTTCGTTTTCGCGAAAAGTAAATCTCCCAGATCTATTTAATATATCACATAGTAATACCCTCCTTTTTTAAGTTGCGAAATTAGTGAGTCAAATTAGCGAGATCAAACCACCAATTTTTCTTCTGTGATTTTGTTCGCAAGCAACTCGATATCTTTTTACCGCACCCCCAAAGATTTGGTCCCAAAAAAAAAATAAAATTAGACAGGGCCGTACCACACAACAATGCACTGAAGATGATTTTTTGTGGGATCGAAACATCAAAATAAAAGAAAATATATTTTATTATCAACCAAACTTAAAAAGAAACTAAAATATGAAGTAGAACATTTTGGTCCGATTTAACTTTTTGATCCTGATAATGGTACCTACGAAAACGAGTCATCAATTTTCAACTTTCCCTGTAGCTCAAAAACTACAAGTGACATTAATTTTTTAAAGCTTAAGAAAGTAAGACAATAATGCGAAAACTGCATGTACACTTGATTTAAAAAAAACGCATACATATAGTCACAAAATTGACCTTTCTAAAAGTGTATAATATATACGAACTACCAGCTAAAATGCCTCAAAACTTCAAAAGTATATGCATTGTCGCATTGTTTAAAAAACGTCTCTAAAACTGAAAATATTTTTTTACTTAAATTAAAGGCAACCTTATTTTTATATTAAATTTTGCATATTACTAAAAAATCAGCAAAAATAATGTCTTAGTAAAGTCTTTATTGAACAATGTCAAATTATCACTCGAGTAACGGACGAAGGCTGTTCTATAAAGAGGGCGGTAACCCATTTTGAAGTTGATAAAATAACAATAATACGATGGAAACAGCGCTGGATTGAAAACAATTCGACGAATAGGAAACTTGGATTAGGACAAAGATGGTAAACTTAATACTAATTATTTTAACTTGAAAAAGAACTAAAATAAATAATTTAGTATTTAATAGGATCATCATTTTTCTCTATTGCAAGCTACAAACGTCTGGGCATTGAAATGTTAAATTGTGAAAATACTGATGGTCTTCTGACAGCTGATCCAATGCGCGATAAATAGCATCGCTTAACTCTTCAGCATTTCGTGGTCTTCAATTCCTTTGGTATATTATTTTAACGATTCGACCCCATATATTTTCCATTGGCTGGCCAAGGAAGTGTTTCTATATTATTATTCTGAAACCATTGACGAACAACATTAACCGTGTATACTGGACAGTTGTCCTGCTTTTAAATTAGAATTTTTATTATAAAAAAGCATTTCACTCAAATTTTAGCAAAACTAAAAGAAGGCTCGATCAAAATGGACGAAAACAAGTCCACTATGGTGCGACTAAAAAGAAAATACGAAGAAGAACGAACTGGAAGGCCTTGGGCTAAGCTTGGTTAATACACAGTCAACAGGATCAGTTTTATAAACAACAAAATATTTAAAAACAAATAGAAATACAAAAAACCTGTCGATAAACAAAAATCAAAAATATTAACTTCAGTAATTGGTCATTCAGTTCAGTTCAACTTTCCCAAACTACTGCTGAGAAATCCTGGCAGTATGTACCGGATAGTTGTCTTGTTGATACACAAAACCATCGGGCTATAAAGGGCATATTTCCGGAAACATAATATTTTGCATCATGTTCACATAGTTTAACCTCCGCTGTAAACCTTCCTTGAATTCTGACAAGCGCATCTCTTGCCGAAATCCAGCACCACACGTTGACAGAAAATCTTCCGGCTCGATCTTCGTTACCGGCAGTATACCGCTCTACATATCTTGTGTTCGAGGACCGATAAACCAAAATTTGTTTTTTGTCGTTGTGAGGTTGAAATTTTTTTTTCATAAGTAAAAACTGTCGCCAAAATTCGCTTTTCTGTCTCGAAGAGTTTAGGGCAAAAAGTAATCTGGCTTGTTTTGTTTCTTCACACAGCCGTATCTTTTTAGCTGTAACACGATATCTCAGTCTCGAATTCTTTATCCGTTTTAGTGTCTTATTAACTGTTAATTTTGCTTCTTTGGTCGTAGCAAACAGTGTTCTTCCAGGAAATAAGTGACTTGCTGATCCTGTTGGGAGTGTGCTGACTTTGGTCAAGCCAGTTCCTTCCTTTCGTCGAACAATTACCTCTTCTTCATATTTTTGTTTTAGTCGTACTATATTGGACTTGTCTCGTCTATAATGATCGGCAACCCGGCGAACAGACCAACCTCCACAAAATATGTACACTCCTGGCGAAAAAAAAGTAGGATACGGAATTGAAATATGGGTAAATTTAACACCCTATATTAATGAAAATTTTCATTGTTAGTCATTTGTTACTTAACCTCTCGTTATTTACCTTGATACATTTGACACTTGTGTTTGTCATAATAGTAAATAAATCAAAGATTTTTTTAGTAGAGTAGTAGAGTAGTTTATTAAAAATTCTAATAGGATCTAATAGAGTTGCAAAATTCAACTTACAACTTGAGTTACGAAAAATAACTAGTCCATAAGAAGAGCGGCGAACCATTTTGGACTTATTACCACGCTGGGCAAAGCGCTGGAACCAAAAAACAATAATTTTAATACTTAATGGGCTCGCCGTTCTTGTCTAAAACAAGCTGCAGACGAGTCGCCATTGAAAAACTTAAATTTTGAAAATACTGCTCTTCTTCTGAGATGATATCTACGGCTGTTTTAATGGCTTCATTCAACTCGTCTGAATTTCTGGGGAACCAATTTCGCTGATAAATTATCTTCACAATCCGTCATCAAACATATTCCATGGGATTTAAATCCGGGCTGTTGGATGGCCAAGGTAGAGTTTCAATATTGTTCTCTCGAAGCCAAGTGTTCACTACATTCGCCGTGTGCACAGGGCAGTTATCTTGTTGGTGGATGAACTCATTATTTTCATGCAAAGCCGAAAATTTCGATGTATCGTTCCCTGGTAAATCTACCTTCTATTCGCCAGCAAACACCCATACCTCTCGAACTAAACCATCCCCACATGTTGACGGAAAAATGTCCTGCTCTCTTGATGTTGTGTGTGTGTATTCTGGATTCTCCGACTATCTGCCGATGAGTGGATAATTTTTTCGTTCGTAAAGACTACTTTCTCCCAAAAATCATTCCCTTCTAAAAGTTACTCGAGCCTGTTTCTGCTCTTCCGTTAAAAGAGGCTTTTTGCTGCAACTTTACACGATAGATTTGAATTTTGTATCCTACTACAAGCAGTTCGCCATGACCCTGGAAATATGCTTGCAGCGGCAGCATGGGAGCATGTGGTAAAAGGATCCTTCCTTTCTCTTTGTGGTATTGTTTTCGGTCCAGCGCTTGGTCCAGCGTAGTACTGTATTTTTATTAACTCCAAAATGGTTCGCCGCTCTTCTTATAGACCAGTTATCTTTCGTAAGTCGAGTTATAGTTTGAATTTTGGTAAATTCTGAGACTTGAGGCATTTTTTATTTAGTTTGAAGTATACTGCAAGAAAGCGTCAGATAATTTTCAGATATTTAAAGATGTTGACGAATGGTGGCCAAATCAATAAATATCAGGAAGTATAGTGTGACCATCACCGTTCTCAACTAAAAAGCCAGTTAACTCATTTTCGTTTTAGTATCCTTTGGCCTATGATCGGTGCCATATTGACCCCCAACTGACAGAAAATCCATGTTTTACTTGTCAATTTGGTTATAAAAATGGCCGATACAATAGGCTAAAGGGCCCTGAGGCGGTAGGAGTTACCTGGCTTTTTAGTTGAGAACGGTGTTGGTGTGACATACTAAAAAAATCTGTACCTACGGGTATAGAAGGCGATCTGATGACTTAACGCCCTGTTATAAGTTTTATGCTACCGTTGCGCTTCTAGTGACTCGGTCTCCAAGCTTGACTTAGGGTAGCGGCGCCGGCGCCGGGAAATTTGAATTCGTGTATTTTTTAAAGTATTTCAGTTCATTAGAAACAACAACATTCCAAAATATTGTTGATTCTAATGACTATAAATTTAAGAAATAAACCAAATGCGTCGTATTTAATATATTATATTATTCTGTCAAAAAGATTTATTCATTATTAACCTCTTTATTATGCTGTCGATGTCAGCCTCAATAGCAGCAGTTTCTTCTAAGACTTGCAACTTTTCTTCATTTTCAAAAAATTCGGTGTAACTGGTTACCCATCAGCATTTTTGAACGGAATGGGCTAAAAAAAATGTAATTAACAAATAATAAGCTATCAAAATTGGTGATACCGTAAGCAAAATCGGTTAGTTTTCTTCCGTATCCAAAAATAACCGAACCGGAATACGTTACTTACGGAGGCTTAAGGGGGCCGCTCCGTTATTTTTTGCAACCAACCAGATTTATTTCTGAGCAAAAGCTGCAGCTGGTAGGTGATAAATCGTTTTTTTTTGTTTAGTTTGGTTTTTAATTCTTTTTGTGAAAGTGAATTTGCGAAAACAGTAATTTTTGTTTTCTTTTCTATTTACATTGGCAGTTTGTATGTGGGCAAAAGAATATGGTTACGGTAATTTGTGTTTGTGGTTTAGAAACTCTTTTTAGTAACTGAATTACGGTAATACGGTAATTAAATAAGATGACGATAAATTAGTGGTCTATTAACTCTCTATTGAATAGGCTGTTTTTCCTCTGGTATGTAGAAACCTTGCCCGGTACTTACCATTAAAGTCTGTTTCAGACTCTGTCGGTAAATGCAAGGATGGTATTAGATGCCACAGGCTTCGCGTCCACAGTTCTTTAAATAGTTTTCTGGTTGAAAATGTCGGGTGCATACTATAAGCCTATAAAGCGTTCCATTTCTTTGGCGAGCTTGATTTCTAGGATGTGGAAAGCGATGCAGCAGAGGATCACTAGGACACTCTGGGACACAACACTTGGGCATAGTTTTCCAATTGTACTTATTACAAAAATCCAATAAATTACGGTAACAGTTCAAAAAAGACTAAAAACACACAAAACTAAAAAACATCGATAAAAAGATCAGGAAAAGAACGAAAAGACGATGACATTGATGGACATTGATTAAGATAGATGTCATCGGCGCAATTTGTCGCGTGAGCTTCGAGACCGAGACCCCAGAGGCGTTGTAACTTGTTTTTTGCGATGCTCTTAGTAAGAGTTTTGGTAGTAAGTATGTGCCAACCTCCATCTAATTTTGCCAAAATTTGGGATTTATCAAATTCCGATAGCTGTCGTGGCATTTTTAAGTTGGACAAGACTGTGACAACGTATTGCATATAAAATCGGCGTATGCGTTTTATGTGTCGCGAAGTGTATCTGTCTTCAACAACAACGGAGTTTTCTATTGAATGCCATTGAAAATGGGACAACCTGTACACTGATTCGGGTTAATCCGGCACGCGTGCGATTCCAAAGTGAGAAAACTCGATTGAGTCGGGAGGCGTGCGAGGTTTACGTACCGACGTCACTCCAACCTAAGCGAGAGCAGATGAAATTACCCCCAATCCGTCAGGCGAGAGCAAGTGTGTATTTGATTGCTTACTAGCAAAGCAAATTCCCAATAAGAATTCTATTTCGAGAAATCGGTATCCGGAAAGTCGAGTTTTTACTCCAAAAATAAAAATGTAAATTTTGTAAATCTTTTATATTTCAAAAATTTAAAGATATAGAAAAACTAACATCAAATTTTTAGTTTTTATCAAGGTTTTTATTAATTAGTAGTTTGTTATTTCACAAAACCCTTTTTCAAAAAGTCTATGAGAAATTTATTGATCTTTGATAATAAAGAAAATGAAATGAAAGAAAATGAAATGGTAAGTTTTAATTAGGCATAGTGCATAATTAGGATAGGCAATTTATATATAAATTTTCTGAGTAGAGGAAAAAATTAGAGCGCTACTAAAAGTCCCCATTCTTACCTCCTCAGGAACTGTCATTTCTAACCTCCAAAAAACTCTTAAAAAGAGTTTTTCTTGGATAACTCCTTAACGGTGGCAGACTGTCCAAAGTTACAAATGGGAAAAATGTTGCAAATTTAATTCTCTATCCTCTGTCAATAAGTAAATAGTGATATTAGACAATTTAAGTTGGTCATAGGACGTACACGCAAACGTGGAATATAGCGCAATATTCTGTCTTCGTTTTATCTGTAAAAAAGCAAAGCTTCCGCTCGAATACAGATATCAAAGTCCAATGTCTGCGATCTATCGTTGAGCTTTTTCATCAAGGTCACGTCATTTGCATGTATAACGTTCATACATGCACGTGAAGATTTCATCCAATACGCAGCGAGTTTTGCCGACGGGAGCCAAAAATCAATAGACGAGCGGCCTAACCAAAGGAGAAAGCAAGATAGAAATTCATGGTAATAAAATGTAAAAGACAGAAACATCCGATCCGGAAAATTTCACGTATACCGCTGGGCACCTGTTACGTGTCATGACCAACTTTAATAGTGGGATTTACTAAAAGGGTTTAGTCTATTTTAGAACGGTCCTAAGTTTAAGTGGAATTTGTGGTTTTAAGCATTTTAAACCAACCCTCTTTGAGTTTTGAATATAGTTTGATTTATTACAAAAATTTTAATATATTTGTTTATTGAATAATCATCTTAACACAATCTTTGGCAGGATTTAAGAAGAAAGTTTCAATTTAGAAGAAAGGAAACTTAAAAAATTTAAACATATGCCGGGTTTAAATAGTAAACACTCTGTAGAACAAATTAAAATTGGGGTTATATGCCACTCTAATTAAAACTTACCCTTCTTACTTAATTTTTCCAAATAATACTTGATGTCACGCAGCGATTTAGATGGGTGATAATAAAATAAGTAGTAGGTTAATTTTGTATTTATTTAAAAGGCGTTTTTATTTATGAAATGTATTAAAAAAATTAAATGCAAGTTTTGTTTACATTTCTGTCACTGTCGAAATGTCAGTTTCAAAATATTAAGGCGGATTTACGCTGGTAAGCAAGCTAGCAAGTCGGAAAAGTTTATCATATGGGAACACACACAATCGTTTACTCTCGAAAATGTCAAGCAGAAGTACAATTTCCCATGTACAACTTTCAATTTCCTGCTGGCTTAATTGCTTGGCCAGCGCAACACCGTTCTCAATTAAAAAGCCAGTTAACTCTTATCTCTTCAGTGCTCTTTAGCCAAAGATTGCCGCCATTTTTATAACCAAATTGACAGGTAGAACATGGATTTTTTGTTAGTTGGATGTCAATATGACCGCTATAGTACGCTAAAGGATACTAAATGTAAATCGAAAAAGAGTTAACTGGCTTTTTAGTTAAGCAGGTGTTGGCCAGCGTAAATCCGCCTTTAGCTGGCTTCAAATCACAAACAGCGAGTTCGGATCTCTTACCTCTGCTTGTACCTTGGCTTGCACCAACCTCTACTGATGAAAGCTACAGCTTTGAAATGAGTTGGCTTTGAGTAAGAAAAGTTTTCTTTACTGAGCTTTTAGGTAAACTCAATGTTTTAATTTCAGTTTGTAAATAAATTAGTATATTTTTGTTGGGTTTTTTGTTTGGTATATTTTTCGTGCAAAATCAGTGACCTTCACTTATGTTTGTTTTGCCTCGTAGTGCCCTCATAAATATATTTTTTGTGCTGAAAACGGATTCAAAATATGGCGTTTTTCTGCACAAAATTGGTTAATGAACAACTTGGAATATTAAATAAGGTAAATTAATCCTAGGAGAATGGGCTACTTAGGGAAATTATAAACGAGCTTTTTACCAATTGCCACAAAACAATCCTTTCTGGGGACTATAAATTTAAACCACCCCACCAGAGGTGGTCTAAAAAATCACCAACTTTATAACCTCAAACACAGATAATAAAGCTATTATGTGCTAAATTTTTGGCGTACTCACCTTTTGCCATTTTGAAACCTGTCAAAAAAGATTAGTTTTAGGGCATTTTCTCTTAAAATATGCTATATTTTGAGAGAAAAAGCAGTTTTCCAGTGGTATTTTGCAATAGCAATACAAAATAATCAATAACTTTGTGTCTTTTCAGTATGGATAAGATTTTTTTGAAAATTGGTTTTAAAATTTAGTACCCCCCACAGGTGTAAATATTTAGACCTGTGAGGGGTATTATTTTAGGTGTTAGTAAATCCCACTGAAAGTTTCTAGTGTAGCTTAAACCACTTCTTCTACCAGAAAAATTGAAAAAAACACAAGTATATATATTCCTTTTAAGCATTTTTATCAAGATTTTTTAACCTACGAGTACCAAACTTAAATTATATCAGAAAATTAAATTTTTCCAGTGGCGTAAACCGATTTTCTTAATTGGAAATGTACTAAAACTCTTTGATACACCACTGTTACTGACATATAACAAAAAAGGCCCCGCTTTTCACTTTCACTGGATTCTAGTAATAACATAAGAATTTTTTAAAAACATAATTTTTTATATTTTTTTTTAGTGAATTTCTTCAATCAAAGGTCCAATACCAATTATGACTTTAAAAAAATCTTTTTTTATTACTAGAAGCAGCAAATACAAGCGGAAGGTGTCTTTTTAAATGCAGTTTTATGTAGTATAACATTGTAACAGTGGCGTATTAAAGAGTTTTGGTACACTTTGAAATTTTCTAGTTTAGAAAATTGGACTACGCCACTGGAAAAATTTAATTTTCTGATATAATTTAGTTCATTATTCTTAGATCAACCTGACAAGTTTGATACTCGTAGGTAGGTTGAGAAATCTTGATGAAAATGCGAAAAAGGAATATGCAATAGGTTTTATCAATTTTTCTGGTAGAAGGAGTGGTTTAATCTACACTTTTATTATTTACTTATTGATAGAGAATTAAATTTTCTACATTTTTTCCATTTGTAACTTTTGACAGTCTACCACCGTTTAGGAGCTTTTTTTTTGAGGTTAGAAATGACAGTTCTCGAGAGGGTAGGAATGGGGACTTTTAGTATGTTAAACGGTGGACCTTCCTAAGCTTGTTGTTAAAAAAAATTGGGTTCTATTTTTTTTCCTCCATTTTGTCTATGTTATGCAGTCACAAAATTGACCTTTCTAAAAGTGTATAATATATACGGACTACCAGCAAAAATGCCTAAAAACTTCAAAAGTACGACAATTTGTCATATTGTTTAAAAAAGGTCTCTAAACCTGAAAATATTTTTTTACTTAAATTAAAGGCAACCTTATTTTTATATTAAATTTCGCGTAATACCAAAAAATCAGCAAAAATAATGTTTTAGTAAATTCTTATTATTCACAATATTAAATTATCAATCGAGTACCGGACGAAGGCTGTTCTATAAAGAGGTCGGTAACCCATTTTGGAGTTGATAAAATAACAATAATACAATTCGACGAATAGGAAACTTGGATTAGGTCAAAAACGATGGTAACCTTAATACTAATTATATTAACTTAAAAAAGAAACAAAATAAATAATTTAGTATTTAATAGGATCACCATTTTTCCCCATTACAAGCTGCAAACGTCTGGGCATTGAAAAGGTTAAATTTTGAAAATACTGATGGTCTTCAGCATTTCGTGGTCTCCAATTCCTTTGGTATATTATTTTAACTATTTGACCCCATATATTTTCCATTGCGTTAAGGTCAGGGCTGTTGGCTGGCCAAGGATTATTAACAAATTCTATATTATTATTCTGAAACCATTGGCGAACAACATTAGCCGTGTGTTCTGGACAGTTGTCCTGCTAATAAACGAAGTCATTATTTTCACGTAAAGCCTGTACAGATGGCAGCATAACGTTTTCAACGAATCTTCCTTTGATTCTCCAAAAAAACCCAAACCTCTAGCACTAAACCAGCCCCACGTGTTTACAGAAAAATGTCCAGCTTTTTTAATTTGGTTTGTACATTCGGGTTCAAATCTAGAATTTGGTGGACGATAAACTAAAATTCTCCTACTGCTTGAAGATGATTGAAAAATTTTTTCGTCAGTGAAAACCACCCTCTCTCAGAAGTCATTATCACCAAGAACGTTGTTTAGTGCAAAAATCACTCTAGCCTGATTTTTTTCCTCTTTTAGAAGAGACTTCTTTGCAGCAACTCGACAAGAGACTTCTGATTTCGTTACTCTTCTATTTACTGTTGCAAAAGAACCCGGAAATAATGTTACATTAGCTGTTTCAACCGACGTTGAAAAAGGATTTTGTCTGAGATAGTCAATAAGTCTCTCATCTTGCACTTCAGAACTTACTTTTGGTCGTCCTGATCCATCTTTCCTATCCGTAGAATTATTTTCAATCCAGCGCTTTTTCCATCGCATTATCGTCATTTTATCAACTTCAAAATGGGTGCCCGCTCTTCTTATAGACCAGCCGTCTTCTATAACTCGAGTGATAATTTGAACTTTTGTAAATGTTGATATCTGTGGCATTTTTAAGGATGTCACACTAAATTTTAAGCTGTCAGGGATACTAAGCTGGTGGTATCTTATAATAGTATACACTAATGAAAGCTAAATTTTGTGGAATAAAAAAAATGCATGTATGAGTTTTTTTTAAAATCAAGTTTAGCTTAAAAATAGAGCCGTCAAGTTTATTAAAGTCAGGTTAAATCTCTGATATTTTAAAGATCGGGATATTTAGAAAAGGTCGGTAAAATACTCTTAAAAATAAACTGCTACTTGGATGACACGGGTCCATGGGGTGGGGTTAAAAAGAAGATGTGATGGTGAGGCCATGGTAGGATAAGGTTGGTAAGGTATTACTTCATCAAGAATAGAGTGAATATTACCAGAAGTTTTCAAACGCTGAGGTTGCCTTTGAAAAAGAGTCCAATAAATACACTTTTTGTTCAATTAAACAAAAAGAGGTAACAATCCAAAATCAACTTTTCATAGGTAATATTAAATCGTTAATTCTCGTTCGCGGTTGGTTTTTACGTAGTTGCGGCTAATTTTTACCCAATTTAAGTCCTCAGTCATTCTGGACGATTATCTTTTTTATTTTTCAAAAAAAAGACTTATCCGGAGGCGAAAAAAATGAAAATTTTCATTTTTATTTTTCTTCGCCTTCATTCTTTCAAACGCTTAAAACACTTTCTAGGCGCACCTGATTTTATTCAGTGGGTCATTGAGGTTAGGTTTGGTCTATCAACATTTTTTCTCCATTTTTGCTTTTATCTTTCTTACGATTTTAAACATGTCGTCATAGCTGTCAATAAAAAGCACGAATTGATTTATCGGCGACGTCGCGTCGAATTTTCTCTCGTACATTTTTGACGCTTTTCAAGGGCCTGTTCTCGAGAGAGCGATTAATGAAGAGAGCCGGGGTCAATTGATATCTTTTTAACGATTATTAATTTATCAGATATTATAAGAAACTGGAAATGCTGCTGGCTAATACATTTACTATGTTTCCACGTGGAACAAACCTTCCATGAAAACGCGGCGAATTGAACTTTTTTTTTAGCCCTGCCCAATTTGGCATCGTAACACTATATATATATATATACCTTTATTTTAATTATATTATTGTGATGTAAAGTTATTGGCTTTAAAAAAGTAAACAAAAGTAAAATTGACAAAAACTAAACTCAAAATACATCAGGCAAATGCCAAAAGCTAAAATCGTGTTTAAAACGTAGTTATTATGGGATTAAACAGAATAATGTTTAGGTACTGGTGCAAAAGCTAACCGTTCCGCATTTAATGTAAAAATATGCAACTTAAAAATGTAAATAGTCCAACTTATTAACAAATTACTTTAGCTTTAGTTTGTCTACGCGTTTGATACGCATACCTAACGCGTTAGAAGCCGAAAATTTTTAACTTGTTTATGGGGTTTTGAACAAGATGGGCTTTTGACAGAACACTCAGCCAACATATCTGTTACATTAAGATAGTATTTACGTAAATCTAGTCAAAAAATTTACGTAATATTTACACAACATAACTTATGTTTCTTTAATTACATTATATTAACGTAATAAGAAAGAAACTTTGTGCATGATATTGTGCAGAACATAAAAGTTACTTTTTGCCTTGTGACATTAGAAGTATATATATATATATATACACAATATGACTTTAATTTTGTTAAATGTTACATTCCAATACGTAATATTTAAGCAAAGAGTTTCAGGCTACTACGAACATAGAGCGGAACTAAGAACTAATGGGGATTATCAAGATATTTCCTAACAAGGCCAACATTATGAGCGGGACAACCATCTTGTTGAAATCATGATTCACCAAATCTCACACCTAACAACTGCCTAGCATATGCTGCTGCAGTAGATCCAAATCTCTAGGACCATTCAAATTGCCGTCAATAAAAAATGGCCCAATTACGTGTTCCCCTATAATACCCTCCCAAATATTTAGTTTTTGGAGATGCTATGTTCTTAGGTCAAAATACAAATGCAAATTTTCCCTCGACCAATATCGAACGTGTGTGACGATTCAATAATGGAAAAAAAAATCATTGTTTCGCAAAATTCCATACGATATTTGTCCTCCGGAGTTTTTGACGCTTTGTAAGAATGAAAACCGTTCTTTTTGAGAACACGTAAGACAGTGGCTGAAGACGTATCAACTGCTTCGGCAATTGCGTGGCTAGTTAACTTTCGATTTTCCTCCACTGCAACTGCAGCAGAGCAAATCTCACATCTCGTACTTCCTGCTCGTCATTCAAAACAGTGAATTTTTATGGTTCCTTATTGGTGCTGCATAACCAAACTTTTGTTCTTGAACAAGTCTTAATGATCTGCCTTGATAATACCATTTGTCCATCTGCATTTTTTCTGCAAATTCGTAGCCAACCATTCCTAGTTTTAAAAATGTATTATATGACTTAAGAACTTACCAATCTGTTTCTCTAGCAAGGCAGAAATAAAACAAAATAAATTTCAAAAAGATAACACTGCAGTGTGCTTCGACCCCACCTCGGTCGTACGGCACGACGAGAGTAAATTGGACTAGTTCCACCCAATGTTCGCAGTAGACTGAAGCTCATATTATAAAATTTATGTTATATACAAATTTATATAGTAGTTACATAAAGATTACGTTATTTACGTGACGTTAAGTTTACCTTGATCTTACTTGTAAAAGATATAAATATTATGTAAAATTTTACCCCAATTTTACCTTTCGATTTACTTTCTAGTTTTATTTACGTTATATTAATTACATATTATTTACGTAAGTAGGAAACTTTATACCTTTATTTTCTCTTTTCACTTTGGTCTTTTGTGTGTTCCTTGTGGGACACTCGTCCAATTTTGAATTTTCGTTCTTTCCTCCCAGGATCTTTTGATCTTCTCAACTTTATACCTTCTTTTGACTTCCATTTTATAAATTAATCATATGTTGTAACTTTTACGTAATATTTACGTAACGATGTTGGCTGGGATGGCTAACCATGCCACTGGCGGCTCGTTGCCTTGATAGGAGGTAAAGCGAACACGAACATTTTTTATATAGGTACAACCTAGAATTTTATTCATATCCGTAAGTAAAAAATCTATTGAAAATATGAAAATTATAGGTGAAGCGGCGCTTCACCCGCTTCCCCTGGGTGCCGATTCTTGCATTTTGTATATCGACTAATAACGGGCTTTAAAACTATCACGAGTTATCCAAAACGTATCCGACCACGGCCGAACCTCGCCCGATTGCCATGCATCGAAGAAACCTTCCTACACTTTTATACACGTGCCTTTGACCAGGAGAGCGGAGGCTCTTGAAAAAGGATAAGCGATCTTTGCGCGTGTACCTTACCAGCTTGGCTTCTGAGCCTTCTTATTGGCCGAAACGACGGATGTGAACGTTCCTAGGCGACCATTCTCTCGAAATTCAAGAATCAGCACCCTAGCGAGCAGACACTGTGCATGAAATATTTGAAGTACCAATTTGTCACATTCTAAACATCGATTAAATTTAAACTAGGTTAAATAGTGTGGTTTAAATGGCCTTAAGAGCTGTCAATCTACCTCCTTTTGCGAGTCGTATCGCTACAAGTTAGAATTATTTTATGCATTAAGCCCGCTTGACTTGGAGCAATATACCTTGCAATTGCCTGCAATTCAGGGTCATTCTAAAATAATGTCACAAATTTTTTAGGGTTTTTTTTACTCCTCTTTCTTAATGTAACAATTTCTTTTGTGTTGTTTTTTATGTTTCCTTTTCACAACACAAATTGAGACATTAGGAGGAGGGAGTAAAAAAAAAACAAAAATTATGTGACATTATTTTAGAATGACCCATGTCAAATTGCTTTACTCAAACAACGTACTCAATATTTCAACCAAAAAAACAAATATATCCATATCCTTCTTTTATACGTACATATAATCAATTCCGGTATATCATATTTTCTTAGTGTCTAAAAAAAATAAAAAATGTATTTTGACCATCTTCGAACTAGTAAAACTCGAAAACTATACACGATAGACAGAAACGCATTACAGATTCGGGATCAGCGTACCCGAATTAGTAGAAAATATACCAAATACTTAGTTTTAAATTTTGACGAAAATCGTGCCTTTGTTTAAGGCATATGTAATTAAAAAAAAATTGAATCTCGTATCCACATGCCGCGAGTGTTACTTTTATATAAATACAATTACTGTATCCGTATAACTTTTTTGTATTTTTTTCTGAAAAAGTAAAACTTTTTGAATAAGGCCCGTCGAAAAACTATTGTCGTTGTCGTCGCTTCGCTAGGTTTTAATTAATGCAAAAATTAAAACGTCGCCGACCGGCAAACGAAAAATACAAAAAAGTTATTCCTATTAAATTTTTCTCTGTGTCCAGATGACTCCCATTTTCTGACTAAAATAGTAACTGGAAAATGTTTATTAATGTACAGGAGAAAAACGGGGCGATTTCTTTTTTGTATGATACAGTTTTCGCCGAAAAATAAATCTGGGAATAGTTATTTACACAAGTGCGGAAAGTGATACATTATCGCACGCGGCGGCCGTTGACTGAACTCGCTTCGCTTCGGTCGGTCGTTAATAGGTATTTACGCCGCTAGACCGGAAAATTGGTCTTTACAGGTCGACGGAGGAAATATACCTACAGGCCAAGCCGCAGGCGAGACCTGTAAAGACACTTTCCGGTCTTGTATCGTACGTATTTTTTTTTAAACGATCAGAAAAAACATTTTAGTACCTACCAATTTCGTCAACGCCTAGCCGCGTAATTTATGAACAGTCCCCTACTAAGAAAATGTTAGCCTTCTGCTTCTTGTTGGCTAGATAGCCATTGCCGCTAAGGCCAGTAGTTTTTAAGATGAAAACTAAAGAAGAACAAGTAGTAGAGAAATTCGATACCTGCCAGCAAAAAGGAAGTAACTGACAAAACGTAACTTTTCAGATCGAGCGTTTAAAGTTTTTCAGTTATTTTTTGTATATTCATACCTAAACTTTTGTTTTCAAGAAAATATTTTTTGATGCAAGACAAGATAAAAATTTGAGCTTTTCAGATTGTGTCAACAGATTTAGTCAAAATTCTTTATTTTCATTTTTGGTGTCCATCCAAATTGGATACTTCTACGGTAAAAAAGAAGTAAGTATGCTTACGATTTTTTTAACCGGACCTTTTTTAAATTATGGAATGGTAAGTGGCTTTACGCTTTTAGTTTGCTAAGTCACTCTCCGATTTAAAAAATTATAAAATACTTTACAATTGAAATCTCGTGGGGGTGTAAGGGTTAATTACTTTGCTAATAGGGCAGGGAATGGATCCATAATGTTTTTGACAGAGATAAGTAGATAAACTTTACGTAACTTTGACAATTGAACAGTAGAATATCTTAGCGGGCCGTTTTATTTTAGCTTAGGATCAAAATTAGAATACTTACTGGAATAGCAACTTTAATTTCAAGAGAAACGTTACTGGTATAAGTCAAAGATACAAACGTACTACAGCTAAGATAGTAACTCATAACTATAAAGTTTAAATGATTGAAATTTTTTGGCACGGACCTTTCTAAGTCCAGTACTTTGGCTCACTTGAGAGCTCGTAGGTCTTCTGCATCCAGGTTCGGTTATCCGAGTACCTGATGCCTCATCCCGCAACGAGGTGCCGGGATGTCTCCTTCGCCCTCCCGCAGGCATGGCAGATAGAGTCATTCCCGATCCCGATGCGAGTCAGATGCTTATTGAGTCGTTTGTGGCCGGTCAGTATCCCCGTCAGTAGTCCAATATCTTTTCGTGTCCTTCCCAGGAGCCATTTGAGTCTAGCCGCGTCCGGTCCGTCGATGAATTCTTTGGACTGTCTGCATCCTATTTCGCTCTCCCAGGAGTCTGCCAGTGCATCGTTAGCCCATTTAATGAGTCGACTTTGCAGCTGTCTCCTTGTTATACCTAAGAGTGGTTCCGGCCCCACGTATTGAGTGCTGGCCCCGATCCGAGCGAGTTTATCCCCCTCTTCGTTGCCCGACACTCCGGTGTGTCCCGGTACCCACATCACTGTAAATCCCTTATCTTGACCCAAGACTTCCAGTGCTTCTACGCACTCTTCCACCAGAGTATTGGCAATTTTTGGTGCACTGAGTGCCTTTAGGGCCGCTTGGCTGTCAGACCATTGCGAACCTCTTCTAGTGTTGCCGCCATTATAATGGCGTATACCTCGGCTTCGAAGACCATACCTTGCTCTCCGAGCGGGTAGCTCATCCGAACTTCTCGGTTTTGCACGTAGACCCCCGCCCCTGTTGTCTGCCTCTCCGATAGCTTGAAGCCATCGGTGTAGCATATCACAGCGTTCCTCTTGAACTGTTGGTAGAGGTTCTCCCTCAACCGGAATTCCCTATCGGGAATTTCGATTTTTTACCTCGGCGTAAATAATTTTTATACAGACATTTTAGAAAAACTTTGCACTTACGCTCGATTTGCAAAAAAAATCTAAATCTAATTTCAATTTTTGCCACGGAATATCAAAATACTACTAATATTCTTTTTTGAACGTACGTATTTAATTATAGTATAGCGCCTATAATCTTCACACACCTAATTCAGTGATGACTGATGACCATTTATGGCCGATCATGGCCAATTTATCAAGTAAAATAATGATAATTAAAGCAAGTCATGAAAGGCAGATTCCTATTTACTCATAATTATAGTATACTTATTCTCAGCGTCAAAAATGTGTGGTCAGGCAGTAAATCGAAAGTGACTTTTAAAGCAGCTTCGATTATTTCCTCCGGCTTCAACTCATTTTATAGATCTCCACTTATGTCAACGAAACTTTTGAAAAAAATTTAAAAAAGCTTTAGAAGTGTCAAAACTGCCAAAATAAAACAAGCTAAAAAGGGTCCTTTTTTGAGAGTGGAAATGTTTCAAAAGAACATGCCTTGTAATGTAGAACTTTACGTATGAAAAATCGTACGGAAAGTGGTTATTTTGCGGTCGTTTGAAAAAAAAAGAATATTACAAACTCATTTTTTGTTAATAGTTGGTAGAGGTTTCATGTAGCCAAATAGTACATTTACTACGTTTTCACGTGGAAAGGAATACGTTTTTAATACGATTCACTTTTTCACGATTTAAACACGTTTTGAACACGATTTAGAAAACAAACATAAAAGTTTGGTTGTGTCACCCACGAGATAAACTGTCAAATCCAGTCTGGTTACAATTTTCACTTGTTTTCAATACGAACCGCGTTTTCACGACTGTTAAATCCAGTCTGGTTGAAACTTTCACTTGTTTTCAATACGATCCGCGTTTCCGCGACAGCTAGATTTCGAGACGATATTCCAGAAAAAAGCGCATTGAACTGAAGCAGGTCCAACGAAAAAAAAATTAATTCGCTTTTCGATTCGCGTTTTCACCATAGTTATAAAAGTGATTCGTATTGAAAACGCATTCACTTTTACATGAAAACGTAGTTATTATATATGCCTAGGAACTGACATGGAACTTTTTTTTCCGCGAAGCGAAGCGAGGGCTACAATTCGCTGAAGGATAAAGAAAACTATAGGTATACTATTTTTGCACCTTTTAAAAAAAAATTTACCAAAAAGGATTAATCACGTGATTGACAAAATTCCCTATTGCGCAATGTGTACACCGAATTTAATTTAATTTTAATCCCTAAAGTGCAAAAAATTGGGAGAAAAAGTGCATTTTTATCCCTTACTTTAAGGATCACTTTTTATTCCCGAAATGTAAATAGGGCTGAAAAGTAAAAAGAAGCATAAAAGGTAAAATAAATCGAGTAAAGGTTTACTCTAAAACTTCCCTCTCTCAAGAACATATATACAAAACCACTACTCGTATACACTTGGATTAGATTGGGATGGTCAGACTTTTCCAGGGTACATCCAGACTTTTTCAGAATGCATTCAGACTTTTTTTGGGTTTATTTAGACTTTTCCAGGATCTTCCCAGACTTTTCCAGGATATTTCCAGAATTTTCTAGGGAATATCCAGACTGTTATAGGGAGTATCCAGACTTTTCCAGAGTCTTTCCAGATTTTTTCAGAGTGTAACCTGACTTTTCCTGGATGGTTCCAGACTTTTCCAGGGCATATCCGGACTTTGCCTAGGTGTATCCAGACTTTCCAGGGTGTATCCAGACCTTTACGGGGTTTATCCAGACTTATATATATATATATATATACAGGGTTGGCTATTTAAAAGGGTTCACCTGGATTTTTTTTAAAACTAAAGGATTGAAGAAAATTTTGAAACACATTGATTTTGTTTCTAAGGGGGAGACTTTTTAGCTATCTTGAAAATTTTATAGCGCGCCTTCCTTTTGAGGGGTAAATGTTACCCCTATATTTTGATCATGATGCCCTGTTTTTGAGGTCTCTTGAATTTTTTTCGTTTTTGAAATATTTACTTTCAAAATAAGCTCAAATTGTACAGGTAAATTTTAACTCTCGTAGGAATGTATCCTAGAAGAAACAATGCAATGATAAAATGTACTATTAAAAGAAGCAAAGTCGACGTGTCCAGGGATTTCTCAAAAAAAAAATCTTTAAAAAAATATTTGTAATACATGTAACTGTGAAAGTGAATACACGATTGTCAAGACATTCAGGAGACCTTCAAAACAAGTATCACCCGACCCACTTTCCCTATTTAAAATATAGGGGTAAAGTTTACCCCTCAAAGGGGATGCGCGCTATAAAAATTTCAAAATAGTCAGAAAGTGTCCCCTTTACAAACAAAATCGATGTGTTTCAGCATTTTCTCCAATTCTTACCAGTTTTTGAAAAAATCCATTGCTGTTAAATGGCCAGCCCCTGTAAATACTCGTCTATATATTGTCAAAAATTTTAGTGCCGATAAACTAAGATATTTGTCCATTAGTCAAGCAGAAACGGCTAAACCGATTTGTATGAAATTTGATAAGACAATTGGGTATGGATCTTAACTTAAGCTACTTTTTATTTAAAATTTCGTTCCATAACTTGAGATATATGGCACAGAAAATTGAATTTTTCAAGAGTGTTTTGCATTTTTTATGTGATATATATATATATATATATATATGTAGTCAAACATTTTGGCGCCATTCATATCACACGGTGAGATTTTTTTTTTTTTTTAGGGATGAAGTTTTGGGGATAGCTGCAAAAGGTGTGATAGGGAAATGCTCAAAAACAATAGGGGTCACCGCGTCAACACATGTAATCACTACGTAAAATTTTGTTATGATTGGAGCAGGGGTTTTTGAGTTAGAGTCGCTACAAAGTAGGCGACAGACAGACAGAGCGACGGCGCCGGCGGTTATCACTATTTGGAACCTCAAAATTCGTGGAGGATCATAAAAATCTCGAAGTGCCATTTTTACATGACTACATTACTTCCCTTAGGGTTAGCAATTCGTCACCGCTTCTGGGGTCTGATTTTCGAATCCATACGAAAATATGCGCATACGTGTACTGAATAATCAACAATTTTTATGTCAGTCTCTTTCTATACCGTGTGAAATGAGAGACGAAAGATAAGCCGGTATGTGTGGACCGCGTTCGAATTCGACTGGTTTAGCGCAATATTGCACGAGTGGGTGGAGGGCATTCGTATTGTTTCGCATGAAAAACCGGATATTCTTTCACGTACTACCCATGAATCAGCATATCGGCATGTCTTTTGCTTCCTTTTCTATACGGTATAGGAAGAGACGGAAGTAGTCGCATGCGAATAATTTCGTATGGTTTCGAAAATACGACCCCTGTATCTGTCGTTTAAAAGGACACATCGGACATCGCGTCATTTTCAAATTCAACAAGCGTGCAAGGAAAATAACTTAAGGCAAAACAAATAGCTAGCCGATTTGCCGAAAAAGCAGGACGAAACAAATTTAACACGGCGAGTATGTTTGCACGTTTGACGAAAACGTGACGAAATGGACAGAATTTTCGACGAATAAGGAAATATTTTTATTTTTTACGCTTCAACAAAATGTTTGGTAAAAATGCCTTAATTCTATGAATGAAGAAATTTTGCGCCATTTCAACTATTTTGGGAGTTTTTTAGTTAAATTTGTAAACGTCAGTATATGTGTACAGGATGTACAGAATAATAAATAATAATAAATAAATAAAGTCTTTATTAAGAAACTCGAAATTTTTACATTTCTATTCTAAAAAGCCGAAATCTAGCAAGTGTGCTACTCTAATTTAACCTTTAAACAAAAAAAGGAAGAAATATATAAGTATATACTTATATTTTTTTATTTCTTTGGCTCAGAGTTATTTATTAAACAATCGAATTTTAATATTTTTCCTGAAAACCGCTCCAGAAGAAACCAAATTAAAATTCATTTTATACTCACTATACAATTTTGTTGCGTTGTAAGTAAATCCTCTTTGAAACAAGCTGATATGATATCGTGGTAAAGCTAAGGTATTTGATCTAATAGGTACATTGTGTAATTGATTTCGAAATACTAGCTTATTTATAAAGCTTAGGTTTACCAATTTTAAGTATTTTAAATAAAAACACCAAAAATAAGTACTTACACATAAAGCAGCCAGTTAAGATTTTTTAAATTTTCTGAAACATGATCAAACTTTCTCAAACCATAAATGAACCTAACAGTTATTTTGTATATTTTGCAGCCTATTTTTATGTTCTTGTATCAAACACGGGTAATACACAATTAAACAATAAGGATTGAAGACAAAACATACGATTCGCAAAGTTTTTTCCGAACTTTAAAATTTAGGATGTGCCTATATTCATATAATAATTTTAAGGCTAAATATGACTTTTTACTGAGGTTTGAGATATGGTGGTTAAATCTAATTGAAGTTTCAAATATTAAGCCTAGATTTCTGGCATAGTCAGTGAACTCAAGGCGGGGATTGTCCATCTCTAGATGCGAACAGTAACTTTAGTTTTATCCGCATTTAATTTAAGATTATGTTTGTTGCTGTATTGAACAACCTTTTCAAGATCTGAATTAGCATCAGCCTCGATAGTTTTGTAGTCGTGCGGGTCAAATGAAAATGTGAGTTTCGCATCGTCTGCGTATGATTTAATTTTGAAAAAATTTGTAATATCTTTTATATTGAAAAGATATAGAACAAATAGAAATGGTGCTAAAATCGCGCTATGAGGAACGCCCGAGGTCACTTTCCCTACTTCTGATATTTTAGATCTCATGCGTACCATTTGTTCCCTGCCTACCAAGTAACTCTAAAATAAAGAGGATTAATCTGTACATTCAAAAAAGTGTAGTTTGGCCAGCAATAAATTACAGTCAACACGATCAAATGCCAAAATTCCGCAATCGATAGCATATTTAAATAGCTGCTGGTACACAACCTTTTCGAGAACTTCACTTAAAATTGGTAATAAACTAATTGGCCTAAAATCATTTAGAGATGTTGGTGAGTTGATCTTTGGAATTGGGCAGATGATTGCTGCCTCCAACATTTTGGAAAGTAGCCTTTTTCCGAGAACTCCGTTGTTATTGAAGAGAGACATGCGGTTTTTGCATTACTGTTTAAGTTTTTAAACTTAAAAAATGGTATTAACAGATCTATCCTCTCTCTTGTAGTTTTTGAGCTACAGGGAAAAGTTGAAAAATGGTCGGAATTACCAATTGATGATATCTCCCTTAATTTAAGAGATAATTGATTTCTGTAAAAACATGTCTGTGCCAACACACAATGGTATTTTCGAAATTCGAAATTTTAATCCGACATTTCGTTTCCTAGATACCTTCATCAAGATCAAAGAGTTAAATACGGACCAAAATGTTTTACATCATATTTTAGTTTCTGTTTAAGTTTGTTTTATAATAAAATATAATTTTTTTGATTTCGAAGTTTCGATCCCGAAAAAAATCATCTTCAGTGCATTTTTCTTCTGGTACGACCCTGTCCCATCTTATTAAAAAAAACTCAGTTAGAAAAGATTTAAAAAAATATTTCATTTTTACATATTATTTTTGGTAAGTAATGTCCAGTTTGGCAAATAATAACTTTGAAAAATAAAGAAAATTGTTTAAAAATCAGAGTTGGCCATGGGCAAGGTCAAAGATGAAGAATATACTGCGCATGCCTGATGCAGTCTACTCGCGCCCAGAACAGTTTTCGGCACAGAATTTTTCCCAGGCTTACTTGAATAGCTAGTTATAGTATCTCATATTAATATAAAATTAATCAAATATGGTCCACCCCATTTTCCCTACTTTTACTACTAATTATAGACAGCCTTTGTCTTTTGTGTCACCCCTTACGATACCAGTAGTCGGCGAATGTAGATTTATCGGCAATTTAGATAATTAGTCCACATTACTGATTGACAATAACGACAGGATACGTTCAGAAAATCACATTCTCTTTTTGTTATATTGCATTGGTCGTGGTCAAGCGTTTAATTATATCCTACTAATATTGTAAATGGGAAAGTTTGTTTGTATGTTTGTGTATGGATATATGTATCTATGTTTGTCTTTCAACCACGCCAAAACAGCTAAACCGATTTGGATAAAATTCGATAGATTATATTACAGGGGGAGTCGTTTCGGCTCCTTTAGCCGCACGGCACTGCTTTCTTTGCAGATATTTTTTGCTTCTTAGTTCGTATCCAGGAATTTAAGGCTTTTTCCAAAGAAAGCTATTTTGTTGGGGGATAGTTGGCTCACTTCTTGGGTAGATGGCACTACCCCTTCGATGTGCCTAAGCCTCGAAGGGGGCGGGGCATTCACAGAGTAAGAGTTCTGCGGTCTCTGTTGCGGTTACCTAAAATCTGCAGCAGTCGTCTTCTGCTCTTCCTATTTCCTTTAGGTTATATTTTACCGGGCAGGGTCCGGTGGGCAGTCCGACGACTATTCTGATGTCTTTTCTGTGTATGTTTATGAGCTTTTCTGCTCTTTTTTTTTTTGATGTGGTGATCAACCTTTTTGCCTGTCTTAGTCCTGGAGTATGTGTTTTGACAATTGGTCCTTTTCCCAATTGTTGAGTTCTTTTAGAACGTGGCTTTTCATGAGTCCACAGTAGTTGTTTTGCGAGGGTATCTGCTTCCTCGTTGCCCGCTATACCTCGGTGTCCGGGCACCCACATCAAGGTTTCCTGGCTGTGGGTTGCGAGCGTTTTTAGGGTTTGTTTGCATTCCCGGACTAGTTTCGACGCACATTTATACGTGTTTAGTCCTTTTAAGGTCGCTTGACTGTCTGAGAGTATAAAGATTTGTTTTCTTTTGAGGCTCTGGTTGAGAAATTCCTGTGCACATATGTTGGGCAGTTCAGTTTGGAAAATGGTAGGAAATTTAGTAA
Organism: Oxystoma pomonae; assembly: GCA_963921995.1. Lineage (NCBI taxonomy): Eukaryota > Metazoa > Arthropoda > Insecta > Coleoptera > Brentidae > Oxystoma > Oxystoma pomonae. The sequence continues at coordinate 21,193,751 of OY998164.1, read as the reverse complement.
GAAAATAAGGCGTGACATTTCGCTCAATGACATCTGTCAAATGACATTATTTTTGAATATCACTGGCAATGCCGTAGGCATTTACCTGGGCAACACAGGCATTTCACTGTATCTTTTTTCCCACACTTTTTAAAAACAGAACTGTGATTTTCTGGCAATTTTTTAATTTATATGAATATGGGCCGGAAAACGCAGCTGAAAAATGGTCTGCTACTGCTACTCTGTTTCCTTGAGTAGTTCATCTTTAGTTTAGACTATTTCAGTTAGAAAATATTGACCAATAAAATCGATGCTGCTGTCAAATTTATACCAACCGAATTATCGGTAAGTAATCTTCAATAGTGCAAATTATCGCCTACTAATATTAGGAACTACAGTTGTGTGTTCCCAAGAAGACGAATCAGAGGCGTTTTCACGTATTAAGAGTCTGATTTTAGAAAAATCCTTGGACACTCCTATTTTTTATTTGAGAGGGACGCTTTTGAAATTTTCGTAGCACACACCCCTTCGAGGGGTAAACTTTACCACCCATATTTTGAATAGGAAAAGTGCCCAAGTAACATTTGAAGCTTTCAGGGTTTTGTTAATTAGGTTTCCTGTTTTTATAACTTTTTCTCCAGTTTGATTAATTTACCTAAGGTCATATTTATAATTAGATAAAGAAATCTGTGACTACCAGAGCGCTTAAAAAAATGTTATATAACAAAAAGTTTATTTATAAATGGGGAAGTATATTACTATTGCTCCTCAAGTTACATTAGTTACTTATATTCATTTAAGAACTCCAAAAGGGTTTTATTTATAAAGGGTCTGATTTAGAACCTAGACACTTTTTACTATAAAAAAATAAATTGAATAAATGAATATAAAATTCTCAGTTCAAGAATCCGTTCCCTGGTCGTGGACTCGCATCTCAAACTTCATCCTCACGAGTAATGACCTTCATTACATGCTTTGTGAGTCCAATAGCCGCAAATTAAATTAAGTATTTTTAGCAACGAAAATCTGTGCTTTTATCAGGCTTTTCTTGAAATTCAATAATCTTCTTTTTACTGAAAGAATCCTTTGTAGACAAACTCATGCACTCCCATCAAGTCATTCATAAAACGCATTGAAACGCGATCAGTTGTTAAATTTAGGGAAAACTATTGTCCTTTCCACTGGCAACGCTACTTTAGGCAATACCAAGCATGGTCCACCTCACACATGCTCCATCCGCCTTACCTTTACCATCTCGATTTTACTAGAGCTGCAACACCGACGACAAATAATGAATGAGGCAGCGCTGTACACGGTTATATAGATGACCCGCTGCAAGTGCGAGGTTGTCACATTGTGTAGATTTTATTGTCCATATATATTGGAAAATTAACAAAATTATTTTTTTTTCAAAATATCAGATATTTATATAATATGTCGACAGAAAAAATGAAAGGTGTTTAATATGTAACATAACTTGTGTTAAAAAAAAACATACCCAAATGTCAAATACACATTATCAATTATTTATTGAATTAAAATGGTGAAGATTTGTGAATATGTGATCATAATGTCTCTATTTTAGTTGTACCTTTATGATACACATAAAGATTAATCCCCTTCGTTTTTGCCCTTTCGGGCTTTTAACATTTTCTAGCGTTTTCCTGTTTGACAACAAAAGACCAAATCTCGGGTCAAGATTGTGGCCCCGTTCGATTTGATTTGTTTTGTTTCGGCCGCGTGTTTAAACCGTGCGGCGGCCGCCGACCGTTTCGTCCAATCAGGATGGCGTTTGTTTCGTGACCAACTCGCAATAACGTTGATTTTTGCAACGTGTCCCTTCCGATTTATCGTCGAGGTTTACTTTAAGATGTCTGGCGGACCGTACGTGAGCCTGCGACAGCCGCAAATATGTTGGATATTATATGTCTTTCGATGTGCATTTTATAAAAGAAGTGTTACAAAATGAAATCGTAAGGTTTATTCTCTAATCTTGTATAATAAATACTCTTCTTTGTCATTGCATTAAGGCCGTATCCTTAGAGATAGAAAAAAAAACAAAATTGATCAAACCCGCCGTTTTTTCTACCAACCAATTATGTATTTCTTTGTTTCTTTGCGTGATCCATCTATCATAATCTCACAAAATATGATTTGAAATTTTCCCGCCTTAATATAGAATAAATTCGTTATAACATGGGTAACTAGTATCTTTTCCTCACCTATATTGTTAAGAAGAGACAAAAATATATTTTTTCTACAACCGGGCGAAAAGTACCATGTTTGCGCTTCAAAAAGAACGCGCACAGTTGCACTATTCCGAGGAGAGAGCGTTTTTTTACTTTGTCACTCCTGCAACTACTTTCCGCTCGGTTATAGAAATGAACTTGTATGTAATTCAAGCACAATTGATCATCACTTCGACATTTCCTGAGCTAAGCCACTGACATAAAAAAATACTACTCTTAAGCCCTAATGCTTCAAAAAATGTAAATTATTCAAATACAAGTGATGTTTTTTTAAAAAAGAATTATTCCATCGTGCATATGGGAAAATGCGGTTTTTGCAAAATATCTTAAATTTAATAAAACTTGTAACACTCGCAGACTGACAACGTCATGAAGCCTAAAGTGTTTTTTCTAGAAGCGTGAAATTTCGCACAAACACTCATAAAACATAGGTGAGCACTAAAGTTTTAAAAACTAATTTCTGCTGACCCTATACTTCTTGTACCCGAAAAGTTTTGTTGGGATTAATACCTCCTGTAGAAATATCAAATAAAATGTTGTTTAATAAGTACAATGAACAAATATTGTTTATTCTTGAATTTCAAGAATAAGTATTTTTAAATTAGTAGTTAATAAACTTAAATCAACAATATTACAAAATTTGATTTAAGAAAACTTGCAGTATTCAAAAAAATATAACCAAATCTTAAGTAAAAAAGTACTTATCCTTCAATTACTGGAATTTTCAGGTTTTACAACAATGAGTATGTACTCTTAAACCTAGCTTAAATTAAAATCTCTCCCACAGACTCTCACGACAAATAAGTACTTATGCGAGAACAATTTTCTATTAGATATTTAAAGGTTGTGCAACATATGAAACATAGAATTCCTTGATTCAAAGAATACTTATTCTTTTTTTTAATCAAAAGTTGCCTATTGGATTAATTAAAGCACACTATTTCTTTAAATAAAAAGAAAGGTTCGTGGCTATCGGACACAATTTTGCTTTTCAATTCATTACGACCAGGTCTCTAAGATCTAATGGATAGTCCAGAAACCTACGGTCTTCTTTCAGTAACAGGTACATTTTCGCAGGTTCCGCTTTTTATGTCTGCTCGAAAATTTAATTCTTATTTATATTTGCATTCTTTAATATTTTGTTTTTCACTTTGTTCCGACAGGCGGCGTGCTGCAAATAGCCATGCCATCAGATCCTGCGTTATTTAACGACGAAAGTTGTTTAAATTCACTGGGTGTGGTTGCTTATGTTATGCTTCATACGCCATGTACAGTCCTATGTTGCCCTGATGATTCCTAACAAGGATGAAACAGACTTGTAGGTTTCCGGACTATCTACTAGATCTTGGAGGCCTGGTCGTAATGAATTAAAAAGCAAAATATGTGTGCGATAGCCACGAACCTTTGTTTTTATTTATTTTTTTTTCTATTTTTTTAATTCAAGCAATTCTTTTTCACGGTTGGGGTATCAATTTCTTGTTGGATTAAGTATGACAATTATTGGTTTAAATAGTCTCTGTACTTTCTCCTAAGTATTACTCGAATTTGTGTTATTAAATAACTTATTCTTGTTTGAAAGTTTGAGACAATGATGTGTTTGAAATGAACTCTGTGTTTCGGACTTCTATTGTCTATTTATACACGACGTTTCGATCAGTACAATCTCTGATCGTCTTCAGGTGCAAACTACAATCAATTCCTAAGGCTACGTACTTATATACTGTGAGAAATCACTCACCCTTAAAGTTTAAGAAGTTGGCTCCACCCAAGGAGAGGCTTCCAAATATTTAGAATTTCAACACTTGGTTTACTGAAAATACCCTGATTCTGCCCAATAAAGGCAGCTTCAAGAAATTCTCGTTTCTTCCAGTGTAACTCCTTTGCTTTGCCCACTTCATTCGGTGTTGTTAAATATGCATGGTCAAAATAACACCGAATGAAGTTGGCAGAAGCAAAGGTTTTGCACACACACTGGAAGAAACAAAAATTCCTTGAAGCTGCCTTTATTGGGCAGAATTAGGGTATTTCCAGTAAACCAAGTGTTGAAATTCCAAATATTTGGAAGGCCCTCCTTGAGCGGAGCCAAATTTTTAAACTTTAAGTACGTAGCCTTAGGAATTGATTGTAGTTTGCATCTGAAGACGATCAGAGATCGTACTCATTGAAACGTCGTGTATAAATAAAAATATAGACAATGGAAGTCCGAAATACAGAGTTAATTTCAAACTTATTCTTGCCTTAAGAGAAGCCTATATTTCCATCCAAGTTGTTGTGTATACTTGTTCCAACGACTCACCAATATTGAGGACTATCAGAGCGAAATTATACTTGGATCAACATGTATCCTCTTAATACCAGTATATATTTTTTGGTGATCTTTTGAGTAATGCGATTGCATTGACGAACACACCGAGTGCGCTCGCCCACTTCTGATCTAGTTTAAAGAAAATTTATACAATGTGTACAGTAAGTACAAGTTTAATTCAACCATTTATAGGTTGTTGTTTCCATTAAAGGATGGAAGCTCTCTCAAAGACTATATGGATTTAATATTACCTGCAGGTGACATGTTGTTACTCTTGTAATCCTCAAAGGCAATTCGAGAGCTCCCTTAATGTATGTTAATAAATTAATTTATTTAACACCCGGTTTCTCGTTTGGCCCCCTTTACTCAAAGAGAGGCGGGCTCATCAGGCATCAAGTCTATGTAACTGTGTGTTTACAGTGTTTGACAAAATTTCATTTTGTTTATTATTTGATAAGGACGTGCCTCTAAGAATATGTTTAATCTATCTCTGGCTTCGAAATAACGTAAGTTGGTATAGTTGTAGTTCAAATTTGCACATTGCTGGTCAAAAAAATTGTATAGCTGTTCCACAAGAAACACATAAAAGACCAAAGTTTCGCCCTGGGTAACCAGCTTGGGCTTATCAGTGGTTTCGTTGGTCACCCTCCCCAAACAACATTCAATATCGTCATCCACTTTGATTTATAATCTTAAATCACTCACAAATAGGCATTATTCCGCACTTGTACCTAAGTCACCTAATACGGTTTCGTGACTTGATGGCGAATGTTGTTTGGGGAAGGTGAATGGGCGAATCATCCGTCAATTGTTTCTCTTTTTACTTAGATCCTTTGAGTATTCCCTGTGGGATACTTATCCAATTTTTGTCTGATTTTTTAACTTTTCTTTTTAGCTGGTTAGTGCAGTTCTAAAACTAAGTACCTAAAATGTTTACGAACCTTTAAACAATATATCCTTCCAGTTCCCACTTAGCGCAGAGGATATCGGTTGGTTAACCTCGTACAACGTCATCTAGCATTCGCTCCATCATCATTTGCATGTGCGGTATTAACATAATCATAATAATTCCCCATTCGCCCTCCGAACATTAGCGCAATAAGCTCGGGCTTCGTGAAAGGGGACGTATACGCCGGTGGGCCATAAGTTGTAGTAGAGGCATGTATTAGGCCCATGTCTTAGGAAAGAACGTAGAGTTGGATAAAGAAGAAGATATTTTGGAGTTAAAACATACATCATTTTCAACGTGCCAATAACTCTTCGAATTCGTGCTTATTGATTGTTATAGGTACCTTTAGCATTAGCATGTGCAAGTTGTCTAGTGTAGAATGCTTAGGATATCTTGAATAGACAGAATAAGATATCTTAAATATATCTGATGCTAGCGTAGACTATGGTTACCTTTCTGGTGTTGACAGTAAGCAAACATGACTTAATCTCTTCAAAAATAATCGCTCTAATTCTAAACGAAATCATGGACTAAGTATAGGTAGTACTAATATATTTTGCCCCCTTTTACAGAGAGAAAGTCAAAATGTCAACATTTGTTTACCAAAATCTGGATATTTTGACTTATCTGACATTTATGGAGGCAGAATTTATCAGTGACAACTGTACAGGGTGATCAAAATTGGAAAAGATTTGGGAGTTTTGGGTATTTCTAAGGGAGATAGCAAAAAACCATATTATGAATTTGATTTTTGAGAAATTAATTATGGCGAATCATCGATCAGTGTCAGAATTTGGCTTCTAACTTTTTTATTAACGATTTTTTTTTTGTGTAAAATATTTTTTATAGATAATTTAAAGCATAATTTATTTGTCAAATTTTATTTTATCTGTAACGTTTAGTTTTTAAGATATAAGACTAAGTAGGTGTTTTTCTTATGGAATAAACTACTTGTTTACTTGATTTTTAAAATCGCACTTTTTTTTGATAATTTTTTTTTGTATGTTTATTTGTTTATTATTTTTCTTATTTTCATAATCATTTCTTGTTTTTGTTTTTTTTTATTTTAGTTTATCTTCGCTTTCTATAAAAGATATACAATAAAAATAAATAAGTAAATCATAAAATAAAAAAAATAAACAAAATCGAAATAAGTATTAAAAGAACAAAAAATAAATTATGATGTGCGACACACCATTTTAAAGAATATTTTGATTTGAAAAATCGGTTATTCCATAAGAAAATACCAATTTGGTGTTTTATCTCAAAAACTAAACGTTACATATAAAATCCAGTTTGACAAATAAATTCTACTTAAAGTTATCTACAAAAAAGCAAAACACCAAGAAATCATTTTCATTAAAAAAAAATTAGAGGCCAAATTCTAAAACGACCCCCGACAACAAACCCCAGTATCTCAAAAAAGGATTAACATTATTAAGTTCTCAAAAATCGAGTCCACAGAAATCTCTTAGAAATACCCAAAACATCCCTATCTTCTCGAATTTAGACCACCCTATACATTTACAAAAATACACTAGAAACTTCTTGACCAAAAAAAAATTAGAAAGGCTTTAATTCTGCCAAAATTTTAAAAATTAACCAGAGAGAGATTTGAAAATTCACAACCATGCAAAATTTCAGCGAATTTGGATTTTTAGTATTCCCTGAGCAGTCTGGGAAAGATTTTAAAAAAGTATCGAAAAAGGCGTTCCCAGCTATTTTTTTTTCTTTAAAATCTGCGAAGAAAAATTGGCCTTTTATTCTACCATGACTTTATCAAGTTTTTTATAAAATATATTTGAGGAAAAGTTTCGTCTATATATATATATGCTTTACAAACTACACTATACTTTGAGGTCCCACTGTATATATACTTGAAGTAATATTTACTTCAGAAACCTGTAGTGTCTGTGACTATGATATCGAGGTCGGCTTAATGTGATCTGAGAGGAAACATTAACTCCATACCGACCCGACGCGTCCCGTTAGCAATGTTTAGGCAGACAAAGATTAGAAATAAACCCTTAAGGGTTCATGGCAACCGCGCCCCCCTCTTGGAACTCAGCACACGTTATTTAAATATTAAACCAAAATTTTTAAAGAATAAAGAAAGTTTTGTTTGAACTTAAAAAAGGCTTCGAGTTTCATACAGAAGAGATCATGAGGACAAGGAGGATTTATTAACCAAAAATACACAACAAATAACATTTTATTGAAAGTATCAGACGACGAATTTCCAACTAACAATTTCTGCAAAACTTATTTTTTTTAACATAGTTTCTTATTTAAAACTGTTTAAAAAAAAATCAAAAAGAGGATCAGCTAAGATTTTAGTAAACACAGTAGAAGAGAAGAACCTCTATTGAAAAATTTAAACCTCTAGGTACCTATCTAAAAAAGGCATTTTATTTTATTGGTATATATGCTAACTAAGCGCGAAATTGTTACCATACTGTAAACCTACATATTTCAAAAACAAAGTTAAAAAAACGCTTAAGAACTTCTGTCTTAAGTGTTTTCACTGCTGCAATTGATACGATTTTGTTATTTTTTTTGCTTGATTTTTTTTAGGTTTTAAGCTCTGTATTTTTTATATTTTTGTGGTACATGTGCGTATATACTTAAAATAAACACTAAAATGTCAAAAGTAAAAAACTGCCAAAAATCCAAAAACTGCTAAATTTAATACAGCTAACGAAGATTAATCTTAACCCCAAACCAATACTTTAAGAAAATGAGTTGTGACCATATAGCTAGCCTAAGATTTAATGAAAAAAATAAATAGCATTAATCCATCATGCATATCCGAAATAACACACTTACACAGCGTCCAAAACTTTCCAAAGTTTAAACTTGCATATGATCCGAATTTCAATAAAGTCATTAGGACGTGGCTATTAAAACTCGATAGGTGTCATGTACGGAAACTTTATAGTTAAATCTAAAATGGAGATCATATAAAACAAAAAACCAAAAAAAAAACACGCGACTTATTGCTGTGTTAAAGAAATGGAAAGAAATTCAAAGGCGGAATTTAATAAAGTAAAAATGAAGTTTTTTTTTTATTTTTTTATAACCAAATATTTTTATAATTGGCTAGTGAATAGCAAACAGTCTTTACTTTTTATTGAACACAAAAATAGCAATTAAAAAAAAATCTTTTCAAAAAAAACATTGGACTCTTCCGTCATTTTTTTTAGAAAATTTCTGATCACTTTTATTTTAACTTTTTTTTTCTTAAATCAATGATGACAGCCGCATCTGTATACGATCTATTAACCACTGCAAAATAGATGGGCAATAATAGAATCGAAATAAATGGGATTGGATATGCATTTTTATGGGAAGCCCGATTTAAAGCGCGATAATCTGTGCAAAACCTCCACCTAGCACCACTTTTAAGCATTAATAACACCCAATAACAGTCAGAATTAAAAGGCTCAATAATGGAATCTCAACCTTTTTATTCATAACTTTATGAAAGGCAGAGGAGTAACTGATTCTTCTTCTTTTTTAGTCACAATTTTGTGTTCAACTAAATGGTAGTTTTGGCACTGAATGCAAAATCGTTTGTTGCTAAGGTATCAATGCTTAGAATACCAGGACTAGTAATCTGAAAACTCCAAAACTTATTACGCAGATCTGGAATCAACTCCATTGTTAACCGAAAATTTAATCTTTATATCATAGGATGTGCAGAATCTGGCATAATTAAAATATCAAGAATAATAAAAACCTTATTATAATTTGTATTTACCAACCGGAGTTGGATTCATCTTTTGGTTATAGCTTTTTAAGGTCGTTGTTGTTTTTTCATAATAAATATTGTTGGGTTTAAGGAATGGATGTCAACGACCTGAAAACAGCAAGTCTTTTGCTTAATAATTATTATTATGGGTAAAAAAAAACTTTAAAATAAACAGTATTCCATGTCTTAATATTTAATACAAGTAAAAAAAACAAAAACATAAACCTACATTCCTTCAATCTTTAACCCGTTTCATTCATTTTTGATTCTTGAGTGGTGGGGGCGAAAGTTGTCAACCAAAAGAATAACCGTGGTATGTATCGCTTACAAGATTGATTATTCGCAACAGTACATGAAAGTAAGGGGTTCGATTTAATTTAAGATTATATAACCTCTACAAATATTCCCAACTTGGCTAATTATTCTTACATTCCCGCCACTATTAAGTAAGTCCAGAAAATCAATATCTATATTCTCTTATATTTCTAATTGTTTATATATATAGAAATATATAAGTAGGAAAGAGAAAAAAATACTTCAACAGTTTGTTTTTTGAGTTTCCCACAAGAATGCAATTGTACACATGAATACGCTTTTTATTCAAATTATTAGGTATTATAAGCAAGTATCTTGACGTAACGTAGGTTGTTTTCTGTCTCTTAATCTGCACGCCGCCGCCGCCTCCTGCGCCACGTACAAAGAAACTGAAACAGTCGATCCCAAATAATGTTACGATACCTCAGTCACCGTATTTCTACAAGTTTTTCATATCGTAAGGGAAAACTCAGCCGTCCAAAGTCTACTAGATGACATCCGGCATATTTCTGTCTAATTCAACAGCGCGTAGAGAAAGAGAGGGCAAACACACGTACGTTGCGTTCAAGCAATGTATTGGCTATTACGAAGGGGCTATCTCAACTCCTTTTGAAGCTTAAGTTTTCATTGCATTATTATATTTTTAGAGTTAATATTCTACCTACATAGTATTTTGGAAATAAATGGTAAATGCCAGATAGCCACTTCTGACAAAGCATATGTGATATCGGTATTGTAAAGGAACCTTTATCAATGTGTATATACATTACAAAAATTAGACCAATAACTTGATACTCTAAACCACAAGAAAAAAAAACAGAATATTTTTGATACCCCTCCATTAACATTATATATATAGAAAAAGATGCCATATGTCCCCAACTCCATAAGAAAAATTATAGCGAAATGGTCTCAAGCTGTCATTTTGTCATTTAAAGCGCTTCTTTTTATCTTCTTCTTTACACAAATACCAAATTTATTTACCATATCAAAACGGGCGAACCCAATTACAATGATAGGAAAAACAAGAATATCAAAAGATTAATAAAGTAGTAAACATTAAAATAAATAAGTACAGCCAATAGCACCAGTAAGAAAAAGAAAACGGTAATTTATATGCTGTTTCATAAATGCGCAGCTTTAAGTTGCTTTAGGTTAGTGTTAACAATATCGATTGTATGAGTGTTGTTTCAAATTTGGCACATATGATAAATAGGAGAAAATTTTAAAATATTAACTCTAGTCGTAGACAGGTAAAATGTGGTTGTTTGTCTAGATCCTTGGCGTGGAATTGTAAAGTTTAGTTGGGGTAGTATTTCTGCACAGTCTATTTGGTTATTTAAAATTTTGTGTAACGTCATCTGTTGGTCATCAAAAAGTTGGTCCTGCGGAAAACCCTGATCAGGGTATGTACCATCTATTTTAAATGACAAAAATTTTAGGAATCGTCTTTGTATTCTTTCTAAGTCTTCTATATTTGTGGCATGATAGGGGTTCCAAATTACGGAAGCATATTCGATCTTTGATCGTATATATGCAAAGTAAAGACTTTTAAGAGCAGAAATGCTGTTTATTTCTTTAGAAATTCGTACAATAAAACCGTACATTCGTGAGGCTGCAGAAGTTATATCTTCAATATAAAAGGAGAAAGATAATTTTTTGTCAAATATGACTCCCAGGTCATGTATGGTCTCCGGTCTTTCAAGTACATGATCATAGCATAGTCGTAGGTGATATAGGAATTTTTATTTGTCATTTGTCATTATTTTACATTTAGCGATGTTTAGAGGAAGACCATTCTTTACACACCAGTTTTGAATTTTATTTAGGTCGTTTTGGGGAGCTATGCAGTCAGATATATTGTTTATTACTCGGAAAGTTTTAAAATCGTCAGCATATGACAGGCTCGCTGAATTGAGTCCTCTCCCCATGTCATCTATAAAAATATCAAAAAAGAGAGGACCCAGGACAGACCCTTAAGGGACTCCTGAACCCACGAGGTATTCGGCAGACCTGACACCGTTAACGTTCACGTATTGACGCCTGTCAGTTAAAGAAAATTTTATTAGGTTAAGTAAGGGTGTATTAAAGCCGAAATTATACAGATTATTTAACAGTATACTGGTGTCAAGTCTGTCGAAGGCATTCGAAAAATCGGTGTAAACTATATCTAACTATTGAGCTGCATCTATAGCCTGTGGAATCGTTTGCGTGATTGGCAGAAGGTTTGTGATAGTAGAGCGTCCTTTTATGAATCCGTGTTGGGTCGGTGATAAGATGTTTTGTACAGATGGATAGATAGATTTATTTAAAAGAAATTCAAAAGCTTCAAGAATGTTATTTATTCTCGTTATGGGTCTATAGTTTTTAACGTTGGATTTATCTAAAGATTTAAAAATAGGGCTTACTTTGCTTACTTTCCATAAGAGTGGAAATTTAGATTCACTTAAGCATGTGTTGAATGATAACTACATAAAACCATTGTTTAATATATTAAAAAATGATAAAACTAAGGGGATCTTAGTCTTTATGTTGTTTCTGTATGTAATCGTAAAGAATCTAATTATTATTTATTTCTGTTAGATTGGCCTATATCTTATTTTACGCTCACCGAGTACAATCTGGAATATACGAGGAAATCGTAAGGCGTATAAGTATATTTGATGAATGAATTTTGTCCTTATGTGTGTGTAGGTATAACTGATTGCCTGTTGAAATTTAGAATTTGGTCGGGAATAAATTTTTAATAATAAATTAAAATTTCGTTATAAATTTTCTTTCGGTAGCATTTGCTGATGATAAAGGATTGTTTATAAAAGGATCATATTGGGAAGAAGTAAAAAATAAAGGCGAACGAGCTCTTAAGTAGGTAAAAAACTTGCTTAACCTAAATATTCTTGGTTTAAATTGTGATAAAACTAAATGTCTACATTTTTTTATTATTGAAAGGACAAACCCTAATTTTAAAAGCCTGACTATACAAGATTATCATTGCTCTGAAAATATTGAGGTAGTTGATAGCCTTAAGTATTTGGGCTTAACATTGGATAGTCAACTCAATTTTAAAGAGCACGCTGAAAAAAAAACTTTGTAACATCTTAAATATCTCAAACCCTAAAACGATATATCATGCAATCTTTGAATTAATATTAAATTATCGGATACTCATCTGGGGAAGTAGTCGCGTCTCTCAACAATTTAGAGGTACTCCAAAAAAGATGTATAAAAATAATTTTGCAAAAAAATCAATTGCATTGAACAGATCAACTTCTTCAAGACTTCCAGTACTTAGATTAAGGCAGCTATATGCAAGTAAAGTCTTTCGATATGTACAAAAGTATCCTGACACTATAGCCTATATGGCACCAAAAATATTTAATCTTTTAACTGCCGATCAAAACACGTCAATCTGTCAAAATTACAAGAATCAAAAAAAAAAATGTATAAAACATTTATAAAATCAATTAATTATGAAAGCCTTTAATCCTGTTTTCCGTAAAGGAAAGTATTCAAAAATACCAAAAAACTTAAACAAGCAGAGTGACCTATTCTAATTCGACTAAAATAAATCCATTTAAGCTGTTTTTTCTTTTGGACCTTTTAAATATAAAGTAAATCTTAAGAAATTATCTAGCATTAGTAGGTATAGTAGTTATTAGGGTCTTATCGGTACATAAAGTCGGCATAGTCTGTCTTTAATAAAAACGGCACTATTTTTGACAGTTCCGCACGAAGTTAGGGATTCTGACATTGTTGTTGTCTAAATATGTCATCTTTGCTATCAAAATAATGTCGACTTTCATAATGTTTGTGCCTTTAATAAAGGACGGCACAATATGAGCATGTTTTGATGACATGTTTATATGAAAAAAATGTCAGAAACCTTTCAACCTTCGTGCGGAACTGTCAGAAATAGTGCCGAATCAGGCTATGCCGAATTTATGTACCGATAAGTCCCTATTAAGCATAAATAACATATTTATATTGCGCTAAGAGTATATATTGAAGAAAGCGGGAAAAGCTACGCGCTGGCAGAAGTACTGCCTTAGTAGCAATTCCTTCCTACTTTATTCATATTCCTTAAATTTTTATTTTATTTTATTTTTATTTATTTAATTAATTTATTTAATTAATTTCATTTATTAATTAAATAAAGTATTTATTCATTCATTCATTCATTCATTCATTCATTCATTTATTCATTCATAGATGGGGTATTTTTGTTTCTGTGCCCATATAGCAACCCTGATGATTTTTTTTCGAGTTTACTGTTTTTCTAAAATAATATTATATAGTAGTCTTTATTTTTAGTATTGTTTTGCAGTTATCCCTGCCCCACTTGTCAAATTTGAATTTTACTAGGTGGATAACCCGTATCAAAGTTTTAAATTATGAGACTTTGGTTATATTATTATCTGAGAAATCATTGGATCTAATTTTCGAAGCCGCGAGAGGAATCGCACATTCAAGAGCCGAAGTACATCAAATGCATGCTCACAGTTCAAGAATGACCGCGGCAAAACCGATTTCTCTCTAACGTTTAGAACGATATTGAATTTATTCCAACTCACTGTTTTGGTTTATAAACAGTGGTTACTATTTGCCAAGGAGTTTTCATTGGACCAGGTATCTTCTTATATTTTGGAGCGCTTAAACTTTGACTTTAACAAGACAAAGTTTAAGTGCTCCAATTATCCGTTTAGAGTTTAGATCCATCCGTGTCTGCTAAACTGTCAGGCAGTCAGACAACAGACGCAGGAGTGTACGCGGAAAGCCTAGAAGTTCAGAAAAGTTATCCACTTGGAGAACACGGTACCATGACAGCAACCCTACCGGATGTCAGGGATGGAAGAAGGGATATATACATATGCTTCGACAGCCAGGCTGCCCTTAAGTATCTAAGTGCACCCAAAATAGTCATTAGTCTGGTGGAAGAGTGCGCTGAAGCACTGCAAACACTGGCTCAAGACAAGAGGGTAACACTGATGTGGGTGCCAGGTCATGAGGAAATACAAGAGAATGAGAAAGCGGATGAATTTGCCAGACTAGGGGCCGCAACCCAATACATGGGACCGGAACCTCTTCTGGGAATAACAGGGAAACAGATACAGTGTGAGCTCAACGTGAACTAAAGACGTCCTGTCCTGGAGGTAAGAGTCAGAGTGTAGACAGTGCAAGCTATTCGTGGATGGGCCGAATGTAGCCAAAACTAAATGGCTCTTAGGCAAGACCCGAAAGGACATTGGAATGCTGACAGGCATTCTGACTGGGCACAATCGGTTGAACATACATCTGATGAAAATTAGAGTAGCAGCAGATCCCGTGTGTCCCGCTTGCGGTCTCGAAGAGAAATAGGCGCAGCACTTCATAGCAGAGTGCGATGCATATGACAGATCAAGGGAGCTGAAGTATGGATTTCCCACAATAGAAGAACGAGAGCTGCACGCGCTTAAATGGGCCGACATACTGAACTTCGTAAAGAAGACAGGGAGTTTCGGAGATAGAGTTGCAGCGAAAGTAGAGGCATAGGGGTAAGAAACGGGGTATGGCAGAAGGGGCCCATGAAGAGGCCTAATTGCCAGGCCCACGAGCCGCCCCTATACCAGTACTACTAAACCGTCACTTGTAAACATTTTAATTCCCATATTAAATGGAGAAAAAATTCACCAACCCAACACGAAAAAATTGATCGCAAATTTATTCAAGGCCATTTAAATATTTTTTTTGTTGGCCCACATTGGTAAATTAATAGAAAAACGAGAGTGTAAAGAGTAATTTCACACATTCGTAACGCAATTTTTTTATTTCATACACTTATTAAGAGTAAAGATTCTTTTTTTCCTGTCAGTGACCTTAGCTTAGAAACTGTCGAAGTGACGTTGAAAACGGGTCATGTGATTTCTAAACTTTTTGGAGTCAAGTAAACATCACAACAATTGGTTGAACTTTGAATGGAATGAGCGTTTTGTAAGAACTAAGACACACACACACACTGGATAAGCTAAAATTTATTTGTAAGGCCACCAATTCGAAATATTTATGAATCGATAGCTAGAAAGAAATTTTAGCTTATTCGGCAACAAAATAAAAGAAGAGCTCCGAGCCGTGTCTTAGTTTTTACAAAATGCACGTTCCATTCAAAGTTCAGTAACATAACTTTGACATTTTCTGAGCTAAGGTCACTGACAGAAAAAAAAACCTTTACTCTTAAGTTAAAATGTCTGACTATTGTACTTTTTTTTTCTTAAATACCTATTCAGAATTTGTATTTGGAACTGTCAGCATACACTAAGAGAAATAATATTAGCCTTTATGCACCAGTTGTATATTGTTTGGAACAATAGTATTCCTTTTAATGGATATAAGATCCAATTCTTGTGTACCCAATATTAAATAAGTTGTAATGTCCCAAATAGTATACAACTGGTTTATAAAAGCTAATATCCTTTTTCGCAGTGTATCTCAGGCCAACAAACAAAAATATATAAGTGGTCTTAAATAAATTTGAGATAAAATTTCTTCGCGAAGGAGAAACATCCTTGTAATATTAGCTTTAGAGATAAGAAAAATCACAAAGATAGGGTTTATTTTACAAAATAAGCGTGTTACATAAAAAACAAAAAAGGAAGTTAAAAAACCTCTAAATCAGTTACTTCAACCTAAAGGAAACCAAAAAACAAAAGATAAAAAGATCTTGTTTGGAAATATCGAAAATTCATACTTGGATGAGCATCAGTGGTGTCACTGGTCACCCCCCAACTTCTTTTTTGTTTTAATTGCAATGCGTTAGGAGCATAATCCTATTGGAAATATTAACAAGCCAGCACGAATCCGTATCAGGTAACTTGGATAAGTACCAGAGTGGAAAGATGCCTATTTGTGTGATTCAGAGTTGGAAATCAAAGTGTATGATGGTGTCTAATGATGTATGAGGCAAATGACCAGTGAAACCACTGATGAGCCCACGCTGGTTATCCAGGGCGAGACATCATTTAATCATTTCTCTTTTCGCTTTGGTCCTTTGTGTGTTCCTTGTGGGATGCTCATCCAAGTTTGAATTTTCGTCATTTCCATCCAAGATCTTTTGATTTATTGTTTTTTTAAGTGTGCTACATGTTGACACATGTTAATATTTTTTTTATATCACCCGAGCAAAAATTATTTGAATTTAAACGATAAAAATAACCACAACGAAAACGAAAGGAATTCGTAGCTTACGGCAATGGTAGTGATTAATTACCACAACGGAATGAGATTTAGCTATTGCGTAGACGCAGTAATTACCATAACCACAACGAAGTCTCAAATAAGCGTTTCAAAATATACCTATTATGGTCGGTTTTAAGCACTTATTTTGCTTCTAAAACACTCGTTAAATGTTCGAGATATTGACTTTATAATTAAGTCTAAATCCTACAATAAAAACGGCCCTAAAACCCCAAAAATTTACGATTTTGAAGGGTCACAATAAAGCCTTTCTTGCATCCAATGATCTATGTATTAAACCACTGATCTATAAAAAAAATAACCAAAATTAACTCTGTGTTTCGGACTTCCATTGTCTATATTTTGTTTATACACGACGTTTCCATCAGTACAATCTCTTGTTGTCTTCAGGTGAAAACTTTCAAACAAAAATTAACCACGAACAGGACAGCGATTACAAGGCCAATATCAGGCAAATACATTCCTTAAAATTCCATACATTAAAGGAGTATCAGAGAAAATTCGAAGAGTAGCGAACAACTTTGATATTAAAACAGCTTTAAAATCTAATAATACAATTCAAAGTCTTCTTAGTAAAAGAAAAACCGGAGAACAATCAAAATAACGAATGCATTTATCAAGTTCCTTGTGAAAGCGGTGAATTATACATAGGTGAAACAAAAAAGACCACTATCTGTTAGGCTTAAGGAACATCAGACGAATACCCAAAGGGGTGAAACAACGAAATCAGGAATCGCCGATGGGAGTTATGCTAGATGAAACCGGCGCGGCAGTGTTTTATTTAAATACTTTTCTTTCCGTGAACCGATAACCAAAATTTAAGTTGTTTTGTGTGGATCAGTGGAGAAGGTCCTGTATTTACGATGATCCTTATAATAAACCCAAGGAAAAACTCGACCTTCTCCCGCGCGGTCATAAATCAGGATACCGGCAAGCGGTTGCCGATAAATAAGAAACACGTCGGGGACAGGCCATCTGAGGCCACATTTGGATTAGATCAGCGTCCGCCTGTAATAATATAACGCCGCAACCACATTGGTTTTATATTATATCAACATACAAGTAAATAATGCCAATAACATTTTATCGCCTTCGTTTTTCCAATTTTTCCGCTCTAAATCACCCAAATTTTTCGTTCGTTTATTTCTTGCTTTTTTTTGCTCTGCTTAAACCTGGGCGGCCATCCTGCTTAAGGTCACTGACCGAAAGAAAAGAATCTCTACTCTTAAGGCTGTTTTCACAGGGTGCGGTGGCGATGCGATTTTCCGCTTGTGGCATGTCGCAACGATATCGCGAAACCATCAAAACACATTTACTGTTATAAGCAATTTTCACATTATGCGAAAGCGACAAAAAAACGGATGCGAATTGCGGCATTTTTTCACGTCGCAGCAGATTTTTTTAGATACCGGCCGATTTTTCAGGGTTGCCATTATTGTCACTTTGTTTCGAGCTTTGTAGTGTATTGTGTGTTGCTTCCCAATGACTTAGAAATTCAAAAAACACAAAATAACTGAAACAAAGTTATGATTGTTTTTCACAAACCAAACCTACACTTTTTTGCACTCGACGCGCGTTTCGCTAACAAGGTTAGCATCATCAGGAGACGATAAACAATGAACTAAATTAATCTACGCTCTATCTTATATACAATCATTTAGTGGGCGGAGATAAGACTAATAATTTGTGATTGATCACGATTTTTAATCCTATCTCCCGTCAACCAAAGATAAAGTGTACTAAACGGGATGGGTTCTCTATCTTTATTTAAACTATTTCTGGATTTAATGATTTCCATACTTTCATATGCATTCAAAAGTCTTTTGTTTGGTACACTTTTTAGAAGTTTTAGGTTTGGTGCCCACTAAAGGATTGTATATAAGATAGAGCGTAGATTAATTTAGTTCATTGTTTATCGTCTCCTGATGATGCTAACGTTGTTAGCGAAATGCGCGTCGAGTGCAAGAAAGTGTAGTTTTGGTTTGTGGAAAACAATCGTAACTTTGTTTTAGTGCAACCAAAGGTTCCAAATTCCCAACATAGGTGACAAAATAACTGATTTAATTGAATCCGTGGGAACTAGAAAGTAGTAACAATAAAGGCGGATCTAGAGGGGGTCATGTGGGTCATGACCCTCCCCTGGTCGGTTCACATCTTTTTTTTTAATATCTAAATAACAAAAATACTTTAACTTGGACATCATATCCAGTTACTTCCCGAAGTTTTATGTGAAATTCTTACAACATACTTAAAAACTATTGTGTGACGTAACATTCATAATCCAGTGCACATTTTTTTGCAACTTGAAAACACTGTTATTTTACGGCGCGGCGCACAGTGGTTTAAAACGGTTAAATTTCGGAAAAAAAACCAAATAAATATCTTTAAGGGTATTTATCGGATAAACTTGAAATTTTGTACATATATTTAGCACATATTTACAATTTTTTTCTTAGCTAAACATTCCTCTCCGCCTTGCTGGGTGTGGGATAAATATTGTGTAATATAGATAAAAAGGTAAAGAAATACTCAATTTTACTAGTTTCATTTCGTGTTTTTTGTGACATAAGCGTTCGTATAGGGAGGGGGTTGGATGCCCCCACAAGTCCCACAGTCCCTTTAATTTTAACTTCCATGTAGAATCAAATAAAAAGAAACATACTAATTTTTATTAAATTACTCACACACTATTTTGTCAAATTATTGTGGCTTACTTATTCCTATATATTTAATATTTTTTGTAGGGTGGTAAAAAGTAAAAAAAAAATCAATATATTTATCCAAAATTTAAATTTATATTCTAAATAAACCATCAAATGAAAGTAATTTTAAAAAATCTTACTTAACTCTTATATTCCAAAAAAAATTTAAAAAAAATTATTGTAAAAATATCCCACTAATATATATCATAGTTTTTAAATATACTTAACGATAAAAGTATAATAAAAAAGTAATAAATTAACTGATACTTTATACTATTTTTTTGGCTCTGCCATAAGCCAGTATAAAAGGGTCAGGTGACGCAAAAAGCATGTTAAAAATGTCAATATTTGTGGAAAGTCTTGAGCATTTCCTTAAATGGTTTATGCGATATTAATATCATTTTATTATAATTACTTTATCCTTTTTAATAGCGCTCTGCTCTAATATAATCTTCAGCAGGTGCGCACCCAGCCCCCCCCCCAAGAACTTTTATTGTACTGTTCTTTTAATAAACTGGATTTAAATTTATTATAAAAATAATTTTTGAGAAACAAATGGGTTCAGCCCCCCCCCACCGAGAAAAATTTCTGACCTTTAGCGCTCCACTAACTTATTTCATCCTATACAAAAAAACTTAAAAATCCGTACATACATCCGTACTAACACAGCAAACAAAAGCTGTGCATTTCTAGTATATTTGACTAACAAGGCCACAATTTTAGGAACCTAATCCACAGATAGGCAGATATTGGCAGCCACAACCTATGCAGTCATAAAGTTAAGATATTGTAGCATATAACCACAAAAAAATCTTTCTTCTGCAAAACTTTATATATATCAAAACAACATAGTGCTTTCTGTTATTTTAAGTTTTTAACAAAAAACTGTTTAACATACCCTATAAACAAGTAAAAAAAGGGAAATTGCCATAGCGGTTTTTTTTAGAGATGAATGAAGGACAGGTTGCACAAGCAAATAAAAATTGAAAATAAATAAAAAATTTTACTTAAGCATCCAATTTCCCAAAATTAAAAATAAATCTGAAAAAATCGAGATAGGTTCAAACTAAGGGGACATTTCTTTACAAATAAATGGAAAAATTAAAAAAAAAATATCGATATGAATATACATAGTTTTTTCCTAGGGATAAACCATTGTGCGTCGTCGTGCAAAACCAAAACAAATGCTGTCGGTAATATTATATTCGCAGGAGCGTCTACATCCTTCTTCTAGACTCCATAAAAACGACCTTTAAGAGCGGTTATCTCCAGAGGTACTAACAGGATTGACTCTTCTCCATGTTCATAACAACGTTCCTATGAATATGATTTTGTAATTTGATTCCATTTTTTAAGTTTGGCTTTTTTGCGTCTTTCTTTTTCGTAATTTTTTTTACGCCACTGATGTGATTAATTGATTGATTTGATCGATTTGTTTGTGTGTGTGCCAGTATGGCACTGTCCACTGCGACCACGATTGGGTCTATTGTGGCTCACTTTTAACATTTTTTGTTGCTACAGAATATTCAGCCCCTTAAAGAGGCTCGCAACTTGCTTTGGTGAAGCATCAATCAGATCCAGTCCAATGGCCGGACATTCACACAGCATATGTCTGGCCGTCTCATCATACTCCATAAAGAGCCTACATTCGGTGTATTCATTTAGACCCATTTTATGTAATGGTACTTTCAGCCTGCAGTGTCGAATGTATAGATCAACCATTGTCGGGAAGCTCAATAAGTTTCCTGCAGGGTTCTGTAATGAACTCTTTGGAATATGCCAGTCCCGGCAATTCTCTTCAGTATTGGTGGAACTTGTTTTCCATCCATCCTGAGAGAGCAGTGTTGATTGTGTTGTATGCTATTCCAAGGGCTGTTTTGGGGCCAATAAAGACGGCAGAGGGCCCTTCGCGCGCCAGCTGGTCGGCAGTCTCATTTCCCCGATGCCCAGAATGTAACGAAATCCATACCAGCGCCATAGTGTTTATTCGCCCTAGGATCTTCAGTGTGTACTGGCAGCTCCTAAGGGTTCTCGATGAGCACCTATAGGATTCAAGAGCCTTAAGGGCCGCTTGACTGTCGGAGAGTATCTTTATTGATCTGTTGCGCCAGTTATGACCTATCATCCAACGTGCGCTCATTTCAATGGCGAAGAGTTCCGCCTGGAAAATTGTAGCCATTCGTCCAAGACTATGTATAATCCTGATATTTGAGAAACTTATTCTGTTTGTCGTCCAGTCCTCCCTATCTGGGAGAATAGTGTTGTATAGCTTTTTGCTGTTTACTTTTGCGGGCATTAGATCCGGTAGCAGCCCTAGAATGCAGTGGCTCTTAATTGCCCGCCACTGATGTGATCCCCCCCCCTTACTAAAAAGCTGGATCTGCCTTTGCTTTGACTTGTCTTACTTGTAAAAGTGGATATACCCAGGAACGTCGATTCACTCGATTGTTAAATTTAGCAATCATTTTATGTTTTTGAGTTGCAAAGCAAAGGCAATAGAGCACAAAGTTTTATAGTCAGAACACAAATTTTATCGCCGTGTGTGAAAATCGTACCGCAATAGCGCTGTGTGATGGAGGGGTAAGATAAGATGTCATTTTACTGGAATTTTTGTAATTTATTACTGCACTTTTTAGCGGGGATCGAACTCACGCAAAAAAACATGCAAATTTTATAATTCTTCGAATTCACAGAAGGTGATGACGCTTTTTTTTTTAAATTTCTTCCTCCACTGTATGAGCCATGGAAAAGAGACCACTCGCGAATAGAGAACAGATTAAAGTAAGCAAGCTATCTTCTTTGGAAAGTTAAAAGTGATAAAGATTGTAGGCTCCAAAACATGTATTTTTTTATGTTTTTTAATTTAGCCTCGATAATCAGTTGACCTCTGCTCAAGCTTCACACGCTCCGCTGGAGCAATATTAAACAAATTCGTTATGTGTCGACTCTGATTTATTGCTGGTTTTTTTGTTGGCGCCTGATTTTCCAAGGTTTTCCTTGCACGCACAAGGATTAATTTTAGTGATTTGCCTTGCATTTCTTTACACTTGTTTGAGTTTGTTTAAAATATTTGTGATTTACGGCTAATAAACAGTTTATAATACGACCATGTTTAAAATTTAAGCACAATACATAAAACACAAAAGCTCCAACAAATTACCTTCAATAAGTGCAAACACTATTTGTTTATACGGGCCTCTTCCAGCATTTTTTTTTAAGAACGGTTTAAAAATATTGTCGTATAAACACCACTAAAACCGTTTTAAGTACTTAAATCGATTTTATTCTAAAGCGATTTAAGAAAGCGGTTTATCTAAAGCAATACTCAACCTTAGTTTAGCAAAGAGTCTGTTGTTAACGTGGTTGTTTTGTTTGTTTTTTTATAAACTGTTGCTTTTTTTATAATCTATTTTTAACTTAGTTGTTTTGTTTAAAATCGTCCTTATAACACCGGTTTTAGGCGCGTATAACAATTTACTAAATTTATACGAACGCAAAACCCGTTTTATATAAAGACAGTTTTAAATAAAATCTCTTTCTCCGAGGGTTTATACGTCCCTCATTAAATGTCAGTAAATGTCAGTTTGAAAAGAAAAACAAATAAAACAACTAACTTAACAAGATACTTTTCTATGAAACCAGAGTTGAGTATTTCTTTGGGAAGGAAGCAATACGCTAAAGTGTTTTTAAAGTGTTTATACCGACGCCAAAATCAAATAAAAAGCGATAAACCGCTTTCTTAAATCGCTTTAAGATAAAATTAATATAGTGCTTAAGCCGGTTTTAGTGGCGTTTATGCGAGAAAATTTTTAAATCGTTTTTAATAAAAGCGCTTTATGAGACCCGTATAAACAAAGTAACTGTTTAATATATAGAAAAGTTTACATTACTAAACAGTGGACTTTTTTTTTGACCAAATATTTCAGATTATGGAAAAGAGTTTAACTCCCAAGCTTGTTGAAAGATGTAAAAAGTGAAAATGAATAAAATGTGGAACAGAAATAGTTATTTTTGTACCTAGGGCGTAAAGTAGTACTTTTGCGTCCGCGGCTTAATGTTGTTGCCCTGTTATGAGAGGCAAGAGGTATAAACTTTATTTTTTCGTATGGACCAAACATTAAACACAACCAGACTTATTGGCTTTTCGTTAAGGGAGATTAATAGTGTGAGAGATATGTTTCTCAAAAAATACTGAAAGGATTTGTGGCGTAGAGGGCAAAGGGTGAGAGAATAAATCGGAAAAAAGTTTTTCCTCGACCAGGATTTGAACCCGGGACCTCTAGAATACCAGTCTAATGCTCTACCAACTGAGCTACCGAGAAACCGGGGTTTTAACTGGCTACTCGGAAATCCTTTCGTCCAATTCATTTGTTATCTTCGGTAACCTTACACTAGCGTTGATTTATGGAATTTATTTACGTAAAATATCTCTCACATCTAACCCAATCGTTTCTATAAGTATGTTTGGCTAATAGCTATACTCTATAATAGTTTAAAATAAACAATTATAGAAACATAATCTTTTGGAGTGTATTAAGTAACCTGCATGTGCCGTTTTCTAAAGCCTCTTAAAAATGTTTTAATTAGGGAATATTTTTCCAAAACATGACTGTACCACTAAAAGTATGCAAATGATTCGTTGAAGTATGATACATCCCTAATCGCTGAATATTCTCATAACTAAATAAAAAGGTTAAATAATAACATACCTCTATTAATTTAGGGGCCACAGGAATAAATTCTGTAAGCTTCTACGGAGAGTTGTTGCGCTTCGTTATAAATTAAAACAATATCCACTAACTCTCTCTTTAATTTCTCAAGAAATGAATAGTTGTATGTCTTTGTTTTACAACAAAACACAAAACAAAACCACTAGAAAATCTTATACTCCTCACCACAACGCGACGGTACATTCAAAACTGAATCAGCTAATATTGCGTAGTTTGTTTACTTTATTTGATACGATACGGAAATAAGAGCGGGGCGGGCAACGCACTTGCTTGCATGAAGAATTTTTTTTGTTAGGTATACTGTGTTTATAAGCTTCAATGTACAGTCGAAGGAGAAGAAAATGTTTTTTTTATTTTTTTTTTAAATATGAATATGTTGAAAAATTGTAAAAAATTAATATAAAATTAAAAATATTAACAATGAAAAAAAATGTCACAAATAAAGAAACTGATAAAATTTTTAAATAAATTCAAATTTATAATTTAAAGCTTTAATCAATCCTCAAGGTCTGTATCCTTCGTATAGTCTAAGGTCCGCAAGACCGCAGCAGCATTTCCTCTGTGGTGCCAGGCTGATCCTCTGGGTGAAGAAACTTTTAAAAAGTTTATTTTTAATTTTTAGAGGGATATCGTTAACAAACCTTTTTGCTTCCTCACCCCAAGGACCATGTGTTTCTACAGAGAAAGCTACAAAGATATAGCGGCCAACCAGCTCTTCATACTTCTTTAATTTCTCCTGATCACCTAAACGTGCATTTTTGGTTATTTTTTTGGGAAAACTTTTGAACAAATTTAAGCGAAATGAATCGTCATTTCAAACCCCGACCGGTATTAGGAACGTCTTTCATTTTTTACATAAGTTGTGAAACACCCTGTAAACATAATATATGATATTAAACTCGTACAGTCCTCGGAGAATATTAGAAACTAATGCAGCGGTTGTTCCTTTCAGACGGAGAGCCCATCAAACTGCCAGAAAACCTGGAAAGCTTGCCGCGAGCCGACCACTTTCCCACCCAGAGGCACCGCTGGAATACGAATGAGGTAGGTCCATAATATTGTATTAGAGTGCCCACGAAATCTAAACAGAACATTTTTAAAAATTTTCATCATTTAAGCGGAATAATATAGGTGACTATTTTGATTCCTCGTTTGACGTCATTAGGGAATTATTGAAACGTAGCTAAGGCCCGACACTAATAAGGCCAGCCACTATTTTGACACTGTTATTAATTTGTTGAAGTAGTCCATTGTGGTGGAGTTGATAATTAAATTAAACAAATATGGTCTTTCTCCACTACATTTTATTTCTTAATATTAAAAACCCGACATATTTCGGTAGTTTAGACTACCATCATCAGGGGGTTCCTGGTTTGTGCTACAGTAAAGCAGTATTGCTGAACAAGAACCAAAGAAAATTAAATGGGCCGAATCAACGGATCGTTATTAACCTCAGCAATAGAAAAACAAAAAAAAATGGGAGGGGAACCCGTAGTTGAAAAAATAACCAATATATTTTAAACGTCACTTTTTTAAAAAACAAATAATGTAACATAACTAGGTATATCAAATAGAATGATTCCCTTCTGACTTAAAGCATTATACATGTTGCAATTTTGGTTTTTTAAATTAAAAACCTGCTATTTGATATACCCACTTATGTTAAATTATTTGTTTTTTTTTTTAAAAAAGTGATGTTTAAAATATATTGGTTATTTTTTCAACTATGGGTTCCCCTCCCGTTTTTTTTTCTTTCTCCATTGCTGAGGTTACTGATGGTCCGTTGATTCGGCGCATCTAATTTTCTTTGGTTCTTGTTCAGCCATACTGCTTTACTGTAGCTTAAACCAGGGACCCCTGATGATGGTAATCTAAACTACCAAAACATGTCGGGTTTTTGATATTAAGAAATAAAATTTAGTGGAGAAAGACCATATTTGTTTGATTTAATAAGGTTGCCTGCCCTTATTTGTGGAGGAATTATACTGGGCCGAATCTTGGATATGTGTCTTTTTTGATGTTTTTGACAACTATTAGCCATTTTTTTAACTAACCCTACTTTCGGGAATTTTTTGTGTTGTGACGGCCAAAAAAGCAAAAATTGAGCACCAAATAGTTATTTTTTATGAAATCGGGCGACATGGCGGAAGAACATTAAAAAAAAAACAAGGCTCAAAGACCTCATTTTACCGAGAAGTAGTTCAACAAAATCCCTTCAAAACCCCAAATGTATGGGTTATAATTCAACAAATTCTGCATATTCTAACCAGGTCTCTCCAGGTCCTCATACATCTCCACCCTTCACCAAGACCACTGCTTCCAACACATATTCCATGCTGTTCAGTCACTCAAAAACACTTACGAAAATCTGAAAAAAACAACACAGAATTTCGAAAGCAGGCAGCACATATTTGTAGGTTAGAAATAAAATCGTGTCGCGTTCAATAATTCTATAATTTGCACCGTTTAGGGCCAAATTTGTCTTTCTAGGCACCCTTGTTCCTTGAAGGGACCTTCGGGCCAATTTGGTATTTATAGTGGTGAAAGGCACTCTTAAAGGAATCCTTACATCAAGGTAGCTAAAGAGCTACCTTCGGTCTTCCTTGGCAAATAGTAGGAGGTTAAAAAAATGATAATTGGTTTTTTGTCATTTTGTGGGTTTCTTTTTAAGATATCCTGAAAATAATGAATAGTTTTTTGGAATTTATTAATCGGGTGGCAAAAGATGTCCCTGATCATCATGGTTGTCAAAGTTCCTTTGAGCTCTTCAGTGTTAGAACTTCGTTCTTGTATATACTTTAAATAAAACACTTTAAAATCAGCGAGATATTTCCCAATTGTTATAATATCTACTTATTTCTACCAAGGCCCGACACATAGAGACCATGAAAATATTCCTGGGCACCAAAAGCTACCTACGCGCATATGCGCAAAATTATACAGGCCGTCTTTATACAATTTACTATAATAAACATCCTCACATTTAGAGAACAGGAGTTATTGGCCAGATATAGATTTTCAAAAAACAACACACTGCACATTATACTACCCAATTTAATGACCCAAACAACCAGGGTCTCCTAGTGTCCCCAATGTTGGCCTTGATATGTATACCCTACGGTATATGGCACTGGAAGTATTCAAGTGTGTAGCTAGGTAATGTAAGTACCTCTTATAAAGTTGGATTCATAGTTCTGCAAAATATGAAGTAAGAAGTAAGACGTGAATAAAATTAACTAACTAACTAACGTAACGTGTTCTTATATCTTTGAATCAGTTCAGCGAGGAAAACCTTTCAGGGTTCCGTATAAGGTATATGAGCAGTATAAGGAATGCGGTGAGAGGCAAGGAAAATAATAACAATAGAAATCGTATGCTACTCTTACCGCTTACCGCTTGCGGTTTACGGAATACTATGAATAGCAGCATGCATTTGCTATAGTTTATTTTCCTTACGTCTTACCGTATACCTCATACCGTTTACCTTACGGAACTCTGAATCCGCCGCCTTCCTTTTGAATTTTATTTTCATTAAATTTCTTCTAAAAAAAATTGGAAAATTTTAAAAATAACAAAACCATAACCTGAAAAATAATAACAATGAAGTTATCAGTAGTTTATTTGCACCATCCCAATATTATTTTTGCGATGTTACCGATGCCACCCTACCTTGAAATAGTAGGCACCATCAAGTACTGCCGTATTAAAATTAGGGACTTATTGGAGCATACTAGCACTATTGATAGATACGCATGCGCAGTAGTCATCAGATTTAATGCCGGCCGGAATGGTGGTACAGCATCTCTTTATTTAAGGAAGCTTTAGAATTGGATACAGACCGTTCTTATTTTGAAATTTAAAAAAATACAGCTTAAAAACACGATAATAATCGGGGCTGAATGAACTAATTTTAATAAAATAAAAAATTACCAAAATATTTACGAATTGTTTTAGAATTGTTCGAATGTAGTGTACTCTATTGTAGAGTTAGCCAGAGGTCAGTAGACCCCATCCGAACTATTTTCTTGTTTACCGCCGGCTTAATAATGTAGCCGTTTTAACCGTCCAGAGGCTGAGAGTTGGTTTAGCCGCTATTTTTAAACTCACCGTTTATTCGGTAGTTTAAAGCGATAGAGCCATACTGGGAAAATATAAAGAAAGACCAAAGTCAGCTTCTAGGTCAAGAGTATATATTTTTAGGTTTCTTGCATTTTACACAGGGTAAAAAGAACTCCGCTGTATACAATATTTATGTAGGTTAGGTCATTTTAACGTAAACTATAAAAGGGTGGTTTTGGTCTGTTTTTTTTTTTTGTAAGTACTCTGTTTTCAAATTTAACAGTGGCGTAGCCAGCAATCGACTCTGAGGGGGGTTTCATTATTTAATAAAAATCAACTACCTACCTATGGCAAATTTTTAAAAATTAGGTTGGTTGAGTTAGTGAATACGAAACAAAAATACTTATTTTTAAAAGCAAGTCTCATCTAGTCTCACTTGCAGATTTTTTTCAAAATTAACCCTTAAGTGTGCCGTAGGCAAACATTTTGAAAAAATTAAACTAAAATGCTATTTTTTACGCGTTTTAAATGTTGTTGACAAACAAATTGCTTAAAATGAAACAAAATGTGACAATATTTATTATTGGTATAGCGCCGCAAGTGAAGAAGGGATGGATTGCGGTGGTATATTTAGATTTGTTGCCAAATCATGAATGCGCCGCAGATGAAAATTTTAAGAAAAATTTTACTAAGAATACCATTTATTACACCTCTTGAATGCTGGTGATAAAAATTCCATTATACGAACGGTAGATTCTTGTCCTTGCGATTCTTACAGAATTGGGCGTTCTTGGGTTTAGAACAGGAGGTGCTTCAATAAGACACTTGAATTGAGCTTATGTTTCGAGTATTTTTTACTCTTCTTCAGAGCTAATTTCTAGTCTTCTGCACAAAGAACACAAAGTAAAGATAATAAGACAAATTCTAAATTATTTAAAAAAAAATATAAAGGAAAAAATGCAATTATGTTACCTATAGTGTACTTTGTTTTCTTTGTGCAGAAGACTAGGAGTTAGCTCTGAAGAAGAGTAAAAATATACTCGAAACGTAAGCTCAATTCAAGTGTCTTATTGAAGCACCTCCTGTCGTAAAACCAAGAACACCCAACTCTGATAAAAATTCCTTAAAATTTAACCTAAAATTTTAACAATTAATGCCGTCATAGCACCGTAGTCAAAATTTTTAAAATTTAAGACATCACACCAAATACACGTCACAAACCGGAGTAAAGGGTCAAAAAAGTGGGCGAGCTTATAGCTCTCCCTGGGGCATCATGATTAATTTATTGTAGATTGGATTGGACCTCCTGGGGGGTTTTAACCCTCCCCCTCTAGCTACGCCACTGACTATTAAAGTAGTTTTTATTCATTTTTTTCTGCTTTTTCAAATCGCTGGAGTCCAATTCACCTAACATATTTTCTTATACTATTAATAAGGAATAAAATTTATAAAAATGATCAACTGACATCCATTTAAGATTTTTCACCGACTCCCAGAATCAACAAATGTTGGTGCCATCCGAACCTGATGAATGTAACAGAAATTTCACCAATAAAGATCCTTGCACGCATAACATAGAGCTATGGCCCGCGGTAAAATGCTACCATATTTTCACTTTTAAAAGGTACGTTTAACTAAAGTGATCGTTTTGACTGCTTACAATATCGTTGATGGAAGAAAGTCCTTGCGAAGAAAATCGGAAAACGGAAAAAATTTTAAACAAAAATGATTGAAATTAGCAAATATCGTCCGGTGCAGTGACCCTATTAATAAGACAGAGTTATTATCGCTAGCTTTTTCCCGGAAAATGCAAGGGCAGGGTCATTATAGTATGGGGGAGTTTGGGATATATACGATTTGCTAATTGGTTGCATCAAACAAGTTCTTGAAAAGTTCTGATGCCATCAAACGCGTTCTTCTGAATGTCCGATGTAACCGACTGATCCCAATAATGGCCATCGACTCCCGGAGCCGATAAGTGTTGATAGATCAATTAAAACATAACCTCTATTTTTACTTATTTTTTAAAAAATTTAATTTTCGAGAGTACTGAAAGAAAAACATTTCCAAATCGATTAATAAATGGTGTGGTTTCCCAGATAACCCTAAATTTGTTGAGAGATGACGATTCATCCAGTTCAGGTTACGTTACGTTATCGCGAATCGCAATCGGGTTCTGCGTTTTTCGATGGGTGTCATCACTTCAACTTCAACTATTGTTGATTTCAGATTAGATTAAAAACTCTCCGTATCTCATAGTTATATAGTTTTAAGCCTATAGTTTCTCCCCAGATTTTAAGTAAAAAAAGTATAGCTGGCAACGCCTTGTTCTTTAATTTTTTTAATCTTTTGCCAGAGTGCACAGGGAAAACTAAACATCAGAATTAGCTGAAATTTTGCAGTGGTGATCATTTTTAAATGCTTAACAAAAATATCTGAAGGATTTTTAAAAATTCTTAATTATTTTTTCTTTAAAATAAAATCCCTGGTGCTGTCATCTATCCCAAAAGCCTCCAAATAATTGCGTTTTAGAACAAACTCTATTTACTAAAAAAAAATAGAGAAATACTTCCTGTGGATTACATTTTTCCTTTTTATATTTCCTCGCTTTTTAGCAAAAGTTTCCTTTTTTCTAAATCCTATGCACTCCGAAAAAGAAAACCGATCAATCAGTCATAAACGTTTACACTTCATTGAATTTGGGAGACACACGCAGTTCAAGTGTTGGCCGATAGATCGCAGAATTTATACGATTCCGTGGTAACTGTAGGAGTATTTTTACGTTTTCTGACAGAAAACCATTCAAGGTTATGTTTATCTTTTAAAAATGTGTTTTCAAAAACATTGTTCTAAAACAAATATGAACCTACTCCGCGTATGCGGAGAACTTTACTGGCTCGCTGGGATTACTAAGAATTCCCATAGAAACATTAAGCGCCCATAATCCCGCATAATTTTGTTTTTATTTTGATTCAACCATTTATTTTTTATTTAAATTATTGCGGCATAATTATGTGCAAGTGTACTAGTGAAATCTTGGAGTGCAAAGGATAGATTTTAGAACCTCAGTATCAAAAACACATGGATACTTGGGTACTACCAAAAGACGTCAGTAAAGCTCCATTGAGAGGTTGGAAAGACTCTTGCTAGTCATTGACGCTCCTGTTTAAAATAGAATACGATTATTTCGTATACCGCCAGTAGCCGATTTTTAAATCTGCATGCTTTTAAGTTAACCTGTTGTCGGTATCATCTAGCTTGACTGTTTCTTACCTAAAATATTACACCCAGTTACTTTAGTATGTAGTTGGGTAGCGTTTTTTTGGTTTTCTTTTATTTTAGTATTTTACTTGTTTTTTTAGCGGCGCAAAACGCAAAAAGTCAAAATAAGTAACCTAACCCCAAATTTTTGACCCGCTGCTAAAAAATCTCTGGTGTCCCAATGTGGATAAACATAAATAAAGTCTTCGCGTTACCATGGAAAACAAATTCAATAACCTAAAAGTTTGCAAAAAAATCAGGTTGACATATTTACATTGATTTCCCATACAGTGTTGCTAAAAACAATTCCCCAGATTGTAACTACGACCTTAACTGAATGACCAAATGTTTCGTCTGAGCCACGAACACTCGACCACCTCGATTCCTAAACGTAATGTAACGTGGTTAAGACTTCTTTCGATCGGTAAGCCAATAAAAACGTCGTTTATGGCGGCGAAAATCTGGTGATTTTCACCCGGATATTTCCGCACTCATTACGTGCATTGGCAGTTCGAACTTTAAAAACCCGTTTTCTAAATTTAAAAATATCTGGTAATCGTTGCTAATCTCTCTTTGGGCCGAGAGGGGACAGCTATTTAATTGACGGGGAGTGTGAAGTGTAAAGTGCAGAGCCATTCGAAATAAAGGTTAAAAATGTATCATCGCCGGTTAAGAAAATGGGTATTACAAGGGTAATTTCGATAATTTCTTATGTTTTTAAAGACGATCCTGATATAGGCAAGTCTTTGGTTTTGATTTTAGTTTCATCTTCCTTCTCTGACGTTTCCCAGTATGATTTTTTTAAATTTTCTAATTTTAGTATGTAATAGTAATTTACAAGGCCGGGAAATGCTCTATTAAAGTGCAAGTCTAGATGTTACGGAATTTCTAGACGAGTACTTTAATGACATTTCACGGCCGTGTATCGTACAACGATTTATTTCATTCTGTAAGTGGGAAGTCCATTATTTTATTCTTATTTCTTTTAGTTACTTTACCGGCCTAGTGATGTAATGTATCATTTCGCGGACTGAAACCGATAACGTAATGGAGTATATTACAATACAGTATTAAATAAAAGTAATTTTCTTGACTCTTTTCACAACTATCACAACAAAACTAAAAAGTTTGCGAGACAACCTTTAGTTAGACACCCTGTAGGGATGTTATATTTTGATAAACGCGATATCTCATCAAAGTTTATTGAAAAGGATGGATATATCGCCTTATGTCCTTCTTTATTCATAAGTCGAAAGATTTAAAAAAACCGAAATTGTTTCCTCTGTTGAAAAATGTGTTTGTTTAGTTGTTGATGCTCGATGTAACTTTTCTGGCATATTATTTTTCTATATTTGCGGACTTTTTGGATCAGAATCCAGGTGAGCCCATTTATATAGATTTTTTCTGTAACACCAATCAATACCGTCTCAACCAAAAAGTACTTTTAGTATCCTTTTGCCTACCGTTGCGGCCATATTGACAGTGGGCTAAAGGGCACTGAAGAGATGTGAGTTAACTGACTTTTTAAATGATAACGGTGTTGCTCCAATGCAGTTCCGGCATTTGACGAGAAACTAACATAACCAAAAAATGTCAGTTCCGGTGATTTTGAAGAGGTTGTCGCATTTCATTTTTTTTTGAATGTCGCATATAGGGCCTATACTCTACCTTTAGGTCTTTCCAGCCAGCCCAAAATTTTCTTCATAAAATTATATTTTCAGTATTCGAGTATATCTACTTTGATATTAAAAGCATAAATTTTATTAGTTCTTATTTCTTAAAAATTCAAAATTTCACTGAGCTTTATGTCCCGTTTGTGCACTTTATATTTCCATGTCAAGAGTATATCTTTAAAGCGAGACAATCTATAAGAAAATGTAATTTTTATGCGATCAGATATCCCGAATGGAATGCCATTGTTATTTTCTATTCCTTTTATATATATGCACAAAGTATATATAGCGAAAAATCTGGGTCAAGAGCCAGAGATAGGCAAATCGGGGGAACACTTGTAGCTATTTCCCCGATTTCTGATTTATTTGATACCATCTTACGCCTCGCTACTTCCCTGCTGTAAATGGTTTATGACCTAATATTAACTAGGCTAGTTCCCATAGATGTCTTATCTTTATTAAGGTTGTAGTTACGATCTAGGAAAATAGTTTTGGCAACATTGCTTAAAATAAAATATTCAACGTCCCTTTAAAAGCGGTTCACGCGACACTCAAGAATGTGCACTCAGGTAAAACCCCCTTAAAAAATGACAGTCGGGTGATGTTGGACCGCGTTTAGGTCAGTCAAGCCACACCCCTCCCCCCGCCAAAGATATTCGAATTTTGATATACTTATAATCTCTAACCAATTTGGAGCTAATTTTGAACCGCTTTTAAAAACTTTGAACCACACTCCCTCCTGGTTTTTTTTAATATTCAAAATGGAGGATGCAAAGCTACACCCCCCCTCATTTAAATTTAAAGCGTTTCGAACTTCTACTATTACCAAAAATAATTTCGAAAAATACACTAGTAACACTGTTTTTTTTTTTAATATGGCGGGCGGCTCCACTATAAGTGCACATGTGCACGTGCACTCCCAAATTTTAGAATTCTTCAAAGAACTTTATCACAAAATAATAATTCCAAGAAAATTGCTTAAACCTATCCTATCAATAAATTACTAACTAGTTAACAAAATTTAATCGCTAGACGTCAAATATGCGTGCAAACATCCCTAATCTACTAGCAATATACAAACGAGCTCCAGCGCGTGGCCTGACGTCTTCGTTCACTACTCATGTGAATCTTCAATCTAATTGGTCGGACCTTTGGCTCCCGCACTCTTTTTTCCCCGCGGCAGTTCTGCGATGTAAGGTTGCCTATGTGCACGTAAAAAACGTGCACTCGGAGCTTGCAGACGATTTTTTTTTGGGAATAAAGGCTTAATTTTCGATGTCTAACGTTAGCGTGCAATATTTAAAGACAATTAAATTTTCTTCGCTACCAAATTTGACAATTGCAAATGTGACTAAATGCGAAAGTCGCAATTATAAACAAACATTTAAAATAGAAACTTATGAAAAAACTGACTGGTTGTGCGAATGTATTGTTAATAATATTCTTTACTGTTTGCTGTGCTTATTATTTGGAAGTGAGGAGTCCTCAGAGTAGACAAAATCTGGCGTTAACGATTTAGTACATTTATGCACTTCCGGGAATAAATGCACCCATTTAATCCCGCTTTTGCGGGAATAAAGTGGGTCATTTATTCCCTAGGGAAATAAAGTAAAATTTATTGATATAGGGACGCATATGTTCCTGCGTTTCGGCATACTGGATGTTATCGTTTGACATAAAGACAGAGCGAAGGTACATGTGGCGGTTTGTCTACAGAGTGCGATTTTTTGAAAAATAAATAAAAAATATAGTTAATCTTTTTACTTTTCTACTTATTCTAAAGTGCATAAAATAGTATATATAAACCTCAGAAGTAAAGTGATGCTTAAGCCCTCGACAAATTATAGCCCGACCGAAGGGATAAACGATAAACTTTTTGCCTCGGGATTAAATGTACCACTTTACTCCCTAGGTTTATAATGTACTATTATCTGACGAAATTAAAAAGCACCAACATTCAAAGTCACATTTAACTGCTAAATTAGGATTTAATTTATTAGGTGGTTAATTACAGTTTTTTTTTAAATATGGCAGAATTCACCCTATTTTTTTTGGTCTATTTAAAATTTGTATATTCTATTTCCAAAAAAAAACTCAAATTTCAAAAGTATTTTGGTGGTTAACCTATTGCCCAGTGAGTGGCAGAATATTTTTGTCATCTAAATGTCACTGTTGTCCCTCTGCTTTTTTCTTTCAACTTCTGAAAAACTCTTTTGCTCGCTCTTTTGTAAAATTAGATAATATTAATATTTTTAGCAATAAACAATTGTGTTTTAAATCACTTCAATTAGTCGCGATGTTTTTAAAGAAATAATTGGGTATAGTTATTTTCACTAAAAATCAGTTATTTGGATCAAAAAAGATCTAAATACTGTCTGTTTGTTTGATCCAGCATCACAACTACTGGACCGATTTTGATTTGATTATTACGGCTCCTTTGTATGGCGTGGCTTCAAAAAAAAATGTTTCTCCTTCGACACTTTGCCAACGTCACTTGCCCCTTATTCGAAAGTTGTGCACCCCCAAAAATTTAGGCCACGCGACGTTACTGTGGGTGGAAACAAATTTCGACTTTGATATGCTTATAAATTTGAACTAATTTTGTACAACTTAAAAAAAAATTAATCACCCTGATTTCTGTGATTTTTTTATATTTATTCAAAATGGGGGGTTTAGCCAATTGAAATCCAGTCATTTTGGAAGGCATAGAAATATACTAGAAACTACTAGAAATCACGTAAGAAAAACTATTTTCATCTTTGTTGGACTTTTGGTACCTAATATGTGAATGTGTAAGGCACCTGATTTTTCCAATGGTGCTTCTTACCAGTTAGTGGATTTTTCAAAATTCTTTTTGATGATATTATGAGTTCGAAGTTAGTTCTTAATTTTGGGATAGGTGCTTTTCATTTTTCTCTACGGTTTAAATGAGGGGGCGTAGCTTGACTTCCGCCTGCGCCCCCCATTTTGAATATAAAAAAACAGGAAGAAGTGTATTTCAAAATTTTTAAAAGTGGTTCAAAATTAGTTCGAAATTGGTTCGAAATTATAAGCATATCAAAATTCGAATATCTTGAGGGCGAGGCTGTGGCTTGACTAGCCTCCGTGCCTGACTGAATGTTAGATATCTCGTGACTCTTAGACCATGAGAGATAGTCCACAATTCTTATTTGACCGGTCATGCCCTACGAAACCCCAAATCGGGACCCCGATACTTTCCAGAAGAGATCCCATAAAATAAAGAAAAGTATAGTGCAGGAATCGTTATTTATAGAAACAAAACTATGGCAAAATCGAACTTTGGAGAAACCGTACTTTACAGAATGCGTAATTTGCAGAAATATACATTAAATAAATCGTAAATAGACTTTATAATAAGAAATGGCGTAGTTAGATATTTTTACTTTTTTATGAAAAAAGAAATGCTGTAGTAAAAAAATTAAAAATGTCTTGATCTACGCTCTTTTTTATTCTAAGCTGTCCGGCAGAGAACAGATTTTTGAATTACCAATTTCTACGTTGTATGGTTTCTGTTTTACGATTTTTTTCATGTATATCTCTGCAAATTACGATTTCTGTAAAGTACTGTTTCCCCAAAGTTTAACTTTTACAAAGTACGGTTTCGCCATTGTTCATTTCTTGAAAAAATTTCCTACAAACTATAGCAATTCTCCAAGAGTAGCAGAAGGAAGAGCGTTTTAGCCACGAATATCTTTTACAAGATTACTTAGGGAGGCCTGGCATTGAACTAAATCAAATTCTGTTAGTTCGATGTCGAAGTGTGAAATGGAATATATTTTTGAAAGAGACATCCTAAGAATGCTAAAAATAGAGGAATAAAGAAGTCCGGATCCCTAACCCATCCAGTTTGATAAAAATAGAAATCGTGCACCCAAGAAAGAAGTCGAACTGTCGAGGAAGCTGATTATATCGTGCATGGGATGACAGGGCACTAAAAAAGATGGTATAAAAACCGGACAGGTAAATATGATGATTACCTAAAATGATCGACCTATAACATATATAGGCTCTGCTGATGGTTGCAAGGAAGAAAAAGAGACTAGAGAAAACGTGTGTGTACCTAGATTGCAAAGTCCAGGGTCAAGCCCGAAACATCAATATAGACATGAAGGAGCTAGTATCTTCCCTATAGGCTCAGTGGTAAAGCTCGAGAAATGAAAAAACTTGGTATAAATCTATCTAGTTCTACAGTATTCTGAAACTCAGAAGTGCACATCTCTATTTAGTTAACTGTCCAATCGTTATCAATTGCAGCGTTTAATATGACAACCATCCATTTTTTTTTAGATCTTTTTTTGTCTCCCAAAAATGTTATTAGATTGCGCAACAGTGAGAAGCTAATAGTTTATTCCTTAGAATTATATTAGACTAGCGGTCAACCAGCGACAGCTGTCAAATAAAAAGTAGCCTATACTTTAATCCAGGGCCACACACAAACATACATACAAACTTTCTCATTTATAATATTAGTAGGGTTTTATTAATAGCATAGATAGCACACGTCATACAGCGTAAAAGATCGATTGGTAAGCCTTATTTCGTTTGCATGTATGTGTGTGTGTCAGTGTGTGAGAGTGAGCATAAGCTGTGTAACTAGCATTCCGTGAAGTTTCAAAATTTAATTTTTTTAAAAGTGGAGTTGGTAATAGAGGCATTTCCAGTTGCATGCTTCGACGTTTTGTGCCTAGGCTGGCTGGCTGTTGTTGAAATATGTTTCGCCCTGCATATTCCGGAACACAGTGTTACGAAAATATTCATTAAAGAGTCGATTTATTATATTATGCTTTCCGGCATTCTGAACTTTTCTCTTTAATGCTTAGAGAAGATAGATTTGATACAAAATTCGATATAAAGTAGTACTCTCTCGAAGATTTCTATCAGTTGCAAGGCTAGAAGCTTTTATGAGTTGTGCGAAAGCCAAAATAAACATGATCCGACTTAGTTTTGTGATTGGTGGAAACTTGAAGGAACATACTCGTTTCTATCGGATTTTCTTGCAAGTAGTAGCAAAATGTGTTGTGGTTCAAAATGAAACTGATATTCTATTCAGTAAACTGTGTCTAGGCCAGCTCGCGTGCATTTCCTATTTTCAACCCTCTTAATAGAATATATCCACTCGTGAACCGCACACAACCACCAATCCATTTGCATATGTTTTTTTTTAAAGAATGGAATTTTTTTAAATAACGTTATTACGAATTATTCGTGTTTTCTTTTTAAAAAAACTATATTTTTTAACAAGGTATACTTGCTCCGTGACAATCAAGTGAGGAAATATCGTTGTTGGACACACAAAATAGTTAAAAAATATATTTATATGTGAAAAAATGCAAAATAAAATGTATAAAATGCAACCGGAAGGCAAACCATCTCAACTAGACAGCCAGTTATAATTCCCCGGAACCTCTTCTGAGAATTACAAGAAAACAGGTTCAAAGTGAGCTCAATAAATGGGCAAATAATGAACTCAGTTCGTCCTGGAGGCAAGAGCCAGGGTGCAGACAGTCCAAACTATTCGTGAATGCACAGAAAAAAAGATTCAATTGAGCCAAATAAATATTTGTTTCCCATGGTTCATACAAATATTTATTTGATCCAAAAAAATATTTATTATTTATTAGTTTTGTGGTTTTAGGCTAGGCTATACTTTTGCATAGATACTTGCTTAGACACTCCATTTGTTATCTCGAAACTGCTAAGCATAGTGGCAAGTGCTTTAAAAAACACTATACAAAATACTGGGGTTTTGTTCGCGAACAATATAGCTAAACTTTCTTTAAACCGCGTGACCTAATTTTTAACCTCATTTTTTTGTATTTGTTCGGAGGAAACACATTTTTCAACTTTTTTTTTTAACCCAATCAAACTGGATCCAACCATCTCAACCCTCCCGAAACCTAGCCAAACGCGGTGAACCAATAGTGAGAAGCACCCGTGGCAAAAAATAATACACCAACATAGGTTGTTGTTTTCAGAGTCGCTCGGCTAAGCTTAAAGCGTCATCATTCTCGTTCTTACCACGTTTTTTATCTTTTTTATTTACACACTATGAAAACAATAAACGTTCGTCAAAATTTCTCCAACAATGGGGGGGGGGGGGCGTGGTCATAGGGGTTGATACATTTGTTGACTTACTGATGTCAAATTTGTTGGCTTTTCTAATGTACCATTTTTCAAATTTTCTTATTTATTTTAGATTTTGACAAGTTTTTTTACACTTGTAAAAATATTTTTCTAAGAAAACTGTACTTCGTCTATCTGCTTTTGCTTGCACTAAATTATAACTGTATACGCACTTGTTATAGGAAAATAACTAGCAGAGCTTTTTAATAGTCATTTTCACCCGCCTTGCACACGTGCCATGTTTTGTTACTCCACAAATTAAGCAAATTGATCCATTTCGATTACTTTTGATCACGTTCTGAATAATTAAAACATGTCGCCCGGGATACATACATCTACTAATGAAGATTGTCCTCCGTTTGGCATTAATTAGGCACTAATGTTTCGACGGCCGAACGAATCGCAACCTATTTGTTACAACACGAGGCATCTAAATAGAAGTTAGATTCCATTCCAAATTCAATCGGGGCATATTTTGACACTGACAACGTCAGCCACCATATTGAAATAAGTCCGAAGAATTTGGAATTAACTATTCAATTCTTTATTCATGGCTTTCTGACTGGACGTATGTGTAAGTCCGTGGGATTTTGAATGAAGGAGTTTTGTGACTATATGGGATTAGTCACATAATCGAGTTTTACCAAGTGTTTTGTTCGTATCCCTGTAGAAGAGGTTGATATGACGTCAACTATCAAGATGGCGGCCAAAATCATAAAAAATACAACTTTCGCAACCGGGGCATGATTATACTCGATTCCATTTAATTCAAGAACGAGGATTCCAAAAAAATTACTTTCAGGGTCACCCGACCTTGAATTACCCTGAAAATAGCAAATAACAAGATTTTTGGCATTTTCTCTTCAAAAAATCTTAATAATTCGAGGTTTTGTCAGTCCAACTTCAAATTTACGTTTTATTTTATGTTTCTACTCACTTGTCTAGCCAACAAAGTCATTTAAATAACCTATAAGATTAAGCAGAAGTTAGATATATATTACCATATACTGAACCAGTGCATTCCAAAAAGCATAAAATATTCTAATTATACCAGTAGGGCATGACTACACTTGTTTATTAACATTCATAGTAAAATTAAACAATAAGGATTTAACATCTTTTTAGTAACACATTCATGTGCCACCGCACCCCTTCAGAAGTTCCGAAACTTAATAAAAAACGACAGGCATATAGGTCATTTTTACCGGGGTATTGCATAAACATCTGGGGTGCCATATCCAAAAAAATGGTAAGGAGGTTTAAAATTAAGTGTTTGTTTATGGCTAACATGTTAATTTCATCTTCGGCGCTTAAAGTTTGTGCGTAGTGGTAAATTGGAAAAAACATCACAAAAAGCTGGTTTTTCACATATAGATGGTATTTTCAAAGTCATGCATCAACTAAACTTTCTTTCGTAGTAAGCTGCGACAATTCAAAAAGAATGTCATTTTTGCTTTTTACGAAATTGTATAAAATAAAATGTGGTTATAGGTCGCCATTTTGATATATCAGCCGCCATATTGAAACACGTCATAGCTGAACCAATTTTTTTTAACAATATTGTTGGACTTGCCTTTCTTGTCTGTCTTACCAAATTTTGTCCTCTTCGCTTTAATAGTTGATGAATAGCGTCCTTTAGTATGTTATTTTTGCAATGTGTTAATTTTACCGGGTTATTTCTCAAGATCATGAAGCGTCAAAATAGATCAAACCCTAAGAATCTAATTTGGAATATATGCCTAATAGTTTGAGGTACATTTGAAGTTGGACTGACAAAATCTCGAATTATTAAGATTTTTTGAAGAGAAAATGGCAAAAATCTTGTTTTTTTCGATTTTCAAGGACATTTAAAGTCGGATGACTATGAAAGTCAATTTTTTGGAATCCCCGTTCTCAAATTATATGGAATCGAGTATAATCATGCCCCGGTTGCGAAAGTTGTATTTTTTATGATTTTTGGCCGCCATCTTGAAACATGACGTCTACCTTCTACACGGATGCGAACAAAATACCTGGTGATACTTGATTATGTGACTAAAGAGCTATCAATCTCATATAGTCACAAAACTCCTTCATTTAAAATCCCACGGGATAGAAATTATCGACATATGCCCCTACACTAATACTCAGATGCTTTGTTTTTGGTGGTTAGGAGTAGTTTTCCGTCAGTAACGTTAGCTGAGGAAGTGTCAAAACGGGTCATATGATATCCATACTTTTTGGAGTCAAAGAAATATCAGAATTGGCTATATTTTAAATACAATTAAAAACTAAAACACGGCTCGGAGCACTTCTTTGATTTTTTGCCGAATAAGATTAAATTTATTTCTGAGGTCACCGATTGAAAGTTTGAATATTGCGAATTGGTGATCTTATAAAGAAATTTTAGCTTTTTCGGGTGTCTTAGTCTTTACAAAATGTGCCTTCCTGATGTTTATTTGACTCCATCCATCACATGACCCGTTTTGAACGTCACTTCGACATTTCCTGAGCTAAGTCACTGACAGAAGAAGAAGAATCTTCACTATAATATTAATTTAGGCGTTTTAATGTCCATATACGCCATTTTACACTCTAATTAGGGTTAAGCTAATTGAAATTAACTTGATAATCACGGTTAAACAATCATATCTATGCAACAATGATATTTATCAATAAATAACTATAAACCAGGGTTAAATAATTGGAATTAAGGAAAAGAGCTTTAAGCGTTTCCCTTTTTTTGGTTTTTTTGTGTGTTTTGTTATATTTTTCATTTAATTTATTGAATTTTTTCAAAAGACTGACCTTTAAGATTATAATATTTGTTTACTTTTATCAGACGCATATAAACCTCATATATCTCGTGTTTCTTGGAGTTTTAGGTCAGTCTCAAGTAATAAATAAATAAATAAAGTGTATACTTAAAATGAAAGAAAGTCGATCACAGATTACCCAAAACAAAGTAAATAGACAACATCTTACAGATTTTAAAAAAAAATTATACCTACTTTTTTATTTTGTGGCTTACCACTAGTTGCAATTTGCTTTTAAAAATACCAAATAAATTTTCTTGTTTAATAAAAAATTTCACAGTTATTTTATTCAAGTTTTAAAAAAAGTAAATAAGACCGCTTACTGGTGTATTAACTCCTACTGCTTGAGCCGCTATCTTTTTTCTGTTTTAGTTGCAAAGTTCAGTATGTCGGTCCATTTTATTGAGCCTATAGCTCCTCGTGTATGTAAAAGCCATATACTTAGTGAACAAAGAATGTGATAGGAATGTTACATTTTATCATTGGGAACATTACTAACATATGCCGGAAATAAGTTACGTTCTAGCTCATACATATTCAGCAAAAAATAGGTCTGGAACAGTCCTGTCATATTCTCAATAGAATATATATATTCCATAAATCCAAAAATTACTTTGACAATCGGTTATTTTTCTTCCGTATTCCAAAATAACCTAACCCAAATACGTTATTTACGGAGGCTTAACGAGACCCGCTCGGTTATTTTTTGCACTAACAACCAGTTTTATTTCTGTGCAAAAACTGCAGCTGATGGTAGGTGATAATTCGTTTTTGTTTAGTTAGGTTGTTAATTTTTTTTATGAAAGTGAATTTGCAAAAACAGGAATTGTTGTTTTCTTTTCTATTCAATAATTGGCAGTTTGTATGTGGGCAAAATAATATGGTTACGGTAATTTGTGTGTGGTTTAAAATCTCTTTTTAGCATCTAAATCACGGTAATACGGCAAGCAAATAAGGTGACAATAAATTAGTGGTCTATTAACTCTCTATTAGCTATACCATCACACTCTTCTATTAGAGGCTGCGCTTATACGATTCTAAAACTAAAATCATAAAACGTCATGGAACGGAAATATGGCGCAATATTCCGTCTTCTTTTTATGTGTTAAAAACAATGACAGAGTCATATTTGTGACATTACGCTCAGACCAGACGTTAACTTTTGCCGCAGAAAGTCCAAAGCATCGATTGGTATTATACTATTAGATATATAAAGGCCCAGGATACGAGAAAACCGTAGCGGCAACGGTCAAAATAAAGACGGCTATCAGCGCGACTAACTGACGCATGCGCATTGGAGCCCGCCTTTAATCCATTTTCGCAGGGGTTTCCGCTATGCTTTTTTTCATAGGGAAATATACGGGCTGGGCCTTTATAGTATCTCATTATATCGGTATTACGAACACGCCGTACCAAAGAAAGCAAGGTAGATATACTGGAACTGAATGTAAAAAGGCAGAATCGTCCGAATCGACAAAGGACCCCGCTCACTTAGCATTGCCATTGGCTTTTGGTTGGAATGGGCTGGGCTTTTGATATGTTGTAGATCTGTTCTCCGTGATCAACGTTTAAATGAACCTCTTTGTTCAAGAAGAAAACAATACATCCGCCATATTGATTTCATAAACTGTATAAATAAATATGGCCTATAGTACCTCTGAGCCTCAGAGCACTCCAGCGGTACCAGTTTTGTCAAAATCGGCTGAGCCTTCTGGTCTTTAGCATGGCATACACATATACATAATAGAAATGGGGACAATAATCTGAGCATTTTCCAGGTTCACGGGCGTTTTTCACAAAGCGTGATGAGCTTATACATATGTAGTTTATCTTTTTTTTTCTATGCAGATTTTTCTATAACATGTCAAAAAATTAAAAATATTTTACGGCTTGTTTTTTTTTAATCTAAAATGAAAAAAAAGTTTTTTACATTTTTCAAGTTTGTGCCGCCACTGAGAGTGACGTAAATGAAGTATGTCAAGTTTTTCACCTGTGTTCAATAGCCTGGTTCTCTACCTAAAAACTGGTGTGATGGAAGTAGCAAGTTAGCTACTCAAATGCAACAAAATGGCAAAAAACTGATTTTACTGAAAAATCCCTAAAATCTGAAACCTCCAACTTTTAAAAACTAATTTTCCATCTCTGAAACAGTGGGTCGGATCAGTTAGCAGTGGCAATGCAATGGTCCTTTCACTTTTACGCCTAGGCACCGCGTACGTATCATGGCCAACTTAAAGTGCCTATGTAACAAAATAAAATAACATTTCAAATTCCAATGGACGCCTTCAATGCTTTTTCAAGGGGAACAGGTATGAGAGTTTTCCATTCAAAACTTTCTTGTCAAAACGAAATTATGCAAAACTTTTCAAAGATAACAAAAATTATTTCCTCGCACATCGGTATAATGTTGAAGGCATGCAAACAATAATAAGAACCATCTTTTTGTCGTATGCTCGCTAATGGTTTACATTACCACGCGAAGACAAATTTCCTTTGGCGAGAGAATAACCCACAAGTTTCACTAAATTATACGAAAATAAGAGATTTCTTGCCACGCGGAACCATAAAAATGCAAAAGCTAGAATTTCGTTGAATTTAGAAGGTGCACTGGTTTCCAAAGATCTCCGGACAACTTTGACGAAATGTCCTCTGTCATCACCAAATAGCTGGTATATTGTTTGTTACTTATCTATACACTCGTTAGATCAAATCAAAGGAGGGCTTGAGAGTTTAAGAAAGAAACCAGAATGTATGAAATTAGAATTGATTATTATTACAAATTATATCCTTATAATGATTCTATGTAAAAAATCCGGGAAGGCTAAAATTTT
Organism: Oxystoma pomonae; assembly: GCA_963921995.1. NCBI lineage: Eukaryota > Metazoa > Arthropoda > Insecta > Coleoptera > Brentidae > Oxystoma > Oxystoma pomonae. Next base: position 21,148,781 of record OY998164.1, on the reverse strand, counting down.
TATATGTTGTTGGGAGGGGGGTCTAAAAGTAAGATCTTCGAGTTTGTGTTTCCCCCACTCCTCGGGAAACATCCGCCATTTTGAAAAACTTTGTAACCGACTTTTCTGCATTTGTATTGGTCGAAGGCGAAAAAGTCCAAGAACAAAAATATTCGGCATAAAATTTTCAACATTTTTATACAATACACTGAAAAAACGTGTAGAAATTGGAAATAATTTCAAAGCAGTTACTTAAATTTTAAAATATAGATGGCACATGGTAAAACAATGGGTAGAATAGTTGGTGTCAGTTAAGGTTGGAGGGTAAATTCGTTTTTATTTTTTGGTGACGGACATTACCGAAAATGGAAGTGAAATAATTTAAGTTGAACTTCTCTGCAAGTACCAGCAAATTGATATTAAATAAAATTTAAAGCTTACTAAAATATTATTGCCTTTGATTTTGAGTATATATTTAAAATATTTGCATTTATCGTGTGTGCAAGGTAAGTAGCGACGGAGATAAAATATATGATGACGGACGTAAAAATTTTATTTTTTAATTAAAATTAAAATTAATTACATTTTTAAAATACGTAACGTTGTAAGAATATTCAAAATGTTAAAGAAAAACATGGAAAATAATAACTACTTAAATACATCACAAAGTTGTTGGTTTGAGTACCTGGTACGTCCAGCCTGTAACATTTTGTTACTTAATTTAGCAAATTAGTGTTTTAATTGAATAGCCAGGCATGTTTTTAACATGAAGCATAAATTTGATAAGTAATTGTCTAACATATGATTCATGTGCCGAAACTGACCAACCAAATTGTTTGGTTTTATCCCAAGTAACGTTAACGTAAAGAATTTAGATTTAGTCCGCGAATTAAAAAACATATACTTAAAAAACAGTTTTTATAAATAATTATAACAATCTTAACTTGATTAGTAATTAATTAGTACGTTACACTAAGTAACAAATTCTAAAAATATAAATATAAACAATACTTACCCATTTTTTAATATAAACACTTCTCTGAACAGATGAGAGAATTCACATTTCATCAAAATAAAATGAAGGGGTCTGTTATAGAAATGATCTATCAAGAACCAAGCAAGCCTACTAAATTAACCTAATTTATAGTATTTCTGTTAAGGTGGAGTAATCTAATATAAAAATAATTTTTCTGGGGTAAAAAATTTGGTTGTGTAGCGCCAAGGCACCATAAAAAACCCACTGTTTTGAATGACGAGCAGGAAGTACGAGATGTGATGATTTGCGCTGCAGTGGAGGAATATCGAAAGTTAACTAGCCACCAAATTGCAGAAGCAGTTGATTCGTCTTCAACCACTGTATTACGTGTTCTCAAAAAGAATGGTTATCATTCTTACAAAGCGTCAAAAACGCATCAAATTTTTCCGGAGGTATCCCCAAAATCTAAATGTTTGAAGGGTATTGTATTTTTTATTGACGGCAATTTGAATGGTCCTAGATACTTGGATTCACTGCTAAACTAAACTAAAAATGGATGCTAGGCAGTTGTGGTGTGGGATTTGGTGAAACATGGTTTCAACAAGATGGTTGTCCCCCTCACAATATTGGTCTTGTTAGGGAATATCTTGATAAAGTATTCTCTAATCGGGATATACGGACACGGGGAACTATTTTATGGCCAGCTCGATCACCCTGTCTTGCAACTAATGACTTCTATCCGTGGAGTTATATCAAAAATAAAGTTTACGGGTATGAAAGGGCTAATAATTTGGAAGAACTTCGAATTAAAATTAAAAAAGCTTTTTAAACTATCACCCCTAACATGCTTGAAAACATTAGAATATAATAGGCTTGGATATTGTCTAGCCGAGCAAGCAAGCAAATTTTTTTTTGGCTGGAAGAATCTTTTTGGTTTTTAGAATGTATTATTTTATTTTCAGAACTTGCTTTTATTTTATTTCTCCTTATTATTTTCATTGTAACACGTTGTTAGTGATAAATCTGAGCAGATGAAAGTATCTGAATTGTCATTATTATTCCGCAAATAAAATGCATAATCCTCTGATTCCTTCTCGTTCCGTCTTAAATAAGAGTCTTCTTGCTTTCAAGCGAGCAAACTAACTACATAAACAGACGTCGTGCATTTCAAAATTAATGTTCTCCACGAAGTCAAGGCTTTATGACACCGAGAGCAAAAAGGGGCCACACAATGGCCGGCAATTTTTTATCGCTAAAACTTCGAGCTAAGTGTTTCAAAACTAAGGACATAGTTTGACAAGGTTTTTGGCCGCTTAACAACGCCTATAAAATATTTCGTGTCGGTCTTGGTGCCTAAAAAGATATGTAACTCCCTTAAGAATATTATTGCCGGCGCCAGTTGAAGAAATGCACATTGCAAAGGTACTTTGGTCAACTTTTTTAACTCGCAAAATATTTTTTGATCAAAAGGAAAGGTTTGTATCGGACACACATTTTGCTTTTTAATTCATTACGACCAGGCTTCCAAGATCTAATAGACAGTTCAGAAACCTACAGGTCTGTTTCATCCTTGTTAGGAATCATCAGGGTAATATATGCTTCATACGTCAGGTACAGTCTTATGTTGCCCTGATGATTCCTAACACGGAACATTAGATCTTGGAGGCCTGGCAGTAATGAATTGCAAAGCAAAATGTGTGTCCAATACCACGAACCTTTCTTTTTATTTATTTTTAACGGACAAGAAATCTCCTTTTCTTAAATTTTATTTGGCTTTGTTTTGTACAATAAGCCTTCTCCGAAGTGGTTGTTGCTGAGCCTTAATATAAGGCGACCTAGTATAAACTCCAATTGGGAGTGGAGTTGCGGCGAATGTTATATTTTGAACGGTCTTCTTTCAGTAACCGGTACATTTTCGCAGGTTCCGGTTTTAAGGTCCTGCGCGCAAATTTCATTCTTATTGATATTTGCATTATTTAACATTTTACTTTTCACTTTATTCCGACAGGCGGCGCGCTGCATATCGCCATACGAACATCCCGCGTTATTTGACGACGAAAGTTATTTAAATTCCTAACATGAATGAAACAGGCCTTTAGGTATCTGGACTACCCATTAGATCTTGTAGGCCTGGTCGTAATGAATTAAAAAGCAAAATGTGTGTCCGATGCCAGCAAGGACAACATAATAACTTGCGGAAACTAATAGAAACATAGGGCCGCACAGAAATTACGTTCCTGTAGCCTGTGAAAGTTAAGAAGTAACATTTTTCAATGTCGAAACACGTGTCGAAATGTATTTCACACAATTTTAATTGTGTACCTTCCGGTTTTTGTCACCGATTGTCAAAGTCTGTCAAGCCTGGCAAGAGGTTTTTTTAGATTTTTAAAAGTGAGTTTATGGGATTAGCTATATAGTGGATTAACAACTTATTATAAAGTCTAAAATGCCATTGAAATCAGGCTGGATCACTACCATTAAAGCTAGAGAGCATGGGACTATTTGAAGAGTGCCGAAAGTTGGGACTCAGATCTTTGCGAACCAAATTCTTGAAGAAAATATATTGTATGATTTATACAGAGTTACGCAAGAAGATAATAGGTTAAAATACAACCAAAAAAAAGAAATATAGGTTAAAACATTATAGACTTTTATACTGGGATTTAGTACCAATTAATAAAAGAAAATAACATAATAAAATGTTTGTTACGTTTAATATTTGATAATATTCCTCAACATGAGCCACGCCGCTTATTTTAGATTTTTAAAGGAACCAAAAAACTTTTTGTTAAGCTAAAGAAAGTTTTTTAGCTGCATAGAACAGTACAAAGTTGGTTAAGGTTTGTATAGAGCTAAAACCTTTCGCGAATGCATTGCTTTTTTAACACTAAAAAGTATGGAAAAACGGCGCCTGTTTAGTTTTTTCATATCTTTTTATTATTAAATAAATTTTTATTATTAAATAAGTAAAATGAAACAAAAGAATTTATGTATTTATTATGCGTCTGGCTGTACAAGTAGTTCCTTCCTGTAGCCACTGGCTGAGCTCGTGTCGCCGTCAAACAATGTTTCCCAAGTATAACACAGTATCGGTCACTCTCGCGTAGTTATTATTTTCTCTATGGATGCCAGGAAACTTTCTTTTTATTTATTTTTTACGGACAAGAAATCTACTTTTCTTTTTTGATCACTTTTGATCACATTCTGAATAATTAAAACATTTCGCCCGGGATGCATACAGCTACTAATGAAGATTGTCCTCTGTTTGGCATTAATTAGGCACTAATGTGTCGACGGCCAAACCCATCGCAACAAAGTTACACTCCATTCCAAATTCCATCGGGCCAATTTTTTGCCGCTGACAATGACCGTTTCATTTAGTTTCTATGTTTAAATGTCAGCCGCCATGTTGAAATTAATTCGGAAAATTTGGATTTAACTATTTGATTGTTTATTCATGGCTTTCTAACTGGACGTGTTTTAATAGAATAGAATAGAATTTACTAAATAATTTACCATTTTACAATATATAAATAATAAAAGAAATTTTAATATAAAAAACAATTGTTCAAATTTTTAATATTATTAACCAATATAAAACAAAAAACAGTAGGTACGAAGTATAGGAACAATGTAATCACAGATTTTTATTTTTAAGCTTATTTCTAAATGAACTCAATTGTATGGAAAAAAAGTCTAATTGTATGCTATTCCCAGAATGACACATTATTCAAGGAATAATTTCTGTTATGCGATTCTAAACAGAAAGTATCTCTATTTCTTGTATTTCTTTTTGGCACCTTAAAATAAATTTTTTCAAGACGCTGAGGTGCGTCAATCATTTCATTTACAACCTTAAATAAAAAGACCCAATCTAAAATTTCTCTACGGTTTTCCAGAGATGGAATGTTCAATAATTTGAGGATGTCAAAATAAACAATGTCCTCTGAAGGAATTTAAGTGTAAATGCAATAAAACGTAAAAATCTCTTTTGCACCCTTTCTAAATTGTCAATATAACACTTATAGAAAGATGACCATACACAGCTTGAGTATTCTAAAACTGACCTGACAAGTGAGCAGTACACATTTTTAAAACAATTGATGTTATTAAAATCAGACAAACTTCTCTTAACAAAACCCAACAAACGTATCATTAAAAGTTGATAATGGTTATGGTTTACACTTTTCTATATTTAAAGAAAGTCCGTTGTGTGTACACCACTGTGAAAATTTGTTAATGCTATCTTGAATCTTTAGACAATCTCTAACATCCCTCACTATTCTGTAAACCTTTAAATCATCTGCATAGAGCAGGATGAAAAAATCCACGAAACAGCCAGATATGTCATTAATAAAACAAATAAATAAAATTGTTGATAAATGGCCACCCTGTGGCACGCCTGACTTGACAATTATTTCCTCAGATAAACAATTTTTTATTTTAACTGATTGCCTTCTGCTCCCCAGCCACTCATGCAAAGATCCGTGGATTCCTAATGCTTTAAGTTAAAAGTTTTATATTTACATGATCGACGGCCTTGGAGAAGTCAGTGTAGACTACATCTACCTGTAACCCATCTCCAAAAGCATTCAATATATACTCCAGGATCATGAAATTTGTGACTGTGGACCTACCCGACACAAAACCGTGTTGCTCTGGAATAACAATACTATTTATTGCAAAATATATTTTATCTGAAATAATGGACTCGAAAATATTTGAATATATTGATATTTTAGAAATTGGACGATAGTTATCAATCACTGACCTGTTGGCACTTTTCAGGATTGGTGTTATATATATAGCTTTTTTCCCTCCCTCTGGAAAAACGCCACTCGATAGTGATAAATGAAAAATTTTGTGCAAAACAGGAGATAAAACACAGCGACAATTTTGCACAAAAAATGACGAAATATCATCTGGGCCGCAGCTCAATTTTGCATTCAAATTCTTAATTTTATTAAAAATGTCCATAATACTAATCTCACAGTTATTGATATCAATGGTTTTTGCATGCATAATTTAAATTCAAGTTGGAGATGTTACAGTCACTACCAACATAAGATCTGCAAAAATTTTGTCTAAATAAATCTGAAATTATTTCTGGATCATCTGACTCAATGTTGTTGTATGACATGCTATTCGGCAGATCGTAATGCTTATACTTACTGTGAACGTAAGTCCAGAATTCTTTAGAACCGGTCATAGAGTTTTCTAAATTAATAATATGATCTTTTTTACATTTTTCTGCTAAAATTTTACATTCATTTCTGATTTCTGAAAAAGTTATATAATCGGAAATACTCTTTGACTGTCTAAACTTCTTGTGAGCTGTTTTTTTCCTAAAAATAGCATTTTTTGCATTAACATAATCACTATAAAATAGTCAAACTTCAGGAAATATTTTCTATTGATACAATTTACATAAAAAGATAGAGCCGGGTGATATTTGTCATATTTAAGCAGAGGTATATCAAAACATTCTACAAACATTATTGGTTAAAATTAGATCAAGATAACCCCCTATAGCATTAGATATATCATTAATTTGCGAAAAATTTATAAAGGCAACAAAATTTTAAACACAACCTACAGTTTCAGTAATTGTACCAGTTGGTCTGAGGCCAAAATCATCACTAATCCAATTGAAATTCGGCAAATTAAAGTGTCCAGTAATATAAATGGCAAAGTTGCTGCTATAAAGTTTTCATAAATATTTATTGATGAAGATGGAGGAATATAAACAGCTATCCATCGATTTTTTAATTGATCGTAAAGATTCTATAAATTTATCGACGTTAGAAGTATAGTTTCCAATTTTAACTATAATACTATTACTTTTAATATACCTAAATATATATAACTAATAGATACTGTAGTGGTCCATGTCGCACAATGTGTAACAATAATAACTTTGAAAAACAATTAAAATAATTTCAAAATCTACTGCGCATGCCTGTTTTTAGCTCTGCATGTTTTCCAGGCGAACTTGATTGGGAGAGTTATTATCGCCACGGCGTTTTTTTTTGTAAAATGCAACGGCAGTGCCGTTATAGTATCTCATAGGTATAAACCTATGGCCTTCCCTCGTAAACGACGTAATTTTCTACGGAAAAAAACTATCTCGGGAAATAAAGAAATTATTTTCCTCCGGAGTTATTTGACAATTTTAAAATTCCTGCACAGACAATTTTTAATTCTCAAACCAATTTTTGCCAAACAATTAAAAATAAATTGAGAATATCTGAGAATTCGACGACGATAAAATAAAATATTCCTGTGTTTCGAGAAAGATAAGATAACTTATATAGCGAAAACAGATTTGTGGACAGCTCACAGGGGGTTGTACAGGGGGGGGGGGTAGAGCTATGTCACATACCCATTAAATTTTAAAAATATACTTGTTACATAGACAAAAAAGAGAGTATAGACTACTGCGAACTTAGAGGGAGCTAGTCCAATTTATTCTCGTCGTGTCGTACGACCGAGGTGGGGTCGAAGTACGCTGCAATGTTTTTGAAATTTATTTTGGTTTTATTATTTTGTTTGATTTCTGTCTTGCTCTAGAAACAGATTGGTAAGTTCTTAAGTGAAATAATACATTTTTAAAACCAAAAATGGATAATTACGAAGTTGCTGAAAAAGTGCAGATGCTCAAATGGTACTATCAAGGCAGATCATTGAGACTTATTCAAAAACTTTTTTAGGAGAATTTTGTAAATCGCCCAGAACTAGTTTATCAACGATTCATAGGTTTGTGCAGAATTTTGAAAAGTTTGGTTGTGTAGCGCCAAGGAACCATAAAAACCCACTGTTTTGAATGACGAGCAGGAAGTAGGAGATGTGATGATTTGCGCTGCAGTCAGCCACCAAACTGCCCAAGCAGTTGATACGTCTTTAGCCACTGTCTTACATGTTCTCAAAAAGAATGGTTATCATTCTTACAAAGCGTCAAAAACGTATCAAATTTTTTCGTAGGACAACTATCGTCGTATGGAATTTTGCGAAGCAATGATGGGAAGGACTAATCGTGATGAAAACTTTCTGAGATCTATGTTTTTCACAGATGAAAGCACTTTTCCATTATTGAATCGTCATAACTCAACACATGTTCGATATTGGCCAAGGGAAAATTTGCATTTGTATTTTGACGTAAGAACACAGTATCCCCAAAAACTAAATGTTTGGGGGGTTATTATAGGGGAACACGTAATTGGGCCGTTTTTTATTGACGGCAATTTGAATGGTCCTAGATACTTGGATCTACTTTAGCAGCATATTATTCCAACTGCTAGGCAGCTGTTAGGTTTCAACCAGATTGTATTTCTTGTGTGTATTTCCTAATCGGGATATAAGTACACGGGGAACTATGTTATGGCCAGCTCTATCACCCGATCTTGCTTCTTATGACTTTGATCTGTGTAGTTATATCAAAAATAAAGTTTACGGGCATGAAAGGGCTAATAATTTGAAAGAACTTCGGATTAAAATTAAAGAAGCTTTTCAAACTATCACCCCTAACATGCTTGGAAATGTTAGAAAGGGTTTTTATAATAGGCTCGGATGTTGTATAGACGAGCAAGGAAAACTTTTCGAACCTTTGCTCTATTTTTTTTATTTTGAGAACTTGCTCTTATTTTGTTTCTACTTATTATTTTTATTGTAACACATTGTTAGTGATAAATCTGAGCAGTTGAAAACTAAACGCTATAGTATATCAGTGATACAAAACAAGAAAATTACGTTATCAAAATTTGCGTATGTTAGAGACGTACTAAACGCAAGCCGCGAATGGCGAACGCAAGCGTGAGTGTTAGTTGCTCCACTGATAGGTATGCGGTGTCCCTGCGTGGACACTGGCAAATTGGACTAGTTCCGCCCTATGTTCGCAGTAGCCTGATTCTCTCTGTATATAAAATTTACCAGAAAATTATATGAAAGAACACCAACATTTTTAAAGAATTTTAACCTTTAATTTAAAAAAAAATTGCAGCGCTATAACATTATTGATTATTGTTACCATTTTGATATAATTTATGTCGGAAGAATCCGAAACGTCTAAAAAACTTGCATTTTTAGTATCATTTTCTCGTATCTAAAAGATGATTTTGATGATGCCCTCCGAATCAAATTAAAATATTAAAATAAGTAAATAAGCCTGGAATTGAAAAATATGTCATAATAATAATATTTAACCGGGCGAGTAATTAATTATTTTGTCCATTAAAACCAAATAAAATATTTATTGAACTATCCAGAGATGGTCATGACAAACACTCAAGTTTTATAAAATTAACCAAATTAATTTTAATTAATTTAGTATAAAAAAAGTTAAGGGCGGCTCGACGCACACAAAGGCAGAGGAGGGGGTTCTTCAAAAATTCTCTGCTATATTCTTTAAATTTTTTCCTGTCGCAAAGAAAATGTTACTTTTAAAATTTTCGACTGCGGCTCTCTTTTTCAAAATATTCCACTTACTTACCTAGGTTTATGAATTTACAGTAACTGACAACATATCACTACTCTTTAAGAACATAATTTCAAACACATCATTGTCTCAAACTTTCAAACAAACATAATTTCTTCCACCCAACACGAGAAAGGAAGATCAACTACAAACCTCTTATTTTATGAGAAGCACCTAGCGAAAGCTTTGGAAAATCCGGTGCCGATAGATGTAACAGACACTCTACAAGTTTTATAAAATTAACCAATTAATTAATTTAATATAAAAAAAATTAAGGGCGACTCGACGCATACAAAGGCAGAGAAGGGGGTTCTTCAAATTTTCTCTGCTATATTCTTTAAATTTTTTCCTGTCGCAAAGGAAATGTTACTTTTAAAATTTTGGACTGCGGCCATTTTTTCCAGTTACTTACCGAAGTATATGAATGTACAGTATCTGACAACATATCACTACTCTTTAAGAACATCATTTCTTCCACCCAAAACGGGGAAAGGGAGATCAACTACAAACCTCTTAGTTTATGAGAAGCACCTAGCAAGGCTTTAGATAGAGTAGATCATAGTATTCTCCTGGCAAAGTTCGAAGTTCTTGGCATACATTCAAGTTGGTAAAGTTATTTGCATGACAGAAAACAAGCTGTGAAAATTAAAAATTGTACATCCTCCGACATAGAAGTAAATTTAGGAGTTGTCCAGGGGGGATATTTATCTCCTTTTAATACTTTTTATCATTAAAAAGCCACTTTCTTTTAAAAACTCACTTTGTACATTATATGCAGATGATGGTATATTGTTTTAAGTTATTAAAGCATATAAAAATTATCTTAAATATGGTGTCAACAAAGCAAACTAGATTTAAATGTCAGTAAATCAATTTTTATAAAATAAAAATACCTTTACTTTTCAAATATACTATAAATAATACTAAAGTAACCCGCGAAAACATCGTGAAGGACCAGTGTGTTTAGTTTGAACAGGAATTATCATTTAATATTCCAAAACAAAAAATTGATTACAAAGACCTAAGAAAACTCTTAAACCTAACATTTCAAAAAGAAGAGAAATCTTTGACATATATCTTATGCGCAAGACAATGAACGGTACCATTGACTCATCAGAGTCACTATCCCCATTTGGCTGAAAAACTTCAAAGAGACTACGTCATAATGATCCTTTCTCAGTTGACTTTTATAATACCAATTATGGTTATTTTACTCCCCTCAGTAGAATGGCCAGAACTGCAAACAAATTACTAGACAATATATATATATGTGTTCTCTATCACCTATCCTAGCTAAGACTTAAGAATTTCCTTTTTTTTTTCTTTAAGTATTTTATAAGCAATATATTATTTATAAGCACTTTTGAAAATACAAAAACTAAATGATGTGATATTATTGTACTTTTCTTTTAAGATCTATTTAGCCTCTATTTTATGTAAGGTAAATCTGAATTTGTCAGCTTTGTGATAATTTAAACCAAACTTATTCGTTAACTATTATTTTATACATTTTTACGCATAGGCAGACATGTGTGTTTTTTTTTTCTTCTCTTTTAAATACTTATTAGCCTTTAAGACTTTTTAAGACTTATAAGGTATTTTTCTTGTAAAACGGCTTGTCTCCAAATATACTATTCTATTCTATTCCATTCTATTCTATTCTATGATATACAAATAACTTTTTTTTTAAATGTTCATCTGCGGAGCTACGTTTATCTTCTCTACGCCCTTTTTCTCTCATCTCCAATATTGTAAAGTTTATACAAAAAATAGAAATGTTTAAAGCCAACCCACTTAAATACCCTATATAGAGCAAGTTTTTCTCGTTTTTTATAATTTTGTTGGCATTAGCCTAGAAAATGGACAGAATATTTTCCCATTAAGGACATGATAAACTCATTACAATGATAAAAAGTGCAATTAGCGGGACAAAAAGGACCTTCCACTTCACACACACCGACCGCCCCACAAGTATATTCCGTAACTTTTTGGTCAGTAGTTTGTTTGACTCCATTTCTAAATGCCCGAAGTATATGACAATGATAGTTGGCCCGGAGAAGTTGGAATGAAACGTATATATATATTGGACATGTTCATCTACTATAGTTTTTTCTTTACTGCCCACGGCACCTGGAAAAAATATATAGTTGTTCCAAGAGGATACATATTGAGCCAAGCATAACTTGAGCGTGCCGTTGGAACAAGTATACAGAACAACTTGGATGGATATTTAGGATCTTTTTAAGGTAAGCATAAGTTATTTAAAGCAAATCCAAGTAATACACAGGGGAGAGTAAAAAGACTATTTAAACCAATAACTGTTATATTTAAACCAGGAACCTCTTCTGTGAACCACAAGGAAACAGGTAGAGAGTGAGCTCAACAAATGGGCGAACAATGACCTGAAGACATCATGGATGCAAGAGTCAGAGTGCAAACAGTCCGAGCTATTCGTGGATGGTCCGAATATAGTCAGAACTAAATGACTCTTAGGCAAGACCCGAAAGGACATTGGACTACTGACAGGGATGCTGACTGGGCACAATCGCCTGAACAAACATCTGACGCAAATGAGAGTAGCAGGAGATCCCGTGTGTTGCGGGCTCGAAGAGGAATCGACGCAGCACTTAATAGCAGAGTACGATGCATATGCCAGATCAAGGCAGCTGAAGTGGGGATTTCCCACGATAGAGGAAGAAGAACTGCACTCGCTTAAATGGGCCGACATACTGAAGTTCGTAAAGAAGACAGGGAGGTCCGGAGAGAGAGTTGCAGCGGAGGTAGATGCATAGGGGTAAGAAACGGGATATGACGGAAAGGGCCCATGACGAGGCCTAATTGCCATGCCCACAGGCCACCCCTGTACTACTAGTACTATACTTAAACCAACCAAATTGTATTCATTATTCGACCAGATTGCCTGCTTGAAACAATAAAATGGTTGTACTTAATCGAATGCGCAATTTTTGATAAAACTAAGAGTAACAATTCCTTGAATCAAGGAATCCTACCTTCATCTTTTAATCATTTCTCTTATCGCTTTGGTCTTATGTGTTTTCCTTGTGGGATGATGATCCAAGTTGGAATTTTCGTTTTTTCTACCCAAGATCTTTTGATCTTTTGTTTTTGGATTCTTTTGGGTTGCAGTTACTGATTTGGAACTTTTTTAACTTCTTCTTTTTTGTTTAAACACGCCAGGATGAACCCGTATCAGGTGACTTAGATAAGTACCACTGCGGCACGATGCCTATTTGTGAGTGATTCATAGTTGAAAATCAAAGTGTATGATGGTGTTTAATGATGTTTGGGAAGAGTGACCAGTGAAACCACTAATGATCCTACGCTGATTGCTCATAGCATGAGCAGAACCCAATTGGGAATATTAAGACGCCAGGACAAACCCGTATAAGGTGACTTAGATCAGTACCAGTGCGGAACGATGCCTATTTGTGAGTGATTCAAAGTTGGAAATCAAAGTGTATGATGGTGTTTAATGATGTTTGGCGAGGGTGACCTGTGAAACCACTGATGAGGCTATGCTGGTTGCCCAGGGCGAAACATCGTTTAGTCATTTCTCTTTTCGCTTTGGTATTTTGTCTGTTCCTTGTAGGATGCTCATCCAAGTTTAATTTTCGTTATTTTTCCACCCAAGATCTTTTGATCTTTTATTTTTGGATTCTTATCGGTTGAAGTAACTGATTTGGAGGTTTTTTAACTTCTTTTTTTTTTTAATTGCCTTAGGAGCATAACCCAATTGGGAATATTAACACGCCAGGACGAACCCGTATCAGGTGACTTAGATCAGTACCAGTGAGGAACGATGCCTATTTGTGAGTAATTCAAAGTTGGAAATCAAAGTGTGTAATGGTGTTTAATGATGTTTGGGGAGAGTGACCAGTAAAACTACTGATGAGCCTTTTTGCTTTGTTCTGTTTTGTGTTCCTTGTGGGATGCTCAAGTTTGAATTTTCGTTTTTTTTCCACCCAAGATATTTTGTTCTTTTGTTAATCCTATCTTTGATTCAAAAAGATTGTACTCTTAAGCACTAATATAATAACACCTTGGGCTAGCACAAGCTTTACATATCTAAAAGAAAATTGTTCGTTGTTATTTGTCGCCAGAATCTGTGGGAGAGATGTTAATTTATGAGGTTTAATGCGGTTTTTTGGCAGGGATGTTAAAACTTATTTGGATTAAAATTAAGCTGAGGTTAAGAGCACATACTCGTTGTTGCAAAACCTAGAAATTCCGTTAATAAGCAAATAGTTGTTTCAAGTAATTAATAATGTTTATAGAAGAATACTATTCTTGCACTATGTATATTATTGCACGAGGGTGCTACGTATATACACGATTTCTCGAGAATGCGAAAAAAAGCGGCTGTGGATGCGAAATATTTTACCGTAGATAAAGACTAAAGGGATGTTGGAAGCCTCATCGTAATGAAGTAAAAAGCAAAATGTGTGTCCGATATGCCACGAACCTTTTTTTTTATTATTTTTCACGGACAACAAATCTACTATTATTTAATTCAAAATTTTGTAGTTGTTTGTTTTCCTACTGGATTTTTGTTTTGTGATTTATACTTCTGGACCGACGAAATTAAATAATAAAGACCCTCCTAGATAGAAAGCAGAGCCTTCACTAATTTGCTAAATAATAATTAAAGGCAAAAAAACTGGTAAAAATACACGAAAATAAATTGGTGGTGTAACTCAATGACAAAGTTTACCTTACTCGCTAACTAAAATATCTGAGTTGACCTAATAGCCCCTTTAACTTATAATTGACACTTAAAAAGGACAATCCACACAGAATGGACATAGTCGTACAAAAGCTCAAGCAAAAAATCTTAAATTTTTTGCTAAATTATTTCTGCGAGCTTTTTTACGAGCTTTTCAAATAAAATTTCGCAATATTTTTTGGAAACAAATTTTAAAAGGTGAGAATAAAAAAAAATGTTTTTACATTTATTAAAAAGGCCGGCAAGCTAAACATTATTATTGGCTGTTCGAGGTACTGAATAAGTTTGGAATTTTTGACAAAACTATTATTAGTTTACTATGGAAATAATAAATCACTTTTTTGGTTCATAAAAAAAGAAAATAAATCTTTCGAAGTAATTATTTTTTAAAATGTAGGTTGATATTTTTAAGTAGCATTTACACAGGCGAATATTCCTTTGATCTTCCAAATGCCGACAAACATTCGCGCGAATTATTTATTTAAAGATTCGCGCAAAAGGTTCGGGCCAAAAGGTTCGTGGTTCGGATAAAAAGGTTCGTGGTGTTCGGACAAAATTTGCTGCAAGAAATATTTGGAAAATAAAAATTAGAAAAATTATGTATCGTAAATCATTGAACTGAATTGTAATATAAAAATTAAATTTGAAAACCTTTCCGACGGAAAAACGATTTGGCGCACTTGATAAAAAATAATGAGGATTACTTTATTTCATTTTGTAGGGTTTTGGTGGTGAGGTTTTTGTGATGGGGTTTGATTATAAAACCTAAATACTTAATTAAGGAAAACCAAAAAAGTGTAAAGTATAGCAACAATTAGGTATAAACTTATTTAGTATATATCTACCAACCTCACAACCTACCACCCAGCAAATAATAATTTTTCGCTTTCCGTCGGCTTTTACTATTTAATCGAAAAACAAAATAAAATATTTTTGGTGTTCCAATTGAATTTCAAGAATTGAGGTCAGTGATGTGAGACCAAAAATATTATCTATTCCCACTTTCAAAAATATATTTCCAAAAAATCTTGCGAAAATTTGGCGTTCCGCTATTTGTTGATTTTATAGATTTGTCTAGTTGGAGACATTCAGTCCATAAGAAAAAATGAACTTGACAGTGCTCCTGTCACATTGAAATATCAAATCTCGAAAATGGACATCTCATTAGGTAGATCTTAAAAAAGTGCCTGTAGAAAGTTTTAAGCGTTTCTTGACAGCTTTAAGAATAAGAGCGCAGAAAAATAAAAACTAAAAATTAAGATTTCGGTTTTTTCCGCCTATCTCCGGACCTATCCGGAATTTGTACACTTTTTTAAAGCATCAAATTGCACAACTTTGCATTAATTTAAACCTTTTCGTATCTCCTACCGTTTAGGAGATACCCATGGTGACCATCGAATTTGAAACACCTTGTATTTATTTTTCAAAAAACTGGTCACCTTACCGAATTTCAGGCTGGGAAATATATATAAGTGATTATTATGAATTTAAGCGTTTGATATTTCGATTGACATTTATCCGCCCTGTGGTATTAAACTATGTCATTTTTCATTAACCTTATGTACACGAATCCACCCTAATGACTTTTTAAGGCCATTTTATAAAACTTTTTAAAATGGCACAGTTTATTTGGATTGGATTGGATTTTATACAAGTTGTTTTAAATACCTAACAGATTTTATTTAATGCCTAAATTGGTTAAATAACTCAAAAATAAAAACTCCAGCAGTCCTTGACCCTAAAAACTGCGCTTAGAACCTTGTTTTTAATCAAAATTTCAAGCATATCTAACAAACCAGGTTCGAATTCTGCTATCATGTCTGACACACACAGTTTTTTAGTCCAGAAAATTTCTCTTCGTTTTCCCGCTTCTTTAATTTGACCCTGGATTAAAAGACAGGCATGTTTGGAAGAACACTTGAACAATAAAGCCAAATTAATATAATTTCAGTTAAAAAAACAATTGGTGTTAGAAAGCACGGATAGTCCACCATAATACAATCAATTATTTGATGTTGAAAGGAAATAAAAATATCTCGAAAACTGTAGATTTGAAAGATTTGAACCTTACAACAAAATTTTTGGGTAATATTTACAAAAACCAAAATCTGAAAACCGCGTATCAATAGCTGCTTTACTTCTAAAGTTATGATTTTTTTAATATATTTTAACCTTTTTCAAATAACTCAGGAACAGCTCTCACGAATTTGGAATTTGGAAATATTTTATACCCCTTTCCTTCAACCCCCCACCACCCTACCCAAAAGTTAATCAGTTCATGGTCAACCGATAGAGGATTTTTGTACCAAATTTCGTTAAAATCGATTAGGGCGTCCTTGAGTTATCGTGTATACAGACAGACAACAGTCCGACAGACTTTTTTTTTTTTAGTCGATTAAGTGTTTTGGAACCTTAGTAACTCATTTTTGATAAAATTAAGAAAAGTCTAAATTTCACGATTTTAATAGTCCCCCATGCCATATTGGTATGGTGGACTAAAAATTAAGAGAATTTGTTGATGCATTACTAAATCAATTAAAATCTACCAGCTTGTTTTGTGTATTGTCATAAGACATGACATTTTTTGATATTTTAATTGTCATTGTAGTTTTGTCGTTCTGAACAAAAGTTACTTTACCTCTGAGACCTGCTTTAAAATACGAGATTATTAATAATATTAGAGCAAAACTGTTGTCAACTAAAACTCCTAGCTATTCAGTGCTCTTTAGCCTCCTGTGCCGCCATTTTTATAATCAAACTAACAGATAAAACATGCATTTTCTGTCAGTTTTTTGTCAACATGACCGGTATAGAAGGCTTATGCCTGATCCACAGTTTCATTTTTTGGAGCTCACTTCTATTTTCCTCTTCGTCATTTAGAGGAAGAAGGGTATATATTTTCTATTGTTATCTCACTCTTTTCGATAAAGAGAGGAATAGAAGTAGCGGCTAGAGGTGAAACTGTGGATCAGGCATAAAAGATACTAAATCAAAAAATTGATGCTAGAAAGCACAGATAGTCCACCATACAATACACGGGTTCAATCCTTACTCCGACATAAGTATTTTTTTTTTAAACTTATTTTGTGGTTATGTCCTTTACCTAACCTAAAAATGTTCATTTGTTTTTGTTTGTAAAATATAGAACGAGTCTCGTTTGTTTAAATGTTTTTTATTTTTACTTTTTTACACTTTTGTAATGTTCTTTAAACGTTAGTCTCTACCGTGACGTTTTATATACCAGGTAATTACTATTTTCTATTTTCTTTTCTTTTTTTAAATTTTGACGGTTCTTGCAATTAGAATTAGCTTACTAGTATATCGTAATTTGTAGGTCTAAAGATGCCTATGTAGGCGAAACACGTGTCACCTACCAAATTTTGAATAAAAAATTTTGTATTTTGAGACTTTATGACTTTGAGTTTCCCAAGTTGAAGCATTTGAAATTTAAGTCTCTTTGAGAAAATAGATGACCCTTTTCAATTATTAAGAGACACTAGTGTTAATAAAAGATATAACAATAAAAAATACAATATAAAAACTATATAAATTTAAAATACACAATACAAAACAAAAAAATACAAACGAATTAAATTTTAAGAACTGTAAATTAATAAGGTTAAACGCAAAAAAAATTAGCATGTTGCACAGGATAAAAAGTGAACAATTACACTTAGCTAAGCTTTTTTGACTAGTTATTTTGACTTAATTATATGCCCTAAATATTCGTCTATGTATATGGCTCAATATCACAGATATAACTGAAACATGCTTTTTTAAAAGCTTTTATACCATTTATGCTTCTAATACTACTTGGCAATTTGTTAAAGAATTTCACAGCGGCATATTGCGGACCTTTCTCAGTTAACGCCAGCTATGCTTTGGATAATTAAAGAAATCTATTTGAATATTATTCCTTGTTTTATGGTTGTGAGCAGGTTTAAGTTTTTGAAATTCTTTAATGTTTTTTCTCAAGTGCACAACACATTCAAAAATGAAGATACCCAAAACTGTCAAATACTTGTTCGATATAAATATGTTTCTACAGGTTTCGCCAAAGCTAAGTCCGAATATGATGCGCATTACTTTTTTTTGCTGGATAAAAATACCCCATAATAAAATGCCGTATTTCAAGTGTGAATAGTATATTCCTTAGTAGATAACCCTAAGCTCCCTACCAGTTCTAAGTACCTTTGACATAACTCTTATCGCATAGCCTGCTCTGCTTAATTTTGTACAAAGATCTTGTATGTATGGGGAATAGTTGAGCTTACTGTCAATAACGACTCCTAACTGATTAAATAAAACTTTTGTATCAGTAATATGTATATTGTTAGTTATTAATAAGATTTTAGTTTTGTCTTCGTTTAGTATTACTTGGTTTTGATTTAACCAGTCTTTTGTTTTGTTTAAGACTTGACTACATCTGTCCTGAACTCTTTCATTTTTGTTAATGGGCACTACAATATTAGTATCGTCAGCAAAATTAGCCGCAATCTTTATAAAGCATGTCAAGATAATTTCAATAAATTACGAAAAGTAGTGGACCTAGAATGCTTCCCTGCGGCACTCCAGTTGACATAATAGTAAAATCTGACTCATAGTCTATACTCACAGTACTTTTAATGACAGTTTTTTGTTTTCTGTCTGTTAGGTAAGAAGCAAACAAAATAATAGAATATTATGATTTATCGTGTCAAACGCTTTCCATAGATCTAATAAAATGCCGCAAGCTGTTACTTGACTTTTCTTCTGGAGTTATCGAGTATACAGACCGGCAGACAACTTATTTTTTTCGTCAATTAAGGTGTTTTGGAACTTTTGTGATAAAACTAAGAAAAGTCAAAATTTCACGGTTTTAATAGACCGGCATACCATATTGGTATGGTGGACTAAAAAATGAAATATTCTCCGTGAAGGTTCTTGAAATCCTCTTAATTTTCAACCTTGTCTTTAAGCGTACACTTTGCTCCATATCCATATCCCTAACTAGACCTGATAATCTTTTAAAGTTATGTCGTGATCCTCCAGTTATAACTTTCCCAGATATTTAACGACCTTACTGACGTTTAGAGATCCTCACTTCTCCACATGTAGAGTTCTAAAATTGAGCAATTCAAGTTTATGATAAAATTTAATTATTATGCTCGACGATACAGCAAATTTTAGCTTGAGAACATTCCATGGCATACTTACCGACTGTCTGAAACTGCTAAAAGCTAAGTTTAGGGGTAATTAGACACTTCAAATAAACTGTATCTATATTAAAGTATACGTAAATAACAATTAAATGGCAGTGGCGTGTCCAAACAAAAGACAAGAGAGGGGGGGGGTAAAAACAGAATATTCGATAAAGAACATGTCGAATCAGATAGGTCTTTTGGTACACTCACAATAAACACCGACCGCAAGAAAATTTTGTAGACGCAGAGAGTCATTTTTCCCGCTTTTAGATTTTGGCTGCTATCTAGAGGAAATATTTTATAATATCGAAGGGTGCTTCTATAAACAACACGCGTTGAGTGCAAGTGAACACAAACCTTATTAAATATTTTTAATATTTTTGTATTTTTTTTCTAGCTAAACGATATTAGAAAATAACTGATTTATTAATCATTAAAAAAACTTTATTTGAGACAAAAATGTAGCTTCTTATTGTTATTTTTCAAATAGTTATCTGTGGAACTAAGGTTTTCGCGGTATAATTCTTTTAAATATGTACATGCATCAGACCTAATTACTGGCATGTAGGAATAAAAATGGCTTTCATCATAGACTATCGTTTAATCAACATTTCATCGATTGGACATACCAATCTAAGTAAATTAAACGTTTATGTCAATATGTTGACTTCCTTTATAAATATACAAACAAATCGTGATAAATGATTAAATACTTTTTAGAATAAGAACGGCGAAAAGAAGTCTTAAGCTGGGTTTGACATAACATAACATAAAATAAGGAAAATGGCTGTTTATACAGGAAATAACATGACATAAGATAGCTGAGCTCCAATTTACTGCAACATTAATGAACAGCCTATAAATGTCAATATCCGACGTTTTGCTTACCTTTTTTGCGTAAAACTCGTTTTTTAACAAAAATAACATCTAAACACTATTAAATAAAAGTAGGGTTATGGTGGAAAAAATGGCGTCGTGCACTTAATGTGGTTTCTCATGACATAACATAACATAATATAAAAAGATAAAAGTTTGGCATCTTTTTATGTCTCATGTTATGTTATTCTTCTTATACTATTTCTCAGCATTATATATCCATTGAAATTATAAGGGGCCATTTCATGAGGTATTTTTTTATTGCATGACTTTTCGTTTCACACACTACCCATGCGTTCAAAAATTGGAAACATTTAAATAAATAAAAATTTTGCACAAATACACAGCTTTTAAAAAAAAACATATCAGACAACTTTCACTAGAGTAGTAGTAGGTCCTCGTAAACCCTTTTTACCAAACCTCCGTTCACTCCGAGTGATGCACGTGCCCCGTTGGATGCACGGTTTCTTTCACTTAAAGGACTTAATTTTGCCTCACACTTCGTTGTTGAGAGCAAGGATGTTTAGAGTACCTAGCAAATGTTTTTTAAATCTTTTCTTGTTTTTAGTTCGTTTAATCATGAATAGAAAAACTGTCTAAGAAACTAAATAGTCAAACTTCATTCGAAAAGATTATTAAAGTTATCCTGCCATGCCATAGTATTTTCACGACAATATGTTTTTAATCTACAATCCACTTTGCTCTCTTCTATTTAGTGTCTTCTTGATCCACCGTTTCCGAAAGCAGGCAATTGCATAGTACATATTGTTCTCCATTGGATGAAAACAGTATAAAATGGTTAGGCGTAAAGCTTGTTTTCTGGTCTAGAATTAACTATCCTTCTGCAAATAATGTAATTAATACTTGACCATGTGAGGAGCTCTTGGAGGATTGAATAGTCAAATTTCAAAACAATACATCGCAGAATTCCGGCTTTACACCCTCTCTAAAGTGTGGTTCTGTTACATGTTGATTGATTGATTGATTCATTTGTGAGTGTGTCAGTATGGCACTGTCCATTGCGACCACTATGGGGTCTATTGTGGCTCACTTTTAATTTTTTTTTTGTTGCTACAGAATATTCAACCCCTTAAAGAGGCTCGCAACTTGGTTTGGTGAAGCATCATCCAGATCCAGTCCGTCGATCTGTGGTTTACCGAAGATACGTTGATGCTGACGTGCAATAGCCGGACATTTACACAGCACATGTCTGGCCGTCTCATCATACTCCATACAGAGCCTACATTCGATGTCCTCATTTAGACACATTCTTCTTTCAGCTTGCAGTGTCCAGTGTATAGATCAACCATTGTCCGGATGTCTCTTTGGAATGTGACAGTCCCGGCAATTCTCTCCAGTATTGGTGAAACTTATTCTCCATCCAGCCTGAGAGAGCAGTTTTGATTGTGTTGTATGCTATTCCAAGGGCTGGTTCGGGGCCAACAAAGACGGCAGAGACCGCTTCGCGCGCCAGCTGGTCGGCACTCTCATTTCCCCGATGCTACATGTTAGATTTGCATCTATCAACCGTTGCCACCGTCCCCCTATTAAAATTTAGTAAACCCTAACTATGCCCTTTTTTCCAACCGGCGTCGTCGCGAGCAGAAATTGAAAGAACCAACTTTATGCAGCAAAATTTATATTTAATCTGTAGCTTAGATTTTTGTAACAGCAAAAATAATATTGCGCAGAAACAAAATAAATCATTGTTGTTTGAAAGTCGTAGACAATGTTGAATTTGAGAGAAAAATATAGTTTCGAACTTCCATTGTCTTTATTTTTTACTTTTTCACAGCATTTCTGTAATCGTCATCAGGTGAATACTAACAAAAACTACCACTACCTAATCTTATATACTAGCAGGTGTTGAGTGAACCATATAACTAACTTGTGTTCAGTAAACCAGCAAGTTTACTTTTGGTTGATTCCGCTCACAATTGAAATCTTTTATCTCCGAAATGTATGGGTTTCCAAATATCCTTGATGTGGACGCTTTGTTGACGAAATACAGGATGAATGCTGTTTCTTTCAATTCTTGATTCTTGAATTTCCATATCCATTAAAGTTTTCTCCTTGGCGACAATCTTTGCGACTTTCTATTCCATATGATGTTGATTTTCCCAGCAGTGTTGAGATATTTTTGATCTAGTTATGTCCTCTTTTCTGAGATTCCTTTGATGTACGAAATTATAATAGTAAGATTAGAGTGTACGGACGTATTTTATCGCTCTGTTTTCACAGTTTTTGTATCAGTGAATAAAGTTTTTAACGGGCTAGAAAAGTAAAGTAATAAATTTCAAGTGAAGCCGTTTAAATTATTAAATAATAATAATATAATTTAACTAGAAGGATATGGGAGTATTCACGCCAAAAATCCGAGTTAAAAACGATCTCCGAAGTTATAAAAAACGCTATCGAGGAAAAAATTTTATCAATAGTTTGGCAGATAAATTGTACACAAAACTATCACAGGAGTTAGTAAAGAGCTAAACGATATAAAGACCCAAAACAAAGTAATGCAAGAAGAGGTAAAAAGCATACATGTAGAACATTGTTACAGAATTGGACCGCAAAACGATACTGCCGCTATATCTAGACCTCTCCTTGTCAGATTTCGTAACATATTTGACAGGAACTAGGTATATTATAGCAGGAAAAACTTTACGGTTACTAACATTTCTGTTACTGAAGAGCTTACGAAGAAGAAGTATGAACTGCTAATTTTTGCAAAGGAAACTAGGAAAAAAAAAGGTATGGAGCGCAACGGGTAGAATCTACACTAATTTTTCGGGCTTGAAAAAAAGAATATTTAGCGAAGATGACGTCACGTCAGTGGTAGAGGATTAAGTGAGTAAAATAAATATTCTTTATTCTAATTGCACGTTTTTGGAACTTTTTTATTTTTAATATGGATCCATATATCTTGAACTTTGAAGTGAAAAACTACAAAACCATAGTGTGTAGGGATCAAGCGGATTTTAGCTCTGTTTGTTTTGCTAAAGACTCAATCAAAATATTTCAATTAAATGTTTGGAGTGTTCAAGAAAACTTAGACAATCTGTTGATTCTTCTTTCACAACTTAACGTACAGTTTGACTTATAGTCCTTACAGAAACTTTCCAAATAAAAAATACTGATATTTATAAAATAGAGAGATATCTCTATATATCTATATTAGTCATAAATTAAGTTACGAATATCAGATTCAATATTTGTCTAATATTAAAATGCTTGACATAGATATTACTGGCATCAGAAATAAATCATTTAAAATCAATGCTTTATACAAGCCACTATCAACGGACGTCGACGTTTTTAACACAGATCTGTTAAATTATATAGCAGCTTTACCTAAACTGGATACTCATGTCATCTGTAGAGATATTAACATTAATATTATGGAAGAAAAACACGACATAAACCATGTATAAACTTATTTAAACCTTTTTAGCGCAAATTCTTATATATCTTACATAAATGATGTTTGTACATGGGAAAGAAATTTTCAAAAATCTTGCATATTTATTAAGTCACAAAGTTACAGATCACTATCCTATTAGTCTAGAAATAGGTAACAATCAAAGAGATTCTAATAATAAAAACAAAAATTTTTACAAAGAGTATATTAATTACAAGCAATCAAAGCAAGATGTTCAAACAATACAATGGAATTATTTTTATACATGTGATGATATAGATGACATTACACAAATACTTATAAATTCTATAACGGATCTTGTTCAAAACAATACAAAAAAGGTAAAGATAAACAAGGTTTTTGGTTTCTCGAAAATTACAAAATATCTAAAATAAATCTTGCAAAATCCATTGCTGAATGAAAAAAATGTATTTTGATAGTTTAATCAATAACCAACAAAACAACAAACAGTGTAATAAAAGTCAAAAACCTCAGGAAATTGAACAAGTTATATACAATGACACTATAATATTATATAAAAAAAGAAATTTCAAATATATTTAATAATCATTACTGCTCCTTGGGTGAAACATTTGCTAAAAAAATCATACAGCTACAAAATTTTGTTGACAGTGAACCCGGACTGAAAAACAGCATGAATATGAATTCCACCTTCGAGCGAGAAATAATTCAAATAATTAAAAACCTAAAATCAAAAAGATCCCCCGGCCGTAATGGTATACGCTCTGAAATATTAAAATCGATTGCCAAAGAAATAGCACATCATTTAAGCTTTATAATAAATAAATGGCTTAAAAAAGGTTATTTTCCCAAGCCTCTAAAAGCTGGTATTATATCCCCATTATTTAAGGCAGGCAATAAACTCGATGTTGTTAATTATAGACTCTCTTAAATTAAATCTAGGAAAAATTTTTGAAAATCCATGTATCTTAGCCATAGTTTGGGTCTCTGCTATGATCTTCGCAGAGCTTCTTTTTCAAGAGATTCCATAACTATATTGACCACATGATGAATTGAAAGGTTTGGATTTCTTAGGTTGTGTTTCGTTTGTACCTCTGTACGGGTATAGGATCTTATTAAATTTTCGCGATTACGATTTAATTAAAAGT
Source organism: Oxystoma pomonae (assembly GCA_963921995.1). Classification (NCBI taxonomy): domain Eukaryota; kingdom Metazoa; phylum Arthropoda; class Insecta; order Coleoptera; family Brentidae; genus Oxystoma; species Oxystoma pomonae. Next base: position 21,124,005 of record OY998164.1, on the reverse strand, counting down.
ATTAGCGCCCTAAATGTTATATTCATCAAAACAAACTGAAACTGCAAAGAAACTGTGTAAAATCAAAAATCACTGCTAAAGAAAAAGCAAAATAAAAAGAACTTAAACCCATCTTTAAAGGCCAACAAGCGTTTTGCTTCATTTTTCAATTATCTTAAAGAAAAGATTGTCTGTGTCCCGGGCGCTCTGTGGAGGCAAAGAATCGCTTTATATTTTAAAAACGAGCCCCATTGTTGACGGCGAGATGTGAAAGGAATTTTTATTAGTATAAAGGGTATTATTGGCAAAAAAGTTGGATAAAAAACTAGTTATTAGAAGTACTAGGCAGTGGGCGGACCTCAGCGAGCCTCTGGGGGTATTTTTTTCTTACCCAGCTATAAAAAACCCGAAACCAAATTTGGCAGAAAAATAATTTGTCAGAATTTAGAAGAAAAGAAAATGATTGGTCCGAAAAAAAATTTTTTCAATATTTTTAATGAAAATAATTTGATAGAAACATAATAATGCCGAACCACAAAATTCAAGAACTCCAATCTGGCCAAAAATGGTTGGAATTCAATTGCTACGTTGCCAGGCTTACGGCATGGAAGTGTGGAAGTAAGTTGTGATATTGTATTAATTTACCCCCTTTACATTCTTTAACCACCCCCTGTTCCCAAATTTCTTCATAATATTGTATTTTTATGAGACCTATATTACAAAAATAAATCGCAAGATTTGATAGACAGTTAGACAGTTAGAAACTGTGTCATCTTCCAAATAGAGAAACTTGTCAACGCCGCAATCCAGGGCCTACGGCGCTCTAGAGATTTAAATTTAACGCATGCTCAATAGCGATTCGGCTGGATTGGTGTTATGCTTATTTAAGGCCACAAAAACGGCATAGATTTGGCAACACTGCTTTGCGGTTTTTGGGCCAATTTTTGCCGGGCAGAATATCGGAAACGAGAAAACGGAATCTGTTAAAATTTGCCAGGAATGTTCTCTCTTATTTTCGAAATGAAATAAACACGGCTAACAATGATCAAAAATCTTACCTGACTTTTTCTTTAGCCTCGTCGATAATACAGAAATCTGCAACAGGAATTTTTGGATTTTTTTATTTTTTGAAGAAATACACCAAATTTTTAAAAATCCCTTGTATACGTTTGTAGATTTTTATAAATCCTATTGTCTGATAACAAAAAAGTTATGGTTTTTTTCTTTGTAAGCAATATTCTGCGGGAATTCTGAAATGCCAAGGTCACGTAATTTAGTAGGTCCAAGGAAACTGAAATTTGTTATTTTTTTGATGTTGAATAATAGTTTTTATTTTGATTTTTTTAATTTCAAGACATTGTAATCCATGAAGCTTGAAGCCGAGCATCAAAACCTTTAAAAGAACCATTAATAAATGATTACGTTCCTAATAAGTTATACTTTTCTTTACATATAGTGTTCGAACCGTGTTCTGAACACTGCACGATTTCACTCGAAATGGTATTAGTGATACTACCTATTGTTGATCTTTCAAAAAAATAGCAAAGCAGTGTTTTGAAATCTATGCCGTTTTGTGGCCTTAAGGATCGGGCATATTATTTTCTATCTGTCGGGTGTTTTTCGTTTCTAGACAATTATTTTCGGTACTTTGTAATTCTGATATTTTAAGGTTCGGGAAAATTATAATCGGTTAAATTATATTCGTGTCTTTTAAGAATCGAGTTAAAATTCTATAAAATTATATTCGTATCCTTTATTTTCTGGGTATTTTACTTTCGTTTATATTTCATTTCAGACGTTTTATTGTCTGTTCAATTACGTTTCGGTTTTTGTAAATTCGGCTTGTGGGTTCCCACCCCGCCTTCTAATTCGCAATTGATTCTCCATTCTTCTATCTTGTCCTTTTCACAAAGATGCTTTTAACATAATCATATAAGTGAAACGCATGAAAATGTAAAACATGTGTCATGTTACCGGATTATGAGCCAGCCCGTTGAACATTTTATATTATTTAAATTTACGACCCTTGTTGAGCGACGGCTCGAATGACGGCCTGAAAACCAAAGTGGTTGCAAATTAGTTTAATACAATGACAAGTTTCGGTGAAATGGAAGACACAAATAGAAAATAGGATTTACGGCACTTGTAACATTTGTACCTATACATAAACAATAAAATATGTAAGTAAATTTAAGTTATAAGATTCATGTCTTATTCCATATTTGACTTGATTACGGTGGCGTAGTCAGAAATCGACTCTGGGGGGGGGTTTCATCATTTATTAAAAATCAATTACCTACCCATGGCAAATATTTCAAAATTAGGTAGGGGCCTATTGCTTGAGCTCTTGAACTGAAGGGAGGGTAAAGGGGCGGTTTTTTTTAGAACTAACCCTTAAATGCGTCGCGCCGCAGGCAAAAATTTTGAAAAAGTTACACTAAAATGCTATTTTTACACGTCTCAAATGTTGTTGACAAAAAATTGCTTAAAATTAAACAAAATTGTATTATTTAATATTGGTAAAGCGCCGCTAGACAAATCATAAATGCGCCGCAAATAAAAATTTTAAGGAAAATTATACTGAGAATACCATTTACACACCAAACACACGTTCCAAACTGGAGGTAAAGGGTCAAAAAAGTGGGGGAACTATAGCTCTCTCTGGTTCGCTTGATCATGATTAATTTATTGTAGATTGGGTTGGAACTTCTGGGGGAGGTTTAACCCCCAACCCCCCACCCCCACTGGCTATGCCACTGTTGATTATCCTTTAAACAATATACAGATTGCTTCAGGCTACTGCAAACATAGGCCGGAAGAAGTCCAATTTGCCAGTGTACGTACACGCAGGGACACCGCACACCTATCAGTGGAGCAACCAACACACAGGCTTGCGATCACCGTTCGCGGCTTGTGTTTAGTACGCCTCTAACCACGGTTTAATGTGAAGTGTAGTCCATGAAATCGGAATTTGGTCAATAAATACGCAAATTTTGATAACGTAATTTTCTTGTTTTTTGTCTGCTCAACTGCTCAGATTTATTACTAACAACGTGTTACAATGAAAATAATAAGGAGAAACAAAATAAAAGCAAGTTCTCAAAATAAAATAATACATTCTAAAAACCAAAAAGATTCTCCCAGTCAAAAAAAATTTAGAGCAAATGTTCGAAAAGTTCTCTTTGCTCGGCTATACAATATCCGAGCTTATTATAAAAACCCCTTCTAACCTTTCCAAGCATGTTAGAGGTGAGAATTTGAAAATCTTCCATACGACGATAGTTGTCCTCCGGAAAAATTTGATGCGTTTTTGAAGCTTTGTAAGAATGATAACCATTCTTTTTGAGAACATGTAAGACAGTGGCTGAAGACGTATCAACTGCTTCGGCAATTTAGTGGCTAGTTAACTTTCGATTTTCCTCCTCTGCAGCGCAAATCATCACATTTCGTACTTTCTGCTCGTCATTCAAAACAATAGGTTTTTTATGGTTTCTTGGCGCTACACAACCAAACTTTTCAAAATTCTGCACAAACCTATGAATCGTTGATAAACTAGGTTCTGGACAATTTACAAAATTTTCCAAAAAAAGTTCTTGAATAAGTCTCAATGGTCTGCCTTGATATTACCATTTGACCATCTGCACTTTTTCTGAAACTTCGTAGACTTCCATTTTTAGTTTTAAAAGTGTATTATTTCACTTAAGAACTTACCAATGTGTTTCTCGAGCAAGGCAGAAATAAAACAAAATAATAAAAACAAAATAAATTTCAAAAAGATAACACTGCAGCGTACTTCGACCCCACCTCGGTCGTACGGCACGGAGAGTAGAGATTCCCCCTATGTTCGCAGTAGCTTGAAGCTCGTTGTAGATTTTTTACAAAACAATTTAATAGCGCGACGGCCAGCGTAGGAAATACAACCTTGAACCACTCACAAATAGGCATCGTTCCGCATTGGTACTTACTTATCCAAGTTACCTGATACGAATTCGTCCTGGCGTGTTAATATTTCCAGTAGGATTATGCTCCTAAGGCAATTAAAACAAAGAAGAAGTTAAAAAACCTCCAAATCAGTTACTTCAACCGAAAAGAAACTAAAAAACAAAAGATCAAAATATCTTGGGTGGAAATAACGAAAATTCAAACTTGGATGGCTTAGGAGCATAATCCTACTGAAAATATTAACACGCCAGGACGAATTCGTATCACGTAACTTGGATAAGTAAGTACCAATGCGGAACGATGCCTATTTGTGAGTGGTTCAAGGTTGGAAATCAAAGTGTATGATGGTGTTTAATGATGTATAGTGGAGGGTGGCCAGTGAAACTACTGATGAGCCCATGCTGGTTACCCAGGGCGAAACATCGTTTAATCATTTCTCTTTTCGCTTTGATCTTTTGTGTGTTCCTTGTGGGATGCTCATCCAAGTTTGAATTTTCGTTATTTCCACCCAAGATATTTTGATCTTTTGTTTTTAACAATTTCCAGTTACGTTAGTTGCGATAACTAATAAATACACTAAAATTAACGTTGCATAACTAGTAATTTGTGCAGCGGCCGCTATGATGGAAGAAAAAACGTCGCCACACCGTTGTTATTGTTGTTGAATGTCAAACAACGATTTTTGCCCCAAGTGGGAAATGAATGGTAGAATTTTTTTTTTCTGATTTTGTTGACCAAGATGCTCTATTTTAAGAATCTGATTGATGCCACTCTGGCACCCTTGGGCATTTTGAAAAATCCAAGATGGCGGCAATTTTTAAGTGAAAAAACCACAGAAAAATATATCTGAACAAAATATTGGTGTGTGGCGTATCATTTTAGTCGGCTTTGAGTCGCCTAAATCCAAATCCGGTATTATTTTTATTCGGGGGGTACCCCAACGGAGTACCCCTACTAACATAGGCATGTAATATATCAACTTTAGGGTTTTTCGATCCGCTGAATACAAATCTGTAGTTAAAAAAATTGGAAGTAATTTAAAGGGGTGGGGGGTATTTATGGAGTAATCAGTAAAACTGTTTATGTGAAGACTTAACGAACCAACTTTAGTCAAGTTTTGTTGCAGATTTCGACAGCTCTACTCAACCCCGTTATAAAACTAATTAATAAATATTCACCAACATGAAAATTATCGGATTAAGCTTTAATCATGAATAACACTAATCGGAGTTTGAAATGAGTCTTGGCAAACAAAGTTTCAATATAAAACAATACATTCTAAACACCGATTAGTTTTTACGCATGATTAAAGCCTAATCGAGAAATTTTTGAGTTGAGTGGATATGAGCATAAGGTTTTTGGATCCGCTGAATTCAAATTTGGAGTTTATGAAGGGGTGGGAGTGTATTTATGAAGAAAGCTGTAAAACTGTTTATGAGGAGACATAATGAACAAACTTTATATATATTTCGGTAGCTCTGCTCAACCCCGTCATAAAACTAGTTAATGACATTTGGGCATTATCCACCATTTTGAAATATACACGGGCAAAACTCAAAAGAGAAGCCTAAGCATGCGATACACCACCCCATAATTGGGGTTGTTGGGTCCACTGAATCCAAATCTGTGGTTAAAAAAAATTTGGGGGTTAATTTGGAGGGGTAGGGGCTAATTTATAGGCTAAACACTAAATGGAAACTTAGCGAATACACTTCATTTTAGATTTTTACAGATTTTGAGAGCTTTGCTCAACACCTCTTTAAAAGTTTTTAGCACATTTTTACAGCTCTGCTTAACCCGTCTTAAAACGAAATAATACCATTTGAGCAACATGCACCATTTTGAATTATTTAAGATGACAGAGAGGGATGTGCATGTGATACATAATTCTAGGGTTTTTGGGTCCACTGATTCCAAATCCTTGTTTAAGAAAAATTTTTGGGGCTAATTTGGTGGAGTAAAAGGTAATTTAGGCACTGAAAAAAGGATCTCTTGACTCAAGAGCAATTCGATAAATTTTATTGGCTAAAACTATTTTTTTATCCAGTAATTACTCCTCAATTTACTTAATTCATTAATTAGTTTTATAACGGGGTTGAGCAGAGCGGTCGAAATCTGCAATAAAACTTAAATAAAGTTTGTTCGTTAAGTCTTCACATTAAGTGTCACTGTTTTCCCCAAAAATGTTCTTAATTACAAATTTACAAAAATGTTCTTAACTACAAATTTGAATTCAGCGGATCCAAAATCCTTAGAATTGATTTATCGCATGCATATTCTCTTTTGATTTTTTGTCCACTTGAATATTTCAAATTTTTTTGTAGTTATACGATTTGCTACGAATTAGTTTAAACCAATATAACTCAAAAATCACTATTGTTATTCACAAAATGGTTTATTACAGGTACAGAAAAATTGACCTATAAAAGAAAAGTTATTATCTAAGGAAGACGAAGCTACTAAAGAAACCAAAGTTATTTTTTTCTTTAAATATGGGTTAAATCTATCACTTTCTGCTCAAAAACAACATGTTTGTTTTAAAAATTCGGTAGTCGTAGAAGTATAAAAAAATCTCAGTTTTTGTCTAGCCGCTGTATAAAAAAAAGAAGTTAAAAAACCTCCAAATCATTTACATCAACCGAAAAGAATCTGAAAATAAAAGATCAAAAGATCTTGGGTGGAAATAACGAAAATTCAAACCTGGACAGCATTTCACAAGGAACACTTAAAGGACCAAAGTGAAAAGAGAAATGATTAAACGATGTTTCACTCTGGGTCCACTAGTCACTCTCCCCATACCTCACTAAACACCATCATACACTTTGATTTCCAACTTTAAATCACTCACAAATAGGCATCGTTTCGCACTGGTAGTTATCCAAATTACCTGATATGGATTCGTCCTGGCGTGTTAATATTTCCAATAGGATTATGCTCCTAAGGCAATTTTTGTTTTGTTTTTTTTTAATTGCCTTAGGAGCATAATCCTATTGGAAATATTAACATGCCAGAACGAATCTGTATCAGGTAATTTGAACTGGAATGTTCGACAAGCAACCAAACATAAATCAGTACAAATGTCAATAGTAAACAACTGTTGTGCTTGCGATTGACTTGAACCCGATACAACAAACATCTCTGAAAACTTTGTCTAAAACTTGTTGTGTCTAATTTCTCAAGTTTAAACCGATTGATCTTTGCATTTAAACCTACATTTGCAACTTAGTGGAACTCCTTCTGGTTAAGAAAATATAGATTTAGTAAACTATTTCGCCAAAATCCAATTGCCATGACAGATTATTTTTTAAATTAATCCTCTATTTTTCCTTATTTGTCAAAAAAAGACTTTTTTGTGGTTTATTTTCTCACTCAACAGGTAAAATTTTTTGCAGAATAAGAAATAAATTTTTAATTTACGATAAATCCAACCTACCGATATTTTACCTTTTGTAAGAAAATGGGGAAAAAGTTCCGCGCAATAATTGAACACTTCAGAGTATCTTTCATCAAAATCGAGTAAGTGTCGTCTATAGTCGAGATATAAATGCCGCTCTCCGAATTCGTATGATTCGTTGTTATGAGTTTGACATATTATAACGTAGCGCAGAGAACGCGTGTAGTTGTAAAAAATAATATTATTCACGTACTTAGCTTATTCGCCATAACTTTTATTGATTGTCGTGAAAAGATGAAATAAAAACTGAATTAATAATAATAAATAACATAAAAAAATAGATGAAAAAATTAGATCCCAATTTTTTTTTTTTATAAACAAGCTAAAAGACCCCATTCCTACCCTCTCTAACCTCCAAAAAACTCCAGAAAAGAGTTTTTCTTGGATAACTCCTAAGCGGTGACTGTCAAAAGTGACAAATGGAAAAAATGTTGTAAATATACATAAACATCTGGAACGCCAGATCAAAAAAAATAGTAGGGGGTTTTAAAATGAAGTATTTGTCTATGGCTAACATGTTAGTTTCATCTCTGGCACTTAAAGATTTTGCGTAGTGGTAAATTGGAAATAACACTACAAAAAGCTTGTTTTTTTAATTATATGTCGTGAATCAACTTAACTTTTTATTCATAGTAAGCGACCATAAGTAAATAAGAATTGATGGCCATCTTGTCATTTTTGCTTTTTTACGAAACTGGATAAATTAAAATGGTTATAGGTAGAAAATTTGGAATATCAGCCGCCATATTGAAACGCGTCATACCTGAACAAAAATTTTTTTAAAAAATTGTTGGGCTTGACCTTCTTATTTTTGTTGACAAATTTGGTCCTCATCGCTTTAGCAGTTCATGAATAACGTCCTTTAGTATGTTATTTTTGCAATTTGTTAATTTTACTGGGATATTTTTCAAGGTCATGGAACTTTAAACTGCATCAAAGTTGTTCTGACAAAACGTCGAATTATTAAGATTTTTTTGAAGAGAAAATGGCAAAAATCTAGTTTTTTGCGATTTTCAAGGTCATTTAAGGTCGGATGATCTTAAAAGTGAATTTTTTTGAATGTTCGTCCTCGATTTATATGGGATCGAGTATAATCATGCCCCGATTGCGAAAGTTGTATTTTTTATGATTTTTGACCGCCATATTGAAAGATGTCGTCATATCAACCCCTTCTGCACGAATGCGAACAGAACATCCAGTAACACTTGATTGTGTGACTAAAGAGCTATCAAACCCACATAGTCACAAAACTCCTTTATAAAAAATCCCACGGGACAGAAATTATCGACATATGCCCCTATACTATAAGTAAAAATGATGCTAATTTGAAGAATTTCTTGCATATTCCTTTTTAGCATTTTCATCAAGATTTCTCAACCTACAGGTACCAAACTTGGCAGGGTTGATCTAAGAACAATGCTTAAAATTATAGTGGTCCAATTTTCTTAACTCTTTGATACGCCACTGTTACTGACATATACAAAAAAAAGGCCTCGCTTTTAACTGGACTTATACTCGATAAAATTGCATTGTTTCTAGTAATAAAATAAGAATTTTTTAAAGTCATAATTGGTATTGGAAGAGTAGGGGACCTTGCGTCTTTCATTTAAGGATTTTACTAAAAAAAAATATAAAAAATTATGCAGCAAATACAAGCGAAAGATGTCGTTGGAAATGAAATTTTATCTAATATAAGATCCAGTAAGAAGCGGCCTTTTTTTTCTATATGTCAGTAACAGTGGCGTATCAAAGATTTTTGGTACATTTTGATATTTTCTAGTACAGTACAGTACCACACACCTTGGCCCTGCAATATTAATAATGAAAATGCAAAGTAGGTTTGTTTTAACAGAAAGTTGCCAAATAAATCATTAATCCTAGAATTTGAGTAAGCAAATATAACCTGACTTAATCTGTCTGTAAACCAGCACAAACAAAATTTAAAATAAAAAAACTACCAGATTGCTAGTTCTAAATCGAGTTTTATTGTACAGAATAGAGAAATATTGCGCAGTCGCCTGCCTTCAGTAGAGTTAGTTAAACCCGGCTCCCATCTATGCGTTTCTCATGCATGGCCCCCCCTGACTTAAAACACGCATGACGTGGTCTAAGTCAGATTTGCCTATTTAAGTTCATGTCGCGTCACGTGATGAGTTTTTTGAGTTAGGGTAGCCTCGCATTAGAAATGCATAGGTGGGAACCGGATAATAGTGTGACTATAGGCATGCCACTGCAAAACGTGTCTCTATACTTTATAGGTACTAACCCAATTAGAACTTGCAGTCGGATAGTTTTTTCTGTTTAATTTTTTTGTTGATGTTTCACATGATTTAAAGCTTTAACCGTGCTCCCTACACTTTGTAGGAGGGGGGTCAGTTGGTGAAAGGGGAATGTGGGAGGTCAGTGCATTTAAAGCAAAAAAAAAATGATCAAAATTTCTCACGCAGTTTTTTGCCCATCATACAAATTTTAACCACTTTTTAAAAAAAACTTACAATTAAAAACGGAAAAAGACGCAAAAAATTAATTTAATAACGTAGAAACTACAAAACAGCACACTATAGCTTTAAATATTGAAAAACACATTGAAATTTTAAAAAAGTGAAGAAAATGTTTTTGAAGTAGTTATTATGCATATTGAAAGTTTAAAACCATAAAAAAAATCATTAACATAGTTTCCAAAACCGTATGTACAGAGCCTGCATCTCGATAACAAGATGAGATAGAATTATGATTCTGGTATCAAAAATTTCGTCACTGCGCGTCCAGTAAATGTCACTTTTCGACATAGGGAACTTATCTTTTTTTAAATGGAGCAGATTATTTTATTGAATCAGAAATTCCTCTTTAGAAAAATATCTTGCATGCCCAGATATCTGCAAATAAGTGTTATAAATAATTATTTTTTTAAATGTATCCACGACTATGAAAACAGTTGGGATACACATCATTTTGTAGTTTTTCTCATGATCTCTAACAAAGAACTAGTAATTTTATTTATTTTTCAAGCTGCCATATATTTTCGAAAAAAGGATTTCTTCTACTCTCGTGCAGAAAGTACTCACTTTCCGCACTCATTTGCGTGCGATAACTTTCACTTTTTTGCACTGAGTACGGAAATTAATTTACCCGCATACTTTTCCGCACTAGTATTTTTAATTATTGGCTTTTTTCTTTACGTCCACCTGACTCTTTTTACGTTAAAAAATTGTACCTAATATGTGAGTAAAGTCACTGTTCCGCCCTTGATTTCTGGCCAAACTCCGCTGACGCGTCGTTGGTCCATTTGAAATCGCATGTGGAAAAGTGGCACTTTCGGCACTAGTTAGCTAATCTCGAGGGTAATCTACTATTGTGGGTCATTGAAAAAATGTATTGGAGACATATAATTCATTTAAAAAAAAAAGTTATTCGGGTCCATAAATGACATTTTTTATATATGTATTAGCAGTAGCTATCTTTTGACGCCAAAATCATTATTCTATTCCAACTATTTTACGCGATATAGACTTCCAAAATATTGTACCTATATTGTACTTAGCCCTAATTATTTTTTTGCTACCTATTTGACCTTCTCAATTTCCTGCCTTTTTCTCTATGAGCAGTGTACTCAAACCACTAAATGTCCTTAAGTTTAATTTTTGTATTACTGCCAGCGGTACTTTTAATTACAATGCAAAAATACAGCAAATAAAACTGGATACATAAATAATGTCAAGTTAACAATTTAAGGAAAGTAATTTCAATTAACGCAAAGAGTAAAAACTCCATATGCGACGGTATTTTTCAATTTAAAAGAACTCCGTTTCTTGCTGTTTCTTTTTTTACTTTTGCGTTGGACAGAAAGCAATAAAGGGTGGCCAGTAAATCATTTTAAATGACGCAACCTTTTTATTTTATAAGAACAGTGCTTCTTTTTTATAAAAAGTGAAAACATCAAAGTTGTACTTTAGGAAAAGCTTCGAGAAGAGCACAAGATGCTTTTGGTATACAAATTGGCCAAACCCGAAAATATCCCAACAAAGATTACGTACTTTTCCTGAACTTTATTGCTTTTCAACCAAACCCCGGCTTCTATTTTTAAATCTAGCAAAAAACTCAAGATTGAGTCACTGACTTCAACTAATGTATAGAGAAAATAGCATCGTACAAGAAGGACTAAAATATTCCGAATAAGTACTTACGGTCTGAAGAATATAATTTTTGATGATAGTTCTTACTAAAGACTAGACGCATTTATACAGCAACCTCTTAGAAAAGAGAATCAAAATAGAGAGATATCAAATAATTCGTGAACTTATCAAACGCGCTCAAACTTAAACGGTTCCTCAAAAGAACGCGTGAAGAAACTTGCACAGAAAGCATTTATCTCGCATTTGCATCAGGATCTACTTTATTTGTCGAAACTGCGAGAAAGTAAAGGGGGCGTATCTAAAGAAAAGGCACCAGATACTTGGATGTCCAAACCGGAACGCAGAGAATCTGCAAATACTCAAGCTACGGACTTTGTGAAGAGAACAGAGAGACGCGGCAAGCCAACTGCTGCATTAGTGGTACATGAAGTGGATTATAGGGGACTGGGTTAGAGTCCCCCTCTTTACTATGACCATAAAGAGAATTACGGTGCATGATTTCGACGGTTATTTTCCTCGAAAATGTAACAAATTCTTAAGGTATCACGGTCCAACACCGTTCTCCACTAAATGAGAACATGTTGCACGGTCATTAACAGTCTCAGTTCAGAACCGATCCAGAAACACCATTTTAGACGAATCAATTTTCCGCCCTCAAGACAAAATCTTGTGAAAAGTTACGGAGTTGTTGTTGAGGTCATCTAGAAAAAATACTCACTGAACTGTTAGTCGAGAAAATCTACGGGTTTGGGTTGGGTGGTTTACTTTTTTCCGTAAATTTCACTTTATTTATTTTATTTTCTTTCTTGACACCTCCCATTGAGGATGGTTCATCTGCTCTTCAGTGGTTGTTATAGAGTCGGCCATAATCATAATCCTATTCCTGAGGACCGTAACCTTATGTTTGAACCAGAACTTTTTTGTCGTTTTAATGAATTTGTCTCTTTTTAAAACAATTTTCCAGCTCACACCAGTAAGATTCTAAGATAGTCTGACTCTAGGTCACCTAGCACACCCATTTAAGTTTTAAATCATATCCCACCCTCGGAACGGTCCTTAAGCATCCTCAGGGAAGGTAATTTTTCTTCCTCTTGAAGGATTTAATGCCTAGTCCTCTCAGGATCTTTAACCTATTTCACCACATGTATGTCCCTTCCGACGATATTAATACACGTTATCGGCATACCCCACTGAATTTTAATTCTTTTTTATAAATAAAGTAGAAATTTATTTTATGGGATAAAAAGAGTTTGTTTTGGATTTGACAGAAATATCCATAACGACACCCATTGCTTTTTTGATTGTATTGGTTTATTGTAAAGCAAATGAGGAAAAAATGACGTCTAGATTTGTAAAAGTTTTTACGATTTCGATTACTTCGTTTTGGTAAAGAAATTTCCGATAATAGGTGCTCTGTTTCCTTTTGAAGAAAGCATACCACAAGGTCGTCGCAATTTTGTGGTCCATTGACACATCTGTAGCACCACACGAGCAAAAAAACTCCTCTATGTCAGCTAAAAACAGAGAGAACAGTATCGGGCTTAAGGATTCGCCTTATTGGACTCCTTCGTTAAAAACCTTTGGTAATTCCAATAAATTTTGTGCTAACTCCAATTTTGTTAAGTTTTTGCCAGAGCAAAATGTGGTTGATACTATCAAAAGCTCTATTGTAATTGACAAATGCTGCTCATACTTCCCTTTCCCGCCTAAGCTGTAGATGTATTGGGGATAATAGAACAAAACATCCTCGCGATTTAAGAAAGCCCGCTTGGCACTCTAAAATACTTAAGTCGATTAAGTTAAATTTTGCAAGGTTGCAAATGAAATTTACTAGAGCTATGCCTCGGTAGTTGTTGGGGTCATTTGTTGATCCTTTCTTGCATGTCATTGTGAGAGTAACAATGTCCCAGTCTTTGGCAGCTGTTCTGTGTTAAGAGTAAAAATGTGCTTAAAAAATTCGTACGAAATGCCGTCGATGCCTGGGAGAACTGCCATTTTTGCACGTGTTAATTGCAAAAGTATTTCATTGTCATGTTCATCTTTTTGTCAAGCACAAAAATTGAACTAGTACTTAACCACGTGATTCTTGCTGTCACAATTACTTTGGTTCAAAGCACCTACAATTACAGGATGGGCAATTAGTATCCATTTCTTTTGTCTATGTTAGCGATATTTGTCTGAAAATTACAATTATGCTTCAAAGAACCCCAAAATTTATAAAAATTAAAGAAATATTACATGAAAAAAGTATAAACATTTATTATCTGTAATTTTACAAAATTAATCAAGGTCTCCTTTGTTTTTTTATGCTTCTGGAAAATTTTGGGACCAAGGGCACCAGAAGTGTGATAAATCAAAAACGACTACGGAGTAATTCGCCAGAACTGACGTTCTGAAAAAACAGTTGTAGAATTTTGGAGAATGAATTGCTTCCATTTTTATTTGAGATCAACGCTCCAGATATCCATCTGATCATAAAACACGAACTAGGAGGAAATACTATCCCGAATCGTTAGCAGCATAAATTATCTGTTTTCGATTTTCGGGGTTTGTTCTTCGCTCGGAAGGCCATTTATATCGCTGCCTTGGCGCCCTCTACATGCCCAGTTACTTAACACCAAAAAGCTTTTGAGTTGCAATTTTCCCGACTGTTTGACTGGTTCCGTGCCACAGACCCAAAAAAATTAGTTTTAAGAGTTGAGTCATTTTTTAACCTATAACTATGAGATACTTATTATGCCCCAAGTATCGTAAATTGTATATCAATAATAACTTTGAAAAACAAAGAAAATAATGTAAAAAAACTGGGTTGGTCATGGCCATGGCATACCTGACGCGCCCATGCAGAGGATTTTTTGGATCTTCGTTTTTTCCAGGCCAACTTGATTGTGAGAGTTATTATCGCTAGGGCTTTTAAATGTTTTTCGAGATGTACGTATTTATGCTATAGCCCCCCCCCCACATGCTTAGTTAAAAGGGTACCTTTTGTTTACAAATACCATCGGTTCTTAAGATTTTTGTTTGTTTGTTATGGGTTGTGTAGCTTGATATCAAGTGTCAAGTGTTTGTTTATAACTGGAACACTCGGTATCTTTTTTATTGATGAAAATTAAGGGTAGAATTGAATTTTTTTAAATAGAATACCCAGTATATTTTTGCATTTTTGAATTTTTGAAAAAATTGGCTTTACAAAAATACCAAACACTATTGAAATATCTTTTGTAGTTTCTGAGATATTTGCGTTTAAAATTTTAATAATAATTTTTTTTTTCAAGGCACTTGGTAGCTTGATCAGATGGTCATTTCCCATATATTTTCATTTTGACAATTATTAAAACTTAAACGCAAATATTGTTTGATATTTTTGTAAAGCTAATTTTTAAAAAAATTCAAAAATGCAAAAATATACAGGTTGTTCTTTAAAAAAATTGTCTTTATTGCCACACACTGTATACCAAGGGCAACAAAAAAAAAGTTGTTATAGCGCTTAAGTTCGTTGCGATTAGCCAAGAAATTTTTGAATTTAGACCTACCCTTTATTTTCAATAATGAAAAAGTTACTGAGTGTTCCAGTTATAAACAAACACCCTGTACATGGTGATTTTTCATAGCCGTATCTCGCCATAACTTGAGCACTTGTTGTGTTTGTCGTAGAAAGATAAAACAAAGTGAATTATTTGTTAAGTTGTTGTGCATCTTTTATATTTGACACTTTTTTGGCAGCTGTCAAAGTGTATGACGTAGATCAAAATGATTGATTCTTTTTAATGGAACACCCTGTATTTTTTACATTTTTAAATTCTACAAAAAATTTCCTTTTTAAAAATACACACACTATGCACAACAATTTACCAAATAATTTACTTTTTGTTTCATCTTTCTACGACAAACAGTGCCCAAGTTATGACGTGGTATGGTTATAAAAAATCATCCTGTACACCACCCTCTGCTTAGAAAAGAGATTCGACCAAAAATGACTGTGCCAGAATTTGGTACTAATTATGTACTAATTTTTTTACTGGTTTTTGTGTTTATGAGATTTCGTCCTTTTCTAGAAAATTGCCTATTCTCAAGATAACTTCATTTTTTTTTGTTTTTATGGGGTATGTAACTTGATATTAAGGCAGACCCCCCTCTGCTTAATAAATAGATTTGAAAAAAAGGAATTATGCCATAATTTACTACTAATTATGTACTAATTTCATCCTGTTCTAAAAAAATTTTTTTGGAGCTTGATATCAAGGCACACTTCATGAAAACAAAAAAAGGGTAGGCGATTTTTTTAGAAGGACACGAAATTAGTACATAATTAGAAGCACATTATAGCATAATTATTTTTTTTCAAATCTCTTTCCTAGGCCGAGGGAGGTGTGCCTTGATATCAAGCTACACACCCCATAAGAAACAAACAAAAATCTTAGGAATCGATGGTTTTTGTAAACTGAAAGTACTCTTCTTTAAGAGTACATAATTAGTACGAAATGAGGACATACAGACTTTCATTAAATCTATATCCTAAGTATGGTCATGGGAGGGTGCAGCTTAGCTCTAATTTTTTATTTATTAAGTACAACATTTTTTAAAGAGGAATAAATGAGTACATTATTAGCACATAATTTGTACATAATTAGTACATAATTTTTATAATATCCAAATTGAGTTTCGTTGAGGGGGGGTGTAGCTTCACTGGGCTTATATTTTATTTAAAAAAAAACACCTATGCAATTTAGGTATTTTAGCCAACCCATGTCAACCCCATCCAGTCCATTTATTTAAGCAATTATTTAAAAGTGGTTGAGAAGCCTGTATTTGTTGGTACGCTAGGTGTAAACAGGGCTTAAGGTGTTTTTAGTAAGTATGTTTTCACATCGTACTGAATACGTATTGAAAAGCTTGTCTTCTTTTTCTTTCATAGAACATGTTGTCTGTTCCGACAAAGAAAGTGATATATGATTTCCGATACGTATTGACTAAAGTCTGAAAATATACTAAGTGTCAGGGTGGGCACCCCTAGTTATTTATTTAAAAGAAAAATATCTTTCTTATATATAATTTTCTTTTAATAATCCCTTCTCGAAGAAGGGCTTTCCTCTAAGGCAATATAATATTTTAATGCCTTCACGTACTTCTATGAAATATGATCCTGAAAATTTTACTGACCCAGAGCCAACCAGGTTTTTAGTCTTTGTCTCCCGAAAAAAAAAAGGGGATTAAAAAATACAATAAATTTAATTTGACAAAACTTAAAAAAAAAAATTATTGAATGCGAATATATACTGAGTGACAAAGAAAGGTAAACACGCAGTATTTATGATCCTATTTTAATAATTTTTTGCAGGCAGGTTTATTTTGGTTTTTTTTAAATTCATTTTTGACGTGTTCGAATTTGTGGTCATAGATATGGTTTAACTCTTACGGAGTTCTTTGCAAAGTGTTTCATTTTCTTCATCAGAATGCCCCGCGTGCGTAGAGTTGCTCGTATTCATCAGCTTAATGACTTTGAGAGAGGGCGGATTGTAGGCCTACGGGAGGCAGGTTTATCAATTAGAGAAATTGCGAGAAGAACCAACCGATCTTTACGTACGATTTTAAAATGTTATGTTGGGCATGGACCCAAGAAGGTCGAGGACACAGTGCTAGAGGCACTGGACATCGTAGGGGAGAGTTTTGGCTCTAAGAGACCGGTTTAGCTCTACTCGAACGATTGCCAATCAGTGGTTTGAAGGACATGGAAGGGCGATTGGGATGCGTACAGTGTATCGCCGGATAACAAGTTTTGGACTGTTTTCTTACCGCCCATACTGGGTGTTACCACTCACCCCTGAGCATCGACGCAACCGACTGCAATGGTGCACAAAAAGACTGCAGTGGGATCAGGAATGGAATAGGGTGATCTTCAGTGATGAATCTCGCTTTTGTTTGGGCATGCATGATGGTCGAGCAAGGGTAAAAAGGCGTCGTTATGGTATGGGGTGCTATCGTATATAGTAGCAGGACATCTCTAGTCTTTATTAGAGGTAACATGACAGCAGTTCATTATATCCAGGAGGTAGTGGAACCACATGTCCTTCCCTATCTTGAGGTGCTTGAAAACACCATATTTTAACAAGACAACGCGACACCGCATGTGGCCAGAGTAAGCATAGACTTCATGGATCTACACAACGTTAACCTCTTACCATGGCCACCAAGATCTCCTGATCTGTCCCCGATCGAACATGTGTGCTACATTCTGGATCGTAGGCTACTAAACTTACAGCGTCTCCTCAGACCCTTGCAGCACTTAGACATGAGATAGAAGTAGGGTGGAACGAGATACCTCAAGAGGATATAGACTATCTCATCCGAACAATGTCCAGACGTGCGAACGAGTGTATAAGAAATCTAGGATTCTCAACCCATTATTAGAGTTAATTTTGTTAATGGTCAGCCGATTTGGCTGAAAACCTAATCACTTATGAAGTATTGCCTGGTAAATATGTGAGCATAGTAATAATAAAATATATCAAATATAAATAAGTGTTCACATTTCTTTGTCACTCAGTATAATTATTTTTTGCTTGTTACTCATTGGTCTTTTGCGATTTTACCTAAAACCCGTTAGAAAAAAATTTACATATTTGGTATTTTTGGAATCGAAAAGAAAAGCGTCATTCAAATTTGCCAAAAAATAGAGGGTTTTCTAAAGTAACATCGCCGCCCAAGCTCCACCCACTTAATGCCTTTAAACTCGAAACCATCTAAATATGAGAAATTTGACTTATTTACCTGATTTAGAAAATATAGCCATTGTAAGTTTTCAAATTGCCAACCTGTATATACAGGGTGTTCCAAATTCGATACTCACCATGGGGATCTTCTAAACGGTAGGAGATACGAACTTAAACCTAAGTTAGGGCACAATTTGATGCTTTGCTCAAAACCAAAAAAAAAGTTTACAAATGTCGGGTAGTTTCGGCGAAAAAAACAAAATCTTTATTTTTAGTTTTTATTTTTCTGCGCCCTTATTCTTAAAGCTATCAAAAACGCTTAAGACGCTAATGAGAGGTCCGTTTTCGAGATTTGACATTTCAGTGTGACAGGAGCACTGTCAAGTTCATTTTTTCTTATGGACACATGCATTTTTTCTCCTGCCGTTTGGTTCATAAAGATATTTTACAACCTCATTTTGACAAGTACGACGTTATTTGACCATCATCAGCCAAAATTCAAAGATTAAAAAACAAAGAAAAAAACTTATTTTTAAAATATTAGGTCAAGTTAGTTGTTATTTCTAAAACATCTTGAGTGAGTTTAAAACAAAAATTAAATTTGGGATGATGATTGTCAGTAGAACCAAAACGTCACGTGACTTGCCAAAATAAACTTGCAAAATGTTATCTGTCATCCTTTACGATCCATAGTGCAGAAGAAAAAAAGGATGTCTCCATAAGAAAAAATGAACTTGACAGTGCTCCTGTCACACTGAAATGTCAAGTTTCAAAAACGGACCTCTCACTAGGTAGATCCTAAAAAAGCGCCCGTAGAAAGAGAATAAAACTAAAAATGAACATTTCGGTTTTTTCCGCCTATCTCTGAAACTATCCGGAATTTGTAAACTTTTCTTTTAGTTTTTAGAAAATCATCAAATTGCGCAACTTTGTCCTAATTTAAAACTTTTCGTATCTCCTACCGTTTAGGAGATCCCCATGGTGAGCATCGAATTTGAAACACCCTGTATATGTTCAATGGCTCTCTCTCTCTCTCTCTCTCTATCTCGCTCTTCACATTTGTTTACCGTCACTTTTTCGAGTCCCGTGGGCACTACTAACCTAATCGGATGGAATCATCAACTACTTTCGAACCCCAGACCAGGTCTTTTGTCCTCCAATAGTCTACCGACTTAGGGAGTGTGTAACTAGATCCGCCTGCACGTGATACTCCGCTCTACTATCAATAACATTGGATCTATATGGATCACACGGTACCGTCCTCTACGAGGGACGGTATGGAATCGTGTTAGCCTGCCTTCTAACGAACACGGTCTACTCCGCTCCATGAGGCGTTTTTCCTTAATAATATGTAATTTTGTAAGAAAAAGTCCAAGTAGACTACCAACGACCCCGAGGATCAAACCCGGGTCTCCTGGTTGATAGACCAGGTATGTACCCACTATCCCAACGAGGTAGGTTATGTTCAATAGCAAAAAAGCAGCCAATCCAATAAATATTCGAACAGAGGTAAAAACAACTTTTAACTTTTTTATTTTTTAACTGATTAAGAAGTAATGCATTGTATGTGGAAATGATGTGCCTGTAGTTGAGTTTTTTTCTGCAACGTTGCGGTGGAAAGTTCGACGTCATTCCAGTCAGTTGAAAATAGATTCGAATTTATATCTAAAAACACAATGATCAATGTAATTTTTTTTGTGATTACGGTTTTTTTCTTTTGTGGTTGCGCCCTCGAAACCGCATAAAGCGTTTAGGTCGTGACTGTACTTGCGAGCGATCTAACTTTTTACTCGAGCGGATCCAAAAGGTTTATGCGTTCAAATGTAAACGTAGTTGGGATCGAAACGATTGAATACGCAACTTGTAGTGGTTTTCTATGTATTCTTTCAAAAATAAAGATATGGCTATCTTTCTTTGACTTGTTGTTTATTATATATAGCTATCTTTGTCATATGGAGTTAGTTAGAATAATGTATTAGAGTTTAGCCAGGGTGGCGGGGGGTTAAAAAATAACTCTTTACAAATTGTTTAATTTGGACATTTACAGTGGGATAATATTTACACCTAGGGGGGGGGAGGTACTAAATTTAAAAACCAATTTTCAAAAAACACTTACCCATACAGAAAAGACCCAATGTTATTGATTATTTTGTAATATTGTTATTGCAAAATACCACTGAAAAACTGCTTTTTATTTCAAAATATACCATATTCTAGGAGGAAATGAACAGTTCGAGAGGAACGCTGTGATATGCTACACCGATGACTCCAAGCTATCGAAGAGGCAGACAACAGGGGTGAGGATCTACGTGCAAATCCGAAAAGTTCGGATGAGCTACTCGCTCGGAGAGCAAGCTACGGTCTTCCAAGCCAAGGTATACGCCACTATAATCGCGGCAACACTAGAAGAGGTTCGCAATGATCTAGAGCAGCAAGTGGCCCTAAAGGCACTTAGTTCACTGGAAGCCTTGAGTCAAGACAAGGTGATATGGGTACCGGGACACACGGGAGTCTCGGGCAACGAAAGGCGGATAAACTCGCTCGGACCGGGGCCAGCACTTAATACTTGGGGCCGGAACCACTCTTAAGTATAACAAGGAGACAGCTGCAAAGTCGGCTCATTAACTGGGCTAACGATGCACTGGCACTCCTGGGAGAGCTAAAGGAGATGCAGACATTCCAAAGAATTCATCGACGGACCGAACGCGGCCAGACTCAAATTGTTCCTGCGGGAAGGACACGCAAAGATATTGGACTACTGACAGGAATACTGACCGGCCACAACCGACTCAGTAAGCATCTGACTGGCATGCGGATCGGGAATGACTCTATCTGACAGGCCTGCGGGAGGGTGGAGGAAACATCCCGGCACCTCCTTGCGGAGTGGGATGTATATATAAGGATGGTGCATTAGGTACTCGGACAACCGAACCTGGACGCAGAGGACCTACGAGCTCTCAAGTGGGCCAAAGTACTGGACTTCGTGAAGCGAATAGGAAGGCCCGGAGAGCCCACTAAGGTACAAGCGGTACAGGTGGTGGATTAGGGGGGGCTGGGGTAAGGTAAAAAGGGACCGATTGGGCCTCCTTGCCAGGTCTTGGGCCGCCCCCTAGTTACTACTGCTACTAAGAGAAAATGCCCTAAATTAATTTTTTATTACAGGTTTCAAAATGGCAAATGGTGAATGCTCCAAAAATTTGGCACATAATAGCTTCATTATCTGTGTTTGAGGTTATAAAGATTTTTTAGACCACCTTTGGGGGGTGGTTTAAATTTATAGCCTCTGGATAAAATTGTTTTGTGGCAATTGTTAATAAATTTGTTTATAATTTCCCTAAGTAGCCGTTTTTACAAGAATTAATTTAACTTATTTTATATCCCAAGTGTTTCATTAATCAATAAAACACCTCTAATGTTGTCCAAAAAAACGCCATATTTTGAACCCGTTTTTAGCACAAAAAATATATTTATGAGGGCACTACGACGCAAAACAAACATAAATGAAGGTCACTGATTATGCACGACAACTGTTTTTAATGAAAACAATCCAAGACAACTGTACCTATTCATTTATTTACAAACTAAAATTAAAACAATGCGTTTATTTAAAAACTTAATCATCAAACAAAAATTTCCACTGGAATAATACACTCAGGGCCGGTTTGTCAATAGCTAACTCCCGAGTTAACCTTCAGCTGTCTCATTCTGACACTTGGTATAGGTCAGGTATCTTTTTCTTTAACTCGCTATTGATAAACTAGCACTCAAAAGTCTCTTTTTATCATGTTCTACCAGAGAACCGGGCACCGGCACCGTCCAGTTCTTTGAGCCGACTTGACTCTTTTGTGAACGCATCAGTAAATGATCTTTGGATTCAGGTCTGTTTTGCATTTGTTTACATGACCTTCTTTGATGAAATATTTTTTTTTGTGGTTTGCGAGTGAAATGAGTTTGTGTTTATAAAGTTTTTTCATACTTTCGATAGATAAAACACCTTTTAACTTAATTCAAAGTTAATCTAATACTTATTTTATGATTACATATCGAAATGGCTTTGTGACAATGAGTATTAATCGTGAAAATCAATAAACAAGGGTAAGTTTTTGATAAAAGTGACATATAACGTCAATTTTAGTTTGCTCAACAGAGTGTTTACCATTTGAATCCCCCCTAGGGTTAACGAAAACCTCTTTTAAATTGAAATTTTCTTTTTAAATCCAAAAAAAGGTTGTGTTAATATGATTCTTCACATCAAAAAATAATTAAAATTATTCTTACAAATCAAACTATGTCCAAAACTCGAGGAAGTTGGTATAAAATGCTTAAAACCAACAATTTCACTTAAACTTAGGATCTGTCTAAAATAGGTTAAACCGTTTTAGTAAATCTCACTGTTAATGTAATATTCGTAAAATCAAAGCCCTATATTTTTAAGAAACTTATGTCCATATCCAACAACGTGAAAATTCTCCGATTAAGCTTTAATCATGATGAACACTAATCGGAGTTTGGAATAAGTCTTGGCAAACAAAGTTTTAATGTAAAACATCACATTCTAAGCACCGATTAGTAACTAATCACGATTAAAGCCTAATCGGGGAATTTTTGCATTGGTGGATACAGTCATACAATTGGAAATCACCCTGCATATTTTTTAGTTATCGCGGTTGACTCCCGATCTATACGAAATATGACCGTCGCGGAAGCTCCAAAGTGTTTATTTAACGAAAAAGAAAGGCGAAAATTTGCTCCAAATTGCGTCTAAAAGCCCTCTAAAACTTATTTTTCTTTCGCCCAAGAACCCCTAATTAAACTCTTAAGGGCAGAATAGTTAATTAAAAAACTACAAATCGCAAGACGTGGACCTCATATTTAGTTATATAGACTGGACACACAAAAAGCTAAATTTGATTTGATTCATTTCAATTTAAGTATATGTTAGCTTTGTAAATACTCAAGTGGATATATTTTTCAATTGAGATTATCAAATTTTCAATAATATAATTTTAAATGTACTAACATTTCATATACTTAAAATGAAATATTGTGTGCTTCTAATCCATTATATACAGGGTGGGTTCTTTAAATGGAACTGTGCTTCTAGCGACTTTAGGGAAGAGGTTTTATAAAAAGCTAAAACCAAATCTTTAATGATTTTTTACGGACTTTGCGCCCGTGATAAAAAATTTTTATTGGGGCCTCCAACTGGAGGTCCAGGACCTGCCAAGTATTTTTTTTTAAATGAGAAGATACCACTTGTGGTACCACTAAGCGGAATAAAGAAAATATTACAAAGATAAATTTTGTGGTTGACAGATGTGAAAAAAATTTCTTTAATCGAATTTATTTTTTGTGAGGGCCCCAAATGAGCCGAAAATAATGTCCTTGTGTGGTGTTATCTTTATTTCGCCCAGTAAATAGGGACATATGTGGTTTTTTTAAGCCTAAAGAATTGACAAAAGAATAAGGTTTTTTTAAATTTTTGACACATTTATGGACAAGTGGTACCTTCTCATTAAAAAAAAAATACTTGGTAGGTCTTGGGCTCCAAAGTCCGTAAAAAATCATTAAAGCCTCTAGAAGCACCGTTCCATTTAAAGAATCCACCCTGTATATATAAAATATGCTTAAATATTTTAAGCCTTATAATAACATCAACATCAACAATAATACGGGCATTAATAACTTACAGTAATATCTATCTCGAATCAATACTAAATATAAAAAAAAACAATTTTCTAAAATAGAAACAATAACACTTACCGTTAAACACCGGAATTACGGGTTCTGGAATCCCCATTGCTTTAGAATTGTGTCAATTTCCGATATTTTTTCCATAACAGGTCCCGATTACTCAAATTTATCATTAAATTATGTATTATTTTTATTTTAACAGCACAGACGAAACATCGGCGAAAACATCCTTGCTGTTTTTTGATGTTTTTTTGTCTGGATCCATCAATGATGCAGTTGAAGTATATTCGCGACACCTCAGCTTCGATCGGCATGTGGTACACTATTATTTTAACCTTTAAGTCTTCCCAGCAATCGCAAAAGTTCGGAAAATAATCGAACCGACGACGTCGGCAATGTCGGCGTTAGGTCGGCGTCGGCAGTTAAACGTGGGTCGATGTTAAACCAACTACCGACTTCCATCATTCGCTATGCGCATGAAAAATAACTTGCATGGCCCGACGAAAGGCCGACATATTATCTTAACGTCGGTAAATTATTTACTTTTTGTATGTAGCATATTTCAGATCTTATTAAAAACAATATGGAGGATTGCCTACTTAAGACCTACACCTCATTATAAATTCTCCGGACCAATTTCAATATGGTGGCTGACAATTAAACACAGAAGCTAAATGGAACTGTCATTGTCAGTGTCAAAAAAGTCCGCAGCAATTTGCAATGGGGTGTAAGTACGAATTTTATGCCCAAGAAAAATTTTTGTCCGAAATCTTTAATTTCTCTGTAAGTTTCACATTTTAATAGCCTTATTTTCAATTTTTTTCTGTACTTTAATAGCGTAGGTATTTATCTTTTTAATATCTTTTAATAAAGGTAAAAGTGCGATATTTTGGAGGCTAGAGGACAAGTGGGGCCAAAAAAGAAACTACTAAAACTCAATAGTTTATAGGGTTGAAAAAGTTAACTTTTTAATTAGATTATTTTCTTATACTGATGGACCTCCCGAGAAACCTCCCAAATTTCAGAGACCTTTTGAAAATCGATTTTGCCTTAAAACCTGTTAATGAGCCCAAACCGCCTCTAGTAGCAGTTGGGAAGGTAAATTTGAGCAAACAAAGAGTTTTTTATCTCTTACACACAGTAAAGCTCTTGAGGGACTTTCTAATGCCCGGCTTTAATTTAAGCCGCTTTTAACTCTTTCACTACTACAACAGAGAACCAGGCAGCATGCCTCTTTAAAGGTATTTACAAACTTATAAGGTCTGGCTCATGTGATTCCGTCAGAGTACGTAGGTGACATTGCTTTTTTAAATAACTTTAATATTTTTTAACATTTGACTGGACAGGGAACTTTTTTATAAATTTTTCTTCTAAACATGAACATCCGTTTGAACGATAAATTTAAAGCTTCAAAATGAAATCACAATAACAAACTTAATGAGTACACGACACCTTGTCAAATATCTAAATTTTTTCGCGTTTTCCAAGTTGTGTAAAATATCCTAGAAGTTCGGTGCCTAAATAACCTTTGAAGATTTTTACTTCGTATAAATTTTAATTTTCAAAGTTCTCGATGCATCACAAAAGGGTTAAGTTATCTTGTTCGTAAGTACGTTGGTTCATCTTATTTAGTTGAAAAATTTAAAAACAACACTCTATATAGAACTGCTGAAAATCCCTGGACGCTCTAAGAGAAAATCCGCTTTTTTCTGTTTCGTTTTTTTTTCAATTTAATTATTTACTGGAAATACAAAGCTTTTAACAGATCGTACATAATTAATATTATTTGTGCTCTTACTTAATCTTATAGTCTGTGCAGGATTTTTAATTAAAATAAAAAAAAAACAAGGTCAAAACCGAAAAATACAGTAGACACCGTTACTAAGACAAATCCTCTAATTTATAGTAAGTGTAAACCGACACTATATAATTTTAGACTTTCCTCTTTTTGGTTAAATATGTGTATAATACCACCATGTTCTACACTAAGCTTAATTTAGCTCTTGTTATCCTTTAAAATATTGTAAATTAGCCGGAATTTATTTGGTGTCGTTTTTAAAATAAATTTTCATGATAGAAAATAATATAGGGTGGGTGGAAATTGGTTCACATACTGTCCATCCAATTTTGTATCAACGGTACGGTTTCGACATTATACCTATTAGAGACATAAAGCTATTTGTAACTCATCGCGGTGTACGTATCCGCATATTGATTGGTCAGAAACTTGTAACACGTTCGAAAAGAGCAGATATATGCTAATTTAAGGTGTTTCTGAACGCAATAGGTGCTGAGATACGATACGTCTGACGTAACGATAGGTGATACCTAACGCATCTCAACACCTATCGCGCTCAAGAACACCTTAGATTAGCATATATCTGCTCTTTTCGAACGTGGTACAAGTTTCTGACCAATTAATGTGCTTGGTTCTCGCTAGATGCGGATACGTATACCGCGATGAGTTACAAATAGCTTTATGTCCCTATTAACTTAAATATGCGCCTTACCCAGGCCAAACTAGAAGTTCAAGAAAGCTACCCGCCTGGCGAGCACGGTCTTCCAGGCGGAGGTATACGCCATTATCATGGCGGCAACCCTACTAAAGGTCAGAAATGGCAGGACGGACATTTGCATATATTCCGACAGTCAGGCTACCGTCAAGGCTCTTAGTTCAGCAAAAATTGTCAGTAGCTTAGTGGAGGAGTGCGTTAACGCGCTACAGACATTAGCTGAAGACAAAAGGGTGACACTGATGTGGGTGCCAGGCGACGAGGGAATACCAGTGAACGAGAAGGCGGAGCTGGGGCCGAAATCCAATATATTGGACCGGAACCGCTCTTGGGAATCACAAGAAAACAGGTGCAGAGCGAACTCAATAAATGGGCGAGCGATCAATTGAAGTCGTCCGTTGACCAGACGCAGCCAGAACTAAATGGCTCCTGGGAAAAACTCGCAAGGACATTGGACTGTTAGTAGGAATGCTGACAGGACATAATCGGCTGCGTAATCACTTGACATGCATCAGAGTGTTGGACGACTCCGCCTGCCCAGGATGTGGGTGGGCGGAAGAATCATCGGTGCACCTAATAGGAGAATGTGACGGATACGTCACATTAAGGCAGCAGACGTGGGGTGCCCTCACAATAGAAAAGGAGGAGCTACACTCTCTAAGATGGGCTGGTGTGCTGAACTTCGTAATGAAGGTAGTAAGGCCCGTAGAGAGAGAGAGTCAGGACATGTAGAGGGAGGATAAGCGAGACGGGCTATGGCAGAAAGGGCCCATGAAGGGGTCTAATTGCCAGGTCTGCGGACCGCCTCTTACTACTACTACTACTAGCTCCCACCTTTTGCAGAAGCACGAAAATTTATCGATCCGAGAGTTTCGCGGCCACGTCATAGGTCTTCAATTGAAGTGATGCCATTTTTGTTGTTTAATTGTTTTGATTCCGAGTTTTCATTTGTATCGCGCGTTTTTTTGCCGTTAAAAATTGGAAAAAAGTAAGTTAAGAGAGTCATGCTGAGTTTATGGAAAGCATCAGATGACAAAAGAGGAGCGATAACATCTGAGGTATCAAGTGGAGGAATTAGGTTAGTTCTTTTTGTTTTGGAAATCTGCAGTTAAACATCAACGAGATTATGCTTCTTCGTTCTTCCTCAGTGGGACACATTTATTTTTTTTTTGAAAAAAGTACAAAAATTCAGGATTTTTGACAAATGGCGAATTCTTTTTGTCAAACGAAAATGATTGTGGCTTCGGGTTTTAGCCAATGACGCTGGCGCGGCGCATGTGCAGAACAGCGTGAATAAAACAAATGAGATAACAGAGAGAGAAAGGGAGATAATAGATATATGCGGTTGACCATGTTTGGACGCCTATATTTTAAGATTTAAAAAATTTTGCTGATTTTTCCTCTTATAAAAACTCTTAATTGGCAGAAAACAAAATTTTTGCATTTCTCTTCATATGAAAAATGACGCCCGCTTATGACGTTTTACCGATAACCAACGATTTAGAAACCAGTTCTACCAAGGAAATAAAAGATATTGGCGTTATACTTGACTCACATCTACGTTGGGAAACTTGTTTAAGTTTTTAAGTTTTATGCAAAAAATTTTTGACGCTAATAAACTTCAAATGCTTTATAAAACTTTAAAAAAATTGAGTTTAAATGTCTCGAAATTTCACTCAATATTTCGTGGACTCGTTTTCACAACAAATTTCGTTAAAACAAGTCCACGAAAAATTGAGTGAAAGGCCTTTGAGTGAATCAAGATTTCCATTTTTTACTGTGCGAGCTCCATAAACGACGGTCAGTTATTAAACGAGACTTGATGACCATTGCCTGAATGAATGAATGAATGTAGAAGTGCGGGCAGGATAATTCCCATGTACGTAGGCCACCTTGCTAGCCCTGAAAGCCTGCCTCTTTCGCAAAGAAACAGATTTTTCTGAGCTTAGTTCCCAAGGTGCGAGTATCTTGACCCGGCCAGAGCCGGACACTCCAGCAGGACATGCAAGAACAATTTTTCGTCCTCCATGCCTTTGCTGGTTTCACATCCTTCCTGCCTAGGTGGAGCAAGGACTTCGAGCAGGTGCTCTTCAGTCAGCTCTGTTTCGGTTGGGCCCACGATTTTGACCTGGAGCTTCTTGAGCTCCTTGGCCAATTTGTTTATATCTGCGGCGTTCGTAGGCGCCCATGATGCGTTTGTAGAGTGTCCAATGGGTACTTGTGTAGTTCCCTGTCGGGCCTCTTGTGTTGAAGAGCATCTGCTGGGTCCTTGAACAGTTCCTTGTTGATCCTTATCTTTGGATGTCTGCAAATTCCGCTAGATGGCGGCCACATCGATCGAGGAAAAACTAATTAAAAATTAGATGTTTTCAGGTCCAAACCACAGCTTTTTCTTGCTTAAAGGAGGCGGCAGGGTCCATTATTTACGATACTGAGCGATAAACTCGTGAGGTTGTTAACATTAGAAAGAAATATCTTCGCTTTTAATTAAATTTCTTTCCATTCTGTTCTACTAGTGACATCTATCCCGAAACGGCCAAACCATGCAGCTAGCACTAGCAGCCAAAGAAATCAATAAACGGCGCTGTTTTTCCTGCAGAGCTTTTTGCTTGCGATATTATTGATTTTAAATAAAGCTGGCCCTACACTACATTTGATATTTTCGATGTGTTTTATGACATGATCTCGAAACATGTAGCGAACCAATTCTTCAAAACTAGCGGGAGGGTAAAAGCGAAAAATAAGGGGCTGCCAATATTTGTAACACCCAAAAAGGGGTGAAAAGATTTATTTTGCTCTGTTTCTTAACAAAAAACGTTTTTTTTACGAAAAACTTGAGCTCTGCCACTCTTTTTATTTTTTTCTTCAACTTTCCCGAAATTTTCGTCATACCGTAGAAAAAAATTATTTCCCCCATGGTCATACTCTACTTTTATTCGAAAAAATTTAGAAACAGAGACGGGATCAGTTTTCCTAAAACGGGGGATCTTGGTTTCGATTGAGAAGATAAAAAGCGCCGCAGGCAAAAATTTTTCAATTAAATTAGCCAAACGCAAAAATTTTAGAAAAACAAAGCACGAAATAAAAATGGCACCGCTTACAATTTTTGTTCAAAAATTACGTAATTTCGGGAACGCAAAGAAATAGGTCTACAGAGTATAATTTTTAAGAAAAAAATATCAGTTTTCTTCCCCTTCTCCATTGGGACTACAGGGGCCGTGCACAAATTACGTAATGGTCATAGGGGGGAGGGGGGTTACAAAACGTTACGTAGGGGGGAGGGGGGTTTTCGACAGCGTTTGCATTTGTGTGAAACTAAGAAAATTTGGAATGAAAATAAGTGAAAAGTTTTTTTTTTGGTGGGGGGGTAGTGGTCTTGAAATCGTTACGTAATATTAGGGGAGTGACGTGCCAAACCGTTACAAAACATTACATAGGGAGGGGGTCAAAAATTGCACGGCCACAAATCTGACTGTTCCTCCTTTTTGATTTCGAATCAAAGTGCAAAACCCGTGTTGGACGTTCGAAGGCGTCAACCCGTCCTATTTGCTTGATAAAGTTTCTACGGAAACATCTCAGTCGATTTATCCGACCGTGTATGAACGCTTTAGGTTAGGCATTTGCATGTATCTCAGTCCCCAGCCTGTAAACAGTGCGTAAGGACAATGGTTACAAAATGAAAAGCCGAAAAATATTTTTATTTACGATATCTTTCATCAGTTTGGTATTAAAGTCGAGCAAAAACAATTTTTATTCCAGTCCTAAAGGTATGAAAATGGAAAACATTAGAAAACAACAACCTGGAATGGATTTACTACGTGTAAGATGTAGTGACAACATCGCCCCATGCCCATCCTTTTCTGCCTAATGTGCTTTTCCGTTTGTCTGCGTCTTATACACGGCTGCTTGGCCCCCTAAGGATTTGCTTAGGAACCCTGTATAACCAAAGTGTAATATGAGTAGTTCCTTATATTAAATTTTCTAGAAATATGAGGAAATTATACAAAAAATGCCACTTTTACTTCTTCTGAATCCGTGGTTGAACGGTACGAAAATATAGACCCTTAAGCTTTCGTACTTTTCACTCACGTACTGGGTAGACGACAGAAGAGACATGCGGTTCCTTTGAACTGACCAATGCTTTTTGCATCTCGACAGGAATTCTACCCACCATCCCTATCCCTGGACCAGCAAAGTGCATTGCAAAATTACCTTTTACGGAGGCATATTTTTTTCGGCCATTTTTATGTAAACGGTTGAATGCGTGTGGACTACATTAAAGCTTTTGCTTTGTGAGCCGCTTTTGCATGTTAATTGCCATTGAGTTGCGTAAAAAATTTGGGACGATAAAACACGGTTTCAATTGAGGTAGTTTAAAACGTGTATACGATTTTGCTGCGCGCTGTTCTAAAAAATAATTGTCAACTAATTCTGATCACGCGTCTATACAGCTTTTTAAGCTCAGTCAATCGACCCCTCCCCCATAGATATTCTAATTTTGATATGCTTATATTTTCGAACCAATTTTGATCTAATTTTGAACCACTTTTAAAAATTTTAAACCACACTTCTTCCTGATTTTTTTTATATTCAAATTGGGTGGTGCAGCTGAACGTCAAGAGACACGCCCCTCTTTTAAAGCGAAGAGAAAAATGAAAAGCATCTATCCCAAAATTAAAAGCTAATTTCGAGCTCCTAATATCACCAAAAAGAATTTCGAAAAATTCACTAGTAACCCTGTTGGGGTGCAAGTTGACGTCAAGCCTCACCCCCCTTAAAAAAATTTCGAACTTTGATATGCTTATAATTTTGAACTAATTTCGAACTAATTTTGTACAACTTTAAAAGAATTTTAACCACCCTAATTTCTGTGATTTTTTATATTTATTCAAAATGGGAGGTTTAGCGAATTGAAATCCAGTCAGTTTCATCATTACGTAAGAAAAACTATTTCCATCTTTGTTGTTTGTTAAGGGGGGTGTGGCTTGCGTCAACCTGCACCCCCACCATATTTTAAAAAAATTGTTACTAGTGGATTTTATGAAAATTTTTTCATGATACTAGGTGTTCCAAATTAGTTCTTAATTTTGGGATAGATGCTTTTCATTTTTCTCTACGCTTTAAATGAGGGGGGTGTAGCTTGACGTCCGGCTGCACCCCTCATTTTGAATATAAAAAAAACAGGAAGGAGTGTGGTTCAAAATTTTTAAGAGTGGTTCAAAATTAGTTCCAAATTGGTTCGAAATTATAAGCATATCTTTCGGGGGGAGGGGGATGTGGCTTGACTGACCTACTTTTTCATTGGTAAGGAATCAAAGAGTGAGTGAGGAAAAATAACATGTGCCCTCTAAAGCAAGTTTGGTCGGGTTATAAAAATGGCGACAACAGTAGGCTAAAGGGCACTGAAGAGGTACACAGAAAATAGGTTTAATTGAGCCAAATAAATATTTGTTTCCCATGATCCAAACAAGTATTTATTTGAATCGAATAAATATGTATTTCTGTCAAGCAAGATTTATTTGACTTAAGGAAAGATATTTTGACCTAAATGAATATTTCTTTGGTTTAAATATATATTTGTTTGGACCATGGAAAACAAATATTAGCTTTTTAGGTGAGAACGGAGTTGGTTAGATATAATGGATACATGTCTAACATATAGAAGAGAGTGAGAAGCTGGCGGTACGCTGTGTGTACACCTCTTTCCAAATTCAATCCCATCAGTTCTTTGACATTGACTTCCATTTTTTTTGCTGTGTAAAAATGTCATCCTCATATTGAAATTAGTTCATAGAATTTGCCCTTACATTTTCCGAAAAAACGCCGTAGCGATAATAACTGTCATAATCAAGTTAGCCTGGAAAAAATGCAGGGCCAAAAACTCCTCCGAGAACCATCAGACTGCGTCAGGCAAGAGTCCAATTCACCGCAGAGTTTCATCCCTCTGTCAGGACAGCCCGGGTAGTGTTGGATTCTTACCGCCGATTGTGGCTCCGACCAGCCTGATGGCTGGCCAGAGTCACTGCACTGCAGCCATTATTGGCTTATTGTGCACCCTTTGATTCTAATTTAACCACTCCATTGGATTTACCCCTGTCCGAGTTTGTACAGGTCCTTAATGGAGCAGTTCCTAGTGGTTATTGGGTCTAGTTCAACTTCCTCATAGAATTATGTCGCCCATATTTGGTCGCCAGAGCCTCGTCTGTACAGAGGGTACCACGAGAAGGCGAGGTTGGCATTTGGATATGAGAGGCTAGAAGGCTACTTTATATTCGCATCACTATCCCTTACTCCCCCCTCATAGTCATGGAATAAATAGTACTTACTGCGCATCCTAAAACTGGGAGCGTTTTTCCCTTTTCAACAACCCAACTAGCAATTTGTCGACGACCCAACGTTGTGCACCGTGTGCCAACGTTGCTTCGCAACGTTTACTTTTACTCAAACACCACTTACTTTTGCACCAATTTGGTGGATAATTTTTTGGTTGAGTCAACGTCACGATCACGACTACAGTTGAAGTAATAGTCCAATGGGTTTTGGAGTACAATTATTTTTTCAAAATATTATTCATTACGTAAAATGGTAAATACACTATTCTAGTGTAACATGCTTACCAATGCCAAAATATATAAACAGACGGTAGTTTACTGTCAAATGTACAGGTCGTAGCTCTAAAAAATAAGCGCGCCCTCGATTAAGATGATTTTATAAAAATAAAAAAAAATCATGATTTAAGAATCTCTTCGAAAAACTTCTGAAGATGTTGCTTAGGATTCCTAAGAACAAAATACGGATTTTTACATGCAAAAAGATCTTAGTTTATTGTAGAGAAAAGTAAAAAAATAATTTTTAATGTTTGTTTACAAATTACCATACAATGGTTTTTACAATCACTCATGGCGGCACTTAATAGTTTCTATGACAGCCAAAGAAGTCCCGTGTCTCGGCAGCTTTAACTACTTAATTGTGTTTTGAACGAATCCCGTAACTTAAAAGACGCGAACACGCGTCAATTTCTACCCAATGCATAATGTTTGAACACTCGTTAATGGAGGATAGAAGTCAATAAATGACATTTTTTAAATAAAAGAATATTTTTTAATCTAACATAAATTTATAAACATAAAAACATTAATTAAAACATATCAAAGGTATGAACGAGTGGCAAGTCTTGGGATCTTTGGGTGATCCTGGAATGCCACATTCAGTAAGTCCTGCCAGTATCATGCTCAACGCTGGTGTATGTGGAATCTTTTTTCCACATGCTTAACCTGGCAGAAATTCTTTCAGCTTTAGCCCAATTTGTTGGGCGGTAGGATAGTTTCCAACTACAACAACATCAGGATTATCCTCGGGCATGTCAGGTTCGGAATCTACATTAACATCCGAGCTCACATCTGAGATACCATCATTATCACCATAATCATTGTCATTGTCACTATGGCTGTCACTACTGTTGATCTCCTAAAAAAAATGGAACTATTAGATTGACAGAATCACCTTCAGAATTACCACCAAATTTTCTGCCCTTTTTGATTTTTTATAAAAAATTCTTTATGAACTAATCTAACCTCAGGTCAGTGACCTCTCACTAATAAAAATATAGATAAATTATTTTATCGTCAGTACTCTGCCAAAAACAGTCTATTTTAAATTAGGGTACTTTACCTCCTGTTGAGGTATGTCCTCCCTTATATCCATTTCAGCGTCTTCAGAAGATGACACATTTTCTCAAGCATTTTGATCCAGTACAGCTAATGCTAGCCTTCTGCGCCCATAAAATATCGAAGAATATTTATACGATTTGTTCCTTTTCATAGCGCAGAATGTTCAAACAAAACTTTTAGAAACTTTACAAAACACTTTTTAGTTACTTTTGCTCAGTACCCTCGGAGAAGGTAATGTTTTACTGAATGAATTGACCTTTTTATGACAGACAGCAGTGCTCTAAAATTGGTTTGTTGCAAACATAACAGAAAAATTGGTTAGATAACAACAGGCCCGCCCGCGCCCGCGTCTCCAACAAACCGGCCAGAAAACGTGGAGCAAATTGATCAATTTTCGGTTTAGCACACATCGGTTTGTAGACGGCGCCTTCACAACTAAAGAATTACTGTTAGTAAAATAGACGGTCATAAATAGTTGTGATGGCGACTGAAGTTGTGATAAACGTTTAGGCGTCGCATAATAGCCGACGTTGTCGACCGTCGCCATGATAACTATTCTTTATCCGTAAAAAAACGTTTAAAATTAGTGCAATTCTAATTTTCACAACTTGCACAACTAAAAATTGCTAGAACTTAAAAACTTCCAAAAGAATCTAAAAAAGAGAAGATTCGCTTTGGTCGTTTGTGTGTTCCTTTTGGGACACTCATCCAATTTTGAAATTTCGTTCTTTCCTCCGATCTTTTCATCTTCTCTTTTTTAAATTCTTTTCGGTTGATATAACTGATTTGGAAGTTTTTAACTTCTTGTTTTAATTGTCTTAGGAGCATATTCCTATTGGAAAGATTAACACGCCAGGACGAACCCGTATCAGGTGACTTATAATAAGTACCATGCGGAACGATGCCTATTTGTGAATGATTCAGAGTTGGAAGTCAGAGTGTGCGATGGTGTTAAATGATGTCTGGATTGAGGGTGACTAGTGAATCCACTGACGAGCCCACGCTGGTCACCCCGAGCGAAACATCGTTTAATTGTTTCTCTTTTCACTTTGGTCGTTTGTGTGTTCCTTGTAGGACACTTATCCTATTTTGAATTTTCGTTCTCTCCTCCCAAGATCTTTTGGGGTAAATTTGGAACTTTGTAATGAAAACAGATACAAAAAATGTGGTTTTCAGATTTATGATTTGTTCTGGTGATAATACAATTTTATGAAAAAAAATCATATTTATGATCTGATCCAGTAACACTATACTATTAAAAAATTAAATGTCGCGAGCGTTATCCACTTAAGTCAAGGTCGTAACGCGCCGATGGCTGTGTGCCACTAGGGTGGCTAAAAATAAAGTGTGGCGAGCGTTACACCCTCGGGATGCAGGCACACTCCGTTGTATAAGAGCCTTTCTTTTTAGACGGACGACTGTAAGGGATGACCGAATATTTGTCCGCTAGTCATGACAATCACAAGTCACAAACCAAAATTAGCTGTTATTAGTTTTTATTCGATTGTTGTTACAATAAATCGTAATAGTGGGATTTACTAAGAGGGTTTAGCCTATTTTAAACGGTCCTAAGTTTAGATGAAAATTCTACTTCATTTGTCATCCACGTATATGAATGGGATTTCCTATTGACGTTGCTGCATTTTTTTTCTGTGCATGTCACTCTCCGTTTACGTTACCTCAATTCTTGCAGGGTCCGTTAATCAATTTATTAACTTTCAATCAGCCACCCACCTGACCTATTTTCACCTTAATTAATTTTACAAAAATGGGCTCAGGTTAAATTTAACTTGCGTTTATAAATTTCGAATAATTTACGACCTAATAAAGGGTATAGTTTTCGCGTGACGACGCCCGCTTGATAATGCACTCGTGTTGTCCAACTCGGCCTGGAACTGGCCCACATGACACTAATAATCAGTTTTGAACTCAAATCACGACACACAAATTTTAGTTCCGATTAAGGAGGTATTGTGTTTCTCAAGAGCCATTGGGGTTTACTTGTATCTTCACTCAACAACCAGCCCCAGAAAGATGTCGCAGTAAAGGCAGATACTGTTAAGTCACAAAGTAAAAAAAATATATACTGGTACCAAGAGGAAGCTTGTTGATCCAAGCATCAAAGCATCCTCAACATTAGTGAGTCGTTGAACTTGGATGGATATCTGGGCTCTTCTTAAGGCAAGCATAAGTTATTTAAATCAAATCCAAGGAATTCTTAGGGCAAAGGAAAGAGAATATTGAAACCAATAATTGTTATACTTAATCCATCACGAAATTCATACTTCGAACATGAAAAAGAATTAATTGAATTAAAGTATTGGTATTCAATATTCGACCACCCTAACTTACCAGCAAGGAGTGAAGATTGGCACATCGCAAAAGAAATCATAGCCTATAAAAAAATTAAATGGGCAATTGACTCCTTTGAACCCTATAAAGCTCCAGCGCCAAACGAAATAAACCCAGCACTACTTCAGCAGGGCAAAGACGTCATAATCTCTCAGCTTTGTAAACTTCTAGGCGCCAGTCTAGCTACAAGCTATATACCACTAATCTGGCGGAAGGCACGAATGGCCTTCATACCAAAACCTGGGAAAGACTACTCCCAGGCTAGGGCCAATAACACTCGTAATGAAAACGATCGAAAAACTGATTGATAGATATGTCATGGAATCTTCTCTACAAGAAAAGCCACTTCACCCAAACCAGCATGCCTATCAATCAGGCAAATCCTGCGAATCTGCCCTTCACCAACTTGTGGCAAGGGTAGAAATAGCAAAAAACA
The DNA here is from genome assembly GCA_963921995.1 of Oxystoma pomonae. NCBI lineage: Eukaryota > Metazoa > Arthropoda > Insecta > Coleoptera > Brentidae > Oxystoma > Oxystoma pomonae. The sequence continues at coordinate 21,087,122 of OY998164.1, read as the reverse complement.
AAAAAGGAGTCGCTCTCGTAGCATTCCTTGACATAGAAGGAGCATTTCATCCAACCTCCTTTAAATCTATGAACACTGCCCTGTCAAGACACAACATCAACAACACCATAGGTAAATGGGTGGATAGTATGCTTCGTGGAAGACAGGTACAAGCCACTCTAAACGGAGACACAATGGAGATCGGGGTAGCCAAAGGATACCCACAAGGAGGAGTCCTATCACCCTTGGTTGTAGAAGAACTCCTAAACGAGCTTAATAATAAAGGCATCATACTAATCATGGGGAAAAACCTTTACAGAATATCAACGCAAATGCAACAAGCACTGAAAATCGTAGAAGGCTGGTGCAAACGGGTAGACCTCAAGGTAAATCCCGAGAAAACAGCGCTAATACCCTTCACGAAAAAAAGGAATCTGGAAGGACTATCAACTCCCACCTTTTTTGAAAAACAGATACAATATGCCCAGGAGGTAAAATATCTTGGGGTTATCCTGGATGCAAAACTAACCTGGAACGCGCATATTGCCTACTCCATTAACAAAAGCAAAATGGCGTTAATAGCCACCAGAAGAGCTGTAGGGAAAACTTGGGGACTTGCACCACACATAACCCATTGGTTATACACGATGGTAGTACAACCCAAAATAACCTACGGCGCCACAGTATGGTGGCCGAGGCCGAACAAAGCACTGCAAAACTGGAGCTCTCCAAACTCCAGCGACTTGCATGTATTTGCATAATGGGAGCAATGAGCACCACACCAACCACTGCTATGAAGACCATTCCTAACCTCCCACCACTTGACATTGTCATCAAAGCAGAGGCAAGAATGGGAGCATACAAACTAAAATGCAATGACAACTGCTGCTAGAGATGAGGAGTGACATCATGACTCCGAAAATCAACACGAACAAGCCGTTTAAGACCCAGCTATTCTGGGAAAACAAGACGGAGAAATCACTAGTCCAGTCAGGAAAATTGGTATGGTATACCGACGGATCCAAGATGGACAGTGGATCAGGAGCGGGAGTATATGGCTTAGCCCCAAGATCAAATTGGTTTGCATCTCTAGGGAAACATACTAGCAAGATCAAATTGGTTTGCATCTCTAGGGAAACATACCATAGTTTTCCAAGCTGAAATACATGCCATAGAGACTTGTCTGCGGAAAAACCTGAGAAGAAGATATCTCAACAAAAATATAACGATCTTCTTAGACAGCCAAGCAGCTATTGAAGCTCTGGCATGCCAACAAATTCACTCAAAATTAGTGTGGAACTACCTTCAAACCCTCTTAACCCTAGCAAAACACGATAGAGTCACCCTTGCGTGGGTTCCGGGGCACACAGGGGTAGCAGGCAATAAACACGCAGATTCTCTAGCAAGAAGAAGATCAGAAAGACCATTCATAGGACCTGAACCTGTATTTGGAATTCCAAAAACCTCGATACGTGGCTTTATCAAGCGATGGGTGCAGAAAGAACATCGAAACCACTGGCATTCAATATCGGGGCAAAACCACAACAAAAGAATGGTGGCATCCCCTTCAACACCACTCACCTGTGAAATCCTTAAACTGAATAGGAAAGAAATCAGACAAGTGACGGGGCTATTAACCGGTCACTGCGCACTGAGAGAACACCTGCATAGGATGGGAATCTATAGAGAGGAACTCACCTGCAGACTATGTGATGAGGGTGACGAATCAGCCGCTCACATCATATTTGAGTGCCCAGCACTAACCTTCTGCAGAACACAAAACCTCCTGAAGGACGACCCCTCCAGAAAAGCTAACTGTCAGAGAGACCCAATAAAGGGGCTGCTGCTCCTCGCGAGGTCGTCAAACCTTTTAGATTAGGAAGGCACACAGCAAGAGATACAATAAACTAACAAGCTGCAGTGTAAGTGATTTCAAGACCTAAACTTGCTATTGAGACAAATCAAATTAAATATTCGACCAGATTGGTTGCTTGGAATCACGCAATTTTTGATCAGACTAAGAATAATAGTAAACTAATAATATTTCTTGAATCAAGGAATCCTATATTTGATTTAAAAATATTGTACTCTTAAACCAACAAATCTTACTAAACTATAACATAACCTAAACGATGACGTACAACTTAAATTAAACTAGGATGATTTACATATCTAATAGAAAATTGTTCTGATATAAGTACTTATGAGATTTAATGCGGTTTTTTTGACAGCAATCCTAAAACTTATTGGGATAATTAATAGTTAAACTAAGTTTAAGAGCATAGACTCGTTGAAATTAACTCTGTGTTTCGGACTTCCATTGTCTATATTTGATTTATACACGACGTTTCGATCAGTATACAATCTCTGATCGTCTTCAGGCCGAACATCATTGATTTCCAACTTGCTTCTAAGGCGATTAAAACAAAAAAAAGTAAAAAAAGAACATTCGAAAAGTGGTAGAGCTAGAATCCAAAAGTTCTCTTTTGGTAAAATTATCTTTGTTGTTATTTTTTTTTCGTCTTTTTTATTTCAAAGGCGCCATCGCCAGGCCAAAAATTCGGGAGACACTAAACCCCCCGAGCCCCTCTTCCCGCCACTACGCTACATTAAATTTGCGACAAATTAACTTAATGGCCTTACATTATAATATTTAACTATGTCTAGGCATTTCTGGTTATTACATTTCCATGCTTCTGGGTTTTCATCATTGGCATTTATCTGTGGTATCCATATAAATTACAAAAATAAACATAGTAAGAATATTTAAAGCTAGAATGTAAAATGCCCTCGGAAGATTTCAAATTTTTCAATGTCCTTAGTAAGTATTGCATTTTGTGTATGATTGAGTCCTAAGAAACATAGAAGTGTATGTATACACAATTTTTTTTATGTTACGACCAGGGCGACGTCTTAAGGCGTGTAAGTGAACTAAATATGAAAGTTTCCATAGGCTTTGGGGACTCTGACATTTTTAGCTATTTGTAAGTACCGCTTGTTTAAAATCCTGTAAGGATATTGAAAATCCGACCCGTTTCTTACTAGGAAATTTGTGGTGTCCCCGTAAGAAAATGGGTCCCCGCAACCAGTGGAAAATCTCGGAAGTTGTCCTCATAGACCCCCAAAAGTACACAATTTTCTTGTGTTACGACCAGGGCGACCTCTTAAGGCGTATAAGTGAAGTAGATATGAAAGTCTCCATTGGCTTTGGGGACTCTGACATTTTTACCTATTTATGGGTACCCCCTTGTTTAAAATTCTGTAAGGATATTGAAAATCCGACCCGTTTCTTACTAGGAAATTTGCCATGTCCCCGTAAGATAATGAGTCCTCGCAACCAGTGGCAAATCTCGGAAATTGTCCCCATAGACCCCCAAAAGTACACACAAACAAAAAAACCTTCACATTTATAATATTAGTAGTATTAATAGGATATCTATATCTCTCTCTAGCACTGGGTTGTGAATTCTGAAGATTAAACACTTACTTTTACACGTTTTGGTATTGTGAATTGAACCAAACACGCACGGTGTGAGTCCACAGCGGCCATTTAAAGCGATTTGCATCGGAAACGCGAGGCAGGCCATGTTTGCTAAGGCTTATAGGTTTTGAGATTTGTCTATTACCCTCCCGACGACAGCAAATGAGGTCTGACCCCAAAAAAATTAGAGCAAAAGATTTTTGCCGTTTTGTTGTCGCAGCATGCCAGAAGCTTACCGAAATGTGGGTTTTTAATAAAAATAAGTAGTAGGGGAGAGCGGGGTAAGATGACGAACGGGGCAAGTTAACGAATTAAATGTAAAACAAAAATTACAAATGGCAACCAGTTTATTTTTGAACTATTAGAACTCTTTAAAGTCAAAGTTAAAGATAGATGGCGCTACTAGGAATACTGGTGGGTGCAGTGGCTCATAACTTATGGTAATCAGAGTAGTCAATTGTAAAATATAATGCTGTAAGTTTTTGCGAAAAAATATATTGTATATTGTTAATTTTTTTCATATTTTTTGTTAACCACAACGTTGCTCTATAATTACAGGTATTCATTTAGTCATAATGAGATTTGTTTATTTTCATCATCGTCATCTTGCCCCGCTCTACTACTCTACAGTTTTGCTATTTGACACAGAAAAAGAAAAGTAGGGTCATCTGACAGTCGAGGGGCTGGTGACAAAAAAGATACCATAAAACTATTAAACTCCGAGAAAAAGTACAAAGTTAAATTACCAGATCGGAATATGCGACAAAGTGAAGAATTCTGAGTGGCATTAACGCAAGGATCTGCTACACGCATGGTTCTAAACTGTCAACCAGCCAGGTCATGGGCAGGAGTGTCTGTGGAAGATTTAGAAAGTAGTCCACTTGGCGATCCCGCTACGGTCTTCTATGCAGAGGTATAAGAGTATTATCATGGTCAGCAATCTTACTGGAGGTCAGGGATGGCAGGAAGGATATTAAAAATATGTTCTGCCCTCAAGACTCAAGTGCTCACAAAATGGTCAGCATCAAAACTAAAAAAAAAGTATGTAACCTCTTTCTTTATCGTTCACTGTTGGGAGCACAAAAATTTTAATGTTTTTTCTTTGAAATATCGCACTTATCCATATGTGGGATTGTTCACACTTTAAACCCTAAAATCCCAAGTTAATTTACTATTACACAATCAAGTTTGCTCATTGGAGAATAGTATAATAAACAGACAAACTGACGGACTAACGTAGCGACATAATAAAGCTGAGTGACACTGATATCCATCGAGCTACTAAATAACTGTGAATAGCTGAGTGATGGCATATTATATTATCACATGAATGTCAGTTGAATGTCTTGTATACCTTCTTTAAATCTCTGATTTTATTATGGATAATATCTTGAAATATTAAACTAGTAGAAGGAGTCTGGTCTGTCTGGTTACACTGGTTGTTTGAGTGCATCATCTACAGTGGGGAAAGGGGAGAAAGAAATCTGTGTTACCAATTTTAATAACAGAATTTTGCAACAAGAAACTTATTAAATTTGGAGTTTTGACGCTTATTTATTAATTAATTAATGAGGTTCAAGATATTTGTTGAAAAAACTAATATACACAATATATAATACTCACAACCTATGTAAAACTTTCGACGTTTTTTCAAAATTTAACATGTGTTTTCCTTTAACATCTTCTTTTGTATTCAACGTGGCAACATTGATTGTTTATTGCGGTTTCTCGTTTTCTCCTGGAATGTCATTATTGTTTTGAAAGTGAAAGTTTCAGCACTTGTCAATAGTGTTTTTTTGATAAGTTTGTGGCGAAAAATGGTCTCGAAGTGTATTATTATATGCAAGTTGAAACAAAAGCCGGGGAACCGCAGTATTTCGTTTCACAGGTACGTTAAATTAAAATATTAAATAAATGTTAGGTTAGAATTCGTCATATTTGGCCATTCTTGGCAAAGAAAGGCAGGAAATCTGTGTTGCCGGCTTGTCATTAATTTCAGTGTAAATAGGAATTTTTTCTTATTTTTATAGTTACACACCCTACTTAAATACATTTTTAGGTTTTTTTTTATAGAAACATAGTTTTTTATTACTATATCTAGACCATTTAAATAAACGGAACTAAAAATTATTTGAAGGTATTTTAAATAATATTAAAAACAGGGGAAGATGTCGAACTCAAACACCCTGCCCTAGGTCTGAAAAAAACTCTTTCTAGTCGTGTAATATTCTAAAGATAATATAATTGGCCATGTCTAGTGCCAAATGTCAATTAGTGAACTTATCTTTAAAATCCCAGGACATTCCAGCAAGCAGTTGGATGCCTTGAATGTGGAGACATTACTGGGACATCCCAAGAATGTTTGTTTTGTAGCGACGAAACTCTTTTACTCGATAAGCAGCCGCGGGCTTTCACTAGTGGTATTTTTTTTATTTAATTGAACAAATATCTCAACTGTATGTACAGAAACATTACTGTGTCCAAAGATGCAAAGATAATAAATCCATTAACTGAGCAAGATGGATAAAATTAGTTCGCAAGTTCTATAATGAAGTTCATACCGCCTTAGTAATATTAAATAACTATTATTAGAAATGCGGGCGGGACAATTTCCATCAACGTAACCCACCTTACTGGGCCCGTTGCATACCCACTATCCATGGTTTAGCCCTGCAAGCCTGCCTTTTTTGCAAAATAACAGATTTTTCTGGGCTGCAACCTTCTTACGTTGTGTTTCCTAAGGCCAACAGATAGCTCCCAAGGTGCGAATCTCTTGACCTGGCCATAGTCGGACACTCCAACAGGACATGCAGAACGATTCCTGGTCCTTCATGCACCATCGACACTCTGAGTCTTCGGCAATTTCCAGCGACTCTAGATGCTTGTTAAGGCGACAGGAGCCCTGTTGCCAGTCTCACATCCTATTACAACTATTACATATACATTCTAATCTAGGACTGGATAAAAAAAAAATTATTTCAAAAATGGTGTATGTTATACCAAGTTAAGTTAAGCCAACAAAACAAAAAATAATTTTGAAACTTAATATTCTGGTTTTAACAGAACCCCAAACCCACTTTGCTTTTCGAAGAATTGCCGTTCCTCTTACAGTACGAGTTCTTTTATACATTAGATCGAATGACCGTGTAAATCTAAAGTAGATAGGCAGGCCGCGTGTGTGTCTGTCCACGAGACCGTTACAGTAACTATTATTGAGTTTAAGATAAATCTTTATTGTGTTAGGCTCAATAAACTACCGTATACGATTCTGCTCTTTACCTTGCTTAAATAGTTACATACAGTTTTTCTGTAAATGTGTGTAATATAACGACCAATATTTCCACAGGACGTCCTAACTTTTGGGCAACAAGAAACACAATCCTTGATTTTATATATTTGCATACACGGATTATGAACTACAACTGGCGACCGGATCCTGATGAATGATTAATTTCAAAACTTTTATTAAGTTACGAAAACTTTGTATTTTTTAACTGTCTAGTATCTTCAGAAGAAGACTAAAACGAAATTCTTATATCTAACACTTAAGATTATCCACTAGTTGTCCGTTCCCTTTTTATTCAGATAAAACCTAACCTCAATGATCCACTGAACAAAACAAAGTTAGAAAATTGACAGAAATTCAAACACTGCCAATGACAGTTTCATTTATCTTCTGCGTTTAAATGTCAGCCACCATATTGAAATTCGTCCGGAGAATTTGAAATGAGTATTTGTTTACATTGTGAAAATAAAATCATTTAAAAATATCTTATAATTTTGCCACCAGTAAACTTAGTTTGACACTTATTCATTTTATTAATTATTTATTGTTTGCGCTTTTTACCATTGACATGTTATAAAAAAATATATCGATTTTTGGCTAAACAAGGCTGGAAATGAGGACAAACATTTTAAATTAATGTTTTATCATTTTTTTTCTGGTACGACTCTGTCGTCCCATTTCAATTCAATTTTTTTAAGACCATTTATATTTAACTATTATATACTAGACCTGGACAACCAAGATATATTATATGAACATAACAGAAAAAAAACTGAACAAATTGTTTTCTGCTATAATTTTGATATATTGATAAGACAAATAAGCCTAAAAAAAACCATTCGCTTTGCATCCATATTTAAATCCAAGATGGCGGAGAAAATCAAATGCGTACTTTTTTTAAACCCCTTTTTATTATATGTTGCCTTTTTTTTCTAAGTGCTTTGTTTTTATGTCGAAAATCGCCATTTTAGATTTAAATATGGCGGAAAACCTTTTTTTTAAGACTTATTTGTCCTATTATAACATTTTTTTTAAATTGAAATTGGTAAAGTTATAGCAGAAAAACAATTTGTCCGATTTTTTTCGGTTCAACCGGTATGATTATGTAATATATCTTGATTGTCCAGGTCTACTATAAACTAGTTATATATAAATGGTCCCATAAAAAATAAACTAAAATGAGACAGGGCCGTGCCAGGAAAAAAAAATGCACTAAAACTGATTTTTTTTGGGATCGAAACTTCAAAATAAAAAAAAATGATATTTTATTATCAAACAAGCTTCAGAAAACACTAAATATAAAGCTAAACATTTTGAATTTTTGTCCATCCTATTGGTATCTACGAAACGAAACGTCGAATTTAAATTTCAAAAAGACCATTGTGTTTTTTTAAATTAAGGGAGATATCATCAATTGGTAATGCCGACCATTTTTCAACTTTCCCCTGTAATAAGAATGGAGTTTCCCATTGAATTCTGACGAAAATGGAACACCCATAACATTTATGTCTCCCAGTTAACCTTCATAAGTCTAATATCATTATTGTTATTCTTCTTGCATTGAAGGGAAGAGACACTAATCTATATGTGCCTGCTAGAAAATGTAAACTCCCCATTTTATACAATTAGTTACCATAAAGATCCACTAAAACATAACACTTTTTTTGTATACCTTCATCAAAAACATGTTTTTAGTAACTGTCTAGAGATAACTAAACCATGACTTTTTTCCGAGATTTCTGTCCGTTTTTATCCAAAATTAAAGAGAAATAGCAGGAAATAGTAATATTGAAAAAAATCTAATTATTCTTGCCTAAAAATTAAACCATTTCCGCCACAGTCAGAGATTAAAATGTCGCAACAATGAACGTCACCGAGTAAAAAGGCTCATTATTATGGAAACCATTGTTATTTTATTTACCAGCAGCCTTGAATTATAGTGTAAAGATGGTGTGTTGCGAGAAGTGCTCTTCTTTCAAGATTTTCTTGGATTTTTTGAAAAAGGTATTAAAAGAAATAGTGTTAACAACTCGCGGCTAAACTCTGCTTTCTCGCGTTTTTAAATACCTCGCTGCCCTCGTTATTTAAACCAACGCTTGTAAAAAAAATATATATTTTAGCCACTAGTTGTGAAAACTACTATTTTTTATCAATGGTGCAAAATAAGATTTCTGTGTTTTTTACCAAAAATTTAGGAGAAATAGCGGAAAATATTAATATTTAAAAAATCTAATTAATATTCTTATCTAAAAATTAAGCCATTTCCGCCAGTTTTCACCAAGTATTTTACGAAAAAATTACTGTCAAAGATTAAGATGTCACAACAATGAACGTCACTGAGTAAAAAGGCACATCGCTATTGAAACCATTGTTATTTCATTTACCAGCCGCCTTGATTTATTGTGTAACGCAAAGTGCCCTTCGTTCGAGATTTTTAATAGTATATTACATAAGGAGAGAAGAAAGTGACATATTCCACATGAGCGTGAATGTTGTGAACGAGGCGCTACCCGAGTGAAACAACACGCGAGTGTAAGAAAGTTACTTTGTACCGAGTTGTGTACGCTATTTTTCTCACGACTACTTTAGATTTAATTCGTATTTTTTTTATTATTAAATTTTTTTCATTTTCATGTCAAGAGAAGAAAGTATTTTCTTCTCTAGGGACGAAAATGGTTTCGGTCTATTTCCGACGCTTCTACAAATCATAGCCTACTAGATCCCTACATTATTTGGATGGTTTGCTGTCATTCATTTTCGTCACTAGAGAAGAAAACATTTTCGTCTCTACAGACGAAAATAAAATTGATATGCGTGTGAAATATAAAACTTTCTGAGGCGTTATGGAGTGCAGATTTGGTTACTTTCGTGTGTGGTAGTAGGAAAAAGTTTTTTCCGGTTTTTCTTGGATTTTTTGATAAAGGTATTTAAAAAAAAATAATGTTAACAACTCGCGGCTAAACTGAGCTTTTCTTACTCGCGTTTTTATATACCTCGCTGCAAAAGAGTCTTTATAAAACTTCATTATTATTACTAATAAGTTATTAAAAATTATTAAAACCACACATATTGAAGGAATTTCCTATTCTAATGGATTTATTTTATTTCCGATAAAAATCGTTGTGGCGTAAAAACAAATTTCGCCCAAAACCTTGTGCAAATAAAAATATTTTTCTTTAATTAGGCACCAAGGTTTCTCTTAAAAGAATGCCGGCAAAAAAAATTACTTGCTCCCCTCTTTACATAAACGTTGTTATAATTTCTTAACTGGAAAATAACAAAACAAAACCCAGCCGCCAGCCATCTTTTGGCTGGGGTAATTGAAACAGCCGACAGACAGCCGCACTTACATGTTGCGAATTTTATTTACAAAGCAAAGAGTCGCTCTTACAAAAGAAAAATCCGGAAAATCCTAAAAGGAAATCTTTGGGCTCTATGCCTTGCGATTTCCGGTTGAACGAATTGGGATAAGAAAAAGCGAAAGATCGTAACAAACATTTTACAAACGTTTTATTAATTCTTTCAAAAATAAGCTAATTATTGTGAGTAGTGGTGTATAAATGAGACACCCAAAAGTTTGGGTAAAAATGAGTTCGTTTCTCTTCACTTAAAGTGATTTTATTTAAACGAAAATGGGGCCTAACAAAAGTCTTTTAAAATCGTCCCGTTAACTTTGATTGATCGTGGAATCTGATCGCGCGCGCCCCGTTAAAATGATGCATACCTTTATTAGGGCTCAATCAAGCTACACCCGCCTCTCAACGAAACTCAATTTGGATATTGTAAAAACTAAGTAGTAATTATGTACTAATTTAGTCCCCTTTTAAAAAATTTTGTACTTAATTAATAACGGAGTTATTCGCACTTGTGTGGCTTGACGCTAAGCTGCACCTCCCCCATGCTTAGGATACAGATAGTTGGTATGTCATAATTTTATACTAATTATGTACTCTTAAGGAAGGGTACTTTTAGTTTACACAAATCATCGGTTCCTAAGATTTTTTTTGTTTTTATTTTTTATGTTTGTTTTAACTTGATATCAAGGTACACCCCCCTCTGCCTAGAAAAGAGATTCGACCAAAATTAACTATGCCAGAATGTGGTACTAATTATGTACTAATTTCGTCCCAAAAAGAGAAATGATTAAACGATGTTTTGCCCTGGGTAACCAGCGTGGCCTCACCAGTGGTTTCACTGGTCACCCTCCCACTTTGATTTCCAACTTTGAATAACTCATAAATAGGCATCCGCACTGGTACTTATCCAAGTTACCTGATACGGATTCGTCCTGGTGTGTTAATATTTCCAGTAGGATTTTGCACCTAAGGCAATTAAAACAAAAAAGAAGTTAAAAAACCTCCTCAACCGAAAAGAAACTAAAAAACAAAAGATCAGAAGATCTTGGGTGAAAATAACGAAAATTCAAACTTGGATCAGCATCCCACAAGGAACACACAAAGGACCAAAGCGAAAAGAGAAATGATTAAATGATGTTTCGCCCTGGGTAACCAGTGTGGGCTTATCAATGGTTTCACTGGTCATCCTCCACCATACATCATGAAACACCATCATACACTTTGACTTCCAACTTTGAATTACTTCTCATAATCATTTCTCTTTTCGTTTTGGTCTTTTGTGTGTTCTTTGTGGGATGCTCATCCAAGTTTGAATTTTCATTATTCTTTTCGGTTGAAGTAACTCATTTGGAGGTTTTTGTGAATGAATGAATGTGAAAAAGAGAATATCAGAATGGGATACTTCGGTCAAACCATATCTATATACTCAGATAGCCAGGCAGCCTTCAGGGCGCTTATGTGCCCGAAGGTCACCTCAAAGGTAGTGTGGAAATGCCTCGTTGAACTAATGAAACTGGCGGAACATAATAAAATAAAATTAGTATGGGTGCTAGGACAGAGAGGTAATGCGATGAAAAGGCTACCCTGGGGGTAACAATATGTAATATAAGGTCCCAGGTTAAACTCTGGATAAGGGAAAAACATGAAAGCCGCTGGCTAGAAAGACAGGGGCTCAGACACAGCAGAGCCTTTATCAAAGGCTTGAATGCCAAACTCAGAAAAGACATGCTAAATTATAGTAGGATGCAAGTGAGAACTATAATAGGAATCATGACCGGCCATATGGCGCTTAAAGTTCATCTAAACAACATGGGCCTGTATAACGGAGACCTGAGCTGCAGACTATGCAATCAGGAACCGGAAACAGTAGAACATAGACCCAATATCGACCTGGGACTACTCCATTAAGGACCCGTACAAACTTGCACAGGGGATAAAATTAATGGAGTGGAACCAAGAGGATGCACAATAAGTCAGTAGGGACTCCTGTGCAGTGACTGTGGTTTGCCACCAGGCAGGTTGGAGTCCGAATCGAAAGGTTTTATTTAGTAGGAATCCGACACTACCCGGACTCTCCTGGTAGAGAAGAAATGACTCTGGCAGGAAAGTAGTTCGGGCGTCTTATGTAAGATTTCCCCTCGAGACCCTTGAAAAAAATAATCGGCTATCTTTAAGTAGTTCATATAAGAGAAGATTGATAACCCGAAAACACAGTTAAGCAAGCCAAGGTTTGCTCAACAATCTTTTGTATCGGAAAGAGTCACGATCAAGAGATTTAGGCAATGTGCTAAGTAACAACGATTCCGCGGGCGAACCCGAAAAAGTAGGTCCGGTCACCGGCCAAACTACCACACCTGTTTGCCGATTCTGGGTTTCGTAGGATGGGATCGCTTGCCTGAGAGAAGAAAAGTAGTTTCAACCAATAAACGCGCTTAAAAGCAGTGACGAGACGATTGAAGAATCACCAATCTATTATGAGCATGCGCAGAGTTGCCTCGAACAATGATTTTTGAGTGAAGACGTTCTCTCGATTGGACCCAGAAGTTGGAACTTTTAGGAAAGCTCGTGTGAAAAACGTCGCGTGGGTGAGTTTTGGCCCTGCTTGTCCGAGTGTAAGATATCTTCGTATTATTTCAGAACACGCTATTAGTTGAAACCATCACGCAAACGATCGATATTTTACTCGCTAATGCGCATGCTACGGCAAACTTCACCATCTTTCAGGGTAGAACGTCGTTCGAATGACTTTTTTTGCGATGGGCCGCGGAATACGGAATTTTGGATTTTAATAGAAGTGATCACTTCTCAAGGTATGAGCGCTCTATTACGCCCAGAATCGAGCCCCAGATAGGCACCGAGTAATCTGTAAAGTAGCATTAAGCAGAGCAAGCAAAAATTTTGTGTTAATTAATATATATCTGTGGTAAGGAGGATCTTCAGTTTAGTGGCCTTATGGGGTTGGAAAACCCTCAAACAGTGGTTTTCTTATATTTCCTCTTTCAGCGTAGCCGGGTTTCTTTTAAGATTTATATCGCCGTGGTTTGTTTTCAATTATACTAGGCACAAAGATGATCCACTTTGTTCTGTCTAGATCGTATAACGACTCGAGTTTTCTCTATTCTTTGATATTTCGTTTACTGTATTTTCGTTTTTGTTAAAAGCTCGATTACAGGGTACAAAATAACGAGGAACAAATTGATTTGGTTAAAAGATGATATATACGTATTCTGAAAAGTTGCTGATAAGTATACCGACCTTGCGGGTGATCGACAAAATCAAACAATTTTTGGCAGGTCCGCAGCAAAGAATATAAATTTCCTAAGTCTCGTGTACTGGCAGGTAACTTGCGAGAGTCTTCCTTGTATTTTATTTTTTTTTCAAAGAACCTCGCACAGTTTAAATGTAAACTGGATCTCAGTGGGATTTGAATGCTTTTTAAGTATTTTATTGGGACAGTCCGTGATAGAATTTTGTCTCGCGGGCACAGGTACCGATATCTATAGGGTGATTCAATAATAGCTGGCAAAATTTGGGATGAGCTTATTATTCTCATGCTTATGATGACCGAAATGAGCAAAAAAAGTATCAGTTCCCACTAAAATGGAAACGCTGAATTTAAAAATATCATTTATTTTGACACCTATCAAACTCTGTCAAAATGGCAAAAAAATAATTGATGAACTTGAAGTTTTTGGAAAAGCGAGACATTCTTTTTACTCTGTTGAAAATATTAATTCGGAAACCTTAAAAAAAGTGGCAGTCATTTCTAAATTGAGCGTTGTCATTTTAGTGGGAATTGTGGCTTTTTTTACCCATAACGGTCATCATAAGCACGATAATAATAAGCTCATCCCAAACTGTGACAGATATTATTGGCTCACATTGGTACCTGTCCCTATGAGACAAAATGCGTGCGTGGTTCTTTATCCTGCAAGTTACTCTTAAGGCTGGTTTAACCTTAAATTGATTTTTCTTTTCCGTAACTTTTGCGGTAACTTTACCCTTTTCTTTATACTTGGGTAAAAAGGTGGTTCATGCTAAAATTAATTTTCCTAAATTTTAGTCATTAAGGTTGACACTAATGACAGGTGCACTCGCGATTTTGTCGTTTTGTTTACAAATTTTGGGGCTCTTTTTGTCCTAGAAATGTGACTCTTTCTCCAAATCCATGAAATGGTCAATATCCGTTTCTGTAATAACTTCTGCTTCGAATAATTTTAAAAAACAATCAATTTTTAGGTTAACAAAACATCCAAAAATATTTTGCCGCCCGCACTTGCGCAACGCGATTTTTCCGCTTCTTTTTCCGTAAAAGTTACCTATATTGGCTAAAGTCATATCTTAAGGCTTGAGGAAAAAGATACGGAAAAGGAACAAGCATGAATTCCTAAAGGAAAAAGTTACAGCAAAAGTTAAGGAAAAGGAAAAGAAATTTAACCATGAACCACCCTTTACTCGTTCTTACCTCTGTTGAGCTTTAAACATTTGCAGCTAATAGACACTTTAACTTGGTCATGACACGTACGGGGTGCCCAGCGGTATACGTGAATTTTCCGGCTCGTATGTTTCTATCTTTTGTATTTTATTACCATGAATTTCTGTCTTGCTTTTTTCGGTTCGGCCGCTCGAATATTGATTTTTTGACTCCCGTCGGCAAAACTCGCTGCGTATATTATCATATCTTCACGTTAGCAGCATGCCCCAGACGCTTTACTACGTAGGTTAGCGTCAAATCTGAACTGTCTGAACTTTGATGTGACGTGACCTTGATGAAAAAGCTCAACGATAGACGACAGAGATTGGACTTTGATATCTGTATTTGAGCGAAAGCCTTTGCTTTCGTACAGATAAAAGAAAAACAGAACATTGCGCTATATTCCACGTTTGCGCGTATGACCAACTTAAAGTGTCTAATATAAATTTTGAAGAATTCACTCATTTTTTCCTTGTCGGACGGAATTAAGCAGAGAGGCGGCGGTCTGCTACACGGATGGCTCTAAACTGTCAGCCAGGCCGACAACAGGCGCCGGAGTGTACGCGGAAAGCCTAGAAGTTTAGAAGAGTTATCCACTTGGAGAACACGCTACGGTATTTCAGGCGGATTACCATGGCAACAAACCTACCCGAGGTCAGAAATGGCAGGGACATATAGTCAGTAGTCATGAGGGAATACCAGGGAACCAGAAAGCGGACGAACTTGCCAGACTAGGGGCCGAAACCCAATACATTGGACCGGAACCTCTTCTGGGAATAACAAGGAAACAGGTACAGAGTGAGCTCAACAAATGGGCGAACAATGAACTGAAGACGCCCTGGAGGCAAGAGTCAAAGTGCAGACAGTCCAAGCTATTCGTGGATGGTCCGAATGTAGCCAGAACTAAATCGCTCTTAGGCAAAACCGGAAAGGACATTGGACTGCTGACAGGGATGCTGACTGGGCACAATCGGCTGAACAAACATCTGACGCAAATAAGAGTAGCAGGAGATCCCGTGTGTCCCGCTTGCGCGCTCGAAGAGGAATCGGCGCAGCACTTGATAGCAGAGTGTGATGCATATGCCAGATCAAGGCCCATCCCACGATAGAGGAAGAAGAACTTCACTCGCTCAATTGGGCCGACATACTGAACTTCGTAAAGAAGGAAGGGAGGCCCGGAGAGAGAGGTGCAGCGGAAGTAGGGGCATAAGGGTAAGGAACGGGGTATGGCAGAAGGGGCCCATGAAGAGGCCTAATTGCCAGACCCACGGGCCGCCCCTATACTACTACTACTACTACTACTACTACTACTACTGTTCCTTGTCCACTATTTTTTTTTTAATTTTTCTTCACTTCTGATTCATTTATGTTCTTAAGTTGTTTAACTTGTGTTGAATTTTATTTTCAGATGTAGCAAACAGTTCTGCTAATTGCTCCATTTTTTTATACCTTTACAATGTATGACCCATCACTCTGAGTATAGCTTAACATTTTCCATTAAGAGTAGAGATTATTTTTTTTCTGTCAGTGACCTTAGGTCAGGAAAAGTTGTAGCGACCCATATTTTTTGGAGTCAAATAAAGAAGTATTATAGTATAGTACTATCGGTAAAATTGGGGCTCCACTCGTAGTGCACTAACACTGGCTTGGTGCTGTCAAAAAATGTGTCAGTGCAGTCTGAGTGCAGATTGAATAAAAGTAGCTTAGGACCATTGAAAATCTCTTTTTGAGGTTGATTAGTGGGTTTTGACCTAAAATATAAAGACGGGAAAAAGTTTTCGATGCACCACGAGCCTCAGAGCCCGTGCGGAAAAAGTTGCACCGGCTCAACCGAAATTATCAGTTTGCCAATGGAACATGAAAACTGAAAAAGGTCAGTTGTGCACTGGTGGTGCACCAGTTTTACCAATGGAAATCGCTGTTAGTTTGATTTTTTGCCGAATAAGCTAAAATTCCTTGCTAAAGCCACCATTTTAAAACATTCAAATATTCAAATAGATTTGTTTCTTTGCACTGCATTGTTCCTCGCCGCGCTGTCGTATTCTCTGATGGGTAGCCAGAAAAAAAGTGCTCTCTTAGGCATGATTTTTTTTTATAGCGACGAGAAATCTTTATAGACACCGGTCTCTGGTGGTCTACCTAATGTGCCCGATTCATCCTCTCTTGAGGAAGCCTACGGAACCATTCTCAGGAATATAACTTCACTATTTCGCCGTTTACTGTTTTGATCTCTTAGGTGCCCTGGTTCCATTTGTCTATGTCTTGTATCATTTTTTTAAACAAGTTCCCTATGGTCATATTCTCTATCTGTAGATCGTGTCTTGCTCTTTGGCGGTAGTTGTCAAATCTTGTATAGTAAATTAACGTATGTTCTGCGTCATCTATTCTTTGACAGTACTGACAGATGTCGTCCGTTTTCCCTATTCGCTTTGTGTATGTCCCAAAAGATCCATGTCCCGTTAGAGCTTGTGTAATATAGTAATCCATTTTTTTGTGATTGCAGTCTATCCATGTTTTAATGTCGGGAATAATCTTGCTTGCCAGGATTCCAGTGTTTTCTCTTTTGCAGCTTCTTTGTTTCACTATGGGCTGAATTCCTGTTATAACCTGAATAGCTTCCATTGATATCGATCGGTAGCCGCAGGCTACTATTAGTAAGGCTTTCCGTTGCATTCTTATCAGCATGTTTTTGTACTTCTTTATGCGCAGTACTGGACTCTATATCACTGCACCATATGTCACGATTGAATGGATTACACTGTATAGTAACTTCCTCTTGCTAGTACTGGGCCCGTTAATATTGGGCATAAGTCTTTGTAGTTCAGCGAGCCTTTTAGTTGCTGTTTTAGTGGTTTCTTCTATATGCTTTCCGAATTTCTGGTTTTCAACGATGTGCATTTCCAGATATCGTACGCTTTTTTGCGCCTAGGCATGATGGTGCGGGTTGAATCGGGATGCAGTGGATATTGCTATCGCCTAGAAAAAGCTTTTGGTGTGCCCCTACTGGAAGATGGCGGTACCATAGTTTGTCTCCTTGTGACATCTGTGTTAACACCTAACCAAAGGTGCCTCACAAGTGTTATTGGGGCGTTGACCTTAATGTTGGTTTGGGAGTTATTGCGAGACCTCCAGTGGTACTTGGATGGCAAACAAATGAGGCATCAAGTGGAACGCATTTTGAAGACTATATCATTTTTTTATGATTTGCAGGAGTTTTGACTTCTAGGATGGTGAGTGATCCAATTACCATTCCAAATATCTTAGTAGATAACGTGGTCATAAAATTTCTATAGCTTCCCAATGAGCATTTTTCAGAAACCTCAGGTGACAAACATTTATATAATTATTATAAAGAGGGCCCTAGGGTATTAAGAGGTTTCCTACAGGAATTGAGTTTGTATATTTTATTAAAGGTTCTAAATTGATGGTACCCTAAGGTAACATAAAACTGGCGTTAACAATATTTCCTCGGACATATTTATAAAAATATGAGTTATCAGTGACAAAAGTTATATAAATTGGTTTTTGAAATCTTTCTGTTAACCCATCTATAAAACCGCAAGTAACTATCAATTAAAGATATATAGATTGGTTTTTAAAATGTTGCTATCAACTTACTTATAAAAACTTATTGAACCAATAATAAAGGTACACTTTTATATAAATTGGTGCCTGTAATATTCTTATGAACTCATTCATAAACCTTTTTTGCCCATTCTTTCTATAATGTTTTTATTAATTTCTTTGTATAGTGGTTATAATACCACTGTTTTTACAACAAAAAACAATTTTAATTGATAACAAAACAAACAAGATTTTTTAGGTTAATTTTGTGACATCAAAAGGCTTGTTTTTGCGACTTTGAAAGGTGCGTTTTTGCGACATCAAAAGGCGTGTTTTTGCGAGATACCATACCATCATTATCTGGTTTTAATTACATCAATCTGAGGAGAGACATAAGAGATCCAAATTTTCTTGAGATAGTTTTCGATGACAGATATCGGGATCGAATGAATTCTACACCCGGTTCCGACCAGCGTTTCCCATGCGCGGCCACCCTGACTCAAAAAACTCATCACGTGGACCGATATGAACTTGTATAGGCAAATCTCGCTTAGACTACGTGATCCGTGTTTTGATTCGGGGAGCCCACGCATAAGAAACCCATAGATGGGAACCGGGTTTTAGAAAAAGAGAACAATATAGTAACCGTGTTAAGTTCGCAAAAATGCACCGTGAAACTTCGACTCACGGTGCATACAGTTCGCACGGCTGGTCGGCGGCAATTGTGAACACATCACCTTACGACGCGACGGAACGCAGCCTCAAGGTCTGTTTCTGCGAGTTTGACATAGTCACTATTATCCTCTTTTTCTAAACGCATTCGTCTGAGAGACATACCAGCATACCAGGGAAATACCTGCCTGTACACCCTCTGACTGTTATGCGGGGTTGAAGGGTGTGTAGGCGGGTATTTTTCCTGGTATGTGTAGTATATTGGACCTCTCTCAGACGAATACATTTAGGAAAAGAGAACAATGGTAACTATGTTAAGCTCGCAGAAACGGACCTTCAGTGTTCAACACTGCGCCATCTGCAGCCTTTTTTTCCAACTAGCATCATGTTTTAAAACGTTGATAAAAAAAGTGTTGAAAGAGGTAAACAGTGGTATAATTGCATTGTTTTTTTTATAGAATTGTCGTAAATTTTCGCCATTTTGGATTCCAACAATAGGTTTTTGACCAAAATAAAAACGTTATTTATGGGGTTTCAACATGTGCTTTAATCGAAATATTGCTTGTTTAGGGTTAATAACAAAATACAAAATTCAATATTTCTCCTAGAAAGCAAAAAACATATGTGAAAAAAAGTATTATTTAAATTAATATTTTTTTTTCCCGTTTTCTCAAGTATTTTTGGAGCCCATGAAAATTTTGTGAGTGTATTCGAAAACTATACAGTACACACGGGACCGCAGCTGATTATCAGAGTAGGATGACTGGGAAAACAGCTTTTATTTAACCTATAGTATATAAATATTCATATTCCTGCTTCAACTTATCTCACTGTCATTTTAATTTATTTTAGAAGATTGGTAAACACCATTTTATAAATTTTTTATTTTAAAAAGAAAAAGAATAACACATAACAAGCAAGGGAAGAAAGATGAAAAATTTATATTTCTAAATCGATAAAAACCTTTAATTTGTTATGTAGTATTGTTAGAACAGTTGTAAAACCTTTTTCTATATGTTGTTTTTCTATCCATTACTATGTACCATAAATTTTTATAAGCTGGTGTTGGTCAGTTGTTTTTCAAGTCTTTTTTACTCATTTAAGAGATATATTAGAGTTATAAAATTATCACCAACAGTAAATAATATAACTTTTGGTTATTTTATGAAGGTTTTATATTATTTGCTGTAACTTCTATATAGACAAAAATGCTCATTGGGTTAGGCACATAAAGCAATGCATTCTAACATTTAACATCTAGTTTGATTTTTTGCCGAATAAACTAAAATTCCTTTCTAAGGTCGCTAATTCGAAACCTTTAAACGTTCAAACGGATTTGTTTCTTTCCTATTTCAGACACGACGGCGCTCGGCGTTCCGCCATTTCAAAAAGTGCAAATTAATTTGCTTGAATAAGCAATATCTCTAGCGCTCCTATTTACACGCATTGCAAGCGATTGTGAGAGTAGTCTAGGCAAATTTAGTTGCAAGTGGAAATGAGACTTGAAAAAACTAGAGCAGAGAAATGGGACGACAGCCGACCGAAATTTAAATAAAGCTTAGACAATTTAAAATATTTAAAAATCTAGTAGGTACGTAAACTGTCACATTAAAACAAGTTTTTTTTTTATTTTCACTATAATTTTGTCAACATGACACGTGTTTTACCACATAGTGTCTTTCTCAAGTTTACGGCATTTCGAAAAAATATAACAACATAGAACCATTATTTATATCTCTTTGATCATTAAGTAAATTAGGGGAATTTATGTATCTATTGATTTTAAAAGACTCCAATAAATAAAGTTTATAACTTTTAGGCTAGACGTTTAAAATGTTATCAAAATCGTGATTTTCTGTTAATAAATGGCACGCGTATTTTGAGTGTTTATTATTAATAAAAAAATTATAGTGCCAATCAGAAGAAAAAAACTTGTTTTGTTTTGATTTTATAATTGATTTTCATCAAGAAAAGGTCGAAACTATAAAGATACGTAAACTGTGTTTGGGCTATAGTTGATCTCATATAACTTCGAGACAAGGGCGTAGATAAGGGGGGACGAGGTGGTAATGTCCCCCCCAAACCGGTCCCCTACCTGTTACTCCCACGCATAAAAAAGTGAAAAATGCCTATTTTTCAACTTTCATAAAAGTTTATAACTATTTTCATTCTATTACAACCATTGTAATATTTTTATCACTTTGCCTACTATTTTCGAGATATATTGAAACCTCGGCGCGGATCTACGAAAATGCATGCATATTTTACTTTTCTTGTAACCCGATGTTTACTGGGTAGCTTTCTGGAATTCTGCTTTTTCCTCTTTGTAGCTGACACAACCCACATTTTTTTAAATAATTTACAAAAAAAACACAAAAATATTGAAATCTGAATGTTAAGCTTAAAAAAATTTTGCAAGTCATTGTTGTTAGAATTTAAGTTTATCTCCGGTTTCAAAGCAAATCTTTCCTGTGGCGCCAAAACACATTGATTGATTAGGTAAAAAAATAGTATATTTTTACAAAATTTTCGCCTGCGGCACATTAATGATATTATTATAGGCACAAATCTAGAATTAGTCCCAGATGTCAATCCAGTTTTTTTTTATATTTCATGAAAAACTTAAATTTTGCGTCGGCGCTATGGCACATTTTTTGCTTCAATTTTAATTTAAGTTATTAGTATATTTGACAAAATTTTCGCCTACGGCACATTTATGACATTTTAGAAACAAATCTAGAATTAAGACCCGATCCCAACCCACTTTTTTTATAATTATAATTATATGCATTTGATAAAAAACGTAAAAAATATCAAAATAATTAAAAAATTTCCTGCTTAAACTGCAAAACATTGATTGCTAAAATTTTAGTGTAATCTTAAATAATTTTTATCAACGGCATTTTCTTGGTAAAAAATTCGCTATTACTATATTTTTACAAAATTTTCGTCCACGGCGCATACTACATGATTTCATCAACAAATATAGGATCAAAACTAGATTTCTTTTTATCCTGTCCCCCCCCCCCAAAAAAAAGCCGTAGCGATAATAATAACTCTCCTAATCAAGTTAGCCTGGAAAAAATATACAGAGCCAAGAGCTCTTCTGTGCCCTTACTCTCGAACTGATAGAAATTCTGCTCCCATCTCTCACTTTTGCCCGATATTATTATTTATTATTATAAATATTAATGATTTTATTGTTGCAAAAATAATTAGATAAAAATCATTTTACACCTACTATATAAATAAAAAAATATAAGCATTATTTGGCAACAAAAGGTAAAGTTCGCACTTTTTTATTGAAAAACAATAAAAAAGCAGCGCTCTTCCACTTAACCTGTAAATAAAATAAATTTCTATTACTACTACGAAGTAAAATAAAATACGATAAAGTTATTCACAACTTTTTTACCCTGTTTGAATGACCTAAAAATTACATAAAACTTGAATAGACCTAATTGATTAACAAAGAAAATAAACCTATAAAACGAAAAAAATACAAAATAAATAAATAATAACAAAAAAAAATAAATAACAAAAATAACATTCTAAACAGCAGGGATAATTTATATACCTGCCTATAATGCGTCACATCTTCGAATACATTGTCCATAGACCATATCGCAATAATTTGCATTAGATAACGCTAGAGACTCACATAGGACTTTTTAAGTGTACTTGTTTAAAATTTTTCTGCTTGGGAAAATCAGCTTAAGGTTACAGAAAACTTTTTTAATGACCGATGATACGTGTTTCTCGAAGTTAAGTGAAGAATCTAAAATAAGCCCAAGAGTTTTTTCTGCTTTCGATAATTCTAAACTTTGATTTTGGACCTGTACTTTAACTTTACGTATGCAGCGTTCTTGAACTAATTTTTTACCAAACAGCATCACCTTAGATTTTTTAGCATTAATGGAAAGCCCATAATTCGATGATAATTTAACGATAGTTTCAAGGTCATCATTAATCTTTTGGCAAGCAACTTCTATTTGGTCCTCAGAAAAGGTTAGATAATATTCTGAATCGTCTGCATAGTAATGAGATGCACAATATTTCACTGACTTGGGAAATTGCGAGGTATACAAGGTAAATAACAAAGGAGAAAGTATCGAGCCTTGAGGAACTCCTGATGGTACTATTGAGTATCTGGAAAGTTTATTTTGACCCAAACTGACCGCCTGAGTCCTCCCGCCCAAATAACTCCCGACAAAATCAATCGCGTCCTTTGAAAATCCAATAAAATCAAACAACGCTAGTAGCAAGGTACGACTGATTCTATCAAAGACCTTTGAGTAATCCAGCATTATCAGTATGGTCAGTTTGTTATTATCAATACCCCTTAATATGTCTTCTGTTACATTTGCTAGAGCGCTCGCGCAACTGTAGTTTCTGCGAAAACCCGATTGCTGATCTGGCAGTAACTTTATTTTTTCAACAAAAATACGGATTTGTTGTTCCATGATTTTTTCCAATGCTTTCGAGATTGTACAAAGGATGCTGACTGGTCTGAGATCTTCAGTTTTTTCAGGATTTGATGTTTTTGGAGGAGGTATAACATTTGATTGTTTCCAGGGATCCGGGAAGACATTAAATAAAAGACAGAAGTTGAAAATGTGTTCGATTACTAATATACTAATATATTCGATACTAATGGAGTCTACTTCTACTGCTTTTGATTTAATGGATAGTAAAACGCGGTAAATATCATCCTTGGAAACTACCTTAAATTTAAACTTTTCAATATCGGGATTTAGACTGTTATTTTGAAAAAAATTAACTAACTCTTGATCCGGAGGTGCACTTGAGTTTGACACCTGTAAAAAGTAATCGTTGATTTGGTTTCGGTCGCTGAGATGTTCTGGTAGGGTAGAGTTCTGTTGGAAATTATAAACATCCATTTTCTTTAGGTCTTTCCAAAGAGTTTTCTTATTAGACGTGCGAATTTTAAGCTCTAAATATGTTTTTTTTTCACGTTTTATTGCATAATTTGTTTTGTTTTTCAAATTTTTGTAAAAAGTAAATGTGTTAGGATTTTTTGTTTTTTTGTATCTTATTAGGGCTTTGTCCCTCTCATGCGCCAAAATTTTGACTGCTTCTGTCATCCATGGAGACTCCGGTTTAGTGATTCTGATCGTTCTTTTTGGCGCATGGATATCAAACAAACCCAAGATAAGAGAGTCAAAAATTTGCACCTTTTTGTTTATATCTGTTTCTAAAAAAATAGACGAGAAGTCCAGTAGTTGCAAGTCTCTTTGAAAAGTGTCATTATGAAGATTTTTGTAGTCTCTAAAGGTATAAAAAAAGGGTTCAATTTTCGTTTTTATTTTTCCAATCGAACAAGCAACTATACAATGATCAGCAATTGATGACTGAATGACTTCTGAAGAGTTAATTTTCAGCTCTTTGGAACAGGCGATAAGGTCTATTAGAGTCGAAGTTGTACTACTATATCTATTTGGCTCGTTTATAACTTGTATAAGATCCATGCTATCTATATATATCTAATAGACGAAATGCGCTTTGTGGCTATTTAGATCGCCCCCACACACAATAAAAGAGGACCTAGGAGTTACAGTGTTTAATATTTCCTCAAAATTGTCTAGAACGCTCGCTACATCATAGTTGGGTGGGCGATACCAAGTACCGACCGCGATGTATTTGCCTTCATATTTTACGAGCAGCCACAATTGCTCTGTGTACTGCATTTCAGGTACTATTAGCCGAGTAGCATTAACGCTTGTTTTAACGTACATTGCAACTCCCCCGCCTCGCGTGCCATCGGTTCTGTCTCGTCTAAATATTTTAGAGCCCGGTAAATTGATGATATTCGGGTCGATTTCTGGTCTGAGCCATGTCTCAGAAATAGTTATGACATCATACTTGTTGTATAATTCGCTTTTAAATGTTGCAAAATGTGGAACAAGTGATCCTACATTTATATGGCATATTTTTAAAGACATATTATGTGCGTTTCAAAAGAAAAAATATAATAAAGCAATGTAAAAAAGCTATCTAGCTTGGAAAAAAAAAACTAAACTATTATAAGAATAATAGCAGAAAGGTACCTAAGAAGTTGAAAAAAAATCTATATAAAAATTCTAAATATAAAGAAAATAAGGTTTACCACTAAATTAAGCAAATATTTTTGTTAGTTTCTATTTTTATATTTAGTTAAAAAAAATTGCCTGCATTGCTGCTGGAAACTAAACTATTATAAGAATAAAAGCAGAAAGGTACCTAAGAAGTTGAAAAAAAATCTATATAAAAAATCTAAATATAAAGAAAATAAGGTTTCCCACTAAATTAAGCAAATTTTTTTGTTAGTTTCTATTTTTATATTTAGTTAAAAAAAAATTGCCTGCATAAAAATATAGAGTAAAAAAAAATAGTAGGTATTTAAAGACGCAGTTTTTAACAAGAGTTCAAAGAGAAAAAATAATCAACAGATGAGCTTATTTACTAGAGTTTTTTTACAACTTTTCTTTGTTTTATGATCTTATCCAAAGTTAAAGCGATAGAATCATTCAGCTGGGTTTGCGTTTATTCTTCCGTGATTTTCCTTAGCTTGCGTTTTTTTGTTTCTTGTTTTGGACTATCAGGAGAGGTTGTATGCGTAGGTTTAAGATCCTCCTTCCGTTCTGAGGTATGCCCTTCTGTAACTGAGTCCTCTTCTTTTTCTCCCAACTCCAATAATTCTTCTGTCGAGTAGACTTTCTCTTCAATTTCCAACTTGAAACCTTTAATCTTGGCTCTCAGTCCCTTCACCCTTGCTTCCTTCATATACTTTACTAAAATTTTATTATCTTTTCTGTCATTAGCGCAAAGATCATTACAGATGGATATACCAGGACTCTTTAGTTTTCCGGTATTCTTAAAGATTTGCGACTTCTTAAGAAAGCTAATAAACTCCACTATTATTGTTTGTCCCAACCTTTCTTATATTATTAATATCACTTTCCTGGAGCTCAATTTCTAACAGGTCTTTTAGTTTCAGGATAGTTTCTTTCAAGACGTTGTCAGTCGACGGCGCAAAACCAAATATCACAATGTTATTTTTCCTTATCCTTCTTTCAAGATCTAAAGTTCTTCCGGAAATTTCAGATATAGCTTTCCTGTTCTCATCTATCTGCACGTTCACACTCTGTAAAGCTGTATCAATTTTAGCTGACAGAGTTTTAGTTTGCTCTTTGTTAGCTTCCAATAACTTCTCATACAGCTCGTACAGATTTTTCGGCATCCTGGTACGTGTGCGTATATTACTGGCCTACAGTGCTACCAGCTGTGCAAAGTTCTGCGATTTGGCGTGGGCGTGTCGGGCAGGCGACAATGATCCTTATTAGCTTATTAAGAACTGTAAGCTACTGGTACTAATCTACTGAATGTGTAACTACTAATTACATTAGCGACGTACCTGCATCACCATTGATAGTGCAACTCTTAGGCTTCGTTTTAAGACCACAATCACAATTTTCCGTAACTTTGATATACTTCTTACTTTAAACTAAATAAACGTTGATGTTTTGTTTAATTTCAGAGAATCCTTTGAATTGATCGAAAGTAATTCTCTTGGTCAAGACCAATAGAATAACTGTCTACTAATATCGGGCAAATGTGAAAAAAACCGATTTAACTCGAAGATTTGGACCAATGAGAAGCATAGTAGCGAGAGAATTTGACTCCCTGGAAGCAGAATTTCTATCATTTGAAGAATAGGGGCCCTGGGCGCGAGCATACTGACCTTGCCCAGGGCCAACCCTGATTTTTACATTATTCTCCTTGTTTTTCAAAGTTATTATTGTTATACATTTTGCGATCCTTGGGCCTTTGTAGTATTTCTATACTATGTAGTTGGTACTATCTTGCGATGCCTAATGCTGCTTTTTAACACGATTTTCCACCTTTAAACAATAACTGTTTTTTACGAGATAACATAAATTCGAAATAAAAAAAAATATATTAATGTCATTTTAGACAAGTAAACTGTCAAATAACCCATTAGTGTGTTATAATCCATAACTCGTGAATTCTGCTTGTAATAGTAATAAATAAATAGAATACTACTTTAAATAAAATATAACTCACTAGTGTTCATGTATGTGTGTGTAATGTATCATGCCCGTGGCAACCAAACAAACAACCTCCTTTGACCAAAATGTAAAAGTCACTGTCAAGTCATTCTGACATTTAGAGCGTACTGAGACGCAAGTAGCTTTGATTTGATCACAAAGCTTATTAATTATTGTCTCATAAAAAACGATTTCTTCCACTTTTTGAATAAAACATGACTTATTTTCAATATAACACACTAGTACCATAAACAACTATTATCCTAGAGTGTTATTTCTTTAAAGCCTAAAAAAATATTTAAAAAACTGACAAAAAGCCGACGTTAATTTATGCCCATATGCCAACTATTATGATATCAACGGAAGCTGCGCCTGTGTAACTCCCGCTGGGCGATATTTACTAAGGACTATCCCAAGCGGTTTGCGGACAACTGGTCGTAAATTTAAAGTCACAAACAGTTGCGACGTCCCCACTACCATCGCAGACACTTTCATCGCAGAGCCAAAACAAAAAGGACATTGCGACGTGGCCACTAGCGTCGCAAACCATTTCGTCGCAGATCCACATCGTCGCAAACAATTGGGTCGACAACTGGTCGTAAATTTAAAGTCGTAAGTACTTGCGACGTCCCCACTACCGTCGCAAATCATTTCAGCGCAGATCCTCTCCATCGCATAGGACATTGCGACGTGCCCACTAGCGTCGTAGCTAATTTCGTCGCAAATCCACAACGTCGCGAATACATACGTCGCATTGGACATTGCGACGTGCTCATTAGCATTGTGTATATAAGTTGAAAACGTGGTAATAAGATAAAACAGGTTGGTTAGATTAATTAGGTTAGGTTGGTTAGATTAGGTGGCTTAGGTTAGATTGGTTAGATTAGGTTGGTTAGGTTTGGTTGGTTAAGTTAGTGTGGTTAGGTTATGTTAGATTGGTTATATTAGGTGTTAGAGTTACAGTTTTTTAGGTTTGGTTAGGTTAGGTTGGTTAGATTAGTTAGATTAGTTTGGTTAGGTTATGTTAGGTTTTTTTTTATTTCCCCACCCAGCATCCCAAATTATCAACTGGTCCCGTAAGCTTCTGATAATTTAATACGCTATTTTGTTGTATGCGACGGAATATATTTGCGACGTTGTAGATTTGCGACGAAATTGTCTGCGACGCTAGTGTGCACGCAATCTAATTGTTTGCGACGAAATGATTTGCGACGGTAGTGGGGACATCGCAATGTTTTACCACTACTATACCTCGAGGTATTCACCGTTTTTGGCAATTCATTGGGACGGTTATACAACTACGTCGCGACGGTAATTATTATTCTTGATATAGAAGTTTTGTCGTCACGGGTAGTAAACAGGCACGTTATCCCGACGTCCTGTTTACAGCATAAAGTTGTATTTATATAGGTTTTCTTTTTCTCACCGTTATTGATTGAAAATATGTTGATCTTTTTCTAAACTATATCAGGACACACACCATAAAATATGTTTGAAATCACTTATATGATTATGGTAAGCAAGTTTTACTCAGGTTGAAACAAAAACCCCCATAATCAGATTAGAAACGATATGCGTCCCATCTTAAACACCGCCCTCTATGTATACTAAATTGCATGCAATTTAGCATACTTTAAGAAAGAAGAATTTAAGATTCCCCTCACAGTAAGGCATATTTTTCTTGAAATCTGCGACATTAGAATGGTTCACTTAACCCTTATAAAAATCTCTTTAGTCTCGGCTCTATGGCAGTACGTCGACGACTATGCATGCTATCGCCTATCGTAAAATTAACGTTACCTCAGACCGGTGGAAACTATAAACCTTTAAAATGGGAATAAAATGTTAAAATGCTAGTCGTTTGCATTATACATAAGTTTAGTCATCGTTGAAAAGTCTTTAGATTAGATTAGATTTGAACAGGATATCTATATACCTAAAGTTAACTTTTCAGATCGCTGTTAAAAAAACGTGCTAGAAAGCACGGATAGTTCACCATACAATCAATTATTTTATGTTGAAAGGAAATGAAAATATCTCGAAAACTGTAGCTTTGAACCTTATAACCGATTTTTGGGTAATATTTACGAAAACCACAATCTTAAAACCGCATCAATAGCTGCCTTACTTCTAAAGTTATGTATTTTTTTATATATTTTAACGTTTTTTCAGATATCTCGGAAACTAAAGCTCCCACGAATTTGGATTTGTATGGAGACAACTTTTGTATGGAGGTTATTTGGGATCGGCAAAAAAAGATTTTTTTTTATTTTCACTAAAAATGAGTTCTTTGGGTCAGAAAAGACCTAAATACAAAATTTTGGGATGGTATATGTATGTATGTCTGTAACGCGATTACTTAAAAACCACCTAGCCGATTTTTATCGGCACAAAAATTCTTTGTCGCCAGACGCAGAGCTAATCAGTTTTTAATGGAGTTGGGGAGTGGGCAAGAGAGTAGGAGGGGGATTAAACTTTAAAAAAAATTGTAACTCACGAACCGTAGCAGATAGCGACACGCGATTTTCACATTTAGATAGATAATTGCATTTTTAGCCAAAAAACAATTTTTTTTTAAAGGTTTTATTGATATACGTGCCTGATGGCTCCATTTATCTTTTTCTTTGTGGAGGGGTTTACTGTATGTTTTTATTTTAATCTGTAAATATATCTGCCCAAGTTCAAACGCTTAATAATGAAAGGGCCCCAATTTAAAGTTGTTGACATTTTTCCTACATAAAAACCCTAAATTTGGGTAAATATTCGTAAACTTTCATGGTGCTTTCGTCTACTTTTCAAATAATTCTGCCTTGCCCCTTTTCGGTAAGTGCATTATTGCAAGCCACTAAATTACTTCCCGAAAAGTTTCGAAAAATTTCAGGTTTAATTGGGAATAAATTTTGCCGAAATGGAACTTTTTGGCACAGTTAACAATAAAAGTTTCCAAAATAAAAGCGAAACAGCTTTTAACTTTTTCGGTTTGTTTATTATTATTTTTCTGTTTGCTTATATGCATATTTATAAACTAAACAAAAGCCGATATAATTTTTAAACTTAGTAGAGTAAAAAAAAAACGTAGGCTGGTTGACATTTTGCAGCTGAGATACGCACAAAGATTAAAATGTTACCAGAACGCAGATGTAGATAACGTTTGGCAAGGTTGAAGCCCTATAAAAATCCCGAATCGCTGTCCTTGAATTTTGTCGAAAATCTAACGGCCGAATTTAATCTGCCCGAAAATAAAACGCCCGAAACTAAAAACACCCGAATCTGAAAATATACGAAAATAACAAAGCCGAAAATAATTTGGCCGAAACACTCTAATTAGTTTTTGGTAAGCATACATAAATTAAAAACCTTTGTGGTTATCTTGATTTGACCAGGCGTCAAGAATAAAGTTATTTTGGTTTATTTTTCATACTATTTCAATATTCTGCATCTCCTTATAAAAAAAATAATTTTAATCTTTTTTTTTTGCCAAATTCGGCAAAAACACTAATACTTTGATGTGGATTGATAGAAGTAAATATAAACAAAAAAAACTTCGAAAATCGTTGTTATATTTTTAAAAAATAAAATAAAAAGAATGCTTTAAATTCTATTACTGTTTGATTAAGGTTTCACGGAGAAAAAAGTATTTTAAAAACAGATATAAATATATTAAAAATTAATAAATTATTTATTAATATATGTTACAAAAATTCAAGATTTTAAAAAGTATTACAAAAATATATGATAATAAGATATTAACTGCAAAAATTCAGCATATTACATATAAAAGTCCATCGTATTTTAAAGTTGAAAATGTATTTTATTAAAAATTATTAAAAAAATCATTTTATTTAATTTAAAAAAAATATATATATTACCATTAAATATCTCTTATTTTAAGATTAAAAATATATTTTACTAAGATTTAATAAATTGATTTATTAAATTTTATATTTTCTGTTTTACATGGAATTAATATATTATTTATTAATATTTTACAAAAATTCAATATTTTAAAGAGTAATATACAATTACACTAAAGTTAGATATTATATAGATATAACTTTAAATTGTTACGAAGTTTTCTATATTTCTTTATTCTGTCCAATCTTTCTCCAACATTTCTTGATTTAGTTTTTGCCTGCTTTTAAGTTTTTCTTTCTTTGAGTTTGCGCTTTTCCCTGTATTTTTTTTCTTTTTGCCAAACATTCTTATTTTTCTTTCCTGGAAAAGAATATCAAATTTAAACATATTCTTACATATAAAATTCGGCGATTAATTCATAAAAACCTAATTATTTTAAATTTTCATAAAAAAATTAACTAAATTAAATGAGTTAAACATTAAAACACCGTTCCTATATACATACAAGATTACAAACTAACGTTAATATTTTGTTTAAATACACATTAAAAAAAATAGACGAAACCAAGTCATGGTTGGATTTTGGCCTAACAAAATACTTTGAGAGAACAATATAATTCCTCTATATAGAATTCTCTTAATTGTTTCTAAAAATTAGTGTTACCTATGTAAAATGTCTTTAAGTTTTTTATTTAAAAGAAATAGTTTGTGTAGGCATTTTATTTCCATATAATTTGGGTCATTTTGTACTTGCATTATGAAAAAAAAATATTACCTAACTTACGCAATACAAAAACGCTAAACCAGACTTTTTAACCCCTAAAGTTTCCCACTGTCGATGTCGTCGAACGGTACGACTGTGGTAAATTTTAAAACCGTGTAAAAAATTTTTCATAAAAGACAAAAATAAGTAAATCTGTTGAAATTCCGCAAAAAGTTCTGGCATTTGCCAATCTTCTAAGAGTTTTTCCAAATCATTCATAACTTCTTAAACTGTTAGTTTTTTTTCTACGCACTTATTAACTTCTGTAGACCGCGTATAATGAAAATTTTTTTCAGGTTTCGGCCTTTGTCGAATATCGAATGATACTTTTTTAAAATTTCAAATTTTACTAGCTTGATTTTTAAAATTTTTTTTTTCACTTGTAATATTTTATATTTTACGAAAAAATTGTAATAAAATTATTTTAGGTTTAAATAGGTTCACGTTTTATTTTTAAAAATATATTTTATTAAAAAGACTTTAATATATTGTTTTTTGAAACTTAATAAAATAAAAATATTTTGTAAAATATGTATCTTTATTTTTAAAACACTTAACATTTAAGTGCAAAATTGTAATAAATCTAATTTATATATTTGAACCTTTTTGAACTTAATAAAATTATATTTAATATAAATATATTTTCTTTAAAACACAATTTATTAAAAAATACAATGCATTTTTTTCCACGAAGATACAGAATATATTGCTTTATGGGTAAACGTAAAAATAGTTAGGAAATTAAACCGAAATAACTTATCACAAAACGGTAATCAAAAAGATTGTTATTTTTGTATGCTGACGAAAAACACGTAATTTAGCCGACCGAACAAGTCCCGACTGAACAAACTCCGACCGCTCGAATGGCGAAGGCGCAAGTTTCATGTCTTATGCTGCGTTGTCAAGTAAACAAATAAATAATTAGACCCCACCCGGCAACACTGCACCCCTGGGCCCGCGATAGAGCTTGTCACAAGCGCATTATCAAGCAAGTCGGGATTTGTTCGGTTGGCTGATTTTACGGTTTCGGCATTTGTCAATCAATACTTTTTCAATTAATAAAATATATACCTATCTTTAACTAACGCAATATTTATGGCTCTTTATTTTTACCATAACTACCCTTATAGATCTAATATATTTACCTCAGTTAAAACGATAAATAAGCTAAATAGAATGCATATACAAAAAATTCCAAACCCCCTAACGGTCTCGCATACAATGCTAAAAAGTCATTTTTCTTTCTAGAAAATTGCCCATTACCTTGGGAATAAATAGAATAAAGAAATTCAACAAGAAAATATGACAAAAATGTAAATCAGTCCTTTAATGTGTACAAATTATTTAGATCTCAACGACTGATTATAGTTGTCGTTAAAACACATACAGCCTTTTGTGTGAAAAAGTGGCTAGATTCAAGGAAATTGACACTCACAGATTTTTGGTACCCTACAGGCATAAATAAAAAACAAAATATTTTCAAACAGAAGGCACGCTCGTTGGTCGGTACTTGACAGGAGTCCTCCCCTCTTTGTCGAATTTTTTGGCACCGAATTGTCTGTCATTATGATACATCTAGCTGATGAGTCCCTGATTAGGACGAAACGGCATCGTTCTAGGTTCTAATTTTGCACTAGTACAAAAAACTCCTGTTTCTTCGTTAGATTTAAAGTGCACGCAAGCACTACCCATTTTATTAAATATGCAGTACGGCACCTCGGTTGTTTTGCTTTTGCATGTAGATGAAACTTGCATACAGATACGTTTATATATATAGGTATATACAATATATCTCTCTCAGAATCGATGCTACGCCATGCACTGCTGATGGGCAAAGTTATACAGACCGTTTCAAGCTACTGCGAACATAGGGCGGAAGAAGTCTAATTTGCCAGTGTACGTACATGCAGAGACACCGCACGCCTATCAGTGAAGCAACCAATACTCAGGCTTGCGATAACCACTTGCATGACTTTCCTTTGGTATTTAGTACGCCTCTAACCACGGTGCTGTGTGGATAAATACGCAAATTTTTATAACGTAATTTTCTTATTTTTTGTCACTGATAAATAAGAGCGTTTTATTGTCAACTGCTCAGATTTATCAGTGACGACGTGTTACAATGAAAATAATAAGGGGAAACAAAATAAAAGCAAGTTCTCAAAATAAAATAATACATTCTAAAAACCAAAAAGATTCTCCCAGTCAAAAAAAAATTAAAGCAAATGTTCGAAAAGTCCTCCTTGCTCGGCTAGACAATATCCGAGCCTACTATAAAAACCCCTTCTAACGTTTCCAAGCATGTTAGGGGTGATAATTTGAAAAGCTTCTTCAAAAACAGATAGAAGTCATTAGGAGCAAGATCGGGAGATCGAGCTGGCCATAAAATAGTTCCCCGTGTACTTATAACCCGATTAGGAAATACATTATCAAGATATTCCCTAACAAGGCCAACATTGTGAGCGGAACAACCATCTTGTTGAAACCATGTTTCACCAAATCTTACACCTAACAACTGCCTAGCAGTTGGAATAATGTGCTGCTGCAGTAGATCCAAGTATCTAGGACCATTCAAATTGCAATTGCCGTTAATAAAAAATGGCCCAATTACGTGTTCCCCTATAATACCCCCCCCCAAACATTTAGTTTTTGGGGATACTGTGTTCTTACGTCAAAATACAAATGCAAATTTTCCCTCGACCAATATCGAACGTGTGTTGGGTTATGACGATTTGACCATTTGACCATCTGCACTTTTTCGGCGACTTTGTAGACATGCATTTTTGGTTTTAAGAATGTATTATTTCAATTAAGAACTTACCCATCTGTTTCTCGAGCAAGGCAGAAATAAAACAAAATAATAAAAACAAAATGAATTTCCAAAATATAACACTGCAGCGTGCTTCGATACACCTCGGTCGTACGGCACGGAGAGTAAATTGGACTTGATTCCCCCTATGTTCGCAGTAGCTTGAAGCGGTCTGTATATGGAATCCCATCTATTGTGAAAATGGCGCCATGAGTATATAACTTCAATAAGAGAATACCGTTCTGAAAATCGTCACATAATTTATCTCGACGAGCAGTGGTTCGATACACATGAAACACCATCCAATCTCAAAAGCATCATCTAATAAAGGGACACCATTTTACATGTGGAATCAGAAAACGGTTCGGTTCCAAACGCCTTATGGCTCTTTGCAAACAATATTAAAGACTCCTGCGTGGACTATCACGAAGACAAAACGGCAGAACTTTTTGAAGAATTGTTTAAAAACTGCCTTCTACCAAATATGGCTCCAAACAGCGTGATAGTAATGGAAAATACAAGCTACCATAGTCATCAATTACATAAGGCTCAAAATTCAAACAATATCAAATTATTATTGTATTTTTAACCCATTAGAACACATATGGCATCAATGAAAATCGAAGGTTAGGTCAGAAAATATTTCTCCGTCTTTAATATAACTGGTAGTGGTGTAGAATTGTAGAGAAAATGTGTCAGTGAAAGTTCCGTGGACAGTTGGAAAAAATTCGTAAGCCATGTGATAACTGTAGAAAATTCCTACATTACTTTGGACCATACCACAATTAAACCGATTTTAATAAATATTGATGATGATAGTGACAGAGAACCGAACTAACTAGGTAGTTTTTAAGATTTTCTATTTTTCACGTCATTTTCTCTAATTACGTTAATTTAAACATCCTACTTTTATTGTTTTTTTTTGCTTAGAAAATTAATAATTTTTGAATTACTTTCTTAATTACATACAATAAGTTTTAAAAAATTAAGTCCGGCCCTTTCGAATTCTCTTTTGTTTGCTCATTTATTACCCATCACACTGGGGTCATATCAGGTAAAATTATTGTGTTCAATAAGTCGAAACCAAATATCTTGAAAAGGACTTTACTATTCTTGGTTGTCAAATGTTCACTTAGAGGGCACCGTGTTTTAAGTTTAAAATAGGCATTGGCCAGTGGCGTACGTAGGGGTGTAGGAGCTCACGTCTCGTCTCCCCAGAGTCATTGAATTTCGACCCCCACAAAATCAAGAATAAAATGCTCATCTGAGACTACGCTGTTACTCAAGCCCTCCTCAGGAACAGGAAAGAAGGCTTGCGACCTCAACCCCACTTTCAGAACCAAGCATACTTTTTGTTTTTAGCGGGGCAGTTTTGACCTCTTTGTTTTTGTTTTTCTTAATTAACGACTACTCAGGGATCGACTACTAGCCCACTTTAATTGCATTTTGCAACTATTGCTCCAAAAATCTAACAACACCTTTATCTTTTTTAAAATTAGACAATCACTTTTCTAAAATATTTCGTCGGTGCTCTTTTTCCTAGTTTTTAAAACTACGTTACGTAGCAAACTTAAGGACAACCTATATTTCTAAAACTATGTCATTCCAAACCAAGGCTTCGCAGCCACTTGTACATACGTGTATAAAGGGTACAAAGAAGACATTATTTTTTTAATGCGTAATAAAGATTGTATATACACACCTTTTGCTTCGGTTGTACGAAGTACGTAGCACGCGAGCCTTTTTTAATCCCTAGTTAATATTATATGTAGTTATGCTGGCGTGACACAGGTTGGTGTTTTCTTTTTAAATAAAGATTTTGGAGATCAATAGCTTTAACATTACATTAATGAATTTACTCTAGTTAAGATTCGCTTTAGGTTTATTCGTTCCTACAGACTTATAAAAAAATAATAGACCTAAGACATATTGCAATTTAACACGCTTTCCAAAACGAATGGTAGAACACCATGCAATTGATCATTTTCCGAGTTTGACAGGCTGGGTAGCAAAAAAATCTGCTACCAAACTAAAACAAAATGACCAACAAAAAAATAAAAAAATTGACAGGTAAATTTTGGTGGGAACCCTGATTTACGACACACCAAACTTTTTTGTTTTTAATTTGCGAATATAAACAAAGGGGTACTTGAGTGAATTTAAGTTAAAATTTACATTAAATCCCCGCAGGGTTACTGCTGCAAAGTGAGGGCCATGAAAAGCTGGTCTAAAGAGCAGCTCCTGCTCCAAAACATTTTCAAAAACGAGTTGTAAATATTTGGCTTCTATAAACACCTAGTTAGAAATGGATAGCATACAGTTTTTTTACTGCTCTGATGAGGAATCCAGTCAGTTACAGATATGCCTCATGCAGCAGTTCACTGTGTGTAAATGCTCTTAAGCAGTAAATTTACTAAAAAACAAAAGATCAAAAGATCTTGTGTGGCAATAACGAAAATTCAAACTTGCATGAGCATCCCACAAGGAACACACAAAAGATTAAAGCGAAAAAAACGATGTTTCGACCTGGGTAACCAGCGTGGGTTCATCAGTAGTTTCACTGGTCACCCTCCACTATACTTCATTAAACACCATCATACACTTTGATTTCCAACTTTGAACCACTCACAAATAGGCATCGGTAGGTACTTATCCAAGTTACCTGATACGAATTCGTCCTGGCGTGTTAATATTTTCAGTAGGATTATGCACCTAAGGCAATTAAAACAAAAAAAAAACCTCCAAATCAGTTACTTCAACCGAAATGAAACTAAAAAAGAAAAGATCAAAAGATCTTGGGTGGCAATAACGAAAATTCAAACTTGGATGAGTATCCCTCAAGGAACACCCAAAAGATCAAAATGATGTTTCGCCCTCGGTAACCAGCGTGGGCTCATCAGTAGTTTCTTTGAACTTTGAACTTTGAACTTTGAACCACTCACAAATAGGCATCAAAGAGGGTTCAAAGTTGGAAATCAAATGATGTGTAGTGGAGGGTGACCAGTGAAACTACTGATGAGCCCACGCTGGTTACCCAGGGCGAAATCTTTTGTGTGTTCCTTGTGGGATGCTCATCCAAGTTTGAATTTTCGTTATTGCCACCCAAGATCTTTTGATTTTTAGTTTCTTTTCGGTTGAAGTAACTGATTTGGAGGTTTTTTAACTTCTTTTGTTGCAGTAAAGTTACGTTGAACTATGAAGAACAACATTGTTTACATATAATTTATTTTTACTTGCTTACTTCTTACTTTACGGAACTCTGACTGCACCTTTAAACTTTTAACTAACATGAGCATACCAACATTGGAAAGAGCATTTCAACACATTGAATTGCTGCATATCTCGAGGCATATCTGTAACTGGCTGGATTCCTTATCAGAGCAGTAAAAAGTCTGTATGCTAGCCATTTCTAAGTAAGTGTTTATAGAAGCCAAATCTTTACAACTCGTTTTTGAACATGTTTTGGAACATGAGCCGATCTTTAAACCAGCTTTTTATGGTCCTACCTCTGCAGCAGTAATCCCGCGGGGATTTTATTACATTATACCTTTAATTTTTATGTACATTTTAACTTAAATTTACTGAAGTGCTCGTTTGTTTATTTTCGCAAACTAAAAACAAAAAAGTTTGGTTATATCGAAGACCAGGGTTCCCACCAAAATTTACCTGTCAATTTTGGTGGCAAACCTTTCTGCTACCCAGCAGTCAAATTTGGAAAATGGTCTTGCTGTTCTGCAAATTCTTGTTTGACTAGAGCTTAGCAACGTCATCATTTTTTGATTTAGTGTGTATTTTTTCAGTGTCGTCGTTCTTATGTGTATTTATAATAAAACCAACTTGATGATCATATTTACTAGCAAAAACACGTTATTGACATTTAACGCCATATTATCACACTCAGGCTCTTTGAATGTATCTATCTCTCTTTCTTTTTTTGATAAGCGGACTGACCTCATTTTTCCTCTGAATACGTATTTCTTTGTTGTCAACAGTTCGCATGTCACATAATTTGTTGTTGTCAATTTAAAGTAACATTGAAACAATTAACGACATGACTTTTTTTTACATATTTATCCGCTCATCAAAAAATGGGACTATAGTTTTAAATTGTTTTTTATGAAAAAAATCTTATCTTTACCGTTGAGGCAAGAGTGGGGGTAACTGAATTTTGATTATGTAAAGGTCGGTTGCTTTCCGATAGCAAACAGTTCTACAAATTTACTCCGTATTTACCCTCGACCTTCCGTAAACACTAGCATGAACATTTACTGATTAGACCGACGGATTATGGTCACTACAGCCCTTTTGTTTAAGGAGAACCAGCACACATCCATGCTCCTTTATAAAATTAGTTTATATAGGGTGCGCCAAGAAAAAAGCGCACTTTTTAAAATTATTATAGTTAAAGCGAGAAACTGTCCAATTTTAATAATTTTCAGCTTTTTATGGTCAAGCCATGGTGGTAATTTAAGGCTTAAAATATTTTAGCATAATTTAAGGGGCAACGTTTTTGATGAAGCAACTTTTTACTATGTTTTTCACATTTGTATGCCATAATATTGCTCACATTTTAAAGCTTTCTTTCCAAACTCACGGTGGGATTTACTAAAAAGGTTTAATCTATTTTAGAACGGTTCTAGGTTTAAGTGAAATTTTTCGTTTTAAGCATTTTAAACCAAATCTCCTTGAGTTTTGGACATAGTTTGATTTATAAAAAGAATTTTAATAAATTTGTTTATTGAATAATCCTCCTAACACAATCTTTTGTTGGATTTAAGAAGAAAGTTTCAATTTAGAAGAAAAGCAAATTAAAAAATTTAAACCCACGCGGGGTTTAAATGGTAAACACTCTGTAGAACAAATTAAAATTGGGGTTATATGTCACTCTAATTAAAACTTACCCTTCATAATTAATTTTTCCAATTAATACTTGATGTCACCGTAGATAGAAAATACCCAAGATATGTAACTGATAAGTGGAAGTGGAATAGTCCGTTGCACTTCCACTCGTTATAAACCCTGATCAGGCAACTGGTGCCCCCCATTTATCTTACGGAAAGTATGGAAACCAAAAATTTTGTTTTGCCGAGTAACTGTTAGAGGGCGCTAGCGGAGACCGCAATTAATAGGTAATGCTGGTAACGAGGATAGAGAGGACACGTGCTAATATCCGACGCAAGCCGACGGTATCCGAACAGCAAGTCAAGCCAGTGGCGTAAATGAATGAACTTGTTGCTAAGGGAATGGGAGCTGGTAGGGAGATCATAATATAAATTCATGAATATGCTGAATGAAGCAAGACAGCTTTTATTATTATTAAACGATTATATTTAACTTTACAGTCTGCCTGACTATCAAATTTTGCGATTCGTTTTTGACACACTTCCCGTAAACCGATTTTAATGAAATTTGGCACAGCAAAGTAGATATGATGACAATACAATATTATGAAAAAATAGGGGGGGGGTAGTGGGTTATTGGGGGGTGTAAAGGGGGTAAAGTGGTCTAAAGGGAGCAAATTCAGAACTTTGAAGTGAAAACAGTTACTTACGAACATGTGGTTTTCAGATTTATTATTGAATCTGGTGACAATACAATTTTATAAAACAAAATCGGGGGTAGGGGGGGGTTAAGGGGTGTAAAAAGGATAAGTTCAGAGCTTTGTAATGAAAACAAATACAATAATTTTATGAAAAAAAACGGTGGTAGAGGGTGGGTGAGGAGTGTAAAGGGGGTAAATTCAGAACTTCTTTTATACTGGGACTTTTATGCAGAGTTAATTGGGAGAGAACTTGTACAAAATTTACAGGAAAGAAACCTTGTAACAATAAGGCATTGCTAGAAATGGAAAGGTTGCGAAAAAATTATATAGGGTGTGCCAAAAAAAACTGCAATTTTTAAAATGATTATAACTTAGCAGGAAATTGTCAGATTTTAAACTACTAAATATAAATAAAACTTTTTAGAAATCTAAGGTTTCAAAATTTATAAGACGAATGTCAAACTTGACATTTCCTAAACATTCAAGATGGCGGACCTATTTAAAAAATAGGCATTTTTAACCTCCCTAGATATTTTTTTGTGTGCGACACTGTAATAAATCTGAAACATCGGTTACGAAGTCACATTCTTTTAAAGCGAAAGCGAAGAAGAATATATACATCATTTTAAAAATTCCGACAAGAAATAAGGAAGTTTGAAATTTTTAAATAGACCGGAGTACCTGCAAAATCATGCTTATTAAGAAAAAATCTACTTGTTTAAATAGCAATAACTTTTTCAAAAATTGATCGATTTTAATAAGTTTAAACTTTTTAAAAGGCACAAGCTTCAAAATTTATAGAACTAATGAAAAAACTGACATTTAGTAAGAATCCAAGATGGCGGGCCCATTTAAAAAGTAGCCAAATTTCACCCCCCTAGAAAAAACTTTCTGAGATACTTTATTGAATCTTATTTCTTGTCCGAATTGTCAAAATGTTTCATCAATGTGCATCGAAAGAATGTGGCTTTGTAACCGATGTTTCAGATTTATTACAGTGTCCCACCCAAAAAAATATCTACGGGGGCTTAAAAATACCTATTTTTCAAATTAGTTCGCCATCTGGGATTTTTAGGAAATGTCAAGTTTGAAATTGGTGCTATAAATTTTGAAGCTTTGGCTTTCTAAAAAGCTTAATATTATTAAAATCAGACCGGTTTTTTTTTGGCACATCCTATACATTTTGCATTTTGTTTCTTTTTGATTAGAAATATGTGAAAAATAAAACAAATATATTTTTTAACTTGAACGATTTTATTAAAAAATTGCATTAAAAAGTAAAAAATAGTTTGGCAAATCTCTGTTTACTACAGCCGTAAATGGCACATTATATATTTTTAAGTCGACATAAAATCATGGTGCATATACACTATTTTATAGGTATCTTTAATAATGTTTAACCATTATATAATACTTCTTTATGTAATGGTTTAACATAATATTTTGTTAAACTTCAAAATGATATCTGTTACCATTCAGAATAATTTCCACACATAAAATAGCCATGCCGGTTCGCGTAATGTTTTCGACCTTCTCTTACAAAATTTAAAATTTTACTAGCTGCATGATTACTAAGTTGGCAGTACAAAAATCCCAAAAAATTACCATTATTTTGTTATTGAATATTTTATATTATATATTTAGTGGCCACATTACAAAATAGGAACGTCTACCATGATGAACCTTAAAATAATTTAGTTAAATAACTGTTCAATTATTTTTAGATGTGCTAAAATACACTTATAGTAGGACACGTTTTTTGGTAATTTTAAACACTATAAAGAACTTTGATTGAAAGAAATTAATACCACCTTATTACTTACACAATAAACAATTACAATTTTTGTCGTTTTCTGGATAAAAATGGCAAAATAAAAATTATATGCACTACACCACTCAAGACGACAGACAGATGACAAAACAGAAATTTTTAGTAAACAATTGCCTTAAATTATTTCCATCTTTTTAATAGCCTGCTGTCTCTTTTCAATAATCTTAAATATTTTTTATTTTAACAGAGAAAAATGGTTTTATTGCAGTACTTTTTTAAACGCTAAAAAAACAGTGAAAACTTGAGAAAACTGAGTGTTTTATTCTAAAAATCGAAAGTTTGGAAAGAAGGCTATACAATGGGAGCAAAATCATGGCATAAAAATTGCTTAAAAAAAACGTTACCCCTTTAATTATGCTAAAATATTTTAAGGCAAATTTATTTATATTTCTTTAATATATAAATTTTCTAGGAAATTTCCGAAGTGCCGGATGCTTTTTTTTTAAATAGTCCCTACCTCCTTAATTATTAATGCGAAAAAACGGTAACTATGTAGTATACGGTTTTCTGCCATTTTTGATTTTTTATGAAAAATTCTTTAATGGGACACCTACTAGGGTCCCTAGGACCGCCTACGCTGGTTGTTTTTTTTTTAATTTTTTTTTTGTTTTTTTTTATTTTTTTTTCACTAAAACAACCCAATCCAGTCCAACCCAACCTAATCCAACCCAACCCAAAACAATAAGAAAAATACATTACAACCCCCACCGGGCACCCTTTTTTCTCTTTAAAACAAAAAAAAATCGGGCGCAGGCGGATTTGGGTGTGTGCCCCCATAAAGAATTTTTCATAAAAAATCAAAAATTGCAAAAAAAATGAAAAGAAATGGTAC
The DNA here is from genome assembly GCA_963921995.1 of Oxystoma pomonae. Lineage (NCBI taxonomy): Eukaryota > Metazoa > Arthropoda > Insecta > Coleoptera > Brentidae > Oxystoma > Oxystoma pomonae. The sequence goes on along the minus strand of OY998164.1, from coordinate 21,044,609 downwards.
TGCATAATTATCGAAAAATCATTTACCAACAGTTTTTTGCTAGTATAGTCCAATTTTTTGATGAGCGGACTGACGTCATTTTTTTGGATCTCTATTTAATGCATTGTTTTAAACAGCGACAATAAATATGTAAAAAAAGTCATGTCGTTGATTGTGTCAACTGTTACTTCAAATTGACAATAACAAATTATTTGACAGGCGAACTATTGACAACAAAGAAATACGTTTTAAAGGCAAAAATGACGTCAGTCCGCTCATAAAAAAATTGGACTGTATAAAACATGCACCTCACAAGAATAAAACTGTTTTTGTTTAAAAAATCATACAATCAACAAGATAATATTCTTTCTTATTCTAACACTAAATCACACAAAAAAAAGTATTGATAAAAACAAGAAGAATGTTCTCTATGTCGTCATAAAAAGGTAACTTCAAATATATACGACTTCCAATCTTAATATTCTTAATAATGGCTGTGATATTTCTATTTTCTACCCTATCTAGCGCAGGAGGAAGTGAAACATTGGAGAGTTATTACAGATTGCAAAGGAAAATTGATTAAGTCTTCTATCCTTACAGATTTCGCTGCGGCGAAATGCACTGGGTTGATGACAGTCGAGTTGTCCAAAAGCGACTATGCGCGCTCTGGGGAGTTATCCACAAACTTTAAATTTTTGCTAACATTTTAGCCCGTAAGGTTACATATCTTCGGTATTTCCTCTATATACGATGTCACACAACGATTTAGATGGGTAATAATAAAATAAGGAGTTTATTTAAAAGGTGTTTTTATTTATGAAATGTATTAAAAAACTTAAATACAGGTTTTTTTACATTTCTGTCACTGTCGAAATTTCAGTTTAAAAATATTAGCGTTGCGTTCAATCACAAACAGCGAGTTCGGATCTTTTACCTCTGCTTGCACCTTGGCTTATACCAACCTCTACTGATAAAAGCTACAGCTTTAAAATGAGTGGACTTTGAGTAAGGAAAGTTTTTTTGACTGAGCTTTTAGATAACCTCAATGTTTTACTTTCAGTTTGTCAATAAATTAGTATAGTTGTTTTGAATTTTTTTGTTTGGTATATTTTTCGTGCATAATCAGTGACTTTCACTTATGTTTGATTTGCCTCGTGGTGCCCTCATAAATATATTTTTTGTGCTGAAAACTGGTTCAAAATATGGCGTTTTTCTGGACAAAATTAGAGGTGTTTTATTGGTTGGTACTTGGGATATTAAATAAGGTAAATTAATCCTTGTAAAAATGGTTACTTAGGGAAACTAAAAACGAACTTGTTACCAAATGCCACAAAATAATCCTTTCTAGGGGCTATAAATTTAAACTAAAAAAATTGTAAAAAAAATCAACTTTATAACCTCAAACACAAATAATGAAGCTATTATGTGCCAAATTTTTGGCGTATTCACCATTTGCTATTTTAAAACATGTCAAAACAATTAGTTTTAGGGCATTTTCTTCTAAAATATGGTGTATTCTGAGAAAAATGCAGTTTTTCAGTGGTATTTTGCAATAACTATACAAAATAATCAATAACTTTGTGTCTTTTCTGTATGGGTTTTGTGAAATTTGGTTTTAAAGTTTAGTACCTCCACAGTTGTAAATATTTAGACCTGGTTGGGGTACTATTTTAGATCTTAGTAAATCTCACTGACAATTTTTTTAAGTTTTCACTGTTTTTTTTAGCGTTCAAAAAAATTACTGCCAAAAAAAATTTTTTCTCTTTTGAAATGAAAAATATTTAAGGACATCGAGCTATAAAAAAGTATTTTAGAGAAAGATGGACATAATTTAAGGAAAATGTTTACTAAAAATTTCTGTTATGTCATCTGTCTGTTTTCTTCAGTGGTGTCGTGCATATGATTTTTATTTTGCAATTTTTATTCAAAAAACAGCAAAAATTGTATCTTTTCAAAGTGTGAAGTGTGCAAAACATAAGGTGGTATTTATTTCTCTCAATCAAAGTTCTTTACAGACTTTAATTTTACCAAAAACGTGTCCTACTAAAGTGTATTTTAGCACATCTAAAAATAATTTAACAGGTATTTAAGAAAATTATTTTAAGGTTCATCATGGGTTGACCATTAAAGTTTATAGATCCAATGTCAAATTTTACATTTCCTAATTTGTGACCTCTCTAGATATTTCTTTGTGCAGCACTATTGAATCTCATAGATCGATCGTTTACAAATCCACTTCTTTCCAAGTAGATCGATGCAATATTTAAAAAATTCAGTTACGAAATAAGGTACATATTACAAAGACCACAGTTTGTATGCAAAAATAAGCTTATTAAGAAGACTCTACTTGTTTGAATAGCTGTAACTTTTCCAAAATTTGAGCAATTTTGATAAACTAAGGAAAGTTATACGGCAAGAGCGAAGGAGATGTCTGTCTGTTGACACTAATGGCGCCCTCTATGTGAACAACCAACAATCAAGAAGAAAAGTAGCTACCGTAATGGTTTGTTTTGGGTAAAATATTCCGTAACGTCGGTATAAAAAAACAATATAAAAAAAAATGTATATGCACTCCCACCAGTGTATATAGAATTGCACTGGTGTATATAGAATTGCACTGGTGTATATAGACTCACAAAGGTGTCTATAGACTCCCACGGGTTAATATAGGCTCGCACGGGTTTATATAGACTCGCGCGGGTTTATATAGACTCTAACGAGTTTATCTAGGAACGCAAGGGTTTATATACGCGCGGATTTATATAGATTCGTACGGGTATATATGGATCGACACGAGTGTATGCACAACCACCCGTAAGCTCAAAGGTAGAACAGGTAGTTTTTATAACGTGACGCTTGGTACCTATCCTCTTTAACCGACAGGGAAACTTGTGACCTTTCTTAAATAATAAACGTGTGTAGGTATGTGGTTTGTTTTCGTATTTATTGCACGCGCGTCCAGGAAGTTGTTTTTTTCGGTCCTTCGTAATGCAATTTAACTTTTACAATGTGCGAGGTTTCTCTGTAATTAAATGGTCAAATTAAAACAGATTGGTTTTGGTTTAGTTGGGTTTGTCCCTTTTGCGTCTTTGTTTACGGGATGTAATGAAATTTAAATATTAATGAGGCCGGTTCTTTCTTAAAATATGATGTTACAAGTTAGCGTGTAAAGATATGAAATAGAATTCACAGGATACATAGTTGATTTTAATCCTTTTAACCCAATGCATTGAACTAGAACCACTCGGTAAAAATAAAAAAGAGGTCACAAGAAAAAAGGTGAGCGGAATAATTTTCAGGTCCTTTAACAATTCGTAATTGATTTGGATGCAACCAGAACCAAACGGACCCTGGGCAAAGCTCACAAAGTCATTGGATTGCTGACAGAAATCACCAAACATTAAGAAGATAAGAAGGTTAACAGTTTGTCGGAACTTTGATGTTGTGCTTACAAAAACGCACAGACGATTCCGAGAAATATGCGGTTTAGATTTCTCTACGACGCACAGTGGCCGATTTTTGTAAAGCGTGGACATTAAAAAAACTAAATATTTTGTTTTATGCATTTATTCTTATTTAGCTGATATACAGCGTGATCGTGTGAATTTTCACATTTATCAAACAAAATTTTTAAGACTTAAGATACATATATATTAATTGGCTAATTTACTTTAAAGTAATTGACAGAAAATATATAAATGTTAGGGTATATATACCAGTATATTTTTATGTATATAGGATATATTAAAAAGAATGCCAACCGAAACTTGCAAAATTTCTTTCTTAGAGTTCATAAAAAATTGTCAAACTTTTGTATACAGGGTGTTTCAAATTCGATGCTTACCATGGGGATCTCCTAAACGGTAGGAGATACCAAAAGGTTTAAATTAGGGCAAAGTTACGCAATATGATGCTTTCCTTAAAACTAAAAAAAAAGTTTACAAATTCCGGATAGTTCCGAGATGGCAGAAAAAACCGAAATCTTCATTTTTAGTTTTTATTTTTCTGCGCCCTTATTCTTAAAGCTGTCAAAAAACGCCTAAAACTTTCTACAGGCACTTTTAGGATTTACCTAGTGAGAGGTCCGTTTTTGAGATTTGACATTTCAGTGTTACAGGACCACTGTCAAGTTTATTTTTTCTTATGGACACATCCTTTTTTTCTTCTAAGGTTTGGTTCATAAAGGATGATAGATAACATTTTGCAAGCTTATTTTAACAAGTCACCTGACGTTTTGGGTTTATTGACCATCATCAGCCCAAATTTAATTTTTGTTTTAAACTTACTTTTTACTTTATTTTGGAAATGACAAATAACTTTATCTAACATTTTAAAAATACGTTTTTTTTTTTGTTTTTTAATCTTTGAATTTGGGCTGATGATGGTCAAATGACTCAAAACGTCAGGTACTTGTCAAAATAAGGTTGTAAAATATCTGTCATCCTGTATGAACCAAACGGCAGGAGAAAAAAAGCATGTACCCATAAGAAAAAATGAACTTGACGGTGCTCCTGTCACACTGAAATGTCAAATCTCCAAAACGGATCTCTCATGAGGTAGGTCTTAAAAAAGTGCCTGTAGAAAGTTTTAAGCGTTTTTTGACAGCTTTAAGAATAAGGGCGCAGAAAAATAAAAACTAAAAATAAAAATTCCGGAGTTACCCCTAATTTGTAAACTTTTTTTTTGGTTTTGAGCAAAGCGTCAAATTACGCAACTTTGCTCTAATTTAAACGTTTTCGTATCTCCTACCGTTTAGGAGATCCCCATAGTGACCATCGAATTTGGAACACCTTGTATGCCTCAATGTTAAATTTATTTTGCCCAAAAATTAGGTTCGTTTGTTTGATTCCATATGTTGCCACAATATTGTTCTCGACCCACTGGTCAGAGGTTATTAATTGTTGAACCCTGTATTCCCTGTAGCTTTTGAGTTAAAGACTATTAAATCCAGTCAAATCTGCTAACCTGTATCTCAAAAAGTAGGCCGTACGTCTATGATAACTTTTGACCAGTGGGTCTAGAACTTTATTGTAAGAAAATACGGAATCAAACGACCTTAATTTTTGGGCAATATTAAATTTAACGTTTGGCTCATGGAAGAAAATCCGAAAAATGCTCAAAACTCAAAAAGTCCAACGTACAAGATTTCAATTGTTTACGAGATTAAGAGCTAGATTTCAAAAATATGTGACCGTAAAAATATATATTATTTTTCATAAAAGGTATGAAAAGTAAACTATGGCCCATAAACCCTGCGTAATTGTCAGGTCCTAACTATTGCTAATTGGTCCGGATATTGCCAGAACGAAAAGGATCCATTACGCAGCTCAAAAAGACATTGAACTGCTGGCAATAATTCTGCCTGCTGCTGCGCCAAACTACATAACAGAGTAGTACTGGTCTTAAGGTATGGAATCCTGGAAAGAGGGTAACCCCTTATATCTTCAGCAGAAGTATAAGGAGGATACAGGGTGTGGCAGAAAGGGTACATAAAGCGGCCTAAATGCCAGGTTTTAACTATTCGTAATTGGTTGGGATATTGCCTAAACGAAAAGGATTCAGCACGCAGCTCACAGACACATTTGCTTGCAATAATTCTGCCTGATCAAAATCTGCTTCGCCAAAACACGTAACAGAGTAGCACCTTATGAGAGAGCGTGACTCATATAAATACTGGTCTTATGGGTTGGATTGGCAAGATACAAGCAATAACCCGGCCTAAGGCGACCCAGAGCTCACTTATCTAAATTCCAATTGGGTAATTCCCAACAGGTGCGTCCAAGACGCGGAGGTGGACCCGACTGAATAAGTCGATGACTAAATCCTGTTGGGGAACGTCATACCGCACCCCCCTGGAACGCAGCTCTTTGGGGTCGGTGTGCCGGAGATAGGGAGCGCTTAGGTGAACCCAACTCTCGCTCACTCTCGACTGCTGTGAGTGCTGGATTAGGGACGGGTGTGGAAGCCTTGGCTTAAACGCCAGGGCCGCGTGAATGAGGCACTACAATAAAAACCTTCCTCAGGGATCCAGTTTTATATAGCCCCCTCACCAAAGTACTGGGGAGGTGATTCTAGCCGGTTTACTCGTCTGTGAGGGAACTCCAGAAGACCCCTCCGACAACAAGGAGGTAACACAGAGAACCGAATATTGGTAGCCAGTGAAACCTCTAAAGATCAACAAGAAACTTCTAAAGATAAGAATCAGGATAAGGATCAACAAGGAAATGTTTAAGGACCTAGTAGATCTTCTTCAAAGTACCTATTGGACACTGTACAAACGCATTAGGGGCGCCTACAGATGCCGCTGATGTACGAAAATTAGCCAAGGACCTCAGAAAGCTCCAGGTCAAAATCGTGGTCAGCATGGACGGTCCAACCGAAACAGAGCTTACTAAAGAGCACCTACTCGAAGTCCTTGCTCCACTTAGGAAGGAAGGATGTGAGGCCAGCAACAAGGCTCTTAACAGGACACTGTTGCCTCAACAAGCACCTAGAGACGCTGGGAGATCGCGACGGAGACTCAGCGAGTCGATGGTGAACGAAGAATCGTCCTTGCATGTCCTGCTAGGGTGTCTGGCTGTGGCCAGGTCAAGAGAGTTGCACCTTGGTAACTATCTGTTGGTCCCAGGCGATGTAAGAAGGTTGCAGTCCAGAAAAATATGTTATTTTGCGAAAGAGGCAGGCTTCCAGGTCTAAACCATGGATAGTGGGCGTGCAACGGGCCCAGAAAGGTGACCCACGTAAATGGTAATTGTCCCATCCGCACTTCTACATTCATTCATTTATTCAAGGGAATTACCCTTTATACCAGTTGTATACTATTTGGGACAATACAGCTTGGCAGCTACGGCAGTCCAAGACCAAAACACGCAATAGAAGTAGCTCATAGTGGGAGAGTGTGATTCATATGATAGACGGGATAAATACTGGATTACGTAAAGAAAAAATGGAATCTCGGAGAACCTAATTGCCCAGCCTAGGTGCTACCCCTATGCTACGAGTACCTGTAACGCAGATTTTTTTATAAGAAGGGGAAAAAGTCCCTATTACCTTGAAATCCGAGGAGGTTAAATACAAGGTTTCCGCAAATATTATGCTGTTATTAGGTAATTGAATGGAGCTTATAACGGGATATTGGGAGAATATAAATAAATTATAAAGTTATTAAAGCACTGCACGTCTCGTCCGTCGGGTTATTAAATATATAACAGTTGCATCAAATTTGCATCGAATGCACCGGTTATAGTCACTACGACAGGGTCGTATGCATAGAAATGAGTCCCAACTCAACCGACCCGATGTTTACCCGAGATGAAACCGGGTAGATATTGAATATGGCTAACTGGCCATCGGGGAGCTGTACGGCATGAGATAATTTTAGACTTCACACAGAAAAAGAAAGTGTGATTCAACACTGAAAAAAGAGTATACCGCGGAAAGTTAAAACTGATTTTTAAAATGTGTAAAATTAATCTTTCGCATTGGACTTCAGTACACTGTTTAATTTTGTTAACAAAAATTTGATGACGACAACTAAAAAATTTAACACAAAGTCATAGTTTATAGTGAAGACCCAAGACTCAAATGAAGCACTAAAAATAAAGATATGAAAGATTAAAAGGTAAATTTTTGCTATTTCGAGAGAAAAGTCGTGAATTTTAAACCATATTAAATATACAGCCATAGAGGGAAGGGGCCGGTTAAACTACTACTTCTACTACTACTACTTAACTACCAAAATTTAAAAAATAAGGCTATTAAGAATAAGAATTATGGCTCTTGGCGTTTTTGATTTCCTCCATGGATGCGCCAGTGGCTCAAAATAATAACTGCGAGGCATTTTTACAAATGTTTATGCTTTCAACTAATATGGCCGTAAAAAGATGTTTTATATGCTAAATTTTAACTTTTGTACTTCTCTTGTAAAAAATCCAACCGGGTGTCCCAAGGCGAGTAACCTATTAGAATATTTTGGAAACTATACAATGGAAACTTTTCAAACATAAACACCCTGTATATTTTTGCATTTTTAGATTCTACAAAATATTTTCGGTACATATACCTATGTTCAACTGTTTTAAAAATATTGACAGGTGAAAATTGACATTTTTTAACTTTGACAGCCCGTAAAATCGAAACGGTTAAGGATAGAGCAAAACGGTTTTTACATTCCTGTCTTGGTTTTTCACAAGCCATCGTTTTATACTATTTTTAACCTTGGGTTAAACTAACCTTGGGATATTTTAACCCTGGGTTTAGATATAAAACGCTACCTTGTGAAAAACCAAGATAGGAATGTAAAAACCGTTTTACTCTATCCTTAACCGTTTCGATGTTACGGGCTGTCAAATTTTAAAAATGTCAATTTTCACCTGTCAATATTTTAAAAACAGTTGAACATAGGTATAGGACGTTATACATAAAATGTACCTAAAATATTTTGTAGAATCCAAAAATGCAAAACTATACAGGGTGTTCAATTTAAAATAAGAAAGTTGTTGCCAAGTTTTCCTGTAAATGGAAATAGTGCAAATATGAAAGTATTTTATAAAGATAGTTCACATGTACTTATGTTAGAATAGAAAGTTTGAAAAGTTTCCATTATATAGTTTCCAAAATATTCTAATAGCTTACTCACCTTGGGACATAAAAACTGTATCCCGTCGAATAAAAAGTTGACTTCTTATATATTTCTATACGATTTTTATTGAATGACAATTTTTTTACCTTTTGGTCTACGTCATTTAAATCTTGTAAAATCTTTTTCATTTTGAATTCCTAGCCAGCATACGGTCTTTTTTATGTAACCTTTAAACCTTCATACATGTTTTTATTAAACAAAATTTCACCCTTGAAAACTTTTAAAACGTCAACCTTGCGAAAGGTAGGTATATTATAAAAGCCTCTTTATTTACGGCAACTCGAGATTTTGCCTAACGGCTCTCCTGACATTCATTAAACTTACGTTGTTATTCATGTAAAAAGCGTAGCGTACCCAAGTATAACTGGAAAAAAATGTGGAAATATTGAATCGGCATGATCAAATTTAATTTAAACCATTCTTTATCTGACTGCCTAAGGCATGACGGTAATGTTTGTCGAGGTGGATGGACTACGTATGTATGAAAGTATGTATGTTTATATGTGCCACGATATAGACCAATCCGCTTAACCGAGAATGTCATAGAGGATGGTAGGCTCCATATTAGACACTTCCGGTGGGATTTACTAAAAGGGTTTAGTCTATTTTAAAACGGTCCTAAGTTTAAGTGAAATTGTTGGTTTTAAGCATTTTGTACCAACTTCCTTGAGTTTTGGACATAGTTTGATTTATAATAATAATTTTAATTGTTTTTTTTTAAATGAAGAGTCATCTTAACACAATCTTTTGTTGGATTTAAGAAGAAAATTTCTGTTTAAAAGAAGTTTTTTAACCCTAGGGGGGGATCTAAATGGTAAACACTCTGTTGAGCAAATTAAAATTGACGTTATATGTTAGTCTTATCAAAACTTACTCTTGTTTATTGATTTTCGGATTAATAATCACTGTCACAAAACCATTTCGATATGTAATCATAAAATAAGAATTAGATTAACTTTGTATTTATTTAAAAGGGGTTTTTATCTATCAAAAGTATAAAAAAACTTTACAAACACAAACCCATCGCAATCGCAAACCACAAATAAAAATATTTCATCAAAGTAGATCGTGAAAAAAAATGCGACTAAAAACAGACCTGAATCCAACTGATGCGTTCACAAAGGAGTCATGTCGGCTCAACAAACTGTTCGGTACTGCAGAGTTGAGACCTTTGAGTGCAATCTTTTAGTGGAAAGCTTTGTTTGATGATTTAGCTTTTAGATAAACTCAATGTTTTAATTTCAGTTCTGTTTGTAAATAAATGAATAGGTAAAGTTGTTTTGGAATTTTTTCATTGGAAACAAGTTTTCGTACATAATCAGTGACTTTCACTTATGTTTGTTTTGCCTCGTAGTGCCCTCATAAATATATTCTTTGTGCTGAAAACGGGTTCAAAATATGGCGTTTTTCTGGACCAAATTGGAGGTGTTTTATTGATTAATAAACAACTTGGGATATTAAATAAGGTAAATTAATTCTTGTAAAAACGGTTACTTAGGGAAATTATAAAGGAACTTATTACCAATTGCCATAAAACAATCCTTTCTTGGGTCTATAAATTTAAACTACCCCCCAGAGGTGGTCTAAAAAATCATCAACCTTATAACCTCAAACACAGATGATGAAGCTATAATGACCCAAATTTTTGGGGTATTCACCATTTTCCATTTTGAAACCTTTCAAAAAAAAAAATTAGTTTTAGGGCATTTTCTCCTAGAATATAGAATATTTTGAGAAAAAAGCAGTTTTCCTGTGGTATTTTGCAATAACAACACAAAATAATCAATAACTTTGTATCTTTTCTGTATGGATAAGTGTTTTTTGAAAATGGCTTTTAAAATATAGTACCCCCCACGGATGTAAATATTTAGACCTGTGGGGGTTACTATTTTAGATCTTAGTAAATCCAAAGTTAATTTTCAGTGTTATCAGCATTCGTATCCTTATCTCTATCGAGTCGACCAATCAAGCAGGTGCAAATTCAAAATGTTCTCTCCATCTCTCTCTATTAGAGAAAGAGGGGTATAACATCGAGCAGCAAAAAGCAAATATGTCGATCTGGCACAACTTGTTCAAATATAAAGGGATTTATGTGTTTTTAATTTATAGTCAGTGACCTCCCGACTTATCTCACATCCATTACCGGCCGAAAAATTTAAATAAAATAACTTCGAAATTGCTAGTTCTACATCGGGTTTTTTTAGTATACAGAATAGATAAAGGTTTTGCAATCGCTTCGCTCGTTCTTTATAATAACGCCTCTTGATGAAAGCACTATTTTAGCCATTAACTGTAAAAGCTATTATAGGCTAAGCTATATAGAAAAAACAGAGGAAAACATTAGAACCCAAATTTTTTTTTTCACAAACAAGCTTAGGAAGGTCCGCTGTTTACATATTAAAAGTCCCCGTTCCTTCCCCTCAAATACTTCAAAAAGCGTTTTTCTTGGATAACTCCTAAACGGTGACAGACTGTCAAAAGTGACAAATGGCAAAAATGTTGCAAATTTAATTATTTATCAATAAGTAAATAGTGATAGTGTAGCTTAAACTACTCCTTCTACCAGAAAAATTGAAAAACCCCAAGCAAAAATGATGCCAATTTGAACAATTTCTTGCATATTCCTCTTTAGCATTTTCATCAAGATTTCTCAACCTACGAGTATCAAACTAGGTAGAGTTGATTCAGGAGCAATGACCCAAATTCTATCTAACTAAAAATTTTTCAAATGTACCAAAACTCTTTGATACGCCACTGTTACTGACATATACAAAAAAAAAGGCCCTGCTTTTCACTGGATCTCATACTAGATAAAATTGCATTTCCAATGGCACCTTCCGCTTGTATTTACTGCTTCAAGTAATAAAATAAAAACATTTTAAAAACATAATTTTTTATATTTTTTTTGTATTGGAAGAGTGTGGGGTCCTCTCATTTAACAAATTTCCTAAAAAAATACATAAAATTATGATTAAAAAAAATTCTTATTCTGTATTGGAAGAGTGTAAGGGTCCTTTCATTTAACAAATTTCCTAAAAAAATACATAAAATTATGATTTTAAAACAGTGGCGTAGCCAAGGGGGAGGGTTGGGGGTTAAAACCCCCCCAGGAGGTCTAACGCAATCTACAATACATTCATGATAATCAAGGGATCCAGGGAGAGCGATAGCTTCCCCACTTTTTTGACCCTTTATTCCGGTTTGTGACGTGTGTTTGGTGTGATGTCTTAAATTTTAAAATTTTTGGTATTTTTGTCACCAGCATTTAAAATTTAATTTTTTTCTTAAAATTTGCGGCGCATTTATGATTTGGAAACAAATCTATATATACGACCGCAAGTCAGGTAAAAAATACAACTTTCGAAAAAGTATAAAAAAAATTCCTATTGGAAAGATTAACACGCCAGGACGAACCCGTATCAGGTGACTTCTAATAAGTACCATGCGGAACGATGCCTATTTGTGAGTGATTCAGAGTTGGAAGTCAGAGTGTGCGATAGTGTTAAATGATGTCTGGATTGAGGGTGACTGGTGAATCCACTGATGAGCCCACGCTGGTCACCCCGGGCGAAACATCGTTTAATTGTTTCTCCTTTCGCTTTGGCCTTTTGTGTGTTCCTTGTGGGACACTCATCCAATTTTGAGTCTTCGTTCTTTCCTCCCAAGATCATTTGATCTTCTCTTTTTTAGAATATTGTTGGACTTGCTCTTCTTTTCTGTCTTACCAAACTTGGTCCTCTTCGCTTTAATAGTTGATGCATATCGCCCTTTAGTATGTTATGTGTAATTTTACTGGGATATTTTTCAAGGTCATGAAGCTTCAAACTGCGTCAAACTCTAAGGATCGAATTTGGCATATATGTCTAATAGTTTGAGGTACAGTTGAAGTTGAACTGACAAAACCTCGAATTATTAAGATTTTTTAAAGAGAAAATGGCAATACGATTTTCAAGGTCATTTAAGGTCGGATGACCTTGAAAGTGAATTTTTTGAAATTCTCGTTTTCAAATTATATGGAATCGAGTATAATCATGCCCCGGTTGCGAAAGTTGTATATTTTATGATTTTTGGCCGCCATCTTGGAAGATGACGACCCCTTCTACACGGATGCGAATAAAACACCCGGTAACACTTGATTGTGTTACTAAAGAGCTATCAATTCCACATAGTCACAAAACTCCTTCATTCGAAATCCCACTGGATAGAAATTATCGACATATGCCCCTACACTAATACAAAAGTGGCGTTTCCCCAACCACTATGCCTTTTTAGCTATGAAACTGTCAATTGCATCGTTACCCCTAATTTTTTAGATTGGTCGGTTGGGATATCCATTACTGTTCTATTTTTCCTGCCTAAAAATTACTCGTCAACTTTATCAAATATGGGCTGTGTTTACACAGAAAAAAGATCTGTAACGTACATATTTACTTTTTTGTGTACTTATCTTATTGCATTGGTAAAGACGGATTCCGAGTTCCGTAAGGTAAGCGGTATGAGGTATGCGGTAAGACGCAAGGAAAATAAACTATAGCAAACGCATGCTGCTGTTTATAGTTATTTTGTTTATACGGGCCTCTTAAAGCGAATTTATATAAGGATGGTTGGAAAATTTTGCCGTATAAACCGTTTTAAGTACTAAATTTATTTTATTTTAAAACGTTTTAAGAAAGCGGTGTATTGGTTTAAAACCAATTTAAACCTAAAGAGCTACTGAACTCTAGTTTTACCGAAATCTGTTAATAACCTAGTTATTTTATTTGTTTTATTTTTAACTGATAGTCAATGACATTTGATGAAGGACGTAGAAACCCTCAGAGAAAGCGATTTTATGTGCGTATAAACGGTGAGCGGTAAAAACAGCGTGCGTTTGCTAGTGTTTACTTTCCTTGCTTCTTACCGCTTACCTTACGGAACTCTGAATCCACCTTAACACTCTGCTAAAAGGAACCTAACCTAAAAGAACAATTTACAGAATGCAAATTACTCTAATCTCACCTATAAAAAGTCATTAAAAACTTTTTAGTTAAGAGCTTTTTCATTTTATTTCTTTCCGACAAAGCAGTCGCTTTGTCACAAGTAATTAAACCGGCAAGTTTTTGAAGAACATAAAGTATAATTCCAAAGAAAATTTGACAGTGAATTGTCAGTTGCAGCCACATTAAAACAGAATAATAAAAGACAAGAGAATGTGTCCCCTTCTATGAAATCATAAAAGCGCTTGAGTGTTTTTTTGTTCATTTTGCTTGCTGCTCATAGAAGGCTGATAAAAGTAACAATGGAGCAGGAAATCAGACAGAATAACTAGTATTTCAAAGTATTTTGATGCATTTCAATGTATTTCGATGCATGTCAATGTATTTCAAAGTATTTTAATGTATTTCAAGGTATTCCAAACAAAATTTGTACACCCTTTTCTACCCACCTCTCGACCTCAACTGACAACAGGTTTTGGTCGGATTTCAAAATATTTTAATATATTTCGATTTATTTCAAAGTATTTTATTGTATCTCAAAGTATTTTAAAGAAAATTTTTGCACCTATTTCAGAAGTGGCGGATTTACTAGCATTTGATGGTAACTATGACCTTAAGGAGGATTAAATTTATAAAGTGTTAACTATGCCATGGCTCGTGTTAACCGATTTTCCTCGCGAAAGAAATTATTCACAAGCCAGCTTTTCTTGTCGACTTTGTGCACCCGTTTGTCAGTGTTTGTCTTCACAGTAACGTGTAGGGTTTAATGAGTTTTTAGCTTTTATCCCGGTTTCGCAACGCTGCATGCTATACGCAACAAATGGGAAAATTTCCCAGCTAAAATTAGCGAGCCACAACCTCTAGATCAGCGAATATCAATAGTTTTATACAAATATCTCTCTGAAATTAACTCTGTGTTCCGGACTTCCATTGTCTATATTTTATTTATACACGACGTATCGATCAGTTCAATCTCTGATCGTCTTCAGAGGCAAACTACAATCTATTCCTAAGGCTACGTACTTATATACTATGGGAAATCACTCAACCGTGCAGTTTAATAAGTTGGCTCCGCCTAAGGAGGGGCTTCCAAATATTTGGAATTTCAACACTTGGTTTACTGAAAATACCCTGAATCTGCCCAATAAAGGCAGCTTCAAGGAATTTTAAATCAAGGCTCAAATCATTCTGCTACAACCAAACGAGGCATAATAAGAACTTTGTATAACAGAACAGTTCAAATTTGTAACAATTCTCATGACTTGGAAATCAAAATAAGAAGGATCTGCAGCAGAATGATTACAGCCTTAAACTTATAACAGACTCTACAGACAGAGGTTACAAGACCAAAACCAGGCAAATGCTTTTTTCCTTAGAATTCCATACATTAAAGGAGTATCAGAGAAAATTCCAAGAGTAGCAAACAACCTTAATATTAAAACAGCTTTTAAATCTAATAACACAATTCGAACAAAACCGGAGAACAAACAAAATAAGGAATGCATTTACCAAGTTTCTTGTGAGTGTGGTGAATCATACATAGGTCAAACAAAAAGACCACTATCTGTTAAGTGTGGCACAAACGACTCGTGTACTCGGCGAATAATCATTACTTGCACATACTTGTCATGTCGTGTGAGTGGGTTACTTGTACAAATATTCGTCACTCGTTGGTTTTCCATTTGTGGTCGGTAAAAATGGCCCGAGTCAAAGGAATCACGATTATTCATACACTTGCCAAGTACATACTTGTCTATACTTGCAGAGGCGCCCAAACGAAATGCACAAATGATTGGCTTTTACAGCGACTATTCATGAGTTTTTAAGACCTAGCAGAATCGTACAGGCGTTTTATTCAAAATGGCGGACATAAATTCTGCGTGTTTTTTCTTTTGGAGATACCGGCATGATCATACTCGCTTTACTATATTTCGAGGTCACAAAATTCGAAAAAAATACTTTAAGATTGCCATGACCTGAAAAATAGTGGTTTAATTTAAAAAAATATAATTTTGCAAAAAATAATATGTATATATATATATATTATATTATATATAATTTGAGGACAAGGATTTCGAAAAAAATACTCTAGATTGATATGACCTTAAGTGACCTTAAAAAACTAGTTTTATGGAGTTAAAATATCTAAGGATAATTTATTAAAAATTCCAGATAATGTACATATAAAAATATATTCAGACTAGAAACCTCGATACGAACTATAATACAAACAACCTTAAATTACGCATTTTGATTTTTACATCCCCCTTTGCAATTACTACACTCAGGTGTGCAAAGGAGACCAAGACCAAGAACATCTTAAAGTGTCACATTCCGTTTTGCAGTTGCACTTTTCCATTCCCCCGCAATTTCCTCCCAAAGCGAAGGCACCTCATTTTAGAGTCTGTTTTTTATTTTTAAGGTCGAACCCCAGTTTTCAGGTGTAAGAATATTTTCTGTACTGGAAAGCGACCTACCCCATATTTGCCCAGATTAATAAGCAGCTCGTTTGGCATGTTCCTTAACGCTTTCTTGTGAGGGAGGTGTTGAACTGAGTGGTCGCTCCCCAGAACAGAAAAGAGCTTCCCGAGTTTCGTTGACGCTAGAAGATTCACTGTTTATATTGTACATAAGAACAGTGAATCGTTCTAGGCCTTTAGGTACATATTCAGGGAAAATATGACCACTCTCTTTACTAGCTATTTAAATGCTGTTGTAATGTCTTCCTCTTTCCAATGATAACTCAGTTTTTATTAAAACAAAATTATGATTGTTTTCCACAAAACCAAAACTACACTTTTTTGCACTCGACGCGCGTTTCGCTAACAACGTTAGCATCATCAGGAAACTATAAACAATGAACTAAATTAATCTCCGCTCTATCTTATATACAATCCTTTAGTGGGCGGAGATAAGACTAATAATTTGTGATTGATCACGATTTTTAATCCTATCTCCCCTCAACCAAAGGATAAAGTGTACTAAACGGGATGGGTCCTCTATCTTTATTTAAACTATTTCTGGATTTAATGATTTCCATACTTTCATATGCATTCAAAAGTCTTTTGTTTGGTACACATTTTAGAAGTTTTAGGTTATCTAATGTGAATCTATGATTGTTTTCAAAAGCATGCTCGGCCACCCTTGACTTTTCTGTTCTTCCGTATTTTAAGTGTGCTAAGTGTTCTTTAAAACGTGTTTGAATAGAGCGTCTCGTTTGGCCAACATATTTTTTGTCACAATCCATGCAACTAATTTCGTAAATTACACTTTTTTCTAGAACTGTAGTTTTATCCTTGGGATTTCCTAGTAAGCTTCTTATTGTGTTACCGGATTGATATACTAATTTAAGACCGGTGTTATTAAATACTTTTTGTAATCCTTTCGTATAATTAGGATTATAAGGAATTGATACAAATTTTGAGTCGCAGGTATCTTTTTGTCTGAAAAAGGTAGAATTCCGAAAGGTCTTTTGAAAAGAATGTCTATTTATCAGCTTATTTATTAAGCCTTTGTCGTAACCGTTTTCGCCAGCTATATTCCTAATCCTATTCTTTTCTGCTTCAAATCTTTCTTTGTTTAAGGGGAAATTTACTAATCTACATGTTAAAAAGTGCAAGCTTGCAAGTTTGCACTTTTAACATGTAGATTATTAGGATTAAAAATCGTGATCAATCATAAATTATTAGTCTTATCTCCGCCCACTAAAAGATTGTATATAAGATAGAGCGTAGATTAATTTAGTTCATTGTTTATCGTCTCCTGATGATACTAACGTTGTTAGCGAAACGCGCGTCGAGTGCAAAAAAGTGTAGTTTTGGTTTTGTGGAAAACAACCATAATTTTGTTTTAGTGCAACCAAAGGTTCCAAATTCCTAACTCAGTTTTTATTATAACAAAGTAGCTTAGAAAATTATTGGGGATAATACTATAAGTGCTTTGAAAATTGTCGATAATTTTGAAGAAAACGTGTTTTTTGAAAACTGCTCAAGTTTATTTTTTCCGTTTTGTCATAGCAAAAATTTTTTTTATACAACGCAAAAAATAACCGAGTGCGGTTTTCAACAAAACACGTTTTTTCAGAATTAATTCTCAAAGCACGAATTTTATTCGGTAGAAAATTTCAAGAATATAGAAAGTAGACTATATATTGTAATTAATTGTACAGTGGAATTATCACCTACTGGGGAATTATCACTTATTAATTCAGCGATAATTCAACACCTCTTATGAACAGTTTTACATATGAGGGAAATTTTCCCTGTAATTCTTATCACTTGACGTAAGTCAAAAGAATTATCGCTGTACATAAAGCTATAACTAAAATAGAGACGTTATGTTTACCACAGTTGCGATCAGACATAAGGTTAACAATTGGCGACGATGCCAGATTGCGCTGAAAGTTGTATCCGTACACGTAATGTTTCTACAAATATATTATTTTTATAACTTTTTGATAATTTAGCTGCAATTATGCAAATTCGCTGCTTTGCTTTTTAAAACATGGAAAAACACCTTATTTTTGTATCCAAGGCGCCTGTACTCACCTGGGTACTATAAACGCGTTTTTATTAACAAAATAGTAGCATAATTTAAGTTTTTTTTAAATTTTTGTTCGTTTTGTTAAGATTTGTGTATAAAAATTGCAAAAACTTATTAAGCTGTGTGTGCCGGATAGATCCTCAAGTGCTTTTTTTAGAAAAAGACGATTTAAAAACAATATGAATTAACTGTAAATAATAAGAAAAAAAAATATTCTGTTTTTGCCAAAAAGTATTAAAAGCAAAGAAAAAATACCAAAATATTAAACAAACCACGAAGAAAATCAAAAAGTACCCACGTGACGTCACAACGCCATTTGTAAATGTTGAGGTCACCTGTGAGTATGAGTGCCTTGATTTTCTTTCACATATTCACAAGTCTTCACAATTTTAAATCAATAAATAATATCAATAAATATCTGATATTTTGACCAAAAAATTAATTATTTTAATTTTCCAATACGTATTGGGAATAAAACGTACACAATGTGACAACATCGTACTTGTAGCGGGTCACTTATATAATCGTGGACTACGCTTTAGTAGAATCGAGCTGGTAAACGTAAGGTGGAGCCTGCTTGGTATTTCCTGATGCAGCGTTGCCAGTGGAGAAGACAATGGTATTTCCCTAAATTTAACGACTGATTTTTCAAAGCGATGTATGAGTGACTTGATGGGTCTATTTTAGTTGAATGTCTTTGTCGCTGTACTTTTCCAAAATCACACATACCTTATGGGACTTTTAACACATGAGTGGAATAATCAGCAATAAATAAACGTCGACGAATTCATCTCAATTGGAACCAAATCCGCTATTAAGTCTAGTATAACAGAAAAAAGGACTAAAAATCCTTCTTTAAACGGAGAGCGAAAAAAGTTAAATCGCTACAAAATTAAAACGGTATATTTTCACGTCGTTGGACAGGCGCTTCGTTCACGTGAAAAGATAAATAATGATGTATTGTTTTGTGCCGTGACATCTAGGAAAATAAAAACAAACTAACTGCACCACCGGCCGCAAGAATTATTTGATACCTTTATACGCGAGTTTGATGCCCGTATAAAGAATTTAGCAAAGATGGGTGTGGTAAAGAAGTATCTCTAAAAAGCGACAATAACAATGCTACCCCTCGTCCCTTCCTACTTTTATTTCCTGCATCGATCCGCGTTGTTTTGCGAAAAAGTTAAGTTTTTGATCACTTCACATTTGTCACCTCTGACATCACAAGCCGAAAATTTCTCAATTATTAGGCGCCTCTACCCTCCACAGCATTTCCCAGTTCCTACTTCCTATTTATAATGTGACAGTGACAGATTCCATGGCTATCTAAAAAAAACAGAAGCATCAAAATCATATCGGATAGCTCAAATAAGATCCAATCACGTTTAGTTTGGAACTGTCTTGAAACTCTGCTTAAGATTTTTGGAACCAACAAAATCACTCTTGTATGGGTCCCGGGCCACACAGGAATTAAAGGAATCGAAAAAGCCGATTCTCTTGCTAATAGTACAAGAGTTCGCAGTAAAAATTATGATGGATAGGTAACCCTCGCCATTTTTTGAAAAGATGTGCATTTTCTCGTCCTGATTACGAAATGGACAATCCTGTAACTCAAAATTGTGCTATGATGTAATAATTCCACCAGACCAAAAATCACCTGGTGTGCCGGACCTCATTCATGGATAAGAGTTGAGCACACCATTCTAAAAGTGCCCACTTTGAGAGTGGTGTGACAAACCCCTATCCATGAATGAGGTTGATTTTTGGTCTAGTGGTACTACTACATCATATATGTGAAAATTGTGGGGTAGGGTGGTACCCTACCCCCTCTAAAATTGCCCACCTTTGGATTAGTGTGCCTAGCCCTTATCCACAATTTTTAGGTACAGGATTATTCATTTCGTATTCAGGTCGAGAAAATGCACATATTATCAAAAAATGACGAGGGTTGCCTATTCATCATAATTTATACCTTGAACTCTTTCTCTATAAGGCACGAGCGTTCTTAGTTCACGTTTAATAGGGAATTATTCAAGTGGGTTGAAAGAAAAGGGTGAAGCACTGCCGCTTAACTCCGGAACAACAGCATTTCAAAGCCCAGACAAACGTAGAGCAAGGTAGCTCCTGCAATTACCAAGGAACAGCCTGAGAATAATCACAGGTCTGTATACAGGCCAGTGCCGACTCAACCAATACATGAATAGAATTGGAGTGAGCAATATACCGATTTGTAGATTCTGTGGAGGTGAGGGGGAAACGCCGGTACATATCCTATGTCAAGTGCACCAAGATTTAGAGCAAGTTTCACCAAATAGAGTGATTTCCTTTATCAGGGATGAGTGACTTGGCAACAGGTATGAGCCACAATAGACCTCTTAGGTCGCAGTGGAGGGTGCATTATTGCCCCACTCATAACAAACCTAACCTAGGTTTGTCTATACACAAAAATAAGCTTAATAACATACATTTTTAAATAAAAAAGGATTTTCCACAAAAACTGCCTTCAAAAATTAAAATTTTATTTACTGGAACAGTAATAACAAGCTAAATTGTTAGCAAATAGGTCCTGACAAAGAAGTAGTTGATATAAGCTTGTGTTTAAAAATCGTCAGATTTTTTGTAATGGTGAGATTTTCTGACGGTTTTTGAAGAATCGCGACCCGCGTGCGGAAAAGTGTCACTTTCCACCCTTGTTGGGTAAATTACCATTGCGTACTTAAAGCAATTTGTACATTTTCCATATTTTTCCGGCGTACAAAAAATCCTAACAAAATAAATTTTAATGAAAAAAGTCCAAAAAACTCGAGAAAATTTATTATACACAAACAAGTGAGGTAAAAGTGACGAAACCGGACATAGTCCTCGGAACACTTTAAGTTAACAGTCGGCTGACTCAAGATTTAATTTTATATTAAAAGAAAATAATTGGTTATTTAGTCAGGCAAAGATCCTGGCATACATACCCTACATTTATTGAAAAAAAAAGAGATACGGCAACCACTTTAAAGTCACTTACTTTGTTTATACGGGCCTCTTAAAGCGCTTTTAAATATGAAAATGTGGTCGTATAAACACCACTAAAACCGTTTTACGCACTAAATCGATTTTATTTTAAAGCGATTTAAGAAAGTGGTTTATCACTTTAAAACTGTTTTAGGATGTATAAGCACTTTAAAAATGCTTTAGTGTAATAATTTGAAATATAAATATAAAGAAATACGCAACCCTAATTTTACCGAAAAATCAGTTGTTACATTATTGTTTTATTTATTTTTTATTTGAACTGACAAACCCTCGTAGAAAGCGGTTTTAGGTACTTATAAACGTAGTAAATAAAACAGACATTTTTTGGTTATGTTACTTAATACTTATATGAATAGGATACCTCTATTTTAGATAAAAAAAAGTCCGCAAATATAGAAAAGTAATATTTAAAAAAATTTATATCTAATTTTTCAAAAGAGGAAACAATTTCGTTTTTTCTTAGTTTTCCGACGCTTAGGAATAAACAAGGACGGAAGGTGCCTTTCCCTCTAAACAATGCTTGAGTCTGGAGGACCGATATTTGCATCCTTTTTAATAATCATCATCATCATCAAAATACATAAAGGGTTTTTAGTCAGACCAACACCGTCTCAACTAAAAAGCCAGTTAACTCCTACCGTCTCAGTGCCCTTTAGCCTACTGTGGCTGCCATTTTTATAACCAAACTGACAGGTAAAACATGGAATTTCTGTCAGTTAGGTGTCAATATGGCACCGATAGTAGGCCAAAGGATAGGGAAACGAAAATGAGTTAACTGGGTTTTTAGTTGAGAACGGTGTTGGTCAGACTTACTAAATTTGACCGAAAATCCATTAGTTTTCTGTCAAGATGGCGGCGGAGGTCGAGACAAGAACACTAAAACTGTAGGAGTTCGTTGGCACAGTGAGGGGTATTGGCTGAACAAATAAAGAGGGAATGGCTTGTCCATTTTTACAATTTTTTTACAGTAAATAAAAAGTGACGCAAGGCAAGTTTAATTTTTATTTATAGCGTTTTTTTTTGTTGCACCAGTGTGCACTAAGTGTATCTCTATCCGTTTTAATTTTGTATCAAAATAAATGATAGGGATACACGAAATCGCTCCCTAAGTTATTAAATTTATTTGAGAAAATGAGGCATTTCGACGAATTATCCAAGTAATATCAAAATAATCAACATGTTAAAACATGATTTTTTTCCACTATGCTTCGACCTTTTACCCAGGAAACTTTTTACTCAACACTGGTGCCCCGGTAATATACAATAATTTTGGCGTTTAAGGATCAACAGATTAGGCCCCTTTTCATCACGGTACTAGTTCGAAAGATTTAA
Source organism: Oxystoma pomonae (assembly GCA_963921995.1). Taxonomy (NCBI): domain Eukaryota; kingdom Metazoa; phylum Arthropoda; class Insecta; order Coleoptera; family Brentidae; genus Oxystoma; species Oxystoma pomonae. The sequence continues at coordinate 21,022,115 of OY998164.1, read as the reverse complement.
CCCAGGTATTGTGTATCATTTACTACGTTTATACGCCCAAAACTGCCAACCCGCTAACCTAATGATCTGATTACAGTTTTCGAAAATTTTGGAAAGAATCCTGCCGCGCAGGCCCCCGTTAAATTTTTTCAAATTTTATTATGTTACAGGGGTGGGTCAAACAAATATTTTTCATCATTTCCACCTCTCCCAATGGGTACAGGGTGAGGCAGAAAATAAGGTTAAAGTTAGAAAATTAAATGCTTGTTTTGAGGATGGAAAAAAGTGAGTTTCAAGTATATTGTTCGGTAAAGCACTACTAACATTTTTTGTACCACTCTTACCATAAATGGTTCTTTATTTCATGTCTATGTAAGCAGTGGCGATGGCGGACCAAAAAGAATTTTCTTGGGGGGGATTCTACCGACTCGAAAATATTAACTTTTCTTTTACTTACTAATGGGATAATAAGTAGGTATAAATACAAACTTTACGTTGACTGCATAGTCATCTTTTCCGAAAACGTTAGAAAGGGAGGGGGACATAAATATATTAAAGTCGGATGGTAATATTTTAAGATTTTTTTAAAAAAGAAAATAAGATGCAGTAAACGTAAAAGTTTATATCTGTAATTACCTACTTACAATCCCAGTAGGTAAACGAAAAGTTCATAATCATTTTTGTTCTTTCCCTTGTATCAAATTTTTTACTAGTAAATCTTGGGTAGAGGGAGTTGGGAGATGAAAACCAATTTTTCTTTGGGCAACGTTTCGGATTTAATTAATCCTTTATCAAGCCTCAGAAGGCCTTCTTACTAGTAAAGAAAATGTCATATTTTCGTCGTAAGGTAGAACTCCCCCCCCCCAGGAAAAATATTTTTGATATGCCACTGATACACATGAAATTGACAATCGTTTATTGTTTTATTGCTTTAAAGATCATCAAAAATATTTTGCAATAATAACGGTTTTTGACCATTCATGAACAATTTTTTTTGACCTCCCTGTATAAATATGGGCTAAATTGTAGACACAGAAAATGCTAGCTGTGCTCTACTAAACAACATACTTACTTTTCTCCAGTCATAGTTTCCGTAAAAACAAGGATTTAGTGAGGTACAAAATAGTCAATTCTTGAACTTTAACCTTATTTTCTGGCTAAACCTGTACTCATTGGGAGGGGTGGCAATGATAAAAAATATTTGTATGACCCTCCCCTATAACATACTAAAATTTGGAAAAATTTAACGGGTGCCGCCGCTACATAAGAAATTGGCGGGGTTTTATAGACCGCAGTTGCCAAGTTTCTATAATTATCCTTTATTTTATTTCCTATAAGCAGCATACATAAAAACAAAAGATCAAAAGATCTTGGGTCGAAATAATGAAGATTCAAAAATAAGTAGTGCCGAAAGAGTTCAGTCTATAATGTATGAAAAAGTTTATTCAATAAAATCTTTTGTTTTACCTTTTAGAAACAATTACTATGTCCCGTGGAACTGAATACGTTTTCAACACGATTCACTTTTCAGTTTTCATGCAGCGATTTCAGTTTTTGACATTTGAGGTTAGTTTTTGCAAATTTCACTTCTTTATTTGTTTTTTTAAGCCAATAAGTTTACAGAACAATAATATAATTAAAATATTTTTTTATTAAAAAAAAACTTTTACAGTGGGATTTACTAAAAGGGTTTAGCCTATTTTAGACAGGTCCTAAGTTTAAGTGAAATTGTTGGTTTTTAAGCATTTTGTACCAACTTCCTTGAGTTTTGGACATAGTTTGATTTATAAGAATAATTTTAATTGTTTTTTTTTTAATGAAGAGTCATCTTAGCACAATCTTTTGTTGAATTTAAGAAGATAATTACTATTTAAAAGAATTTTTTTAACCCTAGGGAAGGATCTAAATGGTAAACACTCTGTTGAGCAAATTAAAATTGACGTTATATGTTACTCTTATCAAAACTTACCCTTGTTTATTGATTTTCGCGATTAATACTCACTGTCACAAAACCATGTGATCATAAAATAAGAATTAGATTAACTTTGTATTTATTTAAAAGGGTTTGTATCTATCAAAAGTATGAAAAAACTTTACAAACACAAACCCATCGCAATCGCAGACCACAAATAAAAATATTTCATCAAAGTAGGTCATGAAAAAAATGCGGCTAAAAAAGACCTGAATCCAACTGATGCGTTCACAAAGGAGTCATGTCGGCTCAACAAACTGTTGAGAGAGTTGAGACCTTTGAGTGTGATCTTTCAGTGGAAAGCTTCGTTTGATGATTAAGCTTTTAGATAAACTCAATGTTTTAATTTCAGTTCTGTTTGTAAATAAATGAATAGGTACAGTTGTTTTGGATTTTTTTCATTGGAGACAGTTTTCGTGCATAATCAGTGACCTTCGCTTATATTTGGTTTGCCTCGTAGTGACCTCATAAATATATTCTTTTTGCTAAAAACGGGTTCAAAATATAGCGTTTTTCTGGACAAAATTGGAGGTGTTTTATTGATTAATAAACAACTTGGGATATTAAATAAGGTAAATTAATTCTTGTAAAAACGGTTGCTTAGGGAAATTATAAAGGAACTTATCACCAATTGCCACAAAACAATCCTTTCTGAGAGCTATAAATTTAAACCACCCCCCAGAGGTGGTCCAAAAAATCATCAACTTTATAACCTCAAACACAGATGATTATGTGCCAAATTTTTGGCATATTCACCATTTGCCATTTTGAAACCTGTCAAAAAAAATTAGTTTTAGGGCATTTTCTCCTAAAGTGTTTTTTGAAAATGGGTTTTAAAATTTAGTATCCCCCAAGAGTGTAAATATTTAGAACTGTCTAGAACTATTTTAGATCTTAGTAAATCCCACTGCAAAAGAATAAGCTTTTGTTAAATGCATTCAAAAGTAGAAAATAATTTTTTATCTTTCTTATACCATAATAAAAGCGATGGGTATTACAAATGTTAAATTTAGGTATCATATATTGGTCACATCGTCGATTCACCTAAAAAACAGTTGTATTATTCTTAAGATAAAAGCATTATGTTTATCATTCGAATAGAAGAAGAATTTAGTTCTTCTTTTATAGTTCTCTCTGTGTCACCGTAAAGTTAAAATTTTTAATTTGCGCCCATCGCTTTTATTATGGTATAAGAAAGAAAAAATTGTTTTCTACTTTTGAGTACATTTAATAAAGGCTTGATCTTTAAAAGTTTTTTTTTAATAAAAATTAATTTTTTAATTTTTAGATTTGTACCCTAAATCGTCCATTTTGAATCCGCCATATTGAAATTTTCAATTCTGATCAAAAATTCATATCCCCTTCCCGAAAAACCCCTGTATGCCAATTTTGATTTAAATCGACCAAACTCAATCTTTTCCCCACTCCACTTCCCTCGTCAAAGGGAAGTGTGTATCTAATAATACCACATTATTGTATTGTTGCCGAAACTATAAACGCATACCAAATTTGAACACACTCCCTTAATTTTTAGATTTGTACCCTTAATCGTCCATTCTATCAAATATTCATAATCCCCCTTCTTAAAAACCCCTGTATGCCAATTTTGATTGAAATCGAACAAACTAAATCTTTTTTCCCCCTTACCTGAGAATACCATATTATTGTATTTTCACCGGAACTATAAACGCATACCAAATTTGAACGCAATCGGATGTGGATAAGCCATTTAAAATTGGTTAGCAAAACATGACCGAAAATCGTCCATCTTAAATTCGCCATATTGAATTTTTAAAATCTGATCAAAAATTCGTATTCCTTATCCCCAAAAGCCCCTGTATAACAATTTTGGTTGAAATCGGACAAACTTAGGTGTTTTCCCCCCTCCACTCCCCTCGTAGGAGGAGAGGTGCCTAATAATGACATATTATTGTATTGTCACTTGAACTATAAATGCATGCAAAATTTGAAGGCAATCGGATGCGTATAAGTTACCTAAAAATGGTTAGCAAAAGATGACCAAAAATATATAAAATTCTCAACAATTTTTAACAAAAAACTAAATATTTTGTTTTATGCATTTATTCTTATTTAGCTAATATACGGGATGATCGTGTGAATTGTCACATTTATCTTACAAAATTTTCAAGAGTTAAGATACATATATATTAATTGGCTAAATTAAACATAAAATACATATTTAGAACAATCAAATTTACTTAAAAGTAATTGACACAATATAAATAAATGTTACAGTATATATACCAAATTGTCCAAATTGTTATTAAAAGGAGATTAATAATAGGGAAATTTTGAAACTTCGTTGTGGTTGCGGTAATTGCTACGTCTGCGTCTGCGTAACTAGCACTACCACTGCCGTAAGCTGCGGAAGCCGATTTATTGTGGCTGTGGTTATTTTGACTGGTTAATTTTAAAAAAAAAATCGCGCAGGTTATATTAAAAATACTATAATAAACCAGGTTCCGACATATACAATACATAGTTTTGTAAAGTAAAGCCAAATTTTGTATATTTTTTCATCTTTAAAAATTTTTATAATTGACGCAATTAGATGTGGTCCAAAAACTCTTGTTAGAATCAGCAGGTTGGAATGGTGGTTGTTAAACACTACAATACTCAAAATTGTAATAATATTAGCGTGGAAAATTACATTATTATAAAAACTAACGAAGAAATAAAAAGTAACCATATGGTATAAACATATGTCATCTAAAAAGACACAATTTTAAAATGTCTTTTTTTGTAGGATTATATCAAATTTAAAACGAAGGCCCCTTTATATGTGTAGTTATATCATAAATTGTCCCTTTTAATATAGGAGGAAAATTTTTGGGAAATTTTAAATACTTTTTGGTTAGTTTAGAAAGCTATTTATCAGAGAAAGTGTGCGGTTTTAGAAGTTTTAAAAGTTAAAATTAATCAATTTTAACACAGGTCTTCTGTTGACTGTTGGGAAAATAGAAAATGCACCTAAACACCTAAAATTGAATGTGTCCAAAATTGGGTTTTTAATGTAAAAATGGGTAAATTAAAAAATAATAATCTGTAAAAGTCAAAAGTCTTCAGAAAACTTCTGATGATTTATACAGACTTAGCGACTTTTCGGTCCTCTGGGCTATTATTTAAGATAAAGTTGGTTCGATATAAAAGTTGCCACCCCATATCGTCAAAAGTTGGAGCCCAATTTTCCTAAATTTAATCTTTCGAAAAGTGGAGAAAGTATACCGAATGACAAGACATGAGAAAAGTTTTATGGGTTGCCCTTGGCATGGTATTAGGTTACCGTTTTTTAGGAAGTTTTCTTTGACGTTCGGGGTCTTTGGATCTGTTAACTTTTCAGATAGATAATTTTTGTTTTTAAAGTTGACACTTTCATTTGACACCTATGGCTCGTTTATTTTTACTGGGAAGTTACATGAGTTGCGTTTCTTTTCGCAACGTTGCGGTTGACATTTTGAAGTCATTCCACCAAACTCCAAACGTTGCAAATATGGTGAACAGGTTTAAAATTTTTATCTACAATGATCGATGTACTTTTTTTAAATTATGGTTTGGTTACTTGCCCTCGAGCTGCAGAAAGCGGTTACGTCGAGTTGATATGCAACTTGTAAGCTTGGTTGTGTGGTGTAGTTTTCATAAATAGAGATATGGCTTAGATATCTTGTTTGACTTGTTTATTATGTAGAGCTATCTTTGTCATATGGAATTAGTTATGACGAGTCGTACTTAGTTATGATACCGAACATTAACAAGAGAAGAAGGTTCACAGTCCGTCGGAACTTTGATGTTTCGAGAAATATGCAGCCGTGCGCTGTATGCACAGTGGTCGGTTTTTGTAAAAACGCGCCGGTTTCATCCGTGTTGGGAATCATCAGGGTAACATAGGACTGAGCCTGGCGTATGAAGCATAACATAAGCAACCACACCCAGCGATTTTAAACAACTTAAACGCCCAACATTCCGCGTTATTTGTCGAAGAAAGTTGTTTAAATTATGCTGTTATGCTTCATACGCCAGGTACAGTCCTATGTTACCCTGATGATTCCTAACAAGTATGAAATAGGCCTGAAACCTTTCTTTTTATTAAAAGAAAAACGTTCTTATTGTAATTTTTTCGTACACAAGATTTAGTTTTAATAAAAAACTAAATATTTTGTTTTGTGCATTTATTCTTATTTAGCTGATATACAGGATGAACGTGTGAATTTTTACATTTATCTTACAAAATGAGTTAAGATACATATATATTAATTGGCTAAATTAAACTTAAAATGCATATTTAGAACAATAAAGTTTACTAAAATGTAATTGACACATTATATATATAAATGTTACAGTATATATACTATTATATTTTTATGTATATAGCGTATATTAAAAAGAATGTCAATCGAAACTTGCAAAATTTTAAATCGAACATGGTATATTATTGCAAAAAATTCTGAAGGTTCATAGAAAAATGTCAAACTTTTGTATTTAACATATTTGCATATCTATTCAAATTAACTCGCTAGGCGGGGTATAAAGATATACTAGGAAACCCTGCACCTAATAAAATAGAAAAATTTTCATATACATCAAAAATACTATTTCCTATATTTCTTAAAAATGCAAATATGCGCAACTTTTTATTTTTGTATTATTAAGTATAATACTTGCAGATTATAAAGTTTTTACGAAAGGTGAATCAAGGCTTATTCGTCAAGGAAAAGGTAACCAAAAAGAATACTTGTCCAAAATATACTTAGAAAACCCAAGTATAAACTTTTGAATAAAACAATCATTTACTCAAAGTTATGTTTAAAACAAACTTACCTATAAAAAGCTAAAGTACACCAAAAAGTATTTGTCTCAGACAATCAGAAAAATAATAAACAAACTGACTTTATGGAGGCAATAAACTTTGCAATCCCAAATTTTATAAAAAATACAAATCACTGGCTTTTGATAATCCGCCTTTTAAATATTTGCATAATGTCAAACTCGTAAACAACATAGTTTATTCTTTGGCCAACTATTCGCCTAGTATCTTGACAACAATAAAGAAGAAGAAGAATTTTTCCATTTACGGCCGTGTTTTTCTAAAAATCGACCACTGTGCGACGCAACGGACAGCCGCTTTATGGATTTCGCCCAGCGGCGACTTCGTAGAAACGAGAGAGTAGTATCCGATGTTCGAGTGAGATATGTCTATGAAGGGCTTAGAGTGACCCTTCTTCTTTTGTCAATGTTCGGTGATAATGATCAAGGCTATAGTTTCTCCCCAGTTTTTAAGTAAAAAAAAGTACAACTGGCAACGCCTTGTTCTTTAATTTTTTAATCTTTTGCCAGAGTGCACAGGAAAACTAAACATCAGAATTAGCTAAAATTTTGCAGGGGTGATCATTTTTAAATGCTTAACAAAAATATCTGAAGGATTTTTCAATTTTTTCTTCAAAATAAAAGCTCTGGTGCTGTCATCTATCCCAAAAGCCTCAAAATAATTGCGGTTTAGGACAAACCTGATTTACAAAAATAATAGAGAAATACTCACAATTTCCTCTGGATTACATTTTTCCTTTTTATATTTCCTTGCTTTAGCGAAAATAAAAACTAATTTTCCTTTTTTCTTTTTCACACTTCATTGAATTTGGGAGACACACGCAGTTCAAGTGTTGGGCGATAGACCGCATAATTTATACGATTCCATGGTAACTGCAGGTGTTTTGTCAACAAAGTTTAAATCGGGCCGCAGTGGGACAGAAGAGTATTTTTAAGTTTTCTGACAGAAAACCGTTCGAGGTTATGTTTATCTTTCAAAAATGTGTTTTTAAAAACATTGTTCTAAAACAAATATGAAACCACTCCGCGTCTGCGGTCGCCCGCCGAAAAAGGCCTAGCGCTGCGCGGGGATTACCCCGAGTCTATCAAAGAACCAAGAGAACTTTACTGGCTCGCTGGGATTACTAGGAATTCGCATAGAAACATTCGGCGCCCATAACCCCACATAATTTTGTTTTTATTTTGATTCAACCATTTTTTTTAAATTAAAATTTTGGAGTGCAAAGGATAGATTTTAGAACGTCAGTTTCAAAAATAAACGGATACTTGAGTACTAACAAAACAGGTCAGTAAAGCTCCATTTAGAGGTTGGAAAGACTCTTGCTAGTCTTTGACGCTCCTGTTTATAATAGAATAAGATTATTTCGTCTAGCGCCAGTAGCCGATTTTTAAATCCGCATGCTTTTAAGTTAACCTGTTGTCGGTATCAGCTAGCGGAAGTGTTTCCAATTCAATTATAAATGCACCTGTACCAGATTATAACTACGACCTTAAGGTGTAATATTAAAATAATAATTGAATAACAGTTGTCTTTTTGTAGATATATTTTTACTTTAAAAAAAATTAAATAAAGTGATTTATTTAAATAAAATGAAAACAACACACAAAACCCATCTGTGAGCTGCAATATTACTGCTTCCTTTTCCTTTTGTGATTTGTTCCTTTTTCCAATTTTTAAACGTCGGTGATTTTTATTGGGGTTCTTTATTAAAAATTCAATGTCCCGTCAGAATACAAATCTTCTTAAGAGCAAGACAACGACTAGTCTTGAACCATTTTGGCCACATAAGGCTCCGCTCTTGAAAATTTAAAAACTAAAATTTCTAACCACGAAATTTAGCAGCCACCGCAACGCCCAGAGGCGTTTTCTCGCGTTGAAATTGTTTAAAATGTTTTTAAAAAGTTTGAAACATTTGTTTTCTCGCGTTGCAACGGTGACGTCACATCGAAACGGGTTAAAAATATTTTGAAACGGAATCCACTCTAGTTTCAAAACTGACGCGTGCGTAGAAGATACGTCAAAATTCTACATTCTTGTTTTAACCGATTTTTTTTTGTTTTTGCGTGAAAATGTATGAAAAATCGTATTCTAGATATCTTGTTAGCCATTCTTCATGATATCCCTGTGGTCTTATATGAATTTATGGGCTTAAAAGAACAGTAAATAAATTCTATCCATGTAGCTTCCATTGCTTGCCATCGATGCTACTAAAACGGGCCATATACTCGAAGGTTTTGTTAGATTAAACAATAGTTGATCCATTTTAATTTTAAACATCAAAAAAATAAACAGAAAAACGAAAAAAAGTGAGGTTACACTAAACTACGTCAGCGTTTTGAACTACTCATTTTTTCTCGGTTCTCTTTAATTTTGGGTAAAAAACGGACAGAAATCTTTTTTTGCACCCGTGATCCAAAAAAAAGTTTTTTTTGTATCGGTAACCAAAAAAGCCATACTTTAGTTATTATCTGCAGACCGTTGCTAAAATCATGTTTTTGATGAAGGTATAAAAAAAAACCGAAACCGGAACTAACAATATTTTTTTAAAAAAATCTACTTTTCAGCAAAGTAACCATTTGCGAAACTTTGACCCAATTAAACTTTTTTGAATGTTTTACCGTTTAGGAGATCCGTATGTTAGCATCGAATTTGGAACACCCTATATGCATTGATCAATCAAAAGAAATGTATACTTTTGTCCAAACTTTTGTTAACTTTATTGCACAGTTAGTATACAGACCGCTTCAAGCTACTGCGAACATAGGGCGGAAGAAGTCTAATTTGCCAGTGTACGTACATGCAGAGACACCGCACGCCTATCAGTGAAGCAACCAATACTCAGGCTTGCGATCACCACTTGCATGACTTTCCTTTGGTATTTAGTACGCCTCTAACCACGGTGTTGTGTGAAGCGTAGTCAATGAAACCGGAATTAGGTCAATAAATACGCAAATTTTTATAACGTAATTTTCTTATTTTTTGTCACTGATAAATGAGAGCGTTTTATTGTCAACTGCTCAGATTTATCAGTGACGACGTGTTACAATGAAAATAATAAGGAGAAACAAAATAAAAGCAAGTTCTCAAAATAAAATAATACATTCTAAAAACCAAAAAGATTCTCCCAGTCCAAAAAAAATTAAAGCAAATGTTCGAAAAGTCCTCCTTGCTCGGCTAGACAATATCCGAGCCTACTATAAAAACCCCTTCTAAAGTTTCCAAGCATGTTAGGGGTGATAATTTGAAAAGCTTCTTCAAAAACAGATAGAAGTCATTAGGAGCAAGATCGGGAGATCGAGCTGGCCATAAAATAGTTCCCCGTGTACTTATAACCCGATTAGGAAATACATTATCAAGATATTCCGTAACAAGGCCAACATTGTGAGCGGAACAACCATTGTTGAAACCATGTTTCACCAAATCTTACACCTAACAACTGCCTAGCAGTTGGAATAATGTGCTGCTGCAGTAGATCCAAGTATCTAGGACCATTCAAATTGCAATTGCCGTTAATAAAAAATGGCCCAATTACGTGTTCCCCTACAATTCCCCCCCCCCCCAAACATTTAGTTTTTGGGGATACTATGTTCTTACGTCAAAATGCAAATGCAAATTTTCCCTCGACCAATATCGAACGTGTGTTGGGTTATGACGATTTGACCATTTGACCATCTGCACTTTTTCGGCAACTTCGTAGACATCCATTTTTGGTTTTAAAAATGTATTATTTCAATTAAGAACTTACCCATCTGTTTTTCGAGCAAGGCAGAAATAAAACAAAATAATAAAAACAAAATGAATTTCCAAAAGATAACACTGCAGCGTGCTTCGAATCCACCTCGGTTGTACGGCACGGAGAGTAAATTGGACTTGATTCCCCCTATGTTCGCAGTAGCTTGAAGCGGTTTGTATACAGACCGCTTCAAGCTACTGCGAACATAGGGCGAAAGAAGTCTAATTTGCCAGTGTACGTACATGCAGAGACACCGCATGCCTATCAGTGAAGCAACCAACACTCAGGCTTCCAATCGCCATTCGCTGCCGTTCGCCGCCGTTCGCCTTGTATTTAGTACGCCTCTAACCACGGTGCTGTGTGGAGCGTAGTCAATGAAACCGGAATTTGGTCAATAAATACGCAAATTTTTATAACGTAATTTTCTTATTTTTTGTCACTGATAAATAAGAGCGTTTTATTGTCAACTGCTCAGATTTATCAGTGACGACGTGTTACAATGAAAATAATAAGGAGAAATAAAATAAAAGCAAGTTCTCAAAATAAAATAATACATTCTAAAAACCAAAAAGATTCTCCCAGTCAAAAAAAAATTAAAGCAAATGTTCGAAAAGTCCTCCTTGCTCGGCTAGACAATATCCGAGCGTACTATAAAAACCCCTTCCAACGTTTCCAAGCATGTTAGGGGTGATAATTTGAAAAGCTTCTTCAAAAACAGATAGAAGTCATTAGGAGCAAGATCGGGAGATCGAGCTGGCCATAAAATAGTTCCCCGTGTACTTATAACCCGATTAGGAAATACATTATCAAGATATTCCCTAACAAGGCCAACATTGTGAGCGGAACAACCATCTTGTTGAAACCATGTTTCACCAAATCTTACACCTAACAACTGCCTAGCAGTTGGAATAATGTGCTGCTGCAGTAGATCCAAGTATCTAGGACCATTCAAATTGCAATTGCCGTTAATAAAAATTGGCCCAATTACGTGTTCCCCTACAATTCCCCCCCCCCAAACATTTAGTTTTTGGGGATACTGTGTTCTTACGTCAAAATACAAATGCAAATTTTCCCTCGACCAATATCGAACGTGTGTTGGGTTATGACGATTTGACCATTTGACCATCTGCACTTTTTCGGCAACTTCGTAGACATCCATTTTTAGTTTATTGTATTATTTCAATTAAGAACTTACCCATCTGTTTCTCGAGCAAGGCAGAAATAAAACAAAATAATAAAAACAAAATGAATTTCCAAAAGATGACACTGCAGCGTGCTTCAAATCCACCTAGGTCGTACGGCACGGAGAGTAAATTGGACTTGATTCCCCCTATGTTCGCAGTAGCTTGAAGCGGTCTGTATACAACGCCAAGGGTTTTTAACATCTATCTTTAAAAAAACATCCGTGGTTGTATGCTTACTTAGGATCGCCCGGTTGCAAAGCAACAGAGACTTACGGCCAGTTGCAAGGCACAACTAAGAAGACCTTAATCTAAGCTTTAATTAAATAAAGTTTTCACACCAAAGTAGTTTTTAAATACCGCTTAACTTGAGGGTTTCTTTTTACTGGTGTTAAAATGTGTACAAAATCGTCACTTTTGTACCAAAGTCAAAATGTCGTTAAAGGCCCAAATATGTCATATCGAATTTTTTGAGTTATTTTGTTTTTACTACCAGCAGGTGATTCCAATCGAATAGGACCACTTTTTGACAACTGCGTTTAAATTCTGTGTTAAAATGTGAAACCGCCATCTTAAATGTGGTCCGTAAAACTTTAATTTAATTAAATTAATTCCTTTTTATTCATTTTAATTGCCAAGATACGCATTTTATAATATTAACAATAACAAATCAATAGCCAAATGTTTCATGAAAACTGTTATAAATATAAGTTTTTTTTTCACAAACATGTCCTTTTAATAATAACAGATCGTTATTTTTTTCAGGTAAGCACAACAGTGAGACGACAGAAAACATCCCTATTTAATGCCAATAGGTAAGTTATATTTTCCCTCCTCCTGAACGAAAGTGACGTTAAATAAATATATTAGTTTGGGATAACTTTTTTCTATTACCAAAGGATAATAGGTACCTACTCAATTATTTTCTTCGTCATAATGTCTCCCGTAAAAAGGAACAAACTATAAAAATCACTTACTAGGTTTTTGCTTCGCATCGTTTCGAAAATTTGGGAAAGTTATAATAATAAATTAGAATTTGACCTATACAGAAAAAGAACTGTCACCAACAGGTATATTCCAAATGCCTCTTTTCATTGCTTACAACATAAGCTTGCAAGTTTGCACTTTTTAACATATAGATTAGTAAATATCCCCTTAAACAAAGAAAGATTTGAAGCAGAAAAGAATAGAATTATGAATATAGCTGGCAAAAACGGTTACGCCGAAGGCTTAATAAGTAAGCTGATAAATAGACATTCTTTTCAGAAGACCTTTCGGAACTCCACTTTTTTCAGACAAAAAGATACCTCCGACTCTGAATTTGTATCAATTCCTTATAATCCTAATTATACGCAAGGATTACAAAAAGTATATAATAGCACCGGTCTTAAATTAGTATATCAATCCGAAAACACAATAAGAAGTTTACTAGAAAATCCCAAGGATAAACTGGAAACAAGGATAAAAAAAAGTGGAATTTACGAAATTAGTTGCATGGATTGTGACAAAAAATATGTTGGCCAAACGAGACGCTCTATTCAAACACGATTCAAAGAACACTTAGCACACTTAAAATACGGAAGAACAGAAAAGTCAAGTGTGGCCGTGCATGCTTTTAAAAACAATCATAGATTAACACTAGATAACCTAAAACTTCTAAAAAGTGTACCAAACAAAAGACTTTTGAATGCATATGATAGTAGGGAAATCATTAAATCCAGAAATAGTTTAAATAAAGATAGAGGGCCCATTCCGTTCAGTACACTTTATTCTTTAGTTAAGGGGAGATAGAATTATAGCGTGACCAATCACAAATTATTAGTCTTATCTCCGCCCACTAAAAGATTATAGTTTATCGTCTCCTGATGATGCTAACGTTGTTAGCGAAACGCGCGTCGAGTTTAAAAAAGTGTAGTTGTGGTTTGTGGAAAACAATCATAACTTTGTTAAAGTTATAGGAAATATAAAATTCTAGTACGTCGCAAATTTTGGAAAACTTCGTAGGAAAAACCCTATAGCAACCCGCCCTTCAGAAAAATAATCCTAGCACTTTGCTTAGGTTTTAATGAGGTAAAACATAGCAAGATTTTTACTATATTTTCCCTGTTATGTTTCGAAAAAATTACTTTTTTCTAATTTGAAAAATTCTAGCAAACTACTTCAATATTCAAATACAATCCCAGAAAAATGCTATGGTAGGTTTTTTCAAACTAAAGCTGCAAAGCAGACGTTGCGCGGAGAACTGGACGTGAATTCTTGAAAGTCATACGATATGGTCTTTCTCTCGGGCGATGGGATCTATCGCATGGGATCTATCACCTCCCACGGTCGAAAAGCAGTTTAGAAAGCAATACATTCCAAAAAAAAACCTCTGATTGCGCAAGCATTAGTAGATCACTAGAGGTTTTGGACCATGCGATCGGGAACGTATGATTTTCATGAGATCCGTAAGATCGGATCATCGCTCAAGAATATAACGTTTTCATCCTATGTGATCATTCGCCATAGATCTATGCCGCTCTCTGTTCCAGAATACACGTCCTGGAGGGTGACTGCCACTAGACCTAAGTTAAAGCTTTATCTTTAAAATGAGACTAAAATGTTTGAAAAATGTTTATATTTGTACTAAAATACCCTTGTGAACAAAATTTTGCAGGATTATTGAAAAAACAATACACTTTCTCAAAAGTTTTTTATAAACAAAATACGAAACTTTCAATAAAACAATCCATTTTTTTTTTGGTGTGGTAGATAAAGTTTTGCCCGACAATCCAAAAAGATGAAACAAATGAAAATATGTTCTTTTTTTTCTTCGCCTTTTTTTATTTGAAGCCTATTACTCTTGTGTTCAAAACTTTTGCCTTCTCGAGAATTGGAGCTAATATATTCACCCCTAGAAGTGCGTGGGTTAAAGAAAAATGAATGCTAGGTATGTACTAATACGAACACAGAAAAAAGTTATTGTTAAGTTAAGTTACGTTGTCACGGTGAAAATACGTGCAAATCTGTAATATTGAAAACTCTTGCCTCCTCGAGGGTTAGCATCATATAATTATATACACGGCATTGTAATGCATCCCCGTGAAAATTTTTGTTGCAAGATTAATCATCCAAATCTAGGAGGCTATGAACTTTTTTGAAATTTCAGCCGTTTTACGCATGCGCGAAGCCCTTCACTGTCATGTTTCACGTTGACAAAAGTAGTGTTTACTTTTCAAAAACCAAGCAGTTTTCGTTTTTTACGTAAAAATATATGCCGCCCAAAATAAAAATGGTGTTTTTAATTGCATTTTAATGATCGAAAAATTAATAAGATGTGAGAGTGCCAAGGCAGATGTTTTCTCTGGATGATACCAAAAATTTTACAGGTATTTGTTTTTCTCTGTATAAATGACTTTATTTGGCTTTCGGGTTACCTCAGACTAGAGGCACTATACGATTTTTGACAGTTATTGTTTTATCAGAGGTGAGCAACTGGATTTGACAGTTGTTACGGAAATGTCTAAAAACAAATTGTGTGTTGGTAATTATATTAATATCTGGTAACTCCTGACAATAAACAACTTTGTCACTGTAAAAACACGTGCCTCGACGAATTTGTTTTGTTCCGTTGTGCAACGGAGAAAGAAACTCAAGAGAAGTGGAAAGAAATCATGCATTTATCAAGCTGGAAAATTAATAAAAATAGTCGAATTTGCGAGGTAAGAGAGCTATAAGCAGTAGTCGTCACAAACATACGCATTTAGCATTAGAGACAACGTACTATCTTACGGAGACTAACAGAAAGATATGGCAGCGCAGAAACCACGTTACTGTAGCGCATCGCGCATTGCGTAAACACCTACCTTTTCCCGTCCATCTCTTTCTACATGATCATAAAAGAAAGACAGAACATTTTTCAATACATTTCACAAAATTTTAATTTTATGAAATGCCTGTTTTTGCCACCGCTTGTCAAAGTCTATCAAGTCTGGCAAGCGGTTTTTTAGATTTTTAAAAGTGAGTTAGTTTTATCAGTTTTGGTTGGAAATCGCTCGAGTTTATGGGATTAGACATATAGTGGATTAACAACTTATTGTATCACTACCATTAAAGCTAGAGAGCATGGGACTCTTCAAGTGCCGAAAATTGGGGTTCAGATATTTGCGAACCAAATCCCTGAAGAAAATATTGTGATGATTTATACAGAGTTAAGCCAGAAGATAATAGGGTAAAATACAACCAAAAAAAAGGCATATAAGTTAAAACATTTATATAATCTGTTACACTTTTATACTAGGATTTTTTACCAATTAATAAAAGAAAATAACATAATAAAATGTTGTTACCTTTAATATTTGATAATATTCCTCAACATAGTTATAACCCCCTCCTCCCATTTTAGATTCTTAAAGGGTCTAAAAAACTTTTTGTAAGCTAAAGAAAGTTTTTTAGCTGCATGGATCAGTGTACCAAGTTGGTTAAGGTTTGTATAGAGCTAAAACCTTTCGCGAATGCATTGCTTTAACACTAAAAAAAATGGAAAAACTTGTTAAGTTTTTTCATATCTTTTTATTATTAAATAAGCAAATGGCTGTACAAGTAGTTCCTTCCTGTAGCCACCGGCTGCGCTCGTGTCGCCGTCAAACAATGTTCTCCAAGTATAACACAGTATCGGTCACTCTCGCGTAGCTATTACGTTCTCTATGTTTAGCATGTACTTTTTTAATAAATAACACATAATGTTCCGTGTTTTATTGTAAGAAAAAGAGTAACAAAGATAAAGATCAATAGGAGTCTTTATATTTTACCTATTATTTACATTTTTAATATATCCGCGTTTATATTCACTGTTTTTTTTGTCAAAACTTGACATATTTTACTAAGCAAAAAAAAATCAATCTTTCAAAAACTGGGGAAATTATAAAAAGAGCCAAAAAACATCAGTTCATTTCAGAAAATCGCTTTTACATGCAAATATGAAAAAACTAGAAAGGGAGGGCAATATGAAATGTCCACCTCTGTTAAAACAATAACTGTTCATATAGGGCTTCCACCTCAGACTAATAAAGTTAGTTTTGATTTTTGATTCCAAAAGTGGTGTGTTTTTTCGGTTTTTAATTTTACTCACAGTACACACACTATAGTATACTGTGATTTTACTTTATCTTCTATGTTTATGGCAGGCATTTATATTTTCACCCGTGTGTTTATTTGGTTTATGCTGCGGCTTTCTGCAATCGGTAACCCGTTCAGATTAATAAAAAAAAATTTATATGCCTTTTCCGTTCGAGCCGAACTACAAAAACCCGTGACGTCACTATGCCCTTTTACGATCGGGTTTCTACGCGAACGCACTCACTAGTGCTACAGATTCACATTGCTCTCCCACTAAAGCTGAAACGTATACTGCCCATATAACTATTAGATACTATAATAGCCCCAGTGTCGCAAAATGTGTAACAATAATAACTTTGAAAAACAAAGAAAATAATGTGAAAATCACGGTTGGCCCTGACGCAATCTACTTACGCCCAATTTTTAGATCTCCATTTTTTCCAGGCCAACTTGATTGGGAGAATAATTATCGTTCGGCTTTTTTTCGAAGAATGCAAGGGCTGGGACTTTATTGGGAAATTAAAATAAGAAAAGCGCCCTCTAACCTAAAGCACCCAACTATCCTAAGGCCCCCGATACCATGGCAACTGCAGGTGTTTCGTCAACAAGGGCCGCAGTGGGGTAGAAGAGTATTTTTACATTTTCTGACAGAAAATCATTCGAGATTATTTTTATCTTTTAAAAATATGTTTTCAAAAACATTGCTCTAAAACGAATATGAAACCACTCCGCGTGTGCGGTCGCCCGCCGAAAATGGCCTAGCGCTGCGCGGGCATTACCCCGAGTTTATCAAAGAACCAAGAGAACTTTACTGGCTCGCTCGAATTACCATTCGCTTAAAAACATTCACCGCATGTAACCCCACACAATTTTGTTTTTATTTTGATTCAATAATTTTGTTTTAATTTAAATTATTGCGGGATAGTTATGTGCAAGTTTACTAGTGAAATCTTGGAGGGCAAAGAATAGATTCTGGATCCCAATCTCAGTTTCAAAAACACACGGATACTTGAGTACTAACAAAACAGGTCAATAAAGCGCCATTTAGAGGTTGGAGAGACTTTTGCTAGTCGTTGACGCTCCTGTTTAAAATAGAATATGATTATTTCGTCTAGCGTCAGCAGCCGATTTTTAAATCTCGATGCTTTTTAAGTTAACCTGTTGTCCTTAAACCAGCAGAAAGAGTGTTTCCAATTCAATTATAAATGCACTTGTAAATGCAACCATAAACATTACACCCAGTTACTTTAATATATGGTTGGGTAGCATTTTTGTAGCAAGTAATTCTGCAGTAAATGGTTTTTTTTTATTTTAGTATTTTACTCGGTTCCTTATGAAAACATTTTTGTGTATGTAGGCACTTACTAGGATCCCTAAAGAGTTCAAATTTCTGGGTGCGAGAATTGCTAAAAAAAGTGCTGGGTTAGTTTCCGCTTTAGTTAAAAAAAAAATGGAAAAAGTTTCTTTTCTGGTAAATTTGAACTTCCTAGGGGCTCAGGTAAATGCTAAATAGGTACTTAAAGAAAACTGTTTGCTACACTAATACCGTTTAGCCTTAAAATATTAAGTAAGCAGTATGTGGAAAATTTTACTGTTAAAGTTATTCTTAGGGCCGGTTTCTCAATAGCGGGTTACTAGAGAGTTAAATTAACTCACGGGCTATAAATTCCAGTTTTTTTGCTGTTTTAAACCAATATTTTTTTAGGTTAACCCTGAGGTAAGGTAACTTACCCTCGGCTTAAAGTCCTGGTTACCCTGGCGTTAATTTTAACCCGATTTTTAAAGATTTTTACAAGGTTATGTTGCTTGCAGCCCTTAGTCTCTCTTGTTTTCTAAATAAAATAGTCAGTTTGGTGTCCATATAGCACCCTTCAAAACGAGTTAACTGGTTTTTTAGTTGAGAACGGTGTTGGCCCATTTTAGGGTCGTTATAAATACTTTACTTATACTTCCAACCTAAAGAAATACTCAACACTGGTCCCGGGTTCAAATCCTGGTCGAGGAAAAACTTTTTTCCGATTTATTCCCTCTCCCTTTGTCCTCTACGCCACAAATCTTTTCTGTAAATTTATTAGGGCGCTAAATTTTCCCTTCATATTATAAATAAACTCTCCGCGTTGCCATGGAAAATAAATGCAATGACGTAAAATTTTGTAAAAAAAATCAGGTCGCCACAGTTAAATTGATTTCCCAATAGAATCTCACATTTATATTGTTCTGCCATTGTACCTACGGAAGATTTTATTTTCGCGTTCGTTCAACGTGAAAACGGTTCAAAATGTAATTCCTTGCCTTTTATTTTGAATACCATACAAGAAACGTGTCTGACTCCTTGTCTTTTCCCTAAAAGTCGCTTATTTGTCAAAGACATTTTCGATTTTCGCAAGATTTTTAGACGAAAAATTCACTTTGTTTTGTCAATCGGAAACTTAAACACCGACATTGAAAGATTTTTTGAAACAGTTGCTTTATCCTTTAATATGGCTGTCTGGTGTCCGCAAAAATGATAAGAGTAAAGTGCCCCACACACTATGAGATTTGTCTCGAGACAAGGTGCAAGACGAAGTCTCAAATGAGGCGATACCTGTCTCAGTAGTCCGCACACCTTGATACAGTATCGCAAATATCAGTATTAGGATTTTGCGAATTTTTTGAATTTCAATTAAAATAAAATGCCATTAAATAACTTTTTATTTTATTAGTTTTTGATGAAAAACATTAGAAAAAAGGAAATGGATAAAAAAGAATTTTGCCACAAGTCTGTCGCGGCAAGTGTCAGTCTCCTGAGTCCTGCCGCCGGTGTCAGTCTCATTGAAACGGTCTCACACGAGACCAAAACTAGTCGATACAATAACACATACTATGAAATTGTATTAGAGCAACGTGTTTCGAGACAGATATCTAACTTGGCTCAAGGATAGGCCTGGTTCAGTTTTACACTCGGTTCCCACCTACGACTTTTTCGTGCATGCCTGCTCACGCGTCACATGACTGTCATAAAATTTAATATTGACGTCATGTGACGCGTGAGTGAGCACTCACCTACGACTTTTTCGTGCGTGCCTGCTCACGCGTCACATGACTGTCATAACATTTCATATTGACATCATGTGACGCGTGAATGAGCACTCACCTATGACTTTTTCGTGCGTGCCTGCTCACGCGTCACATGACTGTCATAACATTTCATATTGACATCATGTGACGCGTGAGTGAGCACTCACGAGAAAGTCGTAGGTGGGAACCGGGTGTTGGTCTCCGGTTGTTCAATCAAAATTTGACCTGAGTTCAGTTGACTGAAGTTTAGCTATCGACCTAGTTTATTGAAAGCTATAATGAACTATAAATTTACCTTAACCAGCCGTTTGGACTGGCACAAATGTCAAACAACACATGCAAAAACTCATCATTGGGAACGCTAAAATTTCAGTACTGAACCAACATTGAACAACTCCCCATTTTGCTTAAACCAGGATTAAATACTGAACTGGCTTTGAACGGTCATTGAATAACCGGGCCATAGTTGTCAGGCAACAGATTAACTTTTAAAAAAGAGCTCTAGGAGTGTTCTTTTTTTCTATTTTTGTTTAAATTTATTAAAAAATATCTACGATCTGGCAGCGCTCTTTTGGCTGACGATGGAAAATCCGTTTAAGCTTAACTTAAAGAAATATTTATTATTTGATTTATTACAGACAATGGCTTTTGATCTTAAAACAAATAATACAAAGTTAGTACAAAAAAAAACATGGACGACGAAACGAAAAAATAGCAAAGATAACAAAAAAACTACGTTCTTGCCCTTTAAGGATAAAAGATGCCATCAAAATTGTTCAAGGCGTTTTACGTGAGGCTGCAACAAACAAAAAAAAGCCAAAAATTACATTTTTGCAGTGGGATTTCCTAAGATCTAAAATAGTACCCCCCACAGGTCTAAATATTTACACCTGTGGGGGTTACTAAATTTTAAAATCATTTTACAAAAAACACTTACCTATACAGAAAAGATACAAAGTTATTGATTATTTTGTATTGTTAATGCAAAATGTCACTGAAAAACTGCTTTCTTTCTCAAAATATACCATATTTTAGGAGAAAATACCCTAAAACTAATTTTTTTTGCTTCATTATCTGTGTTTGAGGTTATAAAGGTGATTCTTTAGAGAGAGGGGGTGGTTTAAATTTATAACCCCCAGAAATAAGTTCGTTTATAATTTCCCTAAGTAACCGTTTTTACAAGAATTAATTTACCTTATTTAATATCTGAAGATGTTCATTAATCAATAAAAAACCTCTAATTTTGTCCAGAAAAATACCATATTTTGAACCCGTTTTTAGCACAAGAAATATATTTATGAGGGCACTACGAGACAAAACAAACATAAGTGAAGGACACTGATTATGCACGAAAACTTGTTTCCAATGAAAAAATTCCAAAACAACTGTACGTATTCATTTATTTACAAAGTAAAATTAAAACATTGAGTTTGTCGAAGAGCTTAATCATCAAACAAAACTTTCCTCTGAAAGATCACACTCAAAAGTCTCAAAGCTGCATTTTTCATCAATACTTCGCTAATGCTCAATTTCTAATGTTCTACCAGAGAGCCGGGTACCTTCCAGTTCGTTGAGCCGACATGACTCTTTTGTGAACGCATCAGTGAATGATCGTTGGATTCAGGTCTGTTTTTAGCCGCATTTGTTTACATGACCTCCTTTGTTGAAATATTTTTATTTGTGGTTTGCGATTGCGATGGGTTTGTGTTTGTAAAGTTTTTTATACTTTCGATAGATAAAAACCCTTTTTAAATAAATAAAAAGTTAATCTAATCCTTATTTTATGATTACATATCGAAATGGTTTTGCGACAGTGAGTATTAATCGCGAAAATCAAGAAACAAGGGTAAGTTTTGAAAAGAGTAACATATAAAGTCAATTTTAATTTGCTCAACATAGTGTTTACCATTTAGATCCCCCCCTAGAGTTAAAAAAAAAACTTTTTTTAAATTAAAATTTCCTTCTCAAATCCAAAAAAAAGTCGTGTTAAGATGATTCTCCACTAAAAAAATTAATTAAAATTATTCTTATAAATCAAACTATGTCCAAAACTCAAGGAAGTTGTCATAAAATGTTTAAAACCAACAATTTTACTTGAACTTAGGACCTGCCTAAAATAGGCTAAACCCTTTTAGTAAATCGCACTGTTTGTCTCTATATCATTTGGTTAAAAACCAACAACAACAATTAAAAAAAAATTCAATGTACACGGTGATCGGTTATAAGTGTTCCCTGAGATAACTTTTTTCTAACAGCCGCAGAAGAACCAAACAAAAATTGGGTGATGATTATATAAAATCATTAATAAAAATTAATCAGTTCAAATAGTATATAGGGTGTGCCAAAAAGTTTTTTTTTCTTATGGCACATTGACATTTTCGAATTCTCCAGAAAATTAGCTTCGAGTCGTCGAGATGTTTCAATTTATTTGAATTAGATATTAATTAATTCGTATTATTGTATTATAATTAAACCAAAGTATGCTTTTTAAATAAATAGTTGGATGTGAAAAACAAAAATAGCTGAGTTTTGAAGGCAGGGCGTCATAAATTACTTAGGTTTTATTATAATACAATAATACGAATTAATTAATATCTAATTTAAATTCGAATCGAAAACGGTTGCATGAAGACCTATACTATATTTTTAAAAATATAATTTTCTGGAGAATGCAACAGTGTCAAAATATATAGGGTGTTCCATAAGAAAAAAATAACTTTTTGTCACACCCTGTATACTATTTGAACTGAATAATTTTTAATAATGATTTTGAGGTTCCTATCCCGGCAAACCCGGTTCCCTCGGGCCTTCGTCGGTCCGATGTCGATTGCCGAATTTGCCGTCATCGGCGTCGATTTATGACATCGGACCAGCAGTATTTTTTGTCCGCTTTGCGATGTAGGCCCAATGTATGTTTGACGACGCAGAGTTAGACTGTAGCCCGCCGATGGACCAATGGTAAATTTTACTTTTTGCTGACATCGGCATACCGTCGCCGTATAGATTAAGATTCGATATGGTTTAACCACATAGTACCGACTATTCACCCATAACTGCTTAGTTTGCTCGGTCTAACATAGGCAAGCTGGTCTCGGCCCGACATCGGTAAACTATTCAAGTCCCGACATTGGTTTCCTAAAGCGGTCCAATATCGACGATTGACGAAGTTCCGTCGGTGGTAAGTTAAAGCGGCCCGACAATAGCAAACCACAAAGGTCCGATAATGGGTGGATAATACGGCCCCACATCAGCCTCCCAAAGCGGCCCGACGTCGGTGATTGACAAAGGTCCGTTGATGGTTGCTTGACACGATCCGACATTGGCAAACTACAAAGTTTCGATAATGCGGGTGCTTAAACAGTCGGACTGGTTTAAGTGGCAGAAGAAGTGATTCTTGTAGAGAAGTACCACCATCTTGTCAAGTCCGCATTCTAGTTTTGAAATAGCTTTGCTCATTATATATATATATATATATATATATATATAATATTATCTTCCACTGTACAGGGAACATAGTGACATTAGCGCCATCTCTACATAATAGGAAGAAACTATTAAGGAGTTTAAAAATTTTAAGGTAACGTAATCGGATCATCGTTGTCGATTCTCGTCCGATTAA
Organism: Oxystoma pomonae; assembly: GCA_963921995.1. Classification (NCBI taxonomy): domain Eukaryota; kingdom Metazoa; phylum Arthropoda; class Insecta; order Coleoptera; family Brentidae; genus Oxystoma; species Oxystoma pomonae. The sequence continues at coordinate 20,998,634 of OY998164.1, read as the reverse complement.
ACAAAGTTCAAATCGGACCGTCGTCGGCCCTAAAACAGATAAGTAGGCGTCGGCATAAAGTCGACTATAGTAAATCGGGCCCTCGGCAGTTGCCGATTCTCGACCAATTAAAGAAAGTTCCTATCGGACCATCATCGGCCCTAAAGCAGATAAGGTTTGCGTTGGCATAATGTCGACTATAGTAAATCGGGTCATCGTGAGTTGCAGATTCTCGTCCGATTAAACAACGTTCCAATCGGATCGTCGTCGGCCCTAAAGCAAATAAGTTGCCGATTATTGACCGAAAACTGAAAATCGATGCCGACACATTGCCGACGTTGTCGACAATGGCCCGATTCAATGCCGACGATTTGTGTTTGCGGGGATAATATACCCTCTCAATCAGTTTTTGTTTGGTTCTTCTGCCGCTATTAGATAAAAAGTTATCTCAGGGAACACTTATAACCAGTCACCCTGTACATTAATGGTATATCCAGATATTTATTATATATATATGTTTAAAAAAGACCTCTTTTTCACTTTGCCTGACAAGAAATTTCTCCAAAATATCCAATATTCTATGTAATAAACTCTGATGTTTACACGATGTCATCTCAGCGCGTAAGTAAATACTTTCAAGATATTAGGCGGCAAACATTTCTAAAATGCGCCTCTTTCACTCGATACTTCTTGACGTGTGCAAAAATTTTTCTCTGGAAAGTGTTTCTTCAGGATAAATGTTATCTTTTTAATATTTATTTTATGGGTAGATCTCCTATTAAATTTGCTTAATTTTCTCTATTTTAGCCGTATTCTTTTTGGTCTGGTTTTTGTTATATTGTTTAAATTATAAATCGTCCACTACGCGTTTCATGCATGAAATATTTTAATGAAACAGAGACGCGTCAACCATCAAATTCAAGTTTATTATAATGGATGTAAATATTTGTCTTTAGTCTAGTATTCTTTAGAGAGAGAGGCACCTTCTGCCCTCGCTTCTGCCCTTGTTTATTTATAGGCGTCAGAAGATTTAAAAAAAAACGAAATTGTTTAAGACGTCTTTTCGCGACCGATGTTTTCGAAAGCGCATTTTGAAAACATACGTCACCGTTTCAACTTGCACTGGACTTGTACGCGGCTCTAGTCTGGAAAGACCCTGGAAAAGTCTGGATATACTCTGGAAACGTCTATGAAAATGGCCGAGTACATCATGGAGAAGTCTAAATACACCCCTGAACAGTGTGGATACACCCAAGAAAAGTCTGGATATACCCTGGAAAAGTCTGACCGACCCAATCTATAACCCATGTGTATATGAGTAGTGGATTTTTATATATATGTTCTTTGCGAGGGAAGTTTTAGAGAAAACCTTTACTCGATTTATTTAATATGTCTTTAATTTTTTTCCCAAAACTTTTGGGATACCCGTTAGTTATTATTTATACTGAATAGGTAGGTATATATCCCGTAACATGAATGCTTAATTTTCTCTATTCAAGCCATATTCTATTTGCTTTGTTAACTGTGTGAATTGGTCTGGTTTTCGTAATGATCTAAAAGCTCTTTTATTGTCTAAAATTTGGTTAAATCCACTTAGGCTTTGAGAGTGTGAAGTGAGTTATATAGTGTATAATTTTTTATTAATAGGGAATTTTCAAAGGGGATGATGTTTCTGATATGCTGTTTGGGACGACTTATCGGCAAATAAAGTGGACATAGTCTGACTTTAATAAAGTCTACACTATTTTTGACAGTTCTGCACGAAGTTTGAAAGGTTTCTGACTTTTTTGTTATCTAAACATGCCATCTAGACAAGCTCATATTGTGCCACCCATACAGTTGAAATAATTAGTTAAGGGTGAATTTGAATCAAAAATGCGCTTTTTCAATTACTTAATCTAAAAAACTGTTAATGAAATTTGTATCAAATTTTATACTGTGAAAGTTTAAAGCAATATCCCGGAACTATTTCACGGATTTTGTATAATTTTAAGTTTTCTACATATTTTTAAATATCCTAAAAATGTTTAATTCATGGTAAAAATTATTGATTATTTTAAAAAACTAAATAAAAACAAAACATATATGTATATTTTTTTGTAAAAGCACGCAAATGGTCTGTAGAGGATACCAGAAGCCTTCGCTGTGCAAAATTTTGTTAATTTTTGATGTGCGGTTTATCTGTTTAAGTAAACGAATTGTTTTTAGGATTCAAATTCACTCGCCGTTCTTTATTAAAGGTCGGCACAAACTATGAAAGTAGTTTTGAGAGCACCGCGCACAAGAAAGCTCTGGCTGAACGTAGGTTTCGGATAGCCCCGGCAACCAAGAAGAGTGCTCGTAACAGATGAAAAAGTGCGGAACTGTCACAAATAGTACCGACTTTATTAGGTAATACTTACTCAAACTAAAGATAATGCATATTATTTGTTGTTAAATCGTTTATAAAATATTTTTCTACGCAAGGAACAATTTGTCGACGTTTTAACGTTGCCAAAGGCGACTTTGGCGGAGATTTTTTAAGTTGTGTGTGACTAAAGCCGCGCGCAACGTTTCCACACCGTCGCCGAAGCGACTACGACTGACGTGCCCTCTGGATAATATTTTTATTAATATAACTGATTTGAAATCAAGACTTCCACGTCTGCAACCATAAATGGACTAATTTCCGAACACCATTTATTATTAATTCTAAAATACGTAGCTAGTTAACAGTTAATTTATAACATTAAAGTGGCCTTATAAAGTTTCCCATCCACTAAATTTACCAACGCACCTTATTTTTCCGTCAAAAAACGTATATTTTAGCTTTAAAAAATAAGCGGGCCTTCAATCCTTCTTATTTTTATGCTAAATTGTTTTTTTATTTAAATAATGAAAATTTAAAAAAAAGTTTTAACCTATTTTAAACTGTCGCCAGTCTAAAAGATTACCTAGAAATTACTAAAACTTCCCTCGCTCAGAAGAACATATATAGAAAACCACTACTCGTATACACACGGGTTAGATTGAGTCGGTCAGACTTGTCCAGGGTATATCCACACTTTTCTTGGGTGTATCCATACTCTTCAGGGGTGTATTCAGACTTTTCCATGGTGTACTCGGACATTTTCAAAGTGTATCCAGGTTTTTCCAGAGTGTATCCACACTTTTCCGGTGTCTTTCCAGACTTTTCCAGGATCTTTCCAGACTTTTACAGAGTGTATCCAGACTTTTCCAGGGTCTTTCCAGACTTTTTCAGAGTGCATCCAGACTTTTCCAGGATCTTTCCAGACTATTTCAGAGTGTATCCAGACTTTTCTAGGGTGTTCCAAACTTTTCCACAGTGTATCCAGGCTTTTCCAGGATCATTTCAGACTATTCCAGAGTCTTTCCAGACTTTTTCAGGGTCTTTCCAGACTTTTCCAGGGTCTTTCAAGCCTTTTCCAGAGTGTATTCAGACTTCCAGGGTCTTTCCAGAGTTTTCCAGGGTCTTTCCAGACTGTATCCAGACTTTTCCAGGCTATTCCCAGACTTTTCCAGGGTTTTTCCAGACTTTTCCAGTGTCTTTCCAGACTTTTCCAGTCTCTTTCCATACTTTTCCAGGGTCTTTCCAGACCAGGCTTTAGGGAAGAGGTTTTAAAAAAAGCTAAAAGCAAATAATTAATGATTTTTTACGGACTTTCCGCCCATGATAAAGAAAAAATTTGGTTTCACTAGCTGGAGTCCAAGGGCCCACCAAATATTTTTTTTTAATAAGAAGATACCACTTGTGGCACCGTTTTGGAAAGCTTGTTAAAAAATAAATTCAACGCACTAGTTTTTTTTGACATCTCTCAATCAATGTGTCAAAAATATTTAAAAAAAAATGTTTGTCAATTGTTTTACCTTCAAAATAAACTGCATATTTCTTTATTTACTAAGCGGAATAAAGAACATACCACACAAGGACATTATTCGCGGCCCATTTGGGGGCCCTCAGTCAGGGAATACCAACATTTTTTTCATGAGAAGATGGAAAGCTTGTTAAAAAAGAAATTCGAATAAATAACTTTTTTTGACATCTGTCAACCAATGTGTTGAAAATTTTAAAAAATCTATTTTTTGTCGTTAAGGATGGTTGAGTAAAGAAAAACATCAACATGTGCTTTGAATCTATTTCCCTTTTATCTAATATCTAGTTAATTTAAAAAAAGGTAATTAGGCTGCACCTCCAAATAGGGCCCCAATAATATCTTTGAAGCTAAAACTATTGACAAAAAATACGTTTTTTAAAATTTTTAACACATGGATTGACAGATGTCAAAAAAAGTTATTTAGTCAAATTTATTTTTCAACAAGCTTTTCAAAAAGGTGTCACAAGTGGTATCCGCTCATGAAAAAAATGTTGGTAGGCCTTGGGCCATCAGTAAAGGCCCCCAAATGGGCCGCCAATAATCTCCTTGTGTGGTTTTTCTCTTTATTCCGCATAGTAAATAGAGAAATATGTAGTTTATTTTGAAGCTAAAACCATTGACAAAAATATATATTTTTTTTAAATTTTTGACACATGGATCAACAGATGTCAAAAAAAACTACTGCGTTGAATTTCTTTTTTAACAAGCTTTTCGCAAAAGTGGTACCTTCTTATTTAGAAAAAAATAGTTGGTGGGCCCTGGGACTCCAGTTGGGGGCCCCAAAAATTTTTTTTTATCATGGGCGGAAAGTCCGTAAAAAATCATTAAAGATTCGCCTTTAGCTTTTTTTAAAACCTCTTCCCTAAAGCCGCTAGAAGCACCGTTCCATTTGAAGAATCCACCCTGTATATAGATTCAGACTTTATTGTTTCTAAAAAAATTTCGTTTTACATGTGCTATTTTTATATATAATATATATAGTGTCGATAAACTAAGATTTTTGTCCATTAATCACGCAAAAACGGCTGCACCGATTTGCATGAAATTTGATAAGACAATAGGGTGTAACCTGGATCTTAGCTTAAGCTACTTTTTATTTAACATTTCGTTCCATAACTCGAGATATATGGCACAGAAAATTGAATTTTTCAAGAGTTTTTTGCATTTTTTATGTGATATATTTTCATAAGTTTTCCAAAGAGGTATTTAAAAAAAAATATTTTTTTTTAGGGATGAGGTTTTTTGGGGGTAGCTCCAAAGGGTGTAATAGCGGAGTGCCCAAAAATAATAGGGGTCTGCGCGTCAAGACAAGTCATCACTATGTGAAATTTTGTTATGATTGGTACAGGGGTTTTTGAGTTAGAGTGTCTACAAACTAGGTGACAGACAGACCGACCGACATACCGACAGATAGAGCCAGGGCGTTTGGATTCGTGCTTATCACTATTCGGAACCTCAAAATTCCTGGGGGATCATGAAAATCTCGAAGTGTGATTTTTAGATGATTACATTGCTTCCCTTAGCGAAGGAAGTAAAAAACAAGACTTTTTTAACGATTTGTACAAATGGCGGTTTACTGAAAACTTAACCATTTTGCGACTAAGGTGGTGCCCTCTATAATAATAAAGTTATATTTTGAAATTGGCTGCAACTGCATTGATTATTTGGTCAGAATTGTCTCGTAAAGAGAAACGGTGAAAAAAAGAAAATTAAGTAACTCTGTCAACGTTTTGGCGTCGTTGATCCGTCGTTCGTTGCGTTGTTAGAGGGTTGCTACCCTAGTCAATAACAATGGTGTGGGGTCGTTTTCTTGTGCATGATAGGGGTCGTTGCGCAAATGACTAGTTTTTGTACTTTACGCAACGTTAATTTTAGTGTATTTCTTAGTTATGGCAACTAAGGCAACTAAAAATTGTTATTTGAGTATGCTGATAGGAGACCTCTACCAACACGGTCTTTGTTCTAAAATGTCCAAGGTGGTCACCGACCGGGGAGTGTCTAACCTTATCCTTTTCCGCAGGATGTCCGATCCCATCCGGCCTGGTTACCGGCGTGTATGGGGAACTACGATAATATTACATTTTACACTCATTCCCTGGAATTTTTAATCTATTAGGATTGGCCAACTTACTGTATCTATCGGGATCGAACCCGCCCGCCTCGACAAATATACCTTGACTTGTTTATGCCGTGTTCCAAACATAGATGCGATGATAGAACAGCTGATTTTAATCGTTGCATACGCTGCTGGGTCCTTAAACTGCATCTACCATAAAAGCATGGCACAAGTCAAAAATGTAGTTTTCCCTTGGCTTTGTTTCGAACGTGTTGGGTGTACCCATATACCTATTAGATTAAATATACTCCTTACCCAGGCCGAACTTGTACGCAACATCTATAGTCTAGCCAGCCATGGAAATACCAAATCAAAAGACATTGGCTTAGCTTCGGCCTTTCAGCCGGCTTCGCGGCCCACGTAATACGTCTTTAATTGAGGCGACACTATTTTGGTTGTTTATTTGTTTTCATTTTGTGTTTTCATGTATGCTGCGCGTATTTTTCACTTTTAAAAATTAGAAAAATGTAAGTTTTTTTACAAGTAGGGCTTCTTATTGGATTACAAAACCACGAACTCTAAACTCGTTCAATCTACTATGTTTCCCGTCAAGACATATTTCCAAACCAATAAATAACACAGCAAAGTCTCACTTACTGAGTAGTTTACCTTCCTGAATTTTTAACACCCCATGCGAGAGGTTTTGACTTTTTTTACGGTGAAAGGGGTGTGATGAAAAACCTTACCGTTGCGTTAAAAAATTAAAGAAGGTGTTTTAGTATTTATAACGTAAACACATCGTGGATGGGAAAATTGAGTAATTTTTGTTTTTCCAGGGCTGGTAGAGGTCGTTTTTAACTTTATTAGGCAAAGAATCTCAAAAATGACTCAGTAGAGACATAAAGCAAAATCATAAATTTCATCACTTATCCCTATGTTTAAACATATCGGAGAAGATAAGGGATCTATCAAAAAAAGGTATAAAGCACAGCCTAAATGCCTATGTTACGTATCTTCAACCGACCAAATATTTTGAATGAGACCATAGTTCACATATGGGTACCAAAGAATAGGTAAATTGGTTTGGATACGTCACAGATAACGATATTATACGAGTACCTGATCGTTTTACGTAACTTGTCGAAACAGACGTATCGTGTTTGCCCATGCGCATTTCAATACGGATATGGATAAGTGATTATTTTAAATACTGCTTTATGTCTTTAATGTTCACTTTCTATATGAAATATTAATAATAGAGGGTAGAAGCAGCTAAGTTGGAATTATTTATTTATATTTTTTTTTTGTATGTTTTACTATACAGATTTTTAACATATATGATGAAGTTGAGCGTAGTGGCGCGCTTTTTTGTAAAATTATTAAAAATTATTTATTTTTTTCTTAAATTTTAATGTTACCTAACTAACCAAAGTTAAATTAATGCTTTCTGCTATTTGAAGCGGTCCAAAAATTTAACAATAACAATTACCCTAACAGCTTCTAACATCCAAAGACTAACATTTTCGACGTCATAGTCACCAAAAATAATTGAACCATAATCACTTCCGTATATCGCAAACCAACTCATACTGGACAATATCTAAACTTCCAATCAAACCATTCCACAACAACCACATATGGAATGGAAAGAGGCAAACATCGTCGCCAAGGAGGAAAATCTATTCAAGTTGAAATTTAAAGAAACAGCATTCACCCTGACGAACCAGAATGTATTTTCTCACCATCAAGGATATTTGGAAATCCGTAATTTTCGGAGGAAACAGAATTCAAGCGGAACCAATCAAGAGTAAACTTCATGGTTCACTGAACACATTCTGGTATATAAGATTAGGTTAGGTAGTGTTAGTGTAGTTTTTGTTAGTATTCACCTGATGACGATTGCAGATACATAAGCATTCGAAAAGTTGTGAAAAAGTAAAAAATGGCGACAATACTTATTGGGCATACGTAGAAAATTTGGCTTCCGTGGACCTTCTCACGAAGATTTTACGAAAATTATTTTAATCTAATACTTATGGACCCACCAACACTGCCTAACCTGTTAACAGTCCCAAAAATGCTGCAGTCAAAAAGTAGAGGTAGGGTTTCAATTTTTCTATGTTAGAGCAACTAAATTTGGTCCATATGTTGGCCTTCTGGGAACGTACACTGAGAAAACGGGGCCAACTCACCACCGTGGGCTGAAAATTTGGGGCTACCAGGTTACTATAGCACACGGTATGATTGTCCCAAACCATTTGAATTTAGCTGGCAGAACTCAGCAAGTCGTGGGCTGGTAGGAGCTGAGTTCTGGTGGTCCAAAGGCAGGGTCCTCCCAGCCCAGATCATGAGTTACCACAACCCAGGTGCTGAGTTCTGGTAGCCCAAAGGCAGGGTTCTCCCAGCCCAGATCATGGGTCACCATAACCTAGATGTTGAGTTCTGGCAGCCCAAATGACCAAAAAAATACATTCAGTGTTTATGCATATTTTGGGCTACCACCACACACGAACCGTGTTCCCCTGCAATCCCTTGAACTTGGTTCTCACAGCCCAGAGGTTTGGGCTGTCCTCTATCGGCTGGGTCTAGGAGAACACATATTTGAGTTCTCGTAGCCCACCATTTTTCTCAGTGTAACCTCTTGTGTCATAAAAAATTACATATGTGGCCCCTAGGGGGCAACAGGGGCGAAAATGTTAATCTCAGTCAGTTGGTAGTTCATACTATTACCTACAAGTCTACTGTTAGGGGCTAAAAATTTTGTCGATTTTAATTAAAAACTTATATTTCGCTTTTCTTTCACTCTATGTCAACAAAAATGCACCACGAAGGGCGCAGTGGACCATTACTCAATTTTGAATACTCCCAACTTTGTCCCAGCCTTTAGGGGCTGTAGGGGACAGGATCTAATTTTCACCATTTTCATATTCCAGAAAACACTCCATATGCACACTTCTGATGTGCATATTGAGTGGTATTCTGGAACATAGAAATGGTAAAAATCTCCCTCCCTAATATGGGCTCTTAAAATGTAACTGTTTTGACTCAAACTTGTAATTGCCAAAAAATGTTGCCACTAAATATGCTTATGGAGTGTTTTCTGGAATATGAAAATGGTGAAAAATAGATCTCGTTCCCTTACAGCCCCTACGGGCTGAGGCAAAGTTGGGGGGTATTTAAAATTGAGAAATGTTCCACTGCGCCGCTGGTGGTGCATTTTTGTTGACATTGGCTAAAATATAAGTGAAAGATAATTTTTCAATTGAAATCGACAAAATGTTTAGCCCCTAACCTAGGGGCCATGTTAACAACCACTAAATTTTTTTTGGTGTAGTTGACTTGCAAGTAGTAGTATGAACTAGCAACTGACTTAGATTCAGATGTGCAGGTGTATGGAAGGTTTGAGGGATAGTTTAAAAACACATTTTGGCCCCTGTTGCCCCCTAGGGGCCACATATGTAATTTTTATAACACACAAAGGTACGCTGCCAGAAGGCCAACTGTGCCAAATTTCATTGCTTAAACCGTCTAAATTTAAGAAAAAAATTGACACCCTAACCTCACTTTTTGACTGCAGAATTTTTGGAGCTGTTAACAGGTTAGACAGTATTGGTGAGTCCATCAGCAATTGATTAATCTTCATCTTCATCAAAAGTCCCACGAATACGCTATGCCCCCTAAGTACAAGTTGTCTACCACCTTCAAACAACATTTTCTATTTTAATCTGAAAAATAACATTTGTGCTGTCATTTAGTATAACGGCAAAATTAATGCAGCTTATTCCCATATAATATTAAGAGATATTCGTGTTTAGACTCCCCAAAAGTTTCTTTAACCCCCACAGAAAGTTTCGGAAGTGTTAAGTTATAGTTGTGGGTTTCTGGTATTATTTCGGATCCTAATTGTTTATTTCAATTTAGCGCGTGCCTCTTAATAGTTGTTTTGGGCTTCTTGTTGGTTTTAGTGTGCAAAGTATAAGCAGTTTATTTCGTTGGTGGGTACACATAGTATGAACTCTTTTGCACTTTTGATTCTGGGACGTTCTGAACATGAGGAAAACGCGGCTTTCACCGTTTTCATTGCCCCCAAACAAGTCCTTGCTTAGCCGTAAAAGAACACTTCATTTTAAACCTCCCTACCATTTTTTTTGATCTGGCGTTCTATATGTTGGTGTAACAAAACGTTAGATTTTTTTAAAGAGAAAATAGCAAAAATCGTGTTTTTTGCGAATTTCAAGGTCATTTAATGTCGGATGACCTTAAAAGTAAATTTTTTGGAATCCTCGTTCTCGAGTTATATGGAATCGAGTATAATCATTTTCCGGTTGCGAAATTTGTATTTTTTATAATTTTTGGCCGCCATCTTGAAAGATGTCGTCATATCAACCCCTTCTACACGGATGCGAACAAAACACCCGGTAATACTTGATTGTGTGACTAAAGAACTATCAAGCCGACATAGTCACAAAACTCCTTCATAAAAAATCCCACGGGATAGAACTTATCGACTTATGCCCCTATACTATAAGGCAATCATTCCTTTTCTTTCTTGAGAAAGGGGCTTTTCTTCGGAAAATACTAATTCTATTGCTAAAGAAGATAAGTTTACATATACTATGGCGGAACAAAAGTTGACTTCTTGGTGCTCGGAGCGCCCCCTTACGGGAATACTTTGCCAAACTTATTGCCGGGTTTAATTTAAATAACAACCGCCCGCGTCTGTATTTCAACTATGCCACTTTTGGGTGGCTTTAGCAGAAAGAGAAACTGCTCGTTCAAACGAATATAAGCATTCTTTTAAAGTTCAAGAAGTAAACGTTAAGTAAACAAAGACGTTCGCGAAATGTTTAAATTGCTGATGAGGGGATTTGCAGGTCAGTCAAGCCACACCCCCCCCCCCCCCCCCCCGAAAAATATTCGAGTTTTTATATGCTTCCAATTTCGAACAAATTTTGAACCACTTTTAAAAATTTTGAACCACTTTTAAAAATTTTGAACCACTTTTAAAAATTTTGAACCACACTCCTTCCTGGTTTTTTTTAATATGTAAAATGGGGGGTGCAGCCGGACGTCAAGCTACACCCCCCTCATTTAAAGCGTAAAGAAAAATGAAAAGCAACTATCCCAAAATTAAGAACTAATTTCGAAATCCTAATATCACCAAAAAAAATTTGCAAACACTCATTAGTAACCCTGTTTTTTTAGAAAATATGGTGCAATTTTGAACAGTGATGTTAAAATCGTTAGATAAGCTACACGTTAAAGAATGCCCCACTAAATATAAGTATAAAGGTATTCTTTAAAAAAATTCGCTCACACCAATATTAATGTAACAAACGGCAACAGCTACAAAATGTTTTAATATGTCACATGAGAGCCAAAACTGTGCTTTATGCAATAACCATTTAAGTAATGGGGGCCCTCAGGTAAATAAGGAAAATATATCACATGGTACATTTATTTAAAGAAAAAAGACACGTTTTTTTTTTATTTAAAAGAAAAAGTAGGAATATTTTGAAAACTTTTAATATGTGATTCCCAACAAGCCGAGTTACAAAATGTGGTGTTTATTTCAACTTTCTAGCTTCAGCAGAACTGATGTTATGGGGTGTTCCTTCAGCTTCACGGTTAAGCTAGGTTAGGTTACGTGAGGTTTGTTATGAGTGGTGCACTTTACAGCTCCCCTCACTTCGAACTGAGAGATCTATTGTGGCTCATTCCCCCCCTTAGCACACTCACCAGACCGGTCTGATGCGCACCCTCTAGGAAGGCAGTTTTCTTTTCCTAGAGGCATTTAGACCTAAACCGCTTTGTCGGGGCTAGGGATGTTTAACGTGCTCCACTATCAATATATGGATCACACGGGAACGTCCTCTCCGAGGGACGGTATGAAATCGAATTAGCCTGCCTTCTAGCTAACTCAGCCTACTCCGCTTCATACTGCGTTTTAATTTTATACGAAAATGTCCAAGTAACAAGACCCGGGGCTTGAATCCGGCATCTCTTGCTTGAAAGTCGCGGCGTTAACCCCGACACCAAGCAAGCAGTCAGGTTAGTTGAGCTAGGGGGGTCGCGTTTTCTCGAAAACGGCTACAGCTGCAAAATTAATTTAACCGTAACAAAATAGCTACAAAAAGTTACAAAATGTAGCATTGAAAATATTTGGGCCCTTATGATCGTTCCCCACGTTAACCAACGTCGCAAAAATGACAAATTTTCCCTGTTTTCAATATTATATTTCGGCTATACCACTAAACCAAATTTGACCAAACTAAAAAAAGTGAAAAAATTTGGCCGTTTTTTGGCTACCACCTATGATGGTGCAAACTCAGATTACACACATTTAGGAGTAAATAGAGGTATTAAAACGATTTCCAAAATGTGAGTTTTGATAAAGATTGCCGTAGATTGAAATAATTCAATTGTAATTGTTTTGTAAAGTGGTATTTAGGCATTAAGCTGATGAATGAATACTTCTGCTATTATCTTCTAATTTTGTAATTTGAGTTGATCTTTTTATATTTTTTGTCAGGCACCATCCACAAAAATAAAACCAATACACAAGAAAAAGGTTTAATTCAGCCAAATAAATATTCATTTAGGACAAAATATTTTTTTTTTTCTTCATAAATAAAAATAAATTCTATATTCTAAAAAAAAATTATTTAATTCAAATAAATCTTGCTTGACTGGAATAAATATTTATTTGATTCAAAAATCCTTTTTTCTGTATATGTATTTAGACCAATTGCGAATAGAAAAGATAAAACACTCAATTCTTGGTGAACGCAATCGTCAACGGTAACTCGTTTTTTTTTTTAAATTCAATGCGGGAAATACTAGGATCAAGAGTTAAATTAATAAAAAAACAAAAAATTCTTCTGTTTTTATTTAATCGTTATAAAAATTTTGTGGGAGGTAAGCTATTATATGAAAAATAAAAGGGGCCTTATTGGAGATTTTTTACAGCCGGGCTGTATTATAGCCGCGTGCGCAGAAATAATTATATTTACGCCGATTGTAATAGTATTCTATACCCACCTTTAGTTTAAATCGAATAAAGCCCGCACTTGCTTTTAAATTTATAAAAAAATTTTAGGACTTGAAAGCACAAGAGTAATCATGGCTAAATTAATTCATACTCAATAAAGTCAAAAAATTGAAGCGATTACCAAAATACTGTCAGATTAACATTTTTGAGGTTATAAAAAGCTTTGTCTCACAATAAATACACAAAAAAATTAAATAACAAAAGACGGCAAAGGCAAGTTAAAAAAAAAATATCGCAGATTGACTATTCCAATGTAAGCCCACAATTTTTAAGATCGACAATAGTGCTGCGGGCCAAAATTTAAAAAAATCGATAGATATTGGATTAGATTCCTGAGAGTCATCAAACTCGGTTCACGGGAACAAAAGTTCTAATTATTTAAAGCAAGAAAAACGAAAAAAAAAACGGAGAAAACCACAGGCAAAGGTGTGGGGAATTGAACGAGAAATATTGTGAGATGTAGTCAAAAATATTACGAAAGCCAAAATTTTCAAACTATAAGAAAAAGTCCTAGACTTAATATTTTATTTCAATATTTTTTATAAAAATATTGCCTAACCTAGTTCGTCTTCCCAAGACGACTGGGGTACATTTTTCAGAACACTTTTGTGAGACTAAAACAAATAATAAAAATATATAATGCTGTTTACCAATACGATAGTAAAATAATTCTTTTTGAAAGGGAGACATTCTTAACTATGGATATACAGTGGTGTTTCCAGAAATCGACTCTGGGGGGGAGTTCACCATTTAATAAAAATCAACTACCTACCTATGGCAAATTTCTAAAAATAGGTAGGTAGCAAGTCTCTTCTAGTCTCATTTGCAAACTTTTTTCAAAATTAACTCTTAAATGCTCCGCAGGCAGAAATTTTGAAAAAATTATACTAAATTTTGAAAAAAAAAACAAAATTCTTTAAAAATTTTGATATCTTAGGTTTTTTGTAAAAAATTTTGAAAAAGTAGATTGGGTTAGATGCCGAGAAGGGGTGGTGTATATAGATTTGTTGCCAAATCATAAATGCGCCGCAGATAAAAAGTTTAAGAAAAATTATACCATAGAGTAGTATACCTACGGAACAGAGGCGCAAATCCGGCCAAAATGAATCGCAGACTTGTGCACAGAAACGCTTTTAGGGGGGATTCGCGCAGGAGCCTGCGATCCACTTCGGTCGGCTTTGCCCCTCTGTTCCACAGGTATATTACTTTATGATTATACTAAGAATGCCATTTGTTACACATTTTGCAAAATTGTAACCATTAATGACGTCATAGCACTGCAGGCAAATTTAAGACATCACACCAAACACACGTCACAAACTGGAATAAAGGGTCAAAAAAGTGGGGAGCTAGAGCTCTCCTTGGGGCCCCTGATCATGATTAATTTACTATAGATTGGCTTCGACCTCCTGGGAGGGGGTTTAACCCTCCCAAGACCCCCCTGGCTACGCCACTGTGACATATACAGTAGTAAGCCTGCGGTATTTTGCGGTGTTGCCACAGATACCCTGACACTCTCTCTTTCTGTTTTTGACTGTGGGAGCTAGTAGGGATCAAAAAAAATAGTGATTTATGCATGGACTTTCGGGTTTATAGTTAAAAAACAGCTCAGGCAAGCCACACCCCTTTGATATGCTTATAATTTTGAACTAATTTCGAACTAATTTTGAACCATTTCTAAAAATTTTGAACCACACTCCTTCCTGTTTTTTTTAAATATTCAACATGGGGGGTGCAGCCGGACGTCAAGCTAAAAAAAACCAGGAAGAAGTGTGGTTCAAAATTTTTAAAAGAGGATCAAAATTAGTTCGAAATTAGATCGGGGGGGGGGGGTGCGGCTTGACGTCAACCTGCACCCCCCAACCATAATTTTAAAAAAACAGGATTACTAGTAGGTTTTTCGAAATTCTTTTTGGTGATATTAGGAGTTAGTTGCTTTTGATTTTTCGCCACGCTTTAAATGAGGGGGGTGTAGCTTGACATCCGGCTGCACCCCCCATTTTAAATATTAAAAAAAAAACAGAAAGGAGTGTGGTTAAAAATTTTTAAAACTGGTTCAAAATTAGTTCGAAATTATAAGCATATCAAAACCCGAATATCTTTCGGGGGGGGGGGGGTGGCATGACTGACCTTAAAGAACATCTCATTGAACTCAAGAAGCTACTGGATCTTATTTTCTTTGTCTGATGCCTATGCAACGTACAGCGTTTCTTTCGCTGAATAATGATTCCTTGGAAAGTTACATCTACTTTAACAAATCGATAGTCTGATTACCCATGCAGATGTATTCATAGTATCAGTGGGACAAGCAACTTGACGCAAGCAGAAAAAACTTTATTAGGGTCATAGGAAAAAACGAAAGGACGCGTTAAGGGTGAGACTGGGAGAGAGATGATCCTTTTTATCGAAAGGGATTTAGTATTAGCAGGCAAGATTAATCAAATTTAGGGGAACGGAGGGTTATATCGATTATCGGGTAAAGTCGATTAACTAAATATTTTGAAAACTGTAAAAGTGGCAGCGATGATGACGGTTCTGTCTTTAAAATAATGTTTTACCCAATTTTCATATAATTTTTTTAGACAACTTGACAAGGTATGTAAGTACTGTTAGTATATTTTAACAACATTAAGTAGAGTGTTAAAATAGGAAAAATATTGTAATGAAAATGTTCAGGTTATGGGCTTTTATTATTGATATATTAACTCTCCGTGCCCTGGTCACATCAGTGATCGAAATTAGCCTCTCTCAATTCTCAAATTGTACAATTTTGCACTGATGGAAACGAGTGGTCGATATTTTCCGTAAGGATGAGGAATATTTCTTATAACCGAGGTTATAACTTAGCTTTCTTTGTAAAACACAGCCATCATAAGACCAAGTATCCAATATGGATCAGTGGTCTGGTGGCCCGCTGTAGAGAAGCTGACCATATCCAAAAAGCCCAAAAAGCTCACGAGCCTACAAAGGCTTTTCTGCAGAGGGATAACCGGCGCAATGCAATCCACGCCCTGAAAACAATCTTGGGTCTCCCCTCGCTTCCAACTTGGATCAAGAAGGAGGCGATGCCGGACGCACCTGTGATTAAGGGACCAGGGACTATGGAAGGGCAGGGACGAAAGAGAGGGCCATCTGACGATCGAGGGACTGGTGACAAAAGAGTTGCCCCTCCTAAGACTGCCAGTGAAAGCACCGCTTAAACCATGGAGGTTCGATAAAAAGTACAAGGTCAAAATACCAAAATGGAATGAGTAACAAAAGGAAGAATTCCGAACGGAATTAAGCAAAGAGGCGACGGTTTTCTACACGGATGCTGTCTGTCTGTCAGCCAGGCAGACAACAGGCGCAGGAGTGTACTCGGAAAGCCTAGAAGTTCAGAAAAGTTATCCACTTGGAGAACATGCTACGGTGTTTTAAGCAAAAGGTATATGCCATTATCATGGTAGCAACCTTACCGAAGGTCAGGAATGGCAGGAGGGACATATACATATGGTCCGATAGCCAGGCTGCCCTCAAGGCTTTAAGTGCACCCAAATTAGTCAGTAGTCTGGTGGAGGAGTGCGCTGAATCACTGCAAACACTGGCTCAAGACAAGAGGGTAACACTGATGTTGGCTCCAGGTCATGAGGGAATACCAGGGAATGAGAAAGCGGACGAACTTGCCAGACTAGGGGAGAAAACTGAATACATTGGACCGGAACCTCTTTTGGGAATAACAAGGAAACAGATCTCTTCAACCTCAACAAATGGGCGAACAATGAACTGAAGACGTCCTGGAGGAAAGAGTCAAAGTGTAGATAGTCCAAGCTATTCGTGGATGGTCAGAATGTAGCCAGAACTAAATAGCTCTTAGGCAAGACCTGAAAGGACATTGAACTGCTGACTGGGCGCAATCGGCGGAACAGACATCTGACAAAAATAAAAGTAGCAGAAGATCCCGTGTGTCCCGCTTGCGGGCTCGAAGAGGAATCGGCGCAGCGCTTGATACTAGAATACGATACATATGCCAGATCAAGGCAGCTGAAGTGAGGATTTCCCACGATAGAGGAAGAAGAGCTGCACTCGCTCAAATAGGCCTACATACTGAACTTCGTAAAGAAAGAAGGGAGGCCCAGAGAGAGAGTTGCAGCGGAAGCATAGGGGTAAGGAACGGAGTACGTCAGAAAAGGCCTAATTGCCAGGCCCACGGGCCGCCCCTATAATACTACTACTACTTGTAAAAATGTTATTTTATAGATAAGGTTCTAAAGAAAGTTTGGGTCAAGAAAAACTTCTTAATTAATTTTTATTTTTTTTTTAAATAGCCATAATGATCGATATTCCACCACTTTTCCCTAGCCCACGGTCCAGGGTAAAATATTGTTTATACAAGGGAAACCATGGGCCTATGGTGGATGACCAAAGGTGGCCCTTACTTGTAAGTAAATGGATAGTTTGGCAACGGACTCCAAGAATCACAAAGTTTGTGTTTAATAATTTAAGTTTTCCAAGAAACTTAACTTGGGTGAGGGGGGGGGGGGTGTTTTACGAGTCTACTTGAGGAGACAATATAAACTTAAAGTAAAAGGTATCCCTGAATTACATTATGAGTTACATTATGGGATTACCAACGTCCGTAGTTTTGTGATTTCCTCCGATCAGCCAAGATGATATTTTACAGTACTGTTGAGCATCATGCCACTTCAATGATCCTGCACCTGTTTGTCCTCTCATTAAAAAAAAAACCTTGGGCAGAAGACAGTAAAGAGTTTACTGTCATGTTAGGCATCTTCAGTTACTACGTTTATACGCACCTAAAAGCGTTTTTATATATGGATGGTTTAAAATAAAATCGCTTTCTCCGAGGGTTTATACGTCCTTCATTAAATGTCATTAAATATGTCAGATTAAAGAAAAAAAACAAATAAAACAACTTAATTAACCACAGATTTTTTTGGAAAACCATCGTTGAGTATTTCCTTAGAAGATTGAACTACTAGAGGGAGTCTGGTTTGTCTGGTTACACTGGTTGTTTGAGTGCAACATCTGCAGTGGGGAAAGGGAAGAAAGAAATTTGTGTTGCCAATTTTAATAACAAAATTATGCAACAAAAAATTTATTAAATTTGGATTAAGTTTTGACACTTATTTATTAATTAATTAATGAGGTTTAAGATATATGTTGAAAAAGCTAATATACACAATATACAATGAGCTTCAGGCTACTGCGAAGTCAAGTCCAATTCACTCTCCGTGCCGTACGACCGAGGTGGATTCGAAGCACGCTGCAGTGTTATCTTTTGGAAATTTATTTTGTTTTATTTCTGCCTTGCTCGAGAAACAGATTGGTAAGTTCTTAAGTAAAATAATACATTTCTAAAACTAAAAATGGATGTCTAAGAAGAGAATAAGTACAGATATTGAGACTTATTCAAGAACTTTTTTTGGAGAATTTTGTAAATCGCCCAGGACCTAATTTATCAACGATTCATAGGTTTGTGCAGAATTTTGAAAAGTTTGGTTGTGTAGCGCCAAGAAACCATAAAAAACCCACGGTTTTGAATGACGAGCAGGAAGTACGAGGTGTGATTTGCGCTGCAGTGGAGGAAAATCGAAAGTTAACTAGCCACCAAATTGCCGAAGCAGTTGATTCGTCTTCAGTCACTGTCTTACGTGTTCTCAAAAAGGACAACTATCGTCGTATGGAATTTTACGAAACAATGATGGAAAGGGATAATTGTGCTGAAAACTTTCTGAGATCTATTCTTTTCACAGATGAAAGCACTTTTCCATTATTGAATCGTCGTAACCCAACACATGTTCGATATTGGTCGAGGGAAAATTTGTTTGTTTGGGGGGGGGGGGGGGGGTTATTGTAGGGGAACACGTAATTCGGCCATTTTTTATTTACGGCAATTTGAATGGTCTTAAATACTTGGATCTACTGCAGTAGCATATTATGGTTTCAACAAAATTGTTGTCCCACTCACAATGTTGGCCTTGTTAGGGAATATGTTGATAATGAATTTTCTAATCGGGGTATAAGTACACGAGGAACTATTTTATAGCCAGCTCGATCACCCAATCTTGCTCCTAATGGCTTCTATCTGTGGAGTTATATCAAAAATAAAGTTCGGATTAAATTAAAGAAGCTTTTCAAACTATCACCCCTAACATGCTTGGAAATGTTAAAAGGGGTTTTTATAATAGGCTCGGATATTGTCTAGCCGAGCAAGGAGGACTTTTCGAACCTTTGCTCTAAATTTTTTTTGACTGGGAGAATCTTTTTGGTTTTTAGAATGTATTATTTTATTTTGAGAACTTACTTTTATTTTGTTTCTCCTTATTATTTTCATTGTAACACGTTGTTAGTGACAAAAATAAAACGCTTTAATTTATCAGTCACACAAAACAAGAAAATATAAAAATTTGCGTTTTTATTGACCAAATTCCAGTTTCATTGACTACACTCCACATAGCACCGTGGTTAGAGGCATACTAAACACAAGCCGCGAACGGCCGAACGGCCGAACGGCGCGAACGGCGATCGCAAGCCTGAGTGTTGGGTGCTCCACTGATAGGTGTGCGGTGTCCCTGCATTTACGTACACTGGCAAATTGGACTTCTTCCGGCCTATGTTCGCAGTAGCATGAAGCGGTCTGTATAATACTCATAACCTATTTAAAACTTTCGACGTTTTTTAAAAAATTTAACATGTGTTTTCCTTCAACATCTTTTTTTGTAGTCAACGTGGCAACATTGATTGTTTGTTGCGGTTTTTCGATTTTTCCTGGAATGTCATTATTTTTGTGAAAAGTTTGTGGCGAAAAATGGTTCCGAAGTGTATTATTATATGCAAGTTGAAACAGAAGCCGGGAGACTGCAGTATTTCGTTTCACAGGTACGTTAAATTAAAATATTGGGTTAGAATTCGTCATATTTGGCCATTCTTGGTAAACAAAGGCAGGAAATCTGTGTTGCCGGCTCGTCATTAATTTCAGTGTGAATAGGGATTTCCATAGCACCGTGTTCTTATTTTTATAGTTGTTCATCCTGCTTGAATACATTTTGAGTTTTTTTTTTATAGAAACGTAGATTTTTATTACTGTATCTAGACCATTTATTTAAACGGAACTAAAAATTATTAAAGGTATTTTAAATAATATTAAAAACAGGGGAAAACGTACTAGGTTAAAATGACAACAATGGGATGAAGATGTTAAACTCAAACATCCTGCCCTAGGTCTAAAAAAAAGCTTCTTCTAGTAGTTCAATGTTCTAAGAGTTCTAAGTTTGGAAGAAATGCGCTAAAGCAATTGTTTATAACGACCCTAAAATGGCTTTTAAAGCGATAAACCGCTTCCTTAAATCGCTTTAAAATAAAGTCGAATCAGTGCTTAAAACGGTTTTAGTGGTGTTTATGCGACAACATTTTCAAACCGTCCTTGTACAGGCTGAGTCAAAATTCCCTAGACAGACTCTGACTAGGTAGAATTTGTTGTTCTGAATAAGAATTAGTAAAATATATTTTTGTAAACTCTTTCATTTCAAAGATATTTGCATTTAAAAATTTATTTTTCTACCCACTTAAGACACTTTAGGTTCCGTCTTGAAGAGCCTGTCAATATGATTTTAGATATAGGTAGAGAGAGTTGATTGTTTTTCTTGGCGAATCTTAATGTATGTGATTTGGGTAAATGACTTTTTCATATCCATGAAGTTAAAAAAATAGGTAAGTTTTAAACTAATTTTCATTTCTCTTTTGTATAGTAATAGTAATAGTTCTTACTATATACTAGCCCAATTTTTGCAGAGTTAATGCTCTTAAATTATAAAATGTGTTTATAATTTTATAAAATTATTAAAAAATCTTCATTTCCGTTAATCTCATTTACGTGAATTTAGACATTCATCTAAGTATAAATTTCGTTTTTGTCTTTTATGTATAGCTATCTTCAAAATTTTATAATTATCATTTTTGTGAATCTTTCCTCACCATTGGTTTGTACAATTATTTAGAAATGTCAGTGTTGGCCGTTTTTAAGTAAAACAATAAAGTTCATAATAACTCATAAATATATTTAATTATTTGTGAATCTGCTCTTAACTCCGTAAATGATAAATTTTTAAAAAGTCAAGTTTTTTTAAATAAAAAGCAGCATGTAAGCTAAATATCCAAAATTAACAAAAAGTATGTGATCTTTATTTTTACTTCCTTTTTTTTGGAAAGTGGACATCTCATGAGAATCAGCAGTTCCCTTTGACCGCACTGTGTATGATAAATTTGTTTGTGATATTTAAATTCGAATACACTCCTCGCTGACTTTATTTATTGGCGTTCCCCCTTTTTGCGCTTTTTGAGAGTGCTTTTTTAAAGAGCGTTTTGGGTTTTTTAGCCGCCGCCGTTTTTCCTCTTTTTTCCGTTTTTTTTTTGCTTCGCATAGTTATTTACCGAGCAGTGAATGTTTTGCAGGAGAGGCAGCAATCATTGGTAAAACATATGGGTATTAGGTAGGGGTCTCATAAAATAAAGAAAAGTAAGATGCAGAAATCGTAAAACAGAGAAACCGTAAAACGTAGAAATTGTTAAGGTGCAAGTGCAACATGCGAGCTTAGAATAAGAAATGGCGTTGAAAAGATATTTTTTATTTTTACTTTTTTATGTTAAAAGGCATGGTAGGTTGGGTTCGGTTATTAGGGTTGATCTGGGTTGGTTTGGGTTGTTTTAAGTTTAGTTAGGACAAGTCGGGTTAGTTTCGTAAAAAAATAAAAATAATTTAATCTATGCCCTTTCGTATTCTAAGAGCGCATACAAATAGCTGTTAAGCAGAGAACAGATTTTCGTCTTACCAAATTCTATGTTTTATGGTTTCTCTGTTTTACGATTTTTTCGATGTATATTTCTCCAAAGTTAGATTTCTACAAAGTACAGTTTCTCCATTTTTCATTTCTATGAAATATGTTTCTCTAACGTATTTTTTCTACAAACCATAGGGACTCATTAGATAAGTTTTTATTTGTCCTCTTATCAAATCAGGATTGGGGACAAAACCTTGTTACGTTAAAAATTGGTTTTACGACAACAACTAATCAATTTTTTACTTCACAAGTGTTTCATTACTTCGAAGCATAGCTTAATTAAAAATAGCCGTGTTTCTAATAGAAATGCGATAAAATCATAGAAGCCGTAGGGCTGTCGTAACCAGAACCTCTCTACTATTATGTTTGCCTACTTGTTATTTCGACTTTTTAGTGACACGTTGCTGTCGGTTAACAGGAGTGACGTCTGACATCAATAACCCGGGGTTGAACAAGCTTGTCCTGTTTAAACTCATTTTTCCGCACTTAGATTTGGGGTTTTTTTAAACAACATCGCTTTGTTTATTTTTGTTGCATGACTATTTCTAGGTTATGATTTAGGCAAAACAGAGTATAGAAGGATGTGCAAACCTGCACGTGCTTTCATCAATTGATCGAGAGGGAAAAAAATAGGTCGTTTTGTTGATTAATAAATTAACGTAATTATTTATTTTTGAGCGTAAAGTACCATTTTCGGGACGTAGGGCTCTCATTTTATTTCCTTAAAATCTCTTCGAGCATAGTCGCAAATTTTTATACTTCGTTGTATTTTCAAACTACGCGGTAGTCGCTATCAAATTCAGGCAGTTTCCGTTTTCTATCACAATCCAATGTTGCCAGGTGGACTCTTTTGTATAATATATAAGATTTTTAGCAATTTTATAAAATAAAGACACGTAAGTGAGGGTGTAATACGAACCGCTTACACAATCCCGTTGTTAGACAACGTCAGTTCTCCTATTTGTGTTTTTTTTTATTTCCTCCAATATTGACTTTTATTCTGCTGGCTGTCGTTTTAACACTGGTCTTTGAGAAGATTACTGGATTTCCAAGTGTAAAGATTTTTAATTCATAGGATTGGTAGCAGTGGGCTGTTATGCTTTCCGGGTTAGTTTTTTATTATAGTTTTGGATGGTGTTTTGGATTTTTAGAGAAGGGGTTTTCCTAGTGACGTATTTCCGGTAAGGTTTTAAAAAGGAATACGCAAAAACCATGCTTTAGTGCAATCGAGTGTTCCGTGTGCGAAAGTGGCAAATTTGGCCTTGTTCCAATTTTTCTAAAATCCGTTGAGGATTTTTACCCTAAGTAATAGGGATCAAACCAGGGCCAATTTGCGGAAGCTTCTTATTGTTTAAGTAGTTTTTTGGGAACGAAGCTCCGCAACTATTGGGATAAAAGAATTGCCACTCGCACACGTGTCGCCACCGTCCATCTGGGGGCGGACGCTCGATTAACTCCAGCAGCTTCAGCAGAATTTCTATCTTGGTAAGTGGACTTTTGATAATAGAATTCGGCCTTCCAAGTTGGTAAATTCTGAAAATATTTTCTGTTTTTTTTTGGGTTTTCCACACGTTTTTTTTTTGGGACTCAATTTGATGCTTTGCTTTCTCCTTGCCATAGGGGCTGCTGTATGAACTCGTGGTGATAGATTCCTAGTTCCCACGAGGTGTCCACACCAGCCACCGAAGATGTCCGAGATGTCCTCTAGAGGCAAGTGTGCCTAAAAACCCTCGTACGAGGTAAGCTTCCATGTCATTTTTTTTGAGTCCAATAAAGTGTTGCAATTGAGGTAGTTTATTTTATTTTCTGGAATAGTAAGGAGTGTTATTCTCTTTATTGCAGGGTTTTTGGGCGAGAGGTAGTTGTAGAGTTGTGGGGCCGTATGCAGAGATTTTCTCCAACTTCTTTCCATTTTTCCTACAAGCTCCAACATATAAGTACCTACCAGTGCAACACCAATCCCAGTCATCGCAGGAGGTTGAGATTTACATTTTAAACACTTTATTTTAAAAAAAAAGTTTTGTTTTGGTCTTATTTTGGAGGGATCATATTGGCGGATGACAGTTGTAATTTTCTTTTTTTTTGGGTTCCAATTGAGTATAAATCGTCATTACAGTTAGTATGAAGCAACAACTGCCAAGCTGCGAAATAACTTCTTCAATTAAGGCTGTAATTTAGTAATTTTTTTCTTTCTTGACTTTATGACATGGCTGGCAGATAACCATCGGTTTTGCATTAATTTCGTTTGACTTAGTGTAGAGATTTACAGGTTGCAACCCTGTCGCTTCGGATTGTCGGGCTAAAATGTGGTGTTAAGGCTGGCTCGTTGTTTCGGCCTCACATTGCAGAGTGGCAGTCTGGGGGGTCAGGTTGTTGCAATGAGTTTACTTTTATATGGTGTCGGACATTCCCTTTTAAAAATATCTTTGTTGGTACATGACAGTGTCTAGCACTTCAGGGTGACTCGGTCTGATGCCCTAGGCTGTCCAGCTGACGTATGTTGCTGAGAGTTTGTTCGTACAGACGTAGCATAGTTCGGTTGGTTGGCCTGGGGTTGGCTGGGCAGAGTACCACTGACTTGTTTGACATCGCCAAGATTTTGACTATTTATTTTTTTTTTTTTTTAAAGGCATATTTTTTTCATATTTTTCTTTGCTTGTGTTATCTATTTGGTGATAGCGGTGGTAGCAACATATACAAGTCAAGATTATTTATTTTGAAATTAATTTACTTTACTTTAAGGTAACGAATATAGGTATTACAATTTGTACACGGTATATGAGCTCATAAATCGGTAACTTTAATACAACTTAATATTTGCATGATATTCATGTTAAGTTATTGAACGGTATTGCCGGTATTGGCATATTTAATATTTAAATATTTACAATTTTCCTTAAGTATAACAAAGCCACATTATGAGAGTTTGAGTTGTAGGAGACTAGTCCAAAATCTGTTTTTTTTTTCTGTTCGTCATTAAATCTGCAAATGTCAAAAACTTATGTTCCTATTTCTCTCCCACTCTCCATTGAAGAAGGTCGTCCAGGTTTGGTACAATCCCAGCCCAAAGTTCTTATTTAGTTACTTATTTATTCTTCATTCTGGTAATAACCAGAACACTCTGATCAAGACAAATAAATATCAAAATTTCATCAAACAATCCTTGTGAGATTGAAAACAAAAGAAAAGGAACAGACTAAGGAGTATAGTAAGTATATAAGTGTTTAATTTCCTAAATCAGGGAAGGGTCTTGATAGTTGTGACAGTTCGTATTTGATGCCATTTTGCTATTTAGCTGACTTATTAGTTGGGCTATTTAATACTATATTAACATCATACCTCGTGCAATGTCTTTAAATACGTGGCGCTCATAAATTTATTAACCTACGACCTACCGGTTGTTAAACTTAAAAAGCTGGCGGCAGGCATTTGACGCGATTCTAAACTAAATAAAAATAGTATTAAAATTTTGCTGATTTCGGTTTCATAATTATTTTTTTTTGACGGATATCTCAAAAAGCACTTAATCTATTAGAAGGCTAACAACCTTAGATCATACTGCTCGGTAAACACTAGATAGTCCAGTCATCTGAGAATTTTAGCTTGCAAAAGGTGGGGTAGTAGCGATTTTGACATATGTTGTTTAGATTGGGCGTCTAAAAAAAAATTAAGTTTTCGACCTTGGGGGGGGGCTGAGCTCATTCCGCCATCTTGGATTTAGTGTGCATAAATTTGTATTTTTTTAAATAACACGAAAACTATAGACTTTAGGACAAAAGGTCTTATTAGGAAGTTGAAGAAAATAAAATTTCCTACAACTTTGATGTACACATTTTTTTTGTAGCTGTAAGCTATAATGAGCTACAGCTTTACAAAGCCAGATTTTTGCTGCTTTTTTTGTCTTTTTTTAGTTCATCCTGATTAAAAAGCGACAAAACTTATCTATTTTACTAACATATATCACACGTTTAATGTATATAAATTTAATAATATATATAATATATAATATAAGTATATTATATCTTATATATATACATTACTGGAATAAGAATAACAGAATGAGAAATAAATTCCCAATGTCGATAGTAAAGTTAAATATAAATAAAGAAGACCATTTTACCAACAGAAAAACTATTGGACTAGTCCCACCACTGACTGGTTTTAGACACACTCCGGCTTGTTACTATGACGAATCTATAGATTTTTAAATCCGATAGCAACCTGGACATCTGAGTGGTCCCCTCCGCATCCTCAAAGAAATAAAACTGGAAAATGCTAGCAAACCAACCGACCAAATAACGGTGTTCCATTCGAAGTGGTTATAAACGACCGCCAATTATGGAAAAATAAACAACTACCACAAGTCGAGAACGCCTTGCTTTGGTACACTGTCGGCTCCAAACTTAAGAATGGAGGCGTATTGGGCACTTCCGGCCCTAACGTTAAGCTATCCCAGTCACTGGGAAAATATACCACCATATTCCAAGCTGAACTGTGTCTCAACGAGAGCCTAAAAAACACATCTTTGTACTCTCAGACAGTCAAGCGGCTTTAAAACCCTAAACACATATAAATGTGCGTCAAAACTAGTCTGGGAATGCAAACAAACCCTAAAAGCGCTTGCAACCCACAGCCAGGTAACCTTGACGTGGGTACCAGGACACCGAGGCATAGTGGGCAATAAGGAAGCAGATACCCTCGCAAAACAAGGTGCTGAAACGTCATATTATGACCCAGAGCCTCATAAAAAGCCACGTTCTCAAAGACCTGAACAATTGGAAATAGGTCCAATTGTCATAACACTGGAGACACACTCCAGGACTAACACAGGCAAAAAGGTTCATCACCACATAAAAAAAAAGAGCAGAAAAGCTTATAAACATGAACAGGAAAG
This sequence comes from Oxystoma pomonae, assembly GCA_963921995.1. Classification (NCBI taxonomy): domain Eukaryota; kingdom Metazoa; phylum Arthropoda; class Insecta; order Coleoptera; family Brentidae; genus Oxystoma; species Oxystoma pomonae. The sequence goes on along the minus strand of OY998164.1, from coordinate 20,971,942 downwards.
ACATCAGAAGAGTCGTCGGACTGCTCACCGGACACTGTCCGGTAAAATATAATCTAAAGGTAATAGAAAGAGCAGAAGATCAACTGCAGATTTTTCGAAACCGCAACAGAGACCTCAGAACACTTACTCTGTGAATGCCCTGCCCAACTCTGGAAGAGGCTTGAGCACCTCGAGACGAAACTGCCATCTACCCAAGAAGTGCGCCAACTATCCCCCAGTAGTAGTATAGAAGCGGTCCTTGGGCCTGGCGATTATGCCTCTTCATGGGCCCTTTCTGCCCTACCCCGTTCCTTACCCCTATGCCCCTACTTCCGCTGCACCTCTCTCTCCGGGCCTCCCTGTCTTCTTTACGAAGTTCAGTATATCGGCGAGTGCGAGTGCAGCTCTTCTTCCTCTATCGTGGGAAATCCCCACTTCAGCTGCCTTGATCTGGCTTATGCATCGCACTCTGCTATCAAGTGCTGCGCCGATTCCTCTTCGAGCCCGCAAGCGGGATACACGGGATCTCCTGCTACTCTTATTTGCGTCAGATGTTTGATCAGCCGATTGTGCCCTGTCAGCAGTCCAATGTCCTTTCGGGTCTTGCCTAAGAGTCATTTAGTTCTGGCTACATTCGGACCATCCACGAATAGCTTGGACTGTCTGAACTTTGACTCTTGCGTCCAACACATCTTCAGTTCATTGTTCGCCCATTTGCTGAGCTCACTCTGTAACTGTTTCCTTGTTATTCCCAGAAGAGGTTCCGGTCCAATGTATTGGGTTTCGGCCCCTAGTCTGGCAAGTTCGTTCGCTTTCTCGTTTCCTGGTATTCCCTCATGACCTTGACCCACATCAGTGTCACCCTTTTGTCTTAAGCCAGTGTTTGCAGTTCTTCAGTGCACTCGTCCACCAGATTACTGACTATTTTGGGTGCACTTAGAGCCTTGAGGGCAGCCTGGCTGACCTCCAACTATCCCCCAAGAAAATATCTTCCTTTGTAAGAAGCATGAAATTCCTGGACATGAAAATTTCTGCAAAGGAAGCAGTGTCGTGCGGCTAAAAGAGCCCAAACGACTCCCCCTGCAATCTACAATCTAAATGCGATAGTTTTTTCAATGCGCATAGGAGAGTAAAGATCCATCTGAAATTGCTTTATTTCTTTCAGTTTTATTTATTTGTTACGTTGCTTTTATTCTTAAAAGCTTTCGGTTATTAGGTAGCATTATGCTTTGAAAAAAATGGCTTGTATGTGAGAACATTCCGTGACAATAATTTAAAAATCACCTTTAATGTAGCAAGAACATGCGAGGCTGTTGTGTACCTAAACTCCCTTCTTTCGTTCGTTCTGATGTGTTTTAGAGCGCGAAAAAAAACGTTTTTGTTTTGATATGAAACTGATGTATAGAAATATAAATAGGATATTTGAGGGCGTAAATCGCTTTTTTTTATTAATATCATTTTTTGCTGTCAAATTTTGGGGGTTGGGCAAAAAAAACACCCTACTATGGTAACTGGACAGAAACTAGTAGAAAAATGGTTGCTGTCAGATGGTTGTCAGTTGCTTTCACGACTGACCCCTGCCAAAAATACCGCGTCAAACCTCGTAAAAAAAAACTAGTGGGCGATATTTCATGCGGTTTATGAAACACTACTTTCTGGTGAAAACTCATGAACTTTCAATGTTGGAAAGAGATTCAAAACTCGTCAAACATCATGAGTTTTGCATGAGGACTGTCATCCGTTTTTAGAAGTTGTGAAGAGTTATGATAAGATATGATAAGATTTCACTAGTATTTTAACTTCCATTGGTTTTGTTAAGTTTGAAGCAGATTTTAACAAAAATTTAAATCAAAGTTAATAAAATTTTACAAGGGTTTATGAGAATACATATGTTTTCAGACGATGGATCCATATTGTCCATGTTTAAATCTAGAGGAATCCGATTTTCTATTGATACAAAATTACGGAAATCACTCTTCGCCTCTGAATTATTTCTAGGCTAACTCGATTGGGACAGTTATTGTCGGTACGCCTTTTCCAGGGGAAATGAAAGGGCAGGGCCGTTATAGTATCTCATAGTTATATGGTAAGCATACGCCAGTAGAATATGGCAATGATGCCCGCTTTGCGAATATAATTTTAAGGATATCATCGTTTTTAGCATGTATATGTTTAGCAAAAATAATAGCGTGTGTAAATGGCTTAAGAGATTAGCTTGAATATACAAATATAGTTACGAGGAATGGAGATGGTAAATTGTTTATTTTTTTAACCCACCAGAAAACGGGCATCATTTTTACAGACAGATGACAACAAATTACTTAAATCCAAAGATAAAATGTTTTTTGGCAGTAGTTTTTTTGAATGCTTAAAAAACAGTAAAAAATTATATAAATCAAAAGTTTGGAAGGAAAGCTGTAAAATTTGAGCAAAATCATTGCATAAAAATGTGAAAGGCATAATAAAAATTGCTTAAACAAAAACGCTACACCTTAAATTATGCTAATATATTTTAAGCCTTAAATTACCACTAGCTTTACCATTAAATGAAACATTGTTATTTTAAAAGTTTTGTTTACAAAAATGGAAAACGAATTAAATACAAAAAGGACTTTTTTTGAACGCTTAAAAAAACAGTGAAAACTTGAAAAATGTGAGTGTTTTATTCTAGAAATTGAAAGTTTGGAAAAAACCTTGAAAATGTGAACAAGATCATGGCATAAAATTTTAAAAAACATAGTAAAAATTTCTTAAACAAAAACGTTACCCCTTAAATTATGCTAAAATATTTTAAGCCTTAAAGTACCATCATAGGTTTATCAAAACATACTGAAGATATTACTCCTGGAAAAGCTCTGGATAAAGTTACTTCCGTATACCTGTCGTATCTGAAGCGGCAAAAATAGTTAATACGTTACTGGAATTTATTAAAGAAAAAAAAAGAGGCACAGTCCAAGAAAAAGAAACTGTCTCTAATTTGGCAACAAAAGCGGTGACAAATAGAAAAAAAGTAAAGAAGAACGACCTTCATGGAGTAGGATAGATGGACCGTTGACAGGTGTGATAAGTTAATTTTTTTTAGTTTTGTTGATGAATTATTTTTACTCCGTAAATGCTCCAAAAAGATTATCAAATTTTTTAGTTATTTTGCGGCCCAATTTTTATATTTGTACTTTGACTAATAAAAAAAATTGCTGACTAATTAAAATAATTTTGTGCAGTTTTGCCCAAGCCTCATTATAAGGGGTCTAAAAATACCCTGGATATAAGCTTCCAACCATGTACGTAGGTAATCGAGTTTTGAATTTTATTACAACTCAAGTATTTTCTACTTTTTTGGGCATTACAAGGGTATGTATGTATTCAAAACTGGTAGTTAGCTCTCTACCGGTCTCAAATGGACCTATTGTTCCCAGGTATCTACTGAGATTTTAAAGATCGTCATTTAAGGCCACAAAAACGGCATAGATTTGACAACACTGCTTTGCTGTTTTTTTGAAAGATCAACAATAGGTGGCATCACTAATACCATTTCGAGTGAAATCATGCAGTGTTCAGAACACCACATGTGAGGAAAAGTATAACTTATTATGAACGTAAGCATTTACTAATGTTTCTTTAAAAAGTTTTGATGCTCGGCTTCATGCTTCATGGATTGCAATGTCTCGAAATTAAAAAGAATCAAAAGAAAAATCATTATTCAATATAAAAAAATAAAAAATTTCCGTATTATTTTTATGACTTGACCATTACCCTCTCCACATAGGCCGATCAGCTCTTATCGTTTTAGTGTCCTTTTATCCACCTTCGCCGCCATTTTGACAGAAAACTAATGGATTATCTGTCACTTTTGAGTGAAAATGGCGGCGAAGGTGGATAAAAGGACACTAAATCGGTATGAGTTGATCGGCCTATCTGGAGAGGGTACTGACTTGACATGTATCAATTTTTTGGCTGAATGTTCCATTAGACAAGTGGCCGGTGGCTATGCGGAACCTGAATTCCATTACTCCAATCGAACTCACTTCAGTTTCCTTGGGTCTACTAAATTATGTGACCTTGGCATTTCAGAATTCCGGCAGAATATTGCTTACAAAGGAAAAAACCATAACTTTTTTGTTATCAGATAATAGAATTTATAAAAATCTACCACCGTATCCAAAGAATTTTTCAAAATTTGGTGTATTTTTTTCAGAAAATAAGAAATATAAAAATTGATGTTACAGATTTCTGTATTATCGACGAGGCTAAAGAAAAAGCCACGTAAGATTTTTAACTATTGTTAGCCGTGTTTTTTTCCGTTTTCTCGTTTCCGATATTCTGCCCGGTAAAGATTGTCCCAAAAACAGCAAAGCAGTGTTGTCAAATCTATACCGTCTTTGTGGCCTTAAACATATACGACCCAGGAAACTAAAAAATCCTGTAGACTACAGGATTTTTTTTGCCACTGTATACACTATTATGCTTGGCTTTAATTTGGTTTTGTAAAAATGTTTTAAGACAAATAATTTTTCACTAACGATCAAAATTAAAAGTCCCTACAGCCGTGCAATTAGGGATAATCAACGTGTACAGGGTGATTCACCATATTTTCCACTTCCCCTCTTACCATTCTTATATTGAAGCTGGAAAGAAGTTTTATATATGGCGAAGCTAAATATTTTTTTGTAAACAAAATTTGAAAAAATATAAATCGATCATGAGGTATATTTTCTAAATTTTTAATGCCTTTTTTGCCTGATTCGAAAAATATATATTATAATACACAATTAAACATAGTTTACGTGGTTCTTCGTTCAACACATTACTCTTTTGAGAAACTATTTTTTCTTTTACGCGAGAACCATCCAATGTAAATGCAACACATTATATATTTTTGAAATCAGGAAAAAAAGGCAATTTTTAAAAAATATACAGGCTGTTCTATTTAAAATGAAAAAGCTGATGTCAAAATTTGCCAATTTTTAGGGACGTCATTTGAAATTTTACAAAATTTTATGCAACTTCTGTAAATAATAGATAGTTATTTACCTAACAAGTGCAGTGGCGGACGATCGCCCCTCCGCCCCCCCCCCCATTTGCTCCAGAAAAAAGTAGACAATAACAACTGATGGTGGTGGTAATAACCCTGAAGAAGAAAAAACGAGAAATTGCAGAAAGTTCCTTTAAATACATTCTAGAATCCCCCCACAATATTTTGGGACAGTTTGACCTTCAATCCGTCAGACCAAGAATATACAAACGCCTGATGAACTTACCGCAAAAACCATTTCAAATACAGAACAGTATTATAGAGTTTCTTTTTATAAACAAGTTTTAGACAAAACCAGCTGTGTTCTATATGATTAAAATTATTACTATATTTTCTGATAAATAAATTCCTGAACCCATAGGTTGTACAATAAAACAGTTTAAAACAATAAGTTGTAACCAGAGCTTATAGAACGAACCTTTAAACTTTGGGTTGGACGGGACAAGAAAAACCAAAACTTAATTTTAGCAAATTCTTACTTTTATATATTTCAATTTTTTAGAATTTTATCAAGGCTTTTCCAAACTAAATAAAAGGCATTGGAATTAAAGGAGAAGGCATGTTGTTAACATTAATGTTAAAAATTATTGTGAACCATGAACCAGTAAAGCTTTTCTTTTGGGTTGGACGGGACAAAAAATACAATAATTGAAAAAATATTATTTTCTATAAGTACGAAACTGTTTGTATATTTTGACTTTTTTACATACCAAGAAATAGTGTTATAGTGGTTTTATAATTTGGAGTTATATCAAGATTTCTAATAAAAACCAGTAGATTGTTAAAGCGTTTTTCTTTTTTTTAATAAAATTACATTTGCTTGAAATGGCCCAAAATCAATTCGGACTTGAAAAAGTATTTTTGACCTGAACATATTCATACCAAGGTTAACATGAAGCCAAAATCAAGGCAAAATTAACTAAAGTCGTTTCTATTAATCCAAAACACAAATTCTTGAACTTTTATTGGGAGAAGTCAGTATTTGGAAACAATATTGGTCAGAAGTAGGCAAAAGCTTAAATCAAAACATACCTGATAACGTTTTCGAGGCAATGAACAAGTGTGGCAATATTTTTCAGTTGATTAGAACATTCTTGGATATTTGCCAGTAAATAATGCCTCGTCAGAAAGAAGCTTCTCATGCCTCAGAAGATTGAAAATATAAGTACTTAAAAACACTATGACGTCGTCTGACGGACTTAACTTTGCTGCATATCAACAGACACATTGAAATTGACATTGACAAAAAACTGGAAATGATTTTTTTTTTGAGATGGGCATCTTATGTTTGAGATATGCGATAGAAAAGATAATTAGCTTGTTAGACGTCAAAAAAAAAGTATTTAGCTATTAGGTTTTGTTTGTGGTTTGTATGTTATCTATATTTTTTATAACTGAAAAAATTATATGTAGTTACTCAAGCGCGGATTTCAGGAGGATGGGGGGTAGTTAACCCCCCCCCCCTACCCTGGCTTTAAATTTTTATGAAAACATTAGAAAATCAAAAGTAGGGCATAAATTTCGGCGCTATAATACCTTTGATATTTACGTTATTAGTTTAATTTTGTATTAAAAATGGCATTTGTAGTGTCATTTTCCTAAAAATTTTCGCCTGCTGCGCTTTGAAACCATTGTTAGAATTTTAGTTTCATTTCAAATCAAAAAACGCATTTTTTAAAACAATTTTCTTAAAAATACTTTACCGCACACGACGGCATTGGACGAACGACGCGAAACGGAGTTCGGGCAAGCCGTCAAGGGCGATAAAGGCACTTTACGCATATGTTAGGTGCAAAATTTTACCTACTAGCGTCTTATACCCTTCAAAAGAACATAATAATTTGAGAAATTCTATAACAATTTTTTTTCAAGATTATTAATTTTAACATTGTAAAAGTGTGAAACGTAGAGTTTATTCCTTTCGGGATTTTTTTTTTTTGAGGTGCACTTTACCAGTTTACCGCATGCAAGTAGGTAAAACTTTTTTCTAGCTCTAATAACAAGGGGGGTTGAAAATATGGTGAATCACCCTGTATTCGACAGAAAAAATTAGTAACCAGTTAGTTTCGTACGTGCTAAAGCAAAGAATTTCAAACTGGCCGAAAAATTACGAATAACAAAGGTAGGAGGTCGTTGGGCCAGAGAGTATTCATCTACCAAAACACGTGAACTGCAGCATTTTAGCTTCAGAGAGAGACAGGTGTACGGAATTAGATAGCTCCGATCACAGATAAAGTACCAAAACAAAGATGAAAGATAATAATAATTGCAATGCGCACTTGCAAAAAAAAGAACGTTTTTACGTATCTTAGGCTCGTTTTCAATTGGACAAAACGTACGTTTTGTTGTGTTTTAGCTGGCTGTTTTTTAAAAAGGCGAATGTGTGGTTTGTACGCTATGTATTCTCGTTATTAAACCTGACAGGTTTTCAACGATTGTTATAAACTGCAATTAAGTTAAGGCTCAGTCCGGCAAATTATGATGCCTTCTGTCTTGTGGAAACTTAATTGGAACCAGTCACCATTTCTTTCATTTTCTTTGGCCAGCCATACACTCAGCGACTAGGGGGGTAATTTATCCACCGAACAGTAGCGGTCGCATTAGCTTTTTTGGTGGAGAAGGAGCAGTTTAGTAGGTGTTGGGTTAGTGGTTACAAAAAATATTATTTATGGAAAAGGGTAAATAAAAACATTAAAATCTAAAGATAATAAGAAAGGGGCCGCTTTTCTTAAACGTAAAAGTAAAAGCCGAATGCTGTCTGTCTGTGCTGTTTTTACAGTGGGACACCAACGGACTACTCCTTTAATTGATTATATCCATGGATTGGCATATAATATGTTTTACTTACGAACAACCTATAATACTAGTTTAACGAGCGTCCTAACACAACTGTAATGGACCATTTACGCTCCTAGGATAATAATGAAGCTTAGATGTAAATCGTCAGAGGGCGTTCCAAGCGATTTAACAAAATATATATTTATTAAATATATAAATTTCCAAAATTCAAAAAATGGCATAAAATTTTCAACAATTTAAATATTTTCAAAATTTCAAAAAAAAACAGAAAATTTTAAAAAATTTTCAAAATTAAAAAAAAATAAGATTCTTAAAATTTTCAAAAATTTAAACATTTTCAAAATTCCAAAAAAAAAAAATTATGAAATTTTCAAAAACTTGAATGTCACAATTTTGTCTTAATTCTCTAAGAAAGAGTAATGTTGCGTAAATAATACAAAGTATGTAATTAGGAGTGGTTAGATGTGGTGTTTTTAATCATTTTTGATATTTATAATAAAATTTCATTAGTCGTAGGTAAAGTGTAGTAAACTAACATGTTATAATTATTACACTCTCAATTCTTCTATTCTATTCTTTATTTTTAACCCAGGGTTAAACTAACCTTGGAATATTTTTACTCTAGGTTTAGATATAAAACGATAGCTTGTGAAAAACCCAGATAGGAAAGTAAAAATCGTTTTGCTCTATCCTCCTAGAATTCAATTTTTTATTTTAAATTATGTTTTTTTTTTTAAAAAAAAAAGGTGGGGTAGCTAGGTTAATATTAACTTATCGACCCCACATGTTTAGGTATCACGGAATTTAAAAATTTCAAAAACCAGTATTATCTGCAAATTATGTGCTAATTTCGTCCATAATCAGAAAATTTTGTACTTGTCTGGTTTCCGAGAAAATCAATAAAAATCACTGTAATAACCTAGTATTCGCAATCTGAAGTACGATTCCAAAGTAAAAATATATTATTACAAAATTATGTGCTTCATAAATATATGTAAGAAAAATCCGAATTATTCGTTTTAGTGCAGCTTTTTTAGTGGAGTAATTAACCTAGCTAACCCACTTTCCTTTTCGATTTTCTCGGAAACCAGACGAGCACAAAATTTTCTGTTCATGGACGAAATTAGCACATTATATACAGATAATACTGGTTTTTGAAATTTTTAAATTCCGTGATACCTAAACATGTGGGTTGCTAGGTTAATATGAACCTAGCTACCTCACCCTCTTAAAAAAAAAATCATAATTTAAAATAAAAAATTCGTTTTTTTTTCTTATATTTTAGTGGAGCACATAATTAGCACATAATTTAAAAACCAAAAATTTTTAGTTTGGCGCCATATTTCTTGGTGGGGTTGCTAAGTTAATATTAACCTAGCTACCCGATTTTCCCAGAAACCAGAGTAGCATAAAATTTTTTAATTGTGAACGAAATTAGCACATAATTATGGTGTGACTAAATTTTGATTTTGTTGAGGTGGGGTCGCTAGGTTAATGGAGATGAAATGCAACCGAGACTGCAACACAACAAATCGGTAGACTTCAGATGAACCGACGAAGAAAATTAATCTGTAACTGAAAATAGAACTCTGAGCCTTGTTCGCATACACACACACACACACACACACATCCAAGCCACCCTTGACATACCCACTCTCGTCTCGCACATTTCGCCATATATGCAATGTGCAATTAGAATTCTTTTTCAGTCCCGGATCCCTAATTACTCTCACTGGAACGCGAATGCATGATGCATTTTGGCGCCGAAATGAACCTTTGTATTTGACTCAGATTGAATTAACCTTACTCTGTGCGTGCCGGGCTTGTATCGGATTTTGTTTTAATTTTGGAGAGCACTTTTTATAGTCGTGCAGAACACTGTACATTAATTAATTTAGTTAGAGTTGTGTTTGATGAGACAAGCCGGTTTTTATTTAAAAATCACGTAACGAAGCACGCAGTGGTAGTTTGTCGGTTTTGGAAGTTTCGCTGATGGGTTTTTATGGGGGGATTAAAATCATTTTTTTAATTGGTATTTACACTTACCTACCCAAGCAACAATTGTAGACAATTTCACTAGTGCCATTGTCATTGCCACGAAAAATTTAATTTTGTATCACTGTGGTTGACAAAGCGTAAGGCGCATTTACACAGACAAACTTTCCTTTGATGTTAAAATGCCGACAAACATTTACACGAGCCTCTTGAGCAAAATGTTCAAAGAAATGTTCGAGCAAAATCTCGTACAAAAAACACACGTAAATTTTGGAGAGAATGTTGAACCAAATTTGTTTGAAGAATTGGGGATATAAAAATTTCTTTACAAATTCAAAATATATATTGTTATCGGAATTCATTGAACTTAACTGAAAATAGAAAAACAAAGTTTTGAAATAAGGTATTTTTAATCAAATTTGACTGATCTGATTTTTATAGGGGATATGCCAGTATACTTGTAACTTTTTTTGGATTGTAAAAAAAAACGGGAATAAAAAAAATAATAATTGACACTTATTTATTGCTGTTGCCTGTAAAATATAATGATAAAAGTTTACGTTTAAAAGAATAGTCCTTTATTTTACTTCCTAGTTTAGTCTTTTACAATAATAATTAAGTCAAATGAAAAAACCTATATACATTTTATTAAATCTCAAATTTATGAACAAAAGCACGTTCGGTTTAAATAATACCGGTTTATTACCCACTTTTACAACTCTACGAACCCGACCCTTCTCTAAAAAATATAATTTAGCAGTAATTTAGTAGACTGTGTCGCCGATCTATCATCCTGTGTTTTGGATTTCGCAGGTAGTAGGCCGCCCACCCTTTTGAATCGCAATGTTGTTCTTTGCATATTGTTGGTTCAGTGTCAGTAATCGACCTTGATTATTACATTAATTTGACAGTAAATATCTATATCTTTAGCATTTTCATGAACCTTTTGCTTTTTTAAGCACCCCATGGGACCTTAAACTAACTAGGTAAATCTGGTGTGAGGAATTAAAAAACAACAATAAAAGCTAAAGGTAAAGTAAAGTTACAAAAATATGTTTTAAAAAAATCCCCCTCCCCACCACTCCTCATAGTCGTGAGGCGTGGATTACCGCTTAAAAGTGCAATTTTTGAGTTTTTTGCCGATATTTGAAAAACTCAAAACTTTTTTGGAAAAGAAAAATTTTCCTGGGTTTTTTTTTACCTTAGGCAAAAAACCCTTGGAAATAAAAAAAACTCGCAAAAAAATACCAACAAAAAACCCAGGGCAAAAAAATCCGGGAAAAACCTTAAGAAAAAAATATTATAAGTAACCCTAATCCATGTGACAAAACTGATAGTAGAGCCAATAATAATATTTGGCTAATTTTAAATAAAAGTTGGTGTTCCATTTTTTTAAAGAATTGAGATCACTGATCACTGATGTGAAATTTTATTTATTCTCATCTTTAAAAATATGTTTCCAAAATAGATAGCAATAATTTGCTCAAAAATTTACCCGAACAAAATGTTCAAAAAAAAGCTCACAAAAATGTTCACGCAAAAAATTTTGGATCTTTTGCACGAGCTTTTATTTGAGCATGTTCGTCTGTGTAATTGCGCCTTAAGGTTATCCTATTATAACTACTTATAAACAAAATACAGAGACTGAGTTAAAAGAACTAATAACAGTAAATTTATAAAATTAAGTAAAAAGAAACATTAACAAACCATCCTAGGTTTTTCTTGAAAGTTACAAATTTTATCGTATTTGGTGTGTGAAAAAAGGTATTGCAAAATTTGCAAAACAAACAGTTCGACACACTTTATGACGCGAAATAAAATAGTTTAATAAAAAAACTGAAATAAACCTACCAGATAATATAATTAAATTGGGGCTTCTATAAGTAGTAGTAGTAGTAGTAGTAGTAGTAGTAGTAGTAGTAGTAATAGTAGTAGTAGTAGTAGTAGTAGTAGTAAGGGGCGGCCCGCAGGCCTGGCAATTAGGCCTCTTCATGGGCCCTTTCTGCCATACCCCGTCTCGCACCCTTATCTTCCCACTCCCCCTACATATCCTGACTCTCTCTCTCTCCGGGCCTTCCTGCCTTCCTTACGAAGGACAGCACGTCAGCCCATCTTAGAGAGTGTAGCTCCTCCTCTTCTATTGTGGGGGCACCCCACGTCTGCTGCCTCAATCTGGCATACCCGTCACACTCTTCTATCAGGTGCACCGCTGATTCCTCTGCCCACCCACATGCTGGGCAGGTGGAATCGTCCAACACTCTGATGCATGTCAAGTGCTTGCGCAACCGATTATGCCCTGTCAGCATCTAATGTCCTTGCGAGTTTTTCCCAGCAGCCATTTAGTTCTGGCTGCATCTGGTCCACTTACGAACAGTTTGGACTGTCTGCACTCTCGCTCTTCCCTCCAGGACGACTTCAGTTGATCGCTCGCCCATTTATTGAGTTCGCTCTACACCTGTTTTTTGTGATTCCCAAGAGCGGTTCCGGTCCAATATATTGGGTTTCGGCACCAGCTCTGGCAAGTTCGTCCGCCTTCTCATTCCCTGGTATTCATCAGTGTCACCCTTTTGTCTTCAGCCAATGTCTGTAGCGCGTAACGCACTCCTCCACTAGGCTACTGACAATTTTGGTGATCCCCCAGGTTCGACCGACCACTCGGCGGAACTGCCACATGCCTGGACTTTTTCATTCATTTTGGCAACGTGCTGCCTCCACGTGAGTCCCTTGCCCAGTATGACTCCCAGATACTTAAGCTCTGATACTAAAGTTATGGGTCTGCCGTATATTATGGGAGCTCTGAAATCCTCTAGTTTCCTTTTTCTGGTGAAGAGGATCATTTCAGTTTTTGCAGGATTAACTGATAGGCCGTTCTGTCTGTACCAGTCTTCTATGATTCTGATCGCCTTTCGCAGACAGTGGCGAGGAAGCGGCCAATCACCTTCACCACGACGTCGTCTGCGTATGCTTGCACGTCGAATCCTTCCTGTGTCAGGCGACTTAGGAGGTCGTCCATTATAAGCACCATAGATGAGGAGAAAGGCAGCCCCTCGTCACATCCACCTTGACCTTGGACTCTCCCAAGCTTGCCTGTGCTTCCCTCTCTGTTAACGCAGACTTTACAAATCCGGTCAGACGTGCTTCAGCTCCTCTTTCCTTAAGGGCAGATGTTATTATCTGCGTTCTTGCCTTGTCGAAGGCTCCTTCCACGTCAAAGACTACCATGAGTGCGTACTCCTTGTGCTGAAGGGCCTTTTCTGACTTGTACACTACTGCATGAAGAGCCGATTCCGTTGATCTACCCTCTCTGTATGCGTGCTGATCCTTGTGGAATGTTCTGTTGGCCAGTATTCCCTCTAGAAGGATCTTCTCCAGTGCCTTCATCATAAATGACGTGAGACTTATAGGTCTGAAGGATTTAGCCGTAGTGTAGTCTTTCTTTCCCGGTTTGGGGATAAATACCACATTGGCTCTCCTCCATGCAGTTGGATCGTATCCCAGAGCTACGCTGGCCCTAAACACTCTCTTCGTGTGAGGAAGTAGTGCCAGGCCTCGCTGCAGCAGTGTCGGGAAGAACCCATCTGGATCTGGTGACTTGTACGGACTGAACTCGTTTATTACCCAGGATATTGTATCATCCGTGACTACGCGGTCTTCGAGCTCCCAATTCGGCGTTACCTCCTCGTCAGGTGTAGCTGGCATTTGCTCGTCGTGCAGATCTCCATCCCCCGGCAAATGTACCTCCAAGAAATGTCTCAGTGACTCCTCTACGGAGTTGGTCCAAGTTCCGTCTTGCCTTTTGAATAAACTTAGGGTTTGCCTAGTTTCGTTGCTCAGGATTTTTAAGAGTCTAGAGGTCTCCGGCAGTGAGGTTATTTCACTGCAGTATGTCCTCCAGCGCTCTCTCTTGCAGCGTCTTACCTCTTTCTTGAACTCTGTCCTAGCCTCCTTGTAATCATTCTAAGTTGCCTCGTCTCCTTTTTCCATCGCCTTGTTGTTCTATAAGAACACCAATTAATAGCTAAGACGGTTGTGACGGTTTAAAAATTTTTTCGTATAATTGCCATTAAAACCGCTTTATGCACTAAGGCTATTTAAGAAATCGGTTTATCGCTTTAAAATCAATTTTGGGGTCGTTAAAAACACCTGAAAAACGCTTTAGCGCGTTGCTTTCATCCTAAAGAAGTACTCAAACTTGGTTTTACCAAAAAATCTGTTGTTAACTTAGTTGTTTTATTTTAACTGACATATTTAATGACATTAAATTTAATAAAGGACGTATAAACCCTCGGAGAAAGCGATATTATTTATAACAGTCCTTATATAAAAGCGGTTTTAGTTGCGTATAAATGATTCGTTTATTGATAAGTTTTGGTATGGCTTACTAGATTGTCTATATAGTTGAGGGGCATAGAGTCGAAATTCGGCCTCCGTGGCTCTTTTGATGATGATTTTATGAAAACTGTTTTAATCGGTTACTAATAGACCACTTAACATTATCTTGCCTGTGAACAGCCTCAAAAGTGCTGCAGTGAAAAAGTGAGGTTAGGGTGACAAAATATTTTTTTAAATCTTAACGGTTTGACCTACGGTGATGAAATTTGGTAATCATATTGGCCTTCGGCAGTATTGTGGGTGATTTGAAAAATTGTGAAAAAATGCTTGATGTGTACGTTGCATAACTGAATCATAATCACTAATTACATTACCTAACAAACATACACACTCATTTTGACGGAAGCGTACTAATAAAACATATTACTTACCTAAATTTTAGTAAAGAATCTTGATAATTCTTACTTAAATTGACACATCATCGCCATCGAAGCGGATATATGGCGGTCAGTTAGGGGTCATTCCATATCAAATCAACCAAAAAATCACAAAAATTTTACGCGACCAATTCCAATTTTGATGATTTTTGGTATATATTTTCTTCTTACCATAAAAGTTGAAAATGCAAATTTTTAGATTTTTTTGATTCGTAGTTTTTTTTTTTAATTTTTCAAAATAAAAAAGTCAGCATTTTGACCTTAACAAGAATGTACAAAACTAGCAATATCTCGAGAACCACTTACACTAGGAAAGTAATAAATGGCTCATTTTAAAGTCATTTTGAAGCTCTCTTTTATGAAATATCACAACATAATTTTAACAAAAAAAAAATTGAAAATAAAAAATTGAAAAAAAAAATTGAAAAATTCAAAAAGGCCATTTTTAATTTTTTTGAAAAAAATATATAATTTTGGTCAAAGTGTTACTTAATTATCCACAAAATTTTATGATGGAGAAATGATGGGTTCAATGTCAAAAAAAATATCAAAAATATTAAGTACATTAAAAATCATGCATTTAAAAAAATAAACATATTTTAGGAGCACCAATAGTGCACTGGATATTAAAATAAATAAATTTGTTGGATGGATACAGGTTTTAAAAAATACCCAGAGGCTTTATCTACAAATTATTTTATTTTAAACTCGCAAAAGAAATAAACAAACTTTTCTACTTCGTTGATAAAAATTAGACAGAAAACACTACTCCAACTTTGAGGTAAACATGATAAAACTAGTATTTTCTCACTCCTCTTTTCGGTTTTTAAAAATTTGTCCTTTAACTGCTTAATCATTTCACTTTCATCACTCTGGCATTCCTTTACTAGCGTTGAATCTGATTCCTTTGTAAATGCTTTCGCAATTGTATGCTGTACAATATCAATTTTTTTTTTGTATACATTTTTTCTTTTAATCGGCGACACACCAAGAAGCTCCAATGACTTGTTTAAAAAAGTAAATGATTCAGCAGGATCTTGAAAATCTGGATCATTTTCTGGAACTTGACTGGGTCTAAAAAAATTTAAAAAGTTAGTTTTTTATAAGAACTTAAAAAGGGGGTAACAGCTGACCCAAAATGTGTACATAATGCCAAGAAATTTGTACATAATGTCTGTATTCTCAAAATGCCATGCAAAATAATGCCATGCAAAATAATGCCATGAGATTTTTCCACTCCGTACTTGACGCAATTGGTTTAGTTTATTAATTTTATATTAAAAAATACTATTTGTTACTTACCCTGCCTCATCTTCTTCAGATGCCTTAAACTCCTTTGAAAGCTTTAGTCTACAACCATCACAGATTTTCATTCCCATTTTGACATTTTTGTAACTGCACATCCACTTGGTCACATTTCTTAATTTCCCAAAATGCTTGATTTTTAACTCTAGTGGATCACAGCACTTTACTTTATATTTAGTCCATCCACTTGCCTCACCCATAGTTGAAACTTTTAAAATTACACAGAGATGACTTCTGATAAACCTTCAGTCGAACTATTATGTATCGATTATTTGGAGCTGTATCAGGAAGATACTTGCCAAAAATTTAAAATCAATTTATGCAGGAATTTTCATGTCAGCAAATCCCCACAATGTACCTAAACAGACTAATAAAATGAAGGAGGTGTGTCCTTAATGTTAAACAGGAATAAACAGGCAGTATTTCACAAAAGTATTGGCAGGTTTATACAGGCATATTTTCCTAAGAATTGGAACATCCAATAGTACGTCTCCGTTGGAAAAGAGGTTTTGTAAGAAAATATTACAATGGGGGGCAATGTTAATCTGATTACTGATACAGAATGAAACGTAGGATATAATTTTTTATTAAATAAAATATTGTTAAATATTTTTATAATATCGCTTTAAACCCCATTATATTCTTCTAATTACCAAAATGCATTGTCTATTTATAGGCGATTTTTCATGCATGTGACATTTTTAATAAATTTTTTCACATTGAACCCATGATTTGTCCATCTCAAAATTTTGTGAGTAGTTTAATAACACTTTAAAGAAAATAATATAATTTTTTGAAAAAAATTAAAAATGGCCTTTTTGAAATTTTTCAAAAAAAAAATCAAAAATTTTTTTTTTTATTTTTTTTTCAATATATGTTATGCAATATTCTCATATGAAAGGTCTTTATAAGAGCTTTAAAATGAACCTTCACCTACTTTTCTATTATAAGTGGTTCTTTGGATATTCCTAATTTTGTGCGCACATGTTAAGGACAAATAAGTGACTTTTTCGATTTTCAAAAATTAATTCAAAATAAACAACTGGTCAAAAAAGTCTGAAATTTTGGATTTTCCATTTTTTTGGTAGGAAAAACATGTATAATAAAAATCATCAACATCGGAGATGGTGTGGTAAAATACCCTGGTTGACTTGATATGGACTGACCCTTAGCTGATGTTCCATGGTCTACTGTATGAATTTCTATGATCGCAAATCCATTCAAATGTAATGGTGATCAGATTTAATTTTATAATTGCTCTATCATGCTGCATAAAAAATAAATATTCACCATGTCTAAGACGAATCAAAAAACACGTTTTACTCCCTTCCGACTAATAACATATATTGCTGTTAGGAGACCAATACACCTATTAAGTACCAAATTTATTTGCAGTCTTTATAAGTAACCAAATTAAATAAAATTTTGTTCACCTTAAGTAAAATTGGCTTAAATAATATTTTGGGTTCGCATTCCACCGGCCTCTAGATGCACTAAATGTTATTTTTTGAATTCCATTATCGTAGGTCAAACCGTTAAGATTTAGAAAAATATTTTGTCGTCCTAACCTAACTTTTTCACTGCAGCACTTTTGAGGCTGTTGATATGCCCACCAACTAATACTTAAACTGACACGGATTTTTTGCGTATTACTCCAGAACCGCAGAACCCAGAGCTAAAGTAGTAATCAGCGTAAATAAATCTTAAAAATTAGCATGTTTTTTGTATAAAATATTTTTTTGTAAAACCTCTAGTTTTTTAGAAAATGGCGAATTTTTTTAAATTAATTTATTTTCAGTATAGAAACATCCCAAAATCAACGTATTAAAAGTGCATTTTAGCGCGAGCTAACCAAAATTTATTTGAAAAAAATCGATTAAATAATCAAAATGTTAGATAATTTTGAAAATACCCCTCTCCGCCATGTTTGAACCAACATGGCGGACGCAGAATGTACTAAGGATATTCTGCGAAGTAATATGTTAAAACGTCAGACGGAGGTAAGATGGATAAATTTTCATCAAAAAATGACAACTTTGACAGCGTCTGACACCCCTTTAGCAGAGGCCTAGGTGTCTGATGATTTGCATAGTTCGTTTGTGACCTCTAGGCAACTACCATGCGAATTTTCAGCCGGAGGTAAGATGGTTTTTTTGCTCAATTTTTTGTAACTTTGAGGCGTCTGAGGTCACTTATGCAGAGGCTATCAGCCAAATCTTTACAGATGGCCCTTCCTGATGATTCCCCCAACCACTTCACAAAGTTTCAGCCGGAGGTCTTATCGTTGACTTTTCGAGCCCAGCAGCTCTCCGTCTATAAATTAAAAGCAAAAATTAAATGTGGGCTGATGATGGTTAATAAACCCAAAACGTCAGATGACTTGTCAAAATAAATTTGCAAAATTTTATCTGTCATCCTTTATGAACCAAACGGCAGAAGAAAAAAAGGATGTGTCCATAAGAAAAAATTAACTTGACAGGGTTCCTATCACACTGAAATGTCAGGTCGCGAAAATGGACCTCTCACTAGTTAGATCGTAAAAAAGTGCCTGCAGAAAGTTTTAAGCGTTTTTTGACAGCTTTAAGAATAAGGGAGCAGAGAAATAAAAACTAAAAATGAAGATTTCCGTTTTTCCGCCTTCAGAACTATCCGGAATTTGTAAATTTTTTTTTAGTTTTGAGCAAAGCATGAAATTGCTTTGCCCTAATTTAAACCTTTTCGTAACTTCTATCGTTTAGGAGATTCCCATGGTGAGCATCAAATTTGAAACACCCTGTATAGCTACTTATTCGCTGTAAAAATGTTTATTTAGTCAATCCAACAAACTGTTGTGTGCCAAGTTTGAAACTACAAAAAAACAACTGAGTTTATTGTTTGTCTCAACCATTTAGTTGGAAAACATTAGGCAAAAAATCAGAAGTTTTCGCTTTCCTTATATTCTTTTTAACTTCGTTTATTTAGCAATTGCTTTTTTCAGTGCTTTTTCTTTTCTATTGGTGTAGACTTGGCTATAAATCACTAGTGAAACTTTTTGTACAAAAAACTTTTAATTTTCGACTGATTTTTGTTTTGCAGAAATTTAGTTTGATACGGAACTACACTCCATTAAATGTAAAATGTTACAATGTAAGGCATTTTTATATTGCTAATAATCGGGATGTTGCGTGATTTTAGTCAATGTTCCAAACCCTAATTTTCCTCTTTTGTCTATTTTTTTGATAGATATTAATATAACAAGTGGGGAAAGTGATACCATACCACCAACGCGGGAAAAGGCACTTAACGCACACGTTAGGCACAAGATTTTTCTACCTTTGTGGTTAAAGAAAAATTAAATATATTTTTTTTCAGTACATGTGAGAGCTGGTGACTCATGCTCGTATCCACCAACGCAAAAATTCCTCGATACACGGAAAAAAAAATTTAATTTAAAAATAATTGTTTTAAAAACTAATACATTTTATATTACTATATAGGACATCTATCTATTTATCTAAGGATGTTAGTATATATTTTATTTTGACTATTGTAAAACATAGTATTTTAAGAAAGCTAAAATCCAATTGATTAAAAGGAAATAAAATTTATTTTAAATAATCTAATATAATTTTTATTTATTTCTAATATACACTTTATTACTTTTAAATAAAAAAATATATAATTTTTTTCAAAATTTTATATTTGTTTTAAAAAACATTTGATATTAAATCGCAAAAAAACTCGTTTATTAAGATTATAGATATACTTTTATTTATATTTTAAAAATACATTATTTTAAAATATAAAATACGCGTGCAAAAACAATGCCGTTGCTAATCTGTGGGGATTTTGTGTATTTGGGTTGTATTGCGAGTACTTATTCGAGTAAAATATTTTTTTAAGTGCTTTGTGCTTTCGCGGCGGCGGCGACAGAATGTCTTTCTGGTAAAGTTTTTTATAGATTTGTGGACCAGCCAACTTTTCTCCATAAAGTAATTTTTACCTACGGTTTTCTGCCGTTTATATTTTTTTTTAAAAATTCTTTATGGATGCACCTTCTAGGGTCTCTAGAACCCCAAATCCGTCGGCGCCGATTTTTTTTTAATGCAAAAACGTAATGGTTTTTTTTGGTTGTTTTGTGTTGGGTTGGTTTAAAAAAAAATACAAAAAACTTAAATCGGCGCAGACGCATTTGGGGTCCTAGGGACCCAGAGGATGCATCCATAAGGAACTTTTCAAAAAAATCAAAAACGGCAGAAAACCGTAGGTATACGGAATATTTTTTTTGCTACTCAAGTAATATATTTATAATCTTATTCCATTTTTTTTATATTCGCCGCAGGTAAAAATTACTTTGTGGACAAAAATTGGCTGGCCCACAAATCTATAAAAAACTTTACCACAAAGACATTCCGTCACTCGCCGCCGCGAAAGCACCTAAAAAAATGTTTTACTCGAATGAGTACCCGCAATACAACCCAAATACATAAAATTCCCACAGATTGGCAACGCTGTAGTAGTATTTGATCGAATCACGTCGGCATCGTTCTTTGCGCGCGAATTTCAATTTGCAAGATTGCAAGAGCGACGCGGCACGTTCACGTCCTTACCCTTCGAGATTTGCACAAGAACTAACTTATTTATCTTAAAATGTATACTGGAATTTTAATACAGGGTTCCTAAGCAAATCCTTAGGGGGCCAAGCAGCCGTGTATAAGACGCAGACAAACGGAAAAGCACATTAGGCAGAAAAGGATGGGCATGGGGCGATGTTGTCACTACATCTTACACGTAGTAAATCCATTCCAGGTTGTTGTTTTCTAATGTTTTCCATTTTCATACCTTTAGGACTGGAATAAAAATTGTTTTTGCTCGACTTTAATATCAAACTGATGAAAAATATCGTAAAAAAAAATATTTTTCGGCTTTTCATTTTGTAACCATTGTCCTTACGCACTGTTTACAGGCTGGGGACTGAGATACATGCAAATGCCTAACCTAAAGCGTTCATACACGGCCGGAGAAATCGGCTGAGATATTTCCGTAGAAACTTTATCAAGCAAATAGGACGGGTTGACGCCTTCGAACGTCCAACCCGGGTTTTGCACTTTGATTCGAAATCAAAAAGGAGTAACAGTCAGATGTGGGGCCGTGCACAAATTACGTAACATTTTACCAATTTTTTACCCCCTCCCTATGTAATGTTTTGTAACGGTTTGGCACGCCACTCCCCTAATATTACGTAACGATTTCAAGACCACTACCCCCCCCCCAAAAAAAAAAAACTTCACTTATTTTCATTCCAAATTTTCTTAGTTTCACACAAATGCAAACGCTGTCGAAAACCCCCCTTCCCCCTACGTAACGTTTTGTAACCCCCCTCCCTCCTATGACCATTACGTAATTTGTGCACGGCCCCTGTAGTCCCAGTGGAGGAGGGCGAGAAAATTGATATTTTTTTCTTAAAAATTATACTCTTTAGACCTATTTCTTTGCGTTCCTGAAATTACGTAATTTTTGAAAAAAAATTGTAAGCGACGCCATTTTTATTTCGTGCTTTGTTTTTCCAACATTTTTGCGTTCGGCCAATTTAAATGAAAAATTTTTGCCTGCAACTCGAAACCAAGATCCCCCGTTTTAGGAAAACTGATCCCGTCTCTGTTTCTCAATTTTTTCGAATAAAAGTAGAGTATGACCATGGGGGAAATAATATTTTTCTACGGTATGACGAAAATTTCGAGAAAGTTGAAGAAAAAAATAAAAAAAGTGGCAGAGCTCAAGTTTTTCGTCAAAACAACGTTTTTTGTAAAGAAACAGAGCAAAAAAAATCTTTTCACCCCTTTTTGGGTGTTACAAATATTGGCAGCCCCTTATTTTTCGCTTTTACCCTCCCGCTAGTTTTAAAGAATTGGTTCGCTACATGTTTCGAGATCATGTCATAAAACACCTCGAAAATATCAAATGTAGTGTAGGGCCAGCTTTATTTAAAATCAATAATATCGCAAGCAAAAAGCTCTGCAGGAAAAACAGCGCCGTTTATTGATTTCTTTGACTGCTAGTGTTAGCTGCATAGTTTGGCCGTTTCCGGATAGATGTCACTAGTAGAACAGAATGGAAATAAATTTAATTAAAAGCGAAGATATTTCTTTCTAATGTTAACAACCTCACGAGTTTATCGCTCTGTATCGTAAATAATGGACCCTGCCGCCTCCTTTAAGCAAGAAAAAGCTGTGGTTTGGACCTGAAAACATCTAATTTTTTCCTCGATCATCTCATGGTGTGGCCGCCATCTAGCGGAATTTGCAGACATCTTGTCAACGGTTATTATTGCAACTATGATTTATGCTCACAATGAAACAGTGGCGACAATTTTTTTTCATTACTCAATATACCTGTTTCTTTTGTGCGCGCAGAACTTTCTATGCCATTTCTGTTTGATTTATTGAAATCCTATCCCTAAGAAAAATCGTAGGAACCCTGTATATCTTTTATTAGCAGCTTCATTTTTAATCTAATCTCTTTATTTATTTGCTGCTCTAGATAAACCTAATACAACATCAGCTATATAAAAAATCAAATGTTAAGACAAAATACTTATAAATACTTAGAAGATTCTACAAACCAATACCTTTCAACAATTGTTATTCACTTTGACTCAACATATTAATAAGCCTATTCTTAAACGCATTTATGTTACTTGCTTGTTTCATTTCAGTTGATAGTTTGTTATATTCCTGAAGGCCGTTCGCAAAAAGAGACTGAGCACATTTTGAAGTTTTTATTCTAGGAATATAAAAGTTATATCTATCTCTTGTGGGTTAGCTATGAATATTAGCGTTAAAGGTTACAAATTTATTAAAATATAGAGGACGTAAATTATTTAATATTTTCTAAATAAAAATAGACATGAAATAAGTTTCACTAAATAAATTTAAAGTATTTAACATTAGGTTCTTCGTTGCATTTAAGGATAATCCTCATACCCCTATTTTGTAATTTTAGCAATGAGTTTTTACAGTTGTTGTCCATAAAATACAAAACACTTGCACAGTAATCAAAGTGCGGTTGCATAATTGTTATTATTATAAAAGTTGATTGACCTGATAAAGATCTGGCAACACGAGTTAAAAAATACAGTTTTTTTAAAAAAATTTTATATTCATAACTATAGTGATTCTTAAGGCTAAGCGTTCTTTCTATAATAAAGCTTAAATACTTGATTTCATTTAAAATTTCAATTTCAGCATTATCAGTGCGGATTTTAACATTCGAAAAGTTAATTTTTTCAAATAAGTAATCGTTACATAAGATCGCTTTGGTTTTATTAACATTTATTTTTAGTTTGTTGATTTTGAAATATTCCGATACTATTTTTTAATTAATTATTTATTTTTAATAATTAACTTTGTTAACTGCAGAATTAGTGTCTTTATCTACGACGCCTAAATAAGCATCATGCCTTTAAATAATCACAATTGAGGTTTTTAAGGAAAAGCTTAATATATTGTATTTTAATTTTGTAAATTAATAAGTCTTGTTTTATAAACTAAAATTCTTCATAAATGTCTCCTAAAATATCTGTATGTTAAGGACAGCAGTTAAAAAATTGTCTTTTTATTTTAAAAATCTTATTTTTACAAATATAACCATCTCAGGTATTCATTTTTAAAATAAACTAATTAAACATAAAATATTATTTGAAATGAAAATGTACGTCTTAAAATTATTTCTTTAAAAGACAAAATAGTAAAAAATACTATGCATTTTTTTCCGTGTAAGCTTTGATCGTAATAAGTTACTGATCGGTGATTAGAATGTGATGTTTTACATTAAAACTTTGTTTGTCAAGACTCATTCCGAACTCCGATTAGTGTTAATCATAATTAAAGAGGTCAGTCAAGCCACCCCCCCCCTCCGAAAGATATTCGAGTTTTGATATGCTTATAATTTTGAACTAATTTCAAACCACTTTTAAAAATTTTGAACCACACTCCTTCGTGGTTTTTTTTTAATATTCAAAATGGGAGGTGCAGCCGGACGTCAAGCTAAAAAAAACCAGGGGGGGGGTGTGGATTGATTGACCTGATTAAAGCTTAATCGGAGAAATTTAATGTCGTTGGATATGGACATTAATGTTGGAAAGGCAAAATTTGGAATAGAAAAAATGCATGTGATCGTTTTTTTCACAACCAAGTGTACCTAATAAAGTTATATTTTTAATTGGACACGATGCGACACGGTAAATAAAACGTATCCTAGATGGACAAATTTTTTGAGGCGGAAACCGCTCGGAATGGCCAATATGAAACGATGTTATAACAGTAAAATAGAGAAACAGTTCGTCTGTACGAAAACGGCCCATACTGTGCACCGTATAAGTGGAGGGCGTTCGAAAAAAGTGGCGTTTAATCCATTTTAACACGTTGACTTCACCGTGTACCCAATCTGCGGTCCCAAAAATTCTTTTTGGCCTAAGGCCTTACCTTGGTATTACGTGTGCTACCTAAATTTTTAGAAACGTTTAACTTGGTTTTTAGAAAAACTTTTTTAAAGTTGAACATTCCCAACAACGCTTATTTTATAGCTGTCAGTACCACATATGTTTGTGTTCCTCCGTCCAACGGAAAACAACACTATGATTTTTTTCAAAAATGAGATTTTGTGTTTTTCAGATTTTATATTTTTGTATAAAAAACTAATTAAAAAAAAAACAAAAATAGGTGATTTTTATGTATTGAGGAAAAACCCGTAAAAAAAAACGGATTTTTTTGTTTTAACTGCCAATTTTTTATTTATTGTCGGATTTTAACGCAAAGGGAATGAAATAGACTCTTTGCAAATGTGTCAAAAAATGACATTAACAAAAAATTCTATTAAGAAAAAAAAACTATGGGGTTTTTTACA
The DNA here is from genome assembly GCA_963921995.1 of Oxystoma pomonae. Taxonomy (NCBI): domain Eukaryota; kingdom Metazoa; phylum Arthropoda; class Insecta; order Coleoptera; family Brentidae; genus Oxystoma; species Oxystoma pomonae. The sequence goes on along the minus strand of OY998164.1, from coordinate 20,947,180 downwards.
TACCAGATTCTTGCATAAAATAAAAACTGTTAATAAATAATTTAAGTTTTCCAGATTTCGTCATCTTTTCGCCAAGTTCATTAACAAAGACTCTCTACAGATGTTAAAAATAAGGCTTCTTTTCCCAAATCTCAAAAAATGACATTTTGTGACGATTCAAGATGGCGGATGCCTTACAATTTTATTATTTTATTTTAAAAAACCTGTTGGCTTTTTGCTTAAACCACTTTGTGTATTTTTTTGCTATAACAGAAAAGTACCAACTATTATCTGTTAACCCGTGTATTATTTGTTAAAATCTATTAAGAAATAAGAAAAATATTGGGATTCTGATGTAACACCTTTTTTGCATATTATAAAAACTTTACGTTAATTTTTTATTGGCGAAAGGTGTTACATTAGTACCCCAATACTTTTCTTATTTCTTAATAGATTTTAACAAATGATATTTGCAAAAAGTCTATTTCATTACCTTTCCAAAACTCTTTTTTAAAGTTAAAGTAAAAAGTTGTCAGTTAAAACAAAACAATCCGGTTTTTTGTGGTCCACCCTATATAACGTATGTTCTCAGTTTTTTTGAAAATTACAAAGGACAAAATTCGTACGTTTAACGCATCTCGTAACATACTACGTTAATGTCTGGTAATCACTGCCGCTTTGTACCCCGGCTAGATTTTTCATCGTATGTTTTAACATACCGATTCCATATCTTTTAACTTAGGTTTTTATGCCTTGAATTAGTAACGTTTATTTTAAAAAATCATGTCTTTTACAAAAACCTAAAATTTAATGAAGGGAAAATTTAGCGCCCTAATAAATTTACAGAAAAGATTTGTGGCGTAGAGGGCAAAGGGTGAGGGAATAAATCGGAAAAAAGTTTTTCCTCGACCAGGATTTGAACCCGAGACCTCTAGAATACCAGTCTAATGCTCTACCAACTGAGCTACCGAGGAACTGGGGTTTTGACTGGGTATTCGGAAATCCTTTCGTCCGATGCATTTGTTAGTAGTGGGGAGATCTTTGAAGCCTACTGCGGCTTTAAAAACCTAGAGATGTAATAAAGACAAGGAGGTACACATTCACGATTATTAGTTGTATGAAATTTCTATTTATCTATCAACCAACGATACACTAATAATAATTTCAGTCAAACATATTTACAAAATAAAGGGAAAATTTAGCGCCCCCCCACCACAAATCTTTTCTTTAAATTTATTACCCGTCTAAATTTTCCCTTCATTTTGTAAATATGTTTGGCTGAAATTATTAGTTGGAAATTCGCCATCTGACTCCAATAAAAAGCTATATGTCGTGTATCGTTGGTTGATAGATAAATAGAAATTTCATACAACTAATAATCGTGAATGTGTACCTTCTTGTCTTTATAACATCTCTACTCTCTCCCCACTACTAACAAATCAATCGGACGAAAGGATTTCCGAATAGCCAGTCAAAACCCCAGTTCCTCGGTAGCTCAGTTGCTAGAGTATTAGACTGGTATTCTAGAGACTCCGGGTTCAAATCCTGGTCGAGGAAAAACTTTTTTCCCATTTATTTCCTCACCCTTTGCCCTCTACGCCACAAGTATTTTCTCTAAAATTTAATAAAAATTCAAAACCAGTTAAGTAATTACAGATAGAAATTATAAAAAATTATGCTTAATATTGAAATTATCGGGGTCTTTGTTCGGATTTGGGTACGTAAAATTTTTAAATGTCGTTTTCTCAAAAGTAGAAATTTATAACATACGGTCTTTTTCCGTTGCAAAAAAACTACACATTTTTCGGCTGTAGTTTTGCTAACGTAACTCTGATTTTTCTGATTGTAGCTTCTATATCAGACTATAGAAACTTTTGTCAAAATTGACATTTCCTTAAAATCCAAGATGGCGCATGATTTTTAAATTTCCCCATTTTTAATAACCCCCGCCAAAATTTTATGTGCGCCACTGTACTCGATTTTAGATATTTGCCATAAAAACACGTCAACTATCACCTCTAAAAATTGGACAAGAAGTAATAATAGGTCTAAAAACTTCTAGGTTTTGTTCTACTAGGGGTTTGTTAAATCTTGTCCGATTATTTAGATTTTGAGCTCTGCGGGAAGCTAAGGCTCTAGTCTATATACGCTATCTGTCAAATTTGGTATTTTATAAAATCCGTAATAGCTTTTGAAACTTTTCACTTTTTGATATTTTTCACTCCTTCCTGAAAAAAAACTTTTTTGTAAGCCAATGTACCCTGATTTGAATTATCCGGAAAGGCACGTCTTTTCAATATGCAAAGAGGTATCATTCGCTAAAATCGGACAAGAACTAAAAAGCTCTGCTCAATGAAAGAAGTGTTTTTTTTTTAAACCTGTATAAAATAGATAAAATGCAGAAGATTTTCATTTTGCTGATTTTTTTTTAACTTATCCGAATTTGTTATTTTATACAGTGTCCATAAAACTAAAATGACATGGCGATGTAGTTTTGACAAAACAGCTATCTTCTTCTTCTTCAAGTGCCATGCTCTCTTCGAACGTTGGCTTGGCTATCATCAGCACGATCTGTACCCTGTCCACTGCTTTTCGGAAAAGTGTCGTGTACTAACACCATACCACTGTCTAAGATTTTTAAGCCATGATATCCGTCTACGACCCGGACCTCTTCTGCCTTCAATTTTGCCTTCTATTATCAATTTTAAAAGTTTATATTTGTCATTTCTCAAAATATGGCCAAAGTATTCAAGTTTTCGTTTTTTGTTGGTAAATAACACTTCAAGGTCTTTTTTTTTTAAGTAAAACATCCACATTAGTTACTCTGTCCATCAAAGATATCCTAAGTATTCTACGATAACACCACATCTCGAATGCCTCTAACTTTTTGAACATGGCCTCAGTCAGTGTCCACGCTTCCATGCCATAATATGAGATGCTAAAAACATAACGAACTCGGGGAGTGGTATTAAGATTGGGACTACACAACACTGATTTCATTTTGATAAAAGATGATCTGGCTTGTTCAATTCTTGCACGAACTTCTTCTTCTTCACGCGTTCGACTTGCTGCCCATTTACTTCTAACATGCCTCTGATGTTCTTTTCCTTGGATATGACCATCCATTTTGTTTTTCCAACATTTAAGTTAAGCCCGAATTGCGCACTCTTCCAGGCCTTCCAGCGTGTCTACTATTATGACATTGTCGTCGGCATATCGTAGGTTGTTGATTTTTATGCCGTGTCTGGTCAGAGTTATGAAGTGCATTCTTTGTTATTTTGTTACTATAGATATTAAACAACAGCGGAGATAATATACAACCTTGGCGCACACCAATTATTATTATTTGGACATTGTCGGACAGTTGGCCATCAACCTTTATTCAAGCAGTCTGATTCCAGTATAGATTAGCGATTATCTTTACACTATCTACAGTGTTAAAAACAGCACCTCTTTCGTTAAGGAAAGCTTTTTTAGTTCTTGTCCGATTTGTACACTGAAAAGATGTGGCTTTCCGAATGTTGAAATCAGGTACACTAACTTGCACATAAAATGCGTACACAAGCAGTAAAATATTAGTTTTTTTAAGCAGTGTAATCAGCTGTTATGTGAGCACACTAAAGCTCAGACTCATTCTCATACAGATAAAGGACACTCACAGTGAGCTGAATTCTGTATTGAGGCCACTGATCCCAAAACGCGCATTTCGAGATCAGTGGCTTTAATATAGAATTCAGCTCACTGTTTCGAGGTCAGTGGTCTTAATACAGAAATCAGCGCACTGTGGCTCTTGTAACAAGTTAGAATTTTTGTGTGAAAACATATATATCGTCTTCAAATTTATTTATTTATTAAACTAAAAAAAATAATCTTAATATCCGGTGGCAGCACCATTTTTGTCCGAAACTTTTTGTAGACGTCAAACCATAGAATTTGATAAGTTTCGACAGTACGGAACATCATCAGCGAGCTCGTCCCATGCATTCAATATGGCATCTAGTAGTTCTGCCTGTTTTCGAGGCCTCCAATTTCTTTGGTAAATGATCTTCACCAATCTTCCCTACACATTTTCCATCGGATTCAAGTCTGGAATGTTCGATGGCCATGCTAATACTTCAATGTTCTGGTTTTGTAACCATGTCTTGCAAACATTGGAATATGAATTGGTTCTCTGGATAGAGAACATCAACCGATGGCAACATGACGTCCGAAAGAAGCTCCAGATAACGTACTGCAGTGACTCGACCTTCAATCTGCCAACATGCCCTCAGCCCCCCGTGCACTAACCCAGCCCCACCATATTGACGGAAAAATGACCCGGCCGGGTTATTTGATTTGTATATCGCTCATCAATCCGAGAGTGTGGAGGCCGATAAACTTAATTATTCTGCGATCTGAGGAGGAATGGAATATTTTTTCAACGGTAAAAATTACCCGTACCCAGTAATCTTCATCACTGTCATGATTTAAAGCAAAAATTACTCTTGCCTGTTTTTGTTCTTGACTTACTTTTGGTTTTCTTGCAGCAGTACGGCAACGTAACTCCGAACCTTTTATTCTTGACGTGAAGCAGGATGCAGGAAAATTGGTCACTGAGACTGTGTTCACTGCGAAGTCGAATGGGTTTTTCCTTAAGCGATTGAGCAGAGCTTCGTCTTCTTGTTTACTAGTCTTTTTAACCTTACCAGCGCCTTCGTTTCTTTCTAAACTGTATGTAGCCAGCCAATGGCTTCTTATTCTGCAACATGTGACTTTGTTAACACCATAGTGATCATCCGTTTTTTTCACTGACCATCGGTCTTCACTAAGTCGCGGTATTATTTGCGTTTTCACAAAAGTAAACAAATGTTTTGGTATATTGAATGTCAACTCAACTATTTGAAAGAAAAAAACAATTTTACTATTCCATTGTACGCAATTTATCTGCAAGTTAGTGTACATTGGATGCACAAAAAAGTTTGTCGGGAAGGAGTGAAAAATGTCTAAGTTTCAAAAGCATGCGCCATTACGGATTTTAATAAAATGTCAAATTTGACAGATAGCGTATATAGGCCAGAGTCTTAGCTTCTTGCGTGTGTTACAGAGGGTTAAAAAACCAATTAATTCGTTGGCGTTGAGCTTTATTCCTTCTTCTCCGATTTTTACAAGTGTTACCTTTCTGTGCACGACAAAGACGAACGTATCTTTATGGCAAATGTTTAAAATCGAGTACAGTTACGCACATAAAATTTTGGCGGGGTTGTTATAAATGAGGAAATTTAAAAATCATGCGCCATCTTGGATTTTACCAAAATGTCAATATTGACAAAAGTTTCATATAGTCTGAAGCTTTAGCTTTTCGCAGAAACTAAAATCACAAAAATCAAACTTACAATAGCAAAACTACAACCGAGAAAAAATGTACGGTTTTTTTGGCTCACCTATATAATATCTTTTCTCGTTTCTCCCCAGATTTTAAGTAAAAAAAAGAACAACTGGCAACGCCTTGTTCTTTAATTTTTTGATCTTTTGCCAGAGTGCACAGGGAAAACTAAACATCAGAATTAGCTGAAATGTTTCAGGGGTGATCATTTTTAAATGCTTAACAAAAATATCTGAGGGATTTTTCAAAATTCTCAATTATTTTTTCTTCAAAATAAAAGCTCCGGTGCTGTCATCTATCCCAAAAGCCTCAAAATAATTGCGGTTTAGAACAAACCCGATTTACAAGAAAAATAAATATTTACAATTTCCTCTGGATTACATTTTTCCTTTTTATATTTCCTTGCTTTAGCGAATATAAAAACTAAGTTTTCTTTTTTCTAAAAGCCTGTGCACTCTGGAAAAGAAAACCGATCAACTAATCACACTTCATTGAATTTGGGAGACACACGCAGTTCAAGTGTTGGCCGATAGATCGCAGAATTTATACTATTCCATGTAACTTCAGGTGTTTTGTCAACAAACTTTAAATCGGGCCGCAGTGGGACAGAAGAGTATTTTTACGTTTTCCGACAAAACCATTCGAGTTTATTGTTTATCTTTCAAAAATGTGTTTTCAAAAACATTGTTCTAAAACAAATATATAAACAATTCTTCGTTCTAAACAAATATGAAACTCCGCGTGTACGGTCGCTCGCCGAAAAAGGCCTAGCGCTGCGCGGGCATTACCCCGAGTCTATCCAAGAACCAAGAGAACTTTACTGACTCGCTGGGATTACTAGGAATTCGCATAGAAACATTCGGCGCCCATAACCCCACATAACTTTGTTTTTATTTTGATTCAACCATTTTAAATTTATTTAAATTATTGCGGCATAGTTATGTGCAAGTGTACTAGTGAAATCTGGGAGTGCAAAGGATAGATTTTAGAACCTTACTTTCAAAAACACACGGATACTTGAGTACTAACAAAACAGGTCAAAAACAAAAACAAAATACCCTTGCTAGTCGTTGACGCTCCTGTTTAAAATAGAATACAATTATTTCATCTAGCGTCAATAGCCGATTTTTAAATCTGCATGCTTTTAAGTTAACCTGTTGTCGGTCAGCTAGCGGAAGTGGTTCCAATTCAATTATAAATACACCTGTAAATGCAACCTTAAACATTACACCCAGTTACTTTAAAACGTAGTTTGGTAGCATTTTTTTAGCAGGTAATTCTGCAATAAATGGTTTTTTTTATTTTACTATTTTACTTGTTTTTTTAGCGGCGCAGAACGCGAAAAGTCAAAATAAGTAACCTAACCCCAAATTTCTGACCCGGTGCTAAAAAATCTCTGGTGTCCCACTGTGGATAAACGTATATAAAATCTCCGCGTTGCCATGGAAAACAAATTCAATGACGTAAAATTTTGCAAAAAAAATACAGTGTGTTGCTAAAAACAATTCCCCAGATTGTAACTACCACCTTAAGCTAATATAATATACAGTGTGTCCCAACAGTCTGAAATAATGGATTTTTTGGGAAAAAACTTATATAGGCGGTTTCAAAAAAATCATTATCTTTGATACAGGGTGTCCCAAAAATTAAATATGGCACAAACTTATCTTTTTTTAAATTCGACACTGTATGTTATCTCATTTTCGGAATCGTTAAAAAATAAGCTTTTCAAAAATACCAAACATCACTTTGGGTCTATCTTTTATCTTCCTCAAGATATTCAACTTTAAATTTGTGTGGAAGAGAGAGAGAGAGACTGCAGACTGCGTCAGGCATGCGCAATAGATTTTTTGCCTTTGGCCTTGCCCAAGGCCAACTCTAATTTTTTCATTATTTTGGTGGTTTTACAAAGTTACTATTGTTACACATTTTGCGATACTTGGGCCATGAGAGTATCTCAGTTATATGGCATGACCTTTCTTAATAATATTATTTTTGAACGGTCTCCGATAGGGTATAGCGGGAGGCAATTCTAAGGATAATGTCTCTGCAATTTATTTTATGGGCCGGAATTGCACTACTGTTACGTATTAAACTGTTTAACAGATAACATTCTCGGAATATTCGAGTTTAATGGGCCTTATATTTAATTAATTTCTCTTAACAAGCGAATCCCCAGGCCCCGTGCCGTACACAATTTTTACAATGAAAAAGACTCAAATAAATCAAGTTCATAGTCCCACAATAACATATCTTACTGTTGAAGCTTGAATTGAAGAACCCCCCTTTTAACATTCAATAGGCGAACTGAAGTCCTTTCGGACCCCACGATCTGTTTTTTGTAAATTATTCGTTTTTATTTTTTTTTAATTTTAATACTTCCTTGATTAATTAGTTTTCTATGTAGTCTTTAGGTATACGCACAATATTCAGTTTGAAATTTTGTGTTTTAGTTTTTTCATTGGAGTCGGTTAGGACCCCTGTCCGCCTTGTTACTTTTTATAACCAAAAACCTATCAATTTGATTACAAAAATGGCGGCAACATTAGGCTAAAGGGCACTGAAGCGGTAGAAGTTAACTGGCTTTTTAGTTAAGAACGGTATTTGTCCAAAACATTCAAATAATTTGTATTGGTTGTCAAAATGGCACTAGGTACTTACTAAACTTTATATTATTTTCTAAAATACGTGACTTTTTTGAAATAAATAAGTTTAATTAAGGCAAATTTCTATTTAACATTTTTATAAAAAACAAAAATAACAAATAAAGCAGGTTTCTTAATATGAACTAAAATGGGGTCCTTTTTGACCCCAGTCAGTTATATGCGTAATATTTTAAAATAAATAAGTTTAATTAAGGTCAGTCTCTGTTTAACATTTATCGAAAATAAAGAAAAAAGCGAGTTTCTTAATAAGAATTAAAATGGAATCCTTTTGGACCCCAGTCAGTCTTATGCGTATTATTTTGAAATAAATAAGTTTAATTTGGGCCTGTTTTTATTTTACATTTATAAAGAAAACGAAAACAACGAGTAAAGCGGGTTTCATAACAATAATTAAAATGGGGTCCTTTTGGACCCCAGTCAGGCTTATGTGTAATATTTGGAAGTTCGCCTTTCAAAGGAAAATAAGGCCATTATTGAACCAAACGTTTTTATACTAAGATCAAATATTTGTTTTTCAAGAATGGATGAATGCATTGTTAAATGGTTATTGCTTTGAGAGAAAAACAACATGTTGTACCAGTGGGTTTTTTGCACATTTTTCAATGTGGTCCTAGTAAAAAAAAATGGGTCCGTTTTTTTTCTTTTTATCAAAACTGTATAACAACAGAAAAAATTAAGTCAAATAAATATTTGTTTCGTATGCTTGAAACCTTACACCCGGTTCCCACCTACGACACATGACTGCAGCACTCACCAGAAAGTCGTAGGTGGGAATCAGGAGTATGAAAGCACGCCTCGCGCGCGAATATGCTACAAGAGATGCTTCTAGGACACCCACCGTGAGAGAGACGCCAATAGGAAGATTTTGGTGAGGCAGTTTAATGGCAAATTTCGTTAATCTTATGGTTACCGTTACCGTAAATAAAGGTAACTTCAAGAGTTTAAAAATAGAGGTTTTGAACGTATTCAATCGTTTGGCGGTAAACATAAACTTACTTTTTTATTGATTTTTTTTTGTTTTTCTCAAGTCTTTTTTTTATTTGCTTTTCTAACCATATCATGGAAGAAAATATTAATTTAGTGATAGCACTGGGAGACGGACACCCCAACATAAATTTAGTCAGGCCAATTATTTTTGCAAGATATCTTTGGTGTAGTAATAAAGTAAATAGAGCCTCTGTGAACTTATTTGTACTTACTCACCTGTTAACAAAAAAAAACGTTAAAAAAGGCACCCCACTACTACTATATAACACGGTTAACAAAAAATAAAATCTAAATACACAAAATTTTTGTAAAACAAAACAAACTTTTATAACCTAAAAATCTTCCACCAACGAATCACATCAAGTTTGGTTGGTTGTCTTTTTAACGGTAAAGATAGTCGTTATTCGAAATTAATTAGCGCCAGTGGTTACCTTTAATACAGGTAACAGCCTGACAGAGCGCTACTGCGCCTGCCAAGAATAAAGGTAATTTACTTACAAAAAACCTGACCAAAATCTCCCTAATTACAATAATTGTGTATGCTTTTCTATGCATCTCGATATCTCAAATAAATATTATACTTTTTGAGTTTAAGAACCAAATATTACCAGAAAATAAGCTAACCACATGTAATTTTCCAATAACTTTTAGAAAGTAAGAAGTCATATAAATAACATTCAGTAATTCAATAATTTAGCGCCTATAATAATAAGTTTACATATTTTTTGTATTATTTCCAAATCAAAAGTTTTTTTTTGAAAAACATTTAATCACAGTAATTCAATAATGTAGATATTAAATAAAGGGAATACTGGGAAATAAAAAAAATGCTTAATTTCTTACTCATCAAGGCCTAGTTGTCAGCGTCCTTAAAAAGCATAGTTTTGTTTTACAGAAATCTGAAATAGTAGTTTTCACAACTACTGGCTAAAATAGTGCTTTTTTACAAGCACAGTTTAGCCGCGAGTTGTTAACACTATTTTTTTTAATATCTTTATCAAAAAATCCAAGAAAAACAAAAAAATACTTTTAAAAATCTCGAACGAAGAAGACTTCTCGCAACACACCATCTTTACACTATAAGTCAAGGCGGCTGGTAAATGACATAGCAATGGTTTCCATAGCGATGTGCCTTTTTACTCGGTGACGTTCATTGTTGCGACATTTTAATCTTTGACAGTTTGATATTTGGACGATTAAATGATTTTTTCATAAATACTTGGTGAAAACTAGCGGAAATGACTTAACTTTTAGGCAAGAATAATTAGATTTTTTTCAATATTACTATTTTCCGCTATTTGACTTTAATTTTGGGTAAAAAATGGACAGGACAGAAAACAGAAAAAAAAGTTTTTTTGCATCGTAACCAAAAAAGTCAGGCAGTTACTAAAATCATGTTTTTGATGAAAGTATAAAAGTATAGTATAAAATACAGGGTTCCTAAGATTTTCCTTAGGGATAGGATTTCAATAAATCAAACAGAAATGGCATAGAAAGTTCTGCGCGCACAAAAGAAACAGGTATATTGAGCAATGGTGCCAGTTTGTTATTATCTCCGGACTGCTTTCATGAGAAAAAATTGTCGCCACTCTTTCATTGTAAGCATAAATCATAGTTACAATAATAACCGTTGACAAGATGTCTGCAAATTCCGCTAGATGGCGGCCACACCATCTAATCTAATTAAAAATTAGATGTTTTCAGGTCCAAACCACAGCTTTTTCTTGCTTAAAGGAGGCGGCAGGGTCCATTATTTACGATACTGAGCGATAAACTCGTGAGGTTGTTAACATTAGAAAGAAATATCTTCGCTTTTAATTAAATTTCTTTCCATTCTGTTCTACTAGTGACATCTATCCGGAAACGGCCAAACCATGCAGCTAGCACTAGCAGCCAAAGAAATCAATAAACGGCGCTGTTTTTCCTGCAGAGCTTTTTGCTTGCGATATTATTGATTTTAAATAAAGCTGGTAATTTTGCCCATGGTCATACTCTACTTTTATTCGAAAAAATTTAGAAACAGAGACGGGATCAGCTTTCCTAAAACGGGGGATCTTCGTTTCGAGTGAGAAGATAAAGGGCGCCGCAGACAAAAATTTTTCAATTAAATTAGCCGAACGCAAAAATGTTAGAAAAACAAAGCACGAAATAAAAATGGCGCCGCTTACATTTTTTTTTCAAAATTTACGTAATTTCGGGAACGCAAAGAAATAGGTCTAAAGAGTATTTTTAAGAAAAAAATATCAATTTTCTCGCCTTCCTCCACTGGGACAACAGGGGCCGTGCACAAATTACGTAATGGTCATAGGGGGGAGGGGGGTTACAAAACGTTACGTAGGGGGGAGGGGGTTTTCGACAGCGTTTGCATTTGTGTGAAACTAAGAAAATTTGGAATGAAAATAAGTGAAAAGTTTTTTTTTTGGGGGGGTAGTGGTCTTGAAATCGTTACGTAATATTAGGGGAGTGGCGTGCCAAACCGTTACAAAACATTACACAGGGAGGGGGTCAAAAATTGGTAAAATCACCGTTACGTAATTTGTGCACGGCCCCACATCTGACTGTTCCTCCTTTTTGATTTCGAATCAAAGTGCAAAACCCGGGTTGGACGTTCGAAGGCGTCAACCCGTCCTATTTGCTTGATAAAGTTTCTACGGACATATCTCAGTCGATTTCTCCGGCCATGTATGAACGCTTTAGGTTAGGCATTTGCATGTATCTCAGTCCCCAGCCTGTAAACAGTGCGTAAGGACAATGGTTACAAAATGAAAAGCCGAAAAATATTTTTTTTTTACGATAACTTTCATCAGTTTGGTATTAAAGTTGAGCAAAAACAATTTTTATTCCAGTCCTAAAGGTATGAAAATGGAATTACTACGTGTAAGATGTAGTAACAACATCGCCCCATGCCCATCCTTTTCTGCCTAATGTGCTTTTCCGTTTGTCTGCGTCTTATACACGGCTGCTTGGCCCCCTAAGGATTTGCTTAGGAACCCTGTATAAAAGTTGTACGCAACACGTGCGTAAATGACCAAACTTAAAAACCTGCTTCTCCCTCCCTAAAATATAGGCACAGATCCGCCATTGACCCTCCTCCGGGCCCTTTCGTTTAGGTTTTCGACAAATCTATCCAATTTATGACGTCAATCCATAAATCAGCTCCTAAACGATCAACAAAAATAACACTTTATTTTGAGCGGCCGATTTTTCCGTACGGGAAGGAAACATATACCTAATAATTTTATACAAGTTCTGGTTGCGTTTCCTCGGGCCACTTCCGCTTTTTCTGCGAAACAAATTACGCTATTATAGTGGTCAAAGTGGATAAAAATTACGCTTTCCTTTAATCGACACCTCGACTTAAAGAGTTATAGCCAGTGGCGTATCAGTAATATCGGGGATAATAATTTTGGGACGCCTGACTCTTTATTAATTTTTTTAAAAATAAACTCTTAAAATTTTTGTTCTACACTTGCATAATTAATTGAGTGAATGCTTTTGTAGGTTACGAGTTGTTACGAGTTATTTTTGAAATCACATAAAAAATATTCTCATGCAAGTACTTCAGCAGTTCCCTTAGAAAAACATCATCTTCTTAAAAATAAGAAAACAATTACTTTAGATTGTATTAAAGTGCTTGTTCTTACAAGCGTTGGTTTAAATAACGAGCGCAGCGAGGTATTTAAAAACGCGAGTAAAAAAAAGCACAGTTTAGCCGCGAGTTGTAAACACTTTTTTTAATACCTTTATCAGAAAATCCAAGAAAAACAGTAAAATACCTTTAAAAATCTCAAACGAAGAGAACTTCTCGCAATATACCATCTTTGCACTATAAATCAAGGCGGCTGGTAAATGAAATAACAATCGTTTCCATAGCGATGTGTCTTTTTTGTTTTTAAATGATTTTCTCGTAAATACTTGGTGAAAACTGGCGGAAATGACTTGATTTTTAGGCAAGAATAATTACATTTTTTCAATATTACTATTTTCTACTATTTCTCTTTAACTTTGAGTAAAAAACAGACCGTAATATTTTTTTGCACCCGTGATCAAAAAAAAGTTTTTTTGCATCGGTAACTAAAAAAGCCATGCTTTAGTTATCTGCAGACAGTTACTAAAATCATGTTTTTGATGAAGGTATTAAAAAAAATTATTTTAAATATCAAGCCCATAACAAATGCGGCCTTGACTCAAACAGAGTCACAGCCAAAAAGTCTGCCCGCGTGTCGTATGCGCGCGGCTTTTCTACTCTTGAAAATTCCAATAGAAGCTATCTGCGCTGCTAGGTTCTCTTTAGCCTGCAGCTTTAATACGCCGCGCCGGGAGCAGCAATATGCTTGCTTTCGTCTGAGTCGAGAGGTCATTCAACCTGCTGAATGCATCGAGCATCGAGTCGCGGTCACGTGCTTTAAAGGGCGTGAAGCTATCATTGGAATAGGTTATTTGCAGGTTTAAACGGCTTTCGGTGTGAACAGTGTACGTGCGATATGGAAGACCATACATACGGACTTAGACATGCAAATGCCGTCAATTTCAGCTGACGGGAATAATATTAAAAATGTTGGACAGTTATGTAAGAACATTGTGTGCGAATGTGTGGTGTGTGTCTTAATAATAAAATTTCGTGAGAAATTTAACAGGTCAGAAGAGACTTTCGCAAATATCGCTTTTGTTTATTGAGAATAAACTTCTCCAAAGCTTGTTTGAAAGTTTGAGACAATGATGTGTTTGAAATTAAGTCTGTGTTTCGGATTTCCATTGTCTATATTTTATTTATACAGGACGTTTCGATCAGTACAATCTCTGATCGTCTTCAGGTGCAAACCACAATCTATTCCTAAGGTCACGTACTTATAGTTCAAGCGTTCGCAGTAAAAGATGGATCGGTAACTCTCGCCGTTTTTTGACAAGATGTGCATTTTCTCGTCCTGAATACGAAATGGACAATCCTGTACCTTAAAATTATGGATAAGGACTCGTCACACCAATTCAAAGATGGGCAATTTTAGAGGTCACGTGTTGGATAGGGTAACCCCCACCATTTTCACATATATGATGTAGTAGTACCACCAGACCAAAAATCAACTGGTGTGCCGGACCTCATTCCTGGATAAAGGTTCGGCACAACATTCTAAAAATGCCCACTTCTAGACCAAAAATCAACTGGTGTGCCGGACCTCATTCATGGATAAGGGTTCGTCACACCACTCTAAAAATACCCACTTTTAGAGTGGTATGCCGAACCCTTATCCATGAATGAGGTCCGGCACACCAGTTGATTTTTGGTCTAGAAGTGGGCATTTTTAGAATGTTGTGCCGAACCCACTTTTAGAGTGGTATGCCGAACCCTTATCCATGAATGAGGTCCGACAAACCAGGTGATTTTTGGTCTGGTGGTAACTACTACATCATATATGTGAAAATGGTGGGGGTTACCCTACCCCCTCTAAAATTGACCACCATCATAATTTATACCTTGAACTCTTGCTCTAATATATACTATGAGAAATCACTCAACCGTGAAGTTTTAGATGTTGGCTCCGCCCAACAGGGGCTTCCAAATATTTGGAACTTCAACACTTTTTTTTGCTGAAAATACGCTCGAGCGGAATGCGACATCACAACAGCCCAGCAAACACGGTTTCCTCGGGCCTTCGTCGGTCCAATGTCGATTGGCGAATTTTTCGTCATCGGCACGACGTCGATTTACGACATCGGACCAGCAGTATTTTTTGTCCGCTTTGCGATGTAGGCCCAATGTATATATAAATTTTACTTTTTGCTGACATCGGCATATCGTCGCCGTACGCTGCTTAATTTGGTCGGTCTAACGTAGGCAAGTTGGTCTCGGCCCGACATTGGTAAACTATTCAAGTCCGACATTGGTTCCATAAAGCGGTCCAACGTCGGCGATTGACGAAGATCCGTCGGTGGTAGCTTAAAGCGGCCTGACAATGGCAAACTACAAAGTTTCAATAATGCGGGTGCTTAACCCGTCGGGCTGGCAGAAGAGGTGATTCTTGTAGAGAACTACCGCCATCTTGTCAAGTCCGCATTCTAGTTTTGAAATATCTTTGCTCATTATATATATAGTATTATCTTCCACTGTACAAGGAACATAGTGACATTAGCGCCATCTCTACATACTGGGAAGAAACTCTTAATCAGTTTAAACATTTTAAGGTGAAGTAATCGGACTATCGGATTGTCAGTTGCCGATTCTCGACCAAGCAAACAAAGTTCCAATCAGACCATCGTCGGCCCTAAAGCAGATAAATTGGTCGTCGGCATAAAGTCGATTATAGTAAATCGGGCCATCGTCAGTTGCCAATTCTCGACCCATTAAACAAAGTTCCAATCGGACCATCATCGGCCCTAAAGTAGATAAGATTTGCATTGGCATAATGTGTACTATAGTAAATCGGACCGTCGTCAATTGCCGATTCTCATCCGATTAAACAAAGTTCCAATCGGACCGTCGTCGGCCCTAAAGCAGATAAAGTAGGCGTCGGCATAAAGTTGACTATATTAAATCGGACCATCGTCAGTTAATGATTCTCGACCGATTAAAGAAAGTTCCTATCGGACCATTATCGGCTTTAAAGCAGATAAGGTTTGCGTTGGCATAATTTCGACTATAGTAAATCGGACCATCGTCAATTGCCAATTCTAGTCCGATTAAACAAAGTTCCAATCGGGCCGTCGTCGGCCCTAAAGCAGAAAAAGTGGGCGTCGGCATAAAGTCAACTATAGTAAATCGGGTCATCGTCAGTTTCCGATTTTTGACCGATTACAAAGGTCCAATCGGACCATCGTCGGTCCTAAAGTGGTGTCGGCATAAAGTTGACTATAGTAATGTGGACCTCTGTCAGTTGCCGATTTTTGACCGAAAACTGAAAATCGCAATCTGTCCAACATCGGGTCAGCGTGTAGTCGCCGATGCTGACACACTTCCGACATTGTCGACATTGGCCCGATTCAATGCCGACAATTTGTGTTTGCTGGGATGTATCTTAAACTCACTCACACAGGGCAATATTTAAATCAAGGTTCAAATCGTTCTGCTACAACCAAACGAGGCATAATAAAAACTTTTTATAATGGAGCCATTCACATTTGTAACAATTCTCATGATTTGGAAATCGAAATAGACGGATCTGCAGCAGAATAGTTGAAGCCTTAAACTTATAACAGATACTACTTCTAAATTTCAGCAAACAGGACAGAGATTACAAGACCAACACCACGCAAATGCATACCTTACAATTCCATGCATTAAAGGAGTATCAGAGAAAATTCGAAGAGTAGCGAACAACTTTATTATTAAAACAGCTTTTAAATCTAATAATACAATTCTAAGCCTTCTTGGTAAAACAAAACCGGAGAACAAACAAAATAAGGAATGCATTTATTAAGTTCCTTGTGAGTCTGGTGAATCTTATATAGGTGAATCATATATAGGCGAAACAAAAAGACCACTATCTGGTAGGCTTAAGGAACATCATACGATTACCGAAGAAGTAAAACAACGAAATCAGGAATCGCCGAACATACATGGTCAATTCAAAGTCAACTTCGAATTTAGCCAAACTATTTGCCAGTTGCAAACTTTTTATGAATTCATACATTTGAAGATTGATTTTTTTGGGAATTTTGCTTGGTGCTTAAAATGTTCAATTAGAACACTTTTTGAAAAACATCCATTTTTTTAACAAAACAAAATTATAGTAAGAATTTCAATGTAATTTTACACCTTTACCGAAACCGTTTGTATTCGATTTACACTATATTCGCATGTATTTTGCCTCATATTATACGTGGTAGCATGGAAAGAGAGTGAAAATTGCCTATTGTTTGGCATACGAGACTTAAAAATACGACTCCAGAGCCAAACCACCATTTTTTGGGGAGACTGTCTCTCCTAGACAGTTTCTTATTCCAGAAGATGTTTAGTATCTACTTCAGTACACTCCACTCCAAATTGCTGCGGTCCAGTTTTTTTACACTGAAAATGATAGTTCCATTTAGCTTTTATGTTTATTTGTCAGCAGCCATATTGAAATTGGTCCGGAGAATTTGGAATGATGTGTATGTGCCTGTAATGCACTCGAATAAGATGTCAGAAGCTGATTTTATAGTACTTTTCTGTCTGATTTAATAACCAGATAATAGTCCTGCGATAACAATTCGGATCCAATTTCTCGTAGATTTTTTGTGTTCCTCTATGTCACCCATATAAATATGAGTTAATACCAAAAAAAAACCGTAGCGAGCAGATTGCGTCATGCATGCGCAGTATATTTTTCAAGTATTTTCTTTCTTTTTAAAAGTTATTATTGTTACACATTTTACCTCACTTGGGCCATTATAGTATCTCATAGTTATATGCTTGCGTAGAGAGACACACCGGTGTTCACTCACCTCACGGGTCCTAGTATTTCCGGATGTTTGTCTCCGGTACCATTTCGCTGGCCTAGAATTACAATGTTCTATGTTTACATTAAAACCCTATGTTGATAGAACATTGTTATACAAAGACAACTGTTGACTTTGCAATCTAGTCTGTGCCACATTGACTTGGATAAGCAAATCTATGTTGCGCCACCTTCTGCGTTTTTTAAATCAGGGTGGCCACGCAGGGGGGACCCAACCCGACTCAATGCCTAGAGGAGAACCGGGTTTGAGGCCCAGGGTTTACCTAACTCTTAAGCTTCATTCAGAATAAATTCGGTAGCGAAGTCGAAAGTCGGCACGAAATTCACTACCGAATTGGCCAATTCACAATGGCCGTGCCAGGGCATGCGCGGAATATCTGCGCCGTGTGCATGTGCTGGCACGGCAATTGTGAATGGGCCAATTCGATAGTGAATTTCGTGCCGATTTTCCACCATAGGTTAATAGCTTCAATAGATACGACAGTTACATGTTAAACGGTTCGGAACTAATTGGAGGTTTGGCGACTCTGCGCAGATATGCACGCCACCAATAACCATACTTGACTGATTTTTAATTTTTAATTTGTAATATGACCACTAGATGGCTCACGTTTAAATTCACGATAACCGTACTATTGATTTTTTGTTAGTTTGTAATATGACCACTAGATGGTGCTCGCTTAAATTTCTGTTTTTTTTTTAAATTTGCAAGCAATTTGTGTTTAATTTTTAAAAATATACTTTTTTCCTAGAAACAAAACAAATTGTTAATTATGTTAAGTTAAAACAAAAAAGCATATTTTGAAAAAAATAAATCGTCGTCCTAGATGTGAATGGAACTAATCCACATAACACTACTTTTGAGTAAAATAAGATTAAAAATTTTTTGTAGCATAATTTGGACCTTTTTGTTCGCTATCATAAAAAAGTAATAAGTAAGAAAGTAAATGAAGGTTAGAGCTTTTGTCAACATAAAATTTGGACATTTTTAAAGCAGTTGTTATCATTAACTCAAAATTGAATATTTTGTGGATTAGGACCATTCACATCTAGGGCAATGAAATACAAATTACTCATAATAATGCACTTGTAGTACTAAACCTCTGGTTGTTTTATTATAAAAGATTATGGCATATATTTATATTATAGTTTATGTTTTTGATAATAAATAAAATATTACAATATTATCTTGTCTGTGCTTTTTTCAATATTAAATAATTTTCTTTAAAATGTTAATCATGTTTTTAGTACATAAAAAAAGCAATAAATGCAACACTTTTGTATTCCAAACTAAATTTTTGAAACAAAAAAAAATATATTTTAGAATCAAAAAATTTACTGTATATATGTAGGGCAATTTATGGTAAATGCTCACACTAGAAAAAATCTTGGTGTAAATAATATTAATATCCGTGGTTTGGAATACACAAGTGTCGCATTTTCTAACTTATCATTGATATATTACAAAAATTGGTGAAATAAGGAAAGGGTGTTTTAACACTTTATAAATAGTTAAATGGAGTCCAAATGCAAGTGTGGGTAGGGCACTCCCTTACACAGCACACTGTTTCTCAGCCATTGTAACCAACGGATAAAATCACAATTTTTTGAACAGGAAAAATCAAAAAATCACGTTTTAAAAACCTTGGCGAACCTTAGTTTCCACAATGGAACTCATAACCGATATTCTGTCACTTTTGTCATAATGTGCCCTCTGACGGACAACCATAGAAGGGGTAAGAGGCGGAGCTGCAGATTTCTAGAATATTGCCAACCTAAATATTATTATGTTGGCAGTTCCTTTGCACGCGGAAACATAACCGCACTTTTCGCGAAAAATAATTATTGGCGGGAAGGGTGAAGTGACGGATTTATAATTCCTTAATCTATGCTTTCCACTTCGCTACCGAATTCATTCTTAACGAGGCTTTATACTACTCTTACTTTTGGAAGTCTCTCCTTCACTGACTGAGTGTTTCATCATTGAAAAACTTTTTAATCGGCTATGACCCTACAATTTTATGTTCGCGTTTTTGATGTTTTTTTGGTCTCGAAATTGCATGTACAAAATTACTTAAATCGACCCCGATAAAACTGAAACTTTCTGTTTTTGTTTTTATTCGATCCGTTTCACCACCGGTTTTATATACAGGCTATTTTAGGCATTTTGTTTTTAATGTGCACGCCGTCGATAGAATAAAAATGGTCACCGCTGTACAATAAAATTAAACGAAATGGATATTTGCTGGAAAAACAGGTATTTTTGTGTCTGAAATACATATGAAATAATTACCTATTTTAAAGAGGATTTTTTGTGGAAAAAAGAAATATTGATAAACAAAATAAGAAGATACTACCGGTTTGTGATGGCAATATACGGGGTGGTCCATTTTATAACATACCACCCAGAATTTTTTGACAACTATTGAAAATTAAAACAAAAAAACGTTTGCAAGGATTACACACTTTGGCCTTTAAATTTAAATAGGGAAAATGGAACAGGTAATACCTTATTTTTTTACCTTCTATAAAGGTAAACTAACAGCTGCTGTCCGAAATCCAGTTTCATCCGGAAAAATTTCCCTATAGCCTGTTTGGGCTATGATAAAAACGGGAAAAATTTGGGCAACACATGTCAGATTTATACTGATATTTTGCACAAAAATAACAGAAAGAAACGAAAAATTACGACTAGAAAATTATCTACAAGAGGGTAAATTATTTCCGAAAATTTTTACGAACTCATGGATAGATAATAGATATAAGTAATTTTCTAAAAATATTTATGAGCAAGAAAAAATTTCAGTATTTAATTTAACCTCGCGGCGCTATACCGAGTGGCGATCACCCACAGGAACCTGTACTGGTTATACATGGCCGTCATAAGAACGAGAATCCAATCTAAAGCAGTAGTCTGGTGGCCTATAGTAGAAAAACTGACCACTTCCAGAAACCGCATGAGCCTGGAGAGGCTCTTCTGCAGGGGAATAACAGGCGCAATGAAACCTACCCCCATTAGAGCCCTAGAAACCACCTTAGAACTCCCCTCGCTTCCAACTTGGTTCAAGAAGGAAGCGATGGCGACACACCTACGACTGAGGGACAAGGGCCTATGG
This sequence comes from Oxystoma pomonae, assembly GCA_963921995.1. NCBI lineage: Eukaryota > Metazoa > Arthropoda > Insecta > Coleoptera > Brentidae > Oxystoma > Oxystoma pomonae. The sequence continues at coordinate 20,926,638 of OY998164.1, read as the reverse complement.
AAGGGCAGAGGGGAAAAAGTAGGTTATCTGGCACTCGAAGAACTGTTAACAAAAGAGTTGCCTCTTCTAAAGATGCCAGTAGGGACTTCTTCGAAATTATGGAGGTTCGACAAAAAGTACAAAGTCACAATACCTGAACGGGATGGGTGGTAGAGAGAAGAATTCCGAAACGAATTAAGCAGTGATGCAACGGTCTGCTACACCACTGTCGGATCAAAACTGTCAGCCAGGCAGACAACAGGCGCAATAGTGTATGTGGAAGACCTAGAGGTTCAAGAAAGCTACCCGCTTGGCGAGCACACTACGGTCTTTCAGACGAAGGTATACGCCATTGTCATGGCGGTAACCCTACCAGAGGTCAGAAATGGCAGGGGAGACATTTGCATATGTTCCGCAAGCCAGGCTGCCCTCAAGGCTCTTAGTTCACCAAAAATTGTCAGTAGCTTGGTGGAGGATTACGTTAACGCGCTACAGACATTAGCAGAAGACAATAGGGTGACACTGATGTGGGTCCCAGGCCACGAGGGAATACCAGGGAACGAGAGGGCGGACGAACTTGCCAGAACTGGAGCCGAAACCCAATGTATTGGACCGGAGCCGCTCCTGGGAATCACAAAAAATCAGGTGCAGAGCGAGCTCAACGCGATCAACTGAAGTCGTCCTGGAGGGAAGAGCGAGAGTGCTGACAGTCCAAACTGTTCGTGAGTGGACCGGACGTAGCCAGAACTAAAATGCTACTAGGAAAAACTCGCAAAGACATTGGACTGTTAGTAAGAATGCTGACAGAGCATAATCGGCTGCGTAGACACTTGACATGCATCAGAGTGTTGGACGACTCCGCCTGCCCAGCATGTGGGTGGGCGGAGGAATCAGTGGTGCACCTGAGGAGAGTGTGATGGATACGCCATATTGAGGCAGCAGACGTGTGATGCCCCCACAAAAGAAGACGAGGAGTTACACTCTCTAAGATGGGCTGACGTGCTGACCTTCGTAAGAAAAGCAGGAAGGCCCGGAGACAGAGAGGCAGGACGTGTAGAGGGAGTGGGAGGATAAGGGTGTGAGACGGGGTATGGCAGAAAGGGCCGCCTCTTAATACTACTACTACCACTACTACTACTAACCTTGTGCGGTATTCGTTAAGAAAATTGGGTTAAAATAAAATAATTTTAAAATTACACTTTTTGACTTTTAACAATGCCTTTTTTTTCTTTGATTATGTTATTCAGTTGCCAGGGTAACTAAGTAAAATCTTCAACTAAAAAGTATTTGAGTTCCGAAGCTGTCAGTGTTAGTTTTTTAAGAAAAGTTCTGTTCGTTTCGATCATGAAGATTTCTACTTACCTACTACACGAAAATAGTATTTGAGGACTGAACATAGTATATTCTTTAATTTTACATAAACTTTGAGTTTCTACAATTGGTAGCAAAAACTTTTTTGCTTTTAAGGAGGAAGGGGGTGGGAGAAGAATAAAATGTATCAAAATATAATTTTATAAAAAATTATAACCTAATTTTGTGTGTTTTTGCAAAGTGTCAACACGTTTCAATAAAGAAATTGAAATTAACAAGTAAAAAAAATATTCTGTGATTACGTCAAAAAATTTCAGATTCAATTCGCTGCTGTTTACCTACCTAAGTCGTTTTTTGGCATGAGAAGATTTCAAAACCATTTCGAAATCATGCAAGAAATGTCATTTTGGCGCTGAACTGGTGACCTCACGGTTCAACACATTTCAAAGGATTTAAAAACCGCTCCTCGGAGTGTTTCGAATGCGCTTCAATCAGTATTCCAATATGCGGGTAGTATCGGGTTATGGAGCACCGGCTATTTTTTTTTTGTTTTTTCAGTAATAAAATGATGGCTCGAACGATGGAGTCTGATTTGGTAATGTGCCGAATTCAATTGAGAGAATTCCTCTTAGAGGTAGATTCGGACACTGCCAGACATCTTTCGTCAGGTAAGTTATTAAATGGCGGGTTTATACATCAAAATAATAAAATAACCCCGGATTTATAAAACGGGGATAGGAAATAAAAACACCCAATAGAAAACCATAAGATAGCAAGAACCGATGACGTTGTGGTTGAACCGGTGACGTAACATTTCTAAATCACACAAGCACCGTGTTCTACGCCAAAAAACAACTCTAATTGCCATGGTGAGCTGTCAAAAAAAAACCATAGAGCCTCAGATTAATAAAAAAAAAATGAGATATAACAGTAAACAATATTACCCCGATCAACCAGCCACAATGTTTATTTCCCAAAAAATACATGGTTGCCAATTTACCGCGGAGTTTCCCTAGAAACAAAACAATTCATAAACTTCTTGAAGCTCTTTTGATAATATTATTGATTATTTGACATATTTTTATATAGGATAATTTTTCTTATGCTAATAACTTAATTCTTAGTCCTAATTTTTAGTCTCAATAATTAACTTTTTTTAATTTTTAATAAGTAGAATTTCGAGATTTATAAAAAAAGAACACAAGCCGGCAACGTTTTTTCGACGAGCCGCGAATAAATGCCGACATGTTTGGTTGCAGCTGACGGCGTTGTTGTTAACGGGGCTTTGTGTTGTTCGGTGATTTTTGAATTTTATTGTGACTATTTGTGAAAAAAGAACTGTATCAAGCTATTTTGAGGACCAACAAAATGGTTTACCATTGCCTGGTATGCAATAAAAGCGGATATTCCAGCCCAGAACTAATATTTCGGAGGTAAGAAAGATCCTGTCATTTTACGTTAGTCATGGGCGTAGTATGAGGTAAAAAACTGCGTAAAAAGCTTATGATTATACTATTAATACATCAAAAATCTAAGACTAATACTAATCTTTTTTAAGAAACAAAAGTACCAGATAATTTTGCTCCTTTTGCAGCATGTAAAATATTTATTTATTATAATTTATACATAACAAGAGAAGACAATAAGACCAAGTGCTGATAGTCAGGTACTGGGCCAGGTATTTTTTGTATTTTAATGGGTACCTGGGTACTTTCTATAATGTGAATAAAACCGTTTTGGAGATATTTACTCTGAGCCAATCTTATTTTTATTTTCATTAATATTTATTATTTATTTTTTTGCCTTTTGACTCCTGTTTCCTGAAAAACTACTAGTAATTTTTTACCTCTTCCTTAAATTTTCCTTATTCAGAAATGAACATGCAGCCAATGTGTAAAGAATAAAATTTGTTGGCCTTAAAATTTTCATAATTGACATCACAAAAAGTTCTCTTAATTTGATAAATAAAGTTTATATTCTACTAAAGAAAACTAAAAGAGACATTATTATCATAGTGAAAAAAACGCTTAATAAGCCGTTTATTAGCGTGTTTTTTTTTGGGCAAAAACGTTATAAAACGGGTTATTAACCGTTTTTTTTTTTGCTATGAAAATATTTTTTTTTACTTTTGTTTTGTGGGATACTGCACAATTAAAAAAAATATATAACAGCCATCTTGAATAATTTACCTAAAAATCATTTCAAGTGCTCTTTGGTAAACTTTTGATCTGTTCGTAAATACCTACATTCCTCGAACTAAACTTTATCCTTGAATAAATCTATTTTTTGTGGTTATGCAAGTTCTGGCAGTTAATTCTTTTGTATAAGAAAATCCGACCAACCCTACCTTAAATCTCGTTTTCACATTTATATATTTAAATTAAAATTAACGCCGCCACTGGTAATGGGAAAAGCAATTTTTGACAGTGTTGCCGTTTTATTGCTCTATCTCTTTTCTGTTCACATAATCGTCCAGAAGGGTGTTGGATTGTAAACATTAGAGGATTTCAATAGGGAATGTTTGGTCTCTCTTTAGTTATTAGTCTGAGCATAGAGCCGTCTAGCAAATTGTTAAAGTCAGCCATTAATCACTTGATGGCCCTTTAAAAATGGTGGGTGTAGGACAAACAAAGCGATTTTCCATAAGACATAAACAAAGTGACTATTTTATGGAGTAATCCTTTCTGAATCGGGCAGAAACGAGGATTTTCTCGAAATGTTCGCACTTGCACAGTGTGGATAGGCATTTTCTCTCTCAGTTCAGCCTGAAGATGGGGCCAGATCGCTTGAAGATAGATAGTTGCGCTATCTAATTTGAGAGAGATGACGTTATCTGTAATTACACGAGTGCGACAGAGATAGGTAGAGGGATATTTCCACGTTTAATTGGGAATTTTGAGATTTCGGCAAAATGCTTGTTTTTCGCCGATTCAGAAAGGATTGCTCTATAAAACAATCACTTTGCTTAATCTGCGTCTTTTTCCACTTTATCAAACTTTTGATTTAAGTTAGCATTACGTCTTGTGGAAAAACGGTTTGTTTACCCAACTCCGGCCATATTGGATCGGCCATATTATTTTTGTTAGACTGCACTATTGTAATTGGTTAAAAAGTACTGGTGTGGAATTTTCAAAAAAATCCTTCGTTAAAAGAGAAAAATGTTGGACACAAATTACCTCCGCTTCGAACCGTAAATGTAATAAATCTATATCAGTGAAAATCTGGTCAAATCCATTCTTAGGTGATATCTTGTCAAAATATTGAACGGAGCCGCCTTCTCGTCTCGACTAATCTAAATTCCCGTAACAACTCCTTGAACGTTGAATTATTCGAACGTAGTAAGTGGACGCCGGTATTTCGGAGACATTTAGCCCCGATAATTGGTTTTCCAATTGTTGGTTCATTTACCGCCGGAATTTCTAAAGTCAGCTATTAGCCAGTTAAGGCCCGGGATTAGCAATTTACCGGCGACTTATCTTCCCGGAAAGGCATTTCTATGATGCCAAGAACTGGATCCACGTTTATCCAGTTATAGGTACATTATATGAATATAATTTAAATCTATCAAGACTCGCAAAGACAAAGCAAGAAGCTGCAACCCACGACTACATCTGATTCCAAATTATGCGGACTAGAGGCCCTATATACGATTTTTGACAGTTATTGTTTTACCAGAGGTGAGCAACTGGATATGACGGTTGTTACCCCCCCTGCCAATAATTTTGTCACTGTCACATTTTTTATTCAGAAACGTCCGGTTTTAAAATGAAATTTTGCTGTATCAAAAACTGTAAACTGTGTATTGTTCCGTTGTCCAACGGAGAATGAAACTCAGGAAAAGTCAGAAAGCATGCATTTACCAAGCTGGAAAATTAATAAAAGTAGCCGAATTTGCAAGGTAAGTGAGCTACCAGCAGTAACTAACACATTATGTTTCTGTGTTTTATTGTAAGAAAAGAAGTAACAAAAATATAGATCAATAGGAGTCTTATTGTTACATTTTTAATATCTACCGTGTATATTCACTCTTTGTTTTTGTTTTTTTTTTGTCAAAGCTTGACATATTTTACTAACCAATAAAAATGAATCTTTCAAAAACTGTCTGGGAAAATTATAAAAAGACACAACAAAATATGAGTCCATTTCATTAAATCCGTTTTACATGCAAAATGAAAAAAACTGGAAAGAGAGAAAAATTGATACTTCTAAATAAATCTTGACAGTCAACTACCTACATGAAAAAAATTGTACTAATTTAAATATAATTTAAAAGGTTAAATCGATAATCAAACTCTAACGTAAACCTCACATGTCACACATGTCACTGATCTTATTACCTAAGTTACATGCATAAAGTAAGGGAGACTTTAACATTAAGTTTGTATTGGCTCTCGGTAAATAAAAAGTTGAAAAATCTCGAACTACCTGGCTCCTAGGAACTAGATAATATGAATTAAAAATTTTAGTGACTGACATGCTCTTCTAACTTCAAGAGAGTCCAACTCAAACATGTTTAGCAGCTCACTGTGATTAAAACCTTGTATTGGATAAACACCGTTTTTCTTAAAAGCCAAAAATTTTTAAAACTTTCGTTGAACTTTCTGAAGGTTGGTTTTATAAATATCATAGTATGGATTCCAAATTATTGAGCAATACTCTAATCGTGATCTTACATAAGAAAAATATAGAATTTTGAACGCAAAAATACCTGAGAAAAGGTTGCAATTTCTAATGATGAATCCTATCAGTTTTTTAGATTTGGACTGAACTTGGTTGATGTGCTGAGCAAAACTTAACTGATTGTCAAAAATTACTCCCAAGTCTCTAATTTCTGTTTTATGTTCCAAATCAATATTATTTACAGAGTAAGCAAAGGGAAAGTTATTTTGATTTTTTGAGTAAACTAGTACCTTACATTGACATGACGCGTTTAACTGCAACCTGTTCTCTTCGCACCAAGTCTGCACTCTAAATTTTCTTGCAACCTTACGCAATCTGTAATATCATGAACAACAACATAGAACTTAAAATCATCTGCAAATATTTCCTTTTCACAGTCAACAAACGCCAGCATACTATTAATAAATATTGTGAATAACAAGGGGCCCAGATTTGATCCCTGTGGAACACCTGAAGTTGAAAGAAAACCATCGGACTTGTGTCCATTGAAAAATAAAAAATTTTCTCGATCTTCAAGGCACGAGGAAAAAACATACAAGGTCGGAACATAAACCAAATGCTTTCAGTTTTTTGAATAGTATGTTGTGATCAATTTGATCAAAGGCCTTAGCAATATCCGTATAGATAACATCAACTCTTCCGTGTGAGTTGAGTATGTTTGATACGAACTGTGTAAAACACGCTAGATTTTTAACAGTGGACCGTCCTGCAATAAACCCGTGCTGTGATGGGGCCAGCAAATACTTTCGCAAAGTTTGACAAAAGAGGCCTATAGTTGCTGACTAGGTGTGTATCCCCAGATTTAAGAATGCGACAAATTTTTGCAGTTTTCCACTGTTGTAATGCGGACCAAATTCATGATGACCATCAAAGATCGGAGACGTTTTTTCACATTGAACCAGTTTTGAAAAACTTTTTCAATAATTACGTTATTGATTAGTGATGTCACAACTTTGAAATATCGTGTTATTAACGCTCAAAAACCGCTTACAACCCAGTAAGTTTTGTATTTTTCCTAACAATTTAGTAAAATCCGCATAAAGTTGAAATGGCATCACTTTTCCACCAATTTGAACGAGCTTTTTGTTCCTGCTATATTTTTGATCAGTGTGGAGTCTAACTCGCTCGGATCGGGGCAGCACTCAATACGTGAGACCGGAACCACTCTTAGGTATAACAAGAAGACAGCTGCAAAGTCAACTCATTAAATGGGCTAAGCTAGGATGCAGACAGTCCAAAGAATTCATCGACGGACCGGACGCGGCCAGACTCAAATGGCTCCTGGGAAGGACACGAAAAGATATTGTACTACTGACAGCGATACTGACCGGCAACAACCGACTCAGTAAGCATCTGACTCGCTTCGGGATCGGGAATGACTCTATCTGCCATGCCTGCGGGAGGGCGGAGGAGACATCCCGGCACCTCGTTGCGGAGTGCGAAGCATACCTAAGGATGAGGCATCAGGTATTCGGACAACCGAACCTGGATGTAGATGACCTACGAGCTCTCAAGTGAGCCAAAGTACTGGACTTCGTGAAGAGAACAGTAAGGCAGGGAGAGCCCACTACCGTTCAAGCTGTACAGGTGGTGAACTAGGGGGCTGGGCTGGGGTAAGGTAGAAAGGGACCGATTGGGCCTACTTGCCAAGTCTTGGAGCGTCCCCTAGTTACTACTACTTACTACTACTATTTAGACTACGGTTGTTCATGAGTTTAGATTGAGTTTAAATTTAATTCTGGAAAAAAAAGAAAATCTCAAATTTGGACCCATTTAATCTGTAGAAAAGCAAACGATTTAAATTTCAAGTTAAATAGGTAATTCTTTTTAAAATTGTGCGTACAAATAAAAACAGAAAATAAGTTTTATTAAATTAAATCGACGTAAAAGTAGAGTCTATAGCAACCATAGCAACTGTCTTATCTCTTACTGTCAGATTTTTTTCTAAAAGTGTCAGAATGACGGAGGGTTTTCGAGAAATTGTTGCCGCTTTTTAAATGTTTTGTGTTATTGTCGATGCTCTTGCTTTGCATTTGATGTGGCTATTACATCAGTTATGTAGCAGAATTCGAAATAAGCATCTAAGTAGTAATATAAACTTAAATATGTAAAATTTAATTGAGTAGGAAATTGCTTTGTTTACAAAGAGCCATGATAATAATGTTCTTTTATCGAGAACACTTATTTTTATTTTACACTTTTCTAACAGCTGTCACTAGGTATGACATGGAACCGTCGGTTTTCGCGCATAGAACACTGACGTCAGCATTCAAAGTTTTATAGCATACTCGATCTGTTGACTCGATTGAGACAATGAGTTCAACGCCTTAATATATAGTGTGGGCTTTAAAATGTTAGACTGTTTTGATTTTCTAATAACTTTTTTGTTTCTTAATCGAGTTTTATAAATGTTAGCTTTTTGGAAATGTAATTAAACGAACTTTATAATTTCTTGACAAAAACCGTCATACAGACCGCTTCATGCTACTGCGAACATAGGCCGGAAGAAGTCCAATTTGACAGTGTACGTACATGCAGGGACACCGCACACCTATCAGTGGAGCAACCAACACTCAGGCTTCCGATCGTCGTTCGCCGCCGTTCGCCTTTGTATTTAGTACGCCTCTAACCACGGTGCTATGTGGAGTGTAGTCAATCAAACCGGAATTTGGTCAATAAATACGCAAATTTTTATAACTTAATTTTCTTGTTTTTTGTCACTGATAAATTAGAACGTTTTATTTTCAACTGCTCAGATTTATTACTAACAACGTGTTACAATGAAAATTATAAGGAGAAACAAAATAAAAACAAGTTCTTAAAATAAAATAATACATTCTAAAAACCAAAAAGATTCTCCCAGTCAAAAAAAATTTAAAGCAAATGTTCGAAAAGTCCTCCTTGCTCGGCTAGACAATATCCGAGCCTATTATAAAAACCCCTTATAAAGTTTCCAAGCATGTTAGTGGTAGTAGATCCAAGTATCTAGGACCATTCAAATTGCCGTAAATAAAAAATGACCCAAGCACGTGTTCCCCTATAATACCACCCCAAACATTAAACAAAAAATACAAATGCAAAATTTCCCTCGAGCAATATGTGTTGGGTTATGACGATTCAATAATGGAAAAGTGCTTTCATCTGTGAAAAGAATAGATCTCAGAAAGTTTTCAGCACGAGTAGCCCTTTCCATCATTGTTTCGCAAAATTCCATACGACGATAGTTGTCCTCGGGAAACATTTGATGCGTTTTTGACGCTTTGTACGAATGATAACCATTCTTTTTGAGAACACGTAAGACAGTGGCTGAAGACGTATCAACTGCTTCGGCAGTTTGGTGGCTGGTTAACTTTCGATTTTCCTCCACAGCAGCGCAAATCATCACACCTCGTACTTCCTGCTCGTCATTCAAAAGAGTGGGTTTTTTATGGTTTCTTGGCGCTACACAATCAAACTTTTCAAAATTCTGCACAAACCTATGAATCGTTGATAACTAGGTTCTGGGCGATTTACAAAATTCTCCAAAAAAAGTTCTTGAATAAGTCTCAACGGTCTGCCTTGATTTGACTATCTGTACTTATTCGGCAACTTCGTAGACATCCATTTTTAGTTTTAAAAATGTATTATTTCACTTAAGAACTTATCAATCTGTTTCTCGAGCAAGGCAGAAATAAAACAAAATAATAAAAACAAAATAAATTTCCAAAAGATAACACTGCAGCGTGCTTCGAATCCACCTCGGTCGTACGGCACGGAGAGTAAATTGGACTTGATTCCCTCTATGTTCGCAGTATCCTGAAGCTCATTGTATGTGAAAAATTCAAATTTTGAACAATTGTTGTTGGAAAAAGGCTTACTCTATAAAAATCGGATAAAAAATTTAAAAGTTATAAAAAAAACATTTCTTGTTATTTACAATAGGTTCTGTATTTACAGGAAATTTGAACACACGTAACTTTTGTATAAGTGAACCGAATTTTATAAGTGGTACGTCGTTAAACGTGAAATAGCGTCAGCTTTCTTACCTTTATAAAAAAAATACAGGGTGATAAAGTGCAGCTCTTTTTTATAAAATTTGTTTAGTTGCCTTTCTAAAAAGCTAACATTTATGAAAATCGGTTAAGGAACAAAACAGCTATTAGAAAATCAAAACAGTCCAAAATTTTAAAGCCCACCCTATATTTGTCTCATGTTTTATTTTAAACCGTAAAGAACAGAAATATTCTTGTTGCGCTTACCCTCCCAGAGCCGATTTAGAGGTTAGGTGCAACTAGCCCCCAAAGGGTAAACTGCGTCCTTATAAAAGTTTGATAAGGCTTTAGTTATTTGTCATATAAAAAAAGAGATAGCAACATGAGGGGCATTACATTAAACCATAGTTTAATAACTGCTTGGAAACTGGTGCTATAAAGCTACAAAAATTAGGTAGCGGCAGCTGCGGGGAACAGGCGGAACTATTTATGGCACGTGTTTTCGCGCGCGCAATCAAAGGTTGATCAAAGACGGACTACTGCATGTCTCAGATATATGGCGGTTATGACCGCGATCAAAATAATGTTAAAAAAGTTTATTGGTGAAATTCATATTACGAAAATGCAAAAAATTATTTATTTTTTATTTAAATTACGTTAATTTCTGTGTAGAAGGCCTTGCCAAAACGCAAACTCTTCACCAACCATAACCAGGTACGAATCCTCAAGCTCCAAACATGTATGTGCTAGCGCAGCGTTCGGACGGCTTTCGGAGAGAGTCTTCAACAATCACGACGTCAATGCGGAGACCAAGCTTCTTGTCTACAACACAGTTATAATACCAACTCTAACATACGAAGGCATATCAAACGACTAGAAAAATATCACCAAAGTTTTTTAAGACGAATCCTGAGAATCAAATGGCAAGACCGACGAACAAACATAAGTGTTTTAGAATAAGCCAGAACAACTAGTATAGAAGCCCTTATCTTCAAGCACCAGCTTCGTTGGACTGGTCACGTTATCCGCATGCCCGAAACACGTCTCCCAAAGCAGATTTTTTATGGACAACTGAAGGAGGGAAAGAGAAATCAAGGAGGTCAACAAAAAAGGTACAAGGACGTTCTCAAAGGCAATATGATGAAGGGTCACATCGTTATAAACAACTTTAAGACCACTGCAAACGATAGGGCTTCATGGCATCGAACAGTCCATGAGGAAGCAGAAACTTTTGAAGAGCAATGACGTAGACTACAGACTGAAAAGAGAGAACGTAGAAAGAAGCGACAAAATGGAAGAATGGATGACCAACAACACCCGGCCGCTGCCGGAGACTGGGTGTGCCAGGACTGTGGAAGGGTGTGCGGCTCGAGAATTGGCTTATATAGCCATCAAAAAACGCACAAAAGATAGCGACGATACAGAATAGAGGAAAATCATACTCGGTATCGAGTGATTGCCTATGACCTGATATGATGAGAAGGCCTACTTTATTTGAGGGGGTTGTGTTTTTGCCCAAAAAGAGCGTGACTGCCCTAGCTCGAACGCGACTCTGAGAGATATTTTTTTTACTGTCATTGACCTTAGCTCAGGAAATGTAAAAAAATCATTCAAAACGGGTCATGTGATATCCATACTTTTTGTAGTAAGGTAAACATCAGAATTGGCCGAACTTTAAACGAAACATTTTGTAACATCTTAAACACACCTCGAAGCCGTTTTTTGATTTTTTGGCGAAGAAGCCTAATTTTCGTTCTAAGGCCACCAATTCGAAATATTCAATCATTTGAATGTTTGCTTTAAAGAGGCAATTTAAATAATAAAAAATGAGCTTTTACCATATAAATACAAGAAACAATTATAAAACCATGTGAAAAATAATATATTTTTAGTTATTGAATATTAAATTACTTGGTTTTCCTAAAGCAATAAAATAAACGTCAAAAAATTATTCATAAAAATATTTAAAAAGTGTAATTTGTTTAATTTAATAAGGATAGTTGCTTGCCACACAAATATTGCTAAAATGAAAAAAAAACAATAGACAAAACAAAAGTAACAAATATAATACGTTAAAATAATTTTGTTGTTGCTAAAATCTGTGTGTGCATTTTTTCTGTGTAATTTTACAAATTCAAATTGTCAACACTGAATTTCACGTCAGTACAGTTGTTCTCAATCGAATCGGATCACTTTTCTGGCAATGACATTTACCGTTTCATTTAGTTTCCGTCTTTAAATGTTAGTAGTAGTAGTAGTAAAGAGGGAGGCGGCCCGTGGGTCTGGCAATTAGGTCTCTTCATGGGCTCTTTCTACCATACTTTGTTCCTTATCCCTATGCCTCTACTTCCGCTTCAATTTTCTCTCCGGGCCTCCCTGTCTTCTTTACGAAGTTCAGTCTGTCGGCCCATTTGAGCGAGTGCAGATCTTCTTCCTCTATTTTGGGAAATCCTCACTTCAGCTGCCTTGATCTGGCTTATACATCGCACTCTGCTATTAAGTACTGCGCCAATTCCTCTTCGAGCCCGCAAGCGGGACACACGGGATCTTCTGCTACTCTCATTTGCGTCAGATGTTTGTTCAGCCGATTGTGCCCAGTCAGCATCCGTATCAGCAGTCCAATGTCCTTTCGAGTCTTGCTGCAGGACGTCTTCAGTTGATTGCTCGCCCATTTGTTGAGCTTACTCTGTACCTGTTTCCTTGTTATTCCCAGAAGAGGTTCTGGTCCAATATATTGGGTTTCGGCCCCTAGTCTGGCAACTTTCTCGTTCCCTGGTATTCCGTCATGACCTGGGACTACATCAGTGTTACTTCTTGACTTGAGCCAGTGTTTGCATTGCCTCAGCGCACTCCTCCACCAGACTACTGACTATTTTGGGTGCACTTAGAGCCTTGAGAGCAACCTGGCTATTGGAGCATATGTACCTATATGTTCCTCCTACCATTCCTGACCTCCGGTAGGGTTGCTGCCATGATAATGGCGTATACCTCCTACCTCCGTTTGAAACACCGTAGCGTGTTCCCCAAGTGGATAAGTTTTCTGAACTTCTAGGCTTTGCGCGTACACTCCTGCGCCTGTTGTCTGACTGGCTGACAGTTTGGAGTCATCCGTGTAGCACACCGTCGCTTCTCTGCTTAATTCCGTTCGGAATACTTCCCTTTGCGACGCATTCCATTTTGGTAACTTTGTACTTTTTATCGAACCTCCATGGTTTAAGCGGTGCTTTCACTGGCAGTCATAGGAGGGGCAACTCGTTGGTCGCCAGTCCCGCGACCGCCAGATGTCCCACTCTTTCCTCCCTGCCCTTTCATATTCCCTGGTCCGAAAAATTCTAAATAAACTATAACGTAAAGAATTCAGCATCCTCGTCCATACATACTTTAGAACGACTGTAGCTCCATTCTAAGCACTTAAATTTCATGCGACCTCGTTTCGCCTTAAATAAAAACTCCCAATAAAAGGAAAAATAACGTAGTCTTTCTATTTCGTATCTATTTGAATTTCACAATCAATGAAATTTTATATCCAGATACATACCAAAACAAACAGGGCACAAAGACGAAATACGCGAAAGCAGTCAGTTTCCTTGCCGTTTCGTAACGCGCGTCGCTGCTTTTGTTTCGCAGCGTAAACATTTTATCTTTTAATTTGTCGCCCTTAAAGTCGACAAGATCTTAAGGTCACCAAATCACTATCGTATCAATCAATCACAAAGTAATTTGAAGGTATCCATTTTTGAAACTACCTACCGCCAAAGAACCACGCACAATTTAAATGGAAACTGGATCTCAGTAGGATGTCAACGTTGTTTGAGTATGTTATTTGGATAGTGGTGCCAATATCTACAAGGTGAGCCAATAATAGCTGCCAAAGTTTGTGATGAGCTTATTATTATCATGCTTATGGTGACCGATATTGGCAAAAGAAACATCAATTCCCACTAAAATGGCAACGGTGAATTTAAAAATTACATTTATTTTGACACCCGTCAAACTCTGTCGAATTAGCGGAAAAATAATAAAGTTGAAGTTTTTGGAAAAGCAAATACTTTCTTTTTACTCTGCTGAAGACATTAAATCGGAAACCGTAAAAAACAGTGACAGTTGTCTTAACTGTCATTTACTATGGGGAAAACCACTAGTGCGATGATACATGTTTACGAGTGGGGACTCGAAATACACTAAATGTTATTAATTTTGACACTTCTAATGATTGTAATAATTAATGAACTTGAAGTTTTTGGAAAAACAGATACCTTTTTTGTACTCTGCTGACGATATCAAATCAAAAAGCGTCAAAAAAATTACAGTTGTCTTAACTGTCATTTACTGTTAGGGGGAGAACCACTGGTGCAATAACACATATTTATGAGTGGGGATTCGAACTACACCAAATTGAGGTAGATGAACTTAAAAATGTTATTAGTTTTGACACTCGTCAAGCCCTGTCAAAATAATGAATAAATAATTTATAACCATGAAGGTTTGGGAAAAGCAAATACCTTTTTTTACTCTGTTGACGATATCGAATCGAAAACCACGACAAAAAGTGACATTTGTATTAACTGTCATTTACTCAATACGATAACTTGCAGTTGAAAAAAGTTTCACTTTTTTAAGTTTAGAAGAGTAAAAAGAAAGTAGCTTTTCCAAAAATTCGTTCATAAATTATTTATTTGCCATTTTGACATGGTTTGACATGCGTCAAAATTAATGATATTTTTAAGTTCATCGACCATAATTTAGTGTAGTTCGAGTCCCCACTCTTAAATATGTGTCATCGCACCAGTGGTTTTCCCCATAACAGTAAATGACATTTAAGACAACTGTCATTTTTTTACGGTTTTTTATTTGATATCGTCAACAGATTACAAAAAAGGTATCTGGCCTTCCAAAAACTTCAAGTTCATTAATTATTTTACCGCCATTTTGCTAGAGTTTGACAGGTGTCAAAATCAATAACATTCATCTGCCTCCATTTAGTATATTTCGAGTCCACACTCGCAAATATGTGTAGTAGTAGTAGTAGTAGTAGTAGTAACTAGTGGTTTTCCCCATAGCAGTAAATGACAGTTAAAACAACTGTCACTGTTTTTTTACGGTTTTCCATTTAATGTAGTAATGTAGAGCAAAAAGAAGGTATTCGCTTTTCCAAAAACTTTAATTTCATGAATTATTTTTCCGCCATTTCGACAAGGTTTGACAGGTGTCAAAATAAATATCATTTTTAAATTCAGCGGTGCCATTTTAGTGGGAACAGATGTTTTTTTCCGATATCGGTCATCATAAGCATCATAATAATAAGCTCATCCCAAACTTTGGCAGCTATTATTAGCTCACCCTGTAGATATCGTGTGTCTATGAGACAAAATGCTCTCAGGGACTGTCCCAACGTTGTTAAACGACGTTGAAATCCCACTGAGATCCAGTATCCATTTAAATTGTGCGTGGTTCTTTAACGATAATCATTAATTTCAGGGTACTTAATTGATGGGTATAGGATATCCACCAAAAATGTACAGAAAATCAAAACACTAAAGCCCCGTACACACGAACGCGTGCCCACGCTGTTTCGACCAAAAAAATGAGAGATATATATGTACTATAACATGTACACTTGATTTAAAAAAAACTCATACATGCATTTTTTCCTATGCCACCAAATTTACCTTTCCATTAGTGTATACTATTATAAGGCAGCACCAGCTTAGTACGCCTGACAGCTTAAAATTCAGTGTGACATCCTTAAAAATGCCACAGATATCAACATTTACAAAAGTTCAAATTATCACTCGAGTTATAGAAGACGGATGGTCTATAAGAAGAGCGGCCACCCATTTTGGAGTTCATAAAATGACGATAATGCGATGGAAAAAGCGCTGGATTGAAAATAATTTTACGGATAGGAAAGATGGATCAGGAAGAACAAAAGTAAGTTCTGAAGTGCAAAATGAGAGACTTATTGACCATCTCAGACAAAATCCTTGTTCAACGTCGGTTGAAGCAGCCAATGTAACATTATTTCCGGGTTCTTTAGCAACAGTAAATAGAAGAGTAACGAAATCAGAAGTCTCTTGTCGAGTTGCTGCAAAGAAGCTTTTTCTAACAGAAGAACAAAAACAGGCCAGAGTGATTTTTGCACTGAACAACGTTCTTCGTGATAATGACTTCTGGGAAAGGGTGGTTTTCACTGACGAAAAAAGCAGCAGAAGAATTGTAGTTTATCGTCCACCAAATTCTAGATTTGAACCCGAATATACAAACCGAATTAAAAAAGCTGGACATTTTTCTGTAAACATGTGGGGCTGGGTTAGTGCTAGAGGTTTGGGTTTTTTTTGGAGAATCGAAAAAAGATTCAATAGTGAACGATATATTGAAATCCTTGAAAACGTTATGGTGCCATCTGTACAGGCTTTACATGAAAATAATGACTTCGTTTATCAGCAGGACAACTGTCCAGTACACATGGCTAATGTTGTTCGCCAATGGTTTCAGAATAATAATATAGAAACACTTCCTTGGCCAGCCAACAGCCCTGACCTTAACCCAATAGAAAATATAAGGGATCGAATCGTTAAAATAATATACCGAAGGAATTGGAGACCACGAAATGCTGAAGAGTTAAGCGATGCTATTTATCGCGCATTGAATCAGCTCTCAGAAGACCATCAGTATTTTCAAAATTTAATCTTTTTAATGCCCAGACGTTTGCAGCTTGCAATAGAGAAAAGTGATGATCCTATTAAATACTAAATTATTTATTTTAGTTCTTTTTTAAGTTAAAATAATTAGTATTGAGTTTACCATCGTTTTTGTCCTTATCCAAGTTTCCTATTCGTCGAATTTTTTTCAGTCCAGCGCTGTTTCCATCGTATTATTGTTATTTTATGAGCTCCACAATGGGTTACCTCCCTCTTTATAGAGCAGCCTTCGTCCGTTACTCGAGTGATAATTTGATATTGTTCAATAAAGACTTTACTAAAACATTATTTTTGCTGATTTTTTAGTATTATGCAAAATTTAATATAAAAATAAGGTTGCCTTTAATTTAAGTAAAAAAATATTTTCAGTTTTAGATACATTTTTTAAACAATATGACAAATTGTCGTACTTTTGAAGTTTTTAGGCATTTTAGCTGGTAGTTTGTATATATTATACAATTTTAGAAAAGTCAATTTGTGTTAAGAAAAAACGGGGGAATTACGTATCCAAATGTCAAATATGTGTACATTATGAGTTATTTATTGAATTAAAATTGTGAAGATGTGTAAATATGTGAATGAAAATAAAGGCGCCTATTACACTCACAGGTGAGCCCAACATCTACAATATGGCGTTCACGTGGGTGCCGATTGAAATTTTATCGTATGATACTATATCCAGTTTTTTTTATAGTTTGGCTTTTTCTTAGCTTTTAGTACTTTTTTCCAAAAATAGAATTTTTTTTCGTATTTTTCACAATAAAGTGTATTTAAATTCATATTTAATTAAAATCGTCACAAACAAAAATTTTTAAAAAAACCTAAAATGACGCTATTATTTTGTTAATAAAAAATTGGTGCTAGAAAGCACGGATAGGCCACCATACAATCAATTATTTTATGTTGATATGAAAATATCTCGAAGATGAAAGATTTGAACCTTATAACAAAATTTTTGGGTAATATTTCGAAAACCAAAATCTGAAAACCGCATATCCATAGCTGCTTTACTTCTAAAGTTATGATTTATTTTGTATATATATTCACGTTTTTCAAATAACTCTAAAACTAAAGCTCCCAAGAATTTGAACTTTATAACAAAATTTGTAGTTTATATTCATGGAAATTTAAATCTGAAAACCGTATATCGCTACTTGCTTTTGTTCCAGTTACAATTTTTTTAAATATTTTATCCCTCTTTTCCCCCTTCAACCTCCCCACCCTATCCAAAAGTTAATCAGGTCATGGTCAGTAGATAGAGGATTTTTGTTCCAAATTTCGTTTAAATCTATTAGGGCGTTTATCGTGTATACAGACAGACAACAGACCGACAGACAACTTTTTTTTTCGTCGATTAAGGTGATTGATAAAATTAAGAAAAGTCAAAATTTCACGATTTTAATAGTCCCCCATACCATATTGGTATGGTGGACTAAAAAGGCGTTTATAGTACCCAGTCAAATGTTGGGCTTACGTGTGAGTATAGGCGCCTTGAATACAAATAAGGTGTTTCTTCAAGTTTTAAAAAGCAAACCAGATAATTTGCATAATTGCAGGTAAATGGTGGATTCTTCTAGCGGGTTAGAATTTGGTTGAATAAAAAAAATCCAAAAACACGTCAACTGAGATTTTTCATTTCCTTTAATCGTGGTATGGCAATTTTTTATTTTTTTTAAAATAGGACACCCTGTATATTTTGCAATTTTTAAATCTGTATGGAAAACTTCGATATTTATTCATAGAGGGTGTCCCAAAAGTCTTAGTCCCCCCCTATATCTCGAACAGCTTTTGAGATATTGTAACAATACTTTGGGAACTTCAATAAAAGATGAAATGGAAAAAATCTAGGGGAGCGGTATTGCCGCCTCTTTTTCTGGGGCGGCCTGGGAGCGGCATGTTAAAAAAAGTTAAATGGAAACACATATCGAGTTGCACCACATTTTAATGGTCTACTAAAATACTGCGTCGTAACTAATTATTAAAGCCATTAACATTAATAATGGGCTATTGTAAAGGCAACACCAATACATTTGACTTAATTACAAAAACTGCTGAAAATGACCTTCTTGAACTAGCAAAACTAAAGTCTATTTTCGAATTCACCTCGGACGTTTCTTAGTATCTCAGGAGTAATAGATCAACAAACCTGCATTATTCGTTTTCTTAACTGCTGCAAGTGCCCCGTCGACCTATCCAACGATGAAATTGGGTGGCAAGTAATTGTCTAACAGGTAGATAAAAATGTGGAGTTGCCCCATGTTGTTGAAAAATGCACTGCCAACGTCAGCAATTTCGTTTCCAATTTCTCTTATAGCAGAAATAATCTGCTCCTCCAGAAGCCTTAAGGCGCATTTACACAGAAAAACTTTCCTTTGATGTTGAAATGCCGACAAACATTTACACGAGCCTCTTGAGCAAAATGTTCAAAGAAATGTTCGAGCAAAATCTCGTACAAAAAAACACACGTAAATTTGGGAGAGAATGTTGAGCAAAATTTAATTGAAGAATTGGGGGTATAAAAATTTCTTTACAAATTTAAATTTTATAGTTTTATGGGAATTCATTGAACTTAACTGAAAATAGAGAGACTAAGTTTTAAAACAAGGTATTTTAATTAAGTGCTTTTCGACGGAAAAACGATATGATGTCGAAATTCACGTTTTACCTCATAAGCAACTTCGATTGATTTGATTTTTATAGGGGATATGCCAGTATACCATAATTGGCACTTATTTGTTGCTGATGCTGGGTTAGGAGAAGGTAAAAACCGTAGACTAGTGAGAGGGGGTTTTGGTCAAATGAATTTGACACACAAAATTACATGACAACAAACAAGGGTCAACGCAGTTTTTTTATGAAAGTTTTAGAACAAATCTTCCCATAAAGAAAGGGCTCTCCGACGCAAAACAAAGAAATTCGTTTTATTTTATTGACGCGTAGAACTTGCGTTTCCGATTTTTTAAATATTGAAATTTTTGGCGATTTTTACAAGCTTTTATTTATGTATGTTTGTATGTTCGGCTCAAATCTTGCAACTCAAATTTGGTATTCAATTTCAGTTTTCGGTGTGTATTTATAGTTGCGGCGACAATACAATAATATGGTATTATTAGGCACCCCCTTCCGCTAATGAGGCAAGTAGAGGAAGAAAAAGATTTATTTTGTTCGATTTCAATCAAAATTGGCATACAGGGATTTTTAGGGAAGATAATTGTCGAAAGGATGGATTTATGATAGTCTAAAAATTAAAAAATTATTTTAAATAAAAAGAAGCTTTTATAAAATATAAAGTGCACTAAAAAGTAGAAAATAAATTTTAGCATTCTCATAACATAATAATAAAAGCGACGGGCGCAAACTAAAACTAAAAATATCCATCCATGTATCAGAGAAACGTAGAGTAGTTTGGATCGAGTTGGGTTGGATTTACTTCACAAAAAATTGAACTTACAATACCAGATAAAAAATTCTTTATATTTACACGTCGTAGTTGTGGTGAGAGTATTTTTGTACTCATGGTGTTTATTGTCTTTTTGATATGTTAGTTATAAACGCCTTACCACTCACATCTCTTTATATTACTTCCTAGTTTAGTCTTTTACAATATTAATAAAGTCAAATGAAAAAACCTATTTACATTTTATTAAATCTCAAATATATGAACAAAAGCACGTTCGATTTAAATAATACCTGTTTATTACCCACTTTTACAACCCTCCGATCCCGACCCTTGTCTAAAAAATATAATTTAGCAGTAATAGACTAGATTTTTGAATCGGAATGTTGCCCCTTTGTATATTGTTTGTTCAGTGTCAGTAATCGACCTTGATTATTACATTAAATTGACAGTAAATATCTATCTTCAGCATTTTCATAAACCTTTTGCTTTTTTAAGCAACCCTTGGGGCCTTAAACTAAGTAGGTTAATCTGGTGTGAGGAATTAAAAAAAAACAATCAAAGCGAAGGTTAAAGTAAAGTTACAAAAATATGTTTAAAAAAAAATCCCCTCTTCACCACTCCTCATAGTCGTGAGGCGCGGATTACCGCTTAAAAGTGCAATTTTTGAGTTTTTGCCGATATTTGAAAAATTCAAAAATTTTTTGGAAAAGAAAAATTTTCCTGGGTTGTTTTTCGAATTTAGGAAAAAACCCTTGGAAATAAAAAAACTCGCAAGAAAGTCCCAAAAAAAATCCCGGGCAAAAAATCCGGGAAAAAAAAACCCTAAGAAAAAAATATTACACGTAACCCTAATCCATGTGACAAAACTGATAGCCAATAATAATGTTTCGCTTGCCGTCGGCTTTTTTTCAAAAAAATTTAAAATAAAAGTTGGTGTTCCATTTTTTTAAAGCATTGAGATCACTGATCACTGATGTGAAATTTTATTTATTCTCATCTTTAAAAATACGTTTCCAAAACAGATAGCAATAATTTGCTCAAAAATTTACCCGAACAAAATGTTCAAAGAAAAGCTCACAAAAATGTTCGCGCAAAAAATTTTAGATCTTTTGCACGAGCTTTTATTTGAGCATGTTCGTCTGTGTA
The DNA here is from genome assembly GCA_963921995.1 of Oxystoma pomonae. Classification (NCBI taxonomy): domain Eukaryota; kingdom Metazoa; phylum Arthropoda; class Insecta; order Coleoptera; family Brentidae; genus Oxystoma; species Oxystoma pomonae. The sequence continues at coordinate 20,905,450 of OY998164.1, read as the reverse complement.
ATTGCGCCTTAAGGTACCTATCACCATTGAGGTTACCCTCAGTAAAAAAGTGTGGGTTTTCATTAGCCCAATAGCGACAATTGTGCCTATTTACGGTCCCATTTAAAAAAAGCGGCCTCATCGCTAAAGCATACCTTTGTCAAAATATCTGGCTCGTCTGTAATTAAGCTCGTCATTTCTTCCGAAAACTGAACTCTTCGATCAAAATCATCTTCATTAAGTTCTTGAACTAACCTAACTTTGTAGGGGTGAAATTTATGAGATTTTAAAATCCTGTCTACTAAGGATTTGGGGATATCAGTGTCATAAGCAAATGTTCTTACCGATTGTTTTGGTTCCACGAACATTATCCCAAGGACTTGTTCTTGAATTTCTTCTGTTGCCGTTTTGGGCGGCTATAACTTTTTGAAACAGGTGAAAAACTTTTTTGAATTGTACGTAATATTTGATTGACAGGATTTTCTTTTGTTTTATTATGATGCCATAGAATCAGCCTTAAATTGTTTCCAATAACTTTTGACAGGAGTGACATGACAAAAATTCAGTATGCCGCCCCTCAGGTCGCCTCAGAAATAGGGGTGGCGATGCCGCCCCTCTAAATTTTTTCCATTTTCCTCTCATTAAAGTAGTTTTACAATATCCCAAGAGCTTTTGGAGATATAGGGGGCGACTAAGGCTTTTTGATATATCAAATTGGTCCCAATAACTTTTGACAGGAGTGACAGGCGTCAATAATATTGACGTTAGGATAAAGCATTTTAGGAGACCTTTTTTTTTAGTATGCCGCCCCCAGGCCGCCCCAGAAAAAGGGACGGCAATACCGCTCCTCTAAACTTTTTCCATTTCGCCTCTTATTAAATTTCCCAAAGTATTGTTACAATGTCTCAAAAGCTTTTGGAGATATAGGGGGGACTTTTGGGACACCCTGTATATCCCCCGTAAAACATGGCATATCTTGGAATCCATAAGAGGTAGAGTATTAGAGTGTGTTATTGTCAAAAAGATAATTTTTTTAGAATTCAAAAATGTCAAACTATACAGGGTGTCCTATTTAAAAAAAAAAATATTTTTCTGCCATACCTCGTATACAAAACGACATAAAAAAATCCAAGATAGCACGATTAAAGAAAATTAAAAATCTCAGTTGACGTGTTTTTGCATTTTTTTATAAAACCAAATTCTAACCCGCTAGAAGCACCGTTCCGTTTAAAGAATCCACCCTGTATATGATTTGTAAAAACATTACGTGTAGGGATGCAATTTTCAGCGAAATCTGGCATCGTTGTGAGTGCCAAGTTTTTAGGACAAACGCCGGGATTCGAACACGGGACCTTCTGTGCATACGCTGCGCTATGGAGGCCGGCTTATAGAGACACTTGTATAAAATAGACTACAGTGGCGTATGCAGACATTATTACTGGGGGGATGGTATTGAGGCTCCTGGGGAGGAGGCTTGAGTAACAGAATAGTGTCATATTATCATTTTATTAATAATTTTGGGGAAAATTTAACCTTAAGGAGTGGATTTTTAGTGGCTTTCCTCCTCTGCGTATGCGTAGCTATTAAGCATTAAAACATTTGATAAATTTTATTCACTAAAACAGGACTTCCTTCCGTGAGGATTCCTTGAGGGTTCCTCATTGAGTACGTTTTACAAAGTCTTCCTCGAAAATACGTGGCAACGTTGCATTTTTGCTTTTTTTGTTTTGTTGGCCGATGTCAGGTTTGATCCAAAACAGGATTTTGTGTCGTAAAGTGTGGTGGTTGTCAAGAATGTTAGGCTATTTTTTAGTTTGTGTAATTTTACTGATTTTGGTAAATTGCATGTTGTAGTTTTTAAAGCTATATAAGCAATGGAAAAACGAAAGAAGAACAGAACTCCTTTTTCCAAAAGGAGTACTTGTGTCCACTGGTGGCAAAATTTTCCATATTGGGATTCAAAAAAACAGATGCATGCCACATCACTTCAAAGGAAAGCAAGGGCATGGGAAGAAATATGTAACCAAATATTACAACAGCAATTTTTTTAATTCATCATATACAATTCGGTGTATATAATCTTGAAATATATTTTTAGAAAACCAATATCGTTTTTTCAACGCCTTTTCAAAAAAACTCACAAAAGTGTTGTCAAAATTTCTGAGGTATATTTTTTCAACTCGCTGATCTGGCGAGAGGGGTTCTTCTTCTTCTACCATATCCTGAGTAGTAGTCCAAGAAATCTTGAAGTTTTTCCATTATTCAGCAAAAAAACACCCAAAAAAAACTACTCATTAAAAATCACACCAACAACAACACATAAAACCTGAACCTAACTTAAGGCTTCCTTCAGCGACTATAAAATGCATTTCCGACCTTAAGGGATCCTCAAAGACCTCTCAGCCTTAAGAAGGCCTTGAGGATCGACTATAAATTCCAGCCTTAATTAAATTGCGTTTGTAAAGTCACAAAGACTCAAAAAAAATGGTTGAACTCTTAGTTCAACAATCTATATAGATTATAAATCTTCAGACATGGCAGATAATTTTTTCTGTGCATTCAATATGTACCAAACATAGGGGGTACATAGATTTAAAGCAAAGAAGCCGGGAAAAAACCTCAGGCAAAGCGGATATTCAGCAAGTATAGAATATTATTTACTAAACTCTTGGTATATCATATTTCAACAGACAGAAAGAACGACGGACAGATATGATTTAAAATTCATCATACTTAAAATCAACTCTTAAGTCATATATTCCCGAAAAGGACGATTTCAGAAACGATACTGTTTCTTAGAATACTAAAGTAGATTTTCTAGTAAAAGACATCTCTTTTTTGATACTTATACGAGTATTTTTGAAGGGTATAACAAAAACATGTCAATTTGGTTTACGTGCAAATAAATTACTTATTTACATCCCAAGGGAGCAAAGTGTTACTTTCCCCCCCGCGGTTTGTTTGCGTCGCCCGACGTCAGAAGGGCATTAAAAAACCAAAGGAGGAAATGCATTTTACTCCCTATCCAGAGGAATGTACCGGATTTTATCTACTACCTAATAATAGGGTGATTTTGGTCCGACGATTTCAGCAAATTTCGTTAGTCTTATTTACCGTTAGAAAAGGTAACTGGAAGAGGCAATTTTTCTTTTTAATTTTTTTTTACAAGCTTTTATTTAACTTGCAATGTACACTATCGGCATCATAAAAGTGATAAACATAGGTATTTTTTAAATTGTATTGTTAACTACCGGATTATATATTGTGACAGACTGGTACTAAAATGTGAAAATATTGACATCAAAGATGGCTTTCAAAAATAGTTTTTATATTACAATAATACGCTAACGCATAAAACAACTGTAACAAAAATTAAAAAACACAACTGTAACTAAAATTATAAAACAATAGAAACAAATTATTAGGTATATAAATTTTAATATCTAGTCATTGCGCCATTCACCTCAATTATACCGTTTAACCTTCTTGGTAGAGAATCAGCCAAAATTTCAAAAAGGTTTTCATTTTCACCAATAACTTCTTTATAAGCATTGACTATTAACTGGACCAAGTGATGTTGATTTCCCGGCATAATATTAAAGCTTTCCAGCTTTTTTGAAATTAAACCCCAGATATTTTCTATAGGATTGGCATCTGGGGTTTTCGCAGGCCAAGGAAGAACTTCAATATTTTGCTCCTGAAACCAAGTTTGGGAAATTCTGGCTGTATGAGCAGGGCAGTTGTCTTGTTGAAAAATAAACTGGTCTTGATAAAGTTCTGTGACGGCTGGAAGCATGGTGTTCTCTAAAATGTCCACGTAAAGCTGTGCTGTGAGTCTTCCATTGATTCGAAATAGAGCACCATGACCGCTAGCAGAAATCCAACCCCACATATTTACCAAAAATCTTCCAGCGCGATCGTTGTTATCAGCAATATATCTTCCCTCATAGCGCGTTCTTGGTGGACGATATACCCGAATTTGTTTTTCTGTCACTACAGGACTGGAAAACTTTTTCATCGGAAAATATTACCTTTCGCCAAAACTCCGGTTCCTTTAGAGAGTAATTAAGGGCAAAAAGTAACCTGGCCTGTTTTTTTTTAATTCGTAAATTTAATTTTTTTAGCTACACGAAATCTTAAATTAGATCCTTTCCTTACGCGATTTCGTGCCACTCTTACACATCCTGGAAATTGGGTTAATCTCTTTGCCTGGGCAACAGACGCAAAAGGGTTTTCTTCCATAAAAGCGATAAGGTCATAATCTTGTTCATCAGTTGAAACTTTCAATAAACCAGTCCCTTGTTTTCTTTCTATTGTCTGATCTTCTTCCCATCGTTTTTTAATTTTTATAATCGTGGTTTTACTGCGTCCATAATGTCTAGCCACGTCCCTAATTGACCATCCTAGTTGTAGTTTTGCCAGGGGTTGGGCTTTATCAAATAAAGAAATTTGTGGAGGCATTTTTTATTTATTTGTCAGACTGAAATACAGAATGACATACTTTGACAGTTTACGACAAATACAATAATGGGCGACTTTGTTTGTAAAAATAGACCAAGGTATTACAACAAAAAGTATTGTGTACCACTTTTATGATGCCGATAGTGTACCTATCTATGTAACGAAATATTTTTTCGCGTGGAATCTTACAACTTAAATTTGACCAACTTCAAGAATATAGTGTGGTGAAACTGACAGCTCCCCCCTACTCGAAGGGGATGGAGGGGGTACAGTTGAAGTACGCCCGATTTAATATGTCATTATTAGGCACCTCTTCCCCCTACGAGGGGAGTGGAGGTGGGAAAACACCTAAGTTTTTCCGACTTCATCCAAAATTGGTATACGGGGGCTATTGGGGATAAGGAATACGAATTTTTGATCAGATTTTGAAAATTCAATTGGCGGATTCAAGATGGACGATTTTCGGTCATATTTTTCTAACCAATTTTAACTGATTTATCCTCATCCGATTGTGTTCAAATTTGTTATGAGTTTATAGTTACGGTGAAAATACAATAATATGGTATTCTCAGGTACCCACCTCCCTCTAACGAGAGAAGTGTAGGGGGGAAAGATTTAGTTTGTTCGATTTAAATCAAAATAGGCATGCAAGGGTTTTTCGGGTAGTGGATATGAATTTTTGATCAGATTTGAAGATTTCAATATGGCGGATTCAAAATAGACGATTAAGGGTACAAATCTAAAAATTAAGGGTGTGCGTTCAAATTTGGTATACGTTTATAGTTCCGGCGACAATACAATAATATGATATTATTAGGTACACATTTTCCTCTAACGAGGGAATTGGAGGGGGGAAAATTTAGTTTGTTCGATTTAAATCAAAATTGACATGCAGGGGTTTTTCGAGTAGAGGATATGAATTTTTGATCAGATTTGAAAATTTCAATATGGCTGATTCAAAATGGACGATTGAGGGTACGAATCTAAAAATTAAAAAATTAATTTTTATTAAAAAAAAAATACGCTTTTATTAAATGCCCTTAAAAGTGGAAAAGAATTTTTTATCTCTCTTATACCATAATAAAAGCGATGGGCGCAAATTAAAAATTTTAACTTTACGTTGACAAAGAGAGAACTACAAAAGAAGAACTAAATTCTTATTCTATTCGAATGATATGCTTTCATCTAAAGAAGCTGAGAACGGGTGAGATTGCCGTGCTTGCCAAGCCTTTGAAAATGTCCTTAGTTCATAGTGTAATACAACTGTTTCTTAGGTGAATCGTCGATGTAACCAATATACGATCGCTTTTATTATGGTATAAGAAAGAATGATCTTCTACTTTTGAGTGCATTTCATTAAAGCTTGTTCTTTAAAAGTTTTTTTTTAATTTTAATTAGTTAACGTTACAATAAGGAAACGTTCGGGAACGTCGCAAAGGAACGATACATTTGCTAACATTTGCGTTCCTCAGGTTCGAAAGGAACGTTCCTGGTATGTCTTTGAAATGAACTTGTGTTGTTTGGGCAGGTATTAATAGTTATTTACGCAATTAGTGACGAAAGTGGTATTTTACCGCACTGAAAGGCAGTTGAACAACAATTTGTAAAACAAAATTTATATTGATACGAAGCGTACCTACGACTCAATTTTAATAATAGGGAAATTTTGGAACGCTTAAAATTTTGACAACTTTGATAGCCGCTGTGGTAGTGTTTAACAACCACTAACACTACCACTCATCGATTTTACCAGAGTTTTTATAACACATTAAAAACTTTCACTTGTAAAAAAATTTAGAGATGAGAAAAAATAACAAATTTGGCTTAATTTTACAAAATAAGTGTTTTATATTTTGAAAACTGGTAAAATTTTATTATTTTTAAAATTAATTAAGCCAAAATTCTCTAAAATTAACCAGAAAAATAACCACAACGAAATGGATTCGTAGCTTACGTCAGTGGTAGTGGTTAATTACCACAACAGAATGACGTTTAGCTATTGCGCAGACGCAGTATTTACCACAACCACTGCGAAGTGTCAAATAAGCGTTCCAAAATATCCCTATTAAGTAGGTACCTACCCCTTTATATTCAGTGGTAATAGGTATTTACGTCGATAGACCGGAAAATTGGACTTTACAGGTCGACGTAGGAAATTTACGGGGCGAGCCGCAGGCGAGTCCTGCAAACCTGCGGAGACCTGTAAAGACACTTTCCGGTCGTGTATCGTACGTATTTTTTTTCAAACGATTATAAAAAACAGTTTAGTACCTACCACTTTCCCCTAATAACAAAATGTTAGCTTTCTACTTCTTTTTGGCTAGATAACCATTGCCGCTAAAGCCAGTAGTTGTTAAGATCAAAATTAAAGAAAAACAATTAAACTTTCGTGATTAGAAGTAATTTTTGTACTTTTAACTTGTGCAAAATTGCAAAAAACATTGGAAAAATTATAGTGTAGGGCCTATTAGCTTCACACAGCTAATTCGGTGATAATTGACGACCAGTTGTGGCCTACCATGGTCAACTTATCAAGCAGAATAGTGATAAAAGAACTCATGAATAGCAGATTTCTAGGTTTTTTTGTGTTTGTTGATGACTAATGCTGTCGATTTTTCCGAAAAATATGCCACCAATACATCTTCATTAATTTTCTTAGCATTTTTTAATTCGTACCAGTTTATAAACGCTGAAAGAAGTGTAAAGACAAAAGAATTTATGGGAAATGCGAATCCTTTATGGGCGACACGCAGTTTGGATTTCGTGGTGGGTTCGGGACAAGAGAAGCCTTAGTTAAAGCGGTCTAGTAAGCTTATAGAATCGCTAAAAGCAGTTGTTCTAGCTGACCGAGATCTAAAGATAATCGCTAATCTATACTGGACTGACCAACTGTCCGAAGAGGTCCAAATAAGAAGAGGAGTACGCCAAGGTTGTATATTGCCTCGGCTGTTGTTTAATATCTATAGTAACAAAGTAATAGAGAATGCACTTTATAACTGCGAAGAGGGTCTGACCATAAACGGCAAAAAAAATCAACAACATACGATATGCCGACGACACTGTCATAATAGCAGACGCGCTGAAAGGCCTGCAAGAGTTGTTGAATCAAATTGCTGCCAAAAGTTCGCAATTCGGGCTTAACTTAAATGTTGGAAAAATAAAATGGCTGGTCATATCCAAGGAAAAAAACATCCGAGGCATATTAGAAGTAAATGAGCAGCAAGTCGAACGCGTGGATTCATACAAATACTTGGGTTGTCTCCTCAACGAGAACTGGGACAACATGCAAGAAGTGGTTGTGTATTAGCATCGGTGTTATGTTTTTAGCATCTTATATTATGGTATGGAAACATGGACTCTGACTGAGGCCATGTGCAAAAAGTTAGAGGCATTCGAGATGTGGTGTTATCGTAGAATACTAAGGATATCTTGGATAGACCGAGTAACTAATGTGGATGTTCTCCTTAGAATAAATAAAGAGCTTGAAGTTTTCTTTATCATCAAAAAACGAAAACTTAAATATTTTGGCCATATTTTGAGAAATGACAAATAAAAACTTTTAAAATTGATAATAGAAGGCAAAATTGAAGGCAGAAGAGGTCCAGGTCGTAGACGGATATCATGGCCTAAAAATCTTAGACAATGGTATGGTGTTAGTACTGCGACAGTTTTCCGAAAAGCAGTGGACAGGGTGCAGATCGCGCTGATGATAGCCAACGCCAAAGAAGAAGGTAGCAGCTCTTTAGATTTTTCAGGCAGCAATCGCCGTTACTTTGAAGCAGCTTCCATTATTTCCTCCGGATTCAACTAATTTTCTAGATCTAGAGTCCATTTTTGTGACCAATGCTTTTGAAAAAAATTTAAAAGGGCTTTTTTAGAAGTGTCAAAACTGCCAAAAAAAACAAAAGTTGTAGCAATAATAACTCTCCCAATCAAGTTAGCCTGAAAATAACGCAGATCAGTATGCGCAATAGATTTTTTGTCTTTGGCCTTGCCCATGGCCAACCCTGATTTTTACATTATTTTCTTTGAAATGAAAAAGGTTTCAGCTTTTTTGACGTTTCGAAAAGAACCCAAAGAAAACGTTTTTTATTTTTTACATTGCAGAAAAGCTCGCAGAAAAGTAAGAACAAACATTATTTTTTATTATTAAAATTGTAAAATAATTCACTAAGATTTACAAGAGTAAAAATGGGTTTTACGAACTAATAACATTATAAAATCAACAGAACGTACGTATTGTCACAGCAAGGTGTCTACAGACAGACTGCTTGGCGGCACAGAGAATCCTTACTATTGATAAATTAAAATATTACACTAACACAGACGCACACACATCATGTCACAGCCTCCAACACATATCAGCTGTAAAACAATGTAGTACATTTGATTCAATAATAGTTTTATAAAGAATAATAATTAAAAATAATAATAATAATTAAAAGTCTATAAAAAGCGAACATATACATTTAAAACAAAAACAAAATTATGATTGTTTTCCACAAACCAAAACTACACTTTTTTGCACTCGACGCGCGTTTCGCTAACAATGTTAGCATCATCAGGAGACGATAAACAATGAACTAAATTAATCTACGCTCTATCTTATATACAATCCTTTAGTGGGCGGAGATAAGACTAATAACTTGTGATTGATCACGATTTTTAATCCTATCTCCCCTCAACCAAAGAATAAAGTGTACTAAACGGGATGGGTCCTCTATCTTTATTTAAACTATTTCTGGATTTAATGATTTCCATACTTTCATATGCATTCAAAAGTCTTTTGTTTGGTACACTTTTTAGAAGTTTTAGGTTATCTAATGTGAATCTATGATTGTTTTCAAAAGCATGCTCAACCACACTTGACTTTTCTGTTCTTCCGTATTTTAAGTGTGCTAAGTGTTCTTTAATACGTGTTTGAATAGAGCGTCTCGTTTGGCCAACATATTTTTTGTCACAATCCATGCAACTAATTTCGTAAATTCCACTTTTTTCTAGAACTGTAGTTTTATCCTTGGGATTTCCTAGTAAGCTTCTTATTGTGTTACCGGATTGATATACTAATTTAAGACCGGTGTTATTAAATACTTTGTGTAATCCTTTCGTATAATTAGGATTATAAGGAATTGATACAAATTTTGAGTCGCAGGTATCTTTTTGTCTGAAAAAGGTAGAATTCCGAAAGGACTTTTGAAAAGAATGTCTATTTATCAGCTTATTTATTAAGCCTTCGTCGTAACCGTTTTCGCCAGCTATATTCCTAATCCTATTCTTTTCTGCTTCAAATCTTTCTTTGTTTAAGGGGAAATTTACTAATCTATATGTTAAAAAGTGCAAACTTGCAAGCTTATGTTGTAAGCAATGAAAAGAGTCATTTGGAATATACCTGTTGGTGGCCGTGCCTTTTCTGTATAGGTCAAAGTCCAAATTATTTTTATTTCTTATAACTAAAGTGTCTAGAAATGGCAGTGTACCGTTGTTCTCTGTTTCATAAGTAAATTTAATAGTGGGAAATTTGTTATTTATTTTTTCCATAAAATTTTCAACACTAGTTACTTTAGTGTTGAATACTGCAAACACATCGTCTACATACCTGAACCATACTTTGGGGAAATACTCAAATTCTTTACTTATATCTGATTCAAATTTGCTCATAAATAGGTTTGCGATAAAAGGTGATAAACTATTACCCATTGTGGTTCCTTCTAATTGCTGGTAGTAGTTATTTTTATATTGAAAGTAATTTTGATTCATGCAGAGTTTTGTTAAAGATAGGTATTCTAAAGTCTGTTTGTCTTCCAGATTGTTTTTTCTTAGTAGTTACTCCAGGTATTGTAAGGTATTGGGGATCGGCACACTAGGGAACAACGAACTAACATCAAACGAGATTAAAATTTAAACTTCTTGGAGTAAAATATCTTTAACTTTGTTGATAAATTCAAGGGAATTTTGAACAGAAAAACCTTTTTCCTTTATCGGTAAATTTTCAAACTCGTTTGCTAGCCATTTCGAAATGTTGTAAGATAGAGGACCCATCCCGTTTAGTACACTTTATTCTTTGGTTGAGGGGAGATAGGATTAAAAATCGTGATCAATCACAAGTTATTAGTCTTATCTCCGCCCACTAAAGGATTGTATATAAGATAGAGCGTAGATTAATTTAGTTCATTGTTTATCGTCTCCTGATGATGCTAACATTGTTAGCGAAACGCGCGTCGAGTGCAAAAAAGTGTAGTTTAGGTTAGTGGAAAACAATCATAATTTTGTTTTAGTGCAAGCAAAGGTTCCAAATTTCCAACATAATATACATTTAAAAGTCAAAGAACCACAAACAAAAAATATAAAAAATTTAAATGAATATGGATAGCGAAAAGAATAAAAGTAGATATCATACATTAAAATCAAAACTATTATTGTTTGGCATTTTTGATCAGGTTGCAAAATATTGCGCTTAAACTATCTGTGTCCTTATTAAGGTTAACATTTAGTTGGGATTTTCGTATGTGACGCATTTCTAGGAAAAGTCTTTTTTTATAACAGTTGTGACTATCGACAATGGAGGTTTCTTCAAAATTAAATTTGTGTCCTTCATGAAAATGATGTTTAGCTAGTCCCGTTTTTTGATTGTCGATGTTTGTTATGTTGCAGTCACGTCGATGTTCGGCAAGCCTATTTTTTAAATACTGTTTTGTCTGTCCTATGTAGTGTCTATCACAGCCTTCACAAGGAATTTTGTAAGAATAATTGTCCAAAAAAGCTGAAACCTTTTTCATTTCAACTTAATCCAGTGGACGAAACCATAACAGCATTATTTTCTTTGTTTTTCAAAGTTATTATTGCTACACATTTTGCGATACTTAGGCCATTATAGATCTTATAGTTATATGAATAAAATGAATATCCTCATGGTTGATTTATAGATTTTGATTTGGATTTTGTAGCGGCATTTTAGTCACCTTAAGACGGTTACGACTGGATGTTTACCCGAGTATTCAATTACGAAAGCCCATCTTTGAAAAGAAATCCGTGTTTTTAATTACTTTTCCTCCTGGAGAGGGTGCTCACGTCCCCGTAAAAAATGCAATTATACCGTTTTCAATTCGTACACTGACTGATTCCTATAAAATGCATGACTTGGCGTTAAATTAAGGTTGTAAACATAAAAGTAAAAACAAAAATAAAATGGATAAGAAATGCTGGTAGCGTTCTTCTTCACGAAATTGAAGATTTACTAAGCAAAGACTATGGCAAATTTTAAAAAATTAGGTAGTTGCCTATTGCTTGAGCACTTGACTGTAGGGAGGGGAGAGGGGCAGTTTAATAGGTGGTAAGCGTATACGAAACAAAAATACTTATTTTTAAAAGCAAGTCTCATTTAGTCTCGTTTGCGGATTTGTTTTAAAATTAACCCTTAAATGCGCCGCAGGCGAAAACTTTGACAAAAAAAAACAAAAATTTCTTTAAAAGTTTTGATCTCTTAATTTTTTGTAAAATATTTTTGGAAAAGTAGATTGGGTTAGATGCCCAGAAGGAGTGGGTTGCGGTGTTATACATAGATTTCTTGCCAAATCATAAATGCGCCGCAGATGAAAATTTTAATAAAAATTATAGTAAGAATGCCATTTATTACACGTTTTGAAGGCTGGTGAGAAAAATTCCGTAGAATTAAACTAAAATTGTTTTTAAAATTTAAGATATCACACCAAACACACGTCACAAAATGGAGTAAATGGTCAAAAAAGTGGGGGAGCTATAGCTCTCCCTTGATCATGATTAATTTATTGTAGATTGGGTAGGACCTCCTGGGGGGGGGCGGTTTAGTCCCCAAAATTCCCGCTTGGCTACGCCACTGAGCAAAGAAAATAAAGTGAAAGTAATATTCTAGTCTCTTGCCTGTTGACGTGTTCTTCCTGTTGAAATTTTCCTTGGCCTAAGGGCTAATTTTACAACCAAAGTTAAAACTCCAGATTAAACCATAGTTTAAACTTTGGTTTAATCTCTGGATTAAACCATTGGTAAACAAGTTCCTCAATTTAGTCGCAGTTAAACCACGACCAGGAAGAAAAGAAGAGAAGCTGTAGGATTAGGAGCACAACAAGTTTTTTTCTAGTTTAAAAACACTACATTTTCTTGGCATATAGGGTTGATTATTTTAACCATATCTTTAAAATGACACCAACTAGAGCCAAACCCAGCATAGTCACCAAAATTTCATAAAAATCAGTCAAGTAGTTTTTGAGATATCAGCATTGGTTACATTCGGACGTACAGCCAGACGTTATTCAGAATTGTCAGTTTGTGGGATGTTTCAACTCTTGTCGAATTTTTTCGTGCACAATTTCGCATATCCCTTTAGATAATCTAAACCTCTTTTTGAAATCTACATCGTCGTACTCCTCCAAAGGATTTGTTCTAGGACTAATAATTTTTGGTCTTCTGGTACTTCGATAATGTCAAAGCGATTTCACTAAATACTTTTTTTTAAATAAACTTTTAATAACTATTTGAGGTTAGAATCTTTCGGTAACTATTAAACCGAAGTTTAACCCACGCCCAGACCGCCGACGCCGGTAACGGTTAAACCGAAGTTTTTTGGTAAACTGCACCTATCAAACGTAAACAAGTGGTTTAAACTGAGGTTTGACGTTGAGTATGAGTTATAAAATTGCACCTAAGGAACAAGCTGATTTTGGCAGCAAAGCAAAGAGTCACCAGAAAACCCTAGATTGCAGTTTCTCTTTTCGAGTAAAGTTTAACCAGAGATCTCTTATCCAACGAGATCCGACAGTCGGTGTCGGCACCTTTGAAGTTGCTAGTCCCGTTTTTCGTGACCTTGATTTCGTATCCATCGCTGTAAATGAGTGTTAGACCCGCTCCGACTGGCTCGTAAGATTTATGCACAATTTTACAACTCATAGTTAAACGCCAAACCTCAGTTTAAACGACAGATGTCGACTTTTTTACGTTTTATAGGTGCAGTTTACCAACAAACTTCGGTTTAACCGTTACCGGCGGTCTGGGTGTGGGTTAAAGTTCAGTTTAATAGTTACCGAAAGATTCTAACCTCAAAATAGTTATTAAAAATTTGTTTTTGGTAAAAAAAACTGTGAATATTTAGTGAAATCGCTGTGATCGATGGCTTAGAATTTATTTTTGATCAACTGGATAAAGATAATGACGAAATTATTGACATTTTCGAAGCACCAAGAAGATCAAAAATTATTCGTCCTAGAATATATCCGTTAGAGGAGTATGACGATGTAGCTTTTGAAAAAGAGGTTTAGATTATCTAAAGAGACAAGTAAAATTGTGCACGACAAGAGTTAGAACATTCCACAGACCAAGTTTCATTCTCACAGCGAGCTCACACGTATTTATATAGTATATATCTTTCTGACAATCCTGAACATTTTTTGTTGTGGCGTCTGGCTGTATGCCTGTCTGTAACCAACGCTGATATCTCAAAAACTACTTGACAGATTTTTATCAAATTTGGTGACCATGATGTGTTTGGCTCTAGTTAGTGCCATTTTAAAGATATGGTTAAAATAATCAAAAAATGCAGTCTTTTTAAACTAGAAAAGAACTTATTATGCTCCTAATCCAACAGCTCTTCTTTTCTTTCTGGCTGTGGTTTGACTGCGACTTATAAAATTGAGCAACTTGTTTACCATTGCTTTAATCCAAAGATTAAACTGAAGTTTAAACTAAGGTTTAATAAAATAATTTAAATAAATTGTACAAATACCAAACATACATTTTTTTACAGGTGAGATAAAATTCTGATTTTTCTTTTTTTTTGTTTGACTTATTATCTCTATTGTTATATTTAATGGTTTAAAAAATTTTTAATCCAACAAATAACTTATTAAGATAATTTTCAGTCAATACCTACAACTGTTTACTCTAATGTACTCATTAGGTTGCCTAAAACTTATTTTATGTATTTGTTATTAGTTTTTCAAACCATCAGAGCAATAAAACAATTTTCTCGTTCCTGTAAAATTAATAAAAATGCACATAGCAGGTTTTAGAGCGTCCACGACGATAGATTATTATAAGTAAGAAGGCATTTAAATATGTAAAAGAGCTTAAAAAAATATGTGTACCTAGCCAAGTAACATTTATTTTTTTATAATGGCCATCAATACCTTCTGGCAACTACTTAATAAAACAAAAAGTTGTATTAGGTTCTCTTTAAAACCTTTTCAGGACTCTTATAAACCCCTTATTTTTTTTTAGTTTTAGTTTAAAAAAATATCTTTAAAAACATTCTCTAACCCTTTATAAAATCTCAAGCCAACTACAAGTAGTTTTCAAGTGGTTGTCAGAGGGTTTTCGCGCGTCCAATTTGACCCCGCCCCTTATTGATTTAACCATATAATATATATGATATTTGCTTTCCTTCTTTAAAGTTACAATGATGCGTTTTTTTATAATTTCATCTTTGTCTAAATGCATCAAGTAAAATGTTTACAGAAATGACGAAACTTTTGATGGATATTAATTTCGACAAATATTTATAGGTTATATTAATATAATATTTTATTGATGTTTATATCAATTCTCTACGAAAAATCCTATAAGCCACGTCGGCTTTCTCGTGTAGAATTCATTTCTGCCTTCTAAAAACATGCGCGCTTGAAAAAACCGTAATTTAAAGAATTTTTAACCAAATTTATGGAGAAAAAAGTAAGGTTAGTTTTCTTAAAGTTCCTGTAGTTCAAACAATAGTGAACAAATAAAAAAATGCAGGTCGAACGATTAATAAATCAACTATTATTACATAACTTACTATACTGTTTGGAATTTAAAGTCAAAAATAAAAAATTTTTGAATTATGAAACAGTTTAGGAAAATGCCTGTCAGTCAGATATTTTACGTCAAGTTTTATAAGGGTTATAGAATCCCAAGAAGTTGTAATTACCATTATACTGGTCTCCCTCGATAGTGATTAATTATTTGGTAAATTGTACTCCTAGTGGCCACTTAGTCATTTTAACTAACCAAAATGTTTTCTTTGATATTTGACAGCATCTTCCATCATTGTCAGTGCGCCTGGATAATTTCGCCAGAAAAATTTGTTTTTTTAACATAAAATCCATAAAATGTATGGCTTTAAAATCGTGCACACGCACGAACAACATAAAAATATTCAGGCCCCTTATGTATTGGGCACTTGGCCTTTTGCGCGTCTGCTGCATGGCTAATTTACCTAGTCACGTGATTTTGGCTTTCTCTTTAAAGCCAAGGTTTTATATCAAAATTATCGAAAAGGTTTTGGTTACTACCTAACAACTTAAAAAACTCTTACACATGAAAAGCTTAGGGTAAATCTTCAGAAAGTTTTCCTTGCTATCTTATAAAAGCTTCTGTTATAAAATTTAAATGAATTTTAACCAAAAGTTTTATAAGAAGAGTTTTAAAAATGTTTTGCTAACTATTTTATAAAACTTGAACCACTTTAAGCTAAAAGTTTTATTAGAATAGTTTTTAAAAGATTTTTATTACAATCTTATAAAACTTGTCAACTTTACACTAAAAGTTTTATAAGAAATGTCGTCAAAAGGTTTTGATTGCTAAATTGTAAAACCCAAAAACCAAAAGTTTTATAGGGAGACTTTTTAAAATGTTTTGTTTGCTATATTATAAAACCTAAGACAAAAGTTTTATAAATATAATAAGAATATTCTGATTGCTAATTTTGGAAGAATAATGCTTGTCTGATTTTTCCATCCATCCAATATTGTTATAAATATTCACGACCCCTATAAACCCCTTATAAAAAAGTTCGAAAATAATAAAACTATGTAGCAACCTAAAATGTTACTTGGGTATACTTAACGTTTTGTATCTCTAGGAAAAGAGAAAAAACTGATGCCCATACCACTTTTTGACATGCAGCCGCGATAAGCACACCAAGTGCCCAGCATGATTCAAAATACGATGTCACAAATAGAAAAACTCTGACGAATAAGCGAACACCAACAAAATGCGAAAATATCTCGGCCTACTCGGACCAATAAATTAACGAGTGGGTCAGGAGGTTTTGAAGCTTAGACCCCCAGTCCCGATCATGCGCATAAAAAAACGGCTTGTTGACTGTCGCATCTCCGTAGATGGTTTAACTATCCATTCAACAATTAGTTAATTTAAAAAAAAAAGGTGTTAGTTTTCGCATCCAGGCATAAGACTACAAGCATTATTTTGATTAGTTTGATAACAGAAAAATTCAATAGGTAACTTTTTTGTCATAATATCAATATTAATCTTAGAAAGCACAAATTAATTGAAATTAAAACAACAAAGCAATACAATTTATTTTTTCTACGAGCGTGCGGAAAATCGATTTTTCCACACTATTTTTACTGCGGAAAATTAGCTTTTCCACACTATTTTTTGTGCGGAAAATTAGTTTTTCCGCACGGTGTGAAAACATTTTTCTGCACGGTATGGAAAAATTTTTCCGCACCTATATGTCAAACCTGTACTGATTCGAAGTTTCTGTTCATCATATTGCCTATGAAATGCCTTGGTTGCTATGGTGTGACTAACCAGTTGTTTATGCATTTTTTTGTCAGTGGCAAAAAAAAATTAAATGACTTCCAATAAAAAAAATAACCGAAAATTCGGTAGAAGAGGTAACTGAAGAGATTCTTTTGGCGGCTGAATTTGCAAAAGAGAATTTGTTACCAGATAAATCCAGAAAAAGGTATGAGAAAGAGTACAACGCTTTTTGGTAATGGAGTTTGGACAAGAAAAACACGAATTTTCAAAAGGAAGAAGTTTTCCTAGCTTATTTTCTCGAATTATCGACATGGTGTCAACCGTCCTCACTCTGGTCAAGGTACTCAATGTTGAAAAGTATGCTCAAGCTAAAGAAAAATGTGGATATTAGTAGGCATTTTAGGTTAATTGCTTTTCTCAAGAAAAAAATGGTTGGCTTTAGACCAAAAAAATCAAAAATTTTAACCATAAATGACGTGGAGAAATTTATTGCCAGCGCTCCCGATGACATTTACCTCCTTATTAAAGTGGCAACAATTTTCGGCCTAGCAGAGGCGTGCAGACGGGAAGAATTAACGAACTTGTTACTTGTTACGTGCAGTTGGAAAAATCTATGATTGTTGTTGAAATAGCCGACAACAAAATGCACACAATCCGAAGTTTTGTGATCAATGTTGAGGAAAATTTGAACTTGGTAAGAAAATATGCATTACTTAGACCAAAACATACAACACACCAAAGGTTTTTTGTCCAATATCGCAAAGGGGAATGTAGTATCCAGTGAAGCGCCATGGAGTATGGCAATCCACAAAAGTAGCCGAAGGTTACCTAAATGAATCCCTGGAAAATAAAAAATTCATCGCAAGGAAAATATTGAAATCTTCTCCAGCCAATGCTTCCACCAGTTGTGTAGTCTTTTCTGATTCGGATGCTGAAATAAGTGCACTTGTAAAACACGAACAAACTGGGCATCAAGAATCCGTAAACGAGCTGCAGTCTACTGAAGTAATTATCCCTGTACAACAGGACCCACAATCTTTATTGGGCAACCGCATCTGCTATAAATTTGAATAGTTCCAATCATTGTACGTTTACCATTGACTATAATATAAATAAGTGAATAAATATTATTTTAAATAAAAATGTTAAAAAACTATTTTCAGGGTATTTTCCTCACGCTCGTAGAAAAACAATTGTTCCTAACACGTGCGAAAACCTTTTTTTCCGCACTAGTTAGGAAAATACCTATTTTCATTGAGAGTTAAATCCTATTGATATATTAGGGAGGTTTTTGTAAGCATACAAAAATAACCTCTGTGTTTATCGTTATTTGATAAGCCATCAAGAATAAAGTTATTTCGGTTTTTTTTACAAACTGCTAATTCTACACTTACCCATAAAGCAGTATATTCTACATCATCTTAATCATAAAGTAACCATTTTAAGCTTTCTTTTTGCAAAATTTGCCAAAAAGACAAACACTTTGACTTGGATTGACAGAAGTAAATATAAACAAAATAAAGATAACTACGAAAATCGTTGTTATTAGACACTTAAAGTTAAATTTCAGGTCTATTGGCATTCGTATCCTTATCTCTATCGAGTCGACCTATCGAGCAGGTGTAATTTTAAACTAATAGCGAATGCGTGACAGCTCCAGCTGATCAAATACGTCAAAACATCATTTCGTATGCAGAGACGGTCGTAATGTTACAACAACCTTATCGTACCTAACGAGGTTTTCGTGAATTTAATCAGCTGGAGCTGTCACGCATTCGCCATGATTTTAAAAGTGCACCTGCTTGATTGGTCGACTAGATAGAGACAAGAATACGAATGCTGATAAAACTGAAAATTAAATTTAAGTGTCCATTAACCACAAGGCGTTCTTATTGCCGCCAAAATTACATTATTTTTGTGGTTAACTTTATTTTGTTTATATTTACTTCTGTCAATTGACGTCAAAGCTTGCGTGTTTGTATTTTTGGATTTTTTTTAAAAGAATGTTTAGAATTGTTACTTTAGAAAGATGCACAATACATTGCTTTATGGGTACGCGTAAAAACAGGTAGGAAAATATATCAAAATAACTTCATGCTTCACGGCTTGTCAAATAACCATAACCACAAAGATTGTTATTTTTGTATGTTGACCAAAAACTGCCCATTATAAAGGCCTGCTTTTAGTTAAAGCGTTTCTTCAATCTAAAATTCTTAATAAAAAATGACTGAAAATGACTTCGTTATTTAAAAAAAAACAGTGAAATAATAATAAATCAAGCTTCTCCTCCATACATTTAATTTCATTCAATAGCACTGTACACTTTACTTGGTCCAATATTTTTTTCATCCTATTGCTTAAATTATAGGATAAGGCAAATTATAAAATATATTCAAATAAGTTGAGAAGAAAGATTAGCGCTTTATTCCAAGAAATTACATAATGTTGCTTTATTAAAGAAATTCTTAGGATACGTAATTAAATCATTATTTTTCTTAAAGAACACCAGTATTATAAATAGTGTTGCCTTTGCCCTTAAATAAGAATGAAATTCTATGGTTAAAAAAATATTCTGAACCAGAAATATCGCTAGGAAAAGCAAACAGGAAGGAAGAGCAGGTCAATGAGCACTTAAAATCCTACCCTAAAATCTACTTAATTAGTATAATTTCGGGTAACACAGTGATTAATACCTACCCATTTAATAACGTGTCTGGTTTTCTCCTAATTTCATACATATTATATAGTCTATTTATGCAAGTAAGAGGCAAATGAAATTTATCTAAGTCCAAAGTAATTCGCCTAATCGCTTCTAGTCCCTTTAACTGCAAATTGAAAGACAATTTGGTTACAAGTGTCTGTCCGTAAGAAAGAGAGAGATAAAGGTTTATGAACCTTAAAAAAGGCACATGATAGCAGATACTGTTAAAGCCTCTTTGGATAGAAATTCATACAAGCAAACTTTTTCGGGAATGTATGACCTTTTTTTCTAATCTTTCTTTATCTTAAATTTGTTGTTTTTGCTTGCAAAAACGAGCTATTAGACCAAATTTGATGGTATTTTTAAATTCAGTGTCACTAACCCAGTGGCGCACCCAGGAATTGACTTGGGAAGGGGGGGGGGGTTAAGGAAAAATAATAAAAAAAAACTTAATTTTAAGTAAAAATGTGACCATAACCAACCCCCTCCCCTACGGTGCGCTACTGCTCTAACCAAATTAGCCGAGATCTGCCACGCCAAATTCTGAGGAGACCGAACAAAGTCGAAGCTATTCGACGACAGAAGGAAAGTAATCAAAGATTCTGTGTGCACAAGGATTTTACTGTGAACAAAACGCCACAAATCTACTGCATCAGCAACATTTGACCTTGCATTACATTAAAAGGTTGACTAACTTCTTGAATAGAGTTTATTAACCCAATTAACCCTCGTTCCTTACACGCTTTTGTTTTCACCCCTTGTTACTCCTTTGTCTCCGATTAAATTTTTCTGTCGTTCGTTCGCTTTCTGAAGTAGGTAGACATGGCGTACTTGAGTGGCTAGATCAATCTTTTAGTCACACAGCTTTGTCACACATATAGAATGTTTATTAAAATTCAAGTGTTTTTCCAGAATTTGGAAATCGGTATATTTTTTTATTGTGTTTTACCTTCCATATTAATATCTTTGGTTGTTCTTTTTAGGAAATCGCAGCCCTCTTGATCAGTTTTGAGAGGCACGCAGAATGGCAGAGCAAAGAAGTGAAAATCAGGTATGTAATAAATTTGCAACCCTATATTATGTAGTGTTTACATTTATGACTTTAAAAGTTTTACTCTTTGTCTTATTTCGATTATGTTGTCGGTATAGAAACCTCGGTGAAACGATTCTTTCGGCGGTATTAAACCACTTTCTATCTCGGTATGTGATATATTATTATAGGGTTGATCAAAATAGAAAAAATATATATATATTACGCGGTGGTCAAATATTAATTCTTTAAAGTTTACCAAAGTAGACTCTTATTTCGAGCTCGTCCAACCGAATCACGCACAGGAGACGCGTATTAATGCTTTGTCATTACCAGATTTAAAAAAAAAAAGATGAAGTTATGTTAATAATGCGAGTAAAATTTGTTTCTTCCTTCAAAAAGATTTAATTACAAAAGTCGCATAATTTAAAATTTCGTACCTACTTAATTTAAAATTGTAGAGAGCTTCAGGCTACTGCGAACATAGGGCAGAACTAGTCCAATTTTCCAGTGTCCACGTAGGGACACCGCACACCTATCAGTGTAGCAACAAACACTCAAGCTGGCGTTTGCCGTTCGCGGCTTGTGTTTAGTACGCTTCTAATCACGGTGCGATGTGGAGTATAGTCGATAAAACCGGAATTTGGTCAATAAATACGAAAATTTTGATAACGTAATTTTCTTGTTTTTTGTCACTGATAAATTAGAGCGTTTTATTTTCAAGTGCTCAGATTTATCACTAACAACTTATTACAATGAAAACAATAAGAAGAAACAAAATAAAAGCAACTTCTCAAAATGAAATAATACATTCTAAAAACCAAAAAGATTCTCCCAGTACAAAAAATAGAGCAAATGTTCGAAAAGTCCTCCTTGCTCGGCTAGACAATATCCGAGCCTATTATAAAAACCTCTTGTAACGTTTCGAAGCATGTTAAGGGTGATAGTTTGAAAAGCTTCTTCAATTTTACTTCGAAGTTCTTTTAAATTATTAACCCCATGCCCGTGAACTTTATTTTTGGTATAACTCCGCAGATAGAAGTTATTAGGACTAAGATCGGGTAATCGAGCTGGTATTAAAATAGTTCCCCGTACTTATAACCCGATTAGGAAATACATTATCAAGATATTCCCTAACAAGGCCAACAACAGCCTAACAGTTGGAATAATATGCTGCTGCAGTAGGTCCAAGTATCTAAGACCATTCAAATTGTCGTCAATAGAAAATGTCCCAATCACGTGTTCCCTACCCCAAACAATTAGTTTTTGAGGACTCTGTGTTCTTACGTTAAAATACAAATGCTAATTTTTCCTCGACCAATATCGAACGTGTGTTGGGTTATGACGATTCAATAATGGAAAAGTGCTTTCATCTGTGAAAAGAATAGATCACAAAAAGTTTTCATCACGATTAGCGCTTTCCATCATTGTTTCGCAAAATTCCATACGACGTTTTGACGCTTTGTAAGAATAATAACCATTCTTTTTGAGAACACATAAGACAGTGGCTGAAGACGTATCAACTGCTTCGGTAATTTGGTGACTAGTTAAATTTAGATTTTTCTCCACTGCAGCGCAAATCATCACATCTCGTACTTCCGGCTCGTCATTCAAAACAGTGGGTTTTTTTATGGTTCCTTGGCGCTACACAACCAGACTTTTCAAAATTCTGCACAAACCTTTGAATCCTTGAGAAACTAGGTTCTGGGCGATTTAAAAAAATTCTCCAAAAAAAGTTCTTTGCACTTTTTCGGCAACTTCGTAGAAATGCATTTTTAGATTTAAAAATGTACTATTTCACTTAAGAACTTACCAATCTGTTTCCAGGCAGATATAAAATAAAATAATAAAAACAAAAATTTCAAAAATATAATACTGCAGCGTGATTTGACTCTACCTCCGTCGTACGGCACGACGAGAGTAAATTGGACTAGTTCCACCCTATGTTCGCCGTAGCCTAAAGCTCATTGTATATGTAAATAATTCCCGCTTTTCGGTTGAAGTAACTGATTTGGAGGTTTTTTAACTTCTTTTTTTGTTTTAATTGCCTTAGGAGCATAATCCTCTTGGAAATATTAACACGCCAGGACGAATCCGTATCAGGTAACTTGGATAAATACCAGTGCGGAACGATGCCTATTTGTGGGTGATTCAAGGTTGGAAATCAAAGTGTATGATGGTGTTTAATGATGTATGGGGAGAGTGACCAGTGAAACCACTGATGAGTTCACGCTGGTTACTCTTTACGCTTTGGTCCTTTGTGTGTTCCTTATGGGATGCTCATCCAAGTTTGAATTTTCGTTATTTCCACCCAAGATCTTTTGATCTTTTGTTTTTGGTTTATTTTTAATCTAAGTAACTTGGAGGTTTTTTTAACTTCTTTTTTTGATGTAAAATTACTTATTATAAAGGAACTTCTCCCTTCTTACTTATCGGTCGTAATTCTATTGCCTCTTCTGGCCTTTTTTACATTTTAACAGGTACAATAGAGTGATCAGATATACTATCACACCTACAGGATAAAAAGATATGGTTTTGTGACCTGTGAAAATTGTAAAGTTTTGGCAATATAAATAACTAAGGCCTAAATGCTTCTTAGTCCATAATATTGGTCACAACTTATTTTCAATAGGGCAGCCTCATAAAACACGATCCCACGAATTTTATGAGATCGCGCCTTATGAGCGCGCCTTATTTGATCCACTTCCGCATGTGCTTAATGAAAATATGTTTGATCCTGAGAAGTCAAGATACTGTATAGATGTGTATTTATTGAACTGAACTTATTATTCTCACCAAACATAATATCGATTTTTGAAAACTTACATTAACTCGGATCGACTGTAGCCTAAAATTTACTTTTCTGATCGTTGTGAAATTTTTATTAAATTTTAATTTGTTTTTCTTTCCCTAAGTTTTTCTTTTTCGTTTAAGTACCTAGTTTTTTTCTTAAATTTATGCTACCAAAAAAGAACACAACACAATAAGATTGTTCCAATAATAACTAGGATTATTTCCCATGTCTTTACTGCTGACGTATCATGCACCACTATTTCCCGGCTGAATCATAATATGGTTTAGTTGTGTGCTGTGTTTAAAACAGATCGTTTTTTAAAGGTGGTAGGCAACGTTGAGCTTAAGATTAAATTCTGGTTCCTCTGTGTGGATGCTGTTTCTTTGAACTTCAGCTTTCCATTCCATATGATGTTGTTTTTGAGCTATTTTCAATCCATTCGTATCCCCTTGTCGAGCCGTGTATAAGACGCAGACAAACGGAAAAGCACATTAGGCAGAAAAGGATGGGCATGGGGCAATGTTGTCACTACATCTTACAGGTAGTAAATCCATTCCAGGTTGTTGTTTTCTAATATTTACCATTTTCATACCTTTAGGACTGGAATAAAAATTGTTTTTGATCAACTAATACCAAACTGATGAAAGATATCGTAAAAAAAATATTTTTCGGCTTTTCATTTTGTAACCATTGTTCTTACGCACTGTTTACAGGCTGGGGACTGAGATACATGCAAATGCCTAACCTAAAGCGTTCATACACGGCCGGAGAAATCGACTGAGATATTTCCGTAGAAACTTTATCAAGCAAATAGGACGGGTTGACGCCTTCGAACGTCCAACCCGGGTTTTACACTTTGATTCGAAATCAAAAAGGAGGAACAGTCATATGTGGGGCCGGGCACAAATTACGTAACGGTGATTTTACCAATTTTAGACCCCCTCCCTATGTAATGTTTTGTAAGGTTTGTCACGCCACTCCCCTAATATTACGTAACGATTTCAAGACCACTACCCCCCCCCCCCCAAATTTTCTTAGTTTCACATAAATGCAAACGCTGTCGAAAACCCCCCTCCCCCCTACGTAACGTTTTGTAACCCCCCTCCCCCCTATGACCATTACGTAATTTGTGCACGGCCCCTGTAGTCCCAGTGGAGGAGGGCGACAAAATTGATATTTTTTTCCTAAAAATTATACTCTTTAGACCTATTTATTTGCGTTCCCGAAATTACGTAATTTTTGAAAAAAAATTGTAAGCGGCGTTTTTCTAACATTTTTGCGTTCGGCTAATTTAATTGAAAAATGTTTGCCTGCTGCGCCCTTTCTCTTCTTACTCGAAACCAAGATCCCCCGTTTTAGGAAAACCGATCCCGTCTCTGTTTCTAAATTTTTTCGAATAAAAGTAGAGTATGACCATGTGGCAGAGCTCAAGTTTTTCGTAAAAAAAACGTTTTTTGTAAAGAAACAGAGCAAAATAAATCTTTTCACCCCTTTTTGGGTGTTACAAATATTGGCAGCCCCTTATTTTTCGCTTTTACCCTCCCGCTAGTTTTGAATAATTGGTTCGCTACATGTTTTGAGATCATGTCATAAAACACCTCGAAAATATCAAATGTAGTGTAGAGCCAGCTTTATTTAAAATCAATAATATCGTAAGTAAAAAACTCTGCAGGAAAAACAGCGCCGTTTATTGATTTCTTTGGCTGCTAGTGCTCTGCATAGTTTGGCCGTTTCCGGATAGATGTCACTAAAAAGAAATTTAATTAAAAGCGAAGATATTTCTTTCTAATGTTAACAACCTCACGAGTTTATCGCTCAGTATCGTAAATAATGGACCCTGCCGCCTCCTTTAAGCAAGAAAAAGATGTGGTTTGGATCTGAAAACATCTAATTTTTAATTAGGTGTGGCCGCCATCTAGCGGAATTTGCAGACATCTTGTCAACGGTTATTATTGCAACTATGATTTATGCTCACAATGAAAGAGTGGCGACAATTTTTTCTCATGAAAGCAGTCCGGAGATAATAACAAACTGGCACCATTGCTCAATATACCTGTTTCTTTTGTGTGCGCAGAACTTTCTATGCCATTTCTGTTTGATTTATTGAAATCCTATCCCTAAGGAAAATCTTAGGAACCCTGTATAAGGTGAACTTCCATGTGTCGGCTGTTTTCTTCGATGTAAGATATGCCCACACTCACATGGTCAAATCAACCTGGTAGATGCAGTTCTTGGTGTTGAGGCGTTGTGTTTTAGTTTTTATTCATTGACTTCTTATGGTTGTGGTCGTGTTAAAGACAGTTCCAAGATGGTATTGGTTGCCTATTTTTCTTATCTTTTCTGAGATTCCTTTGATGTGTGGA
Organism: Oxystoma pomonae; assembly: GCA_963921995.1. NCBI lineage: Eukaryota > Metazoa > Arthropoda > Insecta > Coleoptera > Brentidae > Oxystoma > Oxystoma pomonae. Next base: position 20,879,612 of record OY998164.1, on the reverse strand, counting down.
ATTATAAGTGTCGCCTTTTTTAATAAATTTAAAATCGAAATATTGACAAAAATTTTGAATCACGACCTACGGAAGCAGTGTTTTTGCCTGACTGCAACTACAGAAGCGAAAGCATATCAATACAAAATGCCTTCTTCTATGTTTTTCGATACCTGATGCGTAGGTGCCTAAAGGTTCATGAATGTGACATTTGCAATGCTTTTAGCAGATAATGTACGGCACTCAATATAAAAAATTTATTAAATAACTTTAAAGCCTTTGATTTGTCAAAGGGCACTTTTGGGGGATTATTATATACCCTTGAAAAAACCTTTACCTTAAAGTTTGAGAACATCTCCAAGGGAAACTAAATTTCCTATCAAATTTTAAAACTATAAAGTACCAATTCATTCAAAGGATGAAAATTTTTTCTAGGTTAAAATTTACCAATCGGGAATTAAAAAATTAAATATCCGCTTGGCTTGCACCAACCTCTCTTTTGACTAAGCTTTTAGATAACCTCAATGTTTTACTTTCAGTTTGTAAATAAATTAATATAGTTGTTTTGGGTTTTTTGTTTGGTATATTTTTCGTGCATAATCAGTAACCTTCACTTATGGTTGTTTTGCCTCTTAGTGCCCTCATAAATATATTTTTTGTGCTAAAACGGGTTCAAAATATGGCGTTTTTCTGAACAAAATAGGAGATGTCTTATTGGGTAATGAACAACTTGGTATATTAAATAAGGGAAATTAATCCTTGTAAAAACGGTTACTTAGGGAAATTATAAACGAACTTATTACCAAATGCCACAAAACAGTCCTTTTTGGGGGCTTTAAATTTAAACCACCCCCCTGAGGTGGTCTAAAAAATCGACAACTTTATAACCTCAAACACAAATAATGAAGCTATTATGTGCCAAATTTTTGGCGTATTCACCATTTGCAATTTTGAAACCTGTCAAAAAAAAAATAGTTTTAGGGCATCTTCTTCTAAAATATGGTATTTTGAGAAAAAAAGCAGTTTTTTAGTGGTATTTTGCAGTAACAATACAAAATAATTAATAATTTTTTTTCTTTTCTGTATGGGTAAGTGTTTTTTGAAAATTGGTTTTAAAATTTAGTACCCACCACAGGTCTAAATATTTATTATTATATAATATTATTTTTATCTTTTCTTTTTTGTTCATTACGACATTTATTTTAAATTTATCATATATCATTTTTTTTTAAATGCTTCTTAAAATATAAATCAACTTTCCTTCCAAAAACCTATATGGTAAATGTCAAAATCCAGTTCTTGTTGTCACTAAAACCAGGCCTTCTGAAATTATTATTTTTAGGACATACGTACAGGGTGGGCTAAATTCGCTGGGGTTTGGGGGTTTTGGGTACTTCAAGGCAAGATAGCCAAAAAATAGTATGCATCTCCTGTGCTCGATTTTTGAGACAAGCTTAAATAAGAAAACTGCATCTTGATATGTTTTACCATTTTCGAGCTACGGGGGTATTTCGAAAAGTCTGCATTTTGGGATGGAGTCTATAACTTCGTTATTTATAGGAATATCGATTTTATGTAAATAGCTTTTTTGAAGACATTTTAAGAGAGAACTTAACCTTCTAACTGGATTTTTCCTAACACATCTAGTTTTTGAGATATAACCCAAAGTTGGTATTTTTCTTCTAGAATGGCCCTTTATTTATTTGACTTTTAAAATGCCATTAAATTTCCCTTAAAATGATGTGTCACACTTTGTGTTTTATTTCTTTGTTTTTTTATTTTTATATATTTTTTTTGTATTTTTATTACTTTTTAGCAATATTTATATCCTTTAATTTTACTTTATAGTAAAAATTACGTTAAAAAAGTTTAAAAGGTAATAATTAAAAAAATAAATAAATATCGAAAATATAAAAAAATACAAAAAATAAAATATAAAATGTGATACATCATGTTAAAGGGAAATCCATAAGAAAAATACTAACTTTAGGTTATATCTCAAAAACTAGATGCGTTAGGGAAATTTCAGTTTGACGGTTGAGTTCTTTGTCAAAATGTCTACACAAAATGTTTTACATGAAAACAATATTTCCATAAATAACAAAGTTATAGACCTCATCCCAAAATGCAGACTTTTCAAAAAGCCCCCGTATCTCAAAAACCTCTTAACATATCGAGATGCAGTTTTCGTATTTAAGCTTGTGTTAAAAATCGAACCCAGGACATGTATACTATTTTTTAGCTATCTTGCCGAGAGGTACCCAATTTAGCCCACCCTGTACCTTAATTGTAATACATACGTACCTTAATTATAATAACATGCACACCTTTAATAATAATAAAATTATTACCTTATTTACGAAATAGTTTAATTTTATTAACGTTAAGTGAACCTCTTGATTAGTTATTAATTATATAACTTTATACCTAATATTTTACTTTTGTTCTGAAACATTTCCTTGAAAATTAACTTTGGAACACGGTCTTAATTTTTTGGCAGTTTATATAAATTTTGTCTATAGCACAATAAAACGGAATATTAACATTTGTTCGAGCAGTTTATCTGACCATCAATCATAAGTTGAGCAGTATAATGGTAGGAATTCCACTCATATCGCTTGCGAAAAATGGTCCCCCAAACATCAAAGGTGCCGACGGGTGCTGTCGCTACTCCTTGGTTTGTTATACTCGGATATAAGTGGCTCGATCTATGAGAGATATTGCAATTTCCAGTTTGGTTAATATGCAGTGCTTTGATTTGAAGTTTAGATATTGTCCAGGATGACTTGGTTTGAGATATACGGAAGTGATTATGGTTGAATTCTTTTTGCTGACTAGAACGTCGAGAAAAGGGCACTGACAACTTTCTTCTTAAAAAAACAAAAGATCAAAACCCCTCCATACATCATTAAACACCACTTTATATGTTAACACGTCAGGACGAATCCGTATCAGGTAACTTGGATAAGTACCAGTGCGGAACGATGCCTATTTGTGAGTGATTCAAAGTTGGAAATCAAAGTGTATGATGATGTTTAATGATGTATGATGGAGGGTGGCTAGTGAAACCACTAATGAGCCCACGCTGGTTACCCAGGGCGAAACATCGTTTAATCATTTCTTTTTTCGCTTTGGTCCTTTGTGGGTTCCTTGTTGGATGGTCATCGAAGTTTGAATTTTCGTTATTTCCACCCAAGATTTTTTTGGACTTTCGTTTTTTAGTTTCTTTTCGGTTGAAATAACTGATTTGAAGGTTTTTTAACTACTTTTTTTTACTTTCTTCTGTTTAAATAAACAGATCATTAGAAAAATAACTACTTGTTGCACTTAATTCATATTTTACTGATTAAATCGTAACGATGATTTGTTATATTGTAATTTTATCTCTCTCTATTAGGGGCTGAAGAGCAGAAGGTGAGGCTGAAATGAAAGAGACGTGAGGTAGAGGAGGAAAGCTACCATTTTAAACACGCTAACCAAGTCGCGGGCATTAGCTAGTAATTTTGACATACCTCATTTTAAATCATCTCACAATAAGATTACGAAACAGCCTAGAGCTGTAAATCCTAAATTAACTGCACTTTTAAAGAAAAATTGGTAAGTATCAAAATCCAAAAATGAGCTAAAATGTACATATAAGACTGAAACAGGCCAGACATAAAGTATTTCTTTGCCTTATGCAAGAATTAATAAACACAATAACAGAGAGGTTTATTGGAAATATTAGCTTCAGTGGACAAATTAAAATTTTGTGCACATTTCTAACGTATAACGTTGAATGTTTTTGATATTTCTTCTCTGCACACTGCCTCTACTACATTTTAATGTCCTCCTGCTCTGTTCCTTTAATTTAAAGAATTTCTTGTGTTACAATTCTACCGACGACGGTATAGGTCATTCTCCGCCGACTTTTTTCCACGTTTATTTAGTTAATCCAACCCATACCCAACCTAAAACACTATCTAAACAATATGAACTTGCATGGCGATATGAAGGTTTAATACTTATTGGAATATCTGGTATGTCCGGCAGTCACAATGTAATTTTGGCATGTATTTCTATATTTTCATTTCAATAAGTTTTAACAATATTTATCAATTAACTAAATAAGCTTAAAGTATTATGTCAATAAGTCTTCATAAATAACTCTTGATTTAATAATAAACAATTGCGCAAACATATTTGTTTCAAGCTGTGCATGGAAAACCAAAAACTATAATAACAATCCTACCTGCTAAACAAATCGTAAAATTACATCATTCATATTTAACTATATATATCAATAAATAAAAGTAAACATGTATCGGGTTCGGTTTTAAATGTTATTTTATTAAAGCAAAAAGTTTCATGTCGAAATGTTTATTTTGCATATTGCTTTTTGGTTTTTATAAAATGCACCTGCCAATTATGTACAAATTATAAATTATATCCCTGAATAAAATTAAAGGTGGGTGGAGAAACGGACCAGTGGTGAGGGGGAGGGGGTTCTCGAGACATAAATATTACACACGCAATGAAACTTGGCATGCATGCTGCATGGATCCTTAGGTAGTTTTTGAGATATGTAGGCACCATAAAGTCCCCTACAGAGGACCCATATTCCCGACAGTAAAACTCAAAATTCGTAAAATTTACTATCCCAGCAACATTTTCGCATCTATTAGAAGATCAATTCCTTACTTAAGGTCCATTGTTAAACTCTTGACGAAAAAAACAGGAAAAACCCAAATTATCAATAGCAGCTCTCCAAAAAGCAAGCAAAGCATCAGATTTGGCACAAATATTTGCCGTTTCATGAACTTATGTTTACGATATGTAGCCATCAAAAACTTTAATGCAGAATGCCCCAATTTCCAAAATTATACAGAAAAAATCGACATTGACCGTATCATTAACACGAAATCACCAAAAAAAAAACAAGTTCTCTTTCTTCTTCCCTTGAGACAATGATTCCAAAGTTAATTAACGAAAACGCAAATAATAAGTAAATATTATTATCTACTTAGATTGGGATATTTATGAGGAGCGAAAATGCCACTTTACCTCCCTAGGGAGTTTTACATATTTTACCTCCCTCCGATAGTTTTTGTAACTTTATCTCCCTGTACTACGTATGGATCCTTGCTGCTAAATGAAAATAATCAAAAATCGGTCATAATATTTGTTAGTAGATAAAATCAGATACATTTCTCTGGTGTAAAGGGCATTTCCCCCTTTGGTTTTAATGGCCTCCTGACGTCGCGCAACCAACGTTTGTTGGTTGCGCGACTAAATAAAAGTAAACAAAAATACATATAATAATAAAGTCAAAAGGCGTAAAAACTTTAAAATAAAGCAACCAAATTAGACACACAAATATCTTTTGAGGTCCTAGTAAATTTTAATATGTATTGCCAATAAAAGGTTGCTCACTCAGGACTCCAAGTCCCGACGTTGGTACTAAGGGGCCCTATGAACGTTTGCACCATTATCAAATTTTATTATTCTATCATTTCGCGTTTATAAAATATTCAGTGTTGATTCGTTCTGTATAACTTCGAGAATTAGGTCACTCGGTATAGGACTTTTTAGTTCGTAAGAGAAGGAGTATTGGTACCAACTCTGGTAACTTTTTGGGAAGGTTTTTTGTTTAACATCAAGAGTTGAGACACTCAGCGAGAGACCTTGATTGATTGATTTATTTGATTGATTTACTTTATACAGCAAAATAAGGTTTAGAGATTCCCTGACAATGCAGCTGATTGCTTATTGTATCCCTTTCTGTATTCTTTCACCTTTCAAGAGGTTCGATACCTTCGCTAGATTCAGCACCCTCTTTACAAGTGTCCTCTGAGAGACTCCCTCCTGAGAAGATGCCTCTTCTGGAAGGTGCCGAGTTGTCCAGTAGTTAAGTGCCGGGCACTCAAAGATGATTCATCGCCCTCATCACACAGCCTATAAATGGGTTCTTGGAAAATTCCCATTATGTGCAGGTGCTTCCTCAGTGCACAATGATCGGTTAAGAGTCCTATCACTATTCTACTCTGACCTCAAGAGCGCTTAAGTATCTCGCCGGCCAGTGATGCCGATGGACATTTCACCATTGTTTTGCTGTGTTATTGTTCTGGTGTGTGGCTCCAATGGTCTTTGTCTTGGTTTCTGGTCCACCGTTCTAGGAGGCTACGTACTGAGGTTTTTGGTATACTAAACACAGCTTTAGGTCCTATGAATTGTTTTTCGGATACTCTCCTAGCTAGGATATCTACATTTTCATTGCCAGCCACCCGCGTGTGCCTCGGCACCCACGCAAGTATTACCTTGTTGTGGTTGAGTAGGGTTATTAGGAGCTGTAGGTAGTTCCACACTAGTTTGGAATTTATTTGTTGACATATTACGGCTTTTATTGCTGCCTAGCTGTCCAAGAAGATCCTGATATCTCCTTCTCAGGTTCTATTCGGCTTGGAATAAAGTGGTGTGATTCCCCAGTGAAGCAAACCAGTTGAATCCCGGGGCTAGGCCATGTACTCTTACACCTGTTCCTCTGTCCACACGTTAGATCCATCAGTATACTATACCAACTTTCCATTCTGGTCTAGTGAGTCTTCCGTTTTATTTTCCCAGTTGAGCTGAGATTAAAACGTTTTGCTTAAGTTTGTTCTCGGGATCATATTATCACTTCTCACTTTTTGACAACGTTTTTAATATTGGCATATACTGATGTATGTCTTAGATACCAGTTGTTGTTGCACTCTAGTATGCAAGCCCTCATTCTAGCCTCCGCTCCGCTTTGATGATAATATCAAGGGATGGGAGGTTAAGCATGGTTTCCATGGTAGCATTTGGAGTACTTCTTATTGCTCCCATTATGCAAAGGCAAGCAAGTAGAGTTTGCATAGCTCCATTTTTGCTATACCTTGTTCAACTTTTGACCACCAAAATGTTGATGCGTAGGTTATCCTAGGTCTTACCATAACAGTATATACAGACCGCTTCAAGCTACTGCGAACATATGGCGGAAGAAGTCTAATTTGCCAGTGTACCTACATGCAGAGACACCGCACGCCTATCAGTGAAGCAACCAACACTCAGGCTTCCGATCGCCATTCGCTGCCGTTCGCCGCCTTTCGCCTTGTATTTAGTACGCCTCTAACCACGGTGCTGTGTGGAGCGTAGTCAATGAAACCGGAATTTGGTCAATAAATACGCAAATTTTTATAACGTAATTTTCTTATTTTTTGTCACTGATAAATAAGAGCGTTTTATTGTCAACTGCTCAGATTTATCAGTCACGACGTGTTACAATGAAAATAATAAGGAGAAACAAAATAAATGCAAGTTCTCAAAATAAAATAATACATTCTAAAAACCAAAAAGATTCTCCCAGTCAAAAAAAAAATTAAAGCAAATGTTCGAAAAGTCCTCCTTGCTCGGCTAGACAATATCCGAGCCTACTATAAAAACCCCTTCTAACGTTTCCAAGCATGTTAGGGGTGATAATTTGAAAAGCTTCTTCAAAAACAGATAGAAGTCATTAGGAGCAAGATCGAGAGATCGAGCTGGCCATAAAATAGTTCCCCGTGTACTTATAACCCGATTAGGAAATACATTATCAAGATATTCCCTAACAAGGCCAACATTGTGAGCGGAACAACCATCTTGTTGAGACCATGTTTCACCAAATCTTACACCTAACAACTGCCTAGCAGTTGGAATAATGTGCTGCTGCAGTAGATCCAAGTATTCCATTCCATCCATTCAAATTGCAATTGCCGTTAATAAAAAATGGCCCAATTACGTGTTCCCCTATAATACCCCCCCCCCCAAACATTTAGTTTTTGGGGATACTGTGTTCTTACGTCAAAATACAAATGCAAATTTTCCCTCGACCAATATCGAACGTGTGTTGGGTTATGACGATTTGACCATTTGACCATCTGCACTTTTTCGGCAACTTCGTATACATCCATTTTTAGTTTTAAAAATGTATTATTTCAATTAGGAACTTACCCATCTGTTTCTCGAGCAAGGCAGAAATAAAACAAAATAATAAAAACAAAATGAATTTCCAAAAGATAACACTGCAGCGTGCTTCGAATCCACCTCGGTCGTACGGCACGGAGAGTAAATTGGACTTGATTCCCCCTATGTTCGTAGTAGCTTGAAGCGGTCTGTATACAGTAAACTATGCGAGGTGAGAATTTCCACGTTTTGCCCAGTGCTCTTTTGTTTGCCATGAGCGCCATTTTTCCTTTGACCTTGAATAACTAACAAGATCAATGCCAAATTTTATCGATTCGCCATATTTTAGTTCGGGCATTTTTTTTGTCAATAACCAAACAACTCAAAATCTGATCGTCTCCCTAGAACTAAGGCTAGATCGTCTCTTGCTTTTCGGGGAGGAGAGACAGTGGTCTATGTTTTGAAAACCATGAAAACACATATTTAGTGTTTATTAATAATTTTTCATTTTGGCCCTAAAAAAACTAAATCTAAAAGATTATGTAGTGGCCCGGGAATACTCCGTACTAAAAATAACAGTGGAAGTGGGTAAAACAAACAGCAGAAAACTCCGAAATATGTACGTAATAACACAGAATAAATAATAATTGTACAGGCGAAGCTTTTGTTTAGATTACTTTTTTCTATAAAAAAAAATGTGTACTGCTTTTTAGTCCAGTTTAAGAAATACCCATTTTAAACACATTGCACTTTCTCCCTCTAAATTTGTTTGTTTAACTAAAATAATAAGTATTTTTTAAATTATTTTTTTACAAATTTTTATACTTAGCAGGTACTTGAGAAAAAATGACTTAATTAATTTTTATGTATTAGTAGTAGTATTAGTAGTAGTAGTAGTAGTAGTAGTAGTAGTAGTAGTAGTAGTAGTAGTAGTAGTAGTAGTAGTAGTAGGGAGGGGCGGCCCGTGGACCTGCGAATTAGGCCGCTTTATGGGCCCTTTCTGCCATACCCCGTTGTACGGGGAAACCTCACGTCAATTGCCTTAATCTGACCTGTGCGTCACACTCTCGTATCAGGTGCCAGACCGATTCCTCTTCCAAACCGCAGGCTAGACAGACAAGATCCCCTGCTACTTCGATGCGCGACAGGGGTTCGTTCAGCCGGCTGCAATCGGGCCATCCATCAATAGATTGGGCTGTCTGCACCCTGTCTCTTGCCTCCAGGACGATCTGAGTTCATTGTTTGCCCATTTATTGAGCTCTCTTTGGAACTGTTTCCTTGGCATTCCCAGAAGAGTTTCCGGCCCGATATATTGGGTTTCGGCCCCTATTCTGGCCAACTCGTCCACCTTCTCGTTCCCTGCAGGGAATGAGAAGACAGACGAGTTGGTCCGAGTAGGTTGTATCCCCTCATGGCCCGGGGCCCACATCAGTGTCACACTTTTGTCCTGAGCCAATGTCTGCAATGCGTCAGCGCAATCTTCCACCAGCCTGGCCCGACATATGCATATATGTTTTCTGCCGTTTTTAACCTTCGATATGGTTGCTGCCTAAGGCTGGAATTTATGGTCGATCCTCAAAGCCTCCTTAAGGCTAAGTGGTCGTTGAGGATCCCTCGAGGTCAGACATTTTTTAGTCACTGGAGGAGGCCTTAAGTTTGAGTAAAGGTCAATGTCGCTCAGGAGCTGCTTTAAGGAGGCTTTGGGTCAAGTTTTTCAGGTTAGGTTCAGGTTGTGATTTTTGGAGAGTAGTTTTTTTGGTGTTTTTTTTTGTGAATAATGGAAGAACTTCAAGATTTCTTGGACTATTTGAGGTACCAGGATATGGTAGAAGTAGAAGAACCCCGGCCACCATATCAGCGAGTTAAAAAAATACTTCAGGGGTTTTCTTTTTGAAAGGTTTTCTGAAAAGGCGTTCAAAAAACGATATCCTCAATTGTATATGATGAATTAAAAAAGATAATTTATAATAGAACAGGTCTGCCGATAGAGCCGATTATTCAAGTACTACTCAATTTAAGATATTATGCAACTGGCAATTTTCAAGTAAGTAAAGACCTGTTTTATAACACATTCTAATGGACAAATGTTTAATAATCACTTGTCCTTCATGAGGCTTCGTTCATACTCGTCTTACTTTCTGATTTAACTCATATGACACATACAAAATCCTGTTTTGGCTTAGACCTGTCAGCGGCTAACAAAAAGAAACGCGAAAATGCGACGTGGCCATATATTACGCGACATCAGAGTGGCCTTCAGCAAGCCTTTCTCGAGAAAGGCTTTATAAAACGGACTTAATGAAGAGCCCTCAAGCAATCCTTGCCGAAGGAAGGCCTTAAAGATCGACTATAAATTCCAGCCATAATGATGGCGTGTACCTGTTCTTGGAAGACCATAGCTTATTCGACGGGTGAGCCTGGTTGACAGTTTGTTGAATCTTTTATCGCCAGCCCCTCGATTGACAGATGGCGCACTTTTTCTTCTTTCAATCAAAGGAGGGGAAACCCTAGGATGGTTTCCTGGGCATGAATGGGAGTAGTCCTCATTGCGCCGGTTAATCCTCTGTAAAAGAGCCCCTGTAGGCTCCTGAGCTTTTTGGATGTAGTCAGTTATTCCACTGCCGGCCACCAGACCCCTGACCCATATTGAATTCTTGGTTTCTGATTGAGGTGTATATCGAGTGCAAGATCCTGGGGTCAATCCAAATTTTTATGTAAGAATTCCAAGATTTTCTCTCGGGTTTTCTTAATTCTACCATTTTATGCAATTTTTCTTTAAATTTGGTTAAAAAATTGGGAAGTCCAAAATTTTTGAAAAAAAATAACAACTTTTATGTAAAATATACCACGTTTTGGTGCTATATGATATCCTCTTATAAAACAATCAATATAGTTCTGCTGTAGACCGGCCTATTTTTAAATGAATCCTTCGCGATACCCGGAGGAATGTTTCCTGAACGCAACCGGGACTATTTACTTTGCAAACATTTCCAAACGCGGACACACAGAAGCAGTTAGCAGTACGTTATTTGGTAATATTCAAGCTGCGTGAAATAATACGGACTTTGTTTGTACCATAAATAAAAAAAAAATTGGTTAGGGGTATGTTTTTTTATATGAAGAAACTTTTTTTATAGTCATAGGACCATTTTAAATTATATTTCTAGAGACCCTTTGTTTTATTTCAATAATTTTTAAATCACTCTGTATTTTTTATTGAAATAGTTTTAAAATAAAAAAATATTTCCCTACTGGATAGGTACACAAATTTTAGGTTTGTTTGTTGTATGTTACAAATTGATTTTCTTAAACGGTTTTGCACGCATTTTTCAATATACGAAATCACCCAAAAAAAATAATCAACCCCTATCTTCCTTTTTGCGAAAAACGTAACAATTAGTATATTATGACGTAGGCAAAAACTTAAAAAAATATTACCATTATTACCAAAGACATTCAACTAAAATAGACCCACCCAGTCATTCATGAATCGCTTTGAAACGCGATCAGTCGTTAGATTTGGGGAAAATCATTATCCTTTCCATTGGCAACGCTGCATCAGGCAATACCAAGGATGCTTCACCTCACACTTCCACCATCCACCTAAACTACTAAGGCGGCAACTCCGAAGGCAAATAAATGAATAAGGCAGCTCAGTACACGATTATATAGGTGACCCGCTACAACTATGAGGTTGTCACATTGTGTCGGTTTTATTCCCAATATATATTAGAAAATTAAAATAATAATTTTGTTGCTTAAAATATGAGATATTTTTCCATGTCAACTCGGCACCTTTTCCACATAAAATTTTTAATTTTTGTAAAACTGGTACTGTGAAGTGGGTTAGTCAGTACCTTATGATACTTTTTTGGTTTCTACGTTAAAAATAATAAAATATACAAAGTGCCTAAATTTCATTTTTGCGCAAATCCTACATGCATGTAATATTTAAAAAAAAAGTGGCTTAGTATTGAGAAATTTATTTGCGGTATATATAAAAGTAAATAAAAAAATATCTGATTTGATAGTTTAGTGACCTTAATTATGACCTTTTTCAATAAATCCATTATTGGTAAAAAGTGACATTTTATTTTTTCTAATTTTTGGTATATATACGCTTTAAAATGTCCTCTATCTATCACAAAATTTTTAAAGTGGCCTAAAGTTTGTAACGTCTTAAAAAAATATACATATATGCCTGCAGAGAAAAAAAAACTTATGCCCAACTTGATATATATATATAAGAACTATTTTTATATGCCGTCCTTTAAACCAGGTTTAAGTATAAACTGCAAAACACGTTCAATAGGTTTAAATTAAATATATTTTTTAAGGTCTTACAATTATCAGCCTACTTTAATTTTTTTTGTGGTTAATGAAGGACATATTAGAGCATAAACAAAGTAATAATTTGAAATAATACAACGTCACTTTTTATGAATAGCGAATTTATCGAGAAAAGGTCAAAACTAAGGTCACTAAATGAACAACTTAGGTTTTATACAAATATTTTTTAAATCACATTTTATTTACATTTTAATATACCGCAAATAAATTTCTCCATAATAAGACACTTTTTCTTAAAATATTATTAGTTACATGTAGGATTTGCGCAAAAATAACCTGTATATCTTATTATTTTTAACATAGAAACCTAAAAAGTACCATAATACCCCACAGTACCAAAGTTTGACACAAATTAAAAATTTGATGAGGAAAACGTGACCGAGTTGACATGGAATGAATGCCACATGTATGTACGATACCATGTACACTTGTATAAAAAAAACGCCGGAATTACGTACCCAAATGTCAAATACGTTATGTACAGATGTGTACCTGCACGTTATAAATTTATTGAATTAAAATTGTGAACGAAAAAAGTTGCTTTTTGACACATATAGTTTTGTTTTCGGCCCACCGCTATGCTTTAACTCAAACAAGGCATTCCGTGATGACGGTAGTTTAAACTACCGAAACATGTCGGGTGACAGAATTCAATACACAAAAATCGAAGGAATACTTAGCGATTTTGATCGTGGTAACTACGGCGTACCTCAGGGGACGATGTTGAGTCCGGTCCTTTTCGTCCTCTACATTAATGGCCTGTTGAAGATGGAGAGTGCTGGACAGATACTCTTCATGGGCCCTTTCTGCCATATCCCATTCCTTACCCCTATGCCCCTACTTCCGCTGCACCTCTCTCTCCGGGCCTTCCTATCTTCTATACGAAGTTTAGTATGTCGGCCCATTTGAGCGAGTGCAGCTCTCCTTCCTCTATCGTGAGAAATCCCCACTTCAGCTGCCTTGATCTTGCATATGCATCACATTCTGCTATCAAGTGCCTCGCCGATTCCTCTTTGAGCCCGCATGCGGAGCACACGAGATCTCCTACTACTCTTGCTTGCGTTAGATATTTGTTCAGGCGATTGTGCCCAGTCAGCATCCCTGTCAGCAGTCCAATATCCTTTCGGGTCTTGCCTCAGAGCCATTTAGTTCTGGCTACATTCGGACCATCCACGAAGAGCTTGGACTGTCTGCACTTTGACTCTTGCCTCCAGGACGTCTTCTGTTCATTGTTCACCCATTTGTTGAGCTCACTCTGTACCTGTTTCCTTGTTATTTCCAGAAGAGGTTACGGTCTAATTTATTGGGTTTCGGTCCCGAGTCTGACAAGTTCGTCCGTTTTCTCGTTCCCTGGTATTCCCTCATGACCTGGGACCCACATCAGTGTCACTCTTTTGTCTTGAGCCAGTGTTTGCAGTGCTTCAGCGCACTCCTCCAACAGACTACTGACTATTTAGGGTGCACTTAGAGCCTTGAGGGCAGGGTTGCTGCCATGATAATGGCATACACCTCCGCCTGAAACACCGTAGCGTGTTCTCCAAGTCCATAAGCCTTCTAAACTTCTAGGCTTTCCGCGTACACTTCTGCGCCTATTGTAGCAGACCGTCGCCTCTCTGCTTAATTCCGTTTGGAATTCTTCCCTTTGCCACTCATTCCGTTCTGGTGTTGTGACCTTGTACTTTTTATCGAACCTCCATGATTTAAGCGGTGCTTTCATTGGCACTCTTATGAGGGGCAACTCTTTCGTCGCTAGTCTATCGACCGCCAGATGGCCCTCTCTTTCCTCCCTGCCCTTCCACAGTCCCTGGTCTCTTAATCGCAGGTGCGTCGCCATCGCCTCCTTCTTGATCCAAGTTGGAAGCGAGGGGAGACCCAAGATTGTTTCCAGGGCATGGATATGGGTCGTCCTCATGGCGCCGGTTATCCCTCTGCAGAAGAGCCCGTGCAGGCTCCTAAGCTTTTTGGATATGGTCAGCTTCTCTATAGTTGGCCACCAGACCACTGATCCGTATTCGATCCTTGGTCTTATGATGGGCTTGTATATCCAGTGTAGGATCCCCGAGCTATTTTCCCAGGTTCGACCGACCACTCGGCGCAACTGCCACAATGTTGCCTTCTGGCAACATTTTGGCAACATCCACGCTCCACTTGAGTCCCTTGTCCAGCATCACCCCCAAATACTTAAGTTGTCATACCAAAGTTAGTAGGGGTCTGCCATACATTATGGAAACTCTGAATCTCTCTAGTTTCCTCTTTCTGGTAAATAGGATCATTTCGGTCTTTTCAGGATTCACTGAAAGACCATTCTGCCTGCACCAGTCTTCTATGATTCTTACCGCCCTTTGCATTCTTTCGCAGACTGTGGCTAGAAAGCAGCGGTTCACTCTCACTACACCGTCGTCCGCATATGCTTGTACGTCGAATCCCTCGTGAGTCAGGCGATTTAGTAGATCATCCATTTCGATAAAACCAAATGTATGCTGTTTTCCAGTCAGAAACAAACCACAAAAAACATCCACGGTATATTAGTCGATAGTTTTTTAATATCCACCACAGGGTCCAGTAAATATTTAGGTATATATAATAATAGATTGTAGTCTTCGTTGGGAATACATATTAAGTATATTGTTCATAAATTGAGAGGAATCTTACCAAAATTTACATTTACAAAGCCAACTCAAAATTGTATATTGTGCATTGGTTCAAAGTCATTTGGTTTATGGAATAATTGGTTGGGGTAGAGTCTTAAATACACACCTTAAAAACTTAGAAATCATACAAAACTGGTTTCTAAAAATCATCTTTGGCAAGAATAAGCTTTTTTCAACTGACTCACTATATCGATTAAGTGGTGTGATGGTTATAAGACGGCCTTTCTGCTACAGAATAACTTTGAGATCATTTAAAAAACCACATAAATGTTTAATTGTGAATGACACACATTATACTTTAAGGACTGTTATCAACTTGTACTCACACCAAAAAGTTTTAAGAAAAAAATGTTGGAATGGCTTTTAAAAGTGTGTTCTCGAGAAGATGTTGACAGTTTTGTGAATTAAAAGCAAAGTAGATATTAGTGAAAAGTGAATCAAAACCAAACCATTAAATGCTGAACAAAATTTAAAAAATATCATCTATAAAATTTCTTGCGAGTGTGGTAAATTTTATATTAGAGAAACATCAAGGCCTCTTGAAGTTAGAATAAATGACCATAAGAGGTACCTCAGGAGGGGAGATTGGGAGAGATCTAAAATTTGCCAACATTCTTTTGAAAATGATCATAGAGTAATGTGGGGAGAAACCAGTATATTACAAAAAGAACCAGAGAAAATTAAACGAAAAATCAAAGAAGCAGCTTGCATCTATCTAAATGAAGATGAATGCATAGCTAGCATATCAGTTGATATAAATACAGTTTGGCTTTTAATTTTAAAACAAGATTTTGAAAAAGGTTTTTTTAAATAAATTAAAAAATAGCATTGATGTTCTTTGGATTTCTAATGTATTTTTTTCTTAAAGTCAGAAAAAAGATAATTTTTTACCCTTGATATTTTAAAATGAAAAACAAAATATTAAACTTTATTTTTGATTTCACTTTAAATTTTGTATTTTTAAAATGTAATCTAAAATCAAAAACACTCAAAAAAATATAATTTTAAATTTTATTAAACTCACCCAATATCTTGTTGGCTACTATCGACACCAAACTGTCAAGTTAATATTTTAAATATACATCAGTCAAAGTCAGTCAGTTGTATGACAACAGACAGATATTTAAAAAAATAATCGAAAAATTTTTTTAAAGAATAATTTCTTTGAAAACGGCAGTAGAGTTTCTGCCGAAACGTCAGATAAGTACTTTATTCTAGTTAGGATTTGTGTGTGTGTGTAGGCAAATTTTTATATCATTTAAAAACTACTGACAAACGAACAAATTTTTTTCTTTAGGAATTTACGCAGTGGGTTTTAACATATTTTTTAAAAAATTTCCTTAACTTAGTGGCGAAAAACCCAAAAAAAAAGTAGTTTCGACATTATGAATCCGCCACAAGCATATAGATTTTATTAAACCGAAATCCACAAGCACAAATCTTGCTGTATATTTAAACAAATATTTTACCATTTATTTTGCATTTATATAAAAGCAATAATTGCCCTAAATCCTTATTTAAAATCGGGATTAACATGAAGTTAGTTACCAGTTAATTCGTAAGGTACGTCATGTTTAACTAAGTTGAAAATAGCTTTTATTATAAAGTTGGGATCTCGCCCGTTCGGTTTTCTATATGTAAGATAATTTTGCCATAGTATGCGGTAAAGTTGAAACTATTATAGAGATATTGGCGCTGCGGGTCAGTCACATGATATTTCATGCATGTTATAAAAGGTAAAACTCTCTTTTTCATTGGATGGATTATTGGAAAAATTAGTCATAATTTTATTGCAAGAGATATCTCATATGCGCTCAGGATTAAAGGGGAAAAAATATAATAGTCTTTTTTCGGCTCAAACGGTTTTAAAGGCTTTTTTTAGCGCTTTCAATTCTCTTGACCGAACTGAATTGTAAAAATTAAAAGGATGGTATAACTAAATAGGCTGGCTCATTTCAAAAAGTTCATTACAGAACCCTGCAGGAAGAGGGCCGGGAAACTCATTGAGCTCACCAGGCAAGAGATTCGGACAATGGTTGATCTATACACCGGACACTGCAGGCTGAAAGTACCATTACACAGAATGGCTCTAAGTGAGGACACCGAATGTAGGCTCTGACTGGATCTGAAAGATGCTTCACCAAAGCAAGTTGCGAGCCTTTTTAAGGGGTTGAATATTCTTTAGCAACAAACAATGTCAAAAGTGAGCTACAATAAACCCGCTAGTAGTCGCAGTGGACAGTGCTGGAAAAGAGTTGGACGAAGATGTATGGGGACAAGGCTACCAGATGGTTAAAATACAATTTAAAAATACTAGACCACTTTTTAAACTTACCAAAAAAAAACTGAAGAGGTAATAACAATACTATTTCCTAAGAAAAACGAAACAATCCCAGCAGCAATATCCACCGACACAGCGCCACTATATACAATAGAAGAGCTAAAATCAGCTACAGAAAAAATCAATCCAGGCAAGGCGCCAGAACCTGACTCAATCCACCATAAGTAATCAAAGAACTAGTACAAATAGCACCAGACATGATAATGCAGACTATGAACGGTTTGCTTAAAAAACAGGAATTCCCATGCAGCTGGAAAATAGCAAAATTGTATACACAAGAACGGAAAACCGATTGGATGCTGAAAACATATAGGCCGCTCTGTCTAATTAACACGATTGCTAAAACATATGAACACTTGATAAAAAACAGAATAGAGAACGACATGGAGACAAATGGAGGTTTGTCCCCCCTACAATACGGGTTTAGAAAAGGCAAATCTACTATGAACGCAGTAAAAAAGGTGTTAGATATAGCAAACGGAACAAATCCTAACAATAATAGAAGTGTGTGGGTAGTGCTGATAGCGCTGGATGTTAGAAATGCTTTTAACTCTGCCTCGTGGCTGAAAATAGTAGAAAGGCTAACAGACATTCGTATAGCCCAATATCTAATAAATACCGTAATTATCTACTTCAAAGAACAAGACATACTTAAAGAACAAAATAAAGTTAAAACATCAGCAGGTATCCCACAAGGATCGGTATTAAGGCCCCTTCTCGATACATCTTATGCAAGAGCAAACGAGGCAACCAGACTTATTAACGAATGGATGACAAACAGCCACCTAGAATTAGCACCAGAAAAAACCGAAGCCGTTATACTATGCGGAAAAAGAGACCGGCAAAACATTGAGTTTCGACTAAATGGAGTCCATAAAACCGCAAAAGAGCGTACCATATCTTGGAATTCACATCGGTGAAAATCAGAAATTTGGAAAGCATATAGAAGAAATCACTAAAAAGGCAACTAAAAGACTCGCTGAACTACAAAGACTTATGCCCAACATAAACGGACCTAGTACTAGCAAGAGGAAGTTACTATACAGTGCAATCCATTCAATCGTAACATATCATGCAGTGATATGGAGGCCAGTACTGCGCACAAAGAAGTACAAAAACATGCTGATTAAAATGGAACGGAAAGCCTTACTAAGAGGTAGCCTGCGGCTACCGAACGATATCAACGGAAGCTATTCAGATTATAACAGAAATCCCGTCCATAGACCTAATTGTCGAAGAAATTCTATATGAAGATAAAAATGGACACAGTGAAGAAAACAAAGAAGCGGCAAAAAAGAAAACACTGGCATCCTGGCAAGCAAGATGGGACCGAAATACCGAAAATGGACAATGGACGAAAAGAATTATTCCCGACATTAAAACATGGATAGACTGCAAACACAAAAAAATAGATTACTTTATGACACAAGATCTAACGGGACATGGATCTTTTTGGATATACACAAAGCGAATAGGGAAAATGGACGACATATGTCGGTACTATCAAAGAATTGATGAAGCAGAACGTACGTTAATTTACTTTCCAAGATTTGAGAACTACTGTCAAACAACAAGACACGATCTACAGATAGAGAATATGATCATAGGGAACCTCTTTAAAGAAATGATACAACAAATGGAAACAGGGACATGATATGACAAGAACGATTCTAAAAATTAAACACAAAGATGAACGCACCTAAGAGATCAATACAGTAAACGGCGAAATAGTGACATTATGTTCCTGAGAATGGTTCCGCTATTTCGACCAAATCTACAGCGGAGGGTTTTACTCCGTAGGCGTCCTCAAGAGAGGATGAATCGGGCACATTCGGTAGACCACCAGAGACCGGTGTCTACGAAGTGTTCTCGTCGCGATAAATAAAAAAAAGAGACTGGCACACTCACAAATAAATCATCATCATCAACTACATAGAAAATCTTTTAGAGATGCTATCGAATGATAATGAATACAGTAAATACAGTATTCACCTGATGACGACTGCAGATACATTCGAAATATTGTGAAAAAGTAAAAAACAAGACAATGGAGGTTCGAAACTCTCGTTTACTATCAATTTAAAATGTCGTTATAATTTCGGTAGCTAAACTCGATAATAAATTTTGTTGTGTTTAGCTCAATTGTAAATTGATAAAAAGAGTGAAGAAGTAGTCCATTAGTCAAGAGAAGATAGATAGATGATAATAGATGTTTATTTAAAATATTATAAAATTGTATTCCATTAAAACTGCACTAGGCAACTTTTTGACAGCTCGTCTAAAGCTGTGTCAGTGCAGGACGACGGGCACACGCAATTTACGATATTAGATACTTAAAGTTGCTCAAATAAAAAGTGCTTAATCGTAATCGTAACTCAGTGCGCTTTCGTAGAACGGATGCAGTATTCGTATGCAGCTAGCGTATCCTAACCATTTTGTTATCTGTGGGTTTTTATAAATGCCTGATCCACAGTTGCTCTCCTATTTTTCACTCTCTTGCCCTCTCACTTTTTTCGACAAGGAAGGAAATAGAAGTGAGCGACATGAAGTGCAACTGTGCATCAAGCACTGAAAAAGACTTGGTTTGGTTACGTCGTACGTTGTAAGTTGCAAGCACAAGTTTAACTCTTTTTAGGACGCTTTCACAAAGATACGCTAACAACAAAGAATCAAAAATAGCTTGCCAACTTGTAACTATTCTAATTACTAAACTATTACGAGTTAACACACGTTAGAAGAGTTTAAATATTTTCAGATTTAAAATTATATAAGGGTCTACCGACCGGTTTTTACAAGCTTTTATTTAACGTGCAATGTGTGTAAGTAACTATCTCTGTAACGAGATATGTTTGTTCGGGTGGAATCTTGCAACTTATTTTTGACCAACTTCCCGACATCCGATCGGCTTCAAATTTGGCATGCTTATATAGTTGCGGTGACAACACAAGAACATAGTGTGATGAAATTGGCATCTCTCCCTTACTCGAAGGGGGCGGAGGGAGGTACAGTTGAAGTACGCCCGATTTCGTTGAAATTTGGTGTGTTCGGGCACTTGAGGATGGAGATAATGAATTTCGGATCAGATTTTGAAAATTCAATACGGCAAATTCAAGATGGACGATTTTTGGTCACCTTTTGCTACCCAATTTTAACTAACTTATCACATCACAACAACACATCCGATCCTTCAATGTTAGCATGCATTTATAGTTCCGGTGACAATACAATAATATCTCATTATTAGGCACCTCTCCCCCCTACGAGAGGAGTGGAGGGGGGAAAATATTTTAGTTTGTCCGATTTCAACCAAAATTGGTATACGGGTGATTTTTTTTTCATCAGATTTTGAAAATTCAATATGGCAGATTCAAGGTGGACGATTTTCGGTCATGTTTTGCTTACCAATTTTAACTGACTTATCCATATCCGATTGTTTGGTATGCGTTTATAGTTCCGATGAAAATACAATAATATGTTATTCTCAGGCACCTATCTCCCTCTAACGAGAGAAGTGCAGGGGGAAAAATTGGCATTCAGGGGTTTTTAAGGAAGAGGATTATGAATTTTTGATCAGATTTGAAAATTTCAATATGGCGGATTCAAGATGGACGAATAAGGTTACAAATCTAAAAATGAAGGGTGTGTGTTTAAATTTGGTATGCGTTTATAGTTCCGGCGTCAATACAATAATATGGTATTATTAGGTACACACTTCCCTCTAGTTTGTTTGATTTAAATCAAAATTGGCACACAGGGGTCTTTTGGAAAGGGGATATGAATTTTTGATCAGATTTGAAAATCTCTCTGCCATGGATTCAAAAAGGACGATTTATTTTTATTAAAAAAAAACTTTTAAAGAACACGCTTATTATTAAATGCATCTAAAAGTAGAAAATAATTTTTTATCTAACTACAAAAGAGAAAACTACAAAACAAGAACTAAATTCTTCTTCTTTTCGAATGATAAACATAATGCTTTCATCTAAAGAAGCTGAGAACGCATGAGATTGCCGTGCTTGCCAAGCCTTTGAAAATGTCCTTAGGTTATAGAGTAATACAAGTGCTTCTTAGGTGAATCGTGGATGAGACTGCTATATGATACCTAAAGTTAAACGGTGGGATTTACTAAAAGGTTTTAGTCTATTTTAGAACGATCCTAAGTTTAAGTGAAATTTTTGGTTTTAAGCATTTTAAACCAACCCTCCTTGAGTTTTGGACACAGTTTGAATTATAAGAAGAATTTTAATAAATTTGTTTATTGAATCTTAACACAATCTTTTGTTGGATTTAAGAAGAAAGTGTCAATTAAGAAGAAAAGAAAATTTAAACATTGAAACCCAAGCGGGGTTTAAATAGTAAACACTCTGTAGAACAAATTAAAATTGAGTTATATGTCACTCTAATTAAAACTTATCCTTGATAATTGATTTTTCCAAGTAATACTTGATGTCACACAACAATTTAGATGGGTGATAATAAAATAAGGAGTAGATTAATTTTGTATTTATTTAATAGGTGTTTTTATTTATGAAATGTATTGAAAAACTTAAATGCAAGTTTTTTTTACATTTCTGTCACTGTTGAAATGTCAGTTTAAAAATATTAGCGCTGCCTTCAATCACAAATAGCGATTTCGGATCTTTTACCTCTGCTTGCACCTTGGCTTGCACCAATCTCTACTGATGAAAGCTACAGCTTTAAAATGAGTGGGCTTTAAGTAAGGAAAGTTATTTTGACTGAGCTTTTAGATAACCTCAATGTTTTACTTTCAGTTTGTAAATGAATTAATATAGTTGTTTTGGGTTTTTTTGTTTAGTATATTATTTCTCGTGCATAATGAGTGACCTTTACTTATGTTTGTTTTGCCTCGTAGTGCCCTCACAAATATATTTTTTGTGCTGAAAATGGGTTGAAAATATGTCGTTTTTATGGACAAAATTGGAGGTGTTTTATTGATTAATAAACAACTTGGGATATTAAATAAGGTAAATTACTTCTTGTAAAAACGGTTACTTAAATTTTAAACAAACTTATTACCAATTGCCACAAAACAATCCTTTCTGTGGGCTATAAATTTAAACCACCCTCCAGAGGAGATTTTCTCCTAAAATATGGTATATATTTAGAAAAAAAGCAGCAATGGTATTTTGCAACAATAATACAAAATAATCAATAACCTTGTGTCTTTTCTGTATGGGTAAGTGTTTTTTAAGAATTGGTTTTAAAATTTAGTACCCCCCACAGGTGTAAATATTTAGACTTGTGGGGGGTACTATTTTAAATCTTAGTAAATCCCACTGAAAATGTTTAATTTGCGCCCATCGCTATTATTGTGGTATAAGAGAGATAAAAAATTATTTTCTACTTTTAAGTGTATTTAATAAAAGCTTGTTCTTTAACAGTGGGATTTACTAATAAGGTTTAGTCTATTTTAGAAAGGTCCTAAGTTTAAGTGAAATTTTTGGTTTTAATCATTTTAAACCAACCCTCCTTGAGATTTAGACAAAGTTGGTTTATAATAAATTTGTTTATTGGATAATCATCTTAACACGATCTTTTGTTAGACTTACGAAAAAAGTTTCAATTCAAGAAAAGAAAATTACAAAAATTTGAACCCACCAGGGATTTAAATAGTAAACACTCTGTAGAACAAATTAACATGGGGGTTATATGTTACTCTAATTAAAAATTACCCTTGATAATTAATTTTTCCAATTAATAATATCCAATAATAAAATAAGGAGTAGATTAATTTTGTATTCATTCAAACAATCCTTTCTGGGGCCTATAAATTTTAACCACCCCCCAGAGGTGGTCTAAAAAATCACCAACTTTTAAACCTCATACACATATAATTTTTATGTTGTGCCAAATTTTTGGCGTATTCACCATTTACCATTTTGAAACCTGTCAAAAAAAATTATTTCTCCTAAAATATGGTATATTTTGAGAAAAAAAGCAGTTTTTCAGTGGTATTTTACAATAACAATACAAAATAATAAATAACTTTGTGTCTTTTCTGTATGGGTAAGTGAAATTTTAAAAATTTGTACCCCCTTATAGTTGTAAATATTTAGACCTGTGGGGATACTATTTTAGATCTTAGTAAATCTCACTGTAAAGTTTTTTTTTAATAAAAATTTTTGCCTCCTACGCCATTAAAAACATTTTTCTGAAAAATTATATGGTGTGCTAAAAATGTTTTATAGCTCACATTATATCGTTCCTTAGATTATAAATTTTCCATGAATTCCTGTCCCGCCTGCACCAACTTGGGAGGTTGAGGGTTAATTCTTTAAAATTATGTTTTCTAAGTTTGACCAAAATGTCCATTTTGAATTTTAATGAAAGATATTTTGTAATACTAAATAAAGGTCGTTTCAGTGACTTCCAGCAAACGTTTGCGTGATTTCGCGATATAAATAAAAAGTCTTGGTAAAATCTTATTAAAATTCTAGTTAAGAATTTTCCCTTAACCTTCGCAGGATATCATGAAATTTGGTACATACATTATATATGGAAAAGGCTTTTCGACTCGATCGACTAAGGTCTCTGGATGCTGGATAGCAAGGGAAACAATTAAAACGCATCCGCAAGTAGGTTTGTCTTTCATGATTAAATTAATGGCCAAATGGAATATAGAGTTAGTTTTTAGTTAGTTATTACTAGAGGCACGTATATTTAAATTTAACCCATTTTCTCCAGGGGTGCGTTCACCTAAAACGTCGAGCGTCTTCGGCTCTAAAACTCGATTCCCATCTATACATTTCTCATGCGTAACCCCCCTCCCATGCAATAATTATAGTCAAGTATTATATTATATTATATTCCTAGTATATTTCCTGCAAAAAATTATTTATAGAATTTTTTTTATTATTGTCACTTAGTGTGAGAACTATTACGCCTAAAAAATTGCCACAGTGTCGTAAAAATTAATGTTATACGCGAAAGTAATATATTCCACTATATAACTATATACCATTTCTATAATCACGAAAAAACTTTACAGCCCGATGCTTACTTCATAGTTGACACATTTAATTTCTATAATATTACTTTTACAAAGTAACGACTCTACTGATATTAATATGGTTACAATTCAGTAGCCCCTACTCAATACAAAACTACAAAGTTATGGAGTCTACACGGTCGCCTATCTACCACACAGTAAGAAATAAATGTGCATACAGAGCGCTTCAGGCTACTGCGAACATAGGCCGGAAGAAGTCCGATTTGCCAGTGTACGTACACGCAGGGACACCGCACACCTGTCAGTGGAGCAACCAACACTCAGGCTTACGATCACCGTTCGCGACTTGCGTTTAGTATGCCTCTAACCACGGTGCTATGTGGAGCGTAGTCAATGGGACCGGAATTTGGTCAATAAATACGCAAATGTTTATAACGTAATTTTCTTGTTTTTTGTCACTGATAAATAAGAGCGTTTTATTGTCAACTGCTCAGATTTATCAGTGACGACGTGTTACAATGAAAATAATAAGGAGAAATAAAACAAAAGCAAGTTCTCAAAAAAAAATAATACATTCGAAAAACCAAAAAGATTCTCCCAGTCAAAAAAAATTAGAGCAAATGTTCGAAAAGTCTTGCTTGCTCGGCTAGACAATATTCGAGCCTATTACAAAAGCCCCTTCTAACGTTTCCAAGCATGTTAGGGGTAATAGTTTGAAAAGCTTCTTTAATTTTAATCCAAAGTCTTCCAAATTATTAGTCCTTTCATGCCCGTAAACTTTATTTTTGATATACCCCACAGGTAGAAGTCATTAGAAGCAAGATCGGGTGATCGAGCTGGCCATAAAATAGTTCCCCGTGTACTTATAACCCGATTAGGAAATACATTATTAAGTTATTCCCTAACAAGTCCAACAGTGTGAGCGGAACAACCATCTTGTTGAAATCATGTTTCACCAAATCTCACACCTAACAACTGCCTAGCAGTTGGAATAATATGCTGCTGCAGTAGATTCAAGTATCTAGGACCATTCAAATTGCCGTCAATAAAAAATGGCCCAATTATGTTTTCCCCTACAATACCCCCCCCCCAAACATTTAGTTTTTGCGGATCTTGTGTTCTTACGTCAAAATACAAATGCAAATTTTCCTCTCAAGAAGATTTCATCACGATCATACGACGATAGTTGTCCTCCGCAGAAACTTGATGCGTTGTTGACGCTTTGTAAGAATGATATCCATTCTTTTTGAGAACACGTAAGGCAATGGCTGAAGACGTATCAACTGCTTCGGCAATTTGGTGGCTAGTTAACTTTCGATTTTCCCCCACTGCAGCGCAAATCATCACATCTCGTACTTCCTGCTCGTGATTCAAAACAGTGGGTTTTTTTATGGTTTCTTGTCGCTACACAACCAAACTTTTCAAAATTCTGCACAAAACTATGAATCGTTGATTAACTAGGTTCTGGGCGATTTACAAAATTCTCCAAAAAAAGTTCTTGAATAAGTCTCAATGGTCTGCCTTGATAGTACCATTTGACTATCTGAACTTCGTAGAAATCCATTTTTAGTTTTAAAAATGAATTATTTCACTTAAGAACTTACCAATCTGTTTCTTGAGCAAGGCAGAAATAAAACAAAATAATAAAAACAAAATAAATTTCCAAAAGATAACACTCCAGCGTGTTTCGAATCCACTTCGGTAGTACGGCACGGAGAGTAAATTGGACTTGATTCCCCCTATGTTCGCAGTATCCTGAAGCTCATTGTATAGTGGAAAAACGATGTCTACGAGTTATCGCTAGTTTACTGACATTGTAAACAATGCACCGTCAACTGGATGCGCGACGCCGCGCCGCTATGTAATTTACTTCTATTAAACATGGAATTCCAATCAAAATTTAAATATACCTCTTTAAATCACTGATTAGTAGTTGCATGTACCAATAAAAGTAAAAATATTAATATTTAGTTAATAAACATATTAAAACTGGAAAGACATTTAATTTGGAAATCCTAACCTCAAATAATTCCGATTTTTTATCAACATTTTAGATAAAACTAGGTCAAAACTGGGTGGCGCGCGAAAAAATTTAGCATTTTTAATCAGTAAAGTGCTATCGTTTATAATTTTACGTTGTTATAACTTCAAAAAAGTAGTTAATAAAATGTTAATTATTAGGTACAGGTTGTGACAGATAATATTTTTATTTTCTGTCATGTCATGTTAGAAAAAGATCAACATATTTTCAATTAATAATGTGGAAAAGGGAAAACTTATAAAATAGTCAGAAATACTACTTTATGTGGTAAACAGAACATCGGGATAACGTGCCAGTTTACTACCCGCGACGACATAACTACAACATCAAGAGTAATTATTACCGTTGCGATGTAGTTGTATAACTGTCCCAATGTATTCCCAAAAACGGTGAATACCTCGAAGTAGAGTAATAGTAAAACCGTGGCCGTGATATGACGCTACAACTCTATTAGGGATAGAGCTTGGCGACGGCCACCACGTCGTGACTGATTTTGTTGCTTGGGCTGACTCGAAACATGCATCACGTGGTCTAAGCGAAATTTGCCTATATAAGTTCATGTCGCACCACGTGACGAGTTTTTTGAGTCAGGTTGGCCGCGCATGGGATACGCATAGGTGGGAACCGGGCAGGGGCGTCAATTGGGGAGGCAGGGAGAAATTGCCCCCCCCCCCTGAGTATCCTCGCACAAAATTCGTAGTTTGACTTTTACAAATAAAACCACATTTCAAAAACACTTCTTAATTAATTTAGTATTTAGGTCTAAGCTTTTGTTTTGTTTTTTATTTTTATGTTTATTTGAGTTATTTTGGTGTCAATAAAGTGTTTTTTTTTCGTTCATATTATTTTTTTTAATTAGAAGAAGAGAAATGTGAAATGACGTCTCTGGAACCGGGTGTAAAGCGTTCAGATGGGTGAAATTTAGCCGCGTTCAGATTTGATGAAAATATCGCCCGGCAATTTACGCTCTGCTCTAGGAGATGGTTGTAAATCGCTCGACTTGCGCAGTACGTTTATAAACAGTGAAATTTAACCAAAATCAACCTTTTGAATCATTTTTAATTTTGAAAATTTTGTGAGCGAAAAAATAATTATAATCAAACTATTCTTTTCCCGCAAAAATGTAAAAGACTTCTCGCCCGACATTTTAATGTGAACGTACGTAACAGACGACTGTTAAACAAGTTCTCCTCTGGCTAGTACTTCGACAGGTATTGAATTACACACAGTACATCTGCAGTCCGGTCACAGTATAATTTCTGTGCGCAGTGAGACCACCCATTGGCAAAATGATTTTCATAACGTCACCACGACGTCAATTTTACGTAATGGGGTCGTGTGACGTCTTCACAACGAAATGAACGTCATTTTTCTACTTGCAGACATCCTAAAGTAAAACAAACCCAAAAATGTTCACAAAATCAAATACTTCGTTTATAGCAGACCTATTAAAACGCTTTTATATAAGGACAGTTTTAAAATTTATTCGTATATAAACACCACGAAAACCGTTTTAAGCACTAAATCGATTTTATTTTAAAGCGATTTAAGAAAGCGGTTTATTTCTTTTTATTTGAAATACTCAACTCTGGTTAAGAAAATTCTATATTGTTTACTTTTTTCTGCATATTTTTTAAAGTTAACTTGGCGCACTACTAACTTTAGGTCATACATTTAATTTCTCATGAAAGAAGACATTGGTGGTGTTTCTAATATTGGAATAAATTAGTGCAATTTAGGCGCTAATTAAATGCCAAGTAAGCAAATTTTGTACTCTTGTAGTTTCCGAGATATGGCCTGCACTGCTAGCTAACAGTTAAAAATAACGGTGTACCATGCTAGAATGGTCCAGAAAAGTGGTAGGGTGATCTGGATGGTTCAGAAAATTAAATGCTAATTGAATGCTGTAATTTCAATAAATAATTCTATATTTTTTACTTTTTTCTGCATATTTTTTAGAGTTAACTTGGTACACTCCATATCTCGGAAAGTATAATACAATTTTATTATTGAAACGGCAGCATTTAATTAGGATTCAATTTTCTGGATCATTTAGACCACTCTACTACTTTTCTGGACCATTCTAGTATGGTGCACTGATATCTTTAACGGGTAGCTAGAAGTGCAGGTCATATTTCGGAAACTAAAAGAGCAGAATATTTTGTGATTTGGAATTTAATTAGCACTTTATATAGGCACTAATTTTTCCAATCATAAAATCTTTGCACTGCTGACTTTGTACTAGTAGGGACGTCGATATTCAAGGATTTAAGCACCCACTATACTATTTAGTTAAAGCAAGGTTAAAACAGCTACAAAACTATATAATGAAATGCACACTAACGTCCTGGAAAATCGCAACATACGACTTAATATGGCTCGCGTATATACCTTTTACCGCCTCTATTTGCTAGCAGGAAGTGCGGTCATATTTACTTCAACTGTATTTAGTTTACTAACGAGTACTTTACCTTTAAACTCCCTAAGCCAGCGGCGTGCGACGAAATTTTAAGTATGAGCAGCAACTTTTAAAAACTTACCCTGTTTGTAATGTAATTCGATTCTTCGATCACTTTTTGCAATTCGTCAATGAAGTCATCATAAAAACGTAAGTGCTGTGACAAGCTTTGGAGAAGTTTAACTACATTCTTTATTATATGGATAGGTAAAACATTTAGAATTATTCTAACTGTTACAGCAAACACTAAAAATCAAATGAAAAAAGAGTAGAAAATTAATATAACAAACGAAAATATAAAAACAAATAAAGGAAAATTGCAAAACCCTAAAAGTTCCCACTTTCTCTAAAAATAAAAAATGTTTTTAAGTCCCTGTTGTTCTCCAATGGTCTCCATTATTGAGGCTGCATTGCCTCGTTGCACGGCTAAGCTGATCTTCTGAGTGATGAAGCTAAGAGACTGTTCATTAGGAATCTTAGACGCGATCTCCTTAATCAATCTCTTAGCTTCACCACCCCAAGGACCTAGCGTTTCTATAGCGATAGGAATGAAAACAAAACGAACGTGTTTCTTTGTCTCGGCAAGGGCAGCAGCAGCAATAGCGGGTACCTTAGCTGTTTTATCAAGGTACGAGTTTGCTAAAGTGTGACTGCAGGTCGCGTCCCAGATCATCTGCTTTCCCTGCTTCCACTTAATCAAAGTCATCCAGTCCGCCCACTTTCCGTCATCTCTGCAGATACCAAGAGGCGGGATGTTCTGCAAATACTAGAGCTCTCTTGATTACACCGTTGTTCTGACTATGTCTGGAAGTACGTCCTGCACTTTTTTTTCAACTTAGCCCGTGAGAGCCATATTTATCAGCTGTTTGGTTGCAAATGCAGGGATGCTCCTCAGCCACAGGCACACCAAATCTAAAGGCTACAGAAATGCGAAAAGTGGAGTTATCAAGAAGGTTTCCCAGAGTGGCGGACGGAAGGGCACTGAGTCATGAATTTGATTCGTAAGAGCTAGTAGGCGCGCCCTGTCTTCATCCTTCTGGTACTCAGTCAAAAGATTTTGTTGTCGTTCTTTGCACATTACCAAATCAAAATTCTTCTGCGAGTATTTAAAATCTGAAGGAAAGTACTCCAAATTTGAAAGGGAAAGCAATTTTGTCATACATAATTCTAAGTTTGAGTCACACAAATTTAAAATAGGATTAGGTAAAATATTATTCAGTAAGGTAGAAGAATGTTAATGTATCTCTTATTCCAAGGCCGCCCAATTTTATTGGAATTGTACTTTGAAGCCAAGAGTTTAATTTTAATGGACCATTTGTTATTTCCTCTAAACAGGTTTGTAGGAGACTATGATACTCTTGAGAGGTTCGTAATTTTTCCAGCAAGAATGTATGATATTCTAGGTATTGAAAAAGACGATTTTTGAAGAAAATAAGCTACATGTGGATCAAGTAATTTTAATTTCTCGCGGATTTTGTTAAGGTCGTAGTTACAACCTGGGAATTATTTTTAGCAACACTGTACGGGAAATCAATTTAACTATGTCGAACTGATTTTTTTGCAAAATTTTACGTCATTGCATTTGTTTTCCATGGCAACGCGGACACTTTATTTATGTTTATCGACAGTTTGACACCAGAGATTTTCTAGCACCGGGTTAAAAATTTGGGGTTAGGTTACTTATTTTGTCTTTTCATGTTCTGCACCGCTAAAAAACGAAGTAAAATACTTAAATAAAAGAAAACCCTTTATTGCAGAATTACCTGCTAAAAATCCGCTACTCAACTACGTATTAAAGTAACTGGGTGTAATGTTTAAGATTGCATTTACGGGTGCATTTATAATTGAATTGGAAACACTCCCGCTAACTGATATCGACAACAGGTTAACTTAAAAGCATGCAGATTTAAAAATCGGCTACTGGCGCTAGACAAAATAATCGTAATCTATTTTAAACAGGAGCGTCAACGACTAGAAAGAGTCTTTCCAACCTCTAAATGGAGCTTTTCTGACCTGTTTTGTTAGTACTCAAGTATCCGTGTGTTTTTGAAACTAAGGTTCTAAAATCTATCCTTTGCAATCCAAGATTTCATTAGTACACTTGCACACAATTATGCCGCAATAATTAAAAAAAAATGGTTGAATCAAAATAAAAACAAAATTATGTGGTGTTATGGGCGCCTAATGTTTCCATGCGAATTCCTAGTAATCCCAGCGAGCCAGTAAAGTTATCTGGTTCTTTGATAAACCCGGGGTAATGCCCGCACAGCGCTAGGCCTTTTTCGGCGGACGACCGCACACGCGGAGTGAGTTCATATTTGTTTTAGAACAATGTTTTTGAAAACACATTTTTGAAAGATAAACATAACCTCGAATGGTTTTCTGTCAGAAAACGTAAAAATACTCTTCTGTCCCACTGCGGGCCGATTTAAAGTTTGTTGACAAAACACCTGCAGTTACCATGGAATCGTATAAATTCTGCGATCTCTCGGCCAACACTTGAACTGCGTGTGCCTCCCAAATTCAATGAAGTGTGATTGATTGATCGGTTTTCTTTTTCGGAGTGCACAGGCTTTTATAAAAAAAAAGGAACCTTAGTATCTATTTTCCCTAAAGCAAGGAAATATAAAAAGGGAAAATGTAATCCAGAGGAAATTGTGAGTATTTCTCTATTTTTTTTTTGTAAATCGGGTTTGTTCTAAACCGCAATTATTTTGAGGCTTTTAGGATAGATGACAGCACCAGAGCTTTTATTTTGAAGAAAAAGTAATTGAGAATTTTGAAAAATCCTTCAGATATTTTTGTTCAGCATTTAAAAATGATCACCCCTGCAAAATTTCAGCTAATTCTGATGTTTGGTCTTCCCTGTGCACTCTGGCAAAAAATTAAAGGACAAGGCGTTGCCAGATGTACTTTTTTACTTAAAATCTGGGAAAAAACTATAGCCTTAAGAAAATGTATTTTATTTTTAATAGTTAAACTAATTTCATCAATAGAAAATTCACACCTAAGCAAATTAAAGTTGGAGAAGTTTATTTTCAATGAACAAAAGCAAAAGTCTCTCCTGACCTGTTTTAAACCTGCAAATAACCTACTCCAATGATAGCTTCCACTCCCGCGTAAAGCACGCGACCGCGACTCGGTGCTTGATGCATTCGGCAGGTTCAATGACCCCTCAACGCACACGAAAGCAGGCATACTGCTGCTGCCGGCGTATTATAGCTGCAGGCTACAGAGCATCTAGCAGCGGGAATAGCTTTTATAGGATTTTTTTAGAGTAGTTGAAAAGCGGCGCGCACACGATACGCGGGCAGACTTTCTGCTGTGACTCGGTTTGAGTCAAGGCTGCATTTATTATGGGCTTAATATTTAAAATAATATTTAGCATTTTTAATACAACCTAAAGTAATTGTTCCCTATTTCAAAGATGATTTTTTCTGAGCTTCAGTTTCCCTTGCTTCTATGGACCGCACGCTGCTGCCCTAAGCTAACTTTCTAACAGAAAGTCAAGGTGCGGGGAGTGACGCTTTTAAGATAATAAATTTCAGGAAGTTTTAATGCAGTTGCGTCAAGTAGAATATTGTATTTGTCAACGTGAAACTTTGGCTGGGTAACTCTTATAACGTAACTCTTGATTGATATAAAGCATTTGTCAGCATGAAACTCTAATTAGATGACCCTTATTACATACTTATTGCTAGTGTGTGGCGGTGAAAAGATCGACAGACAAAATCTCGAAAGAAATACATCGAATACACTTGAACGAACGACAAAAGACCGAAAGTTCAAAGGATAGAATAGCCGGGTTTTCCTGAATTTTATTTAACTGAAAAATAGAAGAAAAATGAAGCAAACACTTGCCAATCCAGCTAAAATGAAACATGTTGTAAAAAAAAAGAAATTCGATTTGATTTTCATTGTTTTAGAAATTAATAACATGCTTTTTTCCAACTAGGTTAGCAAAGGTTTAATAAAGTTACATTTGACTTTATACCCAAAACGTTTTTTACTGAACTTCACCCGCTACACCAGAAAAAAAAAGTTTTTCGATCATTTGTGCTTTAGAATTAAGTTTTACTTAAACCCAAATGAGTTAATATAAGGTATTTTAATAAATCTTAGTGCTTCCTTAATAAACACATATTCCTATATTTGGGACATACAAAACAGTGTAGTTAAAAAACTATAAATAGCGAGCTTTCCATAAAAAAAGGTATCTATCCTCAGTAAATCAATCCTTTTTATTTTTTTTACTTCTGAACTTAGGATATCTGTAAAGATAGTATAGTAAACTCTTATTTATTTATTTGGCATACTAACAGATCCTTTATACAATAATCATCAGATACTTAAAAAACCAGAGACGGAGCAAAATATTAAAATCTTGATATCTGTGGTGAAAATTCGAAAAGCGTCGTTTTCACATATATAGGGTGGGCCTAAAAATCTTGCACACCTTTAAATTTCTTATAACTTTTGATCTAATAGCTCGATTTCAAATTTTTAAAAAATTTTTTGAAAGACAAGACATGAGACTTCCGATCCGGTTCAAAATTTGACATTTCGCAAAAATCCAATATTTGACCGTTTTGAATAACGGGCAATTTTCACCCCCCCCCCCCCCCCTGCATCAAAAATATGTGCGGCACTGGAGAAAATCTAAGTCATTGCGACAAAAGCCTTATAAATCGCATTTTTTGCATTTGTTTTAACTTTTTATCGGATTACTTGATTTTAAACATTTTTACATTTTTTGGGTGAACAAAGCTTGCGGCTTTCACATTTTTCGGGGTGAACAAAGCTTGCGGCTTTCACATTTTTCGAATATCAAAAATCAGGGCCATTCTACCTCCCATCTCTGCTAGGTACATGGACGTATCACTTGCTTAAATTAGTTAAGAAGTGAACAAGTTAGGGTCATCATTTCCAGCGTTTTCAATAAAAATTGTGACTTGTAATAAAATCAAAAAAATTGCTGTGGTTTTAAACTACTGATTTTTTAGCTAGAGTTGCATGTATTGGTTATTTGGCCGAGCTTAAGCTGAATTAACTTTGTTATTAATCATCAAACCCTTATATTTGTTTGCACACTTATACTTTGAAATAAAAATAACCATTAGTTAACGTATAATAATCTAGATGGGGCTACTCAGATTTTCTAAGCTGATCCCCATGTGTTCTTAAGACACATTTCGATGGGCCTCTGTGATGCCTTGACACAGTTCGTTAACGTCGCCGTAGCTGCGGCCATTTCTGTACACTTCTTTTTTCTAAATCTCGCCAATAATGGCTGTCTACCAGATTCAATTGGGGGCTGTTAGCAGGCCACTCAATGGGCCTAATAAAATCTGCGCCATTTTTCTATACGCAGAAACAGGTAAATTTTAAACAAAGGGGCATTTAGTTTATGTCACCATACTTTAATTTCTTAACCGATTAAATTTAGTGATACTTTCATGTATGCAGCAGGGAGGGAACTTTTAAGGGGGTGGGGGTAAAAATTACCCATGATTTAAGAATGTCCGCCATCATGGATTTTTGAGAATTGTTAAATTTTGAACCACATTATAAAAGCCAAGTCTTATACTTCCGAAAAGCTTAAAATCTATAATATTCCATCTAAAGTTACAGCAAACAACTCCACTCAATTTAAAAGCCCGTGTTTTTTTTATATCTTAACCGATTTAATTAAGTAATGCTTTCCTATAGAGATTTCCTCCAATGCCGCACATATTTTTTTTGCAGGGGGTGTGAAAATTTCCCATTATTTAAAACGGTCCGCCATTTTGGATTTTTAGGAAATGTCAAATTTTGGAAAACATCGGAAAAGTATCATGTCTTGTCTTTCCAAAAAGTCAAAACATTTTAAAATCGACCGATTCGATCAAAAGTTATAGCAAATTCAAAAGTGTGCAAGATGTTTTGGCCCACCCTTTATATTATACAGGGTTCGTCTTGTCTAGGGTGCCGAAATAGCATGTATTGAAAAATAGGCGCAATGGCTAATAAATAAGAGCGAAGAAGATAATAAACTTGCATGAGAAACCGATACGCTGTTGCCGATGTGACCCACAATTTAGTTAAAAGATTCCCAAGTAAGATCCCGTCAAATTTAGCGATAAATGTTGCCTTCAAAGGGCGTAAAACAGTGATTATAAGTATTTTCTTATTTTAGTTTGATATTAGAATTCGCTAAATTTATTAAAATGTCCATTTATCCACAAACTTTTACTACCGATTGACGTTGCTCTTTCAATAAAGCTGCGAAAAGTCTGAGCCTGACCTTCCACAACCAGTTATGCTAAAGTCCCGACTATACTAGATACTTTATCGTAGCAGTCTCGCGTTCTCACGAAATATCTTGTTGAAATAAATTTAAAACCAAATTATACTTTTTTAAAAGAATTAAAAAAAATAAAACAACATAGCGCAGTCTTTCAATCTGCAACTCTCTACTCTTTCTATTTAGAACACTTTTTGTAACCGTATTCACGTCTTGTTTAACTTTAAAACGAATTTAGAGCTGTTAGTAAATTCAATAACAGAGGGGTGTTTTTTTATTCTGATTCTTGAAGACTCCTTTATCTTACAAAAATTGCTGAGAAAACAGGGCTCCTTTCCTCTTCTCAGAGGTAAAGAGTCGCGAAGGGATGCCTGCTCTTCGGGTCTTACATAAAAAATATTTTGCGGTATTTTACTTTTTTTAGTATCAAATAAATAAAAATAATCTTAAAAATAATCTTCTAAGTGATTAATTGAAAAAAATTATGTCTACGATCTCCTGCACTCCCTCGTCTTCAAATAAAACAAACTAAAGCGCTGGCAGGCGCTACTAAACGGATTGCGGACGGAATTATCGATCGATACCTATCGATTGTTGCACCTGATAGTTGCATCTATGCTGGAAAGATAGCGCTGTAAGTGCACTCTGAATAAGAGTGACGCTAATAAAACCTAGAATGTGCAGCAGTTCTCTAAACTGTTTGCTTGACAACGTTGCCTAGCCGGCATCTCACTTACGCAATAGACGTTTTTCAATAGCATTGCCATTTAAAAAACAAAAGATTAAAAGATCTTGGGTGGAAATAATGAAAAATCAAACTGGGATGAGCATCCCACAAGGAACACACAAAGGACCAAAGCGACAAGAGAAATGATTAAACGATGTTTCTCTTTGGGTAACCAGCGTGGGCTCATCAGTGGTTTCACTGGTCACCCTCCCCATACATCATTAAACACCATCATACACTTTGATTTCCAACGCTGAATCACTCACAAATAGGCATCGTTCCGCACTGGTACTTATTCAAGTTTCCTGATACGGATTCATCCTGGAGTGTTAATATTTCCAATATTATTATGTTCCTAAGTCAATTAAAACAAAAAAAGAAGTTAAAAAACCTCCAAATCAGTTACCTCAACCGAAAATAAACTAAAAAACAAAAGATCAAACGATCTTGGGTGGAAATAACGAAAATTCAAACTTGTATGATCATCTCACAAGGAACACACAAAGGACCAAAGCGACAAGAGAAATGATTAAACGATGTTTCGCCCTGGGTAACCAGTGTGGGCTCATCAGTGGTTTCACTAGTCACCTTCCTCATACATCATTAAACACCATCATACACTTTGATTTCCAACCCTGAATCACTCACAAATAGGCATCGTTCCGCACTGGTACTTATCCAAGTTACCTGATACGGATTAGTCTTGGTGTGTTAATATTTTCAAAAGGATTATGCTCCTAAGGCAATTAAAATAAAAAAGTAAGTTAAAAAACCTCCTCCAATAAGAAACTAAAAAACAAAACATCAAAAGATTTTGGGTGGAAATAACGAAAATTCAAACTTGTATGATCATCTCACAAGGAACACACAAAGGACCAAAGCGACAAGAGAAATGATTAAACGATGTTTCGCCCTGGGTAACCAGTGTGGGCTCATCAGTGGTTTCACAGTCATCTTCCTCATACATCATTAAACACCATCATACACTTTGATTTCCAACCCTGAATCACTCACAAATAGGCATCGTTCCGCACTGGTACTTATCCAAGTTACCTGATACGGATTAGTCTTGGTGTGTTAATATTTTCAAAAGGATTATGCTCCTAAGGCAATTGAAATAAAAAAGTAAGTTAAAAAACCTCCTCCAATAAGAAACTAAAAAACAAAAGATCAAAAGATTTTGGGTGGAAATAACGAAAATTCAAACTTGGATGAGCATCCCACAAGGAACACACAAAGGACCAAATCGACAAGAGAAATGATTAAACGATGTTTCGCTTTGGGTAACCAGCGTGGGCTCATCAGTAGTTTCACTGGTCACCCTGCCCATACATCATTAAACACCATCATACACTTTGATTTCCAACGCTGAATCACTCACAAATAGGCATCGTTCCGCACTGGTACTTATTCAAGTTTCCTGATACGGATTCATCCTGGAGTGTTAATATTTCCAATAGCATTATGCTCCTAAGTCAATTAAAACAAAAAAAGAAGTTAAAAAACCTCCAAATCAGTTACCTCAACCGAAAATAAACTAAAAAACAAAAGATCAAACGATCTTGGGTGGAAATAACGAAAATTCAAACTTGTATGATCATCCCACAAGGAACACACAAAGGACCAAAGCGACAAGAGAAATGATTAAACGATGTTTTGCATTGGGTAACCAGCGTGGGCTCATCAGTGGTTTCACTAGTCACCTTCCTCATACATCAATAAACACCATCATACACTTTGATTTCCAACCCTGAATCACTCACAAATAGGCATCGTTCCGCACTGGTACTTATCCAAGGATTAGTCTTGGTGTGTTAATATTTTCAATTTTCACAATTTCAATTTTCCTAAGGCAATTAAAATAAAAAAGTAAATTAAAAAACCTCGTCCAATAAGAAACTAAAAAACAAAAGATCAAAAGATTTTGGGTGGAAATAACGAAAATTCAAACTTGGATGAGCATCCCATAGGAAACACAGAAAGGACCAAAGTGTCAGCATTGCCATTTCTTTAGCCCGCAGGTTTTTTCTTTTTCTTACACATTCTGCCACAAATAAATTATTATTGGCGTCATTCCAATTGTATTGTTTTAAATGACTTTGAATGGCCTTCGTCTTTTTACCACCATTTTAAGCTTACAAATTAATCGTATGAATTTTATAAAACAATCAAATCTGTTTATTTTTGCAGACCAAAAAGCGGTTCCATGCTACTCTACAGCCGAAAAAAGGTACGGTACAGAAGGGACGGGTACTGTTGGAAAAAGAGGAAAGATGGAAAAACCACCAGGGAAGATCATATGAAACTTAAGGTGCAAGGGACTGAGGTAAGGAAACTTTCTTTCTTGTGTTATATTTTAGGGGTAGTTACACAGGCTTATGGACAAAACACTTGACACTTTTTTGAGCAAATCTTTACATATCCTGGAACAAATGAGTCGCAAACTTTTCATTAAATAAGATTTTATCTAACCTATGAAAGGTATAAAAAAATAGATAATAAATATTTATTATTTCCCTTTAATTCGTGATACAAAGTTCTCTTTATTTTTTTTTCTCGTAAAAAGAACAGCTCAGAATGAAAATACTGAAAGCATCAGCTAAAGCAGTGGTGATTAATTAGTTCTTTTCCGATAACGTCGCTCTATCCAGAGTTTTGCACACAAAAGTCTATTGGAGGCCACTGTGACAACAATATTGATTTAACAGTGGGTTATACCTAAAGAAAAAGTTTTATAATCCAGTACATAATCGAGTCGAAGTTTATTTCTCTGTTAATTTTCGAATTTTTTTGCCAGCTGTACCGCTTGTACGGAAGTGGGCTCTCCGGGCCTTCCTGTTCTCTTCACGAAGTCCAGTACTTTGGCCCACTTAAGAGCTCGTAGGTCCTCTGCATCCAGATTCGGTTTTCCGAGTACCTGATGCCTCCGCCCTCCCGCATGCACGGCAGATGGAGTCATTCCTGATCCCGATGCGAGTCAGATGCTTACTGAGTCGGTTGTGGTCGATCAGTATCCCTATCAGTAGTCCAATATCTTTTCGTGTCCTTCCCAGGAGCTTTTCCTGGGATAACTTTCGAGTAAGCAGTTGACCCTGAATGGATAAACACTTGTCACAACTTTGATCCAGGGTTATCCCTAACTCATGGGGTAACCCTCTATTGATAAACCGGCCGTCAGAGCTTGGACGTGTCGCGAGCAACATCACCTCGTTGACCAATAGCAATTAAGCAGCTTTTTCCCTATCTCCCTCACTCATCTGCCGCTGGCAGAGCTGGCAGTCGTCATACTTACAGAGTTTTTTTTTATGTTGTTTAGACTTTTGGACATTTTCAGTTGTTTTGCACGGTTCTTTCTGGATTCCACCGGCGAGAGTGGAAGAGATGGTCGCTCGTGACACGTCGAATTGAATACTACGTTTTCAACACAAATTTTGGAGTTGCAGGTCCATTTTTTAACTATCTTTTTAGTTTCATAAGACAGGTGTCACATCTTGTGATGCATTTTTCTTTAATTTCCCTTCATGCAGTTTGGAGATTTGAATTTCACTATTTTTAAAGAAAATTGTGACGAAAACAGATTTTTATCGATCAACTACTCCTCTGGCGTGCATATTTACACTCTACGCTGGAAATGAAAGACCATTCGCTGGACATTTAGAAAAAAAAGGTGAACTACATTTCTTATTAGTTCCACTTTTTTCTACAACTGTAGTTTTATCCTTGGGATTTCCTAGTAAACTTCTTATTGTGTTCCCGGATTGATATACTAATTTAAGACCGGTGTTATTAAATACTTTTTGTAATCCTTTCGTATAATTAGGATTATAAGGAATTGATACAAATTTTGAGTCGCAGGTATCTTTTTGTCTGAAAAAAGTGGAATTCCGAAAGGTCTTTTAAAAAAAAAATGTCTATTTATCAGCTTATTTATTAATCCTTCGTCGTAACCGGTTTCGTCGTGTTTAAGTTAAACAAAGAAAGATTTGAAGCAGAAAAAATAGGATTAGGAATATAGCTAGCGAAAACGGTTACGACGAAGGTTACGAATAAATAAGCTGATAAATAGACATTCTTTTCAAAAGACCTTTCGGAATTCCACTTTTTTCAGACAAAAAGATACCTGCGACTCAAAATTTGTATCAATTCCTTATAATCCTAAATATACGAAAGGATTACAAAAAGTATTTAATAACACCGGTCTTAAATTAGTATATCAATCCGGTAACACAATAAGAAGTTTACTAGGAAATCCCAAGGATAAAACTACAGTTCTAGAAAAAACTGGAATTTACGAAATAAGTTGCATGGACAAAAAATATGTTGGCCAAACGAGCCGCTCTATTCAAACACGTTTTAAAGAACACTTAATATATGGAAGAACAGAAAAGTCAAGTGTGGCCGAGCATGCTTTTGAAAACAATCATAGATTCACATTAGATAACCTAAAATTTCTAAAAAGTGTACCAACCAAAAGACTTTTGAATGCATATGAAATTATGGAAATCATTAGAGGACCCGTCCCGTTTAGTACACTTTATTCTTTAGTTGAGGGGAGATAGGATTATAAATCGTGATCAATCACAAATTATTAGTCTTATCTCCGCCCACTTAAAGATTGTATATAAGATAGAGCGTAGGTTAATTTAGTTTATTGTTTATCGTCTCCTGATGATGCTAACGTTGTTAGCAAAACGCGCGTCGAGTGCAAAAAAGTGTATTTTTGGTTTGTGGAAAACAATCATAGCTTTGTTTTAGTGCAACCAAAGATTCCAAAATCCCAACATAACCGAATTATAAGTTCTTTTTGGTTTTTGCAAATTTTCGACCAAATGCGTGGGTTAGTTTTTATACCGTTCACAAATTTAAAAAAATATATTTAATATTTTCATTTACCAAATATTTAACACGCTCTCACCCGTATTAATTAATTAATTGCCTAAATTTTTAATGGTAGAGTCGCGAGATCTTGTTAATAATGCGTCTTTGGTGTAATAAAAAAATTAGACAAAAGTTTAATGTAGAGTTTTAATAATAATTTGTAGAGTTTCTTTTAATAAAAAAAAATAAATAAATAAATACTTACTTGCGCTTACTGCGCAATAGATTTGTCGCCTTTATACTTGCCCTTAAAAGTCCCGACCCCAAAAAGGGGGGCACAAAAATTTTGAAAAAAAAACAATTAAAGCCTCTTATTGAAATATCAAAACGTTATAAGCTTCAAACATAAACAAATTTAAAGGTAACTGCCTGAACTCGATACAAAACGGAGCCCAAAAGTGTTTTTTTTGTTGGAAAACTCTTTCTAAACTTCATAAAAAAAACTGTGTTCGGTCGCTCTCGAAAAATGTCTGAATTCGAGGGCTTTTGAATTGTAACGTAACCAGACATAGTAACAGTAGTGATTGACATAGATTTACTTATTAAAGACTAGAAAAATTCTCACAAATACTACTCTTTACGTAACTACTACATTAATTTATAACACAAATGTTATAAAGTGCATTCGTTGTAAGAAGTCATCATCCGTAATAATTAACGGTCTTACTTCGTCTATAACCTGTTCTGTCTCATAAGATTCAAAAATAAATTGTTCTTTGTCCACTTTGCTAAGTGCCTCCTTCCACAAGTTTATAACGCTAGGCTCACCGATATTTTTACAGGTATGTTTGTCATTAATCCCTTGGGATAGATCAAAGGTTTTTGAATGCTGTCGAACCCTTTTATATGGTCTGTCCAATTCCTCTTCACTCTTTTTTCGAAGTCTTCTTAAGGTCTTATCTGAAATGCCGCAAGCGTCAGACGTTCGTTTTTGCACTGCCAAAACAGACACTAACGGTACGAGTTATTTTTTTCTAACGTAAAATAACGTT
The DNA here is from genome assembly GCA_963921995.1 of Oxystoma pomonae. NCBI lineage: Eukaryota > Metazoa > Arthropoda > Insecta > Coleoptera > Brentidae > Oxystoma > Oxystoma pomonae. Next base: position 20,838,004 of record OY998164.1, on the reverse strand, counting down.
CCACTTGTAATACCAAACGCCGTTCACCTGGAGATAAACACCATCTAGGCGTTGTGTCACCTTGCTGAACATTTTCCATTCCACTTCCGTAATTCAGACACAATAAAAACATACTTATTTAAAATAGAACATACCATCCCCAACTGGAGCAAATTTTAATTATTTTTTGGAAAATAGTGATTATTAGCATTGACGACAGCTCCAGACTTACCTATAATCATGGAAAAAATACCTGCCAAAATCTTTAACTTATTGACGCAAAAAGTTTTTCAAAAGTATAAGTAAAAAATAAAATAAAATAGAAATATTTATCGTGGTATAAGTATAACGCGTAATTCTTAAATAAATTTGTTTTAAGACCGCTGATTTAGCCCACTCGAATACAGTGAACCAGTGGAATGACTGTTGCGATCAAGTACAGCGAGGGCATTATAACTTAACTGACTTACTGTTCAAATCGGACTTCATACAGCGAACCGACTTTATAAATATTACGTAATGGAATGTAACATTTATGAAAAATTAAAGTCATATTGTGTATATAATATTTTACGGAAGAGGTTTCGAAAAAATCTAAAAGCGAATCTTTAATGATTTTCTTCCGACTTCATATTACACAAACTATTTTTTAAATAAGAAGGTACCACTTTTGGCACCTTTTTGGATAGCTTGTTAGTTTTTTTTGACATTTGTCGACCAATGTGTCAAAAATTTTAAAAATATTATTTTTTTGTCAATTGTTTGAGCTTCAAAAACTACATATTTCTCTATTTCCTAAGCGGAATAAACAAAATACCACATAAGGACATTATTGGTGGCCCATTTGGGGGCCCTCACTGAAGGTCCAGTGTCTACCAACATTTTTTTCATGAGGATGTATCACTTGTGGCACCTTTTTGGAAAGCGTGTTAAAAAATAAATTCGATTAAATAACTTTTTTTGACAACCCATGTGTTAAAAATCTATTCTTTGTCGTTAAGGATGGTTGAGTGAAAAAGAAAATCGACGTGTGTTTTAAATCTATTTCCGTTTTATCTAATATCCAGTAAATTTAAAAAGAAGTAATTAGGCTGTGCCCTCAAATAGGGCGCCAATAATATCTTTGTGTGGTAGTTTATTTATTCCGCTTAGTAAATAAAAAAATATTTACTTTATTTTAAAGCTAAAACAATTGACAAAAAATTGGTTTTGTTTTAAATTTTTAATACATGGGTTGACAGAAGTCAGATAAAATTATTCAATAAAATTTATTTTTTAACAAGCTTTCCAAAAAGGTGCCACAAGTGGTAACTCCTCATGAAAAAAATTTTGATAACCCCTGGGCCTTCAGTGAGGGCCCCCAAATGGGCCGCCGATAACGTCTTTGTGTGGTATTTTCTGTAGTTTATTTTGAAGCTAAAATAATTGACAAAAAAATATTTTTTGTAAAAATATTTGACACATTGGGTGACAGATGTCAAAAAAAACTAGTGCGTTAAATTTATTTTTTAGCAAGCTTTCCAAAAAGGTGCCACAAGTGGTACGTTCTTATTTTTTTAAAAAATAGTTGCTGCGCCCTGGGCCTCCAGTTGGGAGCCCCAACATTTTTTTTATCATGTGCGGAAAGTCCGCAAAAAATCATTAAAGATTCGCTTTTAGCTTTTTTAAACCTCTTCCCTAAAGCCGCTAGAAGCACCGTTCCATTTAAAGAATTCACCCTGTATACATTTAATATCACAACAAGGTAAAAAGTAACTTCCATGTTGTGCATAATGCCATGCACAAAGTTCCCTTCTTATTACGTAAATATAATGTAATTAAATACACATAAGTTATGTTCTGTAAATATTGCGTAAATTTTATGAAAACTTTTTTATCTAAATTTTTTTACTTTGAATTTGCGTAAATATTATGTTCTGACGAGTTGTCAATAGTTTTAAGCGCGTTTATTGGCCTTACTCGATCGCTTAAAAGCACCGGTTGTAACGCCTACGAGTACGAGCCTTATATTTTTTTAAAATTTGGAACATTATGTTACCTTCCATGAGTTTTAAGGGTAAGAAACGTAGTTTATTTTACTAAATAAATTTCCAATCCACTTTTTAAATAAATATATCTCTTGTAGAATGAACCAAATTAAAGCTTCAACCATGAAACACTTTATCTTGTTCGAAGTCCTAACGAGTCGGAAAAACCCAGCTTTAATCGCCTTTGAAAACAGGATCAACAGACGACACTACTTGTGCTATTTTTCCAAGGAATATCTTTTCCTTTTTCGACAGAGGCCTAGAAGTGACGAATTGACGTCAATTATGTGTGATCTGCAAAAAAGTCGCTTTTTTATCATATCAGTCTTTCTCAAAAAAAGCGCGTCTATATAATAGCTTTAGTAGCAGTGGCGGACGCAGCTTTTTTTTTTAAGGGGGAGTTAGTATTTCACGAAAAAATATAATTATGTATTTATATTTAAGAGCAAAGGTAGAATCTCGAGCGTTTCTTAGTCCAGACCGTGGACAGTTATTTTCCTAACAAGTGCGGAAAGTGATACTTTTCCGCACGCGACTGCTGTTGATTCGAACGACGCGGGAGGAGTTCAGCCAAGCAGTCAAGAGCGGGAAAGACACTTTACGCTTAAGTTAGGAACATAATTTTTTCTACGACCAATACTTATGTAGATTCACCCCTTTCTCCTTACAACACAGAAATCTGTAACAAATATATTTGAAATAGATAAACCAAATTTTGAAAAATCCTTTTGATACGGTTGTAGATTTTTAGAAATCCTATTATCTTATAACAAAAAAGTTATGGTTTTTTCTTTATAAGCGAAATTCTGCCGGAATTCTGAAAACGCCAAGGTCGCGTAATTTGATAGGCCCAGGGAAACTGGGTGAGTTCGATTGGAGTATTGGAGTTCAGGTTCCGCATCCTAATAAGTTATACCTTTCCTCACATAGGGTGTTCGCACCATGTTCTGAACACTGCACGATCCCACTCGAAACGGCATTAGTGATGCCACCTATTGTTGATCTTTCAAAAAAACAGCAAAGCAGTGTTGCCAAATCTATGCCATTTTTGCGGCCTTAAAAAACAAACAAAGAAATAAAATTGCCAAACACTAACCTCAAAATGCATCAGGCAAATGTCAAAAACTCAAATGGTGTTCAAAACGCATTCAAATCGCTTCATGAAAACCGAAGCGTAGTAGTAAACATGCTTTAATGTCCAAGAAAAGTTAACCCTTACTGAAAAAGCGAATACTTAAGTATAAACTTAACTAACTATTAATTATGGCCGACAGTTTGGATTACCTAGATTGTGGAACGGACACCTGGCCGGAGTAGGCCGGTGAATCGATTCACCAGGGGTGCGTTCATGGTCCGGTTATAATTTACCCGGTGAAGATTTTCGCTGACGCCCGGCGTTCGCGCAGTGTGAAAAGTGACAGATGACATAAGATCCCTAACCTACTTTTTTGCGGTTTTATCTTTTTTTGTTTTTTTTTTGTGAAAAGTCTGTAAAGTTAAAAATGGATCCTGCAATTTATTATTTTGAGAATGTGCTCAATGATGACACTAGTCACGAGGAAGATGATCTGATTGATGATCTTCTCACTGGTACCAATGTTTGCCAGGTAGCTGGCACCATTGCAGGGGCTGAGGCTCAAATCACCAAAAAAAATTGTTTAAACTTTTTCATGGAGTGCCTTGAAGAAATGGGCGATGAAGAGTTTCAAGAAGATTTTAGATTGACGAGGCAAGCAATCGACTAAGAACTTCTCATATCGGACCATATATGGTACAGATATTATTTGAAGAGAATACCTAGCTTTAATGTTAACGTTAGTGTATCTGTATTAGTCTAAAAGGATTTTATTTTTTTATATAATTTAATTTTCATTTCTTCGTAGGTGCATTGTTAACTTTGTTATTTTCTTATAATGATAAGTTCACAAATCGTTTTAAATTTTTTACTCATAATTGTTTTCCTTTTAACAAAACAGCTTAAGCTGAACTTCGGCAAGTCGAAAATAAAGGCGTTTTTATTTATTTATTTTACTATTTCTCCGAAAAAACAGTTACTTGCTGTTATTTGGTTGCTAGCTACACCTGAGTATCGGTAAGTATTAAAGGCTGATTTAAGCAGTGACAATTGATAAACATATAAGTAAGCATAGGTAAGTCTGGTTTATGCAACGATGTAATGGATAATGTTTCTATTTCTGTCACTCTTATTTCAAAAAGAATAGAGAGAGAAAAGATTTTGTTTAGCGACTACGCATTTGTTTATCCATTATGTAGTGCAAACCAGCCTTTGTCAATTCTTGTAATAATGTCTTTTTAAATTCAAATGTGTTGTTTGGTTCTTTTCGAATAAAATTAGCAGTGCTTAATTAATTACAATAAAACCACCTTTAAATTCGACTACAACAAAACAATAAAGTTTGGTTATGTTCACTCTTAAAACGACTGTGACGGGTCACGTGATGGTTTAAAGTTTTACCCACTTGAGAGTTGGTTAAAAAGTTGTTGCTCGGTGTAAAACTTGCGCAGTCGCAAACGATTGACAGTTTCGCCGTGTGTCGTTTCCCTCGCAACAACCAGATTGTGAACGGGAAAAATTTTTCCGAGCGTTTTTCGTCCTAAATCGTGAACGAACATCCGACGCACGCCCGGCGCGCCCGGCATTCGCCCGGCGTTAATTGTGAATGCACTCCAGGACCGGTATTCTCATAATACGTAACGTTTTGAAGTCGCTAAGCGAAACGAATAGCGAACAGCGCGCTCAGCGGCACGCTGACCAACGACTTTTCGTATTCGCTCTGCCGAACGCGCTGCCCTGCGAGCAGACAGAATCAAATTCGTTTAGCACATCTTGGCATCACCGAATTTTGCATTTTTATTTCTTGTTAGACTTGTCGCTTCTTTTCTTTTTCTATGTGTAAGAAAGAGGCCATTACGTGATCGATTTCGATCCCTAGTTCAGAAAGGCTGAATCAAATGGTGACTTGCACAAGTGCATGTTGATCCTTGATGGTTTGGTTTAGCTCAGTTAAACCCGCCCTGTGATATAAACTGGTAGCACGTTCCCGCACAGTGTGCGGGAAAAAGTTCACCCCGAGACTTAACCGCACACCTACAAAAAAATTCCGCACTCAGTGCGGGAAAGTTTAAATTTATTCCGGCTCTCAGTCAGGGAAAGTGGTGTTTCCGGCACGGTCGTATATTGATATTGATACTTTATTATGTAGCATTTATTGTTAAAATGGTTTCACAATAGTAACTTATATATCTAGTAAGTTATACCTTATAATTAAAGTGAACATGCGTATTCTACATTTTAAGAAACAGAAAATAAAACTCTAAGGTATTTGTTACCCAAAAAATAACCTAACCAATTCAACAACAAACACAGAATTCATACCTACATCCACAAGAGAAACCTCGCGCGTGGAAAAATGTATGTTTTCATGGAACTGTTGAATGAAAAAAAGAAAATAATAATTTTTAGTATATTTATGAATAAATAAAATGACAAAAGAAAGAAAAACATAAAAATGGTAATTAGTGTGAAAAATGTGATATTTCAGAAAAGTAAAGAAAATACAGACGAAAACACAGAAATAAAGATAGTTACCTATATTGTTTACTAATTATTTTTTATATCAATTAAGCTATTTATTACATGTTTCCTAATTTGATATTTTATGGAAGTTTTTAGTTTATTTTTGAAAGAAAACAATTAATGTGGGCATGAGCCTAACAAAACCAGATATTTTTTGGTACACATCCGATGAAAGATACAAAAAGCACCGCTGACCAATGGCTTTTTTTTACCCTTGGTTTTACAGAATTTTGATTGCTTCTGTTTCTAGTATTATACGGATGCTCAATTATTTCGATGTCGATTTTGATAAGAAAAGTTTTTGTTGCAATTTTTTGGAAAAAAAGTTGTCTTACATCGAGCATCAAATAGTAAGGTTGATGTGTGTGTGTTTGTCACCCGTCCCCCAGCTACTATAATAAGAGATTTTTATTTTTCTTATTATTAATAAAAACGCAAACTGAAAAAACTACTATATATTCTGCAGGACTCTACAAAGTATTGTAGGGTAGGGCGGGAGGGCAAAACAGCTGGCAAATGGTAGGTGTTTCTCAAACGGTCGCCATGCGCTGAGCGCACTTCGTCGACGCTTTGCGTTCAATATACGTAAATACCATTTTTGTTACTTTGGTCACGTGGTATGCGAATATTACGTTATCATACGGTCAGCGAGTACGAAACGCCGAGCGTATTTAGTTACGAGAATACCGGTCCAGGAGTTTTTGAAGTACTGGTCAAAATACAAAATTGTTAATTGTTGAAAGTTGAAGTTTATAGTACCTAGTTGCTAATTGTTTAAGCTTATATTACCAAATAAAAATCTTTGGTTATCTCAGTTTTCTCAGAAGATATTTCTATATCCGTAGCATCAATTTTCAATAAATTCTTGTCTTGGTCTACAGTAAAATATTAAATTTACATATTTGAGAATAATTGCACAGGTACACCGTGATTCGGTAACTGCAGAGAACGTTGATTCTTTTGTACGCGTTTTAGCCAAAAAAAAATTGCAGATAAATTTTAATTTGGCGTCAAACATCATTCTTTCAAAAAGTTACCGATTTTCTGCTGTCCCCAGTGTTACCAACTGGTGTGTAATTACCCACTTTTTGTGCCTTTTCATGGTCGTGTGTGCGTTTTATGAACGGTCTCAAAAAGTGTGCGTTTGGTGAACATTTTAATAAAGATGCTAAAAACAAGATTGGGCAAAAGCAGTAATCCTGATTTCCTGCACTGTAATAGGTGTAATTACGTAAAGTTATTTCTGATTTTCTTTTGGCATTAACTTACCATTTTAGCGACTTTTTCTTCTAAATTTAAACAAAAATTGACATAACATTAAAAGCTAACAAGCAATACTCAGCGTAAGTCACCCTTAAATACGGTGGTTTAGGAAAGTATGTAAAAAGTGTGCACTGGTTTTATCACTGGCTGTCCTGCTAGCCTACTAAGTCCCAAAAACCTGTAATTAGAATAAAGAATATTTATTTTACTCACTTAATCCTCTACCACTGACGTGACGTTATCTTCGCTAAATATTCTTTTTTCAAGCCCGAAAAATTAGTGTAGATTCTACCCGTTGCGCTCCATACCTTTTTTTTTCCTAGTTTCCTTTGCAAAAATAAGCAGTTCATACTTCTTCTTCGTAAGCTCTTCAGTAACAGAAATGTTAGTAACCTTAAAGTTTTTCCTGCTATAATACATCTAGTTCCTGTCAATATGTTACGAAATCTGACAAGGAGAGGTCTAGGTATAGCGGCGGTATCGTTTTGCGGTCCAATTCTGTAACAATGTTCTACATGTATGTTTTTTAGTTTTAATTGGGTATTGAAAACGCTAGTTAGATACCATATATCCTAAACTGACATAGCTTCATACTCTGCTCTATTTCTTCGATTTTAGACAAAATTTTAGTGTTCTAAATTTGGAGACAAATTACGTCTTCTTGCAATACTTTGTTTTGGGTCTTTATATCGTTTAGCTCTTTACTAACTCCTGTGATAGTTTTGTGTACAATTTATCTGCCAAACTATCGATAAAATTTTTTCCTCGATAGCGTTTTTTTATAACTTCGGAGACAATCGTTTTTAACTCGGATTTTTGGCTATCAGTGAATACTCCCATATCCTTCTAGTTAAATTATATTATTATTATTTAATAATTTAAAAGGTTTCACTTGAAATTTATTACTTTAATTTTCTAGCCCGTTAAAAACTTTATTCACTGATAAAAAAACTGTGAAACACACTATTATAATTTCATACATCAAAGGAATCTCAGAAAAGATAAGAATAGGCAATCCATACTATCTTCGGGCTGTCTTTAAAAGGACCACAATAATAAATCGTCAATTAACAAAAACTAAACCACAACGCCACGACACCACACCACACCACAACTGCATCTACAAGGTACCATGCAAGTGTGAGGATATCTACATAGGAGAAACCAGGCGACCCGACCCATGGAGGTTCGCCTTACAGAACACAAACGCAAGACTCAACAAGGGGACATAACTAGATCAAAAACAGCTCAACATTGCTGGGAAAATGGGAAATTCAAGAATCAAGAATTGAAAGAAACAGCATTCATCCTGTATTTCGTCAACAAAGCGTCAAGGATATTTGGAAACCCATACATTTCGGAGGTAAAAGATTTCAATTGTGAGCGGAACCAACCAAAAGTAAACTTGCTGGTTTACTGAACACAAGTTAGTTATATGGTTCACTCAACACCTGCTAGTATATAAGATTAGGTAGTGGTAGTTTTTGTTAGTATTCACCTGATGACGATTACAGAAATGCTGTGAAAAAGTAAAAAATAAAGACAATGGAAGTTCGAACCTATATTTTACTCTCAAATTCAACATTGTCTACGACTTTCAAACAACAATGATTTATTTTGTTTCTGCGGAATATTATTTTTTCTGTTACAAAAATCTAAGCTAGTGATTAAATATAAATTTTGCTGCATAAAATTGGTTCTTTCAATTTCTGCTCGCGACGACGCCGGTTGGAAAAAAGGGCATAGTTAGGGTTTACTAAATTTTAATAGGGGGACGGTGGCAACGGTTGATAGATGCAAATCTAACATGTAGCATCGGGGAAATGAGAGTGCCGACCAGCTGCCGCGCGAAGCGGCCTCTGCCGTCTTTGTTGGCCCCGAACCAGCCCTTGGAATAGCATACAACACAATCAACACTGCTCTCTCAGGCTGGATGGAGAATAAGTTTCACCAATACTGGAGAGAATTGCCGGGACTGTCACATTCCAAAGAGACATCCGGACAATGGTTGATCTATACACTGGACACTGCAAGCTGAAAGTACCATTACATAGAATGTGTCTAAGTGAGGACATCGAATGTAGGCTCTGTATGGAGTATGATGAGACGGCCAGATATGTGCTGTGTAAATGTCCGGCTATTGCACGTCAGCGTCAACGTATCTTCGGTAAACCACAGATCGACGGACTGGATCTGGATGATGCTTCACCAAACCAAGTTGCGAGCCTCTTTAAGGGGTTGAATATTCTGTAGCAACAAAAAAAAATTAAAAGTGAGCCACAATAGACCCAATAGTGGTCGCAATGCACAGTGCCATACTGGCACACTTACAAATGAATCAATCAATCAATCAACATGTAACAGAACCACACTTTAGAGAGGGTGTAAAGCCGGAATTCTGCGATGTATTGTTTTTCCACTCGTCAAAGCAGACCATCTGAACTTTAAAGAGGAAAGTTCCTGCCTGCAAAAAAAACGGATAATTTTCTGCGGATGCAGGCCGAAAACAGCACAGCGTCCGTTTAAAATTAAAACGGTCTTCAATTAAAATCCAATTACAGTCCTGCCTAAATGCAATTACATTTTGCCCAGGCGCTGCCCTGACGAAATAATTTCAGCCTTTTGGGCACTGACCTGTATACTGGACGAAAATTGCCTTAACAAAATATGTGGCTTTAAAAATGTATTTAAAAGTTGCTGAATCTGCACTAGTAAAATCGGATTTATCCGACTTTTTCCCATTCTTGCTTTATGCAGTGGAACAAACCATTTTTCCAAGTGTTTGAAATTGCTCCTGAGCGCCTTTTTGACTACTCCAATGTTTATAGGCAGCTTTATCATATAATGAAGGGGCATGTGTAAGTCCGTGAGGGGCGGGGGCAGGGGAGGCGATCGCTCAAGAAAAAAATGGACAACAAAGATCCTGGTGGTTACCCTGAAGTCTTTGGAGAAAAAACGAGAGATTGCATAATATTCCTTTAGAGACATTCTAGTCTAGAATCCCTCCACAGTATTTTAAGACAGTTTGAAACAGACGAAAACCACGATATTAGATATACAGAACAGTATTATAGAGTTTCAATTTTTAATCAAGGTTTAATAACGAGACTCTTAAGTATTTTTGACCTGAACTTATTCATACCAAATTTTATACAACGTGAAGCCAAAATCGGGGCAAAATTAACTAATGTCGTTTCCAAATACTATAAACTGTTTGATTAATACAACATACAAATTCTTTAACTTTCTTTGGGAGAAGTCAGTATTTCGAAACAATATTGGTCAGCAGTAGGCCAAAGCTTAAATCAAAACATATATGATAACGTTTTCGAGGCAATGAACAAGTGTGGCGATATTTTTTCGTTGATAAAAACATTCTTGGATGTTTGTGCGTGAGAAAGAAGCTTCTCCTGCCTCAGAAGAATGTTTCAACTTAAAAAGCTTTTCCTTCCCTGGATTTAAATGTTTTACGAAAATATTTAGAAAGTCAAAAGTAGGACATAAATTGCGGCGCTATAACACCTTTGATATTTACGGTATTAGTTTAATTTTGTGTTAACAATGGCATTTGTAGTGTCACTTTCGGTGCAATTTTCTTCAAAATTTTCTATATGCTATGATGCGTTGATAGTTACGCATTTTTAATGTAATTTTCTCAAATTTTCGAAATAAACAACCTAAAATCTGAGTACTCCCCCTCCCTTGATTTGAGACCAAATCCGCGCTTGTAGTTACTAAGTTTTGTTTGCGTATATTGATATGTTCCGCATAAAAGCTTTGCTTTTATTCTAGTTTTTTTTCGTATCGAACCCGCTCCCCCCCCCCTTTTTCAAATGGCTGGGACCGCCACTGCAAAAGTTATAGCGCGTTCAAAAAGTGACAAATTTTTTGGCCCACCCTATATTTTAAATGCTACATTTTGTGGCTATTTTGTTACGGTTAAATTAATTTTGTAATTGTAGCCGAGAAATTTTTCCAATAAAAAACGAAGATTCGTTAAATACACTGGTCAAACTTTTTAACTTTTTTTATCGCAGCGGTAAAATCCCTGATGACTGGCTATAATCAACCTTTGTTACACTGCCTAAAAAACATTCAGCAAAGAAGTGTAGTAATTACCGCCTAATCAGCCTAATGAGCAATGTGTTAAAAATATTTCTAAAGATTATCCATGAAAGAATTTATGGAAAATGCGAATCCTTTATGAGCGACACGCAGTTTGGATTTCGTGATGGGTTCGGGACAAGAGAGGCTCTATTTGGCATTCAAGTTTTAGTTCAGCGGTCTAGGGATGTGTCGGTGCCAGTATATGCCTGCTTCATAGATTGTGAGAAAGCGTTTGATCGCGTCCAACACGAAAAGCTCATAGAATCGCTAAAAAAAGTTGGTCTAGATGACCGAGATCTACAGATAATCGCCAATCTATACTGAAATCAGACTGCTCAAATAAAGGTTTATGGCCAACTGTCCGAAGAGATCCAATTAAGAAGAGGTGTGCGCCAAGGTTGTATATTATCTTCGGTGTTGTTTAAAATCTATAGTAACAAAATAATAGCGAATGCACTTCATAACTCCGAAGTTGAATCAAATTGCTGACAAAAGTTTGCAATTCGGGCTTAACTTAAATGTTGGAAAAACAAAATGGATGGTCATATCCAAGGAAAAGAACATCGGAGGCATGTTAGAAGTAAATGAGCATCAAGTCGAACACGTGGATTCATACAAATACTTATAAGAAGTTCGTGCAAGAATTGAACAGGCCAGATCGTCTTTTATGAAAATGAAATCAGTGTTGTGTACTCTGCGAATTCGTTTGCTTCGGTGTTATATTATTAGCATCTTATAACTTTATAACATGGAAGCATGGACACTGGAGATGTGGTGCTATCGTAGAATACTAACGATATCTTGGATGGACAGAGTAACAAATGTGGATGTTTTGCTTAGAATAAATAAAAAACGAAAAATTGAATATTTTGGCCATATTTTTAGAAATGACAAATATACACTTTTAAAATTGATAATAGAAGGCAAAATTGAAGGCAGAAGATGTCCGGGTCGTAGGCGGTATGGTGTTAGTACTACGACACTTTTCCGAAAAGCAGTCGTCAGGGTACAGATCGCGCAGATGATAGCCAAGGTTCGAAGAGAGCATGGCACTTCAAGAAGAAGAAGAAACCTTGGAGATGGAAAACGACGGAGATATGTAGAGTGTGACGCAATCACGAAAACAAGCCTAAATGAACAGGCGAATGGCAGAGCGAGAATCGGTTTTGTCGCGGTCATTCTTGAACTGTGAGCATGCATTTGATGTGCTTTAGCTGTTGAGTGATCGATTCCTCTCGCGGCTTCGAAAATTAGGTCCCAAGAAAAGTAAATATTTTCTCACATAATAAGTAGGCATCGGGTATCTTTAAGTAGTTTATCTAAGGTCATGTCTATTGTTTTGAACTCCTTGATCCGTCAAAATTGACGGGGCAAGAGAAAGCGGTCCGCCAGAGATTTGAGGGCAGCGTTGCCAGGTCGAATTTGAGGAAAGCAGTAGGTCACAGACAAAAAAAATAACAGTAGGTTTTTTTTTTCCTCAAAGGTTGACGATAGACTACAAAAAACGTAATTAACGCCAAAGGAAATGACAATGCCTAAAGCCTAGCACAGTACGAACTTTTGCTCATTGTACTGTAAAAGTGCGTTTTTTTTCTAATGATACAAAGAAAAAAGATCAAAAGTAGTCGACCCTACAAGTTCTCGAACGCAGCACGACGCGCACGCACATCCCACGAAATGGCACGACATTGCTGATGTTATAATTAAAGTGGGCATTTTCATGTCATTTTTTAGAGAAAAAAATTATAATTATTATTTTAAATAGGTATAGTAGTAGAAGGGGCGGCGGGAAGCCTGGCAAGTAGGCCTCCCTGGGCCCTTTCTGCCTTACCCCGAGCGTGCCCCTAATCCGCCGCCTGCACCACTGGTCTGGTAGTCTGCTCTTCTGGTTTTACTGTTGTTTTCGCAAAGTCCAGTATTTTATCCCATTTGAGCGTGTGCAGGTCCTCCTCATCCAGGGTCGGGGAACCGAATACCTGGTATCTCGTCCTCTGGTATGCCTCGCAGTTCGCTATCCGGGTCATGTGCTTCCTTAGTCGGTTGTGACCTGTTATGTTTCCTGTTAGCAGACCAGCGTCCCTTCATGATCTCCCCAGTAGCCATTTTTGGCTACATCTGGGCCCTTCACGAAGTCTCTGGTCTGTCTGCATCCTGTTCCTCCTCTCCAAGCGGTCGCCATGGCATCGTTGGCCCATTTATTGAGTCGACTTTGCAATTGCCTCTTGGTTGTTCCTAGGTGTGGTTCCAGACCTACATACTGGGTGCTTGCCCCGATCCTGGCGAGCTCGTCGGCCTTCTCGTTCCCCGGCACTCCCATTTGTCCCGGTACCCATATAAGTGTCACTTGTTTGCCATCTCCCAAGGATTCTAGTGCATCCGCACATTCCCCCACCAGGGTGTTGTTGATCTTGGGCGCCCTTAGTGCCTTTAGGGCCGATTGGCTGTCGGAGCATATATAAACATGCTCCGTTACTGTTCTTTATTTCCTCCATGGTTGCAGCCATTATTATGGCATACACCTCTGCCTGAAAGACCGTGGCTTGCTCTCCGAGCGGATAGCTCTTTCGAACCTCCTGGTCGTCTACGTAAACCCCCGATCCTGTGGTTTGCTTCTCCGACACTTTGGACCCGTCGCGTCGGTTTAGCAAATCACAGCGTTCTCCTCGAACTGTTCGCGGAGGTTTTCACTCTGCCAGAGTTCCCTATCTGGGATGACTACTTTGTACCTCTTGTTGAATCTCCAGGGTTTTTTTGGTCTTTGTGTTTTGAGTTTTGATCGCTTCCAGTGGAATTTATCTTTCTAAATAGGTATAAATTTTGTGAAAACCGAAAAAATCAGTAGACCCCAAAGCAGTAGATCTACTGAAAAATCAGGAGACCTGGTGTACAAATCAAACACGCAGATCCCGGTGGGAGCGTGATCCTTTCTTAAATCGAACAAGCAAATCTTGATCTCGGATCGGAAAACGCTATATAATTAACCCAGACCCTGAGACCATTTTTCTGGCTGAGCCTTTAGTTATTATAACTTCACATTCATATTTGATAGAAATTATACTCTCTATTTTTACAAAGACTAGGTATATTTCTAAAATAAACAAACCACATTAAATGCTAAAAAATATACAAACATAATAAACCAAATTAATTTGTCAAAAGAAATACACGCATATAAATTTGCAAAATTATAAAAACACGATAATATACCCGCAGCTTGTGTTTACCCATTTAAAAAATATAAATATAAATTAAAAAAACCGCCCCAGCAAAAAATCTAATTAACAAAATGCGGTACACAGACTGAAAGAATACCAGTATTCTGTAACTATAGACCACTGCGTTTTGATCGCGCTTGCATGGCCTTGCTTATATTATTATCGTTAAGCTTCGTTTATGCTCGTAATTTTTCGTCTTCAGTCTGATTAAGACTTTCGAAGAGGTAAGACGTATTTGAAACGTAGGGTGCAGTTTTGTGTTTTACCCGATCTATAACCATTTTGTTTTTATTTTGTGCAGCAAAGTCAGCTTTTTAAAACTGGACAATTTTTTTTTTAAAAAATGTTTGTTGCGTAGGCTAACCCGCGATTTAATTAAAACCAATAACTATTTAAATTGAACAATATTCGCCCGAGCTCAGCGACAAGTTTGGTTATTGTTTTTGTTATTTTTGTAATTAATTTTAAATTGGGTTTGTTTTGTTTCGCATTATTATAGTTGATTTAACAAGTTTAATAATGGGAAACAATTTCCATGATTAATAAAACATTTTACAGGGTGGCTAACGATTTGTTAAGCATAAAAACATTAAACAAATACAAGTGATAGTATGCCTTCTAATTAAAAATGCTCTGTAAATTGGGAGACTTACTCAGATTTTCGTATCTTTTTTTATTCCTAAATTTATGGAGGTCCATATGAGAAAAAATATACATACACACATTTCTTTACACTAAAGAGAAACGAAAATTGAAATATTTTATTCATATATTTTTATCGGAGAATAATTAAAATCTGCCAAAACAAACTTATTGTAACTGACGTTTCGCTCGCTAAAGTTTGGATGAGAACACCGCCTTCTTAAATAAAAACAGCCTATTACATCTCAGTAAACAAATATAACATCACTTTTGACAAATTTTAACTTCTAACTTCTTTGTAACATTTTCGAAACTTCTCCCCCCTACTTAAATTAGGTAACAAATATTTTGATGTATTAGGTATTTTCAGAAAAGATTTGTCGCGTAGAGGGCAAAGGGTGAGGGAATAAATCGGAAAAAAAAATTCCTGGCCCAGGATTTGAACCCGGGCCCTCTAGAATACCAGTCTCATGCTCTACCAACTGAGCTACCGAGGAACTGGGGTTTTGACTGGCCATTCGGAAATCCTTTTGTTCGATTCATTTGTTAGTAGAGGGGAGATCTTTAAAGCCTACTGCGGCTTTAAAAACCTAGAGATGTTATAAAGAAAAGGAGGTACACATTCACGATTATTAGTTTATCTATCAGCCAACGATACACGACATATAGCGTTTTATTGGTGGTGTCAGATGGCAAATTTCCAACTAATAATTTCAGCCGAACATATTTACAAAATGAAGGGAAAATAATTTAGCGCCCTAATAAATTTATAAAAAATTATAAATTCAAATCCTGGTCGAGGTAAACTTTTTTCCGATTTATTCCCTCACCCGCCATAAATTTTTTCTGTAAATTTATTAGGTCGCTAAATTTTCCCTTTAGTTATATTATTTTTTTATTTATTATTTTTCAGTTAAAAATGGTAACGGAACGCAGTTGCGAACTCCCCCCCCCTCCTCGTAACACTTCAACTACTCCCTCACGTCGCGTTACGTAATTTATGGATGCCACCCTATAAGTTGCAGTCCATAGGCATAAGGCAAGGTCTGGGAGAAATGTAGGAAGGGAGGGGAGTAGGCGATTGCTTTCGTTTTTTTACCGCTTCTGCAAAAAATCTCCGAAATTTGGTAAAATTGCTATAAAATCACGCTACTCTTCCGGACTCTATTCTTTCTTTGATTTGATTGATTGATTTGATTCTTTGATTACTTGGACAGATTACTTGGACAGTTTTCAGAAAAAATGGCCTTACGACCTTCTACTGCATTTTGACGCCCATCCAGGTAAAAATAAATTTAGATCAAACTTTCCTAAAACTATACTCCTTAATAAATATCGCACATAAAGACTAAATCACAAATAAACAGAAGTCTTGCCTAAATTTGATAAAATAAAGAGACAGGCGTTAAATGCACGAGGTCGCGAGCTGTGCCAAACTGATAATCAAAACTTTGGGGTCGTATCCAAACCCTTAAGTGAAACACTTTAAATAAATTCTGCGCCCCCTAAAAGTCTCCCGACAATCGTGTTTTAGCGTCTCGAACAGTATGTCATTTTGTAGGCGGTTTATTTTATTCAAGCCGAGACTGATAGGGGATAGCGGGGCAAGATGACGACCGGGGCAGATTAACTAATTGGATTTTAAGACAAAAATTATACATGGCAACCAGTTCATCTCTGCACCATTGGAACAATTTAAAGTTAAAGATAGATGGCGCTAGTAGGAATACTTATAGTGCAGTGGCTCATAACTTATAGCGCTTTCGTTTATTGCTCTAAAACCACCCTGGCGGACTCAAAGATCGATCCGAAAAGGATTTGGATGTTCGATTATGTACTCCTGCTCCGAGTAGCGTGTTCGGTTTTCCGATTCTTTTACTCAGATCGATCTTTCTGCTCCCCAGCAAAATCGCGAGAGCAGAGAATTTGGAGCAAAACAATATCATAACCCTACTTTTTGACAACATTTTTATCTTATTTTTTTGCTGTTTATAAACTTTTTGTGGGTCAAAGCAGCAAGAAATTTTACCTCAATTCCTCTGCTTCCTCCTAATTTAGAAGGCTAGGTACAAACGACTAGACTAACTTTAATTTTTTAATTAATATTCCGTTCTATTATCTCTTTGTGAACTCGCGTCTTCTTCAAACCGCAATCGAATTCCAAATATATTAAAAGTAAATAAATAAGAAAGTGAGGTTAAAATGTGATTTTTTGAGCAAATGGCGTGCTCGATATTTACTCTCTGCGCGAACACTCCGACTGAGATTCAGAGCACTCGCGGGTAGATTCGTGACGTCACTACTCTACTCCGGATCGTTCTGATAGTACGTAAACCAAAAGTCAGAGTAGTTCTTTGCTAAATGTGAGGATATACACGGCCATCATAAGACCAAGATCCAATACAGATCAGTGATCTGGTGGCCCGCTGTAGAAAAGCCGACCATATCCAAAAAGCTCACGAGCCTACAAGGGCTCTTCTGCAGAGAGATAACCGGTGCAATGAGGACGACCTCCATCCACGCCTTGAAAACAACCTTGTTTCCAACTTGGATCTAGATAGAGGTGATGGCGACGCACCTGCGATTAAGAGACCAGGAACTATTTAAGGGCAGGGAGGAAAAAGAGGGCCATCCGGCGGTTGAGGGACTGGTGACGAAAGAGTTGCCCCTCCAAAGACCGCCAGTGAAAGCACCGCTTAAACCATGGAGGTTAAAAAGTACGAGGTCACAATATCAGAACGGAATGAGTGGCAAAGGGAAGAATTCCGAACGGAATTAGGCAAAGAGGCGACAGTCTAATACACGGATGGATCTAAACTGTCATCCAGGCAGACAACAGGCGCATTAGTGTACGGAAAAAGCCTAGAAGTTCAGAAAAGTTATCCACTTGGTGAAGGCGCTACGGTGTTTCAAGCGGAGGTATATGCCATTTTCATGGCAGCATCACTACCGGAGATCAGGAATAGCAGGAGGGACATATACATATGCTGCGACAGCCAGGCTGTCCTCAGGGCTCAAAGTGCACCCAAAATAGTCAGTAGTCTGGTGGAGGAGTACGCTGAAGCACTGAAAACACTGGATCAAGACAATAGGGTAACACTGATGTGGGTCCCAGGTCATAAGGGAATACCAGGAAACGAGAAAGCGGACGAACTTGCTAGACTAGGGGCCGAAACCCAATACATTCGACCGGAACCTCTTCTGGGAATAACAAGGAAATAGATACAGAGTGAGCTCAACAAATGGGCGAACAATAAACTGAAGACGTCCTGGAGGCAAGAGTCAAAGTGCAGACAATCCAAGCTATTCGACGGGGATTCTGACTGGGCACAATCGGCTGCACAAACATCTGACGCAAATAAGAGTACCAACAGATATATTCCAAATGACTCTTTTCATTGCTTACAACATAAGCTTGCAAGTTTGCACTTTTTAACATATAGATTAGTAAATTTCCCCGTAAACAAAGAAAGATTTGAAGCAGAAAAGAATAGGATTAGGAATATAGCTGGCGAAAACCGTTACGACGAAGGCTTAATAAATAAGCTGATAAATAGACATTCTTTTCAAAAGACCTTTCGGAATTCCACTTTTTTCAGACAAAAAGATACCTGCGACTCAAAATTTGTATCAATTCAAGGATTACAAAAAGTATTTAATAACACCGGTCTTAAATTAGTATATCACTCCGGTAACACAATAAGAAGCTTACTAGGAAATCCCAAGGATAAAACTACAGTTCTAGAAAAAAGTGGAATTTACGAAATTAGTTGCATGGATTGTGACAAAAAATATGTTGGCCAAATGAGACGCTCTATTCAAACACGTTTTAAGAACATTTAGCACACTTAAAATACGGAAGAACAGAAAAGTCAAGTGTGGCCGAGCATGCTTTTGAAAACAATCATAGATTCACATTAGATAACCTAAAACTTCTAAAAAGTGTACCAAACAAAAGACTTTTAAATGCATATGAAAGTATGGAAATCATTAAATCCAGAAATAGTTTAAATAAAGATAGAGGACCCATCCCGTTTAGTACACTTTATTCTTTGGTTGAGGGGAGATAGGATTAAAAATCGTGATCAATCACAAATTATTAGTCTTATCTCCGCCCACTAAAGGATTGTATACAAGATAGAGCGTAGATTAATTTAGTTCTTTGTTTATCGTCTCCTGATGATGCTAACGTTAAAAAAAAACTTCCCAATCAGTTACATCAACCGAAAAGAATCCAAATAAAAGAAGATCAAAAAGATCTTGGGAGGAAAGAACGAAAATTCAAAATTGGATGAGCGTCCCACAAGGAACACACAAACGACCTTGTGGGACGCTCATCCAATTTTGAATTCTCGTTCTTTCCTCCCAAGATCTTTTTGATCTTCTCTTAGATGCTAACGTTGTTAGCGAAACGCGCGTCGAGTGCAAAAAAGTGTAGTTTTGGTTTGTGGAAAACAATCATAACTTTGTTTTTTGAGGAGATCCTGTGTGTTCCGCTTGCGGGCTCGAAGAGAAATCGGCGCGGCACTTGATAGCAGTGTGGGGATTTCCCACGATAGAGGAAGAAGAGCTGCACTCGTTCAAATGTGCCGACATATTGAACCTGGTAAAGAAGAGAGGGAGGCTCGGAGAGAGAGTTGCAGCGGAAGTAGGGGCATAGGGGTAAGGCAGAAAGGGCCCATGAAGAAGCTTAATTGCCAGGCCCACGGGCTGCCTCTATACTACTACAACTATTAATACCGTTAAATGTGACGCCGTGGTCGTCAGTAGACTCGTGAACTTACACCGCTAGTGGGGCAAGATGACAAAAATGTATGTATGTATAACCGGATTTATCTATTTTCTAGGAAGCTTCGCTCCTTAATATCGTCATCTTGCCCCCCTCTCCCCTATAGCCCAGAGTATGAATTGCCAAAAATTTACTATTTATTATCTGTAGTAAATACGGCCCTGAATGATAAGGCTCCCAGTCAGCGGATTGGGCTAGTAAAAACATTTGATAAAATTTTTCTGGGTGGTGGGTCATTTACCTATGCTTTTGTGTGGGGTCCTCTGTATTGAGAACAGAGCAGTTACTTCCTCAGAGCCTTTGCTCCGCTTAAAACGAACAAATCTTGTTTGACATAAATCACGTACTGCGTGTATACGCGGGTAAAAACGGTTTTAAATAAAATTGCTTTCAACGAAGTTAACAATAGATTTTTCAGTACAACCAGGGTTGAGTATTTCTTTAGGATGGAAACGATGCGCTACAGCGTTTTTAGAGAGTTTATACCGACCCTAAAATCGGTTTTAAAGCGCTAACCCGCTTTCATAAATCGCTTTAGTGCTTAAAGCGGTTTTAGTGGTGGTTTTACGAGAAAATTTCCACAGCATCCTTATATCAAAACGCTTTAAGATGCCCGTATAAACAAAGTAACAGCTAGCTTAAGTGGATATCAAATTGAAGCACTGCAAACAAAATCGGAAATCACATAGCCTTGGGTGTATGGCATTCAATTAGCCCCGACATAATAGTAAACATTAATACTAGAATAAACATTGTTTGCTTAAATTGGAAAATATTCAGCTGCTTGTTCGTGAAAATACTTTTAGCAATCAGGTACTGTTAAAACGACCTTAAATTTTTATGTTTTCCAAATTGAAAAATATTACCCCAAAAATTTGTCATAACAACGCTCATAAGTCACAATTTAGATTTTTACAATAAAAAATGGTGCTTTTTCACGAATAAAACTAAATAATTGTGTTCAAACAAGCCTTTATCGTTTTTGTTTGATTTGTGCATAAACGCCATATATTTACAGCTTAAAATAAAAGAGCCCCGATACTGACAGATGTTTAGGTTTGGAGTTGAAAATTCCAAGCCTCTTAACACATTAGGATAAAAAATATCATCAGCCCAACTCCAGTATGTTTGGTATCAAATGGATGGTAATTAATTTTAAAATTACAAAAAAATAAAATAATAATTTTTTTAGTCATTACTTTAATACAGGGTGGATTCTTCTAGCAGCTTTAGGGAAGAGGTTTTAAAAAAAGTTTTTAATGATCTATCTTTACCCTCAACTGGATGGCCAGGGCCTACCAAGTTTTGTTTTTAATGAAAATGTACCACATGTGTCACCACGCAAAAGAAACTTATTTTTTTGCCAATTGTTTTAGCTTCAAAATAAACTACATATTTCTCTATTTACTAAGCGGAATAAAGAAAGTACCACACAAGAACATTATTGGAGGCCCATTTGGGAGCCCTCACTGAAGGCCCGAGGCCTACCAACATTTTTTCTTGAGGAGATACCATTTGTGGCACCTTTTTGGAAAGCTTGTTAAAAAAGAAATTCGATTAAATAATTTTTTAAAAATTGTAGGCCAATAATATTATTAATTATTTATTAATTTATATTATATAATATATAATATTATATTGATTATAACTTATTAATTATTAGATTATTTGTGACTATAATATTAATTAAATTCCTAGTTGGGTGCGGTACTAAAAATACGTCAATATCATTAAGAATTGTTTCCTGCTAAGGGTAAAGGCTTCGTATACGAAATCTGGGCTATTTAGGACCGAAATTAATGTCTCCCGAACATGGCGCTTCATTATCTGAAATAATTAGCCCACCTTAACGGCCTTTCGCCACGAAAAAGGAACGAAAAAATACGGCAAAATAAAGTGCGGAAAAAGCCGAATTAAGGAAAACAACGCGGCGAATAAAAAGTAATAGGGCCTGTTAAAAAGGTTTCTAAATGAGAGTTCGTTATTTATATTTACTTGGCTCTGTCATGATTTGTTGGGAAATCTACCTGCTCGTAAATTGCAGCCCCTTGTCGAGGAAATTTTAAAGAACCTGCTTACACGAACTACGGGTCCTTATACATATAAATCTTATTTACAAGCTACTTTGTAATAAAGCTACTTTGCAACAGAACGATTGTTCCGTAATTTTTTTTATTGGGACCCTCTGATTGACCCCCGCTAAAATTAGTAATTGGGTGGGGAGCGATCATATAATTATGAGATACTGTATTGTCCCAAGTGTCGCAAAATGTCTAAGAATAATAACAAAGAAAATAATGTAAAAATCAAATCAATGAAAAGTCTTCTGCGCATGCTTGACGCAGTCTGGGTAACTTGATTAGGAGAGATATTATCTCTAGGGCTTTGTTCCGGAAAATGCAAGGGCCGGACCGTTTTAGTATCTCATAGTTATACGGAGCCAGTATGAGCCCACTGAAATTCGCACTTGCTAGTTAAGCTTTAAGTAGGGGGCAATAAAAGTGAAAAAAAAACATATTCGCTGCTGCCAGAGCTTTCTCTTATATTTTCATATTTTTTAGATCTCGCCTTCCTGATTAAAAATTACAGTCCATTTCATTTTTATTTGGACAAAACATAACCTCACTTTGCATAGAACAAAAACCAGATTTTTAAGTTGCCAAAATCAAACGCCCTAGGTTTTGGTAATCGGCATTATAACTACACAACACCGTTCTCAACTTTTTTTTTAGTTGAGAACGGTGTTGAACTACACTGCTAACATTAAATCGCTCCGAATAAGCCCTTATATTACGCTTTTATATCAATCAAATGCACCAGAGTAAAACAACATGATGCCAGAGATACTTTATGGATGAAAAATGAATGTGCCTGTTAAAGCGGCTATGATATTCGTTTTTAGTTGTACTCAATATGCCTGAGAGAGACCCAGACTGGTGAGCGAAGCCACCCAACAAATAATGAATTCAAATTTAATTTAGACGTTTAAAAATGCAGGACCGGCTTTTAATTTTGCGTATTTTTTATTACAAGCTTTTATTTAACTTCACCTCTATGTATGTATGTTTATATGTTCGGATCAAATATTGCATCTCAATTTTGACTAACTTCTAAATGTCCGATTGAATTCAAATTTGGTATGTGATTATAGAAAACGCCTTTTTGTCCAATTTCAACCAAAATTGGTATATAGGGATTTTTGGGGATAAGCAATACGAATTTTTGATCAGATTTTGAAAATTCAATATGGTGGATTCAAGATTAACCAATTTTAACTGACTGATACACATCCAATTATCTTTCAATTTGGTATGCGTTTATAGTTCCGGTGACTACTGAAACAAAAATTAAGATAGTATTAGCCACAATTCTAACCAGCCATATACCTATTAGCCTTAATATACAAAGTCTAAAATGCTATTCAAATCAGGCTGGATCACTACCATTAAAGCTAGAGAGCATGGGACTATTCAGAGAGTGGAGAAAATTGGCGTTCAGATTGTTGCGAAACAAATCCCTGAAGAAAATATTGTGATGATATATACAGAGTTAAGCAAGAAGATAATAGGTTAAAATACAACAAAAAAAAACAGATATTAACACTTTTAAACTGGGATTTTTTCGCAATTAATAAAAATATAACAAAATAAAATGTGGTTACCTTTAATATTTGATAATATTTTAGATTCTTAAAGTGTCCAAAAATCTTTTTGTAAGCTAAAGAAAGTTTTTTAGCTACATGGAACAGTACAAAGTTGGTTAATAGAGCTAAAACCTTTCGCGAATGCATTGCTTTTTTAACACTGAAAAGTATGGAAAAACGGCGCCTGTTAAGTTTTTCATATCTTTTTATTATTAAATAAGTAAGTGTCTGAAAAAAATTAACCAAAATAATTTGTATATTATTATGCATCTGACTTTACAAGTACTTCCTTCCTGTAGCCACCGGCTGCGCTCGTGTCGGCGTCAAACAACGTTCCCCAAGTATAAAACAGTATCGGTCACTCTCGCGTAGCTATTACTTTCTCTATGAGTTTAACGCTGACTCAGAACCGAAGCTACGAAGGCAGTTATTTCACAGAAGGAATTTGCTATGTGTCACGTATGTTTACTTTTCTTAAAAATCCCGAATATTTGTATTTTTTCGAAGAAAAAAATATATATAAATGTGTTCCACTAAGAAAGAAACAATCCCGTTGATTTTTAACTGCTGCAGATTTCCAAAACAAAAAAAGCTACCAACCTCTGGACCTTCTCCACTCGATGCCTCCGCAGCTTGTCTTTTTTACGCAGTGGCATCTTTTAACTTACGTTTTTCTAATTTTTAACATCGAAAAATATGCGCAGCGCAAACGAAATCACGGAATTAAAACGAATGAACTACAAAAATGGCATCGCCTCAATTAAAGACATAGCCGCGAAGCCGGCCGAAACAGACCGAAACCGCTCGGATAGATAAATTTTGTCGCATGTGCAAAAGGCCGGAGATAAGCCAATATCTTTTGTTTTGATATTTGGCTGGCTAGATTATATATGTTGCTTACAAAGAACCCCGCACCCGGTTATACAGGATTATATGGGAAGTTTTTTCCGGTGAAATATATAACTAAAAAAATGTAAAATTATAAACGTTTCTCTATGTCTAGTTCCTGAGATATAAACGGTCAAAGTTGGAAAAAAGGCTGTTTTCGGCTATGTTATATCAATAAAAACTCGTAACACTTATCTAAAAAAAGTAAGTTATCATAAAATTAAAACGGTAGAAGCTTTGTAGACAAACCCCATGATGATGTCATTTATGACAGTTCATTAGGTAAGATACAGGGGCTAGTCAAAAACTGATATTTTTTAAACTTCTACTAGTACCGAATTTTCAATAAGAAAATAATAGTTTTGACCCATTTTAAAAGATAAAAATAAGTTTGTTTTTTTTTAGTAGCTTCCTTTTTCTTAGATAATGACTTTTCTTTTATAGGTCAATTTTTCTGCCAAATAAAATCGACAACATTTCATTGTACCTGTAAAAAACCATTTTGTAAATAGTTTAGTTTTTAGTTATATTGGGTTAAAATAATTCACAGCAAATCGTTTAACTACAAAAAAAAATTGTTGTATAGCCTTTGGTTCAGATACAGGGTCTATTCAAAAAAATTTGAAGTATTTACTTTAAAAAAAAACGACTCGGTTAATTTAAATAAAACTTTACCTGATTATTTCTATATCTATTCTCCACCATATAAAAAAAATATATTTTATATGTCTGTATCTAGAGATATTCATTTTTATATTTTAGACCATTTTAAGACTTAGGTCAAGACGAATAAAGAAAAGTACCTATTCTGCATTTGTACTGCACATTTAAAAATAGTATATATTATCTAATATAAAAATCTAAAAAGATATGTTAAAAAAGCAAAATAATCTACAAGGTCCGTCAAGAGGCTAGCTTGTTTTATTTTTCTAAAGTTCATTTAAAAAACGTTTAAAACTACAGGTAAATAACTTAATTTAATTCTTTATCTACAGGGTCAGTCAATAGAAAAGCTTTTTTATTCATTCCTCTTAATTAAACTGAAATGCTGCACGTAATTAACTTGTTTACCTATATTTATTTTTGTTTTTTAGTTAAGTAACATTTAAAAAAATAATGTCCGTCTAAATGAAATGCAATTGTTATAATATTTAATTAGTTAAATAAAATAAAAACATTTTCTCTTGACGGACCCTGTAGATTATTCTGCATTTTTCAACATTTTTTATTTATTTTTATATTAGAGAGTATACATACACTATTTTAAAATACGTACTTCTCTTTATTCGTCTCGACGTAATTCTTAAAATGATCAAAAATATAAAAATTAATATCTCTAGATACAAACATATAAAATGTATTTTTTTTATATGGTGGAGGATAGATATAATTAACCGAGTCGTTTTTAAAAAATAAATTAGAAGTCATGTACGGGTAAAAAGTAAAACATTAAAATTTTTTTGAATAGACCCTGTATCTGAATCAAAAGATAAACAACAATTTTTTGGTAGTTAAACGATTTGCTGCGAATTATTTTAACCCAATGTAACTTAAAAAATGACTATTGTTATTTACAAAATGGTTTATTACAGGTACAACCAAATGTTGTCGATTTTATTAGGCAGAAAAATTGACCTATAAAAGAAAATTCATTATCTAAGAAAGAAGAACCTAGTAAAAAAACCAACTTATTTTTATCTTTAAAAATGGGTTAAAACTATTATTTTCTGCTCAAATGCAACATGTTTGTTTTCAAAATTCGGTAGTAGAAGAAGATTCAAAAATATCAATTTTTGACAAGCCCCTGTATTTACCTAATGAACTGTCATAAATGACATCATCATGGGGATTGTGTACAAGCTTTTACCATTATGGTAACGTACTTTTCTTTATATAAGTGTTACGAGTTTTTATTGATAAAACATAGGCGAAAACAGCCTTTTTCCAACTTTAATCGTTTATATCTCAGGAACTAGACATAGAAAAACTTTTATAATTTCACATTTTTTTATTTATATATCTCTATACAACATATCGTAATTATCGCGAAATCCACCGAAAAAAAACTTCCCATATAATCCTGTATAACCGGGTGCGGGGTCCTTTGGCCTGGGTAAGGCGTATGCGTATATTTAAGCTAATAATAAAATCTCCCCTACTTGATGATTTTTTTTGCAAGCTGTGAAAGAAATCCTTATTAAGTGGATACAAACGAATCCTAATTCGCTAGAAAGTCGCTTTTTGACGCCTTTGAGTAGCGCAAAATAGCCTTTTGTGCCTGAATTTTCTTTTAATTAGTTTTGCGATTAACATGCCTTTTCTTGGTCCTTTGACAAAAGGCGTAAAAGTTTCCAAAAGATAATACAATTTTGATTACGGCATGTAGGCCGCTTTTTTCGGCTTGGCTGACTTTGATAATTACTTTCTGATAAAATGGAAAACCGCACGACACCGGAAAACAAGATTAGTATCAATTCCATTGGGAAACAATAATATTTGATGTTATGAATCCTGCAAATCGCCTTTAAAACAAAAAATCAAAGGCGAATTTAAAAACTTTGTTGATTAATTTGATTGATTGATTAACAGTAGCGTTTTCAGGGGGGGCGGGGGGTCCATCGATCCAGAAAAAAGTAGACGGCAAAGATGCTGGTGGTAACCCTGAAGTCTTTTTAGAAAAAACGAGAAATTGCAGAACGTTCCTTTAAAAACATTCTAGAATCCCTCCACAATATTTTGGGATAAACACAACAAATGCCTGACGTACTTACCGCAAAAACTACGATATTGGAAATACAGAAGTAAAGAACAGTATTATGGAGTTTCTATTTATAAACAAGTTTTGGAGAAAATCATTTCGGACATAAAATCAAGGTTCAAAAACGAGACTCTAAGTATTTTTGACCTAAACATATTCATATCAAGTTTTATACAACGTAAAGCAAAAATCAAGGCAAAATTAACTAATGTCGTTTCAAAATAAATACTATAAACTGTTTGATTAATTCAAAACACATCGTGAACTTTTAATGGAAACAATATTGGTCAGAAGTAGGCAAAAGCTTAAATCAAAACATATATGATAACTTTTTCGAGGCAATGAACAAGTGTGACGATATTTTTCCGTTGATAAAGTAATGCTTCGTCAGAAAGAACTCCTATCTCAGAAGATTGAAAACATAAGTACTTAAAAACACTATGACTGAAATTCGTCTGTGGGGCTTAGCGTTGCTGCATATCAACAGACATTTTGAAATTGACATTGAGCGAGTTATTGACCGTTTTGCCCAAAAAAAAACTGGAAACGAACTTTTTTTGAGGCATCTTACATTTGAGATATTGCAATATAAAAGGTAATGTTTCAACTTAAAAAGCTTTTTAGACCTAAAAAAAAAGTATTTAGCTAGTAGATTTTGTTTGTGGTTTGTTTGTTATCTATGTTTTTTATAACTGAAAAAATTATGCGCAGTTACTCAAGCGCGGATTTCAAGGGGGTACGGTGGTAAGTACCCTCCCCCCCGTATTTAAATTTTTGACGAAAATATTTACAAAATCAAAAGTAGAGCCTAATTACGGCGCAATAACACCTTTGATATTTACGGTATTCGTTTAATTTTATGTTAAAAATGCACCTTGGCACTACTGATATATTTACAATTTTAGTTTAATTTTAAATAAAAAAAAGCATTTTCAGTGCAATATACCTCATGCTGTCAGATTTCCAGAAAAGGTCCACCAAAGTGTCTCTATCGTGTGCAAAGAGTCGTTTTCAAACCTTGTTGTTTAAATAACTATTCTTTTATTATTTACTGGATTTGATTCAAACAAAATAACAAATTGAAAGAAATTATGAGGGACAGCGGAGTTATATAGCTAAAGGTACCTCTGTCCTTTGTAATTAGTCTCAAAATCACTAATCTTTATTATCCCTTTATGGTTTGCGACCCAGATTAATTTTAAAGGTAGGAGGTTGTTGGAAGAGGTCAAAAAAAACACCAGAAATCTGTTTTCTCAGTACCGACGTTTCGGCCTTTATAAGACCATCCTCAGGGCACGAAAAAGTTAGATTTCCCTAGTCATTTTTAAATAAAAGATTTGTTTGGTTTGCCTTAACATTTCTCTATACTATTAGTTTCCTTCTAAATTGATTTATTAATTAAATTGTGTGGTACCACCGCAGAACAACGCGTTAAATAATAATAGTAATATTCGCGTTTAAAATTTACAAGGAAATGTTGAGGCAAACCAAACACATTTTTTATTTAAGAATGACTAGGGCAATCTAACTTTTTTGTGCCCTGAGGATGGTCTTATAAAGACCGAAACGTCAGTACTGAAGAAAACAGACTTATGGTGTTTTTTTTACTTTTTCCAACAACCTCCTACCTTTAATCTTTATTATATTCAATCTTTTTCTTTTAAAAAAGATCTTTTTGTTAAGCGGAGTCCGTGACATTTTCACGTTTTATAGAAGATTAAAAAATTTCGATAGATATTTTATTTCTGATTCCAAAAATGTACCATAATACAGGGTTTCCCAAAAGTTCGAGTCCAGAACCAAAAGAGACAGAGAAGTAAAATTAAAAAAGTATCTTTTTGCTAATTATGCCTCCATTCATTAAAGGAACGGAGTTAGGGCGAAGACAATACTTTTTTAAATAAGAACTTTTCATTCTGTTTCTTTTAAATAAAATGGGAAAATCATCTCCATAAGACCAATAAGTTAATCAATAAAACAGATATACGGTGATTCTTTGTCTAAATTATAGCTCTTATTTAAAATTTTTCATTCAAATCATTTTATTTAAAAACCGTTAGAGAAAAAGGCAACATAATAAGTATTTTTAGAAAAAGAATGAAAAGCCCTTTTTCAAATTTTAAAAAATATAACAGGTTATCTCATTAAAAAAAAAAGTATTGTCTCAGCCCTAGCTCCACCCCCTTATTAAATAGTGGCACAATTAGCATCCAAAAAGATACTTTTTTGTAAACCATTTAATTATGTGAAATTTTACTTCTCTGTCTCTTTTGGTTCTAGAGATATTAGGGTGGACTCGGATTTTTAGAACTCACCCTGTATATGTTACCGTTGTCTTGAACGGTCATTGAATAAATTCACAAAAACGTTGCTAAACTATTTTTCCTTATTGCCCTTATCGAAAATTATTTTTGATTTTACCCGAAAACCGCTAAAGATATAAGCCCTACATATGATATAATTTTGGAATCAGAACAAAAAATCTATCCAATTTTAAAAAATATACAATATATTCCACTACGTTACATACAGACCGCTTCAAGCTACTGCGAACATAGGGCGAAAGAAGTCTAATTTGCCAGTGTACGTACATGCAGAGACACCGCACGCCTATCAGAGAAGCAACCAATACTCAGGTTTGCGATCGCCATTCGCTGCCGTTCGCCGCCGTTCGCCTTGTATTTAGTACGCCTCTAACCACGGTGCTGTGTGGAGCGTAGTCAATGAAACCGGAATTTGGTCAATAAATACGCAAATTTTTATAACGTAATTTTCTTATTTTTTGTCACTGATAAATAAGAGCGTTTTATTGTCAACTGCTCAGATTTATCAGTGACGACGTGTTACAATGAAAATAATAAGGAGAAACAAAATAAAAGCAAGTTCTCAAAATAAAATAATACATTCTAAAAACCAAAAAGATTCTCCCAGTCAAAAAAAAATTAAAGCAAATGTTCGAAAAGTCCTCCTTGCTCGGCTAGACAATATCCGAGCCTACTATAAAAACCCCTTCCAACGTTTCCAAGCATGTTAGGGGTGATAATTTGAAAAGCTTCTTCAAAAACAGATAGAAGTCATTAGGAGCAAGATCGGGAGATCGAGCTGGCCATAAAATAGTTCCCCGTGTACTTATAACCCGATTAGGAAATACATTATCAAGATATTCCCTAACAAGGCCAACATTGTGAGCGGAACAACCATCTAGTTGAAACCATGTTTCACCAAATCTTACACCTAACAACTGCCTAGCAGTTGGAATAATGTGCTGCTGCAGTAGATCCAAGTATCTAGGACCATTCAAATTGCAATTGCCGTTAATAAAAAATGGCCCAATTACGTGTTCCCCTACAATACCCCCCCCCCCAAACATTTAGTTTTTGGGGATACTGTGTTCTTACGTCAAAATACAAATGCAAATTTTCCCTCGACCAATATCGAACGTGTGTTGGGTTATGACGATTTGACATCCATTTTTAGTTTTAAAAATGTATTATTTCAATTAAGAACTTACCCATCTGTTTCTAGAGCAAGGCAGAAATAAAACAAAATAATAAAAACAAAATGAATTTCCAAAAGATAACACTGCAGCGTGCTTCGAATCCACCTCGGTCGTACGGCACGGAGAGTAAATTGGACTTGATTCCCCCTATGTTCGCAGTAGCTTGAAGCGGTCTGTACGTATAAAGTTTGATTGAGGAAAAATTTAAAAATGTGACAGAAATCAACCTAATTTCATGAGTAATTCACTTTTTAGTTTATCTTTTTGTGACTATACCAAAAAAGTTTTCCCAAGTGGTACTTTCTAAACGGTCACCCTGTGTAAAATTTATATTTTTTTTTAGTGTATCTATGGCTGCTACGTCCATTCAGCGATTCTGCCAACATTTCATCGAAGATGCTACTGGCTCCTCCAGGTAGTAGAAAAAATTCCCTTATTAGTAGAAGTCAAATTCCTAAAAATAAAAAAAAATAATGCGTTAAGAAACATTGTTAAAATCGTCTTTGGAAATAGCTACATCATACTTTAAGTAAAAATTAGTATATTATTGTTGTGCCTTTACGCTACCTTCCAAAAACACCGGCACAACAACTGAAATCATATTTTATTTATTTTCTCAAAATAAAAAAAAAAGTAATAAAAAATTATTTTTAACTTTAATGTAACGTTTTTGATTAAGCACTTTTTACTATGTTTTTCACATTTTTATGCCATGATATTGCTGTTTTTTAGGCGTTCAAAAAAAGTACTGCCATAAAGAGAGAGGGCAGAATTTTAGAGGCAGATGAAGAGATAATTTAGTGACGTGCAAAACTATTTAAGGTTGTTGAAGGGAGACAGCAGCAAGATGGACATAATTTAAGGCAATTGTTTGCATCTTGGTGTCGTGCATATGATTTTTAATTTGCCATTTTTGTCCAAAAAACAGCAAAAATTGTAATTTTTCAAAGCGTAAAGTGTGTAAAACATAAAGTGGTATTAATTTATTTTAATCAAAGTTCTTTATGGTCTTTAAATTTACCAAAAAACGTGTCCTACTAAAGTGTATTTTTAGCACCTCTAAAAATAATTTAACAGGCATTTAAGAAAATTATTTGAAGGGTCATTATGGCTTTAACAAATGAAAAAACAAATAAAATATGATTTCCGAAATTTGCCTCTATGGAAAAGTAGTTGTTTTCGAGTTATGTCGATTTTTCTGGAAGTTCACTAATAATAGTTTAACTATGCAACAAAATTCTCTTGACCATTTTTCTAAAGAAATATTTTGACTATTGGTCAAATTTGTAATTTTTATGTCAGTTTTTAACATGTCATTTGATTGGGGATGGGGAAAACAATAATTTTTACTGCTATGTTATGGTCCGGTCATGATGAAGCATAAAATATTTTTTTTATACCTTCATCAAAAACATGATTATAGCAACTGTCTGCAGATAATGACTTTTTTTTTACCGATGCAAAAAACTTTTTTTTACCACGGTTGGAAAAAAAGATTTCTGTCCGTTTTTTACCCAAAATTAAAGAGAAATAGCGGTAAATAGTAATATAGAAAAAATCTAATTATTCTTGCATAAAAATTAAGCCATTTCCGCCAGTTTTCACCAAGTATTTACGAAAAAATCATTTAAAAAAATCGACAAAATATCAAACTGTCAAAGATTAAAATGTCACAATAGTAAACGTCAACGAGTAAAAAGGCACATCGCTATGAAAACCATATTGTTATTTCATTTACCAGCCGCCTTGATTTATAGTGTAAAGATGGTGTCTTGCGAGAAGTGCTCTTCGTTCGAGATTTTTTAAAGCATTTTCCTGTCCTCGCGGCTAAACTGTGCTTTTTTTACTCGCGTTTTTAAATACCTCGCTGTGTTCGTTATTTAAACCAACGCTTGTAAAAAAGCACTATTTTAGCCACTAGTTGTGAAAACTTCTATTGTTAAATACTTCTTAAAATACTTTAAAGTAGACCACATTTTTTGGTTATTTTAAAGACTATAAAAAACTTTGATTAAAAGAGATTAGTACTACCCTATGTCTTATATACTTTTCGCTTTAAACAATTACAATATTTACCTTTTTTTTGAAGAAAAATGATAAAGAAAAATCATATGCACGGCATATATCTAAAATACTAGTGTCTTGGTTCAGCATCCTTAAATATTTTTTATTTTTACAAAGAAAAAGATATTTCTCTTCTTCTAATCGTAATTTTGGAAAGCAAACTAAATTATGACTTAAAAATGTAAAAAAACTACAAAAAAATTCGATAAACAAAAACGTTACCGCTTAAATTGCACTAAAATATTTTAGGCCTTAAATTACCATCATGGCCGTACCATTGGGTCTTTTTCTTATGACCATAAAATAAAAAAGGATGCCAAAATGCCAAAACATAATCCTAATCCTCTGTCTCTATCTAATTATTGGGGATCGATGTTTATAGATTCCACATCAAACTATTAGGTATTTAAATTAATAATAATTTAATTTTGGGTGACAATTAAGTATTTCTTAAGAAAGCCATATCTATCTTAAACAAATACCAATCAAACTTATTTATTTGAAATCTCAGAGATATAACAGAGATTTTTGGTATAATAATATAATATAATATAACTGAATTCAGAGTAACCAAATTTTAGGATTGAAAGAAGGTTTGTACTCAGTGCAATGTTTTATTGTAAATAGCTTGGTACGCTTTCGGCCTTAGGCCATCATCAGAGCTTTCCAATACATAAAAAGGCTCATCGAATGCCAAAGCTTTTGTTTGCATTATATTCTTGGAGTGGTGTTTGTGTACAGACTACTGAACTCTACTAAGCATAAAAATTATAAAAAAAATATAAATCGGTTTCTTTTTTGGGCCGGTTTCTCAATAGCGTAAACTCGAGCAACATAACCTTGTAAAAATCTTTAAAAAGCGGGTTAAAATTAACTCCAGGGTAACCAGGGCTTCAAGCTGAGGATAAATTACCTTACGTCAAGGTTAACCTAAAAAAAATATTGGCTTAAAACATAAAAAAATTGGGATTTGTAGCCCGAGTTAATTTAACTCTCTGGTAACCCGCTACTGAGCGTGCTAAGCTATTTAAAATAAAAAATTGCATTCAGTACAAACGCTCTTTCAACTCCATTTTTCATAAAAGTGCACTCAGCCACCCAAACAAATATGTAACAAAATTAGTCAAAAACGCCAAAATAATCTCGCGATTATAGTTCGACATCTAATTTTTGCGCTTTCCTCCTAAACAAGCAGAACCCAGACATCGTCCTGGTCCACTACCTGAACGTGCCCTACCCCGACGACAACAAATTATCGGTGATAACTCCGAACCTGTCGCTTTGGGCCGAGAAGAAAGAGTGGACCAAGGAGGAACTGGTGTCCCAATTAAAGCCCATGTTCTTCAGCGAGGACGAACCAGATTTGAACAACGAATTGGAAATATCGGTGAGGCTTGATTTGATTTGATTTGTTAATGTAGTCCACGATACAAATTTTTAATTCTGAAATCAAAAGTTCATATATTTAACAAAACAATAAAAGCAAAACCAGACAAAATTAGGTACATACGTTAGGTGTAATCTATAAACACGCACTTTTGTGATTCGCTATAACTTTACCAATACGAATTTTTTTTTTGAAAATAGAAAACTTTAAATTTTATGTGCGAAATGGCAAAATTATGATATTTGTCATCAGAAGATGTCCACGTTTTTAAAATCAACGCGATGGCATCGACATTACTTTTAAACACACCTTAAGTCCTACTGAAGACATTCTAAAGTAGGACTTAAAATCCATTAAATCATAGTATGTTGTCTGTTGGGCCGTCGATCTGTAGAAGTTTGTCTTCCCGACGTTTCGTCGATTCGAGTGCTCTGTTGCCACAATTGGCTGAACGTCTGATGATTTTTTCTGCTCCGCAGCTCATATTTATGCGAAATAGGTGGTACCTCATTGGTCGAAATCGGAATCTTTTTGTTTGGTGTGCCGGAGAGTTTGTGTATCTTCTGATCTATTGAAGTATTCTTTGTGTTTATGGATTTCTATGGCTTCAAGATAATGTCTGGTGTGAGTTTCCTCAAACTTGATTTGTTGGTTTTCATTGTTGAGAGTATGTTCTGCTGCCGCTGATTTTTCTGTATGTCCTAGTCTGCAGTGTGCCTTGTGTTCCTTTAGTCTGGTGTTAATAGACCTCTTAGTCTGTCCTATGTAAACCTTCCCGCAAAAGCAAGGTATTCTGTATATGCCTAACGAGGATGGATAATCCTTTTTGTCCTTTGCTGATCAAAAGATCTTTTAATTTTCTAGTTCTTTTAAAAATGGGGTTTGCATTTATTTAAGATTTTACTAATTCTGTCAGTGATGCCAGGTATGTAGTGTAAAAATGCCTTGGATCTTATTTTCTCCTTGTCCTGTTTTCCCTTATGACTTGTGCCGTTTGCTTGAAGTACATTTTTAGGTGGTTTACTTCTTGCGTTTTAAAGTTTTCTGGTTCGCAAATTCTTTTTGCACGATCCAAGAGTGTTTTTATGATTCCTTGTTTTTGCCTTGGGCGATGGTTAGAATTGATGGTTGGGATATCTGCCTGTATGCGTCGGTTTTTTGTATACAGTGTTACCCAGTTTTTTCTCCTTTCGTGAAAACAGAAAACACTATTTCCATGGTGAATTGAATGTTGATATGTTTTAAAAATTCGTTTAGTTTTTCGAGTCCATGTCCCCAGATGACAAAAGTGTCATCCACATATCTAAACCAGACTTTGGGTTGTAGTTATGCTGTTGTTAGTGCTTGTTCTTCGAGTTGTTGCATATGTAGGTTGGCTACTGCTGGACTTAAGGGACTGCCCATTGCTACTCCTTCCATTTGTTTTGTAATGTCCGCTGGAAAAAGTCTGCTGATTATGTCCAAAATATGAAAAGAGACACCAAATCAAAGCTGACTAGAATATCTTGTGGTTCTAATGTTATTTCTTGATTTTTTACGCGAAATGTGTGGAATCTTTAATAAAACATTCTATATTTCCTAGATATGGCTGAAGTAATTCTGTTAGGTATTTAGCTAATTCGTAATTAGTGCTGACTATGGCAGTCCGTATATTCTAGGTGGATGGGCCTCGGTGACACATATCTATTTTTTAATATTTTGCGGTACGGAGGATTGTTTTATAAGACTGTTTACTTGTTCCTTAACGTTATTGTGATCGGATCCTTTTTAAGTTTTCTATAGGTGTTTGGCTCCAAAAGTTCGTCAATTTTTCTGTCATAGTCTTCAGTTTTAATGATTCCCTTCTCATTTCGTTTGTTAGCTGGTAGAATAAATATGCTTTCATCTGAATTAAGATCTTTTATATCACGGATCTCTTTGACTGTTGAACATATAAATATAATATCATATAAGATAATATATATATAATATACAGACCGCTTCAAGCTACTGCGAACATAGGGCGGAAGAAGTCTAATTTGCCAGTGTACGTACATGCAGAGACACCGCACGCCTATCAGTGAAGCAAGCAATACTCAGGCTTGCGATCACCACTTGCATGACTTTCCTTTGGTATTTAGTACGCCTCTAACCACGGTGCTGTGTGGAGCGTAGTCAATGAAACCGGAATTTGGTCAATAAATACGCAAATTTTTATAACGTAATTTTCTTATTTTTTGTCACTGATAAATAAGAGCGTTTTATTGTCAACTGCTCAGATTTATCAGTGACGACGTGTTATAATGAAAATAATAAGGAGAAACAAAATAAAAGCAAGTTCTCAAAATAAAATAATACATTCTAAAAACCAAAAAGATTCTCCCAGTCAAAAAAAAATTAAAGCAAATGTTCGAAAAGTCCTCCTTGCTCGGCAAGACAATATCCGAGCCTACTATAAAAACCCCGTCTAACGTTTCCAAGCATGTTAGGGGTGATAATTTGAAAAGCTTCTGCAAAAACAGATAGAAGTCATTAGGAGCTTACACCAAATCTTACACCTAACAACTGCCTAGCAGTTGGAATAATGTGCTGCTGCAGTAGATCCAAGTATCTAGGACCATTCAAATTGCAGTTGCCGTTAATAAAAAATGGCCCAATTACGTGTTCCCCTATAATACCCCCCCCCAAACATTTAGTTTTTGGGGATACTGTGTTCTTACGTCAAAATACAAATGCAAATTTTCCCTCGACCAATATCGAACGTGTGTTGGGTTAGGACGATTTGACCATTTGACCATCTGCACTTTTTCGGCAACTTCGTAGACATCCATTTTTGGTTTTAAAAATGTATTATTTCAATTAAGAACTTGTTTCTTGAATCTGTTTCTAGAGCAAGGCAGAAATAAAACAAAATAATAAAAACAAAATGAATTTCCAAAAGATAACACTGCAGCGTGCTTCGAATCCACCTCGGTCGTACGGCACGGAGAGTAAATTGGACTGGATTCCCCCTATGTTCGCAGTAGCTTGAAGCGGTCTGTATAAAATTAATACAAAGT
Source organism: Oxystoma pomonae (assembly GCA_963921995.1). NCBI lineage: Eukaryota > Metazoa > Arthropoda > Insecta > Coleoptera > Brentidae > Oxystoma > Oxystoma pomonae. The sequence continues at coordinate 20,801,107 of OY998164.1, read as the reverse complement.
TCGTCCATATTTATTTGATAAGTTATTATATTGCCAAACGTTGCGTCCCTTGGAAAGAAGATATTCTAAATTTTGAGAATCCTTACATGTCAAAATTGATATTTCTTAAAAATCGAAGATCTGATTCCTTGATATGCCTTCCATATTTGAGAAATATCATTTGATTTTTGCTTTTAGAATATAAGATGTGAAAACTAATAGTCCGAACACGTAACACAATACTGTGTAGTTTTTGAACATTTCCATACGTTTAAATTAGAATTTTAAATTGCAGACAGCAGAAACTGTGGAAGCCATCGTCAGTCAACTCATGGAAAAGCAAAGAGTCGCTAGACAAGCTGCGTTGGTAAGGCTTACTTAGCTACATTTGTTCTCTATTTATTTCTTATAAGGAGAAATCACAACCGCAGGTGTGTTTTTTTTTTAATAAGAAAACTTTTTGGCTTCTTATATTTTTTTAGGTAAAGCAACTAGAATGTGGCTGTCCTGATTCAACGTGCGCAGACGGTAAAAGTTGCAGCCATCCAATGCGCAGAATCACTTCGGCGAAAGAAGTAGCCAGTTCCCCCCTCCCTAATAACGCTACGAATTCCCGAAATTCAAATAGTACAGAAAATAATAACCAGGTAAGAATCTCCCAAGCAGTCACAGAAATCTTGATTTTTATTAATTGATCCTAAATATATTTGTAAAACTAAGTGGGAGGTAAATTCGAATGTCAAAGACAAGCTTAAAGGAATTAAAAAATTAGTAAAGCCTACCAAAATCGTAAAAATTTCCTGTTTGTAAAAATTAAAAAAACGATAACAACTCTCCTAAAATACAAAGTTTCACGAGAACCTTATCTATAAGGAAGTTTTGAAAGAAAAAAAATAGTCTACAAATAAAATTTAGAAAATTTGTTACGAAAAACAAAATTCTAATAAAATAGAAAGTTGGCGGAAATGTTACCAGAGAATTTGATGGTAAAACCATGATGACACTTAAAATTATTATTTTTAGATGTGCTAAAATACACTTTAGTAGGACACGTTTTTTGGTAAATTTAAAGACTGTAAAGAACTTTGATTGAAAGAAATTAATACCACCTTATTTTTTCCACACTTTACACTTTGAAAAATTACGATTTTTGCTGTTTTTGGATAAAAATTGCAAAATAAAAATCACACTCAAGATGACAGACAGATGAGATAACAGAAATTATTAGTAAACATTTGCCTTAAATTATGTCCATCTTTGTCTAAAATACTTTTTTATAGCCTGCTGTCTCTCTTCAAGAACCTTAACCACTTTTGCACGTCGCTAAATTATCTTTCCATCTACCTATAAAATTCTGCCCTCTCTCTCTAAATATTTTTCATTTTAACACAGAGAAAATGATTTTTGGCAGTACTTTTTTTGAACGCCTAAAAAACAGTGAAAAAATTGAGTGTTTTACTCTAGAAATCGAAACTTTGGAAAGAAAGCTTTAAAATGTGAGCAATATCATGAATAAAAATGTGAAAAACGTAGTAAAAAATTGCTTCATATAAACGTTACCCCTTAAATTATGCTAAAATATTTTAAGCTTTAAATTACCATCATGGCTTGACATTGAGACAAGACAAATTTAGGAGTAATTATTAAATTTTATTACAATATTTTTTAATTGTAGCCTTAACTTTAAAAAAAACTTTTAAAAATTGGAGCTTTTCTTTCTCTGTCAGAACAGGAGGTCAAAATCAGAGTAATCAAAACATTTTTTTTCCAGGTTTCGTCCACAACAGGCTCCGGTCCCCTACATTTAAACAACAATAACAGTTCACCCAGGGTGTATTCCAGAGAAAATAGAAATGGGCAGATTGGACAAACCAGTAACTGTTCGTCGACGTCCAGGAATACACCTCCACTGGTGCTTAGCTTATCTCAAATACAGGGTTAGCATTTTCTTCATGCGTGTCTGAATTAGAGGGAAAAATGTTTTACTTTTCTCACTATAGTTATTTACCCAATAAGTGCGGTAACTGATACTTTACTACTCGCGACGGTAGTTGACCGAAGCAAAGCAAGTTCGGTCAAGCTGTCAAGGGCGGTGAACACACTTTATGCATTTGTTAGGTATAAGATTTTACTTAGAAGCGTCAAAAATTCTCAAAAAAGAAACATAAATATCTGTATTTAAATTTTTTGAAATGAACGGTGTTACTTTACCGCACTAGTGCGGTAAAGTGCCAAAGCTTTAACTTACCGCACCCCAGAGGGTAAAATTTAAAAATATGACATATTTTTCAGGCGGAGGCGGTCTTTTGATTCTCAACAGCAACGCATCAAACTCGAATCACCAAAATCTAGTAAACCCGACTTCCGTCGCTAGCTTCATGACGTGCAACCCATCGAGGGGAATGGTGAAGGAACAAAGAAGCCATCTCATCCTGAAACAGGTAAATTTATGAAATATGATAATTGCTTGTTACTGAATACAGAGAAAAACTTTTATAATTTGGCACCAAAAAAAAAGGACAATAATTCAAATGAAACATGCAAAATTCAAATAATTCCATTAATAATTATATAATCGATGTTTTATCATTTTTATAGTGGCAGTCAAAGAAAATAAAATATATGGAATGTGGCACTGACGGTGATTTTTTACTTTGACAGTTATTTATATTTAACAACTAAAAGCAAATAAAAACTAGCCTATTTTTCTATTCAATCTTCTTAAAAAATTTCATCCGAATCGGTTCAGCCGTTTTTTGCGTGACTGAGGAACAAACACACATGCATAGACATAAAATTTCGCATTTGTAATATTAGTAGGATATATCAAGTTTGTGAGGGGCAATGCCCTTCTACCTCCTGTCCTGTTTAACTGCCTGAAAGTTTAGGCCTGTTTACCAAGACACTGCATTCTTAACCGTGCAATTTTTTAGGAGGTAATGGAAACCAGCCCCCCGTCCTGCTTGCATTCCTCTTCAATGAAACAAGATTCAAAATCTAATCAACGAGAAAACAAAATGGAAGTCAACGATTCTATTCGACAATCAATATTTGATGGAAACATGTATTTAACTCCCAGGTAAGGCCCAGTGTATGAGATACTATAACGGCCCCGCCCTTGTAATTTCCGAAAAAGCAGCCGTAGTGTAGCCGTAGTAGGATTTTAAAAAATACTCGGAAATAAAAAGCCGCAGAAAGTTGACATGTAGATTCTGCTAATAAAATAAGTAAACACATGTTTTGGAGTTTCTCAAAATTTCAACTGGGGGTGGAGAGTAATTCGATTTCAAAGGGGGTAAAGGAATCTTCTGTATCTCAGAAGAAAAAAGTCACAGAGGTTTAGAAATCGGTATTATAGATTCTACTAATAAAATAGATGGGCACGTGTTTCAGCATTTTGCTATCAACTCCCTATTAATAGGGGGGATTATCCCCCATATTTGATCAAACTTTTGATCTGATAATTGGATATCAAACTGAAGGAAATAAAGTCGGGAATCGAAAAAAGTTTTTTTCTAATAAATTTTTCAATTTTTTATTACCCTATCGTACCCACCCTTAGTGAAAAAAATTCAAATTTGCCCTTTTTAAAGTTTAAGAAAGAAATAAGGAAATTGCTAGGAGCTATTTAAATTTTGTATTAAATTTTGTATTTTTAATATTTTTATTTTATTATTTTCGCTTACCTTATTATACCACTGTCTGTATTTCTATTTATTATTTTTATTTTTATTTATTTCATTTTATTTATTTATTTATTTTTATTAATTTTCTATATTTAATGTGACACTTATTTTGTCTTTATTTATGTGATTATTCTTACTATGGTCTATTTACTTATTGCGGTTCATATTTTGTGTTTTTTTTAATTTATTTTGTGATTAGATGTTTAGAATGTTTGTTTCTAAGTTTTCGCGTATTTTTAATGTTATTTTATTTGTTTTTTCTTATCTAATGCGGTTCAAATTCGTATGTTTTGTTTTCTGTTTCTTGAAGTACTACGCATAAATATCGGCATTTATTTTTTGACAATATACATCTGTATTTTTACAGCATTTTGTAGTACAATAAAGATTACTTTACTTTACTTTACCTTCGCCCCCTGCCAACCCTATATATATATATATATATATATATATAAATATATATAAATATATATATATATATATATATATAATGAAAATATTTGCCGACTAAAATATGAGTTTTGTGGTACCAAAGGAAATAAAGTCCGGAATCGAGAAAAGTGTTTCTTCTATTATTTTTGCTATTTTTTGTTAACCCTCTCCTCCCCTCGTCCCCCATGTTCAATAAATACAAGGAACTGTTAAAAAGTTACCTATAAAACCTGAATCAAAGAAAGTGTTTTTTTGCAAAAAACACTACTGGAAGACTTTTGCTGCATTATTTGAATTTCTGTGGAGTACATTTTATTTAAAAAAAAAACGCATATATGCAGTCACAAAATTGACCTTTCTAAAAGTGTATAATATATACGGACTACCATCTAAAATGTCTAAAAACTTCAAAAGTACGAAAATTTGTCATATTATTTAAAAAAGGTCTCTAAAAATTAAAATATCTTTTACTTAAATTAAAGGCAACCTTATTTTTATATTAAATTTTGCATAATACTAAAAAATCAGCAAAAATAATGTTTTAGTAAAGTCTTTATTGAACAATATCAAATTATCACTCGAGTAACGGACGAAGGCTGTTCTATAAAGAGGGCGGTAACCCATTTTGGAGTTGATAAAATAACAATAATACGATGGAAACAGCGCTGGATTGAAAACAATTCGACGAATAGGAAACTTGGACTAGGACAAAAACGATGGTAAACTTAATACTAATTATTTTAACTGGAAAAAGAACTAAAATAAATAATTTAGTATTTAATAGGATCACCATTTTGCTCTCTATTACAAGCTGCAAACGTCTGGGCATTGAAAGGGTTAAATTTTGAAAATACTGATGGTCTTCTGAGAGCTGATCAAATGCGCGATAAATAGCATCGCTGAACTCTTCAGCATTTCGTAGTCTCCAATTCCTTTGGCATATTATTTTAACGATTCGACCCCATATATTTTCCATTGGGTTAAGGTCAAGGCTGTTGGCTGACCAAGCAAGTGTTTCTATATTATTATTCTGAAACCATTGGCGAACAACATTTCCGTATGTACTGGACAGTTGTCCTGCTGATAAATGAAGTCATTATTTTCATGTAAAGCCGGTACAGATAGCAGCATAACGTTTTCAAGAATTTCAATATATCGTTCACTATTGAATCTTCCTTCGATTCTGCAAAAAAAACCCAAACCTCTAGCACTAAACCAGTCCCACATGTTTACAAAAAAATGTCCAGCTTTTTTAATTTGGTTTGTATATTCGGGTTCAAATCTAGAATTTGGTATACACTAATGGAAAGCTAAATTTTGTGGCATAGGAAAAAATGCATGTATGAGTTTTTTTTGAAATCAAGTGTACATAGCCTTTATTTCATTAAAATCGGTTCACGGGAACAAAGGTTATGAACGTTTAAAGCAAAAAAACCGGAAAAAACTTCAGGCAAGTAGATGGAAGGGTTACAATTTTAAACACGCGAACGAAGTCGCGGGAGGCCAGCTAGTGATTAAATAAAATTCCTAAATTATAAAAACACTATTTTAACTACTTTTTGGAGAAAGCAGCTACTTTTAGCTACCTACTTTTAGTTTTTTTAACTACTCATGCCTGGTGACTTGAAGCTACTGAAAAACTAACCAAAAATTCTAATCTGACCTGAACTCGACCTGCACAACCAGGCGCACGTTTTTCAGAAACAACTCGACTCCGCACCACCCGGGTGGTACGACCTCTCAGCAGCATTCGAGCAGTACCCAACAGACTGAGGTGGCGATGTCCAGCGCGCCGAGCACTCCCTCCAAGCATATGGACACTTCGCATCACGAAAATGAAATGACGAACGACGATTTTAAACATCAAAATTACTGCGACGATACCATAGTATTGTTAGGTAAGTGTACCCCGCATAAAAGTATAAAAAATTGGTGCTAGAAAACACGGATAGTCCACCATGCAATCAATTACTTTATGTTGAAGGGAAATGAAAATATTTCGAAAACTGTAGTTTTGAAAGATTTGAACCTTATAACAAAATTTTTGGGTAATATTTACGAAAACCAAAATCTGAAAACCGCATATCAATAGGCGCTTTACTTCTAAAGTTATGATTTTTTTAACGTTTTTTCAAATAGCTCGGAAACTAAAGCTCCCACGAATTTGGACAACAAAATTTGTAGTTCATATTCATGGAAACTTAAATCTGAAAACCGTATATCGCTAATTGCTTTAATTCCAAAGTTACAATTTTGTAAAGTATTTCATCTCCCTTTTCCCCCTTTCAACTTCCCACCACCCTACCCAAAAAATAAACAGTTCATGGTCAGCCAGGATTTTTGTACCAAATTTCGTTAAAATCGATTAAGGCGTTCTTGAATTATCGTCTATACAGACAACACAGCGACAGACAACTTTTTTTTCGTCGATTAAGGTGTTTTGGAACCTTAGTAACTCATTTTTGATAAATAGTGTAGGGGCATATGTCGATAATTTCTATCCCGTGGGAATTTTTATGAAGGAGTTTTGTGACTATCTGGGATTGATAGCTCTTTAGTGATACAATCAAGTATTATCGGGTGTTTGGTTCGTAGCCGTGTAGAAAATTTCAAGATGGCGGCCAAAAATTATAAAAAATACAACTTTCGCAACCGGGGAATGATTATACTCGATTCCATGTAATTCGATGACGAGGATTTCAAAAAATTTATTTTCAAGGTCATCCGACCTTAAACGTCCATGAAATTTGCAAAAAACAAGATTTTTGCCATTTTCTCTTCAAAAAATCTTAGTAATTCGACGTTTTGTCACACCAACTTCAAATGTACCTCAAACTATTAGGCATGTATGCCAAATTGGGTCCTTAGAGTTTGATGCAGTTTGAAGCTTCATGACCTTGCAAACCTCAGCAAAGTTAACAAATTGCAAAAATAATATACTAGAGGGCGCTATTCATCAATTATTAAAGCTAAGAAAACCAAATTGGGTAACAAAGATAAGAAGGTCCAGTCCAACAATTTTGTTTAAACAAATTTTGTCCAGCTATGACACGTTTCAATATGGCGGCTAATATCTCAAGATACAGACCTATAACCACATTTTATTTCATCCAATTACGTAAAAAAGTAAAAATTACAATGTGGCCATCAATTCTTGTTGACTTGTCTCTGCTTAATATGAAAAAAAAAATTTAGTTGATGCATGACCTTGATTGACCTTGAAAATGCCATGTGAAAAACTAGCTTTTTGTAGTGTTTTTTTTCCAATTTGCAACTACGCAAAAACTTTAAGTGCTAGAGATGAAATTAACATCCTAGCTATAAACAAACACTTAATTTTAAATCTCTTTACCAGTTTTTTTTTTGATCTGGCGTTCCAGATGTTTATGCTATACCTCGGTAAAAATTACCTATATGCCTGTTGTTTTTAGTTTCAGAAATGTGGATTTTATGTTATACTCACTTTTATAGCCAACAAAGTCATTTAAATTACCTCTAAAAGAGTTAGCAGAAGTTAGATATACATTACCGTGTTCTGGACCAGGTGTTTAGATGCCATTTTCCAAAATGGCGGTCGAAAAATCATAAAAAATACAATTTTTGCAACCGGTGAGTGATTATATTCGATTTAACTTGAGGACGAGAATTCCAAAAAAATCACTTTTAAGGTCATCCGACCTCAAATGACCTTGAAAATCGTAAAAAACACGATTTTTGCCATTTTTTCTTTAAAAAAATCTCCATAATTTAACGTTTTGTTACACCAACATCTGGAACGGCAGATCAAAAAGAATGGTAGGAAGGTTTAAAATGAAGTGTTTTGTATGGCTAAGATATTAATTTCATCTCCGGCACTTAAAGTTTTTGCGCAGTGGTAAATTGGAAAAAAGACTACAAAAAGCGGGTTTTTCAATTTTATATGGTATTTTCAAGGTCAATCGGAGTTATGCATCAACTAAACCTTGTCATTTTTACTTTTTTAATTGAATAAAATAAAATGTGGTTATAGGTCGCCATTTTGATATATCAGCCGCCTTATTGAAACACGTCATAGCTAAACAAAAATGTTTTTAACGAAATTGTTGGACTTGACCTTCTTATCTTTGTTACCAAATTTGGTTCTCTTCGCTTGAATAGTTGATGAATAGCGCCCTTTAGTATGTTATTTTTGCAATTTGTTAATTTTACTGGGGTATTTTTCAAGGTCATGAAGCTTCAAACTGGATCGAGTTTGAGGTACATTTGAAGGTGGGCTGACAAAACGTCGAATTATTAAGATTTTTTAAAGAGAAAATGGCAAGAAATAATTTTATTATTTTTGGCCGCCATCTTGAATGATGACGCCATATCAACCCCTTCTACACGGATTCGAACAAAACACCCGGTAACACTTGATTGTGTGACTAAAGAGCTATTATTCCCACATCGTCACAAAACTCCTTCAGTAAAAATCCCACGGACTTACACGTGCCCCTTCACTAAAAATTAAGAAAAGTCAAAATTTTACGATTTTAATAGTCTTCCATGCCATATTGGAAACGTGAAAAAATTAAAAAATAATGATAATGGAAGTTCGAAACTCTAACTTACTTTCAAGTTCAACATTGACTACCACCTTCAAACAAAAGATAAAACACCACATTCTAAACACCGATTAGTATCTAATCATGATTAAAGCCCAATCGGGGAATTTGCATTATTGTTTCAAGTAGGCAATCTGGTCGAATAATCTATTTTTACTTTCCCTTAAATATTATTTGAATTTATTTTAAATGACTTATGCTTGCCTTAAGAAGAGCTTAAATATTCATCCGAGTAGTTGTGTATACTTGTTTCAACTTCAATTTTTTTGTATATCTTTTTTTTCGTGTAGGCACGGACTCTACTGGCGCTCTAGTCAGTAAGGGTGAGGGTTCTTCCATAACCAATGGCTTCTTTAACGAGACTCTGGACCTTTCCCAAGAGGACATTCAAAGGACTCTGTCGGCAAACATGCCCATGTGTTCGACGGAGCTCCAGAACCATTCTGGTCATCAAACGGAAGTCAGAAATGGCGGTGAGCCGCGGAAAAAGCGCAGTCAGCTGCAGAACTTGACTAGTAAGTTTTTTCTCGGGGCTACAATTTTTTCTCTTTTTTAAGATAAAGATTTTTAACCGCCAAGAATGTTTAAAAGTAGAGTTTTAAATTCCAAAACTTTTTGCGAATAATAGAATTGTATCCAAACTCCAAACATCTCAACATTTAGGGTGGACAACAAAAAACCTTACTGATTTGTTTTAACTGCCAAGTTTTTATTTATTGTCGGATTGTATCGCAAAAAAGAGTTTTGGAAAGGTAATGAAATAGACTTTTTGCAAGTATCTCAAAAAATTAAATTTATCAAAAATTTAAAATGGCGGATGTCCAAAAGTTTTATGCATCTTAAAAAACCGTTGGGTTTTTTTGCAATCACAAAAATCTTCTATCTATTGTCTGTAAACTGATGTATCACTTGATAAATTCTATTAAGAAATAAAAAACCTATTGGTTTTTTGCATAAAATAAAACGAAACTGAATTTAAGTGAACCGGATTTCGTTATCTTTTCGCCAATTTTGTTGACAAGGACACTTTACAGATGCTAGTAATAAGACTTCATTTTCTAAATGTCAAAAAATAACATTTTTTGACGATCCAAGATGACGGATGCCTTACAACTTTATATATTTTAAAAACCCCGTGGTCTTTTTTCTTATTATTATCTGTTAACTCATGTATCATTTGTTAAAATCTATTAAAACATAAGAAAAATATTGGGATTGTAGTGTAAGACCTTTTTTGCATGTATTTGATTGTTGCGTTAATTTTTAATTTTATGCATAAAAGGTGTTACACTAGAATCCCACTATTTTTTTTATTTCTTAATAGATTTAAACAAATGATACGTGGGTTAACAGATAATAGTTGGTACTTTTGTTATAGCAAAAAAAAACAACAAATGTTTTAAAATGCATAAAAATGTAATTTTCACAAAATCATTTTTTGACTTTTAGAAAAAGAACCCTTATTATTATCATCTGTAAATTAATAAAATTGGCGAAAAGATAATGCAATCCGGTTAACTTAAATTATTAGCAGTTTTTATTTTATGCAAGAAGTTGGTATACGAAAAAATTCATAGTTTTTTATTTCTTAATAGAATTTATCAAATGATCCAGTGGTTTACGGACAATAGATAGAAGTTTTTTGTAGTTGCAAAAAAATATTCAAAGTATCTCAAAAAAAACTCAACGGTTTTTTAAGATGCATAAAACTTTTGGACATCTGCCAAAGTATATTTCATTACCTATTCAAAACTCTTTTTTGTTTTTTTTTTTGTAAAAAATTGGTAGGTAAAATAAAACAGTCCGGTTTTTTGTGGTCCCTCCTATATATTATTGTTTATTTTCATTTTTAGATGACATTAACCCCATGGATTTCATAGACACCTGCGACGTCGTGGTGTCCCCCCACCACGTTGTAGACGACGACGTTTTCGTCAATCTGGACGCCTTTGACATGCTAGGCGAGTTTCCCGATCTAGACAGCCTCGAAGCCAGCCACACGGCTAGCCTGCTAGACGTCAGTCCGTCCGATGCGAACCGCAAACATCACCATCATCAAGGTGGCGGCGGCGAGCATCACCAACAACATCATCATCAGCAGGTAATATTTACTACGTTTGCATGTGGAACTGAATACTTTTTCAATACGATTTACTTTCAAACCTTCCATGAAAACGCGGCGAATCGAATTTTTTTACGTTGGCCCTGCCCAGAATCAATACCGCTTCTTTTGGGATCGTATCGGGATCCAACTGCATGAAAACGGGTATCGTATCTAACCCAATGAGCATTTTTGTCTATATAAAAGTTACAGCAAATAATATAAAACCTTCATAAAAGAACCAAAAGTTATATTATTTAGTGTTGGTGATAATTTTATAACTCTAATATATCTCTTAAATAAGTAAAAAAGACTTGAAAAACAACTGTTCAACACCCGCTTGTAAAAATTTATGGTACATAGTAATGGATAGAAAAACAACATATAGATTTTATAAAACTTCCTTATGAGCCCTCAAGTATAGAGATTATTATAAAAAGGTTTTACAACTGTTCTAACAACACTACATAACAAATTAAAGGTTTTTATGGATTTAGAAATATAGATTTTCCATCTTTCTTCCCTTTGCTGGTTATGTATTATTCTTTTTCTTTTTACAATAAAAAAAATTATAAAATGGTGTTTAGAAATCTTCTAAAATAAATAAAAATGAAAGTGAGATAAGCTGAAGCAGGAATATGAATATTTATATACTAGTCAAATAAAAGCTGTTTTTCACGTCATCCTTCTCTGAAAATCAGCCTGCGTCTCGTGTGTACTGTATAGTTTTCGAATACACTCACGTTTTTTTCTTTCTGGGACAAATATTGAATTTCGTATGTTGTTCTTAACCCTAACAAGCAACATTTCGATTGAAACACATGTTGAAACCCCATAAATAACGTTTTTAATTAGGCCAAAAACCTATTTTTGTAATCCAAAATGGCGAAAATTTCCGACAATTCTATAAAAAAAAAACAATACAACTATACCACTGTTTACCTCGTCAACACTATTTTATAACCCATTTAAAAAATGATGCTACTTGGAACAAAGGGCTACAGATGGCGCAGTGTTGAACACTAATGGTCTGTTTCTGCGAGCTTAACATGGTTACCATTGTTCTCTTTTCCTAAATGCATTCCTCGAGAGATCCAGCATACTACACATACCAGGAAAAATACCCGCCTCCACACACTTCAAGCCCGCATAACTATCAGAGGTAACTATCGCAAGAATATAGTTAGATTGCGGGGTCGAAGGGTGTACAGGCGAGTATTTTCCGGGGTGTTCACATTTGCCGCCGACCAGCAGTATCAGCGTATGCGCTCGACGTTTCACGGTGCGTTTTTGCGACCTTAACACGGTTACTATATTGTTCTCTTTTTCTAAAACACGGTTCCCATCTATGCGTTTCTCATTCGTGGGTCCCCCGAATCAAAACACGTATCATGTGGTCTAAGCGAGATTTGCGTATACAAGTTCATGTCGGACCACGTGATGAGTTTTTTAAGTCAGGGTGACTGCGCATCGGAAACGCTGGTGGGAATCGGGTGTAAAATGCATTCGATCCCGATATCTGTCATCGGCAACTATCTCAAGAAGATTTGGATCTCTTGTCTCTCACAGATTGATGTAATTAAAAGATAATAATGGTATGGTATCTCGCAAAAACGCGCCTTTTGATGTCGCAAAAACGCTCCTTTTGATTTGATTTTTTGTTCTAAAAACAGTTGTATTATAATCACTGTATAAAGAAATTAATAACAACATTATAGAAAAAACCTTATGAGCAAAAAAGGTTTATGAATGAGTTCATAAGAATATTACAGACACCAATTTATATAACTATTGTGTGTGAGTTCCCAAGTTTTTATAAGTGTCTCTCGAAATATTTTCAATCTTATCTTATATAAATTTGTTGTTGGTTAATTAAGTTTTATAAGTGGGTTGATAGCAACATTTTAAAAACCAATCTATTATATATCTTTAATTGATAGTTACTTACGGTTTTATAGGTGGGTTGACAGAAAGATTTCAAACACCAATTTATATAACTTTTGTCACTGATGACTTATATTTTTATAAATATGTTGGTGGAAACATTGTTAACACCAATTTATACAGACCGCTTCAAGCTACTGAGAACATAGGGCCAAAGAAGTCTAATTTTCCAGTGTACGTACATGCAGAGACACCGCACGCCTATCAGTGAAGCAACCAACACTCAGGCTTCCGATCGCCATTCGCTGCCGTTCGCCGCCGTTCGCCTTGTATTTAGTACGCCTCTAACCACGGTGCTGTGTGGAGCGTAGTCAATGAAACCGGAATTTGGTCAATAAATACGCAAATTTTTATAACGTAATTTTCTTATTTTTTGTCACTGATAAATAAGAGCGTTTTATTGTCAACTGCTCAGATTTATCAGTGACGACGTGTTACAATGAAAATAATAAGGAGAAACAAAATAAAAGCAAGTTCTCAAAATAAAATAATACATTCTAAAAACCAAAAAGATTCTCCTAGTCAAAAAAAAATTAAAGCAAATGTTCGAAAAGTCCTCCTTGCTCGGCTAGACAATATCCGAGCCTACTATAAAAACCCCTTCCTACGTTTCCAAGCATGTTAGGGGTGATAATTTGAAAAGCTTCTTCAAAAACAGATAGAAGTCATTAGGAGCAAGATCGGGAGATCGAGCTGGCCATAAAATAGTTCCCCGTGTACTTATAACCCGATTAGGAAATACATTATCAAGATATTCCCTAACAAGGCCAACATTGTGAGCGGAACAACCATCTTGTTGAAACCATGTTTCACCAAATCTTACACCTAACAACTGCCTAGCAGTTGGAATAATGTGCTGCTGCAGTAGATCCAAGTATCTACGACCATTCAAATTGCAATTGCCGTTAATAAAAAATGGCCCAATTACGTGTTCCCCTACAATACCCCCCCCCCCAAACATTTAGTTTTAAAAATGTATTATTTCAATTAAGAACTTACCCATCTGTTTCTCGAGCAAGGCAGAAATAAAACAAAATAATAAAAAAAAAATGAATTTCCAAAAGATAACACTGCAGCGTGCTTCGAATCCACCTCGGTCGTACGGCACGGAGAGTAAATTGGACTTGATTCCCCCTATGTTCGCAGTAGCTTGAAGCGGTCTGTATAACATTTGAACCGATGACTTTAATTTTTATAAAGATGTCCGTGGAAATATTGTTAACGCCAGTTTTATGTTACTTTAGGGTACCATCAATTTAGAGCCTTTAATAAAACAAATATACAAACTCAATTCTTGTAGGAAACTTCTAAATACCCTAGGGTATCAATGGAACCCTCTTTATAATAATTATATAAATATCTGTCACCAGAAGTTTCTGAAAATGCTCATTGGGAACTGACTGATGACACCAATAATACTCTGTTAGCACTATATTGATGCAAAAAGTACCTTTATTTTAATATTGTTATTGTGCTGTAAACTTATTGACTTTAGAAAAGCAAACAAGGAAGTAAAATTGGTAAAAACTAACCTCAAAATACATTAGGCAAATGTCAAAAGCTCAAATCGTGTTCAAAACGCGTTCAAATTAGTTCATGAAAACCGAAAATGGAATCGTATTAAAAACGTATTCAGTTCGACGTGAAAACGTAGCAGTGTAACAGGAATAACTTTGAAAAACAAAGAAAATAATTTAAAAATCAGGTTTGTCCATGGGCAAGGCTAAGGAAAAATCTACTGCGCATGCCTGATGCAGTCTTCTAGGTTAGGTTTGTTAGGAGTGGTGCAATATTGCTCCCTCCACTGCGACCTAAAAGGTCTATTGTGGCTCATACCTGTCTACAAGTCTTTCAGCCCAACTTCCCTGATCAAGGAAATCAGTCTGTTTGGTGAGACTTCCTCGAAGTCTTGGGGTACAGGGTGGGCTAAATTCGCTGGGATTTGGCGGTTTTGGGTACTTCTAGGCAAGATTTATTTGATTTTTAAAATCGGCATAAAGTTTCCTTTAAAATGATGTATCATACTTTGTGTTTTATTTTTTGTATTTTTTTATTGTTATGTATTTTTTTATATTTTTATTACTTTTTACGAATATTTATATTAATTTTATCTTTTTAATTTTACTTTATATTAAATATTACGTTAAAAAAGTTTAAAAGATAATAATTATAAAAATAAATAAATATCGAAAAAATTAAAAAATACAAAAAATTAAACATAAAGTGTGATACATCATTTTAAAGGGAATTTTATGCTGATTTAAAAAATCAAAGAAAAAAAAGGTCATTCCATAAGAAAAATAC
The DNA here is from genome assembly GCA_963921995.1 of Oxystoma pomonae. Lineage (NCBI taxonomy): Eukaryota > Metazoa > Arthropoda > Insecta > Coleoptera > Brentidae > Oxystoma > Oxystoma pomonae. The sequence continues at coordinate 20,786,078 of OY998164.1, read as the reverse complement.
CAACTTTAGGTTATATCTCAGAAACAAGATGTTTAAGGGAAATTTCAGTTTGACGGTTGAGTTCTTTGTCAAAATGTCTACAAAAAAGTTTTTTTACATGAAAACAATATTCCCATAAATAACAAAGTTATAGACCTCATCCCAAAATGCAGACTTTTCAAAAAGCCCCCGTATCTGAAAAAAACTCTTAACATATCAAGATGCAATTTTCGACATGTATACTATTTTTTGACTATTTTTTGACTATCTTGCCTAGAAGTACCCAAAACCCCCAAATCCCAGCAAATTTAGCCCACCCCGTACTTTCTACCCTGGGCCAAATATTTTTCCCCTTATTCTCATTAGTCCTATACAATGGCATAGAATATGTAATGGCGTTTCCCCCTCTACTCCATTCCAATTGTATTCATGTGTTGGTTGACTCGTCTAACTGTATACAGACCTGTGATTATTCTCAGGCTATTCCATGGTAGTTGCAGGAGTTGCTTTGCTCTACATTTGTGTGTCTTATTCAGAAAGGCTTTGGAGTGGTGTTGTTCCGGAGTTGAGCGCCAGTGCTACACCCCGTTTCTTTTAACCCACTCGGATATTCCCCTATTAACCATGACTTTAGTTACTCCAAAGCAGAGCTCTAGCCATAGCAAGGCAGATTCCGCTCCTGCCTTGGCTAAAGAGTCGGCTTTTTCATTTCCTTCAATTCCTATATGGCATTCAGTCTACTCGTGCAAAGAAGAGTTTTTGCCTCTAAATTTTTTCCAGGCTTACTTGATTGGGAGAGTAGGGCCGTTATAGAATTTCATAGTTATATCCGTTAATCATTTAAGGCTATATTTTCTCCCCAGATTTTAAGTAAAAAAAAGTACAACTGGCAACGCCTTGTTCTTTAATTTTTTAATCTTTTGCCAGAGTGCACAGGGAAAACTAAACATCAGAATTAGCTGAAATTTTGCAGGGGTGATCATTTTTAAATGCTTAACAAAAATATCTGAAGGGTTTTTCAAAATTCTCAATTATTTTTGCTTCAAAATAAAAGCTCTGGTGCTGTCATCTATTCCAAAAGCCTCAAAATAATTGCGGTTTAGAACAAACCCGATTTACAAAAAAAAAAATATAGAAATACTCACAATTGCCTCTGGATTACATTTTTCCTTTTTATATTTCCTTGCTTTGGTGAAAATAAAAACTAAGTTTCCTTTTTTCTAAAAGCCTGTGCACTCCGGAAAAGAAAACCGATCAATCAATCACGCTTCATTGAATTTGGTAAAGACACGTAGTTCAAGTGTTGGCCGACAGATCGCAGAATTTACACGATTTCATGGTAACTGCAGGTGTTTTGTCAACAAACTTTAAATCGGGCCGCAGTGGGACAGAAGAGTATTTTTATGTTTTCTGACAGAAAACCATTCGAGGTTATGTTTATCTTTCAAAAATGTGTTTTCAAAAACATTGTTCTAAAACAAATATGAAACCACTCCGCGTGTGCGGTCGCCCGCCGAAAAAGGCCTAGCCCTGCGCGGGCATTACCTCGAGTCTATCAAAGAACCAAGAGAACTTTACTGGCTCGCTAACCCCACATAATTTTTGTTTTTATTTTGATTCAACCATTCCTTTAAAATTAAATTATTGCGGCATAGTTATGTGCAAGTGTACTAGTGAAATCTTGGAGTACAAAGGATAGATTTTAGAACCTCAGTTTCAAAAACGCACGGATACTTGAGTACTAACAAAACAGGTCAGTAGATTTCCATTTGGAGGTTTGAAAGACTCTCGCTAGTGGTTGACGCTCCTGTTTACAAAATAATACGATTATTTCGTCTAGCGCCAGTAGCCGATTTTTAAATCTGCATACTTTTAAGTTAATCTGTTGTCAGTATCAGCTAGCGGGAGTGTTTCCAATTCAATTATAAATGCACCTATAAATGCAACCTTAAACATTTAATACGTAGTTAGGTAGCGTTTTTAGCAGGTAATTCTGCAATAAATGGTTTTCTTTTATTTTCGTATTTTACTTAGTTTTTTAGCGGCGCAGAACACGAAAAGTCAAAATAAGTAACCTAACCCCAAATTTTTGACCCGGTGCTAAAAAATCTCTGGTGTCCCACTGTGGATAAACATAAAATAAAGTCTCCACGTTGCCATGGAAAACAAATTCAAAAAAAAAATTTGCAAAAAAAATCAGGTCGACATAGTTAAATTGATTTCCCGTACAGTGTTGCTAAAAACAATTCCCCAGATTGTAACTACTACCTTAATCCTACGTATAAGTAGGCCGGGCTATAAAATACTGTTAATTAATCATCTCCAGGGTTATGCATTCTGCTTAACAGTTGTATGGATTATTACTACAACCATAATAGATATTTAAAATGCGTCTCTGCCTACCTATTTTATTTTCCTTTTTGGTTGAAGGGATTATTTTATTCACGATAAGGCAATAAACCTGAGGGAAGATTTTCTAATTATTTTTCAATGCCGATTGATTATTTACCGAACCACTTGACAAAAAGCGTCAAGTTCAAGATGTGAATAAAAAACCAGTAGTTTTTTGGAGCGCTCAATAATGAGGTGAAAATCACCTCGCTTTTATAAGGTAATTAACCGCAAAAAATCGCCAAAAAATTTTGCGAGGATTTGAAGAACATGCTCCTCTGTATGCTTTCTGCTTTTAGTCAAATATTTACACAGTGATGTACCCGCCAGAAACTGGGCTGGGTGTGGTTTTTTTTTTTGTTTTAACCCCAGACCTCCTAGGGTACGTCTTGACAGTATCTTATTGCGTAAAACCTTTACTTTTAGCAGCAACACCAATCAAATTCCCACTCAATGGAGGCCACAGCGAAAATAACCGACTACTCACCGGAGTGGGCTTACCCGGAAGGAGGTGTCAAAGTTTTAGTTACGGGACCCTGGCACTCTTCGGGACCCTATACCGTGCTTTTTGACACGTTTTCCGTTCCCACCACTTTGGTGCAGGGCGGGGTCTTAAGGTGTTATTGCCCAGGTAGGTCTTGCGTAAAGCGTTTAGCGATTTTTTTGTTCTTTAAAGTAAGTACTAAATTAGAATATTACATAAAACATTTTTTTTTACCGTTATTTCAGACAAGATACATGTTTTGTGAACAACGGCCCTTAAGGGTTATTTCTAAAGTTCGAGCGGAAAACTTTTAACTCCTTAAGAGACGCCACATATTTTTCTTACACTGTTTTGGACATGAGCGTTTTAGTGTGCATAGTAATATTTAATTTTTGGGGATGTACAAACAGACAACTCGATTTTTTTCAGAAATATAATAGGTATTTTATTGCCAGTTAAAGTTAAACAGTCCTACACTAATACAAGTATTTTGCATGAAAATTTACCATTACACCGACTTACATCTTGCATCCTGCCTAATCACTATACTACACTTTTTAACATTTTTACATTATTCGTTTGATTCTTGACTTCCACACGACAGTTCTTATACCGGGCTTCCAAAATTTTCGCATCTTGAAATACTTTCACAAACCAAACTTCACTTTTTATATTCTAACTATTTTCTTTCAAACTGCCTTGCATGCACTGTTTTAAGATGAGTATTGGAACTCGTTTGGATTTCAACTGCGTTCTGTTTAAGCCAATTTTTGCTTTTATAGCAAAATGTGACGTAAGCGCCGAATTCCCAGAAAAAAACGGGCTTACGTGCTGGAAGTCTATTCCTAAACAGGGAGCGGTATAAATCGCTTTAGAGAATGATCACATATCGTACGACTTTCAAGAATACACGTCCTATCAACACGGTCTTGTGATCTCGCGGTCATGTGATGAAAAATTCTTGTTAAGTGACGCGACGTAGGTATGGTTTTTCGGAGCTCTGCAAATTGAATTTAGTTTTTAACAATTTTTTAACGGAACAACACATCAGTAGTGCGCGCTATGCCTATAGACATAGAACACAGTGGGTGTTTGAACTTAGAGACTTTTTTGTGATTGTTGGTTTTTTGAACTTAAATGATGTTTTTTATTTTGGGTAATAAATATTTCTTTAGAATAAATTTCCCGTCTTTTACAAAAGAAAATGTTGAAGAAAAAAATATTTTGAATATTTAAATTTTCAAAATCATTAACTAAAATTTTTATAACAATCGTTGAGGTTGGCTGCTAAAAAGAAAATATTTTTAAAAAAATATCGAAAGAAAACAAAAATATTTTCAAATTTATCATACCTAGATTTTTTTTCAACTTATTTTTTATTTATTTTACTACTTCTGAAACAAAAAACCATTTAATATATAAATTTATAATTATTTTTGTGGAAAGAAAATATTTTGCCAGTTATTAAAACAAAAAAACAAAAAAACAAGAAGTAATAACTTTTTTTAAATTAAATAATTTGACTTGAAATGTTCGACCTTTCACAGTTTCCAGCTTTTTTTTATAAGATATTTCAACTTTGGTCTTACATATACTCTTCAGTGCTTACCTTAGAAAAACATCATCTTCTTAATGTAATTTTTGAAATAGGAAACAGTTACTGTAGAGTTGTTAGAGTTGTCAGAGCATCGACGTTTTTAAAGTAATCAAAAAATCGAACACAATGCTTCCCTTACTTGAAATTTCATCGCACGCTGCTGATAAACAGTACTATCTACCTATTTTCATATCCTTCTAATAAATACGATTATTCAAACAATTTTAAAACTTGTAATTTTAAAATGTCACGGTCTCAATTTTTGAGAAATTATTAACGGTGAAAATCGCATGTTAATATGCCATCCTGTTTATGAGCTACGGGGTTTTTTTTAAAAAAAGTATGCGTTTTAGAATATGGCCTATATAACTTTTTATTGATGAAAATTTTTTGGTGGGGTAAGTTGATTTTCTATAGATAATTTAAAGCAACATTTATTTGTCAAAGTGGATTTTATTTTGTTTAGTTTTTGAGATATAACCCTTAGTTGGTATTTTTCGTATAGAATGACCCATTTTTTTACACGATTTTTAAAATCATCATTAAATTTTCTTTTAAATAGTGTAAAACATATTTTGTGGTAAAAAACGAAAAAATCTTAAATTTTTTCAATTTTCTTAACATATTTTATGGTTTTATAAAGTTTTTGTAGTCAAACCAACTCCTAACATTTTATGGGTCTCTATGATTACACCCTTGATTTTTTATTATGTTTTAAGATTTTGTAAAAAAAAAACGTTTTTTTATGAGATTTTGGGATATAACTCATAGAATTTGACAGATTTCTATGAACATTTGTAATTTTTGTTGTTGTGGTAAAAACAATTTCTTTTATAAGTCTTTAAATAGATTTTATAGTCAGACAAACTTACAACATTTTATAGATTTTTATGTACCCACACTGCCAAAAAAACCTCATTAAATCTCATAAAAAACACACCTGATTTTTATCAGTTTTTTCGACCACCTGAAAACTAATTAAAAAAAGCTATTTATCCTTCTACAAAAAAATATTTTTTGACTCATGATCCCATCTCCCCCTCCTTAAAAACCCCTGTATGCCAATTTTGATTGAAATAGAACAAACCAAATCTTTACCCACCTCCACTTCCCTCGTTAGAGGGAGGTGGGTACCTGAGAATACCATATTATTGTATTTTCACCGGAACTATAAACGCATACCAAATTTAAACACAATCGGATGTGAATAAGTCAGTTAAAATTGGTTAGCAAAACATGACCGAAAATCGTTCATCTTGAATCCGCCATATTAAATTTTCAAAATTTGATCAAAAATTCGTATTCCTTATCCCCAAAAGCCCCCGTATACCAATTTTGGTTGAAATCGGACAAACTAAGGTGTTTTCCCCCCTCCACTCCCCTCGTAGGGGGGAGGGGGCCTAATAATGACATATATTGTCACCGGAACTATAAATGCATGCCAAATTTGAAAGCAATCGGATGTGTATAAGTTAGTTAAAAATTGGTTAGCAAAAGAAGATCAAATATCGTCCATCTTCGAGTAGGGGGGAGCTATCAATTTCATCACACTATATTCTTGTTTTGTCACCAAAACTATATAAGCATGCCAAATTTGAAGCCGATAGTATGTCGGGAAGTTGGACAAAATTAAGTGGCAAGATTCCAACAAACATATCTTGTTCGTTACATAGATAGATACATTGCAAGTTAAATGAAAGCTTGTAAAAAAATAGTTTTTGTCTTATGAAATCTCATAAAAATTTATCAAAGTTATAAATTTATAAATAAGTACTTATACGAGAACAATTTTCTCGTATAGTTTATAGGTTATATAGTTTAGTTTGACTGTATATTAATCTCTTACATTACTTCTACTACTATTACTACTACTACAACTGCTAAAATTGAGCTGTAATTTTTTATTTTCGAAAGTTACAGGTTGATCTTATAAAATCTTATAAAATCTCATAAACCTTTACGAGGAATTGTCATATTAAAAATCATACAATATTTTAAACTTTTATAAGCCAATTGGCTGATAAAATATGATGAACTCCTATGCGGGATTTGTGTTTCACTTTCACTAGTAAAAAATTACAAAACATCATAAGTTTATATGAGCATAGATTATAAAAACTTATGATGTTTTATCTGTTATTTGCTATGATTTTTTATGAGGTTTTTTTGGCAGGGTTTTTATCGGTAATTACCCGCAGGGCCTTTATAGTATCTCATAGTCATATGGGTAAAACACTAGATTAAATCTCAAGAAAACGCCGTCAGGCATTCGCAAATTATTAAATAATTAATCCAGTAATAAAATCACGAGTTCCGAATACAATTAATAACACTAGATACGTTTTAGTATTGCAGATCTTTATGTTATTATAAATTATAGATTTTTGGTTAGTTTAGTATGTAGACACCGTTTCTAGGATAAAGATGGAAGACAGAGTTCAAGATTTTATACTGTAAGCACAGCGGGTTGCACACGCATCATCAAAATGTTAAAATACGCTGCAGTCGAAAATTTTTGCAAAAATGACACTCAAAATCCCTTTTTTGACACCAAATCGCAGGAAACATATTTTGATCAAATTACATTAAAAAGACCATTTTGATGGTGATCCAAATTGAAAACAAATAAAAAATCAAACATTTTTATAGCGGTCATGAATGAACGAAATCGTAAAAATTTTGCAATTTATAATTTTTTAAAGATTTTTGTTAAAAATTATTGTATTTTATTATATATAACAAGTCTTCTTGGGTGGGGGGGGGTTGGCCCCAAAACCCTACCCTCTCGATACACCACTGACTGAGATGGTTATGTCTAAAAGATGTGTTTATTTTTTTTTCTTTTTTTCTTAGCTGATAGAGCTACCGCCCACACAGCAACAGTCTGATAAATAGTTCTTGTTATGTGAGACAATGTGTGAATGGAATTAAACATTGACATCAATTTTGGATATTAATTAAAAACGGGTCATATACAATATTATCAATATTCCAACGAGACCCACGTACTTAAGTCCTATCAAAGTTAAACAGGACCCTATTTGCGTCGCTCCATTGTTTAATTCTAATTAAATCCAGAGCTTGGCCTAAACATCGGCTGATACGATTTATTACGTGCGCCTGATTATGAAAATGAACAGTACAGTACTTCAAAAAATATACAAACTAAGGTTTTTTTTCAATCAATTATAAAGCTTTGGGAACACGTGAGTGTAAGAAAGTTACTTTCTATCGCTTTTTTTCCTACGACCACTTTAGGATTTTTCATTATTTTTTATTGTTTATTTTATTTTTATCACTATTAAATTTCTCATTTTCATCTCAAGAGAAGAAAGTATTTTCTTCTCTAGGGGCGAAAATAGTTTCGGTCTAATTCCAAACCTTCTACAAATCATAGCCTACTAGATATCTACATTGTTTGGATGGTTTGCTGTCATTCATTTCCATCCCTAGAGAAGAAAACATTTTCGTCTCTAGAGACGAAAATAAAATTGATATGCGTATGAAATATAAAACTTTCTGAGGCGTTATAGAGTGCAGATTTGGTTACTTTTCTGTGTAGTCGTTTAGTCTGTTCTACGTTTGCAGCTAAAAAGAAAGTCCAAACTTATGAATCACCCTCTATACAAAGATGAAATATTTTTTTTTCTGTTTGTTTGTGTGACTGTTTAAAAAACATATGCTTAAACTAGAACCGCTTAAAAATAATTTGACCTTTTTTTAGCTCACGAAGCTGGCCTTGCCACTCTTCAGGTGGCGTGTGACGGTTATGTGATCTCCAACTCTGTGATATTCGAGTACAAGTTGCCACATCGTGAAGAACAGGTAAAACTCATGCTTTGACTTGCTTACAATTTGTTTTATTTCCTATTATGTTTGATCAGCTAGGAAAGAAATCTTATTAAAAAACAAAAGTTGCAATCAGTTTTTAAATTTTTCAAAATTAGTAAGATCTTTACCATAGATAACTGTCCATAAATTAAATAAAGTTTGGGGAGGAGGGTCCAAACTCAGAGTTGAGCTCTATATAAACTGAGAGTTTAGATAGAAAAATAACCAGGAAATAAAATGTATGGTGTGGTTTATACAGGAAAATAACATAAAATATTCCCCAATATAGTAAATGTAGCATATAAAACTAAGTGAATGACAACAATTTAATATATAAAACTAGGTTCGAACGCAAGCCCTAAGTACCAGGATCATTTGTAAGTGAACAAAAATCAAATTAATTCAGTAGTTTGTTCGTAATTGTTGTACAATCTTTGTTATTAATGGTTTCGGATTGATAAGGAGACTAGATATCATACAAAAAGATAAAACAAAAATTAACAAGTTAAATATGTCAATTAGTGATATAAGTAACACCCAGCATTTAGAGGAGATAAAAAAGGTTGTTGCAGGCTGTACAGAGAAGCTCAATAGCTCAATCGATACTCTAAGACACAAAAAAAAATTTGAAGCTCGAAAAAGAAAATCAAGAACTAAAACAAAAAGTTCAATACCTTGAGGGAATAGGGAAAAAAAAGAGTTTGGCTTTTTTTGGTTTTAAGTCAGATCTCAAAGGAGTGGATCTTGCAAAGTGGATGGTAACTCAAATAAATACATACCTACAGATTAACATAATACTTGATAGTATTGCCAATATATATTTCAAAGAGAACTCTGATAATAAGTCTATAATTATCGAGTTTACTAATTCCTTTGTTAGGAGCCTAATCCTAAAAAACGCACATAAACTTAAAGGAACAAACATATCTATTAGACCTTACTTAACACTTCAAGGCCAAAAAATAAATAAAGTTTTAACAGCAAACTTAAAAGAAGCTAAGAAAAACAATTTAAAAGCGTACATCAAAGCACAGAAGCTGTATATTGGGGACGAAGTCTACACGTACGAACAACTGGTAGAAAACGATCCCGAAATTATTAAAAATCTTAATAACTCCTTGCCTTCTCCAGTTTTACAAAAGTTATCTCTGAGTGCATCAGGCACTCCTACCCAACATCCAGCCGACAGTCTGCTTGGCGCCGAAAATTCCGCGCACGCTATCGAAGTACCAGTGGTCCAGCCAAAGTCGATTATCGATCCACAAACAACCGTCCCCCACACAGTTACTGCGGATACGGCAGTACTCGATACCAAAACTGCTGAGAAAAAAGGTATTAAGAACGTTTTTCAAAAAGTAATTCACGAAAAGAAAAGTCGAACGGGAAGCTCAAGCTCTGCTACAGGCAGTCCACTAGAATATAGACAATCTTCTAGAATAAGATCAAAAAATATAAACTACAATCACTACAAACCCTACGTCTTTAATTTTTGTAATTAAAGAAAAACAACAAACAGTAATCAAGTGTCGTCTCATGTATTTTCAGGCCTAGATTAATTAATTTTATATATTTTTGAACGCCCTAATTTTAATTAAAATTTTAAAATTAAAGATTAAGTAGGTACGGTAAACATATTTTAACAAAATATTCTATTAAGGTTGTTGTACTGAAATTTTACTGAAAAACTAATATTTTAAATAATCTTAAACCTTAATAATTTTAATTGAAAAAATGGATACGTTTATAAGGGATTTTAATCGGGAAAAAATCACAGTAAAACTGATCAACGGCTTAAATGTATTGAACAGTGGGTTCATAAGCAAAAATGAATTTTATATTCTCCATTTAAACATTTGTGGCGTTAAAAAAATATTTTCTAGTTGAGCATATCAGTGGACATTATAGTCTTGTCCGAAACTCACCAAATCTACGATTTACAACCCTTTCAACTACCCGGTTATTTTAGTACTTTTAAAAAATAAATTAACATTCAAATATTCTTTTCATTTTATTGGGAAGTTAACTGTGTCAAAATAGAGGTAGGACAAGGTATAAATAAATTTTTACTTACAAGCATTTACAAATCTCCTGCGATAGGTGAAAAAGATTTTGTAGAAAATTTTTCTGATTATTTAATCAGTTCTAATAAACATATTATCACAGGAAATATAAATTTGGATGTATTAAAGAATTTTGGAGAGCATTGCTTAAAAAATATTAAATCATTTGTCATTAACTACAAAATTACTGACCATTGTCCAATCCTTTTAAAATTCGAAAATCCAATAACAAATCAAGAACAAAACAAAACTGGTATACACAAAAGTTCACAAATTACCAACAATTAAAATAAGACCTTAGAAATCATCACAGAGCAGAAGTCATGAATAATATAGACATAAATTCAGCTACAGATGAATTTATAAAAACTCTACAAACACTTATAATAAAAAACACAAACACCATTGTACAATCGAATACAAAAAACGGAAAAAATAATTGGATAAATAAAGAAATAATAAATATAGTACAGGAAAAAAACAAAATTTACAATGAAACTTTAAAATATCCACAAAATCCCAGCATAAAAGCTAAATACACAGAATATAAAAATAAATCCGCGAAAATGATAAAAAAAAAATAAAAAGGGACTATGCACAAAAACTAATTAACCAGAATCGAAACAAATCCAGCGCTATTTGGGATAGTGTAAATAAAATTTGTAACAAACCTAAACAAAAAACAAAAATAGAAAAAATTGTCATTTCGGATTCGCAGATTATTAGCCAAAAAAAATACAAAAACCAGACAACTTTCAAGAAAATGTAGAACGGAACCCACATGGTCTTTTTTATTTCAGAGAAACTAATATTGTAGAGGTACAAAAACTTATACATAGCCTGAAATCAAATAAATCACCGGGATACGACACTATAAAATCAGAAACGTTAAAAGCAATATCTCTTGAAATTTCACCAATATTGACATATCTTATAAACTTTAGTTTTGCAACCGATTGCTTTCCGAGCGCCCTTAAATTGGGAGAGATAAAACCTCTCTTTAAGGAGGGCTCGAGGACAGATTTGAATAACTACAGGCCTATTTCATTATTACCCAATATTTCAAAAATTTTTGAGAAAGTTATGAAATGCAGAATAGTTAAATTTCTAGCTCACCATAAAATAATTTTCAAAAGACAATTTGGGTTTCAGGAAGAAAAATCAACCAAAGATGCCATTTTGGCGCTTACCTCTAAAATCTATGATTCGATAGACCAAAAAGAAGCATCTCTTTGTGTATTTGTAGACTTAACAAAAGCATTCGATACTGTCTGTCATATAAAACTTCCAATATAATTAGAGCAATGCGGTTTTAGAGGGAGTGCGTTAAACCTACTTAAAGACTATTTACACGAAAGGAAACAATACGTAAATATAGAAGGAACAGGGAGCGTCCCAGAATCGTGACCTGCGGTGTACCGCAGGGGACGGTTCTTGGACCGGTCCTCTTCATAATCTACATTAATAATTTGCTAAAATTGGAAAGCTCGGGACTTATAATCAGTTTTGCTGACGACACCGCAGTATTCTATTCTGCACAAGACTGGAAAGCATTAAAAGATAAAGTGGAAAAAGATTTAAAACACGTAAATAACTGGTTTCAAGAAAAAAAGCTAACACTAAATAAAACAAAAACTAAATTCTTACCTTTTTCGTCTTATGCAAATAGTCTACCAGATTTCGAACAACTTAATATAAATGAAAAAACCTTACTAATAAAACAAGATATTTAATCACACGATTTTCCTATCTTGGAGATTTTCTTAATGTTAAACACTTAAAACAAGTCTACTTTTCGCTGTTCCAATCTCAAATAAACTATGGAAATCATTTTTCATAAAAATCGAACCTACTCTAGAGATCGCTTATACACCGAGTCAAAAATATATGACATTAGGCAAAACCTACTTATTTGCACACACCGAAAAAAAATTACCCTTAACATGATATCACACCCACACAATACAAGAATCAAAAACGAGTGTAAGACAGTACCATTAAATAGAAAAGAAATAGGACACAGGTCGTTCTTGCACATGGCTCTAAAATTCTACAATTTCCTACCAAATAACATTAAGTCAACAATATTTGAAAAAAGATTTAAAAATAATTTAAAAAGACGGATAGATAGTAATAACAGACTTATTATACATAATCTATTTAAAACTATGATAAACTAGTGTTATGTGTTGATAGTGTAGGTAGGAATTATTATAGCGTTTATCAATTGTGACAATTTTTACCCAAAAAGTGAAAAACCAAAACTACACTTTTTTGCACTCGACGCGCGTTTCGCTAACAACGTTAACATTATCAGGAGACGATAAACAATGAACTAAATTAATCTACGCTCTATCTTATATACAATCCTTTAGTGGGCGGAGATTTTTGTCTGAAAAAGGTAGAATTCTACCTTTTTCAGACAAAAAGATACCTGCGACTCAAAATTTGTATCAATTCCTTATAATCCTAATTATACGAAAGGATTACACAAAGTATTTAATAACACCGGTCTTAAATTAGTATATCAATCCGGTAACACAATAAGAAGCTTACTAGGAAATCCCAAGGATAAAACTACAGTTCTAGAAAAAAGTGGAATTTACGAAATTAGTTGCATGGATTGTGACAAAAAATATGTTGGCCAAACGAGACGCTCTATTCAAACACGTTTTAAAGAACACTTAGCACACTTAAAATACGGAAGAACAGAAAAGTCAAGTGTGGCCGAGCATGCTTTTGAAAACAATCATAGATTCACATTAGATAACCTAAAACTTCTAAAAAGTGTACCAAACAAAAGACTTTTGAATGCATATGAAAGTATGGAAATCATTAAATCCAGAAATAGTTTAAATAAAGATAGAGGACCCATCCCGTTTAGTACACTTTATTCTTTGGTTGAGGGGAGATAGGACTAAGAATCGTGATCAATCACAAATTATTAGTTTTATCTCCGCCCACTAAAGGATTGTATATAAGATAGAGCGTAGATTAATTTAGTTCATTGTTTATCGTCTCCTGATGATGCTAACGTTGTTAGCGAAACGCGCGTCGAGTGCAAAAAAGTGTAGTTTTGGTTTGTGGAAAACAATCATAATTTTGTTTTAGTGCAACCAAAGGTTCCAAATTCCCAACATAACCAAAAAGTGACGTGAAATCAAATTGTGACATTTAAACCTGAATTATGACATTTAAACCTAAATTTGACAAAACAAACCTGAATTGTGACTTTTTTAACACTAACAAGAAACTATAAAAGTTTCTTCAGGGTCTTTGTTTATTTCATTAGATTTAGAGATTGATCATGTATTACTATTTGAATTTGAAATAAACCATATATATATATATATATATATATAATAGGTGCAGACCTTAGCATCTTGTTATAGTCAGCTGATTGGTTATCTGACACTGGCGTTTCCGCACGTGCATATTCACATAAAATAAAAACAGAAAGTTAAAAGTTAGACAACTTTTTACCTCTCATATTATGTCATGTTATTTTTCTGTATAAAGGCCAACTGGGTTTACCAACTCTTATTATTTCATTTTATGTTATGTCTTTTTTTATGTCTTATGTTATTTTTTTGCATAATCCCAGATTTACAAATCGTTATGTGAGAGGGCAAGGAGGCGCGTCTTGGATCGCTTTACGTAGGTATACAATTTTTGACAATTATTGTTTTACTAGAGGTAAGCAACTCTATTTGACAGTTGTTAGGGAAATGTTGTTGACTGTGTGTTGACTACCATTGGAAATAAATAATTTTGTCAGTGTCACATTTTTGATTAATAAAGGTAAGTACATCAAATCTTAAATTTGATTATTTACATGCGGTTTAAAAATCGAATATTGCGATATAAGAAACTAAAAATACTCGCGCCTACGGATGTATTGTTCCAATGTCCAATGGAAAAAGAGACGAAAGAAAAATGGAAAGAGATCATGCGCTTACCAAACTGAAGAATTAGTAAAAATAGTCGAATTTGCTAGGTAAGTAAGATAAGTTATATTTAAATAATATTATACATTATTATTATTAATAAAAATGAGTAACAAAAAAATAGATCAATAAAATTTTTACATTTTACTTGCTACTAAAATTTTTAATATCTGTGTATCTTCCTCATGTTTTTTTGTGAAAGGTTGACATATTTTACTAACCAAAAAAGTCATCTTCATTCAAAAACTTTCTAGGGAAATTATAAAAAGAGTCAACAAATCATCGGACCATTTCGTAAAATCGGTTTTACATGCAAATATGAAAAAAACTAGAGAGGGCAATATGAGTTGCCCACCTCTGGTAAAACAACAACTGTCAAATTTATACAGGGCCTCTAGATAAAGTTAATTATTATTTAAAACACTATATGACAGAAGGAAATATTGAGGTATTTAGTAATGTTTTTAAATTTATTTTTTATGCATAGCTATTTTTACAAAGTGCGATATGTTGATAAAGAGTATCGTTAGGTTATTAAGAGGAGATGGTTCTAGGGCAGCCTTACCGTTGCTACTGCTACATAATTTATGGACGACTTCTAATGACACTTTTTATTTGACAGATAATAGCGGCCGAACCCAAAGTCGAAAGGTCAAATGACAACATGTTAAAGTTTACTCTGCTTCAGAGATTAGAAGCAATGGATGACAGACTACAAATTAAGCAAGAGCCCAATGATAACGACGGGGTAAGAACTTTTATCAAAATTTTATCGTTTTCAGGAGCGGTTGTACAAGATGCCACTTTTTTTTTAATTTGTAATTTTTGGGAACAGGATTTTATTGCTTCGAAAATGAAACAGTTTCGCCGAAAAACGAATCAAGTGAATTCTGGAATCATATCTGGGTGGTATGAGCAAAAAATAGAATCTTGGTAGTAATATAGTAGTTTTTACAACTATGTAGTGGCTCAAATAGTGCTTTTTTACAAGTGTAGTTTTAAAGAACGAGCGCAGCGAGTAAAAAAAGCACACTTTATCAGTGAGTTGTAAACACTTTTTTTGAATACCTTTATAAAAAAAATTTGAGAAACGGAAAAAACATACAAAAAACTAGAACTATGTGCGGAAAACTAATACAAATAATTTGAACAACAAAAAATAGAAAAATATTTTGCATCGTATACAGGGTGTTTCAAATTCGATGCTCACCATGGGGATCTCCTAAACGATAGGAGATACGAAAAGATTTAAATTAGGGAAAAGTTGCGGAATTTGATGCTTTACCCAAAACTAAAAATAAAGTTTACAAAAGCCGAGTAGTTCCTTTCCGTTCCGTAAAAAAAACCGAAATTTTCAATTTTAGTTTTTATTTTTTTTCGCCTTTATTATTAGAGTTTTCAAAACATGCTTAAAACTTTCTATAGGCACCTTTTTAAGATCTACCAGACGAGCTATTCGACATTTCAGTTTGACAGAGGCGCTGTCAAGTTCATTTTTTCTTATGGACACATCCTTTTTTGTTTTGTTTCGGAAGCAAGGAAAATATAATTTTGAAACATTATTTTAACATTAGTTTAACATGTTGTTTCGGGCTTAATGACCATCATCAGTTAAAAAAATCCCCTTATAG
Organism: Oxystoma pomonae; assembly: GCA_963921995.1. Lineage (NCBI taxonomy): Eukaryota > Metazoa > Arthropoda > Insecta > Coleoptera > Brentidae > Oxystoma > Oxystoma pomonae. Next base: position 20,770,158 of record OY998164.1, on the reverse strand, counting down.
AAAACAACTTAAAAAGCGCTTGTAGTAGTTTCAAAAATGGCGCCAACAGGCACGTGAAGCCATCCATAAAACCTTTTAAAAAACTTTAAAAAAATGTAAAATTTTTTTAAAATTTTTTTTAAAAAAAATTCTATATTTTCCATTTTTTTTTTGGTCTAAATGCCGTCTAAAAATTTCCCGTATAAAAGATTAAAAAAAAAACAATTTTTTTTTTTAAATGTAATTATCTATCTAAATGTGAAAACCGCTGCTACGCTTCGTGAGTTATAATTTTTTTATCATCAAAAACAAAGACAAAGAATTTTTGTGCCAAATTTGATAAAAATTTTTAGGTTTAGCAGTTTTTGAGTAATCCTGTCCCAGACAGACAGACAGACAGACACCATCCCAAAATTTTGTAGATAACTGTAATTTTACTACTAGAAGCGCTTTTTAAGTTGTCTTATAACGGGATTTTTTTAAACTGATGATGGTCACTAAGCCCGAGACAACAAGCTCCCTGTTAAAATAATGTTTCAAAATGATATTTTCCTTGCGTCCAAAACAAAACAACCAGAAAAAAAGGATGTGTCCATAAGAAAAAATGAACTTGACAGCGCTCCTGTCAAACTGAAATGTGTGTCTGTAGAAACTTTTAAGCATTTTTTGACAACTCTAATAATTATGTTGGGAATTATATATGAAACAGAGAACAACGGTACACTGCCATTTCTAGACACTTTAGTTATAAGAAATAAGAATAAATTGGACTTTGACCTATACAGAAAAGGCACGGCCACCAACAGGTATATTCCAAATGACTCTTTTCATTGCTTACAACATAAGCTTGCAAGTTTGCACTTTTTAACATATAGATTAGTAAATTTCCCCTTAAACAAAGAAAGATTTGAAGCAGAAAAGAATAGGATTAGGAATATAGCTGGCGAAATTGGTTACGACGAAGGCTTAATAAATAAGCTGATAAATAGACATTCTTTTCAAAAGACCTTTCGGAATTCTACCTTTTTCAGACAAAAAGATACCTGCGACTCAAAATTTGTATCAATTCCTTATAATCCTAATTATACGAAAGGATTACACATAGTATTTAATAACACCGGTCTTAAATTAGTATATCAATCCGGTAACACAATAAGAAGCTTACTAGGAAATCCCAAGGATAAAACTACAGTTCTAGAAAAAAGTGGAATTTACGAAATTAGTTGCATGGATTGTGACAAAAAATATGTTGGCCAAACGAGACGCTCTATTCAAACACGTTTTAAAGAACACTTAGCACACTTAAAATACGGAAGAACAGAAAAGTCAAGTGTGGCCGAGCATGCTTTTGAAAACAATCATAGATTCACATTAGATAACCTAAAACTTCTAAAAAGTGTACCAAACAAAAGACTTTTGAATGCATATGAAAGTATGGAAATCATTAAATCCAGAAATAGTTTAAATAAAGATAGAGGACCCATTCCGTTTAGTACACTTTATTCTTTGGTTGAGGGGAGATAGGATTAAAAATCGTGATCAATCACAATTTATTAGTCTTATCTCCGCCCACTAAAGTATTGTATATAAGATGGAGCGTAGATTAATTTAGTTCATTGTTTATCGTCTCCTGATGATGCTAACGTTGTTAGCGAAACGCGCGTCGAGTGCAAAAAAGTGTAGTTTTGGTTTGTGGAAAACAATCATAATTTTGTTTTAACTCTAATAATAAAGGCGGAACAAAATAAAGACTAAAATTGAAAATTTCCGTTTTTTTCGCCTATCTCCGGAACTACTCGGCTTTTGTAAACTTTATTTTTGGTTTTGGGTAAAGCATCAAATTGCGCAACTTTGCTCTAATTTAAACCTTTTCGTATCTCCTACCGTTAAGGGGATTCTCGGTGTGAGCATCGAATTTAAAACACCCTGTATATCGTATTGCAGGACAGACAAAATTCTGTCATTTTTGAAAAATGTTTAGCACCCAGCGTGTATAAAATATCATTATCAAACGTGGTTTTCCGTGGTCAAAACATTGTTTTCAGAGGCAGTGGTTTTATTGTAAAAAGTAATCCTAAATAATAACTTTAAAACTTATTTAGGTTGAGGACACAGCCCTTTTCTGTCAGTCAAACTTCGAGGACCGACTTGTCAATTTCTGTCAAAATATGACATCCAGACTGTGGAAATTCGGCGAAGAACTGAGCGTCGACTGGTTTGCAAGCCATAGAGGAATGACCTTACTGCATTTGGCGGCTTCTTTGGGCTACTCAAGGTACAGGGTATTCTATTATGACACTTTTCTCCGTCATTAGCAATACAAAAAAGTGTTAAATGTTTTTGCGACCTTTTAGGGTATATACAGGGTGATTCAAAATTCCCTAGAAAGACTTTAACTGTAGATAGAATTTGTTGTTCTGAACGAGAATTGGTAAAATATATTTTTATAAGCTCTTTCGTTTCAGGGGGGCAATTCCAGTGGGCTATCGTTATGAGATAACGATCGCTATCGCCATTATTTTCACTGTTACGGCAACATCGCTTATTGTTAAGTAAAAAGAAGAAGGCTTGAATGGCACGCAACCCGCAATACTTTCCCAAAACAACTGTCAAATGCCGACAGTCAGTCAAGTTTGTTTACCTTTCTTGGAACTTGCGGCGAAATTTCGGGAAAAATAATAATTTTAATGAACTTTTTGCACGCAATATGGATTAAAAATCTGATCACAATGTGATGGTGGACGACCGTTATCAATTTTTTATTGAATTTTGTTTGGAAAAGCCACGTTCTTTGTGAAGAAAAACCCACATGGGCCTTGTGTGGAATTGCCGCCAGATTTTTTGTTTGGGTAAGTACTTATACTTACTTTATCTTATGTTCTATTCTGTTTTTTTGGTGCTTAAAGAACATCACCTACATAATGTAAACAAAAAGATATAGTAGGTCAGTTTTAAGCTCAGTTTATACATTTTGAAAAGACGTGAACCAGTGGTCAGAAAACTGAAAAATAATTTTACAAAATATTTAAACATTATAAGAAAAGAAAGTTAGAAATTAGTTAAGAATGCAGGATTTGTTTGGTCCAAGGTTATAACACTGATTTTTTATTGAAAAAAATCTGACATCAACTAATAATTTATCTGGACACTGACACTTGTTCGCCTATTTATCATCCATTGTGTTTATGCTTGTATTTTTTGTGGTTATCGCCAAATTACTAAATATTATGCCTTGTATAAATGATGTACACATTTTCTTTTTTTTTTGGTTTGCAAACTTTTAATGTTTTAATGTAATGTAATGTACTGTTTTTTTTAGGTCAACTGTTGAAAATCTACAAGACCATGACCCATGCTGTAGTGCTAATAAGAGAGAAAATAAATTATGAAGTTTGGGAATAAACACTTACAGTAGCTGCTCAATGTATATTATAAATTATCCATAGAAATCAGTTTTGGTAAGTTTTCAATTCCAACACCAGATTTTAAATTTGTAGGTACACCTATTGTCAAGTAATGCAAACTATCCTAAGATTTTGTCTCATACAGTCAAGTATTGTCAGGTATTATCGAGTTTTCGTACACCTATTGGAGGTGTTGGCCTATCGGTTTTAGATTCTGAGATTTAAAAATGTTTAATTAAATCTCTGATTAATAATAAGGCATGTTTAAAAAGTAAACTAAAACTTCTAGTAAATTTTACCATCAGTATTTATAGACATTGGGTCATTACTTTTTAAATCCACCAATTTGGGATTAATTTGTTTCTCAATATTTTTAAAAATTAATAATTTTTGACACTTATGTACTATAATTTACATGTATTGGTTAAAAAAACCTAGATTTATTTTTTTTCTGTTTATAAATATGTACTTACTTGCTTATCATTTAAAATTGTGGTTTCAAGCTAGCTAATAGTAGCTTTCAAAAGACCCTGTTTAATTGGTTTAATTTTTTTTAAATATATTTTTGTGTAAAAGTAAGTATTGTGGTTTTTAAAGAAACATCATTTTAAGTTTCGAAATTATGTCAATTATAAATATATAATTTTTAAATATTTATCCTTTGCGTTTCTACATACTTTTAAGACCATTTTTCTCAGTTTTGTCAAAATCAAAATGCATAAAACTTTTAACTTTTCAAGATCTCTACTGTCGATTAAATTCCTGTCTTAAAAACTGTTTTAGTTTTTATCTACTGTTTTACAAAGTTTACTAGTTCTTATCAGTAATATTATTACTAATATTCAAGTTAAAAAAATTTAATGTGCAAAATGAGGCAAATAATTTAATAATAATAAAATGCAATTTTACTCAGAAATCATTTTATTGGGATAATTTCAGATAATTTCGTTTTTTTAACCGGTATCAGAGACTGTTTACCTCGACTCCCCCTTCCTTTGGGATTCCACTGGGTAACCATATATACCTATAACAAATCTTATACATTTTTGTTAGATATCGTTTAAAAAAATTGGATTATTTAATTCACGTTACATGTTTTATGCATAGATTATATGGATGTCACTAATAAAAAGAATTACATGAAAAAGTCGTATTGAAAGATCAATATCTCAATAACTGAAAGAGTCTCAAATACAGAAATTTAATGATCAGTAGAGCATGAAAGAATAACAATATATGACAAGTTTTAACATTTTGATTCAGGCCTAGATAAGAAGATTACCTTTAAATTTGGCACAAAATTGGAAAAATATTCGGAAAAAAAAATTGCAGATGGTATGGCTATTGTCTGAAGTATTAATTCAAGTGAACTAACTGGTTAGCTGCTTAGGTTATAGATTTGCATACATCACACCTATAATAAATTATTTTAAATTTAATTTCAGATCAATGATTTATCATAATTGTTAAGATGTATGATGAAGACATTTAAGCAGGCATCCCACGCAACGAAACATTTTAGCAAAATCCGGCAAAATCATATGAAGGACAAAACACATGGTAAGCTACCTTTACATTAAAAAAAAACATTTTAAAATCCAAAAATTCATCAGTACAATTAAAAAATTTGGCTACTTTTTGGTAGATTGTTGTCGTTTCAACCAAATACAAATTTTCACTTCTTTATTGCTGTAATTTAAGTTTTTGTTCTCTACTAAAATTATTAGCCACCAAAACATAAATATTTCAAATTTCATTAGTGAAATCCAAGGTGGAATAAAGTTTTAAATAACAATTGAAGATCTTGGGGTAACTAGGGGATAAGCCACACTTATTTCGTTAATTTACAAGAAAAAGTCAAGAGTCTTTTTCCACTTGGATCCCAACTTGTTAGATTTTCTGAACTTGTTCCCTTTGTTTCCCCAAGGTTTTTAATTATTATTCATATTGACAGTTTTTTTTTGATCAACAGTTTACATTATTTTTTCTAAATAGTATATACAGGGGCCAAATTCATATTGTTTTTATTTAACAGGCAAGTTTTTTTACCACCTTAGCCAGAAAGTTCTTTTATCCTCTCCCTTAATTTCTAAATCAAAGTACGTTGGCCAAATTCACACAAGCATTGACCATCCTGACCTTAAGTTTCTAGTTTACCTTAAATATTAAGATGTGGGGTAAACAAAAGATAGTCAATAATAAACATTTCAAAGTAGAATGTGATGTAAAACTTGTTCCGTACTTTTCTCAAAGGACGAGGTGATTAAAACTTACTATCGGTGTAATTTATTGATTTTACAAACCAAACCTGAAAGCTTCCAATCTTAAGTAGCCAGTTCACTGGCTTATATTTTCAAATACATCTTATTTTTTGTTTCAGGTTAGCAGTGCTCAAGCTGATGAAAGAAAAGATGCAATCCACCAAATATTGAAATATTAGAAAACAATTTTTAATTCTAAGTAACATTTAAACCAATAAGTAAAATAAATCAGTTTTTTATCCCAAATTTTATTATTTTTTAATAGCAATGTTAAGAGTGACAAAATCAAGTCAAATCAATTTTTTCTTTGTAATATAATAAATTATTAATATTAAATTAAAAACTAGTATAAAGTATAAATCTAGGCAAAAAATGAAATTGACCTAAATGCATTGTAAAAAATTTGTCATGTCAGTCAGTAAACCCTTAAAGTTAATTTAAAAATGCAGCATATATTTTAGGCCCTTTATTTGAAGTACTAAGTAGGTTTCTTAAATTATATTACTCAGCTTTACATTCATAAAGTTTGATTTAAAGTATGCTATTTTCAAGGGTATTATTTATAAAAATAGGTTCCTGAGATAATTATTTACAATCTATAACTTTGAGTTATTAGTTTTTCTGGTAGCCCTAAAAATAAGTTGACAAAGCAGATATTAAAAAGGTATTCAAAATTAAAATAATTTGCTTAATTAGCCAACTGTGTGTGTGTGGAAAGAAATATCATGTAGGTAATTTAAAAATGGATGTAAAATAATGAAGAAATATCATTTAGGTAAATATTAAATCACATAAGTTAAATTTTTTTTTAAATCTTCATCAATTCTTTTTTATAGCAACCAGAGCTGGAAATAACTTAAAACTGTACTTAACTTTCCCACCAAACCAATCTAAAGGCTTTGGAAAAAAAACTTTGCCTTATTTTAAAAAGTTTGCAATATCTTAAATTAATATGTTTAAAATAAATTGGTTTTATGTGTGTGATGGTGAGCAGTAACTGTGACCCACTCTTTTTCGATGACTCCCCCAAAAAATCTGCGGATTTTCATGAAAAAGTTCTTAAATCGTAGTTACAATAAGTCCAATGTTCTACAACTATCACTTAAGTGACATTTAAATTTTTTGATTTAAACAAATGCGGCCTAACAGAATTAAATAATAAAATTTTATTTCTGTACTATATTTTACACAACTTTTTAATTCATTAAAAGTTATCTTATTATTTTTTTTAAATGTACGTATATTGCATCAGTTTCTTCTAAAAGGTAGTTTCACTATGTCTATTGAACATCGAATCTTTGTCTACTTTCATCTAGTGCCTTGGAAGGTTGGTCTATGTCTTACTTGAATCCATCAATTCCTAATTTGTGGCCCGAGTTGTGGTACTTGATCGGAGACTTGATCCTACTAGAATGATTCTTACATGCAGCTCCATTCAAATGCCCTAGCAGGTTATTCCTAAAAAGAAGTATACATTTTAACTTTTATCAAAATAATATTTATCCAAAATCTGATCACAGCTTTAAGTAGTTATTTTTTCTTTGGTGAACTGCAAGAATCTAAGTCAGGAGTTTTTCTTTTAAATAAACTATCTTAGTAGAACTCAAACGATATATATGGACTCAATGGCCCTCGCTAATGCGCCCATACACGGATGCAAAGAATATATATGTCATATATGCTCACTTGTTAACTTTAAGTCCAAAATTGGTAAAGTATGTTGCATAAACTAGCTTTAATTTCTTTTAAAAAAATTTTTACTGTATAATTTTTTCTAGGCTCATCTTACGACTATGTTCGCTAATTACTAATACCTTCTTTATCGGTGATAAACATACACACCAAAAACACAAAGAACATGCTTTTTTTATTTTTTCTGTATCTGTCATTATTTGTTTTGTTAGGCCTATGTTCTTGAAGCTCTTTGGCCATTTAAAGCATTTTTTAGCTAACAGAATAGTGCAACCGGTTTTTTGTTTTAATAAAGACATTTTATATATTAAAAACAAATAATCACCTTAACGTATCACATTCTCGCCCATCTTGACTTTAATTTAAGTAGGTAATAAACTTCAGCAAACTCAACTGGTTGGGCCATGCTTATCTATATTTTGCCATAAGGGCTTGCGTTTCCTTTTACAGAAGAGTATAAAATATAAACCCACCTTAAAAGAGCAGTCGGGAACTTATGATGTACAAGTTTAGGATGAGAAGTAAAACAAATATTTCCCCATAACAAAAGCTTATTTCACTTACTGTGTTCTGCTCTTTATGGGCTCCAAATATGGTGTGAACTGCATCCATCGCAGAAGAAATCATGTTAATTTTTCTCAATCATTATTACTCAAGTTATATTTTTGTGCGAGTTTAGTTGTCAAAGTTGAACTGAAATGGCCGCGGCCATTGTGAAACAACAAAACAAACCGCGGTGTTGCTGCGATAACGAATTCGCTCCGTAACGATATCGGTATGAGCCACTGGAATAGCCCCCCTGAGACATTTGCATTTAAATTTGTTAATATTTTCTGAGAAGCAGCATTTACTACGTGGTAGAAACATCAGTTTTTGAAAACAAAACTTTGACAACTTCAAAATGCTTGACAAAAACCCTAATACTTGTCATTGTCAGCCACACGTAGACTTGATTGGTAAATTATTTTAAAGGCAATTCTCAAAAAAATACAAAAATTTAACTCCTAAATTAAGAGAAGGGGAATTTTGAATTTGATCACCCTCACCCTCTATGCAAAAGTCGAATTTTTACAGCAGCTTTCTCATTTTAAATACGACACCCTGTATTTTAGTGCATCTTTGAAATCCTCTTTTGTTTCTAATTTCAAAAATATGTAATATTTCCGTCCTACGATAAATATTTTTTGAGATATAGCGCATTCAAATTTGACCGCTAATGAATGTATGCTAAAAAAATGTTTTATATACAAAAGTTGTTAAACTTTTTGCAACTATACAGAATATGTATGTATGTATGAAATCATAGCTGCCTTAGCCTCAAAAAATATTTATCATAGCATTGGCATATTACATTTTTTTTAAATCAGAAGAAAAAGAGGAATTAAAAATGCGATCATATACAGGGTGTCGTATTTAAAATAAGAAAGCTGACATTTGTAATGACATTTGGAAAATCTGACATACATATTGTGAATGATGACAAAAAGTTTATTATAAGTTTTAACACTGATCTCATTTTGATACCACAGAAATTGAACTCTGATATCTATTTGAACGAAAGTCATTGTTTTTTTTACAGATAAAAGAAAGACAGAATATTACCCTATGTTCTGCGTCTACGTGTACGTTCTATGACTAACTTAAACTGTCTACTGTGTTAGGTAACTTAAACAGCTGGAGTAGGGGAAGATCCTTATTACTTCACAACGTTTGTTCTATAATTTATTTCGATTCTTGCACTCGATCAAACGCTTTCTCACAATCTATTTTTTAACAATTTTGTCCTTTTTTCTGATGCACGGTTATTCATTTTTAGGTTGGTCTGTGCAATGCTTCATTGGAGAGCTGAAAATTCTTCCCTTCTATTGGAAACTGAGGTAGATGCACTCAGCCAAGATGAGATGGGTTATACGCCCCTGGTAATCATTTATTTTATTAAATTCCAGAATGACATTAAGCAAAAATGAATTATTGATTTTTTGGGGGGGAGGGGGACTATGTGAAGTAGTGCAATTTCAATAAGAAATTATTTGTCATATAATTAACTAAAAAATAGTGCTAATTCAGTATATTTTAAAACGTGTGCAATTGCCACCACTCAAGATTATTAAAACAATGAGTTCATTTTATTTTTTAATGCAGCGTAACTCATGGGGGTGGTGGAACTTTTTTAACTCTTTATAAAGGGGAAGTAACCTTACACAAGATTTCAGTGGGCACTTTTTTTTTAAAGAAAATGAAGACATAAATTTTTCAGCTATATTCTTGAAAACAACAAAACAGCTTTTTAGATAGAGGATATAATTTGATGTATTAAAGGATCCCTTAGTTTTTTGATTAGCCATTGACTTATTTATATTTTTATGGAGAAACTATACTGTGCTAGGTACACCCTATATGATAACCGTATAATATTTAAATGAAAATATCTTAATTTGGTCTTTCTGAAAGGCAGGTACCACCCCCTTTAAAAGGAGTAACCTCCTGTTCCGACCAAACTATAATTACTAATTTTTCTAAAAAAGTTGAAGTGCAGTTTTGTACCATTAAGTTGTCTTTAACCAATCAACTACTTCTAATATCGTTCTCAAACTATTAGCTAAAGCGTTCTAAAATAACAGTTTACCAAAAACCCTAATAATGAGCCTAAAACATGTTGGTTATGGAAAACTCGATTTGTTCCTACATGGAAGGTTATTTCCTACTTTTTTTTCCGCTACTATTTACGCGTTGGTTCTAAAAGAAATTAAGGAAAATTTAAAAAAAGAAACTGGTAAACTATAGATATATCCCTTGTTTAAAGATGTGGGCATGCGAAAGGGGTCACACAGAAACAGCAGTCATGCTTTACAAATGGAACCACACTGCACTGAATATCAAAGATAAGCATAACCAGTCAGCCTTGGAATGCGCTCGTCAAAACAATCACATTGAATTGGTGGAAGAACTGGAAAAATTGGAAATCAGGTAAGATATATATTTTATTTGAAAATAAAAAAAAATCTAGTTTTCGGGATATTTAAGTTAAGATAATTAATTAATTTGCAAACAGTGAGTAAAATCGCTTTTTTAATAAGGGTATTAAAAAAGTAAACCTGATTTTCCAGTCAACTTAAAAAGTTCATTTAGAGAAAAATTAACAAAACAAAAAAATATTTAAAAAAGCTAACAATATAAATAAAATGATAAATGAGTACAAATATTTACTTAATAAAAATCAATAATATAAAAAAACATCCTAAATATACAAAAAATTAAGAAAAAGCGGCACATTTCAAAGTTCCTTATGTTTTAATGTGGAATCAGGAAAAGTTAAATATTCTTGATTTATTCAATAATTTTAAGTGTTTTTGAAGGAAAACTATTCCTCTATTTTTGACAGGCGAAACAAGGCAAACATGCTCCTACAATCGAATCAATCCTCCGTCGACAACACCAGCCCAACTGTCATATCGCCTGCGAGCTCGACAGCCAGTTTGGCGTCAATTTCGTCCAATAGCAAGTCACATGACGGGGTATTTTTAAGACCCGGAGCTGTCACCAGGTTAGTGCAAATTTTTAATTTCCTGCGAAAAATTAAGGATACGGATTTCGAAGACTTTTTGCTCAATCTTATCAGTGTTTCTAAGTGAGGAAGATGATAGATTACATAGCGCCCACGTAAGGTATTTAGAATGGTAATTGAAACCACAAAGTAAATAACCTAAATTTTCTTTTTGTTGCAACACATTACACCCTTGTGAACATCATAAAATATTCAAAGTACGGATCAAGTCATTCCACGTAATGCTTCTTTTGTTTGCCATCCAAGTACCACTGGAAGTCTCCATGCCATGCCCATGCCACTTGTGAGGCATCTTTAGTTAGACGTCACCACAGCCCTGCTAAAAAAAACTACGTCAAATCTTTTATTTTTATTGTTATTATTTTATTATGTTTTCTATGTGGTATGTGAAACAAACTTGTAAAAATCTAGACAAATCTCGTCAAGTACAGTACATATACATAAAAACTGACCAACTTTCATGAGAACCTATGCGATTTTTTTACCTGAGAAATGTGATAAGGAGACAATGGTACAGTTATTGTATTCCTATTTGTATTCCTATCTCCCACAGCGTTGGGTATTTTTTTATTTTAAATATGGGCTTTCCCATTCACTTTTTTTTCTAAATTATGTACTAAATGTTTAAAGACTACTTTTCAGAAAACTAAAATTTGGGATGTTTAAGAGAAAAGATACTTTTCAAAAGTTCATATTTATCTCAATTGGCAAAACTCAAAATGTCCCCACCAGTCACGTTCCCCAGTAAATAATGTCTATGTAAACACTAAAATTTAATTATGAAAACTTTTTTCCCTGAAGCTTTATCTTTTCAAAATTATTATTTCGACACTACTATTGTTACAAAGAAGAAGTTAAAAAACCTCCAAATCAGTTACCTCAACCGAAAAGAAACTAAAAAACAAAAGATCAAAAGATCTTGGGTGGAAATAACGATAATTCAAACTTGGATGAGCATCCCACAAGGAACACACAAAAGATCAAAGCGAAAAGAGAAATGATTAAACGATGTTTCGCCCTGGGTAACCAGCGTGGGCTCATCAGTAGTTTCACTGGTCACCCTCCACTATACATCATTAAACACCATCATACACTTTGATTTCCAACCCTGAACCACTCACAAATAGACATCGTTCCGCACTGGTACTTACTTATCCAAGTTACCTGATACGAATTCGTCCTGGCGTGTTAATATTTCCAGTAGGATTATGCTCCTAAGGCAATTAAAACAAAGAAGAAGTTAAAAAACCTCGAAATCAGTTACCTCAACCGAAAAGAAACTAAAAAACAAAAGTTCAAAAGATCTTGGGTGGAAATAACGAAAATTCAAACTTGGATGAGCATCCCACAAGGAACACACAAAAGATCAAAGTGAAAAGAGGTAGGTAACTTGGATAAGTAAGTACCAGTGCGGAACGATGCCTATTTGTGAGTGGTTCAAGGTTGGAAATCAAAGTGTATGATGGTGTTTAATGATGTATAGTGGAGGGTGACCAGTGAAACTACTGATGAGCCCACGCTGGTTACCCAGAGCGAAACATCGTTTAATCGTTTCTCTTTTCGCTTTGATCTTTTGTCTGTTCCTTGTGGGATGCTCATCCAAGTTTGAATTTTCGTTATTTCCACCCAAGATCTTTTGATCTTTTGTTTTTTAGTTTCTTTTCGGTTGATGTAACTGATTTGGAGGTTTTTTAACTTCTTCTTTGTTTTAATTGCCTTAGGAGCATAATCCTACTGGAAATATTAACACGCCAGGACGAAATCGTATCAGGTAACTTGGATAAGTAAGTACCAGTGCGGAACGATGCCTATTTGTGAGTGATGTGTAGTGGATGTATAGTGGAGGGTGACCAGTGAAACTACTGATGAGCCCACGCTGGTTACCCAGGGCGAAACATCGTTTAATCATTTCTCTTTTCGCTTTGATCTTTTGTGTGTTCCTTGTGGGATGCTCATCCAAGTTTGAATTTTCGTTATTTCCACCCAAGATCTTTTGATCTTTTGTTTTTTACTACTATTGTTTCAAACTAAAGTTTTCCCCAGTATAGTAGTTTCAGTCTCTCCAGTCACGTCTCAACTAAGGCGCACAGGCGTTAATTTCGTAGTTTTTTGTCCACTATATATGAGAAAAATATATGCTGTGGGCAACAAAAGCAGACAATTTTCTAGAAAGCCGTAAAAAAACTTAAGACTTATGGAATTTTTACCCTCAGTCTTCTCTTTGTCCATTGGCAGATTTAAGTTTAGCGCTACTTTTAGGAATTTTTTCTTTTCTACTACCCTGCCAAAAAATCCCCTTAAAAGATTATAAAAAATAACCCATAAAACATTAGCAGTGGGATTTATTAAAAGGGTCTAGCGTATTTTAGACAGGTCCTGAGTTTAAGTGAAATTGTTGGTTTTAAGCATTTTATATCAACTTCCCTGAGTTTTGGACATAGTCTGATCTATAAGAATAATTTTAATAATTTTTTTAGTGAAGAATTATCTTAACACAATCTTTTGTTGGATTTAAGAAGAAAATTTCTATTTAAAAGAAGTTTTTTTTTAACGGTAAACACTCTGTTGAGCAAATTAAAATTGATGTTATATGTTAGTCTTATCAAAACTTACCCTTGTTTATTGATTTTCGCGATTAATACTCACTGTCACAAAACCATTTCGATATGTCATCATAAAATAAGAATTAGATTAAGTTTGTATTTATTTAAAAGGAGTTTTTATCTATCAAAAGTATGAAAAAACTTTACAAACACAAACCCATCGCAATCGCAAACCACAAATAAAAATATTTCATCAAAGTAGGTCACGAAAAAAAATGCGGCTAAAAACAGACCTGAATCCAACTGATGCGTTCACAAAGGAGTCATTTCGGCTCAACAAACTGTTCGGTGCTGCAGAGTTGAGACCTTTGAGTGCGATCTTTCAGTGGAAAGCTTTGTTTGATGATTAAGCTTTTAGATAAGCTCAGTGTTTTAATTTCAGTTCTGTTTGTAAATTAATGAATAGGTACAATTGTTTTGGATTTTTTTCATTGGAGAAAGTTTTCGTACAAAATCAGTGACCTTCGCTTATGTTTGTTTTTCCACATATGGTATTTTTCTGGATAAAATAGGAGGTGTTTTATTGGGTAATGAACAACTTGGGATATTAAATAAGTTAAATTAATTTTGTAAAAACGATTACTTAGGGAAATTATAAACGAACTTATTACCAAATGCCACAAAACAATCCTTTCTGAGGGCTATAAATTTAAACCACCCCCCTGAGGTGGTCTAAAAAATCACCAACTTTATAACCTCAAACACAAATAATGAAGCTATTATGTGCTAAATTTTTCGCGTATTCGCCATTTGCCATTTTGAAACCCGTCAAGAAAAATTAGTTTTAGGGCATTTTCTTCTAAAATAGGGTGTATTTTGAGAAAAAAAAGCAGTTTTTCAGTGGTATTTTGCAATAACAATACAAAATAATCAATAACTTTGTGTCTTTTCTGTATGGGTAAGTGTTTTTTTAAAATTGGTTTTAAAATTTAGTACCCCCCACAGGTGTAAATATTTAGATCTGTGGGGGGGTACTATTTTAGATCTTGTAAATCCCAATGTAAAAGATTTCATAATCTATGCTCATGTAAATTTACAATATTTTATGATTTTGAATATGACAATTCCTCATAAAGGTTTAAAAGAAGGTCAGTCATGACACCTTCCCCCCTTAAAAATGACTTAACTTTAGCAGTGGTAGTAGTAGTAATAGTAGTAGAAGTAATATAATATGGATTAATACAGGCAATCTAAACTATAACTATAACTACTTGAGCTTGGGCTTGCACAAGCTCTATATATCTAATAGAAAATTGTTCTTGTATAAGTACTATTTGTCGTCAGAAGCTGTGAGGGACATGTTACTTTGATAAGTAAAGGACTACAAGATTTCATAAGTCAAAAAACAATATATTTTTTTTAAAATATTTACGACAGATGAGTGATTATAGTTTTCTTTATAAGATTTTATAAGTTCAGGTTGGTGGAAAAAAAAATAATTTACGACCTAGTATTTGTTTCAAAGGGCATATAGGTTAGTGCAGGTAAGATCTTATTCATTGGAGAAGTTTCTATTAGATTTTCTGAGGCTTTATTTATAATATTTTCTAAAATTTCATGAGTCAATAAATTGTGGAAGTATTTAAGACAGTATATACAATTTAAGTAAGTATACTAAGTATAGCTAAGTAGTCGGACTTTTTATGAGATTTGTTTGTTTCTGTAAATTTATTATAGAAACCTATAAACTATTTTAAGCCTGTTACCACAGTCTATTGTTATAAACCACCTGCCTGTTACATTATAAAGTTCCCTAGAAAACCCATAAAAATTGTGAATATATTTAAATCCATAGTAGATATATTTTTTTTTAAAGATGGACACAAAAAAGCATATAAATTTTGTGAGTTTATCTAATGATAGAATCTATAGGAAGACTTATAAAAACTTATGTTTTTACCAATCAATAGCCAACTATTAGTAAAACAAGAGTTTCATAGAAACCTTTACAATTTAATAGTCTGGGAGATCATAAAATATCCCTAAGGTCTCATAAAAATGTGCTTATACGAACTCATAATATATTATAAAAAACATCATCATAGAAACCGTCTGTTTATATAAACCTATAAAATATTTGAAATTAAGACGTTTATACCATAAAATTTTATACATATTTATAGGTTACTTCTTTCGAATGACATAAAAATATTCAAAGAATATCGTCTGGAGGGCTAACCTGTTTACTTGAGAACCCTGCTTAGGTTTCTGGAGGGTGTACAAAATATGAAATTTCGTGTGCAAATTTACACCTCTTAAATGATATAATAAAATTCTAAAAATATCGTTTAGGCTACTGTGGGCTTCTGGAGGGCGTGCAAGATTTGAAATTGGATGTGATGTGATGTGATAAATTGTGCAAAAATATTGTCTGGGGGGCAACCGTCAAAGTTAGCCCCTCCCCCATATAAAAATGGCCACAGTTACTTTTGGGAGGGTTGGGAGGGTTGCAAATTTTAATTTATGCTGTGCAAAATATTGCCATTATTTTTTTTTAAATGCTGTTTGGGGGGGGGGCAAACTTGACTGACTCACTCAAAATGGACTTAGTGGATTTTGTCAGTATACCGACGCATTATTAGTTATTTCAGGAGCGAATATCATAAGACCCGATCGCCATCGAATTTCGACTCGGACAACGACTTCTCCAGCAAAATGTTAACCTCGTCGCCCAGTCCTTTGCTGTCTGATTTTTCGTCCTCGACGCGCGGAAGCAATGGACAAAAGTTGATAAAAAGACCCTCGATCGACAGTGGCATCAATATGACCTGTGGCACTACGGCCGAGCAAGCCGGCACCAGGCCGAAAAGTTCGAAAACTTTTGGCAGCAGGGAGAGTGCCAAGTTGTCCAAGTGAGTACAGTTGGCGCCACATTAAGTTCAGTTCGATTTAAGTTTTAAAAAATTAAAAAGTAAAAACTAAGAAATTTTAGCTTATTCGTCAAAAAATCAAAAAAATGCTCCGAGCCGTGTCTTAATTTTTACAAAATGTACCTTCAATTCAAAGTTCACCCAATTCTGATGTTTATTTGACTCCATAAAGTATCGATATCACATGACCCGTTTTGAACGTCGCTTTGATATTGTCACTGGCAGGAAAAAAAGAACGTCTGATCTCTTTTTAACCACCCTATTCTTTTAAAATAGTCTGCTTACTCGTAAAGCCTGTTTTGGGTAAAGCCGCGAAGAATATTTACATTATTATCCCAGAGAATTTTTACATTATTATCCTAGAAAATTTCACATGGATTTACATAACTTAGAGTTTTTCACATATTTCCAATTATTTTAAAAATGACTAGCCAAATAACAACAATAAAGTAATATAAAAAGCCCCATAATTTTAACAAATACTTTTTAGGAATGACAGAAGTATGTCCCTTCCCCTTCAATCTCTATCTCCGAGGGACATTATATTCGACTCGGATTGTTTCGACCCCGGGGGCAGAAAAATGGATTTTGCTCTCTGTAAGTAAAATAATACGCAACAGAAAAACTCCAAACCACTTTTTACCGAGTTTTACACTTTACATTAGCTACACTACATTCCAAGCTCAATCGGACCAATTTTTCGACACTGAATCTGTTTAAATGCAAGCCGCCGGGACTCCCTAATTTGCTGATGAAATTTTGCTGACCGAGTATTTCTAAGTTGAAATTCTGCTGACCACAATATACACGTTGATCCTAAACTCAAATAGAATACCCCTACCCAAATTTTACTCCCCCCCTCCCCTTTAAAGATATTTATAAAAATAATATAAAAGCTTGCTGACCGAGTATTTCTAATGTAAAATTCTGCTGAACACACGTTGATCCTGGACTCAAATGAAATACCCCTGCGCAAATTTTACTCCCCCACCTCCACCCCTGTGGAGATATTCACAAAAATAATATAAAAGCTTGCTGACCGGGTATTTCTAGCCTGAAATTCTGCTGACCACTGTATACACGTTGATCTGGAACTCAAATAGAACACCCCTGCCCAAATTTTACCCCCCGCCCCTGTGAAAAAAATTTGGGCAGGGATATTTGAGTCCAGGATCAACGTTTACAGTGGTCAGTAAGATTTCAGCCTAGAAATACCCGGTCAGCAAGCTTTTATATTATTTTTGAGAATATCTCTACAGGAGTGGGGGTGGAGGGGTACAAGTTGGGCAGGGGTATTCTATTTGAGTCCAGGATCAGCGTGTACACAGTGGTCAGCAGAATTTCAGCTTAGAAATACCCGGTCAGCAAAATCTCATCTGGTCAGCAAATTAGGGAGTCCCCCAGCCGCCATATTAAAATTGGTCCGGAGAATTTGGAATGAACATTACGGTAAGTGCTTGTAATTCGCGCACAAACTTGTAACTGATTTGTGACACACATTTTCGACAGCTGTCGTAATTTCCTCTTTTGTTGACAATTCACGCGTTTAATAAATACTTGAACCTAATTTTTACGGACACCTGTACTGACGTCCAACTAGCAATCGACGACTCAACGTTGTGCACTGTGTGCTAACGTTGCGTCACAACCATATACTTATAAAGATTAATCATCTGAATCCAGAAGGCTATGAAAATATTTGAAATTTCAGCCGTTTTACGCATGCCCAATGCCTTTCACTGCGATGGCCGATGGCATACCCTAATAACACATGGTCGTTTTAAAAACGTTTTTAAAACGTCCCAGTCGAACTTACCGGACGTCCCGGGGACGTACTCTTGGAGACCTATATGTCTTAAAGACGTTTTTAACACGTCTCGGAGACGTTTTTGTGTAGTCCTAGGACGTCTCGGGGACGTCCATCCAGAACGTTTTTTAAAGGTTTAGAAACTGTTTTTGGACGTCCTTAAATGATCATTTTTTTCCCGCTTTTATTACAACGATCTCGGAATTTTTTATGGCGTACTGGGAACGTTCTTAGAACCTAAAAAGAATTTCCCAGGACACAAAAATGACGTCCCTTGGACGTCCCTCGGGGACTTATTAAAGTTTTTAAAAGAGGTTTTTAAAACGTTTTAAAGTTCCAGTCGGACTTACCGGACGCTCCAGGGACGTACTCTTGGGGACTTATATGTCTGAAAGACGTTTTAACGACGTCTTGGAGACGTCCTCCTTTCTTACACCCTGGGACGTCCACTGAGAACGTTTTTTGCACGTTTTAAAATGGTTCTAGACACAACATTAAGAAACGTTTTTCAAACTAACTGTAAGTTTCTGATAATGCAATTTATTTCTAAATAAAAAACTTTTTTCAATTTACTTAAAAATGAGAAAATATACAAAAATGTCTTCAAAAAGATTGTAGACGGTCAGCTGCACCAAATCATATTTCTATTCTGTACGCCCATTTTGATCAAATTTTGAAGTATGAGCATCCCTTCTATAAGTACCTATTTTATTCCTTTTACATATTAAATTTTTGCGACGTAAAAAATACATTTTTTTCAAAACGGATTTTTTGAGAGGTAGCAAGTCAACCAACCAGTCATCAACTCACCAGTGTAAAAATTTCACCTGGATTTTTTTTTGTTTATAAAATGACTCTCTGGACAAAAAAGAACGTTTGTAAAACCTCAAAAATTGAACGTATTGAAAACGTCCAATACAGTACATTTTAAAGACTTACTTTTTAAGAGTTGCTTAACAAGTATATTTTTTTAAATTTTAAATAAAAGCTTTCTAAAACATACTTCATTTTTTTAACTAACATTTTAAATTTTTGGAACGCAAAAATAACATTTTAAGTATTTCTAAATTTGACGTTTTAAATTCGTACTTTTAAGGTCCCGGGACGCCGGGACCTAATGGGCCCTAAAAAGGACGTCCCGGGGACGTCATGTGCTATTACGGTATGAATGCCACGTTTCACGTTGACAGTAGGGTTTACTTTTCAAAAACCAAGCAGTTTTCGTTTTTTTACGTAAAAATATGTGCCGCCTAAAGTAAAAATGTAATCTTATGGCGTTTTTAATCGCATTTTAATGATCGAAAAATTAATAAGATGTGAAAGTGCCAAGGCAGATATTTTCTCTGGACGATACCAAAAATTGTACAGGTATTGCCATAAACGTAGAAGATAAAGTAAAATCGCAGTACACTATAAGAGATACAGTGTACACTATACACTGTATACACTATAAGAGATACAGTCATTACTATAAATCCACTGCACCCTAATTAGCACGCATACACCTCAGGCAGATCTACGGATACAGCACTCCACCTGGTGGACAACAACGAGTCCATCTTGGGCGTATTCATAGACATAGAAGGTGCTTTCGACAAAACCACCTTTCCAAAAATAGCCGACTCGCTTGCCGCCAGGGACGTTCCTCGGGTGATAAGTGGTTGGATACACAATATGCTCTCAAAAAGAGCAATAAATATTAAGGTCGATGATGTCACACTACGAGGCCTGGTTGTAAGGGGTTGTCCACAGGAAGGGGTGCTATCACCTCTACTGTGAAACATGGTCCTTGACACCCTGCTCAACCGCCTCAATATTGACAACTTCTACAGTGACTTATGCGGATGACTTAGTCGTCCTGCAAACAGGAAGATTCGAGAATGTACTCTGCGAAAGATTGCAGGTTGCTCTCAAATCCAATGAACAATGGTGTGAGGACCACTCGCTTTCGGTAAATCCCAGAAAGAAAAAAATTAATGGTCCTTTTCACAAGAAAAAGAAAGTTACCGGAACTAAAAGCTCCAGAACTTCTAAAAACCAGACTAAACTTTTCTTCAGAGGTAAAATATCTGGGGATCACCTTTCATAAAATCTGGAAAAAAGAGTAAAAAAACAAACATCTGCATTTACACAGATAGCAGACAAGCACTACTAGCCCTACAACGATCACGTATTACAATGGGCTCAGTACTAGAATGCCACGAAACCTTAGTCAAAGTATCAGAAAACAACAAAACACTCTTTGAACCTGACGCTTCTGCCAGTATAACAGCATTAACAATGGAGAAAAAGATGGGATGAAACTAGAAACTGCAACCTTGCCAGGGAATTACTACGTTATTCTGACCAAGCATCAGCAAAAAAATTCCGATCAATGACCAGACAGAATCTGCGCTTTGTCACGGGTATTTTGACCGGCCACTGCCAACTAAATAAACACCTCAATAGAATGATGTTATCTGAAACACCTCTATGTAGAGATCGTCCAGTGCTGTCATCTACCCGAGTTTTGGCCAACACCATCCAACATACGGGAGGCCCCCTTTGGCGATTTTATCAACTACGTTCGAAGCGTAGGATGGCTGACGAACTAGGGGGAAGTCCCATAGGAGGATGCACAACGGGCCAAATTATCGGATCAGATCAGAATACACCATGAACTGATTAACTTTTGAGTAAGGTGGGGGGAGGTTGAAGGGGGGGAAAGGGGGATAAAATATTTAAAAAAATTGTAACTTTGGAATAAAAACAAGTAGCGATATACGGTTTTCAGATTTAAGTGTGTATGAATATGGACTACAAATTTTGTTTTAAATTCCAAATTCGTGGAACCTTTAGTTTCCGAGTTATTTGAAAAAACGTTAAAATATATTTAAAAAAATCATAGTTTTAGAAGTAAAGCAGCTATTGATATGCGGTTTTCAGATTTTGGTTTTCGTAAATATTACCCAAAAATTTTGTTATAAGGTTCAAATCTTTCAAAGCTACAGTTTTCGAGATATTTTCATTTTCTTTCAACACAAAATAATTGACTTTTATTTTTATTTTAAGAGAAATATTTTTTTGTTACATAAGTGAACAAAGGCAAGAAAACTCTGTTTTGGAAGGTATTTGTTTTTGCAAATAACTATTTTTAATAAGCTCTGAACCAAAAGTAATATTTTTAAAAAATACTTAAAAACAATTCTTCACCTAAAATATAATTTGTGGAAACTAAGGAACTAAAAAATATAATTCATAATTTGTTATATCTGAAGTGTAAAAAAAAAACTGACAACACCCATTTTGCCTACTAAAATTAGAGCTCTTTTTGCCCCTCAATGCGCATATTTTTTTAGAATATTGTAAACAAATCGGATTTTTGCATTGCACATGTTTTTCTTTTTAGTTTTGCGTCACAGATAAAGCAATATTTCCTATAATTTTTATGCAAAAATACACTCAAAAAGTTACGTTTACTGTGTGGCCGAGTCCCAGGGACTCCAAAGGCCTTGTAAAACGCTGCTACTTTAACCAAAGAAAAAGTCGACCAGGCGCCCCATGCGTCCTCACATCATAGGAAAGTATTGAAGAGCCTGATCGAAAAATGCAGAAGTTGTTGAACATTTTATACATGTTGGAGTCCCTGGGACTCCGCCACGCCAGTTAAGGGTTAAATTTTGTTTCCAAATTAACGTGTAATGGCGTGTCACCTTGTAAGTAAATTTTATCGAATCCATCATGGCGGCACGTGTTAGTTTGCATTAAAACCAAAACATTGCTGTGTCCTGACGGATTGTACTACTATACTATGTTTGGAACGGATCCCCAGCTAACAGACGCGAACGTGTCTCAATTTTACCCAATGGAAACTGACACAGGGCAGTACTCCGAAATTGGTTACTTGCAAAGATAACATAAAAATTGGTTAGAGAAAAATAGTCGCGCCCGCGTCTGCGTCAACCCGGCGAGTAAGCGACGCCTGCACAACTAAGAAACTACTGAAAAAGTTGCTAGAAAAGCAGTGCCGGTCCCAGATTTTCCAAAAGGGGGGGCGTGAGGGCAAAATTTTGTAAAAGCAAATAATGCAAAAGTTTTTTGAAAAACTATCAAAAATTTTAACGTTTTTAGGAAAAACCGGCAGTTTTTTGAAAAAATTCTCGAAAAAAGGGGTGGAGGCGAAAACTACTATTTACCTAAAAAACAACTAAAAATTGCTATTTGGGCGTACCTAATAAGGGCGAAAGGTGATATTTTTTCGCACACGGTGGCAGCACCAAGGGTGGAAAAAGGCACTTTAAGCTCATGTTAGGTACAATCATCATTTTTTCGACTTGCGTAAAAATTAGGTTGTTCCTATTAAATGTTTGTGTTTTTCGGATAAAAAAACCAATTAATATGGACAAGAAAAAGATAAAAGAACGTTATATAAATCTCCCAAAAGTTATTGCTCGGATTTTAGCTACAAATATACATACACAAATTTTGTTTAAAAACTGCATGATGCAACTTATTAAAAAAACAATCCTTGGCAATTTCAGCGTCCGAGATTTTCTCATTATGATTTACTATGCTTTAACCGCTTTTAAGTATTATAATTATATTTTAGTTAAACATTGAAATTTTAATTTTGTATAAATACAGTTTCTTTGTAGTGTTACGAAATATTTAAAATGTAGGTTGAGATGTTTTAATTCAATACTTTGTCATGAACTTTTTTTTGAAAAAACTTGAACGCACCAAACAGAAAGAAAAACTGAACTTTGCAGATTAGAAATGGACAAAGTATTTGGTCCTTGTATTTTATTGGGTGGTTATGTGAAGTCCTTGTGAAAACCATGATCTGATTTATTTTTAATAAACCTTTTTGATCTATATAGAGCTCAGTCAAGCTACACCCCCTCCCCCTTCTTTACGCAACTCAATATGTAAAAATTATGTACTAATTTTGTACTAATTTCGTCCTCTTTTAAAAAATTTTGTACTTAATGAATAACGCAGTTAAAAGAGGGGGGAGTGTGGCTTGGTGCTAAGCTGCAACCCCTCCACCATGCTTACGAGATAGATTTAATGTAAGTTGATATGACATAATTTTGTACTAATTATGTATTCTTAAAGAAGGATGGATACTTTTAGTTTACAAAAACTATCGGTTCCTAAGATTTTTGTTTGTTTGTTATAAGGTGTGTAGCTTGATATCAAGGTACACCCCCCTCTGCTTAGGAAAGGGATTTGACCAAAAGTGACTATACCAGAACTTGATACTAATTATGTACTAATTTCGCCTAATTCTAAAAAATTGCCTACTCTCAAGATAAATAATATATAGACTTGATATCAAGCCACACCACCTCTGCTTAAGAAATACATTTGAAAAAAAGCAATTATGCCCTAATTTGGTACTAATTATGTACTAATTTCGTTCTCTTCTAAAATATTGCCCACTCTAAATATTATTTCATTTTTTTGTTTATATGGGGTGTGTAGCTTGATATCAAGGCACACCCCATAAAAACAAAAAAAATGAAGTTATCTTAAGAGTAGGCAATTTTCTAGAAGGGGACGAAATTAGTACATAATTAGTAGCAGAATATGGTATAATTACTTTTTTGAAATCTCTTTTTCAAAAAAATTAGTTCATAATTAGTACCAAATTATGACATAGTCACTTTTGTTCAAATTTCTTCCCTAAGCAGAGGGGTGTACCTTGATACACACACCCCATAACAAACAAACAAAAATCTTAGGAACCGATGGTTTTTGTAAACATAAATTACCCTTCTTTAAGAGTACATAATTAGTAAAAAATTATGACATATCAACTTTCATTAAATCTATCGCCTAAGCATGAAGGAGGGTGCAGCTTAGCGCCAAGCCATAGCCACTCCCCCCCCCCCTTTTAAGTGCGAATAACTCCGTTAGTCATTAAGTACAAAACTTTTTAAAAGGGAACTAAATTAGTACATAATTTTTACAATATCCAAATTCAGTTTCGTTGAGGGGGGGCGGTGTAGCTTGACTGAGCTTCTATATAGGAAAATCACTCAAATGGGATTTTAAAAGTTCACTTAAACTTTTTTGAAGTACTTACTAAAAAATTATACATCTACAAAAGTTAAGAATGGCACCTTAGTTTCTCCATGTCAAGCGGGGTTAAGTATGCGTATTAGAGATGTGTGATTCGTGAACGATTCGTTTACTATGATCGAATCACTTGCAAGTATTGAGTGATCGAATCATGTTTGCTCTATATGATTCAATCAGTCAAATGAGTCAAATCACCGACGAAGACAGAATGAATCAAACGAGTGAATCAAATCGGAACGGATCAACAACTGACTGACTCACTGTGGCGATACACTGAATCAGTTGGAAATAGGTCGATCGTTTCGTTCATTCGTTCCTTTGATTCGAATTCCTGCGCGCGGGGTAATCTGTATAGATTTTTTGGAGAGTATGTCTATTAGCTGCATCCTGCATAGACTTTTTTTTTGTTTTTTTTTTGGTCACCATTTTTTTTAATTTAATTTCAAATGATTGATTCAATGATCGATTCAAAAGATTCAAAAAATGATCGATTTACCCATCTCTAATGCGTATAGGCATTTTTTTATTGCACCTTACATCAGTCATGTTGTTTGTAAATAAACTAATATCAAGTTATTTAAAAATAAAAACAGTCTGGTATACGTCTTATTAATCAAAAATAGAAGTTTATGGGCAAATGCCTCAAAAACTAAGCACTAACTTTTTTTGCATCTACTTTTCAATGTATGAAAATGATTTATGATGAGAAAAAACTACTATACTTTGGTATCTCGCAAAATTCAGGCGAATTGACGAGCAGGGGTCCCAGAAGCAGCAGTCCTTTAATTGACGTGGAAGCAGTTTCGGACGAGGACGACACGGGATTACAAAGTGGCAACAGCGCAGCCGTAGGTCAGTTGATCTCTGTTGGATATTGTCTGTCTGTCTGTCTCTACCCCTGTCCTCGGAGATATTGAAGGTTTAAAGAAAAATCATTATAGAGGAGAGAAGGTTAAACAAAAATGTTACTATACCGCAATTTCGACAGATCTGTAGCAAATTTTAGTGTAGTTAGACGGAAAATACAAAAACCTCAAAGAAGTACAGAAGCCTATGCTTTAGAGAGGAAAATGTTATCCATTTCATCCAATTTTTTACACACCCGAATATATTTTTGTAGTAAATATAAAATTGTCACAAAATCACCTAAAAGAAGAGGAATTTTGTAACTATAACCGTTAACAAATGATTTTCTTTAAATCTTCTTTTGATCCGAACTTTCGATGTTGTCTATCGATGTATTCTTTTAACTGTAACATTTTCTAATAATACATGTTTCTACAGAGACCAAATTTAACGCAGAAAACATATTGACTCTCTCACAAGCGCGAATTTAAGGAATTTAAAAGGAAGTACGGGTCAAAGTAGAGTAAAAACATGCTGTTATAAAACAGAATTTGATCAGGTATTTTTCGCCAAAATATTTTTGTAACTGACTTAGAATATCGTCCAAAACTTTTTAACAAACCAAAAAATATAGATTTAAAATTCTAAAAAATATTTAAAAAAAAACAAACCATCCGAAACTTTTCAGATAATTTATGATCTCTATTATTATAAATGTTTCTTTCTTTGTTTGAAGTAATTTTTGGTTGGCAGCTCTAAAAACAATTTTAGTACGACTCTAAAATCTCATTACTCCTTTTATATGTTTATGATATTCCTGCGATAAAATTAATAAAATACAGAAGTGACCAACTGGTCCTTTTGTATTTTCAAATTGGAAAAAAATAGCTTTCAAGTAGAAAGCTTTCAGGTGGTGGTCTAATTAGTGTCCAAACCATGCTGGGTTCAAACATTCTATGTGTGTCAAACTTGGTCTCTTAAATAATTTAATACATACTTATTATTAACATTTTGTATATTAATTAAAGTCCTATTCTACCAAACATAACATCCTATATATTATTATATTTCTTGCTTATTTTCTTAGAAAAAATAATTATTCGGTGTGTCATGTTTAATAAAAATAAACCTAAAGAACTTTTAGTATAGATTCGTGTAGATTTTCTTTTCAGTTTTACTTTCTTACTAGATGTGCTTTTTGCTTTGCTAGATTCCTTCGTCTCTTTATGCATGCTATCTTTACAGGAGAATAAAGTATGTATTCTTCCTTTTTATCAAATCAAACATTTGATAGATGATTTAATTAACATCTTAATATCTTTTCAAAATTTCAGGGGATCAAGACGCAAGAGTTTTGACACTAGCAGAACAAATTATTGCTGCCATGCCAGATCGAATAAAGGTAAGAAATTTGTCATTTGCTGCTTTCAAAGTACTTTTTTATATAATGTACTGCTCAACTTTCTAAATTTCTCTTAAAGTTTTGTTTTAACAAACAGTATAAGCGGGCACTTATATGTTTAAGGCGGTTGCTTTCTTGTGTTTGAGTCTCTTTGTGGAATTATTGGGCTATGGACAAAGAAAAGTTCCCTAGAGTCAGTGACGCTAAAATTAAAGAGAGAATTTTTGTGGGGGCCCAGACTAGGAAACTTCGAGGATGCGTAATTCGATTCCATACTTCAAGGCAAGGAAAAAGACGCTTGGAATGCATTTAAAATGGTCGCAACAAATGTTTTGGGAAGCACTAGGGCAGAAAACTATAAAAATCTGGTTGCCCAACTTCTTTTATGTCGTTAAAAATTGATTTCTTCGAGGAGTCATCAGCTGCAGACAGTAGGTGTACAAATCGTTGACAATACTTTAACAATACCTGACAATACTGGAGAATATTGGAGACAATACTAGACACAATACTGGACAATACTAGACAATACTTGACAATACTTAACAATACTGGACAATACTTGACAATATTTCAGTTCTTGACAGAAGGTGTACATATTTTTGGCCAGCTGTTGATCCCGAGGGGTCATCAGCTGCAGACAGTAGGTGTATAAATCGTTGACAATAATTTAACTAAAAAAAAATGTTTTTCTTTTCTTTAAAATAAAGTGGCTATTTTGAGGCTTAACTGGCATGTCGTTTCCGCCTCCTTTTGTCCTTGAATATATATATTATTTGGCTTTTTAAACTGCTAAATTCACACTGACTGTGCAGGCGATTGCCTGCTTGCAGTCAGTGCAGCTTTTGGACATACATGTCCTCTGCAGTTTTAAAAGAGACAGAGATCTCTGGTATATCATTGGTTATTGGGTGAATTTTTAAACGAAGTTTTATGCTAACGAAAATAAAAAAGTATGGGAAAATAGAGTTGTCACTGATAATTTATGCATGTCCTTTTGAAAGACAGATAAATCAAAATATCAAAATTTGCTTACCAAGTATGATAATTTTTGACTTATTTGATATTTTTGAGGGGAAAAAATAAATAATTAGTAACAGCGGTACCTACAATATTCGCACCTTGATATGATGCAATATTACTATTATTTTTTATCGAATGTATAAAATTAATTTTGTTGCACTTAGTATAATATGTAAAATCAGGAGATATCCATATAAGACCTCTGTAAGACATTAAGTTTTAAAAATTTTAAGACGTCTTAAAAAAGACGTTATTAAGACGCCTGTAAGATGTCCACAAGTCGTTAACCTAAAGACGTCTAATAACGGACGTCTTATGGACGTCTTAAGACGTCCCGGGCGTAAACCAGAACAAAATAAGACGTAGATATCTCCGCATACTTTAAAAGCACGCTAATGGACGACTTTACTGTAGTTCTTTCTGTCAGTCGATCGATCGCTTCCCACGAAAACCAAAATCCTGGTTCACCACTTTATGTTAACAACCTTGTTGTTAATTTTTCAGAACGAAAGCGAGGACCTATTAATGGAGAACAGCCCACCCGGTCCGCCCGACGGTCAACGAGGAGACACTCTATACGACGTTTACATGGAACCCTTACTGGAACAGTCATCCTCCAGTTTCGAGACAACCGAGTTTAATTTCGAGTTCTCGGATCACAGCTATCGGTCAGTATTTATTTTGCTTCATATCTTCATCAAAACACAATATTAGTCATTCTCGGCAAATTAGAAAAGTTGCGTTTTTTCCGCAATGTTGCAGTCGAAATTTTGAACTCATTCTACCTAGAGGCCCTGTATACAATTTTTGACAGTTATTGTTTTACGTATTTAAGTTAGGTTGAGTTAAGACGGTGTTGCCAGAGGTAAGCAACTCGATTTGGCAGTTGTAAGGGGAAATGTTGATAATTTTTTTGTGTATTGGCAACCATTGGAAATAAATCATTTAAAAAATGGTCAAGCCATGATGGTAATTTAAGGCTTAAAATATTTTAGCATAATTTAAGAGGTAACGTTTTTGATGAAGCAATTTTTTACTAAGTTTTTCACATTTTTATGCCATGATATTGAGCACATTTTAAAGCTTTCTTTCCAAAGTTTCAATTTATAGAATAAAACACTAAAAAAATAGTGAATGTTTTTTAGGCGTTCAATTAAAGTACTGCCAAAAAACATTTTTTCTCTGTTCAAATTAAAAATATTTAGACAGAGAGGGCAGAATTTTAGAGGTAGATGGAGAGATAATTTAGTGCCGTGCAAAAATATTTAGGGTTGTTGAAGAGAACCAACGGGCTATAAAAAAATTTTTTAGAGAAAGATGGACATAATTTACTAAAAATTTCTGTTGTCATCTATCTGTCATCTTGAGTGGTGTCATGCATATGATTTTTATTTTGCAATTTTTATCCAAAAAACAGCAAAAATTGTAATTTTTCAAAGTGTAAAGTGTGTAAAACATAAGGTGCTATTAATTTCTTTCAATCAAAGTTCTTCACTGTCTTTAAATTTACCAAAAAACGTGTCCTACCCAAGTGTATTTTAGCACATCTAATGGTCAAGCCATAATGAACCTTAAAATAATTTTCTTAAATACCTATTAAATTATTTTTAGATGTGCTAAAATACACTTTAGTAAAACACGTTTTTTGGTAAAATTAAAGACTGTGAAGAACTTTGATTGAAAGAAATTAATACCACCTTATGTTTTACACACCTTACACTTTGAAAAATTACAATTTTTTGCTGTTTTTTGGGTAAAAATTGCAAAATAAAAATCATATGCATGAGACCACCCAAGATGACAGACAAATAACATAACCGAAATTTTTAGTAAAAATTTGCATTAAATTATGTCCATCTTTCTCTAAAATACTTTTTTATAGCCTACTGTCTCTCTCCAACAACCTTAAATATTTTGCATTTTAACAGAGAAAGAATGTTTTTTGGCAGTACTTTTTTTGAACGCTAAAAAAACAGTGAAAACTTAAAAAATTTGAGTGTTTTATTCTAGAAATCGAAAGCTTGGAAAGAAAGTTTTAAAGTGTGAGCAATATCATGATTATACAAATGTGAAAAACATAGTAAAGAATTGCTTCATCAAAAACGTTACCCCTTAAATTATGCTAAAATATTTTAAGCCTTAAATTACCATCATGGCTTGACCATAAAAATAATTTAACATATATTTAAGAAAATTATTTTAAAGCTTTACTTTAAAATTTATATGTTTGTGGCGGATTCATAATGTCGAAACTACTTTTTTTGGATTTTTCGCCACTAAGTTATGGCATTTTTTTTTTCAAAAATATATTAAAAACGACCTCGTAAATGTCTAAAGAAAAAATTTTGTTCGTTTGTCAGGGGTTTTTAAAGATTAAAAATTTGCCTACACACACGCAAATCCTAACTAGAATCTTTAGTACTAATCTGACGTTCCGACAGAAACTCTACTGCCGTTATCAAAGGCATTATTATTTTAAAAAATTTTCTTGATTCCTTTTTAAAAGTATCTGTCTGTTGTCATACAACTGACTGACTGACAGTTTGGTGTGTCGATAGTAGGTTTGGGTGGATTTAATAAAATTTAAAATCAAAATTATATTTGTTTTTGTGTTTTCGATTTTAGATTACATTATAAAAATACAACATTAAAGTTTTATATTTTGTTTTTTATTTTAAAATATCAAGTATAAAGATTATCTTTTGACTGACTAAGAAAAAATACATTAGAAATCCAAAGAACATCAATGCTATTTTTAAAAAAAAAATCTTTTTGAAAATCTTTTAAAATTGGAAGCCAGACTGTATTTATATCAACTGATATGCTAGCTATGCATTTATCTTCATTTAGATAGATGCAACCTGCTTCTTTGTTTTTTTGTTTAATTTTGTCTGGTTCTTTCTGTATTATACTGTGTGGGGAGAAACCAGTATTGTATTACAAAAAGAACCAGACAAAATTAAACGAAAAATCATTGTATATACAATGGAAAAATCAAAGAAGCAGCTTGCATTTATCTAAATGAAGATGAATGCATAGCTAGCATATCAGTTTGGCTTCCAATTTTAAAAGAAGATTTTCAAAAAAGTTTTTTAAAATAAATTAAAAAATAGCGTTGATGTTCTTTATATTTCTAATGTATTTTTTGAGTCAAAAGATAAAATCTTTATACTTGATATTTAAAAATAAAAAATAAAATATTAAACTTTATTTTGATTTCACTTTAAATTTTGTATTTTTCTTTTAAAATCGAAAACACTCAAACAAATATAATTTTGATTTTAAATTTTATTAAACTCAACCAATACCTTGTTTGCTACTATCGACACACCAAACTGTCAAGTTAATATTTGAAATGCTGATATAATTTATTATATATAATTTTTTGTTTGAAATAAATTTTGTACTGCTTGTCAATTTAGAAAACGGCTGTATTGTTTATAATTTTTTTTTATCTGTAGATACTATGACGTAGGCACTCCTCAATCAAGTCTTAGTCCAGCTTCGTCCAGTTGTCTACAGTCACCCTGTTCGTTTACGTTGGACTCCCCCTCGCCTCCCCCCACCACTGCTGATTTTTGCGAATTTTTGCAAGCATCCGGGATCGTTTTCGAAAAGGATTTTTCGAATTTGACATTGTCAGGTGAGTTGGTCCTTGCCATAAAGTCTGGGTTATTCAACTTTTTAGTATAGAACCAAATATCTTGAAATTATTAACGTTTTCATTTTCTTGACGTTAAGGTTTGGTATTACATTAATCTGTAAATCAATACTCGTACCGCTCTCGCCGTCGCTCACTAGCTAGCTAGCTCCCCCTTAAATAACTTGAGAACGGTTCGACCTAGAGCGATGAAATTTGGCACAAATATTAAAAACTAGTGGGAGATGGATATCATTGATTTTCAGATAAATCGGAAAAGAAAAAAGTACAGTAGAGTACGAAGAAGTGTCAAAAATTGACTTTTTTCGGTGTACCACCTGGGCTAAATCGGAAAAAGAAAAGTGACACATTTTGAGACTTTTCTGCAGCTCCGCAAGGCCTCATTTTTTAAAAAGGTGTAAATTTGACAAAATTAAATATTTTCATTATAGTCTGGTTGCCAAACCACGATTTTTTGCCCAAGTGAGAAATGAATGGTAAAATAATTTTTTTTTTCTGATTTTGTTAGCCAACATGCTTTATTTTAAGAATCCGATTGATGCCACTCTGGCATCCTTGGGCATTTTGAAAAATCCGAGATGCGGCAATTTTTAAGTGAAAAAACTACAGAAAAATATATCTGAACAAAATATTGGTGTGTGGCATATCATTTTAGTCGGCTTTGAGTCGCCTTAATCCAAATACGGTATTATTTTTATTCTGGGGGATACCTCAACGGAGGGGGGGTTAATTTTATGAAAAAATCGGCCTACTAACATAGGAATGTAATATATCAAGTTTAGAGTTTTCGGTACGCTGAATACAAATCTGTAGTTAAAAAAAAATGTTGGGGGTAATTTGAAGGAGTGGGGGGTATTTATAAAAGAAACAGTAAAACTGTTTATATCGCGACTTAACGAACAAACTTTATTTAAGTTTTATCGCAGATTTCGACAGCTCTACTCAACCCCTTTATAAAACTAATTAATGACTTTTGGGCATCATCCACCATTTTGAAATATTCAAGATGGCGATGGCGGCCGTGGGCAAAAAATCAAAAGAGAAGCATATGCATGCAATACATCAATACTAAGGTTTTTGGATCCGCTGAATTCAAATTATTAGTAAAAAAAAATTTTGGGAGTAATATGAAGGAGTAGGGGTGTATTTATGAGGAAAACTGTAAAACTGCTTATGAGGAGACCTAACGAACTTTATTCAAGTTTTGGTGCAGATTTCGGCAACTCTGCTCAATCCCGTTATAAAACTAATTAATGACATTTGGGCATCATCCACCATTTTGAAATACGCAAGATGGCATCTACGGCATGCATGCGATACATCAATTATGGGGTTCTTGGGCCCGCTGAATCCAAATCTGTGATTAAAAAAAATTTGGGGGGGTGGCGTAATTTTGAGATGTGGTGATACATATAATACACTTTATTATATTTTTTTACAGATTCTGAGTTTGTGTGGTTAGAAAAAAGTTACTGGGTGAAAACTAAATAGAGTTTTCACGAATAAATAAAATAAAATATAGGACCCCATAATTGGGGGCATGCATAGGCAAAATAGAAACAATATTTAAATTACAAGAGAAGTAATTTACGCAAAATGAATAAATCTTGGTAATACTAGCAAGCCTACTTTATTTATTTTATATTTGAGAGTAAAAAGTTTAAGCTGAACATTTTAAATTACAAAAAAAAGAAATTTCTTGTCCGTGAAAAATAAATAAAAAGAAAATTCGTGGCACATCACACACATTCATCCTTGTTAGGAATCATCAGGGTAAAATAGGAGTGTACCTGGCCTATGAAGCATAACATAAACAACCACACCCAGCGAATTTAAAGAACATTCGTCGTCAAACAACGCGGGATGTTGGATGACTATACAGACCGCGTCAAGCTACTGCGAACATAGGGGATATCAAGTCCAATTTACTCTCCGTGCCGTACGACCGAGGTGGATTCGAAGCACGCTGCAGTGTTATCTTTTGGAAATTCATTTTGTTTTTATTATTTTGTTTTATTTCTGCCTTGCTCGAGAAACAGATGGGTAAGTTCTTAATTGAAATAATACATTTTTAAAACTAAAAATGGATGTCTACGAAGTTGCCGAAAAAGTGCAGATGGTCAAATGGTCAAATCGTCATAACCCAACACACGTTCGATATTGGTCGAGGGAAAATTTGCATTTGTATTTTGACGTAAGAACACAGTATCCCCAAAAACTAAATGTTTGGGGGGGGGGTATTCTAGGGGAACACGTAATTGGGCCATTTTTTATTAACGACAATTGCAATTTGAATGGTCCTAGATACTTGGATCTACTGCAGCAGCACATTATTCTAACTGCTAGGCAGTTGTTAGGTGTAAGATTTGGTGAAACATGGTTTCAACAAGATGGTTGTTCCGCTCACAATGCTGGCCTTGTTAGGGAATATCTTGATAATGTATTTCCTAATCGGGTTATAAGTACACGGGGAACTATTTTATGGCCAGCTCGATCTCCCGATCTTGCTCCTAATGACTTCTATCTGTTTTTGAAGAAGCTTTTCAAATTATCACCCCTAACATGCTTGGAAACGTTGGAAGGGGTTTTTATAGTATGCTCGGATATTGTCTAGCCGAGCACGGAGGACTTTTCGAACATTTGCTTTAATTTTTTTTTGACTGGGAGAATCTTTTTGGTTTTTAGAATGTGTTATTTTATTTTGAGAACTTGCTTTTATTTTGTTTCTCCTTATTATTTTCATTGTAACACGTCGTCACTGATAAATCTGAGCAGTTGACAATAAAACGCTCTTATTTATCAGTGACAAAAAATAAGAAAATTTACGTTATAAAAATTTACGTATTTATTGACCAAATTCCGGTTTCATTGACTACGCTCCACACAGCACCGTGGTTAGAGGTGTACTAAATACAAGGCGAACGGCGGCGAACGGCAGCGAATGGCGATCGGAAACCTGAGTGTTGGTTGCTTCACTGATAGGCGTGCGGTGTCTCTGCATGTACGTACACTGGCAAATTAGACTTCTGTATGCAGCGCGCGCTTTATTCGTACGGCTTGTGTTCTGTTTAGCAATTTTAGCCACTTTTTTTCATTTATTCTAGATAGAGAGACCCGTATTTTCTTAATTGAAAAATAACAGTGCCTATTTTCCTCTGACAGCGGATATCTTAGAAACTGGTCATAGAAACGAAATAAAAATTACCCATTTTCTTAACTAGCACTAGTTATACAACATATTCAAAATTAGTTGAAATCGACAGATATGTTTTATAGGAGTGTCCAGTGCGCGGTTATTGAATGTGTTTAAAACTTTGATATTGTTCAGGGGGGGCGCTGGTTTGCCCAGATCCTTTAACCTACAAAAAAAATTAACTGTCAATTTTTCAAATTTGCGAACCTCCTCTTCATAGATCGCGAGCCGCCACTGGTTGAGATACTCCCACAAAAAAGTAATGTGCGGGATTTGGATTTCGGCGACCAAAAATCGACCAAAATAATATTCCACGCACTCTTCAGATATCTTTTCTCCAGTTTTTTTATTTAAAAATGTTCTTAGTATACCGCATCTTGGCTAAAAAAATCAGTAAAAAAATGTCTTACACCATGAGAGTGTGCGTTTTTAAAAAATGACCCGGGCATGAGAAATGAATAAATATGGTAATATGTCATTATTTTTGACAGATCGCGAGCAACGGGAATTGTACGAAGCTGCGAAAATCATCCAAAAAGCTTACAGATCTTACAAGGGCCGTCAACAGCAAGAGCAGGACAAAGAACGTCAAGCCGCCGTCATTATTCAGAACTATTACAGGAGGTACAAACAGTATGCTTATTACAAGCAGATGACGCATGCGGCAACTGTCATTCAAAATGGATTTAGGTAAGTTCAGCTCTCGTTTTTATACTCATATTTAGACAGAGAAGTGCAAGGTTCACGTGAATATACTCTTTTAAATACCCATTACTGTTGCATCACATCACAAAATTTCAGGGTACGGACTTGGTCGCTAAAGTCGCTAAAAGTACATATTTTCAAAACTAGTCGCTAAAAAGTACAGCTGGGTCCTTTAAATTTTAGGACGACTTCAGAAAGTGTTTGATTATTGTGAGCAGTTTATACTATTTAGTTGACATTAAAAATTTTGTAGGTTATTTACAACTACAGGATGATCTATGTTTCTTTAAGGGAACTGGTTATACTTCTTACACTAAGGTCTTCTTTATTTTTTTACTTTATTTTAAGACTTTTATACCAAAAATAATAAATACATTTTGTGTGTGTCTATGTAGTTGTTATAATAATAACAAAAAAACTACAAAAAATCAATATTTTGTCATATCTCCGTTTACGTCGATAACTCTTTGTAATCATGACTTTCAAAAGCAAACGAGATTCTGTTGCGGTGTAAGCACAGTTTTAGTAGCTGCAACCCGGCAATTTAAGTGTGATCTCTTTATCCTCTAAAAGCGTTTGTCTTGTATGTTGGGAACTGAGACAAAATCCTTGCTTGTTTTGCTTTTAAAAAAGGGTCCTCTTCGAGTCTTTGAATGTCTTCCCCTCTCTAGCGTTCTTTCTTCCCTCCACCTTTTGTTGATCAAGAATACAGTATTCCGGTTGAGATTGAAATGTTCTGCCACAGCTGCAAGAGACCATCCGTCCTCCAGCTTCGTTACAATCCGTGCTCTCAATTTCTTCGTCATGTGTGGGGCTATGATTTGAGTTTCTGGACTAAATTTAAGAATTTTATGTGACTGGATTTTGATGTTGAAAATAAATTTTTGAAGTAGACTGACACTATAATTTGACTGACATTAAATTGAAATTAAATAAAATACACTGCTCAAATTCTAGAAAAAAACTGCTTTAAGAGTCGTCCTAAAATTTAAAGGACCCAGCTGTACATACAATTAGACAAAAGTCGCTAAAGTATATATTTTAGTCCAGGCCCCATCGTATACACCCGCAAAAAAATCTAGGTCCGGAGATTTTGACTTTTGATTCATGTTTTTGGAGCGTTGTAGCAGTAATTTATCTTGGGTAGACATTGAACAACCGGGCCAAACTATTTTAGTGACCACCCTGTATTTTCGTATTAAAAAGATTAAAATTTGCATTTTTTGTGTGTTTCCCTTGTGGAAAAAGGCTAAATATCAAAAAGTACTTGGCCAATTGAAAAAAGAAAACCACTGATCGAAAGACAATTTCCTTCTGCGTTTTATGTATTATGTGGAAACCGAGATAAACAAGATGGTTACACCAAATTATGTACGTTTTCCAAAAAAATTCACAGATTCAATATAGCTTTTCTGATTTTATTTATTTTTAGAGATTTTATTCGCTAAGCCAAGATAAACTACATTTGAATTAACGTAATTTTCAATATTATACAGGGTGTCCAAAAAACGATTTTAAATCCAGGTATTTAAAGTATTG
Organism: Oxystoma pomonae; assembly: GCA_963921995.1. Lineage (NCBI taxonomy): Eukaryota > Metazoa > Arthropoda > Insecta > Coleoptera > Brentidae > Oxystoma > Oxystoma pomonae. The sequence goes on along the minus strand of OY998164.1, from coordinate 20,733,542 downwards.
GTAAATTTTTGTAATTTTTTAATATGTGATAGAGAAGGTTCTAACAAAAAAATTTTGTTATTTCCATTTTCCTGTAATTTTACAGGGTGAGCCAACAATGAAGGGTAAAAATGGCCGTTTTGGAGCTTGGTTTATGAGAAAACTATAATTTTTATAAAAAAAATCCTTTCGAAATATGATTTTACATGCCGTTATCAACAATTTTTATTTGACAACTTTTCTTTGTATATATTTGGGGTGACGAAAAAAAAACGTTTGAAAATACCCTTAATCTCAACCTCTAAAATGGATTTTCAAAGTGAAGTAACACAATAAAAGTTTTTTGTGTACAAGGTAAGTCAAAAGAAGACCTTAGAAGTCGTTGAATAAATCATAAATCCCATTTGCAAATATTATCCATTTTTTTTTCAATTTGTAAGGAGTTTCTACTTCTACCGAAGCGTATTAAGACACCTTGTATAAATGTTCAAAGTATTAAAATACTACCATACATTAAATTGTATTTTTTGCTAAATAAGGGTTAAAAATACTGAATAATATAATTTTTTCTACACTTCAGCTTTCAAATCTATATAGAGCGCAGTTTTGACTCACTCTGTAGGTAAATGAGGAATAATACAAAGAAAAATAAGTAAATCGTGGTATAGAGAATCATATATAAAATGTTTGCAAATTCGATTTATAATTTATTTATCCTTCCAAAGACCATTTTTTCAGCTGACCCTGTACAAAAATTTTAAGATTGTTATCTTTAGAAAAAAAATATTTTTAAATTCCTGGTGTTACCTTAAAAAATAATTTTATTGTGTTACTCTTCTTTGAAACTCAATTTTAGAGGCTGAGAGGGTATTTTCAAACGTTTTTCTTGGGTCACCCCGAATATATGCAAAGGTAAGTGCCAAATAAAATTATATTTCGATTGGATCTTTTTTATAACCCTTGTAGTTTTCTTATAAAACAAGGACAAAAACGGCCATTTTTGTAAATTTACCCTTCATTGCTGGCTCACCCTGTACAGGGTGGGCTAAATTCGCTGGGATTTGGGGGTTTTGGGTACTTCTAGGCAAGATAGCCAAAAAATAGTATGCATGTCCTGGTCTTACCATTTCCGAGCTACGGGGTCATTTTGAAAAATCTGCATTTTGGGATGGGTTCTATAACTTCGTTATTTATAGGAATATTGATTTCATGTAAATAGCTTTTTTGAAGACATTTTAACAAAGAACTTAACCTTCTAACTGAATTTTTTCTAACACATCTAGTTTTTGAGATATAACCCAAATTTGGTATTTTCTTATAAAATTTAAAATCGGCATAAAATTTCCTTTAAAATGATGTATCACACTTTGTGTTTTATTTTTTGTATTTTTTTATTACTTTTTACGAATATTTATATTTATTTTATCTTTTTAATTTTACTTTATAGTAAAAATCACGTTAAAAAAGTTTAAAAGATAAAAATTAAAAAAATAAATATCGAAAAAAAAATATAAGAAAATACAAAAAATAAAACATAAAGGGAATTTTATGCTGATTTAAAAAATCAGAGAAAAAAAAGGTCATTCCCATAAGAAAAATACCAACTTTAGGTTAGATCTCAAAAACTAGATGCGTTAGGGAAATTTCAGTTTGACGTTTGCGTTCTTTGTCAAAATGTCTACAAAAATATTTCCATAATAACAAAGTTATAGACCTCATCCCAAAATGCAGACTTTTCAGACTTTTCAAAAAGCCCCCGTATCTCGAAAATCGAACCCAGGACATGTATCCTATGTTTCGGCTATCTTGCCTAGAAGGACCTAAAACCCCCAAATCCCAGCGAATTTAGCCCACCCTGTACAATTACAGGAAAATAGTAGTGACTAAAAATCCTTCTCTATCACATATTAAAAAATTACAAAAATTGGCCAATATTTTAAAAACTCTCATTTAAAGGCGCTTTTTGGACACCCTGTATAATATAGAAAATAAGGTTGATTTAAGTAAAGTTTATCATGGCTTAGGGAATAAAATCCCTAAAAATAAATAAAATCAGAAAAGCTATCTCGAATCTGTGAATTAAAAAAAAAATTATAATTTGGTGTAACCATCCTGTTTATCTCGGTTTCAATGGCAACCCTTATCTTTAATAGACATAACACATAATACATAAAACGCAGAAAGAAATTATCTTTCGATACGTCGTTTTCTTTTTTCGATTGGCCAAGTACTTTTTGATATTTAGCCTTTTTCCACAAGGGAAACACACAAAAAAATGCAAATTTTAAGCTTTTTAATACAAAAATACAGAGTGGTCAGTAAAATAGTTTGGCCCGGGTGTTCAATGTCTATCCAAGATAAATTATTGCTACAAAGATCCAAAAACATAAATCAAAAGTCAAAATCTCCGGACCTACATTTTTTGCGGGGGTATATTTTTGATCATCTTTCGTATTTTCTTTTGTTTTATTTTTTGGAACAGTTGCTGAAAAAAATCCTGGATTTTCTGATTTTGATCATCTACAGTCAGAATGGCGTCCTTTGTACTTACAAGATATTCAGAACATTGAGAATCTGCAGATCAACCATTTTTGGGCAAAAATTACATTAATAAAAATAAATGACTCTGTAAAATATCCACACTCTCACATGGAAATGTATTTAATGAGAGGTGCTTTTCCATTTCTGGTAAAATTCGCTGAGGACAGAAGTAGAATGGAAGGAAAAGCCTTAAATGCCATTTTAGTGGTTTCAGATGAACTTAATATATTGATATTTATAAACTTGAGATTACAGATGAACTTAATACTTCAAAAAACTCAAGATCACAATACGAGAATTTTTTAAAACAGAAAGAAATTGAAAAAAACCAGGAAAGAAAAGATAGAGCTGGACTAAAAAAAAGTGTACTCGAACTGGAAAAAGGTCTAAGAGATAGAAAAAGAACTCAACAAGATAAAGAAAAAGCGACTTTAGAGCTTTTGGAAGAAGCAGAAGCAAAGACACAGTCTGCTTTAAAAAGAATAGTGGAAGCTACAGTAGCACAAGGTATGATCTCGGCAGCTAAAAAAATTAAATGAAAAGGAAAATTTAGAGAAGGAAACTCAAAAAAATTGAGAAAAGTAAAAATAAAAGAAAATCCGACTTACTTGATTACCTCCAAAGAAAAAACAAAAAGTAGAATAATTTAACTATTTAAGAAGTTTTTTATTATGATTTTACCTTCTGTGATTATGTTGAACCTGACCTGTAAAAAGTACTTAACTACCTATATTCTTAGTCAGTAATAATTTCGTGATTTTAGTGTCTATAAAAACTAGTTATTTTTGAAAATGGTTGAATTCTAGGTACCTGCCTATATTTTTAATCATTGTAGGTATTATAATTTTTTGTGATTTTAGTTTCTATAAGAACAGAGTTTATATAAATACTTAGTAACAACTTCAGGTAATTGATTTTTTTTTTGTGCTTCTTTTTTATTTAAATAATTTAGTACCTACGCATTCACCAAAAGAACGCGCCTTTTAAAACAGCATGATGGCATGCAACATTTTTGCTGAACATAGCACGTATCACGCATCTACCATGGCGCATTCGCATTTTTACAAAAAACGCGCATCCACCATTTTTAGAAATTTTTACGATACTTTTACACTCGCGTTAGAAAAAATATTGCCGTTGTAAATTCACTATTGTTTCATATTTTATACATATATATTTTTAACGTTGATCTGTCCGCACCCTGAAATTTATTTTTTGCAACAATACAAGTCTTGTGCAACTTTTATCTTCCCGACTTTACCAGGATGTCACACAATTCCATAACGCTGACCCCTGCGAACGTGGTCAAGCGAGTCGAAAATTATCAAAAATATCCCCATGTACGAGGGATATTCTGTGGAAAATTTTCCGACGAAAGGATTGACTAATTACTAAATTCCCGAATATTATCTGACTTTTCCGGGTTTTTTAGGTTGATGGCAACTGGATAAAACTAAGATAGAAGCAAAAAAAAGCCATTGCTTGATATTACATACAATGATGGTGTTTTTTTGTAGTAGGGTGTCTCAGCCCCAAGAAAGATAAAAAAACTTGAAACTTGGATGCATCTGAGATTTTTAGTTTTGCTGAAAGAGGAATCTCGAAGCTTTGATAAAAGCCCGAGACACAAGCTCTATTTCATCCCGTTCGCCAGATATGACGTCATAAAGATTAATGTTATCAGATATTCGTCAAACTATGATAAATTTTGGATTTTCAAGAAAATCCATCATATGTATACGAAAAAACAAAACAAACAATAAAATTTCCTTTTAAACCATACCTATGTCACTTGTTTAATTAGATATTTTTATTGTTTTTTGTTGCAACGTAGGTTATAAAAAACATGCAAGATGTCATAATGACGTCATAAAATTTAAATTACATTAGATATTTTATGGCCACCTGCACCAACGTTTTTAAATCTAGGTAGTCGATTTTGGGTCCCTCGCTCCCACCTTACCCTTACCTATTGATAATATAACCTCAAAATTCAACTAACCACAATCTTTTTTTTGTGGCTGTGTTATAAAAATGGATTTTTTGGATATGGAGGCGTGGGACGATGATCTGGAGCTCTTAGAAATAATTGAGAATGGCTTTCCACGTCAAGTTTATAACAGGTCCAATCATTTTGAGGATATGGACAAATGTTAACGAAACCAACCGTGATGGTAATTTTGGAGCAGATGACCGGTAAGCCCTGCGGATTTATAAACTCAACGGTCAAGCCCAAGTAGCAATTTTACGTAATATGACGTTGTGCGTTCGTCCGCATTAAAAATCGGACGTCGGTCACAACGTCCGTTTAACCTCGAACCGGCTCCTATTTGCACCTATATGGCACATTCAAATGCGAGTCGTATCGACGTCGAACACTTTACTTATTAGGGTCTATCGATGTACTTAAACTGACCTGGCGGTAATACACGAGTCGATCGTACGACGTTCGTCGGACCGCCATCGGAATCACTCAAATTTCTACAATATGTCCATGACGCATCGACATCATTAACTGGAGTAGTCGCCAACGTAAAATATAGTTTTAGCCGAGGTGGAGTAGGTAGAGGTAATCTCATTATACCTATTTATATCTTATTAGAGAACAAGGAATATTATTCTTTAGAAGCAGTTTATAATAATGATAACAAGACAGGCCTTTAACGCACGATTGGTTGCAATATTGACCATTTTTTATTGTCAATATCAACGTAATTGGAAAATTTAACCAGCGTTTGTCTAATGGCGGAAGACACCTAATTCCTAAGTATGGTGGATTTCTGCTGAGACCCAAAAAATAACCAATTTGGACCGGATCTCCAAGTTTAGTAGACTGTCTTTACTCGATCCGTGATAAATTGATTTATTCGAATGCATTTCGGACGTCGGGCCATGGTATACCCCTTATACGTAAGTTTGACGATGGCTCAACGTCCCGCCGACAACTCTGGACCCGACGTCCAATTTTGGTACGTGTCTTTACTTAACACTGGAAAGGTTTCAGACGTTCATTCGTAGGGTGCAGCTTTCATGTGGGTACGACGATGCCCCAATGGCCCGTCGACCTAAGTAGAATTCGTCCGATCGACGACGGCTCGGAATCCAGTAACTGTGCGGCAAATGTCAACCATGTCGAAATAACCCCAACCGTTTTTTAAAATATTTCTTGCAATACAAAAGCAGTGAAGAGTGAACAAATTTCGGCAAAATCGCAAAAAACAATGAGTGAGTATGACCTTTTCTTTGACATCTTTAAAAGAACCCTTGTTTACTGTTTTGAACTATCAACTTGACGCTAGACGGTAGGCCTAATTCCTGTATCTTGCCTTAATTTTACTTTTATCTATTAGGGACTCTACCGGACGTTATTTGTAGTTGGCGGAACTTCTTAAAAATATGTTAGACATAAGGACGTCCGTCGAACGACTACGCGTGCACTAATATTTGAACTGGGGTACTGACCGACGTCAATGGGTCGATGGAACCTGTACTTAAAACTATATTACAATAGCTGACGTCGTCTCCACGTCTGATTCAATTATTTTTTGTAACTGCAACCTAATTTTTAGTCAAACCGGACGTTGGATCACGATTTAAGGCGGTGTGTTTCACCAGGGAACTGAAATTCAACTTAAATACGACGTCGCATTGGTCAGATTAGGTCGGAAGTCAGGAAAATGCTGCTTGGGAGAATATATACTTATACTATAAATATGTCTTTTTTTCCCTTAGCAAAAGAAAAAGGGTCAGGGTTGCATCACCTTTGAATAGTAAAGGTCCATTAACTCAATTTTTAATGCTTAATGTGTATTAATTTTATATCTCTATCTGTTTCCAGCATACTAAAAGACAGAGGTCAAAAATTAAGCACTATGCATTCAAAGTTAAGTAAATAAGCCTTAACAATACCATCAAGTTTATAAATGCTGGGTTAATAGGATATTGGTTTTGTTACCATACCCACAGGCGCAAACCCCCCGAGAAGCCTGGTTATGGTCACATTTTGACTTCAAATTAAGTTTTGTTTATTCTTTATCTCTAACCCCTCCCCCCCCCCCGAAGTCAATTCCTGGGCGCGCTACTACTATACCGCACCACCTCGCTGAAAGAATATCATTATCATCCAAAACATATTGTAACTATACATAGCAAAAATGTAAACACACTCAGCTAGGCATAAAAATATTTGCATAACCTCTCTGTAACATTTTACATTCCGATAAATTAGAAAAATCTGAAAAATCAATGTCAGCTATATATCTTTCGCAAAACAATTTTTCACCTGTTTAAGTACTTGCTAAAAAATTTGGGCGTCGGAGGCAGAGAGAAATGGCAAAGAACCCAAGGAATGACGTTTTTTTGACAGAATGTGCGACGTTGCCGAATGTTTTGCTCACCTAGCCATGTGTACGTTTAAAATTTGCCAAGCAAGCCGTTTCAGTTTAGGTGACGGGTTAGGGTTTCCCTAGAACTAGGGGGCACCTATTCAGGTGTGCTCTAGGTTTGGGTTGGTGCAAGTGGCCATTAATCAATTTAATTTTGTTTTTTAGCTAAATCTTATTTGATGAAAGGATCTCGGGAAAAACACGACTTTGGCTACTCCCCCCCCACATTTTCAACGTGTCCGAATAATTAATTGATCTTTTACAACAAACAAAAACAAAATATTTTGTTTTTGTTTGTAAAATGTACAACGAGTCTCATTTGTTGAAATGTTTTTTATTTTACTTTTTTAAGCTTTTGTAATGTTCTTTAAATGTTAGTTATTTTGTTTGTAAAATGTAGAACGAGTCTCGTTTGTTTAAATGTTTTTTATTTTTACTTTTTTAAACTTGACGTTTTATATACCAGCTCTGAAGATGCCTATGTAGGCGAAACACGTGTCACCTACCAAATTTTGAATAAAAATTTTGTATTTCGAGACTTTATTTATGACTTTGAGTTTCCCAAGTTGAAGCATTTGAAATTCAAGTCTCTTTGAGAAAATGGACGACCCTTTTCAATTCAAACAATTATAGTGCTGGATTTCAGAGTTACGTTACGTTTACTTGATGGTTTGGCTTTTACTCCCTAATACTTTTTGTTGTAATGTATGTCTATTTTTACAAACAGAGTCACCCATTATTGTATTTTTCTTAAACTGTCAAAGTATGTCATTCTGTATTTCAGTCTGACAAATAAATAAAAAATGCCTGCACAAATTTCTTTATTCGATAAAGCCCAACTCCTGACAAAACTACAACTAGGATGGTCAATTAGGGACGTGGCTAGACATTATGGACGCAGTAAAACCACGATTATAAAAATTAAAAAATGATGGGAAGATCAGACAATTTTATGGAAGAAAACCCTTTTGCATCTGTTGCCCAGGCAAAGAGATTAACCCAAATTTCCAGGATGTGTAAGAGTGGCACGACATCGGGTAAGGAAAGGCTCTAATTTAAGATAGTAGCTGCTAAAAAATTAAACTTACGAAGAAAAAAAACAGGCCAGGTTACTTTTTGCCCTTAATTACTTTCTAAAAGAACCAGAGCTTTGGCGAAAGGTAATATTTTCCGATGAAAAAGTTTTCCAGTCCTGTAGTGACAGAAAACAAATTCTGGTGTATCGTCTACCAAGAACGCGCGATGAGGAAAGATATATTGCTGGTAACAACGATCGCGCTGGAAGATTTTCGGTAAATATGTGGGGTTGGATTTCTGCTAGAGGTCATGGTGCTCTATTTCGAATCAATGGAAGGCTCACAGCAAAGCTTTACGTGGACATTTTAGAGTACACCATGCTTCCAGCCGTCACAGAACTTTATCAAGACCAGTTTATTTTCCCACAAGACAACTGCCCTGCTCATACGGCCAGACTTTGCCAAACTTGGTTTTGGGAGCAAAATATTGAAGTTCATCCTTGGCCTGCGAAAATCCCAGACGCCAATCCAAGCTGGAAAGCTTTAATATTGTGCGGGAAATCAACATCACTTGGTCCAGTTAATAGTCAATGCTTATGAAGAAGTGATTGGTGAAAATGAAAACCATTTTGAAATTTTGGCTGATTCTCTACCAAGAAGATTAACCGGTATAATTGTGGTGAATGGCGCAATGACTAGATATTAAAATTTATATACCTATTAAATTGTTTCTATTGTTTTATAATTTTCGTTACAGTTGTGTTTTTTAATTTTTGTTACAGTTGTTTTATGCGTTAGCGTATTATTGTAATATAAAAATTATTTTTGAAAGCAATCTTTGATGTCAATATTTTCACATTTTAGTACAAGTCTGTCACAAAATATAATCCGGTAGTTAACCATACAATTTAAAAAATACCTATGTTTATCACGTACCACTTTTATGAGGCCGATACACGGATGTAGAAACCTTGGATTGCTAATACCTATGGGAAATTTTCATGAAAATCACTGCCGCGTGTCTTCCGCCATTTTCACCGCCATGTTGTGGAGATTTGGGTTGGCAACATTGGTTTCCTTAATTTTAAATAGTACTGTGGGAACACTGACTGTCATCAGTGTCAAAATATGATTGAAATTGAAATTTTTTTGAAAGGTTATTTTTGTTGTTGTTTTTTAATACAAAACCAATAAAGTAAAGAAACAAGTCATAAACAAATGCTCCAACGATCACGCCATTTATCTCTCTCATTTGTTCTGGAGTATGTGCAGGTTTCGAACAAATAAATCACAATATGGAAACATTGCCCCCCCCCCAATTTATAAACTCAAGGAGTACTGTTAAGCCACACGTTATAAATTGTGATAAACGCTCGGTTCAACCATTGCTGCTGGCGCTCCCGCTGAAGATATACCTTGATTACGTTGATCTGAATCCGCACAGGGACTAAAACAGCTAAGAACAGATGCACCAACGTGATACAGTAGTAAAAAATAAATTAATAGAGGGAGATACTGACTTTGATAATAGCATATATGGCTCAGCTGAAAGCCAGAGCCATGGCAAGTCAAGCAACATTTAGCCATCACAAAAAAAGTTCATCTTTCGCATATGGAGGCGAGCATGGAGTTTTACAATATTTGAAGACCTTCACGTGAAAACCTATTAACTAACAATTGTGTCGACCATACTTTCCCTAAGTTAACAAGTTATTACTAAGATATCCTTGAGTTTTGGTAAGTTTTCAGCATTCAACATTTTTTTTGTAGCTCTATCTTTTATAAAGGATGTGGGATTTTGCTCAAAACTGTATATGTTGTAGGTTTCATTATCCTGATAAAAATCTATCATTGCTCCACAGTGATCTGGTATGTGGTTTTTGAGATACTGCGTTCAAAGTTAAACATTTTGGTGTTCTGGCTTTTCCCTAAAATCAGTTTTTTGCACTTTTTGTGAAAATGTAAATAATATTTATGAACCAAATTGTAGTCTGAGAATAAGTAGCAGAAAAATATAGGTTGTGCACTGGCATCACAAACATAAAAAATATTAAATTCATATGACCAAGGAATGACTTTTAACAAAAGGCAAATTTCAATTGTTATGTTGCCACTTAGTATTTAACAAACATGATTCAAAACAAAAACTTTTGTAACATTTCAGCAAAATCACACAGAAAGCCAGTTTCCATAAGGAATCATCATCCTTAAAAAACGAATCTACAAAAAAAAATGTCAAATGCTGAAAACTTACCAAAACTTAAGGATATCTTAGTAATAACTTTTTCTGCGGAGTTCTTCGGAATCAGAAAACTTTTATTACAAAAATTGTTAACAAAAAAACATTGTCACAATTGAATAAATAAACGTCAAAATTTAGTGTTAAAAATTAACATTAAGGTAAATTTAAACTAAGAATGTCTTTAAAATGTCATTTAGATATTAAACAATGTTAACATTAAGGTTTTGTTAATAAAGATTAAAAAATAAATATTGAATTTTCTTTATTTCTAGTAAACTGATAAAACATCTTATAATTACTGGTCTTAAAATCTCAAAAAAATACTGGCTACAATATCTCAAAAATTGACGATGAAATCTTAAACTACTTACTTAAAATTACATATAGAAAGTTACAAACACATGGAAATGACAACAAGAAAAAGATTCACTTAAAGTTTATCTTGAGCGGAAGCGCCAGCAGCAATGGTTGACAGTACCCTTTGAGTTTATAAATTGGGGGTAATGTTTCCATGTTGTAATTTATTTGCTCAAAACTTGCACATTCCCCAGACCAAATGAGAGCATGGCGTGGCCGTTCAAGCATTTGTCTGTCTTTTAAATGGTTTTTATTGCTTGGTTCTTCACTTTTTTGTTTTTGTATTAAAAAACAACAACTAAAATAACCTTTCTAGAAACGTTATTTTTTGACACTGTTGATAGTCAGTGTTCCCACACTACTATTTAAAATTCAGCAACCAATGTCGCCAACCTAAATCTCCACAACATGGCGGCGAAAATGGCGAAAGACACACGGCAGTGATTTTCCAATAAGGGTATTATCAATCCCTTTGTTTTTTACATCCGTGGGCCGATAATGTACTTGGGGTCCGACGTAGTGCGATTTCGGTTTTCGTGACGTCATAACTGCTAAACCCGTTGACATATAGCTTGTGTCTCGGACGTTTTTCAAAGCTCCAGGGCTCTGCTTTTAGGCACAAGAAAATCTCGGATGCATCCATGCTTGAACTTTTTTTTTATGGTAAGACACGCGACTATTGACATAAAAACATAATTTCCAGGTCCTATTGCGAGAACAAACGCTTCAAGAAAAGCCAAGAGGCGGCCGTATGCATACAGAACTACTACCGTAACTATAAAGAGCAGGGGGGTAGCAGGGGCAGTCGGGAGGGGACCCCTGTAGGGGCGGGGCTCAAGTAAGTCCACAGTGGTGTAGGTGTACTGTGGTGTTCAAGGCTGTAACTTTGTAATGGCAGATATTTTATACTCATCGCCTTTTCCTGATCAAAAAAAACCTGTACCCACGCAAAACATATTTACATATAATACCTGGCACCAAGTTTTTTTTAAAACTTGGTCCCAGTGAAAAACAAATCATTGATCTTTTAAAAGTGCATTTGGATGAATTTTTTGCCATTAAAAGGTAACAAAAGGTTCTGTTTGCGGATCTTTTTTGTTTTGATTTTGGGCTTATTTCTTTGGTTTTATAATGTGCCTCCCTAACTTAACCGAACCCTTAGTTTGTGATGTTAAATATTATTGTCCTTTTATGTAAAGTTCCTAGCTAAAAAACATTATCACAGATCTTTTTTGGAGTTGAATTTTCAAATTGCATCACAGTATCGGCCTACCGCACGGAAGGTCTCGGGTTCGAATCCCGGCTAGGTGCATGGATATTTTGTGTTTGTCTTTAACTGTGCAAAAACTTGGCTTACACTGAGCATTAATTGATCCATCACGGATGGAAAGAACAAACAGAAAAATAAAATTGAAATTGCATCACAGTAATTATTTTCGAAATTGGGTACTAAATAATAAAATAATTCCGTAAAAAAATGTTTTTTGCATTGGTTAAAAGTAAACATCTCGAAAACCACTATAGAGTTTTATATACTAATATGGTATGGGGGACTATAAAAATCGTGAAATTTTAACTTTTCTTAATTTTATCAAAAATGAGTTACCAAGGTTCCAAAACACCCTAATGGATGAAAAAAAAAGTTGTCTGTCGGTCTGTTGTCTGTCTGTATACACGATAACTCAAGAACGCCTTAATCTATTTTAACGAAATTAGGTACAAAAATCCTCTATCGGCTGACCATAAACTGATTAACTTTTGGGTAGGATAGTGGGGGGTTGAAGATCTATTTTTTTGAAGTTTTCTTTGATAGTTTAGTTAAAATTTCTAATAAGTCATATTCAGGTTGTAACAAAAAACATGTATTCTTTAAATGAGATACCTATATATTTTGGCATTTTTGAATTCTTCAAAAAATGTACTTTTCAAAAATACTGCATACTACTATTTTATCTTTTACGGTTTTCAAGATAATCGCGTTTAAAATGTTAATTTATATCGATAACAAATGCTAATAAATAATACGCAAGTAGTTGGCTGTGAAATGCAGGATATTAATAACCAAGAGGGCAATGGATACAGTAGGCCATGGAATCACAAAAACAAATAAATAATGACATTTCATTTTAAATCTAAACCAGTATGTTTTATAACCTACTGGCTTTGTTCAAAAATTGATTTTTTTAAAATTTTAAACGCGAATATGTCGAAAACCGTAAAAGATAGGATCGTAGTGTGTATCATGTTTGAAAACTAGATTTTTGGGAGAATTTAAAAATACGAAAATTTATTGGGTGTCTCGTTTAAAGAATACATGTTTTTTTGTTACACCCTGTATATGAATTAAGAAAAATTTTAAGTAAACTATCAGCGAAAAATAGTTCATTTAGCCACTTTTTGTTTGAACCTTCTATCGCGCTTAGTTCAGCCTCTAGATTGGGAGGAGACTTATAATAGATCACCCTGTACCTCAAATATTCGAAAACACCTTCGTAAAAGATTAGCAAACATAAAATGCTGCTCCTTACTAACCACCCCTAACCCTCTCTGCTTTTTATGTGGTAGAAGAACTAATATATAGGTACTCATTAGGTCGAACAAATTGTGTACAATAAAAATTTTTGCAGGAGGACATATTCACAGAGAAGACAACATCAAGCTGCAAGAAAAATTCAGCAGTTTATGCGACAATCAAAAAATAAGTAAGTGTTAAAGAATTTCGAGAATAAAAATCATAGATTTTTTCAGATTTACTTTAGCGACACTAACAAACTTTAAAATATTTTTCCTTGTTAATGCTAACACAGTGTTTGGGACGAGCCGATGAATACCACAATGGTAAGTCTTTTTATAAGTGTAACAAAAAATAAAAATATAAGAAGGTTCGCAAAAACAATAGAAGCAAATTTTGGAACAGTATTAAAATAATAATTTCCTTAAAATAATACCAACGAGGATACTAAGGTCTTTTGTTAATAATTCCTGCGAAATGAGCGGAGCTGTGTTAGATATTATTGAAGCTTTTTTAAGTAAATATTTTAAACTGAAAAAAGATTGATATTTACCACAGTATTATAAAGGGCAAGCAAAAATGTTTAAGATTAAGTCCCTCTAAGCTTAAAACCTATGTAGTTGATTTCGGTATTAGCAAATCGACCAAAAAAATTGTTTGAATGAAGAGTTTGCAAGATTAACAAGTTTAGACCTTCCCCCCTTCCCCTAACAAAATTTGTAGAAAAGTTTTAAACTACCAATTTGTTCCTATTTCGTAAATGATGCAAAATTACCTTTATCGCGGGAAGGGGGCTACCGTAAACTTAACCCTTAACCCGCCTCGAGAAAGTAATCAGTAGTTTCTCATAGGATGCAAACTTCAAAAACTCTGTTATAAAATGATCAAGACATATTACGATGTCCTAGTTCCTATTAAAGATTTTTGTTGCATGCTGCTTTTTCTTCTTCTAGATTGCAGAAAGAACGAGCCGAAAAAGAGAAGCAGGGGGGCCAGTCGGGGGGTGCCCATCAAAGGTCACAGTCTCACGGGGCCTCTTGCAGCTCCATAGGCCCAAATAACACGAGGTAAATGCTCAGAGTGAATTACTCTTACTCTTACTTTTTAGGAACCAATATATTTATTTGGTTATCTGAACTTCACTGACTTATATAAAAACTTGAAATAGTATATTTATATAAAAGAAAAAATACAATGAGTTTTGAAAACGAACTTAATACCCATGAAAACATAGCAATTCTTTGATCAAAAATATTCAAATATCCAAATTCAAAAAAATAGCAATTTTACAGTAATACTGGAGAAACATTTGGAGTAAATGTAGTAAAAACATTTTTTTTAAATAAACTTTATTTGACTTATTAAAAAAAATTTAACTATTTATTTATTTTTGTTTGTGTTGATATAATTAAATTAATTACTAGTAATGCTAATAAACAATTTATTATTAAAAAGACAGAATTTTTATCATTTTTATCTTAATTTAAAAAAAAATGGACTCCAGTACACAGTAAACCAAGTTTGTCTATGCTCCAGTACCTAGTATAATAAAAAAGTTATATTTAAAATGTTTTTCTTCTAGATCAAATAGTACAGAGCAGTCCGACGAATCAGGGTGTGGAAATCTAGAGAGACGAAAATTTTAGGAAAAACAAACAACTAGTAAAAAAACTGGAACTAGCATCGATCGGTACTTTCTGGGTACCTACATTATACAGCACTGATTATGATTTTGTACATTCAAAAAAAAACGCTATATTACATAACACTAAAATTGGTGAAAAACAGTCGATAGTAACTACATGTTAACCTAAAGTAGTGATTATATTCCTAAAACTTCTAAAACAATATAGGCCAGTAAAATTTACACCAAAAGTTTTTATTTTAAATATTTATTAAAGTTTGGGACAATGATGTTTTTGAAATTAACTCTGTGTTTCAGACTTCCATTGCCTATATTTTATTTATACAAGACGTTTCGATCAGTATAATCTCTGATCGTCTTTAGATGTAAACTAAAATCTATTCCTAAGGCTACGTACTTATATACTATAGGAAATCATTCAACCTTGAAGTTTAAGAAGTCGGCTTCGCCCAAGAAGGGGCTTCCAAATATTTGGAATTTCAACACTTGGTTTATTGAAAATACCCTGATTCTGCCCAATAAAGGCAGCTTCAAGGAATTTTCGTTTCTTTCAGTGTGACTCCTTGTGTAAAACCTTTGTTTCTCTCCACTGCATTCGGTGTTGTTTTGACCATGCATGTTCAGCGATTCCTAATTTCGTTGTTTCAGCTCTTCGGGTAGATAGTGGTCTTTTTGTTTCGCCTATGTATGATTCACCACACTCACAAGGAACATGCATTCCTTATTTTGTTTGTTCTCCGGTTTTGTTTTACTTAGAAGGCTTTGAATTCTATGATTAGATTTGAAAGCTGTTTTAATATTAAAGTTGTTCGCTACTCCTCGAATTTTCTCTGATACATCTTTAATGCATGAAATTGTAAGAAATGCATTTGTCTGGTTTTGGTCTTGTAATCTCTGTACTGTTTGCTGAAATTTAGAAATAGTATCTGTTATAAGATTAAGGCTTTAACCATTCTGGTGCAGATCCTTCATTATGTTTCTTATTTCGATTTCCAAATCAAGAGAATTCTTACAAATTTGAACGGCTCTGTTATACAAAGTTCCTATTATGCCTTATTTATATAAACCTAAGCTCTGGCTGAGATATGTTGATGTGACTTTTATTGTCTGGATCGGGAATGACCAACAACTTTTACAATTTCTTTACCACCTAAATAACATAAGACCCACCATTAAATTCATAATAAATGGAGTTGGAGCAAAATTGTCAAATTCGTTTGTCAGTCTATCGTAAACCCACTCACAAAAGACAACACTTAAATCATATTCAAATCATTCTGCTCCAACCAAACGATGCATAATAATAAATTTTTATAACAGAGCAGTTGAATAATTACAGCCTTACTTATAACAGATACTATTTCTAAAATTTCAGCAAACAGGACAGAGATTATAAGACTAGAACCAAGCAAATGCATTCCTTAGAATTCCATACATTAAAGAGGTATCAGAGAAAATTCGAAGAGTAGAGAACAACTTGTATTATTAGATTTGTTTTAATATTAAAGCCTTCTTAGTAAAACAAAACCGGAGAACAAACAAAATAAGGAATGCATTGACCAAGACCACTATCTGTTAGGCTTAAGGAACATCAGACGAATTCCCAAAGAGGTGAAACAACGAAATCAGTAATCGCCGAACATGCATGGTCAAAACAACACCGAATGAAGTGGAAAGAAACAAAGGTTTTGCACAACGAGTCACACTGGAAAAAACGAAAATTGAAGCTGCCTTTATTGGGCAGAGTCAGGGTATTTTGAGTAAACCAACCCCCTCCTTGGGCGGCCTTAGGAATAGATTGTAGTTTACATCTGAAGACGATCAGAGATTGTATGGATCGAAACTTCATGTAAAAATAAAATATAGACAATGGAAGTCCGAAACACAGAGTTAACTTCTGAGATAGATTGATAAGGTACTAAACAAGTTTTAAAAGTGTGTGCTCTTTACTGGTCTTTTTATATTTTGGCTGTTATTACTTAACTAGTTTTTAAAAATGCATTTATACAACTGTGCACATAAGAAACAAACAAGGATGGACAACAAAAGTGAGAAGATTTTAGATATTACAAAAATCTTTTTTTCAATTTTTTGTTTTTGAAACATTTTTTGACATGAGATTTTTCAAGATGTGATAGGTACCATTCGCCTAAATTGTATAATAAATGATGGAAGGCGTGTAATTTTTTTGAAGCAAGTACAAAAAATTAAAAAAAAAATGGGGTTAAACCAAAAAACTTCGGTAGCCCCTAAATTTAATTCGTATTCAATTTCGTTTTTATTTTGTAATATAGGTAGAATACTGTTAAGTTTTAGCAAACACACAAACTACGCGCAGTCTATTTTCTGTTAGAAACTGTGTTTCACTGCCAGCTTAGATATTTCTCCCGTTGAGTTTTGAAATTTTTGTGTTAGTTAAAGCGAATACTTACTAAAAATTTACGAAAAATAAATTAGGTAACATTTCTCTTTTTAAAAATAGGCCAGACATGGCTCAGTCAAGCTACACCCCCCCCCTCAACGAAATTCAATTTGGATATTGAAAAAATTATGTACTAATTATGTACTAATTTAGTCCTCTTTTAATTTTTTTTTTACTTAATGAATAATGTGGTTATTCACACTTAAAAGGGTGGGGGGGGGGGGGTGGCTTGGCGCTAAGCTGCACCCCCCCCCATATGCTTAGGAGATAGATTTAATGAAAGTTGATATTTCATAGTTTTGTACTAATTATGTACTCTTAAAGAAGGATACTTTTAGTTTAAAACCATCGCTTCCTAAGATTTTTGATTGTTTGTTATAGGGTAAGTAGTTTGAATCAAGGTACACCCCCCTTTGCTTAGAAAATTATTTATTTAGCTTGTTCTCTAGGTATGGTACACACCTCATAAAAACAAAAAATGAAGTTATCTTGAGAGTAGGCAATTTTCTAGAAGGGGACGAAATTAGTACATAATTAGTAGCAAATTATGGTTTAATTACTTTTTTGAAATCTTTTTCCTAAGCGGAGGGGGGTGTGCTTTGATATCAAGCTACACACCCCATATAAACAAAAAAAAATCGAGTTATCTTGAAAGTAGGCAATTTTTTAGAAAGGGACGAAATTAGTACGTAATTAATACCAAATTCTCTCGTAGTCACTTTTGGTCGAATCTCTTTCCTAAGCAGAGGGGGTGTACCTTGATATTAACCTACACACCCCATAAGAAACAAACAAAAGTCTTAGGAACCGATGGTTTTTGTAAACTAAAAGTACCCTTCTTCAAGAGTACATAATTAGTTCAAAATTATGACATATCAACTTTCATTAAATCTATCTCCTAAATATAAGGGGATGCAGCATAGCGCCAAGCCACACCCCCCCCCCCCCTTTTTAAGTGAGAATAACTCCGTTATTCATTAAGTACAAAAAATTTTTTAAAGGGAACTAAATTAGTACATAATTTTTACAATATCCAAATTGAGTTTCGTTGAAAGGGGGATGGGCTGCCAGACATATTTTTGGTGTGTTTTTAAAAAAACGTTATTTATTTCATAAAAACTTTCGCTCATACATATCATTATAGAGTATAATAAAAATACGTAAAATTAGAAAAATTATTTTTTAATAAAATATTCGAGCCGCAGGCAAAATTGTATTTGTTGTTGTATCTGGAAGTGTAAATATCGTTGTAGGAAAAATTGGAAAAAAGTATTGGTGCTCAAAAACCACCATCTATTAACAGTAAAGAGTTTAAGAGGGAATTACTTACCTATTAAAAAAAAAAAATTGATGAAGATTGAGTACCTGCCGACAGGTTTTAGAAAAGCAACAAATTAAACGAAAAATCCCTCCTTTTTGTAAAAAAAACACGTTTTTAGAGGACTTATTCTTTAAACAGAAAAAACTTATTATCCTTCTGTATCATAAAAAAACAGGAGTTTTTATTGTACATTTTTAATGTTAAATAAAAATTATACATAAACTAAAAAAATATGTTAACATTAGCTATAATGGCTTGTTTAACATTTTCAACCCTTTACAACTATATACCTACACTAGAATTAGTCTAAAAAGTTTTAAATTTAGATAGGATAATTTTTGGACAGTTTAAAACAATTTTTTTTGAGAAAAATTTTGAGAGAAAATAATTGGTCAGATCGTTTCAAATGGTGGACAAAAAAGTGGCTTTTTTGTATTTACAAAAAGTTATGTTTAAGTGGATATAAACAAGACAAATTCAAGGTCTCTATTACGCGTTAATAAGGTTTTTTTCTAATTCTTTGTTGAGGTTCCCACAGAACATGGCATGTTGGAATGGGATGAACTAATAAATTTTGGTTTTCCAACAACAAACGATTAAATAAACAATCTTACAAAAAAGTGACCTTATAGTAGGAGCTTAGCCAGAAATCGACTCTGGGGGGGGGGTTTCATCATTTAATAAATTTCAACTACCTACCTATGGCAAATTTTTAAAAATTAGGTAGGTGCTTATTGCTTGAGCTCTTGAACTTAAGGGAGGGAAGAGGGGCAGTTTAATAGGGGTTGAGTTAGTGTATACAAAACAAAAATAAAGGCGCCGCAGGTAAAAATTTTGAAAAATTACACTAAAATGCTATTTGTTGTTATTGAATTGAAAAAAAAAACAAAACATTTTTTGAAAAAGTAGATTGGACTAGATGCCAAGAGTGAGTTGCGGTAGTATATATAGATTTGTTACCAAATCATAAATGCGCCGCAGATGAAACTTTTAAGAAAAATTATACTAAGAATGCCGTTTATTACACGTTTTGAATGCTGGTGAGGCAAGTTCCTTAAGATTAAACTAAAATTTTTACAATTAATGACGTCATAGCACCGCAGGTCAAATTTTTAACCCCCAAACCCCTTCTCTGGCTACGCCACTGCTTATAGCAGCCATTTACTTTTTTTGACAAGTATTCAAATCCTTAAGTTGAGGTTTAAATAAACCATTGCCATCTAATCGAAGCTAGACTAAAATGAAATCGTTTATAAAATGCTTTGAAACGGAACCAATCAATAACATTCGTTTATTCTCCAGCCATTTTTTGCGTTCGCCGTGAGAAATGACTGGAGTTAAAAGTCAATAAGTTTAAAAAGGTTCTAAAAATAATGACTTATATTTGTTTTAATAAAAAATCTATACGATCTACCAACTATTTAGAGTATTCAAAAACAATCAAAAATTAAAACAATCTTTAGAAAATTAAGCATACTAAAACAAGACATAAACCAAAACAGATACGATAATTTAGGAGACTACGAAAAGAAAATTGTAAATTAGAAAGTTTATGTCGGAAAAAATCGGAGAAAGTGAGAAAAAATCAAGTAATAAAAAGTGTAGAATATACGAGAAAATATACCTATCAAAAAAACTTGTGTAAATTTGTAATTTTACCAAAAATAGGTTTATAAGTTTAAGTTTATGATTTAGATGCTTGTCAGTCAGTGTAGAATATTACAGATAAAATTAAAGACGAAAAAAAGAGATTTGGCCTAAAAAATAACATTCTATATTGCACTACAGTTTTAATTGTTATGGAAAATAAATAGATATACTGTGGTAAAAAAATTATATTTTATTAAAATGCATTAATTTATTATTTAATATAATATTAGTGGATAAGCTTTAAAAAAACAGACCTATATACAGTTGAAATACAACCAAATATTTATTATAAAATAGGCAATTTTGACTATTTAATAATTATATTATTAGCATAGTTAATCCAAGAATATTGCTTATTTAAAGTAGATATCTCTAAAACCAAGGACTTAGTTCGGTAAGGGCGCGTGTCCTTGTTTAAATTCAGAACCGTCTTTTGCAAAAAATTATGCGTCTATACTTAAATGCATAAAGACATTATTACTCGTTTTAACTTGGACAATTCCGCTCACAATTAAAAAGTCAATTTAGCAAAACAAATTATTGAACTAAGTCTAGATAAATATATTTTTTTTATTACTATTTATGTTTGAGGACAAAATTTTTACTCTTAGTTGACAAAGACAAATTTGCTTTTAGCATAACTTCTACTCCCTACGTACTTATATTAACATTTACTTTAAATAAGCGGTTTTGGGACTTCTAGTCGATAGGAGCACAGTACCTATATTTACTTATTAACAAGAGCTGATGTTAAAATAAAAAATCAGTTAAGTTCACCTATATACCTAGTCGAGGAAAACTGGGTGTAAAATTTTACGAATTATACACGCCCACTTATTTTTCACAATGGTTACTCTAATGCACTCGGCTATACCTACTATAAAATACTCTTATTTTTTGTTTATTAACTTTCTATAAGGTGCTTTTTGAATAAGAGGCGACTTTCAGCGTCGAATGATTCTTAGTTGCTATTTACCGATGCGTTTCCGCGATTTTGGTTTTAACCAAAGTAGGGGAAATTATGACGTAACAGATAATCTCACTCTGGAGTTGGTTCATGTTTTAGTTGTAGCTTCTTACCCAACGTCCCTGGAATGTCCATTTTAGCACTTTCGACGTCTTTAGGACATCTTTTGTTACAAAACCAGATGTCCATAAGACGTACGTTCCAGTAGGTCTTAAGGATGTCGGTTTAAGACGTCCCCAGGCACAAATCTGAGACATTTCTAGGAGAGTTCCAGGACATTTTTGGTATTGTTTTGGAGACATTTTAAACGATTTAAGACGTATTTAGTAAATTTGTAATCGGACGTTTCCAGGACATATTTGGGATATTAAACTTATGATTATAATTGCAAAAGTTTGTGAGTACACTAATGTACACATATTTATAAAGTGAACTTTCCAAAACTCAAATCATAGAAAATATAAAAACTAGCTCTCCGCTAAGCACAAACGAAAAAAAAATGTTATAATTATATATAAATGAAATGAAAATAATGTTTTTTTCGCAATTCATAGTGCATCATTACCAAAAAATAAGTCCTAAAGACGTCCTAAAGATGTCTTAAAATTTTAATCCTCAAGTGGACATTCGGACCTAAATCGGACGTCCTGAGGACTTGGTTAAGGTTATTTTCTTTGTTTTTTTTTGTGATAAGTGTTTTTGGGCTTAAGAAATGGAAGAAAAATACCAAGCAGTGGTAAACTAGAAAGGATTAGGAAGACTTCTGCTTAATAATGATATGAGCCACAAATTGACCTTTTTACTAGTCTTATGGGCCAAAAACTTTAAAATAAGCAGTATTCCAATATTCCATGTTTTACCCAAGTAGCACACATCTGTCCCTAAAACGTCCGTGGGACCGTTTCGAAACCTACGACGTCTTCAGGATGTCCTTGGGAAGTCCGATGTTACAAAAAAATTAGTCCACAGGACGTCCGACAAAAGCCGTTTCTGAATATGTGCTGTAGACCGTGAAAGTGAAACTGAAACCATTTATTGGCTATTTTTCTACATAAATGTAAATTATAGCATGTCAAAATTAATGAATATGTGCTGTAGACGTTTTTTGTGTACGTCCCAGAGACGCCTTTGTCGTACGTTCTTTGGACTAATTCATTTGTAATATTGGACCTTCCAGGGACGTCCTGAAGACGTCGTTGGTCTCAAGCGGATGTCCTTGGGACCGGGACGTTCGGACCTTAATGGGACGTTCTGAGGACAGCGTGTGATACTTGGGTAATATTTATCACAAGTCACAAAAAAATAAATATAACCCTACATTTCTTTATTTTTTAAATGCATTGCAGCGACCCATTTCATTAATTTATGATTCTTGAGTGGTGGGGGTATATAGCGGTATATAGCAAAGATAAATCATTCCAGGCTGAAAATCGCCCAGTATTAATTGTCACTATTGTTAGCTTGGGATACCAAATGATTTTGATGCGGTTTCTCATTTAATTAAATTTCTTTGGATTAAGTATACAAGTTTTCTCCTATCGATAAGTTTTGCACAAACGTTAACAAAAATAATGTCAAAGATAAACCGAAGGAAATTAATTAAAATATAAAATAAAACTTTTGTGTGTTTAAGGAAACCGTGGTCCAAATTCGTAGGATTTCGAGTTAGACGCCCACATAGCACAAAGCAAAAAGACGTGAAAAACACACACTTATTTTAATAGGTCGATTTATCACGTTATTTTCAAAACCACATTAAAATCACATCGAAATAACGTTGTTTAAAAGTAAATTTTGAAAGGAATTAGAATCTAGTCAATTTTCGAAAACGACAATTGTTTAAAAAAAAAACCCACCTATCCCAAAGCAAAAAGACGTGAAAAGCACAAATTAAGTTTAATAGGTCGATTTTTCACGTTATTTTTAAAACCACGTTAAAATCACATCGAAATAACGTTGTTTTGAAAATAACGTGAAAAAATCATCCTATTAAATTTAAAAAAGTGTGTGTTTTGCACGTGTGACTCGATCCTAATTAATTGCGAAATTTACTTTTAATACACATGCAAGATGAATCTCTATAAAAATAAACTTTCAAAGAGATGATTACGATCTAATATTTGGCCATCTTTGCTAGAAAGAACCGAAACTGATTGGTTGCCATTTAAACTAGGTTCATTGGCAAATATTAAGCGATTTGAAATTAACTCTGTGTTTCGGACTTCCATTGTCTATATTTTATTTATACACGACGTTTCGATCAGTACAATCTCTGATATAGACAATGGAAGTCCGAAACACAGAGTTAATTTCAAACACATCATTGTCTCAAACTTTCAAATTAAGCGATTTCCTTGCATGGAACCTTTCAGGGTGCAAAGTAATCTGAAAAAAACCTGGGAAAGTAGGTAAAAACTAACCAGAAGTAAAAAAAGTAAAAGAAAATACCATTTACTTAATAAAAAAAAATATTTTCGCTAATTATTAATCAAAATGCGACCATTCTTCTTACGTTGAGCAAGACAATCCAGGATTTACAGTTGTGTCACACATTGTAAAGTGTCCTACATATAAAAGATGGTCTGGCCTGTTTAATTCTTGCACGAGCTTCTTGCATGTTGTCCCAGTTCTCATTGAGGAGTCAACTCAAGTATATGTACGAATCCACGCGTTCGACTTGATGCCTATTTACTTCTAACATGCCTCTAATATTCTTTTCCTTGGATATGACCATCCATTTTGTTTTTGCAACATTTATGTTAAGCCCGAATTGCGAACTTTTGCCAGCAATTGGATTCAATAACTCCTGCAGACCTTCCAGCGTGTCTATTATGAGGTGTCGTGGGCTTATCGTATGTAGTTGATTTTTATGCCGTTTATGGTCAGACAATATACAACCTTGACGCACACCTCTTCTTATTTGGACCTCTTCGGACAGTTGGCCATCAACCTTTATTTGAGCAGTCTGATTCCAGTATATATTAGAAAATATCTTTAGATCTCGGTCATCTAGGCCAACTTCTTTTAGCGATTCTATGAGCTTTTCGTGTTCGACTCGATCAACTGCTTTCCCATAATCTATGAAACAGGCATATACTGGCACCGATACATCCCTAGACCGCTGAAGAAAGAAGGGCCTGTCTTATATAGGTTGTAACGGATAGAGAAAAAGAGGGAAAGATCATTTTATATATTTTCTGGGCGTGTTACTATTGTTCATGAAAATATTATAATTACATATTATTTTCCTCACAATTTTCCCTTTTTTTAAATGTGTTGTTTTGTTTTTTGGTAAAATAATTTTAAAAAATGACAAATAAGGCGTCTTAGAGCAGTAAAAAAAAACTTTTCCATGGTAAGGATTGCCGCGAATACGTAGGAACAAGAGAAATCGGGAAATTTCAAAATTGGACATTACTTTGAACCTTGCCGCTCCTGAGATATTCTAAGCTAATGATGACAAGAATGTTTATTTTTCCTCTACATTTTTTTCAAGCACTGAAAACGTGGTTAATATGTTACCTCTTGTACTTAAAAATGTTACTACCAAATGGTTGTTAAATTTGTTGATATTTACTATCCGTAAAAAAATCTGTAAAGTATAACATTAGACAACACAATATTCTGTAATTCTTGTTATTAGATTATTTATTTCATTATTATTATGTAGTTATTGAACTTGAATTTAAAATATTCTGTTTTCTATTTGCCTATTCTGTTTTTTGTTTGTAGCATATTTTACCTGTTACCTGTTAAATTTTATAAATTTTCATTCCATTAAAAAAATTGTTATTTTTTATTTATCTGGACTGTACGAAATTGTGTATAAATTACCTATTTGACTGTTTTTATTCTGTTTATTTATTAATTATATTATTACTTCTACTATTATTATTTATTAAGTTTTAGAGTGCAGATGTTAACTATTGATGCATACTATATATTTGTGTCTAATAAACACACATCTGAAAAATATATATACATATTTTATTTTCCTAAAAAAATACCTTCTTAAATTACATTTAATTGACAAACTCGGGTGGTACTGATGACAAAGATACAACAGAGTATATAAATATTATAGTTTTTTGCTATCTCTAGTAGTTTTTAAGATTTGGCAGAAATTTTCCAAAATTGAGGACTTTAGAAGGCTTACAGTATATAATTGAAAACAACTATGTACCTATCACAATAATAAAGAAGATTATTATCAGAGAAACACCTCTAAACAAGATTGATGGATTTTTGATGGTTCTTCATTGGTTGGATGACCAAATAACTGTTGAGTGACTGTGACGGAAATTATTTAGTGGGCTCCTGATTAAAATCGGTCAATTTATCAAGAAAGTTGTTTCACCAATACTACTAATTCGATGTTGAATCGACAGAGAAGAATCTTCATCTTAAATGCAACGGACTTTGATGTTAAGCCCTGGACGAAAAAACTACATCTCTCTGATACTGGAGCATACATTACAGGGTGGATTCTTTAAACGAAGCGGTGATTCTAGCGGGTTAGAATTTGGTTTTATAAAAAAATCCAAAAAATAAATAAAAATTTAAAATACTGTATAAAATACGACAGTAGTAAACAAAACTAAAAAAATAACACAAAAAATACGTCGTACATTATAAAAAAAACAACTAGGAACTACATTAATTTTATATAAAAATATAAGAGAAACAAAATACGAATTAAAAAAAAATAAATAAAAATTTTAAATACTGGATAAAATACGACACTAGTAAATAAAAATAAAAAAAAACACAAAAAAAATACGTCGTACATTATAGAAACACAAATAGGAATTAGATTAATATTATATTAGTTAAATCTATATGTAAAGACAGTGGCATAGCCAGAAATCGACTCTGGGGGGGGGGTTTCATCATTTAATAAAAATAAACTACCTATGGCAAATTTAAAAAAAATAGGTAGATGCCTATTCCTTGAGCTCTTGAACTAAAAGCAGGCCAGAGGGGCGGTTTAATATGCGTTGATTTAGTGTATACGAAACAAAAATACTCATTTTTAAAACCAAGTCTCATCTGTGCGTCTATTCTTGAATCTAGAGAAAATTTGAATTCAAGAATAGATTTTTTTTTAAATTCACCTCTAAATGCACCGCAGGGAAAAATGTTCGTTTGTCAGTGGTTTTTAAATAAGATAAAAAATTTGCCTACACACACGCAAATCCTAACTAGAATCTAAGTACTTATCTGACGTTTCGGCAGAAATTCTACTGCCGTTTTTTCGATTCTTTTTTAAAATATTTGTGTGTTGTCATACAACTGACTAACTTTGACTGATATATATTTCAAATATTAACTTGACAGTTTGGTGCGTCGATAGTAGCCAACAAGGTATTGGGTGAATTTAGTAAAATTTAAAATCAAAATTATATTTGTTTCAGTGTTTTCCATTTTAGATTACATTATAAAAATACAAAAAATTTTTATTTTAAAATATCAAGTATAAAGAATATCTTTTGACTGACTTTAAGAAAAAATATATTAGAAACCCAAAGCTATTTTTTAATTTATTTTAAAACCTTTTTAAAATCTTGTTTTAAAATTAGAAGCCAAACTGTATTCATATCAACTGATATGCTAGTTATGCCTTCATCTTCATTAAAATAGATGCAAGCTGCTTCTTTGATTTTTCGTTTAATTTTGTCTAGTTCTTTTTGTAATATACTGGTTTCTCCCCACATTACTCTATGATCATTTTCAAAAGAATGTTGGCAAATTTTAGACCTCTCCCAGTCTCCCCTTCTGAGGTACTCCTTATGGTCATTTATTATAACTTCAAAAGGCCTTGAAGTTTCTCCAATATAAAATTTACCACACTCGCAAGGAATTTTATAAACGATATTTTTTGAGTTTTTTTTTATTATTTATTTTTAAAAATTGTTTAATATTATAATTATTAGCGATTCGTTTAATTTTTTCAGAAATACCTGGTATAAAAGGAATTATTAAGTTTGTTGGTTGTACATTATTATGTCTACGTTTGCGTTGTCTTGGAAATTCGATTTGTCTAAAAGAATTTTCGATGAAGTTTTTGGATACGAATTTTTAATTAAGACCTCTTTTATTATTTGTTTTTCTTGTAAAAATGTGTTATTGTCCGAACAAATTATTTTAGCTCTATCGTATAGACTTTTTATTACTGCTTTTTTAACCGATGAGCAATGATTTGAGTTAAAATTTAGATATCTATTTGTATGTGTTGGTTTTCTATAAACTGAGGTTTGTAATGTATTTTGTTTGTTTATTAAAACATCTAAAAATGAAATTTTGTTATCGTTTTCTACTTCTAAAGTAAATTTTATTGTTGGTTGTTTACCGTTTATAAAATTCAGAAAATCATTAAGTTTATTTAAATCGTGTGGCCAAATACTAAAAATATCATCTATATTAAAATTAAATTCCTCTAAAATTTTATTTTCAAAATCTTCCATAAAAATAGTACTCATTAGAGGAGAAAGTGGAGAGCCCATTGCCATCCCAAAATCCTTTTGAAAAAAATCACTTTCCCACTGAAAATATGTGGTTTTTATGCATAATGTGAGAAGTTCCAGAATAGCATTGACGCTCAGTGTAGTTCTTTCGCATAAATTTTGATCATTTTCTAATCTATGTCCTACTATAGAAAGGCTTTTATCTACAGGTACATTTGTAAAAAGGCTCACCACATCAAAACTCACCATCAAGTGACTGTTATTAAAATTGACCTTTCTAAAAAGTGTTTTTATAAATGAATTTGTATTTCCTACTAAGGGATTTAAAATTCTAAGTAAATATTTTGCGAGTTTATGACATGGAGAATTAATGCTACTAACTATTGGTCTAAAAGGAATATTTGGTTTATGAATTTTAGGGCAAGCCGTAAAAATTTACTATAATGTGGGGTTAGCTCTGAACGTTCTAGATCGTTAAAAAATCTTTTATGTTTATATAAAGTTGAATAAATTTTCCTTTCAATTGTTTTTGTTGGGTCTTTGTCTAATTTTGAATATGAGCCTTCATTTAATAACGCTTCAATTTTTTCATTATAAGTGTTTTTATCAATAATTACAGTGGCATTGCCTTTGTATTGTATGACAGTTGTATGACAACAGACAGATATTTTAAAAAAGAATCGAAAAAGTTTTTGAAAAGAATAAACTTCTTTGATATCGGCAGTAGAATTTCTGACGAAACGTCAGATAAGTACTTAGATTCTAATTAGGATTTGCGTGTGTGTAGGCAAATTTTTTATCTTATTTAAAAACCACTGACAAACGAACAAATTTTTTTCTTTAGAAATTTACGCAGTGGGTTTTAACATATTTTTTTAAAAAATTTCCCTAACTTAGTGGCGAAAAACCCAAAAAAAGTAGTTTCGACATTATGAATCCGCCACAAACATATAGATTTTATTTAATTTATTGTAGATTGGGTTGGACCTCCTGGGGGGGTTTTAACCCTCAAACTCCCCCTCCCCGGCTACGTCACTGGTAAAGAATAATTATATTGAGTAGAATGCTTGTTGAACAAGAAACGCTTTACAGTTCCTGCGGAACTTTTTAATACTTGTCGTTCCACGTATCTCACTAGGAATGTGATTGTACATTTTTAAGCCACTGTAAATAATTGAATTTTTAACCAACGTAAAATGAGGAATTGGTAATCGAAGATCCTGCATGTGTCTCGTGAGATGTGTTCTCTCGATATCGTTTTCTTGGAAATGTGTAATATTCTTATGAATAAGGCACACTGTTTCCAATATAAAG
The DNA here is from genome assembly GCA_963921995.1 of Oxystoma pomonae. NCBI lineage: Eukaryota > Metazoa > Arthropoda > Insecta > Coleoptera > Brentidae > Oxystoma > Oxystoma pomonae. The sequence continues at coordinate 20,704,727 of OY998164.1, read as the reverse complement.
AGACAATGTAAAGTTAAAACTTGATTAGTGATAAACAGTACCTCAAATGAGATTCAACAAGAGCAAAATATGTGTTTCTTGCAACCGATTTGCCCAATTCTGAAGCAGTTATCCTCCAACACTGTAGCATGCTTTTTGTTTAATAACTTCATATGAGAGTTAAACTTTAGATTATAGTTAATATTTATACCCAAAAATTTCGACGAAGAAACGTAATCAAGATGATCATTTTTAATTTAAATAAGATTTTCCTCATTAGAGTTCCGAAAATACATCATATGAGCTTTTGAAAGATTTAAACAAAGTTTATTAGAGTCGCACCATTCCTTTATTTTTTTAATGTCGTTTGATACAACAGCCTTAAGGACTTCCAGATCCTTGTGAAACCAATGTTTTCACGCATCAGCTGGAGCTGTCACGCATTCGCCATTAGTTTAAAAGTACACCTGCTCGATAGGTCGACTCATTAGAGATAAGGATAGGAATGCTGATAAAACCAAAAATTAACTTTAAGTGTCTATTATCTCATAGTTATATGTCAAAAACTAACAATTATAAACATTCGTTTTGAAAAAAATTGTCAAAAATACAAAGACTGTGACATGGATTGACAGAAGTATGTAGTATATAGTGTGTTCTAAAATTTTTAACATAATGTGCAATGATAGAGTAGGTAATTCTTATCTGAAGAGGACATCAGCTTTAACAATATAAAAAATCTGAAAAACCCGTTGGCTGCATAATTGAACCGATAAAAAAATCACGTATCGCAAATTTCATAAAAAAAAAACGAGAGATGCTGGTAGACTCGAATTAATAAGTAGCCACACTAATTAAGGAGCGAAGGAGAGTCAAAGTGGGCCAAGACAAAATGCACTACTACTTAAGTATATTATACAGAGTAATTGCGTAAGTGCACAAAGAAATTACCTTTTGTGATAAATGCATCAAAATTGCCTCCAGTTTTTGCATGAATAGTACATTCATTATACACCTAGGGACTAGTTTTTATCGCGAGGTGAAAAGTTTGTAGCTCCACCGGCGGGAGGACTACAATTCGCCGAGGGACAAAAAGACACTTTTGGCGTGGCTTATATGCTATACTTTGCACTTTTACGATTTTTTCTTTTTCTAAAAAAATTGATTTTTTTTTGTCTCAATGGCATCCACGTAAAACAAGATGCGATATTTCTTGCGTGCAATCTTTATCGTATGTAATATTTCTGGACTTTATTTATTCCACTTTTAGAGAGGGTACGAAAAATAAAAAAATTTGCACAATTATAATAGCGGCAGTAGTAGTAGTATCCATTTGTATTTACAAACTAAATTTAGACACCTAAGTTTCTAAACTTAACTTAAATTAAACTATAATCACCTAAAATTTTTCATGTGCATGGCGATGGATCGGTGCGATTATTTACCGTCCTTCTGTGTGTGCTGGGACATACACATTTATACAATAAATACTAAAGGGTGGGCCCAAAAATCTTGCACACTTTTGAATTTGCTATAACTTTTGATCGAATCGGTCGATTTTGAAATGTTTTGACTTTTTGGAAAGACAATGAGACTTTTCCGATCCGGTCCAAGATTTTAAATAACGGGAAATTTTCACCCCCCCCCTGCAAAAAAATATTTGCGGCACTGGAGAAAATCTAAGTCACCATTACAAAACCTTATGTATTCTCTCTACAGACCGCTTCAAGCTACTGCGAACATAGCGGGAATCAAGTCCAATTTACTCTCCGTGCCGTACGACCGAGGTGGATTCGAAGCACGCTGCAGTGTTATCTTTTGGAAATTCATTTTGTTTTTATTATTTTGTTTTATTTCTGCCTTGCTCGAGAAACGGATAGGTAAGTTCTTAATTGAAATAATACATTTTTAAAACTAAAAATGGATGTCTACGAAGTTGCCGAAAAAGTGCAGATGGTCAAATGGTGAAATCGTCATAACCCAACACACGTTCGATATTGGTCGAGGGAAAATTTGCATTTGTATTTTGACGTAAGAACACAGTATCCCCAAAAACTAAATGTTTGGGGGGGGGGGTATTGTAGGGGAACACGTAATTGGGCCATTTTTTATTAACGGCAATTGCAATTTGAATGGTCCTAGATACTTGGATCTACTGCAGCAGCACATTATTCCAACTGCTAGGCAGTTGTTAGGTGTAAGATTTGGTGAAACATGGTTTCAACAAGATGGTTTTTCCGCTCACAATGTTAGCCTTGTTAGGGAATATCTTGATAATGTATTTCCTAATCGGGTTATAAGTACACGGGAAACTATTTTATGGCCAGCTCGATCTCCCGATCTTGCTCCTAATGACTTCTATCTGTTTTTGAAGAAGCTTTTCAAATTATCACCTCTAACATGCTTGGAAACGTTGGAAGGGGTTTTTATAGTAGGCTCGGATATTGTCTAGCCGAGCAAGGAGGACTTTTCGAAAATTTGCTTTAATTTTTTTTTGACTGGGAGAATCTTTTTGGTTTTTAGAATGTATTATTTTATTTTGAGAACTTGCTTTTATTTTGTTTCTACTTATTATTTTCATTGTAACACGTCGTCACTGATAAATCTGAGCAGTTGACAATAAAACGCTCTTATTTATCAGTGACAAAAAATAAGAAAATTACGTTATAAAAATTTGCGTATTTATTGACCAAATTCCGGTTTCATTGACTACGCTCCACACAGCACCGTGGTTAGAGGCGTACTAAATACAAGGCGAACGGCGGCGAATGGCAGCGAATGGCGATCGGAAGCCTGAGTGTTGGTTGCTTCACTGATAGGCGTGCGGTGTCTCTGCATGTACGTACACTGGCAAATTAGACTTCTTTCGCCCTATGTTCGCAGTAGCTTGAAGCGGTCTGTATACCAAGGCATTACTTAATTAAATCGGTTAAGTAATAAAGAAAAATACGGGCTTTTATATTGAGTGGAGTTGTTTGCTGTAACTTTAGATAGAATATTATAAATTTTGGGCTTTTTGGAATTACAAGACTTAATTAAGGCTTTTATGGTTCAAAATTTAATAATTCTCGAAAATCCATGATGGCGGACATTTTAAATAATGGGTAATTGAAAAAAAGTTATGTTAGGTACCTACACTGAACAAAATCTAAATTAATGCGACAAAAGTTCCCTCCCTGCCGCATATCTGGACGTATAACTAAATTAAATCGGTTAAGAAATTAAAAATTGATAGTCAAGTATAGTGACATAAACTAAATGCCCCTTTGCTCAAAATTTGCCTGTTTCTGCATATTTGTACCATTCATTCTAAGCCTGCAATGATGATAAAATTAAAAATCAAGCTAGCTGGAACGTTGGAAATGATGGCACTAACTTGTTTACTTCTTAACTGATTTAAGCAACTGATACCTCCATATACCTAGCAGAGATGGGAGGTAGAATGCCCTTGATTTTCTTTTGTTACTTTTTTAGGGGAGTGAAATTACCCAATGGTTAAAGCGTGTTAAAACTGTCCGCCATCTTGGAAGTTCGAAAAATGTCAACGCCGCTATCCGATCAAAAGTTAAAGCAAATGCAAAAACTGCGATGTTTTTTGCAAATGACAATGTCGAGTCCAAAACCACTTATTTCAGAGGTTTATAGTTTTCTTATCTCTTAACCGATTTAATTGAGTAATACTTTGGTATAGAAAGCATATATTTTTTTTGCAGGGGGGAGGTGAAAATTACCCGATATTCAAAACGGTCCGCCATCTTGAATTTTTGCGAAATATCAAATTTTGAACCGGATCGGAAAAGTCTCATGTTTTGTCTTTCAAAAAAGTTAAAAAAAACTGAAATCGAGCTATTCAATCAAAAGTTATAGTAAATTTAAAATTGTGCAAGATTTTTTGGCCCACTTTAGATTTATAAATGTATGCATGCAGATGGTTTTTTACTAACGGGGGTAATTTCCAAAGTCTTTTTCTTGACAAAAATAAGAGTTTCTGTGCTCAGATGTCAACTGCTATATTGAACTTGGACCGGAGAATTTGGAATGAACAGAAGTACCTACAGACCGCTTCAAGCTACTGCGAACATAGGACGAAAGAAGTCTAATTTGCCAGTGTATGACACCGCACGCCTATCAGTGAAGCAACCAACACTCAGGCTTCCGATCGCCATTCGCTGCCGTTCGCCGCCGTTCGCCTTGTATTTAGTACGCCTCTAACCACGGTGCTGTGTGGAGCGTAGTCAATGAAACCGGAATTTGGTCATTAAATACGCAAATTTTTATAACGTAATTTTCTTATTTTTTGTCACTGATAAATAAGAGCGTTTTATTGTCAACTGCTCAGATTTATCAGTGACGACGTGTTACAATGAAAATAATAAGGAGAAACAAAATAAAAGCAAGTTCTCAAAATAAAATAATACATTCTAAAAACCAAAAATATTCTCCCAGTCAAAAAAAAATTAAAGCAAATGTTCGAAAAGTCCTCCTTGCTCGGCTAGACAATATCCGAGCCTACTATAAAAACCCCTTCCAACGTTTCCAAGCATGTTAGGGGTGATAATTTGAAAAGCTTCTTCAAAAACAGATAGAAGTCATTAGGAGCAAGATCGGGAGATCGAGCTGGCCATAAAATAGTTCCCCGTGTACTTATAACCCGATTAGGAAATACATTATCAAGATATTCCCTAACAAGGCCAACATTGTGAGCGGAACAACCATCTTGTTGAAACCATGTTTCACCAAATCTTACACCTAACAACTGCCTAACAGTTGGAATAATGTGCTGCTGCAGTAGATCCAAGTATCTAGGACCATTCAAATTGCAATTGCCGTTAATAAAAAATGGCCCAATTACGTGTTCCCCTACAATACCCCCCCCCAAACATTTAGTTTTTGGGGATACTGTGTTCTTACGTCAAAATTCAAATACAAATTTTCCCTCGACCAATATCGAACGTGTGTTGGGTTATGACGATTTGACCATTTGACCATCTGCACTTTTTCGGCAACTTCGTAGACATCCATTTTTAGTTTTAAAAATGTATTATTTCAATTAAGAACTTACCCATCTGTTTCTCGAGCAAGGCAGAAATAAAACAAAATAATAAAAACAAAATGAATTTCCAAAAGATAACACTGCAGCGTGCTTCGAATCCACCTCGGTCGTACGGCACGGAGAGTGAATTGGACTTGATTCCCCCTATGTTCGCAGTACCTTGAAGCGGTCTGTATATAACTTCATTCGCAACCTTGAAAGCTTTTTACAGATTGTTGGTGGTGCTTATGGTACTGACCCAAAAGTTGGGCAGGTGCACTCAATGCCGACGAACGTACATAAAACGACGGATAACCATGACCATCATACTCATTACTCGTCAACGACACCAGTTTTCTTTATTTGCTCACCAACGACATAAAGAAATTAGCTGTGGAGCGCGTACAATTATTTTGACAAGAAATATAAAATTGCACCAGGTAATTATAAAAAATTTAAAAAACCCGCAAGAAAATAGGTACCAACAACTAATTTTTTTAAAAAATAGTACAACATAGAGAAATGTTAAATTATTAGTGCGACTATAGGTATGCGTTTGCAAAAAATGTCTCTATTTTGTACTAAACCCTATTCAGAACTGGTCGCCGCTTATTTTTTTTATTTTTTACACGGTAAAAATTCCCACATAAAAATTAAACATTCCTGTAATGTAATAGTCATAACTTAGAGAACAAAGAATGTGATAGGAATGTTAAATTTTACCATTGGCAATATTACTGACACATGCCGGCAATAAGTTACGTTCTAGCTCATACAGGTGATATAAATGTGATAGAAACGTGTCGCGAAACATGACTATAATACGACCAAAACGTTTTTTTAAAGGAATTATAGTAATATACCTAGGCACTGACTATAATATCCCACATAGCAAGTATATATCCCTATTGAATATTTGATGAATATTCTAAGATATGCGGTGAATATATGTCCTAATGAATATCCACCAAATATGCATTAGTCTTCCACTAAAGTGCAATTACGGAGTAGCCTATAGATATAGGCATATCAATGTATCACCATTATGTTGAGTATTACGTGTACTACTGGAGATTAGTTTTTAAAAGGTTACCTAAATAAGTTTTTGCTTTCTTATATTTATAATAATATTCCCAGCAAACACAAATCTTCGGCATTGAATCGGGCCAATGTCGACAACGTCGGCGGTGTGTCGGCATCGGCGACTACACTCTGGCCCGATGTTGGTCAGATTGCGATTTTCAGTTTTCACACATCACTACAGTCGACTTTATGCCGACACCACTTAGGACCGACGATGGTCCGATTGGAACTTTGTTTACTCGGTCGAAAATCAGCAACTGACGATGGCCCGATTTGCTATAGTCGACTTTATGCCGAAGCCTACTTTATTTTCTTTAGGGCCGACGATGGCCCGATTTACTGCGTTAGGGCTGATAATGGTCCGATAAGAACTTTCTTTAATCGGTCGAGAATCGGCAACTGACGATGGCCCAATTTACTAAAGTCGACTTTATGCCGACGCCTACTTACTCGACATTATCCCAACGCAAACCTTATCTGCTTTAGGGCCGATGATGGTCCGATTGGAACTTTCTTTAATCGGTCGAGAATCGGCAACTGACGATTTCCCGATTTACTATAGCCGACTTTATGCCGACGACCACTTTATCTGCTTTAGGGCCGACGATGGTCCGATTGGAACTTTGTTTGATTGGTCGAGAATTGGCAACCGACGGTGGTCCGATTACGTCACCTTAAAATTTTTAAACTGCACTATGTTCCCTGTACAGTGGAAGATAATATTATTATATATATAATGAGCAACGATATTTCAAAACTAGAATGCGGACTTGACAAGATGATGTTACTTCTCTACAAGAATCACCCCTTCTGCCACTTAAACCAGCGCGACTGGTTAAGCACCCGCATTATCGAAACTTTGTAGTTTGTCAATGTCGGGCCGCTTTAAACTACCACCGACGGACCTCCGTCAATCGCCGACGTTGGACCGCTTTAGGAAACCAATATCGGAGTTCGGACTTGAATAGTTTACCGATGTCGGGCCGAGACCAGCTTGCCTACGTTAGACCGACCAAATTAAGTAGTTATGGGCGAATGGTCGGTACCATGTGGTTAAACCATATCGGACCTTAAATGTATGCCGATGTCAGCAAAAAGTAAAATTTACCATTGGTCCGACGACGGGCCACAGTCTAACGCTGCATCGGCAAACATACATTGGGCCTACATCGCAAAGCGGACAAAAAATACTGCTGGTCCGATGTCGTAAATCGACGTCGTACCGATGACGACAAATTCGGCAATCGACATCGGACCGACGAGGGCCCGAGGGAACCGTGTTTGCTGGGTTACCTGCTACATAAAGAACATATTGATTTCAGTGACATCTACCTACAATAGATGACATTAAACTTAAAATTAAAATTATAATTATAATTAATGTAAATCGCGTTCTTTTCACAAGATAGTAATATTTTCAGCAAACATGCCAAAATCCTGACAAAAATATTCTTTTCGGGAATATTCATAGAAATAACTTGTTATCACGTTATCATGGGAATATTATTATCTTATTACCAAAGAAATATAACTATCACAAACTTTTAAAAAATATTCAACAAAAAATAGGCCTGAAACATTACTGTCATATTCTCAATAGAATATTCCAAAAATCACTTTGAGGGAATATTCCTATACCATGAATATTCCTCCAATGTTATGTGGGAAGCTTTAACAGTGCCCCGTACTTGGCCACGTAAATGGCTCAAGTGTCGCAAAATGCGTGACAATAATAACTTTGAAAAACAAAGAAAATAATATAATCAAGGTTGGCCCTATGGGCAAGGCCAAATAATGTTTAGCTCTGCATTTTTTCGAGCCTAACTTAATGTGGGCTACGGCTCTCTTCTTCTGGAAAATCCAAGGGCAGAGCCGTTATAGTATCTCATAGTTATATCGTGGAAAGGGTAGCCCTCTTTTGGCTGGTTTAAATTTTATCAAGTGTATTACGCTTGCAAGAGTTCAGGTTCTTCAGGTGGATTATAACGTAAGAGTTTCTTCAATGAGATTTAATGATCGCGTTCTTAAAGGTTTAGTTTAGTTGGTTTTGCCCAGGGCCAACTCCGATTTTTACGTTATTTTCTTTGTTTTTTAACGTTATTATTGTTACACTTTTTGTGATCCTTGGGTCCCTATAGTATCTTATAGTTATTTATATGCTTTTCACTAAATTTCTTTGGATCGAATTAAAAAGACTAATTTTGGTGAAAGGTGCAACCCTACAAGAAACTGTAGAAAACGGAACTTTAACTCAGAAATGGCCACGGGGGGACATCGGCTTCTAAACTAATAAGCATTTGGCTCAGGGGTAATAGATTCGTGCGGATCAAGGTACGGATCCAATATCCATAATTTTTTTAACCAAGAACTTTGTATCGATATTGTATGCTTTATATTATTAAGTTCACACAAATAAATGTATCGGACGATAAGGAAAATAAAGAAAGGGACCTTTTGACCTGGTTCGTCCATTAAATTATTATTTATCCTTGGGTTATCTGAAGAAACAGACAAACAAGATAAGTGGGAGGTTATCGCAGAGGGTAAGAATTAATAGCGCGTTGGTTGATCGACCTCGATCGCTTTGAAATTTAATTGGGTATTTTTAGAAAACGTTGTGCTCTTTTATTTTTATGTAGGTTGGTGATGGAGGAATTCCCAAAGAAAATTTCTTATAGCGATACAGCCGTCTGTAAACTTCAGCGCTTCTTGTGTTGTTTGTTTATAACTAGAACACTCAGTATATTTTTTATTATTAAAAATAAAGGGTAGGTCTAAATTCAAAAATTTCTTGGCAAATTGCAACGAACTTAAGCGCTATAACAACTTTTTTTTGATATTTCAATAATGTTTGGTATTTTTGTAAAGCTAATTTTTTGACAAATTCAAAAATGCAAAAATATACTGGGTATTCTATTAAAAAAAATAGCTTTATTGCCACACCCTGTATACCAAGGGGTACAAAAAAAAGTTGTTATAGCGCTTAAGTTCGTTGCAATTAGAAAAAAATTGAAATTTTTGAATTCAAAACTACCATTTATTTTCATTAATAAAAAAGATACTGAGTGTTCCAGTTATAAACAAACACCCTGTACCTACAGGGTGTCCCGTTATATTTTGACCCCCCCAGTTAGCGCCGTTATTCTTAATGTTAGAAAAAAGGTTAAATGCAAAACTTGTATAACTGTTTGCATAATTTAAGAGTTACCTGTCAAAAATAGCTAAATTTCATTGCAAATGTGAAATTTTGACACCAAGATTGCTATTTTAAATGAAACATCCTGTATTTTATAAAATTTTTGAATCGGTGGTTCCTTTCTGATCCCAAATATACCAAATAAGTTAACTCTATCTATATTAGTTTGCGAGAAAAATTAAAAAATCCTTATCATAATGTGCTAGAGAGAGAATAATGTAAGCTTTAATCTCTCTCTAACACATTATGCTTATGGTGAGGAGTTTTGCATTTTTCTTGCAAACTAATATAGATAGAGGTTAAGTGTTTCGCATTTTTGAAATTAGGAAGAAAAGGGCGATTCAAAAATTTAACAATATACAGGGTATTTTATTTAAAATAACAAACTTGGTGTCAAAATTTGACATTTCCAATGACATTTAGCTACTTTAGACAAGTAACTCTTAAAGCATGCAAACAGTAATAGTCGTCCGGCTTAAGTCCCCAATTGTTTATTTTGTGCAGAAAGCATGAAATTTGCCATACTTATTCTATAGACAATTCTTTAAAATTTTGGTCGAGGAAATCGATGATCGGATGTATAGGAGCCAAGATGGCGTCGATTTTTTCAAATTAGACGTCTATTTTAAAAAAAAATTGAAGGTTCGCCATCAAAACAAGATTATAATCGAATTCATATAATTCGATAGAGAGGAATTGAAAAAAAATGGTTACATTGACGTATGACCTTTATAGTCCTTGAAAAATGACATTTTATTTTAAAAAAATGCATTTTGAGAATTTTTTTTTGATAACTTTTCATAATTCAGTAAGCCGCGACAGTTCTTTTGTTTTAATTTTATAATTTAGCAAGAACATCAAAATAACTTTTCTAATAGACTTTTTGCTTACAGGGTGATTGGTTTAGTTATACCAGGCCAGTCAAAGTAAGATTTTAAAAAATAGCTACATTATCATCCGTATCTTTTTTAGTTTTTGAGGAAAAAATGTCAAATTTAGCACGATTATTACAATTGTCAAGGTCAACTGATAATCTAAAAAATTTTTGGATAGGTGGCGCTGCGGACGACGTGGCACCCAAATTTCCGATTTTAAATTTGATAAAAGTTCATATTTTTTTAATAGCTTAGATAAGACATGCATATTTAATAAAATAATCGATTATGTATAGCTGAAATATGTAAATTTGGTTGCCTAATTTTTTTTTTTGGGTATGTCAAAAAAACGGGTTTTTCAACGTTTTCTTTAATTCTACCTAGCGACCAAAAATTTGGCTGGATATGCATATGGATATTGATGAATTCTGATAAATAAGAAGGCCCCAACAAATCGATTCAGATATGAAATTCCAAATTCTATCGAGCCGTTTTTACGCTATAGGCCAGTAAAGTTGACCTAACATGTGTTTAGTCGCCCCGAATAGTACTCTAATGTACCCTATTGTTCATTTTTTGCGGAAAGCACCAAATTTGGTGCGCTTACTTTTTTAACAATTGTTTAGGATCGTGGTCAAGAAAATTTATGATCGGATGTACAGAAACCAAGTTGGCGACGAATTCTTCAAAATGGCGGTCTTAAATCGAAAGTTACTTATCAAAAAGAAATTATGCTTGAATCTATAGAACTTAATAAAAAGAAATTTGACAATACTAGTTACCTTGGATGACCTTGAAAAATGTAATTTTACGTTAAAAAAATACTTTTCCAGAGCCTTTTTTTTAAATGTTTTATAATTCTGAAAACGTTGACAGGTTATTTGATTTGCGCTAAGTTTTATAATTTTAACATGACATGAACACATCTCTCCTGAGTGACTTTTTGCTTACAGGGGATTGGTTTAGTAAGATTTTTTAAAAACCCACATTAACATCTGTTTTTTTTACTTTTTAAAGTAGAATTTTCAAATTTTGTTACGATTACTAGATCGTTTTTATATCTATATAGTTACATGTTCAACTTACATGTAGTAGAGTCTCTATATTTTTATAAAGGCACTATACATTTTTTTATTATTTATGAAAAGGTAACAAAACATCCAGTGGGTGCCTAACATAATCTTAATAAATTTAATTAAAAAGTATTTTATCAGATTTAATATCGGATGTTTCTATGGCACGTCGTCTGCAGCGCCACCTATCCAAAAAAAATTTAATTGATTAGGTAGCATTAACAATTCGTAAAAAACAGATGATAATGTGGCGTTTTAAAAAAATCTTACTAAACAATCACCCTGTAAGCAAAAAGTCACTTAGGAGAAATGTGTTGATGTCATGTTAAAATTATAAAAGAGACCTGTCGCCGTTTTCAGAATTATAAAACATTTAAAAAAAGGCTCTGAAACTTGCTCTGGAAAAGTATTTTTTTAAGGTAAAATGACATTTTTCAAGGTTATCGAAGTTGCACGTCAATTTAACTAGTATTGTCAAATTTCTCTTCATTAAGTTCCATAGATTCAAGCATTTTTTTTTTTTTTGATAAGTAACTTTCGATTTAAGAGCGCTATTTTGCAGAATTCGCCGCCAACTTCGTTTCTGTACATCCGATCATAAATTTTCTTTTATGAACCAATCGGCATAAGAAAAAAATGAACTTGACAGTACTCCTGTCACACTGAAATGTCAAGTCTCAAAAACGGACCTCTCACTAGGTAGATCCTAAAAAAGTGCGTGCAAAAAGTTTTAAACGTTTTTTGACAGCTTTGAGAATAAGGGCGCAGAAAAATAAAAACTTAAAATAAAGATTTCGGTTTTTCCGTCTATCTCCGGAATTTGTAAACTTCTTTTTTAGTTTTCAGCAAAGCATCAAATTGCGCAACTTTGCCCTAATTTAAACCTTTTCGTATCTCCTACCGTTTAGGAGATCCCCATAATGAGCATCGAATTTGAAACACCCTGTATGTGACAGCTTTATGTACTGATAAGTCTCTATTGACTAAAACTGTCTACTTAATAACAAAAAGAGAGTGTCATCTGTAAAATTCTAAAAATGATTGTTGAACCATAAAACTCTTTGGCTCGGCGCCAGTCACTAATTACCCCTCTAATTACCCGAAAATTTTTATCAATCGTCCGATGGTCTTGACAAATATTTTGATTTTAACGTTGAAATACAGTGTGTCTGGAGATGGTGTTATACAGGGTGACAGTTTGTTAAATTTACATCTCGGATATTTTGAGAAGCACGAGAAATAAAAAGAGATCTTATTGAGGGTTCTAATTATGTCGTAGTCAAAGACTGGCTCCCACCAGTGATGCCAACTAGGGAATTTTTCCCTAGTTCTAGGGATTTTTGGTGCAATAGGGAAATAGGAAATTTCCTACAATCTAGAGAATTTTCCAATGCTCCGAACTAATCGACCCGTTTTGAGTTTAAATAAATAAATTTTACCGTTTTTCGTCTTTTTTTGTGATAATAAACATAATTCCTGTTTTGATTTTGACGTACGTACGTACATCTATTTAAATATTCAATGTGGGCCTAAGAAGGTTGCAGCTCAGAAAAATTTGTTCTTTTACGTAACACACAGGCTTCGAGGCCTAAACTTTGGATAGTGGGCGTGCAACGGGCTCAGCAAGGTGGCCTACGTACATGGGAATTGTCCCGTCCGCATTTCTACATTCATTCATTCATTCATTCAGGGCCTACATAAACGACTGGGCCACGACCCTAAACTTTAGTGACGTCACACACCTCAGAACCGTGACGTAGCTTGAACGCAGTTTATGTGTCGTGGCACGTCTGCTTAGGTAGGCCCTGATTCAATGTTAATTTGATCTAGGGAATTCTAGGGATTTTACCACAAAAAAAGGGATTTTCCCAGTTGGCAACACTGACCCCCACCAACCAAAAGCTTGGTTTCAATTAAGGTGACAAATTTTTAGAACTCTCTCAGGGACCCTATTTAGGGAACTTATAAAAGTAGTATTTTTATATATTATTTATATTTTAAAAAAACAAAAACAAGAAAATTTTGATCTCAATATTAAATATGAATTTTTTCTTGTTTTTTTCCTCCCCTGACGACCATTTTACAGTTGGATCGGACCAAATACCATCGTTTTTTTTTTAAAGGAAATTATGTTGGTAGGAATTTATTTAAAAAAATGATACTCGACTTGATTATTAACATTAAAGGACGCTTATGAATTGCATCAGAGCCACGAAAGTAAAAACAAAAGTGGAATGATAATATCCTGTAAATAAAATGACCGCTACATATACTTGACATTTGTGAGCCTAAATAAGTTGGTATTGACAAAATTCCCCTAACTCTGAGGATAATAATAAAAAGGGTTATCGCACATCACTTATGGAAGGCAAAAAACTAGACATTCCGGTTGTATAACAGCACTGAACAAATCAAAATACTATATTTTTAGCAAAAACAGGCGAAAAAAACGAAAACACTTTATTTTGACTAAAAAAGCAACGGAGTAACATCCTAGTAACTTTTGTTTTGGTTCAAACAAGTGTGTGGCTAATAAAAAAAGCAGGCAAATATATATCATGTTTACAGGGGGACTTGAAACCCATCTAAAAATGATATAACTTTACTTTTTCTATTAACAAAAATTTAAAAAAACAAAATTTTAATATATTATACTAAACTAAAAATACTAATTACTGATTGTGGAAAAGACACACCAAAAACAAAAAAGAATATCAAATCGATTCGATTGATGTGACTACGTTCTTTTAGGCTTATAACTGTCACCTGCATAATGCGGTCATTTTTGTGAAATTTCTCAGGGGGTATTATCATTCCACTTTTGTTTTTACTTTCGTGATCAGAGCAAGAAAACCTACCTACTCAAATTATAAATATTTGCCCATACATCGTATGGTAATTACTAGATCTATAAATAGAACCAATTCCATCGCTGCCTACTTTGCGCCTGATTATCGCAATTTATTTCAAGCGTGTTCTCTTTTTTTGAATATTATTAATATGAGCATACATTACGTTTTTAACAAACTCAACAAACAGAAGGGTGGCGGGAAACACTCGGCAGCTTCAAGATACTGGCGGGTTAATGGCGGCTCATATAGACACTGGCGATGAGCTGTTGTTGATACGATTACGGCAAAACATCGGCGGAAGTTATCGCCATTAGCCTCTGCTTTGCTGTAAGACTCTACTAGGCAGGATAAAAGCGCAAAATGGGCACCACCTTATCATTGATTAAACGATAATTTTTCTTTACTCTAATGACCATATAGAGCAAATTACTTCTATTTAGAAACCCATAAGAACTGTATAAAAGATCTGCGTAACTCTTATGTGGTATTTATAGAATAGTTTTAACACCTAAATCACTAAAATATATTTTACTTCTATTGATACAACCTGAACTCCTAAAGTAACCCGATTTAATCTTTGAAATTAAAAGTCTCGGTTATTTAAAGTGATATCAAAAATCAATTACACCACTAGCGCTTTAAGATCATTTCTACTACAAAATGAACACAACTTTGGTTTAATTTTGAGAAGCTTTTGTCAATGACATTTACAACGTGTAAAAATATTTTCGCATAATTTCTTTAAATTTTCGAAATTAAGACATAATTTTGGGAACAAATCTATTATTAAGTCTAGGTTGCAAAGGTATTTTTTGCCACATGTTTCTACCCAAATACAGAAATGTTTCAAACGTTTTAGTCACATTTTAAACATAAATCTTGAATCTAGGGATCTCTAGTGCTACTTTTTTCAATTTTTGTCTTGTCTTGCAGATATGAGCAAGAACGTTCTCAACCAAAAAGCCAGTTAACTCCGACCTCTTCAATAGGTACCCTTGAGCCTACTGTTGTCGCCATTTTTGTAACCAAATTGACAGTTAAAACATGGATTTTCTGTCAGTTTGGTGTCAATATGACCGCTATAGTACGCTAAAGGGTACTAAATCAAAAGAGTTAACTTGCTTTTTAGTTTAGAAGGTGTTGATATGAGCAAGCAAAATACGCCAGCCATAATTCTAAAAAATTTCTTTATTTGGATAGAAAAGCAAAATTTTGCATGAGTAAGACAAGGACAGCTGCCAGATACTCTTAAGGCTATAATTTCTCCCCAGATTTTAGGTAAAAAAAGTGCAACTGGCAACGCCTTTTGTTTTTTAGTTTCTTTTCGGTTGAAGTAACTGATTTGGAGGTTTTTTAACTTCTTCTTTATTTTAATTGCCTTAGGAGCATAATCCTACTGGAAATATTAACACGCCAGGACGAATTCGTATTAGGTAACTTGGATAAGTAAGTACCAGTGCGGAACGATGCCTATTTGTGAGTGGTTCAAGGTTGGAAATCTAAGTGTATGATGGTGTTTAATGATGTATAGTGGAGGGTGACCAGTGAAACTACTGATGAGCCCACGCTGGTTACCCAGGGCGAAACATCGTTTATTCTTTTGTTTTTTAGTTTCTTTTCGGTTGAAGTAACTGATTTGGAGGTTTTTTTTTAACTTCTTCTTTATTTTAATTGCCTTAGGAGCATAATCCTACTGGAAATATTAACACGCCAGGACGAATTCATATTAGGTAACTTGGATAAGTAAGTACCAGTGCGGAACGATGCCTATTTGTGAGTGGTTCAAGGTTGGAAATCTAAGTGTATGATGGTGTTTAATGATGTATAGTGGAGGGTGACCAGTGAAACTACTGATGAGCCCACGCTGGTTACCCAGGGCGAAACATCGTTTATTCATTTCTCTTTTCGCTTTGATCTTGTGTGTGTTCCTTGTGGAATACTCATCCAAGTTTGAATTTTCTTTATTTCCACGCAAGATCTTTTGATCTTTTGTTTTTTTGGCAACGCCTTGTTCTTTAATTGTTTAATCTTTTGCCAGAGTGCACAGGAAAAACTAAACATCAGAATTAGCTGAAATTTTACAGGGGTGATCTTTTTTAAATCTTGGTGCTGTCATCTATTGAAAAACCTCAAAATAATTGCGGTTTATAACAAACCCGATTTACAAAAAAAAATAGAGAAATACTCACAATTTCCTCTGGATTACATTTTTCCTTTTTATATTTCCTTGCTTTAGCGAAAATAAAAACTAAGTTCCCTTTTTTCTAAAAGCCTGTGCACTCCGGAAAAGAAAACCGATCAATCAATCACACTTCATTGAATTTGGGAGACACACGCAGTTCAAGTGTTGGCCGATAGACGGCAGAATTTATACGATTCCATGGTAACTGCAGGTGTTTTGTCAACAAACTTTAAATCGGGCCGCAGTAGGACAGAAGAGTATTTTTACGTTTTCTGACAGAAAACCATTCGAGATTATGTTTATCTTTCAAAATTGTGTTTTCAAAAACATTGTTCTAAAACAAATATGAAACCACTCCGCGTGTGCTGTCACCCGCCGAAAAAGGCCTAGCGCTGCGCGGGCATTACCCCGAGTCTATCAAAAGGCGCATTTACACAGACAAACTTTCCTTTGATGTTGAACTACCGACAAATATTTACACGAACCTGTTGAGCCAAATGTTCAAAAAAAAGTTCGAGCAAAATCTCGTAAAAAAATTTTGGAGGGAATGTTAAGCAAAATTTGTTTGAAGAAATGTTGGTATAGAAATTTCTTATAAATTTAAATTTTATAGTTTTATGTCAATTCACTAAACTTAACTGAAAATAGAAAGACTAAGTTTTAAAACAAGGTATTTTTAATTAAGTGCTTTCCGACGGAAAAACGATTTGATGTCGAAATTCACATTTTACCTCTTAAGCAACTTCGATTGACCTGATTTTTATAGGGGATATGCCAGTATACTTGTAACTTTTTTGGGGTTGTAAAAAAACGAGAATAAAAAATAATAATTGGCACTTATTTATTGCTGTTGCCTGTAAAATGCAATGATAAAAATTTACGTTACAAGAATATTTCTTTATTTTACTTCCTAGTTTAAAACACAATACAATAATAATTAAGTCAAATTAAAAAACCTATATACATTTTATTAAATCTTAAATATATGAACAAAAGCACGTTGGGTCTAAATAGTACCCGTTTATTACCCACTTTTATAACCCTTCGATCCCGACCCTTTTCTAAAAAAATATAATTTAGCAGTAATAGGCTAGACTTCTGAATCGGAATGTTGCTCCTTTGCATATTGTTGATTATTACATTAAATTGACAGTAAATATCTATCTTCAGCATTTTCAAAAACTTTTAAAAAAAACAATTAAAGCTAAGGGTAAAGTAAAGTTGCAAAAATATGTTTAAAAAAAATCCCCTCCCCACCACTCCTCATAGTCGTGAGGCGCGGATTACCGCTTAAAACTGCAATTTTTGAGTTTTTTGCGATATTTGAAAAACTCAAATTTTTTGGAAAAGAATAATTTTCCTGGGTTGTTTTTTGAATTTAGGAAAAAAACTCTTGGAAATAAAAAACCCACAAGAAAATCCCAAAAAAAAACCCCGAGCAAAAAAATCCGGAAAAAACCCTAAGAAAAAAATATTATAAGTAACCCTAATCCATATGATAAAACTGATAGCCAAGAATAATGTTTCGCTTGCCGTCGGTTTTTTTTCACAAAAATTTAAAATAAAAGTTGGTGTTCCATTTTTTTAAAGAATTGAGATCACTGACCACTGATGTGAAATTTTATTTATTCTCATCTTTAAAAATATGTTTCCAAAACAGATAGCAATAATTTGCTCAAAAATTTACCCGAACAAATTGTTCAAAGAAAAGCTCACAAAAATGTTCACGCAAAAAATTTTAGATCTTTTGCAAGAGCTTTTATTTGAGCATGTTCGTCTGTGTAATCGCGCCTAAAGAATCAAGAGCTGGCTCGCTGGGATTACTAGGAATTCGCATAGAAACATTCGGCGCCCCCCACATAACTTTGTTTTTATTTTGAATCAACCATTTTTTTTTAAATTTAAATTGTGTGCAATTGTACTAGTGAAATCTTGGAGTGCAAAGGATAGATTTTAGAACCTCAGTTTCAAAAACACGGATACTTGAGTACTAACAAAACAGGTCAGTAAAGCTCCATTTAGAGGTTGGAAAAAGACTCTTGCTAGTCGTTGACGCTCGTGTTTAAAATAGATTACGATTATTTCGTCTAGCGCCAGCAGCCGATTTTTAAATCTGCATGCTTTTAAGTTAACCTGTTGTCGTTATCAGCTAGCGGGAGTGTTTCCAATTCAATTATAAATGCACCTGTAAATGCAAACTTAAACATTACACCCAGTTACTTTAATACGTAGTTGGGTAGCGTTTTTTAGCGGCGCAGAACGCGAAAAGTGAAAATAAGTAACCTACTGTCCCACTGTGGATCAACATAAATAAATGCTATGTTTTCATGGGTATTGAGTTCGTTTTCAAAACTCATTCTATCTTTTTCTTTTATATAGCGTGTTCTTTATCAAGACCAAGAACACGCTATATAAAAGAAAAAGATACAATGAGTTTTGAAAACGAACTCAATACCCATGAAAACATAGCAAAAGTCTCCGCGTTGCCATGGAAAACAAATTCAATGACGTAAAATTTTGCAAAAAAATCAGTTCGACATAGTTAAATTGATTTCCCGTACAGTTTTGCTAAAAACAATTCCCCAGATTGTAACTACGACCTTAAATCTCAAAAAAACGCAGTTAGGTCTATCAAACACTAAATATTTATGTTTAAGGTGTGCGTTCGGGTGTTAGTAATACACAGACGTCTATTTTTATTTTGAGTTATGCAGTGTCATTTCCAAACACGACTTTTGGGATCTACATTTAGTTTGTAGAAGCGAAGCTATTTTTATCTAAATTCTAAACGTAATATTGTGATGAAGGTCGAAAGCAAGAATAGAATGGAATACTTGAAAGAGGTTGGTTAGAAAGAAAGAATAAATAAAGATTTCGAAAAAAGTAGGCATTTAAACAAAATAGTACCTATTTAAAAATTGTAATTTATGTTACAAGGCCGGAAGTACAAGTCTAGAATATCTAGACGAGTACTTTAATGACATTTCACGGCCGTGTATCGTACAACGTTTTATTTCATACTGTTTTATTTAATTTAAAATAAAAATATTTTTTTTGAAAATACAGCGACAATCAATATACCAAAAAAATGTCATGTCATCTATATTTGTTTCAACAATTACTTTACAATTTTCCATCAAATTATTGTCAAAATTTTGAAGTCCAGTCATCTTTGAATTGGTTGCTAACAGAAACAAAATAAAGTTTATTTGTTTCTGTCACGTAGAGCAGCCGCAACAGAAAAACTGATTCCAGCCAAATCTTCAGTAAGATATAAAAAAGAATATGAAACATTCTGCGAATGGAGAAAGACTTTTAATGTGGAAACTACCGTCAACGAAAATGTTTTGTTGGCCTACTTCTTAGATGTGTTAAGTGTTAAATTAGTTTTATTAAAAAAAATGTGTTAATTACCTACTTTGTAAAAATACGTCGTATTTTCGTAATTTTTAATTTCCTTACTTTTTCAGTTACAAAAATCCAGCAGTTCAACGCTATGGGCAAAATATTCGATGGTGAAATCTATGTTGGTAGTAAATGAGAACGTGAATATATCCACGATACACTTAACACGGTATGCCAGTGCGCAGGGTCTCGCTATCTCTCTCGCACCATGTGACGTCACGTTGGAATCATAATTTGAAATCTTCAATGTCAAGTGTATGCTTTATATGAGTTTTATTTGGAAATATAGAAGATTTTGTAACCAACTGGATTTTGCAAATGTAATATATGATGAAATTACATGTTTTAATACACTATACACATATTTTTATTGAATTTATCAGTTAAAATCTCACGTAAAGCAGGGAGTAATTTACAAGGAAAATAATGCTTACTCTGTTGAGTAAAATCAGATCTTTTAAGTATAATTAGAATGATTGGGTTTAAAAATTTTTATTTGAAAGATCAAAGAGCCTATCACATGTATGCAGGGTGAATTTCGAGTTGAGGCATTTTTTTTCAAAAGCGCAGCGTGTAGATATCAATTAGACCAATCTAATATTTCTAGATTTATCAATACTAAAAAAAAATAACAGGACTACTACTGTGAATCAGTGCCGCACCGAGGGGGGGGAGGGGTTGGGGTTAACCCCCCCCCCTGAGAAGCCTGGTTATTGTCACATTTTTACTTCTAATTATATTTATCCTAACCCCCCCCCCCCCCCCCCCCCGAAGTCAATTACTGGGTGCACCACTGTGTGAATTATGACATTTTCCATCGTTCACATTTTCATTTTTGCACAGCTTTAATTATCACGGAGTTTTGATTTAAAAAAAAACTGAAATATTGTTTGTCTATTTGATTTCGAGATACTCAACTTAAAACTCTAGCCTGTATTTACTTTTTTTAAAATAGATAAAAACAGTATTTGGAGTTGGAGTGAAATGAAAATCAAAAAGCGCAAATCAATGAACATTAAAAATAATATACACTAATAATAATTATTAATATCGAACTTTATTCAGGAATAGGTACGTCAGTATAAAAAAATATGAAAAACTAAAGATTACAAACAACTAACTATAACCAAAATATGATTGAAAGGAACTGCTTATTTTTTCGCATTTGTAAACTTGGTAATTTTTTTGTTTAGTTTTCTTTCACAATTGCTGAAACTTATTTTTCGGTTTAGATTCCTGAGTCTAATATATGTCCGTGTTCTGCTTAGGCAAAGAATTACCTCAAACGGCACTGATGTGTTTGGCAACTGAGCCAGAGTTTTTTGAGCCAATTTATGAAATATTTTATTTTCTTTGCTTATGTTGGTTCCATGCATCTGAAAAAACTCTTTTTCTAATACCTGAGCTAACTTCCATAAATCTTCATTGGGATACATAAGAGAGCCTCTCAGATGTCTCCATTTCCTTTGTTGGAATCCCGAGAGAATATTTATTGTGAAATTTATAGGCTACAAATCCTGCAATATATTTTAAAGATTCTAGACTTATTTTCTCCCTAATTTCAAAATTCTGCATAATATTCAAAACTTCATCTCCTATAATTTCTTCTCTTCTTGTAAATAATCTGGTTCTACAAAATAATCATTACATAATTCTTTTTCTTCTTGATCTTTTAATTCCAAATCTTGGTTTGGCTCTTTCCTGACTAAATTACACACCATCTTCTGTGTCAAGCAGATCTCTTCAGTGTCCAAGGAGGTGTCCAACTTACTTGTTGAGGAAGTTCTCTCATCTAAGGTATTTCTGTGGTCGGTGAAAATAGCCGCAGAATTTGTACCAAGAATGTACCACCTCATTCTATAAGTGAAATCCATCGGAGATGGGTGATCATTTGCACCACCCATTCCTCGAATATATGCAAAAAAAATTTCCAGAACATCTTGATTCAACCTTGATGTTAGGACATAATCAATTTTGTATTTCTCAGTTAAATACTGAGATTTGTTAGAAAGCAATATGCCTTTCTGAAATGGAATCATTTCTTTACGTTTTCCTACTCTCATGGAGGTAATGAATTTCGACATCTGCTCAATGATTTTTTTTTGATTTTGTAAATCTGTTCCAAACGCATTTCTTGATGGGCAATTTCCGACAAACATAGATCTGGAGTTAAATAGATCAAACCAATCATTAAAGAGTTGCACACAATCAGCTGCCATCTTCCATGGACTTTTATGAGGCATGAGGCCATTTTCTCCAGCATATCTGATAGCTTTGGCTACTGCATTTGAGAATACTTGAACAGCTGGCTTAACTTGCTGCCGCATTGATCCCTTTAAGTTAAGGTGTTGTTCTGTAAGTTTATGAGCCAAAGTTAATTCTGATGTGGATATGTTGAGTAATGCTCGGAAATAGTCAATATTAATGATATAATTATCCACAATAAAGCCCTGATCAAGTAAATGATTTCGAGCAAGTTTTATTAAATGAGGAACATCTGCATAAACAAAAACTTGCAATGAATTATCATATGGATGACTAAAGGAACAACTTTTATCATGTCCCACATTCAATTTGGACCACAAGGCAATATTTCCTGATCCCATATCACTGGTAATTGCCACTACTGTAAAATTTGCCTTATATAATTCTGATATTATTTCCCCCAGAATTTGTCTGGTCATAGGCTGATCAAAATGGTAATAAACTGGCTGTTTCCACTTCGAGAATAGGCCCCGTGCCATAACGGTCTGACATGTTTTGTGCGGCCCCACAGCCTGTTCATGTTTTTTTATCAATATCGATTTTATTTGAGACATAAACTTCATCAAAAGATAAGACACAGACTCGATCGGTTTCTGAAATATCAGAGGATTTTTTTGCCATCAAAGAGATTACATCCTTTAAAAGTCGAAACCCAGCTTCTTAAGGTGGAGAGGGCAGGTAGAAGATAGTTATTGGCCCTCAAATACTTATACGCCTTCGGACTAACACTACGAAGAGAAATAGCAGATGCAATATCTTCTGGTGACCACCTGATTTTTTTTCCTTTTACTGGTTCCATCAATTTTCGAATTTGTCCTGGTGTGAATACAATTGCTAATGCGTCTTCATATTTCTTACGTAAATCCTGAACATTTTGGACCAGTTTTTTGTTTTGTTCCTCTAACATATTAATTTTTTCCCTCAGTTTCTTCATCTCTCGGCTAATACTAAAACAAGAGAAAAAAAATATTACCTTACAAAAAATAAAATATTGTTTTTTTTCCAAAAAAAAATTTTTTTTTTTGGTTAAAAAAGTATGTGAAAACCGCGTGTCGCTAGCTGCTACGGTTCACGAGTTAGAATTTTTTTAAAAGTTTAATCTATATATATATTCTTATGTTTTGAGCATCAAGAAGTATGAATGTAAGTCTGACTCCACCAATTATTCTTATATCTTAATAAAAGTTTGGCAAGAATTCTTATTCAAATTTCTGATAATTTTCTGTGTCCTATCATTTCTTTAGGATAATACCAGATTTAAATATTTATAAAAATTCAAAATATCTCGTTTACACACAAAACTTACTCATTTTCTTTATTTTTGGAACTAGTTTCCATGTTAACTGCAGTTTCAACTACTTCAACCAACATAGGTTCGACATTAGGTATTAGAAGTTGTTGTTCATCCTTAGAAGTTGAAGGTTGAGTCTCAGTAGGATTTTTTAAATCCTTTAAAATCTCGACCACTCTACTTTGTTGCTTTCTTTTACAAATTCTATCGGACCGTTCTGAATTGGTTGGTTTTTGCATGGGACCAGGAAGGGCTAATAGTGGCACAGCATCAGCTTTTAGATTTCTGCTATTCTTTGGGCAATAATTCAACAGCTTTTGTGCGAGAGGAATGTGAAAACTGTCCTCTTCAAAATGGATGGAACAGACACGCGCTAAAATAAATAGATAAATGAATTAAATATTTGAAAACCATCAGCACTTACTTTACTAAAATGAGAATATCAGAGAGAATATTTACATCTAACTCTCGATTTAACTTTCGCTTCTACCTCATAATATTACTGAGAGACAAATTATGTTGGAAACATATAATTTTCAAAAACGACCCCTCTTTATTCCCTTCAATGTGTCATTTTTGATGATACTAAAATAAACTACTAAGCCTATCTCAAAAACACACACATACAGGGGAGATTCAGGAGTAGGAAGGGGGGGGGGCAGAACCTTTGACTACCCGAAGTCGAAAAATCCACACCAAAATTTCGTTATAGAGAGGACTTTGTTGTAGGGAGGCCCCTTAAAAAAATATTTCCTTTTATATTCTGTGGATCACCTAAAGTATGGTTCAATAAAGTTTTTAATTTGAAGCGTATACTGTTTTGACTAAAATAGTAAATGATTAATTGCAAAACCATTAAATTTAGACGCATAATTCTTGGAATAATTTAAGCTATCAAAATTTATTTCTGTAAAATATTTTTTAAAAAAGTTCTACAGAGGTTTTTACTTCATAGCAATTCGGTAACTTATATATGGTGTGACGAAAAATTCGCTGTAGAGAGGAATTCGCTGCAGAGAGGTTCATTGTAGAAAGGTTGACTGTCTATGAATATATTATATTATAATGAATATGGTGGCACACACAAAGATGGCGGTGAAACCTAACCTTTTTTTCGCATTCATGTGTGTAACCTAACACACAGTCTAATGTACATATAAAGGTACCAAGGGGGGAGCAAGGCCTTCTCCCTTGGATCCGTCACTGCACACACATACACACACAGATAAATATATATAACACTTTTTTTCGCATTAACGTTCATAACCATAACCTCAAAATTATATGTATTTTTCAAGGTATTTTTGCAAACAGCAACATATTTTATTTACCATGTTTTAAATTAATTTTATCCTCTCTGCGACAGGCCCTTATCCACTGCTTCGCCAAGTCTTCATTTTTAGGAAATCCTAAGTATTTGATCCCTGTGTTTTTGGTATACCGATTTGTGTTTTTACACGTAGCCACGGCACAACCCGGAATTTTGGTCTTTTTCACTTTTATAAACGAAAACTAGAGTATTTACTTAAAGTCTATGACAGTCCTGAACAATCTTAATAAAAAAAATACGACCGAAAAATCATCGAAATCGCAAAATACTTCCAGCTCTCAATGGTAAACAAACAATTCTGATTCCAGCGTGACGTCATGCGCAGCGCGTGTCGAATTTGTGACGCCTAATCGGCATACCGTGTTAACTGTATCGTGAATATATCCAGATTTCCAGAGAAATTTTTGTTAATTAAGGTAAGTTTTTTGGTTTCCATTAAATAAAAATATATTTTTTTAACTGAATTTACGCAATAGGCAATTTACACAGGGGGATTTAGTATTTATACTTTTCTGTCTTTTTTAAATTATTATTTTTTGTATTGTTTCAGGTTGTACGCTACTAGGAATTTCCGGAGGGGGTCGAAGGGAGGAGCCCTACAACCTAAATGATGATGATATTCAAGATATAGAAAATTGATTGAGAGAGAAAAGAGTGCTTACAGTCATTGAAGAATCATTTTTAAGCATATTCCGTAGTCATCTGCGACCCACCAACATTCCCGAAAAAGCGTTTTTTGTCGGCTACAGAAAAGGAAAATGTATTAGCCAAAGAGTGGGCATCCATACAATTGGGGGAGCGCCTCGAAAAATTGCGGAATATTTAAATTTGTCCAATCCCGAAAGGTACATGGGACACTGCTTCCGCAGAACGTCTGCCACGCTATAAGCAAACGCGGGAGCAGATGTCAATGTGCTAAAACGTCACGGCGGCTGGAAGTGGAAGAGCACCTCTGTGGCCGAAAAATATGTCAAGGAGTCTTTAGGGACAAAAAGAAAAGTAGCTAGAATGATCCAGGGAGGAGAAAACTTTGTTCAAGTTCTACACCAACAACACCAAACCCAAAGTTACTCTTCCTCGCGAAAAGGTAACCCCCAAAATGATTGCTCGGCTGCTGCTTATGTATGTGTATATTTATAAGTAATTTTTAGTAGTTTATTGTATAAAATATTTGTTTTTCATTAATAATAAAGATTTGTTCAAAAATATACCATTTTGCTTATAAAAATTCAGAAATTTAGTTTGAGTCCGGTAATGTTATTTTACCGGACTAGTGATGTAATAGGACATTTCCCGAACTCAAATTAATTCCGTAAGAGGGAACATTACAATACACTATGAAATAAAATTTATTGCATGTTCATATTATAGAAGGCGAGACCAAAATCGGTAGAAATTAGGTTTCTAATGGCCATGATGGTAATTTAAGGCTTAAAATATTTTAGCATAACGTTTTTGATGCAATTTTTTACTACATTTTTCACATTTTTATGCCATGATATTGCTGATATTTTAAGGCTTTCTTTCGATTTCTAGAATAAAACACACTAATTTTTCAAGTTTTCACTGTTTTTTAAGCGTTAAAAAAAAGTACTGCCAAAAATCATTTCTTCTCTGTTAAAATGAAAAATATTTAGAGAGAGAGGACAGAATTTGTTGAAGAGAAAGATGGACATAAATGTTTACTAAAAATTTTCGTGCATATGATTTTTATTTTGCCATTTTTATCCAAAAAACAGCAAAAATTTAGTTAAATATCTGTTAAATGATTTTTAGATGTGCTGAAATACACTTATAGTAGGACACATTTTTTGGTAAAAATAAAGACTGTAAAGAAAGAAACTTAATACCACCTTTTGTCTCACACACTTTATTCCTTGAAAAATTACATTTTTTGCTGTTTTTTGTATGAAAATGGCAAAATAAAAATCATATGCACGACACCACTCAAGATGACAGACAGATGACATAACAGAAATTTTTATTAAACAATTGTCTTAAATTTTCATATTTCTCTAAAATACTTTTTTATAGCTTGGTGTATCTCTTCAACAACCTTAAATATTTTTGTCCTTCACTAAATTATTTCTCCATCTACCTCTAAAATTCTGCCCTCTCTCTTTAAATATTTTTCATTTTAAGAAAAAAATGTTTTTTGGCAGTACTTTTTTTGAACGCTAAAAAAACCAGTGAAAACTTGAGTGTTTTATTCTAGAAAATGAAAGTTTGATAAGAGAGCTTTAAAATGTGAGCAAAATCATGGAAAAAAAATAGTAAAAATTGCTTAAAAAAAACGTTACCCCTTAAATTATGCTAAAATATTTTAAGCCTTAAATTACCATCATGGCTTTACCATAATATTTTTTTAATATAATTGTTTGGAGACCTTTTCAAAGAGATGTCAAAACTGGCCAATCATTTCGTTTAAATAATTTTTTTTGAGGGTGATTCCAAGCCAAAAAAAAAAGGCGCGTTTCTGCGAGCTTAACATAGTTACTAATATTCTCTTTTTCTAAATGCATTCGTCTGAAAGAGACCCAGCATACCAGGAATATACCGCCTGTACACCCTTTGACCCAGCTGTCTAACTACCTTTTTGAGATAGTTATCCCCTGACAGATATGCGGGGTCGAAGGGTGTAAAGGCGGGTATTTTTTGTGATGGTGTAGTATGCTGGATCTCTTTTAGACGAATGCATTTAGAAAGAGAAAATAATAGTAACTATAAGCAAACTTTTGTGAGCTTACTATAGTTACTATTTTTCTCTTCTTTTAATTGCATCCGTCTGAGAGAGATCAAGCTTACCAGAAAATGTTCTCCCTCCACCCCTTTACCCATAAAACATAAATATATATACGGGGTCGAAGGGTGTACAGGCGGGCCTGACAGGCCATGTTGTAGTATGCTGGATCTCCCTCAACCAAATGCATTTAGAAAAAGAGAACAATAGTAACTATAGTAAGCTCACAAAAAATTTGTCTTATGTTAAAATAAAAAATGATTAATCTAGAATTGCAGCCCACATTTTTTTTTCTGAACCTGTTATGGTATAAAATAAATGTTTTCTTAGAATAAAATTTACCGATTTGACAAAAAAATTACAAATCTAAATAAAATGAAGTAAACAGCTCATATTGAAGTGGTTTTTCCCACTTGTAAATACGGAAAAATAAGTCGCATAGGCTGTACCTAGTGCAAAATTTAAATCATAGCAGGTATTAGAACAGAAAATATAAACCCCCAACTACAGATTACATGTTATAAACTATACATTGTATTTCCAGTTAAAACGTTCCACCCAGGATTTCGCGAGAATAAGAAAAAAACCCGATATGTGAGAATGAATAAAAAAATATACTTTATACCATATAAGGTTAGAACATAGTTAAAATCTCGTTGACAAAGCATGGTATCTTAAGACTGATATAAATATTTTAAAATTCGCCTCAAAACCATTCTTACAAAAACTAATATTTGTAAAAAAGTCACCTCAACGTAAATTTTGGAGGCAGCAAAAGTTTAAAAATCTTTAAAACAGAGCATAAGCAACACACTTTAAAAACTTTCGAACATGTAACCTCCAACAAATTAAAGAAGAAAAGTATAAACTATTTATATAAACATTCTGAATATGATAAGCATAAAACAGTGTAAAAACAATCATTGGGATAGGTTAACAAATAAAATTTAAATATACAAAATAAATAAAACATACAACTTATAACAGATACTATTTCTAAATTTCAACAAACAGGACAGAGATTACAAGACCAAAACCAGGCCTTACAATCCCATACGTTAAAGGAGTATCAGAGAAAATTCGAAGAGTAGCGAAAAACTTTAATATTAAAACAGCTTTTAAATCTAGTAATACAATTTGAAGCCTTCTTAGTAAAACAAAACCAGAGAACAAACAAAATAAGGAATGCATTTACCAAGTTCCTTGTGAGTGTGGTGAATTATACATAGGCGAAACTAAAAGGCCACTATCTGTTAGGCTTAAGGAACATCAGACGAATACCCAAAAAGGTGCAAGGAACATGCATGGTCAAAACAACACCGAATGAAGTGGCCAGAAGCAAAGGTTTTGCACAAGGAGTCACACTGGAAGAAACGAAAATTCCTTGAAGCTGCCTTTATTGGGCAGAACCAGGGTATTTTCAGTAAACCAAGTGTTGAAATTCCAAATATTTGGAAGCCCCTCCTTGGGCGGAGCCAACTTCTTAAACTTCAAGGTTGAGTGATTTCTCACAGTATATAAGTACGTAGCCTTAGGAATTTGTAGTTTGCACCTGAAGACGATAAGAGATTGTACTGATCGAAACGTTGTGTATAAATAAAATATAGACAATGGAAGTCCGAAACACAGAGTTAATTTTAAAACATACAAGTTACAATAGATAAATTTTGTGGGGGTTGCAAAAATATTTGGTATAAACTAGGACTATTTAATCTAACATGTGCAACCGCCAGAGAAACACTAGACTAATAAACAAACGATAAATAGTATCCACTACAAATTCATAAAATCCTATTACCTTTAATATTATTATAATATATTAAGCTTTGTCGTCCAACAACCGTGAAACAATTTTTACACATTTCTTTAGGTTCTCCAATTTTCTTATCATTATTAGAAGATGGTTATATATTTTTAGTCTCTCATAAATGAGAGAGATTTTTGTTAGGGTTGGACGTGGAATTGGCAATGGCAGATCTCTTACCTATATGGTGATTCTGTTATCCCCATTACATTTCCCATACTTTTTATGGTCGTAGCAAACAGTTTCTAATATGAGCAAAGTTGAAAGAATTTGTATTTTTCAAGAAATAAACAAGAGCTTTTTGTTGCTGTGTGAGTATCGAATTGCATGCTTTTGACTTATGAAAACCGAATCAAACACATATTTAGGACAGAACCCACAAAAAGGCTGAGCAAAAGGCAACAACGATTCCCGTGTCATAAGATTTGTCAAAAATCAAATTTTTGGATTGTTCCATGTAACTTTAAAGTAAATATCTCGGAAACTAATCGCAAGGTTTCTAAAATTTTAAAATTTTTGTGAAGAAATTTGAAAGACCTTCAAAACAAGGTATCACTCGACCCACTTATATAGAGTATATCAACAATACCTTTTTTTTTATTTTAAAGACCTCTGCCGTAAATCGAGAAAATTCCGAGGAAAATTTTTTTTTGTGAAAACTGTGAGATATTTTGAGTAAAAAACCACGCACAATGTAAATGGATACTGAATCTCAGTAGGATTTTAACGCCGTTTAAGTATGTTATTAGAACAGTCTCTGGGAACATTTTGTCTCATAGACACAGGTGCCGATATCTACAGGGTGAGCCAATAATAGCTGCCAAAGTTTGGGATGAAATTATTATTATCTTGCTTATGATGACCGATATCGGCAAAAAAAGCATCAATTCCCACTAAAATAATTAATGAAATTGAAGTTTTTGGAAAAGGGAATACCTTCTTTTTACTCTTCTAAAGACATTGAATCAGAAACCGTAAAAAAAAGTGACAGTTGTCTTAACTGTCATTTACTGTTATGGGAAAACCAATGGTGCGATGACACATATTTACGAGTGGGGACTACATTAAATTGGGGTCGATGAACTCAAAAATGTTATTAGTTTCGACACCTGTCAAACCCTATCAAAATGGTGGAAAAATAATTAATGAGATTGAAGTTTTTGGAAAAGTGAATACCTTCTTTTTACTTTGCTGAAGACATTCAATCAGAAACCGTAAAAAAGTGACAGTTGTCTTAACTGTCATTTACTGTTATAGAGAAAACAACTGGTGCGATGACAAATATTTACGAGTGGGGACTCAAACTACACTACACAAACCCTGTTAAAATAACAATTTCAATTTCAATTTATTTCGATAAATATAAAGTTAAACTTAAAGTAAATACAATTCTGGTCTTACTACTAGACCTGTAAAAATTGCTTTAAAGTTGGCTTAAGGTCAGATAGTCCTTGTCTGTGTTCTTTAAAGCACTTATAAGGAATAATGTAAACATTTGCGTAACCCTAAAAATTAATTTATCTATATATTTATTAGGCTTGTGAAGTTTGAGCAGAAAAAAAGATAAGTAAGTAACTGAAGATGAAATTTGATTATATTATGATTACTGTAGGTAATGTATTATAAAACCAAGACAAAGTTTGATTCGAGGAACCAAGCTTTTGAAAACTTTTGAAACGTATTTTGTTTTTTAGAACTAAGGGCAGTTTGTTGAAGACAATCTGTCCAATAATTTAAGAATTTTGTTGTCCAATAGTAGTATGTACTTTTATGGAGGGTATATTTTCTTTAATGCTGTTCTGTTTGGGAAGTACATACATTGTTTTTATGTTTTGTAAGACGGAAATTTTGTAAAATAAATGTTTGATATGTAGTATTTTGGTGTAGGTAAATAACTCTGCGCTGGCAAATCTTTGAGTTAAATTAAAAATAATTTTTAGAATTTTTTTTTGGGCAGTTTGTAAAGAACGTAAATAAACCTCGTAGGCACCGCCCCATCCTACAATTCCGTATTCTAACTGGAATTATACCAAAGCAATATACATTGTTTTTAGGTTATTGATGTTCAAGATTTGTTTTGCCTTTTTAAAAAGATACAAAAGCGAACTCAGCTTTTTTGAGAGGTTGTCTAAGTAGTCTTTCCATTTTAAGTGGCCATCTATGGTTATTACGAGGTATTTTGCGGACGAAGATTTTTTCAATGACCAGGTAGGTTTTTTTGACAAGGTTATTTTGAGGTAGCTTTTTTTTCTGATTGAAAATGGAAGATATATTGTTTTCGATAAATTTATTGTTAAAAGATTTGAGTCAAGCCAAGAAATAATGTTTTGTAGGTCAATCTGAATAAGAGATTCAACTTTTTCCCAAGTGTCACCTTCTACATATAAACATGTATCATCTGCGAAAGACAGGAGAGTACCATGATATGTAAGAGCCAGTAGATCATTAATGTATGCTATAAATAATACTGGGCCCAACACAGTTCCCTGCGGGACGCCAAAGGTAACTGGTTTTCTTTTACTGGAGTTTTTTTCTGTTTGTGTAAGTTGTTCCCTGTCCGTTAGGTATGACTGAATAAGCCTGAAAGCCACGCCTCTAATCCTCAAACTTTCTAGTTTTGACAAAAACTTTCGATGGCCAACCGAATCGAAAGCTTTTGCCAAATCCAGAAATACAGCTGCGCACGGTTTATTGTTGTCAAGGGCGTTGTATGTTTTGTTAATTAAAAACGAGATGGCGTCAGAAGTAGACTTGCCCCCTCTGAAAAGAAGTCAACAAATCTACTTTTGAGCATTTTTTCAAATAAATAATTTATAAACATGGAGGTTTGGGAAAAGCAATTACCTTTTTTTTACTCTGTTGACGATATCCAGTCGGAAACCGTAAAAAAAAACGACAGTTGTCGTAACTGTCATTTACTGTTATGGTGGGAACGAACTACACTAAACTAAGCTCGATGACCTTAAACATGTTATTAAGAAAAAATAGTTTAGGTGATTCTTTGTTCAACACATTGATCTTATGGGAACGTTTTTCTAAAGTTGTTCAGTGACCGCTGAAGATACATCCTACACACACGGTATATTTTTGGAATCACTAAGAAAAGATCTATCGAAGTTTTAAAAAATATGCATCATAACGGAGAAAAGAGTTGGTAATAGAGACATAAAGCTATTTGTAACTCATCGCGGTATACGTATCCGCATCTAGCGAGAACCAAGCACATTAATTGGTCAGAAACTTGTACCACGTTCGAAAAGAGCAGATATATGCTAATCTAAGGTGTTCTTGAACGCGATAAGTGTTGAGATGCGTTAGGTATCACGTATCGTTACGGCACACGTAACGTATCTCAGCACCTATTGCGTTCAGAAACACCTTAAATTAGCATATATCTGCTTTTTTCGAACGTGTTACAAGTTTCTGACCAATCAATGTGCTTGGTTCTCGCTAGATGCGGATACGTATACCGCGATGAGTTACAAATAGCTTTATGTCTCTAATATTTATAATGGATAACCCTGTACGTTGGCACCATTAATCGACCTTGATGAGATGAGTTAAATAATAAATTAATAAGATAAATTAAAAATTAAAAATTTTAAGTTTTTATGAATACTTTGTGATTTTTAAAAAATGCAATCGCAAGAATAAGGAGAGGTTATAATCGCTTTAAGAGCTATAAACTTGAAAACTGAGAAAATTCTTAAATCTGGAATTGATTTTGAGTAAAACTCTACTGAAAAAGTGTAAAACTTTTAACTGATTTACTGTAGGTCCTAGACCAGCTGGAAAAATAAGTCGCAATACCTATGACTTTACGATATCTTAAAGTGGAAAATAATGATTTTATCAGTAAAACTCACAACAACAACAAAAAAATGTCAATGGATTTACCCAAAACTTTACTTGCTGAAAACTGAAACAATAGTTTTACTGTACCAATTTTTATAATACCAGTGTTTATAATATTGATTACAATAAATCATTGATTGATTGATTGATTGATTTACTATGTACAACAAAGTAAGGTTTAGGGATTCTCTGACACTGCAGCTGATTGCCTATTGAATTGAATAAATTTCCTAAGAAATTGACTCTGGAGGGGGGAATTTTCATCATTTGATAAAAATTAACTGGAAAATTTTTAAAAATTAGGTAGATGCCTATTGCTTGAGCTCTTGAACTGAAGGGAGGGAGAGGAGCGGTTTAATAGGTATTGAGTTAGTGTATACGAAACAAAAATACAAAATTTTAAAAGCAAGTCTCATCTAGTCTTATTTGCAGATTTTTTTCCAAATTAACCCTTAAATGCGCCGCAGCCAAATTTTTATAAAAATTATACTAAATTTCTATTTTACAAAAAAAAAGCTTAAAATTAAACAAAATCGTATCAATATTTATTATTAGTACAGCGCCGTAGGCAAAAATTTTGACCAAAAAAAAATTCTTTAATAATTTTGATCTCTCAAGTTTTTTGTAAGATATTTGGGTTAGATCCCAAGAAAAGGTGGGTTTCGGTGGTATATATAGATTTGTGGTGGTAATAAAAATTTCTTAGAATTAAACTAAAATTGTAACAGTTAAGACATCACACCAACTACACGTCACAAACCGGAGTAAAGCGTCAAAAAAGTGGGGGAGCTATCATGCTTAATTTATTCTAGATTGTGTTTGACCTGCTGGGGGGGTTTTAATCCCCAAACCCCCCCTGTCTAGTCCACTGCCTAAAAGAGGTTCGACTCCTTTGTGTTCCTTTCTGGTTCACCGCTCCAGAAGGCCACGCACTGAGGTTTTTGGTATACCGACCACAAGTTAATGTCCTAACAAGTTTTACCCTGTTGGCTTGGGTTATTAGGAGTTGTAGGCAGTTCCACACTAGTTTAGAGTTTATTTGTTGACATGATAAGGCTTTTATTGCTGCTTGGGTGGTCTCAGGTTCTCCCGCAGGCACATTTCGATTGCATGTATTTCGGCTTGGATTACAGTGTGAATCCCCAGTAAAGCAAACCAGTTGAATAATAAATCATAGTAAGTTAAATAATAATCATAGCCCAACTTTGAAGCACAGATCAGTACCCTCTCCATACAGGCCGATCAACTCCTACCGATTTAGTGTCCTTTAATCCACCTTCGCCGCCATTTTCACTCAAAAGTGACAGAAAATCCATTCGTTTTCTGTCAATATGGCGGCGAAGGTCGAGAAAAGGACACTAAAACGGTAGGAGTTGATTGGCCTATGTGGAGAAGGTATTGCACAAATATTGTTATCCAATAACTAATGTGTAATTTTTTTAAAAGAATTTTTAGCTAAGTTGACACATTAACTATAAAGCACAGATATTCTAATCCCAATAACTTAATGTGTCATCTTTTTTTAATGAACTCCTTTTTTCACATTGACTTATAAAAAGGAGACAAATGTATAGTTTTTTGATGAGCGGTCTAACGTCATTTTTTTTGGATCTCCATTTAATTTAGACAGCGGCAATAAATATGTAAAAAAAAGTCATGTCGTTGATTGTTTCAACTATTACTTCAAATTGACAACAACAAATGGTTTCACATGCTCATCAAAAAATTGGACTATAAGACCACTTTTTTTAAGTCTATGGTAACAAGGGAGGGAAGGGATGACAATTTTGGAAGGCGAGGGATATAGCCCAATATGAGTGGAAGCTAAGAAAAGATCTAATTTGGTAATTTTCTATCATTTACTTGATTTATAACTTTCCTCTTATGATCCAGGAAAGTTTACGTTAATTTAAAAGGGATTTTCAATGTCAACAATCTTTATTCAAAGGGATTTCCAATCTAAACAAAACAATCTTTTAGTATAAAATCGTCTGTTTGAAAATTATTTACAAACAGTGCAACAAGATTCTTTCTAAACATTATTTTACAAGAAGTAAGAAACAATTTTTTTTTAAGTGTTTGTAATTTTTAAGCCCTATCTACCTAAACATTAGTAGGTAAAAGCAAAGTATATTACATAACAAGAGAAGAAAGTGACAAATTTCACAACGAGGCGTTGGCCGAGTGAAATAACACGCAAGTGTAAGAAAGTTACTTTCTATCTAGTTGTGTACGCTATTTTTCCTACAAACACTGATGAATTGCACTTATTTTTGTAAAAATTGGTCTTTAATTAAATTTATGCACAACCGGGCGTTAAAATACCTTTAACCGCCCGCGTTTTAGAGCGATAGGTGGCAATTTAACGCCCTAGAGCTCACTTAACACCCACGGACATAAAAGTGATTTTTGCTGAAATTTGATAGTAATTTTGCTTTTTCTGTTTGGCTTGCATTTTGTTCGTTCAAAGTTTAAAGTTAAAATAAAGTAAAGTTTTCAGGATTTTGCGGTTCTTCTTTCCCTGGGGAGACTTGATAAACTCGATATCGAATGAAATCGCGAAAAAAAATCAGTGTGCATGAAAATTTAGAAGAAACTTCTCAAGTGACGCTTATTTTGTTTATTTGGTTGCTAAGTGTTGCTAGTAGCACTATTCAATATTTTTGTTAGATTGCCTGCTTACTAACAGTGATTTGTGTGTTGTCAAAATATTAGAGAGCTTTAGACCAACAACTTTTTTAGAGGAATAATTCATGAAGTCTTTTTTCTCCTAAAAAACACGGTTGTGCATAAAACATTGTATGTATCTCGTTCTTCAATTGCGTTTATCAACCTCAGCGTGTAAAAACCCTCGCCTACCGGCTCGGGTCTTTATTTTCATGCCACGGGCGTTAAAACGCTGTCTTTAAGATCTAGATACATGAATAACTATTAACGTTGTCTAATGTAGTCGTAGTAAAAAATTATTTTGACTTAGGTATTTTCTTTTTTATAGGTTTTTAAAACTCACACGTTCAAAAATGAAAGGTTCAGGATATTTGTTCTTCACCTTGTTGTTGATCTTCGCCATTGGTACCGAAATGGCTTTCGGTGACTGTCTTTCTGGAAAGTAAATAAACATTAGATTCTTAATTGACCACTTTGGACATTTACTACGTTTATACGCACCTAAAAGCTCTTTTATATAAGGACGGTTTTAAATAAAATCGCTTTTATTGAAGGTTTATACTCCCTTCATTAAATGTCATTAAATATGTCAGTTTAAAGAAAAAAACACTTAAGGCTATAGTTTGTCCTCAGATTTTAGGTAAAAAAAAGTACAACTGGCAACGCCTTGTTCTTTAATTTTTTCATCTTTTACCAGAGTGCACACGGAAAACTAAACATCAGAATTAGCTGAAATTTTGCAGGGGTGATCATTTTTAAATTCTTGACAAAAGTATCTGAAGGATTTTTTAAAATTATCAATTATTTTTTTTTCACAATAAAAGCTCTGGTGCTGTTATCTATCCCAAAAGGCTCAAAATAATTGCGGTTTAGAACAAACCCGATTTTCAAGAAAAATGGAGAAATACTCACAATTTCCTCTGGATTACATTCTTCCTTTTTATACTTCCTTGCTTCGGCGAAAATAAAAACTAAGTTTTTCTTTTTCTAAAAGCCTGTGCACTCCGGAAAAGAAAACCGATCAATCAATCACACTTCATTGAATTTGGGAGACACACGCATTTCAAGTGTTGGCCGATAGATCGCAGAATTTATACGATTCCACGGTAACTGCAGGTGTTTTGTCAACAAACTTTGAATCGGGCCGCAGTGGGACAGAAGAGTATTTTTACGTTTTCTGACAGAAAACCATTCGAGGTTATGTTTATCTTTCAAAAATGTGTTTTCAAAAACATTGTTCTAAAGCAAATATGAAACCACTTCGCGTGTGCGGTCGCCCTCCGAAAAAGGTCTAACGCTGCGCAGGCATTACCCGGAGTCTATCAAAGAACCAAGAGAACTTTACTGGCTCGCTGGAATTACTAGGAATTCGCATAGAAACATTCGGCGCCCCTAACCCCACAATTTTTTTATTTTGATTCAACCATTTTTTTAAATTTAAATTATTGCGGCATAGTTACGTGCAAGGGTACTAGTGAAATCTACTAAAATAAAAGAAAACCATGTATTGCAGAATCACCTGCTAAAAAAATGCTACCTAACTACGTATTAAAGTAACTGGGTGTAATTTTTAAGGTAGCATTTTCAGGTGCATTTATCATTGAATTGGAAACACTCCCGCTAGCTGATACCGACAACAGGTTAACTTAAAAGCATGCAGATTTAAAAATCGGCTACTGGCGCTAGACGAAATAATCGTATTCTCTTTTAAACAGGAGCGTCAACGACCAGCAAGAGTCTTTCCAACCTCTAAATGGAGCTTTACTGACCTGTTTTGTTAGTACTCAAGTATCCGTGTGTTTCTGAAACTGAGGTTCTAAAATCTATCCTTTGCACTCCAAGATTTCACTAGTACACTTGCACATAATTATGCCGCAATAATTTAATTTAAAAGAAATGGTTTAATCAAAATAAAATTATGTGGGGTTATGTTTCTATGCGAATTTCTAGTAATCCCAGTGAGCCAGTAAAGTTATCTGTCTTGGTTCTTTTTCGGCAGGCGACCGCACACGCGGAGTAGCTTCATATTTGTTTTAGAACAATGTTTTTGAAAACACATTTTTCAAAGATAAACATAACCTCGAATGGTTTTCTGTCAGAAAAGGTAAAAATACTCTTCTGTCCTACTGCGACCCCAGTTAAAGTTTGTTGACAAAACACCTGCAGTTACCATGGGTATCGTATAAATTCAGCGATCTATCAGCCAACACTTGAACTGCGTGTGTCCCCCAAATTCAATGAAGTGTTATTGACTGATCGGTTTTCTTTTCCGAAGTGTACAGGCTTTTAGAAAACAGGAAACTTAGTTTTTATTTTCGGTAAAGCAAGGAAATATAAAAAGGAAAAATGTAATCCAGAGGAAATTGTAAGTATTTCTCTATTTTTTTTATTTTAAATAAAAGCTTTAAAAGAAAATAAAAATTAGGTTTTTAATTTTTTTTGGCAAAAAAAAACAAAATTTTGAACTTTTCTATAGAAAACAATTTTATCGTGATTTTCCACTGAAACGTTTGCTGCCATTTTCGACTCTCTATGTTAATTTTTAAGAAAGTTACAGGGTTTTCAAAAGTACCATGCAAAAAAAGTGGTGGGGGCAATAACTTGAAAAAAACGCATTTACCAGAATAACAACAAGTCAAAGCGTGATCTATGAGCTAGTTTTCATGACAGGTTTTCAAATCGATTTTGAATCGATTTGAAAACGGTTTTCAAATTTTGATATTTGGCAGCTGACAGTTGTCAAATATTCATTTTTGAGTTTTGGTACTTTTTTTTAAAAAAATGTATTTTATTCAAAAGATGATGTTGGCCCTTGCCACACATTTTTTTTAAAATTTAATTACTGCTCTGTTTGCAAGTGGAAGTGAACAAAGAAATGCTGGACTGGCATATGTGCGTAGCACATACACTTTCGAGCCAAATATTTCTTTTATTTCCATAATTAATTTTTTTCAAGTCTTTAAAAAAACAAATCTTTAGTTATTTAAGTAAGGTTATGTTATTAATCTTCTTTTTTCTATACACTCCCCCAAATTTTAGAATGCCGGTTCCACAGTTTCATTTCTA
Organism: Oxystoma pomonae; assembly: GCA_963921995.1. Lineage (NCBI taxonomy): Eukaryota > Metazoa > Arthropoda > Insecta > Coleoptera > Brentidae > Oxystoma > Oxystoma pomonae. The sequence continues at coordinate 20,666,032 of OY998164.1, read as the reverse complement.
TTTCAGACTCTCTCTCTCTCTATCTCTCTCTCTCAAAAAGAGTGAGAGCAATAAAATATAATTTGGCGGCTGTTTGGTAATCCAACGCAATACACATGTGTAAACTCAATCCCCGTTTTCATGGAAAATCGGTATTTCGATCTCAATACGATCTTGATCCAATCCTAAAAATTTTCAGGGTCTGATCTAGATTGAAATTGATTTGAATACTGTAAAAAGAGGCGTTTTCATGGACGGTATCGGATTGAAATCGTTTTCAGAACGAACTCAATTCCCATGAAAACGTAGCAAAAGTTAGCTTATTGGCATAAAGTTAGCACGATTTGCACACGAACTATAAACAGATAAACCCCACATCAAAAATTAGCAAAATTTTCCACAGCGGAGGCTTCTGGTATCCCCCACAGACCATTCACGTGGTTTTTCAAAAAAAAAAATATATATCTCTTTTTACTTAAAATTATGCAAAATCACAGTACAAAATTTGATACAAATTTGATTAGCAGTTTTTTAGATTAAGTAATTGAAAGAAGCGCATTTTTTTATTCAAATTCACCCTTAAGGGGTGTATGGGTGTAAATAAACCTCCCCCTCTAAAGTGAGTTAGTTTTAAAACAATATCACAGTCACAACCTTTTAAATTTTCTAATATAAGTTTTCAAGTTTCTAGCTCTTAAAGCGATCATACTCTTTTAAAAACTTAAATTAGATATGTAATACTTTAGGTCTGCGATGCATTTTTTTATTTTTAATGCATCTTTTTAAGACTTACTCTTGAAGCTATTACGACACCCATCCCCCCAAATTGCTTTCTCGTTTTTATTAACAATTTTCTCACTTTTTCTGTGGGGGCAGTGAGGTGCACACAAGATAGGCGATTCGGTTCCACAAGGGAGCAAAAGCATTTTTAAACCTACTGATGATTTTTGGCTTAATTACAGATATAAAGGCCCGTGTGCGGTGTGGGACAGAGAAGCCTGTCGTAGGATATGCACGGAAGAAGGACACATTTCAGGTCACTGCAGTGCCAGCTTAAAATGTTGGTGTGAAGGATGCTAACAACAACCAGAATATGCCAGCTTCCCAACTACTTTTACTTTTATTATTGCTTAAATATTACCATATAAATAAATACCGATTGTTTCAAGATACTTGGTTAATGATAATCTATTAAATCTTTTTACCTATTTAACTAAGGTTTTTTTCTAGAATTTTGGTCTAACCTTATTTAAATACAGTAGGTATGGTATCTAATTAATTGTACACAATTTTTCAAAAATGCAAGGCAAATGCAAAAGTGTCTCATTCTGTTGGATGTCTTCGCAGCATTTAGGCAATTGTATTTAAAAAATTGGTGCATGATTTTACAGCTATCCTATAGCTGTCACAACGTTGCGGCAACTTCGTTTTTGCTGTAAAGTAGCTAGCTTTATTTAAGCTGCCTTTTTAGCTGTCAAATTGTTATGGCAACTTACTTTAATAACCAAGTTGTTACTAATACAAAGTTGTTTATTAAACTAGGTATTAAAGCTATGTTTTGGGTCACGATAAAAGTTGATCCTCAGCTGCACCAAATGGTCATAATTTTTACTTAACAACATATATCTTAAACCTCATTAATTAATTAATAAAAAGGCTTCAAAACTTAATCCAAATTTAATAAGTTTTTTGTTGCATAATTTTGTTATTAAAATTGGCAACATAGATTTCTTTCTCCCCTTTCTCCACTCTAGATTTTGCACTCAAACAACCAGTGTAACCAGTGAGACCAGACTCCTTCTAGTAATTCAATGTTCTAAGCAAATAAACCTGAATTGATTTCGCATTTAGTAGTCTAGGAACTAAAAACAAGAATTGTTGTTATATTGTTACACCTGTCCTCAAGAACTAGAACAAAAATGAAGAAACAGCATTTTTAGTTTTACCATAGAGTAAACTAGCTGAAGACTTCGTCCCCGTTGCTTCACTTACAGTTTTACCTGTTTTTTTCCCGTTTTTCTTGCTTTAAATAGTCATAACTTTTGTTCCAGTGAACCGATTTTGATGAAATAAAGCCTATGTTTTCCTCAGGATTCCAAGAAATGTAGCAGTTAAAATCACATAAAAATCACTGCAATCGTTTTTGCGTGACGCGGCAACCAACAGAGAGACAGACAAAAATTCTAAAAACTGGATATTTGTTATCTATATATCGTTTGGTTAAAAGCCAACCCCAAAAATTTTAAAAAATATATTTAATGTTCAGACATAGTTTTTTAAGAGATTTATTATATATATAGTTTTGCGCATTTTTAATATCTACGCATTTTCGTTTTTATTTTCACTTATAAGATTTAATTTTTTCCAATAACTTGATAGCTACGTACACTTCCGGCCACATAAAATGTTTACGCCGATTTTACAGCGTGGATTCTGTAAACGGAACGGTGCTTCGAGCGGGTTAGAATTTGGTTGAATAAAAAAACCCAAAAACACGTCAACGTGCTGCTGGATTTTCTTATGTCATTTTGTTTACGAGGTATGGCCAAAAAATACTTTTTTTAAATAGGACATCCTGTATATTTTGCAATTTTTGGAATCTGCAAACAATTCTCTCTTCAGCAATACTACACAGTAGGATCTATCTTTTACGATAATCAAGATATTCTTATCTAAATCTATATGGAAAACTTCGATAGTCATTCAAATATCCCCCGTAAAACAGGTTTAAATGCCTCTATCTTGGAAACCCTACGAGATAGAGTATTAGTCTGTGGTATTGTCAAAAAGATAATTTTTTCTAGAATTAAAAAATGTCAAACTATACAGGGTGTCCTATCTAAAAAAAAATATTTTTTTGCCATACCTCGTAAACAAAATGACATAAAAAAATCCAAGATAGTACGATTAAAGAAAATTAAAAATCTCAGTTGACGTGTTTTTGGATTTTTTTGTAAAACCAAATTCTAACCCGCTAGAAGCACCGTTCCGTTTAAAGAATCTACTTGTAAAAAGTTTTTTATGGACCTCGCAACTCAGTAATAAGTATTTTAAATTGACAAAAAATTTCACCGTCAGGTTCTGTTGTTGTCATCACAAAACATGTACCTACGGGTATAGAAGGCGATCTGATGACTTAGGGCCCTGTTATAAGTTTTTTGCTACCGTTGCGCCTCTAGTGACTCGGTCTCAAAGCTTGAATTAGGGTAGCGGCGCTGGCGCCGGGAATCTTTGAATTCGGGTATTTTTTAAACTATTTCAGTTCATTAGAAACAACATTATTTTGGAAAACCTAATTCATCAATAATTAATTTTATTTTTCAAAATATTGTCGATTCTAATGACTATAAATTTAAGAACCAAATGCGTCGTATTTAATATATTATATTATTCTTTTAAGAAGATATATACATATCGAAACTATTGTATTTATTATTCAACTATATTTATTATGCTTACCATGTCGGCCTCAATAGCAGCAGTTTCTTTTAGGACTTGCGAGTTTTTTTCATTTTCAAAAAATTCTGTGTAACTGGTTACCCATCAGCATTTTTGAACGGAATAGGCTAAAAAAATGTAATTAACAAATAGGCTAAATAAATGCCCTATTCAAGCGTTAATAGACCATCAAGATTGGTGATACCGTAGGCAAAATCAGTTATTTTTCTCCCGTATCCAAAAATAACCGAAATACGTTACTTACGGAGGCTTAACAAGGCCCACTTGGTCATTTTTTGCAACCAACCAGATTTATTTCTGAGCAAAATCTGAAGCTGATAGGTGATAAATCGTTTTTTTGTTTAGTTAGGATTTTAGTTTTTTTGTGAAAGTTAATTTTCAAAAACAGGAATTGTTCTTTTCTATTCTATTTATATTAGCAGTTTGTATGTGGGCAAAAGAATACGGTTACGGTAATTTGTGGTTTAAAAACTCTTTTTAGCATCTCAATTACAGTAATACGTTAAACAAATAAGGTAAAGATAAGTTAGTAGTCTATTAACTCTCTATTGAATAGGCTGTTTTTTCTTTTGGTCCCGATTCTTGAATTTCGAGAGAATGGTCGAATGGGAACGTTCACATTCTTCGTTTCGGCCAATAAAAAGGCTCAGAAGTTGTCAAGCTTCTACAGTGCACGCGCAAAGGTAACTCGATTATCATTTTTTAAGAGCACCCGTTCTCCTGGTCAGAGGGAGGTGTATGAAAGTGTAGGAGTTCCTTCGTTACACGGCAATCGGGCGGGGTGGAGGTTCGGCCGTGGTCGGATTGGTTTCAGATAACTCGTGATAGCGTTAAAGTCCGTTATTGGTCGATATGAAGGAGGTGACCGTTCCCGTGCGACCGTTCCTACAAAATTCCAAAATCAGCACCCAGATGTAGAAACCTTGCCCAGTACTCTTAAAGTCTGTTTCAGACCCTGGCGGTAAATGCAAGGATGGAATTACATGCCGAATTAGAAGGCTTCCTCCACAGTCTTTTGAATAGTTTTCTGGTTTAAAATGTCGAGTGCGTCCTCTAAACCTATAAAGCATTTCAGATTACAAACCATTGTCTTTGGCGAGCTTGATCTCTAGAGTGTGGAAAGCGATGAAGCAGAGGATCACTGGGACACAATACTTGGGCATAGTTTTCCAATTGTACTTATTACCAAAATCCAAAAAGTTACTGTAACAGTCCAAAAAAGGCCAAAAACACACAAAACTAAAAAACATCAATGAAAAGACCTCATGAAAGGAACGAAGAAACGATGACATTGATGGACATTAATTAAGATAGATGTCATCGGCGCAATTTGTCGCGTAAGCTTCGAGACCGAGTCCCCAGAGGCGCTGTAACTAAGTCCGTAGGTATTTGCTTTGTTGTTGTCATTCGCTTATATTTAAAAATGCCCCAACTAGACGAATTCGAAAAAGCCCAAATTTTGGCAAAATTAGACGGTGGTTGGTCGGTTCGAAGAGTAGCGGCACATTATGGACGAAACAAGGCTACAATGGTAAGAATAAGAAGAAAGTATCATAGTGAAGGGGCATGTGTAAGTCCGTGGGATTTTTAATGAATGAGTTTTGTGACTATGTGGAAATGATAGCTCTTCAGTCACACAATCAAGTGTTACCGGGTGTTTTGTTCGCATCCGTGTACAAGGGGTTTTTGACGTCATCTTTCAAGATGGCGGCCAAAAATCATAAAAAATACAACTTTCGCAACCAGGCCATGATTATACTCGATTCCATATAATTCGAGGACGAGGATTCCAAAAAATTTAACTTTAAGGTCATCCGACATTAAATGACCTTAAAAATCGCAAAAAACAAGATTTTTGCCATTTTCTCTCCAAAAAAATCTTAATAATTCGACGTTTTGTCAGACTTCAAATGTACTTCACACTATTAGGAATGTATACCAAATTCGATCCTTAGAGTTTGATGCACTTTGAAGGCTCATGACCAACAAATTGCAAAAATAACATACTAAAGGGCGTTATTCATCAACTATTCAAGCGAAGAGAACCAAATTTGGCAACAAAGATAAGAAGTTAACTTTCAAACAAAGTTAAGAAGGTCAAGTCCAACAATTTCACCTATAATCACATTTTATTTTATCCAATTTCGTAAAAAAGTAAAAATGACAAGGTGGCCATCAATTCTTGTTGACATATCTCCGCTTACTATGAAAAAAAAAAGTTTAGTTAATGCATAATCCCGATTGACCTTGAAAATACCATGTAAAATTGATAAACCAGCTTTTTGTAGTGTTTGTCCGAATTTACCACTACGCAAAAACTTTAAGTGCCGGAGATAAAATTAACATCTTGGCCATAAAAGAATACTTCATTTTAAACCTCCCTAACATTTTTTTTATCTGGCGTTCCAGATATTGGTGTAACAAAACGTTAAATTATGGATACTTTTTTAAAGAGAAAATGGCAAAAATCGTGTTTTTTGCGATTTTCAAGGCCATTTGAGGTCGGATGACCTCAAAAGTAATTTTTTTGGAATTCTCGTCCTCGAGTTATATGAAATCGAGTATAATCACGCAACGGTTGCAAAAATTGTATTTTTTAGGATTGTTCGACCGCCATTTTGGAAAATGGCATCTAAAACACCTGGTCCAGAATATGTTAACGTATATCTAGTTGTTGTCTGCCCGAGTGGGTGCCTTTCTATCTGTCTATTTGTTCCAGCATCACGCAAAATATTTCTTTCATAAAACTTTTTATCAGATTGGTCACTTAGGGGTGTTACAATATTTTGAAGACTAATTTCTTAGCCTTACTTTTTGTGGGTTTCGGAGTTTCAGCTTTATGCACTATGGTCTTAAGCAGAATCAAAATGTATCTTTTATATCATCCTGTATATTATTAAAATCTTTAAACTGGTATAGAACTGGCCAGACTGCAAATATACAAATTTTAAAAGTGTCCTTGTTAAGTTTTTTCCATGTTCACTCCTCCCAACACAATAACGCAGTTGTCATCCAAAAATGTTGGTTTTAAACCGTCGACTGTTTTAGAATTGCTAAGGATGCATGATTTAGTCATTAAATTTTAAATATTAGTTGTTGGTTATCTATTTAGCACTGGTAATGTTTTGATTTATTTTTCTTCAGTTTTTTTTTAACACTTATTTAATTCTTTAGAACTACACTGGAACATTTTATTTTGTTTTTTTTTTAACTTTTATTTTAACTTGGTTTGGAACTGACGTTTGGAACTCTCGGTTGAACTCTGTTGTGTCTTGTTTCGAATGCCACGCTACCCTTTTTATATTCAGAATTTTTTTTAGCTGTTTGGTGGGGAATCAATTAAGGAAGTAAGTACAATTTCATGTTTCTTTTAATTTGGAATAAATGGAAAATCATATTTTTTTAAAAGTATAACTTAATGTTAGCTTCTTGGGTAATTGATTTTTTAAATAAAAAATAATGTTTCTATTAATTGATTTTTTAAATGAAAATTCATGTTTTTGCTAATTGATTTTTTAAGTGAAAAATTTCCTAATTGATTGACATTTCATGTTTCAGGTATCTACGTTTCTTTGTAAGCCTAAAATCATCTGTTTTGTCTATGAATATCTTTATCTCTTTTTATAATAAGTTTTTAATAGCGAAAGGTAGTATCTGGATTAATCGTATTAATTTTTCATTTTGTTTGCAAGGTCAAATTTAGAGTAAAGGTGGGGATTATATTTTTTTCTTTAGGGATTCCATTTGAACTTAGGTTTTAGTTTTTCGCAGACATTTGATCGGATTGGAAGCAAAATTACAAGGTGCATTTAGTGAGTATGAAAATCTTTTTGGTTTCTTCGATTACTGAAGAAAATTTTTTTGTAATTTTGTTGGTGATAATTCAGCTAGTATATTAAACAGAACTTTGAGTTAAAATTTATAAAGAATTTTCTTGTTAAATTTCGACGTTTTAAAGAAATAAATTCTTTAATTGAGTAGATTATCACACCCTGTATTTCTTTACGTTTTGTTTTCCTTTCTTATTTCAAAAATATATCAATTGTCTAGGTGCGGTAAACAGTTTTCGAGATATTGCATGTTTTTGGTGGATTTTTGCACTTAATATTAAAGATAGAGAAAAAGTTTACGGGCAAAAGTTGTTCAGTTTTTTATGAACTTTATATATATTTTGCCAGAAAATGTCAAATGTCATTTTTATGTCAAATTTATAAATAACTACTAAATTAGGACTACTCTATTTTCAAATACAAACGACAACAACATCGACAACACAACGAGTATTGTGAATTGATGTCCTGTGCTGCTGCCATATTATTGGGTGCTCTTCGATGTCCAATGAAAGGTTATTGATGGAATTTTTTTACCGAGGAAATTTTAACGGCATAAGATATTTAGCATTTTGGAAGATGATATTGAAAATTCAATCAATAACCTTCAGCAGTAAGAAATTTTCTAAATAAAAATTATCCCATATGGCTTGGTTCAAATGGGACAATACCATGGCCACCAAACTCCCCAGATTTAACACCTTCGGAGACTCAAATCGCCCGAACCCCTTAGAAGAAATTGAAAATCGAGGAAATAATGAAGAAATTAATATTAATAGAAACCTGAGACATAAAATAATCAACACGATTTATGGCCTAGGAAGGCGTAATGAACTTTGTGTTAAAGTAAATGGTAAATTTAGTTTAGTTGTTTATACATTTGACATAAAAATAGCATTTGAAATTTTCTGGCAAAAGATATATAAAGACCGTAAAAAAATCAACAACTTTTGTTTCTAAATTTTTTGTCTATCTTTAATATTAACGACACTAACGGGAGTGCAAAAAATCCATCAAAAATATGCAATATCTCGAAAACCATTTAGCGCACCTAGACAATTGATATATTTTTGAAATACAAAATCAAAAAATACAGGGTGTTCAATTTAAAATAAGAAAGTTAATGTCAAAATTTGACATATGAAATGACATTTGACAGCTTTTGTCAAAGTTTTCAAAATATTTGGACAAAATTAATAAAATCTTACATTAAAACATTTTTTCCTATCTCTAATATTAACGGCTATAACTATAATATAATGAAGCACCCTGTACCTAAGTTGCGTGCAGGCGCAAGGGTGAAGGAAAGTCAGCTCGCAACCCTAAACTACGACACGACGACGTTCAAAAACCGCTTCCGAGCGATCAGGAATGAACCCAAAAAAGATTTGCATGCTCGATTTGGGACCGAGGTTTTCGAGTTCGAACGGTTGATGAAAAATTTTTAGATTTTTTTTTGTGTTATTGGGCAGAAATGAATAGAAATTGCGAAATAATAGAGGAGGACAAATTATCGTCCAGCTAGCTTAAATTTTGAAAACGAAATATTATTATTTTCTAAATTAAATGCAGTAGGTAGGTTTGCCTGTACACTGGTACGGTCCTAGACTAGTTGGGATAGGTTAAACCGCACTATTTCTGCGAATTTCATATTGTGAGAAAACTGGAAAATCCTTAATCATTTAGATATGTAGTAAACAATAAAACAAACCTTGGTTATATGTAACGAAAAAGTGTAAATGTGTTTTCCCAAAACTTCCCTTGCTGAAGCCATAATTTAAATAATATTTTAACTAATTTAACGTTATGATTTTTCTTGCAACCCCTATGTTTAGATTAGATAAGATTAGAATGGGGTGGTGTAGACGCCTGTCCACCTCGACCTTCTCAGATCTATTGTGGTTCCCCTTTGTTCTTCCCTGCTTTGCTACAACTACAAAACAAGTTGCAGCCATGATGTCATGTCATGAAAGCCAGAAGCTTTGCCAGTGTGTCCTGTATATAGCTTTCTGGCCGCGGACATTCTAAGTCCCCCTGTAAGGCTCTGGTTCTAACTAGGCCTTCACATTGACATAGGACATGTAATGAGGTTTCTTCCTCTTTCTTGCAGAAGCGGCATGTTGCATCTTCTACCAATCCCATTGCATACAAGTGCTTATTGAGTTTCCAGTGACCTGTTAGGAACCCCACTATTTGTCTGACAAGCTTCATTTCCTTACTAAAAAGTTCTGCAGTCAGCTTTGGTGAACGTTCTTTAATGAACTGTTTGGCCTGTCTTTGTCCAGGCCTTTGCTCCCACAGACCGTTAGGCTCTTTGGTGAGCCACTCTTTAATAGATTGCTTGGCTCTGGCCTTAGCAATCCCATAAAATGGTTCAGGCCCTGTGAACTTTATTACCGAGCCTTGTCTGTCTCCTGGGACCCAGGCTAGTGTCACCCTTTTGGTGCTTGCCAGCCTATTTAGAGCGGTTCTGCAGTCTCAAACCAGTTTGGACGTCACTTGCACTGACTATCTGAATATATAACTACCTAATAAGAGTTTTCCTCTACCCTTTGTATTTCTTGGGCACAGTGATGTATTGCCGCTACTTCAGCTTGGAACACTGTGCAACCGTTTGTCAGGCTTATAGTATTTTTGCCTGTATATGACAGCTCCCACACCCTCGTCGGTCTTGGAGCCGTCTTTGTACTAGATGGATTCCGCTGCGAAAGGAGGACCTCCCTCCCAGTCGGCTCTATCTGGAATTTTGACTTTGTGTTTCTTTTCGAAATTGTACTTGCAGACCATTGCGTCGCTCGGCAATCCCAGTATAGGATAAAACAAAATTATGATTGTTTTCCACAAACCAAAACTACACTTTTTTGCACTCGACGCGCGTTTCGCTAACAATGTTAGCATCATCAGGAGACGATAAACGAAATTGTTTATCGAGTGCAAAAAAGTGTAGTTTTGGTTTGTGGAAAACAATCATAATTTTGTTTTAGTGCAACCAAAGGTTCCAAATTACCAACATAGCCAGTATAGGATCTTTTTTAAGCTCTCAAGTCTTTCATGCTCAGTTCCATGTGAACTGATAATGGGTGCTTGACCCCGCGTTAGCCTGTAGGCTACCTCTCCTGCTTCTGCCTAAATGAAGACATGCAGAGGTGGAAAATTCAGTAGAACTTCCAAAGTTGCCGTTGGGGTGGTCCTCATAGCACCCGCACGATAAAAAATGTTGTCTTAGGTCAAACCAAATTGCTTTGATATAAAACAATATGTGGCTTCCTATTCACCAAGAGAATTTTCTTGATTTAGAACAAAATGAAACTGTTTTAATCTAAGACACCTTTTCCTCTAGAATTAAAATATTTGGTTATTCACCAACCAAACACTTTTGATTCTTCTTCCCAGACAAATTATTTTCTTGACTTACAATGCAATAATGAAAATATTTATAGATTTCTTTCAAGACAATATCCTTTTTTGAAGTAAAATAAGGTTTTTTTTTAAATTAAGACAAACCTGGAAATGCAATATTTTGTTTCAAACAAATCCTTCTTTGAAATCAAAACAACCGGATATTTGTATTATTTTCTTCTAAAATGTTGTTTTTCACCCGTTAAATTTTTTCAAATTTTAATATGTTATAGGAAAGGGTAAGACAAATATTTTTTAATATTGCCACCCCTCACAATAGGTACAGGGTGAGCCAGAAAATCAGGTCAAATTGACTATTTTGTACCTCACTAAATCCTTGTTATATTAGTGAGTTACAAAATAGTCAATTTTACCTTATTTTCTGGCCCACTCTGTACCCATTGGGAAGGGCGGCAATGATAAAAAAATATTTTTCTGACCCTTTCCTATCACATATTAAAATTTGAAAGAATTTACTGGGTGCCCACGCTACATAAGAAATTGGCGGGGTTCTTTTTACAAATGGAGCTCATTTTCTAGAAGAGAGGACGCTAATTTCATTGGTATATTCGTTTCTCAATACACTAGCTTATTTTGTTAAATAAATATTGGTCACTATTATGTCTTTTTCGCATTTTAAAGATAAAACTTGCACTTTTTATCCCTAGTGATCGGAATGAAAAGTGACCTCTTAGGGATAAAAAGTGACAAATCATCGTAAAATGCAAAACTAGTTAATCACTTTAGTAGAGTATCAGAATGTCGCATAGCTGAGAAAAAAAAATTCAAATGTGCGAAAAATAGCGTATAAACCTCCTGATAAAAGTGGCTTTTTATCCCTTCGTATAAAATATACTATTGTTAATTAATTATCACACTATGTTGGGAATTTGGAACCTTTGGTTGCACTAAAACAAAATTATGATTGTTTTCCACAAACCAAAACTACACTTTTTTGCACTCGACGCGCGTTTCGCTAACAACGTTAGCATCATCAGGAGACGGTAAACAATGAACTAAATTAATCTACGCTCTATCTTATATACAATCTTTTAGTGGGCGGAGATAAGACTAATAATTTGTGATTGATCACGATTTTTAATCCTATCTCCCCTCAACCAAAGAATAAAGTATACTAAACGGGATGGGTTCTCTATCTTTATTTAAACTATTTCTGGATTCAATGATTTCCATACTTTCATATGCATTTAAAAGTCTTTTGTTTGGTACACTTTTTAGAAGTTTTAGGTTATCTAATGTGAATCTATGATTGTTTTCAAAAGCATGCTCGGCCACACTTGACTTTTCTGTTCTTCCGTATTTTAAGTGTGCTAAGTGTTCTTTAAAACGTGTTTGAATAGAGCGTCTCGTTTGGCCAACATATACAATCCGTGCAACTAATTTCGTAAATTCCACTTTTTTCTAGAACTGTAGTTTTATCCTTGGGATTTCCTAGTAAGCTTCTTATTGTGTTACCGGATTGATATACTAATTTAAGACCGGTGTTATTAAATACTTTGTGTAATCCTTTCGTATAATTAGGATTATAAGGAATTGTGCGAAATACTGCAACACTAAAGTGCTACACTAAAGTAACTAGTGTTGAAAATTTTATGGAAAAAATAAATAACAAATTTCTCACTATTAAATTTACTTATGAAACAGAGAACAACGGTACACTGCCATTTCTAGACACTTTAGTTATAAGAAATAAAAATAAATTGGACTTTGACCTATACAGAAAAGGCACGGCCACCAACAGGTATATTCCAAATGATTCTTTTCATTGCTTACAACATAAGCTTGCAAGTTTGCACTTTTTAAGATATAGATTAGTAAATTTCCCCTTAAACAAAGAAAGATTTGAAGCAGAAAAGAATAGGATTAGGAATATAGCTGGCGAAAACGGTTACAACAAAGGCTTAATAAATAAGCTGATAAATAGACATTCTTTTCAAAAGACCTTTCGGAATTCTACCTTTTTCAGATAAAAAGATACCTGCGATTCAAAATTTGTATCAATTCCTTATAATCCTAATTATACGAAAGGATTACACAAAATATTTAATAACACCGGTCTTAAATTAGTATATCAATCCAGTAACATAATAAGAAGCTTACTAGGAAATCCCAAGGATAAAACTACAGTTCTAGAAAAAAGTGGAATTTACGAAATTAGTTGCATGGATTGTGACAAAAAATATGTTGGCCAAACGAGACGCTCTATTCAAACACGTTTTAAAGAACACTTAGCAGACTTAAAATACGGAAGAACAGAAAAGTCAAGTGTGGCCGAGCATGCTTTTAAAAACAATCATAGATTCATATTAGATACCTTAAACTTCTAAAAAGTGTACCAAACAAAAGACTTTTAAATGCATATGAATGTATGGAAATCATTAAATCCAGAAATAGTTTAAATAAAGATAGAGGACCCATCCCGTTTAGTACACTTTATTCTTTGGTTGAGGGGAGATAGGATTAAAAATCGTGATCAATCACAATTTATTAGTCTTATCTCCGCCCATTAAAGGATTGTATATAAGATAGAGCGTAGATTAATTTAGTTCATTGTTTATCGTCTCCTGATGATGCTAACGTTGTTAGCGAAACGCGCGTCGAGTGCAAAAAAGTGTAGTTTTGGTTTGTGGAAAACAATCATAATTTTGTTTTAATTATCACACATATATAATTTATGTTTTCGATTTGCATACTGACCAGTATCCTTAGCTCTTATATAAAATGAATAACGAATGTTATTTATGTTATTGTAATGTATGAAATCAACATCATTTTTTCTACAAAACAAAGTTAATTTATAAAATCGGTGTAGATAACACCTATCCTTTAATTAATTTTGTTGTCAAATAGATGACTACATTAAAAAGTATAATAATTTTATTTATTTTTATTACATGTGAAACATAACACAATAAGAACAAAACACTTAAAAGTACTGCAAACGCGAACATCTTTAAGAAACATTCTAAAATTCTGAAAATAAAAAAACATTTATTTTTATTCTGTGGGAAACATAACGCAATAACAACAACACACTTAAAAGTACTATAGTCCGGAGTATAAGGGGCCCAACCTTGCAAAAAATGATTAAGCAATGAAACTTGGCACGCATACTAAGAGAACCCTTGGGTAATTTTTGAGATATTTAGCCACCATTAAGTCCTCTACAAAAGACCCCTATTTCCGAAAGTAAAACAGAAAAGTCGTAAAATTTTTGATGACTTCAGGGGGCATATCCCATTCTTCCAAAAGTTCACGTATATTTTGCATATTTCTATAGATCAAATCAACATTCCGATACCCTTACTCGTTTCACATTACATTAATAACTAAGCGAGTGTCAAAAATCGTCAAGACAAATTTCGGGAAGATGTATCGATTCAAGACAATAGGAACTCTATTTTCTCACTTCAAGACAAATGCCTCAGGTTTTTTTGGTTCAACGCGCGGCATATTTTTTGTTTTCATTAGAGATAATTTTTACTGGGTTGTTTTGGCTGCATGAAAACTCAATTTTCAAGATATAATTTTTCTTAGAAGAAGACAGAGCGTTTTAGCTTCGATAGAAACTAATTTTTGTTTTATTTTAAATAAAATAAAGCAAGAATTCTGAATGACTTATGTGAAGACAATTTGTTTTGTAGCAAAATTGGGTGTATCGAAACAAAGCAATTAAAGAAGAAAAATAAAGTATCATTTCAAGATTAAACACTGCGTTGAACTAAAAAAAAATATTTTAGTTCAAAACAAATTGTTTTAAGGTAAAACATTTTGTTCAAGAAAAGAACGTGTAGAGAAAATTTTTTACCGTGCGTAAGCCCTATGTTTACTACCAGATATCTTGATCTGTGATGTAATTGTATGACAAAAATATTTGGTCAAATTAATAGTGGAAAAAAAACGTCAATTTTTTGTTGCTGTTGTTTTTCTTCTTTTGTTAACCGTCACTTTTTTGAGTCCCGTGGGCACTTTTAACTTAATCGGACCGGTCATCAACTACCTTCGAACTCAGTAGTCTACCGACTGGTAAGTGTGTAATTAGGGCCGCCTCCACGGGATACCGAACCTATCCGGCCTGGTTACCAAGGTGAATGGTTAATAGTTACCTTTTACACTGTTACCTGGTTTTTTAAATCTATTACACTGGGATTTACTAAGATCTAAAATAGTTAAGTAAGTAAGTAAAAGAAAAACACTTACCCATACAGAAAAGACACAAAGTTATTGATTGTTTTATATTGTTATTACTAAATAACACTAAAACACTTTTTCTCAAAATATACTTTAGAAGAAAATTCCCTAAAACTAGTTTTCTTTGACAGATTTCAAAATGGCAAATGGCGAATACGCCAAATTTGGCACATAATAGCTTCATTATCTGTGTTTGAGGTTATAAAGTTGGTGATTTTTTAGACCACCTAAAATTTATAGCCCCCAGAAAGGATTCTTTTGTGGCCATTGGTAATAAATTCTTTAATAATTTCCCTAAGTAACAGTTTTTACAAGAATTAATTTATCTTATTTAATATCCCAAGTTGTTCATTAATCAATAAAACACCTCCAATTTTATCCAGAAAAACGCCATATTTTAAACCAGTTTTCAGCACAAAAAATATATTTATGAGGGCACTACAAGGCAAAACAAACATAAGTGAAGGTCACTGATTATGCACGAAAACTGTTTCTAGTGAAAAAAATCCAAAACAACTGTACCTATTCATTTATTTACAAACTGAAATTAAAACATTGAGTTTATCTAAAAGCTTAATCATGAAACAAAACTTTCCACTGAAAGATCCCACTCAAAAGTCTCAAAGCTGCAGTTTTTATCGGTACTTCGCTTATGGTCATTTTCTCATGTTCTACCAGAGAACCGGGCACCGTCCAGTTCGTTCAGCCGACATGAGCCTTTTGTGAACGCATCAAAGAATGATTGTGACAGTGAGTATTAATCGCGAAAATCAATAAACAAGGTTAAGTTTTGACAAGAGTGACATATAACGACAATTTTATTTTCCTCAACAGAGTGTTTACCATTTAGATCCCTTCCTGGGGTTAAAAAAAAACTTCTTTTAAATTGAAATTAAATCGAACAAAATCCAACAAAAGGTTGTGTTAAGATGATTCTTCACTAAAATAAGTAATTAAAATAATTCTTATAAATCAAACTAAGTCCAAAACTCAAGAAAGTTGGTATAAAATGCTTAAAACCAACAATTTCACTTAAGGTCGCAGAGACTTTATTTTTGTGTATCCACAGTGGGACACCAGAGATCTTTTAGCACTGGGTCAAAAATTTGGTGTTAGGTTACCTATTTTAACTTTTCGCGTTCTGCGCCGCTAAAGCACATAAGTATTTTTTAATTTCGCTTTTTTCGTAAAGTGTGTGTGGTTAGCGCTAAAAAGTTTATAAATGGTATGATGGCATTCCAATAATTGATCTTCCACCGATAACAGCAGCCACCTCGCCTTTCAGCTATACCAACAACAGGTTAACTTAAAAGCATGCAGATTTAAAAATCGGCTACTGGCGCTAGACGAAATAATCGTATTCTATTTTAAACAGGGACGTCAACGACTAGCAAGAGTGTTTTGAACCTCTAAATGGAGCTTTACTGACCTGTTTTGTTAGTACTCGAGTATCTGAGTGTTTTTGAAACTAAGATTGGGATCTAAAATATATCCTTTGCACTCCAAGATTTCACTAGTATACTTGCCAGTGTTACCAATAGCTTTGAGTAAAACTATGCTTCGCATTTGCGGAAATTATGCGATTTTGTTCTAAATTATGCTCTGTTGATCTTCGCGGCGGCGCGGCACGGGTCATTGCAAAATAAAACCAAACACACCCATTTTTTCTGGGATTCACAGCCGCGATACACTATGCGTAATATTCCGTCTCTTTCTATTACACGGGCAAAGAACAAGACAGCCAGTCATCAGGTTGTTGGTGTCGTCGGTCGCCGCTCGAGCGCGCGAGAATTCGTTCGGCTCGTTTCCCACACAAAATCAGTAGATTATGAAAATTAACTGTGAGCGGCGTATTCACCGACTGATATGTTGCTATGGGTGTGATTATATGCTCGTATTATGCGATTTGTCCTATATTATGCCCAATTATGCTTTTTTACCCATTATGCTATCATTATGCTCCCGCTAGTGAAATTATGCCCAATCGCATAATTATGCTCCGATTGGTAACACTGATACTTGCACATAACTATAATCAAAATAAAAACAATGAGTAAAAAATTTAAAACGATTTGTGAACTTAACAATGCACCTACGAAGAAATGAAAATTAAACTATAAAAAAAATCAAATCCTTTTAGACAAATACAGATACAATAAGGTTAACATTAACGCTAGGTATTCTCTTTAAATAGTTTCGGGACCATACGAGAAGTTCTGGAATTTATGTCTGATTTTCTCCAACACCCAGTCGATTGCTTGCCTCGTCAGTCTAAAATCTTGTTGAAACTCTTCATCGTCCATTTCTTCAAGGCACTTCATGAAAAAGTGTAAACTATTTTTTTTTGGTGATTTGGGCCTCAGCCCCTGTAATCACTGGTCAATATAGGTACCAGAGAGAAGATCATCAATCAGATCATCTTCCTCTTCACTAGTGTCATCATTGAGCACAGTCTTGCAGGATCCATTTTTCACTTTACAGACTTTTCACAAAAAAAAATAGCATAAAGGTAATTTAGTGATCTTATGTCATCTGTCACTTTTCACACCGGGCGCCAGCGAAATTTTTCACCGGGTAAATTTTAACCGGACCATGACGCACCCCGGATCGATTTGAGAGTACGTAAACCAAAAGTCCTATTACTTAACACGATGTGATAATTAAAAATTTATAATAAATTAAAAAGTAAAATTAGTTGGTAGGTCTTTTTTAAATGAGGCAAAAAGTAAAAATTGCGACTCTGAATTATTTTGCAATTTACACAATCAACAGACTTGAAAATTATTATTATGCGTAAAATTTTAATAACTTCATAAAAACTTATTATTAAAAAAAATAATTAAAAAAAAGTCCTATTTAAGCAGGTACATTTTTATCAAAATTTTAGTTTTAAATATTAAAACTTCGAGAAGTTAAAAAACTTTTTGTTTTTCGACGAAGGGCGAAATATTTAAAAAAAGTTCAAGTAGGTTGTTTTTTAATAACGTTTTGCCCGTTTGGGGACTTTATCAAGAACAAAAATTTTAAAAAAACCTATCTAGTAATATTTAAAAAAAAATTTAAACAAAAAAAAACTTATTATAAATATGAGCAGGTAAGTTAGGAAAAAAGTTTGTTACATTTAATACATTAAAAAACTTTGCGCTATTTTCTAAAATGTTTCTAGTGTTATATTTTCTTTAAAAAAACCCGAAAAAAAGATATGCCTAACCACAATTTACAAAAAAAATTGTATTAAATTTAAAAAAAAAACTTGTTTCCTCGTTCTTATTTTAAAACATTAAAAATTTTGAATTTGCAGAGGTTTTTTTGATATTGTGCCTCCCTAACCTGTTATTTTTTTTATTAAACTCTAGAATCATTTTGGATGACAAAAATGATATGACGCTATTAAATATTTTTTGAAATGTCTGTTTTTCTCCACTTCTGAAACTTTCAAAGACAAATAACTTGGAAACATAGAAGCTTTGCCCTTTATAATATTACAGTAACTTAAATATTAGCTTAACGTGTCTAATGTCCATGTTTCAAAGAGATTTCCTATGTCAACAATTTTCTGATATAAAAAAACCTGTTTGATTGCACCTTATTCACGAACAGTGCATCAATATAGTTTCTATATAAAAGTGCATAATTTTACTAAAGGTAAAAAATTTTAACTTTTTTTGTCTTGGTTTTTAATTTAAAAGGTAATTTGAAATGTTTAGTTTAAAATAAAATTTATTTTTTTTAATGTTTTTTAAGTGCTTAGGTAATTCATAAATTAGTTTATGAAGGGGTGGTTAATATATACCTAAATATTTAAGAAACATAATAACTCTGTAACCTGCTTAGAGACTCAATGAAACTTTTTTTTGTAGATTTTAAAGATTCATACCAAAAATGAAAGGTTCAGGCTATTTTTTCTTCACCCTCCTGCTGATTTTCGCGATTGGAACCGAAATAGCTTTCGGTGACTGTCTTTCTAGAAGGTGAGATAAACATGCCCTAGCTTTAATAACAAATAAAAATAAAAATCTTTGAAGTAGCGATTTTTTGATGAGGCATTTTTGAAGGAAATCCTAATTTTTTTGTGCGATCTTGTGTTTTTAATACAAAATTTGAATCCTTATAAAATTTGCTTTTCAAAGATACCCCATATCATAGGGTTCGAACTTCTAGTTTTCGAGATACCTCCAATAAAACGCCCACGCCCAGTAAACACCGTTATTGTAAATATTATGTAATTTTTACATAAATGTGATGTAAATAAAATGACACAACTTTTACATAAATATTACATCCTTGTTACGTAAGAGTTAAGTAAAAACTACGTATATTTTACATAATAGGTTTACCTTGTTATGTAAATTTAAGGTCACATAGATGTCAGAATTATTTATTAATAAGGTAAAATTTAAGTCACATTAACCTGCATGACATGCGCAAAGCGTCAAATATCTAAGTCCGACATGAGCATGCAGCTTGAGGTGGGCCAACGGAAGGTCCGTTCAGGTCCGTCGGTGGTTGCTTGACACAGTCCGACATTGGCAAACATGTGGCAAACTACAAACTTAACCAAAGCTGCTTGTTTAAGTGGCTGGAGAGGTGATTCTTATAGAGATCTGTCAATACCTCAAAGACCGCATCCTAATTTTGAAATATCTTTGCTCTTTATATATATAATATGATCATCCACTGTACAGGAAACATAGTGACATTAGCGCCATCTCTACCTACTAGGAAGGAACTATTAAGCACTGGTAATTTAGATGATATAAATATTACATAAAATACAACAAAATTAATCTCGTGTAGGCAAATAAAAATGAAAGTAAAACTCGTGGCATATCGGACAAAGCGTACGGTACAGGATTCTTTATTTACGGTGTCTTGCACTTTTCAATTTTGATGCTTTTGTTTCTCGGTTTATTCGACAGGTGGCGCACACAGTTACTACGTCCCCAAGGATTACAAACTTTTTCTTTTAAATTCTAGAGGTGTGCATGGTCACTGTGTAGCTTCAACTGCCAGGTATAATCCTGTGACTCCCTGATGATTCCTAATAAAGATGAAACAGGTCTGTAGGTGTCTGGATTCTCCATTAGACATTGGAGGCCTGGTCGTAATGAAGTGAGAAACAAAAACGCTTTGTCCGATATGCCACGAGTTTAACTTTCATTACATAAAATGTTTTACATAATAGTTATGTAACATTTGAAATGTAAACTTACGGTTCAATTGACTATACAATAATTATGTCAAATTTAGGACTTTAATTTGACGTAAATAATTTTACAGGGAATTTACATATCTTTAATGACATAATTAATACATAAAATATGTTATGTAACAAATATGTAAAATTGTAAATGTAAAGTTAAGGTGCAAACTGTTTCAAATATTTATGTAAATTTCAAAATTTTTATATGACGTAAATCATGTTATAGTACGTTTACTTAACTTAGATGATATAAATCCTACATAAAATGTTTTATATAATGCTTATGTAACATTTCAATTGTAAACGTACGGTTCAATTGATTATATAATAATTATGTAAAATTTAGGACTTTAATTTGACGTAAATAATTTTAGAAAAAAATTACATAACTTAAATGACATTTTTAATACATAAAAAATGTTATGTAACAATTATGTCAAATGTTAAATGTAGACTTAAGGTTCACAATGTTCCATAATATTTACGTAAATTTAAAAATTTTAGTGTGACGTAAATTATGTTATAGTAATTTAGTAATTTAGATGATATAAATATTACATAAAATGTTTTACATAATAGTTATGTAAAATTTTAAATGTAAACGTAATGTCTAAATTGTTACATAATAGTCATGTACATTTTATTACTTTCGTTTAAAGTAAATAATTTTATGTAACGCTTACGTAAATTAGATTGCTTAAATATTACATATAATTTTTTATATAATAGGTATGTAATATTTTTATGTCAAATTAAGGTACCACTATTTACTTAATATTTACGTAAATTTTAAGAATTTATTTATAAAGTCATATTATTTACATAAAATTAAATTATGATAACTTAAATGTATACAGTCAAAGTTTTGACGTAATTTTTACATAATTTTTTTTATAAAAATATTTTTATGTGAGATTTACGTAAATATGATGTAACATATTTGACATAAATATGTAAACCTTAGTTTTACATAAATATTAGGTTAAAGTCACAAGTGTGTTTACTGGGCGGTTTATCAGAATGTGCAAAATCAAACCCGTTAAATAAAATAAAGTTCAATCATAAAATCATTCATTATAGAACCTGCAATTCGTCAAATCAATTTTTTATCCGAACCTTATTTCATCAAACCCATTCAATAACAAATTCAAAATTTAACAGACCTGTTTTTAATCGAAACATTGTTCATCAAACTCATTCAATATCATACTCGTAATTTGTAAAACGCATTTTTAATAAAAAAATATTTGCTAAATTGATAGCGCATTCGCCAATAATAGTTACATGAACTGGAGGCGTACACGAGGGTGCCGCAGCGTCACGGCGTTTCGATGCGTTTGTCGTTCTGTAAAAGCAAAACTTGACTTGTCAAAATAAGCTTGCAAAATGTAATCTGTCATCCTTTGTGAACCAAACAGCGGGAGAAAAAAAGGAGGGTCCATAAGAAAAAATGAACTTGACAGTGCTCCTGTCACACTGAAATTTCAATTCTCAAAAACGGACCTCTCACTGGGTAGATCCTAAAAAAGTGCCTGTAGAAAGTTTTAAGCGTTTTTTGACAGCTTTAAGAATAAGGGCGCCGAAAAATAAAAACTAAAAATAAAGATTTCGGTTTTTTCCGCCAATCTCCGGAATTTGTAAACGTTTCTTTTTTATTTGATCAAAGCATCAAATTGCGCAACTTTGCCCTAATTTAAACCTTTTCGTTTCTCCTACCGTTTAGGAGATCCCCATTGTGAGCATCGAATTTGAAACACCCTGTATATACACTTTTAAACCAAATGAAAATTTGATAATTTTAATAACAAACAAAAATAAAGCAAACCAAATTGATTATTACAAATTTTAACCTTATTATCATGGTTCTAAATATCTCGAAAACTGTAGCTTTTAAAGATTGGAACCTTATACAACATTTTTGGGTAATATTTACGAAAACCAAAATCTGAAAACCGCATATTAATAGCTGCTTTACTTCTAAAGTTATGATTTTTTTATATATTTTAACGTTTTTTCAAATAACTCGGAAACTAAACCTCTCACGAATTTAGACTTTATAACAAAATTTGTAGTCCATATTCATGGAAACCTAAATCTGAAAACAGTATATCGCTACTTGCTTTTGTTCCAAAGTTATAATTTTCTTAAATATTTTATCCCCCTTTTCCCCCCTTCAACCCCCCACCACCCTACCCAAAAGTTAATCAGTTCATGGTCAGCCGATAGAGGATATTTGTACCAAATTTCGTTAAAATCGATTAAAGCGTTCTTGAGTTATCGTGTATACAGACAGACAACAGACAACTTTTTTTTTTCACCGATTAAGGTTTTTTGGAACCTTAGTAACTCATTTTTGATAAAATTAATAAAAGTCAAAATTCCACGATTTTAATAGTTAATGGTGGATTAATAAATTATTAAAATTGCACAACACATATATCAAAACTTTCGTCTGTTTTTTGTTGAGAGAGTAATATCCAAAGGTTGCAGGTGCCATGGTTTGTCAAAAAACTTTAAATCGGGACGCAGTGGTACAGATGCGTATTTTTACGTTTTCTTTTCGATTTTCTTCGATAAAATCAGTATTTTTGATACGTTAACATCAAAACAATTACATAACCTCACTATTCTTAAGGGTTAAGGCCGACTGCTTGTACGGTCTCTAGAATAAACACGGTCTAGTAATTGTTTTGCTCCGCCCACCTGGGGTGCGTTCAGATTGAACGTCGGGTGACGTCCGGGAGCGCCCTGTCCGTTCAGATTGCTCTGGTTAAAATTTACCCGGCTGTTTAGATTGTCGGTAGATTTTTAACGGACGCGCACTTTCGCACCCCACGAAATAGGTAGATAAAATTTGTCCCGCATGCGCAGATCAAATGCACAACCATTTTTAACCTTATTTCAGAGACAATATTTTTTGTATTTGTGTTTTTTTAAATTTTAACTCTAGTTTTTGGCAATAGAAAGAATCAGTACACATTCCCATAATTTGGTTTTGGACGACGAAAGCAATTTTGTTCTAGATGGAATAATCAAGAGAGGTGAAAGTGAATAAATCATCCTCAACGAGTAGTTCTTCATTTATAAACGCATTTACTATTTCTTTTTCCATAATTATAAACAAATTTAAGATCTTAAGAGTGAGGTTATGATAATGCGTTTTTTCTGTTCATATTGGACGAATCGCCGGGCACAATCGGAGTGCATTCTCTATCGGGTAACGCTCTGCGGCGGACTTCATCCGGACTCTTCCATCTGAATGCACCCCTGATGACGACACAAAGATATCAGCTGCTTTCTTTATTGACTTTTTTGATGGGTGACATTTGGTGTTATATTATTTTTGCATAAATTTTTGTGATAAAAATTGTATTTGTTCACCATTTCTTGTGTTCTGGCCCTAATTAAATACCCTGTGATATTACTTACATTATTTTCGTCATAGATAGCTGCATTTATGGTTTTTTTTAGTGAAAATGCTTTTCATTAAATAATTAAAAAAACAAAAAAACTAGGCATCTTGTAGTTTTAAATTTGCAATCAGATTTATTGTATTTAGTATGCCCAACACGTTTTTCAACAAAATAATCACTCTCCCAAAAATCCTTGGCAAAAATCAAGTACAAAATATAATAGGCTTCCAAAACAGGAAAAATAACAACTACATAACCTAACTTCTGAACTACAAAATCGAACTAACTCCAACTCATCCGATGAGTTTCTTGACGGAATCGATTACCCACTAATGATCTTAATTTTTATTTGGTGGAAGATCAACGCATACAGGCCAAAAATACATTATATTTTTATAATTACTTATACACAAATTGCTACACTTATATTACTTATACACACACAAAAAGTTATAATAAAAGATACAAGCAAAAAATAGGTCTTGCATCAATCATTTAAACAAGCAAAAAAGAAAAATCGGAAAAGTTAATTTAATGCTTGCACCACGAAACTTTAGAACGTGGGTTCAAAAGTTTGGTTAGAATGCAAAAAAAAGGTTTTCCGTCCCACCAGGCAGTGAATTAAATAAAAAATTCTGGTTACCATGGAAAACAAATGCAATGACGTAAAAAATGACAAAAAAATCAAGTGGACACGTTAAATACCAAGAACTAATTCTTTTCTGACTCTTACTTTAGATATAATGGACCGTGTGCTGTGTGGGACAATCCTAACTGTCGTAGGACATGCAAAGAGGAAGGACTCAGTTCCGGTTATTGCGGTGGTGTAAGATGTTGGTGTGAAAATTGCTAGCAAACCATCCAGTCTTAAAAAACATTCAACTATAAGATGCACTAGTTTTTCTGTTATCAGTATTATTGCTGATATAACTATTGTGATTTTACCGTATCAGTTCAAGCCAGCTTATTGTAAAAAATTGCTTTTTTATAGATTATGGATTTATTTTATAGGTACTTTTAGATATTTTTTCCCCCATTTGATTACCGTCACTTTTTCGAGTCCCGTAGGCACTATTAACGTAATCGGACGGGTCATCAACTACTTTCGAACCCCAGACCTAGGTCTTTTTGTCATCCAGTGGTCTACCGACTTAGGGAATGTGTAACTAGGTCCGCCTCCACGTGATATCCGATCTCATCTGGCGAGAATGGAGGGGTAGGATCTAAGACACCTTTTACACTTATTTTCCCTGGGTTTCCCCCGACCCCTGCTCAACAGACCGGTCTGATGAGCACCCCCTACGAAGGCAGTTTTCTTTTCCTAGAGAGATTTAGACCTAAACCCCTTTGTCGTGGCTAGGGATCTTTAAAGTGCTCATAAGGATCACACGGGACCGTCCTCTTTCTCCGGTATGGAATCGAATTAGCCTGCCTTCTAGCTAACACGGTCTACTCCGCTTCATACTGCGTTTTACCTTAATGTTACAAAGTCCAAGTAGACTACCTGCAAGACCCGGGGCTTGAACCCGGCATCTCCTGCTTGAAAGTCGCGGACTGAACCCCGACACCAAGCAGGCAGGTCTACTAGCTATTTTTTTAACGCATCTGTTTACTTATACCTATCGCGTTCGAAAATGAAGCCCAAAGGCACAACATTTTTGACTTATTTATGCCATTTTTCGAACGGGGTTCGATTTTATGATGGAGTCGATGACCGAACAGCTGACAAGCCACCGCGTAAACGTAAAGGCGCAATTACACAGACGAACATGCTCAAACAAAAGCTCGTGCAAAAGATCTAAAATTTTTTGCGCGAACATTTTTGTGAGCTTTTCTTTGAACATTTTGTTCGGGTAAATTTTTGAGCAAATTATTGCTATCTGTTTTGGAAACATATTTTTAAAGATGAGAATAAATAAAATTTTACATCATTGATCAGTGATCTCAATTCTTTAAAAAAATGGAACACCAACTTTTATTTTAAATTTTTGTAAAAAAAGCCGACGGCAAGCGAAACATTATTCTTGGCTATCAGTTTTGTCACATGGATTAGGGTTACTTATAATATTTTTTTCTTAGGGTTTTTCCCGGATTTTTTTGCCCGTAGGTTTTTTGGGATTTTCTTGCGAGTTTTTTTTTATTTCCAAGGGTTTTTTCCTAAATTCAAAAAACAACCCAGGAAAATTTTTCTTTTCCAAAATAATTTTCAGTTTTTCAAATATCGGCAAAAAACTCTATGAGGACTGGTGGGGAGGGAATTTTTTTTTAAACATATTTTTGTAACTTTACTTTACCCTTAGCTTTGATTGTTTTTTTTAATTACTCATACCAGATTTACCTAGTTAGTTTAAGGCCCCAAGGGTTGCTTAAAAAAGCAAAAGGTTCATGAAAATGCTGAAGATACATATTTATTGTCAATTTAGTGTAATAATCAAGGTCGATTACTGACACTGAACAAACAATATGCAAAGGAGCAACATTCCGATTCAGAAGTCCAGTCTATTACTGCTAAATTATATTTTTTTAGGCAATGGTCGGGATGGTAGGATTGTAAAAGTGGGTAATAAACGGGTATTATTTAGATCGAACGTGCTTTTGTTCATATATTTGAGATTTAATAAAATGTATATAGGTTTTTTAATTTGACTTAATTGTTATTGTAATGTGTTTTAAACTAGGAAGTAAAATAAGTGCCATTATTATTTTTTTATTCTCGTTTTTCTACAACCCCAAAAAAGTTACAAGTATACTGGCATATCCCCTAAAAAATCAGGTCAATCGAAGTTGCTTATAAGGTAAAATGTGAATTTCTGCATCAAATTGTTTTTCCATCGGAAAGCACTTAATTAAAAATACCTTGTTTTAAAACTTAGTCTTTCTATTTTCAGTTAAGTTCAATGAATTCCCATAAAACTATAAAATTTAAATTTGTAAGAAATTTCTATACCAACATTTCTCCAAACAAATTTTGCTTAACATCTCTTCAAAATTTACGTGTGTTTTTTTGTACGAGATTTTGCTCGAACATTTCTTTGAGCATTTTGCTCAAGAGGCTCGTGTAAATGTTTGTCGGCATTTCCACATCAAAGTAAAGTTTGTCTGTGTAAATGCGCCTTAAGGTAGCTCTGAAATCCAGCACTTAGGGCTAATTTTACAACCAAAGGTAAAACTCCAGATTAAACCATAGTTTAAACTTAAGCGTAATCCTTGGATTAAACCATTGGTAAACAAGTTGCTCAATTTTATAAGTATCAGTTAAACCAAGTCCAGAAAGAAAAGAAGAGCTGTTGGATTAGCTATAGGATTAGGAGCACAACAAGCTTTTTTCTAGTTTAAGAAGACTACATGTTCTTGCCATATAGGGTTGATTATTTTAACCATATATTTAAAATGGCACCAACTAAAGCCAAACCCAGCACAGTCACCAAATTTGATAAAAATCAGTCAAGCAGTTTTTGAGATATCAGCCTTGGTTACAGGCAGACATACAGCCAGACGCCACAACAAAAAATGTTTATAATTGTCAGAAACGCAAAGATATACAGTATATATACCGGGTGGGCCACAAAAATCCGGACAAAATGTTTTCCGTTATAACTTTCGAACCATACCACCGATTTAAATGCAACAAACTGCTCTTTGGAGGGAATTGAGCAAGCCTTTGAGTAAAAATATTTTTTTGTCCGCCATCTTAAAATCTTTATCCTTCAAAGAGCCACGTTTATTCTTATGTTTCGGAAGATTTTTGGTTATTTTTATGAATTCGTAAAAAAGTTCTGTATCTGCCAAGCAGAGCGAGGTGCGAATTGTTAAAATCGGTTAAGTGGTTCTCAAAAAAAAATAAAAAATGTTCAATTAGGGTTTTACGGATTATGCGATTGCCGTCTCAATTTTGTCTGCATACATTTTCTCATAAATTCAATATTACTAAACCGATTTTGATTGAAAATCGATTGTTCTTTAACCACTGCTATTGAAGATGGCGGACAGAATCAAACTTGACCCTTCAAAGAGGCTCGTTTGTTCATATTTTCTGAAAACTTTTTTATTTTCTTTTATTCGTAGAAAAGTTCTGCTTTCACCACGCACAACGAGGTATAAATTATTAAAACCGGTGTAGTGGTTCTTAAAAAATTAATTTTTGTTTCCATCATTGTTTTCCAGATTATACGATTGCCTCCTCAATTCCGTGTGCATTAATTCGTCATAAATTCATAATTACTGAACCGATTTTAATTTAATAAAAAGCATTATGACAAAGATTCATTGAACTTTAAAGACCACTATTGAAATTTGTCGTAAATTGTAAACCCAAGATTGCGGACAAAATCCAATTTGACCCTTCAAAGACGCTCGATTATTCTTATGCTTCGAGAACCTTTTCGACTTTTTTTAAATTCGTAAAAAAGCTCTGTCTCCGCCGCGTATAACTAGATAAAAATCATTAAAAAGAGTTTAGTGGTTACTAAAAAATTAATATAAATATAAAAAAGGGTACAAAAATTACTCGCAACAAAAAAAAGAGCGGCTTTTTTAGGTGGCATATTTCAATGGCGATCTTTAAAGAGAAATCGATTCTTACCATAATGTTTTTATTTTATCAAAATCAGTAATAATGAGTTTATGAAGAAACAGTGGTTAAAACAAAAATTAATTTTTTGAGAACCACTAAACCGATTTCAAAGATTCGTAGCTATGCGCGTTGGAGAAAGGGCTCTTCTTGAAACCTAAGAATAAACGAGCTTCTTTGAAGAGATAAATTTAATTGTGTCCGTCATCTTGGGTTTCAAAATGGCGACAAATTTCGATATTGATCTTTTAAGAGTTTTTGATCTTCGCCATGATGCTTTTTATTTTATTGAAATCGGTTGAGTATCAATTTGAGAAGGCAACCGTATAATCTGGAAAGCAACAAACCGATTTTGATGATTTATACCTCGTGGCGCGTGGCGAAAGTAGAACTTTTGTAAAAATTTAAAAAAATATTTAAAAGTTTACAGAACATATGAATAAACGACCCTCTTTGAAGGGTCAAGTTTGATTCTGTCTTGGATTTCAATATGGCGGCAAATTTCAATAGCAATGGTTAAAGAGCAGTCGATTTTCGCCATGAGCTTTTTATTTCATCAAAATCGGTTTAGTAATAATGAATTTATGAGAAAATGTATGCAGATAGAATTGAGACGGCAATCGCATAATCCGTAAAACACTGATTAATTTTTTTTTTTTTGGGAACCACTTAACCGATTTTAATGATTTCCACCTCGTTCTACGTGGCAGAAATAGAGCTTTTTTACGAATTCATAAAAAAATCCAAAAATCTTCCGTAACATAAGAATAAACGTGGCTCTTTAAAGGGTAAAGTTGGTTTCTTTCCGCCATCTTAAATTTTAATATGGCGGACAAAAAAATATTTTTACTCAAAGTCTTGCTCAATTCCCTGCAAAGAGCAGTTTGTTGCATTGAAATCGGTGGTATGATTCGAAAGTTATAACGGAAAACATTTTGTCCGGTTTTTTATGGCCCACCCGGTATATACACATATACAGCAGAAGTTAACTGCAGGCAACAAGGATATAATTAGCTTATATCCTCGTTGCTGCAGGGCTGTTGAATTTAAGTTTTGCTAATTGCGTTGCTTAAGGCGAATTTTGGCCTGGAATGATTCTTTGATATTTACCAATGCGTTTTGGCGGTCCGGTTTGAACCAAATTAGGGGAAGTGGAGGCGTGGCCTATCAACCAAAATTCTTTTGTATCAAATCATTTATTACCAGACTTTGGACTTGGGTCAAAATTTTGGTTAAAACTCTTGAGGTTATGTAAATGAAAACAATTGTTTATATTTTGCTGGTTAAAATGGCGAATCAGAATTATGCAGTTCTCCTGGACTATGAGGGGGTAGATATGAGAGTGGAGGTTGATAACTTGGAGACTGCAGCCCTATTACTTAATGGTATGTTTAAAATATATTTTGAAAATGTGGACCAAAATAACTTCTCTGGGTGCCTTCACCTACCTACTTATAAAGCAACAATCAACTCTTTATTTGTTTACAGTTTTAGCCTTTTATTTTTTAGTCTAGTGTTTTTTCATAGGTACATTATATGGTAGGTACCTACTTGTCTCTGGCTGGGTTTGTACGTAGCATAATCACATCCATAGTCTTAAGACCACTGACAAGATAGTCAGGAATAAAAGACAATGATGTTTTTCTCAAAACTGTTTAATATTATACATTATTACCTTAACTCGTTGTATGAACAACTTTAAACCGTAACTCTCTATAACTCAACTCAGCAGTTTAATATAAATTAACTGCAACTTCCTTGTCTTTTGTGAAAATATTTCCAAAACGTGGTCTGCTGCAATATCTTCTTTAATTAAATAATTATCGATGTTAATAATTGATACACTGGAAAATCGGGTTTGTCCCATTCTAGTTCGCATCGCAGAAAAGCTTCGTTCTAGTCTTGTGTAATATACTCTTTAATAGATTTTAAATTTATTTCTAAATTTTTACAAGTAATCATATTTTTTACTACCAAAGTAATTTTTTAGTAAAATCTTGACTTTCTTTGATGTTTAACTTAAATAAAGCATCTACCGATTTGGCCAATAGCAAGTTTAAAAACCTCTACCTAATATTAGGAAGTTTATTTTCCAGTGTTCTAAGCAACTTACATCTGATGCCAATTCTATCGCGCTGTCATGTCCAAGAGTGCTTTCCACTATATAATCCTTAGTTTGTGCAGCAATTTGCCGTTTCCGTTTTGATACTTTGGTAGGTTCTAGATAAATATCAACTTTATCGGCGAAGTCTTGGATTTCAGAGTAAATATTTGCAAAGCTGTTTCTAGCTTCTTCTATAGATTGTAGCGTGCCATCTATTATTAAATTTACATTGCCGAGAGTAGCATCTTTGCCCTGAAATTACTGACTCAAAACGTTGATACGTAATAAAACAATGTATAGAATGTGCAGGCAAATGCTTTTTGAATACATGCTAATAGTCCAATAGCTTCAACGGCATGTCTATCCTAGTTATCAGTTAATTCACATTCTAGTGCCATTTTAATCGCACCAAAGTTTAATAAAACTGCTTTAAAATTTTTAAATCGACATGCTCAGCGAGTAGTAGAAAGGTTTAGGCGCAATTACACAGACGAACATGCTCAAATAAAAGCTCGTGCAAAAGATCTAAAATTTTTTGCGTGAACATTTTTGTGAGGTTTTCTTTGAACATTTTGTTCGAGTAAATTTTTGAGCAAATTATTGCTATCTATTTTGGAAAAATATTTTTAATGATGAGAATAAATAAAATTTAACATCAGTGATCAGTGATCCCAATTCTTAAAAAAAAATAGAACACCAACTTTTATTTAAAATTTTTGTGAAAAAAAGCCGACGGCAAGCGAAACATTATTATTGGATATACTATCAGTTTTGTCACATGGATTAGGGTTACTTATAATATTTTTTTCTTACGGTTTTTCCCGGATTTTTTTGCCAGGGGTTCTTTTTGGGATTTTTTTGCGAGTTCTTTTTATTTCCAAGGGTTTTTTTCCTAAAGCCAAAAAAAAAAACCAGGAAAATTCTTCTTTTCCAAACAAATTTTGAGTTTTTCCAATATCGGCAAAAAACTCAAAAATTGCACTTTTAAGCGGTAATCCGCGCCTCACGACTATGAGGAGTGGTGGGGAGGGGGATTTTTTAAACATATTTTTGTAACTTTACTTTACCTTTACCTTTTATTGTTGTTTTTTAATTCTTCACACCAGATTTACCTAGTTAATTTAAGGTCCCAAGGGTTGCTTAAAAAAGCAAAAGGTTCATGGAAATGCTGAAGATTAGATATTTACTGTCAATTTAATGTAATAATCAAGGTCGATTACTGACACTGAACCAATAATATGCAAAGGGCAACATTGCGATTCAAAAGGGTGGCCGGCCTACTACCTGCGAAATCCAAAACGCGGGATGATAGATCGGCGACACAGTCTACTAAATTACTGCTAAATTATATTTTTTAGACAAGGGTCGGGTTCGTAGGGTTATAAAAGTGGGTAATAAACAGGTATTATTTAAATCGAAGGTGCTTTTGTTCATATATTTGAGATTTAATAAAATGTATATAGGTTTTTTAATTTGACTTAATTATTATTGTAAAAGACTAAACTAGGAAGTAAAATAAAGGGATATTCTTTTAAACGTAAATTTTTATCATTATATTTTACAGGCAACAACCATAAATAAGTGCCAATTATTATTATTTTTATTCTCGTTTTTTTACAACCCCAAAAAAGTTACAAGTATACTGGCATATCCCCTATAAAAATCAGATCAATCGAAGTTGCTTATGAGGTAAAATGTGAATTTCGGCATCACATCGTTTTTCCGTCGGAAAGCACTTGATTAAAAATACCTTATTTCAAAACTTTGTTTTTCTATTTTCAGTTTAGTTCAATGAATTCCGATAACAATATATATTTTGAATTTGTAAAGAAATTTTTATACCCCCAATTCTTCAAGCAAATTTTGCTTGACATTTTCTCCAAAATTTACGTGTGTTTTTTTATACGAGGTTTTGCTCGAACATTTCTTTGAACATTTTGCTCAAGTGGCTCGTGTAAATGTTTGTCGGCATTTCAACATCAAAGGAAAGTTTGTCTGTGTAAATGTGCCTTTAGATACTTCCAAAATTTAATACCCAAGGTATCTGCAACCTTTTTAAGTTTTTCACGATTTCCTGGTTGCGAAAAATGCACATACAATGCCTCTAATGTGTTAAAGAAAGAAGCTGCTGATGCAACTTTTGTACATGCGTCAACAACTTTCAGTTTATGTGCCAAAAAATAAATGTATATTGCCGAAGGATGTTCTTCTTTTATTAAACCTTGTAAGCCCTTATGTTTCCCAGACATTACTCTAGCCCCGTCATATGACTGCTAACTACTAGGCTATATTTTTCTGGAGGGGCCTGGAAGGATCTGGGGGGGCCCCTTGTAGTATTTAAGCTAAATTGTTACTCACATTCTGTAAATTTATCACCCAACTATCACCCATTTTTATCAAAAAATAGAAATCTGCCAAAACAATTTTTGTTCTGTCAAAAAAAAAATGTTTTTATGGTTGTTGAAAAGAGACGGACAGTAAAAAAGTACTTGTTGAAAAGTGACACAGGTTTTTTTATGCCAGGTGATATATTTTTTTTTCTAAAAATACAGTTTGTTTTTAGTTTTGATT
Source organism: Oxystoma pomonae (assembly GCA_963921995.1). Lineage (NCBI taxonomy): Eukaryota > Metazoa > Arthropoda > Insecta > Coleoptera > Brentidae > Oxystoma > Oxystoma pomonae. The sequence continues at coordinate 20,633,292 of OY998164.1, read as the reverse complement.
TTTAAACACAAAAAATTAAGGATTTTCCTCGGGTTCTTCATAATAAAAGTGTATAACATAAATTAAAAATGTTATCAGTTGCATTCTTTTAATAGCGAAGTTCTTCCATTTTGTAACATTAACGAAAAAGGACATTTATTTTAAGCACCCTTAAAAATATTTTGACAGGTGGTGGTGGGCATCAATGCATGTTGTGTTTTCTTCAAACCATTGGAGCACCTACAAACAATAAGGCAAAGGGTAAGTATGGTCCTAGGGAGCCTAGAAGGTGCCTCCATAAAGAATTTTCTAAAAAAAATCAAAAACAAAAGAGTAACGTTTACTGCATAATTACCATAACATTTTCAGGCTTAAATTGTATCAAACTGCCCTTGAAAATCCGTATAAACAAAACCTGAATAATTATAAACTGGCCTTTGCATTCAGTCATACTTCACACAAGAGATGGATACCTACATACCATGTTATTATCGTATCCAAAGAAATGCTCTTCAGTTAACAGTTTCCAATCCATTTTTGTAAAAAAAAAAATTAATCACTTTCAAAACATTCAAACATAACCATACATTTCTTTATCCAATTTGTTATGGCGATTACTTCTTCGGTTCTGCTTCTTTGCGTGGTGGGGGCCTATGACGTCACAGTTAACTGTCAAAGTTGTCAACCAAAAGAATAACCGCGGTATTTACCAAAGAAGAATCATTCCAGGCCAAGATTCTCCTTTATTGTAACTGACTGACGTTTTAGAATTACAGATCTTTGGACACTATAAACACAAAAATAACGAGATTACTAAGGAATAAAACATTTTTTTTAATTATTCAACATTTTATTAAAAAATCTTATTCTTAAAGCTCGTTAAGGACGAAACAAGACTACAATTGTGCGAATAAGAAAAAAGTATCAAGAAGAAGGAACTGTTTGGCGAACGGAAAGCAATAACTTAATCATAGTCAGACAACCAAAAATATTAAAAATCAAAAAGAAATTATTAAAAAAAACACTACGTAAATTAAAAAAAAAAGAAGAAAATGTTTCTTCAGTAGTCTTCGTGGCATGGAATCTGCTAAGTTTTGAAATAAAGAACCCCGCACGAAATACATTGAAAAATTAATTCGGTGAAATTTGATAAAATTTTAGTATGTAATAGTGGGTTATGAGATAAGAAAAATGCGTAAATATAAAATGATTTCTATGTCTAGTTCCAGAGATATGGACGATCAAAGATTTAAAAAAAACGTTGTTTTGAGGAATATTAAGCACGCTCAAAAAGGCATTTCCTAACCGAAATAAAATAAGTTATCAACAGCAATTGCACCATGTATTAGATAAAAGTATGATAAAGGCGTAGGCAAAATTAAATTAAAATCACTCAATCAGTTTGGAAGAAATTAAATACTGATTACTTTTTTTTATAAAAATTAATGATATAGAACATTTTGCATGTACCTCGTAGCTAGGAAAAAATTAAATTAAATTTACTTAGAATATTTAGATTTTTAAGTTGCAAAATAATTATTTATTAGTAGAAAATATTTTTTATCAAGTTTTTATAATAAAAAAAAAATAAAAAAATATGTAACACAAACTAACTGTTACTGGGAAATAGAACTTATTCAGTTTATCTAGAAAATAATTTTTTTATTTTTATATCGGGCAAAATAAAAAATTGTCAAAAAATTATTGTTTTGAGTAACCCCTGTATATAACCAGTTAACATTTTACCAATATAAGAATAAGAAAATCCATGTGTGGTGCCTCAGTAACCCATATCCGTCGATAACTTATTTCACTTCGGTCAGGAAATGCCATTTTGAGCGTGTCCAATTTACCCCAAAACGACGTTTTTTGCCGTGTATATCTCTAGAACTAGACATAGAAATAATTTTATGTTTACACATTTTTCTCTCTCGTAACCCACTATAACATACTAAAATCATATCAAATTTTAACGAAATAATTTTTCAATGTATTTCGTGCGGGGTTCTTTGGATTTGAAACAATGACTCCGTCGTACCCTCTGACTATGAGCTGCATTAAGTGGTTAGAATTTCTGGGAATAATATTAATTCGTGTTAACTTTTTTGCTATGCCACACACATTTTCCACGGCATTGACGTCTTGAGTTTTTGCCGGCCATGGCAAAACCTCGATGTTGTTTTGCTGGAACCACTGTTTAAAAATGCTTGTGGTATGGATATATGGATAGGACAGTTATCCTGTCCATTCTGGATGAAGAATCTTCCATGGATTCTAAAAAGAGCTCCATGTCCTCTCGCCGATATCCAACTCCACACATTCACGAAAAATTTTCCAGCCCGGTCTTCGTTCCCAGCAATATATTTTTCGAGATAGCGTATTCGTGGCGGGCGATATAGCAAAATTTCTTTGCTGTCATTGTGGGACTGGACTTTTTCATCCGTGATCTTGTAGTGAATAATTTGCAAAAATTAACCTGGCTTGCTTCTTTTCCGCACTAAGAAAGTTGGGCAAGGCGACATCTTAAGGCGCAATTACACAGACGAACATGCTCAAATAAAAGCTCGTGCAAAAGATCTAAAATTTTGTGCGTGAACATTTTTGTGAGCTTTTCTTTGAACATTTTGTTCGGGTAAATTTTTGAGCAAATTATTGCTATCTATTTTGGAAACATATTTTTAAAGATGAGAATAAATAAAATTTCACATCAGTGATCAGTGATCTCAATTCTTTAAAAAAATGGAACACCAACTTTTATTTAAAATTTTTGTGGAAAAAGCCAACGGCAAGCGAAACATTATTATTGGCTCCACTATCAGTTTTGTCACATGGATTATAAGTAACCCTAACTTATAATATTTTTTTCTTAGGGTTTTTTCCAGGATTTTTTTGCCCGGGCTTTTTTTTGGTATTTTCTTGCGAGTTTTTTTTATTTCCAAGGGTTTTTTCCTAAAGTCAAAAAAAAAACCCAGGAAAACTTTTCTTTTCCAAAGAAATTTTGAGTTTTTCAAATATCGGCAAAAAACTCAAAAATTGCACTTTTAAGCCGTAATCCGCGCCTCACGACTATGAGGAGTGGTGGGAAGGGGGATTTTTTTTAAACATATTTTTGTAACTTTACTTTACCTTTAGCTTTTATTGTTGTTTTTTAATTCCTCACACCAGATTTACCTAGTTAGTTTAAGGTCCCAAGGGTTGCTTAAAAAAGCAAAAGGTTCATGAAAATGCTGAAGATATAGATATTTACTGTCAATTTAATGTAATAATCAAGGTCGATTACTGACACTGAACCAACAATATGCAAAGGGCAACATTGCGATTCAAAAGGGTGGCCGGCCTACTACCTGCGAAATCCAAAACGCGGGATGATATATCGGCGACACAGTCTACTAAATTACTGCTAAATTATATTTTTTAGACAACGGGTTCCTAGAGTTGTAAAAGTGGGTAATAAACGGGTATTATTTAAACCGAACGTGCTTTTGTTCATATATTTGAGATCTAATAAAATGCATATAGGTTTTTTAATTTGACTTGATTATTATTGTAAAAGAATAAACTAGGGATATTCTTTTAAACGTAAATTTTTATCATTATATTTTACAGGCAACAATAATAAATAAGTGCCAATTATTATTATTTTTATTCTCGTTTTTTTTACAACTCCAAAAAAGTTATAAGTATACTGGCATATCCCCTATAAAAATCAGATCAATCGAAGTTGCTTATGAGGTAAAATGTGCATTTCGGCATCAAATCGTTTTTCCGTCAGAAAGCACTTGATTAAAAATACCTTATTTCAAAACTTTGTTTTTCTATTTTCAGCTAAGTTCAATGAATTCCGATAACAATATATATTTTGAATTTGTAAAGAAATTTTTATACCCCCAATTCTTCAAACAAATTTTGCTCAACATTTTCTCCAAAATTTACGTGTGTTTTTTTGTACGAGATTTTGCTCGAACATTTCTTTGAGCATTTGGCTCAAGAGGCTCGTGTAAATGTTTGTCGGCATTTCCACATCAAAGGAAAGATTGTCTGTGTAAATGCGCCTTAAGCCTAGAACGGCTTATCCGTCTACGCGTCGTTCTTATGGATCCAGGAAAATGTGCCTCTATTTTCGCCTCTGGGGCCATCGCAAATGGGTGGTCTTCAAGAAAGTCGATCAGTTGCTGATCCTGCTGAGGCGTGCTGACTTGGATCAAGCCAGTCCCTCGCCTTCGTCGAACAGTTCCTTCTTCTTGATACTTTCTTCTTATTCTTACAATTGTCTCCTTGTTTGATCCATAATGGGCCGAACCGACGAACCACCGACTAATTTTGCCAAAATTTGGGCTTTTTCGAATTCGTTTAGTTGGGGCATTTTTAAATAAAAGCGTATGACAAAAACAAAACCTGTCGGTGACATTTTTTGGCAATTTTAAATACCTAAAAGGTTACTGAGTTACGAGACCCATAATACACTATGAAATCGGCGTACGCATTTTATATGGCCGGAAGTGTCACCTTCTCTCCACATAAAACTGGTACAGCAGAAGGTAGCTGCAAATACGATTTTTTATATTTTCCTATGTGCAACACTGACTTTTTGAGACGGCTTGTTTATTTTTTACTAATCCAACCTCTAAATGCACCGTAAGCACTTAATCGCGATTGCCTATCTAATGCATTATTTTTCTTTCTTGATCTCACATAAATGAACAAAGAGGAAGCATGGATTAGCTAAATTATACCGAATATTTATACGGTGCATCTAGGGGTAACTAAACAAAAGCTACACAGTAATTGGTCTATTCGACTAGCTGATTATGAAAGAAGCAACTCTACGATAATAACCATAATAAATCGATTCCAAGAAGAAGGAACTCTCCCTCGAAAGGAAGGCACCGGTTTGACGAAAGATACTAGCCCAAAACAATTATATTTATATATTATATTATTATCCTGGAACCAGCGCGGCGCAATTTTGGCTGTATGCTCTGGACAGTTATCTTGTTGGAATACAAAATGATTTGGATAAGGGGCTTTCACCTCTGGAAGTATTACATTTTCCAGCATATTAACGTAAGCTTCGGCTGTAAATCGCTCATTAATTTTAAATAGAGCCCCATGTGTTCGTTTCCAGCAATACATCGTTCTTCGTATTCGGGTTTTTGGTCAGAATTTGTTTTTATCGCTGTTGGACTTAAAGATCTTCTCATCTGTAAAAACCACTTGCTGTCAAAATTCTTCGTCCCTCAGAGAATAATTCAACGCAAAAATTAATCGAGACTGCTTCTTTTCCTCACTTAGTTTAATTTTTTTACCGCAATGCGACGCCTTAGCCTCGAACGTTTAATCCTCCTGCCTAAAAACAAAAAATCAAAAGATCTTGGGTGGAAATAACGAAAATTTAAACTTGGATGAGCTTCCTACAAGGAACACACAAAAGATCAAAGCGAAAAGAGAAATGATTAAACGATGTTTCGCCCTGGGTAACCAGCATGGGCTCATCAGTAGTTTCAGTAGTAGCATAATCCTACTGGAAATATTAACACGCCAGGACAAATTCGTATCAGGTAACTTGGATAAGTGTATGGTGGATGTATAGTGGAGGGTGACCAGTGAAACTACTGATGAGCCCACGCTGGTTACCCAGGGCGAAACATCGTTTAATAATTTCTCTTTTTGCTTTGATCTTTTGTGTGTTCCTTGTGGGATGATCATCCAAGTTTAAATTTTCGTTATTTCCAGCCAAGATCTTTTGATCTTTTGTTTTTTAGTTTCTTTTGGGTTAAAGTAACTGATTTGGAGGTTTTTTAACTTCTTTTTTGTTAACTATTTTGATGTTAGAATATTTCGGTAACTATTAAACTGAAGTTTAAGAAACACCCAGACCGCCGGTAACGGTTGAACCGAACCTATAAAACGTAAAAAAGTCGACATCCGTGGCAGTGTCGGTTCCAGCCATTTGAAAAGGAGGGGCGGTTTCGATACGAAAAAAAAACTAGAATGAAAGCATAGCTTTTATGGGGAACATATCAATATATGCAAATAAAATTACAAGCGCGGATTTGGCCTCAAATCTAGGGAGGAGGAGGGTACTCAGATTTTAAGTGGTTTATTTCATACATTTTTATTTTAAAAAATGTTTAAATGCTCCGAAAGTTTTTGAGAAAATTACCTTAAAAATGCAATTTTTGACTCAAATTAAACTAAAATCGTAAATTTAAACGGTATCATATATAAATTTTTAAGAAAATTGCACTCAAAAATTCATTTTTTTATTTAAAATTAAACTAAAATTCTAAATATATAGCACCCAGGCGAAAATTTTTAAGAAAATGACAAGTACAAATCCCATTTTTAACAATAAATTAAACTAATACCGTAAATATGAAAGGAGTTACAGCGCCGCAATTTATGCCCTACTTTTGATTTTCTAAATGTTTTCGTAAAAAATTTAAATCCAGGGTGGGGAGCGGTAATTAAATCCCTGAAATACGCGTTTGGGTAACAGCTAAATACTTTTTTTTGCGGTCTAAACAGCATCAAGTTGAAACATTACCTTTTTATTGCATATCTCAAATAAAAGATGCCTATCTCAAAAAAAAGTTCATTTCCGGTTTTTCTGGCCAAACCGGTCAATGACTCGCTCAATTTCAATTTCAATATGTCTGTTGATATGCAGCAACGCTAAGACCGTCAGACGAATTTCTGTCATAGTATTTTACTTATGTTTCAATCTTCTGAGACAGGAGAAGCTTCTTTCTGACGGCCGATCACACACAAACGCTGCACTGCGTGCACTGCGGTGGCACAGAGGTTTCAACCAATCGGCGCTCGAGAATTTTCAACATGGCGTCCTGAGATAGAGCGCTAATTGGTTAAAACCTCTATGCCACCACAGTGCAGCGTTTGTGTGTGATCGGCTTTACTGGCAAACATCCAAAAATGTTTTTATCAACGGAAAAATATCGCCACATTTGTTCATTGCCTTGAAAACCTTATCATATATGTTTTGATTTAAGCTTTTGCCTACTTCTGACCAATATTGTTTGTGTTTTGGATTAATCAAACAGTTTATAGTATTTGGAAACGACGTTAGTTAATTTTGCCTTGATTTTGGCTTCACGTTCCATAAAACTTGGTATGAATATGTTCAGGTCAAAAATACTTAGTCTCGATATTGAACCTTGATTTTATGTCCGAAATGATTTTGTCTAAAACTTCTTTATAAATAGAAACTTTATGATACTGTTCTGTATATCCAATATCGTGGTTTTTTTTGGTTTGGTTTGGTTCTGCAATTTCTCGTTTTTTCTTTAAAGACTTCAGGGTTACCACCAGCATCTTTGTTGTCTACTTTTTCCTGAGGCAAAGGGGGGGGGGCGACCGCCCCCCCTGGAACCGCCACTGTCCGTGGTTTAAACTGAGGTTTGACGTTTAACTATGATTTGTCAAATTGCGCCTAATTCTTTTCTGACTCTTACTTTAGATATGGAGGACCGTGTGCTGTGTGGGACAATAATACCTGTCGTAGGGTATGCAAAATGTTGGTATGAAGGATACTAGAAAACCAAAATTTTTGCATGGTTTTAAGCATTTTAAACCAACTCTCCTTGAGTTTTGGACAGTCAGATTTATAAGAAGAATTTTAATTAAAATTTTTTTAGTGAATAATTATCTTAAAACAATCTTTTTTTGGATTTAAGAATAAAGATTCGATTTAGAAGAAAAGAAAATCAAAAAATTAAAATCTGCGCGGGGTCTAAATGGTAGAACAAATTAAAATTAGGGTTATATGTCACTATATTAAAACTTACACTTGTTAATTGATTTTCCCGATTAATACTTGACGTCACCCAACGATTTAAGCTGGGTTTATACAGGCAAATAAAAATAACAAACAAAAACTAAAATAAAAATAAGATATACTTTTGTTTTCTACAGCCAACTAAAAATAAGAATCAAAATAACTTTGAACCAATCAGCAGACAGCTTCTGCACATGTAAACAAAAGTGAATGACATATAATATCCACTCGCGCACCGATGGGTTGGGGTCAAACTCCCTCCCTCTCCGAGAAGCCTGGTTACAATTGGCACAATCAAATAACAGCAGAAATAAAATATATAAAGAATAAAATACAAGAGCCTGGAATTTAATTTTTATCAAGGATCTTTAAAAAAATCACAAAATGTAAAATTTTTCACCTGTGGCGCTATGACACCTTTCATTTTTATAATTTCGTGACAAAATATTTTTTTTATGTAATTTTATCAAAACATTTTGCCTGCGATTTGGTGTCAAAAATGGCATTTTAATTGCCATTTTCGCAAAAATTTTCGCCTGCGGCGCTATTTACAACTCAAATTGTCAAAAACCCATTAATATTTACGATTTTGGTGTAATTTTAAGTCAATAATTGCATTTTAAGAGTATAGTGTTTACCGAGGCCATGGAGCGAACGTGACGTCACCAGTCGCGGGGCACGGAGTGGCCTCCCATACCTAAAATTTGTGTGTGCGTAGATAGTCTCCTCGTCTGCAGGTGATTATAGGCCAGTCAAATAAGCATCTAAATAAATCATTACTTTTATTTTTTCTATGTTTTAAATACTACTATACTATTATTTTGGCAATTATTTGTATTGTAATACACCACATGCCCTCAAATTAGACAATTTTTTTAGGGTAGAAATTTATAAAACACATAATTATGTTTTTATGTGCTTGTCCAATGAGAGATCGGATACTTCTCCGTTGAGTGAGATGCATAGTGGTTTCCTGTGTGTAAAGAACATTAAACATTAAAACTGCTTTAATTCATAATCAAATTTTTTAAGTGTTACATTAAAAGGCTTGGAAGGAGACAAAAAGTTTTTCCTAGGGAGGTTAAAAATACCTATTTTTTAAATAAGTCCGCCATCTGGGAATTTCGGGCCTATTGTTTTCAAAAAGTGTAAATTTATCAAAATTGGTCCATTTTTGGAAAATTTATTGCCATTCAAACAAGTAGATTGTTTGAGGCACTTATGATAATAATGCTTGATTTTGCAGGCAAACTCTGGTCTATTTAAACAATTTAAACTACCTTAATTCTTGGTGAAATTTTTGAAATATTACATAGATATGCTTGGAAGAAATAAGCTTACGGAATGGCCGTGATCCGAGAACAAACAGGCAGATTATGACTTATTTTATATTATGTTTCGGGAGACAATTATTTTTTGGTGTTTACGTATGAACAAGTATTTTGTTTTCTGAAAATGTTGTTGGAAAAAGTCGTAAACTTAGACTTTCTTCAACCCGAAAAAAGAACAATTTTTTTTTACTTCTCAATTTTGCCTTTACAATATTTTTATTTTGGTTGCAAATATTGTTTACTATATAATTTATATTGTTGTATTACATACATACATATAGCAGAAAATAGCATTTTTTTCAATCCGTACCAGTAGTATCGAGCGTATTGGGGTGGGCATTTTTTCCAAAAAGGAAATAAATATAAAATTTTGTGGTATTTATATAAACTTGAATTCCAATGAAGGTGGAATTTTATTACATTCTCAGTGACCATTTACAACCAAAAATGTGTGCATGAAAAGGAGTGTAGTGTACAATTTTCTACACCATTTTCAGTATTTTATGAAAAATTCTTTGTAGATGTACTTACTAGTGACTCGGTAGGACACCAAATCCCTCAACGACTGATTTTTTTTTTATGCAAAAGGGCTGCCAGGGACGGTTGGATTGTGATTTTTTTAGTTGTTTTGGGTTGGTTTGAGTTGGTTAAAGTTAGGTCCCGAAATTTCTCATATACTAAATAATTACCAATTTTGTAATGGTGTCTGACTGTTTGGGGCACGATAACCCAAAGCTGGTAAACCGATTTCTAAATTTGATACGATAATTCTTTGGCACCAGGCGATAGGCTGCTTAGTTTTTAAATGGTGGTGAGAGGAAAAGCAACATATGGTTTTCACATGTAAATGGATAATTTCACTGTTAACAAAAATTGTACTTCTTCGTAGTTTGTCAGAGCCGTGGGTTTTGACACATTCAAAAAAATAAACTTATAAAAATTCTCACTTACGAACCGTAGCAGCTAGCGAAACACGGTTATCACATTCAGGGCCGGTCAATGACGAACGTCGTTGAAGTTAGATTTCAAATTTTCGATCGGAATTCAAAAAATATTAAGTTGATAGCTTCTAGCTGAGTTTGGGGGGGGGGGTACCATCCAGTTTCTCCGATTTTGTTTAAAATTGGTATATAGCAGTTTTTAGGGTCGACGATCACAAATTTTCGATCAGAATTGAAAAACTATAAAGTTGATAGCTTCTCGCTGAGTTGGTGGAGGGGGTACCATCTAGATCTTCGATTTTGTTCAAAGTTGGTATATGCGGTGTTTGGGGTCGAGGATTACGAATTTTTGATCAGAATTGAAAAACTATAAAGCTGATAGCTTCTCGCTGAGTTGGAGTGGGGTACCATCTAGATCTTCGATTTCGTTCAAAATTGGTATATACCGGTTTTTGGGGTCGAGGATTACGAATTTTCGACCAGATTTGAAAAAATATGAAGTTCATAGCTTCCCGCTGAGTTGGAGGGTACCATCTAGTATCTTCGATTTTGTTAAAAGTTGGTATATAGCGATTTTTGGGGTCGAAGATGACGAATTTTCGATTTGAAAAACTATTGAGGGGGGTACCATTTAGTAAGTCCGATTTGGTTTAAAAATAGTATAAAGGGATTTTTGGAGCCAAAAATTGAAAATTTTTAACCAGATTTCAAAAATGAAGTTGACAGATTCTGGAGGGGAGCGTATCATCTAAGTATCTTGGATTTAGTTCAAAATTGGTATAAAATGGTTTGGACGGGTCAAGGATTACGAATGTTGGTTCATATTTCACAAATTATGAAGTTAACAGTTCTCCGGGGGGGGGGATCTAAGTACAATAGATTTTGTTCAAAATTGGTATATAGAGTTTTGGGAGCCGAAAGTTACGAATTTTCTCAACTTTCGAAAATTATAAAATTAACAGTTCCTCGAGGGGTGGGGGGTTCCATCTAAGCATCTCAGATTTCTTTTAGAATTGCTATGTTGGGGTTTTGAGGGCGGAGAATTAAAAATTTTAAAACAGATTTCAAAAATTATGAAGTTGACAGCTCCTCGAACACAAGGGGTGTACCATCTATAAGTATCTTCGGTTTTGTTCAAAATTGGTATTTAGGTGAAGTTGTCACGCCATATGTTATTCACAAGTCGATAGCTGTCAAAATGACTTTTTAACAAGCATATTTTTTTTCTGTACAAGACTCTAAAGTACGGAAAAACAACCCTAAATTCGGAAAAAGCTTGAATTTTGCAAGTTTTTTATAGTTTTAAAATTTCCTTGTCACCCCATACTCTCGATTGGTATTTAGAAATTTTAAAACTTTAAAAAACTTGGAAAATTCAACCATTTTTTGATATAGGGGGTGTTTTTCAGCTCCTTAGGCTTTTGCACAGAAGAAACAAATTAAGCCTGTAAGAAGACCATTTTGACAGCTATCGATGCGAGTGTAACGGATGGGGTGACAACGTCACGATTGGTATTTGGAAATTCTAAAACATGCAAAATTCAAGCATTTTCTGAATTTAGGAGTGTTTTTCCTACTTTAGGGTGTTGCACAGAAAAAACAAATGAAACCCGTAGAAAGGCTATTTTGACAGTTATCAATTTGTGTAAATCGTATGGCGAGACAACGTCACGATTGGTATTTGCAAATTTTAAAGCTTTAAAAAACTTCAAAATTCAACCTTTTTCTGAATTTAGGGGTGTTTTTCCGTACTATAAAGTCTCGTGCAGAAAAAAAAATTATGCATATTTAGGCCATTTTGAAAGATATTAATATGTCGATAACATATGGCGTGACTATAACGTCACCTAAATACCAATTTTGAACAAAATCGGAGATATTTATAGATGGTACCTCCCTTGTGTTCGAGGAACTGTCAGTTTCATAATTTGTGAACCAACATTCGTAATTCTTAATCCCCAAAACCCTTTCTACGAATTTTGAAATAAATCCAAGATACTTAGATGATACCCTCCCCTCCAGAAGCTGTCAACTTAATTTCTGAAATCTGGTCAAATATTCTTAATTTTTGACTCCAAAAACCCTTTTATACCAATTTTAAACAAAATGGAAGTTACTAGATGATACCCCCCCCCCCCCCAACTGAGAGAGAACCTATCAACTTTATAGTTTTTCAAATCTGATCAAAAATTCGTAATCATCGACCCCAAAAACCATACCAATTTTAAGCTAAATCTAAGATACTTAGATGACCCCTCCCCTCTAGAGGTTGTCAACCAGATTTCAAAAATTCTTAATTTTCAGATCCAACAACACCAATATACCAATTTTAAACAAAATCGAAGATACTAGATGGTATACACCCCCCAACTCAGCGAGAAGCTATCAACTTTATAGTTTTTCAATTTTGATCAAAAATTCGTAATCCTTAACTCCAAAAACCGCTATATACCAATTTTGAACGAAATCGAAGATACTAGATGATACCCCCCCTACAGAAGCTGTCAACTTAATTTTTTAAATCTGGTCAAAAATTCTTAATTTTCGCGTCCAAAAATCCCTTTATACCAATTTTAAACAAAGTCGAAGTAACTAGATGGTACGCCCCCCCCAACTCAGCGAGAAGCTATCAAATTTTTTTCAATTCTGATCGAAAATTCGTAATCCTCGACCCCCAAAAACCGCTATATACCAATTTTGAACGAAATCGCAGATCTAGATGGTACCCCTCCCCCAACTCAGCGAGAAGCTATCAACTTTATAGTTTTTCAATTCAGATCGAAAATTCGTTATCCTCGTCCCCAAAAACCGCTACATACCAATTTGAAACAAAATCGGAGATACTAGATGGTACACCCCCCCCCCCAACTCAGCGAGAAGCTATCAACTTTATAGTTTTTTAATTCTGATCAAAAATTCGTAATCCTCGACCCCAAACACCGCATATACCAATTTCGAACAAAATCGAAGATCTAGATGGTACCCCCTCCCCCAACTCAGCGAGAAGCTATCAACTTTATAGTTTTTCAATTCTGATCGAAAATTCGTGATCCATGACCCCAAAAACCGCTATATACCAATTTTGAACATAATCGAAGATCTAGAAGGTACCCCCCCCCCAACTCAGCGAGAAGCTATCAGATTTATAGTTTTTCAATTCTCATCGAAAATTCGTGATCCATGACCCCAAAAACCGCTATATACCAATTTAAAACAGAATCGGAGATACTAGATGGTCGCCCCCCCCCTAACTCAGCGAGAAGCTATCAACTTTATAGTTTTTCAATTCTGATCAAAACTTCGTAATCCTCGACCTCAAAAACCGCTATATACCAATTTTGAACGAAATCGAAGATCTAGATGGTACCCCCCCCAACTCACCGAGAAGGTATCAACTAGACCCCAAAAACCGCTATATACCAATTTTGAACAAAATCAAAGATACTAGATGGTACACCCCCCCCCCCTCCGGGGAGCTTTCAACTTCATAATTTTTGAAATCTGGTCGAAAATTTAAAATCCTTCCCCCCCCTCTGATTTGTTTGTGCGCATTTAACTCTACCAACTACCTATTTTATAAACAAAATTTACGACTAATAATAAAAAAGAACATTATTTTGATCGCGATCATAAACGCAGTACATCTTTGATCAAATATTGATTGCGCAAAAACATGTGCCACAGTTACTTAAAATGAAATCTGAAAACTGCATATTCTTAGCAGCTGTGGTTCAAAAGTTATGAATTTTCAAATATATTAACCCTCTCAGTCACACCCCACGAATGTAGTTTTTTTTGACATTGTTTTCTCACCGAACCTATAACGCACACCACATGTTATAAAACTAAGATCATTATTTTTTTTACCTACATTGTGATTTAACGAAAAAGTGGCATTCTGACCATATTATTACCTAGACTTTATCTTTGTAAACAAATTTTAGAGATAACTATTTATTTCAAAGATTACTCAGAATTAATAAATAATATTTATAATTTATTATTTATTAATTAAATAAACACTCTGTATATAATGTTAGTTTGCATATAAAATAGATTAAAAAAATACAATTAAAACACGAATAATTTACAGCACGAATCTAATTTTTTTACATGTATATCATCTCTTGACTGGCCTATAAATTGTTTCTCCTACAGAGTCTGCCCTGCCACTTTCGGTATAGAATTGTAATTCGTAAATTTTGCTTGTCCCTAAATTTAAGCAACAATTTTTTTTCAAGATTTTTTTTGTTTTATTTGATAGATTTAGATCTAGGGTTGTCTAGTGTTAATTTTTCATTTTTTGTTTCTGGTTCCGTGTGTACAGTGCTGAAAATGGGCAAAATATGTCATATTTACACCAATATTGTACAAAAAAAAATCGAAAAACTACCACTAGTCAACCCTAAATTTATCCTTTACCTTTAAAACGATACCAAAATTATCAAAAAATTACTTCGCTCAGATAGAAAAATTTTGGGCAAAAAATACCTCTGCATCGGACCGTTTTTTAGCGAAGACTATACTCTTAAGTGTTATTTACTTTATTAATGTTTTATTTTTATTAAACTATTTATCCTTACCCCCCCCCCCCCGAAGTCAATTCCTGGATGCGCCACTATAATATCTGCCAAAATCAAACAAAAAAATGGACCCATTTAAATTACAACAACAAATGAAAGTTAGATTATATGCATCCATGAGGCATGCGCAAATCCGATTTCAAATAAAAGTTAAAAGTTGCCCATCTTTTTATTTTAATTTTAATTTCTTATGCGCCTGCACTGTTCCCAATAAACTCAACTTTTATTCTTATCTTTATTATTATATTTATTTTAATTTAAATTTTTATTTGGCTGTATAAACCCAGCTTTAGATGTGTAATAATAAAACACCGGTGTACGCAGGAAGGGGGGCTTAGGGGCTGAAGCCCCCCCCCCCAGATCCACTGAAAATCATCTCATAAAGCTTAAATTTTGCTTAAAAATCACCAATAATTGGCGTACGCCACTGAATAAAACAAGGTGTTTTTATTTCAGTCAGTTTCAAAATTTTTGTTTGCAAACTTGTCGAAAACAGCGAGTTCGGATCTCTTACCTCTTGGTTGGCAAATTAGTAGGCTTTCAGTAAGGAAAGTTTTCTTGTTTGAGATAACCTTAGAATGTTTTAATTTCAGTTTGTAAATAAATTAATACAGTTCTTTTGGGTTTTTCTTGTTTGGGATATTTTTTTTTTGTGCATAATCAGTGACCTTCTATGTTGACTATGTTGAAAATAACAACAATAGTCAAAAAGTAATTTTCAAGTTTAAAACATTTAAAAAATGACCTAATAAAAGATCAGTCAACATGATCTCCTCCTCCTCTTTTTAAAAATGTGTGGCTGCACCCTGTTGTAATTTTATATCATTCCGACGCTAGTAGTATAGTTATATACTTGCACACTTGGATTTTTTTGCGACTAATCCACTGATTCACACACTATGTTGATTAAGGAATTTAAAAACAGTTTGTGCGTAATGCGATAAAAACAAATACTTAACACCCCGTACAGTCGGTTAGGGAAGAGGAATGATGAAAAAATCGGGAGATCACTGTGAGCAATTGCCATACACTCTCGGGACTCTCAGCTCACCCGTTTGGCCTCTAACGTGGAACATATATACATACATAAATACATACTCCATCCAATTCGAGAAATACTAACCTCGTTCAGTTAGGAAATCCCTGTAAACCAACAATAAATAAACGGATACCAACAAGGCTAATATCAACTTAGTCGCGTTATAACCGAACAAAATTGTTTAAAGAAACAAAAGGTAATTTTAATATATAAAATTTCAAAGTTGTGAACTCAGTATTCTCGACGTTCTAATCACCAAAAATAATTCAACCATAATCGGTTCCGTATCGCAGGTAAAAATTATTACTTGAATCAAGTTAATCAATTTATTTGAAAATAATTAAATAAATTTTATTTGGTTAAACTAAACCTTATTTCCTTGAAATAAAATTATTTTTTTAAAGCAAAAAGATATTTACTTAAGCGAAAACGACATATTTACTTAAGTTAAACAAATCAGTCAATTAATTTTTTTTGTTATACTTAATTTAAATATATTATTTATTTAAATAATTTTAAATAAATATTCTTTTAAAAGAAGTAATTGGCATATTTAAAAAATAAATGTTAAATTCAAATAAAATATTTATTCAAATAATTTATTAATAAAAATCACATAGGTACCTAAGCTTATTTCATATTGCGAAAAAATCTGAACTGAAAATAATAGCTATTATATTGAAAAAAAGTTATTACTCTTTAAAATTTTTAACTCTACTATAAAACTTTTCTTATGGTTCCGGGATGTTCATTGAAGTTCTTTGCGGTCCCATATTCCGGTCGACTAGGTTTTACCTATTTTTCCATAAAATATTATTTCATTGAATGTTTTACTATATATACACCTCACACCTCCATTGAAAAAAGTATATATTAAAGGGTACCAGGTACCTAATTCGAAAAACAGCAAAATGACACGTTTTCTGTGTAGCAGTATATTTTTCTTACAAGCATGCGGAAAATCGCATTGCTGACGCGTTTATTTATCGTTGTTCGTTCTTTTCAAGTAATTTTAAAACTTGAAGAAAATTATATTATTGAGGAAATTTTTTTAATGTATTGTCCTCATGCTCAAAAAAAAACAATCGTTCCTAACACGTGCAAAAACCTTTTTTCCGCACTTAACTGCATGACAGAACTCCGCTTCGTCAACGGCAGTTGCGTGCGGGAAACCGATTTTCCGCATTAGGAAAATGGCTATTTTTTAAATGATATAATAATTATAGTTATCTTCCCAGCCGCGCTAAAACAGCTAAAATGACTCACGCCAGTATTCGCGATCTTTCGTTTTCGGTTTTTACTTACTGCTCACGGGTGGTCGTTGATCGGGGGGATGCGCTCAGCATCCAGTGACAAATTGATATTATCTATGTCTGCATCGCGGGTTTCTTGTGAAAATAAATTGTAGGTGCCCCCATAAGAATTTAAAAAAAATGAAAAATGGCAAAAAAGTCTACCGCGCCCTTTATTTACTAAATAATTACGAATAATTTTGTTTATTTGATTCGAATAAATTTATTTCATTCAAACAAATCAAATTTTTATTGAATTAAAATGGCGTGATCGAAGGGAGTGTTATAAATAAAATAGTGACTCTCGTCCCTAAGCTACAAAGTGTAGGACGATGATATATTGTAAATATGACAACAGTGTGATCTTTTATATTTGCTTTTCGAATGCATTTCCTTGTTGTTGGGGACATACCTAGGTCGTTTTTAAGAATTTCATTTATTTGATTTTAGAAACCATAATATAGTAACAGCGAGAGTAACACAGCGCTTCGAGGATGCTATAGGGGTGATTCGGTAATCGTGTGAGCTTTGGTGCCCATCACATTAAGTAGAATCCAAAAATATACAAATATACAGGGTTGTAACTTAAAATAACAAAGTTGTTGCCAAGTTTTCCTGCAAATGGCAACACTGCAAATGTGAAAGTATTTCATAAAGATAGTCTACATGGACTTATGTTAGAATAGAAAGTTTGAAAAGTTTCCATTGCATAGTTTCCAAAATATTCTAATAGGTTACTCACCTTGGGACACCCGGTATAAAATTAAAAAATATTTATTTCAAAAAAATACCAGATTTATATAAACAAACATGTACAGCATTTAAAACAAACTAATTGAATAATTGACTCGAATATAAATTTACTATGAATTTAAACAAAGTAGTTTGCCAAAACAAGTAAATACTTATTCTTATTAAATATCAAAACTAAAGAAATATTTATGTGTCTTAAATACCAGATTTACTTAGAATAATTATTTTTCTTAATTAATTCAAATATATTTTTGATATTTACTATAAATTTAATCAAAGTAGTGTGCTAAAATAAGAAAAACATACTTAAGTGTTTAAACCATACCACTTATTTAAAGGAAAAACATTATTTATTTGAAATAAATAACAGGGTTGTGTGGTTATATACAACCGTGTAACTTATTTTAGTCAAATAAATTAAATTAAGTTAATTCAAATAAGTTAAATAAGTTTTTTAGCCAAAAAAAACAAACCGCAACTTTTGTTTGACAAAGCTTGTTGTTTGATCAGAATAAATTATCGCATTATAATAAAGGTAATATGTTGCTAAAATAAATAGCTAAATTATTTCAGTTTAACAAATAAATTCATTTTCATTAAAACATTTTAAAATATTTAATCTAAATAAATTTTTATCTTTTAATTCAAATCATCTATTTTTTTATTTCATATAACATTTATTTGTTAATAAATAATAATAATAAATCAACTATTTAAATTAAATAAACGGAAATTATTTGAAGCAAATAAGCCATTCGTGTGGTTATATACAAGGGTGTAATTTATTTAAGCCAAATAAATCTTATTTAAACCAAGTAAATACTTTTTTCAGAAATATACTAGAAACGACTAGAAATCACGTAACAAAAACTATTTGCATCTTTGTTGGGCTTTCGGTACCTAATATGTGCATGTATAAAGCACCTGATTTTTCCTATGGTGCTTCTAAGCTGATGCGTACTATATGAGCAGAAATCTTTATTGCGATTCTTTTTGGTGATATTAGGAGTTCGAAATTAGTTCTTAACTTTGGGATAATTGCTTTTCATTTTTCTCCACGCTTTAAATGAGGGGGTGTAGCTTGACGACCGGCTGCACCCCCCATTTTGAATATAACAAAAAAACCAGGAAGGAGTGTGGTTTAAAATTTTTACAAGTGGTTCAAAATTGGTTCGAAATTATAAGCATATCAAAACTCGAATATCTTTCGGGGGGAGGGGGTGGCTTGACTGACCTGGATATTTGGAAACCCATACAGCGGAACCAACCAATTGTAAACATGGTTCACTGAACATAAGTTAGTTTATGATTCACAGTTTTTGTTAGTATCCCAATGAGCATTTTTGTCTATATAAAAGTTACAGCAAATAATATAAAACCTTCATAAAATAACCAAAAGTTATATTATTTAGTGTTGGTGATAATTTTATAACTCTAATATATCTCTTAAATGAGTAAAAAAGACTTGAAAAACAACTGTTCAACACCAGCTTATAAAAATTTATGGTACATAGTAATGGATAGAAAAACAACATATAGATTTTATAAAACTTCCTTATGAGCCTTCAAGTATAAAGATTATTATAAAAAGGTTTTATAACTGTTCTAGCAACACTACATAACAAATTAAAGGTTTTTATGGATTTAGAAATATAGATTTTCCATCTTTCTTCCCTTTGCTTGTTATGTATTATTCTTTTTCTTTTTACAATAAAAAAATTTATAAAATGGTGTTTAGCAATCTTCTAAAATAAATAAAAATGAAAGTGAGATAAGCTGAAGCAGGAATATGAATATTTATATACTATAGTCAAATAAAAGCTGTTTTTCAAGTCATCCTACTCTGAAAATCAGCTGCGGTCCCGTGTGTACTGTATAGTTTTCGAATACACTCACGTAAATTTCATGGGCTCCAAAAATACTTGAGAAAACGAGAAAAAAAATATTGATTTAAATATCGGTTTTTTTTTCATACGCGTTTTTTTTTCTGGGACAAATATTGAATTTTGTATGTTGTTCTTAACCCTAACAAGCAATATTTCGATAGAAACACATGTTGAAACCCCATAAATGACGTTTCTATTTAGGCCAAAAACCTATTTTTGTAATGCAAAATGGCGAAAATTTGCGACAATTCTATAAAAAAAACAATACAACTATACCACTGTAAACCTCGTCAACACTATTTTATAACCCTTTTAAAAAATGATGCTACTTGAAACAAAGGGCTACAGATGGCGCAGTGTTGAACACTGATGGTCTGTTTCTGCGAGCTTAACATAGTTACCATTGTTCTCTTCCTAAATGCATTCCTCTAGAGATCCAGCATACTACACATACCAGGAAAAATACCCGCCTCTACACACTTCAAGCCCGCATAACTATCAGAGGTAACTATCTCAAGAATATAGTTAGATTGCGGGGTCGAAGGCTGTACAGGCGAGTATTTTCCGGGGTGTTCACATTTGCCGCCGACCAGCAGTATCAGCGTATGCGCTCGACGTTTCAAGGTGCGTTTTTGCGACATTAACACGGTTACTATATTGTTCTCTTTTTCTAAAACGGTTTCCATCTATGCGTTTCTCATTCGTGGGTCCCCCGAATCAAAACACGTATCACGTGGTCTAAGCGAGATTTGCCTATACAAGTTCATGTCGGACCACGTGATGAGTTTTTTGAGTCAGGGTGACTGCGCATGGGAAACGCTGGTGGGAATCGGGTGTAAAATGCATTCGATCCCGATATCTGTCATCGACAACTATCTCAAAAAGATTTGGATCTCTTATCTCTCTCAGATTGATGTAATTAAAACAAGATAATAATGGTGTAGTATCTCGCAAAAACATGCCTTTTGATGTCGCAAAAACGCTCCTTTTGAGGTCGCAAAAACGAGCCTTTTGATATCACAAAATTAACCTTAAAAAATCTTGTTTGTTTTGTTTTTATAATTGCCAAAATAAATTAAAATTGTTTTTTTTTGTTCTAAAATCAGGTGTATTATAATCACTATATAAAGAAATTAATAACAAAATTATAGAAAAAACCTTATGGGCAAAAAAGGTTTATGAATGAGTTCATAAGAATATTACAGACACCAATTTATATAACTATTGTGTGTGAGTTCCCAAGTTTTTATAAGTGTCTCTCGAAATATTTTCAATCTTATCTTATATAAATTTGTTGTTGGTTAATTAAGTTTTATAAGTGGGTTGATAGCAACATTTTAAAAACCAATCTATTATATATCTTTAATTGATAGTTACTTACGGTTTTATAGGTGGGTTGACAGAAAGATTTCAAACACCAATTTATATAACTTTTGTCACTGATGACTTATATTTTTATAAATATGTTGGTGGAAACATTGTTAACACCAATTTATATAACATTTAAACCGATGACTTCAATTTTTAAAAAGATGTCCGTGGAAATATTGTTAACGCCAGTTTTATGTTACTTTAGGGTACTATCAATTTAGAGCCTTTAATAAAACAAATATACAAACTCAATTCTTGTAGGAAACTTCTAAATACCCTAGGGTATCAATGGAACCCTCTTTATAATAATTATATAAATATCTGTCACCAGAAGTTTCTAAAAATGGTCATTGGGTATTCAACTGATGACGATTGCAGATATATTCGAAACGTTGTGAAAAAGTAAAAAAATAAAGGCAATGGAAGTTCGAAACTGGAGTTTACTCTTAAATTTTAAAATGCTTTTATTTTAATTATTTTATCTGAGACTGGTCCCACTGAACATCAACGTGAAGTCTACCCAATGTCTTTTTTTTATTCAAAAGCACAAAATAACAAAAACACATGCATCACTAAAACTGGAATTTCCAATATTCTTACTATAAAATCTTGTTATGGGCATTGCAGGAGACAGTAGTATCAGGTTCTTCAAGTAAGCAGTGCTTTTAAGTTTAAAAAAAGGTAAGAAAAGTAAAAGTTAACCCTCGTTTTAAAAAGTTTGGGGCCGAAAAAAACATAACCTAGGGACTAAACTAGCACTTTTTATCTCGAGCCGCTTCTGTAAAAAAATAGTTAATTTATTTACCAAATCAATCGTTTACTTTGTTTATACGGGCCTCTTAAAGCGATTTTATGTAAAAACAGTTTGAAGATGTTGTAGCATAAGCACCGTTAAGTTTAAGAAAACGATTTATCGCTTTAAAACCGATTTCAGTTTCGGTATAAACACTAAATTTTAACCTCAAGAAATCCACAACCTTGGTTTTACCGAAAAATCTGTTGTTAACTCAGTTTTTTTATGTGCAATTGTTTTAAACTTATATTTAAAAAGTGGTAGTAGTAGTATAGGGGCGTCCCGTGGGCCTGGCAATTAGGCCTCTTCATGGGCCCCTTCTGCCATACCCCGTTCCTTACCCCTATGCCCCTACTTCCGCTGCACCTCTCTCTTCGGGCCTCCCTGTCTTCTTTGACATTTAATAAAATACGTATAAACCCTCAGAGAAAGCGATTTTATTTAAAACCGTCCATACATAAAACCGGTTTTAAGCGCGTAGGTATAAACGTAGTAATTTGTTATACCGTGTACCCATTCAAAATACTGTAAAATTACTTGCAGCCTGTAATTTTAGAAATTTACAATGTTAAGCGTATTGCTACTTTGTTAATAAAATCTATATGTTTGTGGCGGATTCATAATGTCGAAACTACTTTTTTTTGGGTTTTTCGCCACCAAGTTAAGGAAGTTTTTTTCAAAAATATGTTAAAACCCACTGCGTAAATTCCTAAAGAAAAAAATTTGTTCGTTTGTCAGTGGTTTTTAAATAAGATAAAAAATTTGCCTACACACACGCAAATCCTAACTAGAATCTAAGTACTTATCTGACGTTTCGGCAGAAATTCTACTGCCGTTATCAAAGAATTTTATCCTTTTCAAAAACTTTTTTCGATTCTTTTTTAAAATATCTGTCTGTTGTCATATATTTCAAATATTAACTTGACAGTTTGGTGCGTCGATAGTAGCCAACAAGGTATTGGGTGAATTTAGTAAAATTTAAAATCAAAATTATATTTGTTTGAGTGTTTTCGATTTTAGATTACTTTATAAAAATACAAAATTTTTTATTTTAAGATATCAATTATAAAAATTATCTTTTGACTAACTTTAAGAAAAAATATATTAGAAACCCAAAGAATATCAATGCTATTTTTTAATTTATTTTAAAAAAACCTTTTTGAAAATCTTGTTTTAAAATTGGAAGCCAAACTGTATTTATATCAACTGATATGCTAGCTATGCATTCATCTTCATTAAGATAGATGCAAGCTGCTTCTTTGATTTTTCGTTTAATTTTGTCTGGTTCTTTTTGTAATACACTGGTTTCTCCCCACATTACTCTATGATCATTTTCAAA
This sequence comes from Oxystoma pomonae, assembly GCA_963921995.1. NCBI lineage: Eukaryota > Metazoa > Arthropoda > Insecta > Coleoptera > Brentidae > Oxystoma > Oxystoma pomonae. The sequence continues at coordinate 20,610,190 of OY998164.1, read as the reverse complement.
AGAATGTTGTCAAATTTTAGACTTCTCCCAGTCTCCCCTTCTGAGGTACCCCTTATGGTCATTTATTCTAACTTCAAGAGGCCTTGAAGTTTCTCCAATATAAAATTTACCACACTCGCAAGGAATTTTATAAACGATTTTTTTTTAGTTTTGCTCAGCATTTAATGGTTTTGTTTTGGTTAGAATTGATCTAAGAGTATTTGATTTTTTAAAAATTGTTCTAATATTATAAGTATTTTTAATTTTTTCCGAAATACCTACATTCGCGTTGTCTTGGAAATTCAATTTGTCTAAAAGAATTTTCGATGAAGTTATTTGGATACGAATTTTTAATTAAGACCTCTTTTATTATTTGTTTTTCTTGGAAAAATGTGTTATTGTCTGAACAAATAATTTTAGCTCTATCGTATAGACTTTTTATTACTGCTTTTTTAACCGATGAGCAATGATTTGAGTTAAAATTTAGATATCTATTTGTATGTGTTGGTTTCCTATAAACTGAGGTTTGTAATATATTTTGTTTGTTTATTAAAACATCTAAAAATGAAATTTTGTTATCGTTTTCTACTTCTAAAGTAAATTTTATTGTTGGTTCTTTACCGTTTATAAAATTAAGAAAATCATTAAGTTTATTTAAATCGTGTGGCCAAATACTAAAAATATCATCTATATAGCGAAACCAAATGACTGGTTTAAAATTAAATTCCTCTAAAATTTTATTTTCAAAATCTTTCATAAAAATATTACTCATTAGAAGAGAAAGTGGAGAGCCCATTGCCATCACAAAATCACTTTCCCACTGAAAATATTATTATTATTATTAATATTATTATTACTAAATTCACCCAATACCTTGTTGGCTACTATCGACGCACCAAACTGTCAAGTTAATATTTAAAATATATATCAGTCAGAGTCAGTCAGTTGTATGACAACAGACAGATATTTTAAAAAAGAATCGAAAAAAGTTTTTGAAAAGGATAAAATTCTTTGATAACGGCAGTAGAATTTCTGCCGAAACGTCAGATAAGTACTTAGATTCTAGTTAGGATTTGCGTGTGTGTAGGCAAATTTTTTATCTTATTTAAAAACCACTGACAAACGAACAAATTTTTTTCTTTAGGAATTTACGCAGTGGGTTTTAACATATTTTTGAAAAAAATTTCCTTAACTTAGTGGCGAAAAACCCAAAAAAAAGTAGTTGCTACTTTGTTATAAAATGTAATTTTACGTAGGTAAAACATAAGTTTACATTTTAGAAAGTAAAACTTAACATGTTTTAGGGATTATACCCCTTACATTGCAAAGATGCCTCATTATTACATTTAAACAGAAAAAATACAATATCTTATGTTTTTTGCCGGAGTTTACACAAATGTTGTAAAAAAAATGAAGCTGATCTGTAAAACGCAATCGTAAATTTTCATACTTTTTTATCAGCGTACGTAAAAATTGTTCCTAAGGGGGAGAAAGGGGCGGCTTGTGTACCAGAATAGCTTTAGTGTACCATTTTATTGGGATGGTGAAAATAAAATAACCTTTAAAAGTCAATTTTCAATGGTTCCGGTAGGGAGGGGGAGCTTAAGCCACTAAGCGCCCCCGTCCCCCCTTCGTATGCCGGTGTATATAATAATATATGGGTACTATTTTTTGCACTTTAGATTTCTGTTTTTATGAAAATGTTTTAAATTAATCGAGTAAAGGTTTACTCCAAAACTTCCCTCGCTCAGAAGAACATATATTATATAAAAAACCGCTACTCATATATACATGGGTTAGATTGGGTTGGTCAGACTTTTCCAGAGTATATCCAGACTTTTTTTGGGTGTATCTACACTGTTCAGGGGTGTATTCAGACTTTTCCATGGTGTACTCGGATATTTTCACAGTGTATCCAGGTTTTTCCAGAGTGTATCCAGACTTTTTCAGGGTTTTTCCAGACTTTTCTAGAGTGTATCTAGACTTTTTCTGGGTCTTTCCAGACTTTCCCAGAGTGTATCCAGACTTTTCCAGGGTCTTTCCAGACTTTCCAGAGTGTATCAAGACTTTTTCAGGGTCTTTCCAAACTTTTCCAGAGTCTTTCCAGACTTCTCCAAGGTGTATCCAGACTTTTCTAGGGTGCACGGACTTTTCCAATACATTTTATATGTGCTATATATATATATAGATTCAGACTTTATTGTTTCTAAAAACATTTCGTTTTACATGTGCTATATGTATACATAAGATGTTTGTCTATTAATCACGCAATAACGGCTAAACCGATTTGTATGAAATTTGAGAAGACAATAGGGTATGACCTGGGTCTTATCCTAAGCTACTTTTTTTTATATTTCGTTTTATAACTCGAGATATATGGCACAGAAAATTGAATTCAACTCGCCATTCAACTACCATTTTTATAAGCTTTCCAAGGAGGTATCACACGATAAGAAAAAAAAATAATTTTTTTTGGGATGAAGTTTTTTGGGGGTAGCTCCGAAGGGTCTACTAGGAGAATACTTAAAAACAATAGGGGTCTGCGTGTCAACAAAAGTAATCACTATGTAAAATGTTGTTATGATTAGTGAAGGAGTTTTTGAGTTTACATTACTTCCCTTTAGCAAGGGAAGTAAAAAAGGATCAAACACGCCTTTTTCAGTCAGTTTCTTAAAGTTTGCTCCTTAATTAAGCTAGACCTCCCCCTTAATAAAACTTTATTTTAATATTTTAAAAATTGTATTTACAAGGTGCATTTTGGGATGGAGTCTATAACTTTTTCGTTTGTGAAAATTTCTGTTTGGTATAAAACTGGATTTTCTTCCTCACTTACTTTTTGAGATATAACACAATGGTATTTTTCTTATGGAATCACCCTTTTTTTATTTGATTTTTAAAATCACCTTTAAATTTTATTTAAAATGGTGTATCACACTTTGTGTTATATTTTTGTTATTTTTGTTGTTTGTATTATTTTTTATTTTCTAATATTGAACTAAAAAATTGATTAAGATAGCAATAGCAAAAACAAATGAGTAATAAAAAAATTAAAATATAAACAAAAAATTAAACACAAAGTGTGATACACATTTTAAAGAGAATTTTAAGCGTATTTAAAAAAATCAAACAAAAAAAGGGTCAATTCGTAAGAAAAATAGTTTCTTAAATCCAGTTTGATAATCAAATTCTTTAGTAAAAAATCTATAAAAAAAAGACAAAAATTTTCACAAATAAAAACCGCATCCCAAAATGCAGACTATTCAATAAGACCCTTTTGAATTACTTGGAAATGGCTTGAGATATCCAGATGCAGTTTTCACCTTTAATTTCCGTTTAAAATTAACCCTCGCAATCCCCCTTGGAAGTACCTTAAAGCTCCCAAAAGTACGCAATTTGAAAAACTGTACTAAACTAATTATGTACTTTTTTTCCCTTTCAGAAAAATCTGTGCTCAAAAGATAACAAAGAATGGTTTTCTTGACTCCTCCTAATGGTCGAACTTAACATTTTTTTTTATTTTAACACCGGTTAGGCAATTTATGTGTGATTTTTACTTCCCTCGCTAAGAGAAGTATCTAATGTAATTATCTAAAAATGGCATTTCGATATTTTCATAAACGTCCACGAATTTGGTGGTTCCGAATCCATATAAGCACGTTTTCAGAGGCCGCGCTGGCGCCGTCGCTATTTCTGTCGGTCGGTCTATCCGTCGCTCACAGTGGTTACAATTGTAACTCAAAAACTTTAGAAAAATTCAATTTTGTTTGCCATATAATTTAAGTCAATGAGCGAAATGCCAAATAAAAAGTATCCTATAGATATTTTTTGTTAGTGACCTTAGCTCAGAACATGTCGAAGTGACATTCAAAGCGTGTCCTGTGTTATCCGTGCTTTTTGGGCTCAAGCACTTTTTTGATTTTTTTTTCCGAATAAGCTAAAATTTATTTTTACGTATTCAAAGTTTTTATTTCTATAATCCCTCACAGTTTACACATTTCTCCAATTTCTATTTTTTTTTTATTTTAGAAAAAATATCCCAAAATGAAAGGATATCTAATCTTCACCCTCTTGCTTATCTTCGCCTTCGCTACTGAATTCGCTCTTAGCGACTGTCTGTCTGGAAGGTAAGTACTCCACCTTAGAACATTGAACTACTAGAAGGAGCTTTTTTTCAGACCTAGGACAGGGTGTTTGAGTTCAACATCTTCATCCCATTATTGACATGTTAACCTAATACGTTTTCCCCTGTTTTTAATATTATTTAAAATACTTTCAATAATTTTAAGTTCCGTTTAATTAAATGGTCTGGATATAGTAATAAAAAATTATGTTTCTATAAAAAAAACCTAAAAATGTATTCAAGTAGGATGTACAATTATAAAAATAAGAAAAAGGTGCTATGGAAATCCCTATTCATACTGAAATTAATGACAAGCCGGCAACACAGATTTTCTGCCTTTGTTTACCAAGAATGGCCAAATATGACGAATTCTAACCTAATATTTACTCAATATTTTACCTTAACGTACCTGTGAAACGAAATACTGCGATCCCCCGGCTTCTGTTTCAACTTGCATATAATAATACACTTCGGAACCATTTTTCGCCACAAACTTTTCACAAAAATATCAGAAAAACACTATTGACAAGTGCTGAAACTTTCACTTTCAAAACAATAATGACATTCCAGGAAAAATTGAGAATCCGCAACAAACAATCAATGTTGCCACGTTGTCTAAAAAAGAAGATGTTTAAGGAAAACATATGTTAAATTTTCAAAAAAAGTCGAAAGTTTTAAATAGGTTGTGAGTTTGAAATTAACTCTGTGTTTCGGACTTGCATTGTCTATATTTTATTTATACACGACGTTTCGATCAGTACAATCTCTGATCGTCTTCAGGTGCAAACTACAATCAATTCCTAAGGCTACGTACTTATATACTGTGAGAAATCACTCAACCTTGAAGTTTAAGAAGTTGGCTCCGCCCAAGGAGGGGCTTCCAAATATTTGGGATTTCAACACTTGGTTTACTGAAAATACCCTGATTCTGCCCAATAAAGGCAGCTTCAAGGAATTTTCGTTTCTTCCAGTGTGACTCCTTGTGCAAAACCTTTGCTTCTGCCCACTTCATTCGGTGTTGTTTTGACCATGCATGTTCGGCAATTCCTGATTTCGTGGTTTCACCTTTTTGGGTATTCGTCTGATGTTCCTTAAGCCTAACAGATAGTGGTCTTTTAGTTTCGCCTATGTATGATTCACCACACTCACAAGGAACTTGGTAAATGCAATCCTTATTTTGTTTGTTCTCCGGTTTTGTTTTACTAAGAAGGCTTCGAATTATATTACTAGATTTAAAAGCTGTTTTAATATTAAAGTTTTTCGCTACTCTTCGAATTTTTTCTGATACTCCTTTAACGTATGGGATTGTAAGGAATGCATTTGCCTGGTTTTGGTCTTGTAATCTCTGTCCTGTTTGTTGCAATTTAGAAATAATTTCCAAGTCATGAGAATTGTTACAAATTTGAACGGCTCTGTTATACAAAGTTTTGATTATGTCTCGTTTGGTTGTAGCAGAATGATTTGAACCTTGATTTAAATATTGTCTCGTGTGAGTGGGTTTACGATAGAATGGTGTTCTGATGTCGCTTTCTACTCGTGTGACAAGTACATCAAGAAAAGGAAGTTGACAATTTTGCTCCAACTCCATTGTGAATTTAATGGTGGGTCTTATGTTATTTAGGTGGTGAAGAAATTCTGAAAGTTGTTGGTCATTCCCGGTCCAGACAATAAAAGTATCATCAACATATCTCAGCCAGAGCTTAGGTTTATATGTTGCGGTATCAACCGCGTGTGATTCCAACCACTCCATGTAAATATTGGCCACCACTGGCGAAAGCGATGAACCCATTGGCAGACCGTCAACACTGGAAGAAACGAAAATTCCTTGAAGCTGCCTTTATTGGGCAGAATCAGGGTATTTTCAGTAAACCTAGTGTTGAAATCCCAAATATTTGGAAGCCCCTCCTTGGGCGGAGCCAACTTCTTAAACTTCAAGGTTGAGTGATTTCTCACAGTATATAAGTACGTAGCCTTAGGAATTGATTGTAGTTTGCACCTGAAGACGATCAGAGATTGTACTGATCGAAACGTCGTGTATAAATAAAATATAGACAATAGAAGTCCGAAACGCAGAGTTAATTTCAAACACATCGTTGTCTCAAACTTTCAAACATAGGTTGTGAGTATTGTATATTAGCTTTTTCAACATATATCTTAAACCTCATTAATTAATTAATAAATAAGCGTCAAAACTTAATCCAAATTTAATAAGTTTTTTGTTGCATAATTTTGTTACTAAAATTGGCAACACAGATTTTTTTCTTCCCTTTCCCCACTGAAGATGCTGCACTCAAACAAGCAGTGTAACCAGACAGACCAGACCCCTTCTAGTAGTTCAATGTTCTAAGTACTCCACATTTCTCTTCATTTAATACCCTCCACGGGAACCAATCAAAAAACCGAATTTACAAAAACCGAAAACGTCCGAAAGGAAATATGAACGACAATAAAACAGCCAGAAAATAACGGATACGAATATAATTTAACCGATTAAAATATCAGAATTAAAAAGTATCAAAAATAATTTTCTAGAAACGAAAAACACCCCAACCACAAATTGATAAAAAATAATATTCCCCATCCTTAAATGAGCAGAACCACAATCCATCCGAATCGATATTGGGCATGCGTCAAATTTAAATCTCTAGAGCGCCGGCGCCGTAGGCCCTGGATTGCGGCGTTGCCAAGTTTCTCTATTTGGAAGATGACACGGGAATATTGTTTATTAAACTATTTTATTCAAAGAAAAGATTTGTGACGTAAAGGGCAAAGGGTGAGGGAATAAATCGGAAAAAAGTTTTTGCTCGACCAGGATTTGAACCCGAAACCTCTAGAATTCCACTCTAATGCTCTAATGCAATGCATTAGACTGGTATTCTAGAGGTGCCGGGTTCAAATCCTGGTCGAGGAAAAACTTTTCCGATTTATTCCCTCACCCTTTGCCCTCCACGCCACAAATCTTTTCTGTAAATTTATTTTATTTAACTTTACGGTTTCTGGCTATATAACTGTCAATCAAATCTTGTGATTCATTTTTGACACACTTCCCTTGAACCGATTTTAATATTATGAAAAAATTGGGGGGTAGAGGGTGGTTGAGGGATGTAAAGTAAAATGACCAACTCTTAAAGGAGCAAATCCGGGACACTCCGGCCATTCAATGTATTGTATATCATGTATTTTTTCTTATATGCACCCCTAATAATATTAAGATGTATTTTTCCAAAATACTTATTAAAGAAAAATAATTTAAGTAAGGTTTCAATTCAAATTTATAGATGGCAGAGAACATCCGCTTTTTTAATTGCAGTGATTTTAAAGTTACAAAATACAGTGGTATCAAAACCGGGGCGAACCGGAACTTTGGCTGAAAAATCGGTACTATCCGGGACGGATTTTTTCCCCGGGACAAATAGTTAAAAATCGGGACTGTCCCGGCCAAACCGGGACGGTTGGTCACCTTATGTAAAGGGGGTAAATTACTACAATATTACAACTTACTTTTCTGTCGTAAGCATGGCAACGCAGCAATTGAATTCGTGTCTATCGGTCAAATCATTTTCGGACAGATTGGGGTTCTTGAATTTTGTGGTCCGGCATTACTATGTTTCTATTAAATTATTTTCGTTAAAAATATTTTCGGACATTTTGCGTTTCTATAAAAAAAAAATTTCGGACCTTATTTTAATTTCTTTTAAATTCTGACAAATTATGTTTATTTATTTACTTTTGTAAAAAGTGATTTTAACGGATATTTTTTAAACGTCCTCAAAAACCACCCGGTGTAACCCGACCTTATTTGCTTTTAAAATAGTGGTTTTGATAATACGTAGCCAAACAACCTTGCTGGAACAAACTGCAATGCGACAAAAATGTTTTGTAAACTTAAGAAAAGAAATTAGTTACATCAGGACAAAAAAATCGTAACCCGACATTCTAGCAAAAAACTTGTTCTAGCGTGTCCCAAATTTGTATTTTTTTTAAAAGAGATTTGCCTAAAAAAGGCCAACTTTTTAAACATATTTTAAATTGAACCCAAAAATTGCAGTTTTGTATCAGTGTAGAATATTTTTGACAAATTTGTATTGATCTCAAGGGGGCACAAAGATTTGAAATCGCACTAATCATGTGTGTGTATATTTTTTGACAGATATAAGGGCCCATGCGCAGTATGGGATAATGAGACCTGCCGTAGAGTATGCGGAGAGGAAAAACGCAGGTCTGGACATTGCAGTGCCAGTCTCAAATGTTGGTGTGAGGGGTGCTAGCACCTATACTACAGGAAAAAAGAAGTTGGTTAAGGATGAAAAGTTTCTACCATTCCTTGTGTCTCCCAGTTTTTAATAATAATTTTAATTTTATTCCCAATGTTAAGGCCTTAATATTTTTCAAATAAATACACTTTAACCTGCTAAAATTGACTCTATCTAACTTCTTATAGGTATAGATGGTCCCAAAAAGAAATTGACCAATTTTTTCCGTAATTTTTTAGCTCACACCTATGACTATAGTATAATGTGTGAGCTATGATGGTGATCGTACCGAAAACAAGAAAAAAAGTTACACCGATTTGAAAAATGTTTATAAATCTTTGCGTTTCAGACAATTTTGCTATAAAAAGCCAATAAAAAGGATGGGAGATGTCTCCAAAAATTAAAAAATTAAAATTTGGCTTGTATGGTATCAAAGAGTGCTTTTTTAAAAACGCTAGTAAAAAAAAGCACAGTTTAGTCGCGAGTTGTTAAAAATCCAAGAAAAACAGGGAAATACTTTTTAACATCTCGAACGAAGACCACTTCTCGCAACACACCATCTTTACACTATAAATCAAGGTGGCTGATAAATGAAATGCGGTTTCCATAGCAATGTGCCTTTTTACTCGGTGACGTTCATTGTTGCGACATTTTAATATTTGACAGATTGATATTTTGACGATATTTTTAAATGATTTTTTTGTAAATACTGAAAACTGGCGGAAATGAATTAATTTTTAAGCAAGAATAATAAGATTTTTTCAATATTACTATATTGCGCTATTTAAATAATTTTATTAGAAATATAACATGATATGGATACGTTCCGTTCTTTACACCATTTGATAAACTCGGATAACTGTTTTTTATATTGTTTTCCAGATTTTCTTGATAATAATTGGCCAACAGCCTCTTGAGCTACCTTTTCGATTTGTTCCATCGCGATCAACGTCTTTCAGCCGATGTGGCGTGTTTGACTAATATTTATCGAGTGGCTTTTGTTTTACTTAGTTCCTTGTCATAACACACCAAGATTTTCAGTTGACAGAGAAAATCATGATCTGGATCATCCAACACCGGTCTCAACTAAAAAGCCAGTTAACTCCTACCGCCTCAGTGCCCTTTAGCCTACTGTGGCTGCCATTTTTATAACCAAATTGACAAGTGAAACATGGATTTTCTGTCAGTTTGGTGTCAATATGGCACCGATCATAAGCCAAAGGATACTAAAACGAAAATGACTTAACTGGCTTTTTAGTTGAGAACGGTGTTGGATCATCGATGACGTTTTAGAAATAGTTTAGTGGCATTTAATTTATTTTTGTTATATTTTCTTTACCTATCCAACACCTTTCTCAACTAAAAAGCCAGTTAACTCATTTTCGTTTTAGTATCCTTTGGCCTATTGTCGGCGCCATATTGACACTAAACTGACAGAAAATCCATGTTGTACTTGTCAATTTGGTTATAAAAATGAGAGCCAGCATAGGCTAAAAGGCACTGAGGTGGTAGAAGTTAACTGGCTTTTTAGTTGTTTAGTTTTTTAGGTGTTGACCTATCCTAAAATGAATAAAATAGTATATACACCCCAGGAGTAAAGTGTTTTTAAATCCCTCGACAAATTATAGCCCTCCCGTTGGTCGGGCTATAAACTTTTTGTCTCGAGATTTAAAATACCACTTTAGTTCCTAGGTGTATAATGTACTTTTAGATTAGGTCAATCACTACCGTTTGTTTGAGCCATAAGCCTTTCACGTTTTTAAATTTACTTTCAAATTTCATAAAACTGGACCATTAATTAGCAATATTCTAGTTAAAAATTGCCATATAAAATTTTATTATCATTGTTATCTTTTAACGTTATTTGTAGCTCTTACATAACTATAGGAACCCAACAATTTGTTTATTGTCCATTTTAATAATTGGAAAGTCATAGAAAAAGTAAAATTAGTGAGTTAAAAATTTTTAAAAATATGAATAATTGGGATGTCACAGTGTCCTCTAAGCCGCAAAAAGAGTTTATTATCAGGGGGAATTGCACAAGTGCATCAAAGTTACCGATAATTTTTGCATGAAACGTGTTTTTTTATGGTAGCATCGGTGTGTTTTGAAAAAACGGAATCAACCTAGGTAAGTATAAAATATTATATATTATAGAGATACTATTACTACGTTTTCATGTAGAACGTAGAACTGAACGCGTTTTCATTACGATTCACTTTCAAAAGTGTCGTGAAAACCCGAATCGAAAAGCGAATCAAAGGTTTTTTTCGTTGGCCCTGCCTCAGTTCGATACGCTTTTTTTCTGGAATCGTATTGGAACCCAGCTGTCGGGAAAACGCATATCATATCGAATCGAAGTTTTAACCAGAATGAATTTGACAAATCGTGTTCAAAACGCGTTCAAATCGCTTTATGAAAGCTGAAAAGTGAATCGTATCGAAAAAGTATTCAGTTTCACGTGCAAACGTGGTATATAACGGTTCTGCCCGGACCCCACAGTGTATCAGAATGTGCAAAATCAAACCCGTTAAATAAAATAAAGCTCGATCATAAAATCATTCACTATAGAAACTGCAATTCGTAATTTTTTTATCCGAACCTTATTTCTTCAAACCCATTCAATAACAAATTCGAAATTTATAAGATCCGTTTTGAATCGAACTATTGTTCATCAAACTCACCTTTATTTTTCAAAACCGTAATTCGTAAAACCCGTTGTTCATCAGAAAATTTTTGCTAAATTGATTGCGCATTTGCCAATAATACATGAACCGGAGGTGTCGTTAACTTAGTTGTTTTATTTATTTTTTTTTAGCTGACATATTAAATTTAATGAAGGAGAAAGCGATTTTATTTAAAACCGTCCTTATACAAAACCGGTTTTAGGCGCGTATAAACGTAGTAATGGTTGGGTAAAAAGAAATAATTTATAAAGTGGAATATTACGCAAACACGTTGTTGTTGTTTTTTAATACAAAAACAAAAAAGTAAAGAAACAAGTCATAAACAAATGTTCCAACGGTCACGCCATTTATCTCTCATTTGGTCTGGATTATGTGCAGGTGTCGAACAAATAAATCACAATATGGAAACATTGCCCCCCAATTTATAAACTCAAAGGGTACTCTTAAGCCACACGTTATAAATTGTAATAGACGCTCGTTTCAACCATTGCTGCTGGCGCTTCCGCTGAAGATACACCTTGATTACGTTGATCTGAATCTGCACAGGGACTAAAACAGCTAAGAACAGATGCACCAACGTGATACAGTAATAAAAAATAAATTAATAGAGGGAGATACTGACTTTGATAATAGCATCAGCTGAAAGCCAGAGCCATGGCAAGTCAAGCAACATTTAGCGATCACAAAAAAAGTACATCTTTGTCACATGGAGTCGAGCATGGAGTTTTACAATATTTGAAGACCTTGGCGGAAAAACCTATTAACATTAACTAACAACTGTGTCGACAATACCTTCCCTAAGTTAACAAGTTATTACTAAGATATCCTTGAGTTTTGGTAAGTTTTCAGCATTCAACATTTTTTTTGTAGCTCTATATTTTATAAAGGATGTGGGATTTTGCTCAAAACTGCATATATTGTAGGTTTCATTGTCCTGATAAAAATCTATCATTGCTCCACAGTGATCTGGTAAGTGGTTTTTGAGATACTGCGTTCAAAGTTAAACATTTTGGTATTCTAGCTTTTCCCTAAAATCAGTTTTTTGCACTTTTTGTGAAAATGTAAATAATATTTATGAACCAAATTGTAGTCTGAGAATAAGTAGCCGAAAAATATAGGTTGCGTCGCACTAGCATCACAAACATAAAAAATATTAAATTCATATGACCAAGAAATGAGTTTTAACAAAAGGCAAATTTCAATTGTTATGTTGCCACTTAGTATTTAACAAACACGCTTCAAAACAAAAACTTTTGTAACATTTTTAGCCATTTTTGTTATTTGTTGCTAGGGGGCAATGATAGATTTTTATCAAGATAAGTTTCCATAAGGAAAGTGCAAAAACGAATCTACAAAAAAAAATGTCAAATGCTGAAAACTTACCAAAACTTAAGGATATCTTAGTAATAACTTTTTCTGCTGAGTTCTTCAGAATCAGAAAACTTTTATTACAAAAATTGTTAACAAAAAACATTATCACATTTGAAATTTAGTGTTAAAAATTAACATTAAGGTAAATTTAACCTAAGAATGCCTTTAAAATGTCATTTAGATATTAAACAATGGTAACATTAAGGTTTTGTTAATAAAGATTAAAAAATAAATATTGATTTTTCTTTATTTCTAGTAAAATGGTAAAACATCTTATAATTACTGGTCTTAAAATACTGGCTACAATATCACAAAAATTGACAATGAAATATTAAACTACTTACTTAAAAATACATATACAAAGTTACAAGCACATGGAAATGACAACAAGAAAAAGAAATATACGGATAAAATACATATTAAAATTAATTTTTTTAATGTTTTTTTTTTAAAAATCAGTATTGTTCTAATTTTGTAAAATTCGATGTGCCAAAGATGTACTTTTTTTGTGATCGCTTGCGATCGCTCTGGTTTTCAGCTGATCCATATACAGACCGCTTCAAGCTACTGCGAACATAGGGCGGAAGAAGTCTAATTTGCCAGTGTACATACATGCAGAGACACCGCACGCCTATCAGTGAAGCAACCAATACTCAAGCTTGCGATCACCACTTGCATGACTTTCCTTTGGTATTTAGTACGCCTCTAACCACGGTGCTGTGTGGAGCGTAGTCAATGAAACCGGAATTTGGTCAATAAATACGCAAATTTTTATAACGTAATTTTCTTATTTTTTGTCACTGATAAATAAGAGCGTTTTATTGTCAACTGCTCAGATTTATCAGTGACGACGTGTTACAATCAAAATTATAAGGAGAAACAAAATAAAAGCAAGTTCTCAAAATAAAATAATACATTCTAAAAACCAAAAAGATTCTCCCAGTCAAAAAAAAATTAAAGCAAATGTTCGAAAAGTCCTCCTTGCTCGGCTAGACAATATCCGAGCCTACTATAAAAACCCCTTCTAACGTTTCCAAGCATGTTAGGGGTGATAATTTGAAAAACTTCTTCAAAAACAGATAGAAGTCATTAGGAGCAAGATCGGGAGATCGAGCTGGCCATAAAATAGTTCCCCGTGTACTTATAACCCGATTAGGAAATACATTATCAAGATATTCCCTAACAAGGCCAACATTGTGAGCGGAACAACCATCTTGTTGAAACCATGTTTCACCAAATCTTACACCTAACAACTGCCTAGCAGTTGGAATAATGTGCTGCTGCAGTAGATCCAAGTATCTAGGACCATTCAAATTGCAATTGCCGTTAATAAAAAATGTCCCAATTACGTGTTCCCCTATAATACCCCCCCCCCAAACATTTAGTTTTTGGGGATACTGTGTTCTTAGGTCAAAATACAAATGCAAATTTTCCCTCGACCAATATCGAACGTGTGTTGGGTTATGACGATTTGACCATTTGACTATCTGCACCTTTTCGGCAACTTCGTAGACATCCATTTTTGGTTTTAAAAATGTATTATTTCAATTAAGAACTTACCCATCTGTTTCTCGAGCAAGGCAGAAATAAAACAAAATAATAAAAACAAAATGAATTTCCAAAAGATAACACTGCAGCGTGCTTCGAATCCACCTCGGTCGTACGGTACGGAGAGTAAATTGGACTTGATTCCCTCTATGTTCGCAGTAGCTTGAAGCGGTCTGTACATATGCTATTATCAAACGCCGTATCTCCCTCTATTCATTTATTTTTCCTGTCTTCTAGGCCTATAATAACCTCGGATTTATAAACTGTTGGCGCATGTCTGTCCGTAGACGTTATAGTTCCTGTTTCAGACAACAACAAAATAACCTTTTTAGAAACGTCATTTTTTGACACTGTTGATAGTCAGTGTTCCCACACTACTATTTAAAATTAAGGAACCAATGTCGGCAACCTAAATCTCCACAACATGGCAGCGAAAATGGCGGAAGACACACGGCAGTGATTTTCCCACAAGGGTATTATCACTATTATCAATCCCTTTCTTTTTTACATTAGTGGCCGGAGGCGTACACGCAGATGGCGCGGCGGCGCGGCGTTTTGATGCATTTGTCGCTGTTACACGCGCATACTCACAGGTTGCGTTCAATAGTTTGTGTATATATGTCACCTGCATTCGCCCGTCTTGCATTCATGTGTAATTGGCGCATACGTAATCAATTTAGCAAATATTTTCTGGTAAATTACGGGTTTTACGAATTCCGGGTTGAATGAGTTTGATGAACAATGGTTCGATTAAAAACGGTCTGTTAATTTCGAATTTGTTATTGAATGGGTTCGGATAAAAAATTGGTTTGACGAATTGCAGTTTCTATAGTGAATCGTTTTTACCATGAATTTTTTTATTAAATACGGTCTGACAAATTCCTGGTTTGATAAACCATAGGAGTCCATTTGAGGAGATGACGTCATCTGTACTAACACGGATGCGACAGAGATAGGTAGAGGGACATTTCCACGTTTAATTGCGAATTTTGAGTTTATTGTTAAAATTTCGGCAAAATGTTTGTTTTTCCTAGGTCCAGAAAGGATTACTCTATAAAAAAAATCACTTTGCTTAATCTGCGTCTTTTTCCACTTTGCCAAACTTTTGATTTAAGTTCGTAGTTACAATCTGGGGAATTACTTTTAGCAACACTGTCCGGGAAATCAATTTACCTATGTCGACCTGATTTTTTTAAAAAATTTTACATTTTAGCACCGGGTCAAAAATTTGGGGTTAGGTTACTTATTTTGACTTTTGCTAAAAAAAGCGCTACCCAACTACGTATTAAAGTAACTGGGTATAATGTTTAAGGTTTCATTTACAGGTGCATTTATAATTGAATTGGAAACCCTCCCGCTAGCTGAGCTACCGACAACAGGTTAACTTAAAAGCATGCAGATTTAAAAATCGGCTACTGGCGCTAGACGATATAATCGTATTCTATTTTAAACAGGAGCGTCAATGACTAGCAAGGCTTCCGAACATCTAAATGGAGCTTTACTGACCTGTTTTGTTGTACTCAAGTATCCGTGTGTTTTTGAAACTAAAATCTATCCTTTGCACTCCAAGATTTCACTAGTACAATTGCACATAACTATGCCGCAATAATTTAAATATAAAAAAAATGTTGAATGAAAATAAACACAAAATTATGTAGGGTTATGGGCGCCGAATGTTTCTATGCGAATTAATAGTAATCCCAGCGAGCCATTAAAGTTCTCTTGGTTCTTTGATAGACTCGGGGTAATGCCCGCGCAGCGCTAGGCCTTTTTCGGCGGGCGATCGCACACGCGGAGTGGTTTCATATTTGTTTTAGAACAATGTTTTTGAAAACACATTTTTGAAAGATAAACATAACCTCGAATGGTTTTCTGTCAGAAATCGTAAAAATACTCTTCTGTCCCACTGCGGTCCGATTTAAAGTTTGTTGACAAAACACCTGCAGTTACCATGGAATCGTATAAATTCTGCGGACTATCGGCCAACACTTGAACTGCGTGTGTCTCCCAAATTCAATGAAGTGTGATTGATTGATCGGTTTTCTTTTCCGGGGTGCATAAGCTTTCAGAAAAAAGAAAACTTAGTTTTTATTTTCTCTAAAGCAAGGAAATATAAAAGGGAAAAATGTAATCCAGAGGAAATTGTAAGTATTTCTCTATTTTTTTGTAAATCGGGTTTGTTCTAAACCGCAATTATTTTGAGGATTTTGGGATAGATGGCAGCACCAGAGCTTTTATTTTGAAGAAAAAATAATTGAGAATTTTGAAAAATCCTCCAGATATTTTTGTTAAGCATTTAAAAATGATCAGACCTGCAAAATTTCAGCTAATTCTAATGTTTAGTTTTCCCTGTGGACTCTGACAAAAGATTGAAAAATTAAAGAACAAGGTGTTGCCAGTTGTACTTTTTTTTACTTAAAACTATAGCCTTAAGTTAGCATTACGTTTTATGGAAAAACGGTTTGTTTACCCTACACCGGCCATATTGGATCCTATGGTATTCGAAGTCATGACAATCTCGATGTGTACCGTTGGTGGGACGATTTTCCCGCATATATATATGGGCACTCTTTTATTGGTTTGTCATGCTGCAAACTAAAACTTTCACGATATTCAGCATATTTAGCTGCGAAGAATATATTAAATGTCGTGAATTTAACAAATATAAAATGGCTTGATGCAAATCCATAAATGGGCATTTGCAATTCCTTTCCGCTTGAGTTCCTAGCATCACCTTGCAGGCATTTTTTTCATTAAAATGTTAGTAACAACCGCTTCATGTCTTAATATCTCACACATATAAGGCAGTCACCACTGTAAGATTGATATTATTGTTTTGAAGATTAACTTTTCTTAAATCACTATTTTCTAATTAGACACTTATGCTCATATCCACCAACGCAAAAAATCCCTGATTAAGCTTTAATCGTGATTAGTAACTAATCGATGGTAAGAATGTGTTAAACCTTTGTTTGCCAAGACTCATTCCAAACTCCTATTAGTTTTAATCATGATTAAAGCTTAATCGGAGAATTTTCACGTTGGTGGATATTGCATAAAAAGAGAGTTATTTCAGTGCGAATGCTCAGAAAGGATACGTCGTACAATAGCGACCACGTCTCACCCATCTCTACGACCACCCTTGCAGTATTCATAGGCAGCTAGCGTATCCTACCTACTGTGGGTTTTTATAAATGCCATACCCACAGTTTCACTCTTTCTATTTTTAATTCTATTGCCCTCTCACCTTTTTCGACAAGGAAGGAAATAGAAGCGAGCGGCATGAACTAAAACTGTGTATCAAGCACTGAACAAGAATTGGTTTGGTTACGTCCTACTATTGGTCATCCATACAGCACACTTCGTCCCAGGGACGTACATTTTATGTCCATTTTATGTCGGTACGTCCCGGGACTAATTAGGGACGTAGTATATACGTACAAAAGAGTACGTACATAGTACGTACACTATGTACTTACGTACATTTTACCTACATTTAAGGGCTTCCTCTTAAACATGCAATTACAGAAGTACACTGAACGTACATAAGCTTGAGTACTACGGACGTACATAAGCGTACGTACTATGTACGTACCTATTATTAAACAATTAAAGGAGCTACACAAAGTTAAATATTCAAACAACTAAATATGGCTTCTGGGGTGACATCTCTGGTCTAACATTATACCTCAATATTGCTTGTCGAAAGAACTGTCACGATTACGCCGCGTTCGCTATCTCTTACGCACTTATAATACTGTAGATAGCGCCTTCTCTCTCTAGAATTTTAATATGTGATCTGCCTGTATCTTTTTTAGAACTGCATCGCTTGACGTTTTTGGGAAATTTACGTTTTTTGTTAACATTAATGCTCATGAAAACACGGTTTGTTTCTTTTATGGCAACACTTCGTCCCAGGGACGTCCATTTCAGGTCGGTAAGTCCTGGGAACAATGTACTATGTACGTACAAACGCGTATATACATAGTGCGTACACTATACATAAGCGTACACGTTATAAGAGCGAGACGATGAAGTAAAAAACCGTTATATATTATATCACAATTATAGCAGAGTTTTCTATGTATAGGTGGTGGTCTAGTGGTAGAGCATTTGGGTCTCACCCGAGAGGCGCCGGTTCATCCCAGTGTGTCCAACATTTTTTTTTTTTAATTACTGGTGAAATATCCTTGCCTGACCCAAGCCCACTTACGGTCAATTTACGTCCAGTTTTCGTCCCGCCTAGGACCTAAATTGTACGTACCTGAAATGTAAGTAAAGGTACCAAGTACGTAGCTGGTACGTACTTAGTACGTACCAAGGTACGTACCAGGTACGTACAATTCGTTGGTCAAAGTACGTTTATAGTACGTCCCTGGGACGTACTCGTTCGTCCGTAAGTCCAAAAATGTACGTACCATGGACGTACACTTCGTCGCAAAGTTACGTACCAGGTACGTACATGGTACGTACTTGTGCTGTCTGGGCAGATCCCGAAAATCTGGTCTGGCCAATCAGGACGCGACCGAGTTAACAAAAAGGGTCGACGCCAAACCTCGGGTGATGGGCACATCGAAAGAAAACATCGATGTTGAACATCGATGTCAACATCGATGGTGAAAAAACATCGGAATCAAAACATCGATGTTTCTGAACATCGATGTTTTATTTTGCTTTTTTTAGAGAGTATTCTGTTATTCCAAGAAACTTTTTTATTTAAGACTTAGGGTTAATTTTACACCAAGCGAGTAACCACTATTGGCAATCATGTCACAAATCTTACCAGTTCACCAAACGCCGCCAAATCCTGGCTTGCGGACCCTAAGAGAACCTGGGCGTCTTTGGAAATCCCTCGGCAGTCTCCGGCTATTACTGACCATTCAACAACATTGGCAATCATTTCACATTTTTTGAACTAGTGTTTACCCCCTCGTTTTACACAATATTTATAATAAGCATGCAAATAATACATAATCGGTACATGATATACAAAAGCTATTAAATATCTACGCTAAAAAAAACACAAAAATATGAGTAGTACATTCAGATTAGGTAGAGACACTATTGGCGTCAAAGCCGACCGACACTTCAAAAATAGGCAACTCCTGTTTTTACTTCTCAGACACATTATTTCCTATAATTTTTTTTGGATCGATGTTCGATGTTCCGATGTTTAAAAAAAGTATCGATGTTTTAACATCGATGATATTTTATAGATATCGATGTTGAACAATGTTTTGTGCCCATCACTACTCTGGAGTCAGTCCATTCGTTTCATCGAAATTGGAAGCTTCCGAACTGAGTAAGCCGGAACTATCGGTATGCCGCTTTACGTTAGCAAGACTCGTTCATTCATAGGTTAAGGAGCTACAATAGATACGACAGTTACGAGTTAAACGGTTCGGAACTATTTGGAGTTTGGCGAGTCTGCGCAGATATGCACGCGACCAATAACCATACTTTTATATTGATTTTTCTTTTTTAATTTGTAATACGACCACTAGATGACTCACGGTTAAATTCGCGATAACCGTACTATCGATTTTTTGTTTGTTTGTAATATGACCACTAGATGGTGCTCGCTTAAATTTTCGCTTTTTTTTTAAGGACCCTGCACAAATTACATTGAAAATGGCTGTCGGCTAAATGTCATAATTTTTTTATATTTTATAGTACTCGATCAACAAAGCACAAAAATAAAAAAGAACGAGATAGGGAGCAGGATTACTTTCTGAGATATATAGCTTTAAAGTTGACATGTTTTTAGGCTATATTTTTGGACAAGTTTTTTTTTCACAACTTTGTTGATTACCGCCGGTTGGTTGGCGGTACCAAAGGACATTTTTACTTGGATGGAAAGGGTGTTTCATTCAGGACAAATACAGAAACGAATTATTTTATTTTGGCGGTAATCAACAAAGTTGTGAAAAAAAAAATAGAACATGTCCAAAGATATAGCCTTAAACACGTCAATTTTAAAGCTCCATATCTCAGAAAGTAATCCTGCTCCGTATCTCGGTTTTTTATTTTTGTGCTTTGTTTATTGAGTACTACAACATATAAAAAATTATGACATTTAGCCAATAGCCATTTCCAATGTAATTTGTGTAGGGTTCTTTCTTTGCAAGCAATTTGTGTTTAGTTTTTAAAAATATGCTTTTTTACTAGACACAAAACAAAATTGTTACTTATGTTAAGTTAAAATAAAAAAGCATATTTTTAAGAAATAAATACAAATTACCCATAATGCACTTGTAGTACAAAACCTCTGGTTGTTTTATTATAAAAGATTATGGCATATTTCGAAACATGTTAGTTTATATTTTTCACAATAAAGAAAATATTACAATATGATCTCGTCTGTGCTTTTTTAAATATTAAATAATTTTCTTTAAAATGTTTATACCTATCTTGTTTTTAGTACATAAAAAACAATAAATGCCACTCTTTTGTATTCCAAACTAAATTTGTGAAACAGAAAAAAATAATTTTAATCTCAAAAAATTTTTACTGTATATGTGGGGCAATTTATGGTAAACCCACACATTAGAAAAAGTCTTGGTGTAAATAATATTAATACCCCTGGTTTGGAATACACAAGTGTCGCATTTTCTAACTTATTATTGATATCCACAAAAATTAGCCATACTAAACTTGATGAACTAAGGAAAGGGAGTTTTAACACTATATATAAATAGTTAAATGAAGTCCAAATGCAAGTGTGGGACATCACTCTTTAAGACCTCTGCGTCCAGTCTGCAAAATGTCCTCTGGAGCAAAATATTTATCACACACGTAAAATCTGTTATATATTTCATCAGCACTTAGTTTATTCGCGTTTAACGGCTTCACTATACTTCTGAAAAATTACAGGATTGCCTTTGGGGAAACGATGTCTCCCCGTTTTTTTATTGGGTTCATGGCACGGTCTCCGCAGCTTTGAATACAACACACTCTAACTCTTTGTTTCTCAGCCATTGTAATCGGCGGATAAAATCACAATTTTTTGAACAAGAATAATCACAAAATCACTTTTTAAAAACCTTGGCAAACCTCAGTTTTCAAAATGGAACTCATAAGTTATGAGTCATAACCGACATTCTGTCACTTTTGTCATGTCTGACGGACAACCCTAGAAGGGGTAAGAGGATGAGCTGCAGATTTCTAGAAAGAATATTGCCAACCTAAATATTATTATGTTGGCAGTTCCTTTGCACGCGGAAACATAACCGCACTTTTCGCGAAAAATAATTATTGGCGGGAAGGGTGAAGTGACGGATCTATAGTTCCTTAATCTATGCGTTCATTGCACTACCGAAGGAGGGTGGTGGTGGGAAATCTGTAAGACCAACATCAGCGCAGCTATAGAAGTTTTAACTTCTAAAAATCGTCTTACTACGTTGTAAGCACAACATTAACTCTTTTTTTAAAGGACGCTTTCATAAACGCATCAAAGATACGCTAACAACAAGGAATCAAAAATAGCTGTGTAATGTTTAACTTTTAGTCTAGCTGATGATTTAAAATAGAACCGTTTAACTTAATAGTAGTTTTCACAATTAGTGTCTAAAATAGTGCTTTTTTACAAGCGTTGGTTTAACTAACGAGCGCAGCGAAGTATTTAAAAACGCGAGTAAAAAAAAACACAGTTTAGCCGCGAGTTGTTAACACTATTTTTTTTTAGATCCAAGAAAACAGGAAAATACGTTTAAAAAACATCAAACATCTTCTATCATAAACGGAGCCAGCAAGTAAGATACGAAATCGAAAAAATGGGAGAAAAAAAAGTAGCCAAGCGTATTTGGAATGACTCTGGGAGAAGAAAAGTTAAATAAAATTTTTTTCCAACGTCATTTTTTAAGGTACCACCCCCCTTCACTTTTCTTAAAAATGACCGTATTAAAAAAGTGAGGGATCGTTAGAAGAGTTGTTTGCATTGAGAAAAAATTTTACCGCGTTAAAATCGGTTCAGTCGTTTTCGAGTTATAAGCGTTTAAATTTATTTAAAAAAAAATCATATCTCGCAAACGAAACGGATCTTCACCGATATTAAACCGTTTTCCGAAGGTTCGATTCATTGGCTACAAAAAATGCTGCTACAGTAGGCCTCTAACTGGTACCATTTTCGAGTTTCGCCGTACGAACAATTTCATGTTTTTGGTTTTTTTTCACTTTTAAAAATTTCGGTTTTTTGGCTTTTAAAAATCAAAATAAAGAAATATCAAAAAACCAAACTGGTGCTTGTAGGTATTGGCAAGACCTTCAAAACCCACTATCGGTTGTTAAAATTGGTTCACTGGTTTCTAAGTTATAACGGTTTTTGTTATAACCTTTACGTTATAAGGTGGCTGGTAAATGAAATAACAATGGTTTTCATAGCAATGTGTCTTTTTACTAGTTGAAATTCATTGTTGCGATAATTTAATATTTGACAGTTTGATATTTTGACAATGTTTTTAAATGATTTTTTCGTAAATACTTGGTGAAAACTGGCGGAAACGGCTTAATTTTTAGGCAAGAATTATTAGATTTTTTCAATATTACTATTTTCTCCTATTTCTCTTCAATTTTGGGTAAAAAACGGACAGAAATATTTTTTTGCACCCATGATCAAAAAAAAAAGTTACTTACTAAAATCATGTTTTTGATGAAGGTATAAAAAAAGTATTTTTACTTTGTTGCCAGGTGGATGTAACTCAATCTGGAGCTCAAAGCATCCACCTCAGTCCGATACAGCGTTTGACTTTTAACTAATTATATGTAGTTTCGAACACTTTAAAACCATATTTAAGAAAGACAGCACAAGAAGCGAGGAAAATGTAACGGTAAAAATTCCTGAATATTTCAGAAATAAACTAAAGTCAAAAATCAAGTTTCCTCATTTAGCTTAGCGTGTAAAAACCGATCAGATTAAAAAAACGAAATGAAGAACAAGACTCGTTTCAAATAACTGGTCTTCTTCTGAAAACGCACGTGTGTGTATGATAATTTTTTATGCTTTTTAGTCGTTTTTCTTTAAAAATGTTTGATGCTTCTTGATTTACGTGTTTCGCCTGTAGCCCAGCAAGTAATCTGCATGGGCGTATCCAGGGGAGGGGTTTCCGAACTTTTGGGCAATTCCATGATAACTGACGGGACAAATCTTAAGTAATTAATTTTTTGATCTCGTTATTCTCTATTTTAAAGATAATCACATCTTAATGCATTCTGTAGAGGGTTTGTCAAAATAATATAAAAGTAAGGGCAAGTTAATTTTTCATTTAGGATCCAAACAAAAAATTTGTGATAACTGACGGGACATCAAAGACTGGCAGAGAAAAATCATGAACTTTAAAGTGCTTTTCCGCTTAATCTAAAATTAGTTTTAAATTAGTTGTTTCATAATATACTTTTGTTCTGTAGATA
This sequence comes from Oxystoma pomonae, assembly GCA_963921995.1. Lineage (NCBI taxonomy): Eukaryota > Metazoa > Arthropoda > Insecta > Coleoptera > Brentidae > Oxystoma > Oxystoma pomonae. The sequence continues at coordinate 20,586,827 of OY998164.1, read as the reverse complement.
TAATATAATAAATTTGATTGCCTTGATTTTAAGTTAAATGTAATTTTGTAACTTGAAGAAAAGTTGTTACATTCTACTGATTGTACAGGGTGATTCATTATATTTGGACACCCCGCGGTTATAGCCGTTAATGTTAGAGAGAGAAAAAATGTTTTAATGTAAGATTTTAATAATTTTGTCCAAATTTTTTGAAAATTTTGACATTAACTTTCTTAAAGAAGAAGTTAAGAAACCTCCAAATCAGTTACTTCAACCGAAAAGAAACTAAAAAACAAAAGATCAAAAGATCTTAGATGGAAATAACGAAAATTCAAACTTGCATGAGAATCCCACAAGGAACACACAAAAGATCAAAGCGAAAAGAGAAATGATTAAGCGATGTTTCGCCCTGGGTAACCAGCGTGGGCTCATCAGTAGTTTCACTGGTTACCCTCCACTATACATCATTAAACACCATCATACACTTTGATTTCCAACCTTGAACCACTCACAAATAGGCATCGTTCCGCACTGGCACTTACTTATCCAAGTTACCTGATACGAATTCGTCCTGGCGTGTTAATATTTCCAGTAGGATTATGCTCCTAAGGCAATTAAAACAAAGAAGAAGTTAAGAAACCTCCAAATCAATTACTTCAAACGAAAAGAAACTAAAAAACAAAAGATCTTGGATGGAAATAACGAAAATTCAAACTTGCATGAGCATCCCACAAGGAACACACAAAAGATCAAAGCGAAAAGAGAAATGATTAAACGATGTTTCGCCATGGGTAACCAGCGTGGGCTCATCAGTAGTTTCACTGGTCACCCTCCACTATATATCATTAAACACCATCATACACTTTGATTTCCAACCTTGAACCACTCACAAATAGGCATCGTTCCGCACTGGCACTTACTTATCCAAGTTACCTGATACGAATTCGTCCTGGCGTGTTAATATTTCCAGTAGGATTATGCTCCTAAGGCAATTAAAACAAAGAAGAAGTTAAGAAGTTTAGTTTCTTTTCGGTTGAAGTAACTGATTTGGAGGTTTCTTAACTTCTTCTTTGTTTTAATTGCCTTAGGAGCATAATCCTACTGGAAATATTAACACGCCAGGACGAATTCGTATCAGGTAACTTGGATAAGTAAGTGCCAAACCAAAGTGTATGATATATAGCGGAGGGTGACCAGTGAAACTACTGATGAGCCCACGCTGGTTACCCAGGGCGAAACATCGTTTAATCATTTCTCTTTTCGCTTTGATCTTTTGTGTGTTCCTTGTGGGATGCTCATGCAAGTTTAAATTTTCGTTATTTCCATCCAAGATCTTTTGATCTTTTGTTTTTTATTAACTTTCTTATTTTAAATTGAACAACCCGTATTTTTTTACTTTGTCAAGTTTTATTTTTCTTTTGTATTTCAAAAAAATATCAACGCGGTAAGTATTTAGGTAGGAAACATAAAATCTGCGAAGTTGGCCGTGACTGCTGGAGCGCATTGGTGGAATGACGTTTCACCAATATCTTTTTTTTTGTTTATTAATTATTATTATTCGTCATATCATAAATCATATCATATCATAAAATGAATAGAAAATTTTACCTACGCCTCTGTTGGTATTCTGACATCTGCACGTGACAGCTGTCAAGCCAGGGAAATTATCACTTATTAATTTTTCAACTAGGTCACGTGACCGAAAAAAATTCATAAAAATTCGGGTTGTTGCCATAGCAACTTGTCAAAAACAAGGCATCTGATTGACTTAAAACAACTGGTATAAAATTGTCACAAAAATTTTTGCATGCGGCGCAGTTTAGCATTTTTGCAAACAAATTGATTTTTATTTTACTTTAATTTTAAGTCAAAAATTGCATTTAAAGTGTTATTTTCTCAAAAATGTTTACCTGATTGAACCCTGACATCAAATTTTGGATAAATAAACAATTTTTTAATCATTTAAGCCCAGGGGTCTGATTTTCGAATCCATACAAAAATACGTATACTAAATAGTAGACAATTTTTATGTCAGTCTCTTTCTATATCGTATGAAATGAGAGGCGAAAGATAAGCCAGTATGAGTGGACCGCGTTCAAATTCGACTGATTAAATCAATATTGCATTCGTGTTGTTTCGCATGAAAAAACGGTTATTCTTTCACGCACTACTTATGAATCAGCATATCATTTGCCTCCTATTCTATACGGTATAGGAAGAGACGGAAGTAGTCGCATACGAATAATTTCGTATGGTTTCGAAAATAGTACCCCAGGTCCGCGCTTGTAAGCACCTGCTTCCTTGTATCAAATTAAGTTTTTTTTATTACTTATCCCTATACCCCCTCCCCACCAATTCCTCGGTGCGCTACTGCCTTTACATTAATAAATTTCTGAGGTACTAGAGATGTTAAGTGTTCTGAAACATTAATATTTGCAGCAAGGCGGTAGACTTTTTAGCACGGTTCCTGCTCGAATTGTAAAAAAAAATAATAAAAATAATCGTTTTTTCACTTGTTTTTCACATATTTTAGCCGACTTAAAAATTGTTGTTCTACTCACGGGCCTGCAATCAGGTTCTGTGAATGGGACAGCTGAGCCCGAGAAAAACATTACATCGTACGGAACTGGCCTTTGCGAGAAAGTTTTACTACCGTGTAGCTATTCTTGAAATGAGAAAGAATCGCTACACTGGTCAGGAAAATGTCGCAAACGATCGTTTGGTTTCGGATAGATCAAACAATTTGCGAAAGCAATGGAAAAGACAGGTGACGCACTTCAATTTTTTCAAGGAGTTTTTGTGGGTCCCCAGATCTTTTCCAAGATTCGACGTTTATTGAACACCTGGGTCTCTATTCTTGAATTCAGGGAGAAAACACTTATTTCCCTGAAATACGCCGTTCCCATTGGTTGATGTCGTTGATTTCTTCCACAAATGACCCTAATGACAGTATTTTAAATAGAAATCGGTATAAAAAACAAAAGATCAAAAGATCTTGGGTGGAAATAACGAAAATTCAAACTTGGATGAGTATCCCAAAAGGAACACACAAAAGATCAAAGCGAAAAGAGAAATGATTAAACGATGTTTCGCCCTGGGTAACCAGCGTGGGCTCATCAGTAGTTTCACTGGTCACCCTCCACTATACATCATTAAACAGCATCATACACTTAGATTTCCAACCTTGAACCACTCACAAATAGGCATCGTTCAACACTGGTACTTACTTATCCAAGTTACCTGATACGAATTCGTCCTGGCGTGTTAATATTTCCAGTAGGATTATGCTCCTAAAGCAATTAAAACAAAGAAGAAGTTAAAAAACCTTCAAATCAGTTACTTCAACCGAAAAGAAACTAAAAAACAAAAGATCAAAAGATCTTGGGTGGAAATAACGAAAATTCAAACTTGGATGCGTATCCCACAAGGAACACACAAAAGATCAAAGCGAAAAGAGAAATGATTAAACGATGTTTCGCCCTGGGTAACCGGTAAACTGGTATCTTTTATTTCTCTCACTAAAGACCAGTAGAAACAAATCTCATCAAAAATTAGTGTCATTGTTTATAAATGTTTTCTCCCTGAATTCAAGAATAGCTACACTGAATCGAAAAGAAAAAGCTTGGTTTGCATTCCATAACGCGTGTAAAAACTTTTTGGGTAACCACAAAAGTGATGATTATGTCGCTCAGGTCGAGGAATTGCTGTCAGCATAAAGTAAGTAACTAACTGTCACTTAAAGTGTACTTTCTTCACTCGAACCTGGACTTATTCCCTGAAAATTTAGGAGCAGCCTAGGATGAACACGGGAAACGGTTCCGTCAAGACTAAACTGGAGGAGAGATGTTCAGGGAAGTGGAATGCAAGCATGTTGGTGGAGTACTGTTGGTCTTTGAGACGAGAGAGGTGTACTTCATGGTATAAAAGGAAAGGAAGCACGAAATAAAAGTAAATATATTTTTACTTATTATTCACCCCTTTCAAATTAAATTCATGTCTATAAAATTATTATTCGATTATCGAAAAGTGATAAAAATAGAGACAAGGGGGGTTCACCCAAAAATGGTGGGTGGCCGGTGGTAGACGAAAACGGGAGCTATATTTGAATATAATCAGCAGGAATGGTGCCAGGGCTCGAGAATTTTTTTTGCAGGCCAGTGTTACCAATGTATCGCAGAGCCGGCGCTAAGGCCGGGCAAGCCGTGCTCCTGCCCGGGGCGGCAAACTTAGGTGATAAAGTGATTTTCTTGAAACTTATGAAAAGTTTATTAGTTGATTTTAATTTTTTACCTAGATATGTTTTTTTTTTCAGTTTTTTCAAAGATGTAACAGCAATGAAAAGCAAGTGCTTCAACTTGGGAAACTCAAAGTAATAAAGTCTCAAAATACAAATTTATTCAAAATTTGGTAGGTTACACGTGTTTCGCCTACATAGGCATCTTCAGACCTACAAATTACGAAGTACTAGTAAGATAATTATAATTGCACGAATTTTCTGTATTGGGATTTTATTTTTTGTTAACCCTGTTCATAGTAGTAGTGGGGTACGTGCCTTTTTTACCGTTTTTTTTTTTTTTTTTTGGTAAACAGGTGAGTAAGTACAAATAAGGTTTGCGATTTTTGTTATATTACTCTACTAAAGATATCTTGCAAAATTATTTGCCTGACTAAATTTATGTTGGGGTGTCCGTCTCCTAGTCCTATCACTAAATTAATATTTTCCTCCATAATATGGTTAGAAAATCAAATCAAAAAAAGACTTGAGAAAAAAAACGACAAGTCAATAAAAAAGTAAGGTTATGTTTACCGCCAAACGATTGACTACGTTCAAAAGCTCTATTTTTAACCTATTGAAGTTATCTTTATTTACGGTAACGGTAATCATAAGAGTAACGAAATTTGTCGTTAAACTTCCTGACCAAAATCTCCCTAATATTGCGCTATATTCCACGTCAACGGTTCGTACGTTTTAGGACCAATTTAAACTGGTATTAAAATTAAACTTCATACAGTAAAAAATGTTTTTTTTTCTTCATGTGCGCCACTGTTCCGAGTAACTGTAAAGAGCCCATCTGACTTTTGTTTTTGGCATTTTGTACAGCAATCATGTTTTCATGGTAAGCTATCGAGTTTCCATGGCTACTTGATCGCGGTCTATTTTCGAATTTCGTATTGTACAGGGTGATTTTTATAACCGTACCTGTCATAACTTTTTTACTGCTTGTCGTAGGAAGATGAAACAAACACTGAAGTAAAGTAATTGTTTAACTGTTTTTTTTACAGCTGTCACTAGGTACGAGATCGAAAAAAATTATTGATTTTTTTAATGTAACATCCTATAATTTTTTTAATTATTAAGTTTTACAATAATTACCGTGCTGGCATTTTACAAATTAATAATAAAAACTCAAAGTTGTCGTTGGAATTCTTAAATTTTGGATCAATCATATTTTTTTATTGATTTATAGATATATAGACAACTTTGACAGCCGCTGTGGTAGTGCTGTGGCGGTCCAAGACATTTACGAGGAACATATCAATATATGCAAACTAAATTTAGTAAGTACAAGCGCGGATTTGACCTCAAATCTAGGGGGGGATTTTAAGTTGTTTATTTCATACATTTTTTATTTAAAAAAATGTTTAAATGCGCCGAAAATTTTTGAGAAAATTACATTAATAATGCAATTGTTGAGTTAAATTAAACTAAAATCGTGAGTATCAAAGGTATCACAGCGCCGCAGGCAAAATTTTTTAAGAAAATTGTACTAAAAATGCATTTTTTGATTTAAAATTTAACTAAAATTGTAAATATATCAATGGTTTCAAAGCGCAGCAGTCGTAAATTTTGTAAGAAAATGACACGAATGCCACATTTAAAACAAAATTAAACTCTAATACCATAAATATCAAAGGTGTTATAGTACCACAATTTATGCCCTACTTTGGAAAAATATCGCCACACTTGTTCATTGCCTCGAAAATGTTATCAGGTATGTTTTGATTTAATCTTTTGCCTACTTCTGAACAATACTGTTTTCAAATACCTACCGACTTCTCCCAATAAAAGTTCAAGAATTAGTGTTTTGAAAACGATTAGTTAATTTTGCCTTAATTTTGAATTCACGTTGTACAGAACTTGGTATGAATATGTTCAGGTTAAAAATACTTTTTTATGTCGAAATGATTTTGTCTAAAATTTATTTATAAATTACACGGAAACTCTATAATACTGTTCTGTATTTCCAATATCGTGGTTTTCGCGGTAAGTACTCCATGCGTTTGTTTATTCTTGGTGTGACGCTCAGACTAATAACTAAAGAGAGACCAAACATTCCCTATTGAAATCCTCTAATGTTTACAATCCAACACCCTTCTGGACGATTATATGAACAGAAAAGAGATAGAGCAATAAAACGGCAACACTGTCAAAAATTGCTTTTTCCCATTACCAGTGGCGGCGTTAATTTTAATTTAAATATATAAATGTGAAAACGAGATATAAGGTAGGGTTGGTCGGATTTTCTTATTCAAAAGAATTAACTGCCAGAACTTGCATAACCACAAAAAATAGATTTATTCAAGGATAAAGTTTAGTTTGAGGAATGTAGGTATTTACGAACAGATCAAAAGTTTACCAAAGAGCACTTGAAATGATTTTTAGGTCAATTATTAAAGATGGCTGTTATATATTTTTTTTAATTGTGCAGTATCCCACAAAACAAAAGTTAAAAAAGCGTTTTTTTTCACTATGATAATAATGTCTCTTTTAGTTTTCTTTAGTGGAATATAAACTTTATTTATCAAATTAAGAGAACTTTTTGTGATGTTAATTATGAAAACTTCAAGGCCAACAAATTTTATTCTTTACACATTGGCTGCATGTTCATTTCTGAATACAGAACACAAGAAAAATTTAAGGAAGAGGTAAAAAATTAATAACTAGTAGTTTTTCAGGAAACAGGAGTCAAAAGGCAAAAAAATAAATAATAAATATTAATGAAAATAAAAATAAGATTGGCTCAGAGTAAATATCTCCAAAACGGTTTTATTCACATTATAGAAAGTACCCATGTACCCATTAAAATACAAAAAATACCTGCCCCAGTACCTGACTATCAGCACTTGGTCTTATTGTCTTCTCTTGTTATGTATAAATTATAATAAATAAATATTTTACATGCTGCAAAAGGAGCAAAATTATCTGGTACTTTTGTTTCTTAAAAAAGATTAGTATTAGTCTTACATTTTTGATGTATTAATAGTATAATCATAAGCTTTTTACGCAGTTTTTTACCTCATACTACGCCCATGACTAACGTAAAATGACAGGATCTTTCTTACCTCCGAAATATTAGTTCTGGGCTGGAATATCCGCTTTTATTGCATACCAGGCAATGGTAAACCATTTTGTTGGTCCTCAAAATATTTTGATACAGTTCTTTTTTCACAAATAGTCACAATAAAATTCAAAAATCACCGAACAACACAAACCCCCGTTAACAACAACGCCGTCAGCTGCAACCAAACATGTCGGCATTTATTCGCGGCTCGTCTAAAAAACGTTGCCGGCTTGTGTTCTTTTTTATAAATCTCGAAATTCTACTTATTAAAAATTAAAAAAAGTTAATTATTGAGACTAAAAATTAGGACTAAGAATTAAGTTATTAACATAAGAAAAATTATCCTATATAAAAATATGTCAAATAATCAATAATATTATCAAAAGAGCTTCAAGAAGTTTATGAATTGTTTTGTTTCTAGGGAAACCCCGCAGTAAATTGGCAACCATGTATTTTTTGGGAAATAAACATTGTGGCTGGTTGATCGGGGTAATATTGTTTACTGTTATATCTCATTTTTTTTATTAATCTGAGGTGTGACGAATTGAAAGTCAAACTTTCCCAAAATACTGTGGAGGGATTATAGAATGTCTTTAAAGCAGAGGTGGCTGCCCAGTGGATAACCGAAAAAGCCCACTGGGTTTTTTTTTGGGGTAAAACCCACTATAAAAAAAACACGTAAGGCTTTTGTAAAAGTGGATTTTTTCATTATTAATAAAATAAATAAACGTAAAAAAGGTATATTATTACCAGTCGTTTGAATCTGATCGTAAGGTTCGAAAAACTTTGACCAGTTGCATATATTTTTCTAATCCCAAACAATTTCCTATTTTATTATTCCAAATAAGACCAAAAGTTGTCTTTCAATGGATGCTGCACTAGCTGGGCATTGATGCAAATTATAAAAAAAACGATTCTGGTTCAGTATTTGCAGATTACTGGATTCTAAAACCTCAGTCCATTCTGAAGCATTCTTTCTAGCGCTACTCTTAGGCCTTTTCCTTTCCTTTTAAAAATCGTTTAGAGTTAATGACCTCGAAAAAAACGAAAACTTGAATCGTATACTATCATAGTAAGTAAGTAGGTACTTACAGTGTAGTAAATATACAAACTCCAACAATAATTTTCTTAAAGTTTGTTTATATTAAGTATATAAAAAAAGCGATGGTCAAACTAGACCAAAACTGATTAACAATCTAACAATCTGTCGATTTCTGTATTCCACCTATTTTTATGTCGTATTTTATAGTTGATAAACGATCGCGAGAATAAGTCCTATTTTTAAAAAAGAACTACAAACAGTATATAATTTAAAAAGAAAACCATAAAAACCCCAATAAAACCCATTTGTAAAACAGAAAAAAGCCCAGTGGGTTGGGTTTTATACAAAAGCCCGGGTTTTTTCCAACCCTGCTTTAAAGGAACATTATACAATTTCTCATTTTTTCTCCAAAGACTTCAAGGTTACCACAAGCATCTTTCTTGTCTACTTTTTTCTGGAGCGGCGATCGCCCCCCCCCCCCGCCCCCGCTATGACCACCACTGGCTAGTGTTTAACAACCACTACCACGCATCGACTTTACCAGAGTTTTTGAAACACATTAAAAACTATCACAACAAAAAATTGCACTTAATTTTACAAAATAAGTGTTTTATATGTTGGAACGTGGTAATATTTTATTATTTTTAAAATCAATTGCCCTAAAATTAACCAGAAAAATAACCACAACCACAACGAAATGGATTCGTAGCTTACGGCAGTGGTAGTGGTTAATTACCACGTCGGAATGACGTTTAGCTATTTCGCAGACGCAGTAATTACCACAACCACTATGAAGTGTCAAATAAGCGTTCCAAAATATCACTAATTTAATAACTCTCTTAATTAAGTTAACCTGAAAAAAATGCAGAGTCAAGTGGCCTTGCCAACACTGATTTTTATATGATTTTCTTTGTTTTTCAAAGATATTATTGTTACACACTTTGCGATCTTTGAGCCATTTTAGTAGGGACTACCAAATTTAATGACCACGAATTTTAATGACCAAAAATTTTAAAATGAAAAATTAACTACTACCATTGAAAAACCAACCACTACCATCCCCTTATAGCTACTACCATTCAAAAATCAACTACTACCATCTCCATGTAGCTATACTACCATTGAAAAATCAACTACTACCATCCCCATATAGCTACTACCATTGAAAAATCAACTACTACCATCTCCATGTAGCTATATTACCATTGAAAAATCAACTACTACCATCCCCATATAGCTACTTCCATGGAAAAATCAACTACTATCATCTTCATGTAGCTACTACCATCGAAAAATCAACTACTACCATCCCCATGGTAGTAGTAATGGTAGTAGCTATATGACGCTGGTAGTTGTTGGTTTTTCGATGGTATTAGCTATATGGAGATGGTGGTAGTTGATTTTTCAATGGTAGTAGCCATATGGGGATGGTAGTAATTGATTTTTTAATGGTAGTAGTTATATTGGGATGGTAGTAGTTGATTTTTCTATGGTAGTAACTGTAGTAACAATATACAGAGGATTGATTTTATTTTTTTATTTGAAAATCAATGGTCATTAAAATTCGTGGTCATCAAATTATATTTTCCCATTATGGGATGTTTAAAACAAACCTACTTATCTCATTGATCCCAGAATTTAGGAACTTCAATGCCAACAACGTTAAATCTTCATTCATAATCTGTAAAATTTTTAAGTGTAAATATCTCGTTAAATATTAATGACTATATTGCTGTAAGCTGTTTCATCGATTTCACGAAATAAGAAATACTTTCTGTTGCAAAAAAATAGAGATTGTTGGGAATTAACTACTGATTTAGTAACTTGGCTCAATTTTAAGTCATATCAGATATAATAGTATATTATGTAACGAGAGAAGAAAGTGACATATTTCACACGAGCATGAATGTTGTGAACGAGGCGCTAGCCGAGTGAAACGATACGCGAGTGTAAGGAAGTTACTTTCTATCGAGTTGTGTACGCTATTTTTCCTACCACCACTTTAGGATTTAATTCGTATTTTTTATTATTATTAATTTTTTTTCATTTTCATCTCAACAGAAGAAAGTATTGTCTTCTGTAGGGACGAAAATGGTGTCGGCCTATTTCCGACGCTTCTACAAATCATAGCCTACTAGATACCTACATTGTTTGGATGGTTTGCTGTCATTCATTTTCGTCACTAGAGAAGAAAACATTTTCGTCTCTCGAAACGAAAATAAAATTGATATGCGTGTGAAATATAAAACCTTCTGAGGCGTTATAGAGTGCAGATTTGGTTACTTTCGTGTGTGACCGTAGGAAAAACTGTTTTAGATTTTCTTCCTTAGTGAAGAAGGCATTTTTGTAAAATAAAATGTAAACGCTTTATAGATACACATGGACTTCTAAACCAAAAAAAGTAATCTATTTTTTTTTAAATGTAATTTCCTGAAAACTACTTGACTAAGTTAGAAAGATATTTGGTCAGGAAATTGAAACTATCAAGTCAAAAATTAAAATTTGTAAGGCCCTATTTTGTCACATTTACCGATAACCAAAAACAAGTTGGACGTGCATATGATTTTTAATTAACTACTGATTTAGTAACTTGGCTCAATTTTAAGTCATATCAGATATAATAGAATATTATGTAACGAGAGAAGAAAGTGACATATTTCACACGAGCGTGAATGTTGTGAACGAGGCGCTAGCCGAGTGAAACGATACGCGAGTGTAAGAAAGTTACTTTCTATCGAGTTGTGTACGCTATTTTTCCTACCACCAATTTAGGATTTAATTCGTATTTTTTATTATTATTAAATTTTTTTCATTTTCATCTCAACAGAAGAAAGTATTTTCTTCTGTAGGGACGAAAATGGTGTCGGCCTATTTCCGACGCTTCTACAAATCATAGCCTACTAGATACCTACATTGTTTGGATGGTTTGCTGTCATTCATTTTCGTCACTAGAGAAGAAAACATTTTCGTCTCTCCAAACGAAAATAAAATTGATATGCGTGTGAAATATAAAACCTTCTGAGGCGTTATAGAGTACAGATTTGGTTACTTTCGTGTGTGACCGTAGGAAAAACTGTTTTCGATTTTCTTCCTTAGTGAAGAAGGCCTAGTGGCATTTTTGTAAAATAAAATGTAAACGCTTTATAGATACACATGGACTTCTAAACCAAAAAAAGTAATCTATTTTTTTTTAAATGTAATTTCCTAAAAACCACTTGACTAAGTTAGAAAGATATTTGGTCAGGAAATTGAAACTATCAAGTCAAAAATTAAAATTTGTAAGGCCCTATTTTGTCACATTTACCGATAACCAAAAACAAGTTGGACGTGCATATGATTTTTAAAAAGGTTTTTAATAAACCCAAACGACATAAATCGACTTTGACCTTGACAATTTTTAATATTTTTGTATTTTCGAAAGAAATTTTTGGTTTTTGAGTTAAGTTAAATTTTTTTAGACATGAATTTGTGCTATGTTTTCATGGATATTGAATTCGTTTTCAATATGTTTTGAAAACTTTTTTTTCATGAGTTTTCATGACAGGTTTTCAAATCGATTTTGAATCGATTTTAAAACGGTTTTCAAATTTTGATATTTGGCAGCTGACATGTCATAGTTGTCAAATATTCATTTTTGAGTTTTGGTACTTTTTTTTCAAATGTATTTTATTCAAAAGATGATGTTGGCCCTTGCCACACATTTTTTTTTAATTTTAATTACTACTCTATTTGCAAGTGGAAGTGAAGAAAGAAATGCTGGACTGGCATATGTGCATATTTTCCATAATTAATTTTTTTAAAGTCTTTAAAAAAACAAATCTTTAGTTATTTAAGTAAGGTTATGTTATTAATGTTCTTTTTTCTATACACTCCACCAAATTTTAGAATGCCGGTTCCACAGTTTCACTTCTATTTCTCTCTCTCTCTCTCTCTCTCTCAAAAAGAGTGAGAGTAATAAAATATAATTTGGCGGCTGTCTGGTAATCCGACGCAATACGTATGTGTAAACTCAATCCCCGTTTTCATGGAAAATCGGTATTTCAATCTCAATACGATCTTGATCCAACCCTAAACATTTTCAGGGTCGGATCTAGATTGAAATCAACTTCCCATGAAAACGTAGCATTGGACAGATCATATTTGAATCCTCCTGAAAAATTTTGCTATTTTGTGGTAACTACACTCTTTAAGAACAAAGAAGAGCAATAGATCTTGAAAACTAATTCCATAACTGTAAGTGTTTTAAAAAAATGTATGAAACAATTACGGTCAAATTTTTTTCTTATTTTATAGTCTTCTTCTTCTTCATAGACTCTTTTTTGATTTATTTAGCTGTATTTCCATAAAAATACTGACTCTTGTTTTTACATTTTATTAAAATATACAGCTGTCATTGCGCCTTAACAGGGTAACATGTTTATCTCTGATAACCCCGGGGGTCAATAATGTGATGTTTTCGAAAATTCGAGACCTTCTAGACATTTGAATCCGAACAAACTTTTATTCAAACTTGTAGGGCAAAAAGTCTGTTGAAAAGTTCGAACATTCGTTGTAGAAATTTTATAAATAAAAAAAAAGAAATGTCGTTGTCAAAAATCAAAAATAGAAAAATAAAAAATTTAAAATATTTTAAAAACCGGTGCTTAGGTTGAGGCGTGAATAGAAAACAGCCAAGATAATTAACCTTAAGGACTAAAATGTTTGCACAAATTTTAGTCCTTGGATAACTCCTCAGGGCGCGTATTGTCTTTTGGATAAATCTCCTGCAGTGGCGCATCGAGAAGTCTGATTATGGTATAACATTTTACTTCAACTTCAGTTTTTTATTTATCCTTAACCTCTCCCACCCCCCAAAGTCAATTCCTGTTGCCAGCCAATAATAATGTTTTTATTCCCACCTGACCCCCCCATGACCCCTCCTGGATCTGCCCTTGAGCCACAGACATGTGTTTCGAACTTATTTTGATCTCATCAGTGTGACACAAATCAGGTTAGCTACATGGACCAAAATGCTTAACCAGCTATTTGTAAAAAAGTTTTACTAATTTTTAAAGTATGTCTTCAAGAACATCTGCGAAGTTCGGTATGTTGATGGAGTTTTATAGCCCAATGCATATCCTTGGGTAATACCAAGTGGAGAAAAACCCTTGAGTTTTTCTTGTAAATTGTACGAACTCCGCTGGCTGGACTTTAACTTTTTTGTGTTTACAAATTAGTTGATTTTTGTGATTACATGTTTTAAATTTTGTCAATAAAACCCTATGTACAGGGTGTCCCATTTTCGGTGAGATTCAATGGGAAACTCCGTTGTTATTAAATATAGAGACATGCGGTTTTCGCATTACAGTTAGTTTTTGAGCTTAAAAAAATGATATTAACAGATTTAATCTGTCCCCTGTAGTTTTACTAATTGATGATATCTCCTTTAATTTAAGAGATAATTGAGTTCTGTAAAAAGATGTTTGTGGCAACCTTTTCAGAAAAACACAATGATTTTTTTCGAAATTTTAATCCGACGTTTCGTTTCGCAAATAACATCATCAGGATCAAAAAGTTAAATACGGGTCAAAATGTTTTACTTCATATTGTATTTTCGGTTTGTTTGATAATAAAATATATTTTTTTTCCGTAAAAAAATTATCTTTAGTGCATTTTTTTTTCTGGTACGGCCCTGTCCCATTTTCATTTTTTTTTTGAGGCCATTTATATTTAACGCATTTTATTCAACTAAAATAATCTCAGCTACTGTTTTTTCTTTTACCCCCAATTTCACCGAGTTTTTTCGAAAGGCCCATTAAAGATATTAGTTTTAACAACTATTGGCTAAAATAGTGCTTTTCTTTAGAAGCGTTGGTTTAAATAACAAGCGCAGCGAGGTATTTAAAAACGCGAGTAAAAAAAGCACAGTTTAGCCGCGAGCTGTTAACACTATTTTTTTTAATACCTTTATCAAAAAATCCAAGAAAAAAGGAAAATACTTTTAAAAATTTCGAACGAAGAGCAATGAAATAACAATGGTGGTTTCCATGGCGATATGCCTTTTTATTCGGTGACGTTCATTGTTGCGACATTTTAATCGTTGGCAGTTTGATATTTTGACGATATTTTTTAAAGATTATATAAAGGAAATACTTAGTTAAAACTGACGGAAATGGCTTAATTTTTAGGCAAGAATAATTAGATTTTTTCAATATTACTATTTTCCGCTATTTCTCTTTAATTTTGGGTAAAAAACGAACAGAAATCTGTTTTTGCACCCGTGATAAAAAAAATAGGTTTTTCTGCATAGGTAACCAAAAAAGCCATGCTTTAGTTATCTGCAGAAAGTTACTTAAATCGTGTTTTTGATGAGGCTATAAGAAAATTTTTGTTAAATTTTAACGGATCTTTATTTTTAAATGACTTGCACAGGGTCTTTTATTCTGAACTTTTACGAAAAGATCTTTTTTTTTCTTAAGATGGTTTAATTGATCAAAATAAAATAATGATATTTTATTATCAAATAAACTATTTTGGTCTGTATTTACCTTTTTGATCCTGATGATGGTATCTACGAAACGAAACGTCGGATTAAAATTTCGAAAAGACCAATGTGTTTTCCTAAAAAGGTTGCTACATACATGTTTTTACAGAACCCAATTACCTCTAAAATTAATTGGTAGTTCCGACCATTTTTAAACTTTCCCTTGTAGCTCACAAACTACAAGGGACAGAATAAATCTGATACCATTTTAATAACAACGGAGTTTCCCATTGAATTCAGTCGAAAATGGGATACGCTGTATACGATTGAAAATTTTCCAGAACTTCCCAATGAATTAAATACGTATTGTATGGCTAAAGTCACTCAATTACTAAGATATTCCATAAATTTACCCAACATATCCAAGTTTAGTAATATAATTATACGATGCTGTAAGAATCTTGATTCAGAGAACCATTTTAGTATCTAACCCAAAGTGTTTTTCCTTTTTTGAATGACGGGTATGTCGTCCGACTGGATTTTACTTATTTTCTGTATTTTGGAATAGGTACTTAGATCTATGTCGGAATGCTTATTATAGCTTAAGAAAAAGAGAAATTAAACGCTTATTAACGATGACCAAGTCCCACTCTAGATATTTTGGCGCCCTGGGCAAACCACTAAATGGGAGGCCTTAAAGATGGGGCGAGTTTGTAAATTCACCGATGAGCTCACCGATGATAACAATCGAGTTTGTAAATTCATCTATGATTCTTGGTGATATTCATCGCATTCTTAAATTACCTGAGTTATTACACCAATTCACCAATTGATGACATCGATGCCCACTGACTCTGGGGGCCGGTGACCCTTCCCGATGAATGTCACTAACGTCATTTAATAAGCTGTTTTTTGTTGTTATTGTTTGGTTTTCAAATTTTTTGATGTTTTTTTAATAAAGATTGCCGACACGATAAGAAGTCGCGTTAAATCTTCAATTTGGGCTATTATAAGATGGACATAAGTTTTATCCTCGCCATATCCTCGCCCTACGAGGATTTTTTGTTCGTCTTTATTGTAATATACATGGGATTTTTTCGAAAAAGCACAAATGCCACATTGGAAAAAAAAATCTAGGCGCTTTTTTAATTTTCGACGGCTCATCGAACTCAACAACATGAAATGTCAGATTAACGTCATATTTCATTTGTCAAAAAACATTCAATTTAGCGCCCCTAGAGCTTCTATTTGCCCCCCTAGTATTCGGTGTCCTGGGCGAGTGTTCAGTTTGCCCGTGCCTGGAGCGGGCCCTGCGCTGACTTCTTGACGTGTATTCTTGGTCATACGATCCGAATTTCGAGATAATGGTCGCCTGGGAACGTTCACGTCCTTCGTTTCGACCAATAAGAAGGCTCAGAAGCTGCCAAGGTTGTACGGTGCATGCGCAAAGCTGATTCGATTATCGTTTTTCAAGAGCGCCCGTTCTCTTTCTCAGAGGCAGGTGTATGAAAGTGTAGGAAGGTGTCTTCGATACACGGTAACCGGGTGAGGTTCGGCCGTGATCAGAAGGTTTCGGATAGCTCGTAATAGCTTTCAAGCCTTTATTGGTCGCTAACAGGTAGAGGATCGTTCCCGTACGACCTTTTCTACGAAATTCAAGAATCGGCACTCCGGTCTTTCTCTCGTGCGATTGGATCCAACTAGTGATGCCAGCTTATGGAATTTTTCCCTAGTTCTAGGGATTTTTTGGTGCAATGGGGAAATAGTAAATTTAACCTAATATCTACGGAATTTTCAACTGCTTCGAACTAATCGACCTGTTATACCATTTTTCGTCTTATTATAATAAATATAATTTGTAAAATATTGTATTTTGATTTTGACGTACGTAGATACATCAAGTTTAAATATATTCAATCAGGGCCTATATAAATGAATGGGCCACGACCCTACATTTTGCTGACGTCACACACCCCAAAATCGTGACGTGGTTTGAATGCAGAATTATATGTTCATTGACAGCTGCTATCCAAATTACGTCACGAAGATGAGGTGTTTGACGTCACAAAAGTTTAGGGTCGTAGCCCGTCTGCTTAGGTAGGCTCTGATTCAATGTAATTCTAGGGAATTTTCCACAAAAAAATTGGGATTTTCGGCGAACCCAGTTGGCAACATTGGATCTATCATATGGCATCTCTTACCTTACACGGTCGAAAAGCAGTTTTCAATGCTTTTCCCCGGCTTCAGACCATGCGGTCGGGAACGTATATCCGACATAGATCTATGCCGCTCCCTATTCAAGAATACACGTCCAAAAGAGTGCTGACTCTAGGTTAATAGATGGTTCAAGCTGGTCATGACCTGTTAAGGCAGAAACGTACGATAACGTATATTTTAACCATATAACTATTAGGTATATAAAGGCCCAGGATACCAGAAAATCGTAGCGACAACGGTCAAAATATGGATTGCCATGACATGGGATAAAGACGGCTCGATCTGAGCCTGCGCGAGTTTGTAACGTCGAATCACCTCATTTCTCATTTAGCGCACTTCCAGCTGACTCATGCGCATTGGAGACCGTCATTAATCCATTGGCACCGGCCAACTTGATATTTTGAAGGGGTTTCCGCCACGCTTTTTATCTTAGGGAAATACACAGGCAGGGCCATAGTTATATGCTTTATGTAGTAATTTCAAAATAGATCAAGTTGATGCAATAGTAAAACAAATTTTTCCTGTTCCACTGGCGCACCCAGGAATTGACTTCGGCGAGATTTTTTAAAAACAAATAATGAAAAAAACTTAATTTGAAGTAAAAACCAGGCTTCTCGAGGGGGGGGGGGTTAATAATAATAAAGGTCTTTTATTAATCCAGAAACTTATATATAAATGACAAGATGAATTTGGAGGTTCAGGGCATCTGCTCGGAGTCAAACAAATGTACTGTTCTTCCATCTAACCCCTAACAGTAACTTAATCTAAGGATTTTTTCCATAGAAATAGTATAAATAAATCAGTAAATTGGTTGAACGCATTTTTTCATACAATAAAAAATAAGGTTTTAAACAAATAATATGAAAGAAAAAAAAGAGAAAGAAACAAAGAAAACGTATTAATTTTAACTTATCGAAAATTAGAAAGAGAGAAAAGAGAAGAGTTTGACAGGACAGGATCAGGTGAGTATATGAAAAATATCCTAATTTTATTTATAAACTTTGCTCCGTTAACAGTTTCTTAAATATTGCCTCACGGAAAGATTGAACTGATCTTAATTTTTAAAGATATGGTGATAACCTGTTTAACTCCAACCCCAACCCCCCCCTCGGTGCGCCAGTGCCTGTTCTATAAATTATCATGTAACAATATGAGCTGAGTTAAAGTTACGTTGAATAGTTACTTTATTTATGAGTTACGCGATGGCAGTAAATTAACGGGTATAACAGTAACTGAACCATCGGTGAAAATTATTGGCCGTTTGTATGCACGTTGAGTTTTTGATTATAACCATGTGTCGGCTGAAATTGGGTATACTACGGTGGCTACGATGGCCTCTATCTTACGTCAAAAGCGAAAAATTTCTTAGTTGTTACGTGCCTCTACCCGTGAGCGTATTTCACATTTCCCACTTTCCATTTCTGACGAAACGAGGGATATTTCTCAGTCATTACGTCTCTCTGCCCGCCCAAAATTGCGCTTTTGATCACACATTTTCTCTGTTATTGCATTTTTCGTTACACTTTTTGATTGAAAGTTTGAGACAATGATGTGTTTAAAATTAACTCTGTGTTTCGGACTTCCATTGTCTATATTTTATTTATACACGACGACGTTTCGATCAGTACAATCTCTGATCGTCTTCAGGTGCAAACTAAAATCTATTCCTAAGGCTACGTACTTATATACTGTGAGAAATCACTCAACCTTGAAGTTTAAGAAGTTGGCTCCGCCCAAGGAGGGGCTTCCAAATATTTGGAATTTCAACACTTCGTTTACTAAAAATACTCTAATTCTGCCCAATAGAGGCAGCTTCAAGGAATTTTCGTTTCTTCCAGTGTGATTTCGTTGTTTCACCTTTTTGGGTATTCGTCTGATGTTCCTTAAGCCTAACAGATAGTGGTATTTTTGTTTCGCCTATGTATGATTCACTACACTCACAAGGAACTTAGTAAATGCATTCCTTATTTGGTTTGTTCTCCGGTTTTGTTTTACTAAGAAGGCTTCGAATTGTATTACTAGATTGAAAAGCTGTTTTAATATTAAAGTTTTTCGCTACTCTTCGAATTTTTTCTGATACTCCTTTAACGTATGGAATTGTAAGGAATGCATTTGCCTGATTTTGGTCTTGGAATCTCTGTCCTGTTTGTTGAAATTTTAAAATAGTATCTGTTATTAGTTTAAGGCTGTAAACATTCTGCTGCAGATCCTTCTTAATGTGTCTTATTTCGGATTCCAAGTCATGAGAATTGTTACAAATTTGGCTCTGTTATACAAAGTTCTTATTATGCCTCGTTTAGTTGTAGCAGAATGATTTGAACCTTGATTTAAATATTGTCCTGTGCGAGTGGGTTTACGATAGACTGTTCTTCTGATGTTGCTTTCTACTCGTTTGACAAGTACATCAAGAAAAGGAATTTGACAAATTTGCTCCAACTCCATTGTGAATTTAATGATGGGTCTTATGTTATTTAGGTGTTGAACAAATTCTGTTGGTGTTGGTCATTCCCGGTCCAGACAATAAAAGTATATGTTTACAGTTTATATGTTGCGGTGTCAACCGCATGTGATTCGAACCACTCCATGTAAATATTGGTCACCACTGGCGAAAGCGATGAACCCATTGGCAGACCGTCATCCTGTGCATAAAACCTCTTTCACTTGAAAATAAGAGTTATGTAGGCAGCACTCCAACAACTCCATCACTCCCTCCAGCGGAAGGCTGGTACGTTCATAAAGGGATTAGTCATCAACCAGTCTCTTTCTAATAATATCTAGCGATTCCTTTATCGGGACATTGGTGTAAAGACTTTCGACATCAAAACTGACAAGTCTATCCTCGGGTCATAAAACAAAAGATTTAGAAATATTAACAAAATGGTTGGAATTTTCCACAAATGAAGCGGCCTTGCCTGCAAGAGGTTGAATAATTTTCAAAAGGAATTTAGACAGATTGCTTGTTGGAGAATTTCTGGAACTTGTAATTGGGCGTAAGGGCATTGCATTTTTGTAAATTTTGGAGATTTCCCACAGTATATAAGTACGTAGCCTTAGGAATTGATTGTAGTTTGCACCTGAAGATGATCAGAGATTGTACTGATCGAAACGTCGTGTATAACACAGAGTTAATTTCACACACTTTTTGATGTTTGAAGGTTAAAAACTTCAAAATTGAATTAGCTGAAAGTGTTTGGAAACAAACTGCAGAGGAACTATTCGTGTTTAATCTTATAATTGGATTAAAATGCGTTCATGCTAATCCTAAAAGTATACCCTGTAGTATATTTTAAGCACAGCACTTTGTAATGTTTTTTCCAAGTAAACGACTCTTCTGTTGTTTTAACTATTTTATTGAAAAAAGTAATCGAACATATTTTAAGCCGTCAACCCAAAATTACGAAATTTACTTCTTTGTTGACTTTGGAAGTGCAATCAGCTGAAACCCTAAATTAAATAAACTGGGCGCACTAAGAAACGCATATTTTATATTTAGGAGAGTATTTTAAACCTCTGTAACTTTTTTAGGTTTTATTATTTTTAAATGGGGGTTTTGGTATATTTTTTTCTAAAAAAAGTTTAAAACCAAAGTTTCCCATTCTGTATTTTATTTGGTATACAAGGTGTAACAAAAAGTACTGTTTTTTTTTTGTCAAAGTTAACGAAAATTAAGAAAAAAATGGGAAAAATTTAAAATTATCAAATTGGTTATCAAATAGTTCTTAACAAAATTAATTCTCAGATTTTTTATTTTTTCTTTTGTTTTGGAGATATGATTTTTTTTTTAATTTATGCGTATTTTACATTCTTTTGCCTCGTGGATTTGACCGGATTTCGCAAATAATTTTAAATATGCATTTTCGCAATGTCTGGTAGGCCTATTAAAAATAAAACTTAGCCAAAGTTATTTTGAAAATTAATCTTGATTACCAGTGGCGTCCAAGTTGCGGATTGTAACAGATATTTACAAAAAATACTTTATATGTTTCACATCAATTTTCTCGCTCTTCATTAAAAAAAAAAGATTATTTTTTTCAGTTATTAGTAACTAGTGACTATTTTTACCGAAGCGGTTTTTAACTTTTTTAAAATGTTAACCAAGGGAGGAGCTAGATTTTTTTCCAGAATACACTTTTATTGATATAAAATGGTTACATAAATTAGAGAACTATGTTGGGAATTTGGAACCTTTGGTTGCACTAAAACAAAATTATGATTGTTTTCCACAAACCAAAACTACACTTTTTTGCACTCGACGCGCGTTTTGCTAACAACGTTAGCATCAACAGGAGACTATAAACAATAAAATAAATTAACCTACGCTCTATCTTATATACAATCTTTTAGTGGGCGGAGATAAGACTAATAATTTGTGATTGATCACGATTTATAACCCTATCTCCCCTTTAGTTATAAGAAATAAAAATAAATTGGACTTTGACCTATACAGAAAAGGAACGGCCACCAACAGGTATATTCCAAATGACTCGTTTCATTGCTTACAACATAAGCTTTCAAGTTTGCACTTACCTATCTTTAACAAAACTCTGCATGAATCAAAATTACTTTCAATATAAAAATAACTACTACCAGCAATTAGAAGGAACCACAATGGGTAATAGTTTATCACCTTTTATCGCAAACCTATTTATGAGCAAATTTAAATCAGATATAAGTAAAGAATTTGAGTATTTCCCCAGAGTATGGTTCAGGTATGTAGACGATGTGTTTGCAGTATTCAACACTAAAGTAACTAGTGTTGAAAATTTTATGGAAAAAATAAATAACAAATTTCCCACTATTAAATTTACTTATAAAACAGAGAACAACGGTACACTGCCATTTCTAGACACTTTAGTTATAAGAAATCAAAATAAATTGGACTTTGACCTATACAGAAAAGGCACGGCCACCAACAGGTATATTCCAAATGACTCTTTTCATTGCTTACAACATAAGCTTACAAGTTTGCACTTTTTAACATATAGATTAGTAAATTTCCCCTTAAACAAAGAAAGATTTGAAGCAGAAAAGAATAGGATTAGGAATATAGCTGGCGAAAACGGTTACGACGAGGGCTTAATAAATAAGCTGATAAATAGACATTCTTTTCAAAAGAAGTTTCGGAATTCTACCTTTTTCAGACAAAAAGATACCTGTGACTCAAAATTTGTATCAATTCCTTATAATCCTAATTATACGAAAGGATTACAAAAAGTATTTAATAACACCGGTCTTAAATTAGTATATCAATTCGATAACACAATAAGAAGCTTACTAGGAAATCCCAAGGATAAAACTACAGTTCTAAAAAAAAGTGGAATTTACGAAATTAGTTGCATGGATTGTGACAAAAAATATGTTGGCCAAACGAGACGCTCTATTCAAACACGTTTTAAAGAACACTTAGCACACTTAAAATACGGAAGAACAGAAAAGTCAAGTGTGGCCGAGCATGCTTTTGAAAACAATCATGGATTCACATTAGATAACCTAAAACTTCTAAAAAGTGTACCAAACAAAAGACTTTTGAATGCATATGAAAGTATGGAAATCATTAAATCCAGAAATAGTTTAAATAAAGATAGAGGACCCATCCCGTTTAGTACACTTTATTCTTTGGTTGAGGGGAGATAGGATTAAAAATCGTGATCAATCACAAATTATTAGTCTTATATCCGCCCACTAAAGGGTTAGTTCATTGTTTATCGTCTCCTGATGATGCTAACGTTGTTAGCGAAACGCGCGTCGAGTGCAAAAAAGTGTAGTTTTGATTTGTGGAAAACAATCATAATTTTGTTTTGTTTTAAATTAGAGAAAGCAGGTTCAGCTTATATTTTTTTAAATTTTCGAATAAAACCAAAATTTTCGAAAAATATCATCGGGGGGGGGCAGCCTCGCTACTCGAGAACCCTTTTGTGGATTCCCATGGGGTGTGCAAAATTAGACCTTTCGAATGATACCAAAATTTTCAAAAAATATCTGGGGGGCCAGCCTCGTTACTCGAGAACCCTATTGCGGGTTCCCATGGGGTGTGCAAAATTTCAAAATGGGTGTGCAAAATTAGACCTTTCGAATGGTACCAAAATTTTCAAAAAATATCATCTGGGGGGGGCACCCTCGTTACTCATGAACCCTATTACGGGTTCCCATATAGGGTGTGAAAAATTTCAAAATAGGTGTGCAAAATTGGACCTTTCGAATTATACTAAAATTTTCAAAAAATATCTGGGGTGTGCAAAATTTCAAAATAGTTTTTTTTCAGAATAGGTGTGCAAAATTGGAAAAAACCTTATATTTTATGATTGGGTTTCACTAATATCACTTTAGGATCACACAGAACTAACATAATATTTTGAAATAAAAAATTTTTTAATTAAAAAATTATGCACGCCCCTGATGTGCTTGTTATAAAAAAATTATTTACATAATAATTTAAAAAAATATAAGCTGAACTTGCTTTCTCTAATTTATGTAACCATTTTTTATCAATAAAAGTGTATTCTGAAAAAAAATGTAGCTCCGTCCCTGGTTAACTTTTAAAAAAAAAATAAAAAGCCGCTTTGGTAACAATGGTCACTAGTTACTAATAACTAACAAAAATAATATATTTTTTTAATTAATAGCGAGAAAATTGATCTTAAACGTTTAAAGTATTTTTGTAAACATCTGTTACAATTCACAACTTGGACGCCACTGGTAATCAAGATTAATTTTTTGGCCTTCCAGAGATTGCGAAAATGCATATTTAAAATTATTTTCGAATCCGGTCAAATCCACGAGGCAAAAGAATGTAAAAAAACAAACAAAAAAAAAGTCTGAGAATTCATTTTGTTGAGAAAGATATGATAACCAATTTAAAAATTTTAAATTTTTTCCAATTTTTTTTTTAATTTTCTTTAACTTTAAACTTTGACAAAAAAAAACAATTTACTTTTAGTCACACCTTGTATACCGAATAAAATACAAAATGGCAAGCTTTGGTTTTAACCTTTTTTAGAAAATATATCAGCTATACGATAACAAAAAGCCCATTTCAAAATAATAAAACCTAAAAAAGTTACAGAGGTTTAAAATACTCTCCTAAATATCAAATATGCGTTTCATAGTGCTCCCAGTTTATAACCACTACAAAAAAAAGTTTTAAGGATATTATAACAGAATGAGAAATAAATTTCCAAGGTCCATAGTGGAGGTAAATATAAATAAAAAAGAGAATTTTACCAATAGAAAAACTATTGGCCTCCTCTACTATTTATACCACTGACTGGTTTCAGACACAGTCCATCCATCAGTCGGGATTTTTACTATGACGAATTGATAGCAAAAAAACAAAGTTTACAAAATACACCGGGGTACCACAAGAATACATACAGGGTGCGACTTGAAGACTAGACACAAACACGTGTTTCATCCTTGTTAGGGATCTTCAGTGCGCCATAAGTTTTTATAGACGAATAATACAAACGATCAAATCAACAAGTCATGGACAAATGCTCGGCAAAACACGAGATAACAGAATGAGAAATAAATTCCCAGTCTCCATAGCCGAGTTAAATATAAATAAAAAAGATAATTTTACCAATAGAAAAACTAAACTTGATAAGGGCTGATAATAGCCGAAATCTACCGAGGTCGAGAGCTGTTCTAAATCACAATTGTCCCCACTTAGATTAGATAGGTACCGCAGATATTTCTACTTTTTTTTAAACAACTACAAGGCCATGGAAGCCGGGTTTTTGCACTCTCATTTTCAGTTATTTTCAATTTTTGATTTTATCGTAAGCTGAATAGCATAAACATATCTAAATACGAAAATGACCAAAAAAATGTTTTATTACTTAAATTTTTTTGTCCAATTAAACAAAACACATCCATTAGGTAACACTTTAGAGGGGGAGCGGAGGGTGTCATCGGAAATGTTATTAAGCGTAGCAAATGAGTGAACATAGCTGCTTTCGAGCTTGTGATCATCTACGCAAAACCAATCAGATCATTGCCTAAAAGAATAGACAATAGCCTACCAACCACTTTTTTTTTCAGAATAATATATATATTAGCAGTTTTTTAATTAAATATTCAGCTAAAAAATATTTAAAAACCCTTGCTTTTATATAAAACAAACTTGAAATAAGAAAAAAAAACACAAAAAAATTAGTAAATTATGGCCAGTTGATAAGTGTCAGCATGTCTGAGCTAAAGAGAGATAGAGCGATAAAACGTCAAAAGAACGTAGGTGTATCAAAATATAAAGCGCAAATTTCTTCCCCCTTTACACCTCAACTGATCCAGCTATAAATTTTATGCAGCAGTCGACCACATGAAAAAAACCAACCAAAATTTTATCACTTGATTAAAATAACTGCTCTGTGACTTATTGAGAGAGAGAAAAATTTTGGACCCACCGATCCTTGGATCTTTTTGAAGTACCAACCATTATTTTATCGAAAAATATTTTGATTTTTTGCTGCTTGCAGAAGCTGCAAGCAGTCACTGTACTCGACGCGGACAACGGCGTTACATATAAATGTATAATGTTCCAGTTTCAGCGTCCAAAAAACTTAAAATAAAGAGAAGTAACTAACGTAATATATTTTATATAGCTGTAAGAGCCAAATTCATAGACCTTCTTCAAGGCGGAAGGCCCAAGGAATAATCAGCTAATTAATAGGGTTTGAGATTAAAATCGCAGAATCGTTCATAAACATATTCAAATGGATAGAAATATAGAATAATAAAAATTTGCAAATAACACTAGGAACCAAAAAAAAACATAAGAGAAAAGTGTAAAATTATTCTTGCCAGCTCCTAGTTTGCTTGGGTCAAACATAACCTTAAATTAAAAACAACGCTCCTCGCAAGAACGTATGACGTTGATCAACACCATATGGTCAACATAACCTTAATTCTTCTTTTTTACATTTTCATGATAAGCTATTCAAATTTCGAGTTCACAAACTCGAAAGCAGGTCAGGATGTCTCGAGTCGCGTTACGTAACGACCAAACTATTTACTTGTCAAATTTCATAATGAAATAAACAGTGGTTTTTTGCTTTTTGATTTGTTTGTCTACTTTTAGAGAGGAGGGGGTACTAGCCAGCGTTACGTTATTTTACTTGTTGCCATTACAGGATAAGCATTGGGAATGTTTCAGTTTCCTAAATAATTAATTTAATAATAATGGTCGTCTGAACTGTAACACAAAAATCGTGCTGTCCAGTGTTCCCTAAAGCAAAACCCCTTTTAAAAGCTCGAGACCATTTTTCAAAGATTATTATAATAAAAACAATTCACAGCATTTTACTTAAAATTACTACTGTAGGGTGCACCATATTAAAAATTCTAAGCTAACCAATAAATATCATCAGTTACATAGGCCCCACAAAAAAAAAACATAAAAATATCTTGATCTATTTTTCTAGTGGCAAGAGAAGAATCTTTTTACCTATGACATACTATAGCTGGTTGCCCGCGACTTTGTTCGCGTGTTTAAAATTGTA
This sequence comes from Oxystoma pomonae, assembly GCA_963921995.1. Classification (NCBI taxonomy): domain Eukaryota; kingdom Metazoa; phylum Arthropoda; class Insecta; order Coleoptera; family Brentidae; genus Oxystoma; species Oxystoma pomonae. The sequence continues at coordinate 20,560,286 of OY998164.1, read as the reverse complement.
GCTTTTCCCTACCCTTCATCTTACCCGCGCTACCTCCACTTTTCCACTTTCATGTCCTCAAACTCAAACACCTGTTTTGCCTGCGGTTTTTTCCCGTTTTTTTGCTTTAAATGGTCTTAACTTTTGTTCCTGTAAAACGATTTTAATCAAATGAAGCCCATGTACGTACTTCCCAGGAATCCAAGGAGTGCAGCAGTGAAATTCTCATCAAAATCGGTCTTAACTCTATAAACAACAAAAATTCTATAAACAAGATTTTTGTTAACAAAATCAATGAATAGCGAGCTTTTCCTCAAAGAAGGTAATGGTAACCGAAGATCGCACTTGTGGTGCTCATCAGTACGGTGCTAGGAATTAGGAGATGAAATAATGATGAAAAAAATGTGATACAGCTCTGGAGATAATAAATCTAAAAAGGAATTTAGCGAGGGTGAATAAATAACAAAATCAATGAATAGCGAGCTTTCCTTGTGGTTCTCATCAGTACGGTGCTATGTGATACAGGATTCATGTAAAAGACAACCATCTGTCAAATTGCAGAATCGGCAGATGTACCTTCATGAAGATTTTTGTTGTCTATATCGTTTGGTTTGAAGCCAATACCAAGAATTAAAAAATATATTCAATGTACAGACATGGTCTTTCTAAAAATGCATTATGTATAGATTACTCTTGAGTTTTGTTGAATGCTACATACCTACATAAAGTAGTAAAATGCCTCTCTTTCCAATTATTTTATCTATTTTCTGGCTCCGCTGCGGATGAGTTATTCATTTAACTTTAAATTAAGTTAGTTAGATATAAATTACATTTGCAAGTTACTCGGTCTAAACCTTGGCCAATCAAAATATAGACTTACTATTACTAATCTCTTTCAAAGAACTAGATAATTAGCATTCTCAAAGACATTTATTGCTGCTGCTATTTTAATGGGGCGCCAATAGAACGTATAATACGCTTATTAATAAATTAACAAATATATTATGCATTGTATTATAATATACAGGGTGTTTTAACGAGCACAAAACAATGGCGAATTTACATTATGAAAGGACACCTTGTTGTGAAAGTCTTTAAATGGATTTACGAAAGTATTAAAATTTCCGAAATTAATTAATTGCTTGCAATTTTTTTTAAGTCTATTGTCCTAAACCGTTGGTTCCAGAACCACCATCAAATTTCCTCTTAGTCGGACACACAGTTTCCGATATGAAACAATGTCTGGAGTTCTGTAGGTCTTGTATAGGTATATCCAATGGATAATAGATTGATCGGAGTGTATACATTCATCCAACATCCATTGGACGTTCATGATCATACATAAAACGTACCTCCAATAGACATCTAGTCATATTGATATGGGTGGGCCAAAAAAAAACGGCAGTTTTACTTGTCCGATTTTAAAAATTTTAGTCATTTTGATCATTTGACGTTAAAATTGACATTTCGTAAAAATCCAAAATGGCGGCCAAATTTAAAAAATAGTTATTTTTGACCCCCTCTGCAAATTTTTGTTATGCGCCACTAGTGCATAACTAAAAATATATTTCGAAATCCATGATTTTCCTTAGTTTACTTATGTATCGCTTATTAAAATCGGGTAAGAAATAAGGAAGATATAAATTGTTTAGGTAAGTGGGTTCGGTAAGCCCAATTCAGTCAAGTCGAAAAAAAAACATCATTTTTGATTGACTCTCAAGATTTCAAAATTTATTAGATTTTTGGTAAAATTGACATTTTGTAAAAATACAAGATGGCGGACAATTTTAAAGAATAGGTGTTTTTGACCACCCCCCTTCATTAAATTTCAGTTTTAAACAAAAATAAATAAAACAACTAATGGTGGGATTACCCATCAATCAAGCATAAATTTATCAGTATCTTTAAATTTAGCAGTAGTGTCAAAAAAGTTAAATTTACTCAAAATTTTGTGTTAATCACAAACACAAGCACCAATTTATGATTAGGGATATTTTGGAACGCTTATTTGACACTTCGTAGTGATTGTGGTCATTACTGCGCCTGCGCAATAGCTAAACGTCTTTCCGTTGTGGTAATTAACCACTACCAGTGTCGTAAGCTACGAATCCATTTCGTTGTGGCTGTGGTTATTTTTATGGATGATTTTATAGAATTTTGAGACAATTAATTTAAAAAATAATAAAATATTACCAGGTTCCAGCATATAAAACACTTATGTTGTAAAACAAAGCCCAATTTTGCGTTTTTTCTCATCTCCAAATTTTTTTACGAGTGTCAACAAACTCTGGTAAAATCGATGCTTGCTACTGGTAGTGGTTGTTAAGCACTACCACAGCGGCTGTCAAAGTTGTCAAAATTTTAAGCGTTCCAAAATTTCCCTATTAAGAAAAGTTGCTAACTTTCAACATTTATGAATGTTCTTGTTAAAAATCGTTGGATGCGCATGCGTCAATCGAAATCAAATATCACGCCATGTCAATTGTCCATTGCAGTCAACATAACCTTGGGATTAACGCGTCGTTTTTTGAGTTTTTAAAAAAACATGGATAGTCATGAAGAATGGCTTTTTATTGAGATTGTGGAAAAGTTTCCATGCATATGGAATATAAAAGACAAAGGTCATACATTTTATCCTACCAATTGTCCATAAGTTTGTGTTTGTGTTTACAGAATGGATAAACAGGCAAATTTTTTTAAGCTTAAATTTAGAATTACGTTAACTACTAAATTTAAAGATACTGATAAATTTCTGCTTAATTGATGGGTAAACCCACCATAAATTAACAACAGATTTTTTTGGAAAACCAGGGTTGAATATTTCTTTAGGTTGGCAGCAATGCGCTAAAGCGTTTTTAAAGTGTTTGGACCGACCCGACCCTAAAATTGGTTAAAGCGATAAAACGCTTTATTAAATCGCTTTAAAATAGAATCGATTTAGTGCTTAAAACGGTTTTAGTGGTGTTTATACGACAAAAAAGCGCTTTAAGAGGCCCGTATAAACAAAGTATATATAAAAACAAAAGATCAAAAGATCTTGGTTGGAAATAACGAAAATTCAAACCTGGTTGAGCATCCCACAAGGAAAACACAAAGAACCAAAGCGGAGAGAGAAATGATTAAACGATGTTTCGCTCTGGGTAACCATCGTGAGCTCGTCAGTGGTTCCACTGGTCACGCTCCCCATACATCATTAACTTTGATTTCCAACTTTGAATCACTCACAAATGGGCATCGTGCCGCACTGGTACTTATCCAAGTTACCTGATACGGATTCACCCTGGCGTGTTAATATTTCCAATAGGATTATGCCCCTAAGGCAATTAAAAATCAAAAAAGAAGTTAAAAAACCTCCAAATCAGTTACAGCAACCGAAAAGAATCTAAAAACAAAAGATCAAAAGATCTTGGGTGGAAATAACGAAAATTCAAACCTGGATGAGCATCCCATAAGAAACACACAAAGAACCAAAGCGGAAAGAGAAATGATTAAACGATGTTTCGCTCTGGGTAACCATCGTGAGCTCGTCAGTGGTTCCACTGGTCACCCTCCCCATACATCATTAACTTTGATTTCCAACTTTGAATCACTCACAAATGGGCATCGTGCCACACTGGTACTTATCCAAGTTACCTGATACGGATTCGCCCCGGCGTGTTAATATTTCCAATAGGATTATGCTCCTAAGGCAATTAAAAATCAAAAAAGAAGTTAAAAAACCTCCAAATCAGTTACATCAACCGAAAAGAATCTAAAAACAAAAGATCAAAAGATCTTGGGTGGAAATAACAAAAATTCAAACCTGGATGAGCATCCCACAAGAAACACACAAAGAACCAAAGCGGAAAGAGAAATTATTAAACGATAAACCATCATACACTTTGATTTCCAACTTTGAATCACTCACAAATGGGCATCGTGCCGCACTGGTACTTATCCAAGTTACCTGCTACGGATTCACCCTGGCGTGTTAATATTTCCAATAGGATTATGCCCCTAAGGCAATTAAAAATCAAAAAAGAAGTTAAAAAACCTCCAAATCATTTACATCAACCGAAAAGAATCTAAAAACAAAAGATCAAAAGATCTTGGGTGGAAATATCAAAAATTCAAACCTGGATGAGCATCCCACAAGAAACACACAAAGAACCAAAGCGGAAAGAGAAAATATTAAACGATGTTTCGCTCTGGGTAACCAGAATGAGCTCGTCAGTGGTTCCACTGGTCACCCTCCCCATACATCATTAACTTTGATTTCCAACTTTGAATCACTCACAAATGGGCATCGTGCCGCACTGGTACTTATCCAAGTTACCTGCTACGGATTCACCCTGGCGTGTTAATATTTCCAATAGGATTATGCCCCTAAGGCAATTAAAAATCAAAAAAGAAGTTAAAAAACCTCCAAATCATTTACATCAACCGAAAAGAATCTAAAAACAAAAGATCAAAAGATCTTGGGTGGAAATATCAAAAATTCAAACCTGGATGAGCATCCCACAAGAAACACACAAAGAACCAAAGCGGAAAGAGAAAATATTAAACGATGTTTCGCTCTGGGTAACCAGAATGAGCTCGTCAGTGGTTCCACTGGTCACCCTCACCATGCATCATTAAACCCCATCATACACTTTGATTTCCAACTATGAATCACTTACAAATAGCCATCGTTCCGCACTGGTACTTATCCAAGTTTCCTGATACGGATTCGTCCTGGCGTGTTAATATTTCCAATAGGATTATGCTCCTAAGGCAATTAAAAATCAAAAAAGAAGTTAAAAAACGTCCAAATCAGTTACATCAACCGAAAAGAATCTAAAAACAAAACATCAAAAGATCTTGGGTGGAAATAACGAAAATTCAAACCTGGATGAGCATCCCACAAGAAACACACAAAACACCAAAGCGGAAAGAGAAATGATTAAACGATGTTTCGCTCTGGGTAACCAGCGTGAGCTCGTCACTGGTTCCACTGGTCACTCTCACCATGCATCATTAAACACCATCATACACTTTGATTTCCAACTTTGAGTCACTTACAAATAGCCATCGTTCCGCACTGGTACTTATCCAAGTTTCCTGATGCGGATTCGTCCTGGCGTGTTAATATTTTCAATAGGATTATGCTCCTAAGGCAATTAAAAAACAAAAAAGAAGTTAAAAAACCTCCAAATCAGTTACATGAACTGAAAAGGATCTAAAAACAAAACATCAAAAGATCTTGGGTGGAAATAACGAAAATTCAAACCTGGATGAGTATCCCACAAGAAACACACAAAAAACCAAAGCGGAAAGAGAAATGATTAAACGATGTTTCGCTCTGGGTAACCAGCGTGAGCTCGTCAGTGGTTCCACTGGTCACCCTCATCATGCATCATTAAACACCATCATACACTTTGATTTCCAACTTTGAATCACTTACAAATAGCCATCGTTCCGCATTGGTACTTATCCAAGTTTCCTGATACGGATTCGTCCTGGCGTGTTAATATTTCCAATAGGATTATGCTCCTAAGGCAATTAAAAATCAAAAAAGAAGTTAAAAAACGTCCAAATCAGTTACATGAACTGAAAAGGATCTAAAAACAAAACATCAAAAGATCTTGGGTGGAAATAACGAAAATTCAAACCTGGATGAGCATCCCACAAGAAACACACAAAAAACCAAAGCGGAAAGAGAAATGATTAAACGATGTTTCGCTCTGGGTAACCAGCGTGAGCTCGTCAGTGGTTCCACTGGTCACCCTCATCATGCATCATTAAACACCATCATACACTTTGATTTCCAACTTTGAATCACTCACAAATAGCCATCGTTCCGCATTGGTACTTATCCAAGTTTCCTGATACGGATTCGTCCTGGCGTGTTAATATTTCCAATAGGATTATGCTCCTAAGGCAATTAAAAATCAAAAAAGAAGTTAAAAAACGTCCAAATCAGTTACATGAACTGAAAAGGATCTAAAAACAAAACATCAAAAGATCTTGGGTGGAAATAACCAAAATTCAAACCTGGATGAGCATCCCACAAGAAACACACAAAAAACCAAAGCGGAAAGAGAAATGATTAAACGATGTTTCGCTCTGGGTAACCAGCGTGAGCTCGTCAGTGGTTCCACTGGTCACCCTCATCATGCATCATTAAACACCATCATACACTTTGATTTCCAACTTTGAATCACTCACAAATAGCCATCGTTCCGCATTGGTACTTATCCAAGTTTCCTGATACGGATTCGTCCTGGCGTGTTAATATTTCCAATAGGATTATGCTCCTAAGGCAATTAAAAATCAAAAAAGAAGTTAAAAAACCTCTAAATCAGTTACATCAACCGAAAAGAATCTAAAAACAAAACATCAAAAGATCTTGGGTGGAAATAACGAAAATTCAAACCTGGATGAGCATCCCACAAGAAACACACAAAACACCAAAGCGGAAAGAGAAATGATTAAACGATGTTTCGCTCTGGGTAACCAGCGTGAGCTCGTCACTGGTTCCACTGGTCACCCTCACCATGCATCATTAAACCCCATCATACACTTTGATTTCCAACTATGAATCACTTACAAATAGCCATCGTTCCGCACTGGTACTTATCCAAGTTTCCTGATACGGATTCGTCCTGGCGTGTTAATATTTCCAATAGGATTATGCTCCTAAGGCAATTAAAAATCAAAAAAGAAGTTAAAAAACCTCTAAATCAGTTACATCAACCGAAAAGAATCTAAAAACAAAACATCAAAAGATCTTGGGTGGAAATAACGAAAATTCAAACCTGGATGAGCATCCCACAAGAAACACACAAAACACCAAAGCGGAAAGAGAAATGATTAAACGATGTTTCGCTCTGGGTAACCAGCGTGAGCTCGTCACTGGTTCCACTGGTCACCCTCACCATGCATCATTAAACCCCATCATACACTTTGATTTCCAACTATGAATCACTTACAAATAGCCATCGTTCCGCACTGGTACTTATCCAAGTTTCCTGATACGGATTCGTCCTGGCGTGTTAATATTTCCAATAGGATTATGCTCCTAAGGCAATTAAAAATCAAAAAAGAAGTTAAAAAACCTCTAAATCAGTTACATCAACCGAAAAGAATCTAAAAACAAAACATCAAAAGATCTTGGGTGGAAATAACGAAAATTCAAACCTGGATGAGCATCCCACAAGAAACACACAAAACTCCAAAGCGGAAAGAGAAATGATTAAACGATGTTTCGCTCTGGGTAACCAGCGTGAGCTCGTCACTGGTTCCACTGGTCACCCTCACCATGCATCATTAAACCCCATCATACACTTTGATTTCCAACTATGAATCACTTACAAATAGCCATCGTTCCGCACTGGTACTTATCCAAGTTTCCTGATACGGATTCGTCCTGGCGTGTTAATATTTCCAATAGGATTATGCTCCTAAGGCAATTAAAAATCAAAAAAGAAGTTAAAAAACGTCCAAATCAGTTACATCAACCGAAAAGAATCTAAAAACAAAAGATCTTGGGTATAAAGTATGTATGTTACATAAAAATATCCAACAATCACGCGTTTCATGCTAGTTTTTGTATCCATTTTAATCAGCAGGGCATTTACATATAAAAACTCTTGACGCGCACTTTTTCATCGGTAAATTAAAATCATTAACACGTTAGCCCCTCTGGAAAATATTCGTTTAATTAGCCTAATTACTAACATAGGAACAAAATAATTAATTGTACGAAAAAAAAACATATTACTTATAGAGGATCACCACGACCGCAGGATAGTCTACAGACTTCAAAATTTTTTATTAAAAAAAACTTTTATTAAATCACTTAAAAGTAGAAAATAATTTTTTATCATTCTTATACCATGCTAAAAGCGATGGGCGCAAATTAAAATTTTAACTTTAGGTATCGTCAGTGGCTGGGTATCGTATATCGGTCACATCGACGATTCACCTAAGAAACAGTTGTATTACTCTATAACCTAAGTTATTAGTCTGAGCTAAGGACATTTTCAAAGGCTTGGCAAGCACGGCTTATAATCTATTATTTTCTACTTTTAGATTTGTACCCTAAATCGTCCATTTTGAATCCGCCATATCGAAATTTTCAAATCTGATCAAAAATTCATATCACCTTCCCAAAAAACCCCTGTGTGCCAATTTTGATTTAAATCGAACAAACTAAATCTTTTCTCCCCTCCGCTTTCCTTTGGTTGGAGGGAGGTGGGTACCTGAGAATACCATATTATGGTAGTTTGAACACAATCGGATGTGGATAAGTCAGTTAAAATTGGTTAGCAAAACATGACCAAAAATCGTCCATGTCGAATCCGCCATATTGAATTTTCAAAATCTGATCAAAAATTCGTATTCCTTATCCGCAAAAGCCCCCGTGTACCAATTTTTGTTGAAACTTAGGTGTTTTCTCCCCTCCACTCCCCTCGTAGGGGGGAGGGGTGCCTAATAATGACATATTATTGTATTGTACTATAAATGCATGCCAAATTTGAAGGCAATCGGATGTGTATAAATTAGTTAAACTTGGTTAGCAAAAGACGACCAAAAATCATCCATCTTGAATCCGCTATATTTAATTTTTAAAATCTGATTAGAAATTCGCATTCCCAAGTGCTCCAACACACCAAATTTCAACGAAATCGGGCGTAGATCAACTGTGCCCCCCCTCCACTTCCTTCGAGAAGGGGGGAGCTGTCAATTTCATCACACTATATTCTTGTTTTGTCACCGCAATATAAGCATGCCAAATTTGAAGCCGATCGGATGACGGGAAGTTAAGAAAATTAAGTTGTAACATTCCACTCGAAAAAACATAGTTAGTTACATACATACAATGCAAGTTAAATAAAAGCTTGTAAAAAATAGAGACGAAGGTGAAATAGCCAACATTAAACTATCTGTTACTACGTTTCCTCGTGGAACTGAATACGTTTTCAATATGATTAACTTTTCGCTTTTCATGAAGCGATTTGAAAGCGTTTTGAACACGATGTGAGCTTTTGAAATTTGCCTGATGTATTTTGGGGATAGTTTTTGCCAATTTTACGTCTTTGTTTGCTTCTTTAAAACCAATAAGTTTGCAGCATAATAATATAATTAAAATACCCGCTTTCATGCAGTTGGATCCCGATACGATCCCAAAAGAAAGCGGTATTGAACTTGGGCAGAGCCAACGAAAAAAAAGTCCGATTCGTCGCGTTTTCATGGACGGTTTGAAAGTGAATCGTACTGAAAATGTGTTCAGTTTCACGTGAAAACGTAGTAAATAATTAAGGCCGTATTTACATACACATCAGTCAAAATCAATCTATATTTTCCGATAAATAAGTACAAGTACAATAGCACCCTCTGTATATTTTGGCAAATTTGAATAGGTTTTCTTTTCGATTCCAAAAATACCTTTTTCTCTATACTAACGGTTTTTAAATAAAATGGCAAAATCAAGTAAGCTAAACAAGAAAAATGATAAATTTACTTACTTTTCCTTCAAATTGAAGGTACATCTGCCGATTTGCAATTTGACATACAGTTGTCTTTTACATGAATCCTGTGTAAGATTTTTTCATCATCATTTCATCTCCTAATTCCTAGCACCGTACTGATGAGCACCACAAGTGCGAAATCCGGATCTATTGTTACCACCAAAAATGATATTCGGTGACTCTTTGTACAACTCATTTGGTATTATTGCAACAAAAATCAAAATGGCGGAGTAGTCAATTTTGCTAACTTCCTCAAATATAAAACGATTTTGATATATTTTCTTTGCTTTATTCACAATGACTTCCCGATCATCTTACCGTCCACCCCGCCCCCCGCGTCACTAACTGACTTCCACCACGAAGGAGTGTCGTCCTTTTGCATATTCCTCGAAAGGTCATGATTTGTCAAATAATTTGACCTAGTTGGAGTTGAGTCGGATATCGACTCACGATCGGAAGTATTCATGATGCGTTCGGCGAGCATGCATATCTAAAATTTGGAACACCCTGGCCAAAAGCTAAGAGGTCCCAAAAAAGTATCCACCTTCCCGCCGACCTTCAGTCAGGCGCCTCAATCAAATAAATTCAAACAGTGCACGTGACACACTACTGTGGCTGCTGCCTGAATTAATGTTGATTTGAATTGACTTGAAAATATGGCCAAGGTGTTTGCACTTGGGGCACCTATACACATAAAAAAGGAGATGGCCCAAGCGACTTCCACCCGACTAAATCTAAACTACTTAAAAGCAGTTCTTCGCAAACAGTTGCGGAATAAAAGGCCACTAGGCAAAACACAGAATAGTTCGAAACAACTAAAGGTCCTTAAATCAGTTCGAAGGAGATTAATCCACTGGAGTACGAGATCACTTCGGAGGAAATAATACAACCGTGAATAGTTTTCCCCGAGCGCTGTAAGGGTGTACTAAAGTGTGTGGGGGAGAAAGTTATGGTTTGATTCAGTTCGAATTCTTTTCCCGATGTTTCGAGACGGATTCTCACAACCGAACAAAAGTTTAATTACGGCACTAGGAAAAATTCTCGCCCTGTGTAAATAGGGGGAATTTAGCCTTTTTACGTATACTACCAGATACCGGAAACCATAAATCGTCGTGGGCCGGTTATCTGTGCTGTCCCTGCAAGCTGCTAGGGATGGACGGCGGATGCGTCGTCAGATGCTGATGAGCGTCGAAAATTCTAGCGTGCTGGATGAGGCAGGATGGCGGCCAATGTGACGTCCCAAATGGCACTGGGAGTCTCAGCTAAGATCGCTGCACCAGACTACTGCTAGAAGAATCTTGAAGTTCCAGATAGTTTGAAGATATCAAAACTGCAGGACATCGGCTCATCCTCTTCCAATGAACCACATACATATTTATAATCTTTTCACCCCGAAGACTGTATCCAAAATTTGGGTCGACCCCCAAATTTCCTTCTGACCAATCACGTGGTGGAGCGCAGTCAAAGCCGCACTGTGTAAAACTTCAAACCATGAAAAATCCAAAAGTACTTGTAAATGTTCTAATCTAAAAGCACTTATAGTCTCTAGTACCCCTAAGCCTACTGTATACCAAATTTCACTCAATTCGGTTCAAAAACAAAAAAGTAGATTTGGAGAATTGAAATCTAAAAAATATTGCCTAGGCCCTAGCTCCCTTACTATGATCTAAAACAAGACATGTGATATATCAAAATTCGTGTCACAAGGATGCGCAACTTGTGGCTATAATGGATTTTTGAAAAAGACTTTGTTTTAAAAGATATTTAAAAATTTCACTTTTTTCAAATCTAAAACTCTTAACCGGCAATAACTCCGTTGTCAAGCGTCGGTCCGAAAACCTAATCACACCAAAATGTGAGGCTCGGCAAGACGCTTATTTTGACAGACGCCAACCTTCACCACTTCGTATAGTCCCGGAGTTATTTGCGCTTTATTGGAAAAATTACGCAAAACATGATGTTTCAAACTTATTTCAATCGGTTAATACTTATACAAACTACTAAAACACCCCCGGAGAGCAAGAGCCCGGGATACAGGGTGACCACAGAATAAACCAAGATGTTAAAATACCCATCTATAGGCTTAAAAAATGATGAGAAAAAGGCGATCCTACGACAGGAGTACGGGGTGGGATCAAAGCTTTATATCTTTATATATTATTAATTTAAAAAAACTACCCTATTGACCAATTCTAATTTTGCCTATAGTCGCACTAAACTAACTCAATTGGAGGTATGCCACTAAACCGAGCACTAAGCCTTGTTTAGAACTAGGCATTCAATTAGACTTTTATTTAAAAAAAAAATTAGCATAGCATAAAAACGAAGATGTTTGCAGCAGACGAAATTTTTATGAGTGCCGTAGTTTTCAAAACACTACAGGTCTGTGATTTTGACGCATTTTTGTGAAACCTTAAAATTTAAATATATTTTACAATTTCACGTCCCATAGAAGTGAAAACAAAACATTACTTTTGAGTAAATCAAAAATTTTATTTTATATCAGATTAAAAAATCTCTGTCTATTAGCGTACACATCTATAAAATAAAATAAAATAAAATCAATGTTTGCTTATAAAATATGAATTAATATTTAAAACTGAAAAAATTTCTGAAAATCTCTATTATTATAAATCAAAATCGAAAATTTTGTGTGCTATAATGCTGTATCGTGCGTCTTCTTATTTGTAACCGTTTCTTTTTGTTTCAACTACTATTTTCGTAATTCCTTTTTTTATTCGATTTAGCAGACCTCCAATTTGATACGGTTCTTATTAAAAATATACTTTCCTCTCCACTTTCCGAAAAAAAAACTTTAAAATATATTAAAAAGAATCATTAGAAATGCCTAAAAGTCTGTCTTCAATTTGTATAATTGTATAGGTTTTCCGGGCTCATTGTACCCCGCAAAGGCTTTTATTTCCAGCATAACTTCAAAACGACTAACTACACTTTTGATCTAAAAGTTATCATCTCTTCATCGAATACTGATCAATATTTATCTATTGCAAAAGTGCCTCAAAGCTACATCGTTTATTATTTAGCTAGAGAAGGCTAATAGCTCCTATAAATAGCGCTTTTCGATTAACTCTGAACAGGTTATAAAGTCTGTACTATGACTATGTCGTATAGTTTCAATTACACAGTACATACAATAATAACATGCACTGAATTATACAAACTGGTAAAAAATATTTAATTTCTGGCATTTTCAAAGTTAAAAACGAGATTTAATTATAAATTAAACAGATCTTTTTTTCAAAATAGATTTTTAATTAAAACTTTTATATATAAGCCAAAAACATCAATTAAAAAAAATGTCCAAAATAAAAAACAACAGATTTTTCAACACATCTTAGATAGTTTCCAATATTTTTAACATAAATATGGAGATTTAAGGGATAAAATTTTTATATAGAGAGAATAGTACTAAAAACTTTAAAGTTCGTTAAATAAGTCCCCACGCTGCCAAAAAAAACCTGAAAGATATAAATGGTTTTTTAAAGTTTGGAAAATGAAGCAAAGACCGTCGGAAAAGATCATAGAATTTTTACGATAGTTTAAAAGGCATATTACTAGTCATAGCTTGTAAAAAAAAGGTTTTACGGTGCCTTTGTTACACTTTATAACTTTTTAAAAGATTTGTTGCTGTACATTTTCTGAAAAGCTTATAATTGTTTATAAGGAAATTATGTTTCTAGAGTCGTACAGTAGTTTATACTTTTTTTAAGGATAACTTATAAATATATATTTTTTTACAACAATTTACAGGAGATAAGTTTCTTATTGGAATTGACGAGGAATTTAATGATGAAATTAATGGAGTTTTTATAGAAATTTATAGTATTTTTTTTAGTATTAATTTTAATGCCGTTTCATGATAATTTGTTTCGTTTTCATGATTTTTATAATATCTTATGATCTACAATGAAAAATATCATGGGTTGTAGGAATTAATGATATTTTTTTATAGTATCTATTTAAAATTATAAAATTTTATGATCATACAATGATACATTGCATACATTTTTTAAAAGTATGCAGTCAAGTTCAAAATTATTATTAAGTGCGACCACCATTTTTCATAATAAAAATTTCCGTTTCAAACAAATATAAAATTTACTTATAGGTTATTGCTAGAAAATGACTGAACCGAAGTTATTTTTATATTATTTTAATAAGGTCTTGTCTGAAAAATAAACTATATTCAAAAAATCTTTTAACTATAAAATTTTAAAAATAAGCTTGTTTTCCACCAACCAACACAACAAAATGTCTTTAATTTTATGAGTAGGAACAAGAAATTACTGGCAATTATATTATTTTTAAGAAGATGACGTTTGTCATTAAAAAACTATGTATAAAAATCTTACAACCAAAAAGAGAACTCTCAATATTCCTAAAAAGTTCACTTTTGGTCTTTAGTTAGAAATGACAAGTTACTGATTCCTATGGTAACTGAAAAAATTTTCACAAAACAATCTACCCTGAAAATCTTACAAGAAAGAAAAAATCTCGTATCTTACCAGTTCTAAGCTCAGCCGTTAATTAATTAACTCGTAAAACTGTGCTAACTTCAAAGTTGTCAGATACGTAGTTTTTGGAGACATTACAAAAATATGTATGATCATATATATTTTTATGGGGGACTATCAGTGCCTGCAGGGGCCATTTGTTTTTTTACTTTTACTCGGGACAATTTGAAACTGGCGAAAACCACGATATTAGAAATACAGAACAGTATTACAAAGTTTTAATTTGAAAACAAGTTTTAAACAAAGTCATTTCGGACATAAAATCAAGGTTTAATAACGAGACTCTCTCAAATATTTTTGACCTGAACATATTCATACTAAGTTTTATACAACATGAAGCCAAAATCAGGGTAAAATTAACTAATGTCGTTTCCAAATACTATAAACTGTTTGATTAATACAGAACACAAATTCTTGAACTTTATTTGGAAACAATATTGGTCAGAAGTAGGCAAAATCTTATATCAAAACATATATGATAACGTTTGCGAGGCAATGAACAAGTGTGGCGATATTTTTACGTTGATAAAAACATTCTTGGATGTTTGTCAGTAAGAAATGCTTCGTCAGATCAGAAAGAAGCTTCCCTGCCCCAGAAGCAGCATTGAAAATATAAGTACTTAAAAACACTATGACGGAAATTCGTCTGACGGCGTTGCTGCATATCAACAGAAATATTAAAATTAACTGAGCGAGTCATTGACCGGTTTGCCCAAAAAAACTGGAAACGAACTTTTTTTTGAGATAAGCATCTTATATTTTAGGGTAATTAACTCCCTCGATTAAATTTTTTACGAAAATATTTAGAAAATCAAAAGTAGGGCGTAAATTGCAACGCTATAACACCTTTGATATTTACGGTATTAGTTTAATTTTGTGTTAACAATGGCATTTGTAGTGTCACTTTCTTAAAAATTTACAATTGGTATATTTACATTTTTAGTTTAATTTTAAATCAAAAAATGCATTTTCGGTGCAATTTTCTTAAAAATTTTGGCTTGCGGAGCTATGATACGTTGATATTTACGATTTTACAAAATGAAGGAAAAATTTAGCGCCCTAATAAATTTACAGAAAAGATTCAAAGATCTCCCCACTACTAACAAATGAATCGGACGAAAGGATTTCCGAATAGCCAGTTAAAAACCTCGGTTCCTCGGTAGCTCAGTGGATAGAGCATTAGACTGAAATTCTAGAGGTCCCGGGTTCAACTCCTGGTCGAGGAAAAACTTTTTTCCGATTTATTCCCTCACCCTTGGCCCTTTACGATTTTAGTTTAATTTGACTCAAAAATTTCATTTTTAATGTAATTTTCTCAAATTTTCGGCGCATTTACACATTTTTTTAAATAAAGAATTAACGAAATAAACAACTACAATCTGTGTACCCCCCCTCTAGATTTGAGGCCAAATCTGCGCTTGCCGTTGCTAAGTTTTGTTTGCATATATTGATATGTTCCTCATAAAAACTTTAGTTTTTTTTTCGTATCGAAACCGCCCCCCCCTTTTCAAATGGCTGGAACCGCCACTGGTAAATTATTAGACACTGAAAAACTTCTTTATCATAAAATACTGTGAAAATTTGTATGGCAAATTCTGGTAAAACATTATTAAAATTATGCACATAAATTGGGATAAAACCTCATAAAAATAAATGTAACATTTAACAATTTTAATCTTTATGATCATAAAATACTGTAAAATTTTATATGGCAAATCCTTATAAAAATTTGGCTCATAAACTATCAAATTTTATAAAATAAAGAATATTTTTTGGATTTTTAAAAGGTAAGAATCATCCCTCGTTGCTTAATCGAGGTTAATAAAAAAAATGAGGCAGTTTCTCTTACAACGTTAGAATAAATATGAAGGCGGCTGTGTTTTTATTTTAAATGAGGCGATAAGTAAAAATCGCCACTCTCCAGAATTCTGACGGGTGAGATTTTCTGTCGTTTCTGAAGAATCGCGACCTTACCAGATTTTATGCGGGATTTTTGGCAGGTTAATAGGTTATTTGTCAACAAACGGACGCACGGGACCACCCTTTGCCCGGATTAGGGATGCCCCTGTAGAAGGGACATTAACATTTCCTCAAGAAGGCAACAATTTTTAGTGCAAATATTTCCAGTTTTCATCGTTCTGTACTTCAGTGGCATAGGTAAGGAACATGAACGACGAAATTTATTGAATTGGCTGTAATTTACTAGCCGCATTATTTTGTAACGTTAGGTACATCCAATTATAAGTCATTAAACAATTATTATTTTCTTTCGGTATTAAGATAGAAAACAAAAGGCGTCAATGAAAGCTATTAAAATAAGATTACTGTTATATGAAGAAGCTACAGATAGGGATCTAAAAACAAGAACAAATCTCGCGCTTTGGCATTCTGGATCCTGAAAACAAAGGATTTTTTTCCCCCTCCCGGTATAAGACTTATCCTGTATAAATATAAATTCACTTTATTAATTTAAAAAACGTTTCATCTGCTTAAACATACCTACTCAAAAATCATTAAAATCTAATAATCAGGGACATCAAAATGGACTCTTAACAATACCGCTTTTCTAACTTTAATTACAATTTTTGGCTCACCCTGTACACATAGTCTATTTTCGCCACGTCACCCACATATTAAGTTTTATTAAAATCTGTAGGGATTTAAATAAATACCTACAGTTTTAAAGACGGAGAAGAATCCATATTATTCCAAATAGTTTTCTTATACAGGGTGTCGATACGAGGTACGGGGGTTTTTCGAAAAATTGCAGAAAACTATTTTATCACATACCTCAAAAAGTATAATTTCTACAAAAAATTCGTAAAGGAAAAATTTTTTGCATTTTTTAAAGATCTTCAATTTGGTATTTTTTAATAAAGTATACTACTTCTAGTTTTCGAGATATTAACATCAACTTACTTTTTTTAAATACGGACCTGTATTTTTTATTTCACTTTTTAAAATCTCCCTTTTTTATGATTTTAACGATGTATCGCATGTCCATATTTATTTGCATTTTAATGGTAAAAATGGTTATTTATATTTTTTCGCACTTTTGCCGTTTTATCAAAGGTGGCTTAGAAAGCAAAAAGAAACAATTGCTTATAAAAGCCTATGTTGCGTAATACATCTGTCAAGGTAAGTTTAAATCAACATGGCAGTGTTTTCAAAAGGTGAAAAATTAGATTTAACTTTTTGTTATGCAAAAGCATTTCGAAATGCTGAAAGAGCGCTCCAAATGTATCAAAATTCGTCCCCCGAAAGGCGTGTACCAAATCGAAAAATTAAATTACAAGGCTAGAGCGAAATTTTCTACTACACGGATTGAGTACGGTGTTGACGACGGGGAAGATGAAACAAATATCAATAGAGATTTTGAGAGAAATTGAAAAAGAAAGTTTAGTTTTTAAAAACGTGTTAAAATAATAATAAATAAGTTCAATTTAATTAAATGGTAAAAAATTTAAATATTTAAAGATTTAATAAATAGTTTTTTTCAATAGACGCTGTATCAGTCTGTTTATGTTATTAAAACAGGCAATTGTTTTTTTAAACCCAATAAAGCTTAAATTTTATTTCTTTATCAATAATACATCGTTAAAATCAGAAAAAAAAGCTCTTTAAAAAAATGGAATAAAAAATACAGGTCTGTATTTAAAAAAACTAGACGTAGCAAATGTTCCAAAAAACTACCAAATTCAGGAAGGTTAAAAATGAGAAAATGTTTTCCTTTACATTTTTTTTTTAATTATACTTTTTGAGATATTTGATAAAATTGATTTCAGCAATTTTTCAAAAAAGCCCCGTATCTCGGGATAGAATATATTTTTTTTAAATCTGAAACCAGATTTTCAATATCTCCCAAAAACTGCACATTTTGTCTAATTTGACCAACCTTGTAGTTCTTATAGTTACCGAGATAGCAATAGTGGGCCATGGCAATTAAGACCCTGTATATAAAAATGTTTCAAAACTTTTGTAAAACACAACCACAACGGCTATCAAAATTGTCAAAATTTAAGCACAGTCAAAAACTCTATTGTTCACTTTCTGAGCACCAATTATCCGTGTCAAGTAAAATACCTTTTTTAAAATTTCTTTAGCGGAATTATTACTTAGTAGTAAGTATAGTCAATTTATAAATATATTTATTTTGCAACCGCCATCGCCACCCATAACAATTATAATAAAGTAGTCACTTTGTTGCTCAAGGATATTTTATTGGGTCATATTAATATTATCTGGGTCACATAAATCTGAAGCTGTTTTTAAATAAAGTTCGCACCTTATTAGGGTGGAGAAGTATTGCTTTACCTGACACAAAGGCGGGGGGTCAGGGGGGGGGGGCAATCGCCCCCACTTTGCTCCAGAAAAAAGTAGACAACAAAGATGGTAGCCTTGAAGTCTTTGGAGAAAAAAACGAGGAATTGCAGAACGTTCCTTTAAAGACAAACCACGATATTAGAAATACAGAACAGTATTACAAAGTTTCAATTTTTAAGCAACTTTTAGACAAAATCATTTCGGACATAAAATCAAGGTTTAATAACGAGACTCTAAGTATTTTTGAGCTGAACATATTCATACCAAGTTTTTTACAACGTGAAGCCAATATCAGGGCAAAATTAACAAATTTCGTTCCAAATACTATAAGCTGTTTGATTAATACAAAATACAAATTCTTGAATTTTTATTGGGAGTCAGTATTTGGAAACAATATTGGTCAGAAGTAGGCAAAAGCTTAAATCGAAACAAATATGATAACGTTTTCGAGGCAATGAACAAATGTGGCGATATTTTTCCGTTGATAAGAACATTCTTGGATGTTTGTCAGTAAGTAATGCTTCGTCAGAAAAAAGCTTCTCCTGCCTCAGAAGATTAAAAACTCTAATTCGTCTGACGGGGTTAGCGTTGCTGCATATCAACAGACATATTAGCGACATAAAGCTATTTTTAACTCATCGCCGTAAACGTATCCGCATCTAGCGAGGACCAAGCACATTAATTGGTCAGAAACTTATACCACGTTCGAAAAGAGCAGATATATGCTAATCTAAGGTGTTCTTGAACGCGATAGGTGTTGAGATGCGTGAGGTATCACGTATCGTTACGATACACGTATCGTATCTCAGCACCTATTGCGTTCAGAAACACCTTAAATTAGCATATATCTGCTCTTTTCGAACGTGCTACGAGTTTCCGACCAATCAGTGTGCTTGGTTCTCGCTAGATGCGGATACGTATACCGCGATGAGTTACAAATAGCTTTATGTCTATATTGAAATTGATATTGCGCGAATCATTGACCGGTTTGCCCGAAAAAACCGGAAACGATTTTTTTTTTGAAATAGGCATCTTATTTTTGAGGTATACAATATAAAAGGTAATGTTTCAACTTAAAAATCTTTTTAGACCTCAAAAAAAAGCATTAAGCTATTAGGTTTGGTTTGTGGTTTGTTTGTTATCTATCTTTTTTATAACTAAAAAAATTATACGTATAGTTACTCAAGCGCGGATTTCAAGGGGATAGGGGGTTAGTTAAGCACCCTACCTTGGTTTTAAATTTTTCATGACAACATTTAGAAAATCAAAAGTAGGGCATAAATTGCGGCGCTATAACACCTTTGATATTTACGGCAAATATTTTCTTTTAAAAATGGCTTTTGTAGTGTCATTTTATTAAAAATTATCGCCTGCTGCGCTTTGAAACCATTGATATATTTACAATTTTAGTTTAATTTTAAATCAAAAATGCATTTTTTTAGTGCAATTTTTTTTTTAAATTTCGCCTGCGGCGCTATGATACCGTTAATATTTACAATTTTAGTTTAATTCGACTCAAACATTGCATATTTAATGTAATTTTCTCAAAAAATTCGGTGCATTTTAACATTTTTTTAAAATAAAAAAAAATGTATGAAATAAACGACTTCAAATCTGAGTACCCCCCCTAGATTTGACACCAAATCCACGCTTGTAGTTACCAAGTTTTGTTTGCATATATTGATATGTTCTTCATAAAAGCTACTTATTTGTTCTAATTTTTTTCAGTATCGAAACCGGCCCCCCCTTTTCAAATGGCTGGGAACGCCACTGCCAAAACTTCTTAAAAATGTGTCTAATGTTATCCTTATCCTTATTTAAAATAAGCATCACTACTGTCAAATTTCTTTCTTGGTTACCGATGCAAAAATAGTAGTGGCTAAAATAGTGCTTTTTTTCACAAGCGTTGGTTTAAATAACGAGCGCAGCGAGTTATTTAAAAACGTGAGTAAAAAAAAGCACAGTTTAGCTGCGAGTTGCTAACACTATTTTTTTTAATACCTTTAGCGATGTGCCTTTTTACTCGGTGACGTTCATTGTTGCGACATTTTAATCTTTGACAATTTGAAATTTTGACGAAATATTTAAATGATTTTTTCGTAAATACTTGGTGAAAACTGGCGGAAATGGCTTAATTCTTAGGCAAGAATAATTAGATTTTTTCAATATTACTATTTTCCGCGATTTCTCTTTAATTGTCCACCAGAAAGTTGAAGAGGTACTTTGCTAAAGGGAACTATAAACTTCTCCCAAAAGATCCGGCGCAATCAATCGAAAGTAAGGTTTATAGAATTTTGAAAAAGTATTCCAGATATATTCCGGATAATACAAGGTCTCAACTTACACCACATTATGGCAAGCCTCCTCATCTATACTGACTTCCCAAAATTCACAAAGATGCAATGCCCTTACGCCCAATTACAAGTTCCAGAAATTCTCCAACAAGCAATCTGTCTAAATTCCTTTAGAAAATTATTCAACCTCTTGCAGGCAAGACCGCTTCATTTGTAGAAAATTCCAATCATTTTGTTAATATTCTTAAATCTCTTGTTTTAGGACCCGAGGATAGACTTGTCAGTTTTGATGTCGAAAGGATATACACCAATGTCCCGATAAAGGAATCGCTAGATATTATTAGAAAGAGACTGGTTGATGACGAATCCCTTTATGAACGCACCAGTCTACCGCTGGAGGGAGTGATGGAGTGCTGCCTACATAACTCTTATTTTCAAGTGAAAGATAGGTTTTATGCTCAGGATGACGGTCTACCAATGGGTTCATCGCTTTCGCCAGTGGTGGCCAATATTTACATGAAGTGGTTCGAATCACACAAAATCTGGAATGACCAACAACTTTCAGAATTTCTTCACCACCTAAATAACATAAGACCCACCATTAAATTCACAAAGGAGTTGGAGCAAAATTGTCAAATTCCTTTTGTACTTGTCACACGAGTAGAAAGCGACATCAGAACAACAGTCTATCGTAAATCCACTCACACAGGACAATATTTAAATCAAGGTCCAAATCATTCTGCTACAACCAAATGAGGCATAATCAAAACTTTGTATAACAGAACCGTTCAAATTTGTAACAATTCTCATGACTTGGAAATCGAAATAAGAAACATTCAGAAGGATCTGCCAAGACCAAAACCAGGCAAATGCATTCCTTACAATTCCATACGTTAAAGGAGTATCAGAGAAAATTCGAAGAGTAGCGAAAAACTTTAATATTAAAACACCTTTTAAATCTAGTAATACAATTCGAAGCATTCTTAGTAAAACAAAACCGGAGAACAAACCAAATAAGGAATTCATTTACCAAGTTTCTTGTGATTGTGGTGAATCATACATAGGCGAAACAAAAAGACCACTATCTGTTAGGCTTAAGGAATATCAGACGAATACCCAAAAAGGTGAAACAACGAAATCAGGAATCGTCGAACATGCATGGTCAAAACAACACCGAATGAAGTGACAGAAGCAAAGGTTTTGCACAAGGAGTCACACTGGAAGAAACGAAAATTCCTTGAAGCGGCTTTTATTGGGCAGAATCAGGGTATTTTCAGTAAACCAAGTGTTGAAATCCCAAATATTTGGAAGCCCCTCCTTGGGCGGAGTCAACTTCTTAAACTTCAAGGTTGAGTGATTTCTCACAGTATATAAGTACGTAGCCTTAGGAATTGATTGTAGTTTGCACCTGAAGACGATCAGAGATTGTACTGATCGAAACGTCGTGTATAAATAAAATATAGACAATGGAAGTCAGAAACACAGAGTTAATTTCAAACATATCATTGTCTCAAACAAACATTTTATCTTATTCAAATTTAATCAGAAAAGTTCTCCGAGCCGTGTGTTCAGCCAATTCTGATGTTTATTTGACTTCAAAAAGTATATCACGTGACCAGTTTTGAACGTCACTTCGACATTTCCAGAGCTAAGGTGACTGACAGAAATAAAAGAATTTCAACTCTTAAAATAATATTTTTTTGGTTTTCAAGAAATATCTAGAAATCCAACTGTCCCAAAGGTCTCTGCCAACGTAATTCGTGCAGGGTCCTTTCAGTCATTTTTAAAGGAAAATGGGGTTCTTATCGCCCGGTCGGGGTCAAAATTCAAGAACGATTCATTTGGCGGGTTTCTCATACTTATCGCCTATCATAATGAGCCCTCTGCGTGCCTGTTTGAACCCCCTTATCAATTATTTATCAAACTTTATGGAAAT
Source organism: Oxystoma pomonae (assembly GCA_963921995.1). Classification (NCBI taxonomy): domain Eukaryota; kingdom Metazoa; phylum Arthropoda; class Insecta; order Coleoptera; family Brentidae; genus Oxystoma; species Oxystoma pomonae. The sequence goes on along the minus strand of OY998164.1, from coordinate 20,537,728 downwards.
CTCGAACTATAAATACTTTGGTTTTAAACACTGGGTCTAAAAGGTCAACGCCATATAACCATCAGTGACTTTATTTTTAAAAAAATTGTCGGAGTATTAACCCAAACAAAATGGCAAAAATAACAAACACACAGTAATCTTTTTGGGGTTTACAATGTAAGCGTTTTAAAAATTTTTAAAAAACTTAACTTAATTTTCGAAAATGTTTATCCTGCGGCGCATCTAAAGCCATGTTTTAGCATCTAACTTAAGGTTAGTATTCAAAACTTGATGACCCCCCAGACCCCTTCTCTCTTCTTGTCACAATTGGGTTGGACTAGTGGGTTTGTACTAAAAAAATGTAAATTTTGAGAAAACTTTACTGGAATTCTGGAAATGCAATTTTTTAAACGTTTTAAATGATGCTGTTGACAAAAATTGCTGAAAAAGAAACAAGAGTTGTAGCAATCAATAAAAAATTTTGGAATTTCAAGCAGAAAATCCTTTAAAAATTTTTCTCTCTTCACGTCTTTTCTGAAATCTCAATAAAATTGCTAGTAAGCCCTCAAGAGCCCTTCCCCACAAAAAACGAGATGGATATTAAACCTTTTAAAGAATTTTATGCCTCCTTTCGGACCGCTACTGATAAACGTGCTTCAGGTTAATATTTTAAAAAAAGGGTTTTTGATTAAAAATGTCTTGGCGGCATTTGAAATTTTGTTTTTTAAAGAAAATTACAAAATATTTTTTGGAGAGGTAATGGCAAAACCTCTATCTCTCAGCCTCCTCACCTCTTATAGAGGCTTTCTCGAGGTTTTTTTAGAATTATTTTTTTACACCTAGAAACTTTCTCAGAAAAAAAAAACAGGAGTCTTGCTTCAAATTTTCAGACACGTACAGTTTCGTGCGAATTTCAAATTTCTCAAAATATTATATATTTGTTTTTCAATTATATTGCAATTAATCCGGACTAACGTGTCTTTGGAATATCGTTGAACGTTGGTCGGGTCTAAGGATAATTTTATTTTACCCCCGCTTTCTACGGGACTTTAACGCGTCGGCGCCTACTGTACACGTTGTCAGGCGAATTAATATCCTACGATGACAATGCCGGATATTTCATACTAAGATAATGAGATCTCCTTGTCGCCAAAATACTCGGGATTATTAATCAGACAAAATTTGATAAACTATAAATTTCTAAAATTATTTTCTTTATTAGTTTTTTTTATCGGCACCTCTAAATATATTTAAAATGCATATGCTTTAGATACCAATTAAATTTTTTAAAAAATATACAAATAAACCCCAAATTAAACTAAAATTATAACTTTGGTGGGTTAAAGCCAAATTAAAAAAAAAGAAACATATATTAATTCATTGCCAATGTTTCGATCGCTATATTGGGTCATCATCAGGACTCGAATTCTTTTTTCGAGACATACATGTTTATAACACGTACCAATAATATATATTTAAACCAAAATGTTAAATTTCAAAAAAGGATCTGCCATCAGGTAGATCTTATAAAAGAGTCTGCAAAAGGTACCTATTAAGCAGTTTTTGACCACTCTAAAAATATAAAGCATAGAAACATAAAAACTAAAAACGAAAATTTCGGCTTTTCCGCTTGTGATTGGAACTACCAAAATTTTTAATTTAATTTTTAATACAGGGTAGTAAGAGAAAAATGACACTTTAAGATTTTGGCCAATTTTATCTATAGGTATATGAGGAGAACACAAGGATGGGTATTTAAAAATTTTGACCATCTTCAGAGATCCTGCAAAAATCAGTAAACCAAGTTGAACCAACACCTTCTCAACTAAAAAGTCAGTATTCATATTGACACTAAACTGTCAGAAAATTTTTGTTTTGTCTGTCAATTTGTTTATAAAAATGGCAGCAATAGTAGGCTAAAGGTCACTGAGGAACTGGCTTTTTAGTTGAGAAAGGTGTTGGTTGAACTCACGATAATACTTTGTTGAGTACTGTGACTCTAGGTATGAGGGAGAAATGACACAAAAACTGTCTAACTCCATTGTGTCACTCTTTCTTCAAACATAAAGTCAGAGTGGGTACTGCATAAAGTAGTCAGGGCAGGTCTAACTAGTAACTTTATCAGTAAATTTTTGTGTCGCCTTTTTTGCAAAAATTTTGTTAACTATTAAAGTGATACAAAATCTGATTGCAGAACGATTTACAATCAGTCAAATTAAATGCACCTATTATCGACACTCTAAGCCAAATTTTGATTATAAAAAATCATAAGATATCATTTAAAACTCTGAAATAAATTTAAAAAAATATCTTATTATAATATAATTAGTCTAGTTTTTAAAACAATAATTGTTTTTTCAAATATTTAACATTTTTCTTTATATTAATTATTTATTTCAAATATTCTCGACTGTATCCAATATCGACAGTTTGATTTTCTTGATGTTCTTTATATCGAACCACAACGCACCTATTATCGACACTAAGCCAAATTTTAATTTTAGAATTATCATTTAGAACTTTAAAATAAATAAAAAAATTTCGTAATATAGTATATTAAGTCTAGTTTTTACAGTTTTTTTATATTCATTTTTTATTTCGAATATTCCCGATTGTATCTAATAACAACAGTTTGATTTTCTTCTTCACTTTAATAAAAAATAATAAAAACATTTTTAGTTTTTTTATAAGTATCTATATAATTAGTTAAATATTACGTTCCAAACATACCAATTAAAAAATCTAGAATGTTACAGTTTTAACTAAATATATTAATCTATTGATGTTTTTAATATACTCAGAGATGATCGTAGCAGCGACATATCAAGTTAAAATTAAAATAACATTTTATTAGCTTACTCTATTTCAAATAAAATTATTTTTTGAATAAAAAATTAAATGATGGAATTACATTAGAAATTAATTTTAGAAAATGCATATTTTAAAAGACCTACATAATTTCCTTAACCGACACAATGGTGTATGTAATATCGGCACAAACAATGATTATATTATCGACACAAGAAAATAATAATAAAATAAATAAAAAAATAATATTGTTTTTTAATATGAAAATTGAAAAATTTGTTTAAAAATTTTCAACAACACAAAATTTCCTATAAGGTTGACGTTATCACCCGGATCTTATTTTTAAGGAAAATATATCAAACGTGACGATATTATAGACACTGTCGATAATAGGTGCGTTTACCTTACCTTATCTTAAATATGCTTTCCAGCATGCACGAAGTTGTAAGCATCAAGATCCCTCTACTTTCTTTCTTATTTATCGCCCTTTCTTTCTCTATAATCTCGTTTCGTTTAGTAACGCTGGTCTGCACATGCGCCGCGCCAGCGTCATTGGCTACGACCCAATTCGAATAACCCACGAACACAGCCGATCTTTGTTATTTGACTCAAAGAATTCGGTATTTGTCATGTATTTGTCTACTTTTCTCACCCTGGATTTTGGTATTTTTCCCGACCATTGATGTTTAATTTCAGCATTCCAAAACAAAAAGATGCCGATTGCTGATGTTCTCCACGTCTTTTTTACGCAGCGGCATCTTTAACCTTACTATTTTCTAATTTTTAACAGTGAAAAATACGCGCAGCACATTCGAACACACGGAATCAAAACAAATAAACAACAAAAATGGCGTCGCCTCGATTAAAGAAGAAGATTGTAAATATGTTCTCTCAAAATATTTCAACTCTTAAGAAATGACCTTTTTGTTCAATTTTCCGGTTCCTTGATTTTTTTCCGTTACCACGACAGCTTTAGTTTAGAAATAGAAGAAGCTTCAAGAGTCACGTACATCGAAAAATCGCCTCAAAGTAAGTATACTATAAATATAGGTAAATAAAGAACAAACCTAGAAATCTTCCGTTTATGAGTTGTTTTATCATTATTTTGCTTGATAAGTTTGTCATGGTCGGTCATAATTGGTCGTCAGTCATCACTGAATTAGCTGTGTGAAGCTAATAGGCACTACACTATAATTTTTCTAATGTTTTTTACAATTTTGCACAAGTTAAAGGTACAAAAATAATTTCTAACCACAAACCTTTACTTGTTTTTATTTAGTTTTCATATTAAAAACAACCGGTCTTAGCGGCAATGGCTATCTAGCCAACAAAAAGCAGAAAACATTTCCTTATCAAGGGACTGTTCATAAATTACGCAACACGGCTAGGCGTTGACGAAAGTGATCGGTACTAAAATGTTTTTCTGATCGTTTGAAAAAGAAAATACGTACGATACACAACCGGAAAGTGTCTTTACAGGTCTCCGCAGGTTTACAGGACTCACCTACGTCTCGCCCTGTAAATTTTCTGAGTCGACCTGTAAAGACCAATTTTCCGGTCTAGTGACGTAAATACCTATTACCTACGACCAAAGAATACGCTACGCTCGTTATTTAAACCAACGCTTGTAAAAAAAGCACTATTTTAGCCACTAGTTGTTAAAACTACTATTAAATTTGACAGTTGTTATTCTTATAGTTAGTTACTATAACCACAAAAGTTGTTATTTTTGATGTTATTTTAGATGGTCCAAAAGAATGTCCCTTATTTTAGTACCTAACCAAAAATAAGTCCCGTTAAATTGACATATTACGCATTTTTAAGAAAAAAACCTTATTTTTAAAAAGATATATGGATAGTCCCTTAGTAACCTTATTTGCTCTGACGTTTTAGATAGAACGTCATTGAAACTTCAGGTTATGAAGGTTGTTGACTTAAGAGTGTTCGCGTTTGATATTTTTAATAATTTTTGATATATATTACGACATTTTCATTGGTCGTAGGTAAAACATAGTACACTCGCCTGTTATGGCCATTACACGCTCAGATAAATAAAGACACTCGCCTGCGGCTCGCTGCAAATGATATTCATATAAAATGGATATACATTGATGGCGCTGTAACGGACATCCAAGTGTGATAAATAATCACCTCTGATGGATGTTCATTGGAAAATGGATGTCTTTTGCTATGTGGGTAGGTTTTTTTACAAAATTAGTTGATTCTTGATATTTGGAGAAAATTTAATCTTCTGGAGTCTATATTATTCGATGGTTCTGAGGGGGGAAGGAAATATTTTATCGCTAAAACTTGAAATGAACAGTTATAAGTTATAACCCAAACCCGAGCCGGAACCAAAAACCATCAAATTCTGCGTCATTTTAGGTCTGTTGAAAGCGTTCACCCACGGTACCAAAAATTCGTCAATGTAATTGGAGCAAAATTATATTCATAGGCCACACCACGAACTGTCGAATATCGGAATTTGTCCCAACCGTCGCTTTACGAATTTTACAATTCAAAAACCGGCCAGTTCAGCTTCGGATCTCGTAGGAGTACGTTCGTTTTATTCTTCGCTCCTCGCCTCGTGGTCTTTGAAGATTTTTTTGATTTTAGTGTTTTTTTTTGGTGATATCATTTATTTTGCTAAACCGGATTTATCAATTTTACTTTGGACTTTCTTTGGCGTTGCTGTGAGGAAACATTTTGGTAAGTTTTATTAATTTTTTTTTAAAGTGATCTATACATACAGGCATTCGCGCCTATTTTAACGACTTTTTTTGTGCAAAATCTTCATAAATAATAGGGAAAATCAGTGGCTTACGCATTGTTCCTGGGGAGGGAGCTTAAGTTACAGAATAGTCTTAGATTAGCATGTTATTGCTGATTTTTCGTGAAAATCAAGTTTTTGGAAGCCTTGAGTCTCTGTCTCCCCTGCGTACGCCGCACAGTAGGGTCAAAAATTCCTTTTTTTTATGGAAAGAAAAAGCCGATAACTCCAAGGTGCCACATGGCATATCCGCTAAGGCCGTGGCTAAAGTTATTATCTTTTTTAGACAGGCACAGGCGACAGTCCCAACACAAAAAACCGCTAACCCAACCTCAAAAACGGCTGTCGTAACAATCGACCGGGCCATAACTCCTGGATTTTCAACCAATATTCAATTTTTAGCTTTTGATGCTGATGCCTTGTCCAGTTCATCACAAATTATTTTAGCTAGAGAATAGGTAGCACTCCACTAAAGGCCCTGTAGACAATTTTTGACAGCTTTATTTGGTAAAACACTAACTGTCAAATTTATAGAGGACCTCTAGGTACAGTGTTGCCAACCTTTTGGCCGCCAAGGATAGTATTTTGAGCTTTCGAGGATAGTACAGTGGGCTGTCAGGATAGTATACATGAAAAAACGTCGTTTTTGGAAAAAATACACTAAAAACATTTTTTCTTATTCATCAACACGAATCGTTTTTCTTTTATATCGACATAAAAAATAAACTTCCGGTAGTTTCCCTCTCTCTTTTTAACTTTGCTGAAAGAAACCAAAGATGTATTACTTAAATTTAAAAAAAAAGACAAATGTCACTGGTTACCTCAAACCTGCAATAAATCGAGCAGAAAATCAAAAAGCTATATAAAGTCATTTAAGTCTGAATATTTAAACACTTTCGCCGGTTGAATAGTACATTTTGAGTACTATCCAAGGGTCGGATTTCGGATAGTAAACCGACCTTAAATTATAACACAGTACTATAATTATAGTACGGTTGGCAACCCTGTCTAGTTAGCACATCTCAAAAGATTAATGAGGGTATTATCAGTGGCATAGCCAAGGGGGGGTTAAACCCCTCCCATAAGGTCAAACGACCCAGTCTACAATAAATTAATCGTGATCAAGGGCGCCAGGGAGAGCTATTATATAGCTTCCCACTTTTTTGACCCTCTACTCTGGTTGGTGACCTGTGTTTGGTGTGGTGCTATACCAATATTAAATATATTGTTACATTTTTATTTCTTTTTGGGCAACAACCTTTCAAACACTTAAAAAATAGCATTTTAGTGCAATTTCTTTCAAAATTACACCTAACTAATTTGTAAAAATTTACCTTAGGTAGGTAATTGATTTTTATTAAACGATGAACCCCCCCCCCCCTTCCGAGTCGATTTCTGGCTACGCCACTGGTATTATTACCCAAATATTGCCCTGTGGATTGCACTCGATTTATTATTTATTTTTACCAAAAATAATCCTAGTGATTAAAACTTTTGCCAAAAATAGTCTCCTGGTGAAAATTTGTGAAAAAATATGGGGAAAAAGTCTAGCCAATGGGATTTTTTTAAAGTATTTAATTATTACCGAGGTTATTATTTAGTCGTATGTGTATTGCTCTTAAGAACCTAACTAAACCAAAGGCATTTGAGGGGCGTTTCCCGTGTAGTGGTGTTTTATATCATGCATTCAGTGAACATCTGTAACCTGCATTTTAACCACTTTTGCCTTGTGCTTGTTGCTATGAGCATGTAAAATAAATAAATTTTGAATGAATGTGAAGGGAAGATTGTCAAAGCCTTTTACTAAAGTACGCACAGTCTTTTTGATTTTGAGTAATTTGTTGTGGTCCTGAGAGGCTAAAAAGTTCGTTAACATGCCCAAATGCGTGCCACGCGCCGGCCTTGGCAAGGACAATTTAATTGAAGAACGGAAAAAGCCGAAAATACAGATTTTTTCTAGCATTTAAATTTCCTTTAATCATTTCCCGACCACGATTACTTTAAACCAATTGGAAACTACAGTTACTACATTTATACGCACCTAAAACTGCTTTGATTTAAGGACGGTTTTAAGTAAAATCGGAGTGTTTATACCTCGGTTTACACATCATTCATTAAATGACAGTTTAAAAAGAAAACAAAATAAATACCTTAACAAGACATTTTCGGTAAAACCAGGACTCAATATTTCTTAACCGTCCTTATATAAAAGCGCCTTAAGAGGCCCGTATAAACAAAGTAAGTTCCTCGGTAAGTACCTACCACAAAATTTAAGAATTTGGCACTATTTATCTCAATTTAGCACTATACATAAATATTATTCCAATTCTAAAACCACCATGCACCTCTCCTACCTTGAGAACTAAAATATAATTTTTTAACCTACTAGTTTTTTTGGTCATTTGCACCCTCACTTTCCTGGATCAAACATACATGAGACACTTCAACCATAACAATGCAGGCCACACTTTAAATACTTCAAGAGGTCAAAATTTGAGAACTTGGCATTTATTTAGTTAGGTAGCTCAGTAAAGGGCCATTTAGAAAAGCAACTTGTTTTATCTGACAGGTGTCAAATTTTGTATTTAGGTATTTTGAGTGTACAGTCCATCACCGACCGAAAGTAAAGTCCTATTTACGATGCATCTTCAACTTCAAAAAATTTACACTGTTCACCTAGAAATTCATTATAAACTAATTAACAAATAGAAAATTAGACACCTGTCAGCGTAAGCTGCTGCGTGGTATTCTAAATGAGCCTTAATGTTTCCAACAATAAAATCTTCTGCACTGCAAAGTTGAGGGACCTTCTATCACCATCTTAAATTTCTTTTGCACATTACAGAGCGAGATCACATGTAATGCAAATAAGTAACTTGTTTTTCTTTGTTTAATAAAAAGATGTTCTCATGCACATTTTATTTTTCTTTTGGCTTTGGTATGATGGTGTCATTTTGTGTTGCATGTGGGAAGATCTGGTTTTACTCATTTTAAAACGAGTTTATAGCGTCTTCTTTCCTTTTTAGCTAAGCATGCCACTTTGAGAAAAATCTAAATCAGTTTGCAATTTGATCTTTGAACGCCTTAATGGCAATAAAATATTAAACAACTGTAAAATAAAAGCCTAGTTTATAACCGAATCTTTGACCTTTTATACAGGCGGTAAAAAAAAATTATTAAAAAAAAGTTTAGAAAATGTTGAGGAAAATGTTATCAAAAAATTATTTTGATTGGATTATTGGTATTTAACTGAAACATGGAAGCAGTACTGCACGATATTAGGGACATTTTGAAACCCTTATTTGACCCTTCCTAGTGGTTAAATTACTGATTGTGCGCATGTGGTGATTAACCTCTACCACTTCTGTAGCTACAAATCGCTTTCCTGGTGGTTGTTTTATTGGTTAATTTTAGATTTGGTTGCAAGTAATATGAAAAATAATAAAAAATATCAGGTTGCAACATCTCTAAAATTTTTTTACAAGTGACAGTTTTTAATGTGTTCAGGCGCATTTACACAGAGAAACTTTCCTTTGATGTTGAAATGCCGACAAACATTTACACGAGCCTCTTGAGCAAAATGTTCAAAGAAAAGTTCGAGCAAAATCTCGTACAAAAAGACTCACGGAAATTTTGGAGAGAATTTTAAGCAAAATTTGTTGAAGAAATGTTGGTAATACAAATTTCTTACAAATTTAAATTTTATAGTTTTATGGGAATTCATTGAACTTAACTGAAAATAGAAAGACTAAGTTTTAAAACAAGGTATTTTTAATCAAGTGTTTTCCGACGGAAAAACGATTTGATGTCGAAATTCATGTTTTACCTCATAAGCAACTTCGATTGATCTGATTTTTATAGGGGATATGCCAGTATACTTGTAACTTTTTTGGGGTTGTAAAAAAAAACGAGAATCATAAAAAATAATAACTGGCACTTATTTATTGCTGTTGCCTGTAAAATGTAATGATAAAAATTTACGTTTAAAAGAATAGCTCTTTATTTGACTTCCTAGTTTAAAACACAATACAATAATAATTAAGTCAAATGAAAAAACCTATATACATTTTATTAAATCTCAAATATATGAACAAAAGCACGTTCGGTCTAAATAATACCCGTTTATTACCCACTTTTACAATCCTAGGATCTCCACCCTTGTCTAAAAAATACAATTTAGCAGTAATGGACTAGACTCTTGAATGGGAATGTTGTCCCTTTGCATATTGTTTGTTCAGTGTCAGTAATCGACCTTGATTATTACATTAAATTGACAGTAAATATCTATCTTCAGCATTTTCATGAACCTTTTACTTTTTAAAACAACCCTTGGGGCCTTAAACTAACTAGGTAAATCTGGTGTGAGTAATTTAAAAAAAAATAAAAGCTAAGGGTAAAGTACAGTTACAAAAATATGTTTAAAAAAATCCCCTCCCCACCACTCCTCATAGTCGTAAGGCGCGGATTACCGCTTAAAAGTACAATTTTTGAGTTTTTTGCCGATATTTTTTGGAAAAGAAAAATTATCCTGGGTTGTTTCTCGAATTTAGGAAAAAAACCCTTGAAAATAAAAAAAAACTCGCAAGAAAATCCCAATAAACCCCCGGGCAAAAAAATCCGGGAAAAACCCTAAGAAAAAAATATTATAAGTAACCCTAATCCATGTGACAAAACTGATAGCCAAGAATAATGTTTCGCTTGCCGTCGGCTTTTTTTCACAAAAATTTAAAATCAAATTTGGTGTTTTTTTAAAGAATTGAGATCACTGATCACTGATGTGAAATTTTATTTATTTTCATCTTTAAAAATATGTTTCCGAAACAGATAGCAATAATTTGCTCAAAAATTTAACCGAAGAAAATGTTCAAAGAAAAGCTCACAAAAATGTTCACGCAAAAAATTTGAGATCTTTTGCACGAGCTTTTGTTTGAGCATGTTCGTCTGTGTAATTGCGCCTTTCCAAATACTATCGGTGCATGGTGGTAGTGGTTGTTAAATACTACCATAACGGCTGCCTAAAGTTGTCAAAATTTTAGGCGTTCCAAAATGTCCCTATTCTAAACACAGTTATCACATGACTTAAATGTCCAAAGGGTCGCCAATCTGGACCAGATTTATTGGAGATATCGCTACAACCCTTGAGCTACTTATTTCTCTCTCAAATTCAGTGCAATAGAAACGCTTAGAAAAGAAACAGTTATCAATCTTTGATTTTCTTTTAGAAGAAAGAAAAACTTGTTTTTCCCTAAAGTAAGAGGAAATTAAGGAACAAAAGATCACAAGATCTTGGGTGGAAATAACGAAAATTCAAACTTGGATGAGTATTCCACAAGGAATACACAAAAGATCAAAACGAAAAGAGAAATGAATAAACGATGTTTCGCCCTGGGTAACCAGCGTGGGCTCATCAGTAGTTTCACTGGTCACCCTCCACTATACATCATTAAACACCATCATACACTTAGATTTCCAACCTTGAACCACTCACAAATAGGCATCGTTCCGCACTGGTACTTACTTATCCAAGTTACCTAACACGAATTCGTCCTGGCGTGTTAATATTTCCAGTAGGATTATGCTCCTAAGGCAATTAAAACAAAGAAGAAGTTAAAAAACCTCCAAATCCTACTGGAAATATTAACACGCCAGGACGAATTCGTGTTAGGTAACTTGGATAAGTAAGTACCAGTGCGGAACGATGCCTATTTGTGAGTGGTTCAAGGTTGGAAATCTAAGTGTATGATGGTGTTTAATGATGTATAGTGGAGGGTGACCAGTGAAACTACTGATGAGCCCACGCTGGTTACCCAGGGCGAAACATCGTTTATTCATTTCTCTTTTCGTTTTGATCTTTTGTGTATTCCTTGTGGAATACTCATCCAAATTTGAATTTTCGTTACTTCCACCCAAGATCTTGTGATCTTTTGTTCTTTAGTTTCTTTTCGGTTGAAGTAACTGATTTGGAGGTTTTTTAACTTCTTCTAAGAGGAAATTGTTGCTATGCATGTAGTTGGAGCACCAAAGCTTTTGTTTATCAAAAAAAAAAAAATGAATTAAAAAAAATGCAAACATTCGTAAAATATTTTTGTTCAAAATTTGGAAATGAACAACTATGCAAGAGTTCAGCTAAATTGTGTGATATTGATAATATCGAAATTAAATCCACATTTTTTGTTGAAAATCTTAATATGATTCCAGCCATAAAAGTCATAAAACACAATCAGTGAAACTTGGAGGAAGTCTCATTTAATTTACAATATTTTAATCTCTAAAACAAATATTAATTGAAAGATATGCCACCAGAGAAGTGTTTGCTTTTTTTATTAAAATAAATTTTATTATCACTTTTGTTAAATACACACTAATAAATTTTTGAATTACCAAGAGTTAAAAGTAGTAAAATATAAAATTTAATGTCTTGGTTGTACAGTGTATAATTTGATATAATTTATTGTTTTTAGTTTTTACAGTTTTACAGGAAAATTTTGTTGCTTTTTTAACGGTTGAATACTTCGCCAGGCAATACACAATTTAAGAAAAAAATCAGTATTGCCATTAATTTCAATTTTTGGTTTTCTCTTTTTCTTAATATAATTCGTAGATTTTTTCGAACACGGAAAAATTAAGGAAATATTATTCGAATTGATAAAATATAAAGTTTTTAAATCGAAGTGACCAAACTTGTTTTTTGTTTAACTACTAAAGCCGAGACTAAAACGAGTTGAAAATTTGTTGCAATCTATGGTTAAAAGGCGAGCTAAAAGTTGTTTAGAGAAATATTTCATAAAAATTCTAAATTTCTTGTTTTGGATTGGAACTTTTTACCACTTCACCAAACTTTTATATTTTTGACCTTCTACACATGTTTTCGCTACTGACAAAATTAGTATCTTCAGGAGAAGATTAAAACTGAGTTTGAGCTAAGAGGGAAGCTGAGCACAATATTCAAATTTAACTTAAGACTAAATAATCTAACCAAAAAAAAAACAATTGAAAATTAACTAGACCAAGACCGCTAAATAAAAAGGAGACCAAAATTTTGTAAGGTGTATTATAAATGGAATGCTGATCATATTGACATAATCTCGAACAAGAAATCGGTACGAGGTCGTTTAGAACCACTATAAAAGGTTTTAATTAGAATTTCATCTCAAAATCTTCAAAATTAAGAGTATAGTCTTTGCAAAGGAGCAGAATCTTTGCTGGTTTTCATTTTTTCAAGTAAAATTACAAGGGTTTTTTCGCTTAGTTTAGACAACAAATAATTATTTTTTGGATAAAATATTGTTTTATTTTATAGACAAAGCTTAGAACTAGGCTTCTCTGTTTACACCAATATTGCTCAAAAATTTGAAAAATACTGAAAAACTATTTATTCTATTAAAAAAATTAATTTAATAAATAAGTACCTAACACTAAATGTCATCTTTCTGTGTTATTTAAATTTCCCTAAGTACGCAGTACACAGTCAGCAGTTCACCAAAGTTTGAGCTCTTGTACTTTGCGAGATATTGCCTGCACTGTGTGCTACTGATAAAAAAGTAATCTGTCCATGTTTTTTATTATTTGCTCATTTTTACAACCAGCATTTTACCCCAAAAACAAACATGCATATATACATGAAAAGAAGTTTCCCCAAGCATAAAGCAAAAAAAAAAAGAGTAAAGTATTGGGAAAAAATTGTTGTAAGAGACACTTTTCAGTAATTTCCTAAATTTACAATAAAATACGATATTTTTTGTAGCGTACTTTGCGGTTTTCTTTAAAGAAACCTTCTGAATTTTTTTCTTCACACACGCACTACACGAAATTAATACAGTATGTCAGTTAACGGTAGTATGGACATAAAAATTTCGGTCAAAAGTAGGTCTTTGCATTGAAATTACGATATCTATGCATTCATAATAATGTTAATAAAAATGACCAGTAAATTATAGTGAAAAAGTCCACATAAAGGTAAGCAATTACTACAAATTTTTAGGCACTTACAAATCTGTTATGGGACGGCGGTGGCGCGGCGCTTTTGATTGCTGGGGCTATCCAAAACCTACGTTTGGGCTATCCAGCCAAAGGTTTTTTGTAGCGGCACTGTCAAAATAATAATTGACTTAATGCAATGTTTGTTGGCTATATAATATGAGCATGTTTCTATGACATGTTTATATGACAAAATGGTCAGAAAACTTTTAACCTTCGTGCGGAACTGTCAAAAATGGTGCCGAGTCAGGCTATGCCGAAATTCTGTACATTAAGTCCCTATTAATCATTAAAATCTAAAATTTGCCTAAAAATATGTGATGCGAATAAGGCATTTAATTTCTAGGAACTTTACACGGCTTAAAATTGGCCAAAACTCGGTTTTGGCACTGCTAGCTTAACGTTAAACTAGTTGTACACTCACCCGATGGGTGCCGTGGATCCATATAGACGCCCTGGATCAATACAAAAAATCGCGTTACACTTCTATGGGATGTGGTGAAAAGTTCAAATTTATCTCTCTCCAGCTTTTCTACTCCAAGGTACTACCGACTCTCTATGGCAATTGGTAAATCGTTTGCTTTTATTGATGCGAATGGAGCACCGAACACCATTTTGGATAGACAAATAAATTTCGGAGGTCACAACGTGGAGATATTTTCACATTTATTTTTCGTTTCCGAGATATCTGCTTTCAACAGCTAATTTTTTAGGGAAAACCGCTATAACTTGAAAACCAGTGAACCAATTTAAACAAATTGGCCACAGCTACAAGCCTCAGTTTTTGTTTTTTTCGATTTTATTTCGATTTTTAAACGTCATAAAACGAAAATTGCTAAAATTGAAAAAAAACAAAAACATGAAATCGTACGTCAAGCTAATCTCGAGGCCACATGCTGAAGGATTGCTTATGTAAAGCCAATAAATCAAACGGATGCACTTGCCTATTCACATTTTCCAAATTTTTTTCGTCTTCGAGATATTGACTTTTATAAATAATAATTTTAAACGCTTATAATTCAAAAACGGCTGCACTTCACTGCACACTTCAATCGGTAACGTGTTTTTTTAATAAGAACAACTTTTCTAATTATTCCTAAAGTTAAATCTCCAAAATATTTGGAAAACAACAAAGTGAATCTCGTGTCCGCAAATAAAAAAGTTAACACTCGTGGCATATCGGACAAAGCGTTTGTTGTTTTTCACTTCATTACTCCAGACACCTAAAGACCTGTTTCATCCTTATTAGGAATCATCAGAGAGTTATAGGATTGTACCTGGCAGTTGAAGCTACACAGGCACCATGCACACCTCTCGAATTTAAAACAAAAAGTTTGTAATCCGTGGAGACGTAGTACCTGTGTGCGCCACCTGTTGAATAAACCGAAAAACAAAAACATCAAAATTGAGAAGTTCAGAAGACCGTAAAAGTATAAGGTCACCGTAACATGACTCTTCGCAGCATCAAAATATTTGGTAGTTATGACTAGCAATCCAAATAGAGGGGGGGATTTCACTGACCTGATTTTTGTACATATAGTGCGCAATAACCCCTGTATTGTGGACGTTTGCTCTCTTTAGATTATTGCAAACTATTGCAGGATTATTGCAAAGTATTGCTCGTCACTAAATTGCGAATTATTGAATGTATTGTAAACTATTCCTGGATTATTGCAAGTATTGTGAACTATTGCTGCATTATTGCGAGTATTTCAAGATTTTTGCAGACTATTGCAGAAGTATTGTTACAGAAAAGAAGAAAAAAAATATCAGACCGGTAATCCGCCTTATAAAGCTGTTATTGTTAAAAACTGCGAAGGTATTGCGAGATAATTTCGACGCTATTGCCAGAGTATTCTCGAATATAAAGAATTATTGTCATATTATTGGGGAATATTGCCACTGTAAGACAATTGCGGGCTATTGTGTACCATTACGGGCTATTGCAAACCACTGCCAGAATATTGCGCAATACACTTCTCAAAATTTGTACATATAATATTGCAGGCATTAAAATCCCCCTCGACAAATAGCGTTTTTTAAAAGAGATATAATAATAAACTGTGCACGTGCCCCGTTTTAAATGAGGTTTTACTTTAAACCCGATTTTCTCTTTAAAAAAAAAGTTAATGATTGCGAAAATAATGCGAAAAGAATACACAGTGTTATATAATCCCTCGCTAGGGTGCGAAAAAGATCATGATTTACAAAGCTTCGTCACGTCTTGGTAAATCCCGCCTTCAACGTGTTCATTACCGTTCCGTGAGTCAAAGCTCAATAAGCGTTTAATTCCGATTTTGTTTGTGATTTTAATTGGTAAATTACATGTTTACATCTCTCAGATTATTAAAATAACTATATACTGGTAGCAGCCGCTGTATTGTTTGTAAACAGCAAGTCATTTTGTTTCATTTCTTTATAATACAAACCTCGATACAAATAAACAAAAATTAAATATCGGAAGAAGTTTTGTATTTTGTGCAAATTTATTAAATTTTTTGTTGTGAACATGTTTTCGGCCAAGTATGCCATCATCAGACTTCAAAAATCAAGAAGACGGACATTTAGGTAAGCCACAGAAAATGACTGCTTCTGATTTTTAATGTATGTGCACGCAACCACTCAACAAAAGCTTTAAAAACTAAATATTGTAGATTCTTATAAATCGATTACCTTTCTAGAAGAAAGATTAAATTAGGGACGGATCTAATCTCCATTCTAGGTAATCCAGTAATGAGCACAATTGAAAAAATCTTATTAAAAATGCCATTTTTTTGAAATATTTTGCCTTCTTCGCTATCTTGAGGCTCTATCGAATTTATTCCACTTATAGTTCCTACCGTGTATAGGTACTTTAAAACTTGATTAATAAACTTATTTTAGCGAGCTTTATAACTGGAAAAGTACTCAGTATATCATTTTGTCATTTCTTTTTACTTGCTTAAATTGCTTTTATTTTAAAGTTCATGCTATATTAATATGCAATTTTAAAATTATTCGCCAATTTGCTGGTGCTTATCTTTAAATCTTGGCTTTAATCTTCATCTGGATCTTTTTTCTGAAGTGTAATTTTAGTTTTGATGTCATCTCTACCACAAACTGATTTATCACAAACAAATTTGTTACAGAATGTTTATTAGAAAAGAAAAGGAATTGCAATCAAAGTGTGAATCAGAATAATAAAAAATTTTGTAGCACTATTCTTAATTGGTTACGAAAGCGCTTTGTCCTCCGTTCGTATTGAAACCGGAAATACACATACATTTGAATAATAAATCATTCTGGTTGGTCAGACAAAAAAAGACGGAAGCGTTTAGTCCTCCCTTCGGTTCGTAAGATTGGACAATACATGTATTATTCCAAAAAGTACAAAAATTTGTATTATTTTACATTTTTAAAGAGTTTCTTATATGAATTCTGAAAATTTCGGAAATCCAAAAAATTCAACGAAAAAAACGCACGTCAGAGTCAGCTGTTAAATTCTTCTTTTCATGTGACTGAAGTAAGCAAACTAATCTGATAATAAAGATCACTTTCACTTCCTATATCAAAACGATAGAATATCTGTAATATTACATGCTATGATTGATTTTATTTGCTGTGATTGTCCTACTAATAAAATTTGATGTTCGATAAAGGCAAGACTACATTAAAGAGTAATAAACTTTTATGAAGCACATATAAAAGATTTATTATTGGGCTTGTTTGTGTAATGAAAATCGCCGTAGGTATTGCACGATTTTACATACTATTTTCTAAACCAACACAATAAAATATATTGTCTTAATCCAGAGAATGTAGCCAATTTTGAGAATCTAAATTTTTAGTTACTTTGGCTTTGAGCACAGTTTCTATTCTCTAAAAGTCCCTGCTTTAGAAAGGTCAATCTTCTTAGCTTTATTGCAGGGAAAATCAACAAAAAAATTAACGTAAACCGTAAAAAATCGATAGGCTAAACACTCGTTAACCCAAATTAATTCTTAGACGAATTTAACGACGCCCTGAATTAATAGAGAGTTACTGGAAAGTCGACGTTATTTTTTATTTGAATGAATATTTGAGACAATGATGTATTTGAAATTAACTCTGTGTTTCGGACTTCCATTGTCTATATTTTATTTATACACGACGTTTCGATCAGTACAATCTCCGATCGTCTTCAGGCTACGGCTAAATCTACGTACTTGTATACTATGGGAAATCACTCAACCGTGAAGTTTAAGAAGTTGGCTCCGCCCAAGGAGGGGCTTCCAAATATTTGGAATTTCAACACTTGGTTTACTGAAAATACCCTGATTCTGCCCAATAAAGGCAGCTTCAAGGAATTTTCGTTTCTTCCAGTGTGACTCCTTGTGCAAAACCTTTGCTTCTGTCCACTTCATTCGGTCTTGTTTTGACCATGCGTGTTCGGCGATTCCTAATTTCGTTGTTTCACCTCTGGGTATTCGCCTGATGTTAAGTTAAGCCTAACAGATAGTGGTCTTTTTGTTTCGCCTATGTATGATTCACCACTCTCACAAGAAACTTGGTAAATGCATTCCTTATTTGGTTTGTTCTCCGGTTTTGTTTTACTAAGAATGCTTCGAATTGTATTACTAGATTTAAAAGCTGTTTTAATATTAAAGTTGTTCGCTACCCTTCTAATTTTCTCTGATCCTCCTTTAATGTAGGGAATTGTAAGGAATGCATTTGCCTAGTTTTGGTCTTGTAATCTCTGTCCTGCTTGCTGAAATTTTGAAATAGTATCTGTTATAAGTTTAAGGCTGTAACCATTCTGCTGCAGATCCTTCTTAATATTTTTTATTTCGATTTTCAAGCCGTGAGAATTGTTACAAATTTGAACGGCTCTGTTATACAAAGTTCTTATTATGCCTCGTTTGGTTGTGGCAGAGTGATTTGAACTTGAATATTGTCCTGTGTGAGTGGGTTTACGATAGACTGTCGTTCTGATGTCGCTTTCTACTCGTTTGACAAGTATATCAAGAAAAAGAATTTGACAATTTTGCTCCAACTCCATTGTGGATTTAATGGTGGGTCTTATTTTATTTAGATGGTGAAAAAATTCTGAAAGTTGGTGGTCATTCAATATATCTTAGCCAGAGCTTAGGTTTATATGTTGCGGTATCAACCGCGTGTGATTCGAACCACTCGATGTAAATATTGGCCACCACTGGTTAAAGCGATGAACCCATTGGCAGACCGTCATCCTAAGCATAAAACCTATCTTTCACCTGAAGATAAAAGTTATGTAGACAGCACTCCAATAACTCCATCACTCCCTCCAACGGCAGGTTGGTACGTTCATAAAGGGATTCATATATTAATATTAACAAAATGGTTGGAATTTTCTACTAATAATGCGGTCTTGCCTGCAAGAGGTTGAATAATTTTTAAAAGGAATTTAGACAGATTGCTTGTTGTTGAGTTATTTTTTATGTTAGAATTTGCAGCTCTGTCGAGCGGCACCCCCCACCCCCCATTTGACCGATTCGAAAAAAAACATTTTCAGATTTACGTGTTCTTCATGTGCCAAAAAATTTTTTTTGATTTATCACTTGGGTTGGGTTGAGTTCCGATTAAGAAAATAGCGATATCTTCCGCAGATTTGCTGTGCGGACTGCCGGACTAGGAGCTTTCGAAAGCACATAAAGTGTTAATTTGTGGTGGGGTGTGTGGCTCGTCGTCGAGCTACCCCCTTTCCCCCCATTTTCATTTAAAAAAATACTTTCTGATTGAGAACTTCCGTCAAATGGGGGGGTGGAGCTCGACGGAACTATAACTTCGAGGTTAAATGTAGAGACCAAAAATGCTCTGATAGCTCTGCTACAAACCCGCAACAATGCCGTATAAACTGCACTGGCGTTCATGCCAATAGTGTCAAAAATAATGTCGACTTTATAAGTATGTAGACCGGGTTAATGCCGACTCGATGCCGATAATTCACTAATAAAGGAAGAACATGTTTATTCAAGCCATAAACTCGGAAAATTCCGAGTTTAAATGGTCCGTCACGCAACGTAGATATTGTCAGGCTGTGTAAACATACTGACATACGTGCATGACCGCCAACAAGACAATTTTATTACGACTAATTTCATAAAATTTTTCCTCTGAAAAATTCGATGAAAATTTTCATCTTACAGTATAAATAAAATTGGCACCTACAATGTCAAAATCATGGAAAACCATTAAAAACCTGTAATTTTAAAGCTTTGGTGACATTTTAATCGAAAAAAATGAGTTCTGGCGTCTCTACAATTGCCGCCGCCGCCGTTGGCCAAACATCAGCTATAAATAAAAGTAGTGCCAACAATTGCACTTTTACTATTAACTATAATATAAATAATAGGTAAATGTAGATGAAACTTGAATAAAATTATTGAGTAAAATTTTTTAATATATTTTCCTCACGCTCATAGAAAAAACAGTTGTTCCAAACACGTGCAAAACCCATTTTTTCCGCACTTAACTGCTTGGCCCAACTACGCTCCGCTTCGCTGCGCGTCGTCCCGTCAACGGCAATGATGTCAAAATTGACATTTCGTACAAATCCAAGATGGCGGAGAATTTTAAAAATAGGTATTTTTGAACTTCCCTGCAAATTTTTTGTGTGCACCATTGGTGCAAAAGTAAATATATTTCGAGAACCATGTCCTTCCTTAGTTTCCTGATGTATCGCTTGTTAAAATCGGGTAGGAAATGTAAAATCATGGAAAACCATTAAAAACCTGTAATTTTAAAGCTTTGGTGACATTTTAATCGAAAAAAATTAGTTCTGGCGTCTCTACAATTGCCGCCGCCGTTGGCCAAACATCAGCTATAAATAAAAGTAGTGCCAACAATTGCACTTTTACTATTAACTATAATATAAATAATAGGTAAATTTAGATGAAACTTGAATAAAATTATTGAGTAAAATTTTTTAATGTATTTTCCTCACGCTCATAGAAAAACAGTTGTTCCAAACACGTGCAAAACGCTTTTTTCCGTACTTAACTGCTTGACCCAACTACGCTCCGCTTCGCTGCGCGTCGTCCCGTCAACGGCAGTGATGTCAAAATTGACATTTCGTACAAATCCAAGATGGCGGACAATTTTAAAAAATAGGTGTTTTTGAACCTTCCCTGCAAATTTTTTGTGTGCACCATTGGTGCAAAAGTAAGTAGTTTCCTGATGTATCGCTTGTTAAAATCGGGTAGGAAATAAGAAAGTTATAAATTTTTCAAATAAGTTCGTTTGGTAAGCCTAATTTAGCCAATTAATAATGCTTGGCTATGCTTTTCGATGAATTTTTCCTTTTTGAATAGCGCTGAACATTTGAAAAGTCGAGGTTTCAAAATTTTTTACTTTTTTGGCAAAATTGAGATTTTGTAAAAATCCAAGATGGCGGACAGTTTTAAAAAGTACGTTGTTTTGAACTCTCCTGCAAATTTTTGTGTGCGCCACTGGATTAAATTTACGTGTAGAGCCTCATAGTTTCCGAGTTTACCATTGTGTCGCTAATAAAGATCGGCTAAGAAGTAACAAAGTTACAATTTGTTCAAATGGGTGCCTTTGGTAACTAAATTCAGTTAGGCCAAAAAAACCATCATAGAATCTAATTCTATGCATATATTTTCTAGCGATTTGATTTTCCCGTCATTTCATTTTCGAGATAATTTTTTTCGGAGAAATTATTTTCTTTTCTTTTAAATTCTGACAAATTATGTGTTTTTTATAGGGACCCGAAATAGGGTTCCTAAGCAAATCCTTAGGGGGCCAAGCAGCCGTGTATAAGACGCAGACAAACGGAAAAGCACATTAGGCAGAAAAGGATGGGCATACACGTAGTAAATCCATTCCAGGTTGTTGTTTTCTAATGTTTTCCATTTTCATACCTTTAGGACTGGAATAAAAATTGTTTTTGCTCGACTTTAATACCAAACTGATGAAAGATATCGTAAAAAACAATATTTTTCGGCTTTTCATTTTGTAACCATTGTCCTTACGCACTGTTTACAGGCTGGGGAATGAGATACATGCAAATGCCTAACCTAAAGCGTTCATACACGGCCGGAGAAATCGACGGAGATATTTCCATAGAAACTTTATCAAGCAAATAGGACGGGTTGACGCCTTCGAACGTCCAACCCGGGTTTTACACTTTGATTCGAAATCAAAAAGGAGAAACAGTCAGATGTGGGGCCGTGCACAAATTACGTAACGGTGATTTTACCAATTTTTGACCCCCTCCCTATGTAATGTTTTGTAACGGTTAGGCACGCCACTCCCCTAATATTACGTAATGATTTCAAGACCACTACCCCCCCAAAAAAAAAACTTCACTTATTTTCATTCCAAATTTCCTTAGTTTCACACAAATGCAAACGCTGTCGAAAACCCCCCTCGCCCCTAACGTTTGTAACCCCCCTCCCCCCTATGACCATTACGTAATTTGTGCACGGCCCCTGTAGTCCCAGTGGAGGAGGGCGAGAAAATAGATATTTTTTTCTTAAAAATTATACTCTTTAGATCTATTTCTTTGCGTTCCCGAAATTACGTAATTTTTGCCATTTTTATTTCGTGCTTTGTTTTTCTAACATTTTTGCGTTCGGATAATTTAATTGAAAAATTTTTGCCTGCGGCGCCCTTTATCTTCTCACTCGAAACCAAGATCCCCGTTTTAGGAAAACTGATCCCGTCTCTGTTTCTAAATTTTTTCGAATAAAAGTAGAGTATGATCATGGGGGAAATAATTTTTTTCTACGGTATGACGAAAATTTCGAGAAAGTTGAAGAAAAAAATAAAAAAAGTGGCAGAGCTCAAGTTTTTTGTAAAAAAAACGTTTTTTGTAAAGAAACAGAGCAAAATAAATCTTTTCACCCCTTTTTGGGTGTTACAAATATTGGCAGCCCCTTATTTTTCGCTTTTACCCTTCCGCTAGTTTTGAAGAATTGGTTCGCTACATGTTTCGAGATCATGTCATAAAACACCTCGAAAATATCAAATGTAGTGTAGGGCCAGCTTTATTTAAAATCAATAATATCGCAAGCAAAAAGCTCTGCAGGAAAAACAGAGCCGTTTATTGATTTCTTTGGCCGCTAGTGCTAGCTGCATGGTTTGGCCGTTTCCGGATAAATGTCACTAGTAGAACAGGATGGAAAGAAATTTAATTAAAAGCGAAGATATTTCTTTCTAATGTTAACAACCTCACGAGTTTATCGCTTAGTATCGTAAATAATGAACCCTGGCGCCTCCTTTAAGCAAGAAAAAGCTTCCCTCGATCATCTCATGGTGTGGCCGCCATGTAGCGTAATTTACAGACATCTTGTCAACGTTTATTATTGCAACTATGATTTATGCTCACAATGAAAGAGTGGCGACAATTTTTTCTCATGAAAGCATTCCGGAGATAATAACAAACTGGCACCATTGCTCAATATACCTGTTTCTTTTGCGCGCGCAGAACTTTCTATGCCATTTCTGTTTGATTTATTGAAATCCTATCCCTAAGGAAAATCTTAGGAACCCTGTATAGATAGCGGTACTGTTGGTAATTATCGACATGCGTGCATTGTTGCCAAAAACTATTTCCCTAGATCGTAACCATGGCCAAAGAAAATAGAATTATAATAGTTCATTACCCGACAATGATGTGTGAAGAAATCAATTTATTTTAATCAGATGCAAGTATGTACACGCGTTCAATAAAATAGTCACCTTTCGAGATCTAAGATAATTATAATCTATGGATTAAACGTTACTAACAATTATAGGTAATTGGTAGTCTATTTATTTCGTTTACATAGGGGTCCATAAACCGTTTTTACTATTTGAATGCAGAGCAAAATTTGAGGTTAAAAACGATTTGAATGTGCATGTATATTGTGCATTTGAAAACGTTTTAATCGTTAAATGAGTGAATTTGAATCTTAAAAACAGTTCGTTTACTTAAACAGATAAACTGCACATCAAAAATTAACAAAATTTTGCACAGCGAAGGTATAAATAAAAATAAAAAATATATATATTTTGTTTTTATTTACTTTTTTTAGGATACGTAAAATTATGTAAAAAATGGTTCCAGGATAATGCGTTAATTTTTTACCCTAGAAAATTTCATTAACAGTTTTTTAGATTGATTAACTTATTGGAAGAAGCGCATTTTTTATCCAAATTCACCCGTAAGTTAGCAGTGCAAAGATTTCATGATTGGTAAAATTAGTGCTAATTAAGAGCTAATTCAATGCAAAGTCTCCAAATTTTGTGCTCTTGTACATTCCGAGATATGGCCAGCACTGCTAGCTACCCGTTAAAGATAGCACTGCACCATGTTAATTTTAAAAAATACGCGAAAAAAGTAAAAAAATGTTTTTTTTAGAAATGGTAGCATTTAATTTTCTTGACCATCTAGACCACTCTTCCACGTTTCTGGACCATGTTGCACTGCTATTTTTAATAAGTAGTTACCAGTGCAAGCCATATCTCGGAAAGTACAAGAGGGTCATTCCATATCAAATCAACCAAAAAATCACAAAAATTTTACGCGACCAATTCCAATTTTGATGATTTTTGGTATATATTTTCTTCTTACCATAAAAGTTGAAAATGCAAATTTTTAGATTTTTTTGATTCGTAGTTTTTTTTTTTTTAATTTTTCAAAATAAAAAAGTCAGCATTTTGACCTTAACAAGAATGTACAAAACTAGCAATATCTCGAGAACCACTTACACTAGGAAAGTAATAAATGGCTCATTTTAAAGTCATTTTGAAGCTCTTTTTTATGAAATATCACAACATAATTTTAACAAAAAAAAAAATTGGAAATAAAAAATTGAAAAAAAAAATTGAAAAAATTCAAAAAGGCCATTTTTAATTTTTTTGAAAAAAATATATAATTTTGGTCAAAGTGTTACTTAATTATCCACAAAATTTTATGATGGAGAAATGATGGGTTCAATGTCAAAAAAAATATCAAAAATATTAAGTACATTTTATAGGCGATTTTTCATGCATGTGAAATTTTTAATAAATTTTTTCACATTGAACCCATGATTTGTCCATCTCAAAATTTTGTGAATAGTTTAATAACACTTTAAAGAAAATAATATAATTTTTTGAAAAAAATTAAAAATGGCCTTTTTGAAATTTTTCAAAAAAAAAATCAAAAATTTTTTTTTTTATTTTTTTTTTCAATATATGTTATGCAATATTCTCATATGAAAGGTCTTTATAAGAGCTTTAAAATGAACCTTCACCTACTTTTCTATTATAAGTGGTTCTTTGGATATTCCTAATTTTGTGCGCACATGTTAAGGACAAATAAGTGACTTTTTCGATTTTCAAAAATTAATTCAAAATAAACAACTGGTCAAAAAAGTCTGAAATTTTGGATTTTCCAGTTTTTTGGTAGGAAAAACATGTATACTAAAAATCATCAACATCGGAGATGGTGTGGTAAAATACCCTGGTTGACTTGATATGGACTGACCCAAGAGCAAAAAGAGACTCTCTTCGAACGTCGGCTATCATCAGCGCGATCTGTACCCTGTCCACTGCTTTTCGGAAAAGTGCCGTAGTACTAACCCCATACACTATCTAAGATTTTTAAGCCATGATATCCGTCTACGACCTGGACCTCTTCTGCCTTTCAATTTTGCCTTCTATTATCAATTTTAAAAGTTTATATTTTGTCATTTCTTAAAATATGGCCAAAATATTCAAGTTTTCGTTTTTTGATAGTAAATAAAACTTCAAGGTCTTTATTTATTCTAAGCAAAACATCCATATTAGTTACTCTGTCAGTGTCCATGCTTCCATGCCATAATATAAGATGCTAAAAACATAACACCAAAGCACGCGAATTCGGAGAGTGGTATGAAGATCGCGACTACACAACACCGATTTCATTTAGATAAAAGATGATCTGGCCTGTTCAATTCTTGCACGAACTTCTTGCATGTTGTCCCAGTTCTCATTGAAGAGGCAACCCAAGTATTTGTATGAATTCACGCGTTCGGCTTGCTGCCCATTTACTTCTAACATGCTTCTTATGTTCTTTTCCTTGGATATGACCATCCATTTTGTTTTTCCAACATTAGGCCCGAATTGCGAACTTTTGGCAGCAATTTGATTCAACAACTCTTGCAGGCCTTCCAGCGTGTCTGTTATTATGACAGTGGCGTCGGCATATCGTAGGTAGGACTTTTATGCCGTTTATAATCAGACCCTCTTCGCAGTTATGAAGTGCATTCTCTATTATTTTGTTACTATAGATATTAAACAACAGCGGAGATAATATACAACCTTGGCGCACACCTCTTCTTATTTGGACCTCATCGGACAGTTGGCCATCAACCTTTATTTGAACAGTCTGATAGATTAGCGATTATCTTTAGATCTCGGTCATCTAGACCATCTTCTTTTAGCGATTCTATGAGCTTTTCGTGTTGGACTCGATCAAGCGCTTTCTCAAGATCTATGAAACAGGCATATACTGGCACCGACACATCCCTAGACCGCAGAACTAAGACTTGAATGCCAAACAGGGTCTCTCTCGTCCCGAACCCACCACGAAATCCAAACTGCGTGTCACCAATAAAGGATTCGCATTTTCCATAAATTCTTTTATGGATAATCTTTAGAAATATTTTTAACGTATGGCTCATTAGGCTGATTAGGCGGTAATCACTACACTTATTTGCTGAATGTTTTTTAGGCAGTGTAACAAAGGTTGATTTAGGATCAAATCGTTTTGACCATCTCCGATTTTGATGATTTTTGGTACACTTATTCTTCTGATCCAAAAACTTAAAATTAAATTTTTTGGATAAGCGGTTTTTGTTTTATTGATTTTTGAAAATAAAGAAATTGACCAATATGCCCTTGACAGGCACTTACAAAAAAAGCAATATCTCAAAAACTATTGGTCCTATAGAAGCGAGTTATAGCTTATTTTGAAGGTTTTTTAAAGACCTTTTTAACAATGTGTATCACCATGTAATTTTTTGTTTTTTTTTATTTTTTTAATATTTTTTTTTTGAAAAATCTTGAAAACACCATTTTGAATTTTTTTCAAAAAAATACTATTTTTTTTCAGTATTTTTTTAATATTTTTGGAAAATTTCAGCATGGAGAAGATATTGGTTCTTTTTTTAAAAAAAATAATATAAAAAACCTTGCAGGGAAAAACCATACATTTTTTGATAAATACCTATATATTTACTCTTTATATCTAAAAACTTGTCAATTGTTCCCAGTCTTGTAAATAAGATACATAAAAGGTTTCTCCAAACTTGTTTATTCCTGCAAAATTTTGAGTATTTCTTCAATTGTCCTCCCGTCCACCCAAGATTTGGACAAATGTGAGATATGCCCAGGAACTGAGAATTTAAAAAACTTTTTGAATGAAAAGTTCGAAGAAGCAATGATTGACAATGTGACTTTTAAGAAGTGGATATCTGTAGATAGATCATTCTTTTTACACTCACATGCAAAAAGAATACTACAATGAGGTAAAAGACAATTTAAAAAAGGGGGAAGCACTAATCACATGCGACTTCGCTAAAAATTATTCATTTATTTTGCAGGATGAAGTGCAGTCCTATCACTGGACAAATAGCCAGGTAACCCTACATCCTTTTGTAATATATTACAAAACTCATGAGGGAAAACTGGGTCATTTAAATTATGTATTTATTTCAGACTGTTTGGTACACAACACTGTGGCATTTCATCTTTTTTTAAGCCACCTTATGCCTGAACTAAAGAGGCAAATAATAATTTAGACAAAATTATCTATTTTTCAGACGGCTGTGCCGCACAGTATAAAAATAAAAAAAAAATTTAATATTGCGTACCATCCCGAGGAATTTAAAATTAAAGCAGAATGGAATTTTTTTGCCACCTCCCACGGAAAGAGTGCATGCGATGGACTGGGAGGCACCGTAAAAAGGTTGGCTGCTAAAGCAAGTCTGCAGAGACCATATAATGAACAGATTATGACCCCCGAAGATCCTTTTAAATTTGCAACAGAAAACATTCCTGGTATAACATTTAAATATTGTTCATTAAATGACTACCAGCAACATGAAAAAATTTAGAAAAAAGATACCTTGAGCACAATCGATACCTGGGACTCAAAAATTGCACTCGATTATCCCCCTCAGTAATGAAAAAATTATTACAAAACCATTTTCACTAAGTAAAGAGGAAAATATTCAATGTCTTTTTGCAACCTGTGGTTTGTCAAACACAGAAATTGAAAACATCGACTCCGGTTTTGTAACCATAAACTACGACTGTCTTTGGTGGATGGGATGTATCATTGGCAAAAATATAGAAAGCGGGGAATTAAAAGTTAGTTTTTTACATCCTCATGGTCCCTCTCCGTCTTTTTACTTTCCAAAGCCAAAAGCTGATATATTGGTCATAGATCAAAATTCTCTTTTAAGACGGGTCAACCCAAATACTGCCACTGGTAGGACATATACGCTAACTGCAGAAGAAATGACAGATTCCTCAAATATTTTATAAAAAAATTAGCAACCTAAATATTTTTTATTGTAAATTTTCTATTATTCTTACTTTTCATTTTTTTGGTATACCCATATTAGGTAAATTAGCACTATATTAAATATCTTATTATATTTTTAAAGTATGACTGCATTATTTCTCCATCCTAAAATTTTCCAAAAACGAAATATTTTTTTGAAAAATTTTTTTTTTTATTAAGAAAAAAAAATTAAACAAACTATATTGTATCAAACATCTTTAAAAACCCTTCAAAATGAGCTATCACTCGCTTCTATAGGATCAATAGTTTTTGAGATATTACTATTTTTGTAAGTGTCTGTCAAGGACATATTGGTCAATTTCTTGATTCAATATCAATCAATAAAACAAAACCGCTTATCCAAAAAATTTGATTTTTTGGATTTTTGAGTTTTTTGATAAGACGAATAAGTACCAAAAATGATCAAAATCAGAGATGGTCAAAACTATTGCCTGGTTAACTTGATATGGTTTGACCCTTTAGCCAGTCATCAGGGATTTTACCTCTGCGATAAATCAAGTTAAAAATCTTCGTTTTTTATTAGCTTTAAAACCTCAGTGTATACTTCGTCTTGCCCTATCGCTTTTCTGTTTTTAGCTGAAGATTGAGACAACGTAATAAAAAAATCAATATTTTTTTGTGCAAGAACCAGCATAGCATTGATTGTTTGCTTTATATTCCTGACCTGTTTATAATTACGACTTAATTCAATCAGATAGCAGTAATTAGAGGGCCCGTTATGTTTTTGAATCGCGGCCAAAATTTTAACGTCGCAAACCAGAAACTAGCCAGTTGCAAATTATAATATAAATTTGGCCATCCTTCGAAATACTAAATACCAACCAGTGAATCATGGGATATTTTTCAAAAATAAGCTATTGATTGACAGTTTTGACAATAATTACGCTTTAGATAATTAGGACGGTTTTTGTTCATTAAGGAAAAATAAATGGTTCATATTATTTTATTTATTTAATTTACTTATAAAAAACAAGTAAAAAATGTAGTGTCTTTAGGCTCTGTTTTGAACGCGTTAGGTATAGGTAAAGTTGAGCCATCGCTCTAGCTAATCATTATAAATGCTAATTCCTGCTACCGTCACAGTGATCTATATTGTTCGAGGTGTGAAGTTAATTAGAAAACTCTCGTGCATGGGGTCTATCAGCTCCCATGATCAAAAAGCAATTTAGGAAGTAATACATTCCAAAAAAACAACCTCTTTATTTCGCAAGCGTCACTAGATTCAAAGCTGTTCCCCTGATTCGGACCATGCGATCGGGAAGTATGATTTTCATGAGATCCGTAAGATCGGATCGTCGCTCAAGAATATAACGTTTTCATCCCATGTAATTATTCGCCATAGATCTATGCCGCTCCCAGTTCAAGAATACACGTCCTGAGGGTTTCTGCTTTCATTCGGTCTCCCGCTGGTTGACAATAAATGTTTACCAGCAATAAATGATAAGGTCTTTTTATTAACCATAACGGAGTCCGGTATTTAAGGAAGAATAACTTTATAGTTATCGTTATTCTTATTTGATTGTTTTTGCAATATTTTTGAAATCCCTATTTATAAAATTGTTAAATTTACTAAAAAGGTGCTTATCGTCGCCTTCATCTTCTGTAATTCGAAGAAAATCGGTAAAAAAGTAGGGTTATATTTAACAAAAAAAGTTAGGTTATGTTTAACGTCAACTACAAAAGTGTATCTGAACAAAAAATCTTTCTGCGAACATTCCGTTATCGTTATTCAAAATAAAAATAGGCGTAACAATAGGGAGATTTTGGTTAGGTTTTTTGTCAGTCTGTTACCCTCACCTTTATTCTGGGCAGGGGCAGTAGCGCTCTGTCCGCCTGTTACCTTTATTAAAAATAACCACTGGCGCTAATTAGCGTCGAATAGCGACTACCTTTACCGTTAAAAACCCAACCTGATGTGATTCTGTGGTAGAAGATTTTTAGGTTATAAAAGTTTGTTTTGTTTTACAAAAATTTTGTGTATTGGAATTTTATTTTTTGTTAACCGTGTTTATAGTAGTAGTGTGGTGCCTTTTTTTTGGTAAAGAGGTGAGTAAGTACAAATAAATTTTAAGTACATCTCCTACCGGGCACTAACTTGCTTAGAGCCCCTGCCCTTATTGACACACCAAAGAATACCCCTAGGAATGTTTGGTTAGACCTGCAATGCCCAAGGAAGGTGCACACTAATTTACCCCTCTGATTCACCCCTCGAGGTTTACCCAACATCTTATGAATTAAACAGGAGCAATAACCCTCAAAAAAGTACGAATTAACCTAAAAAAAGGAAGAAGGCTGCTTGAATTTATTAGGGGGTGTCTTGTCAATTGACCAAAAGCTCTATTTTTAACATCTTGAAGTTACATTTATTTACGGTAACGGTAACCATAAGAGTAACGAAACTTACCGTTAAACTGTCTGACCAAAATCTCCCTAATAGTTTTTTGTTACTTTGTTACTACTATATATATTATATATTATTATATATCTGTATAAAATTTTAAATATAGCTCAAATTTTGCTTGTTTTATTTCTGCTTTTTGTAATTAGAAACGAAATAATACTAAATCAAAATTGACCTCGGTTTGCTATGATTACGGCACTGTCGACAGGTAGTACGGTACGATTTAGAGCAGGATAAGAACATTTTGGATTAAAAGAATGGCACAAACTCCCTTTAAAAACGAGTAGACTACCGGGATATCCGATTTTGATAAACTGTGGGCATCCGCACTTATATAACCATATAGCTATGAGATACTATAAAGGCCCTGCCCGTGTATTTCCAAATGATAAAAAAACGTACCGGAAACCACTGCGAAATATCAAGTTGGCCGGGGCCGATGGATTAATGACGGCCTCCAATGCGCATGCTTCAGCTGGAAGTGCGCTAAACGAGCCATGTCGATTTTCTCGCATCCTGGGCCTTTATATGTATATAACAGATGATGGAAAAATGTTGAACCAGAAGATTACAGAAAAAGGACGATGACTGAAGAAAGTTTAAAAGAACGAGACTGGGATGGAACCAATTTTTAAGGAGGACTGTTAGCCATCTTACCGGGCAGCATTAGATTTTGTTGATATTTCTAATACTGTCAGGTAAAGATGTCCTAAGGTCTCCTTTCTCAACAGTACAGCATTCTGCGGGCCGATTAAAAAAATTTGTATTTTAAGAACCTATATAAAGGTATATTTTATTTTATACTTTTTAATGTGGATTTTTTTGAGGTAAACATATTTTTTTTTTAAACAATTAATTACATATTTTTATCTTATACAGGGTTCCTAAGATTTTCCTTAGGGATAGGATTTCAATAAATCAAACAGAAATGGCATAGAAAGTTCTGCGCGCACAAAAGAAACAGGTATATTGAGCAATGGTGCCAGTTTGTTATTATCTCCGGACTGCTTTCATGAGAAAAAATTGTCGCCACTCTTTCATTGTGAGCATAAATCATAGTTGCAATAATAACCGTTGACAAGATGTCTGCAAATTCCGCTAGATGGCGGCCACACGATGATCGAGGAAAAAATTAGATGTTTTCAGGTCCAAACCACAGCTTTTTCTTGCTTAAAGGAGGCGGCAGGGTCCATTATTTACGATACTGAGCGATAAACTCGTGAGGTTGTTAACATTAGAAAGAAATATCTTCGCTTTTAATTAAATTTCTTTCCATTCTGTTCTACTAGTGACATCTATCTGGAAACGGCCAAACCATGCAGCTAGCACTAGCAGCCAAAGAAATCAATAAACGGCGCTGTTTTTCCTGCAGAGCATTTTGCTTGCGATATTATTGATTTTAAATAAAGCTGGCCCTACACTACATTTGATATTTTCGAGGTGTTTTATGACATGATCTCGAAACATGAAGCGAACCAATTCTTCAAAACTAGCGGGAGGGTAAAAGCGAAAAATAAGGGGCTGCCAATATTTGTAACACCCAAAAAGAGGTGAAAAGATTTATTTTGCTCTGTTTCTTTACAAAAAAGTTTTTTTTACGAAAAACTTGAGCTCTGCCACTTTTTTAATTTTTTCTTCAACTTTCTCGAAATTTTCGTCATACCGTAGAAAAAAATTATTTCCCCCATGGTCATACTCTACTTTTATTCGAAAAAATTTAGAAACAGAGACGGGATCAGTTATCCTAAAACGGGGGATCTTGGTTTCGAGTGAGAAGATAAAGGGCGCCGCAGGCAAAATTTTTTCAATTAAATTAGCCGAGAGCAAAAATTTTAGAAAAACAAAGCACGAAATAAAAATGGCGCCGCTTACAATTTTTTTTTTCAAAAATTACGTAATTTCGGGAACGCAAAGAAATAGGTCTAAAGAGTATAATTTTTAAGAAAAAAATATCAATTTTCTCGCCCTCCTCCACTGGGACTACAGGGGCCGTGCACAAATTACGTAATGGTCATAGGGGGGTGTTACAAAACGTTACGTAGGGGGGAGGGGGGTTTTCGACAGCGTTTGCATTTGTGTGAAACTAAGAAAATTTGGAATGAAAATAATTGAAAAGTTTTTTTTTTTGGGGGGGGGGGTAGTGGTCTTGAAATCGTTACGTAATATTAGGGGAGTGGCGTGCCAAACCGTTACAAAACATTACATATGGAGGGGGTCAAAAATTGGTAAAATCACCGTTACGTAATTTGTACACGGCCCCACATCTGACTGTTCCTCCTTTTTGATTTCGAATCAAAGTGCAAAACCCGAGGCGTCAACCCGTCCTATTTGCTTGATAAAGTTTCTACGGAAATATCTCAGTCGATTTCTCCGACCGTGTATGAACGCTTTAGGTTAGGCATTTGCATGTATCTCAGTCCCCAGCCTGTAAACAGTGCGTAAGGACAATGGTTACAAAATGAAAAGCCGAAAAATATTTTTTTTTACGATATCTTTTATCAGTTTAGTATTAAAGTCGAGCAAAAACAATTTTTATTCCAGTCCTACAGGTATGAAAATGGGAAACATTAGAAAACAACAACCTGGAATGAATTTACTACGTGTAAGATGTAGTGACAACATCGCCGTATGCCCATCCTTTTCTGCCTAATGTGCTTTTCCGTTTGTCTGCGTCTTATACACGGCTGCTTGGCCCCCTAAGGATTTGCTTAGGAACCCTGTAGATTATTTCAGTTTTATGTGTGTGCTTGTAAAAGTGGCGAGAAAGGTATGTTTTTTAATAAAGCGAGACCAAACTGGAGCTCTCCTCAATCGAATAAAAAAATAGTTATAAACAAAAAGAAATTAAAAAAAATTGTTTTGATTTTAAAATTTCTGAGGTTACGCTTAGGAAGTGTGGCACTTGATTATTGTTCAATAAAATATTAAATGTTTCAAGCTCTCCAAGTTAGATTTTAGTCTTTAATCTAATCTTAATTTAGCAAGTAAGTAGTCTATTGCTGTTTCTTGTATAAACTGTGTAGATAACGTCGGGTGGACGCCCACGGTTTATCAGAATATGCAAAATCAAATCCGTTAAATAAAAGAAAGTTCAATTATAAAATTATTCACTATAGAAACTGCAATTCGTTAAACCAATTTTTTATCCGAACCTTATTTCTTCAAACCAATTCAATAACAAATTCGAAATTTATAAGAACCGTTTTCATTCAAACCATTGTTCATCAAACTCATTCAATATCAAACCCGGAACTAGTAAAACCCGTAATTTATCAAAAAATTCTTGCAAAATTAATTGCTCATTCGCCAATACCACATGAATCGGAGGCGTACACGCAGGTGGCGCGGTGGCGCGGCGTTTTGATGCATTTGTCACTGTTACGCGCGCATATTTGTACAGGATGCGTTCAATAGTTTATGTATAGACGTCACTTGCATTCAACCATCGTGCACTCATTTGTTATTGGCGAATGAGCAATCAATTTAGCAAAAATTTTCTGATAAATTACGGGTTTTACGAATTCAGGGTTTTGATATTGAATGAGTTTCATGAACAATGGTTCGATTAAAAACGGGTCTGTTAAATTTCGAATTTGTTATTGAAATGGTTCGTTGAATCGTTCTTACGATGAATTTTTTATTAAATAAACCATAGGCGTTCCGCCGGGTCTGGACTCGATCAAGTTTAAATTGTTTTTCAGGTCCATTTGCAATTATAAAACTGTATAATGAACGTAAGGCGTGGACGAAAACGGATAAAGATGTTACAGCAACTACTAACAAAAAAAAAACAAGCAATGCTATAAAGAAATAATCTGAACAGCGCGTGGTCTGTCTGTTTGTTTGTCTAGGCCACACAATTCTTATATGATGTTCCATATAAGCGCTTGTTCATCTGGTCTAAACCTATGTATACAAACATTTCACACTACTTTACCGTTATTTAGTTTAAAGTTAAAATTATAAAAGAATTAACACCTACTTTTTATCAGATGTGTTAAAAGATTATTTTTAGGGCGTACAACTTCAAACAGACCCGCCCAGGGCTAACCTTGATTTTTAAATTATTTTTCAATGTTATTATTGTTACACTTTTTGCGACACTTGGCCCATTATAGTATCTCATGAGATGTCAACTTTTGTTGTTCACTAGCGAAAAAAAAATGTATAAAAGGTTGTTTTGTACTCTGAAAACAAATTTAAAATTTAAATATTTTCCATATTTTTTAAACTTTTCTACCCTAAAAATATCATCTTCGTGACTGTTCACCGTGAGAGTTCAATCCACTTTTTATTAAAATAAGGAAAAATGAAATTGATTTCGTAACAATTTTTTCATACATCAATACCAAAAGGATTATGTTAAACCAAAAATAAAGAAAATTACAGTTAAAAATATGTAAAACTACTTAATTTGTCGAAATATAGATCTTTTCCGATTTACGTTTATCATTTGCGTGAATGTGACAATAGATGGTTAAAGCTCTAATAGTTGCAACTAGTTAAGAA
Organism: Oxystoma pomonae; assembly: GCA_963921995.1. Lineage (NCBI taxonomy): Eukaryota > Metazoa > Arthropoda > Insecta > Coleoptera > Brentidae > Oxystoma > Oxystoma pomonae. The sequence continues at coordinate 20,502,730 of OY998164.1, read as the reverse complement.
CAATTTAATTTTCTTACCACTTAAGACACTTGAAGAGCATGTCAGTATGGTTTTAGATATAGGTAGAGGAGTTGATTGTTTTTCTTGGCGAAACTTAATGTATGTGATTTGGGCAACTGACTTTTTCATATCCGTGGAGTTAAAAAAATGGGTAAGTTTTAAACAAATTTTTGTTTCTCTTTTGTGTAGTAATAGTTCTTATGATAACAGCCCGATTTTTGCAAAGTTAATGCTCTTTAATTATAAAACGTGTTTATAATTTGATAAAATTATTAAAAATCCTCATTTCCGTTCAACATTCGTCACACTATTTTTTATAAACATTCTCAGCATATCAGGATAAATTTCCTTTTTGTCCTTGTGTATACATGAGCTTCAGGCTACTGCGAACATAGGGAAATCAAGTCCAATTTACTCTCCATGCCTTACGACCGAGGGGGGGTCAAAGCACGCTACAATGTTATCTTTTTGAAATTTATTTTTTGTTTTTATTATTTTGTTTTATTTCTACCTTGCTCGAGAAACAGAAAGGTAAGTTCTCAAGTGAAATAATACATTTTTAAAAATAAAGTCTACGAAGTTGTTGAAAAAGTGCAGATGATGAAATGGTACTATCAAGGCAGACCAAGAACTTTTTTTGAGGAATTTTGTAAATCGCCCTGAACCTAGTTTATCAACGATTCATAGGTTTGTGCAGAATTTTGAAAAGTTTGCTTGTGTTGCGCCAAGAAACCATAAAAAAAAACCACTGTTTTGAATGACGAGCAGGAAGTACGAGATGTGATGATTTGCGCTGCAGTGGAGGAAAATCGAAAGTTAACTAGCCACCAAATGAATGATTATCATTCTAAAAAAGCGTCAAAAACGCATAAAATTTTTCCGGAGGACAACTTCGTCGTATGGAATTTTGCGAAACAATGATGGAAAGGGCTAATCGTGATGAAAACTTTCTGAGATCTATTCTTTTCACAGATGAAAGCACTTTTCCATTATTGAAGCGTCATAATGTTTGGGGGGGGTATTTTAGGGGAACACGTAATTGGGCCATTTTTTATTGACGGCGATTTGAATGGTCCTAGATACTTGGATCTACTGCAGCAGCATATTATTCCAACTGCTAGGCAGTTGTTAGGTGTGAGATTTGTTGAAACATGGTTTCAACAAGATGTTTGTCCCGCTCACAATGTTGGCCTTGTTAGGGAATATCTTGATAATGTATTTCCTAAACAGGTTATAAGTACACTATATTATGGCCAGCTCGATCACCCGATCTTGCTCCTAATGACTTCTATCTGTGGAGTTTAAAAATAAAGTTTACGGGCATGAAAGGGCTAATAATTTGGAAGAACTTCGGATTAAAATTGAAGAAGCTCTTCAAACTATCACCTCTAACATGCTTGGAAACTTTAGAAGGGGTTTTTATAATATGCTCGGATATTGTCTAGCCGAGCAAGGAGGACTTTTCGAACATTTGCTCTAATTTTTTTTTGACTGGGAGAATCTTTTTGGTTTTTAGAATTAGAAATACATTATTTTGAGAACTTGCTTTTATTTTGTTTCTCCTTATAATTTTCATGTAACACGTTGTTAGTGATAAATCTGAGCAGTTGAAAATAAAACGTTCTAATTTATCAGTGACAAAAAACAAGAAAATTACATTATCAAAATTTGCGTATTTATTGACCAAATTCCGGTTTCATGGACTACACTTCACATTGCACCGTGGTTAGAGGCGTACCAAACGCAAGCCGCAAACGATGATCGCAAGCCTGAGTGTTGGTTGCTTCACTGATAGGTGTGCGGTGTCCCTGCGTGTACGTACACTGGCAAATTGGACTTCTTCCGGCCTATGTTCGCAGTAGCCTGAAGCGCTTTGTATAGCTATCTTGAAAATGTATGTAATGGATATTTCACAATTATCATTTTTGTGAATCTTTCCTCACCATGTCGGTTTGTATAAGTATTCAGACTTTCTGAAATAATTCTAAAGATAGTAAAAATTGTGAATTAAAATTACAGTTGGTTCCTTGCTTTGATTAGGTTACAAATTTTTTGCCTCGAGACAGTATATAATATAGATACATACCGACATTATATACCTTAATATAATGTGATATGTGTATGTAAAAAAGGCCCCTATAACCACTGATTACCTAGGTCCTCTGCTGTCCTTGCTTGAATGAGGAACATTTCACAAACACAATAACATAATTTTTAGCTAGTAGTAATATTATATTTTTTTTTCTTGATGTTCCAGGTGATGTGAACTGTGTTTGTTTTAATGTTTGTAATAAATATATTTTGTATAAAACCACTAGATATTTATTATTAGGGAGCTTCCAAAGCTTAAATTGGCAAAATTATTTTTGCCATGTTATTTAAATTATTTTGCAGATTTCATAATATAGTAAAATTTTAATAATATAATTCATGTGTAAATTTATATTTAAGTAGGTAGGTACACCACTGGTGTGTTTACTGTAAACAACAGAAAGGTAATCATTGTTCTTGTCTCTTTTTAATCTAAGGGAGGCGTACACGCAGGCAGGTGGCGCGGCGGCGCCGGTGCTGCGCGGCATTTCAATGCATTTATCGTCCTATATGTGCACACTTGGCTAAAAGTAGTCACATGTAGTGTTCTTAACTGGAATGCAAGTGACATCTATACACAAACTATTAAACGCTTCCTGTACAAGTATGCGCGCGTAGCGGCGACAAATTAATCGAAACGCCGGGGCGCGAAATTCTTTTTTTGGTTCGAAATTATAAGCAATATCAAAACTCGAATATCTTTCGGGGGAAGGGGGGGGTGTATTTAGGGCGATTTATAAATAAAGTAAATACTGCACATACATCATTTAATGTTTTAAAAAGCCACAATAGGCTTTTCTTAAGGCTTTTTGGATTTTTTTTGATAGTTGAATGCGCGCGACGGCAGTTAACCGAACAACTTAGATCGGAGTTCGGTCAATTCGGCAAGGGCGTTGAGATTAGGTTATAAAAATGTTTTTATTGTTAAATAGAAACCAACTACAGGACTATTATCTTCGATGTTTTTTCAGTAAAATAAAAAATACTGTCCCATTAGTTCAATATGTGCTACACATTTAAAAATCAGATATATGCTAATTTAAGGTGTTTCTGAACGAAATAGGTGCTGAGATACGATACGTGTGCCGTACCGATACGTGATACCTTACGCATCTCAACACCTATCGCGTTCAAGAACACCTTAGATTAGCATATATCTGCTCTTTTCGAACATGGTACAAGTTTCTGACCAATTAATGTGTTTGGTTCTCGCCAGATGCGGATACGTATACGGCGATGAGTTAAAAATAGCTTTATGTCGCTATTATACAAAATTTATTTTGACGCCGCCACTTATTGAACTATCACCGCTCAGTCGACGCTACTGAATGATTTCGGGTCTTAATCGAGAGAAAATTTGCTCCCAGGGAGTCGAATTCTCGCGCTACTATGTTAAAATCGGTTTCTCTCACTTGTGTCCGATATTGATGGAAAGTAATTCTCTTAGTCAAGACCAATAGAATTACTTTCGATGAATATCGGGTAAAAGTGAGAGCAACCGATTTAAACCGAAGATTTGGACCAATGAGATGCATCGTAGCGAGAGAATTTAACTCCTTGGGAGCAAATTTTCTCTCGATTCAAGAATAACCCCCCAGACCCTACTTCTTGAGCAGGGAACGACATAGATTTGTGTCGAACGCATTTCGTGTTCTTGAGCGGTGATCGCTCATTCCATTCTATCAAAAATTGGGTGTTCGCGCTCCCCGACTCCAAAGCCAGGGATCGGTCCCATTTCTCAGGCCAGCATGCGCGTAAAATGTATATTTTTAAATCTAAAATTTCGAAGAGGTTTCAAAGCATCTTTTTTTCGAGGGATGGGATCATTCCCCGGGATTGATCCCTTCCCTTGAGGGATCGTTCCTTCCCTTGAGATTCAAGAATTACGCCCCTGAATGGCTGCATGCGCGAAGGATGCGCGTGGGACCCCCCACTACCTGAGTAAACCCTCTGGGTGTCGATTCTTGAATTTCGTAGGAAAGGTCGCACGGGAACGGCCACCTCCTTGACATCGACCAATAACGCGCTTTAAAGTTATCACGAGTTATCCGAAATCTGTCCAATCACAGCCGAACCTCATCCGATTGCCGTGTATCGAAGGAAGCTTTCTACACTTTCAGCCAGCTTTAGAGGTAGGTGTAACCTCTAAAGCTGGCGACACAATTGAAAATACAAGCGACTAAATACAGATTACAGTGTTATCTAACCTCACTTTGTGCGTCATTTTCGTTAATGAGATACAAATTACAAGATACAAAATACCAACACTTTGATATTTTGTATCTGTCACTAGTAGCCTGTATTTAGTATTTTATTTTAACTTACAGCATTAATTTAACGGCTTTGAAAGTTTGTCGCTAGTATCTAGTAGCTTTTATTTTTAATTGTGTCTTCAGCCTAAGCAGGAGAACGGGCGCTCTTGAAAAATGATAACTTAGTCAGGTTTGCGCGTGCTTGGCAGCTTCTGAGCCTTCTTATTGGTCGAAACGAAGGATGTGAACGTTCCCAGGCGACCATTCTCTCGAAATTCAAGAATCGGCACCCTGGTCTGTTTCGGTACACTGTGTTAGGAATCACGTCTTTCATTTTTATACATAAGTTGCGAAACACCCTGTATATGATGGCACACTGTTAAATAAAAGAAAAACAAAAATATTTCTTTGTACTATGTTTAAAATCCTTAGAAATGAAATTCGCTATCCCGAGATTTTGGGACAACTTCCTTTTGCAGTAAATCGTATTAACTCGAGAAGCCCGAAGGTGTTTTACCTTGCGTTTCCAAGGACTAACCTATACAAAAGTTCGCCATTATATTATTTATGTAAAATTTTTAATCTTTATGCGTCAGATATAGATATAGACAGTATCCCTTTAAAAACTTTTAAAAAGATGATCAATAATAGAATAGTATTTTTGTAGTATATGTAGTGTTTATTTGACATCATAATGTTTGTTTTTTTTGCTTATATTCATACTCCTTTTTTAAATTGTTTTTTGTTGTTGGAAAAATTGTTAACTATTATGTACCCTTTATTTTATTTCATTTTTAATTTACTTAGGTTTTCTTTTATTTAATTTCTAGTTTTTTATTTTTGGAACATGTAACTTATTTTAACCATACATTTTATTTTATGTCGAAAAAATTGTAAACCATTATGTACCCTTATTTTATTTCATTTTTAATTTACATATTTGTTTGTTGGACTTTTTTTTTATGTGTATTGCGTATTTTATAACATTTTATTTACTTATGTTTTCTTTTATTTGATTTCTACTTTTTGTTTCTTTGTTACTATTAACATGTAACTTATTTTAAAACTTACTTTTTACTTACTGTGTTTACTCTATTTTTTGTTAAATAGCTTTTGACTGGTTTAAGTGCGTAATATTCTTAACTTTTTTTACTTATCAATAAATAATCTAATCTAATCTATAGTAGTAATTATGTATGTATTATGTATTTCTATATTTAAGAATTTATGTAACATTTTAAAATTAAGTATTGTCTGTAATTAGCCCATTGGCTGTTGATACTTAAATAAATAAAACACTGAACAGTTTACATCACGGGAGTTTGACGCGAAGTTTTGACAGGTTTGGTTTTTTTACAATAATTTTTTCAGTCCACCATGCCAAAATAGTATGGGGGACTATTAAAATCGTGAAATTTTGACTTTTCTTAATTTCATCAAAAATGAGTTACTAAGGTTCCAAAACACATTAATTGACGCAAAAAAAAAGTTATCTGTTGTTCAGCTGTCTGTCTGTGTACACGATAACTCAAGAACGCCTCAATCGATTTTATCGAAATTTGGTACAAAAATCCTCTATCGGTTGACCATGAACTGGTTAACTTTTGGGTAGGGCGGTGGGGGGTTGAAGAGGGGAAACGGGGGATAAAATATTTAAAAAAATTGTAACTTTGGAACAAAAGCAAGTAACATTATACGGTTTTCAGAATTAAGTTTCCATGAATATGGACTAAACACTTTGTTATAAAGTCCAAATTCGTAGGAGCTTTAGTTTCCGAGTTATTTGAAAAAACGTTAAATTATATAAAAAAAATCATAACTTTATTAGTAAAGCAGCTATTGATATGAGGTTTTCAGATTTTGGTTTTCGTAAATATTGCCCAAAAATTTCGTTATAAGGTTCAAATCTTTCAAAGCTACAGTTTTTGAGAAATTTTCATTTCCTTTCAACATAAAATAATTGATTATATGGTGGAATATCCGTGCTTTCTAGCACCAATCTTTAGGCTTAATAAGAGATTGAAAATTTAGAATTTTTACGCATTCAGAATCAAACCATGATTTATTTCGAGGGGAAGTGTAGGTTTTACAAGTGAACGGACTTTGAAAACGAAACCATGTCTAGTTCAGAAGCGGTTTGGTTTATAGTTAATTAGTAGTACATATTTGGCAAGAAATTCCAATAAACCCTAAATTTTGATTGTCCAAATTGCCGTCGTCATCCAAAATAACAAAATTGCTTCTTGTTATGACATTGATTTTAAGGTCGTAGCTACAATCTGGGGAATTGGGAAAATTTTACGTCATTGAATTTGTTTTCCATGGCAACGCAGAGACTTTATTTATGTTTATCCACAGTGGGACACCAGAGACTTTTTAGCATTACCCTCTCCACATAGGCCAATCAGCTCTTATCGTTTTAGTGTCCTTTTATCCACCTTCGCCGCCATTTTGACAGAAAACTAATGGATTATCTGTCACTTTTGAGTGAAAATGGAGGCGAAGGTGGATAAAAGGACACTAAATCGGTATGAGTTGATCGGCCTATCTGGAGAGGGTACTGCTTTTTAGCACCAGGTCAAAAATTTGGGGTTATGTTACTTATTTTGACTTTTCGCGTTCTGCGCCGCTAAAGCAGATAAGTATAAAATGTGTAAGGTATCACTTACAGGGGGATTTATAATTGAATTAGAAACACTCCCGCTACCTAATACCGACAACAGGTTAACTTAAAAGTTATTCTATTTTAAACAGGAGCGTAAACGACTAGGAAGAGTCTTTCCAACCCCTAAATGAAGCTTTACTGACCTGTTTTGTTAGTACTCAAGTATCCGTGTGTTTTTGAAATTGAGGTTGGGATCTACCCTTTGCACTCCAAGATTTCACTAGTACACTTGCACATAACTATGCCGCAATAATTTAAATAAAAAAAATGTGGGGTTATGGGCGCCAAATGCTTGCTAATTTTCCTAGTAATCCCAGCGAGCCAGTAGTTCTCTTGATTCTTTGATAGACTCAGAATAATGCCCGCACAGCGCTAGGCCTTTTTCGGCGGGCGACCGCACACGCGGAATGGTTTCAATCAACAGGAGAACTGTCCTATCCATACCGCACGTATTCCTAAACAGTGGTTCCAGCAAAACAACATCGAGTTTTTGTCATGGCCGGCAAAAACTCCTGACGCCAATACCATGGAAAATGTCTGAAGCCTTATAGGAAAAATAATAAAATAGAAATTCCAACCACTTAGTCGAGCTCATAGGCAGAATATATGACGAAGTCATTGTTTCAAATCCAAATTTATCTCAAAATTTAGCAGATTCCATGCCACGAAGAATGGCAAACATTATCGAGGCTGACTGGGCAATGACACGCTACTCAAGAAACGTTTTCTTGTTATTTTAATTTACGTAGTTTTTTTTAAATAATTTCTTTTTGATTTTTAACAAATTTACCGATCCTGCAGAGGTGCGCTTACTATGATTAGGTTATTGCTTTCCTTTCTCCAAACAGTTCCTTCTTCTTGATACTTTTTTCTTATACGCACAATTTTGGTCTTGTTTCGTCCATAATGAGCTTTAAGAATAAGTTTTTATAATAAAATGTTGAATAATTTAAGTGTTTTATTCATTGGTATATTAGTCTTATAGTAAAGTGTGGCCAGTTTCCTTATTTTTGTGTTTATAATGTCAAAAGGTCTAACCTGTAATTCGAAAACGTCAAAGCCAGTTATAATTGTGGTCTTGTTTCGCCCATAATGAGCTTTAAGAATAAGTTTTTATAATAAAATGTTGAATAATTTAACTGTTTTATTCATTGGTATATTAATCTTATAGTAAAGTGTGGCCAGTTTCCTTATTTTTGTGTTTATAATGTCAAAAGGTCTAACCTGTAATTCGAAAACGTCAAAGCCAGTTATAATTGTGGTCTTGTTTCGTCCATAATGAGCTTTAAGAATAAGTTTTTATAATAAAATGTTGAATAATTTAAGTGCTTTATTCATTGGTATATTAGTCTTATAGTAAAGTGTGACCAGTTTCCTTATTTTTGTGTTTATAATGTCAAAAGGTCTAACCTGTAATTCGAAAACGTCAAAGCCAGTTATAATTGTGGTCTTGTTTCGTCCATAATGAGCTTTAAGAATAAGTTTTTATAATAAAATGTTGAATAATTTAAGTGTTTTATTCATTGGTATATTAGTCTTATAGTAAAGTGTGGCCAGTTTCCTTATTTTTGTGTTTATAATGTCAAAAGGTCTAACCTGTAATTCGAAAACGTCAAAGCCAGTTATAATTGTGGTCTTGTTTCGTCCATAATGAGCTTTAAGAATAAGTTTTTATAATAAAATGTTGAATAATTTAAGTGTTTTATTCATTGGTATATTAGTCTTATAGTAAAGTGTGCCCAGTTTCCTTATTTTTGTGTTTATAATGTCAAAAGGTCTAACCTGTAATTCGAAAACGTCAAAGCCAGTTATAATTGTGGTCTTGTTTCGCCCATAATGAGCTTTAAGAATAAGTTTTTATAATAAAATGTTGAATAATTTAACTGTTTTATTCATTGGTATATTAATCTTATAGTAAAGTGTGGCCAGTTTCCTTATTTTTGTGTTTATAATGTCAAAAGGTCTAACCTGTAATTCGAAAACGTCAAAGCCAGTTATAATTGTGGTCTTGTTTCGTCCATAATGAGCTTTAAGAATAAGTTTTTATAATAAAATGTTGAATAATTTAAGTGCTTTATTCATTGGTATATTAGTCTTATAGTAAAGTGTGACCAGTTTCCTTATTTTTGTGTTTATAATGTCAAAAGGTCTAACCTGTAATTCGAAAACGCCAAAGCCAGTTATAATTGTGGTCTTGTTTCGTCCATAATGAGCTTTAAGAATAAGTTTTTATAATAAAATGTTGAAATATTTAAGTGTTTTATTCATTGGTATATTAGTCTTATAGTAAAGTGTGCCCAGTTTCCTTATTTTTGTGTTTATAATGTCAAAAGGTCTAACCTGTAATTCGAAAACGTCAAAGCCAGTTATAATTGTGGTCTTGTTTCGCCCATAATGAGCTTTAAGAATAAGTTTTTATAATAAAATGTTGAATAATTTAAGTGCTTTATTCATTGGTATATTAGTCTTATAGTAAAGTGTGACCAGTTTCCTTATTTTTGTGTTTATAATGTCAAAAGGTCTAACCTGTAATTCGAAAACGTCAAAGCCAGTTATAATTGTGGTCTTGTTTCGTCCATAATGAGCTTTAAGAATAAGTTTTTATAATAAAATGTTGAAATATTTAAGTGTTTTATTCATTGGTATATTAGTCTTATAGTAAAGTGTGCCCAGTTTCCTTATTTTTGTGTTTATAATGTCAAAAGGTCTAACCTGTAATTCGAAAACGCCAAAGCCAGTTATAATTGTGGTCTTGTTTCGTCCATAATGAGCTTTAAGAATAAGTTTTTATAATAAAATGTTGAAATATTTAAGTGTTTTATTCATTGGTATATTAGTCTTATAGTAAAGTGTGCCCAGTTTCCTTATTTTTGTGTTTATAATGTCAAAAGGTCTAACCTGTAATTCGAAAACGTCAAAGCCAGTTATAATTGTGGTCTTGTTTCGCCCATAATGAGCTTTAAGAATAAGTTTTTATAATAAAATGTTGAATAATTTAACTGTTTTATTCATTGGTATATTAATCTTATAGTAAAGTGTGGCCAGTTTCCTTATTTTTGTGTTTATAATGTCAAAAGGTCTAACCTGTAATTCGAAAACGTCAAAGCCAGTTATAATTGTGGTCTTGTTTCGCCCATAATGAGCTTTAAGAATAAGTTTTTATAATAAAATGTTGAATAATTTAACTGTTTTATTCATTGGTATATTAATCTTATAGTAAAGTGTGGCCAGTTTCCTTATTTTTGTGTTTATAATGTCAAAAGGTCTAACCTGTAATTCGAAAACGTCAAAGCCAGTTATAATTGTGGTCTTGTTTCGTCCATAATGAGCTTTAAGAATAAGTTTTTATAATAAAATGTTGAAATATTTAAGTGTTTTATTCATTGGTATATTAGTCTTATAGTAAAGTGTGCCCAGTTTCCTTATTTTTGTGTTTATAATGTCAAAAGGTCTAACCTGTAATTCGAAAACGCCAAAGCCAGTTATAATTGTGGTCTTGTTTCGTCCATAATGAGCTTTAAGAATAAGTTTTTATAATAAAATGTTGAAATATTTAAGTGTTTTATTCATTGGTATATTAGTCTTATAGTAAAGTGTGCCCAGTTTCCTTATTTTTGTGTTTATAATGTCAAAAGGTCTAACCTGTAATTCGAAAACGTCAAAGCCAGTTATAATTGTGGTCTTGTTTCGCCCATAATGAGCTTTAAGAATAAGTTTTTATAATAAAATGTTGAATAATTTAACTGTTTTATTCATTGGTATATTAATCTTATAGTAAAGTGTGGCCAGTTTCCTTATTTTTGTGTTTATAATGTCAAAAGGTCTAACCTGTAATTCGAAAACGTCAAAGCCAGTTATAATTGTGGTCTTGTTTCGTCCATAATGAGCTTTAAGAATAAGTTTTTATAATAAAATGTTGAATAATTTAAGTGCTTTATTCATTGGTATATTAGTCTTATAGTAAAGTGTGACCAGTTTCCTTATTTTTGTGTTTATAATGTCAAAAGGTCTAACCTGTAATTCGAAAACGTCAAAGCCAGTTATAATTGTGGTCTTGTTTCGTCCATAATGAGCTTTAAGAATAAGTTTTTATAATAAAATGTTGAAATATTTAAGTGTTTTATTCATTGGTATATTAGTCTTATAGTAAAGTGTGCCCAGTTTCCTTATTTTTGTGTTTATAATGTCAAAAGGTCTAACCTGTAATTCGAAAACGTCAAAGCCAGTTATAATTGTGGTCTTGTTTCGTCCATAATGAGCTTTAAGAATAAGTTTTTATAATAAAATGTTGAATAATTTAAGTGCTTTATTCATTGGTATATTAGTCTTATAGTAAAGTGTGACCAGTTTCCTTATTTTTGTGTTTATAATGTCAAAAGGTCTAACCTGTAATTCGAAAACGCCAAAGCCAGTTATAATTGTGGTCTTGTTTCGTCCATAATGAGCTTTAAGAATAAGTTTTTATAATAAAATGTTGAAATATTTAAGTGTTTTATTCATTGGTATATTAGTCTTATAGTAAAGTGTGCCCAGTTTCCTTATTTTTGTGTTTATAATGTCAAAAGGTCTAACCTGTAATTCGAAAACGTCAAAGCCAGTTATAATTGTGGTCTTGTTTCGTCCATAATGAGCTTTAAGAATAAGTTTTTATAATAAAATGTTGAATAATTTAAGTGTTTTATTCATTGGTATATTAGTCTTGTAGTAAAGTGTGGCCAGTTTCCTTATTTTTGTGTTTATAATGTCAAAAGGTCTAACCTGTAATTCGAAAACGTCAAAGCCAGTTATAATTGTGGTCTTGTTTCGTCCGTAATGAGCTTTAAGAATAAGTTTTTATAATAAAATGTTGAATAATTTAAGTGCTTTATTCATTGGTATATTAGTCTTATAGTAAAGTGTGACCAGTTTCCTTATTTTTGTGTTTATAATGTCAAAAGGTCTAACCTGTAATTCGAAAACGTCAAAGCCAGTTATAATTGTGGTCTTGTTTCGTCCATAATGAGCTTTAAGAATAAGTTTTTATAATAAAATGTTGAAATATTTAAGTGTTTTATTCATTGGTATATTAGTCTTATAGTAAAGTGTGCCCAGTTTCCTTATTTTTGTGTTTATAATGTCAAAAGGTCTAACCTGTAATTTGAAAACGTCAAAGCCAGTTATAATTGTGGTCTTGTTTCGCCCATAATGAGCTTTAAGAATAAGTTTTTATAATAAAATGTTGAATAATTTAACTGTTTTATTCATTGGTATATTAATCTTATAGTAAAGTGTGGCCAGTTTCCTTATTTTTGTGTTTATAATGTCAAAAGGTCTAACCTGTAATTCGAAAACGTCAAAGCCAGTTATAATTGTGGTCTTGTTTCGCCCATAATGAGCTTTAAGAATAAGTTTTTATAATAAAATGTTGAATAATTTAAGTGCTTTATTCATTGGTATATTAGTCTTATAGTAAAGTGTGCCCAGTTTCCTTATTTTTGTGTTTATAATGTCCAAAGGTCTAACCTGTAATTCGAAAACGTCAAAGCCAGTTATAATTGTGGTCTTGTTTCGCCCATAATGAGCTTTAAGAATAAGTTTTTATAATAAAATGTTGAATAATTTAACTGTTTTATTCATTGGTATATTAATCTTATAGTAAAGTGTGGCCAGTTTCCTTATTTTTGTGTTTATAATGTCAAAAGGTCTAACCTGTAATTCGAAAACGTCAAAGCCAGTTATAATTGTGGTCTTGTTTCGTCCATAATGAGCTTTAAGAATAAGTTTTTATAATAAAATGTTGAATAATTTAAGTGTTTTATTCATTGGTATATTAGTCTTATAGTAAAGTGTGCCCAGTTTCCTTATTTTTGTGTTTATAATGTCAAAAGGTCTAACCTGTAATTCGAAAACGTCAAAGCCAGTTATAATTGTGGTCTTGTTTCGCCCATAATGAGCTTTAAGAATAAGTTTTTATAATAAAATGTTGAATAATTTAACTGTTTTATTCATTGGTATATTAATCTTATAGTAAAGTGTGGCCAGTTTCCTTATTTTTGTGTTTATAATGTCAAAAGGTCTAACCTGTAATTCAAAAACGTCAAAGCCAGTTATAATAAGCAAGCAATTAGTAAAACTTAAATTCCACAGACCTGCAGCTAACTTCTGCTGGACGCATTTTATGTGGCCGCTGGTGTACTCCGCCAAAGGATTTGTTCTAGGATGAATAATTAAAATTTTTGGTCTTCTTGGTGCTTCGACAATGTCAATAATTTCGTCATCATATTCATCCAGTTGATCAAAAATAATACTTGTTTTTTTACCATAAACAAGTTTTAAATAATTTTTTAATAATTATTTTGAGGTTAGAATCTTTCGGTAACCATTGAACTGAAGTTTAACCCACACCCAGACCGCCAGTAACGGTTAAACCGAAGTTTGTTAATAAACTGCGTCTATAATTCGGATTAGTTTGGCTAATGCATGCTGCCTCTTTGTTCATTTATGTCGGATCAAGAGAGAGAGAAAATGGATTAAATAGCCAATCGCGATTAAGTGCCTACGGTGCATTTAAACCTGAGTCGTAAAATTGTGGACTTAGCCTTAGGTCTACCTTAAGCGCGACCGGTGCAAGTAGCAGTTATAGACGCACAAAAAAATTATTAAATTTTATACTTTTTATTGTTTGAAGTCGTTCAATTTTTTTGAAACAGTTTTTATGTTGAAACTGTTTTTAACTAGAAGTCAGTCATTTAGATACAAAACTCATAAAGAAAAAAACCATTACGATAGAACACAAGTGTATTATTTGTCGTGGTAAGCGGGACGTATAAAACATTTGTTTTGTTTCATAAGACATGTAAATATTAAAATAGCATTTAGATATAATAAATTATTGTTATTAGACATAAAAACAGCCTTACTGCTTTTGTGTCGTATGCATTGTTCTTTAGCTTTTTATAGGTTAAGGACTTTTTTACAGTTTCGTCGAAAATCTATACCCTTTCGACTGTGAAAAATTTAATACCCTATAAAGACTTCCCTTTTCTTTAATAAAAATGTTTCAGTAGGCTCAGGAACATGTTCTCTTTTCGGGTTAATTTGGTAAAAAACTATTTTACAAAGTTATTTCTTTTTCTTGCACTCATTACAAAAAAATTTTTAAACCTCGAAGATATGAAAATTTTTTAACGAAAATACAACAACAATCAAGTCCGTAAAATCTATGATACCTATGGAAAAAAAATCTCACCCGTCACAATTCTGGAAAGTGACGAATTTTACTTATTGCCTGATTTAAAATAAAAAAAATAGTGTCCTTAATATTTATCCTAACGTTGTAAAAGAAATTGCGTATTTTTTTCATTTTGTAAATTTCATATTTTAGAGATTTCTGCAGGACTAGTTTTACGGCGGAGCTAAATTGCTACTACGCGTACCAATACACGTCAAAAAGTGTCGAAAATTCTCACCATAAAATAGTCCAGTCATTAGAGAATTTTAGCTTGCAAAAGGTGGGGTAGTAGCGGGCCCACAAAAAAAGTTTTCGACCTTGGGGGGGGGGGTGAGCTCATTCCGCCATCTTGGATTTAGTGTGCATATTTTTTTTAAAATAACACGAAAACGATAAACTTTAGGACAAAAAGTCTTATTAGGAAGTTGAAGAGGATAAAATTTCCCACAACTTCGATGTACAATTTATTTTTACAAATCCAGATTTTTCCTGTGTTTTTTCTCTTTTTTTTAGTTTATCCTGATTAAAAAGCCACAAAACTTACGTATTTTACTAACATGTATCACACGTTTAATTTATATAAATTTAATATTATATTATAATATATATTCTTTACTGATATGATACTTTAATATAATATAATGACTATATCTAATAACTATATATAATAAACACTCATTTCCGCACCACCAAGCGGTATGAGTAAACGTCGCGTGTTTTTATTGTGATATCTCCAGTAGACCTAGTGCACATATAACATTAGCTAAAGCAATGAATATTGATTCTCATTATATGAATCTCCTACAATGTCTATTTCATTTTCATCTTCGCTTTCAATAGAAAGACATTGGTTTCGATTTTCACACGCCTGTCCATTACAAAATTCACAAACAAAGGAACATTTGAGGGCCGATTTTCGGCAACCACAAGCTCCGGTGCAATCTTTTTTGCAATTTGCACTCGACTCAGGCTTTGTTTCCAGCCCCATGCCCAATCTTTCGGGTTTTTTTTGTTACCGCTCCATTTTTTGTAGGTGGTAACGATGCAAGGTAGATTTTATTGAATATTTGATAAGCCGTTGGTATCGGACTTTCTCTAATACAATACTACCAGGAATCGTTCGCCAGCTTTTGCAACTTTGTCAGAATTAGCATTTGGGTTGTTAAAAACTTTAATATCAGCACAAAGACTTAATTTCTTTTACAAGTGGTAAAAATTTTGTTTTTCCCTATTCAAGGATGCGTGTAAAAACCAAATGAATTCTGCTAGATTTTTCTGCTTTATAAGCTAATTGGTTGATACATTTTCCGTGGCTTGAGAAGGAAGATGTTGTCTTGATATGGAACCAATGCCGTTAGCAGAACTAAAAGATCAACATCTTCACCAGCAATAAACACAGAACCATGATTTGAGCAAAGCGTGGCGTATCAGGGTAACGATTGATAGCCTGATACTCCAAACGAGAGCAAATCTCAGCAGGGCATGTATTCTTGGCGAACAGAAAGCTACATGGCCAACATGAGCAACAGAGATAGACAGTCTCCAGATCACAAGCCATATGAATACCACTGAATACTTGATGCGTTCATCATTTAAGACACGTCGAGAATCTGCGTCTTGTTTGTTATCCAATTTTCTGGGCACTCTTATGATGAGCTTCGGTTACGCTCTTCTAATGTGGAAAGCTTTGACAACTACTGGCTGCTGGCAATTCCTTGGTTTACGTTTTTCATCCGGAAATGAGTATTCTGGAGGGTCTATGTTATTAAAATATGATATACCTATATGTTTAATTGGTGTATTACATCGCGTCGGTAAGTGCTAAGTAGGTATATAAAACTGTAATATTAGGTACCTGCCCTATACAGGGTTCCTAAGCAAATCCTTAGGGGGCCAAGCAGCCGTGTATAAGACGCAAACAAACGGAAAAGCACATTAGGCAGAAAAGGATGGGCATGGGGCGATGTTGTCACTACATCTTACACGTAGTAAATCCATTCCAGGTTGTTGTTTTCTAATATTTTCCATTTTCATACCTTTAGGACTGGAAAAAAAATTGTTTTTGCTCGACTTTAATACCAAACTGATGAAAGATATCGTAAAAAAAAATATTTTTCGGCTTTTCATTTTGTAACCATTGACCTTACGCACTGTTTACAGGCTGGGGATTGAGATACATGCAAATGCCTAACCTAAAGCGTTCATACACGGCCGGAGAAATCGACTGAGATATTTTCGTAGAAACTTTATCAAGCAAATAGGACGGGTTGACGCCTTCGAACGTCCAACCCGGGTTTTGCACTTTGATTCGAAATCAAAAGGAGGAACAGTCAGATGTGGAGCCGTGCACAAATTACGTAACGGTGATTTTACCAATTTTTGACCCCCTCCTTATGTAATGTTTTGTAACGGTTTGGCACGCCACTCCCCTAATATTACGTAACGATTTCAAGACCACTACCCCCCCCCCCAAAAAAAAAAACTTTTCACTTATTTTCATTCCAAATTTTCTTAGTTTCACACAAATGCAAACGCTGTCGAAAACCCCCCTCCCCCTACGTAACGTTTTGTAACCCCTCTCCCCCCTATGATCATTACGTAATTTGTGCACGGCCCCTGTAGTGCCAGTGGAGGAGGGCGAGAAAATTGATATTTTTTTCTTAAAAATTTCTAAAAAATTTTTGAAAAAAAATTGTAAGCGGCGCCATTTTTATTTCGTGCTTTGTTTTTCTAACATTTTTGCGTTCGGCTAATTTAATTGAAAAATTTCTGCCTGCGGCGCCCTTTATCTTCTCACTCGAATCCAAGATCCCCCGTTTTAGGAAAGCTGATCCCGTCTCTGTTTCTAAATTTTTTCGAATAAAAGTAGAGTACGACCATGGGGGAAATAATTTTTCTCTACGGTATGACGAAAATTTCGAGAAAGTTGAAGAAAAAAATAAAAAAAGTGGCAGAATTCAAGTTTTTCGTAAAAAAAAACGTTTTTTGTAAAGAAACAGAGCAAAATAAATCTTTTCACCCCTTTTTGGGTATTACAAATATTGGCAGCCCCTAATTTTTCGCTTTTACCCTCCCCCTAGTTTGGAAGAATTGGTTCGCTACATGTTTCGAGATGATGTCATAAAACACCTCGAAAATATCAAATGTAGTGTAGGGCCAGCTTTATTTAAAATCAATAATATCGCAAGCAAAAAGCTCTTCAGGAAAAATAGCGCCGTTTATTGATTTCTTTGGCTGCTAGTGCTAGCTGCATGGTTTGGCCGTTTCCGGATAGATGTCACTAGTACAACAGAATGGAAAGAAATTTAATTAAAAGCGAATATATTTCTTTCTAATGTTAACAATCTCACGAGTTTATCGCTCAGTATCGTAAATAATGGACCCTGCCGCCTCCTTTAAGCAAAAAAAAAGCTGTGGTTTGGACCTGAAAACATCTAATTTTTTCCTCGATCATCTCATGGTGTGGCCGCCATCTAGCGGAATTTGCAGACATCTTGTCAACGGTTATTATTGCAACTATGATTTATGCTCACAATGAAAGAGTGGCGACAATTTTTTCTCATGAAAGCAGTCCGGAGATAATAACAAACTGGCACCATTGCTCAATATACCTGTTTCTTTTGTGCGCGCAGAACTTTCTATGCCATTTCTGTTTGATTTATTGAAATCCTATCCCTAAGGAAAATCTTAGGAACCCTGTATAACATATAACTCAAAAGAAGTTACCAAAAAAATAAACACAGGCAATTTTTTCGAAAAACCGCAACTTTGCATATCTTGTAGAGTAACACAGGACGGTTATTTTGAGAAAACGGGAGAACAAGACGAAGGAAATGTGATTTTGCACACGGAAAATTTACCCCGAAAGTGTGACGATGCACCTTGCACACAATGCATCTTGCACACGAATATCTCATCTTTTTTTTTTGCACACGGAAAACTCAATATGAAATCGGAATACATAACCGTGTGCCAAGCATTTTGCACACGGATGTGTAAACTTTGAACACGGTTTTTTAATTTACTAGAAAACGAAAAAAAATAGATTTCGTTTTCGCTGTGCAAAGACTCGTTTTCAAATTTTATTTTTTAATATACTAATCTAACCCTCGTCAAAAATAAAGTAAATATATTTTTTTTTTTACTTTTTATTGGACCCCTGAATTTTTTTTACGACACTTCAAATTATTAAGGCGCATTAACACAGACAAACTTTTCTTTGATGTGGAAATGCCGACAAACATTTACACGAGCCTCTTGAGCAAAATGCTCAAAGAAATGTTCGAGCAAAATCTCGTACAAAAAAACACTCGTAAATTTTGGAGAGAATGTAGAGCAAAATTTGTTTGAAGAATTGGGGGTATAAAAATTTCTTTACAAATTCAAAATATATATTATCAGAATTCATTGAACTCAACTGAAAATAGAAAAACAAAGTTTTGAAATAAGGTATTTTTAATCAAGTGCTTTCCGACGAAAAAACGATTTGATGCCGAAATTCATATTTTACCTAATAAGCAACTTCGATTGATCGGATTTTTATAGGGGATATGCCAGTATACTTGTAACTTTTTTGGGGTTGGAAAAAAAACGAGAATAAAAAAAATAATAATTGGCACTTATTTATTGTTGTTGCCTGTAAATGTAATGATAAAAATTTACGCTAAAAAGAATATCCCTTTATTCTAGTTCCTAGTTTAGTCTTTTACAATAATAATTAAGTCAAATTAAAAAACCTATATACATTTTATTAAATCTCAAATATATGAACAAAAGCACATTCGGTTTAAATAATACCCGTTTATTACCCACTTTTACAAGCCTACGAACCCGATCCTTGTCTAAAAAATATAATTTAGCAGTAATTTAGTAGTAGTAGTAGTAGTGTCGCTGATCTATCATCCCGCGTTTTGGATTTCGCAGGTAGTAGGGTGGCCCTTTTGAATCGCAATGTTGCCCTTTGCATATTGTTGGTTCAGTGTCAATAATCGACCTTGATTATTACATTTAATTGTCAGTAATCATCGATATCTTCAGCATTTTTATGAACCTTTTGCTTTTTTAAGCAACCCTTGGGGCTAGGTAAATCTGATGTGAGGAATTAAAAAACAACAATAAAAGCTAAAGGTAAAGTAAAGCTACAAAAATATGTTTAAAAAAAATGCCCCTCCCCACCACTCCTCATAGTCGTGAGGCGCGGATCACCTCCTAAAAATGCAATTTTTGAGTTTTTTGCCGATATTTGAAAAACTCAAAATTTTTTTGGAAAAGAAAAATTTTCCTGGGTTTTTTTTGACTTTAGAAAAAAACCCTTGGAAATAAAAAAAACTTGCAAGAAAATCCCAAAAAAAACCCCGGGCAAAAAAATCCGGAAAAAACCCTTAGAAAAAAATATTATAAGTAAGCCTAATCCATGTGACAAAACTGATAGTAGAGCCAATAATAATGTTTCGCTTGCCGTCAGCTTTTTTTCACAAAAATTTTGAATAAAAGTTGGTGTTCCATTTTTTTAAAGAATTGAGATCACTGATCACTGATGTGAAATTTTATTTATTCTCATCTTTAAAAATATGTTTCGAAAATAGATAGCAATAATTTGCTCAAAAATTTACCCGAACAAAATGTTCAAAGAAAAGCTCACAAAAATATTCACGCAAAAAATTTTAGATCTTTTGCACGAGCTTTTATTTGAGCATGTTCGTCTGTGTAATTGCGCCTTTAGGTTCTTTCACTCAGGAGTTAAACGAATCTTGATACACTGACTATTACAAATTCTTTGTAATCAATCCTGTCCAAGCTGCTACCTGCGATACACGTTGCCCATGTACGCCACCAAAATTTTTGGAAAACTTCGACTTTCGTCTTAGTTTTTTATTAGACTAATTTACAATAGTATTCTACATAAAATAAACCAAAAATGTACTGTCTGCAATATGCAAACAAATGAAACGTTGTACCATGTACTTGTTGAATGTCCGTTGTACGAATTTCTTCGATACCCTTCCAAACGGAGCCAGATAGACTGCTTAACTTAATGGAGGGAGGAACTGAGTACCACAGTATCTCTCGTCTTGTTAATTTTTTAAAAACGTTAATTAAAACACGTTCACACCTTTTAGGTGATTTTATACCTCTATAAATAAAGTAAAATAACTAACAATAATACTTACCGAAACAATCTTACACACTACCTAATAAAACTTACACCTCAAAAACGTAAGAACTTCAAATTCGTAAAAATTTGCATTTTCGGAATTCATACGTGATGGAGCGAAACTAATATTGCTGTAATTTTACAAGTTTTTACGATATTTTTTTCGTGTTGACTAGTGTTATTACTATATTTGAGTAAAATTTAAGATAAAACAACAATAACATAAAATTAAAAACATAAAAATACACAAAATTGTAGATAGAAAACCTCATCTAGACCATGATCTGCTCAATCTGCTGGTATGGCTCACAACAATGTTTGATTTTGTTTAGAATTATAACACAAAAAATTTAGACTGTGTTTAAAACGAGAATGTTGGGTTTCTAATTACTAAATTCCTTAAATAAAAATGTCCGGTTATTCTTGCTAAACCGAATAAAATATTCAGTTTTTATATAAGCGCTTGAGAAACGTTTGACCACTTTTGGATTTTTACATAATTCGGCAATTAAAAAACACATTTAAACAGAAAAAATAAGGCCAAATGGCCTGATCAATGTTTGATATTCGAAGATTACAATTTACTAAAAAAGCCGGATCTACGAAACGCGATTTCCGAAATTTATCTTGGGGGGGGGGGGTGTGAATTTTTCATATAAATACAACCCTTATGGGGTTACAGCTACAGCGATTTATAGTTGGGGGGCATATGGACTTCCGCGGGCTTTTTGATGATGATTTTACGAAACTTGTTTGAACCGGTTAGTAATAGGCCACTTAATATCAACCTGCCTGTGAACAGCCTCAAAAGTGCTGCAGTCAAAAAGTGAGGTTAAAACGACAAAATATTTTTTTAAATCTTAACGGTTTGACCTAAGATAATGAAATTTGGTACTCATATTGGCCTTCTGGCCATATTGTATCATAAAATTTAAAAAATAATATTTAGTACATCTAGGGGCCGGTAGAGGGCGAAATGTGTTTTTAGATTTTTCCCTGTATCTTCCGAATGACTTATCCTGCACACTCGCAACTATGTGGTTGTGTAGTACAACCTATTAGCAAACAGCCTGATACCACAAAAAATTTTTTTAGCCTGTGAGCGGAGGGCCCTGAACAGACACCATTTTTTTGACAATTTCGAAAAAAAAAATCTATTTACGCAAACTTAACTTAAGGGCATCAAAAATTTATATAAATCGGTTACTTATAGACCACTGGATATTTCTCCACCTATGAATAGCCTCAAAAATGTTGGCAGTCCAAAAGTGAGGTTAGGGTGACAAAATATTTTTTAAATCTTAACGGTTTGACCTACGATGATAAAATTTGGTAATCGTATTGGCCTTCGGGCTAGATTGTTTTATAAAAATAAAAATAATAACATTAAGTACCTCTAGAAGCCGGTAGGAGGCGAAAATTAGTTTTAGATTTTTCCCTGTATCTCCCGAACGACTTATCCTGACCACTTCAAACTATGTGGTTTTGTAGTACATACTATTACCAATCAGCCCAATATCACAAAAAAATGTTTTAGCCTGGGAGCAGAGGGCCCTGAAGAGACGCCATTTTTTTGACAATTTCGAAAAAAAAATATATATACGCAAAAAATCAAAACCACATTTCGCCCTCTACCGGCTCCTAGAGGCACTAAATGTTATTTTTTTATTTTTATAATACAATCTGGCCCGAAGGCCTATATGATTACCAAATTTCATCACCGTAGGTCAAACCGTTAAGATTTAAAAACATATTTTGTAACCCTAACCTCACTTTTGCACTGCAACATTTTTGAGGCTATTCGTAGGTGGATAAATATTGAGTGGTCTATAAATAATCGATTTATATAAATTGACGATGCCCTTAATTTAAGTTTGCGGAAATAGATTTTTTTTTCGAAATTGTCAAAGAAATGGCGTCTGTTCAAGGCCCTCCGCTCACAGGCTAAAAATTTTTTTGTGATGTCGGGCTGATTGGTAATAGTATGTACTACAAAACCACATAGTTTCAAGTTTGCAGAGTAAGTCGTTCAGGAGATACAGGGATAAATCTAAAAACACAATTTGCCCTCTACCGGCCCTTACATGCACTAAATGTTATTTTTGAATTATATTATTTAATCAGGCCAGAAGCCCAATACGTATACCAAATTTCATCATCGTAGGTTAAACCGTTAAGATTTAAAAACATATTTTGTCGCCCTAACCTCACTTTTTAACTGCAGCACTTTTGAGGCTGTTCACAGGCAAGGTGATGTTAAGTGGTCTATTAGTAACCGATTAAAACAGGTTTTGTAAAATCATCATCAAAAGGCCCACGGAGGCAGAATTTCGACTATATGCCCCTCGACTAATAAAGTAAATTTTATACTCTTCAAAAAATTTAAAAACTGTTACTTCGACGGCATCTTTAACCCAAGATAGCAGACAATTCAAAAACTCATCATTGAAAAACTTGTTTTTCCCAAAAATGTGGCTCTTCCGCAGTGGCACACCTAGGAATTGACTACGGGGATGGAGGGCTAAGGATAAATAATAAACCAAACTTTTATTTCAAGTAAAATGTGACCATAACCAGGCTTCTCGGGGAGGGGGGGGATTTGACCCAACCCCCCTCCCCCTCGGTGCGCCACTGTCTTCCGAATAAATTCGCATATAGTCATGTTTTCGGTCTTTTCCCAAACATTTTTGTTTTTTGAGGAAAACTACTGACTGTGAAAAAAATTGTTAAGCACTTTTTTTAGGGTATAAAATTATCTTTAAATCGCTGTATCTCTTAATCCCATAGGGGATGTCTTATACGAAATATGCACCCTTCAAGATCAATTTGGTAAATTGCGCGTCGGCCATATTTAAATCGCCATATTTAGCGTACCGTTGACTTTTAGTCAAAAACGCTCGTCTTTCAAATGACTTTTTTCGATTTACATAACTTTTTAAAAACCTTAAAGACTTTCGTGAAAAAGTGAAATTTTTGTGTACTGCAGGCCAATTTTGCGACTTTTTAAGTATTTCTCAAGAACCACTAAACCTAACACAGAATTATTGCCCATTCCGAAAGCGCCTTAAAACTGTGCATTTTTTTTACTCAAAGAGGTTTTTTATAAAGTACACGGTTTTGTGGAAAATGTCAAAAAACAGGTAAAAAAGTAATGATTTCAAGAAAATATTTTTTATTTCGGTACACAAACGTCAAAGTTACAAGGTATTGATATTGATTTCAAAAGACTGATATAGTTTGTTTGAAAGTTTGCGACAATGATATGTTTGAAATGAACTCTGTATTTCGGACTTCCATTATCTAGCGTCTTCAGGTGCAAACTACTGCTATAGTTGTTTGAGAAAAATTGACTTATAAATAGGAAAGTTATGAGTTTTTGAATAATACTCCTGCCGGCCATCTTTAATGCAAGATGGCGAAGAAAGCACCCAAACAGCACAAATTGTCAATCGGACAGCCATTTTTTGTCCAAAACCGCCCGCATTGTCCATGGACCATTTATGGAAATCCATTGGACAAAGGTTTTTCCTGATACAGTGACAAAAAAACTGAGTCTAAAGGTCTTCCAATTTTGATCCATAAAGAACTGCTTTTTTCAGTTGGTTTTTGGATATCCAATAGAATAGATAACGATTTTTCTTGGTCCATCGGACCAAAAATAAACTCTATCCGGCGAACGTTCATTTTGTGTCCAGCAAAAGTGATGTACTTTATATACATTGAGTCAACATTGAATATTTATCAAAAAATCGATATCAATTGAGCTTGGCCTAGTTGACACATTAACAAATATAGTCATTTATCCGAACTGTTTCGGATATACAAAATGGATCTTGTTTTTTCTTATTCATTACCAACAATAACATTTCTCTCATATCTAGCCGAATCATCCCAGCAAACACATCTGTTACATTAATATAGTATTTACGTAAATCTAAAGTAAAAAAAAATACATAAAAAAGTTTTTATAAAATTTACGTAATATTTACATAACATAACTTTTTTCTTTAATTACATCATATTTACGTAATAAGATGGGAACTTTGTGCATGGCATTATGCAGAACATGGAAGTTATTTTTTACCTTTTTGTGACTTCCAGTTTACATAAAATTTATGTAACAAAGTAATCATGTGATGTAACTTTTACGTAATATTTACGTAACGGTGTTTGCTGGGATTTAAGTAAGTATTTTTCATTATTTTGGATTAATTGTTATTTTAGTATTTTAATACCCATCCGTTGGAGTGGTTCAAATATATAGGTACTTATATATTTAAATATTGAAAATATCGCCGCTTTTGACAAAACTGTTCACTGGATATCCATTGGAACAAATAAGTATATTCAGTGTACTAAGAAAATTAAACCAACGGATATACATTGTAATTATTAATTTTTTCCAACAGTGAACCATAAAGATACTTTTTGGATAGCCAATGGATAACTTTTGGATAGAATTTCGTTCCATGGATTTAGTATAGTGCTACAATAGTCAAAATATTGAAACTTTTGGACATGTTTGGGATGTCCAAAAGCCGTCCAACGTTTTGACAATTGTATCATCCGATGGATATGCCTTGGTCAAAATTTCCTACAGATTTGGTTGTCCAATGGACTGCTAAACTAACATCTGTCAAAAATACAGCTTTCTCCGGCAAAATTCTCCTATAGCCTAAGTTTGTTTTCCATTTTAGTTGAGTTTTTTCTTAGCTTTTTTAGTTTATTGTTTTCAAATGTTAAAAGTGAATCAAACTTTTTTTTTCTCTTTTAGAAATAAATGAAAAACTTAATAAATAGATAATGTTAGTGAATATTTTATGGCTAAAACCTTTTACTGTGAATGATTCATTCCAAATCGTTTTAGCATTTCACCATAACTTTATATTTTAATTCTCTATAAGTGTTTAGCTACCTAAGCTGGAGGGGAAGATAAAAACATTTTCAATGTTAGGTAGTGATCAAAAATATCTTAAAATTAATAAAAAAAAACCTAATTTTTTATGGCTGGTTCGTGACCCTAATGTTTATGAAACGTTGATTTGGTTGGGAAGGAGGGGTCAATTAAAAAACAAGAAAAGCTTTTTTTAAATTTGCGAACGTTTCGATTTATTTAAAAATCATCATCATCGCATCTTTAATTCGCTTTTCTGTTGTCAAAAAAGCAGTGGTGAGACAAATACGTAATAGACATAGTCTAACACAAAAACTCCAAAACATTGACTATTTTTAAAAATTCTTAGATATAAACAAACGATAATATACTAATATTTTAAAATTTGTGTGGTTTCGTAGAAGCGATACCATATGACGAATATTAATATATTATCGTTTGTTTATATCTAAAATTTTTTAAAAAAATAGTCAATGTTTTGGAGTTTTTGTGTTAGACTATGTCTTACGTATTTGTCTCACCACTGCTTTTGTGACAAAGGAAAAGCGAATTAAAGATGCGCTGATGATGTTTTAAAATAAGTCGAAACGTTCGCAAATTTTAAAAAAGCTTTTCTTGTTTTTTAATTGACCCCTTCCCAAAGAAATCACCGTTTCAAAAAAACCTAAATTTGACAAGGCTGTTACACACCGCAAGCAAAAAGGTTGGCAATTTAAACTCTGAAATTTGTAAAAAAATGTGTAAAATATTCTGCGCTTGGTTTCCATAATGATAAATGTGCCCGCGTATGTTGGGGACTATGAGTGTGTCCGTGATTTAATGTCAGTCACTCTTAGTAGAGATCAGTGATTCGTTTCTAAAATGATCGAATCTTTTGAATCCATCATTGAATCAATCATTTGAAATGAAATTAAAGAAAATGGTGACCAAAAAAAAAAAAGGTCTATGCAGGATGCAGCTTAATACGAAATATTCTGCTGTCCAGTTTACCCCGCGCGGCAGGAATTCGAATCAAAAGAATGAATGAACGAAACGGTCGAGCTATTTCCAACTGATTCAGAGTATCGCCACAGTGGGTCAGTTAGTTACGATTTGATTCACTCGTTTGATTCATTCTATCTTCGTCGGTCATTTGACCCATTTGACTGATTGAATCATATCGAGCAAACATCATTCGATCATTCAATACTCGCAAGTGATTCGATCATAGTGACTTTGTTTATACGGGCCTCTTAAAGCGCTTTTATATAAGGAAGGTTTTAGGCACTAAATCGATTTTATTTTAAAGCGATTTAAGAAAGCTGTTTATCGCTTTAAAAACCAATTTAGGGTCGTTATAAACACTTTAAAAACGCTTTACGGCATTTCTTTTAACATAAAGAAATACTCTACTTTGGCTTTCCGAAAAATCTGTTGTTAGCAAAGTTGTTTTATTTTTTTTTTCAACTGTCACATTTAATGACATTTAATAAAGGACGTATAAACCCTCGGAGCAAGCGATTTTATTTAAAACCGTCTTTATATTAAAGCGCTTTTAGATGCGTATAAACGTAGTAACGTAACGTCGGCACCAATGTGGGTAGGGTATTCCAATAAGTCCCTAATAACTTCATAGCGCGTCCTTATATTAGGAAAATTATGGTGTGCCTTAATCGAGAAAACAACAATAATTGAGTTCTCAATACAATGTTTTTAACAAAATTGTCATATTATGTTCAATAGGCCAAATAGGTGCATGACATTCCATTATTACAGCAAGTCGGACAATCGTATGTATGTATTACTTATGCCGGGTCGCATGACTTTTATTTCAATTTAAAGTACCCATTGTTACGAACAATAGGCTGTAGATTGTAGATCAAAATATTAATGCTTTTATTAAGATTTTTAAGTAGGAACTTGGTAAAATTTTTTTTGATAAGACAAATTAATTATTTGTGCCACTTGACAGAAGAGCTTAGAGCGATAAAACCATAGAATATAGACCCGGATTCGGTTTGTTTAGACGATAAAACATAAAGTAGCGACAAGTTAACAGATAATAACTTGGTTTTCTTCGCAGAGTAACCCTAAACCATGATGTCATGAGTAACCATACTATGTTGCTAGTACGGCTTGTTGGTGGTTTATAATTTTTCTGTTTTTGTTAAAAAAACAACTTAAAATCCCCTCCCAAAAATTAAGGGTAGATCTAAAGGGGGATTGATTACTAAAAAGCCCCCAAATATTGTAGACACCTTATTACCTAAATCTAAAATTGTGTTACTCATGCAAAATTTCGCTTGCAAGGGTATTTTTGGGCCCACATTTTTCTATCCAAATAGAGAAATTTTTTAAACATTTTAGACTCATTTTAAAGATAAAGCTTGAATCTAGGTTCTCTAGTGATTATTTTTAAAAAGTTTTTATTTCTATCAATTTAAACCAAAAGTTTTATAAGAGGAATTTAACCATTTTATAAAACTTGAACCACTTTAAGCTTAACCCTGCCAAAAAAGCCGCATAAAACCTCAAAAATCACAGCTGAATTTTATCAGTTTTTATAAGGTCTATGAGCTTTTGTGAGGCAATATTTTAGGATTATAAAAGTTTGTAAAAATTTACGAGGTATGTCTTTGATTTTCGTAAGAATTTATGAGGTTTCATATGTGTGTTTTTTATCTGATCCTATAATCAATCAGGCTTATAAATGTTTATAAAATTTGACAAGTGCAGGCATTTTTTTTAACATATTTTACGGTTTTATAAAGGCACGATTTTCTAAGATATTTTATAATCAAACTGACGCATCAACTTTTATGGGTTTCTATAATTACATTATTTTTCTTTGATGATGTATTATGGGATTATATAAACCGATGATTTATACTTTTCTGACAGATTTTATAGTCCTTATTTTTTTATAATGTTTTAAGAGTTTGTAAAAAAAGGTTTTTTCATGAGATTTTGGGATATTTTATGATCAGACCAACTCATAGAATTTGACAGAATTCTATGAATATTTATAATTTCCTAGGAGTTGGTAAAAATTTTTTTTTATAAGTCTTCAAATAGATTTTATAGTCAGACAAACTTACAACATTTTATATATTTTTATATGTCCACCCTGCCAAAAAACCTCATTAAACACACCTGATTTTTATCAGTTTTTTCGACCACTTGAAAACTAATTAAAAAAAGCTATCCTTAGTATACTTACTTACTTTTACAAAAAAATATTTTTTGACTCATGATCAATCTGATCAAAAATTCAAATCCCCCTCGAAATCGAACAAACTAAATCTTTTTCCCCCTCCACTTCCCTCGTTAGAGGGACGTGGGTATCTGAGAATTCTATATTATTGTATTTTCACCGGATGTGGATAAATCAGTTAAAATAGGTTAGCAAAACATGACCGAAAATCGTCCATCTTGAATCTACCATATTGAATTTTCAAAATCTGATCAAAAATTCGTATTCCTTACCCCTAAAAGCCCCCGTATACCAATTTTGGTTGAAATCGGACAAACTTAGGTGTTTTCGCCCCTCCACTCCCCTCGTAGGGGAGAGGGTTGCTTAATAATGACATATTATTGTATTGGATGTGTATAAGTTAGTTAAAATTGGTTAGCAAAAGATGACCAAAAATGGTCCATTTTGAATTGTCAAAATCTGATTAGAAATTCGTTATCTATCCCCTAGTGCTCCGACACACACACACAGTACTTCAACTGTACCCCCCTCCCCCCTTTTCGAGTAGGGGAGAGCTGTCAATTTCATCACACTATATTCTTGTGTTGTCACCGCAACTATATAAGCATGCCAAATTTGAAGCCGATCGGATGGATGGGTCAAAATTAAGTTGCAAGATTCCACCCAAACAAACATATCTTGTTCGTTACGTAGATAGATGCATTGCAAGTTAAATAAAAGCTTGTAGAAAAAATTGTTTTTGGCTTATGAAATCTCATAGAAATTTATTAAAGTAAAATTTCTCCCACGGCTCCTGGCGATAAATAAGTTCTTTTACGAGAACAATTTTCTATTAGATATGTAGATCATTTCCAAGCACAAGGAGTGTTATTGTATTATAGTGGGTTAGGTTGTCTTAGTTTAGAGTTTAGGTTAGGTTATAGTTTAGTTTGACTGTATATTAATCTCTTAAATTACTTCTACTACTGGTACTACTACTACGACTGCTAAAGTTGGGCTGCAAAATTATAAAATATCATAAGTTTATATGAACATAGATTATAAAAACTTCTGATGTTTTATCTGTCATTTGCTATGATCTTTTATGAGGTTTTTTTGGCAGGGAAACTTTTGTTTTCCACAAACCAAAACTACACTTTTTTGCACTTGACGCGCGTTTCGCTAACAACGTTAGCATCATCAGGAGACGATAAACAAGTGTAGTTTTGGTTTGTGGAAAACAATCATAATTTTGTTTTAGTGCAACCAAAGGTTCCAAATTCCCAACATAGGGAAACTTTTATTAGAATAGTTTTTAAAAAGTTTTGAATACTTTTTAACTTTAAATTAAAAGTTTTACAAGAAATGTCGTCAAAAAGTTTTGATTGCTAAATTATAAAACTCAAAAACCAAAAGTTATAGGGAGGCATTCAAAATGTTTTGTTTGCTATATTATAAAAAAATGGCAACAAGTTTTATAAATATAGTAATAAGAATATTTTGATTGCTAATTTTGGAAGAATACTCGTATGGTTTTTCCATTACCTTTATAAACATTTACATGTTAAAGTTTTCTTATAAATATTCACGACCCCTTTATAAAAAAGTTCAAAAATAATAAAACTATGTAGCAACCCAAAATTTTACTTGGGTAGTTATACTTTTTACAATTTTTCTCTAATCTTGTTTAAAATTAATAATTAATTAATCAAATTAAAGTCAAAATTCAAAAACTATTACTAGAGAACCCTAGATTTAAGCTTTACTTTA
The DNA here is from genome assembly GCA_963921995.1 of Oxystoma pomonae. Classification (NCBI taxonomy): domain Eukaryota; kingdom Metazoa; phylum Arthropoda; class Insecta; order Coleoptera; family Brentidae; genus Oxystoma; species Oxystoma pomonae. The sequence continues at coordinate 20,472,522 of OY998164.1, read as the reverse complement.
AAAAAATTAAACATTTCTTAAAAATGTGGGGCAAAAAATACCTTTGGAAGCGAAATTTTGCATCAGTAGGACTAGGAAAGCTGCCAGCGAAGACTGTTAATTATTATGACTAAACTAACTATATAATATAACTATTAAAACTATCCTAAACATGAAAACGTGCGCAATTAATTTTATTGCCAGCACCTGTACTAAATTATTTCATAAAAAAATAAATTTTACCTAATTTAGATTATTTACTTAAAAATGTGTATTTTATTTGATTAATAAAACAAAGTAATTAAGAAACAAAAATTCATCGAAAAAAGTGGTTTTTGGAATTTTAAAATATATATTTGTACTGGAATTATCTACACAACATGCTGTTATGCAAATTTTTCGTTTATTTTCAACAGACTTCAAAACACTGGACTGGAAGATTCAGTCACTATTTTTTTTAACCTTATTATTATTTCGTCAATCAAAATGAAAATTAAAAATAGAAGCAACCTATCCTAAATTCCTGTTTCCGTGCGTGGAGTGGGCGAATTGGTATGTAAAAAAATCTGTAGACTAAAGCATTTTAAAAATACATAAAAACACATTTATTTTATACTCGAAGAAAAATTACATAAATTTATTATGATTTAAAGTTTTGGGGTGTCCAGATTTTAAACATTTCAAAAATAAAATTTTGCTCGAGCTCGATTAAATTATTTTGCACCCGTAAAACAAACTCAACTGTGAACTTTCGGTATTTATATCTTGCTATCGAAGACGATAAATTACGTAAGTTAACATCTAGTCTAAACGTAAAGGACGCCATAAACGTGGCCTTGATAAAAAAGATCACGCAAGCAGAGATGGGATTCTGATATCCGTGTTCGAGCGGAAATCTTTGTTTTATTACAGATACAAAGAAGAGAGAATATTGCGCTATACTCCAAGTTTATGCATACGTTCTATGACAAACTCTAACGGACGGAAACTTTAACGTGGAAAGTAGCGTTTAATTACGTCTTATTTTTTTTCTTAAAAATTTTGAGCAAAAATATGTGATTCGAAATTTGGTTGAAACAGCAGATACGTGCAGTGGCTTATAGTTATAAAGAGCAGATATATGCTAATTTAAGGTGTTTCTGAACGCAATAGGTGCTGAGATACGATACGTGTGCCGTAACGATACGTGATACCTAACGCATCTCAACACCTAGCGCGTTCAAGAACACCTTAGATTAACATATATCTGCTCTTTTCGAACATGTTACAAGTTTCTGACCAATTAATGTGCTTGGTTCTCGCTAGATGCGGATACTATTAGACACTTAAAATAACGCCACTCTACTTAAACGTATCGTACGCCGACTTCCAGCAACCTCATTGGTCAGAGCCGGCAGAAGTTGTCAATCGCACGTCGAGAGAGATTTCTAGTCGCCTGACTCGGTAGCTGAAATCGCGTTAGTCGAGGTGGATATGCCCTGCCGGTTTTACAAGCTTTTATTTAACTTGCAATGTATGTAACTATCTATGTAACGAGATATGTTTGTTCGGGTGGAATTTTGCAACTTAATTTTAACCGACTTCTTGACATCCGATCGGCTTCAAATTTGGCATGCTTATATAGTTGCGGTGACAACCAGTGTTACCAATAGCTTTGAGTAAGTCTATGCTTCGCATCTGCGGAAATTATGCGATTTTGTTCTAAATTATGCTTCGTTGATCTTCGCGGCGGCGCGGCACGGGTCACTGCAAAATAAAACCAAACACACCCCTTTTTTTTCTGGGATTCACACCCGCGATACACTATGCGTAATATTATATACAGGGTTCCTAAGCAAATCCTTAGGGGGCCAAGCAGCCGTGTATAAGACGCAGACAAACGGAAAGGCGCATTAGGCAGAAAAGGATGGGCATGGGGCGATGTTGTCACTACATCTTACACGTAGTAAATCCATTCCAGGTTGTTGTTTTCTAATGTTTTCCATTTTCATACCTTTAGGACTGGAATAAAAATTGATTTTGCTCGACTTTAATACCAAACTGATGAAAGATATCGTAAAAAAAAAATATTTTTCGGCGTGTCATTTTGTAACCATTGTCCTTACGCACTGTTTACAGGCTGGGGACTGAGATACATGCAAATGCCTAAACTAAAGCGTTCATACACGGCCGGAGAAATCGACTGAGATATTTCCGTAGAAACTTTATCAAGCAAATAGGACGGGTTGACGCCTTCGAACGTCCAACCCGGGTTTTGCACTTTGATTCGAAATCAAAAAGGAGGAACAGTCAGATGTGGGGCCGTGCACAAATTACGTAACGGTGATTTTACCAATTTTTGACCCCCTCCCTATGTAATGTTTTGTAACGGATTGGCACGCCACTCCTCTAATATTACGTAACGATTTCAAGACCACTACCCCCCCCCCCCCAAAAAAAAAATATTTCACTTATTTTCATTCCAAATTTTCTTAGTTTCACACAAATGCAAACGCTGTCGAAAACCCCCCTCCCCCCTACGTAACGTTTTGTAACCCGCCTTCCCCCTATGATCATTACGTAATTTGTGCACGGCCCCTGTAGTCCCAGTGGAGGCGGGCGAGAAAATTGATATTTTTTTCTTAAAAATTATACTCTTTAGACCTATTTCTTTGCGTTCCCGAAATTACGTAATTTTTGAAAAAAAAATTGTAAGCGGCGCCATTTTTATTTCGTGCTTTGTTTTTCTAACATTTTTGCGTTCGGCAAATTTAATTATCTTCTCACCTGCGGCGCCCTTTATCTTCTCACGCGAAACCAAGATCCCCCGTTTTAGGAAAACTGATCCCGTCTCTGTTTCTAAATTTTTTCGAATAAAAGTAGAGTATGACCATGGGGGAAATAATTTTTTTCTACGGTATGACGAAAATTTCGAGAAAGTTGAAGAAAAAAAATAAAAAAAGTGGCAGAGCTCATGTTTTATGTAAAAAAAACGTTTTTTTGTAAAGAAACAGAGCAAGATAAATCTTTTCACCCCTTTTTGGGTGTTACAAATATTGGCAGCCCCTTATTTTTCGCTTTTACCCTCCCGCTAGTTTTGAAGAATTGCTTCTTTACATGTTTCGAGATCATGTCATAAAACACCTCGAAAATATCAAATGTAGTGTAGGGCCAGCTTTATTTAAAGTCAATAATATCGCAAGCAAAAGGCTCTGCAGGAAAAACAGCGCCGTTTATTGATTTCTTTGGCTGCTAGTGCTAGCTGCATGGTTTGGCCGTTTCCGGATAGATGTCACTAGTAGAACAGAATGGAAAGAAATTTAATTAAAAGCGAAGATATTTCTTTCTAATGTTAACAACCTCACGAGTTTATCGCTCAGTATCTTAAATAATGGACTCCGCCTTCTTTAAGCAAGAAAAAGCTGTGTTTTGGACCTGAAAACATCTAATTTTTAATTAGATTAGATGTTCGCCATCTAGCGGAATTTGCAGACATCTTGTCAACGGTTATTATTGCAACTATGATTTATGCTCACAATGAAAGAGTGGCGACAATTTTTTCTCATGAAAGCAGTCCGGAGATAATAACAAACTGGCATCATTGCTCAATATACCTGTTTCTTTTGTGCGCGCAGAACTTTCTATGCCATTTCTGTTTGATTTATTGAAATCCTATCCCTAAGGAAAATTTTAGGAACCCTGTAGAAAGGGACGGCTATTACACGGGCAAAGAACAAGACAGCCAGTCATCAGGTTGTTTTTCGTTCGGCTCGTTTCCCACACAAAATCATTAGATTATGAAAACTAACTGTGAGCGGCGCATTCACCGACTGATATGTTGGTATGGGTGTGATTATATGCTCGTATTATGCGATTTGTCCTATATTATGCCCAATTATGCTTTTTTACCCATTATGCTATCATTATGCTCCCGCTAGTGAAATTATGCCCAATCGCATAATTATGCTCCGATTGGTAACACTGGTTACAACACAAGAATATAGTGTGATGAAATTGCCAGCTCCTCCCTACACGAAGGGGGTGGAGGGGGTACAGTTGAAGTACTCCCGATTTCGTTGAAATTTGGTGTGTTGGGGCACTTGGGGATGGATGGAATTTCTAATCCGATTTTGAAAATTCGATATGGCGGATTCAAGATGGACGATTTTTGGTAATCTTTTGCTAAGCAATTTTAACTAACTTATACACATCCGATTGCCTTCAAATTTGGCATACATTTATAGCTCCGGTGACAATACAATAATATGTCATTATTAGGCACCCCTCCCACCTACGAGGGGAGTGGAGGAGGGAAAACACCTAAGTTTGTCCGATTTCAACCAAAATTGGTATACGGGGGCTTTTGGAGATAAGGAATACGAATTTTAGATCAGATTTTGAAAATTCAATATGGCGGATTTAAGATGGACGATTTTCGGTCATGTTTTGCTAACCAATTTTAACTAACTTATCTACATCCGATTGTGTTCAAATTTGACATGCGTTTATAGTTCCGGTGAAAATACAATAATATGGTATTCTCAGGTACCCACCTCCCTCTAACGAGGGAGGGAGGAAGAAGATTAAGTTTGTTCGATTTCTATCAATCAATAAAAATTAAGGGTGTGTGTTCAAATTTGTTGTGCGTTCACGCGGCGACAATAAAATAATATGTTATTATTAGGTACACGCTTCCCTCTAATGAGGAAAGTGGAGCAGGGAAAATATTTAGTTTGTTCGATTTAAATCAAAATTGGCACACAGGGGTTTTTTCAGGAAGGAGAAATGAATTTTTGATCAGATTTGAAAATTTCGATATGGCGGATTCAAAATTAGGGTAAAAATTAAAAAGTAAATTTTTATTGAAAAAAACTTTTAAAGAACAAGCTTTTATTAAATTTATGCACTTAAATGTAGAAAATAATTTTTATTCTTTAATATACTATAACAAATTCAAAATTTTAACTTTACGGTGACAAAGAGAGAACTACAAAAGGAGAACTAAATTCTTCTTCTATTCAAATGATAAACATAATACTTTCATCTAAAAAAGCTGAGAACGGGTGAGATTGCCGTGCTTGTCAAGCCTTTGAAAATGTCTAGGTTATAGAGTAATACAACTGTTTTTTAGGTGAATCGTCGATGTGACCGATATACGATAGCTAAAGTTAAAATTTTTAATTTGCGCCCATCGCTTTTATCATGGTATAAGAAAGATAAAAAATTATTTTCTACTTTTAAGTATATTTAATAAAAGCTTGTTCTTTAAAAGTTTTTTTCAATAAAAATTTTTAACAATGAGAGCGCCGATTTACTATATTCTTCCTAGTATGGAGAAATGGCGCTAATGTCACTATGTTCCCTGTACAGTGGAATATAATATTATATATATAATGAGCAAAGATATTTCAAAACTAGAATGCGGACTTGACAAGATGGTGGTACTTCTCTACAAGAATCACCTCTTCTGCCACTTAAACCAGCCCGACTGGTTAAGCACGCGCATTATCGAAACTTTGTAGTTTGCCAATGTCGGGCCGCTTTAAGCTACCACCGATGGACCTCCGTCAATCGCCGACGTTGGACCGCTTTAGGAAACCAATGTCGGACTTGAATAGTTTACCGATGTCGGGCCGAGACCAGCTTACCTACATTAAACCGACCAAATTAAGCAGTTATGGGCGAATGGTCGGTACCATGTGGTTAAACCATATCGGACCTTAATCGTACGGCGACGATATGCCGATGTCAGCAAAAAGTAAAATTTACCATTGGTCCGACGACGGGCCACAGTCTAACGCTGCATCGGCAAACATACATTGGGCCTACATCGCAAAGCAGACAAAAAATACTGCTGGTGCGATGTCGTAAATCGACGTCGTGCCGATGACGACAAATTCGGCAATCGACATCGGACCGACGAAGGCCCGAGGGAACCGTGTTTGCTTACTTAAAGTAAATACTTCACCGCATGGGTATCGCTATACCTAACGCGTTAGGAACAAAGCCAAAAGACCCTACATTTCTCACTTGTCTATGCCATGTTTTGAACGAGACCCGCTCTTATGGTGGACACAAGGCCTGCACAGCGGATTGCAATAGTTGCGTACGTTGGTAGGTTCGTAACGGTGCGTACATTCCTCTGTACGCAACGAGTGGAGTCAGCTGTTCTCCCATCGCATCCATCATAAAAGCAGGTCTCGATCGAAACATGCCGTAAACAAGTGAAAAATGTAGTGTCTTTTGGCTTTGTTTTGAACGAGCTAGGTATACCGATACCGATGCGCTGAAGTATTTACTTTAATGTACTGTACAATTGCATCAAGTTGAACTATTTTATTAAATGCTACGTAAAGCCTTAAAACATATACGTAGTGTCTATTATCGCAAAGAAAATAAGCTACTGTTCTTTGTGCTATTAGTTATTACGTTTCCACGTGGAACTGAATAAGTTTGAAAGTGAACGTAGTAATTAAAACGTAGTAATTAGAAAAAACATAGCAATGAAAACGTAGTAATTAGAAAAAAATAGATATAGGGATATTTGAGTTCAAATTTTCAATTTTACGTAAATTTTTAAGTGTTAAGTGAGTCTTTCTGTCCACATTTTCCTTTTCATTTCGAAATAGTCCACCATTTAACTAAACCGAAAAAAAATAACGTCAACTTTTTCACTTTGACTTTTCGAAATAAATAATAATATTTGGGGCCATTAAAAAGAAAATTTATGCCTGGAACAGCGACACTGGCACATTTTGTTCCAATTTATAAAAACGAAATGTTTGTTTAGTCACAAAAGTGGGAAAATTATTGTCTGTCTTTCTGCGAGTTAAAAATCACAGATAACTAAAAGAAACGTAAAACAATTTTACTTACCAAAAAGGACTTCGCAAACTCGGTCCCTAAAATGGGTTTTTTGCAAAAAGAAATAAAATTTTTTTGTTGTATTATATTTTTACACAGAATCGCAAAATTACTAAAATTTTTCTTATAAAAACTCTGGTGTTCTTAAAAAAACTCTCGTTGGGAGTTACTGAAATATGTGCAAGAACCCCATTATGACAAGAACGTCATCCAGCTGATTTTTTTAAAATATCTATTAACCAAAGACGTTTAACTAAAATAGACCCATCAAGTCATTCATAAATTGCTTTGAAACGCGATCAGTCGTTAGAGTTAGGGAAAAAATTTTATGTTCCACTGGCAACGCTGTACCAGACATGCTCCTCCTCACACATTCTGCAACCACCTTACGTTTAGCAGCGTCCAGAAGCGGCTCGTTATTTATAAATGTAAAAAGGTTTGGTCGTTACTTTCAGACTTGTCAAATTTTTTGATTGATACCGAGGGTATGGAGAGATATTATATTTGTCATTGTGAAAATATTTATGTAAAGATATAACATAGAAAATATTAATTTTTTAAATGTTCTCCAGATAGTGATACTTTTACGCACGGGAGGAGTTCAGGCGGGAAAGACACTTCCGCAAGGGTTAGGTACAATTTTTTTTCTACGAGTGTTTATGATGACTTTCTTGATCAAAAAGTAGTTTTTAGAACACACATTTCAAACTCAAAATTTAAAAATTTGGTCCATAACGTAACATTTAAAAAAAATTGCGTGCGTTAAACGTTTTCTCACGCACGCTATGACAGTTTTTTATGCACGCCGGCGTGTGGGAAGTTGAACTTTCCACATTAAAATTGATATGTAATAGTAGACTTTTTCACACGCATTTGAGAAGTAGTTTTTTTACCTATTTAATGTCAAGTGACCTGCAAAACTTTATTAAAAAATTAGCATAGGTAAAAGTATTTTTTTAGCATGGCGTGAATTTTAAGTCTAATTGGAATTTTTAGATGCATGTATAAACTAGATTAAATTAAAAATGGAAACAAAATTATTTTTTGGTTTTAATTTTAAAAATACTAAATATATAACCTTAGGCAGAAGCTTTTTATGCAAGTAGGAAACTGTTGTACTAAAAATGTGTCAAAAGTGCCTTTTTCGCCCTTAACGGTCATCGTGTGCAGAAAAGTATCACTTTCCGCACAGGATGATACCTATATTATAAGTACTACATGATGGTTTTTCGTTGTGTAAAAAAATGGAATTTATACACTCTACTATATTTTTATGCGGAGTATCTACCTATGTAAATATTATAAATAAAAAGTTGTAACAAACATTCTTTATCCTGTATCTGACATAATAATATTTTAAAAATTTATATTTATACCGGGAACGCTTGTACTATTTATAAACAAATCTTAGCAAAAAAAATAAGCTGACTATAGATAGTATCAAAACTGTGAATGTAGTTATAAATAAATATCATACGCACCTCTTACATTTTTTTGCTACTCATATAGGATATTTAAAAATGTCGCAGCTGGGGTTGGTTCATTATACCAAATATAGTGTAATTAATTATATTGTTTTTATCACAAATTCGCAAAAATACCCCAAAAAAACTTATTTCTTTCCTATATTTATTAATTACATTTTGTATTTATTGCAACACTAGTTGTACGCCTATGGCGACCTATCACAAGATGGCGTCGAAAAAACATATGATAACAAACCTGTGAAATATTTGGTTTTCACCTGCAATCTCCAGTTTTCGTCACACTACGCACTTTGTCACATCACTTTTGCCATAAACACTTAAAAATCTATTTAAAAAATATTAAAAAACTCTCGATTAATCTGTAAAATATACCAAAACCTCGATTATGCTAAAGCTACAACGCCGTAGAGAAATTATGAATGGAGCAGCGTACACACGTTTATATGGCTGACCCGCCACAAATGCAAGGTTGTCACATTGTTGTAGGTTTTATTCCCGATATATATTGGGAAATAAAAAGAATTATTCTTTCGGCCAAAATATCAGGTATTTTATATGATATTTCGATCGAAAAAATGTGTTATATTTCAAGTACCATAACATGTACCTCCAAATTATAAATTCTTTATTGATTTAAAATTGTGAAGATTCAAGGAAATTTAAATGCAATTATATAATATACCTAAATTTCTTTATATATTTGAATAATAATAAGGTGTTTCTCCATGTTCAAAAAAGCAAACCGGAGAATTTGCATAATTGCATGTAAATGATAAAGTAATAAAAATAATATGTTTGTAAAAACATTACGTGTAGAGATACAACTTTCAGCGCAATCTGGCATTGTCGTCAAATTGTTTATGTCTGATCGCAAATGTGGTAAGCATAATGTCTCTATTTAAGTTATACCTTTATGCTATTAACACTTTATCTGGTTAGTTTTCTAAGCTTAAAATCTCAAATTTGGCACGGAGCCAAGCTTTGTTACTTAAAAAAGAACATCTTAAGGCTTAAAGTATTGTTCTAAGTGTGCCAACGCACAAATTAAATAGAACACAGATCGGAAAACTCGAGAAATTTTCAAAAGTTTGAAATTTCTAGACGGTGTGTGGCTCTAAAAGTTTACAGGGTGTATTAAAGTAGATTCGGTTTTATGCAAAGAAAAAGCTGCCATAAATATAATACAAAAATAGTTACTGTTCTAAGTAGTTTTAAGTTTTCTCTCTAGAAATACAACAGAAAACTGTTTGACTACTCCTACGCAAAAATTATTTATTAAAAAAATATCGAGGCATTAGCCAGAGGAGTGATTGTTCATTAGTCACTGGAATGACAAGAGCTAAATTTGCGTTTGCTGCAAAAGTTGGGAACCCACAAAAAAACCGAATTTACAAAAACCGAAACACAATTGAGCAGAAAATAAATCGTACGAAACGAAATATGAACGAAAGTAAAAGCCCCAGAAAATAATGGATACGAATATAATTTTAAAGAATTTTAATTTATTCGATACTTAAAAGACACGAACATAATTTTCCCGAAACTTAAAATATCAGAATTGCAAAAGTATAGAAACTTTTTTTCTAGAAACGAAAAACACCCGAATCACAAATTGATAGAAAATAATATACTCAATCCTTAAATCACAATCTATCCGAATCGCTTTTGGGCATACGTCAAATTTAAATCTCTAGAGCGACATAGGCCCTGGACTGCGGCGTTGACAAGTTTCTCTATTTGGAAGATGACACCGGGATTTTTTTTATTAAGGCTATAGTTTCTCCCTAGATTTTAGGTAAAAAAAAGTACAATTGGGAACGCCTTGTTCTTTAATTTTTTTAATCTTTTGCCAAAGTGCACAGGGAAAACTAAATATCACAATTAGCTGAAATTTTGCAGGTGTGATCATTTTTAAATGCTTAATAAAAATATCTGAAGGATTTTTCAAAATTCTCAATTATTTGTTCTTCAAAATAAAAGATCTGGTGATGTCATCTATCCCAAAAGCCTCAAAATAATTGCGGTTTTGAACAAACCCGATTTACAAAAACACAATTTCTTCTGGATTACATTTTTCCTTTTTATATTTCCTTGCTTTAGCGAAAATAAAAACTAAGTTTCATTTTTTCTAAAAGCATGTGCACTCCGGAAAAGAAATACAACGTGCGTAAGTTTTTTAACTACTCGCGTGCGGTAAAGTGCACTTTACCGCATTGATTTGCATGCAGAAAGTCGTACTTTACCCAAAGAAAATCATGTAAAATAAGATGTTTTTAATTTTCCTCACGCTCTCATAAAAAAATGTTGTACTTCACGCGTTTGGAAAGCGTGTTTTCGAAACTTACGGCTTGCCCGAACTCTGCTAGCGCGTCGTTCGGGTAAACGCTACACCGGTGCTTGCAGAGAAGCATCACTTTCCGAACTTGTTAGGTAAATAACTATCGCGTTCTGCTCTCTCTTTGACAATTTTTAATTTTTGTTTGCATGTTGTTTTATGTTGTTAAGTCAGCGGATTGTGTTGTCAAAGCCAGTACTCTTGTTCTGAAAGTAGCTATTGGACCCCCAAGATGTGGCAGTGGTGCTTTTGTAGTTGCATTCGCTTTGACTATGCCTATTGCATAGCTAATTATATTTTCCAAATTTCAATTAATAGTCTAGAGAAAGATATACCTTCTGATAAGTTTAAATTTTCTGAAATTTAGATCACCCTGTATATTAAGGTACGCAGTAGCCCAAGCATCAGTTAAAGTCAATTTCACACCATTGTCATCAAAAATGAGTAAAAGCGTACTAATATTTCCCACAAAAAACTATTTATAGGAAAATGTCATTGTCGTCACTTTGTGTGGTCACTATTACGGTTAAAAAATTACCAGATCGTCGTAAAAATATAAAGTTATACGCGAAAGTAATATATTCCACTATATAACTACATCCCAAGTAACACACATTGTACACATTAGAATTTATGACCAAAGTAAAGCTGTGAAAACGTTTTGTCAGCAGCTTTTTGGTTGTAAATTAGCTTGCTTAGTTATTGTAATAATTTTTGCTTTCATAATGTAAGCGCAACCCATTTTGATGACCATACTGGTATTAAAAGCAAAAGTGTTTATTAAACTTTGCTCAAAAATACCATTCTTTGGGCAGAAAAATATGCAGAATGTTGGCTATACATTGAAGCCAAACTTTGTAGCTTTTTTTAATCAGTCCTGACACCAATAAAAACTAAATTGAAGCAATAAAGTCGTAAATACAGAAAATAACATTTTTGGCTATAATACAGCAAGTTTAGCTGTCGGATTTTTTCGGGTAGTTTCGACAATAATGCGCTTTCTGTGCAGGAAGTTGTAAAAATAGTTAGAGGAAAACATTTTCAGCGCGAACAAAGCCCCGCCCCTTATTCATATTAAGGAGAAAAAATAGTGGAAAAAAAAAACTTTATTTGCTAAAGTACAGCAATATTAGCTGTCCAGTTAGGTCGCGTTGTTAGTTTCAATGGCCGCCATTACACGAAAACAACCTTAAAAAAACATTATTTTATCCAAAATAAAATAAAAAATTCTATAAAAAAAGAGTAGATTTTTAAAACTAAAACTAGTTTTAAGGTAGAGATAAATCTAAATCTAAAAAACTTTAAATATTTTTAATATTTGGAGCGCGCGTGTTTTGGTGAGGTTTCGTGGTAAATATTGTCAGTAAAATGGCCTTCGCATGTCAATTTGGTCCATGGATGAAGCCAAAAATCCGATATTAAGTGTGTATAAATAAATATTCCCATCATCCCTACATCCATACTTGGATTTTCAAAACGGCATCAACCATTTATTTGTATAAAAATGTATTTTTGTTTTTTTACCATTTTTTCTTTGGGTTTTGCCAGAAATGTTTTTTTTTAAATTAAGTTAACTGGAAAAGCTATATCGGTTGCAAAAAGTGCTGCAATGGTAATTTCAGTGACCAAAAAATGATTGCCAAATTGGGCTAGGCGATGTTTTATCAACACTTTCAAGACTTTGTGGCAGACAACAGCAAAAACACTATAGTAGAGGAGTTTTGCTGTCGCAACGTTTTTCAGCACCTTGTGTTACTTGGGATACCATTATACTAGAAGCACGAAAAAACTTTACAGTCCGAGGGATACTTTATAGTTGTCACATTTAGTTTCTTTAATATTACTTTTACGAGGTAACGACCTTACTGATAATAATTTGGTGGCAATTCAGTAGCCCCTACTCAATACAAAACTTCAAAGTTATGGAGTCTACACGGTCGCCTATCTACCATGCAGTAAGAAATAAATGTGCATATAGTGGAAAAACGTTCCCTACGAGTTATCGCTACTTTACTGACATTGTAAATCAATGCACCGTCAACTGGATGCGCGACGCCGCCATGTTACTATTAATTCAAATCAAAATTTAAAAATACCTCAGAAAATCACTGATGCATGTACCAATAAAAGTAAAAAGATTAATATGTAGTTAATAAAACATATTAAAACTGGAAACACATTTAATTTGGGAATCCTAACCTCAAATAATTCCGATTTTTTATCAATTTATCAAAAAATCAGAACTTTTAGGCACTAAAGTGACTTTATAAATTTAAGATGTTGTGACTTCAGAAAAGTGGTTAATAAAATGGTTATGATATAGATAATAATTTTGTTTTCTATTATATCTTCACGTATTTTATGGTGTGTGTCCTGATATAGTTTAGAAAAAGATCAATTAATATTGTGGAAAGAGAAAACCTATAAAAATCCTATAAAGTCAGAAATACTACTTTATGTGGTAAACAGGACGTCGGGATAACGTGCCTGTTTACTACCCGCGACGACATAACTCCTATTTCAAGAGTAATCATTACCGTCGCGATGTAGTTGTATAACCGTCCCAATGCATTCCTAAAAACGCTGAATACCTCGAGGTATAGTAGTAGTAAAACCGTCGCTGTGATATGACGCCACAACTCTATTAGGGATAGGGCGTAGCCACGTCGCGACAGATTTTGTTGGTTGGGTTGGGGATTTTTGGGCACGTTCAAAAGCACTATTTTTAACCTCTTTACGGTAAACGCAACCATAAGAGTATAACGAAATTTGCTGTAAACCGTCTGACCAAAATCACCCTAATATCATTAAGGCACCATTTTATACATTCTGTAAAGATGGTTCCGATAGCGCTTGTCTATCACTCGAATGCTTATAATAAACATTCACGATTACATGCGACAAGATACGCATAAATATGTATTTGGGACCCAATGGGACCTATGTAAATGTCAGTTTATAAACCCAGTGTGCACTATGTTATATTATGAAAAATATGCCTTATTTGTGGGAAAATTGTGGACGAAACGATTAAGATGGTGATTAGATAGATATTTGGCGATTTTCAATTTACCTTTTTTTGGTAACTAAAAATTTATGTTTTTTTTGAAAACATATTATGAATTTCTAAAAACGCTGCTGCATTATACATTTGTAAGTCAATCCTAATGTATTTTGAAGAAATTATTAAAATACTTAAGTCGCAACATATGCTAAAAGTAAGACCCCAAATACCTTGAAAATGATTGTAAATATCCAAATAAAATATGTTGGTCGTTAGCATTGTCCAGGCTTCCAGGCCATCGGGGACACTCTGAAAACGAAAAAGCCGATGAATTGGCTAGACAAGGCTCGGTAATAAAGTTCACAGGGCCTGAATCAGTTTGTGGGATCGCTAAGGCCAGAGCCAAGCGATCTATTAAACAGTGGCTGACCAAATAGACAAGCGGTCTGTGGGAGTTCCTGGACAAAGACAGGTTAAACAGTTTATTAAAAAATGTTTACCAAAGCTGACTGCAGAACTTCTTATTAAGGAAAGGAAGCTTGGAAGTGAGGCTTCTAACAGGTCACTGCAAACTCAATAAGCACTGGGATTGGTAGAAACATCATTACATGTTCCATGTCAATGTGAAGACCTAGGTAGAACCAGGACCTTACTGGGGGACCTAGAATGTCCGCAGCCAGAAAGCTATATACAGGGCACACTGGCAGAGCTACTGGGTTAGATGACAAGGACGGGGCTGCAACTTGTTTTGAAGTTCAAGCAAAGCAGGGAAGGAGAAATGGGAACCACAATAGATCTGAGAAGGTCGAGGTGGACAGGTGTCTATACCACTCCTTTCTAATCTAATCTAATCTATCTAATTTTCCAAATAACCGACGTATTTTTTTTTCTAACAACTGTAGCCCGAAGAGTAGAGATTCTTTTTTTCTGTCAGTGACCTTAGCTCAGGAAATGTCAGAACTGACGTTCAAAACGGGTCACGTAATATATATACTTTTTGGAGTCCAATAAAAATCAGAATTGGCTAAACTTTGAATGAAAGGCACATTTTTTAAAAACTAAGACCCGGCTTGGAACACTTTTTAGATTTTTTTGCCGAACACGCTTAAATCAAAAAAGTGCTCCGAGCCTTATCTAAGTTTTTACAAAATGTGCCTTCCATTCAAAGTTCAGCCAATTCCAGGGAAAATAGAACATATATATATAGGGAGGAGCGGATGGAGCAATCTGAGAGACATAACGATTAGGTAAATTTATATTCCCTCGGTAAATTTGGTCTCTGGTCCGACTTGACGTATATCGATGCTTTTTTGTTTGGTGTAGGGCAGTGTTTCCAAAGTGTGCGTCGCGGCCCCGGGGCGCCGCAAGAAGAAACCAGGGGCGCCGCTAGGCGCTCCTGATAAGGTAGAATTTGAGTTGCGTTTGGCAACGCCGGCGCCGCATCCGCTATTAATCGAGCCTGGAGCCCGAGAGAGCAGAGCAATTTTGTAGAATTTCCAGAAGCCCGTAGCACTCTTTGACAGTATTTAAGTCGCCGTAGTCCGCTTTGCTAGGTTAGTTTACCGTAAGAGGTATTGTAAGCGGTTGAAATGTTATAATAAATAGAAGTAGTAATAGAGAGTTTTAGGAGTGATACAAAGTGTTGTGATTTACGAACTCAGGACACATAAACGTTCCAATATCGGATCGGTTGCTTCGTTTTTTCGTAAAAAGTTAGTCACAAGATGGAAAGATTTTTATTAAATAAGGAAATTGATAGATCGAGACAGAGTGAGCAAGCATCGACAAGTGACGGAGGACTAAAAAGGAAGAAACATCGCAAATACGATGATAGCTATTTAAATTTTGGTTTTACTTCAGTAGAAGTAAATCATGAGGAAAGACCGCAGTGTGTGCTCTGTTTGAAAATTCTAGCGGTCGAAAATATGCTCCCAAGTAAGCTGAAATTTTTCACAAGAAAGTTGCAGAATGAGCAAAAACAAAAGAACATGTTTACTCAACAAACTTCAGTACCTAGCAACTCACTGCTGTCCTCTTTTAAAGTGGCGAAGTGCAAGAAACCTCACACCATCGCAGAAGAACTTATTTTACCGGCTGCTATCGACATGGTTAACATTATGATAGGAGAATCTGTGGGAAAACTAATTTCAAAGGTACCTTTATCTAACAACACTATTAGTCGAAGAATCCATCATATAGCTGAGGATCTTAATGATCAGTTGATAGAGAAAATGAAAGGCAAGGAATTTGGTCTGCAACTTGATGAGGTTACTGACAGTAATAAAGATGTAAACCTTATTTGTTACGTACGCTTCCTGGATGATAATATTATTGTTGAAGACCTTCTTTTCTGCATAAGTATCGATGAAAGCAGAAAGGCACAAGACTTATTTCAAATTCTTCAAGAAATCCATATTTTCCTGGAAGAGGAAGGTCATGCAAGCTCCAGATACTTTAAGGATTCCGACTTTTTGCTAAAACTGGCATATTTCTGCGAATGCCTTAAATCTGTCTCTCCAAGGCAATAACATGCATATCTTGAAACTGTCAGAGAAAATTGCAGCATTTAGGAAAAAACTGCAGTTGTAGATAAGAAAAATTTTCAAGATCCTTTCTATGCACAATCTCCACCAGAATTCACTTCACTAGAAGAAGAGAGTCTTATTAAACTCTCTTGCGACAACAGCCTAAAATCAAAATTCGCTTCTTCTGATTTAGTGGAGTTTTGGGTATCCGTCAAAAATGAATATCCCGCTCTAAGTTTAAAAGCTTTGAGGATTCTAATCCCCTTTGCAACATCCTATTTATGCGAAGCTGGATTTTCAGCTGTAGCTGTGATAAAGAGCAAATATCGTTCAAAGATCAACGTGGAGCAAGAAATGAGAGTGTCAGTGTCAAGCCTTATTCCTTGCTTTGAAAAAATGTGTACAGATCACCAACCTCACCCATCACACTGATTTTTTTCCCTTCAATAATAAAGTATTCTTGTGTGTTAGTTTAATAATAAACCTATATGAGCGTTAGATTGGAGTTGTTTTCATTCATGTGTTTTATAACTAGTGCCAATATATTTACAATGGTGTTAAATAAAGTGTTGTACAACGCTTGCGCTTTGCTACTAGGCAAGTTGCAAAGCACATATTTCATACACTATACATATGCAACACTTTGTTGGACACAACTAAATATGCATATGGCGAGTAGGGGCTCCCTGACAAAATACTAAACCTGTAAGTGCGCCGCAAACTGAAAAAGTTTGGGAACCACTGGTGTAGGGGCATACTTCGATAATTTCTATCCCGTGGGATTTTTAATGAAGGACTTGTGTGACTATATGGGATTGATAGCTCTTTAGTCACACAATCAACTGTTACCGAGTGTTTTGTTCGCATCCGTGTAGAAGGGGTTGATATGACGTCATCTTTCAAGATGGCGGCCAAAAATCATAAAAAATACAACTTTTGCAACCGGACCATGATTATACTGGAAAAATTTTCAAGGTCATCCGAACTTAAATGACCTTGAAAATCGTAATAATTCGACGTTTTGTCAGAACAACTTCAAATGTATTTCAAACTATTAGGCATGTATGCCAAATTTGATCCTTAGAGTTTGATGCAGTTTGGTGCTTCATGATTATGATGGAGCTTCAAATTTTTTGAAGAGAAAATGGCAAAAATCCTGTTCTTTGCGATTTTCAAGATGATTTAAAGTCGGATGATCTTAAAAGTGAATTTTTTGGAATCCTGGTCGTCGAGTTATATGGAATCAAGTATAATCATGGCCCGGTTGCAAAAGTTGTATTTTTTATGATTTTTTGGCCGCCATCTTGAAAGATGACGTCATATTAACCCCTTCTACACGGATGCGAACAAAACACCCGATAACAGTTGATTGTGTTAGTAAAGAGCTATCAATCCTACATAGTCACAAAAGTCCTTCATTAAAAATCCCACGGACTTACACATGCCCCTTCACTTTTGTTTACTTTTTAAAGTTGCAATTTCTTGGACTTTTTTTGAGTCTTTTCTCTAAAATATCTAATAAATTGCTACATTACAACTTCTAGAGTTGTCCTGCTTGGCGGATTGCATAAAAATTCCACAAAGGTATCCGAAGGATCCTAGGATAATTTGTAGATTCCTGCCTTTGTGTCAGAATAAACGAATTGTGATATTTTGTTTTTATTTTTATTTTTAAACTCACTGGCTAGCGTAAATCACTCAAAATTAAAAAAAATGTAAGAAAATTATTGGCATGAAAACAATAATAGAATACGCCATTTTGAAAAGCCGTTGTCAACCCCTTGAGTCAAAGCATAGAAAAAGTGACGTTTCCCTAACCGTTATGTCTTTTTAGCTATGAAACTGTCAACCGCATCGTTACCCCTAATTTTTTGGATTGGTCGGTTGGGATATCCATTCCCTATATGTTATATTTTCCCTGGCGAATTCTGATGCTTATTTCACTCCAAAAAGTATGGATATCACATGACCGGTTTGGAACGTCACTTCAGTCATTTTCTGAGCTAAGGGCACTGACAGAAAAAAAAAGAATCTCAACTCTTAAGTTAAACCATATAACTGTAAAATATTATACTGGGTCAAGCTCCGCAAAATGTGTAACACATGGTGCGTTCGTTTGTCTGCTCAGAGAGCGAAGCGTGCAGGGCGTAGAGCTTGATCGAGCGTGGATCGAGCTCACGGTGCGATAAACATAAAACGAACGCCTTTTTCCCGCCCATAGTTTTTTATTTAACCTAACCGTCAAATTTGTTTTTGAAAAGTTTGTATTTTTATTTTTCGCTCGCAGGCGCTAACGTTTTCCATCACGAAGACTGTCTTTGCCACATCAATGAGCCAAAATTAATTTTACTTACCTTGTTGCACAATAATCTTGTAATATTGTTCGGTGCTTACGCTTATGTTGCATAAAACATTTTCTTAAAAAAAAACTAAACTCTGCTCTACTCGGTAAATAAACAAAATTTCTAGGTTAGAATATCCGCGTTTTGACAAACCTCGATATACTCGCTCAAAAAGCATCGAGCTAATCGAGGAGCTCTTTTCGCTCGCTCGGTCTAAAGACGAACGCGAAAAAGTGCGCACGGTTTGCTCGATTTTGAACAAAAGAACGGGAATTTGCCATTTTGGAGCGCATGGTGCGCATCGATCAGATAAAAGAACGCACCAAATAATAACTTTCCTAATCCTAAAAATCAGGGTAGGCCCTGGGCAAGGCGAAAGGCGAGAAATCTACTGCGCATGCCTGACGCAGTGTGCTCGCTCTCAGAGGAGTTTTTGGCGCTGCATGTTGTCAAGGCTAACTTGATTAGGAGAGTTATTATCGCTCCGGATTTTTTTGACGGAAAATGCAAAGGGGGTAGTATCTCATAGTTATGTTAAATTTATTTTGTCTCTAACAGGTGATCAAAAAACCGTCCTGAATCAATCGTCCAAGTAAACTGCCTAAAAATGTCGAAACTGGCGACTAAAATAAAAATAAATTGTAACCATTAATTGCTATGTCGAAACAAGTAAAAATAATTTATAAAACGTGTTTTTTTAATGAGGCTTTCGTATATATGCCGGTTTTTGACGATAAAAATTTCTACACGCACATTTTTATTTCAAAGTCCTGTATATTAGTCCGATATTACCGTTTTTCGTTATCGAATAATATCAATTAACAGAATACAGTACCTACACTGCGCCGTGTTAGCTAAAATAGTAGCAGAGAGACGGCTGGGGATTCATTTTTGAATTTAATTTTTTTTTCATTTTCATTTCATTGTTGAATTTCTAGAAAGTTCACAATCCTGATTCCGACCATAAAAACCTCTGAAGCTATCCGAAAATCAGAGAAAAGTCTTTATTGAGCTATCACCACTAGATTCGACGCTGTTTCCCGGATCCGATCGGGAACGTATGATTTTGATGAGATCCGTAAGATCGGATTATCGCTCAAGAATATGACGTTTTCGTCCCATATGATCATTCGCCATAGATCTATGCCGCTCCCCGTTCAAGAATACACGTCCTGTAGAAACAAACTTATCGAAAGTCATGTTATTAGTGTCATTTTCGGGGGAATCGGAGGCGTCGACCAATAGGATCTGTGCGTTTCAGGGAGATAATTGTTTTCTCCCTGATTTCGAGAATAGCTACACTGGGGCCGGATTTTCAAAGTCAGACGAAACGTGTTCGCATATGTGTAAAAACTAACGGCAGTGTTCTCGTCTGTCCCTTTCTATACCGTAAGGTGACCAACTCCCGATCAGCAAAATACCGGACGCGGTAAAAATTTTTGTCTAACAGATTAAAACTTTTCAAACAAATAATTGTTTTTTTTATTTA
The DNA here is from genome assembly GCA_963921995.1 of Oxystoma pomonae. NCBI lineage: Eukaryota > Metazoa > Arthropoda > Insecta > Coleoptera > Brentidae > Oxystoma > Oxystoma pomonae. The sequence goes on along the minus strand of OY998164.1, from coordinate 20,452,518 downwards.
CTAAAATTTATTTCTTAAAAAACATGCGTCATTACAAAATACTTATGTATGATCTTAATCAAATAATCAACTTAGACAAATCGTTAGGTACTAATAAACCTTTAAATCTAAACTACCTAACTATTATTTTTAAATTTGTACTTGGTTTGTCCAAGTATAGCCACGTAGTGCGTTAACATTTTCCAAGAGATATTTATAAAATTTGAGGCATACAGACCGCTCCAAGCTACTGCGAACATAGGGGGAATCAAGTCCAATTTACTCTCCGTGCCGTACGACCGAGGTGGATTCGAAGCACGCTGCAGTGTTATCTTTTGGAAATTCATTTTGTTTTTATTATTTTGTTTTATTTTCGCCTTGCTCGAGAAACAGATGGGTAAGTTCTTAATTGAAATAATACATTTTTAAAACCAAAAATGGATGTCTACGAAGTTGCCGAAAAAGTGCAGATGGTCAAATGGTCAAATCGTCATAACCCAACACACGTTCGATATTGGTCGAGGGAAAATTTGCATTTGTATTTTGACGTAAGAACACAGTATCCCCAAAAACTAAATGTTTGGGGGGGGGGGGTATTATAGGGGAACACGTAATTGAGCCATTTTTTATTAACCGCAATTGCAATTTGAATGGTCCTAGATACTTGGATCTACTGCAGCAGCACATTATTCCAACTGCTAGGCAGTTGTTAGGTGTAAGATTTGGTGAAACATGGTTTCAACAAGATGGTTGTTCCGCTCACAATGTTGGCCTTGTTAGGGAATATCTTGATAATGTATTTCCTAATCGGGTTATAAGTACACGGGGAACTATTTTATGGCCAGCTCGATCTCCCGATCTTGCTCCTAATGACTTCTATCTGTTTTTGAAGAAGCTTTTCAAATTATCACCCCTAACATGCTTGGAAACGTTAGAAGGGGTTTTTATAGTAGGCTCGGATATTGTCTAGCCGTGCAAGGAGGACTTTTCGAACATTTGCTTTAATTTTTTTTTGACTGGGAGAATCTTTTTGGTTTTTAGAATGTATTATTTTATTTTAAGAACTTGCTTTTATTTTGTTTTTCCTTATTATTTTCATTGTAACACGTCGTCACTGATAAATCTGAGCAGTTAACAATAAAACGCTCTTATTTATCAGTGACAAAAAATAAGAAAATTACGTTATAAAAATTTGCGTATTTATTGACCAAATTCCGGTTTCATTGACTACGCTCCACACAGCACCGTGGTTAGAGGCGTACTAAATATCAAAGGAAAGTCATGCAAGTGGTGATCGCAAGCCTGAGTATTGGTGCGGTGTCTCTGCATGTACGTACACTGGCAAATTAGACTTCTTCCGCCCTATGTTCGCAGTAGCTTGAAGCGGTCTGTATATATTTGATTTGGGTTTTTTCCTCAGTCCACGTTGTTGATCCAAAAAAACACCCTTTTCAACTCTGCTTTAGTCCCAGTTAAGGCCAAAGAGTATTCAACAAATTCAAGATTTTTTTTGAACAAAATTCAAATACATCGATCCACCTGGAACTAACACTGATGCGCTTAGGTGCATATAGCTGCACGTGTTGATAATGCCAATTACTATTTATAAGGAAGGAAGGATTATAATTATAAAACCACACAACTACGAACGACACAAAAAGACTCAGAAATGACAGAATTACTTAGGCATTCTAAAATAAGAAAAATTAGATCTTCTGAGAACAAACAGGCGGCTCTCCTTAGGTAGAGTTACGCAAAGCGATTGGCGGAACTGCATAAACCCAACCAATCGCAATCCGCAAATGCATGAGTGATATCTCATTGCCCCCTCACCCATGCGCGGTAAACTGTGAAAATAGCTACAGGCGAGCAGCGTTGCCATGTGCATCAAATACCGTACGGTTGGTCACCTTATACAATGAGCTTCAGGCTACTGCGAACATAGGGGGAATCAAGTCCAATTTACTCTCCGTGCCGTACGACCGAGGTGGATTCGAAGCACGCTGCAGTGTTATCTTTTGGAAATTTATTTTGTTTTATTTCTGCCTTGCTCGAGAAACAGATTGGTAAGTTCTTAAGTGAAATAATACATTTTTAAAACTAAAAATGGATGTCTACGAAGTTGCCGAAAAAGTGCAGATGGTCAAATGGTACTAGCAAGGCAGACCATTGAGACTTATTCAAGAACTTTTTTTGGAGAATTTTGTAAATCGCCCAGAACCTAGTTTATCAACGATTTATAGGTTTGTGCAGAATTTTGATAAGTTTGGTTGTGTAGCGCCAAGAAACCATAAAAAACCCACTGTTTTGAATGACGAGCAGGAAGTACGAGATGTGATGATTTGCGCTGCAGTGGAGGAAAATCGAAAGTTAACTAGCCACCAAATTGCCGAAGCAGTTGATACGTCTTCAGCCACTGTCTTACGTGTTCTCAAAAAGAATGGTTATCATTCTTACAAAGCGTCAAAAACGCATCAAATTTTTCCGAAGGACAACTATCGTCGTATGGAATTTTGCGAAACAATGATGGAAAGGGCTAATCGTGATGAAAACTTTCTGAGATCTATTTTTTTCACAGATGAAAGCACTTTTCCATTATTGAATCGTCATAACCCAACACACGTTCGATATTGGTCGAGGGAAAATTTGCATTTGTATTTTGACGTAAGAACACATTATCCCCAAAAACTAAATGTTTGGGGGGGGTATTGTAGGGGAACACGTAATTGTAATTAATAACGACCATTTAAATGGTCCTAGATACTTAGATCTACTGCAGCAGCATATTATTCCAACTACTAGGCAGTTGTTAGGTGTGAGATTTGGTGAAACATGGTTTCAACAAGATGGTTGCCCCGCTCACAGTGTTTGCCTTGATCTTGATAATGTATTTCCTAATCGGGTTATAAGTACACGGGGAACTATTTTATGGCCAGCTCGATCACTTGATCTTGCTCCTAAAAATAAAGTTTATGGGCATGAAAGGGCTAATAATTTGGAAGAACTTCCACGGTAAAATTGAAGAAGCTTTTCAAACTATCACCCCTAACATGCTTGGAAACGTTAGAAGGGGTTTTTATAATAGGCTCGGATATTGTCTAGCCGAGCAAGGAGGACTTTTCGAACATTTTCTCTAATTTTTTTTCACTGGGAGAATCTTTTTGGTTTTTAGAATGTATTATTTTATTTTGAGAACTTGCTTTTATTTTGTTTCTCCTTATTATTTTCATTGTAACACATTGTCAGTGATAAATCTGAGCAGTTGACAATAAAACGCTCTTATTTATCAGTGAGAAAAAATAAGAAAATTACGTTATAAAAATTTGCGTATTTATGGACCAAATTCAAGTTTCATTGACTACGCTCCACACAGCACCGTGGTTAGAGGCGTACTAAATACCAAAGGAAAGTCATGCAAGTGGTGATCGCAAGCCTGAGTATTGGTTGCTTCACTGATAGGTGTGCGGTGTCCCTGCATGTACGTACACTGGCAAATTGAACTTCTTCCGGCCTATGTTCGCAGTAGGCTGAAGCGGTCTGTATACCGGCTAGAATGAGAGGAAAGTATAAATCAGTGGCGGATCCAGGGGGGGAGGGGCGGGGGCGCCCCCCCTAAACATTATCAAAGTTTTAAAAACATTAAAGAACCACGCACAACCACTCCTATAAAACATATCTCGATCGATTTCAACTGATTTTTGAATATTTGAAAGTTTAAGACAATGATAAATTTGAAATTAACTAACAGAGTTAATTTGATTTTGAATATGTTGTATACCTAGTTCTAGTTAGTTTCTGAGATATTCGCTATCAAAGTGAGAACAATAACAATACACTGTTATACACTCTCTAGACTAAATGAAAAAAAGTGGCTAAAATTGCTTAACAGAACACAAGCTGTAAGCAAGGGTCCATTGTTATTGTTGCCAGATGCCGAGTTTCTATTCGGGGAACAGTAAAAAATAAGGCATTTTTGCTAATTTTCGAATTTCTATTTCAAACTATTTTGAGATTCTGAAGGTATTTTTGAGCCATAATATCATAATTTTAATTATTTGTAGGTAAGAAAAATAGGTTTGGCTTGCCTAAAAAAAATACATTAGGTAGCTAAATCGGGTTCACAACATTTTGTGAGCAGCAGAGTCGAGACAAATCACTTAAATATCGTAATTTGCATACAGGGGGCGATCCAAGATATCTCTAAAATCAATAATTTTGATGTCATTACTGTTTTGATCATTTTTCAAAATCGATTCGGTGAATTGCAATCCCGTTTTTACAAAAGTAGTGCCAAACTATTTTCATTACACGTCAAAATGTAACTAACTGTATTTATTCTTCTCCATGCTTTAATCACGCCCTTAGCCTTCTCTTTCAAAATCCATTTCGGTAAGAAGTGTTAAAAACACAACGGGTATTATTCAAGAAATCTTAACTTTTTTCAAGCTTCTGTCAAAAGAAATTATGTTTTAAAAAATTATCTAAAACATACACTATCAAGTCTTTGTCAGACAAGATGGATAGATCGGCATGACTCTATGTTGCAATTTATTGCAAAACCCAATTTTATTATATAACTAAAAGTTTTCTTTAATATGATATTAATGTTGAAATGTTAATATTTTATGTATTTTTTTGTTTTTTAGAATTAAGGATTTGTATAACAAATAACTTTGCCAAAATAAATTAGTTGTATCAGGTAGTATCTGTTAGTCACCGCCAACGGCTCAAGCAACTACGAACATGTAGATCGAAACTGTTTGGTTAGCGGGGAGGGTCAGTCAAAAACTATAAAATAATATTCTGGTAAAATAAAAACGTGGGGCGGATTTAAATTATTTCTTACGGTAAGCTTGGAAACACATTTTTCTACACAAGTCGTTTTTATTTAATTATACAGGGTTCCTAAGCAAATCCTTAGGGGGCCAAGCAGCCGTGTATAAGACGCAGACAAACGGAAAAGCACATTAGGCAGAAAAGGATGGGCATGGGGCGATGTTCTCACTACATCTTACACGTAGTAAATCCATTCCAGGTTGTTGTTTTCTAATGTTTTCCATTTTCATACCTGTAGGACTGGAATAAAAATTGTTTTTGCTCGACTTTAATACCAAACTGATGAAAGATATCGTAAAAAAAAATATTTTTCGGCTTTTCATTTTGTAACCATTGTCCTTACGCACTGTTTACAGGCTGGGGACTGAGATACATGCAAATGCCTAACCTAAAGCGTTCATACACTGCCGGAGAAATCGACTGAGATATTTCCGTAGAAACTTTATCAAGCAAATAGGACGGGTTGACGCCTTCGAACGTCCAACCCGGGTTTTACACTTTGATTCGAAATCAAAAAGGAGGAACAGTCAGATGTGGGTCCGTGCACAAATTACGTAACGGTGATTTTACCAATTTTTGACCCCCTCCCTATGTAATGTTTTGTAACGGTTTGGCACGCCACTCCCCTAATATTACGTAACGATTTCAAGACCACTACCCCCCCCCCCAAAAAAAAACTTTTCACTTATTTTCATTCCAAATTTTCTTAGTTTCACACAAATGCAAACGCTGTCGAAAACCCCCCTCCCCCCTACGTAACGTTTTGTAACCCCCCTCCCCCCTATGACCATTACGTAATTTGTGCACGGCCCCTGTAGTCCCAGTGGAGGAGGGCGAGAAAATTGATATTTTTTTCTTAAAAATTATACTCTTTAGACCTATTTCTTTGCGTTCCCGAAATTACGGAATTTTTGAAAAAAAATTGTAAGCGGCGCCATTTTTATTTCGTGCTTTGTTTTTCTAACATTTTTGCGTTCGGCTAATTTAATTGAAAAATTTTTTCCTGCTGCGTCCTTTATCTTCTCATTCGAAACCAAGATCCCCCGTTTTAGGAAAACTGATCCCGTCTCTGTTTGTAGTATGACCATGGGGGAAATAATTTTTTTCTACGGTATGACGAAAATTTCGAGAAAGTTGAAGAAAAAAATAAAAAAAGTGGCAGAGCTCAAGTTTTTCGTAAAAAAAAAACGTTTTTTTGTAAAGAAACAGAGCAAAATAAATCTTTTCACTCTTTTTGGGTGTTACAAATATTGGCAGCCCCTTATTTTTCGCTTTTACCCTCCCGCTAGTTTTGAAGAATTGGTTCGCTATATGTTTCGAGATCATGTCATCAAGCAAAAAGCTCTGCAGAAAAAACAGCGCCGTTTATTGATTTCTTTGGCTGCTAGTGCTAGCTGCATGGTTTGGCCGTTTCCGGATAGATGTCACCAGTAGAACAGAATGGAAAGAAATTTAATTAAAAGCGAAGATCATTACCCTCTCCACATAGGCCGATCAGCTCTTATCGTTTTAGTGTCCTTTTATCCACCTTCGCCGCCATTTTGACAGAAAACTAATGGATTATCTGTCACTTTTGAGTGAAAATGGCGGCGAAGGTGGATAAAAGGACACTAAATCGGTATGAGTTGATCGGCCTATCTGGAGAGGGTACTGGCGAAGATATTTCTTTCTAATGTTAACAACCTCACGAGTTTATCGCTCAGTATCGTAAATAATGGACGCTGCCGCCTCCTTTAAGCAAGAAAAAGCTGTGGTTTGGACCTGAAAACATCTAATTTTTAATTAGATTAGATGTTCAAATCTGTCCCCTTCTTGAGCCTCACAATATCCTAATCTATTGTAAAACTCTTGGCGCGTAGCAGCCAACACTTCAGGGGTGATAGAGTTGCCCGCCTCCAAAATTTTCGCCCTCAACTTCTGTATAGTCGTAGGCCGTAAGTGAGGGTGTTGGAAAATTTTGTCGTGCCAACAATCCCATAGGAAAAAGTCATTTGGCGCAAGATCTGGTGATCGAGGAGGCCATCGGATATTTCCATACGTGGAAATAATTCTATCACCAAATACTTGACGAAGGTAATTTGTAGCCTGGCGTGAATTGTGGGATGAACAGCCATCTTGCTGAAACCACAATTCGTCCAAATTTATGTTGAGTTCCCTCAACCGTAGTAAAACCTGGTGTTGGAGAAGATCAACATATTTTTGGCTAGTCAAATTCCCTTCAATTAAAAAGGGTTCAATTATGTGATCCCCGACAATACCGCTCCAAACATTTAATTTTTGAGGATGTTGCCTTCTAACACTTGCGTGCAGATGTTTATTTTCGCGGGACCAATAGCGGCTATTTTGTGGATTGTGAGAGCTATGAAGTTCAAATGTCTTCTCGTCACTAAACAAAACTTTTGATAGGATATTTTCATTCCTGCCACATTTATCCCTCATAACCTCACAATATTCTAACCGGCGAAAATAATCACCTGGTTGCAATTCCTGCGACTTCCCAATCTTAAACGACTTGTAGCCGTATTTTTTTAGGATTCATTGGCAAGTACTGTTGGGAATATCCAGTGCCTCCGCAATCGGTTTCGTCGAACATGGTTCATGTGCCTCAACGTAAGCGCATACCATTTCGTCTCGTTCCACCCTGTGTGGAAGAACGGGATGCTCTGGTATTTCGCCGTCGTGGTAACACTTTCTACAACCATTTATGCACCCGTACCTTTCAAAACGATGATAAATGACAGTTTGAGCAACAGGAACCGGTCGATCTGGAAACGCAAAAACAAAAAGCCCAATGACCTCGTCCGCACTGTCACTTTTTATGTAGTTTTTAATAATAAAAATCTTTTCTTCTCGAGTATACGGCATTTTAAAAACACAAAATTTACGAAACTGAAGCGACATGGTGTGGCCGCCATCTAGCGGAATTTGCAGACATCTTGACAACGGTTATTATTGCAACTATGATTTATGCTCACAATGAAAGAGTGGCGACAATTTTTTCTCATGAAAACAGTCCGAAGATAATAACAAACTGGCACCATTGCTCAATATACCTGTTTCTTTTGTGCGCGCAGAACTTTCTATGCCATTTCTGTTTGATTTATTGAAATCCTATCCCTAAGGAATATCTTAGGAACCCTGTATAGTCGTCGTTTTTATGCGCTCCTCGTTTTTATTTTGGTCTGTTAAAAGACATAAACCGTTTTACGTTTGATTTTTGCACCTGTTCACCAATAAATTTGATTCGATATTTTGATTTTCTAAATTTTGAATCAAAAATTGTATTGTGTGACCTTACACCGCAAAATTCTAATTTTTAGACAAATCGGCTTGAATCCGTCATTTTGATTATTTTAAGTTTAGTTCAAAAATTTTTATTGAGTGTGCCTAAACACCACCAAATCTCAAATTTGAAAGAAATCGGTTTATAAATAGGGATATTGTGGAATGATTAAAATTTTGACAAATTTGACAGCCGCTGTGGTAGTGTTTAACAACCACTACCACTACCACTCATTGATTTTGCCAGAGTTTTTGCACTGAGAAAACAAATGGTAGCCATATCCCAAAATATGGGTTAAATCAGCCCAGGGTCGCGGGTAAAATAGTGGACAGCCCACAGCTTGAACTACTCCAACTATTTTTTTTTAATTGTCGCAACCCACAGTTTTTGATTCAAAGCAACCCCACATGCGTGGGTTAGTTTTTTAATTCAAATTATTGGGTTACAGCAACCCACTATCAGGATCTGTAAATATCAATAGCTATAGTTGGGACAGTCCTACCTGCTGGGCTGCAGCAGAAGTTGGAGCTGGAATGAAGACCTTATTTTTTGGTGCTCCGTCAATTGGGTTGGTACAACCCAATTGGGTGGGCTGGAACAGCACACGTTTGGGGCTGGAATAAGGAGTTTATTTTTTGGTACCCTGTCGATTATGTTGGTCCAGTCCAGTTAGAGGTGGGCTGCAACAGCACAAGTTTGGGGCTGGAATAAAGAGTTTATTTTTTTGGTACCCCGCCGATTGGGTTGGTCTAGCCCAGTTAGGTGGGCTGGAACAGCACAAGTTTAGTGGTAGAATAAAGAGTTTATTTTTTTTGGCGTCCCGTCGACTGGGTTGGTTAGCCCAGTGAGCTGGACGGGACCAGCACATATTTTAGAGCTGCAATTCAAAGTTTATTATTTCTGACACAGCTGGCCTAAACTTATGCATATTGATGAAACAAAAATACAAACAAAATTTAATAGAAAAATTAAAAGCTTTATTGATGTAGCTTTTTGTTGGAGAGGCATTTTTGAGGGAAACCTAATTTTTTTTCTCATAAAGTTTGCTTTTATGCATATCTAGTTTTCGAGAGGTCTGCAATAAAAGTCTTAAAATTTCAATTTATGAAAGCAATAACAAAAAGCTAAATTTTTTTAATAAAGCGTTTGTATCAACACTTTTTAATAAATTGATTGAAAATTCCCAAAAATGGATAAACATCATATTAAAAAATCATTTTAAATGACACCCAACATCAAAGGGTATCTTATTTAGTTTATGATTTAATCGCTTTCAAAAATTGAAATTTTAATATCTGAAAAACTAGATAAGATAAAGAAATTATTAGTTTCCCACAGTGTTATAACGTGCCACAAAATCTAAATTTGTAAAAAGTTTGCCGAGAAACTTTAACATAAAGGCAATTTTCGCGATCTTACCGCCGGAGGACGGCGTCAAACGAAGGTTTCGCGTCAAACGACCGGGTCCCGGAACAGAACAAACCCGGTGCGGGGCAAAGAGATGTGCACCTTTCGGGTGCTTAAACGATAATAGACGGAATAGGGCCAAATTTAAGTAATATATCTGATAAAACCGTAGAGTTTGGCTGGAACAATCCTAAATAGAGGTTTAAGCAGCCCCGCGAAGTAGCTAAAACAATTCACGTTTGGTTTATGACTAACAGTTTTTACCTCCGATGGGTTTGCAACAGTCCATAAAATGTTTGCCCAAAAACAATTTCATCCAATTTTGTGGGCTCCCTTATCCAGAACTGCTCCAGATCAAAAAAAGTGTTGAAGTAATTCAATGAAATAGCTGGAATAACCCACAAAAATTAGTTTTTTCAGCCCCAAACGTCTAGCCCACTACTTTTAGCTGGCCTGATTTTCTCGGTGTTGAACACATTAAAAACTGTCACTTATAAAAAAATTTAGAGATGAGAAAAAATAAAAAATTTGGCTTAATTTTACAAAATAAGTGTTTTATATGTTGGAACCTGATAATATTTTAATATTTTTAAAATTAACTACGCCAAAATTCTCTAAAACTAACCAGAAAAATAACCACAACCACAATGAAATGGATTCGTAGCTTACGGCAGTGGTAGTGTTTAATTACCACTACGGAATGACGTTTATCTATTGCGCAGACGCAGTAATTACCACAACCACTACGAAGTGTCAAATAAGCATTCCAAAATATCCCTAATGAGAATGTTCGCTATTTTAAATCCGGCATTTTGTTTTAAGGTCACTCAATACCATTTTTGACTAAAACTTAAAAAAACAAAATGTCGGATTTAAAATGAGGTCACTCAATACCATTTTTGACTTAAAATTAGTATCAAATTTGAGAGGAATCGGTTTATAAATAGGAAAGTCCACCATTTCGATTTTTTAAAGTTTCTGTCAGAAACTGTAACGAGTGAGTCCCAAATTTGTAAGGTATCGGTTTATAAATAAGAAAGTCCGCCATTTTAATTTTTCAGTCAAAAATTTTAATGAGTGAACTTAAACACCACCAAGTCTTAAATTTGAAACAAATCGGTTTATAAATAAGAAAGTTCGCCATTTTGAATCCGTCATTTTGATTTTTTTGAGTTTCAGTCAAAGATTGTGTTGAATGACCTTAAACACCGCCAAATCTCACATTTGAGACAAATCGGTTTATAATTAAGAAAGTTCATTACATAACCACAGATTTTGTTTGTTTTTTTTTTCAACTTTTCGGGAGGGTGTTAAGTACCACTTTTTGAACAAAATTCATAATTTTTGCCCTTTTTTGAGGCACATTAAAGACGTAATGTTTATAAAACTTTTGATCCAACTCCTTGATACTTCAAAACTGACGGAGCAAAAAAGAGTGGACCGCCAAAGATTTCGGGTACACGCAGACATGGGCGGAGCAGGCAGGGTCCCCCCTTTGATTTATAAAAAATGTTTTTAATCTCACCAATAGAAAATAGGTACAGAACTTGAAAAATGTCTTCATTTAAAATAGGTTGGTATAATATAGTAAGTAGCTATAGCAGCAGTAATATTAGTTTGCACCTGAAGACGATCAAGCCAACCCCCCCCCCCTCGAAAGATATTCGAGTTTTGATATGCTTATAATTTTGAACCAGTTTCGAACTAATTTTGAACCCCTTTTAAAAATTTTGAACCACACTCCTTCCTGGGTGCCTATTCCTAAATTTCGGGGAAATTTTACTCCCCAGATTCTGAGATTTGGAAGGAATGGAAATGATAGAGGGAAAACGGAAATAATGTTGCCAAATCAATCAGAATAATTTCCACCAATCAAAATTAAGATAATTTTGACAGACAACTAACCAAATATGTATTTACGGTGCCCTAACCTCATTCTTCAAAATAAATATTAAATTTTTGTTTTGCGATGGCGAAGGGTTTTTGGAAATTTTTTATGTGTGTTAAATCGGTTAAGAAATAATAAAATTTGCATTTTTACATTTTATGTAACTTTCTGACGCCGGAATACAGTTTTATCAAAAATTTAAAACTTTTTTTAAAAAGAGCAGTAAAACTGCAGAACTTTCTTATTTCTTAACCGATTTAAGCAAAGTGCTCGTGTATATGTACGTTAAAAGAATAAGGCTATTTACCGCACATACAAATTTTCCAGGGGGGGACCCTGAAAATTGCCTATTTTTCAAAACCGTCCGCCATATTGGAGTTTCAAGAAATGTCAATTTTGACAATAAATGGATAAAATTGTTTTCTTCTTCAAAAAAACGTTAAATTTCGAATTTCGGATAATTAATGCGGAAGTTATAAAAAATCCAAAGTCCGGTTTTTTTGGAACACCCTATATTTATTAAAAATAAGCCATAAGGATCTTGTAATTTTGATTATAAAGATTTGTGATCTTTTCTGTGCATAATAGATTTACTTTACTTCTTTATACAATGCTTATTATAAGTAGGTTTAGTTGAAAATATTGTTACCCATGTTTAACTTGATGTTGTAGAACTTTTTACAGTGTTAGGTATCTTTATACCTATACGCTATCTTGTTTTTAGTAAAAAAACTGTTCCAGTTTCAAGTTTTTTGACTGATTTTAGTAAGTAAGATTTTTTTTATTATATAAAATAATGCCAATAAACAAGTCGATTATAATCATCCATGTTTTTTCAATTTTAAGTCCAAAAAATAGACTAAACAAAACACTAGTTTTTGCCTTAAAAAACTTCTAATAAAGTCCAATTAACAGAAAACAAGTATTTAGAGTCCAAAAATTTTAAAGAAACCCAGAAAAACGCAAAAATCAACAGACAACAGTTTATGTTTACTCAAAATATCACAATTCCGCCTATTTTTTCCCATTTCTCTCACTAATGACCAATAGAATAAAAATTTCTCTAGGGAGTAGATATTTCCGTTATTTTTTGAGAGAGATTTTTCAAGAATAGTGCATTTTTCTTTTTGAAGGAACCACGCCCATTTTGGAACGGTTAGCCAACGGATTTCTATTCCCTGGAACTCAAGAATAGGCACCCTGGTATTTTTTACATTCAAAATGGGGGCTACAGCCGGACGTCAAGCTACACCCCCCTCACTTAAAGCGTAGAGAAAAATGAAAAGCAACGATCCCAAAATTAAAATTTAAAATTTCTGTGATTTTTTATATTTATTCATTTTTTTTTGCCAATTGAAATCCAGTCAGTTTGGAAGGCATAGAAATATACTAGAAATCACGTAAGAAATAGTAGTTTTAACAACTAGTAGCTAAAATAGTGCTTTTTTTACAAGTGTGGGTTTAAATAACGAGCGCAGCGAGGTATTTAAAAACGCGAGTAAAAAAAGCACAGTTTAGCCGCGAGTTGTTAACACTATTTTTTTTTAATACCTTCCAAGAAAAACAGGAAAATACTTTTAAAAATCTCGAACGAAGAGCACTTCTCGCAACACACCATTTTCACACTATAAATCAAGGCGGCTGGTAAATGAAATAACAATGGTGGTTTCCATGGCGATGTGCCTTTTTATTCGGTGACGTTCATTGTTGCGACATTTTAATCGTTGATAGTTTCATATTTTGACGATGTTTTTAATTGATTTTTTCGTAAATACTTGGTGAAAACTGGCAAAAATTACTTAATTTTTAGGCAAGAATAATTAGATTTTTTCAATATTACTATTTTTCGCTATTTCTCTTTAATTTTGCGTCCGTAACCAAAAAAGCCATGCTTTAGTTATCTGCAGACAGTTACTAAAATGTTTTTTTTTTTTTATGAAGGTATAAAAAAAAAGGTATTTCCATCTTTGTTGGACATTTATTGGTACCTATGGGCATGTGTAAAGCAGGATCTGATTTTTTGAATATAAAATAAAACAGGAAGGAGTGTGGTTTTAAAATTTAAAAGTGGTTCAAAATTAGTTCAAAATTATAAGTATATCAAAGTTCAAAAATTGGACCCCTGGACCTGGACCCCCCACCATATTTAAAAAAAAACAGGGTTACTAGTGGATTTTTCCAAATTTAAATGAGGGGGGTGTAGCTTGACGTGCGGGTGCACCATATCAAAATTCGCATATCTTTGATGGGGGGGGGGGTGGCGTGACTGACCTAATGATTGGCGTGTTGCTGGGGTGCTTTCTGTGTTCATTATTCCAGAAGCACGAAATTAGTTTATTTGAGTGTCAATAGCACAGCAAAGCGAAAAAGAGGTACCTATGTAGGACCACAAAGAACATAACTACGTAAGCAGTGTTCTTTGTACAAAAATTAAGAAAAATACAGTTTCTATTTAATTAAGCAGATTTTTTGTTACTACTTAGATCAGCAATACATCATTTTTTACAACTACTTTATTTTTCAAATTTTGATTTTGCCAATCAGTAGGTGGTAGTCAACAAAAATCTCACTTCTAGGATATCAAGGTACATACCTATATATTTAAAGTTTTATTATTTTTCAAAGAATAATTTGCCCCCCCCCCTGTGGAATATCCTGGCTACGCCCATGCACGCATATCTCGGTGGGAGCGTGACCCGTTCTTAAATAAAAATCAGAAAATGTTTGTTGTTATACACTGTTACAATACCTTTTTTGGTTCAAAATGTTGTTAATTTTTCTTGTAAGGTTTATTCCTTACAACTGTTACCATTCTCCAAAGGCTCTTGAAAAATTTCAGTTCGACTTTCTTGATAAAATATACATTTCATTTTTATTTATCTCTCTGCGTAAATAACAACTTTGTACCATTTAATTCTAAAACTCGAAAACAAATCTGATAGCCTCTCTTGAAGTTCAGATATAATATATCGAAATTCTCTGTAAACAAGGCGATTATTACGGTTAAATAACAAATTTACTGATAATTTTTAACATTTCTAGATAAATTTACATGTCAAAAGGTTACTTTTGAATGTGCTTTTTGATAACGCGGGTTAAGAAATGGTTTCACAAAGTGTCCTCTCAAGATAAATAATTGTTTATAATACAGGGCGTTTCACAACGTATGTCAGAAATATTTAGGGCGTTTTAAGTGGCCTGCAAGTAATACCAAAGAGCATATAAATCTAAATAGAGAGGACACCTAATGGTAAATTTGTGACCCCGCTCAACTGATTTGAAAACCAAGTGGCGCGTGGCGCAGCTATCGTTTTTTTTAGTTCTTGGCTTGGAAACTTGGTGCGCAACTTTCGCTTTCGATCTTGCTTATTTTATTCGATCCAAAGCAGTGGCGGCGCACAGGAAAATCGTATTCTTTTGGACGAGACAACAGACCCGTGCCGGTACAGTCACAGGTTGGCGAATACAGAGGGAGGCGATCGACCCTCTCTCCGACGAAATTACATACCAACTTCCCCAAAAATGTTGCCCTGCGGCGCCAGTTATTTTCTTTTATTTTAAATTAAACATTACTCTTTTGCAAGGTTTCGTCTTCGGCGGTCAAATTTAAAAAAAAATCATAATCAGGTGTTAAGTTTCTGAAAAAAAATTATTTGTCTCTCCATTTTGGAGAAGACTTCCCATGATGGGAATTGACACGGTTACGTCACAACCGCCTCTTTTGGATTAGGAGATCAGAACTACTGAAGGAATATCCAAGGAAATTTATCGTATGAGACCATCAGTTTTCACATACCTTCTCACCCATTCTGATCTTCTATCTTAGATAGGCAAATATTTAAAAAATACATAAAAAACACTTATTTTTTACCGGGGAAAACCTAAATTATATGCTCTCTGTTTTTCGTAAATTATTACCAGTAATAAAGGCTTGAAAAATATATACAATAAAAACTTTCTGCCAGCTCCCTTAGCAACAAGTTCTTTTAAAATGGCATTAAATGTAAGTATGTACGCCAGTGATAAATCGCTATTCATTCAACGCGCTGGATTATTGCCGTTTTAATTTTAAATAAATATTACCCCGGTTCATCCTGGCGCATTCAGCTAATAATCAAAAACTCGCTGTGAATCGCATTGGCTTGATGGTCGGATATTACCATTACATGTCCTCTCTATTTAAATGTATATGCTCTCTGGTAATACCAAGATATACATATAAAAAAACGATTGCGCCGTTTTCTAAAGCGTCTTCGAAAAAGTTTCAATTAGGGAACATTTTTTCAAGACATGACTTTACCACTAAAAGTATGCAAATGATTCGTTGAAGTATGATATATGTAAAGTGACAAAATGCCCTAATCGCTGAATATTCTCATAACTAAATAAAAAGGTCAAATAATGACATACCTCTATTAATGAAAAGGGATACAGGAAAAAATGTGGCGGGTTGTTGTGCTTCCTTATAAATTAAAACAATATCAACTAATTCACTGCCTCATTTCCCAAGAAATGAATAGTTGTATGTTATTTTTTATAATAAAAACACTAACAAAACTAATACTCCGCACCACAACGCGACCTGACATTCAAAACTGAAACAGCTAATATTGCATAGTTTGTTTAGTCTCTGTGTTACAATACGGATATAAAAGCCGTCCGGGCAACGCACTTACTTGCTTGAGGATTGTTTTTTGTTAGGTACTTTGTTGATAAGCTTCAATGTACAGTCGAAGGCGAAAAAAATGTTTTAGCACATTTTTGGTTATTTTTTTGGGAAATCTTTTGAACGGATGTCGCCCTTTTTAAATGGAAGTTGCCTGATTTTTTTATATGTTGAAGTACTCGTCCTAAGAAGATTTTTGTTTCATTGCGCCGACTCTCTACCCCTCTCAGAAGTATCCGAGAAGTGACGTTAAAGTCGTTATTGTACTGAACTTATTTGCAAACCAACCAGAATCTAATTTTCTTTTTTGAATTTGCCATAACTGTCTTTTTAAAAATAAAATTTGAAACGTCAAAATTGCACTGTCATCTTGGATCTGCCATATTAAACTTTTTTATTTCTTATCTGATTTAAACGAAACTTTCTCTAAATTATAAAACGTTTCCAAGACACCTAACTGTGACAGAAAACTGACAGATGTCAATCTGCATCTTGCGTCGTCCATATTGAACTTCGTTATTGTTTGTCTGATTTAAACAAAACTTGATATGTTGAGATTCTTGAGGACCTTCCCTGCCTTCTTGGCAATGTGTTATACTAATTTTTGTCGTTGTTTTAAGTAATATTTAATATTTAGTGTGCTCTGCATTGCTTTTTTCATTTTATTATCGTCATTTTATCAACCCCAAAATGAGTGGCCGCTCTCCTTATAGACCAGCCGTCTTCTGTAACTCGAGTGATAATTAATCTTTTGCAATAAAGATTGTTTTTAAATATTTTTAATTGCTGTTTAAGTGGCGATTATTCTAGAAACAAGAAGCTAAACTCAAAATCCTCCTTTGCGATGCGTAGTTGGGTAATAAGGTTATTTGTTTTATTTTTGATTTAGAGGCCTTTTTATTTTATTTTTGATAATACCGAATTTAATGCTGTCAGACATTACAAGCTGGTGATGTGATTGAGTATAGTAGTATACACTAATAAAAAGTTAAAGTTTTAGATATAGGGAAACATGCATGTATGCGGTTTTTTTAAACAACAGTACGACTTCCCTATAATATATTAAAAAATGGATAAACTAACAACATAAAAACTTTTGGTGGTAGTGAAAAAATACTGACTGGGAAGCAAAAATTCTCAGACCTTATTTCCTCCAACAGGTTAAAGTGTAAAACTTTCCACGATTTTCCGCGAATATAACAGCGCAAAAAATCGATGCAATATAGTGTAGACGATATTGATTTTAGGCGCGGAAATAATAGACATCGCCAACAGTTTTACAAAGGTTTCTTTTTCCTTCACCGACGACATGTGTTTCTATTAGTTTTATTAGACGCCCTTCTATAAGGACTAGAGCACCCCTGTTAATAGTCATAGAATTAGGGTTGCCATATTTTTATTTTCAAAAAGCGGGAGTTTTGAAAATTTCTATCTTATTAATTTTTTTTTTATTTTTTCCTATTGTTACTTAATAAACATAAGAAAGTCAAAACTTTTTTACTATCGTTTGATAGGTAACAAGACATTATTAGCACATAATTGTATTTTTTTTAGAAGTTTAGGTTTATAGAAAAATCTTGGTGCAAAGACGTTCAATTCAATCGACATGATTTTAGCATTTTCTTCAAATAATTTTATTTTTATATAGAAACTATAAGTGATGTAAAAAACATTGTAACGGTATTTTAGCGAAAATATGTTCTCTTTCAGGTTTCACATCGCTTTTTCAGAAAATATATTTTTTTTTATTTAACAGCATTCAAATTCAAAATGTGGCAATTTTTTCCATTTTTCAAACATTTAAATGACGTTTATAAAAAAAACAGTTAGTACTACAAAAATGCTTGTTGGACTTTGTGTCTAAAATGAAATGCTCTATAAGCCCTAATTTTTATTTTTTTAAAATATTTTTTTTTTTATATTTTGGAAAAAAATTACATATTTTTGACAGGTTTTGACAGTAGGGCGTATAAAGGAGGTTTTAATTTTTATCAGAATAACTATTAAGGAACGGCACCTACACAAAAATATAACTTTCGAAGAGTATATTTTTTTTCTTAATCAATCAGAAAGTGAACTGTGTGTTATACTATGGAAAATTCAGAAAACGGCTGCAACTTTTTATACAGACCGCTTCATGCTACTGCGAACATAGGCCGGAAGAAGTCCAATTTGCCAGTGTACGTACATGCAGGGATACCGCACACCTATCAGTGGAGAAACCAACACTCAGGCTTGCGATCGCCGTTCGCCGCCGTTCGCAGCTATATTTAGTACGCCTCTAACCACGGTGCTATGTGGGGTGTAGTCAATGAAACCGGAATTTGGTCAATAAATACGCAAATTTTTATATTTTCTTGTTTTTTGTCACTGATAAATTAAAGCGTTTTATTTTCAACTGCTCAGATTTATCACTAACAACGTGTTACAATGAAAATAATAAGGAGAAACAAATAAAAGCAAGTTCTCAAAATAAAATAATTCTAAAAACCAAAAAGATTCTCCCAGTCAAAAAAAATTTAGAGCAAAGGTTCGAAAAGTCCTCCTTGCTCGGCTAGACAATATCCAAGCTTATTAGGGGTGATAGTTTGAAAAGCTTCTTCAATTTTAATCCGAAGTTCTTCTAAATTATTAGCCCTTTCATGCCCGTAAACTTTATTTTTGATATAACTCCACAGATAGAAACCATTAGGAGCAAGATCGGGTGATCGAGCTGGCCATAAAATAGTTCCCCGTATACTTGTAACCCGATTACAAAATTTATTATCAAGATATTCCCTAACAAGGCCAACATTGTGAGTGGGAGAACCATCTTGTTGAAACCATAATATGCTGCTGCAGTAGATCCAAGTATCTAGGACGATTCAAATTGCCGTAAATTAAAAATGGCCCAATTACGTGTTCCCCTACAATACCTCCCCAAACATTAAAAAAAAATACAAATGCAAATTTTCCCTCGACCAATATCGAACGTGTGTTGGGTTATGACGATTCAATAATGGAAAAGTGCTTTCATCTGTGAAAAGAATAGATCTCAGAAAGTTTTCAGCACAATTAGCCCTTTCCATCATTGTTTCGCAAAATTCCATACGACGATAGTGGTGTGTTTTTGACGCTTTGTAAGAATGAGAACCATTCTTTTTGAGAACACTTAAGACAGTGGCTCAAGACGTATCAACTGCTTCGGCAGTTTGGTGGCTAGTTAATTTTCGATTTTACTCCACTGCAGCGCAAATTATCACACCTCGTATTTCCTGCTCGTCATTCAAAACAGTGGCTTTTTTATGGTTTCTTGGCGCTACACAACCAAACTTTTCAAAATTCTGCACAGACCTATGAATCGTTGATAAACTAGGTTCTGGGCGATTTACTAAATCCTCCAAAACAAGTTCTTAAATAAGTCTCAATGGTCTACCTTGATAGTAGCATTTGACTATCTGTACTTATTCGGCAACTTCATAGACATCCATTTTTAGTTTTAAAAATGTATTATTTCACTTAAGAACTTCCCCATCTGTTTCTCGAGCCAGGTAGAAATAAAACAAAACAATAAAAAAAAATTCCAAAAGATAACACTGCAGCGTGCTTCGAATACACCTTGGTCGTACAGCACGGAGAGTAAATTGGACTTGATTCCCCCTATGTTCGCAGTAGCCTGAAGCTCATTGTATGTGATTTTTTAAAACAAGACTAGCTGCACCATGTAGTGTTTATTTGATCTTCCTAGCTTTGACAGAACTAAAGTTATAGGGTGTCCCCTCAGCTTAAGGGTTAAACTAGGAGGGTCGCGTTTTCTCTAAAACGGCTGCGTAATTTAACCTTAAAAAAATTGCTCAAAAAGGCTACAATGGTATTTTCCAACCGACGCGACGCGACGCACCGTTTTCCAGCTACAAGAGAAAAACTAAAAAAGTGCAATAATTTGGCAGTTTTTTGGCTATCAAAAGTTAAGCTCACCACCTGGGATGATTTTTTTTCGACCTAATTTGACTGGCATATTAGATAAGAGTAAATAGAATATCTAAATATTACCATTTTACGCCATTGTCAGAAATTAAAATGGCAAACTGAAAAGAAACGCAATCATACAAAAACGATTGTTGTGTCATCCATCAGCCGCTCTTGATTTATAGCATAAAAATGGTGATCTGTCTGTGGATATTGTGTTCGAGTTTTTTGCAATTATTTTCCTGTATCTTTAGGATTTTTTGATAAAGTTATAAAAAAAGATAGTCTTTACAACTCGCAGCTAAACACTGGCACTCGTTATTTACCAACGCTTCTAAAAAAAACACTATTTCAGCCGCTAATTGTAAAGACTACTATTTTCCAAAAAGCATTTTTTAGATCAGTCACAGTTATAATTTTTGGGATATTACACTCGTTTAAGGTGAACTATAAATTTAGCAAGCATTTTTTAGATATTCTTGGCTTGTCAAGCGTATGCACTCTAATACGCCCTTGTAAGTGTTGACTGTTTAGTTTGTTTAATAAATGGGCGCGGCGAGGAAGGGTGATTTTATTACCATCGTATATAGATGAGGGTTAGGCTTGGAAATTAATTTGCGGAGAAAAACGATCCTTTTTAAACAAGCCGGCCAGCCATACAAGTACTCTAGAAAATTGACAAAAAAAAACGTACATTTACAAGTTGTGGAAAATTATTTCTACTGGAGAATAAGACTTTTATAAATTATATCTACTGAAAACTGAACAAACTAATAAAGCCAGTCAACATTACAACAATTCAAATATAGGGAGTGCCAAAAAAGCACGTTGACTATTTTTGTAAAAAATATGTATTTTTACCTTTCTGTGGGGCGATTAGTCAACGCAAGGTTTTTTTAGAATAAATCCATACATACATACAGGATGGTTAAAAATTTCCTAGAAAGACTTGAACAGAACCAAGAAAAGTTACGTGATTATTTTGTTTAAATTTCATTTTTTTTTTCTCTGAATTTAGGAGCAAAATATAGAATTTTTTTTTAAGGAAGTCTATGCAAAACCGTCTTAACTAGTTGAGAACGGTGTTCATGGTTGTCACAAGATTCCCTAAATAAAATTCCCGACTTTTTCCCGGTTTTTCCCGAATTATTTTTAAAAAATCCCGATGTCATAGCGCTGTGCAGGCGATTTTTTGCAGTTCAAGCACAAAATGCTGGGTTGGTGTGGGATCTGTCAAAATCCAGTCATATGTATGCTTAAAATTAAACTAAACGTATAAAGCAGAACATTTTTAGATCTCTTGTTTGGGGGTGGGATCTAGTCTCAGTTTCATATGTGTTATACTAAAAAAGCTATTTTTTAGACGTTAGCTAAAATTATATCAATTAATGACAGTACAACGAGCGCCAAAAGCAAATTTTGTTGAAACTTTTGGTTTTGGTGAGCTGCAAATGTGGGGGGGGGGCGATTGCCCACTGAAAAAATTATCTAATATTGTGATCGAAACAAATACCATGGAGTGTAAAATTTTACAATAAGTAAGGTAAACGTCCCACCTATCGGACAAAATTTGGATTATTTGAAAAAATAAGAAATCTGAAGGATTTTTTGAACTTTTTTTCTGGAAAATTCTTGAAACTTTTGGCAGAGCTGCAATCGCAGCAGCAGGAATCTAACATATCCTGAGCGGTGCTTACGCTCTTTGAAACAGTAGCTCTTCAGTCTTCCTGCGTTGTGCTAGGTAATTGCTTAATAAAACCGGTAAGAAACGTCTATTTTTATAACTCATTTTTAGGTTACTTATTTTCAATTGTTATTATGTTTTTTTCAAGAGAGGTAAGATTTTTTTGTATTTTTACAATGTTTTGAGAGGTATTTTGGTCTTATTTAAAATAATATGAGGGTGTTCAAGAGGTGGGATAGGAAAAAGTGGGCTGTCGCACCTATCGGCCAAATGTAGTCAGGTAGGTCAATGCAACTTTGTTTTCAAATGTAAATTACGGAGTAAGTTGACGACAAATCGACCTGCTTGTTGTGCAAGATTACGTAAAAAAGCCTGAATTTTAGCCTACCCATTTATCGGACGGGCGATTCATTTCAAATAAAGCTAGAAAATTTGCTCAAAGTTAACTTGATTCATCTGTCCGATAGATGGGACAAACGGTGTCCGATAGGTGTTACATCTTGAAGACACATGCATTTTAGGTGCAAATAGTTTTTTTTTTAAATGAAAATAAATTTAGGAAATTTCTGTCAGTAACTTCAGAATAAGTTTACATTCTTTTCAGAAAATAGCTGCGCGATATCAATATATCGACGACAGCTACAAAATCTTGCATTTCTATTCGGGAAGCATCTAGGGCCAAGATTTACATGGTCTGAAAAACTTTAGAAGTTATTTTTTTAACAGTTTCAAAAAGTGAGTTAATTTAGCTGGTAAATATCTCAGATTAAAAAATAATATTGGTCTGAGGTAAATATCTACTTACACTTTTAGCAATTTAAGAAATTTGTTACCTTCCCTTTCTAGATAAGATTGGTAAGTTGAATTAAGTACCTACCAGTTTATATTATACAAAATTTAAATGATTAAAAATAAAAGGATTTAAGTTCCTATAAACAATTAATATTTATTGACTTAATAAGTGAATGTCTTCAGGTTTATATCTGAAGACGATCAGAGATTTATTATTAATCGAAACGTGTTGTAATTATTAAAAATAAATAAATTGGAAGCCCGGATCAGTGATATTTCTTCAAAGTCAACATAAGTTAAAACATTTTTTTTATACCTTCATCAAAAACATGATTTTAGTAACTGTCTGCAGATAACTAAAGCATGGCTTTTTTGGTTACCGATGCAAAAAAACTTTTTTTTTTTGATCACGGGTGCAAAAAAAGATTTCGGTTCGTTTTTTACCCAAAATTAAAAAGAAATAGAGGAAAATAGTAATATTGAAAAAATCTAAGCATGCTTGCCTAAAAATTAAGTCATTTCCAGCAGTTTTCACCAAGTATTTACGAAAAAATCTTTTAAAAATATCGTTAAAATATCAAACTGTCAACTATTAAAATGTCGCAACAATGAACGTCCCGAATAAAAAGGCACATCGCCATGGAAACCACCATTGTTATTTCATTTACCAGCCGCCTTGATTTATAGTGTAAAAATGGTGTCTTGCGAGATTTTTAAAAGTATTTTGCGGTTTTCTCTGGATTTTTTGATAAAGGTATTAAAAAAAATAATGTTAACAACTCGCGGCGAAACTGTGCTTTTTTTTACTCGCGTTTTTAAATACCTCGCTGCGCTCGTTATTTAAACCAACAGTTGTAAAAAAGCACTATTTAGCAACTAGTTGTTAAAACTAGTATATTGAGCTAGTTTAAACTTACTCGCAGTTTGCTTCTTGTTCCTTTTTACTAATAAATGCAATATAGTAATCATATGTCCGATAAATAGTACACACCTTGTCCGATAAATAGGACAATCAGTTTTTTAATGTCCGATAGGTGGGACAATCGTGATTTTTTTATGTTAATTTTTTTTTCGTCAATACATTTAGACCTGACTTAATTTTCATAATTTTTTCAAAAACAGTAATAAGTAAGCTACGCGCTAACGTAGTTTCATAAAATTCCCTTCAAAAATGTAAAATTACCACTATGTGAAAATCAGAAATTTTCTTAAGTGTCCGATAGGTGGGACGCTGTGTAATATTGTATGTTTAAATGAAGAAAAACCGTAAAATTTGTTTTTGCAGAGTTAAAGGCAAACACAAAATATCCATGCATCTATCCGAGATTCTCACCCGGGGCTTTCCGTGCGGCAGGCAAAAAGGCTACCCACTGTGGACGCCAGCAAAAAAGGAATTCTAGAAAAATTCAAGAATTCCCGACTATTTCCCGGATATTTCCCGACCTCACCAAATTCCCGACTTTTTCCCGGTTTTCAAGGATTGTGGCAACCCTGGGTGTTGGTCTACATGTGCTTAAAATGACATGTTTTAGGGTTTTTCTCAAGCATTTTGAAGTTGTCAAAGTTTTGTGTTCAGAAATTGATGTTTCTACCACGTGCCACTCAGAAAATATTAACAATTTTTAAATGCAAATATCTCTGAAAAAAAAAGTTTTGAAAATTGATCCACAAGTTCTTACAGGGATAATATATCAATACAGATCAAAAAAGTTATCCTTCTTATTAAAGAATCATCAGTGCGTCAAGAGTCAATATAGAAAACGATCATATTAGTCGAAATTCGGCCTCCGTGGGCCTTTTGATGATGATTTTACGAAACCTGTTTTAATCGGTTACTAATAGACCACTTAACATCACCTTGCCTGTGAACAGCCTCAAAAATGCTGCAGTTAAAAAGTGAGGTTAAATCTTACACATATTGGCCTTCTGGCCAGATAAAATAATATAATTTAAAAAATAAAATTTAGTTCATCTAAGGGCCGGTAGAGGGCAAAATGTGTTTTTAGATTTTTCCCAGGATCTCCTGAACGACTTATCCTGCACACTTGAAACTATGTGGTTTTGCAGTACATACTATTACCGATCAGCCTGATATCAGAAAAACATTTTTTAGCCTGTGAGCGGAGGGCCTTGAACAGACGCCATTTTTTTGACAATTTCGAAAAAAAAATCTATTTACGCAAACTTAACTTAAGGGTATCGAAAATTTATATAAATCGGTTACTTATAGACCACTCAATATTTCTGCACCCATGAATAGCCTCAAACATGTTGCAGTCCAAAAGTGAGTTTAGGGTGACAAAATATTTTTTTAAATCTTAACGGTTTGACCTACGATGATGAAATTTGGTAATCATATTGGCCTTCTGTATTATACAAATAGAGCCGTTAGAGGGCAAAATGTGGTTTTGATTTTTTGTGTAAATAGATTTTTTTTTCGAAATTGTCAAAAAAATGGCATCTGTTCAGGGCCCTCTGCTCACAGGCTAAAACCTTTTTTGTGATATCGGGCTGATTGGTAATAGTATGTACTACAAAACCACGTAGTTTCAAGTGGTCAGGATAAGTCGTTCGGGAGATACAGGGAAAAATCTAAAACCACATTTCGCCCCCTACGGCTTCTAGAGGCACTAAATGTTATTTTTTTATTTTTATAATACAATCTGACCCGAAGGCCAATATGATTACCAAATTTCATTATCGTAGGTCGAACCGTTAAGATTTGAAAAAATATTTGGTCACCCTAACCTCACTTTTGGACTGCAACATTTTTGAGGCTATTAATAGGTGGAGAAATATTGAGTGGTCTATAAGTAACCGATTTATATAAATTTCCGATGCTCTTAAGTTAAGTTTGCGTAAATTGTTTTGTGATATCAGGCTGACTGTTAATAGGTTGTACTACAAAAACACATAGTTTCAAGTGTGCAGGATAAGTCGTTCGGGAGATACAGGGAAAAATCTAAAAACACATTTCGCCCTCTACCGGCCCATAGATGCACTAAATGTTATTTTTTAAATTTGATAATACAATCTGGCCAGAAGGCCAATAGGAGTACCAAATTTCATTATCGTAGGTCAAACCGTTACAGATTTAAAAAATATTTTGTCGTCCTAACCTCACTTTGTGACTGCAGCACTTTTGAGGCTGTTCACAGTCAGGGTGATGTTAAGTGGCCTATTAATAACCGGTTAAAACAGGTTTCGTAAAATCATCATCAAAAAGCCCACGGAAGTCCATATGCGCCCCAACTATATCTCTCGCCAAACAATCTGAAAAAAAAAATAAGGAAACACGTAAGTCGGATGCACCCGGTGTGTATCCTTGTGGTACACCGTAAGTTTGATTTTTGCTATCTACGCCGGTACCCAGGACGGATGACAATGGATTTGTCATTTACTTTGTTTATACGAGCCTCCTAAAGGGCTTTTATTTTTATAAGGACGGTTTAAAAATGTTGTCGTATAAACACCATTAAAAACTAATAAAAACAAAATCGAGTTTATTTTAAAGCGATTAAGGAAAGCGGTTTATCGAATAAAAAGCCATTTTAGGGTCGTTATAAACACTTTAAAAACGCTTTAGTGCATCCCTGGTTTTACCGAAAAATCTGTTAATAACTTGAAAATGAAGGACTGATAAAACCTTCCTATACACGGTGTTCCAAATTCGATGGTTTAAATTAGGGCAAAGTTGTGCAATTTGACGCTTTCCTTAAAACCAACAAAAAAGTTTACAAATTCCGGGTAGTTCCGGAGATAGGCGAAAAAAACAGAAACCTTTATTTTTAATTTTTATTTTCCTGCGCCCTTATTCTTAAAGCTGTCAAAAAACGTTTAAGACTTTCTACAGGCACTTTTTTAAGATCTACCCAATGAGAGGTCCCTTTTCGAGATTTGACATTTCAGTGTGACAGGAGCACTGTCAAGTTCATTTTTTCTTATGGACACATGCTTTTTTTCTCCTGCCGTTTGATTAATAAAGGATGACAGATATTTTACAAACTCATTTTGACAAGTACCTGACGTTTTCAGTTAATTGACCATCATCAGCCCAAATTCAAAGATTAAAAAACAAAGAAGAAAACCGAGAAAAAAACGAATTTTTAAAATATTGGGTAAAGTTATTTTGTTATAACAAAACGTCAAAAAACTGTTCTGGTTTCCAAAATATCTTGAGTAAGTTAAAAGCACATAAACCCAAAACGTCCGCTGACTTGTCAAAATAAGATTGTAAAAAGTTATCTGTCATCCTTTACGAACCAAACGGCAGAGAAAAAAAGGATGTGTCCATAAGAAAAAATGAACTTGACAGTGCTCCTGTCACACTGAAATGTCAAGTCTCAAAAATGGACCTTTCACTAGGTAGATCTTAAAAAAGTGCCTGTAGAAAGTTTTAAGCGTTTTTTGACAGCTTTAAGAATAAGGGCGCGGAAAGATAAAAACTAAAAATGAAGATTTTGGTTTTTTTCCGCTTATCTCCGGAACTATCCGGCATTTGTAAACTTTTTTTTAGTTTTGAGCAAAGCATCAAATTGCGCAACTTCGCCCTAATTTAAACATTTTCGGTTTAGGAGATTCCCATGGTGAGCATCGAATTTGAAACACCCTGTATAAAAGCGGATTGTGGTATAACTAGTGGTATAGGCGAAATTTTCTAATTCTTAAACTCCATCATGGAAATTTTTTTTTCCTTAATTTCTGAAAGCGTCTTTTTTTATATGTAATATATTATTAATGATCAAATTATTATTATATAATTTTTAAACACTAATTTATTGATGACTTTCGTTTTTGAAAGTCACATTTATTCAGTATTGACCTCGAAAGTTTAGCTCATTTAATTATTTATTAATACTGTCAATATCAATCATGGAATATTTCGTAAACAAAAATATCTTACGAGGGGTCATCCATATAAATCGTTTTTTATTTATTTATGTTTGATTTTTTTACTTATTATTTTCATCCTTTCCTGTAGTACAATATTCCTGCAATTAATACCGACAAACAAGAATTAAGGGTCTAAAAAATGAATAGCAGTTTTCACAACTAGTGGTTAAAAAAGTGCTTTTTTACAAGCGTTGTTTTAAATAACGAGCGCAACGAGGTTTTAAGCACACTTTGGCCGCGAGGTGTGAACACTATTTTTTTAAATACCTTTATCAAGAAATTCAAGAAAAACAGGAAAATACATTTAAAAATCTCAAACGAAGAGCACTTCTCACAACCCACCATCTTTGGCGATGTGCCTTTTTACTCGGTGACGTTCATTGTTGCGACATTTTAATCTTTGACAGTTTGATATTTTTTTTTTGATATTTTTTGCACCCGTGATAAAAAAAAAGTTTTTTTTTATACCTTCATCAAAAACATGATTTTAGTAACGGTCTGCAGAAAACTAAAGCATTACTTTTTTGGTTACCGATGCAAAAAAACTTTTTTTTGATCACGGGTGCAAAAACAGATTTCTGTCCGTTTTTTACCCAAAATTAAAGAGAAATAGCGGAAAGTAGTAATATTGAAAAAATCTAATTATTCTTGCCTAAAAATTAAGCTATTTCCGCCAGTTTTCATCAAGTATTTACGAAAAAATCATTTAAACAAATCGGCAAAATATCAAACTGTCAAAGATTAAAATGGCTCAACACAGAACGTCACCGCGTAGAAAGGCACATCGCTATGGAAACGATTGTTATTTCATTTATCAGCCGCCTTGATTTATAGAAGGTATTAAAAAAAATAGTGTTCACAACTCGCGGCTAAACTGTGCTATTTCAGCCACTAGTTGTGAAAACTACTATTTTGAATCGGTAACCAAAAAAGCCATGATTTAGTTATCTGCAGACAGTTACTAAAATCATGTTTTTGATAAAGGTATAAAAAAAGCATTCATCAAAAGAAAAGTAAAAATTATAAAATATTGCAATATTTCGTTCACATTATAATTGATAATTGAATTCGTTTTCAATATGTTTTGAAAACTTTTTTTTCATGAATTTTCATGACAGGTTTTCAAATCGATTTTGAATCGATTTGAAAACGGTTTTCAAATTTTGATATTTGGCAGCTGACATATGTCATAGTTGTCACATATTCATTTTTGAGTTTTGGTCCTTTTTTTTAAAATGTATTTTATTCAAAAGATGATGTTGGCCATTGCCACATTTTTTTTTTAAATTTTAATTACTACTCTGTTTGCAAGTGGAAGTCAAGAAAGAAATGCTGGACTGGCATATGTGCATAGCACATACACTTTCGAGCCAAATATTTCTTTTATTTTCCATAATTAATTTTTTTAAATTCTTTAAAAAAACAAATCTCGAGTTATTTAAGTAAGGTTATGTTATTATTCTTCTTTTTTCTATACACTCCACCAAATTTTAGAATGCCGGTTCCACAGTTTCACTTCTATTTCTCTCTTTCTCTCTCAAAAAGAGTGAGAGCAATAAAATATAATTTGGCGGCTGTCTGGTAATCCGACGAAATACGCATGTGTAAACTCAATCCCCGTTTTCATGGAAAATCGGTATTTCGATCTCAATACGATCTTGATCCAACCCTAAAAATTTTCAGGGTCGGATCTAGACCGAAATCGATTTGAATACTGGAAAAACAGGCGTTTTCATGGACGGTATCGGATTGAAATCGTTTTCAGAACTAACTCAATTCCCATGAAAACGTAGCAAATAATGGCATGTTTATCTATACAGGGTAGAGTTTTTAAACGGAAGAGTGCTTCTAGCGGGTTAGAATTTGGTTGAACAAAAAAATCCAAAAATACGTCAACTGAGATTTTTAATGTCCTTTAATCGCGCTATCTTCGATTTTGTCTATGTCATTTAGTTTACGAGGTATGTATATTTCCGCCGTAAAACAGGGCATAGACAACAATCTCTATTGGAGACATAAAGCTATTTGTAACTCATCGCGGTATACGTATCCGCATCTAGCGAGAACCAAGCACATTGATTGGTCAGAAACTTATAGCATGTTCGAAAAGAGCAGATATATGCTAATTTAAGGTGTTTCTGAACGCAATAGGTGCTGAGATATGATACGTGTGCCGTAACGATACGTGATACCTAACGCATCTCAACACCTATCGCGTTCAAGAACACCTTAGATTAGCATATATCTGCTCTTTTCGAACGTGGTACAAGTTTCTGACCAATTAATGTGCTTGGTTCTCGCTAGATGCGGATACGTATACCGCGATGAGTTACAAATAGCTTTATGTCTCTAATTTCTTTTAAAATTCAAAAATGTCAAACTATACAGGATGTCCTATTTAAAAAAATATATTTTTTTGCCATACCTCGTAAACAAAACGACATAAAAAAAATCCAAAATAGCACGATTAAAGAAAATTAAAAATCTCAGTTGACGAGTTTTTGGATTTTTTTTTTAAATCTAACCCGCTAGAACCACTGTTCCGTTTAAAGAATCCACCCTCTATACCAAAGTAACATTATTTTGTGTAAAGATTGTGTCGCCAAAAAAAAAAAATGACGCACCTCAATATCCCCTAAATATGAGCAATTTATATATAGGTCAACTACAATTTCAAACTTTCATATATCCAACCCCTTTATGCTCGTATCCACCAATGCAAAAATACCCCGATTAAGCTTTAACCATGATTAAATATCAATCGGATTATGGAATGTAATGTATTAGTTAGAAACTTTATTTGGTAAGACTCATTCTAAACTCCGATTAGTTTAAATTATGATTAAATCTTAATCGGATAATTTTCGCGTTGGCGGATATAGACATCAATCTTGTAAAATTATTGAAAATTAAAATGTTTTTGAGTTGCGAAGTTTTAAAATGATTAATTTTAGGTTTCCACTAACCCCTTACTCACTTTGGTGAAAATGACCTGCACGCCACCTGTTCCTTTTGATGCACCATTAGTTGGCACAACTCGTTTTTACGACGCACATCGACGGAGAGTTTGATGGACTGAGCCGAAGGCGAGTTCCACGAGTCAGGAGAGTGTTTAAGGCCACAAAAACGGCATAGATTTGACAACACTGCTTTGCTGTTTTTAGACCAATCTTTACCGGGCAGAATATCGGAAACCAGAAGACGGAATCTGTGGAAATTTGGCAGGAATGTTTATTTTTGAATTCCTCACAACCGTATCCAGACAGTTTTTTGCTGGAGTCTCTCATTTTCGAAATAAAATAAACACGGCTAACAATAGTCAAAAATCTTACCAGGCTTTTTCTTTAGCTTCGTCGATAATACAGAAATCTGTAACAGCAATTTTTGGATTTTTTTTTAAATACTCCAAATATTGAAAAATCCTTTGGATACGGTTGTAGGTTTTTACAAATCCTATTATCTGATAACAAAAAAGTTATGGTTTTTTTCTTTGTAAGCAATATTCTGCCGGAATTCTGAAACGCCAAGGCCACGTAATTTACTAGGCCCAAGGAAACTGAAGGGAGTTCGATTGGAGTATTGGAATTCACGTTCCGCATAGCCACCGGCCACTTGTCTAATGGAACATTTGGCCAATAAATTGATACATGTCAAGTGATAAAAATAATACGAAAATTTGTTATTTTTTTTATGTTGAATAATGATTTTTCTTTTGATTCTTTTAATTTCGAGACATTGAAATCCATGAAGCATGAAGCCGAGCATCAAAACCTTTTAAAGAAGCATTAATAAATGGTTACGTTCCTAATAAGTTATACTTTTCCTGACATTGTTCGCACCGTGTTTTGAACACTGCAAGATCTCACTCGAAATGGTATTAGGGATTCCACCTATTGTTGATCTTTCAAAAAAATAGCAAAGCAGTGGTGTCAAATCTATGCCGTTTTTGTGGCCTTAAACAAGTATTCTAGTGAGTTTTTCACTATACTCTTTTTATAAATTAAGCGTAAACTCACTCTACGTTCTTTCGTTCTATTTTAAATCTTTTGGTTAATAAATGTTGCTTATTTTACTGACCAACCAGCAAAAGAAGGTGCGTAAGCACAATAATTAGAAGACTTTTTATACACACCTCTAGAACGCAAATTCCGTAATGAGCCATTGTAAATATTCAAGCGCAGTAATGTTTCAATAAGCAATAAACTTGCGTACTGTCATTTTTAATGTTGTAAAGTCATGCAGGTTCAAGTCGTCACTCGTGTCAACCAGAGGTTAATAATTTTCAAGGCAGGTGTGAAAGTAGCCTCTAAACTTTCGAAGATGGCCGAACGCTGGCTTAAGGCCACAAAAACAGCATAGATTTGACAACACTGCTTTGCTATTTTTTTGAATGATCAACAATAGGTGGCATCACTAATACCATTTCGAGTGAAATCGTGCAGTGTTCAGAACACGGTGCGAACACCATATGTGAGGAAAAGTATAACTTATTAAATTCTTTAAAAGCTTTTGATGCTCGACTTCATGCTTCATGGATTGCAGTGTCTCGAAATTAAAAAGAATCAAAAGAAAAATCATTATTAAACATAAAAAAATTTCCGTATTATTTTTATCGCTTGACATGTATCAATTTGTGGCCGGTGGCTATGCGGAACCTGAATTCCAATACACCAATCGAACTCACTTCAGTTTCCTTGGGCTTACTAAATTACGTGACCTTGGCGTTTCAGAATATTGCTTACAAATAAAAAAAACATAACTTTTTTGTTATCAGATAATAGGATTTATAAAAAACCGTATCCAAAAGATTTTTCAAAATTTGATGTATTTTTTTCAAAAAATAAAAAATTCAAAAATTGCTGTTACAGATTTCTGTATTATCGACGAGGCTAAAGAAAAAGACAGGTAAGATTTTTGAATATTGTTAGCCGTGTTTATTTTATTTAGAAAATGAGAGAGTCCAGCAAAAAACTGTCTGGATGCGGTTGTGAGGAATTCAAAAATAAACATTCCTGCCAAATTTCAACAGATTCCGTTTTCTCGTTTCCGATATTCTGCCCGGTAAAGATTGGCCCAAAAACAGCAAAGCGGTGTTGTCAAATCTATGCCGTTTTTGTGGCCTTAACCTAACGGGATTATTCTCAGCAACAAAAAAACGAGCAATGCAAAACTAGTCGGTCTTCAAATGGAACTTTCATTGTCAAAAAATGGTGCGATTAGATTTAACCCAAGCAACAATTATAGTCAATGGATT
This sequence comes from Oxystoma pomonae, assembly GCA_963921995.1. NCBI lineage: Eukaryota > Metazoa > Arthropoda > Insecta > Coleoptera > Brentidae > Oxystoma > Oxystoma pomonae. The sequence goes on along the minus strand of OY998164.1, from coordinate 20,419,888 downwards.
AAGGTCGTAGTTACAATCTGGCGAATTATTTTTAGCAACACTATACGGGAAATCAATTTAACTATGTCGACCTGATTTTTCTGCAAAATTTTACGTCATTGAATTTGTTTTCCATGGCAACGCGGAGACTTTATTTATGTTTATCCACAGTGGGACACCAGAGATTTTTTAGCACCGGGTCAAAAATTTGGGGTTAGGTTACTTATTTTGACTTTTCGCGTCTGCGCCGCTAAAAAAACAAGTAAAATACTAAAATAAAAGAAAACCATTTATTGCAGCATTACCTGCTAAAAAACGCTATCCAACTACGTATTAAAGTAACTGGGTGTAATGTGTAAGGTTGCATTTACAGGTGCATTTATAACTGAATTGGAAACACTCCCGCTAGCTGATACCGACAATAGGTTAACTTAAAAGCATGCAGATTTAAAAATCGGCTACTGGCGCTATTTTAAACAGGAGCGTCAACGACTAGCAAGTCTTTCCAATCTCTACTGACATGTTTTGTTAGTAATCAAGTATCCGTGTGTTTTTGAAACTGAGGTTCTAAAATCTATCCTTTGCACTCCAATTTCCATAATTTAAATTTTAAAAAATGAATCAAAATAAAAACAAAATTATGTGGGGTTATGGGCGCCGAATGTTTCTATGCGAATTCCTAGTATCCCAGCGAGCCAGTAAAGTTCCTTGGTTCTTTGATAGACTCGGGATAATGCCCGCGCAGTGCTAAGCCTTGAATGGTTTTCTGACAGAAAACGCAAAAATACTTTTCTGTCCCACTGCGGCCCGATCGTATAAATTCTGCGATCTATCGGCCAACACTTCAACTGCGTGTGTCTCCCAAATTCAATGAAGTGTGATTGGTTGATCGGTTTTCTTGTGTGCACAGGCTTTTAGAAAAAGGGAAACTTAGTTTTTATTTTCGCTAAAGCAAGGAAATATAAAAAAGGAAAAATGTAATCCAGAGGAAATTGTGAGTATTTCTCTATTTTTCTTGTAAATCGGGTTTGTTCTAGCAATTATTGGGATAGATGACAGCACCAGATCTTTTATTTTGAAGAAAAAATAATTGAGAATTTTGAAAAATCCCTCAGATATTTTTGTTAAGCATTTAAGAATGCACACCCCTGCAAAATTTCAGCTAATTCTGATGTTTAGTTTTCCCTGTGCACTCTAGCAAAAGATTAAAAAATTAAAGAATAAGGCGTTGCCAGTTGTACTTTTTTTTACTTAAAATCTGAGGAGAAACTATAGCCTTAACCTAACGGGATTATTTTCAGCAACAAAAAAACGAGCCATGCTAAACTAGTCGGTCTTCAAATGGAACTGTCATTGTCAAAAAATGGTACGATTGGATTTAACCCAAGCAACAATTATAGTCAATTTCACTGGTGACATTGTCATTGCCACCAAAAATAGGTTAAAGGGTAGTAATATTTCCTACAAAAAACTATAGGAAAAATGTCATTATTGCCACTTAGTGTAGTCACTATTACGGTTAAAAAATTACCAAAGTGTCGTAAAAGTATAAGTTATACGCGAAAGTAATATATTCATAACTATATACCATTACTAGAAGAACGAAAAAACTTTACAGTCCGAGGCTTATTTCATAGAAATTAAATATATTTCTTTAACATTAGTTTTACGACTCTACTGATATTAATTTGGTTGCAATTCAGTAGTCCCTACTCAATACAAAAAACTACAAAGTTATGGAGTCTACACGGTCGCCTATTTACCAAGCAGTACGAAATAAATGTGCACAGAGTGGAAAAACGTTGCCTACGAGTCATCGCTACTTTGCTGACATTGTAAATCAATGTACCGTCACAACAAAAGTAATTCAAATCGAAATTTAAAAATACCTCGTTAAACAGCTGATTAGTAGTTGCATGTACCAATAAAAGTAAAAATATTAATATTTAGTTAATAAAACATATTAAAACTGGAAAGCCATTTAATTTTCTCAAATAATTCCGATTTTTTATCAACATTTTAGATAAAACTAGTAGCGAAGGGGCATGTGTAAGTCCGTGGGATTTTGAATGAGTTTTGTGACTATGTGGGATTGATAGTCACACAATCGAGTGTTACCGGGTATTTTGTTCGCATCCCTGTAGAAGGGGTTGATATGGCGATGACGATTCAAGATGGCGGTCAAAAATCATGAAAAAGACAACTTTGGAAATCGGGGCATTATTATACTCGATTCCATATAATTCAAGAACGAGAATTCCAAAAAAAATACTTTCAAGGTCATCCGACCTTAAATGATCTTGAAAAAAGCAAAAAACAAGATTTTTGTCATTTTCTCTTCAAAAAATCTTAATAATTCGAGATTTTGTCAGTCCAACTTCAAATCTACCTTAAACTATTAGGCATATATGCCAAATTCGATTCTTAGAGTTTGATGCGGTTTGAAGCTTAATGACCTTCAAAAATACTCCAGTAAAATTAACATATTGCAAAAACAACATACTAAAGGGCGCTATTCATCAACTATTAAAGCGAAGAGAACCAAATTTGGTAAGAAAGATGAGAAGGTCAAGTCCAACAATATTGTTTAAAAAAATTGGTTCAGCTATGACGCGTTTCAATATGGCAGCTTTAAATGGCTATAACCACATTTTATTTTATCCAATTTTGTAAAAAAGCAAAAACGACAAGGTGGCCATTAATTCTTGTTGACTTATATGACCTTGATTGATCTTATAAATAACATGTACAAGTGAAAAACCAGCTTTTTTCCAATTTACCCCTACGCAAAAACTTTAAGTGCCGGAGATGAAATTAACATCTTAGCCATAAACAAACGCTTCATTTTAAGCCTCCCTACCATTTTTTTTGATTTGGCGTCCCAGATGTTTATGCTATACTCCGGTAAAAATGACCTATATGCTTGTCGCTTTTATTAAGTTTTTAAATAAATACATAAATAATTTAAATAACCTATAAGAGTTAGCAGAAGTTAGATATACATTACCATATACTGGACTAGTGGTTTTAGATGCCATTTTCCAAAATGGCGGTCGAAAAAGCATAAAAAATTCTAATTATGCCAGTAGCGCATGACTACACTTGTTTATTAACATTCATGATAAAATTCAAGCATGAGGTTTTAACAGCTATTTAGTCACACATTCATGTGCTACCGCATCCCTGTAAAGTTCCGAAACTTAATAAAAATGTCATGCATATAGGTCATTTTTGCCGGGGTATAGCTTCAACATATGGGACGCCATATCAAAAAAAAAATGGTAGGGAGGTTTAAAATGAAGTATTTGTTTATGGCTAAGATGTTAATTTCATCTCCGTCGCTCAAAGCTTTTCCGTAGTGGTAAATTGAAAAAAACATCACAAAAAGCTGGTTTTTGCATTGTCCTGCATCAACTAAACTTTTTTTTCATAGTGAGCGGCGACAATTCACCAAGAATTGATAGCCCCCTTGTCATTTTTGCATTTTTTCGAAATTGGATAAAATAAAATGTGGTTATAGGTCACCATCTTGATATATCAGTCGCCATATTGAAACGCGTCATAGCTGAATCAATTTTTTTTTAACAATATTGTTGGAACCTTCTTTATTGTCTTACCAAATTTGGTCCTGCTCGCTTTAATACTTGATGAATAGCGCCCTTTAGTATGTCATTTTTGCAATGTGTTAATTTTACTGGGGTCTTTTTCAAGGTCATGAAGCTTCAAACTGCATTAAACTCTAAAGATCGAATTTGGCAAATATGCCTAATAGTTTGAGGTACATTTGAAGTTGCACTGACAAAACCTCAAATTATTTGGATTTTTTTAAGAGAAAATGGCAAAAATCTTATTTTTTGCGATTTTCAAGATCATTTAAGGTCGGATTACCTTAAAAGTGAATTTTTTGGAATCCTCGTTCTCGAATTATGTGGAATTAAGTATAATCATGACCCGGTTGCGAGAGTTGTATCTTTTATGATTTTTGGCCACCATCTTGAAAGATGACGTCATATCAACTTCTTCTACACGGATGCGAATAAAATACCCGGGAATACAAAACTCCTTCATTCAAAATCCCACGAGATAGAAATTATCGACGTATGCCCCTACACTATAGGTCAAAACTGGGGGGTGCGCGTTATTTTCTCCAAAAAAGCAGCATTTTAACAGGTATAGATTATGATATAGATAATATCAACATATTTTCAATTAATAATGTGGGAAAGAAAAAACCTATAAAAACCCTATAGTCAGAAATACTACTTTATGTGATAAACAGGACGTCGGGATAACGTGCCCGTTTACTACCCGCGACGACATAACTCCTATATCAAGAGTAATCATTACCGTCGCGTTGTAGTTGTATAACCCTCCCAATGCTTTCCCAAAAACGGTGAATACCTCGAGGTATAGTAGTAGTAAAACCGTCGCCGTGATATGACGCTATATATATATATATCATTTTATATTTTCTTGTAGTATTTACTTAGTATTTTTGAAGTATATATAGTGTTTATTTGACATCATAATGTTTGTCTTTTTGCTTATATTCGTGTACTATTTTTTAATTGTTTTGTGTTGTTGGAAAAATTGTGAACCATTATGTACCCTCTATTTTATTTAATTTTTAATTTAAATATCTTTATATTTGTTTGTTGGACTTTTCTATGCTATATTATGTATTTTATAACATTTTATTCACTTAGGTTTCTTTTATTTATTTGATTTCTAGTTTTTTCATTTTTAACATGTAACTTATTTCAAACCTTACCTTTTACTTACTGTCTTTACCCTATTTTTTGTTAAACAACTTTTGACTTTTCTAAGTGCGTAATATTATTAACTGAATTTTACTCATTAATAAAGAATCTAATCTAATCTAATCTATAGTAATTATGTATGTTTATGTTCAAGAATTTATGTAACATTTTAAACTTAAGTAGAGTCTGTAATTGGCCCAGTGGCTGTTGATACTTAAATAAATAAATAAAATAAAATAAAATAAAATAAAATAAAATAAAATAAAATAAAATAAAATAAAATAAAATAAAATAAAATAAAATAAAATAAAATAAAATAAAATAAAATAAAATAAAATAAAATAAAATAAAATAAAATAAAATAAAATAAAATAAAATAAAATAAAATAAAATAAAATAAAATAAAATAAAATAAAATAAAATAAAATAAAATAAAATAAAATAAAATAAAATAAAATAAAATAAAATAAAATAAAATAAAATAAAATAAAATAAAATAAAATAAAATAAAATAAAATAAAATAAAATAAAATAAAATAAAATAAAATAAAATAAAATAAAATAAAATAAAATAAAATAAAATAAAATAAAATAAAATAAAATAAAATAAAATAAAATAAAATAAAATAAAATAAAATAAAATAAAATAAAATAAAATAAAATAAAATAAAATAAAATAAAATAAAATAAAATAAAATAAAATAAAATAAAATAAAATAAAATAAAAATTAGGGATAGGGCGTGGAGACGGCCACCACATCGCGACTGATTTTGTTGCTTGGGCTAGCGCTGTTTTAATTAAAACCTACGTCTTTAGAATTCAAATGTCAGTAATTTAAAGCCCACAGACTGTTATAAAATTCTTTGGTGGAAGTTTGCTTCTTGCTTTAAGGATACGCGCGTAATAACTTTTTTTTAGTAAAATGTCGCATCCGTTACTATTAAACGGCTGAGCTGGAACAAAAAAAAAACAAACAAAATCGCGCATTTTGACTCGAGTGAAATGAAACGACTTTTGGACTTCTCTATTACCCATTAAAATATTTGAATTCCCTACACCCAACAACGCCTTTGGCATTATCGTACTTCAACCACATGTTTTTTTTTTCATGATGGGATCACAGAAATATGTGCCTGTATCCGGTGCGCGGGGTTATCTTTAACTCTTGATGCCCAATGCCTTCAGACTGGTGGTTTTTTCACCACAAAAATATTTTGTTTGCTGTTTCTTATTTAGCAAGGAAAACTTTTTATATTTGATTTTTCCCTAGTTCGAGAGATTTTTTGGTGCAATAGGGAAGTAGGGAATTTCACCTAATATCTAGGGAATTTTCAACTGCTTCGAATTAATCGACCTGTTTTGAGTTTAAAAATTAAATTTTACCGTTTTTCGTCTTTTTTTGTGATAATAAACATAATTCCTAAAATAATTAGACACTAGACACTTAAAGTAAATATTTCAACGCATCGGTATCGGTATACGTAACGCGTTCGAAACAAAGTCAAAATACACTATATTTTTGACTTTTTTATGCCATGTTTCGAACGATGCCCGCTTTCTTGAAGGCTGCGATGACAGAACTGCTGATTGAAAAAAGTCAAAAATGTAGTGTATTCTGACTTTGTTTCGAACGCGTTACGTATACCGATACCGATGCGTTGAAATATTTACTTTAAGTGTATAGTGTCTATTGTGTTTTGATTTTGACGTATACGTATAAACGAACGGGGCACGACCCTAAACTTTGGTGACATCACACAACTTACAATCGAGACGTAGTTTGAAGGCACAATTATATTTTCACTGACAACTGCTAATAAAGGTGAGGTGTTTGCCCCTAATAGCACAGGATATTCCAGGGATATCCCAGTAAGGTGCTGTAAATGTCTGAATGTTCTGGCCCATTCACATTATATTCGTACGATGTTCCAAAAACGTGCTCTGAATAACTTTTAAGTTAGCACATGAACAGCACATTTAAACGACATTCTCAGAATATCATACTTAGTACATTAAGCTAACATTCTATGCAGGATTTCCAGGAATGTTCTGTGAAAGTGCGAAAAATGTCCTTTTTTGGACATTTACAGCACATTTAAAAAACATTCTTAGGATATCCTGGACAGTATATTTAGGGAATATTCCCTGAATGTTCTACTAAAGTCCGGAAAATTCCCATGACAGCACATTGAAAATACGTTCCCTGGATATCCTGGATAGAACATTCAGCGAATATTCTACGGAGGATATTCCGTGAATATTCTGCCAATTTTCGTAAATGTCCTTTCCTTTTGGATATGGACAGCACATTCAAAAAACATTCTTACACATCCTGAACAGTATATTCACCGAATATTCTATGCAGGATATTCCAGGAATGTTCTGGTAAGGTCCTAAAAATGTTCTAATATTTGCACATTGATAGCACATTTGGAAGATATTCTGGGAATATCCTGGGTAATACATTCAGCGAATGATAATCCACCAACCAAAAGTCCTAAAAATATCACAGAATATTGTAAAGTTTTTTATTGTAACAGCTGCGGTAAAGATTTTTTTAGGGATATTTTTATCTGTCGCTGAAAGTTTTTTTTTATAAAAAAAACTCTCTTTTTAGTTACAAGAAAAACCATTTTGTTGGACTAAAAAAATATCATCAAATCATGCCATGAAAGGAAATAATATTTTTTTATCTACGATCATCATCAAAAAAAGAATTATGAAAATTCGTTGAGCCGTTCGCGAGTTATCATGCATTGAGCAAATAACGTAATCCCCTTCCACTACCATTTAAGAAAGAATTATGAAAATCCGTTGAGCCGTTCAGGAGTGATCCTCATTTTATGTAAAAAAAAACAATTCACGGTGCTCTTCAGAAAACAATGTCCAAAAGGTTATATCCCGCTAATATATAATTGTTAAGTCGTTGGAAAAGTGTTATATAAATGCCAGAAGGTTGATGGTTCGAATCCCATCGCAGTTTAAAAACTTTTTTTTGGGGTGTTTTTTGAGAGAACATATGTTTTCAAAGTCATAAATGTGCTATGAAAATCCTGCGAAAATAGTCTATGAATGTTCTACAAGGATGTTCTAGGAATATCAAAACTGCGGACACAGAACATTCCCTGAACATCCCTGGTATGCTTAGAGGATTTCAGGGAACATTCAGGGAATGTTCCCAATGTTCGGGGAATATTTCTGTGCTATTAGGGTGACCTCACAAAAGTTTGGGGTCGTGACCCGTCTGCTTTGGTAGGCCCTAATTCAATGTAATTTTGACTAGGGAATTCTAGGGATTTTTCCACAAAAAAAAATTGAGAATTTTCGGCGAACCCAGTTGGCAACTCTGATTTGAACTATATTTTTTTGGTCTGTATCTGTTGCTTTTTTGTTTTTTTTTGCGATTATTGCGATGCAGTGTACTTAAATTTACATTTTGCTGGTTCTACATTATCGAATATCGCCGTTAACACACAAACGTAATTTGACTACACGATAATTTTGCTACTTTGTCATTATCGAAAAAGACAATAACATAATTAGAACCACTAAACTGGCAATCGTTGCATTATTGCAGGTATGTAGGCATATAGCGCAATAGAACAGTACTTTAAAATGGCAAAACTGAATACACAGCCATTTCCCTGTAGGTTCGCCGCCATCGTGGATTTTGCGTTGTATTTATTATTTCGGTTAATATTCGTCCGATTTTAAAACGGTTTTTTTTTGTTGGCTAACCAAAATTATTTTCTAAAACTTTTATTCCAAAGTTTTTTTTGTATGTGTCATAAAAAAAAAGTTAGGCCTAAAAGACTCCCGAAAATGGTGACATGTGATTATTTACTAGCCAATATTTCACTTTGTGTGGATTTGAGAAAAGTGTTCGAATATAAATTGTAGATATCAAAATTCCCTATAACTTTATTTAAACACTTTTTCTGTATAGAAAAAAATAGCTGATATAGAGTGCTGCAAAGTTGACAATACAAAACTCCCTTATTCTGTCAAGTTGGCCATGACGAACGCCTATGGTTTGTCAAACCAGGAATTTATCAGACCGTATTTAATAAAAATTTTCATCGTAAGAACGATTCACCATAAAAACTGCAATTTGTTAAACCAATATTTTATTACCATCTCATTTCTTCAAACCCACTCAATAAAAAACTCGAAATTTATAAGACCCGTTTTTAATCAAACCATTGTTCATCAAACTCATTCAATATCAAACTCGTAATTCGTAAACCCCATTTTTATTCAAACCCGGTATTTGTCAAACCATTATTTTTCACAGCCGGAATTCGTAAGACCCGTTGTTTATCAGAAATTTGTTCTTAACTGGAAAGCAAGTGACATCTATACACAAACTGTTGAACATTGAACGCTACTTGTACAAGTATGCGCGCGTAGCAGCGACAAATGCATCGAAACGTCGCGCCGCCGCGCCACTTGCGTGTACGCCTCCCGTTCATGTATTATTGGCGAATGCGCAATCAATTTAGAAGAGATTTCTGATAAACAACGATTCTAACGAATTCCGAATGGGTATTACAATTTACGAGTTTGATATTAAATAAACAATGGTTCGATTAAAAACGGGTCTTATAAATTTCGAATTTGTTATTGAATGGGTTTGAAGAAATAAGGTTCGGATAACAAAATTGGTTTAACGAATTGCAGTTTCTATAGTGAATGATTTTATAATTGACAACTTTCTTTTATTTTTTTATTATGATAAACTGATAAACAGTGGGCGTCCGACCAATACCGTTCTCAACTAAAAAGCCAGTTAACTCATTTTCGTTTTAGTATCCTTTGGCCTATGATCGGTGCCATATTGACACCAAACTGACAGAAAATCCATGTCAATTTGGTTATAAAAATGGGAGCCACAGTAGGCTAAAGGGCACTGAGGCAGTAGGAGTTAACTGGCTTTTTAGTTGAGTACGGTGTTGGTCCGACAAGACAAACTACTCACCTATTATTGACAACTGTCGTTGGTGAGTGTTTTTCCATTCGAGAATATTGGAATATTAGATAATATTCTGTGTAGCTACTTTTAAAATTAAAATTTTTTAAGTATAATTCGATATTCGTCCTTATGTATTTTAAGGAAAACGAGGAAATTAATTGTTGGCTTTGCAAAAAAACATTATGCGAGAATTAAAATCACGTCGTGAAAAAGAGTAAGTACTCATTTACCAATAACCTATCTAAAAAATAAAGTTATAAAAAGTGTCATTGAGAAAATTTTTTAGAACATTTATCACCAACGCGCCTAACTCAAGAACCACTTGTCCGATTTTGACGAAATTTAGTAGGTACGTAGACTTGGTTTGTGTAAGAACATTAAAATTGCCTCCCAGAGGCGGAGATAATGGAAGGGACTTATTAAAAAACCCAGTTTAATCCAGAATATGGCATGTGGGGCATTAATTGGAACATATTTAAACAGGGATTGTGAAGGCTTTGGTGAAAGCTTTAGTGCCTATAAATTGAAAGAGTATTTTTTAAAAAATACACATTTGTGGCGCTCTCTATCTCCGTGTTTTTTAACATAACTGTTATTTTTTATTACCAAAATTTAAAGAAAATTTAACCCACTAAATTTTTTATAGGAACATGTTTTTTTTTTAAAGTTTAATGGTAACAAATTATATGTCAATATTTAACTTTTATCCGAAACATATAGCAAAAAAAATATTAGATCAAAAATCTGAGAAAAACCACTTTTTTATAAAACAAAACAATTTGTTTTTAGATCGGACCAATGGTCCATGAGATATCGGACTAAAACCGAGTTAACCCGAATTACGCATAAATTCAAGATGGCGGCGAACCTAGAGAGAAATTTTGTTGGAAAAATGTGGTTTTAAGAGTCTTATATGACCTTCTATTTTCTGTAAAAAATTTGGCTGTTAAGTCAGTTTTGTCGATAAATCGCGATTTTCTGACTATTCTACTGGACTAATAGATATTAGATAGATTTTGTTTTGAAGGTATTTGTCAATAGGAACTTATTGGGATACGGCCTGCCACTATTAGTGCCGCCTAACACTAATAGTGACTGTTAAATTGCGGGTCCAAAAACCGAAACCAAATTTGGTAGAAGCATAATTTGTCACAATTTAAAATAAAAGAAAATAATTGGTCGAAAATGAAATTACGGGAAAATCAAATCGCTATATGCATAGAATTAAATTTAAACGAAACATATTTTTATAGAAACACAAAATGTTAGAAAATATTTTTAACGAAAATAATTTGATAGAAACATAATAATGCCGAACCACAAAATTCAAGACTCTCAATCTGGCCGAAAATGATTTGAACCGATAGCCACGAATTCAATGCTGCGTTGCCAAGCTTACGGCAGGGAAGTGTCGAAGTAAGTTGTGATATTGTATTAATTTACCCCCTTTACATTCTTCAACCACCCCCTACCCCCAAATTTCTTCATAATATTGTAAGGTCATCGGACCTACACTTCTCTCCACATAAAACTGGTACAACAGAAGTTGGCAGCCTGCTTAATTTTTAAAATTTTTATGGTACGGCCAACACCGTTCTCAACTAAACTCAAAATTATCTAAGGGTCTACTTATTATGCATGCCAAGTTTCACTGCTTAGTTATTAATTTTTCTTAATTAAACTTCTCATCTTGCGGACTAATATGCGATTTTTGTACGAACTTTCGACTAGCATGGGTATAGAAGAACCTATCATATATTGCATATATAAAGCAGCCCTAAAAGAGAATGAATAGAGCTACAAAAAATATAGCCTTATCAAAATGTCGTAAGGTTTGTAGAAATGTCAGCGAGAGATATTGCGTTGTTATTTTTTGAGGAAAATTTTCACAATTTTGAATTAGTGGATTTTTCAAATTTAACCGTTGCTGAGGACGCTACTGAAAAGAAAACGGTGACAAGATTAAAAGGCATATTTTAACGTTATTCGAAAAATATACATAACAACAAAAATGTGATTCAAAGTTGGAAATCAGAGTGTCTGATGGTGTTTAATGATGGTAGAGGGTGACCAGTGAAACCACTGATGAGCCCACGCTGGTTACCCAGGGCGAAACATCGTTTAATCATTTCCCTTTTCGCTTTGGTCTTTTGTGTGTTTCTTATAAGATGCTCATCCAAGTTTGAATTTTCGTTATTTCCACCCAAGATCTCTTGATCTTTTGTTTTTTAGTTTCTTTTCGGTTGAAGTAACTGATTTGGAGGTTTTTTAACTTCTTTTTTTGTTTTAATTGCCTTAGGAGCACAATCCTACTGGAAATGTTAACACGCCAGGACGAATCCGTATCAGGTAACTTTGATAAGTACCAGTGCGGAACGATGCCTATTTGTGAGTGATTCAAAGTTGGAAATCAGAGTGTCTGATGGTGTTTAAGGATGGTAGAGGGTGACCAGTGAAACCACTGATGAGCCCACACTGGTTACCCAGGGCAAAACATCGTTTAATCATTTCCCTTTTCGCTTTGGTCTTTTGTGTGTTTCTTGTGGGATGCTCATCCAAGTTTGAATTTTCGTTATTTCCACCCAAGATCTCTTGATCTTTTGTTTTTTAGTTTCTTTTCAGTCGAAGTAACCGATTTGGAGGTTTTTTAACTTCTTTTTTTGTTTTAATTGCTTTAGGAGCATAATCCTACTGGAAATATTAACACACCAGGACGAATCCGTATCAGGTAACTTGGATAAGTACCAGTGCGGAACGATGCCTATTTGTGAGTAATTCAAAGTTGAAAATCAGAGTGTATGATGGTGTTTATTGATGTATGGTAGAGGATGATCAGTAAAACCACTGATGAGCCCACGCTGGTTACCCAGGGCGAAACATTGTTTAATCATTTCCCTTTTCGCTTTGGTCTTTTGTGTGTTTTTGTGGGATGCTCATCCAAGTTTGAATTTTCGTTATTTCCACCCAAGATCTCTTGATCTTTTGTTTTTTAGTTTCTTTTCGGTCGAAGTAACTGATTTGGAGGTTTTTTAACTTCTTTTTTTTTTTAATTGCCTTAGGAGCATAAGCCTACTGGAAATATTAACACGCCAGGACGAATCCGTATCAGGTAACTTGGATAAGTACCAGTGCGGAACAATGCCTATTTGTGAGTGATTCAAAGTTGGAAATCAGACTGTATGATGGTGTTTAATGATATATGGTAGAGGGTGACCAGTGAAACCACTGATGAGCCCACGCTGGTTACCCAGGGCGAAACATCGTTTAATCATTTCCCTTTGGTCTTTTGTGTGTTTCTTATGGGATGCTCATCCAAGTTTGAATTTTCGTTACTTCCACCCAAGTAGTTTCTTTTCGGTTAAAGTAACTGATTTGGAGGTTTTTTAACTTCTTTTTTTGTTTTTTTTTTAATCGTTTAATGTTTTGAAAACAAAGGGAGAGCAAGTGAAATCAGTCAGTGGCGGTACATGCCGGTAGGTACACAGAAAATAAAAAAAAGTTTATGAAATATACTTAAATTAGTAGATCCTTAGATTAAAATATCAACAAACCCCTTTTTTTGATGAAGTAGTTAATTCCCCTTTTTAGAAAGTTTTTTCGAGGTTTTTTTTTATAAAGACTATAAAATAAAGGTAGGTAAAGTCCTTAAACCAACTTCCAAACAACAATAGAAGTTAATTCACATGTGTTTAGTTTTGTAAGAATATTGAATTCCTACCTCTTATCAGATATTTAAATCATTTTGTCTGTCCTAGATGTCTCTATATACCCTAAGCATTATTGACTTTATTGTGTACCGAAGAAGTCAGTAATAAGTAAGTTTCTGCTAATGACCAGAAAATATAACAAAATTTACAAACACGATAACATAATTTTTAGGTATTAGGTAATATTATATTTTTTTTCCTTGATGTTCCAGGTGCTATGAACTGTGTTTCTTTGTTTTAATGTTTGGCATAATTTTATTGTGTTGAAAATTGAAATTGCTATAAGTAATATACAAACTTTGTAATAAATTTATTTTTTATATAATTATACTACAAGCATTTATTGTTAGGAAGCTTCCAAACCTCAAATTGGCAGAATTATTTTTTTTTTAATTTTTAAATTATTTTGCAGATTTCAGATTATACTAAAATTTTAATAATGTAATCCATGTGTAAATTTATTTTTAAGTAGGTACGCCACTGGTGTGTTTACTGTAAACAACAGAAAGGTAAACATTGTTCCATATAATAATATAACCAAAGTCTCCGTAAGTTGTAGGTATCTTGTCTCTTTTTAATCTATTATCATCTATTATTATAATATCTGAACTGTATGTGTCTTTTCTATTTTTTTACGCTGGTGTGAAAAACACAAACCATATCGCAAACCGTGTAACAGTAACAATATTGTCATTGTAGTGGACGTCAGAGTATCGTCGACTTATTTTTAGAAAAATATGCACGAAGGCGGGTCATTATCGTTTTGCGGGAAAAAATCACTTTCAGTTAGTTCTATTTAAAAAAAAAAACTGAATTCAAACCTAACCTTAAAAGCATAGGTATACAGGGTGTTTCAAATTCGATGCTCACCATGGGAATCTCCTAAACGGTAGGAGATACGAAAAGGTTTAAGTTTACAAATTCCAGATAGTTCCGGAGATATGCGGGAAAAACCGAAATCTTCATTTTTAGTTTTTATTTTTCTGCGCCCTTATTCTTAAAGCTGTCAAAAAACGCTTAAAACTTTTTACAGGCACTTTTTTAGGATCTATCTAGTGAGAGGTCCGTTTTTGAGAATTGACATTTTTTTTTGACACTGGTACTTATCCAAGTTACCTGATACGGATTCGTCCGAACGTTAATACGCCAGGACGAATCCGTATCAGGTAACTTGGATAAGTACCAGTGCGGAACGATGCCTATTTGTGAGTGATTCAAAGTTGAAAATCTAAGTGTATGATGGTGTTTAATGATGTATGATGTTTGAATTTTCGTTATTTCCACCCAAGATCTCTTGATCTTTTCTTTTTTAGTTTCTTTTCGTTTGAAGCAACTGACTTATTTTTTTGTTTTAATTTCCTTAGGAGCATAATCCTACTGGAAATATTAACACGCCAGGACGAATCCGTATCAGGTAACTTGGATAAGTACCATTGCTGAACGATTCCTATTTGTGAGTGATTCAAAGTGGGAAATCAAAGTATATGATGGTGTTTAATGATGTGTGGTAGAGGGTGACCAGTGAAACCACTGATGAGCCCACGCTGGTTACCCAGGGCGAAACATCGTTTAATTATTTCTCTTTTTGCTTTGGTCTTTTGTGTGTTCCTTGTGGGATGCTCATCCAAGTTTGAATTTTCGTTATTTCTACCCAAGATCTCTTGATCTTTTGTTTTATATTCCGTCAATTGTATAGTGCTTCCAATGTCAGTTGCCACACCTCGTTTTACAGTGTTACTTTAAAATTATAGAATTTCGCAAAAATTTCCATTGAGATAAACGTTTAAAATTCATGTAACGTTCCCCGTATATTTTTATGGCTTTTTTATGACACTCTACGTGGATTAGACATCTCACGTCAAACACATTCAGGTCGAGGAAAAAGGCTTATTGGTCACCGAAAGGGTGTTCGGGGTTGTGATTGGGTGAGCGATAGGCAGGTACTTAATCCCTACCTTAGATTAAAAAGAGACAAGATACCCGATGCTTACAGAGACTTTGGTTATATTAATATCTGAGAAATCTTGGGACCTAATTTTCGAAGTCGCGAGAGGAATCGATCACTCAACAGCCAAAGCACATCAAATGCATGCTCATAGTTCAAGAATGACCGCAGCAACACAGACGCTCGCTCTGCCATTGTTTTCGCCACTGCGTCACACCCTAAATATCTCTGTCGCTGTCCCTCTCTAACGTTTAGAACGATATGAAATTTATTCCAACTCATTGTTTTAGTTTTGTCGAGTGATGGCAAGTTTTATAAACAAACAGTGGTTATTATTTGCCAAGGAGTTTTCGTTGGACCAGATATCTTGTCTTGTCTTTTTAATCTAAGATCCCTATAGCGTTCTTAATTTATTTTTCCATTAAACATGGCTATGTGGAGACCTTGGAGTGATGACTTTCAGGTTATTGAGGAGCCCGCGGTAAGCCTTGTTGAAAGGTCTGTGGAAGTGGAATCTTCCGAATTTGCAAATAAAGACATACATGTATAGAGTCAAAGACTAATTTTGAACATTTACAAATGTTAAAAAGAAGAAAACTATAACTCTTCAGGTAATCAAATTGTAAATAGAATTTGTGAACTGATAAAACTTAGTCGGAGCAGTGTTTACAGGATTATTAGAGCAGGAGATGTGATCGATCGTTCTGTGAAGACAAATCCTCAAGAAGCTTGATGCTGGTAACCAAGATTTTATTAGGCAAATTGTTTATGGATATTATAGCGAAAATAATGTGCCAACGTTAAAAATGATTCGAAATAAGTTAAATAATATCCAGTCCAGCCTTTTGATCTCTATAAATAAAGTCATCCAAACTGATCCTAGGCATTAAAACGATCGAGGCTATTAGAGACGACACATCGATTTGGCAGAATACGGCGGCAGAGAAAACCTAGCTGGTCTGGAAACCATACAATTAAGTTATAACAATATAAATCTGTAACTGAATATTACCATGTCACATTAATTGGATCAACATGCAGGATTAGAAAATATACTAAAAAATCTGTTAGGTACATTCTCAATTTTTTATTTTATCTTTTTTTGAACCTCTAGATATTTAAAGTATCTACATACCGTTCGTGCCTATAAAACGTTGTAGTCTTAGTCAATTGATTAGTATTTGGTTTCTTTATAGTAGAATAGGCAATTTAGATATAAATTTTCTGAATAGAGAAAACAATTAGAACCCAAATTTTTTTAAATGTTATTTCTAACCTCCAAAAAACTCCTAAACAGTGACAAATGGAAAAAATGTTGGATATTTAGTTCTCTATCAATAAGTAAATGGTTATAGTGTAGCTTGAACCCCTCCTACCAGAACAATTGAAAAAACTAAGATTACCAAACTTGGCAGGGTTGATCTAAGAGCAGTGACCTAAATTACATCAGAAAATTAAATTTTTCCATTGGCGTAGTCCGATTTTCTTGTTACTGGCATATACAAAAAAGACCCCGCTTTTCACTGGATCTTGTACTTGATAAAATTGCAACAACTTCCGTTTGTATTTGCCGTTTCTAGCAAAAAATAAGACTTTTTTTAAATCATAATTTTATACATTTTTTTTGTATCGGAAGAGTAGAGAACTTTGCAATTTCATTTAACAAATTTCCAAAAAAAATATATAAAATTATGATTTAAAAAAATTCTTATTTTATTACTAGGAGCAGCAAATACAAGCGGAAAATGTCGTTGGAAATGCAATTTTATCAAGTTAAAGATCCAGTGAAAAGCGGGGCCTTTTTTTGTATATATCAGTAACAGTGTTTTGATACACTTTGAAATGTTCTACTTAAAAAAAAATTGAGAAATCTTGATGAAAATGCTAAAAAGGAATACGCAAGAAATTGTTCAAATTGGCATCATTTTTGCTTGGATTTTTCAATTTTTCTGGTAGAAGGAAGAAAAACGCTTTTTTGTTTACTTTTATTTTTTTGTAGTTTGTTTTTAAAGAAAATAAGGTTTAATGGGGACCTACAAAACACTTAGGAACTTGTTTTTGCTTTCAATTTGCCTGTATAAAATTTTGGAAAATGTTGATTTCTTTCCTGTCAACATAGTTGGGCCCAATACTTCAAATTTGGAACTCGCGCATGCGCACTTATAATTGTTATATTAATAGTCGTAATTTGAGTTATAAAAGTTCCAAGTTGCCAACTTTAGTATAAACAAAAGCATTGCATGAACACTTTCATAAGAAACAGTGGTTTTAACGTTTTTAAGATTAAGACTGTAACAAAAATTAAACCAAAGACAAAGTCTATGCCTTGTATGAGCGATAATTTACACAACATAACGTGTCCAAAACGGTTAGCATTTTTAAGAGAATTTTAGTTTACCCCTAGTGGTTTGTAAAAAAAATCATTCTCTCTGAGGGATGCTTGTAGTTTGGACGATTGTGTACCGAAAAAATATCTGTATCTAAAGAAATAGGCCGAACTAAGGTTGCTTCTGATAACTTTTGCCCAAGTAACAATTTTTAGTTGCCTTAGTCAGTGACGTAGCCAGAAATCGACTCTGGGGGGAAGGGTTTCATCATTTAATAAAAATCAACCTACCTACCTATGTCACATTTTTAAAAATTAGGTAGGTGCCTATTGCTTGAGCTCTTGAACTGCAGGGACGGGAGAGGGGCGGTTTAATAGGTGTTGAGTTACAAAATACTTATTGAAAACATTTTTAAAAGCAAGTCTCATTTGCAGATTTTTTAAAAATTAGCCCTTAAATGCACCGCAGGCAAAAATTTTGAAAAATTTTACTAAAATGCCTTTTTTTGTGCGTTTCAAATGTTGTTAAAGTCGTAGTTACAATCTGGGAAGTTGTTTTTAGCAACACTGTACGGGAAATCAATTTAACTATGTCGACCTGATTTTTTTCCAAATTTTACGTCATTGAATTTGTTTTCCATGGCAACGCGGAGACTTATTTATGTTTATCCACAGTGGGACACCAGAGATTTTTTAGCACCGGGTCAAAAATTTGGGGTTAGGTTAGTTATTTTGACTTTTCGCGTTCTGCGCCGCTAAAAAACCAAGTAAAATACTAAAATAAAAGAAAACCATTTATTGCAGAATGACCTGCTAACAAAAAGCTACCCAACTACGTATTAAAGTAGCTGGGTGAAATGTTTAAGGTTGCATTTACAGGTGCATATATAATTGAATTGGAAAGACTCCCGCTAGCTGATTGAGCTGATGAGTTTAACTTAAAAGCATGCAGATTTAAAAATCGGCTACTGGCGCTAGACGAAATAATTGTATTCTATTTTAAACAGGAGCGTCAACGACTAGCAAGAGTCTTTCCAACCTCTAAATGGAGTTTTACTGACCTGTTTTGTTAGTACTCAAGTATCCGTATTTTTGAAACTGAGGTTCTAAAATCTATCCTTTGCACTCCAAGATTTCACTAGTACACTTGCACATAACTATGTCGCAATAATTTAAATTAAAGAAAATGGTTGAATCAAAATTCAAATAAAATTATGTGGGGTTATGGTCGCCAAATGTTTCTATGCGAATTCCTAGTAATCCCTCTTAATTCTTTGATAAACTCGGGGTAATGCCCGCGCAGCGCTAGGCCTTTTTCGGCGGGCGACGGCACACGCGGAGTAGGTTCATATTTGATTTAGAACAATGTTTTTGAAAACACATTTTTGAAAGATAAACATAACCTGGAATAGTTTTCTCTCAGAAAACGTAAAAATATGCTCTGCGGCCCGATTTAAAAGCTTTTAGAAAAAAGGAAACTTAGTTTTTATTTTCGCTAAGGCAAGGAAATATAAAAACGAAAAATGTCATCCAGAGGAAATTGTGAGTATTTCCCTATTTTTTTTGTAAATCGGGTTTGTTCTAAACCGCAATTATTTTGAGGCTTTTAGGATAGATGACAGCACCAGAGCTTTTATTTTGAAGAAAAAATAATTGAGAATTTTGAAAAATCCTTCAGATATTTTTGTTAAGCATTTAAAAATGATCACCCCTGCAATGCTAATGGTAATTCTGATGTTTAGTTTTTCCTGTGCACTCTGGCAAAAAATTAAAAAACAAGGTGTTGCCAGTTGCACTTTTTTTTACTTAAAATCTGGGGAAAAACTATAGCCTTGACAAAAAAATTGCTTAAAATTATAAGATAGGTAATTTAGATATACATTTCCTGAATAGAGAAAAAAATTAGAACCCAAATTTTTTTTATTAAGAAGCTTAGCAAGGTCCACCGTTTAACACACTAAAAGTCCCTATTCCTACCTCCTCGGGAACTGTCATTTCTAACCTCCAAAAAAGCATTTTTCTTGGATAACTTCTAAAAGATGACAGACTGGCAAATGTGACAAATGGTAAAACTGTTGCAAATTTAATTCTCTATCCATAAGTAAATATTGATAGTGTAGCTTAAACGACTCCTTCTACCAGAAAAATTGAAAAAACCCAAGCAAAAATGATGCCAATTTGAACAATTTCTTACATATTCCTTTTTAGCAAAAAATATATTTTTTTTTGTTCAAAAATTATGAAAAGCGAACTGTGAGAGTAGAAATTTTCTGATCGGAGTATATTTTTCGTCCCTCGACGAATGGTAAACTTTTTAAAGTAAAAAGTAACACTTTAATCCCTTTGTGTATCAAAATTATGATTGTTTTCCACAAACCAAAACTACACTTTTTTGCACTCGACGCGCGTTTCGCTAACAATGTTAGCATCATCAGGAGACGATAAACAATGAACTAAATTAATCTACGCTCTATCTTATATACAATCCTTTAGTGGCCGGAGATAAGACTAATAACTTGTGATTGATCACGATTTTTAATCCTATCTCCCCTCAACCAAAGAATAAAGTGTACTAAACGGGATGGGTCCTCTATCTTTATTTAAACTATTTCTGGATTTAATGATTTCCATGCTTTCATATGCATTCAAAAGTCTTTTGTTTGGTACACTTTTTAGAAGTTTTAGGTTATCTAATGTGAATCTATGATTGTTTTCAAAAGCATGCTCGGCCACACTTGACTTTTCTGTTCTTCCGTATTTTAAGTGTGCTAAGTGTTCTTTAAAACGTGTTTGAATAGAGCGTCTCGTTTGGCCAACATATTTTTTGTCACAATCCATGCAACTAATTTCGTAAATTCCACTTTTTTCTAGAACTGTAGTTTTATCCTTGGGATTTCCTAGTAAGCTTCTTATTGTATTACCGGATTGATATACTAATTTAAGAGCGGTGTTATTAAATACTTTGTGTAATCCTTTCGTATAATTAGGATTATAAGGAATTGATACAAATTTTGAGTCGCAGGTATCTTTTTGTCTGAAAAAGGTAGAATTCCGAAAGGTCTTTTGAAAAGAAAAAATCGGTTAGACCTATAGTTTCTGCTGTAGGATCACCTACTTACAACATTTCGAAATGGCTAGCAAACGAGTTTGAAAATTTACCGATAAAGGAAAAAGGTTTTTCTGTTCAAAATTCCCTTGAATTTATCAACAAAGTTAAAGATATTTCACTCCAAGAAGGTGAAATTTTAATCTCGTTTGATGTTAGTTCGTTGTTCCTTAGTGTGCCGATCCCCAATACCTTACAATACCTGGAGGAACTACTAAGAAAAAACAATCTAGAAGACAAACAGACTTTAGAATACCTATCTTTAACAAAACTCTGCATGAATCAAAATTACTTTCAATATAAAAATAACTACTACCAGCAATTAGAAGGAACCACAATGGGTAATAGTTTATCACCTTTTATCGCAAACCTATTTATGAACAAATTTGAATCAGATATAAGTAAAGAATTTGAGTATTTCCCCAGAGTATGGTTCAGGTATGTAGACGATGTGTTTGCAGTATTCAACACTAAAGTAACTAGTGTTGAAAATTTTATGGAAAAAATAAATAACAAATTTCCCACTATTAAATTTACTTATGAAACAGAGAACAACGGTACACTGCCATTTCTAGACACTTTAGTTATAAGAAATAAAAATAAATTGGACTTTGACCTATACAGAAAAGGCACGGCCACCAACAGGTATATTCCAAATGACTCTTTTCATTGCTTACAACATAAGCTTGCAAGTTTGCACTTTTTAACATATAGATTAGTAAATTTCCCCTTAAACAAAGAAAGATTTGAAGCAGAAAAGAATAGGATTAGGAATATAGCTGGCGAAAACGGTTACGACGAAGGCTTAATAAATAAGCTGATAAATAGACATTCTTTTCAAAAGACCTTTCGGAATTCTACCTTTTTCAGACAAAAAGATACCTGCGACTCAAAATTTGTATCAATTCCTTATAATCCTAATTATACGAAAGGATTACACAAAGTATTTAATAACACCGGTCTTAAATTAGTATATCAATCCGGTAACACAATAAGAAGCTTACTAGGAAATCCCAAGGATAAAACTACAGTTCTAGAAAAAAGTGGAATTTACGAAATTAGTTGCATGGATTGTGACAAAAAATATGTTGGCCAAACGAGACGCTCTATTCAAACACGTTTTAAAGAACACTTAGCACACTTAAAATACGGAAGAACAGAAAAGTCAAGTGTGGCCGAGCATGCTTTTGAAAACAATCATAGATTCACATTAGATAACCTAAAACTTCTAAAAAGTGTACCAAACAAAAGACTTTTGAATGCATATGAAAGTATGGAAATCATTAAATCCAGAAATAGTTTAAATAAAGATAGAGGACCCATCCCGTTTAGTACACTTTATTCTTTGGTTGAGGGGAGATAGGATTAAAAATCGTGATCAATCACAAGTTATTAGTCTTGTCTCCGCCCACTAAAGGATTGTATATAAGATAGAGCGTAGATTAATTTAGTTCATTGTTTATCGTCTCCTGATGATGCTAACATTGTTAGCGAAACGCGCGTCGAGTGCAAAAAAGTGTAGTTTTGGTTTGTGGAAAACAATCATAATTTTGTTTTAGTGCAACCAAAGGTTCCAAATTTCCAACATACCTTTGTGTATAATATACCATTTAATCTATAGTGCTTCTCCACCCACTAGGTTATTTTAATAAATAAATATTATTTTAACATTATCCAGCGGTAAAACGAAGCTAAAAACGGAGTTATTTTCTAATTACATTAGCATAGTAGACTGTAATACGAAGGGGCGATAAATATTCCTTCAGGAGAACTATAAACGAAAGCCTAGGCGGGTTTTTATGACGCTTTGAGCTGCGTGTTACGTGACAAACGGTCGCGTTTTGCCATAGACAACCCCGCAATATTAAGACATAAAACTGCAAATGCAAACGCTTTGAGCTCATTTTTGCCATGAAATTAGAAATACAGTTTTTAAGACGGGTAGGGTTACATATTCCAAAAAGTGCAGTTAGTTTTTCTCCCATTTTTATGTAACCCATAGCACCTTCAGGCATTAACCATAAAAACTGCAATTTGTTAGAGCAATTTTTTATCCGAACCTTATTTCTTCAAACCCATTCAATAACAAATTCGAAATTTGTAAGACCCGTTTTTAATCGAAGTATTGTTCATCATTCATTATCAAACCCCATTTTTAATAAAACCCGAAATTTGTAAAATCATTATTTTTCAAAACCGGAATTCGTAAAACCCGTTGTTCATCAGAAAATTTTTGCTAAATTGATTGCGCCGGAGGCTTACACGCAGGCGCAGGTGGCGCGGCGACACGTCCCAATGAGCATTTTTATCCATATAAAAGTTACAGCAAATAATATAAAACCTTCATAAAATAACCAAAAGTTATATTATTTAGTGTTGGTGATAATTTTATAACTCTAATATATCTGTTAAATGAGTAAAAAAGACTTGAAAAACAACTGACCAACACCAGCTTATAAAAATTTATGGTACATAGTAATGGATAAAAAAACAACATATAGATTTTATAAAACTTCCTTATGCGCCCTCAAGTATAAAGATTATTATAAAAAGGTTTTACAACTGTTCTAACAACACTACATAACAAATTAAAGGTTTTTATGGATTTAGAAATATAAATTTTCCATCTTTCTTCCCTTTGCTTGTTATGTATTATTCTTTTTCTTTTTACAATAAAAAAATTTATAAAATGGTGTTTAGCAATCTCCTAAAATAAATAAAAATGAAAGTGAGATAAGCTGAAGCAGGAATATGAATATTTATATACTATAGTCAAATTAAAGCTGTTTTTCAAGTCATCCTACTCTGAAAATCAGCTGCGGTCCCGTGTGTACTGTATAGTTTTCGAATACACTCACGTAAATTTCATGGGCTCCAAAAATACTTGAGAAAACGGGGAAAAAAATATTCATTTAAATATCAGTTTTTTTTTCATACACGTTTTTTTCTTTCTGGGACAAATATTGAATTTTGTATGTTGTTCTTAACCCTAACAAGCAATATTTCGATTGAAACACATGTTGAAACCCCATAAATAACGTTTTTATTTAGGCGAAAAACCTATTTTTGTAATCCAAAATGGCGAAAATTTCCGACAATTCTATAAAAAAAACAATACAACTATACCACTGTTTACCTCGTCAACACTATTTTATGACCCTTTTAAAAAATGATGCTAGTTGGAACAAAGGGCTGCAGATGGCGCAGTGTTAAACACTGATGGTCCGTTTCTGCGAGCTTAACATAGTTACCATTGTTCTCTTTTCCTAAATGCATTCCTCGAGAGATCCAGCATACTACACATACCAGGAAAAATACCCGCCTGCACACACTTCAAGCCCGCATAACTGTCAGAGGTAGCTATCTCAAGAATAAAATTAGATTGCGGGGTCGAAGGGTGTACAGGAGGGTATTTTCCGGGTTGTTCACTTTTGCCGCCGACCAGCAGTATCAGCGTATGCGCTCGACGTTTCACGGTGCGTTTTTGCGAACTTAACACGGTTACTATATCGTTCTCTTTTTCTAAAACACTGTTCCCATCTATGCGTTTCTCTTTCGTGGGTTCCCCAAATCAAAACACATATCACGTGGTCTAAGCGAGATTTGCCTATACAAGTTCATGTTGGACCACGTGATGAGTTTTTTGACTGCGAATGGGAAACGCTGGTGGGAATCGGGTGTAAAATGCATTCGATTCCGATATCTGTCATCGTCAACTATCTCAAGAAGATTTGGATCTCTTATCTCTTTCAGAATGATGTAATTAAAACAAGATAATAATGGTATGGTATCTCGCAAAAACGGGCCTTTTGATTTCGCAAAAACGCGCCTTTTGATGTCACAAAATTAACCTTAAAAAATCTTGTTTGTTTTGTTTTTATAATTGCCAAAATAAATTAAAATTGTTTTTTTGTTCTAAAAACAGTTGTATTATAATAATATATAAATAAATTAATAACAACATAATAGAAAAAACCTTATGGGCAGAAAAGGTTTATGAATGAGTTCATAAGAATATTATAGGCACCAATTTATATAACTATTGTGTGTAAGTTCCCAAGTTTTTATAAGTGTCTCTCAAAATATTTTAAATCTTATCTTATATAAATTTGTTGTTGGTTACTTAAGTTTTTATAAGTGGGTTGATAGCAACATTTTAAAAACCAATCTATATATCTTTAATTGATAGTTACTTACGGTTTTATAGATGGGTTGTCAGAAAGATTTCAAACACCAATTTATATAACTTTTGTCACTGATGACTTATATTTTTATAAATATGTTGGTGGAAATATTGTTAACACCAATTTATATAACATTTGTTACCGGTGACTGAATTTTTATAAAGATGTCCATGAAAATATTGTTAACGCCAGTTTTATGTTACTTTAGGGTACCATCAATTTAGAGCCTTTAATAAAAAAAAATATACAAACTCAATTCTTGTAGGAAACTTCTAAATACCCTAGGGTATCAATGGAACCCTCTTTATAATAATTATATAAATTTCTGTCACCAGAAGTTTCTGAAAATGCTCATTGGGGTCGTTTCGATGCATTTGTCATTGTATGTCCGCACACTTGCCCAAAAGTATTCACATGTAGTGTTCAATACTTTGTGTATAGATGTCACTCTATTGTTCTTAACTGGAATGCAAGTGACATCTAAATCAAATCAGAACCAGGACCGGTAATTACCAATCCACTTTGGTTTGGACCAAACGCGTCCAAGCGGTTTTCCGGTTATCTTTGGTTCAAAACAACGACATCACATGCAAACAAGCTCTTTCGACGTCATTGGTTTAAACCAATATCTACCCAGAGACGTTTTCTTACATTGAACCAGTTTTGAAAAACTCAATAGATACGTCATTGATTTGTGACTTCACAACTCTTAAATCTCGTGTTATTAGTGCTTAAAAACCATTTACAACCTAGAAAATTCTGTATTTCTTCCCAACAATTTAGTAAAATCCGCATATAAGTGAAAAGGTGAAAATGTCAATTTTTCCCGCTCGTTATCAATGACGTCACTTTTCCACTAATTTAAATGCTTTCGAAACGAGCTTTTTGTTAGTTTCGAACTAGCGCTTGTGTCTTTTGGCTAGACTTCACATTGAAATTTTGTGCCGCTGCCATCTATTGCTTCTCACTCTTTTCGACCAAGAGAGAAATAGAAATCAGTGGCAAGACGTTGGACTGAAGACTAGGCATTAGTTAACTGTCAAATACTGTGGCTAACTTCTCGTCAACTCTTAGCGTCTTTATTTTTGTTTCTCCACCTTTTCCACAAAGATTTTTATATAAATATATTTGTGAAGATTCCTTCTATATTTTTGGTTCTTTAAGATGATGCCGATGAAAAATTAGTTTATTCGAGCCACAAGCGCCTTGTCAAACTATGACGTAGTATGTGACGTCATTGTTTTGAAACTTTTTTGAAATAGTTGCATATGAGAAAACGCCTACGGTCAAGAATAAAAGAAGGTTACACCCGGCCTTATTTTTTTTAACGAAATGTTTAAATTATTCTTATGGTAGATTCCATTGAAACACCAAATGCATTACTAAATAGTGAGTTATATATCTTTTAGGAGTGGATAAAGTCCGGACAGTCTAGAGACGTCTTTTCGCGACCGCTTTGAAAAAATGCGTAAAATGTTATTTTGGCGACGAAACGATGACGTCACGGTTCAAAACATTTCAAAGGATTTCAAACGGGCCTCGGCCGCCGTTTCGAACACGGTTCAATATGGCGGTACTTGTCAATATTTGGCAGTAATGAAAATAGGCCAAGGTTTTCTGGCGGCGAAAGAAAAAAAGGCTCACTTGTGGATCTAGGACAATCATTTCGAAAAATCACAAAAAAACTTCCAAATCCAAAAAACGAGAAGACACACACACACAGCTGATTAATGTCATTCGATGATTGTCATTTTGGCGATCAGTAGCAATGGTTGGAAACGGTGACTTTGCGGTTGTTTTCAAAATGTGCTTTCGAAATAATCGGTCGCGAAAAGACGTCTTAGACTAAAGTCACATGTCCCGATCAGCGTTTAACGTTAAATAAAAAGTCGACACAAATACAGCACTAGATTTGCTTCTTAATAGTCTGAATAGGTCAAACTCAAAATCAAATTATTGAAATCCTGCTTCAGAAAAACATAAAATTTTGCGCTCCATGTTTTAAAATAAGGAAACACCACTAAAAACACAGAAAGTAAGGTTATATTTTGAACCGATTGTCCAAGCGAAAAGGGCTGGTTTTAACCAACATTGTCTATCAGCTGATTTCAAGGTGAACCAAGGGACAAGCAAGAAATTGAACCGGTCCTAGGGTCTGATTTGCTTCTATACACAAACAACACACTAAAAACACAGAAAGTGAGGTTATATTTTGAACCGATTGTCCAAGCGAAAAGGGCTGGTTTTAACCAATATTGTCTATCAGCTGATTTCAAGGTGAACCAAGGGACAAGCAAGAAATTGAACCGGTCCTAGGGTCTGATTTGCTTCTATACACAAACAACACACTAAAAACACAGAAAGTAAGGTTATATTTTGAACCGATTGTCCAAGCGAAAAGGGCTGGTTTTAACCAATATTGTCTATCAGCTGATTTCAAGGTGAACCAAGGGACAAGCAAGAAATTGAACCGGTCCTAGGGTCTGATTTGCTTCTATACACAAACTATTGAACTCTACCTGTACAAGTACGCGCGCATAGCAGCGACAAATGCATCGAAACACCGGCACGTCGCCGCGCCTCCGCGCCCCCTGCGTGTACGCCACCGGTTTATGTGTATCAATTTAGCAAAAATTTTCTGATAAACAACGAGTTTTACGAATTACGGTTTTGAAAAATAAATGCTAAGTTGTCCATTTGAATCAGGATTTTTTTTGCTTTATTCAGAGTGAAATCCCAGTAAACACAGTGGACGCAGCCCTTGCCATCGGCACGATGTCATTAATCGACATCGGACCATCAGCATTTTTGTCCGCCACCGGTCGACGGTCGAGATCAATTGCCGACGTGGCAAAGTATGTGTAATAGCGGCAGTAGTAATAGTAATATGCATTCTTCATTCTTCTGTATATCGCAAACCTACTCATACTGGACAATATCTAAACTTCAAATCAAACCACTCCACATCAACCAAACTGGGAATTGCAAAATCTCTTATACATCCTACATCTGCAATACAGAAGAAACGGTTTCTCCAACTACACGATCAATAAAACTCCTCAGACCACACCAACACAAAGGACGACAGACGTAGATACCGAAAGGAAGGCGACACTTATAATTTCAGACATCAAAGGAATCTTAGAAAAGATAAGAAGAATAGGCAACCAATACCATCTTCGTACTGTCTTCAAAACGACCACAACTATAAGAAGTCAGTTAACAAAAACTAAATCACAAAATATGTACCTACGGGTATAGAAGGCGATCTGACGACTTAGGGCCCTGTTATAAGTTTTTTGCTACCGTTGCGCCTCTAGTGACTCGGTCTCGAAGCTTGAATTAGGATAGGTGCGCCGGCGCCGGGAAATTTGAATTTGGGCATTTTTTAAAATTATTTCAGTTCATTAGAAAAAACATTATTTTTGGGAAGCCTAATTCATCAATAATTAATTTTATTTTCCAAAATATTGTTGATTCTAATGACTATAAATTTAAGAAATAAACCAAATGTGTCGTATTTAATATATTATATTATTCTTGTAAGAAGATATATACATATCGAAACTATTGTATTTATTAATAAACTATTTATTATGCTTCCCATGTCGGCCTCAATAGCAGCAGTTTCTTTTAAGACTTGCGAGTTTTCTTCATTTTCAAAAAATTCGGTGTAAATGTAATTAACAAATAGGCTAAATAAATGCCCTATTAGAGAGTTAAAAGACCATCAAAATTGGTGATACCGTAGGCAAAATCGGTTATTTTTCTCCCGTATCCAAAAATAACCGAACCGAAATACGTTAATTACGGAGGCTTAACGGGGCCCGCTCGGTTTTTTCTTGCAACCAACCAGATTTATTTCTGAGCAAAAGCTGCAGCTGGTGGTTGATAATTCGTTTTTTTATTTAGTTAGGTTTTTAATTTTTTTGTGAAAGTGAATTTGCAAAAACAGGAATTGTTGTTTTCTATTCTATTTACATTGACAATTTGTATGTGGGCAAAATAATACGGTTACGGTAATTTATGTTTGTGGTATAAAAACTCTTTTTAGAATCTCAATTACGGTAATACGGTAAGCAAATAAGGTGACGATAAATTAGTGTTCTATTAACTCTCTACCCATATAACAAAATTTGGATGGATATTGTATGGATATGATTTTGTGATTCAAAACATGTCCAGATAGCCACGAGATGGATGCTATATTTTCGGATATGCAGTGCATATCTTTATGTGGATATCCACTGCAAATATATCATGTATATCCATTTCGTAGCGCTCTGGAGATGTTTCGAATCACAAAATTATATCCATACAATTTTTGCGATAGGCTGTTTTTCCTTTGGTATGTAGAAACTTTGCCCGGTACTTACCATTAAAGTCTGTTTGAGACTCTGGCGGTAAATGCAAGGATGGAATTTTTGGATTGGAATTTGGTTTTTTGAATAGTTTTCTGGTTTAAAATGTCGGGTGCATACTTTAAACCTATAAAGCGTTTCAGATGCTAAACCATTGTCTTTGGCGAGCTTGATCTCTAGGGTGTGGAAAGCAGAGAATCACTGGGACACAACACTTGGGCATAGTTTTCCAGTTGTACTTATTAGAAAAATCTATTACTGTAACAGTTCAAAAAAGGCCAAAAACACACAAAACTAAAAAACTTCAATAAAAAGACCTCGTGAAAAGAACGAAAAGACGATGACATTGATGGACATTGATTAAGATAGATGTCATCGGCGCAATTTGTCGCGTGAGCTTCGAGACCAAGTCCCCAGAGGCGTTGTAACTTGTTTTTTGCGACGCCCTTAGTAAGAGTTTTCTCTAAGTCCGTAGGTATATGCTTTATGGTCAGAGTCCACTCATTGTCAGCTATTGGTCTGTTTATCGGGTTGCCGATCATTATGAAGCAGACAAGTCCACTCAACACCGTACTCAACTAAAAAGCCTGTTAACTCCTACCGCTTCAGTGCCCTTTAGCCTATTGTGGCTGCCATTTTTATAAACAAATTGACAAGTAAAACATGGATTTTCTGTCAGTTTGGTGTCAATATGGCGCCGATCATAGGCCAAAGGATACTAAAACGAAAATGAGTTAACTGGCTTTTTAGTTGAGAACGGTGTTGGTCCACTATAGTAAGACTAAAAAGAAAATACAAAGATGAAGGACCTGTGTGACCAAAGTCAGCCCACCTCAACAGGATCATCAAGTCACTAATTCCTGGAAGAACATCCATTTTCCACGGCCAGAGAAGCAAAATTAACAGTTCATTTTCCTGCTATGGTAAGAACTGCACTAAGACGAATAAAGAAGTCGAGGCTGATATGTCGTGTTGCAGCTAAAAAGATACTGCTAAGTAAAGAAAAAAAGCAAGCCAGATTCCTTTTTGCCCTCATTGCAAAAAAGTTCTCAAAATTTAATATTCGTCCACGGAATGCTATCCAGAGATCGTTGAAGAAAATCTAAATTTATATGAAAAGTTAGCATCAGACTCCATGTCAAGGCCTTTGGAAAAAATTATTCAAGCAAATAGAGCAATGACCAGGTTAATATTTTTAATTTTTGTTTATCGATATATTACTTATTTCTATTTGTTTTTAATATTTTGTTGTTTATAAAACTGATCCTGTTTATGTCGATTCATCTTTCTTAACCCAAATCCTTCTATAGATAGTTTGATCCATTTTGACCGGCTATTTGACGAAGGGGCCAACCTTCTTCTAGTTCTGCCAAAATTTTATTGAATTGCTTTGTTTATAATAAAAATTTTGTTTTAAAAGTGTTTTGCCTTTTTTTATATTTCGTAACAGCAACCTTAAAACTATAGAACCAGTAAATATCGGTAAAAATGCTTTCAGTCCCCTTAACAAAATTTGTTTATGTTGTCTAGAAGCGTTAACCAACAGCGTTCTCATTGCGTTAACCTAACTTCTGATGTATGCGTTTATGTGTCGAGAAGTGTACATCGGAGAAACCAGCCGATCTATGGAAGTTGGCCTTGCAGAACACAAACGCAAAACTCGACAAGGAGACACAACTGGATCAAAAATATCTCATAAGCAATCGAAACGTTGTGAAAAAGTAAAAACTAAAGACAATGGAAGTTCGAAACTCTAACTTACTATCAGGTGCAATTATATCTTCCTATTGTAAGTTTTCAGGGGTAAGACTAAGGTGATGTCCGAGCTAGCCATGGGGTTGGCATGTCGGGCGCTATTATAGCTGTTGCTGGCCCCGCGGGAGATATGCAAATTATGTGATATTGCGGCCTAATCGATTTTCTTTTCCAGCTTTTTTTGTTTAGCCTTTTTGGGTCCGTATTCTTGACTGACGGTCAGGCCCGTGAACGTACGCATTTGACCGGTGGTCACTTACCACACGAGCCGTTAAGAATAAGAGCCCTGGGTTTATTAAACGGATATTGTAATGCCCGTTGGTAACCAAATTAATTTAAATTGGGTTAGTTCCTGGTCGTTCTAAATTTTAAATGGAGAGGTTCCAAACAATACGACCTTTTACGAAGTTTTTCGAACAATTCTGGAACTTGCTGTATCCAGCAAGACTCGGAAGTAGTATAATTCTATTGATAAAAGGGATGTTTTGGAACGATTATTTGACACTTCGTAGGGGTTGTGGTAATTACTGCGTCTGCGCAATAGCTAAACGTCACTCCGTTGCTACGAATCCATTTTGTTGTGGTTATTTTTCCGGTTAATTTTAGAAAAGTTAGGCGCAATTAATTTTAAAAATAATAAAATATTACCAGGTTCCAACATACAAAACACTCATTTTGTAAAATTAAGCCAAATTTTTTATTTTTTCTCATCTCTAAATTTTTTTAAAAGTAACAGTTTTTAATGTGTTCCAAAAACTCTGGTAAAATCGATTAGTGGTAGTGGTAGTGGTTGTTCAACACTACCCCAGCGGCTGTTTGCGAAGTTTGCGAAGTATTTTTATTTTTTTTGATAAAAGTTATTTTGTCAGTACCATGGACCTTATAAAATGTCACTACCATGTACATTATTTCCAGAAACTATTTTTTTAAGTAAAATTAGCATAAACATCTTTGATTATATGAAAATATAATTGGTTTTTTGACATTTACATCCACTCAGTTACATTTGGGATAACCTATGTCAGTAAATAACAAGCGTGACTCCCCAACTCCAAAAAAAATCATGAAAAACTTTTTTTTTTAATTTCAAATATGCAAAGTTGCTCGTTCCCATGTACTTAGCGTGTTTACCACTTACGAAAAAACTTTATATTATTCACTCTCTAAACCAGTGGCGTGGCTATCATTTAGCAATCCGAGCCAAAGCCTCGGGGCCCGGCGATGCAAGGGGACCAATCCGTATTTCCAGTATATAAAATTGTTTGTTAATTTTATTAGGCCTGCGCTTTTAACCTCTCTAACCCAACCTAACATCACAACTCTCATATCCAATTGTTATGTTCTTGATCAGGTTACAGGTTAAATTGAGAATCGATTCAGAGCTATAATGACGGTATGCGATTATTTTGATTTTTTGAATCCCAGAACCATCACAATTTCTACTAAAGAAATTCTCCTACAGAAGTGTAAACGATTTTATAACAAATACTCTGAAATTATAGAGCCTTCTAAAGTAATTGAATATCTTTTACCACTAGTAAAGAACGATCTAAATAATAATATGTCGACTAGCGACTTTTTTGAGCTAAGTGTTAAACAATACGGAGTTCTAGAAAGTAACTTTCTTCAAATATTTACCGCATTTTTATTACTTTTAACATTACCGGTAACAGTGTCAACCATAAAGGTATAACTTAAATAGAGACATTATGTTTACCACAGTTGCGATCAGACATAAGGTAAACAATTTGGCGACGATGCCAGATTTCGCTGAAAGATGTATCTACGCACGTAATGTTTTTACAAACACATTATTTTTATTACTTTTTTATTCTCTGGTATGTATTTTAAAACATGGAGAAACACCTTATTTTTATTCACATACATTAAGAAATTGAGGTATATATAATATATATATTATTGCATTTAAATTTCTTTGAATCTTCACAATTTTAAATCAATAAAAAATTTATAATGTGTAGGTATGTGTTATGGTACTTGAAACCTTATTTCTTCGGTCGAAATATCAGATAAAATACCTGATATTTTTACCGAAAAAATAAATATTTTTATTTTCCAATATATATCGGGAATTAAACCTACAACAACCTGGCAACCTCGCATTTGTGGCGGGTCAGCTATTTAATCGTGTGTACTCTGCTCCATTCATTATTTGTAGACACAGTTGTCGTTTTAGTGGAATTGGGTTTTTGGTATATTTTACAAATTATTGGACAGTTTTTAATATTTTTTCGATAGATTTTTTATTGTTTGTGACAATAGTGATATGGCAAAGTGCGTTGTGTGCCGAAGACTGGAGATTGCAGGTGAAAACCAAACATTTCACAGGTTCGTTATCATATGTTTTCCGACGCCATCTTTTCATAGGTCGCCATTGGCATGCAACTTGTGTTGCAATAAATACAAAATACAGGGTTCCTAAGATTTTCCTTAGGGATAGGATTTCAATAAATCAAACAGAAATGGCATAGAAAGTTCTGCGCGCACAAAAGAAACAGGTATATTGGGCAATGGTGCCAGTTTGTTATTATCGCCGGACTGCTTTCATGAGAAAAAATTGTCGCCACTCTTTCATTGTGAGCATAAATCATAGTTGCAAAAATAACCGTTGACAAGATGTCTGCAAATTCCGCTAGATGGCGGCCACACCATGAGATTTGAACATCTAATCTAATTAAAAATTAGAGGTTTTCAGGTCCAAACCACAACTTTTTCTTGCTTAAAGGAGGCGGCAGGGTCCATTATTTACGATACTGAGCGATAAACTC
Source organism: Oxystoma pomonae (assembly GCA_963921995.1). Lineage (NCBI taxonomy): Eukaryota > Metazoa > Arthropoda > Insecta > Coleoptera > Brentidae > Oxystoma > Oxystoma pomonae. The sequence continues at coordinate 20,386,003 of OY998164.1, read as the reverse complement.
GTGAGGTTGTTAACATTAGAAAGAAATATCTTCGCTTTTAATTAAATTTCTTTCCATTCTGTTCTACTAGTGACCTCTATCCGGAAACGGCCAAACCATGCAGCTAGCACTAGCAGCCAAAGAAATCAATAAACGGCGCTGTTTTTCCTTCAGAGCTTTTTGCTTGCGATATTATTGATTTTAAATAAAGCTGGCCCTACACTACATTTGATATTTTCGAGGTGTTTTATGACATGATCTCGAAACATGTAGCGAACCAATTCTTCAAAACTAGCGGGAGGGTAAAAGCGAAAAATAAGGGTCTGCCAATATTTGTAACACCCAAAACAAGGTGAAAAGATTTATTTTGCTCTGTTTCTTTACAAAAAACGTTTTTTTTTACGAAAAACTTGAGCTCTGCCACTTTTTTTATTTTTTTCTTCAACTTTTTCGAAATTTTCGTCATACCGTAAAAAAAAATTATTTCCCCCATGGTCATACTCTACTTTTATTCGAAAAAATTTAGAAACAGAGACGGGATTAGTTTTCCTAAAACGGGGGATCTTGGTTTCGAGTGAGAAGATAAAGGGCGCCGCAGGCAAAAATTTTTCAATTAAATTAGCCGAACGCAAAAATGTTAGAAAAACAAAGCACGAAATAAAAATGGCGCCGCTTACAATTTTTTTTCAAAAATTACGTAATTTCGGGAACGCAAAGAAATAGGTCTAAAGAGTATAATTTTTAAGAAAAAAATATCAATTTTCTCGCCCTCGCCCACTGGGACTACAGGGGCCGTGCACAAATTACGTAATGGTCATAGGGGGAGGGGGGTTACAAAACGTTACGTAGGGGGGAGGGGGGTTTTCGACAGCGTTTGCATTTGTGTGAAACTAAGAAAATTTGGAATTAAAATAAGTGAAGTTTTTTTGTTTGGGGGGGGGGGTAGTGGTCTTGAAATCATTACGTAATATTAGGGGAGTGGCGTGCCAAACCTTTACAAAACATTACATAGGGAGGGGGTCAAAAATTGGTAAAATCACCATTACGTAATTTGTGCACGGCCCCACATCTGACTGTTCCTCCTTTTTGATTTCGAATCAAAGTGCAAAACCCGAGTTGGACGTTCGAAGGCGTGAACCCGTCCTATTTGCTTGATAAAGTTTCTACGGAAATATCTCAGTCGATTTCTCCGGCCGTGTATGAACGCTTTAGGTTAGGCATTTGCATGTATCTCAGTCCCCAGCCTGTAAACAGTGCGTAAGGACAATGGTTACAAAATGAAAAGCCGAAAAATATTTTTTTTTACGATGTCTTTCATCAGTTTGGTATTAAAGTCGAGCAAAAACAATTTTTATTCCAGTCCTAAAGGTATGAAAATAGAAAACATTAGAAAACAACAACCTGGAATGGATTTACTACGTGTAAGATGTAGTGACAACATCGCCCCATGCCCATCCTTTTCTGCCCAATGTGCTTTTCCGTTTGTCTGCGTCTTATACACGGCTGCTTGGCCCCCTAAGGATTTGCTTAGGAACCCTGTATAATTAATAAGTATAGAAAATAAATAAGTTTTTTTAGGATATTTTCGCAGACTTTCTAATAAAAACAATAACTACAGTAAGCAAGCAAGTAGAAAAAAATGTAAGCTAGCCACTTTCACAGTTTTAATATTATCTATAGTCAGCTCATTTTTTTGCCAAGGTTTTTTTTATAAATAGTGTAATTAATTAAGCATTCTGGGTATAAAATATGATGGACAAAATAGGTAGGTAATGCTGGGTTTATACAGGAAAATAAGATAAGATAAGACATAACATAAAATGAAATAAGAGTTGAGCTTATGACAAACCCTGTTGGTGTTTATACAGAAGAATAACATAAATAACATAACATGAGACATAAAAAGATGCCCAACTTTTGTCTTTTTATGTTATGTTATTTATGTCATGTGAAATATCACATTTCTCGCATGATCACGAAGCCATTTTTTACTTTAAAAATTATACTGACTCCGAAAGTAGTATAATTTAAAAAAAATTGAAATGAGAAAAATAAACAAAAATTTAACCTACTCTACATAAGATTTTTTTGTATTTAATAAAAAAGATATTCTGAAAAAGGAAAGTATATTATAGATGTTTATGATAGTTTTCCATTGTTTAAAAATAAATAATATATGCTATAATTTTTAAACAATGGAAAACCATCATTAAAATCTATAATATACTTTCCTTTTTCAGAATATTTCTTTTATTTTTAAATTTTCCACATTGATTTAGCCGTTTTTACAAAACGCTGTGTATATTTTTTCACAATAGTTATTTACCTAACAAGTGCAGAAGGTAAAACTTTTCTGCACGTGACGGAGGTCAAGAGCGAAAAAGCAACTACGCACCTGTTTAGTTTCCTACTTGCATAAAACACTTGGACCTAAAATTCAAGCTGTGCTCGAAAAATACTTTTTCTTACGAACGTGCGGAAAGTAGCACAAAGTACTTTACATTTCCGCACTAGTACGGTAAAGTTACTTTTTCGCAGTCATTTTTTTATATCGGAAAAAATTTAAAATGAAGTACATAATGTAACGATATTAATTAACGTTTTACCTAATAAAATTTTTATTTCTTAAAAATAATTTCTATTAAATTAGCGACGGTTAGTTGCTCTACGCGTCGTTTGGTCAACTGCGCAAAAGTACCACTTTCCGCACTAGTTAGGTAAATAAATAAGTATTACGTAGGCTAATTTTTTAATAAAGTTCTTCAGACACCTCATATTTTGTGTATGACTTGACATTTAATAGATTAAAAACATTTTTGTATGTTTTTTTGCATCGCGTGGGAGAAATCCAAACATTTCGCATGTAAATGCGTGCGAAAAAGTTTACGCACGCAATTAGGAAACATAATTGGAAAGCTCTCCATAATTCGGTATCAACTGTTAAGTATAACAAAATTTTAAATGTATTTTCATAAATATTTAACAAGTCTAAAAATAAAGACCACCTTTTTTACATTTATAAATAACGAGTCGCTCCTGTCCGCTGCTAAAAATTTGGTGGATGGAGCATGTGTGAGGAGGAGCATGCCTGGTGCAGCGATGCCAGTGGAACATAAAAGGGTTTTCCCTAAATCTAACGACTGGTCGCATTTCAAAGCGATTTATGAATGACTTGATGGGTCTATTTTAGTTAAAGGTTTTTGGTGTCAACTTTTGAGAGGACGTTTAGTAAATTAAAACTATTTAAAGCTTACTTAAGATCACAAATGGGTCAAAGTAGATTAAGCAGCTTAGCTTTATTTTTGTTTTTATTTTTTTAAAGGTGCTTAGGAAATGCACTTAATGACTCTAAGGCTGGTTCATGGTTAAATTCCTTTTCCTTTTCTGTAACTTTTGCTGTAACTTCTTTCCTTTAGCAATTATTAAATCTCATGTATTCACATTAGGGTGTTCATGCTTGTTCCTTTTCTGTATCTTTTTCTTTAGCCTTAAGGAATGACCTTGAAAGTTGGCTAATATTTAACTTTTACGGAAAAATAAGTGGAAAAATCACGTTGCGCAAGTGCAAGCGGGCAAAATATTTGTTGATGTTTTTTTAACCTCAAAATTGATTGTTTTTATTTAAATATTTGAAGCAGTAGTTATTACAGAAATGGATATTGATCATGATTCATTTGTAGGACAAAAAGAACCCCAAATTTTGTAAACAAAAGTTCAAAATCATGAGTGCATCTGTCAATAGTGTCAACCTTAGTGACTAAAGTTAAGGAAACGGAATTTTAGCATGAACCAGCTTTTTACTTAAGGAAAAAGAAAACGGTAAAGTTACAGCAAAAGTTACAGTAAAGGAAAAGGAATTTAACCATGAACCAGCCATAATAAAAGAATTTGCCAATGAAAAAGCGAGGAAAAGGGACTTTTAAATTATTGACCTCTCAAGACTTGCTACTGTTATAATGTTAACAATAAAAATGCGGTAAGTAAAATAAATAACAATATTATATATCTAGTAGTATGTTAAGTTACCATTGTTACCAAACTAAAATAAATATTTATTTTTTTACAATAAAAAAAATACCAACGTTTGGTAGTATTTTATTTACTTGAATAAAACATATCTTTAGGTACCTGTCTTTAATTTTTATAAAAAAAATTAAAATTTACATTTATACATTTATTAGTGAGGGGGGGGGGCTTAAATTGTCCTTGTCCTTGTTGCTACGCTACTGCTATAAACCTTAAAGCCTTGTTGTCACTATGTTATTTAAACACAAAAGCCCTAACCTTACAAACATGTAACCTTGAGTCGGCCAATGAAATTGTGGAACGCAAAGTGGGTTTTGGTCGCTTTTCTTATACATACAGTTTTTTTTTATTGAAATTGGTAAAGTTATAGCAAAAAACAATTTTCCGGTTTTTTTCGGTTCACCCGGTATGTTTATGTAATATATCTTGGTTGTCCAGGTCTACTATATAGTAGTTAAATATAAATGGTCTCAAAAAAAAAATAAAATGAGACAGGGCCGTAACAGAAAAAAAATGCACTGATGATGATTTTTTTCGGAATCGAAACTACAAAATAAAAAAAATATACATTTGATTGTCAAACACACTTAAAAAGAAACTAAAATATGAAGTAAAGCATTTTAAGTAAGACAGTTATGCGCAAACCGCATGTCTCTATCTTTAATAGACACTTAAAGTAAATATTTCAACGCATCCGTATCGGTATACGTAACGCGTTCGAAACAAAGTCAAAATACGCTACATTTTTAGGGACCCACGAACGTACGCAATAATTACAATCAGCAGTCCTGTCATCGCACCCTTCAAAAAAGCGGGCATCGTTCGAAACATCGCATAAACAAGTCAAAAATGTAGCGTATTTTGACTTTGTTTCGAACGCGTTACGTATACCGATGCCCACTTTTTTGACGGGTGCAATGACACAAAAGCTGACAGCAGTCGATGCGTACGGAGTGATGAACGTATCGTTACTTCCATCCCAACGCACGCATCGATTGCTGTTAACAGTTGTGTCATCGCACCTTTCAAAAAAGCGGGCATCGTTCGAAACATCGCATAAAAAAAAACTTTATTTCGAACGCGATACTTATACCGATACCGATGCGTTGAAATATTTACTTTAAGTGTCTATTAACAACGGAGTGTCCAATAGAATCCCATCGAAAATGGGACAACCTGTACACTAACTCGCATGTTATAATCCTTACACGCTCAGATGAATTAAGACACTCGCGTCTTAAACTTCATTCGCGTGTAATGACCATCATAATATGCTTGTTATATAAACTACTATGAATCTTTTCCTGATGCTAAAATTTAGTGACTGAAACGACACGTGTAGTAAATAAAAAGTTATAAAGTTCACACCAAAGGTTACTACCCGCACGTTTTTAAAATCAACGCTTTTTCGAGTTCGGTGGCATCGGCTGATGGACTGATGAATAGTGACGTTATCACCGATGAATGTCAGATTAGTCACCAAACGCCGAATAAAGAAACACCTCGGTGTACATGACATTTGATTTGTATGCGGTAAGACGCAAAGAAAATAAATAATAGCAACTGCTTTTACTGCTTGCGGCTCACGGAACACTATGAACAGGAGCATGCATTTGCGATGGTTTAATTTTCCTTACGTCTTAAAAAAAGCCCGCATATCTCATATCGCTTACCTTACGGAACTCTGAATCAGCCTCTAGAATAAATAAGTCTCAAAGATTTTTAGTGCTCATAAAGCACGATGGCAGGTGGGTAACGGCTCAAGAAATTTAGGAGATCTCTAACAGTATGTAGATGCTCATTTTACCCATTAAAATTAGTTTTCAAGCTCAGCTCCAAATAACTGTCTTTAGAAAGAGCGACTATTTTAACATTTTTTTTAAATAATACTTTTTATAAGGTTATGTTAATCCATCACAACCGGTCCACCGACTCTAAAGTTGGTGGTACCTGATTGCAATCGGTCGGTGGATTGATGGATCCATCGGTAATTTTAGAAACGGGGCCGATAGGCACCAAATATTTTAGAAACACGTTCGTTGCCATCGGTAAATCCACTGATGAATTTAAAAACATAGCCTACCTACTAATCAGGAGTCTTGGCTTGCCCCATACAAAACAGAAACAAACTGAAAGTAATAAAGTATAAAGCCTCATTAAATATTTGTGATGTGATGTGATGTGAATGAGAAACTTTGGAGTGTCCCTTATTGAGTTTCCCTAGACAGTAGGTTAATCTAATTTATGAAAATGTAAACATGGTACATAGATATTTGGTATAGAGACAAAAACGCATGTCCACAATTCACCACAACATACTTATTTTTTTAAATATCAGCTAAATAGTAAAAAAAGTTCTTAGATATAAATTTGGGGGTTAGGGGAGGGGGGGATAATGCGTGCAATTATGTTTTTGTATATCTTTTCCTATTTTTTTTATTGTTTGCCAGATAAAGGTTTAAAAAATATAACAATTACTTTTAATTTCCGATGCAATCATTTAATGAGATTTTTGCATAAAAACAAAAAATATCGATTTTTTACTGACTTACTTTTGTTGGTCTATAAATTACCGTAATGCATGTGTTGTTCGGACCCTTTGAAATTACTTATAATTATATAATACATATGTAGGTACTTCCAAATTGTTCAATATACATATAATGACTGAAACTCATTTGCTTCAAATATCGACAATAAATACTATAACTATATAGGGACCAAATTTCTGAGGCCGTTTACTCTAGCCTTTTAGTTAGCTTTGTTTTTTTTATTTTAAAGAGGAATACAATACTTTTTTAAATTAAACTTTTTATATGGGATGAAAATCCCAAGGGTGAGTAAATTAAGGAGTGGCGATCTTTATAATCTTTCAGGAGTGGAAATGGAAATTGTTAGAAATAAAAATAAATTAAAAAATATTTTTCCTGGATATATGATGCCTTGGTATTACTAAAGTTTAGAATTATGGGAGGTATTTCTTTTATAACCTATTATGCCGGTTTTTCTTTAAACTAGAGTGAAACTTGTTTGGATTTTGGACTTACTATAATCATATAAGGGATTACTCAAGGAAAACACAAGTGTTTTCCCAGTATTTTCAGAAAAAAAAATGGAAAATTAGGCGACATTAACAAATTAAAGCAAAAAAAGCCTGGAATTTTATTTTTTTCTAAATAAAATACTTTAAAATCATATTTGGAAAAAACAATCAACAAAATTGTGATTGAATTGAAAATGGTTGTCCATTTTCTCAAAGAGAATAGCGATTGTTTTAAAATTTAAAGTAGATAAACCACCTCTTGGCGGTGGCATTAGAGTAAAGGAATTACTTTAATCAATGGCGGTGGTCTACGCCGCACGAGGGCGGCATTTTATACAGATTTTAAAAAAAAATAGATAAATTATATTGCACGAACAGACGGCCGAGTGTTGGGGCGCGTGCTACAGAGCAAGTGGTACGAGAACACCACTCAAAGTAGTACGAGCGCCCCCGGCCAATCACCTGCTAGCGATAATCAATAAACTTACCACCCACGGAGAGATGCGTACTCTAAAGGCGCATTTACACAGACAAACTTTCCTTTGATGTTGAAATGCCGACAAACATTTACACGAGTCTCTTGAGCAAAATATTCAAAGAAATGTTCGAGCAAAATCGTGTACAAAAAAACCCACGTAAATTTTGGAGAGAATGTTGAGCAAAAAATGTTGGTAATAAAAATTTCTTACAAATTTAAATTTTATAGTTTTATGGGAATTCATTGAACTTAAGTGAAAATAGAAAGACTAAGTTTTAAAACAAGGTATTTTTAATTAAGTGCTTTCCGACGGAAAAACGATTTGACGTCGAAATTCACGTTTTACCTCATAAGCAACTTCGATTGATCTGATTTTTATAGGTGATATGCCAGTATACTTGTAACTTTTTTGGGGTTGTAAAAAAAACGAGAATCAAAAAAAAATAAAAATTGGCACTTATTTATTGCTGTTGCTGGGTTAGGAGAAGGTAAAAACCGTAGACTAGTGAGAGGGGGTTTTGGTCAAATGAACATTGACACACAAAATTATAGCAGTGTTTGACAGCGCTGCGTTCCGACTGTCTAAACCTCCCTATCCCCCCCCAGGAAACAACTAACTACTCTCCAGAACAGTTCTCTAAAAATATCCACCTGCATTTTAAAAAGTAATTACTTCGAAGACATTTCCGTTTTCTTTTTATAATGAAAGAAAACCAAAAAAGTTAGAGAAAAGAATTGAATGTTATTACCTCCATCATTAACTATTTTAACATTGCCTATGACAAAACTGATAGTCAATAATAATGTTTCGCTTGCCGTCGCCTTTTTTTCACAAAAGTTTAAAATAAAAGTTGGTGTTCCATTTTTTTAAAGAATTGAGATCACTGATCACTGATTTAAAATTATATTTATTCTCATCTTTAAAAATATGTTTCCAAAACAGATAGCAATAACTTGCTCAAAAATTTACCCGAACAAAATGTTCAAAGAAAAGCTCACAGAAATGTTCGCGCAAAAAATTTCAGATCTTTTGCACGAGCTTTTATTTGAGCATGTTCGTCTGTGTAATTGCGCCTTAAAATAAGATCTTTGTTTCTTAGAAAAGGGGCGGCAAATTTTATTAATGTCAGAGTTGGCCGTAAAGTTTTTGGATTGAACTGGTATTGTGTCCTTTTTTCTCCAATAAAAACAAAACATATATACAAAACACTGAAAGAACTTTCTTTGTTAAAGTAAATAAACTGTGAATTTAAATCCAGATATAATGGTACGGCCATGAACCATCATTACTCCTGTCATTTGACTTTTACAAACACTTTAAAATTTGGACGCACACATTTAAAAAATATACTATAATATTAACTCCTTTTTTTGAAGTATCAAGTTCTTAAATCCTTTAAAATTAGCGAAGAACGTGACCTTGCCTTAAAATATTTCAACACTTCTAAAAATAAATAATTTAGTAAGTATTTAACTAAAGTATTTTAAGGTTGACCATGGCCGTCCATAAAAGATAGTGTCTCTCCGTTTTTAATTATTTATTATTTCTTTCTCTCCGTTTTATACGAAAAAATACGTTTTTTAAAATTCTTGACCATTGCTTCGTAGTCTGGAGACGTACTGACTCCTGAGAGTTGTTGAGACTCGAAGATTTCAAAGGAGAGTGTTGTTGGCGGCAGCTTGCTTCGCCTTTATAAAGCCCTATTCTACCTATGCATCAAACACATGCAATTTTTTACATGCATCTTTTTCTTGAAGCATGGAGCTGTGGGGGGTGTTCACACTATGCATCTTTTTTTTAGCGGAAATGCCATTTTTAGCCAACATAACAAAATCACTAATTAAAAAAATCAAAAAATCCCTAGATTTTTAACTGCTTTGTTTACTTTTTTCCTATACCCTTTTCTAGCGCATTCGCTAAAAGTTTAAGTATGCAACCAGCAATATTTTCACGACTGAATATTTGGTGTTCTTGAAGAATTCTAGAAATAAAGAATTATTCCAGAAATAAAGAATTCTTCGAAAAAAGGAAAAGTCGAAAATTCTGGATTGTTCTAGGATAAGAAATATTAAATAAATATGATTGACAGGCTTGGAGTGGGAATTAGAACTTGCAGATTGTGAGCATTGGCAAACAAGAATTTTAGAAAGTTTTAAGGTGATTAAAAAATATTGAAAATAAAACTCATAATCTAAAATTCACAGCTGATCAGCAACTTGACAACATAAAAAAAACGGTTGGTAATCAAAAGGTAACTAAAAATTCTCCAGCATGCATGCAACTTTCTGATAAAAAATAGAGCATGTTCTATTTTAGCGCATCTTGCAGCATGCGTCTTTTTTCGACGAATTTCATAGTGTGAACAGGGCTTAAGGTAGCTCCTCTGCACTTCCTGGAATCTTCCCCTATGCGCGTGAAGATTGTGGTTCTCCGCGCGGGTTTGGAGTGATAATAACAAGAGTTTTTAAATTATATTTAAATCTAACCAACTAAATTGAATAAGAAAGTGATTGTGTTTTCTTTCTTAGAATATCTATAGAATTGTGTGATTGTGAAAAGAATTTAATCCAGCAGTCAGTCAATCTTTGTTTCTTAGAAAAGGGGAGGCCATATCGTGTAGTTAGGCGGACAAGAGCGCTAAGAGTCTGTAAGGGCGCGAGGAACAAATAAAAGGGGTCGATAAATATTACAAAATGCTCTTGTTTACTTTGAGATATAAGTATAGGTACTACTTTATTCCAAATTCATCCGGACCAACTTTTTGACCCTGACAGTGACAGTTTCATTAATTTGCTGAGTAAAAATGGCAACCGCCATATTTAAATTGGATTATATATATTCTTTAAACGGAACGGTGCTTCTAACGGGTTAGAATCGTGTTTTATCCAAAAACACGTCAACTGAGATTTTTAATTTTATTATTATTATTATTATTGTCAAAAATTATTATTGTCAAAAAATTACCCCCCCCCCCCTTCGAAGCAAGAAGTTCCTTATGGGGGGCGGCAAAACAAGCTCTTGCACGAGGGCGGCCAAAGAGCTAGAACCGGCCCTGCTACGATATACCGTGGCTGTAAAAAGAAATTTTAGCTTATTCCGCAAAAAATCATAAAAGTGCTCCGTGCTGTGTCTTAGATTTTACAAATTGTGCTTTCCATTGGAAGTTCAGTCAATTCTAATGTTTATTTGATACGAAAAAATATGGATATCACATGCTCCGTTTTGGACGTGACTTGGACATTTCCTGAGCTAAGGTCACTGACAGAAAAAAAATATCTACTATCGATATCAATGATCTCTACTCTTCGTACAAAAAAACCCAAGCAGGCTTTGTGTCTTTGGGGTGAATAGTGGAGGGGGCTGCGAAACCACGGAAAAATTCGCTCAGTGAGGACAGTGAGCAATCCAATCGATTCCGTATCATTGACAAAAAAAAATGGGTTCGGTCTGGCTAAGTAGTTTGTCTATGATGTACCTACGGGTATAGAAGGCGATCTGACGACTTAGGGCCCTGTTATAAGTTTTTTGCTACCGTTGCGCCTCTAGTGACTCGAAGCTTGAATTAGGGTAGCGGCGCTAGCGCTGGGAAATTTGAATTCGGATATTTTTTAAAGTATTTTAGTTCCTTAGAAACAACATTATTTTATTTTCTAAAATATTGTTGATTCTAATGACTATAAATTTAAGAAATAAACCAAATACCGTATTTAAAATATTATATTATCCTTTTAAGCAGATATATACACATCGAAACTATTGTATTTATTATTACGAAACTATTTATTAGGCTTGCAAGTTTTCATCATTTTCAAAAAATTCGGTGTAACTGGTTACCCATCAGCATTTTTGAACGGAATGGGCTAACAAAAATGTAATTAAAAAATAGGCTAAATAAATGCCTTATTAGAGCGTTAATAGACCAGCAAAATTGGTGATACCGGAGGCAAAATCGGTTATCCGTATCCAAAAATAGGGAGTTTTTGGACCGCATACAAAAATAACAAACTTTGTGGTTATCGTTATTTGCCAAGCCGTCAAGAATAAAGTTATTTGCGTTTATTTTCTTAACTATTTGTACGCTTACCCATAATACAATGCATTCTGCATCTTCCTTAATCAAAAAGTAGCAATTTGAAGCTTTTTTTTGCAAAATTCTTCAACTACATAAACTCTTTGGCGTGGATTGACAGAAGTAAATATAAACAAAATAAAGATAACCTCAGAAATAATGTAATTTTGGCGGTAATAAGCACGCCTGGTGGTTAACAACGATTTTTGAAATTATCTTCATTTTGTTTATATTTACTTCTGTCAATTCACGTCAAAGTGTTTGTATTTTTGGCGAATTTTGCGGAAAGAAAACTTAAAATTGTTACTTTTTAATTAGGGAAGATGGAGAATACATTGCTTTATGGGTAAGCATATATAGAAATAGGAAAATAAACCGAAATCACTTCATTCTTGACGCTTTGTTGAAATACGTTACTTACGGAGGCTTAACGAAGCCCGCTCGGTTATTTTTTGCAACCAACCAGATTTATTTCTGGGCAAAAGCTGCGGCTAGTAGGTGATAAGTCGCTTTTTGTCGAGTTTTTATTTCTTTTTGTGATAGTGAATTTACAAAAAGAGGAATTTTTATTTCCTTTTCTATTCTATTTACATTGGCAGTTTGTATGTGGGCAAAAGGATACGGTCAGTTACGGTAATTTGTGTTTGTGGTTTAGAAAATCTTTATATCATCTCAGTTACGGTAATACGGTAAGCAAATAAGATGACGATAAATTAGTGGTCTATTAAATGTCGGGTGCATACTCTAAACCTATAAAGAGTTTCATATGGCAAACCATTGTCTTTGGCGAGCTTGATCTTTAGGGTGTGGAAAGCGATGAAGCAGAGAATCACTGGGACACTCTGGGATACAACACTTAATTTTTCAATTGTACTTTTACAAAAATCCAAGATATTACTGTAACAGTTTAAAAAAGGCCAAAAACACACAAAACTAAAAAACTGCAATAAAGAGACCTCATGAAAAGAACGAAAAGACAATGACATTGATGGACATTGATTAAGATAGATATCATCGGCTTATTTGTCGCGTAAGCTTCGAGACCGAACTTGTTTTTTGCGATGCCCTTAGTAAAAGTTTTCTCTAAGTCCGTAGGTTTATGCTATGTGGTTTCATCTGAAACCACAAATTAACCCCCCCCCTCCAGTGTTAATTTATGTTCCACGCTGATCCGGTATTATTAAACAATATGTTTCGACGAAAAATAAAAATTTAATATATTATTTTTTCCGGCTTGTTCGTCAAAACGTAGGCAACGAGGCGCTAAAGAATTTTTATCTTTCAAAAACAACGTCGTTTTGGCAGAGGTCCAGTTTAGACGCCTTTTCAAACGCCCAATGCGACGCGATTTCTCACTTTGTCTAAAAAGTGGTCTAGCAGGTCTAAAAATAAGCAGTTTTAGTTCGTCATAGAACGCACGCGTAGACGACAAAAAAAAAACCAAGACTTCCGCTCGAATAGATACGGTTCTCACCAAAGACGGATACCTTTATGGTTCTCACAATCCCATCTCTGCGGTCTTGAATGAGCTTCGTTTTGATTAACGTCTGCGTCATGTTGTTAAAGCAGCGTATTTTGCCAAAGAGAGTCCAAAGCATCAATAGATATTGATAATAAGACGGTGCCAAACTGAATGTTAACGACAGAAACGTCTGATCGAAAAATTCCCCGTCTACGCGTAGGCATCGCGTAGCACGTACGTATTATGACCTTGAACTGATCAATATATCCTATACAACCAACATAGGTTCCATAAATAATATAGTGTTTACTTCCTCATCTAAAACACGACTTTATACCGATTTTGGAGAAAAAAAAATTACTTTTTCTTACGTAAACCCATATAACTATGAGAATTTTCTGGAAAAAACCGTAGCGATAATAACGCTCCTAATCAAGTTAGCTTGGCAAATATGCACAACCAAAAACTTCTGGGCGCGAGCTAGTAGACTTCGTAAGGCATGTGCAGTAGATTTTTCGCCTTTGGCCTCGCCCAGAGCCAATCCTGATTAGTACATTATTTTCTTTGTTGCGATCTAGAGGCCCACTATATATTTGACACTTATTGTTTTACCAGAGGTGAGCAACTCATATTACCCTCTCTTTGTAGTTTTTTTCATATTTGCATGTAAAAGCGATTTTATGAAATGGACTGATGTTTTGTTGTCTCTTTTTATAATTTCCCCGGACAAGCTTAATTTATAAACGCGTTCGCGTTTGCAGTTGAAGTTCGCGTTCAGCGTTTGTAAATTCATAGTTGGAAGTTCAGAAAACAGTTTTTATAAACGCAGTTCGTTGCTGAAATTTGATTGGTCTTTCTAAGGTCAAGTGTATATGATGTAAAAAAACAGCCGACATAAGATCATAAACTAACCAAAAATCGGAAAAAAATTTGCCCATTTCAAAGTGATTCTTGTTGATAAGCTCATACTAATAACTATTAATCTGAGTTAATAAGTATTTTGAAAAAAAATGGATAGTGAATATGAAAAACTGCCTTCTTTTATTGACCACAATTCTTATATACAGGGTTCCTAAGCAAATCCTTAGGGGGCCAAGCAGTCGTGTATAAGACGCAGACAAACGGAAAAGCACATTAGGCAGAAAAGGATGGGCATGGAGCGATGTTGTCACTACACTACGTAGTAAATCCATGTTTTTTTTGTGCGCGCAGAACTTTCTATGCCATTTCTGTTTGATTTATTGAAATTCTATTGTATCCAAATGTATTGATCTATATTTTTTTTACTCTTTTTCTTACAATAAAACACGGAAACATATGTCATTTATTCACAAAGTACATGCTAAATGCGTATGTTTGTACCTACTGCTTATGCTCACTTAACTCGCAAATTCGACTATTTTTATTAATTTTCCAGCTTGGTAAAAGCATGTTTTCTTTCCACTTTTCTTGAGTTTCTTTCTCCGTTGGACAACGGAACAATACAAGTTCGTCGAGGCTCTTGTTTTTACAGTTTTTGATACAGCAAAATTACATTTCTAAACCGGACGTTTCTTAATCAAAAATGTAACAGTAACAAAATTATTTATTGTCAGCGGTTACCAACTATCATTGCCAACACACAATTTGTTTTTAAACATTTCCCTAACAACTGTCAAATCCAGTTAATGAATAACTGTCAAAAATGGTATATAGGGCCTCTAATGCGATCCTTGGGCCATTATAGTATCTCATAGCAGTGTTGCCAGATCAAAATATAAGAATTCACTAGATGGCGTCTTAAACAATCACTAGAATTTCACTACTTACATTTGCTTTGCTGGCTCTTAGAAAACTATTTTTAACGGGGGGAGGGGAGGGGTGACTAAATGAAAACACTGAAGTACATATTAAATGCATATTTTTTTGATCTAGTTTAATTGCCTCTGAAGCTACAGCTACTTTTGGACCTTGATACAGTTTATCTATTAAATTTAAAGCAATATTTACCTTTTAGGGTTAATTTAAAATAAAGAAATAATACTAATGTGAAAAAAATCACTAGATATAGTAAAAGTTCACTGGATCTGACAACACTGTCTCATAGTTATATGGGAATACCTAAAAATTAAGCCATTTCCTTAAGCAGTGGCGGCTTTAGAGCCCCCCCCCCCAGAAATATTCGATTACATTACATATTTTTATTGAAGGTGTGGCGGCTTATCCACATCTATTTTCTATTGGGCCATAATTTATTTAAGACTTTCTTTGTAATGCCTGAATACAAAAACGAAGAACTGATAACTTTGGAATAAATTTCAACGGTCACCAAAACATCTAGCCTACTATGTGTATCAGCTGTTGGACTCTTAGGGCTACCATGCGGCAGCTATTAAACTATCTTGTTCTTTCATATATCACGCTCTTTGTCAAAACAGAGAATATGCTTTTTGAAAGAAACAGAAGAAAATCTTTTGAATACGTATCGAGTACGATGTGAAATTGATTAGTACGGCGGCGTCTTTGTCAGAAAACTTCGAATGACGTGTCGTTTTTATTAATCCTGCAATATGAATAAGTAAAGGTTAAGTAAAGTAAATTCATGAATATGTAACCTTTTAAAAATTGGCAATTGTTTAAATTTTTAAAAAATTGTTCGTTTAAAATAATGATTTTTTTATACGATATGTACAGATTTGACTTTCAGGGGAAGGGGAAGTTAATTGAAACCAATGCGCCTCCCCCCAAGACCAAATCCTAAATCCGCCACTGTCCTTAAGTGTTCATAAAAAAAATCATTTTGAAAACGCTAAAAATTTACAACTTTTTTTATAGGATTTTTTCAAAAAGGTAAAAAAATAGTTGTCAAAACTTGCCATGCTTGTTTTTAGTCTCGTTTTTAAATAACTCTGCGCTTCGTAAACCAACGCTTGTTAAAACAGCATTTTTAAAAACGCGGGTAAAAAACATACAGTTTAGCCGTGAGTTTTCAAGACTATTTTTTTAATATCTGCATTAAAAAAAGGGAAAAACCTACCAAAGAGCAGACCACAAAAACTATTGAAAGGCAGTGGCGGTCGCAGCTTTTCCAAAAGGGAGGGGGGGGGGCGTGAGAGCAAAATTTTGTAAAACCAAAGAAAAAGTTTTATGCAAAAGTCCTAACATTAAAAATTAATGTAAGTTTCGACCCAATAGGGCGCCGCAGGCGAAAATTTTTGAAAAACTCTGTTTACTTACTGTTTCTATGAAAAAACGGCGATTTTTTAAATAAATTCTCGCAAAAAAGGGAGGGGGAGGCGAACGCCCCCCGCTAAGACCGCCCGCCACTGTGAAAGGTCACCATTTTTATAGAAGTAACCAGATAACTACACTCCATTTCAAATTTCTGCGGACTGCGGACCACTTTTTGACACTTTGTTTAATTGTCAGCCGCCATATTAAAATTGGTCCGGAGAATTTGGAATAAGGTGTATAATCGAGATACTAGGGACTTATTGGGCGTTAATCTATAAGGTTTTACCATAATAAGGGAAAATCGTATTTTATTTAGTTTGAACCTTAACCATACTTTAAAAAAAAAGTGTTACTGGAAGTCGCATTACTTTTCCTTAATCCTAACTTAAAATTTCTAACCTTGTATGGATTTTCCCTGATAAATTCTCGCAAAAGAATTATATCGTCAGTGTAGCTGAACTTCAACCTTGTAGGTTTCTCCAATTTATTCATTTTTTCACATAAATTTTAAAAATCCACAAGATTGTTTTTGTTTATAAACCAAAAACTAAAAATGCAAAGAATATTAAAAAGTCGTATCGAAATACCAACCAACCATCACTATTATCCATGCTAATTGAGGTTATGTTTAAAGATAAGGGACGTACGATAACTGTACCGAATTAAGGGAACACCGTATTTTATTACGGTTCCCTTAATAAAAACGCAGGTCACGCGCATGCTCAGATGTCAAATGTCAATTTTCCTTAATAAAGCACCAAAACATCTAGCCTACTACCCCCAGATGCACCGTAAAAATATTCGGATTAGTTTAGCTAATCCATGCTTCCTCTTTGTTAAGGTGACCAACCGTCCCGGTTTGGCCGGGTCAGTCCCGATTTTTAACCATTTGTCCCGAGGAAAAAATCCGTCCCGGATCTTCCCGATTTTTCAGCAAAAGTTCCGGTTCGCCCCGGTTTTGATACCACTGTATTTTGTAACTTTAAAATCACTGCGATTAAAAAAGCGGATGTTCTCTGCCATCTATAAATTTGAATTGAAACCTTACTTAAATTATTTTTCTTTAATAACTATTTTGGAAAATACATCTCAATATTATTAGGGGTGCATATAAGAAAAAATACATGATATACAATACATTGAATGGCCGGAGTGTCCCGGTTTTGCCCCTTTAGGAGTTGGTCACCTTATCTTTGTTCATTTATATGGGATCAAGAGAGATAAAGAATGGACTGGATAGCCAATCGCGATTAAGTGCCTAAGGTGCATTCAGGGGTATGTGTATCAGCTGTTGGACTATTAGAGCTGCCATGCGGCAGCTATTGAACTATCTTGTTCTTTCATATATCACGCTCTTTGAAAGAAAAAGAAGATAATAGAGACATAAAGCTATTTGTAACTCATCGCGGTATACGTGTCCGCATCTAGCGAGAACCAAGCACGTTGATTGGTCAGAAACTTGTACCACGTTCGAAAAGAGCAGATGTATGCTAATTTAAGGTGTTTCTGAACGCAATAGGTGCTGAGATATGATACGTGTGCCGTAACTATTTTCAACACCTATCGCGTTCAAAGACACCTTAGATTAGCATATATTTGCTCTTTTCGAACGTGGTACAAGTTTCTGACCAATTAATGTGCTTGGTTCTCGCTAGATGCGGATACGTATACCGCGATGATTTACAAATAGCTTTATGTCGCTAATCTTTTCAATACGTATTGAGTATCATGTGAAAACATTATTTGATTGGTACAGCGTCTTTGTCAGAAAACTTCGAATGACGTGTCGTTCTTATTAATCCTTCAATATGAGTAAGAAAGGGCCAAGTAAAGTAAATTCATGAATATATAACCTTTTAAAAATTGGCAATTTTTTAAATTAAAAAAAAAATTATACTTACGAAATGTACAGATTTGACTTTCAGGGGAGGGGGAAGTTAATTGAAACCGATGCCTCCCCCCAAGACCAAATCCTAAAGCCACCACTGTCCTTAAGTGTTCACAAAAAAAATTATTTTGAAAACGCTAAAAATTTACAATTTTTTTTGCCTTGTTTTTATAGGATTTTTTTAAAAAGGTAAAAAAATAGTGCAGTAGGACATAGTTATACCGGGTATCCCAAGGTGAGTAACCTATTAGAATATATAGAATATTTTGGAAACTATACAATGGAAACTTTTCAAACTTTCTATTCTAACATAAGTCCATGTGAACTATCTTTATGAAATACTCTCATATGTGAAGTGTTGCCACTTGCAGGAAACCGTGGCAGTAACTTTCCTTAAAAAACAAAATTAAAAAGAAGTTAAACAACCTCCAAATCAGTTACATCAACCGAAAAGAATCTAAAAACAAAAGATCAAAAGATCTTGGGTGGAAATAACGAAAATTCAAACCTGGATGAGCATCCCACAAGGAACACACAAAGAACCAAAGCAAAAAGAGAAATGATTAAACGATGTTTCGCTGTGGGTAACCAGCGTGAGCTCATCAGTGGTTCCACTGGTCACCCTCCCCATACATCAATAAACACCATCATACACTTTGATTTCCAACTTTGAATCGCTCACAAATAGGCATCGTTCCGCACTGATACCTATCCAAGTTACCCGATACTGATTCGTCCTGGCGTGTTAATATTTCCAGTAGGAAAATGCTCCTAAGGAAATTAAAAATCAAAAAATCAATCTCATTTCATTCATGATTTTTATTTGCCTGGCATTTTCCTATTGGAAATATTAAAACGCCGGGACGAATCCGTATCAGGTTACTTGGATAAGTACCAGTGCGGAACGATGCCTATTTGTGAGTGATTCAGAGTTGGAAATCAAAGTGTATGATGGTGTTTAATGATGTATCGGGAGGGTGACCAGTGGAACAACTGACGAGCTCACGCTGGTTAACCAGAGCGAAACATCGTTTAATCATTTCTCTTCTCGCTTTGCTTTGGTTCTTTGTGTGTTCCTTGTGGGATGCTCATCCAATTTTCGTTATTTTTACCCAAGATCTTTTGATCTTTTGTTTTAACAACTTTCTTATTTTAAATTGACCACCCTGTATATTTTGGCATTTTTGGATTCTACAAAATATTTTAGGTACATTCTATGAATAACGTCCTATACCTATGTTCAACTGTTTTTAAAATATTGACAGGTGAAAATTGACATTTTTGAACTTTGACAGCTCGTAACATCGAAACGGTTAAGGATAGAGCAAAACGGTTTTTCCATTCCTATCTTAGTTTTTCACAAGCTATCGTTTTATACTATTTTTAACCCAGGGTTAAACTAACCTTGAGATATGTTAACCCTGGGTTTAGATATAAAACGATAAAGATGGTGTGTTGAGAAAAGTGCTCTTCGTTCGAGATTTGGCTCAACTTTTGTTTACATGAAATGTGATATTAAAAAAAAATTATATATTGTTATTGTTATTTTTCTCGAAAACCCGCAATTTTTTTTATGTCATTCAATTCAGAGGGCCTTCTAGAAGGCATTCCAAAAATTTTTTTTTTCTAGAATTCATTTAAAAAAAATTTGACCCCGAGATTTTTAAAAGTATTTTGCTGTTTTTCTTGGATACCTATTTTGATAAAGGTATTAAAAAAAATAGTCGTGTTAACAACTCGTGGCCAAACTGTGCTTTTTTTTACTCGCGTTTTTAAATACCTCGCTGCGCTCGTTATTTAAACCAACGCTTGTAAAAAAAAGCACTATTTTAGCCACTAGTTGTGAAAACTACTATTTTAAAAAGGAATAATATAATAAAATTTAATTTATGTATTTTTTCGAACATTCAAGGGTAGACAGCCATCTATACATTTGACGAAAGTAGTTCAAACGCACAGAGTAGTTTGGTGTAAATCCAATCAAATTTGATAGGGCACGTTTTTTTTTTAAATCAACGACTTTTCGAGTTCCAATGACTGATGGAGAGATGAATAGTGACATCATCAACGATGAATGTCAGATTGGCTATCAAACGCCGAATAAAATAACGCCCCGATATAATTTATTTTTGTACACACCTTAACTTCACCAATGAAATTGAAGGGTCTTTTTCTATGACTTCTACTCGTGACCACAAACCTTATTTGGTTATAAGGTTTGTGCTCATGACACTAAAGTTAAAAATCTATTGAATCATATTGGTAAACGGAAGACTCCCCCGAAAAAAATATATTATTTTGGGTTGGGTTGGCTGGTTCTAACTTGAATTGGATTGGGTTTGGGCTAATTGTAATAATTTTTTCTTGGAGGTTTTTTTTTACTAGATTCGTTTAAACTGCAGGTTTCTTGAGAAATCTATATGTCTGTTTGGGCAGACACACGGCTCCTATTAAATTTATTTCCATCTCTGGTTCACAATAAGATACTTATGATAAAAACCAACAAACAAAAAAAACAGCTGCTATTTTGTGACGTTAAATAATCCATCAAACCATTCTCACCGACCTCCGGGAGAGTTTCGATTGATCTCCTGGTCCTGACCGGTCCTGGTTGACAGTGGTCCCAATTTTGAAAGACGTCAAATGTATCATATTTTTTTATTATATCACAAAAAAAGAGACGTCTTTTCCTTTCCTTTCAATAATTTGAGGTTAGAATCAAGACCATTGACTAGCTCATTGAGCTGGTTTAAAGCGGTCGTTAATTATTAACTCACAAGCTACCTTTTTTTATTATTTCGTTTATTATGTCGGATGTCCTAACTTTATAGAACCGTAGTCAGCTGAAATGGTTAAAATTATAAAACATAATAAAAAAAGAGAGCGAATTTGACTGCTGTCAAAAATTTTCAAGCAGGTGGAATCCATCAAGTCTACCAATGGACACATAAACTTTTTCGAACTCTTGTTGACACCGGTGGATCGACCGATGAATTTACAAACTCGCCCATCAATGTCAAATTTCTTGTGGAAAATTTTTTTGTGTAGTTTTAAAAAATGTATATATTTTCATGAACTTCTCAAATTTTTGCTACACAAAGATTGGTAAAATAACTTCCAGGAACGTTTTCGTTATCGATTTTTAGGCGTAACTACATCATGTAAAACATAAAAATTGATAAAAACAAAGAAACATGTATTCCAAAAGCTTTCCAATGATTCTAGTGGTATTTTTACCCTTTATAACAACTGTTCTAACAAGCGACATCACCCATTCAGTATTTGGAGGCTTTACCAGCGGGATGCCAGCTGCCTTTGGAGATTTCAACTCTGATGAGCTTACAGATGTGTTTGTTGTACTGGACGAGCGTAAGACCGTCGAGATTTTGTTGGCTTATGAAGAAGAGCCACTCCTCCGGCCCTTGAAACCTAATAGGTTAAAGTGCTCTTTTAGGTAGGTTGGTGGTTTCAAAGTCATTTAGTATTTTACTCCCTAAATAATGTAGTTCCAGAAGGTGTCTAAATGCAAATACCACAGCAAAGACTCTAAAAAACTGTTATATTTTCAGTAACTCTATGATAACCAGTGTAGTACCTGGGGATTTTGATGGAGATGCTTTAATGGATGTTATGGTTACTACTCTGCATAAAAGAACGGAGTTGGAACAAGAACACAAACAGGAGTCTTATACCAATGTTTACATTCATTGGGGTGGGGCGAACCACATAAATTGTAGTAATGATAATGACCATCCCATTATTGAAATGTATGGTCAGCCTTTGGCAATAGGTAAGAGATTTTTGTAAGTGTTTTACACACCTAAATATTGGCTTATCCTAACTATCTATATTTACATACTCTTTACAATTCTACAACTATTATTTGCAATACCCAGTGACAAATAGAGGAAGGAAGGGTGATAGATAAATATATTTTTTTTTCTATTGCTTTTAGATTACAATCAAGATATGGTTATAGACCTGTTCGGTCAAGAAAAGCATTCAAACAAGAGAACATTTTGGGTGTTTGACAAAACCCGAGGTCCACCACAGAAGATCTATATGGAGGATAATGTCAGTCAAGTTGGAATCAGAGTACCACATGCCAATGCATTTTTAGGTAAGTAGGTTAGTTCTGAAAACTAATCATTCCACACAACAAAATTCCAAAATTTAGATAGGTGCAGATTTTTTTCTAAATTACAAATTTTTCAGAGCTAAGAAAATTGTATTTTATATTTTAGATCTAAACAACGACTTTATGCCTGATCTCTTCATTACAAATGAGCATGGTAATGCTGAAGTTTGGCTGGGCATTGAAAGTGAAGAGCGCAAATTTGTCTTTAATAATACGATTAAATTTCCAGAGGAGGCGGTTCACACTGGACAATCTCTGTTTATTGATGTTGAATTAAAAGGTAAGTGGATAAGTATCGTTTTTTGATCCAGATTGGTTTTTTCTTTCTGAAAGTAGTGTGCAGTAACATAAGAAAATTTCTAAATTCTAAAATATGAAAATAGGAAGGTCCAAAAGGTTATTAGCTAAATATAAAGACCTGGAATTGATTGTGTTTAAAAATTGTTCAAATTTTGTTTGATTCTTCGATAGTCATTGGGTATTGTTAGGGACCCTGTATATGATTTTTGACAGTTATTGTTTTACTAGAGGTGGGCAACTCATATTTTCCTCTCTTTCTAGTTTTTTTTCATATTTGCATGTTTAACAGATTTTATGAAATGGACTGATGTTTTGTTGTCTCTTTTTATAATTTCCCCAGACAGTTTTTGAAAGATTTTTGGTTAGTAAAATATGTCAAGCTTTGAAAAAAAAAAAAAAAACAAATAGTGAATACAGGGTACATATTAAAAATGTAAATAATAGATAAAAGATATTGATCTATATTTTTGTTACTCTTTTTCTTACAATAAAACACAGAAACATAATGTGTTATTTATTAACAAAGTACATGCTAAATGCGTAAGTTTGTACCTAATGCTTGTAGCTCACTTACCTCGGAAATTCGGCTATTTTGAATAGTTTTCCGGCATGGTAAATGCATGTTTTCTTTCCACTGTTCCTGAGTTTCTTTCCCTGTTGGACAACCAAACAATACAAATTCGTCGGTTTTTACAGTTTTTGATACAGCAAAATTCCATTTTTAAACCGGATGTTTCTTAATCAAATTGTTTTTAAACATTTCCCTAACAACTGTTAAATCCAGTTGCTCACCTCTGGTAAAACAATAACTGTCAAAAATCGTATATAGGGCCCCTAGGTATTGTCAATGTAACTTCATACTTTACACAAACTTAAGTTGGCAAGACTGGTCATGGTCCTGCATAAAAAATACACAAATATTGGTTTTAGGTGCTATGAACCTTGTAACTCCATTCTGTTATGATAAAGAATGTTCAAAAAGTGCCCTGATGGTCTATTCTGAGGGCAAATGGATAGATTTAAAAGTAAATTTTAAAGATGCTGACTCAAATTCTTGGAAATTTGATTTAAACAAGGGAAGCAGGTAAGAAGATGATAAAATAATTTAACATTAATAAATTAATGATATTTTTTTTTGTTTGAATTTTAAATTTCAGATATAGATTTAGTTCTGTCCCTGCCAAAAAAACCTCATAAAAGATCATAGCAAATAACAGATAAAACATCATAAGTTTTCATAATCTATGCTCATATAAACTTATATTTTATAATTTTTGACTAGTGAAAGTGAAACACAAATCACACATAGGAGTTCATCATATTTTCTTAGCCAGTTGGCTTAGAAAAGTTAACAATATTTTATAATTTTTAATATGACAATTCCTCATAAAGGTTATAAGATTTTATAAAATCTACCTGTAAGATTCTAAAATAAAAAATTACGGAATAACTTTAGTAGTTGTAGTAGTAGTAATAGTAGTAGAAGTAATGTCATAGAGATTAATCTATCAGTCAAACTAAACTATAACCTAACCTAAACTATAAACTACTACGACCTAACCCACTTTAATACAATAACTTTCCTTGGGTTTGCACAATATCTACATATCTAACAGAAAATTGTTCTTGTATAAGTACTTATTTATCGCCAGGAGCTGTGGGAGAGATGTTACTTTCATAAATTTCTATGAGATTGTTCGAGGCATTGTGCATTACAAGATTTCATAAGCCAAAAACTATTTTTTTGTTGTAAAAGTATTTATGACAGATGATGTAATTATAGTTTTTTTTATAAGATTTTATAAGTTCCGGTGGGCGACGACTTAATATATTTGTTTCAAAGGGCATATAAGTTAGGGCCGGTAAAATCTTATTACTTTGATAAGTTTCTATGAGATTGTGTAATATTTTGTCCTTGAGATGTGGCACAGTATGTACATTTTATTTCCCATGTACGACCAAAATTGGACGTAAAATGATTGTAGGTATGTAAACTTTGTTACGTTCTATGTACAAACATTTTTGTACATACATAATACATCCCTAATTGGTTCCGGGACGTACCGACGTAAAATGGACATAAAATGTATGTCCCTAGGACGAAGAGTGCTGCATGGGATCATGAGTCAAAAAATATTTTTTTGTAGAAGTAAGTAGGTATACTAAGTATAGCTTTTTTTTAATTAGTTTTGAGGTAGTCCAAAAACTGATAAAAATCAGGTATGTTTTTTATGTGATATAATGAGGTTTTTTTTTGGCAGGGTGGACAATCTTGTAAGTTTGTCTGACTATAAAATCTATTTATGAGTAATTCTACGCCATTGAGGACATAACGACCGTTACACTATTTTACAGGGAACCCATGTTAAACTAAAGAAATATTTAACTTTCATTATTAGTTACTACTTCATGGACAATATTTTTAACCTGTGAGTAGCTGGCATTGAAAGTTATAAAACCATAGTTTTAGTGTAACGACTGTTACCGTAGAACTTCCCAAAAGGACTTATAGAAACAATTGTTTTTACCAACTCATAGAAAATTATAAATTTTCATAGAAATCTGTCAAATTCTATGAGAAACGTTTTTTTACAATTTTAAAAACATTATAAAAGAACAAGGGTGTAATCATAGAAACCCATAAATGTTATGAGTTGTTTTGACTATAAAATCTCTCAGAAAACTCATAAAAACGTCGGTATATATAATCCCATAATACATTATAAAAGAAACAAAATTTAATTATAGAAACCCATAAAAGTTGATGTGTAGGTTTGATTATAAAATCTCTTAGAAAATGGTGCTTTTATAAAACCATAAAATATGTAAAAAAAATATCTGCACTTATCAAATTTTATAAACATTCATGATTCTAAACCACATAAATTATTGCCAAAATCAAAGACATACCTCATAAATTATTACAAACTTTTATAATTTTAAAATTTTGCCTCACAAAAGCTCATAAACCTTATAAAAACTGATAAAAATCAGGTGTGTTTTTTATGAGGTTTAATGTGTTTTTTTTTGGCAGGGATTCTTTGCTATCAAGGTATAATTTTTTACATTTTTTTTAAACTATAAATTCTTATTGTGATTGAAATTCTAGGTTTGTTATTATTTAATATATATACCTTGAACAAAACAAGAGGCTTAAAGAGTATTATTTGACTATTAAATTTGGACTATAACTGTTATTGCATAGAATATTTATTTTTAATTTTTGACCCTATACTCAGGAGTTTTTATTTTGTTAACATTTTGTTAATATGTCCCTGTCACAAATGACTTGCTGTTTATACCTTACTAGCAAGTATGAAATAAGGCTGTGTTCAAGGTATTTCAAAGACCTTCAAAATAAGGTATCATCCACTTTTCCAACTTAATTTTAATTCTGCTGGTGGCGAGACAACAGACCAATATTGCCAAAAAGTTTTTGTCGAAATCATAATCCAAATACTCAAAATCGCCTCTGATTCGTCTTTGTTGAAACGCCCTGTGTATATTTAAAAATAAAAGCTGGCTTTTAAGACCCAAATAATAATATAAATATTTTTTCCAGGTATACTGATGTTATAACTCTGAGAAGTGGAGATTTTAACATGGACGGATATCCAGACATTCTAGCCACCTTAACTCAAGAAGGGAGCTCATATCCACAAGCATTCTTGCTAGAAAATGTCGCTTGCACCTCATCATGCGCAAAATTCACCCGCTCTTACGCCGTGAATTGGAATGCCTTAAGCCCCTTCAGAAATGGAACAGCAATGGCTGCATTTTTTGATTTTTACCAAGACGGCATACTTGATTGCATCATGGTCACTTACAATGGAAAACAATACCAAACAGCCGCATTTAAGAATAGCTTAGACTATGACGCCAACTTTATTAAAGTTATGGTTTTAACGGGTCTAACGAATCCGAATAACCAAATGATCATGGGCAGGGTGGGTAAGAAACGACGCACCTATGGTACAAACTTACCTGGACCTAGGATATCATACAAAACTACAACTCAGTCTGGAAATTTAAGACATGGTGTGTCTTCTCAACTGCCCCAGTCTGCCCACTTCAGTCTTAACTTGCCTTACACAATTTTTGGCTTGGGACGAACACCAAACTTTGTTGACTCGGTGACAGTTGGTCTGTCAAATCATTCAAAATCGTGGACACAAATCATACCAAATTCTCAGATGGTAGTGATACCATGGCCTCCAAATAAACCCCAAATGTGGAAGGCTCAATTGTTTGTAACTCCTAGTAAACTGATTTTGATGTCTGTGGCAGCATTAACAGCAGTTTGTGGGATTATCACCATTATTATTGGGGTGTTGCATTGGAAAGAGAGGCAAGAAGATAAAAAAGAAAGAATGTCTGAGTCGCATAGGTTTCATTTTGATGCTATGTGAAGATATGTCGTGTTTCTCAAGGCTATACTGACATACAAATTGTGAAAATTAGTGAGTGGATCGTAATTTCTTAGAATTCTTTCCAGAGGAAAAAAAAATAGAAAATATTTATCAATAATTTCAGAACCATGCAGTTATAAAATAAACTTTCATTATTTTTTCTTTGCCTTTTGCAGATTCACCAGCTTTAAATTATTTTAATATTTAGACTTATGCTATAGTTAACAATGTTCTAATAAAGGATGTAACTAGTCAAATGAATCTTATTGGATTTTTTCAAATAAGCAACATAACCAAGTAATATTCCTTTTTTTACTTACCAAATATTAGATAAAATCCTAATGTTTCAGACTGCATGTGATGAATAACATATTCTTAGTTCGGTTCTTAGTATGTCCAAAACAGGGTGAAGTGGGGGAACTGCGGAGTGATATAGCAGGGTGCCCAGCAACCAGGAAAACCAGGGAATTTTGTGGACCCGGAAAAAACAAGAAAAAGCCATAGTTTTTGTATCAAACCCATATATATTATTTATTTTCAAAAATATATATATCTTGTTTTTATTTAGTTTTTTAAAATAATTGATAATTTTTATGGTGAATTAAACATTTAGGATACGTAAAATTATGTAGAAAACTTAAAATTATGCAAAATCATGTGAATGGTTCCAGGATAATGCTTTAAACTTTCACTGTAGAAAATTTGATATAAATTTCATTAACAATTTTGTAGATTAACTAATTGGAAGAAGCTCATTTTTTATTCAAATTCGCCCTTACTAGTTTCTTTATTGGTAATATTACACAGAGTGCTTTTACAAGTTGTAGAAAATAGTACATGTATAGAAAATATATAAAGCATTAAATATTAACTATTAAAATTTAACTATGTTGGGAATTTGGAACCTTTGGTTGCACTAAAACAAAGTTATGATTGTTTTCCACAAACCAAAACTACACTTTTTTGCACTTGACGCGCGTTTCGCTAACAACGTTAGCATCATCAGGAGACGATAAACAATGAACTAAATTAATCTACGCTCTATCTTATGGATTGTATATAAGATAGAGCCTAGATTAATTTAGTTCATTGTTTATCGTCTCCTGATAATGCTAATGTTGTTAGCGAAACGCGCGTCGAGTGCAAAAAAGTGTAGTTTTGGTTTGTGGAAAACAATCATAACTTTGTTTTTATTAAAATTTAAGTTAGTTATAAGAGATTGTAGTACACAATGTTTGTTATTAAAATTGATTAAAGACATATTTATGAAACAGTAACACAATCATTATTGGATATGAACCATCGACATACTAACATCGATGATATGAACATGTATACACTTACAGTACAATTAAAAGAAAAAATAAAATAATATGGTGACAAGTATATTAATCACTGATACATTGGAAAATAACTAAGCAGGGCCTAAGACACAAATTTTTCAAAATTCAAACCCACAGTTAAAGTATCCTTTGAAGGAATTAAATGCATTTTTTAATGAGTAGCTTTTAGTTTTCCTAATGAATTCTCTTTCATCTAGGTTTTTAATTTGTGTAGGGAGCACATTAAAGAATGTAATGCCATAGTTTTTTTCATACTATTCTGTGGAAGCTAGGAACCATACTATGTCTGTTTCTGGCATTACAGGAATGGACGTCATTGTGTGTTATATAATTTAAGTAATGAAATAAAAAAAACACATGGAAAAGTGGCTGCATGGCCCACGTTTTAGATGAAGTAGCCATGATAAGATGTTAAAAGAGTTGGTTTTTCTCATAGGAATAGAAAAAGTTTTGGGTACACATTTGTACAGGTTTCCCATTAAGAAAATTATTTTGGACAATTTTGAACATAATATGTACTTCCCATATCAGTCCTGAGTTAAGACAGATCCCCAGATATTTTACTGAATCTCCTGATGGCGAGATGGATTCTGATGGTCTATGGGGAAATGTGACTTTTTATGTTATTGTTAAGGCTCATTTTGTTGGCAACAAACCAACTCTATAATATTTTGATTTCTGGCCACTAGTTTTCCCAGCTTCTGAGGGGTAAAAATATTACAAATTGGTTGTGTTCCTGCAAACAGGAATAGTAATAACTCAATAATATTGCTGAAGTTAGGAAGATTGTTAATATATATTAGGAAAAAAAGCAAGTGCCCAAGCACGGGGCCCTGCATTTTTAAAAAGAATTACATGTGAAATTTGAATTTTGTATATATATCATCTAATAAGCTTACCCTTAACTGAAAACTCATGAAATCTTTAAATTTTTTTAAAAAAACATTTGAAAATGAAGGAAAACTGTTATAAACAACGATTTGTTCACTGGTTAGAAATAGTAGGTAGAATGTAGAATAAAGTTTCGTCTGACAGTAGTTTAAACGAACTCCTGTTTACAACACCAAAAACCCTGTCGATTCTTCCAAACGTGTAGTCGTTTTGGCAACGCAACTCTTCAGCGCTTTGTTAAAAATTGATCCGGGTGACTTTTTGTACGACAATCTGTGCACCAGAAAGAAACTTGTCAAAATTTCCGTCAACGACGCGATTGTGTTCGTTTTGGTCCTCCATTTTTTCGTCATTTCCGTCGCCGTTCCGCTGGCGAGTGCGTGCTAGTTTTTCCGTCGAATTTTCGTCGTCTCGACGACCCGAGGAGTTTCCTGCTCCTTAACAGTTCTAGTTTACTTTTCGGTCTTTAATTTGCTCAAAGTTTGGGTGTGGAAAATAACTGTTTTCGTACGGTTTTTTCCTCTTTTTCGCTTGATAAACATGGCTATTTAAGATGTCTCCCCAAGCGTGTCTGGTCGTCGCCACTCCTTTTGGAGGTGCCAACCCCCTCAAAAAATTTCCTCATAGTATAGCATTTAGATCCTACGGACAGAAAGATGGAGAAGAAAGGAAATCGGAATTGCGCTTCAAATTCATCAAGACCGCCTCAAACTGACGTCAAAAAGAACCAAGGTTTGTGATATGAAAAAAGTTAGGTATATTTGAGAGAAACCATTTTGTTGCGCAAGTAGTAGAAATCAAGGTCGAAAAACAATGATAGCAATGCAAAGTGGGGCAAATTGGAAATATATGTTGATATAATTTAAGCTTTCTGCCACATATTGAACTTTTTCCTTTTTAGATGTTATCTCAGGCAAATCGTGGCCCCGCAATACAAAGCGGCGTGAACCACCAGGGCCTGGCTTCTCAGCTAAGAGTGCTGAACCCTCTCGTAAACCACAACCACAAAAAAATGGAAAGACATGCGACAAGCGCCCGAAACCTAGGGGCTTCTACTATCAGGGCATGGCAAATAGAAATGAGACGACCTGCTTAGATGATGAATTTGAGCCAGAATTGGGTGAGAATTTTTTATAAAAAAATAGAGTTACCAAAGTGTTGAGTACACATTGACTGTTTTTTTAATCAGCCTTGTGAAATTTAAACTTTGGAAAATAAAATTTGATTGTGACTAGTTATCATTTTTAGGGTAAAATTCCTTGAATGATATGAAAGGAATCAAAACAAAATAAGCAGTTTTTTTGTTACACTTAGGGTCAAAACATATCAAGTCAACCAGGCAATAGTTTTGACCATCTCCGATTTTGATGATTTTTGGTACACTTATTCGTCTTATCAAAAATCCAAAAAAATCAAATTTTTTGGATAAGCGGTTACAAAAATAGTAATATCTCAAAAACTATTGATCCTATAGAAGCGAGTGATAGCTCATTTTGAAGGTTTTTTAAAGGCCTTTTTAAAGATATGTGACACAATATAGTTTGTTTAATTTTTTTTTCTTAATTAAAAAAAAAATATTTTTTTTTAAAAATCTCAATGTTTTTTTAACATCTTTGGAAAATTTTAGGATGGAGAAATAATGGAGTCATACTTTAAAAAAATAATAAGATATTTAATACAGGGCTAATTTAACTAATATGGATATAACAAAAAAATGAAAAGTAAGAATAATAGAAAATTTACAATAAAAAATATTTAGGTTGCTAATTTTTTTTGAAAGATATTTGAGGAATCTGTCATTTCTTCTGCAGTTAGCGTATATGTCCTACCAGTGGCAGTATTTGGGTTGACCCGTCTTAAAAGAGAATTTTGATCTATGACCAATATATCAGCTTTTGGCTTTGGAAAGTAAAAAGACGGAGAGGGACCATGAGGATGTAAAAAACTAACTTTTAATTCCCCGCTTTCTATATTTTTGCCAATGATACATCCCATCCACCAAAGACAGTCATAGTTTATGGTTACAAAACTGGAGTCGATGTTTTTAATTTCTGTGTTTGACAAACCACAGGTTGCAAAAAGATATTGAATATTTTCCTCTTTACAATTTTTGAGTCCCAGGTATCGATTGTGCTTCCAGGTATCTTTTTTCCAAAAACTTTTCATGTTGCTGGTAGTCATTTAATGAACAATATTTAAATGTTATACCAGGAATGTTTTCTGTTGCAAATTTAAAAAGATCTTCGGGGGTCAGAATCTGTTCATTATTGGTCTCTGCAGACTTGCTTTAGCAGCCAACCTTTTTACGGTGCCTCCCAGTCCATCGCATGCACTCTTCCCGTGGGAGGTGGCAAAAAAATTCCATTCTGCTTTAATTTTAAATTCCTCGAGATGATACGCAATATTAACAAATTTTTTTTATTTTTATACTGTGTGGCACAGCCGTCTGAAAAATAGATAATTTTGTCTAAATTATCAACTTGCCTCTTTAGTTCAGGCATAAGGTGGCTTAAAAAAAAATGAAATGTATATAGGTGGGTGAAAAGATCTTGGGTGGAGGGGAGGACAATTGAAGAAATACTCAAAATTTTGCAGGAATAAACAAGTTTGGAAAAACCTTTTATGTATCTTATTTACAAGACTGGGAGCAATTGACAAGTTTTTAGATATAAAGAGTAAATATATAGGTATTTATCAAAAAATGTATGGTTTTTTCCTGCAAGGTTTTTTTATATTATTTTTTTAAAAATAGAACCAATAACTTCTCCATCCTGAAATTTTCCAAAAATATTAAAAAAATACTGAAAAAAAAATAGTATTTTTTTGAAAAAAATTCAAAATGGTGTTTCCAAGATTTTTAAAAAAAAAAAATATTAAAAAAATTTAAAAAAAAATAAAAACACAAAATTACATGGTGATACACATCATTAAAAAGGTCTTTAAAAAACCTTCAAAATAAGCTATAACTCGCTTCTATAGGACCAATAGTTTTTGAGATATTGCTATTTTTGTAAGTGCCTGTCAAGGGCATATTGGTCAATTTCTTTATTTTCAAAAATCAATAAAACAAAAACCGCTTATCCAAAAAATTTAATTTTTTGGATTTTTAAGTTTTTGGATCAGAACAATAAGTGTACCAAAAATCATCAAAATCGGAGATGGTCAAAACAAAAAGTGCCTTTTTTTTTGGTTGATTTGATATGGTTTGACCCCTTAGTTTTAGTTTTAAGGGCGGTTTTATGCAGCATCTTGATGCACAATTCTTAAATTTAGAGCTTAATTTTTCATATCTGTCTTTTTCTACCATAGTATGTTGAAAAAAGATAGAGATATAAAATTAAGCACTAAATTTAAGAATTGTTGCTGGTTAATCCCGCCTTAAGTCCTTAATTTATGTTCTTAATTTTTGAAAGTCTTTTCTAATCTGTGTAGGTTCCGTTTTTGTGCCAGGCAGCAAAAAGCAAAGCCTGAACCATTTGCTGAATTTTTCATATGCACCCCGAGATGGGGGCTACTCAGAAGGTAGAAGCTCCTCAGAAGGTGGCAAGAGGACAGTGAGCAAAATGCTTGCCACCAAAAAACACAAATACAACAAGGAGCATTTTTTGCAAGCCAAGTAAGTTAAAACTTTCTTTTATTCATTTTTATTTTGTTTGTAATTACCTACCCAATGTTATAAAATGGTAAAAATATATTTTTTTTAAATTTTCAGCTGTCAATTTGTTGTCAATGCCTCTGGAGATTATAAACAATATCTGAACAATCCTGATGCCCTTGTGGATTGGAATTTCATAGAGCAAGTGGTAGGTAAATTTTACAAGTTTTGTTTTGCAACTGATAATCTGTGTTCCAAATTATTTTATTTTGTATGTGTATGTTGTTTTTATTTAAAAAAATTCTTCCCTGATTAAGAAATAAATACTTTTGTTTTTTGCATATAAAACCTGGTCCAAAAAAGATACAAAACTATAGATTTAACTTTTATTTTTCACAATAAATACTTTTTGACAATAATATATTGTAACATGTTCACAAATAAGATCTTGGCCAAAAACCTAATAAAAGTGAAAAATATTTTTGTTCAAAAGTATTTAATGTGCATTAGCAACTTTCAATTGTCCAATCTGATATTTATAAAAATTATTTACATTAATTGTGGATACTTATCTTAAGTTTCAAAGAATGTCCTTTGTGGTTTGTCTTTCCTTAAAAGATTTCAAGTTCACAAGAGTAGTTATTAGTCTTAAACATATTTAAAATTTCTGCAAATATGAGAGATAGAAATTGCTTTCTTGGTGATACATGCAATATGAAATACCCATAGAACTAGGGTTTCTAGGTCTGTGAAAATTCCAAAGAGTTGAGTACACACTGACTGACTTCAATCAGCTTTGTGAAATTTTTCCTTTGGGAAATTAATTCTGATTTTCTGCATGATCCATAATGCCTATTTTTTGTGGTCATGATTTATGGGGAGTTATACAGCTGGGCTCTTCTGACTATAAGGGAAAGTCAGAAAATGCGCCCTGTAGTTGGGAAAAATTTAATTCACAAACTTTACTTTTTTAATTTAGAATGTTCAAGTATCAGAAACACCATCCTGCCCCATTTGTCTGTATCCACCAGTAGCGGCAAAAATGACTAAATGTGGCCACATTTACTGCTGGTCTTGCATCCTGCATTATTTGGCTCTATCAGATAAAAATTGGCGAAAATGTCCCATTTGTTTTGATGCTGTTAACCGAGAAGATCTTAAGAGGTCAGTCGCAGTGATACAGGCATTTCCACAAATTAAATAATTTTTTGGTAAAAACAAAAAAACTTTATAATATATTTTCTGTCAATATACATTAAAAGAAATGCAAAAATATATAAAAATATAGTATCTAAAGTTAACTTTGGACAAAACAGAAATTGTTCGTAACATTTTCAGTAACCTTTTCTTCATTTAGAGGAAGGAAATGCCAAAATATTTGTTGTAATTTTTAGCGTCATTATGATCCCCTACACAACGCGCAACACAAATGAAGTTATTAGTTTTAAACTCATGAAACGTCCAAGGGGCTGCTTAACTGCCTATCCCGCAAATGCAGTTGCATCAGAAAATGACGTACTTTTCAATATGGCTGACCACACCAGAAAAAATGTTTATTCCAAGTTGCTGTTGGCAAACAAAGATAATATTTTATCGATTATAGAAAGAGAGAGTGTCCAACTAGAGGTACAACTTGCTCAAGATGAAAATTGTCCAGAAAAATGCTTTATTGAGGAAGCAATAACTTTGCTAAAATCTAGAAAAAATATAATTGTAGAAATATCCGAAGAGAATAACAAAAAGTTGGTCAAAGTGACTAATTTGTCAGATTTTGTTGATAGCTTTGAATCCATATCAGAAGATTTTGTAGGTTTAAATTTAAAAAGTTGGGATGAAGCAGTTGCAGAAAATTTTAAAGAATATGATACAAATAAACCTGAATCAATGCAACACAATGAAGATACTGTAAAAAACGACGAATCATGTTCTTTTGATGAGAATTTGTACAATCAATCCAAAAATAATGTTGTAAACAAAATTTCAGATGGAGGCAATGTAAACGGGCCTTTGAGGTTTCACTATTTCTATCAAGGTGAGTTTAACTGTTGTTTGATCAGCTTGGTTAAACTTTTAAAGTAGTCTATACATTGTTTATTATTTGATTTTTGGATATGGATACCAGTTTGGTACCATTTTAGCACATATTTTTTCTGTTTACTGATCTTGGTTTTTATTTTCTGGCCATGGTCACTAAAAGTGTGTGCAAAATTAACTGAAAGGTTTAATTAGCCTTGACTAACAGGATGTTGGTCAGGTCAGTCCCCTTACTACATTATCAACCTGCAAAGCAAATAGGTTGAAAAGGTATTACTTTTTCATGTACAGGGTGTATGTACCTTGGGTGTTGCCAATTTTTGTAAGAGCGACAATAAATAAATATAGCAGAAAGAGATACATAACAAAATCTTGTCAAAAGTGACAATCTAAATTCTGACATTTAGAATATTTTGTATGAAAAAATTTCAAAATGTCTTAATTTTAATGATCTGGGAATGAAATAAATTTAGATTTCACTTTATGTAGGTCTAGATTTACAATGACATATCCAAGAAGTTCTGAACACATTCAAATCATTTACTTTTCTGCACGATTTTATTTTCCTCACTGATTTTCAGTGCGGAAAGTTAAAGAAGTGCGTAAAATAAGTACACACAAGTAGAAAATATTTTTCCGCGCACGGTGGCAGTTGCAGAACCATCACTTGCAAAGTTTGGGTGTACCCTCAAGAGTGGTAAAGGCACTTTACGCCCATGTTAGGTTAACATTTTTCCTACTTGCACAGAAAAACTAATAAATGTTGTATTTCCAAATTGTTCCATAAATGTTCTGTTGCTGTTTCTTACTGTTTTTCTATGAAACTTATACAAACATAATGTAAAGCATGGCATGAGGAAAGTTGTACTTTTCTTATGCAAGTAGGAAAAAATATTGATACATTCCTAATCCTCCTCCCTCCCTCCTCCAGTTTATGCGCCCCAAGTGAGTTTGAGCAGAAATGCTATATAGCCCTTTCCCAAAAAACCCTGGTGTTATATGTTTCCTAAATAAAAGTTGCCTATTTTCTTAATGATGAACTTTTTGTTAAATAATGTGACACAATGATGCTGGTTTATTTATTATTAAAGTACCTACTTGTTCTAGACTTGCATTTGGAGGGTCCTAATAAGGCTGTCGAATCTCAATTTTGTCAGTTGTTAGATGAAATTTTTGTTTTATTTTTATAGCATCGGATGGCCAACATCTTTACCTTCATGCAATCAACGCAAGAATGTTGGAGCACCACTATGGTTCTTTAGAAAACAGCCCTAAAACAATCACGGGAAAAATCCTAGAGAAAGAAGGGGGATCCATGACCGAAGAGTTGAGAAGAAGATTGAGATATTTGGAACATTTACCTGTCACATGTCAGTTTGAGGTGGCAGAAATTCAGTTTGATGACAGTCTGGTTGGAAGGGGCACTCTGGAGCACTTTAAAGGTGATTTATTGGAATTAATTCAAGAGAATCACAGTTGAATTGTTGGCTTTTTTAAAATAAAGTTAAGTTTTTTTACAGAAAAGATTTGTGGCTTAGAGGGCAAAGGGTGAAGGACTAAATCGGAAAATAGTTTTTCCTCGACCAGGATTTGAACCCGGGACCTCTAGAATACCAGTCTAATGCTCTACCAACTGAACTACCGAGGAACTGGGGTTTTAACTGGCTATTCAGATTTCTACCAACTGAGCTACTGAGGAACTGGGGTTTTAACTGGCTATTCGGATTTCCGAATTGCCCTGTACGCCACAAATCTTTCTGTAAATTTATTAGGGCGCTAAATTTTCTCTTCAGTTTGTAAATATGTTTGGCTGAAATTGTTAGTTGGAAATTCGCCATCTGACACCTTCAATAAAACGCTATATATCGTGTATCGTTGGTTGATAGATAAATAGAAATTTCGTACAACTAATAATCGTGAATCTGTACCTCCTTGTCTTTATAACATGTCTAGGTTTTTAAAGCCGCAGTAGGCTTCAAAGATCTCCCCACTACTAACAAATGAATCGGACAAAAGGATTTCCGAATAGCCAGTTAAAACCCCAGTTCCTCGGTAGCTCAGTTGGTAGAGCATTAGACTGGTATTCTAGAGGTCCCGGGTTCAAATCCTGGTCGAGGAAAAACTTTTTTCCGATTTATTCCCTCACCCTTTGCCCTCTACGCCACAAATCTTTTCTGTAAATTTATTAGGGCGCTAAATTTTCCCCTCAGTTAAGTTTTTTTTGTCTTTTAGAACAAATTGAAACACGCAAAAAGCGCCGCCAGCGACGCGCAAGAGAAGAAAAACGTCGTGAAAAGCGCATAGAAGCTGAGGAAAATCAGAAAATTCACGGTCGTAATTTTACGACGCCAAATCTGCACTTGGATTCTCATGATCAGTTTCCTGATGTTAGCGAAAGCCATGTTTTGTTTCCCGAAATTGGTAAGACTACTAGTTTCTGAAATAACTATGATATACTATAATGGCCCAAAGACCGCAAAATGTGTAACAATAATAACTTTAAAAAACAAAGAATGAATGAAAACATTATTGTCCAAAAAATATGTGTACAAGACAAAATGTTTCTTATTGACAAAGCAAAAACCTTAAACTTATTCTTATACATACACTTATCTTAAAAATATCAGTTTTAAGTTATAAAATAAAATATGGAAATTGGTAAATTATCTTAAAGAAATTCTTCCACAGTGTAAAAAGCTTTTTCTAATAAAAAAAGTTTAACAGTTTTTCAAAATTGCTTTAAATTTTTAAATCTCATATTAGCTGAAAATTTATTATAAATTTTCAGTCCACTGTAAATGAAGGAATGCTAAGGCGAAGTGAGGAATAGGAAGGGGAATTTGATTTATTTGCCTTGTAAAATGTTCATTTTGATGTTGTGGAAAGTGTAATCAATTTTTATGAATTAAACACGCTGTTTCAAGAATAAAAAGACATGGAAGTGTAAGTATTTGATTCTGTATAAAAAGTGGTTTACAATGAGTTCTTGGTTGTACTTGGCATAAAAACCTAATAGCCCTTTTTTGAAGTACAAAAACAGATTGAAACATATAGTTGCTACAGCTCCACCCAAAATGGAAGACCATACTGCAAATGGGATTCCACTAGAGCAAAATAAACTGATCGAGCAATATGTTTGCTCAACTCTCTCGAAATGACTTTAACTGTGTAACATCCCGACGAAAGTTTTTTGTTAAGGGAAATAATATGGCTTTGAAACTTCAAGTTATCATCTATTGTTATTCCTAGAAATTTCGTACTTTCAGATGCACTTATGATTTGATTGTTAATTTCAAGCTGTTCAATATTGCATTTAAAATTGAGTAAGTGTGTTTTGGACATATTAAAACAAAGACTGTTTGAGTCGCACCATTCTTTAATTTTTGTAATGTCATTTCTTATGACATTAGTGAAAGAGTTCAGATCTTTTGTCTTCCAAGAAATGGTATAATCATCTGCAAAAGTCTAAAATTTTCCTGATATATCCAAGTTTAGCAGATCGTTAAGGTAAATGATAAAAATAATGGGGCCCAGAACAGATCCTTGAGGTACTCCACAAGTTACCTCCATCTTATCAGACAAAACTTTATTTGCATAAACTGATTGTACTCGTTTAGACAAATAAGACCTAAACCAATTCAAAGCATGTATGCCATAATGGTAGAGCTTCTAAAGCAGTACCTCGTGATTCACACAGTCAAAGGCTTTCGACAAATCACAAAATACTGCTGCAGAAGCCTCCCTATTATTAAAA
Organism: Oxystoma pomonae; assembly: GCA_963921995.1. Lineage (NCBI taxonomy): Eukaryota > Metazoa > Arthropoda > Insecta > Coleoptera > Brentidae > Oxystoma > Oxystoma pomonae. Next base: position 20,347,380 of record OY998164.1, on the reverse strand, counting down.
TTTTGGAAGAGATCGGACATAAAAGAAAATAAGGCATCTGATGTACTTTTTCCAGCCTGAAAACCAAACTGATTTTCATTTAAAATTTTGTGTTTATTTAAAAACGACAAAAGTTGCTTTTTCACTATTTTAGAGAGGGTTGAAAGTAAAGATATTGGTATAAAGTTTTTAGGTGTTTTTAGATCACCTCCTTTGTGTTGAGGGATAATTTTGGCAATTTTTAAAATATCTGGAAATTAGCCTGCATTAAAAGAGTCATTAATGGCTTCAGAAAGACAAAGTAAGGCTGAGTCTGGCAATTCGCGAAGAACGTTTAGTGAAATATCATCCTCACCAGTAGAATACAAATTTTTTAACTTTCCCATAACTTCTCTAATTTCCAAAGGACAAGTTGGAGAAAGAAAAAAGCAATCATCTATTTTTGTTTCTTGGAAAGATAAGACAAGGGATCTTTATCTGAATTAATATTTTTTGAAATGTTATTATAATAAGAATTTAATAAATTTGGTTGAATTTCAATTTCTGACGATCTGCCATGACCATTTCTTCCGTTTAACTCATTTACAATCGCCCACGATTCGCGCATTTTATAGTTTATTAATTCGCTCACAATAGTACATTTTTTTAGCTTTGTCTATAATATTTCTGTATGACTTACGATATTGAGAATGAAAAGTATGAAACCAATGGTTCTCTTGTCCAAGTGATCTTAAGTTAGCCGCTGACTTAAGAATCCCGGTTGTAAGCCAGTTTTTTTTTTTATTTCGTTTAGTTTTAAGAGGTCGGCATGGAAAAGCCTTACTAGTAAAAGTTTCTAAAATTTGATGAAATTTAACCAAAGGTTTGTTTGTCTCCAAATCTCCAAAACTGAATTCCAATTAAAAGAAGCACAAATATTTCTAAAGACTTGAAAGTTCTTTATGGAAAAAGTTTTACCATATTTTGGTTTTGAAACTAATGAAGTATCTATTTGTATGTTAGCAGCAAAGAAAATAATCAGTTTGCTTGCGCCCTGAATTTTTGGTTTATATTTTTTCCAGGCTAACTTGATTAGGAGAGTTATTATAGCTTTCTTTCAGAGAACGCAAGGGCTGGGCCATTATAGTATCTCATAGTTATATGGGCTCCACTAATAATCTGATCAAACACTGCTAAAATTTACTTTTTATTTATTCTTTGTTAGGAGCCCTTTGTCAGTGCTCTCATATTTTAAATAACATTCGGTTTAGGCTCACTAAGGGTGGAGGACAATTAAATATAAATACTGACCTTTTTTATGGCGATAAATTATAAGCTAAAAAATACCAAAGTTTTGGTACTTGTCATCTGTCACAAGCAGGCTTATATATTGTATTTTTTTTTAGGATTTACAGCGTTGATTTAACTGTTTTTAAAGTTTGTTACTAGTATCTAGTAGCTTGTATTTAATTGTGCGTCCACCTTAAAGGGGGTCTTCAGCTAAAATACAAGTTATGTTTATTTTGTAGTAGAAATGATGCTAAGACTGACAAATTATTTTATTTTTTGGTATCACTTTTAATAACCGATATTTTTAATTTCAAAAATTAAATCAGGTATCTATTTTGTCATCGGTCCCTTAGACATAACCATCTGTTTATCCTTTTTGAATATATGATACACCCTGTTTTAAAGGTTAAGTATCATATAGAATGTGACAATGACATTGTATTTATTAACTTACACCTCATTTCAAATTCTCTGGATCAATTTCAGTATGGCAGCTGACAATTAAACACAGAAGCTAAATGGAACTGTCATTGTCAGTGTCAAAAAACTGGTCTGCAGCAACTTGGAATGGAGTGTATGTCATTATCACAGCATGTAATATTTTTTCAAGGCTTGTATTACTCGAGGGGTGGCTCGGTCATCATTTTGTGTACAGGGTGTTTGTTTAAAACTGGAACACTCAGTATCTTTTTAGTTCCTAAGATATTTGCGTTTATATATTTATATTTTTATATAATATATTGCTACCAAGTATGCCATGAATGTATTTCTTTATTTCCACAATATAAACTTAAAAATCTAGTTGTCTTGAAAAAACAACCGATTCAAGGCAATGATCAGATGGTCGTTTCTAATCTATTTTATTAAAATTTTAAACGTAAATATCTCAGAAATTACAAAAGATATTTAAATAGTGTTTAGTATTTTTGTAAAGCTAGTTTTTTGAAAAATTCAAAAATGCAAAAATATACTGGGTATAAGTAAAATAAAAGAATTCAAAGAAGAGCTATTAGAATCTTGCCGGGTCTTTCGTATCGGGAGGACTGTGGATGCTTTCATGACACTTTCGTTTCCTATTATGACATGGAACAATTTATAACTGCTGATTTTTCTTTTAATATCTTTGTTAATTTTTTGTGTATACTCAAGTAGGTTACTTTTATGTCCAAAGCACACACCTGGCTTGATTATAATTATTTTGTGTCTCCTTTTATTTACAATTTGTACATTGTTTTTTTTTAACTTATTTTGTATCTAATGTTTATTTGACACTTTTAAATTTGTTTATTTTTTACCTCTGTTTGTACTTTTTTCCGTTTTTTGTTGTTGGTGTTCTGCTTCAAACGATTTTATTTCTCTTTTAATTGACATTTTTATATTAATTATTCCTTTTTTTTGTGATGTATTGTGTCTTGTATACTATTTTATTTTACTTATGTGTTTTTATTTTAATATCTAGTTTTTTCAATTTTTTTTTTTATTCTCAACATGTCATTATTTATTTTTAGCTATACTCTATCTTTTATGTACAACTTACTTTTTTTTTGTAAAACAATTTTTGACTTGTGTAAGTGCGGAAGCAATATTAGCACCAATAAAGAATCTAATCTAATCTAATAAAGCTATAAAATTGATGACAAAATAGTGACCTGATTTAATTTCTGAAATTAAAAATCTTGGTTATTTAAACTATGTAATATAAAAAAATCAATAAAACCATCAGTCTTGAAATCATTTCTACTACAAAATAAACACAACTTGTATTTCTGCTGGAGACCCCCTTTGAGCCAAATCAAATTTTATATTTAAATATGTTTTTGTTTTGTTTCTATATTACCCAAATTCTAATAATATTAAATTTTATCTATGAATTTCCAAAGAGTTGAGTACACACTGACTGATCTCAATCAGCTTTGTGAAATTTTACCTTTGGGAAATTAATCTTGATTTTTCTGTGATCCTTACCTATTTTATATGGTAGGGATTTATGAGGAATCATACAACTAAACCCTTTTCGGACTAAGGGGTCAAAGACAAAAAATTGAAGAAATTGATAGTAGTAGTAGCAGTCGTAGTAACCATGCTTTATTGTCTAAGAAAATACAATCTTGTTGACAAAGCCAAAGACCTAAATCTGAAATCTAATATCTATAAGCACCTAATAAAAGCATAGCATGCCTGCAAATATATAATTTTAATAATATATATATTTTTTTAAAAAAAAGCTACCTTTTAAAACAAAAATATAAAAAAAATTTCCTTCTTAATAAAATGAAGTAAATGGCAAATATAAAAAAGCTAACTATCCTCTATTAATTAAAGTCATAACAAAAAATTTAACATTTAACATTTAAAATAGATCCAATTCAATATTTTTCTTGATTGTCAGGAAATTAAAATAGAACGAATTTTTTAACATATTAAAATTTAAAACAGTATACAATAATACACACATGCATACAAAGAATGAAACAAGAACAAAATAGTTAAGCAAAGCTAAAATTTTAACATATTAGAAAAAGAAAACAATAAGAGATGGGTTTAAAATTATTAACTTATTTAAGTACAATAAAATAGATTTTTGTTCATATATAAGCAGACAGAGGTTACAACCGTCGCCTTCGTCCAATGGAAACCATAAGATGAAGGTAACAAAGCGACCAAATAACTGGTAATTGATAAGAGATCTCTTAACTAAAAGAAAAATTAAAATATTCATCAAGCGAGTAGAAACCCTGTTTTACTAGTGTTTCTTTTAAGATTTTGCGAAACTTTGATGGATTAGTTATGATTTTAAAATTTCGGGGTAGGTAATTATATACCTTTACACTATTATATATAATGGAATTCTGAACTAGAGAGGAATTTGGTATTGGAAGAGGAATGTCATGGGATCGGCGAGTCCAATAAGCAGTCTCTAATATAAACAGGCATGGAAGTGTAAGAATTTCATAACTGATGAAAAGTGGCCTACAGTGATCTCTAGGAGAGGCCCTTGCAATGTAACGTATAGCACGTTTTTGAAGTTTACAGATTCGAACAATTGCTGGCTGCAGCAACCCCAAAATGGTAGACCATAAGAAAGATGAGATTGCACAACTGAGAAGAAAACCATCCTGGCAATTGATGTACCCAAGTTGGTTGCCACTGCACGTACGCAGTAGCAGCCAGATGCAAGCCAGATATTAAGAAAGTTTCGCAAAACAACACGTTTCTTTTGATTTTTAAAGAAAATTTTGAGAAAAATTTATTGGAGATATTTGAGGGATATGTACAATTATTTTTGAGGTTAAAAAAATTAAATATTTTATTTGTAGTGTAGTAGTTCAATTGTTTAAGAGAAAAAGGTTGCATATGAGTAAACAAATATACCTAACTGGAATAAATTTTATCATGAGAACACAGCATGTCATTTAGAAAACACCCACAAACAATTTTTTTAGAAAAAGTTTTTAAGTATAAAGATTTGCTATGTAACCCAACCACAAATTCAAAACATTAAATAAATTTTGTTTAAAATATATTATATTGTCTTGTTCACTTTTTCACTTTCAGGTATTAACTTAATACAAAAAAATTCTTCTTGCCACTTTTTCAAGTTCAGTTCAAGGAGGCAAAAAGGATCACCTTAACACTTTTTTGTTATAATTTTAGGGGTAGATGGTCACAGAATAAGAACAGATTCAGAATGTACATTCCCCAGTGAAAGGAGCATTTCTCCAGATTTAAGCTCTGCTAGCGGTTTTTCATTGGAGAGTGGGGGATCGTCTGTTGGGCCATCCTTTGCCACAGTAAGTGTATTCTTTTTAATTTTTTCTTGTAATAATATTGTTTTTATGGCGTCTGCACATAGGGATAAAAATCCAGAAAATGAATATTTTAACCCTTAAAAATAACCACCAATAATTCGACATGGCTCTGAAAGACAGTCAGCTCGCGATAAAAATTAATCATCACATGGGGTAAAAATGACTTGCCCATATGGAGGCAATTAAAAAGGAAAAACCCAGAAACCGCGTGATTTGCTCTACACAAGAACCCTATGGCTCTTCTTCCTTGATGATGTTAAGGAGTCTTTGAAGCACAAAAAAAATACAGGATAATTGCGTGAAAAACAATGCGTTCCTCTTCAGAAAAAAATATAAAAAATATCGATTCATTTTTTACAAAAGCCATCTTTAGGTGTGTCCTGGTAAGAAAAAGGTCGCCATAAAGAAAAACTTTCCAGGCCAAAAATATGACCGGAAAGTGTGTACTTTCCGGTCTGTTGAAAAAATAACATATTACACCTATATTATATGGTAAACGTTTTTTTTTGGTATGCACATAAATTTTTTGATTAGTCACAGTGCTTAGATATGTGATTATTTAAATTGTGTGCAAAATAAACTGTGAGGTTAATTAACCTTGAAAAAATATTGTTTTTTTTTTCAGGTCAGTCCCCTTACTACACATTTTTATTTATTTTATTTGGCTCACTCAAGCTACACTCTCCCCTCAATGAAACTCAATTTGGATATTGTAAAAATTATGTACTAATTTAGTCCCATCGACATACTAGTCCCCTTTTAAAAAATTTTGTACTTAATCAATAACGGAGTTATTCGCACTTAAAAGGGAGGGGTGTGTGGCTTGGCGCTAAGCTGCACTCCCCCATGTTGACGAGACAGATTTAATGAAAGTCGATATGTCATGATTTCGTACTAATTATGTACTCTTAAAGAAGGGTACTTTTAGTTTACAAAAACCATCGGTTCCTAAGATTTTTGTTTGTTTTTGGGGTGTGTAGCATGATATCAAAGTACACCCTCCTCTGCTTAGAAAAGAGATTTGACCAAAAGTGACTATGCCAGGAATTTGGTACTAATTTCGTCCCCTTCTATTCTGGTTTATATGGGGTGTGTAGCTTGATATCAATGCACACCTCCCTTTGCCTAGGAAAGAGATTTGAAAAACAGTAATTATGCCATAATTTGCTACTAATTATGTACTAATTTCTATCCCCTTTAACAAATTGCCTACTCTTAAGATAACTTTTTTTTGTTTATATGGGGTGTGCCTTGATATCAAGCTACACACCCCATAAAAACAGAAAAATTAAGTTATCTTGAGAGTAGGCAATTTCATAGAAGAGGACGAAATTAGTACCAAATTCTGGCATTGTCAGTTTTGGTCGAATCTCTTTTCTAAGCAGAGGGGGCTGTACATTGATATCAAGCAACACACCCCATAACAAACAAACAAAAATCTTAAAAACTGATGGTTTTTTGTAAATTAAAAGTACCCTTCCTTAAGAGTACATAATTAGTAACTTTCATTAAATCTGTCTCATAAGCATGGGGGGTGAAGCTTAGCGCCATGCCACACCCCCTCCCCTTTTAAGTGTGAATAACTGCGTTATTTATTAAGTACAAAATTTTTTAAAAGGGGACTAAATTAGTACATAATTTTTACAATAACCCAAATGAGTTTCATTGATGGGGGAGTGTAGCTTGATTGAGCCATTTTATTTTATAGGAAAATAATAATTCATGCTCTACTTTCTTTCACCAAACTATCACCTGTCAACTTAGAAGAAAAGCCCAAGACGTTTTGCCTGTTATTCTTACAATAGAATACCTGCAGTTCAGACAAAGTTTTAAAAACATGCTACAGAGCTACCTTATTGAAAAATGTTACTATTGTATCAGTGTTTTTCTTAATTGTTAGTTGGTTTTTATTGTCTAAGCAAATTTTATAGATTTTTTTAAGTGCTATTTTAAAATTGTGACATTGTATATACTTTTTTTTACAATACAATACTCCTTTATTCAAAGAGTCATACAATATAGAACTGAAGTTTATACATTGCACAGTTAAATAAAATGAAGAGAAAGTTAACTTAATTTAAAAGTCATCGTCAACACATTAAAATATTATCATTCAGTAGACAAAAGACAAAGCAAGCAAATTTTTCTAATAAACAAATGACAAACAATTTAAATCTTTGCATTTCTTTTCAGGTTTTTGTAAAATTTCATACAATTAGTTACGCATTTTTCATTTTAATCAAATTAAGGTGACAGCTGTCAACAAAAAGTTGTAAATTTGATTACGTCTTTTGTTATAGATGCTAGCAACACAAAAGAAAACTCCACCTGCTTGGCCAAACTTGTTGAGCCCCATCGCATCATCAAGTACAGGGGCACCTGCCAAACTTATTCCAGTGACAGGCAACAAAATGACAGTTTTGACAAGCAGAAGGAACCAAAAGTAAGTGTAAGGTCTTTAAAAAAGAACTCAGGAAAAATAAATGCAAACAAAAAGTTTTTGGAAAACGAAAATGAATGGCAGAACACCATGAGCTTCCTGTTCTGTGATTCATTTTGAGAAGTCCTGAACTGGAATATTCCATTTGAGAACAAACGGATATATTTTTTTACAGGCGCAGCGATTCGGAAGAGGACATTCAAGATTTCGAACCGGTTCCCGATTTTAATAGAAGCTTTGGTGACGCGCTCGCGTTTGCTCTAGCCAAAAGCGCCGAAGAAAAAGCAGATGGTAAGATTTAATCTTTAACTTAATCAGTAGGGCCATCAAAATGTCAATAATTTCTAGAAGGGGTGCTTGGCTGTTTAATTGTTTCAGTGGGGGCCTGCATTTGATGAATCAGAAAACAAATTAAATGATTATAATTACTAAAAAAGTTTATATCTTTCTCCACACAGTCCCAAAAGCCCGGAATAATGGATTTTAAAAAATTACACCTTTTTTTACAGTGTGTCCCAAAAATAAAATATGACAGAACCTTTCCCTTTTTATATTGGATACCCTGTGTATTATGTCATTTTCTGAATCCTTACAAAATAAGCTTTTTAAAAATACCAAACGCTATGGGTATTATTTATATTCAAGTTTAAATTTGAGTGGAAGAGATAGGAAAATAACTATTAAATAGTGTGTAGTTGAATTTTGGAAAAGATAAAAGCTAGAACTATAGTGTTTGGTATTTTTGAAAAGTTCTTTTTTTAAGGATTCAAAAAATAACATAATCTACAGGGTGTCCAATATAAAAAAAGGTAATTTTGTGTAGATATCTTATTTTTGGGACCACCTGTACAAAAAAAAAACCCTTTTTTAAGTAAAATGATCCTACATAATTTTTTTTTAAACCTATAATTCTCTCAAAAAATCCTTAATTCCCAATAAATGATGTCACTGAGAGCCTACAGGCTCTTAGTTTAACAGCCTGATAATGACAGTCCGGTTTTCAAGAAAACGAGTTAAATAATCAAAATAAATTAAAAACTTTGGTCAAAACATTGTTTCATATGTTACCCAACAGTATATAGTCTGGAAACTGGACTGTCATCATCCTTAGTGGTATTTTTTGTTGTTTCAGAACCTGTTGTTGACATGGGTAAAAAGAAGAAAAAGAAGAAACAGCAAAAAGTCTTGTTTGCAACAAACATGGCTTACATGGGAAACTAAAAATGGGATAATAACTTTTTCTTATATGACCAATAATAAATTATTTTTGGAAAAAAATATTGAATAATATACCCGAGGGGCTTTTTACCTAGTTGTACACCAATTACTAGACATTTTAATCAAGCCCATTTTCCTTTAGATAAAATAAGTTGTCAGGATTGTAACAAAAAAAAAATTGAGATTGCCCCTAAATAATATTTCGCAAAAACGTGAAAAATATCAAAATTTTTGCATTATTGCAAAAAAAGTTGCCTGCATTATTAAAAACAAGTAAAAAATTTTGAATATACTTTTCTCAAAAATTTTGACTGTGGCACATTTATGACAGGATTTTGGCAACAAATCCGGATTAAAAAATTGCAGGGTAGGTGTTTATACGTCCACAAGCTTGTGATTAACTTTTCTTTAAAACATTTTCAGAACGTAAAAATTTAAATAATGCTTATTAGAGCTTCTAAAATAACCTGTTTTTTTTATTTTTGGGCAGAGAAAACCTGGAAAAGCAGGGCTGAGGGCGGGAAAAATATGGGCTGTTTTTTATAATATGAATCATATATAATCAAAGCTAGTACATATTAGCTGCCACTAACAGTTTTTAGATAAATTACCATGAGTTTAAAGTCCCTTGAATATATCTTATATATATTTATCAAAATACATACGACTTAGTGACAATAGTACTGTTTAATTTAGAAAACCATGAAAATTTAACTAACATATTTTAATTACCTGTATATTTTGGCTTTTATTGGATACGTATTTTGTTTTGTTCTCCTACACTATACCTAAATGTGATTTTTGTTTTAGTATCTAGAAAAATTTTAAACAAAATAAAATTTTGTTTGAAATATTAAAAGATTTTTTTTTATACTTTCATCAAAAACATGATTTTAGTAACTGTCTGCAGATAACTAAAGCATGGCTTTTTTGGTTACCGATGCAAAAAAACTTTTTTCTGATCATGGGTGAAAAAAAGATTTCTGTCCGTTTTTTACGGATAGCGGAAAGTACTGTTGAAAAAATCTAATTATGTTACTCTTGCCTAAAAATTAAGCCGTTTCCGCCAGCTTTCACCAAGTATTTACGAAAAAATAATTTTCCTACGAGCGTGCGGAAAAACGCTTTTCTCGCACTCATTCCCGCGCGCGTGTTTTCCTTTTGTTTCACACCGTTGTTGGTTTGGTTTATTTTTTAACTAAAAAAACTACATTTTAATTTATAAAAAAAATATATGTCAAAAAGTAGTCCCTACAAGTCGCCAAAAATATACAATATATTAATCCTTTGGATAATACTTATTAAAAAAAGATATATGAAATACATATAAAAATGTAGAGATTTCAAAAATGTTTAACGACCTATAATCTCTTAAAATAGCGTTTACTCTCCTTTCCAGCTTCCTCATGTCTGTATGTCTAAAAAAATAAAAACTTGTTGAGATAATATGATCTGTCTTGGAACAAAATGAGGACATTCCCAATCTCCAAGTGAAGAAAAACTTGTGGATGTTTGGCCTTTCTCACTAGTCAGTTATTTCGCCCCATAGTAATGGATGCAACATTGTATCCACACAAAAATGTATTACATGCTAATATGGAAACTTCAACCAACTAACGTTGTTACACTGTATGGGCTTGACACCACTCCGTTTTTTTTTCAAAACGTGTGTTTTTAATTTTAAAGCAGGGTCCAAAACAAAATTATGATTGTTTTCCACAAACCAAAACTACACTTTTTTGCACTCGACGCGCGTTTCGCTAACAACGTTAGCATCATCAGGAGACGATAAACAATGAACTAAATTAATCTACGCTCTATCTTATATACAATCCTTTAGTGGGCGGAGATAAGACTAATAATTTGTGATTGATCACGATTTTTAATCCTATCTCCCCTCAACCAAAGAATAAAGTGTACTAAACGGGATGGGTCCTCTATCTTTATTTAAACTATTTCTGGATTTAATGATTTCCATACTTTCATATGCATTCAAAAGTCTTTTGTTTGGTACACTTTTTAGAAGTTTTAGGTTATCTAATGTGAATCTATGATTGTTTTCAAAAGCATGCTCGGCCACACTTGACTTTTCTGTTCTTCCGTATTTTAAGTGTGCTAAGTGTTCTTTAAAACGTGTTTGAATAGAGCGTCTCGTTTGACCAACATATTTTTTGTCACAATCCATGCAACTAATTTCGTAAATTCCACTTTTTTCTAGAACTGTAGTTTTATCCTTGGGATTTCCTAGTAAGCTTCTTATTGTGTTACCTGATTGATATACTAATTTAAGACCGGTGTTATTAAATACTTTGTGTAATCCTTTCGTATAATTAGGATTATAAGGAATTGATACAAATTTTGAGTCGCAGGTATCTTTTTGTCTGAAAAAGGTAGAATTCCGAAAGGTCTTTTGAAAAGAATGTCTATTTATCAGCTTATTTGTATCAATTGTATCAATTCCTTATAATCCTAATTATACGAAAGGATTACACAAAGTATTTAATAACACCGGTCTTAAATTAGTATATCAATCAGGTAACACAATAAGAAGCTTACTAGGAAATCCCAAGGATAAAACTACAGTTCTAGAAAAAAGTGGAATTTACGAAATTAGTTGCATGGATTGTGACAAAAAATATGTTAGTCAAACGAGACGCTCTATTCAAACACGTTTTAAAGAACACTTAGCACACTTAAAATACGGAAGAACAGAAAAGTCAAGTGTGGCCGAGCATGCTTTTGAAAACAATCATAGATTCACATTAGATAACCTAAAACTTCTAAAAAGTGTACCAAACAAAAGACTTTTGAATGCATATGAAAGTATGGAAATCATTAAATCCAGAAATAGTTTAAATAAAGATAGAGGACCCATCCCGTTTAGTACACTTTATTCTTTGGTTGAGGGGAGATAGGATTAAAAATCGTGATCAATCACAAATTATTAGTCTTATCTCCGCCCACTAAAGGATTGTATATAAGATAGAGCGTAGATTAATTTAGTTCATTGTTTATCGTCTCCTGATGATGCTAACGTTGTTAGTGAAACGCGCGTCGAGTGCAAAAAAGTGTAGTTTTCGTTTGTGGAAAACAATCATAATTTTGTTTTAGTGCAACCAAAGGTTCCAAATTCCCAACATAGTTAAAGCAGGGTAACAGACGCGATATCTGGCTTCACTTTTCGTGGAATGGCTGTGTTGGTAAGCTAGAAATTTCCAGACAGCAAATTTACTCAGGTACCTCTCATCTTGTATTGACCCATCGCGGGACATACAAAGTACGTAACAGGGACGTACATATTACGTGTACTTTTCCAACGCTATGTACGTCCTATAGGTAAGTACCATGTGTACGTACCAAGTACGTTCTTTGTATGTGCCGCGGTGGACTAATAAAATCCGTGAATTGGACGTAAAATATACGTACAGGGGACGTTTTTGGCACGTACCTTGAAAGACATAGAACGTAAGAAAACAAATAACAAAGTATTTTTTTTTGTCTGGGGAGCGGGGAGATTTTAAAGCCGAAAACTCCCCACACCTGGTTGACCCCCTGGGAAAGAGTTCCTGAGAGAGAATGAAAAATACTTATTTAAAACTTTGTGTTAGAAGTGAGGGAAATAAACTACGTCCAAGTTATGACAACCTAACATCGTACAAACTATGTACAAAAAAAAATAATGTAAAAATACTTTTTTGCTGTACGTACATTTTATGCACACTCTGTATGTATACCGTACGTATCTAGTAATTCCAGGACGTAAGATGTACGTCCCTGTGATGAATTATGCTGTCTTGATTTGCTTTCATTTTGCTTCATTTGCATATCAATTGCTATGTCTCATGCGGCTGGACGGAAAAATGTTCTGCTCTAATAATAGAATATTATACTTACAATAATCATCCCTTCATCAGAAAATTCGTACGTCCTTGTGGAATGTGTATTATCCGGATTGACGCATTTTGTTATGAGTTTGTCATCTTCTAGGGTTGTGGTACTCTAAAAAATTATTTAGACCCAAAATATTAAGAAATTGTGGTATGAGTAATGAAACGTAGACAAAAAGTTTTTTTAAACAGAGGTGTTGTGTTGAAAGACTGCCTGAGCGCTACAAACAAAAAATTTAAAAGCAACCAACCCAACCTTATTTTACTAAACTTTATTAACCTCCCTAAAACCAGAAAAATTGAAGTAGGTAAAAGTGATATGTTGATATTCTCTTCTTTTAAATATGCTTTTCGGGAGAGGGGGGGGGTTGTCCTCAGAACTCCCCTGTTACTACCTGCTGATGTTTGTGTATATACTTTACTTTGCAATTTTTTTTCTTCTAAAAAGCCATAAATGTATGTACCTTTAGGACAGCTGAGGGCATGTGCTCCTCATACTCTTCACCAAGCTTGAACTTTTGAGAAACTGTCCTCATGATGGTACTGCTTGTTATGGTCCATTCGCCACTTTCTGAACTAGTAATTTCTATAGTTGGATTAGACATAGCCATCATTTTTCTGGCTATGTAAGGAACGCCTATAGTAAAATGCACCAAGAATATAAAAAAAGCCACATCAAAATAAGCTCGTTTTATTATAGACCTATACAAAGATCACAGCCAATAAATTACTTTTTTAGTCAGTATATATTTTTTTAATACTTTTTCTCTATTTCTTACTTTCTCAGGACAGATGCGCAAACTTTTGAAATCACCTTATTCATAACAAACTTACCAACAGCTTTAAAAAAATCGTCCAAATTTTCACTCTTCAGATGAGTGTATTTTCCAACAATTTGCACCATGTTGTTTTTTTAGCTAAAAAGATAAAAAAAGATCAGTGTCTGGAAAATGGTAGTTTTCATAATTACCAAGTAAAAAAAATCTCATTTGTTTTTTAGTACGGTAGTGATTTCAGCCGTAAACGCAAACAATTCGGTTAATCTGATTGGTTGAGTTACACCACGTGGTACACGCGCTAACGAATCAAAATGCTTAGAGGAAATCCGTCTGCTCCGCGATGTAAATACCTAAGGTGACCAACTCCTAAAGGGGCAAAACCGGGACACTACGGCCATTCAATGTATTGTATATCATGTATTTTTTCTTATATGCACCCCTAATAATATTAAGATGTATTTTCCAAAACACTTATTAAAGAAAAATAATTTAAGTAAGGTTTCAATTCAAATTTACAGATGGCAGAGAACATATCCGCTTTTTTAATTGCAGTGATTTTAAAGTTACAAAATACAGTGGTATCCAAACCGGGGCGAACCGAACTTCTGCTGAAAAACCGGGACTATCCGGGACGGTTTTTGTCCCCGGGACAAATGGTTAAAAATCGGAACTGTCCCGGCCAAACCGGGATGGTTGGTCACCTTAAAATACCGAATCTGCTGTATCTAAATCTAGTTGCCAGAGCCGTTTCAGACAAAAAAAATTAATATCTTTGTGGTAAAGATTGAACGTCTGCATGGTTAATTGTGACGACAGAACTAGAGATGTGTGATTCGTGAACGATTCGTTCACTATGATCGAATCACTTGCGAGTATTGAGTGATCGAATCATGTTTGCTCGATATGATTCCATCAAATGAGCGACGAAGACAGAATGAATCAAACAAGTGAATCAAATCGGAATGGATCAACGACTGACTGACCCACTGTGGCGATACATTGAATCAGTTTGGAAATTTCGTTCATTCGTTCCTTTGATTCGAATTCCTGCGCGCGGGTAATCTGTATGAAAATGTAGATATTTTGGGCAGCAGAGTATGTTGTATTTACTGCATCTTGCATCGACCTTTTTTTTGGTCACCAGGTCACCATTTTCTTTAATTTCAAATGATTGATTCAATGATCGATTCAAAAGATTTGATCAGTTTAGAAACGAATCACTGATCGATTCCTTCAGTACAAAATGATCGACCCATCTCTAGACAGAACTATGAAATGAGAAGTTTGAAATAGAAATGGCATGATCAGGCTTCTGTACATTAGTCTGATCCATTCTGATCAATATCGCCTCCACGCCTATGGAGGTTCGTATTGGTCTGATATTTGGAAGAAGCAACCCAGTAAACACACTTGTGACTTTATATAAACTAATATTTACGTAAATCTCATAAAAATATTTTTATAAAAAAATTATGTAAACATTAAGTAAAAAAAAATATTACATACCTATTATATCAAAAATTATATGTAATATTTAAGTAATCTAATTTACGTAAACGTTACATAAAATTATTTACTGTATATAACTATTATGTAACAATTTAAACATTACGTTTATATTTAAAATTTGACATAACTATTATGTAAAACATTTTATGTAATATTTATATTATCTAAATTACGTAAACGATCTATAACATGACTTACGTCACATTAAAATTTTTAAATTTACGTAAATATTATAAAACAACGTGAACCTTATATTTAAATTTAAAATTTTACATAATTGTTACGTAACATATTTTTATGTATTAATTATGTCATTTAAGTTATGTAAATTACCTGTAAAATTATTTACGTCAAATTAAGGTCCTAAATTTTACATAATTATTATATAGTCAATTGAACCGTAAGTTTATATTTCAAATGTTACATAATTAACTATTATATAAAACATTTTATGTAATATTTATATCATCTAAATTAACAGCGCTTAATAGTTTCTTCCTAGTAGGTAGAGATGGCGCTAATGTCACTATGTTCCCTGTACAGTGGATGATCATATTATATATATATATAAAGAGTAAAGATATTTCAAAATTAGGATGCGGTTTCTGCGATTAGTGGTCTGTCGATGCGGACTTTGAGGTATTAACAAGATCTCCATAAGAATCACCTCTTCCTCCACTTAAACCAGCCCGTCTGGTTAACTTTGTAGTTTGCCAATGTCGGACTGTGTCAAGCAACCACCGACGGACCGTCCGTTGGCCCGCCTCAAGCTGCATGCTCATGTCGGACTTAGATAGTTGACGCTTTGCGCATGTCACCAAGATTAATGTGACTTAAATTTTACCTTATTAATAGATAATTGTGACCTTAATTTACATAACAAGGTAAATCTGTTATGTAAATTTTACGTAATATTTACATCTCTTACGTAACATGGATGTTATATTTATGTAAAAGGTATGTCATTTTATTTACATCACATATATGTAAAAATTAGGTGGGCTTTGCGCATGGCATTATGCAGAGTTTTCGCACCTTAATGTGACTTAAATTTTACCTTATTAATAAATAATTATGACCTCTATGCGACCTTAAATTTACATAACAAGGTAAACCCATTATGTAAAATATACGTAGTTTTTACTTAACTCTTACGTAACACGGATGTAAGACTTATGTAAAAGGTATGTCATTTCATTTACATCACATTTATGTAAAAATTAGGTGGGCTTTGCGCATGGCATTATGCAGAGTTTTCAGCACCTTAATGTGAATTAAATTTTACCTTATTGTGACCTCTGAGTGACCTTAAATTTATATAACAAGGTAAATCTGTTATGTAAATTTTACGTAATATTTACATAACGGTGTTTACTGGGGATTTATTGGTCGCTGCTACTCGCTAGACCATCTGTAAGTAAATTTTTAAACTTCCAAAAAGACGCGTAGAAACCCCCCCCCCAGAGGCACACTTTTCCATTCGAGTTGACGTTCAGGGCACGCTCCAGTGGAGCTTGTAGACTGAGAACAGCAAAATCATCTTAAACCTAACCCTACTTTTTTGTTAACATTTTTTTCAAATTGTGCGACGATTATTTTGGTTATTCTTTAATCAGAAGATACATATGAACAGATTATCGCCCATTCGCAGTTGAAATGTTTCTTCAAGACTCGGAGGAAGGCGACGAATTACTTCTACCGGTGTAAAAAAACAGAAAATAAAATTAGCAAAAAATAACATCAACTGGCGAATGCACAGATTATCCCACTTCTGTTTTACCCCCGAACTTGGAGACGGAGAACAAATATTTTATGCGACGAATATTTTGGTTATTCTTTCATCAAATACCTATGAATAGATTATGGCATTAAGGCCCATTCTCATTTCGCAGAAAGGGATAATCTGTGGGCGAATGCCGTTTCCGTTCAATAGAATCGCAAAAACCGGGACGTTCCACAGTTGGACGTTCGCCGTGACGTCACCACGCTCCCTTTGCTCGATTGAGCTTCTATGCAAACGCACGGTTTTTGGAATGCACCAGCTGATGCGTGGTGCAAATGAACTACTAACCTTATTTTTTTTAAATAAATAAAGCCTGTTTTATCATTTACGTAATAGAATGACGGAAAATAAAGAAAATGAGCTCATAAAAGACTCCTGGTTGGTAAGTCCACTAAAAACTATTAAAAATAAATAGTTTATTCAAAGCAGACTTCGATTCAAGTCTGTTTTATGCTCAACCTACATAACAACCAACATTTTTCTTATAGATTAGATCTTGTTCAGTCTATGATGAAGAGTATTCAGACTGCTGCTCAATAAAAGGTAGATTTCACCACTACTTTATTTATGGAAAATCTTTGGATTGTGACCAATGGAAGCGAGATTCAAACAATTGCTATAAATGGATCAATAACAAAGATGTTAATGCTGGTGTAAGTTAAATTCTTTTATTGATTACCTGCTGTAATATCTTATTTAAACTAAAATTGTTGTCAATGTTCTTTTAGAAAGAGTTACTGAACAGCGAAAAAGACCGTAGGAAAGAACGCCTATTGGGACACGTAAAAAATGATATTTGGAAACGACGAGATAACCCACCAGAAAATTGGGATTCTCCCTTGCCAGAATATTTAAAAAAAGAATATGAACATACTTACCTCAACTTAAAATCTAAAGAAATGAAAGGAGAAGTTCCTCCCTCATTTGACCCACCAAAATTATCAATATGTCCCCTGATGTAGATTATGATAGGTATTGTTTTTTTTTAGTTTTATATAACACACCAAAATATTTACCTCTATAGGTGCCTACTTCAATTTAATGATCAATATAACTGTGTTTTCATAGAAACCTAACAATACAAACATTGGTATTTTATGAATTTTGCTGGTTTTTTTTATTTGCCATAAAAAGTCAAAATTTCTAAACAATGCCTCCCATATCTGAAGATTTTCTTTCTGAAAGCAATATGGTTATTATTTTTAATTCCTCAAAACAAGAATTGTTTAAACTTAATGAAAACTACAAAAGCTTTTATCGTAAGTTAAAACTAGTGGCAAAAGTGATTATAAATCGAGATGAAATAACCTTTGACATTGTTAAAAATTGTTCTTTACTTATTTTACCTGGGTCGCAGATGATTTTTGAAGACAATGAAATAAAAGTGTTGATTAATTTTATTGAAACAGGTGGAAGAATCCTTATTTTGCTTCAAGAGGGCAACCAGAAAGATCATTGCAATATAAACATACTTTTAGAGTATTTTGGAATCATTCCAAATATTGATTGTTTAATAAGAACACATTACTACAAATATTTTCATCCCAAAGAATGTTTTATTGGAGACACTCAACTCAATTCAGTTTTAAATAAAGACAAGCAAGAAATAAAGCTGGTATTTCCTTTTGGATGCACTATGAGTATTATTAAACCTTCAGTGCCAGCCTTTACAAGTGGTTTTGCTTCGTTTCCTGTTGACTGCCCTCTTGGGGCCCTCTACTACAATGAAAAATCTGGGGGAAAGCTTGTAGCGGTTGGATCCGGTCACATGTTTAGTGATAAGTATCTTGATCAAGAAAACAATGAAAAGTTAAGGGAAATGATTTTTGAATTTTTGAGTGATACTAATAAAGTAAATTTTTTGCCCACTGATCAAGAGGAATTTGATATAGCAGATAAAAATGTTGTACCAGACACAGCTGAGTTATCTGAAAAGCCAAAGCTTTGCTTGACAGATGTTTTAAACAGTACATCTTATGTAGATTACACAAAATTATTTGATCACAGAACGTTTTCAATAAATACAAATTTAGTACCAGAAACTTTGAAGTTATATGAGAATCTTGGAGTGAAGCATGCATCACTGAAAATAATAACTCCGAAATTTGAGACTCCTTTTCCACCTCTGCAAGCTGCAGTGTTTCCCCCTTCATTTAGGGAGCTCCCACCCCCTTCCCTAGAACTTTTTGATCTAGATGAAGCATTCAGTTCAGTATTTTCAAAATTAGCACAATTTTCAAATAAAATTATTTTATCAGCTTCTACGGAAGAGAATAAAGCAAAGCTTTTAGAAGATTATGTGACAAATTGTGCGAAAATTATTAATGCATCAGGGAAAAACGCTAAAGAAATTATTTTTTCCATTGGAAAGGAGATTGCCAATTTCAAAAGTATTGATAATTTTAAGTAAAGATAGATTTTTTTTGTATATTCTATTGTAACAATATTTTCTGCAGAAAATAAAAGAGTTTAAAGTTAATATTAGTTTTTTATTTTATATTTTTAAATAAAATCACAATATATTTTCTACAATCATAATCAATCATACCCATGAGACAAGATCTAAGTCTAATAAAAATTTCTAAACTCAAAGGTACAATATGTTTCAATGCAGAGAAATTCTTTAAATATAGGACCAAAAATATTTAATTTGCTTCTGACATAACTGAGAAACATTAGTATTTTTAAATTTAAAGTTAAATTGAAATTTTTTTTTTTTTAAATTTGACGTGTTTAATAAACTTCTTTAAATTTGAATATTTGTAATGTATTATTAATTTTCATGACTGGTATAATTTAATTTAGAATTTTTTTTTTCACCTAATTATTTATATTTATAAATAGTTAACTATTAGTTGCAATATTTCATGAGTACTAAATATGATTTGACTTTTTAGTATAATTTATAGTATTTTTATAATAATTATTATAATTTTAAGCACAACACCATAAATTTTAAATTTAAAGTGGTGCCTATGTCAACATACTGTAAAAATGTACTCATTAGATTTATGTACGTTGTTAATTTTTTTCATTAAAATAAAGCAATTTAAATCTAAAAAAAAAATAATTCATTAATTTTTAATTTTCCCGCGTCATGTAGCGATCGGAATGAGTATTCGCGGACTTTAGAAGAGGTGGCGCCACTTGTGCTATGCCATTTTCCGCCGAGCTGTCATTTGATTCTTTATTTTATTAATTTTTTTTTTTGCTTTTCCGGTAACGCTCGGGTTTATTACCACTAAAACTAATCAAAAGAAACTATTCTAAAATAACATTGTAAGATTTTTGCCAGCCGTGACAAGCAGTGTTTACATCAAAATTGTTCGAGAAATTGTTTACAATTTTACAAGAACGACTCGTAATTTTTACGTAAATTTGTGTTTTGTTTATGTGCAGTGTCGCGTTTTGGAAAAATGGAAAACAATAAGGACGACTATTTAACCACTTATCGAGAATTTTTCGAAGAATTCGCGAAGACAGTGAATCCGAATGACCAACTTCCAGTTAAGTTGGCCAGCTACAAGTTGGTTAATGTGGAAGTTGTAGGAGGGGTAATCGACTGGACCACACAGTATTTAACTCAAAAGTAAGTACGCATTTCAACCAAGACCTTTAAATTAATATTTACCTCAAAAATCGCCTGCTTAACTTGTTTTTACCACTTAACAGCACTCTTGATTTGGCAGAGAAAATGAAAAATTCCATGAAAGGAGTCCTTCGCGCATGTTTTATTTGCACTTACAGGGGTTTTCAAAAATTTCATCACAAAAACAATAAACTAATATTTTCTAAAAATTGGCCTTGAATTTGTTTTGAAGGGCTTCTTATCTCCTTTGTTTACAAAGGATTTGTAAGTATGTCTCGATTATGCTGGTTTAACCATCAAATGTACAAATTTGGCGTAATTATGCAGTATTGGGAAATCAAAATAAGCAAAGCGCCCTCTAACCTAAAGCCCCCAACTATCCTAAAGCCCCCGATACCATGGCAACTGCAGGTGTTTTGTCAACAAGGCCCACAGTAGGCAGAAGGGTATTTTTACGTTTTCTGACAGAAAATCATTCGAGGTTATGTTTATCTTTCAAAAATATTTTTCAAAAACGAATATGAAACCACTCCGCGTGTGCGGTCGCCCGCCGAAAATGGCCTAGCGCTGCGCGAACATTACCCCGAGTTTATCAAAGAACCAAGAGAACTTTACTGGCTCGCTGAAATTACTAGGAATTCGCCTAGAAACATTCCCATAACTTCACATAATTTTGTTTTTATTTTGAATCAATTTTTTTTTAAATTTTAATTATTGCGGCATAAGTTATGTGCAAGTTTACTAGTGAAATCTTAGAGGCCTAAGGATATATTTTAGATCCCAACAGCAGTTTCAAAAACACACGGATACTTCAGTATTAACAAAACAGGTCAGTAAAGCTCCATTTAGAGGTTGAAGAGACTCTTGCTAGTCGTTGATGCTCCTGTTTAAAATAGAATATGATTATTTCGTTTCGCGTCAGCAGCCGATTTTTAAATCTGCATGCTTTTTAAGTTAACCTGTTGTCCTTAAATCAGTGGTAACAGCTAGCAGGAGTGTTTCAAAATCAATTATAAATGCACTTGTAAATGCAACCTTAAACACTACACCCAGTTACTTTAATATGTAGTTGGGTAGCGTGTTTTTAGCAAGTAATTCTGCAGTAAATGGTTTTTTTTATTTTAGTATTTTACTCGGTTTTTTTTAGGAAAAAAATCTTGTGTGTAGGCACTGACTAGGGTCCCTAAAGAGTTAAAATTTATGAGCACTGGAATTGCTAAAAAGTGCTGGGTTGGTTTGAGTTCAGGATTTGGGTGGTTTAGTTCCCGCTTTAGTTAAAAAAACTGAAAAAAGTTTCATCACTGGTAAATTTGAACTTCCTAGGGGCTCAGGTAAGTGCTAAAGAAAACTGTTTACCACACTAACACCGTTTAGCCTTAATATATTAAGTGAGCAGCATGAAATAATACTGTGGAAAATTTAACTGATAAAAAGTTATTCTTAGGGCCAGTTTCTCAATAGCGAATTATCAGAAACTTAAAGTAACTTGTGAGCTATAAATCCCAGTTTTCTTGCTGTTTTTAAGCCAATATTTTTTTTAGGTTAACCCTGAGGTAAGGTAACTTACCCTCACCTTGAAGCTTTGGTTATCCTGGAGTTAATTTTAACCTGATTTTTAAAGATTTTTACTAGGTTATGTTGCTTGAGTTAACACAAACTCGCTTTTGAGAAACCGGCCCTTAGTCTCTCTTGTTTTTTGAATAAAATAGGTTAGTGACTTGAAAATTGGAGAATATTAATCAGGAAAAATTCTTTAAAATATAAATAGTTGCTCATTCATCTCTCAAATAAAGTAAATACACAGGATCAAATACTATGTGTGTATGTCATAACTGGTGGTTAGTGAACACTTCTATGAAAGATGAATCATGCACTGTGAACCTGCTTAGATTTTGAAACTCATATAACACAGGAAAATAAAACTGCAGATTACAAAACTTGATTTACTTTGGCTTGATACTTTTGTCTCTAACTTATAACTTAGATAACAAAACCAAACCTCTGCTTCTGTAACTAAAAAATTATTATGCAAAAAATCTTTTAAACACTTTATAAACATGTGCCACTCAAGAGAAAATTTTTAAGAAATATTGGTTGTCCTCGCCTAAAGTGCAAAATATAGAAACAAAATTTAGAGATAGAATATTTCTTGTTATTTTTATTATTCTTTTAGGAGCTGTATATAATAACAAAACATATGGAGCAGTGGATATTTAGGCAACTACCAAAATGAAAAAGAAGAAGATTCTAAAGTGCCACCACCCAGAGAAGAATAATAATCTATAAATTAAAAAGTCTACAATTTGTACCCAAACATACAGAGCAGTGGATATTTTGCCAACTAAAATGTATAGCAAAACAAGATGGTTCTATAGAGTCAGCACCAAACAAAGAATAATAATCTATAAACTCAAAGTAAGTTTTTGCTTCTGATTTTAATTATATTTGGTAAAACTTCCTTAAATAAACAAAATTTATTATAACCTATTTCTGAACATATTTTGAGCCTCCCCTCATCTATTTCAATTCCATTAGGAAAAACAGAAAAACTATACAAAAAGAACAAAACAGAGAACAATTTTGAAGGGGGACACTCACAGATACTTTTTGGCTCTGTTGGAAATTTCATAGGGTAATTTTTATCTCTGGAATTTAAAAAGGGAAAGGTCTTTTAAACGTCTTTACTATTAATTATGTCAAAATTTTAAACAGCTAGGATGACTGGTGTTTAAGATATTTGCTTTTAATGTGGTATGCAATGAAAGGTTTGAACCTTTTCAGTGGATCAGTTTGACCACCAAAATTTAAAGAATAAAAGTAGGCTTATTTGGATGGTATGTTTGAGAAAACAATCAGAAAAAAATCATGAAATGTTTATTCCCTTTTATTATGAAAAATGTAACTTTAAAACCAACGTTTTTTACTGACTTTTGTGCAAGAAATTGTTTATTTGTCGCTCCTTAAAAAATTTAAACTTAATATCTTGCATGTTTGTAAAGCAATTTAAATGATCTTCTAAATAAGATGTCATTCGAGCCATTTTTTTTATATAATTTCTGCTGGAAAAACTCATATCCCTCAAGTCATCCATAAAAAGCCTGTTTATGGAAAAAATATATTAAGAAGTAATTTCTAGACTACTAAAATTGTATAATGTTTTTCAAGTGTTCACCAAATACTCAAAAACACCTCTGTTATGTTTTCGTTGAACATGAATTTGAATTATTTCAAGCATAAGTCAAGGTGCCAATGGGCTTTTTTCCATGTTTGAAGGGAGCGCTTGATAATAAAGGTTTTTTGACTGATTTTGGTAGCTAAGGGGGTCTTACAAATCCAAGTGATGAAACTCTGGCTCCTTTGGGAGAACTCCAAAAAATAAAACATAATATAGGCACCATAAGGGTTCTTAGAACAGATTTAACAGTAAACATTTTTTTAAATAAACACATCAAAAATGTACTATATATATATATAAATCCATTTTTGTCGGAATATATACTTTTTTTGACACCCCAAATATTCTAGGTGGCGATGTCGGCGACTTAAAAGCACAAAATTTTGATGAGAAACTAGATCAAGTACACATGCATAATACATTAACCTCAAGGTTTTTGGAAACACTGATTCCATTTTTTAGAATACACATTTTTTGGGAATAACATAATTAAGGTTCCTAGGGGCAAAAAGAATCGTAAATGACAAAAAAACTTGTGACCTCAATTAAGAAATTTTTGGATCAACTGAATTCATTTTTGGTGTAAAAAAATTTTTAGGGGTAATTTAGGGGCCTAAGGGTGAGTTTTAGGGGTAAAGTGGTAAAAACAACATACTATTGATAGAAAGACATCACTTTGGAGATTCTGGGGTTAACTAAATTCATTTTGGGGGTTAAACAGTTTTTAGGGGTAATGTAAGGAGCCTGAAAGGGCAACATAAAAAATTATTGGTGTAAAAGATATGTTATATATTGATTTAGGGGTTTTCTGGGTCTTCCAAAATTAATTTTGGTGTTCCAATTATTACAATAGGGATTCAGATGAGAATTTAGAGGTAGTTTTAGGGAAATTATCGATTTGGATATTTTTTAGTCTTCTAAAGTTGTATATATGTTAAGAGGTAATATAATTTTGTACTAAGATCCTTCTATTATCTCCAGAATTTTTTTTTTATCCAAAGAATGATATCAGTGGATCCCAAAACCCTCAATTTGATATATCATGTCTGTATTTGATCTGGTTTCTTCTAAAATGTTTGTGTCCCATCTTAAATATTTTGAGTTTTACAAGGGTATCAGAGTGGCATTAATTGGATTCATAAAATGTACACCTGTACCAATTAAAATCAACTAAAAAAACTGAAATTAGTCAACCATGCATGCAAAATGTTTACTTTTAAAACTGCTACTAGAACCCTTAGATACTTCTAAGAATTTTTAAATCACATAAATGGATTACGGGAACCCAAAATCTCAAAAACAATATCAGATGCCTATATTTTGTTTTATTAGTTATTTTAAAAAAATGGTCACCACCTTGAATATCTGGATTCAAGTTCCCCAAAATCAGTAAAAAAATATCTGTTATCAAGCTCTTTCTTCAATTTTCTTGTTTTCTCTAAAGAAAATATTTTTTCAGTTCATACACTTATACTTTTGTTTTTTTTTTTAATTTCAGAACCTAACCACGTGAAGCCTTATATTTGAAACTACAGCTACTAGTTTGCGGTTCCAAAGAAGGAAAAAAATAACATGTTATTCTTTTCTTTTTTAAGTTAGATTTAATTTAAATGATTATTAATAAGTATTTTTGAGATTAGTTTTTAAATTAATTTATTTAATTGCATATATATAGGTGTTTATAATGTTGTGGCCATAATCACCTCAACAAGATGAGCCATGTGTGGATTTAGTTTTACTTCCAAGGACCAAATGCCCAGCGGTGGACACAAATCCTCTGCTGTTTTGTGACCATCGGTAGGCACGCGGTCCTGAGACGTAAAAAAGAAATGCCCACATGTGGGCATGGGCAATTTGTTAATAGGGGGGTGTCACATTCTAAACACCAAATACATTTAATTATGTTTTACATTGAAATATTTATTACACTCCATTCCAAATTGCTGCAGACCAGTTTTTTGACACTGACAATGACAGTTCCATTTAGCTTCTGTGTTTAATCATCAGCCGCCATATTGAAATGGGTCCGGAAAATTTGGAATGAGGTGTATATGTAAAAATGTAATTTTTCAGCATATTTTTTAAAATTTTATTATATATAGTTAATTAAAATTGCTAAAAATATTTCTACGACACAAAAATGCTATAGTATTCTACCCATATCATTGTTATTGTTCTGTGAATAACTAAAATGTATAAAAAATGTATTGTTCATTCTGGTAGTTTTCTTGCCTAAATTCCAAAATCTGAAAATAAAAAAAATTAGAGGTAAACATTTGTCTAATTTAGCTACAACGCTTTTTTTAGTACTAGTAAGGAGTGCTTTAATAAATGTTCACTTACAACCAAAACAGAACTCCAAAAAAGAGAAAGTATTTCTGCAACCCTATCTTTGCCGCAACCTTATCTTATGCATTTTTAACTACATTGGGCATTGGTAATTAGAGTTTTAGTTAAAGGATCTTTTATTAGGAAATTAGAGATTTTTGGACCTGTAGGTATCTCTTTCAGAAGCTACACATTTCAAATTTTTACACAAATGATTCACTAGCAGAAAACACAAGTTTACATAAAAGATAGCAAGAGATGTAACATTACATTTGGTACCTACCTATATGCCAACAAAAATAAATAGGTAGTATTTCTGCGTATGCAAGCATATTAAATATTAAGTTTTTGGATTTTATTTGAATTATTTATTTTTGAGTTTGCACAAGAAGTAATAATTTTGGGTAAGGGATTTAAATGAGAAAGGCATCAGTACATAAGGCCAATAACAGAGTTTGTACAGAAAACCTTTAATTGAATTCTCTGACGTCTCCCATTTTTTCCTAACCATTTGTAAAAAACTTATCATAATTTTTTCAAGAATTTTGTATAAAAGAAAACAGCTGCAAAATTTTATTTTGACAAATTTCATGATTCTAATTTGTTTTTAAATCAATTTTTTCCAGATGGGCTTCCAGATTTTCCTTGTTTTGGTATATTTTTTTGTCAAATTTCCTGACCTTTTCAAAGAATAAATTTCTGAACTTTTCTCGGTTTTTCAGTTCCATACATACTCTGACTGATTAAAATTGCTACAATAAGAATTTTAATTTTGATTTTTATATATATATACCTTGAAGACAAGAAAAGCAGTGTCATTCCATCTTGATAGATTTCTTTCCTACAATAAGGCCTGATTTAGGAAATCCCTGACACTGCAGCTAGTTTGCTTATTGCAAGGCTTATTGTATTCCTCATTGCATATTCTTTTCTACTGTTCACATAGGTATTTTTTTGCCAGGTGGAGCAGCCTTCTTATTAGTATTTTCAGGAACCATCCCTCCTAGACAGTTTTCTCAGGCCAGTATGCTTATTCTTGAACAAACGTGAGGGGAATTTCGCTCACCTCACCTCACAGTCCTTTATCTTGGACACCTTAAATTTACAAAAATATTCAGGTCCTAATTTTATTTTCAACTCTAAAAAAGTGCATAGAGGTAGGTATTAAAAACTGGACTTTCTCTAGCTTTACTGTAGAGAAAACTTGGAAATAAGAAATGAGCCAAATTGAGCAAAATGTGCCTCACTATTTTTTTGTATAATGTTTTTATTCTTTACCTAATATTTTCATTATAGTCCCTCAGCCCAGGCCTATGAAAATTTATGACTACCTCACCGTTGAGACTTTGTATGTGTTCTTCAAGATGTTCTAAGGGGTATTTTTAGAGACCCCTCCAAACTTAACCCTTAAGTTAAGGTCCTTTCAACAGAATTTCTCGGAAATGTTTAAATTAGATAATGTGACCATGTGTTTTAAATACTTATAAAGCAATCCTTGAAAAATCAGCTGTGAGGAGCTTAATTTAACTTTTCGATGCTATCAAGAGGGGCTTAATCACAAAATATATTTTTTTGACAAAATGTTTGTCCATTTCTTGTTAAAAAAGTTACAAATTTAAGAATATATATGTTTAAAATGTCATCTGAGTGGACATAAAGAATAAATATTATGCAAAGTCCGGCAAGGTCTTAACAGTTTAAGTTATGGGCTGTGGGACTATTAATTTGTATGGTACCTAATTCCACATATGTTACTGGTAGTCAACCGAGTAGTCCACCCTTCAAAAAGGAAAAACATACTTATTATATATAGGTACCTACATAAAATAACTTGTTTTGCAGAGGAATAAAGGCATATTTAGAGTTCTGTAAGGCAAGTGGTATGAGGTAAGATGCAAGGAAAATAAACAATAACAAATGCATGCTGCTCTTACTGCATACCGCTTGTGGCTTACGGAACACTTACTTTGTTTATACATATAGGCCTCTTAAAGCGCTTTTATATAAGGATGGTTTGAAAATGTTGTCATATAAACACCACTAAAACCGATTTAAGCACTAAATCGTTTTTATTTGGAAGCGGTTTATCACTCAAAAGCCCATTCTCAACTAAAAGGTCAGTTAAATCCTACTGCCTCAGTGCCCTTTAGCCTACTGTGGCTGCCATTTTTATAACCAAATTGACAAGTAAAACATAGATTTTCTGTCAGTTTGGTGTCAATATGGCATTGCTCATAGGCCAAAGGATACTAAAATGAAAATGAGTTAACTGGTTGTTTTAGTTAAGAACAGTGTGGGCCCATTTTAGGGTCGTTATTAACACTTTAGTGCATTTCTTCTAACCTAAAGAAAATACTAAACCCTAGTCTTTCAAAAAATCTGTTGTTAATTAATTAATTAATTATGTTGTTTTATTTTTTTTTTCTTTAAACTGACATTTAATAAAGGACATAACCCTCAAAGAAAGAGATTTTATTTAAAACCATCCTTATATAAAAGCGCTTTTAGGTGCATATAAACATAGTAACTGAGGACAGCAGCATATGCTTGCTATAGTTATGGAACTCTGAATACACCTTAAAAGAATCTAAAAGGAAGAAATTTCCTTAAACTAAAAATGAGTACCTAACAATGTTGCCTAGTCACTTGTAGTTATTTCAAGGGGTAATTATGCAGTATACGGTTTTCTGCCATTTTTGATTTTTTATGAAAAATTATTTATGGGGGCACCTACTAGGGTCCCTAGGACCCCAAATGCGCCTGCGCCAATTGTTTTTTTTTGTTTTTTTTTTTAAATTTTTTTTCACCAAAACAACCCAATCCAACACAGTCCAACCCAAACTAATCGAACCCAACCCAAAACAATGAAAAAAACACATTACAACCCCCCTCCAGGCACCCTTTTTTCTCTTTAAAAAAAAATCGGGCGCAGCCGGATTGAGCCGGATTTGGGGCCCTAGGGATCCTAGTAGGTGCCCCCATAAAGAATTTTTCATAAAAAATGGCAGAAAACCGTATAGTGCATAATTACCTTTTAAGGAAAAACCAAGGGAAAACCCCTTATAAAGACAACCATACTTATTCAAAAAATGTATAGTCAACCCGAGGTCTTACCTTAAGAATTTGCTTTTTTTTATTTTTTCTTGATCCATTGCATATTTTCGGAGTCTTTAAGCACACCAAGAGGCAAATAATGTACTACATTAGCAAAAACCGAGGCACAAATAGAAAAACTTATTGTTTTTTTCTGAAAAATAAACAGGCAGTCACATGGACCTAAAGGTTTATTTGCGCGGTGGTACCGTACAGCGGCGGTAATGATGATAGCAAGGCAAGTTCGGGCTACAGCAACGCATCATGAGTTACACGGAAGCGAAAGTAAAATGTGCTTTAGCGGCGCGGAATGCGAAATCAAAATAAGTAAACTATCCCCAAATTTTTGACCTGGTGCAAAAAAAGCTCTGGTGTCCCACTGTGGACAAAAATAAATAAACTCTCCGCGTTGCCATGGAAAACAAATGCAATGACGTAAAGTTTTGCAAAAAAATCAGGTCGCCACGGTTAAATTGATTTCCCAATACTGTTTTCTTCCATTTTTTATTTTTTTTGAAAAATTCTTTATCTAGGGTCCCTAGGACCCCAAATCCGCCTGCGCCCGATTTTTTTTTTTTTTAAACGAGGAAAAAAGGGTTCCCAGGGGGGGGTTGTAAAGTGTTTTTTTAATTGTTTTGGGTTGGTTTGGATTAGGTTGGGTTGGACTGTGTTGGTTTGGTTTGTTTTAGTGAAAAAAAATTAAAAAAAAACAAAAAAAATAAAAAAAAAAACCAACCGGCGCAGACGGATTTGGGGTCCTAGGGACCCTAGAAGGTGCCCCCATAAAGAATTTTTCAAAAAAAATCAAAAATGGCAGAAAACCGTATACTGCATAATTACCAAATTTGGTTTTCCTTTTTCAATCAAATCTGAAATATAATGATTATTTTATATAAGGTGACCAACTCCTAAAGGGGCAAAACCATTCAATGATACTTATTAAAGAAAAATAATTTAAGTAAGGTTTCAATTCAAATTTATAACATCTGCTTTTTTAATTGCAGTGATTTTAAAGTTACAAAATACAGTGGTATCAAAACCGGGGGGAACCGGAACTTTTGCCGAGAAATCGGGACTATCCGGGACGGATTTTTGCCCCAGGATAAATGTTTAAAAATCGGGACTGTCCCGGCCAAACCGGGACGGTTGGTCACCTTATTTTATATGCCAAACTGTTGTTTGATTAGCTTAAAACCAAGAACAAAACCATAAACTATCATATATATAAGCATGCATATAAGTTTATTGTTTTGGAAAAAGTGGCTCATAATAAATTAGGTGCTGGGTGTCTCATTATATTTTGAAACCCATGTTAACTCATTTAATATGAGAGATCAAAAGAAACTTTAAAAGCAAAACATTTATAATTTTTTCAGTGCTTGTTTACCCCACAAAAAAGCTAAATGTCAAATTTTGACATCAAGTTTGTATTTTTAAATGGCTTTCCCAAACCAACACCGTTTCAACTAAAAAGCACGTTAACTCCTACTTGACCTACTGTGGCTGCCATTTTTATAAGTAAATTGACAGGTAAAATATAAATTTTCTGTCAGTTATGTGTCAATATGGCACTGATAGTAGGCCAAAGGAAACTAAAACGAAAATGAGTTAACTGGCTTTTTAGTTGAGAACGGTGTTGCCCAAACACATTATTTCTATCCAGTGGTTTGTGAGAAAATTGCCAAAATGGTACTTAATGTGTCAAGAGAGATTAAATCTAAGACACTTTGTTCCAAATTCAATTAATGGACCAATTTTTTTTGACAGTGACTATGACATTTCCATTAGTTTCTAGGTCCAGTCAGGACCTTAATATACATCTTTTTCAGTTGGCACCTGACAGAACCTATCATTTTTGTCAAACATAGGCCCGGGGCTCCCAAGTCCTGCCAAAAATCTTGTTTGTTGGTTTCTGTGTTTAAATGTAAGCTCCCATATTGAAATTAGTAAGGATAATTTGAAATATCTATTTAAGTATTTGAATTGGTGTCCTTAGAAATAAATTTTTGGCTTATTTGGCAAAAAATCAAAAAAGTGCTCCAAGCCATGTCTGACAAAATGTGCCTTCCATTGAAAGTTCAGCCAAAAAAGTATGGATATCACATGACCTGTTTTGAACGACACTTTGCCATTTCCTGAGCCAAGGTCACTTGGTAAAGGAAACAAGAATTTCCCAACCAAAACTTTAAATTTGCAGACATACTCTAGCATTGATTATTTCCACCAGCTCCCAAAGTCATTAGCATTATGGGGACTGTCAAATTTTTTGGTAGAATTATTTGTTTTTAATTTTACAAGAGCAGTGCCTTATGTGGCCAAAATGGTTCAAGACTTGTCGTGATTTTTTTTTTTTTTTTCAAGGGTATCAAGGGAAAATCTTGCATAACATCCAATCCACTCCCCTGACAGAGTCTCATTGCTCTGTCAGGAGACCGCCCCAGGTAGTGTTGGATTCTTACCGAGCAAAACCCTCCGATTCTATCTCCGAGCAGCCTGATGGCTGGCCAGAGTCACTGCACTGCAGCCGTTATTGGCTTATTGTGCACCCTTTGATTCTATTTTAACCACTCCATTAGATTTATCCCCTGTACGAGTTTGTACAGGTCCCTAATGGAGCAGTTCCTAATGGTTATCGGCTCTAGTTCAGCTTCCCAGAGCCTCGTCTGTTTATGATAGAGAGCACCATGAGAAGCTAGGTGAGGTTGGTATTTGGATATGAATCCCAAACTTGCTGCGAGCAGGGTCTCCAACTGGTTTGTGCAGATATCGTCTTCATCTTACTCTTTAGAAGATTTTTATTCTGATGGTCTATTGAATTTTTTTTAAAGCCTATAAGAATTGCTGACGTTTAAGGAATGAAAGGAACATACATCACAAAGGGAAAAGTGTGTGTTGATTCTGGTTTTACTTAAACCAATTACTTAATTTTTTTGTGTTTTTTAATAAAGTAAACATCTACAAACAAGCACTTTTTATTTATTTATTTTAAATATTAGACCTTAATCCTAACTAAGTACAACTTATCCTCACTAATTCCATATGACGAAGATAGCTATAATAAACAACAAGTCAAAAAAAGATAGCCACATCTTTATTTCTGAAACCTATAATACACAAACAAGCACTACAAGTCATATCCAGTTGTCTCGATCATAACTACTTTTACATTTGAACGCATAAACCCTTTGGATCCGTTCGAGTTAGGCTGAAGACACAATTAAAAATATAAGCTACTAGATACTAGTGACAGGCTTTCAAAGCTGTTAAATCAATGCTTTAAGTCAAAATAAAAATACTAAATGCAGGTTTAACGAAATTGGTGCAAAAAAGTGAGGTTAGATATCACTGTAATTTGTATTTATGTCCATTTGCTCTGTGATTTCTATAAGGATTCCTTTGCGCTAAGGATATCTTAACGGTGCTAAGTAGCTGATTTGGTTTGCTCAGCTTTTCTTTGTAGTCTAAGGAATACCTAATTTAAGATGCCAGATATCGAGCCTTAAATCATCCTTAGGAGAGAATTCTAACCTCATTTTTTGTCAACTTGAAAAAAAAAATAAAAATAGAATTTTTAAATGACGATTTGGATGTGCTGAATATGATTGAAAATGGTTTTGCCAGAAGGGTCTAGATTCAGATTTAGATTTTTTCAACATTTCTGGCTAACCAAACCAACAGTTCGAAATATTTTGCCACTCATACAAGAACAGTTGGAGTTAGATGGAGGATGTTTCAGGTAAGACTATATGACTTACACATTAGGACCAGTCAACGCAGAGACAAGCGCACATTCAATTTAATTTCCATGATGACCCAATGGATGATGATGGCTTCAAGTTTTTATGGTCACATATTTTTATGCAAGTTTTTTTGTTGTTTTATTAGTTTAATTAAAATAAATATCACTGTTTATATTTTAGAAGCAATACAACTCTCTCTTCAATTATACTGAGAAGCCTATGATTATGTGCACGTTGCATCTTTCTAGTATTAGGGATTTTAAGGCCAATATACAGGGTGGATTCTTTAAATGGAACATGCTTCTAGCAGGTTAGAATTTGGTTGAATAAAAAAATTCAAAAACACGTCAACTGAGATTTTTAATTTCCTTTAATCATGCTATCTTGGATTTTGTCTATGTCATTTAGTTTACGAGGTATGGCAATTCTTTTTTAAATAGGACACCCTGTATATTTCGCAATTTTTGAAATCTGCAAACAATTCTCTCTTCAGCAATACCACACAGTAGGATCTATCTTTTACGATAATCAAGATATTTTTATCTAAATCTGTATGGAAAACTTCAATATTCAGTAAAACAGGGCATAGACAACAATTCCATGCAAGTTTAAACGTCTCTATCTTGGAAACAATAAGAGATAGAGTACTAGTGTGTGGTATTGTCAAAAAGATAATTTTTTTTAGAATTCAAAAATGTCAAACTATACAGGGTTTCCTATTTAAAAAAAAAAAATTATTTTGCCATACCTCGTAAACAAAACGACATAAAAAAACCAAGATAGCATAATTAAAGAAAATTAAAAATGCCAGTTGACGTGTTTTTGGATTTTTTTATAAAACCAAATTCTTACCCGTTAGAAGCACCGTTCCGTTTAAAGAATCCACCCTGGATATGTTTAAATGACCCTTACTGAAGTTGAAAAAATTAATGTAAAAACTTACGCAAACAATATTTAATAATAAATAATAATTATAATAATAATAAATAATAACAAAAATGGTTTTATGACAAGCAGCGCCATCCAGTGGTTGAACTTATAACAAGATTTAATTCCTAGCTATGGAAAACTTTTTTGGTCAGAGCAAAGGAATAAAATTTAGGGAATACTTAAAAATTATGGATTTCTTTACTACTCATTACTTAAGCAAATCGCAGAGCAAATGGGCATAAGCAGGCAAGCAAGGGGACAAATGTCAATGTCAAATTTCTCGGCTTTTCCAATTTTCTCGAAAAGTACAAATTATTTTCGAAGCAGAGTGCGTTTAAAACATTTCTACCTAGATGTTTAGAAGTTCCAAACCATCAACATTTTTTTTGATGTTCTTGAGAGAATTTTAAGAAATTTAAAAATAAAGAAAACCTAACCTCGCAAGTCGACAAACGCAGCGTCGCAGGCAAACAAACCCAGATTAAGCACATTGATTTTTTTTTTATAGAGTAATACTTTCTGAATCGGGGAAAAACCCATCATTTTTCCGAAATTTGAACAAATAAACTCAAAACGTGGAAATGTTATCTACCTATCTCTGTCGCACCCATGTAATTACAGATAACGTCATCTCTCTCAAATTAGATAGCCCAACTGTCTCTCTTCAAGCCGACCTGGCCCGATCTTCAGCCTGAACTGAGAGAGACAATGACTACACTGTGCAAGTGCGAGAGAGATAAAAGTACATGACATTGCCTCTTTAAACTACGAATTTTGATAGATAGATAGAAAATTGAGTGCATCACCGGTGCACAGCCAGTTGTGCACTAACACTCATTCGGTGCTGTCAAAAAGTGGACCGGTGCAGTTTGAATGGAACATACATTTTTCCCTTTATTGTTGCTAGGATTAGGTGAATGCATAATACATAAGAGATTAGGCGTGTAGGTAGCATCGTAGATAGAAAACGGTAGCATAAACAGACTCTAAATGTGACTAATAAACTATATTGCATATCTTTCCATGCAGTTGCTGTTGTAGTTGTTGCCTTATTGTTACTCGTTCTGTTTTTTATTTTATAGTAGTTTTATATGGTTTGCGGACTCTACCGCGCAAACACGAACCACAACCGCGCTGACCAAGACCGCGCAAATCAACGACCGCGCGTGTCCATGACCGCGCAAGCTCACCACCGCGCAAATCAACAACCCCGCGTGTCCATGACCGCGCAAGCCTACAACCGCGCATAACGTTTACCGCGCAAAACCAATACCGCGCATATTGTATTGGGTTGGATTGCGTTGATTTGGGTTGGATTGGGTTGGTTCGTGATGGGTAAAGGGTTAGGTAACGTCGGCAACACGACCCAACCCAATCCACCAACCTCCATTAAACGTTATGCGCGGTTTTGGGTCTAGCGCGGTTCGCGTTTGCGTGGTTGTGGCTTTGCGCGGTCATTAACACGCGCGGTTATTGATTTGCGCGGTGATGAGCTTGCGCGGTGGTGGAATTGCGCGGTCATGGACACGCGCGGTTGTTGATTTGCGCGGTCTTGGCCCGCGCGGTTTTGGTCCGCGTGGTTCGTGTTTTCGCGGTGGAGTCCGCAAATCGTTTTATATAGTAGGCGTACCTAAGTTCTTGTCATTGTACCTATGTATCATTGGGGATTGCCTCACGAACATATGTAATAACGCATAAAACTCCTCATCATCGTCATCATCACTACTGCCCGATAAAATACTAGAAAATTTTAAAAAGTCTTGCATTTCTTGCCATTTTTTTACTTAAAAATAAAATGGCGGGAAAAAGTTTTCGGTGCGACACCGGCTCTCAGACCAGGTGCAGAAAATGCTGCACTCAGTACAAAACTGAAATTGTCAGTTATCTAATGGAACAAAAAACTGAGAAAGTGCACCCCAATGGAACAGGTGCACGGAACGAGTTGTGCACTAATTTTACCAAAGGAATATGCTATGAGTTTTTTTCTAACATTTCGGCAAAATGCTCGTTTCTCCTCAATTCAAAAATGATTACTCTATAAAATAGTCACTTTGTTTAATCTGCATCTTTCTCTACTTTCCCAAAATTTTCTATTATTACCATTACGTCTTATGGAAAATCGCTTTGATTACCCTACACGCCCTACACCCACCAATTTTAAAGGGCCATCTCCTGATTAATGACTGACTGGCAATTTTTTAGACAGCCCTATTGGGTTTCTACGCGAACGCACTCTCTGTGGAACTCTACGGAAGTAAAGATAAAGGTTTTTATATACTTCCGTGGATAACTCGAAACCAAAAGGAGCACTCCTTCCATTATAATTATTAAATCTTGAAGATTTCATTGATGTTTCAGTCCAGGCCGGCGCATGCCTTAAAAAACCACGTTCGAAATTTTCGACTTTTGCTGCCTATTTGTTTCCGTCTCTTTTTGTCAACTTCGTCCTTCCTTTTTAAAAGATGGGGACAGAATATTTAGCTAAGTTCGGTATATAGATCGCAGATCAGACGGATTTTTGATCAGCTGATCGTCGATTAATCCGAGCAAGTCGCATTACCGAACGGGTTCAGATTTAAACTTTCTGACCTAAGTTTTTTTTGTTTAAATTTTTTTATTTTGTTGTCGGCTGCTGGGCTTTTGAGTCTCAAAGGTACCATGAATAACATGGTTTTAGAGGCTATTTGTGCTGTAGTGCACGGACAACAAATAATGTTTAAAGATATACCCAATAAACCAAATCCCCATGGGCCGAAATCGGCAAACGGAAGAGAAGTGACGGATTCGGGTCGAAAGTACCCGACGAAGCGGCGCGCTTAACGTTATGACCCTTCTGCCTCCAGGTGACCGCGAGTCGGATACCCACTTGAAGTCTGGAGCTTCCTGGGGCGGGGGTGTGCCGCCTTCATTCCAAACATCAGCCACAAGGGATTACCGCTTCCGGCCATCCAGATTTGACCACTTTTGTATCATAGGCTAGCCATAAGCTGCCATGTGGATTAAATGTAGTGATTTATACAAATATTCGTTGCATATTGCACCACAATGTTAAACCTAGTTTAAATTTAATTGATGTTTAGAAGTGATACCTTAGTTTATTATGAAAGCACATTCTAAACCACAATTAAATTGAAAGTTTAATTTAGTTTCTTTATTGGTAAGTATTACACAAGTGCTTTCACAAGTCAAACCAAGTTAAACACTGCGGTCCAATTTGCAATAATAATTAACACAAATTTATATAATTTTTTTATTCTTTAAAATTAGTACAGGCACTTTGATTTGGTGTAGAAAAAATATCATTTAACAAACACACTAGAAAACTCATCACCCTACTGGCTGGATCGTGATCAAGCTATATCTGAAACAATGCAAAAAAAAGGATTTTACAAATTACATTTTTGATTAAGAATCAGTTTCACAAAATATGGTACATATTTTTTATTGTTTTTAGTTATGATGAACATTATTCTAATAAAACTATAGAGACTCCAGAATTTATTTTACATAAAAAGGCCTAGAAAGAACTCCTTCCAATTTCCTATTGAGCGTGGGCACCCATTCAATTTTTTCAAATTTTAATATGTTATAGGAGAGGGGCAGACAATTTTTTCTATCATTGCCAGCCCTCCTCCCACCCTTTACTACTAGGTTCATAAGTATAGGTAGTTAAAGATACAAACGTTACGTTTACTGCATAGTCATTTTTTCAGAAAATGTTAGTAGGTCTGTGGAACGGAAATCTTTGTGTGACTTTGGTGGGTTTTCTTTATTAACTTTCATTTAATTAAGCTGTAGCTCTAGTGTCCAGATATGTTTAGACTTAACTTTTTTAATGCTGTAGGCTATCCTTTGCAATTTTATTTTTAATGTTGTTGGCTAGCTTTTGCAATTTGAATTGTAAGTTCTGTATTTAAAAAAAAAATATGTATTGTATAATATCAAATTTTACTGAGTTATTTATTTAATTAACATAAATTACATTTTACAGAGTATTTAAAGATAACAAGTTTAATTTAAGTATACTTAATCTATTGACTTGAAGCAAAATCATACAATATTAAGTAATACTAGGATAAAATAATTTTTTTTGCCCTATGTTTAAAAGCATTGATGGAAGAAAAGTTAAAATAATCAAGCTCAGAGCAATATTTATTTACACTGGACGATATTCTGTTGACTGCAATATGCAACATGCAGAAGAGACTGATTGCGAGTGTGGTAAGCTGGAACATGGAACCTGAAGGTTTCCAGACATTCAGGACTTTTAATTATGCCATCTAAGACTTTATATGCAAAGCAAACATCGTAATAATCTCTTCTGTCTGACAATGTGTTTAAGTTAAGGTAACGCATACTTAAATCCTGTGTAAGGTACATTCCTGATTTTGAGAGAGTATAGCTGACGAATTTAAGAAATTTGTTCTAAATGTTATTTAATCTATCAATATGAATTTGGTTATAAGGACACCAGATAATATTGGAAAACTCAAGTATGGACCTAACATATGAAATTTACAATGTTTTA
Source organism: Oxystoma pomonae (assembly GCA_963921995.1). Classification (NCBI taxonomy): domain Eukaryota; kingdom Metazoa; phylum Arthropoda; class Insecta; order Coleoptera; family Brentidae; genus Oxystoma; species Oxystoma pomonae. The sequence goes on along the minus strand of OY998164.1, from coordinate 20,309,324 downwards.
AGTGAAAAGACATTATTAAAATCTCTGCATGTTCTCTTAATAAACCCTAGCATTCGGTTTGCCGTGTTAATGATATTTTCATAGTGCGAGTGAAAAGACAGCTCACTATCTAAATAAACACATAAATCTTTTATGACACTAACCTCTTCAAGAATAATGTTGTTAATGGTATAACGAGCTGGAAATTTTGTTGTTAGAGGGTTAAATCTTAAGAATTTACATTTGTCAGCATTTAAGGACATGTCATTAGCCTGGCACCATGAGAAGACAATATCAATGTTTTTTTGTAGGTTTAGCATATCATTAAGAGATTATATTTTTATATAGAGTTTTAAGTCGTCAGCAAACATTAGGAAATTACAGATTAGTAATTTGCCGAGGTCATTTATAAAGATTATAAAGAAAAGAGGTCCCAGGTGAGAACCTTGGGGTACCCCAGATGTAACATTAAAAGGACTAGATAAGTGGCCATCTATCTTCACCTGCTGCCATCTGTCTATTAAATAGGAGGCTACCCAACTCAGCAATGCCCCAGACAAGCCATAGGAGGAAGGTATAGAAAGTAATAAAGAATGGTTTACTTTTTCAAAGGCCTTGCTGAAATCAGTGTATATGGTATGTGTTTCTAAACCTTTGTCAAAGTTTTGAAAGATGCTGTTTGTGAACAAGTACAAGTTTGTATCCACAGACCTTCCAAGGGAGAAGCCGTGCTGTTGCGACAATATCATACCCTGAAAATGGGCCGAGAGTATTTCCATCACACACTGTTCAAAAACCTTTGGGACTGCCGACAGAATACTTATGGGCCTGTAGTTTCTGATATCATTCTTATCGCCATTCTTGTGAATGGTGGTAATATATGATAGTTTCCAGGCATTGGGAAAAGTGCCAGATTTTAATGAATGGTTGAATATCAGGTGCAGGGGTAGTAAAGCGAATGAGAGCAAAGTTTTAAAACCTTGTTAGGGATACCGTCTGGACCTTTACCTTTGTTTATATCAAGGGAACTTAAGGCTTTTTCGACCGCAACAGCGCCGATATTAATTTTATCGAGATTGACATGTCATGGACGCTCGTGTTCGCATATGGAAAGTTTTTCTTTGAATTATACACAGAAAGGAAAAATTTGGCAAAGAGATTGGCTATATCATCGGCCTGTGCAGCTGTACAATCTTCTAAATGCATTTTCTGCGGCACGGCACCCACACTCGATTTGGAACGAATAAAATTCCAGAAATATTTTGGATTGTTATTTAAGACATTGCCTTCTCAAGGTGCTAAAGTGGTGATAGTCTGCATCACTGTTGGTCCGTTTGTATTTTTTATGTGCAATCTTTTTTTGAAACATTAAGGTTTTAAGTTTCTTAGAAAACCATTGGGCATTGGGCAAACTGATGGTTTAAAGACTTTAACAGGAACAAAAAGATCAAAGCATGCAGATAAAATTGAGTAAAAGTTATCAATTGTTTTATGTACATCATCCTCTATAATTGACAGCCAGTCGCAGCTTAAAAAATAATTATTAATTTTTTCATAATTTGCATTCTTAAAGTCATAGTAAAGAGATTCCTTGGGTTTCAGATATTTGATTGATATATAGTAAAATACTATAAAACATTATTTCGAGAGGTGGATGCAATGGGTCTGGCTTAACTTAAGTACTCTTTACTATGGCTTTAAGATCAAAGCTTGCATAACAGAGATCCAGAATATTATCTTGGTGATTTGCTATGCAATTATATTGGGTTAATCTTAAGGAGGAAAAATTGTCACAGAGTAGCATTTCTTTTGCATGACTTACATTTGAGGGCGAGAAACCTGGATTATTGTCGCACTCACACAATATGGGGGAGGTTGTAATCGCCTACCACAAAAAAATTGTCAAACATAGCACAGGCTGTAGAGACCGTCTGTAAGTGTGCTTCATAGACGGACACGTCCATACCAGGAGGAATATCAAGGCATCCAATGCAGTAGGTAGCTGTCCCATATGTCACAGAAACCCATACTTCTTCCACAGCTGGGTTGTTGAAGTTTAGACGGTGGGATTTATAACAGTTGTCAACCGCCAGAAGGACTCCACCCCCTGTTTTTTTTCACACTGTTTGTGGAGTTTCTATCAGTTCTGTATATGGCATAGCGGGAGTCCAAAATTTCGGCATCATTTATATTGGAATCAAGCCAAGTTTCCGTTAGGGCTATGACAGGATATGATTCGATTTGAGAAGAGCAGTATAATTCTTTCAGTTTAGTTCTGCAACCCCTCAGATTTTGATAAAAAAATGAAATGGGTTTTACTGATTCAGATCCGGCATGTAATGCAGTTGTGTAATATCTGTTTTATTGATTAAACTTAATATTAATTATATTTATTTATTTAATGTACTTGACACAATCGACACCCTATCGGTAAAAATCTAACTTATACAATGATCAAATAAAGAGTCCAATCTAATCTTTTGGGTAATACAATACTGACATAATTATTATCATGTCTAAATGGCACTTAACCTTCCAAAAACAGCCTATGATAGATTGAAAAAGGATGAACAGATGGTTATAATCTAAGGTTATAACGACAAAATACTGACCACCTTTAATTTTTAGAAATAAAATTCTCAATTATTAAAAGTGATATAAAAACCAATGTATAAAAACATCAGGATTTCTATAAGTTGGTTTATTAATTGTTTAGCGGACGCCACTAGTTTTAGGATCATTTCTACTACAAAATAAATACAACTTGTATTTTTACAGAAGACTTTGAGTAATGAAAAATATATTATTTACCTCCAATTAATAAACCAACTTATAGAAATCCTGATGTTTTCTCAAGCTATTCTTTGGTCCCGTGTAGCTACACAGTAGTGGCAATATGCAAGTTGTTCCTTGAATATTTTGCCTATCATTTTTCTTATGACTTTTTGGGAAGTTTTTTTGTTTGAAACTGTAAAAAAACAACAATACAATAGTAACAATAAAACAATAGTACTTGTTTGGTTGGGTATAGAGTTAGTGAAACAACAATTTACCCCAAAGAACTGTATTTTAGCAAGAGAAAATTACAACTTTCTTCTTGTCTTAAATTTTACCTTGACTGACTTTTTAGGTTAAGTTGCAGTCTAGAGTTGCTGCACCATAAAAAGTAAGCCATAAGACGCAAGGAAAATAAACTATGGGTTATCAATGTTGATGTTTATAGTTCACAGAAGTAAGCAAAAAATTAATGCTTTTTAGTTCTTACTGCTTATGTCTTATGGTTTAAGGCCTAAATTTACTCAAGTTTTAATGGCTAATGCCCAACGCAAAATTTTGTCTTCTCTCTCTACTTTTTGAAGGGAAATATAAATCAAAAAAGCATTAGGCATTATGCATTAAAACTTGAGTAACTGGACTTTTTACGTTGCTGCAACTCTAGACTGCATATAGCTTTGATGTAGCTTTGATCTCAAGGTAAAAAACACAAAAATGGTAACCCAAAAATTATAAACAATACTTACATATTTTCATTCTCCTCTTGTTGACTCAATGTATCGTGGTTGACTCATTTTTTGTGTTTGTATAGCAATGATGACAAGGTTAACTGTTCAGAAGACCGCAATAAGCTCTTTGGCTTTGCTGGAGAAAAAGTTCCACGATTAAGAGACAGGCAATTTAAAGAACATTTCAGAATGTGCCACTCAACTCAACTCCAGTTTATAAATCACCCCTCAGCTTTCGATTCAAAAAGCTCGCGCCAGTCGTTGCCGATGGCGCAATCGTTTTCAATCTATATTATGTCTGACTGAAGCTTACATAAAAACGTACTTAAATGGTTTTGATTTTCCACTACTTTTTCTTAAAATCCAAAAAAGTTCGAACACAAAACTAAAAATAAACAAAAACATAACCCTAAAAGTTTAGATTAATCTGGAAAATCCGTCTAAAATTCAGAGCAGAGCGATCTAGCTTCGATTGCTCTGGATTCATTAAACAAACGCGCCAGATTTACCTCCCCTACCTCTACGAATTGCCGAACGATTTGGAGCAGTCTGATTGATGGGATGTATATACCGAACGTAGCTTCTATTTGAACCATAAACGCGTCATTCCTCTCGATCCCGATTAATGGCAGTAGAAACGCTAGATTTGTGTTGGCGTCGATTATGTGTGTCTCTTTTTAACACGTGAAACGCTTATGAGATCTGAAATTGGACTGAGTCAGTTTGAGTTGTTGCGAACGCGCCCCGGGTGGTTTTCCAGAATTCAAGCTTTGAAGGACGAAGGACTGTCAATAAATTTGAAAACATTTTTGTTTTGAATTTATTTAGTTATTTTTTTCGTTTTAAAGGTAAGTGAAGCGCTTTTGGAGCTCTGTTTTACATCTTTTTTACATTTTAAATTAATTAATCCAATTTTGCTTTTGGATGACTGAATTAACCTAACTTTTGTGTTCTCTCAACTTTGCCCCTTTTTGCTCAACAAAATTGTCTTTTTGACTCCACTGGGTCCGCCACTTGATTGTAAAAGCCCGTTTTATTCTCTTATACCTTGGATTTATAAACTCGACGGGACTACTGTTCAACGTTGATGCATCTTTGTGCACTTCTCTTTCACCAGAATAGTTCCGTTAAGTTAATCCAAAAAAGTAAGCAAGAAATAAAAATCATTAATTTCTTACTTCTTAAGCTAGGAACACACGACGCAACTTTTCCATGCATCAAATTTAGTTTTTACAAGATAAAAAAAAAACGCAAGCTGATTGTGTCTCCTTTTAACCTGTTATTAGAATTCATACAAGGCATAGTCTTGTCACTTGATGAGTATTTGGTTTTGTTATAATGTTATAGTTTTAATCTTAAAAATTGCTCACTGTTCATACTTGTCTTTGTTATATAGCATTTAACCTCACTTTTTTGATGTTTTGTTTTATTTGCTTTTATTTTTTGTAGTTTGTTTTTAAAGAAAATAAGGTTTAATAGAAACTATTTTTTTTTGGAACCTCTCATGTCAAAATATTCATTTCGTTCATTCAAAATGAATATAGTGAAATAGCTTTCATTCCTGTCAACTTGGGCAACATACTTACAATTTGGAGCTCACGCATGCACACTTATATTTGTTATAGTAATAGTTGTAATTTTAGTTATAAAAGTTGAAAGTTGCCAACTTTTCCTTAGGACTGTGACTAAACCTATAACAAAGCATAATCAAAAGCATTGATTGCATGAACACTTTAGTAAGAAACAGTGGTTTTAACTGTTTTATGATTAGCACTGTAACAAAAATTAAACCAAAGACTAAGACTATGACTATGTATGATCAATACTTAGTATGTTTTCACATCATACCCAATAGGTATTGAAAAGATTGTCGTCTTTTTCTTTCATAGAGCATGTTCTCTGTTCCGACAAAGAGATGCAATGCAAAAGAACAAGATTTTTGATTTTCGAGACATATTGTTTATTTTCCTTGAATCTTACTTTTTACCGCTTACTTTGTGGAACTCCCGCATTACTATAACTAGAAGCATTATTAAAACAGTTACAGGTCTTTAAAATCTTGGGTTACTATAGTCAATTCATGCTCGCAACGTGGATCAATTTAAAACAAAGTGTGCAGGTTTTTTATTCTATAAAAAACCTGCGCACATTGACATACATAATCTTTAAAAGAGCTCTTATACAATAAGATTTTTTTTTTTGTTAAGCATGAACTGGAATGATTGGAGACCCCAGGAGGAGATCCTAACCTCTGTCAAGGATGTACTTCAAGAAGCCTTGATCCCAAACAGTGAAATCCAAAAAAATGTTCAAGAAAAAATTAATGTTATCCAAAATTTGCCTGATTTCACGCACTATCTTCTTTTCATACTTGGTAATACATGTTTCTCTGAAGATGTGCGATCTCTAAGTGGGATTTTGTTAAAAAACAACTTGGTGACTATTTATAACACTTTAACACAAGAAAGTGTGAACAAAATTAAACAAGAAAGTCTACGATTGTTGAGAGATCCCTCTAGAGAAGTTAGAATCAGTATCTCAAATGTTATTGTTATTATTGGCAGAGATCATTTGAAAACATGGCCAGAATTGATTCCTTGCCTTTTAGAACATTTTGCTGCTCAAAATGAATATAGTGAAATAGCTTTAACAACTTTATTTAAGCTGTGCGAGGACCTAATCAGTAACCAAAAATCTCAGGAGGAAATCTATAAAGTAACCAAAGAAGTTTTTCCAAAATTTATTGATTTTTTGTCAAAAGAGAACTGTCAAATTAGACAGGACATTATAAGGTTAACAAACCAATTTTTGCAAGACTACTTTCCAGTGATGAAACAAAGCTTGGACCTAGAATTGTACTTAAGACATGTCATGCATTTGGCACATACGGAAGATATTGAACTACAGAAGTATATTTGTCATACATTTGTCATTTACATTGACAAACAGGAACAATCACTACTGCCACATCTTCATGATGTTATTTTGTATTTAATAGAGAAATGTCAACATGAAGAGCTTGACATTTCCTTACAAGCTTGTGAGTTTTGGTTAGCAACAGCCAAATTACCTAGTTGCAAAGATATTTTGTCACCTTATATTAGTAAATTGATTCCTATTTTGCTGAAAAACATGAGATATTCAATTACCGAGCTAAACATAATCAAGGATTCTTTGGGAGCCGATGCCAATAATAAGGATCTTTCAAAAGACATCTCACCTTTTCATATGAAAGAGAAACACAGTCAAGATGATGATTACTTCAGTGAGGTAATATAATGTTTAAGTTTTTAGCTCTGTTGCACCTAAAAAATTCACTTGAGATCTTGTTTGGTTTCAAAAAGCTATGGTCAACACACTAATTTGGAATAATTATTTTCTTTTATATTTTATTTATTTTTTGTATATATCTTCAAGTTTGTCAAATATGTAAAATTTTTGCAGAATCCTTGTGAAATCTATATTAAATTCAAATATGTAAGCATGCCTTTTAAAGAGGCTCAAAAAAGGAAAATTTGTACACAAGATTTTACAAAATTACATGGTAATTAAGTATTTGAAGGTATTTTTGGCGAGAAAATGTTGATTTTTGTCTAAAAACAGGGTGTCCACAACCTGGAAAAACCTGGAAAGTCAGGGAATTGGAAAATGGTCAGGGAAAGTCAGGAAAAGTTTCGATGGGTCAGGGAAAGTCAGGGAATTTTCCCTAATGACAGTAATTGGAGGGGATTTTTTTACAGTGCTCTAGTGAATAAACTATTGTAGCACTTGTCTTTTTTATTTCAGAAAAAAAGCAAACATAAAAATATATCTTATTTTCTACTTATTCTGAAGCAAAGTGTTCAAAAAGCTTGGCAATATGTCTCGCAAATATTTGTAATTTTTAGTTAGGGGTGGTGGAGGCTTATTTTCTTTCCTCATTTTTTAATAAATATGTACCTAATAAGAGTTTTGTGAAACTTTTAGTAAAATCACTTAAATTTTATAGTAAAATCAACATTCTAAAAAAAATCATTCCTTTTTTGAGACTGCTAAAAATATCAGGGAAAAGTCAGGAAATTTTTTTATCAAAAAATCTGTGGACACCCTGTTAAAGGATTTTTCAAGAAGAAGAAAAACTTCTTCAACATATTTAACAAAACAGTTTTTTGGGACCTCAAAGGTTAGCTTAATGTGGGGGTCACCCACTATTAATAAAGTAACTTAGTTACTTAGCTAGCAGTTCAAGGGTTTTTTTATGTCATCATTAAAGGCTAATTAAGGGCCCTATTTCCAAATTTAGGGTCTTGAGGTTTTTGAGATATGGTCTGCACTGTTAGCTACGTAATGAGTTACATTAACAAAATGAATTTTTTAATAATTCTATCATGTTCTAAACATAACTAATTAAAGGTCCAATTTCAAAACAAATTTTTTAAGATTTTTCCTTTTTTTACAAAAAAAAACTTATTTCACAGCTAGCTTATGAAATTGAGATATGGTCTGTACTGCTAACTACCTAAAAAGTTAGCAGTGCAAATGATTTACATTAACAAAATCAAGTTTTTAGTAATTCTATCATATTCTAAACATTATAGGCTAATTAAAAACCCTATTTTCAAAACCAAATTTTAAAATATTTCCTTTTTTTAAGTTTCATTGCACTGCTAGACATAGCAGTGCTTATGAAGGAAAATAAAAAAATATTTTAAAAAGAATTTCTTTATATAGAAATTATAATTATTTTAATAAAATTTGTGGCCCTTGTGGTTTTTGAGATATGGTGTGCACTGCTAGCATTCTAAAAAAGTAAGCAGTGCAAGCGATTATATTAACAAAATCAAATTCTTAGTAACTCTATCATCATTTAAACATTATAGGCTAATTAAAGGCCCTATTTTCAAAACAAGTTTTTTAACATTTTTCTTTTTTTTAAAAAAAAAACCTTAAGCAGTGCTTATGAAAGAAAATGAAAAAACATATTTTAAAGGGAATTTCTTTATAAAATTATGAGCTAATTAAAGGCCCTATTTCCAAATTTGTAGCTCCTAAATTCATATCGCAAAAACTATAAGAGCCACAAATTTAGAAATGGGGCCTTTTAGCCCATAGTTTTTAGATAAAGAAATTTCGTTTAAGGTATGATTGTTTTAAATTTTCTGTCATAAGCAGTGCAAAAAGGGTTTTACAGGGTGGATTCTCTAAATGGAACGGTCCTTCTAGAGGCTTTAGGGAAGAGGTTTTAAAAAGAGCTAAAAGCGAATATTTAATGATTTTTTTTTACAGACTTTGCGTCCATGAAAAAAAAAAATTTGGGGTCCCCAACTGGAGGCCCAGGGCCTACCAACTATTTTTTTTTAAAATAAGGTACCACTTAAAAAAAAACAAAGTTATGATTGTTTTCCACAAACCAAAACTACACTATTGCACTCGACGCCCGTTTCGCTAACAACGTTAGCATCATCAGGAGACAATAAAAAATAAACTAAATTAACCTACGCTGTATCTTATATACAATCTTTTAGTGGAGGGAGATAAGACTAATAATTTGTGATTGATCACGATTTATAATCCTATCTCCCCTTTAGTTATAGGAAATAAAAATAAATTGGACTTTGACCTATACAGAAAAGGAACGGCCACCAACAGGTATATTCCAAATGACTCTTTTCATTGCTTACAACATAAGCTTCTAAGTTTGCACTTTTTAACATATAGATTAGTAAATTTCCCCTTAAACAAAGGATTAGGATTAGGAATATAGCTGGCGGAAACGGTTACGACGAAGGCTTAATAAATAAGCTGATAAATAGATATTCTTTTCAAAAGACCTTTTGGAATTCCACTTTTTTCAGACAAAAAGATACCTGCAACTCAAAATTTGTATCAATTCCTTATAATCCTAATTATACGAAATGATTGCAAAAAGTATTTAATAACACCAGTCTTAAATTAGTATATCAATCCGGTAACACAATAAGAAGCTTACTAGGAAATCCAAGGATAAAACTACAGTTCTAGAAAAAAGTGGAATTTATGAAATTAGTTGCATGGATTGTGACAAAAAATATGTTGGCCAAATGAGTCGCTCTATTCAAACACGTTTTAAAGAACACTTAGCACAATTTTGAAAACAATGATAGATTCACATTAGATAACCTAAAAAGTGTACCAAACAAAAGACTTGAATGCATATGAAAGTATGGAAATCGTTAAATCCAGAAATAGTTTAAATAAAGATAGATGACCCATCCCGTTTAGTACACTTTATTCTTTAGTTGAGGGGAGATAGGATTATAAATCGTGATCAATCACAAATTATTAGTCTTATCTCCGCCCACTAAGTAATTGTATATAAGATAGAGCGTGGAAAACAATCATAACTTTGTTTTAGTGCAACTAAAGGTTCCAAATTCCTAACATACAAGGTACCACTTGTAACACCTTTTTGGAAAGCTTGTTAACCAATATGTCAAAAATTTAAAAAAACTAATTTTTTAATAATAAATACCACATAAGGACATTATTGGCGGCCCATTTGTGGGCCTTTACTGAAGGCCCAGGGTGTACCAACATTTTTTAATGAGGAGGTGCCACATATGGCACCTTTTTGGAAAACAGTTAAAAAAAAATTCAATTAAATAATTTTTTGTTACATTTGTCAAAAATTTTAAAAAAATTGATTTTTGTCAATTGTTTTAGCTTCAAAATAAACTGCATATTTTTTTATTTACTAAGTGGAATAAAGAAACTACCACAAGGATATTATTGCTGTAAAATTTTTAACAAAAGAGTTGACAGATGTGAAAAAAATTTATTTAATTGAATTTCTCTTTTAACAAGCTCTCCAAAAAGGTGCCACAAAGGGTACCTCCTCATGAAAAAAATGTTGGTAGGTCCCAGGCTTTCATTGATGGCCCCCAAATGGGACGCCAATAATGTTCCTGCTAAAACAATTGACAAAAAAATAAGTTTTTTGAGTTTCTTTTGACACATTGAGTTCTTTTTTAACAAGCTTTCCAAAAAGGTGCCACAAGTGGTAACTTCTCATTTAAAAAAATAGTTCTTGGGCCCTGGGCCGCCATCTGGGGGGTCTCAATTTTTTTTTTATCATGGGCGCAAAGTCTGTGAAGAATCATTAAAGATTCGCTTTAAACTTTTTTTTAAAACCTCTTCCCTAAAGTCACTAGAAGCACTGTTCCATTTAAACAATCCACCCTATATATATAATGTTATGAATATATATGAATATGATATAATTACTAAAAACTTTGCCAAGAGCATTTTAAAAATTTCAATACTTCTAAATTGAAATTGTGTGAAATCATTTTGTTATCTGTAAAATATTTGCAAAATCATTGAAATGAAGTAAATTTTTAAATTTTGTTGTACAAATTTGAATTTAAAGGTAATTTTAATAACTGGGTGGTTCTTTTTCTTCATGATAATGTGAATAAAATTTTGCAGTATACCTTCTGATTTCGTTAGATATGGCATTTTTTTTAAATTTTTAGGATGAAGATGATTTGGAGCAACAAGGAGATGATTTTGATGACTTTTACATGGGATGGACCCTTAGAAAATGCAGTGCTGCTTCTTTAGACTCTTTGGCCGTCAAGTTTGGAGATGACCTTCTTACAATCTTAGTTCCTTATATCTCTGAAATGTTAAATCACTCTGATTTTTTGACCAAAGAGTCTGGTATTTTAGCTCTTGGTGCCATTGCCGAGGGTTGTTTGAATGGTCTTAAAACACAACTTCCCCAGTTACTACAGTTTTTGATGCAAAGTATGAATGACGAACATTCCGTAGTAAGAGTAATCACTTGTTGGACCATAAGTCGCTATGTGAGCTGGATTGTCAACTCCAATCCTGAATCGCCGCATATCTATTTTGTACCGGTCATGACTATTTTACTTAAACACTTTATTGACGACAACAAAAGAGTGCAAAGAGCAGCAATATCGGCGTTTTGTATATTCCAAGAAGAATCTCAACTTAAATTGGTTCCATATATTGATTTTATTATCGAAGGTTTTAGGTTAGGGTTCGAAAGATTTCAGTGCAGAAGTTTGTATCTGTTGTACGATGCCATCGGTGCATTGGCTCAAAGCGTTGGAAACAATTTAAGTAAGCAACAGCATGTTGTGAAGCTGATGCCTCCTCTGATGTTAAAATTTACAGAGACTGACAACTATTTTGACGATCATTTCATTGCTGTCTTGGAATGCTTGGCCAATCTGATACCAGCATTAGAAGCGTCATTTCTTCCGTTTGCGGAAGCAGTGTTTTGCCACTGTCTTCAAGTTATCAACGACACTTTGTTAAATTGTCTGAACTATCAGGAGCATCCGAACGAGTATGATCCGCCCGATAAAGAGCCGATGAGTGTAGCCCACGACGTGCTGTATTCGATGGCGCTAGGGTTAAAATCGCACTTTGTCAAGTTTGTACAAAACAGCAACTTGGTATTTTTACTATACACAACTATGCAGGACAGCTCGAATTTAATTCGGCAAACCGCCATCGCCTTGTACGGCGAACTAGTGTCGTTATGCTACCCTTACTTGTCCGGTAACATCTCGGAATATATTCCTTTGATCATTAGAAATCTCGACGAACACACCGACGGAGTGTGCAACAACGCCGCTTGGGTTATCGGTAAATTGTGTTCCGTCATGGGTGCGAATATTCAGCCGTACTTACCGGACATTTTGTCTCGTTTTTCTCACATTTTGAAGAGCCCAGCCGCTGCTCGAACGATGCATCAAACAGTGGCCGTATCTCTTTGCATAGTATTTTTTGTTTGTCCCGATGTTGCGTGCAGCGACCTAGAAACGCTGGTGAGAACGAGCTGTATGTTGATTAGAAACGTGAGAGATTCGGAGGAGAAAGACGTTGCGTTTAGAGGGTTGTGTCAAGTCATCAGTCGGCACCCGGAATTCGAGAAGTCGTATTTTATATTCTTTTGCGATGCGTCGGCGTCGTGGTTTAACATTAGGCAGGATTTAAAAGAGCAAATTTGCATGGTTTTGATGAATTTCAAGACAAAAGTCGGCGAAGAATATTGGAAAAGTTACTACAGTCAGTTTCCGGATCCTTTGAAAGCTAGACTTCATGATTTCTATGGTATATAATTCGTTTGGACGGATTAGGACAATTTTCCAATTCATATTTGGGTGGGTTGCCAACCAAGCAAGCTGTTCCTTTGTTTAGTTTTTCAAAAAGTAGGGATCAAAAGATTAATTTTTTAATTTGTTTCCGATTTCTCAGTCAGTATTATCAAGAGTTTTTGTTCTACCAAAATGCGTAAAGTTCAGAGGGTTTTTTTATCTGCCGAAATGCGTAAAATTAAATTTAAAACAAATGCTTTTATACCCGATGCGTCTAAACGAGGCATAAAAATGAGCAAGAACACTAACTGTAGTTTTTGAATATGTACCCCTACCCGTCTTTAAAACTGTATTTTCTAAAATCGCAGCTGATCCTCTGTGAAGCTTAGCAGATTTTTTGCTGGGAAAAATTCTATTCAACCGATTTTAATAAAATTATTGCAAGACAACCAGTGCACTTTGCAACACTTGAATGTGGAATATTGTACTTTACCGCATCCTGTGCGGTAAAGTGTCTACGTCTATTTCAGAAAATTAAAATACAGATATTTATATATCTTTTTTGGGAATTTTAAAGGCTTATAGGTAAAATCTTGTACCTAACACATACGTAAAGTGTCTTTACCGTTCTTGCCGGCTTGACCGAACTCGCTTCGCTTCGTTCGTTCGTTAAGTAAATAACTATTTCCAAAGTTTAATGACAATTTCTGTGTCACCCTGTACAGGGTAACTGTTTATAAAGTTCCACCTGGGAAAACTTTTATTATTCGTCACAAAAAAGTGAACTACTCATGAAATTTTGTAGATTTCTACTACTTACAGTTTCACTTTTTAAAGAAAATCACCTGTTACACCCTGTATATTTTTAAAAATTTCTATAGATAGATAGATATAGATAGAAAATATACCATATACCATTGACTTTAATGGTCATTGAGCAAATTCACAAAAACGTTGCCATAAGAGTAATGTGTTGAACTAGGAACCACCTAAACTATTTTTCCTTGGCTAACACATTGCCAGAGAGCATATAAATCTAAATAGAGAGGACACCTAATGGTGAATTTGCGACCCCGCTATCGGTTTTTTTTTAGTTCTTGGCTTGGAAACTTGGTGCGCTACTTTCACTTTCGATCTTGCTTATTTTTATCGATACAAAGCAGTGGCGGCGCACAGGAAAATCGTATTCTTTTGGACGAGAGAGAAAATCATAATCAGGTGTTTCTGAAAAAAATTTCTTCGTCTCTCCCTTTTGGAGAAGACTTCCCATGAGGGGAATTGACACGGTTACGTCACAACCGCCTCTTTTATTTTTCAAACATTCGGGGTTATTAAAATTTGGTACAGAAGCATAGTTTGGGTGGTTTGCTGCAAATGTTTGTTTTTTATAGCAAAATTGAAGTTAGATAGCAAAATATTTAAAAAATAAATAAAAAACACTTATTTTTTACCGGAGAAAACCTAAATTATATGCTCTTTGCTTTTTACTAAATTATTACATCTTTGCTTTTTCCTAAATTATTACAAGTAAAAAAGGCTTGAAAAATATATACAATAAAAACTTTCTGCCAGCTCCCTTGGCAACAAGTTCATTTAAAATTGCATTAAATATAAGTATGATCGCCAGTGATAAATCGTATTCATTCAATTCATTCATAAATATTACCCTGGTTCATCCTGGTTCATCCCGGCGCATTCAGCTAATAATCAAAAACTCTGTGAATCGCATTGGCTTGCTGGTCGGATATTACCATTACGTGTCCTCTCTATTTAGATTTATATGCTCTCTGACATTGCCCCACATAAGATATATTTTTGGAATCAGAAATAAAAGTTCTATCAAAATTTTATAAAAGATACAGGGTGTTAAATTAAAAAACCAGAACTTTTTGCCCACTCTGCGCGTAGAGTGTGATTAAGGAAAAATCTGAAAATGTTACAGAAATCTACCTAATTTCATTAGTCATTCACTTTTTGTTTTATCCTCTTGTGACAAATAACAAAAAAGTTATCCCAAGTGGAACTTTATAAACGGTCACACTGTACATATCGGAATGTCCACCCTGAACAAAAAGTTTGTGTATTTTCGTCACGCCAAAAAGATACAGTTTTATCGAAATTCATTAAAAAGAATTTCTCCCACTAAGCAATGTGCAAAATTTCACAAAGAGTGATTTTGGTGAATAGTTTTAAAGACGGGTAGGGGTACATATGCAAAAAGTACCTACAGTTTTTCTGTCCATTTTTATGTGACCTATACCTCGTTCGGGCACACCATGTTTAGTAGGTAATTTATTTTTAGTTGTAAAAAGTAAATATTTTTTGCAAATTCTAGTTTTTAAGAAAATTTTAGTTATTTTTAAAGTCTACATTATCTAAAATGTAGAACAATTTTTAATAAAATTCTAAAAAAAACTGAAACTTTTGTAATTTTGTATTTTTATTTTTAAAAGAGTTGTCATGGACCGGTAAAAAAGTGATATTTCTATAATTTATCACAGTTAGTTCCTATGATTTTGATATATTTTTTTTTAATTTGCCATTTTATTTTAAAATACAGGGTTGTAAAATTGTACAATTTTGTAAGAAAAAATGTAGTTAGATATGTACCTACCTGTAGTATACTCCGGAAAAGATGATTTGTAAGCAAAAGACAAATGCATTCTGTAAATATCACAATTTTTTTCTGAAAATGCCATTAATGACAGTTAAGGCTATGGTCTTTCGATTACAAATAATGTTGGCAGGAGAATATGTAGTTCTTTTAGTTTCTTTTGAAAATTAGTAAAAAGTATACCTTTGTGAATGTAGTTGATTTTTGTATTTTTATGTTTTATTAAGCTTTTTTAATGACATTTTAGTGATCAAAAATAATTTAAAAAAAATGATGACTGTGCCAAAAATATAAAGATATTTTTTTTTGTTTTTTTTTTTAGTATTTTTAACGATTTATGATAATGCTTTAAACCAATCATGACAAAATTTTGTGCAACAAGAAAAAGTGATACTTCTAGTTTATTATAAAAAAATGTGTTTCTGTTTAAAGAGTTTTTAATAAAAAAGTCTTGAAATTTTAGTTTTTTGTTTTTATTTTTTCACATATAAATACCCTGACTTATTGTTTAGCTCCCTAAAAAAAAACTCGATTTTAAAGGAATTTTTTTGTTTTCCTTTTTAGAAACTGCCCACCATATTTACTTGCTTTCTTAATCAAAACAATTATAGAAGAAATAAGGAAAGCATGCAAGAAAGACCCATTGGCATTTGGATTCAACCCCCAAGAAAATGGTAAGTTTGTAACATTTTGGGCATTATTTTGCTCTACTGCAAGTATTGGCTGTGATTCGTCTCCTTTGACTGGCTCTAAACTTTTATTGGTCAATATTTTCTGAGGAAAAACCACTTTTGAAGGGAGGGGGGGAGCGGTTAAGTAAGTGGGCGTTGGGTTGGATTGGTGTGTACAAAAAAATATTTCGACGCATCGGTATCGGTATACCTAATGTGTTCAAAACAGCCAAAATACACTACATTTTTGACTTGTTCATGCCATGTTTCGAATGATGCCCTGCGCTTTTTTGACGGGTGCGATGTCAGAACAGCTGATTCCACTCGTTGCGTACGGAGGGATTTACGTAACGTTACGGACAGCAGTTCTTGTCTTGTCTTGTGCTTTATTGGCACTACCCTATCGTGGGGTTTGGCCAGCTCCAGTTGATAGAATTTGGGGTAGTCTGACTTTTCTAGTCACCCAAATTCTGATGGTTTGCTTGTTTCTATCCTCTTCAATCTTCAGTCTTTTTTCGATTTTTACAGCCTTTATTCTTCTCTATTTTTCTTTTATCTTTACTGGGGTGGGATTAGGATTGAAGGGATTTAAGTTACTCCATACACATACAAAAAACACAAATAAACATGTACAATTATAGGTCTTTGGTTTCAGTTTTTTTTTGTTGGGGGGGGGGAAATATTGGGTAAGTGAATTTCTTGTTTTTTTCCCTATTTATTTTAATTAATTTTTAGTTCATCAGCCCTGTCATCGCACCCGTCAAAAAAGCGGGAAGCAAGTCAAAAATGTATATTTTGGCTTTGTTTCGAACGCGTTAGGTATACCGATGCGTTGAAATATTTACTTTAAGTGTCTATTTTTAAGTAGGGTTGCCATCCGTCCGGATTTCCCCGGACATGTTCGATTTTTGGAGGCGTCCGGGGACGTCCGGGCGGGTTTTTGAAAATGTTCCGGAATTTCTGCGACAGCTAGCACGGCAATTTTTGTGCCTTCAAAAATTATTTTGAAACCATAACATATATGATTTTTTACCAAATTTAACTATAAACACACATGCTTAGAATTTTATGACTTTCTTTTGCAGCCGGAACAGTCTGAAATGTTAAATAAAATTCAAATCAACAACAAAATATTTTTTTGTAGACTGAATTATTCAGGTTACTGCATTTCTTTAAAAATTGTACAAAAAAACGAAACATTTTTGACGAATTGAGACTGGATCAGTGGCGGATCCGGCCACATAAAATGCGTACGTCGATTTTATACAGACCGCTTCAAGCTACTGCGAACATAGGGCGGAAGAAGTCTAATTTGCCAGTGTACGTACATGCAGAGACACCGTACGCCTATCAGTGAAGCAACCAATACTCAGGCTTGCGATCACCACTTGCATGACTTTCCTTTGGTATTTAATACGCCTCTAACCACGGTGCTGTGTGGAGCGTAGTCAATGAAACCGGAATTTGGTCAATAAATACGCAAATTTTTATAACGTAATTTTCTTATTTTTTGTCACTGATAAATAGGAGCGTTTTATTGTCAACTGCTCAGATTTATCAGTGACGACGTGTTACAATGAAAATAATAAGGAGAAACAAAGTAAAAGCAAGTTCTCAAAATAAAATAATACATCCTAAAAACCAAAAAGATTCTCCCAGTCAAAAAAAAATTAAAGCAAATGTTCGAAAAGTCCTCCTTGCTCGGCTAGACAATATCCGAGCCTACTATAAAAACCCCTTCCAACGTTTCCAAGCATGTTAGGGGTGATAATTTGAAAAGCTTCTTCAAAAACACATAGAAGTCATTAGGAGCAAGATCGGGAGATCGAGCTGACCATAAAATAGTTCCCCGTGTACTTATAACCCGATTAGGAAATACATTATCAAGATATTTCCTAACAAGGCCAACATTGTGAGCGGAACAACCATCTTGTTGAAACCATGTTTCACCAAATCTTACACCTAACAACTGCCTAGCAGTTGGAATAATGTGCTGCTGCAGTAGATCCAAGTATCTAGGACCATTCAAATTGCAATTGCCGTTAATAAAAAATGGCCCAATTACGTGTTCCCCTATAATACCCCCCCCCCCCAAACATTTAGTTTTTGGGGATACTGTGTTCTTACGTCAAAATACAAATGCAAATTTTCCCTCGACCAATATCGAACGTGTGTTGGGTTATGACGATTTGACCATTTGACCATCTGCACTTTTTCGGCAACTTCGTAGAAATCCATTTTTGGTTTTAAAAATGTATTATTTGAATTAAGAACTTACCCATCTGTTTCTCGAGCAAGGCAGAAATAAAACAAAATAATAAAAACGAATTTCCAAAAGATAACACTGCACCGTGCTTCGAATCCACCTCGGTCGTACGGCACGAATAGTAAATTGGACTTGATTCCCCCTATGTTCGCAGTAGCTTGAAGCGGTCTGGTGGGCCTCGCAACTCGGTAACCTTTTAGGTATTTCAAATTGACAAAAAATGTCACCGTCAGGTTTTGTTGTTGTCAAACGCTTACTAAAAAATGCCCCAACTAAACGAATTCGAAAAAGCCAAAGTTTGGCAAAATTAGATGGTGGTTGGTCGGTTCGAAGAGTAGCGGCCCATTATGGACGAAACAAGGCTACAATTGTAAGAATAAGAAGTATCAAGAAGAAGAAACTGTAAAGCATAGTAAAGTGTGACCAGTCTCCTTATTTTTGTGTTTACAATGTCAAAACATCTAAGGGCTAATTTTACAACCAAAGGTAAAACTCCAGATTAAACCATAGTTTAAACTTCAGTTTAATCTTTGGATTAATCCATCGGTAAACAAGTTGCTCAATTTTATAAGTCGGAGTTAAACCACGGCCATGAAGAAAGACTAAATTTTCTTTACATATATAGGGTTGATTATTTTAACCAAAATGGTACCAACTAGAGCCAAACTTGATAAAAATGACTCAAGTAGTTTTTGAGATATCAGCGTTGGTTACAGACAGACATACAGTCAGACGACACAACAAAAACGTTCAGATTTGTCAAAGATATACATTATATATACAGACCGCTTCAAGCTACTGCGAACATAGGGGGAATCAAGTCCAATTTACTCTCCGTGCCGTACGACCGAGGTGGATTCAAAGCACGCTGCAGTGTTATCTTTTGGAAATTCATTTTGTTTTTATTATTTTGTTTTATTTCTGCCTTGCTCGAGAAACAGATAGGTAAGTTCTTAATTGAAATAATACATTTTTAAAACTAAAAATGGATGTCTACGAAGTTGCCGAAAAAGTGCAGATGGTCAAATCGTCATAACCCAACACACGTTCGATATTGGTCGAGGGAAAATTTGCATTTGTATTTTGACGAAAGAACACAGTATCCCCAAAAACTAAATGTTTGGGGGGGGGGTATTGTAGGGGAACACGTAATTGGGCCATTTTTTATTAACGGCAATTGCAATTTGAATGGTCCTAGATACTTGGATCTACTGCAGCAGCACATTATTCCAACTGCTAGGCAGTTGTTAGGTGTAAGATTTGGTGAAACATGGTTTCAACAAGATGGTTGTTCCGCTCACAATGTTGGCCTTGTTAGGGAATATCTTGATAATGTATTTCCTAATCGGGTTATAAGTACACGGGGAACTATTTTATGGCCAGCTCGATCTCCCGATCTTGCTCCTAATGACTTCTATCTGTTTTTGAAGAAGCTTTTGAAATTATCACCCCTAACATGCTTGGAAACGTTAGAAGGGGTATTTATAGTAGGCTCGGATATTGTCTAGCCGAGCAAGGAGGACTTTTCGAACATTTGATTTAATTTTTTTTTGACTGGGAGAATCTTTTTGGTTTTTAGAATGTATTATTTTATTTTGAGAACTTGCTTTTATTTTGTTTCTCCTTATTATTTTCATTGTAACACGTCGTCACTGATAAATCTGAGCAGTTGACAATAAAACGCTCTTATTTATCAGTGACAAAAAATAAGAAAATTACGTTATAAAAATTTGCGTATTTATTGACCAAATTCCGGTTTCATTGACTACGCTCCACACAGCACCGTGGTTAGAGGCGTACTAAATACAAGGCGAACGGCGGCGACAGGCAGCGAATCTCGATCGGAAGCCTGAGTGTTCGTTGCTTCACCGATAGGCGTGCGGTGTCTCTGCATGTACGTACACTGGCAAATTAGACTTCTTTCGCCCTATGTTCGCAGTAGCTTGAAGCGGTCTGTATATACGTGTGAGCTCGATGTGAGAATAAAACTTGCTGGTCTGTGAGCTGTTCCAACTCTTGTCGAATTTCCTTGTGCACAATTTCGCATATCTCTTTAGATAATTCAAACCTCTTTTTAAAATCTACATATCGTCGGACTCCTCCAAAGGATTTGTTCTAGGGCAAATAATATTTGGCCTTCGTGCTTCGACAATGTCAATAATTTCGTAATACTTCATCCAGTTGATCAAAAATAAATTTTAAGTCATTGATCATAGCGATTTCACTCAATACTTACAGTCTTTTTACCAAAAACAAATTTTTAATACCTTTTTTGAGGTTAGAATCTTTCGGTAACTATTAAACTGAAGTTTAACAAACACCCAGACCGCCGGTAACGGTTAAACCGAAGTTTGTTGGTAAACTGCACCTATAAAACGTAAAAAAAGTCGACATCTGTGGTTTAAACTGAGGTTTGACGTTTAACTATGAGTTGTAAAATTGCGCATAACCTGTAATTCGAAAACGTCAAAGTCAGTTGCAATAAGCAACGCAATTAGCAAAACTTAAATTCAACAGATCTGCATCTAACTTCTGCTGTACGCATTTTATGTGACCGGAAGTGTAGGCCGGCTCGAGCGACTACGAACATAGGGCAAAAAAGTCCTCTCTTCTCTCTATAAGTTTCCACAAGTATTAAAGTGGAGAAACTTCTTTCGGCGGTAGCAACCGAATCAGGAAGAGAAGAACCAATTTTAAAAGTTTTTAAACAATGCTAACTCTCCCATTAATACTGTGTGAGAAGGATTGTTTAGAAATGCACCAAAATTTTCTATAATTTTCGCGCGTCGCATCTTTGAAGGGTCGTTGGATTGCATAAATTTAATATAGAGATATCTTGGCAGACAGTTGCATGATACTGCAAATTACGATATTTAAGTGATTTTTCTCGACTCTGCTGCTCAAAAGATATTGCAAAGATAATTAAGCTACCTATGGTTATTCTTTTAGGCATGAGGAATACTCTAATCTTAAAACATATTTTCTTCTTGCCTACAAATAATAGAAATTAAAATTAGCAAAAATGCTTTTTTGACTATCCCCCGTATAAAAACTAGGCATCCGCCAACAATAACAATAGACTATTGCGTACAGCTTGTGTTCTGTTTAGCAATTTTAGCCACGTTTTTTTAATTTATTCTAGAGAGACCCGTACTTTCTTAATTGAAACATAACAGTGACTATTTTTCTCACTTTGAGAGCGGATATCTCAGAAACTGTTTGTAGAAATTAAATAAAAACTATCCATTTTCTTAACTAGGGCTAGTTATACAACATATTCAAAATTAGTTGAAATCGACCGAGATATGTTTTATAGGAGTGTCCGGTGCGTGGTTCTTTAATGTTTTTAAAACTTTGATAACGTTCAGGTGGGGGAGGGCGCACCCCCCCCCCCCTCAGCGCCCCCTGGATTCGCCACTGGACTGGATCACACTCCAACCCACTTTTTTTCAATATATAAACTTTTGTGTTCTGCTTATATTGCAGAAAAATTGCAATGTATTTATTTTTTCTTTAAAACATTCTTAGGACGTCAAAATTTAAATAAAAATGATTTTATTGGAGCTTGTAAAATAAGCAGGACTTTTTCAATTTTGGTCAGGAGAAATCTGGGAATGTCTGGAACCTGGGAAAACCCAATTTTTTGTCAGGAACAGCACTCAAGAAGAAATAGCATTTTTAATGCATTCAAGAAGAAAAAAATTAAAACTATATTTAACCCAACCCACTTTGTAACAAATATTTTATCAAAAATTAAATTTTTCCAGAACTACATATTTGTTTAAATTGTAACATCATTGCTTGTTACAATTTTTTTGTCAAAAACATTTAAAACGCGTAAAAAATTACATTTTGAATGAAATTTTCTCAAAAATTTTCGCCTGGGGCGTATTTTGTCCGGCTTTTTAAGTATTTTTGTCCTAGTTTTACAATTTTAGAGATGGCACCCCTACTTTAAGTGTCTTAATGTAGGGTCAGTCCATATCAAGTCAACCAGGGTATTTTACCACACCATCTCCGATGTTGATGATTTTTAGTATACATGTTTTTCCTACCAAAAAACTGGAAAATCCAAAATTTCAGACTTTTTTGACCAGTTGTTTATTTTGAATTAATTTTTGAAAATCGAAAAAGTCACTTATTTGTCCTTAACATGTGCGCACAAAATTAGGAATATCCAAAGAACCACTTATAATAGAAAAGTAGGTGAAGGTTCATTTTAAAGCTCTTATAAAGACCTTTCATATGAGAATATTGCATAACATATATTGAAAAAAAAATAAAAAAAAAATTTTTGATTTTTTTTTTGAAAAATTTCAAAAAGGCCATTTTTAATTTTTTTCAAAAAATTATATTATTTTCTTTAAAGTGTTATTAAACTATTCACAAAATTTTGAGATGGACAAATCATGGGTTCAATGTGAAAAAATTTATTAAAAATGTCACATGCATGAAAAATCGCCTATAAATAGACAATGCATTTTGGTAATTAGAAGAATATAATGGGGTTTAAAGCGATATTATAAAAATATTTAACAATATTTTATTTAATAAAAAATTATATCCTACGTTTCATTCTGTATCAGTAATCAGATTAACATTGCCCCCCATTGTAATATTTACTTACAAAACCTCTTTTCCACCGGAGACGTACTATTGGATGTTCCAATTCTTAGGAAAATATGCCTGTATAAACCTGCCAATACTTTTGTGAAATACTGCCTGTTTATTCCTGTTTAACATTAAGGACACACCTCCTTCATTTTATTGGTCTGTTTAGGTACATTGTGGGGATTTGCTGACATGAAAATTCCTGCATAAATTGATTTTAAATTTTTGGCAAGTATCTTCCTGATACAGCTCCAAATAATCGATACATAATAGTTCGACTGAAGGTTTATCAGAAGTCATCTCTGTGTAATTTTAAAAGTTTCAACTATGGGTGAGGCAAGTGGATGGACTAAATATAAAGTAAAGTGCTGTGATCCACTAGAGTTAAAAATCAAGCATTTTGGGAAATTAAGAAATGTGACCAAGTGGATGTGCAGTTACAAAAATGTCAAAATGGGAATGAAAATCTGTGATGGTTGTAGACTAAAGCTTTCAAAGGAGTTTAAGGCATCTGAAGAAGATGAGGCAGGGTAAGTAACAAATAGTATTTTTTAATATAAAATTAATAAACTAAACCAATTGCGTCAAGTACGGAGTGGAAAAATCTCATGGCATTATTTTGCATGGCATTTTGAGAATACAGACATTATGTACAAATTTCTTGGCATTATGTACACATTTTGGGTCAGCTGTTACCCCCTTTTTAAGTTCTTATAAAAAACTAACTTTTTAAATTTTTTTAGACCCAGTCAAGTTCCAGAAAATGATCCAGATTTTCAAGATCCTGCTGAATCATTTACTCTTTTAAACAAGTCATTGGAGCTTCTTGGTGTGTCGCCGATTAAAAGAAAAAATGTATACAAAGAAAAAATTGATATTGTACAGCATACAATTGCGAAAGCATTTACAAAGGAATCAGATTCAACGCTAGTAAAGGAATGCCAGAGTGACGAAAGTGAAATGATTAAGCAGTTAAAGGACAAATTTTTAAAAACCGAAAAGAGGAGTGAGAAAATACTAGTTTTATCATGTTTACCTCAAAGTTGGAGTAGAAAGAAGATTGAAGAAGAATTTGGAGTTTCTCAATATTTGGCCAGAGCTGTAAAACAGTTAGTTAAGGACAATGGGATATTATGTTCTCCTAACCCCAAACCGGGAAAGACCCTTAGTGATAGAGTGGCCCAAATAGTGGTAGATTTTTACCAAAGGGATGACATTAGCAGGACCATGCCAGGTAAAAAAGATTATGTTGTTATCAGAAAATATGGAGCTGAAAAAGAATATGTACAAAAAAAATTAGTCTTAGCTAATTTAAAAGAAATTTATGCATTGTTTAAAACTGAGTACCCTAATGAAAAAATTGGGTTTTCAAAATTTTGTGAACTGCGACCCAAAAACTGTATACTGTCAGGAAAAAGTGGGACTCATACTGTATGTGTATGTACTATACATCAAAATATAAAACTAATGCTCAATGGCTCCAAATTAAATAAGCTATATGATGAAAATAACAGGCCTCTTGCAATATCTTATCATGATTGCCTTTATAAACTAATGTGTAATCCACCTTCAGTGGACTGTTTTTTAAGCAATAGATGCAAGCAATGTCCTGGAGTAGAACAGTTTAAAAATACGTTAATAGAAAAATTTGAGGAAGAATTAATTGATGAGGTCTCATTTAAAAAGTGGGTCTCAGTAGATAGGTGTACTATGGAAACCGTTGTTAAGAAAAGTGATGATTTTGTCCAGGAATTTACTGATGATCTTGTAAAACTTAAATCACATTCTTTTATTGCAAAAGTGCAAAAAGATAGATACAATGAAATAAAAATTAACCTTAAACCTGGAGAGTCTTTGATCACTTGCGACTTTGCGGAAAATGATTCCTTTGTTATGCAAGATGAAGTCCAGTCTTATCATTGGAATAACAGCCAGGCAATCCTCCACCCTTTTGCCATTTATTTTCTAAGTGATGGTAAACTGCACAACCTGAATTATGTGTTTATTTCGGAAAGCTTGACACACATAATACAATTGCATTTCATTTATTTTTAAAAAAATTAATGCCTGATTTAAAAATCAAAATACCAGGACTTAACAAAATTTTTTATTTTTCGGATGGATGTGCTGCGCAGTACAAAAACAAAAAGAATTTTCTGAATATATGCCTGCATAAAAAAGATTTTGGTGTTGAAGCAGAGTGGCATTATTTTGCCACCTCGCATGGCAAAAGTGCCTGCGATGGCTTGGGAGGAACTGTTAAAAGACTTGCTGCCAAAGCCAGTTTGCAGAGGCCCTATGACAATCAAATAATGACACCTCTACAATTGTTTACTTGGTGTGAAGAAAACATATCTGGCATTGATTTTAAATATTGCACAGAAGCAGATTATACAAATCATGAAATAATTTTGAATAAAAGATTTGCGGAAGTCTTAACAATACCGGGGACACAAAAAATTCATGCTGTAATTCCTCTTACAGAAAGCACGTTTTTGGCAAAACAGTTTTCTACATGCTTAGAGGTCGAAACACATAATCTTTTTAAAGGTGGAAGCATTATTTTGCAAAATATCGAGTCAGGGTTTGTCACTGTAGAATATGACAGTGCTTGGTGGCTGGCTTGTGTCTTGGGGAAAAATAATGAGAGCGGAGAACTAAAAGTAAGCTTTCTTCATCCACGAGGACCTGCCTCATCATTTTTTTACCCAACACCTCAAGATATTTTAATTATTAAACCAGAAAGTCTTATAAAAAAAGTTGAACCCAACACTGCTACTGGCAGAACTTACAATGTCAGCAAAAAAGAAATGTCAGATTCATCAGAAATTCTTAAAAGAAAGTTAAAAAAATAAATTTAAGGTATATAGTTAGTCTTAGTGTTTTCTGTCTAATTTTTATCAACGAAGTAGAAAAGTTTGTTTATTTCTTTTGCGAGTTTAAAATAAAATAATTTGTAGATAAAGCCTCTGGGTATTTTTTAAAACCTGTATCCATCCAACAAATTTATTTATTTTAATATCCAGTGCACTATTGGTGCTCCTAAAATATGTTTATTTTTTTAAATGCATGATTTTTAATGTACTTAATATTTTTGATATTTTTTTTGACATTGAACCCATCATTTCTCCATCATAAAATTTTGTGGATAATTAAGTAACACTTTGACCAAAATTATATATTTTTTTCAAAAAAATTAAAAATGGCCTTTTTGAATTTTTCAATTTTTTTTTTCAATTTTTTATTTTCAATTTTTTTTTTTGTTAAAATTATGTTGTGATATTTCATAAAAAAGAGCTTCAAAATGACTTTAAAATGAGCCATTTATTACTTTCCTAGTGTAAGTGGTTCTCGAGATATTGCTAGTTTTGTACATTCTTGTTAAGGTCAAAATGCTGACTTTTTTTATTTTGAAAAATTAAAAAAAAAAAAACTACGAATCAAAAAAATCTAAAAATTTGCATTTTCAACTTTTATGGTAAGAAGAAAATATATACCAAAAATCATCAAAATTGGAATTGGTCGCGTAAAATTTTTGTGATTTTTTGGTTGATTTGATATGGAATGACCCTGTATTTGAAAGTAAGAGAGGATCTAGCTATGGTTTTAGATTTGTTGCCAAAATCATAGCAAAATTTTAAAAATGTTATTTGAAAGTTGCAATTTTTTGCACGTTTTGAGTGTTGTTGACAAAGAGAAAGTGAAACTAAATGATGTCGTAAAACGCCGCAGGCCAAATTTTTTGCAGTTTTAAGTCAAAAATTCAGATCTTTTTCGCATTTTTTATGAAAAAGAAAATGATTTGGGTTAGCTATCAAGTCTGTTAATAAAATTTGCTTAAAGTTAATCTAAAATTGTAACAACTAATGATGTTATAGCGCCGCAGGCAAATTTTTTGAAGTTTTGGCACCAACCCAGTAAACAATTTACTACGGCTCAGTGTTGGCCTGTTGTACCCCCGGGCCAATAAAGATGCCGGTTCGGGACATCGGCATTTTCTGCCGGCATGCCTGATCTAGACTATAATAGGCCATCGTTATTAAAAAAAAGTGTGGCAGCAAAACTGAACATTTTAGTTCTTCAGTGGAACATGAGAACTAAAAAAGTGGAAAGGGTAAAGAAGCAAAATGGTACCTAGTCCTTTTAAAAACAGGTTATGTAAAATATGAAGAAAATAATCCTGCTTTCTAAAAATAAAAGTACGGCAACTAAAAACATCGATTTTACCTCTTTTAAGAGTTCAACAGTTGTTACCTATAATTTTGGGTTGTGCTTTATAGGTTTGATTGTCCAATAGCAGTTTTAAATAAAAAGTAATAACAGTTGGGAAACTAACCGCCGACCAGCATATGCCCTTGGTTTTTAACTTGTTATATAAATATAGCGATATTTAAATCAGCGTGAAAAAAAATTGTTATACAGAGCATTAAGTAGTTCAGTAGGACTGACTTATTTGTTTTAAGGGTTCTAAGTTTCCATGAACCATGACTTGACCTGCAAAGCCCAGTTGTCAGTGGGATTGGACCTATTATTGTCATATAATGCAAATTGTATTGAGGTATAATATTGAGAAATATTGTGTGGTGATTGTGTATTTTTTCTTCAAATTTCAGCCTACGAACCACTAAAGCTTATGCAGGCGGTGATGGCGAAAACCAACGAGGTTTGCCTAAGGTACCAAGACAACAGTGTTCTTTGTTCCCTTCCTCGGCCTCAAAACACTTGTTTCGTTGTCAGCGCTCACGCCGTGCGAAATAGAAGGAAAAAAATGGAGGATAGACATGTGGTCATTCATGATCTTAGTACTATGTTTAATATTCAGGTGTGTAGGACTAATTTTTTTAGTTTGGACGTAACAGATTTTAAGGACGTGTTTTGCGTATTACAAATATTACAAATACGTTATACAGTGAGTAAGACTTATCAGACTAGTTAAATCTTTTTAAAAGCAACATAAAATTTTATAAACCTACTGATAAAATCTTAATTTTTTTTATAGTTAAAATGAAACAAAATTATGATTGTTTTCCACAAAACCAAAACTACACTTTTTTGCACTCGACGCGCGTTTCGCTAACAACGTTAGCATCATCAGGAGACGATAAACAATGAACTAAATTAATCTACGCTCTATCTTATATACAATCCTTTAGTGGGCGGAGATAAGACTAATAATTTGTGATTGAAAAATATGTTGGCCAAACGAGACGCTCTATTCAAACACGTTTTAAAGAACACTTAGCACACTTAAAATACGGAAGAACAGAAAAGTCAAGTGTGGCCGAGCATGCTTTTGAAAACAATCATAGATTCACATTAGATAACCTAAAACTTCTAAAAAGTGTACCAAACAAAAGACTTTTGAATGCATATGAAAGTATGGAAATCATTAAATCCAGAAATAGTTTAAATAAAGATAGAGGACCCATCCCGTTTAGTACACTTTATTCTTTGGTTGAGGGGAGATAGGATTAAAAATCGTGATCAATCACAAATTATTAGTCTTATCTCCGCCCACTAAAGGATTGTATATAAGATAGAGCGTAGATTAATTTAGTTCATTGTTTATCGTCTCCTGATGATGCTAACGTTGTTAGCGAAACGCGCGTCGACTGCAAAAAAGTGTAGTTTTGGTTTTGTGGAAAACAATCATAATTTTGTTTTAGTGCAGCCAAAGGTTCCAAATTCCCAACATAATAGTTAAAATGGTAAATATTTAATCACTAATATAATTAAAGAGAAATTAACATTACTTGTAAGTATAACACAAGTGACAAGAAGACACAATCTGCTTGGGGTCTTCTTTTAACATGTTATTAGAAAATTTGACGCATGGAAAAGTTGCATAGTGAGAACAGGGCATAACAAACATAACGTGACACCAGAAGGTAACTTTGATTTAAAAATTTAGATACTCATCGACACAATAAAAACAATGGTCTCTTAGGAATTGCTTTGTTTTCTTAAGGAGATTTTTTACTACGTACTACTACGTGTACTATTTATTACAAATCAAGTCAACCAGAGGATTGGCAGACCATCTTCCCGATTTCGATAATTTTTGGTGAATTTATTCTACCCATAAAGAGAATAAAAAATCCCAAATTTAAAATTTTTTTGGCCGTTAGTTTTTTATTGTTACTTGAATATCAAAACAAACTACCATTTTGCTCAAAAATGTACCTAAAGAAATTGAAATATCTCGATAACTAATTAAACTACATCAGTGGTTTATAGCTCGTTTAAAAGGTATTTTCAATACCTTTCGAATGATGTATCACATGATGTACTTTATGGTTAAAAATAATTGAAATTTTAAAAAAAACTTGATGAACCCATCTTGAAATTTTGTAAGTAGTTTGGCGAAATACAAAAAAATAAAAAAGCTGTCTTTAAAAGAAAGTTTTTTTTTAATTGCAAATTTTTTTTTAAACCAAAAGTATCATGTGATACATCATTCGAAAGGTATTTAAAATCCCTAGCGGCGTGCATATGCATATTTGTCGGGAAAATTCCAATCATATTTTTATCAATCATTTTGGTCACGGTTTTGAAACTTGTGAACAAAAGCAGCTATTATTATGCGGTTTTCCAAATTATTTTTTTTTACATTTATTTATTCTGACTTTTTATTGTTATTTCTACGAGTAGCGGACAAACATTCGGTTATCCCTTTCATTTTTTTAATAGTGTTACACACCTCAACCACCCCCTACCCCCGATTTTTTCCATAAAATTGTACTTTTACCGGAACAACTCATGTATCTGAAAACCGCATGTTTTTGTATCTGTTTTCATTACAAAGTTCTGAATTTACTTCCTTTACACCCCTCAACCAACCCCTATCCCCCCCCCAAATTTTTTCCATAATATTGGATTGTCATCACTGTGCCAAATTTCATTAAAATCGGTTCACGGGAAGTGTGACAAAAATGAATCGCAAGATTTGATAGACAGCCAGGCTCTGAAGTTAAATAAAATCCTTTAAAAAAAGGCTAATCAGTCCAACTTTTTTTTTGTAGGATTGTAGTCCGTCCAGTTACTACGCTGTGTTCGATGGTCACGCGGGCCACGACGCAGCAGCCTATAGCTCAGCCCATCTACACCAGTATTTAGCGGAAAATAAGCATTTCGCCACTGACCCCAAGCAAGCGTTGTTGGATGCATTTTGCAAAACTGACGCTTTGTTTTTGGAAAAATGCAAAGTAGAAGTAAGTGTTTGGATTATTGGGATTTTTAAGAGGCGAATTTATAGTCATTTCCCAATGAGCATTTTTGTCTATATAAAAGTTACAGCAAATAATATAAAACCTTCATAAAATAACCAAAAGTTATATTATTTAGTGTTGGTGATAATTTTATAACTCTAATATATCTCTTAAATGAGTAAAAAAGACTTGAAAAACAACTGTTCAACACCAGCTTATAAAAAATTTATGGTACATAGTAATGGATAAAAAAACAACATAAAGATTTTATAAAACTTCCTTATGAGCCCTCAAGTATAGAGATTATTATAAAAAGGTTTTACAACTGTTCTAACAACACTACATAACAAATTAAAGGTTTTTATGGATTTAGAAATATAGATTTTCCATCTTTCTTCCCTTTGCTTGTTATGTATTATTCTTTTTCTTTTTACAATAAAAAAATTTATAAAATGGTGTTTAGCAATCTTCTAAAATAAATAAAAATGAAAGTGAGATAAGCTGAAGCAGGAATATGAATATTTATATACTATAGTCAAATAAAAGCTGTTTTTCAAGTCGCCCTACTCTGAAAATCAGCTGCGGTCCCGTGTGTACTGTATAGTTTTCGAATACACTCACGTAAATTTCATGGGCTCCAAAAATACTTGAGAAAACGAGAAAAAAAATATTAATTTAAATATCGGTTTTTTTTTCATACGCGTTTTTTTCTTTCTGGGACAAATATTGAATTTTGTATGTTGTTCTTAACCCTAACAAGCAATATTTCGATTGAAACACATGTTGAAACCCCATAAATAACGTTTTTATTTAGGCCAAAAACCTATTTTTGTAATCCAAAATGGCGAAAATTTCCGACAATTCTATAAAAAAAACAATACAACTATGCCACTGTTTACCTCGTCAACACTATTTTATAACCCTTTTAAAAAATGATGCTATTTGGAACAAAGGGCTACAGATGGCGCAGTGTTGAACACTGATGGTCCGTTTCTGCGAGCTTAACATCGTTACCATTGTTCTCTTTTCCTAAATGCATTTCTCGAGAGATCCAGCATACTAAACATACCAGGAAAAATACCCGCCTCCACACACTTCAAGAATATAGTTAGATTGCGGGGTCGAAGGGTGTACAGGCGAGTATTTTCCGGGGTGTTCACATTTGCCGCCGACCAGCAGTATCAGCGTATGCGCTCGACGTTTCACGGTGCGTTTTTGCGACCTTAACACGGTTACTATATTGTTCTCTTTTTCTAAAACACGGTTCCCATCTATGCGTTTCTCATTCGTGGGTCCCCCGAATCAAAACACGTATCACGTGGTCTAAGCGAGATTTGCCTATACAAGTTCATGTCGGACCACATTTTTTGAGTTTTTTGAGTCAGGGTGACTGCGCATGGGAAACGCTGGTGGGAATCGGGTGTAAAATGCATTCGATCCCGATATCTGTCATCGGCAAATCTCAAAAAGATTTGGATCTCTTATCTCTCTCAGATTGATGTAATTAAAACAAGATAATAATGGTATGGTAACTCGCAAAAACGTGCCTTTTGATGTCGCAAAAACGCTCGTTTTGAGGTCGCAAAAACGCGCCTTTTGATGTCACAAAATTAACCTTAAAAAATCTTGTTTGTTTTGTTTTTATAATTGCTAAAATAAATCAAAATTGTTTTTTTTTGTTCTAAAAACAGTTGTATTATAATCACTATATAAAGAAATTAATAACAAAATTATAGAAAAAACCTTATGGGCAAAAAAGGTTTATGAATGAGTTCATAAGAATATTACAGACACCAATTTATATAACTATTGTGTGTGAGTTCCCAAGTTTTTATAAGTGTCTCTCGAAATATTTTCAACCTTATCTTATATAAATTTGTTGTTGGTTAATTAAGTTTTATAAGTGGGTTGATAGCAACATTTTAAAAACCAATCTATTATATATCTTTACTTGATAGTTACTTACGGTTTTATAGGTGAGTTGACAGAAAGATTTCAAACACCAATTTATATAACTTTTGTCACTGATGACTTATATTTTTATAAATATGTTGGTGGAAACATTGTTAACACCAATTTATATAACATTTGAACCGATGACTTCAATTTTTATAAAGATGTCCGTGGAAATATTGTTAACGCCAGTTTTATGTTACTTTAGGGTACCATCAATTTAGAGCCTTTAATAAAACAAATATACAAACTCAATTCTTGTAGGAAACTTCTAAATACCCTAGAGTATCAATGGAACCCTCTTTATAATAATTATATAAATATATGTCACCAGAAGTTTCTGAAAATGCTCATTGGGTTATTAAGGCTACTTTTTCCCTTTGGTCTCTTCACCAAAGGAGAACAATTTTCACATTAACCTGAGAGCACAATTTCAGTCTCGACCATCAGGCGCGTATCTCTCTTCCCAGTAAACTAAAAAATCTCAAAAATTAGAAGTACCATACAACAAAATTATTTAAAATCAGTTATTTTTTCTCAGACTCCAAAAATTTTTTTTTGCTTTTGAATTCATTTTGAATATTTTTTTTTAATTTGTAATAAATATTTATACCTTCAAACAAATATCCTGCCAACAAGTTCGCTTTTTGCGAGCTTTTCTTAGAGCTTGTCCACGAGCATTTCGCCGAACGTGCTTGCAAAAATGAGGTTTTGTAGGCAGAAAAAAACACTGCAGTAGCATCAATGAGAGTTCCTATCCATATTCCTCAATGACAAGCAGGATTGTCTTAAAAACAATCCCTTTATATCAATAACATTTGACAGAGTGGATCATGGAATTCTGTTGGCAAAACTTCAGGCTCTTGGTGTGCACTCCACTTTTCTTAAGATTCCGCGAAGGAAGTCTATAACACTGTTGCAAATGTTTTAAAATTAAGATCGTTTTTGCGAAACGAGTAGAGTGAGTGTATTATTTTGCATGTTACCCTGCTGCTATATACATATACATACCTTTATTATTTATTTATTGTATTACAATTAGTACTTACTACTAATTACCAAAATTCCTGCGGGGCATCTTAGGATTGCCCAAATCGTCGAGAGAGAAATCCCTATGGCAGCGATTAAAACACAAAGACCAAAAAACCCCTGGAGATTCAACAAGAGGTACAAAGTAGTCATCCCAGACAGGGAACTATGGCAGAGTGAAAACCTCCGCGAACAGTTCGAGGAGAACGCCGTGATTTGCTACACCGACGGGTCGAAACTGTCGGAGAGGCAAACCACAGGATCGGGGGTTTATGTGGAAGACCAGGAGGTTCGAAAGAGCTACCCGCTCGGAGAGCAAGCCACGGTCTTTCAGGCAGAGGTATATGCCATAATAATGGCTGCAGGCATGGAAGAAATAAAGAACGGTAGGGAGGAGCATGTTTATATATGCTCCGACAGCCAATCAGCCCTAAAGGCACTAAGGGCGCCCAAGATCACCAACTCCCTGGTGGAGGAATGTGCGGATGCACTAGAATCCTTGGGAGAGGGCAAACAAGTGACACTTATGTGGGTACCGGGACATATGGGAGTGCCGGGTAACGAGATGGCCGACGAGCTCGCCAGGATCGGGGCAAGCACCCAGTATGTAGGGCCGGAACCACTCCTAGGAACAACCAAGAGGCAACTGCAAAGTCGACTCAACAAATGGGCCAACGATGCCATGACGACCGCTTGGAGAGCAGGCACAGGATGCAGACAGACCAAAGACTTCGTGAAGGGCCCGGATGTAGCCAAACAAAAATGGCTCCTGGGGAGATCGCGAATCATAACAGGTCACAACCGACTAAGGAAGCACATGACCCGGATCGCGGTGGAGAATGACTCGACCTGCCGGGCCTGCGGGTGGGCAGAGGAGACATCTCGACACGTTATAGCGAACTGCGAGGCATACCAGAGGACGAGATACCAGGTATTCGGTTTCCCGACCCTGCACACGCTCAAATGGGACAAAATACTGGACTTTGCAAAAAGAACAGTTAGACCAAATGAGCAAACTGCCAGACCAGTGGTGCAGGCGGTGGATTAGGGGCAGGCTCGGGGTAGGGCAGAAAGGGCCGAGTGAGGCCTACTTGCCGGGCTTCGCGCCGCCCCTTCTCTACTACTACTACTACTACTTCTGCTTTAGTCTTAGTGAATTATTTATTATTATTTAATATTACCTATTTCTATATTTTCGCATTAGTTATTATATATTGTTTAATTTTTACATAATGTATTTTCTTTTAAGAACATTAAATTGAATTGAATTGCACTCCACTTTTCTTAATTGGTCAGAGAGTTATCTTTTTAAAAGGAATCAAGCAGCGGTTATATTTCTTCGAAAATTGAAATCAACTCTGGTGTTCCGCAGGGCGGACACCTGACAACACTACTATTTAATATTTTTTCCAATGACATTTCAAATTCACTTGAAAATTCATTTTCGTTGACATATGCTGATAATGGAAATGCCAGCGCATCTATTCTTGAATCGAGAGAAAATTTGCTCCCAGGGAGTCAAATTCTCTTGCTACTATGCATCTTATTGGTCCAAATCTTCGGTTTAAATCGGTTTATCTCACTTTTACCCGGTATTGATCGAAAGTAATTCTATTGGTCTTGACTAATGTGTCAAGAAAAGTTTCGCCCTTTATTTGAACAGGAAAAAATAAGGAGTTCAAATAAATAAATAAATAAAATCGTCTTTATTAATTAATGAGTACAGATGGAAGGTACATAAAATGATTTACAATAAATATCGATCGATACTTAAGGGCGAAGTCTAGCTGCAATAGCGACTCATACTTAACCATCTAGCATCCAGATAATAATATACAAAATATACAATTTTAAAAATTTCATAAATATTACAACATACAAAAAATCAGATAGATTTAGAAAAAATCATATAACATACATAAAAGTATAAAAAAAATAAAATACTTAAATAATAACAAATAGTGGAAAAAAAATCGTAATATTGTACTCTAAAGTTTAAAATTTAGGAAAGATAAAATCTATAAAACTATGTAATAAAAAAAATAACAGGAATCAGAAAATGACTATTTATAGAAAAACCGGACTACGAGATCTCTCGATTTAATAGATACTTCTTAAAATGTTCTCTGAATTGTTTAACATTAAGATTTTTTAAGCTTAATGGCAAGGAGTTATATAATTTGATGCAAGAGTATATAAAACTTCTTTTGTACATCGAGAATCGAGAATGTACGTTGTTACGAAGCAAGAACTTTTGCTTTAGTGGAGAGTTAACATTAGTGCTTTTTATAAGTTTATGAAAAAAATTACCCATATGTAGTTGTCTGCGCTTGGACATTTTAAGCCACTTTAATTCTCTAATCTTTGGAGATACATGGTCATATTTGCGCAGATTGAAAATTAACCTAACACAATTATTCTGAATTTTTTGTATTCTAAATTACAACGGCCCGTAGATAACATCGCAGTAGTTGAGGTTGGACAATACAAGGAATTCGCAAAGATTTTTCCGTAAAGTTTTGCTTAGTATGTGTTTGTTTGAATAAAGTTATTTAAGAGATAAATAAGCTTTTTGTGTGACTTTTTTGACGTGCTCTCGAAACCGAAGATCGGTGTCAACATATACCCTTAGATTTTTTGCTGAATTGACCACTGGTATTTTGTTGTTATTTATACTTATATTCATTTGTGCAGTGACTTCATCTCTTTTATGTTGTGTACCAAAAAACAGGACACAGGATTTTGAGGCATTAAGTTTTAAATTATGCTGAATAGAAAGATTGTGAATTAAATTTAGATCTTCATTAATAAGGTTGTTAGCAGTTACTGCGTTTCCAGCATTAAAACTATAATAGCATTGTTTATCATCCGCATAAGCTGCTATTTTGCAATGTTTGACTGACTTTATTATACTAGAGGTATAAATTAAAAATAAAAGAGGACCCAAAACACTGCCTTGTGGTACGCCTGACAAAATATCTACTGACTCTGATATTTTGTTATTATACATATCACGTTGTGATCTACCACTCATATAACAGTTTAATAAGTTGGAAAAACTGTAATGAAATCCGTAATATTTAAGCTTTGACACCATTAGTCTATGATCAATGGTGTCAAATGCTTTTGAAAAGTCCAGCAGAGTTAAGGCCGTGATATCACCTTTGTCATAAGCATCAAGAATATCGCTTGTAACCAAAGCAAGAGCAGTGGCTGTAGAAAATCCCTTCCTAAAACCACATTGTGTATTGGGTAATATTTCTTTCTCACATACATATTTATAAATTTGTTTGTACAGAACTTTTTCGAAAATTTTTGAAATTGTTGGTAAGATACTTATGATTCGGAGGTCGGAAAATTCGTCAGTGTTAGTCTTTTTAGGTAAAGGTCTTCCAGTAGCTTTGCGCCATAAGAGAGGGCAATAATTATTTTCGATACAGGAATTTATTAGATGTGTAATATACTTATCCAAAAATGGAGAGCAATATTTAAGCATTTGTGCCGATATATTATCTACACCATAAGCGTTAGATTTTAGCTCTTATAATAATATTGACTTCTTCAAGTGTTGTTAATTTTGGCTTTAAACAGTTATTTAGGTTGTAGAAATTGTTATTAAAAAAAGTAATTTGTTCTTGGCATTCATCAGAAACTGTTTGAAAAAACTGGCAAAAATATGTGTTAAGGGTTAGACAATTCTACAGGTAAATCAAATGATTTTGCACTTTTTATATTAATGTCTTGTAATGTAGACCACAACTTTTTCCCTCCGCATACAATCGAGTGCAAAATTACGAAGCACCTTGTAATTGTCCCAGTCAGCACCATTTTCTGACCTTTTAAACTTTTGAAGAGCCATGTCTCTCTGTTTTTGAATCAACTTTAAATTTTCTGTTAACCATGGAGCTTTTTAAAAACTGATAGTATAAACTGATTAAACAATTCGACCTTCTTGTCAATATCGGGTTCTGTAAGAAATGTGTGCCAAGGCAATTCACCCAAATCATTAATTTTTATAACATCGTATAAATTGCACTCTTAGCACAAAACCTCTTGTTTTTTGCTGGATTTGATTTTTTCCGTTTTTTTTTTAGAATCTGGGTAGTGGCACCACCGCCTTAGTTGCCTTATTGCGTCCCAAAGAGAAGACATTGTACATAGCTTGGGCCGGGGACTCTTTGGCGCTCTTAGTCAATCAAGGAAGAATTTTACAGTGCGTCAATCCACATAAACCTTGTCGAGAAGTAAGTAATTTGTGTTATCGAGCGTTTGAGTGACTTATCACAGCATGTTTTGATTTAGATTTCACAGAATCAGTCTGTTATGGGTCCAAGCCCACACATGGATTGAAGAAAATAAAATGACGTTTCCGGGATCTTTGGTCTTACAAATTTAATAAGTAAAAACAAAATATTAAAAGCACATTATGCCAAATGTTAGTGGTATAAATAACAATATTATCATATCAGGGTCCTCACCAGTCAGGAAAAAACAGGGTAGTCAGGAAAAGTTGAGGGTTTTTACTAAAAAACGCTAAAACTCAGGACAATTAAAGCAAAAACTGAACACTGAAACCTAAAAATGCATTGCCTCGCGATTTTTAAACTTAAAAATGTATCGCTCCCGGTTTTAAAACCTTTTGAAGTTAGTTATAGTCTTCTAACCAAACATAGCCAAAAAGAGTCAGGATTTTTTAAACAGTTTGGTCAGAAAAGTCAGGGAGTCAAAATTTTCGATGATAAATACTGCGTTAACTAGATAACCAGAACAGAATCCCCAAAAGGTAATTCCATGTCATAAAACAAAGTCTACCAGTGAAACATACATCAATTTTGAAAAGTAAAAATTAAGTTCATCTCGAGCAAGTCCAGCTGTAAAGCAAGCTGATGATAGTCTCGAACTCAAGTTTTCAATGTGTTCCGAAAATTTAAGTTTTTTATAAAGTTTTAAACCTAAAAAAAAATTGAACAAAAAAACACTATCAATTTTCTTAAAATCGTTAGTTTTTGAAAAACATACGGGTCTTTTTTTTTCTCGCACTCTTTAGCAAAAAATAATCGACACATATTATTTTTTTTCGAAATAATATTTTTTTTTTCAAGTTATGATTTTTTGAACTTTTGAAGTTTATGAAATTCAACGTTTTTCAGTCACTAATAACTCGTAAATGATTTGATGTAAAAAAAATTGTCGAAGAATAAAAGTTGCGTTTTTGTATGATCTTACCGGAAAAATTTTTGAAATATTTTTTTTGTTATTTAACTATTGTATTCTGCATTTGTTATAAACAAATTGAATGTTTTTTAACTTGGACCAATTTTTGTTGTTTTTTTTTCTTTGTAAATATTTAGAGTCATGTTGGGAAGATTCTGTAAAAATTTCAGAGTGGATCTCGAAATAGTTTACGAGATATTTCAATTATAATAGGCCTACGTTTCGCTCCACGCAGCGTGCGCCTGAAAATTCAAAGATACATAATGACTGGATTATTCCATATTATCTTTGCAATCTGGGTTTCACACTGGTTTTTTTAAAAAAATAATTGATACATTAATTATCTTCTTAATGTTATTTATTGCTATTTACATAACTCGCATACATATTAACGAAATTTACAGAAGTCATGCTGTGTATAGCGATTGTTCGTTTTTTGTCACAGTTATTTTTGCAAATCGTACGCATTTATTTTGATGAACATGATTTTCGTTTGAGCGCGCGTTTTGGCTCCGATTTCAAGAAACGCACTATCTTAAAATCCGGGCAGAAACAATAAGTTTTCACTTTGAGTTTGCAATTTTCGTCTGGCAAAATACCATGTCATTTTTGAGTTCCCATTCTAATCTAAAAACAGTTTTTAGAAAAAAAAACAAAATTTAACAAGGTAAAATTTTGACGTAACTTCTGCGAACGCGTCGGTTTTGAAACGGGAATGGATTCGATTTCGAAATATTTTTAACCAGTTTAAATATGACGTCACCGCTGCACAACGCGAGAAAATGAATGTGTCAAACTCTAAAAATTTTTTAAACAATTTAAAAGCGAAAAAACAAGCGACACTGAACATGTAGTCACGAATATCACTGGCACTCATTTTCCCAATCTTTATTTATCCTGCAAGGATTGCAAAAATCTACTACGCATGCTTGCCGCAGCCTGTTCGAGCCCAGAGGAGTTTTTGGCTCTGCATTTTTTCCAGGCTAATTTGATCAGGAGAGTTATTATTGCCACGGCTTTTTTTTTCAAAAAATGCAAGGGCGGGGCCGTTATAGTATCTCATACTCATATTTAATTATATGGTAAAAATCCAAGCCTGGGTATTGCAGCCGCGCGCTGTGGGGAGCGAAACAACTTTATAGTAGACGCCCTGTCATAGGCCTCGTATAATTGAAATATCTCGTAAAGTATTTCGAGATCCACTCTGAAATTTTTACACAATCTTCCCAACATGATTCTACATATTTAAAAAAAAAACAAAAAAAGTTGGTCCAAGTTAAAAAACATTCAATTTGTTTATAACAATTGCAGAATACATGAGTTACATAACAAAACAAAAATATTTGAAAAATTTTGTTGGTGAGCTGATACGAAAACGCAACTTTTATTATTCGACAATTTTCTTCATACATCAAATAGTTTACGAGTTTAAAGTTAAAAAAATCATAAATATTATTTTGGAAAAAAATACGTGTCGATTATTTTTTGATAAAGAGGTCGCGATTCTTCAGAAACGACAGAAATACTCACCCGTCAGAATTCTGAAAAGTGGCGATTTTTACTTATTGCCTCATTTAAAATAAAAACACAGCGTCCTTCATATTTATCCTAACGTTGTAAAAGAAACTGCGTCATTTTTTTAATAACATTTTGTAAATTTAATATTTTAAAGATATTCTGCAGGACTAGTTTATGGCGTAGCTAAACTGTTACTAGCGTACCAATAAACGTCAAAAAGTGTCGAAACTTCTCACCATGTAAAAGGAAAGACAGAATTTGTGTGACTTTTCTGAACAGTGACAGCGAAATATTCCATGGCTATCTAAGGTTTTGTACGTTGAAAGTTTTAAAGGTTTGTTTTCATATGAAAATAAGCTTAATAACATACATTTTTAAATAAAAATACAGGGTTTTCAGAAAAACAGTCTACAAAAATTAAAACTGACATTTTGTTTATTTACTAGAACAGTATTAAGAAACTAAATTTTAAGGCAAATTGGCAAATAGTCCTGACAAAAAAGTATTAAGTGTAAACTTTTAAAAATCGTTAGATTGTTTGTAAGGGCGAGATTTTCTGACGGTTTTTGAAGAATCGCGACCAGAGTGCGAGAAAAAATTTTCGAAGAAATTAAAAATTGGCTTGTAAATCTGACGTGGAATGACTCATACAAACGTCTAGTTATTTTCTTTTGAACATCTTTATCTATTGTATTACTAATGTCTTGATGTCTCTATTTTTTTAGGACGAAAAAGAAAGGGTGCATCAAGCTGGGGGTGCCTGTATGATGTGGGGCGGAGTATGGAGGGTTAACGGTCAATTAGCAATTTCCAGAGCAATAGGTAATTTCATCAGCCATTTTGAGGATTGTAGAGAAACTGAAACTTAATATTTTATGCAGTGTAGCATAAATAAAGTAAAAACATTAGCCAAATAAGACCTATCCGAAAAAATGCGACTGTGGAATTGCAGTCAGCGACCCAAAATTACTTCGCACCAAGTGTTAAATCGCGTAATAGTATTGTTTGAAGGTGACAGACAATTTGAAATTAACTCTGTGTTTCGGATTTCCATTGTCTATAGTTTATTTATACACGACGTTTCGATCTGTACAAACTCTGATCCTCTTCAGGTGCAAACTACAATGTATTTCTAAGGCTACATACTTATATACTAAGAAGTTGGCTCCGCCCAAAGAGGAACTTCCAAATATTTCGAATTTCAACACTTGGTTTACTGAAAATACCCTGATTCTGCCCAATAAAGGCATCTTCAAGGAATTTTCGTTTCTTGCAGTGTGACTCCTTGTGCAAAACCTTTGCTTTTGTCCACTTCATTCGTTATTGTTTTGACCATGCATGTTGGGCGATTCCTGATTTCGTTGTTTCACCTCTTTGGGTATTTGGCTGATGTTCCTTAAGCCTAACAAATAGCGGTCTTTTTGTTTCAGCTATGTATGATTCACAACACTTGTTTGTTCTCCGGTTTTGTTTTACTAAGAAGGCTTCGAATTATATTATGAGATTTAAAAGCTGTTATTATATTAAAGTTGTTCCCTACTCTTCGAATTTTCTCTTATACTCCTTTAATTTGCCTGGTTTTGGTCTTCCTGATTGCTGAAATTTAGAAATAGTATCTGTTATAAGTTTAAGGCTGTAACCATTCTGCTGCAGATCCTTCTTAATGTTTCTTATTTCAATTTCCAAGTCATGAGAATTGTTACAAATTTGAACGGCCCTGTTATACAAAGTTCTTCTTATGCCTCTTTTGGTTGTAGAAGAATGATTTGAACCTTGATTTAAATATTGTCCTGTGTGAGTGGGTTTACGATAGACTGTTGTTCTGATGTCGCTTTCTACTCGTGTGACAAGTACATCAAGAAAAGGAATTTAAAAATTTTGCTCCAACTCCATTGTGAATTTAATGGTGGGTCTTATGTTATTTAGGTGGTGAAGAAATTCTGAAAGTTGTTGGTCATTCCCGGTCCAGACAATAAAAGTATCATCAACATATCTTAAGGCTCGTGTCCACTAGCAATTAAATTTGCCTAGAGTACTCTCACAAGTCACTTGTAATGCGTGTAAACAGCAGCGCTAGAGAAATTTTGCTGAAAGTTTACTCTCGGGCCAAGTACTTGCCGACTTGTTAGAGCTTGTAGTGTACACGGCTAATCTAAGCAAATTAGTTTGCACTTTTTTATTTCGAGACTGTTTCGAAATATTTCCAGCAAGTAGTGAAATTTTGTGAAACTATTTTAAACTATTATTTCATTTTTTGATTCTGAATTAAAATTCTGATTTTTTTTGCAAAAATGGAGGAACGCCGTGTTTGGAATAGGGAAGAAACTCTTCTGGTAACTGAAAATTTTGAGCTGTAAAATTCAGAAAAAAATCGAAATCTTCCGCAGACATTCGTAGAAAATGTTTTAACTGCTGCGGATCTTCCATTCTCAATTCAGAGAGCAGCTTCTCATATATACCTAAAGTATATCTCCGCTGAATCCATTTTCTGAGACAATTTTTTTCTACGCTTTTTGTAATTTTCCTTTTCTTTTATTTGTTTTTTTTTTTAACTGAACCCAAGTAACATTTTAGGGCATATTGGGAAGTTGGAAGGTTAAGATAACCAATCATACGTCAAAACATACCCCGTTTTCCTTCAGAAAATTACTTTGTAGTTTGAGGTTTGAAAATAAGTTTTAAATTGGACCAAATAACCTTAAGGAACGGTCATTATATACACGACATTTTAAAGGTTTTCTTTTAGGATATTTTTCGAATTATTTTCTTGGTATCATGTCTTCAAAGTTGTTTCGAATATAAAGTTAAAAGAGAAGGTAAATTGATGGTAAACTTGACTTGAGATTCTACTCTGAGGTCCTCGCCTTGTACGGGCATTTCTTGGTCAACATTGCTTGTCAAAAGTTTTTATTAATGTGCTAAAGAAATCCCTCAATGTTAAGAACTTTTTTGGCTTAAAACTGCACTCAAAGTTACTTATTTTTGACCTACAGTTATTCCTCAAAGTTAGGGTTTTTTTTGGAATAAGTTTTAGGACAAAAATTTGATTTTTTGACCAAATAAGTACAACCTAAAAATATGTTCGAACTTTATGCAAAATTATTCTATTTTATTTAACCATATGGAATATTAAGATTTGATAGGGTTAAAACTTCAGTTTTGTTTTTCTTGATGGGAAGAAAGTAGTTCTGGTAGAAAACAAGAAAACTCCTTTGCGTCACGTGTCCTGTCATGATCAGCTGTTAAGATTAATCAATAATCATAACTTTCATGTTCCTTCTCGGTATTTCCAAATTATAAGATATTTCCTCAATAACTATTGTATCTTCAACCTTTGTTTGGATTTTGGCCTGTTAGATACCTACCCTCCTATAATAAAAAGGGTTAGGAAAAACCAGATGGAAGCTCAAAATTCAAAACAAAGAAAGTAGATGTTTAAGTAAAATTTGGGTTTAAGGAAGAGAGAGCATTCACGTTTTGATCGTCGAAAAGGATACTCTGTGTTAAAGTTCCTACCTAGTAGTGGTGATCCTGACAGTTTTGTGTTTTAACATGCCAAAAGAAACAAACCTTTCACAGCATCAAGCAGTTTTTACAGAAAAGTTAAACAAATTAAAAGTGATAGTGGGGACCCAACAAGTCCTAGTGGACCTCTACAAGTGCCGAACACAACCAATGGGAATACACACATCCGCCTTTATGTCAACAATCAACATGACAACCGAACAATGGGCAGGGGGTGTGCGGGGAACATTTGGCAATGAATTCGAAAAATGGATAAACCGTCCTTGATGCAAAATTGATAAGAAATTTTGGCTTCAACATTGGAAATTTTGTGTTTGAGGAAAAAAAACATGGTTAGCACGACTTTTAGGGCACGGTCGCCAAAAAAAGATAAGGTTCCATGTTTTTTTTTCTTTTTTAACAAGTCTTTATTATTTTTATTGAAAAAAAAAACAACAAAATCTTTATGGAAATGATTTGCTTACACTTGTTTCGTACCCAAATATTAGATTATGATTACAAATTGGAAATAATATTTAATTAGTGTTTTCCCGTAGCATAATTTTCGCGATGTTTTTGTTAAAACTGCATGTTTCGATGGGCGCCTGAATTTTATGGAAGTAAAAGTAAACAATTCAACAAAAACATTTTCGGCGCATGTCAGTTTCCTCCCATTAATAGTTTAAAATAGTAGTTTAACCCCTATGATTAAAACAATTAGACTACAGTGTAGAAACGCCGGCAAGTACTTGGTGAAAAATCTTTCGCAAGTTACTTGCGAGTGGACACGAGGCTTTAGCCAGAGCTTAGGTTTATATGTTGCTGTATCAACCGCGTGTTATTCGAACCACTTCATGTAAATATTAACCACCACTGGCGAAAGCGATGAACCCATTCTGTGGTGGTTCTATCTATGAGAGATTTTGCAATTCTCAGTTTCGTTGATGTGGAGTGGTTTGATTTGAAGTTTAGATAATGTCCAGTATGAGTTCGTTCGCGATATACGGAAGTGATTATGGTAGAATTCTTTTTGGTGACTAGAACGTCGAGAAAAGGGAGCTGACAACTTTCTTCGTTTTCCTGAGTGAATTGTTCTGTGTTGTTGTCGTTTTTCCAGATGATGAATATGTCGTCCATGTGTAGACCATCTTCCTGTCGAAAATATCTGTCCTGCCATTGATTGTTAGATTGGTTCTGTCAGAGAGGTGGTTGTCCTTGAGTAGCTTCTGTTCAATGATTTGGTGTGATTCTTCCAGTGGTACGTTTGTGAACAAATTTTCGACGTCACTCGAATTTCATTTGTATACGGATCACATTTTCGCAAAAATGTAACGAAAAAAGGGTTAATTTTCACTGATTAAGACACCAAACACAAAAGCGAATTTAAACTTGTATACACTGTAGTAAAACATACCTACCCAGGTTCGTTTAATAAATTAAACTAAAACAACCAAAATAAATCAAAGCCCTACATTGTTTACCCCACTCAACATAATTTTACTTGCCTAGAATGCGCCTGACAATAACAAATTTAGGGAGACTTCAGGTAAGGTGTGACATGTAATATAAACACAAAATTTGAAAAATACTCCTTATTTATTAATTTAAAGAAAATCAATTCACGAGGGGAAAGAGCACGGCAGAGAAACCCTCGATCTCAATTCCAAAAACCGAGTCATGCTGTGCCAAACATTGAATTACAAATAATAAATTAAATTACTAAAAAAATTAAAATTACTGTCTCAGTACAAAAATTTGTCGTTCTACATTTATAACAATACATTCAAAA
Source organism: Oxystoma pomonae (assembly GCA_963921995.1). Taxonomy (NCBI): domain Eukaryota; kingdom Metazoa; phylum Arthropoda; class Insecta; order Coleoptera; family Brentidae; genus Oxystoma; species Oxystoma pomonae. The sequence goes on along the minus strand of OY998164.1, from coordinate 20,264,373 downwards.
CTGAAGAGTTTGTGGTTAGTTAGCTGGACATCGCCAGAAGGTACTGAGGTCCCATATGGGAGGCTACTCAGCTAATAGTTGATATTTTGGGCTAATATCTCTAGACTATACTTTTACTCGCTAGGATATTCGCTCAAACAGGGAAGGAAAATGTTAGTAGATTCACCAAGGCCCAACACATCAAATATAATAAAAATAAAAGAACACTTTATTTGAAATATAATAATTTTTAAATACGCATTTTACTGACCTGTAAATAATTCTCTCCACCATCAACCAAACAACTCAGACTCCTATCTCTTGATTCCGAATCTTGTAAAAACGCACACACACACACACACACAAATGCATGCTTCGTTTTTGTTGTTTTTTTATTAATACCTATAGGGTGCTACAAAACCAAATAGAAGATTTATTATGTTTTTAAATAGACGATTTTCTACAACACTGACTGATGTTATTTCTACTACTAATTCAACCGCCGCAGATCCGAACGATTATGACAGAGGAATGCCAAAACTTTCGAATATTAGCAAAATAAAAATGTAATATTTTAATTTTAGGACGAATTTAACTAAATATTATACAATTTCAGTACAGGTTTGATTTTGTGTTGGCGTTAATAGTGAATTAAAGAATATTTAACCCTTTTTTCGTGAAATTTTTGCAAAAATGTGATCCGTATACAACTGAAATTCAAGTAATTCAAGAATTGGGCCCCTGGTCGTCAGGTTGTAGGGTGATGTCTCTAAGGAGGTCCACGAAGTGCTTTGAATTTTTGACGAATAATGCTGCGAAACAGCGGGACCAGGCAAGTGTAAACTTGATGGTTCAGTGAACACAAGTTCGTTTTATGGTTCACTGAACACATACTATATAAGATTAGGTAGTCTTAGTTTTTGTTAGTATTCACCTGATGACGATGGCAAATTCATAAGTATTCGAAACGTTGTGAAAAAGTAAAAAATAAAGACAATGGAAGGTCGAAACTCCAGTTTACTCTCTTGTGTAAAAGTGCCTTTTTGTCCTCTATAACATCCCAATGAGCATTTTCAGAAACTTCTGGTGACAGATATTTATATAATTATTATAAAGAGGGTTCCATTGATACCCTAGGGTATTTAGAAGTTTCCTACAAGAATTGAGTTTGTATATTTGTTTTATTAAAGGCTCTAAATTGATGGTACCCTAAAGTAACATAAAACTGGCGTTAACAATATTTCCACGGACATCTTTATAAAAATTAAATTCATCGGTTCAAATGTTATATAAATTGGTGTTAACAATGTTTCCACCAACATATTTATAAAAATATAAGTCATCAGTGACAAAAGTTATATATGCTATGTTTTCATGGGTATTGAGTTCGTTTTCAAAACTCGTTGTATCTTTTTCTTTTATATAGCGTGTTCTTTATCAAGACCAAGAACACGCTATATAAAAGAAAAAGATAGAATGAGTTTTGAAAACGAACGCAATACCCATGAAAACATAGCAATAAATTGGTGTTTGAAATCTTTCTGTCAACCCACCTATAAAACCGTAAGTAACTATCAATTAAAGATATATAATAGATTGGTTTTTAAAATGTTGCTATAAACCCACTTATAAAACTTAATTAACCAACAACAAATTTATATAAGATAAGATTGAAAATATTTCGAGAGACACTTATAAAAACTTGGGAACTCACACAGAATAGTTATATAAATTGGTGTCTGTAATATTCTTATGAACTCATTCATAAACCTTTTTTGCCCATAAGGTTTTTTCTATAATGTTGTTATTAATTTCTTTATACAGTGATTATAATATAACTGTTTTTAGAACAAAAAAACAATTTTAATTTATTTTGGCAATTATAATAACAAAACAAACAAGATTTTTTAAGGTTAATTTTGTGACATCAAAAGGCGCGTTTTTGCGAAATCAAAAGGAGCGTTTTTGCGACATCAAAAGGCGCGTTTTTGTGAGATACCATACCATTATTATCTTGTTTTAATTACATCAATCTGAGAGAGATAAGAGATCAAAATCTTCTTGAGATAGTTGCCGATGACAGATATCGGGATCGAATGCATTGTACACCCGATTCCCACCAGCGTTTCCGATGCGCAGTCACCCTGACTCAAAAAACTCATCACGTGGTCCGACATGAACTTGTATAGGCAAATCTCGCTTAGACCACGTGATACGTGTTTTGATTCGGGGGACCAACGAATGAGAAACGCATAGATGGGAACCGTGTTTTAGAAAAAGAGACCAATATAGTAACCGTGTTAAGGTCGCAAAAACGCACCGTGAAACGTCGAGCGCATACGCTGATACTGCTGGTCGGCGGCAAATGTGAACACCCCGGAAAATACTCGCCTGTACACCCTTCGACCCCGCAATCTAACTATATTCTTGAGATAGTTACCTCTGATAGTTATGCGGGCTTGAAGTGTGTGGAGGCGTGTATTTTTCCTGGTATGTGTAGTATGCTGGATCTCTCGAGGAATGCATTTAGGAAAAGAGAACAATGGTAACTATGTTAAGCTCGCAGAAACAGACCATCAGTGTTCAACACTGCACCATCTGTAGCCCTTTGTTCCAAGTAGCATCATTTTTTAAAAGGGTTATAAAATAGTGTTGACGAGGTAAACAGTGGTATAGTTGTATTGTTTTTTTTATAGAATTGTCGGAAATTTTCGCCATTTTGGATTACAAAAATAGGTTTTTGGCCTAAATAAAAACGTTATTTATGGGGTTTCAACATGTGTTTCAATCGAAATATTGCTTGTTAGGGTTAAGAACAACATACGAAATTCAATATTTGTCCCAGAAAGAAAAAAACGCGTATGAAAAAAAAACTGATAGTTAAATTAATATTTTTTTTCGCGTTTTCTCAAGTATTTTTGGAGCCCATGAAATTTACGTGAATGTATTTGAAAACTATACAGTACACACGGGACCGCAGCTGATTTTCAGAGTAGGATGACTTGAAAAACAGCTTTTATTTGACTATAGTATATAAATATTCATATTTCTGCTTCAGCTTATCTCACTTTCGTTTTTATTTATTTTAGAAGATTGCTAAACACCATTTTATAAATGTTTTTATTGTAAAAAGAAAAAGAATAATACATAACCAGCAAAGGGAAGAAAGATGGAAAATCTATATTTCTAAATCCATAAAAACCTTTAATTTGTTATGTAGTGTTGTTAGAACAGTTGTAAAACCTTTTTATAATAATCTCTATACTTGAGGGCTCATAAGGAAGTTTTATAAAATCTATATGTTGTTTTTCTATCCATTACTATGTACCATAAATTTTTATAAGCTGGTGTTGAACAGTTGTTTTTCAAGTCTTTTTTACTCATTTAAGAGATATATTAGAGTTATAAAATTATCACCAACACTAAATAATATAACTTTTGGTTATTTTATAAAGGTTTTATATTATTTGCTGTAACTTTTATATAGAAAAAATGCTCATTGGGATGTATACCTGGTCACTGAAGAATGGGTAATTGAATTTGTCCAAAGTCAATGAGATAACAACCCGCGAAATCATGACATCTCCTTAAAATTTCGTTGGAAACCCTTAAGAAAAATGCGAAATTGTGTGATCATCAACAAAAAAAAGTGCGACATACTATAAAATTAGTTAAAAATAAAATTTTGCAAAATCGCGCGAAATATCGGAAAAATTTGTTAGATGCGAAATCGCGTCACAAATATTATCCTAGTATTTGTCCAAAAATTCTTTAATTAGTTAAAAATGATCAACATTTAATGATCTTTTTCCCAAGTAGCATTTTTGGTGAGAATGTGGGTATTATATCCCCCCAACATAGGATAGGACAAATTAAATAGGGACTAAATTACGTAAAAAATACCACTATTCTCCCTAAATTGTGAAAGGTTAATCAGTTGCGGTCCCAGCCATTTCAAAAGGGGGGGGCGGTTTCGATACGAAAAAAAAACTAGAATAAAAGGAACAAGGAACAAAACTTAGTAACTACAAGCGCGGATTTGGTCTCAAATCTAGGGGGGGGGTACTCAGATTTTAAGTCGTTAATTTCATACATTTCCTTTTTTTCAAAATGTTTAAATGCGCCGAAATCTTTTGTAAAAATTACATTAAAAATGCAATTTTTGAGTCGAATTAACCTAAAATCGTAAATATCAACGGTATAATAGCGCCGCAGCCGAAAATTTTTAAGAAAATTGCACTAAAAAATGCATTTTTTGATTTAAAATTAAACTCAAATTGTAAATATATTAATGGTTTCAAAGCACAGCAGGCAAAATTTTTTAAGAAAATGACTGCAAATGCCATTTTTAACGCAAAATTAAAATCATACAGTAAATATCAATTTGATTTCGTTATCCGAAATGATTTTGTCTAAAACTTGTTTTCATAAATAATTTAAAGTCAGGGTAGGGGGTGTTAACTACCCCCCTATCCCCCAGAAATCGACGCTTGAGTAACTACGTATAATTTTTTCAGTTATAAAAACATAGATAAAAAACAAACCACAAACAAAACCTAATAGTTAAACACTTTTTTTTGAGGTTTAAGAAGCTCAAACATAAGATGCCTATCTCAAAAAAATATTTGTCCCAAAGTCAATTTTAATATGTCTGTTGATATGTAGCAACGCTAAGCCCGTCAGACGAATTTCTGTCATAGTGTTTTTAGGTACTTATGTTTTCAATCTTCTGAGGCATGAGAAGTTTTTTTCTGACTAAGCACTTAGTGGCAAACATCCAAGAATGTTTTTATCAACGAAAAAAATTTCGCCACACTTGTTCATTGTCTCGAAAACGTTATCATATGTTTTGATTTAAGCTTCTGCCTACTTCTGACCAATATTGTTTCTAAATATTGACTTCTCCCAATAAAAGTTCAAGAATTTGTGTTTTGGATTAATCAAACAGTTTATAGTGTTTATAGACGACTTTAGTCAATTTTTCCTTTATTTTGACTTCACGTTGTATAAAACTTGGTATGACTATGTTCAGGTCAAAAAAAATGTAAATAGAAACTCTATAATACTGTTCTGTATTTTCAATAGTTCTCGCAGTAAGTACGTCATGCGTTTGTTTATTCTTGGTGTGACGAATTGAAGGTCAAACTGTCCCAAAATACTGTAGAGAGATTCTAGAACGTCTTTAAAGGAACTTAAAATTCTATTGGTTCAATGAAGACTCTACCCAATGAGCATTTTTGTCTATATAGAAGTTACAGCAAATAATATAAAACCTTCATAAAATAACCAAACGTTATATTATTTAGTGTTGGTGATAATTTTATAACTCTAATATATCTCTTAAATGAGTAAAAAAGACTGACCAACACCAGCTTATAAAAATTTATGGTACATAGTAATGGATAGAAAAACAACATATAGATTTTATAAAACTTCCTTATGAACCCTTAAGTGTAGATATTATTATAAAAAGGTTTTACAACAGTTCTAACAATACTACATAACAAATTAAAGGTTTTTATCAATTTAGAAATATAAATTTTTCATCATTCTTCCCTTTGCTTGTTATGTATTATTCTTTTTCTTTTTAAAATGAAAAATTTATAAAATGGTGTTTACCAATCTTCTAAAATAAATTAAAATGGAAGTAAGATAAGTTGAAGCAGGAGTATGAATATTTATATACTATAGGTTAAATAAAAGCTGTTTTCCCAGTCATCCTACTCTGATAATCAGCTGCGGTCCCGTGTGTACTGTATAGTTTTCGAATACACTCACAAAATTTTCATGGGCTCCAAAAATACTTGAGAAAACGGGAAAAAAAAATATTCATTTAAATGATAATTTTTTTCACATATGTTTTTTGCTTTCTGGGAGAATTATTGAATTTTGTATTGTGTTGTGCAATATTTCGATTAAAGCACATGTTGAAACCCCATAAATAACGTTTTTATTTTGGTCAAAAACCTATTGTTGGAATCCAAAATGGCGAAAATTTACGACAATTCTATAAAAAAAACAATACAATTATACCACTGTTTACCTCTTTCAACACTTTTTTATCAACGTTTTAAAACATGATGCTAGTTGAAACAAAAGGCTGCAGATGGCGCAGTGTTGAACACTGAAGGTCCGTTTCTGCGAGCTTAACATAGTTACCATTGTTCTCTTTTCCTAAATGTATTCGTCTGAGAGAGGTCCAGCATACTACACATACCAGGAAAAATACCCGCCTGCACACCCTTCAACCCCGCATAACTGTCAGAGGTAACTATCTCAAGAAGATAGTTAGATTGCGGGGTCAAGGGTGTACAGGCAGGTATTTCCCTGGTATGCTGGATCTCTCTCAGACGAATGCATTTAGAAAAAGAGGATAATAGTGACTATGTCAAACTCGCAGAAACAGACCCTGAGGCTGCGTTCCGTCGCGTCGTAAGGTGATGTGTTCACAATTGCCGCCGACCAGCCGTGCGAACTATATGCACCGTGAATCGAAGTTTCACGGTGCATTTTTGCGAACTTAACACGTATATTGTTCTCTTTTTCTAAAACCCGGTTCCCATCTATGGGTTTCTTATGCGTGGGCTCCCCGAATCAAAACACGGATCACGTAGTGTAACCGAGATTTGCCTATACAAGTTCATATCGGTCCACGTGATGAGTTTTTTGAGTCAGGGTGCTCGAGCATGGGAAACGCTAGTCGGAACCGGGTGTAGAATGTATTCGATCCCGATATCTGTCATCGAAAACTATCTCAAGAAGATTTGGATCTCTTATGTCTCTCCTCAGATTGATGTAATTAAAACCAGATAATGATGGTATGGTATCTCGCAAAAACGCGCCTTTTGATGTCGCAAAAACGCACCTTTTAAAGTCGCAAAAAAAATCTTGTTTGTTTTGTTATAAATTAAAATTGTTTTTTTGTTGTAAAAACAGTGGTATTATAACCACTATACAAAGAAATTAATAAAAACATTATAGAAAGAATGGGCAAAAAAGGTTTATGAATGAGTTCATAAGAATATTACAGGTACCAATTTATATAAAAGTGTCTCTTTGTTGTTGGGTAATTAAGTTTTTATAAGTGAGTTGAGAGCAACATTTTAAAAACCAATCTATATATCTTTAATTGATAGTTACTTACGGTTTTATAGATGGGTTAACAGAAAGATTTCAAAAACCAATTTATATAACTTTTATAACTGATGACTAATATTTTTATAAATATGTTGGTGGAAACATTGTTAACACCAATTTATATAACATTTGTTACCGATGACTTTAATTTTTATAAAGATGTCCGTGGAAATATTGTTAACGCCAGTTTTATGTTACCTTAGGGTACCATCAAACTCAATTCCTGTAGGAAACCTCTAAATACCCTAAGGCATTAATGGAACCCTCTTTATAATAATTATATAAATTTTTGTCACCAGAGGTTTTTGAAAATGCTCATTGGGTATCTATCTATCCATCTATCTACCTAATAAAATTTTACAACACATAAGGATTAAAATGAACTTTTTCGCAAAATTCAGCCGAAATCCACCTGACAAACAAATTTGTATGATAAACTTCAAATAAAAAATACAGCCCTTAAGACACGTCGGTTTTAGACATTTTTGAGAAAAAAATCACAAATCTGGATTTTTTATTTTATTTTTTTTATTTAGACACTTTAATAGTAAAAAATTAGAGAAGAAAATATTGTTCCAATATTATTTTCCTTTTGTTTTTGAATTTCCAAAAATACTGAAAATCCATGTAATACCTAATAATAAAACCTTTAAAAGAACCATTAATAAATGGCGGCTGATGGATGTTTGACCTGACAAGGAGGATTTCTTATGTCAAAAACTAACTAACTTTATCATCCAAAGTTTACGTCAAAAATAGGTAATTTATCAGTACCGCGGATATTTAAAAAGTGCCTTAACTATAAAGGAAAACTGCTAAAAAAGGAGCTTCATTTAAGCTTCAAATTGGTCCGTGAATCTAAGTAAAAATTGATACAAATTATACCGCAGGCGAGTGTCTTAATTTATCTGATCTTGTAATGACCGTAACATACGAGATAGTGTGAACACTCAGTCAACAACCTTTATAATTTAAAGTTTCAATGACGTTTTATCTAAAACGTCAAAACAAATAAGGTCACTAAGGAACTTGTCATACCTATTACCTAAAAACAAGGTTTTTTTTTGTAATCTGCTTGTGTCTTCTTTTAACCTGTTATTAGAAAATTTGATGCATGGAAAAGTTGCATAGTAAGAACAGGGCATAGGTTAGTACGGGTTTACTGAACTTAAAATGCTGCTTGGGTTCTCTGATCCCTAAGAAAAAGAGAACAATGGGCATCATTTTCAACAGATACATGCAAAAACATTGAAAAAAAATCAACCGATTGGCTAGAAAAAACTCTGAAAAGCTTGCTTTGTTTACCCCTTAGTTCTGCTGATCGTGGGAGTTCTTTAGGTAGTCCCAGTCGATGTACTAACGTCGATGGTAGTCCCATATGGAAAGATCTCCGGAAATTTTGTTAAAAGACCCAAATCAGTTTAACAAAATACAATTTTTGCCATATTTGATATTTTAGTGTACTTTGGACTATCCACGCCTACCAGCGCAATTCGGTAAACCAATTTTTTAATTTTAATATCAATAAAGCATGAATATATTATTGGCGAAGGCGCAATTGATCTAACTGAAATTTGGTTTTGATTTTGAACCGATTTGATGATCAATGGTTCGATTAAAAATGGATGAATAAATTCCAAGTTTGATATTCGGATAATTAGTTGAAACGGTCTGAAAACCGACCGTTCTTCTTTTATAGGTGACGCACCGTATAAGCCATTTGTGACCGCTGTGCCTGACATAAGGGAGATCAGCCTCGATGGCGGGGAGGACTTTTTGATACTCGCATGCGACGGCCTGTGGGACCATATCAGCGAAGACGCCGCGGCCCAGGAGGTGTACTATTTGCTGGCTGAAAATTCAGGTATATTTCTTTTAAATAAAATTAGCCAATCCACCCATTGGCACATCAAAATATTAATAAACCATCGCACTGAACTATAGTTTAAGGAAAGTTTGGTGTCATGGTTGTCAGATACATGGGTATCTAAAAATTAATTTTAAGCCGAACCATATCGCACTTGCTAAGATATTTTTACCTTGATAGACGTCAGAATGCACTGGAATAAGTCGCGTAAAGCCATTTTTTTTTAAACAGTCCAAATAATTCTTAAAAACTAATAAAATCTGGCTAAATAAGAAATCTGAGAACTGTCGAAAGTAAAATCATCGTATATTGTAGACCATTGCCAAGAAGAAGTTTATCTACTTTAAAACAATCAATCATTTTGCTGATTCTGTTCAAAATGTAAATTTTGAAGTATTTTATTTGGAAAAAAATAAAATTCCAGACTTTTCTTCATTAATGTTTCGCATGAGATCTCACTTAAGGGTGAATTTGAATAAACAATGCGCTTCTTCCAATTAGTTAATCTAAAAAACTGTTAATCAAATTTATCAAATTTTGTACGGTGAAAGTAGTTTTTTACATCATTTTACGTATCCTAAAAATGTTTAATTCACGGTAAAAATTATCGACTATTTTAAAAAAGTAAATAAAAACAAGATATATATATTTTTGAAAAGTCACGCGAATGGTCTGTGGGGGATACCAGAAGCCTCCGCTGTGCAAAATTTGTGTGAAAACCGCGTGTCGTGAGTTACAATTTTTTTAAAAGTCTAATACCCCCTCCTACCCTCTTGTCAACCCCCCACCCCCATCAAAAACTAATCAGCTCTGCGTCTGGTGACAAATAATTTTTGTGCCAAATTTGATAAAAATCGCTTAAACGGTTTTTAAGTAATCGTGTTACAGACAGACACCACGGCAAAATTTTGTATTTAGGTCTCTTTTGATCCAAATAACTTATTTTTAGTGGAAATAAAAAACTTTTTGAAGATCACAATAGCCTCCATACTCCAATACTTTCTTAAAAAAGTAATGTGTTGAACGAAGAACCAGCTAAACTATGTCTACTTGTCTAACACATTGTACTTATGGGAACATATTATAAGTGTTTCTGTTTAACATACAGACGTTGCTAATTTTTAAGGACGTCATTTGAAAATTTACAGAAAATTATGCAACTTGTACATAAAACTTTTTTCCAGCACTAATATAGGAGAGGCAAGGAGGGGAGGGTGGAAAATATGGTGAATCTCCCCTGTATGCAGCAATCAAGCAAAGCTTGCCTTAAAGACAACAGAGTTTAATTTTCCACATTTTGAAACTTAGGTTTACATTTCCGTGGTGCCCTGCTGCTAATTTATTTTTGACTTTTTGCGAGAGCTAAAAATTGACCAATAAAATTTAAATAATTCTCTTTATTCTGGTTATTTTCCATCATAAAAAATAGAAATCTGATACAGATTTTAATTAATAATATACATAGCGATTCGGTTCAGTTGGTAAAAATTACCTTTAATAAGCCCCTGCAATAATCAAGACAACACACAGCCCGAGCATTTACTATAGTTATGCTTTTTAGACCGTCAAATTAAAATTATGCGCGCCGATTTTTTCTTTAAATTCTGCAGGCGTATTTTATTTAATTTTTTTAATAGATCCTCGCAAGCTGACACGGCAAAATAACAATCTAGGTATACATATATAATAAATCTCTAGAAAAACCATTTCTGACAATTCAAACGATATAGATAACTAATATCCAGTTTTAAGAATTTTTGAGAGTAAACTAGAGGTTCGAACTTTCATTTTCTTTATTTTTACTTTTTCACAACGTTTCGAATGCTTATGTATCTGCAATCGTTATCAGGTGAAGGCTCACAAAAAACTAAGACTACCTAATCTGATTCAGGGCGCGGACCCGGTCGCTAAAGTCGCTAAAAGTACATATTTTCAACACTGGTCGCTAAAAAGTACATATAATTGGATAAAAGTTGCTAGAGTACACATGTTAGCACTTTTTGATCATCTTTCGTATTTTCTTTTTTTTTTTATTTTTTACAACTTTCCCCCATATTTCTTCATTTCATCGTCACTTCAAGTTCATCATCACTTTTAAATATTGTTTAAACTTGCTGAAAAGATTGCTGGATTTTAGGAAGTAGAATGGAAGAAAAAGCCTTAAATACCATTTTAGTGGTTTCAGATGCAATTAATATATTGATATTTATAAACTTGAGATTACAGATGAACTTATTACTTATTCAAAAAACTAATTTTAGCCAATGGTCTCCCTCGATGTTTGAATTTAATACGCTTTTGTGTCTCTGTTTGGTCCTTCTTTCTAAACAGCCGCGTACCAAGGTTTTGGATATTCCGGATGCAGGTACAGAGCCTGTAACCTGTCGTTCTGACGTAGTTGTCCTGGGTTAGAAGAGGTTACATGGGGTCCCACACTAATTTTGAGAGTATTTGCTGACATAGACATAGTATCGGAGAAATTCGCGTGATACCCTTGTCCTTCCTAATTTCGCAGTATAAATACTTGAACAGGTAAAAAATAATAAAAGTTAATAAAAATCAAAAAAATGGCCAGCTTTTCCTCAAAAAAGGTAATGATAACCGTAGACCCGGGTTTTGCATTTGTGGTGCTCATCAGTACGGTGCTACGAATTAATCTGAAACAGGATTCATGTAAAAAACAACCATCTGTCAAATTGCACAATCGGCAGACGTACCTTCCATTTTAAGGAAAATTAAGCGTGTCTACGGAGACATATTATCATTGTAGATATCCCAAGCTCTCGAGTTGATAAATTTAGAAAGGGATTTAGCGAGGGTGAATAAATAACAAAATCAATGAATAGCGAGCTTTCCCTCAAAAAAAGTAATAGTAATCGTAGAGCCGGGTTTCGCACTTGTGGTGCTCATCAACAAGAATGGCTAACATAACAATATCAAGAAATAGAAGATCTGGATGCTAAACATGACAAACAGGAATCCTTGTTAACAGTGAAGGAAAAATCTTACCTGATACCAAAGAATTCTCAAGTCAAGGCTTAGATATAACACCGGAAGAAGTACAGCATGCAATATCTTTAGCTAAAAACAGAAAAGTAGTAGGGCAAGACGAAGTATACACGGAAGTTTTAAAACTTATCAAAAACGAAGAGTCGCTGAATATTCTTGTCAAACTTTTTAATCTGACTTATCGCAGTGGTAAAATTCCAGCTGATTGGCTAAAATCAACATTTGTTACGTTGCCTAAAAAACATTCAGCAAAGAAGTGTAGTGATTACCGTCTAATTAGCCTTATGCTAAAAATATTTTTAAAGATTATTCATAAGAGAATTTATAAAAAATGCGAATCCTTTATGGGCGATACGCAGTTCGGATTTCGTGGAGGCTTCGGGACAAGAGAGACGTTATTTGGAATTCAAGTCTTGGTTCAACGGTCTAAACGGTTTTATAGATTATGAGAAGGCCTTCGACCGAGTCCAGCACGAAAAGCTTATGGAATCTCTTAAAGAAGTTGGTCTAGATGATCGAGATCTAAAAATAATAATGCCAACCTATACTGGAGCCAGCCAGCTCAAATAATAGTTGATGGTCGACTGTCCGGAGAAGTCCGAATAAAAAAGGGTGTTCGCCAAGGCTGCATATTGTCTCCGCTGGTATTTAATATCTATAGTAATAGAATCGTCGAGAATGCACTTCACAACTGCGAGGAGGGTCTAACTATAAACGGCATAAAAGTTAACAATTTGAGATATGCTGGCGACACCGTCATAATTGCGGATACGTTGGGGCCCAATGAGCATTTTTGTCTATATAAAAGTTACAGCAAATAATATAAAACCTTCATAAAATAACCAAAAGTTATATTATTTAGTGTTGGTGATAATTTTATAACTCTAATATATCTCTTAAATGAGTAAAAAAGACTTGAAAAACAACTGACCAACACCAGCTTATAAAAATTTATGGTTCATAGTAATGGATAGAAAAACAACATATAGATTTTATAAAACTTCCTTATGAACCCTCAAGTCTAGATAATATTATAAAAAGGTTTTACAACTGTTCTAACAATACTACATAACAAATTAAAGGTTTTTATCGATTTAGAAATATAAATTTTCCATCTTTCTTCCCTTTGCTTGTTACGTATTATTCTTTTTCTTTTTAAAATAAAAAATTTATAAAATGGTGTTTACCAATCTTCTAAAATAAATTAAAATGGAAGTGAGATAAGTTGAAGCAGGAATATGAATATTTATATACTATAGGTTAAATAAAAGCTGTTTTCCCAGTCATCCTACTCTGATAATCAGCTGCGGTCCCGTGTGTACTGTATAGTTTTCGAATACACTCACAAAATTTTCATGGGCTCCAAAAATACTTGAGAAAACGGAAAGAAAAATATGCATTTAAATAATACTTTTTTCACATATGTTTTTTGCTTTCTGGGAGAAATATTGAATTTTGTATTTTGTTCTTAACAAGCAATATTTCGATTAAAGCACATGTTGAAACCCCATAAATAACGTTTTTATTTTGGTCAAAAACCTATTATTGGAATCCAAAATGGCGAAAATTTACGACAATTCTATAAAAAAAACAATACAATTATACCACTGTTTACCTCTTTCAACACTTTTTTATCAACGTTTTAAAACATGATGCTAGTTGGAACAAAAGGCTGCAGATGGCGCAGTGTTGAACACTGAAGGTCCGTTTCTGCGAGCTTAACATAGTTACCATTGTTCTTTTTTCCTAAATTTATTCGTCCGAGAGAGGTCCAGCATACTATACATACCAGGAAAAATACCCGCCTGCACACCCTTCAACCCCGCATAACTATCAGAGGTAACTATCTCAAGAAGATAGTTAGATTGCGGGGTCGAAGGGTGTACAGGCAGGTATTTCCCTGGTATGCTGGATCTCTCAGACGAATGCATTTAGAAAAAGAGGATAATAGAGACTATGTCAAACTCGCAGAAACAGACCTTGAGGCTGCGTTCCGTCGCGTCGTAAGGTGATGAGTTCACAATAGCTGCCGACCAGCCGTGCGAACTGTATGCACCGTGAATCGAAGTTTCACGGTGCATTTTTGCGAACTTAACACTGTTACTATATTGTTCTCTTTTTCTAAAACCCGGTTCCCATCTATGGGTTTCTTATGCGTGGGCTCCCCGAATCAAAACACGGATCACGTAGTCTAAGCGAGATTTGCCTATACAAGTTCATATCGGTCCACGTGATGAGTTTTTTGAGTCAGGGTGGCCGCGCATGGGAAACGCTGGTCGGAACCGGGTGTAGAATGCATTCGATCCCGATATCTGTCATCGAAAACTCTCAAGAAGATTTGGATCTCTTATGTCTCTACTCAGATTGATTTAATTAAAACTAGATAATGATGGTATGGTATCTCGCAAAAACGCATCTTAGTCGCAAAAAGGAGCAAAATTAACCTAAAAAATCTTGTTAGTTTGTTATGAATTAAAATTGTTTTTTGTTGTAAAAATAGTGGTATTATAACAACTATACAAAGAAATTAATAAAAACATTAAAGAAAGAATGGGCAAAAAAGGTTTATAAATGAGTTCATAAGAATATTACAGGCACCAATTTATATAAAAGTGTCTCTTTGTTGTTGGTTAATTAAGTTTTTATAGGTGACTTGATAGCAACATTTTAAAAACCAATCTATATAGCTTTAATTGATAGTTACTTACAGTGTTATAGATGGGTTAACAGAAAGATTTCAAAAACCAATTTATATAACTTTTGTCATTGATGACTTATATTTTTATAAATATGTTGGTGGAAACATTGTTAACACCAATTTATATAAAATTTGTTACCGATGACTTTAATTTTTATAAAGATGTCCGTGGAAATATTGTTAACGCCAGTTTTATGTTACCTTAGGGTACCATCAATTTAGAACCTTTAATAAAACAAATATACAAACTCAATTCCTGTAGGAAACCTCTAAATACCTTAGGGCATTAATGGAACCCTCTTTATAATAATTATATAAATTTTTGTCACCAGAGGTTTCTGAAAATGCTCATTGGGGGGGCCTGCAAGAGCTGATAAATTAAGTCGCAGCCGAAAGTTCGCAATTTGGGCTTGACTTGAATGTTGGAAAAACAAAATGGATGGTTATAGCCAAGCAAAAAAACATAGGAGGCATACTGGAAGTAAATGGCCAACAGGTCGAACGCGTGGAATCGTATAAATACCTGGGCTGTCAGCTCAATGAAAACTGGGACAACATGCAAGAAGTCCGTGCAAGAATTGAACAGGCTAGATCATCCTTTGTCAAAATGAAATCAGTGTTGTGTAGTCGCGATCTTAATACTACTCTCTGAATTCGCGTGCTTCGTTGTTATGTGTTTAGCGTATTACGGCGTAGCGGCATGGACACTGACTGATGTCATGTGCAAAAAATTGGAGGCATTCGAGATGTATTGCTATCGTAGAATGCTCAGGATATCCTGGGTGGACAAAGTACGTAACGTGGATATTCTTCTTAGATTGAATAAGAATCTTGAAGTTTTATTTACCATCAAAAGACGTAAACTTGAATATTTTGGATATATTTTGAGAAATGACAAATATGAACTCTTAAAATTAATAATAGAAGGAAAAATTGAGGGCAGAAGAGGTCCCGGTCGCAGAAAAAATCTGAAACAGGATCGTCGAATTGCAGAATCGGCAGATGTACCTTCAATTTGAAGGAAAATTAAGGGTCTCTACCGTGAGAGATGTAATTATCTTTACAGATATCCTAAGGTCCGGAGTCAATAAATTTAAAAAGGATTTAGCGAGGGTGAATAAATAACAAAAAATAGCTAGTTTTTTTGAGGGAAAACTCGCTATTTTTTGTTTTTGTTATTTATTCATTTTAAATGAAAATATTTAATAATGGATGCCGTTTAGAGAATGTAAAAACCTGCTAGAAACAATTAAAACCCTAATTTATTGACCGTCGATGTAGGCGAAAACCTGTTTTTTCTTCGCGAAATCCTTAAATTGGCAATTAAAGCATCGTCAGTCGATAAATAAAGCTTCCCTTAATCCGCCTTTAATAAATAATTAGCGAGGTTTAATTGAACCACAACTTTG
Organism: Oxystoma pomonae; assembly: GCA_963921995.1. Classification (NCBI taxonomy): domain Eukaryota; kingdom Metazoa; phylum Arthropoda; class Insecta; order Coleoptera; family Brentidae; genus Oxystoma; species Oxystoma pomonae. The sequence goes on along the minus strand of OY998164.1, from coordinate 20,248,274 downwards.
TTTAAAAGGTAATTAAAAAAAAAACGAGGTGCGCAAGTAAGCGTGGTTATGTGGGCCTTTCTTTATTCCTCTCGTATATTAATACAGTACGTTTCGAAATTCAGTAACGAGATTTAAAGGGCTTCATTACCGATCTAAAGAGCTTTAAAGGTTGAACATAGGTTCCCTCTCCTCTTTTGTTCATTAAAGTTACAAAAAATGGTCGATCAGTAACGATCGCAGACAAAAATTACAAGAGATAAAAGATAAAATAACTCCCTGTAAATTTTCATCAGCGGCGCACCACCAAAAAAATTTACGGGGCCAAAAGGGCTTGGCCCCTGACAAAAAATAACTCCTTGTAGATTATTACTATACAGACCGCTTCAAGCTACTGCGAACATAGGGCGGAAGAAGTCTAATTTGCCAGTGTACGTACATGCAGAGACACCGCACGCCTATCAGTGAAGCAACCAATACTCAGGCTTGCGATCACCACTTGCATAAATACGCAAATTTTTATAACGTAATTTTCTTATTTTTTGTTACTGATAAATAAGAGCGTTTTATTGTCAACTGCTCAGATTTATCAGTGACGACGTGTTACAATGAAAATAATAAGGAGAAACAAAATAAAAGCAAGTTCTCAAAATAAAATAATACATTCTAAAAACCAAAAAGATTCTCCCAGTCAAAAAAAAATTAAAGCAAATGTTCGAAAAGTCCTCCTTGCTCGGCTAGACAATATCCGAGCCTACTATAAAAACCCCTTCTAACGTTTCCAAGCATGTTAGGGGTGATAATTTGAAAAGCTTCTTCAAAAACAGATAGAAGTCATTAGGAGCAAGGTCGGGAGATCGAGCTGGCCATAAAATAGTTCCCCGTGTACTTATAACCCGATTAGGAAATACATTATCAAGATATTCCCTAACAACACCAAATCTTACACCTAACAACTGCCTAGCAGTTGGAATAATGTGCTGCTGCAGTAGATCCAAGTATCTAGGACCATTTAAATTGAAATTGCCGTTAATAAAAAATGGCCCAATTACGTGTTCCCCTATAATACCCCCCCCCAAACATTTAGTTTTTGGGGATACTGTGTTCTTACGTCTAAATACAAATGCAAATTTTCCCTCGGCCAATATCGAACGTGTGTTGGGTTATGACGATTTGACCATTTGACCATCTGCACTTTTTCGGCAACTTCGTAGACATCCATTTTTGGTTTTAAAAATGTATTATTTCAATTAAGAACTTACCCATCTGTTTCTCGAGCAAGGCAGAAATAAAACAAAATAATAAAAACAAAATGAATTTCCAAAAGATAACACTGCAGCGTGCTTCGAATCCACCTCGGTCGTACGGCACGGAGAGTAAATTGGACTTGATTCCCCCTATGTTCGCAGTAGCTTGAAGCGGTCTGTATATCATGTTGTGCTAAAAAAAACGAGCTTACCTTAATCTAAGAATTAATTTTATAGAATTAAATTAGTATATTTCCACTTTTTTATTTTACCTTTATACACTTTTTAACTATATTTAGATTTTTTGACTCTTCCTTTGTATAAGTTTATTGTATGTGCATTTTGCAGGACATGAATAAATTAAAATTGAAATTCGCTTGGCATGCTGGATCATGCAAACCTTAAAACGTAACCTATGTTTTAAATTTGATCCAAATATCTCAAAAACTGCAAGAAACAATTAAAAAAATCTCGAAACTTTTAACGGTCTGAGCATCGGTAATGAAGCGTTTGCAGACACATGTTTGACTTGAAAAACACGCACTTAATAAAATCTTGCTACTGAATTTTAAAACACACTGTATAATACTATGAAAAAACTTTTGTTCTCCTTTTATCGGTTTTTGGCCAATTTTCCATTTTTATGATAATCTATTGATAAAAATGTATTTATGCATCAATTTATTAAGCTTCCAATAATGAGAAAGTGGTCCAGAGTAAAACGAAATCAATTGATCTAATCAATCACAGTCAGAAAAGTAATTTCATTGTTCTATAAAGATAAGGAGGGCGGCCAGAATGTATCTCAAAAAGGGCGAGCTTTAATTAGGCAAATACATTTTTGGTGAATACTTTTTCTCGAGGCAGTGGTGATTTTTCACCGAAGTGTACACAACTTTATTTTTAAGGGTTATAATAATGGTTAAAAATCGGATACTTAGTATACATATTTCGGTGGAAAGTTTTTATAATTGTGTCGAAAAACTTAGGAAGCTTCCTAAGGACAAATAGTGGAGTAAATTCGTAGGAATTTTCAAGAGAAAGCTGCAAAAAGGGTATATTTTTTATATTTGGCATAGTGATACGTAATACCAAAAGCTAAAATTCCAGTCGAGGATCCCCCATTTTCCGGCCTAAGAAACCAAGATGGCGGCTGTCAAAGTTAGGAAAAAATGTGTTTTCTGCATTTTATATGTCACTTCAAAACAAAATGGCGGCAGATTTCAAAAATTTAGTTTTTCTTTGATTTTCTTTTTACTTTTGAAGCGATGATCTTTTATGATGTCTCATATTAAAGCTACTGACTGGCTTCTTGATTTCACAATAAAAAAGGAGTTTATATGCGGGTACAAAGATGGCGCTTGATATGTCAAAAATATAAGGGACCTTATTAACCTATAGACAACATTAAAAAAAATACATTTTTTTTAGTAGATACTATTAGCGATGAGGTCGTCTATGCTATAATTTTAAAAAACATTTGATTTGACATTTGATATTCAAAATGGCGGCCAAACTATCGAGAATAAAGTAATTTTCCCCTTCTGGTGTGGTATTTAAAGTAACGTCACACAGTGTCACTTTTTTTTAATTTTTGGAATGGCTATATCCTACGTAGGGCAACGCAATATTCTGCCACATGCTTTATGTTTAACTTAAGGAACAACCAAAAAAAAACACTTTTTTTACTTAATCGTCCGCCATTTTAACTGAAGCATTAACATTCCTTTTTTTTATACAAAAATTTAAAACTAATTTAAGTCATCCTAAAACTGCTTTGGTTTGTGCAAAATTGCTAATGTGTAAAAAAATAATGACGTTTCTTAATTTTAGTCGCAGCCATCTTGATCTGGGAATGATATGTGTCATTTTTTTTGCAATTTTTGAGACAAGCGTCCTCGATTTAGTACAAATTGATATAGTGTAATAGCGCAGGGGAAAATTACTTTTTTTTCGATAGTCTGGCCGCCATTTTGAATATCAAATTTCAAATCAAATGTTTTTTAAAATTATAGCATAGACGACCTCATCGCTAATAGTATCTACTAAAATTTTTTTTAATGGTGTCTATAGGTTAATAAGGTCTCTTATAATTTTGACATATCAAGCGCCATCTTTGTACCCGCTTATAAACCCTATTTTTTTTTATTGTGAGATCAAGAAGCCGGTAAGTAGCTTTAATATGAAAAGAGATCATCGCTTAAAAAGTAAATAAAAAATGAAAGAAAAACTAAATTTTTGAAATCTGACCGCCATTTTATTTTGAAGTTACATATGTCAACCTTTTTTACATTTTGGATTAAGTGGGATCTCCTCACTATTACCCAATTGATTTCGATTTGATTTTTCTGCAAACGCGGAAAACACATTTTTTCCTAACTTTTACAGCCGCCATCTTGGTTTCTGGGGTCGGAAAATGGGGGATCCTCGACTGGAATTTTAGCTTTTGGGATTAGGTATGACACTTTTACATGCAAAAAGTTTCGAATTTTGTTTACAAATTAACGTGTAATGGCGTTCCACCTTGTAAGTCAATTCGAATCAATCATGGCGGCACGTGTTAGTTTTTATGACAACCAAAACATTTCTGACGGATTGAACCACTATACTGTATTTTAAACGGATTCCCGGCTAACAGACGCGAACACGACTCAATTTTACCCAATAGAAATTGACACAGGGTAGTGCTCCGGTTAGTAAAATAGACGGTCATAAATAGGCAGGTGCGGGATAAACATAATAAAATTTTTAAAAACATGTTTATTAATAATTTTTGGTTGCTTAGTTTTTCAGATATTAAAATGAACAGTTTTCGCATATTTTGATAAATCACCCTGTAATATCCGTTAAAAACGCCACCAGGTAAAATTTATTACCAGATATGGAATGGGCTTAGTCCATAGTGCCTATGGTTTGACTATGTTCCATTCATCGTCAAGCACCCTGTATAACAACGTTTAAAGGTGATGCAATTCTAATTTTAACAACTTGCACCACTACTTGCTACTTTGGAATTTCTTCGTAACCAATTTTATGTGAAAGTATTGTCTATGTATGTATGTATGTGTGTATTTGTTCCTCAGTAACGCAAAAACGACTAAACCTATTTGGATAAAATTTGGATTGACACATAGGCTACTTTTTATTTGACATTTCGCTCTATGGCCGCACTCTGTTTATGGTTTTGTATTCTGAACAAAATTTTATAATGCCTTCCGAAAACGTACCGCCCCTGGTTACCATCTTTAAACACATTCTTTACCGTCACTAAACACAACATGTAATTACTTTTGTAATTCTAGCCGAGCTATAGTACCATTCTAGTACTATTACCGCTGATGAGTCTCTTATTTCGCTTCTTTAAAAACAAAAATCGTTTCTGGTATTTATTCCTAATATAAAAGTATTATGTTAGGCTGTGTTTACCATTTATTCGTTACATTTGTTTTTGTTTTACTTGTGGGAAATCAAAATTGCTGTGTCGGATGATTTTTCGCAACCTTTTACTTGTTTTATTGAAATAATTATTTTCCATGGTAAACTAGATCCTTCAAAGAAAACGATATATGATTATTTACTCTTAAATTAAGTATCACACGAGAGACAAAATTTAAATGTATATATATATTTATGTTACTGCGGGGTGTCAACATTGGAAAAAGAATGTGGTCAGGGTTTCAGGGAAGTTCGTATTGGTTGAAGAAAGTCAATTGATTAATTTAAAATTCCTTTCCCCAAGCTTTTGTCAGGGAAAAGTGAAAATTAGGGAATTAAACTGCATCCTTCTAAAATTTTGATAAGGCTTTAGTGACTTGGCATATCAAAAAAGAGATAGCAACATTGAGCGGCACGGCATTGAGTGTGACGGAGGTCTGAGCTTTATTGAAAAGGCCGCACCATTGGAAACCGGTGTTATAAAGCTCCAAAAATTAAGTAGGGAAAATGGGTTACAGGCGGAAGTAACTGTGGCACTCTTAGATTAAAAAGAGACAAGATATCTGGTCCAACGAAAACTCCTTGGCAAATAATAACCACTGTTTATTTACAAATAAAATCATAACTAAACAAATGTGAGAAATATCGATTATTTTTCTATCTTTTTAAACGACGTTAGAACGATAGGGACAGAGAATTCTGTCCCAACCAGTTTAGGTCGTGGTTGGCTTGTGGGTGGAGAAAGTCGGCAGAGCGCAGACGGTCGGATGATATTTTTATTGGCATAAGCTTTTTCGTGTAATTTATTTTAAAATTTCAGGATGTTTTAAGCAGTTTATAAGTCGTTTTAAAACCACATTTTGTCAAAAAACGTTTATAGTATGTTTTTTTACCAGTAGGAAAATATTTCATTGCATTTAAAGTGATATTTTGGAACAAATCGTCCAATGTTTTGAAAACAAAGAGAGAGCAAGTGAAATCAGTTAGTGGCGGTACATGCCGGTAGGTACACAGAAAATAAAAAAAAAGTTTATGAAATATACTTAAATTAGTAGATCCTTAGATTAAAATATCAACAAACACGTTTTTTTTTTGTAAAGTAGTTAATTCCCAATGCGTCAAATGAGATATTTTCGAACGTTTTTATAAGGTTTTTTTCGAGGTTTTTTTATAAAGACGATAAAATAAAGCATACTATTGATGAAGTAGTTAATGCGCAAATAAGATTTTCTTTATAAAGACTAAACCAACTTGTAAACAACAATAAAAGTTAATTCACATTTGTTCAGTTTTGTAAAAATATTGAATTCCTACCTCTTATCAGAATATTAAGGTTGATTTATATTGCCGCCGTTGCCATCTGCGCTCGCCCTTCGAATTGATATTTAAATATTTTTATCTGTCCTAGATGTCTCTATGTACCCTAAGCATTATTTACATATTGTGTACTGAAGAAGTCAGTATAAGTAAGTTTCTGCTAATGACCAAAAAAAAAACAAAATTAACACACTAACATAGTTTTTAGCTAGTGGGTAATATTTTTTTTTCTTGATGTTCCATGTGCTTTGAACTGTGTTTCTTTGTTTTAATGTTTGGCATAATTTTATTGTGTTGAAAATTGAAATTGCTATAAATCCTTACAAACCTTGTAATAAATTTCTTTTGTATACAATTATACTACAAACATTTATTGCTAGGAAGCTTCCAAAGCTCAAATTGGCAGAATTATTTTTTGCATGTTTTTTAAATTATTTTGCAGATTTCATATTGTAGAAAAGTTTTAATAATATAATCCATGTATAAATTTCTGTTTAAGTAGGTACGCCACTGGTGTGTTTCATATAATAATATAACCAAAGTCTCCGTAAGTGTCAGGTATCTTGTCTCTTTTTAATCTAAGGTGGCACTTAATTTTGCGCCATCAAAGATTGATTAAAGACGGACGTCTACTGCATGCCTCAGACATACCGCGTTTATGACCGCGACCAAAATACTGTTTTTTCTTATTATCGTAAATTTTTTATTTTTTAATTTAAATAACGTTAATTTATATGTAAACAGCCTGTTTAATTTGAGAAGGTTGAGTCCTTGCCCAAAAAGAGCGTCACATGTTAAATATTGCTGTCTAACAAATTGTCAAAATCAGCCATTAATCACGTCATGGCCCTTTAAAAATGGTGGCTGTAGGGTAAACAAAGCGATTTTCCATAAGACGTAATGTTAATAAAAATGAAAATTTTGGGAATGTGGAAAAATATGCAGATTAAACAAAGTGACTAGTTTATAGAATAATCCTTTCTGAATCGGGAAGAAACGGGCATTTTGCCGAAATGTTAGAAATGAACTCAAAATTCACAGTTTAAAGAGGCAATATCATGTATTTTTATCTCTCTCGCACTTGCACAGTATGGATAGGCATTGTCTCTCTCAGTTCAGCCTGATGATCGGGCGAGATCGGCTTGAAGACAGACAGTTGCGCTATCTGATTTGAGAGAGATGACGTTATCTGTAATTACACGGGTGCGACAGAGATAGAGGGACATTTCCACTTTTGATTGCGAATTTAGAGTTTATTGTTAAAATTTCGGCAAAATGCTTAATTTTTCCTGGTTCAGATTCAGAAAGATTACTCTATAAATCTGCGTCTTTTTCCACTTTGCCAATTTTTTTATTTAAGTTAGCATTACGTCTTATGGAAAGGTTTGTTTATCCTAGAGGCCCTCTATACATTTGACAGTTGTTGTTTTACCAGTTTTACTAGTTTTTTTCATATTTGCCTGTAAAACGGATTTTATGACATGGACTGATGTTTTGTTGTCTCTTTTTATAATTACCCCAGACAGTTTTTGAAAGATTAATTTTTTTTGGTTAGTAAAACATGTCAAGCTTTGACAAAAAAAAACAAAAACAAACAGTGAATAGACACGGTAGATACTAAAAATGTAAATAATAGGTAAAATATAAAGACTCCTATGGGTCAAACCATATCAAATCAACCAAAAAAAAGGCACTTTTCGTTTTGGCCATCTCCGATTTTGATGATTTTTGGTACACTTATTCTTCTGATCCAAAATCTTAAAAATCCAAAAAATGCCCTTGACAGGCACTTACAAAAATAGCAATATCTCAAAAACTATTGGTCCTATAGAAGCGAGTTATAGCTTATTTTGAAGGTTTTTTAAAGACCTTTTTAACGATGTGTATCATCATGTAATTTTTTGTTTTTATTATTTTTTTTTTAATATTTTTTTTTGAAAAATCTTGAAAAAACCATTTTGAATTTTTTTCAAAAAAATACTATTTTTTTTCAGTATTTTTTAAATATTTTTGGAAAATTTCAGGATGGAGAAGTTATTGGTTCTATTTTTAAAAAAATAATATAAAAAACCTTGCAGGAAAAACCATACATTTTTTGATAAATACCTATATATTTACTCTTTATATCTAAAAACTTGTCAATTGCTCCCAGTCTTGTAAATAAGATACATAAAAGGTTTTTCCAAACTTGTTTATTCCTGCGAAATTTTGAGTATTTCTTCAATTGTCCTCCCATCCACCCAAGGTCTTTTCACCCACCTATTACACATTTAAACAAGCCTGGGAAAACTCTTGACCAAAACGTTGTGGAAATGGTAACATCATTTTACCTTAGAGATGATGTGAGTAGACCCATGCCTGGAAAAAAATATTTTGTTGTTGTAAGAAAAAAAGGAACTAAGGAGCATCATCAGAAAAGGTTAGTTTTGGCTAATATCAAAGAAATATATTTGCATTTTAAGAAAGAGCATCCAGACCTAAAAATTGGTTTGTCTAAATGTAGTGAATTGAGACCAAAAAGTTGCATTTTAGCAGGAAAGAGCGGTACACATACAGTGTGTGTGTGCACAATACATCAAAATATGAAGTTAATGATATCATGCTTGCCTCTCAAAAATGATGTGTAACCCACCAGGAGTTCACTGCTTTTTGGACAAATGTGAGATATGCCCAGGAACTGAGAATTTAAAAAACTTTGAATGAAAAGTTCGAAGAAGCAATGATTGACAATGTGACTTTTAAGAAGTGGATATCTGTAGATAGATGCAATATGGAGAAATTAATTAAACCAGCAGAGGACTTCATTGAAGAATTTTCAAACGACTTGATTAAATACACTCACATGCAAAAAGAATACTACAATGAGGTAAAAGACAATTTAAAAAAGGGGGAAGCACTAATCACATGCGACTTCGCTGAAAATTATTCATTTATTTTGCAGGATGAAGTGCAGTCCTATCACTGGACAAATAGACAGGCAACCCTACATCCTTTTGTAATATATTACAAAACTCATGAGGGAAAACTGGGTCATTTAAATTATATATTTATTTCAGACTGTTTGGTACACAAGACTGTGAAATTTCATCTTTTTTTAAGCCACCTTATGCCTGAACTAAAGAGGCAAATTGATAATTTAGACAAAATTATCTATTTTTCAGACGGCTGTGCCGCACAGTATAAAAATAAAAAAAAAATGTGTTAATATTGTGTACCATCTCGAGGAATTTAAAATTAAAGCAGAATGGAATTTTTTTGCCACCTCCCACGGGAAGAGTGCATTCGATGGACTGGGAGGCACCGTAAAAAGGTTGACTGCTAAAGCAAGTCTGCAGAGACCATATAATGAACAGATTATGATCCCCGAAGATCTTTTTAAATTTGCAACAGAAAACATTCCTGGTATAACATTTAAATTTTGTTCATTAAATGACTACCAGCAACATGAAAAGTTTTTGGAAAAAAGATATCTGGAAGCACAATTGATACCTGGGACTCAAAAATTGCACTCGATTATCCCCCTCAGTAATGAAAAAATTATTACAAAACCATTTTCACTAAGTAAAGAGGAAAATATTCAATGTCTTTTTGCAACCTGTGGTTTGTCAAACACAGAAATTGAAAACATCGACTCCGGTTTTGTAACCATAAACTATGACTGTCTTTAGTGGATGGGATGTATCATTGGCAGAAATATAGAAAGCGGGGAATTAAAAGTTAGTTTTTTACATCCTCATGGTCCGTCTTTTTACTTTCCAAAGCCAAAAGCTGATATATTGGTCATAGCTCAAAATTCTCTTTTAGACGGGTCAACCCAAATACTGTCACTGGTAGGACATATACGCTAACTGCAGAAGAAATGACAGATTCCTCAAATATTTTACAAAAAAAATTAGCAACCTAAATATTTTTTATTGTAAATTTTCTATTATTCTTACTTTTCATTTTTTTGTTATACCCATATTAGGTAAATTAGCCCTGTATTAAATATCTTATTATTTTTTTAAAGTATGACTCCATTATTTCTCCATCCTAAAATTTTCCAAAAATGTTAAAAAAACATTGAAAAAAAAAAAATATTTTTTGAAAAAAATTAAAAAATGTGTTTTTGAGATTTTTCAAAAAAGAAAATTTTTTTTTTAATTAAGAAAAAAAAATTAAACAAACTATATTGTGTCACACATCTTTAAAAAGGTCTTTAAAAACCCTTCAAAATGAGCTATTACTCGCTTCTATAGGATCGTAGGTTTTTGAGATATTACTATTTTTGTAAGTGTCTGTCAAGGACATATTGGTCAATTTCTTGATTTTCAAAAATCAATAAAACAAAAACCGCTTATCCAAAAAATTTGATTTTTTGGATTTTTGAGTTTTTTGATAAGACGAATAAGAGTACCAAAAATCATCAAAATCGGAGATGGTCAAAACTATTGCCTGGTTGACTTGATATGGTTTGACCCCTATGATATATATTTTTGTTACTCTTTTTCTTACAATAAAACATAGAAACATGTGTTATTTATTAACGAAGTACATGCTAAATGCGTATGTTTGTAACTACTGTTTGTAGCTCACTTCACGATACACTTAACAAGGTATGCTACTATTTATGCCCAATTCCGTCGGTTTTCGCGCAATCATACACTGACGTCAACATTCGAAGTTTTATTAGCGTGCTCGATTGACAGAATGAGTTCACTGCGCTGATATACTTGTCACATGTTTTATTTGAAAGCGTAAAGGAACAAAAATAATCTCGCTCGCCCTCCCAAAACATACGATTTGTTTTTGTTTGATAATGATTATGTCAGTGTCAATATTACTATGTGAAAGTGCGCTGTTTTTGAATGTAAAAATTATTACAGAATTATAAAAATCACTAAATACTTTAGATTACCAAGGGAAAAAGTTGTAGAAATGAAATCGATAATTGCCTGCCAAATAAACGCCAATTATTAAAGTCAAAACAATTGTAAGTTTTTATTATTTATTTTAACACAATTTTAACACATATGTTTTAGCATAGCCCTATATATTTAGTCTATGGTTTTAGGAAACGCCATACGTATAAAATATAAATCTAAAACAAACGCAGGTCAACCCGTACAAACCAAAAAACACATTAAACGCGCGGCGGCCCAAAATGACATTAAGGAAAATTAATACCTTTTCTGTGCACATGTTTTGGTATTGGGATCACAAAGTGACGTCACGCCGAAATGCGCATTGTCATACCGTGTTAAGTGTATCGTGGCTCACTTACCTCGCAAATTCGGCTATTTTTATTAATTTTCCAGCTTGGGAAATGCATGTTTTCTTTTCACTTGTCTTGAGTGTCGTTCTCCGTTGGACAACGGAACAATACAAATTCGTCGAGGCACGTATTTTTACAGTTTTTGATACAGCAAAATTCCATTTTTAAACCTGACGTTCCTGACTGTGACAAAGTTATTTATTATCAGGGCTTACCAACTATCATTGCCAACACTCAATTTCAAACATTTCCCTAACAATTGTAAAATCCAGTTGCTCACCTCTGGTAAAACAATAACTGTCAAAAATCGTATACAGGGCCTCTAGTTTACCCTACAGCGGCCATATTGGATCGGCCATATTTTTTTTGTTAGACTGCCCTATAAAGAACAATCTGCTGCATTGGAATTCTGTGCAAAAACTTAGGTATTTATGCAAACGTCTTCTTAACTGTAGTAGCTTTTTTTTTCAAACGACCGGAAAATAGCCACTTTCCGTACGATTTTTCATACGGAAAGTTCTACATTGCAAGGCATGTTCTTTCGAAATATTTCCACTCTCCAGAAAGGACCTTTTTGTTCAATTTTCCGGTCCCTTGATCCTTTTCCGGTCCTATTTTTGGCCAAGTTGGCTATGACTTCTTGTTGACAGCTTTTAGCTTGTTTTTTGGGCAGTTTTGACACTTCTAAAATAGCTGTTTTAAATTTGTTTCAAAAGTTTTGTTTACAAAAATGGACTCAGATCTAGAAAATGAGTTGAATCTGGAGGAAATAATAAAAGCTGCTTCAAGAGTCACATACACCGAAAAATCGACCACACATTTTTAATTCTCAAAGTAAGAGTATATTATAAATATAGGTAAATAAAGAACAAACCTAGAAATCTGCCTTTTATGAGCTCTTTTATCATTATTTTGCTTGATAAGTTGGCCATGGTTGGCCATAAATGATCGTCAGTCATCACTGATTTAGCTGTGTGATATAGGCACTACACTATAATTTTTCTAATATTTTATACAATTTTGCACAAGTTAAAAATACAAAAATCATTTCTAACCACAAAACTTGACTTGTTTTTCTTAGTTTTCATCTTAAAAACTACCGGCCTTAACGGAAATGGCTATCTAGCCAACAAGAAGCAGAAAATATCAGGGGACTGTTCATAAATTACGCAACACGGCTAGGCAACGACGAGAGTGATAGATACTAAAATGTTTTTTCTGATCATTTGAAAAAAAAAGTACGTACGATACACGACCGGAAAGTGTCTTTGTAAAGACCATTTTTCCGGTGTAGTGACCTAAATACCTATTAATACCTCGTCATTTCTTCTCATCTACTATTATTTTCTAGGAGATAGAGTTATTCTTTTATTTTGATTGTTGGTTATTTTGCCGTTCATCAACTTCTTTTTAGTGTTGCCGAGAGAGGTGAACGCAAAAAGAAGCTAGTGTACGGTGCGAGTGCAGTGCAGTGCGAGACAGAATAATTAGAGTGTATGCAATTTTCATAGCGTGACTTAAAACCGTCCGGAAAATTTTTGTTTTGTATTTTGTGTAGAGTGGCGAAAAAACACCTATTTTTGGTAGATGTTTTTTTGTTCCTAGTGTGAATCCGTAGAAAATAAGGTATGTCAAAATGTTTTGATAAAAGTTTTAGCAGTTACTTTGTTTATACGGCCTCTCAAAGCGATTTAAGAGAGCGGTTAAAACACTTTATCGCATTGCTTCCAATGTAAAGAAATACTCAACCCTGGTTTGACATTTAATAAACACTCGGAGAAAGCGATTTTATTTAATTCGTCCTTATGTAAAACCGGTTTTAGGCGCGTATAAACGTAGTAAGTGTGTGATTTTGAAGAGCAGGCACCCAAAGATTAGAGCCCAAATCTTAAATATTTAAAATAAATCTTACACGCAAAAAGCGAGGCAAAAAGCTTAAAACTATTAAGATACTATAAAGGCCCTGTCCGTGTATTTTAATATGATAAATAGCGTAGCGGAAATCCCTGCGAAATATCAAGTTGGCTGGAGCCAATGGATTAATGACGAGCCGTCATTATCCCATTGGCCATGTCATATGGCTATCTAGATTTTGACCTTAGATTAAAAAGAGACAAGATATGCCCAACGAAACCTGCTTGGCAAATTATAACCACTGTTTATTTACAAAATTTGCCATCACCCGACAAAACCAAAACAATGGGTTGAAATAAATTCTATATCGTTCTAAACGTTCGAGAGGGAAAGCGACGGAGATATGTAGGGTGTGACGCAGTGGCGAAAACAAGCCTAAATGAACAGGTGAATGGCAGAGCGAGCGTAAGTTTTGCCGCGGTCATCTTTGAACTGTGAGCATGTATTTGATGTGCTTTGGCTGTTGAGTGACCGATTTCTTTTGCAGCTTCGAAAATTAGGTCCCAAGATTTCTAAGATAATAATATAACCAAAGTCTCCGTAAGCATCGGGTATCTTTAAGTGGTTCATGTAAGATTTGGACCGTTCTCGCTACGATTTTCTCGCATCCTGGGCCTTTATTTACCTAATAGTTATGGGTGTTTCCATGGAAACCGTGCATTTTTCAATTCAATTTTTTTTCTGTCAAATTCAAATAAAAACTTGTTTATTTGGTTGGTAAGATTATTCTTAGTCATACTTGGTTAATGAACACCTTGGTTCTTATTTATTTTTGGAAATACCTATAATACAATTTTTGTAAATAGAAGTCTTTTTCTTCATAAAAGCAAAGCCGAATAATTGTAAGAACATATTTTTTTATATAAAAAAAAACAAAACTTCTAGTCCTAAGAACATTTTTTGTATAACTTTTCTAGGAACATATTTTTCTTGGTGAAAAACAAAATGCAAAATTGATTGCTCTAATATATCTTCTTTAGAATTTTTCGTTGGCGCCTAAGATCAAAAAAAAAATGAAAAAAATTTAAGAAAATATCATTCTTATGATTGTTTTCATTCATTTCATTCATTAATGACACGATAATGAAAGGCACGGGAATGCGAATTTTTCTTTTTTTTTTAAAGTTCGGGGTCTTAATTGTAAAAGGATATTGGAAAAAATGTATCATGCGAAAGAAGCAGCATGTCAGAAATAAAAAAAAATTTAAAAAGGAATTCATTTAAGGTGTTACAGCCTGTCCAGATAGGGTTGCCATAGTTTTATTTTCAAAAAGCGGGAGTTTTAAAAATTTATATTTTACTTAATTATGATTTCAGAAGAACCAATAGCGCAACTTGCTTTTTTTACCCTTTACTTCGTGTTTTGCAGTTTTAAACCACAATAAAAAAAAAACTGAGCCCCGACCAAAGGCAAAGTGTTAAACACATTCTTCTTCACCACTTAAAAAAAAATAAATGTGAGATCTTGTTAAAATAGCTTGTAGTGTAAAAGTGTAAAAGACTAGGTTCCAAACTTATAATGCAAGAAGAGGGCGTGTCTGGTTATTAAGGAATGGGAAATGTTTAAAAATGGAAAACCATCTAGCATAATTTAAAAATCGGGAGATTTTTTGCATCAAGCGGGAGGCGGGAGGAAATTCAAAAAAGCGGGAGACTCCCGCCTAAATCGGGAGGGTTGGCAACCCTATGTCCAGACGTGTCAAAAATTAATATCGGGGCCTACAAATTTTTGCGCCTGCTCGTGTCTGACCCTGTTTATATCGCAATATTGAAGAACACACGAGAATGAAGCTTACTTTAAGTTTTTAAATATGACTGTTATTTTTCCTACAAAATTAAAAAATAAAATTTGATTTTTTTGAAAAGATTTATTTCTATATTTCAGGTTTTGGAGAAAATTTAAAATTTTAGAGACATTTTGTTACGAGAAAACTGTAGTGAAAGCTAAAGAATCATAGCAGTTACAGACACGGGAATGAAAATTTAAGGTATTTAAAATTTATTTTCTCCTGTATTACTTAACTTTAAAAAAATCGTATTGTAAAAGCAAAGGAAACTACGCAAGTTTTCAGATGAAATACTTTATTTTCCATAGTTCTTATAACTTATAGATTTCCAATTTGGTTTTGCCAAAAAGGACGGTTTTCGTGGAATCACCGATATATGGTATACTCTTTCCGCCAAAATATCTGTCAGAACGAACGTAACCCAAAGATATTCAGTTATACCTTTATGACGTAACCCGAAAACTTTAAATTTGCCAACAACAACAATCTAGGGCATTTGGATTTCTGTCAACTGTTGTTTTGTTCAGTGGGTTATTGTGGTTAGGTTCTGTCTAAATAAAAACGGAACGGACCGTATACACTACCAAATTTCAAGTTTCTAGCTCAACAAGAGAGGCGAAAGCTCTGTATATAAAAATACACAACATTAAAAGCCAATCCTGTATTTTTAAACGTCTAAATCGAATTTGAACTCATTGTTTTTTGGGTCTGAGTCTCTCTGTCTCTCTCGGGCATATTGCGTCTTGCATCGCCTTTTCTTTGTTATGTTCGGTATACTAAACAAAAACGAATATCAGACGCTTTAACATACATATTCATTTTTAATTCATAAAGTATCCCTGGCATCCTCTTGTTTCACTCTGGTGCATTTGATTTATATGAAAGCGTAATATAATGTAAAAATCAGGGTTGGCCATGAGCAAGGCCAAAGACGAAAAATCTACTGCGCATGCCTGAGGCAGTTTACTCGTGCCCACAACTTGATTGGGAGTTATTATTATCGCTACGGCTATTTTTTTCGAAAAATGCAAGGACAGGGCCGTTATATTATCTCATAGTTGTTTGCGATTACCAAAGTCTAGAGGCATTTGATTTTGGCAACTTAAAAATTTTTGTTCTGTGGATCATTGGGGTTAGGTTTAGTCAAAATAAACACGGAGCGGACTGTATTAACATGTACAGTGGGATTTACTAAGATCTAAAACAGTACCCCCCACAAGTCTAAATATTTCCACCTGTGGGGTAGTAAATTTTAAAACCAATTTTCAAAAAACACTTCCCCATACAGAAAAGATACAAAGTTATTGATTATATTTTATTGTTATTGCAAAATATCACTGAAAAACTGCCTTTTTGTCTCACAATATACTATAGTTTAGGAGAAAATGCCGTAAAACTAATTTTATTTGACAGGTTTCAAAATGGCAAATGGTGAATACGCCAAAAATTTGGCACATAGTAACTTCATTATCTGTGTTTGAGGTTATAAAGTTGATGATTTTTTAGTGGTTTAAATTTATAGCCCCCAGAAAGTATTGTTTTGTATATAATATCCCAAGTTGTTCATTAATCAATAAAACACCTCCAATTTCGTCCAGAAAAACGTCATATTTTGAACCCATTTTCAGCACAAAAAATATATTTACCAGGCAAAACAAACATAAGTGAAGGTCGATGATTATGGACGAAAAATATATATACCAAACAAAAAAACCCACAACAACTATATTAATTTATTTAAAAACTGAAATTAAAACATTGAGGTTATCTAAAACCTCAGTCAAGTAAGTAAACTTTCCTTCCTCATTTCAAAGCTGAAGCTTTCATCAGTAAAGGTTGTTGCAAGCCAAGGTACAAGCAGACGAGATCCGAACTCGCTGTTTGGGATTTGAACGCAGCTACTATTTTAAAACTGACGTTTCGAGAGTGACAGAAATGTAACCAAAACTTGCTTTTAAGTTTTTCATACATTTCATATATAAAAACACCTTTTAAATAAATACAAAATTAATTTACTCCTTATTTATTATTATTACCCATCTAAATCGTTGTGTGACATCAAATATTAACTGGAAAAATTAATTAACAAGGGTAAGTTTTATTTAGAGTGATATATAACCCCAATTTTAATTTGTTCTACAGAGTGTTTACTATTTAAACCCTGCGTAAAATTAAATTTTTTAATTTTCTTTTCTTCTTATATGAAACGTTCTTCTTAAATCCAAAAAAAGATTGTGTTAAGATGATTATTCAATAAACAAATTTATTAAAATTTTTCTTATAAATCAAAGTATATCCAAAACTCAAAGAGAGTTGGTTTAAAATGCTTAAAACCAAAAATTTCACTTAAACTTAGGACCGTTCTAAAATAGACTAAACCCTTTTAGTAAATCCCACCGGTAGATTTCAAAAATAAAAAATATGAGACGAAAATGGTTTCTTCTCTATATTTTTCCTAGGACCACACACGAAAGTAACCAAATCTGCACTCTATAACGCCTTAGAAAGTTTTATATTTCACACGCATATCAATTTTATTTTCGTCTCTAGAGACGAAAATGTTTTCTCCTCTAGTGACGAAAATGAATGACAGCAAACCATCCAAACAATGTAGGTATTTAGTAGGCTATGATTTGTAGAAGCGTCGGAAATAGACCGAAACCATTTTCGTCCCTAGAGAAGAAAATACTTTCTTATCTTGAGATAAAAATAAAAAATAATTAATAATAATAAAAAATACGAATCAAATTCTAAAGTAGTCGTAGGAAAAATAGCGTACACAACTCGATAGAAAGTAACTTTCTTACACTATCGTGTTGTTTCACTCGGCTAGCGCCTCGTTCACAACATTCACGCTCGTGTGAAATTTGTCACTTTCTTCTCTTGTTATGTAATATACTATTGAAAAGTGAACTGTGTAGGATGTAAGATATTCGATACTTTTTTTCAATCCCCCACGATATGTTCTGTGTCTGACGTTTGAGGTACGTGTCTCCTACACACGACCATAGTTTCAAATTACGATTTACTATTTAATTATATTTTTTCAAGTCCCGTCTACTTAAAACCCCGATCCGTTTCATTGAAACCCTACATAAAAAATTGGTCTAGAGTAAAGATCAGAGATTTCTATTTTCACATTTAGTAGCTAAAATAGTGTTTTTTTTTACAAGCGTCGGTTTAAGTAACGAAAGCAGCGGCTGATTTAAAAACGCGATTAAAAAACACAGTTTAGCCACGAGTTCTAAATTCAATTTTTTCTATACCTTTATCAACAAATCCAACAAAAAACAGGAAAACACTTGATGATGATGATGATGTAGTGGGTTTATTTTGGCTTACTTTTGAGATGGATTGTTGCTACAGAATATTCAGTCCCTTAAAGAGGCTCATTTCAGATCCAGCGCGTCGATCTGTGGTTTGCCGAAAATACGTTGACGTGCAATGGCCGGACATTGTCCGGTATATAGATCAACCATTGTCCGGATCTTCTGCCTGGTGAGCTCAATGAGTTTCCCGATCGCGATCGCCCCCCCCTTTGCTAGAAAAAAGTAGACAACACTGAAGTCTTTGGAGAAAAAAACGAGAAATTGCAGAACGTTTCTTTAAAGACATTCTAGAATCCCTCCACAATATTTTGGACCAGACACAACAAACGCGGGACGTACTTACCGCAAAATTCACGATATTGGTATTACTTATACCAAGTTTTATACAACATGAAGCCAAAATCGAGGCAAAATTAACTAATGTCGTTTCCACAGAAATGTACCTTATTTTCACAAAACTCAATTGTGTCGTGTCTTTATAAAATCCACCCCAATAAAGAGAGGAATACTTATAATGATAGGTTCAACCAAAACTTTGCCTATATTTATGTAATTTCTTTCAGCATTCTACTTTAATCTTTTAAAAAAGCTTTAAGGCTCATAATGCAGAAAATTTTCATTTTGTTTACGATGAGTTCTAGCTTACACGTTAAGATATATCATATTGAATTATTTATTGAAAGGAACTAGTGGTTAGTGCCTAAAATATAAATATAAAATTTCATTCATGCAAGACGTCATTTAAGATCTGTAACTGTAAGAACTCATCATTATTTATATGTCACACCCGTTACAAAAAAATACAAAAAATGTTTCTAACTAAACACGCAAATACAAAAATTATACGAAACTATATCATTACAACAAGTATGAAATACGCTTCGACAGTATCAAAAAAAAAATGTTAGTCACCACAAGGAAATTTGAAAAAATACAGTATTTAAATACTGTCGCACCCGTTACAAGTAAATTTTAAAAAAATAAAACTGCTTGCAAAAATAAAGTAGTCATAGTAGGCTGCGTATATTCAGTGTTTGACATAATATAAAACAATTGCTTGAGTGAGTAAATAATTTGATTGACGTTTTGATAATTCTAAAAGTATTTTACAATTTCTTCAACAGTATTGTTTGGTGTATTTTTACAAAGTAATATTAAATACTTCTAAAGAGTGCTTTGAGTTCTTGTCAGTGAATGCTGGGGGACTTTGGGTATTCTATATACCAGAGAGCCAAATAAAAGAAATCACCCCCGTTTTAGAAACGAGATGGCAAGGTCTCAGAGCCATAGATAACATACAATCCAAGCATTATTTTGAAAATGATGTGCCCAATGTTATCTTGTCAGCAGTCATCCACAAATCTGAACTTCAAAGGACCCAAATTCAAGTATTGTAACCATTTTTAGTACTATGTTAGTACTTACTTTTTTTCTCGTTAATTAATACTAAAATTAATATGTTACTCCTTCCATGTAGTTATTTATTTTTTTTACTAACAATGTATAAAAGTAGTTTTGGTGTATTATATAGAGCATACGTCCTCAAAAAAGTCTTTAAAAAAAATCCAATATAAAAACGAATTTACTATATAACACCCGTTACACTCAATCATAACACCCGTTACAAATTGAGGATAAAGAAAATAAAAGAAGTAAAAATTAATAAAACTCAAAATATATTAAACCTTTTTTGTGGCCTTTTCTGCTATACACTAAGATCAAAAAATATATTAGTTGCTATGCTAACTTTTATGAAAACTAAAACTAACCATATCAGTGTCAAAAAAACGTAAAAAACAAAATAACACCCGTTACATGTATTCGATTCCCTAAAATACATTGTTCTGGTGATTCCTAGTGAGTTTTTTTGCAGAAAGATTTTCATCTGTCAAGACCACATGAGTTAATTCGAGTTTTGTTGTAATAACTTATCAACATCAAACATAAAATTTACAATGGAATTACCCTAATGTTTTTTCCAAATACTATAAACTGTAGTTAAAAACACTATGACGGAAATTCGTCTATGGGGCTTAGCCTTGCTGCATATCAACAGACATATTGAAATAGACATTGACCGGTTTGCCCAAAAAAAAACCGGAAACTACCTTTTCTTTGAGATAGGTATCTTAGCATCTTATATTTGAGATATTGCCATATAAAAGGTAATGTTTCAACTTAAAAAGCTTTTTAGACCTCAAAAAAAAAGTACTTAGCTACTAGGTTTTGTTTGTGGTTTTTTTGTTATTTATGTTTTTTATAATTATACGCAGTTACTCAAGCGCGGACTTAATTTTTTTACTAAAACATTTACAAAATCAAAAGTAGGGCCTAAATTGCGACGCAATAACACCTTTGATATTTACGGTATTCGTTTAATTTTGTTTTAAAAATGGCATTAAATTGTAGTGTAATTTTTTTAAAAATTTTCGCCTGCTGCGCTTCGAAACCATTGATATATTTACAATTTTAGTTTAATTTTAAATAAATGCATTCTTCAGTGCAATTTTCTTAAAAATTTTCGCCTGCGGCGCTATGATACCGTTGGATTTACGATTTTAGTTTAATTTGACTCAAAAATTGCGCATCTAAACATTTTTTTTTATACCTTCATCCAAAAGATGATTTTAGTAACTGTCTGCAGATAACTAAAGCATGGCTTTTTTGGTTACCGATGCAAAAAAACTTTTTTTGATCACGGGTGCAAAAAAAGATTTCTGTCCGTTTTTTACCCAAAATTAAAAAGAAATAGCGGAAAATAGTAATATAGAAAAAATCTAATTATTCTTGCCTAAATTAAGCCATTTCCGCCAGTTTTCACCAAGTATTTACGCAAAAATCATTTAAAAAAATCGGCAAAATATCAAACTGTCAAAAATTAAAATGTCGCGACAATAGAGTAAGAAGTCACATCACTATGGAAACCATATTGTTATTTCATTTACCAGCCGCCTTGATTTATAGTGTAAAGGTGGTGTCTTGCGAGAAGTGCTTTTCGTTCGAGATTTTTAAAAGTATTTTCCTGTTTTACTTGGATTTTTTGATAAAGGTATTAAAAAAAAATAGTGTTAACAACTCGCGGCTAAACTGTGATTTTTTTTACTCGCGTTTTTAAATACCTCGCTGCGCTCGATATTTAAACCAACGCTTGTACAAAAAAGCACTATTTTAGCCACTAGTTGTTAAAACTACTATTTTTGCAGACAATTACTAAA
This sequence comes from Oxystoma pomonae, assembly GCA_963921995.1. NCBI lineage: Eukaryota > Metazoa > Arthropoda > Insecta > Coleoptera > Brentidae > Oxystoma > Oxystoma pomonae. The sequence goes on along the minus strand of OY998164.1, from coordinate 20,226,797 downwards.
ACAACGATCAGTTTTTCACTTGTTTTTAATTATGCTGTTATTGAAAAATTTGCAATTGGAATTCTGCATGTTGGTAAAAAGTAATGCTCTGATTGTTTTGCTGCAAAGCCAATTTTGATGGCTTTCTTTCTCTTTCTTCGTAGCCGTTACCTAAGATAAAATTATTACGATCTTGAACATCTAAAGGATTTTTCACTATTGAATTTTTAAGGAGAACCCGTTTGTCGTTTGTATAGGACTACTTTTGAACAACAGTTGCTGATTTTTTTTAACCAAAAAAGATCAATTTCAAAACAAATGGATACGCTTGGAGGTACTGTATATTACTAAATTTTTAGTATAATTTCAAAATATAAAAATATAGTGCGTCTCGTTTAAAAAATGTCAAAAATTTATTTCTTACGTTCAGCCCTGAGAGTTTTCGAATTACTAAATATTTACGGAGATTACCAAATATTTTAGTAGTTTTTAACTTGTTTGTTAATGACTAAAATTGTGTTTAATATATTATTGTTTTATATTTAGTAACTATGAAAGGTGGTCTCCAGCACAAATACAAGTTGAATTTATTTTGTAGTAGAAATTATCCTAAGACCAGCGGGGTTATTGATATTTTGATATAATTTTAAATAACCGAGATTTTTAATTTCAAAAATTTAAGCGGGTCATCAATTTTGTAGATTTATCAAACCTTTTGACTGATACAAGCCTTGATAAAATATAAAAAATACAATATGTCATTCTCATGCCTATATATATATATATGACACGCAACCTTCAAAGACAAAGTCTATGATGGATTAAAAAAGACGAACAGTATAATATACGTCGCTTTAATTTTTGCAATTAAAAATCTCGGTTATTTAAAGGGATATCAAAAAATCAATAACACCGCTAGTCATAGGATCGTTTCTACTCCAAAATAAACACAACTTGTATTTTTGGTGAATACCCCCTTTAACAAAATATTTTCTTAGTGTGTATATGGCCTGTGATAATTCGTTACATTTAATAATAGAACCATATCAAGCTTGAAACTTGATTGTTGTGAAACGCAATTTTTGATCGGTTGAATATCAGGCACGTGTGATTGAGAATACAAAAAACCCCAACGGTGGGGGTTTTAGTCTATTTTAAAACGGTCCTAAGTTTAAGTGAAATTTTTGGTTTTAAGCGTTTTTTGGACATAATTTGATTTATAACAAGAATTTTAATAAATTTGTTTATTGAATAATCATCTTAACACCTTTTGTTGGATTTAAGAAGAAATTTTCAATTTAGAAAAAAGTAAATTAAAAAATTTAAACCCACTCTGTGGAACAAATTAAAATTGGGGCTATATGTCACTCTAATTAAAAGTTACCCTTATTTGTTAATTTTTCCAATTAATACTTGATGTCACACAAAGATTTAGATGAGTAATAATAAAATAAGTAAATTAATTTTGTATTTATTTAAAAGGTGTATTTATATATGAAATGTATTAAAAAACTTAAATGCAAGTTTTTCTTACATTTCTGTCACTGTCGAAATGTCAGTTTAAAAATAATAGCGCTGTGTTCAATCACAAACAGCGAGTTCGGATCTTTTACCTCTGCTTGCACCTTGGCTTACACCAACCTCTACTAATGAAAGCTATACAGCTTTAAAATGAGTGGGCTTTAAGTAAGGAAAGTTTTTTTGACTTAGCTTTTAGATAACCTCAATGATTTACTTTCAGTTTGTAAATAAATTATTATAGTTGTTTGGTTTTTTTTTGTTTGGTATAATTTTCGTGCATAATCAGTGACCTTCACTTATGTATGTTTTGCCTAGTAGTGCCCTCATAAATATATTTTTTGTACTGAAAACGGGCTCAAAATATGGCGTTTTTCTGGACAAAATAGGAGGTGTTTTATTGGTTAATGAACAACTTGGGGTATTAAATAAGGTAAATTAATCCTTGTAAAAACGGTTACTTAGGGAAATTATAAACAAACTTATTACCAAATGCCACAAAACAATCATTTCTGGGGGCTATAAATTTAAACCACCCCCCTGAGGTGGTCTAAAAAATCACGAACTTTATAAGCTCAAACACAAATAATTAAGCTATTATGTGCCAAATTTTTGGCGTATTCGCCATTTGCCATTTTGAAACCTGTCAAAAAAAATTAGTTTTGGGGCAATTTCTTCTAAAATATGTTGTATTTTGAGAAAAAAAAGCAGTTTTTCAGTGGTATTTTGCAATAACAATACAAAAATATCAATAACTTTGTGTCTTTTCTGTATGGGTAAGTGTTTTTTGAAAATTGGTTTTAAAATTTAGTACCCCCACAGGTGTTAGTAAATCTCACTGCAATAGTCCAGGTAAATTGTACTTTTCACAATCGCGCCATCTTGAATCAAGGGGTTAAATCGGTTTTTTGTTAATAACTTCTGTTAATTTTGCATTAGAAAAAAAATAAAAAAGCATTTTGTAGGAAAAGACAATACCTACAAAACGACGTTTTTTAAAATTATAGTAACTTTTTTGCTCATACTCAGAATTCCATTATTTAAACAAAATGAGCATAATGATATCAGTTTTTTCGCTATTTCTAATTTTCTGTTACTCGGATGTAGATCAGAAAATTCTCTACATTTTATGTTTGAATATTTTTTTTCTTAAACTAATTCTTTTTGTTATACACCGCGCCAAATGTTCAATACACTTCAACGATCTTGTAGTCGCTCTGGGCACGATTTAAAAATCGCTGAAGGACTAGGATTCGTTGTGGCATCTCGACTTTTTAGGGCCGTTTTTCGTCATTTGTTTACATAAGCCTCATTTAAATCTCTAGTGATGAAATGCAGCCTGCTATCACGTGATAATGATGCCATATGTATTTATAAAAATATTTCAAAATTTCTTTATTAAATTTTTGCTTAATTATGATGCTAGTCCGTTTTGACAAACATTAAGTGAGCTACGTCAGCGCCATCTACAAAAAAGCTAGAGCGATGAAACTTGGCACAATTGTTAAGCACTAGTGGGAAATGAGGCCTATTGATTTTCAGAAAAACGGCAAGTGCAGTAGAAGTGGGAAAAAGTGTCAAAAATGTGTTTTTTTAAGATGTACCTCCGTTCTCCGGCTCTAACTGTTGACTTATCGTTTTCAAATTTTGCACGAATTAGGCCTTAAGTACAGTAACGAAGCCTATTGAAAATGGGCTAAATCGGAAAAACCAAGTGAATCATTTTGAGACTTTTCTGAAGGCTCGCTGGGCCCCATTTTACGACATGTGGTAAAATAGATGCAAATTTGCCGGAATTTTTGCCGTTTTTTAAAATAACCCAAACCATTACTCGAGAAGTAGCCAACCGATTTAAACCAAATTTTGTGCAATCATAAGGCCGAATGTGGCTCAGTAACTGTACAGTTGCTTTTTGAGATTAGTTTTTAGTTTTTGAGTTTTGAGTATTTTTTGAAAATTATGTAAAATTGTTGCAGTCAAAAATACTCGATCGAGAGATTTTTTTGCCCCTTCTTTTTTTGACGGTTCCTGAACTGCTATTTTCTTTAAAAGGGTCCAAAATAATTTCTAAATAAGTTTTGGGTACTCTAGGATATACCGTTTTTGAGTTTTAGGCCAAAACATACAAAAACACGCAAAAAATATTTAAAAAAATGCATTTTTACAAAAATTGCCATATCTCAAAAACGGCGAGCTCGAATGTGATGAAAGCGGCACAGTTCGTTTCCTTGAAGTTTTTACATAAGAATCAATCAAAAGTTTTATCCGTTTTGTGGATGACGCTGACGTAGTTGACTTAATATGGTACAAATCTATAGTTAAACTTTCCCAGTGGTACCCTACACCCATGCAAAATTTCACCTTGTTCGCTTTTAGTTCCCAGAAAAAGTACAATTTGCCTGGATTACAATGAATTTTGCAGAAAAGTTGTTTTTAATTTGAATATGCTCTTTGCTTTTTTGTACATTCTAATGCCACTCGGTGATGATCCTGAGATATGTCAATTGAAGCATAATGAAAAACAGTTATAAAGTCAAAATGTTCACGCTTGATAGATCAAAAGAGCGGATGAGATTCCATTGATGGGCTGTAGAGATATTTTATTTTTGTTCTTGTAAGTAGGTAAATCTTAAAAATTATGCCGATCGAAGACATGTGTAACCTCATTATAATAATGTATATTCTCTGAACTTAAAGGTTATAAGTAAGAGACTTTAATTAATCCCCCCCCTCTCCTCCGCCATTAAATGAGATTTGGTAATCTTTTTCCGGATTGCTGAAACCTTCTCCCCCCCCCCCCTCATTTTGAGCACACGTAATCAGTGAACGCCGGGTCACTGTCCATCCATCGAAAACATTGTCATTAAAAACATTCTTATCGACGACATTTTCATCGAAAACATTTTCATCAAATGACATTTTCATCGAATGACATTTTCATTAAATGACATTTTCATCGAATGACATTTTTATTGAATGAAATTTTCCTAGAATGACATTTTAATCGAAAACATTTTCATCCAATGTCATTGGTTTGTTGTTTTGATTGATTGGTTGGTAGGTTTGGTTGGTTGATTTGGTTGGTTGGTTGGTTTGGTTGGTTGGTTTGATTGGTTGGTTTTCAAACGAACCAATCAAATCAACCAATCAAACCAACCAATTAAACCGACCAACCAAACCAACCAATCAAACAAAACCAACCAACCAAACCTACCGTCATTCTAAAAAAGTGTTTTCGATGAAAATGTGATTCGATAAAAGTGATTTCGATAAAAATGTCATTCGATAAAAGTGATTTCGATGAAAAGGTGGCCGACCAAAATGTTTTCGATTAAAATGATATTCGATGAAAATGTTTTCGATGAGAATGTCGTCGATGAAAATGTTTTCGATAAACGGACAGTCACCCAATGCAAGCCCCCCAAGGAAGAGGCTTTAATAAACAAGAAATATCATAAAATGGGGTGTGGTGTCGAATAATACTAAATCTGGTATTAAAAATGCACACAACTTCTAACAGATGTCAAAACTTGGTATTTAAAAAAAAAAAAATTTTCTTACCAAAGTATAGGGGGACATGTCCCGACAACTGTTAATTTTTTTCACAATTTTAAATTGGGAATCATTTGAAGAGTACAAAGTGGCCACTTTCCGTAAAAATTCTGTAAAATTGCCTTTTTTTCCGCAACTTTGCGTTGGCGTTGGAATTAAGATGTCTTCACATATTTTTAAACAGTTTTCAAGTGTATTCTTTAAATCATTTATGAGACTGTGATACAACTATTACTTTTATTTATTTAAATCGTTTTCGTGTGTTAAATAGGGCAAGTATTGTCAAATTTATTAGAATTCATACTGTCTCTCTTTTGTCATGCTAAGGAAAGAAGCATTTCCCAACCAAAACTTGAAATTTGCGGATAAACACTAGCGTTAATTAATTATTTCCACAAGCTCTCAGTCGTTGGCGTTGCGGTGGCTGGTAAATTTTTTGGTTAGAATTTTTTGTTTTTAATTTGGTTCAAAATTTGTCGTCGTCTTTTCTTAATTTTATAAAAAATGAGTTACTAAAGTTCCAAAACACCTTAATCGACGAAAAAAGGTAGGTCTATTGTCTGTATACACGATAACTCAAGAACGCCTTAATCGATTTGAACGAAATTTGGTACAAATATCGTCTATTGGCTGACCATGAACTGATTAACTTTTGGGTAGGGTGGTGGGGGGTTGAAGGGGGCAAAAGGGGGATAAAATATTTAAAAAAATTTTAACTTTGAAACAAACGCAAGTAGCGATATACGGTTTTCAAATTTAATTTACATAACTATGGACTATAAATTTTGTTATAAAGTCCAAATTCGTGGGAGCTTTAGTTTCCGAGTTATTTGAAAAAGCGTTAAAATATATTTAAAAAAAATCATAACTTTAGAAGTAAAGCATCAGCTATTGATATGCGGTTTTCAGATTTTGGTTTTCGTAAATATTACCCAAAAATTTTGTTATAATAATATTATAAAATATTTTTCATTTCCTTTCAACATAAAATAATTGATTGTATGGTGGACTATCCGTGCTTTTTTAAAATTTTTATTAAAGTAGCCCAATAAGAATCGCCGACGTTTAAAAAGTGGAAAAAACATTTGTGTTTATTTTGGTTTTATTTAAATAAATCACTTAATCCTTTTATTCCCAACCGAACTGATTCCATATGACAAAGACCGCTATAGATAATAAACAACAAATCAAACAAAGAAACAAACTACTATACACAAACAAGCAGTACAAGTTGCACATCCACTCGTCTGAATCACAACTGTTCAAGTAAAAAAGATCGATCGCGCTAGTACTCTCACGACGTAACCAACCGCCTTCGGCGGTTTCGAGGGCGCAAAAGCAAAAATCCATAATTACAAAAAAAAGTACATCCATCATTGTGTTTTTATATAAAAATTCGAATCTATTCTCAACTTGAAATTAACTCTGTATTTCGGACTTCCATTATCTATATTTTATTTGCACCTGAAGACGATCAGAGATTGTACTGATAGACACGTCGTGTATAAATAAAATATAGACAATGGAAGTCCGAAATACAGAGTTAATTTCAAATACATCATTGTCTCAAATCAGTACACTTACATTTCCAAGGTTTGCACTTTCCTCCCCAAAATTTTCATAAGAAAGAAAAAGTGTGTACTGAAGACACAAAATCTTTTTACTTTTATTTGCAAGGTTATTATTAAAATTTTCTATTTCCTCTAGAGAAAATTTTTGCTGCGATTCAAGTTCTTCACTTATCTCTTTGAACCACATATATTTAATTAATTTTCACACAGACCTATTTTATTAAATCTAGAGGCCCTGTATACGATTTTTGACAGTTATTGTTTTACTAGAGGTGGCCAACTCATATCTCCCTCTCTTTCTAGTTTTTTTCATATTTGCATGTAACGGATTTTATGAAACGGACTGATGTTTTGTTGTCTCTTTTTATAATTTCCCGAGACAGTTTTTGAAAGATTGATTTTTTTTGGTTAGTAAAATATGTCAAGCTTTGACAAAAAAAAAACATAAATAAAAAATATAAAGACTCCTCGTATGTTTGAAGCTACTGCTTGTGCCTCACTTACCTCGCAAGTTCACCTATTTTTATTAATTTTCCATCTTGGTAAATGCATGTGTTCTTTTATTAATTTTCCATCATTGTGTTTTTATATAAAAATTGGAATCTATTCTCAGCTTGAAATTAACTCTGTATTTCGGACTTCCATTATTTATATTTTATTTGCACCTGAAGACGATCAGAGATTGTACTGATAGAAACGTCGTGTATAAATAAAATATAGACAATGGAAGTCCGAAATACAGAGTTAATTTCAAATACATCATTGTCTCAAATCAGTACACTTAATTTCCAAGGTTTTCAACTTAACGAGCATCACTTGCACTTTCCTCCCCAAAATTTTCATAAGAAAGAAAAAGTGTGTACTAAAGACACAAAATCTTTTTACTTTTATTTGCAAGGTTATTATTAAAATTTTCTATTTCCTCAGACAGTTTTTGAAAGATTGATTTTTTTTGGTTAGTAAAATATGTCAAGCTTTGACAAAAAAAAAACAAACATAAATAAAAAATGTAAAGACTCCTCGTATGTTTGAAGCTACTGCTTGTGCCTCACTTACCTCGTAAGTTCGCCTATTTTTATTAATTTTCCATCTTGGTAAATGCATGTGTTCTTTTTACTTTTCCTGAGTTTCTTTCTCCGTTGAACAACGGAACAATACAAATTCGTCGAGGAAATTTTTGATACAGCAAAATTCCATTTTCAAACCGAACGTTTCTTAATAAAAAATGTGCCAGTGACAAAGTTATTTATTGTCAGGGGTTACGAACTATCATTGCCAACACACAATTTCAAACATTTCCCTAACAACTGTCAAATCCAGTTGCTCACCTCTGTTAAGTCAATTTTTTTAATTTAAGCTAAAAGGAAAATAGAATAGGTTCTAATTTGCAGGACCGCCGAATCAAACAAGCGATAAACTGAATAAAACACTAACCAGCAACTTTCCTTATTTTCTTTTCCAATTTTTGGAATTTTCTGCTCGAGAAGTGTGCCTCGTCTTTTGAAGACTACGTTTTCTGGAAGTAATTTTCGGCCCTTTCTTTAAATTTTAGCGAACTATACTATTGCTATGTTTTCATGGATATTGAATTCGTTTTCAATATGTTTTGAAAACTTTTTTTCATGAGTTTCATGACAGGTTTTCAAATCGATTTTGAATCGATTTGAAAACGGTTTTCAAATTTTGATATTTGGCAGCTGACATATGCCATAGTTGTCAAATGTTCATTTTTGAGTTTTGGTACTTTTTAAAAAAAAAATATTTTATTCAAAAGATGATGTTGGCCCTTGCCACACATTTTTTTAAAATTTTAATTACTACTCTGTTTGCAAGTGGAAGTGAAGAAAGAAATGCTGGACTGGCATATGTGCATAGCACATACACTTTCGAGCCAAATATTTCTTTTATTTTCCATAATTAATTTTTTTAAAGTGTTTAAAAAAACAAATCTTTAGTTATTTAAGTAAGGTTATGTTATTAATCTTCTTTTTTCTATACACTCCCCCAAATTATAGAATGCCGGTTCCACAGTTTCACTTCTATTTCACTCTCTCTCTCTCTCTCTCTGTCTCTCTCTCTCTCTCTCTCTCTCAAAAAGAGTGAGAGCAATAAAATATAATTTGGCGGCTGTTTGGTAATCCGACGCAATACACATGTGTAAACTCAATCCCCGTTTTCATGGAAAATCGGTATTTCGATCTCAATACGATCTTGATCCAACCCTAAAAATCTTCAGGGTCGGATCTAGATTGAAATCGATTTGAATACTGGAAAAACAGGCGTTTTCATGAACGGTATCGGATTGAAATCGTTTTCAAAATGAACTCAATTCCCATGAAAACGTAGCAAATGAAAACACGAGTTAGAAGAACTGAGTTTATAATCACATACTCTTATACGTAAAAGCAGACAAGCCAAATTTTTTTGGGGGGATTTGAACTACTCGTGATAACGTGAAGTTAGAAGTACTAAAGTTGACCAAATAATTACTCGGTATCGAGGGAGACCAGTATATTTAAGATCGAACTTCACTTTAAGAAGTTCGTTTGATCTATCAATTTTACTATAAATAACTTAATATCTAATGTTTCTTGGGAGGTACCCATGGACCTACATAAAATGGCTAACTAATAGCCTTCGTTTTTCACAGTAAGCCTAGACCACTTGCTAAGCTTTTAATTGAACCTAATAACGCTAATTACATTTTTACAATGTTAATAAAAGTACGGGTTGAATTAGCGCGCACAGTCGAGTGTGTTTACCGTAATTTTCAGGGTGCAAGACTAAAAGTCTCGCAGCGCAAAAGTCAGGGAATTTGTTATCTCATACAAAAGTCAGAAAATCTGGCTCCTAACAGGACACCGTCGCCTTAACAAGTAGACGATAACTCGTATTCGATTAAGAAACTTACACGTTAGAGTTTTAACGATTTATTTCGAAACTACATAGACAGACGCGCTTATTAAGAAATGGTACAGTTTATTGTCTTGAAACCCGATGTTAAGGGAGGTCGATTTTTGTTCTTCGGCGTATCGGGATTTACTAAAAAGGTTTAGTCTATTTTAGAACGGTCCTAAATTTAAGTGAAATTTTTGGTTTTAAGCATTTTAAACCAACTCTCCTTGAGTTTTTGACGTAGTTTGATTTATAAGAAGAATTTTAATAAATTTGTTTATTGAATAATCATCTTAACAAAATTTTTTGTTGGATTTAAGAGGAAATTTTCAATTTAGAAGATAAGAAAATTAAAAAATTTAAACCCACGCGGGGTTTAAATAGGAAACACTCTGTAGAATAAATTAACATTGGGGCTATATGTCACTCTAATTAAAACTTACCCTTGTTAATTAATTTTTCCAATTAATACTTGATGTCACACAACGATTTAGATGAGTAATAATAAAATAAGGAATAGATTAATTTTGTATTTATTTAAAAGGTGTTTTTATTTATGAAATGTGTTAAAAAACTTAAATGTAAGTTTTTTTTACATTTCTGTCACTGTCGAAATGTCAGTTTAAAAATATGCGTTCAATCACAAACAGCGAGTTCGGATCTTTTACTTCTGCTTGCACCTTGGCTTGCACCAACCTCTACTGATGAAAGCTACAGGTTTAAAATGGGAGTGGGCTTTGAGTAAGGAAAGTTTTTTTGACTGAGCTTTCAGATAACCTCAATGTTTTACTTTCAGCTTGTAAATAAATTAATATAGTTGTTTTGGGTTTTTTTGTTTGGTATATTTTTCGTGCATAATCAGTGACCTTCACTTATGTTTGTTTTGCCTCGTAGTGCCCTCATAAATATATTTTTTGTGCGGCATTTTTCTGGACAAAATACGAGGTGTTTTATTGGGTAATGAACAACATTTTTTTTAATAGGGTAAATTAATTCTTGTAAAAACGGTCACTTAGGAAAATTAATCCTTGTAAAAAGGGTTACTTAGGGAAACTATAAACGAACTTATTACCAAATGCCACAAAACAATCCTTTCTGGGGGCTATAAATTTAAACCACCTCCCAGAGGTTGTCTAAAAAATCACCAACTTTATAACCTCAAACACAAATAATGAAGCTATTATGTGCCAAATTTTTGGCGTATTCACCATTTTGAAACCTGTCAGAAAAAATTAGTTTTAGGGCATTTTCTTCTAAAATATGGTGTATTTTGAGAAAAAAAGCAGTTCTCCAGTGGTATTTTGCAATAACAGTACAAAATAATCAATAACTTTGTGTCTTTTCTGTATGGGTAAGTGTCTTTTGAAAATTGGTTTTAAAATTTAGTACCCCCACAGGTGTATAAATATTTAGACCTGTGGGTACTATTTTGGATCTTAGTAAATCTCACTGTTAATGTCCCATTTTTCTCCCAAATATGTGGAAACACTTTACTCAAAGTACAGTACTTCCATGGCCTTATTTTAGGACTGGTTTGCGTGTTTCGAGGGCAGAGAATACACAGTACAAAGAAAGTTTAATTCACTTATTTAAATACTTATAAGCAGTGCTGAACAACAAGCAACTAGAGATGCTGGGAATCGCCGAAGACTCAGAGTGTCGATGGTGCATGGAGGACGAAGAATAGTCCTTTCAAGTCCTGCTGGGGTGCGTTTAGATTGAACGTCGGGTGACGCCCTGGCCGTTCAGATTGCTCTGGTTAAAAATTACCTGTCTGTTCAGATTCTCGGTAGATTTTTATCGGACGCTACCCAAACGCGCACTTTCGCACCCCACGAAATAGGTTGATAAAATTTTTCCCGCATGCGCAGATCAAATGCACAAGCATTTCTGACCTTAAAAAATAAAAGATCAAAAGATCTCGGGTGGAAAACAAGGAAAATTCAAACTTGGATGAGCATCCCACAAGGAACACACAAACGACCAAATCGAAAAGAGAAATTATCAAACAATGTTTCGCCCTGGGTAACCAGCGTAGACTCGTCAGTGGTTTCATTTTCATTTCTAACCTTGTTTCAAAAAAAATATTTTTTTGTATTTGTGTTTTTTAAATTTGAAGTCTTTTTTTTTGGCAATGAAAAGAATCGGTACACATTCCCATAAGAGTGGTGAAGTGAGAGTGAAAAAGTGGTGAAGGTGAATCATCCTCAACGAGTAGTTCTTCATTTATAAACGCATTTACGATTACTTCTTCCATAATTACAAAAAAATTTAAAATCTTAAGAGGTTATGATAATGCGTCTTGTCCGTTCATATTGGACGAATCGCCGGGCACACTCGGAGTGCACTCTCTGTCAGGTAACGCCGGACTTCACCCGGACTCTTCAATCTGAATGCACCCCTGGAGTGTCCGGCTCTGGCCAGGTCAAGAGAGTCGCACCTTGGAAACTGTCTGCGAAAGAATGCAGAAGGCGATCAGAATCATAGAAGACTGGTACAAACAGAACGGTCTATCAGTTAATCCTGCAAAAACTAAAAGGATCCTGTTCACCAGAAAAAGTATCTAGGGGTCATACTGGGCAAGGAACTCATGTGTTGCCAAAATGACCGAAAAAGTCCAAGCAACGATGTGGCAGTTGCGCCGACTGGTCGGTCGTACCTGGGGGATCACCCCCAGGAACTTATGCTGGTTATACATAGCCATCATAAGACAGAGAATCCAATATGGGTCAGTGGTCCGGTGGCCTATAGTAGAAAAACTGACCACTTCCAGAACGCTCATGAGCCTTCAGGGGCTCTTCTGCAGGGGAATAACAGGCGCAATGAGGACTACCCCCATTCGAGCCCTAGAAACCATCTTAGGTCTCCCTTCGCTTCCAACTTGGATCAAGAAGGAAGCGATGGAGACGCACCTACGATTGAGGGACAACGGCCTACGGAAGGGCAGAGGGGAAAAAGTGAGTCATCTGGCAATCGAGGAACTGGTAACAAAAGAGTGCCTCTTCTAAAGATGCCAGTAGGGACTCCTTCGAAACCATGGAGGTTTGACAAAAAGTACAAAGTCCCAATACCTGAGCGAGATGGGTGGCAGAGAGAAGGATTCCGAAACGAATTAAGCACTGTCTGCTAAACTGAAGGATCAAAGCTGTCAGCCAGGCAACAGGCGCAGGAACGTATGTGGAAGACCTAGGTCTTTCAGGCGGGGGTATACATCATTATCATGGCGGCAACCCTACCAGAGGTCATAAATGGCAGGAGGGACATTTGATTATGTTCCGACAGCCAGGCTGCCCTCAAGGCTCTTAGTTCAGCAAAAATTGTCAGTAGCCTGGTGGAGGAGGGCGTTAACGCCATCCCAGGCCACGAGGGAATACCAGGGAACGAGAAGGCGGACGAACTTGCCAGAGCTGGGGCCGAAACCCAATATATTGGACCGGAACCGCATAATCGGCTGCGTAAGCACTTGGCATGCATCAGAGTGTTGGACGACTCCGCCTGCCCAGCATGTGGGTGGGCGGAGGAATCAGCGGTGCACCTGATAGGAGAGTGTGACGGGTACGCCAGATTGAGGCAGCAGACGTGGGGTGCCCCCACAATAGAAGAGGAGGACCTACCCTCTTTAAGATGGACTGACGTGCTGAACTTCGTAAGGAAGACAGGAAGGCCCGGCGAGAGAGAGAGAGGCAGGACATGTAGAGGGAGTGGGAGGATAAGGTTGCGAGACGGGGTATGGCTATGCTAGGCCTGCGGGCCGCCCCCTAGTACTGCTACTGGGAACTATCTGGCTGGCATCACGCAATGTAAGAAGGTTGCAGCCCAGAAAAATCTGCTCTTTTGCGAAAGAGGCAGGCTCCCAGGGCGAGCAACGGGCCCAGCAAGGTGGCCTACGTATATGGAAATTGTCCCACCCGCATTTCTACATTCATTCATTCAAGGGAAAATCTGAAAATTGATGGCAGTCAACCGAACCCACTCTTTTTTTAAATATTAAAAAAAGGTAAAAGAGATTAAATTTTTTTTAAACATTTTTGTTTAAACTGCGAAAAATGATGCCTCCGGTTTCGATGCCAAAACTTTATTAAAACTTTATGAAAATGAAAAAAAAAACGTGTAAAAACGATTACATTGCTCTGTCTCTTAAGCCGCAAGGGAAGTAATAAACCTTTGCATAAAATGTTTTTTATTAGGAATGGGATTAATATAGAGCAACTGCTAATTCAAATGTTCGTGCAGACAGAGAAAATTAATTAGTCAAAACAATAAATTTAATAAGATAAGATAATAATATTAATAATAATGATAATGGTTGCAGTTTTACATAAGTCGTACCATTTTTTATAAATAATTATTCAAGTTTTACTTGCATCGTAAATCTTCGAAATTACGATACCTAAAGGCGGACGAAACAGTAAAAAGCCAAAAACCACATAAAATATACACCGAAATAACCAGTGGCGTATTCAAAAGACGTCGGTTAACCTGGGGGGACCATCATAACGGGCCTAAATATTTTCAATGCTACATTTTGTAGCCTTTTTGTAGTTATTTTGTTATGGTTAAGTTAATTTTGTAGCTGTAGCCGTTTTCGAGAAATCACAAGCCACCTAGCTTAACCGTTAAGCTGAGGGACCACCCCATAACTTCAGTTCTGCGAAAGCTAGAAAGTTCAAATAAACACCACATTTTGTAGATCGGCTTGTTCGAGTGAATCAAATATTAAAAGTTTTCAAAATATTCCTAGATTTTTTTTTATTAAAAAAAATGTTTTTTTTTTCTTTAAATATATAGGCCATGGGGCCCCCACACTTTAATGGTTGTTGCATAGAGCACAGTTTTGGCTCTCATCTGACGTATGAAAAACTTTTGTAGCTGTTGCCGTTTATTTTATTTTAATGGCTGATATATTTTTCCCAAACCCATCCAGGGCACTTTTTAAAAAATGTTTTGATTACCTACTTTTCAACAGTATTTTACCTAGGTGTTACAATGTGACATCGTCACCGTGCTCAATGGAAGTTTTTTCAGAAGTTCAAAAAGAAAGTAGGGGAAAAAGTTCCGAAGGGTACCAAAAATATTTGAAATAAATGAACGTAGGTAATTTTTGAAAAAAGTACTAAAAATTCCATGAAAAATAACTAATTTTTTAATCTCATTTTCCTCCCTTTTAAAAATATTTCAGGAATACCACATCTTAATGCGTTATGTAGATGGTTTATCAGAATAATTAAAAAAGAAATGTTAATCAATTTTTTATTTAGGATCCAAGATATAACAAAAAATTGGTGATAATTCACGGGACATCAAAAAACGGGAAGATAAGAATCATGGATTTAAAAGTGCTTTTGAATTAGGTGTTTCATATATTTTTGTTCCCAAGAAATAATAAAGTTGTATGAAGATATTACTTTCATTTACTTTAATTGATTTTAGGTTAAATGTAATATGAACTGTGACATTTCTTATAAAACGCTAATATTTTGTTTGCCTATACATTATTTGGGTAGTGGCTATTATTTTATGATTTGAAAAAAGTTACTAAGTCTAATGAGTACATCTTTATTGATATCTCACACGCTACTTTGGTTGTGACAGTTTGAGAGATATACAACAACACACAAAAAAATGGCGACAGCATCCATAAAATCTTTTTAAAAAAATACAATTTTTTTCAAATTTTTTTGGTTGAAAATTCAATTGTCTATCTTAATGTGAAAATCGCGTGTCGCTAACTGCTACCATTCGTGAGTTACAATTTGAATCCCCCCTCCTACCCTCTTGCCAACCTCCCACCCCCTTCAAAAACTAGTCAGCTCTGCACCTGGTGACAGAATTTTTGTGCCAAATTTGAAAAGAATCGGTTTAGAGGTTTTTGAGTAATTGCGTTACCGACAGACACCATAACTTTGTATTTAGGTCTTTTTTGACCCAAATAACCTATTTTTAGTGGACATAAAAATAAAAAAACTTTTTTGACGATCCCAATGCCTGGCTGGCTAAAACGCAAAAAACTTCCATTGTGCGTGGAATTGCCCTTCCATAACCAGAATCGGCGCTTTTGCTACGCCACTGCAAATAACTACGCTTTAGTAGTACTCGTTATAGTATGCCTTTTTTAAGGAACCAGTTTGCGAAAAAGTGCCATTTAGGTGGGCCGGGTTGCATTTTTGCATTTGGGTCGGTGTACGATAAATCAGCTCGTATTTAACTGTTTATTTTGGCTTTTCTTTCTTTTATTTATTTTTCGTATAACTTTATTGTCGCCTTGAACATGTTACTTTTAACATTTATACAATACAACCAAATACTCACGTTTGTTTCAATCTGGAGGACCAAAACATTGTTATTTATTTATTTTTTACTTTTAACAATTATTCGACACCAATACACCCAAACACTCGCGTTTGTTTCAATCCAGAGAACAGAGGATTATCTCGACGGAAGCATACGCTCTAGAAATACTAAGAAACATTTTAATTACTGACATTGTATCATTTCTTACCGTAAAACTAAATAATATCCTCAAGCTGCATCCAAGAAAATTTACTTATTTATTTAGAGGGGTAAAATAAAAAGAGGTTAAATCCATCCAGCGATCAGCATTGGCTCTTAAAGCCCATGGCCCGATGGGACTTGCTGGCTGCTTGCTGGCAGCTCAAGTGGTGAGTTGAGAAACCCACCCAATATTTTTAATCTGTAAGAGTCAGGCTAATAATTTTATGTAAAAAAACTTTTCAAATACAAGCTTTTATATAATAAAAAGTGCGCTAAAAAGTAGAAAATCATTTTTGACATTCTGATATTATAATCATAAAAGCGATGGGCGCATTATCGGAAGTTTGGCCATGTTGACTCGATAAATGTATGTTATTTTTGGTTGAAATGGGACAAACTTAGGCGTTTACCTCCCTCCACTCTCCTCGTAGGGAGGGAGGAGGGTGCCTAATAAAACCATATTATTGTATTGTCACCGGAATTATAAACGCATACCAAATTTGAAGACAATCTGATGTGTATAAGTCAGTTAAAATTGCTTAGCAAAACATGACCAAAAATCGTTCGTATTGAATTTTCACAATCTGGTCAAAAATTCGTATTCCTTATACATTCCATCTAGAAGTGAGTCAATATTGAGTTGCAAGATTTGACCTTTGATATTTGATTTGATTGATACTTTTCGTTGTAATAACTTGGTCTATTTTTACTAACAAAGTCACTCATCATTGTATTTGTCTAAAACTGTCAAAGCATGTCATTCTGAGTTTCATTCTGACAAGTAAATGGAAAAACTGAGAAAAACAATTTTCGTTAGTTATTTTATGCATTAGTTAGTATTATTGTAATATAAATATTATTTTTAAACACATTCTTTTGATCTCAATATTTTAAAATTTTAGTTCAGCATAGTATAAAAGTCAGTGTCAAAATATAATTCGGTAGTTAACCATGCAATTTAAAAAATACCTATGTTTTTCACGTACCACTTTTATGATGCCGATAGTGTACATACCTAGAGGTGAAGTTAAATAAAAGCTTGTAAAAATCATAAGCCATAAAGACAGGTAGTCCAAAAAATATCTGACTTTCCAAAGTTAAGAGTTGTGATGGCTACTTACACTTATCTTAAGCCAATGCTCGTAAATTCCGAATAGATACAGTACTAAAAGATAGATTGGTTAAGAAGAGTTTTACCTCTGGTATTCGTTATTACTCTAGATAAAACCGAATAGCAGCGAGAAATCACTTGACCTGACCCTTATCTTCCAAACACCAAGAATCATTCTAGTAAGATGGCAATATACATTGTATACATATTTAGGAGTGCATTCATCTAGAAGATTCTAAAAATAGTTCAAACAGCTGCTGCTGAATAATATAGATAAGCTCCCATATTAGTATAATGAATAACCCTGTACGTATTTAAAAATATAAACACCCGTTTTCCTATTGACTTTTTGAAAAGTGTAAAAAAAGTAATTGGTAGTATAGGTTACTGGATGTAGTTTGCGAGATATAATTATGCAATTAAAATTAAAACATCTTTAAAGTAACAGTTAGAATGTAATATATCATCCAATAAGTGTGGGTTAGTTTTATCTGATACTATGTTACCCGTTTCTTGAATATCTTTACGAATTTTTCTGCAAGTTAAATTATGATATAATAGCTATCGGAAATCAGTTGCGAATTATGCTTTACTTGTCATTTTTTCCACCTTCTGTATATGTTTTTGATGACCTAAATGCGCAAACATAACTTATTACTAAACCAGACCTTATAAACAACTTTTTATTTTCCCATTTTGCGTTACTCTTGGGGGCGATTTAAAAAGTAGGTGAGCCTCGCAGAAAAATGAAAGGCTTGGCAGTCATACATTTTTGCACACCCTACTCACATTTGTGGAGTGATCAAGCCAAACGCGTTAAATCCAGTTAATGCCATTTTAGAGGAAACGTGAAAAATTATACATCCCATGCATCCCTTTGTAAAAAAACTTTTTTTTATACCTTCATCAAAAACATGATTTTAGTAACTGTCTGCAGGTAACTAAAGCATGGCTTTTTTGGTTACCGATGCAGAAAAACTTTTTTTTTTGATCACGGGTGCAAAAAAAGATTTTGGTCCATTTTTTACCCAAAATTAAAGAAAAATAGCGGAAAATTGTAATATTGAAAAAATCTAATTATTCTTGCCTAAAAATTAGGCCATTTCCGCCAGTTTTCACCAGGTATATACAAAAAAAATCATTCAAAAAAAATCCGCAAAATATCAAACTGTCAAAGATTAAAATGTTGCAACAATAAACGTCACAGAGTAAAAAGGCACATCACTATGGAAACCATATTGTTATTTCATTTACCAGCCGCCTTGATTTATAGTGTAAAGATGATGTCTTGCAAGAAGTGCCCGCGATCGAGATTTTTAAACGCATTTTCCTGTTTTTCTTGGATTTTTTGATAAAGGTATTAAAAAAATAGTGTTCACAACTCGCGGCTAAACTGTGCTTTTTTTTACTCGCGTTTCTAAATACCTCGCTGCGCTCGTTATTTAAACCAACTCTTGTAAAAAAAGCACTATTTTAGCCACTAGTTGTGAAAACTACTATTTTATATCTTCATGAAAAACATGATTTTAGTAACTGTCTGCAGATAATTAATGGTAAAGTCATGATGGTAATTTAAGGCTTATAATATTTTAGCATAATTTAAGGGGTAACTTTTTTAAGCATTTTTTACTATGTTTTTCACATTTTTATGCCATGATTTTGCTCACATTTTAAAGCTTTCTTGCCAAACTTTCGATTTCTAGAATAAAACAGTCACTTTTTTCAAGTTTTTTTTAGCGTTCAAATAAAGTACTGCCAAAAAATATTTTTTCTCTGTTAAAATGAAAAATATTTAGAGAAAGGGGGGCAGAGCTTTAGAGGTAGATGGAGAGATAATTTGGTGGAATGCAAAAATATTTAAGATTGTTGCAGAGAGACAGCAGGCTATAAAAAAGTATTTTAGACAAAGATGAAAATAATTTAAGGCAATTGTTTAATAAAAAATTCTGTTATGTCATCTATCTGTCATTTTGAGTGTGTCGTGCATTTGATTGTTATTTTGCCATTTTTATCCAAAAAACAGCAAAAATTGTAATTTTTTAAAGCATAAAGGGTGTGAGACATAAGGTGGTATTAATTTCTTTCAAAGTTCTTTACAGTCTTTATATTTAATAAAAAACGTGTCCTACTATAAGTGCATTTAAGCACACCTCAAAATCATTTAACATGTATTTGACTAAATTATTTTCAGGGTCATCATGGCTTTGCCATAAACCATGACTTTTTTGGTTACCGATGCCAAAAAAACTCTTTTTTAATCACGGGTGCAAAAAAAGATTTCTGTCCATTTTTTACACAAAATTAAAGAGAAATAGCGGAAAATAGTAATATTGAAAAAATCTAATTATTCTTGCCTAAAAATTAAGCCATTTCCGCCAGTTTTCACCAAGTATTTACAAAAAAAATCATTTAAAAACATCGTCAAAATATCAAACTCTCAAAGATTAAAATGTCGCAACAATGAACATCACCGAGTAAAAAGGCACATCGCTATGGAAACCATTGTTATTTCATTTACCAGCCGCCTTGATTTATAGTGTAAAGATGGTGTGTTGCGAGAAGTGCTCTTCATTCGAGATTTTTAAAAGCATTTTCCTGATTTTCTTGGATTTTTTGAAAAAGGTAATAAAAAAAATAGTGTTAACAACTCGCGGCTAAACTGTGCTTTTTTTACTCGCGTGTAAGAAAAAGCACTATTTTAGCCACTAGTTGTGAAAACTACTATTTACCTATTAGATACGAATGACATGCAAAACGTTAGGTTAATTTTTTTTTTTACGGAAATGAAGTTTAAATAATTTTTAAAAATTGGATTTAATGCGTTTTGCTTGATCTCCACTCCACTTTTTATCTATTTTGCATGCAAGTGTTGTGGAATTCAAAACAACGACGACACTCTGAATAATTATTTTTTTTGTTGATGATGAAGTCACACTATATAGTCGAATAACCTAACCCAGATATTCTGCCCTGCAATGAGAAAAGAAAGTAATTGCAAATTCATAGTTGTAAGAAATTGAGTGTAAAAAATTGTATAATTATTTGATTTTTGCAAAATTTTTAAGAGTCACTTTATAAATTTTGTTGATGTCTTTTTGGAAATACTACAGGATTATTAAAAAGGAAAAATTATATTTGAAAAATGGCCTTTTTTATCATACGTTAGGTACTTTTCCATCGAATGTCAAAAATTAGGTAGATACCTATCTCGTTCTTCTACGAAGCACTTTTCCGTACGGTGTGCGTAAAGTACTTTTTGTGTGGGAAACCACTTTTCCGCACGCATTTTAGTTCGGAATGTTCACTTTCCCGCACTGAGTGCGGAATGAATATCTGGTTTTTTCTTGTCAAGTGCAGGTCGTAGAAAAAAATATTGATCCCAACTCATGCGTAAAGTATCTTATCGCCCTTGCCTGCTTGCCCACACTTCGCTCCGCGTCGTTCGGGTCAAGGGCGGTCGCGTGAAATATTAACTTTTCGCACTAGTTAGGATAATAACTATTCCGCACTACTTTTCCGCTCCCTTTTAAAAACTTAAAAATCGAAACCTCAATATTTATTTTTGTCGGTGTCTTAAACAACCCTATTTTCATAGCTTTCAAATAGTTGTTTTAATACTTTATCCGCATGGAACGCAGAAGTCATTAGCGTCAGCCATAAATCTTTAGAATGCATCTGATTGCGGTTTCCCTATCAACATTAACAATAAAAAATAGTTTTCTTTTATACCTTCATCAAAAACATGATTTAGTAACTGTCTGCAGATAACTAAAGCATGGCTTTTTTGGTCACCGATACAAAAAAATTTTTTTTTTTTTGATAGCGGGTGCAAAAAAAGATTTATATCCGTTTTTTATCCAAAATTAAAGAGAAATAGCGGAAAATAGTAATATTCAAAAAATCTAATTATTCTTGCCCAAAAATTAGGCCATTTCCGCCGTTTTCACCAAGTATTTATAGCGCAAAGATGGTGTGTTGCGAGAAGGGCTCTTTGTTCGAGATTTTTAAAAGTATTTTCCCGTTTTTCTTGATAAAGGTATTCAAAAAAATAGTGTTAACAACTCGCGGCTAAATGAGTGCGGCTAAATGTAATGAGTGCACCTAAGCATCTTCGGTCAGTTCATCGGATTCCAATTAGCAGCAGGGAGCTGATCCAGCTGCGATGCAGTGAAGAAACCGTCTGCATAACCAGCTGAACTTAGTAGTTTTTCTTCGTGATTGAGGCGTTCGCCATTGCACTAGGGCGAACGGGTGGTTGGTGGGAATCCTCAACAACAACAAATATGGTAAACTTTCAAATCAGTTACATCAACCGAAAAGAATCTAAAAAAGAGAAGATCTTGGGAGGAAAGAACGAAAATTCAAAATTGGATGAGTGTCCCACAAGGAACACACAAAAGACCAAAGCGAAAGAAGAAACAATTAAACGATTTTTCAGTCAGTCAGTGGATTCACTAGAAATTTTGAATTTTCGTTCTTTCCTCCCAAGATCTTTTGATCTTCTCTTTTTTAGATTCTTTTCGGTTAATGATTTCGAAGTTTAACTTCTTGTTTTAATTGTCTATTGGAAAGATTAACACTCCAGGACGAACCCGTATCAGGTGACTTATAATAAGTACCATGCGGAACGATGCCTATTTGTGAGTGATTCAGAATTGGAAGTCAGAGTGTGCGATGTTGTTTAATGATGTCTGGATTGAGGGTGACTAGTGAACCCACTGACGAGCCCACGCTGGTCACCCCGGGCGAAACATCGTTTGTTTCTTCTTTCGCTTTGGTCTTTTGTGTGTTCCTTGTGGGACACTTTCGTTCTTTCCTCTCAAGATCTTTTGATCTTCTCTTTTTTAACAAATATGGTGTTACAAGTGTGCAACTTTTTCAACTGCGTGCCTGCTGCCGTAGAGTTTTCATCGAATTTCTATTCCAAGCCTGAGCATTTCGACTGGAATGAAAAGACCCCTTGAGAATGGGCCAATGTACGCGCAGCAGTATATACGTTACAATCACCTTCGGAAAAGTAACACTAAACTTTAAGACCAAAATTAGCACGTTTTCAGTGCTGTACTCTTAGGTTATGATAATAGAATAAACTCTTTTAGGCGATTTCGGCAAGCTCTCCTTGCTACCTGTGACGTCATGGCAATGACGTAACATACCCTTTTCTTCCGAATTCGTTCGGCAGGCCAAGAGAAACGATCCTTAGCCAAACTTTTTTGTTTGTTTTTTTTTTTGTGGTTATTTTGTTATGTTGCAGTCAGTGTACATATTGGTCACAATCCTTCACACAAGCTTTAAATCTATTCTATTCAAGAATATTTGTCAGTTGGTGTACAAATTTATCATCACCTGTTGACCCCTCCAACAAACGTAAACATCATACAGAAATATTCACCTTTGAGTAACCTATGGGCTAACTTCGGTAAAGTAAACGATATTCCATTTAGGAAAAAAGTTACTCCGATTCGAACTTCAATCCAACTTATTTGTTTACATTTCTAAAGCAGGTCAAAACGAAAATAGAGGGAGATAGCACTATACCAAACTACAGAACCGTGCTACACCACGCTATGTAATTTGACATAACAAAAAGGATACCAGAGTCACGGTGACGTCATCATTTTTGTATCTGAAATCGGTTGTTAAGCATTTGACAGACCAAAGCTTGCGGAAATCGCCTCTTATTTTACGATAAATAATTAACATTCGTATTTATTGAGAAATAAACGTTGTGGACTATAAAATAACTATTCACAATGTAGAAAGCGTCATTTTTGCTCAAACTCAAATGAAAACCCGTATAAATTCCGATAAAGCGTAGGTAGAACATAATAAGCACCAACTAACAATACCAATTAATTTTTTTTTGGCAACAAAGTTCGTGATCCTATTAAAACGATTATGGCCATATATTATCAAACCAAGTTTCTTCTTCCCATGGTGAGGGAGATTTAGAGGCCATTGTATTGGATTCCGCTCAAAAATTGGCTGACATTTTGTTGTGGGTTCTCTACGTTCTTAAAGTAAGGAAGGTATAGTCAAAGCAGTAAGAGTCGAAGTGGACTTGAAGCCATAAAAAAAGTTAATAGCGTTTTCCACCGAGAAAACGAGAGAGAAATATTTATGTTTCACTCTTAGCAGCCGTTATGGGGCGAAAATTGAAATTTGAAAACGCTCTCAAGGCCTGTTTAGTCAACTTAACTGTCGCCATACTTTTCCGCACATGTGTTGCAAAGTACTTTTCCATACATGTGTTGCAAACTACTTTTCGACATATTTGATTTTTGCAAAATTAAAGACCAATTTTTACAAAAATTAGTGCAGTTCATCAGTATTCGTAGGAAACAACAACTCGATAGATATATAAAGTAACTTTCTTACACTCGCGTGTTGTTTCACTCACCTAGCTCCTCGTTCACAACATTCACGCTTCTGAGAAATTTGTCACTTTCTTCTCTTGTTATGTAATATAAGTACCATTTTTCTATCACGTACTGTTTTTAGGTACGGTAGGTAAAATATTAAAAAATGAACGTCCAGCATACACTTAGCTTTATTTAATTATCGGGGGTAATACCATAGGTGCTTTGAGAATTATCGATAATTCTGAGAAAACGTGTTTTTTGAAAACTGCACGAGTTTATTTTTTCCGTTGTGTCAAAGCAGAAATTGCCCGACTTCCCTGGGTACCGATTCTGGAAATCATAGGAAGTAATCGTTCGCCTGAGAGGAGAAAAGTAGTTTCAACCAATAAACGCGCTTAAAATCAGTAACGAGACGATCGAATAATCACCAAACTATTATGGGCACGCGCGGAGCTGCCTCTCGTGTGAAAAACGTTACTCGTATTATTTCAGAGCACGCTATTGGACGAAACCATCACGTGACTGATCGATATTTTACTCGCTAATGCGCATGCTACGGCAAACTTGACCTTCTTTGACCTTTTCTTGACCTTCTTCGAATTTGACAATTTTGCTCCAACTCCATTGTGAATTTAATGGTGGGTCTTATGTTATTTAGGTGGTGAAGAAATTCTGAAAGTTGTTGGTCATTCCCGGTCCAGACAATAAAAGTATCATCAACATATCTCAGCCAGAGCTTAGGTTTATATGTTGCGGTATCAACCGCGTGTGATTCGAACCACTTCATGTAAATATTGGCCACCACTGGCGAAAGCGATGAACCCATTGGCAGACCGTCTTCCTGAGCATAAAACCTATCTTTCACTTGAAAATAAGAGTTATGTAGGCAGCACTCCAACAACTCCATCACTCCCTCCAGCGGTAGGCTGGTACGTTCATAAAGGGATTCGTCATCAACCAGTCTCTTTCTAATAATATCTAGCGATTCCTTTATTGGGACATTGGTGTATAGACTTTCGACATCAAAACTGACAAGTCTATCCTCGGTTCCTAAAACAAAAGATTTAAGAATATTAACAAAATGGTTGGAATTTTCTACAAATGAAGCGGTTTTGCCTGCAAGAGGTTGAATAATTTTCAAAAGGAATTTAGACAGATTGCTTGTTGGAGAATTTCTGGAACTTGTAATTGGGCGTAAGGGCATTGCATCTTTGTGAATTTTGGGAAGTCCGTATAGATGAGGAGGCTTGCTATAATGTGGTGTAAGTTGAGATCTTGTATTGTCCGGAATATATCTGGAATACTTTTTCAAAATTCTATAAACCTTACTTTCGATTGATTGCGTCGGATCTTTTGGGAGAAGTTTATAGTTTCCTTTAGCAAGTACCTCTTCAACTTTCTGGTCATAGGTTTCCGTGTCCAAAATCACTGTTGCATTGCCCTTGTCTGCCGGTAAGATTTTAATTGATTTGTCCTTTTGAAGATTCTTCAACGAGATTTCCTCTTTTTTGCTTATATTAGAGGTATGCTTAATAGGTTTGTCAATAATGGTCCTTACCTGATGTCTGAACTCGTCGGCGTCTTGTCGTGGAAGAGAATGGCGGTGATGATATCGATGGTAGGTATCTTCTTAGGAGCGATGGAAAAGTTAAGTCCTTTGGCAAGTAAGTTTTCTTCTATGGGTGTCAATGTCTTCTTTGACCCATTAACGATGGTTCTTACAGCGTCGGTGGTCGATTGGCTTTGTGGCTGTTGATGGGCGAATTTCCTTTGGTGCTTTGCTTGCCAAGTCTGTCGTAGATGATCGCAGGTTCGTGTAATTTTGTCCAGAATCGGTTGATAATCTTCCTCCATAGTATATTCTCGAATCTCCTGAAACCATTAAATTCACAATGGAGTTGGAGCAAAATTGTCAAATTCCTTTTCTTGATGTACTTGTCACACGAGTAGAAAGCGACATCAGAACAACAGTCTATCGTAAACCCACTCACACAGGACAATATTTAAATCAAGGTTCAAATCATTCTGCTACAACCAAACGAGGCATAATCAAAACTTTGTATAACAGAGCCGTTCAAATTTGTAACAGTTCTCATGACTTGGAAATCGAAATAAGAAACATTAAGAAGGATCTGCAGCAGAATGGTTACAGCCTGAAACTTATAACAGATACTATTTCTAAATTTCAACAAACAGGACAGAGATTACAAGACCAAAACCAGGTAAATGCATTCCTTACAATCCCATACGTTAAAGGAGTATCAGAGAAAATTCGAAGAGTAGCGAAAAACTTTAATATTAAAACAGCTTTTAAATCTAGTAATACAATTCGAAGCCTTCTTAGTAAAACAAAACCGGAGAACAAACAAAATAAGGAATGCATTTACCAAGTTCCTTGTGAGTGTGGTGAATCATACATAGGCGAAACTAAAAGACCACTAACTGTTAGGCTTAAGGAACATCAGACGAATACCCAAAAAGGTGAAACCACGAAATCAGGAATTGCCGAACATGCATGGTCAAAACAACACCGAATGAAGTGGGCAAAAGCAAAGGTTTTGCACAAGGAGTCACACTGGAAGAAACGAAAATTCCTTGAAGCTGCCTTTATTGGGCAGAATCAGGGTATTTTCAGTAAACCAAGTGTTGAAATCCCAAATATTTGGAAGCCCCTCCTTGGGCGGAGCCAACTTCTTAAACTTCAAGGTTGAGTGATTTCTCACAGTATATAAGTAAGCCTTAGGAATTGATTGTAGTTTGCACCTGAAGACGATCAGAGATTGTACTGATCGAAACGTCGTGTATAAATAAAATATAGACAATGGAAGTCCGAAACACAGAGTTAATTTCAAACACATCATTGTCTCAAACTTTCAAACAAACAAAATATGTACCTATCAAAACTCGGAAACTCAGCGCGTTGGCGTTTACTACAGATACGCGTTGCTAAGGCCGTAAGTCGTTCTTTTTGTTCCATAGCAATCGCGATATACACTTCCGGCCAGAAGTTAGCTGCAGGTCTGTTGAATTTAAGTTTTGCTAATTGCGTTGCTTATTGTAACTGACTTTGACGTTTTCGAATTACAGGTTAGATTTTTTGACATTGTAAACACAAACCTAAGGAAAAATTATTATTCATTGTATTATAAAAAATTATTCTTAAAGCTCATTATGGACAAAACATGACCACAATTATGCGAATAAGAAAAAAGTATCGAGAAGAAGGAACTTTCTTCAGTAGCGCGTCATTGCCCCGTCAGCCTCGATAATGTTTGCAGTCTTCGTGGCATGGAATCTGCTGAATTTTAAAATAAATATGATGATGACTATGAGCTCCATTAAGTGGTTGGAATTTCTGGGAACAATATTCATTTGTGTTAACTTTTTTGCTATAAGGCTCCGCACATTTTCCATGAGATTGGCGTGAGGAGTTTTTGCCGGCCATGGCAAAACCTCGATATTGTTTTGCTGGAATCACTGTTTAAAAATGCGTGCTGTATGGATAGGACAGTTATCCTGTTGATGCACAAAACCTT
Organism: Oxystoma pomonae; assembly: GCA_963921995.1. NCBI lineage: Eukaryota > Metazoa > Arthropoda > Insecta > Coleoptera > Brentidae > Oxystoma > Oxystoma pomonae. Next base: position 20,199,781 of record OY998164.1, on the reverse strand, counting down.
CTGGATGAAGAATGGTTGCTTGTGAAAGCATAATATTTCTCATAATACCAACATAAACCTCAGCCCTATCCAACTCCACACATTCACGGAAAATCTTCCAGCCCGGTCTTCGTTCCCAGCAATATATTTTTGGAGATAGCCTGTTCGTGGAGGGCGATATACCAAAATTTGTTTGCTGTCATTGTGGGACTGAAAAATTTTTCATCCGTGAAGACCACTTGTTGCCAAAATTCTTCTTGTAGAGAATAGTTTGGTGCAAAAATTAACCTGGCTTGCTTCTTTTCCTCACTAAGTCCGACTGCGCGTCGTTCTTATGGATCCAGGAAAATGTGCCTCAACTTTTGCCTCTGGGGCCATCGCAAATGGGTGGTCTTCAAGAAAGTCGATCAGTTGTTGATCCTGCTGAAGCGTACTGACTTAGGTCAAGCCAGTGCCACGCCTTCGTCGAACAGTTCCTTCATCTTGATACTTTTTTCTTATTCTTACAATTGTAGCCTTGTTTCGTTCATAATGGGCAGCTACTCTTCGAACCGACCAACCACCGTCTAATTTTGCCAAATTTTACGCTTTTTCGAATTCATTTAGTTGGGGAATTTTTAAATATAAGCGTATGACAACAACAAAATCTGACATTGACATTTTTTGTCAATTTCAAATACCTAACCCAAATATTTGGAAGCCCCTCCTTGGGCGGAGCCAACTTCTTAAACTTCAAGGTTGAGTGATTTCTTACAGTATATAAGTACGTAGCCTTAGGAATTAATTGTAGTTTGCACCTGAAGACGATCAGAGATTGTACTGATCGAAACGTCGTGTATAAATAAAATATAGACAATGGAAGTCCGAAACACAGAGTTACCTAAAAGGTTACTGAGTTGCGAGGCCCATAATACACTATACATATGCTATTTTTTCATGGGTATTGAATTCGTTTTCAAAACTCATTCTATCTTTTTCTTTTATATAGCGTGTTCTTGGTCTTGATAAAGAACACGCTATATAAAAGAAAAAGATACAATGAGTTTTGAAAACGAACTCAATACCCATGAAAACATAGCAATTATCGGGGTACGCATTTTATGTGGCCGGAAGTGTACATATAATGCTTTGCGGGAGGGTGACCTGCAGCGCTTTATATATGATTGAGATCGCGACAGAGCAGTGGAATTATCACCTACTGGAGAATTATCACTTATTAATTCAGCGATAATTCCACACGTCTTATGGACAGTCTTACATATGAGGGAAATTTTCAATGTAATTCGGATACAACTGCCATATATTTGGCTACAATAAAATATAAAAGATATGGTAAAAAATGTATATTATATTAAGTTTTGTGTTTTTATTACTGGGTATCAATGCTCAGTTGTAGCCAAGTTTTTTTGCAAAGTTAAAAACAAACACAAAATATCCATTCCGGCGGGAAAGAGCTTTTCTTTCTTTAAACGCCAGCAGTAATATAATAACATAGATGCGTCCCAACGACCTTCATATTGTTCCTCAAGCCTTTCATATCCTGATGAAACCGTTCCTCTTTTTCGTGACTAACCGCTCCAAGATTGGAAGGTAAAAAGAGAATCTTTTTATATGCATTAAACAAATCACTTACCATCCTACTTAACGAGTATCCAACCAAAAAATAAAATAACCACGTGAAATGAACCTATTTTCTCAATAATGATAAATTACATCTAAACATATAATAAATCTGTAAATTTTATCTCTCTCTATTTTCCGTTTGTTTATTTGTTCAGTACAAATAAAAGTTGTGACTATAACGGGAAAAAATAGCGAACACAGCCGGTATTCGACTGGATGGAAGGGTTTGAAGTGCAGAAGCTGAGGGAATGGGGAAGGGGCGTGAGGCGGAGAGGGAAAGCAATAATTTGAAACAGGCGAATGAAGAAAAAATTTTAATATTAATAAAATATGCCCAAAATGCCATGAAATTTCGAAATTGTCATAAAATTTAGAAAATTTTTCCAAAAAATTGAATATAAGTTTACTATAAACAAACTTTACACCTGTACATTTTCACATGGAAGGCAACTCTTCATACCAACCGCACATCAAATTTTCAATTACCCTTATTATATCCTTGCAAAAGGTTTTGTTTTGTTTCCCTTAGTTTTACAGTTGTGCATAAAATGTCTGTTTGAAAAACCACATTTAATGCGGCTTGGAAGCTGCAGTATTCTTGGCTACTTGAGAAAATAAAAGACTGTTTTTCTGCTTACTGCAAAATTTTTAAGAAAATATTCAGAATTTGGCGAGTTAAATGCCACGCATCTTCAGTTTTTATATACCCTGTAATTTTTCATAATAGATTAATTTTTATATATTTGTGTTAATAAACGTTTTTAATTTTAATGATAAATGAACAAATTGAAAAATAAGGTGAATTTATTATTTCACACAATTACGTACTTGGAATTCAATTTTTAAAATATATTTCCATTTTAATTTCGATTGACATCCACCTCTTGGAAAACTAAGAAAATTGGTGGGTAATAATTATTTACCTAACAATTTCCGCACGCACTGGCGTCAATTTGGAAAAGCCGCCTTCCTCAAGCGTTAAAAACATCTTGTTTATAAATATATAAATATTATTACAAAAAATTTCATAAATTTCATAAATAAAATTCGTTTTTTCCTAGTGGCCACCCTGTTATTTACTAATATGGAGGGTCGCCTAAACAAAAAGGTTATCTTTGAAAGTTTGAGACAATGATGTGTTTGAAATTAACTCTGTGTTTCGGACTTCCATTGTCTATATTTTATTTATACACGACGTTTCGATCAGTACAATCTCTGATCGTCTTCAGGTGCAAACTACAATTAATTCCTAAGGCTACGTACTTATATACTGTAAGAAATCACTCAACCTTGAAGTTTAAGAAGTTGGCTCCGCCCAAGGAGGGGCTTCCAAATATTTGGGATTTCAACACTTATAAAGAAATTAATAACAACATTATAGAAAAAACCTTATGGGCAAAAAAGGTTTATGAATGAGTTCATAAGAATATTACAGACACCAATTTATATAACTATTGTGTGTGAGTTCCCAAGTTTTTATAAGTGTCTCTCGAAATATTTTCAATCTTATCTTATATAAATTTGTTGTTGGTTAATTAAGTTTTATAAGTGGGTTGATAGCAACATTTTAAAAACCAATTACTTACGGTTTTATAGGTGGGTTGACAGAAAGATTTCAAACACCAATTTATATAACTTTTGTCACTAATGACTTTAATTTTTATAGAGATGTCTGTGGAAATATTGTTAACGCCAGTCTTATGTTACTTTAGGGTACCATCAATTTAGAGCCTTTAATAAAACAAATATACAAACTCAATTCTTGTAGGAAACTTCTAAATACCCTAGGGTATCAATGGAACCCTCTTTATAATAATTATATAAATATCTGTCAGCAGAAGTCTCTGAAAAAGCTCATTGGGAGCTTTTTCAGTTAACTTAATTTAAAAAAAAAACATTTCTTACAAAACCCAAAGAACAAATGGCAAAAAAACAAAAACACATTTAAATGGTTGATGCGGTTTTGAAAACACAAGTATGGATGATGGGAATATTTATTTATACACACACTTAATATCGGATTTTTGACCTCATCCATGGACGAAATTTATATGCGAAGGCCAGTTTACTGATAATATTTATCACGAAACCTCACCAAAACACGCGCGCTTCACATATTAAAAATATTTAAAGTTTTTTTTAATTTAATTTTTTAGGTTACATTTTTTCGTTTTCGGATTGGAGCCAAAATAACCAAAGAAGATTTATCTCTATCTTAAAACTATATTTAATTTCAAAAGTTTACTCTTTATAGAATTTTTGATTTTATTTTGGAAAAAATAATGTTCTTTTTAAGGTTGTTTTCGTGTAACGACTGCCATTGAAACGAACAACGCGACCTAACTCGACAGTTAATATTGCTTTACTTTAGCAAATGATGTTTTTTTCCACTATTTTTTCTTAATATGAATAAGGGGCGGGACTTTGTTCGCGAAGCAAGCCGAAAGAATCCGACGGCTAAAATTACTGTGTTTTAGCGGAAAATGTTTTTCTCTAACTATTTTTACAACTTCCTGCACAGAAAGCGCATTATTGTCGAAACGACCCGAAAAAACCCGACAGCTAAACTTGCTGTATTATAGCCAAAAATATTATTTCAGTTTTTACAACTTTATTGTTCCAATTTAGTTTTTATTGGGTGTCAGTATAGCCAACATTCTGCATATTTTTCTTCCCAAAAGGCGCAATTACACAGACGAACATGCTCAAACAAAAGCTCGTGCAAAAGATCTAAAATTTTTTGCCTGAACATTTTTGTGAGCTTTTCTTTGAACATTTTGTTCGGGTAAATTTTTGAGCAAATTATTGCTATCCGTTTTGGAAACATATTTTTAAAGATGAGAATAAATAAAATTTTACATCAGTGATCAGTGATCTCAATTCTTTAAAAAAATGGAACACCAACTTTTATTTAAAATTTTTGTGAAAAAAAGCCGACGGCAAGCGAAACATTATTCTTGACTATCAGTTTTGTCACATGGATTAGGGTTACTTATAATATTTTTTTTCTTAGGGTTTTTCCCGGATTTTTTTGCCCGGGGGTTTTTTTGGGATATTCTTGCGAGTTTTTTTTATTTCCAAGGGTTTTTTCCTAAATTCAAAAAACAACCCAGGAAAATTTTTCTTTTCCAAAAAAATATCGCCAAAAAACTCAAAAATTGCACTTTTAAGCGGTAATCCGCGCCTCACGACTATGAGGAGTGGTGGGGAGGGGATTTTATTTACTGTCAATTTAATGTAATAATCAAGGTCGATTACTGACACTGAACAAACAATATGCAAAGGAGCAACATTCCGATTCAGAAATCTAGTCTATTACTGCTAAATTATATTTTTTTAGACAAGGGTCTGGGATCGTAGGGTTGTAAAAGTGGTTAATAAACGGGTATTATTTAAACCGAATGTGCTTTTGTTCATATATTTGAGATTTAATAAAATGTATATAGGTTTTTGAATTTGACTTAATTATTATTGTATTGTGTTTTAAACTAGGAAGTAAAATAAAGAGATATTCTTTTAAACGTAAATTTTTATCATTACATTTTACAGGCAACAGCAATAAATAATTGCCAAATAATATTTTTTTTATTGTCGTTTTTTTTACAACTCCAAAAAAGTTACAAGTATACTGGGATATCCCCTATAAAAATCAGATCAATCGAAGTTGCTTATGAGGTAAAACGTGAATTTCGACATCATATCGTTTTTCCGTCGGAAAGCACTTAATTAAAATACCTTGCTTTAAAACTTAGTCTTTCTATTTTCAGTTAAGTTCAATGAATTCCCATAAAACTATAAAATTTAAATTTGTAAAGAAATTTTTATACCCCCAATTCTTCAAACAAATTTTGCTCAACATTCTCTCCAAAATTTACGTGTGTTTTTTTGTACGAGATTTTGCTCGAACATTTCTTTGAGCATTTTGCTCAAGAGGCTCGTGTAAATGTTTGTCGGCATTTCCACATCAAAGGAAAGTTTGTCTGTGTAAATGCGCCTTAATAAATACTTTTGCTTTTAATACCAGTATGGTCATCAAAATGGATTGCGCTTACATTATGAAAGCAAAAAGTATTACAAAAACTAAGCAAGATAATTTACAACCAAAAAGGTGCTGACAAAAAGTTTTCACCTTGGTTATAAATTCTAATGTGTACAACGTTTTTTGGCGTAGAACATGGTGCTTGCGTGATTTCGAAATGTGTGTGTGTGTGTCATCGGTTCAACCACAACGTCATCGCTTCTTGCTATCGCCAAAATGCACTTCCCAGTGACAGTTTTACAAAACCTAACCTAACTTATTGCTATAAAATATTTGTTAGCGTTTTGTTTTTTTTTTTCTATCCCCGGTTTATAAATTCGGGGTTATTTTGTCATTTTGATGTATAAACCCAGCATTTAAATAACTTATCTGACGAAAGCTGCCTGGCAGTGTCCGAATCTACCTCTAAGAGGAATTCTCGCAATTGAATTTGGCATATTACCAAATCAGAGTTCATCATTTTCATCATCATCATAGGCAATCATACCGAGTATTATTTTCCTTTATTCTGTATCGTCGCTATCTTTTGTGCGTTTTTTGATGGCTATGTAAGCCAATTCTCGAGCCGCACACCCTTCCACAGTCCTGGCACACCCAGTCTTCGGCAGCAGCCGGGTGTTGTTGGTCATCCATTCTTCCATTTTGTCGCTGCTTTCTACGTTCTCTCTTTTTCGTCTCTAGTCTACGTCGTTGCTCTTCAAAAGTTTGTTCCCCTTCATGGACTGTTCGGCGCCATGAAGCCCTATCGTTTTCCGTGCTCTCGAAGTTGTTTATATCGATGTGACTCTTCATCATATTGCCTTTGAGAATGTCCTTGTACCTTTTTTGTTGACCTCCTTGATTTCTCTTTCCTTCCTTCAGTTGTCCATAAAATATCTGCTTTGGGAGACGTGAGGTGGGATACTAGTTGTTCTGGCTTCTTCTAAAACACTTATGTCTTATGGATTCGTCTTAAACAACTTTGGTGATATTTTTCTAGTCGTTTGATATGCCTTCTGTAGGTGGTCTATGTTTCGCATCCGTATGTCAGAGTTGGTATTATAACTGTTGTAGACACGAAGCTTGGTCTCCGCATTGACGTCGTGGTTGTTGAAGACTCTCTTCGAAATCCGTCCGAACGCTGCGCTAGCACATTCTAGGCGATGCTCTATTTCTGCGTCAATAGTTGCATTTGATGCTAGGTAGCTTCCGAGGTATGGGTAATGTTCCACATTCTGCAGAGGATGGCCATTTATGGAAATGTTTGGAGCTTGGGGATTCGTACTTGGTTCTGGTTGGTAAAGAATTTGCGTTTTGGCAAGATTGACCTCTAGGCCAATGCTTTTGTAGGCTTGGTTAAATGCGTTGATTACCAGCTGTAGACCTTCCTCTTTATCGGCCATAACGACCTTGTCATCGGCGTACTGCTGTTCGATTACCGAGGTCGTCGAGACCTTAGTTTTTGCTCGCAGTCTGCCTAGGTTAAGTAGGCCACCGTCGAATCGATATAGAATTTCCACTCCCGGCGGTAGATTTTCCTCAACAAGGTGAAGCATTGAACCTAAAAATATAGAGAATAGGGTGGGCGCAATAACACACCCTTGTTTAGAGCCTGTCGTAATCTGGAATGACTCTCCTGGTCCATCGTTGCTCAGGACTGTTGCATTCATATTTTCGTGTAGTACTCTAAGAATTTGAATATATTTTTGAGGCCATCCAGCTTTTGCCAGTATTTGCCAAAGATTTTCTCTGTTGACCGTATGAAGGCCATGAAGAGGGGGCGATTTTGTATCATTCATATCATCATCATTTTATTACACTACCCGGCGTATTTTGACAAATGAAAACTTCTGCCATATTGGAATCGTGCTTTCGAAACAGTCCGAGGAGCGGTTTTGAAATCCTCTGAAATGTGTTGAACCACCACTTCAACGCCAAAATGACATTTCTTGCATGATTTCTTGTTTTGCCTTTGTCAATTTGGTTATAAAAATGGCGGCAACCGTAGGCTGAACGGCACTGAAGTGAGTGAACTGGCTTTTTAGTGGACGCGGTGTTGGATTTAGTGGCCATTTATTGAACTTCGTTCAAAAATTGACTGACGTCTTAAAGAACCGGAATACTGATATTTTCTTGTGGGTTATAAATTAAATAAGAAAGATATACCTAGTCGAAGCAGTAGGTAAGAGTTGAACTGGACTTGAAACCAGAAAAATAAATTTATGGCGTTTTCCACTGAGAAAATGAGAGAAATAAGTATGTATTTATGTTTCATATTCTAGCCGTAGTCATGAGGCCATAATTTAAATTTGAAAACGCCTTAATAATAAATAGTATCACAAAGTGAATACCTAAAAATAGTATGTATCAAGGAAGTTCAACTAAAAACCTTCGGTATTTCACCCCACCCCAAAAGCGCAACAGTGATAATAATATATTTTAGTAGTATGTTTTTTGGCTACTTTGTTAACCTTATTTCTTCTGCGCGTGCGCAGAGTGCTTTTGGTTTGTTAGCTGCTCTATTAACGGAACCTTTATTTTACGCGGGTGCAATAAAGCAAAATAATTGCGCCTTAATAAAAGTTAACAGCATGAGCGGGCCTAAAGATGGGGAGGGGGAGGAAGTTAAAAGAAAAATTTAATAAATAACGGCAAGGTACGTTTTTTAAAAATTGACGATTGTAGCGCAGGTCCAAATTTTGAGTAAAGTAATGATTAAATAAACTCCCGAAAATTCTGAAAATTTAAGGGGTAATCGCAAAATTTCCTTAGGACATTATGAGACGTCTGTCATAGGCACAAGCTTAAATATAATTGTGCAAATATTTTTTTTTAGACCTTCATCAAAAACATGATTTTAGTAACTGTCTGCAGATAACTAAAGAATGGCCTTTTTGGTTACCGATGCAAAAAAACTTTTTTTTATATACCTTCATCAAAAACATGATTTTAGTAACTGTCTGCAGATAACTAAAGTATGGCTTTTTTGGTTACCGATGCAAAAAAAAAATTTATCACGACGGGTGCAAAAAAAGTCAGTTTTTTACCCAAAATTAATGTGAAATAGCGAAAAATAGTAATATTGAAAAAATCTAATTATTCTTGCCTAAAAATTAAGGCATTGCTACCAGTTTTCACCAAGTATTAAAATACCGCAACAATGAACGTCACCGAGTAAAAAGCCGCCTTGATTTATAGTGTAAAGATGGTGAGTTGCGGGAAATGCTCTTCGTTCGAGATTTTTAAAAGTATTTTCCTGTTTTTCTTGGATTTTTTGATAAAGGTATTAAAAAAAATAGTGTTAACAACTCGCGGCTAAACTGTGCTTCTTTTTACTCGCGTTTTTAAATACCTCGCTGCGCTCGTTTAAATAATCAACGCTTTTTTAAAAAAAGCACTATATTAGCCACTGGTTGTGAGAACTACTATTTTATCTATTTTATTCCTTTTCTCGTCTTGTAAAGAGTTCTGTTCAAATTAAAGACAAGGACTGGTACGGCAACGAAACTGCTACGCTTGAATTGATGATGGTGTGAAACGTGGGTGGTACATACCATAGCTAGCAAGAACCCAGTACCTACTATAAAGTACCTTACTTATGCACTATTATGACTTTTTAAGAGATTAGCGAAGCATAATAAGATATGGCGCCATGTAAGATGTAGGTTGCATTTTTCTCTATCCATTTTTGGATTAATTATTATTTTCAATTCGCGATTAGATTTGGATGTTGCGTTGTAGAGTGATTATTGCTCTCGCAGTGGCGCACTGAGGGGGCTGTGGGGTTAGCCCCCCCTCCCCCGAGAAGCCTGGTTATATACAGGTATATACAGTTCAGTTCAATCAAATAACAGCAGCAGTAAAATATACTGGAGAACAAAAAAAATGCAACACCATGTATGTGGATAATTATTTGAATGAAAATTGTTTGTGTGTATATCTTACCTCAAAAAAAATATTTGATAAGTTTTTTGTCTTCTAATTTCTATTCTTTTTCAAAAACAACCAACACATAAAAGATCTTTTCTGAATATTTTAAATAGTTTTTCTCGTAGTTTTGGTCTTTTTGGATTGCTTATAGTTTATTTAAAAAATAAAAATGCCAAGAGTTTGTGGTCGCCAACGATTTCATCATTTAAACGACTTCGAGAAAGGACGCATCGCGGGCATGAAAGAGGCTGGTTTTGGTTTACGGGAAATTGCAAGAAGGGTTAATGCCAATCCATCAACAGTGTTAAGAGTTTGGAGAAGGTGGTCCAATGATGAGACTTATAGACGTCTTATATCTCAGCTTCTTGCTCTCAGAAATCGACGGGACAGTATACGCCAAGTAAGAGATGTTCTGGTTGCAGCTACAGGACAGGGGTATGGGGTATGGGGCTGAGGGCTTACCGTCCGTCCGCTTTTGGTGCTACCTTTGACCCCACAACATAAGGCTCGCCGCTTGGAGTGGTGCAGAGCTCGGCAAAACTGTTATGACGAATGGAATACCATACGCTTCAGCAACGAATCCAGGTTTTGTTTAGGCTGCCATGATGGACGCATGAGGGTTAGGCGATTTCGAGGTGAGAGACGCAATGTGGACTTTGCTATTGAACGTGATACAGCACGACAGCAAAGTATCATGGTATGGGGTGCTAAACTTCCTCCAAGGGGTGCTATATGTTAGGAAGCAGATCACCTCTAGTCCTCATGCTCGGCGATATATCGATGAAGTGCTGCAGCCAGTTTTACATCCCTACCTACAAACTATCCCAAATGCGATCTTTCAACAAGATAATGCCAGACCGCATATTGCTCGAGACTTTGGAATGGCCACCAAGATCGCCTGACTTGTCGCCTATCGAACACGTATGGGATATAATAGGGCGCAATCTTAGTCGATTACCACGTCCCCCTGGAAACTTAGATGAACTCTGGCATGCCGTAAGGAGGATTTGGATGAGTGTTTCTCAATATGATATAGCCCATCTTATTTTGTCAATGCCCAATGGAACAGACGAGTGCATAAATAACCATGGAGAAGCCACTCATTATTAATTTTTTGGTGATTATCATGGAGGAATCTTCTTGGAAATGTAATCAATTACTAAAAGAATCCTAATGTATTAATATGTAAATAAGTTACTTTAAAAATATTTGTCCTTTCTGGTGTTACATTTTTTTTTGTTCCCCAGTGTATATGAATAAAATACAAGAGCCTGGACTTTAATTTTTAACAAAAATCTTTAAAAAAACCATAAATTGCACCTATGGTGACCGCTATAAAAATGTTGGATTTTTTATTTTTTTCAATTTTTAATGTAATTTTACCAAAACATTTTGCTTGCGATTTAGTGTCAAAAATGGCATTTTCGCAAACATTTTCACCCGTGCGCATTTTAGCATTTTTACAAACAAATTAAGGGTAAATAAACAACTCAAATTCCCAAAACCCCATCAATATTTACGATTTTAGTTTAATTTTAAGTCAAAATTCCATTTAACTGTGATTTTCTCAAAAAATTTTGCATGCGGTGCATTAAACCATGATTTTGACATCAAATTTTGGATAAATAAACAATTTCAAATTTGGTTACATTTGTGCTCAGGTTTGCTTGTATCAATTATGGTCACATTTTTACTTCAAATTAACCCTTTCAGGACGGCATCATTTTGGCGCAGCAGTGCTACACAGACGGCTGTTTTTAATGTGCCCTGTGGACGAATGTCATATATATCGGTCACAGGAATCTACTTTTGGGACCCTTTATATAAATGGAAAAAAATATATATTTTTAACTAATAAACCTTTAAAAAATGTAATTAAACTTATCCAAAATATTCCTAAATATAAACATAAAACTCATTTGCTTTTAGAAAAAAATCTGATCTGCTACACACAAGCCTTTGTCACATTCTTTACACATATATCTGGAAAACTTTCTTTGTTTCTCTTTTGCTGTTGTGTGTGAGCACATAACACATCTTCTAGAGGCGGTTTTTGTCTTTTCAGTTGCTGGAACTGTATAGCATATCTGTTGGTCTCGGTAATTGTGAAACATGCTGTATCTTCAGTGAAAAGATTCAAAAAATAATCTATTTCAGGCGAGTCTTCTGTCAATGTCATGCCCTTTACTCCACTTTGGTTATGTATGTCACTATAATCCTTGATACCACTATAATTGTGAATGTTTTCGTTTAAGGTATCATGATGACTGTCTAAACCTACATCTTGCAATTCTTCATCATTGTCTTCTACAGAACTGTTTCTGCCATTGTCGTCTTCAACATCACTTGGCAAATATTCACTGCCACTATCAATAAATGGATTCTTTCCACTATCTGATTCCAACAACTGTCTGAAACTCCTTGCTTCTACGTCTGTTAATCCGCAGTAATCACTTGTAGCGTTATTTTTTGTTTTTGCGAAGGCCCAGCTTCTTCTTCGCACGACATTTTGAATGCAACTAAAACACTCACAAACACGTGGCGACTATCCGTCTATGTGGCAATTTTTCCAGTGTCAGATATATATGGCAACCGTCCTGAAAGGGTTAAGTTATTTTATTATTTATCCTTAGCGCCCCCCCCCCCTCCCTCGGAAGCCAATTTCTGGGTGCGCCACTGGCTCATGGTTCACTGTAAAACACCTAAGATCTTGGATCTGAAAAACGTATGTAAAAGAATAACTCTGGTACAATTATTTTTGACTTTTTTACTAGTACTAATAGTAATCTGTTTTATCTCATTTCCCTCCAAAATTAGTATTTATTTAGTAAAATTTAAATATGTAGCAGCTTTGGTTCAAAAGTTGTGACTTTCAAATATATCCCCCTCTTAACCACCCTACGCTAACGTAGTTTCTTACATCTAATATTGGGAAATACATCTAGTTCAAAAATGATGATTTTTTTAAATATAATTTGTCAATCTGTCAGCCCCATAAACACCCATAAAGTTGTGTGTAAAGTGATTTAGTGGAAATCTGAAACGCAGCAGTTTTAATTCACTTTCCTTTTACCACTCCCCACCAACTCAGTTTTTTTCATAATACATATACACGTCAACTGAGATTTTTAATTTCTTTAATCATCTTGGATTTTTTTTTTATGTCATTTTGTTTACGAGGTATGGCAAAAAAATATATTTTTTTTTTAATCTGCAAACAATTCTCTCTTCAGCAATACTACACAGTAGGATCTATCTTTTACGATAATCAAGATATCTTTATATAAATCTGTATGGGAAACTTTGATATTCATTCAAATATTCCCCGTAAAACAGGGCATAGACAACAATTCCATGCAAGTTTAAATGCGTCTATCTTGGAAACCATTAGAGATAGAGTATTAGTGTTATTGTCAAAAAGATAATTTTTTTTAGAATTAAAAAATGTCAAACTATTAAAAAAAAATATTTCTTTGCAATAAGAAAGAAAAGAAAACTAAAAATCTCAGTTGACGTGTTTTTGGATTTTTTTGTAAAACCAAATTCTAACCCGCTAGAAGCACCATTCCGTTTAAAGAATCCTCTCTACTTACTTGTCTATTGTCTTTCATAAAAATTAATTCATATGACAAGAAAGTTAGGTTTTACAAATAAATTGCAAAAAAATACTTGAGTAATAACATTTTCACAAGAAATTGAAGAAAAACAGAAATAATTTAAATTATATTTAAATAAAAAAAGGAACCTGAGATATTACTTAAATACTTAAATGTTTACAATTATTTAAACGGCAAAAGTTTTAATAGAAGAAGAAATTTAAAAAATTGACCAATTTCGTTGATAATCGGGTTTGGGGCACAAATTGATATGATGAATAAATATTACTCATTTAATATTAAAGACCTTGGTTTTAAAATATTAATTAGTAAGAAACACAAATGTTTTAAGGACTTTTCACTAAAAGGTTTATTAAGGAAAGTGATAAATTCATCATTTAAATGAAACAGCTCATTTTCATAATATTTCTATTTGCTACGTTTTCATGGGAATTGAGTTCGTTCTGAAAACGATTTCAATCCGATACCGTCCATGAAAACGCCTTTTTTTCCAGTATTCAAATCGATTTCAATCTAGATCCGACCCTGAAAATTTTTAGGGTTGGATCAAGATCGTATTGAGATCGAAATAACGATTTTCCATGAAAACGGGGATTGATTTTACACATGCGTATTGCGTCGGATTACCAGATAGCTGGAAAATTATATTTTATTGCTCTCACTCTCTCACGAGAGAGAGAGAGAGAGAGAGAGAGAGAGAGAGAGAGAGAAATAGAAGTGAAACTTTAAAAAAATTAATTATGGAAAATAAAAGAAATATTTGGCTCGAAAGTGTATGTGCTATGCACATATGCCAGTCCAGCATTTCTTTCTTCACTTCCACTTGCAAACAGAGTAGTAATTAAATTTTTAAAAAAAATGTGTGGCAATGGCCAACATAATATTTTGAATAAAATACATTTTTTTTTAAAAAAGTACCAAAACTCAAAAAAAAATATGTGACAACTATGACATATGTCAGCTGCCAAATATCAAAATTTGAAAACCGTTTTCAAATCGATTCAAAATCGATTTGAAAACCTGTCATGAAAACTCATGAAAAAAAAGTTTTCAAAACATATTGAAAACAAATTCAATATACATAACATTGAAATCAATTAATTGAATACCTTGCACAGTTAAGGTGAAGACCCTGCGAAGTGTAATTATTTAAAATAGTTTATCAAAGGGACCTTAAAAAATCCAGATTTCCTGGGTTATCCAGATTTCCTGGGTGTATCCAGACTTTTCTCGGGTGTATGCAGATTTTTCCAGGATGTATCCGGCCTTTTCCAGGGTGTATCCAGGCTCTTTAAAGAGTATCCAGATTTTTTCAGGATTTATCCATACTTTTCTAAATACTTTTAAGATCCACCTGGTAACAGGTCCGAATTTTAAAAAAAAGTTTTGGGCAAGGGATCAAATTGCATGAAATTTAAATTTTTTCATATTTCATCGAATTTGGAACACTTTATATAGCTCTTAACGGTGTCATGCGATAAGAAAATTATTAAGAGTAGAGATTCTTTTTTTTCTGTCTCGTCACCTTAACTTAGGAAATATCAAAGTGACGTTCAAAACGGGTCATGTGATATCCACAATTTTTGGAGTCAAATAAACATCAAAATTTGCTGAACTTTGAATGGGAGGAACGGTTCGGAGCACTTTTTTGATTTTTTGCCGAATAAGCTAAAATTTCTTTCTAAGGCCACCGAAAAAAAATGTGTTAAAAGATGTGACTTATAATTCCTCTGCTACCTATGTTACCGTATTTGCTTCGTTAATATCGGTAAATTTCTTGTGTGTGTCCTTTGGCCACTGAACCCATGTAAAGTAAAGCGGAAGTCTGGCCCAACTAACATAATAATAATATTCTCCCATATATCTTGCAGGAATATTTTGTTGGACTTGTGCCCAGTCAACTATATATAAATTTTAAACAGTTGCAATACACATCGGCAGTGTGTAAAATAACATCGGGTTTTTAGTTTCCGGTCAAGAGCAAGGATACAAATGAAGTTTATGGACATATTATAATCTCATTTGTGGCTATAGAGACCTTAAATTAATTTTTTTTTTTCATCTGTTTTTGCAATTCAAAGCCGTTAGAATTTGAGATTTTGTTTTTTAACGAGCTTGCATTCAGAAAGGAGATAGATCATTTTCAAACATCTTTTGCATTTTTGAGGGCCAGTTTATCAATAGCGAGTTAGGCATTTAACTTAAGTCAAAGATAAAGATGGCCGACATATACCAAGTGCCAGATTAACTCGGAGGTTAAATTCTTTACTCGCTATTGATAAACCGGCCCTGAAAGACTACGCATTTTTACAAGCTTTTATTTAACTTGCAATGTATGTATGTTTGTTCGAGTGGAATCTTGCAACTTATAGCAATTTTTTGCGTGCTTACTATAGTTACTGTTATTCTCTTCTTTTAATTGCCTCGGTCTTAGAGAGATCAGGCTTACCAGAAAATGCTCCTCCTGCATCCCTCTGCCCATGAAAATTTAACTATCTCCTTGATATACCTAGTTATCGTTTGACGGGTATACGGGGTCGAAGGATGTACAGGCGGGTCTGACAGGCCATTTCCTGGTATGCTGGATCTCTCTCAGCCGAATGTATTTAGAACAAGAGAACAATAGTAACTATAGTAAGCTCACAAAAAAATGCTATTCATTTTGACCAACTTCCCGACATCCGATCTGCTTCAAATTTGGCATCCTTATATAGTTGCGGTGACAACACAAGAGTATAGTGTGATGAAATTGACAGCTACCCCTACTCGAAGGAGGTGGGAGCAGTTGAAGTACGCCCGATTTCGTTGAAATTTGGTGTGTTGGGGCACTTGGAGATGGAGAATTTTTAATCAGATTTTGAAAATTCAATATGGCGGATTCAAGATGGACGATTTTTGGTCATCTTTTGGTAACCAATTTTAACTAACTTATACACATCCGATTGTCTTCAAATTTGGCATGCATTTATAGTTCCGGTGACAATACAATAATATGAAGAACCCTTAGCACACTTAAAATACGGAAGAACAGAAAAGTCAAGTGTGGCCGAGCATGCTTTTGAAAACAATCATAGATTCACATTAGATAACCTAAAAAGTGTACCAAACAAAAGACTTTTGAATGCTTATGAAAGTATGGAAATCATTAAATCCAGAAATAGTTTAAATAAAGATAGAGGACCCATCCCGTTTAGTACACTTTATTCTTTAGTTGAGGGGGATTATAAATCGTGATCAATCACAAATTATTAGTCTTATTTCCGCCCACTAAAAGATTGTATATAAGATAGAGCGTAGGTTAATTTAGTTTATTGTTTATTGTCTCCTGATGATGCTAACGTTGTTAGCGAAACGCGCGTCGAGTGCAAAAAAGTGTAGTTTTGGTTTATGGAAAACAATCATAACTTTGTTTTAGAGAGGTTTAAAATTAAATGTTTATATATGGCTAAGATGTTAATTTTATCTCTGGCACTTAAATTCTATGCGTGTGGTAAATTGGAAAAAACATCACAAAAAGATGATTTTTCACTTGTACAAGTTAATTTCAAGGTCAATCAATGTCATGCATCAACTAAACTTTTTTTTCATAGTAAGCGGCGATAAGTCAACAAGAATTAATGGCCACCTTGTCGTTTTTGCTTTTTAACGAAATTGCAAAAAATAAAATGTGGTTATAGGTCGCCATTTTGATATATCAACCGCCATATTAAAACGCGTCATAGCTGAACCAATTTTTTTTAGCAGTATTATTGGACTTGACCTTCTTATCTTTCTTACCAGATTTGCTCCTCTGCGCTTTAACAGTTGATGAATAGCGCCCTTTAGTATGTTATTTTTGCAATAGGTTAATTTTACTGGAGTATTTTTCGAGTTCATGAAGCTTCGAACTGCATCAAACTCTAAGGATCCAATTTGGCATACATGCCTAATAGTTTAAGGTAGATTTGAAGTTGGACTGACAAAACCTCGAATTATTAAGATTTTTTGAAGAGAAACTGGCAAAAATCTTGTTTTTTGTGTGAACACAAATATGGTTTTTTTATTATATTATTTTATTTTGCAGTATCAATCCAGCATTAGTCCTCGAAAACTCTTTCAAATAGTTTTAACGCGACTTTTTATCAAGTCGGCAATCTTTATTAAAAACAAAATAATAACAACAAAAAACAGCCGATTAAATGGCCGGCCCCCAGAGTCGGTGAGCATCGATGCCACCAATTGGGAAATTTAAGAACCCGATGAATATCACCAAGAATCATAGATGAATTTACAAACTCGATTGTTGTCATCGGGGAGCTCATCGGTGAATTTAAAAACTCGCCCGAGGTTTTAGGCCGCTCCCTGTCCACTACTAGGCCTCATTAGATTTCTTTAGCGAGACATATGACAAACCAAAAAGCATGCTTTTGTAAATTTTATTGAATCAACACTCATCAACAGGTATTTGATTTTAATTATTGTTATTAATATTCATATTGGGCTTCCACTGCTTAAGTCACGTCGTCGTTTCATTGAATAAATTAAATCTTTTGGTTTACTGTATTAACTTATTAGCTATGTTTTTTAATTCTCAAAAAATAATCTAGCTTTCTTAAACTCTACCCTTTAACCTAAGGCTGAATTCTTGAATCTCGATCACTTCTGTGAACGCTCTCCAGTGAAGAAAAACAAAATTATCCTAAATAAATCAGAATGTGCAAAATCAAACCTGTTAAATAAAAGAAAGTTCAATCATAAAATCCGAACCGTATTTTTTCAAACCCATTCAATAACAAATTAGAAATTTCAACAAACAAACTCGTAATTTGTAAAACCCATTTTTAATAAAACCCGGAATTTGTCAAACCATTATTTTTCAAAACCGTAATTCGTAAGATCCGTTGTTTATCAGAAAAAATGAACGGGAGGCGTACACGCAGGTGGCGCGGTGTTTC
This sequence comes from Oxystoma pomonae, assembly GCA_963921995.1. Taxonomy (NCBI): domain Eukaryota; kingdom Metazoa; phylum Arthropoda; class Insecta; order Coleoptera; family Brentidae; genus Oxystoma; species Oxystoma pomonae. The sequence continues at coordinate 20,181,680 of OY998164.1, read as the reverse complement.
GATGCATTTGTCACTGCTACGGGCGCATACTTGTATAGGTAGCGTTCAATAGTTTGTGTGTAGATGTCACTAAGAACAAATTTCTGATAAACAACGGGACTTACGAATTCCGGTTTTGAAAAATAATGGTTTGACAAATTCCGGGTTTGATTAAAAATGGGTTTTACAAATTACGAGTTTGATATTGAATGAGTTTGATGAACAATGGTTCGATTAAAAACGAGTCTTATAAATTTCGAATTTGTTATTGAGTGGGTTTGAAGAAGTAAGGTTCGGATAAGAAATTGGTTTAACAAATTGCAGTTTTTATGGTGAATCGTTCTTATGATGAAAATTTTTATTAAATACGGTTTGATAAATTTCTGGTTTGACAAAACATAGGAGTTCTCTCGAAATGAAGCTGTTCGCCTGTCGCGGGCCAAGCGATCAATTTTGCACGGTTTTTGGGTGAACGCTGGTTCAAGAATATTAATTACAATTATAATCCGTTTGCGCATTCTTATATGCGTTCACAGGTCAAGAATCCGGCTTCCGGAATTTTGGAAGTGAAGGAACTTTTAGCAAAATCGAATTTCAGGAGCACCGTGAGTGAGGCTTAATCAAATATAACTCATCTGTATTTTAGTAAATTTAGTCTATAAAATTAAGTAGGAAATAACTTCATGCGGTTTTGAACAACTAATTACGAATATGGCTTCCGGTGCATACCGAACATTTAAAAAAAAATATACCGGGTGTTTCACGGGGACAAGTTACCTCCTTTTGGTGATATCATATAATATCAAATTCTCCTTCTGTTTTAGTACCCTTCTACACGTATGCCTCCGCCATTTTTGACACTGTTGACAGTTAATACATTAGTTAATTGTCAAAATGGCCGCCACATACGTTTAAAGCTCACTAAAACGCGAGTAGATGGAAGGCCTATTAAATATTGGAGGCATCGGCTGGGCTTGTTCATTATATCTGCGTTTATTTTTGCGTCCTTTTTGCGTGTTTTTGTTGATTTTGGCAGAAAACTGACTTTTCACTGAGACTTCAAAAAATTACTACGTTTGCACGTGGAACTGAATACGATTCACTTTTCGGTTTTCATGAAGCGATTTGAACGCATTTTGAACACGATTTGAGCTTTTAATATTTGCCTGATGTATTTTGAGGTTAGTTTTTGCCAATTTTACTTCTTTTTTTTGTTATATAAAGGTATATACCTACTTTACTACTACCGGTTTCCATGCAGTTGGATACGATCCGAAAAACACGGTTTTGAACTTGGGCAGGGCCAACGAAAAAAACGGTCAATTCGCCGCGTTTTCGTGGAAAGTTTGAAAGTGAATCGTATTAAAAACGTATTCAGTTCCTCGTGAAAACGTAGTAAAATTACATAAAAGTAATCACAGGTAAATGGTAAATTTATTGTTGTTTTTTATAATAAAACATTAAAAAAAGGTTCAAGAAAGTGACGTCAGGGCAACTACGAAAAAATCGGACTATATATTTTATCTTTAACTCTTACCCTTGGGATATAATAAAAGGGTCCTAATTTTAAGTGAAATTTTATTTTCAACCAACTTTGGACATAGTTTGATTTATAAGAAGACTTTTAATTAATTTTTTAACACAATCTTTTGTTGGATTTAAGAAGAAAGTCTCAATTTGAAAAAAAAGTTTAAAAAAATTAAACTTACGCGAATGGTAAATGGTAAACACTATGTAGAACAAATTAAAATTGGGGTTATATGTCACTCTAATGAAAACTTACCCTTGTTACTTAATGTTCTCGATTAATACTCTTTGTCGCACAACAATTTAGGTGTGTAATAATAAAATGAGGATTAGATTAACTTTGTATTTATTGAAAAAGGTGTTTTTATTTATGAGAAGTATTTTATAAATATCAGTTTCAAAATATTAGGTACGTTCAGATCACAAACTTGTCGAGAACAGCGAGTTCGAATTTATTACGCCCTTGTAATGCTTTCGGCGTGCAGAACTTTGTAAGCAGGATGTCCTATATACAGGGTTCCTAAGATTTTCCTTAGGGATAGGATTTCAATAAATCAAACATAAATGGCATAGAAAGTTCTGCGCGCACAAAAGAAACAGGTATATTGAGCAATGGTGCCAGTTTGTTATAATCTTCGGACTGCTTTCATGAGAAAAAATTGTCGCCACTCTTTCATTGTGAGCATAAATCATAGTTGCAATAATAACCGTTGACAAGATGTGTGCAAATTCCGCTAGATGGCGCCACACCATCTAATCTAATTAAAAATTAGATGTTTTCAGGTCCAAACCACAGCTTTTTCTTGCTTAAAGGAGGCGAAAGGGTTCATTATTTACGATACTGAGCGATAAACTCGTGAGGTTGTTAACATTAGAAAGAAAAATCTTTAATTAAATCTTTCCATTCTGTTCTACTAATGACATCTATCCGGAAACGGCCAAACCATGCAGCTAGCACTAGGAGCCAAAGAAATCAATAAACGGCGCTGTTTTTCCTGCAGAGCTTTTTGCTTGCGATATTATTGATTTTAAATAAAGCTGGCCCTACACTACATTTGATATTTTCGAGGTGTTTTATGACATGATCTCGAAACATGTAGCGAACCAATTCTTTAAAACTAGCGGGAGGGTAAAAGCGAAAAATAAGGGGCTGCCAATATTTGTAACACCCAAAAAGGGGTGAAAAGATTTATTTTGCTCTGTTTCTTTACAAAAAACGTTTTTTTTTACGAAAAACTTGAGCTCTGCCACTTTTTTTATTTTTTTCTTCAACTTTCTCGAAATTTTCGTCATACCGTAGAAAAAAATTATTTCCCCCATGGTCATACTCTACTTTTATTCGAAAAAATTTAGAAACAGAGACGGGATCAGTTTTCCTAAAACGGGGGATCTTGGTTTTGAGTGAGAAGATAAAGGGCGCCGCAGGCAAAAATTTTTCAATTAAATTAGCCGAACACAAAAATGTTAGAAAAACAAAGCACGAAATAAAAATGGCGCCGCTTACAATTTTTTTTCAAAAATTACGTAATTTCGGGAACGCAAAGAAATAGGTCTAAAGAGTATAATTTTTACTGGGACTACAGGGGCCGTGCACAAATTACGTAATGGTCATAGTGGTGAGGGGGGGTTACAAAACGTTACGTAGGGGGGAGGGGGGTTTTCGACAGCGTTTGCATTTGTGTGAAACTAAGAAAATTTGGAATGAAAATAAGTGAAAAGTTTTTTTTTTGGGGGGGGGGTAGTGGTCTTGAAATCGTTACGTAATATTAGGGGAGTGGTGTGCCAAACCGTTACAAAACATTACATAGGGAGGGGGTTAAAAATTGGTAAAATCACCGTTACGTAATTTGTGCACGGCCCCACATCTGACTGTTCCTCCTTTTTGATTTCGAATCAAAGTGCAAAACCCGGGTTGGACGTTCGAAGGCGTCAACCCGTCCTATTTGCTTCATAAAGTTTCTACGGAAATATCTCAGTGGATTTCTCCGGCCGTCTATAAACGGTTTAGGTTAGGCATTTGCATGTATCTTAGTCCCCAGCCTGTAAACAGTGCGTAAGGACAATGGTTACAAAATGAAAAGCCGAAAAATATTTTTTTACGATATCTTTCATCAGTTTGGTATTAAAGTCGAGCAAAAACAATTTTTATTCCAGTCCTAAAGGTATTAAAATGGAAAACATTAGAAAACAACAACCTGGAATGGATTTACTACGTGTAAGATGTAGTGACAACATCGCCCCATGCCCATCCTTTTCTGCCTAATGTGCTTTTCCGTTTGTCTGCGTCTTATACACGGCTGCTTGGCTCCCTAAGGATTTGCTTAGGAACCCTGTATATGCCTATAACTTTCTCTTTTACTCTTTTATGACTTTTATTGTCTCTTTCTGGCGTCAAAGCTTAGCGGTTCTGCACATGCGTGGCCATCGTCATCGGTTAACCAACCAAAATCCAGAAAGACAGCTGTGCAGTTGTCAAATTTTTTCTATTTGTTTACGTTTTTAGAAAATCAGTATTTTCTATTTTTAAATAAATAAATATATGAATAGAAATAATTTTTAGGTATTTTCACTTTTTTTCCTTAAAATTTTAAGAAAAAATAGCTACCAACCTGCGGAACTTCACTTTTGTTGTTTGGCGGCATCCAGAAACACAGCACGTCTTTTTATGCGGCGACATCTTAAGCTCCAAGATATAAATAGTTTTTATTATAACTCCTAAAAACTTTCGCGTAACCAAATATTAAAAATATCACATTAAAAAAATGTGCATAAACGAAAACGCGGAAAACGACTATGTGTGATCAAAAAAAATCAACAAAAATGGCGTCTCGACCGAAGGGCGAAGACGAAGGTCGCGAAACCGGCCGCCTCATAAAATTTTCGCGCATGTGCATAGGCGCGGAGCTAAGACGGCTCCATGGCCTGCTAGATTTTAGATCTTGCTTACAAGTTTGGTCTGGGAAAGGCCTATATTGAACCTCATACATATATGGCTAGCACCATGGCTTGTAGGGCTTGCACCAACCTGTACTGATGAAAGCTGCAGTTTTTAAATGAGTGCTTTCAGTAAGGAAAGTTTTCTTGATTGAACCTTTAGATAACCTCAATGTTTTAATTTCAGTTTGTAAATAAATTAATAAAGTTGTTTTGGGTTTTTTTCGTTTGGTATAGTTTTCGCGCATAATCAGTTACCTTCATTTATGTTTTTGCCTCTTAGTGCCCTCCTAAATATATATATATATATATTTAGTGTGATGTTTTGCGACCCAATTTAAATTTAGTTGAGGTAGTTTTTTGGAAGAGGACTCAAGAAAACACAGAAATCTGTATGGTCTCAATGCAGACGTTTCGGTCCTTTATTGGTCCATCCTCAGGGCATGAAACTTTTTAAATCTCTTCTGTCCAAAATATTTGTAGGTGGGATTCAAATGATGAAAGAAACATATTCGGATTTCTTGGTATTTTGTAAATATTATTAAAAATAATTTTGTTTTGTTAAAGAAGGCAATGGATTTTAATAATATTGACAAAATACTAAGAAATTCGAATATGTTTCTTACATCATTTGAATCCTACTCACAAATATTTTGGACAGAAGAGATCTAAAATGTTTCATGCCCTGAGGATGGACAAATAAAGGACCGAAACGTCGGCATAGAGACCATAAAGATTTCTGTGTGTTCTGGAGATCTCTTCCAACAAACTACCTCAACTATATATATATATATATATTGTTCTGAAAACGGGTTCAAAATACGCGTTTTTCTGGACAAAATTGCAGGTGTTATATCAATTGGTTAATGATCAACATGAGATATTAAATAAGATAAATTCTAAAAAAGGATCCTCTCAGAAATTATAAACGAGCTGACTACCAATCGCCACAAGACGGTACCTACTTTCTGGTGGCTATAAATTTAAACCACCATTCTGAGGTGGTTTAAGAAATCATCAACTCTATAACCTCAAATACAGATAATGAAGCTATTCTGTGTCGAATTTTTTGCGCATTCACCATTTGTCATTTTGAAATCTCTCAAAAAATATTAGTTTTAAGGCGTTTTAGTTTTACAGTGGTATTTTGCAATAACAATTCTAAATAATCAATAACTTTGCGTGTTTTCTATATGGATGAGTGTTTTTTAAAAATTGCGTTTGAAATTTAGTACCCTCCACAGGTCCAAATATTTAGACCTATGGGGGGAGGTACTATTTTAGATCTTAGTAGATTCCACTGTAAACTTTCTAAGCTGAAAACTTTCACAGTGGGATTTACTAAGATCTAAAATAGTAGCCCCCACAGGTCTAAATATTTACACCTGTAGGGGGCACTAAATTTTAAAACCAATTTTCAAAAAACGCTTACCCATACAGAAAAGACACAAAGTTATAGATTATTTTGTATTTTTATTTTTAAATACCACTGAAAAACTGCTTTTTTGACAAAATAAATACCATATTTTAGAAGAGAATGCCCTAAAAATAATTTTTTTTACAGGTTTCAAAATGGCAAATGGTGAATACGCCAAAATTTTGGCACATATTAGCTTCATATTCTGTGTTTGAGGTTATAAAATTGGTGATTTTTTAGACCACCTCTGGGGGGTGGTTTAAATTCATAAGCCCCAGAAAGGATTGTTTTGTGGCAATTGGTAATAAGTCCGTTCATAATTTCCCTAAGTAACCGTTTTCACAAAGATTGATTAATTTACCTTACTTAATATCCCAAGTTGTTTATTAATCAATAAAACACCTTGAATTTTGTTCAGAAAAACGCCATATTTTGAACCCGTTTTCAGCACCAAAAATATGTTTATAAGAGCACTACGAGGCAAAACAAACATAAGTGAAGGTCACTGATTATGCACGAAAAATATACCAAACAAAAAAACCCAAAAAAACTATAATAATTTATTTACAAACTGAAATTAAAACATTGAGGTTATCTAAAAGCTCAGTCAAGAAAACTTTCCTTACTCAAAGCCCACTCATTTTAAGGCTGTAGCTTTCATCAGTAGAGGTTGGTGCAAGCCAAGGTGCAAGCAGAGGTAAAAGATCCAAACTCGCTGTTTTTGATTGAACGCAGCGCTAATATTTTTAAACTGACATTTCGACAGTGACCGAAATGTGAACAAAATTTGCATTTAAATTTTTTAATACATTTAATAAATAAAAACACTTTTTAAATAAATACAAAATTAATCTACTCCTTATTTTATTATTACCCATCTAAATCTTTGTGTGACATCGGGTATTAATTGGAAAAATTAATTAACAAGGGTAAGTTTTAATTAGAGTGACATATAACCCGAATTTTAATTTGTTCTACAGGGTGTTTACTATTTAAACCCCGCGTGGGTTTAAATTTTTTAATTTTCTTTTTTCTAAATTGAAACTTTCTTCTTAAATCCAACAAGAGATTGTGTTAAGATGATTATTCAATAACCAAATTTATTAAAATTCTTTTTATAAGTCAAATTATGTCCAAAACTCAAGAATGGTTGGTTTAAAGTGCTTAAAACCAGAAATTTCACTTAAACTTAGGACCGTTCTAAAATAGACTAAACCCTTTTAGTAAATCCCACCGTGAGATACTAAAAAATGAGTCAAAAATCAATGGTAAGAGAAAAGAACAAGTCAAAGGGCAAACGAACACTTGTAATCGAGCATTTATATCCATGTTTAAGATAAGGCACGGTACGTGGGCTGTCAAAAAAATTAATTAAAACAATCGTTTGTGTGTGTGTGTGTGTGTGTGGGTGGCGGTTATGTATAGAAATAATGAATGCACTCTATTCATTTTGCAAAAGTACCGTTTTACCGAGTTAAAGAGCTACAGAGATGAGTCAGGCATATTATAAAATTTAATTTATAGTACAATGCAGATAAAAGTCAATTCGAATGTTTGCTGTACAGCACAGAGACGCTTTTTTAATATGTAATTAAAAATTTATGTTGTGCTTAAATTTATAAAATTAGATTTATTTTCTAAGTACATTTTTTTGCAGCATTCTTGTTTATTAGAGGCCATTTTTTTCGTTAATTTTGCTAGATAGGGCGAGTTTGTAAATTCATCGATGAACTCACCGATGAAAGCAATCGAGTTTGTAAATTCATCTATGATTCTTGGTGATATTCATCGGGTTCTTAAATTACCCGATTGATTCCTCCAATTCACCAATTGATGGAATCGATGCTCACCGACTCTGGGGGCCGATGAGCCTTCCCGACATCATTTAATCAGCTGTTTTTTGTTGTTATTATTTTGTTTTTAAATTTTTTTATGTTCTTTTAACAAAGATTGCCGACTTGATAAGAAGTTGCGTTAAACTATTTGAAAGACAGTTTTGGAGGACTAATGCTAGGTTTATACAGCTAAATAAAATAATATAATAATAAGAACACCCAATAAAAAAACCATATTTGTGATCACATGATCACGTTTGACCAATCGCAGGCCTAATTATTATTTCTTGTTTTATTTTATTTGCTGTGTAAACCCACCATACGAAGATAAATAAATCTTAAATTTGGCCTGGTATAAGATGAACATAAGTTTTATCCTCGCCATATCCTCCTAAAGCCATACGAGGATTTTCCGTCTGTATTATAATACTATGGGATTTTTTCGAAAAACGCAAATTTCTTATTTAGAAAGAAATAAAAAAAAATCCAGACTATAGCTAAATTCTGACTGATTTTTATCGCGTTTTTTTCATTTGTCAAAAAATGACATCCGTGAAAAAAATCTGATTAATTTACAAACTCGCCCATATTAAATAAATATCTAGAAACCAGGGTCTACACAATTTACCTTATTTTATAATTATTTTCTCACGGCTGCCTAACTTAACACTAAAAACATGCAAATCTTAATTATATCCACAATTAACTATTTATACCACTGTATTACCGCCTATGAGTCACTATAATTGCAAAAAGTTTAATTTACCATACATTTTTTTCTATGGAAAATGCACAAATAATTGCAACAGTTCAGTAATTTGTCATTAATTTTTGCAAAACTGGAAATTAGAAAAAAATAATAAGAAATACAGTTGAATTTATACAAGGACAATGCTTATGCAAACATTCCTTGTGCCAAAAAACTATAATACAGGGTTCCTAAGCAAATCCTTAGGGGGCCAAGCAGCCGTGTATAAGACGCAGACAAACGGAAAAGCACATTAGGCACATTGTCACTACATCTTACACGTAGTAAATCCATTCCAGGTTGTTGTTTTCTAATGTTTTCCATTTTCATATCTTTAGGACTGGAATAAAAATTGTTTTTGCTCGACTTTAATACCAAACTAATGAAAGATATCGTAAAAAAAAATATTTTTCGGCTTTTCATTTTGTAACCATTGTCCTTACGCACTGTTTACAGGCTGGGGACTAAGATACATACAAATGCCTAACCTAAAGCGTTCATACACGGCCGGAGAAATCGACTGAGATATTTCCGTAGAAACTTTATCAAGCAAATAGGACGGGTTGACGCCTTCGAACGTCCAACCCGGGTTTTGCACTTTGATTCGAAATCAAAAAGGAGGAACAGTAAAATGTGGGGCCGTGCACAAATTACGTAACGGTGATTTTACCAATTTTTGACCCTCTCCCTATGTAATGTTTTGTAACGGTTTGGCACGCCACTCCCCTAATATTACGTAACGATTTCAAGACCACTACCGCCACCCCAAAAAAAAACTTCACTTATTTTCATTCCAAATTTTCTTAGTTTCACACAAATGCAACGCTGTCGAAAACCCCCCTCCCCCCTACGTAACGTTTTGTAACCCCCCTCCCCCCTATGACCATTACGTAATTTGTGCACGGACCCTGTAGTCCCAGTGGAGGAGGGCGAGAAAATTGATATTTTTTTCTTAAAAATTATACTCTTTAGACCTATTTCTTTACGTTCCCGAAATTACCTAATTTTTGAAAAAACTAACTAACATTTTTGCGTTCGGTTAATTTAATTGAAAAATTTTTGCCTGCGGCGCCCTTTATCTTCTCACTCGAAACCAAGATCCCCCGTTTTAGGAAAACTGATCCCGTCTCCGTTTCTAAATGTTTTCGAATAAAAGTAGAGTATGATCATGGGGGAAATAATTTTTTTCTACGGTATGACGAAAATTTCGAGAAAGTTGAAGAAAAAAATAAAAAAAGTGGCAGAGCTCAAGTTTTTCGTAAGAAAAACTTTTTTTGTAAAGAAACAGAGCAAAATAAATCTTTTCACCCCTTTTTGGTGGCCCCTTATTTTTCGCTTTTACCCTCCCGCTAGTTTTGAAGAATTGGTTCGCTACATGTTTCGAGATCATGTCATAAAACACCTCGAAAATATCAAATGTAGTGTAGGGCCAGCTTTATTTGAAATCAATAAAATCGCAAGCAAAAAGCTCTGCAGGAAAAACAGCGCCGTTTATTGATTTCTTTGGCTGCTAGTGCTAGCTGCATGGTTTGGCCGTTTCCGGATAGATGTCACTAGTAGAACAGAATGGAAAGAAATTTAATTAAAAGCGAAGATATTTCTTTTTAATGTTAACAACCTCACGAGTTTATCGCTCAGTATCGTAAATAATGGAACCTGCCGCCTCCTTTAAGCAAGAAAAAGCTGTGGTTTGGACCTGAAAACATCTAATTTTTACTTAGTTTTTCCTCGATCATCTCATGGTGTGGCCGTCATCTAGCGGAATTTGCAGACATCTTGTCAACGGTTATTATTGGAACTATGATTTATGCTCACAATGAAAGAGTGGCGACAATTTTTTCTCATGAAAGCAGTCCGGAGATAATAACAAACTGGCACCATTGCTCAATATACCTGTTTCTTTTGTGCGCGCAGAACTTTCTATGCCATTTCTGTTTGATTTATTGAAATCCTATCCCTAAGGAAAATCTTAGGAACCCTGTATACTAGTTGTGTTGAATATATGTGTGAAAAAAATAAACTTGGATCCGCAGACACCTACAGACCTGTTCCATCCTTATTAGGAATCATCAGGGAGTCATAGGATAACAGATGTAGTAAATAAGCACCGTGTTCACAGTGGATTATTTATTTTTTGAGGGTGTTATTTAAAAAAGAAATTAATGTAAACAGGCAAAGCTTACTAAACTTGTGACCAAAAATTTGAAACCATACGCATATCCCATACTATAAGGTATTATTTTTATACTAAGATTACATCAACTTCTAGAAAATAATGTAGTTAACTCACTATCTATATACACTGACCCAAAAATATAACAAGATTGTTGTAACACAGCTTGAATTCTTTTATCGTTTTTTTTTGTGTTCCATGAGCGTTACTAAAGAAAATCTATAGTAATCTTTTTATGATGTGTATAAATTTTAACCCTCTTACCCTCTTCTACTCTCTTTCTGACTAAAATTAAGGAGTTTTATTTAAAGACAGAGCAACTCTGGCGTACGCACCATGAAAATAAAAATATTCATATAAACAACGATCTAAAGTATATATTTCACAAAAAACTTGAAAAATTAAAAAAATTTTGACTTAAATTTCAGAAGTTTTGCCTGTGTCGCTACAACGTCCTTGATTGTGACAATATGACAATTTTAGATTAAATTTATGCAAATTGTTGTCAGCAACATTTCAAACGCGTCCAAAATGGCATTTTAAATCTATTTTCTAAAAATTTTCGCCTGCGGATTTTGAAAGCAAATCTTGAATTTAAACCTGAGTTCTGTCGGAGGATACGACCTTCCTATTAAAAATAATTTCGAAAATAAATATTTTTTTCTTGCACACTAACACAAACCTCCTCTTTCAAAAATCGATCGCCCCTGCAAATATAGGCATTGAATATCCCTCGCTAAGGTCAATTTTTGCGTACGCCGCTGGCGTTACTGGCTTTCAATTTAGCAACAAATTATCAAATAACCATCTACCAGTTACAGCCAACTAATTCACGTACTTTGCTGTTTAAAAAAATGTCTATGACTCAGCCGCTATGTTGAAATGACTTAACGTTTAAAACAAATTAGACTTAGTATGGCAGGTTTTGCGGGTCTACGGCACGAGGTTAATGTTTTTTTAAGTTGGATGAAGTATCCCTAATAACACATGGTTTTTCTAAAAATGTTTTTAAATCGTTCCAGTCGAACTTACCGGACGTCCCGGGGACGTACTCTTGGGGACCTATATTTCTTAAGTTTTTAAGACGTCTCGGGGTCGTTTTTGTGTGGTTCTAGGACGTCTCTGGGACGTCCATCCAGAACGTTTTTTGAAGGTTTAAAGACTTTTTGTACGTCCCTAAATTATCATTTTTCCCCGCTTTTATTAGGACGATCTCGGACTTTTTTAAGACATACTTGGGACGTTTTCAGGACCAAAAAATATTTTCCCAGGACACAAAAAGGACGTCCCTTGGACGTCCCTCAGGGACTTATTAAAGTTTTTAAAATGTTTTAAAGTTCCAGTCGGACTTACCGGACGCCCCAGGGACGTACTCTTGGGTACTTATATGTCTGAAAGACGTTTTAACGACGTCTCGGAGACGTCCACCTTTCTTACACCCTGGGACGTCCACTGAAAACGTTAAAATGGTTCGGGACACGACATTAAGAAACATTTTTCAAACTGTAACTGTAACTTTCTGGAAATGCAATTTAATTCTAAATAAAAAAATTTCAATTTACTTAAAAATGAGAAAATATCTTGCCACAAAAATGTCTTTAAAAAGATTGTAGACGGTCAGCTGCACCAAATCATATCTCAATTTTGTGCCTACCTAACTTTTCCACGCTGCTTGAACTTTGAAGTTACGCCTTCCAGTGTAAAAATTCTACCTAGTATTTTTTCGTTTATATAATAATATCTATATAACGAAATTTCTAGATAAAAAAGAACGTTTTTAAAACGGCAAATTTTGAACCTTATAAAATGGTTTTATTACTTTTTATGAGTTGTTGGATATGGCTCTTTTGTTTAAAAAGTGTATACCTAAATATTTTATTCTTAAAAATTTGAAGTATGAACATCCCTACTTCTATAAGTACCTACTTTATTTCTTTAACATATTAAATTTTTGCGACGTAAAAAATATATTTTAAGTATGTCTGAATTTGACGTTTTTAAAACGTCGAATTCCGTACATTTAAAAAACGTTCTTGAACGGATTTTTTGAGAGGTAGCAAGTCTCCAAATTACGATATTTCTAAAAAGTGAAAAGTAACCATCCAGTGTAAAAATTTTACCTGGTATTTTTGTTTAATGACGAACTCTGGACAAAAAAAGAACGTTTTTAAAACCTCAAAAATTGAACGTTGTAAAAACGTCCAATACAGTATATTTTAAAGACTTACTTTTTAAGAGTTGTTTAATACGGATCTTTGCTTAAAAAGTATATTTTTAAAACTTTTAAATAAAAACTTTCTAATGGTCAACTCATGATGATAATTTAAGGCTTAAAATATTTTAGCATAATTTAAGGGGTAACGTTTTTGATTAAGCAATTTTTTACTACATTTTAAAGCTTTCTTTCTAAACTTTCGATTTCTAGAATAAAACACTCAAATTTTTCAATTTTTCACTGTTTCTTAGGCGTTCAAAAAAAGTACTGCCAAAAAACATTTTTTCGCCGTTAACATGAAAAATATTTAGAGAGAGAGGGGGCAGAATTTTAGAGGTAGATGGATAGATATTCTACGTGACGTGCAAAAATATTTAATGTTGTTGAAGAGAGACAGCAGGCTATAAAAAAGTATTTTAGAGAAGGATGGACATAATTTAAGGCAAATGTTTACTAAAAATTTCTGTTATGTCATCTTTCTGTCATCTTGAGTGGTGTCGTGCATATGATTTTTATTTTTCAATTTTTATCCAAAAAAGAGCAAAAATTGTAATTTTTCAAAGTGTAAAGTGTGTAAAACCTAAGGTGGTATTAATTGATTTCAATAAAAGTTCTTTAGTCTTTAAATTTACCAAAAAACGTGTCCTACTAAAGTGTATTTTAGATCATCTAAAAATAATTTAACAGTCATTTAAGAAAACATATTTTGTTTTTTTACTAACATTTTAAATTTTTGGGACGTAAAAAAAACATTTTAAGTATGTCTATGTATGACGTTTTTAAAACGTTAGAAAAAGTACGTTTTAAAAACGTACTTTTAAGGTCCATGGACGTCGGGACCTAAAAAGGGACGTCCCGGGGACGTCATGTATTATTAGGGATGTATTGTGTGTATGTATGTTTATATGTCGCACGTTAGAGGCCAAACGGGCGAACCGATTTTGATGTGGTAACACTGGAATGCTGAGAGTCCCGAGAGTGCTATAGGCTATATTTAAAAAAAACAATATGGCGGATGTTGGCGCCATATTGTCAATTTTGCTATGCTTTACCTACAAAAGCACTTTCCTATGAGTTTAGCACAGAATAGAAAAATGTTTTGCAGTGGCATGCCTAGATAAAGTCGCACTAACGAAACTCTATTTAGTACTGGAAGTTGGGTAGTTTTTTACATTTATCTATGTATATATGTAACGAAATAGTTCGGGTGGAATATTGCAACTTAATTTTGACCAACTTCCCGACATTCAAATTTAGTATGCTTATATAGTTGTGGTGACAACACAAGAATATAGTGTGATGAAATTGACAGCTCCCCCCTACTCGAAGGGGGTGGAGGGGGCTACAGTTGAACTACGACCTATTTCGCTGAAATTTGATGCGTTGGGGCACTTGGGGATGGAGATAACGAATTTCAAATCAGATTTTGAAAATTCAATATGGCGGATTCAAGATAGACGATTTTTGATCATCTTTTGTTAACCAATTTTAACTAACTCGTACACATCCGATTGCCTTCAAATTTGGCATGCATTTATAGTTCCGGTGACAATACAATAATATGTCTGTTAGGCACACCTCCCCCTTACGAGGGGAGTGGAGGAGGGAAACACAAGTTTGTCCCATTTCAACCAAATTGGTATACGGGGGCTTTTGAGGATAAGGAGGGGGAAAATAATTTAGTTTATTCGATTTTAATCAAAATTGGCATACAGGGGTTTTTAAGGAGGGGATTATGAATTTTTCATTAGATTTGAAAATTTCAATATGGCGGATTCAAAATGGACGATTAATGGTACAAATCTAAAAATTAAGGGTGTGTGTTCAAATTTGGTATGCGCTTACAGTTCCGGCGACAATACAATAATTTGGTATTATTAGGTACACCCTTTCCTCTAACGAGGGAAATGAAGGGGGGAAAAGATTTAGTTTGTTCGATTTAAATCAAAATTGGCATACAGGGGTTTTTCGAGAAGGGGATATCAATCTTTGATTAGATTTGAAAATTTCAATATGGTAGATTCAAAATGGACGATTTAGGGTACAAATCTAAAAATTAAAAAATAACTTTTGATTAAAAAAAACTTTTAAAGAACATTTTATTAAATGCACTCAAAAGTAGAAAATAATTTTTTCTTTCTTATACTATAATAAAAGCGATGGGCGCAAATTAGAAATTTTAACTTTACGGTCACAAAGAGCGAACTACAAAAGAAGAACTATATTCTTCTTCTATTCGAATGATAAACATGATGATTTCATCTAAAGAAGCTGAGAACGGGTTAGATTGCCCAGCCTTTGAAAATGTCCTTAAGTGAATCGTCGACGTGACCGATATATGATACCTAAAGTTAAAATTTTTAAGTTGCGTCCATCGCTTTTATTATGGTATAAGAAAGATAAATTATTTTCTACTTTTCAGGGCATTTAATAAAAGCTTGTTCTTTAAAAGTTTTCTTTTAATAAAAATTTATTTATTAAATGTTTTTTTTTGTCCTATTTATCCATGTCTATAAAAATCTCTTGCATTCACGCGCAAAATAATAATCATAAACCATCCAACAGCAGGTTGGCAAGATATCCCATTATGGCTTCATATTTTAATGTTAGCACCAGTCATTTGTATTCGATGATTGTTCGATGATTTATGGTGTCAATGACCATTCTACTTACACTATGGTGTTGTTCTTTTTCTAGGGCGTATTGCTTGTATCGGTACTGTTAAGAAAGATTGTTTGTTAAAGAGTTTTTTCGGTTTTCAAAAAGAAAACGCATACATGCATTTTTCCCTATGTCTCAAACTTTTTATTAGTGTATACTCAAACAAACCACCAGCTTGTAATGTCTGACAGCATTAAATTCGATAATAAGGCTTCTAAATCAAATAATGCCTTAATTTAAAGCAAATACCTTTATTACCCGACTACGTAACTCAAATGAGGGTCTTGAGTTTAGTTTCCTGTTTCTAAAATCATTTTTAATCTCGGATATAATTATTTAATGATACCAAAAATCGCCTTTTAAAAAGCACATAAATATATTTAAAAACAATCTTTATTAATTGCAAACGAGTAATTATCACTCGAGTTACAGAAGAAGGCTGGTCTATAAGGAGAGCGACCACTCATTTTGGGGTTGATAAAATGACGATAATAAAATGAAAAAAAAACGATGGATTCAAAATAACACAACGGAATGGAAACAACTAAATATTAAATATTACTTAAAAAAAACAACAAAAATTAGTATTTAGTGGGCGCACCATTCTTTTCAATAACACTCTGCAAACGCCTGGGCATTGAAAAACTTAAATTTTGAAAATATTCACGATCTTCTGAGAGCACCTCCACCTCCTGATAAATAATTTTGACAAGTCGGCCCCATAAATTTTCTATTGGGTTGAGATCAGGGCTGTTGGATGGCCAAAGAAGAGTTTCAATATTATTGTTTTTAAACCACTGGCGAACAACATTAGCCGTGTGCACGGGACAGTTGTCCTGCTGGTAAACGAAGTCGTTGTTTTCGTAAAACATCCTCAAGAATCCCAAAATATCTTTGACTGTTGAATCTTCCTTCGTGTATTTTGGATCAAACCTAGAATTTGGTGGACGATACACTAAAATTCTTCTGCTGCTCGAAGATGACTGGAATATATTTTCGTCTGTGAAGATCACCCTTTCCCAGAAGTCATCATCATGAAGAACATTATTTAATGCAAAATAACCCTGACCTGGTTTTGTTCTTCCGTTAAAAAAGGTTTTTCTGCAGCAACTCAACAGGAAATTTCAGATTTCAGATTTTGGGAACATCGTTATATTAGATGCTTCAACGGACGTGGCAAAAGGATTTTGTATGAGGTGGTCGATAAGCATCTTGTATCTCAGAACTTACAGGCTTTCGTCCTGATCCATGTTTTCTATTCATCGAATTATTCTGTACCCAGCTCAATTATCAGCTGTTATCAGTTTTCAAAATTTTAATTATTTGTTGCCTGATTTTTTTTTCGTTGGCTAAAAATTACATTTCTTGATGCACAGTGTGAACGCTTTTGGATATCATGCATCTAGCAAAAGATGCATCTTCAAGATGCACGGGAAAAATGCACAGTGAGAAAAAATGCATGTATGCGTTTTTTTTGAAAACAAGACTTAGGTACCTTTTTTGTATTTCTGCCAATAGCAAAGGAAAAAAATATCTGGGACGACCAGCGGTCGATCTAGCCAGCGCATTTCACTTCGGATTTTATGTTTCTTCCTCAGTCAAAAATACATGATTTTTGAGAAAAGTAAACAAGAGTATCCATATCCTCTTCTTACTTGTGTAATTTTGTATATCTCCATCTCGCTCTCACTTAATTAATTGATTGATGATTCAAAAATCCTCGCACTGGTGGCGGACCAGTTTTACCAGTGGAAACCACTACAATATTTTTTTTTGCTTAACGTCTCGGCGATAACGGTAACGTGGTTAGGGGCCAAACATGTTTGCGAGCTTTAAGCGTCTAGTATTTATGCATGCATTTTTTTTCTTGTTGGTTTTGTTTGCAAATTTTGCGTGGCTCATGCTCTTTTATGGTGGGTTATTAGGTTTGTTGACGCTTTTAATTTTTGCCTTTGATGGCGCTATTTGGTTTTCAAATGGGCTAATGGTTGTCGGGTGTCTCCATTATTAGTCAAGCTGAGGATTGTCTTCAGATTTCTAAGAATGAGGTTTTTGCAAAAAAAATACTTTATTTCTTGTGTTTTTATTCGATTATTGGTCAATTCATGATGGTAATTTAAGGCGTAAAATATTTTAACAAAATTTAAGTGGTAACGATTTTGATGAAGCAATTTTTTACTACGTTTTTCACATTTTTATGTTATGATACTGCTCACATTTTAAAGCTTTCTTTCCAAAGTTTCGTTTTCTAGAATAAAACACTCAAATTTTTCAAGTTTTCACAGTTTTTTAGGCGTTCAAAACAAGTACTGCAAAAAACATTTTTTCTCTGTTAAAATAAAAAATATTTAGAGAGGGAGGGTATAATTTTAGAGGTAGATGGAGAGATAATTTGGTGACGTGCAAAAATATTTAAGGTTGTTGAAGAGAGACAGCAGGCTATAAAAAAGAATTCTAGAGAAAGATGGACATAATTTAAGGCAAATGTTTACTAAAAATTTCTGTTATGTCATCTGTTTGTCATCTTGAGTGGTGTCGTGCATATGATTTTTATTTTGCAATTTTTATCCAAAAAACAGAAAAAATTGTAATTTTTCAAAGTGTAAAGTGTGTAAAACATAAGGTGGTATTAATTTCTTTCAATCAAAGTTGTTTACAGTCTTTAAATTTACCAAAAAGCGTGTTGTACTAAAGAGTATTTGAGCACATCTAAAAATAATTTAACAGGTATTTAAGAAAATTATTATCATGTCTTTACCATATCGGGGTCAGAATACTACCCAAAAAGTAGTTTTGAGCTGAATTGTGCCCCATACATAATTTTTTTGGTTTGAAATCATCAAATCGGAAGGCTGGTTTCAAAAACCCAAAAAAAACGGGTGACGTCACTCGCGATATTCCGGTTGGCCGGCTGACTAAACACGCTGAGGCCTGTAAAAGCTGTCAAGTTACTACAATTGGTTTATGATTATCCATCAGTAAATTTTATTCACTGTATAAATAAATCAAGCTTTAGAATATGAAGAAGATGATTTTTTCGGCTACAGCACTTTCAACAAAATCTCCAAACATTTCATGGACGGGTCCGTAGCCACTACCTTATTTTTTTGAGGTCTAATTGCATCGTAAAAAAACCTCGGTAATATTTTTATTCAACCCTATTTACAACCTTTACAGAAACTGAAAAACATCTGGAAAGTATTTTCAAAACAATAAAGATACAGATACAGATAGTTTATTCATGTCAATAAATTAAATAATTTTTACATACGTGAAAAAAATAGAAAAGAACTGTACTACTAGGTTTATACACTAATACATTGGTAAGAAAAAAAAATTCTAAGTTAAAACTAAAGTAGCTAAAGCAATAAAAACATTTAAACTATAAATTACATTAGTCTTAATTAAAATTAAAAATTTAAAAAAATACATTAATATTAAAAAATCTCATCTAAAAACATATAATTAAATATAAAGACAACGTTGACTTACATAAACATGAACAACACTAACAAATTAAAATGAAAAGACCTACTATAGCATGTTGTTTATGTGACACTCTAGAAACTCGTTTTCTGAATAAAAAACATTCCTGATTAGAAATGTTTTTATTTGTTTTTGATTTTCTAACCCCTAAATGCACCGTAGGCACCTAATCGCGATTGGCTATCTAATCCATCCTTTTTCTCTCTTGATTCCACATAAATGAACAAAGAGGAAGCATGGATTAGCTAAACTAATCCGAATATTTTTATGGTGCATCTGGGGGTAAATCACGCAATCACTGTGTTATACGCCAAAAAACGACTTAAAATACTTCGCATTTAAACGCAGGCGAAAAACGTCAAGAATAATAACTTGTCATCTTAAAGCGTTTTTCTTTTGTTGTACTGGGGCAAAACTAAAACTGACCTGGTGCTGTCAGAAAATTACATTGATGCATGATTAGTCCATTGCAAATGGAATATGAAATGCACGGTTCGCGGTCATCCTAGTCAAGAAAACCAGTCATTGGCCAATTCCGGGGATAAATAAAATAAGGGTGATTCACCCTCAATGCATTTCCCTAACAGCACGCAACTTTTCAGCCAGTTTGAGTCACTTTTGCTTTCAGAGAGTGAAATCAGACCTATTTATCTTTATTTTGCTCAACTTTTTGTTAGGATAACGTCAAGTTAAGGGGCGCCTATTAACAAATAAATGGACGAGCTTAAAGATAAAATTTTGCCTTGATTTTTTGTATTTATCTTTATTTTGGCATTCTTTTTGTTGGGACGGTGTAATATAGCACGCTATTTACTAGACTTGAAAGAGAATTTTACAGGGCAACGCAGGAAATTTACAACCTGCGAAGACCAGTAAAATTTTTCGATCGTGTATCGTAGGTATTTTTTTTAAATCACTTATGTCCAATGGCACCGCAAATTCTTTAAACCTAGATTTGGCTAAATCCTGTTTGCACCAGGCCATATTTAACTTTAAGACGCAGACGCTCTGGCAACACTGGAAACTGCTGTGAATGCATGCTTATCCGCCTCAACTGAAATAATATGAGTTAGCATAATTCTTGTATTTTTTCATTTACATTTGCAACACGCGACTTTTCGAATGATATTTCTTTCTTACAAATCCTTAAAAAACGAAAAAAAACAATAAAAACAAAACACAGGTCATTGACCTTTTCGCAAACATCTTTTTTAACCGGTTTTTTTACTCTCTTCCAAAAAATCAGCGAACAAACTGCTTTTATCCACTTTCCAAAACGAACAAACTACAATAAAAAAGCATTCTCATCAATAGGAAAATCACTTAAAATTATAATACCGTGGTTAAAATTACGACAGTCGCGAAAAACCCATTTATTACATTATCACAAGAAAACCAACCCCACCCAACACAACACAACCCTAGTAAACCCTACACAATACAGGAAAAGCAAGCTAATCCAAAAAACGACTGTCGTAACTTTAGCTTCTGCCTTGAAATTAACGTTGCGTCTTTTGGAAAATCGTTTGTTTAAAATTCATTGTTTTTACCAACGCAGTCAACAAATGTAAAACAAAACAACAACTAATTGAATTTGACATTTTCCGTCAAAAATCTTACCAATAGGAAAGAAGTTTCATGCTAAATCTGGATTTAAGAATTTTTAAGCCTTGCCAAATGAGGTGTTAACCAAACCAGGTTTAACGACCCTTAAATCCGGATTTTAACTCTACGGTGCAAATGGACATTAAAACCATTACTACTCACTTTTAGCGCTGTGTAATTTTTTAAAACTTACCCTATTTGGTAGCAGGTTCAATGCCCTCTCGACGAATACAAAAGCAGGCATACTGCTGCTGCCCAGTGTTGCCAACTGGTTTCGCCGAAAATTCTCAATTTTTTTATGGAAAAATCACACACACACACACACACACACACAAGCAGACGGGCCCCGACCATAAACTTTTGTGACGTTAAACACCTCACCTTCATGACGTAATTTCTTACTAAGTTTAGGGTCGTGGTCCGTTCGTTTATGTAGGCCCTGATTGAATATTTAAACTTAAAATTTGGTCAAATTTAATTATTTAAACTCAAAACAGGTCGATTAGTTCGAAGCAGTTGAAAATTCCCTAGATATTAGATGAAATTCCCTATTTCCCTATTGCACCAAAAAATCCCTAGAACTAAGGAAAAATTCCCTAAGTTGGCATCACTGCTGCTGCCGGCGTATTATAGCTGCAGGCTACAGAGAACCTAGCGGGGGGGATAACTTCTATCGGATTTTTCTAGAGTAGTGAAAAGCCGCGCGCATAGGAGACGCGAGCTGACTGTCCGCTGTGACTCGGTTTGGCTCATGGCTCATTTGTCATGGGCTTTCGATTCAAAATAGTTTTTTCATGGTTTAGCCAGGAAGCCGACCTCTTTCACAAAAGAATAGGTTTTTCTGCGCTGCAACCTTCTTACATTGCCTGGTGCGACTCTCTTGACATGGCCAGAGCCGGACACTCCAGCAGGATATGCAAGGAGGATTCTTTGTCTTCCATGCACCATCGACTCTGAGTCTCCGGAGATTCCCAACGCCCCTGATGCGTTTGTAGTGTCCAATGTGTACTTGTGCAGTTCCCTGTCGGGCCTCTTGTTGAAGAAGATCTACTGGGTCCTTAAACAGTTCCTTGTTGATCCTTATCTTTAGAGGTTCCACTGGGCACCTGTTCGGTTCCCTATGTTACCTCTTGGTCGTCGGAGGGTACTTCTGTGTGCTTATTCTTGAAAGGATTGATCCCTAACTCACGGTCCCCGGGAGAAAATATCCGCATTCTTGAGATATGGAGAGTGGGCGGGTCAATCGAGTCCCTGGGAACACTGTTGCCGGTTTGTGCGACCAATCGAAACGCAACACATTTTGATCTACCAAACCAACCAAAAATTTTTCTCAATGTACATAAGCTGTTTTTCGTTTGTTGTTATTTTTTACAAAATGGAGTTGCAAAAGAAAACGTGGGCAAATCCAGGCCTTTATCGAGCCAACAAAAAGATCTGCTTATAGAATTTGTCTACGCTAGACCGAATATATACAGGGGAACTTTCTCTGCTACATTCACGTATGGTTAGGTTAGGTTTGTTATGAGTAGTGCAATTTACAGCTTCCTCCACTGCGACCTGAGAGATCTATTGTGGCTCTACATTCACGTATGCGACAAGCAGTATTTTATGGAAAGAAATATCCGAGTAATCGGACATATTTATGTTCTGTTAAATTAAAGGGGTTTATTTTGTCCAAAACATCCCTTGGCACCCCTAGTTGTTCCACTGCATCTTCCACGTCTTCCCAAGTGTCTTTCACTACCATATCATTTAAAATTATGGTGTTGAAGTCTTCAATATTCATTTTACCCTTGTATGATTACGCTTTTACTCAGAAAAAACAAAAACAGACAAAATCAATATAAAAAATAGGTTAGAAAACCCGGGGATCAGCCTCTACTACTGGGTCTTACTAAGAGAACATGGCTGCTCTCTCGGGAGCAGCTCCCTCTCTTAACTTTTTTTCATGAATACAGTGTCGCCAAATTTTTAGTAAACCCCGCCTACTTCTCTCGCCTCTTCTACTCCCTACCCGTCAAGAATAAGCACCCTGGAGTTCCCTCACACACGAGTAAACCGGCTAGAATCACCTTCCCAACACTTCGGGGAGGGGGCTATATACAACAGGGTGCGCCTGCTTCCCTGAGGAAGGTTTTTATTGTGGTGCCTCATCCACGCGGCCCGGGCGTTCAAGCCAAGGCCCCCACACCCGTCCCCGATCCACCACTCAGAGAAGTCGAGAACGAGCCAGAGTTGGGTTCACATAAGCGCTCCCTATCTCCGGCACACCGACCCCAAAGAACTTTGTTCCAGGGGAATGCGGTATACCACCCCGGCGACTTGGACGCACGTGTTGAGAATTTCCCAAGTGGGATTCAGATAAGGGAACTCTGGGTCCCCTTGGGCCAGGTTAATGCTTGTATCTGACAATCTCCAACCCAACACAAGCAAAGACAGCCGTTCATTATACTGCAATGGAGAATCAAATTAGAGAATCTGGGATTTTATATCCTAGAACTGCAGGGTTGAGAACTTGGGAAAAGCCCTATTAGCAGGAAATATTTCAGGTGGAAAAATGGCACGAACTCCTTTTGACAACAGGCTTGGAAAAGTAAAACTTCATCTTTCATGTTTTTTACCAAAATTATTCTTGACAATTGATTTATAGAATTTAGGCATTTTATAGAAAGTAAAGATAGTGATTTAAAATCCAATAGGGCTGCCTAACAAATTCAGTCATTAATCACGTGATGGCCATTTAAAAATTGTGGCTGTAGAGTAAACAAAGCGATTTTCCGTAATACTAATAAAATGAAAATTTTGGGAAAGTGGATTAATCAAAGTGACTATTTTATATAGGGTACTTTTTGAATCGAAGAAAAACGAGCATTTTGCCGAAATGTTGGAAAAGAGGCAATGTCATATACTTTTATCTCTCTCGCACTTGCACAATGTGGATAGGCATTGTCTCTCTCAGTTCAGCCTGAAGATCTGGCGATCGGCTTGAAGAGGGACAGTTGCGCTATCTGATTTGAGAGAGATGACGTTATCTGTAATTACACGGGTGCGAATTTTGAGCTTATAGTTAAAATTTCGGCAAAATGCTTGTTTTGCCCCGATTCAGAAAGGATTACACTATAAAAAATCACTTTGCTTAATCTGCAAAACTTTTGAGTAAGCATTACGTATTATGGAAAAACCTATAAAAGATTCAAGCGTGGATAGGGTCAAAAGTAAAAAAAAAAAACGATAGTGACAACAAAACTTGCAATTAAAAAGTATACATTCAGTGTTGTGCGGTAAGTGTTTCCTGCAATAGAGTCTGTTTGTCAATTACACCCCGTGTCCCTTGCTTTATTACCCTCTATTGTATCGAAAACAAAGCATATAGGCCGTCTAACGCTATCATATTTGCTCAATCTGAAAATCTCACCCTCAATGGTGTTTATATTATGCCACGTGTCATTATATCGATATTGCTATTGTGTTAAATTAAAGTATTATATTATAATGTATAATCTCGATTTAAAAAGTAAATGATGAAAAACTTCTCCACTGCCAGTTCTAAATCGGGCTTAGTAAAAAGTGTGGGGGGGGGGGCTGACCTCTAAAAATTAAGGGAGGGGAAGGAGGGGGTTTAGTAGGTGTTGGGTTAGTGTGTACGAAACAAAAATATTTATTTTGAAGTGAGCTGGATTCTTTGGCAAATATAGTGCAATCTAGTCAAAAATTTAAAAAATAATACAATAAAATGATATTTTTTACGCGTTTGAAATGTTGCTGACAAAAAATTGCTTAAAAATATACAAAATTGCAACAATGAATAATGTTATATAGCATCGCAGGCGAAAATGTTGGTAAAAAACAGAAAAATTTTGATCTCTTATGGTTTTTTTTTAAATATTTTTATTAGAATTTTACTATTATCACTGCTGCGTTCTTTGGACTCTTGAAAAGTACATAGGCTTTATTTTGATCGGTTTACGGGAACAAAAGTTATGACCATTTAAAGCAACCGCAGGCGAAGCTGCGGGGTCTCCAGCAAGTATAGATAGATGCGCCGTAGACGAAAATTTAAAAAATAATACTGAATTTTGAATGCTGTTGATAAAAATTGATTAAAATTAAACTAAAATTGTAATAATTAATGTCCTCATCGCGTCGCAGGCAAAATTTTTGGAATTTAAGACATACCCGACGTCACAAACCGGAGTAAAGGGACAAAAAATTGGCGAGGGGCTATAACTCCCCCTGACGCCCCCGACGTGACGCCCTTGCTCCCTAGATACGCCACTGTTTATTAGTTTGGAAATCAATAACTGTTTTCAATCTGCAGGTAGGATTTGATTGAAATTATACCCACCGCAGCCTTTAATTTGTTTATTTTCCAAATCTTGATTTTGACCTCTGAACCATGGCAAATCATTAAAATCAACTGGCGATAGTATTGCGGTATTGCCAGAGATATGAGACGATGCATGGGCAGAATGCGTTTCAAAATAGTGACATTCTTCTATTGGCAGGCAACGAGCCAAACCTTTCCCCTCATAACGCTGCGGTTTAACCTCCGCCCCCCCCTCGAGCGGTACGTTCTTTAGGAGCAGTCACAGTGTAAGTAAAGCTCTTTCTACCTACCCTCTCATGTCTCTGGGGTACTGCGCATTCCAAAGATGCGAACTGCCACCACGCTTCGGTACTCACCAAGTCCATCATTTTGCACCAAAGTGATTATTTTGAGTTTAAAATCACGGTGTTTTTCACTTGGCATTGATTCGCGAATGTTTTTTGAAATTTTATTTGTTTGTTATATATAAGATTAATTGGTTTTGTGTGTAACTCAAATGCTGCTTTTTGCATGTTTTTTTTGGCACAAATTGCGGAACGAAACCAGGATTTGTTTATTAATCTATTGGGTTCACGATCAAAAAAATCAGAAATAGAATTTTTTAAGAGATTCTTCGCATCAGTTGTGACGTGGTGTGCTAAAATAGCGACAGAAAAACGAAACATTTTATAGGCTCCTGATTGATGATTGAGTGATTGCTTATTGTATCCCTTACTGTATTCTTTCACCTAAAAGAGGTTCGATCCCTGCCTAAAAAACCTCATAAAAGATCATAGCAAATAACAGATAAAAACTCATAAGTTTTCAGAATCTATGCTCGTATAAACTTATGATATTTTATAATTTTTGGCTAGTGAAAGTGAAACACAAATCCCGCATAGGAGTTCATCATATTTCACCAACGAGTTGGCTTATAAAAGTTTACAATATTTTTAATTTTTAATATGACAATTCCTCATAAAGGTTTAAAAGATTTTATAAGATCTACCTGTAACATTCTAAAATAAAAAACTACGGCACAACTTTAGCAGTTGTAGTAGTAGTAATAGTAGTAGAAGTAATGTAATAGAGATTAATATACAAACTAAACTATAACCTAACCTAAACTATAAACTACGACGACCTAACCAACTATAATAAAATAACACTCCTTGTGCTTGCACAATATCTACATATCTAATAGAAAATTGTTCTCGTATACGTATTTATTTATCGACAGGAGCTGTGGGAGAGATGTTACTTTGATAAATTTCTATGAGATTGTTTGAGGCATTGTTTATAAAATATCCAGCTGTTGACGTTTCATTTCAATTGGGCAGTTGGCCAATTATGAGGATAACACAAGAGCAAGGAAAAATTAGAGAAGTAACTAAATATTTTCATCGACCATCAACCACTTAAGTGCATTTTTGTTTTATTATAGAGATCGGTTATGATGGTTATCACCTTTTTGCTCTTGTAATGTATCTTCATAAAGCAAAATTACTAATTATAGAGCCTTTTTTATTTAAAATTCTTGTATTATTGGGTCTGATACACTCTTATACAATACTTTAAGAGCCTAAAGTACTTTGCGGCAACTCTGCTCTATAGTAACACCGTATAAATGTTCTTACAGAAAGAAGCAAAGCTTTTATAGGATACTCCTGTAAACTGTTGCTGTAAGAACATTCTTACAACCATATAATCATCGCTAAATTGGTTTTAACACCTAGATAACTTTTTCGAAACCGTAACACAGCCAACTGCTAATTTGGTGACATTTATAAGGCACTTACATGCCAGAACTGCTCTGTAGTACATACAAATTGTTAGTTGGGCACCAGCCTACAAATAGGTGAAATGGGTTCTTCCTGGAAAATTCTCATGGTGTGCAGGTGCTTCCTCAGTGCGGAGTGACCGGTTAAGAATCCTCTCACTCGATATCTATATATTTTTTTAAACTAGACCCCCACCTGAGTCTGACTTTCAATTTTTTGCACAAGACAATTGGTCTGCTTATTAATTAATCAACATGAAAACTAGCGCACTTGTGCAAAAAACTAATAACCTTTTACCCGATCTAATCAGCAATCTAATTATCATTAATATCATTGTTTCTGTAAATTAATTACTAGTGGAACCAATTATTACAAGTATTCAACTGAGGTCCAACATCATAGCTATATATATATTAAAATAGTTTTGATAATAAAATATTTATCAACTTCAATTAACCCAAATAGGGCCGAAACTATTTTTATCAAATTTTCATATTGTTTTTTTGGTTTGACGGGGTCATATTGTCTATATGAAACGATTTAAAAAGGTTTTTGGGTTTGAAGGTACATAAAGTGTTCTTTTAAACGGACGGTGGCCACAAGCACTACTTTCTAATTATTAATAAACAAAAGATATAAAACAAAAAGTTAAACTTCATGGTAATCAACAAAACATTTTTTTGGGTGCAATGGTACTTCATGTTTTCTACTGGGTCGCATTATCTTGATAGTATACCAAATGATTTTTATGTATTTTGAATATTCGTGAAGTTTGGCAGATGGTCGGATCGGTCTCTTTTTTGATGTCTTCTTATAGGTTTGTCAGAATTTCTCTAAATCTTCTAAAGCTTAAATAATCTTTATATCCGCCATAGGATCGGTATATTTGCCAAGCATTGTGCAAGCTTATGTCTAGTGGATGACTGATGAGTGGAAAGTAACACTTTTTTCCTCTTATTGACGTTCTGTATAAACTGATATTTTGATCGTCTCTATCCACGCCGCCCATGTTTTCGTTATATTTTTTTTAACACAAGGTTGAGCTACAAGAATGGTCTTTTTTTCTTTTTGCGGAAATCTTTTTACCGATGATGTGGAAAAAATCTGAGAGCTATTGGATGCAATATCTGTGACATTGTTGTAATGAGACTTGCATATCATAATGTCATTGTCGTCAGTTGTATAGTATTCAAAAATGCCTCTATCAGATATTTTGAGCAAGTTGATCATTTGAACATCCTCTTCCTCTCCAGAGTCTTCATCGGTATTTCCTGGTGGAAAAAAATATATATTTTCTGGAATTTCACTATCAATTTCTTCCAAAATCTTGTGTAATTTAAGCGGTTTCTTCCAGTATCTAAAAAATGAAAATTACAGGGTATTGGGTCGCCGTGCTTTAAAAAGAACACCAAAATATTTTTGACCACACCTCGTAGACATACTTACATAAAGTCTAACTTCAAATTCAGTAAAGTAGTTTCCTAAGCCTACTTTTTATATATTTTTGAGGAAACTACAAACAAACAAGCACTAAATAAGAAATTTTGGTTTTCTCTCATTAGCCATGTTAAAGGTCAAACAAAATGCAATTGAAAATCACGCAAAAACTTAAGCTTAAGATGAGATTACATGGCCTAAAATAGTAGACTGCGTTTTGGCATTTTGGCGTTTCAACCTATAATGCTAAAAACCAGCAGAAAATTTCTCGCCTATTTACTAACTTCAAGTTGCGCGCTGTCAAGGCAAATTGCTACATTCAGAACTATTTTTATTTTTATATCATCGCTTTTTTCATTTTAGCGGAACCATAGATAACAAATAAGCGTTCTTCGCGTAATTTCTGATATATTGACCACAATTCTAGAGAAAATTTAAAATTAAATAAAAATAAATAAAGAACATAACTTCACAACGCCGCTTTTTGACGGAAAAATATTGGCATAAAAATTTATTAGATAACAAATAAGCGCTATTCGCGTAATTTCTGATATTTCGAACACAGTTCCAGAGAAAATTTAAAATTAAATAAAAATAAATAAAGGACATAACCTCACAACGCCGAAACGCCGCTTTTTGACAGACAAATATTGGCATAAAAATTTAAATTTAGCGGAAACGTCAAAATTTTTGAATGGACCAATCAGAGCACTACGATTCAAAAAATAACGAATTTTCTGCTACCCGCCAGACTACTATTTTAGGCCATGTAATCTTACCTTTAAATCGATAAAAACTCAGTACAATCGTAATAGCGCTTGGTATAATGTTTGTTTTAAAACAGCTGTAGATGGTTGCCATGTATCAAAAGATGCTTGTAACTATTCAGCACAGAAATCTGCACATAGGCTTTTAAAAGGACGGTGGCCTTATCTGGGTTAACTAACGTCTAATTTTTACTTGTTTCAAAACAAAGTTTAAAAGAATGGTGTTACCAAAACATTTGCCTGAACCCCATGTAAGAAAACGTTGAAACGGTTAATTTTTACCTGTTTCTTTTCCAGAGGAAACATCAAAACAATAATAAAATCTTGGCGGCTTTTCATTGCATAACAAACAAATCGTATATACTAATTATCTCCTACTTCTAATAAGCACAATAATTAAAGTAATTAGGAAACAATAGAACTTTCAGTTGTTAATATGATTTCGAGTTTAAAAGAACACCCTTGACCGCTGATGAATCATTTCTAACTGTATCGTCTGTATCTGTATGAGCCATTATCGGTTTCATTGCCGCTTCCCTCTCCCTCTTGCTTTTTTAGTAATATTCAACCAAGCGCAAATTTATATTTTCAATTTTGACTATTTACAACTGTGTTTTGCTTAAATTGAACCTCGCTAGACACATAAAATTGGATACAATACTGTCAAGTCTGTGACAAATTCTATTGTTAAGTGTAGCTTACATCTCTAGCTGAGAAGCACAGAAATAGCTGCAAATCTGCTTGCAATAGCGCGAGCGAAAATGATATTCATGATATTCATATTATAAAGCTTTTTAAATATAAACTCCTAACTTGAAATTGTTCTCAGTTTCTTTACTGATTAAAAGATATTTGTATAATAATATCCTCATCGAACTTCTCATTTATAAATTAAATTAAAAGATAACCCAGTCTACCGATACAAAGCTATAAAACTACACCTGAAAATAAATCAAAAGCTAAATTGGATTAGAGATAGAGACAACAAAATTAGTGGCGTTGTCCGTTGTAATACCTTAACAATAAGGAGTCCTATTACCGACATTAGATTAGGTCAGATTACTCAATTATCGGGAGAACAATTATTTACCTGAAATGCACAGATCCTATTGGTATAACACTTATGGTATGACTTTTTATTATACTAATTAACAATCTTTCTTCGAAAGTCTCAGTTTGTTGGGAACCCACAAAAAAGCCTAATTTACAAAAACCGAAAAAGTAAAACATCCAGAAAATAACGGATACGAATATAATATTATAGAATTTTAATTTATTCGATCCTTAAAAGACACAAATATAATTTAACCTATTATAATTTTCCTGAACCTTAAAATATCAGAATTACAAAAGTATCGAAAATAATTGTCTAGAAACCAAAAACACCCGGCTCACAGATTGATAGAAAATAATTTGGCCGATCCTTAAATGAACAGAACCACAATCCAGCCGAATCGCTATTGGGCATGCGTCAAATTTAAATCTAGAGCGCCGTAGGCCCTGGATTGCGGTGTTGACAAGTTTCTCTATTTGGAAGGTGACACTTCACAGTTTCTGTGTGTCTAACTGTCTATCAAATCTTGCGATTCATTTTTGTAATGGAGGTCCGATAACAATACAACATTATGAAGAAATTTGAGGGTAGGGGGTGGTTGAAGAATGTAAAGGGGGTAAATTAATACAATATCACAACTTACTTCGACTCTTCCCTGTCGTAAGCCTGGCAACGTAGCAATTGAACTCGTGGCTATCGGTTCAAATCATTTTCGGCCAGATTGGGGTTCTTGAATTTTGTGGTTCGGCATTATTATGTTTCTATCAAATTATTTGCGTTAAAAATATTTTCTATCATTTTGTGTTTCTATAAAAATAGGTTTCGTTTAAATTTAATTCTATGCATCTATTTCCTAGCGATTTGATTTTCCCGTCATTTCATTTTGGAAACAATTTTTTTCGCACCAATTATTTTCTTTTGTTTTAAATTCTGACAAATTATGTTTATGCCAAATTTGGTTTCCGGTTTTTTATAGGGACCCAGTTAGTTATGATAATTATGTGCCCTTAATGTATGGCAAAATTCGACATTAAATGGGAAATACCTAGATTTATTATAGATAGATAGATAGATTTATATTACCAGAAGTATTTATACATTAGTACATATATATACATTGGACGTCATAATATGTAATGCCTTAAATAAAAGCGATTAATAGTTAAAAATAAAATAAAATTTGTTGAAGAGTTAAAATAAAATACATTTCTTTAACCGCGTTGCAAAAATTTTTTTACGTCAATTTTGACTTTATGAACACATTAAAAATAATCACAGTAACTATATCACAAATATTATAAATTAATTTTTTCTTAAAAATTATGTTAAAAATTAAAACGCACAAATACAGCACTTTAATTTACATGAATTCATACTCTACTGACACATAAATAATCACAAAAGTTATCACAGATTCTATCTATTAATAACTAGTTTTTGTTATTGTTCTATATGTACTAGATAATGTGGGGTCTATATGTGTATATGGTTCAATATCACACAAGTGATTGAAAGTAGCTTTTTTAAAGCTCTGAAAGCTTTTGATACTTTTTATTTTTGTTGGTAGCAATTATACAGTTTTACAGCCATATAATCAGGTCCGTTTTGAGTGGAGGTTAGTGTGTGTTTGGGGTAGTTATAGTTTTCATTATTTTTGAGATCATATTTATGGTTAGGTTTTAAATGTTCATAATTAACGCAATTTTTTTTAAAAATACATAATACATTCAAATATATACACTGCCGGAACTGTCAAAATTCTATAAGAGCGAAAAGTGTTTCTACAGCTTTCTTTAGTTCTTAGAGAAAAAATGATCCTTATAACTCTTTTTTGCTGGACAAAAACAGTTTCAATGTGACTGCCATTTTCCCAAAGAAGTATGCCGTACTTTAAATGTGAATAAAACATACCATAATAGATTGGTTTTAAGGATTTTTTGTTATCTAAAGTTTTAGAGATAGTTTTTATAGCATAGCTTGCCCTACTCAATGTTGCACAAAGGTTTTTTGTATGCCCTTGGTAGTTTAGGTCAATGTCAATTGTAAGGCCTAAAAGCTTCGCCTGATTTTTAAATTCTATTTGGTAATTTTGAAAACAAATATTGTTTAAATTAGTTTTGTGATTTGTTATGAGTAAAATGTTTGTTTTTTCTATATTTAAAAGTAGTTGGTTCTTACTAAGCCATCTCTCCGCATCCTCAAGTATTGCTTGACACTTATCACCGGCAATTTCATGCTTTTTAACCGGGACCTCGATAGTGGCATCATCATCAAAAGCTGCAAGTGAGTTTGGGCATTTAATTGTTTCACAAAAATCGTTTATATATATGATGAACAGCAATGGCCCCAAAACACTTCCCTGCGGTACTCCAGTAAGAATTGTTTGGTTTGTTGACTCATGGGTGCCGTTTGAATCTTTAATTATAACTCTTTGATTTCTTTGACTAAGATATGATTCAAGTGCTACACCTCTGACTCTGTACGCTTCTAATTTTTTTAAGAGGATGTTATGGTTACTTTCTGTTGCTTTCTCTGCGAATGGGACAGTCGAGCACGATCACTATAAAAAAAATTGCCAGCAGAGTCTTTTCAGTCAGGGAAAAAAAATGTAACCAGCGCACCATTAGTTTCCCCAGAAAAAATTTTACTACCGCCACTTCATATAAAATTAGGAAAAAATTTGTGAAGGCCATGGACAGAGAAGGCCATGCTTTTAGTTATTTAAAAGAAATGTTCCCTAGGATTAAAGACGGAATATTTGTCGGTCACCAGATTAGGAAACTTTTCGGATATGCCCAATTCGATTCCATACTTCAAGGTAAGGTAATAGAGGCTTGGAATGCATTTAAAATGTTTGCAACAAATTATTTTGGAAACACTGGAGCAGACAACTAAAGAACTGGTTGCCCAACTTCTTATGTGTTACCAAAACCTAGGATGTAAGATGTATCATGTCGTTAAAAATTTGTATGGATCTGTGAGATGTTGGCCGACTACTGCTGGTCTATTACGAAAGATGCCCCAGAGGCTACTTTCCAAAGGTAGGCTAAGGACCAAATTTATAGTCCGACGTCGAAGGAAGCCTCAAGGCCTCCTTGACAAAGGTGTCCTTCAAGGCGTCGTTTCATTTCTTATTTATATATTTCAAGGTAGGGTTGCAACGGCAACGTCGCAAAAATTATGGTGGGATAACTTTATTGTTAATATTTTTGAGGTTATGGTTTTGGTATTTTTTAATATTTTAAGTTTTTTTTACAAAAAAAAAAGGAATGAAAATAAAATTCAACAGGAGGGCACTATAAAGGCAGATTCAGAGTTCCGTAAGGTAAGCGGTATGAGGTATGCGGTAAGACGCAACGAAAATAACTATAGCATGCTGCTGTTCATAGTAAACAGCAAGCAAGCGGTAAGCGTAGCATACGTTTGCTATTGTTATTATTTTCCTCGCGTCTTACCGCATACACTGAGAAAAGACTCGGGTTGGCATAACTCAAATATGGGTATTACGACTGCCCAATCAACTGAGTTCTGATGATCTTCCATTCATGATTCATGCAAGCCCCGAATAGGGGTTAAATTTATGCAATTATTTTTTGTGGTTCGGAGAACTCATAAAACTAAAACTATTACAACCCTTATTCTGGGCTACATAAACCCACAATTTGGATTAACACAACTCAACTCTGGGCTACCAGAACCCATATTTTGCGCTGCTTGAACTCGACTTTGAACTACCACAACTCAAGTCTGGATTCCCAGAACTCATATTCTGAGCTACTAGAACTCGACTGTCGATTACCACCATTTAACTCTAGGTTACCAGAACCCAAATTCTGGGCTACTAGAACTCGAATTTGGACTGCAGGTTTCACTCCATAAGGAGTAGTTTATAGGCATCTTGTGCAATTTTGCAAGCTTCAGCCAAATTGAGAAAACACCGTATTTTGGGGTTATTTCTTGCACACTCACCCACTCGAGTTAAAGAAAACGCTAATGGGTATGCTACGGGTGCACATGGAGCGTAACAGGTAGATTCGATTAGATTCAACCAAGAAAAATATCGTCCGATCACTTACGTCAGACGGACCGTGCGGCGAACCTTGCGACGAACTCACGTTCCGAGATGTTGTGCTGCAGGCTGCCGAATCGTAAATTAAATTAAAACAGCTAGTAACTAGTAACTAGTGTTGAAAAGTTTATGGAAAAAATAAATAACAAATTTCCCACTATTAAATTTACTTATGAAACAGAGAACAACGGTACACTGCCATTTCTAGACACTTTAGTTATAAGAAATAAAAATAAATTGGACTTTGACCTATACAGAAAAGGCACAGCCACCAACAGGTATATTCCAAATGACTCTTTTCATTGCTTACAACATAAGCTTGCAAGTTTGCACTTTTTAACATATAGATTAGTAAATTTCCCCTTAAACAAAGAAAGATTTGAAGCAGAAAAGAATAGGATTAGGAATATAGCTGGCGAAAACGGTTACGACGAAGGCTTAATAAATAAGCTGATAAATAGACATTCTTTTCAAAAGACCTTTCGGAATTCTACCTTTTTCAGACAAAAAGATACCTGCGACTCAAAATTTGTATCAATTCCTTATAATCCTAATTATACGAAAGGATTACACAAAGTATTTAATAACACCGGTCTTAAATTAGTATATCAATCCGGTAACACAATAAGAAGCTTACTAGGAAATCCCAAGGATAAAACTACAGTTCTAGAAAAAAGTGGAATTTACGAAATTAGTTGCATGGATTGTGACAAAAAATATGTTGGTCAAACGAGACGCTCTATTCAAACACGTTTTAAAGAACATTTAGCACACTTAAAATACGGAAGAACAGAAAAGTCAAGTGTGGCCGAGCATGCTTTTGAAAACAATCATAGATTCACATTAGATAACCTAAAACTTCTAAAAAGTGTACCAAACAAAAGACTTTTGAATGCATATGAAAGTATGGAAATCATTAAATCCAGAAATAGTTTAAATAAAGATAGAGGACCCATCCCGTTTAGTACACTTTATTCTTTGGTTGAGGGGAGATAGGATTAAAAATCGTGATCAATCACAAATTATTAGTCTTATCTCCGCCCACTAAAGGATTGTATATAAGATAGAGCGTAGATTAATTTAGTTCATTGTTTATCGGCTCCTGATGATGCTAACGTTGTTAGCGAAACGCGCGTCGAGTGCAAAAAAGTGTAGTTTTGGTTTGTGGAAAACAATCATAATTTTGTTTTAGTGCAACCAAAGGTTCCAACTTCCCAACATAGTTAAATTAAAACAGGTACGCGAATCAGCTCAAAAATTACCTCGGTACTTTCGGCAGTTGAAGCCCCAAACTGAATTACCAGAACTCAAAAAATTTAATACATTTCAAAAGGCTGCAATAACACAGGCTGTGGGTAAAAGTAAGGTATAGCTTACCACAATCCATTCACATGGGTTAAGTCTGGAGTTGTGGTAGTACAAAATCCAGGTAAATTTTAAGAAAACATATTTTGTTAGTTCCCCCCGACCAAAAACGAAAAGTTACTGCAGCCCATCTCAAATGAGTTGCAGAATAACTTAGACGTGTGTATTGTGGCAGCGCTAAATTGCCAACCCACGCTCTGGGTAAAGCCTGTTTTCTCAGTGTACCTCATACTGCTTATATACCTTACGGAACTCTGAATCCGCCTTAAGACCTTCACTAGCCAGGGAAAGGTTTTCCTCGCTGAACTGATTCAAAAATATCAGAACACGTTACGTTCACGTATGAACAAACAATGTGTGTAAGATAGCGTCTTACTTCCTACTTCATAATTTTCAGAACCATGAATCCAACTTTATAAAAGGTATTTACATTACCTAGCTACCCGCTTGTCAGTCAGTGCCATATACCGTATAGGGCATACATATCAAGGCCAACATTTGGACACTGTGAGACTTCTTTACGCTAAATGTGAGGATGTTCAATATAGTAAATTGTATAAAGACGGCCTGTGTATTTTTGCGCACATGCGCATAGGTAGCTTTCGGTGCCCAGGAACATTTTTATGGTCTCTCTGTGTCGGGCCTTCGTGTAAATAAGTAGATATTGTATCAATTGCGAAATATAAAAACCCTCGCTGATTTTAAACAAGTGTTTTATTTAAAGTATACTAAACATCAATACAATAACGAAGTTCTAACACTAAAGCGCTCAAAGGGACTTTGCATGTCCCGTATGTATCCCTTTGGAAGATAATCTGCCTGCCGCACGGAAGGTTCCGGGTTCGAATCCCGGCTAGGTGCATGGATATTTTGTGTTTTTCTTTAACTTTACAAAAAAAACTTCGCTAACACTCCCAGTATATCAATAAATTTTAAAAAAACCATCCATTATTTTCAAGATATCTTAAAAAGCAACCCACAAAATGACAAAAAAATAATTTTATCAAAACCAACTCCACAATATTTTTGTTTTTTTTTTGAACTCACATTATTTGCCAAGGAACGCCGAAGTTAGCTCTGTAGTTATCTTGATGTAAGGATTCCCTCACCCCATAAATACCAAATTGGCCCGAAGGCCTCGTGGAACAAGGGTGCCTTGAAAGATGACTATAAATTTGGCCCTAAGAAGCGAAAAATGAGTGTCTAAATAATATAGCGTCTTTTTGCAAGCGAAATTAAATCTTTAATTGGTATTTTTTCCTTACTTGGGAGTAGTTAAACCCAAAAAAATAGTTTTTGTTCAGGACACAAAAACAAAGTTGTAATTTGGTCCCTAATGTTATTTTTTCCCTGATCTTAAGAACAGCTCCACTGTAGTCAAGATCAAAGTGAAAAGCGTAAAGTCTGTGGTTCTTGTAAGGATTTTCATCTGGATAAGACGTTTTTCCAACTTTGTCTAGCTGAAAATTTTCCCTCGAGTAATGGTATTCTCTACTTTGCTCCGTTAGAAAGTTATATTTGTTTTTTTTTTCATATGTCCAATAAAAAATGCATGCGGCCGGGGGGGGGGGGGACTTAAGGGCCGAATTTTTTGAGTTCTTGCACCGCACGTCAAAACACTTGCACACGTACACTACAATCGATTTGATCAAAATAAAGAAAATGACTGGAGCCCAACATTATCTCAATCTGTTAAGGCTCAAGAGCATGATTTTCCCATTAGGAAGCTAAATCTAAGTCTGTTTTGATGTTTCGTGCGATTAAATCTTCGTGTAAACTGAAATTAAACATAAGTTCATGTAAGTACGACTCAGAGAATTCTATTTAAAAGATCCTTGATTTAGATGAAACGTTCGTGGATGCAAGCAGCCAAGAAGATAAAACTGAATTTATTTTAAAATAAATCCACACATCTTCATTTATTTTCTCATACAGAAAACAAGCTTATCAATAGAAATGAATTAAAATAGTGGAAATTTTGTAACTGTTAGAGTTTTGTTTGTCTGGTGGTATGCTAAAAGGCTCACCCAAAATCTAGTAAGACGTATGCGGGGTTCAAAGATATAGTTAAGTCGATTGTACTGCAGGGGGGTTATTCTTGAATTGAGTTAAATTCTCTCGCTACTATGCATCTGATTGGTCCAAATCTTCGGTTTAAATCGGTTTCTCTCACTTTTGCCCGATATTGATCGAAAGTAATTCTATTGGTCTTGACTAAGATAATTACTTTTCATCAATATCGGGCAAAAGTGAGAGAACCCGATTTTAACCGAAGATTTGGACCAATGAGATGCATAGTAGCGAGAGAATTCGACCCCCTGGGAGCAAATTTTCTCTCGATTCAAGAATAACCCCACAGTACGACGATATGTACACTTCTCTCCACTGTGCAACACTGACTTTTTGACTTTGTCATTTTAGGTTATATTTTTGGTATATATAAACTTTTTATAAGGAGGCGGCTTGTTTATTTTTTACTAATTTAAAATGTAAGGCCACTAAAAATTCAAATTCAAAAAAGCAAAAATGTTTTATTAACTAAACAAAAGCTACACAGTAATTGGTGTATTCGACTAGCTGACTATGAAAGAAGCAAGTCTACGATAATAACCATAGTAAGTCGAGTCCAAGAAGAAGGAACTGTCCCTCGAAAGGAAGGTACCGGTTTGACGAGTTACTAGCCCAAAACAATTAAAAGGACAGATCAAAAAATAAATAAAATTAAAAAAATAAAAACATATAAAAAAATACTTGCGTCATTGCACCGTTGCCGTTGGCTGCAATAATGTTTTGAAGTCTTCTGGGCATTGAATTGGCTAAATTTTCAAATAAGTTTGGATTTTCAGCAATAACTTCCCTACATGCCCTTACGATGAGTTCCATTAAATGTTCTGAATTCCTGGGAATGATATTAAAATTTGCTAATTTCTTTGGATAAGTCCCCAAACGTTCTCTATTGGATTCGCATCAGAGGTCAGGCCAAGGCAAAACTTCGATATTATTATCCTGGAACCATCGCTGCGGAATTCTGGCCGTATGAACTGGACAGTTATCTTGTTGGAATACAAAATGATCTGGATAAGAGACTCTCACCTCTGGAAGCATTACATTTTCCAGCATATTGACGTAAACTTCGGCTGTAATCGCCCATTTATCGAAAATCTTCACGGCCGGTCTTCGTTTCCAGCAATATATCGTTGTTCGTATCGGGTTCTTGGCGGTCGATAAACCAGAATTTGTTTTTTATCGCTGTTCCTCAGAGAATAATTCAACGCAAAAATTAATCGAGACTGCTTCTTTTCCTCACTTAGTTTAATTTACCTTAGCCTCGAACGTTTAATCCTCCTGCCTAATGTTGTTATGGATCCTGGAAAAAAAAACTAATAATTTGGTTGGTTTTCCTCTGGGCTAGTAACTTTCGTCAAACCGGTGTCTTCCTTTCGGTGGATAGTCTTGCTAAGATTTGAGCTTTATCAAATTCGGAAAGATGCGGCGGCATTTTTTTAAATTTGGATGATACTGACATACAAGACATGATGTTGTCAGGAGTCTGTAACATTGTCACTTGTAGGAAGACAATGCCGTAATATAAAAAATTTGCTAACTTCTGCTGTACCAGTTTTATGTGGAGAGAAGTGTAGGTACTGGAAAAGATGAAAAATTAAATCGATAGGGATAGCTACAATAAAACCGTTAAAACATCATGAGGTACACAGTTACTGTTGTGGTGTCGTTTATGAACCGTGGCCGAAATACGAAGAAAGCGCATTATAAGTGATGGTGCTGTCGAAGTGAGCTTCCTTATTAGCAACTTTATCTAGTTGTTAGAACAGCTATAAACATATCCAAATGAAAAACGGCCTTAACTGTTGGTTATTTGTAAAAATTAAATTCCTTACCGGCTGGAATTTGCCACATAAATTTGAGTAATTACACTATGAAGTGTCACGTGAATTTTGTTTCAAAGGGTCTAACGCTTTATTTCGCAAATATCAATGGTTTAAACAGATTTGCCACAATCCTTGAAAACCGGGAAATCCGGAAATTCGGTGGGGGTTGGGAAATATCCGGGAAAAATTCGGGAAATTTGCTAAGAATCTTTGAATTTTTCAGATATTTTTGACCTGGTTGAGATTCCCTTGTACCCTCGCTTGTACATATAGAAAATTTATATATAACTTTTTTGCCGGCCTCCGTAGCGCAATGGGTGTGTATTTTCCTGCCGCACGGAAAGCCCCGAGTTCGATTCCCGGATAGGATGGATATTTTGTGTTTGTTTTTAACACTGCAAAATACATTGCTACATTGGGCATTGATCCTATTATGGGTGAAAAATCCCAGTATCAAAAACAAACATATAAATTTTCTCCTTTTTCGGTTTATAAATAATAGAAAATATATTTTTATAAAATACTTAAAATTTTAAATGTATAATATTATACACTACTTTTTGTAAAATTTTACGCTCAGCGGTATTTGTTTTTATCACAATATCAGATAATTTTTTTCAGTTTGCAGTTCACCAAATTCAAAAGTTTCAACAAAATTAGCTTTTGTAAAATGTAATGCATAGACTTTAAAGATGTTTTTTTTAAGTACATGTTAAATAAAGCCGCTGCTGGTAATTACCTATAATTTTCTTATTTTGTTTTTATAGGATTAGTAAATAAAGAGTGTGGTCGGAGAAAAAAGCCTGTTAGAGCAGAATTATTTAATCCTTTTTTTGTTAATAATGCTAAACACCTAGTTAATGATATGGATCTTCCGAAAGCTAACGCAGAAGACCTGCTTAAACAAAACAGACCTGGTAAAAACTCTTAAGGCGCATTTACACAGAGCGAATAAGTTCGTCCGAAAATTCTGTCCAAATCTGGCGAACCTTTTTCGACGAACGTTTGCCCGAACGCTCAAACATTTGCAACGAACATTTAAAGCGAACATTTGCCACGAACATTCGGGCAAATTTTCCCAAGATTTTTTGGAAATATATTTTTGAAAGTGGAAATAGATAATATTTTTGTTCTTACATCACTGACCTCAATTCTGGAAATTAAATTGGAACACCAAAAATATTTTATTTTATTTTTCGAATAAATAGTAAAAGCTGGCGGAAAGCGAAAAATTATTATTTGCAGGGTGGTAGGTTGTCAGGTTGGTGGATATCTACCAAATAAGTTTTTACCTAATTGTTGCTATGCTTTATCACTTTCTTGGTTTTCCTTAATTAAGTGTAAAATCAGCAAACCCCACCACCAAACCCCATTACCAAACCCCACCACCAAAACCCCACGAAATGAAATAGAGTAATCCTCATTATTTCTTATCAAGTGCATAAAATTGTTTTTCCGTCGGAAAGGTTTTAGAATTTAGTTTTTATATTACAATTCAGTTCAATGATTTACGGTAAATAATTTTTCTAATTTTTATTTTATTCTCAATATTTTTTTTAGCAAATTTTGTCCGAACACCACGAACCTTTTTACCCGAACCCCGAACCTTTTGTGCGAATATTTAAATAAATAATTCGCGCGAATGTTTGTCGGCATTTCGAAGATCAAAGAAATATTAGCTATGCTACTTTACTTTTAGAGATATACATAAGTGTGGAGAAGACTAGTATACTCTCTTGGTGAGAACTCCCTCGTCACACTTTCAAGAATCCCTGTACAAGGTAGCAGCGTCACATTAAAAAAAAACAAATGTTTCATATAAATATGAAAATGTAGATACATACATGTGCTGCTTTCGATTGTGGGGATCATAGCATTGTGTTAATGAAGTTTGAGCAACTTGGAGTTCGGGAAGATAGGGCAAACATCTATGAGTCTTTTCTAAGCAAACGTCAGCAATTAGTGGCTATGGGGGGCAGGGGTACCGCAAGGCTCTTTGTTGAGTGTAGTGTATTTGTAGATGATTCATGACCAAATTATTGTTGCAAAACGAATGGGGGTGGTTGCGTGCACTTTAAAAAAAGGCGTTTTTTTGTACTTGGTGCAAAATGAACATCCTGATTGTCGACTTTTTACACAGAGGGTGGAACCTAGGAAGACAAACAATCCTGCTCCCGCTTCAGTTTCAGTAAGCTTTATTGTCGTAAAAATACAAGAGATCTTTGTAGACAAAGCAAAAATAAAACAACAGTAAAAAAAATTGCCTAAGGTAAAAAATTAAGAAACATTAAAAAATATAAAAGCGATACGTCAAAATATTAAAATAAAAAAGAAAAAGATGTATGAAACAAAGAACATAAAAAGTAAAAAATTTTAAAAATATACAAAGATAACAAATCATTTACAAACAATAAATATTAAACAAAATTGAAAAAGCGAAAATAAAACCACATCCAAAAAA
The DNA here is from genome assembly GCA_963921995.1 of Oxystoma pomonae. Lineage (NCBI taxonomy): Eukaryota > Metazoa > Arthropoda > Insecta > Coleoptera > Brentidae > Oxystoma > Oxystoma pomonae. The sequence goes on along the minus strand of OY998164.1, from coordinate 20,139,970 downwards.
AAATAAATAAAAAATGTGCCTAAGGTAAAAAAATTAAAAAACGTTAAAAAATTTAAAAAAAAATTAAAAAACATAAAAGCAATAAGTCAAAATATTAAAATAAAAAATAAAAAGATGTATAGAATAAAGAACATAAAAAAGTAAAATATTTTAAAAGTATACAAAGATAACAAATCATTTACAAACCATAAATAATAAACAAAATTAAGTAAAACACATGTAAGCCTAACAAAATCTTTACGTATCTATATTAAGTGCTTTGCATCTTTTTAAATATTTTTAAAACCTGTCATCAAAATATTCTTCCAGGGAGTAATAGGCTTTACTAATTAATAATTCATTAACTGATTTTCTAAAAATTTTCATATTGTCTAAGCTTTTACAGTTAATTAGTAATTTATTGAATATTTTAAAGATGTCATACATTAGGGAATGTTTTGTAAGGGTCTATTTGGAAATTGGGAGAGGAATATTTTCTTAGTTCCGGAATTATAGGTTGAGGGAAAGGTTATACCCTTGTACTTTTTAAAGATACGCAAAGCGGAGAGAATTCCTGTCGAGTACAAAAAACTGCCTGTTTTTCGTTAGATTTCAATTGCACGCAAGGACCCCTCCCTTCCCTTAAATGTGCAGTATGGCACCTCGGTTGTTTTGCTTTTGCTTGTAGACGAGACTACTGCTCATGCATTGGGTACTATTCTTGATTGTCCCTAATAAGGACGAAACGGCATCGTCCACCCAAGTTCCACCCCCTATAAAAAAGCAACGTCAGAAGTTTTGTTTTTTTTTAAATTACACATTTGAGAAAAAAAATATTGTTATTTATAAAAAAATATAAAAATGGAAAATATCTTTAAACAACACTTAAAATCAAACAACTAAGATCAAACAGATAAAAATCAAAATCATATAGGGCCCCTTCCAGGAGATACACAAACCTTTTAAATTTGTTGAAATTTGGCTCCTCCCGAACCGCTGCCGGTTGACTGCGGAAGGCTTTGAGACCCCTGTATAATAACATGCGTACCGATAATAATTCTCCCAATCAAGTTGGCCTGGAAAAAACCCATAGACGAGGAGTGTAATGGGCAGGCGCGTCTATTGCGTCAGTAGTGAAAGCAACTGACAACCATCTGACAGCAAAAATGTAGGTTTTTGTTTAATATTTTTGTTTACTATTGGAAAATCTATTAAGAGTGGACAGTACCGTAAAAAAAATTGATAAAGTGTTGTCTAGTGTTTCCCGTAATAATAACGCACGCAGTCGCAGAAAATACCGCCACAAAATTTTAAAACACAAAAACTCCAAAATAACATAAACAAAAGGGAAAAACCATACCTCGTCAAAAATGTAAATTTTTCGACAATGCCGAGTTTTCTCAGAAAGTGGATACGGCACTTGGGGCCATGTCCTCGTGTAACGGGTTTACCTTATGGATTGAAACCCTCGAGTAAGGTTAAACTTGCGGGTGGAGATGTTTTATCCATAATATAATAAATAAATTCAATTAAATACAATCAAATTGTCATTAAATTATCGTAAGGTCACTACGACACCAGGCATGGATTTGTTAGTGCATGCGCAGTAGATTAGATTTGGTTTATGGCCTGGTGGCCCAAACAGTGTCAAAGTCAACGGCGATTTTGAATTTTCTTCTTTGTTTTTCAAAGTTATTTTCGTTACACATTTTGTGGCACTTGGGCCGTTATAATATCTCATAGTTATATGGTTAAAAGTATTTAATTTTTTTGCTGTGCTCACCTTGTCAACAACTTGCCGGCCGGCTAGCGGCTGCTTTCGAATATCAAGTGAGCGGGCGTATGACTCACTTATTCTGAGTGTGGTGTTGTTGCGAACCGAACCGAAGTTTCCCCATCGACAACCGTTTTCTGTGCGTTTCTCTCTCGGCCTGCCACGACCGAATTTCGTTGTTCCTGCTATCTGCTCTCACGGCTCTCTAGATTGGATTTTGTTTCGCTCGGTGACTTTGCGACGGTATAGCAAGCAGGCTTTGAACGCGGCTCTAAAGTTTCGACTGCATAGAGTTTGAGTAATAGCTCTGTTTTTATCGCGTTGAAAATTGTGACGGTGGTTTCTCGGTCAATTATCAAACCTTTTGGATTTTTTGTGCTTTAAAGCGAGGAGTTTTTAAATTTCAAGGATTTTTTAATTTCAGGTATGAGTTTTACTGGTTTTATTCCAAAGTTAAAGTCTGTAGGCCTTAAAGTTTCATAAGGTATTATTAATAAGTGATTTTGGGATCAAGCAGTGATATTCTTAGAAACTTTTTTTTTAATTTTGTTTCTTCAAAAAAGGTGATAGATGGTGTTTTTTTTCAAATTAATTATAATATATACCTAGTGGAACATTCAAATAAGACAAAATTTGGGATTCTGGCTAATACGTCTTTTTCGGACTTTTAAAAACTCTGCCAAAAAAACCGCATTAAACCTCATAGAAAACACACCTGATTTTTATCAGTTTTTATAAGCCTTTGTGAGGCAAAATTTTAGGATTATAAAAGTTTGTAACAATTTATGAGGTATATCTGGTGGTTTCATATGTGTGTTTTTTATCTGTTCCTAGACTTCCGGATATATTATGATCAGACCAACTCATGGAATTTGACAGATTTCTATGAACATTTATAATATTCTATGAGTTGGTAAAAACATTTTTTTTTTGTAAGTTTTTATAAATAGATTTTATAGTCAGACAAACTTACAACATTTTAGAGATTTTTATGTATTTACCCTGCCAAAAAAACCTCAGTAAATCTCATAAAAAACACACCTGATTTTTATCAGTTTTTTCGACCACCTGAAAACTAATTAAAAAAGCTATACTTGGTATACTTACTTATTTCTACGAAAAAATATTTTTTGAGTCTTGATCCCATGCAGCACTCTTCGTCCCAGGGACGTACATTTTATATCCATTTTACGTCGGTACGTCCCGGGACCAATTAGGGACGTACTATGTACGTATAAAAATTTACGTACATAGTACTTAACAAAGTGTTCTTACCTATGATCATTTTACGTCCAATTTTGGTTCTACATGGGAAATAAAATGTACGTACTGTGCCCCATATACCATGGCTGTATGGGGAAATCTTATAAAATATTACTCATAGAAACTTATCAAAGAAATAAGATTTTACCTGCCCTAACTTATGTGCCCTTTGAAACAAATATATTAAGTCGTCGCCCACTGGAACTTATAAAATCAATGCCTAAAACAATCTCATAGAAATTTATCAAAGTAACATCTCTCCCACAGCTCCTGGAGGTAAATAAGTACTTATACGAGAACAATTTTCTATTAGATATGTAGTTTATAGTTTAGGCTAGGTTATAGTTTAGTTTCACTGTATATTAATCTCTATTACATTACTCTACTACTATTACTACTACTACAACTGCTAAAGTTGTGCCGTAATTTTTTATTTTAGAATGTTACAAGTAGATCTTATAAAATCTTTTAAACCTTTATGAGGAATTGTCATATTAAAAATCATAAAATATTGTAAACTTTTATAAGCCAACTAGCTGCTAAAATATGATGAACACTTATGCGGTATTTGTGTTTCACTAGTCAAAGGTTATAAAATATCATAAGTTTATATGAGCATAGATTCATAATCTATGATTTTTATCTGTTATTTGCTATGATCTTTTATGGGGTTTTTTTTGGCAGGGAACTCAAGATACTTTTGTCTATAATTGACTTTGTCTTCCAACTTCCAATAAAAAAAACTATAGAAAATGACAAACAACAAAAAAATGTAAAGCTAAGATTTTTTTTTTTTTGATTTAGGGACAGCAAAAGAAAATAATTTTTCCTATGGAAACGTTTTATTATTTATTATAACTTTTGCAAGTCTCATGCTAATGGACAAATGTTTAGCATCTCAGGCTGCCAAATATACCGGGTGTCCCAATGTGAGTAACCTATTAGAATATTTTGGAAACTATACAATGGAAACTTTTCAAATTTTCTATTCTAACATAAGTCCATGTAACCTATCTTTATGAAATTTTTTCATATTTGCAGTGTTGCCATTTGCACGAAAACTTAGCAACAACTTTCTTATTTTAAATTGAACACCCTGCATATTTTTGCATTTTTGGATTCTAAAAAATATTTTAGGTACATTATATGTGACATCGAAATGGAGAGAGCAAAACGTTTTTTACATTCCTATCTTGGTTTTTCACAGGCTATCGTTTTATATCTAAACCCAGGGTTAAAACATCCCAAGGTTAGCTTAACCCTGGGTTAAAAATAGTATAAAACGATAGCTTGTGAAAAACCAAGATGGCAATGTAAAAACCGTTTTACTCTATCCTTAACCGTTTCGATGTTACGGGCTGTCAAAGTTAAAAAATGTCAATTTTCACCTGTCAATATTTTAAAAACAGTTGAACATAGGTATAGGACATTATACACAAAATGTACCTAAAATATTTTGTAGAATCCAAAAATGCAATGCAAAAATCAACAGGGTGTTCAATTTAAAATAAGAAAGTTGTTGCAAAGTTTTCCTGCAAATGGCAACACTGCAAGTATGAGAGTATTTCATAAAGATAGTTTACATCGACTTATGGTAGAATAGGAAGTTTGAAAAGTGTCCATTGTATAGTTTTCAAAATATTCTAATAGGTTACTCATCTTGGGACACCCGGTATACCGTCTTATGGTCTCTTTGTGCACAAATTTTCGTTAAAAAATCTTTTTCTACGAATGACCGCAAAAAGCTACTTTGCGAGCACTTTTGTTTATGCAAAGTAGCACGTTCCCGTACAGTGTGCGGGAAAAAACTTACCTCGAGACTTTCCCGCACACTTTTCTAAAGCAAAATTACCATAATATAGACATCATAATAAATCATTTAGAGATATAAATTTTGTTTGTGGTTTCAATAAAGGTTTAAAAAAATGCACTCGAAGAAAAAAATTATCTTCATAACACGTGCGTAAAGCCGTTTTCCCGTACGCGTCTACGGTTCGTGAGTTATGATTTTCCTTTTTCTTGAATATCTGAAAAACTACAGATCTGACAGACTTTAGTTGGTTCCTGCTTCTATGGTTCGTGCATGATTTACGATTTTTTTAAAAGTTTAACATTTTTGTACCTTTTTTCGAACCTCCTACAGACAGCCAGATACCATCACCAAGGTCTTATTTTACCCAAATAACTAATTTTTAATGGGCAACGATCTCCATACAGTATGATTGGCTAAAAACCATATAATCTCAATTGGTTGCCATGTCATTGTTAAAAAAACCACTAAAACTAAGTCAATATTCCTGGTATTATTGGCCTAAATATTTGGGATTTAATCAACTATTTAAATTGACTCTTTTTACACTTATAAAAAGGCTCTTAACGAATTCCTTAACATCTGCTTATGCTTTATATGACTAAACATTGTTCCCCTAAATTTATAAAACGATCTAGACTGTAAACAAATGGGAGCATTTTTTTATTATGACCTCATTTACGCTCAAGTTTGTCATATGTTTTTACATTTTGTTGATGAGTATATCTTCCGGAAACTATAAGGTCACTAAAATCGAGTAAAATACATAAAAATATAAATCTTTATAGTGATTATGTTGTCCGTGTTATTTTTTTTTAATCCGTACCACAGGATGTGGTTTGCAATCATGATACAAGATATTTTTGTTCCCTAGACTTTCAAAGCGAATCGCAATTTCTTTTTATACAAGCAGTTCTTGTCGAGAATTTAAGACAATGATTCATTAAGGTTAATAGAAATTCTCAATTGGATTGTGTTTTTTTGCCTGAGATGTGGTTTTTATGGAAAAATATTTTTTTTGTTTTACCTTATCGCCTATAAGTCGTCCAACAAAGTATTGTAAGATAACCCATTTTTGAAACATTTTTTTGTAAAAACTAAGTGTCGGGGTTGACTACCCTCCCTACCATCCCCCGAAATGCGCGCCTGAAGAGTAGAATCCGATCCATTATCTGTAATTTGTGTGCCTTATTGGAATTGTTGTTTTATAATAAGGAATTATGAATAAAAAATCTGCTTTTGTCATTTTATTAATCAATCAATGTATTTTATTTTTTACAGTAAAGGTTTTAGACTGGTAGAGTCAAACTACCCTCGAAACTACCTCCCTCATCATCAAAAAGAATATAGGGGTTTAAAAAAAAATATGCACAGGTCTCGAAATTTTTGAAAAAATATGGGAAAAAAATATAGACCAGCCTCCAATTTCTATTTTATGGTGGTAGAAGTTTTAATCTGCTACAATTTTCACTAGTAGTCGCTGAACTGCGACTCTACGAAGATCGTCCAAATTTGAATGTATTCTCGGAAAGTTCTTGTGACATTTTCCCTCATACATAGAGACATACTAGTTAGTTAAATTTCTATTGCATATTTGAAATCAGTAGAATCGAATTAGTATAGTAAGACCCGTCACAATGCATATTTTTTTAAGAACAGTTTAAGGACCGCTATTCTTTTTGGAGGGATGGCTATCGGAGCGTGAAGTCTTTTGAATGCCTCCCTAAGGGGGTAGTTTGACTTTGGACCACCGGTCTATTTGTAACTTTATTTCTGGATATATCTTAAAAGTTTCTTGTAGACCTAAAATAAACGGTTTATTTTAAAAATCCAAATAAAAACATGTAAAATAACTTTTTAGCCATCCATAAATATTATGCATGGAGGCTATTGGGATCGCCAAAGAAAAAAGTTTTTTATTTCCATTAAAAATAAGTTATTTGGGTTAAAAAAAACCTAAATATAAAATTTACTTACTCAAAAACCGCTTAACCGGTTTTTATCAAATTTGGCACAAAAATTATTTGTCACCAGACGCAGAGCTGACTGGTTTTTGATGGGGATGGGGGATTGGTAAAAGGGTAGGAGGGGGCATTAAACTTTTAAAAAAATTGTAACTTCAAATTAAATCTAGATAATTGCCTTTTCAGCCAAAAAAAATGAAAAAATAAAATATTTTTGTTTTTTTTTAAATTTTTTGGATGGGTATACGTGCCTGCTGGCGCTATTTAAATGCTAGGGGGCATTAAAAGCCTTTGCTGTGCATAATTTTGGTTGTATCGGTTTATCCGTTAAACGTAATTAACTGTTTCTGGCATTCGAATTCACTCTTAAAAACATTGTTTTCAGAAATTACTTTGTTTTAAAAATTTCTATTACCACCAAGGCTACTTTAAACCAAAATAATAGTCAATTACTTGGTAATAGTTACAAAATTGTTTTTTTTTTGTTATTGCTTGCAAAAACGAAACCTATTCTAAAACCATAAGAAAAAAATCGTTTTATTAGGTTAGTACAGTTCAATATTCCGGTTTCTGATTCAACCAACTGAGAACTATGGGATTTCGTAATGGTTGAAAAAACTAGGTAGACTTTTATTAATAATAATAATGGTATTTTTAGTAGCAGTAGTATCAATTATTTTGTCATTTTTTTTGCTTTATTCGCTTAAGAATAATGATTTGTCTAAGAATTCATATTATTCAAAATAAATGGGAATTTGGCAAAAAAACTATTTTTCTATTTCTTAGATGCCTAGAAGTATTTACTAAAAAAATGATTTTGCATTTTTCCGCATTTTTTACAGTTTTACCGTTTTTGACTTTAATATAACTTTGTACCTAGCATTTTTTTTTTGAAGCGGTCCAAAAAATTTATTTTAAACACTACGATGTTATCGTTATTTGCCACAAGGTTAACTATAAGAATAAAAGCTTCTAAAGTTCATGTCCAAAAACCCTACTCTATTTTCGGTTCAAAATAAATCAGTTAACATTTATACATTGCGTATGTTCCCATTATAGTCGCTTTTAAAACATGTGTGACATGTCATACTTGGCATATCCATATTTCACTTTTGGGACTGCAACATGTATATGCATGACATCATGGAAAGTCTGACTAAACACGCTTTTAAATAATACGATTTTTGCATGACTAAAAATCTAGATACTCTAATTGTGAAAAAGGATTGTATTTCATTGTAAAACATTGGTAAAAAAATCCCTGCACCCATCCCCACGCGCTATCTTCTTTAAGTGCCATGCTCTCTTCGAACGTTGGCTATCATCAGCGCGATCTGTACCCTGTCCACTGGTTTTCGGAAAAGTACCATACCATTGTCTAAGATTTTTAAGCCATGATATCCGTCTACGACCCGGACCTTTTGTTTTTTTTGTCATTTCTCAAAATATGGCCAAAATATTCAAGTTTTCGTTTTTTGATGCTAAAGAAAACTTCAAGATCTTGATTTATGCTAAGAAAAACATCCAAGATATCCTTAGTATTCTACGATAACACCAAATCTCGAATGCCTCTAGCTTTTTGCACATGGCCTCAGTCAGTGTCCATACTTCTATTCCATAATATAAGATTCTAAAAACATAACACCGAAACACACGAATTCGGAGAGTGGTATTTAGATCGCGACTACACAACACTGATTTCATTTTGATAAAAGATGATCTGGCCGATACAATTCTTGCAGGAACATGTTGTCCCAGTTCTCATTGAGAAGGCAACCCAAGTATTTGTGTGAATCCACGCTTTCGACTTGCTGCCCATTTACTTCTAACATGAATCTGATATTCTTTTCTTTGGATATGACCATCCATTTTGTTTTTCCAACATTTGAAAGTAATTTGATTTAACAACTCTTGCAGGCCTTCCAGCGTGTCTGCTATTATGAAAGTGTCGTCGGTATAACGTAGGTTGTTGATTTTTATGCCGTTTATTGTCAGACCTTCTTCGCAGTTATGTAGTGCATTCTCTATTATTTTGTTACTATAGATATTAAACAACAATGGAGACAATATGCAACCTTGGCGCACACCTCTTCTTATTTGGACCTCTTCGGACAATTGGCCATCAACTTTTATTTGAGCAGTCTAATTTCAGTATAGATTAGCGATTATCTTTAGATCTCGGTCATCTAGACCAACTTCTTTTAGCGATTTTATAAGACTTTCGTGTTGGACTCGATCAAACGCCTTTTCATAATCTATGAAACACGCATATACTGACACCGACGCATCCCTAGACCGCTGAACTAAGACTTGAATGCCAAACAGGGCCTTACTTGTCCCCAAAGGATTAGCATTTTCCATAAATTCTTTTATGGATAAAATCTTTAGAAATATTTTTAACATATGGCTCATTAGGCTGATTAGGCGGTAATCACTACACTTCTTTCAACAACTCTTCCTTCCAGCGTGTCTGCTATTATGACAGTGTCGCCGGCATATCGTTGTTGTTTTTTATGCCTTTTATGAACAGGCCCTCCTCGCAGTTATATAGTGCATTCTCTATTATTTTGTTACTATAGATATTAAACAACAATGGAGACAATATGCAACCTTGGGGCACACCTCTTCTTATTTGGACCTCTTCGGACAGTTGTCCATCAACCTTTATTTGAGAAGTCTGATTTCAGTATAGATTAGCGATTATCTTTAGATCTCGGTCATCTAGACCAACTTCTTTTAGCGATTTTATAAGATTTTCGTGTTGGACTCGATCAAACGCCTTCTCATAATCTATTAAACACGCATATACTGACACCGACACATCTTTAGACCGGTGAACTAAGACTTGAATGCCAAACAGGGCCTTCTCTTGTCCCCAAAGGATTAGCATTTTCCATAAATTCTTTTATGGATAAAATCTTTAGAAATATTTTTAACATATGGCTCATTAGGCTGATTAGGCGGTAATCACTACACTTCTTTGCTGAATGTTTTTTAGACAGTGTAACAAAGGTCGATTTTAGCCAGTCATCATGTGATAAATCAAGTTAAAAATAGTTTGACCAGCGTATTTACCTAATCTTCGTTTTTTATTAGCTTTAAAACCTCAGTGTATACTTCGTCTTGCCCTACCGCTTTTCTGTTTTTAGCTTCCTCTGGTGTTATATCTATGCCTTGGTTTGAGAATTCTTCTGGCTGTTCGGATCGATTATCGGTACTGATAACCACGCGATATATTTTTTTAATCAGTACGGTAGTTTCGAAGATATGGCTAAAAATTCTTGTATTGAACTGGTCCTCACTTTATACAATCCACGTCCTCTATACAAAAATAAGTTTTGTGTATTCCCAATAATTTTCTCGACTGCAATAAAAATGTATTGTGTGATTCAGTAGAATTCCAAATGTCAAGTGAATCGTGATGTAGCTGCAAAAATATTTTAACGGGTCTTTTTATTACAGTTTTTCACTCGTAAGAAACGTTCTAAAAGTTTATTTTTGGTTGTTGTTAATAAGTTAACGCATTTTTCCCTTCCAACTATGCATAAAGTATGCACAACGTAGATTTTAATATTTTAAACAAATTATATTTCCTGCGGCGAAACGCGTGAAATTTATACATCACTCATCACCATAATAATAGAGAGATTTAGTGTTTCCCATTTTTAATGTTGTTAAATGGGAAACGATGTTTTTAAATGATCGGAAACCTTTTAACATTAGTCGTTAAAGATGGAGCTTTGCGGTCGGATTTACCAAAAAGGTTTAGTCTATTTTAGAACAGTCCCAAATGTAGAGAAATTTTTGGTTTCTTGCATTTTAAACCAACCCTTCTTGAGTTTTGGACATTATGAGAATTTTAATAAATTTGTTTATTGAATAATCATCTTAACACAATCTTTTGTTGGATTTAAGAAGAAATTTTCAATCTAGAAGAAAAGAAAATTAAAAAATTTAAACCCACGCCGGGTTTAAATAGTAAACACTCTGTAGAATAAATTTACATTGGGGCTATATGTCACTCTAATTAAAACTTAACCTTGTTAATTAATTTTTCCGATTAATACTTGATGTCACACAACGATTTAGATGGGTAATAATAAAATAAGGAGTAGATTAATTTTGTATTTATTCAAAAAGCGTTTTTATTTATGAAATGTGTTAAAAAACTTAAATGCAAGTTTTTTTTACATTTCTGTCACTTTCGAAATGTCAGTTTAAAAATATTAGCGCTGCGTTCAATCACACACAGCGAGTTCGGATCTTTTACCTCTGCTTGCACCTTGGCTTGCAACAACCTCTACTGATGAAAGCTACAGCTTTAAAATGAGTTGGCTTTGAGTAAGGAAAGTTTTTTTGACTGAGCTTTTAGATAACCTCAATGTTTTAGTTTCAGTTTGTAAATAAATTAATATAGTTGTTTTGGGTTTTTTTGTTTTGTATATTTTTCGTGCATAATCAGTGACCTTCATTTATGTTTATTTTGCCTCGTAGTGCCGTCATAAATATATTTTTTGTGCTAAAGACGGGTTCAAAATATGGCGTTTTTCTGGACAAAATAGGAGGTGTTTATTGGGTAATGGACAACTTGGGATATTAAATAAGGTAAATTAATCCTTGTAGAAACGGTTACTTAGGGAAATTATAAACGAACTTATTAGCAAATGCCACAAAACAATCCTTTCTGAGGGCTATAAATTTAAACCACCCCCTTGAGGTGGTCTAAAGAATCACCAACTTTATAACCTCAAACACAAATAATGAAGCTATTATGTGCCAAATTTTTGGCGTATCCACCATTTGCCATTTTAAAACCTGTCAAAAAAAAATTAGTTTTTGGGCATTTTCTCCTAAAATATGGTGTATTTTGAGAAAAAAAAGCAGTTTTTCAGTAGTATTTTCCAATAACAATACAAAATAATCAATAACTGTGTGTCTTTTCTGTATGGGTAAGTATTTGTTGAAAATTGGTTTTAAAATTTAGTACACTCCACAGGTGTAAGTATTTAGACCTGTGGGGGGTACTATTTTAGATCTTAGTAAATCCCACTGCTGGAGTTTTTAAGCTACTTTTTTGAGAGTGGGAAAATTATATAATTAATTTTTTGCTACAGCCCTTGTCGTTATTGAGTTACGGGGAAAACGGATAAAGTTTTTCTTTGGATATAAAGGCATTTTTTTTAATAATGAGAAATATGTGGAAAAAACCAAAATTTTGTAAAACCATGTAAAACTTTGAATTTTTCTAATTATTTGTTTGTGAACTTGGTCACGAAGCATCAGATATAAAGCCGGTGTCTCAGGATTTGACTTTTCCTTTCAGATGAAAACATTTCATGTTGTAAATAGCTACTATTTAAATAAATCTCTAATATGCAGAATCTATTTAAACATCCTCAGTCGGTTACAGACCCCTGACCTTTTTAATTATAATACTTAGTTATTAATCGTTATTTCTTCCTTTTTTATGTTTAAATTAGGTTGATACTTATCAAAAATAGTAGTTTTCACAACTAGTGGCTAAAATAATGCTTATTTTACAAGCGTTGGTTTAAATAAAGAGCGCAGTTAGGTATTTAAAAACGCCAAAAAAAAAGCACAGTTTAGCCGCGAGTTGTTAAATCAACAAAGCGATGTGCCTTTTTACTCGGTGACGTTCATTATTGCGACATTTTAATATTTTACAGTTTGATATTTTGACGATGTTTTTAAATGATTTTTTCGTAAATACTTGGTGAAAACTGCCTGAAATGGCTTAATTTTTAGGCAAAAATAATTAGATTTTTTCAATATTACTATATTCCGCTATTTCTCCTTAATTTTGGGTAAAAAACGGACAATCTTTTTGTGCACTCGTGATAAAAATAGTTTTTGGATCGGTAACCAAAAAAACCATGCTTTAGTTATCTGCAGACAGTTAGTAAAATCATGTTTTTGATGAAAGTATAAAAAAAGAGTTTTATTTGATTTACGCATAGTTTTTCCCTCATGCAAAAATCAGTTTTTGCATTTTTCATAAGATTTTTCTGTAAAATTAAAAAAATTATGAAATAGAAAACAATATTCTTACAAACTATGTTTTTTCACCTACACAGCATAAAATACAAGATTTGAAGGGAGTCAACCTTTTTATACGGAATTTCATGTCACCATAACAAAGATGTTTTTATCGTTATTCTTAGTTTTATTATTTTTATCGAGCCGCATTAAATCCTATTAGTCTTAGTAACATTATTATTAATATCTAAAGTACCGACACCCATTGATGTGTTTTGCAATGTTTTGATAAGAATTATTAGATTTAATGTTATATCTAAAGCTAATAATGCGGATTTGTTTAGATTTATATTTTTAACTTTTTGGTTCATTTTATTAATATATTTAACTTTTTTCTTTCAGGTGAGCCTCATTATCATTCTACCGTCCTAGTTTGATCAAGTTTGTAAGTACCTACACATTGTTAAGGTGTCCTTTACTCGTCTCAAAAAAACTATTAATTAACTTTAAATTATTTAAACCGGGAAATCAATTAGTCATCTCTCTCAGATCAGATAGCGCAACTGTCTTTCTTCAAGCCGATCTGGCCTGATCTTCAGGCTGTGCAAGTGCGAGAGAGAATGACATTGTCTCTTTAAACTGCGAATTTTGAGTTTATTTCTAACATTTCGGCGAAATGCTCATTTCTCCCCGACTCAGAAAGGATGACTCTATAAATTAGTCACTCACACACAAGGCGTCCCTGTACAATTCTCTGATACCGCTAAATTATTAGGAGTAACCTTTGATACTCATCTAGACTTCAGTCAGCACATTGATCAACTTTGCTCAAGAATTAATAGAGGCATATATGCTATCACATGTCTCAAAAACTCTTTGGGAAGATCGGCTCTATTAACGTCCTACTTTGCCAACATTCATTCCATTATTGGCTATGGCATTATCTTATGGGGTCAGTCCTCAGATTTGGATAGAGTTCTGATCTCACAGAAGCGGGCTCTGAGAATAATTTTTGATTTGAGGTCTTTAGATTCATGCCGTGAAACTTTTAAGAAGAACAATATTCTTACCGTTGTTTCGCTATATGCTTTTAAATTACTTACGCATGTGCATAAAACTAAAGATATTTTTATAAAAAATAACTTTAATCATTGCTATCGTACCAGATACGCCGATAAATTTTGCTTACCTTTACATAAGCATGAGTTTTTCAAAAAAAGCCCAACTTACGCTGGTATTTCTTTGTATAATTTGCTACCCAAGGTTTTTCAAGAATTATCATTAAATAGGTTTAAAAAATCCTTAAAAAAATTACTTTGTGAAGGGGCATTTTATAATTTGAACGAAGTCAAATCATTTTTTAAAAAAATGTAAAAAATTAAATGTTAGTTTGTCAGATTATATGTACCTAATTGATGTATGTTTGTACTTTACCTATTTATATACTAATGTTAATATTTATGTAAATTATCTTACTTAACCTGTTCTAGCAGTTGCTAGAACCAACTAGTTTGTATTACTATTATTTATTTATTTTTATATACCTACTTATTGACATGTTACATCCTATTTTTATAGGCCAAAGTAATTAATAAACATTTTGAATTTTGAATTTGAATTTTGACTGTGTTTAATCTGCATCTTTTTCCACTTTTCCAAAATGTTCATTTTTATTAGCATCACTTCTTATGGAAAATCGCTTGGTTTACCCTACACCCACCATTTTTAAAGGGACATCACGTGATTAATGGCTGACTTTGAGGCCATTTCAAGGGTTCGGACGGGACAAAAAAGTAACCCTTTACTACAAAAATCTTCTATATGGTTAAAATGGTGACTATATTTTCTAATAAATATTTTCTTTAAACCATATGTTATGCAATAAAATAGTTTAAAATAATAAGTTGTAACCAGAGCTTATAGGGCGAACCTTTAAACATTGGGTTGGACGGGACAAGAAAAATTAAAACGTAATTTTAGTAAATTCTTACTATATACTTCAATTTTTTAGAAAAAAGCTTTATCAAGGCTTTTCCAAACTAAACAAAAGGCATTGGAATTAAAGGAGAAAGCCTATTGTGAACCATGAACCAGTAGCTTTTGTTTTGGGTTGGATAAGATAAAAAGTACAATAATTAAAAAAATATTATTTGCTTTAGGTTGGAAACTGTTTGTATATTTCGGCTTTTTTACATACCAAGAAAAAGTGGTATAGCGGTTTTATTTGGAGTTATTTCAAGATTTTTAAGAAAAACCAATAGATTGTTAAAGCGTTTTTCTTTTTTTTTGGTTTTATTGGTGACTCAAATATAACTAGCAACTTGGATAGTCTCGAACACCGCAGGGGAATTATCACTTTGTTGTAGATGCTGGCTTCCTAGTTTAGAACCACATACTAGGATATTAAAACAACATTTTGTTTTGCAAAAATAATCCAACATAACTGATAAAAAATATCTTTGGTCATTGACCTCTTCATCATTTGATATCTAAAGTATCAGTCTTGTGGATTTTTAATTCAGTTTCGCAAAACAGTGTTTACAGACTTTAATCTATTGATACCATTAGCAGCAAGCATATCGATTTGAAAGAGTTATCTAAAAGCCGATATCATTTCCTACAGGGTGTAAAAAGTCCATGCTAGTTCAGACCGGTATAGTTTTTTTTTCAAACGACCGGAAAATAGCCACTTTCCGTGCGATTTTTCATATGGAATATTTCCACACTCCAGAAAGGACCTTTTTGTTCAATTTTGCGGTCCCTTGATCCTTTTCCGGTCCCATTTTTGGCCAAGTTGGCTATGACTTCTTGTTGACAGCTTTTAGCTTGTTTTTTTGGGCAGTTTTGACACTTCCAAAAAAGCTGTTTTAAATTTGTTTCAAAAGTTTTGTTTACAAAAATGGACTCAGATCTAGAAAATGAGTTTAATCTGGAGGAAATAATAAAAGCTGCTTCAAGAGTCACATACACCGAAAAATGGACCACACATTTTTAATTCTCAAAGTAAGAGTATACTATAAATATAAGTAAATAAAGAACGAACCTAGAAATCTGTCTTTTATGAGCTCTTTTATCATTATTTTGCTTGATAAGTTGGCCATGGTTAGACATAACTGGTCGTCGGTCATCACTGATTTAGCTGTGTGAAGCTAATAGAGACTACACTATCTTTACTTGTTTTTCTTAGTTTTCATCTTAAAAACTACCGGCCTTAGCGGCAATGGCTATCTAGCCAACAAGAAGCAGAAAATATCAGGGGACTGTTCATAAATTACGCAACACGGCTAGGCGTCGACGAAAGTGATAGATACTAAAATGTTTTTTCTGATCGTTTGAAAAAAAAGTACGTATGATACACGACCGGAAAGTGTCTTTACAGGTCTAGTGACGTAAATACCTATTACGTTCGGAGACAAGAGATGGATGTCGAGAAAATTAATCTGTTAAAAATAAATAAATTTTCGTCCATATAGCTAACCTGACTTGTACCACAGCTCAGGCAAAAAATCTGAAATTTTTTACGCGAACTTTTCTTTGAACATTTAGCTGGGGGCAAATGTTCGAGAAAAATTTTGCAATCTTTTTTGAAAACATATTTTTAAAGATGAGAATAAAAATACTTTTGACCTCACATCACTGATCCCATTTCTTAAAAAAAATGGAACTCGAAATAGTAGTTTTCACAACTAGTGGCTAAAATAGTGCTTTTTTTTACAAGCGTTGGTTTAAATAACGAGCGCAGCGAGGTTTTTAAAAACGCGAGTAAAAAAAGGTTTATAATGTACTATTTGACCTCACATCACTGATCTCAATTCTTTAAAAAAAAATGGAACACCAAAAATACTTTTTTTTTAATTTTTATCAAAAAAAAAGCCGACGGCAAGCGAAACATTATTATAATGTAGTGGGGGTGCTGCGTACACTTTCCTTAATTAATAAGGTTTTGGGTAGGCTTTTTAGGGCCTGGGTATATTAAGTGCAAAAAAATTTTTCTTTCTACTTGTTTTTTATTGTTGCATAGCTAGCTTTCGGCTAATTAGCCATCATCAGTGCTTTTTAAATAAATATAGATTGGCAACCACGCTGGTTTTGTTAAGTTTCTTATGTTAAACATGTATACATTGACAAAGGACATTCACCATAATCAGTTTTGTATTTAAATTGCTCCAGGTCTCTAGTTTTTGGTTTTTAGAATAAATTTTTCCTTTTTATTATAAATATTGCTTGTCAAAAACACATGTTCCAAAAAAACCAAAAACTAGAGACCTGGAGCAATTTAAATACAAGACTGATTATGGTGAATGTCCTTTGTCAATGTATACATGTTTAACATAAGAAACTTAAAAAAAACGGCGTGGTTGCCAATCTATATTTATTTAAAAAGCACTGATGATGGCTAATTAGCCGAAAGCTAGCTATGCAACAATAAAAAACAAGTAGAAAGAAAAATTTTTTTGCACTTAATATACCCAGGCCCTAAAAAGCCTACCCAAAACCTTATTATTATAATGGGCTGTCGAAAATACTAAATAAGTTGGTAATTTTTGTCACAACTATAAATAGTTTGAAATGAACTAAACCTTATTATTATAATGGGCTGTCGAAAATACTAAATAAGTTGGTAATTTTTGTCACAACTATAAATAGTTTGAAATGAACTGTTTGTTCGGACTTCCATTGTCTATATTTTATTTATACACGACGTTTCGATCAGTACAATATATGATCATCTTCAGGTGCAAACAAGACGATCAGAGATTGTGCCTACTGATCGAAACGTCGTTTATAAATAAAATATAAACAATGGAAGCCCGAAACACAGAGTTAATTTCAAACATATTAATAGTTTACTATGGAAATGATAAAATTCTATTCTATCCTTTTTTGTTTTTTTTTCATTAAAAAAGAAAACAAAATATATAATTCTAAGTAAATACTTATTAATGCAGGTGAATATTTTTAGAGGACCGTTCTGGAGAGTAGGTAGTTATTTTTTAGGACCCTGAGGAGAGATTTAAACAAATTTTAAAACTTCATTTCTCAATAATGTTTGTCTAGACTGTGCACTTACTGGGTAATAAATATATCTTTCAAAAGAAAGAATTTTATCAGTCGAAAATGTTTCTGTGAGGTATGCAAGCAATTTATTCGTCCGTTCACATGCACAAGTAAAACACGGTCTATATTTAGATCAGTTTTAATTTAAACTAACGAGGATTTAAAAATACTTGGTGATGCACGACTCCACTTTACCATAACGCAAAAAAACGCAGCGAAAAGTTAAAATATATGTTAGCAGAGAGGCAGGCGATTGTGGCACAGAGTTGGTAGGTGATCCGTGATTGTGGTGCATGGAAAAAGTCTTGAAATGCTAAATAACGAAATATAGCAACGGTATATTTAACCTAAACAATAGCAATAGAAAATAGTAATTGTTAACAAGAGTTCCACGACAGCTCTTGACGCAAGATACAGTACGGTAGAAGATACAGTACGGTGTATTGTGCATCTAGGTTGACAGTATTCTACCCTCGATTCTACCCTTATACAGGGTTATTCATAACTTGGACTCATTTTTTAGTTAAAAGTAGAGTTTTCAAAAACCAAATAAGGTGTATTATTGCTGAAAAAATACAGCTTGTACATTTTTTTAATCATGATTAAGTACGGTCCTTTTTTTTCTAACTAGCTGACTCACCTTATGAATCACCCTGTACAGGGTGGGCTAAATTCGCTGAGATTTGGGGGTTTTGGGTATTTCTAGGCAAGATAGCCAAAAAATAGTATGCATGTCCTGGGTTCGATTTTCGAGACAAGCTTAAATACGAAAACTGCATCTCGATATGTTAAGAGGTTTTTGAGATACCGGGGCTTTTTGAAAAGTCTGCATTTTGGGATGAGGTCTATAACTTTGTTATTTATGGGAATACTGTTTGCATGTAAAAAACTTTTTTGTAGACATTTTGACAAAGAACTCAACCGTCAAACTGAAATTTCCCTAACGCATCTAGTTTCTGAGATAAAACCTAAAGTTGGTATTTTTCTTATGGAATGACCTTTTTTTTCTTTGACTTTTTAAGTCAGCATAAAATTCCCTTTAAAATGATGTATCATACTTTATGTTTTATTTTTTATATTTTTATTTTTTCGATATTTTTTAATTTTTTTATTTATTATCTTTTAAACTTTTTAAACGTAATTTTTACTATAAAGTAAAATTAAAAAGATAAAATAAATATAAATATTCGTAAAAAGTAATAAAAATATAAAAAATACATGAAAATAAAATAATACAAAAAATAAACCACAAAGTGTCATACATCATTTTAAAGGATATTTTATGCAGATTTTAAAAATCAAATAAAAAAGGGTCATTCGATAAGACAAATACCAACTTTAAGTTATATCTCAAAAACTAGATGTATTAGGAAAAATCCAGTTGGAAGGTTAAGGTCTTTGTTGAAATGTCTTCAAAAAAGCTATTTACATGAAATCAATATTCCCATAAATAACGAAGCTATAGACCCCATCCCAAAATGCAGACTTTTCAAAATTCCCCCGTAGCTCGGAAATGGTAAGACATATCAAGATGGAGTTTTCGTATTTAAGCTTGTCTGAAAAATCGAGCCCAGGACATGCATACTATTTTTTGGCTATCTTGCCTAGAAGTACCCAGAATTCCCAAATCCCAGCGAATTTAGCCCATCCTGTACATGTACAAAAACATTTTACAATATTTTCAAGAAGATATCTTTTGTCAGGCCTGGAGCAAGACCGGTTGTAGCAATAACTGTGCTGTCTATTGAATAAATGCCACAATGTTAAATTTCCCATCAGTTCTTTTCTCACATTTAATTATTTAAATGTTCTGATTCATTCTTAAGTAAACCATGGCATTTGATAGCCTATTGTTAAGTCAAGAGGACGGGTTTGTTGTTGTAGAGGCCCTGTATACGATTTTTGACAGTTATTGTTTTACCAAAGAGAAACTGGATTTAACAGTTGTTTGAAATTCTGTGTTGGCAATGCTAGTTGGTAACCCCTGACAATAAATAACTTTGTCACTGTCAGATTTTTGATTAAGAAACGTCAGGTTTGAAAATGGAATTTTGCTGTATTAAAAACTGTAAAAATACGTACCTCGACGAATTTGTATTGTTCCGTTGTCCAACGGAGACAGAAACCCAGGGAAAGTGAAAAGAAAACATGCATTTACCAAGCTGGAAAATTAATAAAAATAATCCATTCGTTTCCTCTCTTGATCCCACATAAATGAACAAAGAGGAAGCATGGATTAGCTAAACTAATCCGAATATTTTTACGGTGCATCTGGGAGTGAGCTACAAACAGTAGTCACAAACATACACATTTAGCATGTACTTCGTTAATAAATAACACATTATGTTTCCATATTTTATTGCTTTATATTTTACCTGTTATTTACATTTTTAATATCTACCATGTGTATTCACTGTTTGTTTTTGTTTTTTTTTTTGTCAAAGCTTGATATATTTTACGAACCAAAAAAATTCTTTCAAAAACTGTCTGGGGAAATTATAAAAAGAGACCATCAGTCCATTTCATAAAATCCCTTTTACATGCAAATATGAAAAGAACTAGAAAGAGAGCGAAAATTGAGTTGCCCACCTCTGGTAAAACAACAACTGTCAAATGTATAGGTTGGGGTAAGGCCTGCAGGTGCCTACTTGCCAGGCTTTAGGACGCCCCCTTTCGGAACTACATCCACTACTTGTAAAACTAAATTGTTTTGCACAAGACCTATGAAAGGCAAAATATTTTTGAAAAATAAAAATGCATAACCGAGACATATTTGTAGAATTCCGATCGATATAATTGCAATACAAGTAAGAAGAAATTATTAAAACAAAAGAAAAAAAACAAAACAATGCAGTACCTATCTATCTATTTTGATGCGGAATGCATTGAGCAACGATACCTTATTTTGCGTTATTCACGATTGGCTACGTTTCTAGATGATTTGCAAGAAAAAGTTAATGGGGTAATGTTGCCGCTCAAGGTGTTAAAAACCTTGCAAAGTGTTACATGATTGAGCGAGGAAAAGTTTGTGTAAAAGTTGGCCAGGAACTTTAAAAGCAATAACCTTTTAATATTATTAATTAATTAATTATATTATCACCTGGAAAGAAAAGCAGCCAAGATTTATAAAAAAGGGAAGCCAGGGCTGACAGATTTTGTGTTATAATAAAAACGCAAACCAAAAGTTAGGTTATGTTTCGTTTAAAAAAATTGTACATTCCAAAAACTCTTTTAAATTGGACAGTTGTTATTCTTATCGTTAATTACTATAGCCACAAAAGTAGTTATTTTTGCTGTTATTTTAGATGGTCCAAAATGTCCCTAATGTAAATACTGAAGTGTGAATCACGAGTATAATAATACTAAGAAAATTTAAAAGAACAAAATACGCAAGTAAAACGAAAAAGAAGAAGAAATAAAGCAAATAGAAAGCATAACTATAAGTGACATAGGGGTGGGAAATTTAAAGGCATTTCCAATTCATACCCCTTAGAGATTTTCAAATTTCAACTTATACCACCGAATTGGGGTGAAAATGGCTTAAGGGCAAATTTGTATGTATTTTATTCCCGATAGGGTGAGTGAGAAGTATAAGTAAGGAAGGGTGTTATAGCAATATATCTTATAGAGGATTACGTAACACAAATGGATTCATTGGAATGCGTTTGTTTGGTTTTGAAATACTATAAGTAGTGAAAGAAAGTCTTGAGATCCTTATAGCCAATTGCACCAACATTCACTTGAGGAAAGTACAATTAGGGAACCTTAAATGTAAGGAATCCTCCAAACTAATTTTGGTTTGCACCATTCGTTTCTGAGGTTTGCTAAGCCTGGCCAGTGTTGCAGAAATCTGTGCCATTAATTCAGCATGAAGAGAGCATTCATAGTGTCTAATTTGTTATTTTTTTGATGTTGAATAATGATTTTTCTTTTGATTCTCTTTAATTTCGAGACAAAACCTTTTAAAGAAGCATTTATAAATGGTTACGTTTCTAATAAGTTATACTTTTCCTAACATGGTGTTCGCACCGTGTTCTGAACACTGCACGATCTCACTCGAAATGGTATTAGTGATGCCACCTATTGTTGATCTTTCAAAAAAAAATGTCAAATTTATGTCGTTTTTGTGGCCTTAAAGATCGTGAATATTCGGTCCCTTCCGTGCGGCCTTTTCCGTAAAGCTCATACCCCCGTCTATGCTATCTCTTTTTTTAAATGGCAAGTCACTAAAGCCTCATCAAAATAGAAGGATGCAGTTTGCCCTTTTGGAGCTAGTTGCACCCAAGCTCGAACGCCGTTCTGACCACCAATAAGTTCATTTAAATAATTTGAAATTGACGTTTCTAGCTGATCTGCCTCTTCTCATGCATTTTCATGAATATGCTGAATTTCTGCAATTTAGCTGCGGAACCGCCTAAAGGGAATTAATTTGCCCCTGTATGGGGTAGGTTTTAGCCTTAGAGTAGATTTGTTACTTACAGAGAAAGACTGGTAATCCAAATTGAAAAATCCTAATTTGCAAAGGTATAATAAAAAAAAGGTATAATATAATATATAAATGACGATTTTACAAAAAAAAAGTTGTAAAAGTCAAAAATTTGACTTTTTCAACCTAAAATACATATACACACAAAAATAATAATCTTATATTTCAAAAACCGTGCTTAAAGCGATTACAAAACAAATCAAGAACTTCTTTGCGCGACGTAATCGGATAAATAAAACGGGTATTTTTTTTCATGAGTAACTCTTCTTCTCAGTTGTCTCAAAGCTTCTCTAAACATCAAATCAACAAGGGATTTGCTGAACCTAGCTAAAACAGCTAAACTGATTAACTTGCCGGTCTTTAACCAACTTTGGCACCGTAAAACAAATATCCCAAATGTCAGCGTTTGTGGCTTAGTTAATTTATTTTTGAACGTTGCTGGATAGCGTCAATCCCAGCTGCTGAAGGCTATTCTCTGTAACTTTTTTGTTTCACGAAATGGTCTGGAAAGTAGCGTCTACTTTCCGGCAGATTTAAAACCTAGATTAACAACTTCAACTGATATAGGAATAAGTATCACAATCTTTGTTTTTAAAAATCGCTTAAAAACTTTTAAAATAGGACAAAAAATAGTCTGTCCAATTGATGGACACCTAAGCTCACATGATTGATTGGGAAATGAATTTAACTATGTCGACTTGATTTTTTGCCGTTTTTTTGTTGTTTGTTTTCTATGATAACCAGATTTCTTATTTACTTCACAGCCTGGTAGGCCAGAAAATTGTTTTTTTTTCTACCTTCATCAAAAACATGATTTTATTAACTGTGTGCAGATACCTAAAGCATTGCTTTTTTGGTTACCGATGCAAAAAAACTTTTTTTTGATCACGGGTGCAAAAAAAGATTTATGTCCGTTTTTTACCCAAAATTAAAAAGAAATAGTGGAAAATAGTAATATTGAAAAAATATAATTATTCTTCTCTAAAAATTAAGCCATTTCCGCTAGTTTTCACCAAGTATTACAAAATCATTTAAAAACATCGTCAAAACATAAAACTGTTAAAGATTAAAATGTCGCAACGATTAAAGTCACCGAGTAAAAAGGCACATCGCTATGGAAACCATTGTTATTTCAATTACCAGCCACCTTGATTTATAGTGTAAAGATGGTGAGTTGCAAGGAGTGCTCTTCGTTCGAGATTTTTAAAAGTATTTACCTATTTTTCTTGGATTTTTTGATAATTGGATTGGAAATACTCCCGCCAGACCCTACCACTGGTTTAAGATTAACAAGTCAACACAGATATTAAAATCGGCTGCTCTAGACGAAATAGCCATATTTTATATTGAACAGTAGCGTCAACGACTAGCAAATGTTTTTCCATAACCTATAAATGAAGCTTTAACTGATCTGTTTTTTTAGTACACATTACCCAATTATGTGTTTTTGAAACCGAGATTGGGATCTAGAATCTCCTCATTGCACTCCCAAGTTTTTACTAGTACGCTTGCACATACAATATTTTTAAGTTAAAAAAAAATGGTGCTAGGAAGCACGGATAGTCCACGATACAATCAATTATTTTATGTTGAAAGGATATGAAAATATCTCAAGCTGTAGCTTTGAAAGGTTTGAACCTTATAACAAAATCTTTGGGTAATATTTACGAAAACAAAATCTGAAAAGCGCTTATCAATAGCTGCTTTACTTCTAAAGTTATGATTTTTTTTATATATTTTAACGTTTTTTCAAATAACTCGGAAACTAAAGCTCCCACGAATTTGGACTTTATAACAAAATTTGTAGTACATATTTATGGAAACTTAAATATGAAAACCGTATATCGCTACTTGCTTTTGTTCCAAAGTTACAATTTCTTTAAATATTTAATCCCTCTTTTGCCCTTTTCAACCCCCACCACTCTACCCAAAAGTTAAACAATTTATGGTCAGCCGATAGAGGATTTTTGTACCAAATTTCGTTAAAATCGATAAAGGCGTTCATGAGTTATCGTGTATACAGACAGACAACAGACTGACAGAAAACTTTTTTTTTTCGTCGATTAAGGTGTTTTGGAACCTTAGTAACTCATTTTTGAGAAAATTAAGAAAAGTCAAAATTTCACGATTCTAACATTCCCCATACCATATTGGTATGCTGGACTAAAAATGATTCGATCAAAATAAAAACAAAATTATGTGGGGTTATGGGCTCCGAATGTTTTCGTGCGAATTCCTACTAATTCCAGCGAGTCAGTAAAGTTCTCTTGGTTCTTTGATAAACTCGGGAGAAGGCCCGCGCAGCGTTAGGTCATTTTCAGCGGGCGACCGCAGATTTAACTCAGGGTTAAAATATTTCAAGGTTAATTTAATCCTGGGTTAAAAATAGTGTAAAACGCTAGCTTGTGCAAAGTTAAGATAGGAACGTAAAAACCGCATTGCGCTGTCCTTAACCGTTTTAGTTGTTATGGGCTGTCAAAATTATAAAATGTCATTTTTCACTTGTCAATATTTCAAAAACAGTTGAAGATAGGACATTATACATAAAATGTACGTAAAAATTTTAAAGAATCCAAAAATGTTAAAATTTATAGTGTGTTTAATTTAAAATAACAGAGTTGTGGCCAAGTTTTCCTCCAATTGACAACACTGAAAATATGAAATATACGTTACATGGATTGATGCTCATATACAGGGTTCCTAAGCAAATCCTTGGGGGGCCAAGCAGCCGTGTATAAGACGTAGACAAACAGAAAAGCACATTAGGCAGAAAAGGATGTGCATGGGGCGATGTTGTCACTACATCTTACACGTAGTAAATCCATTCCAGGTTGTTGTTTTCTAATGTTTTCCATTTTCATACCTTTAGGACTGGAATAAAAATTGTTTTTGCTCGACTTTAATACCAAACTGATGAAAGATATCGTAAACAAAAATATTTTTCGGCTTTTCATTTTGTAACCATTGTCCTTACGCACTGTTTACAGGCTGTGGATTGAGACACATGCAAATGCCTAACCTAAAGCGTTCATACACGGCCGGAGAAATCGACTGAGATATTTCCGTAAAAACTTTATCAAGCAAATAGGACGGGTTGACGCCTTCGAACGTCCAACCCGGGTTTTGCACTTTGATTCGAAATCAAAAAGAAGGAACAGTCAGATGTGGGGCCGTGCACAAATTACGTAACGGTGATTTTACCAATTTTTGACCCCCTCCCTATGTAATGTTTTGTAACGGTTTGGCACGCCACTTCCCTAATATTACGTAACGATTTCAAGACCACTACCCCCCCCCCCCCAAAAAAAAAAAAAACTTTTCACTTATTTTCATTCCAAATTTTCTTAGTTTCACACAAATGCAAACGCTGTCGAAAACCCCCCTCCCCCCTACGTAACGTTTTGTAACCCCCCTCCCCCCTATGACCATTACGTAATTTGTGCACGGCCCCTGTAGTCCCAGTGGAGGATGGCGAGAAAATTGATATTTTTTTCTTAAAAATGACTCTTTAGACCTATTTCTTTGCGTTCCCGAAATTACGTAATTTTTGAAAAACAATTGTAAGCGGCGCCATTTTTATTTCGTGCTTTGTTTCTCTAACATTTTTGCGTTCGGCTAATTTAATTGAAAAATTTTTGCCTGCGGCGCCCTTTATCTTCTTACTCGAAACCAAGATCCCCCGTTTTAGGAAAACTGATCCCGTCTCTGTTTCTAAATTTTTTCGAATAAAAGTAGAGTATGACCATGGGGGAAATAATTTTTTTCTACGGTATGACGAAAATTTCGAGAAAGTTGAAGAAAAAAATAAAAAAAGTGGCAGATCTCAAGTTTTTCGTAAAAAAACGTTTTTTGTAAAGAAACAGAGCAAAATAAATCTTTTCACCCCTTTTTGGGTGTTACAAATATTGGCAGCTCCTTATTTTTCGCTTTTACCCTCCCGCTAGTTTTGAAGAATTGATTCGCTACATGTTTCGAGATCATGTCATAAAACACCTCGAAAATATCAAATGTAGTGTAGGGCCAGCTTTATTTAAAATCAATAATATCGCAAGCAAAAAGCTCTGCAGGAAAAACAGCGCCGTTTATTGATTTCTTTGGCTGCTAGTGCTAGCTGCATGGTTTGGCCGTTTCCGGATAGATGTCACTAGTAGAACAGAATGGAAAGAAATTTAATTAAAAGCGAAGATATTTCTTTCTAATGTTAACAACCTCACGAGTTTATCGCTGAGTATCGTAAATAATGGACCCTGCCGCCTCCTTTAAGCAAGAAAAAGCTGTGGTTTGGACCTGAAAACATCTAATTTTTAATTAGTTTTTCCTCGATCATCTCATGTTGTGGCCGCCATCTAGCGGAATTTGCAGACGTCTTGTCAACATGAAAGCAGTCCGGAGATAATAACAAACTGGCACCATTGCTCAATATACCTGTTTCTTTTGTGCGCGCAGAACTTTCTATGCCATTTCTGTTTGATTTATTGAAATCCTATCCCTAAGGAAAATCTTAGGAACCCTGTACACTTTCGGCCACATAAAATGCGTACGCCGATTTTATATAGTGTATTATGGACCTCGCAACTCGTAACCTTTTAGTTATTTCAAATTGACAAAAAATGTCACCGTCAGATTTTGTTGTTGGCATACGCTTATATTTAAAAAATATCTCAACTAAACGAATTCCAAAAAGCCCAAAATTTGGTAAAATTAGACGGTGGTTGGTCGGTTCGAAGAATATCGGCCCATTATGGACGAAACAAGGCTACAATTGTAAGAATAAGAACAAAGTATCAAGAAGAAGTAACTCTTCGACGAAGGCTTGACCCATGTCAGTATGCCTCAGCAGGATCAGCAACTGATCGCCGTTCTTCATTACCACCCATTTTCGATGGCCCAAGAGGCGAAACTGTTTGCACCTGAAGACGATCAAAGATTGTACTGATCGAAACGTCGTGTATAAATAAAATATAGACAATGGAAGTCCGAAACACAGAGTTAATTTCAAACACATCATTGTCTGAAACTTTCATGATGAGAAATGTTATGATTCCAGAAGCAACCATTCATCATTCATTTCTAAACAGTGGTTCCAGCAAAACAATATGGAGGTTTTATCATGGCCGGCAAAATCTCCTGACGCCAATCCCATGGAAAATGTGTAGGGCCTTACAGAAAAAAAGTTAACACGGATGAATATTGTTCCAAGAAATTCCAACCACTTAATGGAGCTCATAGTAAGAGGGTACGACTAAGTCATTGTTTCAAATCGAAATTTATTTCAAAATTTAGCAGATTCCATACCACGAAGACTGGCAAACATTATTATCAAGGCTGACGGGGCAATGACACAGTTCTAAAGAAACGTTTTCTTGTTTGTTTTTTTTTATTTACGTAGTGTAATAATTTCTTTTTGATTTTGAACAACATCTGCAAAGAGTTGGATTACTCAAATTTACCGATTAATACCGATGATTAAGTTATTGCTTTCCTTTCGCCAAACAGTTTTTCTTTCTTGATATTTTTTTCTTATTCGCACAATTATTGTGGTCTTTTTTCGTCCATAATGAGCTTTAAGAATAAGTTTTTATAATAAAATGTTGAATAATTTTAAAAAATTGTTTTATTCATTATTAGTATCTTAACCCTAAATGCACCGTAGGCACTTAATCGCGAATGGCTATCTAATCCATTCTTTTTCTCTCTTGATCCCACATAAATGAACAATGAAGAAGCATGAATTAACTAATTCGAATATTTTTACGGTGCATCTGGGGGTTAGTCTTATAGTAATGTGTAGCCAGTCTCCTTATTTTTGTGTTTACAATGTCAAAAGATCTAACCTGTAATTCGAAAACGTCAAAGTCAGTTACAATAAGCAACGCAATTAGCAAAACTTAAATTCAACAAACCTGGAGTTAACTTCTGCTGTACTCATTTTACGGCAGTGCGGGTAGTGTACAAAGTTTCAAAACTTTCTAGGTATTCTATAGTTTTTCGGTATATGTGTGACCTAAAACAAGAGAGCAAGACTTAAAATTCGTTCTGAAAATGATATTTTTTTGGAGGGAAATCGGGAAGGGTGTTTTTTTGGCTAAAAATTTTACAATAACAACATCCTAATGTCAAAGTAAAAACTAAAATTGAAACATTTTCATGGGCATTGTCCATCTATGCTGTAGCCTAATTAATCTTAAACAGAAAAAGAAATAACCTCAGACTCGCTTCGCCTATAGTATTTACTTATTAACACCTTCGACCTTTGGCTAATTAAACATCAGTCTGTCACTGTTCACTTTTAAGTAAATTTTTGGAACCTTTCCATATAGAATTATTTATTTTTATTTATTTTTTTTTTATTCCGACATAAATAATATTTTTTGTCATATTTTTACCAATAATCAACTGGATAATGTTAATTATTAATTTACGTGTTATTATTAAGTATGATACATGAAAGTTGAGCCCTTGGGTTTTAGTTTTTGGTCAATCCCGCGCGCGATCGCTATAAATCGTGCGATGGTAAACCCCCACTCTCCATAAGCGACGGAGAGAGTAGGCAGCTGAGCGCTCGAGGTGCCGACTCCCTTACCATTTCTGACGCCAAATAAGGTAGGCCATTTTACTATTAATTTGGGGGCTCATCTCCGATTTTAATGTTCTTTTTCTATTGCTTTTATTCTTATATTTTGTTATAAACATTAATTGTTTTACCCGCGATCCACTAAAAAGGATCCAGAAACTTGGTTTCTTTTCATTGGTCTTCGAACCGGTTTTAAATTTTTGAACCAAATATTAAAATAATTATTTTTAAATTACCTTAAAGGTTTTTGAAAATTGGTAAAAATAGAATTTAGAATTTCATTTAATTAAATGCAGAATGCATGTAGGAATATCCTTGCATAAAATAAAACGAGATTTAAAAGAAAATAGATAAGGAATTTATGTGTTAAACTTTTTTTTTGATACATTCCAAATTTATTTTTAAACTGTTTTTTGGTTTTATAGGTATTGATTGTGGTATTTGGTGGCTTATAGAGGACATATTTTATTAGATAATTTATTTTGCGGATTAAAATTATTGTTTTTTTTTCCTCGTTTTTAATATTTTAATAAAAAATACTTTGTGATAATGGCTGAAGGTACTATGGCAAGAACAAATAAACGAAGTGTTTTTATTAAAAGGATTAAGGAACTTTATGATGTGGCCTATAAGGCCACAGCTGAACCTGACAAAATAAAGGATTTCAAAATTCGATATACTTCTTTGGAATCGACTTATGCCGATTTTGATAAGATTCATTTAGAATTAATTTCTGAAAAAAAGGTCACTGATACCCAATTAGAAGAGCATGACAAAATTCGGACTGAGGTTGATGATCAGTATTTTTCAATTAAATGTATTTATAACGAATTGTGCGTAAAATCAGACATGTCTATGTCATATCCACCATCACCAGTGGCTCACAATCAATTTAATCAACCCCCACAAATTAATTTTAATATTCCTAGACTTGATATACCTGTTTTTTCGGGAAATTTAAAAGCGTGGCCAACATTCTTTGACTTATTTAAAAGTTCGATACATAATGTAAATCATTTTTCTTCTTCACAAAAATTCCAGCTGCTTCTTACTTTTGTAAGTGAGGAACCGCTTAGCTTATTAAAAAATATCCCCATCACGGACGATAACTACGCTATTGCTTATGACACGTTGATAAAGAGGTATGATAATAAGAGGCTATTAGCCACAACTTATTTTAATGAGATTATGAATTTGCCTAAAATCTCTACCCTTTCAAATCGAGCATTGCGTGGTTTAGTGGACAAATTTAGTGAGAATGTCGAAGCGTTAAAATTATTGAATTTTCCTACCACAGAATGGGATTTTTTGCTTTTTAACCTACTTCTTTTAAAAATTGATTCTGATACCCTTCAGAGGTTTGAGATGGAACATGCAAAATTCGATATGCACAATTATACTCAGTTAAAAGTGTTTTTAAATAATCGATGCAAAGTATTGGATACATTAAATTTTTCCCAAGAAGATAAGTCAAAAAATGTTGGATTGAGTTCTAGTAATAATAATAACAAGAATTTTACTAGTAACCGCCAAAATAAGGCAAATTCTCGTACAAATGGTAATTATACCAACTCTTTTTTTACTAATACCTCTAATAATAATACTAATACAGGTAATACACAAAATTGTGGCGTATGTAAAACTGCACATTCCATTTATAATTGCTCTGTTTTTCTTAGTAAAACCCCCCATGAGCGCTATTTACTTGTTAAGCAAAACCGCCTCTGCGTGAACTGTTTAAGTAGTACACATAAATTCTCAAAATGCCATTCTAATAGGACCTGTACCTCTTGCACAAACCGCCATCATAGTTTATTACATTTTGAGGTACCACTTAATAATTCTAATCCTACAGCACCATGTAATAATACCAACCCCGCTTCTCAAAGCACACTATCTGAAAATAATCCCCAACTTTGTGCCACCGCTTCTGTTAATCTTACCCCCTCCAATGGTTCTTTAACCCTTCTTGCAACTGCAAAAGTTGATTTTCGGGATAGCCAGGGCAATCCGCATACCCTTCGGGTACTACTAGATAGTGCGAGCCAGGGCAACTTTTTGTCTGAACGCTGCTTTAAAAAATTAGGGTTAAATCGGTCTCGATTAAATGTCCCTATCAATGGTTTAGGTGAAATGACTTCCGTAGCATCCAATGGAGTAACTACCTGTACGATCTGTCCGGTAGGGCAACTTAATCCATCTTTTACCATCGAATGCATAATTCTACCTCAAGTTTGCCAATCCATGCCAACCACTGCCTTTCCAGATAAAAACTGGTCTTATTTGGAACAGCTGTCACTTTCGGATGACAGTTACAATATCCCAGGGCCCATAGATGCCTTAATAGGCTGTGACTTGTTTCCCATTGTATTGTTGCCCGAAAAGGTGTGCGGGCAGGAGTTTGAACCCATCGCCTTTAATACATTGTTTGGCTGGGTAATAATGGGTAAAATTAACTGTATAAAACAAAATTCCTACAAATCTCATTCTTTTTGCACCTCTTTAGCGGAAAACCAGGATATAAACAAAACTTTGCAATTGTTTTGGGAAATTGAGGAAATTCCTCGCCCTAGATCCTTGATACCGTTGGATGATCCTGCGGAAAATTCCTTCCTAGAAACGCATTCTCGCACTTCTGAAGGACATTTTATTGTTACGCTACCATTTATTAATGGTGAGCCATTATTTTCAGAGTCTCGATCAATAGCCTTAAAAAGGTTTTATAGTTTAGAGCGACGTTTACTAAAAGATCCCTCTTTGTATGAGGTCTATTCTAAATTCATTAAGGAGTATCTAGAACTTGAGCATATGGAACCCGTGTCCGCTCCCGCCTCTGACTATTTACAGCGTCATTTTTATATCCCTCATCATGGAGTGACCAATTTAAATAGTACGACTACCACCTTGCGCGTAGTCTTTGACGCCTCTTGTCGCTCTCAAGGTCAGTCATTAAATGACACCTTGTCAATTGGGCCTAAGCTCCAGAATGATATTTCTAGTATTCTCTTGAGCTTCCGCCGATTTCCTATTGCTTTTACAGCCGATGTTAAAATGATGTATCGGCAAATACTCATTCACAAAAATCATCAGGATTATCAACGTATTCTCTGGAGATTTTCTCCCCGAGAACCTGTAAAGGATTTTAAACTTAAAACTGTAACCTATGGAGTTAGCTCCGCACCATTTTTGGCTTTAAGATGTCTTCTACAGTTAGCCCATACAGGAAAAAATAAATATCCTAAAGCGGCGGCAATTCTAGAATCTAAAATCTATATTGATGATACCTGTATATCGTGTGAATCACTAGAGGAAGCAGTAGAGACAAAAAATCAGCTGATCAGTTTGTTAAAGGAAGGAGGATTTTTCCTTCGCAAATGGTCTAGCAACAGCACAGATTTTCTAACCTCTATACCTTCGGATATTCTGCAAAAACCTCTCGCTTTAGATAGTAAATCTGATCCTTGTATGAAGGTTCTGGGTCTGCGATGGTCACCTGAGAAAGATATATTTTCATATGACATACAACTGCTTAACTCGACCTGTACAAAAAGGTCTATACTCTCAGAAATTTCCAGAATATTCGACCCTATTGGTCTCTTATGTCCTATAACTCTCTTAGTCAAGCAACTTATGCAATCGTTGTGGGCTAGAGGTATCGATTGGGACGCAGAAGTGCCCGTAGATATCGCTCAAAAGTGGACAGACTATAAAGAGGATCTTTCGAGTTTATCTTCATTGGAAATACCTCGCTATTGTTTTATTTCACAGTATGTCAGTTTGGAATTTCATGCGTTTGGGGATGCCTCAGAACTAGGCTTTGGTAGTTCCGTTTACTCTCGCCTAGAATCCTCACACGGTAAAATTTATACCTACTTACTTTACGCTAAAAGTAAAGTAGCACCTCTAAAGAAACTAAGTCTCCCTAAATTGGAACTTAGTGCGGCCCTAATGGCCTCAAAATTGCTTAAATTTGTCCTAAATACCTATCATATTCCTAATGTACACAAAATATATGCTTGGTCTGACTCAACTATTGCTCTAGGTTGGATTAAGTCAGCGCCCCATCGATGGCGCACTTTTGTCGCAAACAGGGTGAGTCAGATCCAAGAAAATGTAGCCCCAGACTGCTGGTTTCATATAAAATCAGAAGATAACCCGGCTGATTATGCTAGTCGTCCTATTCTTCCCTCACAATTAGTCAATTGTGCTCTTTGGTGGGCGGGACCCTCATGGTTGTCCCTTCCTACTGAGCGATGGCCTACAAATAAGCCCATTGATCTAGAAGAACCTTTACCGGAGGAAAGACCTGTAGCACTTATGGTCTCTAAGGGTTATGATCCCATCAGTTACATTTTAAATAGGTTTTCATGCTTGCAAAAAATTCTTAGGATATTGACCTATTGTCTACGCTTCTTACACTTCCGTTTTAAGTTAATTCCTGAATTCAAAAAGGGGCCTTTCTCAGAATATGAATTATCTCAAACTGTCTTGTGTATTGTAAAAAAGGTTCAGGCTGAAGCGTTTCATGATGATATATCGAATATTTTAAATAAACGCCCTTGCTCAAAACCTTTAAGAAAGCTAGACCCTTTTGTTGACACAGGAGGTGTTCTCAGGGTAGGCGGTAGATTAGTCCATTCTCAGCTACAGTTTCAAGCAATGCATCCTGCCTTGCTTCCCAGCCAACATAGACTCACTGATCTTATCATTGAATCTTTTCATAAGCGGTACTTTCATTGTGGACAACAAGCCCTTCATTACTTCATTGCTCAGCAATTTTGGATAATAAATCCCAAAAGGGCTATTCGCCGCATTGTTCATAGTTGTATCCGCTGTTTTAGAGTTAATCCCAAGGTTATAGAACCAAAAATGGGCAATCTACCTAGTTACCGTATTACACAGTGCAAACCTTTTCAGTGTACCTCTTTAGATTTTGGTGGACCTTATCAGATTTTAATGTCTCGGTATAGAGGATGTCGAACACAGAAGGCATATTTGTCACTATTTGTCTGTTGTAGTACAAAATGTTTGCACCTAGAGTTAGTCTCTGACTTAACAACACCAGCTTTTCTTGCTGCATTGCGCCGATTTATTAGCCGACGCGGCCGATGCTCTATGCTTCATAGCGACAACGGGACAAACTATGTTGGCGCGGCTCGGTATTTGACGGATTGCATGGCTAACGCAACCGCCGAGGAACTTATTGAGTGGCAGTTTTTGCCTCCCTCGGCCCCCCATTTTGGAGGGCTACATGAGGCGGGGATTAAAAGTGTCAAATCCCACCTCGTAAAAATTATAGGCGAGCAAGTCCTTACCTACGAGGAGTTGTACACGGTATTTACCCAAGTGGAAGCTGTTCTTAACTCACGGCCCTTGTGTGCAATGAGCAGTGATCCAAACGACCTCTCTTGTCTAACTCCAGGACATTTCCTTTCACTGGCTCCCTTATCCGCGGTTCCAGATCCTGACTTAACTGTTAAAATTAATAGGCTTGACAGGTGGCAGTTACTCACACAAATGCAACAAACCTTTTGGAAAAGGTGGCATCTTGAATATCTTCATTCTTTGCAACAGAGAGCTAAGTGGCATCAGAATTCTAATCTTATTACCCCTGGTACTCTCGTTGTCCTGAAAGAAGATAACCTTCCCCCTCTCCAATGGAGACTTGGTAGAGTTGATTCTGTACATCCTGGTGCTGATGGTATTATCCGAGTGGTCACGGTAAAAACTAAAACTGGTCTACTTAAAAGGCCAGTGGTTAAGGTATGTCCTCTGCCACTAAATTAAGCAGAATCAATACTATTATATCAATGTTAGAATATTTTATTTTTATTTTCTTGTAAATACCGCTGTATTTGGTGGGCGGTATGTTCACTTTTAAGTAAATTTTTGGAACCTTTCCATATAGAATTATTTATTTTTATTTATTTTTTTTTTATTCCGACATAAATAATATTTTTTGTCATATTTTTACCAATAATCAACTGGATAATGTTAATTATTAATTTACGTGTTATTATTAAGTATGATACATGAAAGTTGAGCCCTTGGGTTTTAGTTTTTGGTCAATCCCGCGCGCGATCGCTATAAATCGTGCGATGGTAAACCCCCACTCTCCATAAGCGACGGAGAGAGTAGGCAGCTGAGCGCTCGAGGTGCCGACTCCCTTACCATTTCTGACGCCAAATAAGGTAGGCCATTTTACTATTAATTTGGGGGCTCATCTCCGATTTTAATGTTCTTTTTCTATTGCTTTTATTCTTATATTTTGTTATAAACATTAATTGTTTTACCCGCGATCCACTAAAAAGGATCCAGAAACTTGGTTTCTTTTCAGTCACCATGTCTGCGTGTCTGTTTGCAGCGCAAGCTCTGCAGGTTTTGATATTTTAATTTGTATTCATTAACACCCAACTTCAGACTCCACGTTTTCACGTTGATTTTATTTACGAGTGGTACATTACTGATAATATAATAATATACAAGGTGATTCCGTAGTGAATTCGATGCTCACCAAGGGGATCTCCTAAACGGTAGGAGATACGAAAAGGTTTAAATTAGGGCAAAGTTGTGCAATTTGACGCTTTGCTCAAAACCAAAAAAAAAGTTAACAAATTTCGGGTAGTTCCGGAGATACGCAAAAAAAAACCGAAATCTTTATTTTTAGTTTTTATGTTTCTGCGCCCTTATTCTTAAAGCTGTCAAAAAGCGCTTAAAACTTTCTACAGTCGCTTTTTTAAGATCTATCTAACGTTAGGTCCGTTTTCTAAATTTGACATTTCAATGTGACAGAAGCACTGTCAAGTTCATTTTTTCTTATGGACACATGCTTTTTTTTCTCCTACCGTTTGGTTCATAAAGGATGACAGATATTGTACAACCTCGTTTTGACAAGTACCTGACGTTTTGAGTTAATTGACCATTATCAGCCCAAATTCAAAGATTAAAAAACAAAGAAAATATGTATTTTTAAAATATTAGGTAAAGTTAGGTTGTTATAACAAAATGTCAAAAAAACTGTCATTTGGACTGATGATGGTCAATAAACCCAAAACGTTAGGTGACTTGTCATAATAAGGTTGCCAAATGTTATCTGTCATCCTTTATGAACCAAACGTCACACTGAAATGTCAAGTCTTAAAAACGGACCTCTCACTAGGTAGATCTTAAGAAAGTGCCTGTAGAAAGTTTTAAGCGTTTTTTGATAGCTTTAAGAATAAGGGCGCAGAAAAATAAAAAGAAAAAATGAAGATTTCGGTTTTTTCCGCCTATCTCCGGAACTATCCGGAATTTGTAAACTTTTTTTTTTAGTTTTGAGCAAAGTATGAAATTGCGTTAATTTAACCTTTTCATATACCGTTTAGGTGAGCATTGAATTTGAAACACCCTGTATATATCGAATAAAGCCATAAAAATTGTGAGCGGCTAGGCAGTAGGTATAGTATTTTACATAACAAGCATGTTATGATGGTCATTAAACGCGAAGATGAAGTTTGAGACGCAAGACGCGGGCGAGTGTCTTAATTTATCTGAGCGTGTAATGACCATAACATGCGAGTTAGTGAACTATATTTTACCTACGATATCAGAAATTATTAAAAATATCAAACGCGAACACTTTTAAGTCAACAACCTTCATAACCTGAAGTTTCAATGACGTTTTATATAAAACATCAAAACAAATAAGGTCACTAAGAGACTTTTGATATATCGTTTTAAAAGCAAGGTTTTCTGTGTTAAAAATGCGTAATATGTCAAATTAACGGGACTTATTTTTGGTTAGGTACTAAAATTATGTTGGATTTATTTACGTTTAATAAATATTTATTGTCTTAAAAATATAGAAAAATAATTCACATTTTTGCGTGAATTCGTGCTCTTATATAATGAAGTTTCATCGCTTGTCACGCCATCTTGTGGGTTACGTCTAAAGGCGCAATTACACAGACGAACATGCTCAAATAAAAGCTCGTGCAAAAGATCTAAAATTTTTTGCGTGAACATTTTTGTAAGCTTTTCTTTAAACATTTTGTTCGGGTAAATTTTTGAGCAAATTATTGCTATCTATTTTGGAAACATATTTTTAAAGATGAGAATAAATAAAATTTCACATCAGTGATCCACACCAACACCAAGTTTTATTTAAAATTTTTGAGTTTTTCAAATATCGGCAAAAAACTCAAAAATTGCACTTTTAAGCGGTAATCCGCGCCTCACGACTATGAGGAGTGGTGGGGAGGGGGATTTTTTTAAACATATTTTTATAACTTTACTTTACCTTTGGCTTTTATTGTTGTTTTTTAACTTAACACACCAGATTTACCTAGTTAGTTTAAGGTCCCAAGGGTTGTTTAAAAAAGCAAAAGATTTATATATTTACTGTCAATTTAATGTAATAATCAAGGTCGATTACTGACACTGAACGAACAATATGCAAAGGGCAACATTGCGATTCAAAAGGGTGGCCGGCCTACTACCTGCGAAATCCAAAACGCGGGATGATAGATCGGCGACACAGTCTACTAAATTACTGCTAAATTATATTTTTTAGACAAGGGTCGGGTTCGTAGGGTTGTAAAAGTGGGTAATAAACGGATATTATTTAAACCGAACGTGCTTTTGTTCATATATTTGAGATTTAATAAAATGTATATAGGTTTTTTAATTTGACTTAATTATTATGGTAAAAGACTAAACTAGGAAGTAAAATAAAGGGATATTCTTTTAAACGTAAATTTTTATCATTATATTTTACAGGCAACAACAATAAATAAGTGCCAATTATTTTTTTTTATTCTCGTCTTTTTTACAACCCCAAAAAAGTTACAAGTATACTGGCATATCCCCTATAAAAATCAGATCAATCGAAGTTGCTTATGAGGTAAAATGTGAATTTCGGCATCAAATCGTTTTTCCGTCGGAAAGCAATTGATTAAAAATCCCTTATTTCAAAACTTTGTTTTTCTATTTTCAGTTAAGTTCAATGAATGAAAGAAATTTTTATACCCCCAATTCTTCAAACAAATTTTGCTCAACATTCTCTCCAAAATTTACGTGTGTTTTTTTTGTTACGAACATTTCTTTGAACATTTTGCTCAAGAGGCTCGTGTAAATGTTTGTCGGCATTTCCACATCAAAGGAAAGTGTTTCTGTGTAAATGCGCCTTTAGAAACCATGATGACCAATTTTTGTTTTAATTAAAACCGCTTTTTTAAGAATTCCGTATAATAACAACATCGGGTAAATTTTCTGTTTGTGTCAATTATTATTTACTTAGCTTTTAACCCCCGACGCGAATGTGGAAAAACAGGGGTGTGGTGTTATAGTTTTGACCCGTATTTTTTGCGTGTGTGAACCAGTGAACCGATTTCGTTGAAGTTTTTTTTTCTGTTTGAAGCTTATCCTTCAAGGAGTGTTCTTAGTTATGCCCCTAAAAGCCTAGTTACTAATATCCGCGATATTGACTTTTTTTCAGCATTCCAGCGATAACCCCGTTCGGTCTCTATCTAGCATTACGAAAACGAAAAAAAACAAAAGTGTTAAAATTTTAAAAATTTAAATTAGTGTAATTTTTACCTGAATTTTACCATAAAATACTGAATATCTCAAAATCTGTGCCTGACGAGCAATTTAAATTACAGATTCTGTTTTAAAACGAACAGAAAAAAATATCGTGTAGAACAGTGTTATTCATGTTTCACCCTGTAAACACTAAGAGGAGTTCCCCGACTCACCTTTAAGTAATAGCGTTCGTGTCGCGCTCACCCCCGCGCTTACCGAGGCGTAAAAATAAATAATGAAACAAAAAAAAGAAAAATGAAAAAAAGCCAACAACGGCTGGCTCGTGCAAATAAAAAGGCTGTATATACCAGAGCCACACCTCGCATAAAGAAAAAGAGACGAATGCATGTTGTTAGGCTTCTCTCCCGGGACTAAATTGAAGCCGTCTATTTGAAATATACAGGATGTAAACTTTATCTGGAGTAAAAAATAAAGGAAAAAGGTTTTTTGCACCAAAACTCATTTTAGGTCTCCATTTGCGGGGGACCAAAACGTAGATAAAATAGTCAGTATAAAGTTGCTTAATTTTAATTGTTTTTCTATGTCTAATTTTGCCATAATTTTTTGGATAAAACTTACACCTTTGGAACTTTACTTTACCTATAATATGATATTAAAAGTATCTAAAAATGGTATACCATTGTATAGTATTTTATTTTGTTCTATACATTCCAAACTAACTAAAAAATCTTCTTAAATCATAGGGAATACTAATTTAGTAGGCTAGTAAACGTGACAAAAACAATAAATATTGTGATTGTGTTTCGTTACTCACTAGGAGTGAATTTGAATCCCAAAAGCAGTTCGTTTAGTTAAAAAGATAAACCTCACATCAATGGTTTTTTTCAAAAAAATTATCGATAATTTTTACAGTAAATTAAACATTTTTAGCATACGTAAAATTATGTAAAAAACTTAAAATTGTGCAAAATCCGTGAAATGGTTCCGGGATAATGCTTTAAACTTTCACCGTACAAAATTTGCTACAAATTTGATTAACAGTTTTTTAGATTAAGTAATTGGAAGAGGCGCATTTTTTATTCAAATTCACCCTTAAAGAAGACTCTTTCATATATTATTATGTTAATAGCCTTAATTCAAGATAAGTGTAACTTGTTGCGATTATAAATTAAAAAAGAGAACGTTTGTATAATATATTGTGTTTTATGTAATAAAATTAAACTGTAAATAAAATCTATATGTTTGTGGCGGATTCATAATGTCGAAACTACTTTTTTTGGGTTTTTCGCCACTAAGTTAAGGAAATTTTTTCAAAAATATGTTAAAACCCACTGCGTAAATTCCTAAAGAAAAAAAAATTTGTTCGTTTGTCAGTGGTTTTTAAATAAGATAAGATAAAAAATTTGCCTACTGGGTTTTTCGCCACTAAGTTAAGGAAATTTTTTCAAAAATATGTTAAAACCCACTGCGTAAATTCCTAAAGAAAAAAAAAAAAAAAAAAAAAATTTGTTCGTTTGTCAGTGGTTTTTAAATAAGTAGGCAAATTTTTTATCTTATTTAAAAACCACTGACAAACGAACAAATTTTTTTTCTTTAGGAATTTACGCAGTGGGTTTTAACATATTTTTGAAAAAATTTCGTTAACTTAGTGGCGAAAAACCCAAAAAGTAGGCAAATTTTTTATCTTATTTAAAAACCACTGACAAACGAACAAATTTTTTTTCTTTAGGAATTTACGCAGTGGGTTTTAACATATTTTTGAAAAAATTTCCTTAACTTAGTGGCGAAAAACCCAAAAAAAGTAGTTTCGACAAAATTAAACTGTACTAAAGTTTTAGAAAGGAAGTCCTTTAAAGTCCTTTCTTATATATACATAAAAATAAAGCATAGGCTTTCTACTTTCAATCCCTGTAAGAATCTCGTCCTACTTTGTCCAACTTTTTCAAATATAACGATCTTAATATGAAGAAAAGGCTATAAAAATATATTTTTTATATATATACCTTCATCAAAAACATGGTTTGAGTAACTGTTTGCAGATAACTAAAGTATGGCTTTTTTGGTTACAGATGCAAAAAAACTTTTTTTTATCATGGGTGCAAAAAATTATTTCTGACCGTTTTTTACCCAAAACTAAAAAAAAATCTAATTATTCTTGCCTAAAAGTTAAGCTAAAATAGTGCTTTTTTTACAAGTTGGTTTAAATAACGAGCGCAGCGAGGTATTTAAAAACGCGAGTAAAAAAAACAATCTAGCCGCGAGTTGTTAACACTATTTTTTTTAATACCTTTATCAAGAAATCCCAGAAAAACAGGAAAATACTTTTAAAAATCTCAAACGAAGAGATCTCCTCGCAACACACCATCTTTACACTATAAATCAAGGCGGCTGGTAAATGAAATAACAATCGTTTCCATAGCGATGTGTCTTTTTACTCGATGACGTTCATTGTTGCGACATTTTAATCTTTGACAATTTGATATTTTGACGATATTTTTAAATGATTTTTTTGTAAATACTTGGTGAAAACTGGCGGAAATGGCTTAATTCTTAGGCAAGAATAATTAGATTTTTTTAATATTACTATTTTCCGCTATTTCTCTTTAACTTTGGGAAAAAAACGGACAGAAATCTTTTTTTGGACCCGTGATAAAAAAAAAAGTTTTTTGCATCGGTAACCAAAAAAGCCACGCTTTAGTTATCTGCAGACAGTTACTAAAATCATGTTTGTGATGAAGGTATAAAAAATAGTAGTTTTCTTAACTAGTGGCTAAAATAGTACTTTTTTACAAGCGTTGGTTTAAATAACGAGCGCAGCGAGGTATTTAAAAACGTGAGACAAAAAAAGCACAGTTTAGCCAAGAGTTGTGAACGCTATTTTTTTTTATACCTTTATCAAAAAATCCAAGAAAAACAGGAAAATACTTTTAAAAATCTAAAACGAAGAGAACTTCTCGCTACACACCATCTTTACACTATAAATCAAGGCTGCTGGTAAATGAATAACAAATAAAAATCAAAAAAGCTATGCTTTAGTTATCTGCAGACAGTTACTAAAATCATGTTTTTGATGAAGGTATAAAAAAAATATTTTCCTGTTTTTCTTGTATGTTTTGATAAAATTATTTAAAAAAATAGTGCTAACAACTCGCGGCTAAACTGCTTTTTTTACTCGCGTTTTTAAATACCTCGCTGCGTTCGTTATTTAAACCAACGCTTTTAAAAAAAAAACACTATTTTAGCCACTACTTGTGAAAAGTACTATTTTATCATTATGGCTAATCTTATCATTTGCTTCTACTCAAAATTAGCACCTCAATTAGCCGAAACAAAAGCTTCATGTTGTTTGCATTTATTGTAACAATCTACTTATTATATTAATTTTCTTAAAATTTGATGTAATACATGGCATTGTTGATATCGAACTTTGGTATCCACAACAAAAGTTTTGTTTTTCCTACGAGTTTTAGCGAATATTTTAACAAAGCCCAAAGACACACACACACAAAATCACGCAACATCTGGAATGTTTGCTTGCTTCACTTTATGATTGCCAACTTAAGAGTGTTTTGTAGATAAAAATTCCCCAGATTTGTATTATTATCGTCATGCATGCGGTTATTTTTTTTATGCTATTTCTTTTATGTGAGTGCCACTATACAACTTCCTCCAATAAAATAAAAGTTTGCAGTACATCCCATCGCGACATGCAGTGGTCTGGAAACACTTTTAGACCTCGCAGACAAAAGTTTGCACACTCTCCAATTAGTTAGAGTGCCATATGGGCGTGAACAGAACTTTTCAGAAGCCCCGCGTTAAAAAGGTGATTTGATTTCTAAGTGATTTATACTCGCTAGTTATGACGTGGTAGTTTATAATGACCTACAAAGGGGTTGGTTTTAACGATGTATGGTTTTGAAATTATTAATGTTCGAGAGTTGATTTCAATTAAAATAAGGAGTTGTCGGAAATAAAAGTTGCGTTTTTTTCCGCAACGATTGGTGTGTTGGACAACGCGAATGTTCTTTTTTGTTTGGTGCAAGAAGTGTTCACATGCGACGAAAAACGTATTTTTAAACAGTTCTTAAGTTTAAAACGAAAAAAGAAGTTAGAAAATCTCCAAATCAGTTACTTCAACCGAAAAGAGACCAAAAAACAAAAGATTTTGGGTGGAAATAACGAAAATTCAAACTTGACTGAGCATCCCACAAAGAACACACAAAGGACCAAAGCGAAAAGAGAAATGATTAAACGATGTTTCGCTCTGGGTAACCAGCGTGAGCTCATCAGTGGTTTCAGTGGTCACCCTCCCCATACATCATTAAACACCATCATACACTTCGATTTCCAACCTTGAATCACTCACAAATAGGCATCGTTCCGCACTGGTACTTATCAAAGTTACCTGATACGGATTCGTCCTGGCGTGTTAATATTTCCAATCGGATTATGCTCCTAAGGCAATTAAATCAAAAAAAGAAGTTAAAAAACCTCCAAATCAGTTACTTCAAAGTGTATGATGGTATTTGATAATGTGTGGGGAGAGTGACCAGTGAAACCACTGATAAGCTCACGCTGTTTACCCACAGCGAAACATCGTTTAATCATTTCTCTTTTTTTTTCTTTGGTCCTTTGTGTGTTCCTTGTGGGATGCTCATCCAAGTTTGAATTTTCGTTATTTCCACCCAAGATCTTTTGTTTTTTGGTTTCTTTTCGGTTGAAGTAACTGATTTGGGGGAGGAGCATAAAGCATAATCCTATTGGAAATATTAACACGCCAGGACGAATCCGTATCAGGTAACTTCGATAAGTGATTCAAGGTTGGAAATCAAAGTGTATGATGTTTAGTGATGTATGGGGAGGGTGACCAGTGAAACCACTGATGAGCTCACGCTGGTTACCCAGAGCGAAACATCGTTTAATCATTTCTCTTTTCGCTTTGGTCCTTTGTGAGTTCCTTGTGAAATGCTCATCTAAGTTTGAATTTTCGTTATTTCCACTCATGATCTTTGTTTTTTTTTTAGTTCTTAAGTTTATTCTTAAAATCATTTGTGAGACTGATAGAACTATTTTTTTTATTTTTTTTTTAAACCGTTTTCGGGTGTTAAATAGACCAAATTTTGTCAAATTTATCAGAATTCATTAAATCAGCCTTTATTATTATGGGCCGATGTCAAGAAGAGGTATGTCCGAGAATTACGGAAAATCGTCGTTGTTTTCATTCTGTCTCTTTTTTTGCGGACATACTGCAGCGTTGATTATTTCAACCAACTCTCAAAGTCATTGGCGTAGGACCATATTTGGCATAAATGCCTAATAGTTTGAGGTACATTTGAAGTTGATCTGACAAAACGTCGAATTATTAAGATTTTTTGAAGAGAAAATACCAAAAATCTTGTTTTTGGCGATTTTTAAGGCCATTTAATGTCGGATGACCATAAAAGTAAATTTTTTGGAATTCTCGTCCTCGAGTTATATGGAATCGAGTATAATCATGACCTGGTTGCGAAAGTTGTATTTTTTATGATTTTTGGCCGCCATCTTGAAAGATGACGCCATATCGACCCCTTCTACACGGATGCGAACAAAACAGCTGGTAACACTTGGTAACACTCCTTCATTAAAAATCCCACGCTCTTACACATGCCCCTTCACTAATATTCGAGAAATACATGACAAGATGCAGTTCGACGACATGCATGGTCGAGAAATGTGCCGATTTTTCTGTTTAATGGTTTAAAAACTTATATGTTTTT
The DNA here is from genome assembly GCA_963921995.1 of Oxystoma pomonae. Classification (NCBI taxonomy): domain Eukaryota; kingdom Metazoa; phylum Arthropoda; class Insecta; order Coleoptera; family Brentidae; genus Oxystoma; species Oxystoma pomonae. The sequence continues at coordinate 20,095,787 of OY998164.1, read as the reverse complement.
AATGTCAATTTTTTGTCAAGTTAACACTTCAAAAAACCTTTGTGAATTGGCATAGGCAGGAAGACAAGCAATAAGTAGTTCCAATTCTTAAAAATTTGAATTTTTCGAAAAAAAATTATGTTTTTGATTTATCTCTTTAACATAAAAATATAAATCGAGGAATATTTGACACTAATTTTCTTAAATGTTGAGACGTGATTTAAAAGCTAAAGCAATATTCCCAAATAACAGGCTGAAAATTGCTCCAAACACATAAAAGTCGTCTTTAATGTAAAACAACACTTCTCGTTTTTGGGGATAAATGTAAATTATGGCTTTCCTTTCATATATATAGTTTACTGAACATTAAATGGATTTAATTTCCTACCATAGCTCTTAGTACAAGTGTTAGGGATATAAAATATGATTTATGGGGGTAGGGGATGTGCATTTTTTCGTCCTCATTACGAACTGCATAGAGGTAGAGAGGTATGGTATATGTAGTAATACCCCTTAACCTGCCATAGTTCGCCTAAGCTACATATTTAAGAAAAAAAAATATATAAACTGAACTATACAGGACGAGGGGTAGGTACATAGTCAATTTTTGTACACCAAATGCAATATATTGCAAAAATTATCGGAAATTGCAATATATTGCCAATAATGCCAAATATTGCAACATATTGCCAAATATTGCCTATATTGCCACCGGGTTGTACACCGTACTTACCCACAGGATTATCCACGGCAAAATTCAAATATTTTAATGGTAAGTATTACAGGGCCGGGGCAAATCAAATTCAATTCTAAAATTTTTGTTTGAGTGTTATTGTCAAATGTACAGTGTGATTTATGAAAATACTGCAAAAATAAAAGTGGACATATCTCGGAAACTCGGTATTTACTTTAAATTTGGCACACATAAGGAACCCCAAAAGCTATTTCTACCATTGTATTAATTAGTTTTAACCTAAAAATACGTTTTTAGTAATTTAGAACGTGATATTGTTTCTAACCCTAATATTTCAGGATCGCAATTTGGTCTTTTTATTTTTTTTTAATAAAAAACAGATACTTAATACGTTAAATACAATCTAAGGGCATTATAGCACAATCCTTTAGCTTTTATGTGGTAATACTAAAATTTACAAATTGTTGTATACAAGGTATCATTTTGATCAAAAATAAATAAAACTAATTTTTTAGTCCGGACCTGGAATTTTGTTTTCTTATACATTGGTAGAAGTGGCTTATGTGTGCCAAATTTAAAGCGTATATTCAGGGTTTCCACTGACCTGGAAAACCTGTAAAATCGGGATGAATCTGGGAATTTTGAGAGCTACCTGGAAAAGGGGGAATGACCAAAAAATCCTCAAAAGTCAGGGAATTGGCACACAAAACCTAGAATTTCTCTTTCTCGACCTATTTTTTAAACCAACTTTGTAAAAAATATTATGTGAGTTCTTCTCTGCTCACCTCGTATATAAGGTCAACATGTGTTTTCTCAATCAGTTCCAGTTCACCTAAAATCCAAGAGCAAAAGAAAAGAGAAAGGAAAGCTTTTTAAAACGTGTAGCACAAGAACCACATCAGTACCCAGGGTGGCAGATTGTGTTTATTGAACATATTTGGTTTTTTTTTCGAAATAATACATATCACCTGGTATTATTTCTCCTTGTTCTAAGCACACATCGCTCTATCTTCCGTTATAACTTTCAAGTGTAATCTAGCGCGTTTTTTCTAATCCGACAATATTTGTTGATTGAACAATGTATTCATTCCTAACCTTTAAATGATGTGGGGTGCAACTGCGATGCGAGATTTCGAGAATTTTCATTTTTTTTTTAAGAGCAAGTATTGTTACCCACTGTAAACATTTTTACCAGGGATATCAGCTTTTACAAGCCCAGATGTCAAATGCCTGTTTGAAATCAATAAACATCTGGTGAAGTTCTCTGTCAAATTCCCAGCATTTTTCCATTATTTGTAACTGTGAAAATCTGGTCTGTATGCTTATGGATGTGCTCTTTCATTGGTTATCAGTTGTCCGTTGTTTGTTTAGAGAAAGTTTTTCGGTTCTGGGTTGGTATCATGTTTTGTGCTTTGTTATTCCCTGAAAGTATTCTTTTATTCTGTGGTTTTGTCTGTTTTCCTCCATTTCTCTTATTATATTTAGATGGTGGTCCCTCTTTTTTTCCATTTTATCATTCTGTGTGCTTCAGATCTTTGTTGTTTCTACTCTTCTATATTAGATGCTGTTGGGTGTTGAAGCATTTTTTCCTAGTCATATTTCATCTTTCTGTCGCTCTACTACAGTCGTCATCAAACTACTTCCTGCTTTGTTTTCTCTTTTTGTCGAGTCCTTGACTAGCCACCCTAGTTACTGTTTCTTGGATGTTCTTATGGACCTGGTGTTTAATGATGTAAGGGGAGGGTGACCAGTGGAACCACTGACGAACTCACGCTGGTTACCCAGAGCGAAACATTGTTTAATCATTTCTCTTCTCGCTTTGGTTCTTTGTGTGTTCCTTGTGGGATGCTCATCCAGGTTTGAATTTTCGTTATTTCCACCCAAGATATATTTATGTCTTATGAGTACAGCGACTCTAAGCAATAATGATAAAAATAAATTCAAGTCTAAATTGTGCGTGGTAGACAGTCATTTGTTCTAAGTGGCTTAACTTATCAATTAATTGGGTCGCTATCAAATTTATATTTTCCGTGTTTATATTCACAACATTTTCTCCTAAACCAAAAAGTTTTTAAGAAAAATAAAAAAGAAGTAGTAGGAAACAAACTTACTGTTCCTTAAAAAGTGTAGGAGTTAGGCTTCCCAAAATTATAAAAAATATCAGCAATATCAATTGCGCTACTTGTAGAGAAAGGTTGAATGTTTGTTCATGTTTTAAAAAGTTTGGCACGCAAATATGTGTTAAATTGCTAAAAAAAGACTATAACACACTTTTTTTTATAACAACAACAGGCTATGCGAAAAATTTCGCATCCTGTCAAGATTTAATTTTAGCGATATCTAAAAATACCCCATTCGAGAATGTTTGTAATGGCTTTCAATAAATCTTCAAACATCTCGACTTTCTGCGAGAATGGAACTGAGAGATATTCTCACTTAGGATTTACACTCATACGCAAATATTTATACATGTTTTTAATGGTGGTTTAAGAGCTAAATAATGATGGAGAAATGATGCAAACTTGACATGCTGTGTGCACAGGGTGTCCCACTATATTTTGCCCCTCCAGTTAGCGCCGTTATTATAATGTCAGAAATAAACGTTAAATGCCAAACTTGTATAAATGTTTGCATGCTTTAAGAGTTACCTGTAAATTTTGACACCAACTTTTTTATGTTAAATGAAACACCCTGTATATTTTTAAATGTTAGAATCGCCCTTTCCTTCCTAATTTCAAAAATACCAAACACCTTACCTCTATCTATGTTAGTTTGCAAGAAAAATGTGGTAATCTCAAAACCCCTCCAATTTTGTCCAGAAAAACGCCATATTTTGAACTCGTTTTCAGCACAAAAAATATTTATTAGGGCACTACGAGGCAAAACAAACATAAGTGAAGGTCACTGATTATGCACGAAAAATATACCAAATAAAAAAAACCAAAACAACTATATTAATTTATTTACAAACTGAAATTAAAACATTGAGGTTATCTAAAAGCTCAGTCAAGAAAACTTTCCTTACTCAAAGCCCACTCATTTTAAAGCTGTAGCTTTCATCAGTAGAGGTTGGTGCAAGCCAAGGTGCAAGCAGAGATAAAAGATCCGAACTCGCAGTTTGTGATTGAACGCAGCGCTAATATTTTTAAACTGACATTTCGACATTGACAGAAATGTTAATAGATTTCATAAATAAAAACACCTTTTAAATAAATACAAAATTAATCTACTCCTTATTTTATTATTACCGATCTAAATCTTTGTGTGACATCAGGTATTAATTGGAAAAATTAATTAACAAGGGTAAGTATTAATTAGAGTGACATATAACCCCAATTTTAATTTGTTCTACAGACTGTTTACTATTTAAACCCCGCGTGGGTTTAAATTTTTTAATTTTCTTTTTTTCTAAATTGAAACTTTCTTCTTAAATCCAACAAAAGATTGTGTTAAGATGATTATTCAATAAACAAATTTATTAAAATTCTTTTTATAAATTAAATTATGTCCAAAACTCAAGGATGGTTGGTTTAAAGTGCTTAAAACCTGAAATTTCACTTAAACGTAGGACAGTTTTTAATTTGGATCACCATCAAAAGAGTTTTCCTGCGTGTCAAAAAAGGCATTTTAAGTGCCATTTTCGCAAAAATTTTAGCCCTCTGCGCTCTTTACCCTTTTAACAAACAAATTAAGGGTAAAACAACTGAAATTTCCAATTTTAGTTTAATTTTAAGTAAAAAATTGCATTTTAAGTGTTATTTTTTTAAAAAAATTTGCTTGCGGCACATTGAACCATGATTTTGAATTTTAAACTTGGTTAACACCCCCTCCCCCCACGCAAGCACACGTCCGCGCTTGTAAGCACCTTTTTCCTTGTATCATTTTTACTTTAAATTAAGTTTTTTTATTATTTATCCTCAACCCCCCCCCCAAGCCAATTCCTGGGTGCGCCAATGGATGACCGGACTCTATCTTAACCTATCATCACCTATCTAATCTATCATGTATATGTATGCTAGAAATACCCGAAACCTCAAAAATCTTCCGATTTTTGAACACCCTGTATATAGCTGTTTTTTTTGAAAAATTATTTCTTATTCTTTTAAACCGTAGAATGAAAAGTCTATAATTTAATTATGTCTAGCTTGGGATAGCGAAGTCACTTTATTTGCTCATGAATCTCTTTGAATCTCTTAATAACAAACGCGCATTAAATCAAGGTGTAACATTGTGGATAACATAATGGCGCATTATTTTCATTTGCACGGAAAAATTACAGTTTACCTAAAGAAACATGAGCTGGAGATCCAGTAAACACGTAAAACACGTATTTTTCTGATTAAAATTTATGGAAAAATAATGTTATTAAGGCGAAGGAAAGATACTTTATTTGTTTAAATAATAGTACATTATAAACCTAGAGACTAAAGTGTTACTTTTATTCCCGCGGCGAAAGGTTTGTAGCCCGACCGTAGGAAGGGCTACAATTCGTTAAAACAAACACAGAATTAAAAGACGCTTTAGTCCCGAGGTTTATATACTATTTTATGCACCTTAGGAAAAGATTATTGTTAAAGTCACGTTATTTCTACGCCAAATTCGTCGACTACAAGAAAGGCTGCTAAGAATGAAATCTTTCCAAGAGCAAGTGCTGTTTGGCTTGACTTGCGATAATTTTAATTATAATTTTTCAGGGATTAATTTTGTTTTACTCCCTGAGGGATTAAATTTATTTATAATCCCTAGGCTGAGGGATTAAATTTACTTTTAATACCTTGGGGATCAATTTTTTTAATACCTTGGGGATTAAAATTGTCACTTTAGTCCCTAAAAAGATTAAACGTACCTATTTAATCCCTAAAGTGCATAAAATGTGTATATTTTAGTTCATTTCGAGGTTCATTGTCTTTTGGACATACTGTATTTTATTATTACAATTCTCAGGGATGCAGATGTGACTGTAAGCAATCTATTAGCACTGGAAGATTTAGTAATTTTGCTTTCTCATTGGGAAGTAAGAGATAGTGATCATAATATTGGTATGGTATAGAGCTTTGTGGTAATTAATTTTGCTGTGACGTAACAGATTACTTTGTTGTTATTGATTAAAGATTAAGGTTTGAAAACACCAACGACAAACGTCTTCCTTGTATTATAATTATAGTATGAGTATGTGTATATGATGTAATGCCCATAATTTCTTAAAACATATCACACTAATAAAAAAAATTAAATAAAAAACTATCCAACTCGACTGCCAGTTCTAAATAAGGCTCAGTCATACAGGGTTCCTAAGATTTTCCTTAGGGATAGGATTTCAATAAATCAAACAGAAATGGCATAGAAAGTTCTGCGCGCACAAAAGAAACAGGTATATTGAGCAATGGTGCCAGTTTGTTATTATCTCCGGACTGCTTTCATGAGAAAAAAAATTGTCGCCACTCTTTCATTGTGAGCATAAATCATAGTTGCAATAATAACCGTTGACAAGATGTCTGCAAATTCCGCTAGATGGCGGCCACACCATCAGGTCCAAACCACAGCTTTTTCTTGATTAAAGGAGGCGGCAGGGTCCATTATTTACGATACTGAGCGATAAACTCGTGAGGTTGTTAACATTAGAAAGAAATATCTTCGCTTTTAATTAAATTTCTTTCCATTCTGTTCTACTAGTGACATCTATCCGGCCACGGCCAAACCATGCAGCTAGCACTAGCAGTCAAAGAAATCAATAAACGGCGCTGTTTTTCCTGCAGAGCTTTTTGCTTGCGATATTATTGATTTTAAATAAAGCTGGCCCTACACTACATTTGATATTTTCGAGGTGTTTTATGACATGATCTCGAAACATGTAGCGAACCAATTCTTCAAAACTAGCGGGAGGGTAAAAGCGAAAAATAAGGGGCTGCCTATATTTGTAACACCCAAAAAGGGGTGAAAAGATTTATTTTGCTCTGTTTCTTTACAAAAAACGTTTTTTTTACGAAAAACTTGAGCTCGGCCACTTTTTTTATTTTTTTCTTCAACTTTCTCGAAATTTTCGTCATACCGTAGAAAAAAATTATTTCCCCCATGGTCATACTCTACTTTTATTCGAAAAAATTTAGAAACAGAGACGGGATCAGTTTTCCTAAAACGGGGGATCTTGATTTCGAGTGAGAAGATAAAGGGCGCCGCAGGCAAAAATTTTTCAATTAAATTAGCCGAACGCAAAAATGTTAGAAGAACAAAGCACGAAATAATACAATTTTTTTTCAAAAATTACGTAATTTCGGGAACGCAAAGAAATAGGTCTAAAGAGTATAATTTTTAAGAAAAAAATATCAATTTTCTCGCCCTCCTCCACTGGGACTACAGGGGCCGTGCACAAATTACGTAATGGTAATAGGGAGGAGGGGGGTTACAAAACGTTACGTAGGGGGGAGGGGGGTTTTCGACAGCGTTTGAATTTGTGTGAAACTAAGAAAATTTGGAATGAAAATAAGTGAAAAGTTTTTTTTTTGGGGGGGGGGTAGTGGTCTTGAAATCGTTACGTAACATTACATAGGGAGGGGGTCAAAAATTGGTAAAATCACCGATACGTAATTTGTGCACAGCCCCACTGTTCCTCCTTTTTAATTTCGAATCAAAGTGCAAAACCCGGGTTGGACGTTCGAAGGCGTCAACCCGTCCTATTTGCTTGATAAAGTTTCTACGGAAATATCTCAGTCGATTTCTCCGGCCGTGTATGAACGCTTTAGGTTAGGCATTTGCATGTATCTCAGTCCCCAGCCTGTAAACAGTCTGTAAGGACAATGGTTACAAAATGAAAAGCCGAAAAATATTTTTTTTACGATATCTTTCATCAGTTTGGTATTAAAGTCGAGCAAAAACAATTTTTATTCCAGTCCTAAAGGTATGAAAATGAAAAACATTAGAAAACAACAACCTGGAATGGATTTACTACGTGTAAGATGTAGTGACAACATCGCCCCATGCCCATCCTTTTCTGCCTAATGTGCTTTTCCATTTATCTGCGTCTTATACACGGCTGCTTGGCCCCCTAAGGATTTGCTTAGAAACCCTGTATAACAATGATATAATATAACGACCCTGCCCTTGCATTTGTCGAAAAAAAAGTCGTAGCGATAATAACTCTCTCAATCAAGTTAGCCTGGGAAAAACGCAGAGCAGACTGCGTCAAGCATGCGCAATAGATTTTGTGCCTTTGGTCTTGCCCAAGGCCAACCCCGATTTTTAAATTATTTTCTTAGTTTTTCAATGTTATATATTGTTACACATTTTGCGACACTTAGGCCGTTATAATAGTATCTGATAGTTATATGGGTTTAGTAAAAAATTGAGAAATTTATTGAGGTCGCATTCCTCTAATTAAGTTCGTTAGTGCGACTATTTTTAGGCATGCCACTGCAAAACATTTCTTTATGCTGTACTAAACCTTATTTAGAACTAACAGTCTGGTAGTTTTTTTTTTCATGATGTAAAGCTTTAATCCCACCCCATAGGGCTGCTTCGTTTGGAGGGGGGTCAGTCGGTATAGTTGGCCTTTTTGACCATTCGTTACAATATATTATTTGTATATAATAATTTTGTTTTATTTTAAAACACTGTCTCTATAGTTACTTACATTTCGGAGTGGCCTATAGACGCGGCGATCGATTGAACTGGTATCGATGTTGTTATCGATTGGATAATATAAAAGCGAATATAAAAGATGTACTTTACAACTTCTACCAAGGCATCCGTGTTAACTATGTTGGGAATTCCGCTTAGTAAATAGAGAAATATGTAGTTTATTTTGAATGTAAAACAATTGACAAAAAAATAATTTTTTTAAATTTTTTGACACATTGGTTGACAAATGTAAAAAAAAAACTAGTGCGTTAAATTTCTTTTTTAACAAGCTTTCCAAAAAAATACAAGTGGTACCTTCTTATTTAAAAAAAAAAATAGTTGGTGGGCTCTGGGCCTCCAGTTGGGGGCCCCAAATATTTTGTTATCATAGGCGGAAAGTCCGTAAAAAATCATTAAAGATTCGCTTTTAGCTTTTGTTAAAACCTCTTCCCTAAAGCCGCTAGAAGCATAGTTCCATTTAAATAATCCACCCTGTATATCTAAAGCCCTGTTTTCACTATGCAAGAAAGTTGCAGGCATTTTTGGGTGTTCACACTATTAAATCCGTCAAAAAATGAAGCAGGATGCACGAAAATAGAACATGTTCTATTTTTAAAATTATCTCTGTGTTTCGGACTTCCATTGCCTATATTTTATTTATACACGACGTTTCGATCAGTACAATCTCTGATTGTCTTCAGGTGCAAACTACGATCGAAACGTCGTGTATAAATAAAATATAGACAATGGAAGTCCGAAACACAGAGTTAATTTCAAACACATCATTGTCTCAAACTTTCAAATGTTCTATTTTTGTCAGAAAGTTGCATGCATGCTGGGGCATTATTTAGTTATGAGTTTTATTTTCGAATTTTTCGATAAACATTTAAAATATTCCACTTCCTCTTCCATTTTGCCAAGAAAACAAAATAACGCAAAATACAAAATCAAAAATTAAGGTTAGGTATGGGAAAAAAGTACACAAGGCATAGCTTGAACACCACCCACAGCTTAATGCTTCAAAAAAAAGATGCATGTAAAAAGTAGTATCAGTTTGATGCATAGTGAGAACAGGGCATAAAATAGCAATTTTTGTAGCGTCTTTCTTTCGATGTCCTTGGGACTTCGTTTTATGGGATATTCATTCCATTAGCAGCACCTGTTGTAGATCATTTTCTATAGAAAGAAACGCTCGACTGCCTTTATCTAAGTTCGTCGAACGCAACTTCATGGCTTCATGGGCATATTCGTAATCCTTGCTGTATTTTTTTTCGCCTGCCAGTGCAATTAAAATTAAATTAATCAGAATCTTATGTAATCAATGACCTTTAATTTACTGTTTGGTCCTTATTGTCTATACAGACCGCTTCAAAATACTGCGAACATAGGGGGAATCAAGTCCAATTTACTCTCCGTGCCGTACGACCGAGGTGGATTCGAAGCACGCTGCAGTGTAATCTTTTGGAAATTCATTTTGTTTTTATTATTTTGTTTTATTTCTGCCTTGCTCGAGAAACAGATGGGTAAGTTCTTAATTGAAATAATACATTTTTAAAACTAAAAATGGATGTCTACGAAGTTGCCGAAAAAGTGCAGATGGTCAAATGGTCAAATCATCGATATTGGTCGAGGGAAAATTTGCATTTGTATTTTGACGTAAGAACACAGTATCCCCAAAAACTAAATGTTTGGGGGGGGTATTGTAGTGGAACACGTAATTGGGCCATTTTTTATTAACGGCAATTGCAATTTGAATGGTCCTAGATACTTGGATCTACTGCAGCAGCACATTATTCCAACTGCTAGGCAGTTGTTAGGTGTAAGATTTGGTGAAACATGGTTTCAACAAGATGGTTGTTCCGCTCACAATGTTGGCCTTGTTAGGGAATATCTTGATAATGTATTTCCTAATCGGGTTATAAGTACACGGGGAACTATTTTATGGCCAGCTCGATCTCCCTATCTTGCTCCTAATGACTTCTATCTGTTTTTGCAGAAGCTTTTCAAATTATCACCCCTAACATGCTTGGAAACGTTGGAAGGGGTTTTTATAGTAGGCTCGGATATTGTCTAGACGAGCAAGGAGGACTTTTCGAACATTTGCTTTAATTTTTTTTTGACTGGGAGAATCTTTTTGGTTTTTAGAATGTATTATTTTATTTTGAGAACTTGCTTTTATTTTGTTCCTCCTTATTATTTTCATTGTAACACGTCGTCACTGATAAATCTGAGCAGTTGACAGTAAAACGCTCTTATTTATCAGTGACAAAAAATAAGAAAATTACGTTATCAAAATTTGCGTATTTATTGACCAAATTCCGGTTTCATTGACTACGCTCTACACAGCACCGTGGTTAGAGGCGTACTAAATACAAGGCGAACGGCGGCGAACGGCAGCGAAAGGCGATCGGAAGCCTGAGTGTTGGTTGCTTCACTGATAGGCGTGCGGTGTCTCTGCATGTACGTACACTGGCAAATTAGACTTCTTTCGCCCTATGTTCGCAGTAGCTTGAAGCGGTCTGTATATTTAAACAATGGTCTTCACCGGCGATCTCATGGGGGGGAGCCTCCCACCCAATGTTGCTTGCAGTTGGGAAATATGAAGGTTCAGTTGCGAACTTTAAGTATATTTTACAAAACGTTTTGTATTTCTAATTTCTTCAAACAACAATTAAAAAAAATCTCAAATTTTCAGATAACGTGGGAATCGCTTTTAATATTAGTTGGGAAAATGGCCTTTATCCCCCCCCCCAATCAAATGCCTTCGGATCGCCGGTAATGACCTTTAATTTACTGTTTGGTCCTTATTGTCTATACTTAAACAATGGTCTTCACCGGCGATCTCATGGGGGGAGCTTCCCCCGCAATATTGCTTTCAGTTGCTTGCAGTTGGGAAATATGAAGGTTCAGTTGCGAACTTTAAGTGTATTTTACAAAACGTTTTGTATTTCTAATTTCTTCAAACAACAATTAAAGAAATCTCAAATTTTCAGGTAACGTGGGAATCGCTTTTAATATTAGTTGGGAAAATGGCCTTTATCCCCGCCCCCAATCAAATGCCTTCGGATCGCCGGTAATGACCTTTAATTTACTGTTTGGTCCTTATTGTCTATATTTAAACAATGGTCTTCACCGGCGATCTCATGGGGGGAGCTTCCCCCGCAATATTGCTTTCAGTTGCTTGCAGTTGGGAAATATGAAGGTTCAGTTGCGAACTTTAAGTGTATTTTACAAAACGTTTTGTATTTCTAATTTCTTCAAACAACAATTAAAAAAATGCCTTCGGATCGCCGGTAATGACCTTTAATTTACTGTTTGGTCCTTATTGTCTATATTTAAACAATGGTCTTCACCGGCGATCTCATGGGGGGAGCCTCCCCCCGCAATATTGCTTTCAGTTGCTTGCAGTTGGGACATATGAAGGTTCAGTTGGCAAGTTTAAGTACATTTTACAAAACATTTTGTATTTCTAATTTCTTTAAACAGAAATAAAAAAATCTCAAAGTTTCAGGTAACTTGGGAATCGCTTATAATATTAGTTGGGAAAATGGCCTAGATGGATGGATCGCCGGTACTGGTCTTATTTAGCTTGTGCTATGGTTTTAATTCTAGGGCATGAGTTATTAAGCTTCGTACAGACCTGAACATTACGAGAACAACGAACAGAACAACAAACAGAACACCAAACAGAACGGCGAACGGTCATTTTAATTTTGACGATCCGAACAACGAACGGAACGTTTTGTGTTGTTCCTATAAATGTTCTCGATAGTTGAAATTTGTTAGTTCAAGATAATCGACCCTCTTTTATTGGTTAAAGATGAATAAAAGTGCAGCAGCAGCAGCGTACATATATATTCATTATTCGTGTGCAAAAAAAAAACGCGAAAAACATGAAGATTGTGGCAAACACATTTTTATGCACAAAGGAGTGCAGAAAATTTTAATTTAGTAAGTGAATTAAAGTTTCAAGCTGTGAGTGGACATTACAAAAATTTGACAAGAACGACGCCTTCCGACCTTGAGTATTTATTAAATAAAATAGGTCCAAAAATTAAGAAACAGGACACTGTACTCAGAAAAGCAGTATCAATTCAAGATAGATTAGCAGTAACACTCCGTTTCTTAGCAACAGAAGAAATACGCTGCAGGGCTCCCTACCAAAGTTCTGTTTGCCGTTTGGTTTTAACCCGTCCAAAGCTGCGAGTATATTCGCGAGCATTTCCTTTGATGTCGGAGAAAAAACCTGCAACTGATGGGAGCACCGCGAACCATTCGACGAATGGTCAGGATTTGCGAGCATGTTTGCAAACGCGTTTGTAACCCCGTCCAAATTAGTGTTCCGATCTTGGTTCGGTTCGTTGCTCTGCTTGTTGTTCGCCGTAATGTTCAGGTCTGTACGAAGCTTTAGGTTTTAATTTGAGTTTTTTCGGAGAGTTATAGCACACCCATTTTTTTGACCCTTTACTCCAGTTTGTGACGTGTTTTTGGTGCGATGTCTTAAATTTTAAAAATTGTGCCTGCAGTGTTATGACGTCATGAATTGTTAAAATTTTAGTATGTAAGGAATTTTTATCGGCAGCATTCAAAACGTGTAATAATTGGCATTCTTAGTATATTTTTTCTTAAAATTTTCATCTGCGGCGTATTTATGATTGGGCAACAAATCTATATATTCACCGCAACCCACCTTTTCTTGGGATCTAACTGAATCTACTTTTTCAGAAATATTTTACAAAAAACCTAAGAGATTAGAATTTTTTTTTGTCAAGATTTTCGCCTGCGGCAATATTAAATATTGTTACAATGTTGTTCAATTTTTAACAATTTTTTTGTAAACAACATTGGAAACGCGTAAAAAATCGTATTACTGAAATTTTTATAAAATTTTTGCCTGCGGAGCACTTAAAGGTTAATTTTGAAAAAATCTGCAAATGAGACTAGGTGAGACCTGCTTTTAAAAATAAGTGTTTTTATTCCAAAAATCAACACCTATTAAACCGCCTCTCTCCCCTCCCTTCATTTTAAAAATTTGGTAGTTGATTTCTATTAAATGATGAACCCCCTCCCCCCAGAGTCGATATCTGGCTACGCCACTGAGTACAGCAAGATGATGTAATTTCGGAATACAGTGGGGTGCTATCGAATTAGACAAGTTTTACTGGCACGAGCGCTGACTTTATGTACTGAAGCCAGAACTATCGGTCATTTTTGAGGATCCTATAGGTCTGGCGTTCACTATTGGTCTACTATCTATTTTCTGAATAAAGTGGGGTGCTGTCGAATCATTATTTATTCTTATGTACAGGGTGACCGTTTGTAAAGTTCCACTTGAAGAAACTTTTTTATTATTAGTCACCAAAAGATAAATGAAAAAGTGAATTACTCATGAAATTAGGTAGATCCAGTTTTTTCCTTCATCACACGCTGCACGCAGGGTGGCCGTTCTCTTTTTTTTTTAACGGAATACCCTGTATATTTTTTAAAATTTTGATAGATGTTTTCTTTCTGATTTTAAAAATATATTCTCGAGTAAAATCAAACATAATTTGCCATAAGGGCCAATATGTTAGCCAAGGAAAAATAGTTCAGGTGGTTCTTTGTTCAACACGTTACTCTTAAGGCAACCTTTTTATGAATTTGTTCAATAACCGTTCACGACAAAGGTAACGTATTTTTGGAATCGGAAAAAAAGATCTACCGAAATTTTAAAAAATATACAGGGTGTTCTATTTATACATAAATTCATAATTAATTGACTTATTGATCTACTTTTTTATGACAGATACAAAAAAGTTTTGCCAAGTGGAACTTTATAAACGGCCACCCTGTACCCATGACTATTTTCTTGGGTAGCTCAATCAAACAGTAATTTATTTTCTGATAAGTTAATTGCAAATTAATCCGTAATAACCTTTATTCCGTCAATAATTATCCCACGGGTGATTAAGTTTTCCTCTGTTTTTTTTTTTTAATTCAATTTGTTCAAGTTGATGAAAAATTCAAGTAGCGCGAGGCACGTTGCGGCTAATTGAAAGTTTCCGATCTATCATTAAGGTGGTTAAAACGACTTAAATATCCTGTTTACCGTTTAAGTTTTTTTACATGCATGTATGGGTAGAGGCCCTGTATATGATTTTTGACAGTTATCTTTTTAACAGAGTTGGGCAACTCGATTTGACAGTTGTTATAATAATAAATAATAATAATAATAAATCGTTTATTAGCAAAGCTCTCATAGTACATAGGTGAGGAATACATAGATTAAAAAGTTGACAAAACAAACATAATCTAAAATGTGTCATCCAAACCTATTTGTTCAATCTTTTAAAGACTTTTACATGCAGGTATAGATAGAGTCCCTGTATACAATTTTTGACAGTTATCTTTTTACCAGAGTTGGGCAACTCGATTTGACAGTTGTTATGATAATAAATAATAATAATAATAAATCGTTTATTAGCAAAGCTCTCATAGTACATAGGTGAGGAATACATAGATTAAAAAGTTGACAAAACAAACATAACTATGTTGGGAATTTGGAACCTTTGGTTGCACTAAAACAAAGGTATGATTGTTTTCCACAAACCAAAAAACAAACATAATCTAAAATTTGTCACCCAAACCTATTTGTTCAATCTTTTAAAGACCACACATCAATAATTTAAATTGTTAAAGCTACCTACAACTAATTAAAAAACAATAAGTTGTCAAGAGTAGTTACAAATATTTGACGAAAACAAACACTAACTAAAAATTAAAAACATATTAAACAATACGTCATTACTTTAAGACATAAAAAAATCAAAAGAACATATTAAATTTAACAGCACAAACACAGTACATAAATATTTAATTAGATAATATAAATAAAAATAGATATAAACAGGGATTAACATTTTTTTTTTCGAAAAAACTTTATGTATCAACATTCATCTGGCAGATAATTAAATGGTTTCAGTCCTGTAAAAATAGTTATAAGGGCTGAATTGTTGTAATTTATGTAAAAGTTCTGTGCAGATCTTGATCGGGTGTTTTGATTATGTATTTGATGAACATCTGTGAGATCTTCAGTCATGTATTCAGGTAAATTTCCCGATCGCATTCTATAAATTAATTTAATGGTATTGTATGCTGCTCTTTGTGAAACATTCAGAAATTCAAGCATTAATTCTATAAGGGTTCTCTTTTTTACCAAAAGTAAGGCACGCATAGCTCTATTTTGAATTTTTTGCAGATTAACTATTTGTGATCGTTTCATAAAGTGTATAAATGTTCCACAGTATTCCAAGTGAGGTGCGATACTGGTCTTGTATATTGTAAGTCTTGTAAAAAAGATACTTTGTTGCTCAGCCTATACAAAAATCCTATCTTTTTGGCTATTTTCTTTTTAATGTAATCACATTAATATTTTAGGTTAAGTTCTTTATCAATTATAAAACCCAAGTATTTAAAAAATTTCACTTTTACTATCTATCTATTTTTATTTCCAAGTCAGTGGTTCTTCCATTTTCTTTCATTTTTTTAAGTTGTGACTACCTCCTTGTATCATGCATTTAGTTTTGTCTTTATTTAATTTAACTCCATTTGATTTTAGCCATTTTGACAAATTTTCCAGTTCTTTGTTTATTGTACTAATTAAATTTTCTATATCTTCTGGAAAACCGTCTAAATGTATCATTGTGTTATCGGCAAATAATTTAATTTTACACTATGATATGACCTAAAGCACTTCCTTGAGCTATGCCATATTTAAGTTTTAATTTCTTTGATTTGGCATATTATATTTGATACATTGCTCTCTATCACTCATAAATTTATTGAACAGTTTTATGGCAAGTTTCTCTATTCCATACCTTTTTATTTTTCTAATCAGTAATTTACAATCCACTGTCTCAAACGCTCTTTTTAGATCTAAAAATACTGCAACAATTATTCTTTTTTTATTTGTAATTTCATTTTTCCAGTTGGATATAATATATTGTAACACTGTTTCATGAATGATATTTTCTAAAACCAGACTGTTCCTTAATTAAAATTTTATTTTCCTCCAAAAACTGTAACAATTGATCTTTTATGGCTAATTCCAAGATTTTCTCATAAGTGTTAACTGTTAGGGAAATGTTGACAATTTTTTTGTGTTTTGGATGCCGGCAACCACTGAAAATAAATAATAAAAAAGGCAAAAGTTGTAATTGTTTAAACCAATTGCTTACCTCGAAAATTCGACTATTTCTAATAATTTTACATTGGCCTATGGAACAATACAAAGTCGTAGCGTAGATAGAGAATTCTCTATCTATTACGGTCATAGGCGCAAGTATTTGTATACCTTCCTATAGTACTAAAATATTTTTACAGAAAATATTTGTGGCGGAGAGATCAGAGGGTGAAGGAATAAATCGGAATAAAGTTTTTCCTCGACCAGCCGCAGTAGGCTTTAAAGATCACCCCACTACTAACCAATGAATCGGACGAAAGGATTTCCGAATAGCCAGTTAAAATCCCATGTCCTCGATAGCTCAGCTGGTAGAGCATTAGACTGATATTCTAGAGGTTCCGGGTTGAAATCCTGGCCGATGAAAAACTTTTTTCCAATTTATTCCCTCTACGCTACAAATCTTTTTTGTAAATTTGCAAGAACGCTAAAATTTTCCCTTCATTTTATAAATGTATTTGGCTGAAATTATTAGTTGGAAAATTCGCCATCTGACTTCTTTTTTTAAAAGCCGCAGTAGGCTTTAAAGATCACCCCACTACTAACAAATGAATCGGACGAAAGGATTTCCGAATAGCCAGTTAAAATCCCATGTCCTCGATAGCTCAGTTGGTAGAACATTAGACTGGTATTCTAGAGGTCCCGGGTTCAAATCCTGGTCGAGGAAAAACTTTCCGATTTATTCCCTCACCCTTTGCCCTCTACGCCACAAAGGTTTTCGTTATATTTGTAAGGGCGCTAAAAATTCCCCTTTTGTTAAATACCTCTTAAAATATTTTTAGATGGGCTAAAATACTTTAGAGTAGGACACAATTTTAAAAACTGATAAGAATCTTGTATTAAAATACTACCTTTGTCTACTTTTGTCTTACATACTTCACGTTTTAAACAATATAAACTTAAAGTTAGCAAGCTATTTTTGATTCCTTGTTGTTAGCGATGCGTTTGTGAAAGCGTCCTTAAAAAACAGAGTTAAAATTGTGCTTGCAACGTACAATGTAACCAAACCAATTTTTGTTCAGTGCTTGATGAAAAGTTATACTTCATGCCGCTCACTTCTATTTCCTTCCTTGTCGAAAAAAATGAGAGGGCAATATAATGGAAAATAGAAGGAGTGAAACTGGACCAGGCATTTGTGAAAACCCACAGAAAGCAAAATGGTTAGGAGCTGCGTACGAATACTGCAAGGCTAGTCGTAGAGATAGGTGAGACCTAGTCGCTGTTGTACGACG
Source organism: Oxystoma pomonae (assembly GCA_963921995.1). Taxonomy (NCBI): domain Eukaryota; kingdom Metazoa; phylum Arthropoda; class Insecta; order Coleoptera; family Brentidae; genus Oxystoma; species Oxystoma pomonae. The sequence goes on along the minus strand of OY998164.1, from coordinate 20,078,050 downwards.
TATCCGTTCTGAGCATGCGCACTGAGATAGGATTACGATTAAGCACTCTCTATTTGTGCAACTGTGTCTATTATACAGAGTGGATTCTTTAAATGGAACGGTGCTTCTAGACGCTGTAGGGATGAGGTTTTAAAAAAAGCTAAAAGTGACTCTTTAATGATTTTTTACGGACTTTCTGCCCATGATAAAAAAAAATGGGGCCCCAACTGGAGGCCCAGGGCCTACCAAGTATTTTTTTTTTAAAGAGAAGGTACCACTTGTGGCATCTTTTTGGAAGGCTTTTAAAAAATAAACCTAACGCGCTAGTTTTTTTTGACATCTGTCAACCAATGTGTCAAAAATTTTAAAAACTTTTTTTTTCGTCAATTGTTTTGGCTTAAAAATAAAGGGCCCCCCTTACTGAAGGCCCAGGGCCTACTAGCATTTTTTTCATGAGGAGATACCACTTGTGGCACCTTTTTGAAAAGTTTGTTAAAAAGAAATTCGATTAAATAATCTGTCAAACCATGTGTCAAAAATTTTAAAAGAACTTATTTTTTGTCAATTATTTTAGCTTCAAAATAAACTATATATTTCTTTATTTAAAGGTGCCACAAGCCAAAAATGATACCTTCGTATGAAAAAAATGTTGCTAGGCCCTGGACCTTCAGTGAGGGCCCCCAAATTGGCCACCAATAATGTTCTTGTGTGGTATTTTCTTTATTCCGCTTAGAGAAATATGTAGTTTATTTGTAAACGAATGCGTTAAATTTATTTATTTTTAACAAGCTGCAAAAGGTGCCGCAAGTGGTACCTTCTCATTGAAAAAAAGATAGTTGGTAGGCCCTGGGCCTCCAGTTGGGGGGCCCCCAATTTTTTTTTTATCATGAACGCAAAGTACTTAAAAAATTATTAAAGATTCGCTTTTTTTAAAACCTCTTCCCTAAAGTCGGATTTTAAAGAATCCACTCTGTATAAAATAAGTATTGACTTTAGATACTAATGATGAATGATTTATAGCTATTATAATTAAGCCAGGCAAAAAAACTAAAGAGGAATTACCCAAGAAATTACAAAAAGAGTTCATTGCTACACCAGTTCTCAAGCGGTTCTCTGTGTGCAGTTGGTCGAGTTCACTAAAATCCTGAAAGGTTCTCTGATGCAGTGCTGGAAGAGCTCTATTGTGAGCCATTCTTTTTTTTTACAAACTTGAAGAACGACATATTAAATTAAATGGCGGTAACAATAATTTTTATATATAGGGCGTATATTAAAAATAATCAGGACTGATCAATTTAAATAAATTCCAAGATAATGTACTTGTACTTACTAAATGATTTGTATAAGCAAAATTATAAAAACTACTGTTGTGTCTGGGTGATGTGTGACATGAGAGGTGACATACCTGAAATTAAAAGAGTAACCTGAGCATTCAATTTACCTTTATTATGAATTTATTCAGTATAACGCTAATAAACAAGTGTTAATATCAATTTTTAAGATTAAACAGTAATAAACTGCTTGTATACATGAAAATACTAAAATAGTACTGAAGTCAGACAATTAATTAATGACTATTATTGATACTTCTATTTAATTTAATTCAATTAAACCAAACCGCATTGTGTCTGTCACCCACAAGCGTAACAAAATTGTGCTAGTGCTGAAATACTCCTATATGGAGTAATAATGGGATAGTGGTTAAGGTTAGGCTATGTACTATACCAATAGTACGGAAAAAGGTCATCTGCAAGTGGCTCAAGCACTCCACAATACAGGTAGGATAAGAATATTTTACCTAGTGGCTCCAGCACTCCACATCAGTAATAGATTCAGGTGAAAAAGACTCTAGCACTGTCTATTTTGCACTGTGCACACTGGTACAAAGACGCGCTAGGTCAAGGGCAGTACTTCGTTAGAAGTACTAGGAGGTTGGGAAAAGGTATTAGAGGAACGTACTACGTGGCTCGTCCACTTCAGTAGTACAAAACAAAATATCTGCATATCTGCAGCGCACCCGACGGAACACATCCGTCGTTATAACAGTGCAAAAAAAGGACTCGGACAATGCCTAGTGGCTCAAGCACTCCACATCGGCAACTAAAATACACGCTAGACGGCCGTTTTGCGCAAAAGAGGTAAGGTAATATGCAACTCAAGCACTTTGCAATATTCATAAGTGTATATGCCCATTCCTTTCAATATTTTAAATTAATAGCTTAACCTCAAAAATATCCAAATTACTGTATTTTTATATATTGGTGAATAAATGCTTTAGGATGTAAAATTGGCAAAAAGAACATAAAAATAAATATAAAATAAGGAAAATCGAAATACTCCGTGAGAAAACTCACCTTTTGAAAATGTAATCCAAGACCAATTACACACACAAGCACAGTTAATATTTATCTCTTAACACTTTTCACCCCACAGTTTTAAAACGTTCTGAAACACACAACGCTAGTAAAGTGTGGGTCACAGGCTCTTGTTTATGTAACAGACCCATAAATATCGAATTATGCCTGGTTTTTTGTGAATATAATCTTTCTTTATCTTAAAATGAGCTGTGTCGCCTTTTCAAAACAGGGTAAATTTATTAGTCTAGTTCGACGAAAAAAACTGACTTCTTACACTATTAAGCTACATTCACAATCAAGTCGCTAGCAAATTTCGAATTCAACACGTAAGCTTGCCCTGTGCTACCGCATTCATTCTGAATGAAGCTTTAATCTCTCAAACTAATAGCAAGTTTTTGTGGCTTACTTTAGTTTTTATTGTTCTCTTCATTGTTATTTCTTTCTGAGTTTTCAAGCAGTTTTATTTTTTTTTAACATTTCGGAGTTTTATGGAAATTAAAGGAAATTAATCACCTTTCGTGAATTTGGTTAGTTGTAAAAATTTTTATCTTTTTTGCGAAGCTCAATTTGCTCGCTCATGAGTGCAGTGGTCACGTATAAACCCGAAAATGAAGAACCTTACATTTTTTAGTAAAGAAAAAATTGTTTTCCGCTGAAAAAGGTGTACAGAGTTGGATTTGCCATAAGTTTGAAAGTACACAATATCTAAATAATGATATGTTATAACCGAGGTTCTAACTGTTTTTTTTTGTGTCGATTCATAACGTGCGATTTTTAGTCAATACCCTCAGGCATAAGGTAGACCTCTAAAATTGTTTTCCACTATTAAATAATTGTATACACAACGTGTCTCAATCTTGATGAGTCACTGCCAGTAATCGTACTTCTTGCTAAAGCCTAAGGCGGCGTTTACATTGGTATAGTAGATGGGTTAGTATAGCTAGTACCAGTAACTTGCAGGACAGCTACTAGTTCAATGTAAACCTCATAGCCAGTTACTAGTACCAGTATTAGTCCCAGCGGACTGGCTAGGCAAGTAAATAGATCCCTAGGCTATTTGCTTTCATGCTAGTAGCCTGCTAGCCTTCCCCCACCCGTACCAGCTAGTTAGGGTTGCCAACCCGTCTCGATTTGTCGGGACTGTCCCGATTTGGAGCAAAATGTCTTGCGTACTGATCAGTACGCCAAATGTCCCGATGAAAAGTTTTCAGCGAAATCGGCACTAAAAGTTTCCAATTAAAATCAGAACCCCATATCTATTGGCCACTGGTTAACTATAAATCCTTTTTTTTTCTTAGCCTCATTTGAAATATTTGGCTATTGGCAATGTAGTGTTAAAAAAATCGACATCAGTTTGTTCAATCAGTTCATTATCGAGCCTACTGAGTCTGTTGATCGGGGAGTTAAAGCCATAGCTACTTTAGTGCGATGATGTTGAGTTGCAAATAATTTATGATTTCTTGTGTTCCGTGATGGCACATGAAACTTGAATATTGATAGTAACTCTACAGAGTCAATTTCATTATTTAGTATTTTCAACAGAGTGACAAGATCATAGTACTTTCTACAATTGTCTAGATTTGTTAAGTTCAACAGATTCATTAGCTGGTCATACTCAACTGACTCAATAGGTATGTGTAATTTATAGCATATAAAGCGCAAGAACTTTCTTTGTATTTTTTCCAAACAATCTTTATGAATCTCAAAACAGTACAACCATTACAAAGTAAGCATTTCTCAATGTAAAAATGTTGTTTAGGTCTTTCAATGTTCTAAACAAAAATCCTAGCAATTTTATAGCTTTATTTGCAATAATATCTATGTGTTCAAAAAAACTGAGTTTTCTATCAAAAAAGACACCCAATTCAAGCATGATAATTGCAAGGTTTCTCCAAATTGGAGTTATCCAACTGATAAGTAAAATCTATATGGTTTAATTTTCTATAAAAATTACAGTTTTACATTTGTCGACATTCAAGGATAAATTTTTATACTCACACCATGCTGAAAACCCATTCAACTCTCGTTGCAAAATATTGCAATCCTCCAAACTTCTTATAATTCTAAAGAATTTTAGATTATCAGCAAGAAGCACAAAGTTAGAGTTTTCTAAAGTGGAAGATATATCATTTATAAATGCTTTAAATAACAATAGAGATAAATGACCTCCCTGGGGGACACCTGACAAAACGTTAAACTCGGCGGAGACAGCATTCTCTATTTTTATTGCCTGGCGTTTTTCAGTTAGATTCCCATACCCATGGCTTTAAGTTTATCAAGTATTAGGTTACGATCGACCCTGTCGAAAGCCTTGGAGAAATCGGTATAGATGACTTCTACCTGATACCCACTCTCCAAGGCTTCCAACAAAGTTTCTTGATATATCAAGAGATTAGTATTGAAAACCCATGTTGTTGCTTTATAATTATGTTTTTTATCTATGATTAGTGATTTAAACAATTTAGGAAATCAAGAAATTTTTGAAATACCTCTGTAGTTTTTAATTCTTGACTTATCTCCGCTTTTGAATATTAGGGTATGTTATCCTTAGCTTCCAGGCTGTCGGAAAATCTACTGCAGAAAATGATCTATGAAAAATTTTAGTAAACCATCTGGGCCACAGGTTTTTGTGTAGTTTAACTATTTTTTCGTACGACAACATATGAAACACGATTTGCATCTTTAGAAAACGTTAAATTTCACCCGTTTCCAGAAATTTTTTGCGCACATGTTCGGACAAGCAGTTTCATTTGATTTGTGCGAAATTAAAGACCAATTTTAAAAAAATTGGTGCAATTCAACAGTGTCCGTAGGAAAAGTAGCGTACACAACTCGATAGAAAGTAACTTATTTCTTACAGCCGCGTGTTGTTTTACTCGGCTAACAATAAGTCACTTTCAATTGACGTCACACGCAAAACAATTGAACATCGGGTCACGTGGTACATCGAAAGTTTTTTTGGTCAACCAACCAAAAGTCTAAGCTATGGTTTGTTTTGACAACACATTTGACATCTAAAATATTTTGACATTTTCAGTTTAGAAATTTTTGTTTATTTCTAACCTCAAAATGTTCAGATGTCAAAATGTGTTGTCATAACAAACCATAGCTTAGACTTTTGGTTGGTTGGTCGAAAAAAACTTTCGATGTACCACGTGACTGTTTCGCGTCAAGTAGGCCATGCACAGCGTCACTGAAACTGGCTAATTTCTTAGCTAGCTTGTAAATTAAAATTAAAAAACCATCAATATTTATTGTTTTATTTCTCTTCTAGGCGTTTTTGAAAATTTCCCGATTTTGCATCAAATGTCCTGATAATTTAGAACAAATGTCCAGATAAATCAAAATTAAAAGTTGGCAACCCTACAGCTAGTGTAGACGGTTTGCGCCAGTGCTAGTGGCGTTGGAGTGCTAGTGAATTAATTATTTTCTATTTTAAACTAGATTTGAAAAAATGAAGTGGTCCGAAAACGAAACAATTGAATTTCTTGAACCATATAGAGATCATGAGTGTCTATGTTACGAAACCCATGTATCGAAATAATCAAATGCGATTGGCAGCGCTGCAAGGAAATTGTTGAGGAAATGAATATCGAAGAATTTTCAATAGCGTTATTGCATCCCTTATTTGACGTCCAGAACGTTGAATTGTAGGTGACTATTTCCCTCAGAACATATTGACCAATAAGATCGATGCGGCTGGCAAATTTGGAACAATAGGAAACGAATTACAGCGATAATTTTTACTAGTGCAAATTATATATATAGTGCATTTTAAGACATATTTTGCCTATTCCTGTCAGGTGGAGTAGTCTTTATGGTGACTGAACAAACCAGGAATATAAAATATGATAACAATTCATAGAATATTCTGTTCAGGAAATATCCCTCGTGCATAGCAAATTATGATAATTTTTACCTCAGCACACGGAATGATCGACAATGTGCTATGCATTCGGGATATTACCTATGATACTATAGTTAGCAAAGTTTCCAATTTCTTGGGAGTTAATCGAAGGCATAATCTGTATTCCTCGGAATCCTCTTCACAGTATTTTAAAAGTAAGGCTCCTCTGCTATTCCTTCTGCTACTTCCTCTTTCTCAAGTAGATTATTGATTTCTTGCATTAGACACTGGGATACTTTTATTATATCATTTTTTATCTGATTTCGACCACCAAAAGCCACATTTCAAACTTCACATTCAAAATTACCTACTAGCTACTTTAAAAAGTCGTTTGTGTATAAACATCTACCAACCTTAATATTAGTGCACTAGTATGCTAGTTACTAGTACTAGTAGCTCGTGCAAGTAACTATACCAATGTAAACCTCGCCTAAATATATCTACTGTTGTTATTTAAAAGTCGACGAACTTATTTTTTTTAATAACTTTGGAGAATGTTAAATTCCGCGCCAGCCTTGCTCTGTTTTTTTCGAAACAAAATAAACTATATACTTTTCTTAAAGCCGAGAATATTAAGTCACGACTTTAACTAAAAAATAATCAGGATTTGTCGAGCATTGATTGAAATGGTGCTTTTTCTGCACCTTAGCGGATTATAGAATCCCGCCTCAGATTTACCAAACCTTTGATTACACTGCGTGACACGATTTCGATATTCGAAAAACCGATTGCCATTTTTTTCTATTAGTTAAAGTTACTACGTTTATTTCGACACCTCTATCCGGATTGGGTTCATAAATCTCGCTTAAATCTCCGATATAAACACATGAGATTACAATTTTTTGGATTAGATTGAGTTAAATCAAGTCAATCCGCCGAAATAAACACGCTCGACGGATTAACCTTGCCGTCGAGCTTGATTCTGGCTTTGAGGCCTGAAATTTTTGATGAAGAAGAAGAAATTGCTAAATTTCCACCCGATAATTTGTTGGTTATTATCTGTTTTTTTAAAGATTTATTATTTTATTTAAGATTTTATTGTTTAATATATGGTTCCCTCCTTTGTTCAAGTGTTTATTTTTTCCATCTTGATTTCAATTTAAGTTTTTTCCAAAACGACAAACAACATTTTTAAGGTTAAAAAAACATCAAAATTGCGCATGCGCCGTGTTTAAATCCAATATTCAGGTCATTGAGTTCCATAAGCCCGAAGGAGTATACTAGTCAATGCTTCAGGTAAACACTCGAGATTAGGGATTTCACTTTTAATCCTGTGATATAAAAGCTCAAGATTAGGGATTAGAATTTCAAGCGGCTTGAGTTTTAATCCGTCGAAATAAATGTAGTAAGTATGTAGGTAGTGGATGTCTTTTGTTTTTATCACGTCTTGTTTTTGAGGTACACACAGATAACCTTTTTGTTTAGGCGACCCTCATTTTGTCCTTATTAGTAAATTAGCTATTGCCCGCGACTTTGTTCGTGTGTTTCAAATTATTGCTGTCCAACTCACGCCCCTTCCCCTTAACCCTCACCTTCTGCTCTTCAAACCCTTCCATCCAGTCGAATACCGACTTTGTTCGCTATTTTTTCCCGGTTTTACTTTAAATAGTCATAACTTTTAGTTCCGTTTAGTAGCTTTTGCGTGATACTGAACAAACAGAGAAATAGAGAGAGATATAATTTAGAGATTTATTATATGTATAGATACAATCATTATTGAGAAAATTGGTTTATTTCTAGTAGGTATTTTATTATATGGTTGGATATTCGTTAAGAAGGATGGTGAGTTATTTGTTAAATGCATGTAAGATTCTCTTTTTTTTCCTTTTCTTTCAAATCTGGGAGCTGTGAGTGACGAACGAGAGGAATGGTTTCATCAGGAATGAGGAACGATTTCAAGGTCGTTGGGACGCATCTATGTTAAGATATTACTGAAATATTTCAAATAAGATGTTACTAAAATAACGTAAATAATGCATGTCAACAAAAAATTTGCAAACGGCAGATATCGATTAACTAGTAACTAGAAACAAAGATATACAGGGTGGATTCTTTAAACGGAACGGTGCTTCTAGCGGGTTAGAATTAGGTTTTATAAAAAAAAAATATGTCGTTTTGTTTACGAGGTATGGCAAAAAATATTTTTTAAAAAATAGGACACCCTGTATAGTTTGACATTTTTGAATTCTAAAAAAAATTATCTTTTTGACAATAACACAAACCGATACCTCCGACATGGAGGCCAGCCAACACCTTCCGTTTTAGTACCCTTTTACACGTATGCCGCCGCCATTTTTGACACTGTTGACAGTTATTACATACGTTCAAAGCTCACTAAAACGCGAGCGAGATGGAAGGCCTATTAAATATCGGAGGCATCGCACAAACTAATACTGTATCTCTTATGGTTTCCAAGATAGAGGCATTTAAACTTGCTTGGAATTGTTGTCTGGGTATTTCCACAGAAATGTACCTTATTTTCACAAAACTCAATTGTGTCGTGTCTTTATAAAAGCCACCACAATAAAGAGAGGAATACTTATAATTATAGGTTCAACCAAAACTTTGCCTATATTTATGTACTTTCTTTCAGCATTCTACTTTAATCTTTTAAAAAAGCTTTAAGGCTCATAATGCAGAAAATTTTAATTTTCTTTATATTATAAAATATCCAAGATGCCATTTAGGATCTGTAACTGTAAGAACTCTTCATTATTTATATGTCACACCCGTTACAAAAAAATACAAAAAGTGTTTCTAACTAAACACGCAAATACAAAAATTATACGAAACTATATCATTACAACAAGTATGAAATACGCTTCGACAGTATCAAAAAAAAAATGTTAGTCATCACAAGGAAAAAATACAGTATTTAAATACTGTCGCACCCGTTACAGGTAAATTTTAAAAAAATTAAACTGCTTGCAAAAATAAAGTAGTCATAGTAGGCTGTGTGTATTCAGTGTTTGACATAATATAAAACAATTGCTTGAGTAAGTAAATAATTTGATTGACGTTTTGATAATTCTAAAAGTATTTCACGATTTCTTCAACAGTATTTTTTGGTGTATTTTTACAAAGTAATATTAAATACTCCTAAAGTGTGCTTTGAATTCCTCTCAGTAAATGCTGGGGGACTTTTGGTATTCTATATACCAGAGAGACAAATAAAAGAAATCACCCCCGTTTTAGAAACGAGATGGCAAGGTCTCAGAGCCATAGATAACATACAATCCAAGCATTATTTTGAAAATGATGGGCCCAATGTTATCTTGTCAGCAGTCACCTAAAAATCTGAACTTTAAAGGACCCAAATTAAAGTATTTTAACCATTTTTTAGTACTATGTTAGTACTTACTTTTTTTTTCTCGTTAATTAATACTAAAATTAATATGTTACTCCTTCCATGTAGTTATTTATTTTTTTTTTACTAACATAACAATGTATAAAAGTAGTTTTGGTGTATTATATAGAGCATACGTCCTCAACTGCAATTGATTTTTAACATTCTTGGCCGAAAAAGTCTTTAAAAAAAATCCAATATAAAAACGAATTTACTATATAACACCCGTTACACTCAATCATAACACCCGTTACAAATTGTGGATAAAGAAAATAAAAGAAGTAAAAATTAATAAAACTCAAAATATATTAAACCTCTTTGGTGGCCTTTTCTGCTATACACTAAGATCAAAAAATATATTAGTTGCTATGCTAACTTTTATGAAAACTCAACCTAACCATATCAATGTCGAAAAAACGTAAAAAACAAAATAACACCCGTTACATGTATTCGATTCCCTAAAATACATTGTTCTGGTGATACCTAGTGAGTTTTTTTGCATAAAGATTTTCATCTGTCATGAGTTAATTCGAGTTTTGTTGTAATAACTTATCAACGTCAAACATAAAATTGGATGTCAAAAACATAAAACTTAACACCCGTTACAATGGAATTACCCGTCTATGCCCTGTTTTACGGGGAATATTTGAATGAATATCGAAGTTTTTCATAGAGATTTAGATAAAAATATCTTGATTATCGTAAAAGATAGATCGTACTGTGTGGTATTGCTGAAGAGAGAATTGTTTGCAGATTTAAAAAATTGCAAAATATACAGGGTGTCCTATTTAAAAAAAAAAATTGCCATATCTCCTGAACTAAATGACATAGACAAAAATTTTTGGATTTTTTTATGCAGCCAAATTCTAATCCGCTAGAAGCACCGTTCCGTTTAAATAATCCACCCTGTATAACTTACAAGGCACATCTAGGTAAACTTTACGTCATGTAAATAACGTACTCTTTATGTAACTACTATATAAATTTATAAAAATAAATATTACGTCTCGAAATGTAACATTTATGTAAATATTACGTAAATTTTCTGAAAACTTTTTTTATGTAAATTTTTTGAAAACTTTTTATGTACATTTTTTGACTTAAGATTTAGGTAAATACGGCCATCGACGTATTATATATGGATGATAACGGCCCTGTCCTTGCATTTTCCGAAAAAAAAGCCAAATCAAAGTCCAAACTAAAACATACATTTTACTACTAATCTCTTAAAAGTTAATGATTTGTGACTGTCCAAAATAATTCGCAAGAACTCGATAAACACGTACATCAAAATAAGTGTGATTATTTTTGATTTTTTTTACCTTTATAGTCAATGATCACCGTCGTAAAACAACTAGAGCAAAACCGCATATTTATAAAGGAGAGAAAAGAAATGTGTGGCAGTAGCCTAACTGCTTTCCTTTTTTATGAAGTAAGAATGCTTGCTTACAATTTACTTTTAAAAAAATATTCACATTTGCACAATACATTTATAATATACTAGAGGTCACCTAGAAAAGCCATACGAAGGCCACCTGGCGTTTTTTTAAATAAAGAGGAAAAAAGAGAAGAGGGGAGGAAAGAAAGTTTCTCTTTGATGTATCTGCGGAAAGGGGGGTAGGGGAGAGAGAGGGGAGGAGGAAAAAGAGAATAAGGAAAGAGAGGAAGAAAGAAAAGTAGTGGGAGGAAGAAAGTTTTTTTAGTTATTTCATTTAACCCCCTCCCCACCTTCCCTTCTTCCCCTCTTTTGCTTCATATTTTTATTTCCTTTAATATTTAACACCCTCCCCACCTTTCCTTCTTTTCCTCTTTTGCTTCATGTTCTTATTTCCTTTAGTTGAATTGATTTAATGGAAGGAAGAATGTGGAAGGAAAAGAGGGGTAGAAGGAAAAGAGGGGAGGGTGTTAAAGGAAATAACTAAAAAGCTAACAGGCCAAGAGAAAAACATCAAAATAAGTTCCAATGGTGTTCTGAAACAATTTTCAACATGAACATGTAGGTATTTGAAAACTAAAGAACAAACGCTATTTTTCTTTTTTTTTTCGAAAGATATAAGTTGCGCTCGTCAATTTTTAAAGGATATTTTATTCACGTTTATGGTTTTTTTATGCAAGAATATATTAGACAATGCTTACGTACTTTTTGCTTTGTCTTATTTGAAGGAACAATTAAAGTTATTAAAACGTCATATACGTGTTTACGGTAAAAGCGACATTAGCGCAGTGCTCCCAAGCATTTACCGGTTTTATTTTTAGTGGATCAATGAACAGTAAAATGCTTCATTGTCGACCAAAGAAATGATGGAGTTCTCTCTTGTAGTTGGCCCAAGTTTAATTATGGGTCTCATTAAGGTTTTGCGTAAGAGTTTGGAATAATAATCCGACACACAATCCTTTCCTAGCGGGAACTAACCAAAGCTAAAAATTTATGACAAACTCTTTTTTTAGATCTTCATCAAAAACATGATTTTTAGTTACTGTCTGCAGATAACTAAAGCATGACTTTTTTGGTTACCGATGCAACAAACCTTTTTTTTATACCTTCATCAAAAACATGATTTTAGTAACTGTCTGCAGATAACTAAGGCATGGCTTTTTTGGTTACCGTTGCAAAAAAACTTTTTTTTTATCACGGGTGCAAAAAAAGATTTCTGTCCATTTTATACCCAAAATTAAAGAGAAAAAGCGGAAAATAGTAATATTGAAAAAATCTTATTATACTTGCCGAAAAATTAAGCCATTTCCGCCAGTTTTCACCAAGTATTTACTGTCAAAGATTAAAGTGTCACAGCAATGAACATCACCGAGTAAAAAGGCACATCGCTATGGCACCCATTGTTATTTCATTTACCAGCCGCCTTGATTTATAATGTAAAGATGGTGTGTTTCGCGAGAAGTGGTCTTTGTTTGAGATTTTTAAAAGTATTTTCCTGTTTTTCTTGGATTTTCTGATAAAGGTATTAAAAAAAATAGTGTTCACAACTCGTGGCTAAACTGTGCTTTTTTTTACTCGCGTTTTTAAATACCCTCGCTGCGGTCGTTATTTAAACCAACGCTTGCAAACAAAAGCACTATTCTAGCCACTAGTTGTGAAAACTACTATTTTTTTATCACGGGTAAAAAAAAAAAGATTTCTGTCCGTTTTTTTACCCAAAACAATAGTTACTATACGATTTAGTAACCATTGCCCAAAATTAAAGGGAAATAGCGGAAAATAGTAATATTGAAAAAATCTAATTATTCTTGCCTAAAAATTAAGCCATTTCCGCCAGTTTTCACCAAGTATTTACAAAAAAATCATTTAAAAACATCGTCAAAATATTAAAATGTCGCAACAATGAACGTCACCGAGTAAAAAGGCACATCGCTATGGAAACCATTGTTATTTCATTTACCAGCCGCCTTGATTTATAATGTAAAGATGGTGCGTTGCGAGAAATGCTCTTCGTTCGATAGCAACTCGCGGCTAAACTGTGCTTTTTTAGCCACTAATTGTGAAAACTACTATTTCCTGCTCCGTATTTTTTTAAAAATTTTGTTAGTGATTTTTTTTTTAATTCAACAATGTCACACATCATATCTATTATTTAGAGTATTGAAGATTTTTGCAGATAATGCTTTTATATAACTTTCAAGTCCCGGCCCAAATTACCCCAGGATGAAGCCTGTTTTCATATTACATAAAATGAAGGCGTGACAACAAAAATACATGTTCTAAAAATTCATTTTTTTTTTGCAGACGACACCGAACGAATCAGCAAGCATCTAGTCCAACTATCCAGGTACAAAGGTTCCACCGATAATATCTCGGTAATCGTCGTCTTCCTGAGGGAGCCCTCGAAAATAGCAGCGGACGCCCCCAGGTAGGTATTTCTCGAAAGTTGATAACCGAAGCAGCTAAATCTCGACTGACGACATCATAATTTGGCTTGCTGATTGCCACAGTTAGCGTAATATTCAAGAAGAAAAATATATAAACTTTAAACTTTTTTTAATTAAAACAAAGTTATGATTGTTTTCCACAAACCAAAACTACACTTTTTTGCACCCGACGCGTTTTTCGCTAACAACGTTAGCATCATCAGGACGATAAACAATAAACTAAATCGCTATCGCTATCTTATATACTATATTTTAGTAGGCGGAGATAAGACTAATAATTTGTGATTGATCACGCTTTATAATCCTATCTCCCCTCAACTAAAGAATAAAGTGTACTAAACGGGATGGGTCCTCTATCTTTATTTAAACTATTTCTGGATTTAATGATTTCCATATGATTAGTACACTTTTTAGAAGTTTTAGGTTATCTAATGTGAATCTATGATTGTTTTCAAAAGCATGCTCGGCCACACTTGACTTTTCTGTTCTTCCGTATTTTAAGTGTGCTAAGTGTTCTTTAAAACGTGTTTGAATAGAGCGACTCATTTGGCCAACATATTTTTTGTCACAATCCCTGCAACTAATTTCATAAATTCCACTTTTTTCTAGAACTGTAGTTTTATCCTTGGATTTCCTAGTAAGCTTAAACAATAAACTAAATTAACCTACACTCTATCTTATATACAATCATTTAGTGGGCGGAGATAAGACTAATAATTTGTGATTGATCACGATTTATAATCCTATCTCCCCTCAACTAAAGAATAAAGTGTACTAAACGGGATGGGTCCTCTATCTTTATTTAAACTATTTCTGGATTTAATGATTTCCATACTTTCATATGCATTCAAAAGTCTTTTGTTTGGTACACTTTTTAGGTTATCTAATGTGAATCTATGATTGTTTTCAAAATTGAGCTAAGTGTTCTTTAAATCGTGTTTGAATAGAGCGTCTCGTTTGGCCAACATATTTTTTGTCATAATTAATGCAACTAATTTCGTAAATTCCACTTTTTTCTAGACTTTTGAATGCATATGAAAGTATGGAAATCATTAAATCCAGAAATAGTTTAAATAAAGATAGAGGACCCATCCCGTTTAGTACACTTTATTCTTTAGTTGAGGGGAGATAGGATTATAAAGCGTGATCAATCACAAATTATTGGTCTTATCTCCGCCCACTAAAATATAGTAAATAAGATTGAGCGTAGGTTAATTTAGTTTATTGTTTATCGTCTCCTGATGATGCTAACGTTGTTAGCGAAACGCGCGTCGAGTTCAAAAAAGTGTAGTTTTGGTTTGTGGAAAACAATAATAACTTTGTTTTAGTGTAACCAAAGGTTCCAAATTCCCAACATATCTTTAATTAAATGTAAAAATAAAAATCTTTGATTTTTGGGGGCAAAATTCCCCCTCAAAAAATATCTACGTCAAAGATTTTTTTTCATTTATTTCTAAATTTCCTTAAAATTATTAAATTCACATTTTGAATTTGATATTTCAACATAATCATAGTATTTTCTCATTTCAAAAAGCAAGGAAATTAATCCTGTGTGCTTTTTTAAATTAGTAAAAAATAGAAAACATCATAGGTTTAAAATTTTTTAAATGTTAATATAACCAAAATAAAATTATTGCTAATTATTTAGACACTCTTTTTTGTGGTTTATTGTCTTTTTAAAATTGCTTCTACTATGGAGTTTGAAAAAAATAATTCTTTTATCTTTATTTTAAATTTTTTAAACCGTAAAATTTGCATTTCTTTTGGAACTGAATTCAATATTTTTGGCGATAAATACATAAACATCCTTTGACTATGTGTTTTTGTTACTCGTGGTATAAAATAATTTTGATCATTATGATTTCTTTTAAGATTTAATTCACTATTCTTTTTAATAATCTTACAAACGTTTAAGCAGAATAATTCAGAAAATTTTAAAATTTTATGTTTTTGAAAAGATTTGCTCTCTTATTGCATCTCTATAATTCTAATAAGAGATATTTCAATAATTTTTAAATTATATAAAGTTTCCTCATAAATTCCACCCCATATACTGTTTCTGTAACTTAATATCGATTGCACCATTGCAAAATAGAATGTTCTTATTAACGATACTGGTATGGTATGTATTTGTTACATATTTAATATGTCCTCTAAAATTTAAGTTCTCATCAAATATTATTCCTAAATATTTAACTTTATTTTTTTGTTCTATTATTTCACAATTACAATTTTGATTGTTTTTACAATTTAAGTGATACTTAAAGTAAAATTTATATATTCTGTTTTTGTTGAATTTTTAAACGTACTATTTTTTGTATACCAATTTTAAAGTAGTTCTAAGTCATTCTGCATATTTGTTTTATTTGTTTCCCAATTTGTTCATTTATAAATACTTGCAATATTATCAGCAAAAGCCATAATCACAAACATTAACGGTCCTAATACTGAACCTTGTGGTACCCCACTCAGTGTTGGTTCACTGTCACTTATTGGATTGTTGTTTATTCTTGTAATTTGAATTCTATTTTCTAAATAACTGGAAAACCATTGTAAACATTTTCTTTTTATTCCTATTAATGTGTATATATTTTTTTTCTTGAATATGTAGCTTAGGCGAACTGTGATTGATATTTTTACCCTTTACAAGGACCTATTTTTTCCAATTTTTGTTCATAATCGCACTTGGCAAAGCTTTAGTCTAACCCACAAAAAAGTCGAATTTACAAAAACCGAAATACAATTGAACAGAAAATAAAACGTCCGAAACGAAATATGAAAGAAAGTAAAATACCCAGAAAATAATGGATACGAATATAATTTTATAGAACCTTAAAATATCAGAATTACAAAAGTATTGAAAATAATTGTTTAGAAACGAAAACCTTCCGACCCACAAATTGTTAGAAAATAATATTCCCGATCTTTAAATGAGCAGAACCACAATCCAGCCGAATCGCTATTGGGCATACGTCAAATTTAAATATTTAGAGCGCCGTAAACCCTGGATTGCGACGTTGACACGTTTCTCTATTTGGAAGATAACACGGAGATTTTTTTTATTAAACGGTTTTACTTCACAGTTTCTGGCCGTCTGTCTATCAAATCTTGCGATTCACTTTTGTAATGAAGGTCCGATGACAATACAATATTATGAAATAATTTCGGGGTAGGGGGTGATTGAGGGATGTAAAGGGGGTAAATTAATACAATATCACAAGTTACTTCGACTCCTTCCTGCCGTAAGCTTTGCAACGTAGCAATTTAATTCGTGGCTATCGGTTCAAATAATTTTCGGACAGATTGGGGTTCTTGAATTTTGTGGTTCGGCATTATTATGTTTCTATTAAATTATTTTCGTTAAAAATATTTTCGGACATTTTGTGTGCCTCTAAAAATATGTTTCGTTTAAATTTTCCCGTCATTTTATTTTCAAGACAATTTTTTTCTTTTAAATTCTGGCAAATTATGTTTCTGCCAAATTTGGTTTCGGGTTTTTTATAGGGACCCATACAGTTGAGCTTTTCTTTTACAATTTTCGATAATGTTTTCATTATAGGTGGGCTACCCGCCCAACAAACAAGATGGACGTCGATATGGACCAACATGGCGGACAATTGGACAACCAGTTTGCCAACAGCAACGGCGCGTCGAACGACATCTTGCTGCAGAAACAGCAACAAACGGAAAATTTGTTGTTAAACTTGGTGGATAACATTAACAAGTCGAATGGTAAGCCTAGTTTTGTTTCTTGAAAGTTTTGGCAGTTTTCAGAAAGAGTCAAATTTTGTATTAAAACCTGATGAACTCCCCAGCGCCGTACGGTCAGCAAGGGAAGCAGTGCTTACCCTAGAAAAACAGCATCTTCTTAAATGTAATTTTTGAACCAGGAAACAATTACTTTAGATTGTAGTATTACAAATGCTAAATTTTATTTTAAGGCCACAAAAACGGCATAGATTTGACAACACTGCTTTGCTGTTTTTGGACCAATTTTTACCGGAGAGAATATCGGAAACGAGAAAACGGAATCTGTTGAAATTTGGCAGGAATGTTTATTTTTGAGTTCCTCACAACCGTATCCAGACAGTTTTTTGCTCGACTCTCTCATTTTCGAAATAAAATAAACATGGCTCACAATAGTCAAAAATCTTACTTGACTTTTTCTTTAGCCTCGTCGATAATACAGAAATCTGTAACAGCAATTTTTGGATATTTTTATTTTTTGAAAAAAATACACCAAATTTTGAAAAATCCTTTGGATACGGTTGTAGATTTTTATAAATACAATTATCTGATAACAAAAAAGTTATGGTTTTTTTCTTTGTAAGCAATATTCTGCCGGAATTCTGAAACGCCAAGGTCACGTAATTTAGTTGGCCCAAGGAAACTGAAGTGAGTTCGATTGGAGTATTGGAATTCAGGTTCCGCATACCCACCGCCACTTGTCTAATGGAACATTCGGCCAATAAATTGGTAAATGTCAAGTGATAAAAATAATACGGAAATTTGTTATTTTTTTGATGTTAAATAATGATTTTTGTTTTGATTATTTTTAATTTCGAGACAGCCTAGCATCAAAACCTTTTAAAGGAGCATTAATAAATGGTTACGTTCATAATAAGTTATACTTTTCTCACATATGGTGTTCGTACCGTGTTCTGAACACTGCACGATCTCACTCGAAATGGTATTAGTGATGCAACCTATTGTTGATCTTTCAAAAAAATAGCAAAGCAGTGTTGTCAAATCTATGCCGTTTTTGTGGCCTTAAATATCAAGCCCATAATAAATGCGGCCTTGACTCAAACCGAGTCACAATAAAAGCTATCTCCCCCCTCTCCTCGCTAGGTTCTTTGTAGCCTGCAGCTATAATACGCCGCACAGTGGGCGAAATTTGATTTCTGGGAGGACAAAAATATTCTGAAGTTTATGTTCAGATTTTATGGCGTAATTATGTTTTAATATAAATTAAAGAAAAAATTTCTGATATAAATTAAAAGTTCTGATACAAATTTAAGAAAAAATCTATCCTACTTATGTTATAAATGCGAAAGTTTGTGTGTTGATGTGTTTGTGGTTGTTCCTGTATCACGCAAAAATGGCTAAACCGATTTGGCGAAATTTGATTTCTGGGAGGACAAAAATATTCTGAAGTTTATGTTCAGATTTTATGGGGTAATTATGTTTTAATATAAATTAAAGAAAAAATATCTGTTATAAATTAAAAGTTCTGATACAAATTAAAGAAAAAATCTATCCTACTTATGTTATAAATGCAAAAGTTTGTGTGTTGATGTGTTTGTGGTTGTTCCTGAATCACACAAAAATGGCTAAACCGATTTGGATAAAATTTAATAAGAAAATAGGGTGTGACCTGCTGGACTGACTTATATAGGTTACTTTTTATTTGACATTTTGCTTACTCACTATCAAGTGAAATTGTTTTTGGATATTTAAATGAAACATCTGTATATTATATATGAAGATATCTTAACTAGGTGGATGGTAAGAGAAGGAAGGGGGTGGGTGGAAGGGTAATGAACGAGAGTGTGAGAGGGGCGGGTGGTAGGGGCTGGATTAAGTTGGTAGGAGTAAAAAAGCGAGTATTTAGCTAGTTAGACCATAAATTAAACAAAATTAGTTAAATGGTTGTGCACTGTTTCTAGTAATGGCATAATACTTGCTTTAGCCATCAATTAAGTATGCGTCAAAAATATTTTTGAAAATAATATTATTTTTATAGTGATATTTAATAATAATTAACTGAATTTTTATAAATCTTGCTTGTGGCAAACTTTTTTATTTTTGGGTTTAGGAAGTTTAAATAAAAAGCATTCGATATAATAGTACTTTTTCCATGTCCCTTAACGTCTGACAAAAATGACGTGATTAGTTTAGGCGTTTTCTCGCTTTGAAATTGTTTAAAATGTTTTTAAAAAGTTTGAAAAATTTGTTTTCTCGCGTTGCAACGGTGACGTCACATCTAAACGGGTTAAAAATATTTTGAAACGGAATCACTCTAGTTTCAAAACTGACGCGTGCGTAGAAGATACGTCAAAATTCTACATTTTTGTTTTAACCTAAGATTTTTTTTGTTTTTGCGTGAAAATGGATGAAAAATCGTATTGTATATAACTTGTTAGCCATTCTTCATGGTATCCCTGGTGTCTTATATGATTTTCGGGGCTTAAAAGAACAGTAAATAAAAAAACTTCACTATCCATGTAGCTTCCATTGCTTGCCATCCATGCTACTAAAATTTAACTGGCCGTACACTCGAAGGTTTTGTTAAATAAACCAATAGTTGATCCATTTTAATTTTAAACACCAAAAAAAATAAATAGAAAAACAAAAAAGTGAGGTTACACTAAACTACGTCAGCGTTTTGAACTACTCATTTTTTCTCGGTTCTAAATGATGACGTCACATCTAAATAGTTTCAAATAATATTTCAAAATAATTTCAACGCGAGAAAACGCCTTTTATAAGGAAAGCCGATTTACATGATTTGCCATTTGCCATGGACAAAGTACTCTTGTATCAAATTCTTGTTATCTCACCTTTCTAGAACCAATAATAAAAAGTTGACCATTTATTTATTTATATATAAAATTTTAAGAAGACGAAAATAGGCGCCAATTTTTCTGCTACGAACTTTGTTTTTAGTTTTTTGATCAAGGCTGAATAATAAAGCTACAATCCAATAATCACAGAAAGTTTAGACATCTTGTATAAACTTTTATAGCCTCCAATTTATTATGAAATTATGAACAAATCTTTTATAAATAAGCTAGCAAAATTTAACTGAAATTTGATAGACATTCTAAGAAAAAACCGACTTTTTTTTAGTTCTTTAATTTTCTACTGCAATATATAATTATGTAACATGGTGCCAACAATTCTTATATAAGTTCTAAAGTAGCAAATAGACGCAAACTATATTTTTCTGCATTAAAGAAGAGAACGTCGGCTTTGATTTTACAAAAAAAATGAAAAAATTCCTTCTTATTTTGTAGCATTTTTTATAAGTCTCACAAAATGAGTTAATTGAAATAAATTAATATGTTAAAATTTTGTTAAATTAACCAGCACATACTTCTATATCTCCCGACCATAACATTACAGTTAATTTTTGTACTGGAAATCCATAAGAAAATCTCAAACTTTATAGAATTTTACAGAAAAAACCACACATTGATGCAATTTAAGTTGACTTGCAAGTTTGCGCTTCTCTTTCGTCTCGCCATGACCTACTATGAGAATAATAATATAATGGTTGAACAATCATAAAAAAGAACTTTATTTAAAGTTTCATTTTAGGGTTTTTGTCCTCCCAGTTTCGTTATTTCGCCCTCTGTGCGCCGGCAGCAGCAGTATGCCTGCTTTCGTGTGCGTAGAGAGGTCATTAAACTTGCTGAATGCATCGAGCATCTAGTCGCGGTAGCGTGCTTTAGGCGATCGTGGAAGCTATCATTGGAGTAGGTTATTTGGAGGTTTAAACGGCTATCGGTGCGTACAATGGGAAACTCCGTAACGGTATTAACAGATTTATTCTGTCCCTTGTAGTTTCTACCCAATGTGCATTTTCAGAAACTTCTGGTGACAGATATTTATATAATTATTATAAAGAGGGTTCCATTGATACCCTAGGGTATTTAGAAGTTTCCTACAAGAATTGAGTTTGTATGTTTGCTTTATTGAAGGCTCTAAATTGATGGTACCCTAAAGTAACATAAAACTGGCGTTAACAATATTTCCACGGACATCTTTATAAAAATTAAAGTCATCGGTAACAAATGTTATATAAATTGGTGTTAACAATGTTTCCACCAACATATTTATAAAAATATAAGTCATCAGTGACAAAAGTTATATAAATTGGTGTTTGAAATCTTTCTGTCAACCCACCTATAAAACCGTAAGTAACTATCAAGTAAAAATATATAATAGATTGGTTTTTAAAATGTTGCTATCAACCCACTTATAAAACTTAATTAACCAACAACAAATTTATATAAGATAAGATTGAAAATATTTCGAGAGACAATTATAAAAACTTGGGAACTCACACACAATAGTTATATAAATTGGTGTCTGTAATATTCTTATGAACTCATTCATAAACCTTTTTTGCCCATAAGGTTTTTTCTATAATGTTGTTATTAATTTCTTTATATAGTGATTATAATACAACTGTTTTTAGAACAAAAAAACAATTTTAATTTATTTTGGCAATTATAATAACAAAACAAACAAGATTTTTTAAGGTTAATTTTGTGACATCAAAAGGCGAGTTTTTGCGACATGAAAAGGAGCGTTTTTGCGACATCAAAAGGCGCGTTTTTGCGAGATACCATACCATTATTATCTTGTTTTAATTACATCAATCTGAGAGATAAGAGATCCAAATCTTCTTGAGATAGTTGCCGATGACAGATATCGGGATCGAATGCATTTTATACCCGATTCCCACCAGCGTTTCCCATGCGCAGTCACCCTAACTCAAAAAACTCATCACATGGTCCGACATGAACTTGTATAGACAAATCTTGCTTAGACCACGTGATACGTGTTTTGATTCGGGGGACCCACGAATGAGAAACTCATAGATGGGAACCGTGTTTTAGAAAAAGAGAACAATATAGTAACCGTGTTAAGGTCGCAAAAACGCACCGTGAAACGTCGAGCGCATACGCTGATACTGCTGGTCGACGGCAAATGTGAACACCCCGGAAAATACTTGCCTGTACATCCTTCGACCCCGCAATCTAACTATATTCTTGAGATAGTTACCTCTGACAGTTATGCGGGCTTGAAGTGTGTACAGGCGGGTATTTTTCCTGGTATGTGTAGTATGCTGGATCTCTCGAGGAATGCATTTAGAAAAAGAGAACAATGGTAACTATATTAAGTTCGCAGAAACGGACCATCAGTGTTCAACGCTGCGCCATCTGCAGCCCTTTGTTCGAAGTAGCATCATTTTTTATAAGGGTCATAAAATAGTGTTGACGAGGTAAACAGTGGTAAATTTGTATTGTTTTTTTTTATAAAATTGACGGAAATTTTGGCCATTTTCAATTACAAAAATAGGTTTTTGCCTAAATAAAAACTTTATTTATGGGGTTTCAACATGTGTTTCAATCGAAATATTGCTTGTTAGGGTTAAGAACAACATACAAAATTCAATATTTGTCCCAGAAAGAAAAAAACGCGTATGAAAAAAAAACTGATATTGAAATGAATATTTTTTTTCCCGTTTTCTCAAGTATTTTTGGAGCCCATGAAATTTACGTGAGTGTATTCGAGAACTATACAGTACACACGGGACCGCAGCTGATTTTCGGAGTAGGATGACTTGAAAAACAGCTTTTATTTGACTATAGTATATAAATATTCATATTCCTGCTTCAGCTTATCTCACTTTCATTTTTATAAATTGTTTTATTGTAAAAAGAAAAAGAATAATACATAACAAGCAAAGAGAAGAAAGATGGAAAATTTGTATTTCTAAATCCATAAAAACCTTTAATTTGTTATGTAGTGTTGTTAGAACAGTTATAAAACCTTTTAATAATAATCTCTATACTTGAGGGCTCATAAGGAAGTTTTATAAAATCTATATGTTGTTTTTCTATCCATTACTATGTACCATTAATTTTTATAAGCTGGTGTTGAACAGTTGTTTTTTAAGTCTTTTTTACTCATTTAAGAGATATATTAGAGTTATAAAATTATCACCAACACTAAATAATATAACTTTTGGTTATTTTATGAAGGTTTTATATTATTTGCTGTAACTTTTATATAGACAAAAATGCTCATTGGGTGAGCTACAGGGGAAAGTTTAAAAATGGTCGGAATTATCAATTGATGATATCTCCCTTAATTTAAGAGATAATTAAGTTCTGTAAAAACACTTCTATGGCAAATACAATGGTATTTTCGAAATTTTAATCCGAAGTTTCGTTTCGTAGATACTATCATCAGGATCAAAAAGTTAAATACGGACCAAAATGTTTTCTCTATGTTACAAATAATTTTTCTGTTAAAAATTATCGTTCTGTTTAGGTGCAGATTTCAACGGCTCAATCCTAGACCCTGCCAGATCGCCTGCAAGCAACGGCACCCACCAAGAATTCCACCACGACGATTTTAATCATGACGATTTCGGACCGGAAACCGACGTCGACGCAGTCGATGACGTAATTGGCGCGTCAGTCATTTCGCCGGTTGAGAAAACGAAAAATTTCCAGGATGCTTTGTTGGGAAACAGCGCCCTCGAGAACGCCAAGGCGATACATGACGCCATATTAGGTTAGTTTATCCAATGATTATGGGCGATTTTGTAAATTTAACATTTTTTTGACAGCGCAATTTTTTTTAGAACATAATTGGCGTACGTTCCAGAATCCGGATTCCTCAATTAGTTTTTTTGTGGGAAACCTTCTGTTTTTATTATAAATCACATGTTGAGCCTCGGACTGTTTCATTCATTCACAACTCCCCACCCACACAGACCGTATGTTAAGTGGGGCTAGCGCATAGCAAAGTTTTTTTAAATCATTTAACTTTAAGAATTTTCTAAGACATATAAATCTGGATATGAGACATTTTAATTTACATATATTATTCATAATTCCTAAATATCTGATGGAATCAGTAGCAGTTATTTCCAGAGTTTCATTTATTTTGAAAACATTCAAATTTAATTAACCTAACTTCGTGAGCGGCGTTTAAAAATTTATTTAGGTCAGTTTTTACTCGTATTAGATTGCTTGGCCCTTGTAGAGAGAGTTTACGTTATATTTTATAATAAATAATAATAAATAAAAAGGTCTTTATTTCCTAGCAAAAACAAAATAAAAATAATTATCGACAATTTATAAAAAAAAAATTGTTTTGACAGGAAACAACAGCCCCTTCGAGGGACAATACAATCCGTTTTTGCAAGATCATGAAAAAGCCGAGCTAGAAACCGATGTGGAAATCCAAGGGCTGGACAGACAACAAAGCCGAGATTCTGAAGATGGACAGAGGGACGAAACGCCGACGCCGCCTCTCGAAACGGGTGAGTCAGGAAAAAAGATTTGGCAAGCTTACGCAAGGCCTACATAAACGAACGAAGTAATATTTTGTGAAAGAGAAAACTCTATAAGGAAGGTTCCCTGAAAACACTAATAAGGTTTTAAACCAATTCAAAGGCGTACATAAAAAGATACAAGAAGAAAACCAGCTACCTCGTGCGGGAAACCCTAAATCTAAAAAAAAATAAAACAATAACGGGTATAAAAATCTCAAAACAAGCGAAATTCGGCTTTAACTGGCTTGCCATCTAGTCGCAGAATTTAAGTAAGGCTAAATTTATTATAATTTGCTATTTCCGAGATTATTATAATTCAACATTTATGTCAATTTAAAAATTAAGCTAGTAAATAGCCCTTCATTAAAAGATCTTTTACATTTCTTTTTAAATTTTAAATGGTGGAAACATTCTTAAGAAAATTAAGTTTAATTTGATATTTTTTTTCCTTTTCTCCACACACATTTTTTGGCGCAATTATCGTCTCCCTAATATGTACATAACTTGACGTTTTGACACTGAAATCCTCTGTTACATTATGCAACCCCTCGATTAATGGATGAATGTCAATCAATTTAATTTCATTCAAAATTGCAACAGTGTATGATATAGCTTTAGCGCCGATTTTGTTTGCGTATGCCTACGTTTGTCTGTAGCCATGGAAACGCGGATTATCTCGCCGTATTTTGATGAAAAAGGTTTCGGGAAAAAGAACATCTGAAAACGTAGTTCAACGTCCTTTGCAGGCTGTCCCAAAAAATATTTAGAAATTTGTTACTCAAGCTCCCCAGGAAAATTTTGTGCATATGCCACTATGAATGTAATCTGGTAATACCTAAATAAAAAGTCTCTTGAACTGCATATACCCAGACCAACATCCCGCGTTATTTGACGACGAAAGTTGTTTAAATTCGCTGGGTGTGGTTGCTTATGGTATGTTTCATATGCCAGGTACAGTCCTATGTTACCCTGATGATTCCTAAGAAGGACGAAACAGGCCTGTAGGTTTCTGGACTGTCCATTAGATCTTGGAGTCCTGGTCGTAATGAATTAAAAAGCAAAATGTGCGTCCGATGCTACGAACCTTTCTCTTTATTTATTTTTCACGGACAAGAAATCTACTTTTCTTAAAAAAATTTTTTATTGATAAATATTTTTAAAAAAAATTGCGTCAGAATAAAATAAAATGAAAATATTTCAGAATAAAAGATAGATTTTTTATCTATAAAATGAATTCGCAGTTTTGGATATTTGTGCAGTGACCTCATTTAACTGCTTTAACTTTAACAATGTTTTTGCCAATTATTGAAAAGAATGTATCCTCACATAAATGACTAGTACTGTTAATAGACCTCACAATGACTTTGCTAAAATCAGCCATGCAGAAAATTGTCATCTTGTACATTTTCTGATAAATGAACAATCACTGAAGCAGTTCAAAACTGACTAAAATAACTTAAAAAAGATAGTAATTAGCAGTTAAAAAATATATAATTGAACGGCAATTCTATTGGCTGTGGATAACCATACCTAAGCATCGCCAGTCGCGATTATGTTTCGGATAAATGACCGCAAGGAATTAGGAATTCCGGGTTAAGACTATTGTCTTCGCTAATAGCTTTCCTTGTCATCTTACTCATGCAAAATTTTGCATGAGACAACTATTGCAAAAGGTACCACTATCCAGCCAACACAATTACGTAAATATTACGTAAAGGTTACATATATTACACCTGATTCCTTTGTTACATAAATTCTAGGTAAACTGGAAATCAGAAAAAGGTAAAAAGTAACTTCCAAGTTCCCTACTTTTTACGTAAATAATATGCAATAAAAATAAGGTAAATAATACATCCCAAGTAACAATTTTTAGTTGCCTTAGTTGCCATAACTAAATACACTAAAATTTACTATGCATAAAGTACAAAAACTATTCATTTGTGCAACGGCCGCTATGATGGACAAGAAAACGACGCCACACCGTTGTTATTAACTAGGGAAAATTTGGCAACCCTCTAACAACTTTTATCTTTACTGGAATATTGTGGGGTTTTCAACGACCGCAATGAACGACGGAACAACGACGCCATGAGGTTGTTAATTAACTAGGGTTAATTTGTATACCCTACATAAACGACTTCGTGACGTCGCAAACAACGTTTTTAGGACGCGTCAGTTTAACGTTTCCTGGCCGTTTACTCAACGTCAACATAGTTGGTCTACTAGAGGCATATTAGAGGCACAAAAAAATGGTGAGGAAGACATAAATTCCAAAAATCAGTTTCCAAGTGACCAGTAGTCAGACTATCTTGAAATATAAACTAAGGGCCCTTAAACCGGCCCTAAAAAAGGGCTGCGTTCATAAATAAAACACGGCAACGGGTAGAAGGGGGTGAAAGTTTTATAAAGTAACTGCGCTCCGTAAATTAATTTTTTATATTTTTAGGGGGGTTTTCCATATTCATTTTCAGGAAGGAAAGAGGGGTTAAAATTAGGATAAAATGATGTTAGATAATTGACCGACCATGCAGGGGCCACGACCCTAAACGTTTGTGACGTCACACGATCAAAAATCGCGACGTAATTTTGTTAGCAGCTGTAATTGTTTAAATTGTTTTTCTGCCTACAAACTATGTAACGCCCCCCAGGTGACCCAGAGTCAGACTATGCTCAGACTCCATGACCGAAATTAATTTGTGTGGTTCTTCTTTTGATGCACTGGTGTGCACTAAATGTATCTATGTCCTTTTCTAGCTTGTATAAATATAAAGGATAGATATAATTAGTGCAAATTGTTGCAGCAAAAGGAAAAAGCTATTAGCACCTTAGGCCAATTTCAAAATACAGGGTTCCTAAGCAAATCCTTAGGGGGCCAAGCAGCCGTGTATAAGACGCAGACAAACGGAAAAGCACATTAGGCAGAAAAGGATGGGCATGGGGCGATGTTGTCACTACATCTTACACGTAGTAAATCCATTCCAGGTTGTTGTTTTCTAATGTTTTCCATTTTCATACCTTTAGGACTGGAATAAAAATTGTTTTTGCTCGACTTTAATACCAAACTGATGAAAGATATCGTAAAAAAAAATATTTTTCGGCTTTTCATTTTGTAACCATTGTCCTTACGTACTGTTTACAGGCTGGGGACTGAGATACATGCAAATGCCTAACCTAAAACTAAACTTTATCAAGCAAATAGGACGGGTTGACGCCTTCGAACGTCCAACCCGGGTTTTGCACTTTGATTCGAAATCAAAAAGGAATAACTGTCAGATGTGGGGCCGTGCACAAATTACGTAACGATGATTTTACCAATTTTTGACCCCCTCCCTATGTAATACAAAATTATGATTGTTTTCCACAAACCAAAACTACACTTTTTTGCACTCGACGCGCGTTTCGCTAACAACGTTAGCATCATCAGGAGACGATAAACAATGAACTAAATTAATCTACGCTCTATCTTATATACAATCCTTTAGTGGGCGGAGATAAGACTAATAAATTGTGATTGATCACGATTTTTAATCCTACCTCCCCTCAACCAAAGAATAAAGTGTACTAAACGGGATAGGTCCTCTATCTTTATTTAAACTATTTCTGGATTTAATGATTTCCATACTTTCATATGCATTCAAAAGTCTTTTGTTTGGTACACTTTTTAGAAGTTTTAGGTTATCTAATGCGAATCTATGATTGTTTTCAAAAGCATGCTCGGCCACATTTGACTTTTCTGTTCTTCCGTATTTTAAGTGTGCTAAGTGTTCTTTAAAACGTGTTTGAATAGAGCGTCTCGTTTGGCCAACATATTTTTTATCACAATCCATGCAACTAATTTCGTAAATTCCACTTTTTTCTACAACTGTAGTTTTATCCTTGGGATTTCCTAGTAAGCTTCTTATTGTGTTACCGGATTGATATACTAATTTAAGACCGGTGTTATTAAATACTTTCTGTAATCCTTTCGTATAATTAGTATGTAATGTTTTGTAACGGTTTGGCACGCCCCCTACCCCCCCCCCCCAAAAAAAAAAAAACTTCACTTATTTTCATTCCAAATTTTCTTAGTTTCACACAAATGCAAACGCTGTCGAAAACCCCCCTCCCCCTACGTAACGTTTTGTAACCCCCCTCCCCCCTATGACCATTACGTAATTTGTGCACGGCCCCTGTAGTCCCAGTGGAGGAGGGCGAGAAAATTGATATTTTTTTCTTAAAAATTATACTCTAGACCTATTTCTTTGCGTTCCTGAAATTACGTAATTTTTGAAAAAAAATTGTAAGCGGCGCCATTTTTATTTCGTGCTTTGTTTTTCTTACATTTTTGCGTTCGGCTAATTTAATTGAAAAATTTTTGCCTGCAACTCGAAACCAAGATCCCCCGTTTTAGGAAAACTGATCCCGTCTCTGTTTCTAAATTTTTTCGAATAAAAGTAGAGTATGACCATGGGGGAAATAATATTTTTCTAGAAAATTTTTCGAGAAAGTTGAAGAAAAAAATTAAAAAAGTGGCAGAGCTCAAGTTTTTCGTCAAAACAACGTTTTTTGTAAAGAAACAGAGCAAAAAAAATCTTTTCACCCCTTTTTGGGTGTTACAAATATTGGCAGCCCCTTATTGTTCGCTTTTACCCTCCCGCTAGTTTTGAAGAATTGGTTTGCTACATGTTTCGAGATCATGTCATAAAACACCTCGAAAATATCAAATGTAGTGTAGGGCCAGCTTTATTTAAAATCAATAATATCGCAAGCAAAAAGCTCTGCAGGAAAAATAGCGCCGTTTATTGATTTCTTTGGCTGCTAGTTCTAGCTGCATAGTTTGGCCGTTTCCGGATAGATGTCACTAGTAGAACAGAATGGAAAGAAATTTAATTAAAAGCGAAGAGATTTCTTTCTAATGTTAACAACCTCACGAGTTTATCGATCTGTATCGTAAATAATGGACCCTGCCGCCTCCTTTAAGCAAGAAAATGCTGTGGTTTGGACCTGAAAACATCTAATTTTTTCCTCGATCATCTCATGGTGTGGCCGCCATCTAGCGGAATTTGCAGACATCTTGTCAACGGTTATTATTGCAACTATGATTTATGCTCACAATGAAAGAGTGGCGACAATTTTTTCTCATGAAAGCAGTCCGGAGATAATAACAAACTGGCACCATTGCTCAATATACCTGTTTCTTTTGTGCGCGCAGAACTTTCTATGCCATTTCTGTTTGATTTATTGAAATCCTATCCCTAAGGAAAGTCTTAGGCACCCTGTATAACTAGAAAGTCAATCGAAAGGTAAAATTGGAGTAATTTTTTTTACATAATGTTTATATCTCTTATAAGTAACATCAAGGTAAACTTGATGTCACGAAAATAACGTATTCTTTATGTAACTACTACAGGGTGGATTCTTTAAATGGAACGGTTCTTCTCGCGGCTTTAGACAAGAGGTTTTAAAAAAAGCTAAAAGCGAATCTTTAATGATTGGTGAGCCTAGGGCCCACCAGATATTTTTTTTTAAATAAGAAGGTACAACTTGTGGCACCTTTTTAGAAAGCTTGTTAAAAAATAAATTTAACGCACTAGTTTTTTTTTTGACATCTGTCAACCAATGTGTAAAAAACTTTAGAAAAATATATTTTTTTGTCAATTGTTTTAGCTTCAAAATAAACTACATATTTCTCTATTTACTAAGCGGAATGAAGAAAATACCACACAAGGACATTATTGGGGACCCTCACTGAAGGCCCAGGGCTTACCAACATTTTTCATGAGAAGGTACCAATTGTGGCACCTTTTTAAAAAGCTTGTTAAAAAAGAAATTCGAATAAATAACTTTTTTTGACATCTGTCAACCCATGTGTTAAAAATTAAAAAAAAAACTATTTTTAGAATACATAAACTACTACAAAAAGATATTATTGGCGCCCTATTTGGGGGCGCAGCCTAACTACCTTTTTTTTTAAATTTACTAGATTTACTAGGGAAATAGAATTATATAGATTTAAAGCAAACCTCGATTTTCTTTTTCACTCAACCATCTTTAACGACAAAAAAATAGATTTTCTAAAATTTATCTTCAAATGAGACTAAAATTTTTGAAAAATTTCTGTATTTGAATGGAATAAATTTTTAATAAAAAAAACTCCAACAAAAGTAGAAAATAATTTTTTATCTTTCTTATGGGCTATTCTCAAATTAACGTGCAAAACAAGGTTTCATTTTTGGAAACAAGAGATATTTTTTAAATATACATTTTTTTACAGTCTAACATAAAGATAGTGGTCAAGCCTTATATTTTTCATTTTTGCAGAAAACTGTGTATGTGTTGTTAACAAAACTAAGAAGGTAATAAAAAGAATGATAGTTTAAGATAATAATACTATGTAATCAGATAGTTAACGAGTTTTTATTTATTTTAAACGAAGTAATACAAACATTTTGTGAGAAAATATATTTTTTTAAATTTTGAATGAGGGATGATTTTGAAACACATATTACTGCCTGGCTTACTTAGAACATCTATTATATCAAAAAGATGGATTTCAGAAATATCGTGATTTGGTTGGTTTAATTAATTAGTTTAATTTGATAAAGAAGACAAGTAATACTTGTTTAGTGGACGTGTGTATTTTATATGATTGATATGATATATGATCAATGATTGGTAAAGTGTATCAGCCCAAATAGAAAAGGCACATTTTAAACATGTAAGTTTTCTGGCTTCAAGATTATTATTAGATTTCTTTCTCAATATCAGCTCCCGGATAGCTAAAGTTTCTTTAAAGGTTTTTAAGTATATTAGGCTTAACAAAATCATCAATTTCGTCTATTTCGTTGCTCATAATCGGAAAGCATTTAAGTTTTTTTTTAATTCCTCACATTTTTCTATCTTCGTTATTCTGCTTTTTAATTTTATCATCAACTTGTCAAAAATTATCAGTTTTATTAACACCAGCTCAGTTTTGTTAACACCAATGTTAACAAAACTGGGAAAAAGATTTCCCGCTCGTTTTTTACCCACAAAATCAATCATGCATTTTGTATCCTGCATTGTTTATCTACTTTTAAGGTTTTAACTTCACAATACTGATTTTTTTAACTGCTAATTAGTTTTCATAATAATCAAGAAACAAAACTGACAAAATAGGTATGACACTTACCTTTTTAAAATATGAAATTGAACAATAATTCTAAAAGAACCGCACAGTCACCTTTTTTTCTGGCTACGCAAAAATAACAGACTAAAATGGAAGCTACCTACTGACAATATGGCA
Organism: Oxystoma pomonae; assembly: GCA_963921995.1. Taxonomy (NCBI): domain Eukaryota; kingdom Metazoa; phylum Arthropoda; class Insecta; order Coleoptera; family Brentidae; genus Oxystoma; species Oxystoma pomonae. The sequence goes on along the minus strand of OY998164.1, from coordinate 20,046,232 downwards.
AAAATCAGCACCAACTCACTAATAATAACCAAATAAATTCCTTGAGGGTATGAAGTGAAGACACATATACTTATTTTTTTTTAAAGATCCATATTAAAATATGATAACTTCTTTGCTGAAAAATTAAATGTTTTGAGTTTTTCTTTAAATAAAAATTAAGTATTTTCTGGATGTTTCAAGGACCAAAAATATGCCATAAGCAGAAAAAGGTAGGAGTGAAGACATTAACAAAGCCTGAGATATCATGTGTTGTTAACAACGTTAAAATATGAAAATATAAAAATAAAAAATGTATGGAGAGTATCGAAAGTCTGTACTTTATAAGATCCTTATAAAAAAATATGTTTTGTTTAAGAAAAAGGTTAATTAGCAACTGAGACACCGTTTTAAACGTTATTTTGAGAATAGCCCTTATACCATAATAAAAGCGATGAGCGCAAATTAAAAATTTTAACTTTAGGTATCGTATATTCGTCACATCGACCTAAGGACATTTTCAAAGGCTTGGCAAGCACGGCATTCTCACCCGTTCTCAGCTTCTTTAGATGAAAGCGTTATGTTTATCATTCGAATAGAAGAAGAATTTAGTTCTTCTTTTGTAGTTCCCTCTTTGTCACCGTAAAGTTAAAATTTTTAAAAAGGGATTTAGCGAGGGAGGATTGTTTTTGTTAAAATTTTTAATTTGCGCGTATCGCTTTTATTATGGTATAAGAAAGATAAAAAATTATTTTCTACTTTTGCTTGTTCTTTAAAAGTTTTTTTTAATATAAATTTATTTATTTTAGATTTGTGCCCTAAATCGTCCATTTTGAATCCGCCATATTGAAATTTTTAAATCTGAACAAAAATTCATATCCCCTTCTCGAAAAACCCCTGTATGCCAATTTTGATTTCAATCGAACAAACTAAATCTTTTCCCCCTCCACTTTCCTCGTTAGAGAGAAGTGTGTAGCTATAAATAATACCATATTATTTTATTATCGCCGGATCTATAAACGCATACCAAATTTGAACACACACCATTAATTTTTAGATTTGTACCCTTAATCGTCCGTTTTGAATCCACCATATTGATATTTTAAAATCTGATCAAAAATTCATGATCGTCCTCCTTAAAAACCCCTTCTTGCCAATTTTGATTGAAACAAACTAAATTTTTTTTCCCCTCCACTTCCCTCGTCAGCGGGAGGTGGGTACCTGAGAATACCATATTAGTGCATTTTCACCGGCACTATAAACGCATATATTGAATCCCTCCCTCGTAGGGAGGAGGGGTGCCTAATAATGACATATTATTGTATTGTCACCGGAACTATAAATGCATGCCAAATTTGAAGGCAATCGGATGTGTATAAGTTAGATAAAACTGGTTAGCAAAAGATGACCAAAAATCGTCCATCTTGAATCCGCCATATTGAATTTTAAAAATTCGCCATTCCCAAGTGCCCCAACACACCAAATTTCAACGAAATCGGGCGTACTTCAACTGTACCCCCCTCCACCCTCTTCGAGTTGGGGGGAGCTTTCAATTTCATCACTATGTCACCGCATGCCAAATTTGAACCGATCGGATGTCGGGAAGTTGGTCAAAATTAAGTTGCAAGATTCCACCCGAACAAACATATCTAGTTAGATAGATACATTGCAAGTTAAATAAATCTTGTAAAAATGTTGGGCCAAAAATACCCTTGCAAGCAGAAAAACGAAAGCTGTCAACGATGACTTAACTTTCTTGCTAGATCTGGTGAGCAGTGTTTTACAGCACCTACCAATTTTGTGTATATCCCCAGCCCAAAGCTTTTAAAATCCTTCGTTTTTTTAAAAAATGCTGACAAAGAAAATGGCAATAAAATTTATCCACAGACAGACAAGTCCTAAATTCAAGGGCCCTTGAATGAGGGGAGTTATATCTTGATAGGATTTGCATTTTAACAACCCCATAATCATTATGTTAGCGTTTTATGAGCTTGTGTACCCGGAATAATCCCCCTTTCTATTAATAATAATTGTCAGCTATCTATTTTATTTTGCTTGTGTTCTGTATCTGTGAAATTCGATGGTTACTCACACCACAGATTTGCAATATAGCAACATGTAGTGTCTAATATACAATCCAGCCAGATTCATTTCTTATTTTTTCACTTATATTTTTTTTTAATTAAAAAAAAAATAAATTAAAAACAAATGCTTCATAAAAATAACATTTAGCTCTACATCTTATAAATAAAACTATGCTTCGTGTGCAGTGTGTGCATTCCCATTCACCTTTCTACAAGAATCATCCATATACATATTATGTCAACTTCTCCATGTACGGGCTATATGAACGGTACTTTATTTGCAAAGCCATACGTGAAATATATGGTGAGTCATGCCGCGAATTCAATATAGCCTTTTTGCGCTATAAAGTATTTTCATTTATTTACGACGTCGGCAGATCAAAATCCAAGGGAAAGAGGGACCAGTAGCAGTAGTAGTAGTAGTAATATGGCAGCCAATGGCCCTGGCAATTAGGCCGCTAACCTTAAAAAGAACAACGTGCGCCCAAAAGCATCCTCGACCACTTTTTTAGTAAGATATATATCACCCTGTATGTTAAAATAATGATTTGTCATTTGGTTACAAAGTCCACCCTTGTATTGATGATTTTCTCAAATAACCTAGTGAGACATAAAGGGGTGAAATTTATAAAGGGGCTTAAACTCGGCCACATGGAAGTGTGTTTGTATTGTATCTATTTACTATTACTATATTGGGGCTACCGATTTTATATGTGTGTAAAATTAGTTCTTTCAAAAACTGTGAATTATTTTATGAAGTGCATCCATATTTGCTTTTTTAAAACAATTTATCTTAGTTAGCAAATGCCAGAGATTAATAGTCCGCAATCCATTTCCATTTATGGTTAATTTATTTGACAACTAATTGGTGCAAGTTACAAACTTTTTATATTTTATTTAATAAATCTGGCGTCTAGGTGTCCTTAAAAGAACTTGAGGAATTTTCTCGACATACCTTTTGGCACGTTCTAATATATTTTATCATAAATATCTGCACTTGCAGTACCGATGACATAACCATAAATGTTGTAATTGAACCAGCTCCTTATTTGACAATAGTCTGGCGACTCTTGGGAAGTCTATTTATGTGAACGTTGTCTAAAATCGTTACATAAAGTAAATCTACTACAAATTGTCTTTGGACATTTACTTATTGGAGATGGCAGGTCGTACGTTTGATTCGAAAGAAGAATTATGCAATAACATCCTGACATCTCGATGATAAACCTCTATCTACGGATACAGTAATAGGGGTTTCCATTGGTAAAATTGGTGCACCACTCGTAGTACACTAACTTAGTTTTGTAAAAAATTGCGTCAGTGCAGTCTGAGCAGAGAGCATATAAATCTAAATAGAGAGGACACCTAATGGTAAATTTGACCCGTGCCGGTACAGTCACAGGTGGCGAATACAGATCCGAGGGAGGCGATCGACCACCTCTTCGACTAAATTACGTGTTGGTACGTAATTTAGTCCCCAAAAATGTTGCCCTGCGGCGCCAGTTTTTTTCTTTAATTTTAAATTAAACATTACTCTTTCACAAGGTTTCGTCAAATTAAAAAACAATATCATAATCAGGTGTTAAGTTTCGGAAAAACTTTCTATGTCTCTCCCTTTTGGACGGTTACGTCGCAACCGCCTCTTTTGGATTAGGAGAACAGAACCATTGAGGGAATTTCCAAGGAATTTTATCGTATGAGAACATCAGTTTCATCATTCTGATTTCAAACATTCGGAAATGACGGGGTTATTAAAATTTAGTACAGAAGCATAGTTTGGGTTTTTTATAGCAAAATTAAAGTAACCTTAGATAATATTACAAGTAATAAAGGCTTGAAAAATATATACAATAAGAACTAGAAGGGGCAGCGCGAAGCCTGGCAATTAGGCCTCCCTGGGCCCTTTCTGCCTTACTCCGAACCTGCCCCTAATCCGCCGCCTGCACCACGGGTCTAGCAGTCTGCTCATCTGGTTTTACTGTTCTTTTTGCAAAGTCCAGTATTTTATTCCATTTGAGCGTGTGCAGGTCCTCCTCATCCAGGGTCGGAGAACCGAATACCTGGTATCTCGTCCTCTGGTATGCCTCGCAGTTCGCTATAACATGTCGAGATATCTCTTCTGCCCGCCCGGCAGGTCGAGTCATTTTCCACCGCGATCCGGGTCATGTGCTTCCTTAGTCGGTTGTGACCTGTTATGATTCCTGTCAGCAGACCAGCGTCCCTTCGTGATCTTCCCAGAAGCCATTTTTGTCTGGCTACATCCGGGCCCTTCACGAAGTCCCTGGTCTGCCTGCATCCTGTTCCTCCTCTTCAAGCGGTCGCCATGGCATCGTTGGGCCATTTATTGAGTCGAGTTTGCAATTGCCTCTTGGTTGTTCCTAGGAGTGGTTCCGGCCCTACATACTGGGTGCTTGCCCCGATCCTGGCGAGCTCGTTGGCCTTCTCGTTCCCCGGCACCCCCATATGTCCCGGTACCCACATAAGTGTTAAATGTAAGTATGTACGCCAGTGATAATTCGATATTCATTCAATGCGCGGGATTATTGCCGTTTTAATTTTAAATAAATATTACTTCGGTTAATCCTGGCGCATTCAGCTAACAATAAAAAACTCGCTGTGAATCGCGTTGACTTGCTGGTCGGATATTACCATTACGTGCCCTCTCTATTTAGATTTATATGCTCTCTGGTCTGAGTCTAGATGGAATGGTTAAGTTTGGTGATAGTTCCAGGGTGCAGATAATCCATAATTGAATAAGTGAAAAAAGACCCTTTTTTCCACACAATATTTTTATTTTTAAATTTAAATATCCTAAGCCCACCGGTTTCGGACTTCTTATTTATGAGTTTATCTTCAGGGCAATCTATATCAAATAGATTGAATGGAACATGGCAAAAACTGCACCAAATCAGAACACTTAACTCAATGTATTTAAAAGTAGCTTAGGACCATTGAAAAAATTTTTTTTTATACCTTAATCAAAAACATGATTTTAGTAACTGTCTGCAGATAACTAAAGCATAGCTTTTTTGTTTACCTATGGAAAAAAACTTTATTTTATGATCACGGGTGCAAAAAAAGATTTCTGTCCGTTTTTTACCCAAAATTAAAGAGAAATAGCGGAAAATAGTAATATTGCAAAAAAATCTAATTATTCTTGCCTAAAAATTAAACCATTTTCACCTGTTTTCACCAATTATTTACGAAAAAATCATTTGAAAATATCGTCAAAATATCAAACTGTCAAAGATCAAAATATCGCAACAATGAAGTTAGTGTTATTTCATTTACCTACCAGCCTCCTTGATTTATAGTGCAAAGATGGTGTGTTGCGAGAAGTGCTCTTCGTTCGAGATTTTTAAAAGTATTTTCCGGTTTTTCTTGGATTCAAAAAAAAATGTTCACAACACGCGGCTAAACTGTGTTTTTTTTACTCGCGTTTTTAAATACCTCGCTGCGCTCGTTATTTAAACCAACGCTTGTAAAAAAGCAATATTTTAGCCACTAGTTGTGAAACTACTATTTTGAGGTTGATTAGTGGGTTTTGACTTAAAATATAAAGGCGGGAAAAAGTTTTCGGTGCGCCTGTTGGCGTACCAGTTTTACCAATGGAAACCGCTATAAAGTAATAGCGTTTTGGATCCACACTGCACTCAGATCACCCCCCAGCCAGATCAGTGACGTCCCAAATCTGTCCGGGAGTGATTGTGTAATTCAATATAAAGCCTTACTTTACCACTTTGTCACTTTTTGCACAAAAGTCATAATTTTTTACCTTTTTCGAGGCACATTAAAGACGTAATGTTCATAAACTCGATTTTCGGTAATTATGCAGTATACGGTGATTTTTTATGAAAAATTCTTTATGGGGGCACCTACTAGGGTCCCTAGGACCCCAAATTTGTCGGTGCCGGTTGTTTTTTTTTTAAAGAATTTTTCAATTTTTTTTTCACTAAAACAACCCAATCCAACACAGCCCAACCCAACATCACCCAAGCCAACCCAAAACAATAAAAAAAAACACATTACAACCCCCCCCCCCTCCTCGTCACCCGGAGCCAGTGGATTTGGGGTCTTAGGGACCCTAGTAGCTGCCTCTATAAAGAATTTTTCATAAAAAATCAAAATAATCCGAAAACCGTATGCCTACTGCATAATTACCCGATTTTCTGTCCGTTTCTTTTAAGAAGATGCCATAAACGTTTAAAAATTAAAGGAGCAAAAAGTAACAAAGTAAGGTTATGTCTATTATTTTGATCCACCGCCTTGATTCGTCAGAATTGACGGGGCAAGAAAAGGCAGAGATTCGGGGCACAAAGCCGATCACGAGTTATCACGAGCGCTCGGTCAACGATTAGTTCAAATACCCGTTCGATTCTCGGTCAACAATTAGTTCAAATACACGTTCGATTTGTTCTCTGGTCCGTTTTAAAGGTTATAATTGTTTATAAAGGATTTTTTTTTCAAATTTATTTCTGAAAGAAAATGAGTAGAGACGGAACCACAGGGGTGCATTCAGATTGAAGAGTCAGGGTGAAGTCCGGCGCAGAGAGTTAGCCGATAGAGAGTGCACTCCGAGTGTGCCCGGCAATTCGTCCAATATGAACGGACAAGATGCATTATCATAACATCACTCTTAAGATTTTAAATTTTTTGTAATTATGGAAGCGGTAATAGTAAATGCGTTTATAATTGAAGAACTACTCGTTGAGGATGATTCACCTTCACCACTTTTTCACTCACTTCACCACTCTTGATTGTTCCATCTAGAACAAAATTGCCTTCCTCGTCCAAAACCAAAGTATGAGAATGTGTACTGATTCTTTCCAATGCCAAAAACTAGACTTCAAATTTAAAAAACACAAACACAAAAAATATTGTCTCTGAAATAAAGTTAGAAATGGTTGTACATTTGATCTGCGCATGCGGGACAAATTTTATCAACCTATTTCGTGGGGTGCGAAAGTGCGCGTTTGGGTAGCGTCCAGTAAAAATTTACGGACGATCTAAACAGCCAGGTAAATTTTAACCCGAGCGTCACCCGACGTTCAATCTGAACGCACTCCAGGAACTATAATACACATTTTTGATAAGCTGGGCATTCCATGCATTGACGAGAACAACCATATTCTTGTCCAAATCGTGTATAATATATATATAATATGTCATCACCATAGGCAATCACTCGATACCAAGTATGATTTTCCTCTATTCTGTATCGTCGCTATCTGTTTTGCGTTTTTTGATGGCTATGTAAGGCAATTCTCGAGCCGCACACCCTTCCACAGTCCTGGCACACCCAGTCTTCGGCAGCAGCCGGGTGTTGTTGGTCATCCATTCTTCCATTTTGTCGCTCCTTTCTACGTTTTCTCTTTTCCGTCTCTAGTCTACGTCGTTGCTCTTCAAAAGTTTGTGCTCCCTCATCGTTTGCCGTGGTCTCGAAGTTGTTTATATCGATGTTACCCTTCATCATATTGCCTTTGAGAACATCCTTGTACCTTTTTTGTTGACCTCCTTGATTTCTCTTTCTCTCCTTCAGTTGTCCATAAAATATCTACTTTGGGAGACGTGTTATGGGCATGCGGATAACGTGACCTGTCCAACGAAGCTGGTGTTTGAAGATAAGGGCTTCTATACTAGTTGTTCTGGCTTCTTCTAAATCACTTATGTTTGTTCGTCGGTCTTGCCATTTGATTCTCAGGATTCGTCTTAAACAACATTGGTGATATTTTTCTAGGCGTTTCTTCAGCCTTCTGTAGGTGGTCCACGTTTCGCATCCGTATGTTAGAGTTGGTATTATAACTGTGTCGTAGACAGTGTTGCCAGGAACTTTGAAAATAAAAATTGGAAGCAAAGTCTTTACATTACCGGATTACTGAGCAAATTCCCGGATTTTTTAAAACCGATATTTACTATAGAATTACACAAAAAGAGTGAAGATAAAAACAGGCTATATACTTTTTATTAATTTTCTCGCTTGTACCAAAGAAAAGGATATTGGTTGCTTGTACTACGAATGGATTTTAGGCGGATTTAAAGCCGGTTTCTCAATTGAAGGTGACTTCCGTGTTAAATAAGTAAAAAATATTGACTTTGGTTTAGATCTCAATAATTTAACCAAAAAAAGCAAAACTTTTACAAAATAGTATTTATTCCGAGGGTTACCCTAACTCACGGGTCAGCCGCCATTGGGAAAAAAATACCTATTTTTCTAAATTATGGTAAATTAGGGGGTCGGTAACGGGTCATTACCGAGGATGGGATTTATGACAAAATTATGATAGAATCCGGTAATGGATGGTACTCCTGGCAACACTGGTCGTAGACAGGAAGCTTGGTCTCCGCATTGACGTCGTGATTGTTGAAGACTCTCTCCGAAAGCCGTCCGAACGCTGCGCTAGCACCTTTTAGGCGATGCTGTATTTCTGCGTCAATAGTTGCATTTGATGATAGGTGGCTCCCAAGGGGTAATGTTCCACGTTCTGCAGAGGATGGCCATTTATGGAAGTGTTTGGAGCTTGGGGATTTGTACCTGGTTCTGGTTGGTGAAGAATTTGAGTTTTGGCAATCTCTAGGCCAATGCTTTTGTAGGCTTGGTTAAATGCGTTCATTAGCTGTAGACCTTACTCTGTATCGGCCATAACGACGTTATCATCGGCGTAATGCAGTTCGATTACCGAGGTCGTCGAGACCTTAGTTTTTGCTCGCAGTCTGCCTAGGTTAACTGGGCCACCATCAAATCTATATAGAATTTCCACTCCCGGCGGTAGTAAAGCATGGCACCTAAAAATATAGAGAATAGGGTGGGCGCAATAACACACCCTAGTTTAACGCCTGTGGTAATCTGGAATGACTCTCCTGGTCCATCGTTGCTCAGGACTGTTGCATTCAAAACAACAAAACACAATTTGAATTAGGTTATTCCAATTTTACGCGGGATTTCCGTGCTCGGACTTGATCTGTAGAATTTCTCAGATCAAGTTCGAGCAATCTCGCTTGGAGCAGCGATCAATAATCGAACACGCAAATCTGGCAGCGAGCAATGACAGTTGCTAAATCGAACTCGCAAATCTTTTTCCGATTGAACCGGGAGTTTGTATTGATCTCGAATCCCTCGGGAGTGGTTTTTGAGCGTAGATCGATCCGGAGTGAAGTAGTGACGTCACGAATCTACTCGCGGGTGCTCTGAATTCCAACCAGAGTGCTCACGCACCGAGTGATTATTGAACACGCCATTTACTCTAAAAATTACATTTCAACCTCAATTTTTTATTTAATTATTTCAGTTTCGATATTTTGGAAATTGGACAGCCGTTTGAAAAAGACACGAGTCGACACTCACTTATTTATTTTTCTTACTTGCTCCTCAGACACATAATTGCGTATTTTGGCCCGCTTTTCGGGGCTATCCCTATCGAGTACAAGTTGGAAAAATGTTTTTTTATCCTCGGTGTTAATCGTTATAATTTGAAGCGTAATTTTGGTCAATAAAACATTATTTTCCGAGAAATTTTACTTTATTTACAAATTACGTCTTTATCAGGTGAGGGTGCCAGGGAAAAAGAGGATTGGTCGGGGGTGACAGCTTGGGATGTCAAAAATGGTGTAGGAAATCAGGGTTGCCAACTTACTTCTGGTAGTTCATTCGCACATCATGAAAGCGGTCTGTACCGACTATTTAACTGCGATTTACTTAACACGAGGTTTAAGTTAACATCGGAGAAAGTAAAAGAATTTAAATAAACTTTCCTTTTCGATCAATTTTTTTCTGTTTTGACCCACAAAAAGTTTATAAACAGCAAAATAACATAAAATTGTTGTCAAAAAAAGTAGGGTTATGTCATTGTTTTACCTACTCTAAATCCTCTACTCTCGCGATTTTGCTAGGGCAGAAAGATCGATCTGTTTCAAATCCGGAGTAACAGATTCGGAAAACCGAACACGCTACTTGGAGCAGGCCGGAGTACATAATCGAACATCCAAATCCTTTTCGGATCGATCTTGGAGTACAAGAGAGTGGTTTAATGCCCTGTTCTCACTATGCAACTTTTCCATGCATTAAATTTGTTAATAACAGGTTAAAAGAAGACACAAGCAGATATTGTCTTCTTTTAACCTTATCAGAAAATTTGATGCATGGAAAAGTTGCATATAGTGAGAACAAGGCTTTAGATCAATAAACGAAATTAGCACGCAAGTAAGCGGACAAATGTCAATGTCAAATTTCGCGGCTTTTCCAATTTTCTCGAAAAGTACTAATTATTTTCGAAATAGAGAGCGTTAGAGTTCGAAAACATCAATTTTTTTTTATTTTCTTGGGAGAATTTTAAGAAATTTAAAAATGAAGAAAACCTTACCTCGCAAGTGACGCCTCACGCAGCCTGCGAAGCTCCCAAGAAAATAAAAAAAAATTTGATGTTTTCTAACTTCTAAACACGAAATGTTTTCGAAACCATCAATCTCGCTCTATTCGAAAATAATTTGTACTTCTCGAGAAAATTGGAAAATCTGGGAAATTTGACAATGAAATTTGCTTGCGTGCTTGCTTAATTGTAAATCCGCCTATACCCAGTAAAATAGGGATATTTTGGAACGCTTAAAATGTTGACAACTTTGACAGCCGCTGTGGTAGTGTTTAACAACCACTACCACTACCACTCATCGATTTTGCCAGAGTTTTTGGAACACATTAAAAACTGTCACTTGTAAAAAAATTTAGAGATGAGAAGAAATAAAAAATTTGGCTTAATTTTACAAAATAAGTGTTTTATATGTTGGAACCTGATAATATTTTATTATTTTTAAAATTAACTACGCCAAAATTCTCTAAAACTAACTAGAAAAATAACCACAACCACAACGAAATGGATTCGTAGCTTACGGCAGTGGTAGTGGTTAATTACCACTACGGAATGACGTTTAGCTATTGCGCAGACGCAGTAATTACCACAACCACTACGAAGTGTCAAATAAGCATTCCAAAATATCCTTATTGACGATTTTGATGACGGATTTCTTTTGCAATATATATTTTTTTTTAATTTCTTTTACAATATATTTTTTTTGGATGCCTACCAATTTTAAATCTCTCCTATTGCGTACCCACAGTGCTTTTGAACGGGTTATAGGTTATATATATTATATCCAAAACTGGAGTGATTTTGAATAGTGACTTTTCCATGACCACAAAACCGTATTTATTAAAATCTCAGCTGAAGCTGTTTGTAAAATTTTGCACACAGTTTTGTAAAAAAAAATATTTTTAGTCGATTTTGACAAAGCTTTAATATGTTATTGGCGTGGCAAAAATGCACAATTTTTTCTTCGCGTCAGACGTTTTAATATGTACAGGGGAGCTAGAAATCATGATCAAAGCTTGGAAAACAATATTTTTTTTTATTGCTAAAATGAAAAATGTAAAACTTCTCCTGCCTAATAACATACTCAAAAAATATTAAAATCCAAAAACCAGGAACGTCAAAATACGTCCCAAGTAACAGTCTAGACACTTTAGATTTTACAGCTACTCCATAGCTGTACATATGTTGTGACACCTACGTGTTTGCTGTAAAGTAGCTAGCTTAATTTAAGCTGTATTTGTAACTGTCACAATTCTATGGGAACGCTGACCAAACAAGAACAAATTTTAGCATTTTTTTAACTTATACAGCTAAAACCAATGCGAAACACCAGCGGTAAATGTCGCGCCTTCTAACGGACATACAAAACAACTCTCAATTAAAAAGCCTTCGCGTTTATAGTTTCGATCTCGGTTAGGCTGTTGCGTAAATCTCGGTATTCCTGGATCGGCCGCCCTAAAATTCCGGTTTATTGGTATTTTTTATCGGTTTGTCAAATAACTCACGTAAGAAATGGGTTAACCTAGTCAAAAACGGAAAACATTCCTGTCAAAAACTGTGAGGCAGGGCTGGTTTATATCAGACACTTAAAGTTGACCAGCTATTTTTGATTCCTTGTTGTTAGAGTACTTTTGATGCGTTTGTGAAACCGTCCTTAAAAAAAGGGTTAAAGTTGTGCTTTCAACGTACGACGTACCCAAACCAATTCTTGTTCAATGTTTGATGCACAGTTTTACTTCATGGCGCTCGCTTCTATTTCCTTCCTTGTCGAAAAAAGTGAGAGGGCGACCCACAGATAACAAAATGGTTAGGATACGCTAGCCGCGTACGAATACTGCAAGGGTGGTGGTAGAGATAGGTGAGACGTAGTCGTTGTTTTACGACGTAGCCGTTCTGAGTATGCGCACTGAGATACGACTACGGTTAAGCACTGTCTATTTGTGCAACTTTAAGTGTCTATTATGTAAATAGAAATGTTTAAATACGGTATTACAGTATTATATATATTTAATCAAAAAACATTTAGAAACAGTACGAAATATGCATAAACTGATTGGTGATCGATTAAATCTGTGTTTTAACATTTGTTTCGAAAATAAATAAAAACAGTGAAAATTTCAAATTTTTGAGGGGCGTGTAGTTTAATGAGGTATCATAACAGGTTTCATCAGTAAACGGGCTTTTGCACAAAGATTTGACCACCGGTAAATTCTCAAAATGCGATTTTTTTTATTATTATGTACGAATACTATTTTAGGTAAACATCGTCATGATTGACACAAAGATTTGACCAGCGGTAAATTCTCAAAATGCGTATTTTTTTTTATTATTATTTACGAATACTATTTTAGGTAAAAATCGTCATTAATATTTAATTTAATGTCTCCATCTTTTAGACAATTTTATTATAATTGGTACTCAATAAATTTGTTGACAGGGAAGTCAAATTTTAAACAACGTTGCATGCATGTCCAAAAAATGCTGTATTTTTAGTTGCCATTGACATTGACATTGTCAAAGGCAAAAAATTTCCTCAAAATAGATGTGGCAACATTTTAATGACGTTTTTAAAACGTTGTAGAAAACAGCAAAAGCATTATTGTATATGTTTTTGCTGTAGAAACGTTGCACAGCACATTGTTCTGTTTCTTGGGGTTTCTTAAAATACCGATTTTCAAACTTTGGTCTCGATTTCGAGCTACTTCTGTGTACTAAAAGGTCTACCATGAACAAAAAATTGTGTATTTTTGCCACGCCAATAATATATGAAAATTTTATCAAAATCGGCTAAAAATATTTTTTTTACAAAACTGCGTGAAAAATTTCATAAACAGCTTCAGCTGGGATTTTAATAAATACGGTTTTGTGGTTATGGAAGAGTCCTTATTCAAGAAGTACAGCTAGTTTTTGGACTCAGTTTTCAAGAGCAGTGTGTACCGGATACGGAGTCCGGATCTAGATATAAAACTTGCTTAAATCTTTTCTCACTTTGATGCGTTTTTTCCCATTTTGCCTTTTATCGTTTTTCCTCGGCGTAATTTGCTGTGATGATGGCTAAATTTTCCTTTGACTTTTAACTACCGCCATCAAGAAAGCATTTTAGCGTGGCGTACCGTTTTGTATGTTTGTTTGTGAATGCTTTTACTTTAAAAGCTTTTTGCTTCTAGTCACTGGGTTTTTATAGTTGTACGGTTTTTATACAGCCCGGATACTATAAACCTCGCTAATTGGCTTTTTTTTAAGTTTAAAGAGTTTTTTATGACTTTACCTTAAGTAGTATAAAAATTGTTATTTAAAATAGTTTAATGGCTTTGGCTATTTTATTGTAATTTTATATGTTTCCGTTTCATTTAGCTTGTGTAGGAAAACGTATCAAATTCCTTTGTATCCCTTCACCCGATATTTTTATAGGGATTCGTTTCTTGATTCCTTCCGTTCTCTCAATTGTTTTATTTACATTTTTAATTCATGTCGATCGTTTGAACGCCTATGGTTTATCAGACCGTATTTAAATCAAAAATTCATCGTAAGAACGATTCACCATAGAAACTGCAATTCGTCAAACCAATTTTTTATCCAAACCTTGTTTCATCAAACCCATTCAATAACAAATTCCAAATTTAACAGACCCGTTTTTAATCGAACCATTGTTCATCAAACTCATTCAGTATCAAACTCGTCATTTGTAAAACCCATTTTTAATAAAACACGGAATTAGTCAAACCATTATTTATTAAAACCGGATTTCGTCAAACTCGTTGTTTATCAGAAAATATTTGCTAATTTGATAGCGCATTCGTCAATAATACTTACATGAACTGGAGGCGTACACGAGGGTGGCGCGGCGTCACGGCGCGCGGCGTTTCGATGCATTTGTCGTTCTATAAAAGTATTCACAGGTAATGTTCAACACTTCCGCGTCCGGTTCATGTAAGAATTATTGGCGAATCAATTTAGCAAATATTTTCTGGTTTCCGGTTTTAATAAAAATGTGTTTTACAAATTACGAGTTTGATATTGAATGAGTTTGATGAACAATGGTTCGATTAAAAACGGGTCTGTTAAATTTGGAATTTGTTATTGAATGGGTTTGATGTAATAAGGTTCGGATAAAAAATTTGTTTGACGAATTGCAGGTTCTATAGTAAATGATTTTATGATTGAACTTTCTTTTATTTAACGAGTTTGATTTTGCACATTCTGATGAACCGTGGGCGTCCGATCTTTTACTATAAAGTTAGTTTAAACACTTTATCCCCCGTTTTAGGGATAAAAGTGTCACTTTTGTGTTATTTAAAATAAGAAAGTTGCGATCAAAATTTGACATGTAGTTCACTATTAGTACTGAAAATTTAGTATAAAAGACTAAAATTTGTAAAAAGGGATTTAGTGAGGGTGAATAAATAACAAAATCAATGAATAGCGAGCTTTCTGTAAAGATAATTATATCTGTCTCCGTAGAGACGCTTAATTTTCCTTCAAAATGAAGGTACATCTGCCGATTCTGCAATTTGACAGCTGGTTGTCTTTTACATGAATCCTGTGTCATATTTTTCCATCATCATTTCATCTCCTAATTCCTAGCACCGTACTGATGAGCGCCACAAGTGCGAAATCCGGATCTACGGTTACCATTACCTTTTTGAGGGAAAGCTCGCTATTCATTGATTTTGTTATTTATTCACCCTCACTAAACCCCTTTTTAAATTTATTAACTACAGAACTTAGGATATCTGTAAAGATAATTATATCTGTCTCCGTAGAGACGCTTAATTTTCCTTCAAAATGAAGGTACATCGGCCGATTCTGCAATTTGACATATAGTTGTCTTTTACATGAATCCTGTGTCATATTTTTCCATCATCATTTCATCTCCTAATTCCTAGCACCGTACTGATGAGCACCACAAGTGCGAAGTCCGGATCTACGGTTACCATTACCTTTTTGAGGGAAAGCTCGCTATTCATTGATTTTGTTATTTATTCACCCTCACTAAACCCCTTTTTAAATTTATTAACTACAGAACTTAGGATATCTGTAAAGATAATTATATCTGTCTCCGTAGAGACGCTTAATTTTCCTTCAAAATGAAGGTACATCGGCCGATTCTGCAATTTGACATATAGTTGTCTTTTACATGAATCCTGTGTCATATTTTTCCATCATCATTTCATCTCCTAATTCCTAGCACCGTACTGATGAGCACCACAAGTGCGAAGTCCGGATCTACGGTTACCATTACCTTTTTGAGGGAAAGCTCGCTATTCATTGATTTTCTTATTTATTCACCCTCACTAAACCCCTTTTTAAATTTATTAACTACAGAACTTAGGATATCTGTAAAGATAATTATATCTGTCTCCGTAGAGACGCTTAATTTTCCTTCAAAATGAAGGTACATCGGCCGATTCTGCAATTTGACATATAGTTGTCTTTTACATGAATCCTGTGTCATATTTTTCCATCATCATTTCATCTCCTAATTCCTAGCACCGTACTGATGAGCACCACAAGTGCGAAGTCCGGATCTACGGTTACCATTACCTTTTTGAGGGAAAGCTCGCTATTCATTGATTTTGTTATTTATTCACCCTCACTAAACCCCTTTTTAAATTTATTAACTACAGAACTTAGGATATCTGTAAAGATAATTATATCTGTCTCCGTAGAGACGCTTAATTTTCCTTCAAAATGAAGGTACATCTGCCGATTCTGCAATTTGACAGCTGGTTGTCTTTTACATGAATCCTGTGTCATATTTTTCCATCATCATTTCATCTCCTAATTCCTAGCACCGTACTGATGAGCACCACAAGTGCGAAGTCCGGATCTACGGTTACCATTACCTTTTTGAGGGAAAGCTCGCTATTCATTGATTTTGTTATTTATTCACCCTCACTAAACCCCTTTTTAAATTTATTAACTACAGAACTTAGGATATCTGTAAAGATAATTATATCTGTCTCCGTAGAGACGCTTAATTTTCCTTCAAAATGAAGGTACATCGGCCGATTCTGCAATTTGACATATAGTTGTCTTTTACATGAATCCTGTGTCATATTTTTCCATCATCATTTCATCTCCTAATTCCTAGCACCGTACTGATGAGCACCACAAGTGCGAAGTCCGGATCTACGGTTACCATTACCTTTTTGAGGGAAAGCTCGCTATTCATTGATTTTGTTATTTATTCACCCTCACTAAACCCCTTTTTAAATTTATTAACTACAGAACTTAGGATATCTGTAAAGATAATTATATCTGTCTCCGTAGAGACGCTTAATTTTCCTTCAAAATGAAGGTACATCTGCCGATTCTGCAATTTGACAGCTGGTTGTCTTTTACATGAATCCTGTGTCATATTTTTCCATCATCATTTCATCTCCTAATTCCTAGCACCGTACTGATGAGCACCACAAGTGCGAAGTCCGGATCTACGGTTACCATTACCTTTTTGAGGGAAAGCTCGCTATTCATTGATTTTGTTATTTATTCACCCTCACTAAACCCCTTTTTAAATTTATTAACTACAGAACTTAGGATATCTGTAAAGATAATTATATCTGTCTCCGTAGAGACGCTTAATTTTCCTTCAAAATGAAGGTACATCGGCCGATTCTGCAATTTGACATATAGTTTTCTTTTACATGAATCCTGTGTCATATTTTTCCATCATCATTTCATCTCCTAATTCCTAGCACCGTACTGATGAGCACCACAAGTGCGAAGTCCGGATCTACGGTTACCATTACCTTTTTGAGGGAAAGCTCGCTATTCATTGATTTTGTTATTTATTCACCCTCACTAAACCCCTTTTTAAATTTATTAACTACAGAACTTAGGATATCTGTAAAGATAATTATATCTGTCTCCGTAGAGACGCTTAATTTTCCTTCAAAATGAAGGTACATCGGCCGATTCTGCAATTTGACATATAGTTGTCTTTTACATGAATCCTGTGTCATATTTTTCCATCATCATTTCATCTCCTAATTCCTAGCACCGTACTGATGAGCACCACAAGTGCGAAGTCCGGATCTACGGTTACCATTACCTTTTTGAGGGAAAGCTCGCTATTCATTGATTTTGTTATTTATTCACCCTCACTAAACCCCTTTTTAAATTTATTAACTACAGAACTTAGGATATCTGTAAAGATAATTATATCTGTCTCCGTAGAGACGCTTAATTTTCCTTCAAAATGAAGGTACATCGGCCGATTCTGCAATTTGACATATAGTTGTCTTTTACATGAATCCTGTGTCATATTTTTCCATCATCATTTCATCTCCTAATTCCTAGCACCGTACTGATGAGCACCACAAGTGCGAAGTCCGGATCTACGGTTACCATTACCTTTTTGAGGGAAAGCTCGCTATATTAACTACAGAACTTAGGATATCTGTAAAGATAATTATATCTGTCTCCGTAGAGACGCTTAATTTTCCTTCAAAATGAAGGTACATCGGCCGATTCTGCAATTTGACATATAGTTGTCTTTTACATGAATCCTGTGTCATATTTTTCCATCATCATTTCATCTCCTAATTCCTAGCACCGTACTGATGAGCACCACAAGTGCGAAGTCCGGATCTACGGTTACCATTACCTTTTTGAGGGAAAGCTCGCTATTCATTGATTTTGTTATTTATTCACCCTCACTAAACCCCTTTTTAAATTTATTAACTACAGAACTTAGGATATCTGTAAAGATAATTATATCTGTCTCCGTAGAGACGCTTAATTTTCCTTCAAAATGAAGGTACATCGGCCGATTCTGCAATTTGACATATAGTTGTCTTTTACATGAATCCTGTGTCATATTTTTCCATCATCATTTCATCTCCTAATTCCTAGCACCGCAAGTGCGAAGTCCGGATCTACGGTTACCATTACCTTTTTGAGGGAAAGCTCGCTATTCATTGATTTTGTTATTTATTCACCCTCACTAAACCCCTTTTTAAATTTATTAACTACAGAACTTAGGATATCTGTAAAGATAATTATATCTGTCTCCGTAGAGACGCTTAATTTTCCTTCAAAATGAAGGTACATCGGCCGATTCTGCAATTTGACATATAGTTGTCTTTTACATGAATCCTGTGTCATATTTTTCCATCATCATTTCATCTCCTAATTCCTAGCACCGTACTGATGAGCGCCACAAGTGCGAAATCCGGATCTACGGTTACCATTACCTTTTTGAGGGAAAGCTCGCTATTCATTGATTTTACTAAAATTTGTATTACTTATTTGTTGTTTGTGTATCATGGAAGCACTTTACAATTTCAAGCCGAAAGAGAATAATAAATTTAAATTTTTTGGTTTTAGTCTTTTCATCAATCACAAAAATACGTGCAGCAGTCGTTTGCCGTCTGGTCCTATGCAGCTATTTTAAAAGTCGAATATAAAAAAGGCAATTTGTTTATGCCATAGACTTTAAAACGTTAAAGTTCCATGCCTTTTCCTTGCATCCGATTTCACACTGGCATACCACACTTTTTTTTTTATTTTTGAGAGATTCCAAATAAGAGAATATTATAATGTTCTTCCTGCGACTGCATCGAATTCGACTTGCGTGTGTTAATGAACCCTTGAGAAGTTAATAATACTTTGGCTTTTAAACTTGGCACACGATCAACAGGGTCTGATTACTTTTTTTCCGATCAATTTTGACGAGAAAGTTTTGTAAATATCTCTAAAACTAACGGATGTAGAAAAATTCTGCATTATGTAGTTGGGTTCAGAGACATCAATTTAAAAGTTTATTTAAAGTGACACCTTTGCCTGAGCAAAACAAAGGCTACAATTCGCTGAGGGATAAAAAGATACTTTTGTCACACTTTTTTTTTGCACTTTCTTTTTGAAAAAATTGTTATCAAAAAGGATCAGCAAAGTCGTTTTCAGTCAATTTCTTAAGATTTGCAGTTTTTTCACTGATTTTATTTACTAAAATTGCATATATAGTCAAATCAGGACTAACATGCGGTTTTAGTGAAAAACTTTGTTGTGACATATTTTAATTTGGCCAAAATGTCTTGCCCGCTTTGTGGGAAAAAACTTTTCTTCCAACCATTACTGGCAAAATAGTTAGCCGGGATTTAAGTGCCTACAAACAGTGAACCCGTCTTTTAAGTTTATTATACTTTCAACCTACCTATTCTAAACTATTCTTATTGCTATTGCTAGGTATAACTACGAAGGAAATAAAAAAAGAGATACATGATACAAGAAACTACTAGTAGATAGGGTTGCCATATTTTTATTTTCAAAAAGCGGGAGTTTTAAAAATTTATTACTTAATTATGATTTTCAGAAGAACCAATAGCGCAACTTGCTTTTTTTACCCTTTCCCAGTAAACACCGTTATGTAGATATTACGTAAAATGTCCATAACAGATTTACCTTGTTATGTAAATTTAAGGTCACAATAAGGTAAAATTTAAGTCACATTCTGGTGCGAAAACTCTGCATAATGCCATGCGCAAAGCCCACCTAATTTTTACATAAATGTGATGTAAATAAAATTACATACCGTTTACATAAATATTACATCCATGTTATGTAAGAGTTAAGTAAAAACTACGTATATTTTACATAACAGGTTTACCTTGTTATGTAAATTTAAGGTCACATAGAGGTCACAATTAAGTCCGAGATGAGCATGCAGCTTGAGGCGGGCCAACGGAAGGTTTGTCCAGGTTCGTTGGTGGTTGCTTGACAGTCTTGACACGGTCCGACATTGGCAAACATATGGCAAACTACAAAGTTAACCAGACAGGCTGGTTTAAGTGGCGGAAGAGGTGATTCTTATAGAGATCTTGTCAAACTACCTCATATTATCATCCACTGGGCAGGGAACACAGTGACATTAGCGCCATCTCTACCTACTAGCAAGAAACTATTAAGCACTGGTAATTTCTTTCAGTTTCATAATATTTTGACGTAAATCATTTTACAGGGAATTTACATAACTTGAATGACATAATTAATACATAAAACATGTTATGTAACAAATATGTAAAATTGTAAATGTAAAGCTAAGGCGCAACCTGTTTTATAATATTTATGTGAATTTAAAAATTTTAATGTGACGTAAATCATGTTATAGAGCGTTTACGTAATTTACATGATATAAATATTGCCTAAAATGTTTTACATATTAGTTATGTAAAATTTTAAATGTAAACGTAATGTCTAAATTATTACATAATAGTTTTTACATTTTATTACTTTCATTTAAAGTAAATAATTTTATGTAACGTTTACGTAATTTAGATGATATAAATATTACATAAAATGTTTTATAAAATCGGTATATAATATTTAAGTAAATTTTAAGAATTTAGTTATAAAGTCATATTATTTACGTAAAATTTGACATAATATTTTTATGTGAGTGAGTGTGTTTACTGGGTTTATACTTCGTGTTTTGCAGTTTTAAACAACAATAAAAATAAACTGAGCCCCGACCAAAGGCAAAGTCTTAAAAACATTCTTCTTCACCATTTTTTAAAAAAAATGTAAGCTCTTGTTAAAATAGCTTGCGCATTCACCTTTATTTAAAGTAAAAATCTGAAAACGACTCTGAGATCAAAGACAGTGTAAAAGACTACGTTCCAAACTTATAATGCAAGTAGAGGGTGTGTCTGGTTATTAAGAAGACTGTTCAAGAATGCTGGGGAATGTTGAAATATGGAAAACCATCTGGCATAATTTAAAAATTGGGAGATTTTTTCCAGCAGGCGGGAGGAAATTGAGAAAAGCGGGAGACTCCCGCCTAAATCGGGAGGGATGGCAAACCCTACTAGTAGATAATACTAAAATATATTATAGTTTGTGATCCATAATGTGCAAGCCCGTATCTGCCTTTCAATATGGCCAAAAATAAACTGAGGCTGCCGCACAAGACACTTTGGGCCCTAGGAAAGAAATTCCGAAGACGAGACAACGTGCAGAAATCTTAAATTAAATATTAGTAATAGTGGTGTAGGTAATGAGAAACCACCTTCAAAAAATTTAATCGAAACAAATTATTTACTAGACCAGACTGTATAGTGTGTGCAAATGCCTAAGTGTAAGAAAAACAAGAAAAAGCAGTGGAGGAATAAATTGCGGAATAAAAACCCCCCAAAAGAAAAAGGTAAATTTAAGATATACCTACCTAAATAAGTAATCAAAATTAAAACTCTCAATCCCGTAACTCGGCATGATAATTGCGGTTTTCGGATTTGGACTATATAGGATATGAAATAAAAAAAAATCATGGTTGGAACAAAGTTTTTCAGAGCTTTACTTTCTTAGATAATAATAAAAATGGTATAAGTAGGTAGGGGATGTTGCTACAGGGGTCAATGACCTAGGAATATCCCCTAAAAACATATTTCTACCCTCGAGTTTTTGTTCTGCGTGGTGCCTCTCGGCATCTCTAATTTATTAGTGCTAAAACACATTAAAAAAATTGCCTCGAAATTGCACATTTACCCCCGTTCATCGACCCTCATTTCAACCCCCAAAATCCCCGAAACACGGAAAATTGCACTCAGGTGCACGAATTACCTGCCTGTAGCAACCTACAGGCCTGACAAAAGACCCGCCGCTGAAACGAATATACCAACTGTCTCAAACGATCGGCCTAATCTTTTGACTCAACTCGCTTTGGTCAGATACATGGTATTCGCTCTTTGTTTAATCATGTGGCTAGAAGATGGAAGGAGAGAAGTGAATGGTGCATCGCATGAGTTTGGCGAATATTATTGACGCGTGCGCTTTCTATCGCCCAGCCCCGAATCTGTTCAGTCTCATTTCTTGTACCGGCTTAGAAAATCGTTGGTTTTGTCCGTAAATGTTTTGTAAAAGTGTCGAAAATTTGTAGTTTGTGCCCTCGTGTTTGTGTTTTTACAAAAAATCAAGTAGGGTAAGTTTTGTTGATTTGTTTGTCATGTTATTGAAGTGTTTATCGGCCTACTATCTTCACAAAGGCGGCACATAATTTTAAAAAAAGTGCAGCTGATATTCTACAGTTTGTTTTGTTGCTTCCAGATAAGATACAGAAATAGAAAATTTTGCACACCGGAAATGGCTACATAATCCCAGTAGGTATATATATATATATATATCGTTTTGTTTTTATTTTTAAAAAAATAACCAAAAAATTAAATTTTAAAGTATAGTTTTTTGCACATCTTGCCCTTCATCTTTTGTTTTTCTACATGCAGTTAATTTTGTGGCGTGTTTTATTTAAGTCTATTTTTAAATATTGGCACAACTTTCCAGCATAATTTCCATAGTTTTTTAGTTCTGAAATGCACAAATTTATCACTTTCCTGTCATTAGTTTTAAAAATAACTAATAAGGTCAAGAACATAATTTCTCAAGGTTCAAAAAACAAAAAAAACGGTAATTATGCAGTATACGGTTTTCTGCCATTTTTGATTTTTTTTGAAAAATTCTTAGGACCCCAAATCCGTCTGCGCCGTTTGGGTTTTTTTTTTGATTTTTTTTGTTTTTTTTTAATTTTTTTTCACTAAAACAAACCAAACCAACACAGTCCAACCCAACCTAATCCAAACCAACCCAAAAAAATTAAAAAAACCCTTTACAACCCCCCCTGGGCACCCTTTTTTCTCGTTAAAAAAAAAAAAAAAAAAAATCGGGCGCAGGCGGATTTGGGGTCCTAGGGACCCTAGAAGGTGCCCCCATAAAGAATTTTTCAAAAAAAATCAAAAAAGGCAGAAAACTGTATACTGCATAATTACCAAAAAAACTTCTAGGGAGTTACAGGGTGTTTAATTAAATTATTATCCCCCCCCCTATTTGACCATTCATTTTTGTCCTAGAGAAATAATTTAAAATTGCATTACATTGTCAGTTTGAGTCTGGGAAATGATACAAAGGTAACAGACCTATTATGAACACTTTACCAACTATGAACCCCCCTTCTCTAAACTGCTAAATTTTAAGGGATTTATGCATGAATGAATAAATTTAAATTATTGACATCTATGGGTAGGTGGATATGTCTGGAAACACTGCACATAGAAGTTTGCAACTTGGTTAGCAGGCAGTCATTTTTGTGTTGGAGTTGAAGAGTGAATAGGTGCTTCAGATATTGGTAAATTTATGTGATTGATGTGCTTAAAATTAAGGTAAGAATTTTTTTATAAAATTTTTAGGAGCTTTATATTTTGTTAGGTATATAAATAAAAAACAACTATTTCTGGATCCAGAAGCATCATTGTAAACAATAAACAGTTGCAAAACATAACCTAGCTTTAAAGGTGTGTTCAAAAACTGGCATGTCAGTAATTGGTACACCAAAAATCTCTTTTACCAATTATGGACAGATGTCCATAATTGGTTTTTGCTACTTTTTGTACATTTTCACATGTTGTAAAACCCTGCTTCATGCTGATGTTGCCAAAATTTTTTTTTTTCACAAAAATAATTAGAACTAAATATGTAAATGGGGTTGTCCATAATTTGTTATACTGTGACCTATTATTGACGTTTTGTATATCTTTTAGATATCACTGCTAGAAAAGTGGATGCCTCTGAAAATATGCAAAAAGCCTTGGAGGAAGTAAACAGACCAGTAAAGTCTCTATAGCAACCTCTGCCAAAAAATATGGAATACAGAACCACTCTAATTGCGGAAAAACAAGGCAAAACTCCATCAAATTGCTCTTCAGGTATAGCAACTATACTCAATTGTGAAGAGGACGGGATTTTAGTTGAGTGGATATTAGCTTTTAGCTGACAGACACTTCCCTGTGACAAAAAGCTAGTTGATGGATTCATTCCAAAACTTATGAAGCAATAAAAAAAACAAAAGATTTTGAAAATGATAACAGGCCCAGTAACAAATGGTACAGGATGTTTATAAAAATGCCCCTAGAGATATCACAGTGAGTCTACCAAGCTTTAACACCATGTAGGGAAGCTGTTACTGAGGCCTGAATTAGAAATTGGTTTAGGTTAATGATTATTTGATTTCAAAAGATCTCTTCCAAATTACAAATGATCCATATAGGATGGATCTTCAATTCAGATGAGAGGGCATTTTAACTGTCCCCAAAATTGGAAAAAGTTTTGGTGAAAAAGGGTAACAAAAGCTTATGCACATCTGCAGTTGATGAGAAAGAAAACCTCACTGTTTTGGTAACCACAATGCTGCCAGAATGATAGCTCCTTCCATGTTTGTGTTTTCTGATTCCCAAGTATCTGAATACATATCTACTAGTATGCCTACTGGCTGGGATATAATAGGTACAGGAGTAATACAAATATTTGAACTTGAGTTACCTATAAATCTTCGTAAAAGACATTCTTGCAGGGGAAGGTTTAGGTAGTTAGGTTTTTCTCACAACAAGAGGTCTATATGTAGTGCTTGCTGTTTCTGCACAAGAACAGAGAAAAGTTTGAATTGCATGAGTCACATGATGACATTCCCACTAGCTACAGAAAAAGGTCCTACTTATTCCTGTGTAAGGTTCTTTAATAAAATACCCTCGAAAATACCTCAGGAAATAAAAATGGAAAAAAGCAATCTTGCTCAACTTAGAACCATATACAGTTTAACAGTTTTTGGATTACACATTTTACTAAGAAAAAAAAATTAATGTTAGTACCTGTAAATTAATTTAAATTGTTATTTGTTATGTTTATGTTTCATTAAAATTGACTTTAATAATAATAATACAATATATTATAAGATTGTAGTGAGTATAGGCACTATTCTGACTTTGAATTTAATACAGTATGTATCTGACCATAGATACTATTTTTTTTAATATAATTAAACTGTACAACTAGGTTAAATATTACTATTTTTTTTGACGCTTGTTTTATGCAATTGTAACAATACTTCTGTGTGTGTAATTTTTTAAATAAAAAAATAATTGAATTTGAGTTATAAAAGGCTGCAAGGCTATTTTTGAAAAAGGAGAGGTGTGCCTTTAATTTGTTTTTGGGTAAATATAAAAAAAAAAATTACTTTGATTTTGACTTTCCCTGCTAATTTTTTATTATGATCAAATAAAATTCAAGATAATCAGTTCTTATTAAACATTAACTTTTGATATTTTATAATGCTATCTTTCTACTCCAAATTAACTGATACATCTAAGCATCCCATTTTTTTAAAAGAGTGTCTGCATAACTTTGGTGTGTTACCTTAAATCACAAGGCACGTAGAGTAACTTTACCAGACTGAAACTGAAATTTACTTTTTAAGTAACACAGGATTAATTTTGCATAAAGTTACTGATAAATGTTAATGAAGTGGCACACCGAGGGGGAGGGGAGGCCTGAATTAGAAATTGGTTTAGGTTAATGATTATTTGATTTCAAAAGATCTCTTCCAAATTACAAATGATCCATATAGGATGGATCTTCAATTCAGATGAGAGGGCATTTTAACTGTCCCCAAAATTGGAAAAAGTTTTGGTGAAAAAGGGTAACAAAAGCTTATGCACATCTGCAGTTGATGAGAAAGAAAACCTCACTGTTTTGGTAACCACAATGCTGCCAGAATGATAGCTCCTTCCATGTTTGTGTTTTCTGATTCCCAAGTATCTGAATACATATCTACTAGTATGCCTACTGGCTGGGATATAATAGGTACAGGAGTAATACAAATATTTGAACTTGAGTTACCTATAAATCTTCGTAAAAGACATTCTTGCAGGGGAAGGTTTAGGTAGTTAGGTTTTTCTCACAACAAGAGGTCTATATGTAGTGCTTGCTGTTTCTGCACAAGAACAGAGAAAAGTTTGAATTGCATGAGTCACATGATGACATTCCCACTAGCTACAGAAAAAGGTCCTACTTATTCCTGTGTAAGGTTCTTTAATAAAATACCCTCGAAAATACCTCAGGAAATAAAAATGGAAAAAAGCAATCTTGCTCAACTTAGAACCATATACAGTTTAACAGTTTTTGGATTACACATTTTACTAAGAAAAAAAAATTAATGTTAGTACCTGTAAATTAATTTAAATTGTTATTTGTTATGTTTATGTTTCATTAAAATTGACTTTAATAATAATAATACAATATATTATAAGATTGTAGTGAGTATAGGCACTATTCTGACTTTGAATTTAATACAGTATGTATCTGACCATAGATACTATTTTTTTTAATATAATTAAACTGTACAACTAGGTTAAATATTACTATTTTTTTTGACGCTTGTTTTATGCAATTGTAACAATACTTCTGTGTGTGTAATTTTTTAAATAAAAAAATAATTGAATTTGAGTTATAAAAGGCTGCAAGGCTATTTTTGAAAAAGGAGAGGTGTGCCTTTAATTTGTTTTTGGGTAAATATAAAAAAAAAAATTACTTTGATTTTGACTTTCCCTGCTAATTTTTTATTATGATCAAATAAAATTCAAGATAATCAGTTCTTATTAAACATTAACTTTTGATATTTTATAATGCTATCTTTCTACTCCAAATTAACTGATACATCTAAGCATCCCATTTTTTTAAAAGAGTGTCTGCATAACTTTGGTGTGTTACCTTAAATCACAAGGCACGTAGAGTAACTTTACCAGACTGAAACTGAAATTTACTTTTTAAGTAACACAGGATTAATTTTGCATAAAGTTACTGATAAATGTTAATGAAGTGGCGCACCGAGGGGGAGGGGGGGTTTGGGGTTAGAACACTTGTCCGAGAAGCCTGCTCATGGTCACATTTTTACTTCAAATTAAGTTTTTTTTATTATTTATCCTAGCTATTTTCTTTTTTAAATTCAAAGATCCCTAAGTTTAATATTTTCAAAAACAAAAATAAAAAAACATATTTTGTTTGGGGGAAATTTTTTGCCCATAAGCATTTATGCAAATACAAACAGAATTTATTGCAGTTTTATAGCCTTTAATGTCAAGATAACATTTCCCAGTTTTATATTGATACTGAATAGCAATAAATTTTAAATTTTAGTAGAAAAAATTACTTTGATAGAGATATCATAATAAGGGCAGCTTTTTTCTAACAAATAGCCCATATCACTACTCATTTTCTGTTTGTAGTCAGTAGCTTCAGATGTAGTTTAGTGGTTATTGTAATTTATTCTGCTCAAGTGCCTATTTGAAAAAATTTGCTGAAAATTGTTTTCTGAGCTGTTATCTTTAAAGGTGGGTTCACACTATCTATATGTATAATAAATTCCTGTTAAGACAATTTCTGTACAATGAATATTTTTAAAAAATTCTTGGGTGCTTGTAACCAAAAGATATAGATGACAAAAATCCAGTTTTTAGAATTTTTGTCTGACTGTCTTCATGTCTGTTGGTTTCAGCATCGCGAAAAAACTACTGGACCGATTTTGATGGGACTGTCACTGCTGCATTCCTTGGGTTCCTGGGGAATAGGCTTTATTTCATCAAAATCGGTTCACGGGAAAAACAGTTATGACCATTTAAAGCCAAAAAAGTGGTCTCCTTTTTACAGCTCATAGAAAAAATATTATGCTGTCAAATACAATACAAGCATTTATACAACTTTTGTGCCACATGAAAAGGTTGCATAGTGTGATAATGGCTTTAACTTCCAAAAAAGAACTTGTTTTGGTAAGTGGTATAACTACTAAATTTATTTTAAATTAGGTAACACTATTTTAGCATAAATTTATTATTGGATATTAAAATTCATGTAAGACAAATTTTGGCACAAGGTCAATTATATAAAAAATCACTAATAATAAGATATTTAAAATAATCATAAAAATTAAACTATCTTTAAAATCATATGAAAATGTGTTTAAAAAAAATTAGATAAGGCTGGTTTTATCTCTTTCCCATTGAATTCAGTTTACATCATCTTACTCCAAAAACTGTTGTCTACAGGCTAAGAAAATTTTGATTGGCTGACAACGAAAAAAAACTAAATAGTATGTGAAAGAAAAGTATCCATTTCTTTTTCGGCCATTTCAAGCGGTCGGACGGGACAAAAAAGTAACCCATTACTAGAACAACCAGTTGTGACTTCTTTATGATTAAAATTATGACTATATTTTCTAATAAATAATTTCCTAACATCATAGGTTTTCTAATAAATAATTTCCTAACATCATAGGTTATGCAATAAAATAGTTTAAAACAATAACTTGTAACCAGAGCTTATAGGGTGAACCTTTAAACTTTGGGTTGGACGGGACAAGAAAATCCAAAACTTAATTTTAGTAAATTCTTACTTTTATATATTTCAATTTTTTAGAAAAATGCTTTATCATGGCTTTTGCAAACTAAACAAAAGGCATTGGAATTAAAGGAGAAAGCATGTTAACATTTATGTTAAAAATGATTGTGAACCATGAACCAGTAAAGCTTTTCTTTTGGGTTGGACGGGACAAAAAATACAATATTTGAATAAAAAATTTATTTGCGTTAGGTCCGAAACTGTTTGTATATTTCGGCTTTTTTACATACCAAGAAAAAGTGTTATAGTGGTTTTATGATTTGGAGTTATTTCAAGATTTTTAACAAAAACCAGTAGATTCTTAAAGCGTTTTTCTTTTTTTTTTTATAAAATTACATTTGCTTGAAATGTCCCTTTTACCAATTTTTTTCCGTCTGGCCGTTTGTCAGCCCATGTATCGATTCCTCTCTTTTGTACCGCTATTTTTATAATTAATTTAACCCTGCGAGTCATCCCTGTAGACAAGCCTCTAAGCCTCGGACAAAGCTCTATAGAATAGAGCACATTTTCCTGTAGGGTGTGGTCTAATCATATTAGAATTTCATTAGTGTACATAGGTAGAGGTAAATGGCAACTAAATAAGCCTTACCTAGCTTAATTTTTTTAGATTATCACTCTACTTTTAAAAAATTTCAACAATTTAAAAAGATTGAAAATTTTGAAAGTAAAAACGTCTGGTATTTGGAAAGTGCAGTATCCGTGTGGGATCCTATTATTTATGATTTAATTGATGAAAAAAATATTTACATGAATTGAGAACAAGAAGTAATCAGGAAATTCTAATTTTAGTAGATACAAATTTTTGGATTGCATTATTTTTATTTCCATGGAATGGGCGGTTTTGCAGTAGTGCACTATACTGCAAAACCACCCTCATGTTATAGACATCATTTAGTTGACCTCAGAAATGCATGAAATCGCTTTTGTCTTTATTTTATTTGCCCTCTTGCGAGGAAGGGATCCTATTTTGAGGGTCCAGACCTCAGAATATTAATGGAAAGAGAACAGCACTATTCCTAAGCAATAGACGGTAAATACTAAAAAATTGGTGCTAGAAAGCATGGATAGTCCATCATACAATCAATTATTTTATGTTGAAAGGAAATTAAAATATCTCGAAAACTGTAGCTTTGAAAGATTTGAACCTTATGACAAACATTTTGGGTTATTACGAAAACCAAAATCTGAAAACCGCATATCAATAGGTGCTTTACTTCTAGTTATGATTTTTTTAAAATATATTTTAACGTTTTTTCAAATAACTCGGAAACTAAAGCTCCCACAAATTTAAATCTGAAAACCGTATATCGCCACTTACTTTTGTTCCAAAGTTACAATTTTTTTTAATTTTATCCCCCTTCAATCCCCCACCACCCTACCCAAAAGTTAATCAGTTCATGGTCAGCCGACAGGATTTTTTTACCAAATTTCATTAAAATCGATTAAGGCGTTCTTAGTTATCGTGTATACAGACAGACAACAGACCGACAGACAACTTTTTTTTCGTCGAATAAGGTGTTTTGGAACCTTAGTAACTAATTAAGAAAGTCAAAATTTCACGATTTTAATAGTCCTCCATACCATTTGGATATGGTGGTCTAAAAAAGAGCTTTAAATACTAAAATATAAAAAACTAAGTAAGTTTCATTTACTTTTAGTTTAGAGCAAGGATTTTTTTTTTGTTTGAAAGGTCCGTTCGAGAATTGAAAACCCCTTATGCAATATAACATTTTATCACGAACAAAAAATATTGATAATAAAATAAACGGTCTGACGTTCGAATCTCAAGGTAAAAACATAATGTCGTGCATAAAATAAGTAGAAAAAAAACAGCAATTTAAAGAATAGTTTCTTATCTTAATGAGTTTTAAATTTCGCATTTGACCAATATTCCCATTTCACGGTGTTTTTTAAAACATTTTTGATCTTGGTTCCTCATCAGTGTTAAAAGTCACGAGCCGCCACTGTTTTCTCGTTATTCTAAGAGCATAAAACTTTAATTGCCCACCTGTTAGCTTTTGTCTGGGTTTATACAGACGATTTTCTCCATTCTCCCGTTTTCTCCATTGCTTCCGTGGCAATGTAGGGTGCAGTGCATTTTTCATTAAACCATATTAAACATAGAAAAGGCACCAACAGCAGAAAAACGATTAAAAAAAAAATCAGGTTTGCATAAAATTTTTAGCGATTTACGTTACTAGACCGGAAACGTTAACTTACAAGGCGACACAGGAAATTTACAGGGCGAGTCCTGTAAACCTGTGGAGACCTGTAAAGTAGAAAAAAGACCCATATTTTAAGAACTTCCTGTAAAGAAAAATTTTCCGGGCTTAAAATACGACCAGAAAGTGTGTACTTTCCGATCTACTGGATATTGGCATAGTTAAAGTAAACAATAATTATATGCTGTCAATATGTTGACAGACCGTAGCGGTCGCAGGGGGGGGGGCGGAAGGGGCGATCGAGAATTTATTTAAAAAATCGCCGGTTTTTCATAAAAGTAAAATTTTTTATAGTGTTTCAAAAATTTTCGCCGGCGGCGCCGTTTATACAAAATTTAATTCATTTCATAGCTAACAGGCCATAACGGTTGGGAATACGTCACTTTTTCCATCCTTTGACACAAGGAGTTGACATTTGGAGTTGAATATCAATAGGAATGCACGGTCTTCTTTCAGTAACCGGTACATTTTCGCAGGGTCCGCTTTTTATGTCCTCGCAAATTTCATTCTTATTTATATTTGCATCCTTTAACATTTTGCTTTTCACTTTATTCCGACAGGCGGCGCGTTGCACATAGCCATAGCAACATCCCCCGTTATTTGACGACGAAAGTTGTTTAAATTCGCTGGGTGTGGTGGCTTATGTTATGCTTCATACGCCAGGCACAGTCCTATCCCTGATGATTCGTAATAAGGATGAAACAGGCCTGTAGGTTTCTGGACTATCCATTAGATCTTGAAGGACTGGTCGTAATGAATTAAAAAGCAAAGTCCGATGCAGTGTTGGCATTGCTAGGGACATTTCCCTAAATCTGGGGAAAATCTGCAATCAGTAGGGAAAAAGGAAAATTTTCTATAATTTAGGGAATTTTTATGCTTCTTTGCAGAGAGCATACCTATGACTTTCTCTATGACTTTTTTGATTTTGGGATATTTGTAAAAAAAATATTAAGCAATCTCTTAAAAAATTATTAGAAAACGATTGACCCATGGCAATAATGCTATCTATCCTAAGTCCGATTTACTATTTACTATTAGCAACTCAGAATCTGATGCAGATCGAATTTACTATAAACCTTACTCGCAAGATATTAACAACGAGAATAATTATTGAATAAATAAATTCTTATATTCGAATATTTGTGAATTTATATTTAAATTATTCACAGGTCAACAAAATTAAAAAAAAATTGGTGCCTGAGATCTAAGAACTGATTTTAGATATACTTAATGTGCTGATTCTAAAACTGGCAGCAGATTTTTTCTATCAGCTCTAGTTTTTGAGATAGAGACTAATTGAATTTAAAATTCAAAATAGAAATTTGGTATTCAAAACTAGGATCTAATTAGCCAAATATACCTGAAATTGTCCGTAAACCAATATTGCTAGACCTGGTTAACCCGCATTACTTAATCCTATTAATTTTATTAGCTATTTTATATTTGGAATTCCCTATGATCCGATCTCCCCATACGTGCTCAACCACGACTAATTGGTTTTGTAAACATAGTACCTTTTGTCTACCTCCTATCCTTCTCGACTTTTAGTTTAGTTTTTGCAAATAAAGTTGTGTCATAATTTTGTGTACATTTTCGTCGTTTTATAGTGTTAAAACTAAAACAATGGCATCCACAAGCAGGCGTAGCTGTGTAAACCATCCAGATGTTTTTTGTTATGTATCTGGCGAATACACTTTGAAAGAAAGTAGAAAAACTATTTCTGAATTTGTGAAAAGGTCTTATCTTGCCTATTTTGGCGTTCGTTTGGGAGATCAAGATAAATCTTGGGCTCCGCATGTGGTGTGTAAAACATGTGTTGAACATTTGCGATAGTGGACAATTGGAAACAGAAAGTGCCTGAAATTTGGTGTACCAATGGTTTGGAGGGGACCACGTAACCATTATGATGACTGCTATTTTGTCTCGTTAATATTAAAGGCATAAATAGGAATAATCGACATAAATGGACATATCCTGATCTAGATTCTTCAAGAAGACCTGTACTGCACTCTAAGGAAATACTCATTCCAACTTTCAGCAGTCTTCCTTAAATCCCGGAAGATGATACAGAAACATCAACGTCTGATGCAGTTCAAAGAATGCAGTCAGAAAACGACAGTGGATTTGAAGCAGATTTAACAACTCCTCAGTGTTTTAATCAACAAGAACTGAACGATCTCGTGAGAGACCGATACCTCTCAAAGGAGTGTGCTGAATTACTTGCATCCAGATTGAAAGAAAAGAACCTTCTTTATCCAGGCACTAATGTTACATTTTATCGTAAGAGAGAAAAGGATCTGCTGCCTTTTTCACTCAGGAAAATAAGCTGGTATTCTGTGCAACGATATAAAAGGACTCTTAGAAAAAATGATTTTGCCAGAATACACTTCAAACGATTGGTGCCTTTTCATTGACAGTTAAAAACGTAGTTTAAAATGTGTCCTTTTACATAACGGTAACAAATATGCCTCAATTCCTATTGGCCATTCTACTACCATGAAAGAGCAATAGCACAAGTTTTGAAACAAATTAAATACGAAGAACATCATCACTGGGTTAAGAGAAATTGGCCTTTAAGAGATACTATGGTTCAAGGAAAACAAAACGTACTGATTGAACCTTTGGTTACGAGAGAAAAAATCTTACTACCACCCTTGCATATCAAGTTGGGGTTTATGAAGCAGTTTGTGAAAGCGTTAGATCGAGATGGAAATTGTTTTGGGTACTTGTTTCGTAAGTAAGTAAGTTTCCTGGGATTAGCACGGAAAAACTAAAAGCTGGTATATTTGATGGTCCTCAAATAAGGCAACTTATTAAAGATCCACAGTTCACCACATCAATGAATGAGACTGAATCTAACGCTTGGGGTTCATTTGTTCAAGTAGTTAAACATTTTCTTGGAAATCACTAAGCAGACAATTACATAGAATTAGTGGAAACTATGCTTTCTAATTTTCATATTCTCGGTTGAAACATGAGTATAATATTTCACTACCTCCACAGCCACCTAGATCGCTTTCCAAAAAATTTATGTTACTGTAGTGAAGACCAGGGAGAAAGATTCCATCAGAATATTAAAACTATGGAAGATCGATATCAAGGACGATGGGATAGCCACATGATGGCCGACCACTGTTGGAGCCTTCAGCAACACTACACCAGTAAACTCCATTAGAAAGTCGTATAAAAGAAACTTTGTATGTGATAGTGACTAATATGAGTATGGGTCAAACCATATCAAGTCAACCAGGCAATAGTTTTTTTTTTGGTACACTTATTCGTCTTATCAAAAAACTCAAAAATCCAAAAAATCAAATTTTTCGGATAAGCGGTTTTTGTTTTATTGATTTTTGAAAATCAAGAAATTGACCAATATGTTCTGATGAGGATGTAAAAAACTAACTTTTAATTCCCCGCTTTCTATATTTTTGCCAATGATACATCCCATCCACCAAAGACAGTCATAGTTTATGGTTACAAAACCGGAGTCGATGTTTTCAATTTCTGTGTTTGACAAACCACAGGTTGCAAAAAGACATTGAATATTTTCCTCTTTACTTAGTGAAAATGTTTTTGTAATAATTTTTTCATTACTGAGGGGGATAATCGAGTGCAATTTTTGAGTCCCAGGTATCGATTGTGCTTCCAGGAATCTTTTTTCCAAAAACTTTTCATGTTGCTGGTAGTCATTTAATGAACAATATTTAAATGTTATACCAGGAATGTTTTCTGTTGCAAATTTAAAAAGATCTTCGGGGGTCATAATCTGTTCATTATATGGTCTCTGCAGACTTGCTTTAGCAGCCAACCTTTTCACGGTGCCTCCCAGTCCATCGCATGCACTCTTCCCGTGGGAGGTGACAAAAAAATTCCATTCTGCTTTAATTTTAAATTCCTCGAGATGGTACGCAATATTAACAAATTTTTTTTTATTTTTATACTGTGCGGCACAGCCGTCTGAAAAATAGATAATTTTGTCTAAATTATCAATTTGCCTCTTTAGTTCAGGCATAAGGTGGCTTAAAAAAAGATGAAATGCCACAGTGTTGTGTACCAAACAGTCTGAAATAAATATATAATTTAAATGACCCAGTTTTCCCTCATGAGTTTTGTAATATATTACAAAAGGATGTAGGGTTGCCTGGCTATTTGTCCAGTGATAGGACTGCACTTCATCCTGCAAAATAAATGAACAATTTTCAGCGAAGTCGCATGTGATTAGTGCTTCCCCCTTTTGTAAATTGTCTTTTACCTCATTGTAGTATTCTTTTTGCATGTGAGTGTAAAAAGAATGAGATTTTAATTTAATCAAGTCGTTTGAAAATTCTTCAATGAAGTCCTCTGCTGGTTTAATTAATGTCTCCATATTGCATCTATCTACAGATATCCACTTCTTAAAAGTCACATTGTCAATCATTGCTTCTTCGAACTTTTCATTCAAAAAGTTTTTTAAATTCTCAGTTCCTGGGCATATCTCACATTTTTGAGAGGCAAGCATGGTAGTCTGGTAAAGCAGGATTACCCTTATCATTTAAGATAAACTTGTTTATTTTAGAACACTATATCATTAACTTCATATTTTGATGTATTGTGCACACACACACTGTATGTGTACCGCTCTTTCCTGCTAAAATGTATGGTTTTTCCCCGCAAGGTTTTTTTATATTATTTTTTTAAAAATAGAATCAATAACTTCTCCATCCTGAAATTTTTCAAAAATATTAAAAAAATACTGAAAAAAAAAATAGTATTTTCTTGAAAAAAATTCAAAATGGTGTTTTCAAGATTTTTCAAAAAAAAAAATATTAAAAAAATTTAAAAAAAAATAAAAACAAAAAATTACATGGTGATACACATCGTTAAAAAGGTCTTTGAAAAACCTTCAAAATAAGCTATAACTCGCTTCTATAGGACCAATAGTTTTTGAGATATTGCTATTTTTGTAAGTGCCTGTCAAGGGCATATTGGTCAATTTCTTTATTTTCAAAAATCAATAAAACAAAAACCGCTTATCGAAAAAATTTAATTTTTTGGATTTTTAAGTTTTTGGATCAGAAGAATAAGTGTACCAAAAATCATCAAAATCGGAGATGGTCAAAACGAAACGTGCCTTTTTTTTTTGGTTGATTTGATATGGTTTGACCCGTATGAATGTATGTTAAGCTACTTTTTATAATAAATAGTCATAGTCATAGAGGTTAAAAAAAAAGTAAGTAATTCCTATTTTAAAAACTAGATCTGATAGCCAAATCTGATGGCTATTTCGGATTCTCCACCCAAAAATTACCCAGGAACAGTTAAAAAATCGCCGGCACCAAAATGTGTGTTGGTCTGTGTTATGCTTTGCCCCATTCCAGGGCTACTGTGGAAAGAATTTTTTCACAAGTTAACTTGAACAAATCTAAAATTAGAAATCGTCTCCAAACTAAAACTAACTAGTATTCTACACACCAAAAATTTGACAAAACATGCAACTGTTTCGATGTCAAGATTGATACCGACTTAGTGGCTAAGCTAAACAACCAAATTTACGACAGTTGATT
Source organism: Oxystoma pomonae (assembly GCA_963921995.1). NCBI lineage: Eukaryota > Metazoa > Arthropoda > Insecta > Coleoptera > Brentidae > Oxystoma > Oxystoma pomonae. The sequence goes on along the minus strand of OY998164.1, from coordinate 20,009,837 downwards.
TACTTTTTCAATTTTCTGCATTAATTTTGATTTTTATTTGTAGAAAAAATTTTATTAATAAATAGGGATTATGTTTTTCTTCGTTCGAAATTAAAAGATCTGCGGAATTTTTAAGAAATTATCTAGGGAAAAACAAATTTTGAACCTGGTAACACTGGTCCGATGCCACGAACCTTTTTATTAAAAAGATAGTTCTTTTAGACAGTTTTTGTTTGAACCTTCTATCACGCTTTGTTTAGCCTCTAGTGTAAAAAATAGTAGGCAGATCATATCCTATTTTGCTCGTAGGTATTTGCATTTCGCGTCCGGCCTACTGCATTTTATTTAAGCTTTCTCGACATTAACGTCAAGACAATTAGAAAAATTACGAATTCTAGCGGAGGAAGTGGTTTTAATATTTATTAGGCAGTCCCTCTCGCGAATATAAATTTTAACACAGCCAGCGCCATTTTGTAAAAAAAAACGCAGTTCAATAATTTATTGTTCTGCTGTCGTCGATATGTACGTCTGTCCACCCTAGCGTTTTGTAAAGTATAAATTCGATCATTGTTTAATATATACAGGGTGGATTCTTTAAATGGAACGGTGCTTATAGCAGCTTTAGGGAAGAGTTTAAAAAAAAAGCTTAAAGCGACTGTAATGATTTTTTACGGACTTTCCGCCCATGATAAAAAAAATTGGGGCCCCCAACTGGAGGCCCAGGGCCCACCACCTATTTTTTTTTTAAATAAGAAGGTACCACTTGTGGCACCTTTTTGGAGAGCTTGTCAAAAAAGAAATTTAACGCACTAGTTTTTTTTTGACATCTGTCAACCAATGTGTCAAAAATTTAAAAACACTTATTTTGTCAATTGTTTTAGCTTCAAAATAAACTACATATTTCTCTATTTACGAAGCGGAATAAAGAAAATACCACGCGAGGACATTATTGGCGGCCTATTTCGGGGCCGTCACTGAAGGCCCAGGGCCTCCCAACATTTTGTTCATGAAGACGTACCACTTGTGGCACCTTTCTAGAAAGCTTGTTAAAAAAGAAATTCGATTCAATAAATTTTATTTAATCGAATTTCTTTTTAACAAGCTTCCGAAAAAGGTGCCACAAGTGGGCCTGGACCTTCAGTGAGGGCATCCAAATGATCCGCCAATAATGTCCTTAGTAGAGAGAAATATGTAGTTTATTTTGAAGGTAAGAAAATAAGTTTTTTTAAAATTTTAAAAAAAATCTAGTGCATTCAATTTCCTTTTTAACAAGCTTTCCAAAAAAGTGCCACAAGTGGTACGTTCTAATTGAAAAAAAAATAGTTGGTATGCCCTGGGCCTCAGGTTGGGGGCCCCAGAATTTTTTTTATTTTTTTATAATAGGCGGAAAGTCCATAAAAAATCATTATCTTTCCTAAAGCCGCTAGAAGCACCGTTCCATTTAAAGAATCCACCCTGTATACACAGACCACCCTATATATACAGGGTGTTCCAAATTCGATGCTCACCATGGGGATCTCCTATTAGTGCAAATTTGTGCAATTTTATCCTTTGCTCAAAACTAAAAACAGTTATAAAATTCGAGTAATTCCGGAGGCAAAAAAAATGAAATTTTTATTTTAAAGCCTATAGGCTTTAACAAATGAATCGGATGAAACGATTTCCGAATAGCCAGTCAAAACACCAAGTCCTCGATAGCTCAGTTGGTACAGCATTAAACTGGTATTCTAGAGGACCCGGGTTCAAATCCGGGGCAAGGAAAAACTTTTTGCCGGTTTATTCCCTCACCCTTTGGCCTCTACGCCACATCTTTTCTGTAAATTTATAAGGGCGCTAAAATTTTCCCTTCATTTTGATACTGGGTTTCGTTTTATAGATTATTTCAATTTTATATCTGTACTGTATATAATAAATCTATAGATAGACTTTAGTATGTTGAATATATTTTTTTAAACTTTTAGTGTGGGCTTCTAACCTAACCCTATAGACACCAAAAATCCAATTTATACAATGAGCTTCAGGGTATTGCGAACATAGGGGGAATCAAGTCCAATTTACTCTCCGTGCAGTACGACCTAGGTGGATTCGAAGCACGCTGCAGTGTTATCTTTTGGAAATTTATTTTGTTTTTATTATTTTGTTTTATTTCTGCCTGGCTCGAGAAACAGATTGGTAAGTTCTTAAGTAAAATAATACATTTTTAAAACTAAAATTGGATGTCTCCGAAGTTGCCGAAAAAGTGCAGATGGTCAAATGGTACTATCAAGGCAGACCATTGAGACTTATTCAAGAACTTTTTTTGGGGAATTTTGTAAATCGCCCAGAACCTAGTTTATCAACGATTTATAGGTTTGTGCAGAATGTTGAAAAGTTTGGTTGTGTAGCGCCAAGTAACCATGCTTTCAACAAGATGGTTGTCCCGCTCACAATGTTGGCCTTGTTAGGGAATATCTTGATAATGTATTTCCTAATCGGGTTATAAGTACACGGGGAACTATTTTATGGTCAGCTCGATCACCCGATCTTGCTCCTAATGACTTCTATCTGTGGAGTTATATCAAAAATAAAGTTTACGGGCATGAAAGGCTAATAATTTGGAAGAACTTCGGATTGAAATTGAAGGAGCTTTTCAAACTATCACCCCTAACATGCTTGGAAACGTTAGAAGGGGTTTTTATAATAGGCTCGGATATTGTCTAGCCGAGCAAGGAGGACTGGGAGAATCTTTTTGGTTTTTAGAATGTATTATTTTATTTTGAGAACTTTCTTTTATTTTGTTTCTCCTTATTATTTTCATTGTAACACGTTGTCAGTGATAAATCTGAGCAGTTGACAATAAAACGCTCTAATTTATCAGGGACAACAAACAAGAAAATTACGTTATAAAAATGTGCGTATTTATTGACCAAATTCCGGTTTCATTGACTACGCTCCACATAGCACCGTGGTTAGAGGCGTACTAAATACTAAACGCAAGTCGTGAATGGTGATCGCAAGCCTGAGTGTTGGTTGCTCCACTGATAGGTGTGCCGTGTCCCTGCATGTACGTACACTGGCAAATTGGACTTCTGTTTGCGGCCTATGTTCGCAGTAGCATGAAGCGCTCTGTATAATTTTGGTCAGTTTGTTTGTCTGTCTGTTTGTTTAAGCATCACGCAAAAACTCCTGAACTGACTTTGATGGAACTACTAGATTCCTTGGAGTTCTGAGCAGGACAGGCTTTATTTCATCAAAATTAGTAAACAGGAACAAAAGTTATGGTCATTTATTTAAAGCAAGAAAACAGAAAACGTGTAAAAGCGCAGTCAAAGCTGCGCGGATCTTCAGATAGTTATTCATTACTAGCTGAAGACCCCTTGGTTTCGCCTGCGGTTATACCCGTTTTTCTTTATTTAAATGGTGAGTACTTTTGTTACCGTAAACCGATTTTGATTAAATAAAGCCTATGTACTCCCCAGGAGTCCAAGGAATACAGTGAAAGTGTCATCAAAATCGATCCAATAGTTTTCCGTCATGTAGGAACAAACAGATAGAGAGACGCACAAAATTTCTAAAAACTGGATTTTTGTAATCTATATCGTTTGGTTAGAAGCCCCCATCAAAAATTTAAAAAAAATTAAATGTAGAGAAATGGTCTTTCTAGAGATTTTTTTTGTTTCGGCAGCCTACGTACACCTGGCAACAAGAACCAAAAAAAAGTCAGAAAACCAACCTTTCTACTAACTGACTAAAACCAGCTGAGAAAACGAGGGGCAGTTGACCAAATCTGTTTTTTGAGTGGGCAAATTCCCTTCACATCCGATAAGAATTTGCAAAGACTATATGCTCTTAAACTTTAAAGGAAAAAATCTAGAACAAATTTGGCCTACACCTTTCCTTGAGAAAGAATTGTGTAGCGGTGGTTCTTCGGAGGTGGATTTTTATTGGGCTCATTAAAATGCTATAATCTAGAGCAGTATGATATGCAAGATTTATTATTGAATTTGTGTGTCATTCGTTCATTCATTAAGCCCACGATTTGCATTGCTTTGATTTTGTTAATTCAGATGTAATTATAGGTATTCAAACAAGTATTTTAATTTTGTGACGGCTTTGAAATATTAAAAAATGTGGTTCTTGCACACTACTACTCTCAAACAAAAAAATAATCAAAAATAAACGGAGAATGGCACTGGCGCTAAGAAAAAACTGCCCTGTTTTTCCTTTTTTTTTAAAAAAAAGTAAAAATTAGAACCTTATTACCCGCAAAGAAAAAAAAATGTGTCATTTGACAGCTTTTGTTGAGCGAAATGTTTCATGCTCCTTCCTTCCAGTGCTCTAATTTTTGAGCAGGGAACGACATAGATTTGTGTCGAATTATCCCACGTCGAACGCAGTTTGTACTCTTGAACGGTGATCATACCCCATTTACAGAATATGGACCTGGCCCCTGATGCTGTGTATTGTAAAATTTGGAATTTTTCTAATGAGCAAATATCAGAGGAAGAGAAAGACATATCGCCATAGAATTCTACAGTACACAGAATCTAGAGCCTGGGTTCGGTATATTTAGACCAGAGTTCTAAGTCCTGTCATTAATTAAGGCCACAAAAACGGCATAGATTTGACAACACTGCTTTGCTATTTTTTTGAAAGATCAACAATAAGCATCACTAATGCCGTTTCGAGTGAGATCGTGCAGCATAGATTAAGGAACTGTAGATCCGTCACTTCACCCTTCCCGCCAATAATTATTTTTCGCGAAAAGTGCGGTTATGTTTCCGCGTGCAAAGGAACTGCCAACATAATAATATTTAGGTTGGCAATATTCTTTCTAGAAATCTGCAGCTCCTCCTCTTACCCCTTCTAGGGTTGTCCGTCAGAGGGCACATTATGACAAAAGTGACAGAATGTCGGTTATGACTCATAACTTATGAGTTCCATTTTGAAAACTGAGGTTTGCTAAGGTTTTTAAAAAGTGATTTTGTGATTATTCCTGTTCAAAAAATTGTGATTTTATCCGTCGATTACAATGGCTGAGAAATAAAGAGTTAGAGTGTCTTGTATTCAAAGCTGCGGAGACCGTGCCATGATCCCAATAAAAAAACGGGGAGACATCGTTTCCCCAAAGGCAATCCTGTAATTTTTCAGAAGTATAGTGAAGCCGTTAAACGCGAATAAACTAAGTGCTGATGAAATATATAACAGATTTTACGAGTGTGATAAATATTTTGCTCCAGAGGACATTTTGCAGACTGGACGCAGAGGTCTTAAAGAGTGATGTCCCACACTTGCATTTGGACTCCATTTAACTATTTATATATAGTGTTAAAACACCCTTTCCTTATTTCATCAAGTTTAGTATGGCTAATTTTTGTGTATATCAATAATAAGTTAGAAAATGCGACACTTGTGTATTCCAAACCAGGGGTATTAATATTATTTACACCAAGACTTTTTCTAATGTGTGGGTTTACCATAAATTGCCCCACATATACAGTAAAAATTTTTTGAGATTAAAATTATTTTTTTCTGTTTCACAAATTTAGTTTGGAATACAAACGAGTGGCATTTATTGTTTTTTTATGTACTAAAAACAAGATAGGTATAAACATTTTAAAGAAAATTATTTAATATTTAAAAAAGCACAGACGAGATCATATTGTAATATTTTCTTTATTGTAAAAAATATAAACTAACATGTTTCGAAATATGCCATAATCTTTTATAATAAAACAACCAGAGGTTTTGTACTACAAGTGCATTATGGGTAATTTGTATTTATTTCTTAAAAATATGCTTTTTTATTTTAACTTAACATAAGTAACAATTTTGTTTTGTGTCTAGTAAAAAAGCATATTTTTAAAAACTAAACACAAATTGCTTGCAAAGAAAGAACCCTACACAAATTACATTGGAAATGGCTATTGGCTAAATGTCATAATTTTTTATATGTTGTAGTACTCAATAAACAAAGCACAAAAATAAAAAACCGAGATACGGAGCAGGATTACTTTCTGAGATATGGAGCTTTAAAGTTGACCTGTTTTAAGGCTATATCTTTGGAAATGTTCTAATTTTTTTTTCACAACTTTGTTGATTACCGCCAAAATAAAATAATTCGTTTCTGTATTTGTCCTGAATGAAACACCCTTTCCATCCAAGTAAAAATGTCCTTTGGTACCACCAACCAACCGGCGGTAATCAACAAAGTTGTGAAAAAAAAACTTGTCCAAAAATATAGCCTAAAAACATGTCAACTTTAAAGCTATATATCTCAGAAAGTAATCCTGCTCCCTATCTCGTTTTTTTTTATTTTTGTGCTTGATCGAGTACTACAAAATATAAAAAAATTATGACATTTAGCCGACAGCCATTTTCAATGTAATTTGTGCAGGGTCCTTTAAAAAAAAGCGAAAATTTAAGCGAGCACCATCTAGTGGTCATATTACAAACAAACAAAAAATCGATAGTACGGTTATCGCGAATTTAACCGTGAGTCATCTAGTGGTCGTATTACAAATTAAAAAAGAAAAATCAATATAAAAGTATGGTTATTGGTCGCGTGCATATCTGCGCAGACTCGCCAAACTCCAAATAGTTCCGAACCGTTTAACACGTAACTGTCGTATCTATTGTAGCTCCTTAACCTATGTCGTGCAGTGTTCAGAAGACGGTGCGAATACCATGTGAGGAAAAGTATAACTTATTACGACTTATTAGGAGGGAATTTCCCTATTCTTATTTTTTATCACTTGACATGTTTCAATTTATTGGCCGGATGTTCTATTATACAAGTGGCCGGTGGTTATGCGGAACCTGAATTCCAATATTCCAATCGAACTCACTCAGTTTCCTTCGGCCTACCAAATTACGTGACCTTGGAGTTTTCAGAATTCCGGCAGAATTTCGCTTATAACGAAAAAAAACATAACTTTTGTGCTATCAGATAATAGGATTTATAAAAATCTACAACCGTATCCAACTAATTTTTCAAAACTTGGTGTATTTTTTTCAAAAAATAAAAAAATCCAAAAATTGTTGTTACAGATTTCTGTATTATCGACGAGGCTAACGAGAAAGCCAAGTAAGATTTTTAACTATTGCTATTCCTGCCAAATTTCGACAGATTCCGTTTTCTCGTTTCCGATATTCTGCTCGAAAGATTGGCATAAAAACAGCAAAGCAGTGTTATCAAATTTGTGCCGTTTTTGTCGCCTTAAAGGCAAAATAAATTCCTTTACTCTAATGGTTCTGTGTTAGCTTCTGGATAGTTTTACAGAATTTTCTGAAAATTCCCCACGGTTCAGACATTTGTTCAATATGTTCTATAGAGAGGGCGACATAAAATATGAGCGCCATCTAGCGGTTCTACTTCGGAGGAGGCTTGTTGCGCAAAACAAAGCCAAGTAAAACAAAAACAAAATTATGATTGTTTTCCACAAACCAAAACTACACTTTTTTGCACTCGACGCGCGTTTCGCTAACATTCCCAACATTGTAAAGCCAAGTAAAATTAAAAAAAAGGAATTTCTTGTCCGATATGCCACGAACCTTTATTATTATTTATTTTTCACGGACAAGAAATTCCTTTTTTTTTAAATTTTACTTGGCTTTGTTTTGCGCAACAAGCCTCCTCCGGAGTGATTGTTGCTGAGCCTTAATATAAGGCCACGTAGTATAAACTCCAATTGGAGGTGGAGCTGCTGCGAACGTTGTATTTTGAACGGTCTTCTTTCAGTAACCGGTACAGTTTCGCAGGTTTCTTTTTTTTATCCTGCTCGCAAATTTCATTCTTATTGATATTTGCATCCTTTAACGTTTTGATTTTCGCGTTATTCCGATAGGCGGCGCACTGCATATAGCCATCCAACATCCCGCGTCGTTTGACGACGAAAGTTGTTTAAATTTGCTGGATGTGGTTGTTTATGTTGTGCTTCATACGCCAGGTACAGTCCTATGTTACCCTGATGATTCCTAACAAGGATGAAACAGGCCTGTAGGTTTCTGGACTATCCATTAGATCTTGGAGGCCTAGGGATGATCCGATACCCCTAAAGTATCGATACCTATTTATATAAATATACTCGCAGACATTTTTCGATACTACTCATATGAGTACCTTCGAAGTATCGATGCTTATATCGATACTTTCTGAAATTACCGATTTTTTTGATTTTTATAAGATTAAAAAACTAAACAAAAAATTATTTCGCCTTCAAATTCAAGATGTTTTGGAGACAATCGATTTCTGGCTTGCGTCATCGTTGCTCCAGGTTTCGAAAACAAGCACTTGCCTGGAACTGATGTTGGGACGACAATTAAATATTTTTGGGCATATTTTTATAGGCCACTTAAAGACTGCAACGACCATCCGCTCTGATGTATATGTCTATCTGTTTCTTGACTATTGACCAAGAGAGAGATGCAATAACCCGGTTGAAATTTTTTTTAAATGGAATGCGAACCGATCGTTCTAAAGAACACTGCCCAAGGAAGACATGGTCTATGTCAAAAACGCGAGGGAGACAGAAAACTGAGGCCAACAGATTCGATTCGATACCGAGTAGATATCGCTTAGAAAGTATAGATACCAAAAGTACTTGGTATCGAAACAAAAGTATCGATACCTACTCGGTGGTTACTAGTATCGGAATAACCCTATGGAGGCCTGGTCGTAATGACTTGAAAAGCAAAATGTGTGTCCGATATGCCACGAATCTTTATTTTTATTTTTTTTTTCACGGACAAGAAATTCCTTTTTTAAAATTTTACTTAGCTATTATTTATATTCTATCGTGTTTCGCGCTCCCCGCGTCTAGAGACCCCAATGACTCAAAAATTGTGACAGGTCCTCTACCCGAGTCTAAATCCAGCGATGGCGCGATGGGTCCCATTTCTCAAACACGCATGATTGTAAATTGTTTCTTTTTCGATCTAAAATTTAGGTTCCAAGAAAAAACATTTTTTTTTCTCTTGAAGGATCGTTCCTTCTCCAAATCAACCAAAAAAAAAGGGAGGTTTGGCAGACCATCTCTCCAATTTCGATAATTTTTGGTACATTTATTCTACCCATAAAGAGGAAGAAAAATCCCAAATTTGAAATTTTTTTGACCATTAGTTTTTTTGAAATTAATTCTTGGAAATCACAAAAACTACCAATTTTGCTCAAATATGTACTTAAAGAAATTGAAATGTCTCGATAACTACTTAAACTTGTAGTTTATAGCTCTTTTTAAAGGTATTTTAAATACTTTTCGAATGATGTGTCACATGATATACTTTCTGTTTAAAAATAAAATTGAATTAAAAAAAAAATACTTTTTTTTTAATTTTTGAAAAACAGCATTTTTTATTATTTTTATAAAAATATATTTTGTTTCTGGATGTTTCGCCAAACTATTTTTAAAATTTCAAGATGGATACTTGATGGATTCATCAAAAAAACATATTTTAAAAATTTTCATGTAATACTTCATTAAACTGGCATTTAAAATACCTTTAAAACAAGCTATCACTCGCTTTTGTAATATGTATAGTCAAGATATTCATATTTTGTACAGGTACACAAAAAGAGTAATATCTTGAAAACCGTATACCGTAAAAAAGCGAGTAATACCTTGTTTTATAGGTATTTTAAAGCCCATTTTGATAAAGTATCACATAACCCAATTTTTGAAAATATTTTTTTTTATGAACCCATCAAGTCTCCTTCTTGACATTTTGTAAATAGGTTGGCAAAATATCCAGAAACAACATTCTTTTTTTAATAAAAAAATGCTGTTTTTCAAAAATTAAATAATTTTTTTTTATTTCAATTTTGTTTTAAACAAGAAGTACATCATGTGATACATCATTCTCGTTTTGAAGGTATTTAAAGTACCTTTAAAACGGGCTATAAACCACTGTCCTAGTTTTAGTGGTTATCGAGATATTTTCATTCATTTAGGACTTTAGGTACATGTTGGAGCAAAATTCTATTTTGTTTTGATTTTCAAGAATTAATTTAAAAAAAAACTAATAGGCAAAAAAAATTTTTCATTCCCTTTACGGGTAGAATTAATTAATTTTTTAAATTTCTTAAATCTAAAGACTTAGGACTTAAAATCAATACCAGCAAATGCGAATAATTTTTTCTTCAAAATTCAATACCTTATCAACACATTTTGGATTTTAAGAATCTAGCCCAATACATTAAAATTTGTGAATTTTCATCATTTGAATTACTAGGTTCTCCTCTGTCATCTAATTGCATAGAAAAATCTCTTGATAACAAATTTAAAAAAATTGAGCTTTTATGTAAAAATCTCGAGATTCTAAATTCACATTTAGCTTATTTTTTATTAAAAAACTCTTTAGCTGTACCAAGACTGTTATATATTTTAAGATCTTCACCATGTTGGAAATCTAAAACTTCTCTTTTAAAAATTAATTATCTCTTTAGTCAAACCATGCAAAACATTTAAAATATAAATTTTAACGAAGAAGTTTGGTCTTTAGCATCTCTACCAGTTAGATTTGAAAGACTTGGTATTCGTAATGTTGAAAATTTAACTTTTTCTGCATTTTTGGGCTTTCTCTGTGAAAATATAATTTTAAATAAAATTCAAGTAGATCCAAAATCAAAAGCTCGCCTTCTAGCTCTTCAAGAAAAAGAAAGCAATGCCTGGCTTGGCGCCCTTCCTTCTTCTCCACTGGGTACTTTATTGGACAATAACACCTTTCGTATTTCTGTCGCTCTTCGTTTGGGTCAACCGGTGTGTGAACAGCATGCCTGCACTTGCGGACAATTGGTTCATTTTGGGCCATCACGGTCTGTGCTGTTCCAATAGTGCTGGTAGGTTGTCTCGCCATCGATTCCTAAACGACATCATTCATCGGTCTTTGGTTGTAGAGAATACACCAAATATGTTGGAACCAACTGGTGTATGTAGGAGTGATGGAAAACGAGCAGATGTTTTAACATATTTTCTATGGAGGGAGGGAAAACAACTCGTTTGGGATGTAACCTGTCGGGACACTTTGGCAGGTAGTAACATATCCAGAACGAGCGCCAAGGCAGGTGAAGCTGCCTATCTTGGTGAACAACAAAAGAGATGCAAGTATAAAGAGTTAGTGGATAGGTTCATTTTTGTGCCCTTTAGTGTGGAGACTTTGGGACCTTGGGGTGATGATGGAAAGCGCATGGACAGTGAGATCCCTGCGAGAATAAAAAATTCTGGCAGAGAGTCGCTGACCAGGAGTTTAATTGTCCAGCTGATTAGCTTGGCTATTCAGCGGGGGAATGCGGCCTCAATCCTCGGGAGCCTCCCAGACCGGAATGGCTTGGAAGAGGTTTTTTATTTAACGAATTAGTTATTGTTATTTATTTTTTAACTTTTCAAATATACGACTTTACAAAAAAAAAATTATTAATGTACTTACGCATTAATCCATTGGCCCCGGTCAACTTGATATTCAAACGGGTTTCCGCTACGGTTCTTATCATAGGGAAATATACGGACAGGGCCTTTATAGTATCTCAGTTTATGATTGCATTCTTAACAAAATTAGAAATTTTGTAGCGTGAATGATTCAAATGGCAAAAATAGATTTGAGAAATTGTTTACGAAATCTTTAATCTTATTTTAAAATTAAACTTGTTGACTGTATGATATTATTGACTGTGGTAATTTTTATCAATCTGTTCTTATTCTCGAAAACCAAACTAACTTACAAATTATTAATATGACCTGTAGTTTAACTCTAACGGAATTAACGGTCTTAAATAATAAATAATAAAATTGATGTGCATTGGCGGTATAAACTAGGTGAAACCGGGTGATCTCGCATATTTTTTGTTTAATTAAGGATTTGATTAATTGGTTTCGCGATATTTTAACATTTAAACAAGAAAATTATGAGTTGTTTACGTTTTTGGAAAAAGAAGAGTGACAGTTTACATAAAAAATATGAAGAAGAATCGACCTTTTCCAGGGACAATCTTGGTAATAATTTTTGAGTCAGTTTTAAGGATCCGTTGAGGGTAAAAAACGATATCCACATAGTAAGAATATTGGTATATTACGTGAATATTCTTGGAACATTCGGAATGTCCAAAACACATCCTGTGAATGTCCAACGGTCCTCTTTTTTATTATTCACAGGCTATAGGTATTCAAAAATGTAATGTTCACTTTGAAGCCATTCTGAATATTTAGTGAATAATAGGTAAGTTGACCATTTGACATTCGCAGGATGTGTTTTGGACATAATCCACTTCAATATTCTTGCTACTTGGAACAGCAAATGTAATTATGTAAATTATTATTAATAACAATGGTGAAATAACAATATACTCTAAAAGTCACAGTTTCCGTACTAAAATGCATGCGGAAAGGGGGCGTTTTCCCCGTTGTACTATAAAATCGAGAAAATATAGTTACTTACCTAACACGTGCCGAAAGAGATGTTTTCCGCACGCACCAGGTTTGGGCCAGCCGTAAATTTGGAAAAGAGGCTTTCCGCACGTGTTAAGTCCAACATTTTTCCTACGAGCGTACGCAAAATTAAAAAATTCTTGTGCGTGCCGGGCGCTGGCCGGGCAGAAAAGTAGTACTTTCCGTACGCAAATAACAATTTGGGTTACTAAATAACTATTTCATCTACCCTCTTTCTTTTTCAATATGTAATCTATTTTAGAGCCCCCTTACTCTTGACCTTCACTCATGACACTTTGACAAACTGACACCTATAAATAAAAGGTAAAAATTTTAAATGTTTATTCAAAATCCAGCGTGAAATTTAAACAAAAAAATCGAAGAATTTGGCTACCAGAATTTCCCTAAATTTAAAGGAAGATTTATTTTTTGGTGTGTGTTGAACCGAGAATCGCTCTAAAATATTATAATCAAAGTTTTGGTTTCAGTTCAAGAAAGTGCCGAAGTAGAAGAGATCAACCAGGACTCCGACTCGGAGGACGAGTGGAACTTTATCAAAGGAGACGAGGCCAAAAAAGGAACGCTGGCCTCACAACCAGAAACGGTAAGTGCCATAATTTATTACTAGTTTTTCTGTGCAGCTTCTAAAGTCTAATTTATAAACGCGTTCGCGTTCGCAGTTGAAGTTCGCGTTTAGCGTTCGTAAGTTCGTAGTTGGGAGCAACGCAGTTCGTTGCTGAAATTTGATTGGTGTTTTTAAGGTTAAGTCAATAAAATCAACCAGAGGTTTGGCAGACCATCTCTCCGATTTCGATCATTTTTGGTATATTTATTCTGCCTATTTTTTTTGACCATTAGTTCTGTTTTAATTAATTTTAAAAAATGAAAACAAACTACCATTTTGCTTAAACATGTACTTAAAGAAATGAAAATATCTCGATAACTACTTAAACTAGGACAGTGGTTTATAGCTCGTTTTAAAGGTATTTCGAATGGTGTATCACATGACTTTTTGTTTTAAAAGAATAATAAATTTAAAAAAAACTTTTTTTAAAATTTTTGACAAACAGCATTTTTTTTTTTTTTTAAATATATTTTGTTTCTGGATATTTCGCCAAACTATTTACAAAATTTCAAGATGGAGACTTGATGGGTTCATCAAAAACAAAATATATTTTAAAAATTTTGAAAACAATTTTTCAAAAAAAAATAGGTTATGTGATATTTTATCAAAATGGGCTTTAAAATAACTATAAAACAAGGTGTTACTCGCTTTTCTTAGGTATAATGTTCTCAAGATATTACTCTTTTTTTGTATACCTGCACATTTGCTTAAAATTGACTGTCTTTACAGGCATTTATCAAAATATTAATATCTTGAGAACTATACATACTACAACAGCAAGTGATAGCTTGTTTTAAAGGTATCTTAACGACCATTTTAATGAAGTATCACATGACCTCATTTTTTTTTTTAATATATCAAAATATCCAGAAACAACATATTTTTTATAAAAAATAATAAAAAAATCAAAATTAAAAAAAAAGATTATTTTTAATTTCAATTTTTTTTTAAAACAAAAAGTATATCATGTGATACATCATTTTAAAGGTATTTAGAATACCTTTTAAACGAGCTATAAACCACCGTCCAAGTTGAATTAGTTATCGAGATATTTCAATTTCTTAAGTACATGTTTAAGCAAAATTGGTAGTTTTTGTGATTTTAAATAATTAATTTTAAAAAATGGTCATATATTTCAAATTTGGGATTTTCCATCCTCTTTATGGTTAGTAAATGTACCAACAATTATCGAAATCAGGGAGATGGTCTGCCAAACCTCCCTTTTTTTTGATGATCCGAATATGATGTAAACAGCCGACATAAGATCATAAACTAACCTAAAAATCGGAAAAAATTTTGCCCATTTGAAAGTGATTCTTGTTGATATGTATTTTGGAAAAAAATGGATAGTGAATATGAAAAAATGTTTGGCTTCTTTTGGCCACAATTCTTATATATGCAGCCCACAAAGTGAAACAAAAAACTTAAAAGTTTCCCTTAAAAAAACAACAAACAAAAATGGGTGAAATGGCAGTTGACAGATGGGTTGATGCGAACGTCACCAACAACCAACATAAAATTTGGTTATCTCAGAACGCGTTTATAAATCCTGTGTAACAGTTTTGCGATTTCCATTCCAGAGATAATTTGTGACGTGACTAACCAGTTTCTGAGATATTCGTCTATTGCAGGTTGTTGAGAGTGCAGAAGAGGACGCCATGTCTCAACTGAACCCGAACGCAGCCGAATTTGTCCCAGTGTCGCCGACCAGAAGCATACCATCGCCAGCATGTCGATTACCGCTTATAAACGACGAGGTCATTGCGCAGTCGCCAAAGCGACCTGTACAGGTATGGTACATGCTTCGTGTCAAAAATATCAAAATCGTCAAAAAAACCTCATTTCGTCATTCTACCCAACCTAATTTAGATAAAATTGACATATACTAGGAGCCCATGTTCTTGAGATCACGGAAAAGAAAACAATTCCTCACAAATGCGCGGTTCTTTTTTTTTTCTCACTAAAAACCAGTAGAAACAAATTTCATCAAAAGTCATGTTATAGTGATTCATGTCATGTTATAGACCAATCGGATCTGTAGGTTTCAGGGAAATAATTGTTTTCTCCCTGATTTCCAGAATAGCTACACAGTATATACAGGCTACTGTTTTTCTTGTCTGTCTAAAAGAAGTTAGCAATTTCTGGAAGCATATGTTGTTCTGAGGAGACCAAACAAATTCGAAACCACTCGACAGACTGAAAGACTGGAGGAAAGTAAAGATTCTAGGATCCTCCTGAACATTTTTTTGATGTGTTTTAATGTGGGAGTAGACTTGAAGGCGAAAGATATACTATTTGTCGATACATTGAGGATTAGTTGTGTCAGTCACCTGTATCTACTAGAAGAAAATGGGCGAAATTGGTGTTTGCTAAAATTAACGCAAAACCAAACATCTAAAAAATATAATTAAGAAAGGGCGGCCATACCTAATTTATATTGTTACAATCGATCTTTAAAAAAACAAAACAAGTACAGACGAAAAAGATTAGATAACAGTTTATACAATTTAAATGGCTTCAGAAGATTCTGCTTAGTGGTTAAACAAAACCTAACTTGTACAAGATGCTTTAGCGCAAGTGTGCACGTGCACAGGACTGAGTTCACTGATGCGCAGAGAAATTATGCTCTAAATGGTTTTGTTGTTGTTTTAGATGGACCTCAAGTTACCCGACGAAAACGATTTTGAAAACGAAGTAAAGAGTAGACCCAGCGATGTGGAAGCGCTAAATAATGGACATCACAGTGATAGTGTAAGTATTACGTCCCTGAAGCTAGCAGAGCAAGGCGAGCAGAACAATTTTTTTTACAGTGCATAATTAGGTGCTAATTAAATGCCCCATTTAAAAATTTAGTGCTCCTTTAAAAAAAAAAAAATACAGCTTCTAGCTTCAGATGGACTCAGCAGAGCAATGCATTAAAAATCATCGGAATCAAAATTATCATAGTGCATAATAAAGTGATAATTAAGTGCTAATTAAGTGCTCCATTTAAAAATTTTGGAACTTTTTTTTTGTAAAATAGCATGTTGTGCTAGCTTCAGATGAACTAGAGCAATGGATTAAAAAACGTTGGAATAAAAAATGTAGTGGTGCATAGTGAAAAGCTAATTGAGTGCCCCATTTAAACAGTTAGTGCTCCTTTTTTTAAATAAATATAGCATGTACTGCTGGATTCAGATGAACTCAGCAGAGCAATGCAATGCAATGCAATGCAAATCGTTGAAACAAAAACTATTATAGTGGATACTAAAGTCCGTATTAAGTGCTATTTAAATGCCCCTTTTAGAAATTTAGTGCTGCTTTTTTTTAATACAGCATGTTCGGCTAGCTTCAGATGAAGCTAGCAGAACATGCTATATTTGAAAAACAGGAGCACCGAATTTTTAAATGGGCACTTAATTAGCACTTTATTATGCACCGAGTTATGCACTATGGTAAATTTGATTCCGATTATTTTTAATGTATTGCTCTGCTGAGTTCATCTGAAGCTAGCAGAACATGCTTTCTTTAAGAAAAAAGAAGCACAAAATTTTTAAATGGGGCACTTAATTAGCACTTTATTATGCACTATGATAATTTTGATTCCGATGATTTTTAATGTATTGCTCTGCTCAGTTCATCTGAAGCTAACAGAACATGTTGTATTTTTTTTTAAAAAAAGGAGCACTAAATTTTTAAGTGGGGCACTTAATTAGCACCTAATTATGCACTACAAAAATTCATCTGAAGCTAACAGAACATGTTGTATTTTTTTTTAAAAAAAGGAGCACTAAATTTTTAAGTGGGGCACTTAATTAGCACCTAATTATGCACTACAAAAAAAGTTGTTCTGCTCACCTTGCTCTGCTAGCTTCAGGGACATGTAAGAATTAGCATGTTTTTACTTAATGTTTTAAACATTGATTTTGAACTCACGTTAAAGGTTGTTTCACGTAATCTTAAATAGTTTTTCTTGAATTTTAGCACATTATATTTAAGATAAAAGTGATTTGCACATTTATATATATAGGGTGGACCACAAAAAACCGGACTGTTTTGTTTTAACTGCCAATTTTTTATTTATTGTCGGATTTTAACTCAAAAAAAAGTTTTGGAAAGGTAAAGAAATGTTTTGCAAATATGCCAAAAAATTACATTATCAAAAATTCAAAATGGCCGATGTCCAAAAGTTTTATGCATTTTAAAAAACCTGTTGGGTTTTTTTTTAGATACTGTGTATATTTTTTTGCAAAAAGTTTCTGTCTGTAAACCGATGTATCATTTGATAAATTCTATTAAGAAATAAAAAAACTAAGGGTTCTTTTTCTAATGTAAAAAAAATGTGTTTTGTGACAATTACAATTTTATGCATTTTAAAAAACCCGTTGGCTTTTTTTTAACACTTGATATATTTTTTTGCTATAAAAGAAAAGTACCAACTATTATCTGTTAAACCATGCTAAAATCTATTAAGAAATAAGAAACATATTGGGATTCTACTGTAACATATTTTATGCATAAAATATTTTATGCATACATCAAAAAAACTAAAGTAGCACTAAAAATTTGGACGAATGTTGTCACCATTTGCAGCAACAATCAACTGCATGCAAAAAAGGTGTTGCACTAGAATCCCAATATTTTTCTTATTTTTTAATAGATTTTAACAAATGATAGATGGGTGAACAGATAATAGTTGATACTTTTTGTTATAGCCAAAAATATACTATGTAGTTTAAGAAAAAAGACAACGGGTTTTTAAAATACATAAAATATAAAGGCATCCGCCATCTTGGATTGTCACAGAATGTTATTTTTTTGACATGTAGAAAACGAAGCCTTATTGTTAGCATCTGTAAAGTGCGTCAACAAAATTGGCGAAAAGAACGAAATCCGGTTCACTTAAATCCAGTTTTAGTTTTATTTTAGCCAAAAAGTTGGTATACGAAAAGACCCATAGTTTTTTTATTTCTTAATAAAATTTATCAAGTGATACATCGGTTTACAGAAAATAGAAGACTTTTGTGGTGGCAAAAAAAATATACAAAGCATCTCAAAAAAATCCGAACGGTTTTTTAAGATGCATAAAACTTTTGGACATCCGCCATTTTTAATTTTTCATAAATGTAATTTTTTGACATATTTGCAAAAATTCTATTTCATTACCTTTCCAAAACTCTTTTTTGCGTTAAAATCCGACAATAAATAAAAAATTGGCAGTTAAAACAAAACATTTCGGTTTTTTGTGATCCACCCTATATACCGGGTGGGCCATAAAAAATCGGGCAAAATGTTTTCCGTTATAACTTTTAAATCATACCACCGATTTTAAACTGTTTTTGCAGGGAATTGAGCAAGACTTTGACCATAAATATTTTTTTCCGACATCTTAAAATCTAAGATGGCGAACAGAAACAAAGTTTACCCTTCTAAGAGCATTGTTTATTCTTATGTTACGGAAATTTTTTGGATTTTTTTATGAAGTCGTAAAAAACCTTTGTTTCTGTCACGCAGAACGAGGTGCGAATCATTAAAATCCGTTAAGTGGTTCCCAAAAAAAAATAAAAAAAATTCAATCAGTGTTTTACCGATTATGCAATTGCCGATGCCGTCTCAATTCTGTCTGGGTACATTTTCTCATAAATTTATTATTACTAAACCGATTTTGATGAAATAAAAAGCCTCATGGCGAGAATCAAGATGACGGACAAAATCAAACTTGTCCATTTAAAAAGGCTTGTTTATTTATGTGTTCTGTAAACTTTAAATTTTTTTTTTAATTTGTACAAAAATTCTCGTTTCGCCAACGAGGTATAAATCATCAAAATCGGTTTGGTGGTTCTCCACAAACTAATTTTTGTTTTCATCACTGTTTTACTCAACCTAAAATAAAAAGCATCATGGCGAAGATCAAAAACTCTTACAAGATCAGTATCGAAATTTGTCGCCATTTTAAAACCCAAGATGGCGGACACAATTAATTTTATCTCTTCGAAGAAGCTCGTTTATTCTTAGGTTTTAAGAACCTAAAAATGCCCTTTCTCCAACGCGCATAGCTAGGTACGAATCATTAAAATCGGTTTAATGGTTCTCAAAAAATTAATTTTTGTTTTAACCATTATTTCCTGATAAACTCATTATTACTGAACTGATTTTGATGAAATAAAAAACATCATGGTAAGAATCGATTTCTCTTTAAAGATCGCCATTGAAATTTGATTTTGTTCGCAATCTTGGATTTACAAATTACGACAAATTTCAATAGTGGTCTTTAAAGTTCCGAATATATGAAAAAATTATGCAGTTAGAACTGAGACGGCAATCGCATAATCCGTAAAACACTGATTGAAATTTTTTTGGGGAACCACTTAACCGATTTTAATGATTAGCACCTCGTTCTGCGTGGCAGAAACAAAGCTTTTTTACGAATTCATAAAAAAATTCAAAAATATTCCGTAACATAAGAATAAACGTGACTCTTTGAAAGGTAAAGTTTGTTTATTTTGTTTCTTACTCAGTCTTGCTCAATTCCCTGTTGCATTAAAATCGGTGATACGGTTCGAAAGTTATAAGGGAAAACATTTTGTCCGGTTTTTTATGGCCCACCCGGTATTTTAATTATTTCTGCCAAAAATATTTTTTTTTGTTGATTAGATTTGCAGCAAATTGCACTATCTATATCTTTATTGTTGACTGGGTTTTAATGAGTTATATTGTATTTTTATCTTGTATCAACAACGTCTATATTTCGCGTATATTTGTGTAAAAATAAGAATCAGTTATTGTCTGCGCCAACGCAACACAACTTTGTAAGTGAGAAATTCTACACAAAAGCAAATTATTTACATTAATTTAAGAAAGTTGATAGTTTACTAAACAACAAAGTTGCACAAAAAAAAACTTCTATGGCAGTTTTTTTTTTATTGCCGAGGTCATTTCTTTTTGGGCCAGAGGTTTACCAAATGCAAATTTTCAGGATCTGGACACCACCCCAAAAGACCCAATGGAAGTCTTTCTCAATGGGAAAACCGTAGACGATATTCCCGAGTTCCTGCCCAGTAGCGTGGACAGCACTCCCACTAAACCCCAGTCCAACGACGAGTTCCATTTTGGACCCAACGCAGCGCCCTATACGCCCAAAGTGTTGGACCAATCTGAAGCAGGTAGGAAATTAATTAAAGTCTCCTTCTTGGAATTTATTTTATTGCCTACGCGTTCAAACAAGTAAAGCCACATCCGATGAACATGTCCCGAAGACGACTGATATTTACAGTCGAAACGCGTAGGCATTAAAATAAATTTACAGAAGGTTGTACTTCAGTTCATCACTCACGCTAGTCAAAAAACAAAAACTAGAACCTTAACTAAGTGCCGATTTTTTCCGGGAAGCCGAGAGAAACCAAACTGTCTAAATAGGATTAAATTTTGTAGGATTCGTTAACACATACAAATCATAAACAAAAACAGTAGAAAAGACATCAAAAAAATTAGAACACAAAAGCATTTGCTTCGTCACCGACTACTCACAATCCATGTTTTATGTGTCTGAAAAAGAAAAGAAAGTTTATGAACAAATTGAAACTTATAATAAAATTAGCTATAAAAATGTCTCAATTGGTCATTAAAAAAACTTGCTGCATTATTTTAAATTTGTCTCTTTCAATTACTTCCATTAATTGTAAACATTTTAGCCTCGTCCACAAGGGCGGTGTTCGGAGATGAGTCCACCGCAACTCTGGACATGACTCAGTTTAGCGAGTCACAAGACTTCAATCTGGCCAACAAGGAGAATACGGATCCTATGAATATGTCATTTAGTGAAGAGAGGTTTGTAAAAAAATATTTTTAGAAACGTCACCCTTGCAGATTTTCCTGAAAAAATATCTACAATGAAATTGAACCCTATAGTATCTCAGAGTTCCTTAATTATCAAATTTGAAAATTTTAAGTGATAAAAATGTGATAATTTTTTACTTTGACTTCTTCTTGACTTTTTTCTAATAATGGTAAAAGTTCTGCAAAACCCACTTAATTAAATTTTTAAAAGTTCAAATAAATTTAAAATAGTAATAAATAGTAAAAATCTCCTTTTTATTTTGTTTGTTTTCTTAAATTTTTCAACGATTTTTTTGCAATTTTTAGGGGAGACATAAATCCCTTCAATAACCAAGACGATTTGAACAAAATCCACGTTCTTCCAGAAAATTTGGATGAATTCTTGAATTCAGAGGAAAATAAGGAAAACATCCACGATTTTACCATATCAGATTTGCCTGAACACTTCCCATTAGGTAATTTTTTGTCAGCTTACTGGTTTACACAACGGGCGTTGCAGGTTGAGAGTACCAATGATAGTCAATGGTAGATAGCACAAACTTAAGGGAAGCACATTTTTTTTCAACAAAAATATCTTAAGATTGATTTTACATTTTTACACCTTATATTGACAAAAAAAATCGCCTGAACCAAGAATATTTTAACTGCAAAAATAGGCGGGAACATTTGGATATTCGCCCATTTGCGTTTATCTGACAAAAAAAAGTGTGAGGACCCTGAAAATTCTTCGTCTTTTTAGGTACACGGGCTAACAACGATGAAGCCGTCAAAACCACCGACCTCGACCATGAAGAAGAAAAAGAATTGGCCTCCCCACTCGAACCAGAGCTTCAACAGGAGATTGAAGAACGCGAGCCGTCAAACACCCCCCAACCTACCCACGAAAACCTCCTGGGTGATTTTGAAGGCGAACTCAGGGAGCCTATGCCTGATTTGTTGGAAGGTATGTTGAATTTTTTTGTACTAAAATTATGATTTTTCCACAACAAACAAGTAATCAACAGCAAACGAAATCCCCAAATTTTGGTAAGTTATTTATTGTCAACATATTGAATTTTACAAAGTTTTGGAACAACCAAGTAAACAAAAATATTCTGAGTTATCAACTTGGAATTAAATTAATATCCACTTGTCTCGGAATTAGCCTTATTTCAAGTTGTCAACTTGAACATAGTATAATTCCGAGTTGAATTATATTTTTTACTTGACCCTTCCTTAGCTTCATAGAATCTATGAACTTTAACATAAACATCTCAAGAACTATTTGATTTTCGACTTTTAAATAGCATTTTGTTATAGTCATAGAGAAAACAATAATAAAGAGAGGGTTCGATTCAATGGTGGGAAACTGGCAACAAGTTTGGCTCGATTCTGGCGCCTCCATTGAGAGCATAGAGAAACAAAAGTCGTTTTTTATGATGGGCTTTTTAAAATTTTGTTTTAGGGTAGGTAGAAGATGCAGTTTTCTTGATGCAGTGACCCTATTTTGTTTTAAGAAACAATGCCCTTCTTAAACCAAACTAAAACTAAAAATAAAGATATACAGTTCAACAAATAAAATTGTTTTATTTTAAAAGCTGCTTTTGTTTTAAAGGGCATTGTTTTCAAAATATTTGCTATCAGAATGAATAACTAGTCTTTTTTTGGTACAAAATAGCTATTTTCCTAACAAGTGCGGAAAATCGATTTTTCCGCACGCAACTGCCGTTGACGGAACGACGCGCAGCGGAGTTCTGTCAAGCAGTTAAGTGCGAAAAAAAGGTTTTTGCACGTGTTAGGAAAAGCTGTTTGTCTATTCGCTTGACTTAAGTATTAAATTAACTCAATGAATGGAATTTTGAAAATGTTACTCTTTATTTATCGTGACTAAAATGTTTACCTAACACAAAAAAGAAATTTTTTTAAAATATAGCAATATATTTATTTTTGGTTTAGTGCGGAAAAGTGCATTTTCCGCACACAAAACAGGGTGGAAAAGTGAATTTTCCGCACGTAGTAGTAGCTAGTAGAAAAAAATCTTTACATTTATTCTATAAATAACACAATAAATAACAAAATTGCTCAATTATGAATTAATTTTGGGGAGTGACCGCTGCAGATGACGGTATTTCTTTGAAACAAGACAAAAACTACTTCTTGCACTAATTACATCTGCTAAACGCTGAAATATTAAATGCACTGAGTTTGTACGCCTCCGCAATAAGAAATGACCATATTTTGTCGTAAAAAAACAGTCAATCGAATACCAATAAACATTTAACAGAAAATGAGCCAGGTTGTTAACTCCTAAGTTTTCCAAATTCTATAAAACAAACTTAGCTTTTATTGATTTTTGAGGGCAGTAGGCACTTCCATAATCTCTGCTTCCATATAACAAAAACTTATTTTATAACAAACTAAATAATAAAAAGTAAAAAATCTATGACAGTTTCTTGGTTTATAGAACTTTTTGAAAACTGTTGACCTTGTCAATATAGTTCCAAAAACACCAGCGCTTCCTTGCGCAACATATCGACTTCGTAATACACAGCGCGTGTTTCCCTATGTTTTAAACTATCTCTTTATTTTTCTTCTATCTCTGATCAAAGTATCTTTTATTTAGAGTTCACTCTATTTTGACATTTTGTGACAGGCGAACCCAAAATCGAAGCCGAGCTTGTCACAAAAGAGGAAATGACAATGGACCTTATCCAAGAAGCTCAAAACCATTTCGAAAACAAAGAGGTGCTTACACCAACGAATGAAGAGTCAAGAGTTGAATCTCCCTTAGCCTGCGAGCTTAGATCCGACGAACAACTTTGCCCTATTCAGCAAGAAAAAGACGACCTTGCTGGTCAACAGGAGCAACCACAAGAGCCCCTGGTGTGTCCAGTTAGGAATGAAGAACCTCCGGTTTGTGAATTGCCACCAGAACAAGAGAAAGAAAATCCTCAAAATTTGCCCGAACCCGAAGAGTCGTTACCAGAGTATCAAGCAAACGACGTTTTCAACAGCGAACCGGTGCCGAAGTCGCTCGATTTCGAGTTGCTTGACGACAAATCGCCGATAAACGATAGCCCCTCGCCCGCATGTGAATTTAGGGCACCCTCAGCGGAGCCTGTTTGCGACTTTAGGGCGCCTTCTGGTGAATTAAAGTCGCCCGTGCAAGAGGTTAAGTCTTTTGCCGTGTCGCCTGTACCCCTCGATGAGAATATTGAAGTTTTGCAAGGTAAGGAGCAATGCGTACCTCAGATTAAAAAATGATTAGTCTGAGAGTTTCGAACTTCCATTGTCTTAATTTTTTTTCACAACGTTTCGAATGCTTATATATCTGCAATCGTCATCAGATGAAATCTAACAAAAACTAGGACTACCTAATCTTGAATACTAGCATGTGTTCAGTGGTTGGCTCCGCCCTTTCAAAGATGAAATCTGTTACCGCCAAAATTTTCCTCCTTGGCAACGATCTTTGCCTCTATCCATTCCATATGATGATGATTTTCCCAGCAATGTTGAGCTATTTTTGATGATTAAAGATGTTGGCCACTACCGTCAAAAGTACGGATCCCCTGGGTAGACCATTTTTATGGGATCCTTTGAAGAAGAAGATATATTTATCATCTGGAAAAAGGACAACTAGAACAATTCTTCAATCATGTCAACAGCATTTCAACCAGCATTTTTTTCTCTGTAAGAGCCAAAAGAACATTCTTACAGCAAAAACTGCAGGAATAAATGCCTGTATAATTTGCTTATATAAGGGTTCTGAAAGACGCTACTAGGCCGGTTATAACTGCAAAATGGGCACCACCATATAGAGCAAATTACTTCTATTGATAAGCCCATAAGAATTGTATAAAAGGTCTACATAACTCTTATGTGGTATTTATAGAATAGTTTCAACACCTATCCATACTATAAGGGAACCTGAACTCCTAAAGTAGGAGAAGAAATGTTTTTTTAATGTGGCTTGCATAAATATTTAAATAACAAAATGGGCTTTTAACTATGACTGATTTTTCTTCCGTAACAGGTATTAATGGCGACACCAAAACTATCTTGAAACACGTACACCACAATTTTGTTAATGAACACCACTTTACTGCTAATATCCCTATCATTTTTATAAGAAAATTTTCACGCGCCATTGAAATATCTTTGTTTGGAGCTTAAAATACTGTAACTAAAAATAAAAAGTGATAAGCAAATTATGCAATATTTGGGCATGGTTTATCATTTCTATGTATTTTTATTAATTATACCTTCATGTTATTAAGGTTTTTGTTGCTTTTGGGATAGATTGTTAAATTCATAAAAAGAGAGAACATTTCTAAGATGGACGTCTTGTTGTAAATATTTATAACATATATGTAGCAAGTATACAATAACCATACAGTAATTTTTAGTTGTAGGGATTCCCATCCTGCTCCTGCTTTTCCATTATCCGCATCTTTTCCGATTTGGGTGGTCCATGTTTATATTTTCAAGTCCTTTCTTTAATGTGGATTTTTAAAGTTAAGCTTTCTGTTTACTGTTGGTTGTTTAAGGTTATGTGGGACTGAGAAATGACTTAATTTCAATTGGGCAGATGCCAATTATGAGCATAACACAAAAGCCAGGAAAAATTAAAGAAGTAGCTAAATATTTTCATCCACCATGAAAAACTTAAGTGCATTTTTGTTTTATTAGAGGGATCGGATATGATAGCTCTTGTAGTGTATCTTCATAAAGTAAAATTACTAATTATAGAGCCTTTTTGATTTAAAATTGTTGTATTTAAGAGCCTAAATCACTTTGCAGTCATTATGCTCTATAGGAAAACCGTAAAAATATTCTTACAGAAAGCAAAATTGTAGGTAAAAACCTTATAGAGCCTTTTTGATTTAAAATTGTTGTATTATTAGGCCTGAAACACTCTTATAATACAATACAATAAAATACAATTCGTTTATTAATTCCATCCAAAATTACAGTAGGTTTACAATAAGAAAAAAATATATAATATTAAAAGTAATGGAATTAAAGGGCCATTTTTGGCAGCACCCAGATGAACAAAATCATCAAGCTGCCTATACTTTAAGAGCCTAAAGTACATTGCGACAATTCTGCACTATAGTAACACCATATGAATGTTCTTACAGAAAGAAGGAGCTTTTACAGGATACTCCTATAAACTGTTGCTGTAAGAACATTCTTACAACAATATAATCATCGCTAAATTGCTTTTAACACCTAGATGAGTTTTTCGAAACCGTAAACTGAATCTGGTGACATTTTAAGGCACTTAAATGCCAGAACTACCTGTAGTACATAAAAATTGTTAGTTGGGATAAAAAACTGCATCACATTAACTCTGGAAGAAAAGGAAATTGTTAGCTTCCTTTTCTCGACGTTCTAGTCACCAAAAAGAATTCAACCATAATCACTTTCGTATATCGCAAACCAGCTTATTCTCTACAATATCTAAATTTCAAATCAATCCACTCCACATCAACCAAACTGGGAATTGCAAAATCGCTAGATCGAGCCACCTACCTCTGTAATACAGAAGAAGCTTTAAATCAAGAAAAGGCAAAAATTCGATCCGATCTGCGAGGAACTCTTCAGACGACTGACAGGAAGGCGATACTTATAGTTCCATACATCAAAGGAATCTCAGAAAAGATAAGGAAAATAGGCAACCAATACCATCTTCGGACTGTATTCAAAACGACCACAACAATAAGAAGTCAATTAACAAAAACTAGACCATATCACCACAACACCAATAACTGCATCTACCTGGTACCGTGCAAGTGTGGGGATATCTACATCGGAGAAATCAGCCGACCCATGGAAGTTTGCCTTACAGAACACAAACGCAAAACTCGACAAGGGGTCACAACTGGATCAAAAATAGCTCAACATTGCTGGGAACATCAAGATCATTCACATGGAATGGAAAGAGGCGAAAATCGTCGCCAAGGAGAAAAATCGATTCAAGTGGAACTTCAAAGAAACAGAATGTATTTTCTCAACAAAGTGTCACCCAATAGCCTTATTTAGAAACTCATACTTTTTGGAGGTAACAGATTTCAACTGTGAAAGGGCGGAGTCAACCACGTGTCACCTTCATGGTTCACTGAACACGTGCTAGTTTATAGGATTAGGATAACCATTCGAAACGGCGTGAAAAAGTTAAAAAATAAAGACAATGGAAGTTAGAAACTCTAGTTTACTCTCAAGTGAAACATTATCTATCACCTTCAAACAACACTATTTTACTTATCTACCACCTTCAATCAACATTGTATATTATGTTGCAATTGTATTATCACAATTTCTAAATACAATAACTTGGTTTTTATTTTGGAACAGTCAAGGGAAAAATCAAATAAGTTTAAAGCTTGGTTTAAAGCATAATTCTTGTTAATTAATTGGTTGAAAAAGTATTTCTCTGAATTGTCTGATGAAAATCTGGGTGTAGTTATCAAGTTTGTGTGTGGCAATTTTCTGTTTCTGTTAGTTAAGAGAGAAGCCTGGGATAAAAGATGTTTAAAATATCTGTTTTTTTCCTCTTGGTATTATGAGACCGTTTTGTCGATTTCAGATCAAAAATCGTTGACGGAAGATGTGACGTCATCCGTCAAGGATGACATTTCATCGCCCGTTTCGCCTATTAAATCTCCAGGAATCAACGAGAGCTTCAATTTGGCCCTTGACGACAGTCAGTCGGAAGCGAACCAACAAGAAGCGAAAGGTGAGAAAAAAAAACTCAAAAGAAGTTTGGTCTTTTTTGACATCATATATCCTCTTGCCTCTAGGCAGAGAGCATATACATCTAAATAGAGAGCTTAGCTGAATGCGCCAGGATGAACCGGGATAATATTTATTTCAAACTAAAATGGCAATAATCCCGCGCGTTGAATGAATATCGATTTATCACTGGCGTACATACTTTTATTTAATGCAATTTTAAATGAACTTGGTGCTGAGGGAGCTGGTAGAAAGTTTTTATGGTATATATTTTTCAAGCCTTTATTACTTGAAATAATTTTTTTTAAATAAAATAAGTGTTTTTCTTATTTATTTTTTAAATATTTGCTATCTAAAGTTACTTCAAATTTTAATAACCCCGTCATTTCCAAATGTTTGAAAAATACATGATTAGGAGATCAGAATGGGGGAGAAGGTATGTGAAAACTGATAGTCTCATATGATAAATTTCGTTCGATATCCCTTCAATGATTCTGTTCTTCTTATCCAAAAGAGGCCGGTTGTGACGTAACCGTGTCAATTCCCATCATGGGGAGTCTTCTCCAAAATTGTTTTTATGATTTTTTTTTTTAATTTGACCGCCGAAGACGAAACCTTGTAAAAGAGTAATGTTTAATTTTAAAGTAAAAGAAAAAAAACTGGAGCCGCAGGGCAACATTTTTGGGGAAGTTGGTACGTAATTTCGTTGGAGAGGGGGTCGATTGCCTCCCTTTGTATTCGCAACCTGTGACTGCGGCATGGGTCTGTTGTCTGTAGCGCAACGCGGGCAATCGATATTATGGATAGTTCCCAACGTGGAACTTCTCCAAAAAATACGATTTTCCTGTGCGCCGCCACTGCTTTGGAGCGATAAAAATAAGCAAGAGCGTAAGCGAAAGTGGCGCACAAAGTTTCGAAGCTAAGAACAAAAAAAAACGATAACTGCGTCACTTGGCTTGCAAGTCAGTTGAGCGGGATCGCAAATTTACCATTAGGTGTCCTCTCTATTTAGATTTATATACTCTCTGCTCTAGCTGTGATTCGATACGATCACGTGGTTGAGAACTCTGAGAGCAGTTTTCCATAAGACGTATTGCTAATGTAAATCACAATATTTGCTATGGAAAGGATCCATCTTAAACAAAGCGACCATTTTGTAGAGTAATCCTTTTTGAATCAGAGGAAAATAAGCATTTTGCTAAAATCTTAAAGCAGTTTAAAGTGGCAACTTTTAGCGCTTGAACTTGTGTACTGTAGGTAAGCCTTGTCTCTCTCACTTCTGCCTGAAGCTCGACAATTTAATAAGAGATGCGGATACCTGCTGTATGAGAAAGACAACGTTAGCTACAAAATAGTCATTTTGTTTGAGGTTGGTTCTTGTCCTCATGGCAAAAAATGACTACGCGTTATAGAAACTGTTTGCCCGTCCAATATGGGTAGATCTACAAAAATTGCTAAGCTTTGCGTTCTCTTTAAAAAAATTTTTAACGACAATAATAAACTGTTAAAACAAACTAGAAATTACTTAAATCATGATTCAATAATAATAAAAAAAATATTTTTTATGAAGAACATGCCATCATATCTCATATATCTCAATATTCCCTTTAAAAAATATTTGGCAGACATTTTATCAATCTCGGGACATTGGTTTTTCTATAACACGAAAAATACTTTCCTCAAAGATCTGTTTTATGGCTTTGTATACTGACAAAATGGAATAATATCAAAATAGTAGTTTTCACAAATAGTGGCTAAAATAGTGCTTTTTTTTACAAGCGTTGGTTTAAATAACGAGCGCAGCGAGGTATTTAAAAACGCGATTAAAAAAAAGCACAGTTTAGCCCCGAGTTGTTAACACTATTTTTTTTAATACCTTTATCAAAAAATCCAAGAAAAAAAGGAAAATGCTTTTAAAAATCTCTAACGAATAGCACTTCTCACAACACGCCATTTTAATCTTTGACATTTTGATATTTTGACGATGTTTTTAAATGATTTTTTCTTAAATACTTGGTGAAAACTAATTACATTTTTTCAATATTACCTTTTTCCGGTTAATTTTTGGTAAAAAATGGACAGAAATGTTTTTTTGCACCCGTGATCCAAAAAAAAAGTTTTTTTGCATCAGTAAACAAAAAAAAACATGCTTTAGTTATCTGCAAACAGTTAATAAAATAATGTTTTTGATGAAGGTATAAAAAAAATATTCTAAATTTGAGGTATTTTATTTTATTTTAATGCTTTTTTTCAAAAAATATATTCAAATATTATTGAAGTAAGAACTAGAGCTTAGCGGAATTCAATATACACCATTCAGCCAAACCAAAGGCATTTTTTAAAAACTATTTTTTTTAACTACTGATCCATATGGATCGATAACATTTAGAACATAGAAAATGAAGTAAAATATATTAAACCATTTCTTTAAAAAAAAATGTCTGCTAAAAATGATTTCTTCTTTTTCACAATTTCTTCTTTTACCTATTTCTGTGGAACTACCCATGTAATACGATAAATATATATTTTTTTAGAAGTGACTGACCTTATTCACGAAGAATTCCAGTCCTGTGAGCTCCCAAACCTAAACCAGCCTGAGGTTTGTCCCCTGCCAATCGATTTGAACTTCAACGGGGAACCTGTGATTCCCAACGATCAGATCAATAACTTTTTGGACCATGCCCAGAACCAATTCGAGAACCAATTTCAGGAAATTAGCGAACAAATTCAAATTAAGGTATTTTGTGATTATCACACAAAAAAGTCAATATTTATTTAATATTAGATATTTCAACAATTTTATATTAAATTTGTTTGTTTTGTTTTAGACTGACAATATTGTACCCGAGTTTGCCCAACAAGAAGTTATCACACCATCTGATGAAAGTAAAGGACTTGATGTCGTGGCCCAAGAAGTTCCTGCTGCCACTCTGGTTAGTAAAAAAAGCAAGATTTCCCCAAAACAATTAAACCAATTCGAACCAAATTAAAAAAAAATACTTAATTTCACAATTAAACTTTACTTGGAAGATTTAGAACTTTGTAGTTGTTAAAATCCTTTTCATTAATTGCCTTGACATTTTAAAAACCCAAAATTTATGAAACAAAAACTATGTAAAACCTTCTGGAAAATCAGGGAAAAGTATTTGGACAGGGAATGCTAAAGTTTTTAAAGGTTTTTCTCGATTTGATGTTGCAAAAGTTTTGTTCTATTACCTTTTGTTATTTTTCTCTGGTCAGAGGGAAAGTTGAGGAATTTTTTTATAAAAATTACGTAGACATGGACCCTGTAATAATATATACATCAAATTTTCTCTGTGTTCAAAATTTTTTTGCTAACCAAGAGTTCTATGTTAATTTTGCAGGTAGAGCCTCCAGTTCAGGAACCAATTAGCCCGCTCGTTAAAGATACGCCTAAATCCGAAGAAACTCCAAAAACCGAACCGGAAACGCCGAAAGACTCGAAGAAGGAAGTGAAGGAAGAAGCGAAAAAATCCTCGTCTAAAAAACCACTTGGCAAAGCTACACCCGCAAGTAAACCGGCAGCACCCAAGGTTCCTGCACCCAAAACTGGTTCCGCGACCAAAACTAGCAATATTTCACCCAGACTTCCCGCCAAAACTGGGTGAGTTTTGACCTCAGAACTTAAATTTTCTAGTTTTTTATTTACAAAAAATTTTTGAAACATAACCAGGTGTGTGTCGTTTTTCGCATAACATTAGGGCTTATCGGTACATTATAGACTGACTTTAATAAAGTCGGCACTATTTTTGAAAGTTTCGCACAAAAGTAAACAATTACTACATATTTTTAGGCACTGTAAGTGCCTAAAAATCTGTTACGTTTTAGATATCCAGCCAGAGCTTTTTTGATCGCGGCGCTGTCAAAATAATGTTGACTTAACATAACGTTTATGTCTACCTTTAATAAAGGACGGCAATAACTTTAATTTGTCAACTTTATGGATAGCACAATATGAGCATGTGTGGAACTTCCAAAAATAGTGCCCAGTCAGGCTATGTACCGATAAGTCCCTAATATCGAACAAACAATAGCCACTCAGATGTTTGACAGACACTTAGGCAGAAAGGTACACTTAGACAGATCTGCTGCTGAAATTTTGTAGCCCAAACGGCAATAGTCAGAAAGCTAAAAGTGGGCATAGATCAACACCTTCTCCACTAAAAAGTCAGTTATTACTTTTTCGATTTAGATTCCTATAGCGGTTATATTGACACCAAACTGACATAAAATCCATGTTTTAAATGTCAATTTAGAAGTAGGAGTTAACTGGCCTTATAGTTGTGTTAGTGTTGTATAAATCCCTTGAATGAATAAATGAATATGTAGAAATACGGGCGGGACAATTCCCATATACTTGGTTTAGCCCTAGAAGCCTGCCTCTTTCGCAAAAGAACAGATTTTTCTGGGCTGCAACCTTGTTACATCGCCTGGGGCCAGCAGATAGTTCCCAAGGTGCGACTCTCTTACCTGGCCAGAGCCGGAAAATTGTTTATAAAATAGCTCGACCCCCTAGAAAAAAGATCAAAGCGTAAAGAACTTCGCACGGGATACATAGAATTCTGGCGATTACCGATTTCTTTTATGTTTTGATATATTGGTCGCGATTCTTCAAAAATCGTCAGAAAATCTCGCCCTTACAAAAAATCTGACGATTTCTAAACACAAGTTTACACTTAATGCT
Source organism: Oxystoma pomonae (assembly GCA_963921995.1). NCBI lineage: Eukaryota > Metazoa > Arthropoda > Insecta > Coleoptera > Brentidae > Oxystoma > Oxystoma pomonae. The sequence continues at coordinate 19,977,601 of OY998164.1, read as the reverse complement.
TTTTTGTCAGGGCTATATGTTAATATTCCTTAAAATTTAGTTTTTTAATACTGTTGTAGTAAATAAACAATGTCATTTTTAATTTTTGTAGGCTGTTTTTCTGAAAACCCTGTTTCTTATTTAAAAATGTATTTTAAGCTTATTTTTATGTGAAAACAAACCTTTAAAACTTTTAACGTACAAAACCATAGATAGCCATGGAATATTTCGGTGTCACTGTTCAGAAAAGTCGTTAAAATTCTGTCTTTCGTTTTACATGGTGAGAATTTTCGACACTTTTTGACGTTTATTGGTACGCATAGTAACAATTTAGCTCCGCCATAAACTAGTCCTGCAGAATATCTCTAAAATATTAAATTTACAAATTGTTATTAAACAAATGACGCAGTTTCTCTTACAACGTTAGGATAAATTTAGGACGCTGGGTTTTTATTTTAAATGAGGCGATAAGTAAAAATCGCCACTTTCCAGAATTCTGACGGGTGAGATTTTCTGTCGTTTCTGAAGAATCGCGACCGTTGTGGCTCTTCTGGATGAACGAAAAATGAACCTTGTTGCCACCAGTAGCAGTTAGAATTTGACCTTGGCAATTTCCGCAAAAAAGGTTGAAGGTGTTAAAATCTAAACAATTTGTCTGGTTAAAAAAATATGAGGTGTTTTGAAAATAGCAATAACACTGATCAAATGTCAAAAATGTTAAGAGTTTTGGGGATGATTTTTGGCTTATCCAGAAGAGCCACACAAAAGTTCTAACTAAACTCAAAACCCTTCTTTGGGTTGCGTACTCGGTTAATAAGTCTATTTGTTTTAAATTAAGGCATTTTTTTGATCTAGAGGCCTTTTTATTTTTGATTTTATCAATATGACATAACGTCATCGTAATATCGAATTTAATGCTGTGGTGTGTTTAAGTTTACACTAATAACAAGTCAGAGTTTGAGATATAGGGAAAAATGCATCTGTGCCTTTGTTTTTGGAAACAAGAGTAACTTTTCATATTTAAAAAAAAAGATTTCCAGGACACTTAGAATCTGTCTGACAAGCAATGTTTTTTGATCTTTTGCTTTTAAAATTTAAAGCAGAGAGTTTCTTAAATATGTTATTGCATTTTTTTCAGATACGTGACTGAGAACATTTTTTTTATTTTAAATATCTGTTATGTTTATTTTTAATTAAAACCTTTCGATATATTTTTACTGTACACGACAGGGCACTGATAATTGGGATACTAAAGCATGAGAAAAAAATATATAAAAAAGAAAAACTAAATATTTTTTAAAGGGAATGTTTGACCAATGATTGCTTCTTACCTTTTAAGAAAAAAAAATTAAATGTCTTGTAGTTCACCAATATCTGTAGATCTAGGCATATAACAAAGAGAAACCATTATCAAACATATCTTACACTTGCAGAACAACACCGGCTGCCAAAGCACCCATTACTAAGTCCGCGGCTCCCTCTTTATCTGACAGAACGGCGGCGCCTCCTAAACCAAAGACCTCGCCCGCTCCTAGGCCTGCGGCCGCAAAACCTTTGTTGAACGGGGACGTTAAGACAGCAAGCAGGACGGGCGTTGCTGCCAAGAAGCCAAGCGGTAAGGTTACTTAAATGTCAAATTTTAATTTAAAAAAAATCATGGCAAACAAGAGTCAATATTTCCCAACATTGAACGGCGTCCGCTATCTTGAAATCCAAAATGGTGGTCATTTTATTTTTTTTAAATTTGTCTTCCTTACCAACTACTCAAGTTTATAAAAAAATACTAATAATAACCTTAATAAAACAATTTCTATAAAGAATTTTTTTAGTTTGAATTTTAAATTATGTGGAGAGAAACGCAGTATTAAACAGAAATGCCATTGTGTAAAAATAAAATTTTAAGTACAACCATAGTTAATCGTTTTTGTTTCATTAAATTTGAATAAAATATGAAGAAATTATATCACTGCGCTTGGTTTTCAAACCAACTCTTGTAAAAAAAAACAATATTTTAATGTTGATTTTTATTAATATTATTTTAGAATCGACACTATCCAAAACGACTGCCCGACCTCCACTATCGAAAACAAGCCCGGTACCCAAAACATCCACTTCGAGGCCAGCTACAGCACCCAAAGTACCCACTGCAGCACCGAGAACTGCGGCAACAACAGGTACCTATCTAACAACTAGTAATGGACTTTTATGTCTCTTCCAATTATTGGTCCCCTTCGAACCTCGAAGCTAGAAATACAGATTTTTTTTTTCAACATAATTTTTTTTTTAGTTTTTTACATCTTATTGGGTGTCTTGAAAAGCCTAGGAAGCACTGTTACAGAAATTCTTACTTGTAATGTCGTTTGAATTTATGGCTCTAAAACTTTGGGACAAATACTATCAAAAATAAGAAATTATTTTAAAACCTAACAGTGGGATTTACTAAAAGGGTTTAGCCTATTTTAGACAGGTCCTAAGTTTAAGTCAAATTGTTGGTTTTAAGCATTTTATACCAGCTTCCTTAAGTTTTGGACATAGTTTGATTGATAAGAGTAATTTTAATTATTTTTTTTAGTGAAGAATCATCTTCACACAATCTTTTGTTGGATTTAAGAAGAAAATTTTTATTTAAAAGAATTTTTTTTTTTAAGTCTATGGGGGGGGTCTAAATGGTAAAGACTCTGTTGAGCAAATTAAAATTGACGTTATATGTTACTCTTATCAAAACTTACCCTTGTTTATTGATTTTCGCGATTAATACTCACTGTCACAAAACCATTTCGATATGTAATCATAAAATAAGAATTTGAATAACTTTGTATTTATTTAAAAGGGGTTTTTATCTATCGAAAGTATGAAAAAACTTTACAAACATAAACCCATCGCAATCGCAAACCACAAATAAAAATATTTCATCAAAGTAGGTCATGAAAAAAAATGGGGCTAAAAACAGACCTGAATCCAACTGATGTGTTCACAAAGGAGTCATGTCGGCTTAACGAACTGTTCGGTGCCCGGTTCTCTAGTAGAACACATTAGCAAAGTACCGATAAAAACTGCAGAGTTGAGACCTTTGAGTGTGATCTTTCAGTGGAAAGCTTTGTTTGATGATTAAGCTTTTAGATAAACTTAATATTTTAATTTCAGTTCTGTTTGTAAATAAATGAATAGGTACAGTTGTTTTGAATATTCTTCATTGGGAACAGTTTTTGTGCATAATCAGTGACCTTCACTTATGTTTGTTTTGCCTTGTAGTGCCCTCATAAATATATTTTTTGTGCTGAAAATGGGTTCAAAATATGGAGTTTTCCTGGACAATATTGGAGGTCTTTTATTGATTTATAAACAACTTGGGATATTAAATAAGGTAAATTAGTTCTTGTAAAAACGGTTGCTTATGGAAATTATAAAGGAACTTATTACCAATTGCCACAAAACAATACTTTCTGGGGGCTATAAATTTAAACCACCCCTCAGAGGTGTTCTAAAAAATGATCAACTTTATAACCTCAAACACAGATGATGAAGCAATTATGTGCCAAATTTTTTGTGTATTCACCATTTGCCATTTTGAAACCTGTCAAAAAAAAATTAGTTTTATGGCATTCTCTCCCAAAATATGGAATATTTTGGGAAACAAAGCAGTTTTTCTGTGGTATTTTGCAATAACAATACAAAATAATCAATTGAAATGGGTTTTAAAATTTAGTACCCCCCCACAAGTGTAAATATTTAGACTTGTGGGGCGTACTATTTTAGATCTTAGTAAATCCCACTCTCAGTGTTCTTTTCTGGTGTCACGTGTCCTAATAATGGTAGCAACTAATTTTTAAAATTTAATAACATACTGTTCATTCTGACTCTGACATTTCAACACAGAATGAGAAACTAAATGTCAGTTTCAGAAAATTGGTCCGATGTTTGAAGTAAACCTAAAAGATTTACCTTAAGTCCCCTGGAGTATGAGCTACTACCACATCTGTGCAAGATCCTAAAAGCCTGCCTGGCATGGGGGTACATTCCAGAAGCATGGAGAAAAACAGAGGGGGTGTTGTCACCTCTGCTCTGGTATCTTGAACAAACTCACCAACGAAGGCTTTATATGTCTTGATTACTCAGATGACCTAGTAGTGGTCATCAAGGAGAAGTTTGGTGAGGTAATATCTGAACGAACTCAGAGAGCACTAAATTTAGTGAATAACTGGTGTAAAAAGGAACATCTGTCCATAAATGCACAAAAGACGCAAATAGTCCCATTTACTCAGAAAAGAGTACTACAAGGCCTAAAACCACCCATACTAAATGGAAATTCCATACACCAAGGATGTTCTAGAGGTCATCTTTGACCAAAAGCTAACATGGAAACCTCACATAGTCAAGGCAGCCCAAAAAGTATCGATTGCATTGATCAGATGCAGTAAATGGTTATATACAAAGGTGGTGGACTTGAATAGCATACAATAAGCCTGCCTAAGTATCACGGGTGCTATGAGGACCACCCCATTGGCAGCTTTCGAAGTTCTACTGAATTTGCCACCTCTACATGTGAGAGTGGGATTTACTAAGATCTAAAATAGTACGCCCCACAAGTCTAAATATTTACACCTGTGGGGGGTACTAAATTTTAAAACCCATTTTCAAAAAACACTTACCCATACCGAAAAGATACAAAGTTATTGATTATTTTGTATTCAGGGAGAAGCGCGAGAGTTATAGCCTACAGGCTAACACGGGGTCAAGCACCCATTATCATTTCACATGAAAGCGAGTATGAAAGACTTTAAAACGAGCTCAAAAAAGATCCTATACTGGGATTGCCGAGCGACGTAATGGCCTGCAAGTACAATTTCGAAAAGAAATACAAACTATATATATATATAACACTTTATTAGCTCTTTGTAAGCTCTTACAGATTAAAAAATTTATAGTACAAAAATGCCTACATTGTAAACATATATAAATAATAACCTGATATTGTAATTGTGTAAAAATTTCACTCATGACTCTTCAATATAGAAACATTGGCAAAGGTATATTTTTTTACACTTAATTTTAAAACTAGACAGTGACTGCACACTTTTTGTATCTCTCCTATTTTCCGTTAACCTTACATAGAAATTATTATTTGCAGATGATCGGGTGTTAATGAATGCACATTTTGAGTAAAGGTCAACTCCTCACCTTATTTTTTAACTTAAATACAAATAATAACATATTATATGTCAGCTTATCCAGCATAGTTTTTTTACACATAAGAATGGCCCTAAGAGCTCTGTTTTGAATCGTTTGCAAAGATTTTAATTCTCCATTGTTCAAAAAATACAGCAATGTTGAACAATAATCAAAATGGGGAGCTACAAGTGACTTATATTGTCGTGACTTATTTTATTCTTTTAAAAACTGAACCAACTGCCCCATGGCTTTCGCACAAAAGGGGGGTACCAAACCTAAGCCCAATTGATTATTTAAAAAAATAGATCACATTACGACCCTACTTTTAGGGGTATAGCTCAAAAGGTGTTAACAATTAACTTGTGACGCAAGGAGGTTAAACTAATCTCCTCCGCTCAGATAGCTCCACTAGGGGTACTAAGATTCTTAATGAATTTATGAATTAACAAACTTATGTTCAGTGCAGCTATCGAGGAAATTAGTTGCCTACCCAGTTTAAGAATTACGTTTACTACTAATATTTATTTGTTTACCCAAAAGATACAACAAGGTACAACCTCAAAAAAAAACTAAATAGCCTAATCAGACTTTCGCTGATGTAAACCTACACTTGCAATGGCCTAGCTTAAGATTACATAAAAACAAGAGTAAGTAAAAAACGTCTACTTACGTTTTCCACTTTATGGAGGCACTTTCGGCACTCCCTTAAAACGTCTCCATTTCAGCCACACCTCGGAGTCGTCACACTCGCGCTACTTTTTCGACTGTCCCCGTTCAATCATTTTTTTGTGTTAACGACTGCGCAAAATTGCTGACTCTAACTTTTTAGTTTAGGTGCATTGAAATTTAATTAAAATAAGAACGAACAGAGGGTGCTTTATGAAAATATATAACCAGCTTAGAGAACAGTGACACTTTCTTATCTAATCTGTATAAAAGGATAGAGCCGACTGGCAGGGAGGTCTTTCTTTCGGAGCGGAATCCATCTGGTACACAAACGGCTCCAAGAACCATAAGGCTGTAGAAGCTGGCATATTGATATACTGGCAAAAATACGAGACTTTGGTCTCTATAAGCCTGATAAACGATTGCACAGTGTTCCAAGCTGAAGTAGTGTGTTTTTGCACTCTCTGTTCTTTTATTTAGAGAACAATGTCATGTACCAAATTTTAGACAAGGGGCAGGTCTAAAAATCCGTGGTATTAAAATACAGACAGCTTTTGCCGTGCAGTGGCGTCTCAAAATAAATAATTAAAAAAACTGCTTGCACACAATATAAAACGTGATTCGATCCTACCCAACCAACAACAACTTAATAATGTTTTTTTTGTAGCACGGCCCACTAGTGGGATATCAAAAACGGCGAGTGCAACTGCACCCAAACTGAAACCAGCAGTTTCCTCTACCAGAAACATCACTAGCACTACCAGAAGTTTAACCACTACAGCAACTTCAAAGGTAAGTTTTAAAAAAATCAAAAGCATCTCGCGCTTGCAAGTTTTTTTTATTTATTTTTATAATTCACTAAAAACTTTATGAGGGATTTCAGTTTGTTTGTGTGTATCTTTTCTTTTTTTAAATTAATATGTATTCAAACATACAATAGTTTTCCAAAGATTGAATTTGAAGGAAGCGAGCAGGTTGTGTATCATAATCTCAAGAATCTTCTGAAAAACAGAGATAATTAAAACATTTGTTTATATTAAAAGACTATTAAATTAGGAATTGTCATCTGTTATTTTTTTATCTTACTCTAAAGCCCTCTGTGCCAGATTTGTAATAATCTGATTTGAGGTCTAAAATAAATATTTTTCAAAAAAAAAATCTAGTAATCAAAAAGAAACAAAATGGATGAATAATTATTGCTACATATTTATTCCCACGAGTATCGGACAAATATTCTGTCATCCCTTCCAGAGGTTCGTGTAGAAAGGGATGTGCGTGCGTCCCCAGGGTGTAACGCTCGCGACACTTCATTTTTAGCCATCCTAGTGCCACACAGCCATCGACGCGGTACAGACCTTGACCTGGGTGGATAACGCTCGCGAAATTTAATTTTTTTAATAGTATAACCGCATGTATGTATCTGCTTTGATTGGAAACTTATGAATTTCCACCCTTTACACTCCTCAACCACCCCCTACCACCCAAATTTTCTCATAATAATGTATTGTCATCATACCGTCATTACTGTGCCAAATTTGATTAAATTCGGTTCTGTGAAGTTAAATAGAATCGTTTACGGTCCACCTTTTTTGTACAGAAGCACCTTAATAAATAAAATATTTTAAGGTTCACTACTTTGTAAAGGTTTATTTTTACGCTAAAAAAAATAAATTCTTTGAGAAATTGTATAAATTCTGCAAAATATTCAAATGAGAATATTATATTTGCTAGTATTATTTTTTTTAATTTAATTTATGCAAAACTTTTTTGCACAGGTCTATTAACATTCATTAAATTTTCTATTTAACAGAACATCTGGTTTTTTTAAGCAAAGAAGTAAATCTTGTGCTTTTCAAAAAAAATAAATAAAAAACTCAAAAAAAAAAAACATTTTGACAAACAATTAACAATGAGCAGGAAATTTTGATTAGTTTAAAATTTTAGAAAATTATATAATGCATCTTTTGTTTGAAAGTTTGAGACAATGATGTGTTTAAAATTAACTCTGTGTTTCGGACTTCCATTGTCTATATTTTATTTATACACGACGTTTCGATCAGTACAATCTCTGATCGTCTTTAGGTGCAAACTACAATCTATCCCTAAGGCTACGTACTTATATACTATGGGAAATCACTCACTAAGGCTACGTACTTACATACTACGGGAAATCACTCATTCATGAAGTTCAAGAAGTTGGCTCCGCCCAAGAAGGGGCTTCCAAATATTTGGAATTTCAACACTTTGTTTACTGAAAATACCCTGATTCTGCCCAATAAAGGCAGCTTCAAGGAATTTCCGTTTCTTCCAGTGTAACCCCCTGTGCAAAACCTTTGGTTCTGTCCACTTCATTCGGTATTGTTTTGACCATGCACGTTCGGCGATTCCTGATTTCATTGTTTCACCTCTTTGGGTATTCGTTTGATGTTCCTTAAGCCTAACAGATAGTGATCTATTTGTTTCGCCTATGTATGGTTCACCACACTCACAAGGAACTTGTTAAATGCATTCCTTATTTTGTTTGTTATCCGGTTTTGTTTTACTCAGGAGGCTTCGAATTGTATTATTAGATTTAAAAGCTGTTTTAATATTAAGTTGTTCGCTACTCTTCGAATTTTCTCTGATACTCCTTTAATGTTTGGAATTGTTGACCAAAACCAGGCAAAATATATGTTGATTATGATATGTTGATATGTTGACCAAAACCAGGCAAATATATGCCTGGTTTTGGTCTTGTAATATCTGTCCTGTTTGCTGAAATTTAGAAATAGTATCTGTTAAAAGTTAAGGCTGTAAGTAACCATTCTGCTGCAGATCCTTTTCCTCCCCCTTCTTATTTCGATTTTCAAGTCATGAGAATTGTTATAAATTTGAACGGCTCTCTTATACAATGTTCTTATTATGCCTCGTTTGGTTGTAGCAGAATGATTTGAACCTTGATTTAAATATTGTTCTGTGTGTGTAGGTTTACGATAGACTGTTGTTTGGATGTCGTTTTCTACTCGTTTGACAAGTACACTTGATTTCAAAAAAAACCTCATACATGCATTTTTTCCTATGCCACAAAATTTAGCTAAGTAAGCTAAAAATTAAAATTCAGTGTGACATCCTTAAAAATGCCACAGATATCAACATTTACAAAAGTTCAAATTATCACTCGAGTTATAGAAGACGGCTGGTCTATAAGAAGAGCGGCCACCCATTTCTGAGTTGATAAAATGACGATAATGCGATGGAAAAAGCGCTGGATTGAAAATAATTCTACGGATAGGAAAGATGGATCAGAACGACCAAGTTCTGAAGTGCAAGATGAGAGACTTATTTACCATCTCAGACAAAATCCTTTTTCAACGTCGGTTGAAGCAGCTAATGTAACATTATTTCCGGGTTCTTTAGCAACAGTAAATAGAAGAGTAACGAAATCAAAAGTCTCTTGTCGAGTTGCTGCAAAGAGGCCTTTTCTAACAGAAGAACAAAAACAGGCCAGAGTGATTTTTGCACTGAACAACGTTCTTCGTGATAATGACTTCTGGGAGAGGGTGGTTTTCACTGACGAAAAAATTTTTCAATCATCTTCAAGCAGCAGGAGAATTTTAGTTTATCGTCCACCAAATTCTAGATGTGAACCCGAATATGCAAACCAAATTAAAAAAGCTGGACATTTTTCTGTAAACATGTGGGGCTGGTTTAGTGCTAGAGGTTTGGTTTTTTTTTGGAGAATCGAAGGAAGATTTAATAGTGAACGATATATTGAAATCCTTGAAAAAGTTATGCTGCCATCAGCTGTACAGGCTTTACATGAAAATAATGACTTCGTTTATCAGCAGGACAACTGTCCAGTACACACGGCTAATGTTGTTCGCCAATGGTTTCAGAATAATAATATAGAAACACTTCGTTGGCCAGCCAACAGCCGTGACCTTAACCCAATGGAAAATATATGGGGTCGAATCGTTAAAATAATATACCAAAGGAATTGGAGACCACGAAATGCTGAAGAGTTAAGCGATGCTATTTATCGCGCATTGGATCAGCTCTCAGAAGACCATCAGTATTTTCAAAATTTAACCTTGTCAATTCCCAGAGAAAAATGGTGACCTATTAAATACTAAATTATTTATTTTAGTTCTTTTTTAAGTTGTATGCGTTTTTTTTTTAAATCAAGTGGACACTGACACTACACAGAACCTTAATTGTGTACACTTGATTTAAAAAAAAAACATGTGGGGCTGGTTTACTGGTAGAGGTTTGGGTTTTTTTTGGAGAATCGAAGGAAGATTCAATAGTTAACGATATATTGAAATAATTGAAAACGTTATGCTGCCATCTGTACAGGCTTTACATGAAAATAATTACTTTTATCAGATGGACAACTGTCCAGTACACACGGCTAATGTTGTTCGCGAATGGTTTCAGAATAATAATATAGAAAGACTTCCTTGGCCAGCCAACAGCCCTGACCTTAACCCAATGGAAAATATATGGGGTCGAATCGTTAAAATAATATACCAAAGGAATTGGAGACCACAGAAGACCATCAGTATTTTCAAAATTTAACCTTTTCAATGCCCAGACGTTTGCAGCTTGTATTAGAGAAAAATGGTGATCCTATTAAATACTACATTATTTATTTTAGTTCTTTTTTAAGTTAAAATAATTAGTATTAAGTTTACCATCGTTTTTGTCCTAATCCAAGTTTCCTATTCGTCGAATTGTTTTAAATTCAGCGCTGTTTCCATCGTATTATTGTTATTTTATCATTTAATTTAAGTAAAAAAATATTTTCAGTTTTAGAGACCTTTTTTAAACAATATGACAAATTGTCGTACTTTTCAAGTTTTTAGGCATTTTAGCTGGTAGTCCGTATATATTATACACTTTTAGAAAGGTCAATTTTGTGACTGCATGTATGTTTTTTTTTTTAAATCAAGTGTACATATAGAAAAGGAATTTGACAATTTTGCTCCAACTCCATTGTGAATTTAATGGTGGGTCTTATGTTATTTAAGTGGTGAAGAAATTCTAAAAGTTGTTGTTCATTCCCGGTCCAGATAATAAAAGGAATAGGAATAGATTGTAGTTTGCACCTGAAGACGATCAGAGATTGTACTGATCGAAACAAGAGTTAAGTCGATAAAAAAGAGAAAATTTTTAAATTTTCGCAATTTTAAATTTCTATAAAATTTGTAAAGTTTTTTGTTTTAAAAAGAAGTTACAAACAAATCAAAAAAGTGCGTTTTTTTTAACTGAAAGTTAAACTAACTGAAATGATTTTCTTTAGGTCACTTCTACTGTATCGAAAACGGCCACTTCACCAAAACCGGCTGCTACTGCTCCAAAACCTAAAACCATTACGAGTGCTCCTAAACCTACCAAGGTAAGTTGATTTGGTTTTGCGGAATAAACTAAAAATCATCCATTATTTTCACCATGAATATCGCGATTTAATCAGAACCTTAATTGTTCAGACCCGAAATTTATAAAACCGTTTTTTTTTAACAAAATTTTCTGTTAAATCAATTGGGCCTTCGCCAATAATACATACCAGTTTGACGAATTCCGGTTTTGAAAAAAAACGGTTTTATAAAGTTCGAGTTTGATTTTAGATGAATTTGATGAACAATGGTTCGAATAAAAACGGCTTTTATAAATTTTAAGTTTGATATTGTATGGGTTTGAACCACAAATTGCGGTTTTGATTATGGAATGTGTTATGCTTGAACCTTGTTTGGCGCCCGTCAAAAACCTAAGTAAATAAAGGTCTATTTTCTTGCAGGTACCACCGACAAAAACGGTAACCAAAAACGCCGAACTCGAGAAACAGAACAAGGAGAGCGCCAACAAATTGACCGCCTCAAAAAGTACCACCCTCACCAGTACGAGAACTACCAACGTGGCCGGGGCCAAAACTAGCAGCACCACAGTTAAGAAGACAGAAACAAAGGTAATAGTCTGTTTTTGGATAGAATTTGTTAAAAATCTTACACCCCATATAGCATCGATGGAGTTTTACATTTTTTTTTGTTTTGTTTGCTTTAATTTAAATAAAATAAAGTTCAATCATAAAATCATTGACTATAGAAACAGCAATTCGTTAAACCAATTTTTTTATCCGAACCTTTTCTCTTCAAACCCATTCAATAAAAATTCGAAATTTATAAGACCCGTTTTTAATCAAACCATTACTCATCAAACTCATTCAATATCAAACCCGGAATTCGTAAAACCCGTAATTTATCAGAAAATTTTTGCTAAATTAATTTAAAATACCACCTGAACCGGAGGCGTACACGCAGGTGGCGCGGCGCGGCCACGGAGGGCGAAATGACGAAACTGGGAGGACAAAAACCCTAAAATGAAATTTTAAATAAAGTATTTTTTTAAATACATATGTCCCTGTTGTTCAACCATTATATTATTCTCATAGTAGGTCATGGCCAGACGAAAAAGAAGATTTTCTTATGGATTTCCAGTACAATAATTAACTGTAATGTTATGGTCGGGAGCTATAGAGGTGTGTGCTGGTTAATTTAACATAATCTTAACATATTAATTTATTTCAATTAACTCATTTTTTGGGACTTTTAAAAAATGCTACAAAATAAGAACGCATTTTTTATATTAAACTTTAGAAGATATTTAAAAAAAAATAAAAAAAGGTATTTTTCATTTTTTGTAAAATCAAAGCCAACATTCTCTTCTTTAATGCAGCAACATATAGTTTGGGTCTATTTGCGACTTTCGAAGTTATATAAGTATTTTTGGCACCATGATTCATAATCATATATTGAAGTAGAAAATTTAAGAACTAATACTATATATAATTTCTTACAATGTCTATCAAAATTTTGCTAGCTCATTTATAAAAGTTTGGTTCATAATTTCATAATAAATTGAAGGCTATAAAAGTTTATACAAGGTGTCTGTGATTATTGGTTTGTAGCTTTATTATTCACCTTTGATCAAAAAACTAAAAACAAAGTTCGTAGGCGAAAAATTAGCGCCTATTTTCGTCTTCTTAAAATTTTATGTACAGGGTGACTTTTTATAAACCTTCCCTTTGGCAAACTTTTTATTATTGGTTCTAGAAAGCTGAGATAAAAAGAATTCGATGTAAGAGTACTTTGCCCATGGCAAATGATATTGTTAAAAACATATTTTAACACTAAAAACTCATGTAAATCGGCTTTCCTTATAAACTAATCACGTTATTATTGTCGGACGTTAAGGGACATGGAAAATACTTATAGCGAATGCATTTTATTTCAACTTTCGAAACCCAAGAATAAAAAAGTTTGCCACAAGGAAGATTTATAAAAATTCAGTTCATTATTATTAAATATTACTATAAAAGTCATCAAATTTTCAAAAATATTTTTGACGGATACTTAATTGATGTGTAATGCAAGTATTATACAGGGTTCCTAAGATTTTCCTTAGGGATAGGATTTCAATAAATCAAATAGAAATGGCATAGAAAGTTCTTCGCGCACAAAAGAAACAGGTATATTGAGCAATGGTGCCAGTTTGTTATTATCTCCGGACTGCTTTCATGAGAAAAAATTGTCGCCACTCTTTCATTGTGAGCATAAATCATAGTTGCAATAATAACCGTTGACAAGATGTCTGCAAATTCCGCTAGATGGCGGCCACACCATCTAATCTAATTAAAAATTAGATGTTTTCAGGTCCAAACCACAGCTTTTTCTTGCTTAAAGGAGGCGGCAGGGTCCATTATTTACGATACTGAGCGATAAACTCGCGAGGTTGTTAACATTAGAAAGAAATATCTTCGCTTTTAATTAAATTTCTTTCCATTCTGTTCTACTAGTGACATCTATCCGGAAACGGCTAAACCATGCAGCTAGCACTAACAGACAAAGAAATCAATAAACGGCGCTGTTTTTCCTGCAGAGCTTTTTGCTTGCGATATTATTGATTTTAAATAAAGCTGGCCCTACACTACATTTGATATTTTCGAGGTGTTTTATGACATGATCTCGAAACATGTAGCGAACCAATTCTTCAAAACTAGCGGGAGGGTAAAAGCGAAAAATAAGGGGCTGCCAATATTTGTAACACCCAAGAAGGGGTGAAAAGATTTATTTTGCTCTGTTTCTTAACAAAAAACGTTTTTTTTTTACGAAAAACTTGAGCTCTGCCACTCTTTTTATTTTTTTCTTCAACTTTCTCGAAATTTTCGTCATACCGTAGAAAAAAATTATTTCCCCCATGGTCATACTCTACTTATATTCGAAAAAATTTAGAAACAGAGACGGAATCAGTTTTTCTAAAACGGGGGATCTTGGTTTCGAGTGAGAAGATAAAGGGCGCCGCAGGCAAAATTTCAATTAAATTAGCCGAACGCAAAAATGTTAGAAAAACAAAGCACAAAATAAAAATGGCGCCGCTAATTTCGGGAACGCAATGAAATAGGTTTAAAGAGTATAATTTTTAAGAAAAAAATATAAATTTTCTCGCCCTCCTCCACTGGGACTACAGGGGCCCTGCACAAATTACGTAATGATCATAGGGGGGAGGGGGGTTACAAAACGTTACGTAGGGGGGAATGAAAATAAGTGAAAAGTTTTTTTTTTGAGGGGGGGGTAGTGGTCTTGAAATCGTTACGTAATATTAGGGGAGTGGCGTGCCAAACTGTTACAAAACATTACATAGGGAGGGGGTCAAAAATTGGTAAAATCACCATTACGTAATTTGTGCACAGCCCCACATCTGACTGTTCCTCCTTTTTGATTTCGAATCAAAGTGCAAAACTCGGGTTGGACGTTCGAAGGCGTCAACCCGTCCTATTTGCTTGATAAAGTTTCTACGGAAATATCTCAGTCGATTTCTCCGGCCGTGTATGAACGCTTTAGGTTAGGCATTTGCATGTATCTCAGTCCCCAGCCTGTAAACAGTGCGTAAGGACAATGGTTACAAAATGAAATTCCGAAAAATATTTTTTTTACGATATCTTTCATCAGTTTGGTATTAAAGTCGAGCAAAAACAATTTTTATTCCAGTCCTAAAGGTATGAAAATGGAAAACATTAGAAAACAACAACCTGGAACGGATTTACTACGTGTAAGATGTAGTGACAACATCGCCTCATGCCCATCCTTTTCTGCCCAATGTGCTTTTCCGTTTGTCTGCGTTTTATACACGGCTGCTTGGCCCCCTAAGGATTTGCTTAGGAACCCTGTATATTATACTATTACGTAAAACAGTGCACTACCATTCAACTAATTTCGTTTAATTTATGATCTAACTAGGTAAATACCCGCTTTTTTTACTCCTACCAACTTAATCCAACCCCTACCACACGTCCCTCTCCCACTATCGTTCTTTACCCTTCCACCCACCCCCTTCCTTCCCTTACCTTCCACCTAGTCAAGATATCTTCATAATATACAGATGTTTTATTTAAATATCCAAAAACAACTTCACTTGACAGCTGTCAGTAAACGAAATGTCAATTAAAAAGTAACCTATAAGTCAATCCAGCAGGTCACACCCTATCTTCTTATTAAATTTTACCCAAATCGGTTTAGCCATTTTTGCGTGATTAAGGAACAACCACAAACACATATCAACACACAAACTTTCGCATTTATAACATAAGTAGGATAGTAGGATTATTTTTTTCTTTAATTTATATTCGAACTTGTTTACTTGAATTGAAAATATTATAATTACGTCATAAAATCTGAACATAAACTTCAGAATATTTTTGTCCTCCCAGAAATTGAATTTCGCCCACTGTGCGGCGTTTTGATGCTTTTGTCGCTGTTACGCGCGCATACTTGTACAGGTTGCTTTCAATAGTTTGTGTATAGATATCACTTGCATTCACCCGTCTTGCATACATGTTTTATTGGCGAATGCGCCATAAATTTAGCAAACATTTTCTTATAAATTACGTGTTTTACGAACAATGGTTCGATTAAAAACGGGTCTGTTAAATTTCGAATTTCTTATTGAATGGGTTTGATGAAATGGTGAATTGTTCTTACAATAAATTTTTTTATTAAATATGGTCTGATAAATTCCTGGTTTGATAAATCATAGCAACAAAAAATTTTGTGACACTTGGCTTTTTTGAAAAATATTTGAGAAAATGTGAGTTCCGTCAGCTATAAAAGAGGGGGGGGGGGTGGTCGCGGCGAAGTAGTGGAATTTTTTTTTCTAAAAAGCTGCTAAAATCAGAAGAAAAAATTAATTAATAATATTTCTTCTTTATGCACAAAATGTTTTTTGAGATTTTTTAAATATAAATATTGGTTTTTTTTTCAGCCCCTGTCAAACAGAAATATAATTTCAAAAACGACCACCACCACCACTACTAAATCTACCCTTGGCAAAAAACCAGCCGAGATAAAATCCACAACGAAAACAAAAACGACAAAGGTGGAGAAACCAAAACAAAATGGAATTTCAGCCACCATCGTCACCGAAGAGATAATGGTAAACAACGTGGTCAACGAGACGGTAAACAGCCTCTTAAACACCGACATCTTAGTCAACAATGTCGTCGAACTCGACAGTAATTTATTGAAAGACAACTCCCCGATAGATAACAAACTTATCGATAATTTGATAGAGGTTAACGGCGCGGACTGAACTGGATCTAAAAAAAACGATTAGTTACTTTTAAAATTTTTACGCTAACATTTTTTACTACATTTTAAATTTATTATATACTTAGGAAGATAACTGTTAAAACCCTATTTTAAATTTTTTATATCTATGTATATGCAAAACCGTTTTTAACTGTGTTTTTATAGAGCTGTGTTATATTTAAAAAAAAAGATGATTTCGGTTAAGAATGGTATATAGGTTTAAAGGGAGATGGATTGTTTTTTTAACGAGGAAAAATACATGCTTGAAGTCTATAAAAAATACATTTTTATTAATTAGACAGTAATATCTAGTTTGTGGAAGTACTAAAAGCCGCTTGTTAAAGGTTGAACTTTTTTCTTTGTTAAATTAACATCTAGACTCATATTTTGAGTACGTATACTTATTTAATTTATTTTACAAGATAGAGGAACAAAAAATGAGCCTAAGTTTGACGTGGAGTTTGAAAATACAAAAAAACACCCCATTTTGCGGTACTTAACTGTTTAGCTGGTAGAAGTGGAATACATGTAACTTTTTATACATTTATCTACACACTATTATTATAACAATGTGTATCTAGCAGCGAAATTTGTTTTTTTTGTATATCGTTTTTTTTTATTTACCTATTAAGTTTTTGTTTATTTAAGACTACATAAGTATGCAACGGTTTTTTTAAAATAATTTTTGTGAACTAATGCAGAAACATGCATAAACTATAATATTGAAGCTTTAACCCAAGAAAAACGAAAAAAAATATTAAGATTATGATATCCTAAGTTTTAGCTTTTTCCCGCTTTTTAGTGTGCTGATCGAAAATTATGTAGGTACTTGAAATTAATGCACTCTATCTCTATTTTCTGTAAATATTTTATTATTAATCGTTAACATTTAGTACATTTTTATAAATTTTGGGTGCTAAATAAAATTGGCATTTTTCCCTTATACGTCAAGAAATATGTTCATTTTTAATTTTTTCTGAATTTTTTCTGCACCACTCTTCATTTTTTCCACATTTTTTTCTACTTAACATTTTTTGTTTTATGTTAAAATTTTATTATTGTGTTTGTCCTATTTAGTTTGCCTTTATTTATTGTGGAATTCAGCACAAAATAAAAAAAAAGTTCCAAGGAAACCTGTCTTACTTTTTCTACCCTTCTTATTAAAAACTTGTACACTGGAAAACCGTTTAGAACGTCGACGTACTTTTAGAACAGCGACTAAAAAAAACCCACTTTGCATTCCACGATTTTTGCATGTTTGTGAGGTAGTTGTGTTTATATCTTTCTTACCATCACCTTTTATTTTCAAACGCAGGATTTATTTGGATAGATTGCAAAAAGGGTTAGGCTCTGGGTTGTTTCGTTGCTCAGATTAATAAAAAAAAAGTTATTAGTCTGAGGTTCGTTGGTTTTGGTCGGGTTGGTTATTTGTTTTTTTTTAATTTGTAGGGGCGAGAAAGTTAATAAAATCAAAATATATCTATAACCTCACATTCATGTAACCTTGAGTCGACCAATGGAAACGTGAAACGCAAAGTAGGTTTTAGCATAGGGTTTTTATATATGGGTTTTTCTCTCGTCTGTTTAGGTCTAATAGCGTATTTCATTGTAAAATCCAGTTTCGCACTGACGCTGTAAAAAATAGAACTGGTGCTGTTTCAATAGAACACGTACTGGCGCTGGTGCAGTTTCAATAGAACAAGAGTGCAACAGCGGAACTGAGACACCGTTAACCCTTCACATTTTCGAATTGATTTCTTTTTCTGTTGCAATTATTTATAAAATCGTGAGTTGCAACCCTTTTACTATATTTACACGTCCGTCCGTTTGTCAAACAGGGTATTTTCAACTTTATATAAGGTGACCAACTGCTAAAGGGGCAAAACCGGGACACTCCGGCCATTCAATGTATTGTGTATCATGTATTTTTTGTTATATGCACCCCTAATAATATTCATCATCCATCCGCTTTTTTAATTGCAGTGATTTTAAAGTTACAAAATACAGTGGTATCAAAACCGGGGCGAACCGGAACTTTTGCTGAAAAATCGGGACTATCCGGGACGGATTTTTTCCCCGGGACAAATGGTGAAAAATCGAGACTGTCCCGGCCAAACCGGGACGGTTGGTCACCTCACTTTATATAACCATTGAAGTACTTAGAAACCATATTTCGATATTTTTTTTGGGGGGTTTCTGTGCGATG
Organism: Oxystoma pomonae; assembly: GCA_963921995.1. NCBI lineage: Eukaryota > Metazoa > Arthropoda > Insecta > Coleoptera > Brentidae > Oxystoma > Oxystoma pomonae. Next base: position 19,958,962 of record OY998164.1, on the reverse strand, counting down.
ATGTATGACACAAAATTGTTTTTCGTCCTCTTCATCTCGCTGCTACTTATCAGCAGCGAAGGAAATGTACAAAAATCTCTCACACTTTGCCATTTCGCTGTTCGCAATGAAAATTACGTTTCTTATTTTTTTTTAAATTTTTGCTCAGTGATGTTGATCTTTTAAAAACCTGTGCGTAAAAGTACACGAAATACATTGAAAAATTATTTCTGTGAAATTTGACGAAATTTTAGTATATTGAGTGCGTTATGAGATCAAAAAAATGTGTAAATAAAAATTGATTTATGTGACTAGTTCCAGAGATATAGACGGTCCAAGTTTAAAAAAACGTCGTTTTGGGGTATATTGGGTACGCTCAAAAAGGCATTTCCTGACCAAAAAAAAATAAGTGATCGACGAATATGGGTTCCACACATGGGCTTCCTTATTATTTTGTTGGTAAAACGTTAACAGGTTGTATACAGGGGCTAGTCAAAAAAATCATTTTTTTACAAATTTTTATTTTCCTCTATACAAGAATTAAAAAATTATTTTTGAGCAAAAACTAATATTTTAGTATTTTCTAGATAAACTGAACAAGTTTTTCTTCCCAGTAACAGTTACTTTGTCGTACATGTTTTTTTCCTTTTTTTTACTATAAAAACTTGACAAAAATTGTTTCCTACTATGAAATTATTATTTTGCAACTTAAAAATCTAAATATTATTTTGCATTCAGTTAAAGTGATAAGTAAATAAACTTTAAATAAAATAGATTATATTAAAAAATTTTTTTCCCAGCTACCAGGTCCATGCAAAAAGTTCTATATCATTAATTTTTATAAAAAAAAGTAGTAAATATTTAATTTCTTTAAAACTGATCGAGGGATTTTCATTTAATTTTGTGTACGCCTTTATCATACTTTTATCTAATATAGGGTGCAATTTTTTTATCACTTTATGTTTTGCATCTAGGATGATGATTTTTTAAAGGTTCTCAGGGTACTCTAAACTTACTTTACTTGCTGTTTAACGCTTTTGGTGGGGCTAAATTAGCAAACAAACAATAAATTACCATAAATTATGACTATGGGTAATTGTTCTCCCTTATACCTACACAGTGACGTTGTCAGAGGGGGGCTTTGGGGGGTAAAACCCCCCAGAGGGCCCAGATGTAGCAAAATTGTAATAATCGGTGTTTCACCATAACAATAATTAAGTAACGATGAAAATAACAATAAAAAACTATTATAAGGAGTAAACTATTAGGTAAATTGTAATAATCGTCGTTTTACCATAACAATTAATGATAAAAAAAACCAAAAAAAAAGCTATAAAGAGTGAACTATTATAACCTAAACTTAAATATTTTTGCGCTTGGTTAAACTACCGTAAAAACACTAGCGCCAAAGGTTTCCCGAAAAATAACAGCGTTTTACGAATAAAAGAAACCTAATTATTATTTAAATTATTATTAATTAGCCTATTAGCGGGTACATTAAAACAGAATCTGGGCCATCTGGGAGGTTTTAACCCCCCTCTGGCTACGACACTGTGTAGGTATAAGGGAGAGCAATTACCCATAATCATAATTTATGGTAATTTATTGTTTGTTTGATAATTCAGCCCCTCCAAAAGTGTTGAACAGTAAGTAAAGTAAGTTTAGAGTACCCTGAGAAACCTTTAAAAAATCATCATCCTAGATGCAAAACATAAAGTGATAAAAAATTGCACCCTGTATTAGATAAAAGTATGATAAAGGCGTACGCGAAATTAAATGAAAATCCCTCGATCGGTTTTAAAGAAAATAAATATTTGCTACTTTTTTATAAAAATTAATGATATAGAACTTCTTGCATGTACCTCGTAGCTAGGAAAAAAATAATAAAATAAAATCTATTTTATTTAAAGTTTTTTTACTTATCACTTTAACTGAATGCAAAATAATATTTAGATTTTTAAGCTGCAAAATAATTATTTCGTAGTAGGAAACAATTTTCGGCAGGTTTTTATAGTCAAAAAATTGAAAAAGCATGTAAGACAAAGTAACTGTTACTTCGAAGAACAACTTGTTCAGTTTATCTAGAAAATACTAAAACATTAATGTTTGCTCAAAAATAATTTTTTATTTTTGTATAGACGAAAATAAAAGTGTGTCAAAAAATGATTTTTTCGGTAACCCATATTTGTTGATCACTTATTTTATTTCGGTCAGGAAATGCCTTTTTGAGCGTACCCAATATACCCCGAAACTAGTCATAGAAATCAATTTTTATTTACCCATTTTTCTGATCTCATAACGCACTATAACATACTAAAATTTCGTCAAATTTCACCGAAATAATTTTTCAATGTATTTCGTGCGAGGTTCTTTACCATTATCCTGGATTTATAAACTGGACTATATCGGCGAACGGCGAGGTTTCTGTTATCGGTGGAAGATCAACCATTGAAATGCCATCATACCATTTATAAACTTTTTGCCGTTAGCGCTTAAAAGTTTATAAATGGTAAAATGGCATTTCAAGATCTTCCAGCGATAACAGCAATTACTTCGCCGTTCGCCGATATACCTAGTCCAGTTTATAAATCCAGGGTTAAGATATGTCTGGACCATTATCTGGACATTTATTATTCAATTGCCTTTTTAAAAAGAATTGTCTTTTTTGCTCAAAGAAGGCTAAAGTTATTTTAATTTGGCAAGGGCGGAAAGTGAGTCTTCCGCATGCGGTGGCAGTTGCACAAACGACTCTTGCGCAGTTCGGGCATGCCGGTTAAACACTACCTTACCTTACCAAAAATATTTTTTTATTTTTAAGTCAATTGTGTACAAGCTACCAAGACATCCAAATATTTAGTAGATCATAATTTGTTTTAAAGCGTGCGTAACAGAATTTTTCCGCACGGAAGGATTCCGGCCTGTTTGTAATTTACACCATTATTGGTATTGGGTCACAACATATATGGGTCACAATCATAGAATCTATTTCTATGGCCACAAAATCCTCCAGCTCTGTGTGTGCATTTCGACTACTACAACCAACCAAAATCCGTTTCTGTGGTGAAACAGCTGAATGTCAAAAATTTATCAGCTGATTGTTAATTTGGTTCATTTTTTTTGTTCGACAACAAAATGCAGAAACAAACAAACAAAAAAAATGTGATTTTCTAAGTTCTTATGGCTTTAATTTAAATTTAGCCTTTTTAATAACCTCGGATTTCAGGCCGTTTTAATATGTGTGACTCTGTGATTAACATGCAAGAAATATTTAGTTTAAAATGCCTCATAAAAAATATTGATATAAAATTGTGTGCTTATTGCGAAAGCGGCGTTAAGCAGCTTTTAGCGCTAACAACGAGGTAATATAATCATTTTTAAAATATTGAATTAGTGCCTCACTCCTAATATTTTTTATAGGGACAATGAGATTGTTCTTTATTACTGTTATGGAGAAGTTCCAGCGGTTGTAAAACAAATACCCTGGTTTTCAGACAGTCACAAAGAAATCCAAGCCATCTGCTTTGATGCTTCAGCTACTTGGTTATTGCTAGTCTGTAAGTAGTACTTAAGCAAGTTTACAAACTAATTTACTTAGAGTATGTAATTGATCTAAATAAGAGTACTTATACTTATTTTAGCACTGGATGGATCTCTCTACATAATTCCAGCCCTAAAGTTGGTAGACAAACGGCAAAAAATTGACTGTAAATGGGCAATAAATGACATAACGCACTTTCCAAACCCATCAATGCACTCCTCTATAAGTAGCTCCAATACAAAACCGACTAGTTGTGTCTGGTGGCAGACACTAGACTGCAATCAGAATGCTTTAGTGGGCTATGAAAATGGTGCTATAATGTTGGTTAGTTTGACAGATGGAAGGTGTTTAGGTACATGTAGTATTCCAGAACCAGTTAAACAGCTATTTTTGTGTCATGATAACACCCTGGAAACTGTTTCATTACTGGTAAGGATTATTTTTGTATGTTCTAACATATGTTGTATTCTGACCTATTTGAGATATATATCTAAGAGACTTTTAATTCATTTGAGCCTTCCAAAGAAGCAAAATCCTATTCTAGTTCCTCAACAAATGGTGAATGAGTATCAATACTGTTACAGACAAGAGGTATCCAAAGCAAAAAAGGTTGTCCATGATGAGTACATTAACAAACAAACAATGGTCACACAGTCACTAAGATAAATCTCAGGTTATGTGGAGCATAATCAGAGCACAATCAAATAATCATAAAAGGCTTGGAACAAGTTTTGGAAGTGTTGTCTTTAATTTTGGGGAGGTTACTTTTAAGAGGGTAGTTGAGAAAATATCAAACCTAAAAAACAGCAATACAAAGACCACTATGAGTTCAACTCAAAAATAATTAAATGTATATATAGATATTCTAGTAAGGCTCCTTTTATATTTGGTTGGATTAAAGTGATTTCTACAGAAAAAATTCTAAATGTAACACTAAAAAAAAAACTTAACATTAAAGTTATTAATATTAACAATATTAACCTTGGGAATACTGATTATTAATTATTCAGTCTTTTTTTTATTGCACTTAACGATAAATTAAAGAGATCCAGATGTGGAAAGATTTTATTGTAATTCATCACTGGTCTGCTGATTATGCAGCTCTGGCCGTAGTTGGCTCTGTATCTTGGTTGAAAAAACAGTGTTCTTTGTCGAGTTTGTCTACTCGGAACCTGTAGTTTGATTTTCCTTAGAAGCACGCAAGAACATATAGAGTTTTGCATAATTTTAGATCGAAAAATTAACTCCGCATTTTTGCACCGGTTTTCCAGGCTATTCATGCCACACAGCAAAAGTCTTCTTTCATATTCCAAATTCTGATAAGGGAATCTATGTTTAAACAAAACGTATTTAGCAAATTTATTTTGGACTCATTCTAAACGCTTAATATGACAATCGTAGCTTGGCGACCATATAATACTGCAGTACTCCAAACTTGACCGGATCAGACTGTAGTAGACATTTGACAGCTTTGGTATCATAGATATCTTTGGTATTTCTTTTAATAAATCCCAGGAGCCTGAAACTCTTAAGTATAACATTGTTTATATTCTTAGTAAAAGATAAATCCTCGCCCCCGTCCGCCCTCTGGGTCTTGGCGCCCTTCGGGTGCCCTCAGCTGTGTATTAAAACAACAAACATACAAGAATAGAAAAAAAAGTAATGCTTAAAACATTTTTATTTTAATTAGTTTATATTTTAAAAACGCCCACAAACAAAGATTATTTTTAAGCAGTGTATAATAAACGTCAGTTACGCGTGCCGCAATATGTAACAATAACTGACCAATATGAGTAAACGATAATCGGAAGTCTTTCTCTTTTGCCGTGAAAAAAAAAAGATGTTTTTCTTGTTTTCCCAATGATTTGAAACAGTGGCAGAAAAGTATTTATCCTCCTGTGATTTATTGCAAAAAAAAATAATTGTGAAAGGTCAAAAAAGAAAATAAATCAGGAAATGTGTTTTGTTTGGAAAAGTGAAAAAAGTTGCTGGAAAGCGTTGGGATGTGGAAAAAACGTAAGAGCTATTTCTTTCTATATTTAAATCTGGTGAGGATAGGTAGGTAGGTAGTTACCTACTATTATTAGTAGTCACCAATGTTTATGCTATACCATGCTCACCCAAGGGTAAATCTAGATTTTAAAATAAATATATTCTATGTGAAATTAGATACCCTTATAGAGACGTTTGAAACAAGATTTCCAAAAATTCGATTGTTTAAATGTAAACGATTCTGAAAACAATTTAAAATGTCTCTCTGACTTAATTTTATTTTTTAGTTCAGGTAAATTAAATCGTTTTGTTTGTTGATATCTGAATTAAAAGATGAAATCAGGAAACCCGAAGAAATGTTGCCATTTGTGATAAAAGCAGTTTTAAGAACAGCTTCCCAAACAGACTAAAAAAAAATAAAAATTGTGAAAGACGACAAATGACGGAAGACAAGCTGAAAGTCAGTAAAAATTTGAAGTTTTAATTTTTAGTTTAAAGTTAACTTATTATACACTACATCAGGGTTGAAACTGGTTAGGGAAACCTGGAAAAGTCAGGGAATAGGTCCTAAATCATGGAAATCAGGGAATTTTTACAGTTTTATCTTTTATGCTTTCCTCACTCTGTTTCTCATATAATGCCAAAAACATTACTTATAACAGTATTTTATTTTTGTTTTTATTTTAAGAAATTTCCTTCTTAAATTGCAAAAATTTTTGCCTGCGGCGCGATAACATAGTTAGTTATTTATTACAACTTTAGTTTAATTTACGTCATGATTTTAGAAACACAAAAAAAGCTGCGACTGCCCCTGAATAATATTTTAAAAAAGTTTGTCTGCGGCGCGATAGGATCATTGAAGATGTGTCAAAAATTACAATACATTTAGGACATAATTTTGGTAACAAGTCTAGAATCTCACCCCAACCCACTTTTTTTCAATACGTAATTTTGTGTTCTGCTTGAATCGCAAAAAATTTACAAAGTATTTATAGGTCCACAAGCTTGTGAACATTTAAATAAAAATAATTTTGTGTGCTTATTGGAACTTGTAAAATTCCCTGGATTTTTTTTATTTTTGGTCAGGCAAAACTTGGAAAAGTCAGGGAATTTAAAAATTGAAAAGCAGATAGGTACCAACAGCCGTGGTGCCCTGGTGGAGCCCCCCCCCCCCCGCCCTTGAAGTCACGCTACGCTTCAGGTTAAATTGATAAAAATAGCTATTTTAGAAAAAATCACTGGACGTTATGTAAAGTAAGAAAACCATAAATAATATTTTGAAAAATGTTTTGAACCATACATTTTTGCAGATTAACAGTACCGAAGACCATCAATGGCGTTTAATTTTGGAACACCATGCCACAGGGTATGTTTGGCCCCTGGATAGCAATACCCACTCAGAAAATGGTGTCAAGTCCACTTTTTACAGCTTAAAACAACTGGGAGTGGATAAATTTTCTTCACTGAAACAGAGGTTTACAGAAGGTATTTGTTTAATTCTTGTTGGGGAAAATTTCCACTGTCTGGTCTAAAAAAATTTGCTTCGGTGAAATAGTTCACCACTTCAAAGTTGATATCAACTAATCTTATCCTTAAAAATGTAAAAACTTGGTTGTTTCTCTTTTTATAATCATAAAAAAATTGGATATTATTAAAACATTTGTTTCTAGGACGAAGAAATAGGCTGGACTCTCAGACAAGTGACACAGCAAGTGAATCTAGCCATTCTGAATCAAATGTTTCAAACCATTCGGGCCCTGAAATGTTGCCACATTTATGTGACACATATTTTGCGCCGCAATACGCCAGAAATCGCTATCTAATATCGGCCTTGTACAGACCTACTAGTTTGTTAACGGTAAGATTTTTATTATTATTCTAATTGATTCCGTACACTAATTGTCTAGGCTAACTGGAAATAAGTTAAGACTGTCTTTAACTTATACCTAACTTTTATAAGGATATCTTGACACTAGATAAGGAAACCCTATGATGACATGAGGTATTGTTAAAAAGCTAAGTTTTGTTTAAATTTGGTGTCAAAAAAAGGAAGATTCTAATAAAAAATTTAAGTGTTCCCCTTTAAAATTGCTCCCCCTCCCCCCAAAAAAAAGTGGTATTTCCAAGATTTTAATTTTTTATTAATGAAAAAGCTTGGTGTATGTCTTATCTTAAAAATTTATAGTTCAAAGCTTATACTTATATTTTTTCCCTTAAATATGTAGTTTTTGCTAACTGTAAGTGCAAAACGGTTATTGAACTAGGGCCACATCGCTCAGTCTTGTCAGTTTAATAAATCATTTAGAATGACTGCTTTAGTCATATAGGTGACTCGTTTATGCTTCCTTATTCGTTTTGTGGTACTCTAAGTTTAAAAGAACTGTATGTTTAGTTTTCTTGTTTATATCCTGTATCTTCACAGACACAGTTTCTTTGCCATTTCTTTTCATCCATTGTCTATATTTTATTTATACGCGACGTTTCGATCAGTACAATCTCTGATCTTCTTCAGGTGCAAACTACAATCTATTCCTAAGGCTACATACAATATACTATGGGAAATCACTCAACCGTGAAGTCTTTACCAGATAAGACACGCACATCGAATTCCTATGTCAAGCAAGAGACAGCAACATTATTCCGGTTGCGTTTCGTCTTCAGGCATCATTTCCTGGACAGAGAGTTCAGTGGATTCTAGATGACGCCAGTAAAGCTTTTATATGATCCCAAATCAGCTTTCATTCAAAATACTATAGAGGAAGATTATCAGACGATTCTGGAACTGGTACAAGTACATCAAGAAAAGGAATTTGACAATTTTGCTCCAACTCCATTGTGAATTTAATAGTGGGTCTTATGTTATTTAGGTGGTGAAGAAATTCTGAAAGTAATTGGTCATTCCCGGTCCAGACAATAAAAGTATCATCAACATATCTTAACCAGAGCTTAGGTTTATATGTTGCGGTATCAACCGCGTTGGATTCGAACCACTTCATGTAAATATTGGCCACCACCACTGGCGAAAGCGATGAACCCATGAACTGGAACCTGCGACCATCAACGACAGACTTGGTAAGCGAAGCACCAAAAGAAACTCGCCCATCAACAGCCACAAAGCCAATTGACCACCGACACTGTAAGAACCAATATCATCAATCATCATCAATATTCTTAAATCTTTTGTTGTAGGACCCAAGGATAGATTTGTCAGTTTTGATGTCAAAAGTCTATACGCCAATGTCCCGATAAAGGAATCGCTAGATATTAATAGACAGAGACTGTTTGATGACTAATCCCTTTATGAACGTACCAGCCTGCCACTGTAGGGAGTGATAGAGTTGTTGGGGTGCTGTCTACATAACTCTTACTTTCAGGTGAAAGATAGGTTTTATGCTCAGGATGACGGTCTGTCAATGGGTTCATCGCTTTCGCCAGTGGTGGCCAATATTTACATGCTTTTATTGTCTGGACCGGGAATGACCAACAACTTCCGAATTTCTTCACCACCTAAATAACGTAAGACCCACAATTAAATTCACAATGGAGTTGAAGCAAAATTGTCAAATTACTTTTCCTGATGTACTTGTCAAACGAGTAGAAAGAGACATCAGAACAACAGTCTATAGTAAACCCACTTACACAGGACAATATTCAAATCAAGATTCAAATCATTCTGCTACTTAATTGGAAACATTAAGAAGGATCTGCAGCAGAATGGTTACAGCCTTAAACTTATAACAGATACTATTTCTAAATTTCAGCAAACGGAACAGAGATTACAAGACCAAAACCAGGCAAATGCATTCCTTACAATTCCATACATTAAAGGAGTATCAGAAAAAAAAAATACTAGCGAACAATTTTAATATTAAAACAGCTTATAAATCTAATAATACAATTCGAAGCTTTCTTAGTAAAACAAAACCGGAGAACAAACAAAATAGGGAATGCATTTACCAAGTTCCTTGTGAGTGTGGTCAATCATACATAGGCGAAACAAAAAGACCACTATCTGTTAGGCTTAAGGACCATCAGACGAATACCCAAAGAGGTGAACAACGAAATCAGGAATCGGCGAATATGCATGGTCAAAACAACACCGAATGAAGTGGACAGAATCAAAGGTTTTGCACAAGAAGTCACACTGGAAGAAACGAAAATTCCTTGAAGCTGCCTCTATTGGGCAGAATCAGGGTATGTTCAGCAAACAAAGTGTTGAAATTCCAAATATTTGGAAGCCCCTTCTTGGGCGGAGCCAACTTCTTAAACTTCACGGTTGAGTGATTTTCCATTGTATATAAGTACGTAGCCTTAGGAATAGAATACGAAACGTCGTGTATAAATAAAATATAGACAATGTAAGTCCGAAACCACACGAGTTAATTTCAAACATTTACTCTGGTCTTAGATTAAATAAAGAAAAGATACCTGGTCCAACGAAAACTCCTTGGCAAATAATAACCACTGTTTATTTACAAAATTTTCCAACACTCGACAAAACCAAAACAATGAGTTGGAATAAATGCCATATCATTCTAAACGTTAGACAGAACGAGCATAGGTTTTGCCGCGGTTATTCTTGAACTGTGAGCATGCATTTGATGTGCTTTATTGGCTGTCGAGTGATCGATTTCTCTCGCGGCATTGAAAATTAGGTCCCAAGATTACTCAGATAATAATATAACCACTCTCATGTTTGTTTTTTTATTTATCTCACTTTTTTCGTCGTTGTTTTGATTAGAAGCGTAAGGTAAAATGTGCCCAAGGTGGCCTACAGAACGCAGTCCACCCTCTACTACTACTTATAATAATAAATATTTTTTTTCCATAATATTTAAGGTCCATGTAGCTGACATAGAAACTGCACCTCTCTATGTTTACAAGCTTCTGGCGAAGACTAGCTTTGTATTACTAACGGATAGGATAATTTATTGCGTCGGCGCCGAAAATGTCATTTCTGTGATAAGCTGTCAACTGTCAGAAAGTAGATTAGAAGGAGAATGCGTAAGAAAGATATTTGATAATTTTTTTTTAATTAAAAAAGTCACTTTTTCTACTTATAACCTTAACTATTTGGATTATTTTTGTTGTAGGAATTTAATGAAGACTCGCTAATCGCACAATTTATTGTAAAGGAAAACATAAAAGATATTTTTAAAACAGCAGACATTTCTGCCATAGCTTCTTATCAAAAGCATTCCGAAAACAGGGACAGCAACGCTTTTAAATTGCCGAAAAGTGCACAAGATGTCAACTACTTGAAACCGAGGATAGATACGTGTTTGGTTGTCACTGACAAGAGTATTTATAAACTTGTAGTAAGGTAAATAAATACAGGGTGTTCCAACGAAAATCAACCAAGGCCTGTTTCACGGATTTAGAGATTTTGAAAAAATCCTTTTTGGTTATCTTGATTTTTTTGTAGCATGCACCTCCTTCAAGTGATGTCTTGTTTTAAAGGTCTGTCAAATACCTTCACAAAAGCGTTAAAATTTTAAAAATCGAGCGATTTCTTTTCAGGGTATTCATTTCATATTACCACAAATTACACCAAATTATTGTACGTTTTCCAAAAAAATTCGCAAATTCAAGATAGCTTTTCTGATTTTATTTATTTTTAGGAAGGTTATTCGTTAAGCCAAGATAAACTATATTTAAATCAACATAATTTTCAATATTATACAGGGTGTCCAGAAAACGACTTTAAATAAAAGTTTTTAAAATTTTGGTCAATTTTCGTAATTAAAGGTCCTAACAAACATTTTTTATCATTACCGTTTTCCTGTAATTGTACAAGGCGAGCCAGCAATGAAGGGGATAGTTCCAAAAATGGCCGTTTTGGATATTGGCTTATGAGAAAACTATAAGATTTATAAAAAATTCCCGTCGAAGTCTGATTGTACATACCATTGATCACGATCACGATCTACCTATTTTTCTTGATATTATTCCTCATTTATGTACAGAATGAGTGAAAACTACGCCCTATATAGCTTTGAGAGCTGAAGTTACTACTTGTAGAAAAATTTATATTATTCAGGATTTTTCACCCTTATTTAGCCAAAAAATACAAATTAATGTATGACAGTGTATTAATATTTTGACTCACCCAGTATATATATGAATACTCTTCCTTTATAATATAAAGAAAAATAGTAGATCGTGGTCAAGAAAATTCACATAATAAATATTTGCAAATGGGATTTATAACTTATTTAACGACTTCTAAGGTCTAAGGTACAAATTAATGTATGACAGTGTATTAATATTTTGACTCACCCAGTATATATATGAATACTATTCCTTTATAATATAAAGAAAAATAGTAGATCGTGGTCAAGAAAATTCACATAACAAATATTTGCAAATGGGATTTATAACTTATTTAACGACTTCTAAGGTCTTTTTTTGGCTCACCCTATACAAAAATTTTAAGATTGTTACCTTTGGAAAAAAAATGTTTTCAAATTTCTGGTATTACCTCAAAAAAATACTTTTATTGTGTTAGTGTACAAGCTGTGCTTATAAATTACGCTTGCTTAACTCGGCTTGGTTAAGCAGCGGGACAGTTTGTATTGATTTCTGCCAGAGAGCAGCCTCACTCTCTGCTATGGCCCAGAAGGCTTGGGCGCAGTAAATGTTTGAGTAATGCAACTTTTCGATGTAGGTTGAATACTGATTTATTTTCAATCTTACATTTCTTTTTATATCAATTTCTTAAAAACTAATCGTGACAAAAACTCAAAATATATAAAACAATACAAACGTGGTAACTTAATAAACTTATGATATTTTTCCGGCTCGAAGGACCAATGTACAAGCTGTGCTTATAAATTACGCTTGCTTAACTCGGCTTGGTTAAGCAGCGGGACAGTTTGTATTGTTTTCTGCCAGAGAGCAGCCTCACTCTCTGCTATGGCCCAGAAGGCTTGGGCGCAGTAAATGTTTGAGTAATGCAACTTTTCGATGTAGGTTGAATACTGATTTATTTCAAATCTTTCATTTCTTTTTATATCAATTTCTTAAAAACTAATCCTGACAAAAACTCAAAATATATAAAACAATACAAACGTGGTAACTTAATAAACTTATGATATTTTTCCGGCTCGAAGGACCAATGTACAAGCTGTGCTGTAAATTACGCTTGTTTAACTCGGCTTGGTTAAGCAACGGGACAGTGTGTATTGTTTTCTGCCAGAGAGCAGCCTCACTCTCTGCTATGGCCCAGAAGGCTTGGGCGCAGTAAATGTTTGAGTAATGCAACTTTTCGATGTAGGTTGAATACTGATTTATTTCGAATCTTACATTTCTTTTTATATCAATTTCTTAAAAACTAATCGTGACAAAAACTCAAAATATATAAAACAATACAAACGTGGTAACTTAATAAACTTATGATATTTTTCCGGCTCGAAGGACCAATGTACAAGCTGTGCTTGTAAATTACGCTTGCCTAACTCGGCTTGGTTAAGCAGCGGGACAGTTTGTATTGTTTACTGCCAGAGAGCAGCCTCACTCTCTGCTATGGCCCAGAAGGCTTGGGCACAGTAAATGTTTGAGTAATGCAACTTTTCGATGTAGGTTGAATACTGATTTATTTTCAATCTTACATTTCTTTTTATATCAATTTCTTAAAAACTAATCGTGACAAAAACTCAAAATATATAAAACAATACAAACGTGGTAACTTAATAAACTTATGATATTTTTCCGGCTCGAAGGACCAATGTACAAGCTGTGCTTGTAAATTACGCTTGCTTAACTCGGCTTGGTTAAGCAGCGGGACAGTTTGTATTGTTTACTGCCAGAGAGCAGCCTCACTCTCTGATATGGCCCAGAAGGCTTGGGCACAGTAAATGTTTGAGTAATGCAACTTTTCGATGTAGGTTGAATACTAATTTATTTCGAATCTTACATTTCTTTTTATATCAATTTCTTAAAAACTAATCGTGACAAAAACTCAAAATATATAAAACAATACAAACGTGGTAACTTAATAAACTTATGATATTTTTCCGGCTCGAAGGACCAATGTACAAGCTGTGCTGTAAATTACGCTTGCATAACTCGGCTTGGTTAAGCAGCGGGACAGTTTGTATTGTTTATTGCCAGAGAGCAGCCTCACTCTCTGCTATGGCCCAGAAGGCTTGGGCACAGTAAATGTTTGAGTAATGCAACTTTTCGATGTAGGTTGAATACTAATTTATTTCGAATCTTACATTTCTTTTTATATCAATTTCTTAAAAACTAATCGTGACAAAAACTCAAAATATATAAAACAATACAAACGTGGTAACTTAATAAACTTATGATATTTTTCCGGCTCGAAGGACCAATGTACAAGCTGTGCTTGTAAATTACGCTTGCTTAACTCGGCTTGGTTAAGCAGCGGGACAGTTTGTATTGTTTACTGCCAGAGAGCAGCCTCACTCTCTGATATGGCCCAGAAGGCTTGGGCACAGTAAATGTTTGAGTAATGCAACTTTTCGATGTAGGTTGAATACTAATTTATTTCGAATCTTACATTTCTTTTTATATCAATTTCTTAAAAACTAATCGTGACAAAAACTCAAAATATATAAAACAATACAAACGTGGTAACTTAATAAACTTATGATATTTTTCCGGCTCGAAGGACCAATGTACAAGCTGTGCTGTAAATTACGCTTGCATAACTCGGCTTGGTTAAGCAGCGGGACAGTTTGTATTGTTTATTGCCAGAGAGCAGCCTCACTCTCTGCTATGGCCCAGAACGCTTGGGCACAGTAAATGTTTGAGTAATGCAACTTTTCGATGTAGGTTGAATACTGATTTATTTCGAATCTTACATTTCTTTTTATATCAATTTCTTAAAAACTAATCGTGACAAAAACTCAAAATATATAAAACAATACAAACGTGGTAACTTAATAAACTGATGATATTTTTATAATAAATCGTGACTAAAGCTCAAATTATATAAAACATGTGAACGTAATAAATTAATAAAATAATTATAAACTTAAATAATAAATGTAAAGGTATGGTATTCGGATATTTCCATAATATCAAATTTGTAAATATGAGATGTCGGTCAGTTTATATTATTGAAGGTAAATTTATGTTTAATTGTTCTAATTAAACAGTTAGTCTTCTTTGAAACTCAATTTTAGCGGGTGCGATTAAGTTTTTTTTTGGGCCACCCCGAATATACAGAAACATAAGTGGCAAATAAAAATTGTTGATAATGGCATGTACAATCATATTTCGAAAGGATTTTTTTTTGTAAACCTTATAGTTTTCTTATAAACCAAGGTCCAAAGCGGCAATTTTTGGAATTTTACCCTTCATTGCTGGCTTACCCTGTACAATTACAGGAAAATGGTAACGAAAAAAATGTTTGTTAGGACCTTCTCTATCACATAAGAAAAAAAACAAAAATTGACCAATATTTTAAAAACTTGCATTTAAAGTCATTTTTTGGACACCCTGTATAATATTAAAAATTAGATTCATTTAAATATAGTTTATCTTTGCTTAACGAATAAAATCCCTAAAAATAAATAATAAGATCAGCTTTATATTGAATCTGGGAATTTTTTTGGACAACATACATAATTTAGACATAGAACATAATACATAAAACGCAGAAAGAAATTATTTTTCGATCAGTGGTTTTCTTTTTGCGATTGGCCAAGTAGTTTTTGATATTTAGCCTTTTTCCACAAGCTTTTTAATACAAAAATACAGGGTGATCACTAAAATAGTTTGGCCCGGGTGATCAATGTCTACAATGATCCAAAAACATGAATCGAAAGTCAAAATCTGGGGACCTAGATTTTTTTGCGGGGGTATACGATGGGGCCTGGACTATATCCAATGATTCTTTGAAGTATGATACATATAAATTGACAAAAACCCCTAATGATATACCTCTATTATTGTAAGGGGATACATACATACTTTCCCTGTTTAATTTTCTAAGAAATTAAAAAAAGAACTAATACTCCGTACTACGTTTCAGTTACTTTGTTTATAAACTTCAATATACAGTCGAAGGCGAAGAAAATGTTTTAGCACATTTTTGGTTATTTTTTTGGGAAAACTTTTGAACAGATTTAAGCGAAATGAATCGCGATTTCAGATACCGGCCAGTATTAGGAATCGCGTCTTTCATTTTTATACATAAGTTGTGAAACACCCTGTATATGTATACAATACCTATTTCTTTTATCAAAGAAATACTTTTTCGACTGTGAAATACCTATTTTTCAAAACTGTCCGCTATCTTTTCATAAATTGTCAGTTTTAGTATGAAATTCTTATTTTGAGTTCTTTGGCCTTTCAAAATGGTTAAGACAAAAACTTGTAAAGTAATGGACAATCAAAAAAGTCCCGTTTTATTTGGGCCACCCTATAGTTATTAGCAGTTCGTTCATTTTTCTCTTATCTTTTTAGGCATTCCCCAGTGGAAAAATTTATAGAATATGTTACTGAAGAAAACGATCTGGAAAAAGCGGAGAAACTATCGGTAGTGTTCGGTTTAAACCTGCAACAACTCTTGGAATGTTGCGGTGATTTGATGATTTCCAGAGAAGCTTTTCATTCAGGCATCATCTTGTACAAACAGGCCAAAGTACACCTGCTAAAACGGTAAGCAACTTTTTAAGAGAAAAGAAATGCGCTTTTTTTACAACAATAAATCAGTACTGGATAAAAATTTTAAAATGACAAAACTATGTAGCGGCAAGACAGAAAGAAAAAACCGTACAATTCTAAAACAAGTGTTACTGTTACCGATATTAGTATAACATATTGCTGCTAGATGGCGCTACGGTGTGACGGAGCCCGTTTGAATTGTTAGCCTGACAGTGCCTTCTGTATTTTGAGTACAGAGGGCGCTGGTCTCGCCTACAGCCGGCCAATTGTAATTAGGTAGTACCTACACCTCATTCCAAATTCTCCGGACCAATTGCAATATGGCGGCTGACAATTATACACAGAAGCTAAATGGAACTGTCATTGTCAGTGTCAAAAAACTAGAGATGTGTGATTCGTGAACGATTCGTTTACTATGGTCGCATCACTTGCGAGTATTGAATGGTCGAATCATGTTTGCTCCATATGATTTACAGCCATTTGCACCAACATATTTACTTATTTAGGGGTCACCTAGAATAAGGTGGCCTACGTTAGAGAAGAGTTTCGTTTGTATTTAGAACTCCCCTAAACTACTTTAGGTGATCCCTAAATCTAGAACCCGTTTTTGGTCCCCTAGCGGTCCCCTAACCCAAAACCAATCTAGATTTAGGTGCCACCTAATGCTAGGTGACCCCTAAATATGTTGGTGCAAATGGCTGTTAATCAGTCAAATGAGTGAAATGCTGACAAAACGAATTAAATGAAACTCAACGCAAAGAGAGACAGACGCACAGACTGATTCAATCGGTTGAATGAAAGCAGCGAGCAGCGTAGGTGGATCTTGAAAGAGACAGCCAATAAACTAATTAATAAGTTAAATAGAGTAAGAGGTAGACGAGAGAGGATATCGGAATAGCATATTCGTTTAATTTTCAAGGCTAAGTCTATCTTTTTCTGTTATATCTATTATCGGGTCAAATATCATTCGATATTTTACTCATGACATTGTCGTAGGTCGATCGTTTCGTTCATTCGTTTCTTTGATTCGAATTCCTGGGCGCAGAGTAAACTGTAACCTATTTTAAAATCAGAAATCAAGACTGTTGAAAAATACAAAATCCGTGATTACCGTTTGGTTTTTTGGGTATAGGTATTACGTTAAGATTCCTTTTATACAACAAAAAATTCTCTGCTTTTTTTCACACCCTAGTAGATTTTTTGGTCAGCAGAGGATTTCGTATTTAGCTGCACCCTGAATAGACCTTTTTTTTGGTCACCATTTTCTTTAATTTAATTTCAAATGATTGATTCAATGATCGATCGAAAAGGTTCGATCATTGTAGAAATGAATCACTGATCGATTCGTTTAGTACAAAATGATCGATTTATGGAGTGTATCGGGCTAATTTTACAACCAAAGGTAAAACTCCAGATTAAACCATAGTTTAAACTTCAGTTTAATCTTTGGATTAATCCATCGGTAAACAAGTTGCTCAATTTTATAAGTCGGAGTTAAGCCACGGCCATGAAGAAAGACTACATTTTCTTTACATATATAGGGTTGATTATTTTAACCAAAATGGCACCAACTAGAGCCAAACTTGATAAAAAGTACTTTTTGAGATATCAGCGTTAGTTACAGACAGACATACAGCCAGACGACAAAAATGTTCAGATTTGTCAAAAAGATATACAGTATATATATACGTGTGAGCTCGATGTGAGAATAAACTTGCTGGTCTGTGGGATGTTCCAACTCTTGTCGAATTTCCTTGTGCACATTTCGCATATCTCTTTAGATAATTCAAACCTCTTTTTAAAATCTACATATCGTCGGACTCCTCCAAAGGATTTGTTCTAGGACAAATAATATTTGGTCTTCGTGCTTCGATAATGTCAATAATTTCGTCATTCTTCATCCAGTTGATCAAAAATAAATTTTAAGTCATTGATCATACCGATTTCACTAAATACTTACAGTCTTTTTACCAAAAACAAATTTTTAATAACTTTTTTGAGGTTAGAATCTTTTGGTAACTATTAAAGTGAAGTTTAACGAAGTTTGTTGGTAAACTGCACCTATAAAACGTAAAAAAGTCGACATCTGTGGTTTAAACTGAGGTTTGACGTTTAACTATGAGTTGTAAAATTGCGCATAAGGGACGTATTCATAGTCCTCCCTTGGAGGGAACCAACGCAACCCATTCTGTACAATAAAAAACAATCGCGGCAAAAGCCGTTACGAAAAGCTTGTCCACTATTGGTCGAACACCTGACCCCTGTAGCCGATGGAATTACATCTTATTTGTCGCTTATGTACTGCCATCTATCGGCAATATATCACAGGTTTTTCTGTCCAGCTGTTGCCGGCTGTATACTGTGTCGCCATCTAGCGGGAATATGTTACACAGGTTATCCTATTTTACGTTTGTACGGCTTTGCCCTTGACACGCTTTAGGCCAGTCCGTTATGATCTATTTCGATATTGGGATATTACAGTTTTGCCTATTTATTGTTTTTATGTAGTACTGTTATGAACCTGTACTTTATTATAATTTTAGTTTTTTGTAATGGACTTTTTGATAAATTAAAGAGGTAGTATTTTAATGGGTGATGAAATTTCAAAAATAATTAAACCAAAACTCCTTTCCAAGATTTAAAGTTCGAGAAGTGGGGGAAAAAAGGACAACATTTAGAACAATATCAGAAAAAACCATATAGTAGTAGGAACTAGGGGGCGGCCCAAGACCTGGCAAGTCGGCCCAATCGGTCCCTTTTTACCTTACCCCAGCCCAGCCCCCTAATCCACCACCTGTACCGCTTGTACGGTAGTGGGCTCGTACTACTTTGGCCCACTTGAGAGCTGGTAGGTCCTCTGCATCCAGGTTCGGTTGTCCGAGTACCTGATGCCTCATCCTTAGGTATGCATCGCACTCCGCAACGAGGTGCCGGGATGTCTCCTCCGCCCTCCCGCAGGCACGGCAGATAGAGTCATTCCCGATCCCGATGCGAGTCAGATGCTTACTGAGTCGGTTGTGGCCGGTCAGTATCCCTGTCAGTAGTCCAATATCTTTTTGTGTCCTTCCCAGGAGCCATTTGAGTCTGGCCGCGTCCGATCCGTCGATGAATTCTTTGGACTGTTTGCATCCTATTTTGTTCTCCCAGGAGTCTGCCAGTGCATCGTTAGCCCATTTAATGAGTCGACTTTACAGCTGTCTCCTTGTTATACCTAAGAGTGGTTCCGGCCCCACGTATTGAGTGCTGGCCCCGATCCGAGCGAGTTCACCCGCCTTTTCGTTGCCCGACACTCCCGTGTCTCCCGGTATTTACATCACTGTAACTCTTTTGTCTTGACTCAAGGCTTCCAGTGCTTCTACGCACTCTTCCACCAGAGTTTTGGCAATTTTTGGCGCACTGAGTACCTTTAGGGCCGCTTGGCTGTCGGAGCATATGTACACATGCTCCTCCGAACCATTGCGAACCTCTTCTAGTGTTGCCGCCATTCTAATGGCGTATACCTCGGTTTGGAAGATCGTAGCTTGCTCTACGAGCGGGTAGCTCATCCGAACTTCTTCTCGGTCTTGCACGTAGACCCCCGCCCCTGTTGTCTGCCTCTCCGATAGCTTGGAGCCATCCGTGTAGCATATCAAAGCGTTCCTCTCGAACTGTTGGTGGAGGTTCTCCCTCTGCCAGAATTCCCCATCGGGAATTTCGACTTTGTACCTCTTATTGACGTTAAAAACATATAACTATGAGATAATATAACTGCCGTGCCCTTGCATTTTCCGAAAAAAAAGCCGCAGCGATAATAGTTCTCCAAATCAAGTTGGCCTGGAAAAAATGCAGAGCCAAAAACTTCTGGGTGCGAGTACACTGCGGAGCCAAAACTTCTGGGCGCGAGTACACTGCGTCAGGCATGCGCAGTAGGTTTTTCGCCTTTGGCCTTGCCCAGAGCCAGCCCTGATTTCTACATTATTTTCTTTGTTTTTCAGTTATTATTGTTACACATTTTGCGACACTTGAACCATTATATAGGGTGAGCCACAAAATTCCGCACTTTTTGGATGTGCTATATAACTTTGGACTTGATTATTCGATTTCGAAATATATTGGGTTTTTGGAAAGATAAAACGGGAGAGTTTTTCGATTCGGTTAAAAATTTAAAACTTCTAAAAAATTCGAGATGGCGGACAGTTTAAAAAAATGTGTAATTTTCACCCCCCTGAAAAAAATTTATGTGCGACACTAAACTCTCTCTAAAGCTTTGACTACAAACGCTCATTGTTTCTGTGTATCTTGAAGTATCATTTAATTAAATCAGTTGGGAAATAAAAAAGTTATAGGTTTTTTGACTACGAGTGTTTTGGCTTGGCATTGAAAAAAAAATACAAAATTACATACATTTTCCATTTGCTATCTTTTGACCTAATTATTTAATTAAGAAAAACACTAATAATCTAAATACCCATTGTTTTTTTATTTCTTATCCGATTTAATCGGGTGATACCTCGGTATACGAAGAAAAATGGAGATTTGGAAAGTCTAATTTATATTTTGTCCAGTGTTTTACTTTTAAAAAAATAGGCGTGTAAAACCTAACTCTTTTTAAAGCTATCCGCCATCCTGAATTTTGTTTATTGTCAAATTTTGAACAAACGTACGCAACTCTCATGTTTCGTCTCTTTAAACTTTTTTTAATTAAGTAATCAGGCCAAAAGTTATAGCAAATTGAAAAAATATGTAATTTTGTGATTTTTTCCAATGTTAAGCCCAAACACACATTGGTTTTTAAAATGTTGCTATCAACTTACTTATAAAAACTTAATTAACCAACAACAAAGAGACACTTTTATATAAATTGGTGCCTGTAATATTCTTATGAACTCATTCATAACCTTTTTTGCCCATTCTTTCTATAATGTTTTTATTAATTTCTTTGTATAGTGGTTATAATACCACTGTTTTTACAATAAAAAAACAATTTTAATTTATAACAAAACAAATAAGATTTTTTAGGTTAATTTTGTAACATCAAAAGGCTCGTTTTTGCGACTTTAAAAGGTGCGTTTTTGCGACATCAAAAGGCGCGTTTTTGCGAGATACCATATCATCATTATCTGGTTTTAATTACATCAATCTGAGGAGAGACATAAGACAAATCTTCTTGAGATAGTTTTCGATGACAGATATCGGGATCGAATGCATTCTACACCCGGTTCCGATCAGCGTTTCCCATGCGCGGTCACCCTGACTCAAAAAACTCATCACGTGGACCGATATGAGCTTTTGTAGGCAAATCTCGCTTAGACTACGTGATCCGTGTTTTGATTCGGGTAGCCCACGCATAAGAAACCCATAGATGGGAACCGGGTTTTAGAAAAAGAGAACAATATAGTAACCGTGTTAAGTTTGGTCGGCGGCAGTTGTGAACACATCACCTTACGACGCGACGGAACGCAGCCTCAAGGTCTGTTTCTGCGAGTTTGACATAGTCACTATTATCCTCTTTGTCTAAATGCATTCGCCTGAGAGAGATCCAGCATACCAGGGAAATACTTGCCTGTACACCTTTCGACCCCGCAATCTAACTATCTTCTTGAGATAGTTACCTCTGACAGTTATCCGGGGTTAAAGGGTAAGCAGGCGGATATTTTTCCTGGTATGTGTAGTATGCTGGACCTCTCTCAGACGAATACATTTAGGAAAAGAGAACAATGGTAACTATATTAAGCTCGCAGAAACGGACCTTCAGTGTTCAACACTGCGCCACCTGCAGCCTTTTGTTCCAACTAGCATCATGTTTTAAAACGTTGATAAAAGAGTGTTGAAAGAGGTAAACAGTGGTATAATTGTATTGTTTTTTTTATAGAATTGTCGTAAATTTTCGCCATTTTGGATTCCAACAATAGTTTTTGACCAAAATAAAAACGTTATTTATGGGGTTTCAACATATGCTTTAATGGAAATATTGCTTGTTTAGGGTTAAGAACAAAATACAAAATTCAATATTTCTCCCAGAAAGCAAAAAACATATGTGAAAAAAAGTATTATTTAAATGAATATTTTTTTCCCCGTTTTCTCAAGTATTTTTGGAGCCCATGAAAATTTTGTGAGTGTATTCGAAAACTATACAGTACACACGGGACCGCAGCTGATTATCAGAGTAGGATGACTGGGAAAACAGCTTTTATTTAACCTATAGTATATAAATATTCATATTCCTGCTTCAACTTATCTCACTTCCATTTTAATTTATTTTAGAAGAAGAAACACCATTTTATAAATTTTTTATTTTAAAAAGAAAAAGAATAATACATAACAAGCAAAGGGAAGAAAGATGGAAAATTTGTATTTCTAAATCGATAAAAACCTTTAATTTGTTATGTAGTATTGTTAGAACAGTTGTATAACCTTTTTATAATAATATCTAGACTTGAGGGTTCATAAGGAAGTTTTATAAAATCTATATGTTGTTTTTCTATCCATTACTATGTACCATAAATTTTTATAAGCTGGTGTTGGTCAGTTGTTTTTCAAGTCTTTTTTACTCATTTAAGAGATATATTAGAGTTATAAAATTATCACCAACACTAAATAATATAACTTTTAGTTATTTTATGAAGGTTTTATATTGTTTGCTGTAACTTCTATATAGACAAAAATGCTCATTGGGTCATAATCTAAAAGCTTATAACTTTTTCATTTTTCAATCGATTTAATTAAATAATACGTCAATACACACATAAAGAATGAGCGTTTGTAGTGAAAGCTTTAGAGTTTGTCCATTGTAAATGAATCACTGTGCAAATGAAAAATTTCCTCTTTTCAGGGTACTGAAGCTGGCAATCTCTGCCGACTGCAAGACACTCCTGAAATTCGTACATTTATGTCTAAGTGCCAGTAAAGTGGACATGTCTGTGACAACAAAAATTCACATCGGCAATGTAGCAGTTATGGCTTATACCGAACTCAGTTTAAGGTCGAAGGGCCAAACCAAAATTTCGAATACCAAAGATTTTATGTAAGTTAAACTGCCGGAAATTAATGTAAAAAATAAAGGCTTCCAATGAGTTTAAAAGGGTCATTTTTTGGTGGTTTTTATCCAGGGCGCAGGAAGAGAGCTTATTAGGTATATTTATTGACTTGTCCATATATCATGTAAGTACCCAATGAGCATTATCAGAAACCTCTGGTGACAAAAATTTATATAATTATTATAAAGAGGGTTCCATTAATGCCCTAGGATATTTAGAGGTTTCCTACAGGAATTGAGTTTGTATATTTGTTTTATTAAAGGTTCTAAATTGATGGTACCCTAAGGTAACATAAAACTGGTGTTAACAATATTTCCACGGACATCTTTATAAAAATTAAAGTCATCTGTAACAAATGTTATATAAATTGGTGTTAACAATGTTTCCACCAACATATTTATAAAAATATAAGTCATCAGTGACAAAAGTTATATAAATTGGTTTTTGAAATCTTTCTGTTAACCCATCTATAAAACCGTAAGTAACTATCAATTAAAGATATATAGATTGGTTTTTAAAATGTTGCTATCAACTCACTTATAAAAACTTAATTTACCAACAACAAAGAGACACTTATAAAAACTTGGGAACTCACACACAATAGGTAATTATATAAATTGGTGCCTGTAATATTCTTATGAACTCATTCATAAACCTTTTTTGTCCATTCTTTCTATAATGTTTTTAATAATTTCTTTGTATAGTGGTTATAATACCACTGTTTTTACAACAAAAAAACAATTTTAATTTATAAAAAAACAAACAAGATTTTTTAGGTTAATTTTGTGACTTCAAAAGGCTCGTTTTTGCGACTTTAAAAGGTGCGTTTTTGCGACATCAAAAGGCGCATTTTTGCGAGATACCATTCCATCATTATTTGGTTTTAACTACATCAATCTGAGAGAGATAAGAGATCCAAATCTTGAGATAGTTTTCGATGACAGATATCGGGATCGAATGTATTCTACACCCGATTCCGACCAGCGTTTCCCATGCGCGGCCACCCTGACTCAAAAAACTCATCACGTGGACCAACATGAACTTGTATAGGCAAATCTCGCTTAGACTACGTGATCCGTGTTTTGATTCGGAGAGCCCACGCATAAGAAACCCATAGATGGGAACCGGGTTTTAGAAAAAGAGAACAATATAGTAACCGTGTTAAGTTCGCAAAAATGCACCGTGAAACTTCGAGTGAATACAGTACACCTTACGACGCGACGGAACGCAGCCTCAAGGTCCGTTTCTGCGAGTTTGACATAGTTACTATTATCCTCTTTTTCTAAATGCATTCGTCTGAGAGAGATCCAGCATACCAGGGAAATACCTGCCTGTACACCCTTCGACCCCGCAATCTAACTATCTTCTTGAGATAGTTACCTCTGACAGTTATGCGGGGTTGAAGGGTGTGCAGGCGGGTATTTTTCCTGGTATGTGTAGTATGATGGATTTCTCTCAGACGAATACATTTAGGAAAAGAGAACAATGGTAACTATGTTAAGCTCGCAGAAACGGACCTTCAGTGTTCAACACTGCGCCATCTGCAGCCTTTTGTTCCAACTAGTATCATGTTTTAAAACGTTGATAAAATAGTGTTGAAAGAGGTAAACAGTGGTATAATTGTATTGTTTTTTTTTTTATAGAATTGTCGTAAATTTTCGCCATTTTGGATTCCAACAATAGGTTTTTGACCAAAATAAAAACGTTATTTATGAGGTTTCAACATGTGTTTTAATCGAAATATGGCTTGTTTAGGGTTAAAAACAAAATACAAAATTCAATTTCTCCCAGAAAGCCAAAAACATATGTGAAAAAAAAAGTATTATTTAAATGATTTTTTTTCCCCGTTTTCTCAAATATTTTTGGAGCCCATGAAAATTTTGTGAGTGTATTGGAAAACTATACAGTACACACGGGACCTCAGCTGATTATCAGAGTAGGATGACTAGGAAAACAGTTTTTATTTAACCTATGGTATATAAATATTCATATTCCTGCTTCAACTTATCTCACTTCCATTTTAATTTATTTTAGAAGATTGATAAACACCATTTTATAAATTTTTTATTTTAAAAAGAAAAAGAATAATACATAACACGCAAAGGGAGGAAAGATGGAAAATTTATATTTCTAAATCGATAAAAACCTTTAATTTGTTATGTAGTGTTGTTAAAACAGTTGTAAAACCTTTTTATAATAATATCTAGACTTGAGGGTTCATAAGGAATTTTTATAACATCTATATGTTGTTTTTCTATCCATTACTATGTACCATAAATTTTTATAAGCTGGTGTTGGTCAGTTGTTTTTCAAGTCTTTTTTACTCATTTAAGAGATATATTAGAGTTATAAAATTATGACCAACACTAAATAATATAACTTTTGGTTATTTTATGAAGGTTTTATATTATTTGCTGTAACTTCTATATAGACAAAAATGCTCATTGGGTATGACCGAAAGGATGAATAAAATATTGATGTTTAGTTTTTCCTGGGCATCCCGGCAAAGCTATCGAAAAAGACGTTGCCAGTTGATTTTTTTTAAATATCTGGGGAGAAACTTTGTATCTCTTTTTGCAGGAAATTTTTATGCTATGAATCTCATTACGACCAAATATTGGCAGTCAACATTGCTTGTCAAGCTGGCCAGTGGAATATTGTCAATTTACTGTCGAAATCGAAGGGATTGCAACCCGAAGCGGTCACGGCTTTTGGCAAAATTTTGCAGGTAAGCCTTTTTCATTTGGGAAACATGTAAATCGATCATTTTGAATATCTATAATACATCTTGAACTGTTTTAGGGAGAAAAGGGCCCAAAACCGGACGATTTAGAGTTTTTGTATGCCATTTCTGAACCGAGCTTAACACAAAGTTTATTGATTTTGCCGCAGTGTTCGCAGGTGAGTAATTAGACTTTTGTAACGTTGTTTACGTTTTAAAGCGGTAGGCATCGGTTTCTGTTGGATTAACTACTCCTCTGAGAGATAATCCAACAAGTATCTCGGGCGCCACCCTCTGGATTTATGTGGTAGAGGGCCCACAGCGTCGGGTAGCTTTTAAACAGTGGAGACGGTTAAACCAGGGGTCTAGCTGTCTCGAATCTTAACCTAAGTAACACGAGTAAAACAACCAATTTTCCAACATGGCGGATTTATTATAACTCCTTCTAAGTTAACAGTTTTCTTTATTTAGCATTCAACGGTATACAATAGAAAAGGACGGAAAATCTTAGAAATAATCGGTAACTTGCATGGCTCATAACGTTTACGGTAAACCCCGGTATTTGATATTTAAGGTTAACGGTAGAAAACTCCTTAATACGGCACCCCCAACATAGCGGAATTTACATATATAGAATTCATAGCAGGTTTAGAGAAATAAGAAATTAGTGTGTCAGACAAAGATACCTTTATAGCACCACTACTCCATAAATCACTCCATATGCTGTTCCACCGTGTGTTAGAGAGAGATGCAAAGAGGAAAAGACAGTCCTAAAGGTATTCCGATCCAGCGATAGCACTGTCTCCCTCTCACTCACTAACCGGTCAAACAACACAGGATCGACCTACGTAGGTAGTTTAGCCATGTGTTAGAGAGAGAGATGTATTACCCGTATTCCGAACCAGCGATAATACACCTAACCTCCAATTACAGTGCCTTTGTCGTCACGTGCTTAAATAAAACGATCCGGTGGCGCTGCTTCTCAATGAATTACTCCATACGCTGTCAAACCGTGTGTTAGAGAGAGATGCAGAGAGGAAAAGACAGTCCTAAAGGTAATCCGATCCAGCGATAGCACTGTCTCCCTCTCACTCACTAACCGGTCAGACAGCGCAAGACAAACCCATTAATAGCTTCGCCTGGTGCTAGAGAGAGAGATGTGTTACCCGTATTCCGAGCCAGCAGTAACCCATCTCACCTCTACTTACCATACGGAAAACTACATTTTACGGTATGTATAGAAAACCCTGCTATACTGGTCAGGTGCTTACCTATCGAGTTCTGGCAGGTGATGTGTGTTTTCGATGCGGTCGGTCGGAGGAGTTGTTGGTAGCGGACGGTTGGCAGAATGAATGCCATGAAAAGAGCTCGACATCGCTTTAAATAGCCTCGCGTATCCCCACCTACCATACTCCCGTCGAGCAGGCTGTGCGCGCAAAGCGGTGGGGTATAGCTCGCTGACCGTGCAGCATAGCAGGAAAGGGAAACGTGGCGAGTCAAAGCGATGTCTAGAGACTAAGAATAGAAAATAATAAAACGTCATAGAAATTACAGAAATTATGAGACATGAAGTACCTAAAAAGAAAATAAAAGCTAAAATAAATAAATAAAATTAGTAACTTCGTTACACTTTTAAACAGGTTTTATATTTAGTAGGGACTAAAAGTCAAACCCCCGCGTAAACGTAACGTAGGTCTGAAATCCAGAGCTCTTATTGGTCAGATCCGACAGAAGTTGTGTCAATCACACGTCGAGCGAGACTGATTTTCATGAGATACGCGTTAGAGTGGTTTATCGTTACGGCGCGGCGTCGCAGTGTTGCCAACCTTTCGAGGATAGTACAGTCGGCTGTCAGGATAGTACACATGAAAAAACGTAATTTTTGGAAAAAAAATAGCAAAAACATTTTTAAATCATTACAACACAAATAGTTTTTCCTTTATACCATATTAAAGAAAATAACCTTCCGGTAGTTTCCCTCTTTCTTTTTAAACTTTGCTGAAAGAAACCAAAGATGTATTACTAATATAAAAAAGACAAAAAGCTATCTGTTCTTCCCATAAACAAAATCAATTACGTCATGCATTTAACGGGTTTCCTTGATTTGAAATTATAGTAATTTTACATACTATCGAAGGGTCGGATTTTGGATAGTACAATGACCTTAAATTATAGTACAATAGGGCGTTAATAGAACACTAATTTAACGGTCCCTTATTTCCTTACCGTATTACCGTAATTCAGGTGCTAAAAAGAGTTTTTAAACCACAAACACAAGTTACCGTAACCGTATTATTTTGCCCACATACAAACTACCAATAGAATAGAATAGGAATTTCACAAAAAAATTAAAAAACTAACTAAATCAGCTTTTGCACAGAAATAAATCTGATTGGTTGCAAAAAATAAGCGAGCGGATCCCGTTAAGCCTCCGTAACGGACTCCGGTTCGGTTATTTTTGGATACGGGAGAAAAATAAACGATTTTTCTTACGGTATTATCATTTTTGATGGTTTATTAACACCCTAATAGGGTGGCCCATAAAAAACCGCACATTTTCTTTTAGGGTATGAATTCGTTTCCACTTGATTTAGTTGAATTAGCTAGAAAGCTAAAGCTTCAGATGGCGGACGCTTTTGAAAAATGCCAATTTTTTTTGTGCGCCACTGTCTTTCCTGACTAACGTCAGTTAAAAAGTCACACCCTTGACGTGTTCAAAAATACATTAAATTAATTAATAATTAAAATTACTTGTTAAAATTAGTCATGAAATACGAAAGATGTAATAAAATTAACCAGGTGAGTTTTTGGCCTCTAAAAAAAGAATTTTGTGTTTAAGGATACAGTTCTACTATACCATGGAAAAATTAGTAGAGATATGTTGGTGAATCACTAGTCAAGGGAGTAGTTTTTTGGATTTTCTAAAATGTGGATTTGGACTTATTGTCAATGTAATGTCAAAAACACCCAACAACTTTTGATAAGAGGCCAAAAACTCACTCTGTTAATTTTATTCCATAGTTAAAAGTTTATCGCTCATTTTGTGTGCATCCTTTTTATGGTATGGTGACCTTGATTTCGTATCCATCGCTGTAAATGAGTGTTAGTCCCGCTCCGACTGGCTCGTCAGATTTAGTCCATGAGCCGGAGCCGAAAAACCGCTTTAATTTTTTGATGTATTAATAATTATTTAGCTATACGTAGATGAAAAAGCAAACGAATTTCTTGGAGAAGGGGAATAGAAAGATATGTCAAATAAATTTCAAGTAATTTTTTAAATTCGGTATAATATTGTTATTATTATTAAAAAGAAAATAACAAATTAGCGATAATTTTTTGATATAAAATAATTTAAATAAATTGTACAAATACCAAAAATAGGTACATTTGTTACAGGTGAGATAAAATTCTGATTTTTCTATTTTTCTACTTTAATGTACGCATTAGGTTGCCTAAAACTTATGTATTTGTTATTAGTTTTTCAAACCATCATCAAAATTTTTTCGTTTCAGAGTGTGAACGACGATATATTATTATAAGTAAGTAGGCATTTAAATATGTAAAAGAGTTTAAAAAAATATTTGTTCATATACTTACCGTTTTTTATCTCTAGGAAAAGAGAAAAAACTGATGCCCATAACAGTTTTTGACACACAGCCGCGATAAGCACACCAAGTGCCCGGCATGATTCAAAATACTTATAAATAAATCAAAACCAAAATGTAGCAAGAACGATGTCGAAAATAGAAAAACTTTAACGAATAAGCGCACACCAACAAAATGCGAAAATTTCTCGGCCTACTCGGACCAATAAATCAACGAGCGGGTCTGGAGGTTTTGAAGCTTAGACCCGCAGTCCCGATCATGCGCATAAAAAAACGGCTTGCTGACTGTTTTCGGACGTATTTTTGGCTTACCCTTTACAAATACGAACATTAGTGCTAATATGAAAAATGTAGGTCGTTATGTGTTGAATCAGATTTGCAGTAACCATGCAATATTATCCTATCTTTAGTTTTGTCGTAAACGAAGGTTAATTTTAGTAAAAAATGGCCATTTTTGTAACTTTTAAGTCTAATTTCTATCTCACCCTGTACATATTGGACCTCCTCTATAACATATTAAAATATAAAAAATTAACCGAAACACATTCCCCATAAGAAAATGGCAGGGTTCTTTTGATTGAAAATAAAAAAAATAGTTTACATCAAATTTTTGTTATTTAAAGAGACTCACGTTTTAGGTGCTTTTCCACTACATAAGAAAATACGTAGACCAATTTCCATTAAAAATTTTGAAGAGGTTCGCGCAACAGCTCGACCCCAGTCAACCGTGCGCTCTTCCTCTGATCGGTTCGATGTTTAAAAGCAGCAATATCAACTCTAGCTTGGAGTTCAACATGGATTCTGGCGATTTTGAAACGTCAGATAGTTCTATCGTTACCATTAAAGACTTAATCGAGACATTCCTTTTTGTTTTAATTAGCATTGTTGAAAAATGTGATAAAAATAGGTAAGTTTTTAAGTCTTAATATTTTGTTTCTGTGTAAAAAGAAAGAACAGGCCTGGCTAGATCCTTTTAAGATCTATACGTTAAAATGTTATATGTTATATAATATTATTTATTAATATTATTTCCTTGTTATTTTTGTTAAAAATAAGATCTATACGTTAAAATATTATATGTTATATAATATTATTTATTAATATTATTTCCTTGTTATTTTTTCTAAAAATAAACTTCAACTTTTTCCTCTTAATAGAGAAAAAAAGTATTTTCTTCTCTAGAGAGAAAATATGTTCGTCAAAACATTGGTCTCAAGGCTATACTGTGAGTCATTTTCCTCTCTAAAGAAGAAAATAGTTTCATCTGAAACAGTGAAGAGTGAAAATTTCGCTATGTTCGACATTTGGTACCTCTTCTGTCAAATTTGGCATTTATAGTTTTGTATAAGAAAAAAATCCCTTATTTTACTCTCGATATCGGTGGCATTTATGTATTTAGTTATTTTCTCGGTATTTCTTTTAGTTTTGACCTTAGTCTACTCGAAAACGTACCTGAAAAGCACCCGGAAGAAGTGGATTTAATAAAAAACATGCCCGATCTGACACTTTTGTCATGTGGACATGAGCATGCCGCCGTCATAAGAAACACCTCGGTGTATACCATGGGCGTGTCGAATTCAGGATGTTTAGGTAACCTATAACAATAATAATCTCCCATATCCATATATGAGCTATGAGTAACGAAAATAACTTTTGCTTTGGCACTGGTTGGGCCAGGTTAGAGGCCCTGTATACGATTTTTGACAGTTATTGTGTTACTAGAGGTGAGCAACTGGATTTGACAGTTTGTTAGAGAAATGCAGCGCCACCTAGAGTAGAATTTTTTTTTCAAAGAAAAAAATTTCTCCTCTAGGTGGCGCTGGGGAAATGTTCGAAATTGTGTGTTGGCAATGATGGTGGGTAACCCCTGACAATAAATAACTTTGTCACTGTCAGATTTTTGATTAAGAAACGTCAGGTTTAAAAATGAAATTTTGCTGTATCAAAAACTGTAAAAATACGTTCCTCGACGAATTTGTATTGTTTCTTTGTCCAACGGAGAAAGAAACTGTTCCTTTGTCCAACGGAGATAGAAACTCAGGAAAACTGATTTACCAAGCTGGAAAATTAATAAAAATAGCCGAATTTGCGAGGTAAGTGAGCTATAAGCAGTATGTACAAACATACGCATTTGACATGTACTTCTTTAATAAATAACACATTATGTTTCCATATTTTATTGTAAGAAAAAGAGTAACAAAAATATAGTTCATCGGAGTCTTTATATTTTACCTATTATTTACATTCTTAATATCTACCATCTGTATTCACTGTTTGTTTTGGTTTTTTTTGTCAAAGCTTGACATATTTTACTAACCAAAAAGAATTAATCTTTCAAAAACTGTCTGAGGAAATTATGAAAAGAGACAACAAAACATCAGTCAATTTCATAAAATCCGTTTTACATGTAAATATGAAAAAAAAATATAAAGAGGGGGCAATATGAGTGGCCCACCTCTGGGCCCGTATTCTTGACGGTCTGTGAGGTGAGTAGGCACACACTCACGGGCACGGGAGCCAAGAATACAGGCCCTGGTAAAACAATAACTGTCAAATGCATAGAGGGCCTTTAGGCCAGTTCAGAGAGCATATAAATCTAAATAGAGAGGACACGTAATGGTAATATCCGACCAGAAAGCCAATGCGATTCACAGCGAGTTTTTGATTATTAGCTGAATGCGCCAGGATGAACCGGAGTAATATTTATTTAAAATTAAAACGGCAATAATCCCGCGCATTGAATGAATATCGATTTATCACTGGCGTACATACTTATAATTAATGCAATTTTAAATAAACTTGTTCCTAAGGGAGCTGGCAGAAAGTTTTTATTGTATATATTTTTCAAGCCTTTATTACTTGATTTAGGAAAAAGTAGACAGCATATAATTTAGGTTTTCTCTGGTAAAAAATAAGTGTTTTTGATTTATTTTTTAAATATTTTGCTATCTAAGGTTACTTTAACTTTGCTATAAAAAACATTTGCAGCAATCCACCCAAACTATGCTTCTGTACCAAATTTTAATAACCCTGTCATTTCCGAATGTTTGAAAAATACATGATTAGGATATCAGAATGGGTGAGAAGGTATGTGAAAACTGATGGTCTCATATGATAAATTTCCTTGGATATTCCTTCAACGGTTCTGTTCTCCTAATCCAAAAGAATCATGGGAAGTCTTCTCCAAAAGGGAGAGACAAAGAAATTTTTTTCAGAAACTTAATACGTGATTATGATGTTTTAAAAAAATTTAACCGCCGAAGACGAAACCTTGCAAAAGAGTAATGTTTAATTTAAAATGAAAGAAAAAAACTGGCGCCGCAGGGCCACATTTTTGGGGAAGTTGGTACGTAATTTCGTCGGAGAGGGGGTCGATCGCCTCGCTCTGTATTCGCCATCTGTGTTTGTACCGGTACGGGTCTGTTGTCTGCAGGGGAACGCGAGCGATCGATATTATGGATAGTTCCCAACGCGGGACTCGTCCAAAAGAATACGATTTTCTTGTGCGCGGCCACTGCTTTGGATCGATAAAAATAAGCAAGATCGAAAGCGAAAGTGTCGCACCAAGTTTCCAAGCCAAGAACTAAAAAAAAACGATAGCTGCACCACTTGGTTTTCAAGTCAGTTGAGCGGGGTTGCAAATTTACCATTAGGTGTCCTCTCTATTTAGATTTATATGCTCTCTGGCCAGGTCAAAGGCGAAAAATCTACTGCGCATGCACTAACAAAGCCATGCTAGATAATACAGGGTTCCTAAGCAAATCCTTAGGGGGCCAAGCAGCCGTGTATAAGACGCAGACAAACGGAAAAGCACATTAGGCAGAAAAGGATGGGCATGGGGCGATGTTGTCACTACATCTTACACGTAGTAAATCCATTCCAGGTTGTTGTTTTCTAATGTTTTCCATTTTCATACCTTTAGGACTGGAATAAAAATTGTTTTTGCTCGACTTTAATACCAAACTGATGACTGAGGCTGGGGACTGAGATACATGCAAATGCCTAACCTAAAGCGTTCATACACGGCCGGAGAAATCGGCTGAGATATTTCCGTAGAAATTTTATCAAGCAAATAGGACGGGTTGACGTTTTCGAACGTCCAACCCGGGTTTTGCACTTTGATTTGAAATCAAAAAGGAGGAACAGTCAGATGTGGGGCCGTGCACAAATTACGTAACGGTGATTTTACCAGTTTTTGACCCCCTCCCTATGTAATGTTTTGTAACGGTTTGGCACGCCACTACCCTAATATTACGTAACGATTTCAAGACCACTACCCCCCCCCTCAAAAAAAAAAAACTTCACTTATTTTCATTCCAAATTTTCTTAGTTTTACACAAATGCAAACGCTGTCGAAAACCCCCCTCCCCCCTACGTAACGTTTTGTAACCCCCCTCCCCCCTATGACCATTACGTAATTTGTGCACGGCCCCTGTAGTCCCAGTGGAGGAGGGCGAGAAAATTGATATTTTTTTCTTAAAAATTATACTCTTTAGAACTATTTCTTTGCGTTCCCGAAATTAGCGGCGCCATTTTTATTTTGTGCTTTGTTTTTCTAACATTTTTGCGTTCGGCTAATTTAATTGAAAAAATTTTGCCCGCGGCTCCCTTTATCTTCTCACTCGAAACCAAGATCCCCCGTTTTAGGAAAACTGATTCCGTCTCTGTTTCTAAATTTTTTCGAATAAAAGTAGATTATGACCATGGGGGAAATAATTTTTTTCTACGGTATGACGAAAATTTCGAGAAAGTTGAAGAAAAAAATAAGAAAAGTGGCAGAGCTCAAGTTTTTCGTAAAAAAAACGTTTTTTGTACAGAAACAGAGCAAAATAAATCTTTTCACCCCTTTTTGGGTGTTACAAAGATTGGCAGCCTCTTATTTTTCGCTTTTACCCTCCCGCTAGTTTTGAAGAATTGGTTCGCTACATGTTTCGAGATCATGTCATAAAACACCTCAAAAATATCAAATGTAGTGTAGGGCCAGCTTTATTTAAAATCAATAATATCGCAAGCAAAAAGCTCTGCAGGAAAAACAGCGCCGTTTATTGATTTCTTTGGCTGCTAGTGCTAGCTGCATGGTTTGGCCGTTTCCGGATAGATGTCACTAGTAGAACAGAATGGAAAGAAATTTAATTAAAAGCGAAGATATTTCTTTCTAATGTTAACAACCTCACGAGTTTATCGCTCATTATCGTAAATAATGGACCCTGCCGCCTCCTTTAAGCAAGAAAAAGCTGTGGTTTGGACCTGAAAACATCTAATTTTTAATTAGATTAGATGTTCAAATCTGTCCCCTTCTTGAGCCTCACAATATCCCAATCTATTGTAAAACTCTTGGCGCGTAGCAGCCAACATTTCAGGGGTGATAGAGTTGCCCACCTCCAAAATTTTCGCCCTCAACTTCTGTATAGTCGTAGGTGAGGTAGTAAGTGAGGGTGTTGGAAAATTTTGTCGTGCCAACAACCCCATAGGAAAAAGTCATTTGGCGCAAGATCTGGAGATCGAATGAAAAAGGGTACAATAATGTGATCCCCGACAATACCGCCCCAAACATTTAATTTTTGGGGATGTTGCGTTCTAACACTTGCGTGCAGATGTTTATTTTCGCGGGACCAATAGCGGCTATTTTGTGGATTGTGAGAGCTATGAAGTTCAACCGGCGAAAATAATCACCTGGTTGCAATTCCTGCGACTTCCCAATCTTAAACGACTTGTAGCCGTATTTTTTTAGGATCCATTGGCAAGTACTGTTGGGAATATCCAGTGCCTTCGCAATCGGTTTCGTCGAACATGGTTCATGTGCCTCAACATAAGCGCATACCATTTCGTCTCGTTCCACCCTGTGTGGAAGAACGGGATGCTCTGGTATTTCGCCGTCGTGGAACACTTTCTACAATCATTTATGCACCCGTACCTTTCAAAACGATGATAAATGTTGTAGACAGTTTGAGCCACAGGAACCGGTCGATCTGGAAACGCAAAAACAAAAAGCCCAATGACCTCATCCGCACTGTCACTTTTTATGTAGTTTTTAATAATAAAAATCTTTTCTTCTCGAGTATACGGCATTTTAAAAACACAAAATTTACGAAACTGAAGCGACTCGAAAGGAAATAAAAATGCAATGCCTGTGAATCCCAGTTTTTCCTCGATCATCTCATGGTGTGGCCGCCATCTAGCGGAATTTGCAGACATCTTGTCAACGGTTATTATTGCAACTATGATTTATGCTCACAATGAAAGAGTGGCTACAATTTTTTCTCATGAAAGCAGTCCGGAGATAATAACAAACTGGCACCATTGCTCAAAATTCCTGTTTCTTTTGTGCGCGCAGAACTTTCTATGCCATTTCTGTTTGATTTATTGAAATCCTATCCCTAAGGAAAATCTTAGGAACCCTGTATAAAAAATATCAACGTTACCCGATGTACCATGAAAAATAAATCGAAAGTATCTTATGTTAATTTAAATATACTTCAACTACAATATCATTTTCGCCTCACTTACAAAGTCCAGAGCACTTGTATGCACAACTTTTATGCAAAAATTTGAAAAATAAAGTCCAATAATACCTAGCAAGTGAGTTTTCTTTGGACCAAGCCATAGATTGACCTAAACTCTATTATTATACTTACCAATTAAGTCTCAAAGATCCTGGTTTTTGTTTTCTAATCTTGTTTTGTCCATGTTTAAAATCTAGAGGAATTCAATTTTCTATTGATGCGAAATTACGGAAAACACTAGACAACACTTTTCAGTTTTTTTTACGGTAATGTCCACAAAAGATTTGTGGCATAGATTAAGATTTAGTTCTCATTGTTTATTTAGTTGCAAAACAATAAAACTACTTTTGAATTTGAACAATAAAAAAAATCGAAAAATTTTTTCCTGCAAGGTTTTTTCTTGTTTAATTGTATCTGAAAATGTTGACGTGTTTTAGGAATTGGACCCCTGTTGACCCACACCAGTGCTCCCAGATTAGTAACAGCTTTGCACGACTTAAAGGTCATTGCTTTGTCGGTTAGTTGCGGCAGAAAACACACGTTATGTGCTACAGACTGTGGGGTGAGACATTTTTCTAGAATATCGTTAATTGGCCATTGAAAACGATAGAAAGTTATAATAACTGGACCATTCGTCCCGATTTTGGCAGGACTGTCCCGATTTTTAGAAAGCCGTCCCGTGAACGTCCCGATTTTTATAAATCTGTCTTGGTTTTCAAGATCCATGTTCGAAAATCAGCTGTTATCAAATATTTATCATCCATGATCATACCTAAACCGTAATATGAAAAAACGCGGCGAAATGATGGTTTTGCGAACGCACTCTATGTGTCATTTTTTCGGGGAATCACGGAGTTAAACCTTTGTGGCTTCTGGTTCTTTACTGAAAATCACACTTCATTGAATTTGAGAGACACACGCAGTTCAAGTGTTGGCTGATAGATCGCAGAATTTATACGATTCCATGGTAACTGCAGGTGTCAACAAACTTTAAATCTGGCCGCAGTGGGACAGAAAACCATTCGAGTTTATGTTTATCTTTCAAAAATGTGTTTTCAAAAACATTGTTCTAAAACAAATATGAAACCACTCCGTGTGTGTAGTTGCCCGCCGAAAAAGGCCTAGCGCTGCGCGGGCATTACCCCGAGTCTATCAAAGAACCAAGAGAACTCGACACCGTTGAGAACTTTACTGGCTCGCTGGGATTACTAGGAATTCGCATAGAAACATTCGGCGCCCATAACCCCACATAATTTTGTTTTTATTTTGGTTTAACCATTTTTTTAAAATCTAAATTATTGCAGCATAGTTATGTGCAAGTATACTAGTGAAATCTTGGAGTGTAAAGGATAGATTTTAGATCCCAACCTCAGTTTCAAAAACACATGAATACTTGAGTACTAACAAAACAGGCCAGTAAAGCTCCATTTAGAGGTTGGAAAGACTCTTCCTAGTCGTTAACGCTCCTGTTTAAAATAGAATACGATTATTTCGTCTAGCGCCAGTAGGCGATTTTTAAATCTGCATGCTTTAAGTTAACCTGTTGCCGGTATAGCCGAACGGCGAGATTGCCGTTATCACGAAACACGACGAAAAAAGCGAAAGTAAAACAAAATAGTAACCATCCCGGTGCTAAAAAATTTCTGGGGTCCCACTGTGGATAAACATAAATAAAGTCTCCGCGTTGCCATGGAAAACAAAATCAATGACGTAAAAAAATCAGGTCGACATAGTTAAACTGATTTCCCGTACAATGTTGCTAAAAACAATTCCCCATATTGTAACTACGACCTTAAGCGATTGTGAGATTTTGTTTGAAGCTTTTCGGTTTTATGTATGAAGCATGCTAACGAGTGAAAAAATATTATCTTTATGTTATTTTATTTTGAATTGTAAAGAAGATTTGTAGGATATAAATAATCTTTTGTAAAAATAATTTTAAGTATTATGTTTTAAATGATCTGCAGTGGTTGTAATGCATTACTTACTACTGGGCCTTGATATAGAGAAGTAATCAGTGGTTTAGATAGAATATTTCTTAATATGTTAAATCTGTAAATGAGCGATTTGATTTCTCTGCTGCGCCAGATTTAATATTCTACATGTGTATTCCATTTTAAGTTTGAATTTCCTTAATACTTTTTGTAAAGGTGTCAACTTTTATTGAATTAAAATTTGATCGGTTTTTATTGACTTTTGTAAAGGCTATATAATTAGTTTTCTCTATATTTAATGATAACTTGTGAGTATCCAACAAAGTTTTTACCTTCTTTAGGCCCTCGATCACTCTGGCTTTAGTCTCGTCCCATGTAACACCACAAAAAATTATGACAGTGTCCTCAGCATATGACACAATTTTGGCTGTTATACCTTGATCAACTAGAGCCTTTATATATATATTAAAAAATATTGCTCCGAGGATAGTTCCCTGCGGGACACCTATGCTTACTACTTTAGGGGAGCTAAGTGTGTCATTGACTTTTGTTTGCTGCTCCCGACCCGACAAATAACCTTTACAGATCTCCAAGGCCTGACCTCTGACTTCATTGGACTCTAAAATATGCAATAATATTTCGTGGGATACCGTATCAAAGGCTTTTGCGAGGACGAGAAACACAGCAATGCACTTCTTGCGTGACATTGTCAGAGACTTCAGCCATTAGAGCACTCATTGCACTGTCTGTGCCAACACCCTCTGTAAATCCATATTGGTCAGGTGAGAATAAACCATTTGATTTATAAAATATTACCAAACGCTTTTTGAAACACTTTTCAAACAGCTTTGCAAAATTCCTAATTAAACTTATTGGTCTATAGTTTTCAATTTTATTTTTCTTGCCAGATTTGTGAATTGGCACAATTATTGACCTCTTTAAATGGGTTGGCACAATCCCTGTTCTGAATATTAAATTAAAGATATGTTTGAGTGGTAGTAGTAAATATTTGTGCAAGTCTTTAATTTGTTTTGCAGTAACCATATCAGAACCATGACTACCATCTGATTTTAGGCTGCTTATGTGCTCAATGAGTTCCTTGTCGCTCACAGGGGTCAGAAACATCGAATTGTGGACGAGATCAACAGATAATTTGTGATTTACAATGGGAATTTTTTGCATCATTCGCATTTCCCATAAATTCTTTTGTGGATAATCTTTAGAAATATTTTTAACATATGGCTCATTAGGCG
Source organism: Oxystoma pomonae (assembly GCA_963921995.1). Classification (NCBI taxonomy): domain Eukaryota; kingdom Metazoa; phylum Arthropoda; class Insecta; order Coleoptera; family Brentidae; genus Oxystoma; species Oxystoma pomonae. Next base: position 19,919,782 of record OY998164.1, on the reverse strand, counting down.
GTAATCACTACACTTCTTTGCTGAATGTTTTTTAGTTTGACCAGCGTATTTATCGAATCTTCGTTTTTTATTAGCTTTAAAACCTCAATGTATACTTCGTCTTGCCCTACCGCTTTTCTGTTTTTAGATGAAGATATTGCGTGTTTTACTTCCTCCGGTGTTATATCTATGCCTTGGTTTGAGAATTCTTCTGGTTGTTCGGATCGGTTATCGGTAAAGAGATGTTCTATGTAGCTACACCATTCTTTTAGTTTTTCTTTGGTATTCGGTATGATTTTCCCTGATTGTCCACAATGATTCCAGCTTGTCTTTTATTAAATAATCCGGCCGCTTCCTTTATGCGTTTGTGCAAATTGGAAGTGTCATGTTTAGCATCTAGATCTTCTATTTCTTGACATTGTTGTATTATCCAGTCTTGTTTTGCTGATCTTATCTTGTTTTTTTTTTATTGCTCTATTGATTTCTTGACACTGATCGCTGCCTTTTTTACTGCGTCTTTTATGGTATCCATCAACTCCAGGATTTCATTGGTAATTTTTTTTATTTCTTGTTTCATCCTTGCCTAAAAGTGTTGTGCTTTTGACTTTTAACCGGTAGACTCATTAATATCTTTAAGCTTTTTGTTAAGTTCGACTTTAAGTTTAGTTGCTATCATGTTATCTTAAAGTTCGTCCAACCTGGGTCTGGGGGACGATTTTTCTTGACTGTAAATTTAATTTTCATCGCAACTGGATTGTGATCCGAGCCTACGTCTGCGCCAGATTTAATAATGATTCTAAATCGTTTATTAATTAACATAAGTCTATCTGGTTTCTAATGATAGTTTCAGGAGTGTCGGATTTAGAAGTTCAAGTATAAAGGAGTCTAGCTGGAAGTTTAAAGAAAGTATTTGACACGATAAAGTCCCTTTCCTGACAGAACTGGAAAAGGCGATCTCCACGTTCATTTGATGTACCAAGACTGTACCTTCCAACAATGTCTTCTCTTGGGGCGTTTCCAAGTTTTGTGTTGAAGTCCCTTATAACATTTACTGGTTGGAGCGTATACTTGATTTAGTTGAAGAAATATTTCTCTTTAAAAATCCCATTTTTTCAAAAAGATCGCTCAGACAGTGGGAACGCTGGCAATACTGCATAGGTCAAATTTGTTGTGAAAAGCCATAACTCATTTACATGGCTGCTGCTGCTGCTGGGTCCGACTGTTCTTTTGGCAAAGTCCAGTATATTGACCCATTTGGGCCTATGAGGTCCTCTGCGTCCAGGATCGGAAAGCCGAATACATGGCGATGCCTCGTAGTCCACTTGGACATGCCGATATGTCTCTTCCGTTCTCCCGCAGGCTCGGCAGATCGAGTCATTTTCGACCATGATCTGGGTCATGTGCTTCCTTAGTCGGTTGTGAACTGGTATAATTCCAGTCAACAAACCAGTCTCTTTTCGTGATATCCGCCTAATGTGATGATACGTGACGAAGTTATGTACTGCCGTCGATTTGGATACTTGGGCCTCTTTTCCATTGAGCCCCGTGGAGTGTTTGATTGATTAATTTTTTTAATTTGTTTTTTAGCTTTATGCCTGGGGTTCTAACGTTTACGGTCAGCTGGGTCACGGCCCTCAAGTTCACGAATCGCCCTACCCGCAAATCGTAACCGCTCTGGCATTTGTCAAAATAGTTGACATTGCCGCTGGCCAGTACCACAGTATAGCCTTGACAAGTGACGGAAAGGTTAGTATAATACATAAAATAATTAATATTTCCTCAGCACTACCTAGAAGAAAAATTACCCCTCTAGATGGCGCTTATTACCTGAAAACAGCTGCGTCTTTCAGGCTAAGAGGTATCTTGTTCTGATGTGTGACTTCCCAATGAGCATTTTCAGAAACTTCTGGTGACAGATATTTATATAATTATTATAAAGAGGGTTCCATTGATACCCTAGGGTATTTAGAAGTTTCCTACAAGAATTGAGTTTGTATATTTGTTTTATTAAAGGCTCTAAATTGATGGTACCCTAAAGTAACATAAAACTGGCGTTAACAATATTTCCATGGACATCTTTATAAAAATTAAAGTCATCGGTTCAAATGTTATATAAATTGGTGTTAACAATGTTTCCACCAACACATTTATAAAAATATAAGTCATCAGTGACAAAAGTTATATAAATTGGTGTTTGAAATCTTTCTGTCAACCCACCTATAAAACCGTAAGTAACTATCAATTAAACTTATAAAACTTAATTAACCAACAACAAATTTATATAAGATAAGATTGAAAATATTTCGAGAGACACTTATAAAAACTTGGGAACTCACACACAATAGTTATATAAATTGGTGTCTGTAATATTCTTATGAACTCATTCATAAACCTTTTTTGCCCATAAGGTTTTTTCTATAATGTTGTTATTAATTTCTTTATACAGTGATTATAATACAACTGTTTTTAGAACAAAAAAAACAATTTTAATTTATTTTGGCAATTATAATAACAAAACAAACAAGATTTTTTAAGGTTAATTTTGTGACATCACACGGCGCGTTTTTGCGAAATCAAAAGGAGCGTTTTTGCGACATCAAAAGACGCGTTTTTGCGAGATACCATACCATTATTATCTTGTTTTAATTACATCAATCTGAGAGAGACAAGAGATCCAAATCTTCTTGAGATAGTTGCCGATGACAGATATCGGGATCGAATGCATTTTACACCCGATTCCCACCAGCGTTTCCGATGCGCAGTCACCCTGACTAAAAAAACTCATCACGTGGTTCGAGATGAACTTCTATAGGCAAATCTCGCTTAGACCACATGATACGTGTTTTGATTCGGGGGACCCACGAATGAGAAACGCATAGATGGGAACCGTGTTTTAGAAAAAGAGAACAATATAGTAACCGTGTAAAGGTCGCAAAAACGCACCGTGAAACGTCGAGCGCATACGCTGATACTGCTGGTCGGCGGCAAATGTGAACACCCCGGAAAATACTCGCCTGTACACCCTTCGACCCCGCAATCTAACTATATTCTTGAGATAGTTACCTCTGATAGTTATGCGGGCTTGAAGTGTGTGGAGGCGGGTATTTTTCCTGGTATGTGTAGTATGCTGGATCTCTCGAGGAATGCATTTAGGAAAAGAGAACAATGGTAACTATGTTAAGCTCGCAGAAACAGACCATCAGTGTTCAACACTGCGCCATCTGTAGCCCTTTGTTCCAAGTAGCATCATTTTTTAAAAGGGTTATAAAATAGTGTTGACGAGGTAAACAGTGGTATAGTTGTATTGTTTTTTTTTATAGAATTGTCGGAAATTTTCGCCATTTTGGATTACAAAAATAGGTTTTTGGCCTAATTAAAAACGTTATTTATGGGGTTTCAACATGTGTTTCAATCGAAATATTGCTTGTTAGGGTTAAGAACAACATATGAAATTCAATATTTGTCCAAGAAAGAAAAAAACGCGTATGAAAAAAAAAACTGATAGTTAAATGAATATTTTTTTTTCACGTTTTCTCAAGTATTTTTGGAGACCATGAAATTTACGTGAGTGTATTCGAAAACTATACAGTACACACGGGACCGCAGCTGATTTTCAGAGAAGGATGACGTGAAAAACAGCTTTTATTTGACTAGTATATAAATATTCATATTCCTGCTTCAGCTTATCTCACTTTCATTTTTATTTATTTTAGAAGATTGCTAAACACCATTTTATAAATTTTTTTATTGTAAAAAGAAAAAGAATAATACATAACCAGCAAAGGGAAGAAAGATGGAAAATCTATATTTCTAAATCCATAAAAACCTTTCATTTGTTATGTAGTGTTGTTAGAACAGTTGTAAAACCTTTTTATAATAATCTCTATACTTGAGGGCTCATAAGGAAGTTTTATAAAATCTATATGATGTTTTTCTATCCATTACTATGTAACATAAATTTTTATAAGCTGGTGTTGAACAGTTGTTTTTCAAGTCTTTTTTACTCATTTAAGAGATATATTAGAGTTATAAAATTATCACCAACACTAAATAATATAACTTTTGGTTATTTTATGAAGGTTTTATATTATTTGCTGTAACTTTTATATAGACAAAAATGCTCATTGGGTTATTGCTTGCTTATGCGCAATTTTACAACTCATAGTTAAACGTCAAACCTCACCTTTTTACGTTTTATAGGTGCAGTTTACCAACAAACTTCGGTTTAACCGTTACCGGCGGTCTGGGTGTTTGTTAAACTTCAGTTTAATAGTTACCGAAAGATTCTAACCTCAAAAAAGTTATTAAAAATTTGTTTTTGGTAAAAAGACTGTAAGTATTTAGTGAAATCGCTATGATCAATAACTTAAAATTTATTTTTGATCAACTGGATGAAGAATTACGAAATTATTGACATTGTCGAAGCACGATATGTAGATTTTAAAAAGAGGTTTGAATTATCTAAAGAGATATGCGAAATTGTGCACAAGGAAATTTGACAACAGTTGGAACATCCACAGACCAGCAAGTTTTCTTCTGATATAGAGCTCACACGTATATATATATATATATATATACATATATATATATATATATATATATATATATACTGTATATCTTTTTGACAAATTGTTGTGTCGTCTGGCTGTATGTCTGCCTGTAACCAACGCTGATATCTCAAAAACTACTTGACTGATTTTTATCAAGTTTGGCTCTAGTTGGTGCCATTTTGGTTAAAATAATCAACTCTATATATGTAAAGAAAATGTAGTCTTTCTTCATGGCCGTGGTTTAACTCCGACTTATAAAATTGAGCAACTTGTTTAACGATGGATTAATCCAAAGATTAAACTGAAGTTTAAACTTTGGTTTAATCTGGAGTTTTACCTTTGGTTGTAAAATTAGCCCTTAGTGATGAAGTGGCATAAGGCAAAACCGGTAAATTTTGAGAAAAAAATTTTATTAACCAATTCTTCCGCCACTTTATCAATAAGCGTGCAATACAAAAATCTGGAAATGTCCGCTTCAGATGAGGATATTTACATTTGCTAGGTTAAGGCTCGGCTCAGATTTAAGAGCTGCTCTAGAGACCCTGTATTTATTTATTTATTTGGATAAATAATAATACATTTTAAAGTATCTATTAATGTCAGCTAGATACACGATGAATTTGTAATTTGTGTGTAAGCAACATTATGCTTTTATATAATTATGTATTTATATATCGTTAAACAAGTACACACGCTACTATACTACTTTTAGATATGTAATAAATTAAGGCCCAGTTACTCATTTTTCTTCCTTAACAAAAAAAAAGAGACTGTCATACAGAATTAGCATTAAATTTACTCTTATGAAGTGTGCTTAATGTGCTATTATTATATAAATAATTGCAAATATTAAAATCCTAATAAACCGCATTAGGTGTTTCGTGTCATAGTTAATTAAGATCTATTTTTTTGTTTTATTTTTAGTTCACAGCTCAAGTTTGTACTACATGACTAGGTTTGTAAATATATTAAATCTTAATGAAAATTGTATAACCCTGTTTTGCCTTATATTTAAACTTAAGGACGTTTTATTTATCAGCGTCGAAAAATTAAAAAAAAAACGGATGAAAAATGTCTTTGCGTAATTTTTGATGTTCGATATCAGCAGTGGCGCACCCAGGAATTGACTTGGGGGAGGGGGTTAAAGGATAAATAATAAAGAAAACTTAATTTGAAGTAAAAATGTGACCATAACCAGGCTTCTTCGGGGAGGGGGGTGCGCCACTGATATCAGTTACTTTGTTTATACCGGTCTCTTAAAGCGCTTTTATAAGAACGGTTTAAAAATTTTGTCGTACAAACACCAATAAAAGAGCCTTAAGCACTAACAGCTAGCCAGGTAGTGAGCGATGTAAGAAGGGAAGCAGCAACTAAGGATCCATTCATTCACGCATTAGTTCAAATCTGTGAGAAATTGGTACTGTATTTGATTATTATTAATTCTAGGTGTATACATGGGGTTGGGGCATCCACGGGCAGCTGGGATATGGCAAGTGTGACAATCAATTCTACCCTAAATTAATCGAGTTTGGAGAGGCGGTCAGACAGGTCACAGCAGGTAAGGTCAATGATGCATTGTCAAAAATTACTAATCAATTTGTCCTTTCCCTAGTACTAGAGGCCCTCTATATATTTGCCAAATGTTTTTTTTTGCCAGAGGTGGGCAGCTCATATTGTCCTCTCTTTCTAGTTTTTTTCATATTTGCATGTAAAACCGATTTTATGACTTTTTTGGTTAGTAAAATATGTCAAGCTTGATAAAAAAAACAGTAAGGTACACGTTAATAGTAGGTTAAATAGAAAAAAATATTAATGATCTATATTTTTATTCCTCTTTTTCTTAAAATAATAAGACTATACAGACCGCTTCAAGCTACTGCGAACATAGGGCGAAAGAAGTCTAATTTGCCAGTGTACGTACATGCAGAGACACCGCACGCCTATCAGTGAAGCAACCAACACTCAGGCTTCCGATCGCCATTCGCTGCCTTTCGCCGCCGTTCGCCTTGTATTTAGTACGCCTCTAACCACGGTGCTGTGTGGAGCGTAGTCAATAAAACCGGAATTTGGTCAATAAATACGCAAATTTTTATAACGTAATTTTCTTATTTTTTGTCACTGATAAATAAGAGCATTTTATTGTCAACTGCTCAGATTTATCACTGACGACGTGTTACAATGAAAATAATAAGGAGGAACAAAATAAAAGCAAGTTCTCAAAATAAAATAATGCATTCTAAAAACCAAAAAGATTCTCCCAGTCAAAACAAAATTAAAGCAAATGTTCGAAAAGTCCTCCTTGCTCGGCTAGACAATATCCGAGCCTACTATAAAAACCCCTTCCAACGTTTCCAAGCATGTTAGGGGTGATAATTTGAAAAGCTTCTTCAAAAACAGATTGAAGTCATTAGGAGCAAGATCGGGAGATCGAGCTGGCCATTAAATAGTTCCCCGTGTACTTATAACCCGATTAGGAAATACATTATCAAGATATTCCCTAACAAGGCCAACATTGTGAGCGGAACAACCATCTTGTTGAAACCATGTTTCACCAAATCTTACACCTAACAACTGCCTAGCAGTTGGAATAATGTGCTGCTGCAGTAGATCCAAGTATCTAGGACCATTTAAATTGCAATTGCCGTTAATAAAAAATGGCCCAATTACGTGTTCCCCTACAATACCCCCCCCCCAAACATTTAGTTTTTGGGGATACTGTGTTCTTACGTCAAAATACAAATGCAAATTTTCCCTCGACCAATATCGAACGTGTGTTGGGTTATGACGATTTGACCATTTGACCATCTGCACTTTTTCGGCAACTTCGTAGACATCCATTTTTAGTTTTAAAAATGTATTATTTCAATTAAGAACTTACCCATCTGTTTCTCGAGCAAGGCAGAAATAAAACAAAATAATAAAAACAAAATGAATTTCCAAAAGATAACACTTTAACACACGGAGAGTAAATTGGACTTGATTCCCCCTATGTTTGCAGTAGCTTGAAGCGGTCTGTATAATATTATTTAAATTTAACTAATCTTGCTTACCTCGCAAATTCGACTATTTTTATTAATTTTCCAGTTTGGCAAATGAATGATCTCTTTCCATTTTTCTTGCGTTCCTTTTTCCATTGAACAAAGAAACAATACAAGGTCGTAGGCGCGTACAGTTTCTTATGCTGCTATATTAGATTTTTAACCGCGTTTATTAATCAGAAATGTGACATTAACAAAGTGTTTTATTTCCAATGGTTGCCAACACACAAAATAACAACAATAACTGTCAAAAATTGTATACAGGGCCTCTAGTACTAGGTAGAGGACCACTGTATACAATTTTTGACAGTTATTGCTTTACCAGAGGTAAGAAACTCGATTTGGCAGTTGTTAGGGTAATGTTGATGATATTTTTGTGTGTTGGCAACCATTGGAAATAAATAATTTTGTCAATGTCACATTTTTGATTAATAAACGTAGGTACATCAAATTGTAAATTTGATTATTTATATGCGGTTTAAAATCTAATATTGCGGAATAAGAAACTGTACAAATACTAACGCCTACGACCTTGTACTGTTTCATTGTTCAATGGAAAAGAAACGCAAGAAAAATGGAAAGAGATCATGCATTTGCCAAACTGGAAAAATAATAAAAATAGTCGAATTTGCGAGATAAGTCAGATAAATTTAAATAATATTATATATATTTTAATTATTTTAAGAAAAAGAGAAATAAAAAGATAGAACAATAATAAAAAGATGGATCAATAATAATATATTTTTTATTTTATCAACTATTTACATTTTTGACGAGGTGTCTTTTAATATTTTGTGTGTGTGTTATTTAAATAAATAGGGACATTTTGGACCTCTTAAAATAACATTTTCTGTGTTTATTTTTACGGCTGCGCAGTAAGAAAAAAGAGGGGAGGCTAATCAAAAAACGACAGACTTTATTTACGCCAAATAGGAATAACGATTTTTGTGGTTATCTTTAACACAGACTAAAAAATGGTTGGTGTATTCATTCATTTTTTTGTAAGAACGGATAGTTTACATCATTTTCTAATTACTAATTGTAATTTAACATTTTCTATCTATACATATATTCTAAATAAAAAGAAAAAATCCACAAAATTCACACCAAGCACTGACCTCACAAAAGTTAGGTTATGTTTCATTTAACGAAATTGTACGTTATCTCCTTTTACATTCCAAAACCTCTTTTAAATTTGACAGTTGTTATTCTTATCGTTAATTACTATAAAATATGGACCACTGAGACCATTCCTGCCGAACTCAGAGACGCCTCTATAGTTACCATTTTCAAAAAAGGCGATAAGGCCCAATGCGTAAACTACAGAGGTATATCTCTGCTTTCTGTTGCTGGAAAGATACTTGCACGGATACTATCAAACCGATTAATTCCGATTGCTGAACAAAATCTGCCAGAGACACAGTGTGGATTTAGGCCCAATCGAGGCACAGCTGACATGATCTTCAGTGCCAGACAAATGCAAGAGAAATCTATAGAACAAAATCGCCCTCTCTTCATGGCCTTCATAGATCTAGGCAAAGCATTTGATTCGGTCAACAGAGAAGCTTTTTGGAAAATACTGGCAAAAGCTGGATGCCCTCAAAAATATATTCAAATTCTTAGACTACTACACGACAATATGAATGCAACAGTCCTGAGCAACGATGGACCAGGAGAGTCATTCCAGATTACGACAGGCGTTAAACAAGGGTGTGTTATTGCGCCCACCCTATTTTCTATATTTTTAGGTGCCATGCTTCACCTTGTTGAGGAACATCTACCGCCGGGAGTGGAAATTCTATATAGATTCGACGGTGGCCTACTTAACCTAGGCAGACTGCGAGCAAAAACTAAGGTCTCGACAACCTCGGTAATCGAACTGCAGTACGCCGATGACAACGTCGTAATGGCCGATACAGAGGAAGGTCCACAACTGGTAATCAACGCATTTAACCAAGCCTACAAAAGCATTGTCCTAGAGGTCAATCTTGCCAAAACGCAAATTCTTCACCAACCAGAACCAGGTACGAATCCCCAAGCTCCAAACATTTCCATAAATGGCCATCCTCTGCACCTATCATCAAACGCAACTATTGACGCAGAAACACAGCATCGCCTAAAATGTGCTAGCGCAGCGTTCGTACGGCTTTCGGAGAGAGTCTTCAACAATCACGACATCAATGCGGAGACCAAGCTTCGTGTCTACAACACAGTTATAATACAAACTCTAACATACGGATGCGAAACGTGGACCACCTACAGAAGGCATATCAAAGGACTAGAAAAATATCACCAAAGTTGTTTAAGACGAATCCATATGACATAAGTGTTTTAGAAGAAGCCAGAACAACTAGTATCCCACCTCACGTCTCCCAAAGCAGATATTTTATGGACAACTGAAGGAAGGAAAGAGAAATCAAGGAGGTCAACAAAAAAGGTACAAGGATATTCTCAAAGGCAATATGATGAAGGGTCACATCGATATAAACAACTTCGAGACCACGGCAAACGATAGGGCTATATGGCGCCGAACAGTCCATGAGGGAGCACAAACTTTTGAAGAGCAACAACGTAGACTAGAAACGGAAAAGAGAGAACGTAGAAAGGAGCGACAAAATGGAAAAATGGATGACCAACAACACCCGGCTGCTGCCGGAGACTGGGTGTGCCAGGACTGTGGAAGGGTATGCGACTCGAGAATTGGCTTACATAGCCATCAAAAAACGCACAACAGATAGCGACGATACAGAATAGAGGAAAATCATACTCGGTATCGAGTGATTGCCTATGATGATATGATGAATTACTATAACCACAAAAGTAGTTATTTTTGCTGTTATTTTAGATGGTCCAAAATGTCCCCAATATGCGAAGCACATGGCCTCTTTTTGCATCTTAGACCTCTCCTCCTAAAGTAAACTACGCATTAAAATACTGACCAATTAAGCGTCAAAGATCCTGCTTTTTGTTTTCTAATCTTGTTTTGTCTATGTTTAAATCTAGAGGGATCCAATTTTCTATTGATACGAAATTACGGGAAACACTGGACAAACACATTTTAAATATTTTTTTCCGGTAGTGTCCACTCTTTTAATAAGTTTTCCAAAAGTAAATAAAAGTATTAAACATAAACCTAAATTTTGACTACTGACGCAAACGACGCGCCTCAAAGTGGATCGAGGTATAGGGAAATAGGGACATTTTGATTTATTTCTTTTAATATCATGTTTTTGTAACTTTTTCAGATCAACATTTTTTTAAATCAAAGAAAGTTATTAAAAGAAGTGTTATAATGAGCAATTTTTGTCATGGGCACCTCGATGGGCACTTTCCGAATATGTTCAGGGTGAGCTAGAAATTGACTAGGAAGTTACAAATATGGCCGTTTTTTTTTACTACTTAACCTTCGTTTACGAGAAAACCAAAGATAGGATAAAAATGATTTCTACAGATATGATTAAACAGATAATGACCTACATTTTTAATACTAGAACCATATATGTATAAGGTTAAATATAGGCCTTTCCCAGGCCAAACTTGTAAGCAAGATCTAAAATCTAGCAGGCCATGGAGACGTTTTAGCTCCGCGCCTATGCACATGCGCGAAAATTTTATATATATATATATATTTATATATATAACTAGAACTAATGTCCGACAGAGTATCCAAAAAGTACGCCTGAAAATTGTTCAAAATACTTTATTTTAGAGGCCCATTTATCGCTTATAGGATCAGTAGGATTAGCAATTATTTATTTTTGAGTAATTTTAGGCGTATTTTTTGTCTTACCCCAAGCGCGGATCTGGCCTTAGATCCAGGGGGTGTAATAAGATTTTGAGATGTCTGTTTATCTTAAATTTTCGTAAAATTGAACTAAAAACTGCATTTTTTACATTTTTTAATTAAAATCGTAGATATTTATGGTCTTGTATAATGCCGCAGGCAAAAATGTTTGCAATTTGAGTGAGTTTTTCTTATGTTATTTGGTAAAAATTTGAGTCCGGGGGGTGGGGGGAATTATGATTTTAGTGAAATTTGGTAAGTTTTCTTATGTGAATCTGGTGATAATGTATGCAAATATGAATTGAGCAGCAAAAAAAAATCAGAGCAAAAAAAATAGTAGGTCAATTTTTTTCCATAAAATCAACCCCTCCTCTTCTGTGGTATTTTCCAAAAAAAAAAATCGTACCGCATTTCGAGACCAAAAACGGACAAAAATGATGTGTCACACACCTATAATTTTAAAATGTCCAAGACTCATAGCGGCATCAATCGGATTCTTAAAACAAAGCATCTTGGCTAACAAAATCAGTAAAAAATATCTTGTACCATTCATTGCCACTTTTTTTGTTTACCTTTTGAATAGGTATGGTCTGGATCAGTTTAATTTAAATCGCTATATTCCAAGACACCGCAGGAGGTCCCAGCTAACTTAAAGAGATAGTTGGACTTTGTATGAAAACCTTTTTTTTTGTAGTGATAAACTAAAATAAGTACCTCAGGCTTAAAAGATTTTTTGTTGTTATTTGAAGATTTTTTTTACTATTTTGGAATGATTGTAACTATAAATTCTTAAATAATAATGCTAAAAATATAGATTTAGAATAACATGCTTTCCAAAGTTAAGGAATTATTATGGAGTTTTTGTAAAAACCTAGTTTTACTCGGTAACCTGTGCCTTACTTCCAAACTACTAATAACAAACTGTTAAGTATGTATTACTTTTTAAAATTGGCCTATGTCCACTTTTTATACAGACTCGTCTCTGGGGTTTTTTCCAGGCCAACCTGATTGGGAGAGATATTATCGGTACGCATTTTTCTCGGGAAAAGCAAGGGAAGGTCTGTTATATTATCGCATAGTCATATGACTAAAACAAAATGCTAATCATTTTTTAGGACACGCGCACAGCATAATCCTAACTTGCGAAGGCAAACTGTACGGGTTCGGATCCAACGTTTTCGGGCAGTTAGAAAACTGCCACGTCAAATCGAAAAAGTACACGACGCCCACGTGGATGGTCCTTATGCCCGATATGCACACGCCCGTCGAAAAAGTGGCTACTTCGTATTTTCATAATGTAAGTGCTATCAAAAGTGTATAACCACCTTTGTGAATACATGTACAGGGTGCTCCAAATCCGACAGGATTGGTGGGTTGTGGGTATTTCTAAGGGAGGAAAAATTGCTCGTTAATGTTTTTTTGGTGTAAATTGCTTTTTTATAGATAATTTAAAGAAGAATTTCTTTGTCAAACTGGATTACATCTGTGACGTTTAGTTTTTGAGATATAGCACTAAGTTAGTACTTTTCTTATGGAATTATCCAGTTTTTACTTGATTTTTGAAATCAGCTTGAAATTTCCTTTAAAACGATGTATGGCACTTACTCATAATGTTATTTTTATAATTTTTTATTTTCTGGATAATCTGTTTGTTTTTTTAGTCCACCATACCAATATGGTATGGGGGACTATTAAAATCGTGAAATTTTGACTTTTCTTAATTTTATCAAAAATGAGTTATTAAGGTTCCAAAACACCTTAAACGACGAAAAAAAAAGTTGTCTGTTGTGTGTTGTCTATCTGTATACACGATAACTCAAGAACACCTTAATCGATTTTAGCGAAATTTGGTACAAAAATCTTCCTTCGGCTGACCATGAACTGATTAACTTTTGGGTAGGGTGGTGGGGGGTTGAAGGGTGGAAAAGGGGGATAAAATATTTAAAAAAATTGTAACTTTGGAACAAAAGCAAGTAGCGGTATACGGTTTTCAGATTTAAGTTTCCATGAATATGGACTACAAATTTTGTTATAACGTCCAAATTCGTGGGAGCTTTAGTTTCCGAGTTATTTGAAAAAACGTTGAAATATATTAAAAAAATCATAACTTTAGAAGTAAAGCAGCTATTTATATGCGGTTTTCAGATTTTGGTTTTCGTAAATATTACACAAAAATTTTGTTATAAGGTTCAAATCTTTCAAAGCTACAGTTTTCGAGATATTTTCAGTTCCTTTCAACATAAAATAATTGATTGTATGGTGGACTATCCCTTTCTTTCTAGAATCAATTTTTTATATTATTTTATCCTCGTTTTTTTGTAAAAATCATTCGATAAAAATAGGTATTTTAGGTAAAAAGATCAATTTACACGAAAGAAAAATTTCTTTAATAAAAAAATATAGGCGAAATTCTAAAACAAATATTTTTCAAAAAGTCTCCGTAGCTCAAACACAGGTTTCCACCATGCCGCTCATGTTATCTTTTTTTACATGGCAAGTCACTAATGCCTTATTAAAATTTTAGAACGATGCATTTTACCTTTTTGGGGCTAGTAGATCACCAAACGATACTCTGTGCTAGTAGCACCTAAGCTCGAACGCAGCTTAAATCAACGGTGGTTGCATGTGAGAAAGAATAAGTTTTCGCACTAGTTAGGATAATAATCATTTTGGTGAACTGATGATGAGCATGGGCAAGTCTTGGGGTTTTTCTAAATTTTTAGCGATTCTCGAGAAATCCTGGATGGTACGTTTTAAATGGAACATCCTGTATTTTAAAATTTTAGATTGCTGTTACTTGTGACCAAAAAGTGTACTGTTGGGGAGCGAGCCCGGAAGAAGTACGGATCAATCAATCTAGAATGAACCAACGACAGCAAGGCGCTGGAATCATAAAACTATCAACCAATTGCTGGAAATCTTGTGTCAACGTCTATACCGCAAGCATTCAGAAACCAGTCAAACAGGTCGCAATAGGTTCGTACAGGATGTCCCGTTATATTTTGACCCCCCCCCCCGGTTAGACGGTTTGTCTGCAGCTCCGTTAAAATCTTTGAAAAAAATTGCTTTGAAAAACTCGTAAAATATGGATTTGGTTTGTTATCTTTTGTAAACTTAACAAACCTGATATACTGCATATTTTTTGGGCTATAGTGGTGTGGTGTTGGACATTGTAAAAATAATGTACTAATTTAGTTCCCTTTTAAAAAATTTTGTTCTTAATGAATAACGGAGCTATTCGCACTTAAAAGGAGGTGGTTGGGGGGGTGTGGCTTGGCGCTAAGCTACTCCCCCCTATGCTTAGGAGACATAATTGTCATAATTTTGTACTAATTATGTACTCTTAAAGAAGGGTATTTTTAGGTTACAAAAACCATCGGTTCCTAAGGTTTTTGTTTGTTTGTTGGGGTGTGTATCTTGATATCAAGGTACACCCCCCTCTGCTTAGAAAACAGATTCGACCAAAAATAACTATGCCAGAATTTGGTACTAATTATGTGGTAATTTCGTCCCTCTCTAAAAATCCCTCTCTGCCTTCGAAAGAGATTTGAAAAAAAATAATTATGCCATAATTTGCTACTAATTATGTACTAATTTGGTCCCCTTCCAAAAAAATTGCCTACTATTATGATAACTTTTTTTGTTTATATATGGGGTTTGTAGCTTGATATCAAGGCACACACTCCACAAAATAAAAAAATTAAGTTATCTTGAGAGTAGACAATTTTTTAGAAGGGGACGAAACTAGTACATAATTAGTAGCAAATTATGGCATAATTGCTTTTTTTTAAATCTATTTCTTAACCAGAGGGGGTGTGCCCTGATATCAAGCTACACACCTCATAAAAACCAAAAAAAAAATGAAGTTATCTTGAGAGTAGGCAATTTTCTAGAAGGGGACAAAATTAGTACATAATTAGTAGCAAATTATGACATAAATATTTTTTTTCAAATCTCTTTCCTAGACAGAGGGGGGTGTGCCTTGAAATCAAGCTACACACCCCATCAAAACAAAAAAAAAAAGAAGTTATTTTAAGAGTAGGCAATTTTCTAGAAGGGGACGAAATTAGTACATAATTAGTACCAAATTCTGGCATAGTCCCTTTTGGTCGAATCCCTTTTCTAAGCAGCGGGGGGGTGTACCTTGACGTCAAGCTACACACCCCATAGCAAACAAACAAAAATCGGAAGGAGGAACCGATGATTTTTGGAAACTAAAAGTACCCTTCTTTAGAGAGTACATAATTAGTACAAAATTATGACATATCAACTTTCATTAAATCTGTCTCCTAAGCATGGGGGGGTTGCAGCTTAGAACCAACTCCTCCCTCCTCTGTTATTCATTAAGTACAACATTTTTTAAAAGGGGACTAAGTTAGTACATATATCCAAATTAAGTTTCGTTGAGAGGGGGGGCGGGGTGTAGCTTGATTGAGCCCGCAGTTTGCTCGTTTTCTCGCTGGCTAGACTCTTAAATCAAATTTTAAAAAATGATAAATCGCATATAATGACTATGTTGGAAATTTGGAACCTTTGGTTGCACTAAAACAAAATTATGATTGTTTTCCACAAACCAAAACTACACTTTTTTGCACTCGACGCGCGTTTCGCTAACAATGTTAGCATCATCAGGAGACGATAAACAATGAACTAAATTAATCTACGCTCTATCTTATATACAATCCTTTAGTGGGCGGAGATAAGACTAATAACTTGTGATTGATCACGATTTTTAATCCTATCTCCCCTCAACCAAAGAATCAAGTGTACTAAACGGGATGGGTCCTCTATCTTTATTTAAACTATTTCTGGATTTAATGATTTCCATACTTTCATATGCATTCAAAAGTCTTTTGTTTGGTACACTTTTTAGAAGTTTTAGGTTATCTAATGTGAATCTATGATTGTTTTCAAAAGCATGCTCGGCCACACTTGACTTTTCTGTTCTTCCGTATTTTAAGTGTGCTAAGTGTTCTTTAAAACGTGTTTGAATAGAGCGTCTCGTTTGGCCAACATATTTTTTGTCACAATCCATGCAACTAATTTCGTAAATTCCACTTTTTTCTAGAACTGTAGTTTTATCCTTGGGATTTCCTAGTAAGCTTCTTATTGTGTTACCGGATTGATATACTAATTTAAGACCGGTGTTATTAAATACCTTGTGTAATCCTTTCGTATAATTAGGATTATAAGGAATTGATACACAATGGGTAATAGTTTATCACCTTTTATCGCAAACCTATTTATGAGCAAATTTGAATCACATATAAGTAAAGAATTTGAGTATTTCCCCAGAGTATGGTTCAGGTATGTAGACGATGTGTTTGCAGTATTCAACACTAAAGTAACTAGTGTTGAAAATTTTATGGAAAAAATAAATAACAAATTTCCCACTATTAAATTTACTTATGAAACAGAGAACAACGGTACACTGCCATTTCTAGACACTTTAGTTATAAGAAATAAAAATAAATTGGACTTTGACCTATACAGAAAAGGCACGGCCACCAACAGGTATATTCCAAATGACTCTTTTAATTGCTTACAACATAAGCTTGCAAGTTTGCACTTTTTAACATATAGATTAGTAAATTTCCCCTTAAACAAAGAAAGATTTGAAGCAGAAAAGAATAGGATTAGGAATATAGCTGGCGAAAACGGTTACGACGAAGGCTTAATAAATAAGCTGATAAATAGACATTCTTTTCAAAAGACCTTTCGGAATTCTACCTTTTTCAGACAAAAAGATACCTGCGACTCAAAATTTGTATCAATTCCTTATAATCCTAATTATACGAAAGGATTACACAAGGTATTTAATAACACCGGTCTTAAATTAGTATATCAATCCGGTAACACAATAAGAAGCTTACTAGGAAATCCCAAGGATAAAACTACAGTTCTAGAAAAAAGTGGAATTTACGAAATTAGTTGCATGGATTGTGACAAAAAATATGTTGGCCAAACGAGACGCTCTATTCAAACACGTTTTAAAGAACACTTAGCACACTTAAAATACGGAAGAACAGAAAAGTCAAGTGTGGCCGAGCATGCTTTTGAAAACAATCATAGATTCACATTAGATAACCTAAAACTTCTAAAAAGTGTACCAAACAAAAGACTTTTGAATGCATATGAAAGTATGGAAATCATTAAATCCAGAAATAGTTTAAATAAAGATAGAGGACCCATCCCGTTTAGTACACTTGATTCTTTGGTTGAGGGGAGATAGGATTAAAAATCGTGATCAATCACAAGTTATTAGTCTTATCTCCGCCCACTAAAGGATTGTATATAAGATAGAGCGTAGATTAATTTAGTTCATTGTTTATCGTCTCCTGATGATGCTAACATTGTTAGCGAAACGCGCGTCGAGTGCAAAAAAGTGTAGTTTTGGTTTGTGGAAAACAATCATAATTTTGTTTCGCATATAATGAATTTATTTAAAACTTCCTACTCTTTTGACAGGTTACCGTCATTCAGCCATTTTGCACAACGGCACAATATGGTGGGGCAAAAACAAGGAAACAGAGCTGACCAATCCACACGCGAGAGACTACATGACATTGAACGACGTTTTCTGTCAAAAATTTTGGCATGTGTCGTGTGGTTTGGATTATACCATGGGCATAGACCATACGGGACAAGTGTTGGCTTGGGGCAGTCCTTCTATGATACAGGTATTTAATTGTTTTAAAACTCTGTTGAATTGGACTTTGCGTGTTATTATTTAGAGCAGCGGCGGCTCGTGGTAACCAAACCTAGTGAATCAATATTCATTAACCCTTCCCAATATTAGGTTTTAGTCTGCATAATTGTTCCTACGGGGCAGTTTTTAAACGAAAAAAAAAATAAATACGAAAGTTTCACCCGACGGGCCACTCTAAGAAAACAGTGTGAACCGCTCGGCTTTGTTGATTCTAAAGCACTAATAAGCGGCCCTCCTACCACGTGCCGATGGCGTTTCCATGGTAACTCGTAAACAAATGCAGCATATTTTGAAGCACGACTAGTTTATTCATTTTGACTGCATGGAACGATACTTATGGAAACAAATTCGTAATGATGCCACGTATTGACCGATATTTAAAATTATTTAAACGGTTTTTTCGTTTGGGGCCTTGGATTAGCGACTTAAAACATAAAACTTTATGTTGAATTGTTTATTATTTAAATTAAAATGCGATATTTTTGCAAATATAAAAAATAATACCATAAGCTGCAAAAGTTTAAATTTAATTTAAAGAAGCTTTTTTTATAGTAAGCTATGCCTTTTTTATCATAGGGGGCGAACTGACAAATTAATTATTTGACGATCTAATAGTATTTCTGCCTTGTTATTATTAAGTAGGTAAATCACACACTCACACAGACTTGCTTAATACTTAATCTTGTTTTAATTTGGACACCTCTTTTGCTTTTCTTCTGTTTATTTTTAAATAATTTCTCGATTTAAATAAGAATATTACTTTCTAGATGTTTCTTAGGTCACCAAAATTTCAAAATCAAAAATCCCGAATCCACTTATTTTTCCTGAACAAACTGTAAAACATCTCTTTTTGGATTTGTTTGGTTAAAAGATCATAAATATGTAACTTCAGCTCAGTCAAGCTACACACTCGCACCATCGGTTCCTAAGATTTTTATTTGTTTGTTATGGGTTGTGTAGCTTTTGATATCAAGGTTCACCCCACTCTGCCTAGGAAAGAGATTTAAAAAAAGTAATTATACCATAATTTGCTACTAATTATATACTAATTTCGTCCCCTTCTAGAAAATTGCCTACTCTCAAGATAACTTGATTTTTTTTTGTTTATATGGGGTGTGTAGCTTTTGATATGAAGGTATACCCCCATCTGCCTAGGAAATAGATTTTAAAAAAAGCAATTATAATAATTACTTTTTTGAAATCTCTTTCCTAGGCAGGGGGGGTGTGCCTTGATATCAAGCTACACACTCCATAAAAACAGAAAAAAAATGAAGTTATCTTGAAAGTAGGCAATTTTCTAGAAGGGGACGAAATTAGTACATAATTAGTAGCAAATTATGGTCTACTTACTTTTTTGAAATCTCTTTCCTAGGCAGAGGGGGGTGTGCCTTGATGTCAAGCTACACGCCCCATAAAACAAAAAAAGAAAGTTATCTTGAGAGAAGGCATAATTATTTTTTTTTTCAAATCTCTTTCCTAGGCAGAGGGGGTTGTTCCTTGATATCAAGCTAGACACCCATAAAAACAAAAAAAATTAAGTTGTTTTGAGAGTAGGCAATTTTTTAGGAGGCTAAATTAGTACATAATTAGTACCAAATTCTGACATAGTCACTTTTGGTCGAATCTCTTTCCTAGGTAGAGGGGGGTGTACCTTGATATCAAGCTACACACGACCCTATAACAAACAAACAAAAATCTTAGGAACCGATGGTTTCTGTAAACTAAAAGTACCCTTCTTTAAGAGTACATAATTAGTACAAAATTATGACATATCAAAGATGTATGAAATACATCTTTGGACAGATCAACTTTCATTAAATCTATCTCCTAAGCAGATTAGCGCCAAGCCACACCCCCCTCCCCCGCCTTTTAAGTGCGAACAACTCCGTTATTCGTTAAGTACAAAAATTTTTAAAAGGGGACCAAATTAGTACAATATCCACATTGAGTTTCGTTGAGGGGGGAGGGGTGTAGCTTGACTAAGCTTGTAACTATGTTGGGAATTTGGAACCTTTGGTTGTACTAAAACAAAATTATGATTGTTTTCCACAAAACCAAAACTACACTTTTTTGCACTCGACGCGCGTTTCGCTAACAACGTTGTAACTTCAAAAGTCACATATTTTTAGTACCTATTCTGTTTATGAAAACTTAATTATCCTAAATTTTAAAGTTTTTTAAATAAAACTGTGATATCACTCTCTTTGAATTGTTAATTTATAAGGTCAGTAATTTTTTTTTAAATAGCCTAAAAAATCGGCTCTATGCGTGTAATGAAAAAAATTGAATATCTCTGAAACTACTAAAGGAGTTGCATGTTAAAATTTGATTTCACTATTTTGATAATGATAATGTTTTGCTATTTGTTGTTTTTGTTTTTTTAGACTATTCTGGGCTCTACACCAGACAATGACAGAAGAAAAATCGACGGTAAAGTGATGGTTTTAAGAAATACTAAACGAGTGATAAGATTCCCTCATAACGGGCAAAACGACATACCAGTTGAGATATCAGTGATGCCATCTATGGCTTTTACCTACAACCAAACGAATCACAAAGTTTTGCTGTCAAAAAAGTTAACTCCTTATTTTGTAATGCAGATAGAACATGACAACGTACCAAACGGTAAAAACTGTAAAGTTCAACAAAGAAAACCAGACTTTAATCATATTTATGACGTACCTGACTTAAATCTCGGACAAAAAATTCTTCACTACACTCTGGAAAAGTTTTCCGGTTTTTACGATGTGGAAAATGTGATTCAAAAATGCATAAACGCAAACAACTATCAAGCGGCCAGTAAAACGAGTTTTTTGGATGGCCATTTCGGTGACAGTCTAGGATTTTTACTGACTGCCTTCAAAAAGCACATCGAACAGCTTGATTTAGATTTGGCATCGCTGTTTACATGTAAAGATTCCTACGATATGAAAGAAAAAGAACAGGGAGTCGAACTGATCGTTCAAAGTATTAAAGAGGTCCCTGGATTTAGTAATGGTAGCTCTCCAATACACCTATTGAGTTCCAGCTCTTCTTTGAATAGTTTGAGGCAATTTGAGGACGAGGGAGGATGCGAATGCCCGTGCGATATGAGCGACGTCAAGCAGAATGTTGCAAACTATGTGCAGTCTCTTAAAAGTGCGGAATCTCAGCCGATTTTGAGCGTTTCCGAGATTATATCTGAGCAGGATAGCACAAGTTTAAAGCCAAAATCGGATTTCACCTCGCACATTAAAGATAAATCAGCTAAAGATGTGGTTGACTCCGCATCGGCTATGGTAGAGTTTTATATAAAAAAAATCTACACCTCGGAAAACCATATTTTAATGCAAAATATTTTGTTAAGATCTATAGAATTTTGGTTGTCCAACAATCTACCAGTGCCTATCTTAGAAGATATTCTATTGAAAAATTTAGACAAGTATTTTTATCCACTGTCAATTTTACTGTTTTGCAAGAATTTTGATAGCATGGAGGATTTGAGGAAAGATAATGAAGAGGCTCAGGTTCCTAACAGTTCAGGGTTCCTAAAAGAGTTTTCGACAAAATTTTGTTTGCATTTGTGTTCAATGGTTTTAGAAAACGCCAATAAGGTGTGAACATAAAATTAAAAAGATATATTTGATAACACTGCAATCATATTGTTAAATACATATTTTATCATATTCTCAAACCAGAATTATTACGACTTCATTCTGCATTTTGAACAACTCTAATTTATAGTTTTTAAATTTCAAAAATTGCATTCTACTACATAAAACTAAACTGATTTTTAGAAAACTTTTAAGTCATTTAGATAATTCATCTTTGTAGAAAATTTGTTGACAAGGCTTTTTATATTTGGTTCCTAAACTTTACTAGATAATACTCTATTTTCGCAATACTTAATTTTAACTTTTTTATTATGCATTTTTGAAACATTTGCACAATGTTAGGATAAGTTTTTCACTTGTTAATTGCTGTAGAGTTAATAATAATACTTAAATTAGTGTTCTTTTAAGAAATTTTACTAGTCATTGTTGTTAAGTTTTTAAATAAGTTAAGGTACCCAAGTTTTTAGAGTAGAGCTGTTCATACAATGGAGTAGGTTATTAAGCCAAAATGTTTTAAGCCATTTGTATTGTTAATATTTTTTTTTACTCTCAACCAAACTGCTTTTATAGATAAATGACACATAAATTCGAAAATTAATTGATAATAATAATAATGTTGTTTTATTTTTAACATTAAAAATAAATAATAAAACTAGTAGTAGCTAAAATACTAAAAAATATAAACACATTTCCTTTATGCATTGTCAGTCTACCAAGATTTTCATAATTTCTGATTTTGTTATTTATAATTTCTTATATTTCAAAATCACTAAAATCTATAATAGGCATTTCAACAAGTTCTACCTCCTCAAAGCTAGAATCAAATGACATGTCAGGAGTCTCAAGGTCAAAACTGATATTGTAGTTGATACAAAAACTTGGCATTGACACTTCTTCATTTTTGGTAGGACTCATTGGAGGAGTGTCCATTCCTATTCCATGGAAATTTTTGATAATAGTGATGATATCTTCTTTGTTTATTCTCCTGGTATTAGGAATGAATTGAAGCTCATCATTGAACATTTCTTTATCTTTAAATGAGAACAAGTCTTCAATACCGAGATCTAGGGTTGGTGTTTTGCTTGGTGACCTGAAACACGTAAAAATTTGTAGCAATTAAACCAAATTCAACTCTGACACTGTGCATGAAGAACAATCTTTTATAGAAAAAAAATTGCTTACTTCAAATCAGTGCAAGACTGTTTATCTGCTTGCAGTTGTTTCTTGAGCTGTCCATTTGGGGATTTGTTAATGTTGACTGTTTTATCTGCAAATGGAAGACGAGAAAGGTTATTGGTGGCTCCTGGTTTTCGCTGGATAAGGCTTTCAGCATCTAAGGAAATAATAGACTAGTTAATTATTTATGATATATACCTAATTTAATATTATGTTAAAGATGCATGATCCATACTCCATTTTATGTCTGTCTCTTTGATAAATTATATTTATGAAAACTGGCTATACTTTTTGGTATTTGAGACAATATTTAATTGCCCTGGTACCTATATTTTTGAAGTCAAGAGAGTGATCACAAGCAGTCACACACAGTTGTAAGGCTGGAGTTTTTTCTTTCAATTACCCCCATATCCAGTAATCACCATAAAAATACACAGATTAGTTTATAGGTAATCCCCCTTTGTTCCTTTCTGTACAATCACCAGAGACAAAGAATGGATTAGAAAGCAAATTGCGATTAAGCATCTATATGGTGCACTTAGGGTTTTTATATACTTTGTCTCAGAAATGTCTGAGGCTGATTTACAATATAATACACAGCCGCTTGTGTTGACAGGTGTCAAATGTTTTATTTCTTAATTTATGCCCACAAACCTTATAACCATAACCATGGTTATAAGGTTTGTGTTTATGCCTGAAAAGTTTGAATTTTTGTGATGGGCTGTATGCTTAAAATATCCAAATAAAAATTTGACATCAGGGTAAGCTGCTGCCTGTATTCTAAATGAGCCTTTAGTTTTTTGCTACATTTAGGACAGCAAAATTAATTTTTCTTAAAAGAAAATTTTACTTACTTTCAGCATTAAAAACACGAATTAACGGTGTATTAAAAAGACTCATTCTTGACAAAAAATTTGCAAATCCCCAAAATTTTCAATTTTTAACGGTTTTGAATGACAATTGACTTGACAATCAACAATCATGATTATTGAGCACAGAACCGAAAATTTTTTGGTTGGTTAGTAGTTCATAAATATATGCTTTCATTTTTTGTATTTTGGATTGACTAGGCATAACCACACTTTTTTCATCTAAAACATAGATAAATTATATTAAATACTAAAATCATAAAAACAGTACACGCCCGTGTACTGCGATCATAAGAGCAAATGGAAAATAGTGGAGAAAACGAAGGTGCCACCGACTCGGAGCACTTTTACGATTTTGGGAAATCACGACTAGTAAGGATAGAATATCCAGGTGAGTAGTCATTATAAAATTACCTTTTTTTGTGTTACGTTCAAGTCCATCAAGGAGGATTAACCCCATGGCGTCGGTATTACCAATTACATTAACATGGCATTTCAGTTATGTACATAGTAAAATGCAAATTCCTTGGCATAACATTCATATTTTGCTACCTGGTTTTACTAAGTACCTAAACTCATTCTAAACACTAAAATAGTAGTTTTTACAACTAGCAGCTAAACGGCTAAATTTTTTTTCAAGCGCTACTTTAAATAACAAGTGCAGCAAATGATTTAAAAACTTGAGTAAAAAAAATGCACAGTTTAGCTGTGAGTTGTAAATTGTATTTTTTATACCTTTATCAACAAATTCTATAAAACATAAAAAACTTACTAAATAAAACTCTGAACACAACATCCAATGAAACTTGCCATTTTTATACCATGTATCAAGGGCATACATTGTTCACATTGTTGCAGCCATCTTAATTTCTGACATTTTGAAGGATTTTTTTGTGAATGATGGTATGGCATAATAGTAGTTTTAACAACTAGTGGCTAAAATAGTGCTTTTTTTTACAAGCATTGGTTTAAGTAACGAGCGCAGCGAGTTATTTAAAAACGCGAGTACAAAAACGCACAGTTTAGCTGCGAGTTGTTACACTCGTTTTACCTATACCTTTATTAAAAAATCCAAGAAAAACAGGAAAATACTTTTAACAATCTCTAACGAAGAGAATTTCTATCAACACACCATCTTTACACTATAAATGAAGGCGGCTGGGAAATGAAATAACAATCGTTTCCATAGCGATGTGTCTTTTTTACTGGGTGACGTTCATTGTTGCGACATTTTAATCTTTGACAATTTGAAATTTTGATGAAATTTTAAGTGATTTTTTCGTAAATACTTGGTGAAAACTGGCGGAAATGGCTTAATTCTTAGGCAAGAATAATTAGATTTTGTCAATATTACTATTTTCCGCGATTTCTCTTTAACTTTGAGTAAAAATCATACTGAAATCTTTTTTTGCACCTGTGATCAGAAAAAAAGTTTTTTTGCATTGGTAATCAAAAAAGCCATGCTTTAGTTATCTACAGACAGTTACTAAAATCATGTTTTTGATGAAGGTATTAAAAAAAATATTTTAAACGTTTTTGCTGAGTTTTTTCTATGTTTTTCACATTTTTAGGGCATAATTTTACTCACATTTTATAGTTTTCTTTCCAAAATGTGGATTTGTAGTAAAAAAATCTCATTTGTTTCAAATTTTTACTGTTTTTTTAGCTTTTAATGAGCTTTTAAAAAAAGTGCCAAAATTTGTTTTTTTTTTGTAAAAATGTAAAATATTTAGAAAGAGAAAGCAGTATTTTAGATGTAAAGGGAGATAATTTAGAGAAGGACAAAGTATTTTAGAGAAAGTTGGACATATTTTAAAACTGGTTGACTGGAACATTTTTTTGATTTGACAGTAGAAGAGAGAAGGGTTGTATTTTTTTTGCATTAGATCGGTAACCAAAAAAGCTATGTTTTGGTTATTTACGAAATAAAGTGCAGTAACATCAAATAACATAATAGTTTTCAGTAAGAAAACTGGAACCTTTGGTGTATCACTTCATTAAAACTTTATAATATAAAGTTATGTAAGTATTCACTCTGCTATGTTTTGATAACTAAGTTGGCATCTTCAGGACGAGATGAAAAATACTTTTAAAATATCAAAAAAAATATTAAAATTTTAAATAATTGAGCTTGAAAGTGAAACTAATTTACAAAATAGAAATAAACATAGTCATATGCTTTTTGGAAGTATTTTTGGCCACCTAGCCAAAGTCAAACTTTTTATTGGTTAGAAAAACCACTTTTTTATATATTTAGAAATTTTGTTTTATTAATAGGGACCTTACCAATTTCGATTTTTTTTCTTTAAAAAGGGTGGTGCAACCAATAACGAAAGAAAATTTTATAATTTTTACATAAAACCACTATAGTTTTTAAGTTATTTGCCAAAAAGTCTACTACTTCTAAATCTCCTAGTTTTCTTCAGGTTACCAAATGCACCTGAATCCCTTTTTTTTATAAAAGTATCAATAATTGGTCAACAGAAGATCATTTTTCCAATACTTTTTAAGCAAAATAAATTAACTGTCCCCCTTCATCAAGAGACTATTTAAAAAACAATTTTTTTGTCACCATGCCATGACTAAAATACAGATTCTTTTCCAACAAAATATTAAATAATAAAAAAGGTCCCACTTGCCCCTTAATTTTTTGCATTGCACAGTCGCTAAAATGACACTAAAATAAATATTTTTCTCAAAACTTTTTTAGCAAAAATCACAACTGTTAATTTTTGCGGGAAGTAACTTTTTAAATTGACCATTCTCAGAGACGACTCTACCACTAAAAGTACTGTACAACGGATCCTATCCTAATATTTTTTATTAAGCAAACTAAAGAAAAGTTGTTAACTGCCACCTTAACTTTTTTCAAAACTTTGATTAATGGTGACCAGATTTAGTGGTGCAAAAATAAATGGCCAACAATATGGTACAACAGAATAGCTGGTGTCGAAGTAAATGCTTTTGTGTTCTAGTTTTTTGTAGTTTCTTCCATTTTTTTGATAAAGGTATTAAAAAATTAGTGTTTACAGCTCAAGCCTGATCTGTAACTTTAACTCTTACATCTACTAAAAACTTAGGTATGCTTCATAAAAATATTTAACATTCTTCCCAGTTAAACATACTATATTTTTACTAAATTAAATCTAACAGTAGTCAGACAAAAAGGTTTAAGCTAGACCTTAGAATTTAATGATTCATACACCAATTTATAGTCAGTTTGTTTTTTTAACAAAAAATATTTTTGTTGAAAAAGTAACTAGTTCTATAAAGATAATAAAAATTAAGAAAAGTCTTATTTATTTTATAACTTTCTATTTCCTAACTGAATTGAATGTAGTACTTCGTTTTATAGAAAAATTTATTTCATTTAAAAAGTTTCATATATGGTTTGTTGATATACACTTGATATTTCCTGGTTCATTTTATAAAATAAAAAAATGACTTTATTTTGATTATATGAGCTAATCTATCGAAATATGTTTGGAAATAAGTTTTGGGCATCATATCTGTTCTAACCCTAAAAAGAAAATTCCGAGGATTTCTTTCTATGTAGTATTATTTAATTAAATCATGTTGCTTAGGGATGGTGCAAAATATCGACAGAGCCCTAAAGAGTCTTGGGGGCTTAGCAAATATCAAAGAGGCTGTGTCAGAGAAAAGGTTTCCATTAGAACTGCGGTAGGGAAAATTTTAATTTTTTTGCATGTTTTTATCATTAAATTGTCCTATTTAAAAAATAATTTTGATAGCTCTTAAGTTATATCTTACTATATATATATATATATATATATATAGTACTCAACTAGGTGAAGAATGTAAGTAGAGAATAATACTAACATATCAGTATGTGACAGTTTGAGACTCTGTCTATACTGCCTTATTAAGCACAAAAGGCATAAGTGCACAATTAACGAAAATTGAGACATGCCCTCAGTATATTAATATATGTTATTATCGAGGGGTCATCAGCTGCAGACAGTAGGTGTACAAATCCTTGACAATACTTTAACAATACCTGTAGATAATACTGGAGACAATACTGGAGACAATACTGGACAATACTAGACAATACTGGACAATACTAAACAATACTGGACAATACTTAACAATCCCAGACAATATTTGACAATATTTCAGTTCTTAACAGTAGGTGTACAAATTTTTAGCCAACTGTTGACCCTGAGGGGTCATCAGCTGTAGACAGTAGGTGTGCAAATCGTTGACAATACTTTAACAATACCTGACAATACTGGACAATAATTGACAATACTGGATAATATTGGTGACAATACTGGACAATACTAGACAATACTGGACAATACTTAAAAATCCCGGACAATACATGACAATATTTCAGTTCTTGACAGTAGGTGTACAAATTTTTGGGGAGCTGTTGAACTCTCAGTTAATATTTACCTTTTCTGTAGTTTTAATAAGTATTTTAAGTCTTACCTGAATTCATAAGCCCATAAATTAATAATTTAATTGGACCTATAACTACAGTGGGTAGCTACATAAAAAATGCAAAATAATCCCTTTGTGCTTATGGCGGCAGTATATTGTTCTACTTTTCTTGTTTTGGAAATAACCATCGATGTACTAACGTCGATGGAAATAACTGAGCAAAAATCCAATCCAAAGAAAATTGGAACTTTTTCTTTTTTTAGATTTCACCCAAAAAACTTTTTCAATAAACCATGCATTGCTGATAAAGATGATAATGTTGGATTTTTGTTAAAAGTAAAAAAAAACAATGAAGATGCAGAAGATCCCTACTCTTATGAGGTTATTGGTGCCACATCAACAAATTTTCAGGTATTTTTTTCTTTGTGCTTTAAAAAAAGTTATAAATTTTTTAAACTGAAGAGCTATTTAATATTTTAAATCGTACCGGTTTCACACCACCACCATTTTTTCATTCGTGTTAAAATAAGGTTCAACCTGAGTAGACTACAATAATATGGTCTTTCATGGTGTGGTATTTTATAATATCCGTGTACGCAACTATCTCCCGTTTAGACAAATTATCAAGCAATTCTGTTGAAGTTTTTTTTTATATTTTTTTTTAAAGACAATGTTAAAACAACTTTCTATAAATAAAAGTGCTCTGTCAGGTTATTTTTTAAGAAGTCAGGGAAAATATTGTATAATTTAGGCATTTAAACAAAAATTCACAATTATTAATATTGCATTTAAGGCTGAAACTGTTCATTTTAGTTTAATCGAATGTGTGACTTCCAATATCTACCTATAGTCGAAAAAAAGACAGAAAATGATGAAACCACCGCCGAATATGTTCATGACAAAATTTTCAACGATGAGTTGCCATCAATGGCATGGTTTACAAAAAAAGAATCTGCAGAAATACCTGTATTCAGTGTGCCTCCAAATTTTTCCAAGTATGATACCCCGCATCCACAAGAAGGTCTAAAATCTGGTCAGTTACTGTTACTTAATTTTTCATATAATGCTATATTTCGCCTTTATATCGGCAATGTGTACTAAACCATTTTTAAATTTCCTTTTTAATTTCAATTATTGTAGATTAATTTTTTTAAAATCAGATTTGCACTATCTTAGATAGGCACTTTTTTAGCAGAGACATCCTCAAAAAAAATTCTTTATTATCCCAATTGCACTTTAGTATTAGTATGTTTTCACATCATACTCAATATGTATTGAAGATTATCTTCTTTTTCTTTCATAGAGCATGTTCTTTGGTCCGAGAAAGAGTGTGCTTGATTTTTTTATTTATCGCAGTGTTGTCAAATGAACAAAGATTTTTACATATTGTAGAGGAATATCAATGTTTTTCAAGATATTCTCCTCAACCTTTTATTAAATAGCCATTATATTTTGGTCTAGTTGTTCTATTGAACAAAATCAACTGCATGTTTGTGCATATATTTTTAGGTGATATATTTTCTTCCATTGTCAGACCCGATTGTACCTACAATTGGGACAGAAAACCCCAACCAACTATCAAGAAACATGAAAAATTATTGTACAATCAACAGGTGAATTTTCTCAAGGCCGACCTGAATAAAATACCCCAAGAACCCCTTCCTGAAGCGCTTCGAAAAATCAAAGAGCACAAATATTTGCAAGTCTACTATGACATTGTTGCGAGATTGTTTGATGACAGACCTATTTGGTCTAGGCAGGCTCTGATGCACCTGTCAAAAGTAAGTAAATTGACTCTAAAATACTTTATTAAACCAGTAGACTTAACTAGGATGAAGATTTTAAAACTATATATTGTTTAGTTACTGCGTCTATTTCTGTTTTTTTATAAAATCGTTTAACTTTATTTTATTTTTTACTTTTTAGTCTAAATCAAAAAGAAACAAAATTCAGGATGTATTATTCACAATACTTTTGCCTTGCTTATTCAAGTCTTCTTTTTTTCTGTGTTGGTTTCTTTATTCTGACTTTTCATTGTTATTCCCACGAGTAGCGGTATCCGGTCATCTCTTCCAGAGGTCCGTGTGGAAAGGAAAGATTCTTACGGGGTGTGCCTGCGTCCCGAGGGTGTAACGCTCACGACACTTAATTTTTAGACACTCTAGTATAACGCTCGCGATATTTATTTATTATTTAATAGTGTATTGTTTTACTGGATTAGATCATAAATATGACAAATTGACAACAGCATGTATGTATCTGCGTGGTTGCGTTTTTTTTTCATAAAATTGTATTGTCACCAGGACCAATCATAAATGTGAAAACCGCATGTTTTTGTATCTGTTTTTATTACAAAGTTCTGAATTCACCCCCTTTACACACCACCACAATTTTAGGGAGTAAACGACATGTTCTATCCTTTTTGTCAAAATCAAAACAGCAGTTTTTAATCCTCGGCGAATTGTATCCCTCGCTTCATTCAGGCTACAAATTTTTCGCCTTTATACGTGGTGTTTCAAATTTTATGCTCATCATTAAATTAGGACAGAGTTTCGCAATTTCATGCTTTGCTCAAAACTAAAAAGAAAGTATACAAATTCCGGATAGTTCTGGAGATAGGCGAAAAAAACCGAAATCTTCATTTTTAGTTTTTATTTTTCTGCGCCCTTATTCCTAATTTACAGCTGTCAAAAAACGCTTAAAACTTTCTACAGGCACTTTTTTAAGATCTACCTAGTGAAAGGTCCGTTTTTAAGACTTGACATTTCAGTGTGTCAGGAGCACTGTCAAGTTCATTTTTTTTTATGGACACATCCTTTTTTTCTTCTGCCGTTCATAAAGGATGACGGATAACATTTTGCAACCTTATTTTGATAAGTCACCTGACGTTTTGGGTTTATTGACCATCATCAGCCCACATTTTTTTTAACATTTTGAAAACGACAGGTTTTTTGACATTTTGTTGTAACAAAATAACTTTACCTAAAATTTAAAAAATACGTTTTTTACTTTGGTTTTTATTCCTTGAATTTGGGCTGATGATGGTCAATTAACTCAAAACGTCAGGTACTTGTCAAAATGAGGTTATAAAATATCTGTCATCCTTTATGAACCAAACGGCAGGAGAAAAAAAGCACGTGTCCATAAGAAAAAATGAACTTGACAGTGCTCCTGTCACACTGAAATGTCAAATCTCGAAAACGGACCTCTCATTAGGTAGATCTTAAAAAAGTGCCTGTAGAAAGTTTTAAGGGTTTTTTGACAGCCTTAAGAATAAGGGCGCAGAAAAATAAAAACTAAAAATAAAGATGTCGCTTTTTTTCGCCTATCTCCGGAACCACCCGGAATTTGTAAACTTTTTTTTTTGGTTTTGAGTAAAGCGTCAAATTGCGCAACTTTGCCCTAATTTAAACCTTTTCGTATCTCCTACCGTTTAGGAGATCCCGATGGTGAGTATCGAATTTGGAACACCCTCTATATAATGTATTAGCACTTTCACGGAGGGGTGGGGATTTTGGGTGCAATCTATAAGGTTTGATCTAAAAACTACATCCCATGCCATAGAGGGTTTCCTTCACAAGTTTTCTGAAGATGCACCCAAAATTTTTTTTTTCATTATTTATTTATTTTCGTCCTTTTTGTAGTTAAGGTCGGAACAACTAAGGTTCACACTTCCGGCAGTTGCCTATTACTCCTCTTCTGGACCTTGGAAACGCTGTTGGATCAGACTCGGATACAATCCTGCTAAGAATCCAAATTCAAGGATCTATCAAGTTATGGATTTTAGAATAAGAAGGGATGGTATGAGAACAACTTTGTAATTTGTTTCCAAGCTATTGAAAATATACTTTTAGATAGTAGGTTAGATGTTTACTCCTCAGTTGAGAAGATTTTCTTCCTCATATTTGGCATTTTTGACTAGTATTGATCAGCCTTTACATTTTTATGCCCTGGACTTCAGAGGATAATGACTTGGTTGTTTGTGGCTTGCTAGCTAGACCCTTTTATACCCCCGAAACAATGACTTATTTTGGATAAGTCTAACTTGTCCTAAAACCTTTTTTTTCTGGTACTTCCAAAAAATATTCAATAACTTATTCACTCATTGTATTAAATTATTCAAAAAGTGTATTCAATATTGTGACAATGACTAATGACATTTACAGGGTGACCATTTGTCATAAAATCATAATTTGTCATAATTTTTGAAGATGTGTCCTAAAATCATAAAATTTAACAATCTTGTCTTTGCGGATCACTATACAGAATACTTTGGTTTTAATTTTATAATCTGAATTCTTTATTTTTGGCACTGAACCTAAAAAATTGTGTGCCATAAAGGCTTTATTTTAAAAAAATGTAAAACAAAAACATGAGTGGAAGAAAAACAAAATATAATCCTGACTGGCAGGAAAAATATTTCTGGCTAATAAAGGATAAAAATGATTCTTATTCTGCTTATTGCAAGTCAAGTTGCAAAAATTTTAAAATTGATGGAAGTGGCATTGGTCAAGTCAAGGCTCACGGAAAAGACGTTTTTATATAACGTTGTTCGTTTTATATTAGTATGTGTTTATAATATAACATGGGTAGAGTTAAGTGTTGACTGAATAGTTCTCTAAAATCAAACATATGTAAATTTCTTGTTTTTTTTATATTGACATATTTTAATTAGTAGCTAAGTGTTGACTAATTTTCCTTAATTTGGTGTACGCAAGTAAAAAAATGTTAAAATTCACATATATATATTTTTTTAAATATGTCATCAAAATGTCATAATTTTTCTGAAAAAATTTCATAAATTCATAAAAAAATAACGGTTGTGTCAGTGGTCACTCTGCATTTATCTCTAAATTAATTTGGTTTTTCAACGTAATCTCTGCACTCGCTGTCCTCCTTTCTGATTTTTGGCCCTTCCAGAATTCTTTAAAAAATATTTTTAAAGCATTTTTGCTTTGTAGGAAGTCAGCCAGTTATGATTCAGGCAAAAAGACAGCACCAGTTGAAGTCGAGGACGTATCTTGTTAACCCAAACCTTTGTTTTGGAGAAAGGTAATTAAAATTAGTGGTAGGGACAGGGGCGGTTACAAAATGTTGAAAAAAAAATAATTGCATTTGTAGAAAAATTAAATTGTAACTGAAAAATGTTAAAAATTGCGCCTTGGGAAAGAAATTATAAAATTTTTAGGAATTTTGAGATTCTGTGCATGAATAACGGTATCCTCAGTCTAGAGGCCGTCTATACATTTGACAGTTATTGTTTTACCAGAGGTGGGCAACTCATATTGCCCTCTCTTTCTAGATTTTAAGAAATGGACTGATGTTTTGTTGTCTCTTTTTATAATTTTCCCAGACAGTTTTTGAATGAAGATTAATTTTTTGGTTAGTAAAATACGTCAAACTTTCACAAAAAAACATGAGGTAGATACACAGATATTAAAAAGTTTTCACAACTAGTGGTGCTTTTTTTACAAGCGTTGGTTTAAATAACGAGCGCAGCGAGGTATTTAAAAACGCGAGTAAAAAAAGCACAGTTTAGCCGCGAGTTGTTAAGACAATTTTTTTTAATACCATTATCAAAAAATCCAAGAAAAACAGGAAAATACTTTTTTTTTAATACCTTCATCAAAAACATGATTTTAGTAACTGTCTGCAGATAACTAAAGCATGGCTTTTTTGGTTACCGATGCAAAAAAACTTTTTTTTATTACTGGTGCAAAAAAAGTTTTCTGTCCGTTTTTTTACCCAAAGTTAAAGAGAAATAGCGGAAAATAGTAATATTGAAAAAATCTAATTATTCTTGCCTAAGAATTAAGCCATTTCCGCCAGTTTTCACCAAGTATTTACAAAAAAATCATTTAAAACTATCGTCAAAATATCAAATTGTCAAAGATTAAAATGTCGCAACAATGAACGTCACCAAATAAAAAGACACATGGCTATGGAAACGATTGTTATTTCATTTACCAGCAGCCTTGATTTATAGTGTAAAGATGGTGTGTTGCGAGAAGTTCTGTTCGTTCGAGATTTTTAAAAGTATTTTCCTGCTTTTCTTGGATTTTTTAATAAACATAACAACTCGCCGCTAAACTGTGCTTTTTTTTACTCGCATTTTAAATACCTCGCTGCGCTCGTTATTTTTAACCAACGCTTGTAAAAAAGCACTATTTTAGCCACTAGTTGTTAAAACTACTATTAAAAATCTCGAACGAAGAGAACTTCTCGGAACACACTATCTTTACACTATAAATCAAGGCGGCTGGTAAATGAAATAACAATGGTTTCCATAGCGATGTGCCTTTTTACTCGGTGACGTTCATTGTTGCGACATTTTAATCTTTGACAGTTTGATATTTTGACGATGTTTTTAAATGACTTTTTCGTAAATACTTGGTGAAAACTGACTGAAAACTGAAATGGCTTTAGGAAGGAATAATTTGATTTTTTCAATATTAGTATTTTCTGCTATTTCTCTTTAATTTTGGGTAAAAACGAACAAATCTTTTTTTGCATCCGTGATAAAAAAAATTTTTTAAACTTTTCGATTTTTAAACCGCATGTAAATAATCACAGTGGCGTAGCCAGAAACTGGCACTGGGGGGGTTTTGAGCAGTTGAACATGCTATAATTAAGAAAGAAATGGTGGAAGAAGCGCCGCAGGCGAAAATTTTGTGAAAACAGGGTTCCCACTGCCCTGGAAAGTCTGGAAAAGTCAGGGAATTTTGACAGCTACCTGAAAAAGTCAGGGAATGACCAAAAAATCCGCGAAAGTCAGGGAATTGGCACACAAAACCTGGAATTTCTCTTTCTCAACCTATTTTTCAAACCAACTTTGTAAAAAATATTATGTGAGTTCTTCTCTGCTCACCTCGTATATAAGCTTCCAGTTCACCTAAAATCCAAGAGGAAGAGAAAAGAGAGAGGAAAGCTTTTTAAAACTTGTAGGACAAAAACCGGATCATTAACCAGGGTGGCAGATTGTGTTTATTGAACACATTTGGTTATCTTCTGTAACAACAAGATGTGGGGTGCAACTGCGCTCCGAGATTTCGAGAATTTTCAATTTTTTTTTACAGCAAGAATCCAAAATGCCGAAAAAACCAGTTTTTAATTCAGACTGAATAAGTCCTTTAATAAGTTCATCAGAGTGGCAGTATCTACAGGCCGTGAAAAACCAATAAATATCAAGCATATTGTAAGCTTTGTTTAAAAAATATTGAACTGAGTTATATGGGGCGTCAGGCCATCTTGAGCCATTTTAAGAGCAGTGGTTATGTAAAGAAAGTAGAGGCTGAAAATAATTCAAGGAAACTGCCTTTGTTAATCAAGAAAACTGATTTTTGAGTTGATCTAAATCCACATTAAAGGAAAAGTCTGCAGCAATTTTATATAAATCTTCAAAAGCGAATGAAAATAAATTAAATTTTGTCATGTAATTTTGACTCTAAATAGGAAAACATATTTCTATCGCGCGACCATGTAAAATGAGAGTGGCGTCATAAAGAACAAAAAGTGACGGCTGTAAAAAAAGTTTTTTTCTTAGTTGACACTTTTGTGGGACATTTGGTGTCCTGGAGAGGGTTTTTCCAGGACACCTGGCAACCCTAACTACTGGAAGTGAAGGAACCTCCACAGCAACTGCTTCCACTGCCAAAAAGGGTTCTTTTTTGTAATCTTTTCTTATTAAGCAATCAGTTATGGATGCAGAAATATTGTGGTGCAAGGAGTATAAGAATTATCTAGCTGTTGCCAATTATGTCCACATCATCTGCGAAGGCCAGTAGTAGGTTGGTACCTTCCAACAAAGTCACCATGCTTAATCCTATTGTTGATACCAAAGACATCAGAGTAGCTCTGTCCCACTCTTATTTTGCACTTTGTATCCTCGGTACACATTTTTACCAGGCATATCAGCTTTTTTGGAAAGCCCAGTTCCTGCATTGCTTCCCACAATTTTGCTCTACATAATCTGTCAAATGCCTGTTTGAAATCAATAAACATCTGGCGAAGTCTCTGTCAAATTCCCAGCATTTTTCCATTATTTGTCTAACGGTGAAAATCTGGTCTATAGTGGACCTTTTAGGTCTAAAGCCGCACTGTTATTACCCAACTGTCTCCTCCTAATATTCTCTCTCGCAGGATACTGGACAGGACTTTATAGCATATATTTAGCAGAGTTATTAGACGATAATTTGAGCATTTCTTTTTATCTCTTTTTTTACGGATGGGGACTAATCACGCCTTCCTTCCATGGATCCGGTAGGATTTCGGTGTTTCAAGTGTTTTGGATGAGCTTATGGATGGCCCCCCTCCACCATATTTTATACATTCGGGAGGAATGCCGTCACTATCCGAAGCTTTGTTCTTTTCTAGCTTTTTTTTATAGCTTTAACTGTTTCTCCATGTGTTGGGGTTTATGCTTATGCTATACATTGTACCCTCATTGCGGTTCTTTTATTTCTTCAGTAATTAGTTTCTGGTATATTTTCTGTGTTTGTTCTGTCTTGAGTTTTTCCGTATTCCAGCTTATGTGCGTATATATTAACACTTACCAATTAATTTTATAACTTGCTAGATTAACCAAAAAAAACGTACGTACCACTTGGCAAATTAGTCTTTTATTTTTAATACTTTTAAGTACCTGATTTGTTTTTAGGATTTTTGTCTTCAAATAAAGTTTCGAACAAAGTTTCTTAACTTATTTATCTGCTTTTTACCTCGATATTATAAATACCTGCTAAATTTAAGCTTTCAAAAATTGTTGGTATCCACGTAGACAAGCAATTTATATCCAAAAAATACCTGGAATTTTTAAAAAAATGGTCAGGGAAAATCTGGAAAAGTCAGGGAATTTTGAACTCAGAATTTGGTGGGAACCCTGGAAAATTAATGGTGATTTTCTGGAAAAAAAAGAAATAGCGGCGCAAGTGAAACTTTTTCGGAAAAAAGAAGAAGAAAACATTCTCAAGTACATAAGTGGGTTAGAGAGTAGATATTATTTAGGCCTCTGAGGGAGGGGTTTTAACCCCCAAACCCCCCCCCCCCCTGGCTACGCCACTGAAAATCAAATTTAAAATTTGATGTACCTACGTTTATTAATCAAAAATGTGACACTGACAAAATTATTTATTTCCAATGGTTTCCAACACACAAAAAAATTATAAAAATTGTATACATATATACTCTACCTTAGTCTAATGCTGCAAAAATGTGTGTAAATATTCTTTTTAGGGGTTACATACTAAAACCTGGTTTTTTACCACCTGCAAGACAAATGTGTTACCAATACTGTGATATTTTGTTACCTGAAGTTGAAGAGATGATCACAAAACTTCCCAAGTTATCTCCAACCGCGCAGTATGATATCAAAAATGGTTAGTTTTATCAATTGAAATTATTAAAAACAATTGTGTCTCATTTAGTTATCAGTTCCCTGGGCGGCAAGTATTTGTTCTTGTGTTTTTTCTAATATTTTTTCATAAAATATTTTACTTTTTTTTGCTAAAAATTAAAGTCTAGGCTGTTGTATTTTATTCCCCATATATTTTATTTGTGCTGTTATTTGATTGTGCCAATTGTATATGACCAGGCTTCTCGGGGGGAGGGGGTTAACACCAAAACCGTCCCCTCGGTGCGCCACTGTCTAATATCTATTGTTTGAAGGTGGTAGACATTGTTGAACTTGAGAGTAAGTTAGAGTTTCGAACTTGCATTGTCTTAATTTTTTTTATTTTTTCACAACGTTTACTAGCAAAAACTAAGACTACCTAATTTTATATACTATAGTACGTGTTCAGTGAACCATATAAAAACCTGTGTTCAGTGAACTATTACACTTGGTTGGCTCCGCCCTTTCGCGGTTGAAATCTGTTACCTCCGAAAAGTTTGCGTTTCCAAATATCCTTGTTGAACTTTGTTGAGAAAATACATTATGGCTGCTCTGTATAAATGCTGTTTCTTTGAACTTCCGCTTGAATAGATTTTCCTCCTTGGCGACGATCTTTGCTTCTTTCCATTCGATATGATGTTGATTGTCCCAGCAATGTTAGCTATTTTTGATCCAGTTGTGCCCCCTTGTCGAGTTTTGCGTTTGTGTTCTGTCCATGGGTCGTCTGGTTTCTCCGATGTAGATATCCCCACACTCGCATAGTATCTGGTAGATGCAGTTCTTGGTGTCGTGGCGTTGTGGTTTAGTTTTTGTTAATTGACTGTGGTCGTTTTGAAGACAGTCCGAGGATCGAATTGGTTGCCTATTCTTTTTATCTTTTCTGAGATTCCTTTCAGTATTTACGTCTGTGTTGGTGTGGTCGTTCTTTGTGTTGGTGTGATGAAGAATTTTATTGATCGTGTAATTGGAGAAACCGTTCTTTCGGAGATCGGATCGAATTTTTGCCTTTTCTTTATTTAAAGCTTCTGTATTGCACATGTACACTATCGGCATCATAAAAGTGGTACACAATACTTTTTGTTGTAATACCTTGGTCTATTTTTACAAAGTCACCCATTTTTTCTTAAACTGTCAAAGTATGTCATTCTGTATTTCAGTCTGACAAATAAATAAAACTCCTGACAAAACTACAACTAGGATGGTCAATTAGGAACGTGGCTAGACATTATGGACGCAGTAAAACCACGATTATAAAAATTAAAAAATGATGGGAAGATCAGACAATAGAGAGAAAACAAGGGACTGATGAACAAGATAATGACCTTATCACTTTTATGGAAGAAAACCCTTTTGCATCTGTTGCCCAGGCAAAGAGATTAGATTAACTCAATTTCCAGGATGTGTAAGAGTGGCACGATGAAAAAGTTTTCCAGTCCTGTAGTGACAGAAAACAAATTCGGGTGTATCTTCTACCAAGAACGCGCGATGAGGAAAGATATATTGCTGGTAACAACCATCGCGCTGGAAGATTTTCGGTAAATATGTGGGGTTGAATATCTGCTAGAGGTCATGGTGCTCTATTTCGAATCAATGGAAGGCTCACAGCACAACTTTACGTGGACATTTTAGAGTACACCATGCTTCCAGCCGTCACAGAACTTTATCAAGACCAGTTTATTTTTCAACAAGACAACTGCCCTGCTCATACGGCCAGACTTTGCCAAACTTGGTTTCGGGAGCAAAATATTGAAGTTCCTCCTTGGCCTGCGAAAACCCCAGACGCCAATCCAAGCTGGAAAGCTTTAATATTGTGCGGGAAATCAACATCACTTAGTCCAGTTAATAGTCAATGCTTATGAAGAAGTGACTGGTGAAAATGAAAACCTTTTTGAAATTTTGGCTGATTCTCTACCAAGAAGATTAAACGGTATAATTGAGGTGAATGGCGCAATGACTAGATATTAAAATTTCTATACCTAATAATTTGTTTCTATTGTTTTATAATTTTCGTTACAGTTGTGTTTTTTAATTTTTGTTACAGTTTTTTTATGCGTTAGCGTATTATTGTAATATAAAATTTATTTTTGAAAGCAATCTTTGATGTCAATATTTTCACATTTTAGTACAAGTCTGTCACAAAATATAATCCGGTAGTTAACCATACAATTTAAAAAATACCTATGTTTATCACGTACCACTTTTATGATGCCGATAGTGTACACTTCCGACCACATAAAATGCGTACGCCGATTTTATATAGTGTATTATGGGCCTCGCAACTCAGTAACCTTATTTATTTGAAATTGACAAAAAATGTCACCGTCAAATTTTGTTGTTGTCATACGCTAATTTAAAAATGCTTTATCTAAATGATTTCGAAAAAGCCCAATTAGACGGTGGTTGGACGGTTCAAAGAGTAGCGGCCCATTGTGGACGAAACAAGGCTACAATTGTAAAAATAAGAAGAAAGTATCAAGAGAAGGACCTGTTCGACGAAGGCGAGGCACTGTTTTGACCTAATTCGGTACGCCTCAGCAGGATCAACTGATCGACTTTCTTGAAGACCACCCATTTGCGATGGCCCCAGAGGCGACAATTGAGGCACATTTTCCCGGATCCATCCATGATAAGCCGTTCTAGGCTTAGATGTCGCGTTGCTGCCAAGAAAATTTTACTTAGTGCAGAAAAGAAGCAAGTCAGGTTAATTTTTGCACTAAACTATTCACTATAAGAAGAAGAATTTTAGCAACAAGTGGTCTTCAAGGATGAAAAAATCTTTCAGTTCCACAATTACAGCAAACATATTTTGGTATATGGCCCGCCACGAACACGCTATCTCGAAAAATATATTGCTGGGAACGAAGACCGGGCTGGAAGATTTTCCATGAATGTGGAGTTGGATATCGGCGAGAGGACATGGGGCTCTTTTTAGAATCCATGGAAGATTTACGGCTGAGGTTTATGTTGGTATGATGAGAAATATTATGCTTCCAGAAGCAACCATTCTTCATCTAGAAGATTTTGTGTATCAACACCGCACGCATTTCTAAACAGTGGTTCCAGCAACACAACATTGAGGTTTTGCCATGGCCGGCAAAAACTCCTGACGCCAATCCCATGGAAAATGTGTGGAACACACAAAGGGCACACAAATGAATATTGTTCCCAGAAATTCCAACCACTTAATGGAGCTCATAGTCAGAGGGTACGACGAAGTCATTGTTTCAAATCCAAATTTATTTCAAAATTTAGCACATTCCATGCGACGAAGACTGGCAAACATTATCGAGGGTAACGGGGCAATGACACGCTACTGAAGAAATGTTTTCTAGTTTTTTTTTAAATTTACGTAGTGTTTTAATAATTTCTTTTTGATTTTGAACATTTTTGGTTGTCTGCAAAGACTTAGATTACTCAAATTTACTAATCCTGCAGAGGTGCGCTGACTATGATTAAGTTATTGCTTTCCTTTTGCCAAACAGTTCCTTCCTGTCGATACGTTTTTCTTGTTCGCACAATTGTGGTCTTGTTTTTTCCATAATGATCTTTAAATTTTTTATAATAAAATGCTGAATATTTTTAAAAAAATTGTTTTAGTCATTAGTATATTAGTTTTTTAGTGAAGTGTAGCCAGTCTCCTTATGTTTGTGTTTACAAGGTCAAAAAATCTAACCTGTAATTCGAAAACGTCAAAGTCACTTACAATAAGCAACGCAATTAGCAAAACTTAAATTCAACAGACCTGCAGCTAACTTCTGCTGTACGCATTTTGTGTGGCCAGTCTCCTTATTTTTGTGTTTACAATGTCAAAAGATCTAACCTGTAATTCGAAAACTTCAAAGTCAGTTACAATAAGCAACGAAATTAGCAAAACTTAAATTCAAAAGACCTGCAGCTAATTTCTACTGTGCGCATTTTATGTGGCTGGAAGTGTAGGTGGCTCGGCCTATGAGAGATTTTGCAATTCCCAGTTTGGTTGACGTGAAGAGGTTTGATTTGAAATTTAGATATTGTCCAGTATGAGTTGGTTTGCGATATACGGAAGTGGTTATGGTTGAATTCTTTTTGGTGACTAGAAAAGTCGAGAAAAGGGAGCTGACAATTTTCTTCTTTTTTCAGAGTTAAATGTTTCTTATGATGTTGACGTGATGGAAGAATTGTTCGAGTGTATTGTTGTCCTTTTTCCAGATGATAAATATGTAGTCCACGTATCTGAGCCATAGTTTGGGTCTCTGCCACAATGTTCGCAGATTTTCTTCTTCAAAGGATTCCATAAAGATGTTGGCCACTACCTGCGAAAGTGGAGATCCCATGGGTTGACCATCTTCCTGACGGAAATACCTGTCTTCGAAACTCTAAGTTACTCTCATTATAATATCTCAGCTATAGTTACACTCCATTCCAAATTGTGGTGTGGTGTGGTGGACCAGTTTTTTGACACTGACAATGACAATTCCATTTGCCTTAGGTTCGTTTACATAAGCAGATAAACCGCACATCAAAAATTAACAAAATTTTGCACATCGGAGGCTTTTGGTATTCCCCACAGACTGGTTTTTCAAAAAAAAAGATATATTTTGCTTTAATTTAGTTTTTTAAAATAATCGATAATTTTTACCGTGAATTAAACATTTCTAGGATACGTGAAATTATGTAAAAAACTTAAAATTATGCAAAATCCGTGAAATGGTTCCGGGTTAATGCTTTAAACTTGCACCTTACAAAATTTAATACAAATTTGATTGACAGTTTTTTAGATTAAGTAATTGGAAGAAGCGCATTTTTTATTCAAATTCACCCTTATTGGTCCGGAGAATTTGGAATGAGCTGTACATGGTTTTAATTGACAAAAATATTTTTTCTCAAAGGCTGGTTGCCCCTGAGTTTTACCGAGCACTGCCGCGAGATAGTGTCGGCCTACATCAAAAGCACGATCCACGAGGAGTTCATAAAAGAAGCACAAAAAAAGCGAGTCGACAAAATACTACCCGGTACGTCAAAGAATACGTCGGATAATGAGGAGGAAGAGGGCGAAAATATTTTTTCGCAGAGCAGTAGAATGCTGTCGAATATTAGCAGAGGTTAGTTAGTTAAAATTTTTCGGCAAGATTCCCATTTTTTCCCCTAGTTTGAAAGTTGGCTAATATTTAACTTTTACGGAAAAAGAAGCGGGAAAATCGCGTTTCGCAATTGCGGGCGGCAAAATATTTGTTGATGTTTGTTTAACCTTAAAATTGATTGTTTTTTTTTAAAAGTTATTTGAAGCAGTAACTACAAAACCGTATATTGATCATTTAATAATTTGGTGAAAAGTTTCCACATTTGTAGGACAGAAAGAACCCCAATGGTTTAGAATCGAAATAGCCCCCCCCCCCCAAAGGTTTAGAATCGAATTATTCGATTACATACATATTTTTTAAGACTCCTGGATATAAAAACGAATATCTGATAACTTTGGAACAAATTTCTTCAGCCGCTCTTGGACTATTAGTGCTACCATGCGGCAGCCACCACGCGCCGGCTCCAACTTCCTTTGCACTTTGAACTATCTTGTTCTTTCATATATCACGCTTTTTGTCAAAACAGAGAACATGCTCTATGAAAGAAAAAGAAGACAATCTTTTCAATACATATTGCGTACGTTGTTCGAATAACGTGTGGTTTTTATTAATCCTGCAATATGAATAAGAAAGGCACAAGTAAAGGAAATAATATTATTCCTTTCGCGCCTTGCCATTACCAATTATTATAATGGTATTTGTTTAAATAAAAAAAATTTGGTCGTTTAGAATATTTTTTTTAACTTAAGATAGATTTGACTTTCAGGGGAGGGGGAAGTTAATTGAAACCGATGCGCCCCCCCCCAAGACCGAATCCTAAAGCCGCCACTGCCATGAACCAGCCTTAAATATTTTTTAGGAGTATATCAGAGGCACAAGTTCGACCCTATGGCCATGAAAGGTTCAAAATCTGTCATAGAATTGGATGACTCCACATTAGGCGAAGCACCAAATGATATAGGTAAACTACCTTTTTACTTTTTTTAAAATATATTTAGTTTTTTGACGTGTCTCCGCTAAAAATACGAATGGAAAACCTTAACCATACTTTAAAAAAAAAGTGTTATTGGAAGTCATATTACTTTTTCTTATTCCTAACCTAAAATTTCTAACCTTGTAGGGATTTTCCCTGATAAATTCTCGCAAAAGAATTATATCGTCAGTGTAGCTGAACCTCAACCTTGTAGGTTTTTCCAATTTATTAATTTTTTCACATAAATGTTTAAAATCCACAAACAAAAC
Source organism: Oxystoma pomonae (assembly GCA_963921995.1). NCBI lineage: Eukaryota > Metazoa > Arthropoda > Insecta > Coleoptera > Brentidae > Oxystoma > Oxystoma pomonae. The sequence goes on along the minus strand of OY998164.1, from coordinate 19,875,987 downwards.
AAACCAACCATCACTATTATCCGTGCTAATTGAGGTTATGTTTAAAGATAAGGGACGTACGGTAACTGTACCGAATTAAGGGAACACCGTATTTTATTACGGTTCTCTTAATAAAAACGCAGGTCACGCGCATGCTCAGATGTCAAATGTCAATTTTCATCAATAAGGGAACGCGAAAATGTACGCCCAATAAGTCCCTACTGTATTTTGACAAGCTGTCTTAACCCCAGCCTGTTTTTAACTCCCGACTAAAAAAGACGGGTTTTACCCATATGTCTGTCGCATGTAGCTCTCAAACGAGTAAACCGATTTCGATGCGGTTTTTTTTTCTATTTGGAACCTATCATTCGGACGCCTAATCCTTGAATATCGAGAGAAGGATCAGTCACTTGCCAAATGAAAGTCAAAATCAGCCCGCAGCAAAACAAAGAAGAAAATTCAAAATCTTTGGCACTATTTGGGTCAGACCAAAGGCGAAGAATCTACTGCGCATGCACTAACAAAGCCATGTCAGATAATACAAAAAATGTCGTCGTTGCCCGATGTACCATGAAAAATAAATTGAAAGGATCTTATGTTACTTTAATCTACTTGAAACGAATTGGGGTCCTTTAAAAGTAAAATTTATCCGATTTGATGAAGAAACTAGTAGAAAAATGCAAAAAAAACAACATAAACATTTTTTGCTCTTGGAATTTTGGTCAACTCGGCATCATCGAAAAGTTTACATTTTGTGTGTGTTTTTACCATTATGTTTATGTTATTGTGGTGTTTTTGTGTTTTAAAATTTTGTAGCTTTATTTTCTGTGATTAGTAGTTTGTGCGTTATTTAAATAAATATGAAAACGATGCATTTTGGTCCTTAACCCACAAAATGTCTCTTACAAAATGCCTATAAGACCACTTGTATGCCCAACTTTCATGCAAAAATTTGAAAAATAAAATCAAAAATACCTAGCGAGTGGGTTTTCTTTGGAGGAAGCCATAGATTGACCTAAACTATAACTATATTCACCAATTAAGCCTCGAAAGATCCTGGTTTTTGTTTTCTAATATTGTTTTGTCCATGTTTAAATCTAGATGAATCCAATTTTCTATTGATACGAAATTATGGAAAACACTAGACAATATTTTTTAATTTTTTTTTACGGTAGTGTCCACTCTATTAATATATTTTCCAAAAGCAAACAAAAATAATAAACGGAACCTAATTTTCGCTGTCAGATGGTTGTCAGTTGCTTTCACTACATACGCGCCTGCTCGGTAGACTCTTCGTCTCTGGGTTATTTCCAGGCTGACTTGATTGGGAGAGATATTACCGGTACGCATTTTTCTTAGGAAATACAAGGGCAGAGCCGTTGTATTATCTCACAGATTTATGGTTCTTAGCTATGTTCCAAAAAAATAATTTCAAGGGTCGCAACTTGTCAACCGTTCATCGAATTATGTTTGTTGTCTAGATGTAAATAAGGCACTTTTTTATAATATACTCTTTTTTTATTTTTTTAAGACGAGGAAGACGACATAGTGGATTTACTTCCTGAAACCATGGAAACTGAAAATCTTTCAGATGATTCTGGCAGCGACTCTGACGTTGGTGTAATAGATTTGGAGGCCGTAGAAGAAATTAACAAATTGATTGGCAACATTTAAAATTGGTAATTTTCTTTAGTAAACATGCGCAAAAAAATACTGCACTCGTTTTTTTTTTCCAAATAATTGAACTCACTTTTATGAAATAAACTGACCATAAAGGTATAATAGTTAAACGTCTTTGAAACTGACCTTTTATCGGTTTCCATTGGTAAAATTGGTGCAGTTTGAATGCAACATGAAAAAAACTGCCTCCAAACTAGAACACTCGTTTCACTGAAACGCCTAACTTATTGTATATAACCTAACTTATACCGCTTTCGTTCTAAAATCATTCTCGCGTACTCCAAGATCGATTCCAAAAGGATTTGGATGTACGATTATGTACTCCTGCTCAGAGTAGCGTGTTCGGTTTTCCGAATCTGTCCGGATTTGAAACAGATCGGTCTTTCTGCTGCCGCAAATCGCGAGAGTAGAGGATTTATACCAAAACATTGTCATAACCCTACTTTTTTGACAACATTTTTATCTTATTTTTTGCTGTTTATGAACTTTTTGTGGGTCATAGAAAAAATGGATCGAAAATTGAAATTAATGAATTGTTCCTCTACTTCCTCCAAGAAGGAAAAAATGTTTGTCTAACTTGTACTCGATAGTGGTAGCCCCCAAAAGCGGGCCAAACTACGCAATTATGTCTCCGAGGTGGTCCCTGATAATACTGAGGAGCAAGTAAACAAAATAAAAATGCTAGGTATGCTAGGCTAGGTATAAACGACTAGAATAATATTCTGTTGTTTTCTTTTTGTCGGCTCTTTTTCAAACTGCTGTCCAATTGCAAAAATATCGAAACTGAAATAAATAAATAAAAAAGTGAGGTTGAAATGTCATTTTTTGGGAATCATTCTCTGCGCGACCACTGCGGTTAGGATTCAGAGCACCCGCCGCGGCCGGTAGATTCGTGACGTCACTACTCCACTCTGGATCGATTTGAGAGTACCTAAACCGAAAGCGCCGTAACTTAAGTCCATTGAACAGAAGCGTGCCAGATTTTTCTAAGGCTCCCAGCAAAATTTTTTACGGTGCCTCCCTGTTCTACTCCATATTTGTTTTTCGACAACCAGAAAGTTATCATGTGAAACATATTTGATAGTGAAAAAATCGAACAACTATTGTTTTTTTGCCCACGGCAATAATGTGTTCCAAAAACTCTGGTAAAATCGATGCGTAGTAGTGGTAGTGGTTGTAAAAGGTGGGAAAAAGTTTTCAGTACGGCACGTGCCTTAGAATCTTTGCACTTAGTGCAAAACTGAAATTATTAGTTCTCCAATGAAACACGAAAAGTGCAAAAGCGCACCACAATACCCAACGGAAAACGCTATTAGATTTTTGTTGAATTTGCACTGAATTTAAACTTACTCTTCTCTAGGTATGGTATACAGTGTGTCCCAAAAGTCTGGAATTATGGATTTTTTACGAGAAGTATGGTTTTTTCCAAAAAAAACCTATATATCATTTTAGGAAAAAAAGAAGAAAATAAAATGTGTTTGGTATTTTTGAAAAGCTTATTTTTTAAGGATTCAGAAAATAAGATAATATACAGGGTGTCCAATTTTAAAAAAGACAAGTTTGTGTCATATTTTATTTTTGGGACAACCTGTAGAAAAGGGTATAGATTTTTCGAAAGGGTTTTTTTTACCTTAAATGATCCTATACAATGAGCTTCAGGCTACTGCGAACATAGGGGGAATCAAGTCCAATTTACTCTCCGTGCCGTACGACTAAGGTGGATTCGAAGCACGCTGCAGTGTTATCTTTTGGAAATTTATTTTGTTTTATTTCTGCCTTGCTCGAGAAACAGATTGGTAAGTTCTTAAGTGAAATAATACATTTTTAAAACTAAAAATGGATGTCTACGAAGTTGCCGAAAAAGTGCAGATGGTCAAATGGTACTATCAAGGCAGACCAATGAGACTTATTCAAGAACTTTTTTTGGAGAATTTTGTAAATCGCCCAGAACCAAGTTTATCAACGATTTATAGGTTTGTGCAGAATTTTGGAAAGTTTGGTTGTGTAGCGCCAAGAAACCATAAAAAAGCCACTGAGGAAAATCGAAAATTAACTAGCCACCAAATTGCCGAAGCTGTATACGTCTTCAGCCACTGTCTTACGTGTTCTCAAAAAGAATGGTTATCATTCTTACAAAGCGTCAAAAACGCATCAAATTTTTCCGGAGGACAACTATCGTCGTATGGAATTTAGCGAAACAATGATGGAAAGGGCTAATCGTGATGAAAACTTTCTGAGATCTATTTTTTTCACAGATGAAAGCACTTTTCCATTATTGAATCGTCATAACCCAACACACGTTCGATATTGGTCGAGGGAAAATTTGCATTTGTATTTTGACGTAAGAACACAGTATCCCCAAAAACTAAATGTTTGGGGGGGTATTGTAGGGAACAGGTAATTGGGTCATTTTTTATTGACGGCAATTTGAATGGTCCTAGATACTTGGATCTACTGCAGCAGCATATTATTCCAACTGCTAGGCAGTTGTTAGGTGTGAGATTTGGTGAAACATGGTTTCAACAAGATGGTTGTTCCGCTCACAATGTTGGCCTTGTTAGGGAATATCTTGATAATGTATTTCCTAATCGGGTTATAAGTACACGAGGAACTATTTTATGACCAGCTCGATCACCCGATATTGCTCCTAATGACTTCTATATGTGGAGTTATATCAAAAATAAAATTTACGGGCATGAAAGGGCTAATAATTTGGAAGAAATTCGGATTAAAATTGAAGAAGCTTTTCAAACTATCACCCCTAACATGCTTGGAAACGTTAGAAGGGGTTTTTATAATAGGATCGGATATTGTCTAGCCGAGCAAGCAGGACTTTTCGAACATTTGCTCTAATTTTTTTTTGTCTGGGAGAATCTTTTTGATTTTCAGAATGTATTATTTTATTTTGAGAACTTGGTTTTATTTTGTTTCTCCTTATTATTTTTATTGTAACACGTTCATAAATCTGAGCAGTTGACAATAAAACGCTCTTATTTATCAGTGACAAAAAACAAGAAAATTGCGTTATAAAAATTTGCGTATTTATTGACCAAATTCCGGTTTCATTGACTACGCTCCATACGGCACCGTGGTTAGAGGCGTACTAAATACCACTAAATACTAAACGTAATTGGTGATCGCAAGCCTGAGTGTTGGTTGCTCCACTGATAGGTGTGCGCATATATGTATGAGGTTAAATATAGGCCTTTCCCAGGCCAAACTTGTAAGCAAGATCTAAAATCTAGCAGGCCATGGAGCCGTCTTAGCTCCGCGCCTATGGTCATGCGCGAAAATTTTACGAGGCGGCCGGTTTCGCGACCTTCGTCTTCGCTCGTCGGTCGAGACGCCATTTTTGTTGATTTGTTTTGATCACACATAGTCTTTTCCGCGTTTTCTTTTATGCAAATTTTTTTATTGTGATATTTTAATCTTTGGTTACGCGAAAGTTTTTAGGAGTTATAGTGCTGTGTTTGTGGATGCCGCCAAACAATAGAAGTGAAGTTACAGGTTGGTAGCTATTTTTTCTTAAAATTTAAATGAAAAAAAGCGAAAATACCTCAAAATTATTTCTATTCATATATTTATTTATTTAAAAATAGAAAAGACTGATTTTCTAAAAACTTAAACAAATAGAAAAATTTTAACAACTACATTGCTGTCTTTCTGGTTGGTTTATATATATGGGTTATATGTATGAGCTTAAATATACGCCCTTGCAATGCTTTCGGCGTGCACAACTTTGTAAGCAGGATGTCCTATATATATGCCTATACCTTTCTCTTTTACTCTTTTATGACTTCTATTGTCTCTTTCTGGCGTCAAAGCTTAGCGGTTCTGCGCATGCGCGGCCATCGTCATCGGTTAACTAACCAAAATCCAGAAAGACAGCTGTGTAGTTGTCAAAATTTTTCTATTTGTTTTTAGAAAATCAGTATTTTGTATTTTTAAATAAATAAATATATGAATAGAAATGATTTTGAGGTATTTTTACTTTTTTTCCTTGAAATTTTAAGAAAAAACAGCTACCAACCTGTGGAACTTCACTTTTGTTGTTTGGCGGCATCCACAAACACAGCACGTCTTTTTATACGCCGACGACATCTTAAGCTCCAAGATATAAAAACTCCTAAAAACTTTCGCGTAACCAAAGATTAAAATATCACAATAAAAAAATTTGCATAAACGGAAACGCGTAAAACGACTATAGTATGTGTGATCAAAACAAATCAACAAAAATGGCGTCTCGACCGAACGGCGAAGACGAAGGTCGCGAAACCGGCCGCCTCGTAAAATTTTCGCGCATGTGCATAGGCGCGGAGCTAAGACGGCTCCATGGCCTGCTAGATTTTAGATCTTGCTTACAAGTTTGGCCTGGGGAAGGCCTATATTTAACCTCATACATATATGGGTTAACCGATGACGATGGCCGCGCATGTGCAGAACCGCTAAGCTTTAACGCCAGAAAGAGACAATAAGAGTCATAAAAGAGTAAAAGGGAAAGGGTATAGGCATATATATAGGACATCCTGCTTACAAAGTTGTGCACGCCGAAAGCATTGCAAGGGCGTATATTAAGCTCATACATACAGACCGCTTCAAGCTACTACGAACATAGGGGGAATCAAGTCCAATTTACTCTCCGTGCCGTACGACCGAGATGGATTCGAAGCACGCTGCAGTGTTATCTTTCGGAAATTCATTTTGTTTTTATTATTTTGTTTTATTTCTGCCTTGCTCGAGAAACAGATGGGTAAGTTCTTAATTGAAATAATACATTTTTAAAACTAAAAATGGATGTCTACGAAGTTGCCGAAAAAGTGCAGATGGTCAAATGGCCATAACCCAACACACGTTCGATATTGGTCGAGGGAAAATTTTCATTTGTATTTTGACGTAAGAACACAGTATCCCCAAAAACTAAATGTTTGGGGGGGGGGGGTATTGTAGGGGAACACGTAATTGGGCCATTTTTTATTAACGGCAATTGCAATTTGAATGGTCCTAGATACTTGGATCTACTGCAGCAGCACATTATTCCAACTGCTAGGCAGTTGTTAGGTGTGAAATTTGGTGAAACATGGTTTCAACAAGATGGTTGTTCCGCTCACAATGTTGGCCTTGTTAGGGAATATCTTGATAATGTATTTCCTAATCGGGTTATAAGTACACGGGGAACTATTTTATGGCCAGCTCGATCTCCCGATCTTGCTCTTAATGACTTCTATCTGTTTTTGAAGAAGCTTTTGAAATTATCACCCCTAACATGCTTGGAAACGTTAGAAGGGGTTTTTATAGTAGGCTCGGATATTGTCTAGCCGAGCAAGGAGGACTTTTCGAACATTTGCTTTAATTTTTTTTTGACTGGGAGAATCTTTTTGGTTTTTAGAATGTATTATTTTATTTTGAGAACTTGCTTTTATTTTGTTTCTCCTTATTATTTTCATTGTAACACGTCGTCACTGATAAATCTGAGCAGTTGACAATAAAACGCTCTTATTTATCAGTGACAAAAAATTAGAAAATTACGTTATAAAAATTTGCGTATTTATTGACCAAATTCCGGTTTCATTGACTACGCTCCACACAGCACCGTGGTTAGAGGCGTACTAAATACAAGGCGAAAGGCGGCGAATGGCGATCGGAAGCCTGAGTGTTGGTTGCTTCACTGATAGGCGTGCCGTGTCTCTGCATGTACGTACACTGGTAAATTAGACTTCTTCCGCCCTATGTTCGCAGTAGCTTGAAGCGGTCTGTATATGGGTGTGCGGTTTCCCTGCATGTACGTACACTGGCAAATTGGACTTCTTCCGAACTATGTACGCAGTAGCCTGAAGCGCTGTATAATTTTTTTTTTAACCCATATTGCCGTCAGAAGGAAAAACCCCGCAACCCACAAAGTTTTCAAAAATGACTTGGTTTTTTTAACTTACTGGTTGGTTTAAAACAGGTTAAAAAGAAAAAAACACATTTTTTTTTTTTGACTTAAAAAAAACGAAACCACGTATAACCCTTTTATGATCTCTAAGCTATAGCCACGTACATCGCCAATGCTAAGAAAAAAACACGTAGTGTGTGGATTTACGTGGTCTTTCTTAGTATTTATGGCTTTTGCCCAGTAGGACTGCTCGAATAGGATATGTTATTTTACCGTATGTGCCTATTTTATCTGCAAAACGCACAATTATTAATTGTTGTTTTATTTTTTGGTATTTTAATTCATATTTTGAATCTTTATCTGTAGCCAAAAAAAAATCATTTGTCTGTATTACACCTAGAAGGTTTTTAGAGACTTTATTACAATTCAAAGCTTCTTTTCTATTTTTCCACAAATCAAGTTTAGGTCGCTTACGGGGTTTTTCCTTCTGACGGCAGCATAGTCCTCCCAAAAAAACCATTATTCCAGGCTTTTGGAAAACACTGTTTGAGATGCTTGGATTTTCTTCAAACCTTTTTACAACGCTGCAACGTGCGCTGTTAAAGTACAGAAAGTGGGTCCGTTTTGAAACACGGGGGAAAAATAATCTGTTATCTCTCTTATTATTATTATTGCAACACCATTTTACGATGTCACCTTTCCTTATTCTCTGTTTATTAATTTTTCGTATTTTTTTGCTCAAGTTATGTCAAGCATGAATACAGGATTCTATCATCTAAGAAAACATAAATTGTTTAATTCAATGATTTTTATTATTTTCTACACATTTTCAATAAAAAATTCAGTATCTACAATTTCGTACAGTTTACAGTAATAATTAAATATGTACAATATTTTTTAAATTAAATAGATTTTTAGGTTACTCGATTATAAATGAAAAAGCAGCAGCAGCTTTCAAATTTTGATAAAGTTAACATCAAAAGTAATACTTTTGAATAACAACTTTTTTGGTAAAAGGTGATTTTTTCTCAGTTAATTGTCTCATTTATTTATAATCAGTTATGTTAAAATATGTTTGTTATTCAATAGTAACTTGCAAAATACCTTTAACTCTTAAAGACTAACTCACATTATTGTAGTATACCTTTTAAAGCGTTTTTAAACATATCATAGAAATAACATTTTTTATAACATAAAAAATTAAACGTTCACATTTTTAAAAGAGCTCGTCAAAAATTATTCAATTTTCTAAGTCTGAGCAAAATAAAATCACATTGAGCGGGATTTTTTTCATATTTATCAAATTTTCCAAATATAACAATTATTTTTTGACAAACCCCCAAGCTTTAAACCTTTTAACCAAGTGGGTCACTCTACAAATCTCGAATCTCAATTTGATCGAACGTTATATTGCCGAAATACCCGAAAACAAAACGCCAAATGATTTTTCAATTATTCGTGATCCAAAAATATTTTATGGTTTTAAAAAAGTCACGATAATAAGATAAGATACTGAAATTTTGTTAAAATCGGCTGATTTTTATTTTTCGACTTATAAAACTGTGTGCAAAATTTTAGAAACAGCTTTTGTGGTAAGCAGAGTTCTTATACAGAAAATACAAAAGGTTTTTTACTCAGTTTGACGTTATAGATGAGATTTTATTTGCCTATAATGTTTAAACAATTTCTGTTATCATTCTTGAAATGTGATTTTGTCTGACCCCCCCCCCTCCATTTTGTAATTAACAGACGTCAACTCCTTGCTTACCCAGTTATAAACAATCATGGAACTTGAATAACGCTCGACCGAAACATTTTGGAATTAAATGTTATCGAGCTATTTTGTACGTTCGGCAATTGCATGGGCACCCATAAAATACACTAACAAAAGAAATCCCAAAATTAAGATTTTGAAAAATTTGTTAATTTTCGTTTATATGGCCAAAAATTAAATTTTCTTGTTGCCGGGGACCCATTAATTCTTGCAATTAAAAGCGCTCAGCGTTAATAGAACGCTGACGGTTTTGCCGGTCGTTTTGGGAAACACTTGGCGCCTTTGATTACCTGAACAGTGGGCCAGCAGCTAATGTCTATTAAATGCAGTAGATATTTGGTATTTAAACCATATTTTGAACAGATAAAATTAATTTGAATTTGGAAAAAATCTTAAAATTAGCAAATGGGTGACTCTTAAGCCGTTTCCAAGGTCTTTCCCATTTACCAGTTACGGGGTGTGGAAAGTTGTGTGCAGCTAGTTTTTCATCATCTGGTTTCCTCTATCGGTACGAAAATACAAAATAAGAAATTTTCGTCGATAAAATACGTGTCAAAAGGATGAAGAAAATTCAACTTTTTGACACTTATTTTTTGTCATTTGAGTATGGGCTGGTCAACGCTCCTTTTAATTTTCTGTAACTTTTGATATATCTTTTTCCTTTAGCAATTATTAAATCTCAGTTGGTCAAATTTGGGTGTTTATGCTTAACCCTGAAACACAAGGCCTAAATCGCGCATGCACCTGTCATTAGTGTCAACATTAAAGACTAAAGTTAAGGAAAAGGAATTTAAGCATGAACCAGCCTTAACTAAAGAAACCAGTTCACTCTAAATTCTGATATTTCGTATGTTATAAATATATACCAGGTTATGCGTTAACCTTCTGCATTGTAAAAATATACGTACTGTACATTGACAAACAATAAAACCCGTCAGAATTGAAGCCACTGATATTGTCAGATTTTGTCAATTTTTTTCTGTCAAGAAATCGTCAGGAAAATAAAAAAAAATATATTGTAGCAAGCCACTTTTCAGGCGCCTTTCACTATCTAGGAAGAATCATTTGAAAAAGGATAGGGAAAAATGGTCAGTGACTTGATTATAAATCCAAAAAATTAATGAATAAACTAGGACAGAACAATACTAGTTGACCGATATTAATAAATCGTCAGGAAAATTAAAATAAAGAAAATACTGTAGCAAGCCACTTTTCAGGTGCGTACCAGAAAATCGCACTGGATCTAGGAATTTTTTTAAAAAAGTACAGGGAAAAATACAGTGGATCCCTATGTTGCGTCTGTGAACGCATAACCTGCTAAGTAAAAATATAGCAAAACGATTCTGTTAATTCGCTGAAGCAATTTAATATTAACTTTGTTGGCTAAATCAGTCTCAAAAATATATCTACCATTTTTTGTGACGAGTATTTTTTTGCAATTTATAATTTTCGGAAGATTACAAAATTAAATTAAAGACATATTTGGCATACAACTTGCATAAAAATCTGAAAAACTCAAAGTATTTAACTACACCCTGTTTGTTAGATGCCATCTAGAGATTATACTCTACTTTTAATAAGACCCTGTTTAAAATTTGAATTTCTCACATTTTTGACGCGCATCGTATAATTACGTATATTTGGCAGTAAAAATTTAAAAAATCGATTTTTTTAACTTACCGCAAAACAAAAATTGTAACTATTACTTTTTAAGTAAAACTAATTAAAACCTAAAAATAAATAGGCATTAAATGGCACTTACTTTTTTTGTCGAGTTTTTTTTTGCATTTTTTTACCTGTGATGTAATTCTTACTGTTTCTTGATGATCTTCAAAGTAAGCAATCGAAATGCTGAAAACTTCTCACCAAAACATCATTTTAAACAGTACTTTTTCTTCTAAAAATCACAGCTTAAAATGGTCGAATGACTAGCGCAAAGTGTTTAATAAGTGTACCAATTTTTTACTCAATTTAGCAGTCTTGTTTTTTTTTTAAATCCTACCTAATATAGTTCTGCACTTTCTCGAATATGTATGTAGCCTAAATTTTTCGGAATTAGCTTTGGTTCGCATTTAAGATGGTCGACATATTATGATTTTCTTTTTGGGTAGAAAATTTTAGGCTATATACAATATACGTTTACTTCCAACATTAGAACCCCCCCTTCTTACCGCCTTCTTTACACACACATTTAAATGTATAAAAAGGACGGAAAATCATTTTTTAATTAAATTATTTCGTTCGCCCTTTTTTACACTTAGATAGCTCAACCTTTGTTGTCTACTTTGTAAACGCACTGGAGAAATTTTAAACCTACAAAATACATTAATATTAAACATATAATTATGCCCGAATTTGCCAGAATGGTATCACAAGCCACAGAGAGAGAGGGGAAGTTTGTTCTAAATCAATTTTAGTAGACCCTGTATGACATTTATTGAAGAAAAAGAGACGCACAACCTCTTCAGTCACTGAAAATGTCACAAGTCCATTGGTGCAACACCGTTCTCAACAAATTTTCGCTTTAGTATCCTTTGGCCTATGATCGGTGCCATATTGACACCAAACTGACAGGAAATCCATGTTTTACTTGTCAATTTGGTTATAAAAATGGCAGCCACAGTAGGCTAAAGGGCACTGAGGCGGTAGGAGTTAAGAGGCTTTTTAGTTTAGAACGGTGTTGATTGGTGTTACACCAAAATACTTATACTGGGTTTTGCGTTTACCTCCTCAATATTAGGTACTTTCAGCATGTCTCAAATTTTTAACTTATCCGTATAAGTATCGAACGGTATACGGGCCAGTCCTTACGTTACGTTGAACGTATCCCGACCAAAAAATCAGTATTCAATGGTTTTATAACGGCAATTTGTTTTTGTTTTTATTCTTTGAAAAAAAATGGGCCACTTTCTCGCCTTTCACTTAAGTTCTAAGTGCCACCTATCTTACAATTTGTATTTTTTAAAGAGACAGCAAGCACTTAAGTCTAAGTTATAAATTAATCCAAAGTGAGAAAGTGGGTCAATGACTTGCCATCGCTTAAAATACGATAAACGCGTCGAGTAACCAAGTTTTGAGGATACAAAATAACGACGAATTTCGCCCGGTCGATACGTTTTGTCTCAAACAGCTAAAAGGTACTTTTTACATCAACTTTCCGTAGACGTAGATAAGTGAACTATCTAAAAGTACCTATTAAAAAAATAATTGGTAAACAATAAAATTAGTCAAAATGGTCAAAATACCACTGATATTGTCAGATTTTGTCATTTTTTTTCAGGAAAATTTTAACTAAAATTAATTATTACCGTTTTGAAAAAGTCTCCGTACTGTACATTCATAAACAATAAAACCAGTCAGAATTAAAGCCACTGATATGTCAGATTTTGTCAATTTTTTTACAAGAAATTGTCACTTTTCAGGCGCATTTACGAAGAATCGTTTGAAAAAGTACAGGGAACAAAATACAGTAACTCGATTATAAATCCAAAAAATTAATGAATAAACCAGGACAGAACAATGATAGAGTTGACCGCTATTTCCATCCTTCTTTATAAACTTGACTTGATAGAGTTGTCGCGTCTTTCTTTCTCACAATATGTCATTAAACGGGAAAAGTATCCTAATGCCTTCATTACCTACTAACCCATCATCTTGAATCTGGCATTTTTTATAAAAAAAACTTGCATACGGCGTTGTTTGTAAGGTCACTTAATCCATAGCATAATAGTTTACCCAAGTTATATTTTTTAAGGTTAAACTATGAATTTTGTGTGGCCTTAAGAAAATTAATTTTTTTTTTAAATCATTGGGAAACTTTGTTCAAATTAGAAAAAGTCCAGACGACAATACGTGAATAATTTATAAAACTTGAATAAAAAGAAGTTATATTAATTTTTTCTTATTCATGAAGGATAACTTCACTTTTTTATGACTCAATACTTTTTAATTTAGTCAAAATTTTAGCACTTAAAGAAAAAACGGTATGCAAGAAGCTGTTTTAAACCGGCTTATTATTGTAGGAACGAAAATTCAAAAAAGCGGCGGGATTCTTAATAATATGATTTCCCATCTTCCCTCTATCTCCAAAAATTTTAAAAATTACACGATAATAATGACACGTCAGGGCGATTCTAAACATAACGAAATTTCAAAAAACTGTCCATTAATATCCTACCTACTACACAGCACAATCACAATATGGCAAGGTCCTACTTCACGGAAGGTCTAAGCACAATATTTCTGACATGGAGGTTTGCACTGCTTGCTGATTTGATCTTCCAACTAACTAACCAAAATGAAAGAAAAAATCTAATGCGGTGTTGCCAATTCGCAATTCTTATCGAATTGCCTACATTTGCAAGCGTTGATGCAAAAAGTTTTTCTATTAATTAATTACTTTCGATATATTTGCAAGCGTTGATGCCAAAAGTTTTTCTATTAATTACTCTCGATTTCCTCGAAAAATAAAACAACTTCACATCAAAATCTGTGCCCAGGCCGGTTCTGAGTCGAGTAAAGGACCTTGACGATAGCGTAGTTCAAGATTGACACAGCGCTGCTGTCGGCAGCGCGCCCCTCCGCCTACTAACTGGTACTGTTCATGGGCACTTGGTTCACTGTGCTATTGACTAATTGTTGAGGTATGCTCGCCTGTGCGTTCGGTAGGCTTTGAGCCATATATCTAAAAGAAAAAAAATAGTGGCTAAAATAGTGCTTTTTTACAAGCGTTGGTTTAAATAACGAAAGCAGCGAGGTATCTAAAAACGCGAGTAAAAAAAACAGCTTAGCCGCGAGTTGTTCAAACTATTTTTTTAAATACCTTTATCAAAAGGAAAATACTTTTAAAAATCTTGAACGAGAAATGTCTCCATAATTTGTTTTTTTTTAATTACCACCTGAAATGTTACCTTTTTTCAAGAACGACCCACATATGATATAGTTTTGGAATCGGAAAGAAAAGATCTATTAGGATTTTAAAAATTATACAGGGTATCCCAATAAAAAAAGAGAACCTTAGGGTTACAGTGGGTGTGATTAGGGAAAAAACTAAAAATGTGACAGAAATCGAAAGAGTTATCCCAGGGAACAGTTATAACCGATCACCCTGAACATAAGTTTACAACATTCCACTCAGAAACTCTGAAAATTTGGAAAAAAAAACACGAGAAACGTCGATCAACCCCAAAATTTAAAATGGGAGAATTTACAAATATTTTATTACCGATATTTTTTAAAATTTGAACTTGTTTGACCTTTAAAATAATGTACCAGCGACTTTCTCCATTTAAAATCTGGGGATGGTGCTCAACCTTTGAAGGGGTATGTTACTACAAAAATTAAAATATAGTCAAAATGTGTCCCCTTCGCAAACAAAATCGACGTGCCAGTTTTTTTTTTAATTTCAGTAGATTTCGAAAAATCCTGGGACACTCGCTTTTAACTCGTTGTCAGTCTGCGGTTGCTGAGAGTGAGAGGGCGAAAAAAAGAAGTATGAAGAAGAATGAAAAGTAAATTAATTCTTAATTGATATAAAATCATGATAGAATCTTACCTTTGGGTATCGGCCAATTCTGCAGCGTTGCCAAGTTGTTGCGCTTCGTCCAGGGCCGCCTGTAAGGCTGGCGAATTGTTTCCCGAGGACGCGTGCTGCAGGGTCTCTTCGATCAAAGCGGCTATTTTCTCTCGGTCAACCTGCAGAAATATGACAACAATGTCAACATAGTTTTAGCATTATACCTATCTACCTACCTATCAAATTACATAGTAGAGACCTTTTGCACAAAAAATCCGCGTTAGGTGACTTTATCGCTTAATAATGGGTTGAGACGTTATTTTTAAAACAGGATTTTCAGTTTTTGCAACGCCGTCTTTGATTTTTTTATGGCCGACTTTATACGGTCTTATTATTATAAAGATTTACATTTAGAATATCTTATTCTTGTGTTTTTTACGGTAAATTTTAATTATTATAAATCTTTAAAAACTCAAAAATACAACAGAGAAAAGGGAGGTCATGATAAACAGATCGGAATCACTTGTCATAGTTGCCAGTGCAAATCAATGTTTTGCATTTCTGACGAAACTCTAGCCAAAGCAAATGATTAAACAAAAATTGACACTTATCTTTACAATTAAATACAACATATTTGCATTCAAAAATCAATTTAAATTTTTTGTTTTTCTACTTAACGTTTTACTCAATTATAAGTGATACGGTATTCTCCCGCAGGTAACGTCACACTTTATCGGTTAGTAGGGGATTCCGTTATTACCTCGTAACTGCGCATGCCCGAAATAAGCGATAAAGTTAAAAGGCATCAAAATTATAGGTGCAAAAGGTCTCTAATATTCGCATGATGAAGAAAACGAATAATTTTTTGTGTAGAGATCGATTTTAATGTATCAAAAAAGAAATATCGTTTTTGTTTCAATAATTAATTAGCAAAAAAAAACAGGGTCAAAATAATCGACCCTGTTGCCAAAGCACTTGCCAAATTTGATGTTTCTGATAAATTAATCAGAATATCCACCAGCTGGAAAATTACGGAAAGCCGGGGAACCCCAAAGTGGTCAAGGAAAGTTTAAATTGGTCAGGAAAAGTTGGAAAAATTTCCCAAATGATAGCAATTTAAGGGGGATTGTTGGTTTTCTAGTCTGTAGCACCATTTTATTAAAGGTATTTCTTTCAGATAAAAAGCAAGTATGTATATTTCAATTTGTGGAATATTTTATTTGCTACAGTATTTTGAGGTCAGTTACCAGGGTTGCAGCCCAAATGTCAAAAAACATATGGACAGAGAAGATTTTGTATCTTTAAAAGTTTTGTTGCGATTTAAAAAAAAAAACATTGGAATGGCTTTCAAAAGTGTTTTCTCGTGAAGATATTGACAATTTTGTAAATCAAAAACAAAGTATGTATTAGTGAAAGGTAAGATTGAGGCAAAAAAACTGCAATACAAATAGGTACATTTTTGTGCATATTTCGGCAGCAAACAACGTTTATTGTTTACCTTCTTAATTGTACGATAACCTTTAATTGTATTTAAAAATTATTTTAAACTAACGTCTAAATTTTTAAAAAATATTAAAAAAATTACAGTATCAACTAGTTCAAAAATTTTTGTTTTACTTATATTGGTGGATCATGAAATTTTTAATTTCGTTAGGGAAAGTCAGGGAATTCATGGAAAGAACCACGCACAATTTAAATGGAAACTGGATCTCAGATCTCAACGCCGTTTAAGTATGCTGGGACTGTCCCTGAGAGCATTTTGTCTCATAGACACAGGTGCCGATATCTACAGGGTGAGCCAATAAAAGCCGCCAAAGTTTGGGATGAGCTTATTATTATCCTGCTTATGATGACCGACAACGACAAAAAAGCATAAATTCCTACTATAATGACAACGCTGAATTTAAAAATGACATTTATTTTGACACCTGTCAAGTCCTGGCGAAATGGCGGAAAAATAATTAATGAAATTGAAGTTTTTGGCAAAGCCGATATCTTCTTTTTACTCTGCTGAAGACACTAAATCGGAAACGGTAAGAAAAAGTGACAGTTGTCTTAACTGTCATTTACTGTTACGAGTGGGCACTCGAACTACATTAAATTGAGGTCGATAAACTTCAAAATGTTATTGGTTTTGACACCTGTCAAACCCTATTGAAATGGTGGAAAAATAATTAATAAACTTGAAGTTTTTGGAAAAGAAAATACTTTTTTTTACTCTGCTAAAGGCATTAAGTCGGAAACCGAAAAAGAGGTCGAAAAAAAGTGACAGTTCTGTTAATTGTCATGGAGAAAACCACTGGTGCGATGACACATATTTATGAGTGGGGACTTGAACTACACTAAATTGAGGGCGATGAACTTAAAAATGTCATTAATTTTGACGCATGTCAAACTGGCAAATAAATAATATATGAATGAATTTTTCGAAAAGCTAATACTTTCTTTTTAGTCTTTTAAAGTGAAAAATGTGACACTTTTTTCAACTGCAATTTATCGTATTGACTAAGTGACAGTTGTTCTAACTGTCGTTTTTTTCCAGGTTTTCGATTCGATATCGTTAACCGAGTAAGAAAAAAAGTATTTGCTTTTCCCAAACCTCCATATTTATTATTATTTATTCGTTATTTTGACAGGTGTCAAAACTAATAAAATTTTTGTGTTCATCGACCTGAATTTAGTATAGTTCGATTTCCCACTCGCAAATATGTGTCATCGCACCAGTGGTTTTCCCTATAACAGTAAATGACAGTTAAGTCAACTGTCACTTTTTTTAAGGTTTCCGATTTAGTGTCTTCAGCAAAGTACAAAAAAGATATTCGCTTATCCAAAAACTTCAAGTTCATTAATTATTTTCCGCCATTTTCATAGGGTTTGACAGGTGTCAAAAATAATAACATTTTTGTGTTCATCGACCTAAATTTAGTGTAGTTCGAGTTCCAGCTCGTAAATATGTGTCATCGCACCAGTTGTTTTCCCTATAACAGTAAATGACAGTTTAGACAACTGTCACTTTTTTTAAGGTTTCCGATTTAGTGTCTTCAGCAGAGTAAAAACAAGGTTATCGCTCTTCCAAAAACGTTAATCTCATTAATTATTTTTCCGCCCTTTCGACGGGGTTTGACAGGTGTCAAAATAAATGTTATTTTTAAATTCAGCGTTGTCATTTTAATGGGACTTGATGCTTTTTTTGCCGATAGCGGTCATCACAAGTATAATAAAAATAAGCTCATCCCAAACTTTGGCAGCTTTTATTGGCTCACCCTGTAGATATCGGCACCTGTGTCTATGAGACAAAATGCTCTCAGGGACTGTCCCAATAACATACTTAAACGGCGTTGAAATCTCAATGAGATCCAGTTTCCATTTAAATTGTGTGTGGTTCTTTTGCAAGGAAAATGGACACCCTGTGTTAACGTTGTCAACTAAACGTACAAGATCGAGTCAGATGACAAGTTCTTACCTCATTGACAAAACCATAGTGGACTAACTCCTGTGCCAGCACAGAGGGGTCGTCACCGGGCGCGACACAACTTGTCAGTTGCCTGTTCATCTTGTCGTCCATGCGCAATACTATGGTCAACTAAAAAATCAAAATTTTAAATAATTTGAAAAAGTTCATAGGGGGGGTGCCTTCAGAAAGAAAAAATTTGCCAGTGCCAGTAGCACACATAAAAAAAAATTCCAATTTTTTTAAATTGCCCACCATCTTATGACACTAGTTCTGACAAAGTTTCTCTTTGTAAATAAAATCTATATGTTTGTGGCGGATTCATAATGTCGAAACTACTTTTTTTGGGTTTTTCGCCACTAAGTTAAGGACATTTTTTCAAAAATATGTTAAAACCCACTGCGTAAATTCCTAAAGAAAAAAATTTGTTCGTTTGTCAGTCGTTTTTAAATAAAATAAAAAATTTGCCTACACACACGCAAATCCTAACTAGAATCTAAGTACTTATCTGACGTTTCGGCAGAAATTCTACTTTATATAAACATAAAAGATTTTTTAACGATCTAGAACGTTCAGAGCTAACCCCACATTATAGTAAACCTCCCCAATTTTACGGCTTGCCCAAAATTCATAAACCAAATATTCCTTTTAGACCAATAGCCAATTTTAGACCAGTAGCATTAATTCTCCGTGTCATAAACTCGCAAAATATTTACTTAAATTTTAAATCCCTTAGTAGGAAATACAAATTCATTTATAAAAAATTCTCAACACTTAAAAAAAAATTTACCGAGATCAATTTTAATAACAATCACTTGATGGTGAGTTTTGATGTGGTAAGCCTTTTCACAAATTTACCTGTAGATAAAAGCCTTTCTATAGTAAGACATCGATTAGAAAATGATCAAAATTTAAGCGAAAGAACTACACTGAGCGTCAATGCTATTCTGGAACTTTTCACATTATGCATAAAAAAAACCACAATTTTCAGTGAGAAAGTGATTTTTTTCAATAGGATTTTGGGATGGCAATGGGCTCTCCACTTTCTCCTGTAATGAGTAATATTTTTATGAAAGATTTTGAAAATAAAATTTTAGAGGAATTTAATTTTAAACCATTTGGTTTCGCTATATAGATGATATTTTTAGTATTTGGTCACACGATTTAAATAAACTTAATGATTTTCTTAATTTTTTTAGAAGTCAAAAACGATAACAAAATTTAATTTTTAGACGTTTTAATAAACAAACAAAATACATTACAAACCTCAGTTTATAGAAAACCAACACATACAAATAGATATCTAAATTTTAACTCAAATCATTGCTCATCGGTTAAAAAAGCAGTAATAAAAAGTCTATACGATAGAGCTAAAATAATTTGTTCGGACAATAACACATTTAATAAAAGAGGTCTTAATTAAAAATTCGTATCCAAATAACTTCATCGAAAATTCTTTTAGACAAATCGAATTTCCAAAACAACGCGAACGTAGACATAATAATGTACAACCAACAAATTTAATAATACCTTTTATACCAGGTATTTCGGGAAAAATTAAACGAATCGCTAATAATTATAATATTAGAACAATTTAAAAAAAAAACAAAAAACCAACACAAAACAAAACCATTAAATGCTGAGCAACACTCTAAAAATATCGTTTATAAAATTCCTTGCGTGTGTGGTAAATTTTATATTAGAGAAACTTCAAGGCCTCTTGAAGTTAGAATAAATGACCATAAGGGGTACCTCAGAAGGGGAGACTGAGAGGTCTAAAATTTGCCAAGTCTTTTGAAAATGATCATAGATTGTGCGGAGAAACCAGTATATTATAAAAAGAACCAGACAAAATTAAACGAAAAATCAAAGAAGCAGCTTGCATCTATCTTAATGAAGATGACATAGCTAACATATCAGTTGATATAAATACAGTTAGGCTTCCAATTTTAAAACAAGATTTTCAAAAAGATTTTTTAAAAATAAATTAAAAAATAGCATTGATGTTCTTTGAGTTTCTAATGTATTTTTTCTTCAAGTTCTTGATATTTTAAAATAAAAATTTTGTATTTTTATAATGTAATCTAAAATCGAAAACATTCAAACGAATATAATTTTGATTTTAAATTTTACTAAATTCACCCAATATCTTGTTGGCTACTATACATACAAATATACATCAGTCAAAGTCAGTCAGTTGAATGACAACAGACAGATATTTTAAAAAAGAATCGAAAAAAGTGTTTGAAAAGAATAAACTTCTTTGATAACGGCAGTAGAATTTCTGCCGAAACGTCAGATAAGTACTTAGATTCTAGTTAGGATTTGCGTGAGTGTAGGAAATTTTTTTTATCGTATTTAAAAACCACTGACAAACGAACAAATTTTTTTCTTTAGGAATTTACGCAGTAGGTTTTAATATATTTTTGAAAAAATTTCCTTAACTTAGTGGCGAAAAACTCAAAGAAAGTAGTTTCGACATTTCTCTTTTTAGTTGTCCTTTTAAAAAAAAATGGTTGGTTCCAAAAATTATAGGCAAACCAAAAAAAAAGCATACATTGATGGCCCACCTTATTGATACAATTGACGGATGTTTGACAGATTCTTACCATTAAATCACAGCTCTCCTCTTTGGATTTGACGTCGCACATCATGTTAACGATCTTTCTAGTTTCTACGTCAGTCGGTTCGGGCGTAACAGATTTGACAGATTCCGCCATTTCGGGGCTGATTGCCCTGCTGCGAGCCGGAGGGGGTTGCTTGGCGCCGAACGCGGTCAGGGGGTAGATGCCGTTTCTGAAAGCAAAAGAATTTCTTTAATTTAAGGTTTTCAAGCGTTTCTTAATCCATCAAGTTTTGATCCATTTTCCTCTATAGGTATTGTGTTTTTTGATGAGAATTAATTACTAAGTTTATACGGACCTAAAACCGGTTTTAAATCGACAGGCTCTTAAGAAAAATAACTTTTCATCTTCATCATCACATACATTTAAAATATATATTTTAGTTGGTTTGATTAACAAGCTTAGAAAGGGTTCACATACTAAAATTCCCCATTCCTACCCCCTCGAAAACTGTCATTTCTAACCTCCAAACAAAACTGATGCCAATTTAAACAATTTCTTGCATATTCCTTTTTAGCAGTTTCTCAACCTACGAGTACCAAACTTGGCAGAATTGATCTAAAAAGCAAGTTTCCAAAGTTAAATGCCTTTTTTAAAAGAAAAAACGATGGTCCCGTCCCGAAGAAGTCAAAAATTTTAGACGCAGACCACGTTAAGAAAAGGTAATATTTATTGTAGGTGATATTGGTTTAGTTTTAATATTGTGTCATATTTTAGTATTACATTGTCTTTAATAAAAAAAAACTTGTTTATGTTACTTTTTACTTCAGTCCCTCAGGGACTAAAGTAGCAATTTAGTCCCTGAAACGAACGCAAAAAAAAATTAATCTCTGAACATCAGTACCAAAAAGTGCGTAAAATACTGTGTTTTATAAAGGTGTAAAAGGGCCCGTTTTACGCATGTTGTTTTTTAAAACAATAACAACAAAAGGTGTTAATCAAGCTAGAAACCGATTTATTTTTAGCAAATTTTATGTAGAAACCAAATTGTTGGACACTTTTTTGAACAAACGCCAAAAATGGACGACCAAACGTGCCAATTTGTGATTTAATTTATGTTATTTTTTAAATTGAAGTGTTATTTTTTCCGCACACAAAAAAATTGATTTAGGCGATTTTTGAACCGCTTTCGTACGTGCCCTTCAAAAAAAACCGCGTCAAATCTTTTAGAAAAGTTTGACGAGATTTTACAATTTTCCTTTTTCTGTTTGGCTTGCATTTTGTTCGTTCAAAACAAAGAGATTTTTTTACCTAAAAATGTTTTTTTTTCAGGTTTTTCATAGATGTAACAAAGATTGGTTGGGATGGGATCTAGTCGATCGCAACTGATCAGCACCAATTCTTTTGATAATTTACATGTACAGGGTGGTCCAAACTCGAGGGGTATCTATAGCTTTGGGTTTTTGCAGCATAGTTAGCCTAAACGGGCTCGAATTTCAAGAGAAGTCAAAAACTAAATACCGCATTGCGATATGTCAAAGCGTTTCTGAGCTACAGGGTGATTCTAAAAAATGTGCGTTTCTAAAAATACTCTACAACTTTTTTATTTGTAAAGATAGAGATTTTCATTAAAAACATTTTTTGAAGATTTTTTAAGGACAAATCTACCTGTTTCACCGATTTTGTCTTAAAGCCTTTAGTTCACGAGATATAACAAAAAGTTACATTTTTTAAAATGGAATACCCCAATTAAAAAAAAAATTAGTTTTGTAATAAAATTTCCTGTTAAATGATAGGTGTATGACACACCTATTTTTATTAAGTAGTTAAACAGATATCTGCAATTTTTAATTATTACCATAGTAGGCTGTGTTTAACTCTGACCTATGCAGTTTTAGGGTATCTATCTTTGGAGCTATGATCAAATAAAAACAATTGCCATGATAAACGAGCCCAAGTGTGAAAAGTGGCGTCTTCGTCAAGATATAAAAATGTTTCAAAACTTTGAAAAGTACGACATGATAAAATGTTATATTGAAAGTAACGAAAATCGACAAACGGCGTTAAATCTATATTTCCAGAGATATCCGGAAAGAAGGCAACCTAACTCAAAAATATTTTTGAAGTTAAAACGTCATCTACAAGAATACGGATCCTTTACAAAACCGCGGCCTAGGACGTATAGAAGCCAGGCCAGAGATAGAGAGTTGGAAGAACTAACGGTTCTAGGAGAAATAGAAATTAACCCGAATACTTCCACCAGGGCTATGCAGAGAAACACTGGAATTTCACGCAGCAATGCCGTTCGGGTGCTTAAAAAACTCAAGTTTAGGCCCTATCGACCCCGACGGATGCACCAATTACGGCAACGAAATTTTGCTCCAAGATGTGCATTTTGCAGGTGGTACTTAAATAAAAGCCAAGAAGACCCCGATTTTGCCAGAAAAGTTATTTGGACGGATGAGGCAACGATTTCTAGTGATAAAATATTCACCAGATATAACTGCTATTACTGGAAACAGTAAAATCCCCATATTATGGTGGAACAAGCGAATCAGGGAAGGTTCAGTTTTAAGGTAGTGGGTAGGCATCTACAGAGGACAAATTATTGGGCCATATATTTTTGATGGAAAATTACATGGATGAAAAAAGATACGAACAAATTTTAGAAGAGCAGGTGATTCCGTTTATCGACAATTTGCCATTTCAGCAAAATAATGAGCTATACTTTCAACATGTCGGTGCACCTCCTCACAATGCACGAGACATTACTAATTTGCTAAATATTGTGTTTGCCGAAAACTGGATCGGAAATAAAGGTCCTATATATTGGCCCCCCAGGTCTCCAGACCTGACCTCTTGCGACTTCTTTTTGTGGGGGGGGGGAGAGTCAAAGACCTTATATTTCGAAATCGCCCAACTACTAGAAGGGAATTGGAAGAGGCACTTCGTACTGCATTCGGGCAGCTTCGTGCGGTAGAACTCCTTAATGCAGAAAATAGCGTTAAGAGAAGATGTAGGATATGTTTACAAGAAAACGGCCGTCAATTTGAGCATTGGTTTTAGAACTAAAGAAAATTGTTAGATGTAGATTTTAGGTGTTACATAGTTTAATTAATAAAAATTTTAAATAAAAACTTTTAATAATTTTATTTTTGTTTATTATTTTAGGGTTGGTAATTATAGTAAATTGCTGTGTCCCCTCGTGTAGTAGCCAACTAGATTTTGTATGAAAAAAAAAACAATGAAATTTTATTTACACATTTAGGGCGCGCACATCGCCTACTATGGTAAATATCAAAATATGCAAATATCTTTTAAACTATTTAATAAAAATAGGTGTATGGCACATCGTTCGACAGGAAATTTTATTAGTAAACTGATTTTTTAGAAAAATTGGGGGTATCCCATTTAAAGAAATATAACTTTGTGTGATATCTCGGGAACTAAAGGCTTCAAGAGAAAATCGGTGAAACAGGTAGATTTATCTTTAAAAAATCTTCAAAAAATGTTTTTAATGAAAATCTCTATCTTTCCAAATAAAAAAGTTGTGGAAGGCCTTTAAAATTGCACATTTTCGAGAAACACCCTGTAGCTCAGAAACTTTTTAATATCGCAATGCGATTTTTAGTTTCCGACTTCTCTTGAAAATCGAGCCCGTAACATGTGTATTAGTTTTGGGCTAACTATGCTGCAAAAGCCCAAAGCTATAGAGGCCGCTCGAATTTGAACCACCCTGTACAGTAAAGGCGACAAGACAAAATTTGGACAAATCTATAGTGTGTAATTTTATTTTTTAACCAATAATCAAGTCACACATGAAAATTAGAAAAAAAAAGGAGAAATGCGTATTTCAAATAAAAGATGCGACATGGCTCCGCAGGCGAAAATTTTTAGAAAACAGTACAGGGTGGTCCCACTTCGAGGGGATTGTGGAGTATTGGGTATTTCCAGGGGATATGACGAAAAGATAGAGACATGCGGTTTTCGCATTACTATCTTACTTTTTTGAGCTTTAAAAAATGGTACTAACAGATTTGCTCTTTCCGTTGTAGTTTTTGAGCTACAAAAAGTTGAAAAATGGTCGGAATTACCAATTGATGATATCTCCCTTAGTTTAAGAAATAATTGAGTTATGTAAAAACATGTCTTTTCATCGACTTTTCAGAATTTGAATTCGCCGTTTCGTTTCGGTTTCTTTTTAAGTTTGTTTCATTAATAAAATATTTTTTTTTTATTTTAAAGTTTCGATCTCGAAAAAATCATCTTCAGTGCATTTTAATTAATTTATTTGTTTTTGGACCCTTTATATTTAACTACTATATAGTAGACCTGAACAACCAAGATATATTATGTGAACATACCGGGTGAACCGAGAAACAACCGGACAAATTGTTTTTTGCTATAACTTTACTAATTTCAATAAAAAAAACTGCATTGATAAGACAAATAAGCCTTCTGAAAAAAAAACATTCGAGGCAAATCGAATGTTTGTTTTCAAAAGGCTCATTTGTCTTATCATTACAGTTTTTTTAATTGAAATTGTCAAGATTATAGCAAAAAAAAATTTCCGTGCCCCAGTATGTTCATATATTATCTTAGTTGTCCAGATCTACTATATCGTAGTTAAATATAAATGGTCTGAAAAACAAATAAACTAAAATGGGACAGGGCCGTACCAGAAAAAAAATGCACTGAAGATGATTCGGGATCGACACATCAAAATAAAATAAAATATATTTAATTATCAAACAAACTTAAAAAGACACTAAAATATAAAGTAAAACATTTTGGTCCATATTTCACTTTTTGATCCTGATGATGAAACTTCGGAATAAAATTTTGAAAAGACCATTGTGTTTTTCTAAAAAGTTGGCCACAAAATGGTGGTTTATTAGAAAATTTTAAATTTAAATTTGCTATGCTTGGTAGATTAAAAAATATTCACTTTTACGTTAAGTCGCTTTAATTTCTCCCAAATAATGCCCACAGTGTTCAGGAAAAAATAGTCTAAAAAGTACATGGAGGAAAATACAGTAGATTCCATAACCCGGTATGTATTTATAGTACGTATTAACTTGATTGTAAACAAAGGGTTTACGAAAAAAAATTACGGAAACGGTGACCATCTCATTCAAATGAAAATCACTTGATAGGCCTTAGTTTCCAGAATTTTACAAATTTTCCCGTGATTTTTTTTACAAAAGCATCAAACAGGAACTTTGTAACAAAAAAGAAGTTAAAAAACCTCCAAATCAGTTACTTCAATCGAAAAGAAACTAAAAAACAAAAGATCAAGAGATCTTGGGTGGAAATAACGAAAATTCAAACTTGGATGAGCATCCCACAAGGAACACACCAAAGACCAAAGCGAAAAGAGAAATGATTAAACGATGTTTCGCCCTGGGTAACCAGCGTGGGCTCATCAGTGGTTTCACTGGTCACCCTCTACCATACATCATTAAACACCATCATACACTTTGATTTCCAACTTTGGATCACTCACAAATAGGCATCGTTCCGCACTGCTACTTATCCAAGTTACCTGATACGGATTCGTCCTGGCGTGTTAATATTTCCATTAAATATAATATAATATTTCCATTAAATATAACACGCCATTTATCTTTTCGCTTTGGTCTTTTGTGTGTTCCTTGTGGGATGCTCATCGAAGGTATTCTGTAGATCGATCAAATGAAATTAATATCACATTCCTAAAAAAATTAATAAGAACTTACTTTTTTTCAGTCCAAACGTACTTACATAACGAGAAGCTAAAAGTCAAGCACGACTCCTTCTTGCTATTGGTACTTTAAACCAGGTAACCTAATTTTTAACCTCATTTTTTTTCGGAGGAAACAATTATTTAAAAAAAAATATAATCCAAGAAGACCCAACCTCACCAAACCCAGCCAAACCCAGTAAACCAACAGGGAGAAGGAGCCGTGCTTGACTTTTAGCAAAAAATCTTACTATATAACCTCTTAGGCTGAACTTCCATAAGCCTTTTTTCCGCGCAGATTTTGAAATTTGACCTTGTCTGTCAGTGAGTGAAACAGTGACTGGCACCTTCACCATAACTTGAAATCCGCGCGGAAAATCTGCTCATTTATAAACCCAATAAAAGTGGCTTTTGGTAACACTAAAGCCAATCACGTTCAAGGATAAGATCCGAAAACACAGAGGTAATTAAATAAAATTGGCAAAACGTGAACAGTGGCGTTGGTGGAACACAGTAAAATTTTCAAATATTCAAAAATTTTGGTCTAAAAATACCAACAACAGGTGTAAAGAGTTGTCACGAGAGAAAAATATGTCATCGACGGTTTTAATAGTGTTATTTTGTTTTCTTTAATTGTTTTTCTTGGAAATGAGCTGGGCATGTGGCTTATTTTATACATATTGGTAAAAGAAAGACCTTCATAAAAACATTCGCCAGACAAACAAATTTTAAAATAAAGATTGTAATAAAGACAAATTTTTGACTAGCCCAAATTTCACTAAAATTATTTCTGTGATTAAATCTTTACCCCAGTTCGACTGGAGTATGGAAGTAAGAGGGACAGCAGGATAGCCCTTCTTAAGACTATCGTAGGAAGCAGAAGTAAAAACGTAAATTATAGCCAATCATTAAAAGATTAAGTACAAGTAAAATGTAAAATAACGTAAAAAAACACATTTGGCTTACTGCCAACCAAAAATCTGATGGACCTTCAGCTCGCACTTATATTTCTTCCAGCCCACTTTATCTGGAGCATTAGTGGGGTCACACTGATATTGTTTAATGTCGCTTTTTTTTATGGGGAACCAACAATTGTTATCCTCCTCCCACATCTGCGGGGCAGGTTCGAGCTCATTCAGTGCTTTAATAAATAGAATTTAAAAATAATCCATGTTTTTAAGGAAAAAAACAAGGAAAAACGGAAAATATTTTTCTACGTTAGTATTATTCTTGAGTGATTTTACTATTAATTACAACCGAAATAGTGCTTTAAAAAAGTATTTTTTTAATATTTTTTTTTGCTATTTTGTTCTAATTTGGAGGGGGGGGGGAGTTATTTTTCGCCCTTAGAGGTTTCTGATAAAATAGAAATTTATTAAATGTCTCACTTAATAAATGTTAAATTTCACACTGCCATAGGGAACCACAAAAAGCCGAATTTACGAAAACCGAAACACAAATGAACAGAAAATAAAATTTCCGAAATGAAATATGAACGAAAGACCCAGAAAATAATGGATACGAATATAATTTTACATAATTTTAATTGACTCGATCCTTAAAAGACACGAACATAATTTATGCGATTATAATTTTCCCGAAACTTAAAATATCAGAATTACAAAAGTATCGGAAATTATTTTCTAGAAACGAAAAACTCCCGAACCACAAATTGGTAGAAAATAATATGCCCGATCCTTAAATGAGCAGAACCACAATCCATCCGAATCGCTATCAAATTTAAATCTTTAGAGCGACGTAGGCCATGGATTGCGGCGTTGACAAGTTTCTCTATTTAGAAGATTCGGCATTATAATGTTTCAATTTTTTTATTATTTTTGTACCAATATAAAATATGTTTCGTTTAAATTTAATTCTATGAATATATTTTCTAGCGATTTGATTTTCCCGTCATTTCATTTTCGAGACAATTTTGTTTGGACCAATTATTTTCTTTTCTTTTAAATTCTGACAAATTATGTTTCTGCAAAATTTGGTTTCAAATAGTTCTTCTTTTTTACAACCATTTTTAACGTCTTGACCATTTTTAGCCCATTCACAGACAGTTTAACGCATACAAAGAATCGCTCAGCATATCAAAACCATTTTTTTTAAATAAATATCTTGATACCCCGATATTTTGGAGGATATACCCCGGATCTCAGGGTTATTATTTGTAGGAATCAGCCTGTATAATGTAGGCCCACTCTGGCATGCGGATTTTTCTTAAACAAAAATTGTTACTTGTTTTTCACAGTTGAAAATAACGTCAGTATCCTGGTCAAGGTGCCTGGAGTTATTTTTAAAACAAAGAGTTTTTAAACTCGGTGCCTAATTGAATGATTCATTTATTTTTAATAAATATCAACAATACTTGGCGCCCCAGCTCTTTTGGAAAATTATCTGGATGTCTTTGACCTAAAAAACGTAATGACAAAAATAGAAATAATGCCATAAAAACATTTTTAAATCTCTTATAAAATTTTGTAATATTTTTAAAAGGAAGACACATTTTCCAAAAAGACTTTCTGAAACATAAGTTTTAAATAAATAAGGAATTAAAAAAAAACTATTAAAAAACTCAAAAAATCACAGGAAGTCGGCAGTAAATTATGAATTAAACAGCTAATTAAAATCTGAATTTTTGACTTTTATAACCTATTGAAATCCCTTTTATCTAATTTTGTCAAACAGTTATCTGACTTGAATCTAATTTATGACGAAAATGTTTGAAATAATCAGATTTTGTTTGATTAAGAGCATTTTAACCGGTACAAAAATAGAACAATGGATATAACTATTTTTCTCGATGATTAGCACATAAAAAATATGAGATAAAGATAAATTAATTTTTATTAATCGTAATTAAGGATAGAATTTTTCCCACTTTTACTTATTGTCGTATTTTTAGAATGTAATCACTATTGGACACCCGGGAATTAGTGGAATGACAAAATATTGCCCGTGTATAATAGTGCCTGGCCAAAAAGAACCTCCAATAAGTCCCTATAGTCTCCGCTGTTGTTTAATATCTACAGGGATAAAATAATAGAGAATGGAGGAATGTAATTAGTTAAGGAAAGCGCAAGATGATTTCCTAATGTCCAGTAAAACCATATAACAGTTACTACGTTTATACGCACCTAAAAGCGCTTTTATATAAGGATGGTTTTAAGTCCTTCATGAAATGTTATTTAATATGTGAGTTTAAAGAAAAAATAAATAAAAAAACTTATAAACTAACAGATTTTTCAGACAACCAGGGTTGAGTATTTCTTTAGGTTGGAAGAAATGTGCTAAAGCATTTTTAAAGTGTTTACAAAGACCCTAAACTGGGTTTTTAAGCGATAAACCGATTTATTAAATCGCTTTAAAATAAAATCGATTTAGTGCTTAAATCGGTTTTAGTAGTGGTTATACGACAACATTTTCAAAGCGTCCTCACTATACTATAAGTCGCAAAACGTGTGTAATAATTAACTTTGAAAAACTAAGAAAATAATTTAAAAATCAGGGTTGCCCTATTGTAGGTAGATATCCGGGGCATTTTAAAATTGTGAACATAACAAAAAAAGTTGGCGGACGTATCACTTGTCGACACCTTTTTTGTTGGCAATAAGGTGCCTTTTCTTTACATCAGACAAAGATTTTTGGCAGGTTGTTAATCTCTCTATTTGCGTCAACTGATAACCTTTATCACAGTACTAAAGGTGTTAATCACGTTTATCATATTCTCGTGGAAAAAAAATAGACACTTAAAGTAAATATTTCAACGCATCGGTATCGGTATACGTAACGCGTTCGAAACAAAGTCAAAACAGACTACATTTTTGACTTTTTTGTGCGATGTTTCGAACGGTGCCCGCTTTCTTGAAGGTTGCGATTACAGAACTGCTAATTGAAATCGTTGCGTATGTTCGTGGGTCCGTCACGATACGTACATCCTCCCATACGCAACGAGATTCTGTCATCACACCCGTCAAAGAACCAGGCATCGTTCGAAACATGGCATGAACAAGTGAAAAATGTAGTATATTTTGACTTTGTTTCGAACGCGTTACGTATACCGATACCGATGCGTTGAAATAATAGCGACATAAAGCTATTTGTAACTCATCGCCGTATACGTATCCGCATGTAGCGAGAACCAAGCACATTTATTGGTCAGAAACTTGTACCACGTTCGAAAAGAGCAGATATATGCTAATCTAGGGTGTTCTTGAACGCGATAGGTGTTGAGATCACGTATCGTTACGACACACGTATCGTATCTCAGCACCTATTGCGTTCAGAAACACCTTAAATTAGCATATATCTGCTCTTTTCGAACGTGCTACAAGTTTCTGACCAATCAATGTGCTTGGTTCTCGCTAGATGCGGATAAGTATACCGCGATGAGTTACAAATAGCTTTATGTCTCTATTTACTCTAAGTGTCTAATAACTCAAGATTTTATTTTGTTGCGCCAGAAAACTAAAATATCATTAACGACATATACGTAAGTTGCGTTTTTTTCCACAACGTTGCGTTGGCGTGGTGGAATTGGGATGTGTTCGAAGGCAACTAAAAAAACGTATTTTTAAACAGTTTTCAAGTTTATTATTAAAATTATTTGTTAGACTGTGATAGAACTATTAACTTTATGTATTTTCATCGTGTTCGTATGTTAAATAGGGCAAATATTGTCAAATTTACCAGAAGTCATCAGTCTTTATTATTGTGGGTGCCGATGTCAAATAGGAATGTTCGAAAATTACGCAAAATCCTCGTTGTTTTCATTGTCTCTTTTTTGTCATGCTATTGGTAATAGTCGTCCGGCTTAGGTCCCCAATTGTTCATTTTGTGCAGAAAGCATGAAATTTGGCACAGTTATTCTTTTAAATTTTGGTCGAGGAAATCGATGATCGGATGTATAGGAGTCAAGATGGCGGCGATTTTTTCAAAATGGACGTATATTTTTTTAAAAAACTGTAGGTTCGCCATCAAAACGAGATTATACTCGAATCCATATAATTCGATAGAGAGGAATTGAAAAAAAATAATTACATTGACGTACGACCTTTATCGTCCTTGAAAAGTGACATTTTATTTTTAAAAAAATTAATTTTGAGAATTTTTTTTTGATAATTTTTCATAATTTAGTAGGTTACGACAGGTCTTTTATTGTAACTTTATAATTTAGAAAGAGCATTTTAGTTATACCAGGCCAATCAACATAAGATTTAAAAAAAAAGCTACATTATCATCCGTATCTTTTTTAGTTTTTGAGGAAAAAATGTCAAATTTGGTACGTTTATTACAATTGTCAAGGTCAACTGATATTCTAAAAAATTTTTGGATAGGTGGCGCTGCGGTCGACGTGGCACCCAAATTTCCGATTAAAAATTTGATAAAAGTTCATATTTTTTTAATAGCGTAGAAAAGATATGCATTTTTAATAAAATAATCGATTAAGTATAGCTGAAAAATGTAGATTTTTATAAAACTAATTTTAGTTTGATATGGTCATTGGTCGACTATATTTCTTTTTTGAATATGTAAAAAAACGGGTTTTTCAACGTTTTCTTTAATTCTTCCTAGCGACCAAAAATTTGGCTGGATATACACGTTGATGACTTTTGATAAATAAGAGGGCCCCAGCAAATCGATTCAGATATGAATTTCGAAATTCTATCGAGCCGTTTTTACGCTATAGGTCAGTAAAGTGGACCTAACATGTGTTTAGTCGCCCCGAATAGTACTCTAATGTACCCTATTGTTTATTTTTTGCGGAAAGCACCCAATTTGGTACGCTTACTTTTTAAAAAATCTATAAAATTTAATGAAGAGAAATTTGACAATACTAGTTGAATTGACGTGCAACCTTTGGTGACCTTGAAAAATGTCATTCTACTTAAAAAATATACTTTTCCAGAACCTTTTTTTAAACGTTTTATAGTTCTGAAAACGGCGACAGGTCTTGTTTTATAATTTTCACATAACATCAACACATCTCTCCTAAGTGACTTTTTGCTTACAGAGTGATTGGTTTAATAAGATTTTTTTTTTAAACCCACATTATTGGTACAGGTTTTACGTCGGCGATCCGGTTGTTGTTACATTTATTGCTTTTATTTAAATGCGTTTGAAGCAGTTACCTATTTAATTATACATAAAAGAACGCTCAAACAGAAAAACACGCTTGGGTGTGTCTTTGGTACTCAGGGCTCAGTACTCAGTTACTATGTTACTAAATCAATCACCCTGTAAGCAAAAAGTCACTTAGGAGAGTCGTGTTAATGTCATTTTAAAATTATAAAACAAGACCTGTCGCCGTTTTCAGAATTATAAAACATTTAAAAAAAAAGGCTTTCGAAAAGTATTTTTTTAAAGTAAAATGACATACTTCAAGGTCATCGAAGGTTGCACGTCAATTTAACTAGTATTGTCAAATTTCTCTTCATTAAGTTCTATAGATTCAAGTATATTTTTTTTTTTGATGAGTAACTTTAGATTTAAGACCGCCATTTTGCGGCATTTTAGGATGATTAAAAATTTTTTTGAGATCATGTGTAAGCATTTCTTGTAATAGGTTATCGAAATCTCCTTGCTCCCTTACACTTATAATCAGTATTTTGAGGGTGCACACAAAATCGCCTTTTTATTTTAATTTGTTTTGTTGGCAGTCTCCTCCTCTGACCAAATATAGCAAAATGGCTCTTTTGATTTTAGTTCGCCTCCCCCACATTAACAAAGCCATTTTCTCCATTTTATAAATAAAACTGACAAACGAAAAATAATAATCAAAGTGAGGTTAGAATTTCAGCATCTTCAACAAAAAACGCAAAAGCGTTGGGCGAGATCCTACCTCTTGGCGGCAAAAGCTGTCAAATTCAAAATATAGAAAATAGAAGGCCGAAACACAGAGTTAGTTTCAAACACATCATTGTCTAAAACATCCAAAAAAGTACATGGATCATTGTGTTTTTAGATTAAAATTCGAATCTATTTTCAACTTGCTGAAACTGCATATACCGGGTGATCTACGAGGGTGGCTCACCCCCTTTTTTTTCTACAAATTTTTAGATGAAAAATCCAAACTTAATAATAACATTCAATGTCTAATTTGACGTTTTTTGACACGTCACGTGACTTTCGGTAACTTCCGGTTTCGCCGTAAATGACCTTAACTTTTGAATTTTAAATGAAACACAGTTTTAGATTCCTGGGAACATTCTGTGTCCAACCGTACCCCATATGTCATATTTTGACAGCTTTCAAAAAGTAAATATTTTTTTTCGATCTAGGTGGCCGTGATGGACCCAAAATTAATATTTTGATTTCAAATAATTTAACCAAAATAAAAAACACCCTGTATATGATTTACGCTTAATTTGATCGCGTTTTGAATCAGAAAAATGCTTAGTTTATAAGGTCATCATTTTCAATAAAAAAATCAGTAATTAAATAAATATTTCATTTTCAAATTTTTTTTTTTTATTTTATAATTTGTAAGCTTTTGATAATTGAGAAGGTGATGGATTTCCTTTGAAATTTTAAAAACAAATTCCACTTAAAAACCCGCTTACTTATTTTGACCAAGGTGGCCATGGCAATGCCAGTCTTTGGGATTTAAAAACGCAGTGACAATGGCACCTTCTCAACTATCAAAAGCTTACAAATTATAAAATAAAAAAAATAAAAAATTCTGATAGAGTGAACTCATATCATCCTATTTGAAAAAATGGAGTATTTTCATTTTAAAATTTCAAAACAAGATCAAATTAAGCGTAAAGCATTTACAAGGTGTTTTTTATTTTTATTAGATTAATTGAAACCGAAATATTAATTTTTGGTCCATCACGGCCACCTAGATAGAAAAAAAATATTTATTTTTTATTTTTTGAAAGTTGTCAAAATATGACATATGGGGTACCGTTGGACGCAGAATATTCCCAGGAATCCAAAAATGTAAAAATATACAGTGTGGTTCATTTAAAATTCAAAAGTTAAGGTCATTTACGGCGAAACCGGAAGTTACCGAAAGTCACGTGACGTTTCAAAAAACGTCAAATTAGACATTATATGTTATTATTAAGTTTGTATTTTTTATCTAAAAATTTGTAGAAAAAAAGGGGGTGAGCCACCCTCGTGGATCATCCGGTATAAACGTATTTTGAAATTTCAAAACGCGATCAAATTAAGCGTAAAGCATATACAGGGTGTTTTTTATTTTGGTCAAATTAATTGAAATCAAAATATTAATTTTTGGTCCATCACGGCCACCTAGATCGAAAAAAAATATTTATTTTTTATTTTTTGAAAGCTGTCAAAATATGACATATGGGGTACCGGTGGACGCAGAATGTTCCCAGGAATCCAAAAATGTAAAAATATACAGGGTGTCTCATTTAAAATTTAAAAGGTAATTTACGGCGAAACCGGAAGTTACCGAAAGTCACGTCACGTGTCAAAAAACGTTAAATTAGACATTATATGTTATTATTAAGTTTGTTTTTTTTATCTAAAAATTTGTAGAAAAAAGGGGGTGAGCCACCCTCGTGGATCACCCGGTATAAACGTATTTTTAAACCTTCTCACCATATTTGCAACGTTTGGTGGAATGACGTCAAAATTTATACCGCAACGTTGCGAAAAGAAACGCAACTATAATTTAAGATGTGATGGAGTTTTTTAGACCGACCGCACTAAAAATAATTTAAAGCGCGTTTGAAAAGAAAAACTGTTAATTGCAACCTTTTTTTTGCAAATAACAACTTGTATTTAATTAAAAACTGGAACAGCTCGTGCGTCATGCATCTATAATTCGCTTGACATGCTAAAAAAATACAAGGTAATTTTTTTAAAAATATTTGCCTAGTTTTTCGGCGACAAAATATTGACATAACATATAAAAATCCGGTATAAATAAGATTACATTATTATCATTCGTAAATTAAAAAAATCAATGTTTATAATAACGTTGCCAAAACCAAGGGGAAAAATGTATCAAAATATAAAAAACTTGTAACATTCCACGCTTTTCCGCGCCAAAAATGTTAAGCTGAAAAACCATTTTTATATATAAATAATCCTACAGATTTTGATAGGTTTTTTACACGTTCTTCTTTATTTTTGCTATTTTGGGCTCACCAAAATAAATAAAAAAATTACGTATAGGTACCTTACGGGCGTTCTTTTTCCCTTGGGGGGGGGATACCTAATTTAAAAAAAATATGAACCAAAAAAACTGTATTGAAGCCAAAATAATTCAAACAAAACATAAAAAACAAAACAAATTTTTTGGTAAAACATACATTAAAAAAAAAACAAAAAGTTTCCATTAAAAAAGAATGAGAGGATTTAACGAAACTAAATAAAACCAAGACCATCAAAAGTTTTGTGAAACCACAGTGTAATAACATTAAGTCGTTTAAGAAAAGTCAAAATTTCACGATTTTAATACCATACCAATATGGTATGGGGGACTAAAAAAATAGAACTTGGTTGAATATTGGTGGGTTTTGCATTTTTTAATTAGTAAAAATCCAATTTTTATTCGTATAAAACCAACCCTTAGCCGCGTCTTCCCTTAACCAACCTAACCCATACTTTTGTTATCGCTCTTTTGTCGAGCGCGCAAATTTTTGAAATTTATTAATTTTTGTTGTACAGTTTATCCGCTAAACAACTAACAATATTTCTTGTAAATTTAATCCGGTGTCAGCCTTAGTGCGACACCCTGTACGTAAAGCCGAAACTTTAATTATATTATCGAAATAAATTATGCAATAAACCCAAAAAAACTCTAAAAACAATTACTTACATGGCCAATAATTTCAAATGTAGTCCCACAGTGGACATGTTCAATGCTTGATTGTCATACACCAACATAATTTCCGAAAAATATTTTTTGGCCCGCACAAAAACACTCCTAATTGCGCGGTGAGTCAACAAAAGTCAAAAAGAGCAGAAAAATCGTTTGCACCCAGCGCACAACAACTATAAATGTGTATTGTAGGCGGCCGAAAATATCTATAAATAGTCCCTCAAAAGGCTCTGAAATCTTTGAAAATGTCCCCTACTTTCGTCTCTTGCCAATTCGACGAGTTTTTCACTTTTTGATTTATGAAAATTGCCCCGAATTCTTTAGCACAATTACGGAAACGTAATTTTCGAAAGTTCACAGGCAATTTCCTTGAGTAATGAAGAAAATGTTCTCGTTTCAAAATCAATTTTTTAAAATAGAAATTAAAAATGTTTAGTTATTGACGCAAAACGTCTCTTATTATTGTTATTTCTTAGCATTCAAAAAACAATTGTGTCAATTTCAACAACTAATTATCCAAAACAATTAAATTTTTATGGCACCACACAGTCTAGGTTTCCACTATTAAGCCAGTTTTTTTCTCGAGTTGTGAATAATACTACAGTCGATATAGCACTAATAAGATACTAGCACACGCTAGGCTGGTTATATGTACTTACTGTCGGCAATGTATAAGTGTGGTTGAGCTTTGGTCTCTTATCATTTTTTTTGTATAGAGTGTCCTAGAAATGTTATTGAAAATTTCGGATTTTGTTCCTAATAGGATACTAAACGCAACAAATACTGGGTACAAATAGATAAAACTTGATGTTGGAATGGCAGCAGCGCACCCATGAATTGACTTCGGGGGGAGGGGGGGGGGGTTAAGAATAACTATTAAAAACCTTAAATTGAAGTAAAAATATCACCATAACCAGGCATCTCGGGGGAGGGGAGCTAACCCCCCCCCCCGGTGCGCCAGTGGGAATGGGATGAAATTTTGTACGATCATTTGTACTTAACCGTAATTATAAACAATATCGAAATATTTCTTACACTTTTCTGAAAAAACAACCAAAAAATTTACAAAAATATTTACGATAGTTTTAATAAACAATACTACAAAATTAAATTATATTCCAACTTACGGTTTTTTTCTCAGTATCCCGGAAAAAAGTGAATTTTACTTTGAATCAAATATTACACATTTGAAGCACCCATCGACCATTACTGATAGACCTAAGTGAATACAGAAAGAGCAACTGGCAAACTGATATAATTTAGGTTATCATTAGAAAAAGTAATATTTTTTAAGTTAAATACTCTGAAATACAATCTAGTTATCTATCTGAATATTTTTTCATGGTAATTTTTTGAAGATTTTGTTCTAAAAAACCTAAATAGATATTCTAAAAAGTTTTATACCATATAACTATGAGATAATAGACACATAATCTCATCTATCTCTACGACCACCCTTGCAGTATTCGTACGCAGCTAGCGCATCCTAACCATTTTGTTATCTGTGGGTTTTCATAAACGCCCGATCCACAGTTTCACTTCTTCTATTTTCTATTCTATTGCCCTCTCACTTTTTTCGACAAGGAAAGAAATAGAAGTGCGCGGTATGAAGTAAAACAGTTGCACTGAACAAGAATTGGTTTGGTTACGTCGTACTTTGTAAGCACAACTTTTTTTTAAGGACGCTCCTTTTTTTTTCATCTGCATAAGCTTGAAATCCTTGAATCACCTCTATGCGAATGTGGACAATTGGAGGACCTGGACCATATTTTCTTAGAGTGTGCAATCAACAAAATAAACAATTTTGACCTTTATAATGCCCTTGGCAGTACCGGAATAGCTCGGCCCTTCTCAATGAAACAAATATTAAAAAATCTTTGCAAACAAAAAATCAATCTAATAACTAAATATGTTTCTCGACTAGCGTTACTAAAACTTGGTATATAAAATTATACAAAATAATTATCTAAAACACAATGGCAACAGAAGTGATCAAATGCGCTAATGTAAAAATTAATCTGACCAACCTTTTTTTAAAAAAAAATTAAAAAAAGGAAACAAATATTTTTTTATATACCTTTTAATGTGGTTAAAAATCAAAAGAATAATTAAACAAAGAAACAAGAATAAAAAAGACAAATTCCAGAGAGAGAGAGAGAGGAGAAGGAAAAGGAAGGAGATAATAATGGATTTCAGGTGCCCATAGAGTCACACTATGTTGGAGTCCTCCAAAGTGTGCTGGCGAATTGTCTCAGTGAGGGACAAAGCCAAAAAGAAAACAAGCAAGCAACTCTTTTTTTAAGGACGCTTTCACAAACGCATCAAAAATACGCTGACAACAAGGAATCAAAAATTTTCCGAAAAAAGCATTAGCGATAGTAACTCTCTCCCAATGAAGTTAGTCCCGAAAAAATGCAGAGCCAACAACTTCTAAGCGCGAGCAGTATATTTTTCGCCTTGGGCCTTTTCTTTGTTTTTCAAACTTATTATTGTTTACACATTTTGCGATACCCAATTGTCTCCATATTGCTATTAATGACTAAAAATATAGAGGGAGATATGTAAGCATATTCCCTTAAAGATAATACGTCATGCCCCCCCCCCCCTAAAAACTAATATACTAAAAGATGTTCTTTTGCCTTTCCAAAAAGGGACGGAAAACATCCGACAAAAAATTAAAAATATAAGTCCGCCATCTTGCAAATCAGCCATTTCATAGTAACGGATGCGACATTTTTACTCAACTTTTTTTTTAATACGAGCGTATCTTTAGAACAAGAAGCAAACTTCCACCAAATAATTTTATTGAAGTGTGTGGGCTCGAAAATACTGACATTTGTTTTTTAAAAGGACGTGGTTTTCTGGTTTTATTAATTATATCTAAAACATACGTCTTTTGAATACCAAACGGCACTACTTTCAGGCCGATACACTTCAATAAAATTCTTTGGTGGAAGTTTGCTTCAGGTTTCAAAGTATAGTCAGTCAGTCAGCTTTCCTTGTCTCATTTTAAAGATAAGCTTAAATCTTAAAGCAGAGAGCATATTTAAAGCACAGAGCATATAAATCTAAATAGAAAAATCTTAACTGACTTGAAAACCAAGTGGCGCAGCATCGTTTTTTTTGGTTCTTGGCTTGGAAACTTGGTGCGCACTTTCGCTTTCGCTCTTGCTTATTTTTATCGATCCAAAGCAGTGGCGGCCCACAGGAAAATCGTATTTTTTGGATGAGTTCTGCGTTGGGAACTATCTATAATATCGATCGCTCGCGTTGCGCTGCAGACAACAGACCCGTGTCGGTACAGTCACAGGTAAAGATCGACCCCCTCTCCAACGAAATTAGGTACCAAATTCCCCAAAAATGTTGCCTTGCGGCGCCAGCTTTTTCTTTTATTTTAAATTGTACATTACTCTTTTACAAGGTTTCGTCTTCGGCGGTCAAATTTAAAAAAAAATAATCATAAAAACAGTTTTGGAGAAGACTCCCACGATGGGAATTGACACGGTTATGTCACAACCGCCTCTTTTCGATTAGGAGAACAGAACCATAGAAGGAATATCCAAGGAAATTTATCATATGAGACCTTAGATAGAAAAATATTTAAAAAATAAATCAAAAACCCTTGTTTTTTACCGGAGAAAACCTAAATTATATGCTCTCTGCTTTTTCCTTAATTATTACAATTAATAAAGACTTGAAAAATATATACAATAAAAACTTTCTGCCAGCTTACTTAGCAACAAGTTCATTTAAAATTGCATTAAATAAAAGTATGTACGCCAGTGATAAATCGATATTCATTCAACGCGCAGGATTATTGCCGTTTTAATTTTAAATAAATATTACCCCGACTCATCCTGGCGCATTCAGCTAACAATAAAATACTCGCTGTGAATCGCGTTTACTTGCTGGTCGGATATTACTATTACGTGTCCTCTCTATTTAGATTTATATGCTCTCTGGTGTTGGGGTGCACTTAATTGTTTGTGCGAAAAACTAAATATAACACAACAATATTTTTTAATACCTTTATCAAAAAATCCAAGAAAAACAGGAAAATACTTTTAAAAATATCGAACGAAGAGCACTTCTGGCAACAAACCATCTTTACACTATAAATCAAGGCGGGGATAAATGAAATAACAATGGTTTCCAGAGCGATGTGCCTTTTTACTCGGCGACGTCCATTGTTGTGACATTTTAATCTTTTACAGTTAAATATTTTGACGATGTTTTTAAATGATTTTTTCGTAAATACTTGGTGAAAACTGGCGGAAATGGCTTAATTTTTAGGCAAGAATAATTAGATTTTTTCAATATTACTATTTTCCGCTATTTCTCTTTAATTTTGGGTAAAAAACGGACAGAAATCTTTTTTTGCACCCGTCATAAAAAAAAAGTTTTTTTTTGCATCGGTTACCAAAAAAGGCGTGCTTTATTTATCTGCAGACAGTTAGTAAAATCATGTTTTAGGGACCAGGGATGAACCAAAAAATTTCTAGTAAACCTGTAAAAATTATGCAATTATGCACAATAGTATCAAAATCAGCAATCTTTTTTTGCACCCGTCATAAAAAAAAGTTTTTTTTTTGCATTGGTAACCAAAAAAGGCTTGCGTTAGTTATCTGCAGACAGTTACTAAAATCATGTTTTAGGGATCAAGGATGAACCAAAAAATATCTGGTAAACCTGTAAAAATTATACAATTATGCACAATAGTATCAAAATCAGTCGTTTTTCTATTGGCGCAAAATTTAGGACAACCGGTACACAGAGGAAAAATATTCTCATTCTATTGTTTTAATTTATAGGGCAACTTATAATGTGTAGAAATGGGTAAACAACGAATATCTCAGACCATAAATTGGCACCTCAAGAGGGTTATGCCATGCTCACACTCTCGGAGAATGATCATGTTTTTCTGTTCAAAATATTTTTAATATATACTTTTTGGATGTAAACAGGGTCGATCTCGGGTAGCCTGTTTATGAAAATGCGTGCGGAAGGAGACGAGAACAAAAATACTGGCAGCAAGGATTTACATTTATACATAGATATTTATTATTATTGATTGTCTTATTCAAATTACCTTGAGCTTTCGTCCTTCGCTTTTTAATTTTTTTCTTAAATATCACAAAGTTTGTTTCCAGTATGCTTCATGAAAATGCACATTTTGATAATTGGTTTAGTTTGCAAGTTATGAACTCTGTTTTTATTAATGGCCGAGGGATCAACAGTTGGCCAGAAAATTGTACACCTCCTGTCAAGAACCGAAGTATTGTCAAATATTTTCCGGGATTGTTAAGTATTGTCCAGTATTGTTAATTATTACCTAGTATTGTAAAGTATTGTCCAGTATTGTCTCCACTATTGTCCAGTATTGTCAAGTACTGTCCAGTATTCTCTTGAGTATTGTACAGTATTTTCTTGAGTATTGTACAGTATTATCAAGTATTGACGAGTATTGTCGAGTATTGTCAAGTATTGTTAAAGTATTGTAAAAGATTTGTACAGGGTGTCCCATTTTCGATGGGATTCAATGGAAAACTCCGTTGTTATTGAAGATAGAGACATGCATTACCGTCTTACTTTTTTGAGCTTTAAAACATGGTATTAACAGATTTATTCTGTCCATTGTAGTTTTTGAGCTACATATGAAAGTTGAAAAATGGTCGAATTACCAACTGATGATATCTCCCTTAATTTAAGAAGAGTTCTGTAAAAAAATGTCTGTGGCAATCTTTTTAGACAAACACAATGATCTTTTCGAAATTTTAAGCCGACGTTTCGTTTCGTAGATACCATCATCAGGAACAAAGTTAAATACGGACTAAAATGTTTTACTTCATATTTTAGTTTATTTTAAAGTTTGTTTGATAATAAAATATATTTTTTTTTATTTTGAATTTTCGATCCCGAAAAAAATCATCTTCAGTAAAAAAAAATTTCTGGTGCGGCCCTGTCCCATTGTAATTTATTTTTTTTAGACCATTTATATTAACTACTATATAGTAGACCTGGACAAACAAGATATGAACATACCGGGTGAACCGAAAAAAAAACGGACAAATTGTTTTTTGCTATAACTTTACCAATTTCAATTTAAAAAAACTACTGATAAAACCCCGGATAAGACAAATAAGCCTTTTTTTAAGAAAAAACATTCGCTTTGCCGCCATATTTAAATCCAAGATGGAGAAAATCAAATGCCTAACTTTTTTAAAAGTTACCATTTTTTTCTAAACACTTTGTTTTTTATGTAAGAAAACGCAATTTTAGATTTAAATGTGGTGGGAACGTGAATATTTTTTTTCAAAAGGCTGATTTGTCTTATCAATACAGTTTTTTTTTAATGGAAATAAATTGGTAAAGTTATAGCAAGAAACAATCCGCCCTGTTTTTTTCGGTTCACCCGGTATGTTATTATAATATATCTTGGTTGTCCAGATCTACTATATAGTAGTTATATATAAATGGTCTTAAAAAAACATAAATTAAATTGGACAGGGCCGTACCAGAAAAAAAATGCACTGAAGATGATTTTGTCAGGATCAAAACTTCAAAATAAAAATTATCAAACAAACTTAAAAATAAACTACATTTTTACAGAACTCAATTATCTCTTAAATTAAGGGAGATATCATAAATTGGTAATTCCGACCGTTTTTCAACTTTCCCTGTAGCTCAAAAACTACAAGGGACTGAAAAAAAGTAAGACAGTAAATCGAAAACCGCATGTGTCTATCCTATCCTATCCTATCGAAAATGAGACACCCTGTACAGGGTGGGCTAAATTCGCTGGGATTTGGGTACTTCTAGGTAAGATAGCCAAAAAATAGTATACATGTCCTGGGTTCAATTTTCGAAACAAGCATAAAAACGAAAAGTACCTCCCGATATGTTAAGAGGTTTTTGAGATACGGAGGCCTTTTGAAAAGTCTGCATTTTGGGATGAAGTCTATAACTTTGTTATTTATGGAAATATTGTTTTCATGTAAAAAACTTTTTTGTAGACATTTTGACAAGGAACCGTCAAACTGAAATTTCCCTAACGTATCTAGTTTCTGAGATATAACCTAAAGTTGGTATTTTATATCTTGTATTTTTTTATATATTTATTTATTTTTTCGATTATTATCTTTTAAACTTTTTTAACGTAATTTTTACTATAAAGTAAAATTAAAACGATAAAATAAATATAAATATTCGTAAAAAGTAATAAAAATGTAATAAATACATAAAAATAAAAAAATACAAACATAAAACACAAAGTGCTATACATCATTTTAAAGTAAATTTTATGCCGATTTTAAAAATCAAATAAATAAAGGGTCATTCTATAAGAAAAATACCAACTTTGGCTTATATCTCAAAAACTAGATGTGTTAGGAAAAATCCAGTTAGAAGGTTAAGTTATTTGTTAAAATGTCTTGAAAAAAGCTATTTACATGAAATCAATATTCCTATAAATAACGAAGTTATAGACCCCATCCGAAAATGCAGACTTTTCAAAATGCCCCCGTAGCTCGGAAATGGTAAGACATATCAAGATGCAGTGGTCGTATTTAAGCTTGTCTCACAAATCGAGCCCAGGACATGCATACTATTTTTTGGCTACCTTGCCTAGAAGTACTCAAAACCCGCAAATCCCAGCGAATTTAGCCCACTCTGTACACTTACTGTCTGCAGCTGATGACCCCTCGTTAATAGCATATTCCACTGAGAAAATCGTGCGCCACCAAGGCCTCAGTTTTTCTGTTCCATTCAGTTGCATTCTTAGCACTAATAGCGTTTTCCTTTTGATGCACTGGTGCGCACCGAGGGCAATATTCGTATTCGATTTGATTGCACTAGTCGAGTTTTGTCATTCCATTTGATAACGAGTGCAGTTTATGTTGCCCTGAGTGCATATTTTCTTGCATGATGGCCAATAGCTCGTGGAGAGTCAGTGCATGTTTATTTTTATTGTTTTTTTTTTTGAGATTTTGACCATACCTTCAAAATGTCCAATTTTATTAAAAAAATATATATTTGAAATGTTTTTCCGATTTTAAATTTGATAAAAGTTCATATTTTTTAATAGCTTAGATAAGACATGCATATTTAATAAAATAATCGATTAAGTATAGCTGAAAAATGTAGATTTTTATAAAAATATTTTTGTTTGATATGGTCATTGGTCACCTATTTTTTTTTTGAGTATGTAAAAAAAACGGTGTTTTCAACGTTTTCTTCAATTCTTCCTAGCGACCAAAAATTTGACTGGATATACACGTTGATAACTTCTCATGAATTA
Source organism: Oxystoma pomonae (assembly GCA_963921995.1). Lineage (NCBI taxonomy): Eukaryota > Metazoa > Arthropoda > Insecta > Coleoptera > Brentidae > Oxystoma > Oxystoma pomonae. Next base: position 19,831,323 of record OY998164.1, on the reverse strand, counting down.
GAAGTTCCCAACAAATCGATTCAGGTATGAAATTCCAATTTCTATCGGGCCGTTTTTACGCTATAGGTCAGTAAAGTTGACCTAACATGTGTTTAGTCGCCCCGTATAGTAACTCTAATGTACCCTATTGTGCATTTTTTGCGGAAAGCACCAAATTTGGTACGCTTCCATTTTTAACAATTTTTTAGGGTCTTCGTCAAAAAAATTTATGATCCGGTGTACAGAAACCAAATTGGCGGCGAATTCTTCAAAATGGCGGTCTTAAATCGAAAGTTACTTATCAAAAAATTATACTTAAATCTATAGAACTTAATGAAGAGAAATTTGACAATACTAGTTAAATTGACAACCTTCGATGACCTTGAAAAATGTCATTTTACTGGAAAAAAATACTTTTTCAGAGCCTTTATTTTAATGTTTTATAAATCTGAAAACATCATCACATCTCTCCTAAGTGACTTTTTGCTTACAGTGTTATATAGGTCCCTGATATAATAAAAAACTTGAAAAACGCCAAACTGGTCCTTCTACTACCAAGCCCAAACAATATTAACCAACTAAAAATACAATCCATAAACATAAGTGTTACAATTTAGTTAAAACGCAATAAGCGGTGTTTTTATCTAGACCCGGTGTCGCCTTTGAAATTTATGCTTTTCGAAAAAAAACATTAAAAATATAACTGCTTTGGAAAAATACCAAGTATAATATTATACTGACAAAGGTAAATTAATTTACTTACATAGCGTTTTCGATTATTGCTCGAAACTTGATCTAGAGCGCTCCCGGATCCAATCGGAAAAAGTAGGCGTGTTCGATTTAGCAACTGTCATTGCTCACTGCCAGATTTGCGTGTTCGATTATTGAGAAATTCTACAGGGCCCTAATTCTTGAGCAGGGAATGACATAGATTTGTGCCGAATGGTCCCACGTCGAACGTGGTTCGTATTCGTGAGCGGTGATCGCTCATTCCATTCTATCAAAAATCGAGTGTTCGCGCTCCCCGACTCCAAAGCCAGGGATCGGTCCCACTTCTCTGGCAAGCATGCGCGGAAAATGTATATTTTTCAATCTAAAATTTCGAAGAGCTTTTAAGAAAAAGCATCTTTTTTCGGAGGATGGGATCAGTCCCCGGGATTGATCCCTTCTCTTGAGGGATCGTTCCTTCTCTTGAGATTCAAGAATTAGGCCCCTATCAAGCTCGAGCACGGAAATCCCGCGTAAAATTGACATAACATAATTGAAATTCTCTTTTGTTTTGGTTTTGTAGTTTTGCTGGAAAATGAGTATATAAAAAGGAAAATTATAGAATCACTACGATTATATAAATATATTATATACGATTGGGACAAGAATATGTTTGTTCTCGTCAATGCACGGATTGCCCAGCCCATCAAAAATTTATACAGGGTTCCTAAGCAAATCCTTAGGGGGCCAAGCAGCCGTGTATAAGACGCAGACAAACGGAAAAGCACATTAGGCAGAAAAGGATGGGTATGTGGCGATGTTGTCACTACATCTTACACATAGTAAATCCATTCCAGGTTGTTGTTTTCTAATGTTTTCCATTTTCATATCTTTAGGACTGGAATAAAAAATGTTTTTGCTCGACTTTAATACCAAACTGATGAAAGATATCGTAAAAAAAAATATTTTTCGGCTTTTCATTTTGTAACCATTGTCCTTACGCACTGTTTACAGGCTGGGGACTGAGATACATGCAAATGCCTAACCTAAAGCGTTCATACACGGCCGGAGAAATCGACTGAGCTATTTCCGTAGAAACTTTATCAAGCAAATAGGACGGGTTGACGCCTTCGAACGTCCAACCCGGGTTTTGCACTTTGATTCGAAATCAAAAAGGAGGAACAGTCAGATGTGGGGCCGTGCACAAATTACGTAACGGTGATTTTACCAATTTTTGACTCCCTCCCTATGTAATGTTTTGTAACGATTTGGCACGCCACTCCCCTAATATTACGTAACGATTTCAAGACCACTACAACCCCCCCCCAAAAAAAAAAACTTCACTTATTTTCATTCCAATTCTTTTCCAAACGCTGTCGAAAACCCCCCTCCCCCCTACGTAAAGTTTTGTAACCCCCCTCCCACCTATGACCATTACGTAATTTGTGCATGGCCCCTGTAGTCCCAGTGGAGGAGGGCGAGAAAATTGATATTTTTTTCTTAAAAATTATACTCTTTAGACCTATTTCTTTGCGTTCCCGAAATTACGTAATTTTTGAAAAAAAAAATGTAAGCGGCGCCATTTTTATTTCGTGCTTTGTTTTTCTAACATTTTTGCGTTCGGCTAATTTAATTGAAAAAATTTTGCCTGCGGCGCCCTTTATCTTCTCACTTCAAACCAAGATCCCCCGTTTTAGGAAAACTGACCCCGTCTCTGTTTCTAAATTTTTTCGAATAAAAGTAGAGTATGACCATGGGGGAAATAATTTTTTTCTACGGTATGACGAAAATTTCTAGAAAGTTGAAGAAAAAAATAAAAAAAGTGGCAGAGCTCAAGTTTTTCGTAAAAAAAAAACGTAAAGAAACAGAGCAAAATAAATCTTTTCACCCCTTTTTGGGTGTTACAAATATTGACAGCCCCTTATTTTTCGCTTTTACCCTCCCGCTAGTTTTGAAGAATTGGTTCGCTACATGTTTCGAGACCATGTCATAAAACACCTCGAAAATATCAAATGTAGTGTAGGGCCAGCTTTATTTAAAATCAATAATATCGCAAGCAAAAAGCTCTGCAGGAAAAACAGCGCCGTTTATTGATTTCTTTGGCTGCTAGTGCTCTGCATGGTTTGGCCGTTTCCGGATAGATGTCACTAGTAGAACAGAATGGAAAGAAATTTAATTAAAAGCGAAGATATTTCTTTCTAATGTTAACAACCTCACGAGTTTATCGCTCAGTATCGTAAATAATGGACCCTGCCGCCTCCTTTAAGCAAGAAAAAGCTGTGATTTGGACCTGAAAACATCTAATTTTTAATTAGGTGTGGCCGCCATCTAGCGGAATTTGCAGACATCTTGTCAACGGTTGTTATTGCAACTATGATTTATGCTCACAATGAAAGAGTGGCGACAATTTTTTCTCATGAAAGCAGTCCGGAGATAATAACAAACTGGCACCATTGCTCAATATACCTGTTTCTTTTGTGCGCGCAGAACTTTCTATGCCATTTCTGTTTGATTTATTGAAATCCTATCCCTAAGGAAAATCTTAGGAACCCTGTATTATAGTTCCTGTGGTTCCGTTTCCACTCATTTTCTTTCAGATTTCAGAAATATAGTTGAAAAAAAATCCTTTGTAAACAATTCTAACCTTTAAAACGGGCCAGAGAACAAATCGAACGTGGAAAGCCTTTGGAAAGCCCCAAAACTGATCTTTGACGTCATTGCTCTGATCCCGTGCAATGTCCGAGCGATTTTCGAAAACATTAATAGTGTTCCATCTATAATAGCCTAAAAATATCTCAAAAACTGATTTTTCCACATTGTTTGCAAAATTACAAATATTTTAAAATTTATTGCAGTTGATATACTTTCTTTCTTCCTCTAGTTCATCAGAACGTGAGGTGAAATTCGCGCAAATCATTATGCCAACACGATACAAACATGCCAAAATAAAAACTTGGCATAAAATTCGACTGCGATCACAAATTACTTCGTATATTTTTTAAACGATTCTTCCTAGTTTTCTGCCATTTATACCAGAGTTTTCGGAACACGTTAAAAACTATCACTTGTAAAATAGTAGTTTTAACAACTAGTGGCTAAAAGAGTGCTTTTTTACAAGCGTTGGTTTAAATAACGAGCGCAGCGAGGTATTTAAAAACGCGAGTAAAAAAAGCACAGTTTAGCCGCGAGTTGTTAACACTATTTTTTTTAATACCTTTATCAAAAAATCCAAGAAAAACAGGAAAATACTTTTAAAAATCTCGAACGAAAAGAACTTCTCGCAACACACCATCTTTACACTATAAATCAAGGCGGCTGGTAAATGAAATAAAAATCGTTTCCATAGCGATGTGTCTTTTTACTCGATGACGTTCATTGTTGCGACATTTTAATATTTGACAATTTGATATTTTGACGATATATTTGAATGGTTTTTTCGTAAATACTTGGTGAAAACTGAAGGAAATGGCTTAATTCTTAGGCAAGAATAATTAGATTTTGTCCATATTACTATTTGCCCCTATTTCTCTTTAACTTTGCGTAAAAAAAGTTTTTTTGCATCGATAACCAAAAAAGCAATGCTTTAGTTATCTGCAGACAGTTACCAAAATCAAGTTTTTGATGAAGGTATACAAAAAAAAATTTAGAGATGAGAAAACTCACAAAATTGGGCTTTATTTTACAAAATAAGTGTTTCATATGTTGGAACCTGGTAATATTTTTTTATACTTAAAATTAATTGCGCCAAAATTGTCTAAAATTAACCAAAAAAATACCCACAACCGCAACGAAATGGATTCGTAGCTTACGGCAGTGGCGGTGGTTAATTACCACAACGGCAAGATGCTTTTAGTTACTGCCTAAGATGTATTAAATATTTCATACATGCGAAAGTTTGCCTGCATGTATGTATGTTTGTTCTTCAATCACGCAAAAACCGCTGAACCGATTGAGATAAAATTTGGTAAGATTATAGGGTGTGACCTGTATTGAAACATGGGCTGATTTTTATTTGACATTTCGCCTAATGACAGCTGTCAAGTGCAATTATTTTGGAATATCACGGGCAACGTCGCGGGTCCATTGCTCCATGTTTTAATTTTTTTTGTGTATTTTCATTTTAATGTATTTTTGTAGCATTAATTTTATTTATATCATGTTTATTTATTTGTTAAGTTAAGCATGGCTTTGTCAATGTATACATAGTAATCAGACAATAAAGCTACTTTGAGATTGAGATTGAGATGGAAGAAAAAACGACCCCTTAAAATAACTACTTTTAAAGCCGTTTCTTAAAATATTTTTTTATCTTTTCTGACTGTTAAATTTAGTCTAGTTTATTCATTATTTAGTGGTTATTTCGTTATTGTTGACACTTCTTAGTCATTTTGCCAATTTTAACATCTTGAGATATCTTTATTTACAATCTATCAAAAATTTTAATTTATAGTTGACATTATTTACTTTCCGGTTGAAAGTTAAGCTGATAAGAAATTTTCAATACAAACGATTTTGTAATTACCAATTTTAGAAATTATACATTTCATATTGCATCGTTTTGTTTATTGTTTTTATTTAAAATTTTTAATTTTGGTTATCTTAATAGAATAAGTTTACACTATTTTTTTCCAAAAAATGTAAATATAAACATTTTGCCTCACTATTTATGCCGTTCTCCAATTTGATATAATGCAAAAATTGTTTCAAATGCAAGCAAATGCACAAGAATTAAAGAGGTTTGATATTCTGATATTTTTTAAATCTACTTCCTTTCTGAACACAATAAGATATCACCACCGATCTTAAAAAAAATATAATAGAAACCTAAAATAAATTTTGCCACTGACGATTATTTCACTCAGCCATTATTACTTTCTCTGTTTTCTTGTTGTCATAGTTTATCAATAAATTTTATGTTGTTATTACTTCAGTGACCCCTAGCATGGTTAATCAGTCAAGTCAATGTTTTTTTATTGAATTTTAGTTATTGTTGTTTATTATTCTCTTGCGCTATCAATTTGTGTCAAAACAAAACGTTTAATCTACATATCTCTTATACAGGTTGACTTTAATGTACAGGGTTATTCACTATGTTTTAAACCCCTAGTTAGCGCCCTCATTATTGATGATAGAAAAAAATTTAAATAGAAAAGTTTTATAGTTTTTTAAAAACCTTCTAACCCACATGACAGATGTTGTCAAATGTCATTTCATATGTCAAAATTTGACATCAACTTTCTTATATTAAATGGAACACCCCATATATTTTTAGAACTTCCTGAAGAAGAACTGATTCCAAAAATATACCATATGTTACTTTTGTCTTGAACGGTTATTAAACAAATTTAGAAAAACGTTACAATAAGGGCAATGTGTTAGCCAAGGATAAATAGTTTAGGTGGTTCTTTGTTCAACACATTGCTCTTATGGCAAAGTTTTTTTTAAATTTGGCATCACGAAGAAAAGATCTATCGAAGTTTAAAAAAATATACAGGGTGTTCCTTTTAATATAAGAAAGTTGAGGTTAAATTTTGACGTATGGAATGATATAAGACAACATCCCAATGAGCATTTTCAGAAACTTCTGGTGACAGAAATTTATATAATTATTATAAAAAGGGTTCCATTGATACCCTAGGGTATTTAGAAGTTTCCTACAAGAATTGAGTTTGTATATTTTTTTTATTAAAGGCTCTAAATTGATGGTACCCTAAAGTAACATAAAACTGGCGTTAACAATATTTTCATGGACATCTTTATAAAAATTCAGTCACCGGTAACAAATGTTATATAAATTGGTGTTAACAATGTTTCCACCAACATATTTCTAAAAATATAAGTCATCAGTGACAAAAGTTATATAAATTGGTGTTTGAAATCTTTTTGACAACCCATCTATAAAACCGTAAGTAACTATCAATTAAAGATATATAGATTGGTTTTTAAAATGTTGCTATCAACCCACTTATAAAAACTTAAGTAACCAACAACAAATTTATATAAGATAAGATTGAAAATATTTTGAGAGACACTTATAAAAACTTGGGAACTTACACACAATAGTTATATAAATTGGTGTCTATAATATTCTTATGAACTCATTCATAAACCTTTTCTGCCCATAAGTTTTTTTCTATTATGTTGTTATTAATTTCTTTATATAGTGGTTATAATACAACTGTTTTTAGAACAAAAAAACAATTTTAATTTATTTTGGCAATTATAAAAACAAAACAAACAAGATTTTTTAAGGTTAATTTTGTGACATCAAAAGGCGCGTTTTTGCGAAATCAAAAGGCCGGTTTTTGCGAGATACCATACCATTATTATCTTGTTTTAATTACATCATTCTGAGAGAGATAAGAGATCCAAATCTTCTTGAGATAGTTGACGATGACAGATATCGGAATCGAATGCATTTTACACCCGATTCCCACCAGCGTTTCCCATTCGCAGTCAAAAAACTCATCACGTGGTCCAACATGAACTTGTATAGGCAAATCTCGCTTAGACCACGTGATACGTGTTTTGATTTGGGGAACCCACGAAAGAGAAACGCATAGATGGGAACAGTGTTTTAGAAAAAGAGAACAATATAGTAACCGTGTTAAGTTCGCAAAAACGCACCGTGAAACGTCGAGCGCATACGCTGATACTGCTGGTCGGCGGCAAAAGTGAACACCCCGGAAAATACCCTCCTGCACACCCTTCGACCCCCGCAATCTAATTTTATTCTTGAGATAGCTACCTCTGACAGTTATGCGGGCTTGAAGTGTGTGCAGGCGGGTATTTTTCCTGGTATGTGTAGTATGCTGGATCTCTCGAGGAATGCATTTAGGAAAAGAGAACAATGGTAACTATGTTAAGCTCGCAGAAACGGACCATCAGTGTTTAACACTGCGCCATCTGCAGCCCTTTGTTCCAACTAGCATCATTTTTTAAAAGGGTCATAAAATAGTCTTGACGAGGTAAACAGTGGTATAGTTGTATTGTTTTTTTTTATAGAATTGTCGGAAATTTTCGCCATTTTGGATTACAAAAATAGGTTTTTGGCCTAAATAAAAACGTTATTTATGGGGTTTCAACATGTGTTTCAATCTAAATATTGCTTGTTAGGGTTAAGAACAACATACAAAATTCAATATTTGTCCCAGAAAGAAAAAAACGTGTATGAAAAAAAAAACTGATATTTAAATGAATATTTTTTTTTCCCGTTTTCTCAAGTATTTTTGGAGCCCATGAAATTTACGTGAGTGTATTCGAAAACTATACAGTACACACGGGACCGCAGCTGATTTTCAGAGTAGGATGACTTGAAAAACAGCTTTTATTTGACTATAGTATATAAATATTCATATTCCTGCTTCAGCTTATCTCACTTTCATTTTTATTTATTTTAGAAGATTGCTAAACACCATTTTATAAATTTTTTTATTGTAAAAAGAAAAAGAATAATACATAACAAGCAAAGGGAAGAAAGATGGAAAATTTATATTTCTAAATCCATAAAAACCTTTAATTTGTTATGTAGTGTTGTTAAAACAGTTGTAAAACCTTTTTATATTAATTTCTATACTTGAGGGCGCATAAGGAAGTTTTATAAAATCTATATGTTGTTTTTTTATCCATTACTATGTATCATAAATTTTTATAAGCTGGTGTTGGTCAGTTGTTTTTCAAGTCTTTTTTACTCATTTAACAGATATATTAGAGTTATAAAATTATCACCAACACTAAATAATATAACTTTTGGTTATTTTATGAAGGTTTTATATTATTTGCTGTAACTTTTATATAGATAAAAATGCTCATTGGGATATGTCATGTGGGTTAGAAGGCTTTTAAAAACTATAAAACTTTTCTACCATCAATAATAAAGGCGCTAACCAGGGGTTCAAAATATAGTGAATCACCCTGTACTATCCATAAAAAATTTTAAGCACATGCCAACCTGGCAAACACATCTGTTACATTAAGATAGTATTTACGTAAATCTAAAGTCAAAAAATTTAAATAAAAAAAATTTCATAAAATTTACGTAATATTTACACAACATAACTTATGTTTCTTTAATTACATTTTATTTACGTAATAAGAAGGGAGCTTTGTGCATGGCGTTATGACTTTAATTTTACATAAATGTTACATTTCAATATGTAATATTTATATAACAATTATGTTACAATTTTTGTATATTAGTTACATAAAGAGTAGGTTATTTAAGTGACGTCAAATTTACCTTGATGTTACTTGTAAGAGATGTAAATATTTTTTAAAAAGAATTTCCCCAATTTTACCTTTCTATTTACTTTCTAGTTACTAGTTAATCGATATCTGCCGTTTCCCAATTTTTTGTTTGCGATGTATTATTTACGTTATTTTAATTACATATTAACGTGGAAGTTACTTTTTACCTTGTTATAACTTCCAGTTTACCTAGAATTTATGTGACAAAGTAATCATGTGTTGTAACATTTAGGTAATATTCACGTAACTGTGTTGGCTGAGAATATAATGGTAAACTTCAGTGTTCCCTTTAAATATATTTTTAACTATAAGACATTCAATAATTTATCTTCTTAAAAGGTAAGTGAATATTCCCTATAAAGAATATTTAGTTATTTTTTTGATCCCAATTATCAGTCCCCTGACGCATCTCCGCTCTCAATAGCGAAGTAAAAAAATATATCAAAAGTTTTGGATTAAAAATAAATATGCAGCTACTTATATAAAATGATAAGCATGTTTTCTTTTTACTCTTTATAAGATTACGCAAAATAAAACTCTATTTAATTGAAAAAAACTAAAAACATTTTTTTTTGTTATCGTGCGTCATGTATTTTTTTAAAAAATGCAATAAAACATGGCAAACAAATAAATTTATTTTGTTTCGGACATTGGTTGGTGTACGAAAGAAATAAGTATGTCTTTAGTTTAGGAAAGTCTGTGCCAAACAATTTCTCAGTCTCCTGAAAATGTTTTTTTTCTAAAATATGAAAAGTTACTTTACTGAAAGTTTTGTCTTACTGCTTTGTAATTTAATTTTGACTGATGCAAATAATATAATTTAAAGAATTACATTACGAATATTATACAGTAGATTTTTGTTATGTTAATTACTTTTGGTCCTTTAACTCCGGGACGTTATAAGGTAAAGGGAAAATTTTAGCGCCCTAATAAATTTACAGAAAAGTTTTTCCTCGACCAGGATTTGAACCCGGGATCTCTAGAATACCAGTCTAATGCTCTACCAACTGAGCTATCGAGGACATGGATTTTTGACTGCCTATTCGGAAATCCTTTCGTCCGATTCATTTGTTAGTAGTGAAGAAATCTTTGAAGCCTACTGCGTCTTTGAAAACCTAGGGATGTTATAAGAAAGTTATAAAAAATTCGCCATTCGTACAACTAATAATAGTGAATGTGTACCTCCTTGTCTTTATAACATCCCTAGGTTTTTAAAGCTGCAGTAGGCTTCAAACATTTCCCCACTACTAACAAATGAATCGGACGAAAGGATTTCCTAATAGCCAGTCAAAACCCCACCTCGATAGCTCAGTTCGTAGAGCATTAGACTAGTATTCCAGAGGTCCCGGGTTCAATCCTGGTCGAGGAAAAACTTTTTCCGATTTATTCCCTTACCCTTTGCCCTCTACGCCACAAAGCTTTTCTGTTACAAGGTAAATTTTATTTTATAAGTCAGATGTTTGAAATATTTTTTAACAAAGAACCTTGATTTTTTTTTATTCCTGCCTTATATCCCGAACTATTAAGTCTTATGATGATTACAGGTCCAAATTCTTTCAAGATTTAGGTGGCTAACATTATGTTATTTTAGAAAATTCGATAGCTAACATAATTCGTCCAACCATCTTAAAAGATATTTGGCTTATTCTCACGAGATGTCAACTTTTGTTGTTCACTAGCTAAAAACATGTATTTTTGGTAAAAAGCATTCAATAGAATGGAATATTGCTAAAAGGTCTGTTTGTCTTGTACTCGGAAAACACATTTCTACCCTAAAAATATCATCTCCGTGTCTGTTCACCGTGATCGTTCAATCCACTTTTTACTAAAATACGGAAAAATTAAATTTATTTCTTAACTTTTTTTTCATACATCAATACCAAAAGGATTATGTTAAAGCAAAAATGAAGAAAAGTACAGTTAAAAAACGTTTATCATTTGCGTGGATGTGACAATAGATGGTTAAAGTTCTAATAGATGCCACTAGTCAAGAACAATTTAATTTTCTCCCCACTTAAGACACTTTAGGTTCCCACTTAAAGAGCATGTCAGTATGGTTTCAGATATAGGTAGAGAGACTTAATTGTTTTTCTTGACGAATCTTAATGTATGTAATTTGGGCAATTGACTTGTTCATATCTGTGAAGTTAAAAAAATAGGTAAGTTTTAAACAAATTTTCATTCCTCTTTTGTGAAGTAATAGTTCTTATGATAATAAAAAACCTCATTTCCGTGAATCTCATACTATTTTTTCTTCTTTCTTAAATATAATAATAAACATTCTCAGCATCTAAGTATAAATTTCCTTTTTGTCTTTTACCTATGAAAATGTAGTTAATGGATATTTCGCAATTATCATTTTTGTGAATCTAGTATTTAGAAATGTCAGTGTTAGCCTTTTTTAAGTAAAACAATAAAGTTTACTACCTTTTCAACAGAAATTTAATTGTTTTAAATTAAAATTCATAAACATAATGAATTATTTGTGAATCTTTTTTCAACTCCGTAAATGATAAAGTTTTGAAAAGTCAAGTTTTATCAAATAAAAAACAGGTCCACATGTGGAAAGATTTATCATTCTAAACACGTAACCTTAATATCCAAAATTAACAAAAAATATGTGATCTTTATTTTTACTTGAAGTGAAAAAGGTTTCAGCTTTTTTCGACAATTATTTTTATTTAAACTTTTACATCAAGTGCCGACGCACTGTGGAGCGAGGTATAGGGAAACCTGGACATTTCAAAATAAAACTCAGTAATGAAAATTTTTTATCAGAGTTTTATAACAAAGTTATGATTGTTTTCCACAAACCAAAACTACACTTTTTTGAACTTGACGCGCGTTTCGCTAACAACGTTAGCATCAGCAGGAGACGATAAACAATAAACTAAATTAACCTACGCTCTATCTTATATACAATCTTTGAGTGGGCGGAGATAAGACTAATAATTTGTGATTGATCACGCTTTATAATACTATCTCCCCTCAACTAAAGAATAAAGTGTACTAAACGGGATGGGTCCTCTATTTTTATTTTGTGGAAAACAACTTTGTTTTAGTGCAACCAAAGGTTCCAAATTCCCAACATAGAGTTTTGTACATTTTTGGGAAGCTTAAGCAGCAGCCTTTACTGTATTTTAATCAAATATTTAATATTTTGCATTATAAGATGGCGAGTCCTTGCTAAATAATATGTCTTACTGGCCAGAATTAATTAAAATACAGATATATTTATAAAGGCTAACTACAATTTTTGTGACTAGGTATTTTGATTGGAGTAATGTACTTAAATATGCTTTTCTTAATTAAAAAACAAAATTAAGATGACAACAATCGGTATACCGGGTGGTCCATAAAAACCGTACAAAATAATTCTTTAAATAAGTTTTGAAATTCTAAACCAATTTTAGTAAAATAAACTGCGTTGTGTAAGTAGGTAATCGATGAGACTTTTATCTTTATGTATTTTTTGACCTGCCATTAGGAAATCCAAGAGGGCGGACAAAACCAAAAACTACCCAGCTTTCATGCTTGTTGCTTTAATTTTACAAAAATTCACAATCAAATAATTACCGGAAAAAAGCCTTGTTCTCCGATTTTAATAAACGATAACGATTTTTTTTAAATGTAGTAATTTTTACATACACTCCTCAAAAGATGGCTGCAAAAAATATAATAAATAATAAGCCTGGTTGATTTTAAACCTAACAAAGTTTGTTTTTTTTTTAGAAAAATTCGTTAAAAAATAAGCTGTAGTATTTTTTTAAAATACTGTATTTATTTGTATTTTTGCTTGACCAAAGGTGCTAGCGTTACGTAATTTTTGAGGGAGACCTGAGGTTTCGTTACCTGCGTAGGAGGTAACCAAGATCGAAAAAGTTCTAAGAAAATCAATAAACTATAAGTAATAAGAAGACTGCATCGGATAATCTGCACATCCAAACGTTGGTTAGACCCTACAAAAAAGGGGTACACATATATTTATGACGTTTTATCTCTCGAGGCGGGGCAGGTCTTTACATCAGACGTGATCACTATCAACTAAGCGTTAATATATGACTTTTTTTCCCTTCGAATACCCAACCTGCTTTATGCTTATTTGAAATAAAATTACTATTAGAAAGAATAAGGTGACTAAATTGATGCTATTTTTAGGGACTGTGATAAAAAAAAATCGACCAAAATTCAAAGAAGCTTATTTAACAAGAATCAGTCTAGATATTGGGTGAAAAAAAAATTGACACTCAGAAATATATATTTTTAAAACAAGTGGTTTTTTTTCGGTAAAAAAATTGCAATTTCTACATAATCACATTTGTTAGCCATTTTAACTATAAAAAAAATAAAAATAAAATAAAATTTAAATAAAGTGGAATTTACTGAATACTATTCAATGTATTTTGTTTTAAGATTATAATATTTTGGTTATTCTTAATCGCCCGAATCGGGTTTTACATTGGGTCGTTCCACAGTGCGACGTTTCGATCCTAATCCGGATCATCTTCAGGGCAAGACTCTTCGAGATTTACAAGAGTAAAAATGGTTTTTACGAACTAATAACATTATAGAATCAACAAAAACCTAATTTTCCTATTTTCCTAATTGTTACATGAAACGCTTCTTGCATTTGCCTTTTTTTTTAAAACGTGCGTCTATTTAAGCGTCAAATTATTTTACTTACTTGACATCCTCGACAAACTTTTCGAGCTTCTCGTTGACAGGCACATCTGTCATTTTCATCTGGATAAGTTCTCCTCCTTGCCGCAATTCCGCAATGATGACGTCGGGTCCGTACCACCTTTGCATAAGCTCGTCGGTTATTGTTTCGGATATATTGGCTGAAAATAAAATAATAATAATAAATAATGTGTTTAAAAAAATACAACTACAAATAATAATTACAAGATCAATGATTATGAAAATCAATATATAGTAAAGGATGATTTTATATCTATTTGTTTGCCAAGACTAATACATTGAAACTCCACATTACTGACGAAAAAAACGCTTGAAGGACACAAAGAAACAAGAAAATCCCACAAAAGAAATCTTGTGTGTAGGTAAATTTCACACTTCCCATGTACCTCAAGTTATTTCTTGAGTTTCTCTTCGTATTAAATAATAATTGTTTTATATAACAAGATGGCATGTTAATGTCGATGTCTTACATTAAATATAGTATGATATATGGCTTCGAATAATATAATATATAACATAATTATAGGCTAAATTAATATTAAAATATACAGGGTGACATTACTCAAAATTTATCGGAGGATTCGAGAGGGACACTTTTTTGTAGCTCGCAATCGGACATACTCATTCACTCCCTCAAAAACGGGGAATTGTCAACTTCATAATTCTAAAAATCCCATATATTGTGACGCTGTGCATGGCCTACTTGACGCGAAAGCATCACGTGGTACATCGAAAGTTTTTTTGGACCAACCAACCAAAATTCTAAGCTATGGTTTGTTATGACAACACATTTTGACATCTAAACATTTTCAGGTTAGAAATAAACAAAAATTTCTAACCTGAAAATGTCAAAGTATTTTTAGATGTCAAATGTGTTGTCAAAACAAACCATAGCTTAGACTTTTGGTTGATTGAGCAAAAAAAATATTCGATGTATCACGTGACCCGATGTTCAATTGTTTTGCGTGTGACGTCAATTGAAAGTGGCTTATTGTTGACTCCAAAAACATATTTAGATGGTACTCTTGTTTTAAAAAAAACGCATACATGCATTTTTGCTATCTCGCAAAATTTACTTTTCTAATAGTGTCCATTCCGTTCACCTGTTTAAAATAGACGGTATGCGTCAAACTGATTTTGACAATAACTTTCAAAGTGAAAAATTTACGAAAGCACAAATTATCACTCGAGTTATAGAAGACGGCTGGTCTGTAAGGAGAGCGGCCATTCATTTTGGGGTTGATAAAATGACGATAGTACCATGGAAAAAGCACTGGATACAGAATAATTCGATGAATAGAAAACAGGACGAAAGCCTGTAAGTTCTGAGATACAAGATGAAAGGCTTATCGAGCACCCCAGACAAAATCCTTTCACCACGTCCTTTGAAGCATCTAATGTAATGATATTCCCAGGTTCCTGATCAACTATTAACAGAAGGATTAAAAAATCTGAAATTTCCTATCGAGTTGCTGCAAAAAAACCTTTTTTAACGGAGGAACAAAAACAGGCCAGGGTTATTTTTGCATTAAATAATGTTCTTCATAATAATTACTTCTGGGAGAGGGTGGTGTTCACAGATGAAAAGATATTTCAGTTATCCTGGAGCAGCAGAAGAATTTTAGTGTATCTTTCACCAAATTCTAGGTTTGATACTAAATACACTAACCAAATTAAGAAATCTGGACATTTTTCAGTGAATATGTGGGGCTGGTTTAGCGCTAGAAGTTTGGGTATGTTTTGCCAAATCGAAGGAAGATTCAACAGTCAAAGATATGTTGAGATTCTTGAGGGTGTTATGAAAACAACTACTTCGTTTACCGGCAGGACAACTGTCCCGTGCACACGGCTAATGTTGTTCGCCAGTGGTTTGAAAACAATAATATTGAACCTCTTCTTTGGCCATCCAACAGCCCTGATCTCAACTCAATAGCAAATATATTGGTCCGACGAAATTATTTATCAGAGAAACTGGACACCCCAAAATGCTGAAGAGTTAAGCGATGCAATTCATCGCACATTGGAGGTGCTCTCAGAAGATCGTGAAAATTTTCAAAATTTAAGCTTTTCAATGCCCAGGTGTTTGCAGAGTGTTATTGAAAAGAATGGTGCGCCCACTAAATATTAATTTTTGTTGTTGTTCTAAGTCATATTTAATATTTAGTTGTTTCCATTACGTTGTGTTATTTTGAATTCATCGTTTTTTTATTTTATTATCGTCATTTTATCAACCCCAAAATGAGTGGTCGCTCTCCTTATAGACCAGCCATCTTCTGTAACTCGAGTGATAAATAATTACTCTTTTGCAATTAATAAAGATTGTTTTTAAATATATAACACGCAGACTATAAAAATAATTTAAATAAATAACAATTAATATTATTTGTTTTTCTCCACAGAGGTAACAAAATAAAAGGCTTAAGATAAGAAAGTTATACATTTACGAAAATTTCCATTATCCACTTAATACTACAAGGTGTTAGGAAATACCTGTCATACACCCTTCGCTATTAAAGCAAAACATCAAAATTTAAAAAAAATTAAGAGACGATGCGAATTTTTTTATGATGTATACTTCTCTTTTTAAACAAGACGTATTAAATATCCATTTTTATAGTCGGCCCACTTGTAAACATTTTTGGAAATGTTATATCAGTCATTCAAACAAGAAATTTTCCCAGACAAACTGAGGAAAATGCTGGTCTATTAAAACATTTAAAACTACCTTATTTCTGAACCGAATTTTTTAAGTGTCACATCGAAATGCTTGGAAGGTATGGGGCTTTGTAACTGATGTTTGAGATTCAATGCAGTGTTGTACAATACAAGCTGATCAAAATTGGTAAATTTTTGGAAAAGTTAAAACTACCTTTATTTCCTAAACGAATTTTTTTAATATTACATCGAAATGCTTGGTGCTGTGTAACTAATGTTTGAGATTGAATACAGCGTTTTGAGATTGAATACAGTGGTGCACAGAAAGTTTTTTCTAGGGGCGCAAAAATGCCTATTCAATTAAATTGGTAGTAGATTTTTTTCTTAATACACTCTTTTTTGCTGGCTTTCTCTGGCCTGTTCAAACATTTTAAATTACCTTATATTTTACCCGAATTTTTAAGTGTCACCTCGATTCAATACACTGTTGTATGGAAAAAAATATCTAGGGAAGGTCAAAAATGCTTTTATTAATAGGTGCTGGCAAAAATGTAAGGCATAAAAATTAATTTTCCAAAAAATGTGACGAACGAAGGTCTAAATATTTTTTTCTACTCTTTTTTTATTGAAGAATTCATTGTAATTTCACCTAATTTTATATTTCACGATTAAGCGTTTATGAGTGTTCAATATTCAAGGTGTTCTAGGTCAAAATAATTTTGTCACAAAAAAAACAAATAAAATTGTCTTAAAATGCATTGTATAATAATTGCTGTTTTAAAGGATTAGCAAAGGGATCGTAGATATTAAGATTTATTTACAAATACCTTTTATTAAAGTGAAATAATAACTTTTTTAAAGAAAAATGTTATAATCAGTAAATTAAATTTAAAAATCATTGAAATCATAATTATTAGTAGGTCTAGAAATTTTCCGTTTTCATCTTTCTAGACTAGGCAGAGAAGGTACTGGAATTGTTCGAAAAAAGGTTTGATATAACATAAGAAATTAAGGTTTTACGCAAGCCGAGTATTAACAAAAAAAAAATCGCTTCCCTTCAGTAGATACGAACGACTGTTACAACTACTCTTCTGGCTAATGCATCGACAAGTATTAAATTTAAAACAGTACGTACATGAAGAAATGACACAGACTATATAAAAATGACTTAAAAACTTGTATTACAAGATGCGATTTTTCTTAAAATATTTCCTTAAAAATCTCTAGAAAACGCATGCACTATAATTATGTTTGTTATCATTGTAAAAATTTTATAAATAAATGAAAGCGCTCTTACGCCATCATCTCCAGACTGCGTGGTTTCAAGTTTTTTATTTTAACAAAAAGAAAATATGATTTAATTTCATTGGATTGAACTGACATTAAGGTTTCGGTGAAGGTTATCGTTATTTAACGTTATCATTATTGGTGAACCGTCAAGTCTCTAAATGGCTAAATCTACAGGGTGATTTTCTATTAGTGCACACCCTCCTAATTTTTTTATTATTCGTCGCAGAAAGATAAATCAAAAAGTGAATTACTCTTACAGTTTTTATGAGGGTGGCCATAAAGTTTTTTTTTACATGGAACACTCTGTACGTTTTAAAACGTTTATAAAATATATAAAATATTGGATGTACATTTGACGCTTCTCAAGTCAAATCAAAAATACTTGTTTTAGATAAGGAAAAATAGTTTAGGTGGTTGTTTGTTCAACACATGTTTTTTAATATCACTGCTAGTGAGGGGCCCAAATATTTTCAACGCTACATTTTGTAGCTATTTTGTTACGGTCAAATTAATTTTGTAGCTGCAGGCGTTTTCGAGAAAACGCAGCCTCCCCTAGTTTAATCGTTAGCTGAGGGGCCACCCTATAACTTTAGTTCTGTCGAATCTAGGAAGATCAAATAAACACTACATGTTGTAGCTGGTATTGTTTATCGGAATCGCATATACAAAGTTTTCAAAATAATTCAAGATTTTCTTAATTAATTATTATTGCAGTATCCAAAAAACGGCTGAATTAATTTAACCATAAAAAAAGGCTACAAAATGTAGCGTTGACAATATTTGGGCCCCTTGTGATGGCCCCCCCAGGTTAACCACCGTCATTTTGCAGATTTCTAAGACCACACATCTTTAAAACAGATACGCGTATGGAAAAATCCAGAAAACGACTGTAGCTGCAAAATTAATTTATCCGTAAAAAAATAGCTACAAAAAGTAGCGTTAAAAATATTTGGGCCCCTTACTAGAAGTGATATTAAAAAACATATGTTGAAAGAAAAACACATGAAAGACCAAGAAACACCTAAACTAGCTCCCCAAGCAACAAAATAGTGGCCGTCTCCACGCCCTATCTCTAATAGAGTTGTGGCGTCATATCACGGCGACGGTTTTATTACTACTATACCTCGAGGTATACAACTACAACTACATCGCGACGGTAAAGATTACTTTTGATATAGTAATTATGTCGTCGCGGCTAGTAAACGGGCACGTTATCCCGACGTCCTGTTTACCACATAAAGTAGTATTTCTGACTTTTTAGGGTTTTTATAGGTTTTCTCTTTCCCACAATATTAATTGAAAATATGTTGATCTTTTTCTAAACTACATCAGGACACACACCATAAAATATGTGAAGACATGACAGAAAACAAAAATATTATCTATATCATAACCTATACCTAATAATTACCATTTTATTAACCATTTTTCTGAACTGACAACATCCTAAATTTATAAACGCATAGAACTTTACTGACTAAAAATGCTGATTTTTTGATAAAAAGAACGCGCGCCCCACAGTTTTGACCTAGTTTTATCTAAAATGTCGATAAAAAATCGGAATTATTTGAGGTTAGGATTTCCAAATTAAATGTATTTCCAGTTTTAATATGGTTTATTAATTAAATATTAATATTTTTACTTTTATTGATACATGCAACTACTAATCAATGATTTAATGAGGTATTTTTAAATTTTGATATGAATTCCATGTTTAGTAAAAGTAAATAACAAAAATCCAGTTGACGGTGCAGTAATTTACAATGTAAGTAAAGTAGCGATAATTCGTAGGTAACGTTTTTCCACTATATGCACATTTATTTCTTACTGCGTGGTAGATAGGCGACCGTGTAGACTCCATAACTTTGTAGTTTTGTATTGAGTAGGGGCTACTGAATAGCAACCAAATTAATATCAGTAGAGTCGTTACCTCGTAAAAGTAATATTAAAGAAATTAAATGTGACAACTATGAAGTAAGCCCGCCACTGTAAAGTTTTTTCGTGTTTCTAGTATTGGTATATAGTTATATAGTGGAATATATTACTTTCGCGTATAACTTTATATTTTTACGACAGTGTGGTAATTTTTTAACAGTAATAGTGACCACACTAAGTGAAAATAATGAAATTTTTCCTATAAATAGTTTTTCGTAGGAAATATTACTACGCTTTAACTCTTTTTTGGTGGCAATGACAATGGCACCAGTGACATTGACTATAATTGTTGCTTGGGTCCTCAGCTTAACAATTAAGCCAGGGGGGGGGGTCAGCTACAAAATTAATTTAACCTTAACAAAATAGCTACAAAAAGGCTACAAAATGTAGCAATATTTGGGCCCCTTATGATGGACCCCCAGGTTAACCGACGTCGCAAAATGTAATTTTTCACCGAAATGAAAAATTATCCCTGTTTTCAACATTCGATTTTGGCCATACCACTAAACCGAATTTGAAGTTTTGAATTTAGTCCTCTGCATTATTGAATAGAATAACATTTTTCGTCTGACACATCGTTTTCCGGCTACAAGCAAAAAAATAAAAAGAGTGCAAAAAAATGGCGGTTTTTTGGCTACCAAAAGTTAATTTTACCACCTGGGATGGTGCAAACTCAGATTACACACATTTAAGACCAAATAGAGGTATTAAAACGATTTCCAGCTCGCTGGGAATTAATTCCTCAAAACGGTTTTCTTAGACCTAATTTGACTGGCCCATGGAATAGAATGGAACAATACAAAGTCATAGGCAAAATATTTTTACACTTTCTTATTATAATCAAAAATGTGACAGAGACAAAATTATTTATTGTCAGGGATTGCCAACAATCACTGCCAACACACAAAAAAAATTGTCAATATTTCAATAACTGTCAGAAATTATACATCTATAATCGAGGTAAACCATATAACTATGAGTAGAGGCCCTGTATACAATTTTTGACAGTTATTGTTTTACCAGAGTTAA
The DNA here is from genome assembly GCA_963921995.1 of Oxystoma pomonae. Lineage (NCBI taxonomy): Eukaryota > Metazoa > Arthropoda > Insecta > Coleoptera > Brentidae > Oxystoma > Oxystoma pomonae. Next base: position 19,810,779 of record OY998164.1, on the reverse strand, counting down.
GCATCTCGATTTGGCAGTTGTTAGGGAAATGTTGATAATTTTTTTTGTGTGTTGGCAACCATTGGAAATAAATAATTTTGTCAATGTCAAATTTTTATTAATAAACGTAAGCGGTTTAAAAATCTAATATTACGGTATAAGAAACTGTAAAAGTACTCGCGCCTACGACCTTGTATTGTTTCATTGTTCAATGGAAAAAAAACGCAAGAAAAATGGAAAGAGATCATGCATTTACCACACTGGAAAATTAATAAAAATAGTCGAATTTGCGAGGTAAGTAAGATTTCAATTCATTACGACCAAAATGTGTGTCCGATAGAAGAAATCTCCTTCTAAAATATTATATATTGTTATTATTTTAAGAAAAAGAGGAACAAAAAGATAGATAAATAATATTTTTTTCAATTTCACCTACTATAACATTTTTCTCCCGTGAACCTTATTGTGTTTTTTTGTCAAAGCTTGACATATTTTACAAACTCATCATCATTCAAAAACTGTCTGGGGAAATTATCAAAAAAAGAAAACAAAGCATCAGTCCTTTTCATAAAATCGGTTTTACATGCAAATAAGAAAAAAACTAGAAAGAGAGGACAATATGAGTTACCCACCTCTGGTAAAAAACAATTGTCAAATGTATAGAGGGCCTCTAACTGCCCTGCTCTTGCATTTCCCGAGAAAAATGCATACCGATAATAACCCTCCGAATCAAGTTAGACTGGAAATAATCCAGAGACGAGGAGTCTACCGGGCAAGCCCATCGATTGCGTCAGTAGTAAAAGCAACTTTTTATGCTTAATATTTTTGTTTACTTTTGGAAAATTTATTAAAAGAGTGGACCATAAAAAAACTTTGAAAAGTAATTTCTACTGTTTCCCCTAGATTTAAACATGGACAAAAAATATTAGAAAACTAAAAGTAGGATCTTTGAGGCTTAATTGGTGAGCATTATTTAATTTTTGGATAAAATTTGGCCATACAAGTACTCTTATAGGCATTACGTGCCCTGGACTTTGTAAGTGACACATTTTGTAGGTTAAGGGCCAATTAACGTGTAGTTTATTTTAGGAGGGGAGTTCTAAGATGCAAAAAGAGGTCATGTGCTTCGCATATTTATTTAAATAACGCACGCAATCACAGAAAATACCGCCACAAAATTTTAAAACACGAAAACACCACAATAACATAAACAAAATGGCAAAACCACACCTCGTCGTTTTCTCAGGAAGATGGTTCCGCACTTGGGCGCCTAAGCTGCTCTAAAAGCGCAGGTAGGTTGTCTAGACACAGGAATCGGTTTTGGAGCCATCGAATGTTTGTCGGAGTGATGGGAAGAGGGCGGATGGCATGACTTGGTTTCCCTGGAGGAGCGGAAGACAGTTGATTTGGGACGCTACTTGCAGGCACTCTTTAGCTGACTCTTATTTAATTTAAAACAAACAGCTAAAAAAGCAGGAATGACCACTAGGATATCCGAAATAGAAAAACATAAAAAATACGCAGAACTAGAAGACCGTTTTATTTTTATTCCTTTTGCTGTGGAGATTTTCGGACCATGGGGGGAGGAAGCACTTAAATTTATTTCAGATTTGAGTTGCCTGATTTCCTCCAGCATGGAAATGCGGCTTCGGTGATAGGGAGAAATTTTTTATTTATAATATTTATTTTTCATTAATTTTTGAATTATGTTGGGAATTTGGAACCTTTGGTTGCACTAAAACAAAATTATGATTGTTTTCCACAAACCAAAACTACACTTTTTTGCACTCGACGCGCGTTTCGCTAACAACGTTAGCATCATCAGGAGACGATAAACAATGAACTAAATTAATCTACGCTCTATCTTATATACAATCCTTTAGTGGGCGGAGATAAGACTAATAAATTGTGATTGATCACGATTTTTAATCCTATCTCCCCTCAACCAAAGAATAAAGTGTACTAAACGGGATGGGTCCTCTATCTTTATTTAAACTATTTCTGGATTTAATGATTTCCATACTTTCATATGCATTCAAAAGTCTTTTGTTTGGTACACTTTTTAGAAGTTTTAGGTTATCTAATGTGAATCTATGATTGTTTTCAAAAGCATGCTCGGCCACACTTGACTTTTCTGTTCTTCCGTATTTTAAGTGTGCTAAGTGTTCTTTAAAACGTGTTTGAATAGAGCGTCTCGTTTGGCCAACATATTTTTTGTCACAATCCATGCAACTAATTTCGTAAATTCCACTTTTTTCTAGAACTGTAGTTTTATCCTTGGGATTTTCTAGTAAGCTTCTTATTGTGTTACCGGATTGATATACTAATTTAAGACCGGTGTTATTAAATACTTTGTGTAATCCTTTCGTATAATTAGGATTATAAGGAATTGATACAAATTTTGAGTCGCAGGTATCTTTTTGTCTGAAAAAGGTAGAATTCCGAAAGGTCTTTTGAAAAGAATGTCTATTTATCAGCTTATTTATTAAGCCTTCGTCGTAACCGTTTTCGCCAGCTATATTCCTAATCCTATTCTTTTCTGCTTCAAATCTTTCTTTGTTTAAGGGGAAATTTACTAATCTATATGTTAAAAAGTGCAAACTTGCAAGCTTATGTTGTAAGCAATGAAAAGAGTCATTTGGAATATACCTGTTGGTGGCCGTTCCTTTCCTGTATAGGTCAAAGTCCAATTTATTTTTATTTCTTATAACTAAAGTGTCTAAAAATGGCAGTGTACCGTTGTTCTCTGTTTCATAAGTAAATTTAATAGTGGGAAATTTGTTATTTATTTTTTTCATAAAATTTTCAACACTAGTTACTTTAGTGTTGAATACTAAGTAAGTATAAGTAATGCAATAAATTCAGGGAATACTAATTGGGGGAACATCCAAAACCATAATTTGAAGTTGAGGAACATCCAAAAACATGTATAGGTACATACAGATATTTTAATTACCTTACTATCTTAAAAAAGCTTAAATTTGGTTAAATATCAAACTGATATAGATTGATTATCAGTCCCTCAACTATATTTTGGTATTTTAAAAATTGTGATAAGATTACAAAAATTGTATTAAGTGGCCTCTTGAAAATCGAAAAATAAAAGATTGATTACTAAATAACCTAAAAATAGGATATTTTCGTCTAGATTTTTGTATACTTATCTCATAAGTTATTTTTAAATAAAAAAATGTTCTACAATAAAATAGCTATTTCTCTAACAGGTGTGAATTAATCCCACACAAGAATGCCACATTGACCGAACGACGTAAAGTTCGGCCAAAGAGTCGAGTACGGAAAAAATCAATTCAACAAGCGTTAGAAACAATTATTGTTCTCAGAGTGTAAGGAAAATAATATAAAATATTCAATAAGACAAAGCGTCTGTGACAGTAAACAAGGCATTCAAGTCTACTGACAATGTAATGAACTGGTTTTGACATTACATTGACCAAAAATTTTTCCACACTAGACGCAAAATTTTTTGCGCACTAGTGCGGCACAGTTAAATTTTACACACTGTTAAAAATGTTCCACTTTTCTGAACAGTGTGTTTGAAAGAAATTAGACCGCACGCTGTGTGAAAAAACTCCTCTCACGCACGCAAAAAATGTTCACGCATTTTTTTTTACAAATTCATGTAAACAAGATGTTTTTAATTTTCCTCACGTTCGTAGGAAAAAATGTTGTACCTAACGCGCAAACACCGGTGCGTGTGGTAAAGTATCACTTTCCGCACTCGTTATGTAAATAACTATTGCCTGAGATAACAGCTTTTCAGGAGCAAAGCGCAAATTTCCTCTTTATTATAAAAATTTGTACAACTACTGCCATCTTGCTTGTGACGCACGAAGCCTAAACTAAAATAATTTAAGAAACCTTGACAGAGAATCTATATGTGATTACGAATACTTCAAGTCAACGTGTCCACGAGAGATGGCGCAGCGCAAATTATTATGAACTGGCGAACGAATAAATATTGGTTTTTTAAAGCAAATTAAATCACATTCAGAATGTTTTTTTTTTAATATTTTTGACATTTTCCTACCTGAATTTGCGACAAGGGCGTGTGCAGCTAACAGTTTTAGCGTATGGACCTCAAACAACAGTGGGTGAAATAGCAATTCTTTTGCTGTGGGCCTCTCTAAGGGGTCCGTCCGGAGACACCTAAAATAGGAATAAGTCATTAAGGAAAATATATCCCAGGTAATTATTTTTAATATTTTTAATTTCGCAAATTAACAAATCTACGGAGAGGACCACGCAAATCCCTAAAGAAAATGGCTTTCTGTCGATTTTTTAAAAACTTGAGATTGTAGATTTGATCAAATGATACCGTAGACAAAATCGGTTATTTTTCTCCCACATCCAAAAATAACCGAACGGAAATACGTTACTTACGAAGGCTTAACCGTTATTTTTTGCAACTAACCAGATTTATTTCTGTGCAAAAGCTGCAGCTGGCAGGTGATATTTTTTTTGTGAAAGTAAATTTGGAAAAACAGGGATTTTTGTTTTCTTTTCTATTCAATTTACATTGGCAAAAGAATATGGTTACAGTAATTTGTGTAACGTGCGAATAAATTAGTGGTCTATTAACTTCCTAATAGGCGCAACCCGATCTTACGTAGTTTTTAAATTAGAGGAATCTCTATTTTGTCGTCGTCTTTTCTTATATTTTTTTTCTCTATGTTGGGAATTTGGAACCTTTGGTTGCACTAAAACAAAATTATGATTGTTTTCCACAAACCAAAACTACACTGTTTATCGTCTCCTGATGATGCTAACGTAGTTAGCGAAACGCGCGTCGAGTGCAAAAAAGTGTAGTTTTCGTTTGTGGAAAACAATCATAATTTTATTTTTTTTTCTCATTTTGTTAGCAACCAAAAAAAATATTTATTCGAAAGGAAAAGAAAAAAAACACCAACTTTTCTATGCATGCAAAAACAACACTTGAAAAATCGCCTGCCTTCTTATTTGGACTTTAGTTGGTGTTTCTTTCTTCTTTTCTATCCTAAAGTATAACACATAAAAATAAGATAAACCCGAGAGTTTGTAATGGTAAAGCCATGATGCCATGAAGGGGTAACGTTTTTGTTTAAGCAACTTTTACTATGGTTTTCACATTTTTACGCCATGATTTTGCTCACATTTTTAAGCTTTCTTTCCAAACTTTCAATTTCTAGCAAAAGTTTTCACTGTTTTTTAGGCGTTCAAAAAAGTACTGCCTACTGTTGAAGAGACAGCAGGCTATAAAAAAGTATTTCGGAGAAAGATGGAAATAATCTAAGGCATTGTTCAATAAAAATTTCTATTTTGTCATCTTTAGTGGTGTCGTGCATATGATTTTTATTTTGTCATTTTTATCCAAAAAACAGCAAAAATTGTAATTGAGAAAAGCGTAAAGGGTGTAAGACATAATTTCTTTCAATCAAAGTTCTTTACAGTCTTTAAATTTACCAAAAAACGTGTCCTACTAAAAGTATATTTTAGCACATCTAAAAATAATTTAACTAAATTATTTTAAGGTTCATCATGGCTTTACCATAATATGTGTATTTTTTGGAAATTACCCCAATTACCTGCAATAAATTATGTGATAAACTTTAAAAACTATGTTACAAACAATTAATTTAACTGTGCATGATATAAAACTGTGACAACACAAAAAAATACTAGGTAGTCTCGTCGGATTCCAAACCCGCGTACAGAAAGCCCTATAGTAATAACTTAAAAAACTGCTAATAAAACTGGTTGCGCCTATAACATCATTTTTGACCAGCCGATCGAGATCTACAATCCCTCAGTTTTTAAAAAATCGACTAAAAGTCATTTTTCACAACTCCGATCGAGAATGTATTACAAAACCCTGCTTTTAAGCAGAGAATTGTTTTTGTAATCTTTAATTTTTTTTTGGTGAAGAACGGTCTGGGAATAGACTTTGTAATATAACTATGAGATAATATAACGGTCCTAATCAAGTTAGCCCGGAAATAATCCAGAGACGAGGAGTCTACCAGGCAAGCGCGTTAATTGCGTCAGCAGTGAAAGCAACTGACAACCATCTGACAGCAAAAATTTAGGTTTATGTTTAATATTTTTGTTTGCTTTTGAAAAATTTACCACTGTCTAGCATTTCCCGTAATTTCGTATCAATAGAAAATTGGATTCCTCTACATTTAAACATGGACAAGACAAGATTAGAAAACAAAAAGCAAGATCTTGGCGGCTTATTTGGTGAGTATATTTAATTTTTGCATAAAAGTTGGACATACAAGTGCAAAAAGCGCCCATGTCCTTCGCATATTTATTTAAATAACTACGCAATTACAGAAAATACCGCTACAAAATTTTAAAACACGAAAAAACCACAATAACAGAAACAAAATGGTAAAACCACACCTCCTCAAAAATGTAAAACTTTTCGACGATCCCGAGTTTTCTCAGGAAGTGGGTTCGACATGTGGACGTCATGTCCTCGTGTAACGGGTTCATCTTGTGGATTGAAACCCTCAAGTAAGGTTAAACTTGCGGTTGGAGATGTTTTATCCATAACAGAACAAATAAATGCAATTAAATAAAATCAAAGTTTTCGGATTGATTCTGTCGTAGCCACTGTCACGCAAATTAATACCTTGTCATTAAATTAACGTAAGGTCACAACGAACTAGCATAGCTATGTTAATGCATGCGCAATAGATTTTTCGCCTATGGCCTGGCGGCCCAAACAGTGCCAAAGCCAACCGCGATTTTGAATCTTGCGACACTTGGGCCTTTATAGTATCTCATAGAGACGCGACAAGCCCTTCAAAGTCAGTGAAATTTTTTTTTGGTTATATGATTTTCTTGTTAAAATAGCAGCATGGCGTTACACCAAAACACTTGCCTCGATTCTAGATCCAAAAAGTCCGCAAATATTTAAAAATAATATGTTCCAAAATTACTCTCTGTCAACAATTAAACAAACACATTTGTGAAAAGAGTATAAAATATCGTTTTTTTTTTGTAATTTTTATTTGTTTATGAATAAACAAGGACAGAAGGTGCCTCTCTCTCTAAACAATGCTAGAGTATAGACTCGAAAATATCGGTCCTCTATACTATAGAGGACCGATATTTCCCTGCTTTTTAAAAACTTGACTTTGGTGGGATTGACACAGTGTCTCTGGGTCTGGGTAATTTTATCTTTGCGAAATAATTTTTGCCTTCCAGTACACGTTTCTAACCTTCTGATGAAGTCCTTCTGCCGCTCGTCCTCAAGTCCGTCGATGGTTTTCTGGATGTTCTCTTCTGTCACCTTGTTGCCAGAGTCGCCGTTGCCGATAATCTCCAGGGCGGCCATCTCTAGGGCGCATACGCCGAAAGCGTATATGTCTAGGGCGGGGCTCGTTACGGCTACAACAGAACGTTTATTTAAAATTTATAAAATCCGAGTTTGATTGTGATTGATACCCTTGCATTTTCCGTAGCAGTAATAACTCTCCTAATTAAGTTGGCCTGGAAAAAATGCCGAGCCAAAAAGTCTTCTGGGCGCGTCAGGCATGCGCCAGGGCCCACCCTGATTATTTTTTTGTTTTTCAAAGTTATTATTGTTACACATTTTGCGATGCTTGGGCCATTATAGTATCTTATAGTTTTATGGGTTTGATGAACTATACATGTTCGTTTTTTCGACTTGGTGGGTTGGGATATCCGTTCATTATAAATAAAATACAGGTCATAACAGTACTACTAGTGAAGGGGCATGTCTAAGTTTTTTATGAAGGAGTTTTGTGACTATGTGGAATTGATAGCTCCTTAGTCACACAATCAAGTGGTACCGGGTGTTTTGTTCGCATTCGTGTAGAAGAGGTTGATATGAAAACATCTTTGAAGATATCGGCTAGAAAATCATAAAAAATACAACTTTCGCGACCGGGGCATGATTATACTCGATTCCATATAGTTCGAGGACGAGAATTCCAAAAAATTACTTTCAAGGTCTTTCGACATTAAATGACCTTAAAAATCGTAAAAAAACAAGATTTTTTCCATTTTCTCTTCAAAAAATCTTAATAATTTAACGTTTTGTCAGACCAACTTCAAATGTACCTCAAACTATTAGGCATGTATGCCAAATTCGATCCTTAAAGTTTGAAGCTTAATGACCTTGAAAAATACCCCAGTAAAATTAAGATATTGCAAAAATAACATACTAAAGGGCGCTATTCATCAACTATTAAAACGAAGAGGATCAAATTTGGTAAGGAAGATAAGAAGGTCAAGGCCAATATTTAAAAACAAAAATTTGGTTTAGCTATGACGCATTACAATATGGCATCTGATATATCAAAATGGTGACCTATAACCATATTTTATTTTATCCTATTTCCTAAAAAAGCAAAAATGACCAGATGGCCATCAATTCTTATTGACTTATCGCCGCTTACTATAAAAAAAAGTGTAATTAATGCATGACCTTGATTGACTTTGAAAATACCATGTACACATGAAAAACCAGCTTTTTGTAGTGTCAATCTTAATTTACCACTACGCAAAAACAAGTTCCGAAATTAATATGTTAGCGTTAGACAAACACTTCATTTTATACCTCCCTACCATTTTTTTTGACTGGCGTTTGACGGCTGTTTATGCTATCCTCCGTTAAAAATGACCTATATTTTTTTTTCTTCTTAACTGTGAATTTTATGCTCTACTCACTTGCCTATCCAACAAAGTCATTTAAATTACCTATAAGAGAGTTAGCAGAAGTTAGATATACATTGCCATATTCGAGTATAATCATGCATCGGTTGCAAAAATACAATTTTTGCAACCGATGCATGATTATACTCGATTTTATGCAACTCGAGGACGAGAATTCCAAAAAAATCACTTTTGAGGTTATCCGACCTCAAATGACCTAGAAAATCGCCAAAAACACAATTTTTATCATTTTCTCTTTAAAAAAATCTCCATAATTTAACGTTTTGTTACACCAACATCTAGGCCGCCAGATCAAAAAAAATGATAGGGAGGTTTAAAGTGAAGTGTTTATCTATGTCTAAAATTTTAATTTCATCTCCGGCACTCAAAGTTTTTGCGTAGTGGTAAATTGGAAAAAAAAACACTACAAAAAGCTGGTTTTTCACTTGTATATGGTATTTTCACGGTTGGATAAAATAAAATGTGGTTATAGGTTACCATTTTGATATATCAGCCGCCATATTGAAACGTTTCATAGCTGAATCAAATTTTTTTGAACGACATTATTGTACTTGATCTTCTTATCTCTCCTATCAAATTTGGTCCTCTTCGCTTTGATAGTTGATGAATAGCGCTCTTTAGTATGTTATTTTTGCAATATCTTTATTTTACTGGGGTATTTTTGAAGGTCATGAAGCTTTACACTGCATCAAACTCTAAGGATCGAATTTGACATACATGCCTCTTAGTTTGAGGTATATTTGAAGTTGCTCTCACAAAACGGAAAATGGAAAAAATCTTGTTTTTTGCGAGTTTCAAGGTCATCCGACCTTAAATGACCTTGACTGATTTTTTTTTGAAATCCTCGTCCTGGAGTTATATGGAATTCAGTATAATCATGCCCCGGTTGCGAAAGTTTTATTTTTTATGATTTTTGCCCGCCATTTTAAAAGATATCGTCATATCAACCCCTTCTACACGAATGCGAACAAAACACCTGGTTACACTTGATTGTGTGATTAAAAATCTATCAATTCCACATAGTCATAAAACTCCTTCATAAAAAATCCCTCGGGATGGTAATTAACGACATATGCCCCTACATAGGAAAACTGTACTATCACAAAATCGAAATAGATCATAATGGACTGGCATAAAACGTTACCAGGGCAAAACACGGAAGTAAAAATAAGTGGAATGATAATAGCCTATAAAGAAAATGACCGCTACATGTACCTGACATTTGTGAGCCTAAATCAGTTGGTATTGACAAAATTCCCCTAACTCTGAGGCTAATAAAAAAGTGTTATCGCACAGCACTTATGAAAGGCAAAAAACTAGTCATTCCAGTTGTATAACAGCACTGAACAAATCAAAACACTATATTTTTAGCAAAAATACGCAAAAAAGCTGAAAACACTTTATTTTAACTAAAAAAACAAAGCAGTAACATACTAGTAACTTTTGGTTTGGTTCAAACAAGTGTGTGGCTAATAAAGAAAGCAGGCAAATATATATCATGTTCACAGGGGGACTTAAAACCCATCTAAAAATGATATAACTTTAGTTTTTCTATTAAGAAAAATTTAAAATAACAAAATTTTAATATTTTACACATCAGAAAAAAAATAATGTCAAGTCGATTTGATTGATGTGACTACGTTCTTTTAGGCTCATAACTGTCACCTACATAAGGTGGTCATTTTTGTGAAATTTCTCAGGGGATATTATCATTCCACCTATTTTTACTTCCGCGGGGCAAAACCGTACAAAAGTAAAGCAGTGTAACATATTCCCGCTAGATGACGACACAGTATACAGCCGACAACAGCTGGACAGGAAAACCTGTGTAATAGATTGCCGCTAGATGGCAGTATATAGCCGACAAATAAGATGCGGACAAGGTTTTCGTAAAGGTTTTCGCCGCGCTTGTTTTTTATTGTACAGAATGGGTTGAGTTGGGTTGGCTCCCTCCAAGGGAGGACTATGAATACGGCCCTTAGATAGGTAGTACCTAATGTCAATTGGCCGACTGTAGCGCTCTCTGTACCTAAAATACAGAAGGCGCTGTCAGGCTAAAAAATCAAACGGTGTCCGTCACACCGCAGCTCCATCTAGCGGCAATATGTTACACTATTTTACGTTTGTACAGTTTTGCCCTAGTAACGTTTTAGTATTGTAAGGTTTCAGGCCAGTACGTTTTGACCAATTTCTGTTTTGCCGCTACATAGTTTTGTCATTCTAAAATTCTTGCCCAGTACTGATTTGTTATTGTAAATTTTGAGAAAGTATTCATTCTCTATATGTTCTATTTATGGGTTGATACCCGAGGTTACCAGTTTGTCTGACTCTTTCTGTACCAGATGAAATACCTTCGCCAATAATAAACATGTCACGGTCATGCTTTATGGGCGAATGCGCAATTAATTTAACAGAAATTTGGTTTGACAAACAACGAGTTTAACGAATTCCGGTTTCGCCAAGAAAACCGATTTATTTCATTTGATATTCAACGGGTTTTACAAATTCCGCTTTCACATACAAGGAGCGGTCGCACTTTTTTTTTAAACTAAAACTGTGACAATCAATAATTTAAAAAAAGTGGGGTTGGGTTAGCTAGCAAAAGGGGGCTAAGTTGGGGTGGAATCTAGACTCGATTTTAGATTTAGAAATTTCTTAAGCCAAAAGTTCTTCAAAAGTTTTATATTTGTTTTATTTAGCGCGTTTAATTTTGCATGTTCTGCAAAACTGTGGGCGTCCATAATAAACACTTACTAGGATTTTTGTTTGAAAGTTTGAGACAATGATGTATTTGAAATTAACCCTGTGTTTCGGACTTCCATTTTCTGTATTTTATTTATACACGACGTTTCGATCAGAGATTGTACTGATCGAAACGTCGTGTATAAATAAGAGTTAATTTCACTTACTAGGATGTTCTGGAGCTATGAAATGCATATTCTTGAAGTTGTCCCAGCAAGTTTTCACGTGGTGGTTTATAGAATCCGGCGCCACTAAAGAAAGAGATAGAAACAGTGTCAGTCTCGTTGTTTTGGCTATCCAATACATTCCTGTTTTTTCCATAAAAATAGACATAATTCCCGGGGTATATCGGGTAATATCATATGGAAAAACTAAAAAATTACACTATTTAGGCAATAAAAGTAAACTTTAGAATTTTCTTCCTGATTTTTGTTTATATTTTGGTCAGCCCAAAGAAAAACGTACCTACCTAGAGTTTTACCACAATATAAAGCAAATCTTCATCTGGTTTACTTTTAGTCCTAAACATACATTTTTCCAAGTAAACTACCTGTTTTATTATAGACCACCTTCTCTGGAAAATGCCCATTTTCGTGGAAAAACAGGAAAAACACGGAGCCCGGTTGCAGAGTATCGAGCAATAAGAAAGCCGTGGAAACCATTCTCTGTTTTTTTTTTGTTATCAATTTTTAAGCAGTAAAAGCATGAATTCAGGTGCAAAATTTTTGAGGTAAAAGAAAAAAGCTTTAGTAGAGATAATTTGTACCCAAAGATAGGCAGCCTGATAAATAAAACGACCCACTAATAAAATGTGGTTCGTTTACTAAAGGTTATGAATAATCATAGAGCATATAAGTCTAAATAGAGTGGCAACGTAATGATAAAATTCGAGCAGCAAGCGAACAAAGTTTATTTTGTAAAAAAAATAAATCAATTTCAAAATCAAACGGGGGTCGATTGCCACCCTCTGTATTCGCCACCTGTCACTGAACAGGCACGGGTCTGTTGTCTACAGCACAACGCGGGTGACCGATATTATGGATAGTTCCCAACGCGCTACCCGTCCAAAATAATACGATTTCCCCGTGTGCCGCCCCTGCTTTGGATCGCTAATAGCGTATTTCATTGAGAAAGTCAGTGTAGCACTAGGATATTTCTGTCCTTTGCGATTTTACATCCGGTTCCCACCTACGACTTTTTCGTGAGTGCCCACTCATGATGAGTCTGATGATGTCAATATGAAATGTTATGACAGACATGTGACGCGTCACTGAGATATCTCCGTGTCGCACTAACTGATCTCCGGGAAGATGGCCGCAGATTGGTAAAATTTTTCAACGAAACTCATCGCAATCGTTTGGTGCTCGTATGGTAGCGATTGGTACCATTCACAACGTTTGGTACCCTTTGGTTTTTTTCTAAAATTAATATTCTTTTGTCCGTGGGAAGTTGGCCGCAGTTTGAACAAAATTTAAAAAAAAGAAAAGCTCTCTGGATCAGAAATATGCTCTGAAGATTTGACATCCAGTTTTTTTCGTTTGGTGGCCCCCCTATTTTCCAGAATTTAAAAATATGCCATTCGTCAAGCACTCTCAACAAAAAGCGACATCCGCATAGTAAAAACAGGCTTTTCGTGGAGACTGGGGGAGATCACCTAACCTAGGTAATAACGTTCAATAATGGTTTTTTATTGAGTGTTCTTATTTTTTATTTTATTTGTTGTATAAACCCATTATAAAAATCGTTTTAAGGCCCATTTTTGACAACTCGTTTGTCACAATCTAGTGTACCTTACAATAAGACAACTACAGCTAAATGGCCAGATCTTATCGGATTTTGCTTTTTTTTTTATAAGTAGGGCAAAGGCCAAGTCTTTAGTTTTAAACTGTGTCCAATTTTTTGCAAAGTTTGTTAAACATGATAAGTGAGACGCTTTTCACTGCTAGGAATACTTGTACACTTTTGACTGGTTTTTTATGGGAATGCCTAATATGTGAAAAAGACATGAGTAAAAAAGAGGATATAAACAAGTCTTGTTTACAATTCAAACAATACAAAAACGCTGTTTTCTTTTGTAAAAGCTAAATCACAAAAAAATTTTCAGTCACCACTGAAAGCCTGTTTTTGTTATGTGGGTGTCCGCTTTTTGTTGAGAGTGCTGGAATGGCGTATTTTTTTGTTTAATTCTGGAAAATGGGGGCACACGAAACGAAAAAAACTGGATACTAAACCTCCAGCATTTCTGATTGAGATAGCTTTGTTTTTTTTTAAAATTTTGTTCAAACTGCAGCCAACTTCCCACGGAAAAATGAATAGGTATTAATTTTAGAAAAAAAAACTAAAGGGTCCCAAACATTGTGGATGGGATACCAATAACTACCATACGACCCACCAAACGATTGCGATGACTTTCGTTGAGAAATTTTACCAAACTGCGGCCATCTTCCCGGAGGTCACTAACTGTCTTAAGAGTAGTTTTCGTTGGCAGCTTTTCTTGTCTTACTCATGCAAAATTTCGATTGCAAGAGTGTTTTTGGCCCCACATTTGGCTAGGTAATTATGCAGTATACGGTTTTCTGCCATTTTTACGTTTTTTTTAAATTTTCTTTTTAGACGGTTTATATGCTTCGCCAGAAGTACGAAACCGTCGGCGCGTCAAAAAAAGAGTCCTTTTTTTCAAAAGTTATAGCCAAGAATGCAGAGTGAAAAGGTGGTTCTGGGTGGGGTATATTCTTCATTTAAAACACTGTAAAATATGTCAAAATACAGGCAAAGGATCGAACTTTATGCGTAACTTTTTTTTTTAATTTCAATTTTCCGAGAAATCATCGAAAGAATACCAATACGATATTTTTCGATTTTCCAGCAAAACCGACATTTAAGTCATTTGCAAAGAATCAAGAAGACCAAATGAACTAACCTCTAATCTTTTTTGGTTAAAATCAATTCAATTCTTTTTGAAAACTCAACTCAATGTTACTCAATTAAATGAAAATTTTCAAATTTAAAAAACGCGCCAAAATTGGCAAGTTGGTGAACGCACTCTCTCCCTGTGCACCCGTGCGGATGACCTACCAATAAACCAAAGTCTTCTTGATTCTTTGCAAATGACGTAAAATGTCGGTCTTGCTGGAAAATTCAAAAATATCGTGTTGATATTATTTCGATGATTTTTCGGAAAATCGAAATTTAAAAAAAAATTCAAAAAGTGACGCATAAAGTTCGATCCTTTATCTATATTTTGACATATATTACAGTGTTTTAAATGACGAATGTACCCCACCCAGCACCCCTTTTCACTCCGCGGTCACGTAAGTTTGACATTTTTTCAACTTTTTTTGGTAGTAACTTTTGAAAAAAAAAGGAATTTTTTTGACTCTCCGACGGTTTCGTACTTTTGGCGAAGCATATTAACCGTCTGTAAATGGTAGAAAACCGTATACTGCATAATTACCTTGTTATCCAAATACAGAAATTTTTCAAAAACTTTAATCTAGTAATAGTTTTTTAATTTTGACTTTCATTTTTATGAAATATGGATCCAAATATGGCGTATTCTGCCTGCTCATGCATATCTGCAAGACTAGACAAAAGTTGTCAGAAGTACCAGTAGAGAACCCTAGATTGAAGCTTTATCTTTAAAATGAGGCTAAAATATTTAAAAAATTTCTGTATTTGGATAGAAAAATGTGGGGCCAAAAATACCCTTGCACGCGAAATTTTGCATGAGTAAGACAAAGAAAGCTATCAGCGAAGACTATACTCATGGAATACGCTATAAAAATAAGCAAGATTGAAAGCATAAATGGCGCACCAAGCTTCCAAGCCGAGAACTAAAAAAAAAACGATAGATGGGCCACCTGGCTTTCAAGTCAGTTGAACTGGGTCACAAATTTACCATTAGGTATCCTCTCTATTTAGATTTACGTGCTCTCTGCTATAATCAAAGTTATAACGTCAACGTTTACTGGTAAAAAGTGATAGGTATCTCTTATGCAAAAAACAAAAGTTCGACAATTTATGATTCTTTTTCGTTCTTTAAACTTTCTTTTATAAGATTGCCCACCAAAAAAAAAGTATTTTGTTCCTACTTTCTTTTACCTCAAAATTTCGAATCATCAAATATGAAAAACACAAACACCAACTTTATTACAGAAAATGATTTGAGCGCCTCTAGCAAGCAGTAGCTTTACAACAACATCATTGCCCCGCGTCAGTTAGCCATTGTAAGTCGATTTTTTTTGACATTTTAGCTTACAATAACGACACGCCGAGCCATGAGACAAAAATAGCTACCGCTCTGGACAAGTGGAACTAAGAAGAGAGTCGAGTTTGACAGCGCAGTCATCATAAGGTTTTCAAAACTATTCGTAAAACGTGAGATAAGTTTTCCGAAGAAATTAAAAAAAAATGCTTTTAAAACTTTTAAGTTTGGTTATGGAGGCCGTTCCAGGTTGAGTTAAAAAAAAAATCTATAGGAAAAGTAAAAAATATGTACAAAAAGCTAGCAGCGGAACGATTTTTTTTTATTAGAACCTATACAGGGTGTTTCAAATTTGATGCTCATCATGGGGATATACGAAAAGGTTTGATGCTTTGCTCAAAACTAAAAAAAAAGTTTACATATTCCGGATAGTTCCAGAGATAGGCGAAAAAAACCGAAATCTTCATTTTTAGTTTTTATTTTTCTGCGCCCTTATTCTTAAAGCTGTCAAAAAACGCTTAAAACTTTCTACATGCACTTTTTTTAGGATCTACCTAATTTCTTATGGACACATTCCTTTTTTCTTCTGGCGTTTGGTTCATAAAGGATGACAGATAACATTTTGCAAGCTTATTTTGACAAGTCATCTGACGTTTTAAGTTTACTGACCATCATCAGCAAATTTAATTTTTGCTGTAAACTTACTCAAGATATTTTGGAAATAATAAATAACTTTACCTAATATTTTAAAAATACGTTTTTTTCATTGTCAAAATGAGATTGTAAAATATCTGTCATCCTTTATGAACCAAATGGCAGGAGAAAAAAAGCATGTGTCCCTAAGAAAAAATGAACTTGACAGTGCTCCTGTCACACCGAAATGTCAAATTTCGAAAACGGAACTCTCCTGTAGAAAGTTTTAAGCGTTTTTTGACAGCTTTAAGAATAAGGGCGCAGAAAATAAAAACTAAAAATAAAGATTTCGGCTTTTTTCGCCTATCTCCGGAATTACCCGGAATTTGTAAACTTTTTTTTTGGTTTTGAGGAAAGCGTCAAATTGCGCAACTTTGCCTTAATTTAAACCATTACGAATCTCCTACTTGATATAGGGAAATTTGCCTGAGGAGTAGTTTTTTTTTGTTAAAAGTGATGTAACTCTGTAGTACTAAATGGGTTCTAGTAATTCATGTGACTTTTGGTATCGGCCCGTCATCATTTGAGCTGCTAGCTACCATAGGAGCTAACAGTGCAGGCTCTATGTTTAAAAAAATGCGACCTCTAAATTTTTTTGGCGTTATAAAATTAGTGCCTTAATATAATTAAATAGTTCTGATAGTTTTAATTTAATAAATTGGATATCAAGAGTTTTGGGATAACTAAATGAGATAGACTTAAAATCTAATGCCGATAGGAGAATTTTCCGGAAGAGTAGTTTTTTTTTGGCAAAAATGATATAACCCTGTAGCACTAAATCGGTCGTAGTGATTCATGTGACTTTTACAGTTAAATTACGTTTCGTTCGCTTAAGATCACTTGCACTGCTTCTTCTGCACACGCTCTTTAAAAAAAAACGAGGTCTACATTTTTTTATGGAATATAAATTTAGTACTTTGCCCGGTTTTAATAGTTATGTTAGTGTTAAGCACGGACCTACTTCATGTGTAATCTTATTGATTCACTGTAAAATAAAAACGATCTATTTTATTTATAAGAAAATGACATCAGAATTTTCGTATTATCGAGCACTAAATTAGCTCTAATTATGTAGGTATCTTTTTCTTCTGAATTCTCTTAATTATACTGTATTCGCATGCGCTGCTGACTTCTCACGGAACCTAGCAGCGCATGCTCTAACTTTTTAAAAATGCAAGCTCTAATTTTTTATATAGGTTCTAATAAAAAAATCGCAAATTGCTAGCTTCTTGTAAAATAAAAAGCAAAGTCCAGTAAAAATAGCGGAACTCTGGTTTTAGTAAGACTGACTATTCCTGCATATCGTTTTTTTAACCACTCTTGAGTAGAAGTATTTGCAAAAGCATTTTGATCTTGTACATTTTGTTTAAATAACCAACTTTTTTACCTCTTGTATGGGTTAATTACATCATCAACCAATAAAAACTGCAAATCTAAACCTGTTCAAACAAAAAATGCTAAATTTATTTCTATTAGCGTAATAATATTTGGCTAATAAATTTTTAAATAAAACAATATATTATCAAGGTAATTAATTTGCAAAAGTTAAGCAAAAAAATCAAGGTTTTGTTTTATTATCCATGTTAAATTTCTTGGAATACCACGAACTTTTTTATCAGAATATGATTTGATTTATTTCCGTTATTAAAAAAATCAAATTTCAAAATTAAGTGGATGACGCCAGAACTGATGTTATTTTTAAAAATGATTAAAGTCCAGTTAAATGCGAGTTATTTTTTTACGCCTAGACATTTACGAGTCTACCAGCGCATTCATCAAAAGACAAAAACTAAAACAGCAACACCGGAACGAAATTTTTGCATAATAGCAAAATTAATACAAAAGCGCAAATATTTATGAATTAAACAGCTTTTATTTCTGTGTTTTGTCAAAGTCGTCAGTTTTAAAAACAGTTGACAACCGAACTGTCAAACTCGCTCCATAACGGCGAGCTATCGTCAATCGCTCTGCACCTGGCTAAAATTTGTTGCGTCAAAAAAATTAAAAAGAAACAGATTATATACAGATCTTGCTTACATTAGAAATTTTGGGTTGTTGTTCTGACTGAAAGTTTGTTGTTTTTTGTTGTTGTTGTAAAATTACCTGATCCTATCTTGACAAGTCCGTTGTGCTGTATAAAAATGGTATCACAGGTCAAGTTGCCGTGGATGATGGGCGGGGAGCAGGAATGCAAGTAACTGGAATAAAAAACAGACCGCATTCATTGACTCTTTCTTTCTAACACTGTTTTTTTCGCTTTGTTGGGACGTTTGTTCCGACGGTTTTTTGTGTTGGCTTTTTTTTCGCGACGGAGTTTTTAGTTCTTTCATCTTTCGTGTTTTTGGCGTCAATTTCGTTGAGGGGAAAATCGCTTTTTTAGAGAATCTTTTGAATAATAGGTTTAAGTTTTTTTTTAGTTTCAGTTTTTAACAAGCAAGTGAAAAAACGGTGATAAATCTTATAACCCCTGAAATATTTAAAGTATTGCTTTACTGATTTTAAGATATTTTTTTAGAGAAATAAAGTTTTTTTTTGGAATTTTTCATTCATTTTAGGTATTTTTTTAGAGAAAAAAAGCTAATTTCAAGGCATGCTTGACATTTTACCTTGGAATAGCTTTTTTACTGTTTGTCTTAGAAGTATAAAACAAAAACTTACAATACCCTACACTTTGTATCTGCCATTGATAGTTTTAAAGATATTTGCTCTTGGAATTCTCAAATTGTAGGATCAACGCTAATTTGCGTTCAAGGGCTGTCCATAAATAACGTACGCACTTTAGTGAAGGGGATGGATAAAACTACTGTTGTTAGGTACTGCTAATCCCACATAGCCATGAAAGAGCATTTACAAATATGCGTTAAACCTCCTTTTGAGGATTTCCTTTTGAGCACATCTTTAGCATATTCTTGGTACATACTTTTAAGTATATGCTATCAAGGATATCCATAGCAAATGCTATAAGTGTACAATTTGAGCAGGTCCTTTTAAGTACATTTTTAACACATGCAAAGAATATATCAATTTTAAAACATTTTTTGGTCCGTTTAGCGCACATGCTATTCTGGTACCATAAAAGAACATCAAAAGAATGAGCTTCTAAGTATTTTCTTGACATATGCACTAAAGAAGGTTACTATTAGAACATATTTAGCATATGCAAAGTATATATCAATTTTAAAACACTTTGGTCCGTTTAGTGCACATGCTATTCTGGTACCATAAAAGAACATCAAAAGAATGAGCTTCTAAGTATTTTCTTGACATATGCTAAGGAAATATCACTAAAGAAGGTTACTATTAGAACATATTTAGCATATGCAAAGTATATATCACTTATTGAAACATTATTTAGTCCTTTTAGCGCACATGCTATTCTGGTACTGCAAAAAACCATCAAAAGAATGCGCTTCTAGTAGCGTATGCTAAGGAAATACCATTAAAGAAGGTAACTTTTAGAACATCTTTAGCATATGCAAAGTATATATAACTTATTGAAGCATTATGTGGTCCTTTTAGCGTACAAGCTATTCTGGTGCCGTAAAAGAACATCAAAAGAATGTTATTTTAGTATTTCCTTAGCATATACTAATGAAATACAATTAAAGAAGGTTACTTTTAGGACATCTTTAGCATATGCAAAGTATATACCAATTATGAAATAGGTTTAAAAAACTCGAAAAAAAAAATGATTACCGGAAACGAACCCGGTTACCCTTGGTTTAGCGATGCTTGTCCATATATATCCACCAAACGCAAAACTTATCTGATTAAGCTTTATTCATGATTAACACTTTTCAGTCGAGCGCCAAAACTCTTACATTCCGCGGTTTCTACCTATTTCTTTATAAGCACATGGTACAGTGGTTAAAGCATTAGTCTATCAGCCTGTAGGTTGTTGGTTCGAACCCCGTCGGCGCGTCGCACTTTTTTTTATTTGATTTTATTTTTTTTTTCTTATATAGGCTATATTGTGATAGGACATGGTTTTTAGAGCTCAAAAATATATTTTTTGTTTTATTTAAAGCCATATTTTAAGAGTTTTAGATACTGGTTTTGCGCTACTGTAGATTTAGCACATGCCAATCATCTGTTAAGAATATCTATTAGCATATCCTAAGAACCTGCATAACATGTGATTAGAGCGGAACGTAATATATTCTTAGCACATGCTTGCTCCTTAGCATATCTTTTATCTCCTTGAGGATATTCTATGCACATGCTAAGCATGACAAATTGCTATGCGGGAATTTGGTTTAAAAGACTCAAAAGTCAAATTGTTTTTATTCTACTGCCGATCGTAGCTGTTAATTTTTTATTAGGAGGAGGAGCTGTTATGCCAGAGTGCCGCAATTAAATTTGGGGGGGAGGCAAGCAAGAACATGACAATGGGTGACAAAGGGGGGAGGGAGGAGTAAAAAATAGACAAAAATAACGTCATTTTTGGACAGCCCGTAACTTCACATAGGTATTCATTATTAACTAAGTGCAAATATCTCAAAAACTATCAACGGTAAACCCAAAGTGTGTGGTATGGTTAGAAGGGTTAATATTTGTAGAATTATAAATCAAAAAATACATTAGGAGAGTTTCTTTATATCATACCTAGTGACAACAGTCAAAAAACTTCTCAAATAAAAAAAATGGCACCAAAAAATTCATGTTTTTGTTTTACCTTTCTACGTGCAAGTTACGTTTATAAAAAATCACCCTGTACATCATCTTGTGTTGGCCCATTCTTTAAAAAGTAATAGAGCAAAATAAATAAGTGAGTGAATTAGTCTTTGAAATATATTTTTTCTGTTGTACCTAAAATAAATCGAGAAGATAAGAAGCAAAAATTTTTGACAATTTTGGCGATTTCCATAATTTAATTTAAAAAAATAACATTTGCGAAAGTTGCGAAAAATAATAAATCAAACAAGGTCGTTTAACTTGGACGTGTAGCTATTTTCCCCTCACTGATTTTTTTCTTCTTCACTGCGACTGAACTTTTTTTTGTTAAATGTATCGTAAGAAAACTGAGGGAAAGATGTGGTCTCTTCACAAGAAGACTTGCATTCTCGTGCCATTTCATACTTACCTCCCCTTTCGAAGCCTTCTCGATTTTCTTTGACCTGCAAACATACGTTAGAAAAAAAAACGACGACAAAGATTTTGAAAAAAAATCGGCCACAATAAGTGTCAAGTTATACTTACAAAAAAATTCCCGACTATTGTGGACCGATACAAAAATTGACAGTGTAACAAAATTTTATACAAACATTATCGAAAAAATCCTTAAAAACTACTATAAACTAACCCTAGAAGTAATATAAGAATATACCTTACATTCCTAAAAACCTAAAACAGACAAAATCTTGTTAATTACAAAACATTTTGCATTTTTCATGAGTTACACAACTTTTGAAAATACAAAATATTGGCACAGCGTGCTCACAAAACGTATCAAAAATAAAAGTTGACACATTTTTATCTTGCACCAGCTGATAGCCTGAAACAATAACAACCTGAAAATATAAAGCAACCTGAAAAAAATATAAAGGGACTATAACATTTACAAAACCCAATTAACAAATCCAATCTGAAACCAAAAAATAGGATTAGCAAAAAATACGAACATTCGACAGATTTTTCGACAGGTATATGACAGATAACGTACCTTAAAGCGGACAGGATTTGGGTACACCACCTCCTCCACGTCTGCAGGGGTTTCCGCTTCGTTCTCTTGAGGAACTGCTTTAGGGAACCCGATGACATATATTCTGTGATAAAGATCACCTAAAATAACAGAGAAAACCATATAACTATGAGATACTATAACGTAGTGTGACCATTTATACTCTTTTTGCGAGTACAGTACTCTTTTTCAAAGCTTTGTACTCTATACTCTATTACATTAGAACTGTACTCTTTTTGTCGATACGAAAACAATATTCAATAATAACTTTATTTATTATTTCGATAATTTAAGATAACCAAACTAATACCAAGACACACCCAAGCCTAAAAAAATCAAACATCTTAAAGTACTTCCTGCTTGACTTGCAAAAATTTTCGATTGCGGCGCTAATAAATCACTTTGATTTACTTCTTAAAAAATTGCACTTTTAACAAAGTTTTTGCTATTCAAAACATGATTTTGCCAAGTTTTAGTTCAGTGGCGGTCCCAGGGAGGGAGCGGTGGGTGCGACCGCCCCTCCCCCTTTTTTCTATAATTTATTCAAAAAATCGCCGGTTTTTCATAAAAACAGTAAACTTTTTGATAGTTTTTCAAAAATTTTCGGGTCGAAAGTAAAACTTTTTTTTTTGCTTTTACAAAATTTTACTTCCACGCCCCCCCTTTTTTGGGAAAGCTGCTGCAGTTTTTTTATATTTCGTAAAAAAACAAATGATTGAATTTTTTTTAATTTTTGGCTTAAATTCCAAAAAATTTTCCTGCGGTGACCTCATTGATTTGTTATACTTTAAGATCAGTTTTAAACAGTTTTTGTCATTTCAACATGATTTTTAGCCAAAAATCTTGAATAAACACTAGATTGCACCCCAACCCAGTCCCCTTGGCAGCTTACCCAATAATCTTTCATAAAAAAAGGTTGAAAAGATCAACATTTTTAAAGAAATCATTGATTGTTACAATTTTGTTATAGTTTTAAGGAAATTGTTTTATCAACTTTAAAAACGTGAAAAAAAGCATTAATTTAGCATAATTTTATTAAATGTACACACTAATCCCACTAACTCACCTCCCCCCACTTCTTTTAAAAAGCGATGATTGCCTTTGTTAATTATAAGTATTGTTTTAAAAATTAACCATCTTGTTTTTGGAATTAGGTACCTATGTACTCTCTTTGTTCTAAAAAATTAAGGTCACATTTTATAACGGCTGTCCTTGGATATACCGAAAAAAAAAACCGTAGCGATAATAACTCTTCCAATCAAGTTAGCCTGGAAAAAATGCAGAGCCAAAAACTCTTCTGGGCGCGAGCAGACTGCTTAGGCATGCGCAGTAGGTTTTTCGCCTTAGGCCTTGCCCATGAACCACCCCGATTTTTACATGATTTTCTTTGTTTTTTAAAGTTATTATTGTTATACTTGGACCGTTATAGTAGGGAATTATTGAAACGCAGTTAGGGCCCGGCACTATTTTGACGCTGTTGACAGATACGCATGCGCAAGAACGACCACATTTAGTGCCGACCATAATAAGGTTAGGGCCTTATTTTTGAAGGAATATACTAGGCCGTATCTCAGCTGTGTCTGGCCGTTTTTGACATCTATTCGCCATTTTTTTTACCTTAACCCTACTTTCGGGGTTTTTTTTTTGTGTTGTAACAGCCAAAAAAGGAAGAATTGGGCACAAACAAAATAGTTATTTTTTTTATCAAAATCAGTTGACATTGCGAAAGAAAATGAAACAAGCAATGCTCAAAGACTTCGTTTACCGATGAAGACAATATTTGCTTGCTACGAGAAGCGGTTCAAGAAAATCCCTTCACCAATATTCTGCAGATTCTAACGGGAAAATTATTCCCTATCAAAACACTGAAGAACCAAATTGAGAGGTTGTTGGAAGAATTTTAGATATTTGAAAAAATTAACACAAAAAATCTCTGTCTGTGTTATCCTCATGTGAAACCACAGGCTTGGTATTTCGAAAACAGGCAAATCAAATCATGTTTATTATCGTAAAAAAAAACATTCAACAAATCTTTACCTAGGGCAAGCTCTTTACAAAAAATATTTTAAAAACTAAATAATGGGCCAGGCCCAGCCTGCGTTAAGGTCGGCGCTAAGTAGGCACTTCCAGTGGAACGCCTATGGTTTATCACACCAGGAAATTATCAGACCGTATTTAATAAAAATTTTCATCGAAAGAACGATTCACCATAAAAACTGCAATTTGGTAAACCAATTTTTTATCCGAACCTTATTTCTTCAAACCCATTCAATAACAAGTTCAAAATTTATAAGACCCGTTTTTAATCGAACCTTGTTCATCAAATTCATTCAATAGCAAACTCGTAATTTGTAAAACCCATTTTTAATAAAACCCGGAATTTGTCAAACCATTATTTTTCCAAACCGGAATTCGTAAATTTTTTTCGCCAATAAAGGCGTACACGCAGGTGGCGCCGCATTTCGATGCATTTGTCGTTCTATGTGCGCACACTAGGCTAAAAGTATTCACAGGTAGTGTTCAATACTTTGTGTATAGATGTCACTCTATTGTTCTTAACACTGCGCGTACGCCTCCGGTTCATGTGTTATTGGCGAATGCGCAATCAATTTAGCAAAAATTTTCTGATAAACAACGGGCTTTACGAATTCCGGTTTTGGAAAATAATGGTTTGACAAATTCTGGGTTTGGTTCGATTAAAAACGGGTCTTATAATTTTCGAATTTGTAATTGAATGGGTTTGATGAAATAAGGTTCGCATAAAAAAATGGCTTAACGAGTTGCAGTTTCTATAGTGAACGATTTTATGATTGAACTTTTTTTTATTTAACGGGTTTGATTTTGCACGTTCTGATAAATCGCGGCCGTATTTAGGGAGTTTTACTAATTCAGTCCTGGGATTCCTGGGCAGTACATAGACTTTTTTATACTAAAATCGGTTTACAGGAACAAAAGTTAGAGCAAAATTTATATTTAGTGTGTACAAGCTTTCCAAATAAAAAGTAAAAGCGGGTATTTAGCTAGTAACTATGTAGTATAATTATTAGCGCTTTCGTTTATTGCTCCAGAACCACTCTTGAGTATTCCAAGACCGATCCGAAAAGGATTTGGGTGTTCGATTATGTTAGTGGCGGTCCCAGGGGGGGGGCGGAGGAACGCCCCCCCGCCTTGCTCCAGGAAAAAGTAGACAACAAAGATACTAGTGGTAACCCTGAAGACTTTGAGGGGAAAAAACGAGAAATTGCAGAAAGTTCCTTTAAAGACATTCTAGAATCCCTCCACAGTATTTTGGGACAATTTGATTCTCAATTCGTCACACCAAGAATAAACCAAACGCATGACTTACTTACTCCGAAAACCATTGGAAATACAGAACAGTATTATAGAGTTTCTATTTATAAACAAGTTTTAGACAAAATCATTTTCGTAAAGCCATGATGACCCTTAAAATAATCAATGATTTTTAGATGTGCTTAAATACACTTATAGTAGAACACGTTTTTTGATAAATTTAAACACTGTAAAGAACTTTGATTGAAAGAAATTAAGACCGCCTTATATCCCACACACTTTATGCTTTGAAAAATTACAATTTTTTCTGTTTTTTGTATAAAACCACTCAAGATGACAGACAGATGACATAACAGAAATTTTTATTAAACAATTGCCTTAAATTATTTTCATCTTTCTCTAAAATACTTTTTATAGCCTACTTGTCCCTCTTCAACAACCTTAAATATTTTTGCCCTTAACTAAATTATCTCTCCATCTACCTCTAAAATTCTGCACTCTCTCTCTAAATATTTTTCATTTTATAAGAGAAAAAATGTTTTTGGCTGTACTTTTTTTGAACGCTAAAAAAACAGTGAAAACTTGAAAAATTTGAGTAAAAAACGTAGTAAAAATTGCTTAAACAAAAACGAAACCCCTTAAATTATGCTAAAATATTTTAAGCGTTACCATCATGGCTTTACCATTTTGGACATAAAAATATTTTTATACAACGTGAAGTCAAAATGAATAAACTGTTTGATTAATCCAAAACTCAAGTTCTTTTATTGGGAGAAGTCAGTATTTGGAAACAATATTGGTCAGAAGTAGTCAAAAGCTTAAATCAAAACATACCTGATAACGTTTTCGAGGCAGTGAACAAGTGTGGCGGTATTTTTCCGTTGATAAGAACATTCTTGGATTTTGAAAATTGAAAACATAAACGAAAATTCGTCTGACGAGCTTAGCGTTGCTGCATATCAACAGACATATTGAAATTGACATTGAGCGAGTCATTGACTGCTTGACCCAGAAAAATTGGAAACGATTTTTTTTTGAGATCGGCTTCTTATGTTTGAGATATGCAATAGAAAAGGTAATATTTCAACCTAAAAAGCTTTTTAGACTCCAAAAAAAAAGTATTTAGCTATTAGGTTTTGTTTGTGGTTTGTTTGTTATCTATGTTTTTTATAACTGAAAGAATTATACGTAGTTACTCAAGCGCGGATTCCAGGGGGATAGGGGGGTAGTTAACCCTCCCTATCGGGGCTTTAAATTTTTGATGAAAACATTTAAAAAATCAAAAGTAGGGCATAAACAGCGGCGCTATAACACTTTTGATATTTACGGTATTAGTTTAATTTTGTGTTAAAAATGGCATTTGTAATGTCATTTTCTTAAAAATTTTCGCCTGCTGCGCTTTGAAACCATGATATATTACGGCGCTATTGCATTTCTAATGTAATTTTCTCAAATTTTCGGCGATTTTAAATAATTTTTAGAATAAAAAATGTATGAACTAAACGACTTAAAATCGGAGTAACCCCCCCCCTTCCTTTAAGACAAAATCCGCGCTTGTAGTCCCTCATAAATTTATTCTAGTTTTTTTTTCGAATCGAAACCGCCCCCCCCCCCTTTTCAAAGGGCTGGGACCGCCACTGATTATTGCTACGTTTTCATGGGAATTGAGTTCGTTCTGAAAACGATTTCAATCCGATACCGTCCATGAAAACACCTGTTTTTCCAGTATTCAAATCGATTTCAATCTAGATCCGACCCTGAAAATTTTTAGGGTTGGATCAAGATCGTATTGAGATCGAAATACCGATTTTCCATGAAAACGGGGATTGAGTTTACATATGTGTATTGCGTCGGATTACCAAACAGCCGCCAAATTATATTTTATTGCTCTCACTCTTTTTGAGATAGAGAGAGGGAGAGAGAGAGAGTGAAATAGAAGTGAAACTGTGGAACCGGCATTCTAAAATTTGGGGGAGTGTATAGAAAAAAGAAGATTAATAACATAACCTTACTTAAATAACTAAAGATTTGTTTTTTAAACACTTTAAAAAAATTATGGAAAATAAAAGAAATATTTGGCTCGAAAGTGTATGTGCTATGCACATATGCCAGTCCAGCATTTCTTTCTTCACTTCCACTTGCAAAGAGTAGTAATTAAAATTAAAAAAAAATGTGTGCCAAGGACCAACATCATCTTTTGAATAAAATAATTTTTTTTTAAAAAAAGTACCAAAACTCAAAAATGAATATTTGACAACTATGACATATGTCAGCTGCCAAATATCAAAATTTGAAAACCGTTTTCAAATCGATTCAAAATCGATTTGAAAACCTGTCATGAAAACTCATGAAAAAAAAATTTTCAAAACATATTGAAAACGAATTCAATATCCATGAAAACATAGTATATGTACTCCTGCTCCGAGTAGCGTGTTCGGTTTTCCGAATCTGTTACTTCCGATTTGAAACAGATCAATCTTTCTGCTCCCGCAAAATCCCGAGAGTAGAGGATTTGGAGCGAAACAATGTCATAACCCTATTTTTTTTGACAACATTTTTATCTCATTTTTTTTTTGCTGTGACAAAACAGAAAAAGATGGATCGGAAAGAAAGTTTACAGAAATTGAAGAATTTTTCCGCAATTCTTCTACTTCCTTTCTCAAACTTGTGCCTGATTGGGGTAGCCCCCGAAAGCGGGCCAAAATACGCAATTATGTGTCTGAGGTGGTACCCAATTATAGTGAGGAGCAACTAAAAAATAATTTTGAAGGCTAGGTACAAACGTCCAGACTACTTTTACTTTTTTAATTTTCTGTTCTGTTTTCTCTTTGCGGACTCGTGTCTTTTTCAAACGGCTGTCCAATTTTAAAAATATTGAAACTAAAAGGGGTTTCTATTGGTAAAATTGGTGCGCCACTCGTAGTGTACTAATACTGGCTTGGTGCTGTCAAAAAATTGCGTCAGTGCAGTCTGAGTGCAAATTGAATGGAACATGAAAAAAACTGCACCCAAACCAGAACACTCGTTTCATTCAAACACTTAACTCAATGTACATAAAAGTAGCTTGGGACCATTGAAAAACTCTTTTTGAGGTTGATTAGTGGGTTTTGATTTAAAATATAAAGGCGGGAAAAAGTTTTCGGTGCGCCACGAGCCCTCAGAGCCGGTGCGGAAAAAGTGCACCCCAATGGAACAGCAGCACCGACTTAGTTCTGCACTGGTGCCACACCAGTTTTCCCAATGGAAACCGTTATGAAATAAATAAATAAGAATGTGAGGTTAAAATTTCATTTTTCGAGCAAATGGCGTGTTCGATAATCACTCTCTGTGCGAGCACTCCGGTTGGGATTCAGAGCAACCGCGGGTAGATTCGCGACGTTACTACTCTACTTCGGATCGATCTGAGAGTACGTAAACCGAAAGCGCTACAAGCTAGCACTACGTATAAAAAAACGGTTTTTTACACTACACCGTCCATATTGTTAGATTCCCCTATTACTTAGCGCTGTCGACAAATTTTCTTTACTGTCAAACTGAAAAAATGTTAATTTCTACTTAAGAAATTCATTGTCGAATTTCTGCAAAAGTAAATGGCATAGCAAAAAAGCTACAACTGGAAACACCTTCCATAATTTATTAAAACTTTGCCAACAGATAGAGAGGTGGTGGCAGTAAAAAATTAATCATTTCATCCCATTTGAGGTTTATATAGTTATGATAAAGACAGACCAAAAATAACAACAAAAATATTTTCAGACGTCTAGGTGAGGGCTTTTTCTGCACGGAGGCCCCGAAACTTGTAAAAAATAATAGCAATATGAACTCATTTCATCCCATCTGGACCTCAGGGCTTAAAAAAATCAAACGGTACCCGGCTATGGCGGGGCGTTTTCGGGTAGTTAATATTTTTCCAAATATTTATGATACATCAAAAATTTAGTCACTTCATCCCTTTTATAATTAGTGCTATTATGTTAAAGGACTCACCGAGATAACAAAAAAAATATGGCACGCCTCAAGGTGGGAGCTCTTTTTACGTCCGAAAACTTGCAAAAAATAATAGCTGTATGAAGTCATTTCATCTCTTTTCTGATTAGTGCTATTGTGTTAAGAGCCCCACCAATATAATAAAAAAAATTATTGAACACCTGTAGGTGCGGGCGCTTTTTAGAGGAAGGCCCCAAAACTTGCAAAAATAATTGCTATATGAACTCGTTTCATCTCTTTTCTGATTAGTGCTATTATGTTAATGGCCACCTACAGGTGTTCAATAATTTTTTTAATTATATTGGTGTGGCCCTTAAATTCTTAACAAAAATATCTGAAGGATACTTGAAAATTTGAAATATTTTGATTCATCAAAAAAAGCTCAAATGCTCCCATCTTTCTCGAAGGTTATTACTTATCTATAATTAACTACTTTACCAAAAAAAAACTACACTGGCCACCTTGACGAAGAAAATCAAAGATCGAAAATTGTTGCTTTGAGAGAGAACCAACATGCGTGCAATAATGTTGCTAAAAACTTTTTCCCTAGATCGTAACCATGACCCTCTTACCCTCGGTTTGTCGTTATGGGTGTCGGTCCAGTACCGATGGAATTTGACAATGTTGGGGTGATCCAACTGTGTGAGATTCTCGAAAATGGTCTGTATCTTCTCCTCCTGGTTCTTGAAGTTTTTCCTCTCGGAGAATTGGACCTCGTTCCACACGACCTCCACGCCCTCTTCAGTGTCCATGGCCAAATAGGCGCAGTCGATACCGGGCACATCTCTTTGTTCCACCTAAAAAAAAAATCAGGAAAATTAGTGAAATGGCAAGAAAACTGTTAGAATCCATATAACTATGAGATACTATAAAGGCCCTGCCCGTGTATTTCCCTATGATAAAAAGCGTAGCGAAATATCAAGTTGGCCGGGGCCAGTCGATTAATGACGGGCTCTAAAACGCATGCGTGAGCTGGAAGTGCGCTGAACGAAAAACGAGGTGATCGACGTTATAAACTCGCGCAAGCTCAGATCGAGCCGTCTTTATCCCATTGGCCATGTCATGGCAATCTAGATTTTGACCAAAGACATTCAACTATTATTATAGTCCTGTTTTTTGATGAGGGGACTGACGTCATTTTTTTGGATCTCTATTTGATACATTGTTTTAGACAGCGACAATAAATATGTCAAAAACAGTCATATCGTTGATTGTTTCAACTGTTACTTCAAATTGACAATAACAAATTATTTGACATGCGAACTACGGACAAAAAAGAAATACGTTTTCAGAGGCAAAAATGAAGTCAGTCCGCTCATCAAAAAATTGGACCATAAAATACACCCATCAAGTAATTCATAAATCGCTTTGAAACGCGAGTCATTAGATTTAGGGAAAACCATTGTCATCTCCACTGGCATCGCTGCATCAGGCAATACCAAGCGTGCTCCACCTCACACATGCTCCATCCACATTCGCTTTTTGCAACTAGCTTTATAAAAAAAAAGAAAAAAAGCTAGCTGCTTTTTTTTGTTGTCCACAGTTTGGCGTAAAAAAGTGAGCAGTTTTTGCGCGTGCACCATATTTTCAAAACATAATTATAAACCGACAACACTGATTTTCAAAAGGTAAATTATCAATTACTAATCTCTTGATATATGAAGAAACTTTGTTGGAAGCCTTGGAGAGTGGGTATCAGATAGATGTCATCTATACCGATTTTTCCAAGGCTTTCGACAGGGCCGATCATAACCTAATACTTGATAAAGTTGAAGTCATGGGTATCCATGGCTCATCTTTGAACTGGTTTCGGATTAATCTAACTGAAAGACGTCAGGCAATAAAAATTCTGTCTCCGCCGAGTTTAATGTTTTGTCAGGTGTCCCCCAGCGCTGACATTTGTCTCCATTGTTATTTAAAGCATTTATAAATGATATATATATCTTCCGCTTTAGAAAACTGTAACCTTGTACTTCTTGCTGATGATCTAAAATTATTTAGAATTATAAGAAGTTTGGAGGATTGCCATATTCTGCAATAAGAGTTGAATGGGTTTTCAGCATGGTGTGAATATAACAATTTATCCCTGAATGTTGACAAATGTAAAACTTTATATTTTTATAGAAAATTAAACCATATAAATTTTATGTATCAGTTGTATAACTCCAATTTGGAGAAACCTTGCAAATATTTTTATTTTGAGAAATGCTTACTTTGCAATTGTAAGATCAATTCTAGAATATGGTTGTACTATTTGGTCTCCATATTATGAGATTCATAAAGATGGTTTGGAAAAAATACAAAGAAAGTTCTTGCGCTTTATATGCTATAAATTATTGAGTCAATTGATTATGACCAGATAATGAGTCTGTTGAACTTAATAAATCTAGACAATATGATCTTGTCACTCTGTTGAAAATACTAAATAATGAAATTGACTTTGTAGAGTTACTATCAATATTCAAGTTTCATGTGCCATCACGGAACACAAGAAATCATAAATTATTTGCAACTCAACATCATCGCACTAACTATGATTTTAACTCGCCGATCAACAGACTCAGTAGGCTCGGTAATGAACTGAC
The DNA here is from genome assembly GCA_963921995.1 of Oxystoma pomonae. NCBI lineage: Eukaryota > Metazoa > Arthropoda > Insecta > Coleoptera > Brentidae > Oxystoma > Oxystoma pomonae. The sequence goes on along the minus strand of OY998164.1, from coordinate 19,778,912 downwards.
TGAACAAACTGATGTCGATTTTTTTAACACTACATTGCCAATAGCCAAATATTTCAAACGCGGCTAAGAAAAAAAAAAAGGAATTATAGTTAACCACTGGCCAATAGATATGGGATTCTGATTTTAATTGGAAACTTTTAGTGCTGATTGCGCTAAAAACTTTTCATCGGGACATTTGGCGTAGTGACAAGGGTCTTGTCAGTACGCAGGACATTTTGCTCCAAATCGGGACAGTCTCGACAAATCGGAACGGGTTGGCAACCCTAGGTGAGATCCTACTTCTTGGCGGCAATATATTAGAGAAAGAGGGATATAGCATCGAGCAGCAAAAAGCAAATCAAATTATTCTCAATATATATTGGAAAATCAAAATAATAACGGTTTTTTGGTCAAAATATCAGATATTTCCACCGAAAGACTGAGGAATATATATGTACCACAACATGTAAATACTCTTGTGTTGCGGGTAATCTTTTTTTTTGAACAGATGTGTTCCTACACATCATGAATTATAATTATTTATTGAATTAACACTGTGAAGATTTGTGAATATGTGAATAAAAATCAAGGCGCCTATACTCACATATTTACAATATGACATCAATATGACGACAATATGACGTCACGTGGGTACCGATTGAAATTTTATCCCATGATAGTTTTTTTCTTATTTTTCGTCACTTTTTCTAAAAAAGCATTAGTCTCTCAGGCACACTTATAGGTTTTTGCAATTTTTATAAACAAAACAAACAAAAATTTAAAAAAAAACTAAAATGACACATTTTGTCAATAAAAAAGTGTTTATAGTACCCAGGTGAAGTTTCAATATGGCGGCCAGTCAAAAGATATACCTGTGAGTATAGGGGCCCTAAATACAAATAAGGTGTTTCTCCATGTTTTTAAAAGCCAACCAGCAAATGATAAAAAAGTTATAAAAATAATATATTTGTAAAAACAATTCGTGTAGGGGGATACAACTTTCAGCGCAATCTGGCATTGCCTTATGGTTTACCTTATGTCTGATGGCAACTGTGGTAAACATAATGTCTATATTTTAGTTATATCTTTATGATTTTGACCGTTGCCGCTACGATTTCCTCGCATCCTGGGCTAACTAACAGCACAGTCTACTAACTAAATATTAGATTATATGTGCTACTGTGCTAACAGGCTTAATATACGCATTACCCAGGCCAAACTCAGTGGCGTAGCCAGGGGGGGGGGGGTTTGGGGATTAACCCCCCCCCCCAGAAGGTACAACCCAATCTACAATAAATTAATCATGATCAAGAGCCCCAGAGAGCTATAGCTCTCCCACTTTTTTCACTCTTTACTCCGGTTTGTCAGGTGTGTTTGGTGTGATGTCTTAAATTTTAAGAATTTTGCCTGCGGTGCTATGACGTCATTAATTGTTAAAATTTTAGTTTAATTCTAAGGAATTTTTATGACCAGCATTCAAAACGTATAATAAATGGCCTTCTTAGTATAATTTTTGTTAAAACTTTCATCTGCGGCTCATTTATAATTTGGCTACAAATCTATATATACCACCGCAACCCCTTCTTAGCATCTAACCGAATCTACTTTTTCAAAAATATTTTACAAAAAACCTAAAAGGTTAAAATTTTTACAGAATTTTTTGTTTTTTTTTGTCAAAATTTTCGCGCTATACTAATATTAATTTTAAACAATTTTTTTGTCAACAACATTTCAAACGCGCAAAATTTTTGCCTGCGGCGCATTAAAGGGTTAATTTTTAAAAAATCTGCAAATGAGACTTGCTTTTAAAAATAATTATTTTCGTTTCATATACACTAACTCATCACCTATTAAACCGCCCCTCTCCCCTCCCTTCAGTTCAAGAGCTCAAGCAATCAGCACCTACCTAATTTTTAAATATTTGCCATATGTAGTTAGTTAATTTTTACTAAATGACGAAACCCCCCCCCCCCCAGAGTCGATTTCTGGCGACGCCACTGCCAAACTTGTTAACAACAGTATCTATAATAATCTAGCCAGCCATGGAAATACCAAAACACAATACATTGGCTTAGGTCCGGCCTTTTGCACATGCGCGAAAATTTATCGATCCGACGGGTTTCGGTCAGTTTCGGCAGGCTTCGCGACCTACGTCATGCGTCTTCAATCGAGGCGACGCCATTTTTGTTGTTTATTTGTTTGATTCCGTGTTTTCATTTATGGTGCCTGATTTTTTCACTGTTAAAAATTAGAAAAAAATAAGCGATGGGTAAAAAGGCATGCCGTTTTTGTTTTGGAAAGCCGTAGTTAAATATCAACTTTTCAAACATCAACGATCGGCTGTCTTCGTGGTTTCGGATCTTAGCCGATGATGCTAGCGCGGCGCATGGGCAGAACAGCGTTGCTTAGCCAAGCGAGATAAATAAGAGCGAAAGTAGAAAGGGTCATCTTGCTCACAACTTCGGGCATGCTGCGTGCATTGGAAGATCGTGAATTTAAGCAGAGAGCATATAAATCTAAATAGAGAGGACACGTAATGATAATATCCGACTAGAAAGTTTTTTTTATTGTTAGCTGAATGCGCCAGGATGAACCGGGGTAATATTTATTTAAAATTAAAACGGCAATAATCCCGCGCGTTGAATGAATATCGATTTATCACTGGCGTACTTACTTATAAAAAGCAATTAAAAAAAAAATGTATACCTTTTTTTACAGGGTGTCCCAAAAATAAGTATAACTGCTAGAGATAGGAAGCCTTAGAGCAACGCTGAGGGCCGGAAAAAATTCGTTAAGATGTCTATCTTTCGAGGTTTTATAATCAATGATCGAATCTAAAATTTGGCACGCACACTTTGGCTAATTGAATTTTTGTAAATCGTTATTACTTTTGGAACTTAAGACGGTTTGGTATGGTATGAGCCATCCGCCCAGTAGCAGACCGAAAAGGCAACCCACTGTCATTTCCTTGCATTAAAAAAAGGAAACGAAACATTTACGTTCTTTTATACCAAATATATAAATTTACGGCGATTTCCTTTTGTTGAACCGGTGAAATTAGAAAAGGATATACAGGGTTCCTAAGAAAATCGTTAGGGGGCCAAGCAGCCGTGTATAAGACGCAGACAAACGGAAAAGCACATTAGGCAGAAAAGGATGGGCATGGGACGATGTTGTCACTAAATCTTACACGTAGTAAATCCATTCCAGGTTGTTGTTTTCTAATGTTTTCCATTTTCATACCTTTAGGACTGGAATAAAAATTGTTTTTGCTCGACTTTAATATCAAACTGATGAAAGATATTTTGTAACCATTGTCCTTACGCACTGTTTACAGGCTGGGGACTGAGATACATGCAAATGCCTAACCTAAAGCGTTCATACACGGCCGGAGAAATCGACTGAGATATTTCCGTAGAAACTTTATCAAGCAAATAGGATGGGTTGACGCCTTCGAACGTCCAACCCGGGTTTTGCACTTTGATTCGAAATCCAAAAGGAGGAACAGTCAGATGTGGGGCCGTGCACAAATTACGTAACGGTGATTTTACCAATTTTTGACCCCCTCCCTATGTAATGTTTTGTAACGGTTTGGCACGCCACTCCCCTAATATTACGTAACGATTTCAAGACCACTACCCCCCCCCCAAAAAAAAAAAAACTTCACTTATTTTCATTCCAAATTTTCTTAGTTTCACACAAATGCAAACGCTGTCGAAAACCCCCCTCCCCCCTACGTAACGTTTTGTAACGCCCCTCCCCCCTATGACCATTACGTAATTTGTGCACGGCCCCTGTAGTCCCAGTGGAGGAGGGCGAGAAAATTGATATTTGTTTCTTAAAAATTATACTCTTTAGACCTATTTCTTTGCGTTTCCGAAATTATGTAATTTTTGAAAAAAAATTGTAAGCGGCGCCATTTTTATTTCGTGCTTTGTTTTTGTAACATTTTTGCGTTCGGCTAATTCAATTGAAAAATTTTTGCCTGCGGCGCCCTTTATCTTCTCACTCGAAACCAGGATCCCCCGTTTTAAGAAAACTGATCCCGTCTCTGTTTCTAAATTTTTTCGAATAAAAGTAGAGTATGACCATGGGGAAAATAATTTTTTTCTACGGTATGACGAAAATTTCGAGGAAGTTAAAGAAAAAAATAAAAAAAGTGGCAGAGCTCAAGTTTTTCGTAAAAAAAAGTTTTTTGTAAAGAAACAGAGCAAAATAAATCTTTTCACCCCTTTTTGGGTGTTACAGATATTGGCAGCCCCTTATTTTTCGCTTTTACCCTCCCGCTAGTTTTGAAGAATTGGTTCGCTACATGTTTCGAGATCATGTCATAAAACACCTCGAAAATATCAAATGTAGTGTAGGGCCAGCTTTATTTAAAGTCAATAATATCGCAAGCCAAAAGCTCTGCAGGAAAAACAGCGCCGTTTATTGATTTCTTTGGCTGCTAGTGCTAGCTGCATGGTTTGGCCGTTTCCGGATAGATGTCACTAGTAGAACAGAATGGAAAGAAATTTAATTAAAAGCGAAGATATTTCTTTCTAATGTTAACAACCTCACGAGTTTATCGCTCAGTATCGTAAATAATGGACCATGCCGCCTCCTTTAAGCAAGAAAAAGCTGTGGTTTGGACCTGAAAACATCTAATTTTTAATTAGATTAGATGGTGTGGCCGCCGTCTAGCGGAATTTGCAGACATCTTGTCAACGGTTATTATTGCAACTATGATTTATGCTCACAATGAAAGAGTGGCGACAATTTTTTCTCATGAAAGCAGTCCGGAGATAATAACAAACTGGCACCATTGCTCAATATACCTGTTTCTTTTGTGCGCGCAGAACTTTCTATGCCATTTCTGTTTGATTTATTGAAATCCTATCCCTAAAGAAAATCTTAGGAACCCTGTAGATACACTTAGTGCGCACCGGTGCATCAAAAGGAAAACGCTATTAAACGAATTAACATTGGCATTTCGTATAGGCGATCTAGACACGGAATCTAGACTTTGCTGACTCACTTCTTTTGCCTTCACTACACTTATTCGTATCTCTTTTTACTTCACTCGCGATCGAGTAAGAAGGAAACATGTCTGGATAAATGGAGATTGTGTCGGAGTCGGACGTTACAACAGGCGCCTTGTAAATTTTGTTCGCAATGAGTCATAGAAAGTCACGCCTTTGTCGCAAAAATTAATTACGATTACATCGGGGTATTGGCACGGTCTATCGTATTAAGGCGCATTTACACAGACAAACTTTCCTTTGATGTGGAAATGCCGACAAACATTTACACGAGCCTCTTGAGCAAAATTCTCAAAGAAATGTTCGAGCAAAATCTCGTACCAAAAAACACACGTAAATTTTGGAGAGAATCTTGAGCAAAATTTGTTTCAAGAATTGGGGGTATAAATTTTTTTTTACAAATTCAAAATATATATTGTCATCGGAATTCATTGAACTTAACTGAAAATAGAAAAACAAATTTTTGAAATAAGGTACTTTTAATCAAGTGCTTTCCGACGGAAAAACGATTTGATGCCGAAATTTACATTTTACCTCATAAGCAACTTCGATTGATCTGATTTTTATAGGGGATATGCCAGTATACTTGTAACTTTTTTGGGGTTGTAAAAAAAAACGAGAATAATTGCTGTTGCCTGTAAAATGTAATGATAAAAATTTACGTTTAAAAGAATATCCCTTTATTTTACTTCCTAGTTTAGTCTTTTACAATAATAATTAAAATTAAAAAACCTATATACATTTTATTAAATCTAAAATATATGAACAAAAGCACGTTCGGTTTAAATAATACCCGTTTATTACCCACTTTTACAACCCTACGAACCCGAACCTTGTCTAAAAAGTATAATTTAGCAGTAATTTAGTAGACTGTGTCGCCGATCTATCATCCTGCGTTTTGGATTTCGCAGGTAGTAGGCCGGCCACTCTTTTGAATCGCAATGTTGCTCTTTGCATATTGTTGGTTCAGTGTCAGTAATCGACCTTGAGTTTTACATTAAATTGACAATAAATATCTATATCTTCAGCATTTTGCCTTTTTAAGCAACCCTTGGGACCTTAAACTAACTAGGTAAATCTGGTGTGAGGAATTAAAAAACAACAATAAAAGCTAAAGGTAAAGTAAAGCTACAAAAATATGTTTAAAAAAATCCCCACCACTCCTCATAGTCGTGAGGCGTGGATTACAGCTTAAAAGTGCAATTTTTGAGTTTTTTGCCGATATTTGAAAAACTCAAATTTTTTTTGGAAAAGAAAAATTTTCCTGGGTTTTTTTTTTTGACTTTAGGAAAAAAAACCCTTGGAAATAAAAAAAAACTCGCAAGAAAATCCCAAAAAAAACCCCCGGGCAAAAAAATCCGGGAAAAACCCTAAGAAAAAAATATTATAAGTAACCCTAATCCATGTGACAAAACTGATAGTAGAGCCAATAATAATGTTTCGCTTGCCGTCGGCTTTTTTTCACAAAAATTTTAAATAAAAGTTGATGTTCCATTTTTTTAAAGAATTGAGATCACTGATTATTGATGTGAAATTTTATTTATTCTCATCTTTAAAAATATGTTTCCAAAATAGATAACACTAATTTGCTCAAAAATTTACCCGAACAAAATGTTCAAAGAAAAGCTCACAAAAATGTTCACGCAAAAATTTTTAGATCTTTTGCACGAGCTTTTATTTGAGCATGTTCGTCTGTGTAATTGCGCCTTTAGATTATATTAATAGTACAGGGTGGTCCAAATTCGAGGGGCCTCTATAGCTTTGGACTTTTGCAGCATAGTTAGCCCAAAACTAATATACATGTTACGGGGTCGATTTTCAAGAGAAGTCGAAAACTAAAAACCGCATTGCGATATGTCAAAGCGTTTCTGAGCTACAGGGTGATTCTCAAAAATGTGCAATTTTAAAGGCCTTCTACAACTTTTTTATTTGTAAAGATAGAGATTTTCATTGAAAACATTTTTTGAACATTTTTTAAAGACTGTTTCACCGATTTTCCCGAGATATCACACAAAGTTATATTTCTTTAAATGGGATACCCCCAATTTTTCGAAAAAATGGGTTTTCTAATAAAATTTCATGTCGAACGATGTGCCATACACCTATTTTTATTAAATAGTTTAAAAGATATTTGCATATTTTGATATTTACTATAGTAGGCGCTGTGCGGGACCTAAATGTGTAAATAAAATTTTAGTTTTTTTTTCATACAAAATCAAGTTGGCTACGACACGAGGAGACACAGCAACCTCGAACTTTAACTTCTAGTTTACTATAATTATCAACCCTAAAATAATAAACAAAAATAAAATTATTAAGTTTTTATTTAAACTATGTAACACCTAAAATCTACATCTAACAATTTTCTTTAATTCTAAAACAAATGCTCAAATTGACGGCCGTTTTCTTGTAAACATATCCTGCATATTCTCTTCACGCTATTTTCTGCATTAAGAAGTTCTACCGCACGAAGCTGCCTGAATGCAGTACGAAGTGCCTCTTCCAATTCCCTTCTAGTAGTTGGGCGATTTCGAATTACAAGGTCTTTGACTGTCCCCCACAAAAAGAAGTCGCAAGGGGTTAGGTCTGGACTCTGGAGACCTGGGGGGCCAATATATAGGATCTTTATTTCCGATCCAGTTTTCGGCAAACACAATATTTAGCAAATTAGTAATGTCTCGTGCATTGTGAGGAGGTGCACCGTCACGTTGAAAGTATAGCTCATTATTTTGCTGAAGTGGCAAATTGTCGATAAACGGAATCACCTGCTCTTCTAAAATTTGTTCGTATCTTTCGGCATTTAAATTTCCATCAAAAATATATGACCCAATAATTTGTCCTCTGTAGATGCCTACCCATACCTTAAAACTGAACCTTCCCTGATTCGCTTGTTCCACCATAATATGGGGATTTTGCTGTTTCCAGTAATAGCAGTTATATCTGGTGAGTATTCCATCACTAGAAATCGTTGCCTCATCCGTCCAAATAACTTTTCTGGCAAAATCTTGACTTTTATTTAGGTACCACCTGCAAAATGCACGTCTTGGAGCAAAATCTTGTTGCCGTGCACTCGTCGGGGTCGATAGGGCCTAAACTTCTGTTTTTTAAGCACCCGAACCCGAATTCCAGTGTTTCTCTCCATAGCTCTGGTGGAAGTATTCGGGTTAATTTCAAGTCCTCCTAAAACCGTTAGTTCTTCCAACTCTCTATCTCTGGCTAGGCTTCTATACGTCCTATGCCGCGGTTTTGTAAAGGATCCGTATTCGTGTAGATGACGTTTTAACTTCAAAAATATGTTTGAGCTAGGTTGCCTTCTTTCCGGATATCTCTGGAAATATAGATTTAACGCCGTCTGTCGATTTTCGTTACTTTCAATATAACATTTTGTCATTTCGTACTTTTCAAAGTTTTCAAACATTTTTATATCTTGACGAAGACGCCACTTTTGACACTTGGGCTCGTTTATAATGGCAATTGTTTTTATTTGATCATAGCTACCTAGATATATACCCTAAAACTGCATAGGTTAGAGTTAAACACAGCCTACTATGGTAATTATTAAAAATTGCAGATATCTGTTTAACTACTTAATAAAAATAGGTGTATGACACATCGTTTAATAGAAAATTTTATTACGAAACTATTTTTTTTTAAATTGGGGTAGTTCATTTAAAAAAATGTAACTTTGTGTTATATCTCGTGAACTAAAGGCTTTATGACAAAATCGGTGAAACAGGTAGATTTTTTTAATGAAAATCTCTATCTTTACAAATAAAAAAGTTGTAGAGGGTTTTTAGAAACGCACATTTTTGAGAATCCCTGTAGCTCAGAAACGCTTTGACATATCGCAATGCGGTTATTAGTTTTCGACTTCTCTTGAAAATCGAGCCCGTAACATGTATACTAGTTTTGGGCTAACTATGCTGGAAAAGCCCAAAGTTATAGAGGCCCCTCGAATTTGGACCACCCTGTACAAGCGTTCGCAGTCAAAATTATCATGGATAAGTAACCCTCGCCATTTTCTGATAAGATGTGCATTTTCTCGTCCTGAATACGAAATGGACAATCCTGTACCCCAAAATTGTGGATAGGGAATCGGCACACCAATCCAAAGGTGGGAAATTTTAGAGGGGGTAAGGTAACCCCCACCATTTTCACATATGATGTAGTAGTACCCCCAAAGGTCACGTGATGGATAGGGTAACTCTCACCATTTTCACATATGGGTCGTTCTTGAAAACAGCTAGGTAACATTGCGTGTAATTGGTTTGTAAATTTAAAACCACTTATCCTTTTGAAAATAAAGTGGGAGGATAGTTAGTGTACTCAAAGGCTAAATCCAGCAGTAATGAACTCTTCAAGAAATGTCTCCATGGAAGAAAAGTTGTTCAAACCATGTGACATGTCACGTGGTGTGATCTGTAATTTTCAAAGTTAATAGATCCAGATATAACAAAAAATCACTTTAGGATAATAAAGTTTATTTAGATAGATAAAAACTCAATTTTTGTCTTCATCAAAAAACAAAAAAAAAACACGTGTAATTGACTTTGGTGTCACTCGTGCGATCACATAAACAGATTTTTTTAAAATCTGGCATCACTGCATACAACACCCAACTCATTTACCTGAAAATGGAGAAGCACGGAAGACACAGTTTAGGAGTGTAACCTGAAATGAGTTGCATAATTAAGTTTTTGTGAAATTTTGGTGGTTTTAAAACAGTATTAACGTTTTGGCCTAGATAAATGTCACACGTGTTTCTATATATCTAAGGAGTAAATGGTAAGATATTTACTTTCAAAAATGTGATTTAGGCATGAAAAGTAGGCATTACTTTTTTATTTTTTTGTTATTTAGACATTTTGCTTACAAAGGTTTTTCCTTAAGATTATGTTAAGAAAGAATAGACTATATTCAACCAACTTGTTATATCAAGAATCACTGATATTTGATGTTTAACAAATGTACTTTTTCCAAATAATGCTATACACTTTTAAAAATAAAAATAGTTTACAATTTATTAACCATAACCACGGAACAAGATGGCAACAAAACTTGAATGTAATTGTTAATAGAGCACATAAGCAAAAATCTCAAAAAAACTATGTTTTTCTTTCACAAAAATTATTAAATTTTTTACCATTACAAGAAAAAACTTTTTTAATTGAAATTGACAAAATTTATATATTTAGAAAGAAAATTAAAAACTTTTTACTAAACAGCAACCGGGTCATGATAAGAAGTTTAATTTAATAATAATTTCTAATTAAATCTTAAAAAAAAACACAAAAAAAAATCTAATCTTATTAAAAATAGAGACAAGGTCTAGTGAAAAAACAGGAACATGTTATTTAGTGTTAAGGCTAGAGGTAGTTATTAGGCTTACATTTCTTAAAATATTTTTTTACTAGAATATATTAGATTAAATAATGGATCTACATTGCTACAAGTATCTAAAAACATACCACGCGCGAATTCGGTCTTTGTGGTCTTTTCTTTGTTTGCACAATATAAATTAATTTTGCATTATGTTATTATTATCTGTACGTTGCAAATAAATAAAAATGTCACTAGAGTGAACGTCACTGGTGTGATCTTTCAGAATATTTTATTGATAACACCTGTGAAATTTTTCGCTTGTAATTAAAAAAACTCAATAATTTTTAGAAAAAAAAATGGCAAAAGCACCAGAAACGAAAAAGGAAATAGACTAAAAAGATAAAAGAAGAAATCAAGTAAGGGCATATTATATAAAAAGTGGTAAATCAATTTTTGTTTTTTTTTAACTATTACCCCAAATGTTACCATTTTTCAAGAACAACCCAGCTATAAAGATTCTTAATTTTAGTAAAATAGGTATAACTGGTGTTAGCTGGCTATCACCTTTGTTAGCAGATGAATTCACAAACTCAAAAATAACTCAAGAACTAGTGAATCGTTATCTCGGCCATATAGCACATTTTAGTTCAATCAACTACAGCAACATTCAATAATTACCAAAATTCAAAGAACACTAATTTGTTTTTTTTTTAAATTACCAATTGAAATGTTATCTTTTTTCAAGAACGACCCATATATGATGTAGTGGTACCACCGGATCAAAAATCACCTGGTGTGCCCTACCTCATTCATGGATAAGGGTTCGGCACACCAGGTGATTTTTGGTCTGGTGGTACTACTACATCATATATGTGAAAATGCTGGGTGTTACCCTACCACCTCTAAAATTGCCCACCTTTGGTGTGCCGAGCCCTTGTCCACAATTTTGAGGTACAGGATTGTCCATTTCGTATTCAAGACGAGAAAATGCACATAATATCAAAAAATGGCGAAGCCACAAAAATGAGTAATAGTTTATCACCTTTTATCGCAAACCTATTTATGAGCAAATTTGAATTAGAGTATGGTTCAGGTATGTAGACGATGTGTTTGCAGTATTCAACACTAAAGTAACTAGTGTTGAAAATTTTATGGAAAAAAATAACAAATTTCCCACAATTAAATTTACTTATGAAACAGAGAACAACGGTACACTGCCATTTCTAGACACTTTAGTTATAAGAAATAAAAATAAATTGGACTTTGACCTATACAGAAAAGGAAGGGCCACCAACAGGTATATTCCAAATGACTCTTTTCATTGCTTAGAACATAAGCTTGCAAGTTTGCACTTTTTAACATATAGATTATTAAATTTGTCCTTAAACAAAGAAAGATTTGAAGCAGAAAAGAATAGGATTAGGAATATAGCTGGCGAAAATGTTTACGAAGAAGGCTTAATAAATAAGCTGATAAATAGACATTATTTTCAAAAGACCTTTCGGAATTCCACTTTTTTCAGACAAAAAGATACTTGCGACTCAAAATTTGTATCAATTCCTTATAATCCTAATTATACAAAAGGATTACAAAAAGTATTTAATAACACCGGTCTTAAATTAGTATATCAATCCGGTAACACAATAAGAAGCTTACTAGGAAATCCCAAGGATAAAACTACAGTTCTAGAAAAAAGTGGAATTTACGAAATTAGTTGCATGGATTGTGATAAAAAATATGTTGGCCAAACGAGACTCTCTATTCAAACACGTTTTAAAGAACACTTAGCACACTTAAAATACGGAAGAACAGAAAAGTCAAGTGTGGCCGAGCATGCTTTTGAAAACCATCATAGATTCACATGAAAGTATGGAAATCATTAAATCCAGAAATAGTTTAAATAAAGATAGAGGACCCATCCCGTTTAGTACACTTTATTCTTTGGTTGAGGGGAGATAGGATTAAAAATCGTGATCAATCACAAATTATTAGTCTTATCTCCGCCCACTAAAGGATTGTATATAAGATAGAGCGTAAATTAATTTAGTTCATTGTTTATCGTCTCCTGATGATGCTAACGTTGTTAGCGAAACGCGCGTCGAGTGCAAAAAAAGTGTAGTTTTGGTTTGTGAAAAACAATCATAACTTTGTTTTAGTGCAACCAAAGGTTCCAAATTCCCAACATAAATGGCGAGGGTTACCTATCCATCATTTCACTTTTAACACTCCCCACCAAAATTTTATGTGCGCCACTGTACTCGATTTTAGACATTTGCCATAAGGACACTTCTTTATCGTGCACAGAGAGGTATCACTTCTAAAAATCGGACAAGAAGTAATAAAGCTCAACGCCAACGAAGTTGAGTGGTGTCTTAACCGTTTGTAAAACATAGGTCCTAAAACTTGTTCTACTCACAGTTCACTTTTTGATTGATTTTAAGAAAAAAAATATACTCTTTTCGAAAGTTATATTATTGTGTAGGTACCGTCCCTAAATAGTTATTCTGATAAAATCTTCTATATACGTCCTACTGTCAAAACCTATAAAAAATATGTAATTTTTTCCCAAAATGTAAAAAAAAAATATTTTACAAAAATAAAATTTAGGTGATTTGAGTTAAAATTTAGATATCTATTTGTATGTGTTGGTTTCCTATAAACTGAGGTTTGTAATATATTTTGTTTGTTTATTAAAACATCTAAAAATGAAATTTTGTTATCGTTTTCTACTTCTAAAGTAAATTTTATTGTTGGTTCTTTACCGTTTATAAAATTAAGAAAATCATTAAGTTTATTTAAATCGTGTGGGCAAATACTAAAAATATCATCTATATAGCGAAACCAAATGACCGGTTTAAAATTAAATAAGTATAATAATAAGTATAATATAATAAGTACTTAGATTCTAGTTAGGATTTGCGTGTGTGTGTAGGCAAATTTTTTATCTTATTTAAAAACCACTGACAAAGGAACAAATTTTTTTCTTTAGGAATTTACGCAGTGGGTTTTAACATATTTTTGAAAAAATTTCCTTAACTTAGTGGCGAAAAACCCAAAAAAAGTAGTTTCGCCATAGATTGAATTTGATAGAATAGTGATTTTAGGTGAACTGTTTACAGGGTTAAAAACAGCACCTCTTTCGTTAAGCAAAGCTTTTTTTAGTTCTTGTCCGAATTTTGTGAATGATACCTCTTTGTACACTGAAAAGTATCTTTTTTATTAATGATAATAAAGGGTAGGTTTGAATTCAAACATTTCTTGGCAAATTGCAACGAACTTAACCGCTATATCAACTTTTTTTTGTTCCCCCTGGTATACAGGATGTGGCAATAAAGCTAATTTTTTTAAATAGAATACCCAGTATATTTTTGCATTTTTGAATTTTTCAAGAAATTAGCTTTACAAAAATACCAAAAACTATTTAAATATCTTTTGTAGTTTCTGAGATATTTGCGTTTAAAATTTTAATAAAATCCACTAGAAACGACCTAACATTGCCTCCAATCGTTTTTTTTCAAGGCCACTAGATTTTTAAGTTTTTATTGTTAAAATAAAGAAATACATTCATGGCCAACTTAGTAGTAAAACACCTCTAACCCGTGTCCCTTATTTAGAATCCGTAATTAGAGTCCAAGCTGCGATCGAAATTAACCCACAATAAAAATAATAGCAATAATTATTTTGGTGGACCCTGTACGTTATGTCGTTTTAACCCAAGATTCTTTAGAGCTGATAAAAGAAATTGTTCATTCTTAACTGATACGATTTTCTTGCTATCTGTCAAACTGGAACCACAACCATTTAGACCTTATCTATCCTCTTTTTTTTAAGGTCGTTCTTTCTTTTTGTTATTGGAATAAAATTTTGGTCTGCTGAACATCTTGATCTCGTTGTTTAAATACGCAATCTAAGGAACTACCATCAAGAAACATATTTAACACAATTATCCATTTTGTGCTTATAGACAATTGTGAAAAAATACTCCCCCGCAGCATTCTCCGGTTGCCCAAATAAACACCGTATCAAAATATCTAGTTGTACCTAACTGCACAAATAAATAACAACATTTCGATTTAATGCTGTTTTTATTTGGAAATAATTAATTTGCTTTAGTTTTGGCACATGACAATAAACAAAAGAAACCTACCATCACGGTCATTTTTTTACTTGTAAGAAATTATACTTCGATTGGGCACATCCTATTAGATACACCAGGTAGTGATACTTCGTAGCACGTCATACGCAAGTTTTAGAGATAAGAAAAACATACCGCCATGGCAGCCGGCCTGATCTCTGCTTATACTTCAGTATACTTCTTGCGCTGTCATGCGACTAGTTACGGTATCGAGAGCGCGAATTGTGAAAATACGCTTTTAAAGAAAAAATCTAACAAAAGAAAACGAGAAAAGCAAATGGAAAGAAGAAAAGGAGGAACCTGGGAAAGGAAATGAAAAGGGCAGCAAACTGTCAGTTTTTAAAGAATGGAGTGAGACAAATATTATGCTTTTGGCTAATATTTTTTGGCATGGTTTTGTTTATTCTGTAAACACACATTTGTTTTTATTACGCATAAAAACTTAAACCCTGCATAGTTTCTGATTTATGCCCGCTAAATTAGTCTCAATAAAAAACTCCAAATGTTACTTACTAGCACGTCGTTTTTCATATATTATATGTGACGACGAATCTGACAGAACGAATAAAATGCCGAAAAAACTTAACAAAAAGAAAATGAGGAAACTGGGAAAGGGAGGGAAAAGGAAGCGTCGTGATTCAAGTAAGTAAGGCGCATTGTCAGTTTTAAACAGTGGAGTGAGACAAATATTAGGCTATTGGCTTATATTTTTACATTTGTTTTTATGACTCATAGAAACTTAAGCCCTGTATAGTTTTTGACTTATGCGCGCCATATTAGTCTCAATAAAAAACTCCATAATGTTAATAAAATCCGTTTCCAAAATATCACATTTTAATTTCCAGAATAATTATTATAACAAAAACCCTTCACCCGTCGAAATCTAACAAAAATTCTCAACCGAATTTTCCATGTAGACGGAGCATGACTCAGAATTTTTTTGCCTAGCACGCTATATCCTATATGCTGCACGTAAAAACAAATACTATCATATCTCACCCATGCTCCCGATGCATGGTTTACTCTACCGGATGTCCAATTTTCTAAGAAGATTATATGTTTACTTAAAAAAGTATGGTTAGCACATAGTTTTTCATATTATTATATGAGACGACGAATCTGACAGTTCCTCAACTGGTCAGACCCTAGAAGTTCCTCGAACTCTAGCATAGAAGTATCGTAGATAGAAAATACTTAAGATATGTAACTGATAAGTGGAAGTGAGAATAGTCCGTTGCACTTCCACTCGTTATAAACCCTGATCAGGCAAGTGGTGCCCCCCATTTACCTTGCGGAAAGTATGGAAACCAAAAATTTTGTTTTGCCGAGTAACTGTTAGAGGGCGCTAGCGGAGACCGCAATAAATAGGTAGTGCTGGCAACGAGGATACATGCTAATATCCGACGAAAGCCGACGGTATCCGAACAGCCAGCCAAGCCATGAAAGGGGAATTACCGCAAGTTTTTGATTCTTTGCTGAATACCGGTTTATCAGTGGCGTAAATGAATGAACTTGTTGCTAAGGGAATGGGAGCTGGTAGAGAGATCATAATATAAATTCATGAATATGCGGAATGAAGCAAGACAGTTTTTATTATTATTAAACGATTATATTTAACTTTACAGTCTGCCTGACTATCAAATTTTGCGATTCGTTTTTGACACACTTCCCGTAAACCGATTTTAATAAAATTTGGCACAGTAGTGTAGTTCGGATGATAATACAATATTATGAAAAAAAAATTGGTGGGTAGGGGGTGGTTAAGGTTTAAAAATAAGGGGCTAAATTCATTGACACACTTCCCGTGAACCGATTTTAGTGAAATTTGGCACAGCAAAGTAGATCCGATGACAATACAATATTATGAAAAAAGGGGGGGGGTAGTGGGTGATTGGGGGGTGTAAAGGGGGTAAAGTGGTCTAAAGGGAGCAAATTCAGAACTTTGAAATGAAAACAGATACGAACATTGAATTGAATCTGGTGACAATACAATTTTATAAATCAAAATCGGGGGTAGGGGGGGGTAGTTAAGGGGTGTAAAAAGGATAAATTCAGAGCTTTGTAATGAAAACAAAAAACTGACATTTAGTAAAAATCCAAGATGGCGGGCCTATTTAAAAAGTAGCCAAATTTCACCCCTCCTAGAAAAAACTTTCTGAGACACTTTATTCAATCTTATTTCTTGTCCGAATTTTTAAAATGTTTTATCGATGTGCTTCGAAAGAATGTGGCTTCGTAACCGATGTTTCAGATTTATTACAGTTTCCCACACAAAAAAATATCTACGGGGGATTAAAAATACCTATTTTTCAAATTGGTTCGCCGTCTTGGATTTTTAGGAAATGTCGAGTTTGAAATTGGTCCTATAAATTTTGAAGCTTTGGCTTTTTAAAAAGCTTAATATTATTAAAATCGGACCGGTTTTTTTTCTGCCACATCCTATACATTTTGCATTTTGTTTCTTTTTGATTAGGAATATGTGAAAAATAAAACAAATATTTTTTTTAACTTGAACGATTTTATTAAAAAATTGCATTAAAGTAAAACATATTT
Source organism: Oxystoma pomonae (assembly GCA_963921995.1). Classification (NCBI taxonomy): domain Eukaryota; kingdom Metazoa; phylum Arthropoda; class Insecta; order Coleoptera; family Brentidae; genus Oxystoma; species Oxystoma pomonae. The sequence continues at coordinate 19,761,902 of OY998164.1, read as the reverse complement.
TGGCAAATCTCTGTTTACTACAGCCGTAAATGGCACATTATATATTTTTAAGTTCGACATAAAATCATGGTGCATATACACTATTTTATAAGTATCTTTAATAATGTTTAACCATTGTATAATAATTCTTTATACAATGGTTTAACATAATATTTTGTTAAACTTTAAAATTATATCCTCTGCTACCATTCAGAATAATTTCCACACATAAAATAGCCATGCCGCGTAATGTTTTCGACCTTCTCTTACAAAATTTAAAATTTTACTAGCTGCATGATTACTAAGTTGGCAGTACAAAAATCCCAAAAAATTACCATTATTTTGTTATTGAAAGTGGGCAACAAAAAATAAACAGCATGTGAGCATGCCTGCCCAGAATATTGTCGATTTTTTGTTTTTTTTTTATTTTTTTTTCACTAAAACCACCCAACCCAACACAGTCCAACCCAACCCAAAACAATCAGAAAAACATTACAACCCCCCCCCCCCCGGGCACCCTTTTTTCTCTTAAAAAAAAATCGGGCGCAGGCGGATTTGGGGTCCTAGGGACCCTAGTATAGGTGCCCCCATAAAGAATTTTTCATAAAAAATCAAAAATGGCAGAAAACCGCATACTGCATAATTACCGAGAAAACATTTACCAACAGTTTTTTGTTACTATAAAACAAAAACATGCAAAATAAGGAACACTTACCTATAAGCGTAAGCATAAAACACTAAAAAAGTACTGATAAGAACAAGAAGAATATTCTCTATGTCGTCATAAAAAGTTAAATTCAATGGTATACGGTTCGATTTCCACCAAATCTAAACAATGGCAGTGATATTTCTATTTTCTACACTATCTAGCGCAGGAGGAATGTTAATGCTAAGTTAATAGCGCCACCTATACGAAGTCAAGTGAAACATTGGAGAGTTATTACAGATTGCAAAGGAAAATTGATTATGTCTTCTATGCTTACAGATTTCGCTGCGGCGAAATGCACTGGGTTGATGACAGTCGAGTTGTCCAAAAGCGACTATGCGCGCTCTGGGGAGTTATCCACGAACGAAATTTTTGCTAACATTTTAGCCCGTAAGGTTACCTATCTTCAGTATTTCCTCTATCTACGGAAGTATATTAGGGGGGACAGATGATAGTACATTGAGTCCAGATATATCAGCAGAGCTAGCTTGCAGATGGAAGAAGCATCTTTCTATGGGAATATATAGATAAGGAAACTAAAAATAATCTCCTCGAAAAATACAAAATTCCCGGAAAAATTGCCAAATTCTTCAAGGACCCAAATTAAATCCAGGATGCTAGCATCCACAGAGCAAAAACGAGATACGTAACTCTTGGAATTGTAAACCATTTTGGGAAAAGGTTTGACAGCCTTAGAGCGGGTTTTCTCTAATTTGGCCTAAACAAAAAAGGGAGAGACGAAGCACTTGATGAAGATCTTTTGGGTCTTGCCGAATCGGCGCAAAAATATAATAAATTGCTACTGCCATATAAAATCCAGATCTTTTCTTTTTTAGCGAAGGTCTTGCCGAAAATTGCAAAAATATAAAAAACGCGCCGAGAGCTAAACAGTGAAAGAACGTATTCCTGTCGGAATCTCTTTTTTCAGAAGAGTGGAATCAAATAACTCAAAATAAATTAGCTTTGAGTTGAACAAAAGGTTACAAAATTCCCTTGGTGGACAAACCTTTTCAAGTTTTTACCCCCAAAACCTCAAAATTTACCAAAAATGAGTTAAAAATTTATTGGAAAAGCATACAACATTTATAAGTAGGAGCAGTTAAAACTGTTAATAACTGTCAAGATCAGTTTTTGTTAAGAAATTTTTTAAGACAGAACGATAACAGGGGATTTTAGGTTTATCTTTAATCCTAGAAACCTACATAAAGTTCTTTCGCCCACCTCATTTTCAACTGGAAAATATTAGAGAACTTAATTACTAAAAACTGCTTCCTTGCGACATTAGATCTTAAAGATGCATATTTTTTAGTTCCAATGTTTGATGAATATAAAAAATATTTAAGATTTTCTTTTCAAAACAAAAGTTGAATTCCAATGTTTACTATTTGGTCTAGCCACTGCACTTTTTTGTTCCACCCTTTCAAGCCTGTTTCTCTTATCTAAGAGATTAGGTTTTTTATTAACAATTAAAAAACCATACACAACCGACTCAAGAGATACAATTTTTAGCATTTCTCCTTAATGCAAAAAAGATGTGGATATATATCGCACAAAAAAGAATAACAAAAATAAAAACGGCCATTAAGATTATTCAAAGAAAAAAAATAACAATTAAAGAGGTTTCGCAAATTATAGGAAGGCTAGCCTCGGTTTGTACAGAGTACGACTTGTTGTACGTAAAAACCCTTGAGCGAGAAAAATATCGTGCCTTAAAGGCTAACAGGAACAACTATGACAAAAAGAAGCTTGTTAGGTTCTTAGTTAATAATGAACTTGAGTGGTGGTTAAAGCACATACAGCCTAATTATAACATTAAAATTTTCTCCGATGCATACAAATCGGGATGGGGGCGTGTTGCAATGAAAAGGAAGCAAAAGGGGGTTTTTGGCAATAAGGTGAACAGGAGAAACACATAAAAATTCTTGAAATGAAGGCAGCTTTTTACGGCTTAACAAGCTTTGTAAAAGACTTTAAAAAATTGTCATATTTTACTAACAATTGATTGCTATTGGGAGAATAATGTGGCAGTGAGCTTAGGTATATTTGTTTGTATTTGCCACGTACATAAATACGTTGGATAATCATATAGCGGACAAGAAATCTGGTATAAAAATTGTATATTTATTTGCAAGCTACCTGTTTGTGTCGTGGCTTCCGGTGGATGCATTCACAATGAATTAGAAAAACCTTAATTCTTCAAGCATGGTATCCAAAATTAGAATCCGTGATTCGCTTAAAAGTTATCGTTTTAAATCCGAAAGGTGATTTACTCTTATCCTCGTTTAGGTAACCCCACCCACTATGAAAGAATCTTTCCCCTAGGGGTAGCAATCTTATCAAGGTGGCCTATAGTAAAAGGGACGTTTGGGAGGATGCGATTTATTTTTTCCAAATGATGGAAGTTTTGCGACAATAATATTGAAACCATCTTGCAGCCTAATGTAAATCAAGTTGTATCCGTTTTAGAAACAGAATCTCAAAATACTGGGAAATATTGAACTAGGTCTCCCTTAAATTTAATTTGCGAGCAGAAAAATTAGAAATGGTATAGATTTATGAGACGCATTTTTAAGCTGCGCCCTCAGTTTCCGAAATATAAACTTGGTATCCGGAAGCAGTGTTAACTTGTACCTTTTGGTAAATTTAACATTCGGGTTATTAACTATAAAAATGGTACTTCTTTTAACTCTTTGTTCTGCTCAAAGAGTTCAGACATTTTCTATAAGTTAAGTAACATCAAGGCTAACGAAGAGGGCATAGAAATAATTCTTAAAGATATTTTTAAAATATCTGGACCCAGAAGAATTCAGCCTTGGCTTAAGTACCCTGTTCCAAAGAAAATTTACAGTTCTATTTGTGTTTTACCATTATATATTGCATACAGAAAACAAAACTATTTCGATGAACAGAGGATACACTTATTTTAAACGCTACATCCCAAAACATTAGCAGGTGGTTTTCAAAAGGTCTAAAAAAAAGCAGAAATAGAATCAAATTTTAAAGGACATATCACAGGACATGGGTTGTCTTCCGCAGCATTAAGGGTTGGTGCATTAATCAAAAGTATTAGAAAGGCTGCGGGTTGTTCCGAAAAAAGGAAAACGTTCAATCGATTTTATAATAAACCTTTAATTTCAAAAGATTTCTTAGCTAATTATATTAAGAAATATATTTTAAACACATTTAAATTTTAAACCTTGTGGTTTCCTTATTATTATTTAACTTTTTAACTAATATCGCCATATTCTCTAAACAACTACCCTAAAAAAATAGAATTAATTAATTAGTATTGATATCATCCTTGTTAGCGCCTGACACCCACTACCAACTTTGTAGCAATACCTTTGTTTAATTAATCTACATATAATATTGTCAATACCGTATCTAAGTTTGTTTTCCTACATATTGTAAGAAAATATTTTCGAAAATAACTTAAATACACGAAATCTTCGAGCAAAATAGATTTAAACAATTTCTTGTATCATATTCCCAGATAAGTAAGTAACCCCCGAATTCCCCTGAAAATGCTAAAGTTGTGCCTGGACAGTCCTGAACCTGGAGGTCTCCCACGTTGAAGGGAGCACATGCTGTCCACACTATTTGTGCCATAGGAAACCAATTCTTGTCTCCGACGTGTTACTTAATTTCTGGGAACGTGGATTTTTAATAAAAAATATCTCAGAAAAATAGAAAAGAAAACAAAAGAAATGATGAAGTAGCTCCCAGTCTAAGATATTGTCTATTAGGCTCGAAGAATAGTTTGAAAATCTATATAAAGAGTCGTGCTGATACGTTAATACTCATTTAACGTTGTTAATCCACAATGGGTTCCACGTGTTAGAAATATGCCCTTATGATTTATTTGCGAGTTTTACACCCTAGCAAAAATTGGCGTGGTTTTTGTAGATTCGTCTTCATGCTGGATTGCTGTTGAAACGTTTCAAATACTGGATTTTTAATCTTTGTAGCCTTAAACTTTGTGTCAATATATTCTGGTGCAGAATAATAATCTTACGAAACTTTATTTGTTGATTAACTAGATGATTGGCAGCGCTTCGTTCTTGGATGAAATTTGATTTTTAAGTGATCCACGCTTTGCCGTGCCTTTGCTTTTTATAGTCATCAGAGGTGTGTGAAAATATAGCCCTTATGAACGACGCCTGTATGCAATGCATTTCTTTCCCAAAATAACTCTGTCAACACCCTTAATACGAGATGAGTTTTCTGTGTAACTTGCTCGATTTAAACCACTTTTTGGTTTCAATATTTTACGTGAATTACTGATGAATTTTAATATTTTTAAAAATTTAAAGAAAATTTACAAAAACTAGGGGAACCCAGTGTGGGACGTCTCAAAATTAAGTTTTTTTTTGTTATTTATCCTTAAGCCCCCCCCCCCCGAAATCAATTCCTGGGTGCGCCACTGCATTAGCTTATGAAATGTTTTTCCACTTCTGTAAAATGTATGGTCATATCTACAATCTAGCTAAAATAAGGGACACGAGATCAAAAAGTTTAAATAGCAACAAAAAAAACTACCATTCCGAGCCACTTGAAGAGAGACCAAAAAAACTTGCTATCCGTCCCTCACATACCCTTTTTCTATCCGCGTCCCACACTACGCAATTACGAATCCACACATGGTAAAACTGCAAAACACCAAGATTACTATTCCGGACTATCATAATAGATAAATCATAGGTTAGTTACATACGTAAAGCAAAAATGTTCGATGATTTGTTGTTAACTTTTATACCATGTTAATTAACGACGACCCTATCCACGCGTGCAATTAACTGTAGTCACAGTCTACTATATTCGATTATATTTATTACACTGTGCTGTAGTAAAGATCCTGCCACAAAGCAGTGGGGAATGGCCCTCATTAATATATGTTCTAGATCTAGACGATGCGATCAAAAGATATCATTGGCCAAAAGTGATCCGACCAGCTTGCAGCGGTTTCCGAGATACAGGGGTTTAAAATTGACGGTTTGAGATTTTTCCGATCTTCTCACAATTTTATTATTACTTTCAATTATTATCAAAACTTATACTAGGGTCTATAAGACAAATAAACTGTACACAAAGCCGTTTCGTGTAGTACTGGGGGTACGAAAGAAAAATAACACTTTTACCGAAAAAAGACGTATTTTATAAATAATTTTTATTATTGTATTTTTTTAAAGGTTCTTTTGAATCAATTTCTATGTGTATTATCATATGAAAATAAAGCTGATTTCTATCTATCTATCTATCTATAATAAATTTAAAAATCTCTAGTTTCCGTCTCATTTTTACATAACTACTACAATTTAAAGTTAATAAACAACTCTCCCCTCCACAAGACATAAGGGCATGTCGGCGCATGGGTACAGTGCACGTTTATGATTACGTAATTTGCGCAATCACTCTATTTATTTCAAGAGTAATAGGGCTACCGAATCGGTAACGTGCTAAACCTTCCTAATAGTAAGCAATTTGAATAACTTTCTAAAAGGCTCACAAGATATATAGGAAAATGCTAGCAAGCTATCTACAGTTCTTGCTAAATTGACAATAATAACTGACTTATTCAAACTTTACATGAAATGCTCATAAATCTAAGGAGAAATGTTGATTTATTTGACAGGATTCAAGTCTACGTAGGTATAATTTAGAGAGTGAAATTAGAGGAAGTAAGTTTTAACTAAAATAAATTATTACAAAAACCACAATTACAGGAATGAGACAAGGCTTTTCTAACTTCGATTGTCTTTATTTTTTACTTTTCTACAACGTTTCGAATGCTTATGTATCTGCAATCGTCATCAGGCGAATAATGATTTTTTTAAATAATAAAAAACAAGTTTAACATTATTTTAAAAAAATCATTATTCTCCTGATGACGATTGCAGATACATAAGCATTCGAAACGTTGTGAAAAAGTAAAAAATAAAGACAATCGAAGTTAGAAAAGCCTTATCTCATTCCTGTAATTGTGGACTTTTCTAAACTCACGTGAATATAAGATAAAATAATGAAAAAAACTATTTTTTTCTCCGAGACCCCCAAAGCCGAAATCTGTATGCGCCACTGAAATAAGCGCATTTTAGATAGTACAAAATAACCTTTTAGTCATTTAGGAGACGGATAAAAAACATTACACCAGATAGTGTTTGCTATTTTAATCAAATGAAAACTATAAATATACGCACTTATAATATTGCAGATTGACGTATCAGTATAGTTTTCAATAATGTTTACAACCAAGTGCATAATTATACAGTATTAGTAATAGTATTTATAGTAAACACAATTTGTTGAACACGTTTTCATGAATTTACCACTAAGGCTAACTAGCGCCACTGTGGGAGTCAAAGAGAAACTACAAATGCTAATGTTTTATTAACTAGTTTCCTCGCTCGACTTGTAGATTGGTGATTGCAGGGAGAGTCGTTTTGGCTCTTTTAGCCGCACGGCACTGCTTCCTTCGCAGAAATTTTGTGCTTGACTCTTCATCTTAGTTCGTGTCTAGGAATTTAAGGCTTCTTCCAAAGCAGAGAGCATATACATCTAAATAGAGAGGACACGTAATGGTAATATCCGACCACCAAGCCAATACGATTCACAGCGAGTTTTTGATTATTAGCTGAATGCGCCAGGATGAACAGGGGTAATATTTATTTAAAATTAAAACGGCAATTGCGTACATACTTATATTTAATGAAATTTTAAATGAACTTGTTACAAAGGGAGCTGGCAGAAAGTTTTTATTGTATATATTTTTCAAGTCTTTATTACTCGTCATAATTTAGAAAAAAGCAGAGAGCATATAATTTAGGTTTTCTCCGGTAAAAAATAAGTGTTTTTTTATTTATTTTTTAAATATTTTGCTATCTAAGGTTACTTTAATTTTGCTATAAAAAAAAACATTTGCAGCAAACCACCCAAACTATGCTTCTGTACCAAATTTTAATAACCCCGTAATTTCCAAATGCACAATAAATACATAATTAGGAGATCAGAATGGTTGAGAAGGTATCTGAAAACTCATGGTCTCATATGATTAATTTCCTTGGATATTCCTTCAATGGTTCTGTTCTCCCAATCAAAAAGAGGCGGTTGTGACGTAACCGTGTCAATTCCCATCACGGAAGTCTTCTCTAAAAGGGAGAGACAAAGAAATATTTTTATGATTTTTTTTAAATTTAAAATAAAAGAAAAAAAAACTGGCTTCGCAGGGCATTTTTGAGGAAGTGGGTACGTAATTTCGTCAGAGAGGGGATTGATCGCCTCCCTCTGTATTCGCCACCTGTGACTGTATCGGCACGGGTCTCGCGGAACTCGTCCAAAAAAATACGATTTTCCTGTTTTGGATCGATAAAAATAAGCAAAGTGGCGCACCAGGTTTCCAAGCCAAGAACTAAAAAAAACGATAGCTGCTCAACTTGGTTTTAAAGTCAGTTGAGCGGGGTCGCAAATTTGCAATTAGGTGTCCTCTCTATTTAGATTTATATGCTCTCTGTCCAAAGGAAGCTATTTTCTTGGGGGATAGTTGGCACTACCCCCTCGAGGTGCTTAAATCTCTTCCAGAGTTGGGTAGGGCATTCACAGAGTCAGTTTTCTGTGGTCTCTGTTGCGGATTCGCAAAATCTGCAATGGTTATCTTCTGCTCTTCCTATTACCGTCAGGTAATATTTTATCGGGCAGTGTCCGGTGAGCAGTCCGACGACTCTTTTGATGTATTTGCTGTTCATGTTTATGAGCTTTTCTGCTCTTTTTTTTGATAAGGTGATGAACCCTTTTTGCTTATCTTAGTCCTGGAGTGTGTCTCTAGTGTTTTGACAATTGGTACTTTTCCCAATTGTTGAGTTCTTTTAGAACCTGGCTTTTCATGAGTCCACAGTAGGGCTCTGGGCCATAATATGGAGTGTCAGCACCTTGTTTTGCGAGGGTATCTGCTTCCTCGTTGCCCGCTATGCCACGGTGTACCGGTACCCACATCAAGGTTACCTGACTGGGGGTTGCGAGCGCTTTTAGGGTTTGTTTGCATTCCCAGACTAGTTTCGACTCACATTTATATTAGTACAAGCGTTTTTTTTTAATAATTTTTTGATAAGATGTGCATTTTCTCGTCCTGAATACGAAATGGACAATCCTGTACCTCAAAATTGTGGATAATGACTCGGCACACCAATCCAAAGGTGGGCAATATTAGAAGTCACATGATGGATAGGGTAAGTGGGCATTTTTAGAGTGGTGTGCCGAACCCCTATTCATGAATGAGGTCCGGCACACCAGTTGATTTTTGGTCTGGGGGTACTACTACATCATGACTGTGAAAATGGTGGGGGTTACCTTACCCCTTTTAAAATTTCCCACCTTTGGATTGGTGTGCCGAGCCCTTATCCACAATTTTGAGGTACAGGATTGTTCATTTCGTATTCAGGACGAGAAAATGCACATATTATCAAAAAATGGCGAGGGTTACCTATCCATCATAATGTATATCTTGAACCCTTGCTCTATAAGGTATTTTCAAATAAATTATTATTTTCTTCCATGGCTAAAATGTAAAAAATACTCTTTTCGTCAAAATTTCTGTCATTTCTGTCAGACAAAACGTAACCTGAAAACTGAAAATTTCACAACAACAACAACAACAATCTAGCTCGATTGGATTTTTGTCAACCTGGTTTTGTTCCGAGTTTTGTTCAGTATACACCCGCTAAATTTCAAGTTTCTAGCTCATTAAGAGAGGCAAAAGCTCTGTATATAAAAATACAGAAAATAAACAGCCGGTTCTGTATTTTTAAACGTCTAAATTGAATTTGAATTCATTATTTTTCGGATAACTTCGCTCACCAGCCCCTCTCTCAGGCATACTGCTTCTTGCATCGCGTTTTCTTTGTTATTTTCGGTATACAAACAAAAACGAAGATCACAGCCGCTTTAACAGGCATAATCATTTTTTATTCATAAAGTGCTCTGGTGTATTTGATTCATATGAAAGTATAATTCGGAGTGAGTTATACCAAAGTCTAGGGACGTTTGATTTTGGCAACTTAAAAAACGGGTTTTTTGTTCTATGGATCATTGAGGTTAGGTTTTGTCTAAATAAAAATGAAAGGAAAGCGAGAACTATGCTTCAAAATCCACCTTAAGCAGGAGGTTCTGCCCAGATATGCATCGAGTAGAGTTGTGAAACTGTGAGACGGCGGTAAGCAAAAAAAAGCAAGCAACTTTTACTGGGTCCAAATTTATTAAGCCAGGAGAGTGATCGAACACTCGATAGCCAATGCATCACACAAAATAATAATCTTCAAGACGACTTTCTTCTCCCATTTACTATGAGCTTATTTTTTATCTAATAAAATTGGAAAAATATTGATTCATCTAAGCGCGCCAAATCTGTTATCAAACTTACGAATTAGCGCTTTGTTTCTATTAAAACGAATTATCAGATGGCTCTAGCTATAAATGAAACAAAATTAAAACAAAACAAAGAAAGACAGATGTAGGACAATGCGCAGTTTATGACGTCGAATTGTGAAATGGCCCAATTTTCGATAACACTTTTTAAATTAACATTTTATGATTGGATTATCAGTTTATTGTCTTTTTCTAGACATTTAGGATAAAGATAAAAATAAGCACGTGAAACCAACCGTGGACATAGTTTGGCCGAGTCTCGCTCAAATAAACGAAGATTTACTTCAATGCGGTATTGACAAAAAATCTCATCAGATGGCAAAATAATACTTAAAAACAACAAAGATAAATTTTCAGAAACTAGAGGTCTATTCCGCAGAAACTGTTGTAAACTTTTATTTTATTTTTATTCTTATCACACCAAGCGCGGATTTCATGAGGAAGGCGTAGTAACCCCCCTAAATCACAGGCATGCACAGCAATTTGGATTAGGGGGGGGCATGGCACAACATAATTCTTTATTAATATTAATTAAAACGCTAGAACTTTAATGTTATAATCAATTTGATATACAGGGTTAGACAGTTCTTATCTAGGGTGCCGAAATAGCGTGTATTGAAAAAGAAGCGCAATGGGTAGTAAATGAGAGCGAAAGAGATAATTAACTTTAGAAACCGATACGTTGTTGCCGACCTCACCCACAATTAAATAAAGATAAATGTTGCCTTCAAAGGGCGTAAAACAGTGATTATGAGTATTTTATCATTTTAGTTTGAAATTAGAATCTGCTAAATTGATTAAAATGCCTATTTATCCACAAACTTTTACTACCGATTGACGTTGTTCTTTCAATAAAGCTGCAAAAAGTCTGAGCCTTACCTCCCATAACCAGTTACACTAAAGTCCCGACTCTACGAGACAATTTATCGTAGCAGGCTCGCGTTCTCACGAAATATCTCGTTGAGATAAATTTCAAACAAAATGATATTTTTTAAAAGAATAAAAAAAAAATAAAACAACGTAGCGCAGGCTTTCAATCTGCAACCTTCTACTCTTTCTACTTAGAACAATTTTTGTAACCGTGTTCACGTCTTGTTTAATTTTAAAAAGAATTTAAAGCTGTTATTAAATTTAATAACAGAAGGGTGTTTTTTTTTTAAATTCTGATTCTTGTAGACTCTTTCATTTTACAAAAATTGTGTCGAGGAAACGGGGTTCCTCTCCCCGCTTCAGATGCACAGGGTGTCTCAAATTGGGCACTTTTGTGGGGTTTAAGGTACTTCCAGGCGAGATAGAAAAAATCTGACCCTCAACTTGCGAGGCTCGATTTTCAAGAGAAGTTTGAAGGTGAAAACCGGATCTTGATATCTCAAGCCGTTTAAAAGCTACGGGGGGATTTTGAAAAGTTTGCATTTTGGGAGTGTCCATAACTTCGTTATTACTAGAAATTTAGTTTTGATGTAAATTTTTTTTTATGTAGACTATTTGACAAAGAATTTAACTATCCTTCCAGATTTTTTCCCACCATCTTTAGTTTCCAAGATATAAGCAAAAGTTAGTATTTTTCTTATTTTATTTAATTTTTGAATTTGTGATGATATTTCATTTAAACCAATATAGCATATGTGATAGTTTGTTAGAGCCGTTTTTGAGATATTTAATATTTTGCATTTCTGTCTAGTATGCCATGGTATAGTCAAGCCATACTGACAATGACTTATTGCATGGCTGCCATGGCCTACTGTAATAATTAATATGTTTCCATATCGTACTCAATATGTATTGAAAATCAAGCTTTATTTCTTAATAAGGTGATAAACTAAATATTTACTTTTTTAAAAAGTTATAACGTATTACTTGAATCGTGCTTCTATAATAATAACGTTACAAAGCAAGCCATGAGAGGAAGCAATTTGGACTTTTCTCATATTATGGCCTATTTGCAGAAATTTAATGACATAAATGACTAACACACTGTGAAGCTATCAAAATAGATTCACAGCACACTAGACAGAAATGGAAAATATTAAATATCTTAAAAACGGCCCCACCGAACTATCACATATGGTATATTTTTTAAAAGGAAATTTTATCACAAATTCAAAAATTAAATAAAATATGGGGTGTTCCATAAGAAAAATAATAATCTTAAACCCCCCAAAAGTGCCCAATTTGGGACACCCTGTACAGTCGCGAAGGGACGTCTTGCATACAAAAATATTTTTTGTTATTTTAGCTGCATTATTTCAGTATCCAACAAATAAAAATAATCTTAAGATATTCTAAGTGATTAATTGAGAAAAATTACCTCTACGATCTCCTTAACGCCCGCGTCTTCGAATAAAACAGACTAAAGGGCTGAAAGTTTTCCTAAACTGTTTGCTGGACAACGTTGCCTAGCCGGCATCTCTCTCCAGTGCATCTGAATTGAATAACGTTCTCACTCAGACCAGAGAGCATATAAATCTAAATAGAGGATACCTAGTGGTAAAGAACCCCGCACACCCGTCCATGTAACCCAGACATCGGGCGATTTTGGATTTTTTTTGATATGTTGTAGGTTTGAATAAGGGCTTTAAAAAAATGCGACCTAAAAGTTGGTGAGACATTTCGTTTGGCTACACCGGCGTATCAAATGTGGGATAAAATAACATTGTGAAATTATATTTTCCGACGAAAACATAATTATTTTTTTTTTTTTGAAGGATAGTATAAATGTACATTTGTAGACTTCCGCAATGTTTTCTGACAGATTGGGTTAATAAAATACAGTTTTTCATTAAGAGCATCAACGACATTATGTCGGTATGTGTTTTGTGTTATTTTATAGTTTTTTATATATTTTATAAAATGATAAATCAGTGGTGTAACATCCAAATATTAAAACATTATCTATACTTTTCATAATTTGATACTTGAACTTATTAATTAAATCCATGTGCTTTAATAGAATCTTACTCATCTACTATTTTGCTTCAATATAAATATTCCAACCCAGTGGCGTAGGATGACTCATAAATTAAGTTTTTTTATGAAACTTAAGGCGGCTAAGTATCACGAATTTCTAAAGCAAGTAATTGTTATTATTCTAACTAGTGCGGAAAATTGTATTTTTTTCGCACGCGACTGCCGATGACCCTGAAGCCGCGATAAATGGAAAGAAGTTGGTGGATGTATCCGTTCAGAAAAAAAGAAGGCAAAAGGAAATGTTTTCCTATATAACAGCCAACATAATTTTTTGGGTCAAATTCATTAATAAAAAATAATAATAAATAATAGCTAGCAAATATCAAAATTATAAAAGGGTTTCGAGACGAATTCCAATCAAATTGAAAACCTTTGTGGTATTTTAAACAACTAGTTAATAATAGTTTAATATTTGGATGTTACACCACTGATTTATCTTTTTATAAAATATACTAAAAAAAACTATGAAATAGCACAAAATACATACACTCCTAATATCGTTTAATAATTTTACGGTGCGCCAATGACCTAATCTGTCAGAAAACATTACGAAAAAATCTACAAATGGACATTTACTCTATCCTTTAAAAAATAAATAAATACCTGCAGGTTTTCTTCGGAAATTAAGTGTTATTTTATCCCACCTTTGATACGCCGCAGTAGTCAAACTAACTGCCTCACCAACTTTTAAGGCGCATTTTTTTTAAATCCCTTGTCCCGACCTACAATATATCAAAAAAATTCAAAAATCGCCCGATGTCTAGGTTACATGGGGCGGTGTGCGGGGTTCTTTGCGACTCGGCTCAACGGATTTGAAAACCAAGTGGCGAAGCTATAAGTTTTTTTTAGTTCTTGGCTTGGAAACTTGTGCGCCACTTTCGCTTTCGATCTTGCTTATTTTTATCGATCCAAAGCAGTGGCGGCGCACAGGAAAATCGTATTCTTTTGGACGAGTACCGCGTTGGGAACTATCCATAATATCGATCGTCCGCGTTGCGCTGCAGACCACAGACCCGTGCCAGTACAGTCACAGGTGGCGAATACAGAGGGAGGCGATCGAATCCCTCTCCGACGAAATTACGTGCCAACTTCTCCAAAAAATTTTCCCATGATGGGAACTGACACGGTTACGTCACAACCGCCTCTTTTGGATTAGGAGAACAGAACCATTGAAGAAATATCCAAGGAAATTTATCATATGAGACGATCGGTTTTCACATACCTTCTCACCCATTCTGATCTCCTAATCATGTATTTTTCAAACATTCCTAAATTCCTAAAAATATATACAATAAAAACTTTCTGCCAACTCCCTTAGGTTAGGTTAGGTTTGTTATACCACTGCGACCTAAAAGGTCTATTGTGGCTCATACCTGTTTTACAAATCACTCATCCCAACTTCCCTGATAAAGGAAATCAGTCTATTTGGTAGGACTTCCTCAAAATCTTGGGACACTTTTAACCCACTTTCGCCCTTGTTGTCATTAGTCCTACGCAGTGGTATACGATATGTACCAGAGTTTCGCCCTCTCCTCCACAGAGTCTACAGATCGGTGTATTGCTCACTCTAATTCTATTCATGTGTTGGTTGAGTCGGCACTGGGCTGTATACAGACCTGTGATTATTCTCAGGCTGTTCCTTGATAGTTGCAGGAGCTACTTTGCTCTACGTTTTTCTGGATTATTCAGAAAGGATTTGGAGTGCTGTTCTTCCGGAATTGAGCGCCAGGCCCTTAGCAACAAGTTAATTTAAAATTGCATTAAATATAAATATATAAGCCAGTGATAAATCGATATTCATTCAACGCGCGGGATTATTGCCGTTTTAATTTTGAATAAATATTAGCCCGGTTCATCCTGGCGCATTCAGCTAATAATCAAAAACTCGCTGTGAAACGCTTTGGCTTGCTGGTCGGATATTACCATTACGTGTCCTCTCTATTTAGATTTATACAGGGTTCCTAAGCAAATCCTTAGGGGGCCAAGTAGTCGTGTATAAGACGCAGACAAACGGAAAAGCACATTAGGCAGAAAAGGATGGGCATGGGGCGATGTTGTTACTACATCTTACACGTAGTAAATCCATTCCAGGTTGTTGTTTTCTAATGTTTTCCATTTTCATACCTTTAGGACTGGAATAAAAATTGTTTTTGCTCGACTTTAATACCAAACTGATGAGATATCGTAAAAAAAAATATGTATCAGCTTTTCATTTTGTAACCATTGTCCTTACGCACTGTTTACAGGCTGGGGACTGAGATACATGCAAATGCCTAACCTCAAGCGTTCATACACGGCCGGAGAAATCGACTGAGATATTTCCGTAGAAACTTTATCAAGCAAATAGGATGGGTTGCCGCCTTCGAACGTCCAACCCGGGTTTTGCACTTTAATTCGAAATCAAAAAGGAGGAACAGTCAGATGTGGGGCCGTGCACAAATTACGTAACGGTGATTTTACCAATTTTTGACCCCCTCCCTATGTAATGTTTTGTAACGGTTTGGCACGCCACTCCCCTAATATTACGTAATGATTTCAAGACCACTACCCCCCCCCCCAAAAAAAAACTTTTCACTTATTTTCATTCCAAATTTTCTTAGTTTCACACAAATGCAAACGTTGTCGAAAACCCCCCTCCTCCCTACGTAACGTTTTGTAACCCCCCCTCCCCCTATGACCATTACGTAATTTGTGCACGGCACCTGTAGTCCCAATGGAGGAGGGCGAGAAAATTGATATTTTTTTCTTAAAAATTATACTCTTTAGACCTATTTCTTTGCGTTCCCGAAATTACGTAATTTTTGAAAAAAAATTGTAAGCGGCGCCATTTTTATTTCGTGCTTTGTTTTTCTAACATTTTTGCGTTCGGCTAATTTAATTGAAAAATTTTTGCCTGCGGCGCCCGTTATCTTCTCGCTCGAAACCAAGATCCCCCCCCGTTTTAGAAAAACTGATCCCGTCTCTGTTTCTAAATTTTTTCGAATAAAAGTAGAGTATGACCATGGGGGAAATAATTTTTTTCTACGGCATGATGTTTCGAGATCATGTCATAAAACACCTCGAAAATATCAATTGTAGTGTAGGGCCAGCTTTATTTAAAATTAATAATATCGCAAGCAAAAAACTCTGAAGGAAAAACAGCGCCGTTTATTGATTTCTTTGGCTGCTAGTCCTAGCTGCATGGTTTGGCCGTTTCCGGATAGATGTCACTAGTAGAACAGAATGGAAAAAAATTTAATTAAAAGCGAAGATATTTCTTTCTAATGTTAACAACCTCACTAGTTTATCGCTCAGTATCGTAAATAATGGACCATGCCGCCTCCTTTAAGCAAGAAAAAGCTGTGGTTTGGACCTGAAAACATCTAATTTTTAATATCATGGTGTGGCCGCCATCTAGCAATTATTGCAACTATGATTTATGCTTACAATGAAAGAGTGGCGACAATTTTTTCTCATGAAAGCAGTCCGGAGATAATAACAAACTGGCACCATTGCTCAATATACCTGTTTCTTTTGTGCGCGCAGAATTTTCTATGCCATTTCTGTTTGATTTATTGAAATCCTATCCATAAGCAAAATCTTAGGAACCCTGTATATACTCCCTGCTCAGACACATGCATTTCGGCACCCTAGACGAGAACTGTCGTACGTTACGTACGGTTTACTAACTACTCTCGATGGGGATTACTTTTTCAATCAAAACTTTTAACAGGTACTCTGGTTTTCTATGAAAATCGAACATAAATGATATTTGTCGGTTTATATTTCGCTAGAGTTTGTTTTTGCTTGAAAAACCACAGACACTGATCTGCTTTCAAATAGAATTGTCTTATGCAATTTACTTTCAGGTTCTAATAATAATAATAATAATTCGTTGAAAATAAATCTTTGAAACACAATGACAAGATTTCATTGCTTCTTATTCCGCGTGTGTTAGTGCCAGGGGCGTCATTTCACATTTCTCTTAGGGAGGGCATACCTAATTTCAAAAAAAAATATGAGCGAAACAAAAACGCTGTATTGATGCCAAAATAACCCAAATAAATATAAAAAACAAAATAAAAGCTTACACCTGAACACTAAATTAATGAACAAACGGAAGATGGCTGTGGCACTGTAAATCTAACGAAAAAAACAATAGTTTTTTGTACTTCAGTGAAAAATGAACTTCCTGATTTACGATTGCAGATGGAATAATTAAATGCCTCTCGTAGGATCGATGCTACCTCAACCTACTGCTAACTACAGTAGGTATTTTCTTGGTTTCGATTGTTCACAGAGAGGGCGCCATTGACAGGATTTCTTCCGCTAAAAATGAGTTACTAAAGTTCCAAAACAACTTAATCGACGAAAAAAAGTTGTCTGTCGTCTGTTGTCTGTCTGTATACACGATAACTCAAGGAACGAGGGTATTTATCTTCTAATACGTTCTCAAAATGACGAAATACGCTTTTTTTTTGCAAATAATTAAATTTGACAAATAATTCGAGTTACTGGCTTTTATCTAGAGTTTTAATAGAGTGGCGCAGCGCAATTTGCGTGTGAATTTACGATTTTCCAAATCGGTGCCAAGATTGTCACAATGCTCGAATGCTTTGCGACCTTTCTAAAAATTTTATATTACATTTACAGGGCAACATTTTTTTTTCAAGGCGTTGCTTTCCTTAGTCCCATGATTGCAGTATTTTTATTTTTTATTTATTTAATATCTTATACCTTCTGATACAAAAATGTACATTGTACGTTCTTCTCTAAATTAAAATAAAATATGATTTAAATTAAAATAAAAATGAACATTATAAACTAATCACAACAAAAAAGTGTAAAAAAACAATACTAAAATAAAAATTTAACCGCTTGTCCCATCAGCCGATCTATAACCTCTCATGAGGACAGTCACAGGGACAATTTCCTTTAAGACTTCATGAATAAGAGTTTCATTTGCATACTTCAACAACCATTGCACAATTCTTGCCATGGCATGAGATAAGACAGACTTGGCATAGTTTTCTTTTAAAAGATCATTTAATTCATCAATAACAGCATTTCTATCTGCCTCCTTCATTGTCTTTAGCCTTAGTTTTTCACCCAGTTTCTAAGCATTTTGAATGGTATCAAAAAAGTCTTTAGTTCTCGCCTGCTTTCGCTTGACTTTGAGTTCTTTCTTTTCTTTCTTAAACTTATTCCAGTCTTTAGGTTTTTCTGGAAGTTTCTGCTTATTTGAGCCATTTAGAGGTGGTTTGGCAGCTTTTTGATTGGTAAGGTCATGTTTTTGAGGTGATTTTTCAAATTTGGATTTTTCAGAAGTATTTGACTTATCTCTGGGTTTCTTCTCTGTTGTATTCAATAATTCCGTATTTTGATCTCCTTTTTTAGGAAGTTTTTTTCTTGTCTTTGACGAGCTGCGGTCATTTTCACCCTCAGATTTTTTTCGCTTGCCTAATTCAATTTTCTTATTTGAAGATTCTTCTTTAATTTTCGAAACTTTGAGTTTAATTTTTTTTTATTTAAAAAACACTATTTGGACAAAAAAACACATGCAATGCAAAAAGTATTTTGGAAAGTTTACACAGATTTAATCGACGTCAAGGTCGCGATTCTTCAAAAACCGTCAGAAAATCTCGCCCTTAAAAAAAATCTGAGGATTTTTAAACACAAATTCTGTCTTTCCTTTTACATGGTGAGAATTTTCGACACTTTTTGACGTTTATTGGTACGTAGTAGAAATTTAGCTCCGCCGTAAAACTAGTCCTGCAGAATATCTTTAAAATATTAAATTTACAAAATGTTATTAAAAAAATTAGTTGCTCTTACAACGTTAGGATAAGTATTAAGGACGCTGTGTTTTTATTTTAAATGAGGCAATAAATAAAATTCGCCACTTTCCAGAATTGTGACGGGTGAGATTTTCTGTCGCTTCTGAAGAACCAACTGTCAGTTGGTCATAGTTGGGCCGCATAGTTTTCTTTAATTTTACTTTTATCATGTGTGCCGATATTATTATTATAAAGATTTAATAAAACTTTTTTTATACCTTCATAAAAAACATGATTTTAGTAACTGTCTGCAGATAACTAAAGCATGGCTTTTTCGGTTACCGATGATCACGTGTGCAAAAAAAGATTTCTGTCCGTTTTTTACTCAAAGTTAAAGAGAAATAGCGAAAAATGGTAATAGGGATATTTTGGAACGCTTATTTAACACTTTGAGTGGTTGTTGTAATTACTGCGTCTCGTCTACTCTCTACCACTACCACTGCCGTACGTAGTGCTTTTTTTTACAAGCGTTGGTTTCAATAACGAGCGCAGCGAGTAAAAAAAAGCACAGTTTATCCGCGAGTTGTTAACACTATTTTTTTATACCTTTATCAAAAAATCGAAGAAAAACAGGAAAATACTTTTAAAAATCTCGAACGAAGAGCACTTCTCGTAACACACCATCTTTACACTATAAATCAAGGCGGCTGGTAAATGAAATACCATTGGTTTCCATAGTAATGTGCCTTTTTACTCGGTGACATTTATTCTTCCGACATTTTAATCTTTGACAGTTTAATATTTTGACGATGTTTTTAAATGATTTTTTCGTAAATACTTGGTGAAAACTGGCGGAAATGACTTAATTTTTAGGCAAGAATAAATAGATTTTTTTAATATTACTATATACCGCTATTTCTCTTTAATTTTGGGTAAAAAACGGAAAGAAATCTTTTTTTGCACCCATGATCAAAAAAATTTTTTTGCATCGATAACCAAAAAAGCCATGCTTTAGTTATCTGCAGACATATACTAAAATCATATTTTTGATGAAGGTATAAAATAAAAGTAAAAATTTATGTTACGTCATCGGTCTGTCATCTTGAGTAAAGTCGTGCATATGGTTTTTATTTTGCCATTTTACAAAAAACCGCAATTTTCAAAGCATAAAATAGTGTGTGAGACATAAAGTGGTATCAATTTGTTTCAATCAAAGTTCTTTACAGTCTTTAAATTTACCAAAAAACGTGTCCTACTATAAGTGCATTTAAGAACATCTAAAAATCATTTAGCAGGTGTAAAGGAGTAGGATGCGAATATACAGCCTCTCATACTCAAATGCCAACATCACCTACATGTGGGGCACCCTGTCTTTGCCAACGAGGCTCTGGCGTTCGAACACGGGCGGAATAACCCTATGGGCAGCCCCAACAGCTTCCGAAGAGAATGTGGGAAATCACATTCTTGGCTACCGACCTGGGTACCGATTCTGGTAGTCATAGCAAGTGATCGTTCGCCTGAGAGAAGAAAAGTAAATTCAACCAATAAACTCGCTTAAAAGCAGTGACGAGACGATCGAATAATCACCAAACTATTATGGGCACGCGCAGAGCTGCCTCGAACTACAATTTTTGGGCGAAGCCGTTCTCTCGACTAGACCCAGTAGTTGGGAGATGTAGGAAAGCTCGTGTGAAAAACGTCACTTGTATTATTTCGAACGACCGATCGATATTTTACTCGCTAATGCGCATGCTACGGCAAACTTGACTAGAGTAGGACTCGCACATAATTTATCGTACAAAATATTTAGTTTTTAATAAACAGACAGGATGATCGTGTGAATTTTCACATTTATCTTAAGACATTTTTAAGAGGAAAAAGATATATATTTATTAATTAGCTAAATTAAAGTAAAAACGTTAGTTTAGAAAAAGAAAATATATTAAAAAGAATGTCAACCGAAACTTTCAAATGAAACACCCAATATATTATTGCATTTTTGCATTTTGTTTTTAAATTCTAAGCATTTCTATATAACGTACCCTATATCGATCTTCAACTGTTTTCGAGATATTAACAGTTGAATACTGTCATACTCTGGGTCTTCTATTTGAAATTTGATGTTAAATACTGATGCGTAATGTCAAACTCGTAAAAAGCATAGTTTATTCTTTGGCCAACTATCTTGACAACCATATAGGGGCAAATTTAGATACATTTTGATTTTTTTAATTTTTCCATTTATGTCCGCGTTTTCCGGAAAATCGACCACCGTGCGTCGTTCGAATGACTTTTGTGCCATCGGCCGGTCCCAGAATACGGAATTTTGGATTTTAATAGAGAACACTTCTCAGGGTATGATCGTTCTATTACGCCAAGAATCGAGCCCCAGAGTTCCGTTTTTTGAATCCATACGAAAATATCCGCATACGAGTACTAAATAATAGCCAATTTTCTTGTCAGTCTCTTTCTATATCGTGTGAAATGAGAGGCGAAAGATAAGTCGGTATGACCGCGTTCGAATTCGACTGGTTTAAATCAATATTGCTCGAGGGTATTCGTGTTTATTCGCATGAAAAACCGGTTATTCTTTCACGTACTACCCAACAATCAGTATATTGGCATATATTTTGCCTCCTATTCTATACGGTATAGGAAGAAACAGAAGTAGTCGCATTCGAATAATTTAAGGCCCATCGTATGCCAATGCAAGGCTCCGGTCGATCGAATAATCACCAAACTATTATGGGCACGCGCAGAGCTGCCTCGAACTACAATTTTTGGGCGAAGCCGTTCTCTCGACTAGACCCAGTAGTTGGGAGATGTAGGAAAGCTTGTGTGAAAAACGTCACTTGTATTATTTCGGAGCACGCTATTGGACGAACGACCGATCGATATTTTACTCGCTAATGCGCATGCTACGGCAAACTTGACCGTCTTTTAGAGTAGGACTCGCACATAATTTATCGTACAAAATATTTAGTTTTTAATAAACGGACAGGATGATCGTGTGAATTTTCACATTTATCTTAAGACATTTTTAAGAGGAAAAAGATATATATTTATTAATTAGCTAAATTAAAGTAAAAATGTTAGTTCAGAAAAAGAAAATATATTAAAAAGAATGTCAACGAAACTTTCAAATGAAACACCCAATATATTATTGCATTTTTGCATTTTGTTTTTAAATTCTAAGCATTTCTATATAACGTACCCTATATCGATCTTCAACTGTTTTCGAGATATTAACAGTTGAGTACTGTCATACTCTGGGTCTTCTATTTGAAATTTGATGTTAAATACTGATGCGTAATGTCAAACTCGTAAAAAGCATAGTTTATTCTTTGGCCAACTATCTTGACAACCATATACATATACTTAGATACATTTTGATTTTTTTAATTTTTCCATTTATGTCCGCGTTTTCCGGAAAATCGACCACCGTGCGTCGTTCGAATGACTTTTGTGCCATCGGCCGGTCCCAGAATACGGAATTTTGGATTTTAATAGAAGTGTTCTCAGGGTATGATCGTTCTATTACGCCAAGAATCGAGCCCCAGAGTTCCGTTTTTTGAATCCATACGAAAATATCCGCATACGAGTACTAAATAATAGCCAATTTTCTTGTCAGTCTCTTTCTATATCGTGTGAAATGACAGGCGAAAGATAAGCCGGTATGTGTGGACCGCGTTCGAATTCAACTGGTTTAAATCAATATTGCTCGAGGGTATTCGTGTTTATTCCCATGAAAAACCGGTTATTCTTTCACGTACTACCCAACAATCAGTATATTGGCATATCTTTTGCCTCCTATTCTATACGGTATAGGAAGAAACAGAAGTAGTCGCATTCGAATAATTTCGTATGATTTCGAAAATAGGAGCCCAGGCCTGGCGTAAGGCCCATCGTATGCCAATGCAAGGCTCCGGTCGCAAAAGCCACTAAATTTTTGGGGAAGTTGAACTAGACCCAAAAACCACTAGGAACTGCTCCATTAAGGACCTGTACAAACTTGTACAGGGGATAAATCTAATGGAGTGGTTAAACTAGAATCAAAGGGTGCACAATAAGCCAAAATGGCTGCAGTGCAGTGACTCTGGCCATCCATCAGGCTGGTCGGCGCCACAATCGGGGGGTTCTAACAGAGAGATGTCGGGGGAGTGGACTGGACCGGTTGTCTCATGCAAGATTTTCCCTCGATACCTTTGGAAAATCCTTATCGCGGGTGAAAATTGTAATCAAGTGGGCTTACAGACCCTGATCTCCCTTTAGTGGCATCAGTAAAGCGAGACGGAAAGAGTCAAGCGGGCCTAACTGGCAAACTGGGTTAATCAAAACGTGAAAAGCAAAAGTCGATCGATTTTTGTGCTCAGTTCAGTTTGATTGAAAATGGGCGTAACACACAATAATAACAAAATCATTTTGATTGACTGTGCGAACCCTATACCTTAAAAAACAGAGACAGCAAAGCCGTTTAAAACTTGGAACGAAGCCAACATTCATTTTTATCACAGTGTGTGTGAAAAAGAAACAGACGTGCAGACGTTAAATGGCTTTGATGTGTCTCCGTTTTTTTAAGTCTACAAATGGGATATTTTCATCTTTAAATTCTTAGTAAGTCATACGTCATTGTCTACGTCGATTATTGCAAGGTCATATTATCGAAACTACTTTTTTTGGGTTTTTCGCCACTAAACTATAGAAATTTTTTCAAAAATATGTTAAAACCCACTGCGTAAATTCCTAAGGAAAAAATTTTTGTTCGTTTGTCAGTGGTTTTTAAGTAAGACATTTGCCTACACACACGCAAATCCTAACTAGAATCTAAGTACTTATCTGACGTTTCGGCAGACACTCTACTGCCGTTATCAAAGGAACTAATCTTTAATTTACGCAGTGGGTTTTAACATATTTTTGAAAAAATGTCCTTAACTTAATGGCGAAAAACCCAAAAAAAGAGGTTCCGACATTATGAATCCGTCACAAACATTTACAGTGGGATTTACTAAAAGGGTTTAGCCTATTTTAGACAGGTCCTAAGTTTAAGTGAAATTGTTGGTTTTAAGCATTTTATACCAACTTCCTTGAGCTTTCGACATAGTTTGATTTATAAGAATAATTTTAATTGGTTTTTTTACTGAAGAATCATCTTAACACAATCTTTTGTTGGATTTAAGAAGAAAATTTCTATTTAAAAGAAGTTTTTTTTAACCCTAGGGGGGGATCTAAATGGTAAACACTTTGTTGAGCAAATTAAAATTGACGTTATATGTTACTCCTATCAAAACTTAGCCTTGTTTATTGATTTTCGCGATTAATACTCACTGTCACAAAACCATTTCAATATATAATCATAAAATAAGAATTAGATTAACTTTGTATTTATTTAAAAGGGGTTTTTATCTATCAAAAGTATGAAAAAATGTACAAACACAAACCCATCGCAATCGCAAACTACAAATAAAAATATTTTATCAAAGTAGGTCATGAAAAAAAATGCGGCTAAAAACAGACCTGAATCCAACTGATGCGTTTACAAAGGAGTCATGTCGGCTCAACAAACAGTTCGATGCTGCAGAATTAAGACCTTTGAGTGCAATTTTTCAGTGGAAAACTTTGTTTGATGATTAAGCTTTTAGAAAAACTCAATGTTTTAATTTCAGTTCTGTTTGTAAATAAATGAATAAGTACAGTTGTTTTGGATTTTTTTCATTGGAGACAGTTTTCGTGCATAATCAGTGACCTTCGCTTATGTTTGTTTTGCCTCGTAGTGCCCTCATAAATATATTATTTTTGGTGAAAACGGGTTCAAAATATGGCGTTTTTCTGGACAAAATTGGAGGTGTTTTATTGATTAATGAATAACTTGGGATATTAAATAAGGTAAATTAATTCTTGTAAAAACGGTTGCTTAGGGAAATTATAAAGGAACTTATTACGAATTGCCACAAAACAATCCTTTTTGGGGGTTATAAATTTAAACCACCCCCCAGAGGTGGTCTAAAAAATCATCAACTTTATAACCTCAAACACAGATGATGAAGCTAATACAGGGTTCCCACCAAATTCTGATTTCCAAATTCCCTGACTTTTCCAGGTTTTCCCTGACCATTTTTTAAAAAATTCCAGGTATTTTTTGAATAAAAATTGCTTGTCTACGTGGATACCAGGTAAATGTAGACTTTTACAATTACAATTTTTGAAAGCTCAAATTTAGCAGGTATTATTATCGAGATAAAAAGGTAAAAAGCAGATAAATAAGACAAAAATCACAGGAAACAAGCTCTGGAAGAACATCCAAGAAACAGTAATTGGGGTGACGAGTCAAGTGCTCGACAAAAAGAGAAAACAAAGAAGGAAGTGGTTTGATGACGACTGTAGTAGAGCGTCGGACAGACAAAATATGACCAGGAAAAAATGCTTCAACACCCAACAGCATCTAATATAGAAGAGTATAAACAACAAAGATCTGAAACACGCAGAATGATATAAAGGAAAAAGAGAGACCACCATCTAAATATAATAAGAGAAATGGAGGAAAACAGATAAAACAACAGAGTAAAAGAATACTGTCAGGGAATAACAAGGCACCAAAAACGATACCAACCCAGAACCGAAAACTTCCTCTCAACAAACAACGGACAACTGATAACCAACGAAACAGAGATCCAAACCACATGTAAGAACTACTTTTGCGAACTTCTCAACAAAGAGGTAAATACCGATACTACACCCATAGGCAAATAGACCAGATTATCACCGTCAGACAAACAATAGAAAAATGCTGGGAATTTGACAGAGAACTTCACCAGATGTTTATTGATTTAAAACAGGCATTTAACAGATTATGTAGAGCAAAGTTGTAGGAAGCAATGGAGGAACTGGGTTTTTAAAAGCTGATATCCCTGGTAAAAATTTGTACGGACGATACAAGGTGCAAGATAAGGGTGGAACGGAGCTACTCTGATTTCTTTGGTATCAACAATGGGCTTAAGCAGGATCGTGACTATCTTTCACCCTAACTCTACAACATAGCATTAGAATATGCAATTAGGAAAGCCAATATTGAGACGCCAACGGCTATATTCCACCAGAAAGGACCCAACCTACTACTGCCCTTCGCAGATGATGTGGACATAATTGGCAACATCAGGATTAATCTTAAAGACTCCTTGCAATTTTTTTCAGCCTCCACGTACTTTACATGACCACTGCTCTTAAAATATCTCAAGATGGCCTGACGTCCCATATTACTCAATTCAATATTTTTTAAACAAAGCTTACAATATGCTTGATATTATGGAAGGACTTATCCAGTCTAAATAAGAAACTGTTTTTTTTCGACATTTTGCATTCTTGCTCTTAAAAAAATTTAAAATTTTCGAAATCTCGCATCGCTGTTGCACCCCACATCATTTAAAGGTTAGGAATAAATACATTACATGACAAATAGTGTCGGATTAGAAAAAACGCGCTAGACTACACTTGAAAGTTGTAACAGAAGATAGCGCGATGTGTGCTTAGAACAAGGAGAAATAATACCAGGTGATATTTATTATTTCGAAACAAAAACCAAATATGTCCAATAAACACAATCTGCCCTGGGTAATAATGCGGTTCTTGTCCTACACGTTTTAAAAAGCTTTCCTCTCTCTTTTCTCTTGCTCTTGGATTTTAGGTGGACTGGAACTGATTGAGCGCAAAACAGATGTTGAGTTCATATACGAGTTGAGCAGAGAAGAACTCACATAATATTTTTTACAAAGTTGGTTTAAGAAATAGATTGAGAAAGCGAAATTCCAGGTTTTGTGTGCCAATTCCCTGACTTTTGAGGATTTCTTGGTCATTCCCTGACTTTTCCAGGTAGTTCTCAAAATTCCCTGACTTTTACAGATTTTCCAGGTCAGTGGGAACCCTGTAATATGTGCCAAATTTTTGGCGCATTCACCATTTGCCATTTTGAAACCAGTCAAAAAAAAATAGTTTTAGGGCATTTTCTCCTAAAATATGGAATATTTTGAGAAAAAAAAGCAGTTTTTCTGTGGGATTTTGCAATAACAATACAAAATAATCAATAACTTTGTATCTTTTCTCTATGGGTAAGTGTTTTTTGAAAATGGGTTTTAAAATTTAGTACCTCCCACTGGTGTAAATATTTACACCTGTGGGGGGTATTATTTTAGATCTTAGTAAATCCCTAGTAAATATTAGTCCAGACAAACATTCCAAAGGAAGGCATACCATACAGACATCAGACTATTTATCGATGTAAGGTTGGCTACGTCTAATCCGGTCTAATCATATAATACAAGAAATTCTGCGTTTCGACCAAAAAACACAACAACACCTTCCTGGTACGGTTAACCATTAAAAAAAAAGAACACGAACCACTTTGTTTCCCATTTCCATTTTACGAAAAACGTTTCAGTTACCCCAGGGCCGTTAGCTTCAAAAATGGCCTTTAGCAGAATGTTTTGCAATCAAGCTGTATTTTTACTAGATAGTAGTACCTATCAATAGTACTTTTTAAGTAAAAGTGGTAGGGCGCGACAAGGGTATTATTCAAAATTTTTCCCAAATAAATTTTGATGTATTTATAGTGTAACGAATTTTTAAAATCATTATTAATACCTTGTATTTCTAACGTTTGTGTATAAATATATATATATTTTTCGAACCATTACTTTTTTTTCGTGATTTCTAAGATTTTTTACGAAACTGTGTTTTTCTAAAGAAAGCTCTTTGAATAAAAAAATGCGCAATTCCGAAACGTTTTAATATTAGGTTTAGTGGTTCTTGAGCAATACTCACAAAAACGTAAAATTGGCCTATATGGGTACCTACCCCTAAGACACAATTTTTTTTACTTTTTTACGAAAATCATAAAACGCTTTAAAGAAACTATAAAAATCGGGAATTGATGTTATTTTAAATAAACTAAGACTAGTGGTTTTGTTTAAAAATTGCCCATACGTTCAGTATGGCTGTTTACGGTGTTAACCTTGGAGGGGGGGTGAGCAATTTCTGTTTAAAAACAACACCTACAGAAACAAGAAGTACGGCAAAGGTAATTTTATATCCTACAAAAAAGAGTTTCACAAATTTTTTTGTAAAAATACAAAAATCGAGGCCGTTACCTCGAAAAAATGTGTGAACTTCTTCAAGCCACATTTTTGTCAGATTCTAGTTTACCACCGTGGTAATTTAGAAAAAATGCTTGCACCATCCTCCATATTGAATAAAAAATAGCCGACAAGGGTATTGGGTATTACTCCCTTGTTTTTAGAAATTCACACATTTTTCAAGGTAAAGGCCTCGTTTATTCTGTTTTTGCGAAAAATCAACTCTGTGCAAAAAACTGTAAAACACTTATTTGTAGGTATGAAAAAACTCCATAGGGATTGTTATTATACGGAAAATGCACCCCCCCCCCCATTTTAAACGGGATTCAACCTAACCATGATATATTATGTTTATTGAGTTTTTAGATTTTTAAAAAGGAAATATGCTGTTCCCAAAAAAGAACTCATCCTCGCACAATGGTTCTTCCAATTAAGGTTGTCATCCAAATGTATGCCTAAGAATCTGACAGCATTTTCATGTGTTAACTTTTTGTTTTTTCTAGATTTATGTATAATGAATTTTGTTCAAACCAACGAGTAATATTAAATAGTGTTTTACTGCATTTAGATTCTAATATTTGTTCAATCTTATCAGTTACAGCAACCGTAGAATCATCGCAATAACACACCAAATTACTGTCTCCAGCTACAGAGTTGAGGATGGGCCCCAAAACTAACCCCTGAGGTACCCCACAAGTTACATTAATTTCAGAAGATACTACCTCTTTTTGATAATAGTCGGTTGAGAAATCATTTCACACACAGTTTTATTGGACTCAAAAATGAGGCAACAAAATTGCTTTCCTCATCTCTAATTCCAAAACACTTCAATCTGTCAAGAGAAAGGTCGTGATCGACGCAATAAAATGCGTTACTAAGATAACAAAAAATACTAGTAGGCAATTCTCCTGTGATCTACTAAGTTTCCTACAAAGACATTGATTGCGTTCATGTTGATTGGACGAAAATATATTTTTTATTTTTTTCCAAAAATGGTTCCAGTTTACAAAACACAGGCTTATAATTCTCAGGACATGGTGCTTCATTCTTTTTTGGTACCGGTACAATTTTATTTACTTTAAGTATTGCTGGAAAAATACAATATAAAATATGTAAGGGGAGTGTGGGGTAATAACTATATCGAGACACTTTAATAAACAGTTTCTTTATTATTAATTGGAAAAACTCACTTTCTGTATAATGAGTCTAATTAAAAACGTTTGCTATAGTTTTTGTGAGTAACTTTGTCGGTCTGTTTGTTGCGCTTGATTGATTTTCTTTATTATCTGAAGTGGAGCTTCTTTCAAATATAAATTGAAATGAACGCTTACTAAAATAGGATTATTTTCTATTTTTCCCTCATTATTAAAACTTTTTCGAACTATTTAGAAAGTTTTTTTTAATAAAATACACAGTTACGTGGAAAATCTCAAAAAATATATTTTTAATATAAATAGCTAAGTACATTAAAATTGGTTTGACAAAAATCGGTTAATAAACAATAGTACAAGCGTTCTCTCCATCTATTGATAAGATGTGCATTTTCTCGTCCTGAATACGAAATGGACAATCCTGTACCTCAAAATTGTGGATAAGGACTCGGCACACCAATCAACCAAAAATGGGCAATTTTAGAGGTCACGTGATGGATAGGGTAACCCCCCACCATTTTCACATATATGATGTAGTAGTACCCCCAGACCAAAAATCAACTGGTGTGGAATAAGGGTTCGGAACACCACTCTAAAAATGCCCACTTTTATTTATTTTTATATTTCTCCATGAAAGAGGTCCGGCACACCAGTTGATTTTTGGTCTGGGGGTACTACTACATCATATATGTGAAAATGGTGGAGGTTACCCTACCCCCTCTAAAATTGCCCAACTTTGGATTGGTGTGCCGAGACCTTATCCACAATTTTGAGGTACAGGATTGTCCATTTCATATTCAGGACGAGAAAATGCACATATTATCAAAAAACGGCGAGGGTTACCTATCCATCATAATTTATACCTTGAACTCTTGCTCTATAAGAGAATTATGCTTTTTCGTGCCTGTTAGTGTAGGGACATATGTCGATAATTCCTATCCTGTGGGATTTTTTATGAAGGAGTTTTGTGACTATGTGAGATTGATAGCTCTTTAGTCGCACAATCAAGTATTACCGGGTGTTTTGTTCGCATCCGTGACGACATCTTTCAAGATGGCGGCCAAAAATTATAAAAAATACAACTTTCTCAACCGGGGAATGATTATACTCGTTTCCATATAATTCGAGGACGAGGATTCCAAAAAATTTACTTTTAAGGTCATCCGATCTTAAATGACCCTGAAAATCGCAAAACGTGTCATAGCTAAACAAATTTTTTTTTAACAAAATATTTGCACTTGACCTTTTTATCTTTGTTATCCAATTTGGTTCTCTTGGCTTTAATAATTGATAAATAGCGCCCTTTAGTATGTTATTTTTGCAATTTGTTAATTTTACTGGGGTATTTTTCAAGGACATGAAGCTTCAAACTGCATCAAACTCTCAGGATCGAATTTGACCTACATGCCTAATAGTTTGAGGTGCATTTAAAGTTGGTCTGACAAAACGTCGAATTATTAAGATTTTTTCAATAGAAAATGACAAAAATCTTGTTTTTTGCGATTTTTACGGTCATTTAATGTCGGATGACCTTAAAAGTGGTTTTTGGAATTCTCGTCCTCGAATTATATATATATGGTTGCGAAAGTTGTATTTTTTATGATTTTTGACCGCCATCTTGAAAGATGACGTCATATCAACCTCTTCTACACGGATGCGAACAAAAAACCCGGTAACACTTGATTGTGTGACTAAAGAGCTATCACTCCCACATAGTCACAAAAATCCTTCATTAAAAATCCCACGGACTTACACATAGCCTTTCACTATGTAGATGGTAGATGAAGCAAGCGCATTAGAAGGTTTAACTATTTTTTTACAGAATAGTGTAAGTAGTTCGTCATCTAGGTGCTTTCCAATGTACAACTTGTAAATTACTTAGTATTAAAAAGAAATATATAAATTTATATAATAAATAAACTTGTAATTTCAATATCAACTAAGAAAACAATTTAGTTTGATTGCAAAAAAATCCTTGGCCCTGGGAATAAGCAAGAGCAAGAGATACACGTAACCAAGCTACGCCTCCGCAATGGCATTTTATAGTGTTTCCTAACTAAAAAGACGGGGAACGAGGTTTGTGCATTATTATTTAATGGATACTTGCGCTACTTCTTCTTTTCCTCTGGCGTTTTTTCATGCATAAGTTTTGAATATGGGGGGTGCAAAGCAGTGACAGAGGGGGGGGGGGTTTCGAACGCAGGCAACAAAATTAAAACTACCGAACAAGATTTTTGTATGAAATACATTTTTCTTGTTTTAAATCCTGTCCATACATCGGTTTATTTGATTTATTTCAAATAAAATCTCACTATGTTAGTGTCAAGTTTATATATTATCCACAAAAAACCCCGCTTCTTAATTATTATAATATATGTTATTACATGTCCTATTTCAATGTGAAGGCCTAGTTAGAACCAGGGCCTTACTGGGAGACCTAGAATGTCCGCGGCCAGAAAGCTATATACAGGGCACACTCATGAAGAGGACGGGGCTGCAACTTGTTTTGTAGGTCAAGCAAAGCAGGGAACAAGAAAGGGGAACCACAATAGATCTGAGAAGGTCGAGGTGGATAGGTGTCTACACCACCCCATTCTAATCTAATCTAATCTAATCTAGTATGCAAACTATTTAATTAACAAAAGTTGCTATAAATGTCTCTCTACTACTCAGATAGATACTTAGCATATATAGTGTATTGAACTTTTATGATTGACCCTTAAAAGTAATAAACTGGCTTTTCATTTTTTTTTGTTTATTTATAGTTTCCAGTTATGTTTTCCTGCGAATGATATGAATATTTTAATGGGTTTTAAATTACTTTTTTATATTTATCCAATTAATATATTTTCACAAATGGGACACACTAGATCGGGCGTTAAACAAGAAATGGGACATATTTTAACAAAAAGAAATATGGGACTAAGGAAAGATTTTTAAGAATGACTTCCGGGAAACTTCCTATAGCGATTTCTAAACAGTTAGTCAGGTAGTGTGCCAAATCCAAAAACATTTTCTAAGTGGCTTTTGCCCATTTTTGGGCTATCTAATTTTGTAAGTTATGTTTAATTTCTCACATCATCTAACCTCCAAAACCGCCGACACACGTTTACACCAAAATATTAGGACACGATCGGGATACCTACTACAAAGATGAGTTTACATGGGACTCGGTTCCAAGTCGACGTTAAAACGAACCCATATTATTCATACTCGGTTTATTGAACTTTTATGAATGACCCTCAAAACTAATCATTGGCTTTTAATTTTTTTTTGTCCAGTTATAGGTAGTTTAGCACGTACACTCATGTTTTTCTGCGAATAATATATATATTTCAATAGATTGTAAATTGCTTTCTTATATTTTTTCAATCAATTTATCATTTTTTAAAATAGGTAACACTATAATTATATAGGATAGGGTGTTCCACAAGAAATGGGACATATATTAGGAGAAAATATACACGTTAATTTTCGGGTTGTCGGCATTCGACCATCCTTATATCTATCGAGTCGACCTATCGAGCACGTGTACTTTTAAACTAATGGCGAATGCGTGACAGTCCCAGCTGATCAAATGTGTCAAAACATCGTTTCGTATGCAGGGACGGTCGTAAAGTTACGACACCCTTATCCTACCCAACGAGGTTTTCGTGCATTTAATCAGCTGGAGCTGTCACACGAATGCTGATAAAACTAAAAATTAACTTTAAGTGTCTAATATCTGAGCTATAAGCCAGTAAATGCTTAATAAACATTGATATAAACAGAGCAAGTATATGATTGGTTAGCTCTTACGCTTATAAAACTTTTAAACAAATTTGTGTTTCTATGACAACATTTTAAAAGCGAAAAAAAAAACAGAATAACTTTTTTTGCGCGAGTTACAGATATGTATTCCCTATTATAAAGCACCTTGTATTTTACCTTGACCGTAATGACATTTTGTTTATCCTTAACCAATATTTTATTATTTTTCTTTTTTTAATTTCAAAACCATTCAAAAATAATATATATATAACCGGATATGATCCTCCCTCAAACTCTCCGACATTGAACTTAGACAATTTTAAAAATAACGAACGTATTTTTTTGTAATACTGACCTTAACCTATGTGTCAATCATTTTTTTTATTTTTAGGAAGACTAGTACGTGATCATAAGATACAATCCAATTTTCATACAATTAAAAATAACCTTGATGTAATTTAGGGCTATTTTCATGCTTGGACACTTTAAAGCTTGGCTCTGAATTTTTATTAATTGATACTTTTTAGAATGCCAGCAATAACGGTTTTTAACACGAGTATACTCATCTATTAGCCGACTAATAAAAATGTTAGTGTCCATGCTTAATTAAGCTTATCCATAAAAGTATTTATGGAAAATACGAATCCTTTATGGGCGACACGCAGTATATGCCTGTTTCATAGATTATGAGAAAGCGTTTGATCGAGTCCAACACAAAAAGTTCATACAATTGCTAAAAGAAGTTGGTTAAGATGACCGAGATCTAAAGATAATCGCTAATCTATATTGGAATCAGACTGCTCAAATAAAGGTTGAGGGCCAACTGTCCGAAGAGGTCCAAACAAGAAGAGGTGTGCCCCAAGGTTGTATATTGTCTCCGCTGTTGTTTAATATCTATAGTAACAAAATAATAGAGAATGTAAGAGGGTCTGACCAATACCTTCTCCACATAGGCCGATCAGCTCTTATCGTTTTAGTGTCCTTTTATCCACCTTCGCCGCCATTTTGACAGAAAACTAATGGATTTTCTGTCACTTTTGAGTGAAAATGGCGGCGAAGGTGGAGAAAAGGACACTAAATCGGTATGAGTTGATCGGCCTATCTGGAGAGGGTACTGGTCTGACCATAAACGGCATAAAAATCAACAACCTACGATATGCCGACGCTGTAAGGCCTGCAAGAGTTGTTGAATCAAATTGCTGCCAAAAGATCGCAACTCGGGCTTAAATTAAATGGTGGAAAAACAAAATGGATTGTCATATCCAAGGAAAAGAACATCAGAGGCATCTTAGAAGTAAATGAGCACCAAGTCCAACGCGTGGATTAATAGAAATACTTGGGTTTCCTCCTCAATGAGAACTGGGACAACATGCAAGTAGTTCGTGCAAGAGTTGGACAGGCCAGATCATCTTTTATGAAAATATCAGTGTTGTGTAGTCGCGATCTTAATACCACTCTCCGAATTCGTGTGCTTCGGTGTTACGTTTTTAGCATCTTATATTATGGCACGGAAGCATGGACACTGAATGAGGCCATGTGCAAAAAGTTCGAGGCATTCGAGATACGGTGTTATCGTAGAATACTGAGGATATCTTGGATGGACAGAGTAACTAATGTGGATGTTTTGCTTAGAATAAATAAGATTTCGAAGTTTTGTTTACTATCAAAAAACTTGAATATTTTGGCCATATAAATTTTTAAAATTGATAATAGAAGGCAAAATTGAAGGCAGGAGAGGTCTGGGTCGTATCATGCATGGCTTAAAAATTTTAGACAATGGTATGGTGTTAGTACTACGACAGTTTTCCGAAAAGCAGTGGACAGGGTACAGATCGCGATGATGATAGCCAACAATCGAAGAGATTGATTCGTTTTTTGGGACTCGGTGCCGCACAATAGATAGATTTGGTCGTGCCAATTTACAGCCCGATAACTTCGCGCTCAACGATAACTATAGGGTCATTCCATATCAAATCAACCAAAAAATCACAAAAATTTTACGCGACCAATTCCAATTTTGATGATTTTTGGTATATATTTTCTTCTTACCATAAAAGTTGAAAATGCAAATTTTTAGATTTTTTTGATTCGTAGTTTTTTTTTTTTTTAATTTTTCAAAATAAAAAAGTCAGCATTTTGACCTTAACAAGAATGTACAAAACTAGCAATATCTCGAGAACCACTTACACTAGGAAAGTAATAAATGGCTCATTTTAAAGTCATTTTGAAGCTCTTTTTTATGAAATATCACAACATAATTTTAACAAAAAAAAAAATTGGAAATAAAAAATTGAAAAATTCAAAAAGGCCATTTTTAATTTTTTTGAAAAAAATATATAATTTTGGTCAAAGTGTTACTTAATTATCCACAAAATTTTATGATGGAGAAATGATGGGTTCAATGTCAAAAAAAATATCAAAAATATTAAGTACATTTTATAGGCGATTTTTCATGCATGTGACATTTTTAATAAATTTTTTCACATTGAACCCATGATTTGTCCATCTCAAAATTTTGTGAATAGTTTAATAACACTTTAAAGAAAATAATATAATTTTTTAAAAAAAATTAAAAATGGCCTTTTTGAAATTTTTCAAAAAAAAAATCAAAAATTTTTTTTTTCAATATATGTTATGCAATATTCTCATATGAAAGGTCTTTATAAGAGCTTTAAAATGAACCTTCACCTACTTTTCTATTATAAGTGGTTCTTTGGATATTCCTAATTTTGTGCGCACATGTTAAGGACAAATAAGTGACTTTTTCGATTTTCAAAAATTAATTCAAAATAAACAACTGGTCAAAAAAGTCTGAAATTTTGGATTTTCCAGTTTTTTGGTAGGAAAAACATGTATACTAAAAATCATCAACATCGGAGATGGTGTGGTAAAATACCCTGGTTGACTTGATATGGACTGACCCTAGGGTCATTCCATATCAAATCAACCAAAAAATCACAAAAATTTTACGCGACCAATTCCAATTTTGATGATTTTTGGTATATATTTTCTTCTTACCATAAAAGTTGAAAATGCAAATTTTTAGATTTTTTTGATTCGTAGTTTTTTTTTTTTTTTTAATTTTTCAAAATAAAAAAGTCAGCAATTTGACCTTAACAAGAATGTACAAAACTAGCAATATCTCGAGAACCACTTACACTAGGAAAGTAATAAATGGCTCATTTTAAAGTAATTTTGAAGCTCTTTTTTATGAAATATCACAACATAATTTTAACAAAAAAAAAAATTGGAAATAAAAAATTGAAAAAAAAAATTGAAAAATTCAAAAAGGCCATTTTTAATTTTTTTGAAAAAAATATATAATTTTGGTCAAAGTGTTACTTAATTATCCACAAAATTTTATGATGGAGAAATGATGGGTTCAATGTCAAAAAAAATATCAAAAATATTAAGTACATTTTATAGGCGATTTTTCATGCATGTGACATTTTTAATAAATTTTTTCACATTGAACCCATGATTTGTCCATCTCAAAATTTTGTGAATAGTTTAATAACACTTTAAAGAAAATAATATAATTTTAAAAAAAAAATTAAAAATGGCCTTTTTGAAATTTTTCAAAAAAAAAATCAAAAATTTTTTTTTTCAATATATGTTATGCAATATTCTCATATGAAAGGTCTTTATAAGAGCTTTAAAATGAACCTTCACCTACTTTTCTATTATAAGTGGTTCTTTGGATATTCCTAATTTTGTGCGCACATGTTAAGGACAAATAAGTGACTTTTTCGATTTTCAAAAATTAATTCAAAATAAACAACTGGTCAAAAAAGTCTGAAATTTTGGATTTTCCAGTTTTTTGGTAGGAAAAACATGTATACTAAAAATCATCAACATCGGAGATGGTGTGGTAAAATACCCTGGTTGACTTGATATGGACTGACCCTAGGGTCATTCCATATCAAATCAACCAAAAAATCACAAAAATTTTACGCGACCAATTCCAATTTTGATGATTTTTGGTATATATTTTCTTCTTACCATAAAAGTTGAAAATGCAAATTTTTAGATTTTTTTGATTCGTAGTTTTTTTTTTAATTTTTCAAAATAAAAAAGTCAGCATTTTGACCTTAACAAGAATGTACAAAACTAGCAATATCTCGAGAACCACTTACACTAGGAAAGTAATAAATGGCTCATTTTAAAGTCATTTTGAAGCTCTTTTTTATGAAATATCACAACATAATTTTAACAAAAAAAAAATTGGAAATAAAAAATTGAAAAAAAAATGAAAAATTCAAAAAGGCCACTTTTAATTTTTTTGAAAAAAATATATAATTTTGGTCAAAGTGTTACTTAATTATCCACAAAATTTTATGATGGAGAAATGATGGGTTCAATGTCAAAAAAAATATCAAAAATATTAAGTACATTTTATAGGCGATTTTTCATGCATGTGACATTTTTAATAAATTTTTTCACATTGAACCCATGATTTGTCCATCTCAAAATTTTGTGAATAGTTTAATAACACTTTAAAGAAAATAATATAATTTTTTGAAAAAAATTAAAAATGGCCTTTTTGAAATTTTTCAAAAAAAAAAATCAAAAATTTTTTTTTTTATTTTTTTTTTTCAATATATGTTATGCAATATTCTCATATGAAAGGTCTTTATAAGAGCTTTAAAATGAACCTTCACCTACTTTTCTATTATAAGTGGTTCTTTGGATATTCCTAATTTTGTGCGCACATGTTAAGGACAAATAAGTGACTTTTTCGATTTTCAAAAATTAATTCAAAATAAACAACTGGTCAAAAAAGTCTGAAATTTTGGATTTTCCAGTTTTTTGGTAGGAAAAACATGTATACTAAAAATCATCAACATCGGAGATGGTGTGGTAAAATACCCTGGTTGACTTGATATGGACTGACCCTATACAGACCGCTTCAAGCTACTGCGAACATAGGGGGAATCAAGTCCAATT
The DNA here is from genome assembly GCA_963921995.1 of Oxystoma pomonae. NCBI lineage: Eukaryota > Metazoa > Arthropoda > Insecta > Coleoptera > Brentidae > Oxystoma > Oxystoma pomonae. The sequence goes on along the minus strand of OY998164.1, from coordinate 19,724,110 downwards.
TACTCTCCGTGCCGTACGACCGAGGTGGATTCGAAGCACGCTGCAGTGTTATCTTTTGGAAATTCATTTTGTTTTTATTATTTTGTTTTATTTCTGCCTTGCTCGAGAAACAGATGAGTAAGTTCTTAATTGAAATAATACATTTTTAAAACTAAAAATGGATGTCTACGAAGTTGCCGAAAAAGTGCAGATGGTCAAATGGTCAAATCGTCATAACCCAACACACGTTCGATATTGGTCGAGGGAAAATTTGCATTTGTATTTTGACGTAAGAACACAGTATCCCCAAAAACTAAATGTTTGGGGGGGGTATTGTAGGGGAACACGTAATTGGGCCATTTTTTATTAACGGCAATTGCAATTTGGATGGTCCTAGATACTTGGATCTACTGCAGCAGCACATTATTCCAACTGCTAGGCAGTTGTTAGGTGTAAGATTTGGTGAAACATGGTTTCAACAAGATGGTTGTTCCGCTCACAATGTTGGCCTTGTTAGGGAATATCTTGATAATGTATTTCCTAATCGGGTTATAAGTACACGGGGAACTATTTTATGGCCAGCTCGATCTCCCGATCTTGCTCCTAATGACTTCTATCTGTTTTTGAAGAAGCTTTTCAAATTATCACCCCTAACATGCTTGGAAACGTTGGAAGGGGTTTTTATAGTAGGCTCGGATATTGTCTAGCCGAGCAAGGAGGACTTTTCGAACATTTGCTTTAATTTTTTTTTGACTGGGAGAATCTTTTTGGTTTTTAGAATGTATTATTTTATTTTGAGAACTTGCTTTTATTTTGTTTCTCCTTATTATTTTCATTGTAACACGTCGTCACTGATAAATCTGAGCAGTTGACAATAAAACGCTCTTATTTATCAGTGACAAAAAATAAGAAAATTACGTTATAAAAATTTGCGTATTTATTGACCAAATTCCGGTTTCATTGACTACGCTCCACACAGCACCGTGGTTAGAGGCGTACTAAATACAAGGCGAAAGGCGGCGAACGGCAGCGAATGGCGATCGGAAGCCTGAGTGTTGGTTGCTTCACTGATAGGCGTGCGGTGTCTCTGCATGTACGTACACTGGCAAATTAGACTTCTTCCGCCCTATGTTCGCAGTAGCTTGAAGCGGTCTGTATGAGTTCATAATAGGCTTTTTTAATTTTCAAAATAAGATTACCGTTCAACATACTAAAAGTCCACATTCCTACGGCTTAATCAAGCTGCACCCCCCCCTCAACGCAACTCAATTTGGATATTGTAAAAATTATGTACTAATTTAGTCCCCTTTTAAAAAATTTTGTTCTTAATGAATAACGGAGTTGTACTTAAAAGGGGAGACAGGTGTGGCTTGGCGCTAAGCTGCACCCCCCCATGCGAGACAGATTTAATGAAAGTTCATATGTCATAATTTTGTACTAATTATGTACTCTATGAACCATGAACGGTACTCTTAGTTTACACAAACCATCGGTTCCTAAGATTTTTGTTTGTTTGTTTACACCCCCCTCTGCTTAGAAAAGAGATTCGACCAAAAGTGACTATGCCAGAATTTGGTACTAATTATGTACTAATTTCGGTCCTTTCTAGAAAATTGCCTACTCTCAAGATAACTTTTTTTTTTGTTTTTATGAGGTCTGTCGCTTGATATCAAGGCATACCCCCCTCTGCCTAGAAAAGAGATATGAAAAAAAAATAATTATGCTATAATTTAATTGCTACTAATTATGTATTAATTTCTTCCCCCTCTCAAGATAACTCATTTTTTTTTGTTTTTATGGGGTCGAATGTAGCTTGATATCAAGGCCCATACAACATAAAATAAAAAAAAAAACAAAGTTATCTTGAGAGTAGGCAATTTTTTAGAAGGGGACGAAATTAGTACATAATTAGTAGCAAATTATGGCGTAATTACATTTTTTCAAATCTCTTTCCTAGGCAGACGGTGGTGCGCCTTGATATCAAGCTACACACCCCATAAAAACAAACAAGGCGTAATTACTACATAATTAGTACGAAATTCTGGCATAGTCACTTTTGGTCGAATGTCTTTCCTAAGCAGATATCAAGCTACACCCCCCATAACAAACAAACAAAAATCTTAGGAACCGATGTTTTTTGTAAACTAAAAGTACCCTTCTTTAAGAGTACATAATTAGTACCAAATTATGACATATAAACTCTCCTAAGTGTGGGGGGGAGGCGTGTAGCTTAGCGCCAAGCCACACCCCCTCCCTTTTAAGTGCGAATAACTCCGTTATTCATTGAGTACAAAATTTTTTAAAAGGGTAGTAAATTAGTGCATAATTAGTACAACATTTTTACAATATCCAAATTGAGTTTCGTTGAGGGGGAGGTTGTGTAGTTTGTTGTAGTTTTTCTTGGATAACTGCAGAGACAACATAATAACTTACGGAGACTAACAGAGAGATAGGGCCGCGCAGAAAGTACGTTCCTGCGTAGCGCATTGCGGCGGAGAGTGTAAGTAATGCTTGTATTAAGTAAACACCTACCTTGCCCCGTCCATCTTTTTCTATATGAACATAAAAGAAAGACACAACATTTTTCAATGTCAAAATATATTTCACACAATTTTAATTTTGTACCTGCCGGTTTTTGCCACCGCCTGTCAAAGTCTGTCAAGTCTGGCAAGCGGTTTTTTTAGATTTTCAAAAGTGAGTTATTTTAATCAGTTTTGGTTGAAAATCGCGCGAGTTTATGGGATTCGCTATATAGTGGATTAAAAATTTATTGTAGTCTTAAATGCCATTTAAATAAGGCTGGATCACTACCATTAAAGCTAGCTAGAAAATTGGGGTTTAGATTTTTGCGAACTAAATCCCTGAAAAAAATATTGTGATGATTTATATACAGAGTTAAGAAAGAAGATAATAGGCTAAAATACAACGAAAAAAAAGAGATATAGGTTAAAATATTTATACAATCTGTAAGACTTTTATACTGGGTTTTCCCGGTAAATAAAAGAAAATAACATAATAAAATGTTGTTACATTTAATATTTGATAATATCCCTCAACTCAATTTTAACCTCCTCCTCCTATTTTCGATTTTTAAAGGGTCGAAAAAACTTTGTCAACTAAAGAAAGTTTTTTAGCTGCATGGAACAGTACTAAAACCTTTCGCGAATGCATTGCTTTTTTAACACTAAAAAGTATGGAAAAACGACGCCTGTTAAGTTTTTTCATATCTTTTTATTATTAAATAAGTAAGTGTCTGTAAAAAATTAACCAAAATAATATATGTATTTTATTATGCGTTTGGATGTACAAGTAGTTCCTTCCTGTAACCACTGGCTGCGCTCGTGTCGCCATCAAACAATGTTCCTCAAGTATAACACAGTATCGGTTCTCGCGTAGCTATTACTTTCTCTATGGATAACTCCTAAACGGTGACAGACTGTCAAAAGTGACAAATGGGAAAGTCATAAACGGTCAGTCAATTTTTAGTTACACAACTCAAAAAAAAAAAATTGCAGTTATTTTTTTACGTAAATGTTTAATGTGACTAAAGAAGGGAAATTCTATTGGCTACCGTTAGGAAACTTTTTTTTTATTTTTTTGTTATTTTATTTTGTGAGGTTAATATTTTCAAAGGTTTTGATAATGATTCAATCGCGATTCATTTCCATCATAAAAACGTAGGAAATAAATACGTTATCTTTCATTTTATAGGTACTTAACAATTCCTGTTAGTGATAAAGTTTAATCTACTGAAAATATAAAAATTAATTATTTCATGCGATCTCTATGCAAAACGATTCAGTACGTCAAGCATCACACTAATGAATTGCTAATGAAATTGAGTGTAATTCCTGTAATTTATTAATTATTATTTTTATTAATTAAAAACTACTAGAAAAAATTAAAGTATTTTTTCGGAGGCACTGGATATTCCCAACAGTACTTGCCAATGGATCCTAAAAAAATACGGCTACAAGTCGTTTAAGATTGGGAAGTCGCAGGAATTGCAACCAGGTAATTATTTTCGCCTGTTAGAATATTGTGAGGTTATGAGGGATAAATGTGACAGGAACGAAAATTTCATATCAAAAGTTTTGTTTAGTGACGAGAAGACATTTGAACTTCATAGCTCTCACAATCCACAAAATAGCCGCTATTGGTCCCGCGAAAATAAACATCTGCACGCAAGTGTTAGAACGCAACATCCTCAAAAATTAAATGTTTGGAGCGGTATTGTCGGGGATCACATTATGGGACCGTTTTTCATTGAAGGGAATTTGAATAGCCAAAAATATGTTGATCTTCTCCAACACCAGGTTTTACTACGGTTGAGGGAACTCAACATAAATTTGGACGAATTGTGGTTTCAGCAAGATGGCTGTTCATCCCACAATTCACGCCAGGCTACAAATTACCTTGGTCAGGTATTTGGTGATAGAATTATTTCCACGTATGGAAATATCCGATGGCCTCCTCGATCACCAGATCTTGCGCCAAATGACTTTTTCCTATGGGGTTGTTGGCACGACAAAATTTTCCAACACCCTCACTTACGGCCTACGACTATACAGGAGTTGAGGGCGAAAATTTTGGAGGCGGGCAACTCTATCACCCATGAAATGTTGGTTGCTACGCGCCAAGAGTTTTACAATAGATTGGGATATTGTGAGGCTCAAGAAGGGGACAGATTTGAACATCTAATCTAATTAAAAATTAGATGTTTTCAGGTCCAAACCACAGCTTTTTCTTGCTTAAAGGAGGCGGCAGGGTCCATTATTTACGATACTGAGCGATAAACTCGTGAGGTTGTTAACATTAGAAAGAAATATCTTCGCTTTTAATTAAATTTCTTTCCATTCTGTTCTACTAGTGACATCTATCCGGAAACGGCCAAACCATGCAGCTAGCACTAGCAGCCAAAGAAATCATTAAACGGCGCTGTTTTTCCTGCAGAGCTTTTTGCTTGCGATATTACTGATTTTAAATAAAGCTGGCCCTACACTACATTTGATATTTTCGAGGTGTTTTATGACATGATCTCGAAACATGTAGCGAACCAATTCTTCAAAACTAGCGGGAGGGTAAAAGCGAAAAATAAGGGGCTGCCAATATTTGTAACACCCAAAAAGGGGTGAAAAGATTTATTTTGCTCTGTTTCTTTACAAAAAACATTTTTTTACGAAAAACTTGAGCTCTGCCACTTTTTTATTTTTTTCTTTAACTTTCTCGAAATTTCTTTTCTCCATGGTCATACTCTACTTTTATTCGAAAAAATTTAGAAACAGAGACGGGATCAGTTTTCCTAAAACGGGGGATCTTGGTTTCGAGTGAGAAGATAAAGGGCGCCGCAGAAAAAAAATTTTCAATTAAATTAGCCGAACGCAAAAATGTTAGAAAAACAAAGCACAAAATAAAAATGGCGCCGCTTACAATTTTTTTTCAAAAATTACGTAATTTCGGGAACGCAAAGAAATAGGTCTAAAGAGTATAATTTTTAAGAAAAAATATCAATTTTCTCGCCCTCCTCCACTGGGACTACAGGGGCCGTGCACAAATTACGTAATGGTCATAGGGGGGAGGTGGGTTACAAAACGTTACGTAGGGGGGAGAGGGATTTTCGACAGCGTTTGCATTTGTGTGAAACTAAGAAAATTTGGAATGAAAATAAGTGAAGTTTTTTTTTTTTTTTTGGGGGGGGGTAGTGGTCTTGAAATCGTTACGTTACGTTACGAGTGGCGTGCCAAACCGAAACAAAACATTACATAGGGAGGGGGTCAAAAATGGGTAAAATCACCGTTACGTAATTTGTGCACGGCGCCACATCTGACTGTTCCTCCTTTTTGATTTCGAATCAAAGTGCAAAACCCGGGTTGTACGTTCGAAGGCGTCAACCCGTCCTATTTGCTTGATAAAGTTTCTACGGAAATATCTCAGTCGATTTCTCCGGCCGTGTATGAACGCTTTAGGTTAGGCATTTGCATGTATCTCAGTCCCCAGCCTGTAAACAGTGCGTAAGGACAGTGGTTACAAAATGAAAAGCCGAAAAATATTTTTTTTACGATATCTTTCATCAGTTTGGTATTAAAGTCGAGCAAAAACAATTTTTATGCCAGTCCTAAAGGTATGAAAATGGAAAACATTAGAAAACAACAACCTGGAATGGATTTACTACGTGTAAGATGTAGTGACAACATCGCCCCATGCCCATCCTTTTCTGCCTAATGTGCTTTTCCGTTTGTCTGCGTCTTATACACGGCTGCTTGGCCCCCTAAGGATTTGCTTAGGAACCCTGTATAAAAGTATTCACAGGTAATGTTCAATACTTTGTGTATAGATGTCGCCACCTGGGTGTACGCCTCCGGTTCATTTAAGTATTATTGGCGAAGCAAATATTTTCTAATAAACAACGAGTTTGACGAAATCCGGTTTTAATAAATAATGGTTTGACAAATTTCGCGTTTCATTAAAAGTGGGTTTTACAAATTACGAGTTTGTTATTGAATGGGTTTGATGAAATAAGGTTTGGATAAAAAATTGGTTTGACGAATTGCAGGTTCTATAGTGAATGATTTTATAATTGAACTTTCTTTTATTTAATGGGTTTGATTTTGCACATTCTAATAAACCCACCCTAAATTGTTACTGTACAAAAAATAAAAAAAACACTTTTAAATTCACTTCACCTCTGTTTCCTTTAATCTGACGCCCCACAACCCATATTTTGACGGACACACCTTCAACCCCTCGTCTCCCAACTAAAATTGTTACTTTTTTAAAATTAAAGAAAAAAATGATGTTTTAAGTGTTTTAAGTAAAAAAAATATCATGATCGATCATGATGTTGCTGTTTAGCTGAATTTCTGAAAACTAAGGGAGGATTTATTTTAGGGCAAGAGCATTTAATTACCCTTTAATTATTGCCATACTTTGACGTACGCCTTTAGAATGGGCCTAAACTAGTTTTTAGTGTGTACTGCTAACTACTCACTAAACTAAGCAGTGCAGCATAAGAGACTTAAATTTAGGAATGAGGCATTTAATTAGCCTTTAAATAATACTGTATGGGATCACACTGGTTACTGTGCCTCAATACTAGGGCTGCACCGAGTACCGAGTAGTTCGGTGCTCGGTCAGAATTTTAACCGAGTAATATGTACTCGGTGCTCGGTCTTACTAGGCCGAGTAAAGTAGAGTAGTAGAAACAATCCATTTATGGATGTCAAAAAATAAAATAAAATAAACTAAGTAATAAAAATTACTTAAACTTAATAACACAAACACATAATCTAAAAGAGGAAGAATATGATTTTTTTATCTCAAAGGCGTTTCCTGCTTCTGAAAATAATCTTTCGCTAAAAATGGTGAAAGACTATTAAAAACCCGACAATTCTACTACTCGGCAGGCGAGTACTCGGTACTCGGTCTAGTTAAAAAAACAGGGCTCGTTACAGCTACTTTATCTTTTTAACTCAAACATAAGAGACTGACCTTAGCTCAGGAAAGTGACGTTCAAAATATGTGATATCCATACATTTTGGAGTCAAATAAACATCAGAATTGGCTGCACCTTAGATTAAAAAGAGACAAGATACCTGACACTTACGGAGACTTTGGTTATATTATTATATGGAACAATGTTTACCTTTCTGTTGTTTACAGTAAACACGCCAGTGGCGTACCTACTTAAATATAAATTTACACATGGATTATATTATTAAAATTTGACTATAATATGAAATCTGCAAAATAATTTAAAAAACATGCAAAAAATAATTCTGCCAATTTGAGCTTTGGAATCTTCATAATAATAAATGTTTGTAGTATAATTTTATACAAAAGAAATTTATTGCAAAGTTTGTATATGATTTATAGCAATTTCAATTTTCAACACAATAAAATTATGCCAAACATTAAAACAAAGAAACACAGTTCATAGCACCTGGAACATCAAGAAAAACAAAATATTACCCACTAGCTAAAAATTATGTTATTATGTTTGTTAATTTTGTTATTTTTTCTGGTCATTAGCACTTACTTATACTGACTTCTTCAGTACACAATAATAATAGGACGGACAAAAAGCTTTAAATATCAATTCGAAGGGCGAGCGCAGATAGCAACGACGGCATCGGCAGTATAAATCAACCTTAATATTCTGATGAGAGGTAGGAATTCAATATTCTTACAAACGTGAACACATGTGAATTAACTTTTATTGTTGTTTGCAAACTGGTTTAAGGACTTTACCTACGTTTATTTTATAGTCTTTATAAAAAAAAAAACGTTCGAAAATATCTTATTTGCGCATTAACTACTTCATCAAAAGTATGCTTTATTTTATCGTCTTTATAAAAAAAAACCTCGAAAAAAACCTTATAAAAACGTTCGAAAATATCTCATTTGACTCGATATTTCTCACCTTTGTTTATAATAAATAAACAGTGTTTATTATTTGCCAAGGAGTTTTCGTTGGACCAGATAACTTGTCTCTGTTTAATCTAAGATATTTCATAAACTTTTTTTATTTTCTGTTTACCTACCGGCACTGACTGATTTCACTTGCTCTCACTTTGTTTTCAAAACATTGGACGATTTATTCCAAAATATCACTTTAAATGCACTGAAATATTCTCCTACTCGTAAAAAACACACTATAAACGGTTTTTGACAAAATGTGGTTTTAAAACGACTTATAAACTGCTTAAAACATCCTGAAATTTTAAAATAAATAACACGAAAAAGCTTATGTCAATAAAAATCTCATCCGACAGTCTGCGCTCTGCCGACTTTCCCCACCCACAAGCCAATCACGACCTAAACTGGTTGACACAGAATTCTCTGTCCCTATCGTTCTAACGTCGTTTAAAAGGAAAGAAATATAATCGATATTTCTCACCTTTGTTTTGTTGTGATTTTATTTGTAAATAAACAGTGGTTATTATTTGCCAAGGAGTTTTCGTTGCACCAGATATCTTGTCCCTTTTTAATCTAAGGGCTGCACCATGAATGGAAGGCCCATTTTGTAAAAACTAAGACACGACTTGGAGCACTTTTTGTGATTTTTTTCCGGATAAGCTAAAATTTCTTTCCAAAGCCATCTATTCGAAATATTCAAACATTTGAATCTGTGGCCTTGGAAAGAAATTTTTAGCTTGCTTATCAATCAACCGAACCGTGTCTTACGTATTTACAAAATGAGCCATTTCTGATGTTTATTTATCATATTGTCCGTTTTGAACGTCATTTCGACATTTCAGCACAGTCACTGTCACTGACAGCAAAAAATGTATATCTACTCCTAAAAGAATAGCACAAACCTAACAAAACAATTCAATGTTTAAAATTTTAAGCACACCATAATGATTCAGTTTTTTTGTAGCTTAGTACTGTTTTTACTACTGTGAAAGGGGTCCCTATAAAAACCCGAAATCAAATTTGGCAGAAACATAATATTGGTCGCGATTCTTCAGAAACGACAGAAAATCTCACCCGTCAGAATTCTGGAAAGTGGCGATTTTTACTTATCGGCTCATTTAAAATAAAAACACAGCGTCCTTCATATTTATCCTAACTTTTTAAAAGAAACAGCGTCATTTTTTTAATAACATTTAAATATAAACATAATAATAAATATAAATATATAAACATTTAAATATATTCTGCAGGACTAGTTTATGGCGGAGCTAAATTCTTACTACGCGTATTAATAAACGTCAAAAAGTGTCGAAAATTCTCACCATGTAAAAGGAAAGACAGAATTTGTGTGACTTTTCTGAACAGTGACAGCGAAAGATTCCATGGCTATCTATGATTTTGTATGATAAAAGTTTTAAAGATTTGTGTACACATAAAAATAAGCTTAATAACATACATTTTTAAATAAAAAACAGGGTTTTCAGAAAAACAGCCTACAAAAATTAAAACTGATATATTGTTTATTTACTGGAACAGTATAAAGAAACTAAATTTTAAGGAATATTAGAAAATAGTTCTGACAAAAAAGCATTAAGTGTGTTTAAAAATCGTTTGTAAGAGCGAGATTTTCTGATGGTTTTTGAAGAATCGTGACCATGTCACAATTTAAAAGAAAACAAAAAAATAGGTCTGAAAAAAATTGTCTCGAAAATGAAATAACGGGAAAATCAAATCGCTAGAAAATATATGCATAGAATTAAATTTAAACGAAACATTTATGAAAACACAAAATGTTAGAATATATTTTTAACGAAAATAATTTGATAGAAACATAATAATGCCGAACCGCAAAATTCAAGAACCCCAATCTGGCCGAAAATGATTTGAACCGATAACCACGAATTAAATTGCTACGTTGCCAGGCTTACGGCAGGAAAGAGTCATAATATCGTATTGTCATCGGACCTACATTACAAAAATGAATCGCAAGATTTGATAGACAGTTAGACAGCCAGAAACTGTAAAGTTAAATAAAATCGTTTAATAAAACAAATCCCCGTGTCATCTACCAAATAGACACTTGTCAACACCGCAATCTAGGGCCTACGGCGCTCTAGAGATTTAAATTTGACGCATGCACAATAACGATTCGGCTTGATTGTGGTTCTGCTTGTTTAAGGATCGGGCATATTATTTTCTATCAATTTGTGGGTTGGGTGTTTTTCATTTCTAGACAATTATTTTCAATACTTTTGTAATTCTGATATTTTAAAGTTCTGGAAAATTATAATCGTTAAATTATATTCGTGTCTTTTAAGGATCGAGTAAATTAAAATTCTATAAAATTATATTCGTATCCATTATTTTCTGAGTGTTTTAGTTTCGTTCATATTTCGTTTCGGACGTTTTATTTTCTGTTCAATTGTGTTTCGGTTTTTTTGTGGGTTCCCCTGAGAAAGTTAATCATGTTTTGATATTTTGAAGATATTGTCGTTTAGGTGAAAAAAATTAAATTCTATGAGGATTGTATGTCTGTGATAGAAAATATAGTAGTAGTAGTAGTAAGGGGCGGCCCGAAGGCCTGACAATTAGGCCTTTTCATGGGCCCTTTCGGCCATATCCTGTCTCGCACCTTTATCCTCCCATTCCCTCTACATATCCTACCTCTCTCTCTGTCCGGACCTTCCTGCCTTCCTTACGAAGGTCAGCACGTCAGCCTATCTTGTAGCTCCTCCTCTTCTATTGTGGGGGCACCCCACGTCTGCTGCCTCAATCTGGCGCACACAGGCGAAAATGGCTAAAAACGTGGTCAAAACCCGAAAAACAATATTTTATAATTTTGGGTTTTACCCACGCTAATTTACAGGGGGAGGTACCTGCCTATCGTTAGCGACCCTTTTTGGTTCTATTATTGCCTTGCAACAAATATTAAACTAGTTTAATTTTGACTGTTGCCAGGCGCAGAGTTAATTATATTGTGATAAATCAAATAGACACATTAATGTTTGTGCTTATTTTTTCCGAAGCAATAATAGTTTCTTAAAACTAAATACCAAGGACCCTATACCTGGGGGTAAGTACTCCATAAAAATATTGATAATTAATGTGTATACTTCTGTTTATTTTTTTTTGACAATTATTTTCCCGTTATGTTACAAATGTATAATTTTCAATTAAAAAACCTATTTTTCGCATAGATCAAAAGTTGATTGGCCCGCGCTAATATTACTATTTTATAAAAGCCTAAGCTTTTGTTTTTCAAGGCCTTTAATAATATTTTGCTACTTTGCAAGATTTTGATTTTATTGTAATACAGTGTTTAACAAATAGCAGTTATTCGTAAATAAAAAATAGGTATATTAGATTAAATTTTAAGAAATTCATTAAAATTTATAAAAAGTCGAGTTTAAAAAAAGTGAGTAAAAAATATTAAGCTTAAATTTTTATAAATTTTAATGAATTTCTTAAAATTTAAGTCTAATTAACCTATTTTTTATTTTTGAATAACTCTTCTGTTTGTTAAACACTGTATTACAATAAAATCAAAATCTTGAAAAGTAGCAAAGTATTATTAAAGGGCTCGAAAAACAAAAGCTTAGGCTTTTATAAAATAGTAATATTAGCGCGGGCCAATCAACTTTTGATCTATGCGAAAAATAGGGTTTTTAATTGAAAATTTTACATTTGTAACATAACGGGATAACGGGAAAATAATTGCCAAAACAAAATAAACACACGTATATATTAGTTAAGAATATTTTTATGGATTGGTTACCTTCAAGTATAGGGTCCTTTATTATAATCCTAGTTACGCCTCTATGCAGTATTTAAGTATCTTTCAAATGACACCCCAATCACGAAAATCTACAAAGTACTTTTCAAGTTACGAAAAAAATTCTCCGTAGGTGTTTAGCAGACATACGTTTTTTCATGGCTCATATCTCCATCACATACGATCCTCATAGAATTTCATTTTTTTTTATCTAAAGAACAATATCGTTACGGCCAAATGAATGCAGATTCAATACGATTCTCTCGAGGATTCTCTTTACTGCACTTTACACAGAGCGAATAGGTTCGTCCAAAAATTCGGGTTAAATCTGGCGAACCTTTTTCGATGAACGTTTTTCCGAACACTCAAACGTTTGCAACGAACATTTGCAGCGAACATTTTTTAGAAATATATTTTTTAAAGTGGGAAAAGATAATATTTTTGGTCTCACATGACTGACCTCAATTCTTGAAATTAAATTGGAAAACCAAAAATATTTGATCTTATTTTTCGATTAAATAGCAAAAGCTGACGGAAAGCGAAAAATTATTATTTGCTGGGTGGTAGGTAGTGAGGTTGGTAGACATCTACCAAAGAAGTTTTTTGGTTTTCCTTCATTAAGTGTAAACTCAGCAAAGCTCACCACCAAACCCCACCACTAAAACCCCACAAAATGAAATAAAGTAATCCTTATTGTTTCTTTATGAAATGCATCAAATCGTTTTTCCGTCGGAAAGGTTTTAAAATTTAATTTTTATATTAAAATTCAGTTCAATGATTTACGGTAAATAATTTTTCTAGTTTTTATTTTATACCAAATATTTCTTTTAGCAAATTTTGTCCGAACACCACGAACCTTTTTACCCGAATCCCGAACCTTTTGTGCGAATCTTTAAATAAATAATTCGCGCGAATGTTTGTCGGCATTTCGAAGATCAAAGGAAGAATATTCGCCTGTGTAAATGCTACTTAACTGAGCCAAATAAATATTTGAGAATAAAGTAGAGTTTAGAACTTCCATTGTCTATCACCTTCAAACAACAAATGAATATTCGTTTCCCATGGTCCAAACAAGTATTTATTTGAATCAAATAAATATTTATTCTGTCCAGCAAGATTTATTTGGCTTAAAGAAATTTATTTTGACCTAAATAAATATTTGTTTGCTTCAAATTGATATTTGTTTGGACCATGGGAAACAAATATTTATTTCGTTCAATTAAATATTTTTTCTGTGTGGTTTCATAAAGTGATACGAAAGCGTTTTAAACGTTTGACATTCGCTTGCAACATTTTGAGATTATTTTTTGCAAATTTTACTTCCTTGGTTGTTTTTTTGAAGCCGATAAGTTTACAACAGAAAAATATGATAAAAATACGGGTGCATAGGAACGTACTTTTTGCAGCAATATTTATGGTGCTAATTAATCGAAAATTAATTTTAAATCGAAAAAACAAAATGTATTGAATCTGTATTCAGTCGGCCGTGAAAACATAGTAATAATAAGCTTCAAATTGGTTTCTCAATTTTAGCTCATTTCAAAATCCGATATCTGAAAATATCGACATAATAAAATAAAAGAAAGTCGTGGGCTATATTGTAACATTGACTTGTTAAAACAGAGATATTTGGTAAAAAAAAAAGAATGTTGGTCTTATGACTTCTTAGAACCTCCATATCATTATGGACGCTATTGGGACCAGCAAAAAAAAACATTTTTTTATTCCCACTAAAAATGAGCTAGTGAATTTTGTGAAGCGTTTGTCTGCTGGGGACATAATAACTCAAAAGCCGCTAAACCGATCTTTATCAACGACTCCAATGATAACACTGGGGAACAACAAAAATGTTTCCTATAAAATGTTTCCTATAGACCAAAATAACAAAATCTTACGTATTTTATTTAACTAATTGACAATCTGTCTTGTTTTGCAGGTCTGTTCGAGGAAACAATAAGTAATTCTTGCAGTCATAGACGACAGATATGTTATCTACAAAATACGTGTAGTTTAATAACATTTTAATTTATTTTAAAAATTGGCCTATGTCCTCCCAGAATTGAAATCCGGACCAGTGTGCGCCGCGCTTTTGGCGTACGAGACACCTCAGATTACTAAAAGAGATGTAGATAGAATAACTCTTGAAGTGATGTTACTGGCGTATTGGAGTGTGCCATTCATAAAAATACGCCAAGCATCAGGCATGGTAAACAATTATTTCTTATATTGTTTATTTAATTAAAAACATATCTATCTTCTATGATCAGGTAGATAATTATTGTTGTTGCCTGTCGACTTGGTACCTGTTTTTTAAAATTTTTGTTGTCGGCTTCTAACTAAACCATATAAATACCAAAAATCCAATTTTTAGAATTTTTGTCTGTTTGTTTACTACTGGGTTACTTTGGATTCCTTCCTGAGCAGGACATAGGCTTTATTTCATTAAAAATCGGCTCACGGAAACAAAGTTATGACCATTTAAAGCAAGAAAAACTGATAAAACCGCAGGCGAAGCTGCGGGGCATTCATCTAGTATAAAATAAAACCGTTAAAAAAAACCGATTATTCAACTTTTAATTCGCTTATCTACGTGGGGACGTCGTCGCTCGGCCTTGCATACAGTGCGACCTTTACATTGAGCCAAACACCGCGCAGAATACGAGGGCCGGCGAAAGTGTAACGTTACCCGCAAAATTTTCTGACAAAAAATGTACTGATTGCTCATTTTTCGGCAGTGGGCGAGTTTTTAAACTCCACTGAAATTCACCGACTTGGTGGCTTCGATTGCATCAGTTTGATGAAATTGGCGGAGTGACGTCAGCACCGGTGGAATTCAAATGTTCCACCGAAAAAAAATAAGAACGTAAGTTACAGATACTAGTAGTAGCAGCAGTACCAGCAGTACCAGGAGAAGCAGGAGGAGGAGAAGGAGGAGTAGGAGAAGTAGGAGGTGTAGGAGTAGTAGGAGATGTAGGAGTAGTAGGAGTAGTAGTAGTACACCTCTTTGTCGGGCAGGGATCTTTAGACTGCGCAGCAAGTATACACAGTGGACCGCCGGCTTTACACCCCCTCCGAAGGGTGGTCCTGCCACATGTTAGACGGTAGACTTTTCTCTCCAGCAGCCCGCAGTCATATAGGTTGACCCGAAAATCGAGGTCCCGGTTTCGCTGGTCGAGGTCGTCGTCGGAGTCTTCAGATGCATCTCTTTGGAGTGGTCCTGCTACCCGAAGGTGGTACCGCCTCTTCCAAGTCACCCTCTGTCCACTCCCGCTACCAAATCTGTCGGAGTCCAGCCGCGTCCCATGGAGTTTTTTTTGGGTCACCGGCTAGTCTCCTCTACCCAGTTTGGTGGGGTCCTCGGCCGTCCACCTTTGAGTCCCGCAAGGTTTTCGGTGTTGTTACTCTATGCACAACGTCAACTGCGGTGCTGCTGAGAAGTGGGCCGCCCGTCGTCTTCGTCTCTACTCGCATTCGGTGTTGTGTGAAGCAATGTGTACTTGCCGAGATCCGATCCTGCGATCTCTGTTCTGCAGGCTAAGACGCTGTTCACTGAGCTTCGGCGGCCCCAGAACATAACTACAGTTTTTTTAGAAGCTGATTTTTTTTATTTAAAAAGAAAAGACATTAAATCAAAGAACCACGCACAATTTAAATGGAAACTGAATCTCAGTGGGATTTTAACGCCGTTTAAGTATGTTATTGGGACAGTCCCTGAGAGCATTTTGTTTCATAGACACAGGTGCCGAATGTTATTAGTTTTGACACTTGTCAAACTGGGACAAGCAAATACCTTTTTTAGTCATAAATTGCAGTTGAAAAAAGTGTCACTTTTCTAACTTTTAAAAGGATAAAAAGAAAGTATTGGCTTTTCCAAAAATGCGTTTGACCGGGGTTGACATGCGTCAAAATTAATGATATTTTTGAGTTTATCGACCTTAATTTAGTGTAGTAAATATGTGTCATAGCACCAGTGGTTTTCGCCATGACAATAAACAGAACTGTCACTTTTTTTACGTTTGTCGACTGTATGTCTTCAGCAGAGTAAAAAAAGGTATTTTCTTTTTGAAAATTATTTGTTCGCCATTTTGATACGGTTTGATAGGTGGCCAAACTGATAACATTTTTGAGTTTATCGACCTCAATTTAGTGTAGATCGAGATCCCACTCGTAAATATGTGTCATCTCACCAGTGGTATTCCCCGTAACAGTAAATGACAGTAAAGACAACTGTCACCTTTTTTTACGGTTTCGGATTTAATGTCTTCAGGAGAGTAAAAAAAAGGTATTCGCTTTTCCACACACTTCAATTTCATTAATTATTTTTCCGCCATTTCGACAGGGTTTGACAGGTGTCAAAATAAATGTCATTTTTAAAATCAGCGTTGTCATTTTAGTGAGAATTGATGCTTTTTTTTGCCGATATAGGTCATCATAAGCATGATAATAAAATGCTCTCAGGGGCTGTCCCAATAACATACTTAAACGGCGTTGAAATCCCACTGAGATCCACTTTCCACACATTTTGAATTTTTTTTTGACTTGTGCGATGGATCACTTCTCAGGGTATGATCGTTCTATTATGCCCAGAATCGGGCCCCAGAGATTTAGAAACTCTATCGGTGGACAACATAAATTTTTGCAAACTCTATTGTTGGCATCGGTGGATTTAAAAACTCGCTCAGTTCGGCTGGTTTAGCGTGTGAATTATATTATACAAGGTTTACCCAAATTTAGAATTATTGTTGTACAATGTACAATATATTTAGTTTCTGCACGAAAAAAATATACAGTGAGTCCCAAAAGTCTGGAACAATGGATTTTTTGAGATAACTATAGTTTTTTCCAAAAAAAACTTATATAGGATCATTTTAGGAAAAAAAGAGGTTTCGAAAAATGTATACCCTTTTATACAGGGTATTCCAAAAATAAAATATGACACAAACTTATCTTTTTTTAAATTGGACACCCTATATATTATCTCATTTTCTGAATCCTTAAAAAATAAGCTATTCAAAAACACCGAACACTTTGGGTCTATCTTTTATAAAAAAAAACAAAATGAATCTCGTGTCCGCAAATACAAATGAAAGTAACACTCGTGGCATATCGGACGAAGCGTTTTTGTTTCTCACTTCATTACGACCAGGCCTCCAATATCTAATAGAGAATCCAGACACTCACAGACCTGTTTCATCCTTATTAAGTACTTCTGTAAAAATAATGCCTCTTTACCCAAGGATGGCGTCTATTGGCAATAAAATCGACACATGGAACGGCCGTCTTGAACAGCCCTGAAGAAGCAAATAATTTTGCGAAACGTTGGCATTTCAAAAAAAGGACGTTTCATTATCAAGATCCCTCAACCCATAAACCTTCAAAAACAACTAAATTTTTAGTTTGGCTACCAAATTAGCACCTAAAGAGCACCTAATTCTGACACTATCGTTTTTTGATTTTAAATTTACTAAACATCAGATTTGACAGAGGTGATCTCGAATGTGAGAAAAACTACCTTCTTTTAATGCTTTTGGTTTGAACCTTGTAGGACCAATAGTAAAAAACTTTTCTTATAATGAAAGACACTGTACAGGCGGATCTAACAGGCCATTTTTCTAGTAAGGTGTAGTATGCTGGATCTCTCTCAGCCGAATGCATTTAGAAAAAGATAACAATATTAAGCTCACAAAAATTGGCTATAAATAAAGGGTAGCAAATTGCGCGTGTAATAGCAATGATGCACTTTCGTTTTTCTAAAGGTCAAGTTTTTTTTATAGAAAAAAATGTGCCTAAAAATACCTTTGTTTTCTATTTTTGGAGATAGGTAATAGGGTCATTTAATTAACCAATTAAACAATCTTTAAAAAAAACGGGTTGTTTCAAAAAATACAAATTTTGGTGCTGACCTGTCGAAATTGTGGTATCTTTTGGTTTTAAACGCTGGCCCACCTGCGAAGGCTAGCAGTTATATTCGCCATCCTCTTTTGGGCAATCAATGTATTTAGTTGGAATCGCCTATTGAGTGGAATATTAAACAAACTTTTTTCTAATTATTTAATACGCTTTAGAATAATGAATTTATCATTTTATCAATAGTAGGGTCATTCTCACGAAGTGCGAAATTCCTGAAAAAAAAAACTTATTGAGAGAGATTTGAGATAGTTTAGTTTTTGAGAAATTGTAGTGTCACCTACGTTACCGCAAATTACACCTTACAAATCCAATCTAAAATTAGAATTTTTAATCAAAAAACTCTTTGTGCCTTCTAAAACGAATATTTCTTGAATTTTTCTATATCTGTGCCGTTTCCTCCAATTTTTGTTTAAAAGTGATAGATTTGGTGAACAAATTAATAACATGCAAGAAATTTTGAAAGTAATTTTTAATTAGAATTAGAAAACAATACCACAGAGAAATTACGTACTAGTTTCTTTGTGGAAATACAAACACAAAAAAAGCTACCAAACTTCATCTACGTAACAAAATGGGGTATCTTAGATGACGGTAGCATAGCGGACATTTTTTGAAGAACAACTTGGTTAACTTTTGGGCGAGGGGTCTGCCAATTCTCGCAATAGTGTTCATTTTTTTGCAATCCGCATTGTTTTGCATTGCTTCGCATTGCCTTGCATTATCTTGCCTTGTTTCCCATGGTCGTGCAGTGTGCTACATTTTCTTGAATTTTTGGACATTTTTTCGCATTTCGGTGTACTTTTGTGATTCCCAGTGTTTTACCTACCCTCATTTTTGGCTTGAGCTTTGGCGAGATAGTAACCACAAGTTACCAGGTAACCCGGTTGCTCGTTTTCAGTTTTTCTTCGTACAGTAACCCAAGTCATGACGTCACGAGTAACCAGACTATGTTACCAGCCTATATAGGGGATATGGTTACTTGAAAAATGTAAGGTCAAAGTGCGGTTTATTGATTGCTTATGGTTTTTTAATTGGTATTATTTTTGTTTTTAATCTCATGTTTTTCAATAAAAGTGAAAGTAACCGTGACGTCATGACAAGTAATCCAAACAAGTCTCCGAGAAGAGAGTCTTAATGTAAAAAGTGATTTTACTGGGGGAGAAGTTTTTTTCGTAAAGATAAGTGAGAACTGAATTAGACTCTGCCATTCTACCTACTTCTTTAAATAATTTTTTCCTTTAGGTTTTAACTCGAACATAACCTATAAACTTCTCTCTTGATGGTTTACCTATAATTCCAGCCTGAATTTTAGCTTAAATAATACTACGAGTCTTATCAACTATTCATTCTAAATACTGATTAGTAATAATGATTAAAGCTTCTTCGCTACGGCTTAAAAGGTTAGTTGGACCCTTACATTAAGAAAATTGGCGCTAGAAAGCACGGATAGTCCACCATAAAATCAATTATTTTATATTGAAAGGAACTGAAAATATCTCGAAAACTGTAGCTTTGAAAGATTTGGACCTTATAACAAAATTTTTGGGTAATATTTACGAAAACCAAAATCTGAAAACCGCATATCGATAGCTGCTTTACGTTTTTTCTAATAACTCGGAAACTAAAGCTCCCACGAATTTCGACTTTATAACAAAATTTGTAGTCTATATTCATGGAAACTTAAATCTGAAAACCGTATATCGCTACTTGCTTTTGTTCCAAAGTTACAATTTTTTTAAATATTTTATCCCCCTTTTCCATCCTTCAACCGCCCACCACCCTACCCAAAAGTTAATCAGTTCATAGTCAGCCTATAGAGGATTTTTGTACCAAATTTCGTTAAAGTCGATTACGGCATTCTTGAGTATACAGACAGACAACAGACCGACGGACAACTTTTTTTTTCGTCGATTAGTGTGTTTGGAACTCATTTTTGATAAAATTAAAGTCAAAATTTCATGATTTAAAAACATTGTCAAAATATCAAACTGTCAAAAGATTAAAATGTTGCAACAATGAACGTCACCGAGTAAAAAGGCAAATCGCTATGGAAACCATTGTTATTTCATTCACGAGCCGCCTGGATTTAGTGTAAAGATGGTGTGTTGCGAGAAGTGCTCTTCGTTCGAGATTTTTAAAAGTAGTTTCCTGTTTTTCTTGGATTTTCTGATAAAGGTATTAAAAAAATATATATAACGTTACCAGCTCGCGGCTAAACTGTCCTTTTTTTTACTCGCGTTTTTAAATACCTCGCTGCGCTCGTTATTTAAGACAACGCTTGTAAAAAAGCACTATTTTAGCCACTAGTTATGAAAACTACTATTTTTTGCTATTTTTATTTAAAAAAAATATGCATTTTTTTCCAAAGGGACAGCCTACTTAATATTTGTAATATGCATTGGGTGATGGGAAGCATAGTGGACAAATTCGTCAGCCCGTTCGAATAGTCTCAGAATACCATTTTATTGATGATTTTTTTTTCATTCATAACATACGCGTCAACTTCATGTACTTATTGGAAAATGCACAAATAATTTTTCATGACAAATATCCGCTATTGAAAAAAAACGGGTTTTATGAATTTCCAGTTTAATTTTAAATACATATATTTATTTACTATACACTTTTTAGCAATGCTTTAGATTCATTCCGTTGTTCTCTAAATAAATACATTTTAGAGTATCACAGGTATTAATATTGGGTAGTTAATTTGGATTTCCCCATCTCTTCCATACAAATTTAAACTTGAATATTTTGGAGAAGACAAAATATAGGCCCAAGGTGTTTGGTATTTTTGAAAACCTTATTTTTTAAGGATTCAGAAAAAGAAGATAATATACAGGGTGTCCAATTTTAAAAAAGATAAGTTTGTGTCATTTTATTTTTGGGACACCCTGCATATAAGTTTTTTGGAAAAAACCCATAGTCATCCCAAAAAAATCCATTATTCCAGACTTTTGATAAACACTGCATACCAGGACGTGTATTCTTGAACAGGGAACGGCATAGATCTATGGCGAATGATCACATGGGACGAAAACGCTATATTCTTGAGCGATGATCCGATCTTACGGATCTCATGAAAATCATACGTTTCCGATCGCATGGTCCAAAATTAGGGAACAGCGTCGAATCTAGTAACAATTGCGCAATAAAGAGGTTTTTCTTTAATGTATTGCTTCCTAAACTGCTTTTCGATCGTGGGAGGCGATAGATCCCATCGCACGAGATACAGTCATACGATCCGGTCTTTCTCTCATGGGATGGGATCTATCGCATGGGATCCATCACCTCCCACGAATGAAAAATAGTTTAGGAAGCAAAACATTTAAAAAAAACCTCTTTATTGCGCAGGCGTCACTATATTAGACGCTGTTCCCGGTTTTGGACCATGCGATCGGGAACATATGATGTTTATGAGATCCGTAAGATCGGATCATCGCAATAGATCTATGTCCAGGGGGCTGATTCTTGAATATCGTAGGAAAGATCGCACGGAAACGGTCCTCTCCCTGATATCGACCAATAATAGGCTTTGAAGCGATCACGAGTTATCCGACCACGACCGAACTTTCGTACACCTGCCCCCGGGCCAGGGGTCTGATTTTCGAATCCATACGAAAATATCCGCATACGTATACTGAATAATCAACAATTTTTATGTCAGTCTCTTTCTATACCGTGTGAAATGAGAGGCGAAAGATAAGCCGGTATGTGTGGACCGCGTTCGAATTCGACTGGTTTAACGCAATATTGCACGAGTGGGTGGAGGCATTCGTGTTGTTTCGCATGAAAAACCGGTTATTCTTGCACGTACTACCCATGAATCAGCATATCGGCATATCTTTTGCCTCCTTTTCTATACGGTATAGGAAGAGACGGAAGTAGTCGCATGCGAATAATTTCGTATGGTTTCGAAAATACGACCCCTGGTAAACAAGCGCTCTTGAATAACGATAATCCGGTCAGCTTTGTGCGTGCACCATGCAAGCTCGGCAGCTTCTGAGCCTTCTTATTGGTCGAAACGAAGGATGTGAACTTTCCCGTGCGACCTTTCCTACGAAATTTAAGAATAAGCCCCCAGGGGCTCGATTCTGGGCGTAAGAGAACGATCATACCCTGAGAAGTGATCAATCGCACAAAAGTCATTCGAACGACGCACAGTGGTCGATTTTCCGGAAAACGCGGACATAAATGGAAAAAATAAAAAAATTCAAAATGTATCTAAATTTGCCCCTATATGGTTGTCAAGATACTAGGCAAATAGTTGGCCAAAGAATAAACTATGCATTTTACGAGTTTGACATTACGTATCAGTATTCAACATCAAATTTCAAATAGAAGACCCAGAGTATGACAGTATTCAACTGTTAATATCTCGAAAACAGTTGAAGATCGAGATAGGGTACGTCATATAAAAATGCTTAGAATTTCAAAACAGAATGCAAAAATGCAATAATATACTGGGTGTTTCATTTGAAAGTTTCGGTTGCATTCTTTTTAATATACCCTATATACATAAAAATATTCTAGAATACTGTAACATTTATATATTGTCAATTACTTTAAAGGAAATTTGATTGTCCTAAACTAACATTTTTAGTTTAATTTTGTGAAGTGAGCTTAAAATTAAAATATCATGTGACTTTAACTGTAACCAAAATTATCACGTGACTGGACACTTTTAAATATTCACGTGACCATCAGTGCTATATTCAAACTGTATTTGACATCCCAACATTTTTGCCTAAATAAAACCCATTCAAGCTCGAATCGTCTTTCCACACCACCATCACAAATTTAGCTAATTAATAAATATATATCTTTTACCTTTTGAAAATGTCTTGGATAAATGTGAAAATTCACACGTCATAAATTTATCTTTTTATTAAAACTAAATAATATCCGCGTTTTTACAAAAATAGACCACTGTGCGAGTCCTGCTCTAAAAGACGGTCAAGTTTGCTGTAGCATGCGCATTAGCGAGTTCGGTCACGTGATGGTTTCGTCCAATAGCGTGCTCTGAAATAATACGAGTGACGTTTTTCACACGAGCTTTCCTACAACTCCCAACTACTGGCTCTAGTCGAGAGAACGGCTTCGCTCAAAAAAATTGTTGTTCGAGGCAGCTCTGCACGTGCCCATAATAGTTTGTTGATTATTCGATCGTCTCGTCACTGCTTTTAAGCGCCTTTATTGGTTCAAACTACTTTTCTTCTCTCAGGCGAACGATCACTTCCTATGGGTTCCAGAATCGGAACCCAGGTGACTAAGATACCTTTTTATCCCTAAGCAAACTGTAGCCCCCGCTTCCAACAGGTTACAAATTTGTCGCCTCGGGATAAGAAGTCTGCCCCTTGGTATATAATGTACTATCTTAATTGGACTAGTTTAGTCTGTGGGATGAAATGTGGTAAATGGGATTGATTGATTGATTGATTACGTGTCTGAAATTTTATATATTAAAATAGAGATGTCAAACTACGTATTCAATGTGTAGATGCACCCATGAAGCACAATATAACATTTCGTATTCATATACATTTCAAAATATGATAATCTGGCTTGTAATAGACAAGCGTGTGACACTATTTATTACTTACAATTCAATACAGGAAATGGCATTTATTTATTATGTTTAAACGTCTGCTAGTAGCCAGTGACTCAAATACAGGATGTGTGGGGGCACAAGAGTGTGGGGTACGACGGAAAGGGCCCAAGAAGCGTCCTAATTGCCAGACTTATACAGACTTAAAGTTAATTATCGGTTTTATCAGCATTCGTATCCTTATCTCTATCGAGTCGACCTATCAAGCAGGTGTACTTTTAAACTAATGGCGAATGCGTGACAGCTCCACCTGATCAAATGCTTGAAAACATCGTTTCGTACGCAGGGATGGTCGCGGCGTTACGACCCCCTTATCGTACCTAACGAGGTTTTCGTGCATTTAATCAGCTGGAGCTGTCACGCATTCGCCATGATTTTAAAAGTGCACCGGCTTGATTGGTCGGCTAGAGAGAGTTAAGGATACGAATGCTGATAAAACTGAAAATTAACTTTAAGTGTCTATTATTTCTATGGGTACTAACCTAACCTAAAAAAAACGGCCAAAACAATTTTTTTTACTTTACAACTAATTTACGGCTAATTAACGGCAAATAATAAGCATATTTTTTTCTGAATTTCCGAAAAGTTGCTCCGCTAACTTTTTTTTCCCGAGATTTTTTTTATAAAAACCGATATAACTTGAAAACCAGTGATACGATTTAAACAAATGTTAGAAATTTTTGAAGGCATTAGCAATGCCTACAAGCCTCAGTTTTTGATTTTTGTCTATTTCGATTTTTAAACGCCAAAAAACCAAAATTGCAAAAATTAAAGAAAAAAACAAAAACATGAAATCGTACGTCAAGCTAATCTCGAAAAGGGCACATACTAGGGGATCGTTTATGTAAGACTTTTTAAAGCCAATGAATCAAACTGGGTGAAAAACCTTCCACCATGTTCCAAATGTGTTTCGTTTTCGAGATATTGATTTTTTAAATAATAACTTTAAACGATTATAACTAAAAACATAACTAAATTTGGATTAGTTAAGAATTAGTTTAGATTAGTTGTAGTTTTAAGCAAAGTCGACTTTAAACCGAGCTTTAAATTTATTCTAATGCAGTCTTGTTTAAAAAAAAAACGCATATAGTCCAATTTTTTGATGAGAGGACTGACCTCATTTTTTTGGATCTCTATTGTTTTAGACAGTGACAATAAATATGTAAAAAAAGTCATGTTGTTGATTGTTTCAACTGTTATTTCAAAATGACAACAACAAATTATTTGACATGCGAACTGTTGACAACAAAGAAATACGTTTTCAGAAGCAAAAATGAATTACTTTTCTAATAGTGTATGATTTTGACAATAATTTTTAAAGTAAAAAGTTATAGAAGACGGCTGGTCTACGAGGAGAGGGGCCACTCATTTTGGGGTTGATAAAATGACGATATACGATGGAAAAAGCGGTGAATACAAAATAATTCAATGAATAGAAAACGTGGATCAGGACGAAAGCCTGTAATTCTACAAGATGAAAAGCTTATCGACCACCTCAGACAAAATCCTTTAGCCACATCCGTTGAAGCATTTAATGTAACGATGTTTTCTTAAATACCTGTTAAATTATTTTTAGATGTGCTAAAATACACTTTAGTAGGACACGTTTTTTGGTAAATTTAAAGACTGTAAAGAACTTTGATTGAAAGAAATTAATACCACCTTATGTTTTACACACTTTACCCTTTGAAAAATTACAATTTTTGCTGTTTTTTGGATAGAAACTGAAAAATAAATATCATATGCACGACACCACTCAAGATGACAGACAGATGACATAACAGAAATTTTTAGTAAACATTTGCCATTGGCGTCGTCACTAAATTATCTCTCCATCTACGTCTAAAATTCTGCCCTCTCTCTCTAAATATTTTTTATTTTAAGAGAGAAAAAATGTTTTTTGCTAGTACTTTTTTGTTGAACTTATCAAAGAAAGATTCCACAAAAGATATGTTCAGTTTCTTGAAGATGTTATGTTGCCATCTGTGCAGGTGTTTTACGACTTCGTTTACCAACAGGACAACTTTACTGTCCCGTGAACACGGCTAATGTTGTTCGCCAGTGGTTTGAAAACAATAATAGCGACATAAAGCTATTTTTAACTCATCGCCGTATACGTATCCGCATCTAGCGAGAACCAAGCACATTAATTGGTCAGAAACTTGTACCACGTTCGAAAAGAGCAGATATATGCTAATCTAAGGTGTTCTTGAACGCGATAGGTGTTGAGATGCGTTAGGTATCACGTATCGTTACGGCACACGTATCGTATCTCAGCACCTATTGCGTTCAGAAACACCTTAAATTAGCATATATCTGCTCTTTTCGAATGTGCTACAAGTGTCTGACCAATCAGTGTGCTTGGTTCTCGCTAGATGCGGATACGTATACCGCGATGAGTTACAAATAGCTTTATGTCTCTAATATTGAAACTCTTCTTTCGCCATCCAACAGCCCTGATCTCAACCCAATAGAAAATATATGGGGCCGACTTGTCAAAATTAGGGATATTTTGGAACGCTTATTTGACACTTCGTAGTAGTTGTGGTAATTACTGCGTCTGCGCAATAGCTAAACGCCATTCCGTTGTGGTAATTAACCACTACCACTGCCGTAAGCTATGAATCCATTTCGTTGTGGTTGTGGGGTCAAACCATATCAAATCAACCAAAAAAAAGGCACTTTTCGTTTTGACCATCTCCGATTTTGATGATTTTTGGTACACTTATTCGTCTTATCAAAAAACTCAAAAATCCAAAAAATCAAATTTTTTGGATAAGCGGTTTTTGTTTTATTGATTTTTGAAAATCAAGAAATTGACCAATATGTCCTTGACAGACACTTACAAAAATAGTAATATCTCAAAAACTATTGATCCTATAGAAGCGATTGATAGCTCATTTTGAAGGGTTTTTAAAGACCTTTTTAAAGATGTGTGACACAATATAGTTTGTTTATTTTTTTTTTCTTAATTAAAAAAATTTTTTTTTTTTGAAAAATCTCAAAAACACATTTTTTAATTTTTTTCAAAAAAATATTTCTTTTTTTTTCAATGTTTTTTTAACATTTTTGGAAAATTTTTAGGATGGAGAAATAATGGAGTCACACTTTAAAAAAATAATAAGATATTTAATACAGGTATTATACAGGTATTAAATATCTTATTATTTTTTTAAAGTATGACTCCATTATTTCTCCATCCTAAAATTTTCCAAAAATGTTAAAAAAACATTGAAAAAAAAGAAATATTTTTTTTGAAAAAAATTAAAAAATGTGTTTTTGAGATTTAAAAAAAAATATTTTTAATTAAGAAAAAAAATAAATAAACAAAGTATATTGTGTCACACATTTTTAAAAAGGTCTTTAAAAACCCTTTAAAATGAGCTATCACTCGCTTCTATATAGGATCAATAGTTTTTGAGATATTACTATTTTTGTAAGTGTCTGTCAAGGACAAAAATCAATAAAACAAAAACCGCTTATACAAAAAAATTTGATTTTTTGGATTTTTGAGTTTTTTGATAAGATGAATAAGTGTACCAAAAATCATCAAAATCGGAGATGGTCAAAACTATTGCCTGGTTGACTTGATATGGTTTGACCCACGGGTCAAACCATATCAAATCAACCAAAAAAAAGGCACTTTTCGTTTTGACCATCTCCGATTTTGATGATTTTTGGTACACTTATTCGTCTAAAATCAAATTTTTTGGATAAACGGTTTTTGATTTATTGATTTTTGTCCTTGACAGACACTTACAAAAATAGTAATATCTCAAAAACTATTGATCCCATAGAAGCGAGTGATAGCTCATTTTGAAGGGTTTTCAAAGACCTTTTTAAAGATGTGTGACACAATATAGTTTGTTTAATTTTTTTTTCTTAATTAAAAATTTTTTTTTTTAAATCTCAAAAACACATTTTTTTATTTTTTTCAAAAAAATATTTCTTTTTTTTTCAATGTTTTTTTAACATTTTTGGAAAATTTTAGGATGGAGAAATAATGGAGCCATACTTTAAAAAAATAATAAGATTTTTAATACCTGTATAATAGCTGTATTAAATATCTTATTATTTTTTTAAAGTATGACTCCATTATTTCTCCATCCTAAAATTTTCCAAAAATGTTAAAAAAACATTTAAAAAAAAAGAAATATTTTTTTGAAAAAAATTAAAAAATGCGTTTTTGAGATTTTTCAAAAAAAAAAAAAAAAATTTTAATTAAGAAAAAAAAAATTAAACAAACTATATTGTGTCACACATCTTTAAAAAGGTCTTTAAAAACCCTTCAAAATGAGCTATCACTCGCTTCTATAACAAAAACCGCTTATCCAAAAAAATGATTTTTTGGATTTTTGAGTTTTTTGATAAGACGAATAATTGTACCAAAAATCATCAAAATCGGAGATGTTCAAGACTATTGCCTGGTTGACTTGATATGGTTTGACCCTGTGGTTATTTTTAGAGAATTTTGGGACAATTAATTTTTAAAATAATAAAATATTACCAGGTTCCAACATATAAAACACTTATTTTGTAAAATAAAGCCCAATTTTGTGTTTTTCTCATCTCTAAATTTTTTTACGAGTAACATTTTCTTAATATGTTCCAAAAACTCTGGTAAAATCGATGCGTGGTAGTGGTTGTCAAACACTACCACAGCGGCAGTCAAAGTTGTCAAAATTTTAAGTGTTCCAAAATTTCTCTATTATTTATCAGAGAAACTGGAGCATTGGGGTGTTCTCAGAAGATCATGCATATTTTCCAAATTTAAGTTTTGAGAGTGTTATTGAAAAGAATGGCGTGCCCACCACTAAATACTAATTTTGTTGTTGCTTTAAGTAATATTTAATATTTAGTTCTTTCTAATCCCTTGTGTTGTTTTGAATCCATCGCTTTTTCATTTTATTATTGTCATTTTATCAACCCCAAAATGAGTGGCCGCTCTCCTTATAAACCACTGTAACTCGTGTGATAATTATTCTTTTGCAATAAAAATTGTTTTTAAATTATTATTAATTAATATTAAATAATTATAACCGAGATTAAAACACTGATTTTAGAAACAAGAAACTAAACTCAAAACCCTCCTTTGCGTTGCGTATATAGTCGAGTAATAAGGTTATTTGTTTTAAATAAAAGGATGACATAACGTCATCGTAATGCCGAATTTAATGTCGTCAGACGTTCCAAGCTGGTGGTGTGTTTGAGTATACACTAATAAAAAGTCAAAGTTTGAGATTTAGGGAAAAACTATGCGACTCCAAATTTGATATTAAATTGAAAGTATAATTCGATCTAAATGTAAATTTATAATAAAGACTTGGCAAACCTGGTCCCCTTTGCAAAAGAGTGGGAAATTCCTTTGCAACTACATATTCAAGCTTCCTTAAAAAGATTTGCATTGCAGAATACGTACCTGGAAACAAAGAAAAAAAAAACTAGTTTTAATAAATCATACCAAGTCGAACCAACCGTTAAAAAAATTATAGTAGGAAGTTAAAACATTGGAACCATATTAGGTGCAAATAACCATTTACCAGTATCTTGATGTCTGCCATTGATATCTGATAAACTTTTTTCTTTATGAGCTTTTGAGTGATACATACTTTTTGAGACAACCTGTATGTATGTTTGTTTGAGACAATGATGTGTTTGAAATTAACTCTGTGTTTCGGACTTCCATTGTCTATATTTTATTTATACACGACGTTTCGATCAGTACAATCTCTGATCGTAGTTTGCACCTGAAGACGATCAGAGATTGTACTGATCGAAACGTCGTGTATAAATAAAATATGGACAATGGAAGCCCGAAACACAGAGTTAATTTCAACCTGTATGTACTCTCAGTTGCAGAGAAAATGCGTACATGAGGTATTTTAAGTTTTGTGATTTATGTCAATATTAATTGAAGTCTTATTTAAAAAAAAGTCAACGTCATCTGACACCTCAATTCCCTATGTACGCAATTTCTGTGCAACTGAGTGTACGTCATGTTTCGTGATGGATTAAGGCTAAATTTATATTAGAATCTATGATAATATTAGCCATATTACAACAAAAAATGTCAAAAAGATTTAAAAAAATCACCTTTTAGAGCAACATAATAAATGTTTATTAGAAATATACCGGGCGTCCATTGAAAGTTGATCCCTACTGTAGGCACAAGAATTCAGCAAAAAGATAAATTAAGAGCGTGTTTTTGCCCTGTTTGAAAATGAATCTGGGGACATCCATTAAGGGAAATATTGTGTATTGATTTCGAGCAACTATATGCAAACCGAGCGACTAGTACAAAAAAAACTTTGAACCATATAATTTTTAATATATATATACATACTTCTAATTTTCATCTAATATAAAAATTAATATCTTGTACAAAGCGCCGTTTTTAAGGGAGCAATATCTATTTAGTCCATTTACCAAAAATTTAAAAATAAAAAAATTTCAGAATTTACATTCTCCAGTTTTATACATAGCCCCAATGCCAAAGAGCAAAGAGCAAATAATTAAAATTTTATTTTAATAAGAAAGAGCTCTTATGAACAAAAAAAAAAATTTTTATGTCTTACCAATGCAAAACATGTTTTTATTGAAAGGGGGTTGGGTTGGCTTGGGTTTTCGCGCAAAAAAATTGTTTTAATTAAAAATAATTAAAATGGTTAAAAGTTTAGTTTTCTATAATTTTTGTCAAGAAAATATTTTATTTAAAAATTTTCATTTGGTTAATTGACATTTTTGTTTTGTACTTCAACTTTTCATTTTTTTATTGTTGAGGGGTGCAGAAAATTTATTTTTATTGCTTTTTGCACAACTACTAGGCATTTTTTGCATTACAAAACGAAACCCCTGTTTAAACTCTGAACCAGCGGCGTAGCGTGGGGGGGGGGACAGGGAGGTTCCTGCCCCCCCCCCCCGCTCTCTGGGTATAAAACAATAAAAATTACAATAACATTAAAAAAAAGTATAAAAACATTTTTATTTTAATTATGCAGTTTATATTTTAAAGACGGCCACAAACAAAGATTATTTGTAAGCAGTGTATAATAAACGTCAGTTACGCGCGCCCCAAAAATATGTAAGAATTACTGACCAATATGACTTAACGATAATCGGAAGTCTCTCTCTTTTGCCGTGAAAAAGAAAAGATGTATTTCTTATTTTCCTGTGATTTATTGCAAAAGAAAGTGAAAAATAATTGTGGAAAGTCAAAAAAAAATCAGCAAATGTTTCTTTTGGAAAAGCGAAAAAGGTTGCTGGAAAGCGTTGGGACTAAACAGTCCAAAAACTTAATTTATTTTTTTGGAAATTTCTTCCTACATTTAAATCTGGTTAGGATATGCTACAACATGCTCACCGAAGCGTAGATCTCGATAATTAATATATTTTAACTAAACAAGATTTAAAGATTTTTTAAGTTTCCCGAAAATTCTATTGTTTAAATAATAATTAATTGCAACTATAGATGAATGAGTTAAAAGACGAAATTGGGAAACCCGAAGAAATTTTGCCATTTATGATAAAAAACAGTTTTAAAAACAGCTTCCCAGACATTTTTAAATTATACTAAATAATAAATACAATTGCTCCTAGCAGTGCGGAAGCTGAGCGCACTTTTAACAGACTAAAAAAAATAAAAATTATGAAAGGTCACAAATGACGGAAGACAACCTGAATCCGTATAATTAGTATTGAGCGGGAATATAGCCATACTATTGGTTTCGATGTGATACGTACATGAAGTCAGTAAAATCTTATTCATAACAATTGTGGTATTTTACCTACTCGCGTGCTGTAAAGTGCACTTTACCGCACACAGAAAAAATCTCGAAAGGAATAAATTGTAGGTTTCACACTATTACAATGTTTACTATTTTTAAAAT
This sequence comes from Oxystoma pomonae, assembly GCA_963921995.1. Lineage (NCBI taxonomy): Eukaryota > Metazoa > Arthropoda > Insecta > Coleoptera > Brentidae > Oxystoma > Oxystoma pomonae. The sequence goes on along the minus strand of OY998164.1, from coordinate 19,692,540 downwards.
TAATAATCTTCAAAAAAAAAATTGTTAGAATATTTCAAATTATATTATGTTTTTTTAAAGGGTATAAGACACTAGTAGGTACAATTTTGTACAGGGTAGTTCACAATATTTTGAACCCCTGGTTAACGCCTTTATGGTTGATGATAAAAAAATGTTTAAATGGAAAAGTTTTATAGTTTTTTAAAAGTCTTCTAACCCATATGACAGATGCTGTCAAATGTCATTTTATATGTCAAATTTAGACATCAACTTTCTTATATTAAATTTAACACCCTATATATTTTTTAAAACTTCGATAGATCTTTCTTCCTGATTCCAAACCATGTGTTACCTTTGTCTTGAACGGTCATTGAACAAATTTAGAAAATTGCTGCCATAAGAGCAATGTGTTAAAAAAAGAACCACCTAAACTATTCCATGGCTAACACAGTGCCCTAATGGCAAATTATTTTTTATTTCACTCGAGAACTGCTAGAGATAAACCCTACATATGGTATATTTTTGGAATCAGGAAGAAAAGATCTATCGAAGTTTTAAAAAATTTACAGTGTTCCATTTAATATAAGAAAGTTGATGTCATATGGGTTAGAAGGTTCTTAAAAAATAATAAAACTTTTCTATTTAGACTTCTTTTCTATCATCAATAATAAAGACCCTAACCAGGGGTTCAAAATATAGTGAATCACCCTGTACCTAACACATGCGTAAAGTGCCTTTACCGTCCTTCACGGCTTGCCCGAACTCCGTTTCGCAAATGCCGCCGCGTGCGGTAAAGTATCACTTTCCGCACTTGTTAGATACATAACTAGTTTTACACTATACAGACCGCTTCAAGCTACTACGAACATAGGGGGAATCAAGTCCAATTTACTCTCCGTGCCGTACGACCGAGGTGGATTCGAATCACGCTGCAGTGTTATCTTTTGGAAATTCATTTTGTTTTTATTATTTTGTTTTATTTCTGCTTTGCTCGAGAAACAGATGGGTAAGTTCTTAATTGAAATAATACATTTTTAAAACTAAAAATGGATGTCTACGAAGTTGCCGAAAAAGTGCAGATGGTCAAATCGTCATAACCCAACACACGTTCGATATTGGTCGAGGGAAAATTTGCATTTGTATTTTGACGTAAGAACACAGTATCCCCAAAAACTAAATGTTTGGGGGGGGGGGTATTGTAAGGGAACACGTAATTGGACCATTTTTTATTAACGGCAATTGCAATTTGAATGGTCCTAGATACTTGGATCTACTGCAGCAGCACATTATTCCAACTGCTGGCAGTTGTTAGGTGTAAGATTTGGTGAAACATGGTTTCAACAAGACGGTTGTTCCGCTCACAATGTTGGCCTTGTTAGGGAATATCTTGATAATGTATTTCCTAATCGGGTTATAAGTACACGGGGAACTATTTTATGGCCAGCTCGATCTCCCGATCTTGCTCCTAATGACTTCTATCTGTTTTTGAAGAAGCTTTTCAAATTATCACCCCTAACATGCTTGGAAACGTTAGAAGGGGTTTTTATAGTAGGCTCGGATATTGTCTAGCCGAGCAAGGAGGACTTTTCGAACATTTGCTTTAATTTTTTTTTGACTGGGAGAATCTTTTTGGTTTTTAGAATATATTATTTTATTTTGAGAACTTGCTTTTATTTTGTTTCTCCTTATTATTTTCATTGTAACACGTCGTCACTGATAAATCTGAGCAGTTGACAATAAAACGCTCTTATTTATCAGTGACAAAAAATAAGAAAATTACGTTATAAAAATTTGCGTATTTATTGACCAAATTCCGGTTTCATTGACTACGCTCCACACAGCACCGTGGTTAGAGGCGTACTAAATACAAGGCGAAAGGCGGCGAATGGCAGCGAATGGCGATCGGAAGCCTGAGTGTTGGTTGCTTCACTGATAGGCGTTCGGTGTCTCTGCATGTACGTACACTGGCAAATTAGACTTCTTCCGCCCTATGTTCGCAGTAGCTTGAAGCGGTCTGTATATTAAATTGTGAATATAAAATTATACTATTATATACATAGGTACCAACAACTGTGTTGCCCTTTTAAGCCTTCGCCCCCCTCCCCGCTCTTTAAGTACCACTACGCCGCTGCTCTTTCCCAAGATTGGATAACGCACCATATTGCTTAAACCAGATTCAACCACTGAACTGGCTTTGACCTGATGCCATTGAGCTCCGTTTTCGATCGCGCCAAAGGTCGAATTTCGCGTGGCGAACTCCACAGCAGACGCCTTAAAACCATAAAAAACTCTATTTTCAAAAAATTTGGGCTACGTTCCAAATTGTGCATTTTGACTAATCGAAAATTTTACACACAATGACACTTTTCATAAAACGGCTGGATGTGGTTATAAATAAATAATCTATAATAGACGTCAAACTAGTTTTAAATTTATGAATGAATGGGCATATTAATACACCAAACAAATTTTGTGTAGGCAATATCTAGCGGTGCGGCATTTTACATACCCACACATGAACAAAAAGATTAATTTTACAGAGTGTAATATAGTAAATTATACATAAATACATTACGTAGTTACTCTTTTAGGCTGAAAATTACTTTGAAATTAGTTTTATGATTTTAATAATAATAAAGTTCCTTTATTTAGCAAAGTCAGCCAAAACAATGTAACATATAAAAAACAAAAGACCAAACGATCTTGGGTGGAAATAACGAAAATTCAAACTTGGATGAGCATCCCACAAGGAATACACAAAGGACCAAAGCGAAAAGAGAAATGATTAAACGATGTTTCGCCCTGGGTAACCAGCGTGGGCTCATCGGTGGTTTCACTGGTCACCCGCCACCATACATCAGTAAACACCATCATACACTTTGATTTCCAACTTTGAATCACTCACAAATAGGTATCGTTCCTGAAACTAAAAAACAAAAGATCAAGAGATCTTGGATGGAAATAACGAAAATTCAAACTTGGATGAGTCTTTTGATCTTTTGTTTTTTAGTTTCTTTTCGGTTGAAGTAAATGATTTGGAGGTTTTTTTAACTCCTTTTTTGTTTTAATTGCCTTAGGAGCTTAATCCTACTGGAAATATTAACACGAAAGAACGAATCCGTATCATACTTGAATAAGTACCAGTGCGGAACGACGCCTATTTGTGAGTGATTCAAAGTTGGAAATCAAAGGGTATGATGGTGTTTAATGATATATGATAGCGGGTGACCAGTGGAACCACTGATGAGACCACGCTGGTTACCCAGAGCGAAACATCGTTTAATCATTTCTCTTTTCGCTTTGGTCCTTTGGGTGTTCCTTGTGGCATGCTCATCCAAGTTTGAATTTTCGTTATTTTCACCCAAGATCTTTTGATCTTTTGTTTTTTAGTTTCTTTTCGGTTGAAGTAACTGATTTGGAGGTTTTTTTAACTTCTTTTTTAATGTAAAATATAATGTAAACCATAAAAATACACTTTATACGTATTTATTTAACCCTAATATAATAATATTAGTGTCAAGAAATTATTATTATTATTATTATAATGCTAAAAAGTTAAATAAGTTAAAAAGTCACACCGGGTACATAAAAAAATAAAATTTTGCACAGCGAAGCCTTTTGGTACCCCCAGAAGCCAATTGCGTCATGGTTTTTGCAAATTTTAGATTTTAATTGATTTACCCCTACTTGTTTGTTTTTTAATTCTATAAGAAACTCAAAATTATGAAAAAAACATTCGGGATAATGTTTCAAACTTTTGCTTATGATTCATTTGATTAGTTGTTTTTTCAAAATTTCATTATTTATTCAAAATTCTTCTTAATTTAAATTTAAATAGGACAAGATATAAAATTTCAAAAACTCATAAAAAAAAATATATTTTAAATAAATGTTTTAACCTTAATGTCTACATGAAAAAAAAGCAAATTCAACCTCTTAATACGTCAAACAAGTATAATAATGTGTGCATTGTATTATTTTAATTTTCCGCCCTACGTCACTTTTTTATAGAGATAAAACAAGTTTCGTCACTTATGCAAATATTAACAGTAAAACTTGTATAGTCAGTTTTAAAATATCTGAAATTTGATGGAAATTTTCAGAAAAATTAGTAAATCGTGGTTCAGAATGGAGGGTACATACAACTCATATATTGATTGATGAGGGTTCCAAAAAAACTACACTATTGTTTTTTTTTCAATCTAATCTACTTATCGACGTTTTGCCCTTTTTGCGGGCTTGTATTTTTTATGGAACCCTCATCAATAAATAATTCACACGGGAACCTTCGTTTAAAAAAATAACTTAACTTATAAAAAATCTGAGATTTTTAGAAGAGGTTCTCGCAAAAAAGAGACTCACGTCTGCCCCCCTTTCGGACGCTACTGCTTCCTAAACTCGAGACGCATTCCGTCTGAAAATTATCGCATACTTAACAAACGTTTTGAGCATTGATGTGCAACAGTATAATTTTAACAACTAAATATTTCGACTTCAAACAATGTTCCTAAAATAAACGACAGAGGTCTTTGCTTTAAAAATTCTAAAAAAATCATATGTGTCATAACATTTTATGCGCACTTACAGCAACATTCTTTGGAATGTCTGTTCTTAAAAATGGATTAGTAACCTTCAGGCAACGAATTTTCAGTGATTCATTTTAAAAATCGACCCCTGTTAGTTCTTTCATTTGTATAACTATTAAGTTTGATTACAATTTTAGGATATTATGTTAACATTAAAATCAAGTTTCTTTAGTAGTGATTAGTCATTTGCAGCGATATCTTCACAACAAACAAGACCATTACTATTTTATTTATCAGAGGGTTTTTGTACAGCTGGGTCCTTTAAATTTTAGGACGACTTCAGAAAGTGTTTGATTATTGTGAGCAGTTTATACTGTTAAGTTGACATTAAAAATTTTGTAGGTTATTTACAACTACAGGATGATCTATGTTTCTTTAAGGGAACTGCTTATACTTCTTACACTAAGGTCTTCTTTATTTTTTTATCTAGTTTACTTTATTTATAATACTTTTATACCAAAAATAATAAATACATTTTGTGTGTGTCTATGTATTTGTTATAATAATAACAAAAAACTACAAAAAAATCAATATTGTGTCGTGTCTCCGTTTACATCGATAACGTTTTGTAATCTGCGAAACATTGATTCATAGAAAGACACCGTGAAATTTTCTTGGCCTGCAAGGTCTTCCCATATCGTTGTGATTTCTTGTGGCAAGAACCTGCGTTGTTGGAGTCGGTATACAATAACACTCCAAACATTCTATTGGGTTCATATCTGGGCTGTAACTTGCCCAAGGAAGCAATTCAACGTTGTTTTCTTTTAACCACCTTGTTATGATATTCGCGGTATGAACCGGACAATTATCTTGTTGATATATAAAATTGTTTTCTGGAAAAAACCTGTTCAATATCTCTAAATAGGTTGGTCCCACAAATCTTCCGTCAATTCTCCATATCACCCCCAATCCTCTCGCTGACATCCATCCCCATACATTCAGACTAAAATGACCAGCTGCTCGGTAGTGACTCACATACTGTGGATTGAATCTGGCGTTATCTGGCCTATACACTTGCCTTTCTTTGATGACTGAAAGGTTTTTTCATCCGTAAAAATCACGCGGTTCCAAAAATCTTGATCTTTGTTGATATAATTCAGAGCAAAAAGCAAGCGAGTAGCTGCAACACGGCAATTTAAGTGTGATCTCTTTATCCTCCTGAAAGCAGTTGTCTTGCATCCTGGGAACTGAGACAAAATCCTTGCTTGTTTTGCTGTTAAAAAAGGGTCCTCTTCGAGTCTTTGAATGAGAGCTGCATCTTCATCCTGGCTGGAAACTGCGGGTCTGCCTGATCCTCCTCTCCTCTCTAGCGTTCTTTCTTCCCTACACCTTTTGTTGCCACAGCTGCAAGAGACCATCCGTCCTCCAGCTTCGTTACAATCCGTGCTCTCAATTCCTTCGTCGTGTGTGGGGCCATGATCTGAGTTTCTTGACTAAATTTAAGAATTTTATGTGACTGGATTTTGACGTTGAAAATAAATTTTTGAAGTAGAATGGCACTATAATTTGACTGACATTAAATTGAAATAAAATAAAATACACTGCTCAAATTCAAGAAAAGCTGCTTTAAGAGTCGCCTCAAAATTTAAAGGACCCAGCTGTAAAAATAATGTTTTCGAACTGCTTCAAATAACGGAAAGCTTGAAACCATTCAAAAGACCAAAAAAATTAATTTATCCAGCACATGACAGTTATTATTAATGTAATTTTAGACAAGTAAACTATCAAATAACACACTAGTGTGTTATAATCCATAAGTCATTCCGTAAGGATATCCTCAGAAACGTAATTTTCATCAGTTTCCCCCAGTTTCTATACGTTTTTTTTCTTCAAAAAAGTTTCCCTTTTCCGCAGGGACAACTGACAAGTGTCAAAATTTATTTAAACATTTGCTAACAATGTATCATGCCCTTGGCAACCAAACAAACCACCTACTTTGACCAAAATGTAAGAAATTCACTGTCAAGTCATTCGGACATTTATAGGGTACTGAGACGCAAGTAGCTTTGATTTGATCAAAAAGCTTATTATTATCTCATAAAAAAAACGATTTCTTCTACTTGTTGGATAAAACACTGTATGCCACTCGTGTATTATGTTTCCTCAGTCACTTGAAAATTTATACCAAAACACCTTAATCGACGAAAAAAAAAAGTTGTCTGTGTCAGTCTGTTGTCTGTATGTACACACGATAACTCAAGAACGCCTTAATCGATTTTAACGAAATTTGGTACAAAAATCCTCTATCGGCTGACCATGAACTGATTAACTTTTGAGTAGGGCGGTGGGGGGTTGAAGGGGGGAAAAGGGGGATAAAATATTTAAAAAATTTTTAACTTTGGAACAAAAAGCAAGTAGCGATATACGGTTTTCAGATTTAAGTTTCCATGAATATGGACCAAAAATTTTGTTATGAAGTCAAAATTCGTGGCAGCTTTAGTTTCCGAGTTATTTGTAAAAACGTGAAAATAAATATTACCCAAAAATTTTGCTATAAGGTTCAAATCTGTCAAAACTACAGTTTACGAGATATTTTAATTTCCTTTCAACATAAAATAATTGATTGTATGGTGGACTATCCGTGCTTTCTAGCACCATTTTTTTACCCATTGGCGAATAGAACTTGCCCAAAGGAGAAGGGAAGCCAAGGAAAAACATTTGTTTAATTAATAGCTTGTTATTTACATATCAAGAGAGAAAAGTGCCAGTTTCTCTCCCGCGGATTGTTGGATGCCCGACGAAATATTTTTTTTATATTAGCCATTAGTGCTAAATTTTTTTTTAATTTTAAATTTAAATAAATGTTGAGGTTTTAATAAAAAAGCTATGCTAAAATATTTTTCAACAAAACAAAACTCACTACACAAATCATTAGATCTGTGCGGTAGAGGGAGGTAAAGTAAACAAAACTCCCTAGGGAGGTAAAGTGTCATACTCAATACGTATTGACAAGACGGTCTTCTCTTTCTTTTACAGAGCATGTTCTTTGTTCCGACAAAGAGCGTGATATATGAACGAACAAGATGCTTGATTTTTCGATATGTATTGAATCTGACGTGAAAACATACTTAATTGAATACGTCGATTATTTAATACTATTTATTAATATAATAGTTATTTTCCTAACGGAAAGCAGTACCTTTCTGCACGCGACGGCAGCTGCACGAACCACACGCAGCGGAGTTCGGGCAAGCCGTCAAGGGTGGAAAAGGCATTTTCCGCAAGAGAAAGGTACAATATTTTTCCTACGAGTGTATTTGTACATCTTATTTATCAAAAAAAATGTTTTTAATACGCAAAGATTTTATAATAATGCTACAAAATGACACATAAGACAGAATAGGTAAATATCTTCATTTTCAACAATACAAAATCGTGCGAAAAGTAACTTTTCAGCAGTAGGGGAGAAAAGTTACTTTTTCGCACGATTTTTCCGACATTCATAGTATCTGATAGTTATGTGGTACATCTAGAATTTTAATAAACATTTATGGCCGTAATTATTCTAAACGACCGGCTATTACGCAGACAACGTTATTACGGTATTTTTAGCAACAAAAAAGCGGATGCGTTAGGGCATAAAGCTAAATTGTCTAAAAAATAGTCTTGTTTTTATTTTAGGGTTATTATCCAATTGTCCGGCGCTTTTAACGGGCCATTGGATAAAAGGTAGAAAGAGAGGCGCAAAATATATTAGAGAAGATTACGACTGCTTATTAACGATATTAGGGACACTTGTGGCTAATATTCAAAGGTATCTGTTAACGTATACCGAATGCGTTTAATTGCCAATTGCACCGCAATGTTAAACCTAGTGTAAATTTAATCGGTGTTTAGAATGTGCTTCCACAAAGAACTTAAACTACCAAGGTCCTACATTCTAAACGTAGTTTAAATTTAAACCAGGTTTAACAATACGGTGTACTTGGCAGTAAAACCAAGTCAAAGGACACTACCTAATTTTTGATTTGAAGGATCGCGCGATCGCCGCGAATAAAGATCAGAGTCAATTTTTGGTCAAAACATGCCGTGAAACATAATTAAACTAAGTTTTTAAGGGCAAAGAAAGTTCAGGTCCTCGAAAAACATCGTTTAAAGATACGACGGTCCGCCCAAAAACGATCATTAAAATCAGAGAGCATATAAATCTAAATAGAGAGGACACCTAATGGTAATATCCGACCAGCAAGCCAATGTGATTCACAGCGAGTTTTTGATTATTAGCTGAATGCGCCAGGACGAACCGGGGTAATATTTATTTACAATTAAAACGGCAATAATCCCGCGCGTTGGATGGATATCTATATTTAATGCAATTTTAAATGAACCTGTTGCTATATTTTTCAAGCGTTTATGACTTGTAATAATTTAGGAAAAAGCAGAGGCAATATAATTTAGGTTTTCTCCGGTAAAAAAATAAGTGTTTTTTATTTATTTTTTCAATATTTTGCTATCTAAGGTTACTTCAATTTTGCTATAAAAAACAACATTTGCAGCAAACCACCCAAACTATGGTTCTGTATCAAAATTTTAATAACCCCGTCATTTACAAATGTTTGAAAAATACAAGATTAGGAGATCAGAATGGGCGAGAAAGTATGTGAAAACTGATGGTTTCGTATGATAAATTTCCTTGGATATTCCTTCAACGGTTCTGTTCTCCTAATCCAAAAGAGACAAAAACCTTGCAAAAGAGCAATGTTTAATTTAAAATAAAAGAAAAAAACTGGCGCCGCAGGGCAACAGTTTTGGGGAAGTTGGTACGTAATTTCATCGAAACCACCCAAACTATGGTTCTGTATCAAAATTTTAATAACCCCGTCATTTACAAATGTTTGAAAAATACAAGATTAGGAGATCAGAATGGGCGAGAAAGTATATGAAAACTGATGGTATCGTATGATAAATTTCCTTGGATATTCCTTCAACGGTTCTGTTCTCCTAATCCAAAAGAGACAAAACGTTGCAAAAGAGCAATGTTTAATTTAAAATAAAAGAAAAAAACTGGCGCCCCAGGGCAACAGTTTTGGGGAAGTTGGTACGTAATTTCATTGGGCGTTGATCGCCTCCCTCTGTATTCGCCACCTGTGACTGTACCGGCACGGGTTTGGGATCCTATTTTCGAAACCATACGAAATTATTCGCATGCGACTACTTCCGCCTCTTCCTATACCGTATAGAATAGGAGGCAAAAGATCTGCCGACATGCTGATTCTTGGGTAGCACGTGAAAGAATAACCGCTTTTTCATGCGAAACAACACGAATGCCCTCCACCCACTCGTGCAATATTAATGTAAACCAGTCGAACTCGAACGCGGTCCACACATACCGACTTATCTTTCGCCTCTCATTTCACACGATATAGAGACTAGAGACATAAAGCAATTTGTAACTCATCGCGGTATACTTATCCGCATCTAGCGAGAACCAAGCACATTGATTGGTCAGAAACTTGTAGCACGTTCGAAAAGAGCAGATATATGCTAATTTAAAGTGTTTCTGAACGCAATAGGTGCTGAGATACGATACGTGTGTCGTAACGATACGTGATACCTAACGCATCTCAACACCTATCGCGTTCAAGAACACCCTAGATTAGCATATATCTGCTCTTTTCGAACGTGGTACAAGTTTCTGACCAATTAATGTGCTTGGTTCTCGCTAGATGCGGATACGTATACGGCGATGAGTTACAAATAGCTTTATGTCGCTATTATGGATAGTTCCCAACGCTGAACTCGTCCAAAAGAATCGAAAGCGAAAGTGGGGCACTAAGTTCCCAAGCCAAGAACTAAAAAAAAACGATAGTTGCGCCTCTATTTAGATTTATATGCTCTCTATTAAAATATAAAAACGTGAATTCTGGCAAAAAGGCTCGTTTTTACGGTGGATGCAATGTCAGAACAGCTGACTGCAATTGTTGCTTAGGTAAAAAGAAAAAGTTCAATTATAAAACATTCAATACAGAAACAGCAATTCGTTAAACCAATTCTTTATCCGAACCTTGTTTCTGCAAACCCATTCAATAACAAATTCGAAATTTAAGACCCGTTTTTAATCAAACCATCATTGTTCATCAAACTCATTCAATATCAAACCCGGAATTCGTAAAACCTGTAATTTACCAGAAAATTTTTGCTAAAAATTAATTGCGCATTCGCCAATACCACATGAACCGGAGGCGTACACGCAGGTGGCGCAGCGGCGAGGGCGCGGCGTTTTCATGCATTTGTCGCTGTTACGCGCACAGGTTGCGGTGTACAGGTTGCGTTTAATAGTTTGTGTATAGATGTCACTTGCAATTAACTTACATTCATGTGTTATTGGCAAATGCGCAATCAATTTAGCAAAACTTTTCTGATAAATTACGGGTTTTACGAATTCCGGGTTTGATATTGAATGAGTTTGATGAACAATAGTTCGATTGAATGGGTCTGATGAAATAAGGTTCGGATAAAAAATTGGTTTGACGAATTGCAGTTTCTATGGTGAATCGTTCTTACGATGAATTTTTTTATAAATACGGTCTGTTAAATTCCTGGTTTGACAGGCCTTTTAAAACTTCACACTTTTTGATCGTATATACAGGATGGATTCTTTAAATGGAACGGTGCTTCTGCGGCTTTAGGGAAGAGTTTTAAAAAAAGTGAAAAGCGAATCTTTAATGATTTTTTACGGACTTTCTACCCATGATAAAAAAAATTTGGGGGGGCTCAACTGGAGGCCCAGAGCCCACCAACTATGTTTTTTAAAATAAGAAGGTACCACTTGTGGCATTTTTTGGAAAGCTTGTTAAAAAAGAAATTAAGCGCACTAGTTTTTTTTTGACATCTGTCAACCAATGTGTCAAAAATTTGTTAAAAATTCTTTTTTTGTCAAATGTTCTAGCTTAAAAATAAATTACATATTTCTCTATTTACTAAGCGCAATAAAGAAAATACCACACAAGAATACCAACCAACAAGGGCCTACCAACATTTTTTTAATGAGGAGGTACCTCTTGTGACACATTTTTGGAAAGCTTGTTAAAAAAGAAATTTGATTAACTAACTTTTTTTGACATCTCTCTTCCAATTGACAAAAAAATATATTTTTTAAAATTTTTGACACATTGGTTGACAGATATCAAAAAAAAACTAGTGCGTTAAATTTCTTTTTTAACAAGCTTTCCAAAAAGGTGCCACAAGTGGTACAACAAAAAATAGTAACACATTTAACGACATTGTTTTTTTGTTAAACACTTTGTCATACATGAATTCATGTTACCAAAAAGAACTGAATAGAAACTCCTAATCCACTCCATTTTCTACTCTAACATATAAAAAAGCGCTTCTACGACGTATCAGGAACGTGGTTGCGACATAGCAGTGTGGTATTTGATACCTAACTTTGAAGCCGTGCCAACGTAATAATGACCAGAAAATTTTTCCCCACTTAAGGAATTACTACGTCGCGGTATGGTATATAGGCATGTAGCGGAGGAAAGTTGCGGTTACTTTCGGGTGCCGGTTACGTCGTGACAACTTTAAATGTTAGTTGGGATCTTTTTTTTGAAGTATGGAGCTGTGGGAGGTGTTCACACTCTGCATCTTTTTTTTTGAGGAAATGTCATTTTTAGACAATATAACAAAATCACTATTCAGAAAAATCGAAATAGATCTAGATTTTAAACTGCTTTTTTTACTTTTTTCCTAACCATTTTGTATTTTGCGTTATTTTGTTTTTTTGGCAAAATGGAAGAGGAAGTGGAATATTTCTCGGAAAATTCTAAAGTAAAACTCATCACCAATTAACATTCACATCTGATCGACAATTTGACAACATGTCACGCACAACATGCATCCAGGATAGACTACATCGATGTACTAACCTAGACTACTTCAAAAATTCATTTTTTGGCCACACGTTTCCAGGAAATCAGAGTTTTATTTATGTCCACGTTTCGATGTGATTTGTGTGTAACAAGCCAAGAATAAAACCAAGATTCGCATCTGATTATTCTGATTACCGCGGTGCCGTTAAAAAAAATTCTGGGCGATATTGGAATGTTAAAAATAAATAAATTTGTGTCTGTGTGTTTATAGTTCAATTTTTTATGTGAGAAATGTTAAAAATAGCAACATTTCAGTCCTCGATTCAGTCTACTGAATTTCAATAAAAATAATTGCTGTTTTGGTTACTTGGACGTAGTTAGATTAAAACTATATTTCGGATTTTTCGAATTAAAAAGGAATTTTAATGAGAGAACACCTAAATTCTGGTATTATCAAAATTTTAGTTTCCTTTGTTTTTATTTGAATAACTGGAAAACATCAACTATGTTAAACCATGACCCAACCTAACAACTTTTACGACTATTCCAACCATGATTTTTATTGACTTATTGGCGATCCTAGTTAATAAAGATGTTTATTATTCCCACATTTTAACTACAATGTACTGCATATTTAGGAAATAAACGAGTTTTATATAAAACAAAAAAACATAAGGTGAATAAAGGGCTGTTGAAGCGCAGCATTTTATTTAAAAAAATTGGTGCTAGAAAGCACGGATATCTCGAAAACTGTAGCTTTGAAAGATTTGAACCTTATAACAAAATTTTTGGGTCAAATTGACGAAAAACAAAATCTGAAAACCACATATCAATAGCTACTTTACTTCTAAAGTAATGATTTTTTTTATATATATTTTAACGTTTTTTCAAATAACTCGAAAACTAAAGCTCCCACGAATTTGGACTTTATAAAAAAATTTGTAGTCCATATTCATGGAAACTTAAATCTGAAAACCGTATATCGCTACTTGCTTTTGTTCCAAAGTTACATTTTTTTTAAATATTTTATCCCCCTTTTCCCCCCTTCAACCCCCCACCACCCTACCCAAAAGTTAATCAGTTGATGGTCAGCCGATAGAGGATTTTTCTACCAAATTTCGTTAAAATCGATTAAGGCGTTCTTGTGTTATCGTGTATACAGACAGACAATAGACCGACACACAACTTTCTTTTTCGTCGATTTAGTTGTTTTGGAACCTTAGTAACTCATTTTTAATAAAATTAAAAAGTCACAAAGTTTCACGATTTTCTTAAATAGTGGTAAAGTAATTACAGATTCTTTTATTGAACAAAAATACTGATATTTTTAGTCCACCATACCAATATGTGATATTTTGACTTTACTTAATTTTATCAAATATGAGTTTCTAAGGACGAAAAAAAAAAGTTGTCTGTGGGTCTGTTGCCTGTCTGTTTATAACCAATATAACTCAAGACCGCCTTATTCGATTTTAACAAAATTTGGTACAAAAATCCTCTATCGGCTGACCATGAACTGATTAACTTTTGGGTAGGGTGGAGGGATGAAAGGGGGGAAAAGGGGGATAAAATATTTAAAAAAATTTGAACTTTGGAACAAAAGCAAGTAGCGATATACGGTTTTCAGATTTAAGTTCCCATGAATATGGACTACAAATTTTGTTATACAGTCAAAGTTCGTAGGAGCCTTAGTTTTTACAATTTGAAAAAACGTTAAAATATATATATAAAAAAAGCTATAGTTTTCGAGATATTTTCATTTCATTTCAACATAAAATAATTGATTTTATGGTGGACTATCAGTGCTTGCTAGCACCAATTTTTATTACATACTTTTTGAAAGAAAGCAGAGAGCGACTTTTTATGTAACTGTCAATTTGGCAGAAAAGAGGTCACTTAAAAAACCAGAGAAGCTTTTTTTAATTTGCGAACGTTTCGATTTATTTAAAATCATCATCAGCTCACCTGAGAGATACAAAAAACGATCCAAAATCAGTTTTAAAAAGTTAAATATATATATATAAATATATAAATATTAACTTTAACTTTTTGGGGTTTTTTCGTTTTTTTTTTACTATTTGATGTCATAACTTTTTCGTTTTAACAGTTTTTACTCTTTTTAAACTTTTCTCCTAAACCTAAATACAGTGGCGGTCCCAGCCATTTGAAAAGGAGGGGGCGGTTTCGATACGAAAAAAAAACTAGAAGAAAAGCAAAGCTTTTATGAGGAAGATATCAATATATGCAAACAAATCTAGGGGGAGGGGTACTCAGATTTTAAGTTATTTATTTCGTACATTTTTATGCGCCAAAAATTTTTGAGAAAATTACATTAAAAATGCAATTTGTGAGTCAAATTAAACTAAAATTGTAAATATCAATGTACCATAGCGCCGCAGGCGAAATTTTTTAAGAAAATTGTACTGAAAATGCAGTTTTTTAATTTAAAATTAAACAAAAATCGTAAATATATACAATATAAATGGTTTCAAAGCGCAGCAGGCGACAATTTTTAAGAAAATCCCAAGCAACAAAATCAGTCGCGACGTGGTGGCCGTCTCCACGCCCTATCCCTAATAGAGTTGTGGCGTCATATCACGGCGACGGTTTTATTACTACTATACCTCGAGGTATTCACCGTTTTTGGGAATGCATTGGGACGGTTATACAACTACATCGCGACGGTAAACATTACTCTTGATATAGGAATTATGTCGTTGCGGGTAGTAAACGGGCACGTTATCCCGACGTCCTGTTTACCACATAAAGTAGTATTTCTGACTCGTTTTTCTGAACTATATCAGGACACGCCCCATAAAATATGTGAGGACATGACAGAAAACAAAAATATTATCCATATCATAACCTATAGCTAATAATTACCATTTTATTAAACACTCTTCTGAAGTCACAGCATCTTAAATTTATAAACGCATAGCACTTTACTGATTAAAAATGCTGATTTTTTTATAAAAAAAACCGCGCGCCTCCCAATTTTGACCTAGTTTTATCTAAAATGTCGATAAAAAAATCGGAATTGAATATTAATATTTTAACTTTTATTGACACATGCAACTACCAATCAATGATTTAATGAGGTATTTTTTAATTTTGATTTGAATTCCATGTTTAGTAGAAGTAAATAACATTACGGCGTCGCGCATCCATTTTGACGGTGCATTAATTTACAATGTCAGTAAAGTAGCGATAACTCGTAGGTAACGTTTTTACACTATATGCACATTTATTTCTTACGACTGCGTGCTAGATAGGCGACCGTGTAGACTCCATAACTTTGTAGTTTTGTATTGAGTAAGGGCTACTGAATTGCAACCAAATTAATATCAGTAGAGTCATTACCTCGTAAAAGTAATATTAAAGAAATTAAATGTGACAAATATGAAGTAAGCCCCGCACTGTAAAGTTTTTTCGTAGTTCTAGTAATGGTATATAGTTATATAGTGGAATATATTACTTTCGCGTATAACTTTATATTTTTACGACAGTGTGGTAATTTTTTAACAGTAATAGTGACCACACTAAGTGAAGATAATGAAATTTTTCCTATAAATAGTTTTTTGTAGGAACTATTACTACGCTTTAACCCTTTTTTGGTGGCAATGACAATTTCACTACAAATGCCATTTTTAACACAAAATTAAACAAATACCGTTAATATCAAAGATGTTATTGCGCCGCAATTTATGTCCTACTTTTGATTTTGTAAATGTTTAAATTTTTTTGTAAAAAATTTAAATCACGCGTGTGAGCCATTTTTTTTTTACAAACTTGAAGAACGACATATTAAATTAAATGGCGGTAACAATAAATAATCAGGACTGACCAATTTAAATAAATTCCAAGATAATGTACTTGTACTTACGAAATGATTTGTATAAGCAAAATTATAAAAACTACTATTGTGTCTGGGTGATGCGTGACATTAGAGGTGACATACCTGAAATTAAAAGAGTAACCTGAGCATTCAATTTACCTTTATTGTGAATTTATTCAGTATAACGCTAATAAACAAGCGTTAATATTAATTTTTAAGAGTATATATATAAACTGGTTGTATACATGAAAGAACTAAAATAGTACTGAAGTCAGACAATTAATTAATGACTATTATTGCTACTTCTATTTAATTTAATTTAATTAAACCAAACCGCATTGTGTCTGTCACCCACAAGCGTAACAAAAATTGTGCTAGTGCTGAAATACTCCTATATGGAGTAATAATGGGATAGTGGTTAAGGTTAGGCTATGTACTATACCAATAGTACAGAAAAAGGTCATCTGCAAGTGGCTCAAGCACTCCACAATACAGGTATGTTAGCCATTTTTTTTTTACAAACTTGAAGAACGACATATTAAATTAAATGGCGGTAACAATAATTTTTATATATAGGGCGTCTATTAAAAATAATCAGGACTGACCAATTTAAATAAATTCCAAGACAATGTACTTGTACTTACGAAATGATTTGTATAAGCAAAATTATAAAAACTACTGTTGTGTCTGGGTGATGTGTGACATGAGAGGTGACATACCTGAAATTAAAAGAGTAACCTGAGCATTCAATTTACCTTTATTATGAATTTATTCAGTGTAACGCTAATAAACAAGCGTTAATATCAATTTTTAAGACTAAACAGTAATAAACTGGTTGTATAAATGAAAGTACTAAAATAGTACTGAAGTCAGACAATTAATTAATGACTATTATTGATACTTCTATTTAATTTAATTTGATTTAATTAAACCAAACCGCATTGTGTCTGTCACCCACAAGCGTAACAAAATTGTGCTAGTGCTGAAATACTCCTATATGGAGTAATAATGGGATAGTGGTTAAGGTTAGGCTATGTACTATACCAATAGTACGGAAAAAGGTCATCTGCAAGTGGCTCAAGCACTCCACAATACAGGTAGGATAAGAATATTTTACCTAGTGGCTCAAGCACTCCACATCAGTAATAGATTCAGGTGAAAAAGACGCTAGCACTGTCTATTTTGCACTGTGCACATTGGTACAAAGACGCGCTAGGTCAAGGGCAGTACTTCGTTAGAAGTACTAGGAGGTTGGGAAAAGGTATTAGAGGAGCGTACTACGTGGCTCGTCCACTTCAGTAGTACAAAACAAAATATCTGCATATCTGCAGCGCACCCGACGGAACACATCCGTCGTTATAACAGTGCAAAAAAAATGTAAGGACTCGGACAATGCCTAGTGGCTCAAGCACTCCACATCGGCAACTAAAATACACGCTAGACGGCCGTTTTGCGCAAAAGAGGTAAGATAATATGCACTCAAGCACTTTGCAATATTCATAGGTGTATATGTCCATTCCTTTCAATATTTTAAATTAATAGCTTAACCACAAAAATATCCAAATTACTGTATTTTTATATATTGGCGAATAAATGCTTTAGAATGTAAAATTGTCAAAAATAACATAAAAATAAATATAAAATAAGGAAAATCGAAATACTCTGTGAGAAAACTCACCTTTTGAAAATGTAATCCAAAAACAATTACACACACAAGCACAGTTAATATTTATTTCTTAACACTTTTCACCCCACAGTTTTAAAACGTACTGAAACACCCAACGCTAGTAAAGTGTGGGTCACAGGCTCTTGTTTATGTAACAGACCCATAAATATCGAATTATGCCTGGCTTTTTGTGAATATAATCTTTCTTTATCTTAAAATGAGCTGTGTCGCCTTTTCAAAACAGGGTAAATTTATTAGTCTAGTTC
Organism: Oxystoma pomonae; assembly: GCA_963921995.1. NCBI lineage: Eukaryota > Metazoa > Arthropoda > Insecta > Coleoptera > Brentidae > Oxystoma > Oxystoma pomonae. The sequence continues at coordinate 19,674,394 of OY998164.1, read as the reverse complement.
GACGGAAAAAACTGACTTCTTACAGTCGGCCATCCTGCAAATATCTCGTCCCGAGATACTCATTGGTCTTCTTCCTCATAGTCATCTGAAGACATTGGTACTCCATCTTTACCTTTACTTTACTACCATTGGTCCACTATATAAAGGAGCTAGTTTTCTACTAGTACCAGTGGATGCAGTTTGCTTTATTATAACTACCAAATCTCCTTGTTTGTAAGTTTTGGGCTTCTTTCGTTTCTTGTCAAAGTATTGTTTCTGCTTTGTTTGGGCTGTTTCCATTTTGGCAGCTGCTTCTTCCCGCATTAAAATTAGGTTCTCTATTATGGTAGGTATTTGCTTTACTTCATCTATCAGTAAAGCATCTGTGCTGTTGCGAGGTGTGTAACCAAACATTAACTGGCTAGGAGTCTTTCCTGTCGTTTTGTTTTCAACATTGTTGATTGCAAATTGCACTGAACGAACATGTTCATCCCAAAGCTCTTCTTCTGTAACAGATGGCAGAAGTGCCGAAAGAACTGTATTATTTAGTTTTTCTACCTGTCCGTTTGATCTTGGGGTAGCAACTGCATTAACAATATGTCTAATATTGTTTTGTTCGCAAAATGATTGAAACTTGTTTGATGTAAATGAGCTACCTTGATAAGGTATTAAAACTTTAGGGACTCCGTAGGTCGCAAAAATATCTTTAAAGTAATAGATTCGAATAGATTACATATTTGGATTTTGTATCCTGTGCTACTCTTAAAAGACTAAATTGCTTTTGTCGTACAAACAGGGTACGCAATAAGATATGTATTTATGTACATAATTTCTAATTTTTGGGAACCAGTAATTTTCACAAAGCCTTTTTAGAGTTTTTTTTTTATTCCAAAATGACCAAAATCATCCTGAGATGCCTTGACCACACGTTGCCTCATTCCAGCTGGAACCAACCAAAGTATACCTTTTATTGTAATCCGGTATACTCGTCCATCTCGTAAGAAATAGTTTTTGTAAATTTATCTTTCGTACTCATTCGTTGTTTATTGGACCACTGCAAATATCTTCTATTGGTAATAGTGATAGCTCAACCTCGCTAATCTTCGATAATTTTTCCCATAGTTGTTTTTCGTCTTCAAATTTTATATTGGTAGGACAGATGACTTCCCCTTTTTCAATGATATAATTGTATGCGGGATAAAATATTTTTGTCCTTCAGGTCCTCTGACACTGGCTTCAATAAAAGCGTCTCCTTCATAGTCACTGGTGGAATAGTTGAGTTTTCTGTGATTTTAAGAATGACTTTTGAAGTTGACATTTGTGGCTCTATATTACTTATATCTATCTTATTATTACAGTTGTAAAATTTTTATTTAGCATTATCCTTAACGACTAAAACATTAGGTAATTCCGTAAAATTTCGTCCAATTAAGATTGGTACTTCTTGAAGTAAACTGGGTACGACATAAGCAGAAATTTGTTCTTCTATTTCATCAACTGTGATGGTAACTATAGCAGTGCCCAAAGTGTAAGTGTGTGTAATTTATATTTATTTTTTTGAACATCCTGTAGTCTAATTGTGGTACAAGAACTACCCAAGTCTATATAAGCTAAAAACGACGTTTTATTAATTAAAATATTTTTATAATATTTTTGGTTCGGCCCTTCCGCTACTAGTCAGATTTTCTTCGCTGACTTCTGTTTTAAAAAGCATCTTTCCTCGGAATGTCCATTGCGCTTACAAAATCCACAGATTAAAACTTCTTTTTGAAAAACTCTTGCAGTATATGCATTTGCAAAATTCCCCGTTTGTTTACATTTGTAACAGATGTTTTTACTGGTTGATGCTTTTTGGGGTCCTTGCTTTTCGAAGCGTCTATGTTTTAGATGAGTAGCATAATTCATGTTGGAAGTTGACGGTAGGCTATTTAGCGAACTTAGGTATCCATAGAGAGAATCCATTGTTTAGTGATTTCCTGCAGCGGCACCGGTTCTAATTATTACGTCATAAATTCCCCCTATGACGCACGACACTGCATCCGCGTCATAAATTCGGCATCTATTAAGTAACGCCATCTTTTCGTAAAAAATATTTTGTGTAATTTTCTTCGGGTCTCTTTTTACGATTCATCATTTCCCATAAATCTGCGTTGTAATTTTGCTTGCAAGGAAAAGCTGCCTGTAGTTTTTTTTTCCATTCTTCCCAAGAGAATTTTAATGTCCGTAAACTTTTATACCACACATCTGCTAGGCCCTTTAATTTTGTCGTAGCAAAATAAATAGTTGCTTCTTCAGACCATTTATAGATTTCTCTTAACTCGTCAACCTTTTGACACCAGCCTAAAATTGTTTGATTTTTGTTATCTGGGTCAAAATCAGGTATAACGTCCCCTTTTACAGATGGTACACTATGGTCCTTTTTCTCTAATAAAGCAGTCATAACGGTAGTCAAACGTTCGATCGAGTCATTATAACTTGAATCTACAGACATGCTCCCAGAATTACTACTCCTCTGGCGAGATGTCGAAGGCTCATTTAACTCTATATTTACGTTTCAATTGAAAGTGGTCTTTTACGGCGGTTAGTGCGAGAACTCATTTTGTATTTCTGTGTAAAATTTATTTAAAATAAGACTAAATGCCAAAAAATTTCCATGTATGTCCCCCTGTGACAAGCACCACTCAGACAAATGACCGTTTTAGTTAAGTACATGATTTCGTTTTTGTTTTTAAAATTTTAATTTAATTTTTCCTTCCAAAATGTACATACCAACATTTCCTCAATCACCAATGCTAAGCCAAGGTTTAGGTAGTTATCTTGTTAGTTAGGTTTTGTTACAGGGTTTTATCGTCAAAATGCCTCAAACGACACTCACAGTTTGCTAACATGCAAATACATACACATGTACATTTTGGTTGGTGTGATAATCGAGGTGGTAATAAAGGAGGTAATCCCACTTCTGAAAAATTTGTTAGCCATTTTTTTTTTACAAACTTGAAGAACGACATATTAAATTAAATGGCGGTAACAATAATTTTTATATATAGGGCGTCTATTAAAAATAATCAGGACTGACCAATTTAAATAAATTCCAAGACAATGTACTTGTACTTACGAAATGATTTGTATAAGCAAAATTATAAAAACTACTGTTGTGTCTGGGTGATGTGTGACATGAGAGGTGACATACCTGAAATTAAAAGAGTAACCTGAGCATTCAATTTACCTTTATTATGAATTTATTCAGTGTAACGCTAATAAACAAGCGTTAATATCAATTTTTAAGACTAAACAGTAATAAACTGGTTGTATAAATGAAAGTACTAAAATAGTACTGAAGTCAGACAATTAATTAATGACTATTATTGATACTTCTATTTAATTTAATTTGATTTAATTAAACCAAACCGCATTGTGTCTGTCACCCACAAGCGTAACAAAATTGTGCTAGTGCTGAAATACTCCTATATGGAGTAATAATGGGATAGTGGTTAAGGTTAGGCTATGTACTATACCAATAGTACGGAAAAAGGTCATCTGCAAGTGGCTCAAGCACTCCACAATACAGGTAGGATAAGAATATTTTACCTAGTTGCTCAAGCACTCCACATCAGTAATAGATTCAGGTGAAAAAGACGCTAGCACTGTCTATTTTGCACTGTGCACATTGGTACAAAGACGCGCTAGGTCAAGGGCAGTACTTCGTTAGAAGTACTAGGAGGTTGGGAAAAGGTATTAGAGGAGCGTACTACGTGGCTCGTCCACTTCAGTAGTACAAAACAAAATATCTGCATATCTGCAGCGCACCCGACGGAACACATCCGTCGTTATAACAGTGCAAAAAAAATGTAAGGACTCGGACAATGCCTAGTGGCTCAAGCACTCCACATCGGCAACTAAAATACACGCTAGACGGCCGTTTTGCGCAAAAGAGGTAAGATAATATGCACTCAAGCACTTTGCAATATTCATAGGTGTATATGTCCATTCCTTTCAATATTTTAAATTAATAGCTTAACCACAAAAATATCCAAATTACTGTATTTTTATATATTGGCGAATAAATGCTTTAGAATGTAAAATTGTCAAAAATAACATAAAAATAAATATAAAATAAGGAAAATCGAAATACTCTGTGAGAAAACTCACCTTTTGAAAATGTAATCCAAAAACAATTACACACACAAGCACAGTTAATATTTATTTCTTAACACTTTTCACCCCACAGTTTTAAAACGTACTGAAACACCCAACGCTAGTAAAGTGTGGGTCACAGGCTCTTGTTTATGTAACAGACCCATAAATATCGAATTATGCCTGGCTTTTTGTGAATATAATCTTTCTTTATCTTAAAATGAGCTGTGTCGCCTTTTCAAAACAGGGTAAATTTATTAGTCTAGTTCGACGGAAAAAACTGACTTCTTACAGGTAGGATAAGAATATTTTACCTAGTGGCTCAAGCACTCCACATCAGTAATAGATTCAGGTGAAAACGACTCTAGCACTGTCTATTTTGCACTGTGCACACTGGTACAAAGACGCGCTAGGTCAAGGGCAGTACTTCGTTAGAAGTACTAGGAGGTTGGGAAAAGGTATTAGAGGAACGTACTACGTGGCTCGTCCACTTCAGTAGTACAAAACAAAATATCTGCATATCTGCAGCGCACCCGACGGAACACCGTCGTTATAACAGTGCAAAAAAAATGTAAGGACGCGGACAATACCTAGTGGCTCAAGCACTCCACATCGGCAACTAAAATACACGCTAGACGGCCGTTTTGCGCAAAAGAGGTAAGGTAATATGCAACTCAAGCACTTGTAAATATTCATAGGTGTATATGGAATGGAATGGTCCTTTCAATATTTTAAATTAATAGCTTAACCACAAAAATATCCAAATTACTGTATTTTTATATATTGGTGAATAAATGCTTTAGGATGTAAAATTGTCAAGAAGAACATAAAAATAAATATAAAATAAGGAAAATCGAAATACTCCGTGAGAAAACTCTCCTTTTGAAAATGTAATCCAAGACCAATTACACACACAAGCACAGTTAATATTTATCTCTTAACACTTTTCACCCCACAGTTTTAAAACGTTCTGAAACACCCAACGCTAGTAAAGTGTGGGTTACAGGCTCTTGTTTATGTAACAGACCCATAAATATCGAATTATGCCTGGCTTTTTGTGAATATAATCTTTCTTTATCTTAAAATAAGCTGTGTCGCCTTTTCAAAACAGGGTAAATTTATTAGTCTAGTTCGACGGAAAAAAACTGACTTCTTACACGCGTGGGAGTAATTACCCCCTACCCCCCCTGAAATCCGCGCTTGAGTAACTGCGTATAATTTTTTCAGTTCTAAAAAACATAGATAACAAACAAACCACAAACAAAACCTAATAGCTAAATACTTTTTATCTGAGGTCTTAAAAGCTTTTTAAGTTGAAACATTACCTTTTATATTGCAATATCTCGAAGATAAGATGCCTATCTCAAAAAAACGTTCGTTTGCATTTTTTTTCGGGCATACCGGTCAATAACTCGCTCAATGTCAATTTCAATATTTCTGTTGATAAGCAGCAACGCTAAGCCCCACAGACGAATTTCCGTCATAGTGTTTTTAAGTAGTTATTTTTTCAATCTTCTGAAGCAGGAGAAGCTTCTTTCTGACGAAGCATTGCTTATTGGCAACATCCAAGAATGTTTTTATCAACGGGAAAATATCGTCACAGTTGTTCATTGCCTCGAAAACGTTATCATATATGTTTTAATTTAAGCTTTTGCCTACTTCTGACCAATATTGTTTCCAAATACTGATTTGTGTTTTGGATTAAGCAAGCAGTTTATAGTATTTAAAAACGACATTAGTTAATTTTGTCTTGATTTTGGCTTCACGTTGTATAAAACTTGGTATGAATATGTTCAGGTCAAAAATACTTAGAGTCTCGTATTGAACCTTGATTTTATGTCCGAAATGATTTTCTCTAAAATTTGTTTATAATTAGAAACTCTATAACACTGTTCTGTATTTCCAATATCGTGGTTTTTGCGGTAAGCACGTCATGCGTTTGTCTGTTCCAAAATATTGTGGAGGGATTCTGGAATGTCTTTAAAGGAACGTTCTGCAATTTCTCGTTTTTTTTTCAATGATTTCAGGGTTACCACCAGCATTTTTGATGTCTACTTTTTTCTGGAGCAAAGAGGAGAGAGGGCGATCGCCACCCCCCCCTGGGACCGCCACTGTTAAATATTATAAAAACAAATGTGACTGCAAAAACCGATAAACCGGTTTACTTTAAATTGATTTAAGAAAATCTCACTTTGCATTCGAATTCCCTCTTGAAATGAGTTCTAATTTTTATTCACAAAAACCAATAGTTTGTCATGTTTTAAAATAAACATTTGAGATGTTTCTGAAAAATATTTTCCATAAAATGATTCAAAAAGTTTGTCATTCCTTTTATTGAAACCAACTTCGACTCTTTGAATAAAATTTGCCTTTTCTAAATATTGGGTCATCGTAATCTTTCTAAAGCATTTCCTAATCCTCTATTATAACATCAGGAAAGAATGCCAAAAATGCAGTCAACTAGTCGAAACTATATTGCTTTTTTCAAGAAGTTGGATAAATGCCACGATGCGACAGAATAAATCATTTCGAATTCTTCTCAGATTCTCCACTATGAGATATTTTTGAAATTTTAAGTATTGGAGGGGCCATAATTGAGAGATATTTACAAAGCTGGTGTCCTTTTCATTCCCGATAAGAAACAGCGTTTCTAAAATTTTAGCCATCCAAAGTTTTACATGCAAGGGATCTTCACAGTTGAATTTCGCAGATCACAAGTTGAGATTGTCCCATTGAAATGTGTGACTTTTTATTTTTCTATACCTAGTGGAAAACTTCTACTTTTTTAGCTTTTTATTATTTAATTAACAATTGAAAATAAATACAGGCTGTCCTAAAAATCCGAGTCCACCCTAATGGACGCCCACGGTTTATCAGAATGTGCAAAATCAAACCCGTTAAATAAAAGAAAGTTCAATTATAAAATCATTCATTACAAAAACAGCAATTTGTTAAACCAATTTTTTATCCGACCCGTTTTTAATCAAACCATTGCTAATCAAACTCGGAATTCGTAAAACCCGTAATTTATCAGAAAATTTTTGCTAAATTAATTGCACATTCGTCAATACCACATGAACCGGAGGCGTACACGCAGGTGGCGCATACTTGTACAGGTTGCGTTCAATAATTTGTGTATAGATGTCACTTGCATTCACCCGTCTTGCATTCATGTGTTATTGGCGAATGCGCAATCAATTTGGCAAATATTTTCTGATAAATTACGGGTTTGATGAACAACGGTTCGATTAAACACGGGTCTTATAAATTTCTATTTTGTTATTGAATGGGTTTGAAGAAATAAGGTTCGGATAAAAAATTAGTTTAACAAATTGCAGTTTTTATTAAATACTGTCTGATAAATTCCTGGTTTGATAAACCATAGGCGGTCACTCTAATATCTACAGAACCAAAAGAGACAGAGAAATAAAAAGTATCTTTTTGGATGCTAATTGTGTATATTTTTAAAAATTTGAATAGAGTTTTTCATTCCGTTTCAACGAAAACTTTTAAAATGAGAATAATCGTTTAGACAAAGAACCACCGAATATCCGTTTTCTTAAACAACCTCCATATCAGTTACTTCAACCGAAAAGAAACAAAAAAAAAAAAAAGATCTTGGGTGGAAATAACGAAAATTCAAACTTGGATGAGCATCCCACAAGGAACACACAAAAAACCAAAGAGAAATGATTACACGATGTTTCGCCGTGGGAACACACAAAAGAGAAATGATTAAACGATGTGTCACTGGTCACCCACTGATGAGCCCACGCTGGCTACCCAGGGCGAAACATCGTGTAATCATTTCTCTTTGGTTTTTTGTGTGTTTCTTGTGGGATGCTCATCAAAGTTTGAATTTTCGTTATTTCCACCCAAGATCTTTTTTTTGGTTTATTTTCCGTTGAAGTAACTGATTTGGAGGTTGTTTAACTTCTTTTTTGTTTGAATTGCCTTAGGAGCATAATCCTAACATATAAAAATATAAAATATTAACACGCCGAACCCGTATCAGGTAACTTGGATAAGTACCACTGCTGAACGATGCCTATTTGTGAGTGCTTCAAAGTTGGAAATCAAAGTGTATGATGGGGTTTAATGATGTATGGTAGAGGGTGACCAGTGAAACCACTGATGAGCCTACGCTGCCACGCTTTCGCTTTGGTCTTTTGTGTTCCTTGTGGGATGCTCATCCAAGTTTGAATATCCGTTTTCTTATTTAACTCATTGGTCTTATAAAGATGATTTTCCCATTTTATTTATAACCCGTTAGAAAAAAAAGTAACCTATTAGGTGTTCTTGGAAATAGAAGGAGAAGTCTATTCAAATTTTCCAAAATATACAGGGTATTTAAAAAAAGTATCGTTGCCGCCCTAGCTCTGCCTCCTTATTGACGGATGCGATGATTAGCATCCAAAAAGATACTTTTTTGGAAACCATCTAATTATGTGAAATTTTACTTCTCTGCCTCGTTTGGTTTTGGAGATATTAGAGTGAACTAGAATTTTTGGGACACCCTGTATAGAACAGGACAATCAAAGTTAAGCAGTCTACTACGTTTAAATTGTTTAATTGTCCGCCTAAACCCCCCAACTTCGAACTTCACCAGCTACAAACATCAAACTTAACTGCGTTTATAAATCAGCCTTTATTCTTTTAAGAGTTAGCATAAATCTAGCGAAGATCTAAAAAAAATAACAGAACGTATTATAAGAACATATTTTTTAAGTTTAACTGGCTTACTTTCCCTATTTTTTAAAATGCTATGGCTTTTGAGATTAGATAAATTTTTTTTGTGTACTTGTGGTAATCCGTTGTAAATAGTTTTGTGACTTAGTAACAATATTTTTAAAATCGGAAAGGATTTAGTGAGGTTAAATAAAAACAAAAACAGGGATATTTTGGAACGCTTATTTGATAGTTCGTAGTGGTTGTGGTAATTACTGCGTCTGCGCAATAGCCAAACGTCATTCCGTTGTGGTAAATCCATTTCGTTGTGGTTATTTTTCTGGTTAATTTTAGACAATTTTGGGGCAATTAACTTTAAAAATAATAAAATATTACCAGGTTCCAACATATAAAACACTTATTTTGTACAATTAAGCCAAATTTTTAATCATCTCTAAATTTTTTTACAAGTCACAGTTTTAAATGTGATCCAAAAACACTGGTAAAATCGATAAGTGGTAGTGGTTGTTAAACGCTACCACAGAAGCGGTCAAAGTTGTCAAAATTCTAAGCGATCCATTCCATCCATTTCCCTAATGAATAGCGAGCATTCCCTCTGGTACTTATTAGAGGCCCTGTATACGATTTTTGACAGTTATTGTTTTACCAGGGGTGAGAAACTTCCGGTTTATTTTACTAACCAAAAAAAATTAATCTTTCAAAAACTGTCTATCTGGGGAAATTATAAAAAGAGACAACAAAACATCAGTCCATTTCATAAAATCCGTTTTACATGCAAATATGAAAAAAAAAAAAATAGAAAGAGAGGAAAATATGAGTTGCCCACCTCTAGTAAAACAATAACTGTCAAAATCGTATACAGGGCCTTAGAACTTATCAGTGTAAAATTCCTTTTTAGGTTTTTTTATTACTGGCAGAAAGTTCCATAAAATCGTTGGTCGATTTTAAACCCAACGTTCAAAATTTTTATAACAAAGATATAAAAGTTTGTTTAAACGTTCTAATATGTATTATAAACATAGATCTATATTTTGCTGGGTCATTAAAACGTTACAAGGTGGAAAATTAAAGACCCCAGGCAAAATATTTCCATTAAAAAAAAGTTTGGGAAAATTTCGTTTTCTCTTTTTATGATTCTGTAACTTCCGATGTTTAAAACAGATTTCTAAAGCAATAAAAAAACTATTTTTCCTACGTGTCGTAATAATAGCAATATTATCTTTTAGAGCTTTTTTTTTAAACAGATTCTTGTTGAGTTCCTATAAAAACCTGCTATACAATCTAATGGGGTATCTGCGTAAATAAAAAAAAAAAACAGGTGATTCATAACAATCTAGACAAAAATGCATTTGAACGTTATCGTAATTTAAAAACGAAAAAATCACTTTTGCCGTAGGAAAAATGCAGAGTCAAAAACTCTTCTGAACTCGAACTGCGTTTGTATCTCATATAGTTATATGGATAGGTGGTATCTGTCACAATTAAAAATGTTCTCTATAACAAACAACACTTTGTAGGGTGAAATTTTGACTTTTCTTAATTTTATCAAAAATGAGTTACTAAGGTTCCAAAACACCTTAATCGACGAAAAAAAGTTGTCTGGCGATAACGATAACTCAAGAACGCCTAAATCGATTTTAACGAAATCTGGTACAAAAATCCTCTATCGGCTCGGTAGGAATAACAGGATTTTCGGTCCAAATGTAAAACTAATTTATTAAAACTCTTTTATAAAACCAAGCTTTCGGAACGTTTTGTTCCTTCTTCAGGGCTAAAATTAAATAAAACACAGAAATAACATTCAGAACAACATTAAGAACATCCATAATAATTTTGTTTTAAATAATCAAATGGTACATACCTTATATGAGTTTAATTAAGTTTATCTATTGTTTTATCTTCATAAATTTGTAATTTTGAAGTCCTTTTTATTTTTTGAGGAGTATATGATAATTGTATAAATATATAATAATTTTTTTTAAATGTTTTTTTTTTACTTTAAATGTTATTTCTGTGTTTTATTTAACCCGTAAGTGCCATGGCAGGGTAAAATTTGACCCCACGCATTTTATATTAGGAATTTCGCCAACCAAACACATCTGTTACACCGAGCGCTTCCAGGTAATCTCCGAGCGGGTAGTGACTTGTCGATAGCTGAAGGCGCATTTACACAGACAAACTTTCCTTTGATGTTGAAATGCCGACAAACATTTACACGAGCCTCTTGAGCAAAATGTTCAAAGAAATATTCGAGCAAAATCTCGTCCAAAAAAACACACGTAAATTTTGGAGAGAATGTTGAGCAAAATTTATTTGAAGAATTGGGGGTATAAAAATTTCTTTACAAATTTAAATTTTATAGTTTTATGGGAATTCATTGAACTTAACTGAAAATAGAAAACAAGGTATTTTAATTAAGTGCTTTCCGACGGAAAAACGATATGATGTCGAAATTCACGTTTTACCTCATAAGCAACTTCGATTGATTTGATTTTTATAAGGGATATGCCAGTATACCATAATTGGCACTTATTTGTTGTTGATGCTGGGTTAGGAGAAGGTAAAAACCGTAGACTAGTGAGAGGGGGTTTTGGTCAAATGAACATTGACACACAAAATTACATGACAACAAACAAGGGTCAACGCAGTTTTTTATGAAAGTTTTAGAACAAATCTTTCCATAAATAAAGGGCTCTCCGACGCAAAACAAAGAAATTCGTTTTATTTTATTGACGCGTAGAACTTGCGTTTCCGATTTTTTAAATATTGAAATTTTTGGCGATTTTTACAAGCTTTTATTTATGTATGTTTGTATGTTCGGCTCAAATCTTGCAACTCAAATTTGGTATTCAATTTCAGTTTTCGGTGTGTATTTATAGTTGCGGCGACAATACAATAATATCGTATTATTAGGCACCCCCTCCCGCTAATGAGAAAAGTGGAGGAAGAAAAAGATTTATTTTTTTCGATTTCAATCAAAATTGGCATACAGGGGTTTTTAGGGAAGAGAATTATCGAAAGGATGGATTTATGATAGTCTAAAAATTAAAAAATTATTTTAAATAAAAAGAAGCTTTTATAAAACATAAAGTGCACTAAAAAGTAGAAAATAAATTTTAGCATTCTCATATCATAATAATAAAAGCGACGGACGCAAACTAAAACTAAAAATGTCCATCCATATAGCAGAGAAACGTAGAGTAGTTTGGGTCGAGTTGGGTTGGATTTACTTCACAAAAAATTGAACTTACAATACCAGATAAAGAATTCTTTATATTTACACGTCGTAGTTGTGGTGAGAGTATTTTTTGTACTTATGGTATTTATTGTCTTTTTGATATGTTAGTTATAAACGCCTTACCACTCATATCTCTTTATATTACTTCCTAGTTTAGTCTTTTACAATAATAATTAAGTCAAATGAAAAAACCTATTTACATTTTATTAAATCTCAAATATATGAACAAAAGCACGTTCGATTTAAATAATACCCGTTTATTACCCACTTTTACAACCCTACGATACCGACCCTTGTTTAAAAAATATAATTTAGCAGTAATAGACTAGACTTTTGAATCGGAATGTTGCCCCTTTGCATATTGTTTGTTCAGTGTCATCAATCGACCTTGATTATTACATTAAATTGACAGTAAATATCTATCTTCAGCATTTTCATAAACCTTTTGCTTTTTTAAGCAACCCATGGGGCCTTAAACTAAGTAGGTAAATCTGGTGTGAGGAATTAAAAAAAAACAATCAAAGCTAAGGTTAAAGTAAAGTTACAAAAATATGCTTTAAAAAAAATCCCCTCCCCACCACTCCTCATAGTCGTGAGGCGCGGATTACCGCTTAAAAGTGCAATTTTTGAGTTTTTTGGCGATATTTGAAAAATTCAAAAATTTTTTGGAAAAGAAAAATTTTCCTGGGTTGTTTTTCGAGTTTAGGAAAAAAACCCTTGGAAATAAAAAAAACTCGCAAGAAAGTCCCAAAAAAAACCCACGGGCAAAAAAATCCGGGAAAAACCCTAAGAAAAAAATATTATAAGTAACCCTAATCCATGTGACAAAACTGATAGCCAATAATAATGTTTCGCTTGCCGTTGGCTTTTTTTCACAAAAATTTAAAATAAAAGTTGGTGTTCCATTTTTTTAAAGAATTGAGATCACTGATCACTGATGTGAAATTTTATTTATTCTCATCTTTAAAAATATGTTTACAAAATAGATAGCAATAATTTGCTCAAAAATTTACCCGAACAAAATGTTCAAAGAAAAGCTCACAAAAATGTTCGCGCAAAAAATTTTAAATCTTTTGCACGAGCTTTTGTTTGAGCATGTTCGTCTGTGTAATTGCGCCTTGAGAAGGTGGCTAGTCTGTTTTCAGTTTTCTTTGAGTTATAAGCACGTGGGGTCGAATTTGACCCGCTTATGTTAATTACGTAACAAAAATTGACTTTTGTGATGTAAAGAATGGCAGAGTTTGGTGGAAATAGAAGAGCTTTGAGCGAACGTGAACTTGAGAAAGAGGCGCAAAATGTTATGGATTTTGGACTAGATAGTGACAGTGAGTTTTCCGATCGAGATTCTCGCACCCGAAAAAGTAATTTGATTAGTCACTTACCGGGCGTCATTGGACAAGCGCAAGCAACTATGCCTAAAAATCCTACAACCGCTCGGGAATGCCTTATTAGTGATGATATGTTGCAAATAATAGTCGAAAGAACCAACGAAAGAATAACTGCTATGTCTGCTAATTACAATATTCATAATCTTTCTTGCCAGTACACAAACCATATGGATATTATTGAACTAAAAGCATTTGTAGGCTTATTGTATCTGGCAGGTGTTTTCAAGTCAAATAATGAAGATTTGAGATCATTATTTGCAACCGATGGTACTGGTCGTCAGATATTTAGAGTAACAATGTCCCTAAACCGTTTTTATTTTTTACTCTCTGCTTTGTGTTTTGATGATCCTGCTACTCGTTCAGAACGTTATGCTGAAGGAGACAAACTTGCTGCTATATCAAATATTTTTGACACTTTTATTACCAACTGTGTGTCAAATTACAGCTGCGGTGAATATCTCACCATAGATGAAATGCTTATTGCATTTAGAGGAAGATGCAAATTTAGAATGTACCTAAAAGATAAACCAGATAAAAAATGGAATAAAAATGCAGTGTTTGGTGGATGCTAAAACTCATTATCTTCGTAATGCTTTTATATACACTGGCAAGGAAACTCACAAATCAAATCCAAGAAAACTTGCTATTCCTACGTTAGACGTATTGACTCTTATTCCACCAATATCCGGAACTAACAGGAACATTACTGCAGACAACTGGTTCTCCTCTATTGAGCTAGTGAAAGAGCTAACAAAACAAAATATAACATACGTTGGAACACTAAGGAAAAATAAAAGAGAAGTTCCTCCTCAGTTTCAGCCTCACAAAGAAAGAGCTTGTAATTGGGCGATGTTTGGATTTACCAAAAATGAGACCCTTGTATCTTTCGTGCCAAAAAAAAACCGTGCAGTCTTACTAGTCTCCTCTATGCACCACACAAACACAGTGGAAAGTAATGGAAAGCCTGAAATTATCAACTTCTATAACGAAACAAGGGTGGGGTAGACTCATTAGATCAAAAGTGCTCAGGCTATAAAACCGGTAGACGAACAAGACGATGGCCTCAAGCAATATGGTTTCGGATTCTGGATATTGCTGGTGTAAATGCCAACGTGATTTTTAATGCGCAGGCAAATAATTCATCAACGAAAAGAAGACATTTTCTAACAACTTTAGGCCGAGAGTTAATCCAAAACAAAGACGACTCCTGCAAAAAAATGTACCAAGGGAACTTCGGGATAATATGCATAGAATATTTGGCATTCAAGAAACTCCGCTTTTGGTAGATCAAGAAGAACGGGGCAAAAAACGAGGACGTTGTCAAATTTTTCCATATTCCAGAAACCAGAAAAAGGAAAGCACCATATGTAGTGAATGCCATCATCAATGCAATCATGCCACTACCAAGGTGTTGTGCCAAAAATGTGTAGAAAGGTAAGGTGTAAGAACATGTCTGTCATTTTTTATGCAAAATTTTTTACATGAATCCTGTGTCAGATTTTTTCATCATCATTTCATCTCATAATTCCGTACTGATGAGCACCACAAGTGCGAAATCCGGATCTACGGTTACCATTACCTTTTTTGAAGGAAAGCGCGCTATTCATTGATTTTATTATTTTTTATATTTTTTTAAGTAGGGTTAATGGCTTGTTTTAGAAATATCATAACGGATGGCATTTCTTTGGTCTGTTTATATACTCATATTTTTAAGGCAGTTTATGTATCGGTTTATGTTAATTTGTGAGATTGTACTAGGCTAGACTATTAAAAAATAGTACTTGATAATCAACAAGGCTTTATTATTATTATGAAAAACCATAACTTTAAAAACACGATAACCCACCCATATTGGCGAATTTAAAGGTTATTAGTATTTTGATGGAGGGATGAAGGTTAACCAATTGGTTGAACTAGTAGCCATGCGTAGTCCGGCCAATAGAAAAGCATGTTGAGTGATCACGCGATTTTTATTGATGTTTTTGTTTCGTTTGTCAAGAATTCTAACGTAATTTATAAAACTCGTTTTGATTCTTTTTTTTGATGAACTAAATTTTATTTTCATTTTTAAAATAAGTGATACAGAAGAAAGCCAAACCAAAAATCCGACCCCTCCAACAACAGATAAAAAAATTGGTCTGTCTAATTTATCGAATTCTTTTACGTCACTTTTATTGATTTATTATCACGTGTATAATTTTAGAACTTTTGCAAATACTTAAAAGCAAAATTTATTGCGATTTTTAAGCGAAGTACAAGTTTTTTAAGGTAGATTTCTAGGGAAACTCATAAAGTGAAGCTTTATCTAAAATACGCAATAAATTATGTTTTATGTTAAGTGGAGAAATATGCTGCGTAATCGAAAAAAATTGCTTGCTAATATAAACAATTAAGGTTTACATAAAAGATGGTGTACAGGGTGTTTCAAATTGGACACTTCCAGGGGAAATAGAAAAAACTGATCCCTACTTCTAGATAAAATCGAGTTTGACAGTTCAATTCTACTTTAAAAAACGTTAGAGGCCCCATCCCAAAACGAAACTTTTCAAAAAAACTCCCGTAGCTAGAAAATGGCTGAACATATTTTCACCTTTAAAGCTCTCTTAAAAATTAAGCGTCGCAAGTGGGGGCCGGTTTTTTTCTATTTCCCCTGGTAGTAGCTCAAACTTTCCAAAAGTGCCTAATTTAAAACACCCTGTACAGTGGGCTACTTTTTATATATATATATATATATATATATAGTCTCATAAATATGAATTGGCCATTTTATTTAAAACCCGAAAAAAAATTCTTTTTTGTAAACCACCAAAGTATGTAAAATTTGATTTTTTTGACTCTTTTCGTTTTGGAGATATTAGGGGGTCTAGAACTTTTGGGACGTTCTGTACTATTACTTAGATCTTGACTTACCTACCCTATATTCTAAAAAATATATTTTTTAAAATTTTAAAAATATAGTTCTAGGTTCTTTATCGCTCCCTACAAAGGATATAAAATATTTCCATAAGTACAGATTTAATCAGATCCAGAAAACTTGGCAAATCAAATTTCACAGTGATTTTTTTACAAGGAAAATCAAAGAAAACAAACTTCCAAGGAAAAATAGATCCATCACATGTCTGTCTATTTATCTCTAGGAAGCGACATCAGGTTGTTAACATTAATTTATTTAAATCAATTCATTCTTTATTTTATTCGTACTAGTAGTCGTATGGAAAGGCATTTCGCAATTAAGGTTATTTTTAGATTTTTTTTTTAAATAATTAACATATTATAGCTAATTAGCAAATTCAACTTTGTACTAAAGAAGTCACAAGATTGTGACGATTTTTTATACACATTGAATATACATAAAACCATATCTAAAAACGAGGATTTAGTTAATTGTTTGTAGTTTTTGCTCATTTCAATTTGTTTCCCTTGTGGTTGTTAACATTTTTTAGCTCCCTTATGGTTCGTTAACATTTTTCAGTCAATTTATAGAACGAACTAAATATGATCAGCGAAGTTGTCCCCCACCACTGATCAATCAATCAAAGGGCATTTCTAATACCCTGAGAGAGCATATGAATAGCAATTCCGATACTCTTATCGGGGAATTTCCATGACTTTTCAGACTTTTGAAAAACTTAAAAATCCAAAAAATTAAATTTTTTGGATAAGCGGTTTTTGTTTAATTGATTTTTGAAAATAAAGAAATTGACCAATATGCCCTTGACAGGCACTTACAAAAATAGCAATATTTCAAAAACTATTGGTCCTATAGAAGCGAGTTATAGCTTATTTTGAAGGTTTTTTAAAGACCTTTTTAACGATGTGTATCACCATGTAATTTTTTGCTTTTATTTTTTTTTTTAATTTTTTTAATATTTTTTTTTGAAAAATCTTGAAAACACCATTTTGAATTTTTTTCAAAAAAATACTATTTTTTTTTCAGTATTTTTTTAATATTTTTGGAAAATTTCAGGATGGAGAAGTTATTGGTTCTATTTTTAAAAAAATAATATAAAAAACCTTGCAGGAAAAATTCATACATTTTAGCAGGAAAGAGCGGTACACATACAGTGTGTGTGTGCACAATACATCAAAATATGAAGTTAATGATAGAGTGTTCTAAATAAACAAGTTTATCTTAAATGATAAGGGTAATCCTGCTTTACCAGAATACCATGCTTGCCTCTCAAAAATGATGTGTAACCCACCAGGAGTTCACTGCTTTTTGGACAAATGTGAGATATGCCCAGGAACTGAGAGTTTAAAAAACTTTTTGAATGAAAAGTTCGAAGAAGCAATGATTGACAATGTGGCTTTTAAGAAGTGGATATCTGTAAATAGATGCAATATGGAGACATTAATTAAAGCAGCAGAGGACTTCATTGAAGAATTTTCAAACGACTTGATTAAATTAAAATCTCATTCTTTTTACACTCACATGCAAAAAGAATACTACAATGAGGTAAAAGACAATTTAAAAAAGGGGGAAGCACTAATCACATGCGACTTCGCTGAAAATTATTCATTTATTTTGCAGGATGAAGTGCAGTCCTATCACTGGACAAATAGCCAGGCAACCCTACATCCTTTTGTAATATATTACAATGAGGGACTGTTTGGTACACAACACTGTGGCATTTCATCTTTTTTTAAGCCACCTTATGCCTGAACTAAAGAGGCAAAAATTATCTATTTTTCAGACGGCTGTGCCGCACAGTATAAAAATTAAAAAAAAATTGTTAATATTGCGTACCATCTCGCGGAATTTAAAATTAAAGCAGAATGGAATTTTTTTGCCACCTCCCACGGGAAGAGTGCATGCGATGGACTGGGAGGCACCGTAAAAAGGTTGGCTGCTAAAGCAAGTCTCCAGAGACCATATAATGAACAGATTATGACCCCCGAAAATCTTTTTAAATTTGCAACAGAAAATATTCCTGGTATAACATTTAAATATTGTTCATTAAATGACTACCAGCAACATGAAAAGTTTTTGGAAAAAAGATACCTCGAAGCACAATCGATACCTGGGACTCAAAAATTGCACTCGATTATCCCCCTCAGTAATGAAAAAATTATTACAAAACCATTTTCACTAAGTAAAGAGGAAAATATTCAATGTCTTTTTGCAACCTGTGGTTTGTCCAAACACAGAAATTGAAAACATCGACTCCGGTTTTGTAACCATAAACTATGACTGTCTTTGGTGGATGGGATGTATCATTGGCAAAAATATAGAAAACGGGGAATTAAAAGTTAGTTTTTTACATCCTCATGGTCCCTCTCCGTCTTTTTACTTTCCAAAGCCAAAAGCTGATATATTGGTCATAGATCAAAATTCTCTTTTAAGACGGGTCAACCCAAATACTGCCACTGGTAGGACATATACGCTAACTGCAGAAGAAATGACAGATTCCTCAAATATTTTACAAAAAAAATTAGCAACCTAAATATTTTTTATTGTTAATTTTCTATTATTCTTACTTTTCATTTTTTTGTTATACCCATATTACGTAAATTAGCCCTGTATTAAATATCTTATTATTTTTTTAAAGTATGACTTCATTATTTCTCCATCCTAAAATTTTCCAAAAATGTTAAAAAAACATTGAAAAAAAAAGAAATATTTTTTTGAAAAAAATTAAAAAATGTGTTTTTGAGATTTTTGAAAAAAAATTTTTTTTAATTAAGAAAAAAAAATTAAACAAACTATATGGTGTCACACATCTTTAAAAAGGTCTTTAAAAACCCTTCAAAATGAGCTATCACCCGCTTCTATAGGATCAATAGTTTTTGAGATATTACTATTTTTGTAAGTGTCTGTCAAGGACATATTGGTCAATTTCTTGATTTTTAAAAATCAATAAAACAAAAACCGCTTATCCAAAAAATTTGATTTTTTGGATTTTTGAGTTTTTTGATAAGACGAATAAGTGTACCAAAAATCATCAAAATCGGAGATGGTCAAAACTATTGCCTGGTTGACTTGATATGGTTTGACCCTTGAGTAAGTTCCATGACTTTCCATGACCATTTTTTTCCCCTGACTTTCCAGGTTTTTCCAGCATGTGGAAACCCTGTGTAATATAGCTTACCTTAACTTACCTGAGCGTCTATTCTTGAATCGAGAGAAAATTTACTCCCAGGGAGTTCTCTCGCTACTATGCTTCTCATTGGTCTAAATCTTCGGCTTAACTTGGTTTCTCTCACTTTTGCCCGATATTGATAGAAAAGTAATTCTATTGGTCTTGACTAAGAGAATTACTTTCGATCAATATCGGCCAAAAGTGAGAAAAACCGATTTAAACCGAAGATTTGGACCAATGAGATGCATAGTAGCGAGAGAACTTGACTCCCTGGGAGCACAATCTCTATCATTTGAAGAATAGGTGCCCAGGAGGGCTAAATTAATAGCGCAGTCTTAAGTGATCATTTTATTTTTGATTTTTGGAGAAAATTTGATCTTTAAGAGTCGATATTTAATGCCTCCCCCCCTGCGTGTGCCACTGCCTGAAGGGGGGGGGAGTAAGAAGCAATTCATATCAATTTTTTTCTTGTACCTAAAGCTCGCGTTTTCCGAATTTGCTTTTATACAATATCGTGTATAATAAAATTAGCAAGTCTGGATGTCTGCCTCGACCTTTTGGCGGCAATAAAAAGGTTGGGCAAGGTTGTGCCCGGAACCGTTTTGCGGGAAACGATAAGTCATAAGAAAATTAAATTTGCAATAATAACTAATAGTTAATTACAGTGTGAGTGGCGGCTGTGTAACGAAACAGTGCGCTACAAAAGAGCGCAGTGACAATAGAACGAGTGACAAAAAGGCGCCTGGACAAAAAATAGATCAAAAAAGAGCGACGAAACAAAATAGCGAGTGATAAATAGTAGTTTTCACAACTAGTGGCTAAAATAGTGCTTTTTTTACAAGCGTTGGTTTAAATAACAAGCGGAGCGAGTTGTTAACACTATTTTTTTTAATACCTTTATCAAAAAATCCAAGAAAAACAGAAAAATACTTTATTAATGTCGAACGAAGATGCGGGTCTAGCTGGAATGCGGTGGATATTGCTGTGTCCTAGAAAGAGCTTATATAAGAGATAGGAATACAATGATTTTGGGCGTTCAATTCAGTGCGTTTTCATCGAAGGTTTGAATGTGAATCATCTTGAAAACGTATTCAGTTCCACGTGAAAATGTAGTAATTGCTAAAACCGCTTACTCATTTGTCTCTTTTGACAATCAGCAAAATTTCCTTTGCTCAGTTTCTCCTCAATTTACGTTTTAGTACGGTTTTAGTGTATTTTGGTCGCGTGGCCATTATGTAGGTGACTCAACGTCGCTCTGACTCTCACATTTCACCGAGGTCATTTTTCTCGTCTTTGAGGGCTTTTCGCTTAGCAACAAGCGCCTTTCTGTTCGGTATGTATACATATCACGGCTATCTATGTATAGTAGCTTCAAAATTAATCTGCAAATTTTATGCATAAGCATTTTTCATTTTTTTAAAAATTCTTTCTTTCAACCCGCCCTCCGCACTATTGGATCAGCTGCTCCGCGTTGCGAACCAATCCCAAAATTTTGTACAGCTGCCTGGTCCTGCTGGTCGTGCCAAGTCCTCTCAGGTGCTGCCAGGCCATGTCGTATTTAAGATTCTTTTAATGCCAAAAAACAAGATATTCAGAGTTTGATAAAAATTTTAAGCAGAAAATTCTTCAAAAATGTTGATCTCTTTCACGTTTTTTGTAAAATATATATATTTTTTTTAATACTGGGACTTTTCATCCATTAAAGGATCAATGCCCAGTGTTAGCGAACTTTTTGCAAAGTGAAAGGCAAACTCAAAATATCAATGACCTAGCCGGCATTCGAACCCGGGACCTGCCCACTACGCTACGGCCGGGTTTTTTGTATAATATTGTGCGCACGTGGGTAAGCTGCCAAGGGGGACTGGGTTGTGGTGGGATCTAGTCTCAATTCAAAGACATTCAACTAAAATAGACCTATCAAGTCATACATAAATCGCTTTGAAACGCGCTCAGTCGTTACATTTAGGCAACGCTGCATAACGCAATGCTAAGGATGCTCCATCCTTACGTTTACCAGCTCGTTTCTACTAAAGCGGCAACTCCGACGACAAATAATGAATGAGGCAGCGTAGTGCACGGTTATATAAGTAACCGGCTACAACTGCAAGTAATAATTATTTTTTGGTCAAAATATCAGATAGGATAGGAAATTTAGATATAAATTTTCTGAATAGAGGAAAAAATTAGAACCCAAATTTTTTTTCATGAACCAGCTTACGAAGGTCCACCGTTTATCATACTAAATGTTCCCATTCCTACCCCATCGGGAACTGTCATTTCTAAGCTCCAAAAACTCCAAAAAAGCGTCTTTCTTGCATAACTCCTAAACGGTGACAGACCGTCAAAAGTGACAAATGGACAAAATGTTGCAAATTCTACTCCTTCTATGAGAAAACTCAAGCAAAATGATTCCAACTTGAACGATTTCTTGCATATTCCTTTTTAGCATTACGAGTACTAAACTTGACAGGGTTGATACAAATAATTATATCACAAAATTTAATTTTTCCAGTGGCGTAGTCCGATTTTATTAACTAGAAAATTTCAAAATGTACCAAAACTTTTTGATACGCCACTGTTACTGACATATACAAAAAAAGGCCCAACTTTCAATGGACCTTATACTAGATAGAAGCAGCAAATACAAGTGGAAATGCAATTTTATCTAGTATAAGGTCCAGAGAAAAGCGGGGCCCTCTTTTGTATATGTCAGTAACAGTGGCGTATCAAAGAGTTTTGGTACATTTTGAAATTTTCTAGTTAAGAAAATCGGACTACGCAAGTGGAAAAATTTAATTTTCTGACATAATTTAGGTCATTGCTCTTAGATCAACCCTGCCAAGTTTGGTACTCGTAGGTTGAGAAATCTTGATGAAAATGCTAAAAAGGAATATGCAAAAAATTCTTCAAGTTGGCACCATTTTTGCTTGGATTTTTTTCAATTTTTTTGATAGAAGGAGTAGTTTAAGCTACACTATTACTATTGACTTTTTGATAGAGAATTAAATTTGCAACATTTTTCCCATTTGTCACTTTTGACACTTTGTCACCGTTTAGGAGTCATCCAAGAAAAACGCTTTTTTGGAGGTTAGAAATGACAGGTCCCGAGGGGGTAGAAATGGGGTCTTTTAGTATGATAAACGGTGGACCTTCCTAAGCTTGCTGAAGAGAGAATTGTTTGCAGCTTTTAAAAATTGCAAAATATACAGGGTGTCCTATTTAAAAAATATATATTTTTTTTACCATACCTCGTAAACAAAATGACATAAAAAAAAATCCAAGAGCACGATTAAAGAAAATTAAAAATCTCAGTTGACGTGTTTTTGGATTTTTTTGTGAAATCAAATTCTACCGTTCCGTTTAAAGAATACACCCTGTATATTTGTTGTGACGGCACATTCTTCTTGAAATTTTCTCGGAATTTTTAGAAAGACCTCTGTATGGAGTAAAAAAATAAACAAAATAAATCAAAATATCACTGTGTTTGAAAAAGACCAGATACATCATTCTTGCTCATACCCTGTCATAATACCCCTTAAGGGCCTATACCCTGACTCGACTCTAGAAACGCTTCATGTGACACTCATCTAAAAAAACTGCATATCCATGCGCATCACGTGGTGCGTTTTTGGAGTCAGGGTGGGCACCCTTAGCAGAAAACAGGATGATGGTGTTGGGTTGTTTCCGTCACGCGAGCCCTGTATATTGGACACACTGTACTTCTTACACGCCCAATTTCGGCGGCATGGCATAGTAGCGGACGTCTAGAGATAAGGTTCGTTTACTTTGCAGGCGACGCGACGCCAGCGTCGCGTCGTCTGTTACTTCAAAAATTAGTCTAGTTTCAAATTTATCTCTCTCAAATCAAATTCAATGAAATAGAAACGCTCACAGGTCAGAGAGGGGTTTAAGAAAAAAAAATATATAATCTTTAAAACATAGATTATTGTTTTAGATATATCGCCAACTATCATTTACCGTAAAAAGTAAAATCCCCTATGTAGCTCTTTTCTGGGGGATATTTTTGGAAAATATTCTGAAAATCTTGAATTCCCGCTGAATTTTTTTTTCCAATGGTACCCCATATCATAAGGTTACTTCACTAGTTTTCGAGATATTGACTTTTAAAATATCAAAAATTAAATTTTTAAACGACCGTATCTTAGAAACTAAAGAAAACATCTCTATTGTGTTCAATGTCGATTTAGGGCTTTTTTACGAAGACAACAGTTCTATCAAATTAATAAATTCATAAATTAATTTATGGCAAAAGAAGAACATATCCTTCGGACCAGCTTTTCCAGGAAACACAGATTCTCGATATTAGACAACTGTACTGCTTGGAGCTGCTTAAAAACATACACAAAAACAAAATAAAACTTACAGAAAAAGTGTTAACATACAAAACCAGAAATAAATCAAATGTTGAATATGTTCAGGCTTCCAAAACAACAACGCAACGTTCAATCAAATACTTTGCCCCAAGAATATTAAATAACTTGCCTACTGACTTCAACAATACAGACCGCTTCAAGCTACTGCCAACATAGGGCGGAAGAAATCTAATTTGCCAGTGTACGTACATGCAGAGACACCGCACGCCTATCAGTGAAGCAACCAATACTCAGGCTTGCGATCACCACTTGCATGACTTTCCTTTGGTATTTAGTACGCCTCTAACCACGGTGCTGTGTGAAGCGTAGTCAATGAAACCGGAATTTGGTCAATAAATACGCAAATTTTTATAACGTAATTTTCTTATTTTTTGTCACTGATAAATAAGAGCGTTTTATTGTCAACTGCTCAGATTTATCAGTGACGACGTGTTACAATGAAAATAATCAGGAGAAACAAAATAAAAGCAAGTTCTCAAAATAAAAGAATACATTCTAAAAACCAAAAAGATTCTCCCAGTCAAAAAAAAATTAAAGCAAATGTTCGAAAAGTCCTCCTTGCTCGGCTAGACAATATCCGAGCCTACTATAAAAACCCCTTCCAACGTTTCCAAGCATGTTAGGGGTGATAATTTGAAAAGCTTCTTCAAAAACAGATAGAAGTCATTAGGAGCAAGATCGGGAGATCGAGCTGGCCATAAAATAGTTCCCCGTGTACTTATAACCCGATTAGGAAATACATTATCAAGATATTCCCTAACAAGGCCAACATTGTGATCGGAACAACTATCTTGTTGAAACCATGTTTCACCAAATCTTACACCTAACAACTGCCTAGCAGTTGGAATAATGTGCTGCTGCAGTAGATCCAAGTATCTAGGACCATTCAAATTGTAATTGCCGTTAATAAAAAATGGCCCAATTACGTGTTCCCCTACAATACCCCCCCCCCAAACATTTAGTTTTTGGGGATACTGTGTTCTTACGTCAAAATACAAATGCAAATTTTCTCTCGACCAATATCGAACGTGTGTTGGGTTATGACGATTTGACCATTTGACCATCTGCACTTTTTCGGCAACTTCGTAGACATCCATTTTTAGTTTTAAAAATGTATTATTTCAATTAAGAACTTACCCATCTGTTTCTCGAGCAAGGCAGAAATAAAACAAAATAATAAAAACAAAATGAATTTCCAAAAGATAACACTGCAGCGTGCTTCGAATCCACCTCGGTCGTACGGCACGGAGAGTAAATTGGACTTGATTCCCCCTATGTTCGCAGTAGCTTGAAGCGGTCTGTATATATAGTATGTAAAATCTACCAACTCTAAAGTTTTATCATCAATTCGAACTGCTGTGAAAAAAAAACTATTTATCTAAATAATATGGTAAGTCGACAAGCATGTTTATGCTTTTAAGACATTTTTGTGAGTTTATTTTTGCATTTTATTTATACTAGGATTGTAAAATGTTTCTTTACTAAAATAAATTTATTTATTTACTTATCAAGAGACAAAAAACAATTCTAAAAATTGGACTTTCGGTATCTAGGTACATGGTTTGGTTTGAAGCCAAAACCAAAAATTTTGAAAAATATTCAATCACAGAAATGGTCTCCCTAGATATTTATTTATTATAGCACTGGCAAAAAATGAGTTTTTTAAGAAAATTTGACGTGCGGTTTGTAGAAAAGGAGTTGCTCTCTGAGAAAATGTACATGTGGAATATCAAAAGTTTGTTTACAACAAACTTAAAATATTCAGTTTTTTTCTGCAAATTTTATGAATTCATAAAATTTTATGACAAATCACCCGATGGGAAAACCACTCATGGCATTATTTAGCATTACGCATATAAATTAACATGGCATTACTGGCAATACATGTAAAAATTCCTTGGCATTACTACAAGATTTACATGGTATTACTCGCCATATATAGGTACATATAGATATTTCAACATATCATTAATTCTTGTGTATCGACTGTACTTAAAAATTGTTCTCATTGCAGAATTTTTGAAGCCTATTTATGTCTTCACCACAAAATCTAAACAAAATAGAACAACAATAGTTCAGATGTGGCAGGATTATAGTATTATAAATTGTTATTGCATATTTTATTGATATGTCTTTTATAACCGTCTCCGAACTCCAAACTTTTTACCAATTTTTTTTGAAATGTACTCTGCATGTTTCCTACCAAAATTTTTTTTTCCAATATCACCCCCAAGTATTAGATTTGTATGTGATGGTAAAAATGTTACTACCCAATATGTATTTAGTCCATACCCCGTACTATTAACTTGGTTTCACAGACTTGCGTGTAGAAAGCGTGTTAGCTTTAATTCAGGCCAGCCCTTGTCTGGAATTAGGTGCCCATTATTGTCGTTATTTATCTCAATTTCATTAAAAAAGGGCGGAAATAGCTTTTAGCGCTAATCCGACATCGGAAAGAGTGCGCCAAACAAGTTTTGTCCCTCGGTAGCTGTGATATTGTCAGCTGTATGGAGTTCACGAATCGCCGACACTGTGGTGTAAAATGACCTGAATATGTTATCAAAAATAAATACCTAAACATTGGTTTTTGTTATCCCTATGATAAAATTTGCAAAAATATATAACCCAATAAAAAGTATGTTCCTAATTTTTTGTTGTTTTATTTATTAATAAATTTTTATTAAAAAAACTTTTAAAGAACATGCAACATATTAAATGCACTCAAAAGTAGAAAATAATTTTTTATCTTTCTTATACCATAATAAAAGCGATGGGCGCAAAATTAAAAATTTTAACTTTAGGTATCGTATATCGGAAACAGTTGTATTATTCTAAATTTTCAAAGGCTTGGCAAGCACGGCAATCTCACCCGTTCTCAGCTTCTTTAGATGGAAGCATTTATGTTTCTCATTCGAATAGAAGAATTTAGTTTTTCTTTTGTAGTTCTCTCTTTGTCACCGTAATGTTAAAATTTTTAATTTTTGCGCTCATCGCTTTTATTATGGTATTAGAAAGATAAAAGATTATTTTCTACTTTTGAGTGCATTTAATAAAAACTTGTTCTTTAAAAGTTTTTTTTAACAAAAATTAATTTTTTGATTTGTACCCTAAATCGTCCATTTTGAATCCGCCATGAAATTTTCCAATCTGATCAAAAATTCATATAACCTTCCCGAAAAACCCCTGTATGCCAATTTTGATTGAAATCGAACAAACTAAATCTTTTTCTCCCTCCACATCCCTCAGGGAGGTGGATACCTGAGAATACCATATTATTGTATTTTTACCGGAAGTATAAACGCATACCAAATTTGAAGGCAATCGGATGTGTATAAGTTAGTTAAAATTGGTTAGCAAAAGATGACCAAAAATCGTCCATCTTGAATCCGCCATATTGAATTTTCAAAATCTGATTAGAAATTCGTCAACTCCATACCCAAGTGCCCCAACACACCAAATTTCAATGAAATCGGTCGTACTTCAAATGTACCCCCCTCCACCCCCTTCGAGTAGGGGGGAGCTGTCACTACATTCTTGTGTTGTCACCGCAACTATATAAGCATGCCAAATTTGAAGCCGATCGGATGTCAGGAAGTTGGTCAAAATTAAGTTGCAAGAAAAGCTTGTAAAACCGAGACAAAATAATGTTTGGTTTGTTGTAAAGGGAAAAAAGAAAGACTTCTTTTTTGGTTTAGGATCAAGAAAATAATGATATTTTAACTAAAAAATTGTTGATAATTCTACAATTTTTTTAAATATCGGGTTATAAACCATAGTTAGTTTGAGAATTTTAAAGGGATTTCGATCAATTTCGCAAAATCCATGGGATATTTTAGTCAAGAATTTGAAAATAAACAACCTGTGCAAAATTTCAGCTAATTCTGATGTTTAATTTTCGATGGGAACCCTGGTGTAGTTTTTGTTTTAAATAGTTTTATGCAGATGTCACTGGGTGTCAAATCCAAAGTGTAAGTAAATTAAGTTGCCCCACTATTAAATGTTCCACTGTGTCTCGGGTTAGAGCTGTACATGTCCGATTACAAAACATAGGCAGAATGTAAAAGGACAGAGAGAAAACAGAAGTTATTTTGCAATCGATAAAACCAGTTTGAATCTCTTTATTTGACTCGATGATTTTCATTAATTTATCGCGAACCAGAGTCAAACCATATGGTTGAAAATAAAGGTCAAACTTCGACCCCTTGACCTACGCAATTTAAAGGTCATTGTCTCTTCCTCGTTCTCGCGGTTTTTATCCCAGTTAAAATTATTTTCTCAATTAATTAATGAACCTTTCTAAAGCCATATTATTATGTACAGGGCGATCTGTTTACAAAGTTCGACCTGGGCAAACTTTTTTATTATTCGTCATAAAAAGATGCACAAAAAATTGTTGCTAGAAAGCATGGATAGTCCACCATATAATCAATTATTTTATGTTGAAAGGAAATGAAAATATCTCGGAAACTGTAGCTTTGAAAGATTTGAACCTTATAACAAAATTTTGGGTAATATTTACGAAAATCAAAATCTGAAAACCGCATATCAATAGCTGCTTTACTTCTAAAGTTATGATTTTTTTATATACTTTAACGTTTTTTCAAATAACTCGGAAAATAAAGTTCCCACGAATTTGGACTTTATAACAAAATTTGTAGTCCATATTCATGAAAACCTAAATCTAAAAACCGTGTATCGCTACTTGCTTTTATTCCAAACTTACAATTTTTTAAAATATTTTATCCCCCTTTTCCCCCCTTCAACCCCCCGCCACCCTACCCAAAAGTTAATCAGTTCATGATCAGCCGATAGAGGATTTTTCTACCAAATTTCGTTAAAATCGATTAAGGCGTTCTTGAGTTATCGTGTATACACAGTTAACAGACCGACAGACAACTTTTTCTTTTCGTCGATTAAGGTGTTTTGGAACCTTAGTAACTTATTTTTGATAAAATTAAGGAAAGTCAAAATTTCACGATTTTAATAGTCCCCCTTACCATATTGCGCCATATTTGTATGGTGGACTAAAAAGTGATTTACTCATGAGATTACGTAGATTTCTATTGCAGTTTAACTTTTTTTCAAAAATCACCCGTTACACGCAGAATATATATATATTTTTTAAAATTTCGATACATCTTTTTTTTCTGATTCCAAAAATATACCATATTATGTTACCATTGTCTTGAATGGTTATTGAGCAAATTCACAAAAACGTTACCATAAGAGTAATGTGTTGAACAAAGAACCACCTAAACTATTTTTCCTTCGCAACACATTGCCCTTATGGCAAATTATTTTCGATTTTATTTGAGAACCGCCAAAGATAAACCCTACATATGATATATTTTTAGAATCAGAAACTAAAGATCTAAAAATTTTATAAAAAATACAGAGCGCTTCAGGCTACTGCGAACATAGGCCGGAAGAAGTCAAATTTGCCAGTGTACGTACACGCATGGACACCGCACACCTATCAGTGGAGCAACCAACACTCAGGCTTGCGATCACCGTTCGCGGCTTGCGTTTAGTACGCCTCTAACCACGGTGCCATGTGGAGCGTAGTCAATGAAACCGGAATTTGGTCAACAAATACGCAAATTTTTATAACCTAATTTTCTTGTTTTTTTTTGTCACTGATAAATTGGAGCGTTTAACTGCTCAGATTTATCACTAACAACGTGTTTCAACGAAAATAATAAGGAGAAACAAAATAAAAGCAAGCAAAAAATTAGAGCAAATGTTGGAAAAGTCCTCCTTGCTCGGCTAGACAATATCCGAGCCTATTTCAAAAACCCCTTTTAATGTTTCCAAGCATGTTAGGGGTGGTAGTTTGAAAAACTTCTTCAATTTTAATCTCAAGTTATTCCAAATTATTAGCCCTTTCATGCCCGTAAACTTTATTTTTGATATAACTCCATAGATAGAAGTCATTAGGAGCAAGATCGCGTGATCGAGTTGGCCATAAAATAGTTCCCCGTGTACTTATAACCCGACTAGGAAATACATTATCAAGATATTTCCTAACAAGGCCAACATTGTGAGCGGGACAACTATCTTGTTGAAACCATGTTTCACCAAACCTCACACCTAGCAACTACCTAGCAGTTGGAATAATATGCTGTTGCAGTAGATCCAAGTATCTAGGACCATTCAAATTGCCGTCGATAAAAAATGGCCTAATTACGTGTTCCCCTACAATACCCCGCCAAACATGTTTCTGGGGATACTGTGTTCTTACGTCAAAATACAAATGCAAATTTTCCCTCGACCAATATCGAACGTGTGTTGGGTTATGACGATTCAATAATGGAAAAGTGCTTTCATCTGTGAAAAGATTAGATCTCAGAAAGTTTTCATCACGATTAGCCCTTTCCATCATTGTTTCGCAAAATTCCATACGACGATAGTTGTCCTCCGGAAAAATTTGATGCCTTTTTGACGCTTTGTAAGAATGATAACCATTCTTTTTGAGAACACGTAAGACAGTGGCTGAAGACGTATACTGCTTCAGCAATTTGGCAAGTTAACTTTCAATTTTTCTCCACTGCAGCGCAAAGCATCACATCTGGTACTTCTTGCTCATCATTCAAAACAATGGGTTTTTTATGGTTTCTTGGCGCTACCCAACCAAACTTTTCAAAATTCCGCACAAACCTATGAATCGTTGATAAACTAGGTTCTGGGCGATTTACAAAATTCTCCAAAAAAAGTTCTTGAATAAGTCTCAATGGTCGGCCTTGATAGTACCATTTGACCAACTGCACTTTTTAAGAAGAAGAAGAACTTACCAATCTGTTTCTCGAAGCAGAAATAAAGCAGAATAATAAAAACAAAATAAATTTCCAAAAGATAAAACTGCAGCGTGCTTCGAAACCACCTCGGTCGTACGGCACGGAGAGTAAATTGGACTTGATTCCCCCTACGTTCGCAGTAGCCTGAAGCTCATTGTATACCTAACTTCATTATTTATTCACTTTTTGATTTATCTTCTTGTGACAAATAACAAAAAAGTTTACCCAAGTAGAACTTTATAAACGGTCACCCTGTACATCAGAGCAGGAAAAACAGGATCAATGTTTCGGGCTGCCTGTTAAAATACCTCCATAAACCTAGCGAGCCCAACTCATAAAATTCAGATTTTAATAATTCCAGAATTATGTGCTAATTTCGTCCCCTTTTAAAAATTTTTGTGCTCTTTGAGTTTTTGAGAAAATTAACTAGCTTTATATAAACCTGGGAAGCCCAACCTTAAATAAAGGTTAAAAATATCCGTTAAAATATTATGTGCTTTTTATGTGCTCCATGAAAATAGAAAAAAACTAAAGATTTTTTTACTTTTTAAGTGATTTTTTTTTATTAATAACTAAAACAAATTTTTATCTTTTTTATATTTTCATGGAGCACATAAAAAGCACATAATTCTGAGATATTTAATGGATATTTTTAACCTTTATTTAAGGTTGGGCTTGCTAGGTTTATACAAAACTAACAAGCCCACCTTTTTTTTAATTTTCTCAAAACTCAAAGAGCACAAAAATTCGTAAAAGGGGACGAAGTTAGCACATAATTCTGAAATTATTAAAATTTGGATTTTGTGAGGTGGGCTCGATAGGTTTATGGAAATGAAACTTGAATAAAAAAAATGTACCAAAATATGGGGTGTTACCATAAAGTAATATACCTGGGTCGGTCTTGAAAAAAGGTAACATTGCATGCAATTGGTTTGTAAATTTAAAACCACTTATCCTTTTGAAAACAAAGTAGGAGGATAGTTGGTGTACTCAAAGTAGATGGAAGAAAAGTTGTTCACACCATATGACCTGTCACGTGGTGTGATCTGTAATTTTCAATGTTAATAGATTCAGATATAACAAAAAAACACTTTAGGATCATAAAATTTATTTAGATAATGATTTAGATAGATAAAAACTGAAAAACTTAAATCTTAAAAAAAAATACCTTGATATAAGTTTTTTGTCTTCATCAAAAAACAAACGTGTAATTGATTTTGGTGTCATTCGTGTGAAGCACGGAAGATACAGTTTAGAAGTGTAACCTGAAATGTGTTACATAATTCAGTTTTTGTGAAATTTTGGGGGTTTTAAAACAGTATTAACGTTTTGGCCGAGATAAATGTCACACGTGTTTCTATACAAAAGTAGTAACTTTTTTATTTTTTTGATATTTGGACGTTTTGCTAAATATGTCACTAGTGTGACCGTCACTGGTGTGATCTTTCAGAATATTTTATTGATAACACCTGTGAAATTTTTCGCTTGTAATTAAAAAACCTCAATAATTTTTAGAAAAAAAATGGCAAAAACCAGAGTCTTTGGCAAAAGCACCAGAAACGAAAAAGAAAATAGACAAAACAGAGACAAGAAGAAATCAAGTAAGGGCTTATTATATGTATAGCAACATATTATACAGACCGCTTCAAGCTACTGCGAACATAGGGGGAATCAAGTCCAAATTACTCTCCGTGCCGTACGACCGAGGTGGATTCGAAGCACGTCGCAGTGTTATCTTTTGGAAATTCATTTTGTTTTTATTATTTTGTTTTATTTCTGCCTTGCTCGAGAAACAGATGGGTAAGTTCTTAATTGAAATAATACATTTTTAAAACTAAAAATGGATGTCTACGAAGTTGCCGAAAAAGTGCAGATGGTCAAATGGTCAAATCGTCATAACCCAACACACGTTCGATATTGGTCGAGGGAAAATTTGCATTTGTATTTTGACGTAAGAACACAGTATCCCCAAAAACTAAATGTTTGGGGGGGGGGGTATTGTAGGGGAACACATAATTGGGCCATTTTTTATTAACGGCAATTGCAATTTGAATGGTCCTAGATACTTGGATCTACTGCAGCAGCACATTATTCCAACTGCTAGGCAGTTGTTAGGTGTAAGATTTGGTGAAACATGGTTTCAACAAGATGTTCCACTCACAATGTTGGCCTTGTTAGGGAATATCTTGATAATGTATTTCCTAATCGGGTTATAAGTACACGGGGAACTATTTTATGGCCAGCTCGATCTCCCGATCTTGCTCCTAATGACTTCTATCTGTTTTTGAAGAAGCTTTTCAAATTATCACCCCTAACATGCTTGGAAACGTTAGAAGGGGTTTTTATAGTAGGCTCGGATATTGTCTAGCCGAGCAAGGAGGACTTTTCGAACATTTGCTTTAATTTTTTTTTGACTGGGAGAATCTTTTTGGTTTTTAGAATGTATTATTTTATTTTGAGAACTTGCTTTTATTTTGTTTCTCCTTATTATTTTCATTGTAACACGTCGTCACTGATAAATCTGAGCAGTTGACAATAAAACGCTCTTATTTATCAGTGACAAAAAATAAGAAAATTACGTTATAAAAATTTGCGTATTTATTGACCAAATTCCGGTTTCATTGACTACGCTCCACACAGCACCGTGGTTAGAGGTGTACTAAATACAAGGCGAACGGCGGCGAACGGCAGCGAATGGCGATCGGATGCCTGAATGTTGGTTGCTTCACTGATAGGCGTGCGGTGTCTCTGCATGTACGTACACTGGCAAATTACACTTCTTCCGCCCTATGTTCGCAGTAGCTTGAAGCGGTCTGTATTTACTTAAAAAGTGGTGAATCAATTTTTGTTTTCTTAAAAACTATTACACCAAATGTTACCATTTTTCAAGAACAACCCAGCTATAAAGATTCTTGATTTTAGTAAAATAGGTATAACTGGTGTTAGCTGGCTATCACCTGTGTTAGCAGTTAAATTCACAGGCTCAAAAATAACTCAAGAACTAGTGAATTGTTATCTCGGCCATATAGCACATTTTAATTCAACCAACTACTGCAACATTTAATAATTACGAAAATTCAAAGAACACTAATTTGTTTTTTTTTTAAATGACCACTTGAAATGTTACCTTTTTTCAAGAACGACCCGCCTACGGAACAGATGCGCAAAGCGAACCGAAGTGGATCGCAGGCTCCTGCGCGAATCCACGCGAAAAGCGTTTCTGCCCACAAGTCTGCGATCCATTTCGGCCGGCAAAGTCACACCCGATCACACATTCTTAAATAATCTTTTTTAGAAAGTAGGAGATCAAAAATTTAGAAAGTAAAATGTGTAAACCACCACACCGGAATAGCGTAAACGTTTATTGCAATATTAAAACAATTAAGCATGCCATAAATAATAATTGACTTAATTAATTATTAAACTAATAAAGCACAAAATGCAACATGTATGTCTAGACAGCTCTTATTTTTTTTAATTGGAATTCGGGCACATTTCATTTCTCTCATGAATTTTGAACACATTAAAGCGCAATTACACACAAAAGTTTGCGAAAATACTTGCGATCCTTTTACACACTTTCGCCCGAACTTTTGGAACAAAGACATTCAACTTTAGTTATACCTTTATGGGTTTTCACCATTATTAATTTCTGAAAAATCGACTAACATGTACTCGCTATCTCATAGAAATACTCAAAACTCTGCAATCCCCCTCTAATTTAGACCACCCTGTAGAATGAAATAAAAATCCAAAAATCTTACGCATTTGCACAAAGGATCATTAACTAAAATTTATGGCTTGCAATAAAATTGGTCTTGGTTCCTATTCTGCGAATCTTAACTCAAAATAACGTTTTTTTTAGAAATGGGTCTATTCCCAAATTTAAATAACAGCCAAAAGTGGATCGGGACTTGCCTCCTCCCCCATTTATAAATTCGACGCATACACGCCAAATTCAAACGAAACCATTTTTTGAAAATGAAATTGAACTTTCAATTCATCCCTAGTAAGAATACAGGTCCGCCAACATCGAATACAAACAGGAACGTCGAGTTTATAAATGGAGGGAAAGGACGTAAAAAAAAATTATGAAAAGTTTATTGTTGATCGATAATGACTTTCAATTGATATATAATATATAATTTAAGCTGCAAAAATGCCGAATTAACTTTTAACCATCTAGGGGATACATTTTCAAAAATGCTTTCTTAGTGCTATGTACAAGAAACAAGAAACTTCGTTATAAACTTTCATTCCTCATAAACTTAGGTTATATGGTAAACTCGTGGGCAAAATATCAAGGCAAAAAAGAGGATTTTCTATACAAACTTCTATTCCCGATTTAATCCTCTTAAGGGATGAATTTTCAAAAATTCTTTCTCAGTGCTAAGGTACCTAGGTTATATAAAAAACTCCTGTACAAAATTCCATGGCAAGTAGGCGCAAAAAATGCCAACCATTTTCATCCCCTATTTATCCCCCTCGTTAACCCCCAAATTCATTCTTGGTGAAACTCTTGTGCAAATTTTCCTGGAAAAAATGTTCCGTACTTGAGAAACTTTCATACCCCCTAATAAACTTCCTTAAGGGGTGAATTTTAAAAAGCCGTTTTTAGTGCCCTTTAAATGATTCAAATTTCATGCCAAAAATAACTGTAAAAACTTTTTTTTCAAACGACCGGAAAATAGCCACTTTCCGTATGATTTTTCATACGGAAAGTTCTACATTACAAGGCATGTTCTTTTGAAATATTTCCACACTCAAGAAAGGACCTTTTTGTTCAATTTTCCGGTCCCTTGATCCTTTTCCGGTCCCATTTTTGGCCAAGTTGGCTATGACTTCTTGTTGACAGCTTTTAGCTTGTTTTTTTGGGCAGTTTTGACACTTTTAAAAAAGCTGTTTTAAATTTGTTTCAAAAGTTTTGTTTACAAAAATGGACTCAGATCTAGAAAATGAGTTGAATCCGGAGGGAATAATAAAAGCTGCTTCAAGAGTCACATACACCGAAAAATAGACCACACATTTTTAATTCTCAAAGTAAGAGTATACTATAAATATAGGTAAATAAAGAACAAACCTAGAAATCTGCCTTTTATGAGCTCTTTTACCATTATTTTGCTTGATAAGTTGGCCATGGTTGGCCATAACTGGTCGTCGGTCGTCACTGATTTAGCTGAGTGAAGCTAATAGGCACTACACTATAATTTTTCTAATGTTTTATACAATTTTGCACAAGTTAAAAATACAAAAATCATTTCTAACCACAAAACTTTACTTGTTTTTCTTAGTTTTCATCTTAAAAACTACCGGCCTTAGCGGCAATGGCTATCTAGCCCACAAGAAGCAGAAAATATCAGGGGACTGTTCATAAATTACGCAACACGGCTAGGCGTCGACGAAAGTGACAGATACTAAAATGTTTTTTCTGATCGTTTGAAAAAAAAAGTACGTACGATACACGACCGGAAAGTGTCTTTACGGGTCTCCGCAGGCTTACAGGACTCTCCTGCGGCTCGCCCTGTAAATTTCCTGCGTCGACCTGTAAAGACCAATTTTCCGGTCTAGTGACGTAAATACCTATTAAGCCCTTGTTTATTCTATTACGTAAGGAAGGTAAGGAACTTCTTTGCAAAATTTCATGCATCTTAACCCGTTTTTTTAGTAAATGTGTTTCTAAATATATAGTTTCTCCCCAGATTTTAAGTAAAAAAAAAGTACAACTGGCAACGCCTTGTTTTTTAATTTTTAAATCTTTTGCCAGAGTTCACAGGAAAAACTAAACATTAGAATTACCTGAAATTTTTCAGGGGTGATCATTTTTAAATGCTTAACAAAAATATTTGAAGGATTTTTCAAAATTCTCAATTATTTTTTCTTCAAAATAAAAGCTCTGGTGCTCTCATCTATTCCAAAAGCCTCAAAATAATTGCGACTTAGAACAAACCCGATTTACAAAAAAAATAGAGAAATACTCACAATTTCTTCTGGATAACATTTTTCATTTTTATATTTCCTTGTTTAGCGAAAATAAAAACTAAGTTTTCTTTTTTTCTAAAAGCCTGTGCACTCCGGAAAGGAAAACCGATCAATCAATCACACTTCATTGAATTTGGGAGACACACGCAGTTCAAGTGTTGGCCGATAGACCGCAGAATTTATACGATTCCATGGTAAATGCAGGTGTTTTGTCAACAAACTTTAAATCGGGCCGCAGCGAGACAGAAGAGTATTTTTACGTTTTCTGACAGAAAACCATTCGAGGTTATGTTTATCTTTCAAAAATGTGTTTTCAAAAACATTTTTCTAAAACAAATATGAAACCACTCCGCGTGTGCGGTCGTCCGCTGAAAAAGGCCTAGCGCTGCGCGGGCATTACCCCGAGTCTATCAAAGAACCAAGAGAACTTTACTGGCTCGCTGGGATTACTAGGAATTCGCATAGAAACATTCGACGCCCATAGCCCCACATAATTTTGTTTTTATTTTGATTCAACCATTTTTTTAAAATTTAAATTATTGCGGCATAGTTATGTACAATTGTACTAGTGAAATCTTGGAGTTCAAAGGATAGATTTTAGAACCTCAGTCTCAAAAACACACGGATACTTGAGTACTAACAAAACAGGTCCGTAAAGCTCCATTTAGAGGTTGGAAAAACTCTTGCTAGTCGTTGACGCTCCTTTTTAGTTAACCTGTTGTCGGTATCAGCGCGAGTGTTTCCAATTCAATTATAAATGCACCTGTAAATGCAACCTTAAACATAGTTGGGTAGTGTTTTTTAGCAGTTAATTCTGCAATAAATGGTTTTCTTTTATTTTAGTATTTTACTTGGTTTTTTAGCGACGCAGAACGCGAAAAGTCAAAATAAGTAACCTAACCCCAAATTTTTGACCCGGTGCGAAAAAATCTCTGGTGTCCCACTGTGGATAAACATAAATAAAGTCTCCGCGTTGCCATGGAAAACAAATTCAATGACGTAAAATTTTGCAAAAAAATCAGGTCGACATAGTTAAACTGATTTCCCGTACAGTGTTGCTAAAAACAATTCCCCAGATTGTAACTACGACCTTAAGACATGGTTTTACCAAACTTATCTCCAAAAACTAACTAAGTAATTAGAAACAGATTAAATATTTAAAAAGAAAGGTTCGTGCATCGGACGCACATTTTGCTTTTCAATTCATTACGACCAGGCCTACAAGATCTAGTGGATAGTCCAGAAACCTACAGGCATGTTTCATCTTTGTTAGGAATCATCAGGGCAACATAGTGCTGTACCTGGCGTATGAAGCATAACATAAGCAACCACATGAACCACATCCAGCGAATTTAAACAACTTTCATCGTGAAACAACGCGGGATGTTGGGTCGGCTATCCTGTCGGAATAAAGTGAAAAGCAAAATGTTAAAGGATGCATATATATCAATAAGAATAAAATTTGCGAGCAGGACATAAAAAGCGGAACCTGCAAAAATATACCGGTTACCGAAAGAAGACCGTTCAAAACACAACGTTTCGCAGCAACTCCACCCCCAATTGGAGTTCTACCACGTCGCCTTAAGGCTTAGCAACAATCACTCTTGTTGCACCAAAAAAAGCCAAGTAAAATTTAAGAAAAGTAGATTTCTTGTATGTATGTGAATTTTTTTTTATTTATTTTTCACGGGCAAGAAATCTACTTTTCTTAGATTAAATATTATTTTTGATTCTTATGAATGCTGATCAAAAAAGGAAAAATAACTTTTTGGTAAAAACCCCGTTGAATTCTTTTAATTCCTCGAGCTCATTTATCTCAAATACTTCGCTGACAGTAACATCATTAAGTCCAAAATAAAATTGAGTGTACTTAGTTACTTACACTTTGATTTTTTCTGGAATTTCTCTCTATCTCCATTGCCAATTTGATCGTTTTAACAATAGTATGAGGGATTGATAGCTCTTTAGTCACACAAACAAGTGTCACCGGGTGTTTTGTTTGCATCCGTGTAGAAGGGGTTGATATGACGTCATCTTTCAAGATGGCGACCAAAAATCATAAAAAATACAACTTTCGCAACCGGGGCATGATTATACTCGATGCCATATAATTCGAGGCCGAGGATTCCAAAAAATTAACTTTTAACGTCATCCGACCTTAAAGGACCTTGTAAGATTCCAAATAGACCTCGCGAGTTCATTCATTCATAACTTTAATTCATAGTGGGCAAGCACAATTTTAGTGTTAATACATAATTTAACAACAGCACCTGTTGCCTTTGCTTGTGTTGGGTTGGAATCGCAAGATACAAGCATTAACCCGGCCCAAGGGGTCCCAGAGCCTCCCTTCTCTGAATCCCACTTGGGTAAGCGAACAGGTACCCAGTGGAACCTCTTAAGATAAGGATCAACAAGGAACTGCTCAAGGACCCAGTAGTTCTTCTTCAACACAAGAGGCCCGACGGGCAACTGCACAAGTACCCATTGGACACTCTACAAACGCATCAGGGGCGCCTACGGACTCAGGAAGCTCCTGGTCAAAATCGTGGTCAGCATGGACGGTCCAACCGAAACAAAGCTGACTGAAGAGCACCTGCTCGAATTCCTTGCTCCACCTAGGCAGGAAGGAACGGGACACTGTTGCCTCAACAAGCACCTAGAGACGCTGGGAATCACCGGAGACTCAGAGAGTCGATGGTGCATGGAGGACGAAGAACCGCTCTTTCATGTCCTGCTGGACTGTCCGGCTCTGGGTGTCGATTCTTGAATCGAGGGATGGTCACATGTGGGATTGTTCTCACGAAAAAATTTCTTGTCTGTATTCTTGAACGCGCGAGGAGTGTTCCCGTCCGTCTAAAATTCGCAGGTGAACGTTCTACTGGTATGAGGCAGGAGAATGACGCTGTAATCGCACGAAACTTGCGCAGAATGCAATATTTCGATGGTTAATTTTAACCTAACCTTTGTTTCATTATAGTGACTCGGTTTTTATTTCGTTTGCCTTTTTTTATATAAATATTGTCGGTAAAAATGATGGAGCCAGAAGAAATATGGCAAACAAGTCGCCCCGAGATTCCAATACAAGACGATTTGATCCTTGAAAAATTACAGTTTCGAAAAACCTGTCAAGAGAAATAATGGCTATGTATGGTTGAGGGCTGAAGGGCATCAGACTTGTCCATCGACACAAAAGGAAGCAATAAATTAATATACCTAGTGCAATATATAGTATGTTTTCACATCATACTCAATACGTATTGAAAAAATTGTCTTCTTTTTCTTTCATAGAGCATGTTCTCTGTTCTGACTCGTGTGATATATGACGAAAAAAAATTCTTGATTTTTTATACATATTGATTGAGTACAATGTGAAAACATATACTAAGTAAACCACATAGCAAGCCATGGATATGTATATATCATTATCATATCATTCGTCCAACATCTATTGGATGTGCAAATGATATTCTTTTAATGGACATACATGAACGCCTCTAATGGATATTTAACTTTTATCCCATTTATGATCATACATGAAACATACATTTAATGGACATCCAGTGATGTATATGTGCTCCATCAATGTATATCCATTCTATATGTTACCCATATAAAATCGATATACATTGATGGAGCTGTCCACTGGATATATACGGGACATTCATGGATATACTTTATGTGGGAATAGAAGAATTGGCGTTTCATCATAACTCAAAAACTAATTAAATATCCAATTTTCACAGTTAACATTCTTAGTTATAGTTTAACCTAGTTCAATCCTCTAAAGCACAGTTTATGCAGCTACTTAGAAAGTTCATTATGTTTCGTAATTGTGCATGATGCAGCTGCACAAACCTGCTGCAAGTTAATACCGCATACTTATAAGCTCCTCATTTATTTTTTTTATTTATAGGTTATTATCACATGGTTCCTACCAAGAAAGTGTTGGAAAACACGTATGCCACACATTGAGTGCTACGAGCTGTGTATTAGTTTACAAAAAGTGCCTTCCATTCATAGTTCAGCCAATTCTGATGTTTATTTGACAACAAAAAGTGAAGATTTCACATGACCCATTTTGAATGTCGCTTCGATATTTCCTGAGCTAAGGTCACTGATAGAAAAAAAAAAGAATCTCCACATAAGTACCATTTTTTTAAAAAAAATCTACAGTTTGCTTTATCTATAGCCAAGTTTTATGTAAAATATTGTAAATTAAAAAATTTAAAAACTTATAAAGTCCCACTTGGAAAACATTTTTGGTTATTTGTCACAAAAAGCTCAATCAAAAAGGGAATTACTCATAAAATTAGGTAGATTTCTGTCACAATTTCAGTTTTTTCCCACATAAACGCAGGGTAGCCATGAAGGTCTCTTTTTTTTAATAGAATCCTATTTTTTTAAAGTTTTGATTCAAAAAATATATCATGTAGGGTTTATCTGTGGCGGTTGTCGAGTAAAATTAAAAATAATTTGCCATAAGGGCAATGTGTCAATCATCATCTTATGGCAACGTTTTTGTGTTCATGACCGTTCAAGAAAAAGGTAACTTATAGTATGTGTGTGTGTCTAAAGAGCCGAAAATTCGTCATGTGTTTTCCATATTTTCGTTTTTTTTTTAAACTAAATTAACCCAACCTAATCTAAACATACTCGAACCAACTTATTAAAAGCCAAAACAACCCAAAAACACACTTTAAACTAAATAAACCCAACCTAACCTAAATAGACTCAAACCAACTGATTCAAAGTCAAAACAACCCAAAAAAAAACTACAACCCCCACATCTTTTTTTGGCATAAAAAAATGGAGGCACCTTCTAGGACCCTGAATCCTTGTCTGGCGTTTTTTTTTTTAATGCAAAAAAAGGTTCAGGGGGGGGGTTAAAGTGTTTTTTTGGGGTTGGTTTAAATCTGTTTCAGTTGGGTTGGGTTTATTTAGTTAAAAATTACTAAATAATTACTGTCGGCTCTTTAGCCTCACGATTATTCAGCGGAATTGTCGGCTCTTTAGACAC
The DNA here is from genome assembly GCA_963921995.1 of Oxystoma pomonae. Lineage (NCBI taxonomy): Eukaryota > Metazoa > Arthropoda > Insecta > Coleoptera > Brentidae > Oxystoma > Oxystoma pomonae. The sequence goes on along the minus strand of OY998164.1, from coordinate 19,632,702 downwards.
TCCCTTTTTGGAAATAGGAAGAAAAGATTAGTTTTACAAAATATAAAAAAAGGACCTTATAGCCTGCGTGTAAGGTGGAATTTAAAAAAAAAATAAACTATAATGAAATTTATAATCTACATAATTTCATGTAACTCCCATTTACAACAAAAAGTAATTTTTTTAGTAACTGTCAAAAAAAGAAGGAAAAAATCATCGAAAATATTTTGGTTAGTTTGAAATTAGTTCAATCGCTCAAAAAGCAAACTGGCAGCATTGGACATGTTTCGGCTGCATTCAAGAATACGAACAGCCAGCGACGGGGATGGGATCGTTCCCTGGGAGTGTTCACATCCTTTAAGTGATCATCCACCACACGAACGTCCGTCTAAAATTCAAGAATCGACACCCTGGCCAGGTCAAGAGAGTCGCACCTTGGGAACTATCTATTGGCCAAAGGGCGATGTAAGCCCAGAAAAATCTGCTCTTTTGCGAAAGACGCAGGCTTCCAGGGCTAAACCATGGATAGTGGGCGTACAATGGGCCTAGCAAGGTGGCCTACGTACATGGGAATTGTCTCACCCGCACCTCTAAATTCATTGATTCGTTCAACAGCACCTGCATCATCCAAGGGATCATAAGCATAATGCATTAGGATATTGACAATTGACAAACTAACAAGATCCAAAAAAATGTTTTTCTTGACCTAACCTTAATAGTTTAGGTATTCCTTCCTTCTTCCTAAATTTCTGTTTTCTAATATCAGCTGAAATCAACCGACCAAAATTTTTTCTTTGCTTTTGACATGGATTTTTTCATATTGATAGTGCATAAAGTTAAACATAAACGAATCCTTTATTATTATAGAAGTTAAAGTTAACCAACTTTAAAACTATGCACTCTGCTTATGAATTGTGAATTATTAACAATAATGTATTTAACACGATTATGAATAAAATTGTGCGTAGGTTATGAATTATTATCAATATGAAAAGTTGGGCCCTTTGTGAACCAAGCCACAGTTTTATAATATTAGTATGAAAACTAGGATTAACGTTTACGGGCACCTTTAGATCAGACTTGGAGAATTTTAAATCATTAACGGTACAATTTTTGTTTTATTTTTTAAGAGTTCGTGTGATTCGTATTATGGGCGCAATCACCTTTTTTGCTGCTCCAGGGTTTTTTGGGCATGCACCTCAGCATCTGTTATAATTTTGGCTAATAATTAATATGATTAATTTCGGGATTAATTTTAAAAAAGCAGTGCGTTTTTTATCGTCATTAAACATAGCAGCGTCACAGGTCGCCCTTGCGGCAAATAAAGATAACAACGAGGATAACAAAGTGGCAAAAAGAACGGTCAAAAACACCCTAATGTTTATTACACACGTTGGTGCAATGACCACCGAATGAATTTAAACATTCTGTTGATAAATTTTTCAATTATACTAAGAAAAAAAATTGGTGCTAAAAAGCACCGATAGTCCACCATACAATCAATTATTTAATGTTGAAAGGAAATGAAAATATCTCGAAAACTGTAGCTTTGAAAGATTTGAACCTTACAACAAAATTTTTGGGTAATATTTATGAAAACCAAAAGCTGAAAACCGCATATCAATAGCTGCTTTACTTCTAAAGTTATGATTTTTTTTTTATATTTTAAGGTTTTTTTAAATAACTCGGAAACTAAAGCTCCCACGAATTTGAACTCTATAACAAAATTTGTAGTCCATATTCATGGAAACTTAAATCGTAAAACCGTATAGCGCTACTAGCTTTTGTTCCAAAGTTACAATTTTTTTAAATATTTTGTACCAAATTTCGTTAAAATCGATTAAGGCGTTCTTGAGTTATCGTGTATACAGACAGACATTCGTCGTTAAGGTGTTTTAGAACCTTAGTAACTCATTTTGAATAAAATTAAGAAAAGTCAAAATTTCACGATTTTAATAGTCCCCACGAGGCCCCATACCATATTGGTATGGTGGACTTAAAATGTATAAATTAGTAAAAAACGGGTATTTATCCAGGGTACTTATAAATGTATAAAAAAACTTATAAAGACCAAGAGCGGGAGGGGGAAACTCCTTAGGGTCATTTCATATGAAATCAAACAAAAAAGGGAAGTTTGGCAGACCATCTACACAATTTCGTTAATTTTTCGTACATTTATTCTATCCATAAAGGGGATGAAAAATCCCCAATTTGAAATTTTTTTGACCATTAGTTTTCTTTAAATTAATTCTTGAAAATCACAAAAACTACCAATTTTGCTCAAACATGTACTTAAAGAAATTGAAATATCTCGAAACTACTTGAACTTGGAACTTTCGAATGATGTATCACATGATACTTTTTGTAAAAAAAAATTGCAATTAAAAAAAACTTTTTTTTTATTTTTGAAAAACAGCCTTTTTTATTTATAAAAATATATTTTATTTCTGGGTATCTCGCCAAACTATTTACAAAATTTCAAGATCAAGACTTGATGAGATCTAATGATACTTCGTTAAAATGGTATTAAAAATACCTTTAAAACAAGCTATCACTCGCTTTTGTAGTATGTATGGTTCTCAAGGTATTCATATTTTTATAAATGCCTGTAAAGACAGTCAATTTTAACCAAATGTGCAGGTACACAGAACGAGTAATATCTTGAGAACTGTGAACCGTAAAAAATCGAGTAATACCTTGTTTTATAGCCTATTTTGATAAAGTGTGTGTAGAATTTTTTTTTTAAATTATTTTAAAACTGTTTAAAATATTTTTTTTTTTGATGAACCCATTAAGTCTCCATCTTGAAATTGTGTAAATAGTTTGGCCAAATATCCAGAAACAAAATATTTTAAAAAATACTGTTTTTCAAAAATTAAAAAGTTATTTTTTAATTTCAATTTTTTAAAAGCAAAAAGTACATCATGTGGTACATCATTCGAAAGGTATTTAAAATACCTTTAAAACGAGCTATAAACCAGTGTCCTAGTTTAAGTAGTTATCGAGATATCTTCATTTCTTTAGGTACATGTTTAAGCAAAATCTGTTTTGATTTTCAAGAACTAATTTAAAAAAAACCAAAGGCAAAAAAAAATGTATTCCCTTTATGGGTAAAATAAATGTACCAAAAATTATCGAAATCGGGGAGATGGTCTGCCAAAACGACCCCTTACAGCTAAACATAAAACTAACTAACTTAAAGCTGCTCCGCACTGACTGATGACTAGGTGCAGCTTAATTGACAGATAATAGGAGTGAGGGCTCGCCTTGCCAAAACCCGGTCTCACAAACAGCATGCGCCTAGTGACGGGTTAATGGATTATGCAGTTTACCGGGCAACGTAACAAAAATAAAGTTTAAAAGTATTATTTTCGAGTGTTAAGTATGCGGCGCCACAACGAAAATAGCCTCGTCAATTGCTGCGCTTTCTGTATTTCAAACCCCCCATACTTGAAAGAGGAAAACCGAGATTCCCAGCCAAGATATATATGCGCGTCTACATAGGCTAGGTTTACACAAAAATAAGTTTTTTATCATGTCAGAATTGTTTTGCACTGGAGTCGATACGACTCGCTTGAAAGGAGTGGGGAGATTTTTTTTTGCCAAAAGCAGTTTCAATATTTTGACCCAAAAAGTAATAGGCTTGCGAAAATTACAAGAAAAATAAGTAACAGGGGGCGGAATATATAATAAGGGTCAACAGGAGATTTTTGTACTTGCATAATGAACTATCTAACTAATTTTGATTGCTCACACAGAGGGTGGAACCTGGGACAACGCCGTTTCATCCTTGTTAGGGACAAATCAGCTAGTTGTACCACACAGACGGACAATCCCGCAAAGAGATCCTCTATCATCATCTACTAATGGCGCCCTCTGTGTGAACGATCGATAACCAAGAACCTGCTGCATGTCAGTACGCATCTTCCATTGGTTTTTTTATGATATAAAGTGTTTATCAGCAGGACTTATGTATTCTTTTTAAATTAATAAATAATATTATACAGTATCCTGAATTATTATCATAAACTGGTCTTATTGTTCCACACAATAGTATTAAGTACTCGTAGTAATAGATTTTTTTATGTTAAATATCATCGAACAAATTTTGGTTATTATTCTCCCATGTCTAGAATGTTAAGGCTTGCAAATTCAGTTTTAGTTAATTCTAACATTGATAGCCTTAATATTTCTTTAAACCGCTTTAAAAATAAAATGAAATATATTAATTTTCACAAATTACCTATAATCCTTTTTAGTTTTATACATTGTAGGTGTTCCTATGTCTGTGATTTATATTATACCTTGTGATTTATTGTAAAATTGTTTGCACATAAAATTTAATAAAAACCCCTTTTACTTTAGGTTTAAGCTTGCAAATTCTGTTTTAATTACATTTAAACTGTTTTAAAATAAAATCAATAAAACCTTAATGTGGGTTCACAAATTATAACAATATTACAATTAGGTATGTATTAAGATTACTAATTAGGTACCTTTTCTTAGTTTATATGTTGTATATCTGTGATCTAAATTATATAGGGTACATTGACATAAGTGCTCGATTTTTAAAGATATTGGTTTTTTAGAAAGATAAAACGTGATACTTTTTTGATTTAGTTGAAAAAAATTTATGTGCGACAATGAACAAACTCTAAAGTTTTCACTACAAACGCTCATTGTTTATGTGTATATTAACGTATCATTTAATTAAATCGTATGAGAAATGAAAAATTTAGATAATGAGTGTTTTGGCTTAACATTGGAAAAAATCACAAAATTCTATATTTTTTCAATTTCCCGTAACTTCTGGCCTGATTACTTAATTTTAAAACACAATTCTTTAAAAAGACAAAACATGAGAGATGCGTCCGTTTGCTCAAAATTTGTTAAAAAATGTTAGGTTTTACACGCCTAATTTTTTTTTAAAGTAAGACACAGAACAAAATAAAAATTAGTATTTCCAAATCTCCATTTTTTCTTCGTATATCGAGGTATCACCTAATTAAATCGGATAAGAAATAAAAAAATAATGGGTATTTAGATTATTTTTCTTAAATAAATAATTAGGTAAAAAATATAGCAAATGGAAAATGTATGTAATGATGTGATTTTTTTCAATGTGAAGCCAAAACATTCGTAGTCAAAAAACTTATAAACTTTTTTATTTCCCAACTGATTTAATTAAATGATACTTCAATATATACAGAAACAATGAGCGTTTGTAGTGAAAGCTTTGAAGTTGGTTCATTGTCGCAGATAAATTTTTTTTCAGAGGGGTGAAAATTACACATTTTTCAAAACTGTCCGTCATCTTGGATTTTTTAGAAGTTTTAAATTTTTAACCGAATCGAAAAACTCCCACGTTTTATCTTTCCAAAAAGCCAATATACTTCAAAATCGAGTAATCAAGTCAAAAGTTATAGCCAATCCAAAAAGTGCGGAATTTTGTGGCCCACTCTATACAGACCGCTTCAAGCTACTGCGAACATAGGGGGAATCAAGTCCATTACCGTACGACCGAGGTGGATTCGAAGCACGCTGCAGTGTTATCTTTTGGAAATTCATTTTGTTTTTATTATTTTGTTTTATTTCTGCCTTGCTCGAGAAACAGATGGGTAAGTTCTTAATTGAAATAATACATTTTTAAAACCAAAAACGGATGTCTACGAAGTTGCCGAAAAAGTGCAGATGGTCAAATGGTCAAATCGTTATAACTCAACACACGTTCGATATTGGTCGAGGGAAAATTTGCATTTGTATTTTGACGTAAGAACACAGTATCCCCAAAAACTAAATGTTTGGGGGGGGGTATTATAGGGGAACACGTAATTGGGTCATTTTTATTAACGGCAATTGCAATTTGAATGGTCCTAGATACTTGGATCTACTGCAGCAGCACATTATTCCAACTGCTAGGCAGTTGTTAGGTGTAAGATTTGGTGAAACATGGTTTCAACAAGATGGTTGTTCCGCTCACAATGTTGGCCTTGTTAGGGAATATCTTGATAATGTATTTCCTAATCGGGTTATAAGTACACGGGGAACTATTTTATGGCCAGCTCGATCTCCCGATCTTGCTCCTAATGACTTCTATCTGTTTTTGAAGAAGCTTTTCAAATTATCACCCCTAACATGCTTGGAAACGTTAGAAGGGGTTTTTATAGTAGGCTCGGATATTGTCTAGCCGAGCAAAGAGGACTTTTCGAACATTTGCTTTAATTTTTTTTTGACTGGGAGAATCTTTTTAGTTTTTAGAATGTATTATTTTATTTTAAGAACTTGCTTTTATTTTGTTTCTCCTTATTATTTTCATTGTAACACGTCGTCACTGATAAATCTGAGCAGTTGACAATAAAACGCTCTTATTTATCAGCGACAAAAAATAAGAAAATTACGTTATAAAAATTTGCGTATTTATTGACCAAATTCCGGTTTCATTGACTACGCTCCACACAGCACCGTGGTTAGAGGCGTACTAAATACCAAAGGAAAGTCATGCAAGTGGTGATCGCAAGCCTGAGTATTGGTTGCTTCACTGATAGGCGTGCGGTCTCTCTGCATGTACGTACACTGGCAAATTAGACTTCTTCCGCCCTATGTTCGCAGTAGCTTGAAGCGGTCTGTATATTGTAAAATATAGTAGATTTCGATGAATTATTTCGACATCCCCAACCCAACAACCCCAAATAATATTGAACATATTTCCATAATGCCAAGACTCAACAGGCATTGTTTCATGTTATTAGGAACCAGCTAAAATGTGGGAAACTGAATTTGGTAGAGAATCAGGAGGAGGATTTTCTTTAAAAAAAGATTATTAATAATCAGTGCTCTGATTTATTAATTTATAATAGTACTGATCTGATGACCTCCGCCGTATTAAATTTAATTTCATTTAATACCCTTATCTGTAAACTTCTAAACATAGAATTTATCTTAAACTTAGTTCACACTACATAAATGATTTTATTTTTAAAATTAACATTTAAACAAAAAAATAACTTAATGTAGACTGGTTATATCTACACATCCATTAGAATGCTTAAAATGTTGAACTATTTACCTTGCTTTTTAGCATTATACAGGGTTCCTAAGCAAATCCTTAGGGGGCCAAGCAGCCGTGTATAAGACGCAGACAAACGGAAAAGCACATTAGGCAGAAAAGGATGGGCATGGGGCGATGTTGTCACTACATCTTACACGTAGTAAATCCATTCCAGGTTGTTGTTTCCTAATGTTTTCCATTTTCATACCTTTAGGACTGGAATAAAAATTGTTTTTGCTGGCCTTTAATACCAAACTGATGAAAGATATCGTAAAAAAAAATATTTTTCGGCTTTTCATTTTGTAACCATTGTCCTTACGCACTGTTTACAGGCTGGGGACTGAGATACATGCAAATGCCTAACTTAAAGCGTTCATACACGGCCGGAGAAATCGACTGAGATATTTCCGTAGAAACTTTATCAAGGAAATAAGACGGGTTGACGCCTTCGAACGTCCAACCCGGGTTTTGCACTTTGATTCGAAATCAAAAAGGAGGAACAGTCAGATGTGGGGCCGTGCACAAATTACGTAACGGTGATTTTACCAACTTTTGACCCCCTCCCTATGTAATGTTTTGTAACGGTTTGGCACGCCACTCCCCTAATATTACGTGACGATTTCAAGACCACTACCCCCCCCCAAAAAAAAAACAACTTTTCACTTATTTTCATTCCAAATTTTCTTAGTTTCACACAAATGCAAACGCTGTCGAAAACCCCCCTCCCCCCTACGTAACGTTTTGTAACCCCCCTCCCCCCTATGACCATTACGTAATTTGTGCACGGCCCCTGTAGTCCCAGTGGAGGAGGGCGAGAAAATTGATATTTTTTTCTTAAAAATTATACTATTTAGACCTATTTCTTTGCGTTCCCGAAATAACGTAATTTTTGAAAAAAAATTGTAAGCGGCGCCATTTTTATTTTGTGCTTTGTTTTTGTAACATTTTTGCGTTTGGCTAATTTAATTGAAAAATTTTTGCCTGCGGCGGCCTTTATCTTCTCACTCGAAACCAAGTTCCCCCGTTTTAGGAAAACTGATCCCGTCTCTGTTTCTAAATTTTTTCGAATAAAACTAGAGTATGACCATGGGGGAAATAATTTTTTCTACGGTATGACGAAAATTTCGAGAAAGTTGAAGAAAAAAATTAAAAAAGTGGCAGAGCTCAAGTTTTTCGTAAAAAAAACGTTTTTTGTAAAGAAACAGCGCAAAATAAATATTTTCACCCCTTTTTGGGTGTTACAAATATTGGCAGCCCCTTATTTTTCGCTTTTACCCTCCCGCTAGTTTTAAAGAATTGGTTTGCTACATGTTTCGAGATCATGTCATAAAACACCTCGAAAATATCAAATGTAGTGTAGGGCCAGCTTTATTTAAAATCAATAATATCGCAAGCCAAAAGCTCTGCAGAAAAAACAGCGCCGTTTATTGATTTCTTTGGCTGCTAGGGCTAGCTGCATGGTTTGGCCGTTTCCGGATAGATGTCACTAGTAGAACAGAATGGAAAGAAATTTAATTAAAAGCGAAGATATTTCTTTCTAATGTTAACAACCTAACGAGTTTATCGCTCAGTATCGTAAATAATGGACCCTGCCGCCTCCTTTAAGCCAGAAAAAGCTGTGGTTTAGACCTGAAAACATCTAATTTTTAATTAGATTAGATGGCCGCCATCTAGCGGAATTTGCAGACATCTTGTCAACGGTTATTATTGCAACTATGATTTATGCTCACAATGAAAGAGTGGCGACAATTTTTTCTCATGAAAGCAGTCCGGAGACAATAACAAACTGGCACCATTGCTCAATATACCTGTTTCTTTTGTTCGCGCAGAACTTTCTATGCCATTTCTGTTTGATTTATTGAAATCCTATCCCTAAGGAAAATCTTAGGAACCCTGTATTATGACTACGTAGTGAGTTGAGGTGGATTTCACTGCCAGCACTATATGTACAAAATTTGTGCAATAATCTAGCAGTGGTCTGCAATAGCCCGCAATAAGTTCATAATACTTGCAATAGTGCGACAATATTCCACAATAATCTCGCAATAGCTGCCGAGAATACTCTTGCAATAGTGTCGCAATAATCTCGAAAAACTTCCGCAATAGTTGGCAATAATGGTGCAGTGGTCTGCAACTACATCAGTTTTTTACGAGTCTGATTTTTCCTTTTTTTCTGTGACAATACTTCCCAATAAACCTGCAATAGTTTGTAATAGACTGCAATAGTCCATAATGATCTGCAAGTCTTTGTAATAGTCTGCAGGACAGGGTTATTGCCGAGGTTATTGCATACTATATATATGTACAAAAATCAGGTCAGTGAAATCCCTGTTGGTAGTGAGTACTCCTCAGAGTAAACATACTAAATACAATCTAGATTTTCCCCAGAAGTATAACATTTTTTAGAAGCATCCTAATTTGTTATAATGGGTCATTCCATATCAAATCAACCAAAAAATCACAAAAATTTTACGCGACCAATTCCAATTTTGATGATTTTTGGTATATATTTTCTTCTTACCATAAAAGTTGAAAATGCAAATTTTTAGATTTTTTTTATTCGTAGTTTTTTTTTTTTTTAATTTTTCAAAATAAAAAAGTCAGCAATTTGACCTTAACAAGAATGTACAAAACTAGCAATATCTCGAGAACCACTTACACTAGGAAAGTAATAAATGGCTCATTTTAAAGTAATTTTGAAGCTCTTTTTTATGAAATATCACAACATAATTTTAACAAAAAAAAAAATTGGAAATAAAAAATTGAAAAAAAAAAATTGAAAAATTCAAAAAGGCCATTTTTAATTTTTTTGAAAAAAATATATAATTTTGGTCAAAGTGTTACTTAATTATCCACAAAATTTTATGATGGAGAAATGATGGGTTCAATGTCAAAAAAAATATCAAAAATATTAAGTACATTTTATAGGCGATTTTTCATGCATGTGACATTTTTAATAAATTTTTTCACATTGAACCCATGATTTGTCCATCTCAAAATTTTGTGAATAGTTTAATAACACTTTAAAGAAAATAATATAATTTTTTAAAAAAAATTAAAAATGGCCTTTTTGAAATTTTTCAAAAAAAAAATCAAAATTTTTTTTTTTCAATATATGTTATGCAATATTCTCATATGAAAGGTCTTTATAAGAGCTTTAAAATGAACCTTCACCTACTTTTCTATTATAAGTGGTTCTTTGGATATTCCTAATTTTGTGCGCACATGTTAAGGACAAATAAGTGACTTTTTCGATTTTCAAAAATTAATTCAAAATAAACAACTGGTCAAAAAAGTCTGAAATTTTGGATTTTCCAGTTTTTTGGTAGGAAAAACATGTATACTAAAAATCATCAACATCGGAGATGGTGTGGTAAAATACCCTGGTTGACTTGATATGGACTGACCCTAGGGTCATTCCATATCAAATCAACCAAAAAATCACAAAAATTTTACGCGACCAATTCCAATTTTGATGATTTTTGGTATATATTTTCTTCTTACCATAAAAGTTGAAAATGCAAATTTTTAGATTTTTTTGATTCGTAGTTTTTTTTTTTAATTTTTCAAAATAAAAAAGTCAGCATTTTGACCTTAACAAGAATGTACAAAACTAGCAATATCTCGAGAACCACTTACACTAGGAAAGTAATAAATGGCTCATTTTAAAGTCATTTTGAAGCTCTTTTTTATGAAATATCACAACATAATTTTAACAAAAAAAAAATTGGAAATCAAAAATTGAAAAAAAAATGAAAAATTCAAAAAGGCCACTTTTAATTTTTTTGAAAAAAATATATAATTTTGGTCAAAGTGTTACTTAATTATCCACAAAATTTTATGATGGAGAAATGATGGGTTCAATGTCAAAAAAAATATCAAAAATATTAAGTACATTTTATAGGCGATTTTTCATGCATGTGACATTATTAATAAATTTTTTCACATTGAACCCATGATTTGTCCATCTCAAAATTTTGTGAATAGTTTAATAACACTTTAAAGAAAATAATATAATTTTTTGAAAAAAATTAAAAATGGCCTTTTTGAAATTTTTCAAAAAAAAAAATCAAAAATTTTTTTTTTTATTTTTTTTTTTCAATATATGTTATGCAATATTCTCATATGAAAGGTCTTTATAAGAGCTTTAAAATGAACCTTCACCTACTTTTCTATTATAAGTGGTTCTTTGGATATTCCTAATTTTGTGCGCACATGTTAAGGACAAATAAGTGACTTTTTCGATTTTCAAAAATTAATTCAAAATAAACAACTGGTCAAAAAAGTCTGAAATTTTGGATTTTCCAGTTTTTTGGTAGGAAAAACATGTATACTAAAAATCATCAACATCGGAGATGGTGTGGTAAAATACCCTGGTTGACTTGATATGGACTGACCCTAATTAACTATACAGACCGTTTCATGCTACTGCGAACACAGGCCGGAAGAAGTCCAATTTGCCAGTGTACGTACATGCAGGGACACCGCACACCTATCAGTGGAGCAACCAACATGTGGAGCGTAGTCAATAAAACAGGAATTTGGCCAATAAATACGCAAATTTTTATATTTTCTTGTTTTTTGTCACTGGCCATAAAATAGTTCCCCGTGTACTTATAACCCGACTAGAAAATTCATTATCAAGATATTCCCTAACAAGGCCAACATTGTGAGTGGGACAACCATCTTGTTGAAACCATAACATGCTGCTGCAGTAGATCCAAGTATCTAGGACCATTCAAATTGCCGTAAATAAAAAATGGCCCAATTACGTGTTCCCCTACAATAACCCCCCAAACATTTTAAAGAAAAAATACAAATGCAAATTTTCCCTCGACCAATATCGAACGTGTGTTGGATTATGACGATTCAATAATCGACAAGTGCTTTCATCTGTGAAAAGAATAGATCTCATTAAGTTTTCAGCACCATTAGCCCTTTTCATCATTGTTTCGCAAAATTCCATACGACGATAGTTGTCCTCGGGAAAAATTTGATGCGTTTTTGACGCTTTGTAAGAATGATAAGTATTCTTTTTGAGAACACGTAAGACAGTGGCTGAAGACGTATCAACTGCTTCGGCAATTTGGTGGCTAGTTAACTTTCGATTTTCCTCCACTGCAGCGCAAACCATCACAACTCGTACTTCCTGCTCGTCATTCAAAACAGTGGGTTTTTTATGGTTTCATGGCGTTACACAACCAAACTTTTCAAAATTCTGCGCAAAGCTATGAATCGTTGATAACTAGGTTCTGGGCGATTTACAAAATTCTCCAAATTTCTTGAATAAGTCTCAATGGTCTGCCTTGATAGTACCATTTGACTATCTGTACTTATTCGACAACTTCGTAGACATCCATTTTTAGTTCTAAAAATGTATTATTTCACTTAAGAACTTATCAATCTGTTTCTCGAGCAAGGCAGAAATAAAACAAAATAATAAAAACAAAATAAATTTCCAAAAGATAACACTGCAGCGTGCTTCGAATCCACCTCGGTCGTACGGCACGGAGAGTAAATTGGACTTGATTCCCCCTATGTTCCCAGTAGCCTGAAGCTCATTGTATACGTGAGGTTTTTTTAATAATGGCAATTTATATTATTATGAAGGCAATTTTCAGATTTTGATATTACCTACATTAATTACAAAATCTCCATTTACTCTAGTAAAAAGAGTAAAAAACTACTGAACCACCTCTAGCCTAAGCCTCTGGTTAAAGACTAGACTTGAATGGTATATATTAACAACATTCCGCTTACTTCAGCTATTTTTAGATTCACAGAAGACAAGAACTACTCTTATAATATGACCTTCTGCATGCAAGATTGCATACCAAAGCAATCTTTACCCTTGAATGAGGTGCCTATTTTAACCAGATGTCTCATTTTTGGATGAAAATGGTGTTGAGGGTCATTTCAAATCAAATCAACCCCGATTTCGATAATTTTTGGTGACATTTATTCTACCCAAAAAGGAAGGAAAAATCCCAAATTTAAAACTTTTTCGATCATCAGTTTTTTTTTAAATTAATTTTTGAAAATCAAAACAAACTACCATTTTGCTTAAACATGTACCTAAAGAAATGAAATTATCTCGATAATTAAAGTAGGACAGTGGTTTATAGCTCGTTTTAAAAGTACTTTAAATTCCTTTTTGGTTTAAAAAAAAATTGAAATTAAAAAAAATATATATTTTTAACAAACAGCATTTTTAATTTTTTTCAAAAAAGATATATTTTGTTTCTGGATATTTCGCCAAACTATTTCAAAATGGAGACTTGATGGGTTCATCAAAAAAAATATTTTAAAAATTTTGAAAACAATTAAAAAAAAAAAATAAGTTATGTGATACTTTATCAAAATGGGCTTTAAAATACCTATAAAACAAGGTATTACTCGCTTTTCTACGGCATACAGTTCTCAAGACATTACTCTTTTTGTGTACCTGCACATTTGGTTAAAATTGACTGTCTTTACAGGCATTTATCAAAATATGAATATCTTGAGAACTATACATACTACAAAAGCCAGTGATAGCTTGTTTCAAAGGTATTTTAAAGGCCATTTTAATGAAGTATAAAATGACCTCATTTTTTTTTCTAAATTCAAATTTTTAAAAATAATCCCATCAAGTTTCCATCTTGAAATTTTGTAAATAGTTTGGCGAAATATCGAGAAACAAAATAAATTTTTATAAAAAACATTTAAACATTTAAGTTTTTCAAAAATATATTTTTTTTTAATTAAATTTTTTTTTTAAAACAAAAAGTATATCATGTGATACATCATTCGAAAGGCATTTAAAATACCTTTAAAACGAGCTGTAAACCACCGTCCAAGTTTAAGTACTCATCGAGATATTTCAATTTTTTTAAGTACATGTTTGAGCAAAATTGGCAGTTTTTGTGATGTTCAAGAATTAATTTAAAAAAAAACTAATGGTCTAAAAAATTTCAAATTTGGGATTTTTTATCCCCTTTATGGTTAGAATAAATGTACCAAAAATTATCGAAATCGGGAAGATAGTCTGCCAAACCTCCCTTTTTAGTCCACCAATATGGTATGGGGGGACTATTAAAATCGTGAAATTTTGAATTTTTTTAATTTTATCAAAAATGAGTTACTGAGGTTCCAAAACACCTTAATCGACGAAAAAAAAGTTGTCTGTTTACATGATAACTCAAGAACGCCTTAATCAATTTTAACGCAATTTGGTACAAAAATCCCTCGAAAAATCCTCTATCGGCTGACCATGAACTGATTAACTTTTGGGTAGGGTGGTGGGGGATTGAAGGGGGGGAAAAGGGAGATAAAATATTTTATAATTGTAACTTTGGAACAAAAGCAAGTAGCGATATACGGTTTTCAGATTTAAGTTTTCATGAATATGGACTACAAATTTTGTTGTAAAGTCCAAATTCGTGAGGCTTTAGTTTCCGAGTTATTTGAAAAAACGTTAAATATTTTTAAAAAAATCATAACTTTAGAAGTAAAGCAGCTATTGATATGCAGTTTTCAGATTTTGGTTTTCGTAAATATTACCCAAAAATTTTGTTATAAGGTTCAAATCTTTCAAAGTTACAGTTTTCGAGATATTTCCATTTCCTTTCAGCATAAAATAATTGATTGTATGGTGGACTATCCGCAATTTCGTAAGAAATGACCTTGAGTAGATACAGAGGTTGATAATTTCTGTCATCTTTAGACACTTTTAAAAATTATGTTTGAATTTTTTCCACATTAAAGGAATGTGCTAATAAATGTGCAAATAAAAAAAAAACTTTGGACCCATTATTTTTTCTGAGTACCTCATGCTACCTCAGATGACTGCCTGACCTGTTAGAACCCCATAAAAACAAAAATAATATTTATTACCTACTTACAGCAAATATAATTTTAAAAAAGAGGGCATTTTCGCAGTCCAGACGATCGCTGATAAAAATTCTACATGCCGGCGCCACTAAATCAATAAATATGACGTCACCTGGGTTTGAGGACTTGCGACTGCATACCGGCAAAATTTTCGCGTTTTTCTTAAAATATGGCCCGTTACTGGGGTTAAACAGTAGGTCAAATTGTTAAAATGATTAAATTTGGATTTCATCTCCAATTTTAATCAAAAAATGAACATATAAAATCGTTTTTAAAATTTTGTAATACTTAAATAAAGTAATTTTTTTCAAGAGATTTGTTATAAAATTAAGGTCGCATCAAGGACCACATTTAACTAATAATAAATCATGAAATTTTAGTAGTTTTCTTTTGGTTACATTTTTTTATATTTAAAAAATGTGTGTAATTTTGATTACACTGGAATAAAAATCTCATCCTTTGATCTTTTCAATAACATTTAATAGAATTATGCATGATATTATTTTTAGGTAACTACTTTTACAAAACATAAAACAATAAAACATTAATAACTAAACCTAGAAATGACAAGAAGAAAAATCTACTAGTGATTTTCTCAAACTCAAACCATAGCTCGCATTGTCCAAACGATTAATTTTATATTTTTCCCAGGTTAATAAAAACTTTCTGTCTGTAGATGATTTTTGTTTTCTTGCAGCAAAGAAAAGCAATCCTCAACTACTTTATTAAAAGCTTTTAAAGTGCTTATAAATGACATTATTTAAAATATAGTTCTTTTATCAAGTATGTCTCTGTCAGTAAGTATATCTACATTTTTTAACATCTGGTAGCAGGCATTCTACTCAAATATTTCCCACTGTTAATTTTTACTAATTAAACCTAACTGTTTTGGGCATTTAAGAGCCTGATCTCTGCCCAAAAGTGGCACTAAACCTTCCCAAAATACATGATTGACCAGCACTTGTAAGATATAACTCTGGTATGATACATTTTTTTAAAACAAGTGTATCTTGATCTTCTTCAAAAACTTGCATATTTATGATTTGAAAAATTAGTGCTAATACAGTGCTAATTAAATGCCAAGTCACAAAATTATGTGCTCTTGTAGTTTCTGAGATATGTCCTGCACTGCTTGGGAGGGTTCTATCGTGATGGTCGATGATGGCGGACGTGTGCTCCTGCCCTTCCTCCTGCCAAATAGCGCAAGCGATAAGTTGTTGAGATGAAAAGCCTTTGCAATCAAATAAACTTTTATTTTTTGATGAAGACCATTGTAACACAAAGTTTTTACTATCTACACTAGTAACCTGGCTAGATGGCAACGGATTTGCCGTAGTGAAGACTTATATTAAATTGTGCCAGGTGCAGACATAACCCATATTCTCTCGGCAGTTACCAAAGAGGAAGTCTCACAATACATAACAAAATTAAAAAATAGCAATGCAAGAGATATATTTGGGCATAGCAATTAACTGTTAAAAGAAATAAAACTAGGGATTCTAACACTGCTAACAAAAATTATAAATCTATGTTTCAGCACAGGACAATTCCCCAATAAATTAAAAATATCCAGAGTAACATCAATATATAAAAATAAAGGGGAACAAACCGATTTAAACAACTACCGACCCATCTCTATAGTACCCACACTCTCAAAAATTTTAGAACTGTCATACTCAACTAGATTAATGAACTTTCAAAAACTTAGTTTGGTTTCTGCAAAAAATTAAACACAAACAAGGCTATACTTAGTTTTGGGAAAGACATAGTTGATGCCTTTGAGAGAGGGGAGGTTGGTTACCTTGGCTATATTCTGCAACCTCTCGAGGGCGTTTGACTTTGTCTGTCACAAAACGCTTCTTGACAAAATCGAAGCATATGGAATATGTGGAAATGCTTACAGTTTTCTAGCTGCTTACCTTATGAAGAGGCAACAACTAACAGAAACAAATGGATTAAGATCATCAGTAAGAACAGTACTCTCAGGGGTACCACGGGGGTCAATACTGGGACTTATAGTATTTATTATCTACGCTAATGATTTTCCATGGTGCCTAGAAAATGGTAAATGTATTGAAAGCACAAATTAAAAACACAGAACTAAGTACAAAAGTAAAAAATTGGTTTGACTCAAACTCCTTATCACTAAACTTATCAAAAACCATCAATATCAAACTTTCATTGAAAAAAATAAAATCTAACTCACAAACAGAAACAAAATTTCTAGACATTACTCTAGCCAGGGAATTATGCTTTAAACCTCACATTACAGTACTAAGTAATAAACTTGCCAGTATAAATTTCCTACTTAGGAACATTATGCAGCAAACTACAGCAGACTTCTGGAGAATTGCTTAGATGGGCATGTTTCAAAGTCTTATCATGTATGGCGTGCTGTCTTGGGATAAAATTCAGGATGGTTAACAATCTTTACACAACAAAAGAATTTTAGCAAAAATTAACCAAAGAAAGAGCTGTCGACCTTATTTTAAAAGATTAAGAATACTAACTTTTCCAGCAATCTACATCCAGCAAGCTCTTCAATATGCTAAAGAAAATGTTTTAAATCTTTAAACGCATCAACCAGTGCAATCATATAACACACGAAACAAAAATCTAGTCATAATTTCCCAGCATAGACTAACATACACAGAAAAGAACTTTAAAATTCTATCAATTAAACTTTACAACTCTCTCCCAGATGAAATTAAACTTCTACCCACAAGCAAATTCAAAGCTAAATTAAAAAATGTTTTACACCACATAAGCCCTTATGCAATCCAAGAGTTCCTGCACTTTGACGGTGGCACAATTATTATTAACAAAACAATTGTAGTCTAGTTAGCAACATCCGAGGCAACATCACAATTGAGTTAATAAAATCGTACAGAACAAAATGTAATTTTATAGGAATAGGTAACAATAATTAAAATGGTCTTTTATAAGATCTTTTAAAAAAATGCACTACAAATTTAACCTAAGAATCTCTCAACTTAACAGGTAGAAAAAATTTTGACGATGCTTAAATTGAATTGTATAATTATTGTTGTTCACAATGTTTTGTACAATTATTGTTGTATTTTGCAAATAAAGTTTCATTCATTCATTCAACCTAAAAATATGAACGATACTTAAGAATATTTAAATTAATCTACATCGTAGGATAGATAGCTTAGAGCTAGATGGGACCATCGCTCACCCCTATCCTGCAATTATACTGATATTGGACAGCTAAAGCTTGAAAGAGCCACGAGTCCATTCAGCTGGTAATGTGTGGTAGTTACCAGCCCCCTGAGAAGATTTTCTCAAAAAATACTGGATAATCTGCAATTTTTTTTTTTGAAAAACATTAGTTAGGAGGTCTATTTTAAGGGCATAATGAGGGGCATAAGTATTTTTTTTTTAATTGGATATATTGAACACCGGACTCAGTCATTTTTGATAAAATTAAAAAAAGTTAAAATTTCACGATCTCCCATACCATATTGGTATGGTGGACTAAAAATATCTGTAATTACACCAAGATAAGTTTATATACGGGTAATTTGGCAAAGTTTAGGCCAAGGTTTTGGTCTCAGTTTTGACAGTTTGGCCTTTTTTGTTTATTTTTAAGCTCTTTCGCAATACAATGAAGAAATCTTGATATTTTTGCACATACATATTGTTTTTCATCTAGGTGCAATTAGTAATAATCTCTGTAATAATTACAAACAGATATTATTATTTTGGAATTTAGATTAAAATTTAATACTTACCTCTTAGCTAGCTAGTAATTTAGTTAGGTAGTTGATGAAAACTGACTCTCGTCTTAACTATTTGTATAATCATATGAATATTTTTAATCTAAAACCAGCAAATTTAAAAGGTCACTTACCTCTTCTCTCCGTTTTAACCACCTCCCGCAGGGGCTCTCCTCCAATATCTCCTCATCATCTGAGTCTTCTCCACTTTCTCGTGGAGACTTCTGCTGGTTATTATTGTTCAGTTGATTACCCGACATTATATTAAACACGTTAGTCTACTAGAAAGATCTTTTGACAATCTTAGTAACAGTATCAAACTCAATAGTTCACTGGAATGTTTGTTTGACAGTCTTAAGAGTGGTATAATCACTGAAAACAATTTTTGACTGTGCGGGGTTTCCATCAGAGCATGCCAAAGAAAGTTAGCACTTCAATCAGCAAAGTGGAGTTGCAGTCTCGGTTGTGGGGTTGTGTGACTGCTTGGGAACCCAGCTCACAATCCTGTTTGTGAAAAAATTCCTGTAGTGAACGCATAACCTCATATTTAAAGCATAACTTATCTCCATCTCTTTAAAAAAGTCAAGAAAAACAGTTATACCTTAAAATCTGTGCTTATGCAGCCCCATAAATTTTAAACAAAGTTTTTGAACCAAAATTGTGTGTGTATAAACACAAAAGAAAATTGTAACTTTAGGGCAAAATTTATTAAAACAACAGTAAGGTCTGGAGTAGGTACATATCTTTGAGTATAAACATACTATAAAATAACAAAGAAAAATGCAAATTTTTGTTTAATTTATAGGCGAAATAATCAGCAAACTTCGAAATAAGTAATTTACCTATAGAAAAGCGTGTTTCACTTCTGAATGAAACTTCATTTTGCACGGCGAAATAGACCACTTAACCGAAATCTAGGATCGCGACGATTTTCGCACACCCACCACAATAAAGTGCGCTTTATGCCTTTTAATCCAGGTCTATCAATGTTAGAAAAGTAATTTTATAACGAAGAAAAGCCAGGCTTTTCCGACGAAGTGCAAAAACTAAATTATTATCGAACGACGGATTTCAAGCGTACGGAAAACAGAAATCATTCTAAAGCTACGAAATTTTCTGTACTGACTGAAATGTCAGTGGATGACAATCTGTTGTGCGCAGTAGGCGCAGTGTCATTTTTTTGTAGACGGATCGAGATGGCGCCATCTCTGCGCTGAACATTAAACTTGGGATATTGGATTTTCTGTTATAACATTTGCATTAAATTAAAGAGTTTCTTGCTTATTTTTACTTTTAATCAGTTGGTGTGTAAAATATTTTGTTCCTGCCAATTTTTGTTTATCTTTCTTTAAATAAAACCACCATAAAACTCAATCTAATAATTTTGCAGGTTACTTCTGAGAGTGCAACTGTATTTTTCTCATTAACAGATAGATTGCACCAAATGAAAAAGGGATTATGCAACAAACCAATTTTTTATCTAAGCTATATTTTGACATTTTGTTCATTTTGACACCAATTTGTTGTGTTTGTGCAAAAATATTGTTCTTTTGAAAAATAAAAGTAAGTCATTGTTGGGGGAATTTTGGTAAGTAAAAATTAAGCTTCAAATTACCTAACACGTACAAAAAGTATTTAATTAAATGCATGTAAAATAACTGGTGTCCTAATTAAAAGTAGGACAAAGCAGAACTTGGGGCTTTATTTAAACTCAAAATGAATAGGTGTACCTACTTTTTTGCAAAAAATAAAGGGCCAAGCTCATCTTTGTTTAGTACAAAAAATAATTAAAACAGAAAGGACTTTATTATTGCATATAATTCAAATCATCACTTGAACAGCGACACTCAGAACTGTCAACTTCAGAGGGCACCGTCATATTTTCAAAGCTCTTATGCCTATTTAAGTCATCATCTACTTGACATTCCACAAAAGGCTTGACATAGTATTCTGAAAATTCATCCAATTCTGGCTTGCCTTTGGCATACTCGGTAAAATGTCTGTCATAGCTTGTCAGATGAGAGAAATGTTTTTTGGCAAGGGCATGTTTGTTAAAGATATGGTTTATGAATTCCTCTTCGTAGACATCACTAAGATTCATGACCTAAAAAGAAACATTGTTGTTGTATATTTTTAATTAACATATTTATAAATAAAGGGGCATATGCTGCTTCATTCGGCTCTAAGTAAAGATCCAAGCTCAAACAAACAAGGGAAAAATGTGAAAGCCACTGGCTAGAAAAACAGGGGCTAAGACACAGCAGAACCTTTATCAAAGCCCTGAATGCCAAACTCACGAAAGACCTGCTAAGCTATAGTAGGATGCAAGTGAGAACTATAATAGGAATCAAGACCGGCCATTTCTCCAAGGCTTTCGACAGGGCCAATAATAACCTAATGCTTGATAAACTTAACGCCAAGCAATAAAAATAGAGAATGCTGTCTCAGCCGAGTTTAACGTTTTGTCAGGTGTCCCCCAGGGCAGACATTTGTCTCCATTGTTATTTAAAGCATTTATAAATGATATATCTTCCGCTTTAGAAAACTGTAACTTTGTACTTCTTGCTGATGATCTAAAATTCTTTAGAATTATAAGAAGTTTGGAGGATTGCCATATTTTGTAACATGAGTTGAATGGGTTTTCAGCATGGTGTGAATATAACAATTTATCCCTGAATGTTGACAAATGTAAAACTGTATCTTTTTATAGAAAATTAAACCATATATATTTCACTTATCAGTTAGATAACTCCAATTTGGAGAAACCAACTATCATGCGTGACTTGGATGTCTTTTTTAATAAAGAACTCAGTTTTGTTGAACACATAGATATTATTGCAAATAAAGCGATGAAATTGCTAGGATTTTTATTTAGAACATTGAAAGACATAAATAACATTTTTACATTGAGAAATGCTTACTTTATCTTGCAATAGTAAGGTCAATTCTAGAATTGGTCTACATATTATGAGATTCATAAAAATCGTTTGGAGAAAATACAAAGAAAGTTTTTGCGCTTTATATGCTATAAATTGCGCATACCTGTTGAGTCGATTGATTATAACCAGCTGATGAGTCTGTTAAACTTAACAAATCTAGCCAATCGTAGAAAGTACTATGATCTTGTCACTCTGTTTAAAATACTATATAATGAAATTGACTCTGTAGAGTTATTATCATTAATCAAGTTTCATGTGCCATCACGGAACACAAGAAATCATAAATTATTTGCAACTCAACATCATCGCACTAACTATGGTTTTAACTCCCCAATCAACAGACTCAGTAGGCTTGGTAATGAACTGATTGAACAAACTGATGTCAATTTTTTTAACACTACATTAGCAAAATTTATTAAAATAGTAAAAAGTCAAGTATTTCTATCTGTTTAACTCTCTGTTTTTTTGATCTTGATTATTGTGATTAATTGTACTATTGATATCGATACCTGTGATAATTAAGAAATTTTTATTTTGTTATTATGGCTTGTGATACTTAGGTAAAGTTAATCCAAACATGTTAGTCATTATAAATTTATTTACTATGTAAAATTGTAACTGGCTTGTCCATAAGTATAATAAACTAAACTACACTAAACTAAAGCCATATGGTGGTTAAAGTTCACCTAAACAACATGGGCCTGTAGCACGGAGACCTGAGCTGAAGACTATGCAATCAGGAACCGGAAACAGTAGAGCATGTAATATACCAGTGCTAGATACTGAATCGCAAAAGGCACCTAATATTTGGGGAAGTTGAACTGGACCCAATATTGACTGTGGACTGCTCCATTAAGGACCCGTAGAAACTTGCACAGGGGACAAAATTAATGGAGTGGTTAGCCTAGGAACCAAGAGGGTGCAAAATAAGCTAGAAATGGCTGCAGTGCAGTGACTGTAGCTTGGCACCAGGCAGGTTGGAGTCACAATTAAGGGGTTTTAGTCGGTAGGAATCTGACACTACTCAGGCTCTCCTGGTAGAGGAGAAGTGACTCTGGCAGGAAAGTAGTTCGGGTGTCTTATGCAAAATTTCCCGTTGAGACTGTTAAAAAAAAAAAAAAGTACAGGAAGAAAGCCGCTTACTCTGTTGAAACGTAAATGTTCCTGCTGCATCAATGCGGCATTTGCAGTCAGTTTTACCGCATTTTCAATACATACAAGTTGGATGTCCCACCAGAAATTAAAAAATGATGAAAAATGTCCCTGTGTTAAAGTTTTGGTGGCAGATTGGTTAAGGCACGCTCGAGGGCAGGCTTTATCAAATATTCTTATGCATTTTTTGCAGTCATTATTTTTCGTTCATGTCTGTGAATATAAAAAATTCCAAAAAATTTTATAGCTCACTCTAAGATGTGATTTGGCCTCCAGTAAAGTTAGGAGAATACAATTCCAAGGTGACCATTCTTCTTCTTTTCTCCACCTGACCAATCTTAGCTGATAAATGTCATTGCATTCCGAGAGTGCCGAATGTCCATGCCAAATGTAGGTGATAATAAAGTGAATGTCTCTGTCTTGTAGGATGAATGCAATTGATGACTGACCATGGTGTAGACGTTCATAGTTTCTAAAAAATTTTCAAAAATTTATTTTCTACATTTTACTTAAAACTATCCCACATAGCACAAAGCAACAAGACCTAAGAAACAAACACTTTTTTTTAAGTTTAATAGGTTGATTATGATTTCGTACATTATTTTCAAAACGATGTTAATACATTATTTTCAAAACGATGTTAAAATCACATCAAAATAATGTTGTTTTGAAAATAACGTAAAAAATTGATCTATTAAACTTAAAAAGTGCGTGTTTTTTTACATCTTTTTGCTTCATGCGATGTGGGATGTAGAGATTGTTTCTGGATATTATGACCATCAACATAACATACTAACCATATATCGATGATTATGACCCCTTTTTACCATACAGTATCATAAATATTGCCTAAATAAGTGTAAAATAGATTTTTGAGAAGCTTACCTGATTTGTTTTAAAATAAACTTATGTGGGGATAGATCAATCCAGGGCTCTTCTGCTTTATCTAACCATTTACAGGTTGTGCAAGTTCTAACTTTCTCCAATCTCGCGTGAATTGTAAAGAATTCTATAAAAATAAATTAGGTACAGTTCTACTGGGAAAAAATTAAAAAATTTACAGCCTACCTATTGGTTTCAGTTTTTGACAGCTCTGACAGTAGAATAAGTCTTTATGCATATGTTGAATCCTGACTTTTTTCATGTGATCGGTGACTCTCTCGTTACAATCCTCAAGTTTAAAATGGTGCAGGACAAGGGCCTCAATACGTTTTTGTAGTCCTGAAAAATCAAGAAAAAATGTGTTAAAAAAACTTTGTTAAAAATATAAACTATTTTTTAGGTGCACACATTTTTAAAAATAAAGAGAAGGTAAAAAATATCTACAAAATAAGTATTTTTAAAATGACCTTCAGCAGGAACTGATAGGTACCTATCTATTTTTGATAGATATATTTTAACTCAGATTTTAGGTACCTTTTAAATTATTTTCCGATGTGCCCCTAGCAAGTAACTCAGTAGCTCTGTCAATTAAATTGATAATTTCTCTGCTTTCTTGACAGGTATGGGCTGCCAAATACTCTTTTAGTTCCACATATCTTTGCATTCTCTCCTCTTTTGTGAGGTTTTTGTCGCAAAGCCGTTTATAGATGTCAAAATATTCCCTGCCTAAAAAAATAATTTTTGTGTAAATAATAGCAAAAATGCAGTCTGAAGGATTTTTTCACTTAGTTATGTTACCTTTTTGTGTTTCCAATGTATCCATTTCAATTTTCAAATGCTTGTACTTGCTTTCCCACTCGATTGGTGTTCCAATTTCTTTAAAAAATTGAACCACCTTCTTAGTTTCCATGTCTTTGTTCACTTTCATTTTAAGCTTTTCTATAGATCTTAAGATTTCTATTTCCTGTTAAAATATGTTTATCATTATTTTATTTAATCATCCTTTGTATCATGAACATTGCATTAATGAAATCCATTTGCAGTATTTTGACCAACCTTATCCAGCAATAAGTAAAATTCAGCAATCTTAGCTGGCCCACAATGCATAGAAGTTATTCTGTTGATTTCAGATTTTTTCCACCGATTGACCATATTGTAAAGCATTGCAAAATCTCCGGATTTTGTTGGAAACACTTTGCTAACTAAATCTTTTTTCTTTCTTTCTTCATGCTCACGTCTTTCTTGCTCGTCTCTCTCCATTTCTAGCCTAAAATTAGTCATTTTTTTACAAGCTTTTATTGCAATGCAGGGTGTTTCAAATTCGATGCTCACCATGGGGATCTCCTAAACGGTAGAAGATACGAAAAGGTTTAAATTAGGGCAAAGTTGCGCAATTTGATGCTATCCTCAAAACCAAAAAAAAGTTACAAATTCCGGATAGTTCCGGAGATAGGCGGAAAAAACCGAAATCTTCATTTTTAGTTTTTATTTTTCTGCGCCTTTATTCTTCAAGCAGTCAAAAAACGCTTTTGCACTTTTTTAAGATCTACCTATTGAGAGGTCTGTTTTCGAGACTTGACGTTTCAGTGTGACAGGAGGCCTGTCAAGTTCATTTTTTCTTACGGACACATTCTTTTTTTCTCATGCCGTTTGGTTCATAAAGAATGACAGATAACATTTTTCAACTTTATTTTGACAAGTGACCTGACGTTTTGGGTTTATTGACCATTATCAGCCCAAATTTAATTTTTGCTTTTAACTTACCCAAGATATTTTGGAAACCCAATTGCAGTACTTTTTTAACATTTTAAAAATACGTTTTTTTCTTTGTTTTTTAATCTTTGACTTTGGGATGATGCAGCACCGTTCTCAACTAAAAAGCCAGTTAACTCCTACCGCCTCACTGCCCTTTAGCCTACTGTGTCTGTCATTTTTATAACCAAATTGACAAGTAAAACATGGATTTTCTGTCAGTTTGGTGTCAATATGGCACCGATCATAGGCTAAAGGATACTAAAACGAAAATGAGTTAATTGGCTTTTTAGTTGAGAACGGTGTTGGATGATGATGATCAATTAACTCAAAACGTCAGGTACTTGTCAAAATCAGGTTGTAAAATATCTGTCATCCTTTGTGAGCCAAACGGCACTTGAGAGTGCTCCTGTCACACTGAAATGTCAAATCTCGAAACCGGATCTCTCATTAGGTAGATCTTAAAAAAATGCCTGTAGAAAGTTTTAAGCGTTTTTTGACAGTTTTAAGAATAAGGGCGCAAAAAAATAAAAACTAAAACTACCCAGAATTTGTAAACTTTTTTTTGTATCTTCTACCGTTTAGGAGATCCGCATAGTGAGCATCGAATTTAGAACACCCTGTTTATGTAACGAACTATAATTCTTAACGAACTTAATTCTTGTATAAGAAATATAAAAAATTATTTTCTACTTCTGAGTGCACTTAATAAAAAATGTATTTCAATTATTTTTTTGTTTTATTTATCTTGCTTGAATTTCGTTTAATTTTTAAACTCTATTAGGATTAAAACTTGTATAAATATTATAATTTATATGTTTTCACCCTAAGCAATGATGTATGTATACCTCATTCTCTTGTGGTACTCTGCGCTTAGTTCCTTAAGGCATTTACACATCTTCCAGGCCTGATAGTACCTTTGTATGGTCCTTACTTTGCCCTCCACATCTAACCTCTTTTCCCTTTCTTCGGCGGTTTCATAGGGCCCCGCAGTTAGGATCTTATCACAGGTTGAAGGAATGTAAAGTCCCTTAGTTGTTGACACTTGGGTAGCCCTAGCATAGTCTTTCTCGGTTTTTCTATTTCTAGTAAAGTAGGTTTGAGTGTCTCTGTGATTTTTTTGGTCAGAAGGAACTTTTGATTTCGGTGGACCTGTCTGGGTGAATCCATGGTGGTACTGTACTCCCGTTTGGACGTCTTTATAACCACCTGTAGCAAATGGTAACAATTAATATGGGATTATATTCTTTTTTCCCCTTCTCCCATAATTAGTTTCAGTTTTTTTTATACCTATATAGGGTTTTTCAATGGCTTTATTCTCAATCTCCACCACTATATCTTTTATTTCGTCGTCGGTTTCCACGCGAACAGTCAAAATGTCAGGAACTGTCATATCCTTGTAGGCATTCTCGAGATCAATCTTCTGATTTTTGTCTGTGCAGAAGAGCTGGAGAAAATTAATAAAAAATTGTAGTTACAAACTCTGATCAAATTTGGCGCTAGCCCAAAAACTTAAGCCATCGATATTTCCAAAAGTCTGACAAGCTTTGGTCTTTTTTAGAAAACTGCGCCCAGTTGAAATTTAAAAAAATGTTATTTTATAGCTGCATTTAGTTTGCATGGTATTAATTGTTATCCATACCTTAAACTCTAAAATCCCATACTTATCAGATTTTAATTTTTCGAGATGTGCATCATCAGGTATGTGTTCCTCCTTATAGAGAAGGCCTATAATGTCTTTCGAAATGTTTAGTACGGCTGCTAGGTGCGATTTTATTAAGCCAATGCTGAAAAAAAAGAAAAATATAGTATCCATACCTACTGACATATTTCATAGTATTATTTCACACCAAAATTTCATTAAAATCTCCTTAGGAAGGTAGAATTTAAAAAATAAGTAATAATTAACATAATTATATGTACAAAGCATGGAGTTACAAACTGGTAAATATGAAGTAGGTCAAGGATACCAAAATACTATTTTTCTACAAGCATGAGGCAAATGCAATTTTATGCACTTCTTCAGTGCGAAAAATTTTACTTTGCCGCTGCGTGTGCCAAAATGTTTGCGCACCATGTGAAAAAAAGGTTTTGTGCACCGTGATGTCAAAAACAGTTATTGCATTTTTCAGTAGCTTTAGAAATGCCTGGATTATGTTATTTAATGTTATGTTAATTAATTAGGTATGTTATTTATTGTTATGTTATAATGTTGTAATAAAGTTTCGAATACAAATTTAATAATATTATTATTTTCCTCCTGCTTTTAGAAAAAAAAATCTAAAGATCGAGGAAATAATTTTCTTCTACTAGCGTGCGAAAAATTCACCTTTCCGTACTGTTTTCCGTGCGGAAAAGTGCTTTTTCCGCACTAGTGCGAAAAGGTTAACTGTATGGTACTTTTCCGCATTCAACCAAAAATAAAAAATGCTATATTTTTAAAAATTTTCTTTTTTGTGTTAGGTAAACATTTTAGTCACAATAAATGATGTTCTTGGATGAGCATCCCACAAGAAACACACAAAAGTTCAAAGCTAAAACAGAAATGATTAAACGATGTTTCGCCCTGGGTAACCAGCGTGGGCTCATCAGTAGTTTCACTGGTCACCCTCCACTATACATCATTACTTTACTGGAAATATTAACACGCCAGGACGAATTCGTATCAGGATAAGTACCAGTGCGGAACGATGCCTATTTGTGAGTGATTCAAGGTTGGAAATCAAAGTGTATTATGCTGTTTAATGATGTATAGTGGAGGGTGACCAGTTAAACTACTGATGAGACCACGCTGGTTACCCATGGCGAAATATCGTTTAATCATTTCTGTTTTAGCTTCGAACTTTTGTGTGTTCCTTGTGGGATGCTCATCCAAGTTTCAATTTTCGTTATTTCCACCCAAGATCTAATGATCTTTTGTTTTCTAGTTTCTTTTCGGTTGAAGTAACTGATTTGGAGGTTTTTTTTTAACTTCTTTTTTGTTTTAAATGAAGTTCTATTGTAGAGTAGAAAAAATATTGTACGTAATTCGCGCGTAAAGTGACTTTTCCGCACTTAATTGCTCTGCAATCGCGTGCGGAAAAGTCGGTTAACGAAACCGTCCCGTGCGCAAATAAAATGGATTACCTTCAAAATACCTTACCTATAAAAAGTAGGAAAAGTCCTTGTAAAAACCTTCGCATCGGTTGTGTAAAATTTCACTATAGCACTGTTTTCGGTGGAGTTTCCTGACGTTTTATTGATTTTTTCAAAATCTATGTCAAAACCAAAGGCATCTTCTGACGAACTATCCATTTTGTAAATTCAATTTATTTTTACGTACTTAAACTAACTCTGTAAAATATCAGCCATTCGCAACAAAGGTAAATGTCTTAGTTTTTGAGTGATATTGAGTTCTCTGTACCAGGTGGAGCATTGTTGATTTTGTAACCTGGAAACTTTCGGAATTTGGTATTGATTGTTGAGGATACTAGGGCCTTAAAATTTAAAATGCTTTTACCTTTTACCAAATATCAGAATTATGAACTTGTGCTGCACCCTCAACAAAAACTGTATAAAAATTCCTCCTAAATTAATACAAAAATTAAAATTCTCTACATAGCTCGTTTTTTTTAGGGAAAACAATTTTTTGTTACTTAAAAATTTTTTAATGTGGTCAAAATTAAGTTACTGCTTTTCACTTTTTACTAATACCACATTTTATTATATTTAAGTTAATTTTTTTCGTTGTTTCAAAAAAGTTTAAAACAAATAAAGAACTGGATATTATTTATGCTGTCTAGCTCGAATTTTTCGTACTTTATAACAAAAGTAGATGATAATGAAAGCTTGAAATAAAGAAACCTGTTGTTTGGGATAAGTAATAGTAATAATAGTAATAATATAATTAGTTCATCCGAACCCACGCGATTGCAAAAAGATATAGTGAGTTTGATGCTTTCACTAAACTAGATGTATCGATGAAAAACAATAATTTGCTAGTTCATCTTCTGTTGTTATTAGTGAATTGTGTTGTGTATGACATAATACGGTAAGTATATAATTAGTTACTTTATGGGAAATTATCAAAAATATTGTCCGAAGATTTATTGCTTTAAAAAATGTACGAGAGCAGTTTTTTAATGCAAGAAACCTGAGGGAAGATTCTATGATTATTTTCTCATACCGATGGGTATTTTATCGAGTATCAAAGGACGGCGATTATAAGTCAGCGAGGTGTGGTCCACGGAAGCAAGAGAAGCAGTGCTTCCCCTAGAAAAAACATCATCTTCTTAAATGTAATTTTGAAATAGGAAACAATTACTTTATAGTGAAGGGGCATGTGTAAGTCCGTGGGATTTTTAATGAAGGAGGACTATGTGGGAATGATAGCTCTTTAGTGACACAATCAAGTGTTACCGGGTGTTGTGTGTGTGTATATATGACGTCATCGTTCAAGATGGCGGCAAAAAATCATAAAAAATACAACTTTCGAAGCTAGGCCATGATTATACTCGATTCCATATAATTCGAGGACGAGGATTCCAAAAAAATTACTTTTAAGGTCATCCGACATTAAATGACCTTGAAAATCACAAAAACAAGATTTTTGCCATTTTCTATTCAAAAAATCTTAATAATTCGATATTTTGTCAGTCCAACTTCAAATGTACCTCAAACTATTAGGCATGTATGCCAAATTCGATCTTTAGAGTTTGATGCAGTATGAAGCTTCATGACCTTGAAAAATACCCCAGTAAAATTAACACATTGCAAAAATAACATACTAAAGGGCGCTATTCATCAACTATTAAAGCGAAGAAGACCAAATTTGGTAGGAAAGATAAGAGGGTCGAGTCCAGTAACATTGTTAAAAAAAATTGGTTCAGCTATGATTACGTTTCAATATGACGGCTGATATATCAAAAGGGCGACCTACAACCACATTTTATTTTATTCAATTTCGTAAAAAAAACAAAAAATGATAAGGTGGACATCAATTATTGTTGACTTAGCGACGTTTACTATGAAAAAAAAGTTTAGTTGATGTATGACTTTGATTGAAAAAATACCATGTACAAGTAAAAAACCAGGTTTTGTAGTGTTTTTTTCAATTAACCACTACGCAAAAACTTTAAGTGCCGGCGATGACATTAACATCTTAGCCATAACTAAACACATCATTTTAAACCTCCCTATCATTTTTTTTTTTGATGGGGCATCCAAGGTGTTTATGCTATACCCCGGTAAAAATGACCTATATGTCGTTTTTATTAAGTTTCGGAACTGTGAATTTTATGTTCTACTCACTTGTCTAGCCAACAAAGTCATTTAAATTACCTATAAGAGAGTTAGCAGAAGTTAGATATACATTACCATATACTGGACCAGGTGTTTTAGATGCTATTTTCCAAAATAGCGGTCAAAAAAGCATAAAAAATTCTAATTATGCCAGTAGGGCATGACTATACTTGTTTATTAACATTCATAATAAAATTCAAGGATGAGGTTACAGCTATTTAGTCACACATTCATGTGCCACCGGGTGTTTTGTTCGCATTCGTGGAGAATGAATATAGGACATTTTTACCGAGGTATAGCATAAACATCCTGGACGCCAGATCAAAAAAAAAAAATGATAGGGAGGTTTAAAATGAAGTTTTTAGTTATGGCTAAGATGTTAATTTTATTTCCGGCACTTAAAGTTTTTGCGTAGTGGTAAATTGGAAAAATGACAACAAAAAGCTGGTTTTTCACATGTACATGGTATTTTCAAAGTCAATAAAGGTCATGCATCAACTAAACTTTTTTTTTATAATAAGCGGCGATAAGTCAACAAGAATTGATGACCACCTTGTCGTTTTTGCTTTTTTACGAAATTGGATAAAATAAAATGTGGTTATAGGACGTCATTTTGATATATCAGCCGCCATATTGAAACGCGTCATAGCTGAACTAAATTTTTTATAACAATATTCAATAGTTGATGAATAGCGCCCTTTAGTATATTATTTTTGCAATATGTTAATTTTACTGGGGTGTTTTTCACGGTCATGGCTTCAAACTGTATCAAACTCCAAAGATCGAATTTGGCATATATGCCTAATAGTTTGAGATATATTTGAAGTTAGTCTGACAAAACGTCGAAATATTAAGATTTTTTTGTAGAGAAAATGGCAAAAACCTTGTTTTTTGCGATTTTCAAGCTCATTTATGCCGCCGTCGAGTTATATGGAATCGAGTATAATCATGCCCCGGTGGCAAAAGTTGTATTTTTAGGATTTTTGGTGGCCATTTTAAAAGATGACGTCATATCAACTCCTTCTACACGGATGCGAAAACTCCTTCATTCAAAATCCCACGAACTTACACATGCCCCTTCACTAACTCTAAAATACAATAGAAGCTAAGCTAGAGGTGGGTAAATCGATCATTTTGTACTGAACGAGTCGATCAGTAATTCGTTTCTAGAATGATCGAATCTTTTGAATCGATCATTGAATCAATCATCAAATTAAGGAAAATGAAGACCAAAAAAAAGGTCTATGCAGGATGCAGCTAAATACGAAATAATCTGCTGACCAAAAAATCTATATTTTCATACAGTTTACCTCAAATCAAAGGAACGAATGAACGAAACGATCGACCTATTCAGTGTATCGCCACAGTGGGTCAGTCAGTGGTTGATCCAGCGCGTGCTTTAAGCGGCCCTTACACGATCAATATTATTGTCAATATTTGCGATATTGAAGAAGATATTGACAATATATTGACAGTGAGAGGGGACCACATTTTAATATTGCCAATAAATTGATGGATTTTGAAGCTCCCGAAAATATTTTGGGCGGAGCCAAATATATTGACAATAGTTTGATCGTTCGAGGGCTATATTGACAATATTTGCTTTAGTCGCTCTCTGGTCATGAGTGAAGAAAGGCCACGTCCGCCGTCTGCGGTTTCACTGAAAATTTCAGATCTTCCCGTTGCCAAAAATCTTACACATGAAGTGATATTCCTTCTCGCATATTCGTATTTTTTTTTCAATATATGGAGTGACCAATCCAGCAGTTCTTGAAATGATTCGGAATCCATAATGTAATAGTTTTTACAATCATTGGGTTCTACTTCCTTAATGTATTCTAAAAGATTCACATGTCTAAATTTTTGCCTCTATCTTTTACCCAACGTCTTTTTTTATATATTAGCAACATATGCTTGTTTTATTGCTATCATATCTGATGTTTTCTGTCGAAAATTTAGTCAGAAACTAAGTGTTGATACTATATTTGTTGATATATAGTTGATAGTATTGATCGTGTAAGGATTTTATTTAGATATTGACAAAATGTTGTCAATATAAAATATTGACAATAATATTGATCGTGTGAGGGCCACTTTAGGCGGGCGTGGAAGCTATCATTGGAGTAGGTTATTTGCAGGTTTAAACGGCTATCGGTGTACTGTACAGTGTGTCCCATTTTTGATGGAATTCAATGGAAAACTCCGTTGCTATTGAAGATAGAGACATGCAGTTTTCGCATTACTGCCTTACTTGCTTGAACTTTAAAAAATGGTATTAACAGATTTATTCTGCCCAAATGATATCTCCCTTAATTTAAGAGATAATTGAGTTCTGTAAAAACATGTCTGTAGCAACCTTTTTAGAAAAATACAATGGTCTTTTCAAAAATTTTAATCCGACGTTTCGTTTCGTAGATACCATCATCAGGATCAAAAAGTTAAATACGTACAAAAATGTTTTACTTCATATTTAAGCTTCCTCTTAAGTTTGTTTGTTTGTTAATAAAATATATTTTTTTTTATTTTGAACAACCCAGATATATTATATGAATATACTGGGTAAACCGAAAAAAACCGGAAACATTTTTTTTGCTATAACTTTACCAATTTCAATAAAAAAAAACTATATTGATAAGACAAATAAGCCTTTTAAAAAAAACATTCGCTTTAACTTTTAAACCTTTTTTTTAAATGTTGCCATTTTTTTTTCTAAATACTTTGTTTGGTATGACGAAAAGTAACATTTATACCTAAATAAAAAAACATGTTTGAAAAAAGGTGCGCATTTGATTTTTTTTTTGAAAGCTTTATTTGTCTTATCAATACTGTTTTTCTTTATTGAAATTAATAAAGTTATAGCAAAAAACAATTTGTCCGATTTTTTTCGGTTCACCCGGTATGTTCATATAATATATCTTGCTTGTCTAGGTCTACTATACTATATAATGATGATGGTCTCAAAAACAAAAAAATTAATATGGAACAGATGAAGATAATTTTTTTTGGGATCGAAATTTCAAAATAAAAAAAATGATATTTTATTATCAAACAAACTTAAAAAGAAGGGCAATTCCATTCCAAATCATAAAATAATCGCCAATAGCTAAAATATAGGCAAAATAAAATTTTAACGTTTCATAAGAAATGTCCCATGAGTTATTAAAAAATTAAATTTAACTTAAAATCAAAGCAAGTAAAGAAAAGCAATATCATACCATTTTATTATATCTAGGGAAAAGAAACATATTTTGCAACTCCTAATTTTAAACTACTTTTAATTTAAGAGAAAAGCCATCTAAGCATTTTCTAAGTCCATGATTTTTGTCTGCTCGTTTTTGATGTCCACCACCAATTTTTGGTTATATCCTGGACTTTGAACAAAAAATGAATATGATTTTATTTTTAAATTGTTCAGATAAACCGTCTACATAATGCATTAAAATATTGTCATTCTGGTATATCTTAAGAGAGAGAAAAATGCGATCAAAAAATTAATTAGATAAGATTTGTCCCATGAGTCATCATGGAATTGCCCAGAAACTAAAATATGAAGTAAAACATTTTATTTATTTAACAATCTATTTAATAATCAAGTACAGTTACAGGTAATGATCTGACCTAAATAGTACAATAACGATACCTAGCTACTTTAACAAGTAAATTGTAAACAACAGTTTATACTATTTGCAAACTTACACAGTTAATGAATTACTTTATGGCAAGAATTTGAAAACAAAACAAAAATTTAAAACCTTTTATAGTGCTAACACATATGGTTCCTGTTTTGTAAATAATAAATAATATAAAATTTATCTGTAACATAATATTAAACACAATTATAAACATTAAATAATTAAGGACATACACGTAATAAAATTAGGATAACAACTATATAATAAGTAAGAAAAATAACTGGTTAAACTTTAAAAATATCCAACTTTTTTAGTCTTGACTTAAATGTAATTGGTTTACAATCTAAATTAAAATCATGTGGTATGCTTTGGTTGAATAGCGACATTGAACGATTTAAAACGCTATTTAAACCTAAATTAGTTCTACACTTATTTACATAAAAAAAAGTTGCAGGATCTTGTAGGACGCACAGGTACCCTAAGATTGAGCAAACTCAACAGAGAAGGACAGTCATAATTGTTATTTAAAATCTTGTGCAAGAATGTAAGTGATTGACCCTTCCTTCGAGATTCTAGACTGGTCAATCCCAGAAGTTCATAATTAAGATGACTCTTATCAATTTTTAATTTAAACAGTAAAAAACGCACAAACTTTTGTTGAATCTGTTCAATTTTTGTGACATACTCTTTATAGAACGGTCACCAAACCACGCAACAGTATTCTAAGTGACTTCTTACGAATGAAAAATAAAGACACCTAATCGCCACAATATCCGAGAACTCCTGGCATTGCCTTAGTATAAATAATGCCCAAGTCTCTCACCACACTCACTCGGCTATTTCGTATTGGAAAAGGATTGGATTTGATCTTCTGGCAAAGGTTATAACCTTGCATTTGCCGATATTTAGTTTATTAATGTTTGAAGCTCCATACAATCGTCCTCAGTATCGATTCTATTAAATGTTTTTTTATCATCCGCAAAAGTTAACGATTTGCACCCCTTTAGTTTATACTTCATCATCCAGGAAAATTAAAAATAAAATGGGACCCCTGTGGAACACCCGAATGGACATGTACTGATGACGAAAGTATGTTTCTAATCTTGACTTTTAGCGTGCGGTCGGTCCAATATGATCGCAAACAAGAGAGAAAGGGATCTGCAATTCCATATGCACGAAGTTTGCTTTCCAGCAAACAATGATTTACTCTCCGTATCTAACTTTTTGATCCTGATGATGGAATCTACGAAACGAAACGTCGGATTAAAATTTCGAAGGGACCATTGTGTTTTTCTAAAAATGTTGCCACAGACATGTGTTTACAGAACTCCATTATCTCTTAAATTAATTAATATAAAGTTTTTACGTCCCTGAAGCTAGCAGAGCAAGGTGAGCAGAACAATTTTTTTAGTGCATAATTAGGTGCTAATTAAGTGCCCCATTTAACATTTAGTGCTCCTTTTTTTTTAAAAAAAATACAGCATGTTCTGCTAGTTAAAATAATCGGAATCAAAATTATCATAGTGCATAATAAAGTCACCTATGTTGAGAATTTGGAACCTTTGGTTGCACTAAAACAAAGTTATGATTGTTTTCCACAAACCAAAACTATACTTTTTTGCACTCGACGCGCGTTTCGCTAACAACGTTAGCATCATCAGGAGACGATAAACAAAGTTATGATTGTTTTCCACAAACCAAAACTACACTTTTTTGCACTCGACGCGCGTTTCGCTAACAACGTTAGCATCATCAGGAGACGATAAACAAAGTTATGATTGTTTTCCACAAACCAAAACTACACTTTTTTGCACTCGACGCGCGTTTCGCTAACAACGTTAGCATCATTGTTTATCGTCTCCTGATGATGCTAACGTTGTTAGCGAAACGCGCGTCGAGTGCAAAAAAGTGTAGTTTTGGTTTGTGGAAAACAATTATAACTTTGTTTTTTTGCATAATAAAGTGCTAATTAAGTGCCCCATTTAAAATTTAGTGCTCCTTTTTTTTAAAAAAAATACAGCATGTTCTGATAGCTTCAGATGAACTCAGCAGAGCAATGCATTAAAAATCATCGGAATCAAATTTATCATAGTGCATAATAAAGTGCTAATTAAGTGCTCCATTTAAAAATGTTAAACTCTTTTTTTTTGCTAGCTTCAGATGAACTCAGCAGAGCAATGGATTACAAAACGTCGGAATAAAAAATGTAGTGGTGCATAATGAAAAGCTAATTGAGTGTCCCATTTAAAAATTTAGTGCTCCTTTTTTTAAACAAATATCGTTGAAACAAAAACTATTATAGTGGATACTAAAGTCCGTATTAAGTGCTATTTAAATGCCCCTTTTAAAAATGTAGTGCTGCTTTTTTTTAATACAGCAAGTTCGGCTAGCTTCAGATGAAGCTTCAGGGACGTAGAGTTTTTCAACGCTTAAACTTATAAAAAATTTCGTGAGAAATTCAACAGGTCACAAAAGACTTTCGCAAATATCGCTTTTTTCCATTGAAAATAAACTTCTCCAAAGTATGTCAGAGCAACCACCTTTTTATGAGGACGTCATTGACGAATTTGCAAAACGTGATCGAAGAATCGAATTACACTACAATTAAATAGGGTATTATCAGTTTTTAACAAGGTAAATTATCAGTTTTTGAGGGGTGAAAATCACTCTTTTCGCTTAATAATGAGGTGATAATCAACCCTCTTTAAAAATGGATAAGGTAAATAATCGATAATTCTGAAAAACGTGTTTTTTGAAAACTGCACGAGTTTATTTTCTCCGTTGTGTCAAAGTAGAAATACAACAGAACAAATAACCGAGTGCGGTTTTAAACAAAAACACGTTTTTTCCAGAATTAATTCTCAAAGCACGAATGGTATTCGGTAGAAAATTTTAAGAATACAGTCTGAATACTTTTTCAGTTCCCAAAGCACGAATGGTATTCGGTAGAAAATTTCAAGAATACAGCAATTAGACTATTTATTGTTTGCGTCAGAGCAGTGGAATTGTCACTTACTGAGGAATTATCACCTACTGGGGAATTCTCATCTACTGGGGAATTATCATCTACTGGGGAATTATCACTTATTAATTCAGCGATAATTTCACACCTCTTATGGGCAGTTTTACATATGAGGGAAATTTTCAGCGTAATAGCAAGCTAGGCAAAAATAAAGAGTTATAAGCGAAATAAAAAAATATGATGCAAACTTTCCAATTGCAAAACTTTGTCTCTTAATGGAATTTAGAAATCTAGGAG
Organism: Oxystoma pomonae; assembly: GCA_963921995.1. Lineage (NCBI taxonomy): Eukaryota > Metazoa > Arthropoda > Insecta > Coleoptera > Brentidae > Oxystoma > Oxystoma pomonae. The sequence continues at coordinate 19,595,167 of OY998164.1, read as the reverse complement.
GAGGGGGCTGTAGGTATTATTTGCATTCAGATAATGAGAATAAACTAAAAGTGATTTCTTTTACATTTTGAGTTCATTTGCAACATAAAAATGTACATATTTGAATTACTCATATCTGTGAAAGTTATGGATAATATTATTTGCTCATAAATATGAGAAATTTATTGATTAATGCTTTTATAATGGCCTTGTGGCGTGTCATTATAATTCTTTTACAAATCATTTGGTATTTTACCTTTACAGGTGGCGGAAAAGAGCGTTTCTTTAAAAGGTTAAAGTAATATTATTATTGTTTATAAGATTAAAGTGTGGTTTTAACATGGTTTTGTACAAAGAAGACGTCAAAAGTATTTCTTTTAAATTGAAGAAAATTAGTTTCACAAACTAAAAAGTTTCGAGATAATCTTTGTCTAATATGAGAGTGACTGTGAATATTATTGATAAATATGTTCAAATAGATTCTGCATAGTGTAATTTTCAGAACTGGTGCAAAACCAAATATTGCACCTTCTGTTACACAGACCAAACCTACAGGGACAAGTATTTTGTTCTTATTTGCAGGAGATGTAACGTTATTTATCGAGTATCTTCAAAATGACAAGGACAAAGGAAAAGTACCTGCACGATAAACCGCTTAACACGATTTTCTACGAGCATTCCTCACATCCAAGCACTCTTCTGGACGGACTCAATTGTTTAAGGCAAAAGGAGGAGTTGTTGGATATCACTTTTATTATCGAAGGTAAGCTGATCACATGATGTTTTGACGAAAAATTTGAATTGATGATAACATTGTTTTGTTTACCATAGGAAACGTCTTTAGAGCACACAAGGCAGTTCTTTCAGCATGTAGTGACTACTTTAGGGCAATGTTTACAGACAACATGCTAGAAGCCCGACAGACGGAGATTTGTTTGAATGGCATTACAGCCAAAGGTAGGCACCCTAATAATAAGTTTTTATTAATCAAGAAAGAAAAACCCATTTTGATACAAAAAAACACACAACTACTCGCGTGGCAAATGATTCAAAAAATCAATTAGAAAAAACAGATCCAGTTTGACTGAGATTCATCTGTGTGGTATATTTAAGCGCGATATTTACTAAGGAAGAAAGTTTGGTTTGAAGGTTGACATAAATCTACAGCTGTATCTAAAAATTGATTTTACCAAACCATACCGAAATTGATAAGATATTTTTACCTGGATGGATGCCAAAATGCATTGGAATGAGACGCACAAGGGCATTTTTTCTTAAAACAGTTCAAAGAATTCGAAAAAAATTAATAAAACCTAGGTAAACAAGAAGTCTGAGAACTGTCAAAGTAAAATTATCGTATATTGTATACCATCGCCAAAAGGTGGTTTATGTACTTTAATTTTTTTTAAAATCACTATTTCGTTGATGGTTACCGCAATACCGCAATTGATAAGATATTTTTACCTGGATGGACGCCAAAATGCACTGGAATGAGACGCATAAGACCTTTTTTTCTCAAAACAGTCCAAATAATTCGTAAAACTTAATAAAACCTGGGTAAAGAAGAAATCGGAGAACTGTCAAAGTGACATGGGATGTCGTATTTTGAGTAAAATCATCGCATATTGTATACCACGGTCAAAAGGTGGTTTATCTTTTTTAAATTTTAAAAAAATCACGATGTAAATTTTGAAGTTTTTTATTTGGAAAAAAATCAAATTCTAGGCTTTTCGCTGCTTTAATTGGCTATTCCAGCCCGTTATTTAAGTCAAGTCATAGGAACGTATGAGTACTCACTTTAAGTTGATTCAAGGAGGTCACTGCTTACTCTCTTATATCAAGGAAAAAGCCTTTTTCTTATGAGTTTAAAATTAATTTTAAGTAATTATAAAACGAAAAATTCATATTAAATTCTTTGCACTGTATATGCTAGCACGGAAAAAAATCGCTTTGTAAAAATTTTGCTGTATTTTTTTCTGCGGTACACACCATTTAGGCTGTTTAGCAAGCAAAAACAGCGCATGTCATTACAGAGCAAACGTGGCCATCTCCGCCTAAATAATTTAAGGCACGTAAAGATTACAGTGCAAATTAAAAGAAAGCGCATGTAAAAATATGTATAATAAAAGGTCCGCGGCTTTAACCGTGTAAGTAAAAAAAATGCATTTTTGCGTAGTAAATGAGTCGCTGAATTCTTACGCGTTAGGGGCCGGAAAGTAACGAGATCGCCACTTGTTGGGTTGTAGGGTTCTACAACCCAACATCGCATTTGGGTTAACTTTTTGGTTTAAATTTGTGACGTTATAAAATCTTACTATCTCTCTTCGTAAAATCTCAAAATACCTAGCCAAGAGTAAACAATTGGGTAGACATGCATTTTATTTTTAATGACATTTCTCAGAGTACCTTAATTGATTTTTTTTGTTAGGTTTCAACCAGATCCTGGAGTATGCCTACACCTCACATCTTGCCTTAAATCTAGCCAACGTTCAGGACGTCTTGGAGGCAGCGTCGCACGTTCAAATGGTCAACTGTATACAGGCGTGCTCAAATTACCTGCAATCTCAGATCGACTTGGACAATTGCGTGGATATTGTCACTATCGCCGAGACTTATTCTTTGGGTCAGCTTCGAACAAAGGTAATAGGATGGTGACTCAACCTCTGTTCTGAAAAATTGCACTAACAAGTCATACATAAAATTATTTTACGCACTTTAGGGAATTAAAACGTACGTTGAATCCCTCTTTTTAGACATTAAAGTGGTACTTTAAATCCATAGGAATTTAAAATTATTTTTATGGAATTAAAATGATTTTTAGGGATTTTAAGTTAATTTGTTCCTCCTGCCAAAAAAAAAGTTGGAGCGGTTAAAGAAATGGACAAAGTGGGTGGATGAAAAAATTGACTGTTGGTGATAAAATGATAAAAATAGAGCGGTTGTGAAAATTGGAAAAAGTGGAAACATGGAGAAAATTAAGCGGATAGGAAAATGGATAGGATAGAAAAATTTGAGCGGCTGTATTATGTTTTGTTGCAATTCTTATAAATAATAAAGTGTATTTTTATCCCTCGAATACCTCAAATAAAAAATGCCCAGGTCCTTTAGTCTTTGCTTAGCTCATGATTGATGTATAATAGTACATTATAAACTTAGGGTGGCACTCTTAATCTCGACGCGAAAAGTTTGCCGATGAACATTAAAAAAGCTGTAGAAGAGGCTATAGGCGAGCTCCTCCCGCATGAAGCAGTTTTCAGATTTTGGCCTAAATTTGAAAAAATATACATACTTTTAATCCCTGAGTGATTAAAAGTATCACTTTAGTCCCTTAAATGAGGGTTGAAAATAACCCTTTTTTTCCCTAAAGTGCATAAATGTTATTTAAAATTACATTGCCAGGGGCGTAGTACTATTTCTGTTATTATTATTGTTGTTTTTAAAGATTTGTTTTAACCACAAATAAAGTGGAAAAATTATTTATTATCTGTTATAATATAATCATATATATTCCCCGAATATAATAGTTGACGTAAGATTTTGATTTACTACGTTTATACGCGTGTGAAACCGGTTTTATATAAGGACGGTTTTAAATAAAATCGCTTTCCCCAAGGATTTATAGGTCCTTCATCAAATGTCATTAAATATTAGTTTAAAAAGAAAACAAATAAAACAACAAGTTAAATCGGTTTTAAAGCCATAAACCGCTTTCTTAAATCGCTTTAAAATAAAATCGGTTTAGCGCTTAAAATGGTTTTAGTCGTGTTTAACATTTTCAAACCGTCCTTATATAAAAGCGCCTTAAGAGGCCCGCATAAACAAAGTAATTGACTTTCCCTCCCTTTAAATAAGATTTGGAGACCAAATTAGTCGACGTCCCCTTGGGGTGGGGAAAAAAAGGCCCGTTTGGGCCTACCTATTTGTCAGACATTATGCCGCCGCCTCGCCGTCGTGTATCAAGTACTGCAGCATTATTTTTCGTATTTTTTAGGTGTACAGGTTTATGAGCGGTCATTTACTAGAATTCTCCAACAGTCCGGAATTTTTCAGACTTACGCCTCAACAATTGGAAAATCTATTAGCTTACGATTTTCCTGTGGATTGCAGCGAGCCAGACGTTCTAAGGATAGTGTTGTCTTGGTTTTTTCACGTGGAAAAAAACGAGTAAGTAATTTTTTGATAGTTTGGGGGGATCATAAAAAAACTTGGGTATAAAAGCGCAGCGAGGTATTTAAAAACGCGAGTAAAAAAAAGCACAGGTTAGCCGCGAGTTGTTAACACTATTTTTTTAATACCTTTATCAAAAAAATCAAGAAAAACAGGAAAATACTTTAAAAATCTCGAACCTCGAACGAAGAGGACTTCTCGCAAAACACCATCTTTACACTATAAATCAAGACGGTGCCTTTTTACTCGGTGCCGTTCATCAATCAATCAAAATATACTTTATTGTCTGAAATAAGATTTCATTGACAAAGCATAGCTTATGGTCTAAATAGTCTAAAAATAAATATAGTTAGATAATATTAAAATGTCAATCCCTAATCTATAAAGTAAAAGCCTTAGTTTAACAAAATAAAAATCACAGGTATCTAACTGTAAAAAGAATAAAATTATAACAATACAAAAAAACAAATCACAACAACAATGGAATGAATTTAAAAATAAAAAAAAAATAATAATATTAACATTTAAAACCTTTCATCAAAATAGTCTATTAGTTTGTTCTTAAAAATTATAGTCAGTGCTGATTTTGGGATAGGTGTTCGAATCTGTAAATTTTGCCGAGTTGCGTAAGGTGCTGGAATGTTTAGATTGCTGTAGTGGTATTTGTGCATTAGGCAGACTGACTCAAGGATAAATAAGCAGCAAACTGTTAAAATTTTATGCTGCATAAAAAGTGGTTTACAGTGATGTTGGTATCCAACCCAACACAAATACCTTAAAGCTCGTTTCTGAAGAACAAAAACAGACTCGAACAGCCCATCTGAGCAATTGCCCCAGAATGAAATGGCATATCTAATGTGTGATTCCACCAACGAAAAGTATACCAATTTCGCAGTATCCAAACCTAGCTCATTCACCACTATTCTTACTGCATAGCAGCCACTGGCCAATCTATGATTTAAAGTTTTGATATGCTCATTGACCTTAAGTTGGCTGTTGCGAAATTTTAGTCTTTGACAGTTTGATATTTTGACGATGTTTTTAAATGATTTTTTTGTAAATACTTAACTTAATTTTTAGGCAAGAATAATTGGATTTTTTCAATATTACTATTTTCCGCTACTTCTACTAAAAAAAAAACGGACAGTAATCTTTTTTTGCAGCCGTGATCAAAAAAATACTTTTTTTGCATCGGTAACCAAAAAATCCATGCTTTAGTTATCTGCAGGCAAATACTAAAATCATGTTTTTGATGAAAGTATAAAAAAATAGTTTTTTCTTCCAACAATTTTTTTGTATTACTTCTCTTTAAGCCACTTAATTTAGGTCGAAAAAGATCTAAGTAAAATTTTGTGGTGGTGTCTGTCTAACTCAAAAGCCGGTAAACCGATTTTTATCAAGTTTGGCACATTGGCACCTAGCGAGTTGGGGGTTGGAAAGAGGGTAGCAGGAAGAAGGTTTAATTTAAAATTTTGCTGGTGTCATTTATTTTTAGGTAAAATACTGTAATAAGAGTAAATAATGCGCGCCAGAAAAAATCATGGTCAAGCCGAGCCGACCCGCAACCTTCAGAGTACAAATCCAATATTTTAAATGAGGTTGAACTTATTTTCTCGACTAATTGTTATTTTTTTCTTTAATAAAAGATCGAATATTTTTTTGGCCAGTTTCCAAATATGATGTTACAGAAATTGGTCAACTTAGTGTTCCTTTTAAACATATTCTTAACTTCAAGACGCTTAATTTTTTTTTCTTATAAGGTAAGAAGCCATCATTGCTCAAATATTCCCTTTAAAAATATTTCGTTTTTTTTTCATGCTTAGGTATTCCTATTATCCCCGGACTAGGCTGGAAAGCCAAAAGAGTGACACTAGCTAGGTTCCAGGCCATCGGAGACTCCCTGGAAACGAAAAAGCCCGTTAATTGGCCAGACAAGGCTCGGCAATAAAGTTCATAGGGCCTGAACCATTTTGTGGGATCGCTAAGGCCAGAGCCAAAAATCTATTAAACAGTCGCTCACCAAGAGACGAACGGACTGTGGGAGCAAATGCTTGGACAAAGACAGGCAAAGCTGACTGCAGAACTTCTTAGTAAGGAAAGGAAGCTTGTCAGACAAATAGTGGGGCTTCTATCAGGTCACTGCAAACTAAATAAGCAGTTGTATGCAATAGGAGAGGAAGTCAATTACTGGGGGACCTAGAATGTCAGCGGCCAAAAAGATATATATACAGGGCACACTGGCAAAGCTTCTGGGTTTCATGATAAGGACAGGGCTGCAACTTGTTTTGTAGTTCTAGCAAAGCATGGAAGGAAAAAGGGGAACCACAATAGATCTGAGAAGGTCGATGTGGACAGGTGTCTACACCACCCCATTCTAATCTAACCTAAATGTAAATCCCCATTATCAGTCCCCTGGCGTGCCTCGCTAAAAATACCAATAGCAAAGTAAAAAAAATATCATATAAATAAATATAAAACAATTTAAAATCAAAACCATGTTTTTTTGTAATATAACGCATAAGAAAACTTTATTTTATGAAAATAATTTAAAAACAATTCTTCCTATTTTGTTATCAACCCCCTGGGCGTGATGTATAAAATGGCAAACAAATAAAGTTCATTGGTTAATGTATCAAAGAAATAAGAATATTTTAAGTTTCAAAAACTCTGTGCTTGAAAAGTCAGTAGAGTAAGAAACGGCTGTTCCAGACAACCTCTCAGTGCCCTGGATTTTTTTTTATATGAAAAGGAACTGTACTGAAAGCTTCGTCTTACCGCTTTCTATATTGACGAAATGCAGGGGATAATTTAATTTTTGGAAAACGCAATGATATTAAAATGATATTTTACATTTATAAGATTATTTTCTCAGTCCCCTGGCTCTTAGTTATTTATATTTTTATGGCTTCTGTTTTTGTGTTGCATAAAATATAGAAAATCTTTACATTATATTATTTAAATACAAAGTAGTGCTTCTCATATTTTGAAAACTCGCTATTTTAACTACTGATAAAATTTTTTTAACGAAAAAGCAAGAGTTTTTGTACTTCGGTGCAAAATGAACTTCTTGGATTTCGATTGCTCACACAGAGGGTGGAACCTAGGACGACGCCGTTTCGTCCTTATTAGGGACTCGTCAGCTAGGTGTACCACAACAACAGAAAACCTCGGTCACGCTTATGTGCCAAAGATCACGGCTCAAGCGGAGAGAATTTCTGTCGAGTACCGACCATGGTTCCCTCTGTGTGAATCTCCGACAACCAAGAATGAGACCCACTGCATAAGCAGTAGGTGCAAAGCGTAGCATCGATCCTGCGAGAGACATATTACAATGCCATCTTTATGCAGGTTTCGTCTACAAGCGTGCGAATATAATCGCAAAACAATCGAAAGTGCCGTACTGCACGATTAAGAAAACAAAAGGAAGATGGCTGTGGCACCGTGAATCTAACGAAAAAGCAAGAGTTTTTTGTACTTCGGTGCAAAATGAACTTCTTGGATGGCACATAAGCGTGACCGAGGTTTTCTGTTGTTGTGGTACACCTAGCTGACGAGTCCCTAATAAGGACGAAACGGCGTCGTCCTAGGTTCCACACTCTGTGTGAGCAATCGAAATCCAAGAAGTTCATTTTGCACCGAAGTACAAAAAACTCTTGCTTTTTCGTTAGATTCACGGTGCCACAGCCATCTTCCTTTTGTTTTTTAAAAATTATTTATTTTTTTCCTATTTCTGTAGAACTACCCTTTTGTAGAGTTTTTGTTTTTATTTTTAGCCTAGACGTCCGATTGGCATACGCTGTACGAATAATAAAATACATCCACTTTAAGGAGATTACTAAAAGAAAACTGGACACCACACTGGAGAAAATTCTAGATGAAAAAAGCTACGAATGGCAAATTTTGTACAGGATTATCTTGCAGCAGGTTTATTTGCAGTCCAGCACTGAGAAAATTGTGGATACAGGGTTGAACTTGCTTAATTCTAGGGGTAGGTATTTCTTGTAAAACATTGGTTCTGGGTACAGTGGCCACTAATAAATTCTGCCACCTTAAGTGATCGATTCAAAAGGATTTTGGTCAATATTTTATATGTTGTATTTGTACAGGATGTGAGTAGGCCGTGTTAGCTAGAGGGCAGGCTAACACGATTCCATACCGTTCCTCATAGAGGACGATAAGGGGACGGTAACCTGTGATCCATATATTGATAGTGGAGCACGTTAAAGATCCCTAGCTCCAACAAAGGGGTTTAGGTCTAAATCCCTCTAGAAAGAAAACTGTCTTCCTAGAGGGTGCTTCTCAGACCGGTCTGACGAGCAGGTAGGGGAAGGAATGAGTCACAATAGATCTCTTGGGTCGCAGTCGATGGAACTGTAAATTGCACCACTCATAACAAACCTAACCTAACCTAGGGGTAAGTTTTTTCCATCTCCTCTCCCTGCACTATAATAAAATACTTCATTATATATATTTTTCTCTTCAAATATCTTACAGGTATGGAAATGGCCGTACTGAAAATAGGCGGTTTCGGCATAAGTGGCATAACCAACGAGATAACCTATTGTTTCGCGAGCGAGAGAAAGTGGAAGCACCTAACCTCCATACCCCATGTGGAGCAGTGTAACTATGGAACTGCGGTTTTCGATAACGAGCTGTACATAATCGGGGGATGTTTCAATCAGTCCTTGCAGGAGAATATACATCCTTTTGGGTTCAAATATAGTCCTAGGTAAATATCTTGGAAATGGTGAGACATTTTGTGAGTCAGAGGACAAGTTTTTGGCAAGGTTTCGGAAATTTATTTTCCTTTTTTAATTCCTAACATGCAGACATTAAGCACTTAATAATAAAAATATTAACTATGGCTTCAAAATACAATTAAACTGAATTTGTTAAAATTTCTTGTCAGCGTAATATGATTTACTACCTACCTACTCAGACCATTGTTTCCACAGTCCCTTTATTTATTAGAAAAGCACCTAACATCATAAAATTGTTAAAATTCAAGAGACATTTTTTTTGTTTTTAAACTTTGTTTTGGTAACACAGAAATATTCGTTTGTTTAGCTTCATCTCTTAAAAGTCGCAATAAAAAATATTTAAAAAGCTTTTTTATATTGCGGCATGTTTGCCGCCACCTTTACTTATAAATCGGTTTTATAAAGGTAACTAACAGTCGTAGGTGCTTTTTTTAATAAATACTCTAAAGTACTTTTTTATAATTTCATCAGAAAGGTTAATAAATTGTCAAAATAAAAAAAAATACATAAATTTAAGAACTAAAATGACAACTTGATAAGATGACATATTAGGCAATAATTAACACGTAGTTTCATTTCTCTACAACGGTTACTCTTTCACAATTGAATTCCTAATGGAGCCTTGGTCAAACTAAAACCAAAGATGACATGGATAATTGTACAAATCAGCAAGCAGTATCTTCTGTAAGCTGCACTCTTGCATTTTCATGTATATACTGTTGTACTTGAATAAAAAAAATATTATTATATTATTATTAAATTATGCTTAGAATTCCCTTCTATTTGTAAAAAACAATTAATTTAAGCGGTCTTAGTTCAGCGGTCTAGAGATGTGTCGGTGCCAGTATATGCCTGTTTCATAGATTATGAGAAAGCGTTTGATCGAGTCCAACACGAAAGGCTCATAGAATCGTTAAAAAAAGTTTGTCTAGATGACCGAGATCTAAAGATAGTCGCTAATCTATACTGGAATCCGACTGCTCAAATAAAGGTTGATGACCAACTGTCCGAAGAGGTCCAAATAAGAAGAGGTGTGCGTCAAGGTTGTATATTATTTCCGCTGCTGTTTAATATCTATAGAAACAAAATAATAGAGAATGCACTTCATCACTGCGAAGAGGGTCTGACCCTAAACGGCATAAAAATCAACAACCTACGATATGTTAAAACTTCCAAATCAGTTACATCAACCGAAAAAAATCTAAAAAAGAAAAGATCAAAAGACCTTGGGAGGAAAGAACGAGTGTCCCACAAGGAACACACAGAAGTCCAAAGCGAAAAGGGAAACAATTAAATGATTTTTCGCCCGGGGCGACTAGCGTGGGCTCGTCAGTAGATTCACTAGTCGCCCTCAATCCAGACATCATTTCACACCATCGCACACTCTGACTTCCAACTCTGAAACACTCACAAATAGGCATCGTTCCGCATGGTACTTATTATAAGTCGCCTGATACGGGTTCGTCCTGGCGTGTTAATCTTTCCAATAGGAATATGCTCCTAAGACAATTAAATCAAGAAGTTAAAACTTCCAAATCAGTTACATCAACCGAAAAGAATCTAAAAAAGAAAAGATCAAAAGATCTTGGGAGGAAAAAACGAAATTTCAAAATTGGACGAGTGTCCCACAAGGAACACACAGAAGTCCAAAGCGAAAAGGGAAACAATTAAATGATGTTTCGCCCGGGGCGACTAGCGTGGGCTCGTCACTGGCTTCACTAGTCACCCTCAATCCAGACATCATTTAACACCATCGCACACTCTGACTTCCAACTCTGAAACACTCACAAATAGGCATCGTTCCGCATGGTACTTATTATAAGTCGCCTGATACGGGTTCGTCCTGGCGTGTTAATCTTTCCAATAGGAATATGCTCCTAAGACAATTAAAACAAGAAGTTAAAACTTCCAAATCAGTTACATCAACCGAAAAGAATCTAAAAAAGAAAAGATCTTGGGAGGAAAGAACGAAATTTCAAAATTGGACGAGTGTCCCACAAGGAACACACAAAAGTCCAAAGCGAAAAGGGAAACAATTAAATGATGTTTCATGATTGATTCACTAGTCACCCTCAATCCAGACATCATTTAACACCATCGCACACTCTGACTTCCAACTCTGAAACACTCACAAATAGGCATCGTTTCGCATGGTACTTATTATAAGTCGCCTGATACGGGTTCGTCCCGGCGTGTTAATCTTTCCAATAGGAATATGCTCCTAAGACAATTAAAACAAGAAGTTAAAACTTCCAAATCAGTTACATCAACCGAAAAGAATCTAAAAAAGAAAAGATCAAAAGATCTTGGGAGGAAAGAACGAAATTTCAAAATTGGATGAGTGTCCCACAAGGAACACACAGAAGTCCAAAGCGAAAAGGGAAACAATTAAATTATGTTTCGCCTGGGGCGACTAGAGTGGGCTCGTCAGTGCATTCACTAGTCACCCTCAATCCAGACATCATTTAACACCATCGCACACTCTGACTTCCGACTCTGAAACACTCACAATTAGGCATCGTTCCGCATGGTACTTATTATAAGTCGCCTGATACGGGTTCGTCCTGGCGTGTTAATCTTTCCAATAGGAATATGCTCCTAAGACAATTAAAACAAGAAGTTAAAACTTCCAAATCAGTTACATCAACCGAAAAGAATCTAAAAAAGAAAAGATCAAAAGATCTTGGGAGGAAAGAACGAAATTTCAAAATTGGACGAGTGTCCCACAAGGAACACACAGAAGTCCAAAGCGAAAAGGGAAACAATTAAATGATGTTTCGCCCGGGGCGACTAGCGTGGGCTCGTCAGTGGATTCACTAGTCACCCTCAATCCAGACATCATTTAACACCATCGCACACTCTGACTTCCAACTCTGAAACACTCACAAATAGGCATCGTTCCGCATGGTACTTATTATAAGTCGCCTGATCTTTTCTTTTTTAGATTCTTTTCGGTTGATGTAACTGATTTGGAAGTTTTAACTTCTTGTTTTAATTGTCTTAGGAGCATATTCCTATTGGAAAGATTAACACGCCAGGACGAACCCGTATCAGGCGACTTATAATAAGTACCATGCGGAACGATGCCTATTTGTGAGTGTTTCAGAGTTGGAAGTTTGAAGAGTGTGCGATGGTGTTAAATGATGTCTGGATTGAGGGTGACTAGTGAATCCACTGACGAGCCCACGCTAGTCGCCCCGGGCGAAACATCATTTAATTGTTTCCCTTTTCGCTTTGGACTTCTGTGTGTTCCTTGTGGGACACTCGTCCAATTTTGAAATTTCGTTCTTTCCTCCCAAAATCTTTTGATCTTTTCTAACCTACGATATGCCGACGACACTGTCATAATAGCAGGCACGCTGGAAGGCCTGCAAGAGTTGTTGAATCAAAATGCTGCCAAAAGTTGGCAATTCGGACTTAAATGTTGGAAAAACAAAATGGATGGTCATATACAAGGAAAAGAACATCGGATGCATGTATGAAGTAAATGGGCAGCAAGTCGAACGCATGGATTCATACAAATACTTGGGTTGCCTCCTCAATGAGAAGTGAGACAACATGCAAGAAGTTCGTGCAAGAATTGAACAGGCCAGATCATCTTTTATCAAAATGAAATCAGTGTTGTGTAGTCGCGATCTTAATACCATTCTCCGAATTCGTGTGCTTCGGTGTTATGTTTTTAGCATCTTATATTATGGCATCGAAGCATTGACACTGACAAGCCATGTGCAAAAAGTTAGAGGCATTCGTGATGTGGTGTTATCGTAGAATACTAAGGATATCTTGGATGGACAGAGTAACTTGTGTGGATGTTTTTCTTAGAATAAATAAAGATCTTGAAGTTTTGTTTACCATCAAAAAACGAAATATTTTGCGAAATTACATATTTAAACTTTTCAAATTGATAATAGAAGGCAAAATTGAAGTTAGAAGAAGAGGTCCGGGTCGTAGACGGATATCATGGCTTAAAAATCTTAGACAATGGTATGGTCTCAGTACTACGACACTTCCGAAAAGCAGTGGACAGGGTACAGATCGCGCTGATGATAGCCAACGCTCGAAGAGAGCATGGCACTTGAAGCAGAAGAATAATTAATTTAACAAATGACAATTTACTTAATTTTAATACAACCTATTTTATTTTACCAATTTATAATTTTTTGATTTATAGTGATTTATATTAACCAATAATTCTCTGTAAAATATTCAGTTCGTTGAGAATAAACGATTTAATAATAATAGTGGCATTGAGCTAAAAATTTCAACTCAGCTCCGGAAAAACTCTACTTCGTGTCAATCGATTAATAAAGTTACAAACAATCTTTTCCGATTAAGCACATTGCGTTTTTTGTTTTTGAAATGTCCAACGTTTTTTAGGTATAATAAATGGTCCACACTGTCTCCTATGAAAATTGAGCGATGCCGATTTAGCCTAAACGTGGTGGGGGAAATGCTATACGCCGTGGGGGGCACTAGTGAGGGAGACGAGTTTGAAACGAGCACTTGCGAGTGCTACAACCCTAGGTGAGTCAGTTTAATGCAATTCAATTCAAAGATATTTATTAAAACTTGTCGAATGGTTTAACGATCCTATTTTTAATTTTTTTTGAAGGTGTAGGTTTATGGGTTGAGGGATCATGTTAATGAAACGTCCTTTTTTTGAAATGCCAACGTTTCGCAAAATTTATTTGCTTCTTCAGGGCTCTAAAATTGAATGTACAATAAAAATAGTGTGGATTTAAAAGATTTTTTGTTAAAAAATGTTATTATACAACCAGCAAAAGTTTAAAAAGTCAAACGTTAATTTTTTTATTTTTTAGTATAAGTTTGAGAAGACAAAAATAAACACACAACAATAACCGCAATCCAATGTAATAATGTCTCACATTTTTTACATTAGATTGCGGTTATTGTTGTGTGTTTATTTTTGTCTTCTCAAACTTATGCTAAAAAATAAAAAATTTAACGTTTTACTTTTTAAACGTTTGCTAGTTGTATAGTAACATTTTTTTTTAACAAAAATTCTTTAAAATCCACTCTATTTTTATTGTACATTCAATTTTAAAACTTCTCAAACTTATGCTAAAAAATAAAAAATTAACGTTTTACTTTTTAAACTTTTGCTGGTTGTATAATAACATTTTTTAATAAAAATTCTTTTAAATGCACACTATTTTTATTGTACATTCGATTTTAGAGCCCTGAAGAAGCAAATAAATTTTGCGAAACGTTGGCATTTCAAAAAAAAGGACGTTTCATTAACAAGATCCCTCAACCCATAAACCTACACCTTCAAAAAATATTTATTTAATAATATATACAGGCTTCGACAATTCTTTCTGGGGTGCCGAAATAGCGTGTATTGAAAAAGAAGCACAATATATGGCTAGTAAATGAGAGCGAAAGAGATAATAAACTTGATTCCCGAGTAAGATCCCGTCAAATTTAACGATAAATGTTGCCTTCAAAGGGCGTAAAACGATGATTATGAGTATTTTATTATTTTAGTTTGAAATTAGAATCCGCTAAATTAATTAAAATGCCCATTTATCCACAAACTTTTACTAATGATTGACGTTGCTCTTGCAATAAAGCTGCGAAATGTCTGAGGCTGACCTCCCATAACCAGTTACGCCAAAGTCCCGATTCTACGAGACAATTTATCGTAGCAATCTCGCGTTCTCACGAAATAATTTTTAATTTTCTGGCTAATTTTCGGGAGGGGGGCTCGGTGTAATCTTAATCCATGAAACTCTTTTTAGTGTAGGGGCATATGTCGATAATGTCTATCCCGTGGGATTTTTTATGAAGGAGTTTTGTGACTATGTGGGATTGATATCTCTTTAGTCACACAATCAAGTGTTACCGGGTGTTTTGTTCGCATCCGTGTAGAAGGGGTTGATATGACGACATCTTTCAAGATGGCGGCCAAAAATTATAAAAACTACAACTTTCGCAACCGGGGAATGAATATACTCGATTCCATATAATTCGACGACGAGGAGTCCAAAAAATTTACTTTCAAGGCCATCCGAAATCTGAATAATTCGACGTTTTGTCAGATCAACTTCAAATGTACCTCAAACTATTAGGCATGTATGCCAAATTGGGTCCTTAGAGTTTGATGCAGTTTGAAGCTTTATGACCTTGAAAAATACCCCAGCAACATTAACAAATTGTAAAAATAACATACTAAAGGGCGCTATTCATCAATTATTAAAGCCAAGAAAACCAAATTAGGTAACAAAGATAAGAAGGTCCAGTCCAACAATTTTGTTTAAAAAAATTTTGTTCAGCTATGACACGTTTCAATATGGCGGCTGATATCTCAAAATAGAGACCTATAACTATATATTTTATCCAATTACATAAAAAAGTAAAAATAACAAGGTGGCCATCAATTCTTGTTGACTTATCTCTGCTTAATATGAAAAAAAATTTTAGTTAATGCATGATTTTGATTGACCTTGGAAATACCATGTAAAATTGAAAAACCAGCTTTTTGTAGTGTTTTTTTACAATTTACAACTACGCAAAAAATAAGTGCCGGAGATGAAATTAACATCTTAGCCATAAATAAACACTTAATTTTAAACCTCTCTACCATTTTTTTTGATCTGGCGTCCCAGATGTTTATGCTATACCCCGGTAAAAATGACCTATATGCCTGTTGTTTTTAGTTTCAGAACTGTGGATTTTATGTTATACTCACATGTCTAGCCAACAAAATCATTTAAATTACCTATAAAAGAGTTAGCAGAAGTTAGATATACATTATCATATTCTGGACCAGGTGTTTTAGTTGCCATTTTCCAAAATGGCGGTCGAAAAATCATAAAAAATACAATTTTTGCAACCGGTGCGTGATTATACTCGATTTCATATAAGTCGAGGACGAGAATTCCAAAAAAATTACTTTCGAGGTCATCCGACCTTAAATGACCTTGAAAATCGCAAAAAACCACGATTTTTGCCATTTTTTCTTTAAAAAATCTCCATAATTTAACGTTTTGTTACACCAACATCTGGAACGCCAGGTCAAAAAAAAAATGGTAGGGAGGTTTAAAATGAAGTGTTTTTTTTTATGGCTAAGGTGTTAATTTCATCTTCGGCACTTAAAGTTTTTGCGTAGTGGTAAATTGGAAAAAACACTACAAAAAGCGGGTTTTTCAATTTTACATGGTATTTTCAAGGTCAATCGGGGTTATGCATCAACTAAACTTTTTTTTTCATAGTAAGCGGAGATAAGTCAACAAGAATTGTTGGCCACCTTGTCATTTTTACTTTTTTACGAAATTGGATAAAATAAAATGTGTTTATAGGTCGCCATTTTATATATCAGCCGCCTTATTGAAACACGTCATAGCTGAACAAAATTGTTGGACTTGACCTTCTTATCTTTGTTGCCAAATTTGGTTCTCTTCGCTTGAATAGTTGATGAATAGCGCCCTTTAGTATGTTATTTTTGAAATTTGTTAATTTTACTGGGGTAGTTTTCAAGGTCATGAAGCTTCAAACTGCATCAAACTCTAAGGATCGAATTTGGCATATATGCCTAATAGTTTGAGGTACATTTGAAGTTGGTCTGACAAAACGTCGAATTGTTGAGATTTTTTGAAGAGAAAATGGCAAAAATCTTGTTTTTTGCGATTTTCAAGGTCATTTAATGTCGGATGACCGTAAAAGTAAATTTTTTGGAATCCTCGTCCTCGAATTGTATGGAATCGAGTATAATCATGTCCTGGTTGCAAAAGTTGTATTTTTTATGATTTTTGGCCGCCATCTTGAAAGATGACGTCATATCAACCCCTTCTACACGGATTCGAACAAAACACTCGGTACCACTTGATTGTGTGACTAAAGAGCTATCATTCCCACATAGTCACAAAACTCCTTCATTAAAAATCCCACGGACTTACACATGCCCCTTCACTATTTTGTCAGTCCTTAACTTCATGCGATTTTAAGAAAAAAACCAACAGCAGGGCTTTTAAATTAAATTTCATCAAGAAGGTGATCAATCCATTAGAGGTTTAGTTAACTGATCCAATATTTCTGTACCAGGTTGGACGCCTGGTATATGATCCCCGACATACCATCGTACTTAAGTCAGCACGCTGGTGCCAGCATAGAATCGTCTTTTGGACCGCGGCTGTACATCTCAGGGGGCATAGATAGAGACAACATTTGCGTGTCTACGGTTTTTTGTTACGAAGTTAACCAGGCAAGTATTTAGTATATTTACCTATATATGTACACTTCCGGCCACATAAAATGCGCACGCCGATTTTATACAGTGCGGACGTAAAAAGTCCCCCAACTCATGGAACGGATTGAGGTATCGACTATAAATAAAAACCATGTTTAATGATAACACTTTCGATACTTTTTGAAGTATTTTTTATAAGCGTCATATCCCAATGAGCATTTTTGTCTATATAGAAGTTACAGCAAATAATATAAAACCTTCATAAAATAACCAAAAGTTATATTATTTAGTATTGGTGATAATTTTATAACTCTAATATATCTCTTAAATGAGTAAAAAAGACTTGAAAAACAACTGACCAACACCAGCTTATAAAAATTTATTGTGCATAGTAATGGATAGAAAAACAACATATAGATGTTATAAAAATTCCTTATGAACCCTCAAGTCTAAATATTATTATAAAAAGGTTTTACAACTGTTTTAACAACACTACATAACAAATTAAAGGTTGTTATCGATTTAGAAATATAAATTTTCCATCTTTCTTCCCTTTGCGTGTTATGTATTATTCTTTTTCTTTT
The DNA here is from genome assembly GCA_963921995.1 of Oxystoma pomonae. Classification (NCBI taxonomy): domain Eukaryota; kingdom Metazoa; phylum Arthropoda; class Insecta; order Coleoptera; family Brentidae; genus Oxystoma; species Oxystoma pomonae. The sequence goes on along the minus strand of OY998164.1, from coordinate 19,577,468 downwards.
TAAAATAAAAAATTTATAAAATGGTGTTTATCAATCTTCTAAAATAAATTAAAATGGAAGTGAGATAAGTTGAAGCAGGAATATGAATATTTATATACCATAGGTTAAATAAAAGCTGTTTTCCCAGTCATCCTACTCTGATAATCAGCTGCGGTCCCGTGTGTACTGTATAGTTTTCGAATACACTCACAAAATTTTCATGGGCTCCAAAAATATTTGAGAAAACGGGGGAAAAAAAATCATTTAAATAATACTTTTTTTTCACATATGTTTTTGGCTTTCTGGGAGAAATATTGAATTTTGTATTTTGTTTTTAACCCTAAACAAGCCATATTTCGATTAAAACACATGTTGAAACCCCATAAATAACGTTTTTATTTTGGTCAAAAACCTATTGTTGGAATCCAAAATGGCGAAAATTTACGACAATTCTATAAAAAAAACAATACACTTATACCACTGTTTACCTCTTTCAACACTATTTTATCAACGTTTTAAAACATGATACTAGTTGGAACAAAAGGCTGCAGATGGCGCAGTGTTGAACACTGAAGGTCCGTTTCTGCGAGCTTAACATAGTTACCATTGTTCTCTTTTCCTAAATGTATTCGTCTGAGAGAGATCCAGCATACTACACATACCAGGAAAAATACCCGCCTGCACACCCTTCAACCCCGCATAACTGTCAGAGGTAACTATCTCAAGAAGATAGTTAGATTGCGGGGTCGAAGGGTGTACAGGCAGGTATTTCCCTGGTATGCTGGATCTCTCTCAGACGAATGCATTTAGAAAAAGAGGATAATAGTAACTATGTCAAACTCGCAGAAACGGACCTTGAGGCTGCGTTCCGTCGCGTCGTAAGGTGATGTATTCACAGTTGCCGCAGACCAGCCGTACGCACTGTATTCACTCGAAGTTTCACGGTGCATTTTTGCGAACTTAACACGGTTACTATATTGTTCTCTTTTTCTAAAACCCGGTTCCCATCTATGGGTTTCTTATGCGTGGGCTCTCCGAATCAAAACACAGATCACGTAGTCTAAGCGAGATTTGCCTATACAAGTTCATGTTGGTCCACGTGATGAGTTTTTTGAGTCAGGGTGGCCGCGCATGGGAAACGCTGGTCGGAATCGGGTGTAGAATGCATTCGATCCCGATATCTGTCATCGAAAACTATCTCAAGATTTGGATCTCTTATCTCCCTCAGATTGATGTAATTAAAACCAGATAATGATGGAATGGTATCTCGCAAAAATGCGCCTTTTGATGTCGCAAAAACGCACCTTTTAAAGTCGCAAAAACGAGCCTTTTGATGTCACAAAATTAACCTAAAAAATCTTGTTTGTTTTGTTATAAATTAAAATTGTTTTTTTGTTGTAAAAACAGTGGTATTATAACCACTATACAAAGAAATTAATAAAAACATTATAGAAAGAATGGGCAAAAAATGTTTATGAATGAGTTCATAAGAATATTACAGGCACCAATTTATATAATTACCTATTGTGTGTGAGTTCCCAAGTTTTTATAAGTGTCTCTTTGTTGTTGGTAAATTAAGTTTTTATAAGTGAGTTGATAGCAACATTTTAAAAACCAATCTATATATCTTTAATTGATAGTTACTTACGGTTTTATAGATGGGTTAACAGAAAGATATAAATATGTTGGTGGAAACATTGTTAACACCAATTTATATAACATTTGTTACAGATGACTTTAATTTTTATAAAGATGTCCGTGGAAATATTGTTAACACCAGTTTTATGTTACCTTAGGGTACCATCAATTTAGAACCTTTAATAAAACAAATATACAAAATCAATTCCTGTAGGAAACCTCTAAATATCCTAGGGCATTAATGGAACCCTCTTTATAATAATTATATAAATTTTTGTCTCCAGAGGTTTCTGATAATGCTCATTGGGATTGATGTAAGTCTATAAGGTCACTAACTACTTTAAAATTTTAAATAGAAAGGGGGGTCGAGTGATACCTTGTTTAAAATATATTTTAATTCCCCATTTAAAATTTTAATATTTTTCAAAATCGGTTTACGACTTATAAAGTTATGATTTTTTTTACTATAGTTTACATATCTCACCTTACTTTTGAACGAATTCAGATAGCGACTTTAAATAAAAAACAGGTGTAATGATAACAATTTTACCACTTTTTGACGTATTTTTTACAAGCGTCATATTGACGAAAGTCTGTAAGGTCGCTAACTACTTTAAAATTTTAAATAGAAAGACGGGTCGAGTGATACTACAGGAATATTGAGGCACATTTTCCTGGATCCATAAGAACGACGCGCAGACGAATAAGCAAGCCAGGTTAATTTTTGCACTAAACTATTCACTATAAGAAGAATTTTGGCAACAAGTGGTCTACAAGGATGAAAAAATCTTTTAGTTCCACAATGACAGCAAACAAATTTTGGTATATCGCCCGCCACGAACACGCTATCTCGAAAAATATATTGCTAGGAACGAAGACCGGGCTGGAAGATTTTCCATGAATGTGTGGCGTTGGATATCGGCGAGAGGACATAGGGCTCTTTTTAGAATCCATGGAAGATTTACGGTTGAGGTTCATGTTGGTATGATGAGAAATATTATGCTTCCAGAAGCAACCATTCTTCATCCAGAAGGTTTTGTGTATCAACAGGATAACTGTCCTATCCACACCGCACGCATTTCTAAACAGTGGTTCCAGCAACACAACATCGAGGTTTTGCCATGGCCGGCAAAAACTCCTGACGCCAATCCCATGGAAAATGTGTGGGGCCTTATATCAAAAAAGTGGACACAAATGAATGTTGTTCCCAGAAATTCCAACCACTTAATGGAGCTCGTAGTCAGAGGGTACGACGAAGTCATTGTTTCAAATCCAAATTTATTTCAAAATTTAGCAGATTCCATGCCACGAAGACTGGCAAACATTATCGAGGCTGACAGGGCAATGATACGCTACTGAAAAAACGTTTTCTTGTTTTTTTTTTAATTTACGTATAGTTTTAATAATTTCTTTTTCATTTTGAACATTTTTGGTTGTCTGCAAAGACTTAGATTACTCAAATTTACTGATCCTGCAGAGGTGCACTGACTATGATTAAGTTATTGCTTTCCTTTTGCCAAACAGTTCCTTCTTCTTCTTCTTCTTCTCGCACAATTGTGGTCCTGTTTTTATAATAAAATGTTGAATAGTTTAAAAAAATTGTTTTAGTCATTAGTATATTAGTTTTTTAGTAAAGTGTGGCCAGTCTCCTTATGTTTGTGTTTACAATGTCAAAAGATGTAATTCGAAAACGTCAAAGTCAGTTACAATAAGCAACGCAATTTAAATTCAACAGACCTGCAGCTAACTTCTGCTGTATGCATTTTATGTGGCCGGAAGTGTATACCTCGGAGTGTAGAAGCTTACTACTAGGTATCTCCGAGAGATGAAAGCGAATCCAACTTTGCTCTAATAAGATTTCTAAGATACAGTTCAATTTCAAATTTTCCGGACCAATTTCAATATTGGCGGATTGACGACCACAGAAACTAAACGAAAGTGTTAATGTACTTGATTGAGTGCTATTAAATTTCGAGTACTTTGTACAAACTTAAGTTTTACCTGTTGTATAAAATTCTATTTGTTTATTGCTGTATTCGATTTGTCGGTTAAAATTAGATGGGCCATTCTCATTCCAATGAGCAACTTTGCATTTAAAATGAAAAAAAAAAACAAGTTTTTCAGGTCATATATTCAAAATGTTTTAGTTGGAAAATAATTTAAATTTTCTGTCAGTTTGGTGTCAATATGGCACCGATAGTAGGCCAAAGGATACTAAAACGAAAATGAGTTAACTGGCTTTTTAGTTAAGAGCGGTGTTCTAAACTATGCATGCCTAAGCCATCCACTTCTTAACTGTACTAGAGCCCCTCTATACATTTGACAGTTATTGTTTTACCAGAGGTGTGCAACTCATATTGCCTTCTCTTTCTATTTTTTTTTTCATATTTGCATGTAAAACGGATTTTATGAAATGGACTGATGTTTTGTTGTTTCTTTTTATAATTTCCCCAGACAGTTTTTGAAAGATTGATTTTTTTTGGTTAGTAAAATATGTCAAGCTTTGACAAAAAAAAAACAAAAACAAACAGTGAATACACACCGTAGATATTAAAAATATAAATAATAGGTAAAATAAAGACTCCTATTATGATCTATATTTTTGTTACTCTTTTTCTCACCTCACGTTTATTAATCAAAAATCTGACAGTGACAAAGTTATTTATTGTAACGGGTTACCAACGATCATTGCCAACACACAATTTCAAACATTTTCCTAACAAACTGTCAAATCCAGTTGCCCACCTTTTACCAGAGGTGAGCAACTGGATTTGACAGTTGCTAGGGAGATGTTCAAAAACAAATTGTGTGTTGGTAATGATAGTTGGTAACCCCTGACCACGATACACTTAACACGGTATGACAATACGCATCTCGGCGTGACGTCACTTTGTGACGCCGATACCAACACATGTGCATGGAAAGGTTATTAATTTTCCTTAATGTAATTTTATGCCGCCGCAGATTTAATGTGTTTTTTGGTTTGTACGAGTTGAGCTGCGTTTGTTTTAGATTTTAACAGAAAAATAAACAGGTCGAACTAAAATAAATCATAGCTCAAAATATACGTTTGGCGTTTCCTAAAACCGTAGCCTAAAACATATTGTTAAAATAAATAACAAAAACTTACACTTTTTTTACTTTATTTGGCGTTTATTTGGCAGGCAATTATTGATTTCATTTCTACAACTTTTTCATCGATGACTTTTTCCCTTGGTAATCTAAAGTATTTATTGTTTTTTATAATTCTGTAATAATTTTTACATTCAAAAACAGCGCAGTTTCACATTGTAAATAATTATTATAAATAAATTTTGACACTGACATAATCATTATCAAACAACAAAGTGGTACTTGCACAAGTTGTGTGTTGTTATCGTAGAACATTGTAGAAGGCAGGATCTCAATCAAATCGTATTCTTTTGGGAGGGCGAGCGAGATTACTTCTGCTCCTTTACGCTTTCAAATAAAACATGAGACAAGTATATTAGCGCAGTGAACTCGTTCTGTCAATCGAGCACGCTAATTAAACTTCGAATGTTGACGTCAGTGTATGATTGCGCGAAAACCGACGGAATTGGGTTCAAATAGTAGCATACCGTGTTAAGTATATCGTGCCCCTGACAATAAATAATGTTGTCACTGTCACATTTTTGATTAGGAAACGTCCGGTTTAAAATGGAATTTTGCTGTATCAAAAACTGTAAAAACACGTGCCTCGACGAATTTGTATTGTTCCGTTGTCCAACGGAGAATGAAACTCAAGAAAAGTGGAAAGAAAACATGCATTTACCAAGCTGAAAAATTAATAAAAACAGTCGAATTTGGGTGGTAAGTGACCTATAAACAGTAGGTACAAACATACGCATTTGGCATGTACTTTATTAACAAATAACACATTATGTTCCCTGTTTTGTTGTAAGAAAAAGAGTAACAAAAATATAAATCAATAGGAGTCTTTATATTTTACCTATTATTTATATTTTTAATATCGCCGCGTGTATATTCACTGTTTCCTTTGTTTTTTTCTGATCAAAAAAAAAATCAATGTTTCAAAAACAACAAAACATCACACCATTTCATAAAATCATGCAAATATGAAAAAAACTAGAAAGAGAAGGCAATATGAGTTGCCCACCTCACATTGCCTTCTCAAACAATAACTTTCAAATGTATAGAGGGCCTCTAGCCTAAGCCATCCACTTTGCAACTTTATCTGCCTGAGCCATCCCTTCTCAACTATACCTGCCTAAGCTATTCCTTCTCAACTATATCTGCCGAAACGATCCCCTTCTAAACTATGCATGCCTCTCTAAACTATACATGTCTAAGCCATCCCCTTCTCAACTATACCTGCCTAAGCGATCCCCTTCTCAACTAAACCTGCCTAAGTCATACCCTTCTCAACTATACCTGCCTAAGCCATTCCATTCTCAACTATATCTGCCTAAAAGATCCCCTTCTAAACTATACATGCCTAAGCCATCTCCTTCTCCACTATACCTGCCTAAGCCATGTGCTTCTAAACTATACATGTCTAATCCATCCCCTTCTCAACTATACCTGCCTAAGCCATCCCCTTCTCCACTCAAGCTGCCTAAGTCATGCCCTTCTAAACTATACATGTCTAAGCCATCCTTCTCAACTATACCTGCCAAAAAAATCGCCCATGGCGCGAGCGTGCAGAAAATGCAATTTTCCGCATGCTCGTAGAAAAATATACTTTTCCTACGAGCGTGCGGAAAAACGCTTTTCTCGCACTCATTTCCGTTTTCCGCACGCCGTGCGTGAAAAAAAAGTTTCGTACGCTGTGCGCGAAAAAAAATTTTCACGCACGCTGTTGAGCAAAAAAATTTCACGCACGCTGTTGAGCAAAAAAAATTTTTTACGCACGCTGTTGTGATGAATCAGGAAGAGTTGAAGTCGACGATGGCATTAAGCAACATGAGCAGTGGTACTTTCAATGTTATCGTGATTAATAATTACCATAAAAATTAAGCTTGTTAAAGTTTACTTCTGAATAAAACATAAAATTCGTAGTTTTGACTATTTTTTCATTTTTAGTCTGCTAGGTTTAACTAAAATAATGACAAAATATTTTGATATTCCGCACGCTGTGCTCGTAGGAAAAATGTTGTACCTAACGCGTGCGGAAAGCATTTTCCGCACTTGCGGCTTGCCCGAACTCCGCTAGCGCGTCGTTCGTGTAAGTATAACTTTCCGTACTTGTTAGGTAAAGAACTATTTCGCAGAACGTTTTGTAACGTTTTAATTTTACAGGAAACGTGGAGAAACCGCGCAAACATGCTGCAACCGAGGGCAGATCATGTCATGCTGGCCATAGGAAAAAAATTGTATTGTTGCGGAGGTTGGACAGAGGACGTTGAAATGAGGTCGCGGGTGCTGATCGATACTATTGACGTATATGACACGGAGAAAGATAGTTGGGAGGTAAGATTTGGAGGGAAAAGTTTTTAATAAAAATTTGATTGATGACCTTGCCGATAATGCGCATAGGATTCGGTTTGGCGTTTGCGTATAATTTTGCTTTTTTTTGTGTCCAAGGAGTCACTGACAAAAAAAAGAAAATACAGGAAAATAATAAGTTGTACTCATATATGGGGTTGGGGGGGTGTGCATAATTTATCAGAAAGTCCATTACAAAAAACGGAAATTAATAAAGTAAAAAGATTGTAACACTAAAATGTTTTGCTGTTAAAAGTCTGACATAATCTGTTTTATTTTATCAGGTTCTAACAAAGGTTCCCACACCCCGTTACCACGCCGGCATCGTCTGCGTCCGAAACAAAATCTATTTTATCGGCGGTTTTCACAGCGACACGATGTTCGACAAAGATACCGCGGCCATAGAGTACTACAACTTGGAGACGAACAGTTGGACCATCGAGGATAAATATCCGCAAGACATTTGGGAACATACCTGTGCCACGTTGTATATTCCCAAGTGCAGAGACGATATGGAAGTGATCCCTACCACTGAAAGTTCTGTCTGATTTAAGGAGTGAATTGTACAGGATTTCTAGCAAAAATAGCAAAAAACTGACTTATATTAGTTTCTAACTATCTTTGCTAGAAATACCTGATACCTCCATGCCGAATTTGGTGCACCCTGTACAGATTTATGAAGAATTAGATTGGCGAGATATTTTTGAAACCTTAATTAGTATGTTTGCTACTTGATACATATATCCCAATTATAGACTTTTTTTATGTTGTATAGTATATATGTACTCTATCTTGCCATGTAGGTAGTTATTGAATGATTTTTAAAGAGATATTTATTTTTAAGTTATTGGTGTTTAAGATTTTTTAAGAAAAGTATAATGACGATATTTTTTAAGGCTTGTTTTTCTTTCACATTCCACCCCATATTAACGTAAATTCTAGCGAAATTATTATTAAATCGATCTGAAAAACTGAGTTATTTTTAGTGGGTATGCACAATTAAGTTGTCAGCAGCGAGCTTTCACTTCAACTTAACTAACTAACCCACTATAATACTTTATGCTGGCTATGGGGACATGCGCGCTTCTTTTGTTATGATAATTTGATGTTTTAAATGGGGGTTTGGACTGTTTTTAATCCATTTTGGCCCCGGGGTTTCCGCTATTCTTTTTATGGTAGAGAAATACAGGGGCAGGGCATTTATAGTATCTCATAGTTAATGATTTTCTAATTTTGGAGGTTGTTTTAAAGAAAAAAGTGACTACTAAATTATATTAATTTATAGTTTGTTACTTTTGACATATTGAAATGACTGTAACTTTTTTCCATTGTTTTTAATGTCCAACACCGTACTTAACTAAACTTGAGAACGGTGTTGCTTAGTCTTTTAACAATCACAAAGTATATGTACCAAGTGATCAAATTCAAAAATTATCAATATGAATGGAGTCTGTACAAACATTCTTGTATCTCATTGACAAAGCTTATTAAAAGAAATAAAAAACAAAATTAGCATTTGTCATTTTGTTGATTTTATGATGGACTTTCCTTGGACATGAGTGTCAAACACAAAAGATATACTTTTATCTTATTACTACTATATTATGCACAATATTCTATTTTTTACAATTACAGATACTTAAGTTTCTAATTTAATGACAAATTATTGATCTCCTTAATCAAATCCATATGGTCAAACCCATCAGGGTTCTTTGTAAAACTATTCAACAGTTTAATCTTGGATTCTTCAGGGCTTAAATAAAACAATTGCAGTTGATTTGCCAAACATTGGGCTTCTTTTGCATTTAAGACGTTTTTATCATATTCACCTCTCATTAGGACAATATTTTTATCATCAGCAAGCTCAGTGTAGTGGGTAATTGTTAAACATTCTGGGGCGTTGTCTTTATGTACTTGGAAGTAAAGTAAAGGGGTAAAATGAGCAGTATTTTTCTCAAATTGCACCAATATAAACTCGTAACCTTGGCTTCTAGGTAATGGGAACAAAAAAGTGGGAAATTGTTTGGAGTTTTGTTCCAATTTTCGAAATTCTTCAGTGGGTATAGTTGCTGCAATTGTGTCTGACTTTTTTAAGTGATATTCAGTCCAAATTTGCTCGATTTCTTCTTTCGTTTTATCTTTGATCAGGTCAACTTTCATAATTTTGTCCAAGGGCTGTTCTTGAGTCTGAGTTTGTGCTTCTTGACATATTGGTTGTTTGGGGTTTAATAGTTGAGAAAACTGCCTCTCTTTCGTTAAGTCTGGTTTGAAACTTTTTGCCTTTTCCAGTTCCACAATCTAAGAGAAAAAAAACAATTTAAAAGATTTACTTCCCTGAATTGAAGGCAGGTTACATCCCACTGACAAAAATGAAGTGTAATCCATAAAAGAGTAATACCTGAGGTAATACCTCTGTTACTTAATTTAGGTAAATTGAGTTCATATGGTGCAGTCTTAGTGCAGTTTAGGTCAGCAAATGTGTTGTGGGTGTTGCACTGTACTGTATGGTTAATTTTAAAATGCTTAACTGGTTTCTGGTTTATCGAAACCTTGGAGGAATAACATCGAAACAATGAACCTGACCTGTATTATATTAATACATATTTTTTTCTTTTTTATACAAAATCTATTTTTTTATTACCTTTGTCTTAAACTTTTCTGGAGCATTCTTCTGCAACTGCACAATCTTTTCAGCATACTTATCATAATGGGGATTTCCTTTTAAATCATCGAGAATCTCTTGCAGCTTACGTGGGGTGGTCATGATGTTTTTCCTGGCAGGCACTAATGCAGCTCGATAAGACAAAATTGTTCGCATATAATGGGTCAGACGCATAGCTTTGGCTGGACACTGAATATCACCTGGAAGTTTAAGCATAGAAGTATGTAAGAATAGTGTACTGCCAAATTAAAGTGTTCCCTGTGACCCCATGTCATGAGTGTGAAAATGGAGCCATTTCACTTTTCCTCTATAAAAGAAGATGTAGAATATATTTGATAATTTTTGACAGATATTTTGCCTAAATTACAAGGTGAAAAATGTTTATTTGTGCATTTTAACAACTTTAAAACTTACATTTCCTTAAAAAAATATCACATTAATATTTTTGGGGTTGGAATATCAGCTGTTAACTTCAACCGCCTATACCGAAAGCTACCTCTATGGTCGAATCGTAGGTCGAATGTCAAATGTATCGGCCAAAAGGTTAGCAGGTTGTTTTCATAGATGGCGTTATTTTGTGAATCCCAGGAAAGTTTTGAAAATTTGGACACAGATTTTGAGTTGGTAAGCAGATTTTTGCTACTTTTATTTAAATATATTGTTTATTTTATTTGGCGAGTACACTGGAAAACATCCTAAAATATTGTGATTAAAAATAAGTATATAATTTAAAAGGAAATAACGCATTCATTAGCGACCGGTTGGTGTATGTCCCCAATAACAACCAAGCTTGATTCTCGTAAAAGCAAATAATAGACCTCTCGATTGTGACGGTATAATAACACAGAATATTAAGTATTATAAAACTGTTATTACTGGTAGAATTGTTAAAAAAATAACCACAAAAGAAAGTAACCAAATCTCCACTCTATAACGCCTCAGAAAGTTTTATATTACACACGCATATCAATTTTATTTTCGTCTCTAAAGACGAAAATGTTTTCTTCTCTAGTGAGGAAAATTAATGACAGCAAACCATCCAAACAATGTAGGTATACATATATCTAGTAAAGGCTATGATTTGTAGAAGCGTTTCGTCCCTAGAGAAGAAAATTAATACTTTCATCTCTTGAGATGAAAATTTTTAAAAAAAATAATAACACTTGTAGAATGGTTTAACGATCCTATTTTTAATTTTTTTGGACCAAGAAAAGGACGTTTCATTAATAAGATCCCTCAACCCATAAACCTACACCTCCAAAAAAATAATAATAATAAAAAATACGAATTAAATCCTATATAAAGTGGTTGTAGGAAAAATAGCGTTACACAACTCGATAGAAAGTAACTTTCTTACACTCGCGTGTTGTTTCACTCCGCTAGCGCCTCGTTCATAACATTCACGCTCGTGTGAAATATATGTCACTTTTTTTTGCTTATGCAAAGTAATACTTTCCCGCACACTGTGCTGAGTTTGATTCTTGAAGCATAACAGATATATAATATTTTGCAACCTCTTTTTGACAAGTTACTTGACCCAAAGGCTAGTGTAACAGAATAGTCTCAAATTGGTGATTTTTAGGGAAAATGGAACCTTGCCAAATTATAAATGCGCCGCAGATTAAAATTTTAAGAAAAATTATAGTAAGAATACCATTTAGTACACGTTTTGAATGCTGACACAAATTTCTTAGAATTAAACTATAATTGTAACAATTAATAACGTCATAGCGCCGCAGGCAAAATTTTTAAAATTTAAGACATCACACCAAATTCACGTCACAAACTGGAGTAAAGGGTCAAAAAAGTGGGGGAGCTAGTTCTCCCTGGGGCCCCTGATCATGATTAACTTATTGTAGATTAGGTTGGAACTTCTGGCTACGCCACTGCACTATAAGAACTTTCTTTTATATTTTCTATCACCCATTAGAATATTTGAACTCATGCCACCGAACTGAGATCAATTTTAATTGGTTTTGGCTGCTTTTTGCAACTTTTTTTAAAATTATTATTATCTATTTTTATTGTAAAATTGATTATTTCTGTTGCAAATGAATACATTATTTATTTATTTATATCCTGTCTTTTGCACATTCAAAATAGAATAGTTTTATTGCCATTCATGCAGTAATACAATACTTCTCTGAAAAACTGTGTATCAAGTGTCCCACCTTTTCTGAGCAGCCCATGCACTCGTTCAACTGTTTTCGCCGTTTTCTCGTCTGCGCCGCCTTAGAAAATATCGTGTCGAAAATCGCGGTCGCCTATATGCGCTCAAATAGGTGCAAACAGGTGTGTTTGTTTTTCGCGTTTTTCACCAATTCAAGACAATTTTTACGTTTTAGTGCCTTTCGATAAACCCGGACTGTATTTTTTTAAATAAGTTTTAGCGCGTTTTGTTCCATTTTGTACCTTTAAGCGCACCTTATTTCTTAAACAAACTAAATAAATGATGACAGAACACGTCGTGACCGTCCAAAGGGAGGCCCCGAACAACAACGCGGCCCCAAATAAGCCTGCGCCTCCGAATAACGATCAGCCCCTTTCTTGGATTAAGATCAATTTGGATTATTTCAAAACTACGCCTGGTCTCTTGAAAATTGCAGAAGTGGTAAGGATATTATTTCTATCTACGAATTTTTTTCACGGTCACATTCAGTGGCGGTCGCAGTTTTCCCAAAAGGAGGGGGGGGGGGCGTGGGCTCAAAATTATGTAAAAGCGAAGCAAAAGTTTAAGCAAAAGTTCTAAAATTAATGTAACTTTTGACACAATAGGGCGCCGCAGGCGAAAATTTTAAAAAAATTATTTTTTCTGTTTTTATGAAAAACCGACGAATTTTTAAATAAATTCTCGAAAAAAATGGGGCGCGAACGTCACATTGAATACATCAATATAGCAATTTGTAATCGTATATGTACACGGTGTTTATATATAAAACTATATCAAATATATATAACTGTCATATGGGGTCTTTTTTATTAGTGGTTTTTGGTAAACGTCAAAATTCGGTTCCGGTCAAAATTAATGAAGGGTAAAGCCTTAAGTTAAAAGGAAAAATTTGACGAATTGATATAGTCGTTAACAAGAATCTAGGAATTTCATTTGCGTTGGCGGATAAAAGTATTAACTATCGGTACAGGGTTTCCCGCTATATTTTGACTTCCCAGTTAGCGCCGTTATTATTAATCTTATACAAAAAAAGGTTAATCACAAAACTTTTACCTGTTTTTTTTTACCTGTCTAAAGTAGCTAAATGTTATTGCAAATGTCAAATTTTGACACCAAGTTTGTTATATTAAACACTTTAGCTCTATCTATATTAGTTTGCAAGAAAAATTCAAAAACCTCAACATAAGCATAATGTGAAAAAGAGAAGATCAAAAGATCTTGGGAGGAAAGAACGAAAATTCAAAATTGGATGAGTGTCCCACAATGAACACACAGAAGACCAAAGCGAAAGAAGAAACAATTAAACGATGTTTCGCCCGGGGTGACCAGCGTGGGCTCGTCAGTGGATTCACTAGTCACCCTCAATCCAGACATCATTTAACACCATCGCACACTTTGACTTCCAACTCTGAATCACTCACAAATAGGCATCGTTCCGCATGGTACTTATTATAAGTCACCTGATACGGGTTCGTCCTGGCGTGTTAATCTTTCCAATAGGAATATGCTCCTAAGACAATTAAAACAAGAAGTTAAACTTCCAAATCAGTTACATCATCCGAAAAGAATCTAAAAAAGAGAAGATCAAAACATCTTGGGAGGAAAGAACGAAAATTCAAAATTCGATGAGTGTCCCACAAGGAACACACAAAAGACCAAAGCGCTTTGGTCTTTTCCCGCCGCCGCGAAGATCCGCGCCTGATCCTATATAGTTTTACAGTACAGGATTTTACAAAGCGTCTGCAGATTTGATGTAGGTTCAATTAAAAATAGATTTAGAATATTTTAAAGTTTATATTTGAGTATATTATGTGCCTTATGCTGTGTGCTTCGTTTTAAACATTAGAAAGCGAATTTTGGGAGAAGATATTTTAAATCTAAAAAAATCGCAGGAAGTAAAATGGTGGAGCTAATTTCGTCACGCGAAAATGTATGCACACACCCACTCACTCACACCCATCCTGATAATATTTGCATACCTTGTACCATTCTAACACCTTATACCTACATAGATATATACATAAAAGTCGAAGTATTTACAAATTAATACTAGCAAATAATTTTTTTTATTACCTTCATTTAAAACGAGATTTTACTCACTGTACACACATAGCAAAAACATGGCTTTTTTGGTTACAGATAAAAGCATTTTTTTATTGCCCTAAGCCGTAAAAAACATATTCTTATCATTTTTTTGCACAAAAATAATGTGAAAAAATTAAATGGCCAACAGAAGGATATGTTGCGAAATTTGAAAACCGAGTAGCCGCATGATTTGTTTGTTTTTTATATGCTTTTTAAGTTTTTCGATTTTGATGAAGGTATTAAAAAAAGTGTTGACAACTCGTGGCTACACTGTGGTTTTTTAAACTCGCGTTTTTAAATTCCTCGCTGCGCTCGTTCTTTAAAACCACGCTTGGATAAAATAGCACTGTTTTAGCAACTAGTTGTAAAAACTACTATTTTTATATAGGGTGGGCCAAAAAAAAAACGGAACTTTTTTAATTGCCTATTACTTAAAAAGTATTTATCCGATTTTAAAACCTTTGGTTATTTTCAAAAGCCAGAACATTAAAATTTTGGAATTTGATGTTCAAATTGACATTTGGTGAAAATCGAAGATGCCGGAGAATTTTAAAAAAGCTATTTTTGACCCCCCCTGCAAATTTTTGGTGTGCACCACTGGTGCATGTATCGCTTATTAAAATCGGGTAAGAAATAAGGAAGATATTTAAAATTGTTGAAGTAAGTCAAGTCGGAAAAAAACATCATTTTTGATTGGATCTACTTTTCGATGTATATATTCGATTTTAAAAGCGCTGACCATTTTAAATAGCCAAGATTTCAAAATTCATTAGGTTTTTGCCAAAATTGACATTTTGTAAAAATTCAAGATGCAAAAAAAAGATCCAAAATTTTAAAGAATAGGTGTTTTTGACCCCCCTACAAATTTTTTGTGTGCCCCACTGTTGCATAACTAAAAAGATATTTTAAAAGCCATGTTTTTCCCCAATTTATTAATTTATCGCTGACTAAAAGCGAGTAAGAAGTAAGAAAGTTATAAATAGTTCAAATATATTTGTCCGATTTTAATAGTGCTGACCATTTTCAAAACCCAAGATAGCGGACAATTTTTAAAAAAAGGTGTTTTTGACCCCCATCCAAATTTTTTTGCATGCAGAGCCTCATAAATCCCGAGTCTACTGATGTATCGGGATTTGAGATTGGCTAAGAGGTAAGAAAGTTATACATTGTTCAGTCAGATCAATGAATTTGAATTTTTTGAAATTTCAATTTGAATCAAACCAAAGTACTTTTAAAGTTATGAATTTAATTAAAAGACGAACTTTTATAACTCCATGCATATTTTTCTTACTTCTTAAACGATATTTACGAGCGATACATCAGTATAATCGCGAATTATGAGGCTCCACATGCAAAATTTAATTTTTGCATCAGTGGTGCACACAAAAAATTTGCAGGGGGGTCAAAAACACCTATTCTCTGAAATTGTCCGCCATCATTGATTTTTAGAAAATGTCAATTTTGCTAAAAACTTAATACATTTTGAAATCTTGGCTATTCAAAATGGTCAGCACTTTTAAAATCGAACATATATCGAATTAGGCTTACCGAACCCACTTATTTAAACAATTTATATCTTCCTTATTTCTTACCCGATTTTAATAATCGATACATGAGTAAATTAAGGAAAAACGTGGCTTTCGAAATGCGCACATCAAAAATTTGCAGAGGGGGTCAAAAATACCTATTTTTAAAATGGTCCGCCATTTTGGATTTTTACGAAATGTCAATTTTAACAACAAATTCCAAAATTCTAATGCCCTGGATTTTCAAACTAACCAAAATTTTTAAAATCGGACAACTACTTTTTAAGTAATAGACAATACAAAAAGTCCTGTTTTTTTTGGCCCACCCTATACCTTCATCCGATTTTAGTAATTGTGTGCAAATAATCAAACCATGACTTTCTTATTTTCGATGAAAAAAAATTTTCTCATCCATTCTTTAACCATAAAATTTCGAAAAATATATCGGAAAATGGTAACTATAAGAAAATTTGGGTCAAATTTTTTTTACATGAAATCTAGAAAAGTTTTTTTTTTTGGAATGCCTTGTGGAACGCCTTCTGAATTGAATTGCGGAAATGCATCGTTTTCGAAAAAAAATGGAAAGAATGGAAACTTTTTGTAGAAATGTGTTACAGAAAAAATAAAAACGTTTTTAGTTTCTACTTGATTGCCTCAATGGAAATATAGAAATATTTTGAGAAAAACTGAAAAAAAAGATAATTTTCTATAGAAATATGTGTTTAAAAAAAATATTATGATTTTGGAATTTGAACATTCTCCTGAATATAACTATATCATTGAAAATGTGCGGAAATGTACCGTTTTTGAACTTTTTGTGGAAATGTGATAGTACGTTTCCGCAAATTTTTGCTTTTATAATTAATATCACATTTCATGTAAACGAAAGTTGAGCCGAAAATTTAGCTAGGAGTTCATCATTTAATAAAAATCAACGGGATATCAAAATGACTAAAAAAGGGGTAAATACTTATATGCATATGTACCTATTATATATAATCGCTCATGGTTATCCATTTTTGAATTCTCCATAAAAAATCCTTTAAAATGACACCCAACATGCTCAAAAGTATCTTATTTAATATGTGAGATAATCGATTACAGATATATCTCGAAAATTTGAGATGTGAATTTTATTATGACATTCGGTAATTTAGCAAATTTTAAAAATAATATTTCAAATTTTTATTTTAATTTTTGTATTTAATTAAATCCAGAGTAACGTCTATCTCAAAAGTATACAGGGTGTTTTAAATTCAATGCTAAACGGTAGGAGATACGAAAAGGTTTAAATTAGGGCAAAGTTGCGCAATTTCATGCTTTGCTCAAAACTAAAAAAAAAGTTTCAAAATTCTGGATAGTTCCATTTTTACTTTTTATTTTTCTGCGCCCTTATTCTTAAAGCTGTCCAAAAACGTTTAAAACTTTCTACAGGCACTTTTTTAAGATTTACATAGTGAGAGGTTCGTTTTTGTGACTTGACATTTCAGTGTGACAGGAGCACTGTCAAGTTCATTTTTTCTTATGGACACATCCTTTTTTTCTTCTTTCGTTTGATTCGTAAAGACTGACAGATAACATTTTGCAACATTATTTTGGGAAGTCACCTGACGTTTTGGGTTTATTGACCATCATCAGCCCAAATTTAAGTTTTGCTTTTAACGTTCTCAAGATATTTTGGAAACTCGATTGCAGTAAGTTTTTTGCATTGACATTTTATAACAAAAGAACTTTACCTAATTTTTTGAATCTTTGAATTTGGCCTGATGATGTTCAATTAACTCAAAACGTCAGGTTCTTGTCAAAATGAGGTTCTAAAATATCTGTCATCCTTTATGAACCAAACGGCAGGAGAAAAAAGTATGTGTCCATAAGAAAAAATGAACTTGACAGTGCTCCTGTCACACTGAAATGTCAAATTTCTAAAAACATCACATTCAAGGACCTCTCATTAGGTAGATCTTAAAAAAGTGTCTGTAGAAAGTTTTAAGCGTTTTTTGACGGCTTTAAGAGTAAGGGCGCAGAAAAATAAAAACTAAAAATAAAGATTTCGGTTTTTTTTGCCTATCTCCGGAACTACCCGGAATTTGTAAACTTTTTTTTTAGTTTTAAGCAAAGCGTCAAATTTAGGAGATCTATATGTAGTTTTTGGTTTAACAGAACAAGCGCAAAAAATTTCATCTTATGTTAATTCAACACCGTATTTTTTCTCGGCATCCCAACTAGCAATTTTTAGTTGTGCAAGTTGTAAAAATTAAAATTGCACTAATTTTAAACGTTGTTTTACAGATAAAGAATAGTTATCATGGCGACGGTCGACAACGTCGACTATTATACGACGCCTAAACGTTTATCACAACTTCAGTCGCCATCACAACTATTTATGACCGTCTATTGTACTAACAGTAATTCCTTAGTTGTGAAGGCGCCGACTACAAACCGGTGTGTGCTAAACCAAAAATTGATCAATTTACTCCACGTTTTCTGGCCGGTTTGTTGGAGACGCGGGCGCGCCTGATTTCATCTAACCAATTTTTCTGTTCTGTTTGCAACAAGCCAATTTTGGAGCACTGCTGTCTGTCATAAAACGTCAATTAATTCAGTAAAAATAACTAAGAAGTGTTTTGTAAAGTTTCTATTAGTTTTGTTTGAACATTTTGCACTATGAAAAGGAACAAATGGTATAAATATTCTTCGATATTTTGACATGTGACAGCTGTCATTGAAGCTGATTCCCCAGTGTGTCGGAAAAAAAGAGGAAGGTCCTGTGTAAACAACAAGGACGGAAATTAAGTGAGCAGCCGAAAGCCAAACTGTGGAGCAATTTCGATTGGGTAAAAATTGAGGCGTGTTCGCGTCTTTAAGTTAGGGGATCCGTTCAAAACACAGTTAAGTAGTTAAAGCAGTCGAGACACGGGAATCCTTTGGTTGTCATAGAAACTAATAAGTGCCGCCATGATTGATTTGTAAACAAACATTAAAAATTATTTTTTTGCTTTTTTCTACAATAAACTAAGATCTTTTTGCATATAAAAATCCGTATTTTGTTCTTAGGAATCCTAAGCAACATCTTTAGAGGATTTTCGAAGCGATTTTTAAATCATGATTTTTTTTTTAATTTCATAAAATCATCTTAATCGAGGGCGCGCTTGTTTTTTAGAGCTACGAACTGTACATTTGACAGTAAAATACCGTCTGTTTATATATTTTGGCATATATGACATAAAAAATCATTTTATTTTAATAATATTATGGTGTTAGAAATAGTTTAATTTGTAGTCGAATAGTGTATTTATCATTTTACGTAATGAATAATATTTTGAACAAATAATTGTACTCCAAAACCCATTGAACTATTACTTCAACTGTAGTCGCGATCGCGACGTTGACTCAATCAAAAAATCATCCACCAAATTGGTGCAAAAGTGGGTAGTGTTTGAGTAAAAGTAAACGTTGCGACGCAACGTTGGCACACGGTGCACAACGTTGAGACGTCGACAAATTGCTAGTTGGGATGTCTGAAAAAATTAACAAATTGTAGCACCTACTCAGGCCTTTTTATTTTTCTTTATTTTATTTAGTTTTTTTGCATTAAAGTGTTAATATTTGCGGCAAATATTTTCCTCGACGACCTTCAAGCAAAGCAACATTTTGTGCGGCTATTTTTGTTGAATTATGAAATAACGTATTGCAAGATATAAATAAACAATAAAAAAAAACGAATGTTTATTACCGCCAAGCCGCAGTGCAGGTTTCTCGTGAATGCAAAATACCGGGAATTTATTATAAACTTACAACGTTTACCTACAAAATTATCGATTAATGAGTTTAATATAGAAATGGCCGGGGTTCAAAGAAAAATAGTTCAACATTTTTAAAGTTTGAAACCAACTCCCGCGAGTCTCTAAAACCATCGACCAGCTCATTGGTGGTATCAATAGAGTTTATATTCATAGATAAAACTTCGAGAGGTTCCGAAAGTTCTGATGAATTCCACTAATTGATGAGCCGGTAAAATTCTAAATGATTTTTTTATTAATCTTATATTAAAGTACGGATATTCAAAAAAAAAAAAAATAAAAATTCTAAATATATTTATGCACATTACAAAATCTCCCTCTGTTAATTCATATTATCATGTTTATAAGTGATGATGACAGGCGTATAGTTACTAAACCATTAATAAATCTCCTTAATTCTGATTCCAGCGATCCAAATGAGAAACGAAAAAACAAAACCCGCGACAAATTTTTTAGAAAAACAGTCGAGGATTTCTTAATCTTCTCTTAAGAAATTTGGAAATTAAAAATAAAATAACTTGTCACCAACAGTTTGTCCCAGGTCGGGAACACCCGATTTTGAGTCAAAGAAATGTTGCTAACGTGGTAACGTCGAGATTTAGTGTCAAACATAGATTAAGGAACTGTAGATCCGTCACTTCACCCTTCCCGCCAATAATTATTTTTCGCGAAAAGTGCGGTTATGTTTCCGCGTGCAAAGGAACTGCCAACATAATAATATTTAGGTTGGCAATATTCTTTCTAGAAATCTGCAGCTCCTCCTCTGACCCCTTCTAGGGTTGTCCGTCAGAGGGCACATTATGACAAAAGTGACAGAATGTCGGTTATGACTCATAACTTATGAGTTCCATTTTGAAAACTGAGGTTTGCTAAGGTTTTTAAAAAGTGATTTTGTGATTATTCCTGTTCAAAAAAATTGTGATTTTATCCGTCGATTACAATGGCTGAGAAACAAAGAGTTAGAGTGTCTTGTATTCAAAGCTGCGGAGACCGTGCCATGATCCCAATAAAAAAACGGGGAGACATCGTTTCCCCAAAGGCAATCCTGTAATTTTTCAGAAGTATAGTGAAGCCGTTAAACGCGAATAAACTAAGTGCTGATGAAATATATAACAGATTTTACGAGTGTGATAAATATTTTGCTCCAGAGGACATTTTGCAGACTGGACGCAGAGGTCTTACACTTGCATTTGGACCCCATTTAACTATTTATATATAGTGTTAAAACACCCTTTCCTTATTTCATCAAGTTTAGTATGGCTAATTTTTGTGTATATCAATAATAAGTTAGAAAATGCGACACTTGTGTATTCCAAACCAGGGGTATTAATATTATTTACACCAAGACTTTTTCTAATGTGTGGGTTTACCATAAATTGCCCCACATATACAGTAAAAATTTTTTGAGATTAAAATTATTTTTTTCTGTTTCACAAATTTAGTTTGGAATACAAACGAGTGGCATTTATTGTTTTTTTATGTACTAAAAACAAGATAGGTATAAACATTTTAAAGAAAATTATTTAATATTTAAAAAAGCACAGACGAGATCATATTGTAATATTTTCTTTATTGTAAAAAATATAAATTAACATGTTTCGAAATATGCCATAATCTTTTATAATAAAACAACCAGAGGTTTTGTACTACAAGTGCATTATGGGTAATTTGTATTTATTTCTTAAAAATATGCTTTTTTATTTTAACTTAACATAAGTAACAATTTTGTTTTGTGTTTAGTAAAAAAGCATATTTTTAAAAACTAAACCCAAATTGCTTGCAAAGAAAGAACCCTACACAAATTACATTGGAAATGGCTATTGGCTAAATGTCATAATTTTTTATATGTTGTAGTACTCAATAAACAAAGCACAAAAATAAAAAACCGAGATACGGAGCAGGATTACTTTCTGAGATATGGAGCTTTAAAGTTGACGTGTTTTAAGGCTATATCTTTGGACATGTTCTAATTTTTTTTTCACAACTTTGTTGATTACCGCCAAAATAAAATAATTCGTTTCTGTATTTGTCCTGAATGAAACACCCTTTCCATCCAAGTAAAAATGTCCTTTGGTACCACCAACCAACCGGCGGTAATCAACAAAGTTGTGAAAAAAAAAATATAGCCTAAAAACATGTCAACTTTAAAGCTATATATCTCAGAAAGTAATCCTGCTCCCTATCTCGTTTTTTTTTATTTTTGTGCTTGATCGAGTACTACAAAATATAAAAAAATTATGACATTTAGCCGACAGCCATTTTCAATGTAATTTGTGCAGGGTCCTTTAAAAAAAAGCGAAAATTTAAGCGAGCACCATCTAGTGGTCATATTACAAACAAACAAAAAATCGATAGTACGGTTATCGCGAATTTAACCGTGAGTCATCTAGTGGTCGTATTACAAATTAAAAAAGAAAAATCAATATAAAAGTATGGTTATTGGTCGCGTGCATATCTGCGCAGACTCGCCAAACTCCAAATAGTTCCGAACCGTTTAACACGTAACTGTCGTATCTATTGTAGCTCCTTAACCTATGGTGTCAAATGAAGAGGTGAGTGATACAGGTGCGTCAAGACCATGCCGGTAACTTTTTTATTGTTAATTGAATAAATCGAATTGGTTTTAAAATATAAAAAATAAGATATTGGGGACAAATTTGGTTGTCCTTTCGGTAACGCCAAAAGTACACGTACACGACAGTTTTAACAACAAAATCAAGGTTTTCTCAAATGACGCCATTGATATCTTCAACATAATTTCAAATAAAATTGCATCGTACATTGGCAACGCTGTGAAATGCCGAAAAGTAAATGTCTGTCCTGTCGGAAACACAAATTGTCCTAGTCGGTATGCCTATTTTTAAGTGTTACCGACTGGGAGATCACTGATAGAAGAGAATAGAATAGAATAGAATATATTATATTTCCTAATTTAAATCGATTGTACAAAATTACAATATGGAAATCGTCAGTCAAATTTATATACAAAAAAGAGTTTTACGAACACACATAAAAAAACCTACATAAATATTTTACAATTTAATATCCTAAGATATATGGTCTAATATTTGTTAAAAAAATTATGTACCTGTAACCTTCCAGTGGTTGATACAAACACAAAATCACCAAAAAAGCCAAACATAAATTAATTTCAAAATACTTAACTATATAATATCACATTTCTAAGTTTACTCAATTTTTATACACATAAAATACAGTAAATAATAATAAAAACAAAACAATGTTAAATTTTGAGACAATCAATTTTACAAATTAAAAATGTAACCCATAATTGGTTGATGCAAATACAAAACAGCAGCAAAGCCAAACATAAATAAATTTAAAAGTACTAAATAAAATAAAGTAAATAGTAATAAAAACAAAACAATGTTAAACTTTGAGACATTTAGTTTTACAAATTTAAAATAAAAATATGTTTTTCAAAAAACAGTATCACAATTTTAGGACTTAATCAAAATCTTCAAACAAATAGAAACAGGACACAACATCACATTCAAGGCTTAATCAGTTCTTTCAAGTTTGACAACATAGTGTCAATGCTGACACAAGATCAAGTATTAGTTAAAAAAAAAAACAAAACAGAACAATACGACACCAAAGGCTTGCCTATCTTATGAACTCGTTTATATTATACGGACAGACGTTTATTAGCCTCGATTTAAGAGTTTTTTTAAAGATACCGACTGGGACATTGTCTTCCGTAATATTAATTGCCAAATAGCTATGCTTATGAATTTTGTGCGTGTTTTGAGTAAAATAGTACCTATTACAATAAACCTAACTATAGATAGTTGGTTTCTTGCTTTAATAAAATGGTTTAGATAATTAATTTTAATGTGAAATGAAAACATCTTGATTTTAAGTAGTAAAAAAAGGCGTTATGGAAAGAGCAGGTTAGTTGGGTACAGGGTAATTCACCATAATTTCCCATACGCATATATATATATATATATATTATGCTATAGTTTTTTTTATGAAATGTTAGAAAATCTTTCCTGCACTCAATTACTTTACCGACATATTGTACGACAGACGTCTTCTATAAATAACATACTAACATCAGTGGCGTAGCCAGAAACTGCCTCTAGGGGGGGGGGTTGAGTAGTTAAAAATTTTGTGAAAAGTAATGGTAATTTTCGGGAAAAAAAGGAGAAGAAGACATTTTAAGTACATGCTTGGGTAAAAGAGTAGGTTAGGCCTCTGGGGGGGGGGTTCTCCCCCTGGCTACGCCACTGCTAACATACATACTCTATCTAGAAATATTAAATTAAAGTAGTAATATTTATTATTCCTAATAAATTAATCTTAAAATAAGAATAAAATCGGGAAGTTCTACCAAATAGCTAGCCCTATATGGCTAATACCTCAGCAAGAGTTCATGTAATTTTTAACAAATAAGCCCATTGATGTAAAATCTCTTCACTAGCCTATGTTAAATCCTTTGATATAATCAAATTAATCTTTAAAAAATAAATTATCGTTCCATCATCACTGTGTATGATTTCTTCAAAAACCCTTTTTTATAAAAATTGATATTTGAAATTCTATAAATAAACTTTATGAAAATGGAGTGATTTTTATCAAAATTTAAAATTAGCAACGTTACAAAAGTGTAATTACATTTTAGCTGGTTTAATAATTGGTTTTATACTTAAAAATTTTAAAAAATAATTTCAAAATGTAAAAGCAAAAGACGGTAAACTACTCCTCTGACTAATTTGCAGAACCCTGTTTCATTCCATACAAACAATACTCATAAAGTTTACAAATCCTTTAATATTTCAAGTGTCCTTAATTTTAGCAACACACTCAAACACTCAAACGGTTTATTTAACAACCTATTCCCAATTAACGATTCTTAGACAGCTCTTGAATGGGTCTGTTCTTAAATAAATAGTTCTTAATCGGTCCTATCATATATATAATAAATCTTCCACTTCTGTATAATGAATTTTTGGTGTCGAGTTCTAACCATGTATATAGTTACCAAAAAATACAATTTTTAGAATTTTTGTAAGAACACACCCATTAAAGAGCTGTCTAATGCCCTGTTTTCACTATGCAAATTTCCATGCAACAAATTTTCTAATAACGGTTTAAAAGAAGACATAGGCAGATTGTCTCTTCTTTTAACCTGTTATTAGAAATTTTAATGCATGGAAAAATTGCATAGTGAGAACAGGGCTTAAGAATCTTTTATTGGGAACAGGTTGCTAAATAAACCGTTCGGGCGTTTGAGTGTATTACTAAAATTAAGGACATTTTTTAAATTTTAAACATTTTATAAGCTTTATGAGTATTGTTTTTAAATAAATAAAGCTTTTATTATTCCTCAATATTTGTTCCGTCTGCAACAATGATGTCCCTGTCGGTTCGAACTACCTGATGAAACAGTCAATATTCAAAAATCTGATGTCACTTGAAATAGGATATTTTATTTTTGATTAATCCTTTATACAATAGTTAATTAAAATATCAAATTTGTTCAAATTGATTTCCACTTTTACAAAACTTATGAAGAAAGTGAACTGAAAATATTTTTTGAAAAATTAGAAAAATTAGTTTTTTGTAAATATTTTATTAAATTCTATAAACAAACTACTGGTGTGTGTTTTTTAAGGAAGGTTCTTACTAGTTTAACAGGTTTGCATCAATTCTTTGATTATTTCTTAGTTTTAAAATCAGCTATATTAGGAAAAACCCCATGTTACCAACGGGACAGAAAAATATCCAGTCTATACAAATCTTTCTAATTAATAACGCACCGTGAGCACATGTTTAGTGTTTTAAGCAAGTCAAAACTATAACAAGTTTATTTTTTATTACATTATTGCAATCAATTTGTTTCAATTTTTTTAAACAAAAATATGGGTTTTGGCCAAAGAAAAAACAACGCCTCACATACCGCATGGAAAACATATAAACCCTGAAAAAAACCTTATAAAATGCCGTACACTTTTTTGACATAGTTATAGCTCATGTTCTTTCAAGGGTCGTATCTTTTCCTGAAAACTAAAAATCTTCCTTTTCTGATACTCTCGACGCGAATGCGAAAAAAGAGGTAATTCTTCTTCGAGTAGTTTGACCTTAGTTTGATTCCTATATTTTATGTATGTAGTAAACCGATTTCGATGAACCTTAGATATGTTCGATAAAAATAGGCTAAATCATTTCAGAGATACGCTTTCTATTCTGTTTCGTCAGGTAAAAAAAAAATCACTTGGCGGAGCAAATAGGGATAGTTTTTAGAAAAATTTGTCCAGTTTCCCAGTATTATAATATTTATTCATTCGAGGTTTATGTTGACAGGGTGGTCCAAATTCATGGTTGGCGATTGTGGGATTTGGGCTATTTCTAGGGGAGATAGCGAGAAAACTAATAAACATGTCATGGGCTCGATTTGAGAAATTATTTGGTGAAAACCGCATGTCGGTATGTCAACCCATTTTTTTATTGAAAATCTCTTTTTGGTGTAAAATGTTTTTCTACCAGATAATTCAAAGTAAAATTTATTTGTCAAACTGGATTTTATCTGTACTTTTTAGTTTTTTGGATAAAGTTGGATTATTTCTTAGGGAATAAATTATTTTTTTTATTTTTTTTTTCAAAAATCGCACTTCGATATTTTCATGATAGTCCACGAATTTTGAGGTTCTCAATAGTGATAAGCACGAATCCAGACGCCGCTGCCGCTTTGTCTGTCGGTCGGTCTGTCGGTCTGTCTGTCGCCTACTTTCTAGCCGCTTCAACTCAAAAATCCCTGCACTAATCATAAAATATTACATAGTGATTACTTGTGTTTACGCGCAGAGCCCTATTGTTTTTGAGCATTCCCCTATTACACCCTTCGGAGCTACTCCTAAAAAACTTCATCCCTAAAAAAAATATTTTTTTTTCACCGTGTGCACCCTGGTAAAGTCTGGAAAGACCCTGAAAAAGTCTAGATACACCCAGAAAAAGTCTTGCTTCACTCTAGAAAAGCCTGGAAAGACCCTGAAAAAGTCTGAATACACTCTGACAAAGTCTGAATACACTCTGGAAAGGTCTGGAAAGATCCTAGAAAAGTCTGGCTACACTCTGGGAAAGTCTGGAAAGACCCTGGAAAGTCCAGATACATCCTGGAAAACTCTGGATACACTCTGGAAAAGTCTCGATACACTCTGGAAAAGTCTGGATACACTCTGGAAAAGTCTGGCAGCACTCTGGGAAAACCTGGATACACTCTGGAAATGTTCGAGCACACCATGGAAAAGTCAGTTTTTGAATGATGATGACTTTTTTGGTTAGTAAAATATGTCAAGTTTTGACAAAAAAAAAACAAACAGTGAATATACACGCAGAGATATTCTTACAATAAAACACTGAAACATAATGTGTTATTTATTAACAAAGAACATGTTAAATGCGTATGTTTGTACCTGCTGCTTATAGCTCACTTACCTCGCAAATTCGGCTTTTTTCTTTCTTTCCACTTTTCTTGAGTTCCTTTCTCCGTTGGACAACGGAACAATACAAATTCGTCGAAGCCCGTGTTTTTACAGTTTTTGATGCAGCAAATTCCATTTTTAAACCGGACGTTTGTTAATCAAAAATGTGAAAGTGACAAAATTATTTATTGTCAGGGGTTACCAACTAACATTGTCAACACACAATTCGTTTTTAAACATTTCCCTAACAACTGCCAAATCCAGTTGCTCACCTCTGGTAAAGCAATACCTGTCAAAAATCGTACTCTCATCTAACCTTTGTGTATACGAGTAGTGGTTTTTTACATATGTTCTTGAGCGAGGGAAGTTTTAGAATAAACCTTTACTCGATTTACTTTTTTTTCGTTTTTCGTAAAAAAAAATAATAGAAAAATTCAAAATAACAAAAAGGAAAATAAGCATTTAAAAAAAAATCAGGTAAAAAATAAGTTATTCTATAAGAAAAATACCAAGTGTTATAACTCAAAAACAAAAAATTTCATTAATAAAGAAGCTGTAGGCCAAATTATAAAATGCATATTTTTTTAAAAAGAACCTCTGTAACAGGTTGATATACTGACATGCAGTTGTCACCATTAATAGTTTTAAAAAAATCGAACGCATAAAATGTATACAGTGAAATCGGTTACGACTTTTTTGTCGTCCTATGGGAGCTGTCCGTTATGGGATGAGAGATGTCTGCTTATAAGAGCGGTCCGTAAAGAGAGTTTGAACTGTATAAGTTTTTAGCTATCTCTCCTAGAAATACCCAAAACCCCACAATCCCCTCAAATTTCCCACATAACAATTCATTTATTCAACATTCCTGTAATGTAATAGTCATATACTTAGAGAACAAAGAATATGATAGGAATGTTACCTTTTACCATTGGGAATATTGCTAACACATGCCGGCAATAAGTTACGTTCTAGCTCATAAAGGTGATATAAATGTGATAAAAACATGACGGGAAGCATGTCTTTAATAAGACCAGAACATTTTTTTAAAAGAATTATAGTAATAGTGCCTAGGTACTGACTATAATATCTCACATAGCAAATATATATATCCCTATTGAACCTGTCCAGATGGCCACGAGATGGATATCCTAAGATATGCAGTGGATATATATATCCACATGAATATCCACCAAATATGTATTAGTCTTCCACTCAAGTGCATTTACGGAGTAGCCTATGCCTATAGATATAGGTATATCAATGCTTCACCATTATGTTGATGTACTACTTGAGATTAGTTATCAAAAGATATATAGAGAACATATTGATTCCAGTGCCATCTACCTACAATAGATGACATTAAACTAAATTATAATTATAAATCATGTAAATCGCGATCGCGATACAAGATAGTAATATTTTCAGCAAACATGCCAAAATCCTGACAAAAATATTCTTTTTGGGGATATTCATAGAAATAAATTAATTATCACGTTATCATGGGAATATTATTATCTTATTACCAAAGAAATATAACTATCACAAACTCTTAAAGAATATTCAACAAAAAATATTCCTGGAACATTCCTGTCATATTCGCAATAGAATATTTCAAATAACATTCCTATAACATGAATATTTCTCCAATGTCATATGGGTTGGACCACCCTGTATAGTCAAGCTTTGTTTGAAAAACACCAATTGTTACAAGATTTGGAAACAAAAATTCACAGTTTTTATCATTTTTATGCTTGTTAGAAGGCAATAAACTTTCCTTAGATAAAAAATTTACAAAAGCATAAAAAAGGAAGGTAACTAAATATGTTATTTCCAGAGTATTCAATGTCATGCATTAAAATAAATATTGCGTGTATTTTTTCTCACATGTTAAAAGCAGGTTATTTAACATTCAGTTCAATACTGAATAACCTCTCCTTTTTGACCCGACAATTGTACGCGTATATTATTGATTCGTGGTTTTTATTATTTTTATTAGAAAAATAAAAATGATTTGATAATTGGTAGGTACCTCGTACACAAACAACTTTAAAATGTAAGTAAATCACTTGGATATTGAAAAAAAAAATAAAAATTTACAAAGAATCCCGCACGGATAACATGGGTTTATGGCCTACCGATATTTTGATATTTTGAAGATATTTTACTTTAGGTGAAAAAAATGAAATTCTATGAGGATCGTATGTCTGTGATAGGAGCCGTGAAAAAACGTATTTCTGCTAAACACATACGGATAATTTTTCTCGTAATTTAAAAAAAAACATAAAAATTAAGAGTAAAAACTTATTTTAATCCCATTTGGGGGAACGGTTTTCTTTCAGTCTGGTGTCGTTTGAAAGGTAATGGATTAGTCTACAGAGGCGTACTTAGGATTTTGTGTTGGCGTGCTATTGAGGGCCAAAACCGCGACAATTTGCTATTTACAAAATGTAAAATGAGAGTTACACTTTATTTTGTCCTGTTTTCGCTGGTAGTTTTCTGCAAGTTTATATCTTAGCGAAGTCATAAATATCTGGAGAGGTGCATATAAATTAATACAAAATGTAATAATATTCATCTTATTCGAAGGGATTGAGATTTATACAAGAGGTTTAGGTAAGTTTAAACTAAGTGGGCTTTGAATTTGCTTTGAAAAACAATTAGGAGTAGGTCATAATGCATTTTGGACTTATCTATGTAATTGTCATTAAAAATTGTTTTTTGTTTTAGAAAGCCACTGCAGATCGAGGAAGTAAAAAACTTTGTTTTATTAAAAATAAATATGCATAGTATGATATTGAAGAAGTCTCAGCTTATATGTTTTGTTTGAAAATTAAATTAGGTACTCATTAAGTTTTTGTTCTTTCTGATACAAGTAATTACTACGCTACTGTTTTTCTCTGATGAAGAATCTAAAATGATAATATTAAAATAATCAACACAGAAATATTTAAAGAAAACCGAATAAAACAATGTTTTAAATCCGATTTTTTCCATTTATCTGATTTATTCCCACCAGACCCAACCTAATACCAAAACTTGGCTCATACTCAGTGGCGTATGCAGAAAGAGAACCGAAGTAACAACATGTTTCAGATGACAATTTATTTTTTTATGTTTGGGAGAGCTTAATCTTTAGGATTCAATATTCATTAGATCTAAGGGGCAAAAAACCCTAAACCTACCCCTGCATATGCCACTGCCTATACCTTTAAAGAGTACTCATTGATTAAATGAGGCAAAAATGTTATTGCAATCGCCCCCCCTTTGCTCCAGAAAAAAGTAGACAACAACAAAGAAGATGTTGGTGGTAATAACCCTGAAGAAGAAAAAACGAGAAATGGCAAAAAGTTCCTTTAAATACATTCTAGAATCCCTCCACAATATTTTGGAATAGTTTGACCTTTAATCCGTCAGACCAAGAATATACAAACGCGTGACGAACTTTCCGCGAAAACCATTGAAAATACAAAACAGTATTATAGAGTTTCTATTTATAAACAAGTTTTAGACAATTCGGACATAAAAAAGTATTTTTGACCTGAACATATTCATACCAAGTTTAACATGAAGCCAAAATCAAGGCCAAATTAACTAAAGTCGTTTCTAAATGCTATAAACTGTTTTATTAATCCAAAACACAAATTCTTGGACTTTTATGGGGAGAAGTCAGTATTTGGAAACAATATTGGTCAGAAGTAGGCAAAAGCTTAAATCAAAACATACCTGATAACGTTCTCGAGGCAATGAATAAGTGTGGCAATATTTTTCCGTTGATTAGAACATTCTTGGATGTTTGCTAGTAAGTAATGCCTCGTGAGAAAAAAGCTTCTCATGCCTCAGAAGATTGAAAACATAAGTACTTAAAAACACTATGATGGAAATTCGTCTGACGGGCTTAGCGTTGCTGCATATCAACAGACATATTGAAATTGACATTGAGCGAGTCATTGACCGGTTTGCCCAAAAAACTGGAAATGATTTTTTTTTTGAGATGGGCATCTTATGTTTGAGATATGTGATATAAAAGGTAATATTTCAAGGAAAAGCTTTTTAGAACTAAAAAAAAAGTATTTAGCTATTAGGTTTTGTTTGTGGTTTGTTTGTTATCTATGTTTTTAATAACTGAAAAAATTATACGTAGTTACTCAAGCGCGGATTTCAGGAGGATAGGGGGGTAGTTAACCCCTCCTACCCTGGCTTTAAATTTTTTATGAAAACATTTAGAAACCTTTGGTATTTACGGTATTAGTTTAATTTTCGCCTGCTGCGCTTTGAAACCATTAAGATATTTACAATTTTAGTTTAATTTCAAATCAAAAAACGCATTTTTTAGAACAATTTTCTTAAAAATTTTCGCCTGCGGCGCTATAAAACCGTTGATATTTTTAATTTTTTCAAAAATTTTCCTAAATATTTTTTAAAATAAAAAGTGTATGAAATAAACGACTTCAAATCTGAGTACCCCCCCCTAGATTTGAGACCAAATCCTCGCTTGTAGTTACTAAGTTTTGTTTGTATATATTGATATGTTCCTCATAAAAGCTACGCTTTTATTCTATTTTTTTTTCGCACTCCCCTTTTCAAATGGCTGGGACCTCCACCGAAAAAATAGGGTTGTTTTTTCTTTTTAACATTTTTCTTATTTATTGACTTTTTAAAGCTCATGCCCCTCTCAAATTTTATTCAATACGCCCTTTAATTTCCTTTTAAATACGACTAACCCTTAAAAAAAATTACCAGAGAAAATAAAACACAAAAACGTTTTAGTCTGATTTACGTATTTTTTTTAGTTAACTTTCTTAAATACTAAAGCCCCCCTAAATTATAATCCTGGTTACGTCTCTCTGCAGTATATAAGGACCTTTCAAATGATACCCTATTCACGAAAATCTACAAAGTACTTTTCAAGTTAAGAGAAAAATTCTCCGTAGGTGTTTAGTAGACATACGTTCTTTCATGGCTCACATCTCCTATCACAGACATACGATCCTCATAGAATTTAATTTTTTTCACCTAAAACCTTTAAAATTTGTTAAAGAATATAAAACTATCTCGTTCAAATAGTACAGGAAATTCTCCACTAGCCGGCGAACAAGCTTTCCAAAGAACTTCATCTCGACTACAGGGGAAAATCATTAAATAAAAATTAAGCAACTGTATAATTCTGTATTTATTTTTTTAAATTTCAGGGAGTTTTTAGATATTTTAGTCTGTTGTTTTTTGTTGAATTTGTACTTAATTGGATGTTTGATATTTTAATTGATAGACTTTGTTTTACTTTTGTTGAGTTAGAATATCGGTAAACCATGAACCCATATATTGAACATTTTGAAATTAGCAAAATTGAACATTGTCGGCGTCTAATCCAGAACTATGCGAGCAAATTTTTCTAAGAAATAACTATATAAATTTCATAATAATACACATGAATATTTGCAGTCTTAATAAACATTTTTACGAATTAGTTCTCTTACTTTACCAATTTTCTACATAATTTGATTGCATAGTTCTTACTGAGACGCGATAATTAGCAAATATGGAACTCTTTCAAATACAAGGATTTACTAGTATATACAACGAAAGCAAAATAAACCAAAATGATCGACTGGTTATCTACGTCAAAGACATTTATAAATAAAGTCAATAGAACTAAAACTGAAATTTGGTAACCAAAATTTGAAAGAAATAGAACCTTTCTTGTTGGGGTTAAATAACTATATGGAAAACTGCGAATATGATAATAAAGTCCACTATTTTCCAGGTGACATAAACTTGGATATTTTAAAAAACAACGATGGTATACAAATTTATTTAAATATAATGTCAAAATCAGGTTTCATTTGAGCAATCAACATTCCAACTAGACCAACTTCTATGTCATGCCTTGACCATATATTTGTTCGAGACAGGGATATTTTGGACACCATCACGAAAGCCATAGTTTTAGAGAGTAGAATTTCTGACCATTGTCCCACCATATTACAACATACTTTTGTTAAACAGAAAAAAAATGTTAGGAAAAATCCAGTGAAAACGCTTAAAAACTTAAATATTATTCAATTAAAAAAAGATTTAAATGAGGATAGATGGTTGGAGGTTTGTGGTGATGGAGCTTTTTGTGGACAAATTGAAAGTTCTCGTTGACAAGAACACAAATATTTTAACAAAAAAAATTTGGCAAATAAAAAAAACACCATGGGTAACACAGGGTCTTTTAAAATCGATTAAAAAAAAACATTTACTACAGCAGATTTCCAAAAAAAATCCAACGGGAGAAAATGTAAATAATTATAAGAGGCATAAAAATAACTTAAATTTCTTGATTAAGTCAACAAAAAAAGAATACTACCAAAAAAAATTGAAGAAAATGAAGGCAACTCTCAGGAGCTATGGAGGTGTGTAAAAGATATTTCGCGGGATAATAAAAAAATTGAGATTGAGAGTATAGAAGTTAATAATGTTGTTATCTCTGATCAAGCGCAAATCTCACAAAATTTTTCAAATTTCTCTGTAAATGTTGGTCCTGACCTCGCCAAAAAAATTAGCAACTGTAACATGCCTTTAGATTTTAAGGAAAAAAACAATACCTTAAATTCAATATATTTAAAACCGACAAATTGCTCAGAAATTATTAGTTTAATAAAACAATTAAAAGACAGAAAATCCTCTGGTATTGATGGAATAAACTCAGAACTTATAAAGTCAATTTCAAAAGAAATCTCATACCCGCTAGTTTCACTCTTTAATGGTTGTCTTGAACAAGGTGTCTTTCCGGGGATTTTCAAGGAAACTACTGTAAAACCTATATTTAAAAGTGGTAATAGGATGGATATAAACAACTATAGACCAATATCTCTAGTTACTAATTTGGCTAAACTTTTAGAAAAAATTTTAAAAAGTAGACTCGAAGGTTTTCTGGAAAAACTCAAAATATTGTCAAAAAACCAATTGGGATTTAAAAAAAATACATCTACTGAAGACGCTATTATCTCTTTGACTTCAAAAATTTACTCAACTCTAAACAATAGCGATCCATCTTTGGTAGTTTTTATTGATTTGAAAAATGCTTTTGATACAGTAAACCACAGTAAACTTTTAGAATGCTTGGAGGGATGTGGGATTAGGGAAAATGCCTTAAAGATCATGAGAGACTATTTAACAGATAGATATCAGACGGCACAAATAAAAAACATCTATAGCAACAAGAAAACCGTAACCTGTGGTGTTCCTCAAGGGACGGTCTTAGGACCGCTGTTGTTTAATTTATATATTAACGATATGTTTAATCTTAATCTAGATGGCGAATTTGTTAGCTTTGCAGATGATACAGCTATATTTTTTACGGCCAAAACTTGGGACGAACTTAAAATAAAAGCTGAAAAAAATTTGGAAAAGCTTTTTCCCTATTTTCAGTTAAAAATTTTAACTGTTAACTATTCCAAGACTAACTTTATTCCTTTTACTTCCTTATTGTCAAATCTTCCTGGGTTTCAGTGCCTTAATTAAATAAAATAATAAATTATAAATTATAAAATTAAATACCTGGGAATCTACTTGGATTGTCACATGCGCTGGGATGCACATATATCTTTTGTGACTGTAAAAATAAGATGGCTTTTAGGCAAATTTAGAAAATTTTCAGATATCTTTGACCTACAGCAATTAAAAACTTTCCATTACGCTTTGGTACAGAGCCACATGACATATGGGTTGGTGGCTTGGGGTGGTGCTACTAATATCTTATCTTAATCAACTCGAAAAAGTCGAAAAATGGGTACTAAAAATAATATTTAAGAAAGATTATAGGTATCCAACCGAGCAACTCTTTGCGGAAAGTAAGATTTTTGATGTCCGGCAGCTTTTCTGCCTAGCCTTAATAAAAAAACAACATTTCTCAGAGACGTCTATAAACCCAGTAATTAAAAATACTCGGTTTAACAAAAATCAGATTCAAGTTCCTAAACCCACCAAAACTATATTACAAAGAAGTTTCGGATATCTCGGGCCGAAGATCTATAATATTTTCCCAAATGACATAAAAATAATAAGAAATAAATTTATATTTAAAAAAAAAGTAAAATTATGGATTGAAAGCAAATCTAGATTATACATCCATTCCATCATTGACTTAAAAAATAACTTATAAGTCTACATATCTGTTTTTTTTTGTTGTGTCACATAATTTCTTATTAAATTTGAGCAGAATAAATTGGAATATTTTTTGTGCTATTTTAAAGATAGCTAGATTAAAATTTAAACACACAAGTCTTTGACTTTAGCTGGTTTTTTTTGTATATTTATTCTTTATTTTGTAGTTGATATGTAAGTACTTATTATTATTATAGAATAAAAATATATGTTATTATTAAAGTACAATGGTATCGGTATTCCCATATATGTATAAGGTTAAATATAGGCCTTCCCCAGGACAGACTTGTAAGCAAGATCTAAAATCTAGCAGGCCATGGAGCCGTCTTAGCTCCGCGCCTATGCACGTGCGCAAAAATTTTACGAGGCGGCCGGTTTCGCGACCTTCGTCTTCGCCGTTCGGTCGAGACCGCCATTTTTGTTGATTTGTTTTGATCACACGTATACAATAGTC
Organism: Oxystoma pomonae; assembly: GCA_963921995.1. Lineage (NCBI taxonomy): Eukaryota > Metazoa > Arthropoda > Insecta > Coleoptera > Brentidae > Oxystoma > Oxystoma pomonae. Next base: position 19,542,092 of record OY998164.1, on the reverse strand, counting down.
GTTTTCCGCGTTTTCGTTTATGCAAATTTTTTTATTGTGATATTTTTAATCTTTGGTTACGCGAAACTTTTTAGGAGTTATAATAAAAACTGTTTATATCTTGGAGCTTAAGATGTCGCCGCATAAAAAGACGTGCTGTGTTTGTGAATGCCGCCAAACAACAAAAGTGAAGTTCCACAGGTTGGTAGCTGTTTTTTCGTAAAATTGGAAGGAAGTGAAAATAACTAAAAATCATTTCTATTCATTTATTTATTTATTTAAAAATAGAAAATACTGATTTTCTAAAAATGTAAACAAATAGAAAAATTTTGACAACTGCACGGCTGTCTTTCTGGATTTTGGTTGGTTAACCGATGACGATGGCCGCGCATGTGCAGAACCTTTGACGCCAGAAAGAGACAATAAGAGTCATAAAAGAGTAAAAGAGAAAGGTATAGGCATACACAGACCGCTTCAAGCTACTGCGAACATAGGGCGGAAGAAGTCTAATTTGCCAGTGTACGTACATGCAGAGACACCGCACGCCTATCAGTGAAGCAACCAATACTCAGGCTTGCGATCACCACTTGCATGACTTTTCTTTGGTATTTAGTACGCCTCTAACCACGGTGCTGTGTGGAGCGTAGTCAATGAAACCGGAATTTGGTCAATAAATACGCAAATTTTTATAACGTAATTTTCTTATTTTTTGTCACTGATAAATAAGAGCGTTTTATTGTTAACTGCTCAGATTTATCAGTGACGACGTGTTACAATGAAAATAATAAGGAGAAACAAAATAAAAGCAAGTTCTCAAAATAAAATAATACATTCTAAAAACCAAAAAGATTCTCCCAGTCAACAAAAAATTAAAGCAAATGTTCGAAAAGTCCTCCTTGCTCGGTTAGACAATATCCGAGCCTACTATAAAAACCCCTTCTAACATTTCCAAGCATGCTAGGGGTGATAATTTGAAAAGCTTCTTCAAAAACAGATAGAAGTCATTAGGAGCAAGATCGGGAGATCGAGCTGGCCATAAAATAGTTCCCCGTGTACTTATAACCCGATTAGGAAATACATTATCAAGATATTCCCTAACAAGGCCAACATTGTGAGCGGAACAACCATCTTGTTGAAACCATGTTTAAAAAATGGCCCAATTACGTGTTCCCCTATAATACCCCCCCCCAAACATTTAGTTTTTGGGGATACTGTGTTCTTACGTCAAAATACAAATGCAAATTTTCCCTCGACCAATATCGAACGTGTGTTGGGTTATGACGATTTGACCATTTGACCATCTGCACTTTTTCGGCAACTTCGTAGACATCCATTTTTGGTTTTAAAAATGTATTATTTCAATTAAGAACTTACCCATCTGTTTCTCGAGCAAGGCAGAAATAAAACAAAATAATAAAAACAAAATGAATTTCCAAAAGATAACACTGCAGCGTGCTTCGAATCCACCTCGGTCGTACGGCACGGAGAGTAAATTGGAATTGATTCCCCCTATGTTCCCAGTAGCTTGAAGCGGTCTGTATATAGGACATCCTGCTTACAAAGTTGTGCACGCCGAAAGCATTGCAAGGGCGTATATATATGCTCATACATATATGGGTATCCCCATCTCTATCTTGTTGACACCTGATCAAAGTGACAATAGAGACATAAAACTATTTGTAACTCATCGCGGTATACGTATCCGCATTTAGCGAGAACCAAGCACATTAATTGGTCAGAAACTTGTAGCACGTTCGAAAAGAGCAGATATATGCTAAACTAAGGTGTTTGAGATGCGTTTGGTATCACGTATCGTTATGGCACACGTATCGTATCTCAGCACCTATTGCGTTCAGAAATACCTTAAATTAGCATATATCTGCTCTTTTCGAACGTGCTACAAGTTTCTGACCAATCAATGTGCTTGGTTCTCGCTAGATGCGGATACGTATACCCTCTCCAGATAGGCCGATCAACTTATACCGATTTAGTGTCCTTTTATCCACCTTCGCCGCCATTTTCACTCAAAAGTGACAGATAATCCATTAGTTTTCTGTCAAAATGGCGGCGAAGGTGGATAAAAGGACACTAAAACGATAAGAGCTGATCGGCCTATGTGGAGAGGGTAATGTCTGAAGGTTGGTATGTTTTAATAGTATTATCCGCCAAAGGTTAGTCTGTTACTCGGATATTTTCGTGTACTATCAATATATTTTTTTTAAGAAATGCCTTTTCTGGATTGTATTCAATGGACAATGTACTTTTTTTCATCCGTACCTTAGTGACGTCACAACTCTAAAATATCGTGTTATTAGTGCTTAAAAACCATTTACAACCTAGAAAATTCTGTATTGCTTCCCAACAATTTAGTAAAATCCGCATAAAATTGAAAAGGTTTTGTTTTTTTTATTATTTATAGAATCAATATAAATTTCAATTTTTCCCGCTCGTTATCAATGACGTCACTTTTCCACCAATTTGAATGGTTTCGAAACGAGCTTTTTGTTCGTTTCGAACTAGCGCATGCGTCTTTTGCCTAGACTCCACAGTCAAATTTTGTGCCGCTGCCATCTATTGCTTCGCACTCTTTTCGACAAAGAGAGAATTAGAAATCAGTGGCAAGACGTTGGAATGTAGACTAGGCATTAGTTAACTGTCAAATACTGTGGCTAACTTCTCGTCAACTCTTAGCGTCTTTGTTTTTGTTTTTTGAACTTTTCCACAAAGATTTTTTATATAAATATATTTGGGTAAAGATTCCTTCTATATTTTTGGTTTTTTAAGATGGTGCCGATGAAACATTAGTTTATTCAAGTCACAAGCGCCTTGTCAAACTATGACGTAGTATGTGATGTCATTGTTTTGAAACTTTTTTGAAATAGTTGCATTTGAGAAAACTCCTAGGGTACCAAACCATGTACCAAAGCTTGCCGAAATCGTCTATAGATAAAAAAATATACGTTCAACCTGATTTCACCGTCATATAGGAAGTAACGTTTAATGTATATCTAAAGCATTAAACTGAAGCGGAACTGTCTTTAATAGGTGTCCCATGTTTAGTGTTTTATATATATGTCTATATATATTGTTTTAAAGAAATCAGTCGTGTCAATGGCATATTAGTGACTTTTGCGATCATTTTAGGTATATTTCCATGTGGTTTAATAGCAACCCTCGAAGGGGGTGGAGGGGGGGGGTACAGTTGAAGTACGCCCGATTTCGTTGAAATTAGGTGTGTCGGGGCACTTGTGGATGGAGATAACGAATTTATAATCAGATTTTAAAAATTCAATATGGCGGATTCAAGATGGACCATTTTTGGTCATCTTTTGCTAACAATTTTGACTAACTTATATCCATCAGATTGATTTCATTTGGCATGCATTTATAGTTCCGGTGACACTACAATAATATGTCATTATTAGGCACCCCTCCCCCGTACGAGGGGAGTGGAGGGGGGAAAATACCTAAAAAGTTTTTCCGATTCCGATAAAAGATGGACGATTTTCGGTCATGTTTTGCTAACCAATTTTAACTGACTTATCCACATCCGATTGTGTTCAAATTTGGTATGCGTTTATAGTTCCGGTGAAAATACAATAATATGGTACTACCAGGTACCCACCTGCCCTAACGAGAGAAGTGGAGGGGGAAAAAGATTTAGTTTGTTCGATTTCTTCAATAAAAATTGGCATACAGGGGTTTTTAAGAAGGGGGACTATGAATTTTTGATCAGATGGGACCATGAGTGAAAAAATATTTTTTTGTCGAAGTAAGTAAGTATACTCAGTATAGCTTTTTTTAATTAGTTTTCAGGTGGTCGAAAAAACTGATAAAAATCAGTTGTGTTTTTTATAAAATTTATTGAGGTTTTTTTGGCAGGGTGGACACATAAAAATCTATAAAATGTTGTAAGTTGGTCTGACTATAAAATCTATTTAAAGACTTATAAAAAAATTGTTTTTACCAATTCCTTGAAAATTATATATGCTCATAGAAATCTGTCAAATTCTATGAGTTGGTCTGATCATAAAATATCCCAAAATCTCATGAAAAAACGTTTTTTTACAAACTCTTAAAACATTATAAAAAAAACATAGAAGCCCATAAAATGTTATGAGTGGGTTTGACTATAAAATCTGTCAGAAAACTATAAAAACATCGGTTTATATAATCCCATAATACATCATAACAGAAAAAGAATGTAATTATAGAAACCCATAAAAGTTGATAGAAACTGATAAAATATGTTAAAAAAAATGTCTGCACTTATCAAATTTTATAAACATTTATAAGCCTGACTGATTATTGGATCAGATAAATAACACACGTATGAAACCACATAAATTCGTACCAAAATCAAAGACATACCTCATAAATTCTTACAAACTTTTATGATCCTAAAATTTTGCCTCAAGAGCTCATAGACCTTATAAATACTGATAAAATGCAGGTGTGTTTTTATGAGGTTTTACACGGTTTTTTTGCCAGGGAATCCAAATAAATAAAAAAAGAAAAATTAACGCTACATTCAATGATAGTTCACACGGTAACCTTACATATTGTTGGCCATTTTAATTTTTGACAGTTTGTTATTTTGCCGAACTTAGTTTCGAAATGATATTTTTGTGAACACTTAGAGAAAACTCGAGAAAATGTTTTTAGGTCAGAATAATTAAAATTGTCTTAATACAATCATTTTGCACGATTTTTCTTAAGGGGCCTACAGACACGCGAACATTTCTTGAGATATGTACACGCGTACAAATCTGCACGTACATATCTCTCAGTGGGTAGGCAATATCTGCCTAAAACATCTGTCGAAGATGTATTTAAAGATTTGTACGCGCGTACAAATATACACCTCCGTGTGTAGGAAAAACTCGGCGATACTATCAGTGCGGTTCGTGTTTCTGTTTAGAGTTGTTTTATTTTGCGTAAACCAGTGGCGTAGCCAAAAAATGGCTCTGGGGGGGGGGGGGTTTGAGCAGTTGAACAGGCTATAAGATGATAGCAGAAATGATTCAAAAGAATTTTTGACAGAGTTCATTGATCTTTTTAAATCTTACCCATGTTCTTGGAAAACTAAATCCAAAGACTATATGAATGAAAATTAAACAAAAAAACGATGCTTATAAAATATTGGTGGAAAAGTGGAAAGAAATTAAATTAAAAGAAACAGTAAAAACCAAAATAAATAGTCCAAGTGCTGGATTTCGTAGAGAAGTTTTTTTTTTATTATGCACACACACACGCCACTGCTAATAAATTTAAGTCACAATTATATTTACTAAACGCAAATGTACGCACAGGGAATTTTTTTACACCCGTGATAAAAAATTAAGATACCTACACAAAAAAATACTATTACCGTTGTATGAACTAAGCTATTCATACAACGCTTTTACTGATAAGTTAACGAGTGCTAAGGCATAGGCTTAACTATCTAACAATTTATATTGCAAGTATGTTTTTCAATTCAATGTTTCTCTAAACTAGATATCCAACAGTTGTGGAATTCCTATATTGCCTAGGTATATCTATTAATTTACAGCAAGAAATCATAATTCCGTGTAAAATTATGCGCAAACGACCAGTTTTTCAACATTATACACACATAACGTTAGGTAAATATCTTGATTATCTTTCAGATTTTGAAGAAATATAACGGATTTCACAAAAAGAAGCTATTTCTTTAAATAACTTTATGTATAGAATATTTCAAATACATTGCTAGAAAGGAAAAACCGTTAGACGAACTGAAAAAAGTGGCTTTCGCCGCTTTTTTTTAAAGGGGGGCTGTAAGGGGGCGAGATCTAATTTCACCATTTTTATATTCCAGAAAATACTCCATATGCATAATTTAAAACTCATGAATTTGGGGTAAAAAATATTATGAAATATAAAAATATCAAACCCTAGGGGCGACCCCTAAATAGGGGCTAAAAATTTTAATTCTCGAACAACTTGTTCAAAATTTAGTATACCAACTATGTTGGGAATTTGGAACCTTTGGTTGCACTAAAACAAAATTATGATTGTTTCCCACAAACCAAAACTACACTTTTTTGCACTCGACGCGCGTTTGGCTAACAACGTTAGCATCATCAGGAGACGATAAACAATGAACTAAATTAATCTACGCTCTATCTTATATACAATCCTTTAGTGGGCGGAGATAAGACTAATAAATTGTGATTGATCACGATTTTTAATCCTATCTCCCCTCAACCAAAGAATAAAGTGTACTAAACGGGATGGGTCCTCTATCTTTATTTAAACTATTTCTGGATTTAATGATTTCCATACTCTCATATGCATTTAAAAGTCTTTTGTTTGGTACACTTTTTAGAAGTTTTAGGTTATCTAATGTGAATCTATGATTGTTTTCAAAAGCATGCTCGGCCACACTTGACTTTTCTGTTCTTCCGTATTTTAAGTGTGCTAAGTGTTTTTAAAACGTGTTTGAATAGAGCGTCTCGTTTGGCCAACATATTTTTTGTCACAATCCATGCAACTAATTTCGTAAATTCCACTTTTTTCTAGAACTGTAGTTTTATCCTTGGGATTTCCTAGTAAGCTTCTTATTGTGTTACAGGATTGATATACTAATTTAAGACCGGTGTTATTAAATACTTTGTGTAATCCTTTCGTATAATTAGGATTATAAGGAATTGATACAAATTTTGAGTCGCAGGTATCTTTTTGTCTGAAAAGGGTAGAATTCCCAAAGGTCTTTTGAAAAGAATGGTTATTTATCAGCTTATTTATTAAGCCTTCGTCGTAACCGTTTTCGTCAGCTATATTCCTAATCCTATTCTTTTCAGCTTCAAATATTTCTTTGTTTAAGGGGAAATTTACTAATCTATATGTTAAAAAGTGCAAACTTGCAAGCTTATGTTGTAAGCAATGAAAAGAGTCATTTGGAATATACCTGTTAGTGGCCGTGCCTTTTCTGTATAGGTCAAAGTCCAATTTATTTTTATTTCTTATAACTAAAGTGTCTAGAAATGGCAGTGTACCGTTGTTCTCTGTTTCATAAGTAAATTTAATAGTGGGAAATTTGTTATTTATTTTTTCCATAAAATTTTCAACACTAGTTACTTTAGTGTTGAATACTGCAAACACATCGTCTACAAACCTCAGCCATACTCTGGGGAAATACTCAAATTCTTCACTTATATCTGATTCAAATTTGCTCATAAATAGGTTTGCGATAAAAGGTGATAAACTATTACCCATTGTGGTTCCTTGTAATTGCTGGTAGTAGTTATTTTTATATTGAAAGTAATTTTGAATTTGAACGAACTAACATCAAACGAGATTAAAATTTCACCTTCTTGGAGTGAAATATCTTTGTTGATAAATTCAAGGGAATTTTCAACAGAAAAACCTTTTTCCTTTATCGGTAAATTTTCAAACTCGTTTGCTAGCCATTTCGAAATGTTGTAAGTAGGTGATCCTACAGCAGAAACTATAGGTCTAACCGATTTTCCAGGCTTGTGGATTTTCGGAAGACAATACAGTTTCGGCATAGTGGGATTGCTTACTTGTAGTTTATATTTAATATTGTCAGTAATAATATTGTTACATTTTTTAATTGTGTTTTTTACTTCGTTAATCATTTTTGGTAAGGGGTTCTTTGGGACTTGTTTGTCCATTTTTTATTAGGTTATCTACCCTTTCGAAATAATCTGTTTTATCTAATATAACAACTTTATTACCCTTGTCAGCCTTTAGATAGAAAACATCTTCTAAAAAGTGTACCAAACAAAAGACTTTTAAATGCATATGAAAGTATGGAAATTATTAAATCCAGAAATAGTTTAAATAAAGATAGAGGACCCATCCCGTTTGGTACACTTTATTCTTTGTTTGAGGGGAGATAGGATTAAAAATCGTGATCAATCACAATTTATTAGTCTTATCTCCGCCCACGAAAGGATTGTATATAAGATAGAGCGTAGATTAATTTAGTTCATTGTTTCTCGTCTCCTGATGATGCTAACGTTGTTAGCGAAACGCGCGTCGACTGCAAAAAAGTGTAGTTTTGGTTTGTGGAAAACAATCATAATTTTGTTTTACTATACCAAATTCAAAATTTTTTGGAATTACAAGCTCGAGTCAAAACACTTACATTTTAAGAACCTATATTTTTTACACCCAACTTTGCCCCAGCTCTTAGGGGCTGTACGGGGGCAAGATTTTTAACATTTCTAACTTAGGAGCCTTGTTAACAGCTATGAAAATTTTTTCGGTACAGTAGATTTGTGACACACAAGGGTACGGATGGCCAACATATGTCCCAAATTTCGTTGTTCTAGGTCAAACCGCCTCAATTTAAGAAAAAAAATTGACACTTAGCAGTGTTGGATAGTCTATTAGTAATCGATTAAAATATGTTTCGTAAAATTTTCATCAAAAGGCCCACAGAAGCCAAATTTTCTACGTATGCCCCCTAAGTATATGTTACAAATTATTTTTTTTTGCCAAAATACAAAATCCCCCCGCCTCGCGCCTCTCTAAAAAAATAGGTTTGAATTACAAAACTGTGCCTTTTTAAAACATTTTTAAACAATTGACGATATATTCGTACTTTCTATGCAAAATGTAAAAGGCGATATTTCACAAACTATGAAAGAGATAAACCTACTAACTACTTTAACTATTAAGGGCTAAACTCACAAAAAAATTTAATTTTTTGTTCCATCTCCTTACGACCAATCAATAGCAGAACATCATCAGTGCCGAACGCACGGGGTTGGGGCTTAGGGGTTCAAGCTTCCTCCAGAGCCATTCAAAATATTGACTCCTAAAGGGAAGCGGCCGGATTATTCAATAAAAGACAAGCTGGAATCCTTGTGGACAATCAGGACAAAATCATACTGGATACCAAAGAAAATTTAAAAAAATGGTGTAGCTACATAGAACATCTCTTTACCGATAACCGATCTGAACAGCCAGAAGAATTCTCAAACCAAAGCGTAGATATAACACCAGAGGAAGTACAACACTCAATATCTTCAGCTAAAAACAGAAAAGCGGTAGAACAAGACGAAGTATACACTGATGTTTTAAAGCTAATAAAAAACGAAGATTCGCTAAATAGGCTGGTCAAACTTGATTTATTGCAGCAAAGAAGTGTAGTGATTACCGCCTAATCATATGTTAAAAATATTTCTAAGGATTATTCAAAAAATAATTTATTATGGAAAATGCGAATCCTTTATGGATGACACGCAGTTTAGATTTTGTGGTGGGTTCGGGACAAGAGAGGCCTTAAAACTTCCAAATCAGTTACATCAACCGAAAAGAATCTAAAAAAGAAAAGATCAAAAGATCTTGGGAGGAAAGAACGAAATTTCAAAATTGGACGAGTGTCCCACAAGGAACACACAAAAGTCCAAAGCGAAAAGGGAAACAATTAAACGATGTTTCGCCCGGGGTGACTAGCGTGGGCTCGTCAGTGGATTCACTAGTCACCCTCAATCCAGACATCATTCAACTCCATCGCACACTCTGACTTCCAACTTTGAAACACTCACAAATAGGCATCGTTCCGCATGGTACTTATTACAAGTCGCCTGATACGGGTTTGTCCTGGCGTGTTAATCTTTCCAATAGGAATATGCTCCTAAGACAATTAAAACAAGAAGTTAAAACTTCCAAATCAGTTACATCAACCGAAAAGAGTCTAAAAAAGAAAAGATCAAAAGATCTTGGGAGGAAAGAACGAAATTTCAAAATTGCCAATTTTGAAATTTCATTTCATTTCAACGGTCTAGGAATGTGTCAGTGCCAGTATACGCCTGTTTCATATATTATGATAAAGCATTTGATTGAGTCCAACACGAAAAGCTCATAGAAACGCTAAAAGAAGTTAGTCTATATGACCGAGATCTAAAGATAATCGGTAATCTATACTGGAACCAGACTGCTCAAATAATGTCTGCAGAGGTCCTAATAAGAAGAGTTGTGCGCCAAGGTTGTCTATTATCTCTGCTGTTGTTTAATATCTATAGTAACAAAATAATAGAGAATGCACTTCATAACTGCGAGGAGGGTCTGACCATAAACGGCATAAAAATCAACAACCTACGATATGCCGACGACACTATCGTAATTGTTGGAAGGCCTGCAAGAGTTGTTGAATCAAATAGCTGTCAAAAGATATCCAAGGAAAAGAACATCAAAGGCATGTTAGAAGTAAATGGGCAAAACTCGAACGCGTGGATTCAAGAAGTTTGTGCAAAAATTGTGCAAGAATTGAACAGACCAGATCGTCTTTTATTAAAATGAAATCAGTGTTGTGTAGCCGCGATCTTAATATCACTCTCCGAATTCGTGTGATTCGGTGTTATGTTTTTAGCACCATATTTTATGACATGGAAGCAGGAACACTGACTGACTGACTAGTTAGAGGCATTCGAGATACGGTGTTGTCGTAGAATATTAAGGATATCTTGGATGGACAGAGTAACTAATGTGGATGTTTTGCTTAGAATAAATAAAGAAGAAAGAAGTTTTATTTATGTTCAAAAAACGAAAACTTGCATATTTTGGCCATATTTTGAGAAATGACAAATATAAACTTTTAAAATTGATAATAAAAGGTAAAATTGAAGGCGGGTCCGGGTCGTAGACGGATATCATGGCTTAAAAATCTTAGACAAAGGTATGGTGTTAGTACTATGACACTTTTCCGAAAAGCAGTGGACAGGGTGCAGATCGCACTGATGATAGCCAACGTTCGAAGAGAGCATGGTACTTGAAGGACAAGAAAGATTGAATTTTCCCGAAAAATCAAGGAAAACATCGTTACCTGATGAAACTATGCTGTAACTCAGTAAGCCCCATATAAAAATCGGCTACAAAAATCATCTTCTACCCATTGACTAACGTTTTAGAAACATAAGTGAGAATAGCCTGGCCGCGTTTATTAATCTAACGGCAAAAACACTTATTTCAGCTATTAAGCCTCAAGATTAATAAGCTCAGGTTAACTGTCAATTAATTAAGAAAACAGTAACGTTTCACGTTTCTAGATCATTAAAATATAGTTATAGGTCGCTTACAAATTAATGAATTAGTAAAAATTATAGTTGTAGGACTAATTTAAGTTAAATAAACGTCGTCTACAAAGTTGTAGGTAGTTTCTTTTTATAAAGATTTTGGTTGACTGCAACGAGAAAAATTAATTTTAAGTTCACTGTCACCATGTCCTAAATTTTACATAAATTTTGGCACAACAAGCACTATTAGACTGACACGGTTGCCAAAAGAAATTTGGGAAAATGGGCCATTTTGAAAATCTTGAAAGTGCGTAAAATGATAAATTTTATGTTTTGAGATACGAAATGGAGTTTCTTATTCATAACAGGTGGCGGGGTCCCACCCACGAGTAAAATTATAAGCATTTTATTTTTGATTTTTGAGGAAGATTCAATCCAGCGCCGTCATTTCACATTTCTCTTGGGGGAGGACATACCTAATTAAAAAAAAAAACATTTTAAAGGGATTTAGCGAGTGTGAAAAAACACGCCAAAATAACTCAATAAAAATAAAAAGCAAAACAAATTTTTTGGTAAAACATACATTACAAAAAAAAAACAAAAAACTTAGACCTAAACACTAAATTAATGGTTTAATGGGTAACGGTAAACCCTAGTAGGTGTACTTAAGTTAAAAGATGTTTTTAAAATGTGTTTTTATTTGTAAAAGCCAAATTTTGATTTTTGTTTGCGGATACTCAGGGGGTTGGGCAATTGCCCCCCTGCCCCCCCAATTGACGCCCGCTTATTCAATCTTTGGGAGTCAATTTTCAATGGATGGGGGGAGGGTGTTAAGCCCCAAGTCACCCCTCCTGGGTACGCTACTGTAGAAGCTAAAATTTAGTATTTTTATCAATTTTTACTTCCCTTGCTAAAAAGAAGTGATGTAATCATCGAAAAATCACACTTCGAGATTTTCATGATCCTCCACGAATTTTGGTAGTAGATCCTTCGGAGCTACCCCCAAAAAACTTCATCCCTAAAAAAAATTTTTTTTTTCTTACCGTGTGAGATCTCCTTGGAAAGCTAAAAATTGTAGTTGAATGGCGCCAAAATTTTTGACTACATATATATATATATATATCATATAATGTAAAAAAACAATTGAAAAATTCAATTTTCTGTGCCATATATCTCGAGTTATGAAACGAAATGTTAAATAAAAAGTACCTTAGGATAAGACTCAGGTCACACCCTATTGTCTTATCAAATTTCATACAAATCGGTTGAGCCGTTATTACGTGATTAATGGACAAAAATCTTATGTATACGAGGATATATATACATATATATATATAGCACATGTAAAAAAAAATGTTTTTATGTATTGGAAAAGTCCGTGCACCCTAGAAAAGTCTGGCTACACCCTGGAAAAGTCTGGAAAGACCCTGGAAAAGTCTGGATACAATCTGGAAAAGTCTGGAAAGACCCTTGAAAAGTCTGGATACACTCTGGAAAGTCTGGAAAGACCCTGGAAAAGTGTGGAAACACTCTGGAAAAGTCTGGAAAGACCCTGGAAAAGTTTGAATATACTCTGGAAAAGTCCGGAAAGACCCTGGAAAAGTCTGAAAAGACCCTGGAAAAGTCTGGAAAGTCCCTGGAAAAGTCTGGATACACTATGGAAAGTCTGCAAAGACCCTAGAAAAGTCTGGAAAGACCTTGAAACAGCCTGGATATACTCTGGAAAAGTCTGGAAAGACCCTGAAAAAGTCTGGATACACTCTGGAAAAGTCTGGAAAGATCCTTGAAAAGTCTGGATACACTCTAGAAAGCCTGGAAAAATCCTGGAAAAGTCTTGAAAAGTCTGGAAAGACCCTGGAAAGGTCTGGATATACTCTGGAAAAGTCTGGAACGAATCTGGAAAAGTCTGGAAAGACCCTGGAAAAGTGTGGATACACTCTGGAAAAGTCTGGAATGACTCTGGAAAAGTCTGGAAAAACCCTAAAAAAGTCTGGATACACTCTGGAAAATTCTGAATACACTCTGGAAAAGTCTGGAAAGATTCTGGAAAAGTCTGGTGAGACCCTGGAAAAGTTTGGAGAGACCCTGGAAAAGTCTGGAAACACTCTGGAAAAGTCTGGAAAGAGTCTGGAAAAGCCTGGAAACAGTCTGGAAAAGTTTGGAAAGACCCTGGAAAAGTCTGGATACACTCTGGAAAAGTCTGGAAAAACCCTGGAAAAGTCTCGATACTCTCTGGAAAAACCTGGATACACTGTGAAAATGTCCGAGTATACCATGGAAAAGTCTGAACACACCCCTGAACAGTGTAGATACACCCAAGAAAAGTCTGGATATACTCTGGAAAAGTCTGACCAACATAATCTAACCCATGTATATATGAATAGCGTTTTTTTAATATAGTATATGTTCTTCTGAGCGCGGAAGTTTTGGAGTAAACCTTTACTCGTTTTTTGTTCATTTCATACCATGTTTCATATAGTACTAAAGACTTAAAACAATTTGCAATTTTTTTCGTGGGTTAAAAAGTGCCAAAACTAAAATAGTAGTTTTTACGACTGCCTAGCGGCTACAATAGTGTTTTTTAAAAAGCGTTATACTTACTATTTCTTTTATGCCTTTACTAAAAAAAATCTAAAAAACATTGATGACACAACAATGGTTTCTGTGAAAATCTTACATTGTCGGCCATTTTAATTTCTGGCGTATGTTCGTCGTATTTTAAAAATGATTTTTTTGGGAATACGTGATAAACACTTTACAAAGGACTTAATTTTTTTATTATATTTTCCAAACATTACTATTTTACGCTATTTTCTTTGAAATTTGGCACCCGCGATAAAAAAAGTTTTTTTGCATGGGGAACCAAAAAAGCCCATGGTTTGGTTATTTGCAGACAGTTACTAAAAACGTGTTTTTGATTCGAAAAAAGCCTTATTTTGGCTATAGCTTTATCCGATTAAAATACATATGTCCCATTTTCGTGTGTGACCTTGTATGACCCAGTTGGTAAAAAAAATAACCCATGGTATTATTCTACTTACTTATCAAACTCCAAAATTATTGTTAGGTACTTTCTTATTTAAATTTTATATTTAATCCTTATTAAATTTTGACGTCAGAGTCATATTTCGTCATCAAAAAACAAAATTCCTTATATGTAAACTTGCCGCGCCAGTCGCTGGTCTAAGACAACTTTGTCATCTTGTTTTATTCATTCAAAAGAAAATTAAAACCTTGCTTACGTTGTTTTCTGCCTACCTGATTTTACACCTACCGCTTTTTACATCATAATATCTTTCAAATCAGCTTGAAATCTTTATAATAAACAATATTGAATAGGTATCTATAAATAAAATGTGTTATGTATATTGCACGTAAATTTTATTCTTATATTATTAAACCATATGTTATAACTCAAAAAAGTTTTAAACTAAAAATAGAAAGATTGTTGTTTATGTTCCACTCTTATTTATTTATCTCTTTTTTCCGAAGATTTTTTTTCTAGTCTAACTCAAACACACAAAATCCTTCACAGAAAAGTCTGAGAGACAGACAGATACCATGACCAAATTTTTTTTACGATCCCAATGGCCTCCATATTAGTATGGATGGCTAAAAATAATTGTTAAAAAATTAAAATTTTGTGAAGAATCATTTTTTTCAAATTCTAGCTTAAACGGGTGAATAAACTAAATAAAAAATTAAGTAAACCAGTCGTTTCGATAAGTAAGTACCTACTGTTTAGTATTTCATTATCATAAAATGACGTATGGCCTGGGTAGATTGTAAAATATGCTAATTGAACTAGCTGTGTAGGTATGTATAAAAAGACAGTCAAAGTAAGTATATATGTAGATAATTGCCACATACCTTACATCGATAGAACACTTTCCTGTACAGAGCGTGTCAAGGAAATTGCGTTAAATACTAATGCTGGTATTACAATTTCTCTGATTAAGACTTTAGCCGTGATTACATAATATTTTTCTTATGCACCAAGCGTTTTTTTCTCCTAATCGGCAATTAACTTTAATCGCCCGATGGCCTAGAATTAAGGACCAGATAACCGCGGCTAGTTAATTAGTGAGGTTATGTTTGGTTTTTTGTTTACAATTTGTCAAAAAAACTGAAAAAAATAGTGTGCGAGAAATAACAATAATATGGAGGTAGAAGACCAATTACTTGTTGATGATTTATACTTTTCCTACTACTATAAAATGTCTACATGCTGGGTTTATACAGTAAATAAAATAAAATACGTTTTTTACTGGGTGTTCTTATTTGTTATCTTAAATTTTATTTTGCTGTATAAACCCAGCATAAGTCATTATTGGAAATAACCTCGGAAATCGGTTAGACCTCACAAATCATTAAACATTACAAATGTGTGTTTAAATCTACCTTTAAGGCATTTTATTTGAAATCCACAGTATAGTAGTAGTATCGCGCACCTACTACTTACATGGTCTATGGCTTGGCACTTTCCATTTGGTAACATTACTAAACTGTATTTTAGGTTCTCACATTTTTTTTCGTTTTTCAGTAACCATCCCGTTACCCCTATAAATCAGTTGTTTGGAGTTACACGGGATTTATAAACGCGTTCGCGTCCGCAGTTGAAGTTCATAGTTCGCGCGCTGAAAAAGTTCGCGTTCGTCTCTCGCGTCCGCGTTCGCAGTTTAGAGATAACCAAATTTTATGTTGGTAGTTGGTGAAGTTCGCATTAACCAATCAAAATGCAGCATTTCATCACATGATACATCAAGCAGCAATTTAACGGCGTAGCGACGTTGTTAAATGCGACCCGACGTTATCATGCCACGTCATTTTAGCCAACATGCCGACCCGGATTTACACCAAAATGGTGGATGATTTTTGAGTCCTTACGTCGTTGTGTAGTGACTGAAGTCGGAATAGTAATTGTTCTTGTTACGTCGTAAAATATGACCCAAAATGACTATACTAGCGCCCTCTTTGTTATTGATATTTTGGTGGTGTTTACTACCCAAAATGTTGCCCATCTCAAACTTTGGGATTTTCGGTTATTAAAATGAACTTATTTTTATACACTGGAAAATGGCAAACAAAAAATTATAATTTGATAATTACCGTTTATTAAATAGTATTTATTTGGCCACTATGGGAGCAAAATTTACAAACGCAATTCACTTTACTGACATATATGCTTAGAAAGAGAATGAAAAATCACGCGCGCCCTTGATTTGTTTGTGTTTAAACGAAAAATATATTTTTTTTAATGTAAAAAAATGGATGCTTCTAAAGCCCTCTTTTTAGGATTCCATGGTCAAATACCTATCTCGCCCGGAACATAAAACGTCTCCAAAATGCCATTCAATGATGTTTGTAGTATTTTTTGCCGTGTTTAGTAAATATAAACAATGGCGGCACTTCGACCGTTAGTTAATATCAACCCAACATGCTACTGGAAAACGCTCCAACAATTCCGCCGATGACAGTAGACAGTCCCATAACCTTACTTTTTATTCGATTGCATTTATAAATGCTGTTTTCTGAACTCCCAACTACGAACTTACGAACGCCGAACGCGAACTTCAACTGCGAACGCGAACGCGTTTATAAATTAAGCGTTAAGGTTTTATGCTATGTAATATGAATAACTAGGAAATTTGCGACGTTGCCAGCTCCTTTCTGCTGGCCCTGATTACCAAATCACGATTAGCTAATTTGAGTGCAAAATCCTTTGGTGCATAGTACTGACTATTTAGCCGTTATTAACTAATTAGCCGGATTAACTAACTACGAAAATACGTGCATACAGGCATAAAGGTCCGTTTCAGCGAGCTTAACATAGTATTGTTCTCTTTTTCTAAATGCATTCGCCTGAGAGAGATCCAGCATACTTAACCCATACCAGGAAACATACCCGTCTGCATCTGTACCTTTCAACCCCGCATAACTGTCATAGTATAGGTAACTATCTCAAGAATAAAGTTAGGTTGCGGGGTCGAAGGCTGTTCAGGCGAGTATTTCTCTGGTATGCTGGATCTCTCTCATACGAAAGCATTTAGAAAAAGATAACAATTAGTAACTATGTAAGCTCGCAGAAACGGTTTGCGGTCGTAAATTTAAAGTCGCAAACAGTTGCGACGTCCCCACTACCATCGCAGACACTTTCATCGCAGAGCCAAAACGTCGCAAACATTTGCGCCGCGGCGCGCGGGTTCATTTCGCCGCAGAGGACATTGCGACGTGGCCACTAGTGTCGCAAACCATTTCGTCGCAAACAATTGGGTCGCGGATCCTCTCCATTTTGTCCACAACGTCGCGAATACATTCTCATTAGCATTGTGTATGTAAATTGAAAACGTGGTAATAAGATAAATTTTTCATGGTGTATGACACGGCGTCGCTTTTTTTTATAATCTTTAGAGATACCTACTGCTTCATTATTTTCTTATTATTTGTTTTTTTCATTGTTAATTTTTTTTTAATTTTATCTACTATTTTTTTTTATATTTCCCCACTCACAACCCCAAATTCTCCACTGATCCTGTAAGCTTCTGATAATATAATACGCTATTTTGTTGTATGCAACGGAATATATATGCAACGTTGTGGATTTGCGACGTTGTGGATTTGCCACGAAATTGCCTGCGACGCTGGTGTGCACGTTGTAATGTCCTATGCGACGGAGAGGATCCGCGACCCAATTGTTTGCGAAGAAGTGGATCTGCGACGAAATGGTTTGCGACGGCAGTGGGGACGTCGCAACTGCTTGCGACTTTAAATTGTTGTTGTTGTCCGCAAATCCACAGAAACGGACCTTAAATGTGTATATCACCGGGAACCATAATGCTTGTCTTATGCCCTCTTTCTCTTAGAGAGAGAGATGGAGTGAACATTTTGAATTTGACAGCTTTTGCCGCCATGAAGTAGGATCTCGCCCAACTTTTTTGCGTTTTTTGTTGAAGTTGCTGGAAATCTAACCTCATTTTGTTTATATATTTTTCGTTGGTCATGCAGTTTTATTTATAAAATGGAGAAAGAGATGGCTTTGTTAATGTGGGGGAGGCGAAATAAAATCAAAAGAGCCATTTTGGTATATTTAGTTGGTCAAAGGAGGAGACTGGCAACAAAACACGCGAAAAAACTGCTCGCTTTTTGACGCCAAACTGTGGACAACAAAAAAGACACAAATCTGTGGATCAGGCATTACACTGGTGCAGTGTCTTGTGCCGCCAGCCGGTTTTTTTTCTTGGTTCACATTTCAGCGTCTTTTTATACTTCGTTTACATACATTTTTATATTAGCAAGATGTTATAAAATATGATAAATAATAAGGAAATGAATATATCTCGAAAACTGTAGCTTTAAAAGATTTGAACCTTAGAGCAAAATTTTTGGGTAATATTTACGAAAACCAAAATCTAAAAACCGCATATCAATAGCTGCTTAACTTCTAAAGTTATCATTTTTTTAAAATATATTTTAACGTTTTTTTCAAATAACTTGGAAACTAAAGCTTCCACGAATTTGGACTTTATGACAAAATTTGTAGTCCATGTTCATGGAAACTTAAATCTGAAAACCGTATATCGCTACTTGTTTTTGTTCCAAAGTTACAATTTTTTTAAATATTTTATCCCCCTTTTCTCCCAAAACCCCCACCACCATACCCAAAAGTAAATCAGTTCATGGTCAGCCGACAGAGGATTTTTGTACCAAATTTTGTTAAAATCGATTCGGCATTCTTGAGTTATCGTGTATGGAGACAGACAACAGACAACAGACCGACACACTGACAGGCAACTTTTCTTTTCGACGATTAAGGTGTTTTAGAACCTTAGTAAGTTAAGAAGTTGGCTCCGCCCAAGGAGGGGCTTCCAAATATTTGGGATGTCAACACTTTGTTTACTGAAAATACCCTGATTCTGCCCAATAAAGGCAGCTTCAAGGAATTTTCGTTTCTTCCAGTGTAACTCCTTGTGCAAAACCTTTGCTTCTGCCCACTTCATTCGGTGTTGTTTTGACCATGCATGTTCGGCGATTCCTGATTTCGTTGTTTCACCTTTTTGGGTATTCGTCTGATGTTCCTTAAGCCTAACAGATAGTGGTCTTTTAGTTTTACTAAGAAGGCTTCGAATTGTATTACTATATTTAAAAGCTGTTTTAATTTGAAAGTTTTTCGCTACTCTTCGAATTTTCTCTGATACTCCTTTAACGTATGGAATTGTAAGGAATGCATTTGCCTGGTTTTGGTCTTGTAATCTCTGTCCTGTTTGTTGAAATTTAGAAATAGTATCTGTTATAAGTTTAAGGCTGTAACCATTCTGCTGCAGATCCTTCTTAATGGTTCTTATTTCGATTTCCAAGTCATGAAAATTGTTACAAATTTGAACGGCTCTGTTATACAAAGTTTTGTTTATCATTTGGTTGTAGCAGAATGATTTGAACCTTGATTTAAATATTGTCCTGTGTGAGTAGGTTTACGATAGACTGTTGTTCTGATGTCGTTTTCTACTCGTGTGACAAGTACATCAAGAAAAGGAATTTGACAATTTTGCTCCAACTCCCTTGTCAGTTTAATGGTGGGTCTTATGTTATTTAGGCGGTAAAGAAATTCTGAAAGTTGTTGGTCATTCCCGGTCCAGACAATAAAAGTACCATCAACATATCTCAGCCAGAGCTTAGGTTTATATGTTGCGGTATCAACCGCGTGTGATTCGAACCACTCCATGTAAATATTGGCCACCACTGGCGAAAGCGATGAACCCATTGGCAGACCGTCATCCTGAGCATAAAACCTATCTTTCACTTAAAAATAAGAGTTATGTAGGCAGCACTCCAACAACTCCATCACTCTCTCCAGCGGTAGGCTGGTACGTTCATAAAGGGATTCGTCATCAACCAGTCTCTTTCTAATAATATCTAGCGATTCCTAAAACAAAAGATTTAAGAATAATAACAAAATGGTTGGAATTTTCTACAAATGAAGGAGTCTTGCCTGCAAGAGGTTGAATAATTTTCAAAAGGAATTTAGACAGGTTGCTTGTTGGAGAATTTCTGGAACTTGTAATTGGGCGTAAGGGCATTGCATCTTTGTGAATTTTGAGAAGTCCGTATAGATGAGGAGGCTTGCTATGATGTGGTGTAAGTTGAGACCTTGTATTTTCCGGAATATATCTGGAATACTTTTTCAGAATTCTATAAACCTTACTTTCGATTTTTGGGAGAAGTTTATAGTTTCCTTTAGCAAGTACCTCTTCAACTTTTTGGTCATAGGTTTCCGTGTCCAAATCACTCATTGTTCAAATAAAATAACTGATTGTATGGTGGAGTCTCCGTGCTTTCTAGCACCAATTTTTAATAAATGAGATCAGAATGACCAAAAATGGATAGACTGCATATGTAAATGTGTAATCGCCCAAAGGCTACCATTTATGAATTCTCCTTAAAAAGAAAATTTTATAAGGATTTCAAATTTTGTAGCAAAAACAGGAGATCGCACAGAAACATTTAGGATTGACCCACAAAATGCCCTCTTAAAAAATAGAAGTTTTTAATTTTCCTATTCAATTACAGCTAGGGGTATCTCTGTTTCAAAAATATATAGTTCAAAGTTTAGATACGCACATGGGTGTTTTGGAAATCACCATTTTACCTCTCGAAGGGGGTGTGTGCAAGCGCGGATTTCGGGGGGGGGGGGGGGTAAAGGGGGGTAATTAACCCCCCTGGACTCAAAATTTTAGCAAATAACATAACAAAAATCGAAAATTTTAAAGAATTGTCAACACAAATCGCAAAATTTTTCGCCTGCGGAGCTAGATGAAACTATTAATGTCCACAATTTTAATTGAGGGTTAAAAAATACAATCTTTAGTGTAATTTTATGAAAATTTTCGCCTGCGGCGCATTTAACGAATATTCTTATTCACACATTTAAGATACACTGATATCTCGAAATCTGATTAACCCCCACCCGGGTTTAAGGCCAGATCCGCGCATGGGTGTGTGTAACAAAAATTTTAGAACAGACAAAATGTGTCCCCTTTGAATAAAAAAATCGACGTGTCCGAGGATTTTTCTAAAATCGGACTCTACATACGTGAATCTTGTGTGGGGAGTTTTAAAAATAAACACCCTGTATATGGAAGTAGTAAATCATAAGGGCGCTAAAACAGTTAGGCCGGGTTATAAAAGTATGCATTCAGTCTAACATGAAACTTATATGGATTATTACTACAACTATAATAGATAGATACTTAAAATGCGCCTGATCAGGGTTGAAGTCAGGAAAAATGTTCAACTTTTTCATTTTTGTAATACCGATTTTAATATATAGGGTGGGCCAAAAAAAATTTGTCACTTATTAAACGAACTATAACTTTGAACTCAATCGACCAATTTTCGAAATTTTTGACCGTTTTTATAGACAAAAAATGAAACTTTACTGACGCGACTCAAAATTTGACATATGTCAAAAATCCAGCGGGGAGCTTTAAAAAATTGATAAATTTCACCCCCCTGCTAAAAATTTGCGTGCGACCCTGGACTTGATTTTTGTCAATGAGGCAAAAGCCCCATACTTTCTCCGCCTAACCAGGTATTAATTATCTAAATTGGTTAAGAGATAAAAAAGATATATAAATTTTAAATCAGAAGTATTTCTCTGTAGGAAGGTGCACTGTTTTAAATACTCCTGATTTAAAATTTCTATAACTTTTTTTTATATATTTATATAACCAATTTAGATAACTGATACATAGTAGGCGAGTCCATGTTCGCACACAAATTTTTCGCAAGGGGGGAGAAATTTATCAAATTTTTAAAGCTCTCCGCCATCTTGAATTTTGGACATATGTCAAATTTTGAGTCGCGTCAGTAAAGTTTCATCTTTTGTATATAAAATAATCCAAAAATTTCGAAAATCTGCCGATTGGGTCCAAACTTATAGCGCGTTCAAAAAGTGACAAATTTTTTGGCCCACCCTATATTTCCAAATAAATAAATATCTCTTCATGTCCTCTGTCATCTCTTAAGGCGCATTTACACAGACAAACTTTCCTTTGATGTTGAAATGCCGACAAACATTTACACGAGCCTCTTGAGCAAAATGTTCAAAAAAAAGTTCGAACAAAATCTCGTACAAAAAGCCTCACGGAAATTTTGGAGAGAATGTTAAGCAAAATTTGTTTGAAGAAATGTTGGTATAGAAATTTCTTACAAATTTAAATTTTATAGTTTTATGGGAATTCACTGAACTTAACTGAAAATAGAAAGACTAAGTTTTAAAACAAGGTATTTTTAATTAAGTGCTTTCCGACGGAAAAACGATTTGATGTCGAAATTCACATTTTACCTCATAAGCAACTTCGATTGAACTGATTTTTATAGGGGATATGCCAGTATACTTGTAACTTTTTTGGGGTTGTAAAAAAACGAGAATAAAAAAATAATAAATGGCACTTATTTATTGCTGTTGCCTGTAAAATGTAATGATAAAAATTTACGTTTAAAAGAAAATCTCTTTATTTTACTTCCTAATTTAAAACACAATACAATAATAATTAAGTCAAATTAAAAAACCTATATATATATTTTAGTAAATCTCAAATGTATGAACAAAAGCACGTTCGGTCTAAATAATACCCGTTTATTACCCACTTTTACAACCCTACGATCCCGACCCTTGTCTAAGAAAATATAATTTAGCAGTAATAGGCTAGACTTATGAATCGGAATGTTGCTCCTTTGCATATTGTTTGTTTAGTGTCAGTAATCGACCTTGATTATTACATTAAATTGACAGTAAATATCTATCTTCAGCATTTTCATGAACCTTTTGCTTTTTTAAGCAACCGTTGGGACCTTAAACTAACTAGGTAAATCTGGTGTGAGGAATTAAAAAAAAAACAATCAAAGCTAAGGGTAAAGTAAAGTTACAAAAATATGTTTAAAAAAAATCTCTCTCCCCACCACTCCTCATAATCGTGAGGCGCGGATTACCGCTTAAAAGTGCAATTTTTGAGTTTTTTGCCGATATTTGAAAAACTCAAATATTTTGGAAAAGAAAAATTTTCCTTGGTTGTTTTTTGAATTTAGGAAAAAACCCTTGGAAATAAAAAAAACTCACAAGAAAATCCCAAAAAACCCCCGGGCAAAAAAATCCGGGAAAAACCCTAAGAAAAAAATATTACAAGTAACCCTAATCCATGTGACAAAACTGATAGCCAAGAATAATATTTCGCTTGCCGTCGGCTTTTTTTCACAAAAATTTTAAATAAAAGTTGGTGTTCCATTTTTTTAAAGAATTGAGATCACTGATCACTGATGTGAAATTTTATTTATTCTCATCTTTAAAAATATGTTTCCAAAACAGACAGCAATAATTTGCTCAAAAATTTACCCGAACAAGATGTTCAAAGAAAAGCTCACAAAAATGTTCACGCAAAAAATTTTAGATCTTTTGCACGAGCTTTTGTTTGAGCATGTTCGTCTGTGTAATTGCGCCTTTATTGTTTGCATCGTGTCTATGCGCTAATAGTTTCTTGTACTCTTCAGCAGGAAGAGACATCTTATTTCGTCACCTGCAACGAGGTGTAATGACCTCAATATATCTTCAAAAGACCGAAGACGAGTAGGCGCGGTGTTAATGTAACCAACAGCTGTTGAGGGAAAAAGAGGGGTACTATCTAGAAAAAGATAGCAAGACCACGTTATAACCTTGCAAGATTTTGTGAATAGCACCCTAATGGGTTTATTTAATATTATAACAAAATTATCAAATACGTTGTGCTTATGAGTTCCTATAGCCGTCACTGGCAGCTTTTCCTTTTCTTGTCTTTCTCATGCAAAATGCTTTTTTGGATGAGAAATTTGGGGTTTGGACGATATGCAAAAATTTGTTTGCAGTGTTTGAGTTATACAGACCGCTTCAAGCTACTGCGAACATAGGGGGAATCAAGTCCAATTTACTCTCCGTGCCGTACGACTGAGGTGGATTCGAAGCACGCTGCAGTGTTATCTTTTGGAAATTCATTTTGTTTTTATTATTTTGTTTTATTTCTGCCTTGCTCGAGAAACAGATGGGTAAGTTCTTAATTGAAATAATACATTTTTAAAACTAAAAATGGATGTCTACGAAGTTGCCGAAAAAGTGCAGATGGTCAAATGGTCAAATCGTCATAACCCAACACACGTTCGATATTGGTCGAGGGAAAATTTGCATTTGTATTTTTACGTAAGAACACAGTATCCCCAAAAACTAAATGTTTGGGGGCGGGTATTGTAGGGGAACACGTAATTGGGCCATTTTTTATTAACGGCAATTGCAATTTGAATGGTCCTAGATACTTGGATCTACTGCAGCAGCACATTATTCCAACTGCTAGGCAGTTGTTAGGTGTAAGATTTGGTGAAACATGGTTTCAACAAGATGGTTGTTCCGCTCACAATGTTGGCCTTGTTAGGGAATATCTTGATAATGTATTTCCTAATCGGGTTATAAGTACACGGGGAACTATTTTATGGCCAGCTCGATCTCCCGATCTTGCTCCTAATGACTTCTATCTGTTTTTGAAGAAGCTTTTCAAATTATCACCCCTAACATGCTTGGAAACGTTAGAAGGAGTTTTTATAGTAGGCTCGGATATTGTCTAGCCGAGCAAGGAGGACTTTTCGAACATTTGCTTTAATTTTTTTTTGACTGGGAGAATCTTTTTGGTTTTTAGAATGTATTATTTTATTTTGAGAACTTGCTTTTATTTTGTTTCTCCTTATTATTTTCATTGTAACACGTCGTCACTGATAAATCTGAGCAGTTGACAATAAAACGCTCGTATTTATCAGTGACAAAAAATAAGAAAATTACGTTATAAAAATTTGCGTATTTATTGACCAAATTCCGGTTTCATTGACTACGCTCCACACAGCACCGTGGTGAGAGGCGTACTAAATACAAGGCGAATGGCAGCGAATGGCGATCGGAAGCCTGAGTGTTGGTTGCTTCACTGATAGGCGTGCGGTGTCTCTGCATGTACGTACACTGGCAAATTAGACTTCTTTCGCCCTATGTTCGCAGTAGCTTGAAGCGGTCTGTATATTAAAAAATACTACTATGTTTTCACGTTTCACTTTCAAACCTTTTTGGCACTGCCCAAGTTCAATACCGCTTTTTTGGGATCGTATCGAGATCCAACTGCATGAAAACGGATATTGTATCGAACTGACTGATCATACCAATAATAAGCTGTTAGCACTTCCAATATTCCTGCAAAAAGTAGGTATAATATCCAAGCCAGAAATCGACTCTGGGGAGGGGTTTCATCATTTAATAAGAATCAACTACCCATCTATCACAAATTTTTAAAAATTAGGTAGGTGCCTATTGCTTGAGCTCTTGAACTGAAGGGACGGGAGAGGGGCGGTTTAATAGGTGTTGAGTTAGTGTATACGAAACAAAAATACTTATTTTCAAAAGCAGGTCTCATCTAGTCTCATTTGCAGATCTTTTTTTAAATTTTCCGTTAAATGCGCCGCAGGAAAAAACTTTAAAAAAATTACAATAAAATGCAATTTTTTACGCGTTTCAAATATTGTTAATAAAAAAGTTGCCTAAAATTAAACAAAATTGTAAAAATACTTAATATTGGTATAGCGCCGCAGGCGAAAATTTGGACAAAAAATAAACAAAAAAATTCTTTAAAATTTTTGATCTCTTCCTTAGAATTAAACATTTTTTTTTTATTAAGCTACGCTACTGATAAATCTTTATTTTAAGGCCACAAAAACGGCATAGATTTGACAACACTGCTTTGCTATTTTTTTGAAAGATCAACAATAGGTGGCATCACTAATACCATTTCGAGTGAAATCGTGCAGTGTTCAGAACACGGTGCGAGCACCATATGTGAGGAAAAGTATTACTTATTAGGAATGTAACCATTTATTAATGGTTCTTTTAAAGGTTTTGATGCTCGGCTTCATGCTTCACGGATTGCAATATCTCGAAATTAAAAAGAATCAAATGAAAAATCATTATTCAACATCAAAAAAATAACAGATTTCCGTATTATGTTTATCACTTGACATGTATCAATTTATTGGCTGAATGTGCCATTAGGCAAGTGGCCGGTGGCTATGCGGAACCTGAATTCCAATACTCCAATCGAACTCACTTCAGTTTCCTTTGGCCTACTAAATTACGTGACCTTAGCGTTTCAGAATTCCGGCAGAATATTGCTTACAAAGAAAAAAACCATAACTTTCTTGTTATCAGACAATAGGATTTATAAAAATCTACAACCGAATCCAAAGGATTTTTCAAAATTTGGTTTATTTTTTCAAAAAATAAAAAATCCTAAAGTTGCTGTTACAGATTTCTGTATTATCGACGAGGCTAAAGAAAAAGCTAAGTTAGATTTTTGACTATTGTCAGCCGTGTTTATTTTATTTCGAAAAAGGGAGAGTCCAGCAAAAAACTGTCTGGATACGGTTGTGCGGAATTTAAAACTAAACATTCCTGCCAAATTTCAACAGATTTCGTTTTCTCGTATCCGATATTCTGCCCGGTAAAGATTGACCTAAAAACAGCAAAGCAGTGGTGTCAAATCCATGCCGTTTTTGTGGCCTTAACTATATTACGGTGCTGTAAAGTGTAAACTTATTTGCTTTAAAAAAGCAAACAAAGAAGGAAAATTCGCAAAAAATAACCTCAAAATACATCAGGCAAATGTCAAAAGCTCAAATCGTGTTCAAAACGCGTTCAAATCGCTTCATGAAAACCGAAGACACTGAGAAAAATGGTGGGTTACGAGAACTCAAATATGTGTTTTCCTAGACCTAGCCGTGTTGCCAATAGAGGACAGCCCAGACCCCTGGGCTGTGAGAACCAAGTCCAAGGGATTGCAGGGAAACACTGAATGTATTTCTTTGGCCATTTGTTCTGCCAGAACTCAACATCTAGGTTGTGGTGACTCATGATTTGGGCTGGAAGAACCCTGCCTTTGGGCTACCAGAATTTAGCGTCTGGGTTGTGGTAACTCATGGTCTGGGCTGGGAGAACCCTACCTTTGGGCTACCATAAATCAGCATCTGAGTTGTAGTTTAGTTAATTGGGGTAACTTTGAACTATTATGGGTAACTTATAATAACATATAATTTTCCAAGTTGCTCAAAGTTACCCACAGTGGTTCAAAGTAACCCCAAATGACTGTACTAGTATTATGAAAAAAAATAACACTTATTTTTATTTTTTATTTTATTTTTATAAGAAACTACAAGCTTAAAAATGTTTCAGTCGACGAAAAATTTTCATCTCCAACACGAACGCTACTAGGGTCAACTAGGGAGCATTAAAAATGTGTATGGTTTTTTTCTTAAAAAAAAAAATATTTTGTGATTTAAAAATAAAACAAAATCCAACGAAGCATTGACTCTCAAGTCGCCCCGGCTAACTGTAGTCAAAATATAATAAATAAATAGCTAACTATACAGCGCTATCCATTATAAACCAGTATAGAATTTTTGACTCTTGATTAACAGGGCACTCAAAAGAAATCATCTCTTTTTCTGACAAATTTGATATTAGAATTTTTATAGCTAAGCAGGCTTTACCCTTGCCAACAATGCTGAATAACGACATTTTTTTTAAATTTCTCTTAAATTAAAAAAAGCACACAATAAACAAAGTGTTACGTTGAAAATAACAAAACATATCGATGGAATCTGTAAATTATAAATGTCAAATTTCAGATAAGACGATAAGGTTTATAACGGATAATTCCTTACATAAAAAAACTTTTAAAAAAAATCTAAAATATCGCGTGAAAATGTTTGACTGTGAAATATATAAACAAAATCAGATATTTTAATATAAATATGGTGTGTTAAAAACGAAACCTAAAGGTTGAACTGTAACGCTAAAGCCGTCCCTAAGTCTAATTTGCTCAGAAAATTGACACAAATATATATAGTTGTAAATTAGGCTTAGGAAAGAGTTCCACACTTCATATTATTTAGAAAATACAATTAAACACGTTAATGTTTTTCACTCTTGAACCTGCCGCTGCACCGGTCAGCATACCTGCACATATGACCTACACTAACTACATCACAACTGGAAATGAAGCTAGCAACCGCCAGCCAAAGCAACCCGCAAGCCCGAATATGTGCAAAACTCGACATTCGGCAAGTACCGCCTATAATCGGATTTCGGTTTTACTAGACGGCGGAAAAAATAAACCATGATCATGAGAACAATTCAGGCCCTGAGTTATCGTAGCCCAGACCATGAATTACCACAGACGCAAAAAGTTAATACATGAAACTGGGCTGGGGCAATCCCATGTCTGAATTGTGGTATCCCACGACTTGCCGAGTTCTCCCAGCTAAATTGAAATGGTTTGGGACAATCATACCGTGTGCTATAGTAACGCACGGTGTGGGTTCTGGTAGCCCCAAATTTTCAACCCAAGGTCGTGGGTTAGCCCTGTTTTCTCAGTGTAGTGAATAAATAAATAAATAAATAAATAATACGTTTATTTTAGTAAAGAAACATTTTACAATCCTAGTATAAATAAAATGCAAAAATAAACGCACAAAAATGTCTTAAAAGCATAAACATGCTTGTTGACTTACCATATTATTTATATAAATAGTTTTTTTTTTCACAGCAGTTCGAATTGATGATAAAATTTTAGAGTAGGTAGATTTTACATATAAAATTAATCTTAGAGAACCTTCATCTTACTTCTGATTACCTAATATAATTTAAGTTAATTAGATTGTTACACATCTCTCTACTTTCTCTTATCCAATTTGTGACTAATTTTTTGAAAACCCTAAATTTTAGTATATTTTTGAAGTCAGTCTGAACATATTCAACATTTGATTTATTTCTGGTTTTGTATGTTAACACTTTTTCTGTAAGTTTTATTTTCTTTTTGTGTATGTTTTTAAGCAGCTCCAAGCAGTACAGTTGTCTAATATCGAGAATCTGTGTTTCCTGGAAAAGCTGGTCCGAAGGATATGTTCTTCTTTTGCCATAAATTAATTTAAGAAACCATTTTTGCGTACTCTCAAGAGTTGTTAAGTGGCAGTCTGCTACCGCTCCCCATCCCAGAATTCCATATAGGAGATGAGATTGTACAAGAGATAGATAAAGCGATTTAAGTTGATCTACCTCCAGAAATTCCTTGAGATATCTAAATTTAGGTAGTAATCCCCGGATTTTTTTCACCACATTTTTTATTTGCAGATCCCATTTTAAGTGTCTATCAATTACTACTCCTAGATATTGTATAGATTTTGATTCTGGTATTTGTTCTTTATTTTCTATTGTTAGTAAATTAAATTCGGGTAAAGCATTTTTATAAATTGCAAAAGGCAAATATTTTGATTTTTCGTAGTTTAAAGTTAGTTTGTTTTTTTGCAACCAAGATCTTATTGTTTTAAAATCATTTTTCGCTAATAGTTTAAGGTTTTCCCAAGATTTTGACTTGTAGAAAATCGCGGTGTCATCAGCAAAGCTTATTATTTTTCCGATGGTTTTTAATTTAAGCAAGTCGTTTACATATAAAGTAAAAAGCAAGGGATCCAGAATTGTCCCCTGCGGTACACCATAGTTTATTTTTTCGTAATCACTTCTGACACCGTCAATCTCTACATATTGGTTTCTGTTGGTCAAGTAGCTTTTAAGAAGATTTAAAACATTTCCGCGCAGGCCATACCTCTCCAGCTTTTCCAGTAAGATCTCATGCGAAATGGTGTCGAATGCTTTCGAGAGGTCGACAAAAATACATAGGCTACGCATATTTGTTTCAAAAGCGTCAGTTATTTGTTCCGTTAATTTACAGATTGCGTCTTGTGTCGACTTTCCCTCTCTGAACCCGTACTGCCACTCCGATATCACATTAAATCTAGACAGGAAACTAACAATCCTTTTTTTTAATATTTCACAACAGAGACACTGGCCTATAGTTGATTACGCTGTCTCTTCTACCAGAGTTTAGAATGGGCTTAATTTTTCCTATTTTTAGACAGTCTGGAAAGCTGCCATTTTGAAAACATAAGTTAATTAAAAAAGTTAGAGGTATTATAATTTCCTCTTTTATTTTTTTTATTGTGTCTGTACTAATTTCGTAAAATGGTATTGAAAATGTATTCAGTTCCACGCGAAGACGTAGTAACTGTTTATTATAAAGTCCTTAGTACGCCTACTTAGATATAAAGCGTGTGCAATATGTGCTATGTTTTCATGGGTATTGAGTTCGTTTTCAAAACTCACTGTATCTTTTTCTTTTTTATAGCGTGTTCTTGCTCTTGATAAAGAACACGCTCTATAAAAGAAGAAGATACAATGAGTTTTGAAAACGAACTCAATACCCATGAAAACATAGCAATGGTTATTGCATTTGGACATCAGTTTAATTTTAGGTCTTGAAAGAAATTAAAGCCAATTTTTGTTATGCAATAGACTTTTTTTTAATTCAGTGTGCAATAACAATATGACACAAAGTGCCAATAAGAACTATTTAGAGTGAGAATTTAATTGCCAATTTACATTAAGAATAATAGTTTAAAACGTCTTATTTTTAAGGTAGATATACAGGGTTCCTAAGCAAATCCTTAGGGGGTCAAGCAGCCGTGTATAAGACGCAGACAAACGGAAAAGCACATTAGGCAGAAAAGGATGGGCATGGGGCGATGTTGTCACTACATCTTACACGTAGTAAATCCATTCCAGGTTGTTGTTTTCTAATGTTTTCCATTTTCATACCTTTAGGACTGGAATAAAAATTGTTTTTGCTCGACTTTAATACCAAATTGATGAAAGATATCGTAAAAAAAATATTTTTCGGCTTTTCATTTTGTAACCATTGTTCTTACGCACTGTTTACAGGCTGGGGACTGAGATACATGCAAATGCCTAACCTAAAGCGTTCATACACGGCCGGAGAAATCGACTGAGATATTTCCGTAGAAACTTTATCAACCAAATAGGACGGGTTGACGCCTTCGAACGTCCAACCCGGGTTTTGCACTTTGATTCGAAATCAAAAAGGAGGAACAGTCAGATGTGGGGCCGTGCACAAATTACGTAACGGTGATTTTACCAATTTTTGACCCCCTCCCTATGTAATGTTTTGTAACGGTTTGGCACGCCACTCCCCTAATATTACGTAATGATTTCAAGATCACTACCCCCCCCCAAAAAAAAACTTTTAACTTATTTTCATTCCAAATTTTCTTAGTTTCACACAAATGCAAACGCTGTCGAAAACCCCCCTCCCCCCTACGTAACGTTTTGTAACCCCCTCCCCCCTATGACAATTACGTAATTTGTGCACGGCCCCTGTAGTCCCAGTGGAGGAGGGCGAGAAAATTGATATTTTTTTCTTAAAAATTATACTCTTTAGACCTATTTCTTTGCGTTCCCGAAATTATGTAATTTTTGAAAAAAAATTGTAAGCGGCGCCATTTTTATTTCGTGCTTTGTTTTTCTAACATTTTTGCGTTCGGCTAATTTAATTGAAAAATTTTTGCCTGCGTCGCCCTTTATCTTCTCACTCGAAACCAAGATCCCCCGTTTTAGGAAAACTGATCCCGTCTTTGTTTCTACATTTTTTCGAATAAAAGTAGAGTATGACCATGGGGGAAATAATTTTTTTCTACGGTATGACGAAAATTTCGAGAAAGCAAAAAGCTCTGCAGGAAAAACAGCGCCGTTTATTGATTTCTTTGGCTGCTAGTGCTAGCTGCATGGTTTGGCCGTTTCCGGATAGATGTCACTAGTAGAACAGAATGGAAAGAAATTTAATTAAAAGCGAAGATATTTCTTTCTAATGTTAACAACCTCACGAGTTTATCGCTCAGTATCGTAAATAATGGACCCTGCCACCTCCTTTAAGCAAGAAAAAACTGTGGTTTGGACCTGAAAACATCTAATTTTTAATCTCATGGTGTGGCCGCCATCTAGCGGAATTTGCAGACATCTTGTCAACGGTTATTATTGAAACTATGATTTATGCTCACAATGAAAGAGTGGCGACAATTTTTTCTCTTGAAAGCAGTCCGGAGATAATAACAAACTGGCACCATTGCTCAATATACCTGTTTCTTTTGTGCGCGCAGAACTTTCTATGCCATTTCTGTTTGATTTATTGAAATCCTATCCCTAAGGAAAATCTTAGGAACCCTGTATATGGTACTATATATTAAACATATAAAGTGGGCCACAAAAAATGAGACGTTTTGGATTGTCCATAATTTTGGAATTGAGATTTTTTTGTTTATTTATTAATTTAATTTTTGTTCGTGATTACTCGAATAATAGGTTTTGTGCATAGAGAACTGTAAGGTTCTTAATTATTATAAATAGATATTTAAAGTTAATTTTCAGTTTTCTCAGCATTCGTATCCTTATCTCTATCGAGTCGACCAATCAAGCAGGTGCACTTTTAAAATCATGGCGAATGCGTGACAGCTCCAGCTGATTAAATGCACGAAAACCTCGTTAGGTAGGATAAGGGAGTCGTAACTTTACGACCGTCCCTGCATACGAAACGATGTTTTGACGCATTTGATCAGCTGGAGCTGTCACTCATTCGCCATTAGTTTAAAAGTACACCTGCTCGATAGGTCGACCCGATAGAGATAAAGATACGAATGCCGATAAACCTTAAAATTAACTTTAAGTGTCTAATAACCAAAAGAACCAGTTAGTATTGTCGGGGCTTGAATCTGAGTAAATGGGGAAATCGAAATTAACTACTTACCCTATGATACTTATTTTCCTATCTCCTCCGCACAAATTTAAACTCGAATATCTTGGAGAAGATAAAAGATAGACTCGTATTTGGTATTTTTGAAAAATTTATAAAGGTATAACTTTAGAAGGTAATATACAGCGTGTCTAATTTTAAAAAAAATAAGTTTGTGTCAAATTTTATTTTCGAGACACCCTGGATAAAAAGGTATACATTTTTCGAAACCGCTTTTTTTCCTAAAATGATCCTATATAAACCATAGCTCTCCGAAAAATCCATTATTCCAGACTTTTGGAACACCCTACATATTTATTTATTTATACACCTTTCGGCTTTGAATTGTTTACCTACTCTCGCTTCACTTAATACTCGAACACCAACAGTCGAACAGTAGGTCAATATAAAACATGTCCCGAATTAAGAACTTTTATTTAGTTGGTTCGTACCCATAAAAGCCGCGACGTATGGTTTTATAAAAATAAGTAGTATACAGGGTGTCATGTGTGTCATCCAACAAAACAAACATATTTTTACAAGCTTTTATTTAACTTGCATTCTATGTTTGTTCGGGTAGAATCTTACAACTTAATTTTGACCAACTTCCCGACATCCGATCGGCTTCAAATTTGACACGCTTATATAGTTGCGATGACAATAAAAGATTATAGTGTGATGAAATTGACAGCTCCCCCCTACTCGAAGGGGGTGGAGGGGGGTACAGTTGAAGTACGCCCGATTTTGTTGAAATCTGGTCTGTTGGGGCACTTGGGGATGGAGATAACGATTTTGTAATCAGATTTTGAAAATTAAATATGGCGAATTCAAGATGGACGATTTTTGGTCATCTCTTCCTAACCAATTTTAACTAACTTATACAAATTTGACATGCATTTATAGTTCAATACAATGACAATACAATAATATGCCATTATTAGGCACCCCTCCCCCCCTACGAGGGGAGTGGAGGAGGAAAACACCTGAGTTTGCCCAGTGTCAACCAAAATTGGTATACGAGGGCTTCTGAGGATAAGGCATACGAATTTTTGATCAGATTTTGAAAATTCAATATAGCGGTTTCAAGATGGACGATTTTTGGTCATGTTTTGCTAACCAATTTTAACTGATTTATCCACATCCGATTGTGTTCAAAATTGGTATGCGTTTATAGTTCCGGTGAAAATACAATAATATGGAATTCTCAGGTACCCACTAACGAGGAAAGTGGAGGGGGAAAAATATTTAGTTTGTTCGATTTCAATCAAAATTTGCATACAGGGGTTTTTTAAGGAGGGGGATTATGAATTATGAATGAATT
The DNA here is from genome assembly GCA_963921995.1 of Oxystoma pomonae. Classification (NCBI taxonomy): domain Eukaryota; kingdom Metazoa; phylum Arthropoda; class Insecta; order Coleoptera; family Brentidae; genus Oxystoma; species Oxystoma pomonae. The sequence goes on along the minus strand of OY998164.1, from coordinate 19,508,037 downwards.
TTAAAAATTAAAGGTGTGTTCAGATTTGGTATGCGTTTATAGTTCCGGCGACAATACAATAATATGGTATTATTAGGTACACACTTCCCTCTAACGTGGAGGGGGGAAAAGATTTAGTTTGTTCGATTTAAATCAAAATTGGCACACAGGGGTTTTTCGGGAAGAGGATATGAATTTTTGATTAGATTTAAAAATTTCGATATGGCGGATTCAAAATGGACGATTTACAAATCTAAAAATTAAAAAGAAATTTTTATTAAAAAAAACTTTTAAGGAACAATCTTTTATTAAATGCACTTACGGTGACAAAGAGAGAACTACAAAAGAAGAACTAAATTCTTCTTCTATTCGAATGATAAACATAATGCTTTCATCTAAAGAAGCTGAGAACGGGTGAGATTGCAATGCTTGCTAAGCCTTTGAAAATGTCCTTGGGTTATAGAGTAATACAACTGTTTCTTAGGTGAATCGTCGATGTGACCGATATACGATACCTAAAGTTAAAATTTTTAATTTGCGCCCATCGCTTTTATTATGGTATAAGAAAGATAAAAAAATGATTTTCTACTTTTAAGTACATTTAATAAAAGCTTCCCAAGGCACGTTTCCAGAACAAATTTTTTGGAAACATCGCTAGTCCCCCGAACGTTCTCGGAACGTACGACGGCCAAACAGGTAAAGTGTAATTGTAAATCAATTTTAAATGTGATTTTTTTTTACTAAGTAAATGTTTGTTTTTATGAAAATCGTTTTTTATTGCACACCCGGTATAAAGGTATATATGGATGTTCAAACAGTTACAGATAAAACGTTAAGTACGCCTGTGTTTACAATTTTCAAACAGAAAACAAAGTCTCGTACGCAAGTTGACTGTATGCGAGTTGTAAAATAAGTATGTTTAACGGTATAAAAATAAACTGGGCTTAAGCAAATACCTAATATTTCAATTATTATTCGTTTTGGTGCAGTGACTTTATGTTATAAATTTAATTTTTTATTATTATAGAGAGACTGATAAAATTTTAGGTATTTATGTACGTATTATAAAGGCGTTTATTTGGAAAATATAATATATAGTTTTTGGTCGTGTCTAAAACGCCGCAAATGTACAAACGGTTAACAGAAGAATTTTGACCTACGAAGGACATGCGCATTTGTATTTTGGCCCAAGGCACACCCAAGCGTGTTTTTCGGTTTGAGAGTTCTTTCATGAATAATTCAATAGGTACAGGGTGATTTACTATATTTTGAACCCCTGGTTAGCGCCTTTATTATTGATGATAAAAAAAAAGTGCAAATAGAAAAGTTTTATAATTTTTTAAGAGCCTTCTAGCCCATATGACAGATATTGTCAAATGTCATTCCATATGTCAAATTTAGGAATCAACTTATATTAATTGGAACACCCTGTGTATTATTTTTTGCTATAAGGACAATGTGTTATATTTGTGGAATCAGGAAGAAAAGATCGAAGTTTTAAAAAATATATAGGGTGTTAAATTTAATATAAGAAAGTCGATGTCTAAATTTGACATATATAACGATATTTGACAACATCTGTCATATGGGTTAGAAGGCTTTTAAAAAACTTTAAAACTTTTCCATTTAAACTTTTTTTCTATCATCAACAATAAAGGCGCTAACCAGGGGTTCAAAATATAGTGAATTACCCTGTACCTGCTTTAACCCCAACTAATTTGAATATTTTGAATCCTGCTTCACATTTTCTCGGGACTTAAAACCACATTAAACCGATTTTATTTAAAAAATTAAAAACTAATCAGGGCCATCAGAACGGAGCTGGCAACGTCGCAAATTTCCTAAGTATTTACTTATATTAAATCAATTATTTCGTGTCCAGTGCCATGCCATAGCATAAAGCATTTTGTTAGTAGGTGCGCGATACTACTATACTGTGGATTTCAAATAAAATGCGTACAATGTTAAAGTTAGATTTAAATACTTTGTAATAATGTCATTCTGGTATACAGACCGCTTCAAGCTACTGCGAACATAGGGGGAATCAATTCCAATTTACTCTCCGTGCCGTACGACCGAGGTGGATTCGAAGCACGCTGCAGTGTTATCTTTCGGAAATTCATTTTGTTTTTATTATTTTGTTTTATTTCTGCCTTGCTCGAGAAACAGATGGGTAAGTTCTTAATTGAAATATTACATTTTTAAAACCAAAAATGGATGTCTACGAAGTTGCCGAAAAAGTGCAGATGGTCAAATGGTCAAATCGTCATAACCCAACACACGTTCGATATTGGTCAAGGGAAAATTTGCATTTGTATTTTGACGTAAGAACACAGTATCCCCAAAAACTAAATGTTTGGGGGGGGGGTATTATAGGAGAACACGTAATTGGGCCATTTTTTATTAACGGCAATTGCAATTTTAATGGTCCTAGATACTTGGATCTACTGCAGCAGCACATTATTTCAACTGCTAGGCAGTTGTTAGGTGTAAGATTTGGTGAAACATGGTTTCAACAAGATGGTTGTTCCGCTCACAATGTTGGCCTTGTTAGGGAATATCTTGATAATGTATTTCCTAATCGGGTTATAAGTACACGGGAAACTATTTTATGGCCAGCTCGATCTCCCGATCTTGCTCCTAATGACTTCTATCTGTTTTTGAAGAAGCTTTTCAAATTATCACCCCTACATGCTTGGAAACGTTAGAAGGGGTTTTTATAGTAGGCTCGGGTATTGTCTAGCCGAGCAAGGAGGACTTTCGAACATTTACTTTTATTTTTTTTTGACTGGGAGAATCTTTTTGGTTTTTAGAATGTATTATTTTATTTTGAGAACTTGCTTTTATTTTGTTTCTCCTTATTATTTTCATTGTAACACGTCGTCACTGATAAATCTGAGCAGTTGACAATAAAACGCTCTTATTTATCAGTGACAAAAAATAAAAAAATTACGTTATAAAAATTTGCGTATTTATTGACCAAATTCCGGTTTCATTGACTACGCTCCACACAGCACCGTGGTTAGAGGCGTACTAAATACAAGGCGAAAGGCGGCGAGCGGCAGCGAATGGCGATCGGAAGCCTGAGTGTTGGTTGCTTCACTGATAGGCGTGCGGTGTCTCTGCATGTACGTACACTGGCAAATTAGACTTCTTCCGCCCTATGTTCGCAGTAGCTTGAAGCGGTCTGTATATGTGTATAAATGTGACTATAAGATGAATGACTGATTTCCGAGCTGATTTCCAATAATGAATTTTATGCTGGGTTTATAAGTACAGCAAAATAAAATATATTATAACAAATAAGAACACCCAATAAAAAACTTATTTGGAATGGCATGATCACATTTGACCAATCACAGATTCTTATTTCTTATTTTATTTTATTTACTGTATAAATCCAGCATTAGATAAAATCATTCATCGTCAAATAATAGATCTTCCAACTTCATATTATTATTATTTCTCACATACTATTTTTTTCATTATTTTTGACAAATATTTTTAAATATAAAACCAAACAGAAGCTCACGAATTAACTAGCCGCCACAGGGGTCCGGAACAAGTCAAAAGTTACAAAAAAATGACAACAAGAACCACCAGTGGGGTATTGTTAGAGGCCACCCCCGCATTACAAAACAACATTTAGTAAAATCCCAGCAGATCCTTTTTTTGACTTTTTAATGTTTTTGTGTTTTTTTTGGTATTATTTCAACCCGCGGCGTTGCCCGCTCCAAAATCAAATAAACAGTAGCCTATTTTCTAATACAGGTCACACCAGGTTGTAACCAAATTTCATCCAAATCGGTTCCACCGTTTTTGCGTGATTGAGGAACAAACATACATACCTACACACATACATACACAAACTTTTGCATTTATAATATTAGTAAGATAATACTGATATAACTGCATAATGCAAATTGTAACTACAGCATCACTTTCTTACTTTACTTTTTTTTAGGTGTGCTTTATTATATACCTAATTATTATTTTATGATAATTAAGAAAAAATGTTTAACGTGTATTTTTTTAAGAAACCTACATAATATTGGGGGAATATTCATGTTATAAAAATACTACAGGAATGTTGCAGACCTATTTTTTGTTGAATATTCTTTAAGAGTTTTTCATAGTTATATTTCTTTGGTAATTATGCCCATGATAATTAATTTATTTTTATGAATATACCCAAAAAGAATATTTTTGTCAGGATTTTGGCACGTTTTATAGTGTTTATAATTAATTTAGTTTAATGTCATCTATTGTAGGTAGATGGCACTGGAATCAATATGTTCTCTATGTAGCAGGTAATATTTATTATACATATAAGACAGCAAAAAGTTATTTAGTTAATCTTTTGATAACTAATCTTAAGTAGTACATCAACATAATGGTGATATACCTATATCCATATCCGTAATTGCATTTTAGTGGAAGACTAATGCATATTTGGTAGATATTCAAGTGGAATATGGTAAAATGTAACATTTGTATCACATTCTTTGTTCTCGAAGTATATGACTATTACATTACAGGAATGTTTAATTATTATGTGGGAAGGTTTTCCAATCTGTCTTCAAATAATATACCTATTACTTAAATTCAGAATTATGATAAAACTTAAATATTTTTTGAGGAAAATTCAACAGCTGCTTTTCTACTATTTCTTCTACTAGTAACCTTATATTTATTCCCGTATTTAATAAACTCTCGGTGGTTGGACTCCTTTGCTTGTTTGGAGCAGATTCCTAAAGAGTGTACGTAATAAAGACTTTCTTCTAAATAGTTAATCACAATGGACAATCCCCAATTTGGTAAAAAATTAAGAAAATCTGTTGTTGAGTTTTCCTCAAAAAATATTTAAGTTTTATCATAATTCTGAATTTAGGTAATAGGTATATTATTTGAAGACAGATTGGATAACCTTTCTTGAAAAAATACATGTCAAGCATTTAATTTAATCTAATCATAGAATAATGTTTTGTTAAAATTCCTATAATTAAAAAAAAAATATTTGTGTGGGTGTGTATGTTTGTTCCTCAATCACGCAAAAACGGTGGAACCGATTTGGATAAAATTTGGTTATAAGATAAAGGGTGACCTTTATTAGAATATAGGCTAATTTTTATTTAACATTATGACAATTAATGACAGCAGTCAAATTATATTAATTTTGGAGGGGGCAACGTTGCGGGTTAAAATAATACAAAAACACTCAAAAACATCAAAAAGTCAAAAAATGGATTTGCTGGGATTTTACTAAATACTGTTTTGTAATGCGGGGGTGGTCTCTAACAATACCCCGCTGTTCGTTTTTGTTGCATTGTTTTTCTAACTTTTGACACGTTCCGGAATTCTTGTGCCGCGGTTATCTGGTCCTTAATTCAACTAATAAATTATCCCAAAAGTCAAATAACTGGATCGTCGACGTAAAACCTGTACCAAAAAGGCTATTCTGAACTGTCAAATAGCGTTGAAGTTATTGTTATCGGCAAAGTTGCTACGACGACTAATGCTATTTGACACTGTTGACATTTGGAAGTCATATAAGGTTAAGGGCTGCCGAAACACGCCGCAAACGTACGGACAGTTTCTGTTTACTCAATAACGGTTATGGACGCGAAAAAATTACAAAAGACAAAAAAGTTTCTAAATAAAACAATCAATTTATTTCGTATTTCAGAATCCACCAGCGGCGCACCATAAAACGATTTATTGCACAAAAAGATCTTGAACCTTCAAAAAATATCTTCCTGTATATTCTTATAATCACTCGACATGCTGAATGATGTAAGCCCTAAAACAGCAGTAGCTATAAAAAAAAACTAAAAAAATATTGAAAACGAAGCGTTTGGGCTTACATGATTAAAGGAAAAAAATGTCACATTTTGACCTGAAAAATACGTTCTTAAAATCTGTGTGATACAAAAATATGTATACTATTAAATAATCGCATACAAATCACGATACCTGTCAAAATCTCAGACAAAGTTATGAAAACCCTTTAGAATTTTAATCCAAAATCGATATTCACTCATACAATTGGACCAATTTTTTGACATTGACAGTTTGATTTAGTGTAAATGTCACCAGCCATATTAAAAATTGTTCCAGAGAATGTGGAATGAACAGTATATCTGGCAGTAAAATACGCATGAAGTAAACTAAAAGTCTTGTTTCTACGAGCGTGCCTACCCATTTCCGCAAGCCGTGTAAAAAATGATTTTTACGCACGACGTGCGAAAATAGTACTTTTCACAAGTAGTGGCTAAAATAGTGCTTTTTTTACAAGCGTTGGCTTAAATAACGAGCGCACCGAGGTATTTAAAAATGCGCGAGTAAAAAAAAGCACAGTTTAGCCGCGAGTTGTTAACACTATTTTTTTGATACCTTTATCAAAAAGTCCAAGAAAAACACAAAAATACTTTTAAACATCTCGAACGAAGAGCACTTCTTGCAACACACCATCTTTACACTATAAATCAAGGTGGCTGGTAAATACAATAACAATGGTTTCCATAGCGATGTGCTCTTTTACTCGGTGACGTTCATTGTTGCGACATTGACAGTTTGATATTTTAACGATGTCTTTGAATGATTTTTTCGTAAATACTTGGTGAAAACTGGTGGAAATGGATTAATTTTTTGGCAAAAATAATGAGATTTTTTTAATATTACTATTTTCCGTTATTTCTCTTTAATTTTACGTAAAAAACGGACAGAAATCTTTTTTTGCACCCGTGATAAAAACGAAGTTTTTTTGCATCGGTAACCAAAAAAGCCATGCTTTAGTTAAATGCAGACAGTTACTAAAATCATGTTTTTGATGAAGGTATAAAAAAAGTCTTTTCAAACACGCACACAAAAGTTTCTTCACGCGGTCACGCAAAAATGTTTTTACCTACTCGCGTGCGGTAAAGTGCACTTTACCGCACTCATTTAAGTGCGTGAAAAAAAATTTTCACGCACGCTGTTGAGCAAAAAAAATTTTTCACGTACCCTGTTGAGCAAAAAAAAATTTTTCACGCACCCTGTTGAGCACGCTTGTTGTTGAGCACGCTGTTGCTCAGTGATGAATCAGGAAGACTTGAAGTCGATGATGGCATTAAGCAACATGGGCAGTGGTACTTTCAATGTTACCGTGTTTAACAATTACCATAAAAATTCATTTTTTAAGCTTGTTAAAGTTTAGTTCTGAGTAAAACATAAAATTCGTAAGTAGTTTTGACTATTTTTTCATTTTGAGTCTGCTAGGTTTAACTAAAATAATGACAAAATATTTTGATATTCCGCACGCTTGTAGGAAAAATGTTGTACCTAACGCGTGCGTAAAGTATTTTCCGTACTTACTGCTTGCCCGAGCTCCGCTGGCGCGTCGTTCGTGCAAACGCCTGTGCGTGAGGAAAAGTATAACTTTCCGCACTTGTTAGGTAAAAAAACTATTTTACACACGCAAAAACTTTTTCACGGACGCAAAATTTTTTTTGGGTGGACAAATTTTTACAGTATTATCTAGGTGCCATAAGATGTTTTTAATTTTCCTCACATTCGTAGAAAAAATGTATCTAACGCGTGCAGAAAGCGTCTTTTCTAAACTTTCGGCTTTGCCCGAACGACACGCGACCGTTAAATAACAATTCCGGACGAAATTTATCCTGATTCGAAATTTTCACAAAAAAAAATTATTTCCTTCATAATTTTTTTTCATTTCAGGTACTTGGCATCTTTTGTATGGCCCTAGGTTCACCGGCATATGCAGGAGGAAGTCATTTTTTCCTCTTTGTTGTCACAAGCAGCTTTATACTCACCCTACTATGGGTATTCATTTACTTCTTGAGCATCAGAGAAGCCATTACTTTTCCCATTGATTGGATTTTGACGGTAAGTTAAAACCGCTATGAGTTGACGAATTTTTAAATTTTCGCCAGGAAAAATCACTTACACTTCACATTATTTATTGCTTACAAAATGGTTTTAAGGCACGCGCGGATCTGCGGATTATGCATAACTATTAATACTTTTAGACCTTTTATGTTTCCCCTCCCGTAGAAATTCGCTCCCAAATTAAATTCCTAGATCCGCCCCTGGCCAAAGCAAAGATTAGGTACTTTTAGCCTGTTTTTAAATCGGTTGACTTATCTGTATCCCTATCGGAGATACCTCTACGGAAAGTTTGGGACAAAAAAATCTGTCATCATTTTAGTTTCCTCAAAAAACTTGTTTACTCGATGCTTTTATCGTTTTTTAAGCAATGGCAATGCTCATTTTTGTGAAAGGAAAAAATAAAGAAACACAAATTGCGGTTATAAAACCACTGAATATTGATTTTGGATGGGATACGTATACGAGACAGTGGTCGTAACGATACGTTCAACATAACGTAACGACTGACCCTTATCGCGCAAAAAGGTCGCGATTCTTTAGAAACGACAGAAAATCTCACCCGTCAGAATTCTGGAATCTGGAAAGTGGCGATTTTTACTTATCGCCTCATTTAAAATAAAGACACAGCAACCTTCATATTTATCCTAACGTTGTAAGAGAAACTGCGTCATTTTTTTATTAACATTTTGTAAATTTAATATTTTAAAGATATTCTGCAGGGCTAGTTACTACGCGTACCAATAAACGTCGAAAATTCTCACCATGTAAAAGGAAAGACAGAATTTGACTTTTCTGAACAGTGACAGCGAAATATTCCATGGCTATCTATGGTTTTGTATGTTAAAAGTTTTAAAGGTTTGTTTACACATAAAAATATTTAAGGAATATTAGCAAAAAGTCCTGACAAAAAAGCATTAAGTGTAAACTTGTGTTTAAAAATCGTCAGATTTTTTGTAAGGGCGAGATTTTCTGACGGTTTTTGAAGAATAGCGACCTTTCTGTCAGAAAATCTCGCCCTCAGAAAAAATCTTACGATTTTTAAACACAAGTTTACCCTAACTGCTTTTTTGTCAGGACTTATTTGCTAATATTCCTTAAAATTTAGTTTCTGAATACTGTTCCAGTAAATTTTTGTGTAAACCCCTTTTTTCATTATTCTTATTTTTGTGTGTAAACATACCTTGCCAGCCATGGAATATGTCGCTGTCACTGTTCAGAAAAGTTACACAAATTCTGGATACTTTTTGACTTATATTAGTACGCGTAGTAGCAATTTAGCTCCGCCGTAAAACTAGTCCTGCAGAATATCTTTAAAATGTTAAATCTAAAAAAATGGAATTAATAAATATTTATTAAAAAAAACTTTTAAAAAACAAGCTTTTATTAAATGCAATCAAAAGTAGAAAATAATTTTTTATCTCTCTTATGCAATCATAAAAGCGATGGGCGAAAATTAAAAATTTTATTAACTTTACGGTAACAAAGAGAGAACTAGAAAAGAAGAACTAAATTCCCCCTCGTTAGAAAGAAGTGTGTACCTAATAATACCACATTATTGTATTGTCGCCAGAACTATAAACGCATACTAAATTTAAACACACACCTTTCATTTTTAGATTTGTAACCTTAATCGTCCATTTTTAATCCGCCATATTGAAATTTTCAAATCTGATAAAAAATTCATAATCCCCCTCCTTAAAAACACCTGCATGCCAATTTTGATTGAAATCGAACAAACTAAATCTTGTTCCCCCTCCCCTCCTGAGAATAGCATATCATTGTATTTTCACCGGAACTATAACCGCATACCAAATTTGAACACAATCCGATGTGGATAAGTCAGTTAAAATTGGTTAGAAAAACGTGACCGAAAATCGTCCATCTTGAATCCGCCACACGGTAACAAAGAGAGAACTAGAAAAGAAGAACTAAATTCCCCCTCGTTAGAAAGAAGTGTGTACCTAATAATACCACATTATTGTATTGTCGCCAGAACTATAAACGCATACTAAATTTAAACACACACCTTTCATTTTTAGATTTGTAACCTTAATCGTCCATTTTTAATCCGCCATATTGAAATTTTCAAATCTGATAAAAAATTCATAATCCCCCTCCTTAAAAACACCTGCATGCCAATTTTGATTGAAATCGAACAAACTAAATCTTGTTCCCCCTCCCCTCCTGAGAATAGCATATCATTGTATTTTCACCGGAACTATAACCGCATACCAAATTTGAACACAATCCGATGTGGATAAGTCAGTTAAAATTGGTTAGAAAAACGTGACCGAAAATCGTCCATCTTGAATCCGCCACATTGAATTTTCAAAATCTGATCAAAAATTCATATTCCGTATCCCCAAAAGCCCCCGTATACCAATTTTGGTTAAAATCGGACAAACTTGGGTGATTTCCCCCCTCCACTCCCCTCGTAGGGGGGAGGGGTGCCTAATAATGACATATTATTGTATTGCCACTAGAACTATAAATGCATGCCAAATTTGAAGGCAATCGGATGTGTATAGGTTAGTTAAAAGTGGTTAGCAAAAGATGACCAAAAATCGTGCATCTTGAATACGCTATATTGAATTTTCAAAATCTGATTAGAAATTCGTTATTTCCATCCCCAACTGTACCCCCCTCCACCCCCTCCGACTAGGGGGGAGCTGTCAATTTCATCACACTATATTCGTGTATTGTCACCGCAACTATATAAGCATGCCAAATTTGAAGCCGATCGGATGTCGGGAAGTTGGTCAAAATTAAGTTGCAAGATTCCACCCGAACAAACATATCTACGTAGTTATTACTTATATACATACGTTGCAAGTTAAACAAAAGCTTTTAAAAAAATGATCCAGTTTCTCTTACAACGTTAAGATAAATATTAAGGACGTTGAGTTTTTATTTTAAATCGGGTGAGATTTTCTGTCGTTTCTGAAGAATCGCGACCTATTTATTATATGTCGGATTTCGGTAATTTTCGTGAATTATGAGTATCTATATGAAAAAATTACAACAAAACACAATCTATCTTAATAAACCAAAAAAGTTTTTTACCTAAGCTTCACAGGAGGTGTCTTAAATTTACAGATTTCAACAAAGCAGATGTTTTTACAGAAAAAAAATCTTGCTTCTCTTCTTTATACAATTTTTTGGTATTACGAGTAGAGATTCATTTGTTATGTCAGTGACCTTAGCTCAGGAAATGCTGAAGTGTCGTTCAAAACGGGTCATGTGATATCCATACTTTTTTGGGTCAAATGAACATCATAATTGGACTTTGTATAAGGCAGATTTTGTAAAAACTAAGACAAGGATCGGAGTTTTTTTTTTAATTTTTTTGTCGAATAAGCTCAAATTTCTTTTAAAAGCCGTCAATTCGAAATATTCAAACATTGGGATCGGTGGCCTTAGAAAGAAATTTTAGCTAATTCGACAAAAAATCACAGAAGTGTTCGGAGCTGTGTCTAAGTCCTTTTCTCACTATGTATTAACAGTGGCGTAGTAAAAGGGGGGGGGAAGGTTTGAGGTTAAAACCCCTTCCAACCCAATCTACAATAAATTCTTCATGATCAAGGGCCCCAGAGAGAGCTATAGTACCCCCACTTTTTTGACCCTTTACTCCGGTTTGTGACGTGACGTTTGGTGTGTGATATCTTAAATTTAAAAAAAATACCGGTGGGGCTATGACGTCATTATTTTAATAATACGGAATTTTTTTCACTGGCATTTAAAACGTGTAAAAATGGCATTCTTAGTATAATTTATATTAAAATTTTCATCTGCAGCGCATTTATACTTTCGCAACAAATCTATACAGTGCGGACGTAAAAAGTCCCCCCCCCCCCCTGTTAACTCTTGAACGAATTGAGGTTTCGACGTCAAATAAAAACCATGTTTAATGATAACACTTTTGCCACTTTTTGACGTATTTCTTATAAGCGTCACATTGACGTAATCTATAAGGTCACTAACTACTTGAAAATTTTGAATAGAAAGGGGGGTCGAGTAATACTTTGTTTAAAAGGTATTTTAATTCCTTATTTAAATTTTAATTTTCTTTAAAAATCGGTTTACGACTACTTATGATTTTTTTCGACTATAGTTTACGCACCTTACCTTACACTTGGACGAATTGAGATATCGACTTTCAATAGAGAACATGCGCAAAGATACCAATTTGACTACTTTTTCACGTATTTTAGATGAGTCTCATAATGACTTAAGACAATCCGTTCAATAGTTAGCAGGGAGGGGAATTTTTTACGTCCGCACTGTATATACCACCTTCTTGGCATCTAACCCAATCTACTTTTCCAAAAATATTTTACAAAAAACCTAAGAGATCAAAATTTTTAAAGAATTTTCTGTTTTTTTTTTGTAAAAGTTTTCGCCTGCGGCGCTATACCAATATTAAATATTGCTACAATTTTCTTTAATTTTAAACAATTTTTAAACGCGTAAAAAATAGCAGTGAATTGTAATTTTAAAACAAATCTGCAAATGAGGCTAGATGAGACTTGCTTTTAAACATAAGTATTTTTTTTCGTGTACACTAACTCAAAACCTATTAAACCGCCCCTCTCCCCTCCCTTCAGTTCAAGAGTTCAAGCAATAGGCACCTACCTAATTTTTAAAAATTTGCCATAGTTGATTTTTATTAAATGATGAACCCCCCAGAGTCGATGTCTGTCTACGCCACTGGCATTAAACTGATGCAACTTTTTACATGTATCTTGGATCGTGGAGCTGTGGGAGGTGTTCACACTATGCATGCATTATTTTGTAGGGGAAATCTCACTTTTAGCCAACATAAAATAATCACTAGTCAGAAAAATCGAAATAGCACTAGATTCTTACCTGATTTGTTTACCTTTTTCGTATACCTAACGTTAATTTTTGATTTAGTTTTTGTTTGACAAAATGTAAAGGGAAATGGAATATTTTTCGGAAAATTCAAAAATAAAACTGATAACCTAATATTCATAGCTGATCGGTAAGTTGACAACATAAAAAAAAACGGTTGGCAATTAAACTAAAACTAAGAAACTTCCCAGCATGAATGAAACTTTCTGATAAAAATAGAACATGTTCTATTTTTGCGCATCTTGCAACGCGATTCATTTCTCGACGGATATAAAAGTTGCATAGCGAGAACAGGGTTTTTACATGTGATTTCCTTTCAAAGTTCAGCCAATTCTGAGGTTTATTTGACTCCAAAAAGTACGGATATCACATGACCCATTTTGAACATCACTTCGACATTTCCTGAGCTAAATTCACTGACAAAAAAAGAGAAACTACACTCTTAAGCCAGAGTCTATAGTCATAAAATATTTATGTCGGTGAAACGAATTTATCAACAATAACCAAACATTTATTAAGAATTCATAAAAAAGTTAAGAATTATTTACTAAATCATAAATACTGGTTTATTATTAAGTCATTATCTTTCTATTTATAAAAAAATAAGTAAATCTTTTAGTATAGGAGTTGTCTAATATATACGAAAATCTCCGGAACTTATGAACACAACATTTGACAGTTTTTGGGCCAAATCGTGGTTTAAATCATTAAATATCTTGGATAAAATGGGTCGAACTTTTCCATTTTGAGAGTAAACTAAAGTTTTGACCTTCCATTGTCTTTATTTTTTACTTTTTTACAACGTTTGTATATGTATCTCAGACTAATAACTAAAGAGAGACCAAACATTCCCTATTGAAATCCTCTAATGTTTACAATCCAACACCCTTCTGGACGATTATATGAACAGAAAAGAGATAGAGCAATAAAACGGCAACACTGTCAAAAATTGCTTTTCCCATTACCAGTGGCGGCGTTAATTTTAATTTAAATATATAAATGTGAAAACGAGATATAAGGTAGGGTTGGTCGGATTTTCTTATTCAAAAGAATTAACTGCCAGAACTTGCATAACAACAAAAAATAGATTTATTCAAGGATAAAGTTTAGTTTGAGGAATGTAGGTATTTACGAACAGATCAAAAGTTTACCAAAGAGCACTTGAAATGAATTTTAGGTAAATTATTCAAGATGGCTGTTATATATTTTTTTTAATTGTGCAGTATCCCACAAAACAAAAGTAAAAAAAATATTTTCATAGCAAAAAAAAAACGGTTAATAACCCGTTTTATAACGTTTTTGTCCAAAAAAAAACACGCTAATAAACGGCTTATTAAGCGTTTTTTTCACTATGATAATAATGTCTCTTTTAGTTTTCTTTAGTGGAATATAAACTTTATTTATCAAATGAAGAGAACTTTTTGTGATGTTAATTATGAAAATTTTAAGGCCAAGAAATTTTATTCTTTACACATTGGCTGCATGTTCATTTCTGAATACAGAACACAAGGAAAATTTAAGGAAGAGGTAAAAAATTACTTGTAGTTTTTCAGGAAACAGGAGTCAAAGGCAAAAAAATAAATAATAAATATTAATGAAAATAAAAATAAGATTGGCTCAGAGTAAATATCTCCAAAACGATTTTATTCACATTATAGAAAGTACCCAGGTACCCATTAAAATACAAAAAATACCTGCCCCAGTACCTGACTATCAGCACTTGGTCTTATTGTCTTCTCTTGTTATGTATAAATTATAATAAATAAATATTTTACATGCTGCAAAAGGAGCAAAATTATCTGGTACTTTTGTTTCTTAAAAAAGATTAGTATTAGTCTTAGATTTTTGATGTATTAATAGTATAATCATAAGCGTTTTACGCAGTTTTTTACCTCATACTACGCCCATGACTAACGTAAAATGACAGGATCTTTCTTACCTCCGAAATATTAGTTCTGGGCTGGAATATCAGCTTTTATTGCATACCAGGCAATGGTAAACCATTTTGTTTGTCCTCAAAATAGCTTGGTACAGTTCTTTTTTCACAAATAGTCACAATAAAATTCAAAAATCACCGAATAACACAAACCCCCGTTAACAACAACGCCGTCAGCTGCAACCAAACATGTCGGCATTTATTCGCGGCTCGTCGAAAAAACGTTGCCGGCTTGTGTTCTTTTTTATAAATCTCGAAATTCTACTTATTAAAAATTAAAAAAAGTTAATTATTGAGACTAAAAATTAGGACTAATAATTAAGTTATTAGCATAAGAAAAATTATCCTATATAAAAATATGTCAAATAATCAATAATATTATCAAAAGAGCTTCAAGAAGTTTATGAATTGTTTTGTTTCTAGGGAAACCCCGCGGTAAATTGGCAACCATGTATTTTTTGGGAAATAAACATTGTGGCTGGTTGATCGGGGTAATATTGTTTACTGTTATATCTCATTTTTTTTTTATTAATCTGAGATATGTATGGACTGCCGATAACCAGTTCTCGCCATTCTCCGACTTATAATCTTGCTAAATAATATCTTCTACTAATCATCCAGCCTCTTCAAGGAAAGTCACCATCATTCGTCAAAAATTCAAAGCACTTCGTGGACCTTTGTTTGTATACGAATGTACCACTGAAAGAATCATTCCAAATCATTGAACAGAAGAATCGATACCATTATAGATTTGTTGAAAATCTGTCTGGCGAATTCTTACTTTCAGGAAAAAGACAGGTATTTTCGACTAGGAAGATTCTCTTATGGCAGAGACCCAAACTATGGCTAAGATACAGGAACGACATATTTATCATCTGGAAAAAGGACAACAATAGTCTAGAACAATTCTTCAATCATGCCAACAGCATAAGAAACTGAACATAACTCTGGAAAAATAAGAAAATTGTCTGCTCCCTTTTTTAGACGTTCTAGTCACCAAAAAGAATTCAACCATAATCACTTCCGTACATCGCAAAACAACTCATACTGGACAACATCTAAACAAATCAAACCTCTCCTAGTTGGGGGTCATATGGACTTCCGTGGGCTTTTTGATGATGATTTTACGAAACCTGTTTTAACCGTTTAGTAATAGGCCACTTAACATCACCCTGCCTGTGAACAGCCACAAAGTGAGGTTAGGACGACAAAATATTTTTTTTAATCTTAACGGTTTTACCTACGATGATGAAATTAGGTAATCATATTGGCCTTCGGGCCAGATTGTATTATAAAAATAAAAAAAATAATATTTAGTGCCTCTAGGAGCCGGTAGGAGGCGAACTACTTATCCTGACCACTTGAAACTGGTTATATTTTGGCCTGGGAGCAGAGGGCCCTGAACAGATGCCATTTTTTTGACAATTTCGCAAACTTAACATTAAGAGCATCGAAAATTTATATAAAGCGGTTACTTATAGATCACTAAATATAATCCCTCTGTTCACAGGCTGGAATTTTTTGTGTTATTTCAGACTAATTGGTAATAGTATATGTATCACAAAACCGCTTAGCTTCTGCCTTCAATTTCATGGTAAGTCGTTCAGAAGATACAGGGAAAAATCTAAAAACACATTTTGCCCCCCACCGGCTCCCAGGGGTACTAAATGTTATCTTTATAATTTTACAACACCATTTGACCAGAAACCAAATATACCGTTAGCATTTAAAAAAAAATTTGTCACCTTAACCTCACTTTTGGACTGCAACATTTTTGAGGCTATTCACAGGCGGGGTAATATTTTGCGATCTATAAGTAACCGATTTATATAAATTTTCGATGCCCTTAAGTTAAGTTTGCGTAAATAGATTTTTTTTTTCGAAATTGTCAAAAAAAATAACGTCTGTTTAGAGCCCTCCGCTCACAGGCCAAAAAGATTTTTTATGATATCAGGCTGATTGGCAATAGTATGTACTATAAAACCACATAGTTTCAAGTGTGCAGGATAAGCCGTTCAGGAGATACAGGGAAAAATCTAAAAACACATTTTTCCCTCTACCGGTCCTTAGATGTACTAAATGTTATTTTTTAAATTACATTATTTAATATAGCCAGAAGGCCAATATGTGTACCAAATTTCGTTATCGTAGGTCAAACTGTTAAGATTAAAAAAAAAAAATTTGTAGCCCTAACCTCACTTTTTAACTGCGGCACTTTTGAGGCTGTTCACAGACAAGGTGATTTTAAATGGTTTATTAGTAACCGATTAAAACAGGTTTCGTAAAATCATCATCAAAAGGCCCACGGAGGCCGAATTTCGACTCTATGCCCCTCGACTAACGTCAGCTAAACTGGGAATTGCAAAATCCCTTATAGATCTGCAATACAGAAGAAGCTTTAAATAGAGAAATGCTGAAAATTCGATCCGATCTGTGAAGGAACGGTTTCTCCAACTAAACGATCAATAAAAATCTTCTGACCACACCAACACAAAGGACGACAGACCTAAATACTGAGAGGAAGGCGACACTTATAATTCCATACATCAAAGGAATCTCAGAAAAGATAAGAAGAATAGGCAACCAATACCATCTTTGGACTGTCTTCAAAACGACCACAACAATAAGAAGTCAATTAACAAAAACTAAACCATATCGCCACAAAACCAAGAACTGCATCTACCAGGTACCATGCGAGTGTGGGGATATCTACAGCGCAGAAACGTGTGCACATTATTTATCAAAAAGTACTTTACAAAAAAGATAAATTATAAAAAAGTACAGGTGCATAACAGTAATACGTGGCCTAAAATGTTACAAGGGCAAAAGTGTACAAAAGCAAAATAGTGTAGCATATTCCCGCTAGATGGCGACACAGTACACAGCCGGCCGAAAACAGCTGGACAGCAATGTAATATATTGCCGTTAGATGGCCGTACATGGACGCCAAATAAGAAATGCCATTGGCCATAAGGTTCAGGTGTTCGACCAATATGTATCAGCTGTCGTTTTGTTTTTTCGAATTTCATCGAAATGAGCCAATAAAACTAGAAAATTGCATTGGTGTTAGCAAGCTAGGAATTCCCTCATTGTTTTAAGCTTCTTTAATCGTCTTAAAACAGCATACTTTCGGAGAAAATTCAAAAAAAGAGTTTATGTTGGCAAAACTGTTTGCTTGCTTGCTTGCTTAATTGTAAATCCGGCTTAACAAATCAAACGGTGTCCATCACACCGCAGCGCCATCTAGCGGAAATAACCTTTTAGTATTGTAATTGTAAGGTTTTAGCCCAGTACGTTCTGACCAATTACTGTTTTGCCGCTACACAGTTTTATCATTTTAAAATTTTTGCTCAGTATTGATCTGTTATTGTAAATTTTAGGAAAGTACGTTTTCACATTGTATTTTTTTGCTAAATTATAAGCATTCCCACTAAACACAGGTTATTTTTATGGTTAACTTTTTTAGTATTCTCCTGATGACGATTGCAGATACATAACCATTCGAAACGTTGTGAAAAAGTAAAAAATGAAGACAATAGAAGTTTGAAACTCTAGTATACTCTCAAGTTCAATATTGTCTTCCACCTTCAAACAACACTTTCCATTTTGTCCAAAATACATAAGTTCGGGGGATTCTCCTATACATATGTATACTGTAGAAAAAAAAATGCAAAATTATATGTATGTGTATACTTCATCTCAAAAGAAATATTTGATAAATTCTTTGTCTTCTAATCTTTCCTTTTTTCACAGAATTTTTCTATTCATTTTCAAAAACAACCAACACATAAAAGACCTTTTCTGAACATTTCAAATAATTTCTCTCGTAGTTTTTGGTCTTTTTGGATTGCTTACAGTTTACTTAAAAAATAAAAATACCAAGAATTCGCGGTCGCCAACAATTTCATCATTTAAACGACTTCGAGAAAGTGGGCATGAAAGAGGCTGGTTTTGGTTTACGGCAAATTGCAAGAAGGGTTAATGCCAATACATCAACAGTGTTAGGAATTTGGAGAAGGTGGTCCAATGATGGGACTTATAGAGGTCGTGCTGGTTCTGGACGCCCTAGATTATTACAAGGTCATGATTTACGGCATCTCAGACTTCTTGCTCTCAGAAATCGACGAGACAGTATACGCCAAGTTGTTGTTGTTCTAGTTGCAGCTACAGGACGAGTGTTTTCAAGGATGGCAATTAATCGAAGATTGCTTGGTATTGGGCTGAGGGCTTACCGTCCGCTTTTGGTGCTACCTTTGACCCCACAACATAAGGCTCGCCGCTTGGAGTGGTACAGAGATCGGCAAAACTGGAATGACAAAAGGAATGCCATAAGCTTCAGCGACGAATCCAGGTTTTGTTTAGGTGGCCATGATGGGCGCATGAGGGTTAGGCGATTTCGAGGTGAGAGACGAAATGTAGACTTTGCTGTTGAACGTGACACAGCGAGATAGCAAAGTATCATGGTATGGGATGCTATATGTTTAGGAAGCAGATCACCTCTAGTCCTCTTCAACGGCAATCTGAATGCTCGGCGATATACAGGGTTCCTAAGCAAATCCTTAGGGGGCCAAGCAGCCGTGTATAAGACGCAGACAAACGGAAAAGCACATTAGGCAGAAAAGGATGGGCATGGGGCGATGTTGTCACTACATCTTACACGTAGTAAATCCATTCCAGGTTGTTGTTTTCTAATGTTTTCCATTTTCATACCTTTGGGACTGGAATAAAAATGGTTTTTGCTCGACTTTAATACCAAACTGATAAAAGATATCGTAAAAAAAATATTTTTCGGATTTTCATTTTGTAACCATTGTCCTTACGCACTGTTTACAGGCTGGGGATTGAGATACATGCAAATGCCTAACCTAAAGCGTTCATACACGGCCGGAGAAATCGACTGAGATATTTCCGTAGAAACTTTATCAAGCAAATAGGACGGGTTGACGCCTTCCAACGTCCAACCCGGGTTTTGCACTTTGATTCGAAATCAAAAAGGAGGAACAGTCAGATGTGGGGCCGTGCACAAATTACGTAACGGTGATTTTACCAATTTTTGACCCCCTCCCTATGTAATGTTTTGTAACGGTATGGCACGCCACTCCCCTAATATTACGTAATGATTTCAAGACCACTACCCCCCCCCCCAAAAAAAAAACTTTTCACTTATTTTCATTCCAAATTTTCTTAGTTTCATACAAATGCAAACGCTGTCGAAAACCCCCCTCCCCCTACGTAACGTTTTGTAACCCCCCTCCCCACTATGACCATTACGTGATTTGTGCACGGCCCCTGTAGTCCGAGTGGAGGAGGGCGAGAAAATTGATATTTTTTTCTTAAAAATTATACTCTTTAGACCTATTTCTTTGCGTTCCCGAAATTACGTAATTTTTGAAAAAAAATTGTAAGCAACGCCATTTTTATTTCGTGCTTTGTTTTTCTAACGTTTTTGCGTTCCACTAATTTAATTGAAAAATTTTTGCCTGCGGCGCCCTTTATTTTCTCACTCGAAACCAAGATCCCCCGTTTTAGGAAAACTGATCCCGTCGCTGTTTCTAAATTTTTTCGAATAAAAGTAGAGTATGACCATGGGGGAAATAATTTTTTTCTACGGTATGACGAAAATTTCGAGAAAGTTGAAGAAAAAAATAAAAAAAGTGGCAGAGCTCAATTTTTTCGTAAAAAAAACGTTTTTTGTAAAGAAACAGAGCAAAATAAATCTTTTCACCCCTTTTTGGGTGTTACAAATATTGGCAGGCCCTTATTTTTCGCTTTTACCCTCCCGCTAGTTTTGAAGAATTGGTTCGCTACATGTTTCGAGATCATGTCATAAAACACCTCGAAAATATCAAATGCTCTATTTAAAATCAATAATATCGCAAGCAAAAAGCTCTGCAGGAAAAACAGCGCCGTTTATTGATTTCTTTGGCTGCTAGTGCTAGCTGCATGGTTTGGCCGTTTCCGGATAGATATCACTAGTAGAACAGAATGAAAAGAAATTTAATTAAAAGCGAATATATTTCTTTCTAATGTTAACAACCTCACGAGTTTATCGCTCAGTATCGTAAATAATGGACCCTGCCGCCTCCTTTAAGCAAGAAAACGTGGTTGTGTGGTGTGGTTTGGACCTGAAAACATCTAAATTCATCTCATGGTGTGGCCGCCATGTAGCGGAATTTGCAGACATCTTGTCAACGGTTATTATTGCAACTATGATTTATGCTCACAATGAAAGAGTGGCGACAATTTTTTCTTATGAAAGCAGTCCGGAGATAATAACAAACTGGCACCATTGCTCAATATACCTGTTTCTTTTGTGCGCGCAGAACTTTCTATGCCATTTCTGTTTGATTTATTGAAATCCTATCCCTAAGGAAAATCTTAGGAACCCTGTATCGATTAAGTGCTGCAGCCAGTTTTCTATCCATAATGCGATCTTTCAACAAGATAATGCCAGACCGCATATTGCTCGTGAATCAATGGACTTCTTACATGAACTTGGCATCGACTTTGGAATGGCCAGCCTATCGAACACACATGGGATATGATAGGGCGCAATCTTAGTCGATTACCACGTCTCCCTGGAAACTTAGATGAACTCTGGCATGCCGTAACGAGGATTTGGATGAGTGTTCCTCAATATGATATAGACCATCATATTTTGTCAATGCCCAATAGAGTAGAGTTATAAATTTCTTGATGATTATCATGGAGGAATCTTCGTGGAAACGTAATCAATTACTAAGAGCATTGTATTAATATATAAATAAATTACTTTAAAAATATTTGTCCTTTCTGGTGTTGCATTTTTTTGTTCTCCAGTATATATTAGACAATGGTATAGGCAACTATTTTTATAACATTTTTGTTTATTTTGAATATATTTGTTTCGCAGTACTATATTAATTATATATTTTTTATTTATTAGGAATTGGTTAACACTGGAGGCGTCACGATATTCTACTTCATAGCTTTTATCATTCAAATAATCGCTGCCATAGGATTACCTTATAATTATTACAGGAAAGGGGCGCAGATCGCTGCAGGGGTAAGTGTTTATTATATCTTATCAAGGTCTAGAAGCATTGAAATCTCTGAGTGAAGTAAAACAAGGGGGTACCGGGGACACACGAAAATACCACCAAATTAAAAAAAAAATAACACAAAAAACCAAAATTAAAATTTGTTAACCGACCAAATTAAAAAAAAAAATCACAAAAAGCTAAAATCTTAGTTTGTCCAAAAATAGTTTTCCAAATGCTAGGTTTGCAAATAATTTTGATAAAAAAATATTTAGACTTGCCGATCGCTTAAAAAAATACTGTCCTCAAAACTATATTTTCCATAATCCTAAAGCTGAATTTTGAATAGGTACAGGGTGATCCATTATAACCCACCCATCTAGAGGCTAAACTATCCGTGATAGAAGGTTCAAACAAAAAGTGGCTAAAATTTTGAGTCTTCTCTGATAGTTTACTTAAAATTTTTCCCAATGCATATACATAGGGTGTAATAAGAAAACATGTATTCTTTAAATGAGACACCCTATAAATTTTGGTATTTTTAAATTCTCCCAAAAATCTACTTTTCAAAAATGCTACACACTACGATCTTATCTTTTACGGGTTTTGAGATATTCCCGTTTAAAATTTAAAAAGATGAATTTTTGAACAAAGCCAGTTGCTTATAAAGCATACTGGTTTAGACTTAAAATTAACTATCATTATTTATTTTTTTTGTGATTCCATGGCCTACTGTATCCACAGCCCTCCTGGTTATTAATAGCCTGCGTTTCACAGACAACTACTTGCATATTATTTTTTTGCTATATAAACTTAACATTTTAAACAAGAATATCTTAAAAACCGTAAAAGATAAAATACTAGTATGTAGTATTTTTGAAAAGTAGATTTTTTGGAGAATTCAAAAATGCCAAAATATAAAGGGTGTCTTTTATTTTAAAGAATACTTTTCTTATGGGACACCCTAATATATATTTTGACACTGGTAGATTCTCCAGCTTTTTAAGCGAGATATTTTAATTTGAATTAGATTAACTTATATTATTTTATTATAATAAAACCTTAGTAATTTATAACGCCCTGCTGTCAAAATGCCGCTATTTTTGTTTTTCACAGCAAACTATCTATTTGGAAAGTTAAGTAAGTTCTAGTTTGACAGCTTTGTGATTGCTGTGATTATGCATATTATTATGTATGGTCTACTTTGGTTTAGTTATAATACAATAATACAAAATATTTAATATCTAATTCAAATTGAAATATCTCAAAATCGGTTACATGCAGACCTATACTATATATTTTAAAAAGCTATATTTTAAAAAGCTAATTTTCTGGAGAATTCAAAAATGTCAAAATATATAGGGTATTCCATAAGAAAAAAACACTTTTTAGCATACCCATTTTGAGGTTTCTATTAAATACCTTTTCACCAATTTTTGTTTGGTTCTTCTGAGGCTGTTAGAAAAAAAAGTTATCCCAGGAAACACTTATAACCGATTTTGTTTCAAATGTTTGATTACTAATATTTGTACTGTTTTTTTTTCAGGTTTTTGGTATTTTTACGACCCTTGTCTACGCTTTCGCAACGTACCTTTTACATATTGAATGGAAGGCATCTAGGAGGACATAGTAACTATAGCTAGAATATTAAAGGATAAAAATTTGGCTGACTGGTTTCCAGGAAGGAAGGATCCAGAATAATTTTTTTGTAAACGTTAAAGTTCATATTTTTGGCAATTTTTTTGTTTTTTTGTAGGATATACAAGCTGTAAGAAACGCATTGAAAGATATAATTATTGTCTCACTTGCAAACTCACAAATTTTTTGTAAGTAGTTGAAGAGCAATATAGTAATAGAACATTATGAAAACTTATACCAAATGTTGTGTTCTACACAAACTTTGTGTACTACTATATCTACATTTTATTTTGTAATAAAATTATGTTTTTTGGCAAATTTTTATTATTAAGGTTACTAATCATCTGAATCTATGTAATTTTCTAAAAACACAATATTTTTAAATATCGGATTACTACCAGACCTATAAATAGTGAAAACCATAGACTTTAAAAAACAGAGACGAAGAACAACAATAATTTGAATGTCAATGTGTTTAATAGAGAAAAAAGACGTGGGATCTGAATCACTGGTAACTCGCCCGGGCGACTTCCATTTCCGTATATATCTATATACAGGCTGACAATTTGAAGACCACCCCCGATATTTTGAGAAACAAAGAAGTCGTGAAACGTCGATTTTGTTTTCCTTAAAAATAGATTATATCATTTTATTTTTTCTTTTAGGAGACAAATTCATTGTACCACTGAACAAGCCTGTTTACTGCTTGTACGATTGAAGCTGACCTTAAAAGTAAATATCTCAAAAACGAATCTATAGATTTTCAAAATTTTTATACGGTTGTAAAAGCAGGCAAGAGACCTTCAAAACAAAGTAACACTTGACCCACTTTTTCTATTTAAAATACAGTGGTAAAGGTTACCCCTGAAAGGAGGTGCGTGCTACAAAGATTTCAAGGCAAAAAAGTTTTCCCCTCGAATCCCCCGATTTGTTTTTAAGAATATGTACATATGTCGTTTGTTTCTCAAAATATCGGAGGTGAAAAGTTTTTAAATTGTCATCCTGTATATACTTGAGCACGACATTCTATTAACGTAAATCATAGATAAATATTTTGCTTCGTCTCTGTTTTTTTATTGTCTATGGTAAAAATCTATTGCGTTGTTAATTTTAATTTATTTCAGTATCTTTTAAGATTTTCTTTTCTAATAGGAAGTAGAGACTGTAAGAAAACTTATAATTTTTCAAAAAGGAACTTTTTTTTTTAATTCAAAAATATTTTAAAAATATAAAATAGATACATATTTTCGCAGTATGCATTGGGTAATATCCTAAATACTGGTAGAGTTAGAGCATTGCCTAATTATTAGGCAATGGTTAGAGTTAATATTTTTTAAAATTATTTTTTAACTTTATGTGTAAATTTTAAAAAACCGATGAGTACTGGCTAGTTCTTTTTTTTTATTATAAGAAAATTCTAGTTAATTAAGAGAAGTATGTTGGTTGTTGAGATAGTTTTAGTAAAATTATATAATTTTTTTGATTTACTTTTAAATTTGTTGTCTGCTTTCAGCTAAACACATGGGTTCTCTGCCTATGTGTCTGTTGTGACTAAAATTTGCTTAGTAAGCAACCCTAATTAATATTTTTATGTATGATTGTCCTGTATCATAAATGTTTCTAATTGATATAGTAATAATATATATGTTATATAATTTTATTTTTAAATTTGTTTAACAAACGTTTATATCTATTTTAACTTTCTTAAGTTTTGTTGTAATTATTTTTAAAATAACATTTAGATCTGTTATTGAATTTTATACATTTATATAATTTTTGTTCTTTAATATTGTAATATTTATTAGAAGTTATTTGTTTGTTGTAGGGTGTGTTGTGCATATCGTTTATACTTACATAGAATGAATCACGAAGAATTTATGAATAAAATACAAATTGAAAAATATTTTTATTTTTTTTGTTTTATTTTATTCGGGCAAGTTTTTAAATTAAACGAATGTTTCTTTTGATGCAAACAATTTCGTAGAGTATTGGATCTACAATCAATAGGTACATGTACTTTATTTAAAAATTTAGATTATTGCTTGTCTGCCAAGAAAAAAAGGTTTGAGTTGGACCATCCACCCAACATGGAAAATGAAACACAATTTCCTTGTAGAATTTTATATAAATTAAATAATAGTAATAAATAATAATAATAATAATAAAGGGTCTCTATTTATCCATAAGTTAAAAATTTTACAATCAAAACAAATAATTTTAAATATGAGAGTAAACATGTCTACCATCTTCAAACAACAATTTCAAATATTTCATACATGCAATTCCGAAAAAATACAAATTAAAAAGTATTCTGTTATACCTCCAAATTATTTATTTATTCCTTTTTGTGTCGAAGCATTTGGTCCTTGGGGGGAAAAAGCAAAAATTTTCGTAAAAGATATAAACCCAGATCCACCTATTTTTTGATGCAGAGAATTAGCTTTGTTTACAGCCTTCAAATCATTCACTATAGGAACAGCAATTCGTTACACCTTGTTATCCGAACCTTGTTTCTTCAAACTCATTCAATATCAAACCCGGAATTCCTAAAACTCGTAATTTATCAGAAAATTTTTGCGAAATTAATTGCGCATTCGCCAATACCACATGAACCAGAGGCGTACACACAGATGGCGCAGCGGCGCGGCGTTTTGATGCATTTGTCGCTGTTACGCGCGCATACTTACAGGTTGCGTTCAATAGTTTGTTGTTATTGCTGAATGCGCAACTAATTTAGCAAACATTTTCTGATAAATTACGGGTTTTACGAATTCCGGGTGTGATATTGAATGACTTTGATGAACAATGGTTCGATTAAATACGGGTCTGTTAAATTTCAAATTTGTTCACATTTTATTGACTGTTTTGTGAAGTTTCTAAAATTTTTATAATATTCCCCATGGGCAGGTATAACACTATTCTCAGCGGCGTGTAAGGAAAGCAATTTTTAAAAACTTTCTCTATTTTTAATGTAAACTTTTTCTTTAATAACGGTCTGCAAATGAGCTTTGGAAATGATGTGTCTTTTAACAGCTTTATGGAAATTGTTGTTTAAATCCGAAAAACCAGTTTCATTTTAGAGACCTATTTGCTGTTCAAATAGTAAACATAGCCAACAAAATAATTTACCAATTGTCTCACACCTTGTTAACTAAGGTGACCAACTTCTAAAGGGGCAAAACCGGGACACTCCGGCCATTCAATGTATCATGTATTTTTTCTTATATGCACCCCTAATAATATTAAGATGTATTTTCCAAAATAGTAGGGACATAGCCTGGCCAACACCGTTCTCAACTAAAAAGCCAGTTAACTCTTATCTCTTCAGTGCCCTTTAGCCAAAGATTGTCGCCATTTTTATAACCAAATTGACAGGTAGACATGGATTTTCTGTCAGTTGGGTGTCAATATGACCGTTATAGTAGGCTAAAGGATACTAAATCGAAAAAGAGTTAACTGGCTTTTTAGTTAAGCTGGTGTTGGCCTGACTCGGCACTATTTCTGACAGTTCCGCATGAAGGTTGAAAGATTTCTGACATTATTGTCATATAAACATGTCATCTAAACATGCTCATATTGTGCCATTCTTAAAGTTGACAAATTAAAGTTAATGCCCTCCTTTGACATTATTTTGATAGCAAAGATGACATGTTTAGACAACAACAATGTGAGAATCCTTTTAAGCTTCGTGCGGAATTGTCAAAAATAGTGCCGTCTTTATTAAAGTTGGGCGATGGCAGAGAACATCTGCTTTTTTAATTGCAGCGATTTTAAAGTTACAAAATACAGTGGTATCAAAACCGGGGCGAACCGGAACTTTTGGTTAAAAATCGGGACTGTCTCGACCAAACCGGGACGGTTGGTCACCCTTTGTTAACCCTTTAAATTCTTCGCAATGTTTTTCCGGATAAAAATGCCTGATACAGTTTTTCATTTTTGTAGTTAAATTTTTCATACAGGCGGTTTTCCCTTGTTTCTTTTAGTAATTAACTGAAGCTTTTCTGCGAAGCCTTGGAACGCTTATTTGATACTTCGTAGTGGTTGTGGTAATTACTGCGTCTGCGCAATAGCTAAACGTCATTCTGTTGTGGTAATTAACCACTACCACTGCCGTAAGCTACGAATCCATTTCGTTGTTGTTGTGGTTACTTTTCTGGTTAATTTAAAATAATTTCGGCGCAATTAATTTTAAAAATAATAAAATATTACCAGATTCCAACATTTGTAAAATTAGGCCAAATACTCTCGTAAAGTATTCTGTTATACCTCCAAATTATTTATTTATTCCTTTTTGTGTCGAAGCATTTGGTCCTTGGGGGGAAAAAGCAAAAATTTTCGTAAAAAAACTTGGTGCTAAAATCCGCTTATATAGCCATAAACCCAGATCCACCTATTTTTTGATGCAGAGAATTACCTTTATTTACAGCCTTCCAATCATTCACTATAGGAACAGCAATTTGTTACACCTTGTTATCCGAACCTTGTTTCTTCAAACCCATTCGATAACAAATTCGAAATTTTGGGGCAATTAATTTTAAAAATAATAAAATATTACCAGATTCCAACATTTGTAAAATTAGGCCAAATACTCTCGTAAAATCGGTGAGTGGTAGTGGTAGTGGTTGTGAAACACTACCACAGCGGATGTCAAAGTTGTCAAAATCTTAAGCGTTCCAAAATTTCCCTATTAATACACACACCACACATTTACACCCAGTCTTCTTATTTAACATTGTTTTCCTACTAGCGTGCGGAAAACACGTACTAGTGCGGAAAAGTGAAAATGTCTAAAATTAGTACCTTACATCTATAAATTTTTTCAGTGGGCTTAGTGTTTGGCCTGTCAAGTCGCTGACAAACAGCAATCCGTATACCACGTAATATCAAAATTTCAATTTTATCGTCTTGCCAACGAGTCGTCAACAACTCAAAAAACGTCAGAGTGAAGAATGTCAATTTTTAATAATCCAATCGGATTTGAAATTTTCTTCGTAAAGGACAGCAAAATGAATTCATCGGATGAAGAGTTGCCTCAGTCTATCCTACAAGCAGCCAACAATGTGGAGTTGCTTCCCGAAAAATCTAAAGAAAGGTACGAAAAAGAATATCTAGTTTTCAATAAGTGGTGCGACGGCCAGCGTGTAAAAAGTTTAAAAGAAGAAGTTTTTTTCGCTTATTTCATGCATTTAAGCTAAACTTGCCGACCTAACACTATGTGGTCCAGATATTCTATGCTCAAAAATGTCATTAAAATTCAGAAAAATGTCGACATTGCCAAATATTTTCGGATTACGTCTTACCTTAAAAAACAAAACGTAGTGAAAGCACCAGATAACACATACCTTATGATAAAAGTGGCAACTATTTTCGGGTTGGCTGGCGCATGTCGTCGTGCTGAACTCGCTAAAATGACAACGGATGATATTACAGAAAGGGAGGGACTCGTGATTGTGAAAATATCAGATAGCAAGAATCACAACAGCAGAAGTTTTGTCATTTGAAGTGAGGCAAACAAACCTGGCACTCCCCACAAAAGATTTTTTGTGAATTATAGACAAGGTGCATGTACCACCGAATATGTTGGAATAAATACATTTGGCAAATATCCATCAGAAATCGCGGGTTATCTGAAACTTGCTAATCCTGAACTTTACACGGGCGGATGTTGGCAGATAGTGGAGAGGGAACCACCAACATAAAAAGACTAGGTGGTTGGAAGTCAACTGCGGTGGCTGAAGGATATCTGGAAGAATCCACGGAAATGCGCAGAAAAATGTCGAACCAAATATTAGCGACTTGTAATAAAGAACTTCCATGTACTTCATCTTCAAGCAAAAATTTTGCTTTGGTCTACTAACTCAAGAGGTTGTTAAAGCAGATTCCGCAGACAATATTTCCACAACAAAAAAACTACTGCAATCCGCTATTAATCTGCAGAATGCGACAAATTGTACGTTTACCATTAATATTAATAATAAGTAGCGAGTAGCAAGTATAGTGTTGTAGTAATGTATTGTTTATTAAAAAATAAAAAACCTAAAATTTTGCTTTTATGTTTTCCTCACGCTAGTAGAAAAAATAGCGTTCTTAACACGTGCTGAAAGTGTCCATTAATATTAATAATAAGTAGCGAGTAGCAAGTATAGTGTTGTAGTAATGTATTGTTTATTAAAAAATAAAAAACTTAAAATTTTGTTTTTACGTTTTCCTTACGCTAGTTGAAAAAATAGCGTTGCTAACACGTGCTGAAAGTGTCTTTTCCGCTCTTGATTGCATGACCGAACTGCAATCTCGTGCGGAAAAGTAACACTTTCAGCACTAGTTAGGAAATATACTATAGTATTATTCCTGTTAGCTGAAGTTGACGGTATTTGCATGTCCAAGTCTGTATTAGGGACTTATTGGGCGTACATTTTCGGGTTCCCTTATTAAGGAAAATTTACATTTGACATCTGAGCATGTGCGTGACCTGCGTTTTTATTAAGGGAACTGTAATAAAATACCGTGTTCCCTTAATTCGGTAAAGTTATCGTACGTCCCTTATCTTTAAACATAATCTCAATTAGCACGGATAATAGTGATGGTTGGTTTGTTTTTCGACACGACTTTTTAATATTCTTTGCATTTTTAGTTTTTTGTTTATAAAAAAAAACAGCGTTGTGGTTTTTTAATGGAACGCACGCCACTGCTTATATATATATAGAATCTACACTATTGTTTTTTTGCACTTTTGTCAAAAAATCTTAAAAAAGATAGGAAAATACTTGAACTCAACAACACCTGACAGCCCACCATTTTTATACCATAAATAAGGACAGCTAATGGATGAAATAACAATGGCAATAACAACAATATTTAGCGTTTCTTTCTAGTTTAGTGACCATACATTTTTGACGGTTTTAGTACCCATCGCGCCACTCAAAATATTTAAAAAGTTGAAGATTAGTATCCACCACTCCCAGAAAGCTTATGGTGCCAGTCGGTATTTGGCCGGAAATGTCAAAAAAAAATTGGTTTTGACCCATTTTTTTGAATTATTTTTTTTGGACGTAAACAAAGAATACTTGTATTTCGACTTGGATTAGACTTAGGCGATGCCAAAAATGCACTGGTGCCATCCCGCATCCGGCCGCTTTGCCGAGGCACCATCGCTCGAAGGGGTGCTTTTTTAAGCAAAATCGACCCATAACGCAACCACTTGATTAAGGTGTCAAATTAAAGGTATACGAATATTAAATGGTGCCACTCCAAATCTGGCCGGAAGTTCCCGGCACCGATGATTTTATATTGCTATGTATTGCTATGTATCCTCTGGAAAAACATTAGTAGCCACATTTTTTTTATAAAGATGAAAAAATGGCAGAAATAGGTCATTTTTTGGGCTTGTCTCGAGCTCTTTACTAATTATCTCGTAGAAAACTGTTCCGCCACAAAATTTCATGATTACCAAGTCTACTAGTAGCGGTTTTGTACAAAAATAGACAATGTACCTACACAGTCGCATAATACAGGGTTCCTAAGATTTTCCTTAGGGAAAGGATTTCAATAAATCAAACAGAAATGGCATAGAAAGTTCTGCGCGCACAAAAGAAACAGGTATATTGAGCAATGGTGTCAGTTTGTTATTATCTGCGGACTGCTTTCATGAGAAAAAATTGTCGCCACTCTTTCATTGTGAGCATAAATCATAGTTGCAATAATAACCGTTGACAAGATGTCTGCAAATTCCGCTAGATGACGGCCACACCATGAGATGATCGAGGAAAAACCACAGCTTTTTCTTACTTAAAGGAGGCGGCAGGGTCCATTATTTACGATACTGAGCGATAAACTCGTGAGGTTGTTAACATTAGAAAGAAATATCTTCGCTTTTAATTAAATTTCTTTCCATTCTGTTCTACTAGTGACATCTATCCGAAAACGGCCAAACCATACAGCTAGTACTAGCAGCCAAAGAAATCAATAAACGGCGCTGTTTTTCCTGCAGAGCTTTTTGCTTGCGATATTATTGATTTTAAATAAAGCTGGCCCTACACTACATTTGATATTTTCGAGGTGTTTTATGACATGATCTCGAAACATGTAGCGAACCAATTCTTCAAAACTAGCGGGAGGGTAGAAGCGAAAAATAAGGGGCTGCCAATATTTGTAACACCCAAAAAGGGGTGAAAAGATTTATTTTGCTCTGTTTCTTTACAAAAAACGTTTTTTTTACGAAAAACTTGAGCTCTGCCACTTTTTTTATTTTTTTCTTCAACTTTCTTGAAATTTTCGTCATACCGTAGAAAAAAATTATTTCCCCCATGGTTATACAACACTTTTATTCGAAAAAATTTAGAAACAGAGACGGGATCAGTTTTCCTGACCTTGGTTTCGAGTGAGAAGATAAAGAGCGCCGCAGGCAAAAATATTTCAATTAAATTAGCCAAACGCAAAAATGTTAGTAAAACAAAGAACGAAATAAAAATGTCGCAAATGTCGCAAAATTACGTAAATTCGGGAACGCAAAGAAATAGGTCTAAAGAGTATAATTTTTAAGAAAAAAAATATCAATTTTCTCACCCTCCTCCACTGGGACTACAGGGGTCGTGCACAAATTACGTAATGGTCATAGAGGGGAGGGGGGTTACAAAACGTTACGTAGTGTGAAACTAAGAAAATTTGGAATGAAAATAAGTGAAAAGTTTTTTGTTTGGGGGGGGGGTGGTCTTGAAATCGTTACGTAATATTAGGGGAGTGGCGTGCCAAACCGTTACAAAACATTACATAGGGAGGGGGTCAAAAATTGGTAAAATCACCGTCATCTGACTGTTCCTCCTTTTTGATTTCGAATCAAAGTGCAAAACCCGGGTTGGACGTTCGAAGGCGTCAACCCGTCCTATTTGCTTGATAAAGTTTCTACGGAAATATCTCAGTCGATTTCTCCGGCCGTGTATGAACGCTTTAGGTTAGGCATTTGCATGTATCTCAGCCCCCAGCCTGTAAACAGTGCATAAGAACAATGGTTACAAAATGAAAAGCCGAAAAATATTTTTTTTACGATTTCTTTCATCAGTTTGGTATTAAAGTCGAGCAAAAACAATTTTTATTCCAGTCCTAAAGGTATGAAAATGGAAAACATTAGAAAAAAACAACCTTGAATGGATTTACTGCGTGTAAGATGTAGTGACAACATCGCCCCATGCCCATCCTTTTCTGCCTAATGTGCTTTTCCGTTTGTCTGCGTCTTATACACGGCTGCTTGGCCACCTAAGGATTTGCTTAGGAACCCTGTATATGGTCGCGTCTTATTTACGAAAAGGGGTTTCATAAAATAAGCAAAAATATAATAAATATAATTGTTGAAATTTAATTTGGCCGAAAGGAAATTGATCGAACAAAACTTTGATCGAGTCGTAAAATAATCGAAAATACCAAGCTCAAAAATAATTTGCAAACAGTTTGCACCTGAAGACGATCAGAAATTGTACTGATCGAAAAGTCGTGTATAAATAAAATATAGACAATGGAAGTTCAAAACACAGAGTTAATTTTAAATACATTATTGTCTCAAACTTTCAAACAACATTATGTTTAAACTTCCAAATCAGTTACAACAACCGAAAAGAATCTAAAAAAGAGAAGATCAAAAGATCTTGGGAGTAAAGAACGAGAATTCAAAATTGGATGAGTGTCCCACAAGAAACACACAAAAGACCAAAGCGAAAGGAGAAACAATTAAACGATGTTTCGCCTCGACCAGCGTGGGCTCGTCAGATTAACACGCCAGGACGAACCCGTATCAGGTGACTTAGAATAAGTACCATGCGGAACGATGCTTATTTGTGAGTGATTCAGAGTTGGAAGTCAGAGTGTGCGATGGTGTTAAATGATGTCTGGATTGAGGGTGACTAGTGAATCACTGACGAGCCCACGCTGGTCAGCCCGGGCGAAACATCGTTTAATTGTTTCTTCTTTCGCTTTGGTCTTTTGTGTGTTCATTGTGGGACACTCATCCAATTTTGAATTTTCGTTCTTTCCTCCCAAGATCTTTTGATGTTCCCTTTTTTAGATTCTTTTCGGTTGATGTAACTGATTTGGAAGTTTAACTTCTTGTTTTAATTGTCTTAGAAGCATATTCCTATTGGAAAGATTAACATGCCAGGACGAACCCGTATTAGGTGACTTATAATAAGTACCATGCTGAACGATGCCTATTTGTGAGTGATTCAGAGTTGGAAGTCAGAGTGTGCGATGATGTTAAATGATGTCTGGATTGAGGGTGACAAGTGAATCTACTGATGAGCCCACGCTGGTCACCCCGGGTGAAACATCATTTAATTGTTTCTCCTTTTCTTGGTCTTTTGTGTGTTTCTTGTGGGACACTCATCTAATTTTGAATTTTCGTTCTTTCCTCCCAAGATCTTTTGATGTTCCCTTTTTTAGATTCTTTTCGGTTGATGTAACTGATTTGGAAGTTTAACTTCTTGTTTTAATTGTCTTAGAAGCATATTCCTATTGGAAAGATTAACATGCCAGGACGAACCCGTATTAGGTGACTTATAATAAGTACCATGCTGAACGATGCCTATTTGTGAGTGATTCAGAGTTGGAAGTCAGAGTGTGCGATGGTGTTAAATGATGTCTGGATTGAGGGTGACAAGTGAATCTACTGATGAGCCCACGCTGGTCACCCCGGGTGAAACATCATTTAATTGTTTCTCCTTTTTCTTGGTCTTTTGTGTGTTTCTTGTGGGACACTCATCTAATTTTGAATTTTCGTTCTTTACTCCCAAGATCTTTTGATGTTCCCTTTTTTAGATTCTTTTCGGTTGATGTAACTGATTTGGAAGTTTAACTTCTTGTTTTAATTGTCTTAGAAGCATATTCCTATTGGAAAGATTAACATGCCAGGACGAACCCGTATTAGGTGACTTATAATAAGTACCATGCTGAACGATGCCTATTTGTGAGTGATTCAGAGTTGGAAGTCAGAGTGTGCGATGATGTTAAATGATGTCTGGATTGAGGGTGACAAGTGAATCTACTGATGAGCCCACGCTGGTCACCCCGGGTGAAACATCATTTAATTGTTTCTCCTTTTTCTTGGTCTTTTGTGTGTTTCTTGTGGGACACTCATCTAATTTTGAATTTTCGTTCTTTCCTCCCAAGATCTTTTGATGTTTCCTTTTTTAGATTCTTTTCGGTTGATGTAACTGATTTGGAAGTTCAACTTCTTGTTTTAATTGTCTTAGAAGCATATTCCTATTGAAAAGATTAACATGCCAGGACGAACCCGTATTAGGTGACTTATAATAAGTACCATGCTGAACGATGCCTATTTGTGAGTGATTCAGAGTTGGAAGTCAGAGTGTGCGATGGTGTTAAATGATGTCTGGATTGAGGGTGACAAGTGAATCTACTGATGAGCCCACGCTGGTCACCCCGGGTGAAACATCATTTAATTGTTTCTCCTTTTTCTTGGTCTTTTGTGTGTTTCTTTTGGGACACTCATCTAATTTTGAATTTTCGTTCTTTACTCCCAAGATCTTTTGATGTTCCCTTTTTTAGATTCTTTTCGGTTGATGTAACTGATTTGGAAGTTTAACTTCTTGTTTTAATTGTCTTAGAAGCATATTCCTATTGGAAAGATTAACATGCCAGGACGATGCCTATTTGTGAGTGATTCAGAGTTGGAAGTCAGAGTGTGCGATGATGTTAAATGATGTCTGGATTGAGGGTGACTAGTGAATCCACTGACGAGCCCACGCTGGTCACTCTGGGCGAAACATCGTTTAATTGTTTCTCTTTTCGCTTTGGTCTTTTGTGTGTTTCTTGTGAGACACTCATCCAATTTTGAATTTTCGTTCTTTCCTCCCAAGATCTTTTGATCTTCCCTTTTTAACATTTTGTTTGTTTTGAAAAACGAAAATTGTTGTTTTGAAAATATTTTAAGAAACTTCAAGTACGCCACTGTTTTTTTATATATTAACATGTAATATGTCATATATTAGAGAGGGCAAAAAACTAGTTACTTTTTCAACTCCTATATATTTTGAAATGAACTCTGTGTTTCGAACTTCCGTTGTCTATATTTTATGTATACACGACGTTTCGATCAATACAATCTCTGGTACTGATCAAAACATCATGTATAAATAAAATATAGACAATGGAAGTCCGAAACACAGAGTTCATTTCAAATACATCATTGTCTCAAACTTCCCATATATTTTATTGTACCAGGACATATTTTGGTAAGGAGGAGAAAAACATATTCAAAGAAAAATGTACCTACACAGTCGCATATTATATGGTCGCGTCGTATTTGTGAATAGGGGGTTCATAAAATGAGCAAAAATATAATAAATATAACTGTTGAAATTTAATTTTGCCGAAAGGAAATTAATCGAACAGAAATTTAATCGAGTCGTAAAATAATCGAAAATACCAAGCTCAAAAATAATTTGGACAGAGTTTGCACCTAAACACGATCAGAGGTTGTACTGATCGAAACGTCGTGTATAAACAAAATATAGACAATGGAAGTCCGAAATACAGAGTTAATTTCAAACACATCATTGTCTCAAACTTTCAAACAACATTATGTTTGTTTTGAAAAACGAAAATTTTTGTTTAGAAAATTATTTTAAGAAACTTCAAGTACGCCACTGTTTTTCATATATTAACATGTAATATGAGAGGGCAAAAGACTAGTTATTTTTTCAACTCCTATATATTTTATTGTGCCAGGACATATTTTGGAAAGGAGGAGAAACACATATTTAAAGAAAAAATATCCTATCTCCGTTACACTGTTTGTGAGATAATTTTATACGCTTTTAGTTTGTCACCACAAGTTTTTTTGTGGAGGGAACAGTTTTCGAGATAATTAGTAAAAAGCTCGAGACAAACCCAAAAAATTACCTATTTCCGCCATTTTTCCGATATGGCGGTGTTGGTACCAGTCGGATTTTTGAAGACTTCTTAGGTAATATTAGGGTTGTTATTTCTAACAGCTTTATAAAAAACAATTGTAGCTACTAATGCTTTTCTCGAAGATATATAGCAAGAATTAACTCGCCTCTATAGTAAACGGCCCGCGAGTTTTGAGTATAAAATCATTGGTGCCGAGCACTTCCGGCCAAATTTGCAGTGGCATCATTTGATATTCGTATTGAGGAGATCAATACCTTTAATTTGACACCTTAGTTAAGTGGTTACGTTATGGGTCGATTTTGCTTAAAGCACCACTTCGGGCGATAGTGCCGCGGCACCATTGCATTTTTGGCATCGCCTAAGTCTAATCCGAGTCCCAATACTATTATTTTTTGGTTATGCCAAAAAAAGAAACTTAAAAAAAATGGGTCAAAAACAATTTTATTTTTGACATTTCCGTCCAAATGCCGACTGGCTCCATAAGCTTTCTGGGAATGGTGAGTACTAATCTTCAACTTTTTAAATATTTTGAGCGGTTACGCGATCGGTCAGAAAATTTGCAGCCGGATCTCGTACTATTTGTTATTTTGTGAATACTCGCATAAAATAATTGTATATACTCGTATTTTCTTAGAATAATTAACTTTGTAACTCGTCTACATTTTGGATAAATAAAAGGACGATTTTTTAAAGCAACAGCCAAAAATATCCTAAATACCGACGAGTTAATTTTTCTATTATTAGCATTTTCTTCAAATTTGGGTGAAAAATGGATAAGCACCCCTGATGAAAAGTTTCTTTTGCATCGTCGGTAACCTAAAAACAGTGGCGCACTCAGGAATTGACTTCATGGGGGGGGGGCTTAAGGTTAAATAATAAAAAAAAACTCAATTTGAAGTAAAAATATGACCTGGGCTCAAATGTAAAGGGAGGGGGCTGTTAACTAAATTTAAAATTTGTATTTACCCAAAATTTTATGTCAAAATCATCAAAAAATTTTTTGGAAAATAACAATTAAGAATTTTAGTTGTTTATTTACCCTTAATTTGTTTCTAAAAATGATAAAATGCGCGGCAGGCGAATTT
Source organism: Oxystoma pomonae (assembly GCA_963921995.1). Lineage (NCBI taxonomy): Eukaryota > Metazoa > Arthropoda > Insecta > Coleoptera > Brentidae > Oxystoma > Oxystoma pomonae. Next base: position 19,470,703 of record OY998164.1, on the reverse strand, counting down.
TTGCGAAAATGACACTTAAAATGCCATTTTTGACAGCATCAACAAAAATGTGTTAATAAAATTACATTAAAAAGACAATTTTGACACGAAATCGTAAAAATGAAAGGCGTTATAGCGTCGCAGGCGAAAAATTTTGCAAGTTATGATTTTTTAAAGATTTTTGTTTTTGTTTTATTTGATTGTACCAATCCCCCGCTCTCGGTGCGCCACTGCTAAAAAGCCATGTGTTTGATTAAGATATAAAAAAAATAATGTTTAACCTGTATACAACTTTAAACACCTACAAACCAATTTTAAATAAAACGACCTAAATTTTTGAAATTTCCAACATAAAAATGGCATCTTAGAAATTAGGTCGATTATGTACAAAGCCCTCGCATAAAGTTATTTTTAGGTTCAGCTTAGACTGACATATTGTTTGAAATTAAGATCTTGTTCACACTAATTGGGCAATAGCGTTGTTTATTTCTGTTTTTTTTTTAGTAATAGTTCAGGGTGAATATTTTTGAATTATCAGGTGTGAAGAGGACTTCCTTCCTTCCTTCGATCTTTCAAGTATTGGGTAAATTGTCAAAAATACCTTCATTGTTAGTGTACGACATACATCAAGCTTCCCACACAATTTAAACAATTTGTTATTTTTCATAAACAAATTAGCGCTTTAAAACGTACTAATTTTGGACTTGTTGCGCCTACTACATGTTTTTGTGTTTATTTTTGTTGTGTGTAAACATTAATAGGAACATTAAGCTATTAATATTTAAACGTAACCGTATACGTATAATTAACGATTTCAAAACCAAAAAAAAATACAGGATATTATTGACTTGTTTATGGCATGTTTGAAAAAAGACACGGGACATTTACTCACATTAAATCAGTTTTGAAAAACTTTTTCAATAATTCTGGACCTGAGTATAAAATGAGCCAATCTCCATTTCTGGGCATATGAAGTTAATATCATCACTGAAATAAGCACATTCAAAACTACAGGTGGAAAAAAGGCCATACTTCTTGTATGATTGGTTGCCGATCTAGTTTTGTCAATTTTGGCCTATATCCAAATTACAAACAAATAAGAACGGCCAAAGTGCAGAGCGCTGCAAACATAGGCCGGAAGAAGTCCAATTTGCCAGTGTTTGTAGACGCAGGGACACCGCACACCTATCAGTGGAGCAACCAACACTCAGGCTTGCGATCACCGTTCGCGGCTTGCGTTGGTACACCTCTAACCACGGTGCAATGTGAAGTGTAGTCCATGAAACCGGAATTTGGTCAATAAATACTCACTCATAAATTAGAGCGTTTTATTTTCAACTTCTCAGATTTATCACTAGCAACGTGTTACAATGAAAATAATAAGGAGAAACAAAATGAAAGCCAGTTATCAAAATAAAAAAGCCCAGTCAAAAAAAAAAGATAGAGCAAATGTTCGAAAAGTCCTCCTTGCTCGGCTAGACAATATCCGAGCCTATTATAAAAACCCCTTCTAACTTTTCAAGGCATGTTAGGGGTAATAGTTTGAAAAGCCTTTTCACTTTTAATCCGAAGTTCTTCCAAATTATTAGCCCTTTCATGCCCGTAAACTTTATTTTTGATATAACTCCACAGATAGAAGTCATTAGGAGCAAGATCGGGTGATCGAGCTGGCCATACAATAGTTCCCCGTGTACTTATAACCCGATTAGGAAATACATTATCAAGATATTCCCTAACAAGGCCAACATTGTGAGCGGGACAACCATCTTGTTGAAACCATGTTTCACCAAATCTCACACCTAACAACTGCCTAGCAGTTGGAATAATATGCTGCTGCAGTAGATCCAAGTATCTAGGACCGTTCAAATTGCCGTCAATAAAAAATGGCCCAATTACGTGTTCCCCTACAATACCCCCCCAAATATTTAGTTTTTGGGGATAGTGTGCTCTTACGTCAAAATACAAATGCAAATTTTCTCTCGACCAATGTCGAACGTGTGTTGGGTTATGACGATTCAATAATGGAAAAGTGCTTTCATCTGTGAAAAGAATAGATCTCAGAAAGTTTCCATCACGATGAGCCCTTTCCATCATTATTTCGCAAAACTCCATATAACGATAGTTGTCCTCCGGAAAAATTTGATGCGTTTTTGACGCTTTCTAAGAATAACCATTCGTTTTGAGAACACGTAAGACAGTGGCTGAAGACGTATCAACTGCTTCGGCAATTTCTTTCGATTTTCCTCCACTGCAGCGCAAACAGTGGGCCTTTTATGGTTTCTTGGCGCTACATAACCAAACTTTTTAAAATTCTACACAAACCTATCAATCGTTGATAAACTAGGTTCTGGGCGATTTACAAAATTCTCCAAAAAAAGTTCTTGAATAAATCTCAATGGTCTGGTCTGCCTTGATAGTACTATTTGACCATCTGCACTTTTTCGGTAACTTCGTAGAAATCCATTTCCGTTTTAAAAATGTATTATTTCACTTAAGAACTTACCAATCTGTTTCTCGAGCAAGGCAGAAATAAAACAAAATAATAAAAACAAAATAAATTTCAAAGCAGCAGCGTGCTTCGACCTCACCTCGGTCGTACGGCACGGAGAGTAAATTGGACTTGATTCTCCCTATGTTCGCAGTAGCCTGAAGCTGAAGCTGAAGCCTAACACTTACTTTTAGAAACGGCCAATGTCCAGCTAGTCTGAAGATTGGCCCTTTTTCTTACTCAGTGCTTTTGAGGAAAGTAGACATTGGCCTTTACTGAATCATAACTTCCAAATAGTTTGTAGTCACGAATTATTGTATAATTAGTGAGTTTTTAGTAAAATAATGATAAAAGTAAATTGCTGGAATTTTTGCTTTTATTAGAATAAAAATTATTGATATCTATGATGCCTAGGGCTTATCTCCAGTAACCTAGAACTCTTTAAAAGGCCAATCTGCTTCTAAATAAGAACATACTAAAAACTAATAAAATTTAATACATTCCAATAGTACTTACCTTAATTTTTAATATAATTTAATATAATTCTATTTAATATAATTCTACAATTAGTTTAGAAAAGTGTAGTTTTGGTTTGTGGAAAACAATCATAACTTTGTTTTAGAAAAATACCTTTTAAAGAGTTTCTTACAACGAATTTAATAAATTGAGAAACTTTAACAAACGATTAATCAAAATACGAAAAATGGAGTTTGGCACTTTTTATACTCAGGTCCAGAATTACGTTATTGACTAGTGACGACATGACTCGTGTTATTAAAGCTCAAAAACCATTTAAAACGCAGTAAATTATGTATTTCTTCCCAACAACTTAGTAAAATCCGCATAAAGTTGAAATGGTCTTGTTTTTTAATTATTTAAAGAATTCCTTTAAATATGAATTTTGCCCGCTCGTTATTAATGACATCACTTTTCCACTAACTCTTGGTTTCGAAACGGCCTAGACTCTATTGCTTCTGACTTTTTTCGACAAAAAGAAACATAGAAATCAGTCCAAGACGTTGAACTATAGACTAGGCATTAGTTACGTCAAATAATATGGCTAATACCTCGTCAACTCTTAGCGTCTTTTTTTCCACCTTTTCCAAAAAGATTTTTTATACAAATATATTTGTGAAAATATTCCTTCTATATTTTTGGTTTTTGGTTACCTATTAGCTTAAATATACGCATTACCTAGGTCAAACTTGTAAGCAACAGCTATAATCTATAGCCAATCATGGAAATACAAAAACAAAAGATATTGGCTTAGCTCCGGCCCTTTGCACATGCGCGAAAATTTATCGATCCGATGGGGTGGTGCCTCCGTAGCTTCGAGTTGAACCCGATAGCGCTGGCGCAGAAAGGAAGAAAAATAAGAGAGAATGTAGATGCTAATAGGTATATGGATTTTCTGTTCCATTGATTGCACTGTTTCAGTTTTTGTGTTCCATTGAAGAACTGATGAAACGTTCAGTTCTGAACTGAGTGCGGTTTTTTCCACACCAGTTTTATGGGCTCTTGCCGCACTTTTTAACACTTTAAGATGTTTTAATAATTTTGGTAATTAACCCCGATAATTAGAGTGTTCACGAGAACATTCCCAAAAAGACTTTGGATGAACCTAGAAACTGTAACCTTGCCGGGGAATTACTACGTTACCCTGACCAAGCATCAGCAAAAAAATTCTTATCAATGACCAGCCAGAAGACAGAACCTGCGCTTTGTCACGGGCATTCTGACCGGCCACTGCCAACTAAATAAACACCTCAATAGAGGTTGTAAAAAAGAAGATGAAACCATGGAACACATTCTCTGCGACTGTCCAGCGCTGTCATCTACCCGAAAGGCTATTTTCGACGAGTTTTGGCCAACATCAGCCAACATACGGGAGGCTCCCCTTGGCGACGTTATCAGCTACGTTCGAAACGTAGGATAGCTGACGAACTAGGGAGAAGCCCTATAGGAGGATGCACAACGGGTCTAATGAGGCCTAGGTGCTGTGAGGTTAAATCCCCTCCCTCCCAAATTATGAGATTAGAAGTGTTTTTGCTTTTTATTCTTAAAAGTGTTCGTTTAGTTAAACAAATAAACCGCACATCAAAAATTAACAAAATTTTGCACAGAGGAGGCTTCTGGAATCCTCCACAGACCATTCGCGTGGTTTTTTTTAAAAATATATATCTTGTTTTTATTTAGTTTTTATTTATTTTAATTTTGATCGTGAAGTAAACATTTATAAAAAAAAATCTTAAAATTATGCAAAATCACATGAATCGTTCGAGGATAATGCTTTAAACTTTCACCGTACAAAATTTGATAAATATTTAATTAGCAGTTTTTTAGATTAACTAATTGGAAGAAGCGCATTTTTTATTCAAATTCACCTTTAAGCGCAATGGTAAAATGATAAATAGATGTTTATTTACATTATTGCCAAACTGTATTCCATGAAACTGCACCAGGGCAACTCCTTTGACATCTTTAAACCGGTGTCAGTGCATAACGACTGGCCCACTTAACTTACCAATAGGTTATCCTATTAAAATACCAATTTTAAGGCTTTACGATCTAGACGTGTATTCTTGAAAGTCATACGATCCGGTTTTTCTCTCGTGCGATGGGATCTACCGCATCGGATCTATCACCTTCCACGGCCGAAAAGAAGTTTACGAAACAATATATTTAAAGAAAACACCTCTTTATTGCGCAAGCGTTACTAGATTCGGGGATGTTCCATCGCTTAAGAATATACATAACGTTCTCGTCCCATGTAATCATTCACAATAGATCTATGCCGCTCCCTGTTCAAGAATCACGTCCTGGGGAACTGATTTTTAGCAAAACTGTGCGCAAATCAATAATTTTCCTCACCTTATAAATCACAGGATAACGCTAACTTCGTAGCCTTAATGGTAGCTTATTATTGGTAAGGTGCGTAGTTTGTTGCCGACATGTGTTTTTCATTATTATAATAGTGTTATTTTTAGTTGATTTATTGATAAGCCTACGGCTAATTTAGGTAATTATAAAAAAATTTAGTACAGGAGCAAAACGTAAGCATCTTGAGTCGTTTTTTGGCGTAGAACACGGTGCTTGCGTGATTTCGAAATGTGACGTCATCGGTTTAACCACAACGTCATCGGTTTTTGCTGTCGCCAAAATCTACTTCCCAGTGACAGTTTTACAAAACCTAACCGAACTTGTTGCTGTAAAATATTTGTTAGCGTCTTGTTTTTTTTTTTCAATCCCCGGTTTACAAATCCGGGCTTATTTTGTTATGTTGATGTATAAACCCACCATTAAATAACTTATCTGACCAAAGCTGCCTTAGTGGGGACGTTAGTGAACGATTTCAGGGTAAACCTTGATTTTTAACCTGACGGGTTGAGCTTTTGCACACTAAATGTACATGTCCTAACACTGTCAGGTTGCGGAGGAAATATCTTCTATTTTGATCCAAATCTCGACAACCAGGCGTTGTAGGCTGATGCGGTTGGATTCGTTGAATTCAGCATACCGGCAGGTACCATACTTACATACATAATATTGGATCACCACCCAGGCGAGAAAGGGTGATTTTTCGTAATCGCCACTCTCGAGTCTGCACACTTCTGTGTATCTTCGCGTGTCTGTGTGAAATGATGTGCATGTATGGACGCACGTGTGAGGATGTGCGTGTGTGAACGCGCGTGTTTGCGTCGTAGGCAATTAGTTTCTCCCATATTTTTATTTGGTTATAAATAGATATACATACGTCTTGAATATTTCTAACTTCACTAAACACTAAACAGTTTTTAAGCGGGTGCAACGCAAATGCACTTGCACAAGCCAATAAAGCAATCCACGCCGTCTTTGCTGCACTTGCAATTCTCCACACAAGCAATTTTGCATTTATAACCAACTATATTTTCAACTGTGTTTGGGGACAATGTGGTCCATCGTTGTGCCTAGTCACTCCCTTGCAACTTCCACCCGCAGTCAGCAGGAGACGGTACTGCTTGCATAGATAGGCTCAAGTAAGTAACTTGAGCCGTGTAAGACACACGTCGTGTTCGCTGGTCCAGAGTATCAGCAGTAGGAGGAATCTTCCTTCCTTCCTGTAAACACACTGAGATTCCCTCTTGAGGTAGGAGTAAAAAACATTGTGTCGGAAATTGGAAAAGTGTACACAGGTTGCACTTAGTTTCAACAGATACTGAAATTAGGAATAAAGTTGCTAAGATTTTATACTGAAATAACAAAAACAGTACAACCACACCCAACCTCACACACCCACATATACACAGAAAGTGTGCATACTCAAGGGTGGCACTAACGAGAAATCGTACTTTCTCGCCTGTTTTCCTTCCCCAGCGCGCATGTGTGCCAGAGGGGGGTGAACCAATAAGGTGTCCGTATGGTTTCAGGTGTGCTGAATCCAACAAGACAACCGCGTCATCGTACAGCGTCTGGTTGTCGAGATATGGAGCAAAATAGAAAAGATTTGGAGGATTGTAGGCAACTCCATGGGCAACACCCTACCCCCGCACTTTGACAGTGTTGGCATCGTGGCAACACTTCTTAAAAGTTGCTTTAGGACATGTACATTTATTGTGCAAAAGCTCAACCCTTCACGTCGAAAATCAAGGTTTGGTTCACTAACAGCCTAACTACCTTAGTCGTCCGGCTTAAGTCCCAATTAGCAATCAATTGTTCATTTTGTGCAGAAAGCATGAAATTTGGCACAATTATTCTTTAGACAATTCTTTAAAATTTTGGTCGAGGAAATCGATGATCGGATGTATAGGAGCCAAGATGGCGGCGATTTCTTCAAAATGGACGTCTATTTGTTAAGAAAATTGTAGGTTCGCCATTAAAACAAGATTTAACTCCACACAATTTGATAGAGAGCAATTGAAAAAAACTGGTTACATTGACGTGTGACCTTTAACGTCCTTGAAAAGTGACATTTTATTTTTATTGTATTTTGAGAATTTTTATTTGATAATTTTTCATAATTTAGTAAGTCGCGACAGGTCTTTTGTTGTAATTTTATAATTTGGAGAGAATATCAAAATAACTTTTCTTATTGACTTTTTGCTTACAGGGTGAGTGGTTTAGGTATACCAGGCTAGTCAAGGTACGATTTTTAAAAAAGCTATATTATCATCCGTATCTTTTTTAGTTTTTGAAGAAAAAATGTCAAATTTGGTACGATTATTACAATTGTCAAGGTCAACTGATATTTTAAAAAACAATTGGATAGGTGGCGCTGCGGACGACGTGGCACCCAAATTTCCGATTTTAAATTTGATAAAAGTTCATATTTTTTTAATAGCTTAGATAAGATATGAATATTTAATAAAATAAACGATTATGTATCGCTGAGGTATGTAGATTTTTATGAAAATAATTTTAGTTTGATATGGTCATTGGTTGTTTTCTTCAATTCTTCCTAGCGACCAAAAATTTGGCTGGATATACACATTGATGGCTTTTAATGAGTTAGAAGGCCCCAACAAATCGATTCAGACATGAAATTCCAAATTCTGTCGGGCCATTTATGCGCTATAGGCCAGTAAAGTTGACCTAAAATGTATTTAGTCGCCCCGAATAGTACTCTAATGTACCCTATTGTTCATTTGTTGCGGAAAGCTCCAGATTTGGTACGCTTACTTTTTTAACAATTTTTTGGGACCGTAGTCAAGAAAATTTATGATCGGATGTACAGAAACCAAGTTGACGGGGAATTCTTCAAAATGGCGGTCTTAAATCGAAAATTATTTTTAAAAAAATTATACTTAAATCTATAGAACTTAATGAAGAGAAATTTGACAATACTAGTTAAATTGACGTGCAACCTTGGATGACCTTGAAAAATGTCATTTTACTCAAGAAAAATACTTTTCCAGATCCTTTTTTTTTAAATGTTTTATAATTCTGAAAACGGCGACAGGTCTTGTTTTATCATTTTGATAATACAGTTTGATTGGTTTAGTAAGATTTTTAAAAAAAGCCACATTATCATCTGTGTTTTTTTACTTTTTAAAGTAGAATTTTCAAAATTGTTACGATTTGTTAATGCTACCATATCAACTAAAATTTTTTTGGATAGGTGGCGCTGAGGACGACGTCCCATAGAAACTCCGGTATTAAATCTGATTAAATATTTTTTAGTTAAATTTAATTAGATTTTGTTAGGCACCAACCGGATGTTTTTCTACGTTTCCATAAATAATAAAAAAAGTTATAGTGCGTTTCTAGAAATATAATGTCATCGAAGGTTGCATGTCAATTTAACTAATATTGTCAAATTTTTCTTCATTAAGTTCTATAGATTCAAGTACAATTTTTTTTGTTAATCAACTTTCGATTGAAGGCCGTCATTTTGAAGAATTCGCCGTCAACTTAGTTTCTGCACATCCGATCATAAATTTTCTTGACCACGATCCTAAAAAATTGTTAAAAAAGTAAGCGTACCAAATTTGGTGCTTGAACAATGAAGAATGAACAATAGGGTGTATTAGAGTACTATTCGGGGCGACTAAACACATTTTAGGTCAACTTTACTCGCCTATAGCGTAAAAACGTCCCGAGTCGATTTGTTGGGACCTTCTAATTCATCAAAAGTCATCAACGTGTATATCCAGCCAAATTTTTGGTCGCTAGAAAGAATTGAAGAAAACGTTGAAAACCCCGTTTTTTTTTATATATTCAAAAAGAAAAATTATGCGACCAGTGACCATATCAAACAAAAATTATTTTTACAAAAATTTACATACTTTAGTTATACATAATCGATTATTTTATTAAATATGCATGTCTTATCTAAGCTATTAAAAAAATATGAACTTTTATTAAATTTAAAATCCTAAATTTGTGTGCCACGTCATCCGCAGCGCCACCTATTTAAAAAATTTTTAGAATAGCAGTTGTCCTTCATATTTGTAATAATCGTACCAAATTTGACTATACTAGCGCAAAACCAGTATAACTCCTAAGATATGACTTTAAATAAAATAAAAAATATATTTTTGAGCTCTAAAAACCATATCCTATCATCCCAAAACACCCTAAGAAAAAAAAATCAAAAGAAATTAAAAAAAAGTGTGACGCGACGACGGGGTTCGAACCGACAATCTAAAGCCTGATAGACCAATGCTGTATCCACTGTACTATGCGCTTATAAATAAATATGTTGAAACCGCAGAATATAAGCGTTTTGGCGGATTTTTAAAGCTCGACTGAAAAGTCTTAATCATGAGAATTTTCGCGTTTGATATATATATATATATATATATATATATATATATATATATGGACAGGCATCTTCGTTTCCGGTCATCGATTTTTTTTCGAGTTTTTTTTTAAAACTTATTTTATGATTGCTATATGCTCTGCATATGCTCAAGATGTCCTAAAAGTAACCTTCTTTAATGGTATTTCATTAGTATATTGTAAGGATATACTAGAATAATATTATGTTGATGTTCTTTTATGGTACCAGAATAGCTTGTGCTGTAAAGGAACTAAATAATGTTTCAATAAGTGATATATACTTTGCATATGCTAAAGATGTTCTAATGATAACCTTCTTTAGTGGTATTTCCTTAGCATATGCCAATACTTAGAAGCTAATTATTTTGATGTTCTATTATTATACTGCGCTAAACCGACCAAAAAATGTTATAAAATTGATATATTCTTTGCATGTGTTAAAAAAATGTACTCAAATGATACACTCACGCTATGGACATCCTTAATAGCATATACTTAAATAGTATGTACCAAGCATATGCTAAATATATACTCAAAAGGACATTCTCGAAAGAAGGTTTAACGCATATGCTATGCATGTAAATGTTCTTGCTATGCTCAAATGCTCTTTTGACCTACGTTTTTCGTACCAACGCTTATTGGTATGCATATTTATTTTACCGCCGAGAACATTATTTCAGGAACCTATAATTTGTTTGTATTGTTATTTTTTGAGATGGGTTGGGTCTTAAACTAAAAATACCAACACCACAACATAATAATCATTAGAAGGTTACAAATACGACCAATAGAGAGTTTGTATCCTGCCTAGAAAACACGGCGACATCAAGTGAAGAAGGCATGTATATAACGTTTACGCTGAGGCGTATGGTGCAGCGAAAACTCTCTTATAAGAAAATCTGTGAGCGCTTCGATCGATTCAAACATGGACTGACTCATTCGCGGTTCGCGTTATTTTCGTGGATGACATAAAATTTTATATTTCTCGTATTGTGGAAAACAAGCCAAACGTGTGCTAGCTTTAATTTTGTGGGAATTAGGACCGATTTTTGTAAGTAAAAAATCTATTTTAGTTTATTTAAAGGTCTATTTACACAACTTTTAATGATTAATGGGTAGATACATGTAATGGATAGTGTTTAATGCGTAACGTGTAATGCTTAATTATTAGGGGTTTTTACGCAAGTTTTTATGCATTATAATTAATCACAATTTTATACAAGGAATAATGTTTTGGTTGGTTGGATTTTAGCTGTTTTTTTTTTAAGTAAATAAACAATAACTAAATTATGTGAAATTGCTTTGCTTTTTTATACGATGTTTATTACACTGCCGTCCTTAACTAATATGCAGTAAAAATACATTATTTTCCTATGGAGTTACTGCGTTTTAGTTAAGGACGGCAGTACTATACTGCCGTGTTAATAAAGAAGAGCAAATACAATATTTACTACTATACTGCTGTTTTAATAAAGAAGAGCGAATGTGCAATTTCTAGTTTTGAGAAAAAGGCATTTGAAGTTTTTGACTTCTTGAAAGTAGTTCTAACTTCTATAAAAATTCATATTTTTTTTTCTGTTTTTTTTTTGGTTTATTTTCCCGTACAAAAATCTTAGAATTTTGTAAAAATTATTGATTTTGGTTAACTTTTTCTATTAGAAATTAATATAAAATCAAAACGAATGTTTCCTGATTTTGATATTTTAGGCAACTTGTTAAGAAAGAAGAGCAGCTGTGACACTTTCGCCGTTCTTTGTTAACGCAGTAGCGCACCCAGGTATTGACTACGGGGGGGGGAGGAGGGGGGGAGGGGGGGGTTTAGGGATAAATAATAAACAAAACTTAACTTGAAGTAAAAATGTGACCATAACCAGGCTTCTCGGGGGGGGGGGCGCTTAACCCCAAAACCCCCCTCTCGGTGCGTCAGTGGTCAACATTACTATATACAGAATTTAAGAATTAGACAGCGGAATGGTTTTGGGGATTTTTGATATCCTGTTTAAATATGGTTCGACTCGTATTATCTACTATTCACTAGTATGATAATGAAGTCGATTTTCAGGCAGTTTTTACATAAAAATGAATTTAAAGAAAACAATGTTTAGCCTTTGAAGAACGCATTGAAACTAATAATCTTTGAAGGGTATCCATGTGTGTTTTTTGAATAAGAACTTTTAGAGGGATGAAACAACAAAATTGCTTCTGGGGTCTTTTTTCCCACAGTATTTATTTCAACCGTAGACCGGTTTCGCCTAAAGAGGCATTTTCAGTACCAAATACTACAAGTAAAAATACTACAAATAAAATATAGGGTACTACCCAGGTAGGCATAATTAATGTTTAACATTATTCATACAGGAAGGCGTTGCGCACCACTTAACAAAATAAAAAATCCTTTTTAAAGTTGAATTTTAAAAATAGTGCAACCACACTCCAGTACATACGCCTCGAAGCGATTGTATTAGAAAATAGGGCAAAAAAAAAGGAAAAACAGCGAATGTGCAGAAAAAGTGTATCATTCGGTCTTCTTACTTAATATTTTGACCAAGAAAAGTGTCCGTTCTATCTGCTTTGCTCTTCTTGCCCAACAACATGGTAGAAAAAGACAAAGATGAAAAATTAAGCACTAAATTTAAGAATTGCGAATTCAGTTGGTGGGTATAAACCTGCCCTTAGTTTGTAATCAAATAAAGATTTCAAATTTTCCATAGGTAATCAGCCTTTTTATTTTGACTTTATTTAAATGTTATAATGAATATTTTCTATATAATTAACATATTTGGAGGAAAATCTAGGAGTAAATAAATTTCATTTTAGTTTACCACGATTTTGTGTGCGTATGTTATATTGTACCACTTCTGTAACATCAATTTAATAATTTTTATTTACATTTTTAGGGATATTAGTTAAGCTTTTTTCTTACTCATTGTTGTTTTTATGTTAATTTCGAAAATTATTGTAAAACTTCTATAAATTATGCATGCACGTATGACATCAAGCAAACGTTTTACCTTGAGAGAGGTAATCGCATTTTTTAATATTTTTACGATACACAAGTAATTGTTTTTAGTATTCTCTTATAAAATTGCGTCTTTTTAGTCTAAGAGGCAGTTCTAAATCCACCTGTTATTTAAATTTAGTCTATGGCGCGGTTGATTAGTGAAGAGTCTATGTAGGTAAAGGAAGGTAGAGCAAAAATTTTTTAAAGAATGCCCAAATATTTTTTTGATATTTTTCTTATTTTTTTTCAGAATAAAATCCCAAAATGTCGCATACAGTGACAGTCACAAGGACAACCACAACCACAACTACATCTGCCCTTATTATTAACACAGGATACCTCAAGTCATGGGCGGGATTATTAAAATTGGCTCAACTTGTAAGTTACGACTTTTTCCGGAAGAATTGTGATTTTAATCTACGTTACTACTAAAACGTATTTTTTTTTAATTCCTAAAACAAAAACTAGGTTAGGGAAAGAACTGGAGAATTAACTTAATGGTGATTTTTTGAATATGTTATACGTGGTTGATTTAAAATTTAGAACAGTATTATTATTGTTTCAGCTAAAGTTGTTTCATTTTGGAACTCTGCCAAAATTTTGATTTTTACATTTTTATTATAATTTCATGTTTTTTTTTGGAAAACATTTTATTTTGAAAGTGTATAAAAATATATTTTATTTGATTACTTTGATGACATCATTGTTTAAATAAACTAATGATAGTATCTTGTGTTAAAAATAACAATGAATGAAGAATCATACAAATTAAAATCGGGACTGAAATAGAAATGCTATGACTTCATCACACATAAAAATATGACCTCATTTAATGGTGAAACAGGAATGTGATATTTTTTCGTATTTTCTTTTCGTAGGACCTGAGCGTGCACAGTGGGGTTATTCTTGAATCGAGAGAAAATTTTCTCCCAGGGAGTCGAATTCTCTCGCTGCTATGCATCTCATTGGTCCAAATCTTCGGTTAAAATCGGTTTCTCTTACTTTTTAGCTCAAGAATTTGTGTTTTGGATTAATCAAACAGTTTATAGTATATATTTTATAGTATTTGGAAACGACATTAGTTAATTTTGCCTTGATTTTGGCTTCACGTTGTATAAAACTTGGTATGACTATGTTCAGGTCAAAAATACTTACAGTCTCGCTATTGAACCTTGACTTTGTATCCCAAATGATTTTGTCTAAAACTTGTTTCTAACTCTATAATACTGTTCTTCATTTCTGTATTTCCAATATCTTGGATTTCGCAGTAAGTACGTCATGCGTTTGTTTATTCCTGGTGTGACGAATTGAAGGTCAAACTGTCCCAAAATACTGTAGAACGATTCTAGAATGTCTTTAAAGGAACGTTCTGCAATTTCTCGTTTTTTCTTCAAAGACTTCAGGGTTACCACCAGCATCTTTGTTGTCTACTTTTTTCTGGAGCATCGCCCCCCCCCCTGGGACCGCCACTGAAAAGAATAATTTAATTATTAATTTTAATAAATAATAATTGGTTAATTTAGAAAATGACTCATACCAAAAAAAATATCTTAGTCGCTGATTCTGACGGGAAGGAAACGGAAGAACAGAGGTTGTCCACTTGCAAGGGAAAAAGTTTGAAAAAAGAAATGCTTATAACTTGGTAACTAATAAAGGCCGATATTTTTATGAGTGACATATTTTTGAAGGAAAATTAGTCTTCTATAAGCTTCCGTAGTGACCTTTTCACTTTGACAATTTTTTTTTGGGGGGGAAATATATCTTCCCAACCCTCCTGGGTATACGCTGTAATTGGCAAGTGGCAAACATGTAAAAACTGAAACTAGATATCAAATGCAACAAAAAATATGTGTCGCCAATTCCCACGGGAGGGGGAAGGTATCCCCTATGCTGGCCTTTGCCCTATAAAAGCTCCTGTGCAACGAATATTGGCGTTTGTATTTTATTTTCTAGTCGATAAAGAAAAAAGTCAGTATTTTCAGCAACATTCTTTGTAAAACAACATTTAGGATTATTAATTTATCGTTATTCAGCGAGTGTAATTTTCTTCGCCCATATTTAGTCATCTTGATGTCCTTTAAAGATCTTGACCTCCTTAACTTGCGAAGGTATTTATGTGACCTTTACGATTCTTAACCGTCCTAATATATATCCTGACGAAAGCTGGTTATGATTTTTTTTTTGAAAATTTTATAAAAAAATATCCCAAACTTTAACATAAACTAGTATGTAAGTGGGTTAAACAATTCTGAAAACTGACGTCAGGTCAATAAAATTCCATTTTCTAGTCAATGGCAATCAAGTTATAAATAGCTCTTACTTGATTTTAGACCTCTAGAATATAATAAGCAATATTATAAAACGCATACAAAAAAATTAAATGTTATCATATACGGGGAATTCTCCAGTAAATTTACTTTTTAGGTCTCCAGGGATTTAAAATTAGTTTTCTTGAATTCATGAGAGGAGGAAAAAACCACCTATATGTCAAATAATACCAGTTCTAACTGTCCTCGAAAAAAGTCTAGATTTTTCATGTCATTTTTGCCAAAAAAAATATATACCTGAAATGTCGGTGGCCGTTTTTACTAGAATTTTTATCTACGGTTTAAGAAACGTGATTTTCTGTCTCGAAGGTTTTTAGTCAGTGGCCGTCCCACATACCTTAACATAAATCTACTCCAGAAATTTCATTTTTCTTCCAAAACCAATTGATGTCAGAACGTCAGCTCATATCCGCAAGTCGATTAAGGTTGTTTGTTACGTGTTTGATTTGTGTTCTATTATCAATTAATTTTCAAAAGTACGAAGAATGAATAATTCATTTATTACTGTCTGGGCCATTTAGGGCCTTAAAAAAGTAATCTCTTGGTATTTTATTCAAAATTTTAACCCAAAAACATCAGAATCGAATTTCAATTCTAAAGTAATAACCTTAGATGTCTAACATTCGGGATATTTTTGAACGCTTATTTGAAGCTTCGTAGTGGTTGTCTTAATTACTGCGTCTGCGCAATAGCTGAACGACATTCCGTTGTGGTAATTAACCACTACCACTGCTACGAATCCATTTCGTTGTGGTTGTGCTTATTTTTCTGATTTACTCATTTTTGTTGGGGGTTAATAATTAATAATTATAACGAAAATTGACTCACCGTCTCATATTGTCAAGGCCGTTTTTGATATGTTTTTATTGTTTTCCCTAGTAAACAAAATAAAGATCTGGTTTATTTTGTATTTAAAATCTAATATAAATTTTCCTTTTTTGGATACGAGCCTTGTAAAATGGTGGTTAAAAACAACTTTGTTTGCCTCGACTTTCTAAGAAATTACCTTAGTGAGCACAGTGCAAGATAAAAATATATACAGACCGCTTCAAGCTACTGCGAACATAGGGCGGAATAAGTCTAATTTGCCAGTGTACGTACAGGCAGAGACACCGCACGCCTATCAGTGAAGCAACCAATACTCAGGCTTGCGATCACCACTTGCATGACTTTCCTTTGGTATTTAGTACGCCTCTAACCACGGTGCTGTGTGGAGCGTAGTCAATGAAACCGGAATTTGGTCAATAAATACGCAAATTTTTATAACGTAATTTTCTTATTTTTTGTCACTGATAAATAAGAGCGTTTTATTGTCAACTGCTCAGATTTATCAGTGACGACGTGTTACAATGAAAATAATAAGGAGAAACAAAATAAAAGCAAGTTCTCAAAATAAAATAATACATTCTAAAAACCAAAAAGATTCTCCCAGTCAAAAAAAAATTAAAGCAAATGTTCGAAAAGTCCTCCTTGCTCGGCTAGACAATATCCGAGCCTACTATAAAAACCCCTTCTTCTAGGGGTGATAATTTGAAAAGCTTCTTCAAAAACAGATAGAAGTCATTAGGAGCAAGATCGGGAGATCGAGCTGGCCATAAAATAGTTCTCCGTGTACTTATAACCCGATTAGGAAATACATTATCAAGATATTCCCTAACAAGGCCAACATTGTGAGCGGAACAGCCATCTTGTTGAAACCATGTTTCACCAAATCTTACACCTACAACTGCCTAGCAGTTGGAATAATGTGCTGCTGCAGTAGATCCAAGTATCTAGGACCATTCAAATTGCAATTGCCGTTAATAAAAAATGGCCCAATTACGTGTTCCCCTATAATTCCCTCCCCCCAAACATTTAGTTTTTGGGGATACTGTGTTCTTACGTCAAAATACAAATGAAAATTTTCCCTCGACCAATATCGAACGTGTGTTGGGTTATGACGATTTGACCATTTGACCATCTGCACTTTTTCGGCAACTTCGTAGACATCCATTTTTGGTTTTAAAAATGTATTATTTCAATTAAGAACTTACCCATCTGTTTCTCGAGCATGGCAGAAATAAAACAAAATAATAAAAACAAAATGAATTTCCAAAAGATAACACTGCAGCGTGCTTCGAATCCACCTCGGTCGTACGGCACGGAGAGTAAATTGGACTTGATTCCCCCTATGTTCGCAGTAGCTTGAAGCGGTCTGTATATATTAGCATTATTCCCGTCAGCTCAAGTTGATGGTAGACTGTACACACCGATAGTCGTTTAAACCTGCACATAACCTAATACACTCCCATGGGCCACTTTCTCACTTCGGCTTAAGTTCTAAGTTCAACTTAACTAAGATAAGTAGCTTGCAGGTGCTGTCAAAGTGTTCCTTAAGGGAAACATTGTTTGAGTAAAGCTAAGTGGAAGAATTTTGAGACTTAAGTTAAACTTGGCTAAATTTTTTCAAGTTTTTGAAACCTTTTTGCTTTTACTATTATCTTAAAACATATTTTTCGGCTTTTGACAGTGTTTTTAAGCGATTTTTGTGTTTTTTTAGGAGTAAAAAAAATTTTAAAAAATTTCTAACCTCATAAATTGTTTCACAAGATTTATCAAAATAAGAATCAGCAACTACCTCTATTTATATTAATCGGTGCAGATAGTTTTTTAACATGAAATTTAAAACAAGAACTTATTTTTGTTGTATTATTATTATAACAAAATATAGTGAAAACCCAAAGGGTGAAGAAATCCTCAAATTTTGTACACCTGCAAACAGGGTCTATACAACACCGTTCTCAGTTGAAAACGGGTTTGGTCCATATTCTAGGTCCTGCCAAGTCCTGTTGGGACTCAACAGGACCTAAATTATAGGCCGGGACTTCAGACTTAGGACTAAAGAGGCGGAACACAGAAAAAAGTGTCATATTTTTTTGAAATTTTCTACCATCTTGAATTTTAAAGAAATGCCATTATTGACACTTGTTCTGAAAACTATAAAGTATAATATATGTTCAGTTGTGTATTTTTTTTAAATCAGAAAATTGGTTGTAAAGTTATAGACAATTCAAAAAGTCTAATATTAAGCAGCATAAAAAAATAAGAACCTTGGTGGTTGTCTTTGTTTGACAAGCTCTCAAGAAGAGAGTGATTTCGGTTTATTTTCCTAACTCTTTCTAAGCTTTTACATATAAAGCATTGTATGCATCTTCCTTTATAAGAAAATAACAATTTTAAGCTTTCTTTTCGCAAAATTATCCAAAAACACAAACACTTTGACGTGGATTGACAGAAGTATACATAAAAAAAATTAAGGTAGATTATTTTTCTGGATATCTTTATTTTGTTTATATTTACTGCTGTCAATCCACATCAAAATGTTTGTCTCCTGGCGAATTTTGCAAAAAAGTTTAAAATTGATTTTTGTTAAGGAAGATGCATAATATATTGTTTTATGGGTAAGCGTCGAATTAGTTACAAATATAAACCGAAATAACTTTATTCTTGACAGGTTTTCCAATCACAATAACGACAAAGGTTGTAATTTTTGTATGCTGGTCAAAAATTCCCTATTTTCAGTGTTATTTAGTGGTTACCTAGTTATTTAGGGTTTGTGTATAAAATACTTTGTTTTAAAACTAAAAAACAAATAAGATATATTCAAATATTTTCTTAAAACAAACTAATTTTTATTTTGTTTTTATTAATCATGTTTTATTTATTTTTTATTGCCTACCGAAACATTTTAAAAACTAATAAATTCTGCCCCCATAAAATATCAAGATTTTTCTTCTGTCTGTCAAAGGGGCCAGAATTTATTACTGACAACTGTACCTAATTTAAAAAAAAACAACACTTAAAAGCTAGGTAATTCTTTCTTCTAAATTATAAAATATTTAAAAAATAATAAAAGCAACTAACATAATCAAGAAAAATAAAATTCATTTAACATTAAATGTCAAACTTGGGGATAAAGCAAAGCAATACCCAACTCCTACCATTTTAGTGTCCTTCTCCTGACTTTCTCTGCCATATTGACATAAAATTAATGGATTTTCTACCACTTTTAGTATTTTTTTTTTCTTTTGCGGGATTTCTCCTGCCAGTCCTGCTCTTTGCATTTTTTTTAGTAGATAGGGAAGTTGTTTGAAAGAACTTTCTAAAAAATAAAAAGGCAAATAAATAATGCAAAGAGTTCTTGGAATTTTTTAAAAATATTTGCTAAATTAAAAATAAAGGCAATATTGAGATGCTCTTTAAATGATGAATCAAAACTTATTGAGCTATGAAAAATCTTATGTAAAGAACGTGAATTTAGAATGCAAAAATATGTGTATCAAGATGTGTTAGTACCTTTTTTGTAGTTCCAGATGATTCAGCTTGAACATAAGTTATTCTTATTTAGTATGTACCTTTTCTATGAAGATGATCATCTTGCCTCCTTATCTGCAATCTAAAACAAAGGAAAACAATATTTTTAAACATTTCTCTGTTTTCCAAAGAATTATGACATAACAGTTTTAAAAAATAATTGAAAATTAGTTGGTCACCCAGTTTTAATTATAACGAAAGTAGGTACCTACAACACCATAGTGTCCATAGCATTTCTCAAAAATCTCTGACTTTTCACGACAAACTTACTAACTCCTGCTAGATTGGCCAACCCATTAATAAAACAAACTATTTATCTAACTACAGGCCTTATAGAAAGTTACCAAAGGACAGAATACAAATCATCTATCTCCTGTCTTTTTGCAGGTCTTGGGGTTGGTGAATCGGGAACCCCTGGTGAATCTCCTCTGCTTCCAACAGTAATTGACAGTAAATAAAAATTTGGGCTCGCGCTTTTTTCTACATCGTCCGTTTTTTTACATTTCAATTTTCGAAACCACAAAAAAATAAACAAAAAATTTGACATTTGACACTGAAATTCAAGACTGCATCCAAAAAAACACAAAAAATGCGACGCTGCCAATTGTAATTTATAGCATCAACCAAATTTCATATTCTCTGGTTCCACTTAGCCAAGGTTGCACCTCCGCAACAGAAATAAGTATAAGTTGAACTTATACTTAAGTATTAACTTAGCTTAGTTCTAAATTTAAGCCGAAGTGAGAAAGTGGCCCTGGCTTCTACGCCCGTCTAAAGCGACTCGATGAATTCAACAGGTTCAATGACCTGTCGACGCACACAAAAGCACGCATGCGGCTACTGCCGTCGTATTATAGCTGCAGGCTACAGAGAACCTAGCAGCGAGGATAGCTTCTATTGGATTTTTCTAGAGTAGTGAAAAGCCGCGCGCACATGACACGCAGGCAGACTTTCTGCTGACTTGGTTTGAGTCAAGGCCGCATTTGTTATGGGCTTGATATTTAAAATGATTTTTAACATTTTTAATGCAATCTAAAGTAATTGTTTACTATTTCAAAAATTACATTTAAGAACATGATGTTTTTCTAGGGGAAGCACTACCACAGTGGCGGCTCGCCCGATGACGCAGGTGAAGCGCTGCTTCATTTCTTATTTGCAGTCTGACTAAATAATTTTCATTTACATATTTCTGAAGAAATTGAACCTTCCACTTCCATAAAATAACGTTTCCAAATTTTGTAAATATTGTTTGTATCATTAGATTTATTCGATCAACAGGATCGAGCGGAACGACCGCGTGTCCGAGATGCGAAAACTCTCCACGAGCCAAAACAAACGGCAAGGCACTCTGCGAAGCAACTTCCTCGTGTCCTTCAGGCTGCGTTCAGTGTAAATTCTCGAAATAAATCGGTTGCCATGACGACGGCACGTGCGTCTCGTTTCCGCCGAGGTTTGGGCGTGTTTGCATGTGATGCAAACTTTTAAGCTGGCTCTTATTATAATTTTGTGACTGTAATATCGAGCGTCGCGTGCCGGGTTATTGCTATTGTTTCTCTTCAATTGCGGTATTCGTTTTCATTATTTTTTTTTGACAATGTTTCCTGTGTATGATGGAGTTTGTGTTTTTTTCTGGAAAAATCATTTTCGGGGTGGAATGAGGATGATAAAAAAGACTTCTTAAACTCTGAAAAGCCATCCCCCTTATTAAACATACACATACACAATACAAATCGAGAGTAAAGGTGAGGGGGGAGGGGAGATCGGCAATGCTGCGTCACCTATTTGTCACGAGCCGCCACTGCTTTCCTTGCTTTCATGGACCGCACGCCGCTGTCTACTACCTATATGAAAGTAAAATAATTATTAGTTATAGATATAATTTGTTTTTGTGTTTTTTTTTTAGATTTTGGGCATAGTCTGCGTAGGTCTAGTAGCCTACTATTTTGACAAGTACCGGCACCTCACCCAAAGTGCGGAAACATTCTATCTTCTAATCGCCACTACTTTTATGATCGGAACATTTTTACTGTTGCTGTCTTGTATCATATCCATTTCTACGTCTTCCATTATCTCCAAGACCATCTACGTAAGTACCGTTGGTTACAGATTGTTATAGAGATTGATGTAACAACTGACATAAAATGGTTAGCACCTCTGTGTAGCTATTCTTGAAATCACGGAGAAAACAATTATCTCTTTCTTGTATAAATAGCGACTAAAATAGTGTTTTTATACCTTTGTTGCGCTCGTTATTTAAACCAACGTTTGTAGATAAATTTTTTTTAGTCACTAGTTGTGAAAACCTCTATTTTTTACAGGGCGAGGTTTAATAGCACGAGCAGCGAGTAATTTAAAAACGCGAGTAAAACAAAGCACATTTTAGCCGCTAGTCGAAATCAAAGAACCTTTAAATTTTGTTAAATTTTTGATTGAAAATAAAAGTTTTCGTAAAGTTCAAAATTATTGAACATGTCAAGATTGGATTTCCTTTTAAATAAGTGACATCCCTGTTGCTCTAGAGAACTGGTTTTCACGTGGTTTCCACGTGGTTTTAGTATGCATACTTTATTTAAAGACGCCTTGTAGAAGGAGATATACAGACCGCTTCAAGCTACTGCGAACATAGGGCGGAAGAAGTCTAATTTGCCAGTGTACGTACATGCAGAGACACCGCACGCCTATCAGTGAAGCAACCAATACTCAGGCTTCCGATCGCCATTCGCTGCCGCTCGCCGCCTTTCGCCTTGTATTTAGTACGCCTCTAACCACGGTGCTGTGTGGAGCGTAGTCAATGAAACCGGAATTTGGTCAATAAATACGCAAATTTTTATAAAGTAATTTTCTTATTTTTTGTCACTGATAAATAAGAGCGTTTTATTGTCAACTGCTCAGATTTATCAGTGACGACGTGTTACAATGAAAATAATAAGGAGAAACAAAATAAAAGCAAGTTCTCAAAATAAAATAATACATTCTAAAAACCAAAAAGATTCTCCCAGTCAAAAAAAAATTAAAGCAAATGTTCGAAAAGTCCTCCTTGCTCGGCTAGACAATATCCGAGCCTACTATAAAAACCCCTTCTAACGTTTCCAAGCATGTTAGGGGTGATAATTTGAAAAGCTTCTTCAAAAACAGATAGAAGTCATTAGGAGCAAGATCGGGAGATCGAGCTGGCCATAAAATAGTTCCCCGTGTACTTATAACCCGATTAGGAAATACATTATCAAGATATTCCCTAACAAGGCCAACATTGTGAGCGGAACAACCATCTTGTTGAAACCATGTTTCACCAAATCTTACACCTAACAAGGGCCTAGCAGTTGGAATAATGTGCTGCTGCAGTAGATCCAAGTATCTAGGACCATTCAAATTGCAATTGCCGTTAATAAAAAATGGCCCAATTACGTGTTCCCCTACAATACCCGCCCCCCAAACATTTAGTTTTTGGGGATACTGTGTTCTTACGTCAAAATACAAATGCAAATTTTCCCTCGACCAATATCGAACGTGTGTTGGGTTATGACGATTTGACCATTTGACCATCTGCACTTTTTCGTCAACTTCGTAGACATCCATTTTTGGTTTTAAAAATGTATTATTTCAATTAAGAACTTACCCATCTGTTTCTCGAGCAAGGCAGAAATAAAACAAAATAATAAAAACAAAATGAATTTCCAAAAGATAACACTGCAGCGTGCTTCGAATCCACCTCGGTCGTACGGCACGGAGGGTAAATTAGACTTGATTCCCCCTATGTTCGTAGTAGCTTGAAGCGGTCTGTATGGTGTTTTGCTATCTGGATATTAAAATTTAAAATTTCTTAGATGCGTGTTTTTGCCACGCCAGCGCCCTTCTCTCTCACTCTCACGTGAGATTTAAATTTCATATCAATTTTCTGTAAAATAACACAAGAAAAACCATTATCTGTAGTATAGCAATGTATTTCTTCTAAATAAAAAAGATGACCTAAGATTTTCCTTGACCCCCTCCCCTCTGTATAAATGAGATTTTGCGCTTACGTAATTAATGGACGTCCCCTTAGGGTTATGGTTATTATTAAAAAGTTATTAAACATTTTATTATACTAATTATCTCCGAACAAAATAGGAAAATATTTATAGTTTTAATAATTAATAGGTAAACTAAGTTTTTTATTTTAATTTTTAGGAAGTTGTTTACCATGGTTTCGCTTTCCTTTTACTGCTGGCTGCAGGTTTGACACTTGTCATAGAAGTCAATGACCAGAACAAGAGGAGGTCTTATTCTCAGGACTACGAGCCCTATTTGGCCGCTGGAGTAAGTAGTCCATTTCCTATGTAGGGTTTATGTCAGCCAAGGAAAAATAGTTTAATTGCCAATTACACCAACGTTAAGTCTGTGTTTTAAGTCTGACTTAAAAGTTCTCTCTCTCTCTCTTTTATTGCGTTCTTCTGAGAGATATCAAAACTTTTAAGTCAGACTTAAAGACTTAACGTTGGTGCCATTGGCAATAAGTGGTTCTTTGTTTATCATATTACTCATATGACAAAGTTTTTGTGAATTTGTTCAATAACCGTTCAAGACAAAGGTAACAATGATATATTTTTGGAATCTGGAAGAAAATATCTATCGAAATTTTCAAAAATGTAGAAGAAGTGATTGAAAAAATAAGTAAAACTGTCATGAAAACTCACATAAATTTATGATTAATTAATTTTTTGATTTACCTTTCTATGACAAATAACAAAAAAGTTTACCCCGATTTTTAATAAAAAAATAAAATCTGTTTAACATTCTTGTCGTTGTTGTTCCCGTTTTGTTATACCGTTACTTTGAGTCCCGTAGACACTTTTAACTTAATCGGATGGGTTATCAACTATCTTGAAACCCCAGACCAGGTATTTTTAGTCCACTA
The DNA here is from genome assembly GCA_963921995.1 of Oxystoma pomonae. Classification (NCBI taxonomy): domain Eukaryota; kingdom Metazoa; phylum Arthropoda; class Insecta; order Coleoptera; family Brentidae; genus Oxystoma; species Oxystoma pomonae. The sequence goes on along the minus strand of OY998164.1, from coordinate 19,446,404 downwards.
TACCAATATGGTATGGGGGACTATTAAAATCGTGAAATTTTGGCTTTTCTTAATTTTATCAAAAATGAGTTACTAAAGTTCCAAACACCTTAATCGACGAAAAAAAAGTTGTCGGTCTGTATATACGATAACTCAAGAACGCATTAATCGATTTTAACGAGATTTGGTAAAAAAATCCTCTACCGGCTGATCATGAACTGATTAACTTTTGAATGGGGATAAAATATTATAATAATATAATAAGCAGCGATATACGTTTTTCAGATTTAAGTTTCCGTGAATATGGACTACAAATTTTGTTATAAAGTCCAAGTTCGTGGGAGCTTTAGTTTCCGAGTTATTAGAAAAACGTTAAAATATTTCCTTTCAACATAAAATAATTGATTGTATGGTGGACTATTCGTGCTTTCTAGCACCAATTTTTTTTATCTGGTCCTTTTGTCTTTCAGGGTAGTGTGTAACTAGGGCTGCCTCCACAGGATACCGACTATGCGGCCTGGTTACCGGCGTTAGCACTCTTACCTGATTTTTTTAGCCTATTAAGTTTTATCCACAACATATAAAAATTTTAGTCTCCCCGGATTTTTTTCGAGGTGCCTCCTTTATTTATGACAATTTTACTGTAATTACCACCAGTGGCGGCTCGCCCGATGACGCAGGTGAAGCGCTGCTTCACCTCTTATTTGCAGTCTGACTAAATAATTTTCATTTAAATATTTCTGAAAAAATTAAAGCTTCCGCTGTTGTTGTAAGTATCTTTTATTCGATCATCAGGAGATACGTTCGGGTAATAATAAAGAATAGGAGTGGTGTGGTGTAGGAGTGGAGGGAGAGTGCGGCAGTGCTTGGAGTGAAATTGTAATAGGCGAACGCTTTGGAGTAAAACTTGCAAGCTGTAAGCTAACCTAACCATTAATTGGGTGTTCTTTGCGTGTTTTCGTTTGGTGTACAAACAAAAACAAATCTTTGCTGATTCTAAATGAAATTTTTCAAAAATTTTCCTCATTGAGAGTGATTATACAAAAGAATTTATAAAAGCCTCGAAAAAGCAGAAAATATGGTTGAATGACTAACTGCGCATGCCCGCACCGGCACTTTACCTTCACGAGGTTGGACTTATGGAGTGAGTTCTTTTTGCGCTAGTCCTAATACCCGAACGCTAAAAGGCGCTGCACTTTTCACTCCGATTTGAATACTCGAACGGTTTGGCGTAAAAGGAGTCAAAAAGAGTGAATAGAGTGCATTACCCGAACGCACCTAGGATCGAGCGGAACGACCGCGTGTCCGAGATGCGAAAGCTCTCCACGAGCCAAAACACACAGCAAGGCACTCTGCGAAGCACCTTCCTCGTGTCTGTCAGGCTGCGTTCAGTGTAAATTCCCGAAATAAATCTTTTTTCTCTTCCGTTGCGGTATTCGTTTTTATTATTTTTTTTGACAATGTTTCGTTTCCAGTGTATGATGGAGTTTGTGTTTTACTGGAAAAATCGTTTTCGGGGTGGAATGAAGATGACAAAAAAGACTTAGTAAACTATGAAAATCGGTCCCCCTTATTAAACGTACACGTACACAATACAAGTCGAAAGTAAAGATGGAGAGGGGGGTTCGGCGATGGTGCGCCACCTATTTGTAAAGTCACGAGCCACACACCGGCAACCAAGAAACCCAACTTGATTGTGTCAGTCGGTTAACCGTTTTCTGTGTTTTCTTATCGTCCAAAGTAATGAACTTATCGTCTTATTTCTTTTTTGTAGGTTATTGCGATAGTCAACGCTGGACTTTACTTGCTCAGCACATACTTTGCAAATAGGACGTACAGAGGCTTGTAATTTTTATAAAAATTTATGTTATTTATTTTTGTACGTATTTTTTACGATTGGACTTTAATTAGCCGACAGTTAAGTATAGTTATTTATATTTAATTTTATTCGTTTTTGTAGTATAGTTACCTATGGCCTTATTTTAATTTAAAACTAAGTAAGTTTGTTTGTTGTACGCTTTTTAAAACGATATTTTTCTATAAATTTACCTTTTTGTAATAATTATTTCGCCTAACACCATATTTTAGTCTATATTTTTTTAAAGTATATTGTAATAATATGCCTTCCCAGGGCGATTATGTTTAAAATATTTTAACTATTGGTATTCAGGTACCTATTAATCTATGAAGCTGCCATTTTAGAATAGTTATATTACGGGATTAATTTAAGATTTTACACTAAGAGAAATTAAATTATCCTTTTTTACATACTATTTGCTATCTTCGAACGTTGGCTATCATCAGAGCGATCTGTATTCTGTACACTTCTTTTCGGAAAAGCACCTTCTTTTATATTTGTCATTTCTCAAACTATCGCCAAAATATTCAAGTTTTCGTTTTTTGATGGTAAATAAAACTTCAAGATCTTTATTTACTCCAAGCAGAACATCCACATTAGTTACTCTGTCCATCCAAAATATCCTTAGTATTATACGATATCACCACATCTCGAATGCCCTAAATTAGTCAGTGTCCATGCTTTCAGGCCATAATGTATGATAGAGAGAGATTCGGAGAGTGGTATTAAGTTCGGGACTACATAACACTGATTTCATTTTAATAAAAAATAATCTGGCCTGTTCAACTCTTGCACGAACTTCTGGCATGCTGTCCCAGTTCTCATTGAGGAGGCAATCCAAGTATTTGTATGAATCTACGCGCTCGACTTGCTGCCCATTTACTTGTTGTTTTGGCAGCAATTTGATTCAACAACTCTTGCAGCTCTTCCAGCGTGTCTGCTTTTATGATAGTGTCGTCGGCATATCGTAGGTTGTTGATTTTTATGCCGTTCTCTATTATTTCGTTACTATAATAAAAGATATTAAACAACAGCGGAGACAATATACAACCTTGGCGCATATCTCTTCTTATTTGAACCTCTTCGGACAGTTGGTCGTCTAGATAAACTTCTTTTGGCGATTTTATTAGCTTTTCGTGTTGGACTCGATCAAACGCTTTCTCATAATCTATAAAACAGGCATATACTGGCACCGATACATTGGGTATAAGAAATTCTATATTGGTTTAAAATGTTTGTTTTATTTTCCCAAACCATCTACAACTTAGTGCATAAATACTAATATAATTTCTCTTAGTGTACGTAGGTTAATGTTTTCTAAAGCTGCAAAAAATTAAAATGGTACTAAAAAGCATAACTAACAGCCATCAAATTCAAAATGACAAAGAATCAAACAGAATCAGTTCATAATAAAAATCGACAAAACGTTTTGTTTACATTACCTACCTCAGAGTGACTTGGAGTTTGTTTAAGGACACTAATCCTAGAGCAAGCTCTAACTTGCTCTAGGATTAGTGTCCTTAAGTGAGTTGGAAGTTAACTTTTCCAAAGATGATTTATTAAATGACGATTTTTATTATGAATTAATTTGATACTTTTTGACATTTTACTTATTTTAATTATAATTAAAAAATAAATGTGCCTTCGATGTGAGCCTCCAATTTTTTTTATTATAGCTTTACTGTAGATTTTAGGGAGAAATATAAAGTACCTGTAATTATTCTTTTATACGTGTACTTTCTTATAATTTTAAATTTAATAATTACTGTAATTTCTTATTAATTTAAATTTAATAATTAATCTATTGATATATATTTAAAAGAAGGATAAATAAAGTTTTTGAAACTTATAGGTACGTATATTAATAAATATATACCTACGGAATAAAATCCAAAATTAAAGCAAAACCAACAATTTACACATAAATCGAATTCTTGTTTTACAAAAGGATCGCATATATCGATAATCGGTGAAGTATCAAGTATAATCAGCATTGATCATCGATCCAAATAATCTAAATTTTCAAACCGCATTACCGCTAAAATTTCTCCTGAAGTAAAAAAGGCACAGTTTAGCGGCGTGTTTAATATATATGCCTTTATCAAAAAAACAAAAGAAAAACTGAAAAATACTTCATCCAAGCCTAGCAAACACAAATCGTCGGCATTGAATCGGGCCAACGTCGACAACGTCGGCAGTGTTACGGCATCGGCAACTTCACAGATTGCAATTTTCAGTTTTCGGTCAATAATCGGCAACTGACGAAGGTCCACATTACTACAGTCGACTTTATGCCGATACCATCTTAGGACCGACGATGGTCCGATTGGAATTTTGTTTAATCGGTCGTAAATCGACAACTGACGATGGGCCGATTTACTATAGTCGACTTGATGCCGACGCCCACTTTATCTGCTTTTGGGCCGACGACGGTCCGATTGGAACTTTGTTTAATCGGACGAGAATCGGCAACTGACGATGACCCGATTTACTATAGTCGACATTATGCCAACGCAAACCTTATCTACTTGAGGGCCGATGATGGTCCGATTGGAACTTTGTTTAATCGGTCGAAAATCGGAAACTGACGATGGCCCGATTTACTATAGTCGACTTTATGCCGACTCCCACTTTATCTGCTTTAAGGCCGACGACGGTACGATTGGAACTTTGTTTAATCGGACGAGAATCGGCAACTGACGATGGCCCGATTTACTATAGTCGACTTTATGCCGAGGACCACTTTATCTGCTTTAAGGCCGACGATGGTCTGATTGGAACTTTGTTTGATTGGTCGATAATCGGCAAATGACGATGGTCCGATTTACTATAGTCGACTTTATGCCGAAACGCACTCTATCTGGTTTAGAACCGACGATGGCCCGATCAGAGAGAAAATTTTTAAACTGCTTAATAGTTTCTTCCTGGTATGTATAGATGGCGCTAATGTCACTGTGTTCCCTCTACAGTGTAAGATAATATTATATATATATAATGAGCAAAGATATTTCAAAACTAGAATGCGGACCTGACAAGATGGTGGTATGTTGGGAATTTGGAACCTTTGGTTGCACTAAAACAAAATTATGATTGTTTTCCACAAACCAAAACTACACTTTTTTGCACTCGACGCGCGTTTCGCTAACAATGTTAGCATCATCAGGAGACGATAAACAATGAACTAAATTAATCTACGCTCTATCTTATATACAATCCTTTAGTGGGCGGAGGTAAGACTAATAATTTGTGATTGATCACGATTTTTAATCCTATCTCCCCTTAACCAAAGAATAAAGTGTACTAAACGGGATGGGTCCTCTATCTTTATTTAAACTATTTCTGGATTTAATGAATTCCATACTTTCATATGCATTTAAAAGTCTTTTGTTTGGTACACTTTTTAGAAGTTTTAGGTTATCTAATGTGAATCTATGATTGTTTTCAAAAGCATGCTCGGCCACACTTGACTTTTCTGTTCTTCCGTATTTTAAGTGTGCTAAGTGTTCTTTAAAACGTGTTTGAATAGAGCGTCTCGTTTGGCCAACATATTTTTTGTCACAATCCATGCAACTAATTTCATAAATTCCACTTTTTTCTAGAACTGTAGTTTTATCCTTAGGATTTCCTAGTAAGCTTCTTATTGTGTTACCGGATTGATATACTAATTTAAGACCGGTGTTATTAAATACTTTTTGTAATCCTTTCGTATAATTAGGATTATAAGGAATTGATACAAATTTTGAGTCGCAGGTATCTTTTTGTCTGAAAAAAGTAGAATTCCGAAAGGTCTTTTGAAAAAAATGTCTATTTATCAGCTTATTTATTAAGCCTTCGTCGTAACCGTTTTCGCCGGCTATATTCCTAATCCTATTATTTTCTGCTTCAAATCTTTCTTTGTTTAAGGGGAAATTTACTAATCTATATGTTAAAAAGTGCAAACTTGCAAGCTTATGTTGTAAGCAATGAAAAGAGTCATTTGGAATACAGAAAAGGAACGGCCACCAACAGGTATATTCCATATTCCGTTGATAAAAACATTCTTGGATGTTTGCCAGTAAGTAATGCTTCGTCAGAAAGAAGCTTCATGTCTCAGAAGATTGAAAACATATAATAAGTACTTAAAAATACTATGACGGAAATTCGTTTGACGGGCTTAGCGTTGCTGCATATCAACAGACATATTTAGAGGAAAGACATTTAGACAAAAAAAATGGAAACGAATTTTTTTTTGAGATAGGCATGTTATGTTGTAAAAAAAGTATTTAGCTATTAGGTTTTGTTTGTGTTTTGTTTGTTATCTATGGTTTTATAACTAAAAAAATTATACGTAGTTACTAAAGCGCGGATTTCAGGGGGATAGGGGGGTATTTAAAGTGGGACATAAATTGCGGCGCTATAACACCTTTGATATTTACCGTATTAGTTTAATTCTGTGTTAAAAATTGCATTTGTAGTGTAATTTTCAAATTTTTGCCTGCTGTGCTTTGAAACCAATGATATATTTACAATTTCAGTAGAATTTTAAATAAAAAAAATCATTTTTTATTGCAATTTTCTTAAAAATTTTCGCTGCGCTATGATGACATTGATATTTACGATTTTAGGTTCATTCGACTCAAAAATTGCATTTTTAATGTCATTTTCTCAAAAATTTTCGGCGCATTTAAACATTTTTTAAAATAAAAAATGTAAAAAATAATCGACTTCAAATCTGAGCACCCCCCCCCCTCCTAGATTTGAGACCACATGCGCGCTTGTATTTAGTAAGTTTTGTTTGCATATATTGCTATGTGCCTCATAAAAGCTATGCTATTATTCTAGTTATTTTTTCGTATCGAAACCGCCTCCCCCCCTTTTCAAATGGCTGGGACTGCCACTGACTCAAAGGCAGGAATTTAAGCTAAAAATTAACCTTTAGGATACCTCATATGTTCTTTGCAGAAAATACTTACTTTTTGTGGAATTTTTATAAAATCTTCGAAGCAGCGCAACTCTAGAAGTTGAAATGGACCAATTTATTGGATATTTTAGAGAAAAGATTCGAAAAAAGGCCAAGAAATTCCAACTTTAAAAAGAAAAAGTAAAACAAAAAAGTAGGGTGATAGGAGATCAAATTTACCCAGGGATTATAAATTTACCTAACCGCTAAGTGTTTTTTGAATCGTGTTTGAATAGAGCGTCTAGTTTGGCCAACATATTTTTTGTCATCCATGCTACTAATTTCGTAAATTCCACTTTTTTCTAGAACCGTAGTAAACTTCTTATTGTGTTTCCGGATTGATATACTAATTTAAGACCGGTTTTATTAAATACGTTTTGTAATTCTTTCGTATAGTTAGGATTATAAGGAATTGATAAAAAATTAGAGTCGGAGGTATCTTTTTATTTGAATCTGTTATATTAGATAAAACAGAATATTTCAAAAGTTAAGTCCCAAAAAACCCCTTACCAAAAACAACAAGTAAGCAATCCCACTATGCCGAAACTGTATTGTCTTCCGAAAATCTACAAACCTGGAAAATCGGTTAGACATATAGTTTCTGCTGTAGGATCACCTACTTACAATATTTCGAAATGGCTAGCAAACGAGTTTAAAAATTTACCTATAAAAGAAAAAGGTTTTTCTATTTAAAATTCTCTTGAATTTATCAATAAAGTTAAAGATATTTCACTCTAAGAAGGTGAAATTTTAATCTCGTTTGAAGTTAGTTCGTTGTTCCTTAGTGTGCCGATCCCCAAGAACTACCAAGAAAAAACAATCTAGAAGACAAACAGACTTTAGAATACCTATCTTTAACAAAACTCTGCATGAATCAAAATTACTTTCAATATAAAAATAACTACTACCAACAATTAGAAGGAACCACAATGGGTAATAGTTTATTACCTTTTATTGCAAACCTCTTTATGAGCAAATTTAAATCAGATATAAGTAAAGAATTTGAGTATTTCCCCAGAGTATGGTTCAGGTATGTAGACGATGTGTTTTCAGTATTTAACACTAAAGTAACTAGTGTTGAAAATTTTATGGAAAAAATAAATAACAAATTTCCCACAATTAAATTTACTTATGAAACAAAGAACAACGGTACACTGGCATTTCTAGACACTTTAGTTATAAGAAATAAAAATAAATTAGAATTTGACCTATATAGAAAAGGAACGGCCACCAACAGGTATATTCCAAATGACTCTTTTCATTGCTTACAACATAAGCTGGCAAGTTTGCACTTTTTAACATATAGATTAGTAAATTTCCCGTTAAAAAAAGAAAGATTTGAAGCAGAAAAGAATAGGATTAGGAATATAGCTGGCAAAAACGGTTACGACGAAGGCTTAATAAACAAGCTGATAAATAGACATTCTTTTCAAAAGATCTTTCTGAATTCCACTTTTTCTAGACAAAAAGATACCTCCGACTCTAAATTTGTATCAATTCCTTATAATCCTAATTATACGAAAGGATTACAAAAAGTATTTAATAACACCGGTCTTTAATTAGTATATCGATCTGGAAACACAATAAGAAGTTTACTAGGAAATACCAAGGATAAAACTAGAGTTCTAAATTAGTTAGCATGGATTGTCACAAAAAATATGTTGGCCTAACGAGACGCTCTATTCACGGATCACCGTTCGGTACTCTGTGCTCTATTCCAACACGATTCAAAGAACACTTAGCCCACTTAAAATACGGAAGAACAGAAAAGGCAAGGGTGGCTGCTTGTGAAAACAATCATTGATTCACATTAGATAACATAAAAGTGTACCAAATAGTTTAAATAAAGATAGAGGCCCCATTCCGTTTAGTACACTTTATTCTTTAGTTGAGGGGAGATACGATTATAAAGCGTGACCAATGACAAATTATTATTCTTATCTCCTCCCACTAAAAGATAGTATGTAAGATAGAGTGTAGGTTAATTTAGTTTATTGTTTATCGTCTCCTGATGATACTAACGTTGTTAGCGAAACGCGCGTCGAGTGCAAAAAAGTGTAGTTTTGGTTTGTGGAAAACAATCATAACTTTGTTATAGTGCAACCAAAGGTTCCAAATTTCCAACATAGGTAAGTAAGATTATTTTTTGATTTTTTTTTCAACACTCTGCGAGTAATATAATAATTTTTTTTAATTAAAAGGTTTGCTGAGAGATCGCTTACACCCAGTTATTAGATATACGTTTACAAAAAATATTTTTTTATTTAACAGGAAAATCTCTGAAGCAGGCGCGAATTTATTCAACTGGAAATATTCAGGCAGCATCGGACTCCAAAAAAGTTGTTTTTTTAATGAAATGTTTACTTTCCTATCTAGGTGCCGATTCTTGAATTTCGAAAGAATGGTCGCCTGGGAACGTTCACATCCTTGGTTTCGACCTATAAGAAGGCTCAGAAGCTGCCAAGCTTGTCGTTTTTCGAGAGCGCTTGTTCTCCTGCTAGAAGGCAGGTGTATGAAAGTGTCATTATTGTGTTTCGTGTGTAGTTATTTCAATAAAATGATTCGAAAAACATATATTTTTTGTTTAATTTGGAAGAATTAATTTTAAATCCTTCAGGGATTAAAAGTACCACTTCAGTCCTTAAAAAGAGAGATCGAAAGTGTACTTTTAATCCCTAAAGTGCATAGATAGATTAAATGCTCTCTCTAATTAAATGAGGTGAACGGAGGCACGAACTCAACTAGTTAATTTATCTATAAACTATTTATAGGAATATTTTGACTCTCCAGTAGCAAATAGCTCATCAATATAAAGGAATTTGTTGTTATATAGGCTGGAGTATCTACTATTGTCTGTGCATGCAATTCTAATTTTGACCTATAACTTTAACAGCAAAATGTAAACAAAGATAAAAGGAATAACCAAATACTAATCTCTTATTATGCATCTTTAAGAATTTTTAATTTCTCTCTGGAATTGCTTTTCCGCCTTTTTCTGATTTAATTCGATGGCTTGGTGCCTATGGGCTGGAAAACCATCTTTTTGCGAGTTTCAACGCGGCGGTCTTAAAAAAGTTAAATTGGTAATTTAAAAAATATATTAAAAATCTAAAATCATTTTAATTTCAATTCAATAAACAAGATTACGACTCCCTAGGGTGTTATGAAACATTTATAATTTCTTAGCATTTTAAGAAATTGTTCAAAACTTGGGATTAAGTGATTTTTTCTAAAGGTGCCTCGCTATAACTCTCTTACTGTAAAAATATGAAACTAAAACTAAATTGATTGTAGGATCGTTGGCCATTTTTTCCACTGACCATTTTTTTGACAACAGAACATGTGGTTTTACCTTGGGTTTAGGGTTGCCAACCCGTCCCAATTTGTCGGGACTGCCTCGATTTGGAGCAAAATGTTCTGCGTACTGACAAGACCCTTGTCAGTATGCCAAATGTCCCGATGGAAAGTTTTCATCGAAATCGGCACTAAAAGTTTCGAATTAAATCACAATCCCATGTCTATTGGCCAGTGGTTAACTATAAATCCTTTCTTTATTCTTAGCCGCGTTTGAAATATTTGGCTATTGGCAATGTAGTGTTAAAAAAATCGACATCAGTTTGTTCAATGAGTTCATTACCGAGCCTACTGAGTCTGTTGATCAGGGAGTTTCTTTGTATTTTCTAGTATATTCTAGAATTGATCTTACAATCGCAAAGTAAGCATTTCTCAATGTAAAAATGATGTTTAGGTCTTTCAATGTTCTAAACAAAAATCCTAAAAATTTCATAGCTTTATTTGCAATAATATCTATGTGTTCAACAAAACTGAGTTTACTATAAAAAAAGACACCCAAGTCACGTATGATAATTGCAAGGTTTCTCCAAGTTGGAGTTATCCAACTGATAAGTAAAATCTATATGGTTTAATTTTCTATAAAAATATACAGTTTTACATTTGTCAACAGTCAGGGATAAATTGTTATATTCATACCATGCTGAAAACCCATTCAACTCTTGTTGCAAAATATGGCAATCCTCTAAACTTCTTATAATTCTAAAGAGTTTTAGATCATCAGCAAGAAGTACAAAGTTACAGTTTTCTAAAGCGGAAGATATATCATTTATAAAAGCTTTGAATATCAATGAAGACAAATGTCCGACCTGGGGGACACCTGACAAAACGTTAAACTCGACGGAGATAGCATTCTCTATTTTTATTGCCTGGCGTCTTTCAGTTAGATTAATCTGAGACAACTACTAAACTGACTTTAAGTTTATGAAGTATTAGGTTATGATCGACTCTGTCGAAGGCCTTGGAGAAATCGGTATAAATGACATCTACCTGATACCCACTCACCAAGGCTTCCAACAAAGTTTCTTCATATATCAAGAGATTATTAATTGATCATTTACCTTTGCAGAACCCGTGTTGTTGGTTTATAATTATGTTTTGAAAATATTGTTCAATTTTATCTGTGACTATTGATTGAAACAACTTAGGAAATCAAGAAATTTTTGAAATACCTCTGTAGTTTTTAATGTTTGACTTATCTCCGCTTTTGAATATTGGGGTAACATAACTTAGCTTCCAAGCTGTCGGAAAATCTTCTGTAGAAAATGATCTATTAAAAATTTTAGCCAAAATACTGGAGAAGAAAAATTTAGAGTTTTTTATGAAAATGGGCCACACGTTTTTGTTTAGTTTAACTATTGTTTCCTACGACCAAATATGAAAATCATGGATTTCACACAATTTGCATCCTTAGAAAACGTTACATTTCACCCGTGTGCAGAATTTTTTTGCGCACATCTGCGGAAAAGCAGTTTCATTTCATTTGTGCGAAATTAATGACCAATTTTTACAAAAATTAGTGCAATTCAACAGTGTTCGTAGGAAAAGTAGCGTACACAACTCAATAGAAAGTAGCTTTCTTACACTCGCGTGTTGATTTACTCGGCTGACGCCTCGTTAACAATATTCACGCTCGTGTGAAATTTGTCACCTTCTTTTCTTGTTATACAATATTCTATTACTTTGTTTTGTTTCGATTGAAATTTCTTAGCTAGATTGTAAATTAAAATTTAAAAAACCATCAATATTTATTGTTTTATTTCTTTTCTAAGCATTTTTGAAAATATCCCGATTTTGCATCAAATGTCCTGATAATTTCGAACAAATGTTCAGATAAATCAAAATTAAAAGTTGGCAACCCTACTTGGCTTTGGCACTTTTTCTCCGACAAATTTAGTGCTTGTTTAATATTAAATTTTGGCGGCAGCGCGCGGCGTACGGTAAAATTTCAAGAGAGGCAATTTTTAAAAATTTATAATTTGTAATGTCATTCGTGTCTTTTATAGTTTTACGACTCCGCAGGAAAAGTGAAATTTTCAAAGAAAACATACATGAGTGAAAAACGATTTGTTTTTAGGGGATTAACGGGTGTCCCATAAGTTTTGGCACAAAGTTCAAGGAGCTCAAAAGAAATACCTAAGTTAGTTACCAAGTTGGCTTTGGTAACAAAAGTTTCCTTGTTTCCTAGGTTTCAATTTGACATATTTATGTTTTAAGTTAGTTTGTAAAAAATGTCTTACAAATTGGAAATAAGAAAATCTATTTATAATTTGGTTGGGCAAATGCCCAAATATATATACCAAGATATATCCAGGAGAACCATTTATCGAACCATATTGGAATGCGAACAGGGTATTCCTTGTATGAACCTCCCGAAAAGTGGAAGACCAAGGAGTTTGACCCCCCCTCAGTGCAACAGAGTGGTAAGGTTGACTAAAAACAAGGTCGGGGTGTCTGTAAGGAAGCTAGCATGAAGAAAACAGACTTCAAAAAGTACTATTTGTAGAATTTTGAGCCGAAATGGTCAAAAATACCGGAAAAGGCAAAAATGTCCAAAATACACACCTAATCAGCGTGCCCGGATACCTCGATGTTGTCGTTCTCTTCGACGTGTTCATTTTGCGAACAACAAATCTATCATAATGGACGATGAAAAGTACTTCACTTTTGAAAACGCAGAAATTCCAGGCAATCAAGGATTTTACACCGATAATATAGAGGAGACTCTGGACAACGTAAGAGTCAAAGAAAAAGCCAAATTCGCCGACAAAATTTTAGTGTGGTGTGCAATTTCCGAAAGGGGTATAGCAAGACCATATATAGGACATGTACGGGGCGAAGCATTAACTAGCAGAGGTTATATTGATAACTGCTTAGTGAAACTCAATGAGTTTATTCAAGAACATCATGCTGGAGACGAAATTGTGTTTCAAGTACTTCCATATGTACCAAAAAATGACAATCCCCTAATTTGCCCCAGGCTCGCCCCATTGAAGACTTTTGGGCCCACTTGCTAAGGGAAGTGTACGCCGGAAGCTGGACTGCTCAAAATGAAGGCCAAGTGCGCCGCAGAATTTTAATCAAGTGCAGAGAAATTAATATTGTCACCGCCCAGACCGTTATGAGAGGTGTCCGAACAAAGTTGCGGCTTGTTGAGGAACACGGACCGCTGCATATACTAAAATAGATAAATTATATTCATAAAAAATCAACTTATTAAAAAAATATATACAATTTAAATAAAAATTTGTTTTTCAAAAAGTATACGATTTTTTTATTTTGTGCCAAAACTTATGGGACGCCCGTTATTTGTCGAATGAAAACACAAAACACATAAAATTATAAATAAATTTACTAGCCGGTTTTACTTTTAATAACATTTCGGTGAGTTCTTCCTCTTTAATAGCTCCAAAACGATTGAAAAAATTGACAAACGATGACCGACATCGCCAAAAAAAGTATCAATTCCCACTAAAATGACAACGCTGAATTTAACAATGATATTTATTTTGAAACTTTTCCAAAAGCGAATACTTTCTTTTTACTCTGCTGAAGACATTAAATAGGAAACCGTAAAAAAAAGTGACAGTTGTCTTAACTGTCATTTACTGATATGGTGAAAACCACTGGTGTGATGACCCATATTTACGAGTGGGGACTCCAACTACACTAAATTGAGGTCAATGAATTGAAAAATGTTATTAGTTTTGACACCTGTCAAATCGCACCAGTGGTTTTTCCCATAACAGTAAATGACAGTTAAGACAACTGTCACTTTTTTTTACGGTTTCCGATTTAAGGCGAATTTTGGCCTGGACTGATTCTTCTTTGGTTGGTTTGTTGGCGATTATTCTTTTGGTTGACAACTTTGACAGTTAACTGTGACGTCATAGGCCCCCACCACGCAAAGAACCAGAACCGAAGAATTAATCGCCAAAACGAATTGGTTAAAGGAATGTATGGTTATATTTGAATGTTTTGAAAGTGATTAATTGAAAGTGAAAGGAGTTATTTTTGTCCACCTCTTCAAAATGTATTTCAAACGTAACATTAAGTAATAGGGCTGCAGGTTGAAGTTATCAACCTCCACTGTCATATCTACCCCCTCATAGTTCAGGAGAACTGTATAATTCTGATTCGCCATTTTTACCAGCAAAATATACACTACTTTTTCACATTGGTATTAACTGCAAAATAAAAAATTTGAAAAAAAACAATGGTTTTCATTTACATAACCTTAAAAGGTATAACCAAAAGTTTGACCCAAGTCCAGAGTCTTGTAATAAATGATTTGAACCAAAAGAATTTTGGTTGATAGGACACGCCTCCACTTCCCCTACTTTGGTTCAAACCGGACCGCCAAAACGCATTGGTAAATACCAAAGAAGAATCATTCCAGGCCAATATTCGCTTTTAATGTCTTTAGCAGAGTAGGTATTTGCTTTTCCAAAAAGTTAAAGTTCATTAATTATTTTCCCGCCATTTTGATAGTGTTTGACATGTGTCAAAACTAATAACATTTTTGAGTTTATCGACCTTAATTTAGTGTAGTTCGAGTCCCCACTCATAAATATGTGTCATCGCAACAGTGGTTTTCCCCATACCAGTAAATGACAGTTCAGACAACTGTCACTTTTTTTACGACTTCCGATTTAGTGTCTTCAGCAGATTTAAAAGAAGGAATATATTTTTACAAAACCTTCAATTTAACTAATTATTTTTCCACCATTTCAACAGGGTTTGACCGGTATCAAAATAAATGTCATTTTTAAATTGAGCGTTGTCATTTTAGTGGGAATTGATGCCTTTTTTGCCGATATCGGATATCATAAGCATGAAAATAATAAGCTTATCCCAAATTTTGGCAGCTAGTATTGGCTCACTCTATAGATATCGGCACCTGTGTCTATGAGACAAAATGCT
Source organism: Oxystoma pomonae (assembly GCA_963921995.1). NCBI lineage: Eukaryota > Metazoa > Arthropoda > Insecta > Coleoptera > Brentidae > Oxystoma > Oxystoma pomonae. The sequence continues at coordinate 19,431,354 of OY998164.1, read as the reverse complement.
CTCAGAGACTGTCCCAATAACATACTTAAACGGCGTTGAAATCCCACTGAGATCCAGTTTCCATTTAAATTGTGCGTGTTTCTTTTCTAATAACAGGTTAAAAGAAGATAAAATCTGCTTGTGTCTTCTTTTAACCTGTTATTAGAAAATTTGATGCACGGAAAAATTGCGAATTGAGAATAGGGGCATAACACAAATAATTCTGTTTACCTACGGCCAACGAATAATACTAACTTTACGACCATCTCAACACGATTTTAATGGCTCGTTTACGGTCCTAGGATAACAATAAAGCTTAGACGTAAACCACAAGATGGCGTGGCAAACGGTGAAACTTTATTTTGTAAGAGCACAATTGACGCAGAAATGTTAATTATTTTTCAATTTTTTTAAGGCAATAAATATTTATTAAACGTAAATAAATCCAATATAATTTTAGTACCCAACCAAACCAATAGACCGATCGGATTAACTCATTTAGCGAGAAAAAAAAGAAATTTTATCAACATTTTGATGATCGGAAATGGTAAAGGGGCTTCTGATAAACGCTTTAAAAAAAATGCGTGAGTGGGGCTCTTGCGTGGTGGATTTGGTGGGGGGAAAGCGGGAGAAAAATGGTATTATTGTAATTTCCAGCAAAGTTGAATGTCATAGAGTAAAAACTTCAATATAAAAGTTGTAGGCGGTGCAAAGATCTATATTTTTCACTTTTTAACATAACCTTAAAATTTTCGATAAAAATGCAAAAAATCGTAATATTTTTTTTTTTCGTTTTTTATTTTTCATTTTCCCAAAAGTAATTCCGTTGGCACGAAAATTATCCTTAATGCCTGCAATTTTTTTTAGATAAAAAAGTTAAAAATGTTTTGAGATATTAATTTTTTTCGGTCCAAATCACTTCTTTTTCAATCAAAAATTCTACTCAGGAAAATTCTCGTAATATTTTTTGACGTTGCTCATTTTTGTTGCTTTGAAATATATACTTTTTGGTGGGATAATAAAAAATTATAGTTACAATTAAAAAAACATGGTCAGAAATGCAAAAATCAAATAATGGCTTTCGCAACAATGAATTTTTCAGCAATTGTTGATAATTTCTTTCAATTAAAAAAAAATCAACAACCGATTACACCATCTATTTGTATGGAAGAAATACAAAGTAGACGATACTTAATTTACTACGTTTATACGCGCCTAAAACCGGTTTTATATAAGAACGGTTTTAATTAAATTCTAACAGCTGATCGATGTACTGTCAATCCTCTTACCTTACAGTTTCCCAAAAATTAAATCATATATATTGTTATATTAAAAAAACCTTATATAGCATTTTTTCCGGTTTAAAATAAAATTGATTAAGTATTTCAAATTAATGGTATGTCTAGGACAAACAGTTTCAAACCGTCACTTGTTTAAAAGCGCTTTAAGAGTTCTGTATAAAAGAAGTAATTGTTTGACCTAAAACTTTATTTATGTGCAATTTTATTATAAACATATTATTTCGATTAATAAAGTGTCATACATAAACAAAAACTATTTTTCGTAGAATCGATTGGTGCACTCATTGTTTATTTTTATTTTAGTTTGAACATATACTTTTTGCTATAAGCCTAGAATGCACCTTTTTTGATAATTTTAGTAAATATGTATTTTTTATCTAAACTGCTTTCCTTAAAAAAACATTTTTTATTACTTTTTTTTTTAATTTTTTTCTATTTCTATCAAAACAATTGTTGGACGAAAATAGATCAAAATTTTAGCTTCTTGTTGGAAATTAAAAATAAATAAATATTTAAAACGACATTTATAACTTTTGCAATTCCGGCTTAATAAGCTCTATTAGATTACGTTTTTTTTCTTTTCGGTTGAAGTAACTGATTTGGAGGTTTTTTAAATTCTTCTTTGTTTTAATTGCCTTAGGAGCATAATCCTACTGGAAATATTAACACGCCAGGACGAATTCGTATCAGGTAACTTGGATAAGTAAGTACCAGTGCGGAACGATGCCTACTTGTGAGTGGTTCAAGGTTGGAAATTTAAGTGTATGATGGTGTTTAATGATGTATAGTGGAGGGTGACCAGTAAAACTACTAATGAGCCCACGCTGGTTACCCAGGGCGAAACATCGTTTCATCATTTCTCTTCACTTTGATCTTTTGTGTGTTCCTTGTGGGATACTCATCCAAGTTTGAATTTTCGTTATTTCCACCCAAGATCTTTTGATCTTTTGTTTTTTAGTTTCTCTTCGGTTGAAGTAACTGATTTGGAGGTTTTTTAACTTCTTCTTTAATATGAATATCCATTGTAAAAATTTTGAAAAATATACTAAAGCAAAAATCGGATTCATTTTTCTAACTATAGGGAAAAAATGCAGCAATCAATTCTACGACAAACAATTTTTTTTATTTTTTTACCAATCGAAATAAGATATTAATAGCAGTACTGCACAAAAATAAAATTTTAGGTCAAACAATTACTTTGTTTATACGGTACTCTTAAAGCGCTTTTAAACAAAGGACGGTTTGAAAGTGCTTGTCCTAAAAATATCATTAGAACTATTTTAAATACTAAATCACTTTTATTTTAAACCGGAAAAAAAATTGTTAACTTTTAGTTGTTTTATTTGCGTTTAAAAAAAATGTAATACAAAGATTTTTTAATATAACAATATATATGTTTTAATTTGTGAGAAACTGTAAGGTAAGCTATTAGGAAACGATTTTAATGAAGGGGAAAGCGACTTTATTTTTTTTAGTTTTAGGCGCGTATTAACGTAGTAAATTAAATACCGTCTCCTTTGTATTTTTTTCGTACAAATAGATGTTGTACTCGGTTGTTGATTTTTTTTTTAATTTAAGGAAATTATCAACAATTATTGCTAAAAAATTCATTTTTGCAAAATACATTATTTGTTTTTTTTCATTTCGGAGAATGTTTTTTAATTGTAACTATAATTTTTTATTATCCCACCAATAATTATATGTCAAAATAAAAAAAATGTGCAACGTCAAAAAATACTGCGATAATTTTCCTGAGCAGAATTTTTGATTGAAAAAAAAGTGATTTGGACCGAAAAAAATTCATATCTTAAAAAAATGTTTAACTTTTTTACCTAAAAAAAATATTAGGCATTAAGGACACAGAGAGGTATATTTTCGCCAAGTTTCGTGAAAATACAGTAATTTTTGCGAAAATTAAAAATAAGAAGCGAAAAAATAAAAATATTACGATTTTTCGCATTTTTCTCGAAAATTTTGAGGTTATGTGAAAAAGTGACATTTAAAAAAGTTGTAGATCTTTGCACCGTCTACAATTTTTGTATTGAAGTGTTTACTTTATAACGTTCAGTTTTGTCGAAAATTACAATAATACCATTTTTCTCCCCCTTTCCCACCACCAAAGATTTATGAAATGTCTCTTAGTAACTTTATTTGTTTTGACGTTTTAGACAGAACGCCATTAAAACTTCGGGTTATGAAGGTTGTTGACTTATGCCCATTTGCTCTGCGATTTGCTTAAGTAATGAGTAGTAAAGAAATCCATAATTTTTAAGTATTCCCTAAATTTTATTGGTTTGCTGTGGTCAAAATAAAGTTTTCCATAGCTAGGAATTAAATCTTGTTATAAGTTCAACCACTGGATGGCGCTGCTTGTCATAAAACTATTATTTGTTGTTATTATTATTATTTACAGTTTTTAAATTTATTTTTTCAGCTTCAGTAAGGGTCATTTAAACATATACCGGGTGTCCCAAGGTGAATAACCTATTAAAATATTTTGGAAACTATACAATGGAAACTTTTCAAACTTTCCATGTAAACTATCTTTATGAAATACTTTCATATTTGCAGTGTTGCCATTTGCAGGAAAACTTGGCAACAACTCTCTTATTTTAAATTGAACACCCTGTATATTTTTGCATTTTTGGATTGTACAAAATATTTTAGGTACATTTTATGTATAATATCCTACACGTATGTTCAACTGTTTTTAAAATATTGACAGGTGAAAATTGACATTTTTTAACTTTGACATCCCGTAACATCGAAACAGTTAAGGATAGAGGTAAACGGTTTTCACAACCTCATCTTAGTTTTTCACAAGCTATCGTTTTATATCTAAAAGCAGGGTTAAAATATCCCAAGGTTAGTTTAACCCTGGGTTAAAAATAGTATAAAACCGTTTTGCTCTATCCTTAACCGTTTCGATGTTACGGGCTCTCAAAAAAAAATTTCAATTTTCACCTGTCAATACTTTAAAAATAGTTGAACATAGGTATAGGACATTATACATAAAATGTACCTAAAATATTTCGTAGAATCCAAAAATGCAAAAATATACAGGGTGTTCAATTTAAAATAAGAAAATTGTGGCCAAGTTTTCCTGGAAATGGCAAAACTGCAAATATGAGAGTATTTCATAAAGATAGTTTACATGAACTTATGTTAGAATAGAAAGGTTGAAAAGTTTTCATTGTATAGTTTCCAAAATATTCTAATAGGTTACTCACCTTGGGACACCCGGTATATTGACCTTAAAATCCCCAATGCTAGAAAGATGCCCTCCAGTGGCACATAATCGTAGGGTTCTCAGTATAATTAGTTAATTGAAGAGACAGTTGTATTGTTTCTTAAGAATAAACACTGATATTTATTTTAATTAAACTAATAAACAACAAAAAAACTTGCATAAAAATATGTGACCGTAAAAACTTGAAGCCATCATCCATTGTTGGCTTGTCTCTGCATTGACTGGTCCTAATTTGTAAGTCATATAGTCTTACCAGAAACGTCCTCCATCTAACTCCAACTGGTCTTCTATGAGTTAATATTTTGAACTGTTGGTTTGGTTATTCGGAAACGTTGCAAAAATCTAAATTTAAATCTAGACCCCTCTGGCAAAACCATTTCCAATTATATTCAGCACATTCAAACCGTCATTTTTTTGCCGTTTTCGACCGTTTGAGGTTAGAATTCTCTCCTAAGAATGATTTAAGGCTCGATATCTGGCATCTTAAATTTAGGTATTCCGTAGACTAAAAAGAAAAGCTGAGCAAACCAAATCAGCTACTTAGGACCGTTAAGAGATCCTTAGCGTAAAGGAATCCTTAGAGCAAACGCAGAGCAATTGGGCATTAAAGAGGGTTCGCGTTTAATATTTTTACTAATATCTGATATTTATGATGACATTTTCATTGGTCGTGGGTAAAGTATAGTACACTAACTCGCATGTTATGGTCATTACACGCTCAGATAAATTAAGACACTCGCCTGCGGCTCAAACTTCATTTTCGCGTTTAATGACCATCATAACATTCTCGTAATGTAAACTACTATTAAAACCGGGTTACTAATAGCATTCCAGTTTTTGTAGTAATAAAGTACCCCCTTTGTGACGAACGCAAACCATTTTCTTGCATCAAAAATTAGTAGTAACCAAGGAAGAATTACCCGAGGTAATTACACAAGTGCCTCAAAATTACCAATAATTTGAGACGTGTTTTTTATAATTGCAAGAATATGTTTTCATATTTTCGCGAAAAAGTACGACTCCGCAGGAGGAGGGCATTTAAACACACCCACAAAATTCACTCTCTCAAACTAATCCCTAACAAAATTATACAATGAGCTTCAGGCTACTGCGAACATAGTCCAATTTACTCTCCGTGCCGTACGACCGAGGTGGATTCGAAGCACGCTGCAGTGTTATGGAAATTTATTTTGTTTTTATTGTTTTGTTTTATTTTTGCCTTGCTCGAGAAACAGATTGGTAAGTTCTTAATTGAAATAATACATTTTTAAAACTAAAAATGGATGTCTACGAAGTTGCCGAAAAAGTGCAGATGGTCAAATAGTACTATCAAGGCAGACCATTGAGACTTATTCAAGAACTTTTTTTGGAGAATTTTGTAAATCGCCCAGAACCTAGTTTATCAACGATTTATAGGTTTGTGCAGAATTTTGAAAAGTTTGGTTGTGTAGCGCCAACAAACTATAAAAAACCCACTGTTTTTAATGACGAACAGGAAGTACGAGATGTGATGATTTGCGCTGCAGTGGAGGAAAATCGAAAATTAACTAGCCACCACATTGCCGAAGCAGTTGATACGTCTTCAGCCACTGTCTTACGTGTTCTCAAAAAGAATTACAAAGCGTCAAAAACGCATCAAATGTTTTCCGAGGACAACTATCGTCGTATGGAATTTTGCGAAACAATGATGGAAAGGACTACTCGTGATGAAAACTTTCTGAGATCTATTCTTTTCACAGATGAAAGCACTTTTTCATTATTGAATCTTCATAACCCAACACACGTTCGATATTGGTCGAGGGAAAATTTGCATTTGTATTTTGACGTAAGAACACAGTATCCCCAAAAACTAAATGTTTGGGGGGGTATTGTAGGGGAATACGTAATTGGGCCATTTTTTATTAAGGGCAATTTGAATGGTCCTAGATACTTGGATCTACTGCAGCAGCATATTATTCCAACTGCTAGGCAGTTGTTAGGTGTTAGATTTTTAGATTTGTTAGGGAATAACTTGATAATGTATTTCCTAATCGGGTTATAAGTACACGGGGAACTATTTTAGGGGCAGCTCGATCACCCGATCTTGCTCCTAATGACTTCTATCTGTGGAGTTATATCAAAAATAAAGTTTACGGGCATGAAAGGGCTAATAATTTGGAAGAACTTCGGATTAAAATTGAAGAAGCTTTTCAAACTATCACCCCTAACATGCTTGGAAACGTTAGAAAAGGTTTTCATAATAGGCTCGGATATTGTCTAACCGAGCAAGGAGGACTTTTCGAACATTTGCTCTAATTTTTTTTTGACTGGGAGAACCTTTTTCGTTTTTAGAATGTATTATTTTATTTTAAGAACTTGCTTTTATCTTATTTCTCCTTATTATTTTCATTGTTACAGCAGCAGCAGCAGTTGACAATAAAACGCTCTTATTTATCAGTGACAAAAAATAAGAAAATTACGTTATAAAAATTTGCGTATTTATTGACCAAATTCCGGTTTCATTGACTACGCTCCACACAGCACGGTGGTTAGAGGCGTTAGAGGCGTACTAAATACCATAGGTTAAGGAGCTACAAACGAAAGTCACGCAAGTGGTGATCGCAAGCCTGAGTATTGGTTGCTTCACTGATAGGTGTGCGGTGTCCCTGCATGTACGTACACTGGCAAATTGGACTTCTTCCGGCCTATGTTCGCAATAGCTTGAAGCGGTCTGTATAAAAATCTAACTAGCAATTTACGATTAATGCTATAAGTATTTAAACACCTTATAAAGTACATTTTTTATAATAAATCCAGGTATTGCCCATTTAATGGTCGAATATATATAATAACGTTTATTTTCAATAAAAAAATATTACACAGAAAGTAAGTATAAAGTCGTCAAAGTATAAATACATACTCATTGACTTAGTATTTAATTTTTCAATTTAATAAATACATTAAAACCAAAAATAAAACATATCAATAAATGACTAATAAAGAACCCTGCACAAATTACATTGGGAATGGCTTTCGGCTAAATGTCATAATTTTTTTATATGTTGTAGTACTCGATCAACAAAGCACAAAAATAAAAAAAACGAGATAGGGAGCAGGATTACTTTCTGAGATATGAAGCTTTAAAGTTGACGTGTTTTAAGACTTTATTTTTGGACTTGGTCCAAGTTTTTTTACCACAACTTTCTTGATTACCGCCAAAATAAAACGATTCGTTTTTCTGTTTGTCCTGAATGAAACAACATTTCCATCCATGTAAAAATATTTTTATAATGGTTCTTTGGTACCGCCAGAAAAGTCACTGATTTGTAAATTTTAAAAACGAAAGAAAATTACCGTTTTTAAAAAAATTACAATTTTTATTTTCTTTAAAACAAACGGCCAGCTTTTAATAGATTTTACATATGTTAATAAAAATAATGCTAGTAAGCTAAAAAAAACAACATTTTTGCTTAAGTGTTACCATTAATTGAGAAAATGGTATACGAAAAGTGATTCAAAATAGCTTATGGGTAGGTTCTACAAACTTTTTCTGGACAAATTCAATTTAAAAGCCTGATACGAATATGTTGGTACCGATAGGTATCCATTGGTACCTGTATTTGACCAATCAAATTGCTCGTGTGTTATATGCTTTTAAGCTAACTTGGGGTTGCCGGTAACGAATATGATAACATTTTTCCGGTTGTTACACTGGGTTCCCAATAGAATTCGTAAAATTATTTTGCAGCAAATGACGCCGTTTCTTAATGAAAAGTTTGACGTTGTCAAGACTACCTTGATTTTTTTTTTAAATACAAAGTCGCCGCATGCCGCCATATTAAACATATCTTAAGAGTTTTAAGTTTTTGCACGCAAATGCATGCGTAAAAACCATTTTTCCGCACTTAAGTAGGAAAAACATTCTACCTCCTTTTTTTTCTCGTAGAAAAACGGTAATAGTAACCGGAAAAATGTTATCAAATTCGTTACCGGCGACCCCAAGTTATCCTAAAAGCATATACCATACGAGCAATTTGATTGATCAAATTAAAAATAAGTTACCAATGGGTTGGTATTAAGCTTTTGAATTGGATTTGTCCATAAAAAGTTTTTATAACCTACCTATAATATATTTAAAATCACTTTTCGTATTTCTCCAATATCATGTTTTAAAGAAAATGAGAATTGTCAATCCTTTTTAAAACTAGCAAAACAGTGACTTTTCTGGTGGTACCAAAGAAACCATATAAAAACATTTTTACATGGTTGGAAGGGGTATTTAATTCCAGACAAATAGAGATTCGAATCATTTTTTTTCGGCGATAATTAACAAAGTTGTGGAAAAAAACTTGGACCATGTCCAAAAATATAGCCTAAAAACACGTCAACTTTAGAGCTCCATATCTCAGAAAGTAATCCTGCTCCTTATCTCATTTTTTCTATTTTTGTGTTTTGTTGATCGAGTACTACAATATATAAAAAAATTATGAAATTTAGCCGAAAGCCATTTCCAATGTAATTTGTGCAGGGTGCTTTACCTGACATATTTTAAAATAATAACATCATTGCATTGCTTTCGCCGGTGTAAATTCCATTGATGAACATTTTATTTAAATAAATTAAATTTTTTATATGTCTTATATCAGTGGGTAATACATTATACAGTCTGGAGGTAAAATACTTGATAGTACGTTGTGTTGTTGTTTTAGAACTTATTGTAGTTAAATAGTTTGATATTCCTCTTGTATTATATTGTACAGTTCTTTCAGTCAGTTGTGTTTTACCTTTGTTTATATTCTTTAATAATTCTAAACAGTATAATTGACGAATGTCTAAAATTTTTGTGTCAGTAAAAAGTAGCTCTGTGTGAATTTTTCCATACATTAAGGGAAGATAGCTAATTATCATAATTAGCATGGATCGACAAAACCGGAGCTAACTGAAACATTTGTAAGACAGATAGTTAATTAGTATTATAAAATAAGTAAGATTTTTGCTGTTTTGGTTAAGGAAACATTTTTGCTGTTTCCCAGTGTATTTAGTCAAACCTGTCATTTTGCCCCGATTTCTCCTAACTAAGAAAATTGGTTTAAAGACATATATATACATATATCTCTTTATTTTTACCTTTTTACCCGACTACGCAACGGAAAAGAGGGTTATAAGGTCGTTATATGAGAAGTGACAAAATATAATTTTTCACCTTTTTTACCTTCGGCTTGAATTTGCTTTTTCTTTAGTGGAAAGACGTGGGCAGTGACGCGGCAAAATTTAATACTTATTCTACCGTCCTTTTTTTCCAAGGTAGAGGTTTATTTAATTTTTCCTTTATTTTAGCAGTGATTCTACCGAAGCAAAATCAGATTTTTTATAACCCGAAAATTTATAAATAACTTTAACTTTTGGGCGAAAGGAATTTTATGCAAAACAAAAAACGTTTTAATATTGTTGTCTATTTTCAAAGGCCAAGGTGTTAAAATTTTGCAGTTTTACGTCAATAATGAACAATTCAAGATGTATTAATTTATTTTAGTTTGGCTGAATTTGATCCACCAAGTGCACTCATCCATAACTGTTTTGTTTTTTACCCGACGTTAACAAGCTCTACACGCAAAAATTGTTGAGTTGCAATTGCAGCGGGGTCGAAAATACCTATTTTGGCAAGAAATTTTTAAATTTGAAAGTGTTGGCTTTTTAAAATAGTTAAATAGTGTAACGGGTTCTCTAAGGCTGAAGGCACAATTGAAAATACAAGCGACTAAATACAAATTACAGTGATTTCTAACCTCACTTTTTTGCACCTTTTTCGTTAATGAGATACAAATTGCAAGATACAGAATACCAAAACTTTGGTATTTTGTATCTGTCACTAGTAGCTGGAATTTAGTATTTTTATTTTAACTTAAAGCATTGATTTAACGGTTTGAAAGTCTGTCACTACCCAGCAAACAAAAATTGTCCCCCGGACTTCACGGTATAGGGCCACAGTTAGATTGCTGGTCCGGTTGCCGGACGGGTAGGTTCCCTCCGGGCCATTGAGAATCCCGGACCGGGCGACAGATGCTTTGCCGGCCCGGCCCGTTGATAGCCCCGTGATTACGGCCCGGAGCCATTTGGCCAGTGCTATCTACAACAATGGCCACCTGCTGACCCTTTACTTTTTTTATAACTATATTTTATACGACCCTATAACAGTTTCTTTGATTAAACACTTTGCTTTTGGTTTAGGCGAGGAGGTTCTTAGAATAATCTGAGTTTTTAATAAAAGAACCTGTATAAAAATAAGTATTTCAATATATTTTTTGTATAAATAATGTGCTTATTCGCATATAACAAGGGTGAATTATATTAGTTTGGATTCGTTTTACTAGAAAAGTTAATTCCCATTTTTTTGTGTTTTAATAGACCCCATCCATCACACCAACTCGGCAAGTATATGTTAAATCCAACTTTTTTCGGGATCAGTTAATTCAACTAAGATTATAGTCAAACCTATAAAACTCGATCTTGAAAGGGCAACCCAAACAGATCAAGTTATAGACATTTGAGTTTGGAAGTATTAATGGATTTGAATAAAAAATGTGCTTTGGCCAATTAGTTAATCACAAAAACCGTCCAGCAAATTTGCATCAAATTTCGCACTGTGAAAGTCTCGGAAGCATTTATGTGGTTTTACATAATTTTTGGCACATTTTGAATAGTTTTAAAAATTTCTTGTTGAAATTAAAAAAATATCGATTATTTTAAAAACCAAATAAAATCAAGAGTGCCCGGTGAGCATATTGCGAAAGCGGAAAAAGCGTGATTTGCAGAGGGCTTCTTTGTTTATTACCTAAAGGCCTGTATTCTTTAAATATTTGTTTTATTGTAAAAAAAGTCGTGTTTATTTTTCTTACATCTTTTTTATTTGTGATTAAATTTTATACGCCGGCGTTGAACATAAACGGCCACTACTGGCCCATGCAATCTTTATTCGGACCTAGTAGTTCGTATGTAAAAAAGCAGGGGGCTGGTATAGTTTTGAAGATACAGATGGTTATCCAACACTGACGGCACTCGGCCGGACATAACCCGGACCACCACTGTTTGTTTGTGTCTTCACTAAAGGCTGGTTCATGCTTATGGCGTTTCAGCTTGAAGGAACTAGTTCCGTACCGATTAGGTTTCCATCTTGGAATATAGTGCAGTGGCGGTCTCAGGGGGGGGGCTATCGCCCCCTTTCTGCTCCAGAAAAAAGTAGACAACAAACATGCTGCTGGTAACCTTGAAGTCTTTGGAGAAAAAACGAGAAATTGTAGAACGTTCCTTTAAAGCAAAGTTGGAAAAAAACCGGGTTTTTTATATAAAACCCAACTCACTGGGCTTTTTTGGGTTTTACAAATAGGTTTTATTGGTTTTTTTTTTATGGTTTTCTTTTTAAATTATATACAGATTGTAGTTCTTCTTTAAAATTAGGACTTATTCACGCGATCGTTTATCAACTATAAAATATGACATAAAAATAGGTGGAATAAATCAAAGCAGTTTTGGTTTAGTTTGACCAGCGCTTTTTTGTACAGACCGCTTCAAGCTACTGCGAACATATGGCGGAAGAAGTCTAATTTGCCAGTGTACGTACATGCAGAGACACCGCACGCCTATCAGTGAAGCAACCAATACTCAGGCTTGCGATCACCACTTGCATGACTTTCCTTTGGTATTTAGTACGCCTCTAACCACGGTGATGTGTGGAGCGTAGTCAATGAAACCGGAATTTGGTCAATAAATACGCAAATTTTTATAACGTAATTTTCTTATTTTTTGTCACTGATAAATAAGAGCGTTTTATTGTCAACTGCTCAGATTTATCAGTGACGACGTGTTACAATGAAAATAATAAGGAGAAACAAAATAAAAGCAAGTTCTCAAAATAAAATAATACATTCTAAAAACCGAAAAGATTCTCCCAGTTAAAAAAAAATTAAAGCAAATGTTCGAAAAGTCCTCCTTGCTCGGCTAGACAATATCCGAGCCTACTATAAAAACCCCTTCTAACGTTTCCAAGCATGTTAGGGGTGATAATTTGAAAAGCTTCTTCAAAAACAGATAGAAGTCATTAGGAGCAAGATCGGGAGATCGAGCTGGCCATAAAATAGTTCCCCGTGTACTTTTAACCCGATTAGGAAATACATTATCAAGATATTCCCTAACAAGGCCAACATTGTGAGCAGAACAACCATCTTGTTGAAACCATGTTTCACCAAATCTTACACCTAACAACTGCCTAGCAGTTGGAATAATGTGCTGCTGCAGTAGATCCAAGTATCTAGGACCATTCAAATTGCAATTGCCGTTAATAAAAAATGGTCCAATTACGTGTTCCCCTATAATACCCCCCCCCCCAAACATTTAGTTTTTGGGGATACTGTGTTCTTACGTCAAAATACAAATGCAAATTTTCCCTCGACCAATATCGAACGTGTGTTGGGTTATGACGATTTGACCATTTGACCATCTGCACTTTTTCGGCAACTTCGTAGACATCCATTTTTGGTTTTAAAAATGTATTATTTCAATTAAGAAGTTACCCATCTGTTTCTCGAGCAAGGCAGAAATAAAACAAAATAATAAAAACAAAATGAATTTCCAAAAGATAACACTGCAGCGTGCTTCGAATCCACCTCGGTCGTACGGCACGGAGAGTAAATTGGACTTGATTCCCCCTATGTTCGCAGTAGCTTGAAGCGGTCTGTATACTTAATATAAACAAACCTTAAGAAAATATTTGTTGGAGTTTGTGTATTTACTATACTGCAAGTACCTGCTTACTTAGTATGACATGATAGTATATGATTCAAGTTTTCGTTTTTTTCGAGGTTATTAACTCTAAACCATTCCTTAAATGGAAAATGCCTAAGAGCAGCGCTAGAAAGAGTGCTTCAGATTAGACTGAGGTTTTACAATCCAGTAGTAAAAGTAGAGTCTGCAAATACTGAACCAGAATCGTTTGGTCTTATTTGGAATAATAAATAATAATAAAATAAGAAATTGTTTGGGATTAGAAAAAGATTTGCAACTGGTCAAGTTTATCGAATTCAAACAACTGGTAATAATATACTTTTTTTCACGTTTATTTATTTTATTATTAATGAAAAAATTCACTTTTAACAAAGCCCTACGTGTTTTTTTTAAGTGGGTTTTACCTAAAAAAAACCCAGTGAGCTTTTTCGGTTATCCACCGGGCAGCCAACTCAGCTTTAAAGACATTCTATTATTTCTCCACAGTATTTTGGGACAGTTTGACCTTTAATTCGTCACACCAACAATGAACAAACGCATGAAGTACTTACCGCGAAAACCACGATATTGGAAATACAGATAACAGAATTATAGAGTTTGCATTTAATTTATAAACAAGTTTTAGACAAAATCATTTCGCACATAAAAAAGTACTTTTGACCTGAACATATTCATACCAAGTTTTGTACAACGTGAAGCCAAAATCAAGACAAAATTCACTAAAGTCGTTTCTAAATACGATATACTGTTTGACTAATTCAAAATACAAATTCCTGAACTTTTATTCGGAGAAGTCAGTATTTGAAAACAATATTGTTCAGAAGTACGCAAAAGCTTAAATCAAAACATACCTGATAACATTTTCGAGGCAATGAACAAGTATGGCAACATTTTTCCAAAGTAGAGCATAAATTGTGGCGCTATAACACCTTTGATATTTACGGTATTAGACTTTAATTTTGTGGTAAAAGTGGCATTTGTAGTCATTTTCTTAAAACATTTTCGCCTGCTGCGCTTTGAAACCATTGATATATTTACAATTTTAGTTTAATTTTAAATCAAAAAATGCATTTTTAGTGCAATACTCACGATTTTATTTTCTCAAAAGTTTTCAGCTTAAAATCCCCCTCCCCCCACTAGATTTGACGTCAAATCCGCGCTTGTAGTTACTAAGTTTAGTTTGCATATATTGATATGTTCCTCATAATCCCCCCCTTTCAAATGGCTGGGACCGCCACTGGTTAGTGTAGTTCCAAACCATGGGCAGGTTGTTTCTCTCCAACACATTAACTCTGTGTATTATTAGAGAAGGCTATGATTTTAATCTATTTTTATTACAAGCTTTTATTTAACTTGCAATGTTCCTAAGCAAATCCTTAGGGGGCCAAGCAGCCGTGTATAAGACACAGACAAACAGAAAAGCACATTAGGCAGAAAAGGATGGGCATGGGGCGATGTTGTCACTACATCTTACACTTAGTAAATCCATTCCAGGTTGTTGTTTTCTAATGTTTTCCATTTTCATACCTTTAGGACTGGAATAAAAATGGTTTTTGCTCGACTTTAATACCAAACTGATGAAAGATATCGTAAAAGAAAATATTTTTCGGCTTTTCATTTTGTAACCATTGTCCTTACGCACTGTTTACAGGCTGGGGACTGAGATACATGCAAATGCCTAACCTAAAGCGTTCATACACGGCCGGAGAAATCGACTGAGATATTTCCGTAGAAACTTTATCAAGCAAGTAGGACGGGTTGACGCCTTCGAACGTGCAACCCGGGTTTTGCACTTTGATTCGAAATCAAAAAGGAGAACAGTCAGATGTGGGGCCGTGCACAAATTACGTAACGGTGATTTTACCAATTTTTGACCCCCTCCCTATGTAATGTTTTGTAACGGTTTGGCACGCCACTCCCCTAATATTACGTAACGATTTCAAGACCACTACCCCCCCCCCCCCCCCAAAAAAAAAATCTTTTCACTTATTTTCATTCCAAATTTTCTTAGTTTCACACAAATGCAAACGCTGTCGAAAACCCCCCTCCCCCTACGTAACGTTTTGTAACCCCCCTCCCCCCTATGACCTTTACGTAATTTGTGCACGGCCCCTGTAGTCCCAGTGGAGGAGGGCGAGAAAATTGATATTTTTTTCTTAAAAATTATACTCTTTAGACATATTGCTTTGCGTTCCCGAAATTACGTAATTTTTGAAAAAAAAATTGTAAGCGGCGCCATTTTTATTTCGTGCTTTGCTTTTCTAACATTTTTGCGTTCGGCTAATTTAATTGAAAAATTTTTGCCTGCGGCGCCCTTTATCTTCTCACTCGAAACCAAAATCCTCCGTTTTAGGAAAACTGATCCCATCTCTGTTTCTAAATTTTTTCGAATAAAAGTAGAGTATGACCATGGGGGAAATAATTTTTGTCTACGGTATGACGAAAATTTCGAGAAAGTTGAAGAAAAAAATAAAAAAAGTGGCAGAGCTCAAGTTTTTCGTAAAAAAACGTTTTTTGTAAAGAAACAGAGCAAAATAAATCTTTTCACCCCTTTTTGGGTGTTACAAATATTGACAGCCCCTTATTTTTCGCTTTTACCCTCCCGCTAGTTTTGAAGAATTGGTTCGCTACATGTTTCGAGATCATGTCATAAAACACCTCGAAAATATCAAATGTAGTGTAGGGCCAGCTTTATTTAAAATCAATAATATCGCAAGCAAAAAGCTGCATGGTTTGGCCGTTTTCGGATAGATGTCACTAGTAGAACAGAATGGAAAGAAATTTAA
Source organism: Oxystoma pomonae (assembly GCA_963921995.1). NCBI lineage: Eukaryota > Metazoa > Arthropoda > Insecta > Coleoptera > Brentidae > Oxystoma > Oxystoma pomonae. The sequence continues at coordinate 19,415,281 of OY998164.1, read as the reverse complement.
TTAAAAGCGAAGATATTTCTTTCTAATGTTAACAACCTCACGAGTTTATCGCTCAGTATCGTAAATAATGGACCCTGCCGCCTCCTTTAAGCAAGAAAAAGCTGTGGTTTGGACCTGAAAACATCTAGTTTTTCCTCGATCATCTCATCTCATGGTGTGGTCGCCATCTAGCGGAATTTGCAGACATCTTGTCAACGGTTATTATTGCAACTATAATTTATACTCACAATGAAAGGGTGGCGTCAATTTTTTCTCACGAAAGCAGTCCGGAGATAATAACAACCTGGCACCATTGCTCAATATACCTGTTTCTTTTGTGCGCGCAGAACTTTCTATGCCATTTCTGTTTGATTTATTGAAATTCTATCCCTAAGGAAAATCTTAGGAACCCTGTATATATGTAACTATGTACTAGATATGTTTGTTCGGGTGGAATCTTGCAACTTAATTTTGACCAACTTTCCGACGTCCGATCGGATAAAATTTGGCATGCTTAAATAGTTGCGGTGACAACATAAGAATATAGTGTGATGAAATTGACAGCTCCCCCCTACTCGAAGGGGGTGGAGGGGGGTACAGTTGAAGAACGCCCGATTTCGTTGAAATTTGGTGTGTTGTGGCACTTGGGAATGGAGGTAACGAATTTCTAATCAGATTTTAAAAATTCAATATTCAAGATGGACTATCCACATCCGATTGTGTTCAAATTTGGTATGCGTTTATAGTTCCGGTAAAAATACAATAATATGTTATTTTCACGTCCTGACTTCCCTATAACGAGGGAAGTGGAGGGGGGAAGAGATTTAGTTTGTTCGATTTCAATCAAAATTGGCATACAGAGATTTTTATGGAGGGGAATTATAAATTTTCAGATTTAAAAATTTCAATATGGCGGATTCAAAATGGACGACTTAGGGTACAAATCTAAAAATTAAGGGTGCGTTTATTGTTCCGGCAATAATACAATAATATGGTATTATTAGGTACATACTTCCCTCTAACGAGGAAAGTGGAGGGGGAAAAGCGGATATAATTTTTGTTCAGATTTGAAAATTTTAATATGGTGGATTCAAAATGGACGATTTAGGGTACAAATCTAAAAATTAAAAAATAAATTTTTAATAAAAAAAAACTTTTAAAGAACAAGCTTTTATTAAATGCACTCAAAAGTAGAAAATAATTTTTTACCATTCTTATACCATGATGAAAGCGATGGGCGCAAATTAAAAATTTTACCTTTACGGTGACAAAGAGAGAACTACAAAGGAAAAACTAAATTCTTCTTCTATTCGAATGATAAACATAATGCTTTCATCTAAAGAAGCTGAGAACGAGTGACATTGCCGTGCTTGCCAAGCTTTTGAAAATGTCCTCAGTTTATAGAGTAATACAACTGTTTCTTAAGTGAATCGTCGATGTAACCGATATACGATACCTAAAGTTAAACTTTTTAATTTGCGCTTATCACTTTTATTATACTTCGATTGGGCACATCCTATTAGATATACCAGGTAGTGATACTTCGTAGCACGTCATACGCAAGTTTAAGAGATAAGAAAAACATTCCGCCCCTGCAGCCTGCCTGATCTCGGCTAGGTACTTCAGTATACTTCTTGCGCTCATGCGACAAGTGAAGACGGTATCGCGCGCGCGAATTGTGAAAATACGCGTTTAAAGAAAAAATGTAACAAAAGAAAACGTGAAAAGCAAATGGATTACCTAAAGAAGAAAATGAGGAACCTGAAAAAGAAAATGAAAAGGGAACACCGTGTTCAAGATATAGGCAAACTGTCAGTTTTAAACAATGGAGTGAGACAAATATTATGCTTTTGGCTAATATTTTTTGGCATGGGTTTGTTTATTCTGTAAACACACATTTGTTTTTATTACTCATAAACCCTGCATAGTTTCTGACTTATGCCCGCTAAATTAGTACCAATAAAAAACTCCATAGGTTTACTTATCAGCACGTCGTTTTTCATATATTATATGTGACGACGAATCTGACAGAACGAATAAAATGCCGAAAAAATTTAACAAAAGAAAACGTGAAAAGCAAATGGATTACCCAAAGAAGAAAATGAGGAAACTGGGAAAGGAAGGGAAAAGGAAGAGTCGTGATTCAAGTAAGTAAGGCGCATTTTCAGTTTTAAACAGTGGATTGAGACAAATATTAGGCTATTGGCTAATATTTTTTGGCATGGGTTTGTTGATTCTGTAAACACACATTTGTTTTTATGACTCATAAAAACTTAAACCCTGCATATTTTTTGACTTATGCGCGCCATATTTTGTCTCAATAAAAAAACTCCATAATGTTAATAAAATCCCTTTCCAAAATATCACATTTTATTTTCCAGAATAATATTATAACAAAAACCCTTCACCTGTCGTAATTTAACAAAAATTCTCAACCGAATTTTCCATGTAGCCGGAGCATGACTCATTTTTTTTGCCTAGCACGCTATATCCTATATGCTGCACGTAAGAACAAATACTATTATATCTCAGCCATGCTCCCGATGTATGGTTTACTCTACCGGGTGTCCAATTTTCTAAGACGATTATAATATGTTTACTTAAAAAAGTATTATTACCACATCGTTTTTCATATTATTATATGTGACGACGAATCTGACAGTTCCTCAACTCGTCAGACACTAGTAGTTCCTCGAACTCTAGCATAGAGAGGCACCGCTTAGAAAGTATATTAGGGGGGACAGATGATAGTACATTGAGTCCAGATATATCAGCAGAGGTAGCTTGCAGATGGAAGAAGCATCTTTCTATGGGAATATATAGATAAGGAAACTAAAAATAATCTCCTCGAAAAATACAAAATTCCCGGAAAAATTGCCAAATTCTTCAAGGACCCAAATTAAATCCAGGATGCTAGCATCCACAGAGCAAAACAGAGATACGTAACTCTTGAAATTGTAAACCATTTTTGGAAAAGATTTGACAGCCTTAGAGCGGGTTTTCTCTAATTTGGCCTAAACTAAAAAGGGAAGAAGAAACTTTTGGGTCTTGCTGAATCGGCGCAGTTGTTTTGCATTGGCCACAATATTGTTTCATGCAAAAATATAATAAATTGCTACTACGCAAAATCCAGATCTTTTCTTTTTTAACGAAGGTTTTGCCGAAAATTGCAAAAATATAAAAAAGGCGCCGAGAGGAAATCTTAGAGCTAAACAGTGAAAGAACGTATTCCTGAGTGGAATCAAATAACTCAAAATAAATTAGCTTGTTGGACATAAGCTTACAAAATTCCCTTTGTGGCCAAACCTTTTCAAGTTTTTACCCCCAAAACCTCAAAATTTACCAAAAATGAGTTAAATTTATTCGAAAAGCATACAACATTTATAAGTAGGATCAGTTAAAACTGTTAATAACTGTCAAGATCAGTTTTTGTTTGAAAGTTTGAGACAATGATGTGTTTGAAATTAACTCTGTGTTTCGGACTTCCATTGTCTATATTTTATTTATACACGACGTTTCGATCAGTACAATCTCTGATCATCTTCAGGTGCAAACTACAATCAATTCCTAAGGCTACGTGCTTATATACCGTGAGAAATCACTCAACCTTGAAGTTTAAGAAGTTGGCTCCGCCCAAGGAGGGGCTTCCAAATATTTGGGATTTCAACACTTGGTTTACTGAAAATACCCTGATTCTGCCCAATAAAGGCAGCTTCAAGGAATTTTCGTTTCTTCCAGTGTGACTCCTTGTGTAAAACCTTTGCTTCTGCCCACTTCATTCGGTGTTGTTTTGACCATGCATGTTCGGCGATTCCTGATTTCGTGGTTTCACCTTTTTGGGTATTCGTCTGATGTTCCTTAAGCCTAACAGATAGTGGTCTTTTAGTTTCGCCTATGTATGATTCACCATACTCACAAGGAACTTGGTAAATGCATTCCTTATTTTGTTTGTTTTCTGGTTTTGTTTTACTAAGAAGGCTTCTAATTGTATTACTAGATTTAAAAGCTGTTTTAATATTAAAGTCTTTCGCTACTCTTCGAATTTTCTCTGATACTCCTTTAACGTATAGGATTGTAAGGAATGCATTTGCCTGATTTTGGTCTTGTAATCTCTGTCCTGTTTGTTGAAATTTAGAAATAGTATCTGTTATAAGTTTAAGGCTGTAACCATTCTGCTGCAGATCTTTCTTAATGTGTCTTATTTCGATTTCCAAGTCATGAGAATTGCTGAAAATTTGAACGGCCCTGTTATAAAAAAATATAGGTTTTATGCTCAGGATGACGGTCTGCCAATGGGTTCATCGCTTTAGCCGGTGGTGGCCAATATTTACATGGAGTGGTTCGAATCACACGCGGTTGATACCGCAACATATAAACCTAAGCTTCGGCTAAGATATGTTGATGATACTTTTATTGTCTGGACCGGGAATGACCAACAACTTTCAGACTTTCTTCACCACCTAAATAACATAAGACCCACCATTAAATTCACAATGGAGTTGAAGCAAAATTGTCAAATTCCTTTTCTTGATGTACTTGTCACACGAGTAGAAAGCGACATCAGAACAACAGTCTATCGTAAACCCACTCACACAGGACAATATTTAAATCAAGGTTCAAATTATTCTGCTACAACCAAACGAGGCTTAATCAAAACTTTGTATAACAGAGCCGTTCAAATTTGTAACAATTCTCATGACTTGGAAATCGAAATAAGAAACATTAAGAAGGATCTGCAGCAGAATGGTTAAAGCCTTAAACTTATAATATATACTATTTATAAATTTCAACAAACAGGACAGAGATTACAAGACCAAGATCAGGCAAATGCATTCCTTACAATCTCATACGTTAAAGGAGTATCAGAGAAAATTCGAAGAGTAGCGAAAAGCTTTAATATTAAAACAGCTTTTAAATCTAGTAACACAATTAGAAGCCTTCTTAGTAAAACAAAACCAGAAAACAAACAAAATAAGGAATGCATTTACCAAGTTCCTTGTGAGTGTGGTGAATCATACATAGGCGAAACTAAAAGACCACTATCTGTTAGGCTTAAGGAACATCAGACGAATACCCAAAAAGGTGAAACAACGAAATCAGAAATCGCCGAACATGCATGGTCAAAACAACACCGAATGAAGTGGGCAGAAGCAAAGGTTTTGCACAAGGAGTCACACTGGAAGAAACGAAAATTCCTTGAAGCTGCCTTTATTGGGCAGAATCAGGGTATTTTCAGTAAACCGAGTGTTGAAATCCAAAATATTTGGAAGTCCCTCCTTGGGCGGCGCCAACTTCTTAAACTTCAAGGTTGAGTGATTTCTCACAGTATATAAGCACGTAGCCTTAGGAATTGATTGTAGTTTGCACCTGAAGACGATCAGAGATTGTACTGATCGAAACGTCGTGTATAAATAAAATATAGACAATGGAAGTCCGAAACACAGAGTTAATTTCAAGATCAGTTTTTGTTAAGCTATTTTTTAAGACAGGACGATAACAGGGGACTTTAGGTTTATCTTTAATCCTAGAAACCTACATAAATTTCTTTTACCCACCTCATTTTAAACTTGAAGATATTAGAGAATTTAATTACTAAAAACTGTTTCCTTGCGACATTAGATCTTAAAGATGCATATTTTTTAGTTCCAATATTTGATGAATATAAAAAATATTTAAGATTTTCTTTTCAAAACAAAAGTTGAATTCCGATCCTAGCCACTGCACTTTTTTGTTCCACCCTTTCAGGCCTGTTTCTCTTATCTAATCTAAAAGATTAGGTTTTTATTAACAATTAAAAAACCATACACAACCGACTGACATTCAATTTTGAGCATTTATCCTTAATGCAAACAAGATGTGAATATATATCGCACAAAAAAAAAGGAATAAGAAAAATGAAAACAGTCATTAAGATTATTCAAAGAAAAAAAAACAATTAAAGAGGTTTCGCAAATTATAGGAAGGCGAGCCTCGGTTTGTACAGAGTACGGCTTGTTTTACGTAAAAACCCTTGAGCGAGAAAAATATCGTGCCTTAAAGGAACAACTATAACAAAAAGATGCTTGTTAGGTTCTTAGTTAAAAATGAACTTGAGTGGTGGTTAAAGCACATACTATTTTACAGCTTAATTATAACATTAAAATTTTCTCCGATGTATATAAATCGGGGTGGGGGTGTGTTGCAATGAAAAGGAAGCAAAAGGGGGTTTTTTGGCAACAAGGTGAACAGGAGAAACACATAAAAATTCTTGAAATGAAGGCAGCTTTTTATGGCTTAACAAGCTTTGTAAGAAACTTTAAAAAATTGTCATATTTTACTAAGAATTGATTGCTAGTGGGAGAATTATGTGGCAGTGAGCTTAGGTATATTTTTTGTATTGGCCACGTACATAAATACGTTGGATAATCATATAGCGGACAAGAAATCTGGTATAAAAATTGTGTATTTATTTGCAAGTTACCTGAAGAAAAATGCCACCGGTTTGTGTCGTGGCTTCCAGTAGGTCCATTCAAAATGAATTAGAAAAACCTTAATTCTTATATATTTCCTCCTTCCTCACTGTTTCCAAAAATGTAAAAAAAAGAAAAAATTGAAAACGATAATGCGATATGTCTGGTGGTTTATTCTATCTGGAGAACTCAAGCATGGTATCCAAAATTAGAAATATGATTCGCTTAAAAGTTATCGTTTTAAATCCGAAAGGTGATTTACTCTTATCCTCGTTTAGAATCGAATCTTTCCCTGGGGGTAGAAACCTTATCAAGGTGGCCTATAGTAAAAGGGGCGTTTGGGAGGATGCAATTTATTATTGTTGAGACCATTTTGAAGTCTAATGTAATTCAAGTTGTATCTGTTTTAGAAACAGAATCTCAAAATACTGGGATATATTGAACTCTTAAGACACATAGGTCTGCCTTAAATTTAATTTTCGAGCAGAAAAATCAGAAATGATAGATAGGTTTATGAGACGCATTTTTAAGCTGCGCCCTCAGTTTCCGAAATATAAACTTGGTATCCGGAACCAGTGTTACCTTATATAGGTAACTTGTACCCTTTGGTAAATTTAACATTCGGGTTATTAACTATAAAAATGGTACTTCCTTTGACTGTTTGTTCTGCTCAAAGGGTTCAGACATTTTCTATAAGTTAGGTAACATCAAGGCTAACGAAGAGGGCATAGAAATAATTCTTAAAGATATTTTAAAAATATCTGAACCCAGAAGAATTCAGCCTTTGCTTAGTTTCCTTTTTTCAAAGAAAATTTACAGTTCTATTTGTGTTTTACATAGGATACACTTATTTTAACAATTAAAAAGCCTCATAAGCCCGCTACATCCCAAAGCATTAGCAGGTGAATTTAAAAAGGTCCAAAAAACGTAAAAATATAATCAAATTTTAAAGCAGCATTAAGGGTTCGTGCATCAATCAAAAGTATTAGAAAGACTGCGGGATGTTCGGAAAAAAGGAAAAGGTTCAATCGATTTTATAATAAACCTTTAATTTCAAAATATTTCTTAGCTAATTATATTAAGAAATATATTTTAAGCACATTTAAATTTTAAACCTTGTGGTTTCCTTATTATTATTTAACCTTTTAATTAATATCGCCATATTCTCTAAACAACTACCTGGTATATCTAATAGGATGTGCCCAATCGAAGTAAAATTAAGGATTAAACAACTTACCTGTAAGGAAGTTCAATCCAAATTATACGAGATTGGTCACATCCTATTAGACACCCTCCCATTTATATAGTCATGTATTTTTCATGCAATCTATTTAAGTACTAGTCAACCCGCCCTTGGCGATCTTAGTATTTCAGGAAAGCTTTAGAAGTATACTGAAGTACCTAGCAGAGATCAGGCAGGCTGCAGGGGCGGTATGTTTTTCTTATCTCTAAAACTTGCGTATGACCTGCTACGAAGTATCACTACCTGGTATATCTAATAGGATGTGACCAATCTCGTATAATTTGGATTGAACTTCCTTACAGGAAATTGCCCCCCCCCCTTGAGCAGCGGCGTAGCAACATGGCTTGGAGCCCCGAGGCAAGGACAATTTATTAACCTTCCCTCACTAATAAATGTATAAATTTAAATTTTAAATTTTTTAATTAAAATTAAAGACGTGTTAGGTACGTAGTATTGTGTTTTATTTGTATTTATTGTAAATAAAATACTACAAAACGTTGCTATTTTTTTTTGTAAAAAACAAAAATTTATTTTAGTTTGGTAACAATGGTAACTTAACATACTATTAGATATACATATAATATTGTTATTTATTTTATTTACCGCATTTTTATTGTTAACAGTGGCAAGTCTTGAGAGGCTAAGCTGCTTAATCTATTTTGCCACATTTGTGATCTTAAGTAATCTTTAAATATTTTTTGTTAAAAACAATAAAAATGCGGTAAATATTTGGACAAAGTTACTTTCTAGAACTCGGTATTGTTTAATAATAATTAGCTAAAAAAATTGCTAGTCGACATATTATTATTTACATCGTTTTTTACAAGTGGTAAAAGATGAGATTATATTCAATTCCTATAGAAGGCTCTATAATTCCAGAATATTTGTTATAAAATAATCGCAATCATGCCTCTGAATCGATTCTCAATTTGACCTACTACCTGATCAATAACATAAAAATTGGGTATGAGAGTTGTGATGTTAGGTTGGGTTAGAGAGGGGGAAAAGCGCGGACCTAATAAAATTAACATCGGGTTTTAGATGTTTTACTAAAATAAATAAACAATTTTATTTGCTGAAAATACTGACTGGGTATTGGACCCCCCTGCATCGCCGGGCCCCGAGGCTTTTCCTCGGATTGCTAGATGATAACTACGCCACTGCCCCAAACAAAAATATAAATTTGAATTTTACAAATGAAAACACAATTTAAAACCACCTTTTAACTTAAATATACCTGCAAAGAAAGCAGTGCCGTGCGGCTAAAAGAGCCGAAACGACTCCCCCTGCAATCTACAATCTAAATACACCTACTACTGCATCGCCGTTCAGAGAGTATATAAATCTAAATAGAGAGGACACCTAATGGTAAATTTGGGACCCCGCTCAACTGTGGCGCAGCTATCGGTTTTTTAGTTCTTGGCTTGGAAACTTGGTGCGCCACTTTCGCTTTCAATCTTGCTTATTTTTATCGATCAAAAGCAGTGGCGGCGCACAGGAAAATCGTATTCTTTTGGACGAGTTCCGAACTATCCATAATATCGAACGCCCGCGTTGCGTTGCAGACAACAGACCCGTGCCGATACAGTCACAGGTATGGCTTTCACTAAAGCTTTAAGCGGCATAAGTTGAAGACAAACTATCAAGCCTAAATTAAGTCTGCAAGATTTTTTTAGTTTCCTGGGTCGTATGTGTTTAAATTGCGATCTTTAAAATCTCAGTAGATACCTGGGCACAATAGGCGCATTTGAGGCCGCAGTGCATGGTTCAGCCTTCGGTAGAGAGCTAACAACCAGTTTTGAATACATACATATATACAGTCACAGGTGGCGAATACAGAGGGAGGCGATCGCCCCCTCTCCGACGAAATTACGTACGGACTTCCGCAAAAATGTTGCCCTACGGAGCCAGTTTTTTTAAATTAAACATTACTCTTTTGCAAGGTTTTGTCTTCGGAGGTCAAATTTTCAAAAAAATCATAATCAGGTGTTAAGTTTCTGAAAAAATTTCTTTGTCTCTCCCTTTTGGAGAAGACTTCCCTCTTTTGGATTAGGAGAACAGAACTGTTGAAGGAATATCCAAGGAAATTTATCATATGAGGGGTTACTAAAATTTGGTACAGAAGCATAGTTTGGGTGGTTTGCTGCAAATGTTTGTTTTTTTTTATAGTAAAATTGAAATAACATTAGATAGCAAAATATTTAAGAAAGAAATTATAAGCTCTCTGCTTTTTACTAAATTATTACAAGTAATAAAGGCTTGAAAAATATGTAAAATAAACACTTTCTGTCAGCTCCCTTAGCAACAAGTTCATTTAAAATTGCATTAAATATAAGTATGTACGCCAATGATAAATCGATATTCATTCAACGCGCGGGATTATTGCAGTAAGTAAGTAAGTAAATTTTTTATTAAATCCTTAGAACCCAAATGGGCGTGGACCCAGTCTAATATTACAATTACAATACAATACATAAAATATATAATAATTAAATATAAGCCTTATAGGAACCTAAACAACATTTTATGTGCTACATTGCCAATTTTGTATATAGTATACGAAATATACATAAAAAAAATAAAACACAATTTACATTTCAAAGGTTTATTAAAAACACAACACAAAATACATTTTAAAATTAATGCAGATCAAGTAAACTGTCATGAAAAGAATCATTTAGCGTACAAAACGCTTTTTTTATCAAGTTTATAGATTTTTTGCGGAAAACTTCTCAAGCCTGAGGTAACTTATTCCAAATTTTTAATACAGCATGAATTGCATTTCTCTGTATATACGTGCAGTGTGCAATTTCATCTTTGAGATTATTTTTATTCCTTGTATCATACTTATGTTGCTGTTTTAACTTAATAAAAAGATCTGGGTTTGAAAGAATGAAATTTACACACTCCATTACATACATAGAGATTATTATCAATATTTTTCTATCAATAAAAACCTGTTTGCAACTATCTCTTCTCTTCATTTCAAACATTATTCTTAAGCCTCTTTTTTATAGAATGAAGATTCTGTTAGCCTCTATGGAATTACCCCAAAATATAATTCCATATCTAACCCTGTATTGCATATAGGCGTGAAACGCTAACAGAGATGCCGTAACTCCTATATCGTCTCTAATAAGTTTTAACGCATACCAATATTTACACATAATTTTAGCCAGATTTTCAATATGAGTTTTCCAATTTAGATTTTTATCAACATGCAGGCAGAGGAAGATGACAGATTCAAGACTTGCAAGCTTAAATCGTCAATTTCTATTTTTGCCTCATTGTTTCGAAAATTAATCACTTGAATCTTATTTGTGTTTAGAAGTAAGTTGTTCTCTTTAAAATAATTCCTGAGGTTGCTTATTGAATAAGTTGCGCGAGTACTGCATAAGTCAGTAGTATTATCCTGCACGACTACAGTCACGTCGTCACAGAATTGAGCTATAAATTGTTCTGTAGCTGAGGTAATATCATTTGTATAAATTATATATAATAACGGACCTAGAATGGACCCCTGAGGGACACCTTTTTGTACTGTTGCCGTTTTCATTTTAAATAAATATTACCTCGGTTCATCCTGGCGCATTCAGCTAATAATCAAAAACTCGCTGTGAATCGCATTGGCTTGCTGGTCGGATATTACCATTACATGTCCTCTCTATTTAGATTTATATCCTCTCCGCCGTTACCCACTAAACCATTAATTTAGTGTTTAGGTCTAAGCTTTTTTGTTTTTTTTTTTGTAATGTATGTTTTACCAAAGGAATTGTTTGTTTATTTGAGTTATTTTTTGACGTCAATAAATTGTTTTTTTATTTCATATTTTTCTTTTAAATTAGGTATGCCCCCCCTCCCAAGAGAAATGCGATATGAATGAATTATTAAATTTTAACACACCCCTTTTAAGGGGTAAGTTTTACTACCAGAATTTAAGTAGGGAAAATGAGCCACTTGATACCTTATTTTTGCGCAAAATCTAATAATTCAATAAGAATTTTAAACCTAGTAACTCGAGTTACTATGTTTCACGGATTGTAGGCAGACCTAACTCTGATACATTGCTTTGTACTGCTTACTTTCTTGAAAAATTGGTGAGAAGCGCTCTTTACGTAAAAGGTTCTTTATTGTCCAGAATCAAGGATATATTCTTGTCCAGGATAAAATATAATGAAAGTGGTCTAGCTGACTAGGTACTTAAGGGGATTGTAAAGTACATTTTTGGTAACAACAATGAGTTAGAAAAGAGTAAGTGGGGCGCAAAAAGTAAAGAACATATTGAAATGGTGAAAGGGTCAAACAAAGATATCAAAATATGTACAGGGTGTCTCATTTTCGATGGGATTCAATGGGAAACTCCGTTGTTATTAAAGATAGATTAATGTGTTACTTTTTTGAGCTTTAAAAAATGCTATTAATATATTTATTCTGTCCCTTGGAGTTTTTGAGCCACAGGGGAAAGTTGAAATATGTTCGGAATTACCAATTGATGATAATATATCCCTTGATTTAAGAGATAATTGAGTTCTGTAAAAACATGTCTGTGGCAACGTTTTTAGCAAAACACAATGGTCTTTTCTAAGTTTTAATCTGACGTTTCGTTTCATAGATACCATCATCAGGATCAAAAAGTTAAATACGAACCAAAATGTTTTACTTTATATTTTAGTTTCTTTTTAAGTTTGTTTAATAATAAAATATATTTTTTTTTATTTTGAAGTTTCGATTCCGAAAAAAATCATCTTCGGTGAATTTTTTTTTTCTGCTACGGCCCTGTTCTATTTTAATTTATTTTATGTTGAGACCATTTATATTTAACTACTATATTCCATATGATGTGTAGCGCTATTTCTCTTTCTTTGTGAGATTGCCTGCAGCTTAGGTCTCCGATTTACAGCTTCATTTTGTTTAGATGCAATCTTGTAAAGTATTGTCCAGTAATTAGACACTTAAAATAAATATTTCAACGCATCGGTATCGCTGTAACGCGTTCAAAACAAAGCCAAAAGACATTTCTTACTTGTTTACGGCATATTTCGAACGAGACCTGCTTTTATGGTGAACGCGAGGCCTGAACAGCTGATTGCAATCCTTGCGTACGTTGGTAGGTCCGTAACGGTACAAACAAATACGCATCCACCATAAAGCAGACCTCGTTCGAAATTTGCCGTAAAAGGGTGAAAAATGTAGTTTCTTTGGGCTTTGTTTCGAACGCGTTAGGTATACCGATACCGACGCGTTGAAATATTTACTTTAACTGTCTAATTAATTTGTAGCCAATGCGAGTAGTTCGTCGGTTACGTTTCTGGATGGTCCTTTATCAAGGTTTTAATGACTTGAGAGTTTTCACAACGTTTCGAACGCTTATGTATCTGCAATCATCATCAGGTGAATACTGTAGTATTGGTGAATACCATTGATGATGACGATTGCATGTACATAAGCATTCGAAACGTTGTGAAACAATAAAAAAATAAAGACAATGGAAGTTCGAAACTCTAACTTACTCTCAAGTTCAACATTGTCTACGCCCTTCAACAACGGTTTTAATGGCTTGTTTCTTGTGCATGTTATCCCTCTTGTTTGTGCCAAAATTTTAATCTAAGGTCTAAATATCAAATTGGAATTGAACGTTTATAAAGCCAGAACGTTTTTGAAGTTTATTCAGTCATATTGCATTACCAAGTATAAACGGATTTTAGCTTTGTATTTCGACTTTTCCAAGCCAGCAAATAGCCTAAAAGTATACCTGCAACTTTATTACCGAATAAATAAAATTGGACTTAATAGTTTCAACATTTAAAATGGATTGTAGCCACGTAGATAAAAACTCTGTAGGAGTAATACCATGTCGATGAGTAATACCCATGGAATAAATCACTCAAAGACGTAAAACAAAAATAACATATTGTACCTTTTTGGAACCAGGAAGAAAAGATCTATCGAAGTTTTAAAAAATATACAGGGTGTTCCATTTAATATAAGAAAGTTGATGTGAAGTTTTGACATATGGAATGACATTTGACAATATCTGTCATGTGTGTTAGAAGGCTTTTAAAAAACTTTACAACTTTTCTATTTAAACTTTTTTTTCTATCATGAATAATAAAGGCGCTAAACAGGGGTTCAAAATATAGTGAATTATGAAAATATGGCGTCATTTATTAAGAAGAGACATGCCCTTGAGTGTCAGTATGGTAGCCTCCTTGTAGCAGTAAGTTTTCGCTGATGACAGCACGTGCTTTACTCCTACAGGTTTTTTACAGACGTGGTTGTTCCATGAAAAGGTATTGTCGGGACATAATTAATTTAGTGCTTTAATAATCGTTTTCTCGCGACAAGTATTTGATCAGAGCGGTTTTGGCAGTATAATGGCCCTGCCCTTGGATTTTCCGAAAAAGAGTCGTAGCGATAATAACTCCCCTAATCGAGTTAGCCTGGAAAAAATAGGGAGCCAAAAACTCTTCTGGGCGCGAGCAGACTGCGACATTATTGTCTTTGTTTTTCAAAGTAAATATTAAAAAACAAAAGATCAAAAGATCTTGGATGGAAATAACGAAAATTCAAACTTGGATGAGCATCCCACAAGGAACAAACAAAAGATCAAAGCGAAAAGAGAAATGATTAAACGATGTTTCGCCCTGGGTAACCAGCGTGGGCTTATCAGTAGTTTCAGTGGTCACCCTCCACTATACATCATTAAACACCATCGTACACTTTGATTTCCAACCTTAAACCACTCACAAATAGGCATCGTTCCGTACTGGTACTTATCCAAGTTACCTGATACGAATTCGTCCTGGCGTGTTAATATTTCCAGTAGGATTATGCTCCTAAGGCAATTAAAACAAAAAACAAAAAAAGAAGTTAAAAAACCTCCAAATCAGTTACTTCAACCGAAAAGAAAATAATAATTTGATCTTTTGTTTTTTATTTTCTTTTCGGTTGATGTAACTGATTTGGAGGTTTTTTAACTTCTTTTTTTGTTTTAAAGTAAATATTGTTACACGTTTTGCGATCCTTGGGTCATTATAGTATCTCATAATTATACGTATTAAACTAAGTGTTTAACACGTAACATCCGCCATATTGATTTTTTCGAAAAATCTGCAGTGTATAACTTTAAAATAGATATTGGTCTATAATTTTGAATTTGGTTTTTTCTTCCTTTCTTAAAAATCGGTTAAACCACTGTGATTTTTAATGAAGATGGAAATATGCCTGGTTTTAGTGAAAGATTAATGATGTATGAAAGTGGCAGTGCCAGAAGATCTGCTGTTTCTTTAAGGTAGTTAATGGGTATCTCGTCATGTCCACTTGACTTCTTATTTTTAAGGTTTTGTTATTAATTGTATAATTTACTGTGTAGTCACTTCCTTGAGGACTATGCTTTCTTGGCAATTTACTGTTTTTTGACAGGCAACTCCTTTGTTGTCATTTATCTCAGGGCATTTTGTCAAAAAGAAGTCATTAATTTCATTTAATTGTTGTTTTGGATCATTGCAGTCAAAGGCATTAAACAAGGATTCTTTTTTATTTATTTGTTTAGTAATTTCGTTTATTACATTCCAACTTGCTCTCGTTTTGTTTTTTGCTGTTTGTATTAATTTTTTATTACTTAGCCTTTTGCCATCATTATTGTATTTTTTAAAATTTTTGAGTAGTTTTTGTAAAACTGTTTTATTTTTTTCCTTTTAAATAGAGTTCATATATTTTTCTTTTATTGTTAGCTGCAATTTTTATTCCTTTTGTTATCCAACAGTTCTTGTTTGATGACCTAACCTTTTTTGATCTTACCGGAAATATCACATTCAGGACCTGGACCAGTCTGCTATGTAGTAAAGAATACGCTTTTTCTGCGTTTTTTTCCTCCAACACATCCTGCCATGAGATATCTTCTATTTTCCCTTTGTGAAGCTTCTCCCCGTAAAAAAACTTTGAGATTTAATTAATTTGGTGGTCACTTAAAGCTATGATAACCACTTGGCTGTTGGTATATTTTTCAATATTTAGTTAAAAATGTTTAAAACTTTATCTCTTTGTTCCCTTTTAAAATTAAAATCTCCCACCAATATTACAGTATAATCTTAAATTTTTGATATATTTGCCTATTTATTATTTCGAGTATATCATGAAAAATATTGAAAGCACCTAGACATGACCTATATATGCAAATTTCTAGTACTTTTTTTGTTTTATTTATTACCGCACACATCTCAAAGTGGCCTTCTATATTCCATTCTTGAAAAACTCTTAATTCCTCAAATTCTGTGTTTTCTTCTGTAAAAATACATACACCTCCTCTTTACATATATTGACGAGAGTAGTTTGTTGTCAGGTTGTATCCCATTACTTTTACGAATTGTTCTTCGCCTGGCTTCATCCAGTGTTCTGATAAGCATACTATTTGTTACTTATCTTCTGATGCTCTCAATAAAGTTTCAAGTTCTGGTAAGGATATTGTGATTCCTTGTATATTTTGATGCAATATGTTGATCCCATTTTCATTTGTTTGTGTTTGTTTTTTGTGTTTTTTATTTGCTATCTGATGTAGTGTGTTATTTTTTTACACACTGACTGTGGTTTTTGTTGTTGTATATTATTTTTTATGCATGATAGTTTAATTTTGATGTTTTGTAATATGCTTATGCTTTTTTTAGTTTTTTGATATCCTTGTGTTGTGTTGTTTTCTCTGTAAGCACATGAAGCCGCCTCTCCACTTCTCTGTTAAAATCAAGATTTTTTGTGTTTATATATTTATTGAACAGTTCCTTTAATAGATTATGTTTCCAATCAACACTTTCTCTTTTCACGTAATCTATTATGATATTTAGCTCTTCAAAGTCTATATTCAACTTT
Source organism: Oxystoma pomonae (assembly GCA_963921995.1). Classification (NCBI taxonomy): domain Eukaryota; kingdom Metazoa; phylum Arthropoda; class Insecta; order Coleoptera; family Brentidae; genus Oxystoma; species Oxystoma pomonae. The sequence goes on along the minus strand of OY998164.1, from coordinate 19,398,748 downwards.
GTGAGGTAGTTTCTTGTTTGATTATTTTGGTTTTGTATCATCTTGTTTAGTGCAATTTTACATTTTCCAGCAAGCAATGTTTCCACTACTAGTACATTTTTGCGACTGGCTACCAGTTTTAATTTTTGGATTAGCTCTTTAGATAATGTTTTTCCTCTGACAATGTCTTTTTGGGTTAAAAATATAATTACATGTTCTTGCAGAGATAAATTTTGCGTAGTTACCCCACATTTCGTAATTATTTCTTCATTTTATATATGATTATATTAGCAGTTTGTGTCATATTTCTGTTTTTTTAATTTCCTGAGAATCTGCGTGATTCCCTTAACTGTATGATCACCCAGAATGAAGATTTGTGGCACTTTCTGTTTGACAGTCTCGGTCGAGTTGATTTCTTTTTCCCTGCACCCAGTTTTTTTCTAAATCCGCTGTTTGTGTTTCCTTGTTAACATGTAGTCGCAGTAGTGCTGCTCTCAGTAGTTCACTATATGAGCTGTCCTCTGCTTCTTCCACTTGACAGCCTATTTCACTTGTTTTTATCCTGGCAGGCTATTCCGTTATTTGGTGGCTAGTATTGAACTTCCATTGTTCTTTTTCTTGCCTTTCCGATATGCTGTTTTTGCTTCCCCCGCTGTTTGACTTGCTGATCTGATTCAGTTTCGATGCCTGCTTCAGTTTTATTTATTATTGTTTGTGTTGAACAGTCAGCTTTTGGTTTCCGTAGTATCGCTAATTTTGTATATGTGCTTATCTTTGTGCTCTAGTTCCTGCAAGAGTTCATGATTCTCTTTTTCCAATATCTGTGCATTTTTAAGAGTTTAAACAGCTGTTTAAAACTGACCGATATCAGCTGTTTTTTGTTTATGTCGGTAGTCAGCTGATTATGGTGCTAGCTTCTCTTGGCACAAAGAGTTAGTTTATGTTTCACTCTCTTAATTTTTGCGTATTTTTTCACTAGTTTACGATTTCCGCAGATTTTGTTTTTATTTTTCGCTTGACTTTTTATTTTAAGTTTGTGCACTTTGTTACTTTTTTCCCGTTTTTTCATGTACAACTTTTAACGCGGCGTTGTTTCCGAAGCTAGCTACATTATACTATGTTTGTCTGTATACACGATAACTCAGAACGCATTAATCGATTTTAAAGAAATTTGGTACAAAAATCTTCTATCGGCTGAAGAAGATTGAAATTTTACAAGTAGTGAGTCAAAATTCAACTGCAAAGGAAATTTTAATGTGAAATATATTCAGACTAATAACTAGTCATAATTTTTTAATCTGAGGAAATATAAGTTACGTTTATTGCAAAAATCAAGCGCACCCTTACAATTTTGCTATTTTCTTGCAACTGATGAAATTTTTGCATTGTGGTTATTGGGGTTATGTTTTCACAACCAGCAGCTGGTCTTCTCAAATTGTGTAGGATATCAACGTTTGCTGATCATAATTTAATTTGGTTATAAATATTAAAGCTCAAAAAACTAATATAAAAGGAGGCAGATTTTCTGTCCCACCAAAAAACATGGCCGACTGAGCATGATTCCCCGATAGCAGAAAAGGTTACTTTAAAAGATTTGTGACTTAGAAGTGGTTATAAAAAGTTATTTCCTCCACACTGGCACATTATTATGCAAATATGATGTGGCAAACTTTTAAAGTGAAATTTAAAGTAATTTCCTAGTTGTGGTGTTTAACGTCGGCTACATTATTATGGCTTAAATTTATTGAGGCAACTAAGAATGAATAAATGAGAAGCAAGAGAGAAGAGAAATACTTTCAAACGACACTATAAAAGAATACGACTAAGAAATCGTTTCATCACATAACAACCATACAAATTCATATTAATGAACAAATTAATATAAATAAAGAAAATTATAAAATTATTCGAATTATAAATTGTTTTAAGTTAAAAGATAACATACAAAATCAAAATTGGGAATATATCTGTACAATTGGCGATATAGATTTAGCATACAACAATTTCGAAAACATTTTAAATAACCACATTAATCAATCTAAAGAAAATATAAAAATTAAATAGCATAAGAAAGCGGGATAAATGAAACAAAAAATATAAAGCAAATCTTAATAACTTCCAAATAAAAACAGAATATCTTTCCTACAAAAAATCTTTACAAAAATTAATTTGGTTAAATAAATCAAAATATTATGAAAACAAAATAATACAAGAAAGCTGTATTAGAAAACATTGGGAAACGTTAAAAGAACTGACAGGATCTAGAAAACAAGATATAAAAATAAATAAATTACATATTAATAATAAAATAATACAAAATGAAAAAGAAATAAGCAATGAAAATAATTCTTTCTTTTCTAAAAAATGGGATGTAATAATAATAAATAATTTCAAAGAGAAAATTCTCAATTCAGCCTTCAAAAAGGAAAGTTCTTAAAACCGTACATAAACTCCTGGCATTGATGAAATTAAAGTTAAAACAATAAAAGAAATAAAACAATTTATTGCAACACCAATAACACATATTTTTAATTTGTCATTAAAAAATGGAATTTTTCCACAACGACTAAAAACATCCTTATTAATTCCAATCTTTAAATCTGGCCAAAAGGAAAAGCCAAGCAACTATAGACCAGTAGCTATATTATCTCTTTTCTCAAAAATATTTGAAAAAATAATACACAAACAAATATATGATTTTTTGCAACAACAAAACTTTTTTTTGAAATGCCAATATGGTTTCCTACATAAAAAATCAACCGAACTTGCATTAATTAATTTTGCAAATGAAATTAGTCAAAATTTGATACAATTTTACATAAAAATTTAATACATAAGCTTTCATTAATAGGAATAAAAGGAAAATGTTTACAATGGTTTTCCAGTTATTTAGAAAATATAGTTCAAATTACAAGAATAAACAACGATACAATAAGTGACAGTGAACCAGTACTGAGTGGGGTACCACAAGGTTCAGTATTAGGACCGTTAATGTTTGTGATATACATTGACAGTTTATTTTTGTCTGAATTTAAAGGTACAATTATGGCTTTTGCTGATGATATTGCAATTATTTATAAATGATTTAGAACTACTTCAAAATTGGTATACAAAAAATAGTATGTTTATAAACTCAACGATGACAGAATATATAAATTTTACTTTAAGAAACAATTATAAATTTTCTAATCCCTTAAAGTATCACTTAAATTGTAAAAATAATTTAAATTATAATTGTGAAATAATAGAACAAAAAAATAAAGTTAAATATTTAGGAATAATATTTGATGAGAACCTAAATTTTAAAGAACATATTAATTATGTAATAAATAAATTAAAATATATTTTGAGTAGCTTTTTCTTTATAAAATATACCATACCAGTATCGTTAAAAAGAACATTCTATTATGCATTGGTGCAATCGATATTAAGTTAAGGAAACAGTATATGGAGTGGAATTTTTGAGGAAACTTTATATAATTTAAAAATTATTCAAAAATCTTTTATTAGGATTATAGAGGGATGCAATAAGAGAGAGCATAGAGCAAATCTTTTCAAAAAACATGAAATTTTAAAATTGTCTGAATTATTCTGCATAAATACTTGTAAGATTATTAAAAAGAATAGTGAATTAAATCTTAAAAGAAATCATAATGAACAAATTATTTTATACCACGAGTAACAATTTTATGTATTTATCACCAAAAATAGTGAATTCAGTTCCAAAAGAAATTCAAATTTTACCTTTTAAAAAATTTAAAATAAAGATAAAAGAATTCTTTTTTTCAAACTCCATAGTAGAAGCAATTTTAAAAAGTATAAATAATTAATTAGCAATAATTTTAATTTGTTCAAATTAACATTTAAAAAGTTGAAACCTATTATATGATGTTTTCTATTTTTTACTAATTTTCAAAAGCACACAGGATTAATTTCCTTGCTTTTTGAAATGAGAAAATATTATCATTATAGTAAATAGCAAATACAAAATGTGAATTTAATAATTTTAAGAAAATTTAGAAATAAAAAAATAAAAATTATTACGTAAGGTGTACTTTTATGCGATACCAGATATTATTCCAAACTTATAAGAAGAAGGAAAGTAGCGAAGCTTTTAACCATGTATGTATCTGTTACTTTAAATGTTAGTTTCGTCTAGCATGGCACATATAAACATACATACTTCATCCAACTCGAAAAAAATTACCCTCGGTCGGGTAAAAATAACAAACACAGCTTATGTTAATTTTTTTAAAACCAACTAAAAATATATATTTTTTATAGCGGACTTATACGCTTTTTTACTGCTCTTTCCTAAAAATAATAGGATTTGATATTGGCTACAAGGGCTTTATAATTACTTCGATAATAGAGGAGATAAAACTGACTCTTTGCGACTTAAACACAAAAGAAGTTATAAATTGAAGGCTTTGTCTGGCTTAAAAAGGAGAGGACTCTGTAATTCGATTTATTAAGTGAATGGCTGAGAAAGTGAGAAACTTTTGAGAATCGGACTAAAATTATTAGATAGCTGATAAAATCTCAAAACAAAAATAATTGTAATGGATTATACAGTGGCGGTCTCAGCCATTTGAAAACAGGGGAGCGGTTTCGATACGAAAAAAAAAACTAGAATAAAAGCATAGCTATATGCAAAAAAAACTTAGTAACTACGCGGATTTGGCCTCAAATCTAGGGCGGGCGGGTATTCAGATTTTAAGTTGTTTACATTTTTATTTTAAAAAATGTTTCAATGCACCGAAAATTTTTGGGAAAATTACATTAAAAATGCAATTTTTGAGTCAAATTAAACCAAAATCGTCAATCAACGGTATCATAGCCCCGCAGGCGAAAATTTTGTAAATATGTCAATGGTTTCAAAGCGCAACAGGTGAAAATTTTTAAGAAAATGACACTACAAATGCCATTTTTAAGACAAAATTAAACGAATACGCCGCAATTTAGGCCCTATTTTTGATTTTGTAAATGTTTTCACAAAAAATTTAAATCCAGGGTGGGGGGAGATACCCCCCCCCCTACCCCTTTGAAAGCCGTGCTTGAGTAACTGCGTTAAATTTTTTCAGTTATAATGTAAATGTCAATGTATATTTTATTTCCTTTTCGCTCATAAACAAGCATTGGACAATGTCAAATAAATTAGAAACATAGGTACGTACATTTAGATAAAATTTAGAAAGTTACTAACTACAATTTAACATACATATAAAAAAAGTTAAACAATTTCTTAAAAAGAAACCTCGTCCAATATTTTTTTTTTCATTTTTTTTTTAACTTTTTGTGCTTAATAAATTTATTAGACAACAATAAAAAAATTTACAAACTACAACTCTAAGTCTGGCTGACCCTATTTATTCCAGAAATTCGTTTAGGGAGTATAGTGGCCTATTTAGGAAGTAGTCATATGTTTTGTACTTAAATAATTTTTCTGAACTAATGTTTTTTAAATTTCCTAGAAGCTTATTAAAAACTTTAATACCCATATAGAGTGGAAATTTTTCAAAAAGCGAGGTTTTGTGTTTAGGTAATAATTTTTTTTAAAGAAAACCGATAAAAATATGGAGGATTTAGCCTATTCGCTAATTATTATTATTTTTTGTAAATCCCAAAAATACTAGAAGAATGTGATTTATAGATTATTATGAAAGAACGTTAGCTGCGTTCAAAAAAAGTATCGCCTTTTGTCTTACGTCTTTCTGTAATTTTTTTAAAGCAAAAAACCGATAAAAGTATACGGTTTTTAGCTTATTCGGTAATCATAATTTTTTTTGCAAATCCCAAAACTGATAGAAGAATGTGGTTTTTAAATTACTATCAAAAAACGTTAGCTGCGTAAAAAAAAATCGCCTTTTGTATAGCGTGTTTCTGTAATTTTTTAAAAGCAAAAAACCGATAAAAATATGTGGTTTTTAGCCCATTTGCTAATTATTATTATTATATTAAAATCCCAAAACTGATAGAAGAATGTGGTTTTTATATTATTATCAAAAAACGTTAGCTACGTTAAAAAAAAGTTTCGCCTTTTGTCTAGCGTGTTTCTGTAATTTTTTAAAAGCAAAAAACCGATAAAAATATGTGGTTTTAGCCTATTAGCTAATTATGGTTATTTTCTGCAAATCCCAAAACTGATGGAAGAATCTGGTTTTTATATTATTATGAAAAAACGTTAGCTTCATTCAAAAAAATTATTGGCTTTTGTCTAGCGTGTTTCTGTAATTTTTTAAAAGGAAAAAACCGATAAAAATATGTGGATTTTAGACTATTTGGTAAATGTTATTCTTTTTTGCAAATCCCAAAACTGATAGATGAATCTAGTTTTTGGATTATTATCACAAAACGTTAGCTGCATTCAAAAAAAGTATCGCCTTTTGTATGGCGTGTTTCTGAAAATTTTTAATAGCAAAAATCGATACAAATTTTCAAAGAGTTTCCAACCTAAATGCATAAAGAATATCTTTTTTTATACGTTACTTTTTCGTGGAAGGGCAGAACTCGAAAACTGTAACAGCCGGTCCCACCTGACAAAAACAAGCGCACCACGTGATGCTGCATTTAAAACTGCGATTACAGGTAATGTGATGCTTTTTTCTATCTATCATCTATCAGTTTTGGGAATTCCAAAAAGGCCAAAAACGACCTAATTCTCTCGGTTTTTGCTTTTAAAAAACTACAGAAACATGTTAGACAATAGGCGATAGCTTTTTTGAAAGCCTATTTCTATACACTGAGAAAAATGGTGGGCTACGAGAACTCAAATATGACGACATATTTCTCTCGGTGTTTGCTTTTAAAAAACTACAGAAACATGTTAGACAATAGGCGATATTTTTTTTAAACGCATATTTCTATACACTGAGAAAAATGGTGGGCTACGAGAACTCAAATATGTTAGACCCAGCCGTGTTGCCAATAGAGGACAGCCCAGCCCTCTGGGCTGTGAGAACCAAGTCCAAGAGATTGCAGAGAAACACGGTTGGTGTGTTGTAGTAGCCCAAAATATGCGTAAACACTGAATGCATTTTTTTGGCCATTTGGGCTGCCAGAATTCAACATTTAGGTTTTGGTGACTCATGATCTGGGCTAGGAGAACCCTGCGTTTGGGCCACAAGAACTTAAAACTGTAAATTTTTAATAGCAAAAAATCGATAAAAATTTGTGGTATTTAGCCTAGTCGCTAATTATTATTTTTTTTTGCAAATCCCAGAACTGATGGAAGAATCTGGTTTTTATATTTTTATCAAAAAACGTTAGCTGCGTTCAAAAAAATTATCGCCTTTTGTCTAGCGTATTCCTGTAAATTTTTAATGGCAAAAAAGTTTCTTTTTTTATACGTTACTTTTTCAAAAAAGGGCAGAACTCGAAAACTGTAACATTTGGTCCCACCTGACAAAAAAAGGCGCACCACGTGATGCTGCATTTAAATTTGCGATTACAGGTAATGTGATGCTTTTTTCTATCTATCTTCTATCAGTTTTGGGAATTGCAAAAAATAATAATTGGCAAATAGGCCAAAGACGACCTATTTCTCTCGGTTTTTGCTTTTAAAAAACTACAGAAACATGTTAGACAATAGGCGATAGTTTTTTTGAAAGCCTATTTCTATACACCGAGAAAAATGGTGGGCTACGAGAACTCAAATATGACGACATATTTCTTTCGGTGTTTGCTTTTAAAAAACTACAGAAACATGTTACACAATAGGCGATATTTTTTTTAAACGCATATTTCTATACACTGAGAAAAATGGTGGGCTACGAGAACTCAAATATGTTAGACCCAGCCGTGTTGCCAATAGAGGACAGTCCAGCCCTCTGGGCTGTGAGAACCAAATCCAAGGGATTTCAGAGAAATACTGAATGCATTTTTTTGGCCATTGGGCTGCCAGAATTCAACATCTAGGTTTTGGTGACTCATGATCTGGGCTAGGAGAACCCTGCCTTTGGGCCACAAGAACTTCATCTTCAGCACGAACGCTACTAGAGATAAATAAATAGCAGACTGTGGTTTTTAGATTATTATCAGAAAACTTTAGCTGCGATAAAAAAAAATTCGCCTTTTGTCTTACGTCTTTCTGTAATTTTTTAAAAGCAAAAAACCGATAAAAATATGTAGTATTTAGCCTATTCGCTAATTACTATTATTTTTGGTAAATCCCAAAACTGATAGAAGATTGTGGTTTTTAGATTTTTATCATAGAAGGTTAGCTACATTTAAAAACTGTATCGCCTTTTGTCTAGCGTGTTTCTGTAAATTTTTAATAGCAAAAATTCATTAAAAATTTGTGGTTTTTAGCCTAGTCGCAAATTATTATTATTTTTTGCAAATCCCAAAACTGATAGAAGTATCGGTTTTTAGATTATTATCAAAAAACGTTAGCTGCGTTAAAAAAAAATATCGCCTTTTGTCTAGCGTGTTTCTGTAATTTTTTAAAAGCAAAATACCGATAAAAATATGTGGTTTTTATCCTAGTCGCAAACTATTATTTTTTTTGCAAATCCCAAAACTGATAGAGGTATGTGGTTTCTAGATGATTATGAAAAAACGGTAGCTGCGTTCAAAAAAATTATTGCCTTTTATCTAGCGTGTTTCTCTAATTTTTTAAAAGCAAAAAACCGATAAAAGTATGTGGATATTAGCCTATTTGCTAATTATTATTATTTTCTGCAAAACCCAAAACTAATAGAAAAATCTGGTTTTTACATTATTATCAGAAAACGTAAGCTGCGTTTAAAAAAATTATCGCCTTTTGACTAGCGTGTTTCTGTAATTTTTTAAAAGCAAAAAACCGATAAAAATATGTGGATTTTAGACTATTTGGTAATTATTATTATTTTTTGCAAATTCCAAAACTGATAGATAAATCTGATTTTTGGAGTATTATCACAAAAAGCTAGCTGCGTTCAAAAAAAGTATCGCCTTTTGTGTAGCGTGTTTCTGTAAATTTTTAATAGCAAAAAATCATTAATAAATTTGTGGTTTTTAGCCTAGTCGCTAATTATTATATTTTTTTGCAAATCCCAAAACTGATAGAGGTATCTGGTTTTTAGATTATTATCAAAAAACGTTAGCTGCATGTAAAGAAAGTATCGCCTATTGTCTAGCGAGTTTCTGTAATTTTTTAAAAGCAAAAAACCGATAAAAATATATGGTTTTTAGCCTAGTCGCAAATTATTTTTTTTTTGCAAATCCCAAAACTGATAGAGGTATGTGGTTTTCAGATTATTTTCAAAAAATGGTAGCTGCGTTAAAAAAAATTATTGCCTTTTGTCTAGCGTGTTTCTCTAATTTTTTAAAAGCAAAAAACCGATAAAAGTATGTGGATATTAGCCTATTTGCTAATTATTATTATTTTCTGCAAATCCCAAAACTAATAGAAGAATCTGGTTTTTACATTATTATCAGAAAACGAAAGCTGCGTTTAAAAAAATTATCGCCTTTTGACTAGCGTGTTTCTGTAATTTTTTAAAAGCAAAAAACCGATAAAAATATGTGGATTTTAGACTATTTGGTAATTATTATTATTTTTTGCAAATCCCAAAACTAATATATGAATCTGGTTTTTGGAGTATTATCAAAAAACGTTAGCTGCGTTCAAGAAAAGTATCGCCTTTTGTCTAGCGTGTTTCTGTAAATTTTTAATAGCAAAAAATCGATAAAAATTTGTAGTTTTTAGCCTAGTCGCAAACTATTATTTTTTTTTGCAAATCTCAAAACTGATAGAGGTATCTGGTTTTTAGATTATTATCAAAAAACGTTAGCTGCATGTAAAGAAAGTATCGCCTTTTGTCTAGCGAGTTTCTGTAATTTTTTAAAAGCAAAAAAACCGATAAAAATATGTAGTTTTAGCTTGTTTGGTAATTATTATTATTTTTTGCAAATCCCAAAACTCATAGAGGAATCTGGTTTTTGGATTATTATCACAAAACATTAGCTGCATTCAAAAAAAGTATCGCCTATTGTCTAGCGTGTTTCTGTAAATTTTTAATAGCAAAAAAATCGATAAAAATTTTTGGTTTTTAGCCTAGTCGATATTTATTAATTTTTTTTTGCAAATCCCAAAACTGAGAGAAGTATGTGGTTTTTATGTTACTAGAAAAAACGATAGTTGCGTTTAAAAAAGTATCGCTTTTTGTCTAGCTTGCTTCTGTAATTTTTTAAGAGCAAAAAATCGATAAAAATATGTTGTTTATAGCCTATTCGCTAATTACTATTATATTTTGCGTATCCCAAAACCGATAGAAAAATATCTTTTTTAGATTATTATCAGAAAACGTTAGCTGTGGTTAAAAAAATTATCGCCTTCTGTCTAGCGTGTTTCTGTAATTTTTTAAAAGCAAAAAACCGGTAAAAGTATGTGGATGTTAGCCTAGTCGCTAACTATTATTTTTTTTTGGAAATCCCAAAACCGATAAAAAAATATCTTTTTTAGATTATTAACAGAAAACGTTAGCTGCGGTTAAAAAAATTATCGCCTTTTGTCTAGCGAGTTTCTGTAAATTTTTAATAGCAAAAAATCGATAAAAATTTGTGGTTTTTAGCCTAGTCGCAAATTATTATTTTTTTTTGAAATTCCCAAAACAGATAGAGATATGTTTAGATTATTATCAAAAGACGTTAGCTGCGTTTAAAGAAAGTATCGCCTTTTGTCTAGCGTGTTTCTGTAATTTTTTAAAAGCAAAATATCGATAAAAATATGTGGTTTTTAGCCTAGTCGCAAACTATTATTTTTTTTTTGCAAATCCCAAAACTTATAGAGGTATGTGGTTTTTAGATGATTATGAAAAAACGGTAGCTGCGTTAAAAAAAATTATCGCCTTTTGTCTAGCGTGTTTCTGTAATTTTTTAAAAGCAAAAAACCGATAAAAGTATGTGGATATTAGCCTATTTACTAATTATTATTATTTTCTGCAAATCTCAAAACTAATAAAAGAATCTGGTTTTTACATTATTATCAGAAAACGTAAGTTGCGTTTAAAAAATTTATTGCCTTTTGTCTAGCGTGTTTCTGTAATTTTTTAAAAGCAAAAAATCGATAAAAATTTGTGGTTTTTAGCCTAGTCGCTAATTATTATTATTTTTTGCAAATCCCAAAACTGAGAGAAGTATGTGGTTTTTAGATTATTATCAAAAAACTTTAGCTGCGTTCAAAAAATGTATCGCCTTTTGTCTAGCGTGTTTCTGCAATTTTTTAAAAGCAAAAAACCGATAAAAATATATGGTTTTTAGTCTAGTCTCAAATTATAATTTTTTTGCAAATCCCAAAACTTATAGAGGTATGTGGTTTTTAGATGATTATGAAAAAACGGTAGCTGCGTTAAAAAAAATTATCGCCTTTTGTCCAGCGTGTTTCTGTAATTTTTTAAAAGCAAAAAATCGATAAAAGTGTGTGGATATTAGTCTATTTGGAAATTATTATTAGTTTTTGCAATTCCCAAAACTGATAGATGAATCTGGTTTTTGGATTATTATCACAAAAAGTTAGCTGCGTTCAGAAAAAGTATCGCCTTTTATCTAGCGTGTTTCTGTAAATTTTTAATAGCAAAAAATCGATAAAAATTTGTGGTTTTTAGCTTAGTCGCTTATTATTTTTTTTTGCAAATCCCAATTCTGATAGATGAATCTGGTTTCTGGATTATTATCACAAAAAGTTAGCTGCGTTCAAAAAAAGTATCGCCTTTTGTCTGGCGTGTTTCTGTAAATTTTTATTAGCAAAAAATCGATAAAAACTTGTGGTTTTTGGCCTAGTCGCTAATTATAATTTTTTTTGCAAATCCCAAAACTGAGAAAAGTATTTCGTTTTTAGATTATTATTAAAAAACGTTAGCTGCGTTCAAAAAAAGTATCGCCTTTTATCTAGCGTGTTTCTGTAAATTTTTAATAGCAAAAATTCGATAAAAATTTGAGGGTTTTAGCCTAGTCGCAAATAATTATTTTTTTTTGTAAATCTTAAAACTGAAAGAGGTATGTGGTTTTTAGATAATTTTTAAAAAACGTTAGCTGCGTTTAAAGAAAGTATCGTCTCTTGTCTAGCGTGTTTCTGTAATTTTTTAAAAGCAAAAAACCGATAAAAATATGAGGTTTTTAGCCTAGTCGCAAATTAATATTTTTTTTTGCAAATCCCAAAACTGCTAGAGGTATGTGGTTTTTACATTATTATCAGAAAACTTAAGCTGCGTTTAAAAATTTTATTGCTTTTTGTCTAGCGTGTTTCTGTAATTTTTTAAAAGCAAAAAACCGGTAAAAATATGTGTATTTTAGACTATTTGGTAATTATTATTATTATTTTTAACTCTCAAAACCGACAGAGGAATCTGGTTTTTGGATTATTATCACAAAACTTTAGATGCGTCCAAAAAAATTATCGCCTTTTGTCTAGCGTGTTCCTGTAATTTTTTAATAGCAAAAAATCTAGAAAAATTTGTAGTTTTTAGCCTAGTAGCTAATTATTTTTTTTGTTTGCAAATCCCAAAACTGAGATTAGCATATAGATTTTAGATTAATATCAAAAAACGTTTGCTGCGTTTAAAAAAAGTATTACTATTTGTCTAGCGTGTTTCTGTAATTTTTTAAAAGCAAAAACCGATAAAAATATGTAGTTTTAGGTTGTTTGGTAATTATTATTATTTTTTGAAAATCCCAAAATTCATAGAGGAATCTGGTTTTTGGATTATTATCACAAAACGTTAGCTGCGTTTAAAAAAGTATCGCCTTTTGTCTAGCGTGTTTCTGTAAATTTTTAATAGCAAAAAAATCGATAAAAATTTTGGGTTTTTAGCCTAGTCGCTATTTATTATTTTTTTTTTGCAAATCCCAAAACTGAGAGAGGTATGTGGTTTTTAGATTACTATCAAAAAACGTTAGCTTGCGTTTAAAAAAGTATCGCCTTTTGTCTAGCGTGCTTCTGTAATTTTTTAACAGCAAAAATCGATAAAAATATATTGTTTATAGCCTATTCGCTAATTATTATTATATTTTGCAAATCCCAAAACCGATAGAAAAATATCTTTTTTAGATTATTATCACAAAACGCTAGCTGCGTTCAAAAAAATTATCGCCTTTTGTCTAGCGTGTTTCTGAAAATTTTTAGTAGCAAAAATTGATAAAAATTGTGGTTTTTGGCCTAGTAGCTAAGTATTATTTTTTTTTTGCAAATTACAAAACTTAGAGAAGTATGTGGTTTTTAGACTATTATCAGAAAACGTTAGTTGCGTTTAAAAATGTATCGCCTTTTGTCTAGCGTGTTTCTGTAATTTTTTAAAAGCAAAAAACCGATAAAAATATGTGGGTTTTAGCCTAGTCGCAAATTAGTATTTTTTTTTTTGCAAATCCCAAAGCTGATAAAGGTATGTGGTTTTTAGATTTCTGTTTTTTTTAACAGCAAAAAATCTATAAAAATATGTGGTTTGTAGCCTATTCGCTAGTTATTATTATATTTTGCAAATCCCAAAACTGATAGAAAACTCTAATTTTTAGATTATTATCCCAAAACGTTAGCTGCGTTTAAAAAAGTATCGCCTTTTGTCTAGCGTGTTTCTGTAAATTTTTAATAGCAAAGAATCGATAAAAATTTGTGGTTTTTAGCCTAGTCGCTAATTATTATTTTTTTTGCAAATCCCAAAACTGAGAGAAGTATGTGGTTTTTATATTACTAGAAAAAACGTTAGCTGCGTTAAAAAAGTATCGCCTTTTGTCTGGCGTGCTTCTGTAATTTTTTAACAGCAAAATATCGATAAAAATATGTGGTTTTTAGCCTAGTCGCAAACTATTATTTTTTTTTTGCAAATCCCAAAACTTATAGAGGTATGTGGTTTTTAGATGATTATGAAAAAACGGTAGCTGCGTTAAAAAAAATTATCGCCTTTTGTCTAGCGTGTTTCTGTAATTTTTTAAAAGCAAAAAACCGATAAAAGTATGTGGATATTAGCCTATTTACTAATTATTATTATTTTCTGCAAATCCCAAAACTAATAAAAGAATCTGGTTTTTACATTATTATCAGAAAACGTAAGTTGCGTTTAAAAATTTATTGCCTTTTGTCTAGCGTGTTTCTGTAATTTTTTAAAAGCAAAAAATCGATAAAAATTTGTGGTTTTTAGCCTAGTCGCTAATTATTATTATTTTTTGCAAATCCCAAAACTGAGAGAAGTATGTGGTTTTTAGATTATTATCAAAAAACTTTAGCTGCGTTCAAAAAATGTATCGCCTTTTGTCTAGCGTGTTTCTGCAATTTTTTAAAAGCAAAAAACCGATAAAAATATATGGTTTTTAGTCTAGTCTCAAATTATAATTTTTTTTGCCAATCCCAAAACTGATAGAGGTATGTGGTTTTTAGATGATTATCAAAAAACGGTAGCTGCGTTCAAAAAAATTATCGCCTTTTGTCCAGCGTGTTTCAGTAATTTTTTAAAAGCAAAAAATCGATAAAAGTGTGTGGATATTAGTCTATTTGGAAATTATTATTATTTTTTGCAATTCCCAAAACTGATAGATGAATCTGGTTTTTGGATTATTATCACAAAAAGTTAGCTGCGTTCAGAAAAAGTATCGCCTTTTGTCTAGCGTGTTTCTGCAATTTTTTAAAAGCAAAAAACCGATAAAAATATATGGTTTTTAGTCTAGTCTCAAATTATAATTTTTTTTGCCAATCCCAAAACTGATAGAGGTATGTGGTTTTTAGATGATTATCAAAAAACGGTAGCTGCGTTCAAAAAAATTATCGCCTTTTGTCCAGCGTGTTTCAGTAATTTTTTAAAAGCAAAAAATCGATAAAAGTGTGTGGATATTAGTCTATTTGGAAATTATTATTATTTTTTGCAATTCCCAAAACTGATAGATGAATCTGGTTTTTGGATTATTATCACAAAAAGTTAGCTGCGTTCAGAAAAAGTATCGCCTTTTATCTAGCGTGTTTCTGTAAGTTTTTAATAGCAAAAAATCGATAAAAATTTGTGGTTTTTAGCCTAGTCGCTTATTATTATTTTTTTTTGCAAATCCCAATTCTGATAGATGAATCTGGTTTCTGGATTATTATCGCAAAAAGTTAGCTGCGTTCAAAAAAAGTATCGCCTTTTGTCTGGCGTATTTCTGTAAATTTTTATTAGCAAAAAATCGATAAAAACTTGTGGTTTTTGGCCTAGTCGCTAATTATAATTTTTTTTGCAAATCCCAAAACTGAGAGAAGTATTTCGTTTTTAGATTATTATTAAAAAACGTTAGCTGCGTTCAAAAAAAGTATCGCCTTTTATCTAGCGTGTTTCTGTAAATTTTTAATAGCAAAAATTCGATAAAAATTTGAGGGTTTTAGCCTAGTCGCAAATTATTATTTTTTTTTGTAAATCTTAAAACTGAAAGAGGTATGTGGTTTTTAGATTATTTTTAAAAAACGTTAGCTGCGTTTAAAGAAAGTATCGTCTCTTGTCTAGCGTGTTTCTGTAATTTTTTAAAAGCAAAAAACCGATAAAAATATGAGGTTTTTAGCCTAGTCGCAAATTAATATTTTTTTTTGCAAATCCCAAAACTGATAGAGGTATGTGGTTTTTACATTATTATCAGAAAACTTAAGCTGCGTTTAAAAATTTTATTGCTTTTTGTCTAGCGTGTTTCTGTAATTTTTTAAAAGCAAAAAACCGGTAAAAATATGTGGATTTTGGACTATTTGGTAATTATTATTATTATTTTTAACTCTTAAAACTGATAGAGGAATCTGGTTTTTGGATTATTATCACAAAACTTTAGATGCGTTCAAAAAAATTATCGCCTTTTGTCTAGCGTGTTCCTGTAATTTTTTAATAGCAAAAAATCGAGAAAAATTTGTAGTTTTTAGCCTAGTAGCTAATTATTTTTTTTGTTTGCAAATCCAAAAACTGAGAGAAGCATATAGATTTTAGATTAATATCAAAAAACGTTTGCTGCGTTTAAAAAAAGTATTACTATTTGTCTAGCGTGTTTCTGTAATTTTTTAAAAGCAAAAAACCGATAAAAATATGTAGTTTTAGCTTGTTTGGTAATTATTATTATTTTTTGAAAATCCCAAAATTCATAGAGGAATCTGGTTTTTGGATTATTATCACAAAACGTTAGCTGCGTTTTAAAAAGTATCGCCTTTTGTCTAGCGTGTTTCTGTAAATTTTTAATAGCAAAAAAATCGATAAAAATGTTTGGTTTTTAGCCTAGTCGCTATTTATTATTTTTTTTTTGCAAATCCCAAAACTGAGAGAGGTATGTGGTTTTTAGATTACTATCAAAAAACGTTAGCTTGCGTTTAAAAAAGTATCGCCTTTTGTCTAGCGTGCTTCTGTAATTTTTTAACAGCAAAAATCGATAAAAATATATTGTTTATAGCCTATTCGCTAATTATTATTATATTTTGCAAATCCCAAAACCGATAGAAAAATATCTTTTTTAGATTATTATCACAAAACGCTAGCTGCGTTCAAAAAAATTATCGCCTTTTGTCTAGCGTGTTTCTGAAAATTTTTAGTAGCAAAAATTGATAAAAATTGTGGTTTTTGGTCTAGTAGCTAAGTATTATTTTTTTTTGCAAATTACAAAACTGAGAAAAGTATGTGGTTTTTAGACTATTATCAGAAAACGTTAGTTGCGTTTAAAAATGTATCGCCTTTTGTCTAGCGTGTTTCTGTAATTTTTTAAAAGCAAAAAACCGATAAAAATATGTGGGTTTTAGCCTAGTCGCAAATTAGTATTTTTTTTTTGCAAATCCCAAAGCTGATAAAGGTATGTGGTTTTTAGATCTCTGTTTTTTTTAACAGCAAAAAATCTATAAAAATATGTGGTTTGCAAATCCCAAAACTGATAGAAAACTCTCATTTTTAGATTATTATCCCAAAACGTTAGCTGCGTTTAAAAAAGTATCGCCTTTTGTCTAGCGTGTTTCTGTAAATTTTTAATAGCAAAGAATCGATAAAAATTTGTGGTTTTTAGCCTAGTCGCTAATTATTATTTTTTTTGCAAATCCCAAAACTGAGAGAAGTATGTGGTTTTTATATTACTAGAAAAAAGGTTAGCTGCGTTAAAAAATTATCGCGTTTTGTCTGGCGTGCTTCTGTAATTTTTTAACAGCAAAAAATCGATAAAAATATGTGGTTTGTAGTCTATTCGCTAGTTATTATTATATTTTGCAAATCCCAAAACTGATAGAAAACTCTCATTTTTAGATTATTATCCCAAAACGTTAGCTGCGTTTAAAAAAGTATCGCCTTTTGTCTAGCGTGTTTCTGTAAATTTTTAATAGCAAAAAATCGATAAAAATTTGTGGTTTTTAGCCTAGTCGCTATTTATTAATTTTTTTTTGCAAATCCCAAAACTGAGAAAAATATGTAGTTTTTAGATTATTATCAAAAAACGTTAGTTGCGTTCAAAAAAAGTATCGCCTTTTGTCTAGCGTGTTTCTGTAAATTTTTAATAGCAAAAAATTGATAAAAATTTTCAAAGAGATTCCAACCTAAATGCAAAAATAATACATTTTTTTATACGTTACTTTTTCATAGAAGAGCAGAATTCGAAAACTGTAACATCCGGTCCCACTTGACAAAAAAAAGCGCACCACGTGATGCTTTTTTCTATATATCTTCTATCAGTTTTGGGAATTGCAAAAAATAATAATTGACGAATAGGCCAAAAACGACATATTTCTCTCGGTTTTGCTTTTAAAAAACTACTGAAACATGTTAGACAATAGGTGATAGTTTTTTTGAGCGCATATTTCTATACACTGACAAAAATGGTGGGCTACGAGAACTCAAATATGTTAGACCCAGCCGTGTTGCTAATAGAGGACAGCCCAGCCCTCTGGGCTGTGAGAACCAAGTCCAAGGGATTACAGAGAAACACGGTTCGTGTATTGTAGTAGCCCAAAATATGCATAAACACTGAATGCAATTTTTTGGCTATTTTGGCTGCCAGAATTCAACATCTAGGTTTTGGTGACTCATGATCTGGGCTAGGAGAACCCTGCCTTTGGGCCACAAGAACTTCATCTCCAGCACGAACGCTACTAGAGATAAAAAATTGCAGATTGTGGTTTTTAGATTATTATCAGAAAACTTAAGCTGCGTTAAAAAAGAATTCGCCATTTGTCTTACGTCTTTCTGTAATTTTTGAAAAGCAAAAAACCGATAAAAATATGTAGTATTTAGCCTATTCGCTAATTATTATTATTTTTTGCAAATCCCAAAACTGATAGAAAAATCTGGTTTTTAGTTTATTATCACAAAAGTTTAGCTGCGTTTAAAAAAATTATTGACTTTTGTCTAGCGTGTTTTTGTAGTTTTTTAAAAGAAAAAAAAACCGATAAAAATATGTGGTTTTTTGGCCTATTTGCTAATTATTATTAGTTTCTGCAAATCCCAAAACTGATAGAAGAATCTGGTTTTTATATTTTTATCAAAAAACGTTAGCTGGGTTCAAAAGAATTATCACCTTTTGTTTAGCGGGTTTCTGTAATTTTTTAAAAGCAAAAAACCGATAAAAATTTTAGACTATTTGGTAATTATTATTACTTTTTGCAAATCTTAAAACTGATAGATTAATCTGGTTTTTGGATTATTATCACAAAATGTTAGCTGCGTTCACAAGAAGTATCGCCGTTTGTCTAGCGTGTTTCTGTAAATTTTTAATAGCAAAAAATCGATAAAAATTTGTGGTTTTTAGCCTAGTCGCTAATTATTATTATTTTTTGCAAATCCCAAAACTGATAGAGGTGTGCGGTTTTTAGATTATTATCAAAAAATGTTAGCTGCATGTAAGAAAATTATCGACTTTTTTCTAGCGTGTTTCTGTAATTTTTTAAAAGCAAAAAACCGATAAACATATGTGGATTTTTGACTATCTGGTAATTAATATTATTTTTTGCAAATACCAAAACTGATAGAGGAATCTGGTTTTGTATTATTATCACAAAACTTTAGCTGCGTTTAAAAAAATTATCGCCTTTTGTTTAGCGTAATTTTTTAAAAGCAAAAAACCGATAAAAATATGTGGTTTTTATCCTATTTGCTAATTATTATTATTTTTTGCAAATCCCAAAACTCATAGAAGAATCTGGTTTCTATATTATTATCAAAAAACGGTAATTGTGTTTAAAAAATAATCGCCTTTTGTCTAGCGTGTTTCTGTAATTTTTTAAAAGCAAAAAACCGATAAAAATGTGTGGATTTTAGACTATTTGGTAATTATTATTTTTTTTTGCAAATCCCAAAATTGATAGAAGAATGTGGTTTTTAGATTATTATCAAAAATCGTTAGCTACGTTTAAAAAAGGTACCGCCTTTTGTCTTGCGTGGTTTTTTAGTTTTTTAACAGCAAAAAATCGATAAAAATATGTGGTTTATGGCCTATTCGCAAATTATTATTATATTTTGCAAATCCCAAAACTGATAGAAGAATGCGGTTTTTAGATTATTATCAAGAAACGTTAGTTGCGTTAAAAAAAGTATCGCGTTTTGTCTAGCGTGTTTCTGTAATTTTTTACAAGCAAAAAACCGATAAAAATATGTGGATTTTAGCCTATTTGCTAATTATTATTATTTTCTGCAAATTCCAAAATTGATAAAAGAATCTGGTTTTTATATTATGATCAAGAAACGGTAGCTGCGTTTAACAAAATTATCGCCTTTTGTCTAGCGTGTTTCTGTAATTTTTTAAAAGCAAAAAACCGATAAAAATATGTGGATTTTAGACTATTTGGTAATTATTATTATTTTTTGCAAATCCCAAAACTGATAGATTAATCTGGTTTTTGGATTATTATCACAGAACGTTAGCTGCATTTAAAAAAAGTATCTACTTTCGTCTAGCAGATTTCTGTAAATTTTTAATAGCAAAAAATCGATAAAAATTTGTGGTTTGTAGCCTAGTCGCTATTGAAAAACGTTAGCTGCGTTTAAAAAAATTATCGCTTTTTGTTTAGCGTGTTTCTGTAATTTTTTAAAAGCAAAAAACCGATAAAAATATGTTAGTTTTAGACTATTTGGTAATTATTATTATTTTTTGCAAATCCCAAAACTGCCTAGTCGCTAATTATTATAGAGGAATCTGGGATTATTATCACCTCTTGGACTTGGTGCTCACAGCTCAGACCTTTGGGCTGTGAGCACCAAGTCCAAGGGATTGCAGAGAAACATGGTTCGTGTGTTGTTGTAGCCCAAAATATGCATAAACACTGAATGCATTTTTTTGGCTATTTGAGCTGCCAGAATTCAACATCTAGGTATTAGTAACTCATGATCTGGGCTAGGAGAACCCTGCCTTTGGGCCACAAGAACTTCATTTATAGCACGAACGCTACCAGAGATAAAAAAATAGCAGACTGTGTTTTTTAGATTATTATCAGAAAACTTTAGCTGCGCTGTAATTTTTTAAAAGCAAAAAACCGATAAAATATGTAGTATTTAGCCTATTCGCTAATTATTATTATTTTTTGCAAATCCCAAAACTGATAGAAAAATTTGGTTTTTAGATTATTATCAAAGAACGTTGGCTGCGTTCAAAAAAAGTATCGCTTTTTGTCTTACGTCTTTCTGTAATTTTTTGAAAGCAAAAAACAGATAAAAATATGCAGTTTTTAGCCTATTCGGTAATTATAATTTATTTCTGCAAATGCCCAAACTGATAGAAGAATGTGGTTTTGAAATTATTATCAAAAAACGTTAGCTGCGATAAAAAAAAGTATCGTCTTTTTTCTAGCGTGTTTCTGTAATTTTTTAAAAGCAAAAAAACCGATAAAAATATGTAGTTTTTAGCCTATTTTCTAATTATTATTATTATATTAAAATCCCAAAACTGATACAAGAACGCGGTTTCTAGATTATTATCAAGAAACGTTAGCTGCGTTAAAAAAAAAGTTTCGCCTTTTGTCTAGCGTGTTCCGGTAATTTTTTAAAAGCAAAAAATCGATAAAAATTTGTGGTTTTTAGCCTAGTCGCTAATTATTATTATTTTTTGCAAATCCCAAAACTGGTAGAGGTATGTGGCTTTTCGATTATTATCAAAAAACGTTAGCTGCGTTTAAAAAAATTATCGTATGTGGATATTAGCCTATTTGCTAATTATTATTATTTTCTGCAATCCCAAAACTGCTAGAAGTATTTGGGTTTTACATTATTATCAAAAAACGTTAGCTGCGTTTAAAAAAATTATGGCCTTTTGTCTAGCGTGTGTCTGTAATATTTTAAAAGCAAAAAACCGATATAAGTATGTGGATTTTAGACAATTTGGTAATTATTATTATTATTTGCAATTCCCAAAACTGATAGAGAAATCTGGTTCTTGGATTATTATCACAAAACGTTAGCTGCGTTCACAAAAATTATCGCGTTTTGTCTAGCGTGATTCTGTAAATTTTTAATAGAAAAAAATCGATAAAAATTTGTAGTTTTTAGCCTAGTCGCTACTTATTATTTTTTTTTGCAAATCCAAAAACTGACAGAAGTACGTGGTTTTTTTGATTATTATCAAAAAACTTTACCTGCATTTAAAAAATTATCGCCTTTTGTCTAGCGTGCTTCTGTAATTTTTTAACTGCAAAAAATCGATAAAAATATGTTGTTTATAGCCTATTCGCTAATTATTATTATATTTTGCAAATCCTAAAACTGATAGAAAAATCTCGTTTTTAGATTATTATCACAAAACTTTAGCTGCGTTTAAAAAAGTATCGCCTTTTGTCTAGCGTGTTTCTGTAATTTTTTAAAAGCAAAAAATCGATAAAAATATTTTGTTTATAGCCTATTCGCTAATTATTATTATATTTTGCAAATCCTAAAACTGATAGAAAAATCTCGTTTTTAGATTATTATCAAAAAACGTTAGCTGCGTTCAAAAAATGTATCGCCTTTTGTCTAGCGTGTTTCTGTAAATTTTTAATAGCAAAAAATCGATAAAAATTTGCGGTTTTTAGCCTAGTCGTTATTTATTTTTTTTTGCAAATCCCAAAACTGAGAGAAGTATGTGGTTTTTAGATTATTATCATAAAACGGTAGCTGCGTTTAAAAAAGTATCGCTTTTTGTCTAGCATGCTTCTGTAATTTTTTAACAGCAAAAATTCGATAAAAATATGTTGTTTATAGCCTATTCGCTAATTATTATTATAATTTGCAAATCCTAAAACTGATAGAAAAATCTCGTTTTTAGATTATTATCACAAAACTTTAGCTGCGTTTAAAAAAGTATCGCCTTTTGTCTAGCGTGTTTCTGTAATTTTTTAAAAGCAAAAAATCGATAAAAATATTTTGTTTATAGCCTATTCGCTAATTATTATTATATTTTGCAAATCCTAAAACTGATAGAAAAATCTCGTTTTTAGATTATTATCAAAAAACTTTAGCTGCGTTCAAAAAATGTATCGCCTTTTGTCTAGCGTGTTTCTGTAAATTTTTAATAGCAAAAAATCGATAAAAATTTGTGGTTTTTAGCCTAGTCGTTATTTTTTTTTTTTGCAAATCCCAAAACTGAGAGAAGTATGTGGTTTTTAGATTATTATCATAAAACGGTAGCTGCGTTTAAAAAAGTATCGCTTTTTGTCTAGCATGCTTCTGTAATTTTTTAATAGCAAAAATTCGATAAAAATATGTTGTTTATAGCCTATTCGCTAATTACTATTATATTTTGCAAATCCTAAAACTGATAGAAAAATCTCGTTTTTAGATTATTATCACAAAACGGTAGCTGCGTTTAAAAAATTATCGCCTTTCGTCTAGTGTGTTTCTGTAAATTTTTAATAGCAAAAAATCGATAAAGATTTTCAAAGAGATTCCAACCTAAATGCAAAAAGAATATCTTTTTTTATACGTTACTTTTTCATAGAAGGGCAGAACTCGAAAACTGTAACATCCGGTTCCACCTGACAAAAAAAGCGCATCACGTGATGCTGCATTTAAAACTGCGATTACAGGTAATGTTATGCTTTTTTCTTAAAAGCAAAAAATCGAAAAATATGTGGTTTTTAGCCTATTCGCTAATTATTATTTTTTTTGCAAATCCCAAAACTGATAGAAGAATGGGGTTTTTAGATTATTATCACAAAACCTTAGCTGCGTTTAAAAAAAATTATCGCCTTTTGTCTAGCGTGTTTCTGTAATTTTTAAAACCAAAAAATCTATAAAAATATACGGTTTTTATTTTTAACCTATTCGCTAATTATTAATATTTTCTGCAAATCCCAAAACTGATAGAAGAATGTGGTTTTTTAGATTATTATCAAAAAACAGTAGCTGCGTTCAAAAAAAGTATCGCCTATATCTTAATTTCAGCAAACAGGACAGAGATTACAAAACAAAAACTAGGCAAATGCATTCCTTACAATTCAATACATTAAAGTAGTACCAGAGAAAATTTGAAGAGTATCGAACAACTTTAATATTAAAACAGCTTTTAAATCTAATAATACAATTTGAAGCATTCTTAGGAAAACAAAACCGGAGAACAAACAAAATAAGGAATGCATTTACCAAGTTCCTTGTGAGTGTCGAAAATCATACATAGGTGAAACAAAAAGACCACTATCTGTTAGGCTTAAAGAACATCAGACGAATACCCAAAGACGTGAAACAACGAAATCAGGAATCGCCGAACACGCATGGTCAAAAAAACACCGAATGAAGTGGACAGAAGCAAAGGTTTTGCACAAGGAGTCACACTGGAAGAAACGAAAATTCCTTGAAGCTGCCTTTATTGGGCAGAATCAGTGTGTTTTCAGTAAATTTCAAATATTTGGAAGCCCTCCCTTGGGCGGAGCCAACTTCTTAAACTTCACGGTTGAATGATTTCCCATAGTATATAAGTACGTAGCCTTAGGAATGGATTGTAGTTTGCACCTGAAGACGATCAGAGTTTGTACTGATCGAAACGTCGTGTATAAATAAAATATAGACAATGGAAGTCCGAAACACAGAGTTAATTTCAAATACATCATTGTCTCAAACTTCCAAACAAGAGCTTATTTGCAGAGCAACAGTTAAGACCCTGTAAAAGCCACCAATTTTGTTTCTCAATTGGCATTTTAATTTTTAGATTAGCCTCCATATAGCGTCTAACCAAAATGAAGATATTACATTGCGTTTAAGGAGAGGCGCGCATCAGGTTGGTGTGAATTTTCGTTCGAAAAAGGAAACTGCAGAATGGAAACCCCATCATGGAAACTCTGGATATTAGTCTTGTGGCAGCAATCGCGTGCGTCGCTAGCTGAGGTAGAAAGTTGTCGCGCCTAACGCAAAGTTTACGCTGTATTACATATATATATCTATATATTTCTGCGCTTTTTAGAAGAGAGAAAAAGTTTTGAAACTAATATTTAAAATCGGAAAAGTTTGTGTTCTTTGATTTTTTGATGCGGTTGTTTTTGGACAAAAATGCATGGACAAAAAAATTTTGTTATAAAGCTCTAGGCGAGATTAGGATTGGGTTAAAATGGTAAGTATTTTAGTTTTATTTTCAATGAATGTACTTTTGGGTCCTAAAGTTTTGCGTATTTGAAAATAAACCATTCCTTGACCCTTATTAAAGTCAAAGTTTATATCAAATTTTTTAAAAATTTACTTTTTTATTTTTAGTAGGTACTACCATAGTTTTATTTTACATCCAATAATAGTCCGTTCTTTTCCTTAAAATTTTCAAAAAATGTTTAGGATTGTTTAAATTTTTATGACATGACACATTACAATCAAAAGTCAAATAATTTCGGCCTACATTCCTTGGGAGGTGGTAACCGAATTTTTAATAGAAATGTGGAAAATCTAAGCATTGCACAAGTTTTTCATGAATATTTCAAAAACTAAAACACCCACTTGAGAACGGTTTTCATTTCCAGAAAGCCAAATCATTGGTTTATTTAACAAGGTATTCTTTTTTGTTTAAAATTAAGTGGTACGAAAACAGTAGCGTCTCGTTTTGGAAAAATGTTAAAATTTCAGCTTTTTCAACTTCTTTGCAAGTTAATTTCCTTTGTTCCTCTTTTTAGGTTTGACTTCCGAAATTATATTTATTGACTTTAGAAATTTTATCCATTATCTTACCTTCCTTCTGCTGCTTCTTGAAATGTTTTCTGGTACAGATTACGCTACCCGTGGCCTTTTTAGCACAAAGTACATGTTCTAACTTCGGAAGTAAGGGTCCTTTGCAAATGGTGTTGGAACATTTGGTACTGAGGGACCCAGTGATCATTTGTGCCAAATTCCATGATTCTATCGTTATGCTTTAGGTGATATTTAATGTTGTTTTGATTTGAGCTAATATAGCGACAAATATTTGTTCTGAATCTGATAGTTCTATCACTATTTGGATGGCTGTTATTAATATTTTCCTACTTTTTGTTTAACATCGAGAATTGGGGTCCTAGGCAAGAGACCTCGAATAAGTAACACAAAACAATTACGGGGTCAATGGCCATTTGTGTCAAATTTCATCACTCCACCATAATTTCTATACCTTTAACAATTTTTTTGTTTTTTTTCGAAAATAGAGGCCCTTTTCAGAAAACTTTATGTTAGCAACATTTATTAAACATTATCTAAGGGTCCATTTATTATGCATGCCAAGTTTCACTGCTCAATTATTATTTTTTATTAATTAAACTTCTCATCTTCCAGATTAATATGCGATTTTCGTACGAACTTTTGACTAGCATGGGTATAGAAGAACCTCTCTAGCATAGCCCCACCCCAATTTTTTTGCATATGTAATAGCAGCCCTAAAAGGGAATGAAGAGAGCTAAAAAAAATAAAGCCTTGTTAAAATCTCACAAAGTTTGTAGAAATGACAGAAAGAGATATTGCGTTGTTATTTTTTGAGAAAAAATAACAAACTGTGACAAGATTAAAAGGCATATTTAGACGTTATTCGAAAAATATACATAACGACAAAAATGGCAACATATCTATAGGCAAAAAAAGTCCCTAATGGTGCAGATTTAAAAAAAAAAACAATTATTTCGGTACCATTTGTGCTAAAAAGGCCACCGGTAGCGTAATCTGTGCCAGAAAATACTTTAAAAAGCAGCAAAAGAAAGGCAAGATAATGGGTCAATTTTTAAAGTCAATAAATATAATTTCGGAAGTCAAACCTAAAAACCAGAACAAAGGAAATTAGCTTGTAAAGAAATTGAAAAAGCTGAACTTTTAACATTTTTCCAAAAGGAGCCGCTATTGTTTCGTACCACTTACTTTTAAAAAAAAACAAATTTCTTAAATAAACCAATGATTTGGAATTTTTTCACTAGTTTGTTAACGCTTAGTAATTTATCTGCTTACCAATATGTGACAACTCACTTAACTTTCCCTTTACTTAGGGTTAGTTAATTTTTCTACTAAGGACAAGTGAAGGCTTGAAATATTGAAAAATCATAATATGATTTGTCAACGTATTGCCATCATAAGAATTGGACAATCCCATTTGCAACGATCATTGTTCTATTTATAGTGAGATCATGATAAAAATAAATTAAAAAAACTTGAAAAGAAATCGATCACCGGAAACGAAACCGGTAACCCTTCGTTTAGAGCTGCTTGTCCATATATATCCACCAAACGCGAAAATTCTCTGATTAAGCTTTAATCATGATTAACACTTGTCAGTCGACCAATAAGAATTCGCCAAAACGCTTATATTCCGTGGTTTCAACCTATTTCTTTATAAGCGCATAGAACAGTGGCTACAGCATTGGTCAATCAACCTGTAAGTTGTCGGTTCAAACCCCGTGGGCCCGTCGCACTTTTTTTTATTGTTTTTATTTTTTTCTCTTAGGAAGTATTGTCATAGAACATGGTTTTTAGAGTGCTAGTATTAGATTTACTAACGGTTAGTAGATACTTCACTTACGGTAAGTGAAGTTTTTACGTATGGTATATGTTATTTTATAACCGCAAGTAGATGAGAAAACTTATGGTAAGTACACGGAAAAAATATTTTAAATTTAAAAATAATTATTTCAAGAACTAATACATTTTATACCACTATATATAGAACACCTATCCAATATTTTAAAAAATAATATAAAAATATACTTAAATAGATTTTACTTCTAAGGATGTAGTATTTTAAAAGTTAATATATATTATTTTAACTATTGTAAAATATAGTATTTTAAGAAAGCTAAAATCCAATTGATTATAAGGAAATAAAATGTATTTTAAATAATCTAATATAATTTTTATTTATTTTTAATATACATTTTATTACTTTTAATTTCAAAATTTTTAACATCCATTATTTTCAAATATAAAATATATTATTTTAAGAAATAAAATACGAGTATATTTAATTATTAATATCCTGTATATTTGTTCTCAAAACATTTGTTATTAAATCGCAAAAACTCGTTTATTAAGATGTTAATATCCTTTTATTTATACTTTAAAAATACATCATTTTAAAATATAAAATACGCTTATTTTAAGAATTAATATAATAGCTCGAAGGGTAGGGACGTGAACGTGCCGCGTCGCTCTTGCAATCTTGCAAATTGAAATTCGCGCGCAAAGAACGATGCCGACGTGATTCGATCAAATACTACTACAGCGTTGCCAATCTGTGGTGGTTTTGTGTATTTGGGTTGTATTACTCATTCGAGTAAAACATTTTTGTGTGCTTTCGCGGCGCCGCGACGGAATGTCTTTCTGGCAAAGTTTTTTTATAGATTTTTGGGGCAGCCAATTTGTCTCCATAAAGTCATTTTTACCTGCGGCGAGTATAAAAAAAATGGAATAAGTTTATAAATATATTACTTGACTAGTAAAAAAAATAATCCGTATACCTACGGTTTTTTGCCGTTTTTGATTTTTTGGAATAATTCTTTATGGAGGCACCTTCTAGGGTCTCTAGGACCCCAAATCCGTCGGCGCCGATTTTTTTTTAATGCAAAAACGTGATGTTTTTTTTTGGTTGTTTTGGGTTGGGTTGGTTTAATTTTTTTAGGTTGGGTTGGTTTAAAAAAAACAAAAACTTAAGTCGGCTCAAACGGATTTCGGGTCCTAAGGACCCCAGAAGATGCAGCCATAAAGAATTTTTCAAAAAAATAAAAAACAGCAGATAACCGTGTATTAAATATTTAAAATCTTATTCCATTTTTTTTATATTTGCCGCAGATAAAAATTACTTTATGGAGAAAAATTGGCTGGCCCACAAATCTATAAAAAACTTTTCCAGAAAGACATTCCGTCGCCGCCGCCACGAAAGCACAAAGCACTTAAAAAAATGTTTTACTCGAAAACAAATACACAAAATTCCCACAGATTGGCAACGCTGTAGTAGTATTTGATCGAATCACGTCGGCATCGTTCTTTGCGCGCGGATTTCAATTTGCAAGATTGCAAGAGCGACGCGGCACGTTCACGTCCTTACCCTTTGAGCTTTGCACTCTTATTTATCTTAAAATCTTGTATACTGGAATTTTAATATATCTTTTATTAACAGCTTTATTTTCAAGGAAAAGCTGCATATATATTGTATTTCAATTGTGTAAATTAATAAATCTTGTTTTATATACTAAAATCCTGGTATTTTCCTCCATAAAATGTTCGGATTTTTAAAGAAAATGCTAAAATATTGCACTTCTATTTCCTAAAATATCTGTATGTTAAGGACAGCAGTTAAAAAATTGTCTTTTTGTTTTAAAAATCTAAATAATATTTCCACAAAAATAACCATCTCAGTTTTTTATTTTTAAAATAAACTAATTAAACATAAAAAAATATTTGAAATGAAAACATGCTCTATTAAAAATGTATTACGTCTTAAAACAATTTCTTTAAAAGACAAAATAGTAAAAAATACTATACAATTTTTTTTCCGTGTGGACAGTTCACTTGTCTCATCGTTAAATGAAGTTTTTACTTGGGGCTTATGAATTCTTACTTAGGATTAATGGATATTTATCTCAGTGTAAGGTTTTACCGCTCACCAGTTCTATAGTAATGGGTCTTTTCAACGAAATTTGCTATACTTATCTAAATACTTCCTAAACCGTTTCCAAATGCAAATAAAAATAAGGTTTTGAGCAAAAAAGCTAAATACATGCAAATTAGGACTTTTACCCCATGGTATTAAACCATAGATTAAGGAACTATAGATCCGTCACTTCACCCTTCCCGCCAATAATTATGTTTCGGGAAAAGTGCGGTTATGTTTCCGCGTGCAAAGGAACTGCCAACATAATAATATTTAGGTTGGCAATATTCTAGAAATCTGCAGCTCCGCCTCTTACCCCTTCTACAGTTGTCCGTCAGAGGACACATTATGACAAAAGTGACAGAATGTCGGTTATGAGTTCCATTTTGAAAATTGAGATTCGCCAAGGTTATTAAAAAGTAATTTTGTGATTTTTCCTGTTCAAAAAATTGTGATTTGATCCGATTACAATGGCTGAAAAACAAAGAGTTAGAGAGTGCTGTGTTCAAATCTGCGGACACCGTGCCATGATACCAATAAAAAAAGATATCGTTTCCCCAAAGGCAATCCTGTAATTTTTCAGAAGTGGTTAGACATAGTGAAGCCCTTAAACGCGAATAAACTAACTGCTGATGAAATATATAACAGATTTTACATGATAAATATTTTGCTCCAGAGGACCTTTTGCAGACTGGTCGCAGAGGCCTTAACTATTTATATATAGTGTTAATACACCCTCTCCATATTTCACCAAGTTTAGTATTGCTAATTTTTGTGGGTATCAACAATAAGTTACAAAATACGACACTTGTGCATTCCAAACCACAGGTATTAATATTATTTACACAAAGATTTTTTCTAATGTGTGCATTTACCATAAATTGCCCGACATATATAGGTACAGTAAATTTTCTGAGTTTAAAATTCTTTTTTTTCGTTTCACAAATTTAGTTTGGAATACAAAAGTGTTGCATTTATTTTTTTATGTACTAAAAACAAGATAAACATTTTAAAGAAAATTATTTTATATTTAAAAAAGCACAGGTAACATATTATTGTAATATTTTATTTATTATCAAAAATATAAACTAACTTGCTGTGTTGTGTCTTTTATAATTACACAACCAGAGGTTTTGTACTACAAGTGCATTATTATGGGTAATTTGTATTTATTTTTTAAAAATATGCTTTTTTGTTTTAACTTAACATATTTAACTTAACATATTTAATGTATTTTTAAAGCAGAAATTAAGGCGAGCACCATCTAGTGGTTATATTACAAACTAAAAAAGAAAAATCAATATAAAAGTATGGTTATTGGTAGCGCGCATATCTGCGCAGACTCGCCAAACTCCAAATAGTTCCGAACCGTTTAACACGTAACTGTCGTATCTATTGAAGCTCCTTATCCTATGGCATTAAACATAAAAACAACGTAAAACTAATTACCTATAAAACCAGTTTTTGAAACTTATAAATTAACTAAGACGTTCTAGAAGATCCTTGCTAAAAAAATTAAACTTCAATATTCAGTGTTGTAGCCAGAAATCGAGTTTACGGGGGTTTCATCATTTAATAACAATCAAATACCCACATATGGCATATTTTTAGGAATTAAATAGGTGCCTATTGCTTGAGCTCTTGAACTGAAGGGTGGCGGGGAGAGGGGCGGTTTAATAGATGTTGGGTTAGTATATTAAAAACAAAAATACTTATTTTTGAAGGCAAGTCTCATCTATTAACCCGCGCCGCAAGCAAAAATTTGGAAAAAATTACACTAAAATGCTATTTTTTACGCGTTTTAAATGTTGTTGAAAATATTTAATATTGGTATAGCGCCGCAGACGAAAATTTGGGCAAAAAACACAAAAAATTCTTTAAAAATTTTAATCTTTCAGGATTTTTGTAAAATATTTTTGAAAAAGTAGATTGGATTAGATGCCAAGAAGGGGTGGGTTGTGGTGATGTATATAGATTTGTTGCGAATTCATAAATGCGCCTCAGATGAAAATTTTAAGAAAACTTATGCTAAGAAACCATTTATTACACGTTTTGAATGCTGGTGATAAAAATTCCTTAGAATTAAACTAAAATTGTAATAATTATAGACATCATAGCACCATAATATTCAAGACATCACACCAAACACATCACAAACCGGAGTAAAGGGTCAAAAAAGTGGGGGAGATTATTGTAGATTGGGTTGGGTTGGGCTACGCCACTGCAATATTTAATATTCTACTAAGTTTAAAGTTTTAAAATGCGTTTTTAAAATTTTTCTCATCTTAAACCACACATAAAAACTGAAAAAAACAACGTAGCTTACCGTTCCACGTCTCAAAACAAATTAAATACACTGTGAGAATTTTTTAAACTGTGTTACCAACTTCAGAATAGACCGTCCGGACTTTTACCCTATGCGGACCTCTGAACCGATCTACGCTACAAAATGTTGCAAATTCAATCGCTTAGTTTTTAAGTTAGTTAGGTAGTTTTCAAAGCAAGGGAAAATTAAGGAGGGGGTTTATGCGTAATTAACCCGTACTCTACCGAATTTCACAGCAATAAAGCAAACAAAATCATTAAAGAACTTTCATTGCTTAAAATTGTGAACATTTTTTCTTGCAAAGTTTAAATACAATGGCGTAGGCAGAAATGATTCCTGGGTGCCGATTCTTGAATTTTGTAGGAGAAATCGCACGGGAACGGTCACCTCCTTGTTATCAATCATTAACGCGCTTTAAAGTTATCGCGAGTTATCCGAAAACTGTCCGACCACATCCGAACGGCACCCGATTGCCGTGTATCGAAGGAACCTTCCTACACTTTCATACACCTGCCTCTAAGCAGGAGAACGGGCGCTCTTGAAAAACGATAACCGAGCCAGCGATCACCGTACAAACTTGGCAGCTTCTGACCTTCCTACTAGTAGAAACGAAGGATGCTAACGTTCCCAGGCGACCATTCTCTCATAGTGCCACTAAGGGTGAGTTCGCGATGACACCCCGTGCGCCCCGAGGATCACTTTTCCGTTCGTTTTGACGCTAGGGGCGATTTATTTTCTGTTCGAGATAACAAAGAGTACGCGCTCGAAGCGTGCCCCTGTGCGTGACCCGAGCGCGTGGATGAAGAACGAAAGAAAAAATACCTTAACCTTTAATAAAAATTGTTGGGTTAAGGTTAAAAAAAATTGTTTTTTTTAACAGCAACTAAAATTTTTGTTATTTTTGTAGTTTTTGCAAAGTCCGTAGAGGGATTTGGTAAAACTGCGAATAAAATCGATAGGCTGCGCTTGTCACTTGTGAAATATAAGATTTTTACTGTTTTCTAAAGTTAACCCCGGATTTATGAACTCGACGGTTAACTGTTCAACGGTGATGTTTCTCTGTCCTTTCCTCTTTTACTTAGGGAAAAACAGACGGATATGTACCAACGTGGAAAATGCAAAAAAAGTTTGCTAACATCCATTTCCGCATCAATACTTCTGCAATTGCAAGTTTTCAAAAAAAATAAAACAGAAAACTATATTAGGTTATGATACTCGAATCTATAGCGTTCGAGTTGATTAGAAAATATCTGTGCACCCTGCTCGTGACATCATTAGTCCCCGCCCGCTCTACCAAACGTCATCGCGAACTCACCCTAAATACACTCAAATTAAAAATAAGATAAGACCTCTCGTTATTTGATAAAAAAGGGGTATTTTGAAAGCCTCTTTGCAAACTAGTTTTCTTCTAAAATTATATAGAAACAGTCATTTCATAATGTAAATATTTGTACAATAATATAAAAAATTAATAATTATATTTATTCGGGACTTAATAGAAAAGAAAGAGGT
Source organism: Oxystoma pomonae (assembly GCA_963921995.1). Taxonomy (NCBI): domain Eukaryota; kingdom Metazoa; phylum Arthropoda; class Insecta; order Coleoptera; family Brentidae; genus Oxystoma; species Oxystoma pomonae. The sequence continues at coordinate 19,366,017 of OY998164.1, read as the reverse complement.
TTAATAAGTATTCGAAAACAATTTAATATTGATATATATTTAATATAAAAATTGGTCCCGAAAATTTGTAATGAACTGTAAAAACTTTATAAAGTTATAAAACGAATTACAATAAATAATTTTTACTACACAGATTTTAAACATTGTATTGCGTTTTTGAGTTTAATTTAAAATCTAATTACTTATAGGTGTTTTCCTAGAATTAAGGCAAGATCCACTCCAGTTTAAAAGTAGTATTTGATTTTACCACAGTTTTTTGTAAAAAACATGACTTGGTATATTATCTTGTAACCATTTTGTTTATAACGTAACCCCTATCAAAATTTCTTTGCATAATCTCCCTGTTTGATGAAATAAAATTGGTAAAAAGCTTTTTCATTATAAAAGCTGTCAAATTATAAGATAAGGCCTTTTAAATTTACTCGATTAAAATGGGGAATTTCGAAAGCCTCTCTTTTTGGAGCTGTTACAGAGGAAGAAATTAATAAAATTTTGTTAAAAATAAACCTGTTCGTAAATTTATTAAAGTACACACTCGTGGCATGTCGGACAAATCGTTTCTGTTTCTCACTTTATTACGACCAGGCCTCCAATGTCTAATGGAGAATCCAGACACCTACAGACCTGTTTCATCCTTATTCGGAATCATCAGGGAGTCATAGGATTAAAAAACGCTTTGTCCGATATGCCACGAGTGTTACCTTAATTTTTATTTGCGGACTTCACTTCACTTTGTTGTTAGTAGATTTATTATTAATTTTTTTATGTTTTTGTTTAAATACCACGCGAGCTATCATTAGTTTGACTCCCGCAGTATGCGCAAGTTAAACTCTCCGATATACTGGAAAAAAATTATTTAGCGTCCAAAGTTGAAAGTTCTTTGCCAAAAGTTCTTTCGCACCGTTTCTTCCCGCGTTGCTCTCTTCCGATGTCCACAGGCACTTGACTTTTTAAACTACATTTAATTATCAGTATTTTAGAAGAAAAATTATCCAGTAATTCTTCACGCCCCAATCGACGCTTGAAGTGGCACTTTTTTTTACCAAGCTATTGCGGTTCGCAGTTTGCGGCATTCAACTGCATGTTAAAAGTCTTTTAAGAAAAAAAAAACGACCACAAAAATTTACCGGCAGATTTTTAACTTTGTCTCAATTCCTTTCCATACTCCCTTTGAGGTAGAGTTTAACAAAATGCAAATAAATTGCAATTTTTCTATTAAGTAAAAATGCTTTTTGATACGCATATCAAAAGCAACGATTTTATCCACTATCCGCAAAGACCAAACCATATAGCATTTTTGGTACCGATGCAAAAAACCTTCTTTTTTATCACGAGTGCCAAAAAAGATTTCTGATCGTTTTTTAGTCAAAATATTGTTATTGAAAAAAAATATTTCCGCCATTTTTCACCAAGCACTTACGAAAAAATTATTTAAAAAACTATCAAAGATTAAAATGTCGCAACAATGAACGTCACCGAGTAAAAAGGCACATCGCTATGGAGACCATTGTTATTTCATTTACCAGCCGCCTTGATTTATAGTGTAAAGATGGTGTGTTGCGAGGAATGCTCTTCGTTCGAGATTTCTGAAAGTATTTTCCTGTTTTTTTTTTCGGATATTTTGATAAAGGTATTAAAAAAATAGTGTTAACAACTCGCGGCTAAACTGTGCTTTTTTAAATACCTTGCTGCGCTCGTTATTTTACGATTGTAAAAAAGTGCTATTTTAGCCACTAGCTGTAAAACTACTATTTTTGATCATTGATGCAAAATAAAATCACATAATTTTTTTATCCAAATTTGAAGAAAAATAAGATAAAAAATTTATCACTCAAAAATACGATAGAATAACAAACTGTTAGAACTTAAAATGGCCTAAAATGTAAGTTTAGTAAGGTTACCATGTAAGCCATTATTTTGTCATGCACAGCCAACCTTGATCATACTATAAAAATGGCGAGCTCTTATCGGATGTTCTGTTATGATTGTTATTTTGTAAGTTTTTTTCGGTTTTTTAGGAGTTTTTGATAAAGTTTTAAAAAAAGTGTTTACAACTCGCGGCTAAATTGTGCTTTTTTTACTCGCGTTTTTAAATAATTCGTTGCGCTCGTTATTTAAACCAACGCATGTAAAAAACTACTGTTTTTGCTACTTTTTAGCTATTTAGACGGATTCTATTTGTAGCGAGTATTTTTTTCTAAATAATTTTATAAAAAAAAATATATATATATAGGATTTTGCACTTTTATCTTAACCAGAAGACTGCTAAAAATAAGCTAAATATAACATTATGATGAGTATATTTTTCTCTTCTTGAAAGCCCAGGTGTCGAGATCTGTGTGGGATAGATTTTAAAATAGCACTGTAAAAAACAGCGCAACTTCAAGCGCTGATAACAAACCAATCGGGATATTTTTTTTCTGAAATACTGATAATTGGGTGTAGTTTAAAAAGTTAAGTACTTATGTCAGATGCACCGGAAAAAAGCCACCCGGGAAGAAACCGCGTGAAAGATCTTTTAGCAAAGTGCTTTCAACTTTGGATGCTTATAACTTTTTCCAGTATATCGGAGAGTTTAACTTGGTGAAATCTTAATTAAAAAGTAATTCTTGACGAGATAATTAGAACGTGAGGTATAAACATTTGAAATAAAAAAACAGAATCCAAGATGGCGCCGGAGGAATGTGCAAATTCAGGATTAAGGTGTCCATCCAAGACCCTCTCGAATAAGTAGCAAATTAAAAAATGTACCTGAAATTTTTGGGTCAATTCCTAAATGCACTGGCCTATTATGTTCTAGCTCAAAAAGAGACAGAATAAAAAAAGGCTCATAACTGTGACCTACATAAGGCGCTTATTTTTGTATAATTTCTCAAGGGGTATTATCTGTCCATCTTTTGTATTAAACTTTCGTGTCAAAAACCTGTTGGGTTTTCCATTATTATACGTCTTAGTTAACCAAGATAAAAGATACTTCATCTTATAAACCTCAAAGTTCCATGAGATAACTTTTACTGATAGACAACCACGATATCTTCATTTCATTTTAATTGGGGGCAGCTCTAAAACGTGGTTCAAAACTTAGATTAAATAAAGAAAATATACCCGATGCTTTAGGTTATATTATAGATACGTTCGGTATATACATCGGATCAATCGTTCGATAATTCGAAGCCGAGGTAGGGGAGGATGAATCGGAGCTAGATCGCTCTGCTTCAAACTTTAGACGGATTATTTAAGCCGCGTACCCAACATGTAAATAAGCTTTATTTTTAATTTAATTCTGCATTCCCAAAATGCGTTTATTTAAAATTGGGGTTATAGAATTTTTATTTTTGTTTTCTTTAATTTAAACTGTCTGTGGAGCGGTTGGAAAAAGTCCTTACTGACATGACGGGAAACACTCGCTCCAAAACTTTTGCTCGACAAGAAGCTGTTTATTTTTCTCCGCGTGCAAGCTACGTGGATTTCTGACCAAAAATTTCCTTTTTTCTGATCGTTTCGGTGCATCGAACTCATCCAAATCATCTCAGACAATAGACATCAGATGGAATTATAACTGATCCAAAAGGTAAGATGAAGTTCTTCTGCTCAAGTGATTCGTATATTAACTATTATTTTCTATTCCAATCAACTAGCGACCTATTAATTATTCATTACCCCACCCGGATTACAAACTTTTCGTTTTAAATTCGAGAGGTGTGCATGGTGCCTGTGTAGCTTCAACTGCCAGGTACAATCCTATGACTGATGATTCCTAATAAGGATTAAACAGATCTGTAGGTATCTGGATTCTCTATTAGACATTGGAGGCCTGGTCGTAATGAAGTGAGAAATAAAAACGCTTTGTCCAATATGCCACCAGTGTTGCCAGGTCCATTTTTAGAATAATAGTAAATCAGAGACAAAAATTATTGTAGATTCTAGAGTTTCTATTAAAAAAAATAGTAGATTACATAAAAACTGAAAAAAAATTAATAAATATTTCAATCTTTCAACTCATCCTAAACTTTATAAATTGTTTCCTATCTCGCTTTAGTTCAAAACCATAAAAAGTATAGGAGTAATGCGACCCACGTTCCTTTTGAAACATCTCTTGCTGGTGAATAGCGGGAGCTTTTAATCCCATTAGAAATTTCCTGTGTGATGGAAAAAGGAAACAAGTGTTCTGAACTAATAGCTGTGATTTTGGAACGAACTCTGCTGCATGCTGATGGCCTCCGACGATTTAGACACAGAGTTTATAATCGAAAATTACCAATTTTTGTCACCGTTTGACTTTTTATCGAGCTGTTTTTGGTATCTATTGCTGTGCTAGACTTTCACTCAAAGAAAAATATAATAGTAGATTTTCACTTAAGAATAGAAGAATAGTAGACATGAGTAAAAAATAGTAGATCTACTATTAAAATAGTAGACCTGGCAACACTGTATGCCACCAGTTTTACTTTAATTTCCCTGAATGTTCAAAACACGGATTTTCCAGATTAATCTAAATTTTTAGGTTATGTTTTTGTGTATTTTTCGTTTTGTGTTCGAACTTTTTTGGATTTTAAGAAAAAGTAGTAGAAAATCAAAACAATTTAAGTACGTTTTTATGTAAACCTTAGTCATAAGATAGATTAAAAATGCTCGCGTTGAGTGACACATTCTGAAATTTTCTTTAAATTGCCTGCCTCTTAATCGTGGGACTTTTTCATCAGCATAACCAAAGAGATTGCTGTCTTCTGAATAGTTAAACTCGTCATCATTGCTATCTTCAAACATTATTTGATGACTATATGATTTGATGAACAATGTTATTTATGGTACCTTTGAGACTGAAAAGCCCAGCACCCGGCAAAAAAATCAAAATTGTTAAACAAAAAAAACTTTAGTTCTAAAGTTTAAATCTGAATCCGTTAGGTAATGTGACTTACTCGGATTAATCGATGATCAGCTGATCAAAAATCTGACTGATCTGCGATCTATATACTGAACTTAGCTTATTATCTGAGAATTCTTGGGTCCTAATTTTCGAAGCCGCGAGAGGAATCGATCACTCAACAGCCAAAGCACATGAAACGCATGCTCACAGTTCAAGAACAACCGCGGCAAAATCGATGCTCGCTCTGCCATTCACCTGTTCATTTAGACTTGTTTGTGCGACTGCTTCACAACCTACGTATCTCCGTCGCTTTCCCTCTCTAATGTTTAGAACGATATGGAATTTATTTCAACTCATTATTTTTGTTTTAAAATTAACCCTGTGTTTCGGACTTCGAGTGCAAACTGCAATCTATTCCTAAGGCTACGTACTTATACCGGGTGTCCTAAGGTGAGTTAAACTATTAGAATATTTTGAAAACTATACAATGGAAACTGTTCAAACTTTCTATTCTAACATAAGTCCATGTAAACTATCTTTATCAAATACTTCTATATTTGCAGTGTTGCCATTTGCAGGAAAACTTGGCAACAACTTTCTTATTTTAATAGTTTAGGTACATCTTGTGTAAAATGTCCTATACCTATATTCAACTGTTTTTAAAATATTGACAGGTGAAAATTGACATTTTTTAAATTTGACATCACATATTAAAAAATCACAAAAATTGACCAATATTTTAAAAACTTGCATTTAAAGTCTTTTTTGGATACTCTGTATAATATTAAAAATTACGTTAATATAAGTATAGTTTATCTTGGCTTAACGAATAAATGCTTCCAAAAGTAAATAAAATCAGACAAGCTATCTTGAATCTGCGAATTATTTTGGAAAACGTACATAACTTAGTGTAACCATCCTGTTTAAATATACATAAAAAATAATACATAAAACGCAGAAAGTTAGTTATCTTTCGATCCGTGGTTTCTTTTTTCGATTGGACAAGTACTTTTTAATATTTAGCCTTTTTCCACAAGGGAAACACACAAAAAAACGCAAATTTTAAGCTTTTTAATACAAAAATACAGGGTGGTAACTAAAATAGTTTGGACCGAGTGTTTCATGTCTACCCAAGATAAATTACTGATACAATGAGCCAAAAACATGAAGCAAAAGTCAACATCTCCGGACCTAGATTTTTTTTGCGGGGTTATACGATGGGGCCAGGACTAATTAAGAAGGTCAGGACCAGTGTTGCCAGGTCCATTTTTAGAATAATAGTAGATCAGAGATAAAAATATTAGTAGATTCTAGAATTTTTACAAAAAAAATAGTAGATGACAAAGAAACTTTTATTAATACAAAACTGAGAAAAAATTAATAAATATTTTACAGTGAAATTTACTAAGATCTAAAATAGTACCCCCCACAGGTCTAAATATTTACACCTGTGGGGAGTACTAAATTTTAAAACCGATTTTTAAAAAACACTTACCCATACAGAAAAGACACAAAGTTACTGATTATTTTGTATTGTTATTGCATAATACCACTGAAAAACTGCTTTTTTCTCAAAATATACAATATTTTAGGAGAAAATGCCCTAAAACTAATCTCTTTTGACAGGTTTCAAAATGGCAAATGGTGAATACGCCAAAAATTTAGCACATAATAGCTTCATTATCTGTGTTTGAGGTTATAAAGTTGGTGATTTTTTAGACCACCTCAGGGGGGTGGTTTAAGTTTATAGCCCCCAGAAAGGATTGTTTTGTGGCATTTGGTGATAAGTTCGTTTATAATTTCCCTAAGTAACCGTTTTTACAAGGATTAATTTACCTTATTTAATATCCCAAGTTGTTCACTACTCAATAAAACACCTCCTATTTTGTTCAGAAAAACGACATATTTTCAGCACAAAAAATATATTTATGAGGGCACTACGCGGCAAAACAAACATACGTGAAGGTCATTGATTATGCACGAAAAATATACCAAACCAAAAAATCCAAAACAACTATATTAATTTATTTACAAACTGAAAGTAAAAAATTGAGTTTATCTAAAAGCTCTGTCAAAAAAACTTTCCTTACTCAAAGCCCAATCATTTTAAAGTAGTAGCTTTCATCAGTAGAGGTTGCTGCAAGCCAAGGTGCAAGCAGAGGTAAAAGATCCGCACTCGCTGTTTGTGATTGAACACAGCGCTAATATTTTTAAACTGACATTTCGACATTGACAGAAATGTAAAAAAAAACTTGCATTTAAGTTTTTTAATACATTTCATAAATAAAAACACCTTTTAAATAAATACAAAATTAATCTACTTCTTATTTTAATATTACTCATCTAAATCGTTGTGTGACATCAAGCATTAATTGGAAAAATTAATTAAGAAGGGTGAGTTTTAATTAAAGTGACATATAGCCCCAATGTTAATTTATTCTACAGAGTGTTTACTATTTAAACCCCGCGTGGGTTTAAAGTTTTTATTTTTCTTTTCTTCTAAATTGAAAATTTCCTCTTAAATACCACAAAAGATTCTATTAAGATGATTATTCAATAAACAAATTTATTAAAATTCTTCTTATAGATCAAACTATGTGCTAAACTCAAGGAGGGTTGGTTTAAAATGCTTAAAACGAAAAATTTCACTTAAACTTAGGACCGTTCTAAAATAGACTAAACCTTTTTAGTAAATCCCACCGTTAAAGTTTAACTCATATTAAACTTTATAAATTGTTTCCTATCTCGCTTTAGTTCAAAACCATAAAAAGGATAGGAGTAATGCAACCTGCGTTCCTTTTGAAACGTCTCTTGCTGGTGAACAGTGGGATCTTTTAATCCCATTGGAAATTTCCTGTGTGAGGGAAAAATCAAACATACAAGAAGGAACTCCGCTCCTTTACTTTCTGCTAGGTAACCCGTGCGCTCACCGTCCATTCGCTCCAGACTAAATGGTCTCCGATGATTTAGACACAGTTTATATTCGAAAATCACCAATTTTTGTCACCATAAGATTGACTGTTTATTGAGCTGTTTTTGGTGTCTTTTGCTGTGGTAGACTTTCACTCAAAGAAAAGTATAATAGTAGATTTTCACTTAAGAATAGTAGAATAGTAGATGTGAGTAAAAATAGTAGATCTACCATTAAAATAGTAGACCTGGCAACACTGGTCAGGACTCTAACATATTGCAACCCCAAGCCATTTCACCGATACCGGCAAACAATGTATTTAGTGCCCCCTCCTTTCGAAATTTTACAGTTGTTGAATTGGTAAATATGGGAAGTGTATAGTGTGATATAGGCAGTGCCCGACGGAGTGTCAGTATTAAAATTAAGAAATAAAATTTCTTCCACATAAAAAATCCGAAAAACATGTCATTTAAGGGTGCTTTTTATAGCTCATTTTTATCGATATGTGTTTGTCGTAAAAAAATATTGGGAAACATTTTTGATGAAATTGGGTTGCTATAGAGAAACTTTGGATAATGAGAATTTTTTATATTTTTTAGAATTATATGGCTCTTATACCCAATAATGGGGACTTATCGGTACATAAAGTCGTCATAGCCTGACGTTAATAAAGTCGGCACTATTTCTGACAGTTCATCACGAAGGTTAAACAACCACTACATATTTTTAGGCACTTTACCAACCTGCTGTGAAATTACTGGAACAAATTCTCGCATTTTTGCTGTGAATGCACTTTCTTCTCTTATCACACTTCCATGCTGAGATATATAATTTATAGATGGCCCCTAAGTTGGTTACCAGTGAAAAGGCGAGACGGAAGCTGGACCACCTCTATGGAGGAGCCACTCAGACAGCTCCTAGAGGTACATTTTCCAGGGGACGGAAACCAACGTGGCGAGCCAAGGCCGGCCATACCTGACGAGGTTGCACCAAATTGGAAGCTGGCAGACCGCATAGTCACGGAGAGTTATTTTGCTCTGGGCAATAAAAGAGTTCAGTCCCTGCAAGTCACCCGGTCCGGACGGAATCTTCCCAGCGCTGCTACAGCGGGGCCTAGAAAGACTACTTCCTCACATGAGGAGAGTGTTCAGGGCCAGCGTAGCCCTGGGATACATTCCTACCTCATGGAGGAAGGCCAATGTAGTTTTTATCCCGAAACCGGGAAAAAAGGACTACACCATGGCTAAATCCTTCAGACCGATAAGTCTCACATCATTTATAATGAAGATACTGAAAAAAATGTCACGCAGTAGCGCAAAAGGCAGAAAAGGCATTTCAGCGCAAAGAATATGCACTAAACAGTCTGCGAAAGAATGCAAAGGGCGGTAAGACTGGTGCAGGCAGTGAATCCTGAAAAGACCGAGATGATCCTATTTACCAGAAAGAGGAAACTAGAGGGATTCAGAGCCCCTAAATATATGGCAGACCCCCTAACTTTCGCATCACAACTTAAGTATTTGGGGGTGACGCTGGACAAGGGACTTAAGTGGAGTGAGCATGTTGCCAGAATGACTGTTAAAGTCCAGGCAACATTGTAGCAGTTGTGCCGAGTGGTCAGTCGAACCTGGGGCATTAGCCTGAGGATCCTACACTGGATAAACACGGCCATCATAAGACTAAGGATCCAATATGGATCAGTGGTCTGGTGGAGGAGTGCGCTAAAGCAGTGCAAACACTGGCTCAAGACAGAAGGGTGACGCTGGTGTGGATCGCAGGTCATGAGGGAATACCAGGGAACGAGAAAGCGGACGAACTTGCCAGAATAGGGGCCGAAACACAATACATTGGACCGCAACCTCTTCTCTGAATAACAAGGAAACAGGTACAGAGTGAGCTCAACAAATAGGCGAACAATAAACTAAAGATGTCCTGGAGGCAAGAGTCAAAGTACAGACAGGCTAAGCTATTCTTGGATGGTCCAAATGTAGCCAGAACGAAATGGCTCTTAGGCAAGACCCGAAAGGACAATGGACTGCTGACAAGGATGCTCACTGGGCACAATCGGCTGAACAAACATCTGACGCAAATAAGAGTAGCAGAAGATCTCGTGTGTCCCGCTTGCGGCTTCGAAGAGGAATCAGCGCAGCTCTTGATAGCATAGTGTGATGTGATGTGGGGATTTCCGACGATAGAGGAAGAAGAACTGCACTCGCTCAAATGGGCCGACATACTAAACTTCATAAAGAAGACTGGGAGGCCCGGAGAGGGGTAAGGAACGAGGAACTAAGTTGGTTACCTAACCTTCTTGCCTACTATTTCTGAAATTTTTGTTATCTAAACATCTCATATTGGGCCCCCTCGTCTCATAGTTATATGAGCCCTTACATTTCCCGAGAAAAATGCGCACCGATAATAACTCTCCCAATCAAGTTAGCCTGAAAATAATGCAGAGACGATGAGTCTACTGGGCAAGCGCGTCGATTGCGTCAGAAGTGAAAGCAACTGTCAACCTTCTGACAGCAAAAATTTAGGTTTGTGTTTAATATTTTGGTTTACTTTTGGAAAATTTATTAAAAGAGTGGACACTACTGTAAAAAAAATAAAAAGGTGTTGTCTAGTGTTTCCTTTATTCATGCTTCTTAAAATATCTTATCTTGTTGTTAATGAAAAGTGAAAAAGTTTTTATATTTTTATTTCGAGCTGCTTCTTAAAACCTTGCATTACACTCAGAGAACCATCCCAAGTAAAGTGTCTACTTAGCTTTTTTCGTTAGTGGTTACTTATTTTGACTTTTCGCGTTCTGCGCCGCTAAAAAACCAAGTGAAATACTAAAATAGAAGAAAATCATTTACTTCAGAATTACCTGCTAAAAAAACGCTACCCAACTACGTATTAAAGTAACTGGGTGTAATGTTTAAGGTTGCATTTACAGGTGCTTTTATAATTGAATTGGAAACACTCCCGAGCTGATACCGACAACAGGTTAACTTAAAAGCATGCAGATTTAAAATTCGGCTACTGGCACTAGACGAAATAATCGTATTCTATTTTAAACAGGAGCGTGAACGACTAGCAAGAGTCTTTCCAACCTTTAAATGGAGCTTTACTGACCTGTTTTGTTAGTACTCAAATATCCGTGTGTTTTTTAAACTGAGGTTCTAAAATCTATTCTTTGCACTCCAAGATTTCACTAGTACACATGCACATAACTATGCCGCAATAATTTAAATTAAACAAAAATGGTTGAATCAAAATAAAAACAAAATTATGTGGGGTTATGGGCACCGAATGTTTCTATGCGAATTCCAGCGAGTCAGTAAAGTTCTCTTGGTTCTTTAATAGACTCGGGGTAATGCCTGCGCAGCACTAGGCCTTTTTCGGCGGGCGGCGGAGTGCGTTCATATTTGTTTTAGAACAATGTTTTTGAAAACACATTTTTAAAGATAAACATAACCTCGAATGGTTTTCTGTCAGAAAACGTAAAAATACTCTTCTGTCCCACTGCAGCCCGATTTAAAGTTGGTTGACAAAACACCTGCAGTTACCATGGAATCGTATAAATTCTGCGATCTATCGGCCAACACTTGAACTGCGTGTGTCTCCCAAATTCAATGAAGTGTGATTGATTGATCGGTTTTCTTTTCCGGAGAGCACAGGCTTTTAGAAAAAAGGAAACTTAGTTTTTATTTTCGCTAAAGCAAGGAAATATAAAAGGGAAAATTGTAATCCAGAAGAAATTGTGAATATTTCTTTATTTTTATTGTAAATCGCGTTTGTTCTAAACTGCAATTATTTTGAGGCTTTTGGGATAGATGACAGCACGAGAGTTTTTATTTTGAAAAAAAATAATTGAGAATTTTGAAAAATCTTTCAGATATTTTTGTTAAGCATTTAAAAATGATCACCCCTGAAAGATTTCAGCTAATTCTGATGTTTAGTTTTCGCTGTGCACTTTGGCAAAATATTAAAAAATTAAAGAACAAGGCGTTGCCAGTTGTACTTTTTTTTACTTAAAATCTGGGGAGAAACTATAGGCTTAAAGCCACACAATAATATAATTAAAATAAAGGTATATACCTAATTTTTACAGAAATATTTTGGAAGTGCTAACTGCTTTATTATTGGTGTCATCAGTCCCGATACGATCCCAAAAAAGCGGTATTGAACTTGGGCAGGGCCAAACGAAAAAGAAGGTTTGATTCGCCACCTTTTTATGGAAGGTTTAAAAGTGAATCGTATCCCTATTTACTCAACTTTTAATGCTTAATTATTAGGAGTGTTTACTCGAGTTTTTATTCATAAAAGTTAATCACAATTTTATACAACGAATAATTTTTTGGTTGGTTGGATTTTATCTGTTTTTACTAAATAAATAAACAATAAATAAATTATTTCAAATTGCTTTGCTTTTTTATGCAATTTTTACTACTATAGCGCCCAGAAACACGCAAAAACGGTGGAAAAAGTGACAAGTGACAGGTTGGGTACGTCCATTTTATTATTTGGACTAAATTAAAAATGCACAAAGTTAAAAGTTGCCCAACCTTATCAATTTTCCATTACACATTAAATTTAATATACAATGAGTAAACAGCACCCTCGGTTTTCATAATTTAACTTTAAAAATTAACAACTAAGCAATGTCCATTGTGTTTATCAATCAAGCATTAAACGCAACAGACCAACATCGTTCTAGAACGGTATTGAACAGACGGTATATACATTTCACGAGACATAAAACACATACGCCGATTTTATATGCAATATGTCAAATGTTTTCTGTCAAAAGTTCACTCATTGTCATGTTTTGTTGACACAGTCTTGTCCATCTCAAAAATGTCACGACTATCGGAATACGATCATTTCTAAAGCTGGGTTCATACAGAAATAAACATAACATAAGATAAGAGAAAATAAAAAATAATCACCTTATGGGACTGCTTGATGGCGTTCATACTGACAGAAAAATAAGATAAGATAACATAACAGAAAAATGGCAAACTTTTATCTTCTTAATTTTTTTATCTGAAATCGCGTTCCGCGCATGACCGTGACATCATCGCGACGAACGAATGACAGGAGACGATAAAGTAATAGTAAAATTCAAAATCGCATGCGCAAAAATTCGCGTTTTGATTGGCTGGAGCGGATCTCTTATTTTATGTTATTTGTTTAGTGTGAACGCCCAATTTTTTTATTTTATGTTATCTTATGTTATTTTTAACTTATCTTATCTTATGTTATTTTATTTCTGTATGAACCCAGCTTAAATTTTAGTAAAAATAGATAGAGGTTGGTCTGTTCGTCGGATCGCCGATCATTATGGACCATGTTGGGAATTTGGAACCTTTGGTTGCACTAAAACAAAATTATGATTGTTTTCCACAAACCAAAACTACACTTTTTTGCACTCGACGCGCGTTTCGCTAACAACGTTAGCATCATCAGGAGACGATAAACAATCCAACAACAAACAATTGTTTATCGTCTCCTGATGATGCTAACGTTGTTAGCGAAACGCGCGTCGAGTGCAAAAAAGTGTAGTTTTGGTTTGTGGAAAACAATCATAATTTTGATTATGGACCAGACAAGTCCACTATAGTATGACTAAAAAGAAAATACTAAGAAGACGGAACTGTACGATGAAAAGAAAGGAACTGGCTTGACCAAAGTTAGCACAGCCCAAGAGGATCAGCAAATCACTAATTTCCTGGAAGAAAACCCATTTGAAAAATTAATAGTTAATTTTCCTGGTATGGTAATGACTTCACTAAGCCAGATTACTTTTTGCTCTGGACTATTCGAGACAGGAAAACGAATTTTGGTGACAGATAGCTTTTACCGATGACAAAATCGAGTATGGGGGCTCATTGCAAAAAAGTTATGAAAGTTTAGTATTCTTCCACGGAATGCTAACCATTTCATGGAGCTAATAGATAGAGCTTATGAAGAGATCATTAAAGAAAGTTCTATTTGTTTTGTTTTTTAAATATTTTGTTGTTTATTAAACTGATCCTGTTGATATGGATTGACCTTGTTTAACCCAACGCATTCCAGTTCTTTCTTCTTCGTATTTTCCTTTTAGTCGCACTATGTTATATCGTCCATGGGTGCATTTATTCCCGGAAATGCATGAAAGTATTTTGTTTATTTTTTATATTTCGTAACAGCAACCTTAAAACTATAGAACCAGTAAATATTGGTAAAAATAATGTCAGTCTCCTCAACAAAATTTGTTTATGTTGTCTAAAGGTCTTAACCTACAAAAATCGGTAACAATAAGCAAGCCAAATTTTTAAAATATATACATGTACCTAACTTCTGCTGTATGCGTTTTATGTGTCGGGAAGTGTAATAAAAAAGCTCAACGCAAAACTGCAGAGACGGGATTACAATTTCCGTATTCGATCGGGAGTCTTTGTTTTCTTACAGATAAAACGAAGACGGAATATTGCACGTCTATGAGCTAATATTTCAGTTCTAATTTTCGACATAAGACCCTAATTCAAATATATTTTTTTCACAAATTTCAAAATTAATTATTTCTGATACATTTTGAATTACACTGTCACTTTTTCTATAGAGAATTACGCCAGGCCCTGGTATTTAATACGTTTAATACGGGGCTTGTCGGAAATTCCCTAAAGAATTGTAAGAGTTCTTCTTCAATACCTCTTTTTTTAAATTTTTTATTTGGGATATACGTTTCGTTGCCTCGCGTATCACTCCGCGTACTGATAGGAACAGAGGATCCACACTGCTCTGGGTCAAAAAGTTCATTCTGACTTCCGCCATCCGCCACCATTCTTGTTTCGGAATCTGTGAAATACTCTTCACGGGATAGACTTCTAATTTCACTAGGGAATGACCTTTTTCTTCCGGAGAACTCAACGTGCATACATTCTCGGGGGTGTTCCGACAAATACTTTGCGAGATTGTAGAGATTCGCCCTCGCTTGACTGCAAAACATCTAATTCGGGCACACCGACAGTAGTCGCCGCTCCAGCTACAGTCGTGGATGACGTGGACGTGGTCTGTGTGGAAGAACCACATGAAGGTTCCCCCATAAAATTTACATTCCAAACTTTTTTTAAGATACAATTCAGCTTCTCGTCGAGTGATGTCTGGCAAAATGTCGTGAATAAGTCTCTTTCCTTTAAGAGACATTTGAAATTCTCGAAGGAAATCATTAATTCACAGTCTTTGCGTGCCTCTTCTTTCCTCATTTCTTTCAGAATTTTCTGTAATTGAATCAAATAATTTTTCAATTGCTTCTTCCCAATCAGGTAATTTTCCTTTTGACACATTATCATGCTCATTTCTAACCATTGAATTAGAAATTTGTACTGAATCTGATCCTCTTGGACTGGCCAAATCAATTCTATCAAATTCAGGAGACAATCCAGTTGACAGTCTGCACCAGTCATCGTTGCTTGAGGTTCTTGATTTGTTCTATAAAAAACCATTCCTGTATTAATTATATGTTTTAATTATTATTTAATTTGTGTAAAAAATTTCTGCCATATCACTATAGGTATGACTGCGATACATTTCGCAGATGTTGTAATTGCATGTGTCTTCCAGACACATTACAATAATAATACCCGTCGGGATTAAGATCATGGCATTTAATTAATGATATCTTATGATTATGATTATAATATTTATAGATATTTCCGTTTTCCGTCCATTCTTCTTTGCACTTCGGACAAAATAAAATGCCCTTTTTTATTGTGGCATTCCATAGAATATAGTAACTGCCACAAGTACTATAATCAGTAGACTGAAAATAATCGCTAAAGTGATGTGTAATTTGGAGCTGGATGTTAATATCGACCCTGCCAGAGTCCTTGGCATATAAAATCTTTGACTGTCCATTATATTCTAATAAATTTTTGATTCGTAAAATCTCCTCTTGAATCCAATCGTTAGGTTTGTTTAGCTTTTGTTTTTGAAAAATTTCTAATAACGGACTTACGTCTTGACTTGCTTCTGGATCACTTACGCCACTAATTGGAATTTCACTGTTTACTATTTCGTCAAAATCAGAAATATTATTCATCAGAGTTAACAACTCACCAACGTTCGAAAATACTTTGTTGATGTTGGCCATTTTTTTTAAATTTATATGTTCACTGTTCGTTTCACACTAAGGGGACTTGATTGAAACCTTCGGTTTTATGCCACAGCAGCATCGGCTGCGTGGAGCCGCCCGAGAGGGGGGCTTCGTTTACGAATCGCAAGAGCATGATTCATGTCAACATGAAGTTCATGAAGATTAAGGGCTGTTGGATTAGTTGTACGAATAGGAGGACAACAAGTTTTTTTCTAGTTTAAAAAAAATACATTTTTTTTGGCATATAAGGTTGATTATGGCACCAACTAGAGCCAAACCCAGTATAGTCACCAAATTTGATAAAAATCAATCTAGTTGTTTTTTAGATACCAGCGTTGGTTACAGACAGACATACAGCCAGACGCCACAACAAAAGATTTCAGTGTGAGAATAAAACTTGCTGGTCTCTGGGATGTTCCAACTCTTGTCGAATTTCCTCGTGCACAATTTCGCATGTCTCTTCAGATAATCTAAATCTTTACTCCAAGAGATTTGTTCTAGGACGAATAATTTTTGGTCTTCGACAATTTCGTCATCATCTGCATCCAGTTGATCAAAAATAAATTCTACAGCCCTGTTCTCACTATGCATCAAACACATGCAACTTTTTACATGCATCTTTTTTTTGAAGCATGGAGCTGTGGGGGCTGTTCACACTATGCATCTTTTTTTAGAGGAAATGCATTTTTTGCCAACATAACAAAATCACTAATTAAAAAAATCAAAAAAGCCCTAGATTTTTAACTGCTTTGTTTACTTTTTTCCTATACACTTTTCTAGCGCATTCGGTAAAAGTTTAAGTATGCAACCAGCAATATTTTCACGACTGAATATTTGGTGTTCTTGAAGAATTCTAGAAATAAAGAATTATTCCAGAAATAAAGAATTCTTCGAAAAAAGGAAAAGTCGAAAATTCTGGATTGTTCTAGGATAAGAAATATTAAATAATTGACAGGCTTGAAGTGGGAATTACAACTTGCAGATTGTGAGCATTGGCAAACAAGAATTTTAGAAAGTCTTAAGGTGATTAAAAAATATTGAAAATAAAACTCATAACCTAAAATTCACAGCTTTCTGATAAAAAAATAGAGCATGTTCTATTTTAGCGCATCTTGCAGCATGTCTTTTTTCGACGAATTTCATAGTGTGAACACACAAGATGCATGCATCTTTCTGAGAAGCATGAAAAAGTTGCATAGTGAGAACAGGGCTTACGGCATCGATCATAGCGATTTTACTAAATACTTACAGTGTTTTATCAAAAACAAATTTTAAATAAATTTTTAATAACTATTTTGAGGTTAGAATCTTTCTCGAACTATTAAACTGAAGTTTAGCAAAGACCCAGACCGTCGGTAACGGTTAATCCGAAGTTTGTTGGTAAACTGCACCTATAAAACGTAAAAAAGTCAACATCTGTGGTTTAAACTGAGGTTTGACGATTAACTATAAATTGTGAAATTGCGCCTAATACGAGTACGTTCTAACTTAAACCTCGTAATAAGTCTAATGAAACGCCTATAACTATAACTGCTAGTTACCACCTAAAAAAAAATCGGTTGAAAATACTTATAAAAAAATAATGGAAAAAAAATAAAATACCATGCAAAGGTTTTTGATTCGCAGTTTTTTTTACCGGCTTTTGTATGATTGATTTTGCTACCGCTTTTCTCTATTCTTTCATATTTTTCCGGCTAATATGTACAATGAAGTATTATGTGAGGGGTTGTCTGATAAAAATAAAACAAAACATTCCATTGGAATGGGAGAATAATAAATCGTCGGCATGTGTCAAGTGAAAAAAACAAATCAGGTTTTTTTTCAATTTCAAATAACGACTACAAGAAAACAAAAAATGTTCTAGTAGGGAATTTGACTAAAAAATATTATTACGGGGTATGGACCTGGGAACGTGTCAGATAGTTTTTGGTCTTGTCAATTTACAGTTCGATAGGTTTTACGTTGACGGTCCGAATATTTTAAGGCGCATTTACACAGACAAACTTTCCTTTGATGTGGAAATGCCGACAAACATTTACACGAGCCTCTTGAGCGAAATGTTCAAAGAAATGTTCGAGCAAAATCTCGTACAAAAAAAACACACGTAAATTTTGGAGAGAATATTGAGCAAAATTTGTATGAAGAATTGGGGGTATAAAAATTTCTTTACAAATTCAAAATATATATTGTTATCGGAATTCATTGAACTTAACTGAAAATAGAAAAAAAAAAGTTTTGAAATAAGGTATTTTTAATCAAGTGCTTTCCGACGGAAAAACGATTTGATGCCGAATTTCACATTTTACCTCATAAGCAACTTCGATTGATCTGATTTTTATAGGGGATATGCCAGTATACTTGTAACTTTTTTGGGGTTGTAAAAAAACGAGAATAAAAAAAATAATAATTGGCACTTATTTATTGTTGTTGCCTGTAAAATATAATGATAAAAATATACGTTTAAAAGAATATACCTTTATTTTACTTCCTAGTTTAGTCTTACAATAATAATTAAGTCAAATTAAAAAACCTATATTATTAAATCTCAAATATATGAACAAAAGCACGTTCGGTTTAAATAATACCCGTTTATTACCTACTTTTACAACCCTACGAACCCGACCCTTGTTTAAAAAATATAATTTAGCAGTAATTTAGTAGACTGTGTCGCCGATCTATCATCCCGCATTTTGGATTTCACAGGTAGTAGGCCGGCCACCCTTTTGAATCGCAATATTGCCCTTTGCATATTGTTGGTTCAGTGTCAGTAATCGACCTTGATTATTACATTAAATTGACAATAAATATCTAAATCTGCAGCATTTTCATGAACCTTTTGCTTTTTTGAGCAATCCTTGGGACCTTAAACTAACTAGGTAAATCTGGTGTGAGGAATTAAAAACAACAATAAAAGCTAAAAGTAAAGTAAAGTTACAAAAATATGTTTAAAAAAAGTCCCCCTCCCCACCACTCCTCATAGTCGTGAGGCGCGGATTACCGCTTAAAAGTGCAATTTTTGAGTTTTTTGCCGATATTCGAAAATCTCAAAATTTTTTTGGAAAAGAAAAATTGTCCTGGGTTTTTTTTTGACTTTAGGAAAAAACCCTTGGAAATAAAAAAAAGTCGCAAGAAAATCCCAAAAAAAAAACCACGGGCAAAAAAATCCGGGAAAAACCCTAAGAAAAAAATATTATAAGTAACCCTAATCCATGTGTCAAAACTGATAGTAGAGCCAATAATAATGTTTCGCTTGCCGTCGGCTTTTTTCACAAAAATTTTAAATAAAAGGTGGTGTTCCATTTTTTTAAAGAATTGAGATCAGTGATCACTGATGAAAAATTATATTTATTCTCATCTTTAAAAATATGTTTCCAAAATAGATAGCAATAACTTGCTCAAAAACCCGAACAAAATGTTCAAAGAAAAGCTCACAAAACTGTTCGCGCGAAAAATTTCAGTTCTTTTGCACGAACTTTTATATGAGCATGTTCGTCTGTGTAATTGCGCCTTTATGAGTTTTTTTTAATTTCCAAAACGAAATTAGTTTATTGTGGTTTTCCATTCCAAGTCAAAATTTATACCTGCTTAATTAATTTCCGAAAAAGTAGAGAATAAAAACTACTCAAATTTATTGCTTTGTTTAAATACGTTTTAAAGCTGATACCTATTCAATTATTCATGAAAGAACGCCCAAACAGAAGCTTTGTTCGGTATTTGCAACGCAGATCAGACGGATTTGTGATCACGTATCTGATTAGTTAAATAAGGCGCTAACGAATCAAAATGCGTAGGTGAAATCCGTCTCCGCGATGTAAATACCGAACGTAGCTAGAAAAACACGCTTGGATGTGTCTTGTGTACGTTATTTAGGTTTGCAGACCACCTGTGGCAGACCAAAGATTTTATGATTGGATTATTAAGTGCTTATGAAGTGCTAATTAAGTACCAAAGTCATGATTTAATTGCTCCTGGTGATAAAAAAGCGCTTGATTTACTAACTAAGTACTATTTAAGTGTTAATGTGGGAACACCGACTCTCAAAGCCGGTGGCGATCGGTGCCAACATTTGTTGGATTGGCGAAATCCATTGAAAAATTTAGGAACTCTATTGTTGTACTGGTGAAATCTACCTAAAATTTATGAATTCTTTTATTGGCACCGGTGAATCCACCGGTGAATTTACAAACTCGCCCTACATGTACAGGTTTTACGTTGACGGTCCGGTTATCTGACGTTTGGGATATTTTCTTAGTTTTTGGTTTTAATTTTCAAAACAAAATTAGTTTATTGTGGTTTTCCATTCCAAGATAAAATTTATACCTTTCTAAGAACGCCCAGATCGCAGATCAGACGGATTTGTGATCACGTATCTGATTAGTTAAATAAGGCGCTAACGAATCAAAATGCGTAGGTGAAATCCGTCTCCGCGATGTAAATACCGAACGTAGCTAGAAAAACACGCTTGGATGTGTCTTGTGTACGTTCTTTAGGTTAGCAGACCACCTGTGGCAGACCAAAGATTTTATGATTGGATTATTAAGTGCTTATGAAGTGCTAATTAAGTACCAAAGTCATGATTTAATTGCTCCTGGTGATAAAAAAGCGCTTGATTTACTAACTAAGTACTATTTAAGTGTTAATGTGGGAACACCGACTTTCAAAGCCGGTGGCGATCGGTGCCAACATTTGTTGGATTGGCGAAATCCATTGAAAAATTTAGGAACTCTATTGTTGTACTGGTGAAATCTACCTAAAATTTATGAGTTCTTTTGTTGGCACCGGTGGATCCACCGGTGAATTTACAAACTCGCCCTACATGTACAGGTTTTACGTTGACGGTCCGGTTATCTGACGTTTGGGATATTTTCTTAGTTTTTGTTTTTAATTTTCAAAACAAAATTAGTTTATTGTGGTTTTCCATTCCAAGAACTCTATTGTTGTACTGGTAAATCTACCTAAAATTTATGAATTCTTTTGTCGGCACCGGTGGATCCACTGGTGAATTTACAAACTCGCCCTACATGTACAGGTTTTACGTTGACGGTCCGGTTATCTGACGTTTGGTATATTTTCTTAGTTTTTGTTTTTAATTTTCAAAACAAAATTAGTTTATTGTGGTTTTCCATTCCAAGATAAAATTTATACCTTTCTAAGAACGCCCAGATCGCAGATCAGACGGATATGTGATCAGGTATCTGATTAGTTAAATAAGGCGCTAACGAATCAAAATGCGTAGGTGAAATCCGTCTCCGCGATGTAAATACCGAACGTAGCAAGAAAAACACGCTTGGATGTATCTTGTGTACGTTATTTAGGTTAGGAGACCACCTGTGGCAGATCAAAGATTTTATGATTGGATTATTAAGTGCTAATTAAGTACCAAAATCCCGATTTAATTGCTCCAGTGGTTTTGGAGATATTATAAAAAAAGGTGGCAGACCAAAAATTAAAAAACATACCCAGTGTTAAAGAGAGGAGTGCAAATGGATTTACTCATTAAGTACCCAAGTCCCGATTTATTTGCTCCAATGGTTTTTAAGATATTGATTGATCTGCTAGCTTCAAAAAAGTTAGCATACCAATTGTTAAAAAACATGCCTGGTGATAAAAAAAGGACTGTAAATGGATTTACTAATTAAGTACTATTTAAGTGCTCTACGTTTAACATCGAAAAAACACTCTAGACCCTCGCTTGTGTATACTGAGCGCAACGCCACCCTGGTGCCGATTCATGAATTTTGTAGGAAAGATCCCACGGGAACGCACGCTTTAAAGCTATCAAGGGTTATCCTAAACCTATCCTATATCGAAGGAGCCTTCCTACACTTCATACACCTGCCTCTGAGCAGGAGAACGGGCGCTTTTGAAAAACGATAATCAAGTCAGCTTTGCGCGTGCACCGTATAAGGTTGGCAGCTTCTGAGCCTTCTTATTGGTCGAAACTAAGGATGTGAAATTTCTCAGGCCACCATTATCTCGAAATTCAAGAATGGGCACCCCTGTCGAAAATGGGCGCGGAATTTAATAAAACGTCGTCAAAACACAAGGTCGGATGACCTTGAAAGTGATTTTCTTCTACACGGATCCGAACAAAACACCCAGTTATACTTGATTTTGTGACTAAATAGCTATCAATCCCATATAGTCACAAAACTCCTTCATTCAAAATCCCACGGGATAGATAATAAAGGCGCAAACAAATAAAAACAAAAAATGAAGATTTCGGTTTCTTTTTTTAAAGTTTTGAGTAAAGCATTAAATTGCGCAATTTTGCCCTAATTTAAACCTTTTCGTACCTCCTACCATTCAGGAGAACCCCATGTTGAGCATCGAATTTGGAACACCCTGTATTCTCGCAAATATCGCTTTTGTTCATTGAAAATAAACTTCTCCAAAGCTTGTTCAACCATCGACGTTTTGATGATGACGTCATTGACGAATTTGTAAAAAGCGATCAAAGAATCGACTTACATTACAAATAGGGTAAGTTTTTAAAAATTGCTTCTCTTAGTTGAAATTTCACAGCACGCCGCTGCTAATAAAACTGTAAAAATTAAAGCGCAGCAAGCTCTACCGTCAATTTAATTTGCAATTTCTTAAGCAACTTTGAGTAATTTCGTTTTGTAGAAAATTAAGGTTACCTATTAATAAATGTTGTTGAAACGACGTAGAAGCTTCGTGGAAATTTCCTCCACAGTCACAACTGCGGGAGTTGTAATAAGCAAAATAATACAAAAATATTATTTGAAGTCAGATCAACCGAGAAATGCAACTTCTAAGCATTAACCTAGTCTACAATGAGCTTCAGGCTACTGCGAACATAGGGGGAATCAAGTCCAATTTACTCTCTGTGCTGTACAACCGAGGTGGATTCGAAGCACGCTGCAGTGTTATCTGTTGGAAATTTATTTTGATTTTATTGTTTTGTTTTATTTCTACCTTGCTCGAGAAACAGATTGGGAAGTTCTTAAGTGAAATAATACATTTTTAAAACTAAAAATGGATGTCTACGAAGTTGCCGAATAAGTACAGATAGTCAAATGGTACTATTGAGACTTATTCCCAGAACCTAGTTTATCAACGATTCATAGGTTTGTGCAGAATTTTGAAAAGTTTGGTTGTGTAGCGCCAAGAAACCATAAAAAACCCACTGTTTTGAATGACGAGCAGGAAGTATAAGGTGTGATGATTTGCGCTGCAGTGGAGGAAAATCGAAAGTTAACTAGCCACCAAACTGCCGAAACAGTTGATACGTCTTCAGCCACTGTCTTACGTGTTCTCAAAAAGAATGGTTATCATTCTTACAAAGCGTCAAAAACGCACCACTATCGTCGTATGGAATTTTGCTAAACAATGATGGAAAGGGCTAATTGTGCTGAAAACTTTCTGAGATCTATTCTTTTCACAGATGAAAGCACTTTTCCATTATTGAATCGTCATAACCCAACACACGTTCGATAGTGGTCGAGGGAAAATTTGCATTTGTATTTTTTTTTTTAAATGTTTGGGGAGGTATTGTAGGGGAACACGTAATTGGGCCATTTTTTATTTACGGCAATTTGAATGGTCCTAGATACTTGGATCTACTGCAGCTGCATATTATGGTTTCAACAAGATGGTTATCCCACTCACAATGTTGGCCTTGTTAGAGAATATCTTAATAATGAATTTTCTAATCGGGTTATAAGTACACCAGGAACTATTTTATGGCCAGCTCGATCACCCGATCTTGCTCCTAATGGTTTCTATCTGTGGAGTTATATCAAAAATAAAGTTAGAAGGGGTTTTCATAATAGGCTCGGATATTGTCTAGCCGAGCAAGGAGGATTTTTCGAACCTTTGGTCTAAATTTTTTTTGACTGGGAGAATCTTTTTGGTTTTTAGAATTATGTTATTTTGAGAACTTGCTTTTGTTTGTTTCTCCTTATTATTTTAATTGTAAAACGTTGTTACTGATAATTCTGAGCAGTTGAAAATAAAACGCTTTAATTTATCAGTGACAAAAAACAAGAAAATATAAAAATTTGCGTATTTATTAACCAAATTCCGTTTTCATTGACTCCACTCCACACAGCACCGTGGTTAGAGGTGTACTAAACATAAGCTGCGAACGGTGGCGAACGGCGGAGAAAGGCGGCGAACGGCGGCGAAAGGCGATGCCTGAGTGTTGGTTGCTTAACTGATAGGTGTGCGGTATCCCTGCATGTACGTACACTAGCAAATTGGACTTTTTCCGGCCTATGTTCGCAGTAGCATGAAGCGGTCTGTATACTGACCAGGGCCCGCGCAAGCAATTTACAGTTTTTTTTTAAAAGAGATAACGTGAACAACAAAATTGCCAGTGATTTGTCAAAATTAACAATTTTTTGTTTTATAATTTAATAACAATAAGTTATTGTGTGGACAGAGAAGAAGCAAAAACACAAATCTTAAACATTAAAAAAAGCATAATAACGTATTAAAAAAACAACGAGAAAAAATTAGAATCACAAAAAATACATCTGAAATGTTTCTTTCTCACTTTTATGTTTGGAAATGTTTTGATTATTTTTTTACCACCGATTTCTTTAGCTATCTAATGCCAAACCATTTAGCCGATCCTCTGTAGTTGTAAAGCGTAAAAACGTTTTTATCGATTTTAATAAGCCGAAACTTTTTTCTTTACTTGATGCGATATTTATTGGGAAATTAAAAAGTAAAGTAGTTAAAAGTTCTTAATAAAAAAATAATAAACCTATTAGAAGCAAATTTTATTAAAATTACACCTGATAAATTTTTCACACTACGACTTTTAATTTTTTTAATAAAATAACTAATTTTACAGCCGACCCATTATTTTGTCGCCTCTAACGCCTTCCCTGTATGGACCCATTACCAAATTTTTCAGGATATCTGTGACCGGAGGTCACAAACCAAGTTCATAAACATAGAGGTTGGGTTAGTAATTATTACACAATTTGCGAGCCTTGGGGCATTATAGTATCTCATCGTTATACAGGGTGTCTTAATTGCCATGAGCCACCATTGCTATCTCGGTAACTATAAAAACTACAAAACAAAATGTGCAATTTTTCGGAGATATTGAAATTCTGGTTTCATATTTTTAAAAAAATATATTCTATCGCGAGATACGAGGGTTTTTCAAAAAATTCAAATATCTCAAAAAGTATAATTTTGACAAAAAATTTGTAAAGGAAAAAGTTTTTGCATTTTGAAGAACGTTACTTCAATTTGGTAGTTTTTTTTAGAACATTTGCTATGTCTAGTTTTCGAGATATTAACATAAACTTACCTTTTTTTAATACGGACCTGTATTTTTATTTCCATTTTTTTAAAGAACTTTTATTTCTGATTTTAACGATGTATCACATGTCCGTATTTGTTTGAGGTTTAATGATAAAAAAATAATATTTAAGTTTTATTGGGTTTAAAAAAAAATTGAACGGCAGAGGTGGCTTAGACGACCGAAAAAACAATTTCCAGTTTTAATAACATAAACAGACTGACGCAGCGTCTAATGAAAAAAACTATTTATTAACTTTTTAGATATTTAAACTTTTTACCATTTAATTAAATTTATTATTATTTTAACACGTTTTTTAAAACTAAACTTTCTTTTTAAATTTCTTTCAAAATCTCTATTGATATTTGTTTCATCTTCCCCGTCCTCTGCCGGTTGCTCCCCGGTTGGAAGGATTTTCAAATGATCCGTGCAACACCGTACTCAATCCGTCTAGTAGCAAATTTCGCTCTAGTCTTGTAATTTAATTTTTCGATTTGGTACGCGCCTTTCGGGGTACGAATTTTGATACATTTGGACCGCTCTAATTTTTCACCTTTTAAAAACGGCGTCATGTTGATTTTTACTTATCTTGACAGATGTATTACGGAACGTAGGTTTTTATAAGCAATTGTTTATTTTTACTTTCTAAGCCACCTTTGATAAAACGGCAAAAGTGCGAAAAAACATAAATAACCATTTTTTACCATTGAAATGCAAATAAATATAGACATGTGATACATAGTTAAAATCATAAAAAAGGGAAATTTTAAAAAATGGAGTAAAAAATACAGGTCCGTATTTGAAAAAAATAAGTTGATGTTAATATCTCGAAAACTAAGCGTAGCAAATTTTCTTAAAAAACACCAAATTGAAGAACCTCAAAAATGCAAAAAAATTTTCCTTTACGAATTTTTTGTAAAAATTATACTTTTAGAGGTATTTGATAAAATAGTTTTCTGCAATTTTTCGAAAAACCCCCATACCTTGAGATAGAATATTTATTTTTTAATCTGAAACCAGATTTTCAATGTTCCCCAAAAACTGCACATTTTGTCTAATTTGACCAACCTCGTAGTTCTTATAGTTACCGAGATAGCAATAGTGGCCCATGGCAATTAATAAGACGCACTCATATAACCATGAAATACTATTATAACGGTCCTGCCCTTGCAAAAATAGTCGTAGCGATAATAGCTCTTCGAATCAAGTTGTCCTGGAAAAAACGTAGAGCCAAAAAATCTTCTGGGCGCGAGCAGACTGCGTTAGGCATGCGCAGTAGATTTTTTGCCTTCGGCCTTCCCCATGACCAACCCTGATTTTTACTTTATTTTCCTTGTTTCAAAGTTATTATTGTTATACATTTTGGGTGAGTTCGCGATAACGCTCGAATCGAATCTCGAACGCTATAGATTCGAAAATCATAACCTACAATAATAGTTTTCTGTTTTATTTTTTTTTAAACTTGTTTTGCATTTTGCTTTGGATATTTTTTTCGGCAGCAGTGAGGAAGACGAAGAAAATGAGCCTGTTCGACGTTGGTACATATCCGTTCCTGTTTTTTTTTCAATGAAATTATAGTATCTCATCGTTATATGGTTGCACCTAAGCTCGAACGCGGCTCAACCGTTCTGTTAACGCATCCATCATAAAAGCGGGCCTCGTTCAAAAAATAGTGTCTCTTGATTTTGTCTTGAACGCGTTTGGTATAAGTATACTGAAAAAAATATCGTACATAGTATTAATAACAGACTTTTATTAATTTTTTATAGATATTTGTACATCAATAACACGTAACTGTTACAAAAATCGGAGAAAAGTTATAAAAATTGTCATATAAAGTAATGAAATTAATAAACGGAAGTTAAGAAATAAATGAAAAATGTTTCTTGACATTTTATAGAGAGTATGAAATAAATAAAACCTGTTAACGATTTTAATCAATGCTTTTAATAAATTTAATAAACGGCAATCATTGACTGTCGTTTAAAAGTTGTTATGGAATGTATGTACAAGTTTATGAAAATTATGAACCGGGCATACAAAATACATAAACAAGGTTATGAAATTTATGTACGTAACAGTCTTTTACTAAATTCATTCTTAGGTGTAACTAAAAGCTATGAAAGCATGACTCCTAATCTTTGATTTCATAACACCTTTTACAAAAATCATTCTTAAAGACTCTTTATATTGTAACAACTTTTTTTTGGAACTGCGTCTTGCACCAGTAAAATCCATAACTCGTTTTGGCTATAAATTTTATGTAAACTATATTGATAAAACTTTACATCGGAGCAAAACTCATATACAAAATACATTGGCTCAATGTATTTTGTTTTAGGAAACGGTGCCTTTTTTGGTTCATTGATATACAGAAACTCCCGACAACTAACCCTATTTGACGCTGTTGACATTTGAACGTCATATATGGGTAAGGGCTTTCGTGAAACGGCGCAAACGTACGGACGATTAAGTCGATTACACAGAAATGCTGCACTCCATGCACTGCGGTGGCATGGAGGTATCAACCAAATAAATAAATAAACATTTATAAAAAATAATATACTGTATTTTTGTCAATGTTTGATCACCCCGCGTACCCAGCATATGACATTTTGCTTATTTAACAGCGTTTTACTCAAATCTTTAGCTTTTTATTAAATAGTTTTGTAGTAAGAACAAGATTAGTTTTTCGGTACAACCCCAACGACCCGCCCCTGTATCTCCGACGCTAGTCATAGGTAAAGCCATGATGGTAATTTAAGGAGTAAGGTTTTTGTTTTCCCAAATTTTTCTATGTTTTTCACATTTTTATGCCATGATTTTGCTCAAGTTTTAAAGTTTTCTTTCAAAACTTTTCATTTGTTGAATAAAACACTCAGTTTTTTCAAGTTTTCATTGTTTTTTTAGCCTTTAAAAAAAGTTCTGCCAAAAACTATTTTTTCTCTATTAAAATGAAAAATATTAAGAGCGAGAGAGCAGAATATTGAAGTACAAAAATATTTAAAATTGTTGAAGAGAGACAGCAGGCTATAAAAACTATTTTAGAGAAAGATGAAAATAATTTAAGGCAATTGTTTAATAAAAATTTCTGTTATATCATCTGTCTCTCATCTTGAGTGATATCGTGCATATGATTTTTATTTAAATATAAGAACAGCAAAAACTGTAATTTTTCAAAGCATGAAGTGTGTGAGACATAAGGTGGTCATCATGGCTTTACCATAATGAACATCCTAACAACAATTCA
This sequence comes from Oxystoma pomonae, assembly GCA_963921995.1. Taxonomy (NCBI): domain Eukaryota; kingdom Metazoa; phylum Arthropoda; class Insecta; order Coleoptera; family Brentidae; genus Oxystoma; species Oxystoma pomonae. Next base: position 19,337,590 of record OY998164.1, on the reverse strand, counting down.
ACGCCGTTCTCAACTAAAAAGTCAGTTAACTCATGTTGGCTTATTATGTAAACTACTAGTACATGTTTTCGATGTAATTTTTAGTTGTTTTAAACATTGGTAAGTACTAAAATATTACAAATATTATTGAAAAACTTGCTTTATACTATCCTTAGGGATCTCGGGAATTTAGCATTTTTATAATTTTTTTTTAGAAAGTAAGGCTGTGGTGTAATTGCACGCACTTGTAATGGCTCACGAACGCGAGATAGATTAGTGTGTGATAAATTCGAAAGAGTTAGGGAACTCGGGTATAAGCTTGTTTTCTATAAGCTGATAAAAGCCCTTAGGAACGTATAATTACCCCACTCTCCCCTACTCTAACTTCTGGACACCACTTTGAAATAAAGTTACAACTAAACTAGGTTTCTACCAAAAACTATTTAAAAAAATAATTAGTGTAAAAAACGCAGTGGATCAATATAGTAGTCACATAAATTGCACAATATTTATTAAAATTAATACCTCCAGGACAAATAAATCTGGCGCAGCAACCACAAATTTTAAATGAACCTAAATACTTTTAAAATATTGAAACAATATTTTTTTATCATTTCGTTATTTTCGTAAATACAGGGTGACACTCCCACTCTCCATATCTCTGAGACCAAATTATTATATGAAAAACGCAAAAACACGCAACCTCTCGCATGATCATGGAGTAAACTCCTTCGGCCTCACGCCCCCCCCCTCCACTTCAAAACCTTAAATGAGATATTGATTAAAAACTCCACTTTGTTATTAAACTTGAGAATTTTAAAAACTCACACACTATTTGACCTAGAGAATAAAGTTTTTGATAAAATGCAAAATATGTTTTAATCCCTTAGAAGGGGCAGATGTCACTCTTAGGGCCGGTTTCTCAATAGCGAGTTACCAGAGAGTTAAATTAACTCTCCCAGTTTTTTACTGTTTTAAGCCAATATTTTTTTACGTTAACACTGAGGTAAGGTAACTTACCCTCACTTGGAAGCCATTGGTTACCCTCGAGTTAACGCTAACTCGCTATTGAGAAAGCCGTCTTTAGAGTTTTAAATTAGAAGGAGGTTCAAGTGGCATGTTATTTCAAAGGCCGCTCAATATTTTTTTCAATGGTCTTCAGGGGGCTGATTCTTGAATTTCGTAGGAAAGATCGCACGGGAACGGTCCTCTTCCTGATATCGATCAATAATAAGCTCTGAAGCGATCACGAGTTATCCGAAACCTATCCGATCACGACCGAAGCTCACCCGATTGCCGTTTATCGTAGGAACTTTTCTACACTTTCAAGGTGTCGGGGGTCAGGTGTATGCAAGTATAGGAAAGTTCCTACGATGGTATTGGTTGCCTACTCTTCTTTATCTCCTAAGGCGATTAAAACAAAAGGACACGTCAAGAGTGATTGAAATTTCGAAATCAAAGTGTATGATGATGTTTAATGATGTCTGGGGCGGGTCACCAGTGAAACCACTGACGAGCCCACGCTGGTTACCCAGGGCGAAACATCGTTTGATAATTTCTCTTTTCGCTTTAGTTCCTTGTGTCTTCCTTGTGGAAAGCTCATCCCAGTTTGAATTTTCGTTGTTTTCCACCCGAGATATTTTGATCTTTTGTTTTTTAGTTTCTTTTCGGTTGAAGTAACTGATATGGAGGTTTTTGAACTTAGGAGCGTAAACCTATTGGAAATATTAACACTTCAGGACGAACCCGTATTAGGTGACTTAGATAAGTACCAGTGCGGAACGATGCCTATTTGTGAGTGATTGAAATTTGAAAATCAAAGTGTATGATGATGTTTAATGATGTCTGGGGCGGGTGACCAGTGAAACCACTGACGAGCCCACGCTGGTTACCCAGGGCGAAACATCGTTTGATCATTTCTCTTTTCGCTTTGCTCCCTTGTGTGTTCCTTGTGGAAAGCTCATCCAAGTTTGAATTTTCGTTGTTTTCCACCCGAGATATTTTGATCTTTTGTTTTTTAGTTTCTTTTCGGTTGAAGTAACTGATATGGAGGTTTTTGAACTTAGGAGCGTAAACCTATTGGAAATATTAACACTTCAGGACGAATCCGTATCAGGTGACTTAGATAAGTGCCAGTGCGGAACGATGCCTCTTCGTGAGTGATTGAAATTTGGAATTCAAAGTGTATGATAATGTTTAATGATGTCTGGGGCAGGTGGCCAGTGAAACCACTGACGAGCCCACGCTGGTTACCCAGGGCGAAATATCGTTTGATCATTTCTCTTTTCGCTTTGGTCCTTTGTGTGTTCCTTGTGGAAAGCTCATCCAAGTTTGAATTTTCGGTGTTTTCCATCCGAGATCTTTTGTTTTTTTAATTTGTTGCTTTAACTTTATTTTTTGAGCGATTTTAAAAATTTAAGCCATTGTAACTTTTTTACGAGCAAACCGATTTTTATAAGTGGTATATCGTTTGATGCAAAAGTTCATCAGCTCCTTCATTTTTTTCAAAATTACGTACAGGGTGAGCAAAAAAAGTTGCAGCTCTTTTTTTAAATACATCAATTTTTTTTTTGTGAAAAAATATTAAATTTTGTTCTTTTAAGAATGGTAGATCTGCAAAAACTTGATAAGAAATAAAAATTATTAAAAATAATATTTTTTGGTACTTAGAATAGGCTTTATATTGAAGGAACTTTCAGCTTCCGTAGCTACTGTATAAATATCGGTTAAAGTATAAAAAAGGTATTACAAAATCAAAACAGTCCAAGATTTTAAAGCCCACCCTATATTTTATTTTATTGAATATAAAAGGGCTGATACCAAAAATTTAATGTAATTAAACTAGCTAAATATCCGCAGCTTTGCCTGCGGTTTTTTCATAATTTTTATGTAATGTTTTTGGTTAAAATTGTTAAAACTTTTTTTATTGCAGTGATTTTCATTTTATAAAGTTTATAACTTCCAAACCTTGTCATTGTTAGACACAAAACATTCGTTTTAAAATAAAATACGGCGTATGGTAAAATCAAACATTTTTTGCTGGTTATTTTTTGAAATTCAAATGGCTTGTTGTCCTTTATTTAAAACAAAAGTTTAGAAACCAATTAAAAACGCCCTTTGCTGAATACAATTGTTTTTTCTTTTGACTTTGTTTTAATTAGTGATGTAAATGAATATGAATCATGGGAATTGGTAAAGAAAAAAACTTTAATGATTTGGACTACAGAATACCGTCTTATTCAGAATGTTAATTTACGTTAAATGTGTTATTTCAAAATATTGATTTTGCCGCCTAAGAGCAACCAAAAGGACCACTTTTGTTTGTATATACAGGGTTCCTAAGATTTTCCTTAGGGATAGGATTTCAATAAATCAAACAGAAATGGCATAGAAAGTTCTGCGCGCACAAAAGAAACAGGTATATTGAGCAATGGTGCCAGTTTGTTATTATCTCCGGACTGCTTTCATGAGAAAAAATTGTCGCCACTCTTTCATTGTGAGCATAAATCATAGTTGCAATAATAACCGTTGACAAGATGTCTGCAAATTCCGCTAGATGGCGGCCACACCATGAAATTAAAAATTAGATGTTTTCAGGTCCAAACCACAGCTTTTTCTTGTTTAAAGGAGGCGGCAGGGTCCATTATTTACGATACTGAGCGATAAACTCGTGAGGTTGTTAACATTAGAAAGAAATATCTTCGCTTTTAATTAAATTTCTTTCCATTCTGTTTTACTAGTGACATCTATCCGGAAACGGCCAAACCATGCAGCTAGCACTAGCCAGAGCTTTTTGCTTGCGATATTATTGATTTTAAATAAAGCTGGCCCTACACTACATTTGATATTTACGAGGTGTTTTATGACATGATTTCGAAACATGTAGCAAACCAATTCTTCAAAACTAGCGGGAGGGTAAAAGCGAAAAATAAGGGGCTGCCAATATTTGTAACACCCAAAAAGGGGCGAAAAGATTTATTTTGGTCTGTTTCTTTACAAAAAACGTTTTTTTGACGAAAAACTTGAGCTCTGCCACTTTTTTTATTTTTTTCTTCAACTTTCTCGAAATTTTTTTGGTCATACTCTACTTTTATTCGAAAAAATTTAGAAACAGAGACGGGATCAGTTTTTCTAAAACGGGGGATCTTGGTTTCGAGTGAGAAGATAAAGTGCGCCGCAGGCAAACATTTTTCAATTAAATTAGCCGAACGCAAAAATGTGAGAAAAACAAAGCACGAAATAAAAATGGCGCCGCTTACAATTTTTTTTTTTAAAATTACGTAATTTCGGGAACGCAAAGAAATAGGTCTAAAGAGTATAATTTTTAAGAAAAAAATATCAATTTTCTCGCCCTCCTCCACTGGGACTACAGGGGCCGTGCACAAATTACGTAATGGTCACAGGGGGGAGGGGAGGTTACAAAACGTTACGTAGGGGGGAGGGGGGTTTTCGACAGCGTTTGCATTTGTGTGAAACTAAGAAAATTTGGAATGAAAATAAGTGAAAAGTTTTTTTTTGGGGGGGGGGGGGTAGTGGTCTTGAAATCTTTACGTAATATTAGGGGAGTGGCGTGCCAAACCGTTACAAAACATTACAGAGGGAGGGGGTCAAAAATTGGTAAAATCACCGTTACGTAATTTGTGCACGGCCCCACATCTAACTGTTCCTCCTTTTTGATTTTAAATAAAAGTGCAAAACCCGTGTTGGGCGTTCGAAGGCGTCAACCCGTCCTATTTGCTTGATAAAGTTTCTACGGAAATATCTCAGTCGATTTCTCCGGCCGTGTATGAACGCTTTAGGTTAGGCATTTGCATGTATCTCAGTCCCCAGCCTGTAAAAAGTGCGTAAGGACAATGGTAACAAAATGAAAAGCCGAAAAATATTTTTTTTACGATATCTTTCATCAGTTTGGTATTAAAGTCGAGCAAAAACAATTTTTATTCCGGTCCTAAAGGTATGAAAATGGAAAACATTAGAAAACAACAACCTGGAATGGATTTACTACGTGTAAGATGTAGTGACAACATCGCCCCATGCCCATCCTTTTCTGCCTAATGTGATTTTCCCTTTGTCTGCGTCTTATACACGGCTGCTTGGCCCCCTAAGGATTTGCTTAGGAACCCATATTTAAATACTAGCATAAACAACCAGATACTTAGTAGCTTTTCTTGCACTTAAGCCGAACACACTTATTCGTCTTCCTTCAACTGCAGCCGTACTTGGGTAAGATCAGTAGAGTAGTAACGGAGGGGGGGGTAACCCCCTCGAAACTTATTACTGACTTTGGAAAAGCTGCTGTTTATTGACTTTGAAGCTGTAATGTTTAGAATACTTTTATACCTATCCCCCCTCCCCAAAATTTTTTCTTACTACGCCACTCGAAGGGGGTGGAGGGGGGTACAGTTACAATTTGGTGTGTTGGGGCACTTGAGAATCGAGATAACGAATTTCTAATCAGATTTTAAAAATTCAATATGGCGGATTCCAGATGAACGATTTTTGGTCATCTTTTGCTAACCAATTTTAACTAAGTTATACACATCCGATTGCCTTCAAATTTGGCATGCATTTTTAGTTAATACAATACAATAATATGTCATTATTAAGGACCCCTCTCACCTACGAGGGGAGTTAAGGGGGGAAAACACCTAAGTTTGTCCGATTTCAACCAAAATTGGTATACGCTGGCTTTTGTGGATAAGCAATACGAATTTTTGATCAGATTTTAAAAATTAAATATGGCGGATTCAAGATGGACGATTTTCGGTCATGTTTTGCTAACCAATTTTAACTGACTTACCCAGATCCGATTCTGTTCAAATTTGTTATGCATTTAGTTCTTGTGAAAATACAATAATATGGTATTCTCAGGTACCTACCTCCCCTTTGTTCGATTTCAATCAAAATTGGCATACAGGGGTTTTTTAAGGAGGGAGATTATGAATTTTTTATTAGATTTGAAAATTTCAATATGGCGGATTCAAAATGGACGATTAATTCGATTCGAGTGATAAACATAATAATTTCATTTAAAGAAGCTGAGAACCGGTGAGATGGCCGTGCTTGCCAAGCCTTTGAAAATGTCCTTAGGTTATAGATTAATACAACTCTTTCTTAGGTGAATCGTCGACTAATATAAGATACCTAAATTTAAAATTTTTAATTTGCGCCCATCGGTGTTATTATGGTATAAGAGACATAAAAAATTATTTTCTAGTTTTGAGTGCATTTAATAAAAGCTTGTTCTTCAAAAGTTTTTTTTTTTAACAAATATTTATTATAGACCGACTCAAAAGTTTGTGGTTAGGGCGTGCCTGATGCCCACAAGTTAAATTTAAAAGACTTTTTATTTTGATCCTGGATGTTTAATAATCTTATTCAAATTGTTTTGTGTTTTTTGGGTAAATTTTGCCACTTTAGAATTGTTTTGTATTTAAATTGCAAAAACTTTTACTAAGAAGACGGTCCTTTTAAAATTTAAATTTTAAAGACGTTCATTGTGTATTTTATATAAAAATAACGGGGTTTGGGTCTCTTTTGTTGGCTGATTGTTAAAGTTTCATTTATTTTTGAGTGTTATTTTTCATTGCAAAATAAAAACGCGATTTTGCTAGCTGCAAAACCAAATTTTCACAAAAATTATTCACAAAAAAATAACACTGTCCAACAAAAATTTTCTTTTTGCTTCCTTCAACTTATGAGTTAATTCCTACCAATTTTGGGTTGCGAAAAACGAATATGACAAAGAAAATTTTTTAGTAGCTCTAGTTTCTATGATAAAAAATAATAAGTTTTTCATTTAATAAGGATTATGAGGTAACGAAAAATATTAATTATGTATGCTAACAATATTAAAAGGTGTATTTTTAATGACAGTTCTACACTATAAATGACAAAAGAACACTCACCGGTGGTTGAATATATGAAGAATTAATTGGGGGCTTCATGAGATCGCTGTCTTTTGGCTTTCCTCTTGTAAGTAATTTCTGGAGCATCCCTATACAAAAACCAGCAGTAATCCGCGAGCATTGCTTCATTCCAGCGGCCCTGATATCTCCGTTCCATGAAAGAAATATCCTGTGGGAATCTTTCCCCATGCTCGTCACTGACAGCTCCACAACTGGGTGGGAAAAAATTAAGATGGGAGTGGAGAAAATGTATTTATTTTGATTTATCTCCAAAACTAGAGCTAATCTCTAATTTTTATGGTGATTTTTGAATTCAGTGGATGAAAATACTTAAGAATTAGCTATTCTTGAGCCCGAAACATTTTCATTGTTGGACAGTGTAATTTAAAAAAACCGACAAAATAATTACACTGGGGAACATCAAAAATGTTTCGTAAACCAAAATAAAAATTTTTTTCTTATTTTATTATACTAATTATCAATCTGTATTACTATTCTCAGTTAGCTCCGGTTTTATATTATGATAACCTATCTGCCCTATCTGGGTGCTTATTCTTGAAAGTGAGAGATGGGAGAATCCCCGGGAGCTCCCGGGGATTGATCCCTAGCTCACGGTCCCCGGGTGAAAATATCCGCATTCTTGAGATATGGGGAGTGGGCGGGTCAATCGAGAACCTGGGAACACTGTTGCCGGTTTGTGCGACCCATAAAAACACATTTTGACCTACCAAACCAACCAAAAATTTTTCTCAATGTACATAAGCTGTTTTTCGTTTGTTGTTATTTTTTATAAAATTTTGTTGCAAAAGAAAACGTGGACAAATCCAGACCTTTATCGAGCCAACAAAAAGATCTGCTTATAGAATTTGTCTGCGCTAGACCGAATATGTACAGGGGAACTTTCTCTGCTACAGTCACGTATGCGGCAAGCAGTATTTTATGGAAAGAAATATCCGAGTAATCGGACATATTTATGTTCTGTTAAATCAAAGGGGTTTATTTTGTCCAAAACATCCCTTGGAACCCCTAGTTGTTCTACTGCATCTTACACGTCTTCCACTACCATATTAAAATTATGTTGTTGAAGTCTTCAACATTCATTTTACCCTCGTATGATTACACTTTTACTCAGAAAAAACCAAAACAGACAAAATCAATATAAAAATTAGGTTAGAAAACCCGGGGATCGGCCTCTACTACTGGGTCTTACTGAGAGAACATGGCTGCTCTCTCGGGAGCAGCTCCCTCTCTTAACTTTTTAAAGAATACAGTGTCGCCAAATTTTTAGTAAACCCCGCCTACTTCTCTCGCCTCTTCTACTCCCTACCCGTCAAGAATAAGCACCCTGGGCGGGACGCGTTCTGCCCGCGAGTTACAGTATTCTGGAACCGTCGCACAGTGGAGCGAGGTATATAGTGGAGTAAATTCGTAAAAAGAAACTGCGAAAAGGGTATATTTTTTATATTTGGCATAGTAATACCTAATACTAAAAGCTACAATGCCAGTCAAGGATCCCCGATTTTCCGGCCTCAGAAACCAAGATGGCGGCTGTCAAGTTAGGAAAAAATGTGTTTTCTACGTTTTCAGAAAAATTAAATCTAAATCAAATGAGTAATAGTAAGGAGGTCCCACTAAATCCAAAAATATAAAAAATATTCATATTTCAAAAATTTAGTTTTTCTTTGATTTTTTCTTTGTTTTTTAAGTGATGGTCTTTTTAATGTCTCATATTCAAGCTACTGACCGGCTTCTTTGATGATTAACGTATAGAAAATATGTAAAAAATATATTTTTTTAGTAGATACTATGTACTACTATACTATTATCGATCGATCGAGGTTTGTCTCTACTACAATTTTAAAAAACATTTAATTTGACATTTGATATTCACAATGTCGGCCAATCTATCGAGAAAAAAGTAATTTTCCCCTTCTGTTGCGCTATTTACACTATTGCCATGCAATATATCAATTTGTACTAAATCGAGGACGCAAATGTTAATGATGCAGTTAAAATGGCGGACGATTAAGTAAAAAAAAGGCTTTTTTTTTGTTTCTTCCTCAAGTTAAACACAAAGCACTTGGCAAAATATTGGGTTGCGCTAAGTAAGATATAGCTATTTCAGAAATAAAAAAAAAGTGACATACGTCATTCACAAATCAAGATGGCGGCGACTAAAATAAAAAAACAACATTATTTTTCTGTCTGTTTACATGTCAAAAAAAAATATAGACCTTACTTAAAATGGCGGACACTTAAGTTAAAAAAAAATATTTTTCGAAAGATAAACAAAAAAAACTTGGCAAAATACGGGACACGTTGGTCAAATCACGTTCTAAATTCTCTCAAGAAAAGCAATATTGTAATATGTAAATAAGATTCAAAAATTTTGTTTTTTCTTTACCCAGTTAATATTATTAAGAATGACGTAATGTTACAATTAGATCTATAGTTGTTGTAAAGGAAAACATATAAGATACAAAAGTTTTTAGCAAGTAGCCAGTATCTAAGCATCCGCGTAGGAATATTTTGCCAAGGGCGTTTTGTTAATCTTACGAAAAAAAAAAACAGTATTTTTACTTAATTGTAAGTAGTAATTTTTCTTTGATCCAAAAATTTTAAATTAATTTAGCTTATCCTAAAACTGCTTTCGTTTGTGAAAAAATGTAAACGGGCGGAAAAATAATAATAATTTTGGCACGACATGTGTCATTTTTTTAAAATGTGTATCTCTAATTTGATAAAATCTAATACTTTATCATGTAGTTTTTGTTTAAATTAAAAAAACAAAAAAAAGTTTTTGTTTACTTAACCGTCGGCCATTTTAACTGAAGCATAAAAATTTTATTTGTTTTGACACAAAAATTTAAAACCTAATTTAGCTCAAAAATGTAAACGGACAGAAAAACAATGTTGTTTTTTTATTTTAGTCGCCGCCATCTTGATTTATGAATGACATATGTCGCTTTTTTTTATTTTTGGAATGGATATGTCTTACTTAGCGCAACGCAATAATCTGCCACGTGTTTTGTGTTTAACTTAAGAAAAAAAAAACAAAAAAATATTTTTTTTACTTAATCGTCCACCATTTTAACTGCATCAGTAAAATTTGTTTTTTTTTGACACAAAAATTTAAAACTAATTTAATTCATTCTAAAACTGTTTTGGTTTGTGCAAAATTGCTAACGTGCAGAAAAATATTGACGGTTTTTAATTTTAGTCGCGGCTATCTTGATTTGGGAATGACATGTGGTATTTTTTAAAATTTTTGAGGAAAGCGTCCTCCATTTAGTATACATTGATATATTGCATGACGTTAGTGTAAATACCACACCAAAAAGGGAAAATTACTTTTTTCTCGATAGTTTGGCCGTCATTTTGAATATCATTTGTTAAATAAAATTTTTTGTAAAATTTTAGCAGAGACGAGCTCATCGTTAATAGTAATAGTAAGGTCTCTTATATTTTTGACATATCAAGTGCCATCTTTGTACCCGCATATAAACTCTTATCTTCTTTATTGTGAAGAACAAGCCAGTCAGTAGCTTTAATATGAAACGTCAGAAAAGATCATCACTTAGAAAGTAAAAGAAAATCAAAGAAAAACTAAATTTTTGAAATCTGGCCATCATTTTGTTTTGAAGTGACATATGTCAACTTTTTGTATATTATTGGATTAAGTGGGACCTCCTCACTATTACCCAATTGATTTAGAGTTGATTTTTTTGAAAACGTAGAAAATTTTTTCCTAACTTTGACAGCCGCCATCTTGGTGCCTTTTAGCTGTTGGTATTAGGTATCACTATGCCAAATATAAAAAAATATACCTTTTTTGCAGCTTTCTGTTGAAAATCCCTACGAATTTACTCCAATAATAGGGAAACCCAGACATTTCAAAATAAAATTCACTAATGAAAATTTTTTATCAGATTTTAATGTTTTATACTTTTTTGGAAAGCTTAAGCAACAGCCTTTACTGATTTTATTCAAATATTGAATTTTTTTTTATTATAAGATGGCGAGTCTTGCTAAATAGTATGTCTTACCGGCCAGAATAAATTAAAATACAGATGTATTTATAAAGCTTAACTATAATTTTTTGACTCGGTATTTTGATTGGAATGTACTTAAATATGCTTTTCTTAATTAAAAAAACAAATTAAGATGACGACAATCGGTATACCGGGTGGTTCATAAAAAACGTACAAAATAATTCTTTAAATAACTTTTGAAGTTCTAAACCAATTTTAGTAAAATAAACTGCGTTGTGTAGGTAATCGATGAGGCTTTTATTTTTGTGTATTTTTTGACCCGTCATTATGAAATCCAAGATGGCGGACAAAATCAAAAACTTCCCAGCTTTCATGCTTGTTGCTTTAATTTTACAAAATCTCACAATCAAATAATTACTGGAAAAGAGTCTTGTTCTTTTTTGGTAAAAAAGTTATTAATCACCAAAATCAGTTTAGTAGATTTTAAGATATACCGATTTTAATAAACAACGATTTTTTAAATTTAGTAATTTTATATACAAAAAAATACTATTCAATAGATGGCTGCATAATATATAACAAATAATAAGCCTGGTTGATTTTAAACCTAACATCGTTTGTTTTTTTAGCAAAGTTCATTAAAAAATAAACTGTAGTATTTTTTTTTTAAATACCGTAGCAAAGGTGCTCGCGCTATGTAATTTTTGAGGGGGATCTGAGGTTTCATTACATGCGTATAGGAGGTAACCAAGATCAAAAAAGTTCTAAGAAAATCAATAAACACTTCGTTTCTGAAAAAGTTGGTTACCCACATAACATTATACGCTACTCAGGGACAAAACAATATGTTTCTAAATTGCGTTACAAGATATAAACGTGCCTAGTTTTATTGCTCTACTATAAGTAATCAAAATACTACGTCGCATAATCTGCACATCTACCCGTCGGTTGCACCCTACAAAAAAGGGGTACATATATACATGTATGACGTTTTATCTTTGAAGCGAGGGGGTGAGGAGCAGGTCTTTACATTAGATATGATCACTATGAACTAAGCAATATGTTAATATATGCTTATTTGAAATTAAATGACAAGGTCACTAAATTTATGCATTTGTAGGGACTGTGATAAAAAAAATCGACCAAAATTCAAAGAAGCTTATTTAACAAAAATCAGTCTAGATATTGGGAAAAAAATTAACACTGGCAATACTCACAGAAATACATATTTTTAAAATAATTTTTTTTTTCAGTAAAAAAATTGCAATTTTTACATTATCACGTTTGTTAGTCATTTTAACTATAAAAAAGAATAATAAAAAAAAATAGAGTGGACTTTACAGAATACTATTCAATGGATTTTGTTTTAAGATGACAATATTTTGTTTCAAAAAAGAAGTTGAAAACCTCCAAATCAGTAACTTCAACCGAAAAGAAACTAAAAAACAAAAGATCAAAAGATCTTGGGTGGAAATAATGAAAATTCAAACTTGGATGAGCATCCTACAAGGAACACACAAAGGAACAAGGCAAAAAGAGAAATAAATAAAAAGTGGTCACCCTGCACCATATATCATTAAACACCATCATACGCTTTGATTTCCAACTTTCAATCACTCACAAATAGGCATCGTTCCGCACTGGTACTTATCCAAGTTACCTGATACGGATTCATCCCGGCGTGTTAATATTTTCAGTAGGATTATGCTCCTAAGGCAATTAAAACAAAAAAGAAGTTAAAAACCTCCAAATCAGTTACTTCAACCGAAAAGAAACTAAAAAACAAAAGATCTTGGGTGGAAATAACAAAAATTCAAACTCGATGATTTAATAAATGATGAAATTAATAAAGGATGTTTCGCCCTGGGTAACCAACGTGGGCTCATCAGTGGTTTCATTGGTTACCCGGGGCGAAACATCGTTTATTTTTTTCTCTTTTCGCTTTGGTACTTTGTGTTTTCCTTGTGGGATGCTCATCCAAGTTTGAATTTTCTGCGGTCGTTATTTATACCAACGCTAGTTGTACTTAGAAAAACCTATTTTTCGTCTTTTTTTCCATTTTATCACTTCTCCTTTTTACATCTAGCATGTCATATGACGATTATCCCATAAAAGTGATGTGTCATTTATTTGTGGATGAATGGTGCCAGTATCAAATTTAATTTACTCCTTAGTGCACAAGACTTTAAAAAATAGACTTCCTATTATAGATTAACGTCTACGTCAATGTTAAAAGTCTTGTTAAAATAGTACTTCGTAAGTGTTTACTTAAGCCCTCTATGCTTTTTTATAGGGTGATCCAAATTCGAGGAGATTGTGGGATTTTGGGTGTTTGTAAGGGAGAAAAACCATATTACTATGAGATACTATAACAGCCCAAGTGTCGCAAATGTGTAACGAAAATAACTTTCAAAAAAAAAGAAGAAAATTCAATATCGTGCTTCGCTTTGGCATTGTTTGGGCCACCAGGCTATATGCGAAAAATCTATTGCGCATGCACTAACAAAACCATGCCAGTGTCGTAGTGACTCTACGATAATTTAATGACAAGATATTAATTTGAGTGACAGTGACTACGACATCATTTGTCCGAAAACTTTGATTTTATTTAATCGAATTTATTTGTTATATTATAAATAAAACATCTCCAACCGCAACTTCCTGAGAAAACTCGGCATTATCGAAAAGTTTACCTTTTTGACGAGGTGTGGTTTTGTCAGTGTTTTAAAATTTTGTGGCGATATTTTCTGTGATTGCGTGCGTTATTTAAGTAAATAGAGACCTTTTTCACCTATAATTTTGATGCCTTTTTACTTTATCGGTTATTTCGGGCATGCGCAGTTACCAGGTAATAACGGAATCCCGTACTAACCGATAAAGTTTCACGTTACCTGCGGAAGAATACCGTATCCCTTATAATTGACATGTTTGTCGACAGTAAAACGTTAAGTAGAAAAACAAAAAATTTATGTTCTGTATTCTAACTGTAAAGATAAGTGTCAATTTTTGTTTAATCATTTTCTTTGGCTAGAATTTCGCAAAAAATGTAATGATTTGCGTTGGCAACTATGACAAGTGATTCCGATCTGTTTATCATAACCTCATTTTCTCTGTTGTGTTTTTGAGTTTTTAAAGATTAATAATAATTAAAATTCACCGTATTTTTTGTAAATCTTTATAATAATAAATACCGTATAAAGTTAGTCATAAACAAATCAAAGCGTGCAAGCTACGTCACAGCGCTAAGCGATAATGTCACCTAACGAGGATTTTTTATAAGAGGTGCAAAAGGTCTCTAATATGCGAAGCCTCTTTCTCTATTAGAATACTCACCAATTAGGCCTCAAAGATCCTGCTTATTGTTTTCTAATCTTGGTTTTTCCATGTTTAAATCTAGAGAAATCCAATTTTCTATTGATACTAAATTACGGGAAACAACACTTTTTATTTTTTTTTTAAGGTAGTGCCCACTCTCTTAATAAATTTTCCAATAGCAAACAAAAATATTAAACATAAACCTAAATTTTCGCTATCAGATGGTTGTCAGTTGCTTTCACTATTGATGCAATCGACGCGCCTGCCCATTACACTCCTCGTGTCTGGAGTTTTTTCCAGGCCAACTTGATTGGGAGAGTTATTATCTGTACGCATTTTTTTAGACTTTATTTTATTTATAGACTGGATAACACAGCAATGTCAAGAAATAGAAGATCTAGATGCTAAACAACATGACACTTTCAATTTACGCAAACGCATAAAGGAAGCGGCCGGATTATTTAATAAAAGACAATCTGAAAATAACGGTGTAGCTACGAACATCTCTTTAGCGATAACCGATCCGAACAGCCAGAAGAATTCTCGAATCAAGGCATAGATATAACACCAGAGGAAGTAAAACACGCAATACCTTCAGCTAAAAATAGAAAAGCGGTAGGGCAAGACGAAGTATACACTGAGGTTTTAAAGCTAATAAAAAACGAAGATTCGCTAAATACGCTGGTCAAACTTTTTAACTTGATTTATCGTAGCAGTAAAATCCCTGCTGACTGGCTAAAATCAACCTTTGTTACGCTGCCTAAAAAACATTCAGCAAAGAAGTGTAGTAATTACCGTGAAATGCGAATCCTTTCCTTTCGATCAGTACAATCTCTGATCGTCTTCAGGTGCAAACTATAATCTATTCTTAAGGCTCCGTATTTTCGTTTCTTCCAATGTGACTTCTTGTGCAAAACCTTTGCTTTTGTCCACTTCATTTGGTGCTGTTTTGACTGTGCGTGTTCGGCGATTCCTGATTTCGTTGTTTCACCTCTTTGGGTATTAGGCTTAAAGAACATCAGACGAATACCCAAAGAGATGAAACAACGAAATCAGGAATCGCCGATCATGCATGGTCAAAACAACATCGAATGAAGTGTACAGAAGCAAAGGTTATGCACAAGGAGTCACACTGGAAGAAACGAAAATTCCTTGAAGCTACCTTTATTGGGCAGAACCAGGGTGTTTTCAGTAAGCCAAGTGTTGAAATTCCAAATATTTGGAAGCCTCTCCTTGGGCGGAGCCAACTTCTTAAACTTCACGGTTGAGTGATTTTCCATAGATAGTATATAAGTACGTAGCCTTAGGAATAGATTGTAGTTTGCACCTGAAGACGATCAGATATTGTACTGATCGAAACGTCGTGTATAAATAAAATATAGACAACAGAAGTCCGAAACACAGAGCTAATTTCAAGAGAGTCCTTGTTTGGCATTCGAGTCTTAGTTCAGCGGTCTAGGGATGTGTCGGTGCCAGTATATGCCTGTTTCATAGATTATGAGAAAGAATTTGATTGAGTCCAACACGAAAAGCTCATAGAATCGCTACTAGAAGTTGGTCTAGATGACCGAGATCTAAAGATAATCGCTAATCTATACTGGAATCAGACTGCTCAAATAAAGGTTGATTTACAACTGTCCGAAGAGGTTCAAATAAGAAGAGGAGTACGCCAAGGTTCTATATTGTCTCCGCTGTTGTTTAATATGTATACTAACAAAGTAATAGAGAATGCACTTCATAACTGTGAAGAGGGTCTGACCATAAACGGCATAAAAATCAACAACATACGATATGCCGACGACACTGTCAACAGACACGCTGGAAGGCCTGCAAGAGTTGTTGAATCAAATTTCTGCCAAAAGTTCGCAATTCGGGCTTAACTTAAATGTTGGAAAAGCAAAATGGATGGTCATATCCAAGAAAAAAAACATCCTAGGCATGTTAGAAGTAAATGGGCAGCAGGTCGAGCGCGTGGATTCATACAAATACTTGGGTTGTCTCGTCAATGAGAACTGGGACAACATGCAAGAGGTTCGTGCAAGAATTGAACAGGCCAGATCATCTTTTATCAAAATGAAATCAGTGTTGTGTAGTCGCGATCTTAATACCATTCTCCGAATTCGTGTGCCTCGGTGTTATGTTTTTAGCATCTTATATTATGGCATGGAAGCATGGACACTGACTGAGGCCATGTGCAAAAAGTTGGAGGCATTCGAGATGTGGAATAAATAAATAGCTTGAAGTTTTATTTACCAACAAAAAACGAAAACTTATTATATATTTTGGCCATATTTTGAGAAATGACAAATATAAACTTTTAAAATTGATAATAGAAGGCAAAATTGAAGGCAGAAGAGGTCCAGGTCGTAGACGGATATCATGGCTTAAAAATCTTAGAAAATGTTAGTACTACGACACTTTTCCGAAAAGTAGTTGACAGGGTACAGATCGCGCTGATGATAGCCAACGTTCGAAGAGAGCATGGCACTTGAAGAAGAAGATAGGCATATGCGAAAAACTAGTACCTACACGATTTTCATTATGTCAACCTGTTTCTGGGCTTTAACTTTAACTATTGCTTGAGCTCTTGAACTGAAGGGAGGGAAGAGGGGCGGTTTAATAGGTGTTGAGTTAGTGTATACGAAACAAAAATACTTATTTTTAAAAGCAAGTCTCATTGAGTCTCATTTGCAGATTTTTTTCAAAATTAACCCTTAAATGCGCCGCAGGCAAAAATTTTATAAAAATTACACTAAAATTCTATCTTTTACGCGTTTCAAATGTTGTTTACAAAAAAATTGTTAAAAAAGCACCGCAGGCGACAATTTTAACAAAAAAACACAAACTTCTATTAAAAATTTTGATCTCTTAGGATGTTTGTAAAATATTTTTGAAAAAGTAGATTTTGTTAGATCCCAAGAAAAGTTGAGTTGTGGTGGTATATATACATTTGTTGCTAGATCATAAATGCGCCGCAGGCAAAAAGTTTACGAAAAATTATACTAAGAATGCCATTTATTACACGTTTTTAATGCTGGTAATGAAAATTCCTTAGAATTAAACTAAAATTGTAACAATTAATGACGTCATAGCACCGCATGCAAAATTTTTTAAATTTAATTAAAAAAATTACACCAAACACACGTCACAAATCGTAGTAAAAGGTCAAAAAAGTGGGGAAGTTATAGCTCTCCCTGGGTCCCTGGATCATGATAAATGTATTGTAGATTGGGTTGGACCTCCTGGGAGGGGGTTTAACCCTCAACCCCTCCTCCCTGGCTACGCCACTGAATTCAAATCTGTCAAATTGCTTACAGGGACTCTAGAAATACCCACAATTCCCTCGATTTGGACCACCCTGTACAAAGATAAACTTTTAGAGAGCATAAAAGTTTCTTTTTACATTAAAACTTTTCGCTGTTAAAATTCGTGCTTTTCGAAATTTAAATTGACAGATTTTTTTTATACAAATTGAGGACTTAGCTCGTAAAAAGTTATATAATGCTTAGTTTATTATCGTAATTTGCAGTTTGCTATTAAAATATGGAGTTTTTGGAGAACCTTAATTCCTTTTAAGCTAATGAAGTACAGTTAGTGTGTTAGTGTGTGGTATAAAACTAGTTTCATGAGGGTTTAAAAGTACCGTTTTTATCCCTGGGAGTAAAGTGTTTCTTTTATTCTCGAGATTAAATGCGTTTACTTTACTTTTCTGGGACTAAATTTTACTACTATAAATCATTAAATCAATATTGATAAAATTTTTACTTCATGTCTCCGGGATTCAATTTTAGGGCAATTCCATGATAACTGACGGGACGAATCTTTAAGTAATTAATTTCTCTTTTAAAGATATTTCAGAACGACCACATCTTAATGCATTATCGAAAGGGTTTGTCAAAATAATTTAAAAGTAACGACCAATTAATTTTTTATTTAAGATCCAATATATAGAGTGGGCCAAAAAACCTTGCACACTTTTAGATTTGCTATAACTTTTGATCGAATAGCTCGATTTCAAATTTTTTTAACTTTTTTGAGAGACAAGACATGAGACTTTTCCGATCCGGTTCAAAATTTGACATTTCGCAAAAATCCGTTTTGACCGTTTGAATATAGGGTAATTTTTACCCCCCCTGCAAAAAAAATACGTGCGGCACTGGAGAAAATCTAAGTCATTGCGACAAAAGCCTTATGAATGCTTTCTATACCAAGGCATTACTTAATTAAATAGGTTGAGAGATAAGAAAACTATAAACCTCTGAAATAAGTGGTTTTGGACTCGACAAAAATCGCAGTTTTTGCATTTGCTTTAGCTTTTGATCGGAATACTTGATTTTAAACATTTAGCAGGCCACTCAATGGGTTTAATGAAATCTGAGACATTTTCCTATATGCAGAAACAGGCCAATTTTAAGCAAAGGGGCATTTAGTTTATGTCACCATACTTGATCATCAATTTCTAATTTCTTAAGCGATTTAATTTAGTGATACCTGCAGCAGGAAGGAAACTTTTGCCGCATGAATTTAGATTTTGTTCAGTATAGGTAGCAAACATAATTTTTTTTTCGGGGTAGAGGAGGGGGGGAGGTTAAAATTTCCCATTATTTAAAACAGTTCGCCATCTTGGATTTTTAGGAAATGTCAAATTTTGGACCGGATCGGAAAAGTCTCATGTCTTTTCTTTCCAAATAGTCAAAATATTTTAAAATCGACTGACTCGATCAAAACTTATAGCAAATTCAAAAGTGTGCAAGATTTTTTGGTGCACCCTTTATAACAAAAAATTGGTGATAACTGACGAGACGTGAAAAATGGACAGAGAAAAATCTTGGACTTTAAAGTGCTTTTCCTCTTAATATTTGCCTTGATTTTAAGTTAAATGTAATTTTGTTGAATTTTGTGATTACTGACGGGACATTTCTTCTAACATGCTAATATTTTGTTTGCCTATATTTTGGCTAGTGGCTATTATTTTATGATTTGGAGAACAGTTATAACGCTGTAATTATTTTACACATTTGACAGTTGTTTTTTTTACCAGAGGCATATTGTCCTTTCTTTCTGGTTTTTTTCATATTTACATGTAAAACCGATCTTATGAAATGGACTGATGTTTTTATGATTTCCCCAGACAGTTTTTGAATGATGATGACTTTTTTGGTTAATAAAATATGTCAAGCTTTGAAAAAAAAATATTTAGGTTCACGGGAGATTTAAAAATAGTAGGTAAAATAGAAAAAAGTATTATTGATCTATCTTTTTATCCCTCTTTTTCCTAAAATAATAACAATACAATATTATTTTAATTTAACTAATCTTTTAAATTCGACCAATTTTATTAATTTTTCCAGTTTGGAATTGCCATTTTTCTTTCTTTTTCCATTGAACAATGAAACAATACCTACAAGGTCTTGGGCGCGAGTATTTTTACAGTTTCTTATACCGCAACATTAGGTTTGTAAACCGCATAAATAAATAATAAAATTTAGTTCATAGTAGAATGTAAAAATGAAGAGAAAACAATAGAGAAACTAAATTGAACTCATATAAGGTATGTACCATTTGACCATTTGAAACAAAATTATTATGGATGTTCTTAATGTTGTTCTGAATGTTATTTCTGTGTTTTAATTAATTTTAGCCCTGAAGAAGAAACAAAACGTTCCGAAAGCTTGGTTTTATAAATTAGTTTTACATTTGGACCGAAAATCCGGTCGTTATCCATTCAAGAAAGTAAATAATGAAATTTAAAATTTGATGTACCCACGTTTATTAATCAAAAATTTGACATTGACAAAATCTTTATTTCCAATGGTTGCCAACACACAAAAAAAATATCAACATTTCCCTAACAACTGCCAAATCGAGTTGCTTACCTCTGGTAAAGCAATAAGACACTTCTTTGGTGGTTGTAGTTGTTTAAATAACCAATAGAGAAAATGCCAAAAACCTTTATCGCGTATGGAATTGCGCTTTACTACTATATAGAATACTAGTTAATAGTGAAGGTAATGACTCCAGAAGTTGGGCAGAAGTGTCATGGTGCGATTAAAACAGGTCTTATAAATTTCGAATTTGTTATTGGAGGGTTTTGATGAAATAAGATTCGGATAAAAAATTGGTTGGACGAATTGGAGTTTCTATGGTGAATCGTTCTTACGATGAATATTTTTATTAAATACGGTCTGATAAATTCCTGGTTTGATAAACCATATCTTAATAATTCGACGTTTCCCAGTCCAACTTCAAATGTACCTCAAACTATTAAGTATATATGCCAAATTCGATTCTTAGAGTTGGATGCAGTTTGAAGCTTCATGACCTTGAAAAATACCCCACTAAAATTAACACACACAAATAGGACCAAATTGGATAAGACAGAGAAAAAGGGCAAGTCCAACAATATTGTTAAAAAAAATTGGTTCAGCTATGACGCGACCTATAACCACATTTTATTTTATCCAATTTCGTAAAAAAGCAAAAATGACAAGGTGGCCATCAATTCTTTTTGAATTGTCGCCGCTTACTATGAAAAAAAAAGTTTAGTTCATGCATGACCTTTATTGACTTTGAAAATAACATGTATAAGTGAAAAACCAGGTTTTTGTGATGTTTTTTCCAATTTACCTCTATGCAAAAACTTTAAGCGCCGGAGATCAAATTAACATCTTAGCCATAAACAAGCACTTCATTTTAAACCTCCCTACGATTTTTTTTGATATGGCGTCCCAGATGTTTATGTTATACCCCGGTAAAAATGATCTATATGCCTGTCGTTTTTATTAAGTTTTGGTACTTCTAGAGGGATGCGGTGGCACATGAATGTGTGACTAAATAGCTGTTAAATCCTCATCCTTGAATTTTATTATGAATGTTAATAAACAAGTGTAGTCATGCCCTACTGGCATACTTAGAATTTTTTATGCTTTTTCGACCGCCATTTTGAAAAATGGCATCTAAAACCACTGGTCCATTATATGGTAATATATATATATATATATATATATATATATATATATATACAATGATCTTCAGGCTACTGCGAACATAGGGGGAATCAAGTCCAATTTAATCTCCGTGCCGTACGACCGAGGTGGATTCGAAGCACGCTGCAGTGTTATCTTTTGGAAATTTATTTTGTTTTTATTATTCTGTTTTATTTCTGCCTTGCTCGAGAAACAAACTGATAAGTTCTTAAGTGAAATAGTACATTTTTAAAACTAAAAATGGATGTCTACGAAGTTGCCGAATAAATACAGATAGTCAAATAGTACTATCAAGGCAGACCGTTGAGACTTATTCAAGAACTTTTTTTGGAGAATTTTGTAAATCGCCCAGAACCTAGTTATCAACGATTCATAGGTTTGTGCAGAATTTTGAAAAGTTTGGTTTGAATGACGAGCAGGAAGTACGAGGTGTGATGATTTGCGCTGCAGTGGAGGAAAATCGAAAGTTAACTAGCCACCAAACTGCCGAAGCAGTTGATACGTCTTCAGCCACTGTCTTACGTGTTCTCAAAAAGAATGGTTATCATTCTTACAAAGTGTCAAAAACGCATCAAATTTTTCCCGAGGACAACTATCGTCGTATGGAATTGTGCGAAACAATGATGGAAAGGGCCAATAATAGTTGATGAATAACGCCCTTTAGTATGTTATTTTTGCAATATGTTAATTTTACTGGAGTATTTTTCAAGGTCATGAAGCTTCAAACTACATCAAACTCTAAGGATCGAATTTGGCATACATGCCTAATAGTTTAAGGTAGATTTGAAGTTGGAGTGACAAAACCTCGAATTATTAAGATTTTTTGAAAAGAAAATGGCAAAAATCTTATTTTTTTTGCTATTTTCATGATAATTTAAGGTCGGATGACCTTGAAAGTAAATTTTTTTGGAATCCTTGTTCTCGAATTATATGAAATCGAGTTTCATCATGTCCCAAATACGAAAGTTGTATTTTTTAAAATTTTGGCCGTCATCTTCTACACGGATGCGAACAAAGAACCCGATAACACTCGACTGTGTGACTAAAAAGCTATCAATCCCACATAATCACAAAACTCCTTCATTCAAAATCCCACGGACTTATACATGCCCCTTCACTAATACCAGCGACACAGTGTTTTACGTTATTCTTATTTTTGCTTAATTTTACGCTGAAAAGTTTACGTAATACGCTGAATTGGACGCCAGCGTACAAGATAACGTTTGCGTTTCTTCAACGAAGTATTTTAGATGTTTTTTTGATTTAAGAAAAATAGTGCTCTATCTATTATTCTCTTAAAAATTTTACAAAATAAAACTTGCTCTGCTAGAGTAACAGAGGATTAGACCCCTTGTCGTGTTTAAAGTCTAACCTAAGCCCTGGGCCACCTCAGGCTAAGTTATGTTGTGTTGTTTTAAGACCGATTCCACTACCCGAAGGATGTTGCACACAAGAAAAGAAAGAAGCTTCCCTCTTTAAATCAAAACTTTATGAGTATTTTAGGAATCAGTTTCAAAAAATCCTAAAAAATTGAATTACAAAACGATTAAAGAAAAGATACATTGTCATTTATTAACTTTTGTATTCTTTTGAAAAAACTTGTGCAAGTTTTTGTGTTCTATTGAGCAACTGAGAACCCGAGGCAGTTATTTTTATTGTAGTTATTTTTATTGGTTTTAAAATCTATAGCGGCCAGTCGTTCCTCACACTGATAAGAAAAATTAGTGAATTTACACAATCAATTATTGGCTACCGTGTGGTGATATTAAATACTGTTAAATTACTTTCTGAGGGTAATTTTAGCGAAAGATTATGAATTAACGTCCAAATTTACATACCCGACAGTGTATATTCACATTTATTTGTAAAGATTTACAATGTTAATTGCATTGAACGTTGTATGAAATGCAATTTTACGTAGGTAAAACATAACTTTACATTTTAAAAAGTAAAATTCAACATTTATTAGGGATTATGCCCCTTACGTTGTAAAATTGTCACAGTATTACATTTAAAATAAAATTATATTATTTTTGTCAGAGTTTACATAAGTGTAGTAAAAAAATGAAGCTGATCTCTTAAACTCACAACAAATTGCTTTATAGGTATTAGTGGTTTTTGGGTTTATTTTTAACTTAGTGCCGTTAGTGGAATCCGCCAAAATTTTCAAAGATTACACGAACCCGAAGTTGTAAACCATGGTTTCGGACAATGTGTTGTCCTATTAGACTCATTTGTTTACTAATTCTTATCCATGTTGCAGCTTTAGAGAAAAGCCTGACACTTTGCTAGATTGGTTTTGGGAAGGTATAGGTTAAACCTTTAATGCAAATTGTAACATTAAATATCTAATACTAGCTTAGAACCCTTTCAGACACACAAAATTTATGTTTTAATTACATTAACGTTTTTCTGCAGAAAAGTATGGTATATTACCCATTTATTTCTAGTTCCGGGAAACCCATATCTTTTCGGTACTTCCCACATTTATTTTTAGTATTTGTTATAAATAGTGTGTTATCCAAATGTTTCAGTTTAGTTGTACCTGTCCTGGAGTGCGTAGCACATGCGACTAAAAAATGAGTATAATAAAAATAAAAAAAAGGTCGTTGACGGATAGGGAGATGTTATATCTTCTTGAGAACGACGACCCACAATTTGATACGTGGGTGAACGAAGATGCTGCGAGCGATTTAGAAGATGAAGATATTGTCGAAGAGTGGAGGATGTGATCGAATTCGACCATAATAATGATACTTCTGATTCTGTCCCAAATGATACTGATAATCGTAAAGGCCTAATTTATGTAGCGAAGAATGGTACAGAATGGTCTAAGCATCCAGTGGAAACACGACCAGTCAAGCGCCAGAAGGCTATTGACTAAAAAGTTGGGACTTACAGTAGCAATTTCTCAACAATAAAAGGAGTATTTTCACTTTTTATGTCCCTAGATATCGTTTCAAAAATAGTTGTTGAGACTAACAGAAAAGGACAAGTCATTTTTGATAAATGGAATCAATATCATCCAGTCCAGAAAAAAGAAGAAAATTTACACCTGTTTATGCTTCAGAGATTGAGGCATACTTCGGCCTTTTGATAACACTTGGTGCTCTCCGCTCTTCTAAAGAGTCCGTAGATTTTTTTTGGTGTGAGGAGGAATCTTATTGTCGTCCTATAATCCCAGCTACGATGTCCAGGGACCGTTTAAAAGAAATAACATATTTTCTGAGGTTTGACAACTTTGAGACGAGAGCAACACGCAAAGCCGTTGATAAATTAGCTCCTATACGAGACATATTCGAAATATTCATCGGAAACTGTAGAAAATCCCTTTTTCCAAGCAGTTATTCTTGCGTTGACGAGCAACTAGTTCCTTTTAGAGGCAGAGTGCCTTTCAGAGTATATATGAAAAGCAAACCAGACATATACGGGATAAAAGTATGGGCTTTGGTAGTGCGACACCTGGTTCGTTTGCAACATGCAGGTATATTTAGGTGGGTATTTATCTTGAAAGATATAGTCCTTGCTTTGGTGTAATGCAGAAAAGGGACAAGGCCAAAGAGTAGTCATGGATTTGGTCAGATATTTGGAAAGCGGCTATGGCATTACGACGGATAATGTTTGTGTAGAACTTTGTGTAGAACTCTTCGAAAAAACAAGACTTTCATATTATCAAAACTTTTACCAGCTCCGTATAAAAATGTAAATTCAAGTATGTTTACTTTTAAGAAAAATTGCACTTGCTGCTGTCGACTGAGCATATGAAGGATAAAGTATCTGGTGAAGAATTCTGCAATAAGCCCGAGATTATTCTTCATTGTAACAGAACGAAAGGAGCTGTTGACACTACAGACAACTTGGCAAGCGAGTCTAGTTGAAATTACGGCTGATGAAATTTCCAGATTGGAATAAAGCGAAACCGCAGATATGTAAATTATTTCTTCTAGACTTGGGAAAGAGCTCATAAAACAGAATGTTACTCGGCAATACAGCAACAAACAGATTCAAATAGCCAAGTAAAGATATATGACTGCCGTTTTTCCCGATCTATACCGAGAAGATGAAAATCAGGCTGAAGCGACTAAAAATCAACCCACGCCAAATGTTAGGTCAAGATGCCATCTTTGCAACAGAACCAAAGATAAGAAATATAAAAAAGTGTGTACCAAATTTAACAAATACGTATGTCCAGACCACTCCTATTCAAATAATATGTACCGGCTGCCAAAATGCCAAAAATAAGTTTTATTTTCAAAATGTTAGTTTAACACTTCTTTTTAGGTATGTTGTTTTTTGAAAATATCTGTGTCAAAACTGAGTCTTACTTAATTTATTGAAGAAAAAAATAGTAACAAAACAGTATCACAAATTAATAAATCAAAACCGAATTGGGGTCTTTTTCTACCCCAGTCCGTCCCATGTGCAATTTTCCGAAGTCCGCCTATTAAAGGTTAAGACGCAACTCTTTTAAAGCAACAGTTTCTGCTTTCAGGGAATCATGCTTGATCAGCCATATTTTTTCGAGATACATAAAATCCGCCTTCTTTTATTTTCGCTTTTTGAGCCCTCATATTGAAGAAATAAATTGTTTTGTACCCAAATTATATTACAGTAAGAGGCCCAGATGCTGGTTGTGAAAACGTAACCTCAAAAACCACCACGAAAAAATTGTATCAGCCACAAGAAAACGGCAGATTTTAAGGGGGGAGGGGGTTATATTTTGCAAGAAACATATTGCATATTTCGCGTAAAAATTTCCGTCGCATTTGAATTTTGACTCTACATACATACTAGCCATAATCAAACCTACAAATTCTTTGATTTGTTATACACTAAAAAGAACCGAATATGAATTTTCGATTCCGCTCCTTTTCAACTCTATCACATAAAAAAGCGCGTCCACGACGTATCAGGAACATCGTTGTGACATAGCAGTGTGGTATTTGGTACCTAACTTTAAAGTCGTGGCTACGTAATAATAACCAGAAATGTTCCCCACTTATGGAATTAGTACGTCGCGGTATAAAGGCACGTAGCGAGATTAAGTTGCGATTACTTTCAGGAAATTCTATGTTGTGCCGGTTACGTCGTGACAACTTTAAATGTTAGTTTGGATTCTACACTGCAAAAACGATTACCAAAAATTTACTCTCATACAGTCGTAGAAATCTGTTAAGCACCATTAACAAGAGGTAGGGCGACCAAGCAATTGTCGGGGCGACCGATCGGTCTTCCCTAAGCTACCCTATACGTATTTTTTAAAATATTTTACAAAAATAATTAAAAATTTCAATTTTTTTAGAGAATCTCTGGCTTATTAATCGATAAATTGTGCCTGCGGCGCTTTTACGTCATTTATGGTGATTTAAAGCATTTGCAATTTTCGCCTGCAGCGACGCATTCATAACAAGCTCCTGGCAACAAATCTGGAACTGAATCTACATCTTCTACAAAAATCAGAATAAGATAAATACTTTTAAAGAATTGTTTAACTAAAACAATAAAATTTTCCCTGCGACGATATAACATCAATGATTGTTAAAATGTTTGTGTATATTTAAGCTATTTAAAATAATTTTAGGAATAAATAGAGAATTAAGCCTAGATTCCAGCCCAACCTTTCCTGACAGCTAACCCAACCCACTTTTTTTAAATATTTTACAAAAAATCTAACTAACGCTATTTCTTATTAAATTTTAGGAATTTTTTTTTACAATATTTAAAACGTTTTAAAAATTTTCATTTTAAGCTCCAATTTGCTTTAAAATTTTGCCTTATTAAAGACAAATATAGAATTGCGACTCGCACCTTTGATTTTTAAGACAAATAAGTTTTTTTTGCGTACACCCTATCCAATCACATAGGTACCTACCATATAACATCACATCACATCACAAATTATAAAATTAATCAAACAAAAACATAATGCTTGAAAGTTTTATAAGCGTCATAGAAGTGAACAAAGCTTCAACCAATATCGAGCGTTGCGGTCCCGAATAAAAAAAGAAATTGATTCTTCTTACAAAAAATACTGTTCTGATCTTGAAAACAACATCACTTTACAACCCAAAAACTTTTGGAAGTTGATTCAATCTGCACGTAGTTGTAATTCCTTACCCCGCAATATGATTGACTCTACAGGTTCTCATCTATCGGACACCAAAAAAATAGCTGATGCCTTTGCAATATTCTTTCAGAGCTCCTACACAACATCTCCACTTCAGCTGCCTTCATATGTCATATGCATCGCACTCTGCTATGAAGTGGCTACGCCGATTCCTCTTCACACGTCAGCAGTCCAATGTCCTTTCGGGTCTTGCCTAAGAGCCATTTAGTTCTGGCTGCATTAAGACCACCCACGAATAGCTTGGACTGTCTGCACTCTGATTCTTGCCTCTAGGACGTCTTCAGTTAATTGTTCGCCCGTTTGTTGAGCTCACTCTGTACCTGTTTCCTTGTTATTCCCAGAAGAGGTTCCGGTCCAATGTATTGGGTTTCGGCCCATAGTTTGTCCAGTTCGTACCTTATGGGAGCTTTGAATCCATTCCCCTGGTACCTACTAACTCCTCCCACTTCAAAAAAGCTGCGACCGCCCCTTGTGTATGGTCCTGCATTTAAGCAATTTGCCCAGGGCGGCAAAAGTTTGAAAACAATTAACTTGAGATAACTGTTTTTACATTGTATATTATTACTATTATTCACAAAAGAAGAAACGTATCTATGGCATTCAATAACATTTTAATGAAAAGCAGTGAGAAAAGATAATTAAACTTAATTATATAAAGTAGGTACCTACTACCCCTTGCGTTAAAGTAACTAGCTTTATGAACAGATCAGAATTGGAATATCGTCCTTAGTCCTTAGTTGGCTGTAAAAAAACTGTAAAAAATGATGAACACTTTAAAAAAGATTGAGTAGTGTATTGTTTAATATAATCTACGGGGTGAAAAGAAAGCTTTGGTGCAAATATCTACTTAAAGGTGCCTTCATCTGTCAGTCAGGTACTTTTCACACCCGTATAACAAACACGATTTTAATGGCTCATTTACGGTCAAGATAATAATAAAGCTTAGACATAAACCATAAGGTGGCGTGACAAGTGATGAAACTTTATTTTATAAGAGCACTAATTGACATAAAACAATAAATATTTATTAAACGTAAATAAATTCAATATAATTTTAGTATCTAACCAAAAATAAGTTTGATTAAATTGACAAATTATGCATTTTTAAGAAAAAAAAACCTTGTTTTTAAAAAGATATATGAAAAGTGTCTTAGAAAACTTATTAGTTTTGACGTTTTAGATAGAACGTCATTGAAACTTTATGTTGTGAAGATTTTTGACTTAAGAGTGTTAGCAGTTGATATTTTTAATAATTTCTGATATTTATGGTGACATTTTCATTGGTCGTAGGTCAAGTATAGTACACTAACTTGCATATTATAGACGTTTTTTGGCGAGAGAAGATTTCGAAGAGCCAGAGCCAGCGACCGAATCGACTAAGGTGTTTTAACAAGGCTAAAATTTTGTAAACATAATCAGTGAGATTTACTAAGATCTAAAATAGTACCCCCCATAGGTCTAAATATTTACACCTGTGGGGTGTACTAAATTTTATAACCAATTTTCAAAAAACACTTACCCATACAGAAAAGACACAAAGTTATTGATTATTTTGTATTGTTATTGCAAAATACCACTAAAAAACTGCTTATTTTTCTTAAACTACACCATATTTTAGAAGAAAATGCCATAAAACTATTTTTTTTTACAGGTTTCAAAATGGCAAATGGTGAACACGCCAAAAATTTGGCACATAATAGCTTCATTATTTGTGTTTGAGTTTATAAAGTTGGTGACTTTTTAGACCACCTCAGGGGGGTGGTTTAAATTTATAGCCCCCTGAAAGGATTGTTTTTTGGCATTTGGTAATAAGTTCGTTTAAAATGTCCCTAAGTAACCGGGTTTACAAGGATTAATTTACCTAATTTAATATTCCAAATTGTTCATTACCCAATAGAACACCTCCTATTTTCTCCAGAAAAACGCCATATTTTGAACCCGTTTTTAGCACAAAAATATATTTATGAGGGCACTACGAGGCAAAACAAACATAAGTGAAGGTCACTAATTATGCACAAAAAATATACCAAAACAAAAACCCAAAACAATTATATTAATTTATTTACAAACTAAAAGTGAAACATTGAGGTTATTTAAAAGCTCAGTCAAAAAAACTTTCCTTACTCAAAGGCCACTCATTTTAAAGCTGTAGCTTTCATCAGTAGAGGTTGGTACAAGCCAAGGTGCAAGCAGAGGGAAAAGATCCGAGCTCGCTGTTTGTGATTGAACGCAGCGCTAATATTTTTAAACTGACATTTCGACAGTGACAGAAATGTAAAGAAACTTGCATTTAAGTTTTTTATTACATTTCATAAATAAAAACTCCTTTTAAGTAAATACAAAATTAATCTACTCCTTATTTTATTATTACTCATCTCAATCGTTTTGTGACATCAAGTATTACTTGGAAAAATTATGTTGGGAATTTGGAACCTTTGGTTGCACTAAAACAAAATTATGATTGTTTCCCACAAACCAAAACTACACTTTTTTGCACTCGACGCGCGTTTCGCTAACAACGTTAGCATCATCAGGAGACGATAAACAATAAACTAAATTAATCTACGCTCTATCTTATATACAATCCTTTAGTGGGCGGAGATAAGACTAATAATTTGTGATTGATCACGATTTTTAATCCTATCTCCCTTCAACCAAAGAATAAAGTGTACTAAACGGGATGGGTCCTCTATCTTTATTTAAACTATTTCTGAATTTAATGATTTCCATACTTTCATATGCATTCAAAAGTCTTTTGTTTGGTACACTTTTTAGAAGTTTTAGGTTATCTAATGTGAATCTATGATTGTTTTCAAAAGCATGCTCGGCCACACTTGACTTTTCTGTTCTTCCGTATTTTAAGTGTGCTAAGTGTTTTTTAAAACGTGTTTGAATAGAGCGTCTCGTTTGGCCAACATATTTTTTGTCACAATCCATGCAACTAATTTCGTAAATTCCACTTTTTTCTAGAACTGTAGTTTTATCCTTGGGATTTCCTAGTAAGATTCTTATTGTGTTACCGGATTGATATACTAATTTAAGACCAGTGTTATTAAATACTTTTTGTAATCCTTTCGTATAATTAGGATTATAAGGAATTGATCCAAATTTTGAGTCGCAGGTATCTTTTTGTCTGAAAAAAGTGGAATTCCGAAAGGTCTTTTAAAAAGAATGCCTATTTATCAGCTTATTTATTAAGCCCTTTAGTACACTTTATTCTTTGGTTGAGGGGAGATGGGATTAAAAATCGTGATCAATCCCAAATTATTAGTCTTATTTCCGCCCACTAAAGGACTGTATATAAGATAGAGCGTAGATTAATTTAGTTTATTGTTTATCGTCTCCTGATGATGCTAACGTTATTAGCGAAACGCGCGTCGAGCGCATCTCCGTGACAGGCGGGCATATACTCACTATATCTTATGAATTTTTTATTTTACTGTATCAAAGCTACAATTTATAGGAGATGTTCATGCATCTATTGCAAGGCACTATGCAAAAAGACTGGCGATTCTGCTGGTTACAAGTGACTGACAGGCGAGTATATTTTACAGGAGGTTACAGGGGAATAATAGTGTTTATCACGGCTGTTTGAATATTGTAGGGGTTAAATCCACTTTTATTTAATACTCCTTTTTGTCTAGGGGTGGGGGGAGACTTCAAATTAGGTCAGGGATGGGGGGGCACCTCAAGTTTGTTTCTGGAAAAAATGCAATAAAGTAAAGATAATTTTAAAAAATATCGACATTTAAAAAAAAATTTCCTAACGTAAACGTGAGCCAGAAATTAAGCCGTAGGCGAAAAATATTGCGATAATGGCTTCAAAATTAAAAATTTTAAGAAAACAATGTAAATCAAGACAGGATTGTGCAAAAAATAGTCACAATTTTTTTCTTATTTAATAAAAATGTTTGTAAAAACTGCCCAATGAAGCATTGAAACGCATGGATAAGCTAAGTTTTTTTAGCGTCATTTCAATGTCATGACAATGACAAATCATTGT
Organism: Oxystoma pomonae; assembly: GCA_963921995.1. Classification (NCBI taxonomy): domain Eukaryota; kingdom Metazoa; phylum Arthropoda; class Insecta; order Coleoptera; family Brentidae; genus Oxystoma; species Oxystoma pomonae. The sequence goes on along the minus strand of OY998164.1, from coordinate 19,306,280 downwards.
AGATGTATTCAGTATACAGGGGAGAACTTTAATTAGGGCAAATTCGCTACAGCTTCAGGGTGATAAATGCGGATAAAACGCAGAAACACGTCGATTGAGTTTATTTCTGTGCTTTCCAGTCATACTAAAAAAAAAATTTTTTACCCTTTTTAGAGGGTGCAACCCAACCCCATTTTAATTTTTTTAAACTACATGATAGCACTTGTAGCACCTTGCTGAAAAGCTCTTTTAAAAAGAAAATTGCCTGTACATTTTTTTTTAACTTAATAGGTACCTAATTTTTAATAAAAAAATAACTTTCAGTCACTTGTAACTAGAAGAATCGCCAGTCCATTTGCATAGTGCCTTGCAATAGATGCATGAACAGCAAAAGAAAAAAATTCATAAAATATAATGATATATGCCCGTCTGTTACGGAGATGCAACCATCGAAATCGCCTGTCCATTATTTTTTTATATTAGACGTATACACTATAAAACATATTAAAATTGTAGCTTTGTTAAAGCACAATAATTTTCAGTTTTTTTTTATTTTGTATGGTTTGGCAGGTTAGTATCATTTTTATTAATGACTATTTAAACATATGTTCACAAAATTCTAGCCTTGCTAAAACACCTTAGTCGATTTGGCCGTTGGCTGGACTGTTTCGAAAGCGATTCAATCACGATTCCAATATGACGGAAGTTGTCATTTGACAAAATACGCGAGTAGTGTCGGGTTATGGAGCACCGGATATTTTTTTTTTGTTTTTTCAATAACAAAATGATGGAGCTTAATTTGGTGATGTGCCAAATTCGGCGGAGGGAATTCCTCTTAAGCCCAAATTTAGTCGTTTTTCAAGGCCAATTTGGTATTTATAGTGGTAAAAGGCACCCTTTAAGGAATCCTTACATCAAGGTAGCTAAACAGCTGCCTTCGTTCTTCCTTGGCAAATAATAAATAAAATAAAAATATTTTTGGGTTTGTTTTGATAATTTGGTTTTTGTAATTTTGTGTGTTGCTTTTTAAGATATTCTGAAAATAATGGATGATTTTTTGGAACTTAGATTCATAGTTCTTACATACATTTCTTTGTTCATACGTGAACTAAATGTATTCTTATATCTTTGAATCAGTTAGGATCTTAAGGCGGATTCAGAGTTCCATAAGGTAAGAGGTATGAGGTAAGACAGCAAGGAAAAGAAACTATAGCAAACGCATGTTGCGGTTCACAGTGTTCCCTAAGCCGCAAGAAGAGCAGCATGCATGTATTTGCTATTGTTTATTTTCCTTGCGTCTTACCTCATACCGCTTACCTTACGGAACTCTGAATCCACCTTTATAGTGCCCTCCTTTTGAATTTTATTTCCATTAACTTTTTTTTGTCAAAAAACATTGAAACATTTTAAAAATAACAAAACCATAACCCCAAAAATAATAACAATGAAGTTATCAGTAGTTTATTTTCACCATCTCACCATCATTTCTGCGACGTTGCCGGTGCAACCCTACCTTGAAATATTCCTTCCCGAAGGAAGGGACTATAAATACGAAATGAAACGACGCCTTGAAGGACACCTTCGCCAAGGAGGCCTTTAGGCTTCCCTCGACGTAGAACTATAAATTTGGCTCTTAGAGGTAGATTGGGACACTGCCAGGCAGCTTTCGTCAGATAAGTTATTTAATGGTGGGTTTATACATCAAAATAACAAAATAACCCCGGATTTATAAACCGGGGATTTGAAAAACGCTAACAAATATTTTACAGCAATAAGTTAGGTTACGTTTTGTAAAACTGTCCGATGACGTAACATCACATTTCGAAATCACGCAAGCACCGTATTTCACGTCAAAAAACGACTTATGTTCATTACACGCTCAGATAAATTAAGACACTCGCCTGCGGCTCGCGTCTCAAACTTCATCTTCGCGTTGAATGACCATCATAATATGCTTGTTATGTAAACTACTATTACTTTTTTTTTTAAATATTTTTGCAGGTGATCTAGGATCTGTCCCCCAGATGGATCATTCTATATTTCTTCAAAACAACAGCGATCTTCCTCAATTTGAAGGTATGGACGACGCACCACCGTCAGATGAATTTGCGGTAAGGCACTTAATTAATAGACTTAGAAGCCATTCCAGCAAAAAGTCCACCACGGGTAATGACACAAAATATGAATTACCGAAGGCATTAACCTACTCTTTGTGACCACTTATATATTTTGAAATTTGCCTTCAGAGGCTAAAACTGTTTCTAATAAAAGGTAATTTAAAATGTTTATTTGCGCCTTTTTTTATATCAAAAGATCAGCTAAAACTTTTTGTAATTTAAATATTGTTTCTATTTTGAGTGGAGGCGATAATTGATCTATCGAGGATTTAAGTATTTTAGCTGTGATGTTGTCTATTCTCCCTTTTTTTGTATATCAATCAAGTACAAAAAAATTTTTGTTGAAGTTTTTCCTTGGAATATCTACTCCCTCGGACTCAATTTTCTGGAGTACTTTTTTTGGAACCTCTTGGAAATATTTGCCCAGTTGGTCTACCACTGCATTACCCGATATGGTGGTATTGTTAATTTTCAAAGTTATTTTATTAGTTTGTTCTGTTGATTTTCCAATTAATTTATTTACATTTTGCCACGTTTTTCTCATATTATGTTTATTTTATTGTATCAGTTTACAGTAAAAATCTTCTTTAGCTTTGGTACTTGAATATTTTACAGAGTTTCTTGATTCTACATATTCCTGTGAAAAAAGTAATTTGCAAGGTTGATTTTTTAGCCTAATGTGTAGTCTATCTCTCTCTCTCTTATTTTAGATGAAATAGTAACTGACATCCAAGGTTTTTAGTTTTGTATTATTTGCTGTAAATTTTATGAATTTTTTAGTATTTTCCAGTAAATTTTTAATTTTATTGTAAAAAAGAGTTAATGCTCTGTCAGGGTCCTCCTGGACGAGTATTTCTCCCCAGTCTACTGATTTTAGTAATTTATTGAACTTTGTAATATCTAAAGATATTTTTTCCTTATGGATACAGCCATCTGAATTATTCTCCATTTCAAAATATAATGCTCTAAGATAGTGCCCTGTTGTTGGCTCTATTTGGTTAGCATATACCGCTTCAAGCTACTGCGAACATAGGGGGAATCAAGTCCAATTTACTCTCCGTGCCGTACGACCGAGGTGGATTCGAAGCACGCTGCAGTGTTATCTTTTGGAAATTCATTTTGTTTTTATTATTTTGTTTTATTTCTGCCTTCCTCGAGAAACAGATGGGTAAGTTCTTAATTGAAATAATACATTTTTAAAACCAAAAATGGATGTCTACGAAGTTGCCGAAAAAGTGCAGATGGTCAAATGGTCAAATCGTCATAACCCAACACACGTTCGATATTGGTCGAGGGAAAATTTGCATTTGTATTTTGACGTAAGAACACAGTATCCCCAAAAACTAAATGTTTGGGGGGGGGGTATTGTAGGGGAACACGTAATTGGGCCATTTTTTATTAACGGCAATTGCAATTTGAATGGTCCTAGATACTTGGATCTACTGCAGCAGCACATTATTCCAACTGCTAGGCAGTTGTTAGGTGTAAGATTTGGTGAAACATGGTTTCAACAAGATGGTTGTTCCGCTCACAATGTTGGCCTTGTTAGGGAATATCTTGATAATGTATTTCCTAATCGGGTTATAAGTACACGGGGAACTATTTTATGGCCAGCTCGATCTCCCGATCTTGCTCCTAATGACTTCTATATGTTTTTGAAGAAGCTTTTCAAATTATCACCCCTAACATGCTTGGAAACGTTAGAAGGAGTTTTTATAGTAGGCTCGGATATTGTCTAGCCGAGCAAGGAGGACTTTTCGAATATTTGCTTTAATTTTTCTTTGACTGGGAGAATCTTTTTGGTTTTTAGAATGTATTATTCTATTTTGAGAACTTGCTTTTATTTTGTTTCTCCTTATTATTTTCATTGTAACACGTCGTCACTGATAAATCTGAGCAGTTGACAATAAAACGCTCTTATTTATCAGTGACAAAAAATAAGAACATTACGTTATAAAAATTTGCGTATTTATTGACCAAATTCCGGTTTCATTGACTACGCTCCACACAGCACCGTGGTTAGAGGCGTACTAAATACAAGGCGAACGGCGGCGAATGGCAGCGAATGGCGATTGGAAGCCTGAGTGTTGGTTGCTTCACTGATAGGCGTGCGGTGTCTCTGCATGTACGTACACTGGCAAATTAGACTTCTTCCGCCCTATGTTCGCAGTAGCTTGAAGCGGTCTGTATATGGTCAATGCATGAGGCTCGGCCATAGTTTGGTTCCGGAGCTTATGTTAAAATTACCAATAGTTTCATCGTGATATCTGTATATCCCTAGCACATTAACGTTGAGTATATTTATACTACAATTAATCATCAAGAATTTACCTGTATTAAAGTTACTTATCTGAACCTTGTTACAATCAAATCTTTTTGATATAAAAATAGCTAATCCTTTGGATCGTTTACTGTCATAGCATGAGAAGAAATTATTATAGTTATCTAAATTTTAAATGTCAGTTTCATTGGAATATATCCAAATATCTGTTAAGACTATTATCTCTGGTTTTTTATTTAAGCTATTTAAGTACAATAAAAATTCATCATAGTATCTTATATTCTGATTTTTAAAAATATTTAACTCTTGAAATGGCTGCTTAACCACTTTGTTCCTTATAACCCTATTTGGGTCCAAAATGTCAAAGTTATTCATCTTTTTTCCGCCAGCTTATACCATCTCTCTGTTTGCACTCTGATTCTTTTATAAATTGCAACAATAGTCAACAACAGGTCTTTTTCAGCGGTCGTGAAATTGGGGCCTCTTGTACTGTCATGTTCCTCCATTTTTCTAAAACGGAAATACCTACTTAGTTTGTGGTTAGACACAATAAATAAAAATAAACCATTTATTGCATCTTACTGCTTACTGTGAACTATGAATAACAACATTTTATTGCATTTTAAGGCGAGTTTACTAAGCAACTTTAGTGCGTAATTTTATCCATTGCATTATGTTGTTGCGTAAATAAGCAATTAATTACTACTTTACCGACTTTGAACAAACCTCAGCCTTAAGAAACTATAAAGGTCAATTCATGCTCGAAACTTTCTGAACATGAATCGAGCTTAAATTCACCTTAAATACTAAAGAGAGTCCACTTAAAGAAATTGAAATTAGTTAAGTATAAAGCTAGACTCTGTAGCGCTAGCAGCTTGGGGTCTAATGATACACAAAACTTTCAAGGATTTATTTAGAAGATTGATAAACCGAAAACACAGTTAGCGGGCCAAGGTTTGCTCAACAACCTTTTGTATCGGAAAAAGCCACGATCAAGAGATTGGGGGGAAGCTTACCTGCTAGCTGATCGAAAAATCAATCGGGGATTCGGCTTTCAGCAAAGTGTTAGAAAGGCAGACTTTCGTTCTCGATTAAGCAATGGCGTCGCAAGAGCTCACTGAATTACGAGAGTAGATAATTAGTTGCGAAAGCGTTCAGTGACTGGTCCGAAAGGGCGCAGTTATGTAGACTCCAAGCAGGGGATAAGCAAAGGGATAAAGTATATAAACCTCGGGACTAAAGTGTCGTTTAAACCTTTCGCCGCGTAACCAAACACCAACTGCTACCTGATTTTCAAAACTATAAATCAGCTTGGTACCTTAAGCCTGTCCTAATTATTTTAAGAAAATTAATTTGTAACGTAATCAAACCCTAATGTTATAGCGTTTCGTAATTAGTCATAAAGTTGATAAATTTTAATTCGGCCCAAAACGTGTACTTATTAAAAAATAATTACACATTTTTAAATCCGCACCTGTAATCCTCAAAAATTGTAGCATGTTTACAGCTTTTTTTTTATTTACTTTCACACACCGAACAATAGGTGATTATTAGGGTAAGGGATTAGCATTTATAATGAGTCTCTTAGATCTATGGTCATACTTTAACATAAAACGTTCAAAATATATTAGAGAATTATTAACGATCTTATTCTCAATCGTTACAATATTATCTCATAGTTATATGGTGTGTATCTTATGTTTCAAGTAGTGAAGGGGCATGTGTAAGTACGTGGGATTTTGAATGAAGGAGTTTTGTTCGTATCCGTTTAGAAGGGGTTGATAAGAAATCATCTTTCAAGATTGCGGCCAAAAATCATAAAAAAATACAACTTTTGCAACCGGAGCATGATTATACTCAATTCCATATAACTCGAGGGCGAGGATTCCAAAAAATTAACTTTTAAGGTCAACCGACCTTAAATGACCTTGAAAAAAAAAAAAAAAATAAGACTTTTGCCATTTTCTTTTCAAAAATAATAATAATTCGACGTTTTGTCAGACCAACTTCAAATGAACCTCAAACTATTAGGTATGCACGCCAAATTCGATCCTTTAAAGCTTCATGACTTTGAAAAATACCCCAGTAAAATTAAGATATTGCAAAAATAACATACTAAAGGGCGCTATTCATGAAATATTAAAGCGAAGAGGACCAAATTTTGTAAGAAAGGTAAGAAGGTCAAGACCAATATTATTGTTAAAAGTTAAAAATTTGGTTCACCTATGACGCGTTTCAATATGGCGGCTGATATATTAAAATGGTGACCTAGAACCACATTTTATTTTATCCTGTTTCGTAAAAAAGCAAAAATGACAAGATGGTCAACCTTAATTTGCCACTACGCAAAAACTTTAAGTTCCGGAAGTGAAAAGAAAAGAAAAACACTTCATTTTACACTTCCCTACTATTTTTTTTTGACTGGCGTCCCAGAGGTTTTTCGGAACTGTGAATTTTATGTTCTACTCAGTTGTCTAGTCAACAAAGTCATTTAAATTACCTATAATAGGGTTAGCAGAAGATATACATTGCCATATTCTGGACCAGGTGTTTTAGATGCCATTTTCCAAAATGAAGGTCTAAAAATCATAAAAAATACTCGATTTCATACAACTCGAGGACCAGAATTCGAAAAAAAGAGCTTGAAAATCCCAAAAAACACAATTTTTGCCATTTTCTCTTTAAAAAAATCTCCATAGTTTAATTTTCTGTTACACGAACATCTAGGCCGCCAGGTCAAAAGAAATGGTAGAGAGGTTTAAAATGAATTGTTTATCTATGTCTAAGATGTTAATTTTATCTCCGGCACCCAAAGTTTTGAGTAGTGGTAAATTGGAAAAAACACTATAAAAAGCTGGTTTTTCACTTGTACATGGTATTTTCAAGGTCAATTAAGGTCATACATCAACTAAACCTTTTTTTTTTTCATAGTAAGCGGCGATAAGTCAACAAGAATTGATGGGCACGAAACTAGATAAAATAAAATGTGGTTATAGGTCACCATTTTGATATATCAGCCGCCATATTGAAACGCGTCATAGCTGAACCAAATTTTTTTAAAAAATATTATTGACTTGACTTTCTTATCTTTCTTACAAAATTTGATCCTCTTCGCTTTAGCAGTTGATGAATAGCGCTCTTTAGTATGTTATTTTTGCAATATCTTAATATTACTGGGGTATTTTTCAAGGTCATCAAGCTTCACACTGCATCAAACTCTAAGGATCGAATATGACATAGATGCCTAATAGTTTGAGGTACATTTAAATTTGGTCTGATAGCATGTCGAGTTATTAAGATTTTTTGAATAGAAAATGGCAAAAATCTTGTTTTTTTTTGCAATTTTCAAGGTCATTTAAAGTAGGATGACCTTTAAAGTGAATTTTTTGGAAATCTCGCCCTCGAGTTACATGGAATTGAGTATAATCATTTTCCGGCTGCGGAAGTTGTATTTTTTATGATTTTTGGGCGCCATCTTGAAAGATGACGTCAATTCAAGCCCTTCTACACGGATGCGAACTAAACACCCGGTAACACTTGATTGTGTGACTAAAGAGCTATCAATCCCACATAGTCACAAAACTCCTTCATTCAAAATCCCACGGGATAGAATTTATCGGCATATGCCCCTACACTAAAGTTTTTCGTTCTTCTTCTGTAATGTGTCTTTCTAAAAGGGCAACGAGCGTTTACTAAAATGTTCTTTTTTAGATGTAACTTACTTAGTAGGTACCTAATTTTCAAACCCTAACTTTATAATTAAAAACCGTTTAAGTTAAGTGCTCTTAGAGTCTCAGAAAATAAGATTAAAAAGTTTGTTTAGCTCTTGATTAATTAATAAGAAAAATCCCTGTAATCAACCGTAATAGCATTTTTTTATAAAAATAAACAAAATGTAAAATTACGTTGGTCTGCTCCTATAAGAGACGTATTTAGATTTAAAAAAGGCAATTAAAATCTATGTCGTCGGTGTGTGGTTAAAAAGTTCGGCAAACATCAATGTGCAAGCACGTATGACAATAGACACAGTGGGATTTACTAAAAGGGTTCAGTCTATTTTAAAACCGTCCTAAGTTTAAGTAAAATTTTTGGTTTTAAGCATTTTAAACTAATCCTCCTTAAGTTTTAGACATATTTTGATTTATAAGAAGAATTTTAATAAATTTCTCTATTCTCAATCTTTTGGATTTAAAAAAAAAGTTTTAATTTAGAAGAAAAAAAAATTAAAAATTCAAACCCACTGGGGGTTTAAATAGTAAACACTATTTAGAACAAATTAAAATTGAGGTTATATGCCACTTTAATTAAAACTTAGCCTAGTTAATTAATTTTTGCAATTAATACTTGATGTCACACAACGATTAAGATAAGTAATAATAAAATAAGAAGTAGATTAATTTTGTGTTTGTTTAAAAGGTGTTTTTATTTATAAAATGTACTAAAAAACTTAAATGCAAGTTTTGTTTACATTTCTGTCACTGTCGAAATGTCAGCTTCAAAATATTAGCTGCGTTCAAATCACAAAAAGCGAGTTCGGATCTCTTACCTCTACTTGTACCTTGGCTTGCACCAACCTCTACTGATGAAAGCTACAACTTTGAAATGAGTGAGCTTTGAGTAAGGAAAGTTTTCTTGACTATGCTTTTAGATAACCTCAATGTTTTAATTTCAGTTCATAAATAAAGTAATATAGTTTTTTGGGTTTTTTGTTTGGTATAATCCGTCACCTTCACTTATATTTCTTTTGCCGCGTAGTGCTCATAAATATATTTTCTGTGCTGAAAACGGGTTTAAAATATTGCGTTTTTCTGGACAAAATTGGAGGTGCTTTATTGGTTAATGGACAACTTGGGATATTAAATAAGGTAAATTAATCCTTGTAAAAACGGTTACTTATGGAAATTATAAACTTATTACCAATTATCACAAAACAATTTTTTCTGAGGGCTATAAATTTAAACCACGCCCCAGAGGTGGTCTAAAAAAATCACCAACTTTTTGACCTCAAACACAGATAATGAAGCTATTATATGCCAAATTTTTGGCATATTTACAAAAAAAAAAAATTAGTTTTAGAGCATATTCTCCTAAATAATGGTATATTTTGAGAAAAAAAGCAGTTTTTCAGTGGTATTTTGCAATAACAATAAAAAATAATCAATAACTTTGTGCCTTTTCTCTATGGGCAAGTGTTTTTTACCCCTCACAAGTGTAAATACTTAGACCTGTGGCGGTACCATTTTAGATCTTATTAAATATCACTGTTAAAGTTGGCAAGCTATTTTTTATTCCTTCTTGTTAACGTTTCTTTGATGCGTTTGTGAAAGCGTCCTTAAAAAAGTTAAAGTTCTGCTTATACAATGTACGACGTAACCGAACCAATTCTTGTTCAGTGCTTGATGCCTGCTTTGCTATTTTTTTGAAAGATCAACAATAGGTGGCATCACTAATACCATTTCGAGTGAGATCGTGCAGTGTTCAGAACACGGTACGAATACTATATGTGAGAAAAGTATAAATTAGGAACGTAACCGTTTATTAATGCTTCTTTAAAAGGTTTTGTTGTTCGGCTTCATGCTTCATGAATTGCAATGTCTCGAAATTAAAAAGAATCAAAAGAAAATCATTATTCAACATAAAAAAAATAACAAATTTCCGTATTTTTTTTATCACTTGACATGTATCAATTTATTGGCCGCATGTTCCATTAGACAAGTGGCCGGTGGCTATGCGGAACCTGAATTCCAATACTCAAATCGATCGTACTTCAGTTTCCTTGGGCCTACTAAATTACGTGACCTTGGCGCTTCAGAATTCCGGCAGAATATTGCTTACAAAAAAAAACCATAAAATTTTTGTTATCAGATAACAGGATTTATGAAAATCATTTTTCAAAATTTGGTGTATTTTGTTCAAAAAATAAAAAAATCCAAAAATTGCTGTTACAGATTTCTGTATTATCGACGAGGCTAAAGAAAAAGCCAGGTAAGATTTTTGACTATTGTTAGTCGTGTTTATTTTATTTATAAAATGAGAGAGTCTTGCAAAAAACTGTCTAGATACGGTTGTGAGGAATTCAAAAATAAAAATTCCTCACAACCGTATCTAGACAGTTTTTTGCAAGACTCTCTCATTTTATAAATAAAATAAACACGACTAACAATAGTCAAAAATCTTACCTGGCTTTTTCTTTAGCCTCGTCGATAATACAGAAATCTGTAACAGCAATTTTTGGATTTTTTTATTTTTTGAACAAAATACACCAAATTTTGAAAAATGATTTTCATAAATCCTGTTATCTGATAACAAAAATTTTATGGTTTTTTTTTGTAAGCAATATTCTGCCGGAATTCTGAAGCGCCAAGGTCACGTAATTTAGTAGGCCCAAGGAAACTGAAGTACGATCGATTTGAGTATTGGAATTCAGGTTCCGCATAGCCACCGGCCACTTGTCTAATGGAACATGCGGCCAATAAATTGATACATGTCAAGTGATAAAAAAAATACGGAAATTTGTTATTTTTTTTATGTTGAATAATGATTTTCTTTTGATTCTTTTTAATTTCGAGACATTGCAATTCATGAAGCATGAAGCCGAACAACAAAACCTTTTAAAGAAGCATTAATAAACGGTTACGTTCCTAATTTATACTTTTCTCACATATAGTATTCGTACCGTGTTCTGAACACTGCACGATCTCACTCGAAATGGTATTAGTGATGCCACCTATTGTTGATCTTTCAAAAAAATAGCAAAGCAGGCATCAAGCACTGAACAAGAATTGGTTCGGTTACGTCGTACATTCTATAAGCAGAACTTTAACTTTTTTAAGGACGCTTTCACAAACGCATCAAAGAAACGCTAACAAGAAGGAATAAAAAATAGCTTGCCAACTTTAACAGTGATATTTAATAAGATCTAAAATGGTACCGCCACAGGTCTAAGTATTTACACTTGTGAGGGGTAAAAAACACTTGCCCATAGAGAAAAGGCACAAAGTTATTGATTATTTTTTATTGTTATTGCAAAATACCACTGAAAAACTGCTTTTTTTCTCAAAATATACCATTATTTAGGAGAATATGCTCTAAAACTAATTTTTTTTTTTTGTAAATATGCCAAAAATTTGGCATATAATAGCTTCATTATCTGTGTTTGAGGTCAAAAAGTTGGTGATTTTTTTAGACCACCTCTGGGGCGTGGTTTAAATTTATAGCCCTCAGAAAAAATTGTTTTGTGATAATTGGTAATAAGTTTATAATTTCCATAAGTAACCGTTTTTACAAGGATTAATTTACCTTATTTAATATCCCAAGTTGTCCATTAACCAATAAAGCACCTCCAATTTTGTCCAGAAAAACGCAATATTTTAAACCCGTTTTCAGCACAGAAAATATATTTATGAGCACTACGCGGCAAAAGAAATATAAGTGAAGGTGACGGATTATACCAAACAAAAAACCCAAAAAACTATATTACTTTATTTATGAACTGAAATTAAAACATTGAGGTTATCTAAAAGCATAGTCAAGAAAACTTTCCTTACTCAAAGCTCACTCATTTCAAAGTTGTAGCTTTCATCAGTAGAGGTTGGTGCAAGCCAAGGTACAAGTAGAGGTAAGAGATCCGAACTCGCTTTTTGTGATTTGAACGCAGCTAATATTTTGAAGCTGACATTTCGACAGTGACAGAAATGTAAACAAAACTTGCATTTAAGTTTTTTAGTACATTTTATAAATAAAAACACCTTTTAAACAAACACAAAATTAATCTACTTCTTATTTTATTATTACTTATCTTAATCGTTGTGTGACATCAAGTATTAATTGCAAAAATTAATTAACTAGGCTAAGTTTTAATTAAAGTGGCATATAACCTCAATTTTAATTTGTTCTAAATAGTGTTTACTATTTAAACCCCCAGTGGGTTTGAATTTTTAATTTTTTTTTCTTCTAAATTAAAACTTTTTTTTTAAATCCAAAAGATTGAGAATAGAGAAATTTATTAAAATTCTTCTTATAAATCAAAATATGTCTAAAACTTAAGGAGGATTAGTTTAAAATGCTTAAAACCAAAAATTTTACTTAAACTTAGGACGGTTTTAAAATAGACTGAACCCTTTTAGTAAATCCCACTGTGTCTATTGTCATACGTGCTTGCACATTGATGTTTGCCGAACTTTTTAACCACACACCGACGACATAGATTTTAATTGCCTTTTTTAAATCTAAATACGTCTCTTATAGGAGCAGACCAACGTAATTTTACATTTTGTTTATTTTTATAAAAAAATGCTATTACGGTTGATTACAGGGATTTTTCTTATTAATTAATCAAGAGCTAAACAAACTTTTTAATCTTATTTTCTGAGACTCTAAGAGCACTTAACTTAAACGGTTTTTAATTATAAAGTTAGGGTTTGAAAATTAGGTACCTACTAAGTAAGTTACATCTAAAAAAGAACATTTTAGTAAACGCTCGTTGCCCTTTTAGAAAGACACATTACAGAAGAAGAACGAAAAACTTTAGTGTAGGGGCATATGCCGATAAATTCTATCCCGTGGGATTTTGAATGAAGGAGTTTTGTGACTATGTGGGATTGATAGCTCTTTAGTCACACAATCAAGTGTTACCGGGTGTTTAGTTCGCATCCGTGTAGAAGGGCTTGAATTGACGTCATCTTTCAAGATGGCGCCCAAAAATCATAAAAAATACAACTTCCGCAGCCGGAAAATGATTATACTCAATTCCATGTAACTCGAGGGCGAGATTTCCAAAAAATTCACTTTAAAGGTCATCCTACTTTAAATGACCTTGAAAATTGCAAAAAAAAACAAGATTTTTGCCATTTTCTATTCAAAAAATCTTAATAACTCGACATGCTATCAGACCAAATTTAAATGTACCTCAAACTATTAGGCATCTATGTCATATTCGATCCTTAGAGTTTGATGCAGTGTGAAGCTTGATGACCTTGAAAAATACCCCAGTAATATTAAGATATTGCAAAAATAACATACTAAAGAGCGCTATTCATCAACTGCTAAAGCGAAGAGGATCAAATTTTGTAAGAAAGATAAGAAAGTCAAGTCAATAATATTTTTTAAAAAAATTTGGTTCAGCTATGACGCGTTTCAATATGGCGGCTGATATATCAAAATGGTGACCTATAACCACATTTTATTTTATCTAGTTTCGTGCCCATCAATTCTTGTTGACTTATCGCCGCTTACTATGAAAAAAAAAAAGGTTTAGTTGATGTATGACCTTAATTGACCTTGAAAATACCATGTACAAGTGAAAAACCAGCTTTTTATAGTGTTTTTTCCAATTTACCACTACTCAAAACTTTGGGTGCCGGAGATAAAATTAACATCTTAGACATAGATAAACAATTCATTTTAAACCTCTCTACCATTTCTTTTGACCTGGCGGCCTAGATGTTCGTGTAACAGAAAATTAAACTATGGAGATTTTTTTAAAGAGAAAATGGCAAAAATTGTGTTTTTTGGGATTTTCAAGCTCTTTTTTTCGAATTCTGGTCCTCGAGTTGTATGAAATCGAGTATTTTTTATGATTTTTAGACCTTCATTTTGGAAAATGGCATCTAAAACACCTGGTCCAGAATATGGCAATGTATATCTTCTGCTAACCCTATTATAGGTAATTTAAATGACTTTGTTGACTAGACAACTGAGTAGAACATAAAATTCACAGTTCCGAAAAACCTCTGGGACGCCAGTCAAAAAAAAATAGTAGGGAAGTGTAAAATGAAGTGTTTTTCTTTTCTTTTCACTTCCGGAACTTAAAGTTTTTGCGTAGTGGCAAATTAAGGTTGACCATCTTGTCATTTTTGCTTTTTTACGAAACAGGATAAAATAAAATGTGGTTCTAGGTCACCATTTTAATATATCAGCCGCCATATTGAAACGCGTCATAGGTGAACCAAATTTTTAACTTTTAACAATAATATTGGTCTTGACCTTCTTACCTTTCTTACAAAATTTGGTCCTCTTCGCTTTAATATTTCATGAATAGCGCCCTTTAGTATGTTATTTTTGCAATATCTTAATTTTACTGGGGTATTTTTCAAAGTCATGAAGCTTTAAAGGATCGAATTTGGCGTGCATACCTAATAGTTTGAGGTTCATTTGAAGTTGGTCTGACAAAACGTCGAATTATTATTATTTTTGAAAAGAAAATGGCAAAAGTCTTATTTTTTTTTTTTTTTCAAGGTCATTTAAGGTCGGTTGACCTTAAAAGTTAATTTTTTGGAATCCTCGCCCTCGAGTTATATGGAATTGAGTATAATCATGCTCCGGTTGCAAAAGTTGTATTTTTTTATGATTTTTGGCCGCAATCTTGAAAGATGATTTCTTATCAACCCCTTCTAAACGGATACGAACAAAACTCCTTCATTCAAAATCCCACGTACTTACACATGCCCCTTCACTACTTGAAACATAAGATACACACCATATAACTATGAGATAATATTGTAACGATTGAGAATAAGATCGTTAATAATTCTCTAATATATTTTGAACGTTTTATGTTAAAGTATGACCATAGATCTAAGAGACTCATTATAAATGCTAATCCCTTACCCTAATAATCACCTATTGTTCGGTGTGTGAAAGTAAATAAAAAAAAAGCTGTAAACATGCTACAATTTTTGAGGATTACAGGTGCGGATTTAAAAATGTGTAATTATTTTTTAATAAGTACACGTTTTGGGCCGAATTAAAATTTATCAACTTTATGACTAATTACGAAACGCTATAACATTAGGGTTTGATTACGTTACAAATTAATTTTCTTAAAATAATTAGGACAGGCTTAAGGTACCAAGCTGATTTATAGTTTTGAAAATCAGGTAGCAGTTGGTGTTTGGTTACGCGGCGAAAGGTTTAAACGACACTTTAGTCCCGAGGTTTATATACTTTATCCCTTTGCTTATCCCCTGCTTGGAGTCTACATAACTGCGCCCTTTCGGACCAGTCACTGAACGCTTTCGCAACTAATTATCTACTCTCGTAATTCAGTGAGCTCTTGCGACGCCATTGCTTAATCGAGAACGAAAGTCTGCCTTTCTAACACTTTGCTGAAAGCCGAATCCCCGATTGATTTTTCGATCAGCTAGCAGGTAAGCTTCCCCCCAATCTCTTGATCGTGGCTTTTTCCGATACAAAAGGTTGTTGAGCAAACCTTGGCCCGCTAACTGTGTTTTCGGTTTATCAATCTTCTAAATAAATCCTTGAAAGTTTATTATCGACGAGGCTAAAGAAAAAGCCAGGTAAGATTTTTGACTATTGTTAGTCGTGTTTATTTTATTTATAAAATGAGAGAGTCTTGCAAAAAACTGTCTAGATACGGTTGTGAGGAATTCAAAAATAAAAATTCCTGCCAAATTCCAACAGATTCCGTTTTCTCGTTTCCGATATTGTGCCCGGTAAAGATTGACCCAAAAACAGCAAAGCAGTGTTGTCAAATCTATGCCGTTTTTGTGGCCTTAATCACGTAATGCACATTTAAAAATGGTGCCTGGTATGGTAAACCCCAAAAGCGTTTTTCCATAACACGTAATGCAAATGAAAATTAAAATTCGGGGTTTAATGAGGTAATATTCTGTACTTTTTGGCATTGTCTCTCTCGATAGTTCAGCCTGAGGATTGGGCCAGATCGGCTTGAGGAGAGATAGTTATTCACAAATACATGGGTGCGATAGAGACAGTATGGAAGGACGGCTAACTGTGTCTTGTCAATCAAGCTTTCACTTGCCACGCATAAATTTTTTATAAAATTGTTAAAATGGAGATAGGTCGCACCTGTCTACTATATTATTCATATTGACTGTTTCAAAAGAAAATACGGTTTCATGATCAAAAGTAATATGAAAATCACACAAATAACATAATACAGGGTTCCTAAGCAAATCCTTAGGGGGCCAAGCAGCCGTGTATAAGACGCAGACAAACGGAAAAGCACATTAGGCAGAAAAGGATGGGCATGGGGCGATGTTGTCACTACATCTTACACGTAGTAAATCCATTCCAGGTTGTTGTTTTCTAATGTTTTCCATTTTCATACCTTTAGGATTGGAATAAAAATTGTTTTTGCTCGACTTTAATACCAAACTGATGAAAGGTATCGTAAAAAAAAATATTTTTCGGCTTTTCATTTTGTAACCATTGTCCTTACGCACTGTTTACAGGCTGGGGACTGAGATACATGCAAATGCCTAACCTAAAGCGTTCATACACGGCCGGAGAAATCGACTGAGATATTTCCGTAGAAACTTTATCAAGCAAATAGGACGGGTTAACGCCTTCGAACGTCCAACCCGGGTTTTGCACTTTGATTCGAAATTAAAAAGGAGGAACAGTCAGATGTGGGGCCGTGCACAAATTACGTAACGGTGATTTTACCAATTTTTGACCCCCTCCCTATGTAATGTTTTGTAACGGTTTGGCACGCCACTCCCCTAATATTACGTAACGATTTGAAGACCACTACCCCCCCGCAAAAAAAACTTTTCACTTATTTTCATTCCAAATTTTCTTGGTTTCACACAAATGCAAACGCTGTCGAAAACCCCCCTCCTCCCTACGTAACGTTTTGTAACCCCCCTCCCCCCTATGACTATTACGTAATTTGCGCACGGCCCCTGTACTCTCAGTGGAGGAGGGCGAGAAAATTGATTTTTTTTTATTAAAAATTATACTCTTTAGACCTATTTCTTTGCGTTCCCGAAATTACGTAATTTTTGAAAAAAAATTTAAGCGACGCCATTTTTATTTCGTGCTTTGTTTTTCTAACATTTTTGCGTTCGGCTAATTTAATTGAAAAATTTGGGGCACCCTTTATCTTCTTACTCGAAACCAAGATCCCCCGTTTTAGGAAAACTGATCCCGTCTCTGTTTCTAAATTTTTTCAAATAAAAGTAGAGTATGACCATGGGAGAAATAATTTTTTTCTACGGTATGACGAAAATTTCGAGAAAGTTGAAGAAAAAAATAAAAAAAGTGGCAGAGCTCACTTTTTTCGTAAAAAAAACGTTTTTTGTAAAGAAACAGAGCAAAATAAATCTTTTCACTCCTTTTTGGGTGTTACAAATATTGGCAGCCCCTTATTTTTCGCTTTTACCCTCCTGTTAGTTTTGAAGAATTGGTTCGCTACATGTTTCGAGATCATGTCATAAAACACCTCGAAAATATCAAATGTAGTGTAGGGCCAGCTTTATTTACAATCAATAATATCGCAAGCAAAAAGCTCTGCAGGAAAAACAGCGCCGTTTATTGATTTCTTTGGCTGCTGGTGCTAGCAGCATGGTTTGGCCGTTTCCGGATAGATGTCACTAGTAGAACAGAATGGAAAGAAATTTAATTAAAAGCGAAGATATTTCTTTCTAATGTTAACAACCTCACGAGTTTATCGCTCAGTATCGTAAATAATGGACCCTGCCGCCTCATTTAAGCAAGAAAAAGCTGTGGTTTGGACCTGAAAACATCTAAATTCATCTCATGGTGTGGCCGCCATCTAGCGCAATTTGCAGACATCTTGTCAACGGTTATTATTGCAACTATGATTTATGCTCACAATGAAAGAGTGGCGACAATTTTTTCTCATGAAAGCAGTCCGGAGATAATAACAAACTGGCACCATTGCTCAATATACCTGTTTCTTTTGTGCGCGCAGAACTTTCTATGCCATTTCTGTTTGATTTATTGAAATCCTATCCCTAAGGAAAATCTTAGGAACCCTGTATAAAAAAGAAATAAATCTGAAATTTAAATTTCGTTTTGTAAAGCGTCATCGGGGATAATGCCTTTAAGCGATAAAGTTTATTTCTTTTGACCTCAAATTCTTTTCAACTCGGAAATTTCCAATTTATTTTAAGGGTGCAAATACAAATGACAGTATAAAAACCCATCTATTTACCTAACTTTTTGAAACAAGTTCAGCTGTTTCACACAATTCGTTGTATATCCAGACCATTTTACAACATTTGAGCATACAAATTATGCATTAGTATGCCACTGGCGAGTTCTCAATTTTTGTGTTTTATTGGGAAATAATTGACAAACCAAACAGTTTTTGGCACAGTGGAAAAAATGTAAGGATTAATTTATTGCACCGGCGGCGATCCGAAGGCATTTGATTGGAGGGAGGATGAAGGCCATTTTCCCAACTAATATTAAAAGTGATTCCCAAGTTCCCTGAAAATTTTATTGTTGTTAGAAGAAATTATAAATGCAAAATGTTTTGTAAAATGTATTTAAATTTCCCAACTGAACCTTCATATTTCCCAACTGCAAGCAACATTGGGGGGAGGTTCCCCCGAAGTTTAAGGCGCGGTTTTATTTAAAAGCACCACATGATATGCTTAGAGAGCATATAAATCTATATAGAGAGGACAAGTAATGGTAATAACCGACGCGATTCAAAGCAAGTTTTTTATTGTTAGATGAATGCGCCAGGATGAACCAGAACAATTTCAAATGAAATTGTTGCTAAGGAAGCTGGCAGAAAGTTTTTATTCTATATATTTTTCAAGCTTTTTGCTATGTTTTCATGGGTATTGAGTTCGTTTTCAAAACTCATTGTATCTTTTTCTTTTTTATAGCGTTTTCTTGCTCTTGATAAAGAACACGCTCTATAAAAGAAGAAGATACAATGAGTTTTGAAAACGAACTCAATACCCATGAAAACATAGCATTTATTAACGGTCTTCGTAGAGACGCTTAATTTTCCTTCAAAATGAAGGTACATCTTCCGATTTTGCAATTTGACAAATGTTTGTCTTTTACATGAATCCTGTGTCATATTTTTCCATCATCATTTCATCTCCTAATTCCTAGCACCGTACTGATGAGCACCACAAGTGCGAAATCCGGATCTACAGTTACCATTACCTTTTTGAGGGAAAGCTCGCTATTCATTGATATTGTTATTTATTCACCCTCACTAAATCCCTTTTTAAATTTATTAACTCCAGAGCTTAGGATATCTGTAAAGATAATTATATCTGTCTCCGTAGAGACGTTTAATTTTCCTTCAAAATGAAGGTACATCTGCCGATTCTGCAATTTGACAGATGTTTGTCTTTTACATGAATCCTGTGTCATATTTTTCCATCATCATTTCATTATTTCATCTCCTAATTCCTAGCACCGTACTGATGAGCACCACAAGTGCGAAATCCGGATCTACGGTAACCATTACCTTTTTGAGGGAAAGCTCGCTATTCATTGATAATATAATTTAGGTTTTCTCCGGTAAAAGATAAGTGTTTTTTATTTATTATTTAAATATTTAGCTATCTAAGGTTACTCTACCAAATTTTAATAACCCCGTAATTTACGAATGTTTGAAAAATATATGATTAGGAGATCAGAATGGATGAGAAGGTATGTGAAAACTGATGGTCTCACATGATAAATTTAAAAAAACTGGTGCCGCAGGACAACATTTTTGGGGAAGTTGGTACGTAATTTCGTCAAAGAGGGGGTCGTTCGCCTCCCTCGGTATTCATTACCTGTTACTGTACCGGCACGGGTCTGTTGTCTGCAGCGCAAAGTGGGCGATCGATATTATAGATAGTTCCCAACGCGAAACTCGTTTAAAAAATACGATTTTCCAGTGCGCCGCCACTGCTTTGGATCGATAAAAGTAAGCAAGAGCGAAAGCGAAAGTGGCGCTCCAAGTTTCCAAGCCAACGATTTCCAAGTCAACGTCAGTTGAGCGGGTCGAAAATTTCTCATTAAGTGTCCTCTCTATTTAGATTTATATGCTCTCTGATATTCTGCTACATACAGGGTAATTCGAAATTCCCTAGAAGGATTTGCACAGTGGTTAGATATCATTAATGTAAGAAAAGGTACACTTGATTTAAAAAAAAAACGCACACACGCAGTCACAAAATTGACCTTTCTAAAAGTGTATAATACATACGGACTACCAGCTAAAATGGCTAAAAACTTCAAAAGTACGACAATTTGTCATATTGTTTAAAAAAGGTCTCTAAAACTGAAAATACTTTTTTACTTAAATTAAAGGCAATACTAATTATTTTAACTTAAAAAAGAACTACAATAAATAATTTAGTATTTAATAGGATCACCATTTTTCTCTATTACAAGCTGCAAATGTCTGGGCATTTAAAAGGTTAAATTTTGAAAATACTGATAGTCTTCTGAGAGCTGATCCAATGCGCGATAAATAGCATCGCTTAATTCTTCAGCATGTCGTGGTCTCCAATTCCTTTGGTATATTATTTTAATGATTCGACCCCATATAATTTCCATTGGGTTAAGGTCAGGGCTGTTGGCTGGTCAAGGAAGTGTTTCTATATTATTATTGTGAAACCATTGGCGAACAACATTAGCCGTGTGTACTAGACAGTTGTCCGGCAAGTAATTATTTTCATGTAAATCCTGTACAGATGGCAGCATAACGTTTTCAAGAATTTCAATATATCATTCACTATTGAATCTTCCTTCGATTCTCCAAAAAAAACCCAAACCTCTAGCACTAAACCAGCCCCACATGTTTACAGAAAAATTTCCAGCTTTTTTAATTTGGTTTGTATATTCGGGTTCAAATCTAGAACGTTGTTCAGTGCAAAAATCACTTTGGCCTCTTTTTGTTCTTCTATTAGAAAAGGCTTCTTTGCAGAAACTCGACACTTCTATTTAGTGTTGCTAAAGAACCCGTAAATAATGTTACATTAGCTGCTTCAACCGACGTTGAAAAAGGATTTTGTCTGAGATGGTCAATAAGTCTCTCATCTTGCACTTCAGAACTTACTTTTGGTCGTCTTGATCCATCTTTCCTATCCGTAAAATTATTTTCAATCCAGCGCTTTTTCCATAGCATTATCGTCATTTTATCAACTCCAAAATGGGTGGCCGCTCTTCTTCTAGACCAGCGTGGTTGTTTCGTTTAATTTTGATATTTTTTTTCTCTAAATTTAGGAGTAAAATTTTCGTATTTTTTTGGGCATCCCCTTTAAAATAATTTACCAAGCAAGTAGGGTTTTTGTCAAGCGTTTCAAAGTTGCCAAAGTTTTGTTTTTAAAAATTGATGTTTCTACCACGTAGTAAAGGATGCATCTCACAAAATATACAATTTTAAAATGCAAATATCTTGAGTGAGATTTTCTGTCGTTTCTGAAGAATCGCGACCATAATGGCGAATTTATGTACGTCTAGATTTTTATTATGACGAAATTCCGTGAATTTAAGTTTTTATATGCTTATTGCGATTTACGAACTTCTTTAAATTGCTTTGAAAATTTCTCTCGACTGCGATGCGCCGGTACACTATCGGCATCAGAAAAGTGGTACTTTTTTAATTGTATGGTTAACTACCGGATTATATTTCGTGACAGACTGGTACTAAAATGTGAAAATATTGACATCAAAGATTGCTTTCAAAAATAATTTTGATATTACAAGTATACGCTAACGTATAAAACAACTGTAACAAAAATTAAAAAACACCACTGTAACGAAAATTATAAAACAATAGAAACAAATTATTAGGTATATAAATTTTAATATCTAGTCATTGCGCCATTCACCTCAATTATACCGTTTAACCTTCTTGGTAGAGAATCAGCCAAAATTTCAAGAAGGTTTTCATTTTCACCAATCAATTATTCATAAGCATAGATTATTAACTGGACCAAGTGATGTTGATTTCCCGGCACAATATTAAAGCTTTCCAGCTTTTTTGAAATTAAACCCCAGATATTTTCCATAGGATTGGCGTCTGGGGTTTTCGCAGGTCAAGGAAGAACTTCAATATTTTGCTCCCGAAACCAAGTTTGGCAAATTCTGGCCGTATGAGCAGGGCAGTTGTCTTGTTGAAAAATAAACTGGTCTTGATAAAGTTCTGTGATGGCTGGAAGCATAGTGTTCTCTAAAATGTCCACGTAAAGCTGTGCTGTGAGCCTTCCATTGATTGACATATTTACCGAACATCTTCCAGCGCGATCTCATAGCGCGTTCTTGGTGTACGATACACCCGAATTTGTTTTCTGTCACTACAGGACTAGAAAACTTTTTCATCGGAAGATATTACCTTTCGCCAAAACTCTGGTTTCTTTAGATAGTAATTAAGGGCAAAAAGTAACCTGGGCTGTTTTTTTTTCATTCGTAAGTTTAATTTTTTTAGCGGCTACACGACATCTTAAATTAGAGCCTTTCCTTACGCGATTTCGTGCCACTCTGACACTTCCTGGAAATTAAGTTAATCTCTTTGCATTTTTTTTCATAAAAGCGATAATCTTGTTCATAAGTTGAAACTTTCAATAAACTAGTCCCTTGTTTTCTCTCTATTGTCTGATTTTCTT
This sequence comes from Oxystoma pomonae, assembly GCA_963921995.1. Classification (NCBI taxonomy): domain Eukaryota; kingdom Metazoa; phylum Arthropoda; class Insecta; order Coleoptera; family Brentidae; genus Oxystoma; species Oxystoma pomonae. The sequence continues at coordinate 19,283,544 of OY998164.1, read as the reverse complement.
CCCATCGTTTTTTAATTTTTATAATCGTGGTTTTACTGCGTCCATAATGTCTAGCCACGTCCCTAATTGACCATTGACCATAGTTGTACTTTTGCCAGGAGTTATCAAATAAAGAAATTCGTGGAGGCATTTTTTATTTATTTGTCAGACTGAAATACAGAATGACATACTTTGACAGTTTAAGAAAAATACAATAATGGGTGACTTTGTTTGTAAAAATAGACTAAGGTATTACAACAAAAAGTATTGTGTACCACTTTTATGATGCCGATAGTGGACATAAGTTAGTTAAAATATAATTTTGTAGGGTAATGACCCAGTTATACTGGTGCCGAATTCTTGAATTTCAAGCGCACGAACGTTCACTTCTTTAAAGTGAACGCTCCCCGGTGAAAAAAAAACAAAAAATTATCAATAATTAATTGAATAAGCGAATATAAAATAGCTACAGCGTGTACATAATATCATAGTCATCCTTTTAACTGATGAAAAGGAAGGTCAAAACAAGTCAAAAAGTTCATATGACTTATGGGGCCAAACTCAACAGATTTTTGTCCAAACAACTTTAAAGTTGAAAAATTTAGGTGCTTATATCTATCAGATTTTTAGAAATATTCATATCTAACTTTAATCATTTTACAATAAGGCCATTTCCAAATAAATAAATAATATTTTCTCTAAATCCTCCTAAATCAAAAAAAAAAAAAAAATCACAATGATTTCCTTTGAACTAAAGATTTAAAAAATACTTGGCAATAACGAAATTCACTGCATACGTGAATCTCTGACCTCTGACCCTCTCTCCTCTCTAAACTCCAGAGCACAGTGCATTTTCCGCTGTTCGTTGTGAAAGTGGTCAGTCGCGCGAGTCTACTTGACGCCATTTATTTCCGCGAGTTTTTTGCAGTTTGGTGTGAAATTAAACTGAATAAAAAATATTCTCCAATCAGGAATACGTTGACATGCTATTAGTATACGGCGAAGCTCGCAGAAACTCAAATATTGCAGTTCAAATGTATCGTGACAAATTTCCCCAGCAGCGGTTTAAAAGAAGTGTTTTTTGCTCGGTTTTTGAGTGTTTTTAAAAATCAAAAAAGAGTTTTTACAAATTAGAAATAATTTAAACACTATGTGACAAGTGTTTTTAATTAAAAAAGGGGTGTGCCCTGCAAGTGTACAAATAAATGCTTAAAATAAGTGTTTTTTTTGAGTGTGTGCCCAAAAAAAATGAACAAAAAAGATTTCTTACAAAATAAAAAGAGCTTTGAAAATTGTGTGACAGGAGTCGTACATTTTTTATAATAAAAGTGGACCATAATAACTTTGTCTTGTTTTTCAAAGGAAAAATTTATTTCTATACCGAAAAGGACTTTTAAATAAATTTTTACAAGCCGGACGAGGCGATAAAACCAATTTTCGGTAAATACACATTTATTTTTTTGATTCTCACTATTTTTAAATAATTAGTATTTTGTGATTTGAAAAAAAAAACCATCTCAAAGGTGATATTACGATACTTATGGTTGGATTTGTTAAAAGGGTTTAGTCTATTTTAGAACGGTCATAGGTTTAAGTGAAATTTTTGGTTTTAAGCATTTTAATCCAACCCTTCTTTAGTTTTGGGCATAGTTTGATTATTATATTAGATAATCATCTTAACACAATATTTTATTGGATTTAAGAAGAAAGTTTCAATTTAGAAGAAAAGAAAATTAAAAAATTTAAACCCATGCGGGGTTTAAATAGTAAACACTCTGTAGAACAAATTAAAATTGAGGTTATATGTCACTCTGATTAAAACTTATCCTTGTTAATTAATTTTTTCAATTAATACTTGATGTCACACAACGATTTAGATGGGTAATAATAAAAAAGGAGGAGATTAATTTTTTATTTATTTAAAAGCTGTTTTTATTTATGAAGTGTATTAAAAAACATAAATGCAAGTTTAATATTTGATAATATTCTTCAACATAGTAATAACCCTCTCCCCTTTTTTAGATTTTTAAAGGGTCCAAAAACTTTTTTTAAGCTAAAGAAAGTTTTTGAGCTGCATGGAATATTACAAAGTTGCAGAATACATTGCTTTTTAACACTAAAAGGTATGAAAAAACGTCGCCTGGTAAGTGTTTTCATATCTTTTTATTACTAAATAAGTAAGTGTCTGTAAAAAATAATCCAAAAGAATATATTTATTTTATTATGCGTCTGGCTGTACAAGTAGTTCCTTCCTGTAGCCACCGGCTGCACTCGTGTCGGCGTCAAACAATATTTCCCAAGTACAACTCAATATCGGTCACTCTCGCGTAGCTATTACTTTCTCTATGGTTTCTGCCACATTTCTGTCGAAATATCAGTTTCAAAATATTAGCTGCATTCAAATCACAAACAGCGAGTTCGGATCTCTTATCTCTGCTTGTACCTTGGCTTGCACCAACCTCTACTGATGAAAGCTACAACTTTGAAATGATGGGGCTTTGAGTAAGGAAAGTTTTCTTGACTGAGCTTTTAGATAACCTCAATGTTTTAATTTCAGTTTTTAAATAAATTAATATAGTTGTTTGGGTTTTTTTGTTTGGTATATTTTTCGTGCAGAATCAGTGACCTTCCCTTATGTTTGTTTTGCCTTGTAGTGCCCCCATAAATATATTTTCTGTGCTGAAAACGGATTTAAAAAATGGCGTTTTTCTAGAAAAAATTGGAGGTGTTTTATTGGTTAATGAACAACTTGGTATATTAAATAAGGTAAATTAATCTTTTTAAAAACCGTTACTTAGGGAAATTTTAAACGAACTTATTAACAATTGCCACAAAACAATCCTTTTGGGGTCTATAACTTTAAACCACCCCGGAAAGATAGTCTAAAAAATTACCAACCTTAAACACAGACAATGAAGCTATTAGACACTTAAAGTAAATATTTCAACTTATCGGTATCGGTATACGTAACGCGTTCGAAACAAAGTCAAGATGCACTAGATTTTTGACTTTTTTATTCGATGTTTCGAACGATGCATACATACAAAATAATCAATAACTTTGTGGCTTTTCTGTATGGAAGTGTTTTTTGGTGCAATCGATATTAAGTTACGGAAAATTGTAGAGGGATGCAATAAGAGAGAGCATACAACAAATCTTTTTAAAAAACATAAAATTTTAAAATTTTCTAAAATATTCTACATAAAAGTTTGTAAGATTATTATAAAGAATAGTGAATTAAATCTTAAAAGAAATCATAATGATCAAAATTATTTTATACCAAGAGTTACAAAAACACATAGTCAAAAGAGGTTTATGTATTTATCACCAAAAATATTGAATTCAGTTCCAAAAGAAATTCAAATTTCACCGTTTACAAAATTTAAAGTGAAGATAAAAGAATTCTTTTTTTCAAACTCCATAGTAGAAGCAATTTTAAAAAGACAAACAAAAATAAAGAGTGTCTAAAATAATAAGTAAATCGATCATTTTGTACTGAACGAATCAATCAGTGATGGGTTTCTAAACTGATCGAATCTTTTGAATCGATCATTGAATCAATTTGAAATGAAGTGTGTGACCTGGTGACAAAAAAAAACCATATACGATATACTCTACTGACCCAACCAAATATATTTTCATACAAATTACCCCGCGCGCAAGAATTCGAATCTCAATCAAAAGAAAGAATGAACGAAACAATCGACCTATTTTCGACTGATTCGGTGTATCGCCACAGTGGGTCAGTCAGTCGTTGCTCCGTTCCGATTTGATTCATTCTGTCTTCGTCGGTCATTCGACTCATTTGACTGATTAAATCGTATCGAGCAAACATGATTCGATCACCCAATACTCGCAAGTGATTCGATCATAGTGAACAAATCGTTCACGAATCACACATCTCTAAGTGGAAGTACACCACATAATCCTCCTAAGGAAATGTGAGTCTTTTCAATTTGTATCCAATAATCGTGTTGATTTGATTCTGCTACGGGACTGAAGACTGAGTCAGCATGGTTATAGAAGAAGGGTTATTTTGCAAGTGACGGGCTTACGTTATAGTAAAAAAACATTATTATATTAGCATATATTATATATATACTTTTGTTTTTATTACAATTGGTGTTAAGTGAAATATAAGGTCGGTTTCGGTCAAGTATAAGAACTATTTGAGGTAAGTATAATTTTTTCTTAATAAGTATAGTTACTTTTGCGTTAAAAACATGTTATTCTGGTTCGAATAGCACTTCACACCAATACAACCTAAAGCAGTGTTCGAAACAAGCAAAAGAAAAAATTTGAATTAAGTATAGCGTCCGCTTAAAGTAAAAAACCACATTGTCTTAAAATAAGTATAGACCTATATTTAAATTATCATATAAATTACACTTGTCCCAACGCTAGTCATGTATTATATTTAAGAATAGGATATTACTTGGATAAAGAATAACTAGAGTTGAACATATCGAAGATAAAGCTATTCTTGGATCAACATTAATAATCTTGTTCCAAGAAGAGCTTTCTTTCCGTGTACATGCTTCTGTACGCAACAAGTGAAATCAGCTGTTCTCTCATCGCATTTACCATAAAAGCAGGCCTCGTTCAAAACATGTCGTAAACAAGTGAAAAATGTAGTGTCTTTTGGCTTTGTTTTGAACGCGTTAAGTATACCGATACCGATGCGTTGAAATATTTACTTTAAGTGTCTATTATCGATGCGGCTTTTTTGAAAAAAACAAGAGTTGCCCCGTTATAGTATCTTACAGCTATATGGGTGAATGGGATCGGTGAACGCAACGCTGGTTCAACAAAATTACAGTCGTAATCCGTGTGCGCGTTCATATGCGTTCACAGGTCAAGTATCCGACCCCTGGTGTATGTCTTTTTTGGCCTATTTCTCCCAAAAATTAATTAATTTCGGCGGGAGACCCGGAAATATTAGATTAAATCTGGAATTATTTGACTCAGAGACACCAACAAAAAGTATTTTGCATAATAACGACCGGCGGTTTAAATCTTATAATTATAATGTTTTGCGAACGTCAACATTTTTTAGAGCTAGGAGGCTAACGCGATACGTTCGTACTAGGGTTGCCAACCCGTCCCGATTTGTCAGTACGCTAAATGTCCCAATTAATGTCCAATTAAAAAAATCGAATCAGTTTGTTCAATCAGTTCATTACCGAGCCTACAGAGTCATTATTTATTGTTTTCAACAAAGTGACAAGATTGTCTAGATTTCTTAAGTGCAACAGACTCATTAGCTGGTCATAATCAATTGAGTTAATAGGTATTTGTAATTTATAGCAAACAAAGCGCAAGAACTTTCTTTGTATTTTTTCCAAACGATCTTTATGAATCTCATAATATGGAGACCAAATAGTATAACCATATTCTAGAATTGACCTTACAATTGCAAAGTAAGGATTTCTCAATGTAAAAATGTTGTTTACTTCTTTCACTGTTCTAAACAAAAATCCTAGCAATTTCATAGCTTTATTTGCAATAATATCTATGTGTTCAACAAGACTGAGTTTTCTATCAGAAAAGACACCCAAGTCACGCACGATAATTGCAAGGTTTCTCCAAATAGGAGTTATCCAACTAAAATCTATATGGTTTAATTTTCTATAAAAATATACAGTTTTACATTTGTCAACATTCAGGGATAAATTGTTATATTCACACCATGCTTAAAACCCATTCAACTCGTGTTGCAAAATATGGCAATCCTCCAAACTTCTTATTATCCTGAAGAATTTTAGATCATCAGCAAGAAGTACAAAGTTACAGTTTTTTAAAGCGGAAGATATATAATTTATAAATGCTTTAAATAACAATGTAGACAAATGTCCGACCTGGGAGACACCTGAAAAAACGTTAAACTCGGCGGAGACAGCATTCTCTGTTGTTATTGCCTGGTGTCTTTCAGTTAGATTAATCCGAAACCAGTTGAAAGATGTGGATACCCATGGCTTTAAGTTTATCAAGTATTAGGTATGATCAATCCTGTCGAAAGCCTTGGATAAATCGGTATAGATGACATCTACCTGATAACCACTCTCCAAGGGTTCCAACAAAGTTTCTTCATATATCAAGAGATTAGTAATTGATAATTTACCTTTCGAAAACCCGTGTTGTTGGTTTATAATTATGTTTTAAAAATATGGTCCAACTTTATCTGTGACTATTGATTCAAACAATTTAGAAAAATAAATGATAAATGATCCAGAAATTTTGGAAATACCTCTGTAGTTTTTAATGTTTGACTTATCTCCGCTTTTGAATATTAAGGTAACATAACTTGGTTTCCAAGCTTTCGGAAAATCTCCTATAGAAAATGATCAATTACAAATTTTAGCCAAAATACTGCATAAGAAAAATTTACAGTTTTTTATGAAAATTACTGGTAAACCATCTGGGTCACAGGTTTTTGTGCAGATTAACTATTTTTTCCAACGACCACATATGAAAATAAGTTTCACTCGTATGCAGAAATTTTTTGCCCATATGTGCGGAAAAGCAGTTTCATTTGATTTGTGGGAAATCAAAGACCAATTTTTACAAAAATTAGTGCAATTCAAGAGTTTGTAGGAAAAGTAGCGTACACAACTCGATAGAAAGTAACTTTCCTACACTCGCGTGTTGTTTTACTCGGTTAACGCCTCGTTCACAATATTCACGCTCGTGTGAAATTTGTCACTTTCTTTTCTTGTTATGTAATATATACTTTGTTTCGATAGAAATTTCTTAGCTAGCTTGTAAATTAAAATACCATCATTATTTATTGTTTTATTTCTTTTCTAAGCGTTTTTCAAAATGTCCCGATTTTGCATCAAATGTCCTGATAATGTGGCAACCCTAGTTCTGAGTTACAATGCTGGATATCGTCGATCGCTCTCAGTATCATTCAGAGGTCGGATTCATAACCTGTGAACGCATGTGAATGCGCACACGGATTATAATTATATTATTCTTGAACCACCGTTCACCGATCACATTCACTCAAAAACCGTGCGAACTTTATCGCTTCAGCTTCATTTCGAGAGACGTATGCATCGACGATCCGAATATTAAAAGCGATTTGCAAGTTACCTGAAATTTTGAGATTTTTTAAATTGTTATTTGAAGAAAATACAAAGTGTTTTGTAAAATGTACTTAAATTTCCCAACTGCAAGTTCATATTTTCCAACTGCAAGCAATCGAAAGCAACATAGGGGGAATCCCCCCCTCAAGAGATTGGCGGTTTCGTAATGTAATGAGTTTAATTTACTTGGTTGCAGTTATTTACTCTTTGCAATTGAATAAAATAAATTAGTTTTTTAAATAATTTAGGGAACAATTTAAAGATACTAGATTCTTATATAGCATATTTTTTACTAACACAATCTTTGTTACTTACTTAGATGCTCACCTTGTTGGAAAATCACTGAAACCCTTTCTAAGTTTGATAACGTCACTCAAAATCTAGCCCAAGAAATATCTAATTGCCAAATCTCTTCAAATTCTTGGTTACAAATCACATTGCCTATAAAAATGGGAGGTCTTAGAATCTCAGCTACTATTCTGACTTTCTTAACACTATTTTACCACCTTATGTCACCGTTTCAATTGACTTAGACTTGAATAACTGGTTTTAAAAATGGATATTTCTGTGCAAGCTTGAGAATTAACTTTCTGAAGGAATACAAAAAACTCAAAAATACTTCTATCATCAAATTACGGAAATACTTAAAAACATTTTAATACCTTGAGCTGCAACAGGCCAAGAAAAAGCGTCTTAAAAAACAAAAGATCAAAAGATCTTGGGTGGAAATAACGAAAATTCAAACTTGGATGAGTATCCCAAAAGGAACACACAAAAGATCAAAGCGAAAAGAGAAATGATTAAACGATGTTTTGGCCTGGGTAACCAGCGTGGGCTCATCAGTAGTTTTACTGGTCACCCTCCACTATACATCATTAAACACCATCATACACTTAGATTTCCAACCTTGAACCACTCACAAATAGGCATCGTTCCGCACTGGTACTTACTTATCCAAGTTACCTGATACAAATTCGTCCTGGCGTGTTAATATTTCCAGTAGGATTATGCTTCTAAGGCAATTAAAACAAAAAAGAAGTTAAAAACCCTCCAAATCAGTTACTTCAACCGAAAAGAAACTAAAAAACAAAAGATCAAAAGATCTTGCGTGGAAATAACGGAATTTCAAACTTGGATGAGTATCCCAAAAGGAACACACAAAAGATCAAAACGAAAAGAGAAATGATTAAACGATGTTTCGCCCTGGGTAACCAGCATGGGCTCATCAGTAGTTTTACTGGTCACCCTCCACTATACATTACTTTTGTGTGTTCCTTTTGGGATACTCATCCAAGTTTGAAATTCCGTTATTTCCACGCAAGATCTTTTAATCTTTTGTTTTTTAGTTTCTTTTCGGTTGAAGTAACTGATTTGGAGGGTTTTTAACTTCTTTTTTGTTTTAATTGCCTTAGAAGCATAATCCTACTGGAAATATTAACACGCCAGGACGAATTTGTATCAGGTAACTTGGATAAGTAAGTACCAGTGCGGAACGATGCCTATTTGTGAGTGGTTCAAGGTTGGAAATCTAAGTGTATGATGGTGTTTAATGATGTATAGTGGAGGGTGACCAGTAAAACTACTGATGAGCCCACGCTGGTTACCCAGAGCGAAACATCGTTTAATAATTTCTCTTTTCGCTTTGATCTTTTGTGTGTTCCTTTTGGGATACTCATCCAAGTTTGAATTTTCGTTATTTCAACCCAAGATCTTTAGATCTTTTGTTTTTAGTTTCTTTTCGGTTGAAGTAACTGATTTGGAGGTTTTTTAACTTCTTTTTTGTTTTAAAAAGCGTCTTCTTGCTCTCCAAGCCCCAGAGAGCAGTGCATGGCTCAATGCCCTTCCATCCGCAAATTTAGGAAATCTTTTAGACAACAATACTTTTTGTATTTCAACTTCGTTAGCATAAGGTGTGCCTGTGTCTGGAGTGCACACCTGCGTTTGCGGTGAAATGACACATCGGTGTGCAAAGTTGACACACCCGCGTGCTCAAAATGTTTTGTACACGGTATGAGTTTTCCGTGTGCACAACCTTATTTTGATTACCATTTCTATAATCTTTTCCTTTTCTAAATCCTCGTGTTTTTCAAGTGCGCCAGATTAATGGGTAGGCAGGTAGTTTTATTAAAGCAATTAAACAAGTCGTTAAAATGTCGCTTTATTTAGCAATTACCCTATCCGAGGGGTAACTCCGGGGTTTAGTGCGGGTAAATAATTTGTAAACTTTACAGTGCAAATAGAATGTAAATAGGATTATGTAGTAAATAAATGGTTTTCTTTCCGACAAATATTTACTCTTGTACGGGCCCGTGTTAAAATAACGAGCGTAACAAAAAATACTTTTTGAAACACGGGAAAAAGTTAAACATAAAAACCACTGGCTGGACCCCATTAATAAACATACTTCTTTTAGTCTCGTTGAATATATTGTCGTGAATTCCCTTTGGGCATTCTATCGTGCCCTTGATTGGTTTGTAAATGTTAACGACTCAGGCTATGAACCTAACAGTTAGCATTAGGAGGTATGTGATGTTTTAAGTTCCATGAATAGATGTTTTTGTAAACTCACCTTTTGTTATTACATACATCCTATTTATAAAAGCAGTCAAGATTAGCAAGAAGGGGTTTAGTAAGTTCGGTAACTTCATTAAGTCAGAAAGTTCGGTGTCGGTATACCTAACACGTTCGAAATAAAGTCAAAATACACTACATTTTTGACTTATTTGTGCGATGTTTCGAACGATGGCCAATTTTTTGAAGGATGCGATGACAAAACTGCTGATTGAAATAGTTGCGCACGTTCGTGGGTCTGTAATGTTACGTACGTGCCTCCGTACGCAACGAGTGCAATCAGCTGTTCTATCATCGCACCTGTCAAAGAAGCACGCATCGTTCGAAACATGGCATGAACAAGTCAAAAATATAGGGTATTTTGGCTTAGTTTCGAACACGTTAGTTATACCGATACCGATGCGTTGAAATATTTACTTGAAGTGTCTAATAAATCCATTAAAACCCGGTGCGGTTTGTTTATTAAGTCAATGAACACTTAAAGTAAATATTTCAACGGATCCGTATCGGTGTACGTAACGCGTTCGAAACAAAGTCAAAATATGCTAGATTTTTTACTTGTTTATGCGATGTTTCGAACGATGCTCGCTTTTCTGAAGGGTGCGATGACAGGACTGCTGATTAAAATCGTTGCGTACGTTCGTGGGTCCCTAACGATACGTAAATCCTTCCGTACGCAACGAGATTAGAGACCTTTTGCACCTCTTAGAAAAAATCCTCGTTAGGTGACTTTATCGCTTAATAACGTGACGTAGCTAACGTCACGTTATTTTTAAGAGAGCATTTTTAGTTTTTGCACGCCGCCTTTGATTGGTTTATGGCCGATTTTATACGGTATTTATTATTATAAAGATTTACAAAAAGAACTTATCCAATAATATTTTTCATTTAGAATATATTATTTTTGTGTTTTTTACGGTGAATTTTAATCATGAACAATCTTTAAAAACTCAAAAACACAACAGAGAAAAGGGAGGTTATGATAAACAGATCGGAATCACTTACCATAGTTGCCAGTGCCAATCAATGTTTTACGTATCTTATAAAATTCTAGCCAAAGAAAATCATTAAACAAAAATTGACACTTATCTTTACAATTAAAAAGAATACAGAACATATCTGCATTCAAAAACCAATTTAATTTTTTTGTTTTTCTACTTAACGTTTTACTGTCGATAAACATGTCAATTATAAGGGATACGGTATTCTCCGGTAGGTAACGTCAAACGTCGGTTAGTAAGGGATTCCGTTATTACGTCGTAACTGCGCATGCCCGAAATAAGCGATAAAGTAAAAAGGCATCAAATTTATAGGTGCAAAAGGTCTCTATTCTGTCATCACATCCGTCAAAGAAGCAGGCAACGTTCGAAACGTGGCATGAGCAAGTCAAAAATGTAGCGTATTTTGACTTTGTTTCGAACGCGTTACGTACACTGATACGGATGCGTTGAAATATTTACTTTAAATGTCTAATTAATAAGAATAATCTCGTCACGAAAACCCCCGCATGACATGGTGGAGGCGCCGGCCACTTTTTGCATTTTTGGGATTTGTTTCCATCAAAATTTTTACAAAAATAAATCATACTGGTCTATTTTGGCCATACTGGTCTAACAAAATTGACACAAAACCCAACCACCAATCATTTTCTGACGTTATGTAAAATTATTTTTTCTTGAATAGCTTTACTGCCAAGGTACTGGGTATATAACAAGTGATATTTTTACAAATAAGATTTCCCAATATAACTATGAGATCTATGCCAGTGGTTGCCAGGTCCATTTTTAGAAGAATAGTAGATCAGAGACAAAAATAATAGTAGATTCTAGAATTTTTATAAAAAAATGGTAGATTACAAAAAAAAACTGTTATTAACAAAAAACTGAAAAAAATTAATAAATATTTTAATCTTTCAACTCTTCCTAAACTTTATAAATTGTTTCCTATCTCGCTTTAGTTCAAAGCCATAAAAAGGAGAGGAGTAATGCTAACCACGTTCCTTTTGAAACATCTCTTGCTGGTGAATAGCGGGAGCTTTTAATCCCATTAGACATTTCCTGTGTCATGGAAAAAGAAAACAAGTGTTCTGAACTAATAGCTGTGATTTTGGAACGAACTCTGCTGCGTCTGATGGTCTCCGACGATTTAGACACAGAGTTTATAATCGAAAATTACCAATTTTTGTCACCATTTGACTTTTTATCGAGCTGTTTTTGATATCTATTGTTGCGCTGGACTTTCACTCAAAGAAAAATATAATAGTAGATTTTCACTTAAGAATAGTAGAATATTAGACGTGAGTAAAAAATAGTAGATCTACTATTAAAATAGTAGACTTGGCAACACTGATCTATGTCGCAAAATGTGTATCAATAATAAGTTTGAAAAACAAAGAAAATAATGTAAAAATCAGGGTTTGCCCTAGGCAAGGCCAAAGGCCGTAATTGAAATGCGCTTATAGTAATATGAGATTTCCGAAAGTTTAAAAAATTTAAAAATAATCGGCATTAACGAGGCCGCAGAAGATTTACAAAGATCAATTCCAAATGAGTGTTTCAGCTTACAATTTGCAATTTTTGACGCTAAATTCCGTTATCCAATCTGGATTTCATTTTTTTTCTCTATATAGGGATTAAAAGCACTATCATTTCAGTCCCTCACTTGAGGGACTAAAATGCGTTTTTAGTCCCTAAAGTGCAAAAGTTATTTTATCTTTGGGTCCTTTACTATCTAAAACTGCAAAAGACAGAATTATCCAAATAGGAACCTGTGATGTATACTAATATTAAGAACAATAAAAGAAAAGAAACTGTCAAGATGACAGCTTGTTATTTTCATATGAGAAAACCGAAATAGTTATTTTCCTAACAAGTGCGGAAAATCGATTTTTCCGCACGCAACTGCTGCGCGTCGTTCTGTCAAGCATTTAAGTGCGGAAAAAAGGTTTTCGCACCTGTTAGGAACAATTATTTTTCTACGAGCGTGAGGAAAATACATTGAAAATAGTTTTTTTGCCACTGAAAAATAAATGCATAAACAACTGGTTAGTCACACCATAGTAACCAAAGCATTTCATAGGCAATATGATGAACAGAAACTTCGAATCAGTACCGTGCGGAAAAATGTTTCTACACCGTGCGGAAAAACGAATTTTCCTCACTAAAAATATTTATGTAATAATTTTTTTGCACCAGTAGGAAAAACAAGCGATTGTGTTATAATTTGCGGACTATTACTGCGTTTATACGCACCTAAAAGCGTTTTTATATAAGGAAATAAAATCGCTTTCTAAAATCGCTTTAAAATAAAGTCGATTTAGTGCTTAAAACCGTATAAACAAAGTTGATGAAGTTAAATGTTTTGCTTGTGTTTTGGATTAACAGACAACACCGCAATTTTGTAGATATAGGGAGTGCAAATATTTTGATGGATGCTTGGGAGAGCCAAAATATAAAAACATTTATTTTTAATTAATTTATCTACAATTTTAGTAAACCTTCCTAAAGATATATATAGTGTTATGCCTGTTAGTATACCCTAGCTTAAATTAAATATAAAAATAAAAATTGCTGTTTTTTGGGGAAATATTTTTGGGGCCAATCCTAATTTTTTTGTGCGGTCTCCTGTTTTTGATACCAAATTTTAAATCATTACGAAATTTACCCCCATTTCGTAGGATTCGCCTATTTAGTTTTCAAGATAACTGCAATCAAAGTCTCGAAATTACAACAAAAAGAAAAAGAAGTTAAAATACCTCTGAATCAGTTACTTCGACCGAAAAGAATCTAAAAACAAAAGATAAAAAGATCTTGGGTGAAAAAACGAAAATTCAAACTTGAATGAGTATTGCACAAGGAACACACACGGTGGGATTTACTAAAAGGGTTTAGTCTATTTTAAAACGGTCTTAAGTTTAAGTGAAATTTTTGGTTTTAAGCATTTTAAACCAGCCCTTCTTGAGTTTTGGACATAGTTTGTTTTATAAGAAGAATTTTAATAAAATTGTTTATTGAATAATTATCTTAACACAATCTTTTGTTGGATTTAAGAATAAAGTTTTAATTTAGAAGAAAAGAAAATTAAAAAATTTAAACCCACGCGGGGTTTAAATAGTTTATATTTCACTCAAATTAAAACTTACCCTTATTCGTTAATTTTTCCAATTAATATTTTGATTTATAAAATGTATTAAAAAATATAAATGCAAGTTTTTCTTACATTTCTGTCACTATCGAAATGTCAGTTTAAAAATAATAGCGCTGCGTTCAATCACAAACAGCGAGTTCGAATCTTTCAGCTCTGCTTGCACCTTGGCTTGCACCAACCTTTACTAATGAAAGCTACAGCTTTACAATGAGTGGGCTTTGAGTAAGGAAACCTTTTTTGACTGAGCTGAGATAACCTCAATTTTTTTTCTTTCAGTTTGAAAATAAATTAATATAGTTGTTTTAGGTTTTTTTGTTTTGTATAATTTTCGTGCATAATTAGTGACCTTCACTTATGTTTGTTTTGCCTCTTAGTGCCCTCATAAATATGTTTTTGGTGGTGAAAACGGGTTCAAAATATGGCGTTTTTCTGGACAAAATAATCCTTGTATAAACGGATACTTAGGGAAATTATAAACGAACTTATTACCAAATGCCACAAAACAATCCTTTCTGGAAGTTATAAATTTAAACCATCCCCCTGAGGTGGTCTAAAAAATCACCAACTTTATAACCTCAAACACAAATAATGAAGCTATTATGTGCCAAATTTTTGGCGTATTCACCATTTGCCATTTTGAAACCTGTAAAAAAAAATAGTTTTAGGGCATTTTCTTCTAAAGTATGCTGTATTTTGAGAAAAAAAGTAGTTTTTCAGTGGTATTTTGCAATAACAATAAAAAATAATCAATATTTTTGTGTCTTTCCTGTATGGGTAATTGATTTTTGAAAATTGGTTTTAAAATTTAGTACCCCCCCAGAGGTGTAAATATTTAGACCTGTGGGGGGTATTATTTTAGATCTTAGTAAATCTCACTGTTAGTTCCAAAGCGAAAAGAAAAATGATCAAATGATGTTTCGCTCTGGGCAACTGTGAGTAATTCAAGGTCGGAAATCAAAGTGTATGATGGTGTTGAATGATGTTTGGGAAGGGTGACCAGTAGAACCACTAATGAGCCCACGCTGGTTTCTTTTCGCTTTGGTCCTTTGTGTGTTCTTTACGGGATACTCATCCAAGATTGAATTTTCATTTTTTCCACCCGAGATCTTTTGATCTTTTGTTCTTAAAATTACAATGTTTGAAAATAAGATACCCTATGATGTTGGGTGTCATTTAAAAGAGTTTTTTTGAGAGAATCTACAAATAGTAATATTTTTGGAATTAATCACTGGTCTCAACACTTTTTCATAAATGATGTAAAAATGACCAAAAAAGGATAAATTGCATATGTAAATGTGTAATCGCCCGAAGCCCCTATCATGTTTCAATTCTTCTTAAAAATCCTTTAAAAAGATCGTAGGGAACCTTATTTAGTTTGTTTAAAAACTAAAATTTTAAGACTTTGATTGCACGTATCTCGAAAACTAGATATTCGAACCTTATGATATGGGGCATCTTTAAAAAGCAAATTTTTTAAGGATCTTAAATTTTATATTAAAAACAGGAGATCGCACAAGGTCTTGTTTTTTTAAAAAAACAAATGGGAGATGGCTGTAGCACCGTAAATCTAATGAAAAAAAAGATTTTTGTACTTTGGTGCAAAATGAACTTCTTGGATTTCGATTGCTCACACAGAGGGTGGAACCTAGGACGACGCCTTTTCGTCCTTATTAGAGACTCGTCAGCTAGGTGTACCACAGCAATAGAAAACCTCCGTTACGCTTATGTGCCAAAGATCACGGCTCAAGCGGAGAGAATTTCTGTCGAGTACCGACCATGGCGCCCTCTGTGTGAATCTCCGACAACCAAGAATACAACCCATTGCATAAGCAGTAGGTGCATGGCGTAGCATCGATCCTGCGAGAGACATATTAAAACGCCATCTGTATGCAGGTTTCGTCTACAAGCATGCGATTATAATTGCAAAACAACCGGTCGGTACTCGACAGAAATTCTCTCCGCTTGAGCCGGGATCTTTGTCACATAAGTGTGATCGAGGTTTTTTGTTGTTTTGGTACACCTAGCTGGCTGACGAGTCCCTAATAAGGACGAAACGTCGTCGTCCTAGGTTCCACCCTCTGTGTGAGCAATCGAAATCCAAGTTCATTTTGCACTAAAGTACAAAAAACTCTTGTTTTTTTTTATTTAGGTACAGCTAGGGGTATGTCTATCTAAAAAAATATGTAGTTCAAAGTTTCTATTTTTTTTTTCTTGAATTTGTAGCTTAGACGAACTAAGTATAGCCAACAATTTTCCTAAAACGTCCGATGTATCCGGTAAGAAGATAAATGATCCTTCTATATAGAAAAGCAAGATAAGTTATACTTACTTACCGTGTTCAAATTGATTAAAGAATCAATTATTGTAACCGTAATAGTCGGGGGTTTTTTCAAACCTATAAGAAGTTTTTTGGTGATTTGGTTCTAATTTGGCACACACTTAGGCATAACTCCGGGGACCACCAAACCAATATAAAATTTTTCGGCGACGACGTACGTTAGGCGTCGCGACGCCCTAAACTTTTTTTAGGACTTAAGGTCATTTTGACAGCTATATCTCGGTCAAGCGACAACGTTTTAAAATTTTGGTTAAACCTCGTAAAAGGCTATAAAATGGCCTTTAATATAGTATTAATATAGTATGCAAAACATGATATTTTACTTGATTGCATAAAAAAATAATCAATTTGAAATTTTAAAAAAAATTATGTTTTTTTTGTCCAAAAATTTACAAAAAAAAATTATATTCTCTATTTTAGAAAGGGATTGTGCAAATTCATTTTGAAGTAACTGCAAAAAGGTCCTAGCTATTTGCCGATATCAAAAAAATGTAAATTCATGCCACAGAAAAATCACAAAAAAATCGGAAATTGACGCATGTTCAGAAAATTTACAAAATCTCAATTTTTTGACCCCGGCTTAACTTCAAATTTTTTAATCCACATTACTTTACAGATCTGCCAAATATGTTTTTTAGAAGGCTATATAACACGCTAGAATATTTAATGTAACAAGGTACGATGAGCGCTAAAAATTTCAAAAATAAAAAAAATTATGTTATGCTTTATATTTTGTCGTGTGTTTAGAAACTTTTCAGAGGATTCCTGATATTTTTACAGCTACTTGAAGACAATGAAATATCCTTTTAAAGACACCAAACTTGAATCTTGAATGCCTTTAGGATTTTTGTCTGTGAGCTGTCAAACATAGAAGATTTTTACAAGTCGTCCAATTTTACTTAAAACACCATTGCTTCTTTTATTACTTTATTCAGTTTTGAGCAGGTAAGTATTTTTTATCGGTGTGGGTGCACCTAATCGGAGATACGTATATAAAAATGACATTTTTTACCGCCCCCTCTAAATCATAATAATATATGGGAAGGGCCAGAAAATCTTGGATTTATTTAATGTTCTAATTACTTTTTTGTTCCTGAGCCGATTTTTATAAAGTTTGTCGTTTTAGGAACAAAGTTTACTATTTTTGTACAAAAGATGTAAAATGTCAAGATTCAAGATGGCGGACGTAGTCAAAAATTTAGTCTGGAAAAAAAGATCTGAAACTTTTTTTCGACCTCCCTGAATTTTTTTATTGCCAAAACACGAAACCTTATGCCTTTTCACGTCTAACGCGGTAGCACAGATAAAATTCGGTTAGATAGTACAAAAGTTGCATTCCAAGATTTTCTGGGCCTTCCCAGATATTATTATGGATTAAACCATCAAATGGGAGAGACGAGTGAAGAGGGGGCGGTAAAAAATGTCATTTTTATGTACGTATTGCCGATTAGGTGCACCCACATCTATAAAAATACTTACTTACTCAAAAGTCAATAAAATAATAAAAGAAGCAATGGTTTTTTAAGTAAAATTGGACGACTTGTAAAAATCATCTATGTTTGACAGCTCACAGACAAAAATCCTGAAGGCGTCCAAGATTTAAATTTTGTGTTTTTAAAAGTAAAATTCATTGCCTTCAAGCAGCTGTAAAAATTTCAGGAATCCCCTAAAAAAATTTCTAAATACACGACAGAATATAAAGCGTGTTATTTTTGAAGTTTTTAACAAAAAGCTTCTTTATGTAAGTTTCTTGTTTAATTTTATTAAAATTTGAGGGCCCATCGTGACTTGTTACATTTAATATTCTAGCGTGTTATATAGGCTTTTAAATCATATATATTGGCAGGTCTGTAAAGGGAATGTGAATTAAAAAATTTGAAGTCAAGCAGCCGGGGTCAAAAAATTCAGATTTTGTAAATTTTCTGAACATGCGTCAATTTCCGATTTTTTTGTGATGTTTCCGTGGCATGAATTTGCAATTTTCTGATATCAGCAAATAGCTAGGACCCTCTTACAGTCACTTCAAAATGAATTTGCACAATCCCGTTCATAAATAAAGAATAGAATATTTTTTTTATTAAAGAAAAAACACAATTTTTTGAAAAAATTTCAAATTGATTATTTTTTTATGCAATCAACCGGAAGCAAAATATCATGTTTGGCATACTATATTAAAGGCCATTTCATAGCCTTTTAAGAGGTTTAACCAAAGTTTTAAAATGTTGTCATTCGATCGAGATATAGCTGTCAAAATGACCCTAAGTTCTAAAAAATCTTAGGGCATTGCGACCCTAACGTACGCCGTCGCCGAAAAAACTAATATTCATTTGGTGGTCCTCGAAGTCATACTTAAGTGTGTACCGAGTTAAAACAAAATCACCAAAAATCTTCCTATACATTGGAAAAAAGATATAAAAAGAGTATATACCGGGTGCCTCATTATATTTTAAAACTTTGTAATTCCTTTTATACCAAAAACTGGGAAAACTTTAATCCCAAAATTTTTTAAATGTCTGTTTGAAAAATGAGAAAATAATAGCTACGCGAGAGTGACCGATACTGTGTTACACTTGGGGACCATTGTTTGACGGCGACACGAGCGCAGCCGGCGGCTACAGGAAAAAACTACTTACAGCCAGACGTATAATATTGCTTTGCTTAATTTTTTACAGACAGTTACTTATTTAATAATAAAAAGATATGAAAAAACTTAACAGGCGCCGTTTTTCCGTACTTTTTGGTGTTAAAAAAGCAATGCATTAGCGAAAGGTTTTAGCTCTATAGAAATCTTAACCAACTTGGTACATGCAGAACTTTCTTTAGCTTGCAAAAAGTTTTTTGGACCCTTTACAAATCTAAAATAGGAGGAGGGGGTTATAACTACGGCAGCCTATAACTACATATGTTGAGGAATATTATCAAATATTAAAGATAAAAACATTTTATTATGTTATTTTCCTTTATTAATTGGGAAAATATCCCAGTATAAAAGTCTTACAGACTTTATAAATGTTTTAACCTATATCTCTTTTTATTGGCTGTATTTTAACCTATTATCTTATATGGGTTCATACTCTACACTGAGAAAAAACTCATAACTCAAATATAGGTTTTCCTAGCCGGAAGCGTGTTGCAAATAGGGGCAGCCCAGACCTGTATATTATGACAGCCCAATCAACTGAGTTCTGATGATCTTCCATTCATGAGTCATGCAAGCAATAAACGCAATAATTACGTAAATTTAACCTCTATTCGGAGGTTAAATTTACGCAATTATTTTTTGTGGTTCGGAAAACTCATAAAACTAAAACTACTACAACCCCTTTTCTGGGCCACATAAACCTACAATTTGGATTACCACAACTCAACTTCAAGCTACCAGAACTGGACTCTGGGCTACCAGAACCCATATTTTGGGCTGCTTGAACTCGACTTTGAACTACCACAACTCAACTCTGGGCAGGTCCGATTAGATTTAACCAAGAAAAATACCGTCCGACCACTTACGTCAGACGGACCGTGCGGCGAACCTTGCGACGAACTCACGTTCCGAGATGTTGTGCTGCAGGCTGCCGAATCGTAAATCAAAATAACACGTAAGTAAGGTATCTCTTATACATGCAATAGTCTTTCCAACCAAAAAATAGGTTACAACAATCCATACACATGGGTTAAAAGTCTGCAGTTACGGTAGTACAAAATCCAGGTAAATTTTAAGAAAAATATTTTGTTGGTTCCCCCAGACCAAAAACGAGAAGTTACTGCAGCTCATCCCAAATGAGTTGCAGCTATTCACATGGTCAGCTATAATAACTCAGACACGTATATTATGTCAGCCCAAAATTGCCAACCCACGATCTGGGTAAACCCTGTTTTCTCAGTGCGTATTTTTGGAATTTGTTTTTAAAGAATGTTTACATAGTTTTTGATTAAGAAAGATGCACAATGTATTGCTTTATGGATAAGTGTAAAAACGTTAGGAAAATAAATCGAAATATGTTCATTCTCGATGGCTTATCAAATAACGATAACCACAAAGGTTGTTATTTTTGTATGTTACCCAAAAACTTCCTATAATATAAAGTGTCTTGTTACCCCCAGATGCACCGTAAAAATATTTGGATTAGGTTAGCTAATCCATGCTTCGTTCATTTATATGGGATCAAGAGAGAAAAAAAATGGATCAGATAGCCAATCGCGATTAAGTGCCTACGGTGCATTTAGGGGTTAGAGCAGTAAAAAAGTTCGTGTATTAAGAGTTGTTAGACTTGTAAATCATGGTTAGGACTTCGTTAAAATTATTTCAAATGGCTTTAGCGTAGATCGGAGTCCGCATTAAGTAAAAGTTCGTATAGTTGACTCTGAAATTGATAATAATACCGTTTTAGCAATTCTAGCGGCGTAAAGGCTGATTCATGGTTAGATTCCTTTTCCTTTTCCTTAACTTTTGCTGTAACATTTTCCTTTAGCAATTATTAAGTCTCATGTATTCAGATTAGGGTGTTCATGCAGCTTGTTCCTTTTCCGTATCTTTTTCCTTAAGCCTTAAGGAATGACCTTAAAAGTTAGTCAACTTTCACGAAACAAGACGCGGAAAAATCGCGTTGCGCAAGTACGGATGGCAAAATATTTGTTGATGTTTTTTAACCTCAAAATTGCTTGTTTTTTTTAATTATTTGAAGCAGTAGTTAGTCAGTAGTAGTAAATTTGGTGAGAGGGTTTCCACAATTGTAGGACAAAAAGAACCCAAAAATTTTTAAACAAAACGCCAAAATCGCGAGTGCACCTGTCGTTAGTGTCAACCTTAATGACTAAAGTTAAGAAAAAAAAATTTAGCATGAACCAGACTTTAACGTAATCTGCTTCCAGATGTGGAACGAAATGTTTTTTTTTCTTAGTTTTTATGGGTACTTTAAAATCAAAAAACCCTTGAAAGTTTAAAATTAGTAAAATAACAAACATTGGGGTTTATTGCGCATTTGGTAGGCTTTACTTTTGTGCCTTTGCCATTTTGTGTTTTAATAAAGCAGGAAATAAAAATATTTTGTACTAACCCTTTTGATAATTAAGCCTGCAAATATTTTATGTAATTTATGCCGCCAGTTTAAATTTTTCAGTAAAAAGTTTAAAGAATATTAACAAGTTTAAATTTGTTTTCGTATTTTTAAGCCATATTTTTTTCAAACAAAGCTAAGTTTTCTAGTAAAGGCTCTCAAGAATGGTATAAAGTTACCTTAAAGATTTCAAAAACTGGTAATATAATTATTTTTATATTTTTTTTACGTTTTGGACTTATTTTTTTTTCAGAATACTTGTATGGACTAAAATCTATGTAAAACATGCCAAAACTGAAATTAATTCAAGTCAGTAGCTCATTTAAAAAAGTAGTAGCTCATTTAAAGTATACAATATAATTCATATCTGAGTTTGTTTGAAGAATTATTTGGGTTAGTATTCTTATTTTAATCCCAAAAAAAAGTACAGAAAACCATTTATATTTTTAATTAAATTTTACCAATTAATATTTACAGAAGTAGAAAATGAACGAGTCCTGAACAATGGGCAAGAGCCCAATACATACATGCCTATTAAGAACCAAACAAAGGTAGTCCTAGAATGAAAAAGCTATAGGAGAAATTATTTTATACTTTTTAGGCCCAATTAGTGGCTTACGCAGAAGGGGAAGGTTTTGGGACTCAAGCCCCATGCCCCATAGCCACTGTATATAGACATCAATTGGACAAAGGTTTTTCGTGAATCGTGATACAGTGGATGACAGATGACAGATTCTTTTGGTCCGTTAGTCCAAAAAAATACCCTATTCGTCGGACGTCCATTTTATGTTCAGCAAAAGTGATGTACTTTATAGTTTTTTGGCGGACATCCATTGGATATGTCTTTTTCTTAGTCCATTGGACCTCAAGTAATCTGTGCCTTCCGGACTCTCAGTAATAAATGTCCTTTGGCAGACTGGAAGTCTTTTTTTTCTTACTCCACTGGAAACCAAAGAATCATTGTCCGTGTGGGACAAAGTTTTTACCTCGATTTTAACTGGATAGAGTGGAGATCCTGAGATTTATATACTATTTGTCGCACTTTTCTGTTTCTTTAATGCTAAAAGATGTTATAAATGTTATTTATTCAATACCGTTCTCAACTGAAAAGCCTGTTAACTCCTACCGCCTCAGTGCCCTTTAGCGTACTGTGGCTGCCATTTTTATAACAAAATTGACAAGTGAAACATGGATTTTCTGTCAGTTTGTTGTCAATATGACACCGATCATAGGCCAAAGGATACTAAAACGAAAATGAGTTAACTGGCTTTTTAGTTGAGAACGGTGTTGATTTATCGACATTTAGGTATCTACTAAAAAAAAGTCAAAACAATATCTGGTGGTTACACAGTTCGGATTGGTTACCAATTTGGTGCGTAACATTTGCAACACGCAAACAGCATTTTTATTACCAAATATATCTGATCAACAAAAAAATACTTACAAAGGGATTTAGCGAGGGTGAATAAAAAACAAAATTAATGAATAGCAAAATTTCCCTCAAAAAAGGTACTAGTAACCATATACCCGGGTTTTGCACTTGTGGTGCTCCTCAGTACAGTGCTAGGAATTAGGAGATGACACAATGATAAAACAATCTGAAACAGGATTCATGTAAAAGACAACCATTTAATTTTGTTAATTTTCGTTTCTTTAATATTTTACAACGTGTATTTGCTTGCACTTATAAAGTCATTTGAAACATTCAAAGAGCATTTATTTTTAAAGTTCTTCATGAAGCTGCAGGGAGTAGGCACCAGGGACTAGGCATATTATAGTATACGTATAACGATAGTTTTAAAATATTATTCACTCTATGCTCTATATTTTGTTTTAAAAGCACTCTAACTTAGATTCTATCATGTGGAGGGTGGAAGGAGTTTTTAAGTATTATTCGCTCTATATTTAGTCGTAAAAGCACTTGATTTAATCGATGTCAGGCTCTATCGCGAAGAGGATGGAAGGGGTTGTTTATTAACCAAAAATAAATCAAGTATCAATACTGATAATCTTGCGTTTGTAGTAAAAAACATATACGCCTTACTGTTGTTTATTGTTAGTTTATATTTGGTTTCACGGCAAATTTTGCCTGCATTAATTAAAAAAATAGTATATTTTTACAAAATTGTGGCGCATTACAAATCTAGCCTTATTACCAGATCCCAATCCAGTTTTTTTTTATATATCATAAAAAACTTAAAAAAGATAAAAATTTCTGAAGAACTTTCTTCTTAAACTGAAAAAAGTTTCGCCTGCTGCGCTATAACATATTGCTTGCTACAATTTTAGTTTAAGTTATTAGTATATTTTTGCAAAATTTTCCCCTACGACACATTTATGTCATGATTTTCGCAACAAATCTAGAATCAATTATATTTGATAAAAAACGTAAAAAATATTAAACTACAAAAGATTTTGCCTGCGGCGCTACAACGATATTAGTATGATCTTAGGCAATTTTTATCAACAGCTTTTACGTGTTAAAAAATGCGTTATTACTATATTTTTTTCAAAATTTTCGCTCACGACGCATTTATGACATGATTTTAGGAACAAATCCAGGATCAAAACCAGAAACCAAGCCAGTTTTTTTATATGAGTTGAGTTGAATTTTTTTATACTGTCGTATCTACGCCCCTGGATAACAAAAGAGGAGTGATACTATTCTTGACTCAGTATCAGCAACTTAAAGAGGCCTGCACTTACATAGGATTCAATAGCCTTAAGAGTATGGTCTTCGATGACAGCTTTCCTTGTCTTACTCATGCAAAATTTCGCTTTCCAGGGTGTTTTTGTCCCTACATTTTTCTATTCAAATATAGAAATTTTTTAGAAATTTTTGTTTCATTTTAAAGATAAAGTTTAAATCTAGGGTTCTCTAGTAATAGTTTTTGAATTTAGGGCTTTAGGGCTTGTGAAACATGGATCCAATCCATGCAATCCATCCATTGCAAAAAGTACCACTAAAGAACCCTAGATCCAAACCAAATTTAAGTATTTGTATAGAAAAATAGATATCTACTTTTAGTTTTAGATGAAGTCTCTAAGATATCTGTCGACAGCTGATAGACGTCTTTCTGACGTCTGTAAAAGGGTTGGTGTTCCAAATCTCGTGGTCTTAGGGATGTCTAATAAAACGTCTTAAAGATGTCTAATGAGACGTTTTAAGGCGCAATTACAGAAACGAACATGCTCAAATAAAAGCTCGCGCAAAAGATCTAAAATTTTTTGCGTGAACATTTTTTTGAGCTTTTCTTTGAACATTTTGTTCGGGTAAATTTTTGAGCAAATTATTGCTATATATTTTGGAAACATATTTTTAAAGATGAGAATAAATAAAATTTCACATCAGTGATCAGTGATCTCAATTCTTTAAAAAAATGGAACACCAACTTTTATTTAAAATTTTTGTGAAAAAAAGCCGACGGCAAGCGAAACATTATTATTGGCTCTACTATCAGTTTTGTCACATGGATTAGGGTTACTTATAATATTTTTTTCTTAGGGTTTTTCCCGGATTTTTCTGCCCGGGGTTTTTTTTGGGATTTTCTTGCGAGTTTTTTTATTTCCAAGGGTTTTTTACTAAAGACAAAAAAAATCTCAGGAAAATTTTTCTTTTCCAAAAAAATTTTGAGTTTTTCAAATATCGGCAAAAAACTCAAAAATTGCACATTTAAGCGGTAATCCGCGTCTCACGACTATGAGGAGTAGTGGGGAGGGGGATTTTTTTAAAACATATTTGTGTAACTTTACTTTACCTTTTATTGTTGTTTTTTAATTCTTCACACCAGATTTACCTAGTTAGTTTAAGGTCCCAAGGGTTGCTTAGAAAAGCAAAAGGTTTATGAAAATGCTGAAGATATAGATATTTACTGTCAATTTAATGTAATAATCAAGGTCGATTACTGACACTGAACCAACAATATGCAAAACGCAAAATTGCGATTCAAAAGGGTGGCCGGCCTACTACCTGCGAAATCCAAAACGCGGGATGATAGATCAGCGACACAGTCTACTAAGTTACTGCTAAATTATATTTTTTAGACAAGAGTCGGGTTCGTAGGGTTGTAAAAGTGGGTAATAAACGGGTATTATTTAAACCGAACGTGCTTTTGTTCATATATTTGAGATTTAATAAAATGTATACAGGTTTTTTAATTTGCCTTAATTATTATTGTAAAAGACTAAACTAGGAAGTAAAATAAAGGGATATTCTTTTAAAAGTAAATTTTTATCATAATATTTTACAGGCAACAACAATAAATAAGTGCCAATTATTATTTTTTTTACTCTCGTTTTTCTTACAACCCCAAAAAAGTTACAAATATACTGGAATATCCCCTATAAAAATCAGATCAATCAAAGTTGCTTATGAGGTAAAATGTGAATTTCGGCATCAAATCGTTTTTCCGTCGGAAAGCACTTGATTAAAAATACCTTATTTCAAAACTTTGTTTTTCTATTTTCAGTTTAGTTCAATGAATTCCGATAACAATATAAATTTTGAATTTGTAAAGAAATTTTTATACTTCCAATTCTTCAAACAAATTTTGCTCAACATTCTCTCCAAAATTTACGTGTGTTTTTTTGTACGAGATTTTGCTCGAACATTTCTTTGAACATTTTGCTCAAGAGGCTCGTGTAAATGTTTGTCGGCATTTCAACATCAAAGGAAAGTTTGTCTGTTTAAAGATGTCTAATGAGACCTTGTGAAGACCTATAAAAAAACGTCTTCAAGGTGTCTTTTTTAAGACATTACATTTACTCTAAACAATTCTTGAAAATATGCTAATTACCATTATTGCCGGAAGGTATTTTATGTTTTGGTTGGAACAATTTAAGATAAAAATAGAAACCAAGTTTTTAGCCACAGCTAACGAAACTAACAAAAATATGGGAAAATACAGTTGTCACAGTGCCCTTTTGAAACACTGATAAGTCAAAGTATCAAAATCTGCTTAGCAAATTATATTTTGACTTATCTGACATTTTCGAGGGGCAATAGTAGTATATATACTATTTTTTGCACTTTTGGGCACCGTTTTTATTAAAGCGAAGATACATCGGGTACAATATGCACTGCAATCACTGAATATTGGGGCACTGAACATACCCAATCGGCAATCTTTCAAACTCCAATACAGCAGCGAAGCGGAACCGCCTCAGATTCGGGACTATTAGTTCATTTAGTTGGCTGTAGTGGGGTCATTGTAGACTGAACCAAAAAAGGCACCGTTTTCTAAAAAAAATACATTGAGCCAATGTATTTTGTATATGATTTTTGCTCCGATGTAAAGTTTTATTAATATCATAATCATGTTTACATAAATTTTATAGCCAAATCGAGTTACTGATTTTATTGCTGCAAGACACAGTTTCAAAAAAGAGTTGTTACAATATCAGGAGACTTTAAGAATAATTTTTACGAAGGCTGTTATGAAATCAAGGATTAAGAGACATGTTTTCATAGTTTTTAGTTACACCTAAGAATGAATTTAGTAAAAGACTGTTACGTACATAAATTTCATAACTTTCATAACTAACTAACATTTTTCATTGATTTCCTAACTTCCGTTTATTAATTTCATTATTGTATATAAGAATTTTTATTACTTTTCTCCGATTTTTGTAATAGTTACGTGTTATTGATGTACAAATATCTATAAAAAATTAATAAACGCCTGTTATAAATACTATGAACGATATTTTTTTCAGTGTAAATATTAATGTGACGCACAAAAATATGAAATAGTTTAAGAATTTATAGGTTAGGTTAGTTCTTTTTCATATTGTGTTCATGCCTATTTTCGGATGTTACAAATAAATATAAATGTTCCTAAAATACGTTTTTACCAAACCCTCATTTTTTCTGCCGTTAAGTTAGTAGTCTCGGGTATAAAAGGTACCATTTTAGTCCCTGAAATGGGGGAGTAAAATAAGTTTTTAATCCCTGAAGTGCAAAAAAAAAAAAAATTTATCATATAAATAAATTTAATTTTGTCACCCCTTAATATATTATGTAAAATAAAGAGATCCATAAGACATATTTAAGACCTTAAGTTTTAAAAATTAAAAGACGTTTTGAAAAAGACGTTAATAAGACGCCTCTAAGATGTCCCCAAGTCATTAAACTTATTAAGATCTTAAGACGTAAAACAGACCAAAATAAGACATCTTTCAGACATATGGTCGCGATTCTTCAGAAACGACAGAAAATCTCACCCGTCAGAATTTTGGAAAGTGGCGATTCTTACTTATCGCCTCATTTAAAATAAAAACACAGCATCTTCAATATTTATCCTAACGTTGTAAGAGAATCTGCGTCATTCTTTTAATAACATTTTGTAAATTTTATATTTTAAAGATATTCTGCAGGACTGGTTTATGGCGGAGCTGAATTGTTACTACGCGTACCAATAAACGTCGAAAATTCTCACCATATAAAAGGAAAGACAGTGACAGCGAAATATTCCATGGCTATCTATGGTTGTGTATGTTAATAGGTATTTACGTCACTAGACCGGAAAATTGGTCTTTACAGCCGCAGGCGAGTCCTGTAAACCTGCGGAGACCTGTAAAGACACTTTCCGGTCTTGTATCGTACGTACTTTTTTTTCAAACGATCAGAAAAAACATTTTAGTATCTATCACTTTCGTCGACGCCTAGCCGTGTTGCGTAATTTATAAACAGTCCCCTGATATTTTCTGCTTCTTGTTGGCTAGATAGCCATTGCCGTTAAGGCCGGTAGTTTTTAAGATAAAAACTAAGGAAAACAAATAAAGTTTTGTGGTTAGAAATGATTTTTGTGTTTTTAACTTGTGCAAAATTGTATAAAACATTAGAAAAATTATAGTGTAGTGCCTATTAGCTTCACACAGCTAAATCAGTGATGACTGACGACCAGTTATGGCCAACAATGGCCAAATTATCAAGCAAAATAATGATAAAAGAGCTAATAAAAGGCAGATTTCTAGGTTTGTTCTTTATTTACCTATATTTATAGTATACTCTTAATTTGAGAATTAAAAATGTGTGGTCGATTTTTCGGTGTATGTGACTCTTGAAGCAGCTTTTATTATTTCCTTCGGATTCAACTCATTTTCTAGATCAGAGTCTATTTTTGTAAACAAAACTTTTGAAACAAATTTAAAACAGCTTTTTTAGAAGTGTCAAAACTGCCCATACCAAAAAAACAAGCTAAAAGCTGTCAACAAGAAGTCATAGCCAACTTGGCCAAAAAAATGGGACCGGAAAAGGATTAAGGGACCAGAAAATTGAGCAAAAAGGTCCTTTCTGGAGAGTGGAAATATTTCGAAAGAACATGCCTTGTAATGTAGAACTTTCCGTATGAAAAATCGTACGGAAAGTGGCTATTTTCCGGTCTTTTGAAAAAAAAGTTTTAAAGGTTTGTTTACACATAAAAATATTTAAGGAATATGAGCAAATAGTCCTGACAAAAAAGCAGCAAGTGTAGACTTGTGTTTAAAAATCGTCAGATTTTCTGACGGTTTTTGAAGAATCGCGACCTATGTGCTATCTGGGAAAATACCCTTGCAAAGCTGCCAGCGAAGACTATACTCTTAAAAGCTTTGTTTGGGTATAAATTACATCTACTTTTAAATTCAAAAAGACGTTTTAAAATACTGCTCTCCTTCCAATGCCACATTGGGTTTTTAATGCCGCGCTCGGTCTGCCGCTGTACCTAAGCTTTTATAAAAAATATAAAAAGCTCTTAAGGTAATGTATTTCTGTTTGGGTATATTTTTGTCCCCTGCGATGTACTCCGCTCGCGTTAGACATCTCCTTTTGAAAAATTTAAAAGGACGAAAAACCATCAATTTATTTATATTGAATTTTGTTCAATGCTAAAGTAAAATCTTATTTTATGCACGTTAGGGATTAAATAGGTACGTTTAATCCCTATATAATTAAATTTATCGCAAATCAAGCCAAACATCACTTGCTCTTGGTCAGGGTTTCATTCTTAGCACCCTTTCTTGTAGTCAACGAACCATTTGGCGTAGAAATAACGTGGATTTTAACAATTATCTTTCCCTAAAGTGCATAAAATAGTATATAAACCTCGAGACTAAAGCGTCTTTTTACCCTTTCACCGCGGGATTAAAAGTAGCACTTTATTCCCCAGGTTTATAATTTTCTATTGGCAATATTTTTTATAATTTTTTTGGGATAGAAAATTTAAGTTACGATAAATATTGCTAAACTTATTTAATTTTTAATAAATAGACAACACGCCACTGTCACCAAGATAGAAAGACAGTAACTTTGTTTATACGGTCCTCTTAAAGTGCGTTTGTATGACGAAGGTTTATACGACTATAAACACCACTAAAACCGTTTTAAGCACGCACTAAATCGATTTAATAAAGCGGTTGGCAGGCAAGGATATTTACATTTGCTCAGATAATAGGGCTGCACTGTCAGGCCAGACAGGGTTACCTCTGCCCTTGTATTGGAGTGCAAACCTGTCTTGGCAACTATGGCAAGGCACAACAAGGTCAATCTTCCTCTGGGTCCCGGGACATGAAGGTGTACCGGGAACTGAAGAGGCCGATAAATTGGCTAGACAGGGATCATCAACCGATCCGGTAGGTCCGGAACCCATACTAGGTATTCCGGCATGCCAAGTCATGACATCCCTGAAAAATGACTTGAACAGACGCTCTGAGAAGCTCTGGAATAGCACACAGCGCATGAGACAGGCCACACTCCTGATTGGTGAGGTGAGCGCCAAAAAAACGAAGTCCCTGCTCCATCTAGGTAGGAAGGATGTGAGACTGGAAACAGGACTCTTAACGGGACACTGTCGCCTTAACAAGAACCTAGAGACGCTGGGAATTGCTGAAGACTCAGAGTTTCGATGGTGCATAGAGGGCGAGTAATCATCCTTGCATGTCCTGCTGGAGAATACCTATAATTTAGCAAAACAATACAATGTCAAAACGTACTTTCCTAAAATTTACAATAGCAAATCAGTACTGAGCAAAAATTTTAAAATGACAAAACTGGGTAGCAGAAAAACAGTAATTGGTCAGAACGTACTGGCCTAAAACCTTACAATACTAAAAGGTTAGAAAGGCAAATCCGTAGAAACCTAAAATAGTGTAACATATTGCCGCTAGATGGCGCTGCGGTGTGATGGACACTGATTTGTTAAGCCGGATTTACAATTAAGCAAGCAAGCCAGCAAACAGGTGTGCCAACCTAAATCCTTTTTTTTTAATTTTCTCGGAAAGTATGCTATTTTCAGACCATTAAAGAAGCTTAAAACAATGAGGGAAGTCTGAGCTTGCTAACACCAATGCAATTTTCTAGTTTTATTGACTCATTTCGATGAAATTCGGGAAAACAACATGACAGCTGATGCATATTGGTCGAACATTTGACCCCTATAGCCAATGGCATGTCTTATTTGTCGGCTATGTACGGCCATATAACGGCAATATATTACACAGGTTTTGCTGTTCAGCTATTTTCTGCCGGCTGAGTACTGTATCGCCATCTAGCGGGAATACGTTTCGCTATTTTCTTTTGTGATAGTATAGTTTGGCGTATTTATTGATTTTACGCAGTACTGTTATGCACCTGTACTTTTTTATAATTTACCTTTTTTGTAAAGTACTATCTGCTAGCTCCAGGCGATGTAAGAAGGTTGTAGCCCAGAGAAATCTGTTCATTTGCGACAGAGGCAGGCCTCCAGGGCTAAACCATGGATAGTAGGCGTGCAACGTGCCCAGCAAGGTGGCCTACGTACATGGGAGTTGTCCCGCCCGCATTTCTACATTCATTCATTCAAACGCATTGCTTCCAAACTAAAGAAATACTCAACCCTGGTTTTACCGAAGAATATTTTGTTATTGTTTTATTTATTTTTTTTTAAATTGACATTTAATGACGTTCAATAAAAGACGTATAAACCCTCGGAGAAAGCGATTTTATTTAAAAGCGTCCTTATAAAAAACCGGTTTTAGGCGCGTATAAACGTAGTTAGTGCCATCTAAATTCGTCAACCTACAGTCATATCATCTTGAATCTTGACAAGAGACAGAAATTTTTTCTAAGTGACACTGGCGTATGTGTACGTTTAATAATGGGGACGGCTTTTCAGACTTTAAGAAGTATTTTTTGCCATCTTCATTCCACCCCGAAATAGTAGTTTTAACAACTAGTGGCTAAAATAGCGAGCGCAGCGAGGTATTTAAAAACGCGAGTAAAAAAAGTACAGTTTAGCCGCGTGTTGTTAACACTATTTTTTTAATACCTTTATCATAAAATCCAAGAAAAACAGGAAAATACCTTTAAAAATCTCGAAGGAGGAGAACTTCTCGCAACACACCATCTTTACACTATAAATCAAGGCGGCTGGTAAATGAAATAACAATCGTTTCCATAGCAATGTGTCTTTTTACTCGGTGACGTTCATTGTTGCGACATTTTAATCTGTGACAATTTAATACTTTTACGATATTTTTAAATGATTTTTTCGTAAAAACTTGGTGAAAACTGGCGGAAATGGCTTAATTCTTAGGCAAGAATAATTTTTAGTATTACTATTTTCCGCTATTTCTGTTTAACTTTGGGTAAAAAACGAGAAGAAATCTTCTTTGGCACCCGTGAGCAAAAAAAGTTTCTTTGCATTGGTAACCAAAAAAGCCATGCTTTAGTTATCTGTAGACAGTTACTAAAATCATGTTTTTGATGAAGGTAGGATAAAAAAACGATTTTTCCAGTAAAACACAAACTCCATTGTCGACAAAAAATAATAAAAACGAATACCGCAACTGAAGAGAAATAGCAATAGCCCGGCACGCGACGCTCGATATTACAGTCACAAAATTATAATAGAGCAGCTTAAAAGTTTGCATCATATGCAAACACGCCCAAACCTCGGCGGAAAAGAGACGCGCGTGCCGTCGTCATGGCAACCGATTTATTTCGGGAATTTACACTGGACGCAGCCGAAAGACACGAGGAAGCTGCTTCGCGTAGTGCCTTGCCGCTTGTTTTGGCTCGTGGAAAGTTTTCGCATAAAAGATACAAACTTTAGGAACGTTATTTTATGGAAGCGGAAGGTTTAATTTGTTCAGAAATATTTAAATGAAAATTATTTAGTCAGACTGCAAATAAGGAGTGAAGCAGCGCATCACCTGCGTCATCGGGCGAGCCGCCACTGACTAATCGTAGTTTATAATGAGTCTTGGTAAACAAAGTGTAAATATAAAACATCACAATCTAATCAGCGACTAAAATCTAATCAAGATTAAATCCTAATCAGGGAATTTTGTCCTTTCAGAAAATGTTGGTGTACCAAAGAGTTTTCTCTTGATTTTAAATAGAAAAATGTAAATGAAACCTTTAGCTATGGTAAGTATTTACATTTACGTCAATCGAAGAACATTAGAAAAAACTGTAAAATTTAAAAAAAAATGAAAATCTGGATTTTCAAACTTGTCAAAATGACGTATAGATAATATAAACGATTTAGAATGCGTTCAAGTCATCAGACATGGTGACATATACAGGGTGTTTCATTTAAAAATCAAAAGGTAACCTCGTTTTTAAGAAAAATGTAACAGTTTTGCATGTGTCAATAGGACATAGTTTTGAGCATTTATCAGTTCTGTAAAATTCGAAACTTTCGGAATTCTATCCTTAAAAATAAAGGCACCAAGTTCGCCGTACCTACCTCTTGTTACAAAAGACGTGTAAAAACATCAAATATTTTGAATACAGAGTATATGGTTCGATAAAGATTATCCATGACATTTTTTTGGAGAAAAAATAAGCTCTAAGAATAGAGATTCTTTTTTTTGTCAGTGACCTTATCTCGAAGTGACTTCGAAACGGGTCATGTGATATCCATACTTTTTAGAGTAGAATAAACATCAGATTTGGCTGAACTTTGAAGAGAAGACACATCTTGTAAAATAAACAGTAGAATTGGCTGAAATTTGAATGGAAGGCACACTTTGTTGAAACCAAGGCACGGTTCGGAGTACTTTTTTGATTTTTTGCCGAATAAGCTAAAATTTATTTCTAAGGCCACAGATTCGAAATATTTAAACATTTGTTCAGGCAATTCTGATGATTATTTCACTCCAAAAAGTATGTATATCACGTGACCCATTTTGAATGTCACTTCGACATTGGATGAGTTAAGGTCACTGACAGAAAAATATCTGTACTCTGAAATGGTCGAGCCAAAACTTTAACTTAATCTTATACACAAGACACATAGAACTTGGCTAAATAAAGTTTTTGACATAAGCGAAACTTGGGGCCCAAAGGGAGCTTCATTTGTTTACTTTAACCAACCAGCTTCCTTATCAACATCCTTTCCGGAAAATTAAACTCATGAAAGTTCATGCAAATTACATTCACTTGACGGAACACTTGCAGATTCAATGTACATATTTTCCTTGAGTCTGTTACCAGGCTGAATATTTGTAAGCTATCTTATAACGTAATAGCTTATCCACGACCGGGCGTTAAATGTAACCATAACGCCCGTGTTTTAGGGCTTAACCTGGTACTTTAACGACCTATGACTACTTTTTCGCCTGCGGGCGTTAAAATACTAAATTTTTAAAAATATATCTTGTTACGTTGTTTTTTTTTATTGTTTCAAGTTACTTGACAAATTTATGTATATTAATAATTATTATGTTACTAGACCTTAACAGGACGATGCAAAGAAATTTGCAAAGACCTGAAAATTAAATTTCCGGTTGTGTAAATATTCTCACCCTTTATTACTTACATCAAAATAACACTAGCTTGTAGGCACCTACTGTATGCAAACTTCTAAACCTTATTTAGTCCAAGTGCCAGGCAGGTGAGCACAAAAAAATGGGCTAACACTTCGACATTTCGGAATACCAAAGATACAAAATTGCCACCTATAAAGTGTAGCACTACAATATGGCAACACTGTAAAAATTAATATTTTAAATGGCTTTACTTAAAAATCTGTACGTCCTACTTGAAAAATATTTTCTTGGTGTTTAAGCTAAGTCTGGCCCCTTTAAACGAAAAATAACAAAATTGTCATATGTCACCTAAAAACAAATGAAATATGTCATCCAAAACAACTCGAAGGACCATTTTTTCGTGATTTTTAGAACAACCCCTAGGGAACAACGATTGCAATAAATTTTGTTTTTATTCTTTAACCTATTTTAAGCAATTATTATAAACAAGTGGCGTTTATGATGTTTTTACAAGGCGAGTTTAAATGGCCGTCAATTACTTGTTAAAGTGAACTCAGGTGGCACCTTTTATAATAATTGCTTAAATAGTTTAAAGAATAAAAAAAAATTTATTGCAATCGTTGTTCCCTAGGCGTCGTTCTAAAAATCAGGAAAAACTGGTCCTTCGAGTTTTTTTGATGACATATTTTGATTATTTTTAGATGACATATGACAATTTTGTTATTTTCTGTTTAAAGGGGTTAGTTTTAGCTTAAATATCAAGAAAAATATTTTCAAGTAGGACTTACGGATTTTGTAATAAAGCCAATTAAAGTTTTAATGTTTACAGTGTTGCCATATTGTGGTGCTACACTTAATAGGTGGCAGTTTTATATTTTTGGTATCCCTAAACATACCCCTACCTATGATGAAAATCTTAAAGTGTTAGCCCATTTTTTTGTGACGTCCTATATTTTAAGGTCTGGCGCTTTGACTAATTTTAAATAAAGCCGGCGGTCCAGTGTATGTACTTGTTATACAGTCTAAAGGTTCCTACGAAAAAATAAGATTTTCTTACTTCAATGCGAAATTAACACACTCTGTAAGTATATTTATGCAAACAGAAAATTATGATATGTCTTCTGCCACTGACCCTTTAAAGAATTTCCAGAATTTTTTTCATAATTTAAGAGAAAATCAATTTGATCAACTGCTCGTGGATGCCGGGGAACTGGCGGCAGAAATTGAAGTGTAAAAATCTTTTGAAGCTACAGCTAGACATAGAATTCGTCGTTGAAAAAGAAACTTTGATTATGAAAATGAAGATGAACCCATCATAGGTCAAAAAGAAAAGTATAAAATATAATTTTATTATCTTGTTCTAGATATAGCCCTAAATGCTTTAAAGCAAAGATTTTACGCTCTAGAAGATCGTTCGAAAAGTTTTCAAGATAAGTGGTATAAATGGCTTAGAGCTAGCTGACAAACTGGTCATTGAATCTTCTCTTTTAAGCCAAGAAAAACTCCTGAAGAAGTACTTGAATGTTTGACAAAATTGAGTTTTGCTCCCAATTTAAGTATAGCCATCCGAATCGTATTAACGCTTCCAGTAACTGGTCTTGCTATTATTGCAATAGAACACGAGATATGTGAGAAAATCTATATTACAGAAATCATAGGACAGTTTGCTGAAATTAAAGTTAGAAAAAAATTTTGGTTAGGTAATGTTTTTTTGGCTGATCCAATTTAGATAGAGGTATTCGTTTGTAAATTGTTTGAAAATAAGTTTATGTTTTTATTTGCGCATTTACCTCAGCTACCCACTAAGCAGAAACCTGTTATACAGGGTTCCTAAGATTTTCCTTAGGGATAGGATTTCAATAAATCAAACAGAAATGGCATAGAAACTTCTGCGCGCACAAAAGAAACAGGTATATGCAGCAATGGTGCCAGTTTGTTATTATCTCCGGACTGCTTTCATGAGGAAAAATTGTCGCCACTCTTTCATTGTGAGCATAAATCATAGTTGCAATAATAACCGCTGACAAGATGTCTGCAAATTCCGCTAGATGGCTGCCACACCATAAGATTAAAAATTAGATATTTTCAGGTCCAAACCACAGCTTTTTCTTGCTTAAAGGAGGCGGCAGGGTCCATTATTTACGATACTGAACGATAAACTCGTGAGGTTGTTAACATTAGAAAGAAATATCTTCGCTTTTAATTAAATTTCTTTCCATTCTCTTCTACTAGTCACATGTATCCGGAAACGGCCAAACCATGCAGCTAGCACTAGCAGCCAAAGAAATCAATAAACGCGCTGTTTTTCCTGCAGAGCTTTTTGCTTGCGATACTATTGACTTTAAATAAAGCTGGCCCTACACTACATTTGATATTTTCGAGGTGTTTTATGACATCATCTCGAAACATGTAGCGAACCAATTCTTCAAAACTAGCGGGAGGGTAAAAGGGAAAAATAAGGGGCTGCCAATATTTGTAACACCCAAAAAGGGGTGAAAAGATTTATTTTCCTCTATTTCCTTACAAAAAACGTTTTTTTTTACGAAAAACTTGAGCTCTGCCACTTTTTTTATTTTTTTCTTCAACTTTCTCGAAATTTTCGTCATACCGTAGAAAAAAATTATTTCCCCCATGGTCATACCCTACTTTTATTCGAAAAAATTTAGAAACAGAGACGGGATCAGTTTTCCTAGAACGGGGGATCTTTGTTTCGAGTGAGAAGAAGAAGGGCGCCGCAGGCAAACATTTTTCAATTAAATTAGCCGAACGCAAAAATGTTAGAAAAACAAAGCACGAAATAAAAATGGCGCCGCTTACAATTTTTTTTCAAAAATTACGTAATTTCGGGAACGCAAAGAAATAGGTCTAAAGAGTATAATTTTTAAGAAAAAAATATCAATTTTCTCGCCCTCCTCCAATGGGACTACAGGGGCCGTGCACAAATTACGTAATCATCATAGGGTGGAGGGGTGTTACAAAACGTTACGTAGGGGGGAGGGGTGTTTTCGACAGCGTTTGTATTTGTGTGAAACTAAGAAAATTTGGAATGAAAATAAGTGAAAAGTTTTTTTTTTTTGGGGGGGGGGGTAGTGGTCTTGAAATCGTTACGTAATATTAGGGGAGTGGCGTGCCAAACCGTTACAAAACATTACATAGGGAAGGGGTCAAAAATTGGTAAAATCATCGTTACGTAATTTGTGTACGGCCCCACATCTGACTGTTCCTCCTTTTTGATTTCGAATCAAAGTGCAAAACCCTGGTTGGACGTTCGAAGGCGTCAACCCGTCCTATTTGCTTGATAAAGTTTCTACGAAAATATCTCAGTCGATTTCTCCGGCAGTGTATGAACGCTTTAGGTTAGGCATTTGCATGTATCTCAGTCCCCAGCCTGTAAACAGTGCGTAAGGACAATGGTTACAAAATGAAAAGCCGAAAAATATTTTTTTTTTACGATATCTTTCATCAGTTTAGTATTAAAGCCGAGCAAAAACAATTTTTATTCCAGTCCTAAAGGTATGAAAATGGAAAACATTAGAAAACAACAACCTGGAATGGATTTACTACGTGTAAGATGTAGTGACAACATCGCCCCATGCCCATCCTTTTCTGCCTAATGTGCTTTTCCGTTTATCTGCGTCTTATACACGGCTGCTTGGCCCCCTAAGGATTTGCTTAGGAACCCTGTATTTTCATTACTTAACGTGTTTTTGTGACCTGTTACTTAACACAGCTTGTAACCTTAACGAGGATATTACATTGCCAGTACATCAATTGTTCTAAATATTTACGTAACAGTGTTACATTTGATTTTTTAACAAGTATGAGACTTGCATGTAACATTTAATGTTACATGTGTAGGTAAAATTATTTCTTTTTTAAATTTACCTCTAACTTGTTAAATATTGGTTCAAACAATAATTTGGCAAAATTAAAAAAAACTGAAAATACCTTAAAAATAAATCATAAAATGATCGTACGTTACTTCGAATACATACAGACCGCTTCAAGCTACTGCGAACATAGGGCGGAGGAAGTCTAATTTGCCAGTGTACGTACATGCAGAGACGCCGCACGTCTATCAGTGAAGCAACCAACACTCAGGTTTCCGATCGCCATTCGCTGCCGTTCGCCGCCTTTCGCCTTGTATTTAGTACGCCTCGAACCACGGTGCTGTGTGGAGCGTAGTCAATGAAACCGGAATTTGGTCAATAAATACGCAAATTTTTATAACGTAATTTTCTTATTTTTTGTCACTGATAAATAAGAGCGTTTTATTGTCAACTGCTCAGATTTATCAGTGACGACGTGGTACAATGAAAATAATAAGGAGAAACAAAATAAAAGCAAGTTCTCAAAATAAAATAATACATTCTAAAAACCAAAAAGATTCTCCCAGTCAAAAAAAAATTAAAGCAAATGTTCGAAAAGTCCTCCTTGCTCGGCTAGACAATATTCGAGCCTACTATAAAAACCCGTTCTAACGTTTCCAAGCATGTTAGGGGTGATAATTTGAAAAGCTTCTTCAAACACAGATAGAAGTCATTAGGAGCAAGATCGGGAGATCGAACTGGCCATAAAATAGTTCCCCGTGTACTTATAACCCGATTAGAAAATACATTATCAAGATATTCCCTAACAAGGCCAACATTGTGAGTGGAACAACCATCTTGTTGAAACCATGTTTCACCAAATCTTACACCTAACAACTGCCTAGCAGTTGGAATAATGTGCTGCTGCAGTAGATCCAAGTATCTAGGACTAATAAAAAATGGCCCAATTACGTGTTCCCCTACAATACCCCCTCAAACATTTAGTTTTTGGGGATACTGTGTTCTTACAGAAACAGCAGAAATAAAACAAAATAATAAAAACAAAATGAATTTCCAAAAGATAACACTGCAGCGTGCTTCGAATCCACCTCGGTCGTACGGCACGGAGAGTAAATTGGACTTGATTCCCCCTATGTTCGTAGTAGCTTGAAGCGGTCTGTATACTTAAATTTATACTTATTTTCCCTTTTGTGGGAAGTTATCAAAAAAATTGCAGGATTTATTTTTTCAAAATTTTTTTATCAAAATAATTTTGGAATTTTTGCATAAAACTTACAATTGTATTTGTTCATTTTCCAATAAACAACCAAGTTTATTTTAAAGTTGACATTAATTGAGGTCACAATACTGCTGCTTTCATGCGATCATTAATAAACTAAACTTGTTTTAACTTTGATGTTTATTACACTTACAATAGTGTATTTTGTTATATCATAATAAAGAAGCAAATTTGTTTCGACACTGACATTTATTAAACTTCCAATAATGTTATTTTTCATTTATTTCATCGTTTACATTTCTTGTTAAATCCAAGATTAAATATTAACGTAAAATTAGCGCTTCTTTCGTATATCAGAGATACTTTCACATTAGAGATGGATAAATCGATCATTTTGTACTAAACGAATCAATCAGTGATTCGTTTCTAGAATGATCGAATCTTTTCGATCGATCACCAAAAAAAACGAAACGTTAATCACGGTTTTTGTATTTTTCAACAGTCCCGATTCCTGATTTTAAAATAGGTATCAGTGATAATCCATAATTTTCATACAGTGTACCCCGCGCGCAGGAATTCATATCGAGCAAACATGATTCGATCATTCAATGCTCGCAAGTGATTCGATCATAGTGATCGAATCGTTCATGAATCACACATCTCTATTTTGCATAGAACCCGAATTTTGAACTTACATTTTACTTTTTTTAAACATTTCTCTTAAGGTGTACAAAGTTACACCATTTTCTACATTTTTTCAACGTTGGAAACCTGTAATTTACAGACCCTGCTTAGTTGGTACTTTCTTGTATAATACAGAGTTTTTTAGTAAATTTTTTCTGTGGTTTCTTTTAGCATATCTATTTTTTAGACCTACATAAAAAAAAATTGTGGGTAGGCTAAGAAGGGAGGAGGGGGGGGGCGCCAACTCAGGATTTTGCACACTGTGGAAAAAATGCTAGAGCCGGCCTTGCAGGGGGCGCCATCGACAGGATTTCTTCCGCTTCAACCGTAATCTTTGGCACATAAATACACCTAGCTGATGAGTCCCGAATAAGGACGAAACGGGGTCATCCCAGGTTCCATCCTCTGTGTGAGTAATCAAAATACAGGAAGTTCATTTTGCACCGAAGTACAAAAAACTCTTGTTTTTTCGATACATTTACAGTGCCACTTCATCGGCACAGCCATCTTCCGCTTGTTTTTTTTTAGATTAAGAAAGAAAACTTGCATCCTTAGGGAAATCTTTGGATATTTTTGCCAACAAATGTACCTATTATATATAAAGCTTCTTGTCACATTTCTTTTACATTCAATTCCGTGTACAAGTTCATTTTTGTAAATAAAATATTAAAACCAAAATTTATACGGAAAATGTCTATTTTCTGGTCAGTCAAGTATTTTTTTTTAATCGACTTTTGTCTGACTAACTTCAAATGTACCTCAAACTATTAGGCATATATGCCAAACTCGATCCTGGAGTTTGATGCAGTTTGAAGCTTTATGACCTTGAAAAATACCCCAGTAAAATTAACATATTTCAAAAATAACATAATAAAAATTAATTAACTATTAAAGCGAAGAGGACCAAATTTGGTAGGAAAGATAAGAAGCTCGAGTCCAGTAACATTGTTAAAAAAATTTGGTTCAGCTATGATACGTTTCAATATGGCGGCTGATATATCAAAATGGCGACCTACAACAACATTTTATTTTATCCAATTTCGGAAAAAAAAAACAAAAATGACAAGATGGCCATGAATTGTTGTTGACTTATCGCCGCTTACTATGAAAAAAGTTTAGTTGATGCATGACCTTGATTGACCTTAAAAATATCATGTACAAGTACATCATTCTAAACCTCCCTATAATTTTTTTTTGATCTGGCGTCCAAGGTGTTTATGATGTACGCGGGTAAAAAAGACCTATATGTCGTTTATATTAAGTTTCGAAACAGTCAATTTTATGTTCTACTCACTGGCTAGCCAAAAAAGTCATTTAAATTACCTATATTAGATGCTGTTTTCCAAAACGTCGGTGAAAAAAGCATAAAAAATTGTAATTATGCCAGTAGGGCATAACTGTACTTGTTTATTAACATTCATAATAAAACTCAAGGATGAGGTTACAGCTATTTAGTCACACATTCATGTGTCACCGGGTGTTTTGATCGCATCCGTGTAGAAAGTTCCTAAACTTAATAAAAACGACAGGCATATAGGTCATTTTTACCGGGGTATAGCATAAACATCTTGGACGCCAGATCAAAAAAAATGGTAGGGAGATTCAAAATGAAGTTTTTAGTTGTTTGCTGATGTTAATTTCATTTCATTCTTCATCTTCACTTTCCAAAGAAATGATTAAAGGTAC
This sequence comes from Oxystoma pomonae, assembly GCA_963921995.1. Lineage (NCBI taxonomy): Eukaryota > Metazoa > Arthropoda > Insecta > Coleoptera > Brentidae > Oxystoma > Oxystoma pomonae. The sequence continues at coordinate 19,242,217 of OY998164.1, read as the reverse complement.
AATTTCAGGAGCATCACACTGTTTAATGGTATCCCAAGATTCCAAAATAACTTATATGACCAACATAGTTCTTTCACTGATCAACAGAAATTTCGTCAAGTACTCTAAAAAATAAAAACAGAACAATTATGAACCACAAACTTTTTTACTGGCTGCTGTTGTCGTATTTTAGTGATTTTTTAAATATTTTATTTCATCACAAACTAACCAAAATTTAAAAAATAAAATTAAAATATATTGCCAGCTTGGATGAAGTCGTTCGCGTCGTTCGGTCAACTGCCGTCTCGTGCGGTAAAGTATCACTTTCCGCACTTGTTAGGTAAATAACTATAAACATACTAAAAGTACCTAAAATACCTTTTCTGGCATTCCTTTAAGGCTTAGCACGTACTGGTCATATATCCGTTTGTACTGAGACCATACCATTTCAATGGTGTTATATGTGCAGTGATATGGTGGCAACCGTAATATTTTGTGGCCCAAAGGTTTGACATACTCATCTAAGTAATATTTTTTGTTTAAGTTGCGTTTTTTATCAGCAAGTGCCCAAATTTTGTGCTTCATCGCTTTTTCGGGAAAGTCAATATTTTTATTTTTTAGCCAGTTAATTAACTTGGTTTTTGTCAAAGACTTTCTTGGTATATCTTTCACTAAATCAGAGTGATAACTAGCATTGTCCATGATAATGAGAGATTTTTTTGGCAAGTTTGGCATTAACTGATTTTTAAACCATGCTTAAAAATTTTTTCTATTCATGTTGCCATAATAATCACCCTTTTTAGTACCACTTTTAAATATTAGACTGGCCCCTGGAATAAAACCTAACTCGCATCGTGAATTGATCACTATGTATCGGTAACCTATAAGGCAAAAAAAGTAGTGTTAGAAATTAATTAAACCCTATTGTCCAATTTTATTTTTATATTTTAAAATCTAAACTATTATTCAAATGATCTACCTTCTCCAGTCTTTTTATAACAAGTTTTTCGACTGTTATCTTGCCAACTGTTGCATAAGGAGCACCTACTCAGTGGCGGTCCCAGCCTTTTGAAAGGGGGGGGGGGCGGTTTTGATACGAAAAAAAAGAACATATCAATATATACAAACAAAACTTAGTAACTACAAACGATTTTGCCTCAAGTCTAAGGGGAGGGGGGGTATTCAGATTTTAATTTGTCTATTTCATACATTTTTTATTTTAAAAAATGTTTAAATGCGCCGAAAATTTCAGAAAATTACATTAAAAAGGCAATTTTTTAGTCAAATTAAACTAAAATCTGAAATATTAAAGTATCATAGCGCCGCAGACGAAAATTTGTAAGAAAATTGCACTGAAAAATGCATTTTTTGATATAAAATTAAAATAAAATTGTAAATCATTGATATGATTTCAAAGCGCCGCAGGTTTTTCAAAGTGACAGTACAAATGCCATTGTTAACACAAAATCAAACTAATATCGTAAATATCAAAGGTGTTATAGCGCCGCAATTTTTGCCCTAGTTTTGATTTTCTAAATATTTTCGTACCTACTCCCCTGAAATCCGCGCTTGAGCAACTACTTATATTTTTTTCAGTTCTAAAAAACATAGATAAAAAACAAACCACAAACAAAACCTGATAGCCAAATACTTTTTTTTTGAGATCTAAATAGTAGTTTTTACAACCAGTGGCTAAAATAGTGCTTTTTTTACAAGCGCTGGTTTAAATAACGAGCGCAGCGAGGTATTTAAAAACGCGAGTAAAAAAAACACAGTTTAGCCGCGAGTTGTAAAAATTGTTTTTAATACCTTTATCAAAAAATCCAAGAAAAACAGGAAAATACTTTTAAAAATCTCGAACGAAGAGCACTTCTCGCAACACACCATCTTTACACTATAAATCAAGGCGTTAAATGAAATAACAATGGTTGCCATAGCGATGTGCCTTTTTACTCGGTGACGTTCATTTTTTCATAAATACTTGGTGAAAACTGGCGGAAATGGCTTAATTTTTAGCAATAATAATTAGATTTTTTCAATATTACTATTTTCCGCTATTTCTCTGTAATTTTGAGTAAAAAACGGATAGAAATCTCTTTTTGCACCCGTGATCAAAAAAAAAAGTTATTTTGCATCGGTAACCAAAAAAGCCAGCTTCAGTTATCTGCAGACAGTTTTTGATGAAGGTATAAAAAAAGCTTTTTAAATTGAAACATTTCCTTTTATATTGCATACCTATCTCAAATATAAAATCCCTATCTCAAAAAAAAGTTCGTTTCCAGTTTTTGTGGGTCAATGACTCGCTCAATGTCAACTTTAATATGTCTGTTATATATACAGTGCGGACGTAAAACGTCCCCCCCCCTGCTAACTCTTGAACATATTGAGGTATCGACCTCAAATAAAAACCATATTGACGTAGGTCTATCTATATTAAGGTATTTTAATTCCCTATTTAAAATTTTAAATTTTTTAAAAATCGATTTACGACTTACAGAGTTATGAGTTTTTTAGACTATAGTTTACGCACCTCTCCTCACTTTTGTACGAATTTAGATATCGACTTTAAATAGAAAACATGCTGAATGATAAGAATTTTACTACTTTTTGATGTATTTTAGATTATTCTTATAATGACTTAAGACTATAATGCAACTAACTACTTTAAAATTTTACATAGAAAGGGGGGTCGAGTGATACCTTGTTTAAAAGGTATTTTAATTCCCTATGTAAAATTTTAATATTTTTAGAAATCAGTGTATTACTTACGGAGTAATGAGCATTTCTAACTATAGTTTGCGCATCTCTCCTCTTACTTTTGAACGAATTCAGTTGACTTTAAATAAATTTTTTAAGGTAAGGCCATAAGGTCACTAGCAACTTAAAGCTTTTATTATTGTTGAGTAATACTATACGTAATACGTAAATTATAGTCAAAAAAACTCATAACTCTGTCGTAAACCGATTTATAAAAAAAAAAATGAAATAGGGAATTAAACTACCTTTTAAACAATTTTTTTAGTTAAAAAAGTTTAACATTTTTTAAGATAGGAATTTTTTTCCTGTCCAAATCATTATTTTTCAATCAAAAGTTTGACTCAGGAAAATTCTCGTAATATTTTTTCACGTTGCTCATTTTTTTTGTAGGAACAAAATTACCAAACGTCAGTTTGAAAGTTCTCACTGACAGTTGACACAAATGAAATCTGTATAAGCTTTGGGTGGAAAATTCTGTATATCCTATAATATTTGGTTCAATGATGTCGGTTTACCTAAAGCCCTGTTCTCAGTTTGCAACTTTTTCATGCTTCTCAGAAAGATGCATGCATCTTGTGTGTTCACACTATGAAATTCGTCGAAAAAAGACGCATGCTGCAAGATGCGCTAAAATAGAACATGCTCTATTTTTTATCAGAAAGTTGCATGCATGCTGGGGAATTTCTAGTTATCTTTTGATTACCAACCGTTTTTTTTATGTTGTCAAGTTGCTGATCAGCTGTGAATTTTAGGTTATGAGTTTTATTTTCAATATTTTTTAATCACCTTAAAACTTTCTAAAATTCTTGTTTGCCAATGCTCACAATCTGCAAGTTGTAATTCCCACTCCAAGCCTGTCATTTATTTAATATTTCTTATCCTAGAACAATCCAGAATTTTCGACTTTTCCTTTTTTCGAAGAATTCTTTATTTCTGGAATAATTCTTTATTTCTAGAATTCTTCAAGAACACCAAATATTCAGTCGTGAAAATATTGCTGGTTGCATACTTAAACTTTTACCGAATGCGCTAGAAAAGGGTATAGGAAAAAAGTAAACAAAGCAGTTAAAAATCTAGGGCTTTTTTGATTTTTTTAATTAGTGATTTTGTTATGTTGGCAAAAAATGCATTTCCTCTAAAAAAAGATGCATAGTGTGAACAGCCCCCACAGCTCCATGCTTCAAAAAAAAGATGCATGTAAAAAGTTGCATGTGTTTGATGCATAGTGAGAACAGGGCTTAACAGAATTCACCTACGGTTTGCCCTGTCCTGCGTTGACCTCGTCAATTGCTATTACCTTTGATGGTTATATAATTAAAGCAATTATATATTAGGATTGAGGTGACCAAATATTGAATCTTACAACTATACTGGTTATGTACAATAAAAATTAAACATAATCCCAGCAGTGTGTCAGCATAGGCGACTACACTCTGGCCCGATGTTGGTCAGATTGCGATTTTCAGTTTTCGGTGAATAATCAGCAACATTACTACAGTCGACTTTATGCCGACACCACTTTAGGACCGACGATGGTCCGATTGGAACTTTATTTAATCGGTCGACAATTAGCAACTGACGATGGCCCGATTTACTATAGTCGACTTTATGCCGAAACCCACTTTATTTGCTGTAGGGCCGACGGCGGTCCGATTGGAACTTTGTTTAGTCGGACGAGAATCGGCAACTGACGATGGCCCGATTTACTATAGTCGACATTATGCCAACGCAAACCTTATCTGCGTTAGGGCCGATGATTGTCCAATAGGAACTTTCTTTAATCGGTCAAGAATCGGCAACTGACGATGGCCCGATTTACTATAGTCGACCTTATGCCGACGACCACTTTATCTGCTTTAGGGCCGACGATGGTCCGATAGGAACTTGTTTCATTGGTCGAGAATCGGCAACCGACGAAGGTCCGATTACGTCACTTTAATTTATAGTTTCTTCCTAGTATATAGAGATTGCGCTAATGTCACTATGTTCCTTGTACAGTGGAAGATAATATTATATATATAATGAGCAAAGATATTTCAAAACTAGAATGCGGACTTGACAAGATGGTGGTACTTCTCTACAAGAATCGCCTCTTCTGCCACTTAAACCAGCCCGACTGGTTAAGAACCCGCATTATCGAAACTTTGTAGTTTGCCAATGTCGGGCCGCTTTAAGCTACCACCGACGGACCTCCGTCAATCGCCGACGTTAGACCGCTTTAGGAAATCAATGTCGGACTTGAGTAGTTTACCGATGTCGGGCCGAGACCAGCTTGCCTACGTTAGACCGACCAAATTAAGCAGTTATGGGCGGATGGTCGGTACCATGTGGTTAAACCAAATCGGACCTTAATCGTACGGCGACGGTATGCCGATGTCAGCAAAAAGTAAAATTTACCATTGGTCCGACGACGGGCCACAGTCTAACGCTACATCGGCAAACATACAATGGGCCTACATCGCAAAGCGGACAAAAAATACTGCTGGTCCGATGTCGTAAATCGACGTCGTGCCGATGACGACAAATTCGACAATCGACATCGCACCGACGAAGGCCCGGGGGAACCGTGTTTGCTGGGATAGCAGCTTACCTAACAAGCGTGTTATGATGATTATTTAACCATAACATGCGAGTTAGTGTACTATAATTTACCTACGACCAATGAAAATGTCATTCTATCTAAAATGTGAAAAAAATAAGGTTACTAATTTTTTTTTAAATGGACTTATTTTTGGTTAGGTACTAAAACTATATTGGATTTATTTACGATTAATAAAAATGTATTGTCTTAAAAATATAGAGAAATAGTTCACATTTTTGTGTCAATGTGTCAATCCAGGTGCAAACGTTATAATTTGCGATAGGAAAGATCAAAACTAAAAAAAAAAGTCATATAAATATGGAGGCGAACAGATCGAGTGTATATCAGCTTGAAAAGAGCACTGAACTCTTTAAAGTAGGTTTAAGCCCGGTAGACACTGTTATTAAAGCCTGTTTGTCTTCTTGCAATCAAGCAACTATGACCCTAATTAGTGCGTTGTCACGCGAAATCTCCGTTCTAGTGGGAATAATATTACTTGTTTACCTCACGGATATTATACGCCTTCTATTGGTCCGGCCTACACCTTCCTTCCCAATGCATTAATTAATTAATGTGTTATGGGAGAAGATATATACTGGAGAAAATGCAACACCATGTATATGGGTAATTATTTGAATGAAAATTATTTGTGTGTATACCTTATCTCAAAAGAAATATTTGATAGATTTTTGTCTTCTAATCTCTCATTTTTTCACAGATTTTTTCTATTCATTTTCAAAAACAACCAACACTTAAAAAAACCTTTTCTGAAAATTTTAAATCATTTTTCTCATAGTTTTTGGTCTTTTTGGATTGCTTACAGTTTACTTAAAAAATAAAAATGCTAAGAGTTCGCGATCGCCAACAATTTCATCATTTAAACGACTTCGAGAAAGGACACATCGTGGGCATGAAAGAGGCTGGTTTTGGTTTACGGGAAATTGCATCAAAAGTGTTAAAAGTTTGGAGAAGGTGATACAATGATGAGACTTATAGACGTCGTGCGAGTTCTGGACGCCCTAGATTATTACAAGGTCGTGATTTACGGCATCTCAGACTTTTTGCTCTCAGAAATCGACGGGACAGTATACGCCAAGTAAGAGATGTTTTAGTTGCAGCTACAGGACGAGTGTTTTCAAGGATGACAGTTAATCGAAGATTGCTTGGTATGGGGCTGAGGGCTTACCGTTCGCTTTTGATGCTACCTTTGACCCCACAACATAAGGCTCGCCGCTTGGAGTGGTGCAGAGCTCGGCAAAACTGGAATGACGAATGGAATAGCGACAAATCCAGGTTATGTTTAGACGGCCATGATGGACGCATGAGGGTTAGGCGATTTCGAAACGAGAGACGAAATGTAGACTTTGCTGTTGAATGTGATACAGCAAGACTGCAAAACATCATGGTATGGGATGCTACATGTTTAGAAAGCAGATCACCGCTAGTCCTCATCAACGGCAATCTGACTGCTCGGTGACATATCGATGAAGTGCTGCAGCCAGTTTTACATCCCTATCTACAAACTATCCCAAATGCGATCCTTCAACAAGATAATGGCAGACCGCATATTGATCGTGAAACAATGGGCTTCTTACATGAACTTGACCTAGAGACTTTGGAATGGCCAGCAAGATCGCCTGACTTGTCGCCTATCCAACACGTATGGGATATGATAGGGCGCTATCTTAGTTGATTACCGCGTCGCCCTGGAAACTTAGATTAACTCTGGCATGCCGTAAGGAGGATTTGGATGAGTGTTCCTCAATATGATATAGACCATCTTATTTTTTCAATGCCCAATAGAACAAACGAGTGCCTAAATAACCATGGAGGAACCACTTATTATATATTAATATTTTGATGATTATCATGGATGAATCTTCTTGGAAATGTAATCCATTACTAAGAGCATGCTAATGTATTAGTTTATAAATAAATTACTTTAAAAATATTTTTCCTTTCTGGTGTTACATTTTTTTGTTCTCCAGTATATTTGATTAGGGGGACAAAAAAAACGTTTTAATACTTTTCTATGGATGTAAAAAATATGTTAAGACCTATTCTGGTTTATTATATCTATATACGGGCCTCTTAAACCACTTTTATATGAGGACGGCTTAAAAATGTTGTCGTATAAACACCACAAACACCATTTTAAGCACTAAATCGATTTTATTTTAAAGCGATTTTAGAAAGCGATGTATCGTTTTAAAATCCATTTTTGGGTCATTAAAAACTTTAAAAACGTTTTAGCCCATTTCTTACATACTCAACCCTAGTTTTCCGAAAAATCTGTTGCTAACTAAGTTGTTTTATTTGTTTTTTCTTATAGAGAAAGCCACAATAAATAGAGGGTTCGATTCAATGATGGGAATCTGGCAACAAGTTTGGCTCGATGTGGACGCCTCCATTGAGAACGTAGAGAAACAAAAGTCGTTTTTTTATGGTGGGCTTTTTAAAATTTTGTTTTAGAGTCACTGCATCACGAAAACTGCGAAAGAAGACGCAGTTTTTGTGATGCAGTGACCCTATTTTGTTGTAAGAAACAAAGCCCTCCTTAAACCAAACTAAAACTATAAAAATAAAGAAACACAATTTAGCAAATAATATTATTTTATTTTAAAAGCTGCTTTTGTGTTCTTTATTTATATATATAATTTTTCTTTGGTTTTTATAAGGCATTGTTTTTAATGTATTTACTGTATTGGTACAAAAAATCTTTACATTTGTTCTATAAATACCACAATAAATAACAAAATAGGTCCACAGTGCAAAATTAGAAAAACTTTGTTCAATTAGTTAATTTTTTTAAAGTTTTACTTAATATTGAGGTAAACCCGCAATTGAGTAAAGTTTTACTCATTTTTTACCGTGTGGTAGATTTTCACACAACATAAATGAAGTAGGAAGGAAAATTACAATAAAAAAATGATTTTTTTTTCAAAAGTATTAGTTCCCTTATTTGTTGACTTATGTTATTGTCACATCATAATAAAAAGAAGTTTTTAGTTTTAAAAATACATGTGAAGACCTGCTTAACTAAAAAGCGACTTAACTCTTTTCCGATTTAGTATCCTTTCGCCTCCTATAGCCAACACCGTACTTAACTAAAAAGCCTGTTAACTCCTACCGCTTCAGTGCCCTTTAGTGGTTGCCATTTTTATAACCAATTTGACAAGTAAAACATGGATTTTCTGTCAGTTTGTTGTCAATATGGCGCCGAAGGATACTAAAACGAAAATGAGTTAACTGGCTATTTAGTTGAGAACGGTGTTGCTATAGCGGTCATATTGGCACCCAACTGACAGAAAATCCATGTTTTACCTGTCAATTTGGTTATAAAAATGGCGGCAATCTTCGGCTAAAGGGCACTGAAGGGATAAGAGTTAACTGGCTTTTTAGTGGAGAACGATGTTGGTCAAACCTATTCTTCTTATTAAATCTAATAAAAGCTACTTAAATAAGAAATTACAAATTGGCGACGAGGATGAAAATTTTTTCCAGCCGCTGAAGGAAGATCCAACAAGACATGTACATCTAAAAATATACAAAAAAAAAACAATTGGAAACCAAGAGGATACATCTCAGTTAAAACTCAGTTAGAAACTAAAAAATCAGCTAAAACATGGCAACATTACCAATCACGGATACTCAATTGAAGAAGGAATATGACTTAGAAGTAACAGGGTTGTTATTCCAAAGACTTTGCAGCATTACTACTTCAAGAACTTCATTCAACGCATATCGGAATGCTAAAAATGTTAGCAAGAAACCACTGCTATTGGAAAGGTATAGATTCTGATATGGAAAATTTAGTTAGAAAATGTAACATTAAGAAAAATCCAACCAAAGCTCCAACACACAAATGGGAACCTCCTTAAAGAAACTGGCAAAGAATTCATCTCGAATATGCGGGACCATTCCTTGGTCATTATTTTTTTATATTGGTAGACGCTAGAAGTGGCCAGAAATTCACATGATGAAAAACGTTCTAACATCAACAAGTACAATTTTCCACCTAAGAGAGATTTTTAGTTGTCATGGCCTGCCTGAAATTTTGGTTAGTGATAACGCATCCATTTTTAATCCATTTTTAAAACTGACGAGTTTACCAATGGTCGAGTGGAATGATACTGCCAAACTCTTAAGACCAGACTTAATTGCATGAAAAATGAAGAAGGTCAATTACACGAAAAATTGAACAGATTATTATTTAAATATAGAGCTACTCCTTGGGAGAAGAATCAGGACAAAATTAGATTTAATTCGACCACCAATAAAAAAGGAGAACAACCTCAATTTTAAACAAATTTTATAAAGAAGGAGACAGAATCTAATCTAGAAATTACATGGGAACAAAATAATGGAAATTTGGAATTATAAAAGAAAAACTAGGAAGACTACATTACATGTTAGAATAAGATGATGGTTGTACATTAAAACGCCACTACAAACAACTAAGACCTTGTCAAGTTGAAAAAAGAAAAACCTAAAGAAATATTATCAGAAAGAACACCTGATACGCCGACACATGCTAAAAAATTTGAAGTAAGAGATCATAATAGTCAGACGATATTAAGAAATCGATTTAGATCTGAGATCCCAGACTCAGACACAACATCTACGCAAACAGAGTTACTGTTTTCAAACCAAGGACCAAAAACAAATCTACCAAGTCAAGAACCAAGCAATATTTACAATCAGCAAAATATATATGAGGATACTCAAACTCCAAGTAATACAGAATTACCCGAAATATTTAACGAGGGAGAAATGTCACAAAACAGCAACAAATTAGGAAACTCACGAAACATTTACAGCTCACAACGTATGTCAGATCGAATATCACCAAGAGAAAATTATAACGAAAGGACAACACCATCTTCAAATATTAATGAACATCAGAGAACATTCACAGAACCTACATTTTCCACAGAGCTAAGAAGATCCAAAAGAAGTAAAAAATCTGTTCAGAGACTGAATTTGTGAAATTATTAAAGCGCGGAAAACTGTTACGTATTAGTTTCCTTATTTGTTAACTTATGTTATTGTCACATCATGTTGACAATAAAAAGAAGTTCTTAGTTTAAAAAATATATGTCAAGATATAGAAAAATTGACAAACCTATTCTTCTTATTAAATCTAATAAAAACTACTTAAATAAGATGTAAGGGTGCCCGGTGCAACCCTCCATAACTTCTTGATTTAAAAATGGTATTTCTTTGAAACAAGACAAAAACTACTTGTTGCACTAACTACATCTGCTAAACGCATGAAATATTAAATACGCTCAGTTTGTACGCCTCTGCAATAAGGACTTACCATATTTTGTTGTAAAAAAAAGACAATCGAATACCAATAAACATTTAACAGAAAATAAGCCCAGAGTTTGTTAACTTCTAATTTTTGCAAATTCTATTAAACAAACTTTTATTGATTTTTGAAGGCAGTAATAAAAACTTATTTTATGACAAACTAAATATTAAAAAGTCAAAAATTTATGACGTTTTGTTGATTTATAGAACTTTTTGAAAACTGTTGACGACGCGCCTTGTCAATGCAACACCGCTCTAAACTAAAAAGCCTGTTAACTACTACCTTCTCAGTGCCCTTTTGCCCAGTTTGGTGTCAATATGGCGCCGATCATAGGCTAAAGGATACTAAAACGAAAATGAGTTAACTGGCTTTTTAGTTGAGAACGGTGTTGGTCAATGTAAGTTTAAAAAATACCAGCACCTCCGTGCGTTACATATTGACTCCGTAACACACTGAGCATGTTTCCCTATACTTTGAACTATCTCTTTATTTTTCTTTTATCTCTGACTGACATATTTAATGACATTTAATGAAGGACGTATAAACCCTCGGAAAAAACGATTTTATTTAAAACCGTCCTTATATAAAAGCGCTTTTAGGTGCTTATAAACGTAGCAATTGACTGAAATAATGTTTTAAGTAAAAATCTACCCTACTGCCAGTTCTACATAAGGTCTAGTACAGAATAAACAGAATGCAACTGCAAAACATGTTTCTATTTTGCACTTAAGATTAAAAAATTATTGTCAAAATCAGTTTGACGCATACCGTCAGCTATTTTAAACTGGTGAATGGATTACATACGCTATTAGAAAAGTAAATTTTGCCGAATAGGAAAAACGTATCTATGCGTTTTTTTAAAACAAGAGTACTTTCCCAGCTTGTAAACCATCACCCCTAAATATTAAGGTTATTTAAAAAAATTTAGTGGAGATAAGCAAAAATGTGGAAAAAAGAGACCTTGGACTTGTAAATCCGAAACGCGCCGAGCAGTAAAAATAAAATCTGCCTGTTTTACATAAACAAAAAAGATAAGGGGACGTTATAGCGTGAGTTAAAAATGCGGAGGAGGGGTCTTTTTTTATAGAAACCGAATGGGCCCAATTCATCCTCTCTTGAGGGCGCCTACACACTAAACCCCTCCGCTGCAGATTTGGTCGAAATAGCGGAACCATTCACTATTTTTGGTCTCTTAGATGATCGTCTTCGTGATTAATTTATAGAATCTTTTTTATCATATCATGTCCCTGGTTCCATTAATCTACGTGTTATATCATTTCTTTGATGAGGTTCTTTATGGCCATATTATCTATCTGTAAATCGTGTCTTATTGTTTCGCGCGGTAGTTCTTAAATCTTGGACACTAAATTAATGTATGTTCCGAGTCATCTATTCTTTGATAATACCGACAGTTCACTTTGTGTGTGTCGCAAAAGATCCATGTCCTGTTAGAGCTTGTGTCATATAGTAATCTTTTTTTTGTGTGTGTGTGTGTTGTGTCGAGAATAATTATTTTCGTCCAATGTCCTTTTTCGGTATTCCGGTCCCATCTTGCTTACCAGGATTCCAGTGTTTTATCTTTTGCAGTTTCTTTGTTTTCTTCACTGTGGCCATTTTTATCTTCATACACAATTTCTTCTTCAATTAGGTCTATAACCGGGATTTTTGTTATAACCTGAATAGCTTCCGTTGATATCATTCGGTAGCCGCAGGCTACTCTTGGTAAGGCTTTTCATCATTGTATTCTTGTTGTTGTTTTTGTATTCCTTTGTACGCAGTACTACACTGTATAGAAACTTCCTCTTACTCGTAATAGGCTCATTTATTTTGGGCATAAGTCTTTGTAGTTCAGCGAGTCCTTTTAGTTGCCTTTTTAGTGGTTTCTTCTATTTCTGGTTTTCACCGATGTGGAATCCAAGATATCGTACACTCAATGTTTTTCCAGTCTCTTTTTCCGCTTACTATAACGACTTCAGTTTTTTCTGGATGCTAATTCTAGGTGGTTGTTTGTCATCCATTGGTTAATAAGTCTTGTTGCCTCGTTTGCTCTTTGCATAAGATGTATCGCTGTGTTAGCCCTGACAATTACCATTAGATCATCCGCGTATCCTACTATGCCCACGCCCCTAGGGAGTTTTAGTTTAAGTATGGGGTCATAGTATATATTCCAGAGTAGGGGCCCTAATACTGATTCTAGGGGGATGCCTGCTAAATTTTGTATCATTCTTTGAAGTAGCTTATTACGGTATTTATAAGATATTGGGGTATATATACGTATCTGTTAGTCTTTGTACTATTTTCAGCCACGAGGCAGAGTTAAAAGCATTTCTAACATCCAGCGCTATTACCACTACCTACTCAATTCTATTCCATTTGTTTCGTTTACTATTTCTAAGACCTTTTTACTTCATTTTACGTTCATAGTGGATTTGACCTCCATTTGTCTCCATCTCGTACCTTATTCTGTTTTTTTTTCAGCAATCGTGTTAATTAGGCAAAGCGGTCTATATGCGTTGGCAGCATAGTATGGTGAATGTACTGGAATTCTCCGGTGTAAAGAAAGGTCATAATTGCAATGAAAAATAGATCCAATTTCTTCATATATTTTTTTATTAAATTTTTTGAAAAGCTACAAAGCCCCGACTCGAACCTAAAATAAAAACAAGGCAGAAATAAGTACAAACAATAGTAAAAAGACATTTACATACAAAGTTATTAAAAATATTTAAGAAACAGGTACACTTGATTTCAAAAAAAAACGCTTACATGCAGTCACAAAATTGACGTTTCTAAAAGTGTATAATATATACGGACTACCAGCTTCAAAAGTACGACAATTTGTCATATTGTTTAAAAAAGGTCTCTAAAACTGAAAATACTTAAATTAAAGGCAACCTTATTTTTATATTGAATTTTAAGTGAAGTCTTTATTGAACAATATCAAATTATCACTCGAGTAACGGACGAAGGCTGTTCTATAAAGAGGGCGGCAACCCATTTTGGAGTTGATAAAATAACAATAATACGATGGAAATAGCGCTGGATTGAAAACAATTCATCGAATAGGAAACTTGGATTAGCACAAAAACGATGGTAAACTTAATACTAATTATTTTAACTTAAAAAAAAGAACTAAAATAAATAATTTAGTATTTAATAGGATCACCATTTTTCTCTATTACAAGCTGCAAACGTCTGGGCATTGAAAAGGTTAAATTTTGAAAATACTGATGGTCTTATGAGAGCTGATCCAATGCGATAAATAGCATTGCTTAACTCTTCTGTATTTTGTGGTCTCCAATTCCTTTGGTATATTATTTTAACGATTCGACCCCATATATTTTCCATTGGGTTAAGGTCAGGGCTGTTGGCTGGCAAAATAAGTGTTTCTATGTTATTATTCTGAAACCATTGGCGAACAACATTAGCCGTGTGTACTGGACAGTTGTCCTTCTGATAAACGAAGTCATTATTTTCATGTAAAGTCTGTACAGTTGGCAGCATAACGTTTTCAAGGATTTTAATATATCGTTTACTATTGAATCTTCCTTCGATTCTCCAAAAAAAACCCAAACCTCTAGCACTAAACCAGCCCCACATGTTTACAGAAAAATGTCCAGCTTTTTTAATTTGGTTTGTATATTCGGGTTCAAATCTAGAATTTGGTGGACGATAAACTAAAATTCTCCTGCTGCTTGAAGATAATTGAAAAATTTTTTCGTCAGTGAAAACCACCCTCTTCCAGAAGTCAATATCACGAAGAACGTTTTTCAGTACAAAAATCATTCTGGCTTGTTTTTGTTCTTCTGTTAGAAGACAAGAGACTTCTGATTTCGTTACTCTTCTATTTACTGTTGTTAAAGAACCCGTAAATAATGTTACATTAGATGCTTCAACCGACGTCTGAGATGGTCAATAAGTTTCTCATCTTGCATTTCAGAACTTACTTTTGGTCGTCTTGATCCATCTTTCCTATCCGTAGAATTATTTTCAATCCAGCGCTTTTTTCATCGCATTATCGTCATTTTATCAACTCCAAAATGGGTGGCCGCTCTTCTTATAGACCAGCCGTCTTCTATAACTCGAGTGATAATTTGAACTTTTGTAAACGTTAATATCTGTGGCATTTTTAAGGATGTCACACTGAATTTTAAGCTATCAGGCTGGTGCTGCCTTATAATAGTATACACTAATGGAAATCTACATTTTGTGGCATAGGAAAAATGCATGTATGAGTTTATTTTGAAATCAAATGTACTTACTAACAGAGATGACATTTGGTCAAGTCACAAGCCGCAAAACTATGATTTTCTTAAATAATAAACACTAAGTAATTAAATTCCTTTTACATTTAAAAAGACTTTTTTATAAAAATGTTAATTTCGCAAGAGCGAACTGAAACGTCAACAACAGCTGTGTAGTAGTTCAAACGTATGGAAGAGAGGCTTTCAGATTATTAGGTATGTGGATGTAGCTTTGAGAGGATTTGGATGGTGGGCCTTTTGGTTTCCCGTATTTGTGTATAAGAACCAATTTTGTTATTACCAGGGGTCCGGCAAAAATCGCAGTCATTTGGCGAGAGGATCAAAAATACAAATATTCTACATCTAAATAGTTCGACCGACATACAGGCCGTCACAAACAAAGTCCAAATTGAATCCGTGTAATTCTAATTTAAATGCACCATAAAATTTGCATAATATGCAAAGCGCCGTTTCAAATGATTTAAACCTTTATTTACCGAGTGAAACTGCGAAAAAATTAGGTTACCACATATAGGAGAAAGTCATTTCCTCTTAATTTATGACCGTCGAAAAAGCAGGAGGACAAAAAGTTTCACATACACAGAAAAACTGTTCGGTAGGATTAATTGGAGGCAGAATACGTACAGGGTGTCCCATTAAGGTTGGGCCTCCGGATTTATCTCGGAAAATATAGTCCAATTTTTCGATGAGCGTACTGACGTCATTTTTTTGGATCTCTATTTGATACATTGTTTTAGACAGCGACAATAAATATGTAAAAAAAGTCTAGTCGTTGATTGTTTCAACTGTTACTTCAAATTGACAACAACAAATTATTTGACATGCGAACTGTTGACAACAAAGAAATACGTTTTCAGAGGCAATAATGACGTTACTCCGCTCACCAAAAAATTGGACTATACTAACGCTAGAACTTTTAAATCAAACCACTATGGTTTTTCTCTACTGAATTTTATATCTGATATTTTTAAAAACCCGACATGTTTCGGCAGTTTAGACCTAAAGAAAAAGAAGTTAGACTTATTTTCCTATGCAAAGTTGGAGCAAAAAGTAAAGTTAATTACATATCCTTTCATTTATTTGTTTTTTTGAACAAAGAATTGATTCATTTTATTATAAATTTGTTTTTTATATATGAGAATTTTTGAAATGCCAACGATTCGCAAAATTTATTTGCTTCTTCAGGGCTATTCAAGACGACCGTTCCATATGTCAATTCTATTGCCAACCCAACTAGCGTTTTTTTCTCTGTAGGAGCCGAAAGAACATTTTTACAGCAAAAACTGCAGGAATAAATGCCTGTAAGACGCTTTTAGGCCGGTTATAAGTACAAAATGGGCACCACCATTTAGAGTAAATTACTTCTATTGATAAACCCGTAAGAAATTAAAAGATCTGCGTAACTCTTATGTGGTATTTATAGAATAGTTTTAACACCTATCTATACTATAAGGGAGAACAATTATAGAGTATTTTACTTCTATTGATACAGCTTGAACTCCTAAAGTAAGAGAATAAATGGTTTTTTAATGTGGGTTGAATAAATATTTAAATAACAAAATGAGCTTTTACCAATGACTGATTTTTCTTCCACAGTAGGTGTTAATGGCGACACCAAAACTATCTTGACAATAAATAAATATTACGCGAAAATTTTAGCTATTTTGAAACACGTACACCACAATTTTATTAACGATCACCACTTTACTGCTAATATACCTATCATTTATTTAGGCAAATTTTTACGCGCGAAATATCTTTGTTTGGAGTTGAAAATACTGTCTGACTGAAAATAAAAAATTACAAAATCTAAAGAAAGATGTTTCTTTAAGCAAATTATGCAAGATTTGTGCATGGTTTATCGTTTCTCTGTATTTTTATGAATTATACCTTCATGTTATTGAGGTTTTTGTTGCTTTTGGGATAGATTATTAAATTCATAGAAAGGCAGAACAATTTTTAGTTGTAAAAATGTGTGGATTTATTTTGCACAATTGTGTAAAATTTTCACACAAATTGTTCTTAGATTTGTACCAAGAAAAATTTGTGTAAAAATTGTACATAATTCTATATATAGTAACAACAAAAATGTACTTTATTATAACATTTTGTTTCTGTGCATTATCCGCATCTTTTCTAATTTGAGTGGTCCATGTTTATATTTTCAGGTCCTTTCTTTAAGGCGCAATTATAAACTTAAACTTTTTGTTTACTGTTTGCTGTTTAAGGTTATGTGAGTCTGAGAAATGACGTTAAATTTCAATTGGGCAGTTGCCCACTTATGAGGATAACCCAAAAGCAAAAAAAAATTAGAGAAGTAGCTAAATATTTTCATCCACCATCAACCAGTTAAGTGCATTTTTGTTTTATTACAGAGATCGGATATGATGTTTATCACCTTTTTGCTCTTGTAATGTATCTTCATAAAGCCAAATTACTAATTATAGAGCCTTTTTGATTTAAAGTTATTGTTGTATTATTGGGCCTGAAACACTCATATACAATTCTTTAAGAGCCTAAAGTACTTTGCAGCCATTCTGCTCTATAGTTGCGGAGCCCAGCTAATGCTTACATAAATGTGATGTAAATAAAATGACATACCTTTTACATAAATAATACATCTATGTTACGTGAGAATTAAGTAAAAACTACGTATATTTTACATAACAGATTTATCTTAGTAAGTAAATTTAAGGTCACAATAAGTTATTAATAAGGTAAAATTTAAGTCGCATTAATCTGCATGACATGCGAAAAGCGTCAACTATAGCTGCATACCCATGTCGGACTCAGCGACATGGGTATGCAGCTTGAGGCGAGCGTCGGTGGTTGCTGGACACCGTCCGACATTGGCAAACTACAAAGTTAACCAGACGGGCTGTGTAATTGTCGAAAGAGGTTATTCTGATACCTCAAAGTCCGCATTCTAGTGACCGCATTCATAGTGACCTTAGCGCCATCTCTACCTACTAGGAAAAAACTATTAAGCAGTGGTAAATTCTTTCATTTTCATAATATTTTTGCAAATTTTAATATGACGTAAATCGCGTTATAGAGCGTTTATCTCATTTAGATGATATAAATAGTTATGTAACATTTGAAATGTTCAATTGACTAAATAATAATTATGTAAAATTTAGGATTTTAATTTGACGTAAATCATTTTACAGGGAATTTACATAATTTAAATGATATAATTAATACATAAAACGTAACAAACGTAACAAATATGTAAACTTGTAAATGTAAGGTCCAAACTGTTTTATAATATTTATGTGAATTTCAAAATTTTAGTTTGGTGTAAATCGTGTTATAGAGCGTTTACGTAATTTAGATGATATAAATCCTACGTAAAATGTGTTATATAATGGCTATGTAATATTTCAATTATAAACCTAAGGTTCATTTGTATATTTATGTAAAATTTATGACTTTACTTTGACGTAAATAATTTTACAGGGAAATTACATAACTTAGATGACATAAATAATACATAAAAAATTTGATGTAACAATTATGTAAAATTTTAAATGTAGACTTAAGGTTCACACTGTTTCATAATATTTATGTAAATTTCAAAATTTTAAATCATGTTATAGAGAGTTTATGTAATTTAGATGATATAATTATTACATAAAATGTTTTGTATAATAATTATGTAACATTTTAAATGTAAACTTTGTGTCTAGATTGTTACATAATAGTTATGTAAATTTAATTAATTTCATTTAAAGTAGATCAGTTACGTTAATTAGATTACTTAAATATTACATATAATTTTTTATATAATAAGTATGTGACATTTTTATGTAAAATGTAGGTCCCACTATTTACGTAATATTTACGTAAATTTTAAGAATTTATTTATTAAGTCATTATATGTATGTAAAATTAACATTGCTTATGATGAATTAAATTTACAGTCAAAGTATAGACGTAATGTTTACATAATTTTTTTAATAAAAATATTTTTATGTAAGATTTACGTAAATATATGAACCTTAGATTTATATAACTATTAGGGTAAAGTCACAAATATGTTTACTGGGTCTCTATTTGTGCCACTTTAATTGTTTATTAATGTACACGTGAAAATTGTCTAGCGCCTAGATTAATTAAAGTCCTACGACGCGACATAGTTTTGCCGAGAATAATATTCCATACAAAACTATATTTGCGGATGAGTTATGCAGTTTTGGGTAAGTATGGCTTTGCTTGTTTAAAATTTAATTTGCAGGTGCATTTATTTTAATTTGGAAGTATAAAAACTGCATAAAATTATAGCCATTCATTAAATTTATAGAAGCCTTAGACGGAGACAAGATATCTGATCCAACGAAAACTCCTTGGCAAATAATAACCACTGTTAATTTACAAATAAAATCAAACCAAAATCTGAGGAATATCGATTTATTTTTTATCATTTTAAACGACGTTAGAACGATAGTGGTCGTGATTGGCTTGTGGGCGGAGCAGAGCGCAGACCTGATGACATTTTTATTGACATAAGCTTTTTCGTGTCATTTATTTTAAAATTTCAGGATGTTTTGAGCAGTCTGAAAGTCTTTTTAAAACCAAATTTTGTCAAAAAATTCAAAGAAACATAAATTCATTTAGTTTTACCCATATGTTTCCCATGTAAAAAAGGTCCCTATAACCACAGAATACCTAGGTCACCTGTGCCATAAAAGATATTTTAAAATGACATTTACTTAAATGAGGAACATTTTACAAACAAAATAACATAATACTTTGCTAGTAGATAATATTATATTATTTCTTTTTCTTGATGTTCCAGGTGCTGTAAACTGTGTTTGTTTTAATGTCTGTTATAATTTGATTGTGTTGAAAATTGAAATGGCAATAAATCATGTACAAACTGTGTAATAAATTTATTTTGTATAAGAGCACTACTGACATTTATTATTAGGAAGCTTCGAAAGCTCAAATTGGCAGAATTATTTTGTGCATGATATTTAAATGATTTTGCAGATTTCATTTTATAGTAAAATTTTAATAATATAATTTATGTGTAAATTTATACTTAAGTAGGTACGCCACTGGTGTGTTTACTTTAAACAACAGAAATTGTTCCATATAATAATAAAACCAAACTTTCGTTAAGTGTCAGGTATCTTGTCTCTATTTAATCTAAGATAGAAGCTAAAACTTTACTGCCATGGAGATGTTCAGACAGAGATTTGTGACGGAAAACTTCTGACTATTATTTAGACGTGTCGGGAATAAGGACTCAATTTCACCCACCATAAAGCCATTGCATATTGGTTTTTCAGAGAAACGTTTTGTGGGTGGTGAGTTTGCTCCATCTGAGCGGATTTTTTAAGCAGCATTTTAGGTTGAATAGGTTTTAATTTCAGTCAGTTTACTCTCGTCTTGTAAACCTTTAGCAACAGCCTACAAAAAATAGAAACCCTAGTTTAATTTTACAAACAATGGGATCAGTTTACATGATCAAAGTTACAAAAATACTCAGCACTTAATCTCAAAAAACACAGTCATTGCTTTAAAATATCAAATATAATTAACAATAGAAATATTTTACGTTTTTAAAGTTACAAAATATTAGACAGGTTTAAAAAAAATTAATCATAACTTGAACATAGCAAAATAAGTTAGTTGTAAGAAAATAAATTATAGATTTTACAAGTACAGTTTGGGAACAAATGTTTACTACAATTAATTAATTATGATCACCACCATGGCAATGGACGCCTAGATCTCGACAGTGGATAAAAAATAATTTTTTGATGTAAAGATTAGTTTTACGAAATAATATTTGATGTAAAGATTTTTTTTATTTTATTCAAAACAAAAACAGATGCCGTCAAAACAAATAAAATATTGAACAAACTGAGAGCCAGGGGACTAAAAAACTCATCTTAAATTAAAAATATCTTTTTAGTATTATTGCGTTTTCTAAAAATTGTCCAATGCATGCATATCATCAGTATACAAAGCGGTAAGACAAAGCTTTCAGTAAAGTTCCCTTTCATTACTTAAAAAAAAAGGTATCCACTGCGGCTTTAACAACCTAGAGATGTTATAAAGACAAGGAGGTACACATTAACGTTTATTAGTTGTACGAAATTACTATTTATCTATCAACCAACCCATATCCTTGACAGCTCAGTTGGTAGAGCATTAAACTGGTATTCTAGAGGTCCCGGGTTCAAATCCTGGTCGAGGAAAAACTTGTTTCCGATTTATTACCTCACCTTTTTCCCTCTACGTCACAAATCTTTTCTGTGCATTTATTAGGGCGTTAAATTTTCCCTTCATTTTGTAAATATGTTTGGCTAAAATTATTAGTTGGAAATTCGCCATCTGACACTTCCAATAAGCCGCTATATAACCAAAAGATCAAAAGATTTTAGATGGAAAAAACGAAAATTCTAATTTGGATGAGCATCCCACAAGGAACACACAAAGGACCAAAGTGAAAAAAGAAAATGATTAAATGATGTTTCGTCCTGGGCAACCAGCGTAGGCTCATCAGTAGTTTCTTTTATTTTCTTTTTTGTTTTAATTGCTTTAGGAGCTTAATACTATTGGAAATATTAACACGCCAGGACGAACCACGAAATCAAAGTGTGTGATGGTGTTTATTGATGTTTGGAGAGGGTGAACAGTGAAATCGCTGATGAGCCTACGCTGGTTGCCCAGGGCGAAACATCATTTAATTATTTTCTTTTTTCGCTTTGGTCCTTTGTCTGTTCCTTGTGGGATGCTTATCCAAGTTTGAATTTTCGTTTTTTCCACCCAGGATCTTTTGATCTTTTGGTTTTTAGATTCTTTTCGGTTGAAGTAACTGATTTGGAGGTTTTTTAACTTCTTTCTTTGTTTTTAAACGCGATATGTCGGGTATCGTTGGTTGATAAATACAAATTTCATACAACTAATAATCGTGAATGTGTACCTACTTGTTTTTATAACATGTCTAGGTTTTTAAAGCCGCAGGACGAAAGGATTTGCGAATAGCCAGTCAAAAACCCCAGTTCCTCGGTAACTCAGTTGATAGAGCATTAGACTGGTATTCTAGAGATCCCGGGTTCAAGTCTTGGTCGAGGAAAAACTTATTTCC
The DNA here is from genome assembly GCA_963921995.1 of Oxystoma pomonae. Classification (NCBI taxonomy): domain Eukaryota; kingdom Metazoa; phylum Arthropoda; class Insecta; order Coleoptera; family Brentidae; genus Oxystoma; species Oxystoma pomonae. The sequence continues at coordinate 19,220,216 of OY998164.1, read as the reverse complement.
GATTTATTCCTTCACCCTTTGCCCTCTACACCACAAATCTTTTCTGTACATTTATTAGGGCGCTTAATTTTCCTTTTATTTTCTAAATATGTTTGGCTGAAATTATTAGTTGGAAATTGGCCATCTGAGACCTTTAATGAAACGCTATATGTCGTGTATCGTTAGTTCATAGATAAATAGAAATTTTGTTCAACTAACAATCGTGAATGTGTACCTATTTGTTTTTATACCATCTCTAGGTTTCTAAAGCCGCAGTAGGCTTCAAAGATCTCCCCACTATTAACAAATGAATCGGACGAAAGTATTTGCGAATAGCCAGTCAAAACCCCAGTTCCTCGGTTACTCAATTGATAGAGCATTAGACTGGTATTCTAGAGATCCCGGGTTCAAGTCTTGGTCGAGGAAAAACTTTTTTTCGATTTATTCCTTCACTCTTTGCCCTCTACGCCACAAATATTTTCTGTACATTTATTAGGGCGCTTAATTGTCCCTTCATTTTGTAATGGTGTAATGCGTAATTAATAGAGGTATTTACTCAAGTTTTTGTGTGTTGTATACTTACAAACATGCAGCTAATATTTAAACAATAAAATTTGTTGGTTTAAAATTTTTTTAATTTAGCAAAATAAAGAATTTTTAACATCCTTTATATTTGCATGAAATTTACCAAAATTTTTTATAAATGAAGCGGAATTCTAGCGCCTTTTTTTTTATTTATTCCCTCACCCTTTGCTCTCTACGCCACAAATCTTTTCTATAGTACCTACCTTTCTCAAACTAAACTTTGTCCTACAATAAACCAATTTTTTAATTTATTTTATTCCATATCTGGCACGCGACTCAAATAATGTATAGTATACCATTTTTGCTGATTCATTATTAATCTCACTACAGACTACCTTTATTGCGAAGTAAGCTGAGGATGATTTAGGTTTCAGATTAAAAACATGTTCCCTGAAGTCCAAGTTTTAATCCAGTGTAAGCCCCCAGATACTGATCTAGAGTTTATTGTCTGGTTTCCTAAGGCAACAGAATTTATTGAAAATTCAAAAGACATTATGTTTGTTTTCTTTATGCTGAAACAAAGTGAATTTGTATTGCACCATTCTTTAACTATTTTGATTTAATTGGAAATAATATCCTTGAAGGTATCTTTATGACCTGTCGTGTTATCGTCGGCAAATACAAATAGTTTTCTCTTAATATTAGGAAGCTTTATATCATTATTATATAGAAAAAAAAAGGTCGGGCCGTGGACAGATTCTTGAGCAACCCCTTTGGTAATATCGAGCTTTTTGGAGAAGGAGCTATTTTGTTGGAGTTGGAGTTGGAGTTATATGACGAAGACCAGCTCAGAGAAGAGTCCCGAAAACCGTAACGTTCTAGATTTTTTAATAGTATTCTGTGGTTCACACAATCGAACGCTTTAAAAAAGTCGCAGAATACTGCTGTAACAGCATCTCCTCCATTAATGCTGAGGTAAACCTTCTCCAAAAGCGCGAAAATTACGTCGTTCATACTTTCTTTTGTTGAAATCCGAAATTTTAACAATAAACCCAAAATTACCTATTTCTGTCGCACCAGTATAATTACAGATAACGTTATCTCTCTCAAATCAGATAGCGCAACTGTCTCTCTTCAAGCCGATCTGGTCCGATCTTCCATCTGAACTGAGAGAGACAATGCCTATCCACGCAGTGTGTAAGTGCGAGAGAGATAAGAGTACATGACATTGCATCTTCAAACTGCTAATTTTGAGTTTATTTCTAAAATTTCGGCAAAATGCTCATTTTTTCCCGATTCAGAAAGGATTACTCTATAAAACAGTCACTTTCTTTAATTTGCATCTTTTTCCACTTTCGCAAAATCTTCATTTTTATTAGCATTACGTCTAATGGAAAATCGCTTTGTTTACTTTACATCCACCATTTTCAAAGGGCCATCTCGCGTTTTATGGCTCACTTTCACAATTTGTTAGACAGCCCTATTTTCGGCAGTGTTGCCGCTTTACTTTTCTGCTCAGATAATCGTCCAGAAGGGTGTTGGATTGTAAACATAAGAGGAGTCCTATAGTCAAATAGTTATTAGTCTGAGTCGTAAACCTTCATAACCGTTTGAAAGACTAAATCGATTGTATTTTAAAGCGATATATTTTTTTTAATTTTTGGGAACTGTAGGGTTAGCGGGTTGGCAGTACTTTAATCAGCTGCAGCACAATGGAAAAAGCCATCTTATTTAAAACCGTCCATATATAAAACCGGTTTTAGGCGAGTATAAACTTAGTTAATGAATTTTTTTATTCTAAATATTTCGTACACAATAATTTTAATTTCCCTCGGTATTATACAAGCGACGGATAATAGCTAAACAAACTAAGCGACGTTAGTTATTTATTCATTGTCAGGTGTCATTCAGTTTGTATGTAGTATATTTGAACAGTTTGAAATTAAATAAGTTTTGACAAATTTTCCCGCGTGCAAGGCAGAAACTTGATATAGTATTATATATATATTTATTGAGCCAACGTTGCCAGATCGGCGTTTTAGTAGGAAATGGCACTTCACCAACTAGCGCCTGTGTCCTCTATATAATTTCCACATATTTAAGCCTTAATACCTACTCTATATTTTCTTACGCAAAGCATTGCGTGGAGTCCTTTGTTTCTATAAGAACATGTTACTTATTTTTTTTATGATTATTCATATTGTTTTGGAAAATAATTTAATGATTTTCCTATGTATAATGACAACAATGATTAAACGCATCAGTTAGTTCTAAATTGGCTCAAACAAATTTAGCGCGTAAAATATTGTTTTCATTTTAGTTAATGAAGTCCATTTGATTGCTGGTTACAAACACAGTGTACTAATTAATTTGCATCATAAATCGACTTGATTGGATTTGACTATACAGGGTTTTATTTCTTTCCACCCATTTTGTACATTAATTTTTGTGCTAGAAAACGTTCATAGACTACGCAAATTTTTTCACATTTATCATATTGAAGTGCAGGTAATTTTTTTTTTTAAATTGAAAAACCGTATATATTTTTTAAATTTTGGATTTCAAAAATCATTTCATCTTTGATGGTTCTCCAATAAAATGGATATAGTATATTAACAGAAAGTAACAAATTTCACACGAGCGTGAATGGTGTGAACGAGGCGCCAGCCGAGGGAGACAACACGCGAGTGTAGGAGTGTAAGAAAGTAACTTTCTATCAAATGAAACTACTTTTCTGCACATGTGTGGAAAAATTTCTCCACATGGGTAAAATTTTCATTTTCAAATGTGATCATAGGAAAATACTTTTCCTTAAGTTGAGTAAAAATAGTTTAGGTGATTCTTTATTGAAAACGTTACTATGTTAATCTTTTTGTCAATTTTTTCAAAGAATATTAGCGAGATAAAGGTATCTTGTTATATAGTTTTGGAATCAGGAAGACCTGCCGCTTTTATAAGGTAAATGTCAAAATAAATTCCATGCCGTAACTAAAGAGCATAAAATTTTCCGTTTCATTGTGAAAGTACTTTTCGAGAACGCAAATTAATGGTCAAAATGGGTGGGAAGAAATATAATGAAACACACTGTAGTAGTAGTAGTAAGGGGCGGCCCTCAAGTCTGGCAATTGGGCCTTTTTTGCCATACTCCGTTTCGCACCCTTATCCTCTCATTCCCTCTACATGTCCTGCCTCTCTCTCTCTCTCTCTCTCTCTCTGAGCCTTCCTGCCTTCCTAACGAAGGTCATCACTTCAGCCCATCTTAGAGGATGTAGCTCCTCCTCTTCTATTATGGAGGAACCCCACGTCTGATGCTGTCTCAATCTGGTGTATCCGTCACACTCTCCTTTTAAGTGCACCGCTGATTCCTTCGCCCACCCACATGCAGGGCAGGCGGAGTCCTCCAACACTCTGATGCATTTCAAGTGCTTACGCAGTCGATTATGCCCTGTCAGCATTTCTAATAACAGTCTAATGTCCTTGCGAGTTTTTCCCAGTAGCCATTTAGTTCTGGCTGCGTCTGGTGCACTCACGAACAGTTTGGACTGTCTGCACTCTCGCTTCCCTCCAGGACGACTTCAGTTGATCGCTCGCCCATTTATTGAGTTCGGTCTGCACCTGTTTTCTTGTGATTCCCAAGAGCGGTTCCGGCCCCGGCTCTGGCAAGTTCGTCCGCCTTCTCGTTCCCTGGGATTCCCTCGTGGCCTAGGACCCACATTAGTATCACCCTCTTGTCTTCAGATAATTTCTGTAGCGCGGTAATGCACTCTCTCACTAAGCTACTGATAATTTTTGGTATACTAAGAACCTTGAGGGCAGCCTGGCTGTCGAAACATATGTCCCTCTTGCCATTTGTGACCTCTGATAGGGTTGCCGCCATGATAATGGCGTATACCTCTGCCTGAAAGACCGTAGCGTGCTCGCCAAGCGGGTAGCTTTCTTGAACTTCTAGTTCTTCCACATACACTCCTGCGCCTGTTGTTTGCCTGGCTGACAGTTTTGAAACACCCTGTACATATACAATAAATCCCGTCCTGTGATTAGTTTTTGTCTGAGAATTTATACACCCACTGATGTAACAATGTGTCTAAGATCATAAATAGAAACTCTATCTACGCTAAGATGTACACAACTTTACGAAACAGAGGCCTCACCACCTTTGGTTTGGATCAACCATTGATAGAGCTATCAGTTTTGTAAAATTCCAAATTTTCACAATTCGCACTTTGAGAGGATAGGCGTAGGCGTGCACAGCTTTTGGGACTAGGGAAGCCATGGCACAATAAGAAATTTAAATCATAATAAGAAATTAAAAAAAAATCAATTAAAACAATAGTTTTCTATCATGTAAAATCTTAAATCGATCTCTGACTTTATCATAATCTACATTATTGGTTCTTTTTTGTTCAACAAAAAGAAACAACAAAGACTCAAGCCTTGCTTCATAGTTGTTTGTAGTTTGCTTTTGCAAATTGTCATTTTGTAAAATAACCTTTCGCAAGAGCACGTGGTTATTCACTGTAGATCTTCAACTTTAGCGCTTATCAATAATTATTGATCTGGAACCCTCGGCAGTCGGCTGAAAAGGTCACGTTCAGCCTGCGTACACGGATGAAAGCCTCAATCCACCAAAGGTACCAATATTAATAATATTGATTGTGTAGGCGTTCATCGAACTAGGTTATATCCATAAACAGCGTTATTTGCCAGATGAGAAGATCTTTCCTTACATTGCTAAAAAAGCTTACGAGCCTGCAGGGGCTCTTCTGCAGAGGGATGATCGGCGCAATGAGGGCGACCCCCATCTACGCCCTGGAAACAATCTTGGGTCTCCCCTCGCTTCCAACTTGGATCAAAAAGGAGGCGATGGCGACGCACCTGCGATTAAGGAACCAGGGACTGCGGAAGGGCAGGGAGGAAAGAGAGGGCCATCTAGCGGTCGAGGGACTGGCGACGAAAGAGTTGCCTTTCCTAAGACTGCCAGTGAAAGCACCGCTTAAACCATGGAGGTTCGATAAAAAGTACAAGGTTACAATATCAGAACGGAATGAGTGGTAAAGGGAAGAATTCCGAACGGAATTAAACAGAGAGGCGACGGCGACGGTTTGCTACACGGATGGCTCAAAACTGACAGCAAGGCACACAACAGGCGCATGAGTGTACGCGGAAAGCCTAGAAGTTCAGAAAAGTTATCCACCTGGAGAACACTTTACAGTGTTTTAGTCGGGGGAGCATTATCATGACAGCAACCCTACCCGAGGCAACACCGTTCTAAACTAAAAAGCCTGTTAACTTCTACCTCCTCAGTGCTCTTTAGCCTAATATGGCTGCCATTTTTATAACCAAATTGACAAGTAAAACATGGATTTTCTGTCAGTTTGGTGTCAATATGGCGCCGATAATAGGCCAAAGGATACTAAAACGAAAATGAGTTAACTGGCTTTTTAGTTGAGAACGGTGTTGCCCGAGGTCAGAAATGGCAGGAAGGACATATACATATGCTCCTACAGCCAGGCTGCCCTTAAGGCTCTAAGTGCACCCAAAATATTCAGTAGTCCGGTGGAGGAGTGCGTTGAAGCACTGCAAACACTGGCTCAAGACAAAAGGGTGACACTGATGTGGGTCCCAGGTCATGAGGGAATACCAGAGAACGAGAAAGCGAACGAACTTGCCAGACTAGGGGTCGAAACCCAATACATTGGACCGGAACCTCTTCTGGGAATAACAAGGAAACAGGTACAGAGTGAGCTCAACAAATGGGCGAACAATGAACTGAAGACGTCCTGGAGGCAAGAGTCAAAGTGCAGACAAGACAAGCTATTCGTGGACCCGAAAGGACATTGGACTGCTGATAGGGATGCTGACTGGGCACAATCTGCTGAACGAACATCTGAGGGTAGCAGGAGATCCCGTGTGTCCCGCTTGCGGGCTCGAAGAGGAATCGGCGCAGCACTTGATAGCACAGTGTGATGCATATGCCAGATCAAGGCAGCTGAAATGGGGATTTCCCACGATAGAGGCAGAAGAGCTGCAAAAGACAGGGATGCCCGGAGAGAGAGGTGCAGCGGAAGTAGGGGCATAGGGGTAAGGAACGGGTAAGGAACGGGCCCACGGACCGCCCTTATAAAGTTACTACTACTACATTGCTAATAAGAATTTTTATTATAATATAGAGATAGTAACTGCGGGTAGAACTCTAAAGTCAGTTTGCGTGCGAGTTATAAAGCGTGATAGTACTGGTGGTATATGTGGCATTTTAAAATGAATAGGTACTTCTGAGGTATCTTTTGGCAAAGGCGATGGCGTCGTAAGGCTGAATTATATAAAATTAATCAGTTGAATTTTGCGGTAAATGTCAACCAACCGAAAAATCTGCATTTAAGAAAAAATGTAATAGTAGTTTACATAACAAGCATGTTATGATGGTTATTAAACGCGAAGATGAAGTTTGAAACGCAAGCCGCAGGCGAGTGTCTTAATTTATCTGAGCATATAATGAACATAATATGGAGTTAGTGTAATACACTTTACCTACGACCAATGAAAATGTCATCGTAAATATAAAAAATCATTAAAAATATCAAACGTGAACACTCTTAAGTCAACAACCTTCATAACCTGAAGTTTGAATGACGTTCAATATAAAACGTCAAACCAAATAAGTTTACTAAAGGACTTTTCATGTATCTTTTTAAAACCAATTTTTTTCTCTTAAAAATGCGCAAATTTTTGCGTCAATTAGTGCTCTTATAAAATAAAGTTTCATCGCTTTTCACGCCATCTTGTGGTTTACGTCTAAGCTTTATTATTATCCTAGGACTATAAATGATTAAAATCGTGTTGAGATGGTCGTAAAATTAGTATCACTCGTTGATTGAAGGTAAAAATCATTGTCATTTTAATCTATTGTGGGTAGTGGAATACACCAAACAAAAAAATCGTTATATGGGCAAGTGGTTGACCTATCCTGCCCCGATTTATACAATTTGCGCCTTTTTAAAAATTTATCACGCGAACCTTCAACAACGGTGCGTTATTAAAATTGCTTTTTCTGATTATTTATTACAGTGGCCACTCTGCTAACCAAAGAGTCGTATCTCCGTTTTTGATTTTAAACAAAAATACCTTTTTTAGTCCTGACTTTACACCCGGTACCCATCTGTGTCAATATAAAATGTTATGACAGTCACGTGAGGCGTGCGCGGCGTCCCCGAAAAAGTCGTAGATGGAAACCGGGTTTTAGTTTCCGTAAATAACTAAACCATTCCACGTAACAATTTTTAGTCGCCTTAGTTGTTATAACTAAGAAATACACTAAAATAAACGTTTGTACAACGACGCCACGTCGTTGTTTTTATTTGGAGTTTGTGGCGGTTTTAACGACTTCAACGACGGGTGAATGATGCCACAACGATGTTAAATAACTACTATAACTATTTAGTTTATTTAGTCCTTACGACGGGGTCACGCGCACCAAAGCTATAATTATGGTCAGTCCAGAGAGGAAGTGACAGTTTTTTGGTAAAAGCATGTTGTAGGTACAATTTATATTGGAATCAGTTTAAGGCTCACTTCGATGTCGACTTAAAAGTTGGTCAAACTGTTTGTTTTTGTAAATTTATAGGTTAAAAGCTCGAATTTTTAGCTTAACTTTGTATCGGTCACATGTTACACTTTTTAATTTTTTTTACCAAAGCAGAAACATAACCTAAAAATTGGTCAATGTAAATGATAAATTTTGTAATGTCAAATTTGACTTGGTTTTGAAAGTTAAACCTGAAAACTTTTATAACTGAAAGTTAAAGGCTGGTCAAAAAAAAAGTTGCAGCTCTTTTTTATAGACTTAACTTTAGATTTTATCCGCTATCTTGGATTTTATAAAATTCTTGAGTGCGAAAACTACTACTATGTCAGACCTAGTGACAGTTGTCAAAAAAATTGTCAAATTAGGAAAATGTGCAATAATCTCTCAATTAATTCAGTTTTTGTTTCACCTTTCTATGTCAAACAGTAAAGAAGTTATGGCGAGGTAAGTTTATAAAAAATCACCCTGTACATTTTTAAACGAGGTCTAATTTTATGGTGGAGGTGATGACAAAACAGCTGACGGCACTCGTTGCGTACGTAGAGGGAGGGAGGGTCGACCACCCAAGAAAATAGCTTGCTTTGGGAGAAATCTACGTTTCCTGGAAGCAATCTAAGATTTAGAGTCATGTACAAAATATCTGTTAAAGGTAGCAGTGCCGAGCGGCCGCACGGCCGAAACGACTCATTCAACAATCTAAAATCTACAACATTGCGGCCACAGCAACGTATGCAATGATTGCAGATATATACGCACGGATACGTTCAAATAATAGTTAAACGTAAGTAACTTTTATACAGACCGCTTCAAGCTACTGCGAACATAGGGCGAAAGAAGTCTAATTTGCCAGTGTACGTACATGCAGAGACACCGCACGCCTATCAGTGAAGCAACCAACACTCAGGCTCCCGATCGCCATTCGCTGCCGTTCGCCGCCGTTCGCCTTGTATTTAGTACGCCTCTAACCACGGTGCTGTGTGGAGCGTAGTCAATGAAACCGGAATTTGGTCAATAAATACGCAAATTTTTATAACGTAATTTTCTTATTTTTTGTCACTGATAAATAAGAGCGTTTTATTGTTAACTGCTCAGATTTATCAGTGACGACGTGTTACAATGAAAATAATAAGGAGAAACAAAATAAAAGCAAGTTCTCAAAATAAAATAATACATTCTAAAAACCAAAAAGATTCTCCCAGTCAAAAAAAAATTAAAGCAAATGTTCGAAAAGTCCTCCTTGCTCGGCTAGACAATATCCGAGCCTACTATAAAAACCCCTTCCAACGTTTCCAAGCATGTTAGGGGTGATAATTTGAAAAGCTTCTTCAAAAACAGATAGAAGTCATTAGGAGCAAGATCGGGAGATCGAGCTGGCCATAAAATAGTTCCCCGTGTACTTATAACCCGATTAGGAAATACATTATCAAGATATTCCCTAACAAGGCCAACATTATGAGCGGAACAACCATCTTGTTGAAACCATGTTTCACCAAATCTTACACCTAACAACTGACTAGCAGTTGGAATAATGTGCTGCGGCAGTAGATCCAAGTATCTAGGACCATTCAAATTGCAATTGCCGTTAATAAAAAATGGCCCAATTACGTGTTCCCCTACAATACCCCCCCGCCAAACATTTAGTTTTTGGGGATACTGTGTTCTTACGTCAAAATACAAATGCAAATTTTCCCTCGACCAATATCGAACGTGTGTTGGGTTATGACGATTTGACCATTTGACCATCTGCACTTTTTCGGCAACTTCGTAGACATCCATTTTTAGTTTTAAAAATGTATTATTTCAATTAAGAACTTACCCATCTGTTTATCGAGCAAGGCAGAAATAAAACAAAATAATAAAAACAAAATGAATTTCCAAAAGATAACACTGCAGCGTGCTTCGAATCCACCTCGGTCGTACGGCAGTAAATTGGACTTGATTCCCCCTATGTTCGCAGTAGCTTGAAGCGGTCTGTATACAGTTACTACGTTTATACGCACCCAAAAGCGGGAAGGACGGTTTTAAATAAAAATCGTTTTCTCCGAGGGTTTATAGGTCCTTCATTAGATGTCATTAAATATGTGAGTTTGAAGAAAAAACCTTTTTATAAAACAACTTGGTTAACTACAGATGTTTCGGAAAACCAGGACTAAAGCTGTTTATAACGACCCTAAAAAGGTTTTAAAGCGATAAGCCGCTTTCTTAAATCGCTTTAAAATCAAATCGATTTAGTGCCTAAAATGGTTTTATTGATGTTTATACGACAACATTTTCAAACAGTCCTTATATAAAAACGCTTTAAGAGGTTGGTATAAACAGTGACGTAGCCAGAAATCGACTCTGTGAGGGTTTTATCATTTAATAAAAATCAACTACCTATCTATGGCAGATTTTTAAAAATTAGGTAGGTGCCTATTGCTTGAGCTCTTGAAATGAAGGGAGGGGAGAGGGACGGTTTAATAAGTGTTGAGTTAGTGTATACAAAATAAAAATACTTATTTTCAAAAGCAAGTCTCATCTAGTCTCATTTGCAGGTTTTTTCAGAATTATCCCTTAAATGCGCCACAGACAAAAATTTTGAAAAAATTATACTAAAATGCTATTTTTTGCGCGTTTCAAGTGTTGTTAATAAAAAAATTCTTTAAAAATTTTGATCTCTTAGGTTTTTTGTAAAATAATTTTGAAAAATTAGATTGCGTTAGATGCCATGAAGGGGCGGGTTGAGGTGGTACATATAGATTTGTGGTCAAATCATAAATGCGTCGCAGATAAAAATTTTAAGAAAGGAATATACTAACAATGCCATTTATTACACGTTTTGAAGACTGGTGATAAAAATTAAACCAAAACTATAAAAATTAATGACGTCATAGCACCGCAGGTAAAATTTTTAAAATTTCAAACATCACACCAAACAAATGTCCTAAAGTAAAGGATGAAAAAAGTGTGGGTGCCATAGCTCTCCCTGGGGTCCTTGATCATGATTAATTTAGTGTAGATTCGGTTGGACCTCCTGAGGGGGTTTTAACCTCCAAAACCCCCCTGGCTACGCCACCGGTATAAACAAAGTAAGTGTCACTGCAAACCAAAACAAAATAAAATAAATTTTCGGCTTTGCAAATATACCTTATTTTCTAACGAACATGACAGGAGAATGGTTGTACCTTATACTTGAAAAAACAATGAGTATTTAAATACGTTCCATTGTGCCTTACACGATAAAAATTGAACCACTGAACCATTAATAACCTCGAAAAGCTTTTCAAATATAAGGAGTTTTTAAGCGATTCCTCGTGGTTAATTTTAAAAAGGGTTTGGAAAACAAACGGGTAATTTTCAGACAAAACGCCCTTGTCGCTCATAAAAAATGGGTCTTTTAAAAGATCCCATTTTAAAATCGTTACCAGAGACAAACGAATTATATTATAGCTTTTCCGATCTTCCCTCAATAATCGCAAAAAAAATTGCTTGATCGGTTTAAGGGTGAATTTGAATAAAAAATGCGCTTCTTCTAATTTATGGTGGGTTTACCTATCAATTAAGCACAAATTTATCATTAAGAAAAGTTGGTAGCTTTCAACATTTATGATTCTGCTTGTTAAAAACCGCTGGATGCGCATGCGTCAATCGAAATCAAATATCGCGCCACGTCAATTATCAATTGCAGTCGACATAACCTCAAAAAAACTTTGTTTTTTTTTCGAGTTTTTGAAAAAAACATGGATAAGAAGTGGTTACTCGACGATAGTTACAGTAGAAAAAATGTAAGAAAAACCATTAACCATTTAAATTTTTGAGCACTGTGCCTACTTGTTGGAGAGCTATATTCAAAATAGTACAAAAGAACGTTTTATGTGCTCATTTGTGCGTTGTACATTTTTAGAATCGACATGAAATACTCTTTTACAAATGAAATCAAATCAAGAATCTTATTATTATACATTAAGGAAAGACTATCCTTCAAATATCAGTAAAATTTCAGATTTTTTCCGAAAATTTACAAAATTAGATATCGTGTTTAGAAAGGCATTACTCAGAAACTGAAAAAGTAATCCAAATTTGAGCAAAACACAAAGATTAACCGATAACAACTCTATTAATTTTTAGAAGGTGGCCGAAATATTTTTGCAATACAAGAGTGTGTCGTTATGTCGAAATTCATCCAAATTCCATATACTGGAACACAGCTTGAAGGACAACCTTCGTGTCGGCTTCATGGATAAGAACTGAACAAAATTATGACAGAACCTTTTAGAGAATATTATTTAGATTAATTTGGTGCAGTTTTAACAAAATTATCCTCTCACTAATTTTGCGATATGCAAAAGAGTGAAAAATGTATGACTTTTTCAAAAGGTGCAATTCTTAGTATTTTTACTGTTCCACTATTTTTGATAAACGCTCTTCAAAATTAATCATGACTATGATTCAGTTTAGACTTTTTGAAAAGGTCGGTTTCTGCTGAATATCATAAAATAAAAACTATTTTTTTGTGTGCGGATTTCTACGAACTATCATGGAAATTGTCGGTCGACTACCAAAATCGAAATATTTTTAAAAAACGGCTAAGATCGATTTTCAAAAAATTATTTCAGCTTTATGTGGCGGGCCTGAACTAAAATTGTGATTTTATAAGATTCACAAAACGTTCTAGATATTTTTTAAATATTCAAACTCAGAATCGTATGAATACGCAAGGCATAAAATTTTTATTCAAAAAGTGTAAAAAAAGTAATAATATTTTTTTTTAATTTTTTATTTTGACCTGCGGAAGAAATACTCAGCTAAGACCGACAAAAACTTTTATTACACCGACGAGTATATAGATTTCTTGGCTCTCGATTCAGCTATAAAAGAATTTTGCAGGATGTCAAATGTTGACACACGGATGATGTACATTGGAGCGTGTCATACTAATTTTCTAAAAATGATACATGCGGCTCTGGATCCAGAGGGGGGCGTGATTGATTTTAACTATCATTTTGTTTTTGTTTTTGTTTCTGCCCCGAATCTCTGACGGGCTGCTTTTTCTTGTCGCATCAATTTTGACAGATTAAAGAGTTGAATCTAAGCAATGGACATATCCTTACTTTGCCTCTTTTTGTTGTTTTTATTTTGAAACGTTTATGGCATCTTTAAAAAAAAATGACAGAAAGTCGAGTTCATGAACATTACGTTTTCAATGGACGTCAAAAAAGGGCAAAAATCATGAATTTTGTGCAAAAAGTGATGCCCGAATAAACTAGATAGAGTGGTGGTGGCAATTTAGGTGTATGATTTTATCCACATTATAACTATAATGTAGAGGCATATGTCGATAATTTCTATCCCGTGGGATTTTTTATGAAGGAGTTTTATGACTATGTGGGGTTGATAGATTTTTAGTCACAAAATCAAGTGTAACCGGGTGTTTTGTTCGCATTCGTGTAGAAGGGGTTGATATGACGACATATTTCAAGATGGCGGCCAATAATCATAAAAAATACAACTTTCGCAACCGGGGCATGATTATAATCGATTCCACATAACTTGTGGACGAGGATTCCAAAAAAATCACTTTCAAGGTCATCCGAACTTAAATGATCTTAAAACTCGCAAAAAACAAGATTTTTGTCATTTCATCTCCTAAAAATCTTAATAATTCGACGTTTTGTCAGACCAACTTTAAATGTATCTCGAACTATTAAGCATGTATATCAAATTCGTTCCTTAGAGTTTGATACATATTGCAAAAATAACATATTAAAGGGCGCTATTCATCAACTATTAAAGCGAAGAGGACCAAAGTTGATAGAAGAGATAGGAAGGTCAAGTCCAATAATATTGTTAAAAAAATTGGTTCAGCTATGACGCGTTTCAATATAGCGGCTGATATATCAAAATGACCTATAACCACACTTTATTTTATCCAATTTCGTAAAAAAAAGCAAAAATGAGAAGGTGGCCATTAATTCTTGTTGAAATATCGCCGCTTACTATGAAAAAAAAGTTTAGTTGATGCATGACCTTGATTGACCTTGAAAATACCATATACAAGTAAAAAACCAGCTTTTTGTAGTGTTTTTTTCAATTTACCACTACGCAAAAATTTCCGGAGATGAAATTAATATTTTATCTATAGATAAACACTTCATTTTAAACCTCACTACCATTTTTTTTGATCTCGTGGCCTGGATGTTGGTGTAAAGAAATGTTAAATTACGGAGATTTTTTTAAAGAGAAAATGGCAAAAATTGTGTTTTTTGCCATTTTCACGGTCATTTGAGGTCGGATGACCTCGAAAGTGATTTTTTTAGAATTCTCGTCCACGAGTTGTATGAAATCGAGTATGACCATGCACCGATTGCAAAAATTGTATTTTTTATGATTTTTCGGGCGCCATTTTGGAAAATGGCATCTAAAACACATAGCCCAGAATATGGCAATGTATATCTAACTTCTGCTAACTCTCTTATAGGTAATTCAAATAAGTTTGTTGGCTAGACAAGTGAGTAGAACATAAAATTCACAGTTCTGAAAAAAAATATAGTTCATTTTTAACGGAGGATAGCATAAACATCATAAAAAAATGGTAGGGAGGTATAAAATGAAGTGTTTATATAACGCTAACATATTAATTTCATCTTCCTCTCTTAAAATTTTTGCGTAGTGGTAAATTGAGATTGACAACACAAAAAGCTGGTTCTCAATTTCAGTCAAGGTCATGCAACAACTAAACTTTTTTTTCGTAGTAAGCGGCGATAAGGCGATAATATAACAAGAATTGATAACCATCTTATCATTTTTGCTTTTTTACGAAATAGTATAAAATAAAATGTGTTTATAGGTCACCATTTTGATATATCAGCCGCCATATGGAAACTCGTCATAGCTAAACCAAATTTTTTTTAAATATTATTGGCCTTCACCTTCTTATCTTTCTTACCAAATTTTGTCTTATTCGCTTTAATAGTTGATGAATAGCGCCATTTAGTATGTTATTCTTGAAATATCCTAATTTTACTGGGGTATTTTTCAGGTTCATGAAGCTTCAAACTGTACCAAACTCTAGGTATCAAATTTGGCATACACGCCTAATAGTTTTAGGTACATTTGAAGTTGCTCTGACAAAACGTCGAATTCTTAAGATTTTTTTAAGTGAAAATGGCAAAAATATTGTTTTTTTTTGCGATTTTTAAGGTCATTTAAGGTCGGATGATCTTGAAAGTAATTTTTTTGGAATCCTCGTCCATGAGTTATATAGAATCGAGGATAATGATGCCGCGGTTGCGAAAGTTATATTTTTTATGATTTTTGTCCGCCATCTTGAAAGATTTCGTCATATCAACCCCTTCTACACGAATGCGAACAAAACACCCGGTAACACTTGATTCTGTGACTAAAAATCACTACTAGTATAAAACTGTAGTTTACATCCATACGAATTAAGTCAAAATATTATGATGCTCAGGAGGTCCTAAAACTTGTAAAAAATAATTACTCTATGAAGTCATTTCCTCTATTTCCTGATTAGTGCTATTGTGTTAAGGGCCACACCAAGATAACAAAAAAAAATATTGGACACCTCTGGGTGGGGACGTTTTTTACAGAGAGGACCAAAAACTATATTTTATACAAGTTTCGACGCCTCCCTGTAAAAAACGACCCCACCCAGAGGTGTGCAATATCTTTTTTTTGTTATCTTGGTGTGGCCCTTAACATAATAGCAGAAATCAGAAAAGGGATAAAATTACTCCATATAGCAATTTTTTTTTGCAAGTTTTGAAGCCTCCCGGAAAAAAGCACCCACCTCGAGGCGTCCCTTATTTTTTTTTTGTTATCTCGGTAAGGACCTTAATTATATAATTATAAAAGTGATGAAATGACTAACTTTTTGATGTATCATAAATGTTTGGAAAACTATTATATATAGGCGGGTACTGTTTGATTTTTTTAAGTCCTGAGGTAAGTAGATTGTTTTAATATAAATTGCAGATGGGATGAAATAGCTATTATTTTTTACAAGTTTCGGGGTCTCCCTGTAGAAAAAGACCCCACCAAGACGTGTGAAAATATATTTTTTTTATCTTTGATGTGTCGTTATCAAAACCTCCTCTCTATCTATATAGACAATTACTACCTTTATAAGCACCTGAAAGCACTTTTATATAAGGACGGTTTTAAATAAAATCGCTTTCTCCGATGGTTTATTTCTCCGTCATTAAATGTTTTCCTTTACTTAATCTAAGGAAGCTTCATATAAATTTTAAAAAAAAATTCGGAAATTTTTTTAATTTAACACTTTTAAAAAAGTCACTTGGGGGTTTTTGCCGAAAACTTTGCAAATCGCCTTCACGCCTTTTCTAAGAAAAATTATGCCTGTGTGTCAAAAATAGGCATCATGATAATATAGTCAATAATATTTTAACAAAGACTGATGATGCTTCTTTGTTGGGCCATAATAATCACAGAGAGAAAAAAACCTTTAATAATACCTTACCTATAAAAAGGGTAACCGAAAAAGTATTGTTTTCATATTTGAAAAAAACTGTTCAGCTATTAAAACTGTCACAGCTAAAATCAAAAGAATTTGCTTAGATTAGTTTGAATCCTGGAACTTTGATAATTTTAGAGTAACATTGTAATAATTTCAACTTTAAACTTGTCATTATAATAAATGTAAAGTCGTTAACAATACGAACTGGCGTAATAACTGCAATTGTATTTAAATCAAGTATTGTGTTAATTAAACTTCTATGAGAAGGAGTAGCAATGTTTTTGGATATTTCACTGTGGCCCGGTCGTTCAATCAAGGTTCAACTACGGGTTCAAGTGAACTTGTTTTAAGGATGAACCCGGTTCAGCTTTAGTGTCACGTTGTTCAATCAAAATTTGAACTGAGTTCAATTGACTGAAGTTTAACTCTCGACCTACTTTATTGAAAGCAATAATAAACTGGTCAACTTAATATTTTGTTTTATTATGTATTGTTTAAAAGACCGGTTGATTTTTTTGTTTGCAGTTTCTCTTCTTCGGTCCTAGCTGAATATATAGTAAGCAGATTGCTAGAAAGACTCTCCATACTGGCTGTACTTTAGTATATGCCTATAAAATTACCTATTGTGATTAAAAAATTTACTGTAGCACAATACCTAAGTTTTAAAAGCACCATCTCCGTTGGTGTCAAAAGCACGATTTCAGAAAAAAAAGTATTAAATAAAGCACAGGCTTTTGTGGCATTAACTTTTCACATGTCCTGAGACATATATGTGATAAATGAAAGGTTGAAGCACGCTTGTTATGGTGCAATTTAATAAGTCCAAAGTGAGAATTTTATTGTTGTTAAAAATGAAGACGCAACAAAAAAAACTCGGCCATTTTGTAAAAGAGTTTTACAATAAAAAGCATTTGACCAACACCACATAAATTTCCAGTGGTCGAAAAAACCTCCAACGATGATTATAAACAAAAAAAAACATAAATTCATTCAGACAAATATCAGAAAAGGTTACACAAAATTGATTGATTGATAATCAAGGGCTTACTGGAAGAATCAACTCAACAAGACAAGTTTTTGGTTTAACAAAATACTACTCGAATAAATCAGCTATTTCAGTTAAAAACAGTACTTTACTTGGAGTAAGTAAATTTTAAGTTAACATATTATATTTTAAAATAACATATTTTTCCAATATAGGTCAACTAAATGATTTATTTACCACAGATACATTTGTTTCTGTGTGGCCGTTCCCTATGGAATATGGAACGTTTAATTATTATATATTCTAATTTGGTATGAAAGGGACAGGTCCAGAAACTAATTTAAACTCCACATATTGGGTTTGGCAGTTTCCAGATTTTGTTGCCATTATACAGTTTTGTTTATCAAAAGCAGAATCTAATAACTTGTGAAATTGCGAAACTATTTACATTTAGTTAGAGCTATTGTGATGCGATATAATAGGTATTTTAAGTTGGCCAAAGGACGTAAGCATAGACGTTGAATATAGCACAATATTCTGGCATTTTTACGAGCTTTTATTTAACTGGCAGTGTATCTATGTAACGAACTAGATACGTTTTGACTGAGACGAATTTTGACCAACTTCCCAACATCCGATCGGCTTCAAATTTGGCATGCTTATATAGTTGCGGTGACAACAGAAGAATATAGTGTGATGAAATTGACAGCTCCCCACTACTTGAAGGGGGTTGAAGTACGCTCGATTTAGTTGAAATTCGGTGAGTTGGGGCACTTGTGGATGGAGACCAACCAATTTTAACTAAGTTGTACACATCCGATTGCCTTCAAATTTGGTATGAGTTTCATCATCATCATAGGCAATCACTCGATACCGAGTATGATTTTCATCTATTCTGTATCGTCGCTATATGTTGTGCGTTTTTTGATGGCTATGTAAGCCAATTCTCGAGCTGCACACCCTTTCACAGTCCTGGCACACCCAGTCTCCGGCAGCAGCCGGGTGTTGTTGGTCATCCATTCTTCCATTTTGTCGCTCCTTTTTACGTTCTCTGTTTTCTGTCTCTAGTCTACGTCGTTGGTCTTCAAAAGTTTGTGCTCCCTCATGGACTGTTCGGCGCCATGAAGCCCTATCGTTTGCCATGGTCTCAAAGTTGTTTATATCGATGTGACATTTCATCATATTGCCTTTGAGAACGTCCTTGTACCTTTTTTGTTGAACTCCTTGATTTCTCTTTCCCTCCTTCAGTTGTCCATAAAATATCTGCTTTGGAAGACGTATTTCAGGCATGCGGATAATGTGACCAGTCCAACGAAGCTGGTGCTTGAAGATAAGGGCTTCTATACTAGTTGTTCTGGCTTCTTCTAAAACACTTATGTTTGTTCGTCGGTCTTGCCATTTGATTCTCAGTATTCGTCTTAAACAACTTTGGTGATATTTTTCTAGCCGTTTGATATGCCTTCTGTAGGTGGTCCACGTTTCGCATCCATATGTTAGAGTTGGTATTATAACTGTGTTGTAGACACGAAGCTTGGTCTCCGCATTGATGTCGTGATTGTTGAAGACTCTCTGAAAGCCGTCCGAACGCTGCGCTAGCACATTTGCACAGCACAGCATTGCACAGCATCGCCTAGATGCTGTGTTTCTGCGTCAATAGTTGCATTTGATGATAGGTGGCTCCCAAGGTATGGGTAATGTTCCACGTTCTGCAGAGGATGACCATTTATGAAAATGTTTGGAGCTTGGGGATTTGTACCTGGTTCTGGTTGGTGAAGAATTTGCATTTTGGCAAGATTGACCACTAGGCCAATGCTTTTGTAGGCTTGGTTAAATGCGTTGATTACCAGCTGTAGACCTTCCTCTGTATCGGCTATAACGACGTTGTCATCGGCGTACTGCCTAGGTTAAGTAGGCCACCGTCGAATCTATATGTATTTCCACTCCCGGCGGCAGATGTTCCTCAACAAGGTGCAACATGGCACCTAAAAATATAGAGAATAGAGTGGGCGCAATAATACATCCTTGTTTAACGCCTGTCGTAATCTGGAATGACTCTCCTGGTCCATCATTGCTCAGGACTGTTGCATTCATATTGTCGTGTAGTAGTCTAAGAAGTTGAATATATTTTTGAGGGTATCCAGCTTTTGCCAGTATTTTCCAAAGAGCTTCTCTGTTGACCGAATCAAATGCTTTGACTAGGTCTATCAAGGCCATGAAGGGAGGGCGATTTTGTTCTCTAGATTTCTCTTGCATTTGTCTGGCACTGAAGATCATGTCAGCTGTGCCTCGATTGGGCCTAAATCCACACTATGTCTCTGGCAGATTTTGTTCAGCAATCGGAATTAATCGGTTTGATAGTATCCGTGCAAGTATCTTTCCAGTAACAGAAAGCAGAGATATACCTCTGTATTTTCCACATTGGGCTTTATCGCCTTTTTTGAAAATTGTAACTATAGAGGCGTTTCTGAGTTTGGCAGGAATGGTCTCAGTGGTCCATATTTTACTTATTAGAATGTGCATTTGGGAATTAAGTGTGGGACCCCCTTGTTTGTAGACTTCAGCAGCGATACCATCTGTGCCTGCTGACTTATTATTCTTTAGCTGTGTGATTGCCTTTTCGACCTTCTCTAATCTCGGAATCTCACTTAGGTGTTGTTGTGTAGTTTTCTCCGGAATTTTGTCGAACATGTCATTGTCGACCTGAGACTCTCTGTTGAGTAGTTCTTGGAAGTGTTCTTTCCATCGTGAATTGATAGAGGATCTGTCTTTAAGCAGCCTTATTCCATCTTTGGATCGTAGGGGATTGATACCTTGTGTAGTGGGACCATATATCATCTTAGTAGCTTGAAAGAAGGCTCTGGTGTTGTTGGACTCAGCTAGATGTTGCATTTCATGTGATTTTGTTGTCCACCATTGGTTTTTTAATCTACGTGTTTGCTTTTGTACGTCTGCTTTGGCTTCTTAATATTGCCTTTTCTTTTCGTTAGAGTTAGGGTGGCTTTTCCAACTATTATGGGTTTTTCTCTTCCTCTCAATAAGGTCTTGAATTTCTTTGTCGTGCTCATCAAACCAGTCTTGATATTTTCTTTGTGTGTAGCCGACCGTTTCTTCGGAGGCAGATTTTATTGCTGTCTTCAACATTCTCCAGTGATCGTCAACATTCTCCGGGTATTCTAAAGTACCCAACTTTTGATTCAGAGAAACTTGGAATTTTGTTCTGGTTTGATCAACTTTAAGGCGTTCTACATTGAATCTTCTTCTGATCTTTTTTTGACGGCTACTTCTTGGTGGAATGTGCAAGTTCATTTTGGCTCGTATCAGGCGATGGTCTGTCCAGCAGTCGTCTGCACTCGTTATTGCTCTTGTAATGTTTACGTCTTTTTGATCTCTGGAACGTACAATGATGTAATCAATCAGATGCCAGTGTTTTGACCTCGGGTGTTGCCAGGAGGTCTTGAATTTGTCTTTTTGTCGGAAAATTGTATTTGAGATTATGAGGTCATATTCCGAACATAAGGTTAATAGGCGCAGTCCGTTTGAGTTCATGTTTCCAACACCTTCTTTGCCAATAACGCCCTTCCATAGGTTTGAATTCGTACCAACTCGAGCATTGAAATCACCTAGGATGATAAGTTTATCAGATTTAGGTACAGATGTTACGGCTTCACTAAGTTGAGAATAAAATTAATTTTTTTGGTTTTCATCAGCTGCAAGAGTTGGAGCGTAGGCGCTGATTATAGTAGCGTGTTGGTGGTTGCTAAGGTTTAGGCGCAATGTCATCAATCTTTCACTTATTCCGGATGGAAATTCGGTTAGGTGGTCCATAAACTCATTTTTTATAGCCAAACCCACTCCGTGAATACGTTGTTCATCTTCTTCTTTTCCTTTCCAGAAAAATGTGTAGCCTCCTCCATGTTCTTTAAGTTGGCCTTCGCCTGCTCTTCTAGTTTCACTGAGAGCAGCGATATCGATGTTATATTTCCTTAGTTCACGTGTCACTATTGCCGTTCTTCTTTGTCGTCTTGTGATTGTGTCTGTATCCATAAGTGTACGGATATTCCATGTGACAAAGTTCATTGGATTTCTTTTTCTTTTGTTTTGACCGCATGTGGTGTACCCTCTGGATGCGGTTGTCCAGTCGGGCAGTTGTTGGCTGGCTATGTTTATGGCACCTTTTATAGCCCCTTCCCTTTCAGGGTGAGCAGAGTGGTCCTAAATACACGAGTTACTCTACAGCCAAACCTTGAGCAAAACGGCGACCAAACTTCCGCCGCTTTCGTGCCGGTTTGTCACTAAGAGCTTCCAGACTACACTGTCCTGCTCCCGTCGCAACTTGCCGATCGCCGAATGACTTTGGTGTGCTTGGACTTCATGGTCTTATGTGCCCTAGAAAGTATAGGATCTCAGAGGAGAGAATGCCTGTGCGAGACTTTTATTAACGTGGACATGCTGATGCACAGTCAGCAAACCCACGGTCCCTAATAACGAGTGATGACCCAATGGCGTAAGGAATACGACGACGATTGGGTCCCTCGAGATTAGGCTTGCTGATTGCAGGATTGAGTACTAGACTCGAATCGTGGGCGGGGGGTCGCTACATCCCGCCGCCTATGCTATGAGTTTATAGTTCCGGTGACAATACAATAATATGTCATGATAAGGCACCTCTCCCCCCTACGAGAAGAGTGGAAGAATGAAAACACCTAAGTTTGTCCGATTTTATATATAATTGGTATACGT
The DNA here is from genome assembly GCA_963921995.1 of Oxystoma pomonae. Lineage (NCBI taxonomy): Eukaryota > Metazoa > Arthropoda > Insecta > Coleoptera > Brentidae > Oxystoma > Oxystoma pomonae. The sequence continues at coordinate 19,197,929 of OY998164.1, read as the reverse complement.
TGGATTTTGGGGATAAGGAATAGGAATTTTTTATCAGATTTTGAAAATTCAATATGACGCATTCAAGACGGACGATTTTCAGTCATGTTTTGATAACCAATTTTAACTGACTTATCCACATCCGATTGTGTTCAAATTTGCTATGCGGTTATAGTTCCGACAAAAATACAATAATATGGTATTCTCAGGTACCCACCTTTCTCTAACGAGGGAAGTGGAGGGGGAAAAAGATTTCGTTTGTTCGATTTCAATCAAAATTGGCATACAGGGGTTTTTAAGGAGAGGGACTATGAACTTTTGATCAAATTTGAAAATTTCAATATGGCGGATTCAAAATGGACGTTTAAGGGTACAAATCCAAAAATTAAGTGTGTTTGTTCAAATTTGCTATGCGTTTATAGTTCGAGCAACAATACAATAATATAATAATATGGTTTTATTAGATGAAACACTTCCCTCTAACGAGGGAAGTGGAGGGGGGAAAAGATTTACTTTGTTCGATTTAAATCAAAATTGTCATGCAGGGGTTTTTTGGGAAGGGGATATGAATTTTTCATTGTGGCGGTTCAAAACGGATGATTTAGAGTATAAATCTAAAAATGAAAAAATAAGCTTAAAAAAAAACATTAAAAGAACAAGCTTCTATTAAATGCACTTATACCATAATAAAAGCGATGGGCGCAAATTAAAAATTTTAACTTTACGGTCCCAAAGAGAGAATTACTAAAGAAGAAATAAATTCTTTTTTTATTAGAATGATAAACATAATGCTTTCATCTAAAGAAGCTGAGAACGGGTGAGATTGCCATCCTTGCCAAGCCTTTGAAAATATTTTTAGGTTATAGAGTAATACAACTGGTTCTTAGGTGAATCGTCGATGTGACTGATGTACGATACCTAAAGTTAAAATTGTTCATTTGCGTCCAACGCTTTTATTATGGCATAAGAAAGATAAAAAATTATTTTTTACTTTTAACTGCATTTAACAAAAGCTTGTTCTTTAAAAGTTTTTTTTAATAAAAATTTATTTAAACTGTAAAAAACCAAAGACTTCCACTCGAATACGGATCAGAGTCCCATCTCTGCGGTCTTGTGAATTTTTTTTATCAAGACCACGCTTACGGCGTCAATTACGTTTGCACCAGACGTTATAACGTCTAGTTAGTACTACCTAAGTTATAATTCGTAGTAGTATGCTCTGATAATACGTACGTGCACTGAACCAAAAAAGGCATCGTTTTCTAGAAAAAAATAGATTGAGCCAATGTATTTTATATATGATTTTTGCTCCGATGTAAAGTTTTATTAATATCGTAATCAAGTTTACATCAATTTTATAGCCAAAACGAGTTATTGATTTTACTGCTGTAAGTCACAGTTTCAAAAAAACGTTGTTTCAAAAAAAAGTTGTTACAAAATAAATGATTTTTATGAAGGCTGTTAGTATATACAAGTTTATTTTCAATAAGCAAAAGCGATATTGCTGTTGAATTTCTCAAGAATTTTTGTATACGTTTAAGCGTCCAAAAAACCTTTAATTATTATCAAGACATACCCCAAATATTTACACACAATCTTCTTACTTAACTGTCCGACATTTTTAGCCTTATTGTTATTAGTTGTTGAAATTATGGTTATGTTTATACGTTATTCTCTGTACAAAAAGGGTACTACGTTTTCTTCTTACGTTTTGCAAAAGACACATTTCTGTTTGCTGTGATTGACTAAATCAGCTGCAGTAGTGTGACTTGGTGTGAGTCACGGCCGCATTTGTTAAGGCGCATTTACACAGAGCACATAGGTTCGTCCAAAACTTCGGGTCAAATCTGGCGAACATTTTTCGATGAACGTTTGATTGAACACTCTAACATTTTTTTGAAAGTGGAAATTGTCAACGAGGTCGAGGGTTGTTGGATTATAATGTTGAAGGAGCATGAGACACATCCAAACAACTAACCACCTTATTAAACAGTTCTGAATTGCTTTTAAAATTGTCTAGGGATGAAAAAATGTGCTATGCACTTTTCCGCGCACTTCAACATAGTTTTTATTTTAGTTTTTTGGCTCACTCACTTCCTACATCCAAAACCGGTGACTTTTTCTTGCCTGCTTCTTGTTCCCCTGTTTTTTCTAGAAGTCCTTTGTTCTCGTGCAAAAACCGAACTACTAACTTCTTAAAGTTCCCCAGTAAAACCTTTAATATTGTTAAGAGGCCGGAAAAGTACTGAATCTATGACACCTCCCCTGCTGAGACATTTTATTCATCCCTTGGACTTTTTATTTTATTATGTGAAACAAAATATTTTACAAAACATATCATAATAAAATTCTTAATCCTAAACTTTAATTCTAAAAAACAAAATATAGCAATTAAATATTTCAAAATAAAAGCACATTTTTACACAACTGTTTTTTCCTTTTTTTTACGTCTTTTTAGGTAATTAGTCATCATCATATTAAGAGCCTTTGATAAGTCATTATTCATATTCTTCTAGTAAAAAGTGTAACTGTCTGGTGCATCTTTTGTTCTGGAACTGAGTTCTTAGGAATGTGTCGTTCAGTTTGTCCATCTGAAGACTGGGTTGAATGGATAAGTACTTGTGTATGTATTTATTCTGGGAATAAATGTTTAAGAATTTGTCCTCAGCTTGTCCATCTGAAGACTGGTTGAATGGATACTTGTATTTATTCTTGGAATGAATGTTTGGGAATGTGTCATCAGCTTGTCCATCTGAAGACTGGTTGAATGGGTGCTTGTATTTATTTTGGTTATTGAATGTTAGAAAATGTGTCCTCAGCTTGTCCATCTGAAGACTGGTCAAAGGAGTAGATACCTGTGCACCTCTGGCCAATAATAGTTTGCATGAGAATGATGTAATGAGTTCTAGTCATCACAAATATAATCTTTAAGGTAAAATGGAGGTTGTTTACGTCTTTGTCGGTGATCTCTCATTTGACTTGTACTTGCTGATGGATGGTAATATGGCGGATCTATAGAAGTTGAAGGAACATCATTATAATCATGTAGAGTTGATAAAAAATCTTCTATTTCTCTCTCTTCAATTTCTGTTTTTTTCAAGTCACTTTCGATTTCTTTTAAGTCGCAGTCGGGTTGATTTAAGCCACATTTAGGAGTTTTTGAGTCACGTCCGGATTTTTTCAGGTTATTCCCATAACCAAGACTTTCAATAAATTTGCCGTGTCTATCAGCATTTAAGTCAAATTCTTCACTGTATTCATCTTCTTTAGAAGCTATTTCATCTATATCTTCATGAGCATTGTCTCTATTAGGATTCTCATCCATGTTTTCACTGTCGTTTTCAGTTTCATCATTTCCTGTATCGTTTTTATTCTCGGTATCATCTTCTTCGGAATCCGAGTTGATTAATTCAAAACTTAATGGAAGTTTTTCTGGTCTTAGACGAAGGTCATCTATATGTACTTTAACTTCGTCGTTGTTTCTCTTAATCTTGTAAATAATATCCGAAATTTTTTCTGTCACTTCGTAGGGTCCTTCCCATGAAAGTCCAAATACTTCATGCTTGAAACTACGTTGTATTACTTTATCGCCGATCTTAAATGGCTTTGGCTAGTCTTGATTTTTTTTCGTGTATTTATTTTGATATTCTTTTTGGTTTCTTCTTGCTTCTTCTAATCGTTTTTCCCTGATGCATCCATGATTTAACACTGGCACCTTATATACAGGATGATGTCTATCGCCCGGTAGAGGTAAATTATAGTCCAGAAGTAGTTTTGCTGGTGGTTGTCCAGTTGCGGCATTTGTCCGGTTTCTCAAAACAAACAGGATGTGGGGCACAAAATCGTCCCAGTTTTCGACATTTCTATTTAAAAAGTAAGTTCTAAAAGTTTTATTGATTTCTTGGTTACGGCGTTCTACCGGATTTGCTCTCTGATGGTATATAGCCGTAGAAACAAAATTAATTTTATTTAAATCACAGAATTTTTTAAAAATGTCGGAACGAAGTTGTGTCCCATCATCCGATATAATCGTATTTGGGTACCCAAATCTTGTACATACTTCCGCGTTTAAAAATTTTGTTATTTCAAAAGCAGTGGCGCTATGTACACACTTAGCTTCAACCCACCTGGTAAATAAATCTTCGACGACAATAACAAATCGGTTTCCAATAGGGCTTTGGGGATACGGTCCAAGAACATCTATACTGAAAGCTTCATCGGGATTTATTGAAAGATGTGCTTCGAATGAAGCGTGAGGTTGTAAGTTACGACCTTTTATAAGTAAACATGTAAGACAATTTTTAACATACTTTGAGACATCCTTCCTTAACTCAGGCCAATGGTAAAATTTGGAAATAGTTAAATATGTTTCGTCCCTACCTGGATGTCTACTAAAGATTGAATCGTGATAAAAATACAAAATGCGATTATAGTGTTATATGGAGAAATTAATTGATGCCCCTCCCATTTAAATAGTAAATTGTTTTCCACCGAATAAAAATTAAAAAAATAATTTTCTGATGTTGACTTTAAAGGTTGTTTTTGAATGTTTCTCCAATTTGTTATGTCCCATTGAATTATTTTACTTTTGGACTGAGCAACAGAAATTTAATTAAAAAGAGATGCTTCATTAACTGGATTAATTAAGTTTACCTTGGGCAAGCAATTATTATTTGAAGTTGAAAGGCTTTTATTATCTGGTTCGGGAGGAAACATTTTAGAAAGGTCTGTAATTTCCTCAGAAATATGTTCATGTTTTGCGTTCCGCGAAAGAAAATCTGGCAATTCGTTGTATTTACCTGGGCAATGAACTATTTCAAAAGAAAATTCGGACAATAATAAGGACCAACGAGTCAGCTTTGTTTTTGCGTCAGAATTTTTATCTAACCATAGTAGTGCTCTGCTATCTGTAATCAAAGTAAATCTGTGGTCTTCTAAATAAATTTTATATTTTTTAATTGCCCACACTACGCAGAGGCATTCTTTCTCATTTATGTGATAGTTCCGCTCCGTACGGCTAAATCTAGCACTGGAGTATGAGATGATATGCCTCTCATTGTCAGAACCTTTCTGAAACAACACCGCACCCATTCCGACCTCGCTAGCGTCTGTTTGTAAAAAGAATGGTGTGAAATTGCTTATTTTATTTTTTGAAAAGAATTTTGTTCCGTGTCAGTCCATTTAAATTTGACTTTTTGAGAAAGAAGGTCTGTCAGCGGTGCAGCTAGTTCTGCAAGACGAGGTACGTATTGTCTTAGCCAGTTGATTGTGCCAAGGAAGGATTGTACATCTTTTTTACTATGTAGCGTTAAAAAATTTTGAATCTCTTGCAAGTGAAATATTTGAGGTATATTAAGTTCTCCTTTAATTGTATGGCCCAAGAAGTCTAAATTGTCCGTCGCTATTTTGCATTTAGAAATTGAACACTGTAATTGATGGATACTCAAGCGTTCTAAAACTAACTTTAAATGATGCATATGCTCTGGATGACTATTAGAGTAAATAATTATGTCATCTAAATATACTACTGTAAATTCATGAAGAAATCCAGTCAAAACTTCTTGTGCCATCAATCGCTGGAACTTGCTCGGGGCATTTTTAAGGCCAAATGGCATGACAGTAAATTGATATTGTTGACCATCCGATGTTGAAAATGCCGTGAGAGGTTTTATTTCCTGATCCAATCCCACCTGCCAGTAGCCACTTCGTAAATCCAAGGAAGTAAATACCTTTGCTGAACCTAGTTCTTTTAGAGTTTCCTGGATTTTGGGTTACATATTCGTCTTCAGAAGCCTCATTAAGGCGTCGATAATCAACGCAAAACCTTGGTTTTTTGTTAGGACGTTCAATGATTACCGGTGAACTTGCATAAGGCGACACAGATGGTTCGATGATTCCTGCTGAAAGCATTTCACTAATCTGGTCGTTCATTATTTTCTTTTTATGTTCGCTTACAGGATAGAGTTCAGTTCTTACAATAGTATTTGATTTTAATCGAATTTCATGTTGAACACTGCGAGTCATTGGTTTTTTCAGCGAATCATCGAATAAATGTGCAAAATTCTGTAATATGTCTAGATAATCATTTTTTGTTTGAATATCTAAATGATTTAATGGAAAATTTAGTACTGGTAAGGACGATTGATGTTCAGAATTAGAAATGAAGTTCTTCTTAAACTTTTGTTAAAGTGAATACAATTACGATTCATATTTAAGACCACTTGATGTTCGATAAACCACGAATAGCCCAAAATGCATTCGTCAGGTAAGTTAGGAACGACAAGAAATTCAGACTCTATTTGAATATTAAGAATTGAATATTTAACTTTTATGAATTCATGTGTATCGATGATAACAGGACCACATCCATAATTAATAGTCTGTTTGATAATAGGATGTAAGACTTTGAAAAATTTTGATGAAACAAGATTAATTGTACCTCCCGTATCGATAACGCTTTGATTTCATACTGGTTGAAAATTAGAGCTTGAAGGTAACTTGATTGTTTGAAAATTAGCTAATGATTCTTGGAAGGTGCAGATGGTCGACCTTCCCGATTCTGGTTTAAAGAACTTTGCTGTTGTTGTCTTGATTGTTGATTAAAAACTCTCGATGCTTGATTATCTGGTCTTCCAAGCCGATGATTGGCAGGTTCTCTTGGACTTTCGTGTGTGGTATGTGACGTTTCTTGTGGCTGTTGATTTCTTGGATTTTGAGGACACTCGTTATGAAAATTCCAGGCCCTACAGTACTTGCAAGCAGTTGGTGGTTGTTGATTATTATATGTAACTGTTGCTGATTGATTTCTGTGCGGATTCGGATCATTGACTGAAAAGCTGTTTTGTTGCGTTTGATTTCTGTAAGTACTTAGTTGAGACAACGAATGAGTTTCTGATTTACTTTGCTGTAAGTCTTTTTCGATTATTGACACAATTTGTGAAAGATTTTGTACGCTTTCAAACTGTAAGCCTCTAATTCTGGATCTAATTTCAGGTATAAACTGTTCGATCAGGATTCCAATAAGCATCGGCTCAGATTCACTTGGATGTAGACGATAAAATAAACCTCGTTTACGCAATATGAAAAAATTTGCTTGTTCATTGTACTTCTGGTGCTCACCATAGAATTGAGTTGTCAGCTGAGTAATTTTGGCGGTGCTGTTGTATTTACTATTAAAATAAGTTTTGAACATATCCCAGGACATTGGGACATTTGCGTACGCTCTGAACCAAGTTGCTGCCTCGCCTTTTAGTGATGTGGAAGGATTTTCTGCGTCTAGTCCGTAGAAAAGTGGCCGTGACTTGGCTTAGGATTTGTTATTTAAACTTTTTGCGATAATTTGAATAGCCTCGAGAAATGCTGTTGACATATCAGGTGGTGTCTGAGTTGTTGTGGTAACATTGGAATTATGATTTTCAAAGAACGGATTGTTAATTTTCTGTGGCGACTGAAATTCGTCTTGAAATGTACTCTAGATCTTCTTATTGGCTGCGGCGAATCACCCGCCAAACCATCTGCACCAAGATTTTTCGAAAACTGATTTGGAATAGACTGTGAAAATTGAGGTGTCGATTGGTGACAATAAGTCAAATTTTTAGAAGAAATTGAATTTTCATAACCTAGGTGACCTTTAGAATATGGCGGACAATGAGAGAAAACATTCTGTTGTAGATACCCAGATTCAATAACTTGCGAAATATCAGATTTTGAAAAGTGATTCGAGTAATGTTCAGATTTATGCTGCGACTGGCTTTGTAAAAAGTCTGGCGAGTAAGATTCCTCAACAATTTTTAACCTAATGGGCGTATTTTGCGATGATACCGAAGTATTTGTGCTCTGTGCATTTGTGAAATCTAAGGTCTCATATGAATCAAAAAATTCATCTTGATCGAAAGAGGCCATATTTACGTTTTAATCCTATCTAACTTAACAAAATCCTACTAAAAACCTAAGCTACTTAGCCTAAAATGCACAAAAACCCAAGATTTTGACTTATTTCAAAACGCGTAAAAATGCATTAGTTTTCTTAAAATCGAGTGTAAAAAATAAAATATCAGTATGTAATTGTATCAAAAATCCAGGTTACTTTTTATTAAAAATTAAAAAAAAAACTTTTTACGCATTTTTTTTAATGCGCAATCTACCCCTAATTCTGTATCAGCGGGCTTGGTTCGGTAAACAGCACTCTACTCTAATCTGTATATCTCTGGTCTCCCAAGGAGCAGCTTCTGACTATGCAACCAGCAAAACCGAAAACCATCGACTAAACAAACAAATTTAGATGGGAATAAACATATTGTTTATGCCGTTTGTCCCAAATACGCCGTACAGCAACCCTTTTGCTTTTTAATTTTTTTAAATCACGGGTACATAGGAAGTAAAATCCTTGTTTGCTGCCTATAATTTTGAGAAAATTTTAAGATTCAGGTACCCGTGCTTATAACTAAATTTATTTATGAATAATAGTGAGGATTACGAACTCTTTGGGAAAAGGATGTTCGGTGGGGTGAATGATGAAATAAAACACAAAGTAAACGTTTTTTATTAATATGTTCACCACACTGAATAGTGGACTTCCCTGAAGGTTCTGAAAATAATTTTGTTATTAAAAAAAACAGAATATTTTATGGGGATGTTGTTCGGGATGAGTTCAGAATAATCACACTGTTATTCATTGTACTTACCACACGCTTAGGGCGCCATGTCAATGAGGTCGAGGGTTGTTGGATTATAATGTTGAAGGAGCATGAGACACATCCAAACAACTAACCACCTCATTAAACAGTTCTGAATTGCTTTTAAAATTGTCTAGGGATGAAAAAATGTACTATGTACTTTTCCGCGCACTTCAACATAATTTTTATTTTAGTTTTTTGGCTCACTCACCTCCTACATCCAAAACCGGTGACTTTTTCTTGCCTGCCTCTTGTTCCCCTGTTTTTTTTAGAAGTCCTTTGTTCTCGTGCAAAAACCGAACTACTAACTTCTTAAAGTTCCCCAGTAAAACCTTTAATATTGTTAAGAGGCCGGAAAAGTACTGAATCTTTGACAAAATATATAATACTTTTGGTCTCACATCACTGACCTCAATTATTGAAGTTAAATTGAAACACCAAAAATATTTTATTTTATTTTTCAATTAAATAGTAAAAGCCGAAACCAAAAAAGTGATAAAGTATAGCAAAAATATTTTGGGTGTTCCAATTTAATTTCAAGAATTGAGTTCAGTGATGCGAGACAAAAAATATTATCTATTCCCACGTTCAAAAATATATTTCCAAAAAATCTTGCGAAAATTTGCCGGAATGTTTGTGGCAAATTTTCGCTGCAAATGTTCGTTGTAAATGTTCGAGTGTTCGGGCAAACGTTCATCGAGAAACGTTCGCCAGATTTGTCCCGAATTTTGAGACGAACCGATTCGCTCTGTGTAAATGCGCTAAGTAATTGTTCCCTATTTCAAAAATTAGATTTAAAAGTACTGCTTCCCCTGATTGCATGGACCACACGCCACTGCTAAACTGCCTTAGAACGATAATTTTGTAACATACAATAAACATTTTTAAGAAAAAGTCGTTTTTTTTTTCTGAGGATAACATCCAACCTTTTACCTTATTGTTGAGCCGAAAGAAAAAACATGAGACAAAAGAAAACTTTACCTCTGCTGTTCATCGTTGCGTGAACGCCCTAATAAAAGTGTTAGAAAACTTTCCTTGGCGTACCCGTATCGACAAGAAAGAAATTATTAGTGAGGTGTCTCAAAAATTAATGCATCTGGTATTGCAAGAACTTGAGGAAAAACTAAAAAAAAAGTTAAATAAATTTAAAAAAAAAACTATGTTAAAAGCTACTGCGCGTCAAATTCCTAAAGAAAAAATTTTTGTCCGGTTGTCAGGGGTTTTAAATAAAAATAAATAATGCCTACCCACTCGCAAATCCTAACTAGAATATAATTAGACACTTAAAGTTAATTTTGAGTTTTATCAGTACCAAAGCAGTTTTTGTTTAGTTTGACCAGCGCTTTTTTATATACTTAATATAAACAAACCTTAAGGAAATTATTGTTGGAGTTTGTGTATTTACTACACTGCAAGTACCTGCTTACTTAGTATGACATGATAGTATACGATTTAAGTTTACGTTTTTTTCTAGGTTATTAAATCTAAACCATTTTTTTTAAAGGAAAATGCCTAAGAGTAGCTCTAGAAAGAGTGCTTCAGAATGGACTGCAAATACTCTAATAGAGCAGCATCCATTGAAAGACCTGGTATTATTTGGAATAATAAAATAAGAAATTGTTTGGGATTAGAAAAAGTTTTCAACTGGTCAAAGTTTATCGAATCTTACGATAAGATTCAAACGACTGGTAATAATATACATTTTTTACGTTTAGTTATTTTATTAATAATAAAAAAATCAACTTTTAAAAAAGCCCTACGTGTTTTTTTAAAGTGGGTTTTACCCAAAAAAAAACCCAGTGGGCTTTTTTGGTTATCCACTGGGAAACCAACTCGGCTTTAAAGACATTCTATAATTCCTCCACAGTATTAGAATAAACAAACGCATGAAGTACTTATCGCGAAAACCACGATATTGGAAACACAATCAGAACAGTATTAAAGAGTTTCTATTGAATTTATAAACAAGGTTTAGACAAAATCATTTCGGATATAAAAAAGTATTTTTGACCTGAACATATTCATACCAAGTTTTGTACAACGTGAATCCAAAATCAAGGCAAAATTAACTAATGTCGTTTCTCAATACCATAAACTGCTTGATTAATTCAAAACACAAATTCTTGAACTTTTATTGGGAGAAGTCAGTATTTGGAAACAATATTGCTCAGAAGTAGGCAAAAGCTTAAATCAAAACATACCTGATAAGATTTTCGAGGCAATGAACAAGTGTGGCGATATTTTTCCAAAGTAGGGCATAAATTGTGGCGGTATAACACCTTTGATATTCACGGTATTAGAGTTTAATTTTGTGTTAAAAGTGGCATTTGTAGTGTCATTTTCTTAAAAAATTTTCGCCTGCGGCGCTATAATACCGTTGATACTCACTCGGTTTAATTTAACTAAAAATTGCATTTTTAATGTAATTTTCTCAACAATTTTAGGCGCATTTAAACATAAAAAATAAAAAATGTATGAAATAAACAATTTAAACCCCCCCCTAGATTTTAGGTCAAATCCTCGCTTGTAGTTACTAAGTTTAGTTTGCATATATTGATATGTTCCTCATAAAAGCTATGCTTTTATCCTAGTTTTTTTTTGTATCGAAACCGCCCCCCTCCTTTTCAAATGGCTGGGACCACCACTGGTTAATGTATTTTAAATGTAAACGTCTCTTTTTAAAGTGTTTGTTTCGACCTGCTGTTGTAAATGGATTCATAAAACTAATATTCCTAGTCTGATGATGGCCGGTATGTGTCAAAAACCTGTTTACTAAGTAAAAAAAAAGAAAAATAAATATAATGTGCATTAACTCCAAATTGACGTCTTCAATTTATTTTTAAAGTGCACGCAACCACCCTCCCAATTTCAAAGTAATTAATAACTTTGAGAAACAAAGAAAATAATATAAACATCGGAGTTGGCCCTGGGTAAGGCCAAAGGCGAAAAATCTACTGACGCAGTCTACTTGCGCCTAGAAGAGTTTCTGGCTCTGCATTTTTCCCAGGCTAACTTGATTGGGAGGGTTATTATCGCTACGGCTTTTTATTCGAACAGTGCAAGGGCAGGGCCTTTATAGTATCTCACAGCTTTCATTATCATTATCCTACTCTAGTCTACATACCTCACTAGGGTCGTACAAAAGACGTAAAACATTCTCAGCCAGAAAGAGTGGTTTACTGCGGACGAGGGCAAAGTGACCCAGGTAATCCTCGCAAGGCTCTTCAACGTGTTTTATGGCTTTGTCACAATAGAGCACAATTCAAAAAATAGCGTGAAGAGACTCTAAATAGAGAGCATATCTCTTGTACAGGGGGATCGGTTTTTTATTTCCATAAGATGTCAATTTTGTCAGTAAAATCTTATGGAGGGATTCACTAAAAGTGTTTAGTCTAGTTTTGAACGGTCCCAAGTTTAAGTGACATTTTTGGTTTTAAGCATTTTAAACCTACCCTTCTTGAGTTTTTGTTTATAAGAAGAATTTTAATAAATTTATTTATCGAATAATCATCACAATATTTTGCTGGATTTAAGAAGAAGGTTTCAATTTAGAAGAAAAGAAAATTAAAAAATTTAAACCCGCGCGGTGCTTAAATAGTAAACACTCTGTAGAACAAATTAAAATTGGGGTTATATGTCACTCTAATTAAAACTTACCCTTGATAATTATTTTTTCCAATTAATGAAATTTATTAAAAAACTTAAATGCAAGTTTTGTTTACATTTCCGTCACTGTCGAAATGTCAGTTTCAAAATATTAGCTGCGTTCAAATCACAAACAGGGAGTTCCGATCTCTTAGCTCTGCTTGCAACTTGGCTTGCACCAACCTCTACTGATGAAAGCTACAGCTTTCGAATGAGTGGGCTTCAAGTAAGGAAAGTTTTCTTGACTGAACTTTTAGATAACATTAGTGTTTTAATTTCAGTTTGTAAATAAATTAATATAGTTGTTTTGGATTTTTTGGTTTGGTATATTTTTTGTGCATAATCAGTGACCTTCACTTATGTTGGTCTTGCCTCGTCGTGCTCTCATAAATATATTTTTTGTGCTGAAAACGGGTTCAAAATATGGCGTTTTTCTGGACAAAATTGGAGGTATTTTGTTGGTTATTGAACAACTTCGGATATTAAATAAGGTAAATTAATCCTTGTAACGGTTACTTAGGGAAATTATCCACCTCCCAGAGGTAGTCTAAAGAATTATCAATTTTATAACCTCAAACAAAGATAATGAAGCTATTATGTGCCAAATTTTTGGCGTATTCACCATTTGCCATTTTGAAACCTTTTAGGGCATTTTCTCCTAAAATATGGTATATTTTGAGAAAAAAAGCAGTTTTTCAGTGGTATTTTACAACAACAATACAAAATAATCAATTACTTTCTGTCTTTTCTGTATGGGTAAGTGATTTTTGAAAATTGGTTTTAAAATTTAGTACCCCTCCCAGGTGTACATATTTAGACCTCTGGTTGGTACTATCTTAGATCTTAGTAAATCTCACTGTCAATTTCCAGTTTTTTTTGGGTCACCCTATATAATTCTTTCACAATAAGGTAAGAGGGTTAATATAAGTCAAATAATATTTTAACCTCGGCATATACAATGGCAGGAGGCTCTCGCAAAGTAAGAGAGCCTTTTATTAAGTAAGGTCGGTGAGGTTGACAATAAAATTCTTGCTACATGTTTTTAAGAATTAAGTACAACTCCAGCGCAGTGTGTTTTTCGGTAATGGACAATTAAGTCAATTTTCTGGTCCTTAACTGTGCTGAAAAGCACTAAAACACTTTCAGGAAGTATAAAACAATATTAGATATTGCAATAAAGTAGCATTAGGCTGCGCAAATTGCATTTTCTACCCTTAAGTGATATAGAGATTCACAAAGCTCGGCACTCTGCTGAATCAGTGTTTTAGTGGCTTTTAAAAACACGCAGCGCATGTTTCCTTTGACAAGTGTGTGTCAAAGAACCAGCGTCCAGCAAGCTCGCCAGTAAAAATAAATAGTCAGTAGTTGCACAATATTTTATTTTGCACTATCTAGCCAGTTTTGCCACGAGTTTTATACAATATTTATTTTAAATCTTCATCACAAAATCCAAAAAAATACCAAAACCACTGATCACAAGATACCATTTAATTAACATTTTACTTATCTATACGGGGGCACTACGATTGAAATCAATGGTCGAACGTATTTTACTTGCTCCTACAATTTTAAATTAATAATAATTTTTTTTTACAATCAAGATCAATGCATTTACGGACATTGATAACTAACTAATAGAACAAAATATCACGATATTTAAAAAAAAATTAAATAACAAAATTACTGAAAATTTATGAGGTTATTTTCTATCCGGCTCGAAGGACCAATTATGAATACAATTGTTTTAAATAAGAAAACTTCAAGAAAAGAAAAATAGGGAAAATACAATTGCTTACTAAAACTTTCCACTTACTTGGTATTTGATGATCGCAGGGTAAGACCGATGTTGTTTCTTCAACAATCTTTCGGCAAATATAGCCCTTGTGGGATGAAGAGCGTGCGTGTCAAGTTATGATTGAGCACACAATGCGCAGATAACAAATTAAAAATTTATGGGCATCATTTCATGAAATAAAAATATTGGGCAAAATCAATCAATCATAAACACCTTATTGTTCGGCTTTTACACCTGTATCCGGGACTACAAGGATTTTGTGAACTTTTTTTTCAGTTTTGAGCAAAGCATCAAATTGTACAGTAGTAGTAACTAGGGGGCGGCCCAAGACCTGGCAAGTACGCCCAATCGGTCCCTTTTTACCTTACCCCAGCCCAGCCTTCTAATCCACCACCTTTACCGCTTATACGGTAGTGGGCTCTCCGGGCCTTCCTGTTCTCTTCTTTGAATTGTGCAACTTTGCCCTAATTTAAACCTTTTCGTATCTCCTACCGTTTAGGATATCCGCTTGGCAGGTAATTTGCGAACTCTAAATATGTATTTTAACACTTTCAATAAATGTCAAGACTATAATAAAAAGTATTCTCCATCAAAAAGAACTTCGTTTCTTACTCATCAGAGATTAGTAATCAGTTTTTCTTCTCCAGTAGAGTTGGAATTTAATAAAATTGAAGTGCGCCTTAAACTTGAATCCGCCTGACGTTTCCCATAATTTAGAGTATAAATAAATTTTTATTAAAAAAGACTTTTAAAAAACAAGCTTTTATTAAATGCACTTAAAAGTAGAAAATCATTTTTTATCTTTCTTTTACCATAATAAAAGCGATTGCCGTAAATTAAAAATTTTAACTTTAGGTATCGTCAGTGGCTGGGTATCGCATATCGGTCACATCGACGATTCACCTAACAAACAGTTGTATTGCTCTATAACCTAAGGACATTTTCAAAGGCTTGGCAAGCACGGCAATCTCACCCGTTCTCAGCTTCTTTAGATGAAAGCATTATGTTTATCATTCCAATAGAAGAAGAATTTAGTTAAGCTTTTTTGGTTCTCTCTTTGTCACCGTAAACTTAAAATTTTCAATTTTCGCCCATCGCTTTTATAATGGTGTAAGAAAGCTAAATAATTATTTTCTACTTTTAAGTGCATTTAATAAGGGGCTTATTCTTTAAAAGCTTTTTTGTTAAAAATTTATTTTTTAATTTTTACATTTGTACCATAAATCGTCCATTTTGAATCCACCATATCGAAATTTTCAAATCTGATCAAAAATTCATATCCCCTTCCCGAAAATCCCCTGTGTGCCAATTTTGATTTAAATCAAACTAACTAAATCTTTCCCTCCCCTCCACTTCCCTCGTTAAAGGGAAGAGGGTACTTAATAATACCATAAAAAAAAAACAAAAATTATGATTGTTTTCCACAAACCAAAACTACACTTTTTTGCACTCGACGCGCGTTTCGCTAACAACGTTAGAATCATCAGGAGACGATAAACAATGAACTAAATTAATCTACGCTCTATCTTATATACAATACTTTATAACTAACATATAGATTAGTAAATTTCCCCTTAAACAAAGAAAGATTTGAAGCAGAAAAGAATAGGATTAGGAATATAGCTGGCGAAAACGGTTACGACGAAGGCTTAATAAATAAGCTGATAAATAGGCATTCTTTTCAAAAGACCTTTCGGAATTCTACCTTTTTCAGACAAAAAGATACCTGCGACTCAAAATTTGTATCAATTCCGTATAATCCTAATTATACGAAAGGATTACAGAAAGTATTTAATAACACCGGTCTTAAATTAGTATATCAATCCGGTAACACAATAAGAAGCTTACTAGGAAATCCCAAGGATAAAACTACAGTTCTAGAAAAAAGTGGAATTTACGAAATTAGTTGCATGGATTGTGATAAAAAATATGTTGGCCAAACGAGACGCTCTATTCAAACACGTTTTAAAGAACACTTAGCACACTTAAAATACGGAAGAACAGAAAAGTCAAGTGTGGCCGAGCATGCTTTTGAAAACAATCATAGATTCACATTAGATAACCTAAAACTTCTAAAAAGTGTACCAAACAAAAGACTTTTGAATGCATATGAAAGTATGGAAATCATTAAATCCAGAAATAGTTTAAATAAAGATAGAGGACCTATCCCGTTTAGTACACTTTATTCTTTGGTTGAGGGGAGGTAGGATTAAAAATCGTGATCAATCACAATTTATTAGTCTTATCTCCGCCCACTAAAGGATTGTATATAAGATAGAGCGTAGATTAATTTAGTTCATTGTTTATCGTCTCCTGATGATGCTAACGTTGTTAGCGAAACGCGCGTCGAGTGCAAAAAAGTGTAGTTTTGGTTTGTGGAAAACAATCATAATTTTTGTTTTAGTGCAACCAAAGGTTCCAAATTCCCAACATAGTTAATAATACCATATTATTTCATTTTCACGGAAACGCATAACAAATTTGAACACACACCCTTAATTTTTAGATTTGTAATCTTAATCGTCCATATTGAATCCGCCATATTGAAATTTTCAAATCTGATACTTCTTTTTCTTCGAGTGCCATGCTCTCTTGGAACGTTGGCTATCATCAGCGCGATCTGCACCCTATCCACTGCCTTTCTGAAAAGTGTCGTAGTACTAACGTCATATCATTGTCTAAGATTTTTAAGCCATGATATACGTCTGAAACCCAGACCTCTTCTTCCCTCAATTTTTCCTTCTATTATTAAGTTTAAGAGTTCATATTTGTCATTTCTCAAAATATGGCCAAAATATTCACGTTTTTTGATGGTAAATAAAACTTCAAGATTCTTATTCAATCTAAGAAGAACATCCACGTTACGTACTTTGTCCACCCAAGATATCCTGAGCATTCTACGATAGCAAACATCTCGAATGCCTCCAATTTTTTGCACATGGCATAAGTTAGTGTCCAAGCCTCTACGCCATAATACAAAAGGCTAAACATATAACAACGAAGCATGCGAATTCGGAGAGTAGTACTAAGATCGCGACTATACAACACTGATTTCATTTTGACAAAGGATGATCTAGCCTGTTCAATTCTTGCACGGACTTCTTGCATGTTGTCCCAGTTTTCATTGAGCTGACAGCCCAGGTATTTATACGATTCTACGCGTTCGACTTGTTGGCCGTTTACTTCCAGTATGCCTCTTATGTTTTTTTGCTTGGCTATAACCATCCATTTTGTTTTTCCAACATTCAAGTTAAGCCCAAATTGCGATCTTTCGGCTGCGACTCGATTTATCAGCTCTTGCAGGCCTTCCAACGTATCCGCAATTATGATTATGGTGTTGTCAGCATATCTCAAATTGTTAACTTTTGTGCCGTTTATAGTTAGACCCTCCTCGTAGTTGTGAAGTGCATTCTCAACGATTTTATTACTATAGATATCAAATAGCAGCAGAGACAATATGCAGCCTTGGCGAACACCCCAGACAGTACACCATCAACTTTTATTTGAGCTGTCTGGCTCCAGTATAGGTTGGCAATTATTTTTAGATCTCGATCATCTATACCAACTTCTTTAAGAGATTCCATAAGCTTTTCGTGCTGGACTCGGTCGAAGGCCTTCTCATAATCTATAAAACAGGCATATACTGGCACTGACGCATCTCTAGACCGTTGAACCAAGACTTGAATTCCAAATAACGCCTCTCTTTCCCGAAGCCTCCACGAAATCCGAACTGGGTATCGCCCATAAAGAATTCGCATTTTTTATAAATTCTTTTATGAATAATCTTTAAAAAAATCATAATCCCCCTCCTTAAAAACTTCTGTATGCCAATTTTAATTAAAATCGAACAAACTAAATCTTTTTCTTCATCCACTTCCCTCGTTAGAGGGAGGTAGGTACCTGAGAATACTATATTATTGTATTTTCATCGGAACTATAAACGCATACCAATATTGATGTGATAATTCAGTTAAAATTGATTAGCAAAACATGACCGAAAATCATTCGTCTTGAATCCGCCATTTTGAATTTTTAAAATCTGATCAAAAATTCGTATACCTTATCTCCAAAAGCCCCCGTATACCAATTTTGGTTGAAATTGGAATAACTTAGGTGTTTTCTCCCCTCCACTCCCCTCCTAGGGGGGTGGGGTGCCTAATAATAACATTTTATTGTATTGTCACTGGAAGTATAAATGCTTTCCAAATTTGAAGATAATCGGATGTGTATAAAGTAGTAGTCCATCTTGAATCCGCCATATTGAATTTTCAAAATCTGATTAAAAAATTCTTCGTCTGCAAGTGCCCCAACACACCAATTTCCAACGAAATCGGGGTACTTCAACTGCACCCCCTCCATCCCCTTCGAGTAGGAGGGAGCTGCAAATTTCATCACACTATTCTTGTGTTGACACCGCAACTATATAAGTATGCCAAATTTGAAGCTTGTATAAATATAAAAAAGGACTAAATTCTTCTTCTTTCTGAATGATGCTTTAAAAGTTTTAATTTGCGCCCATCGCTTTTATTATGATATAAGAGGGATAGAAAATTATATTCTACTATAATAATAAAAGCTTGATGTTTAAAAGTTTTTTTAATGCATATTTATTTTTTAAATTTTAGATTTGTACCCTAAATTGTCCATTTTGAATTCGCCATATTGAAATTTTAAAATCTGATCCAAAATTCATATCCCCTTCCCGAAAAACTCCTTTTTTGCCAATTTTGATTGAAATCGAACAAATCTTTTTCCCCCTCCACTTCCCTCGTTAGAGGGAAGTTGTGTATCTAATAATACCATATTATTATATTGTCGCCGCACACCTTTAATTTTTAAATTTGTAACCTTAATCGTTAATTTTGAATCCGCCATATTGAAATTTTCAAATTTGACAAAAAATTCATTATCCCCATCCTTAAAAACCACTGCATGCCAATTTTGATTGAAATAGAACGATCTAAATCTTTTTCCCCCTCCACTTTCCTCGTTAGAGGGAGTTGGGTACCTGAGAAAACCATATTACTGTATTTTCATCGGAACTTTAAACGCGTACCAAAGTTGAACACAATCGGATGTGGATAAGTTAGGTAAAATTGGTTAGCAAAACATGACCGAAAATCGTCCATCTTGAATCCGGTAATTGAATATTCAAAATCTGATAAAAAATCGTATTCCTTTTCCCCAAAAATCCCCCGTATAACAATTTTGGATGAAATCGGAAAAACTTAGGTGCTTGCCCCCCTCCACTCCCCTCGTAGGGGGGGAGGGGTGCCTAATAATAAAATTTTATTGTATTGTCACTGGAACTATAAATGCATGCCAAATTTGAAGGCAATCGGATGTGTATAAGTTAGTTAAAATTGGTTAGCAAACGATGACGAAAAATTGTCCATCTTGAATCCGCCATATTGAATTTTCAAAATCTGATTTGATGATGACCAAATTTCAACGAAATTGGGCGTATTTCAACTGTATCCCTCTTCACCCCCTTCGAGTAGAGGAAGCTGTCAATTTCATCACACTATATTCTTATATTGTCACCGCAACTATATAAGCATGCCAAATTTGAAGCCGATCGGATGTCGGGAAGTTGGTCAAAATTAAGTTGCAAAATTTCACCCGAACAAACATAGTTCGCTATTACATCCATTGCAAGTTAAATAAAAGCTTGTAAAAATATAGGCCTCAGGGTTTTTTATGCGTTTTTTTAACTTTTCTTTTGATATTTTTGGATAAAGTTGTACAAAAAATAGTGTTTAAAACTCGCAGCCAAACTGCGTTACTTAAACCAACGCTTGTTAAAAAGCACAATTTTGGCCGCCTGTTTTAAAAACTACTATTTTGATAACGGTAGAAAAACATCGTTTCTAAACAGAATTTAATTTTCTACAAAATCTTGTTAAAATTTGATAAGTATGCCAGCAATATCGCGATCTAGAGCCGCGAAAATCTTGATGAAACCCCGTGGCTGTACGAGACAGCAATAAAATTAAGTCGTAAGCGGAGCACGGAAGCGGGTTTACAAAAAGACCTACTAAAAAGTGCGAAACCAAAATGAAGGGAAAGTCAAAGAATATCCGTTTCCGTCAAGCAAGGAACACTTTTTTCAGTATTTAACGATAAAATCTTGGTTATGGGGACATTTAACATTTGGGAAATAATGTTTGCAACACTGCACACGTATCGATAATTACCTTAAAACGCCAGTAAATCCGCCAAACAGCGGCGTTAATTAGAGGGGGCAGGGGGGGCGCAATTGCTCTCCCCCTTGAGCATCTGCAAACAAAAATCAAAATTTGGCTTTTACATATAAAAATACATTTTAAAAACAACTTTTAACTTAAGTACACGGCGTCCCATGTTCGATGGAATTCAATGGGAAAATCCGTTGTTATTGAAGATAAAGACATGTGATTTTCGCAATACTTTTTGATCTTTAAAAAATGGTAATATTAGTAGTAGTAGTAGTAGAGAAGGGGCGGCGCGAAGCCTGGCAAGTAAGCCTCCCAGGGCCCTTTCTGCCCTACCCCGAGCCTGTACCTAATCCACCGCCTGCACTACTGGTCTGGCAGTCTGCTCATCTGGTTTCACTGTTCTTTTAGCAAAGTCCAATATTTTGTCCCATTTGAGCGTCTGCTCCTCATCCAGTGGCATCATGGCAGTTCACTATAACATGTCGAGATGTCTCTTCTGCCCGCCCGCAGGCCCGGCAGGTCGAGTCATTTTCCAGCGCGATTCGGGTCATATGCTTCCCTTCGCGACCAGCAGACCAGCGTCCCTTCGCGATCTCCCCAGAAGCCATTTTTGTCTGGCTACATCCGGGCCCTTCACGAAGTCATTGGTCTATATGCATCCTGTTCCTCCTCTCCAGGCGGTCGTCATGGCATCGTTGGCCCATTTATTTAGTCGACTTTGCAATTACCTCTTGGTTGTTCCTAGGAGTGGTTCCGGCCCTACATACTGGGTGCTTGCCCCGATCCTGGCGAGCTCGTCGGCCATCTCGTTATCCGGCACCCCATATGTCCCGGTACCCACATAAGTTTCACTTGTTTGCCCTCTCCGAAGGATTCTAGTGCATTCGCACATTCCTCCACCAGGGTGTTGTTGATCTTGGGCGCCCTTAGTGCCTTTAAGCCCGGTTGGCTGTCGGAGCATATATAAACATGCTCCTCCCTACCGTTCTTTATTTCCTTCATGGTTTAAGCCATTATTATGGCATACACTTCTGCCTGAAAGACCGTGGCTTTCTCTTCGAGCGGGTAGCTCTTTCGAACCTCCTGGTCTTCCACGTAAACCCTCGATCCTGTGGTTTGCTTCTCCGACAGTTTGGACCCGTCGGTGTAGCAAATCACGGCGTTCTCCTTGAACTGTTCGCGGATATTTTTACTGAGCCATAGTTCCCTGTCTGGGATGACTACTTTTTACCTCTTGTTGAATCTCCAGGGGTTTTTTGGTCTTTGTGTTTTAATCGCTGCCATAGAAATTCCTTCCCCTCTTCCTCTCCATTGACCTGTATCTCTCAGCCGGAGGTGGGTTGCCATTGCTTCTTTTCTGATCCAGATCGGAAGCAAAGGCAGTCCCAGAATGGTTTCGAGTGCCTGTATAGGTGCCGTCCTCATAGCGCCGGTTATCCCTCTGCATATGGTTCCCTGTAGGCTCCTAAGCTTGAGGGTAGTAGTGACCTTCTCCACTGCTGGCCACCAGACTATGGATCCGTACTGGATCCTTGGTAATATTAGATTTATTCTGTCTCTTGTAGTTTTTGAGCTACAGGGGAAAGTTGAAAAATGGTTGGAACTACCAATTGATCATATCTCCCTTAATTTAAGGAATAATTGAGTTCTGTAAAAACATGTCTGTGGCAACCTTTTTAGAAATATACAATGGTTTTTTCTGAACTTTAAACCGACGTTTCGTATATACCATCATCAGGATCAAAAAGTTAAATACGGACCAAAACGTTTTACTTCATATTTTAGTTTGTTATTAAGTTTATTTGATAAAATATCATTTTTTTTATTTTGAAGTTTCGATCCCGAAAAAAATCATCTTTAGTGCATTTTTTTTTCTGGTACGGCCCTGTCCCATTTTAATTTTTTTTTAGACCATTTGTATTTAACTACTATAAAGTAGACCTGGAAAACCAAGATATATTATATGAACATACTGGTTGAACTGAAAAAAACCGGGCAAATTGTTCTTTTGCTATAACTTTATCAGCCATTATTATGGCATACACCTCTGCCTGAAAGACCGTGGCTTTCTCTTCGAGCGGGTAGCTCTTTCGAACCTCCTGGTCTTCCACGTAAACCCTCGATCCTGTGGTTTGCTTCTCCGACAGTTTGGACCCGTCGGTGTAGCAAATCACGGCGTTCTCCTTGAACTGTTCGCGGATATTTTCACTGAGCCATAGTTCCCTGTCTGGGATGACTACTTTGTACCTCTTGTTGAATCTCCAGGGGTTTTTTGGTCTTTGTGTTTTAATCGCTGCCATAGAAATTCCTTCCCCTCTTCCTCTCCATTGACCTGTATCTCTCAGCCGGAGGTGGGTTGCCATTGCTTCTTTTCTGATCCAGATCGGAAGCAAAGGCAGTCCCAGAATGGTTTCGAGTGCCTGTATAGGTGCCGTCCTCATAGCGCCGGTTATCCCTCTGCATATGGTTCCCTGTAGGCTCCTAAGCTTGAGGGTAGTAGTGACCTTCTCCACTGCTGGTCACCAGACTATGGATCCGTACTGGATCCTTGGTAATATTAGATTTATTCTGTCTCTTGTAGTTTTTGAGCTACAGGGGAAAGTTGAAAAATGGTTGGAACTACCAATTGATGATATCTCCCTTAATTTAAGGAATAATTGAGTTCTGTAAA
This sequence comes from Oxystoma pomonae, assembly GCA_963921995.1. Classification (NCBI taxonomy): domain Eukaryota; kingdom Metazoa; phylum Arthropoda; class Insecta; order Coleoptera; family Brentidae; genus Oxystoma; species Oxystoma pomonae. The sequence continues at coordinate 19,174,967 of OY998164.1, read as the reverse complement.
AACATGTCTGTGGCAACCTTTTTAAAAATATACAATAGTTTTTTTTCAGAATTTTAAACCGACGTTTCGTTTCGTATATACCATTATCAGAATAAAAAAGTTAAATACGGACCAAAATGTTTTACTTCATATTTTAGTTTGTTATTAAGTTTATTTGATAAAATATAATTTTTTTATTTTGAAGTTTCGACCCCGAAAAAAATCATCTTTAGTGTTTTTTTTTCTGGTACGGCCCTGTCCCATTTTAATTTTTTTTTAGACCATTTATATTTAACTACTATAAAGTAGACCTGGAAAACCAAGATATTTTATATGAATATACTGGTTAAACTGAAAAAAATTTCAATAATAAAAACTGTATTAATAAGATAAACAAGCCTTTTGAACAAAACATTCGCTTTGCCGGCATATTTAAATCCAAGATGGCGCATAAAATCAAACGCGCACCTTTTTTCAAACTTGTTTTGTTATTTAGGTATAAATATTACTTTCCGTATACAAAAAAGAAATATTTAGAAAAAAATGGCTGCTTATAATAAAAAGGGGTTTAAAAAATGTAGAAATTTAATTTTCTCCGCCACCTTGGATTTAAATATGGCGGAAAATTGAATGTTTTTTTTTTAAATGTTTATTTTTCTTCTTAACACAGTTTTTTTTTTATTTTAATTGGTAAAATTATAGCAAAAGAACAATTTTTCCGTTTTTTTTCGGTTCAACCAGTATGTTCATATAATATACCTTGGTTGTGCAGGTTTACTTTATAGTAATTAAATGTAAATGGTTTAAAAAAAAAATTAAAATGGAACAGGTCCGTACCAGAAAAAAATAGAATGATGATGATTTTTTTCGGGAGCGAAACATCAAAATAAAAGAAAATGTATTTTATTATTAATAAAACTTAATAAGAAACTAAAATATGAAGTAATCTATGAAACGAAACGTCTGATTAAAATTTTTAAAAAAACCATAGAATTTTTCTAAAAAGGTTGCCACAGACACGTTTTAACAGAATTCAAATATTCCTTAAATTAAGAGAGATTTCATCAATTGGTAGTTCCGACCATTTTTCATCTTTCCCCTGTAGCTCAAAAACTACAAGAGACAGAATAAATCTAATATAACCATTTTTTAAAGCTCAAAAAAGTATGACAGTAATGCGAAAACCGAATGTCTCTATCTTCAATAACAACGGAGTTTCCCATTGAATCCCATCGAAAATGGGACACCCTTTACACCTACTAGGGTTTACTGCATCGCCGGCCGTTACCCACTAAACCAGTAATTTAGTGTTAAGGTCTTTTTTGTTTTTTTTTTAATGTATGTTTTACCAAAAAATTTGTTTTGTTTTTTATGTTTATTTGAGGTATTTTGGCGTCAATACCCAGCACACACAAATCGTCGGCATTGAATCGGGCCAATGTCTACAACGTCGGCAGTGTGTCGGTATCGGCGACTACATTCTGGCCCGCTCTTGGTCAGACTGCGATTTTCACTTTTCGGTCAATAATCGGCAACTGACGGAGGTCCACATTACTACAGTCGACTTTATGCCGACACCACTTTACGACCGACGATGGTCCGATTGGAAATTTTAATCGGTCGAAAATCGGCAACTGACGATGGCTCGATTTACTATAGTCGACTTTGTGCCGAAGTCCACTTTATTTGCTTTAGGGCTGACGACGGTCCGATTGGAACTTTGTTTAATCGGACGAGAATCGACAATTGACGATGGCCCGATTTACTATAGTCGACATTATGCCAACGCAAACCTTATCTGCGTTAGGGTCGATGATGGTCCGATAGGAACTTTTTTTAATCGGACGAGAATCGGCAAGTGACGATGGCCCGATTTAGTATAGTCGACTTTATGCCGACGCCTACATTATCTGCTTTAGGGCCGACGATGATCCGATTGGAACTTTGTTTAGTCGAACGAGAATCGGCAACTGACGATGGCCCGATTTACTATAGTCGACTTTATGCCGACGACCACTTTATCTGCTTTAGGGCCGACGATGGTCTGATTGGAACTTTGTTTGACTGGTCGTAGTATGTAGAGATGGCGCTAATATCACTATGTTCCCTGTACAGTGGAAGATAATATTATATACATAATGAGCTTGTTTTAAGAAGCGTTGGTAAAAACGCCAGTAAACAAAGCACAGTTTAGCCGCGAGTTAACACTATTATTTTTGTTAAATACCTTTATCAAAAAATCCAAGAAAAACAGGAAAATACTTTTTCTTATACCTTCATCAAAAACGTCATTTTAGTGACTATCTGGAGATAACTAAAGCCTGGATTTTTTGGTTAACGATGCAAATTTTTTTTATCAGGGGTACAAAAAAAGATTTCTGTTTGTAATATTGAAAAAATCTGATTATTCTTGCCTAAAAGTTAGGCCAATTTCGCCAGTTTTCACCAAGTATTTACGTGTAAAAATAGTGTGTTGCGAGAAGTGCCCTTCGTTCGAGATTTTTAAAGGTATCTTCGTGTTTTTCTTGGATTTGAAAAAATAGTGTTAATAACTCGTGGCTAAACTGTGCTTTATTTTACTTGCGTTTTTAAATACCTCGCTACGCTCGTTATTTAAACCAACGCTTGTAAAAAAAGCACTATTTTAGCCACTAGTTGTGAAAACTACTATTGAAAATCTCGAACGAAGAGCACTTCCCGCGACACACCATCTTTACACTATAAACCAAGACGGCTGGTAAATGAAATAACAATGGTCTCCATAGAGATGTGCCTTTTCACTCGGTGATGTTCATTGTTGCGACTTTTTAATCTTTGACAGTTTGATATTTTGACGATGTTTTTAAATGATTTTTTCGTAAATACTTGGTGAAAACTGGCGAAAATGGCTTAATTTTTAGGCAAGAATGATAGATAGATTTGTTCAATATTACTATATTCCGCTATTCTCTTTATTTTGGGTAAAAAACAGACAGAAATCGTGATCAAAAAAAAGTTTTTTTGCGTCGGTAACCAAAAAAGCCATGCTTTAGTTATCTGCAGACAGTTTAAAATCATGGTTTTGATGAAGGTATATAAAAAAGGTTATTTTAATCACGCAGCTTAAATTCTAAATTCGAATCGAAATATTACAGAGCGCATATGAATTTTTTTACAAAAGGAGGCGGCTTGATTTCGATCAGTTAATAGTTAATCACGGAGAGAAGTGCTTTAAGGGGCCAAACGTTTATAAATTACATAAAAATTAAAAAATGTTGATCCCACCCTTTCCCCCTTGTAACGCATTTTAACGAAAAATAGAAAAAAAAAACATATTTTAATAAAAAAAACACTAGTTATTTTGTAGTGAAATTTGAAAGGTAAAAAGGTCGCTGTTTGCTTTGGGCGTTACGTAACGTTACGAGACCCCATCTTTTCGTAACGCTTAAAAACGCCACCGCTGACTCCCTCTTCCTCCTACGCGTTACGTAATTTTGGCTGAATACTGTATCTCAAGGTCACAAACGTTCACTTCTGTAAAGAGAATACTCCCCGGTGAAAAAAATAACAAAGTTGTCAAAAACAAATTGAATAAATGAATATAACATAGTTATTTATACGCATACGTCTCTCGAAATGAAGCTGTTTGCCTGCCGTTCGCACGGTTGTAATGTATGTAATCGGTGAACACTATTTATTTCAATTATAATCCGTGTGCGCAAAGTCCGCCTAAGCTATACATATTCAAGAAAAAAAATATATAAACTTTAAGTTATATATTTTTGGGATAGAGATACCTTTAGCTGCACAGAAAAAAGATTTGATTGAGTCAAATAAATATTTCTTTCCAATGGTCCAAACAAATATTTATTTGAACCAAACCAATATTTATTTAGGTTAAAATAAATTTCTTTAAGTCTAATAAATCTTGCTTGACAGAAATAAATATTTATTTGTTTGGACCATGGGAAACAAATATTTATTTGACTCAAGTATATAAACCTTTTTTCAGTGTGTAATCAAATCAAAAAAATTAAAATATTTAACGTAGGTATTTTTTAAGAGGGCATTTTTAATGGCAATCCTAATTTTTTTTTTGCAAAATTTGAAATCCTTTCTAAGTAAAGATAATTTTATAGGCTACAAAAAATTATTAATATTTTTTGCACTCTTAAGCAGTAATCTGCATCTCACGACTATAGGAGTGGTGGGGGGAAATATTTTTTCAAAAATAATTTTGGAGTTTTACTTTATCCTTGGCTTGGATTGTCTTTTTTTTAATTCTCACATCGGACTTACCCAGTTATTCGTGCCTTATTTGGTAGGTGCTTCATGCAGCGGTAGGGATGTTAACACGTACATCTTTACCATATATAATAGACACTTAAAGTTGCACAAATAGAGATTGCTTAATCGTAATCGTATCTCAGTGCGCATGCTCAGAACGGTTACGACGTATAACAGCGACTACGTCTCACCTATCTTTACAACGACTCTTGCAGTATTCGTACGTATCCTAACCATTTTGTTATCTGTTGGTTTTCATAAATGCCTGATCCACAGTGTCACCCCTTGTATTTTCCATTCTATTGCCCTCTCACTTTTTTCGACTATGAAGGAAATACAAGCACTGAACAAGAATTGGTTTGGTTACGTCGTACATTGTAAGGACAATTTTAACTGTTTTTTTTTTTAAGTTTGTACGTTGTAAGCTTTTAAATTAAAAACGGCTTCAAAATTGGCAAACAAATATATCCAAAAATACTGGATTCTTTGCGTTTACTCCATTACTAATTTAAATTTGATGGATGGGTGGACTGCAGAGATCTCTGTGCGCATTTAGGTCAAAACCTTGCTATACCACCATTTTCCAAAAGGATTAAAAACAAGATTAAACATGAAATATAAGTGAGTAAAGATTTTTCTTGAGAGCAAATTCTTTCGACATTCATGAGTCCAATTCATGAATGTCGAAAGAATAGTAGATTTTACGAGTGGCAAAAATACCCCGTGGCGTTTACCTGGGGCGCGTTCAGCGGCGGCTGGAGCCAAACCACAATTGGCATTAGCCGTTCAGAAATGGCGCCAGCTTGCCAAAAGTGGTTAGCATATACCGTTCGAGATCGACTGAAGCCATATCAGTCTGCGGGTGAGGTCAGCGAAAAAAAATTCAGTTGCGAGGTTTTCCTAACCTAACAAATTGAAAAAAATTTAGAAAATCATTTAAAAATGAAAAGTGCAACACGTTTCTCCATTTTTTCTTGAATACTTGTGGATTGTGAGGAGAATGTGTTTATTTTGCGTACAGAAGGTAGAGAGTCTCTTTCTTTTTTAAACGGACTGCCCGTGCCTAGCAAAAATACTAAAGATACGACAGTCGGCTTTGCGCGTTCAAAGCTGGTTCGGCAATGTCAATGCCATTTTTGACATTTTGAGTGGAAGGGGTAAAACCGTTTTTGGTTAGGCTCCAGCCGCCGCTGAACGCGCTCTTGGTGTTCCATAGTTTAAAAACCAAATTCTCCTAGAAGAGAAGATGATATTTGACTTTGTCCGAGGGGATTTGTGGAACTGGAATAAGAAGGAACACAAAATATTTAGTGCCCTTTCTGAATGTTGAAAGCACTTCCTGAAAAACTGGACGAGAAGTGAGAAGCCAAAAATTAAGTCTGAAAATTTAACCGTGGAGAAACAGTAATTGCGCGAGAAGCACGAAATTTTGTGAAATAAAAATCTAATGAAGGAAAAAAACCAAAAAAATATATAATGATGTTAGGAATTATTTTGGCTGTGTCTAGCTCGGGAATTTTCTCATTTTTACGGATGCCATGTATTCGTGCCCACGAATAACTTTTTTAACTCACGACTTTTTCAGGTGTATTTTCGGAGATCATCATATTAATAAATTAATCATAAAATTTTGTTCAAACAATACGCAAAAAACAACAGACTTCAGCTTTCTGGTTATTTATTAGGGCACGAATCAAGTTTATTTTAATTTCTTTGGAACGAATGGTATTTGGCGAAGAATTCCATTAATAAAAATAATAACATATTTTGAATGTAACAAATAAGCCTCATACAACGAATCAACTCAGCATCGGTATTGAGAAATATTCCTGAAGATAAGAAGATAATGTTTTTTCTTTGGTTTAGGTTGGGTTGGGTTAGTTTTGAGTAAGTACTTAGTTTTATTTTAATTTATCTAATTTTCTAATTTATACAGTTTTTAGTTATTTTTATAATTTTTTAAAGTATTTTATATTTGTAGAAGTCTATGCAAATATATAACAGTTGTAAAAAAACATATTTTTACATTGGTAAATTTAGAAAACGATGTTTTAAAAACAGAGGGACAACTTCAAATAATTTTTATATACAACCTTGCGATGACTATGGATTACCGCACAGTTTGGAATGCGGTTGTTTTGAAGGCTACCGCACGGTTGTATATAACACGTATAATAAGGTTTGCCTTTATATAATCACAACCTTAAGTTGAGCTACTGTAAAGGCCCTGCCCATTTCCCTATTAGACACTTAAAGTTAATTTTCGGTTTTATCAGCATTCGTATCCTTATTTCTATCGAGTTGAACTATCGAGCAGGTGTACTCTTAAACCAATGGCGAATGCGTGACAGCGCCCAGCTGATCAAATGCGTGAAAACATCGTTTTGTACGCAGGGATGGACGTAAGGTATTTGATCAGCATTTGATCAGCTGGAGCTGTCACGCATTCGCCATAATTTTAAAAGTGCACCTGCTTGATTGGTCGACTCGATAGAGATAAGGTTACGAATGCCGATAAAACTGAAAATTAACTTAAGTGTCAGCTGAAAGTGCGCTAAACGAGAAATGAGGTGATTCCATATTACAAACTCGCGCAGGCTCAGATCGAGCTGTCTTTATCCTATTGGCCATGCCATGGCAATCTAGATTTTGACCGTTGCCGCTACGATATTCTCGCATCCTGGGCCTTTATATACCTAATGGTTATATGCTACTATCACATTTTTTATATAATATACTAAACAGGTACCATTGTTGTTAAATTTTCAAAGTGAGAGCACCCTGTGGGTGGTCATCATAACATAGAAATTAATTTGGTAATAAAAAATTTAAAATAATGAGCCGACTTCAAGAAGTGAGCAAAGTGACAGCAGTTAGACAAATGACGCGGACCGGCGTTCAGATAAGTTTTAAGTGTGGAAAAGACACTGCGCGGCTGTTAGACACAATATTTTTTCTACGAGTGTGATAAATAAAAAAAACTAACTTAGGTTAAAGCTGGGTTTATACAGGAAACTAAAAATACTAATAATAACTAAGATGAAAATAAAAGTTGAGCTTCTGGGGAACAGTGTAGGCGTTTATACAGCAGAAATAAAAATAAGATTTGCGCATGCCCCTTTGACGCACATACACACACCAAAAATGAAAGTGAGGTTACTTTCATTTTTGGTTGTCATTTAAACAGGGGTTTTTTTTTGGTTTTTCGTATATTTTGGTTTGTTTGTGGTAGATATTATTTGAAAAAACAGTATGATGAAGTTTAATTTAATTATTTCAGTTATTGGTGTCACTCACTTTTGTTTACATGCGATTTGTACTGATTGGTTCAAACTTATTTTTATTCTTCTTTTTATTTGGCTGTATAAACCAGAATCATTTCTTATTTTAAATTTTAATTGTTTATAAAACTTTCTGAGGCGTTAATATAGAGGGCAGATTTGGTTACTTTTGTGTGTGGTAGTAAAAAATAGTTATTTACCTAACAAGTGCGGAAAGTTATAATTTTCCGCACGCACCGGCGCGGCGTTTGCGCGAACGACGCGCTAACGGAGTTCGGGCAAGCCGTAAGTACGGAAAATACTTTCCGCATGCGTTAGGTACAACATTATTCTTACGAGCGTGCGAAATATCAAAATATGTGTTCAACAGCGTGCGTGATAAAAATTTTTTGCTCAACAGCATGCGTAAAACATTTTTTTTGGTCAACAGCGTGCGTAAAAAATTTATTTCGCGCACGGCGTGCAGAAAAGTGACACTTTCCGCACTGAAATGAGTGCGAGAAAAGCGTTTTTCCGCACGCTTGTAGGAAAAAATAATTTTTCACCTCTAAAAACATTTTAACAGGTATTTAACTAAATTATTTTAAGGTTCATCATGGCCCTACCATAACTTTAGTTTTTAAAGTTTTTCTGACGAGACGTGGAAGTTGGTTGTATTTAGATTACATAGCAACAAAACTGACATTAAACGGCTTGACGTGAAAGGTGACAACCATCAGAATTTTATCGTTGCCTTATTTTACCTTACAAGGGTCGTTAAAGTAATTCTCAAATATGCGATATTTTTAGAATGCGTGCGCAAATAAGTGTACAAAGTAGTCTCGTTGCGCACGCGAGTAAAAAATAGTAGATTTCCTAACAAGTGCGCAAAGTGATACTTTTCCGCACGAAAGAGCGGAAAGACACTTTGCGCGCGTGTTGGGAACAAGATTTTATCAAAAAATAAAAAAATTACTTACTTACTAAACTTTTATATTTTGTTAAATGCAAAGAGATTCCGTGAGCGAAGTTCATGTTTGTGCCTGTAAATGAGTGCAAAGTAATTACTTTGCGCAATCAAGCGAGTAGAAAATAGTAGTTTACCTAACTAGTGCGAAAAGTGCCACTTTCCGCACACAATTTTAGATGGACAATGGAAATCAAGGGCCGAACAGTCACTTTACGCATGTGTTGGGTACATTTTTTTTTCTACGACCACTTGAATGTGCCGTCAAACAGACGTAAAGAGCATCAGGTGGACGTAGACAAAAAAAGCCAATAATTTAAAACGCTAGTTTGGGGAAGTATGGGGGTAAATTCATTTCCGCAATCAGTGCAACTTTCCGCACGCAAATGAGTGCGGAAAGTGAATCCTTTCCGCACGCGAAAAAAAATATTTTTACGTAAAAGACAACTTTTTTGCACTCACAAAAACCGGATTTATACGCGCCTAATTTTTAGTTGGCCGCAAAAAACAATGAAACCTGGTTAACAAAGCCTATTTAAAATACCGTCAAAATATAAATATTAAAGTTCTCCGCCAAAATTGCGGTAATTCACACATGACCAATTTTCAAAAGGATATTCTGAATGTAAATGAATAAATAACAGGTAAAAATAACACATGTAATTAAAAATACGGGAATTATTCAAAATAACCACGTTAACTCCTACCAGGTATATGTTTAAAATTAAATCGGAAAGTAATAAAACTAGTTTTTTTATTTTGAGCATTAAAAAAGAGGGTTTTCTGGTGGGGCTTAAAAGACAAAATAAAGTCTTAGGGCCGGTTTCTCAATAGCGAGTTACCAGAAAGTTAAATTAACTCTGGCTCTAAATCTAAATTATTTATTTTTTGGTTATACCTCTTTTTAGCAAATATTTTCTTTAGGTTAACCTTGAGATAAAGTAACTTACCCTCGCCTTTAAGCCCTGGTTACCCTGAGACTAATTTTAACTCGCTTTTTAAAGATTTTTACAAGGTTTATGTTGCTCGAGTTAACGCTAACTCGCTATTGAGAAACCGGCCCTTAATCATGGGTTGCATTCAGTCGTTGGACGTTGTTTTTAATTTAAGCGAAAACAATTTTTTATTTGCGGTTTTTAAGGACTTTATGATGGCACATTGCCGTGTTCACCTTAATAAATTTTCTAGAGATATACTATTTTGTTTTGGTTTACTTATTTACCACCACACACACAATACATGGACTGCTTTAATGACTAACTTAACTAATGTTAAGAAAATAGCATTTTTTCGTTTTATTTATTGAATTAAACTTATGTTCTGTTGAAGTTAACCATTATACTTTTTGTTGTTATCCCAAGTTAAGTTTTGCACGTCTATTTTCTTATTATTCTATAACCGTGATGATGTACTAATGTAAAATATCACTTTCGTTTATTGCTCTAAAGCCACTCTCGTACTTCAAGATCAATCTGAAAAGGATTTGGATGTTCGATTATGTACTAGTCCGAGCAACACCTGCTTAACTAAAAAGCGAGGTTAACTCTTTTTCGATTTAGTATCCTTTAGCCTACTATAGCGGTCATATTGACACCCAACTGACAGAAAATCCATGTTTTACCTGTCAATTTGTTTATAAAAATGGCGGCAATCTTTGGCTAAAGGGCACTGAAGATATAGGAGTTAACTGACTTTTTAGTTGAGAACGGTGTTGGTCCGAGTAGCGTACTTAGTTAACATTGATTTGGAACTAAAGATGTGTAATTCGTGAACGATTCGTTCACTATGATTGAATCACTTGCGAGTATTGAGTGATCGAATCATGTTTGCTCGATATGATTCAATCAGTGAAATGAGTCAAATGACCGACGAAGACAGAATGAATCAAACGAGTAAATCAAATCGGAATGGATCAACGACTGACTGACCCACTGTGGCGATACACTGAATGAATTGGAAATAGGTCGATCGTTTCGTTCATTCGTTCCTTTGATTCGAATTCCTGCGCGCGGGATAAACTGTATGAAAATATAGGTTTTTTGGTCAGCAGAGTATTTCGTATTTAGCTGCATCCTGCATAGACCTTTTCTTTTTTTTTGGTCACCATTTTCTTTAATTTAATTTTAAATGATTGGTTCAATGACCGATTCAAAAGATTCGATCATTCTAGAAACGAATAACTGATCGATTCATTCAGTACAAAATGATCGAATTACCCATCTCTATTTGGAACAACGGCCTGAATCAGGCCAGCAGGTATATATTTAGTACAAGCAAAGTTGTACTTTCTTAATAATGGATAAGTACTGAGTAAAAAGTAGCAGTTAACTCCAGAAGGGGATAATGATTCTTAGATGTATCACCATCATATTGCCTAAAATTCTTAAAAATAATTTCCAAGTTCACAGTTCTTGCTGTCTATAGAAATATATCTAATAGTAGTATCTTCTATGGAAAAAAAATATTGTCATCTACTTATAATGGATGCAAGATAATTATTTTGTAATAAGATGTAAGTGTTTTGTACAATACTCGCTGATTTTCACCTCTGTTGTACATGTTTGCCACTACTAATAATTGATTTTTTGTATTTTTTTTACAAATTTTTACATAATCTATTTTTAATTCCAAAAGTTTTTTTTTATTTTTTTTTCTTTTAACAAAATATATTTAAATCAGTTGTTTGGATATACCTAGAGAAGGTTTTATTGCCATTAACTCTGCCTGCACTAAGATTTTTTTTTAAATAAAGTGCAACTTCTTACTTTAATAAAAACAAAGCACTAAAATGTTGCGGTTTTTGCACTTTTTAAAAATATGCAAACTCTTCCATATAAAAATATTTAGTTGCCAGCGGTCAAGGTACAATATTAGTAAAGTACCAGTAGATCGATGTTTGCTGGGAATGTCATAACCCTACTTTTTCGATAATATTTTTATCTTATTTTTTTGCTGTTTGTAAAATTTTTGTGGATCAAAACAGAAAAATGGATTAGAAAAAGAGAGGTTATTGAAATCCTTGTATGAACTTAGTTCACACATCGTTGAAATTGAAGAATTTGTCTTCAATTCTTCTGCTTCCTCCTTCGAGGAAGAAATGTTAGTCCAACTTGTACTTGATAGGGGTAGCCTTCAAAAACAGGTCAAAAATATGCAATTATATGTCTGCAGTGGTCTCCGATTATACTGAGGAGCGAGTAGGCAAAACAAATAATTTTGAAGGCTAGGAACAAACGACTAAACTAGTTTTTTCTTTATATACAGTGACGGTCCCAGCCAAGGGGGGGGGGGTTCGATACGAAAAAAAATTTAGAATAAAAGCATAGCTTTTATGAGGAAGATATCAATATATGCAAACAAAACTACAACACTAACTACAAGCGCGGATTTGGCCTCAAATCTAGGGGGAGTACTCAGATTTTAAGTTGTTTATTTCATACATGTTTTATTTTTAAAAAAAATTAAATGCGTTGAAAATTTTTGAGAAAATTATATTAAAATTGACTGAAAAATGCATTTTTTTACTTAAAATTAAACTAAAATTGTAAATATAACAATGGTTTCAAAGCGCAGCAGGCGAAAATTTTTAGAAAAACGACACTACAAATGTCATTTTTAACACGAAATAAACGTTATACCGTAAATATCGAAGGTGTTATTGCGTAAAAAATTTAAATCCAGGGAGGGAGGGTGTAATTACCCCCCTACTCCCCTGAAATCCGCGCTTGAGTAACTGTGTATAATTTTTTCAGTTATAAAAAACATAGATAATAAATAAACCACACACAAAACCAACTAGATAAATACTTTTTTTTTTGAGGTCTAAGAAGTTTTTTAAGTTGAAACATTACCTTTTATATTGCAATATCTCAAATATTAGATTATTTAAGCAAACCGGTCAATAACTTGCTCAATGTCTATTTCAATATGTCTGTTGATATGTAGCAACGCTAAGCCCCACAGACGAATTTCCGTCATATTGTTTTTAAGTACCTATGTTTTCAATCTTCTGAGGCAGGAGAAGCTTCTTTCTGACAAAGCTTTACTTACTGGCAAACATCCAAGAATGTTTTTATCAACGAAAAAATATCGTCAAACTTGTTCATTGCCTCGAAAACGTTATCATTATGTTTTGATTTAAGCTTTTGCCTACTTCTGACTAATATTGTTTCCTAATACTGACTTCTCCCATTAAAAGTTCAAGAATTTGTGTTTTGAATTAATCAAACGGTTTATAGAATTTGAAAACGGCATTAATCAATTTTGCCTTGTTTTGGCTTCACGTTGTATAAAACTTGCTATGAATATGTTCAGTTCAAAAAGTCTCGTTATTGAACCTTGATTTTATGTCCGAAATGATTTTCTTCACTTTCTTTCGTTCTGTATTTTTCTTCACTTCTGTATTTCCAATATCGTGGTTTTTGCGGTAAGTACGTCATGTGTTTGTTGTGTCTGCCCCAAAATACTGTGGAGGGTTTCTAGAATGTCTTTTAAGGAACGTTCTGCAATTTCTAGTTTTTTCTTCCAAGACTTCAGGATTACCAGCATCTTTGTCGTCTACTTTTTTCTGGAGCAAAGGGGGGGGGGGACCGCCACTGATATATTGAAACTGAAATAAATAAATAAAAAAGTGAGGTTAAAATGTTGCTAATTTCTAGTTGGGATTCAGATCACTCGCGGGTAGATTCGTAACGTCACTATTCTACTCCGGATCGATCTGAGAGTAGTTGATTTAAAAAAAAACGCATACATGTAGTCACAAAATTGACCTTTCTAAAAGTGTATAATATATACGGACTACCAGCTAAAATGCCTAAAAACTTTAAAAGTACGACAATTTGTCATATTGTTTAAAAAAGGTCTCTAAAACTGAAAATATTTTTTTACTTAAACTAAAGGCAACCTTATTTTTATATTAAATTTTGCATAATACTAAAAAATCAGCAAAAATAATGTTTTAGTAAAGTCTTTCTTGAACAATATCAAATTTTCACTCGAGTAACTGACGAAGGCTGATCTATAAAGAGGGCGGTAACCCATTTTGGAGTTGATAAAATAACAACAATACGATGGAAACAGTGCTGGATTGAAAACAATTCGACGAATAGGAAACTTAGATTAGGACAAAAATGATAGTAAACTTAATACTAAATATTTTAATTTAAAAAAGGACTAAAATAAATAATTTAGTAGTTAATAGGATCACCATTTTTCTCTATTACAAGCTGCAAACGTCTGGGCATTGAAAAGGTTAAATTTTGAAAATACTGATGGTCTTCTGAGAGCTGATCCAATGCGCGATAAATAGCATTGCTTAACTCTTCAGCATTTCGTGGTCTCCAATTCCTTTGGTATATTATTTTAACGATTCGACCCCATATATTTTCCATTGGGTTAAGGTGAAGGCTGTTGGCTGGCCAAGGAAGAGTTTCTATATTATTATTCTGAAACCATTGGCGAACAACATTAGCCGTGTGTACTGGACAGTTGTCCTGCTGATAAACGATGTCATTATTTTCATGTAAAGCCTATACAGATGGCAGCATAACGTTTTCAAGGATTTCAATATATCGTTCACTATTGAATCTTCCTTCGATTCTCCAAAAAAAACCCAAACCTCAAGCACTAAACCAAAAAACTAAATGTCTAGCTTTTTTAATTTGGTTTGTATATTCGGATTCAAATCTAGAATTTGGTGGACGATAAACTAAAATTGCTGCTGCTTGAAGATGATTGAAAAATTTTGAAAACCACCCTCTCCCAGAAGTCATTATCACAAAGAACGTTGTTCAGTGCAAACATCACTCTGTCCTGTTTTTGTTCTTCTGTTAGAAAAGGCTTCTTTGCAGCAACTCGACAAGAGACTTCTGATTTCGTTACTCTTCTATTTACTGTTGCAGTGTTGCTAAAGAACCCGGAAATAATGCTACATTAGCTGCTTCAACCGACGTTGAAAAAGGATTTTGTCTGAGATGGTCAATATGTTTCTCATCTTGCACTTCAGAACTTACTTTTGGTCGTCTTGATCCATCTTTCCTATCCGTAGAATTATTTTTAATCCAGCGCTTTTCCCATCGTATTATTGTCATTTTATCAACTCCAAAATGGGTGGCCGCTCTTCTTATAGACCAGCCGTCTTCTATAACTCGAGTGATAATTTGAACTTTTGTAAAATATCTGTGGCATTTTTAAGGATGTCACACTGACTTTTAAGCTGTCAGGGATACTAAGCTGGTGGTGCCTTATAATAGTATACACTAATGGAAAGCTAAATTTTGTGGCATAAGAAAAAATGCATGTATGAGTTTTTTTTGAAATCAAGGTACGTTAATCGAAACCGCTATTAATGTAAAAGAAAACGTTTTCGGAATTTGAAAATTGTACTCTATAATATTTTAAAGAAAACTGACGCCACTATTGCACTTGATTTCCCTTACACCCTATCCACGCCTTGAAAGTCAACACGTTCACAAGCAAGAACAACTATTTATAAAATACTATAGCCTTTTTTGACAAGCGTTGGTTTAAATAACGAGCGCGGTCGTTTAAAAACGCGAGAAAGCACGGTTTAGCCGCGAGTTGTAAATCGAGTTGTAAACATATTTTTATATATCTCTGTTAACAAAATCCTAGAAATATAGGAAAATACTTACAATAAACTCTAACACAACATCCACTGACAGCTCACCATTTTTATACTATAAATCGAAGGCGGCTGATAAATGACGTTGGGTGAGCTTACATTGTTTACCATTTTAATTTCTAGAAGTTTGTTGCTTTGTGGAATTTTTAAAATTATTTTTTTGTACATATTTGAAACATAATAAGTATAATAAGATTTTGTTAATATTGCGATTTCCCTATTTTTCTTCGAATTTGTGGAAAAAAGCATTTTGGCTTCTAATTATTAATTTATTTGAAATAATTGAGTGTACGATATGTAGTTAACATCTCGGTTAACGCCATTTTGCGCGAGCGCTCTATGTTATTACACTTGTAAAAGTTAAAGTTAAATTGTTTTGTGGACTTCTAAGCTTTAGTATTCCTTATTTTGACTAAACTCTTATAAAAACGATTCTTTCTTAAACTATGTCTACCCTCTATCCAATCTTTTATTGTGGATAATGGTGCAACGAATTTGTCGCGTTTTCCTGCTGCCTGTCTGCTCTCGGATGGGCTCACTTTAAATTGGCTCTTCGAGTGCAAAACCCTTTATAATGGATTTTGGGTTTTTCTCTGTTTTGTTGCGATTACTTGATTTATTCGACGGATTTCCCCCATCAAAAAAGTTTTTATACAGGGTTTTGGTGGGTCGTAGATAGATAAACATCTAAGGTTAAAATCTTTTTCTACTATCTCCATCGAAAATGGGATTTTCGACCCGAAAAATAGGGAAGAAAATGGCGTTTTGCTGGAGACAGGGAGGAAAAAGAAAAACATTTTCCTCCCGGCCAGCAGGGAGATAAAAAAAATTAAATACAAACCTCTAGAGTAAAATGTATTTCCTCCCTTGGATTTTAAACTCCTCCGCTACGCGTCGGGCATCAAACCATCCGCAGGAAGAAATGCTGCATTTTCCTCCATTGGTATGTAGATAACTATTCGCTTGTAGTTTTTTTTTCTTTGAAACTGGATTTGTTACTAAAATCATGTCAAAAATGTAACTTTACTTCATATGCGGGGCAAAGTGAAAATAATTACAAGTCTAACAAATAATTAAAAACTTTCTACAAAAACGAAAAATTAGGTAAACAAGTCACGAAATCTGTAATTTTTTTAGTATGACGAAGGAGTGATGCAGGAGCTTTTCAGGTTCTTTTATGCTCTATATTTTTTTTTACTTTTTTGATGAACTGGGGTAAACATTGTACAGTGGCGTAGCCAGAAATCAACTATGGAGGGGGGGTTCATTATTTAATAAAACTCAACTACCTATACCTATGGCAAATTTTTAAAAATTGGGTAGGTGCCTATTGCTTGAGCTCTTGAACTGAAGGGAGGGGAGAGGGGCGGTTTAATAGGTTTTGAGTTAGTGTATACGAAACTTATTTTTAAAATCAAGTCTCATCTAGTCTTATTTGCAGATTTTTCTCAAAATTAACCCTTAAGTGCGTCGCAGGCAAAAATTTAAAAAAACTTGCTTAAAATTAATTAAACAAACTTTGACAAAAAAAAACAAAAGTTCTTTAAAAATGTTGATCTTTTTGGTTTTTTGTAAAATATTTTTGAAAAAATAGATTGCCTTAGATGCCAAGTAGGGGTTGGTTGCGCTGATTTTAAGGAAAATTATACTAAGAATGCCAGTTATTACACGTTTTGAATGCTGGTGAGAAAAATTCCTTAGAATTAAACAAAAATTTTTAAAATTTAAGACATCACTTCAAACACCCGTCACAAACCGGAGTAAAGGGTCAAAAAAGTGGGGGACTTATAGCTCTCTCTGGGGCCCTTAATTATTATTAATTTATTGTAGATTGGGTTGGACCTCATGGGGGTGGTGTGCGCAGTAGTTGAAATATTGTAGGTCTGGACAAGGGCGACTTAAAATGCGACCTAAAAGTTGGTGAGACATTTGGTTTGGCTACAGCGGCGTATCAAATGTGGGATAAAATATCATTATGAAATTATATTTTCCGGAGAAAACATGTAAGTATTTATTTCTTTTTTGAAGGACAGTGTAAATATACATTTGTAGATTTTTTCGCAATATTTTCTGACAGATTGCGTCAGTGTCGCACCGTAAAACTATTAAAATACTGTTCATTTTTTCATTAAGAGCACAAATTCAACGACATTATGTGGGTATGTGTATTGTGTTATTTTATGTGTTTTATATATTTTATAAAATGATAAATCAGTGATGTAACATCCAAATATTAAAATACTACCTATACTTTTGATAATTTGATAATTGAACTTACATTAAATCTATGTGCTTTAATAATAGAATCTTACTCATCTAATATTTTATTTCAATATAAACATTCAAACCCAGTGGCGTAGGGTGACCCATAAATTAAGCTTTTTTATGAAACTTAAGGCGGCTAAGTATCACTAAAGCCGCGGAGCGGAGTTCGGGCAAGCAACCAAGGTCGGGAAAGATACTTTACGCGTGAAGATATGCGTGCTGTGGGTCAATAAATGGAGAGAAGTTGGTGGATGTATCCGTTCAGAAAAAAAAGAAGGCAAAAGGAAATGTTTTCGTAACAGCCAACATCATTTTTTGGGTCCAATTCATTAAAAAAAAAACGTTGCAAAATAAAAATGTCAATATATTTTACATCAAGCCACTACGCCACAATTGACAACTATGACGATTTCCAATCAAATTGAAAACCTTTGTGGTAGTTTAAACTACTAGAAAATAATATTTTAATATTTGGATGTTACACCACTGATTTATCCTTTTACAAAATATAATAAGAAAAACTATAAAATATCACAAAATACATACACACCAAATATCGTTGAATTGGCCCTTTTAATAAAAAAATAACAAAAAATACGGGGCGCCAATGACCTCACTCATCAGAAAAAATTACGAAAAAATCTGCAAATGGATATTTACTCTATCCTTTAAAACATAAATAAATACCTGCAGGTTTTCTTCGGAAATTAAATGATATTTTATCTCACCTTTGATACGCCGCTGTAGCCAAAATAAATGCCTCACCAAGTTTTAAGGCGCATTATTTTGAAGCCCTTGTCCAGACCTACAACATATCAAAAAAAATCTAAAATCACCCGATGTCTGGGTTACATCGGCCGGTGCGCGAGGTTCTTTTATGTATTTTTTTTCTTGAATATGGACTTTATGCCAACTTTATCTCCGATAAATCCTTATTAATCTAACTGTGGGCTGTTTGGCGCTTTGACTTTTGCGTTTATTAAACGTTAAACGCGTGCATAACCGCTGCAACCGCGACAAATATTATTGATGTCCACTCCAAGCGCCCCATACACGCGCAGTTTTGCTCCAAGGTTGGCCTGTGCAGGTTTGCTCCCGAGTAGGTTTGAAATGACCACAAAAGGTCAGGATTTATTTTCAGCGATTTCATTTTATTGTATCAGTGCGTGTATCTATTATTTTGATACAAAATAAAATAGCATAGAGATACACTTAGTGAGCACCAGTGCATCAAAAGCAAAATGCTATTAGTATCAATTCAGGTCATGTGATCTTGGCTTAAGTTTTCGCAAGCTATCGTTTTACACTATTTTTAATCCATCGTTAAATTCACCTTGAAATATGTGATCTTGGCTTAAGTTTTCTCGAGCTATCGTTTTACACTATTTTTAACCCAGCGTTAAATTCACCTTGAAATAGTTTAACCCTGAGTTAAATTTAAACAGATAGCTTGTGAAACTTTAAGATAGGGACGTAAAAACCGCATTGCTCTATCCTGAATTAGATGTTATCGGCTGTCAAAATGATAATATGTAATTATTCACTCGTCAATATTTCAAAAACAGTTAAAGATACGCTGATTGCTCAGGGCAAAACATCGTTTAATCATTTCTCTTTCCGCTTTGGTCTTTTGTGTGCTCCTTGTGGAATCTAAAGATCTTTTGTTTTTACATTCTTTTCGGTTGAAGTAACTGATTAGGAGGTTTTTTAAGTTCTTCTTTTTGTATTTTTTTTTAGTGAATAATCATCTTAACACAATCTTTTGTTGGATTTAAGAAGAAAATTTCCATTTAAAAAAAGTGTTTTTAACCCTAGGTGGGATCTAAATGGTAAATACTGTTGAGCAAATTAAAATTGACGTTATATGTTACTCTTATCAAAACTTACCCTTGTTTATTGATTTTTGCGATTAATACTCACTGTCACAAAACCATTTCGATATGTATTCATAAAATAAGAATTAGATTAAGTTTGTATTTATTTAAAAGAGTTTTTTATCTATCGAAAGTATCAAAAAACTTTACAAACATAAACCCATCGTAATCGCAAACTACAAATAAAAATATTTCGTTAAAGTAGGTCATGAAAAAAATGCGGCTAAAAACAGACCTGAATCCCTGATACGTTCGCAAAGGAGTCATGTCGGCTCAACGAACTGTTCGGTGCCGGTTCTCTGGTAGAACATGATAAAATGGCCATTAGCGAAGTACCGATAAAAACTGCAGAGTTGAGACCTTTGAGTATGATCTTTTCGTCGAAAGCTTTGTTTGATGATTAAGCTTTTAGATAAACTCAATGTTTTAATTTCAGTTATGTTTGTAAATAAATGAATAGGTACAGTTTTTGTGGTTTTGTGTACAGTGGATTTTTCTCATTGGAGACAGTTTTCGTGCATAATCAGTGTCCTTCACTTATGTTTGTTTTGCCTCGTAGTGCCCTCATAAATATATTCTCTGTGCCGAAACCGGGTTCAAAATATGGTGTTTTTCTGGACAAAATTGGAGATGTTTTATTGATTAATAAACAACTTGAGATATTAAATAAGGTAAATTAATTCTTGTAAAATCGGTTACTTAGGGAAATTATAAAGGAACTTATTACTAATTACCACAAAACAATCCTTTCTGGGGGCTATAAATTTAAACCACCCCCCAGAGGTGGTCTAAAAAATCATCAACTTTATAACCTCAAACACAGATGATGAAACTAATATGTGCCAAACTTTTGGCGTATTCACCATTTGCCATTTTGAAACCGGTAAAAAAAAAATTATGGCATTTTCTCCTAAAATATGGAATATTTTGAGAAAAAAGGCAGTTTTTCTGTGGTATTTTGCAATAACAATACAAAATAATGAATAACTTTGTATCTTTTTTCTATGGGTATGTGTTTTTTGAAAATGGGTTTTAAAATTTAGTACCCCCCACAGGTGTAAATATTTAGACCTGTGGGGGTACTATTTTAGATCTTAGTAAATCCCACTGTAATTGTCTATTGGGTGCCAAATTTTTGTTTTATTCACTACTTGCCATTTTGAAAACTGTTAAAAAAATAGTTTTAGGGCAATTCCTCCTAAAATATGGTATATTTCGAGAAAAAAAAGCAGTTTGTCAGTGGTATTTTGCAATACCAATACAAAATAATTAATAACTTTGTGTCTTTTCTGTATGGGTAAGTGTTTTTTGAAAATAGGTTTTAAAATTTAGTACCCCCACAGGTGTAAATATTTAGACCTGTGGGGAGTACTATTTTAGATCTTTGTAAATCTCACTGATAGATTTTGTTTATTATTAAATTATATACCTTACATGGACTTATGCTCACATAAAAAGTTTTATAACTTTCTATTCTATAGCTTTCAAAATAATCTAATAAGCTATTCACCTTGTGACACCCGGTATATGTTACCTTATTAAAATAGCGTATTTTATTTAGTTGTCCATTAACTACTAGCTAACTATTTTGTAGGGAAAATTTACGTCAGTTCTGTGCCCTCTTAGGTAGAATAGTGAGATTTTTAACGAAATTTCGTCTCTATTTAATTTGTATAGGGATTGAATCCTATCTCATGTTCTGACCAAGAATGCTGCTTGGGATAGCTTCTGTATAATATGTCAATAGACAATGTACAGCAAACTTTTTTTTTAGTTTTTTTTTGAGGAGCTTCGTTGTTCTTGTTCCATCGTATTTTGTACATTTCTACTGGAATAAAATTAATAATAAACGTTAAAACAAAACCTTGGATTATTATTAGTAGGCATGGCGCGATAGAGAAATTATTCTGCAATAAATAGACACTTAAAGTAAATATTTCAACGCAGCGTTATCGGTATACCTAACGCGTTCGAAACAAGGTCAAAATACGCTACATTTTTTTCGAAATAAAGCCAAAATACACATATTTTTGACTTGTTTATGCGATGTTTCAAACGATGCCTGCTTCTTTGACGGGTGTGATGACACAATCTCGTTGAATACGGAAAGATGTACGTATCGTAACGGACCCACGAACGTACGCAACGATTTCAATCAGCAGTTATGTCATCGCACTCTTCAAAAAAGCAGGCATCGTTTGAAACATGGCATAAACAAGTCAAAAATATGTGTATTTTGGCTTTATTTCGAAATACGGATACTGATGCGTTGAAATATTTACTTTAAGTGTCTCATATCAAAATTTATGAATAACTGAAAGGCCGCTTCTGGTCACAGATTATGGCTTCACGGTCAACGGAACTAAATCTCTATCGTAAGTTTAGTACTAAGATTAGGCTAGTTGGTGCAGATATTTGGTTTCTGAAATCTTGCAAAAAATTCAAAATTTTTCCAAACTTTGTTCAAGTAAAATTGCCGAAATCTACAGTTTCTTTAAAAGTAGCCCTGTTTGCAAAAGAGAAATGGTTAGATTTAGAAATCAAAAATTTGTACGCAAAACGAAGTATGTTTGAGCTTGAAGCATACCGACTGTTTAAAAAGTTGACATTTAGACTTAGTGATAAGAACTTTGAAGAATGGTGCAATTTCCAAAGACATATGTTTGTAGTAATTGAGAAAAAATTTACGAAGAAGATGTCTTCAATTAATAAAAAGCTACAAAAGTTAAAACCTCCTGAACCAAAAACAAAAAAGTCGAAGGAAATCGCAAACACTGTAGAAAACCTATCCTCTCAAACTTTTAATAACAAAGAAATATCACTTTAAACAAAGGTCTTAATTTTGCTCTGCCCCCACAAAAAGATAATTTAAGTGATATTATTGCAAATATTGAAAGTTCAATCTCTGAAAGAAGGCACAAAGGGCTATGTGCGAAATGCTTGTCGATATCAGATCTCTCAAAAAATCATTCAAAACAATAAAAATAATATATTAAATCACAATAAAACAATTAAAAGTTTGAGAGAAAAAGATGTTTTCTATCTAAAGGCTGACAAAAGTAATAAAGTTGTTATATTAGATAAATCAGATTTCGAAAGGGTTGATAACCCAATAAAAAATGGAAAAAATAAATAACAAATTTCCCACAATTAAATTTACTTATGAAACAGAGAACAACGATACACTGCCATTTCTAGACACTTTAGTTATAAGAGATAAAAATAAATTGGACTTTGACCTATACAGAAAAGAAACGGCCACCAACAGGTATATTCCAAATGACTCTTTTCATTGCCTACAACATAAGCTTGCAAGTTTGCACTTTTTAACATATAGATTAGTAAATTTCCCCTTAAATAAAGACAGATTTGAAGCAGAAAAGAATAGGATTAGGAATATAGCTGGCGAAAACAGTTACGACGAAATAGACATTCTTTTCAAAAGACCTTTCGGAATTCCATATAATCGTAATTATACGAAAGGATTACAAAAAGTATTTAATAACACCGGTCTTAAATTAGTATATCAATCCGGTAACACAAAAAGAAGCTTACTAGGAAATCCCAAGGATAAAACTACAATTCTAGAAAAAAGTGGAATTTACGAAATTAGTTGCATGGATTGTAACAAAAAATATGTTGGCTAAACGAGACGATCTATTCAAACACGTTTTAAAGAACACTTAGCACACTTAAAATACGGAAGAACAGAAAAGTCAAGTGTGGCCGAGCATGCTTTTGAAAACAATCATAGATTCACATTAGATAAGCTAAAACTTCTAAAAAGTGTACCAAACAAAAGACTTTTGAATGCATATGAAAGTATGGAAATCATTAAATCCAGAAATGGTTTAAATAAAGATAGAGGACCCATCCCGTTTAGTACACTTTATTCTTTGGTCGAGGGGAGATAGGATTAAAAATCGTGATCAATCACAAATTATCTCCGCCCACTAAAGGATTGTATATAAGATAGAGCGTAGATTAATTTAGTTCATTGTTTATCGTCTCCTTATGATGCTAACGTTGTTAGCGAAATGCGCGTCGAGTGCAAAAAAGTGTAGTTTTGGTTTGTGGAAAACAATCATAACTTTTTTACAGATGATGTGTACTGACATATCACTATGAAATTCTACAATACACAGAATCTAGGGTGAGGGCCTCCAGTCAGTTACTTTGTTAGTAGTAGGACGGTTTGAAAATTTTGTCCTATAAACACCACTAAAACCGTTTATTTTAAAACGCTTTAGAGTATTTCTTCCAACCTATTGAAATACTCGTGTAAACGTATAAACCCTCCTTATATAAAAGCGCTTTTAGGTGCGTATATAAACGTAGTAAATTTTGACCCACATACACACAAGTTGCTTTGCGCAAACCGATTCTCGCAGGCTAAACGACAAGTGTATGGGGCGCTATAGTATTCGTTGCTACAATTTTGCCCTTTGGAAATTGAGGGTGGTTTAATCGCAAAGCCACAACATAATATAACAAATGACAGTGGCGGTCGCACATTTTTTTTTAAGTGAACGGTTTATTAGGGTTTAAAGTAAAAAAAAAATTTGTTTATGTCTAAAACCAAGGACTGATCCTTTTCCGAATCTAGAGAGAAATAATTTGATTTTAAGTCATTTACTCTAGACACTGCAGTCAAATTTTTACTATTTTTATACGTTTTGAATGCGGTTTTCAAACACTATTTTAAATTTAATGAAAATTGTAACAGTTAATTTGCCACTTATAAAAATAACAGTAAGTACGGCAGTGGCGCACGCCAACCCACATAACAATTAAACATTCCTGTAATGTAATAGTCATATACTTAGGGGACAAAGAATGTGATAGAGATGTTACATTTTACCATTGGGAATATTACTAACACATGCCGGCAATAAGTTACGTTCTAACTCATACACGTGACATAAATATGATAGAAACGTGACGTGAAACATGACTATAATACGACCAAAATGTTTTCTTAAAAGAATTATAGTAATATACCTGGAAACTGATTATAATATCCCACATAGCTAATATATATCCCTACTGAATATTGCATGGATATAATTCTCTGATTCTAAACATGTCCAGATGGATATATATCCACTTGAATATCCACCCAATATGCATTCGTCTTCCACTAAAGTGCAATTACGGAGTACCCAGTGTTGCCAACGGTAAAAGAGTGAAAGATCCGCCCACAACAGACAAAATGTCCGAAAAAGTCCGATTTGATTGAAGGTTTTGACTAAAAACGCAGCCCAAAAATATAGTAACCCTTTTCATAAAAGTGTTTTTTTTTTTAGGTAAGGCAATAAGCCCCTGATTCAGTTACAAGCAATGTTGCCAACGCCAACTTAAAAATTCTTCTTCTTTCGATTCATTTTATGGGTTTTTTTGTTGTTAACGTTTTTGCAAGCAACTAAATGGTCATGTGGTCACCTAGTTAGATTCAGCCTGACGATCACGTGGTACTCATTTCGTCTACTTGCGGGCGCGGCGATGTTGTACTCATAGACATAATAGTCGGAAAACAAAAAGTCCGATTTCATTTAAAAAGTCCATAAAAAGGCCGTTGAAAGAAAAAGTCCACAAAAAGTCCTATTGATAAAAAAAAGTTCGGAAATCGGACTAAAGTCCGCCAATTGGCTACACTAGGAGTACCCCACGGTATAGTATCAACATTATGTTAATATACTACTTGAGATTAAAAAGGTTACCTAAATAACTTTTTGCTGTCTTATATGTATATTACCTGCTACATAGAGAACATATCGATTCTAGTGCCACCTACCTACAATAGATGACATTATACTAAATTATAATTATAAATCATGTAAATCGCGTTCTTTTCATAAGATATAGTAATATTTTCAGGAAACACGCCAAAATCCTGAGAAAAATATTATTTTTTGGAATATTCATAAAAATAACTTGATTATCACGTTATCATGGGGATATTATTATCTTATTACCAAAGAAATATAACTATCACAAACTTTTAAATAATATTCAACTAAAAACAGGTAATATTCGCAATAGAATATTCCAAAAATGACTTTGAGGGAATATTTCTAAATATACGCCTTACCCAGGCCAAACTTGTAAGCAACATCTATAATCTAGCCAACCTCGGAAATACAAAAGAAAAGACATTGTCTTAGCTTCGGCCTTTAGCACATGCGCAAAAATTTAGCGTTCCGAGAGGTTTCGGTTAGTTTCGGTCAGTTTCGGCTGGCTTCGCGGCCTGTATCATACGTCTTTAATCGAGGCGACGCTATTTTGGTTGTTTATTTGTTTTGATACCGTGTTTTTATTTGTGCTGCACATATCTTTCACTGACATGCTGTGTTTATTATTTAAGAGGAGCGACACTGTAGAAGGTATCGAGTGAAAAAGATCCAGATGTTGTTAGCGTTTTTGTTTTGGAAACCTGCAGTTAAACATCAACGGGATTATGTTTCTTCCTCAGTGGCACACAGTTATATTTTTTTCCTTCAGAAAAGTAAACAAATACCGAATTATATCTGTCAAACAACAACCTGCCTTCGTGGCTTCGAGTATTCCCAAGTAGCTCAGGATATCCTTTGGACGTCCCAGTTAGGTCCGAATGTCCTGTGCTTGGATCTTTAGGACGTCCATAGAATATTATTTTGTGGACTTTCGCTCTAGAGGGTTTTTCGTCAATTTTCAGTTTTGAGGGAAGAAAATTTTTATTTTTTTGTTGGCGTACGTCGCACTGTGGTTTGTATGTATGTAATGCCTTGCCATGTAAAGCCCGGAGATTTCGGAATAAACAAAATATTGTAATTTTAAAACAAAAACCATTGAATAGTATTCAGTAAAGTCCACTCTATTTATTGGCATATAACTTTTATTTTATTTTTATTTTCTTTATAGATAAAATTATATATTTCTGTGGGTATTACCAGTGTTACATTTTTTTCTCTCAATATCTAGACTGATTCTTGTTAAATAAGCTCCTTTATACTACATACTACTACAATACTACTAGTTTATTTTTTAATGAACTTTTCTAAAAAAAAAACTTTGTTAGGTTTAAAGTCAACCAGGCTTATATATTATTTGTTATATTTTATGCAGTCATCTTTTGAGGAGTATTTTATGGTATTTAAAAATTATTTATTAAAATCGGTATATATCTTAAAAACTAATAAACCGATTTTGGTGATTAATAACTTTTTTACCAAAAAAGAACAAGGCTTTTTAGCAGTAATTATTTGATTGTGAAATTTTGTAAAATTAGAGCAACAAGCACGAGAGCTGGGTAGTTTTTGATTTTGTCCGCCATCTTGGATTTCATAATGTCGGTTCAAAAATACATAAAGATAAAAGCCTCATAGATTACCTACACAACACATTTTATTTTATTAAAATTTGTTTAGAATTTCAAAACTTATTTAAAGAATTATTTTGTACGGACCACCATGTATACGGATTGTCGTCATCGTAATTTTGTTTTTTAATTAAGAAAAGCATATTTATTCTGACCGGTAAGACATATTATTAAGCAAGGACTCGCCGTTTTAGAATCCAAAATATTTAATATTTGAATAAAATATAGTAAAGGCTGTTGCTTAAGCTTTACAAAAAAGTATAAAAAATTAAAATCGGATAAAAAATTTTCATTACCGAATTTTGCTTTGAAATGTCCGGGTGTTCCTATACCTTGCTCCACTGCGCGTCGTATCGTACGTCTTAGGGACAAGTTTTGAAACCAAAGATGTCCTAAGGATGTTCTTAAGACGACGCGTCGACAGTCCTAAAATGGACTTCCCGAAGATATTCGAATGAATCGAGCGGACATACTATTACTATGGACGTCTTCGGTATGTCTTTGTACTACTTGGTTTGGAAGGGCGTATATTTGAGCTAACATGTATATGGTTAATAAAAAGGCAAATTTTAAATTAGAAAAAGGAACAAATTAAAAGTACGGTGGTCGTTAAATCGGCCACGGTCAATTAAGTTTAGTTTCTATAAATTGTAATTTATTTCTTTGCTCATTTAGTTCCACAAGTAAATCAGCAACGGATAAATGTACGGTAGATTGCTAGGACAACAGTATAAAAGTAAAGCTTTTCTTTATTTAAGCTTTTTACCGAATAATATTCTATGTACGTCCTAAAGATGTCTGGCTTCTGGCACAGGACATTCGGACCTAAATGGGACGTCCAAAGGATGTCCTAAGCTAATTGGGAATGCTTTTTCTATTATGTCGTATGGATAAGTAACGCTATTCTGCACATGCGTCGCGCCAGCATCATCGGCCAAGACCCGAAGCCAAGCGGATCGTTGTTGTTTGACAGAAAGAATTCGGTTATTATCATGTACTTAGAACATTGAACTACTAGAAGGAGTTTGGTCTGTCTGGTTACACTGGTTGTTTGAGTGCAACATGTACAGTGGGGAAAGGGAAGAAGGAAATCTGTGTTGCCAATTTTAATAACAAAATTATGCAACAAAAAACTTATTAAGTTTGGATTAAGTTTTGACGCTTATTTATTAATTAATTAATGAGGTTTAAGATATATGATAAAAAAGCTAATATACACAATATATAACACTCACAACCTATTTAAAACTTTCGACGTTTTCTGAAAATTTAACATGTGTTTTCCTTAAACATCTTCCTTTTTAGTCAACGTGGCAACATTGATTGTTTGTTGCGGTTTCTCGATTTTTCCTGAATGTCATTATTGTTTTGAAAGTGAAAGTTTCAGCACTTGTCAATAGTGTTTTTTTGATATTTTGTCAAAAGTTTGTGGCGAAAAATGGTTCCGAAGTGTATTATTATACAGGTACGTTAAATTAAAATATTAACTAAATATTAGGTTAGAATTCGTCATACGTCTTAAAAACCCATACAAATTTAAGCAATTTTTATCCCCAAAACAAAAATACTTTTTATGCGACTCAATCATATTGTCCCTTTTTGATTATGCTGATGTGGTTTATGGTGACTCCTTGTCATGGCAAACTAAAAAATCAATCCACAAATTACAAAATTGCTGCCTGCGATTTTCATATAGGGTTCCTAAGCAAATCCTTAGGGGTTCAAGCAGCCGTGTATACGACGCAGACAAACGGAAAAGCACATTAGGCAGAAAAGGATGGGCATGGGGCGATGTTGTGACTACATCTTACGCGTAGTAAATCCATTCCAGGTTGTTGTTCTCTAATTTTTTCCATTTTCGTACCTTTAGGGCTGGAATAAAAATTGTTTTTGCTCGACTTTCATACCAAACTGATGACAGATATCGTAAAAAAAAATATTTTTCGGCCGGAGAAATATATATTTCCGTAGAAACTTTATCAAGCAAATAGGACGTCCATCCCGGGTTTTGCACTTTGATTCGAAATCAAAAAGCAGGAACAGTCAGATGTGGGGCCGTGCACAAATTACGTAATGGTGATTTTACCAATTTTTGACCCCCTCTCTTTCACTTTTCACTTATTTTCATTCCAAATTTTCTTAGTTTCACACAAATGCAAACGCTGTCGAAAACCCCACTCCCCCCTACGTAACGTTTTGTAACCCCCCTCCACCCTATGACCATTACGTAATTTGTGCACGGCCCCTGTAGTCCCAGTGGAGGAGGGCGAGAAAATTGATATTTTTTCTTAAAAATTATACTCTTTAGACCTATTTCTTTGCCTTCCCGAAATTACGTAATTTTTGAAAAAAAATTGTAAGCAGCGCCATTTCTATTTCGTGCTTTGTTTTTCTAACATTTTTGCGTTCGGCTAATTTAATTGAAAAATTTTTGCCTGCGGCGCGCTTTATCTTCTTACTCGAATCCCCCGTTTTAGGAAAACTGATCCTGTCTCTGTTTCAAAATTTTGTAGAATAAAAGTAGAGTATGACCATGGGGGAAATAATTTTTTTCTACGGTATGACGAAAATTTCGAGAAAGTTGAAGAAAAAAATAAAAAAAGTGGCAGAGCTCAAGTTTTTGGTAAAAAAAAAACGTTTTTTGTAAAGAAACAGAGCAAAATAAATCTTTTCACCCCTTTTTGGGTGTTACAAATATTGGCAGCCCCTTATTTTTCGCTTTTACCCTCCCGCTAGTTTTGAAGAATTGGTTCGCTACATGTTTCGAGATCATGTCATAAAACACCTCAAAAATATCAAACGTAGTGTTTATTTAAAATCAATAATATCGCAAGCAAAAAGCTCTGCAGGAAAAACAGCGCCGTTTATTGATTTCTTTGGCTGCTAGTGCTAGCTGCATGGTTTGGCCGTTTCCGGATAGATGTCACTAGTAGAACAGAATGGAAAGAAATTTAATTAAAAGCGAAGATATTTCTTTCTAATGTTAACAACCTCACGAGTTTATCGCTCAGTATCGTAAATAATGGACCCTGCCGCCTCCTTTAAGCAAGAAGAAGCTGTGGTTTGGACCTGAAAACATCTAATTTTTAATTAGATTAGATGTTCAAATCTGTCCCCTTCCTGAGCCTCACAATATCCCAATCTATTGTAAAACTCTTGGCGCGTAGCAGCCAATATTTCAGGGGTGATAGAGTTGCCCGCCTCCAAAATTTTCTCCCTCAACTCCTGTATAGTCGTAGGCCGTAAGTGAGGGTGTTGGAAAATTTTGTCGTGCCAACAACCCCATAGGAAAAAGTCATTTGGCGCAAGATCTGGTGATCGAGGAGGCCATCGGATATTTCCATATGTGGAAATAACTCTATCACCAAATACCTGACGAAGGTAATTTGTAGCCTGGCGTGAATTGTGGGATGAACAGCCATTTTGCTGAAACCACAATTCGTCCAAATTTATGTTGAGTTCCCTCAAGCGTAGTAAAACCTGGTGTTGGAGAAGATCAACATATTTTTGGCTATTCGAATTCCCTTCACTGAAAAGGGGTCCAATAATGTGATCCACGATAATACCGCTCCAAACATTTAATTTTTGAGGATGTTGCGTTCTAACACTTGCGTGCAGATGTTTATTTTCGCGGGACCAATAGCGGCTATTTTGTGGATTGTGAGAGCTATGAAGTTCAAATGTCTTCTCGTCACTAAACAAAACTTTTAATAGGAAATTTTCGTTCCTGTCACATTTATCCCTCATAACCTCACAATATTCTAACCGGCGAAAATAATCACCTGGTTACAATTCCTGCGACTTCCCAATCTTAAACGACTTGTAGCCGTATTTTTTTAGGATCCATTGGCAAGTACTGTTGGGAATATCCAGTGCCTCCGCAATCGGTTTCGTCGAACATGGTTCATGTGCCTCAACGTAAGCGCATACCATTTCGTCTCGTTCCACCCTGTGTGGAAGAACGGGATGCTCTCGTATTTCGCCGTCGTGGTAACACTTTCTACAACCATTTATGCACCCGTACCTTTCAAGACGATGATAAATGTTGTAGACAGTTTGCACAGGAACCGGTCGATCTGGAAACGCAAAAACAAAAAGCCCAATGACCTCGTCCGCACTGTCACTTTTTATATAGTTTTTAATAATAAAAATCTTTTCTTCTCGAGTATACGGCATTTTAAAAACACAAAATTTACGAAACTGAAGCGACTCGAAAAGAAATAAAAATGCAATGCCTGTGAATCCCAGTTTTTCCTCGATCATCTCATGGTGTGACCGCCATCTAGCGGAATTTGCAGACATCTTGTCAACGGTTATCATTGCTTTATGCTCACAATGAAAGAGTGGCGACAATTTTTTCTCATGAAAGCAGTCCGGAGATAATAACAAACTGGCACCATTGCTCAATATACCTGTTTCTTTTGTGCGCGCAGAACTTTCTATGCCATTTCTGTTTGATTTATTGAAATCCTATCCCTAAGGAAAATCTTAGGAACCCTGTATAACTTGCTGTATAGAACTCGTATTACACCTATTTTAAATAATCTTAAGATTTTAAATATGATTAACCGGCGCAAGCACCCTTTAAAAACTTTTGTTTACCGGATTATTAAAACTGGAAAACCCAATTACTTAACAAAAATTTTTTTTCCAATATCAACTAAGACAAGAAATGTCAATAAGTTTATTGTGTCCCGCCATAGAACGGCGGCATTTCAAAAATCTTTTGTATTCTCTGCCATCAAAATTTGGAATACCTGAACAAATGAGGTTAAAGGCTATTCGCTATTTTCTTTTTCTAAATATATAAAACAAAAATTACTTTGAAGAACAGGAAGTGCTGTAACTGTCTCTATGGTTTTTTGTTTTTTTTTTTCAATTTTATTTATTACTCTTGACACTCTCCCTCGCCTATGAAACCACTGTGCTGCTTCCCCTTGTTTTCTGCGAAGGGTTCCTCTCTCTCGGTCTCGCTCTCTCACGCGTCTACTTTCTTCAGGTTTCTAAAACTTAATTAACAATTTTAATTGTAAACTTTGTGTTTCTCTTTTATGCGCTATTTATTAATAGATAATTATTTCTTTCCATCTAAATTTTTCCTGGGTCTTCTTGCATAAGTTCTGAACAAAGTGCTTAGTGTTATCGGTTTTTATAATCGGAAGACGATCCATTTTTGTTAAACTGCTATATAACTATGTTTGATTTTTGTAATTTTTTTTTGTTGTCAAAATAAACCATTTGAATTTGAATTTGAATTAGTTTAAAAAAGATAGAGGCCCCATTCCATTTAGTACACTTTGTTCTTTAGTTGAGGGGAGATAGGATTATAGAGCGTGACCAATCACAAATTATTATTCTTATCTGCGCATACTAAAAGATAGTAAATAAGATAGAGTGTAGGTTAATTTAGTTTATTGTTTATCGTCTCCTGATAATGCTAACGTTGTTAGTGAAATGCGCGTCGAGTGCAAAAAAGTGTAGTTTTTGTTTGTGGAAAACAATCATAACTTAGTTATAGTGTCAAAACTGCCAAAAAAAAAAACAATCGCTAAAAGCTGTCAACAAGAAGTCATGGTCAACTTGGCCAAAAATGGAACGGAAAAGAATTAAGGTACCGAAAAATTTAACAAAAAGGTCCTTTCTTGAGAGTGCAAATATTTTCCTGTCGTCTGAAAAGAAACTTATTAATTTGCTGCTCCCTTCTTATGACTCTCCGGCATGGCCCCTATGGGCGTGGAATACGAAGAGAGTGTTAGCTCCGTAGCCAGGCTACTACCAGTTTTCTCGCAAACCACTGGTGGCGTCGAGAAACTATCCGCAAGACAGTGCCCGAGCAGGTGGTACGCTGTTCACTCGCCGGCACAGCGATTGCCCACCAGTGTCTAACCAGAATGTAGCTAATCAACCCACTAGCACTCAGTCTAACTCCTACTGACGGGCCATCTTCCACAAGTGGTCGATGGTAGCCCCACCCCTGGGTACTGGTGTCATCCCGGTTATAGCAACACCGTTCTCAACTAAAAAGCCTGTTAACTCCTGCCGCCTCAGTGCCCTTTAGCGTACTATGGCTGCCATTTTTATAACCAAAATGAGAAGTAAAACATGGATTTTCTGTCAGTTTGGTGTTAATATGGCGCCGATCATAGGATACTAAAATGAAAATGAGTTAACTGGCTTTTTAGTTGAGAACAGTGTTGGTTATAGCGCTCACAATGTCAGTTGGCACGGTCTGAATACCAAAACCTATGTGACAGAAAGGCGGACGCAGGAAAATAATATCGAAGAAAATTTAGTTATGCAGAATAATACAGAACGCTTTAAATATATAATAAACCGGTTATTTAAAAGACGCCCAGATCAAAATGTATTTAAAAAGCTGTATTATGTAGAAGTCTTGTCAAATTAAAGTAAATATAAAGTTGAGGAAAACCGTACTGCACAACATCATGCGTGCCATACCAGGTCTCATCCAGGTACATAATATTTCTTCTTTTCTTGTCGATATTTTTAATAGTGCGCAAGTACTCGGAGCGCTGTGAAACAATTCTTGGCGACTCCATTATTACCATCCGTTTGTCCAGTTTTTCATAATGAAAAACGCACTGTAAAGATGTGTGTGTATAATCTGTATATTCCTGTCACTTATTTCGAATCATTTCTAACGTTGGCACCTTATTTTCATCAAGCATCAAGCTTCTTGAGGATTTAGCCAACTCTTTTACGCTTTGCAGAATGATCGATCACATCTCCTGTTCTAATAATCCTGTAAACACTGCTACGACTAAGTTTTGTCAGTTCACAAATTATATTTATAATTTGATTACCTGAAGAGTTATAGTTTTCTTCTTTTAAACATTTGAGTCTGTACATGTATGTCTTTATTTGCAAATTCGGGATATTCCATTTCCACAGACTCTTCAACAAGGTATGTTGGAAATTTGGAACCTTTGGTTGCACTTAAACAAAATTATGATTGTTTTCCACAAACCAAAACTACACTTTTTTGCACGCGACGCGCGTTTCGTTAAGAACGTTAGCATCATCAGGAGACGATAAACAATGAACTAAATTAATCTACGCTCTATCTTATATACAATCCTTTAGTGGGCGGAGATAAGACTAATAATTTGTGATTGATCACGATTTTTAATCCTATCTCCCCTCAACCAAAGAATAAAGTGTACTAAACGGGATGGGTCCTCTATTTTTATTTAAACTATTTCTGGATTTAATGATTTCCATACTTTCATATGCATTCAAAAGTCTTTTGTTTGGTACACTTTTTAGAAGTTTTAGGTTATCTAATGTGAATCTATGATTGTTTTCAAAAGCATGCTCGGCCACACTTGACTTTTCTGTTCTTCCGTATTTTAAGTGTGCTAAGTGTTCTTTAAAACGTGTTTGAATAGAGCGTCTCGTTTGGCCAACATATTTTTTGTCTACAATCCATGCAACTAATTTCGTAAATTCCACTTTTTTCCAGAACTGTAGTTTTATCCTTGGGATTTCCTAGTAAGCTTCTTATTGTGTTACCGGATTGATATACTAATTTAAGACCGGTGTTATTAAATACTTTGTGTAATCCTTTCGTATAATTAGGATTATAAGGAATTGATACAAATTTTGAGTCGCAGGTATCTTTTTGTCTGAAAAAGGTAGAATTCCGAAAGGTCTTTTGAAAAGAATGTCTATTTATCAGCTTATTTATTAAGCCTTCGTCGTAACCGTTTTCGCCAGCTATATTCCTAATCCTATTCTTTTCTGCTTCAAATCTTTCTTTGTTTAAGGGAAAATTTACTAATCTATATGTTAAAAAGTGCAAACTTGCAAGCTTATGTTGTAAGCAATGAAAAGGGTCATTTGGAATATACCTGTTGGTGGCCGTGCATTTTCTGTATAGGTCAAAGTCCAATTTATTTTTATTTCTTATAACTAAAGTGTCTAGAAATGGCAGTGTACCGTTGTTCTCTGTTTCATAAGTAAATTTAATAGTGGGAAATTTGTTATTTATTTTTTCCATAAAATTTTCAACACTAGTTACTTTAGTGTTTAATACTGCAAACACATCGTCTACATACCTGAACCATACTCTGGGGAAGTACTCAAATTTTTTACTTATATCTGATTCAAATTTGCTCATAAATAGGTTTGCGATAAAAGGTGATAAACTATTACCCATGGTGGTAAGGTACATTTTTCCCTGGAATTTACGAAATTAGTTGCATGGATTGTGACAAAAAATATGTTGGCCAAACGAGACGCTCTATTCAAACACGTTTTAAAGAATACTTAGCACACTTAAAATACGGAAGAACAGAAAAGTCAAGTGTGGCCGAGCATGCTTTTGAAAACAATCATAGATTCACATTAGATAACCTAAAACTTCTAAAAAGTGTACCAAACAAAAGACTTTTGAATGCATATGAAAGTATGGAAATCATTAAATCCAGAAATAGTTTAAATAAAGATAGAGGACCCATCTCGTTTAGTACACTTTATTCTTTGGTTGAGGGGAGATAGGATTAAAAATCGTGATCAATCACAAATTATTAGTCTTATCTCCGCCCACTAAAGGATTGTATATAAGATAGAGCGTAGATTAATTTAGTTTATTGTTTATCGTCTCCTGATGATGCTAACGTTGTTAGCGAAACGCGCGTCGAGTGCAAAAAAGTGTAGTTTTGGTTTGTGGAAAACAATCATAATTTTGTCTTCAACAAGGCTCACCGCGGGCTTCTCAATAACCTGAAAGTGATCACTCCGAGGTCTCCACATCGCCATGTTTAGTCGCAAAATAATTCTCACCACAAACTTGTCACGGCACTGACTAAGAATATACGTAAATAAATGTGATACCCCATTAGGATAGGGATTAAGTACCTGCCTACACCCTTTCGGTGACCAATAAGCCTTTTTCGTCGACCTGAATGTGTTTGACGTGAGATGTCTACTCCACGTGGGGTGCCATAAAAAGCAATAAAAATATACGTCACATAAATTTTAAACGTTCAGTTTAATGGAAATTTAAATTTAAATAATACTGTAAAACGAGGTGTGCCAACTGACATTAAAAGCACTATACCCAGAATACGTTTGACTAGCCCCCTATAGGGAACCGTAGTTGGGTACGAGGCGCTTCCAGTCTCCTCGCACGTTTAACTGGTAACCGTTAGGCCTCTCCTCCCAGACGATATTTTTTGATTTTTTTTATGTTTTTTTCCACACCTATTTTAAAACTTTGCACACCCCCTAGGAACCCGAAGGTGGGTTGTCGAGTAAATAAGTTAACCCCCCCCCCTTAATTTTTATATTAGTATTCGAAAGGTCCAGTTACTCGGTTACTTGAGAACCTTCCCGGGGTTTGATATGGCAACCCGGGTACGAATCGAGACCTTCCTTGGTTTTTTCAACATTGAAGTAAAGCCCAGAAGCATTCGGTGGATTTTTGTTCGATAACATGGACGAGTTTGTAAATTCACCGATGAGCTCACCGATGAAAACAATCGAGTTTGTAAATTCATCTATGATTCGTGGTGATATTCAACGGTTTCTTAAATTACCTGATTGATTCCACCAATTCACCAATTGATGGCATCGATGCTGACCGACTCGGGGGGCCGGTGAGCCTTCCCGATCCGCTGTTTTTTGTTGTTATTATTTTGTTTTCAAATTTTTTGATGTTTTTTTTAATAACTATTGCCGACTTAATACGAAGTCGCGTTAAAACTCTTTGAAAGACAGTTTTCGAGGACTAATGCTGGGTTTGTACAGCAAAATAAAATAATATGATAATAAGAGCATTCAATAAAAAACCATATTTGTTTGACCAATCGCCGGGCTAATTCTTATTTCTCGGTTGACTTTATTTGCTGTATAAACCCAGTATAAGGAGATAAATATAGGGTGGGCCAAAAAAACCGTGACTTCGTGGCTTTCGAAATATATTTTTTGTTATGCGCCAGATGCGCAGAGGTGGTCAAAAATACCTATTTTTTTAAATTCCAAAATTTTAATGTTCTGGCTTTTCAAAATGACCAAAGGTTTTAAAATCGGACAAATACTTTTTAAGTAATAGACAATTAAAAAAGTTCCGTTTTTTGACCCACCCTATAAATCTTTAATTTGGACTGTTAGAAGATTGATACGAGGATTTTTCGTTCGTCTTTATTGTAATACACAAGATTTTTTCGAAAAAGCACAAATTTCTCAATTGGAAAAAAAAATCTAGGTTAGAGCTAAATTCTGACTGATCTTTATCGCGTTTCTTTAATTTTCAATGGCTCATCGAACTCAATGACATGGAATGTCATATTTCATTTGTCAACCGATGACATCGGTGAAAAAAATCTGCAATGAATTTGCAAACTCGCCCCATATGTGCGAATACGGTGTCAAATGTCAGGAAATGAAGCACCTTTTCGCTAACTTTACACCGACCATATATTTAATTGAGTTTTGTGCTTTTGACGTTTTAGGGATATACTGAGATTAAACCATTAACTCAATTAGCAAGCACACAGCAAAAGTTCAGTCCGGGAACTAACGGTCACTGCGGCAGTAAAACAAATCTGCAAAATAACATTATTTTGCAGCGGAAACACTGGAAATTACGTGGACGTAGAGCTCAATATTACTTAGAGAGGTTTTAAACAGTTCAAAAGTATATTGTTTTTCCTACGACCACACACGAAAGTAACCAAATCTGCACTTGTCTCTAGAGACGAAAATGTTTTCTTCTCTAGTGACGAAAATGAATGAGAGCATGGAATTAGATGAGACGTCTTTTCGCGACCGATGAATTTGAAACCGCTTTGAAAACATGCGTAAAATGATATTTTGGCGACGAAACGGTGACGTCACGGATCAAAACATTTCAAAGGATTTCCAAAGCACCTCGGCCGCCGTTTCGAACACAAGGTTATCAGCGGCGACAAAAAAAAATCACAAAAAAATCTTCCAAATCCAAAAAACGAGAAGTCACACAAACACAGCTGATTAATGTCATTCAATAATTGTCATTTTGGCGATCAGTGGCGATGGTTCAAAACGGTGACGTTGCGGTTGAAACGGTGACGTATGTTTTCAAAGTGTGCTTTCGGAAACATCGGTCGCGAAAAGACGTCTCAAGTGAAATTAGGTTCACCGTGGATGTGAGAATTTTGCTTACCTCACCTAAAGGATCATCAAGCGTTCTGAACTTTTACAAATTAACACCCGGTTCCCACCTACGACTTTCTCGTGAGTGCTCACTCACGCGTCACATGATGTCAATATGAACGGTTATGACAGTCATGTGACGCGTGAGCTAGCACGAACGAAAAAGTGATGGGTGGGAACCGGCTGTAACATGGTTACTAAGAGCAAAATTTTACGGTGGGATTTACTGAAAAGGTTTAGTCTGTTTTAGAACGGTCCTAGGTTTAAGTGACATTTTTGGTTTTAAGCATTTTAAACCAAACCTCCTCGAGTTTTGGAAATAGTTTGATTATTGATGATAATCTTTTGTTGGATTTAAGAAGACAGTTTCAATTTAGAAGAAAAGAAAATTAAAAAATTTAAACCCACGCGGGGTTTAAATAGTAAACACTCTGTAGAACAAATTAAAATTGGGGTTATATGTCACTCTAATTAAAACTTACCCTTCATAATTAATTTTTCCAAGTAATACTTGATGTCACACAACGATTTAGATGGGTAATAATAAAATAAGGAGTAGATTAATTTTTTATTTATTTAAAAGGTGTTTTAATTTATTTTTTACATTTCCGTCACTGTCGAAATGTCAGTTCATAAATATTAGCGCTGCGTTCAATCACAAACAGCGAGTTCGGATCTTTTACTTCTACTTGCACCTTGACTTGTACCAACCTCTACTGATGAAAGCTACAGCTTTAAAATGAGTGGGCTTTGAGTAAGGAAAGTTTTTTTGACTGAGCTTTTAGATAACCTCAATGTTTTACTTTCAGTTTGTAAATAAATTAATATAGTTATAGATTTTTTTGTTTGGTATATTTTTCGTGCATAATCAGTTACCTTCACTTATGTTTGTTTTGCCTCGTAGTGCCCCCATAAATATATTTTTTGTGCTAAAAACGAGTTCAAAATATGGTGTTTTATTGGGTAATGAACAACTTGGGATATTAAATAAGGTAAATTAATCCTTGCAAAAATGGTTACTTAGGGAAATTATAAAATAACTTATTACCAAATGACACAAAACAATCCTTTCTGAGGGCTATAAATTTAAACCACCCCCTTGAGGTGGTCTAAAAAATCACCAACTTTATAACCTCAAACACAAATATTGAAGCTATTATGTGCCAAATTTTTGGCGTATTGACCATTTGCCATTTTGACCTGTCAAAACAAAAATAGTATTTTGAGAAAAAAAACTTGGTGTCTTTCCTGTATGGGTAAGTTTTTTTTTGAAAATTGGTTTAAAAATTTAGTACCCCTACCTACGGGTGTAAATATTTAGACCTGTGGGGGTTACTATTTTAGATCTTAGTAAATCTCACTTTTAAAGACTGCTTAAGGGGCATTTACACAGACGCACTTTCCTTTAATGTTGAAACGCCAACAAGCTTTTATTCAAACAAGTTTTTGAGAAAGTTCGAAAATTGCTTTGGAGAAAAATTTGGTATAGATTAATTTTATTAATGATAAAAAGGAATATCGTTGTCGAAATCCTTGAACTTAACTAAAAATGGAAAAAGAGAAAATTATAAAAATTTGATTTATTTATAGAATATTTATCAACAAAAATTAATAAAACACTGTTTTGGTTGAGGTGATAAGACCATATCTGGCCAGGTTCAAATAAGTTTTGCCGTTAGAAGGGAAGGAATAACGGTGGGGAGAGGGGGTCCTAAACTTAACCTTAATACAAAAAGTTATGCTAGTGGCGACAACCCCCAACAAACAAAAAAAAACGTGAAACGAAAAAGTTAGGAAAATTCTGAAAAAGCATAGACAGACTTTTTGTAAAAGTATGGATGTGCATTTAAAAACTCAAGATGGGCCTGGAAAAGTCTGGATACACCCTGAAAAAGTCTGGATAGACCCTGGAAAAGTCTGTATACTCTGTTCTGTTCCATCCAGGAAGAAATAATTTGCTGGAAAAGTTTAAAATGATTTGGTACTTTGACGAAACGAGATTTAAGAGGCCCTATTGTTGTGCTGTATTTAACTAAAAATTATAATTATATTAAGCACAACACCAGGTGAAAGCTGTACTTACTACTGAACAAAACTAAAAATGTTAGAAATAAAAAAAAATAAAACCCGACCACGCTGCATTACACTAAAAAGTTCGTGAGAAAGCTCCGCCCGGACGTCTCCGGACACCCCTGGGAATTTATTTACCACTTTGTTAAAAATAAAATCGGTCATTATCCTTTAAAAGATACAGTTGACTATTGAATCGTTTCACTTATGCCTATATCCTTCTTCCATGAATCTACTTACTGCCTATATTTTACTCTTTATGGTAAAGCTGGCAACCTAGGTATTTTTAGGATTTGTTAATGAAGAAAATGCATGGTTTACTGATCGCCTCTCACCTCGGGTAATATCACAAAATACAAATTAACGAAGGCATTAATCTACTCTTTGTCACCACTTAATTTGCCTCCAGAGGCTAAAATGTTTCTTTGTGCCAAAAAAATGGCAAAAACATGAAATTTGGGTGGTTTTCATATACTGGAGAAAAAAAAATGCAACTATGGAGAATTATTTGAATGAAAATTGTTTATGTGTATACCTTATCTCAAAAGAAATATTTGATAAATAAATTTGTCTCCTTTTTTCACAGATTTTTTTTAATATATTTTCAAAAATAACCAACACATAAAAGACCTTTCCTGAAAATTTTAAATAATTTTTCTCGTAGTTTTTGGTCTTTTTGGATTGCTTACAGTTTACTTAAAAAATAAAAATGCCAAGAGTTCGCGGTCGTCAACAATTTCATCATTTAAACGACTTCGAGAAAGGACGCATCGTGGGCATATAAGAGGCTGGTTTTGGTTTACGGGAAATTGCAAGAAGGGTTAATACCAATCCATCAACAGTGACAAGAGTTTGGAGAAGGTGGTCCAATGATGAGACTATAGACGTCGTGCGGGTTCTGGACGCCCTTGATTATTACAAGTTCGTGATTTACGGCATCTCAGATTTCTTGCTCTCAGAAATCGACTGGATAGTATACGCCAAGTGAGAGATGTTCTAGTTGCAGCTACAGGACAACTGTTTTCAAGGATGACAGTTAATCGAAGATTGCTTGGTATGGGGCTGAGGGCTGACCATCCGCTTTTGGTGTTACCTATGAACCAACAACATAAGGCTCGTTTGAAAGTTTGAGACAATGATGTGTTTGAAAGTAACTCTGTGTTTCGGACTTCCATTGTCTATATTTTATTTATACACGACGTTTCGATCAGTACAATCTCTGATCGTCTTCAGGTGCAAACTACAATCAATTCCTAAGGCTACGTACTTATATACTGTGAGAAATCAGTCAACATTGAAGTTTAAGAAGTTCCGCCCAAGGAGGGGCTTCCAAATATTTGGGATTTCAACACTTGGTTTACTGAAAATACCCTGATTCTGCCCAATAAAGGCAGCTTCAAGGAAACCTTTTCTTCTGCCCACTTCATTCGGTGTTGTTTTGACCATGCAATTCCTGATTTCGTGGTTTCACCTCTTTGGGTATTCGTCTGATGTTCCTTAAGCCTAACAGATAGTGGTCCTTTAGTTTCGCCTATGTATGATTCACCACACTCACAAGGAACTTGGTAAATGCATTCCTTATTTTGTTTGTTCTCCGGTTTTGTTTTACTAAGAAGGCTTCGAATTGTATTACTAGATTTAAAAGCTGTTTTAATATTAAAGTTTTTCGCTACTCTTCGAATTTTCTCTGATACTCCTTTAACGTATGGGATTGTACGGAATGCATTTGCCTGGTTTTGGTCTTGTAATCTCTGTCCTGTTTGTTGAAATTTAGAAATAGTATCTGTTATAAGTTTCAGGCTGTAACCATTCTGCTGCAGATTCTTCTTAATGTTTCTTATTTCGATTTCCAAGTCATGGGAATTGTTACAAATTTGAACGGCTCTGTTATACAAAGTTTTGATTATGCCTCGTTTGGTTGTAGCAGAATGATTTGAACCTTTATTTAAATATTGTCCTGTGTGAGTGGGTTTACGATAGACTGTCGTTCTGATGTCGCTTTCTACTCGTGTGACAAGTACATCAAGAAAAGGAATTTGACAATTTTGCTCCAACTCTATTGTGAATTTAATGGTGGGTCTTATGTTATTTAGGTGGTCAAGAAATTCTGAAAGTTGTTGGTCATTCCCGGTCCAGACAATAAAAGTATCATCAACATATCTCAGCCAGAGCTTAGGTTTATATGTTGCGGTATCAACGGCGTGTGATTCGAACCACTCCATGTAAATACTGGCCACCACTGGCGAAAGCGATGAACCCATTGGTAGACCGTCATCCTGAGCATAAAACCTATCTTTCACTTGAAAATAAGAGTTATGTAGGCAGCACTCCAACAACTCCATCACTCCCTCCAGCGGTAGGCTGGTAGATTTAAGAATATTAACAAAATGGTTGGAATTTTCTACAAATGAAGCGGTCTTGCCTGCAAGAGGTTGAATAATTTTCAAAAGGAATTTAGACAGATTGCTTGTTGGAGAATTTCTGAAACTTGTAATTCAGTAAACCAAGTGTTGAAATCCCAAATATTTGGAAGCCCCTCCTTGGGCGGAGCCAACTTCTTAAACTTCAAGTTTGACTGATTTCTCACAGTATATAAGTACGTAGCCTTAGGAATTGATTGTAGTTTGCACTTGAAGACGATCAGAGATTGTACTGATCGAAACGACGTGTATAAATAAAATATAGACAATGGAAGTCCGAAACACAGAGTTAATTTCAAACATAAGGCTCGCCGCTTGGAGTGGTGCAGACCTCGGTAAAACTAGAATGACGAATCCGAACGGATGGCGACCCTACATATAGGTATACCAAATATATTACATATTATTTTTTAGCACCAACCATCATCATGCTCGAGGAAAAATTCTCTGAAAAGTTTATCGAAAAGTTCTTGAAAAGTTTTTCGAAAAGTTCGAGCAAAAGTTTGTGGAATAGTGTCTGCAAAAGTTTGCCGAAAAAGGATCGCAAGTATTTTTCACAAACCTTTGGACGAACCAGTTTCTGTGTGTAATTGTGCCTTTATTCGTAGGCAGCTTTGGAATTTTAATAAGGCCAAAAGGCGTCGTAAATTAAACAAAATTGTCTCAGGTCTCAAGATGCCGCTTTTTATAGCGGGTAATTTTTGTTTAGGACCTTTAGGGACCCCAAATTTGGGATATGGATACTTAATAAAAAAAAACTGTTTTGAAATTTAAAATAAGAAAAAATCTAACACTTATCCTGATTCCCTCTCGCTCCTCTACATCCTAAACAAGGTGGTACCTAATTTTTTTACCAGTTTTGGTCGATAATGATTTATGAAATAATCAGAAAGATCATTTTTAATAAATATCTTTTAAACTTTTGCCTAAATGCCCATTTAATATGCCAGTATACAAATAAAAAAGAGATAGTTTATAAAAAACGAGTGTTTCCATTTATTTTGCGCGTAACTTCAAACATTCCATCACCATGGACCACCAAGGCTTAGCATAAAGCAAGCAACGCGAAATTTTCCATAAATTACTGTCAACTGCATGGGCTTTTCATCTACTTTGCCAAATCGCCTGTTAAACTAAAACAGATGTTCAATCACTCCCAAAAAGTCACCAAAGTGATATTAACATATCTTTTATTCCCCAAAGGTGCACGTTAAAATTAAATTTTGATTTAAAACGAGTTCATACCAAAACACTGGTGTTATTATAAGTTAACGTCACACAATTTTAAGTTTTATTTTAGGTACTTTTAATTAAGTTTCTCCATAATGGGGCTTAACCCATAAAAAATATTAACTTGTTTTTGATTTATGAACATAAAGGTCAAATAAAATCACCTAATTTTTTTTTAAACCACCGATTTGGTGGAAATGAAGTGGTTGTAAAATACAGTATTTACGTGGAATACTAGTTTCGGCCTGCTGTCAAAACAAAGCTGATGGTTCTTGTTTATTTTTCGAACCAATGTGCCGGGTTAGCAAAAGTTTTTAAACCGTTTCTATGGAATAATAGTAAGAAAAATGTTACCGTTCGGAAGAATGTATTTCGAACTAGTTACCATTCGAAACAATGTTTTTCGAAATTGTGTTTTTCAAACCAATGTTTTACATTATATTAGCTCTAAGTTCGTAGTCACAATTTTTTTGCAATATTTTACGTCATTGAATTTGTTTTCCATGGCAACGCGGATACTTTATTTATGTTTATCCACAGTGGGTCAAAAAT
This sequence comes from Oxystoma pomonae, assembly GCA_963921995.1. Classification (NCBI taxonomy): domain Eukaryota; kingdom Metazoa; phylum Arthropoda; class Insecta; order Coleoptera; family Brentidae; genus Oxystoma; species Oxystoma pomonae. The sequence continues at coordinate 19,130,927 of OY998164.1, read as the reverse complement.
TTGGGGTTAGATAAAAGAAAACCATTTATTGCAGAATTACCTGCTAAATAAATGCTAACCAACTACGTATTAAAGTAACTACGTATTAAAGTAACTAAAGTAACTTAAAAGCATGCAGATTTAATAATCGGCTACTGGCGCTAGATGAAATAATCGTATTCTATTTTAAACAGGAGCGTCAACGACTACCAAGAGTCTTTCCAACCTCGAAATAGAGCTTTACTGACCTGTTTTGTTAGTACTCAAGTATCCGTGTATTTTTGAAACTGAGGTTCTGAAATCTATCCTTTGCACTTCAAGATTTCACTAGATACTTGCACATAACTATGCCGCAATAATTTAAATTTTAAAAAAATGGTTGAGGCAAAATAAAAACAAAATTATATGGGGTTATGAGCGCCGAATATTTCTATGGGAATTCCTAGTAATCCCAACGGGCCAGTAAAGTTCTCTTGGTTCTTTGATAGACTCGGGTAATGCCCAGGCAGCGCCAAGCCTTTTTCAAAAATTATATGGTGTTATGAGCGCCGAATATTTCTATGGGAATTCCTAGTAATCCCAACGGGCCAGTAAAGTTCTCTTGGCTCTTTGATAGACTCGGGGTAATGCCCAGGCAGCGCTAAGTCTTTTTCAAAAATTATATGGGGCTATAAGCGCCGAATATTTCTATGGGAATTCCTAGTAATCCTAACGGGCCAGTAAAGTTCTCTTGGTTCTTTGATAGACTCGGGGTAATGCCCAGGCAGCGTTAAGCCTTTTTCAAAAATTATATGGGGTTATGAGCGCCGAATATTTCTATGGGAATTCCTAGTAATCCCAATGGTCCAGTAAAGTTCTCTTGGTTTTTTGATTGACTCGGGGTAATGCCCAGGCAGCGCTAAGACTTTTTCAAAAATTATATGGGGTTATAAGCGCCGAATATTTCTATGGGAATTCCTAGTAATTCTAACTGGCCAGTAAAGTTCTTTTGGTTCTTTGATAGACTCGGGGTAATGCCCAGGCAGCGCTAAGGCTTTTTTAAAAATTATATGGGGTTATTAGCGCCGAATATTTCTATGGGAATTCCTAGTAATCCCAACGGGCCAGTAAAGTTCTCTTGGTTCTTTGATAGACTCGGGGTAATGCCCAGGCAGCGCTAAGCCTTTTTCAAAAATTATATGGGGTTCTGAGCGCCGAATGTTTCTATGGGAATTCCTAATAATCCCAACGGTCCAGTAAAGTTCTCTTGGTTCTTTGATAGACTCGGGGTAATGCCCAGGCAGCGCTAAGCCTTTTTCAGCGGGCCACCGCACGCGGAGTGGTTTCATATTTGTTTTAGAATAATGTTTTTGAAAACACATTTTTAAAAGATAAACATAACCTCGAATGGTTTTCTGTCCAGAAAAAATTGTGAGTATTTCTCTATTTTTTTTTTAATCGGGTTTGTTCTAAACCGCAATTATTTTGAGGCTTTTGGGATAGATGACAGCACCAGAGCTTTTATTTTGAAGAAAAAATAATCGGGAATTTTGAAAAATCCTTCAGATATTTTTGTTAAGCATTTAAAAATGATCTCCCTGCATGTGCACTCTAGCAAAACATTAAAAAAATTAAAGAACAAGGCGTTGCCAGTTGTACTTTTTTTACTCAAAATCTGGGGAGAAACGTACTAACATCAATACAAATTGCTATATAATCGTTATTTAAAAAAATTCAAAAATATTTGTTTTTAAAACATATCTGTCACTATTAACTAATTTTAGGTTGCGAATAGGTGCAAGGCCACTACCCAACTACTTTCTATGTAAAGTTCGTTTTCACAACTAGTGGCTAGAATAGTGCTTTTTTTACAAGCGTTGGTTTAAATAACGAGCGCAGCGAGGTACTTAAAAAACGTGAGTAAAAAAAGAACAGCTTAGTTGTGAGTCGTTAACACTAATTTTTTTTAATACCTGTTTGAAAATATCCAAGAAAGGCAGAAAAGTACTTTTAAAAATCTCAAACGAAGAGCACATATCGTAACACACCATCTTTACACTATAAATCAAGGCGGCTGGTAAATGAAATAACAATGGCTTCCAAAGCGATGTGCGTTTTTACTCGGTGACGTTCATTGTTGCGACATTTTAATCTTTGACAGTTTGGTATTTTAAAGATGTTTTTAAATGCTGCTTGGTGAAAAGGGGCGAAAAATTTTTAGGCAAGAATAATTAGATATTTCCAATTATAGCATATTTCGCTATTTCTCTTTAATTTTGGGTAAAAAACGGTCAAAAATATTTCTTTGCACCCGTGATAAAAAATAGTTGTTTTAACAACCAGTGGCTAAAATAGCACAGTTTAGCCGCGAGTTGCTAACAATATTTTTTTAGTACCTTTATCAAAAAATCCAAGAAAAACAGGAAATACTTTTAAAAATCTCGAACGAAGAGCACTTCTCGCAACACACCATTTTTACACTATAAATCAAGGCGGCTGGTAAATGAAATAACAATGGTGGTTTCCATGGCGATGTGCCTTTTTATTCGGTGACGTTCATTGTTGCGACATTTTAAGCGTTGACAGATTTTTTCGTAAATAGTTGGTGAAAACTGGCAGAAATGGCTTCATTTTTAGGCACGAATAATTAGATTTTTTCAATATTACTATTTTTCGCTATTTCTCTTTTTTTTGCACCCGTGATCAAAAAAAATCAGTTTTTTTGCATCGGTAACCAAAAAAGCTATGCTTTAGTTATCTGCAGACAGTTACTTAAATCATGTTTTTGATGAAGGTATAAAAAAAAAATTTGCATCGGTAACCAAAAAAGCCATGCTTTAGTTATCTGCAACAGTTACTAAAATCATGTTTTTGATAAATGTATAAAAAAAAATATTTTTTCTAGTGTTGTGATGGAGCCCAACTTAAAGACATTTTTTCTACAAAACCAAGAGATTTTCTAAAAAAATTCACCAACGGAATACTATACCTATCTTAATATAACAATCACTTATTTTGTTTCAAAAAATCCCATAATTGCCTTATTCTTTTTCGATTCGATTTTCTTCGAGTAAAATAAATTGTTGTAAGAGAATGGTTTTCTCGTAATACTTCAAGATTTTTTTTAAATTTAAGGATAGTTTATTGCTTTGGCGAAACTGAAGAAGATTTGATTACCAATTTAGTTGTAACTCTTTCAATCGCTGATCTTAAAACCTAATATTAATGGCGGGTAACAATTTTATTTTTTATTTTTCTGAGAGAGGATAGGAGCAGCTGTTAGTAGTTGTTACAGTCCGGTATTCTTATTATTTTTAATTAAATAATAGTATCTTACAAGTAAGTAAATAAGAATAAAGTTTCAGATGTGAGACCATTTTTTACTATAAATCAAAGGCGGCTGATGTATGACGCAGCAATTATTTTGTATAATAGCGTTTTGCTTCAGTCGGTAACCTTACATTACTGGCTACTTTAATTTCAGTTTATTGTATTTTCGGCATGATTTTTTTGTGAATACCTACTTGTAGTAAGAAAAGAATGGGATTTTTTTGCACTCATGATTAAAAATAGTATTCACAACTAGGGGCTAAAATAGAGCTTTTTTAAAAGCGTGGTTTTAAAGAGTGAGCGATTTAAATACCCGAATAAAAAAACACATTTTAGCCGCCACAATTTTTTTAATCTCTTTATGAGAAAATGTAAAAAACGAAAACAACATAAAATTTTTTGCACTACTGAGCAAAATAGCAGATTTCCCAACTATTAGTGGCTAAAATAGTACCTTTTTACAAGCGTTGGCTTAAATAACGAGCGCAGCGAGGTATTTAAAAAAAGCACAGACCTTCATTAAAAAATCCAAGAAAACTAGGAAAATACTTTTAAAAATCTCGAACGATATTTTGACGATGTTTTTAAATAATTCGGTTGAAAACTGGCGGAAATGGCTTAAATTTAGCCAAGAATAATTATATTTTTTCAATATTACTATTTTCCGCTATTTCTCTTTAATTTTTGGGAAAAAAGAAATAGCGGAAAATGGTCTGGAAAATCTAATTATTCTTGTCTAAAAATTAAGCCATTTTCTTCAGTTTTCACCAAGTATTTACGAAAAAATCATTTAAAAACATCGTCAAAATATCAAACTGCCGAAGATTAAAATGTCGCAAAAATGAACGTCACTGAGTAAAAAGGCACATCGCTATGGAAACCATTGTTATTTCATTTACCAGCCGGCTTGATTTATAGTGTAAATATGGTGTGTTGCGAGACGTGTTCTTTGTTCGAGATATTTAAAAGTATTTCTTATAGTATATTTTTTTGGATGTTTTGATAAAGGTATTAAAAAAATAGTGTTAACTAGTCGCGGCTAAACTGTGCTTTTTTTACTCGCGTTTCTAAAAAGAAGCACTATTTTAGGCACAAGTGGTGAAAACTACTATTTTTGCATCGGTAACCAAAAAAACCATGCTTTAGTTACCTGCAGACAGTTACTAAAATAATGTTTTTGATGAAGGTATAAAAAAAATGTTTTGCATTGGTAACCAAAAACGCCATGGTTTTGTGAGTTGCAGACATTGAATAAAATCGTGTTTTTAATGAAGGAATAAAGAAGTAAGTATCAAAAACCAGTCACAGTTTGTTGTAGGAATTTTGAACCATTGAATACAAATAATTTAACGCGACCGCTGGGAGCCCTGAAACCCTACAGTTTCACTCGGTGTGAAATGTTTGTGAGCAATAATCGCATTTAAATGGGGTTATCATCATGAAAACTCAAACACAGGGTATTTCGTTCAAATAATCCGGACAAAATCCGGGCGGTGGCGGATAAGTTTCGATCTTTTTGCTTTTCTTAACCGAGAAAAACCCTTTTATTTTAAGCATTTTTAAGCTGATGAGCACGTATCGAAACGTTGGTTTGGCATGGACACAATAAAATGATTGAAAAGTAAAATAACATTTTAAATTAGGAATATTACGTCCTGCTTCATATCGGTACTTCGATTCGCTTGTCATAAACTTGTCACCAAACAAACGCCCAATAGAGCAAGAGTTTAAGGTCTAAATTATGATGGATAGGTAACCCTCGCCATTTTTTGATAATATGTGCATTTTTTCGTTCTGTATACGAAATGTAAAAAATTGTGGACAAGGGCTCGGCACACCAATCCAAAGGTGGGCAGTTTTAGAGGGGGTAGGGTAACCCCCACCATTTTCACATATATGATGTAGTAGTACCCCCAGACCAAAAATAAGCTGGTGTGCCGTACCTCATTCATGGATAAGGGTTCGGCACAACACTCTAAAAATGCCCACTTTTAGAGTGGTGTTCCGAAACCTTCATGAATGAGGTCCGGCACACCAGGTGATTTTTGGTTTGGTGGTACAGGGTGTTTGTTTATAACTGGAACTTTTTTTTGTTATTGAAAATAAAGGGTAGGTCTAAATTCAAAAATTTCTTGGCAAACTACAACGCTATAACAACTTTTTTTTGTCGCCCTTGGTATACATAGACATTTTTTTTTAAATAGAATACCCTGTATAAAAAATTAGCTTTACAAAAATATCAAACACTACTCAATATCATTTGCCGTTCCTGAGATATTAGCGTTTAAGATTTAATATTTGTCAAAATTAAAATATATTGGAAATTACCAACTGATCAAGCTTCCAAGTGTGCCGTGAATGTATTTCTTTATTTTAATAATATAAACTTAAAAATCTAGTGGCTTTGAAAAAAAAACGATTGAAGGCAATGTGGCTTGATCTTGATCAGATAGTCGTTTCTAATGTATTTTATTAAAATTTTAAACCCAAATATTTCAGAAACTACAAAAGATATTTTTATAGTGTTTGGTATTTTTGTAAAGCTACCAAAAAATAAAATATACTGGGTATTCTAGTTTAAAAAATTAGCTTTATTGCCACACCCTGTACACCAAGGGGAACAAAAAAAAGTTGTTATAGCGCTTAAGTTGGTTGCAATTTGCCGAAAAATTTTTGAATTCAAACCTACCCTTTAGTTTCGTTAATAAAAAAGATATCTCCACTACTTTTTAACCTTGTATTGGAGAAAGCCATGAGGTCGGCCGAAATAAAAACAGAATTGCTATCGGCTCAAGGTCCCAAGCTGCTACTCGCATATGCGGATGACATAGATCTCGTTGGAGACTCCACTCTATCCACGAAAGACATTTTCAACAAGGTGGAAGGAGCAACAAGTAAAGTAGGGCTGAAGATCAATGAAGAGAAGACGAAATATATGTGTATAAATAGAACGACACGAAGAGAGAGAATAGGGCAAAATGTGACGATCAACACCTTTAATTTCGAAAGAGTACAACGTTTTAAGTATCTGGGGGCCGTAATCACAGCGGACAACGATGTTACCGAAGAAATAAAAAACAGAATCCAATCTGCAAACCGCTGTCTGTTTGCACTGAATAAGCTCATAAAATCAAAAAATCTCACAAGAAGTTCAAAGATCAAAACCTATAAATCCATCGTCAGACCTGTAATAACGTACGGATGCGAAACGTGGACCATGACCAAAGCAAACGAAGAAAAGCTAAGGCGCTTTGAACGAAAAATACTTAGAAAAATTTTCGGACCTCACCATGACATCACCACAAACCGGTATAAGATCAGAACCAATATCGAATTAAAAGCACTCTACAACGACGCCGATATTGTCCAAGAAATTAAATCACAGCGACTAAGATGGGCAGGCCACGTGCACAGACTGCATAACGAAAGACTTGTAAAACTGGTATGGGAGGAGATTCCCACAGGCAAAAGACCACTCGGACGTCCCAGAATGCGATGGAAAGATAACATCCAAGCAGATCTCCGGAAAATGAACATTCCATTTGACCCTAGGTTGATGGAAGACCGAACAAATTGGAAAAAAGTCGTACAGTCAGCCAAGACCCACCCAGGGTTGTAGCGCTACAAGAAGAAGAAGAATAAAAAAGATACTGAGTGTTCCAATTATAAACAAACACCCTGTACTACTACATCATATATGTGAAAACGGTGGGGCTTACCATATCCAACACGTGATCTCTAAAATTGGCCACCTTTGGATTGATGTTTCCTTATCCACAATTTTGAGGTACAGTATTGTCCATTTGGCGAGGGTTACCTATCCATCATAATTTTAACTACGAACGCTTGTACTACAAATAGTATACAGGGTTCCAAAGTAAATCCTTAGGGGGCCAAGCAGCCGTGTATAAGACGCAGACAAACGGAAAAGCACATTAGGCAGAAAAGGATGGGCATGGGGCGATGTTGTCATTACATCTTACACGTAGTAAATCCATTCCAGGTTGTTGTTTTCTAATGTTTTCCATTTTCATACCTTTAGGACTGGAATAAAAATTGTTTTTGTTCGACTTTAATACCAAACTGATGAAAGATATCGTAAAAAAATATTTTTTGGCTTTTCATTTTGTAACCATTGTCCTTACGCACTGTTTACAGGCTGGGGACTGAGATACATGCAAATGCCTAAAGCGTTCGGACACGGCCGGAGAAATCGACCGAGATATTTCCGTAGAAACTTTATCAAGCAAATAGGACGGGTTGACGCCCGGGTTTTGCACTTTGATTCGAAATCAAAAAAAAGGAACAGTCAGATGTGGGATATTTAATAATAATATAATATCAAAATAAATTTGTTTCATCAAAGTTAGGGAGTATATACAGGGTTCCTAAGCAAATCCTTAGGGGGCCAAGCAGCCGTGTATAAGACGCAGACAAACGGAAAAGCACATTAGGCAGAAAAGGATGGGCATGGGGCGATATTGTCATTACATCTTATACGTAGTAAATCCATTCCAGGTTGTTGTTTTCTAATTTTTTCCATTTTCATACCTTTAGGACTGGAATAAAAATTGTTTTTGTTCGACTTTAATACCAAACTGATGAAAGATATCGTAAAAAAATATTTTTCGGCTTTTCATTTTGTAACCATTGTCCTTACGCACTGTTTACAGGCTGGGGACTGAGATACATGCAAATGCCTAAAGCGTTCGGACACGGCCGGAGAAATCGACTGAGATATTTCCGTAGAAACTTTATCAAGCAAATAGGACGGGTTGACGCCCGGGTTTTGCACTTTGATTCGAAATCAAAAAGGAGGAACAGTCAGATGTGGGATATTTAATAATAATATAATATCAAAATAAATTTGTTTCATCAAAGTTAGGGAGTATATACAGGGTTCCTAAGCAAATCCTTAGGGGGCCAAGCAGCCGTGTATAAGACGCAGACAAACGGAAAAGCACATTAGGCAGAAAAGGATGGGCATGGGGCGATGTTGTCATTACATCTTATACGTAGTAAATCCATTCCAGGTTGTTGTTTTCTAATTTTTTCCATTTTCATACCTTTAGGACTGGAATAAAAATTGTTTTTGTTCGACTTTAATACCAAACTGATGAAAGATATCGTAAAAAAATATTTTTCGGCTTTTCATTTTGTAACCATTGTCCTTACGCACTGTTTACAGGCTGGGGACTGAGATACATGCAAATGCCTAACCTAAAGCGTTCGTACACGGTCGAAGAAATCGACTGAGATATTTTCGTAGAAACTTTATCAAGCAAATAGAACGGGTTGTCGCCTTCCTACGTCCAACCCGGGTTTTGCACTTTGATTCGAAATCAAAAAGGAGGAACAGTCAGATGTGGGGCCGTGCACAAATTACGTAACGGTGATTTTACCAATTTTTGACCCCCTCCCTATGTAATGTTTCGTAACGGTTTGGCACGCCACTCCCCTACTATTACGTAACGATTTCAAGACCACTACCCCTCCCCAAAAAAAAAACTTCACTTATTTTCATTCCAAATTTTCTTAGTTTCACACAAATGCAAACGCTGTCGAAAACCCCCCTCCCCCCACGTAATGTTTTGTAACCCCCCTCTACCCTATGACGATTACGTAATTTGTGCACGGCTCCTGTAGTCCCAGTGGAGGAGTACGAGAAAATTGATATTTTTTTCTTAGAAATTATACTCTTTAGACCTATTTCTTTGCGTTCCCGAAATTACGTAATTTTTGAAAAAAAATTGTAAGCGGCGCCATTTTTATTTCGTGCTTTGTTTTTCTAACATTTTTGCGTTCGGCTAATTTAATTGAAAAATTTTTGCCCGCGGCGCCCTTTATCTTCTCACTCGAAACCAAGATCCCTCGTTTTAAGAAAACTGATCCCGTCTCTGTTTCTAAATTTTTTCGAATAAAAGTAGAGTATGACCATGGAGAAAATAATTTTTTTCTACGGTATGAAGAAAATTTCGAGAAAATTGAAGAAAAAAAAATGTGGCAGAGCTCAAGTTTTTCGTAAAAAAAACGTTTTTTGTAAAGAAACAGAGCAAAATAAATCTTTTCTTTTCTTTTTGGGTGTTACAAGTATTGGCAGCCCCTTATTTTTCGCTTTTACCCTCCCGCTAGTTTTGAAGAAATAGTTCGCTACATGTTTCGAGATCATGTCATAAAACACCTCGAAAATATCAAATGTAGTGTAGGGCCAGCTTTACTTAAAATCAATAATATCTCAAGCAAAAAGCTCTGCATGAAAAACAGCGCGTTTATTGATTTCTATAGCTGCTAGTGCTAGCTGCATGGTTTGGCCGTTTCCGGATAGATGTCAGTAGTAGAATAGAATGGAAATAAATTTAATTAAAAGCGAAGATATTTCTTTCTAATGTTAACAACTTCACGAGTTTAGCGCTCAGTATCGTAAATAATGGACCCTGCCGCCTCCTTTAAGCAAGAAAAAGCTGTGGTTTGGACCTGAAAACATCTAATTTTTAATCTCATAGTGTGGCCGCCATCTAGCGGAATTTGCAGACATCTTGTCAACGGTTATTATTGCAACTATGATTTATGCTCACAACGAAAGAGTGCCGACAATTTTTTCTCATGAAAGCAGTCCGGAGATAATAACAAACTGGCACTATTGCTCAATATACCTGTTTCTTTTGTGCGCGCAGAACTTTCTATGCCATTTCTGTTTGATTTATTGAAATCCTATCCCTAAGGAAAATCTTAGGAACCCTGTATATTGAAAAAGAAACGCAATGCTGGTAAATGAGAGATAAAAAGATAATGAACTCGAAAAACCGATACGCTGTTGCCCATGTCACCAACAATTAACTAAAATATTTAACGATAAATGTTGCCTTCAAAGGGCGTAAAACAGTGATTATTGAGTATTTCCTTATTCGCTAAATTAATTAAAATGCCCATTTATCCACAAACTTTAACTACCAATTGACGTTGCTCTTTCAATAAAGCTGTGAAAAGTCTGAGCCTGACTTTCCATAACCAGTTACGCTAAAGTCCCGACTCTACGAGACAATTTATCGTAGCCGTCTCGCGTTCCCACGAAATATCTTGTTGAAATAAATTTAAATAAAATTATATTTTTTTAATAAACTAACAAAAAATTTAAACAACGTAGCGCAGTCTTTCAATCTACAACCATCTACTCTTTATACTTAGAACACTTTTTGTAACCGTGTTTAAGTGTTATTTAACTTTAAAATGAATTTAAAGCTGTTTATTAAATTTAATAACAGAGGGGCGTTTTTTTTTTAATTCGGATGCTTGTAGAACTAGAGTCCTTAATATTACAAAAATGGCCGAGAAAACGGGGCTCCCCTCCCCTCCTCAGATGTACAAAGTCGCAAAAAGACGCTTGCTCTTCAGATCTTAGATAAAAAAATATTTTGTGTTATTTTATTCGCATCATTTCAGTTTCAAATAAATAAAATAATCTTAAGAAGAGTGATTAATTGAGGAAAATTATGTCTACGATATCCTTCACGCCCACGTCTCTGAATGAAACAGACTAAAGCGCTGAAAGTGCGACAGTTTTCCTAACCTGTTTACTTGACAACGTTGCCTAGCCGGCATCTCTATCCAGTGCATCTGAATTGAATAGCGTTCTTCGTCACATCGAACCCTGTATTTATATCTCTTTATCTACGATTTATACCTGGTGCGTTCAAAACCAAGCCAAAAGGCACTACATATTTGACGTATTTGCGCCATTTTTCGAACGAGGCTCGATTTTATGGTGGAGGGGATGACCAAACAGCTGACTGCAATCGTACGCAACGAGTGCAGTTAGTTGTTCTAGTATCGCATCCATAATTTGTAAAAAAATGACACCAGATTTCTTATTTTAAAAAAAACACCCTGTATTTTTAAAGTTAATTATGTGTTTCGGACTTCCATTGTCTATATTTTATTAATACACGACGTTTTGATCAGTACAATCTCTGATCGTCTTCAGGTTCAAAATACAACCTATTCCTAAGGCTACGTACTTATAGACTATGGCAAATCATTCAACCATGAAGTTAAGAAGTTGACTCCGCCCAAGAAGGGGCTTTCGTTCCATTTGGAATTTTAACACTTGGTTCTTCTTCTGCCTAATAAAGGCAGCTTCAAGGAATTTTTGTTTCTTCCAGTGTGACTCCTTGTGCAAAACCTTTGCTTCTGTCCACTTCATTCGGTATTGTTTTGACAATGCGTGTTCGGCGATTCCTGATTTCGTTGTTTCACCTCTTTGGGTATTCGTATGATGTTCCTTAAGCCTAACAGATAGTGGTCTTTTTGTTTCGTCTATGTATGATTCACCACACTCACAAGGAACTTGGTAAATGCATTCCTTATTTTTTTTGTTCCCCGGTTTTGTTTTACTAACGAGGCTTCGAATTGTATTATTAGATTTAAAAGCTTTTTTAATATTAAAGTTATTTGCTACTCTTTGAATTTTCTCTGATACTCCTTTAATGTATGGAATTGTAAGTAATGGATTTGCCTGGTTTGGGTCTTGTAATCTCTGTCCTGTTTGCTAAAACTTAGAAATAGTATCTGTTATAGGTTTAAGGCTGTAACCATTCTTCCATCCTTCTTAATGTTTCTTATTTCGATTTCCAAGTCATAGGAATTGTTACAAATTTAAACAGCTCTGGTATAGAAAGTTCTTAGTATGCCTCGTTTGGTTGTAGCAGAATTATTTGAACCTTGATAATTGTCCTGTGTGAGTGGGTTTACGATAGACTGTTGTTATGATGTCGCTTTATACTCGTTTGACAAGTATATCAAGAAAAGGAATTTGACAATTTTGGTCCAACTCCGTTGTGAATTTCTTATGATAGTTAGGTGGTGAAGAAATTCTGAAAAATGTTAGTCATTCCCGGTTCAGACAATAAAAATATCATCAACATATCTTAGCCAGAGCTTAGGTTTATATGTTTCGGTATCAACCGCGTGTGATTCGAACCACTCCATTTAAATATTGGCCACCACTGGCAAAAGCGATGAACCCATTGGCAGACTGAGTATAAAACCTATCTTTCACCTGAAAGTAAGAGTTATTTAGACAGGACTCCAACAACTCCATCTCTCCCTCCAGCGGTAGGGTAATACGTTCATAAAGGGATTTGTAATCAATCTCTGTCTAATAATATCTAGCGATTCCTTTATCGAGACATTGGTGTGTAAACTTTCGACATCAAAACTGACAAATATATCCTCGGGTCCTAAAATAAAAGATTTAAGAATATTAACAAAATGGCTGGAATTTTCTAAAAATGAAGCGGTCTTGCCTGCAAGAGGTTGAATAATTCTTAAAAGGAGTTAAGATAGATTGCTTGTTGGATAATTTCTGGAAACCTGTAGTTTATGTCATTTCTTGTTTTTTTTTTCTAATTTCAAAAATATTGAATATGTCCATGATGTGATAAAAATGTTTAGGATATTGCGCATTAAAATTTGAACGCTAAGGTGCTATAATCTCATCTACCATAAATTGCAATTGAAATACATATTTTTATTCTGTAAGGATTTAAAAAGTTATTCAGTTTATGTAAATAAAACATTTTTGTAGCCGGCATAATAACTAAAAAAATTACGGTGGTTGAAATGATAGCCAGTGAAGCTAAAGGCATTAAATTCAGTTGATGTAATTTTAGAAAAAAAATATATACAACGGTACATAAGATCATCAAAATTAATTAAAAAATTTAAGAATATTAAAAGTGTGGCACACTTAATGCGTGCGTATATGTTTATCATAGTCAAACCAATTGTTTTGTAAAGTTAATTATAATTTTTAAAAAGTGGAATAAATACGATTTTTGATCACTCCACTATTAGACAGTTAATAGACGACTAATTTATCGCCACCTTATTTAAAAAATCAGGTCGACGTAGTTAAATTGATTTTCCGTATAGTGTTGCTAAAAACAATGCCCCAGATTGTAACTGCGACCTTAAACACGTCTTTCTCTGCTTACAGTTACTTTTTTCAAAAAAAGAAAAGATAGGGGTCGATAATTTTTTTACGTTTTCAAATGTGAGATAAGTGAAAAATGTGGAAGAACCCCATTTGTTGGTGTATACAATGAACTTCAGGCTACTGCGAACATAGGGGGAATCAAAGGCGTTTTCTCGCGTTGAAATTGTTTAAAATGTTTTTAAAAAGTTTGAAACATTTGTTTTCTCGCGTTGCAACGGCGACGTCACATCGAAACGGGTTAAAAATATTTTGAAACGGAATCCACTCTAGTTTCAAAACTGACGCGTGTGTAGAAGATACGTCAAAATTCTACATTCTTGTTTTAACCGATTTTTTTTTTCGTTTTTGTGTGAAAATGTATCAAAAATCGTATTCTAGATATCTTGTTAGCCATTCTTCATGATATCCCTGTGGTCTTATATGATTTTCTGGGCTTAAAAGAACAGTAAATAAAAAAACTTCACTATCCATGTAGCTTCCATTGCTTGCCATCCATGCTACTAAAACGAAGGTTTTGTTAGATAAACCAGTAGTTGATCCATTTTAATTTTAAACACCAAAAAAGTAAACAGAAAAACGAAAAAAAAGTGAGGTTACACTAAACTACGTCAGCGTTCTGAACTACTCATTTTTTCTCGGTTCTAAATGATGACGTCACATCTAAATAGTTTCAAATAATATTTCAAAATAATTTCAACGCGAGAAAACGCCTCAAGTCCAATACACTCTCCATGCCGTACGACCGAGGTGGATTTGAAGCACGCTGCAGTGTTATTTTTTTGAAATTTATTTTGTTTTTATTATTTTGTTTTATTTCTGCCTTGCTCGAGAAAGAGATTGATCAGTCCTTAAGTGAAATAATACATTTTTAAAAATAAAAATGGATGTCTACGAAGTTGCTGAATAAGTACAGATGGTCAAATTGTACTATCAAGGCAGACCATTGAGACTTATTCAAGAACTTTTTTTAGAGAATTTTGTAAATCGCCCAGAACCTAGTTAACAACGATTCATAGGTTTGTAAAAATTTTGGATGTGTAGCGCCAAGAAACCATAAAAAACCCAAGGTTTTGAATGATGAGCAGGAAGTACGAGGTGTGATGATTTGCGCTGCAGTGGAGGAAAATCGAAAGTTAACTAGTCACCAAATTGCCGAAACAGTTGATACGTCTTCAGCCACTGTCTTACGTGTTCTCAAAAAGAATGATTATGATTCTTACAAAGCGTCAAAAACATATCAAATTTTTCCTGAGGACAACTATTGTCGTATGGAATTTTGCGAAACAATGATGGAAAGGGCTAATCGTGCTGAAAACTTTCTGAGATCTTTTCTTTTCACAGATGAAAGCACTTTTCCATTATTGAATCGTCATAAGCCAACACACGTTCGATATTGGTCGAGGGAAAATTTGCATTTGTATTTTTTTTTAATGTTTGGGGGTGTATTGTAGGGGAACACGTAATTGGGCCATTTTTTATTTACGGCAATTTGAATGGTCCTAGATACTTGGATCTACTGCAGCAGCATATTATGGTTTCAACAAGATGGTTGTCCCACTCACAATGTTGGCCTTGTTAGGGAATATCCTGATAATGAATTTTCTAATCGGGTTATAAGTACACGGGGAACCATTTTATGGCCAGCTCGATCACCCGATCTTGCTCCTAATGGCTTCTATCTGTGAATGTGTAAATAATTTGGAAGAACTTCGGATTAAAATTGAAGAAGCTTTACAAACTATCACCCCTAACATGCTTGGAAACGTTAGAAGGGGTTTTTTTATAATAAGCTCAGATATTGTCCAGCCGAGCAAGGAGGACTTTTTGAACATTTGCTCTAAATTTATTTTGACTGGGAGAATCTTTTTGGTTTTTAGAATGTATTATTTTATTTTGAGAACTTGCTTTTATTTTGTTTCTCCTTTTTATTTTCATTGTAACACGTTGTTAGTGATAAATCTGAGCAGTTGAAAATAAAACGCTCTAATTTATCAGTAACAAAAAACAAGAAAATTACGTTATAAAAATTTGCGTATTTATTGACTAAATTCCGGTTTCATTGACTACGCTCCACATAGCACCGTGGTTAGAGGCGTACTAAACACAACCCGTGAACGGCGACGAACGCAGATCGCAAGCCTGAGTTTTGGTTGCTCCACTGAGGTGTGCGGTGTCCCTGCATGTATGTACACTGGCAAATTGGACTTCTTTCGGCCTATGTTCGTAGTAGCATGAAGCGGTCTGTATAAGTAATAACGTTTTTCTCGGTCATTCTCACTTCCCTTTTTTACGATTTAAAACTTCTTGATTTAATTAAAACTTGACAACGTAGACAGTTTTCAAGGTAAGTACTTGGTAAAGTTTCTTTTTAGAAAATCTTTTTAAAGAGATTTTTCCTCTGTACTATGGACGCGCTATGAATGGCCCTTTATAAAAGATTCTTAACTTTTTATACTTTCAAGTTTAGTGCCTATGGACCTGTTACGTTAATTGAACTTTTTAAATACACTAGTTGGCAAAAGAAAACTTTAAATACTCTATAGGTCAACCCTGACAAGGAGATTCGTAGAAGAAGTAGAATCAGAGGAAGCAGTGCACCTAGAAAAATATCATCTTCTTAAATGTAATTTTTGAAATAGGATACAATTACTTTCGATTGTATTAACACAGCAGAAGATCTGCCCGCGTGTTGTGTGCGCGCGGCTTCTCACTGCCTTAAAAAAATCCAATAGAAGCTATTCCCGCTGCTAGGTTATCTGGACCCCAATTTTTGAATTGTGAGAGAAGGAACGTTCTCCTAAGCGATGTGATCGATCCGGGGATAGATCAACCTGCCTGATCTTAATCGTGTGCATCGTTGCCATGTTTACTTTGGTACAAACGAACTACTTTTTCATGTTAAAGACCTACTCTAACTAATTAACTATTACGTTTTCTCTGCAGCAGTGCCGAATTAACCTCATTTTGGTTTTTGCAGTTCGCCTCTGTGGTTGGTTTTCTGAGTTTTTGTAATAAAAATTAGTGGGGAAGGAGGCTCGGGCGTTCCTTTTAAAAGGAAGGCCCCACGTAACACAATCCAAAAAAAAATGATTATAGAATTCATGGCCAAATACCCGAAACTTCGAACAGGAACTTTTTCCAATTATTTTACCTACAAAACGGGTCAAAAATTGTGGGAGCATCTCGTTGATTTTCTTACCTTTAATTTCTATAAATTTATCCTTTTAAAAAAACACAACAGATACAAATAAAAAAAAACAAAGCGAGTAACAGAGGTTAGAAAATCGTGTGTTCTACACAGGTGTCTCTCGAAAAAAGCGGTGTTCTCCCACTTGAAACCCGTCATGTGAGTGTGAGCAGGTTTTCCTCGTTCAAAAATACATCACGGGATAGATCCCTACCGACTGGTGATCACTCGCACAAAAAACCACACGTTCCCGTTTCAAAAATTGGGGTCCAGTAGCCTTCAGTTATAATACGCCGGCAGTGTTGCCAGGAGGTTGGAAAAAAAACTATCATTTGCAATCCGAAAAATTATTAAGTTTAGGGAAAAATTATCATATATTTTGCTTTTGCATGTTCGCTTAAAATGTATTGTTATTTTTGAGTGACCAAAAAAAAGGACTATTAATATGTTAGATTACTTAGGTATTATTATTATTATTGTACAGTTCTTTTATTTCTCAATTATATATTCACTGTTTGCGTTAATTATAAGAATAAATGGCGTTTTATGTGAAGATTTGTTAAATTATCAGATCAGATTTGAGGGTTGATAATAGGTCATTATTAATTATCATGTTTCCCCCAAAACTATCATAGATCCTGATAATTATCATGTTCCTGACAACCTTGTGCGCCGGCAGCAGTAGTACGCCTGATTTCGTGTGCGTTGAGATGTCATTGAACCTGCTGAATGCATCGAGCATCGAGTCGAGGTCGCCGGCGTGGAAGCTATCATTGGAATAGGTTATTTGCAGGTTTAAACACGGACTTAGACATGCGAATACCATCAACTTCAGCTGGCGGAAATGATGCTTAAAATTTTTGGACAGTTAAGTTAGAAGGTTTTGTGTGAATCTGTGGTGTGTGTCTTGATAATAAAGGTGTTTTCAACTTTCAACAAATTTTTTTCAAAAAATTTCGTGAGATATTCAATAGGTCAGAAGAGACTTTCTCAAATGCCGCTTTTGTCCATTGAAAATAAACTTCTCAAAAGCTTGCCAGAGCCTTCACGTTTTTATAATGCAGGCAGCAGTTATAAAAGCAAAATGATGTGTTGTTCAACAATTGCACTTATACAAGGTTTTCCTCAAGATCTTTATGAAAATTTTATGAATACAATTTGGAATGTTGCTGAATCAGTCGGACCTACATACACTAAAAAACATAATAAAAAAAAGAATAAACCCTGGTTGATTTAGAATGTTATCTTTCCAAGCAAAAGTTTAAGAACGTTCTTAAATTTTGTAAATAGCAAAATGTCTCAGAGCCCCATAAACAAAAATATATACAGGCAAAAAAAAAAATCATAAATCTCTTTTAAAACTTAAAAAGGGGGAGTATTAAAAAAAATACATTAGCCACGCTGGCTTTAACAAGGAAATCATCAGTTTTTTGGAAAATTCTAAATAAATATAATGTGCAAAACACTAGAGACTGCCCTATTGACATACCTTAATGGGAACAATTTTACAATAACATTTTATCTGAAAGAACAGTCGTAAAGCTTAACTTTCCACAGGTGATAGACGCCCAACTAGACTCTCAAGTGACCCTTTCCGAATTTCTACATTCTCTACAAAAATGAAAGGATGGTAGGGCTCCTGGGGAGGACGGTGTCTCTTACGAGTTTTTTAAATTACTGCCCCAAAACTGGCATCTTTATCGTTGCTGTCTTTTTAACAGAATTTTGGAGACCGAGGAGATGCCGCCTGCTTGGGGTAACACAATTCTTTCAACGATACATAAAAAGGGTCTGAAAGAAGATCCAAGCAATTACAGGGGATTGCTCTTATTAATTGCATAGTAAAGGTCTATACAACAATTTTATTAAAGAGACTTACTTCTTTTTGTGACCCGCCCGGGTCTTACCAGAGTGCCAGTCGGGTTATAGAGCCGATAGAGGCTGTGTGGACAATATATTTGTACTTAGCTCAATACTTCAGATATACCTAAGATTAAAGGGGAGAAAAATCTACGCGGCCTTTGTTGAAATTAAAGGTGCTTTTAATTCGATTAACCACAATTTGCTATGGAACAAGCTTGTCAGATGTGATGTGAGAGCCTTTACGATATTGTATGAATGTCAATTAAGTCCAACAACAGTTTTAGCAAAAAATGTGATATATCTGAGGGTGTCTTGCAGGGCGAGTCATTGAGCCCATTACTATTTACTTTATTTATTGCCGATATAGAACAATTTTTTTATTGACAACTACCACGATTTATTAATGCTGCTTTACGCAGACGATCAAATTTTACTTGCAGACAGCCCCACGGATCTAAATAAAAAACTGACCATACTCAAACAATATGCGGATGAAAATCAACTAGTTGTGAACACTAATAAAACTAAAGTGCTTGTATTCAGTAGAGATGGATTTCAACAGACAAAACAAGTTCAGGTATGGGGGACAGAAGATAAAAGTTGTGAATCATTTTACTTACTTAGGGGTTGACTTTTCTTGTTCTTCATTTTGCCGTAACATGGGTAAGAAAACAGTTTTGAAATGTAAGCAAGCCGTCGGAGCAGTTCAAAGTATAATGTGTGAAGCAAAGTTAAACATCTGAGACTGCAGAATTAAACTTTTTGAAAGCATAATAATTTCAAGTATGTCCTATGACGTTGAGATATGGGGTTTAAGATATGAAGATATTTTGGAACTTATTCAAGTAGGTTTCTTTAAGAATCTTCTTTATCTAATCAAAACCACACCGGACTATATTGTAAGGCTTGAAGCTGACCGACTAAAACTTAGTTATAACATATTTAAGGCGTCTTTATCATGGCTGCAAAACATCAAAAAAATGGAAAATACAAGGCTGCCAAAAATATATTATCAACGTTTATTAAGTCTTAGTGAACAAACTCAGTCTCAATACAACTGGGTGCTTCAATTAAAGTCCTCTTTTGAGAAGTTTTCATTACTACATTTGTGGGAAGAAGCTGTATCAGACAACACAAATACCTCTCTTGTTACTAAAAAAGCACTTAATAACTAAAGGACTGCCCTTAGACAAAACGATTTAGCAATGCTTAGTAACTCATCTTCTCTGGTTGGCAAAATTTTTAACTTTCAACAAAAGTCAGAGTTATCTTAGAGTTCCTTGTCCAATTTGTATTACCAGAGTCATAGCCCAACTAAGAACCTCTAATAAAAAATATATAAAGTTTTCTAACGGAGGTATATCTTATTCAGTTGAGCCAGAGGGAATATGTTCTAACTGTAACATGTTAGAGACATTGCAACATTTATTTTTCAACTGCCCTATGTACAAAAGTTTTAGAGACCAATTCTTAGATGACATACTATATATGAATAATTTGGATCAAGTTCTAAATTCCAACAATTTGCTAAAACTTTCAAATATTGTATATTACATTCTTAACATGTTAAAGCTTAGATCATTCCTACGTAATGAGCAAAAAAAAATTCTGGTTT
This sequence comes from Oxystoma pomonae, assembly GCA_963921995.1. Lineage (NCBI taxonomy): Eukaryota > Metazoa > Arthropoda > Insecta > Coleoptera > Brentidae > Oxystoma > Oxystoma pomonae. Next base: position 19,110,980 of record OY998164.1, on the reverse strand, counting down.
TCTCTTGTTGTTTTTAGAGAATAAATTGTAATATACTTATATTATATTACATAAACCAAACCTCTTGTAATAAGTATAATACTTAAGATACAATAAAACTAAATAAATAAAAAAAAAATATAAAGACGTCACTGACGAATTTCCAAAAAGTGTTGGATTAAACGAATTACATAACAAACAGGGTAAGTTTTTAAAAATTGCTTTCATTATTTGAAATTTAACTTCACACCACTGAATTCAAGCATTTAAACAATAATTTTTGCATAGCATATGCGTTAAACCTGCTTTTGAGGATGTCCTTTTGAGTAAATCTTTAACACATGCAAAAAATATATCAATTTTAAAACATTCTTTGGTCCTTTTAGCGCACATGCTATTCTGGTACTGCAAAAGAACATGCAAAAATGCGCTTCTAGTATGTCCTTAGCATGTGCTAAGGAAATACCATTAAAGAAGTTAACTTTTAGAACATCTTTAGCATATGCAAAGTATATATCACTTATTGAAACATTATTTGGTCCTTTTAACGCACATGCTAACATGCTATTCTGGTACTGCAAAAGAACATGCAAAAATGCGCTTCTAGTATGTCCTTAGCATGTGCTAAGGAAATACCATTAAAGAAGTTAACTTTTAGAACATCTTTAGCATATGCAAAGTATATATCACTTATTGAAACATTATTTGGTCCTTTTAACGCACAAGCTATTCTGGTACCGAAAAAGCAAAACATCAAAAATGTTATTCAAGTATTTCCTTAGCATATACTATACAGACCGCTTCAAGCTACTGCGAACATAGGGGGAATCAAGTCCAATTTACTCTCCGTGCCGTACGACCGAGGTGGATTCGAAGCACGCTGCAGTGTTATCTTTTGGAAATTCATTTTGTTTTTATTATTTTGTTTTATTTCTGCCTTGCTCGAGAAACAGATGGGTAAGTTCTTAATTGAAATAATACATTATTAAAACCAAAAATGGATGTCTACGAAGTTGCCGAAAAAGTTGCCAGATGGTCAAATGGTCAAATCGTCATAACTCAACACACGTTCGATATTGGTCGAGGGAAAATTTGCATTTGTATTTTGACGTAAGAACACAGTATCCCCAAAAACTAAATGTTTGGGGGGGGGGTATTATAGGGGAACACGTAATTGGGCCATTTTTTATTAACGGCAATTGCAATTTGAATGGTCCTAGATACTTGGATCTACTGCAGCAGCACATTATTCCAACTGCTAGGCAGTTGTTAGGTGTAAGAATTGGTGAAACATGGTTTCAACAAGATGGTTGTTCCGCTCACAATGTTGGCCTTGTTAGGGAATATCTTGATAATGTATTTCCTAATCGGGTTATAAGTACACGGGGAACTATTTTATGGCCAGCTCGATCTCCCGATCTTGCTCCTAATGACTTCTATCTGTTTTTGAAGAAGCTTTTCAAATTATCACCCCTAACATGCTTGGAAACGTTAGAAGGGGTTTTTATAGTAGGCTCGGATATTGTTTAGCCGAGCAAGGAGGACTTTTCGAACATTTGCTTTAATTTTTTTTGACAGGGAGAATCTTTTTGGTTTTTAGAATGTATTATTTTATTTTGAGAACTTGCTTTTATTTTGTTTCTCCTTATTATTTTCATTGTAACACGTCGTCACTGATAAATCTGAGCAGTTGACAATAAAACGCTCTTATTTATCAGTGACAAAAAATCAGAAAATTACGTTATAAAAATTTGCGTATTTATTGACCAGATTCCGGTTTCATTGACTACCCTCCACACAGCACCGTGGTTAGAGGCGTACTAAATACCAAAGGAAAGTCATGCAAGTGATGATCGCAAGCCTGAGTATTGGTTGCTTCACTGATAGGCGTGCGGTGTGTCTGCATGTACGTACACTGGCAAATTAGACTTCTTCCGCCCTATGTTCGCAGTAGCTTGAAGCGGTCTGTATAATGAAATACGATTAAATAAGGTTATTTTTAGGACATCTTTAGGATATGCAAAGTATATACCAATTATGGTACAATATTAAGTACATCTGTATGTATGATACAATAATTCAGTGCACTCAGAAAACCATCCCAAGTGAAGTGTACTTCCACCAAATGCGAAAATTCTCTGATTAATTCGACCATAAGAATCCGCCAAAACGCTTATATTTTGCAGTTTCAACCTATTTCTTTATAAGCACATGGTACAGTGGATAAAGCTTTGATCTCTCAATCTCTAGGTAGTAGGTTCGAACCCCAACGACACGTTGCACTTTTTTTTAATTATTTGTTTTTATTTTTTTTTTCTTAGGCTCTATTATAGGACACGGTTTTTAGAGCTCAAAAATATATTTCTTATTTTATTTAAAGCCATATTTTAGGAGTTAACGGTGCTAAGGATGACCCGTTGCTACATGTGCTAAGCACATGGCAATCATCTGATAAAAATATTTATTAGCACATCCAAAGAACCTGCATAGCATGGGAATAGGGCGGAACGTAACATATTCTTAGCACATGCTAAATATATTTCAATGTTAATTTAGAACATCCTTAGAATTTCCTTGTTCTTCTTGAGGATATTCTATGCACATGCTAAGGATGACAAATTGCTATGTGGGTAGAATCTTAACCCAACCCAAAAGATAATCAGTTCATGGTCAGCCGATAGAGGATTTTTGTACCAAATTTCATTAAAATCTATTAAGGCGTTCTTGAGTTATCCGACCGACAGACAACTTACTTCTTTCGTCGATTAAGGTGTTTTGAAACCTTAGTAACTCATTTTTTGATAAAATTAAGAAAAGTCAAAATTTCACGATTCTAATAGTCCTCCATACCATATTGGTATTATAGACTAATAAAACGGATATTTTTGAAGATTTTCTTAGTATTTTTTGGATGTGTAGAAGGAAAATTTTGGATTTTTAAGAATTTACCTGCAAACACTTATACACACATTATATAAAAAGCGGCACTTAACCTTAGAGGCTAAAATATAAAAACGTTAGATTTTTTCAAAAAATATTACCTCTTTCCTCATTTAAGAATGTTAAAACTAATACGGAAAAACAGTTACAAGTTACAGTTACATCTTAACTTTTTTTTTAGCTTTTAGTAGGTAAGTTATTACTTTTTCCAAAATATAAAAAATTAAAATATATTTTTGTATTTCTTTGTACCTATAATTTTTTTACCATTCTTAATGACAAAAATATGGAAAAATATAGACAGACATGCTTTGAAACATTCAATTTAATGTCTAAAACTGGAAAAGACCTTTTGATATAGGTATATAAAAAGTAACATTAAGGTCACTAGTGCAGTGCCTTGTCGCCACAAGAGTTGTGGGTGTGTATATACAGAGCGCTTCAGGCTAATGCGAACATAGGCCGGAAGAAATCCAATTTGCCAGTGTACGTACACGCAGGGACACCGCACACCTATCAGGAGCAATCAACACTCAGGCTTGAGATCACCGTTTGTGGCTTGCATTTAGTACGCCTCGCACTACGGTGCCATGTAGAGCGTAGTCAATGAAACCCGGAATTTGATCAATAAATACGCAAATTTTTATAACGTAATTTTCTTGTTTCTTGTCACTGATAAATTAGAGGATTTTATTTTCAACTGCTCAGATTTATCACTAACAACGTGCTACAATGAAAATAATAAGGAGAAACAAAATAAAAGCAAGTTCTCAAAATAAAATAAGATTCTCCCAGTCAAAAAAAAAAATTAGAGCAAATGTTTGAAAACTCCTCCTTGCTCGGCTAGACAATATCCGAGCCATTATAAAAACCCCTTCTAACGTTTCCAAGCATGTTAGGGGTGATAGTTTAAAAAGCTTCTTTAATTTTGATCCGAAGTTCTTCCAAATTTTTAGCCCTTTCATGCTGGTAAACTTTATTTTTGATATAATTCCACAGATAGAAGTCATTAGGAGCAAAATAGTGTGATCGAGCTGGCCATAAAATAGTTCCCCGTGTACTTATAACCCGATTAGGAAATACATTATCAAGATATTCCCTAACAAGACCAACATTGTGAGCGGGACAACCGTCTTGTTGAAATCATGTTTCACCAAATCTCACACCTAACAACTGCCCAGCAGTTGGAATAATATGCTGCTGCAGTAGATCCAAGTATCTAGGACCGTTTAAATTGCCGCCAATACCCTACAATACCCCCCCAAACATTTAGTTTTTGGGGATACTGTGTTCTTACGTCAAAGTACAAATGCAAATTTTACCTCGACCAATATCGAACGTGTGTTGGGTTATGACGATTCAATAGTGGGAAAGTGCTTTCATCTGTAAAAGAATAGATCTCAGAAAGTTTTTATCACGATTAGCCCTTTCTATCATTGTTTCGCAAAATTCCATACGACGATCGTTGTCCTCCGGAAAAATTTGATGCATTTTTGACGCTTTGTAAGAATGATAACCATTCTACGTATCAACTGCTTCGACAATTTGGTGGCTAGTTAACTTTTGATTTTCCTCCACTGCAGCGCAAATCATCACATCTCGTACTTCCTGCTCGTCATTCAAAACAGTGGGTTTTTTGTGGTTTCTTGGCGCTAGACAACCAAACTTTTCAAAATTCTGCACAAACCTATGAATCGTTGATAAACTAGGTTCTGGGCGATATACAAGATTCTCCAAAAAAAGTTCTTGAATAAGTCTCAATAGTCTGCCTTGATAGTACCATTTGACCATCTGCACTTTTTCGGCAATTTTTTTTTTAAATGTATTATCTTACTTAAGAACTTACCAATCTGTTTCTCGAGCAAGGCAGAAATAAAACAAAATAATAAAAACAAAATTAATTTATAAAAAGATAACACTGCAGCGTGCTTCGAATCCACCTCAGTCGTACGGCACGGAGAGTAAATTGGACTTGATTCCCCCTATGTTCGCAGTAGCCTGAAGCTCATTGTATAATATTGTTAGGAATTAGAAACAAGTTGCCGGCAGTACCAGTTGCAGTGCATATGAAAGAAACGTATAGCAATTTGAAGTTGTTAAAGGGGACCATACGATATAAAAGATATAAATGGCAAATTTGTGGGGATTTAAAGTTGTGGAATGCAGGATAAGTTATACGAAAATTTGGCCACCAAAACAGTCTTTTGAGTTACGGAAAAATATGTAACTAGTTCCCCCAGAAAAGATTTCTAGAAAGTTTTCTAGAATCAGTGACGCTAAAATTAAAGAGGCAATTTGATTTCATACTTCAAGGCAGGGAAAAAGACGCTTGGAAACACTACAGCAGAAAACTATAAAGATCTGGATGCCCAATTTCTTTTGTGTCGTTATATAAATTCATTTCTTAAGGCCACAGAAACGGCATAGATTTGACAACACTGCTTTTCTGTTTTTGGACCAATCTTTACCGGGCAGAATATCGGAAACGAGAAAAGGGAATTTGTTGAAATTTGGCAGGAATGTTTATTTTTGACAGAAATAAAATAAACACGGCTAACAACAGAAATCTGTAACAACAATTTTTGGATTTTTTAATTAAAAAAAAATACACCAAATTTTGAAAAATCCTTTGGTTGTAGATTTTTATAAATCCTATTATCTGATAACAAAAAAGTTATGGTTTTTTTCCTTTATAAGCGAGATTCTGCCGGAATTTTGAAACGCCAAGGTCACGTAATTTGGTAGGCCCAGGGAAACTGAGTGAGTTCGATTAGAGTATTGGAATTCAGGTTCCACATAGCCAGCGCCCACTTATCTTAGACTGGAATTTGACCTTGTCTGTCAGTGAGTGAAACAGTGACAGAACTATTGGCACCTTCACCATAACTTGAAATCCGCGCGGAAAATCTGCTAATGGAAGGCTAGCCTCACATAAGGTGTTCGCACCGTGTTCTGAACACTGCACGATCTCACTCGAAATGTCATTAGTGATGCCACCTATTGTTGATCTTTTAAAAAAATAGCAAAGCAGTGTTGTCAAATCTATGCCGTTTTTGTTAAAAATTTAATTTCTTATCTGGATTACTTTCCAGAAAATTGTGGTGCTGTAAGTGACGAGCACGTTGAGGGGTTCCACCAAAATATTTATATACAGGGTGGATTCTTAAATGGAATGGTGCTTCTAGCGGCTTTAGGGAAGAGGTTTTAAAAAAAGCTAAAGGCGAATCTTTAATGATTTTTTACGGACCTTGCGACCATAATAAAAAAAATTTGGGGCACCGAAATGGTACGATATTATTTTTCTTTGCTTGCCTTGATTTTAAGCTAAATGTAATTTCGTGATAACTGTTATTTTATGATCTAAACAAGTTATTACATTCTAATATTTATACAGACCGCTTCAAGCTACTGCGAACATAGGGCGGAAGAAGTCTAATTTGCCAGTGTACGTACATGCAGAGACACCGCACGCCTATCAGTGAAGCAACTAACACTCAGGCTTCCGATCGCCATTCGCTGCCTTTCGCCGCCTTTCGCCTTGTATTTAGTACGCCTCTAACCAAGGTGCTGTGTGGAGTGTAGTCAATGAAACCGGAATTTGGTCAATAAATACGCAAATTTTTATAACGTAATTTTCTTATTTTTTGTCACTGATAAATAAGAGCGTTTTATTGTCAACTGCTCAGATTTATCAGTGACGACGTGTTACAATGAAAATAATAAGGAGAAACAAAATAAAAGCAAGTTCTCAAAATAAAATAATACATTCTAAAAACCAAAAAGATTCCCCCAGTCAAAAAAAAATTAGAGCAAATTTTCGAAAAGTCCTCCTTGCTCGGGTAGACAATATCCGAGCCTATTATAAAAACCCCTTTTAACGTTTCTAAGCATGTTAGGGGTGATAGTTTGAAAAGCTTCTTCAATTTTAATCCGAAGTTCTTCCAAATTATTAGCCCTTTCATGCCCGTAAACTTAATTTTTGATATAACTCCACAGATAGAAGTCATTAGGAGCAAGATCGGGTGATCGAGCTGGCCATAAAATAGTTCCCCGTGTACTTATAACCCGATTAGGAAATACATTATCAAGATATTTCCTAACAAGGCCAACATTGTGAGCGGAACAACCATCTTGTTGAAACCATGTTTCACCAAATCTTGCACCTAACAACTGCCTAGCAGTTGGAATAATGTGCTGCTGCAGTAGATCCAAGTATCTAGGACCATTCAAATTGCAATTGCCGTTAATAAAAAATGGCCCAATTACGTGTTCCCCTACAATACCCCCCCCCCCAAACATTTAGTTTTTGGCGATACTGTGTTCTAACGTCAAAATACAAATGCAAATTTTCCCTCGACCAATATCGAACGTGTGTTGGGTTATGACGATTTGACCATTTGACCATCTGCACTTTTTCGGCAACTTCGTAGACATCCATTTTTAGTTTTAAAAATGTATTATTTCAATTAAGAACTGACCCATCTGTTTCTCGAGCAAGGCAGAAATAAAACAAAATAATAAAAACAAAATGAATTTCCAAAAGATATCACTGCAGCGTGCTTCGGATCCACCTCGGTCGTACGGCACGGAGAGTAAATTGGACTTGATTCCCCCTATGTTCGTAGTAGCTTGAAGCGGTCTGTATACGTTTACTGATACCACAGACACTTCTCTGGTGTATATAGTTATTTAAATACAGTAATCGAAAAAATGCCAAAGACCTTTGTCGCGCGTGGATTGCCCATTTGCCCATTGCAGTGAAAACAGGATCAAATTGGAGCTCTACTGAATCAAATGAAAAAAGAATGAAAATGGGTTAAACCCTTAGAGAGATAATTGATTTTTTTTCAGTTTCGTGAGTTTTTCTTAAAAATGGTAGGGAAAGTATGTTTTTTAATAATATTGGGCCACCGCGGGGCATTTCTGAATCAAAAAAATAAGCGTCGAACTTGAAACGTCGTCTTTTTTTTAAGTCAGTTAAAAAAGAAAAAAGTTACCCCAAAGTGTCTTTTTATATGTTTTTTTTTTTATAAACTGGGATCCATTATAAAACCAATGCCCAGTTTTAGCCAAGTTTTTACAAAGTTAAAGACAAACACAAAATATGCACCTAGCAGGGATTCGAACTCTAGACCTTCCGTGCGGTAGGCCGATACTCTGCCTACTGCGCTACGGAGATCGGCGTGCGCTTGATAATGTTAAATCAAGCATTTGCCTATCGTGTTACATTTAATCAGTGTCCTTATAATAGACGCCGGATGAGGGACGCGACACAAAATCATTGGAAAATAATTGAAAATCCAATTGCACTATTCCGAAATTAAAATCCATTTAACACCTTGTCAGCGCGATGTTCGATTAATTTTCAGTCGGAAACATCCAGTATCACCTCTATATGGATACAAGGTGCGCCTAAATCATATAACCATGAAATACTATATAAAATATTTAAAAATAATAACTTTCGCTTCGCTTCGCTTCTCATTTGATTACCGTCACTTTTTTGAGTCCCGTAGGCACTATTAACTAAATCGGACGGGTCATCAACTACTTTCGTAGTCTACTGACTTAGGGAGTGTGTATCTAGGTCCGCCTCTACGTGATATCCGATCCCATCCGGCCTGGATACCGGCGTGAATAGAGGGGTAGGGCCTAAGATACATTTTACACTTATTTTCCCTGGGTTCCCCCCTTACCCCGCTCATCAAACCGGTCTGATCAGCACCCCCTAGGAAGGCAGTTTTTATTTTCCTAGAAGGATTTAATTTAGCCTAAACCCCTTTGTCGGGGCTAGGGATCTTTAACGTGCTCCACTATCAATATATGGATCACACCAGACCGTCCTCTTAACGTCCTCTCCGAGGGACGGTATGAAATCGAATTAGCCTGCCTTCTAGCTAACTCGACCTACTCCACTTCATACTGCGTTTTGCCTTAATCTTACAAAATTCTGTAATTTTATAAGAAAAAGTCCTGAACCCGACATCTCCTGCTTGAAAGTCGCGGCGTTAACCCCGACACCAAGCAGGCAGAAAAACAAGGCAAAAGGCAAAAGATCTACTGCGCATGCCCGATGAAGTCAATTCGCGCACAGGAGGTCTATTCTTGAATCGAGAGAAAATTTGCTCCCAGGGAATAAATTCTCTCGCTACTATGCATCTCATTAGTCCAAATCTTAAGTTTAAATCGGTTTCTCTTACTTTTGCCCGATATTGATCGAAAGTAATTCTATTAATCTTGACTAAGAGAATTAATTTCGATCAATATCTGGAAAAAGTGAGAGAAACCGACATAGTAGCGAGATAATTTGATTCCCTGGGAGCAAATTTTCTCTCGATTCAAGAATAGACCCGCAGGGCCCGCATTCTTGATGGTCTGTGAGGTGAGTGGTCGCGGGTGAGTATTTGCCACTCTCACTTTTCACATGGTTCAACTCGGGCGTAAAAAATACAGGCCCCGCTTATTCTTGATGGCCCGTGAGGTGAGGTGAGCAAAATTCTCATATCCACGGGTGAACTTACTTTAACGACCTATTTCCACGGGAAAATGAATCCACGGCAGTTGTTTTGACGTTCGTAACTTTACTTTATTTGGTTGTCTGTCTTTTTGGGACTTTTAAAAAAAGTGTTTTGCAACTTGTTTGAGGTTTTTTAGTTCAAACACACCAGGACACACTGAATACCCTTGGGCGAATGAACACTGTGTCGTTGTTATGGATTCCGGTACATTCTGGGCATCGAGGGAATGAGACTGCCGACCAGCTGGCTCGTGAAGCGACCTCCGCTGTCTTCAATCAACACAGTCAACAATGCTTTCTGAAGCTGGATGGAGAATAAGTTTCACCCATACTGGAGAGAATTGCCAGGACTGGCACATTCCAAAGAGTTCATTACAGAACCCGAACCCTGCAGGACGTGTATTCTTGAACAGGGAGAGGCATAGATCTATGACGAATGATCACATGGGACGAAAACGTTATATTCTTGAGCGATGATCCGATCCTACGGATCTAATGAAAATTATACGTTCCCGATCGTATGGTCCGAAACCGGAGAACAGCGTCGAAACTACCGACGCTTGCGCAAGAAAGAAGTTTTTTTTTTAATTTTTTGCTTTCTAAACTATTTTTTATTTGTGGGAGGTGATAGATCTCATGCGATAGATCCCATCGCACGAGAGAACGACGAGATCTAGGACTTTCAAGAAAACACGTCCAGGAAGAGGGCCGGGAAACTCATTGAGCTCACTAGGCAGGCAGTGGCGGCTCGCCCGATGACGCAAATGAAACGCTGCTTCACCTCTTAGTTGCATTCTGATTAAATACTTTTCATTGAAATATTTCCGAAAAAATTAAACCTTCCGCTTTCATAAAATAACGATTACAAATTTTGTAACTATTATATCTTTTATTCGATCATCAGGATCGAGCGGAACGACCGCGTGTCCGAGATGCGAAAACTATCCACGAGCCAAAACAAACGGCAAGGCATTCTGCGAAGCAGCTTCCTCGTGTCCCTAGGCTGCTTTATTATAAATTCCCGAAATAAATCGGTTGCCATGACGACGGCAGGTGGCTGATTCTCGAATTGCGTAGGAAAGGTCGCACGGGAACGTTCACATCCTTCGTTTCGACCAATACGAAGTCTCAGAAGCGGCCGAGCTTGTATGGTGCACGCGCAAAGCTGACCGGATTGTCGGTTTTCAAGAGCGCTCGTTCAACTGGTCCGGGGGCAGGTGTATGAAAGTGTAGGAAAGTTCCTTCGATACACGGCAATCGGGGGAGGTTCGGTCGTGGTCGGATAGGTTTCGGATAACTCGTGATCGCTTCAAAGCCTATTATTGGTCGATATCAGGGAGAGGACCGTTGTCGTGCGATCTTTCCTACGAAATTCAAGAATCAGCTCCCAGGCGCGTCTCGTTTTCGCCGAGGTTTGGGCGTGTTTGCATGTGATGCAAACTTTTAAACTGGCTCTATTATAATTTTGTGACTGTAATATTGAGCGTCGCGTGCCGGGCTATTGCTATTTTTTCTCTTCAGTTGCGGTATGTGTTTTTATTTTTTTTTTTGACAATGTTTTCTGTGTATGATAGAGTTTGCGTTTTTCTGGAAAAATCGTTTTCTTCAACTCTGAAAAGCCGTTCCCCTTATTAAACGTACACAAAAACAATACAAATCGAAAGTAAAGGGTGGGGGGGATTCAGCGATGCTGCGTCACCTATTTGTAAAGTCACGAGCTGCCACCGTAGGCAGGAGATCCGGATAATGGTTCATCTATACACCGGACACTGCAAGGTGAAAATACCATTACACAGAGTGAGTCTAAGTGAGGACACAGGTAGGCTCTATATGGAGGACGAGACGGCCAGACATGCTGTGTGAAGGTCCGGCCATTTCACGTCAACGTATTTTCGGTAAACCACAGATCGACGGGCTGGTTCTAAAAGATACTTCACCAAAGCAAGTTGCGAACCTTTTTAAGGGGCTGAATATTCTATAGCAATAAACAATAGGGAGATTTTGGTCAGGTTTTTTGTCAGTCTGTTACCCTTACCTTTATTCTGGGTAAGCGCAGTATCAATCAATCAATCAATATCTTTATTGACGACGTTTTGTAATTCACAATACAAGTGTAGCAAGTCAAAAAATACAAATTTACGCTAAATTGCGAAGGTTAGGAATAAACAGACTAAAACACATTTATAGAACATAAAATAACACATGAATATTACCAATTACTAACAAAATAAAACAAAGGGCCGGCAATTTATTTTCATACGTGAGTATTAATGTTTTAAAAATGTTCTACTGCTTCAAAAAACTCTGAAACATCATAAAAGGCATTTTGGCAAAGGAACTGTTTAACAACGTATTTAAATCTGTTATTGGATAGATTTTTTACATTCTCAGGCAAATAGTTATACAGATCTACCCTTGGTGAATTTTTTATTGATTTATCTAGACGGTTTAATTTAAAAGAATTTTAGCTTCTATGGACTTCTACATGTTGATATAGGATGAAAAGCGAAGAAACAATAAGTATCCTTAGTTTGATAAAATAAGACTTGCAGTGATCACTACATCCGATATCACAGATTATTCGTAACACTTTTTTTTTGTAATTCAAATATGTCTATGGCGTGCGTTGAGTTTCTCCACAAGAGTAGTGTCTATAGTTATTCCCAATATTTTAGCACTCTGTGGTTTTATCTCTTGATTTGTGGAAAAAGTAAGATTATAGGTTTTGTCTCTATTAAGTTTAAGGCAGTTTTGAGTAAACCATATGTCGGCACTATCCATAATATTAAAGGTAACCGCTGGCGCTAATTAGCGTCGAATAGCTACTAGCTTATTTGCCGTTAAAAAGACAACCAACCATACTTCATGTGATTCGGTGGTGGAAGATTTTTGGGTTATAAAAGTTTGTTTTGTTTTAGAAAGATTTTGTGTATTTGGATTTTATTTTTTGTTAACCGTGTTTATAGTGTTATAAGTTTGCAGAGGCGCGATTTCTTCTATTACTCCACCAAAGATATCTTGCAAAATCATTAGCCTGACTAAATTTATGTTGGGCTGTCCGTCTCCCAATCCTATCACTAAGTGAAGATTTTCCTCCATGATATCCCAGCAAACAAGGTTCCCTCGGGCCTTCGTCGGTCCTATGTCGATTGCAGAATTTGTCGTCATCGGCACGACGTCGATTTACGAAATCGGAACAGCAGTATTTTTTGTGTGCTTTGCGATGTAGGCCCAATGTATGTTTGCTGACGCATCGTTAGACTGTAGCCTGCCGTCGGACCAATGGTAAATTTTACTTTTTGCTGACATCGGCATACCGCCGCCGTACGATTAAGGTCCGCTATGGTTTAACCACATGGTACCGACCATCCGCCTATAGCCGCTATAGCTGCTTAATTTGGTCGGTCTAACGTAGGCAAGCTGGTCTCGGCCCGACATCGATAAACTATTCAAGTCCGACAATTGGTTTTACTGAAGCGGTCCAACGTCGGCGATTGACGGAGCTTAAAGCGGCCCGACATTGGCAACAGTGTTTCCAGGAGGTTGGAAAAAAAGTATCATTTGCAATTCGAAAAATTATCAAGTTTAGAGAAAAATTATCATAGTTTTGATTTTTGCATGACATGTGCTTAAAATGTATTGTTATTTTTAAGTGGCCAAACATTAATTATTTTTATTTCAATTTCGCAAGATGTACCTACCGTTTTTGTGCTTTTTTCCCACAGTAAAGGAGAAAGTGAAAGAGAAGATGATCAGATGATCGACGTCGATTAGTCGAGTGTATAGATCGGGAGTTCATGTCAGCTATTGTTAATATATAACTATTACGCCTACTATTAATTCGAATTTTCAAAAATTAAAAAAAATATTGTTCTAACCATAAAAAGCATTCGTTTTTAAATTTGTGGTTGAAGTTGTTTAAAAGTCACGAGCAGGACAATACTATGCAAGTATAAAAGACAGGATGGCTGCCTGTTTTAAAATGGTGGATGGGCCAGGCACACGATGGAATCAGATTAATTTTTATTATAATTGTATACAGTTTTTTATATCAATCTTAATAATAAAAAGAGTCTTTACTCTATGCTTTGGATGCATTATAATAATAAATGGCGTTTATGTGAGGATTTGTTAAATTATCATAGATTTAGGGGTTGATAATAGGTCATTATTATTTATCACGTTTCACCCAAAATTATCATAGATTATTATCACGTTCCTGACAACACTTATTGGTAAACTACAAAGTTTCGATAATGCGGGTGCTTGACCAGTCGAGCTGGTTTAAGTGGCAGAAGAAGTGATTCTTGTAGAGAAGTACCACCATATTCCGCATTCTAGTTTTGAAATATCTTTGCTCATTATATATATAATATTATCTTCCACTGTACAATGAACATAGTGACATTAGCGCCATCTCTACATAGTAGGAAGAAACTATTAAGCAGTTTAAAAATTTTAAGGTGACGTAATCGGACCATCGTCGGTCCTAAAGCAGATAAAGTGATCGTCGGTATAAAGTCGACTATAGTAAATCGGGCCATAGTCAGTTGCCGATTCTCGACCGATTAAACAAAGTTCCAATCGGACCGTCGTCGGCCATAAAGCAGATAAAGTAGGCGTCGGCATACAGTCGACTATAGTAAATCGGGTCATCGTCAGTTGCCGATTCTCAAACGATTAAAAAAAGTTCCTATCGGACCATCATCGACCCTAAAGCAGATAAGGTTTGCGTTGGCATAATGTCGACTATAGTAAATTGGGCCATCGTCAGTTGCCGATTCTCTTCCGATTAAACAAAGTTTCAATCGGACCGTCGTCGGCCCTAAAGCAAATAAAGTGAGCTTCGGCATAAAGTCGACTATCGTAAATCGGGTCATCGTCAGTTGCCGATGTTTGAACGATTAAACAAAGGTCCAATCGGACCATCGTCGGTCCTAAAGTGAAAACTGAAAATCGCAATCTGACCAGGGGTAGTCGCCGCTGCCGTCACACTGCCAACGTTGTCGACATTGGCCCGATTCAATGCCGACGCTATGTGTTTGCTGGGATGGTTCGAAAAGCAAACTAAGGAAAAATCTGAGAAGAAAACAACAAAAGTCAATAAAAAAAGTAGGGTTATGTTTACCGCCAAATGATTGACTACGTTCAAAAGCTCTTTTTCTAACTTCTTGAAGTTACGTTTATTTACAGTAACGGTAACCATAAGAGGAACGAAATTTGCCGTTAAACTGCCTAACCAAAATCTCTCTAATGTCAAAAGTGAGCCACAATAGATCCGCTAGTGGTCGCAGTGGACAGTGAGAGACCGGCACACTCAAAAATGAACCATCACTCATCATCATCATCACGAAAAAACATTATTTTGATTGCGGTCATAAACGCTGTATGTCTGAGATATGCAGTAGACGTCCGTCTTTAATCAATCTTTTGGTTGCGTGCGCGAAAACACCGGTTTCCACCCAGTTATTAGATATTTAGGCCAGTTTAAGTTGGTCGCAATATTCGATCTCCCTTTTATCTTTAAAAAACAAGGACTTCCGATCGAATACAGATATCAGTATATATGGGGTAGTCTCGCGTTATTCGTGTACTTCGTTATTATGTGTTTAGCATTTTTATTTTACTTGGAGGCATTCGAGATATCGTGCTATCCCAGCAAACACGGTTCCCTCGGGCCGGCCCGATGTCGATTGCCGAATTTTCCGTCATCGGCATGACGTCGATTTACGGCATCGGACCAGCAGTATTCTTTGTCCGATGTACGATGAAGGTCCGATATGGTTTCCTAAAGCGGTCCGATGTCGGCGATTGACGAAGGTCCGTCGGTGGTAGCTTAAAGCGGCCTGACAATGGCAAACCACAAAGGTCCGATAATGGGAGGATAATAATAAGGCCCCACATCGGCCTCTGAAAGCGGTCCGACGTCGGTGATTGACGAAGGTTTGTCGGTGGTTGCTTGACACAATCCGACATTGGCAAACTACAATGTTTCTATAAAGCGGGTGCTTACCCAGTCGTGCTGCTTTAAGTGACGGAAGAGGTGATTCTTGTAGAGAAGTACCACCATCTTGTCAAGCCCGCATTCTAGTTTTGAAATATCTCTGCTCATTATATATATATTATTTTCCATTGTACAGGGAACATAGTGACATTAGCGCCATCTCTATATACTAGGATGAAACTATTAAGCAGTTTAAAATATTTAATGTAACGTACCTCGTCTGTTGCCGGTTATCGACCAATCGAACAAAAATCTGATCGGGCCATCGTCGGTCCTAAAGCAGATAAAGTGGTCGTCGACATAAAGTCGACTATAGTAAATCGGACCATCGTCAGTTGCCGATTCTCGACCGATTAAACAAGGTTCCAATCAGACCATCATCGGCCCTAAAGCAGATAAAGTTTGCGTTGGCATAATGTCGACTATAGTAAATCGGGCCAAAATCAGTTGCCAATTCTCGTCGGATTAAACAAAGTTCCAATCGTACCTTCGTCGGCCCTAAAGCAGGTAAAGTGAACGTTGGCATAGAGTCAATTATAGTAAATTGGGCCATCGTCAATTGCCGATCTTCGATCGATTAAACAAAGTTCCAATCGGACCATCGTCGGTCCTAAAGTGGTGTCGGCATAAAGTCGACTATAGTAAATCGGGCCAACGTCAGTTGCCGATTCTTCGATTAAACAAAGTTCCAATCGGACTGTCGTCGGCCCTAAATCAGGTAGAGAAGGTGTCGGCATAAAGTCGACTATAGTAAATCGGACCATCGTCAATTTCCGATTTTCGACCGATTAAACAAATTTCCAATCGGACTATCGTCGGTCCTAAAGTGGTGTCGGAATAAAGTCGACTTTAGTAATGTGGAACTCCGTCAGTTGTCGATTATTGACCGAAAACTGAAAATCGCAATCTGTCCAACATCGGGCCAGCGTGTAATCGCCGATTCCGACACACTGCCAACGTTGTCGTATTTGGCCCGATTCAATGCCGATGATTTGTGTTTGCTGGGATTGTAGAATTCTCAGGATATCTTATATGTTCTGTTCGCAGATAAGATAAGGAACTTAGGTTGAGGTACTTGCATATTTTGGCCATATTTTGAAAGTGACAAATTTGAACTCTTAAAGTTGGTAATAAAAGCAAAATATTTCCATGTTTATTATTATCTTGACTTAACTAAAGCTTGTCTTGCAACTATTTATAAAATAAAATTCCTCAAATTTGGCATTACTTTAAAAACGAAACCTTACATTTTTTCAGTGACGAAATTAGAAACAATTAACTATTAAGTTTTAAATAAATAAATAAATTTTTTAACACGAAATGTTATTTTATATTTTATAAAGCTAAGATATTAAAATAGTTAATTAATTGAAATTGTTTTTTGACAGACATTATTTCGTAACTTTTTTACGTATTACTTAAATGTAAAACAAATATTTTTAACGGAGAACCTATGTTTTTTCCTTTTGGCTAACGCTTGCTGTTATTAACTATCTTTTATGATTCTTTGTACCACCCTGTAAAGCATTTGTAAAAATCGGGCCCTCAAAAAGCGTTTTACTCGAAGTTATACAATGTTTAAACCCTATGGTTTTCGAACATTCATGGTCTGGTGAAATTTCCCAATGCATAGACACGTCATTTTTAGCATTTTTTGAAACCGCTTTATAAATTCATTTGATTTAAGCGGCGTTGGTAGCGGCGTGAATAATGAAAAATAAAATAATGTAGACTAGTCAAAAACAATGTTTCAAATATAAAACATCTCTCTAATTTTGAAAAATATAAAAACATGAGTTTCTAACTTTTATTAAAATTATATGTAATATCCCTTAGATAGAACACAATGTGTCTATCTTTCACAAAAGAATAAAAAAGGATGTTTTAAAGAATTTTGAATCATTTTTCTTCCAATTATATTTTACGCAAAACGGTTACTTAAATTAAGATTGATCCCGTTACTTTTTTGAGTTAATGTTGCCAGCTTTCATTTAAGGTATTGTTTTGCTACTTGTCCAGGATAGCTGAATGTTTAAAAAATCTTGTTTTACGCAAAAAGTAACAAATATATATAAAGTTTTCTATAATATATTGTAGTTTGTAGTTACACAACCAAAACAGTTTTTTTATTGCCCCTAAAATAAAGTAGTTTAAAATTAAAATAAAACAACAAGAAAAAAGTGCGTTTGGTTAATTACCAAAAGAGGCTAAGTGGGGGTAAAATTTGTACCGAATTTGTTGCCTAAATCCTGTCATAATTTTAATTTTAAGAAAATGATGACAAAAAGGAAAAAACTATTAAAATTTAAGCCAAAAATTTTTCAAAACTTTTGATCACTTTAAATACTACGAATATACCTTGACAGTTTTCAGTTAAATAAAGTATCATAAATAAATGTTTTAAATAATTTTTGTATACACAACATAAAAACCCTGTGTGCAAGTTCTCCCCAGAAATAACAGGACGGTCTGCGTCCCATATTCCAATTTTAGTTTTGAAAACGAGAACCTAACCTTACTTTAACAGCTGATAATTGCCAGGCTTACCAAGGTGGCCAACATAACATTTATGTTCACTAAAATTTACTAAAAATTCCCCAAAATTAGAATAATTTCTATTCCGTGCATCTTAAGTCTGTGTCTAGTTATTGGACAAAAATAACCATAAATAGTACGGTGAGAGTTAATAGAAAATAACCTATTGATTCTACTATTGTTGCTACGAGGAATATTTATACCTATTAAAGCTAACAGTTTAGGTGAATCAATGATATTATTCATTATTTTATACAAAATGCACAAGTCCTGCTGGTCTATTCTTCATCATAGTTGATGGAGTCATATTTTACTCCCAATGTGTAAGCAATAAATCTTAAGAATCTCCTCAGGGCTTGCATATCCCAGTATTTGCCTAACAATAGCAGAATAGGCATTTTTAAGGGTGAAAACATTGTTAAAGTCCCTCAAGTGACGAGCTACAAATCCTAACATAGCTCTATTAGAGATTCTCTCTGCATAGAGGAAAATGCATAGTGAGAAACATTAGGTATACCTATGATACCGAAGCGTTGAAATATTTACTTGTGTCTTATTAGTCCTTAAACTGATGATGATTATTGTAAATGATGTTATCAAAAAAAGCGTGCCATGCCAAAAGCGGAACAAAAATTATTTTTTGCGTGATTTTCAGTGGGTTTCATATTAACTTATGCTTTAATCTCAGTTAGACACACACACTGTATATGTATATAAAGACAATATGATTATACGAAACTTGACTGAGATCGAAACTTAAATAGGAGATTACAATGCGGTTTGTTTGGATTTCAAAGTTGGAATATAAGTCCTAGAATTCCAGTCGCATATTGCTTGAAATTTGAATTATAAGCAGGTGTGGAGCATTATCCCTTTTGACTGTCTATATTTGCTTAGCTAAGAGATTTAAGCGGCCTCACAAGACTGACAGTATTCAATACTGACAGTCTTTCGTCAATCTTTTTCACGCCACCTCATACAATCAGTATTTTAATCATTCATCAATGCAGCTTACATTGCGTCAAGCCGCCGCGCTGGCGCGGCTCCGACCACCGTGCCGCCGTAACAAGGTAAGACTTGGGTGGATGTTGGTCACCACGGGGGTGACTGTCAATGAAAATGCCGATATCCTAACTAGAAGAGTATTTGAAAAAAAGTTCATAGGACCCTGTGTTCGGTATACCAGAAACCTCAGTGCGTCGTCTTCTCAAGCGATGGACCAGAAACGAACACCAGAATCATTGGAACAAGACACCAGGACAACAACAAAGCAAAACAATGATGAAATATTCATTGGCATCACTGCCCGAGGAGATACTTAAGCTCTCGAGTGGTCAGATTAGAATAGTGTCAGGACTTTTAACTAGTCATTTCGCACTGAGGAAGCACCTGCACACAATGGGAATTTTCTAGGAAGAACTCGTTTGTCGACTGTGTTATGAGAACGACAAATCAGCCCCTCACATCAGCACAGAGAACACTTGAAAGAAGGGTGCTGAACCTAGCAAAGGCTTCGAACCTCTTTTAGGGTATAACAAGCAATCAGGTGCAGTATCAGGAAACCCCTAAACACTAACTTGCGGTATATATTAAATCAATCAACCCACATAAACAATGACCGTTAATAGTTATTGGCTCAAGATAAAAGGGGGACACTGATGTGGGTCCCAGGTCATGAGAGAATACCAGGGAACGAGAGAGCGGACGAACTTGCCAGACTAGGGGCTAAATTCCAATACATTGGATCGGAACCTCTTCTGGGAATAACAAGGAAACAGGTACAGAGTGAACTCAACAAATGGGCGAACAATGAACTGAAGACGTCCTGGAGGCAAAAGTCAAAGTGCAGACAGTCCAACCTATTCGGATGGTCCGAATGTAGCCAAAACTAAATGGCTCCTGAAAGGACATTGGACTGCTGACAGGAATGCTGACTGGGCACAATCGGTTGAACAAATATCTCATGCTTGCGAGCGCGAAGAGAAATCGGCGCAGCACTTGATAGCAGAGTGTGATGCATATGCCAGATCAAGGCAGCTGAAGTGGGGATTTCCCACGATAGAGGAAGAATAGCTGCACTCGCTCAAATGGGCCGACATACTAAACTTCGTAAAGAAGATAGGGAGACCCGGAGAGAGAGTTGCAGCGGAAGTAGTGGCATAGGGGTAAGGAACGGGGTGTGGTAGAAAGGAGCCATGAAGAGGCCTAATTGCCAGGCCCACGGGCCGCCTCTATACTACTACTATTTATGGTACTAGTGTGTTATGTTGAAAATAAGTCACGCGAGAAAGATTTATTCTCAAGTGATTTAGGAAACACAAGAGTGGCATACAATATTTTATCCAAGAAGTGATAGAAATCGTTTTTTATTAGATAATAATTTAAAAGCTTGCTTACAACAAGGAGTTCAAAATTTTTGAGTCTTGAATGAATTCACGGCAGATAAAAGGTATCGATGAAAATGTTCGATTAGCTTATTGTTTGTAAAAAAATCGATATTTCAAAATATGGTAAACTAACTAGCTTTTGGAAAAGTAAATCACAGGGATGCAACCCAAAGAAGTCCAAGACATTAGAACGACCTGAAATAGAGAAGTCTTTGAACGAAGCTCCCGATGACGAGTACCTGTTGATGAATGTGGCTTTGATAATGGGGACTAGCGATGCTTGTAGATGCGATAAATTGTTCAATTTGAAAATAGAAAATACTCAGGACAAAGGCAAATATTTTCACGTAGTTTTGAAGCCAAATAATACTAGTTCTAGCCGCTTTTTTGTTTTTCTAAAAAATGGGAGGTGTACCAACCAGTATGTGGGAATAAATACGTTGTCCTATACCTTCAAGAATTGAAATGTTTTGGAAATTTGCAGCTCTACTCCGGTCACTGCCTGAGAAGGTCTTTGGACAATGTAGAGGCTAACATGACTACTTTGAAGCGTCACGGAGGATGGAAGTCCTCGACCGTAGCAGAAGGATACCTTGAAGAATCGGTGCATAAATCCGAGGTTCTAATGCTTCGGCGTCTTCCAGCACTATCAGCAGCTGTACCGATATGGGAGCCTCTGGTTCCAATGAACCAACATATTTTACAATGACTTCAAATTCGAATAAATCGTTAGCGTTCAATATCAATGTAAATTCTGCTTATAATAGTAATAAATAAATAGAATACTACTTCAAATATGAACGTGAGTTATTTGATAGTTTACTTGTCTAAAATGACATTAATAATGAAAGTTATAACTGTCATGTGTTGGATAAAATGTTCTTTTACTCTGATGAGTGGTAGATCCAGTATATACCCACTAGCAAATAGGACAGACTTATAATCGAAACACATTACAATAGCCTTGTAAAATTGAAAAATGATAACTTATTAACAAAAGACAAGAAAAACCAGAAAAAAGCCATGTCCTACACATGGAGAACGCAAAGAAGGACAGCTGTAATGAGTTCAACTCAACTCAACAGGAAGTTACCGTGCATGTGCCAAATAAATTAACGCATATCGTTGCCCTTTTGTTAAAACTACTACTAATTTTTAAAATATATAATTATATAACCGTATAATCAAAGCTATAATCGCTATCTACGCTATAATTAAATGTGAAGGCATAAAATATAACTAAATAATTAATTTAACTTTTCATTTTAAAACCAGAATTTAATTATTATCTATCCATATGGCAATAATAATAAATATGGATTTGTACTGGGTAGTCCTAATAGCAAAATGCAAAATGGGCTCGATTTTGAGGAAATTAGACATTCAATGTTACATATGAAGAACGCTTATTCCTTGTCGTATCTCAGTGCGCATGCTCAAAACGCCATACGGCGTTACGTCTCACCCGTAATATTTAAACCTGCAAATAAAAAGGTTGCTTAGTTCTTTGTCGTATCTCTCAATGCGCTAATTACTTGCGAATACTGCATGGGTAGTCGTAGAGATAGGTAAGCGTAGTCGCTGTTGTACGGCGTATCCGTTCTGACCATGCGCACTAAGATACGACAACGACTAAGCACCCTTTTTATGTGCAACTTGAAATGTTTATGGATGAGATGAGAGAAGGAATAAGCACTTTTTTATATGTAACTTTAATTGTCTTTTAATAATGGTGAAAATCGTAAGTTAGTATGTTAACCTATTGTGACCATAATTTTTTTAAGAGCAAAAGAGTTCAATAGTAAAATTTACCTATACCCTCCCCTATACCATGATTCAAGGGCGGTTACAGCTTTTTTTAAGGGGGGGCGGTTAGTAGGTATTGTTTGGATTAGTCAAGTCTTAATTATAGATTTGATTCCAAAATCATGTGTCTTAAATACGTCGCTTGCAAAAATTTTGACAAAATTATGCTAAAAATATCAGTTTTTATGCGTTTTAAATGTTGAGTTGATAACTTGGATCAAGAAGGAGGCGTTGGCGACGCACTTGCGATTAAGGGACCAGGGACTATGGAAGGGCAAGAAGGAAAGAGAGGGCCATCTGGCGGTCGAGAGACTGGTGGCGAAAGAATTTCCCCTCCTAAGACTGCCAGTGAAAGCACCGCTTAAACCATGGAGGTTTGATAAAAAGTACAAGGTCACAATACCAGAACGGAATGAGTGGCAAAGGGAAGAATTCCGAACGGAATTAAGCAGAGAAGCGACGGTCTGCTACACGGATGGCTCTAAACTGTCAGCCAGGCAGAAAACAGGCGCACGAGTGTACGCGGAAAGCCTAGAAGTTCAGAAAAGTTATCCACTCTGAGAACACGCAACGGTGTTTCAGCCAGGCTGCCCTAAAGGCTCTGAGCTCACTCAAAATAGTCAGTTGTCTGGTGAAGGAGTGCGCCGAGGCAATGCAAACACTGGCTCACAACAAGAAAGGGTAGGTCCTAGGTCATGACGGAATACCAGAGGACGAGAAAGCGGACGAACTTGCCAGACTAGGGGGCGAAACCCAATACATTGGATCTGGGAATAACAAGGAAACAGGTACAGAGTGAGCTCAACAAATGGGCGAACTATGAACTGAAGACGTCCTGGAGGCAAAAGTCAAAGTGCAGACAGTCCAAGCTATCCGTGGATGGTCCAAATGTAGGACAAAGGACATTGGACTGCTGACAGGGATGCTGACTGGGCACAATCGGCTGAACAAACATCTGACGCAAATATGAGTAGCAGGAGATTCCGTGTGTCCCGCTTTCGGGTTCGAAGAGGAATCGGCGCAGCACTTGATAGCAGAGTGTGATGCATATCCCAGATCAAGCCAGTTGAAGTGGGGAGTTCCCACGATAGAGGAAGAAGAGCTGCACTAGCTCAAATGGACCAACATACTAAACTTCATACAAGGAGGCCCGGAGAGAGAGTTGCAGTGGAAGAGGCCTAATTGCCAGGCCCACGGTCAGCCCCTATACTACTACTACTACTACTACTACTACTACTAATTATTTTCTCAAAGTTTTGGGCATTATTTTTTCTCCTCTTTGCTTCCCTTCTTCTTGGATCAGATTTTTTCTGCCATAAGCAAAAATATAAATTTTCCTAGTAGCTCAGAACGCTTATTCTTGATGGCCCGTGAGATGAAATTCTCACATCTACGGGTGAACTTACTCACGATCGATTTCAACGGGAAAATGAATCCGCGGGAGATGTTGTGACGTTTGTAACCTTACCTTATTTCGAGGTAGTTTCGAGGTCTTCTTAGTACAAACAAAAGGAGTAGGATGCGAATATACAACCTCTCCTATTCAAATGGCAGCCCCAACATCTTACGAAGAGAATTTGGGAAATCACATTCTTGACTACCAACCAGGCCTGGCGGAAGGTCCATTGTGTGCCAATGCGAGGCGCTGGATCGCAAAAAACACTCAATGTCTGGGAAAGTTGAACTAGATTCAAAAACCACTAGGTAACTGCTCCAAGGACCTGTACAAACTCGTACAGGATATAAATCTAATAGAGTGGTTAAACTAGAATCAAAGGGTGTACAATTAGCCAAAATGGCTGCAGTGCAGTGACTCTGGCGAGCCATCAGGATGATCGGACTAACAATCGGGGGGTTTTAGTCGGTAAGAATCCGACACTACCCGGGCTTTCCTGACAGAGGGATGAAACTCTGTCCGGGGATTGGACTGGGGCTAATTCTTGAATCTCGAGAGAAGAAACGATCCCTCAAAAGAAGAGATAAACCCCGTGGAATGATCCCATCCCTTTAAAAAAAGGATGCTTTTCCTTGAAACATCTTCGAAATTTTAGATTGTAAAATATATATTTTACGCGTATGCTTGCCTGAGAAATGGGACCGCGATCCTTGGCTTTGGGGTCGGGGAGCGCGAACACCCAATTTTTGGTAAAATGGAATGAGCGATCAACGCTCAAGAATACGAAATGCGTTCGACATGGTATCATTCGACACAAATCTATGTCGTTTCCTGCTCAAGAGTTAGAGCCCTGGACGGTTGGCACGGGTGTCTCATGCAAGATCTTCTCCCGATACCATTTATTTGTATTCAATTTTTTATTGGGGGAGGAGGTGCTAGCGTGACGTCATTAAATTGAGGTGTAGAAAAAGTGTGAGGAAGCGTGACAAAGGGGAGGGGTGTGGTCAAAAATACACAAAAATAGCGGGACGTCATTTGTGGACAGCCCCTAATTTTTGAATCGACGCTCGATTTTTTTTTATTTATAGCTATATTTAAGATGCAAAAAATGTCGATAACCTTTATAAAACAAAGTAAAATAATTCGGCATTATAGAGGATTTATTTCGATTTAACTTAAAATCCGTCTAGACTGGAGAATAAATTTACTGGGAAGAGGAACGGATCAAGGATACTTTTTGTCGTTCGTAAACACATCCTCCAAATTAAATGCAGATTTAGCGAATACTGATAATTAAATATACATTTTAAGGTCGTAGTTACATTCTGGGGAATTGTTTTTAGCAACACTGTACGGGAAATCAATTTAATTATGTCGACCTGATTTTTTTGCAACATTTTACGTCATTGAATTTGTTTTCCATGGCAACAGTGGGACACCAGAGATTTTTTAGCACCGGGTCAAAAATTTGGGGTTAGGTTACTTATTTTTACTTTTCGCGTTCTGCGCTGCTAAAAAACCAAGTAAAATAATAAAATAACAGAATTATCTGCTAAAAAAACGCTACTCAAGTACGTATTAAAATAACTGGGTGTAATGTTTAAGGTTGCATTTATAGGTGCATTTATAATTGAATTGGAAACACTTCCGCTAGCTGATACCGACAACAGGTTAACTTAAAAGCATGCAGATTTAAAAATCGGCTACTGGCGCTAGACGAAATAATCGTATTCTGTTTTAAACAGGAGCGTCAACAATTTTTACTGACCTGTTTTGTTAATACTCAAGTATCCGTGTGTTTTTGAAACTGAAGTTCTAAAATCTATCCTTTGCACTCCAAGATTTCACTGTTACAATTGCACAGAACTATGCCGCAATAATTTAAATTTAAAAGAAATGGTTGAATCAAAATAAAAACAAAACTATGTGTGGTTGTGGGCGCCGAATGTTTCCATGCGAATTCCTAGTAATCCCAGCGAGCCAGTAAAGTTCTCTTGGTTCTTTGATAGACTCAGAGTAATGCCCGCGTATCGCTAGGCCTTTTTCGGCGGGCGACCGCACTCGCGGAGCGATCACATATTTGTTCTAGAAAAATGTTATTGAAAACACATTTTTGAAAGATAAACATAACCTCGAATGGTTTTCTGTCAGAAAACGTAAAAATAGTCTTCTGTCCCTCTGCGGCCCGATTTAAAGTTTGTTGACAAACTACTTGCAGTTACCATGGAATCGTATAAATTCTGCAATCTATCGGCCAACACTTGAACTGCGTGTGTGAGTGCACAGGCTTTTAGAAAAAAAGGAAACTTAGTTTTTATTTTCGCTAAAGAAAGGAAATATAAAAAGGAAAAATGTAATTAAGAGGAAATTGTGAGTATTTATCTATTTTTTTTGTAAACCGGGTTTGTTCTAAACCGCAATTATTTTGAGGCTTTTATTTTTTTAAAAAACCTTCAGATATTTTTGTTAAGCATTTAAAAATTATCACCCCTGCAGAATTTCAGATAATTCTGATATTTAGTTTTCCCTGTGGACTCTGGCAAAAGATTAAAGAATTAAAGAACAAGGCGTTGCCACTTGTACTTTTTTTTACTTAAAATCTGAGGAGAAACTATAGCTTTAACGTAAAGGCACCGTTCACACACTGTTGGGGAAATATAGCCAAAAGATACCGGGAAAATACATTTATGTTCTTGCAAGTGGTTCTATCGAAAAACCGAAAATTGAGAAAAATTTAAAAAAAAACCTTTTTAACAAATTAAATAAATAAAAAAGTATTTCATACGAAAGCCCCGATTCCCCTGTTTCCGTCCGCTTTTTTGCTGAGTTCCTTAATTCCATCCATCAAGACCCCTAAACAAACAACAAGTGTGATGTTTGAAAGTTTAGAAAATAGATATATAACTTTTTTCCTACGACCATAAACACCTTAAATCTCTATTAGGCAGCATCCGGAACATGTTATGAAAAAAAAACTTTTGGTTTGGTTCTTTTGGTGTAAAGGGTTATATTACATGTGCAAAAGACCTGCCAAACTATAGAATATAATATCATCAGACATGCGTTGAACTCAGTTTTTAGCACAAAAATATCTTTTTTCGTATATGGCATTGTAACTTTTTTGAAAGAAAAAGGTACATGGCGCGACAATTTTTTTAATTGAAAGGATATAACCAATTCTTTTGGGCTCGCGCATAGGTGCAAGTCTGCAGGACGTGTATTCTTGAACATGGGATGGAAACGTTATAGTCACTATATTGACGCTTACGCAATAAAGAGGTTTTTCAAAAAAGAAGTTAAAAAACATCCAAATCAGTTACTTCAACCAAAAAGAAACTAAAAAACAAAAGATCAAAAGATCTCCACAAGAAACACACAAAAGATCAAAGCGAAAAGAGAAATGATTAAACGATGTTTCGCCCTGGGTAACTAGCGTGGGCTCATCAGCAGTTTCACTGGTCACCCTCCACTATACATCATTAAACACCATCATACACTTTGATTTCCAACCTTGAACCACTCACAAATAGGCATCGTTCCGCACTGGTACTTATCCAAGTTACCTGATACGAGTTCATCCTGGCGTGTTAATATTTCCAGTAGGATTATGCTCCTAAGGCAATTAAAACATAAGAGAAGTTAAAAAACCTTCAAATCAGTTACTTCAACCGAAAAGAAAAAAAAAACAAAAGATCAAAAGATCTTGGGTGGATATAACCCACAAGGAACACACAAAAGATCAAAGCGAAAAGAAAAATGATTAAACGATGTTTCGCCCTGGGTGACCAGCGTAGGCTCATCAGTAGTTTCACTGGTCACCCTCCACTATACATCAGTAAACACCATCATAAACTTTGATTTCCAACCTCGAACCACTCGCAAATAGGCATCGTTCCGCATTGGTACTTATCCAAGTTACCTGTACAGGACAGGACAGGTAACTTAGATAAGTATCAATGCGGAACGATGGTGTTTAATGATGTATAGTGGAGGGTGACCAGTGAAACTACTGATGAGCCCACGCTGGTTACCCAGGGCGAAACATCGTTTAATCATTTCTCTTTTCGCTTTGATCGTTTGTGTGTTCCTTGTGGGATTCCTACTTTCACGACAAAGTCGAAAAAGTCTATTAACCCCCAAACTGATTTTCATTATTCTTTTTAGCCATCCATACATAGTATGGAGGCTAGTGGGATCGGCAAAAAAAGTCTTTTATTTTCACTAAAAATTAGTTATTTAGGTAAAAAAAGAACAAAATACAAATACAATAACTCAAAAACCGCCAAACCGATTCTTATCAAATTTGGCACAAAAATTCTTTGTAATCAGACGCAGAGCAGATTAGTTTTTGATGGGAGTAGGGGATTTGCAAGAGGGTAGGAGTGAGGATTAAACTTTTAAAAAAATTGTAACTCACAAACCGTAGCAGCTAGCGACACGCGGTTTTCACATTAAGATAGATAATTGCATTTTCAACCAAAAAAAAAAGTTTTTTTAAACAAATTATTATTTTTTTAAAAGATGGATGGCTATGTTTCGAAAAACGTACTCTTTCTCCTTACAAACAAAATTATACACAAAACTAAAAAATTAAATAATTTTTTTCTTATAGAAACCCCAACTTTTTCAAATGATTGCTTATAAGCAGCGACTTCAAAAAAAGTTCCGTTTTATTTAAAATTAAAAATTAATGAGCTTTTTTTTTAATGTTTTTCGGGACAGTTTTTTTAAGTTTTTACTTAAAAAACCGTTTTTATATACATTAGATTAAGAATATTACTCTCTATTTATATTTATGTAAATAACCTTTGATGTATTTTTCAACTCCTAACGCCTTTCATAGTCTTATCCATTTCCTTTTAAGCTGGAGAAGACTTGAAACATATTTTTCAAAACTAACGGTAAAAGTTGTGGCTCAAAGCAGAGTTTTCTTAAATCTGTATTTGGTATTTAACTATTAAAGTATCACTCACACAGGCCATATGCTGATAGCGTTTTCCTTTTGATGCACTGGGGCAAGACTAAAACTGACCTGGTGCTGTCAGAAAATTTTAGAGCAGATTTTTTTAAGTTATTTTATGGTAGCCCGTACAGAAGTATTTTTCGAGCTTTAAAGATTTTTTATTTCTTTACGGAGATGGATTTCAATTTCCGCAATTCCCAATCAAGTGTTACCGAGGGTTTTGTTCGCATCCGTGTAGAAGAAGTTACCATCTTTCAAGATGGCGTCCAAAAATCATAAAAGATACAACTTTAGCAACCGGGGCATGAGTATACTCAATTCCATATAACTCAAGAATGGGGATTTCCAAAAAATTCCCCCATCCCACCTTAAAAAACCTTGAAAATTGAAACCTTGATTTTTGCCATTTTCTCTTCAAAAAATCTTAATAATTCGAGGTTTTGTCAATCCAACTTCAAATGTACCTCAAACTATTAGCCATATATGCCAAATTCGATCCTTAGAGTTTGATGCAGTTCATGACTTTGAAAAATTTGAAAAATACCTCAGTAAAATTAACACATTGCAAAAATAATATACTAGAGAACGCTATTCATCAACTATTAAAGCGAAGAGGGCCAAATTTAGTAATACAGAAAAGAAGGGCAAGTCCAACATTGGACTTGCCCTTCTTTATTGACTTTGAAAATATCATGTACAAATGAAAAAACAGCGTTTTGTGATGTTTTTTACAATTAACCACTATGCAAAAACTTTAAGCGCCGGAGATGAAATTAACATCTTAACCATAAACAAACACTTCATTTAAAACCTCCCTACCATTTTTTTTTGATATATCGTCCGTCCTATACCCTGGTAAAAATGACCTATATGCCTGTCGTTTTTATTAATTTTCCGAACTTCTACAGGGATGCGGTGGCACATGAATGTGTGACTAAATAACTGTTAAATCCTCATTCTTGAATTTTATTATGAATGTTATTAAACAAGTGTACTCATGTCCTACTGGCATAATTAGAACTTTTTATAATTTTTCGACCTCCATTTTGGAAAATGGCATCTAAAACCACTGGTCCAGTATATGGTAATATATATCTAACTTCTGCTAACTCTCTTATAGGTTATTTAAATGACATTGTTGGTTGTGAGTGAATAGAACATAAAATTCACAGCTCCGAAACGTAATAAAAACGACAGGCATATAGGTCATTTTTACCGGGGTGTAGCATAAACATCTGGGACGACATATCAAAAAAAATGGTAGGGGGTTTAAAATGAAGTGTTTATTTACGGCTAAGATGTTAATTTCATCTCCGGCACTAAAGTTTTTGCGTTGTGGTATATTGGAAAAAACATCACAAAAAGCTGGTTTTTCACTTGTGCATGTTATTTTCAAGGCCAATCAAGGTCGTGCATCAACTAAACTTTTTTTTCATAGTAAGCGGCGATAAGTCAACAAAAAATTAATGGCCACTTTGTCGTTTTTGCTTTTTTACGAAATTGTATAAAACAAAATGTGGTTATAGGTCGCCATTTTGATATATCAGCCGCCATATTGAAACGCGTCATAGCTGAACCAAATTTTTTTAACTATATTGTTGGAATGGATCTTCTTATATCTCCTACCAAATTTGGTTCTCTTCGCTTTAATAGTTGAGGAATAGCACCCTTTAGTATGTTATTTTTGCCAAATGTTAATTATTATTTTTCAAGCTCATGAAGTTTCAAACTGCATCAAACTCTAAGGATCGAATTTGGCATACACGCCTAATAATTTGAGGTAGATTTGAAGTTGGACTGACAAAACCTCGAATTATTAAGATTTTTGGAAGAGAAAATGGCAAAAATCTGGTTTTTTGCTATTTGTTGAAGGTTATTTAAGGTCCAACGACCTTGAAAGTAATTTTTTGGAATCCTCGTTCTTGAATTTTATGGAATCGAGTATAACCATGTCCCGGTTGCGAAAGTTGTATTTTTTATTATTTTTGACCGCCATCTTGAAATATGACGTCACATTAACTCCTTCTGCAGGGATGCAAACAAAACACCCGGTAACACTCGATTTTGTGACTAAAGAGCTCTCAATCTCACATAGTCACAAAACTCCTTCATTCAAAATCCCACGGACTTACAAATGCCCCTTCACTAAATGATACTTTAAATTGAATTAAAAGGGAGTAAAACATCAAAAGAGCCCGTCGCGTCGATGATCTGGTTTTTCATTTGCTTATTTCTTATCTTATGTTATTTCCGGTAAGTCGACAGTAAAACAAGATGCTGTAACCAGATATATTTGCTTACTTGTACTAATAAATAAATTAAATTGGTCATCCCCATCGTCAGGTTCTTCGCAATAAAAATAAGTCTTCATCTATCATCCGGCATATTTAATATATATATTTTTTCATAATATTGGACATTTAAGCCAAGGGGATGGTCAAAATCTCAAAAAAACAATAAAAACCAACAGCGCTAATGCAAGTAAACGTGCACTCAGGGCAGCATAAACTGCACTCGTTTTCAAATAGAATGGCAAAATTCGAGTAGTGCAAATCAAATGAGATACGAATATTGCCCTTGGTGCGCACCAGGGTATCAAACGGAAAACTATTTCGGTGGGATTTACTAAAAAGGTTTAGTATATTTTAGAACGGTCCTAATAGTTTAAGTGAAATTTTTTTTTTAAAGCATTTTAAACCAACCCTTCTTGAGTTTTGGACATAGTTTGATTTTTAGAACATTGAACTACTAGAAGGAGCTTTTTTTCGAACCTAGGACACCATTGTTGTCATGTAAACTTAATACGTTTTCCCCTGTTTTTAATATTATTTAAAATATCTTCAAAAATTTTGGGATCCGTTTAATTAAATGGTCTAGATATAGTAATAAAAATCTATGTTTCTATAAAAAAAACCTAAAAATGTATTCAAGTAGGATGTACAACTATAAAAATAAGAAAAAGGTGCTATGGAAATCCCTATTCGCACTGAAATTAATGACAAGCCGGCAACGCAGATTTCCTGCCTTTGTTTACCAAGAATGGCCAAATATGACGAATTCTAACCTAATATTTAATTAATATTTTAATTTGACGTACCTGTGAAATGAAATACTACGGTCCCTTTGCTTCTGTTTCAACTTGCATATAATAATACACTTCGGAACCATTTTTCGCCACAAAGTTTTCACAAAAATATCAAGAAAACACTATTAACAAGTGCTGAAACTTTCACTTTCAAAACAATAATGACATTCCAGGAAAAATCGAGAAACCGCAATAATCAATAAATATTATATATATATATATATATATATATATATATAAAAAACGTCAAAATTTTTAAATAGGTTGTGAGTATTATATATTGTGTAATCTTAAACCTCATTAATTAATTAATAAATAAGTGTCAAAACTTAATCCAAATTTATTAAAATTTTGTCGCATAATTCTGTTATTAAAATTGGCAATACAGATTTCTTTCTCCTCTTTCCCCACTGTAGATTTTGCTCTAAAACAACCAGTGTAACCAGACAGACCAGACTCCTTTTAGTAGTTCAATGTTCTAAGGTTTGATTTATACGAAGAATTTTAATAAATTTGTTTATTGAATAATTATCTTAACACAATCGTTTGTTGGATTTAAGAGAAAATTTTCAATTTAGAAGAAAAGAAAATTAAAAAATTGAAACTAAAGTGGGGTTTAAATAGTAAACACTCTATAGAATAAATTAACATTGGGGCTATATGTCACTCCGGCATCGGTCACTCTAATTAAAACTTACCCTTGTTAATTAATTTTTCCAATTAATACTTGATGTCACACAACGATTTAGATGAGTAATAATAAAAAAAAGTTAAATGCAAGTTTTTCTACATTTCTGTCACTGTCGAAATGTCAGTTTAAAAATATTAACGCTGCGTTTAATCACAAACAGCGAGTTTGGATCTTTTACCTCTGCTTGCACCTTGGCTTGCACTAGGAGACCCTCTATATATTTAACAGTTATTGTTTTACCAGAGATGGGCAACTCATATTGCCCCTTCTTTCTCAGGTTTTTTTTTTCATATTTGCATATAAAAGCGATTTTATGAAATGGACTGATGTTTTCTTGTCTCTTTTTATAATTTCCCCAAACAGTTTTTGAAAGATTAATTTTTTCTTGGTTAGTAAAAAATGTCAAGTTTTGACAAAAAAAACAAAAACAAACAGTGAATATACACGCGGAGATATTAATCATGTAAATAATAGGTAAAATATAAAGGCTTCTATTGACCTATATTTTTTTTACTCTTTTTCTTACAATAAAACTAAAACGCGGAAACATAATGTGTTCTTTATTAACAAAGTACATACTAAATGCGTATGTTTGTACCTATTGCTTATAGCTCACTTACCTCGCAAATTCGGCTAATGTTATTAATTTTCCAGCTTGGTAAATGCATGATTTCTTTCCACTTTTTTTGAGTAGAGAATACAAATTCGTCGAGGCACGTGTTTTTACAGTTTTTGATACAGCAAAATTTCATTTTTAAACCGGACGTTTCTTAATCAAAAATGTGACAGTGACAAAATTATTTATTGTAAGGGGTTGTCAACTATTATTGCCAACACACAGTTTGTTTTTAAACAACTGTCAAAAATCGTATACAGGGCCTCTAGCTTGCACCAACCTCTACTGATGAAAGTTACAGCTTTAAAATGAGTGGGTTTTGATTAAGGAAAGTTGACTGAGGTTTTAGATAACCTCAATGTTTTACTTTTTGTTTGTAAATAAATTAATATGGTTGTTTTGGGTATTTTTGTTTAGTATATTTTTCGTGCATAATCAGTGACCTTCACTTATGTTTGTTTTGCCTCGTAGTGCGCTGATAAATATATTTTTTTGTGCTGAAAACGGGTTTAAAATATGGCGTTTTACTGGACTTTTATTGGTTAATGAACAACGTGTGATACTAATCGCCACTTGCAGCGACTTTTTGTTAATGGAGCTTTAAGCTAACGGTCCTTTAAAGTACCGTTAGTGATTTCTGTATCTTGTGCCGGTTTTAATGGATAATTAAGCGTCCATTAAAGCATATTTAGCTAACTGGCCAAAATCGGCCAATTAAAACAACTTTAAGCCGACTTTAGTCAATTCCTAACTCCATTATT
The DNA here is from genome assembly GCA_963921995.1 of Oxystoma pomonae. Lineage (NCBI taxonomy): Eukaryota > Metazoa > Arthropoda > Insecta > Coleoptera > Brentidae > Oxystoma > Oxystoma pomonae. The sequence continues at coordinate 19,077,300 of OY998164.1, read as the reverse complement.
TCATGTTATTATTTTTTTATTTTTTATTTGTTCAATTTTGTGAAAAATGGAATACCTCGACATGCTTAATGTAATTCTTGTGGAGGATATTCTGAAGGACGAATTAGAAGTGCTGGACTTCGTAGATATGGGTTTTCCCCGTAGGCTCTTTCATAGGCCCAACCGTTACGAAGAACTATTAGAGTTAGATTTTTTTGGAAGATTTCGTCTAACCAAGCCCACGGTTATGGTCCTTTTCGAAGGGATCGAGAATCAACTGGAGTACCCGGATCATAGATAGGGCCGAGGGGAAAATCCACTCATGGCATTATCTATGCATATTAACATGGCTTTTTACTGGCAATACCTCATAAAGCTTATCTTAAGCGGATTCAGAGTACCGTAGGGTAAGCGGTATGATGTTAGACGCAAGGAAGATAAACTATAGCAAACGATTGCTGCTGTTCATAGTGTTCGGTAAGCCGCAAGAGGTAAGCGGTAAGAGCAGCAAGCATTTGCTATTGTTTAGTTTCCTTGCGGCTTACCGCATACCTCGCACAGCTTACACCCGGTTCCCACCTAAGACTTTTTCGTGCGTGCCCGCTCCCGCGGCACATGACTGTCAAACATTTCATATTGATATAATGTGACGCGTGAGTGAGCATTCACAAGAAAGTCGTAGATGGGAACCGGGTGTTATACCTTACGGAATCCTGAATCCGCCTTTAGAGAACTCTGAAATCTGCTTTGAAATTAAAAATAAACAGAAAAAATAAATTAAATTTTAAGGGTTATGGCGATAATAACAATGATACCACCAGACAGCCAAAAAAATCCCTAGGTTAATGCGCTGTTGCCATACTGTCAGGTAGCTTACAATAATTTTAGCGAAAGTTCCGCAAAAATTGATTCGCGCAAGTCGTTGAAAGTTAATGGATCTTTAAAATTAATTGGTTCTTTTGTTAATGGGCGTTTCAAAAAATGTCGCTGCAAGTGGCGGTAAATAAGGTAAATTAATCCTTGTAAAAACGCTTACTTAGGGAAATTATAAACGAACTTATTACGAAATGCCACAAAAGAATTCTTTCTGGAGGCTATAAATTTAAACCACCACCCTGAGGTGGTCTAAAAAATCACCAACTTTACACCCTCAAACACAAATAATGAAGCTATTATGTGTCAAATTTTTGGCGTATTCGCCATTTGCCATTTTGAAACCTGTCAAAAAAAATTAGTTTTAGGGCATTTTCTTCTAAAATATGGTGTCTTTTCTGTATGGGTAAGCGTTTTTTGAAAATTGGTTTTAAAATTTAGTACCTCCCATAGGTGTAGATATTTAGACCTGTGGGGGGTACTATTTTAGATATTAGTAAATCCCACTGTTAGTGTTGGGCTTAAGTTTTGTAACAATTCATAAAATAATTAAACCTCTGTGTTTTATTTAAGTATATCAGTGTTTATGTGCTTATGCAATACTTTTAATTATGCTTCCTCTATTTGCAAGAACATAAGACCGTTTTTCTGTTTACTGGATTAGTTTTTTAAACAAATATTATGATTTAGGTATACAATGTTAGGTCCAATCTTTAGGAAGGCAAAACTTAAGCCAAAAAACGAAAGCAATAAAGAAAATTGGAACTGGGCAAGCAGGTTAATGATTTGGTAAACAATGACGTTGCTTTATTTTTATATTAAAAAAAAAAACTAATTGCCAATTACACTGCAATGTTAAACCTAGTTTAAATTTAACCGGTGTTTAGAATGCGCTTCTACAAAGAACTTAAAATGTCTTGCTGTCTAAACATTAAATTAAATTTAAACAAAATTTAACATTGCGGTGCAATTGGCAATAAATAATTTTGCCTTGCTGTGCAGGCAAAGCTCTACTTTCATAAGTTACAAGTGAAAGTCAAGTGCCATTGCGCAAAACAATTTTGACTTTGTTGCCTAACGTTTAACCCCTAGATGCACCGTAATGCCTCTTTGTTCCCATTTAGGGGTTAATCTTTTGAGCTATTTAAATATTTGGTATACTCTTGTTTTCAAAAGAAATGCATATATGCGTTTTTCTTATCCCGTCAAATTTACTTTCCTAATGGTAGAGCCATGATGAACCTTAAAATAATTTGTTTTTATACCTTCATCAAAAACATGAATTTTGTAACTGTCTGCAGATAACTAAAGCATGGCTTTTTTGGTTACGAATGCAAAAAAAACTTTTTTTTTTGTTCACGGGTGCAAAAAAAAATTTCTGTCCGTTTTTTACCCAAAATTAAAGAGAAATAGCGGAAAATAGTAATATTAAAAAAAAAGTAATTATTCTTGCCTCAAAATTAAGCCATTTCCAGCAGTTTTACCAAGTATTTAAATCGTTTCAAAATATCGTCAAAATATAAAACTGTCAAAGATTAAAATGTCGCAACAATGAACGTCGCCATTGTTATTATTGATTTATGCTTTTTATTTCATTGACCAGCCGCCTTGATTTATAATGTAAAGATGGTGTGTTGCGAGAAGTGCTCTTCGTTCGAGATTTTTAAAAGTATTTTCCTGTTTTTCTTGGTTTTTTAAATAAAGGTATTAAAAAAATAGTTTTACCAGCTCGCGGCTAAAGTGTGCTATTTTAGCCACTAGTTGTGAAAACTACTATAGTTAAATACCTGGTAAATTATTTTTAAATGTGCTGAAATACACTTATTGTAGGATATGTTTTCTGGTAAATTTAAAGACTGTAAAGAACTTTGATTTAAAGAAATTAATACCACCTTATGTCTTACACACTTTACGCTTTAAACAATTACAATTTTTGCTGTTGTTTGACTAAAAATGGCAAAATAAAAAACATATGCACGACACCACTAAAGATGACAGACAGATGAAAAACAGAAATTTTTATTAATTAATTGCCTTAAATTATTTCCGTCTTTCTCTACAATACTTTTTTATAGCCTGCTGCCTCTCTTCAACAATCCTGAATTTTTTTCATTTTACCAGAGAAAAAAATGTTTTTTGGCAATACAGTACTGTTTTTGAAGGCTTAAAAACAGTGAAAACTTGAAAAATGTGAGTGTTAGAAATTGAAAGTTTGGAAAGAAAGCTTTAAAATGCGAGTAAAATCATGACATAAAAATGTGAAAAGCATAGTAAAAAATGCTTAAACAAATACGTTACTCCTTAAAATATGCTAAAATATTTTAAGCCTTAAATTACCATCATGGCTTACCAGTTTAAAATTGCTGACATTATGCGTCTACCTGATTTTGACAATAATTTTTAAAGTCAAAAATGCCGCAAATTACAACATTTACAAAATCACAAATTACCACTCGAGTTATAGAAGGGTCTATAAGGAGGGCGATCATTCATTTTGAAGTTGATAAAATGAGGATAGGACGTTGGATTATAAAACGTCAAAGTTTGAGATATAGATAAACAAGAGTATTAAGCGATAATTTCTTTATAATAAATAAAGAACAATCAAATCAGGAACTAAGTATTACACATATACAGGGTGGAGACTTTAAATGGAATATTGACCGTAGCGGGTTAAAAAATTGTTTTTTAAAAAAATCCATTTTTAGCAGCTAACATTTTCGGCAAAAAACTTTTGTGAAAGGACTCTCAGAAAGAGGTCTATTCCCATACAACTTTTTTTCTTCAAATGAGAAAATCCCGCTTGTAACACTTTGTTGACATTTTTTTTGACATTTATCAATATATGTGTCAAAATCATCAAGAAATCATTGTGTTGGGCTTCAAATGGAACATTGCCCCTAGCGAGTTGGAAATTTGTTTTTTGCACCTTGTTGGAAAGCTTATCAAAAAAGGAAAACGCTCGTGTATTTATTTTGACATTTTTCTATCCATGTGTCAAAAATTCTCAAAAATTTGATTTTTCCTTTGAACAGAAATGTTGTATTTGAATAGAAACCTTTCTTAGGGTAGGTTAACAAAAATATTAGGCCGAAAATTTTTAATGCTAAAAATTTAGTTAACGGGTTTTTGGATTTTTTTAAAAACAAATTTCTAATCCGCTACGGTCAATGTTCCATTTAAAGCCTCACAGAATTATTTTTTAATAATTTTTGGCACGTGGATTGAGAAATGTTAAAAAAAAGTACACGAGCGTTTTGTCTTTTTCCATAAGCTTTCCAACAAGGTGCCACAAGCGGGGCTTTCTTATTTGAAAAAAAAGTTTTATGTGAATAGACCTCTTTCTGAGGGTTCGTTCACAAAAAATTTTTGCCGAAAATTTTAGCTGCTAAAAATCTTAGTTGACGTGTTTTTGGATTTCTTGAAAAAACAGTTTTTTAACCCCCTACTGCCAATATTCTATTTAAAGTCTCCACCCATATAAGTATACAGCATAATTCATATTCAGGCTGCTAATAAATTGTACTTTTTTGTAACTAAAGTCTGTTCATAAAGAAGAAAGAGTAATAAAAATGCAAATGTGGATAAATTTTGTACTGAGGGATCAATCACTTTTTCTTCTCTTTTAAAAATTTTCTAATATACCTCAGGTAAAAATCCTTTATTTTTATATACCTCACCCTGTTCGACCGGAGAATACAATAGAACTCAAAACCAAGAACAATAGAAGGCAAGCGATAAACTATTCTCATAGACGCCGCAATTGGGGGAAACTTACATTTTAAGTACCGTGATATATAGGTATTAGTGAAGAAAGTAAATATGTAAAAAGTTCTATGAAATTACTTTATTAAAAAAAATTTATAAATTAAATAATAAAAATACATTTTAGGAATAAAAATAATATTAGAATATATATACAAAAACGAATTGGCGTTTTAACTATAATTAATAAGCACACCTAAAAATTAAATTAAGGCTAAACAAATGGTTGGTACATAAAAAAAAATGTTACGGTTGTCAATTATTATAACTAAAAAAATAAATAAAATGAAATGTAGGTAGATACGTTTCTATAAAACCAGTCAAAAATAAAATAGGAATAAATTACTCATCATCACTCTCATTTTCTTCCAAAGAAATAATTAACGGTTCCACAGTTTCTTCGATTCAACAAACAACTTTCCACATTTTTTCTTCTACTTTTAAAACATGTTGTACACATTTATGACAATTATCTGGAGTTATTTTTTTAACTGAATCTTGAAAAAGCACCTCCACATCCTTTAATTTATAGGTAGTATTATTTCTTGCTACATACCTTTTCATTTGAGCCCATATTAATTCTATTGGATTAAGTTCACAATGGTAAGGCGGCAGTCTTAATACTGTGATGTTTCGTTTTTCAGCCATATCATCGACAACTTTCTTATTGAATTTTTCTTTGTGGCTATTTACCAATAATAGTAGTTCTTTTTGCACCATATCTGCCTCAAAATTTATGTTTTTTTCTGTAAGCCACTTACAAATATCAGCTTTTCTTCATGCAGTGGTTGGTACTTTTTCAAGGATTCTAGAATGGTAACTGGCGTTGTCTATTAGTATTACTGAACCAGGAGGTATTAGGTCTAACATTTGCTGAAAGTATTTTTTAAATGTATCGCCAGTATGGTTTGACGGAAAGATCAAAAGACCTCTTTTAACAAACCCTTTTTCATTGCCAATATGGACAATTATCAAACGTTTTCCCTTTCCTGACGGCGGCTTTATCCCTGTCGACCAACCTTCCATGAATGCCTGGGCATTTTTCATATTTTTGTCTTGCCAGTGTTTGCCAACAGTGTGACCTTCATTTACCCAAGTATCGTCAAGAAAATATATATTTTTGCCCTCCCTTCGAAATTGCCTAATTTGTCTTAAATATTTTCTCCTCCAGCAACCTATCTCGTCACTTTCTATTAAAACCACCTTTCTGTTATGTTTTTGCCACGAAAAATTAATTTTTCTTTAAGTTTTTCATAATTTCGTTCCTCCAATATTTGGAAACTCACCATCTTGTTTTATTGAAGCATAAACTTTATCAGCAGTGGGAATTTCCTTTCTGAAATAAAACGAATGAATTAACTGCCTTAATGCATTTTTTCATCCTCATCAAGTTCTATTGGTTTTCTCCCAGACTTTGATAGTTGATTTTCCAAATTGGCTAAAATTAGAACACTTCGTTACCAACTTATCCACTGTCGATCGTTATCGAACATACTAAGAACTGTTTGTTTTTCTCTAAGCGTTAAATGCGTACGACTTTTATTTGTACTGGGAGTAGAAGCCATATTTTTTTACTTTCTAGATACACAAACTGCACACACTTTAAAAGTTATCATAAAAAGCAAAGCAGATTTGTATTCAAGTTTAATATTTCAGAGAGAATTACTCTTAATTACCTAATAATAATAATATTTAGAACAAACTCATAAGTATCTATAAGACCAGGAAGAAACAAAAATTGCTAATAATCTAAAATTCTTAAAATCATAAATTATATTATGTTGGGAATTTGGAACTTTTGGTTGCACCAAAACAAAATTATGATTGTTTTCCACAAAACCAAAACTACACTTTTTTATTTTAATAAATATCAAATTTCCCACTATTAAATTTACTTATGAAACAGAGAACAACGGTACACTGCCATTTCTAGACACTTTAGTTATAAGAAATAAAAATAAATTGGACTTTGACCTATACAGAAAAGGCACGGCCACCAACAGGTATATTCCAAATGACTCTTTTCATTGCTTACAACATAAGCTTGCAAGTTTGCACTTTTTAACATATAGATTAGTAAATTTCCCCTTAAACAAAGAAAGATTTGAAGCAGAAAAGAATAGGATTAGGAATATAGCTGGCGAAAACGGTTACGACGTTTCAAAAGACCTTTTGGAATTCTACCTTTTTCAGACAGAAAGATACCTGCGACTCAAAATTTGTATCAATTCCTTATACATTTACACATTACACAAAGTATTTAATAACACCGGTCTTAAATTAGTATATCAATCCGGTAACATAATAAGAAGCTTACTAGGAAATCCCAAGGATAAAACTACAGTTCTAGAAAAAAGTGGAATTTACGAAATTAGTTGCATGGATTGTGACAAAAAATATGTTGGCCAAACGAGACGCTCTATTCAAAGACGTTTTAAAGAACACTTAGCACACTTAAAATACGGAAGAACAGAAAAGTCAAGTGTGGCCGAGCATGCTTTTGAAAACAATCCTAGATTCACATTAGATAACCTAAAACTTCTAAAAAGTGTACCAAACAAAAGACTTTTGAATGCATATGAAAGTATGGAAATCATTAAATCCAGAAATAGTTTAAATAAAGATAGAGGACCCATCCCGTTTAGTACACTTTATTCTTTGGTTGAGGGGAGATAGGATTAAAAATCGTGATCAATCACAAATTATTATCTCTTATCTCCTCCCACTAAAGGATTGTATATAAGATAGAGCGTAGATTAATTTAGTTCATTGTTTATCGTCTCCTGATGATGCTAACGTTGTTAGCGAAACGAGCGTCGAGTGTAAAAAAGTGTAATTTTGGTTTTGTGGAAAACAATCATAATTTTGTTATAAATTATATTATATATGCACATGAAACAATTATGACATTAACTACATACCTACGTATTATAGTGCAAAAACAGAACACTCATAATAAACAATTTCTCTATCAGGTTAAAATATAATATATATTTTTAACTGCTGTCTTTTTTCTATTTTTTTTTTAAATTTAAATGTTGGCAAAACACCTGCGCCAATGGTACGCTCGAGAAAATGGGTTTTAAATCGTTTTATTACTCCCTCTTCTTTATGAATGGAATTTGTCTTAAAATCACTAGGAACATAATCACACCGTATAGTAGTTATTAAACTACAACATAACAGGCCGTCTTACTATTTATTACGTTACTCATTGTCAGATGCTAACCACGTTGCTTTTGATGTTCTAGGCTCTTACCTTGCTCTAACCAACGAAACCTAATATGATAAAGTTGTGGCACTAAAATCTTACATCTAAAATAAACACTGCTTCTGTAATATAAATTCAAAGCATGTAATAGTATATAACATAACAAGAGAAGAAAGTGACAAATTTCACACGAGCGTGAATGTTGTGAACGAGGCGCTAGACGAGTTACACAACTCGCGAGTGTAAAAAAGTTACCTTCTATCGAGTTGTGTATGCTATTTTTCCTACGAACACTTGTGAATTGCACTAATTTTTGTAAAAATTGGTCTTTAATTTTGCACAAATCAAATGAAACTGCTCTTCCGCACATGAAAAGTATGGTGACAGTTAACGTCATCGTACACTTTTTCACACTTGTGCGGAAAAGTACTTTTACACACATGTGCGAAAAAGTAATTTTACACACATGTGCGGAAAAGTACTTTTACACACCAGTGCGGAAAGTTATACTTATCCGCACGCACCGGCGTTTGCGCGAACGACGCGCCAGCGGAGTTCGGGCAAGCCGTAAGTGTGGAAAATACTTTCCGCAGCGTTAGGTACAACATTTTTCCTACAAGCGTGCGGAATATCAAAATATTTTGTCATTATTTTAGTTAAACCTAGCAGACAGAAAATTAAAAAATAGTGAAAACTACGAATTTTATGTTTTATTTAAAACTAAACTCTAACAAGATTAAATAAATAATTTTTATGGTAATTATTAATCACGGTAACATTGAAAGTTCTTCTTCAAATCTTCCTGATTCATCACTGAGCAACAGCGTGCTCAACAACAAGCGTGCTCAACAGCGTGCGTGAATTTTTTTTTTTTACTTAACAGCGTGCGTGAAAATTTTTTTTGCTCCGCACGATCTTAGGAAAAGTACTTTTGCACACATGTGCGGAAAAATTTCTGCACACTGGTGAAATATAACGTTTCCTAAGGAATGCAAGTCGTGTGAAATACATCATTTTCTTATTAAGTATTTGGTTGTAGGAAAAAAACGTTTTTAAAAACCAATCCACAAAGCAAAATTTTATCCGCAATACTCAGTAAAGCCAACACCGGAAATTAAGAAAAAATTCGCTCAATTATAAGATACCGGAGTAAGATTCCTCCATTTTGCGAAGTTGTTTAAAAAAAATTCAATTAAATACCTTAAAATATAAAGAATGTCTTTTTTGTCTTTTACTTAAAAGAATTTGATCAACAAAATAAATATATATTTTAAAAACAATTTTAATTTGAAGGCATAGGTTGAATGGGGCCCAAAAAACACCAGAAATTACTTGTTTCCAATGCCGATGTGTCAGGGGCACGAAAAATTAATTTTTTTTTGATTGCTAAATCCACACAGTGTGGTGTTAACAACGGAAATTGTTATGAATTATTCTGCGAGAGTGAATTTTGTGGTTGTGTTTGAATTTAAGTAATGATTGATGAGTATTGAGCCAGAGAAAAAAATGTTACCAGCGCGCCATTAGTTCCACCATACAGTGGCGGCGCGTCAGGGGACGCGGGTGAAACGCTGCTTTACCCACAATTTCCATATTTTCAATTTCAATAGCCAGGATTTTCCATTTTTAATTCCAGGATGTATATAAAAAAATTTCTTGTGCACCTCCTATCAGGGCCACGAGCCGCCACTGCCCCAGAAAAGATTTTACTACCGCCACTTTATATAAAATTAGAACTTATGAAAAATTTTGTGAAGGCCATGGTACAAGAAGGCCATGCTTTTAGTTATTTAAAAGAAAAGTTCCCCAGATTAGGAAACTTTTCGGAGATGCGCAATTCGATTCCATACTTCAAGGCAAGGAAAATAATGCTTGGAATGCATTTAAAATGGTCGCAACAAACTCTAGAGTAGAAAACTATAAAGCACTGGTTGCTCAACTTATTTTGTGTTCAAAAAAGAAGTTAAAAAAAACCTCCAAATCAGTTACTTCAACCGAAAAGAAACTAAAAAACAAAAGATCAAAAGATCTTGGGTGGAAATAACGAAAATTCAAACTTGGATGAGCATTCTACAAGGAACACACAAAAAATCAAAGCGAAAAGAAAAATGATTAAACGATGTTTCGCCCTGGGTAACCAGCGTGAGCTCATAAGTAGTATATATCATTAAACACCATCATACACTTTGATTTCCAACCTTGAACTACTCACAAATAGGCATCGTTCCGCACTGGTACTTATCCAAGTTACCTGATACGAATGTTAATATTTCCAGTAGGATCATGCTCCTAAGGAAATTAAAACAAAAAAGAAGTTGAAGTAACTGATTTGGAGGTTTTTTTTAACTTCTTTTTTGTTAATACGAATTCGTCCTGGCGTGTTAATATTTCCAGTAGGATAATGCTCCTAAGGCAATTAAAACAAAAAAGAAGTTGAAGTAACTGATTTGGAGGTTTTTTTTAACTTCATTTTTGTTTTAATTGCTTTAGGAGCATTATCCTACTGAAAATATTAACACGCCAGGACGAATTCGTATCAGGTAACTTGGATAAGTACCAGTGCGGAACGATGCCTATGTGTGAGTGGTTCAAGGTTGGAAATCAAAGTGTATGATGGTGTTTAATGATGTATAGTGGAGGGTGACCAGTGAAACTACTGATGAGCTCACGCTGGTTACCCAGGGCGAAACATCGTTTAATCATTTCTCTTTTCGCTTTGATCTTTTGTGTGTTCCTTGTGGGATGCCCATCCAAGTTTGAATTTTCGTTATCTCCACCCAAGATCTTTTGATCTTTTGTTTTTTTTATTTTGTGTTACCAAAACCTAGTATGTAAAATTCAGGATTACTTTCCGGAAAATTGTAGTGCTGTGAAGCGCGGCTCCGCCAAGATATTTTAAGCATGGAAAGAAGGTACCACAGAAAATGGAACTGTGAGATATTAGCCAACTAGTGCTGGACCTTCAAGAGAGATATCCCAGAGGCTGCTTACAAAAGGTAGGCTAAAGAAGCTCAAAATGAATGTCTAACCTTTAGATTAAATAATAAAAGTGGGTGTAGTTAAACCCAAAAAAAATTTTTTTGTTCGGAAAACAAAAAAAAGTTTTAATATGTTTCCTAGTTTTTTGGGATATAGAATGATAGGCTAATGATCAATAGAAGCTCAAACCAACACAATAAAAATAAAACCGTAATTTATGATTCAAAGCCTTTCATAAATTTTTAACACTTTTCTATTATTTATTTTTCCAAAGCCAAAAGCCTTATCTCACTTTTATGGTAGAGAGCAAAAGTTTTCAATTCGCAATTATCACACAAAAGCGCGATGTGTGTAATCTCTATATTTGTTCTCCAAAATGAAAAATGGCATTTTAACCGGATTTTAGAAAGCGGAGCGTAAATCTACAGTACACACCGAAAAAAACTTGTTTTTTGAAAGAAGCAACCACGTTAACCACGTAACATTTTTAAAAATCAATAATTTTCTTTACCTACGTCTAGAGGCCCTCGGTACATTTGACAGTTGTTGTTTTACCAGAGGTGGGCAACTCATATTGCCCTCTCTTTCTAGTTTTTTTCATATTTGCACGTAAAACTGATTTTATGAAGTGGACTGATGTGTTGTTGCCTCTTTTTATAATTTCCCCAGACAGATTTTTTTTTTTTGGTTAGTAAAATATGTTAAACTTTGACAAAAAAATAATTTTCGAGTTTATCGGCATTCGTATCCTTATCTCTATCGAGTCGACCTACCGAGCAGGTGTACTTTTAAACTAATGGCGAATGCGTGACAGCTCCAGCTGGTCAAATTACGACTCCCTTATCGTACCTAATGAAGTTTTTGTGCATTTAATCAGCTGGAGCTGTCACGCGTTCGCCATGATTTTAAAAGTGCGCCTGCTTGATTGGACGACTCAATAGAGATAAGGATACGAATGCTGATAAAATTGAAAATTAACTTTAGGTGTCTATTAAAAATGTAACTTTAGGTAAAATATAAATCTATATTTTTATTACTCTTCTTAACATAATGTATTATTTATTAACAAAGTCCATGCTTAATGCATATGTTTGTAGCTCACTTACCTCGCAAATTCAGCTATTTTTATTAATTTTCCAGCTTTGTAAATGCATGTTTTCTTTACACTTGTTTCTTTCTCCGTTGGACAACGGAACAATTCAAATTCGTCGTAGCAAGCGTTTTTACAGTTTTTAATACAGCAAAATTCAATTTTTCAACCGGAAGTTTCTTAATCAAAAATTTGTTTTTAAACATTTCCTTAACAACTGTCAAATCCAGTTGTTCACCTCTGGTAAAACAATAAATATCAAAAATCGTATAAAAAAGCTTAGACGTAAACCTCAAGATGGCGTGACAAGCGATGAAATTTAATTTTGTAAGAGCATTATTTGACGCAAAATTATGAATTATTTTTCTATATTTTTAAGACAATAAATATTTATTAAATGTAAATATATCCAATATAATTTCAGTACCTAACCAAAAATAAGTCAAGTAATAAGTAAAAAAAACCTTGTTTTTAAAAATATATATGAAAAGACCCTTAGTAAGGGTCTCAAGGGGAATTTTGCATAAGACGCCCGAACTACTTTTCTGCCAGAGTCATCTCTCCTCTACCAGGAGAGCCCGGGTAGTGTCGGATTCTTACCGACTAAAACCCCCCGATTTTTAGTCCGATCAGCCTGATGGCTAGTCAGAGTCACTGCACTGCAGCCATTTCTGACTTAGACTAGGCTAACCACTCCATTAATTTTGGCCTCTGTACAAGTTTGTACTTGTGCTTGTTGTTGAGCACGCTGTTGCTCAATGATGAATCAGGAAGACCTGAAGTCGACGGTGGCATTATTGATGTGATTAATAATTACCATAAAAATACATTTTTTAAGCTTGTTTTAAGTTTAGTTCTGAATAAAATATAAAATTCGAAGTTTTAACTATTTTTCAATTTTTAGTCTGCTAGGTTTAACTAAAATAATGACAAAATATTTTGATATTCCGCACGCTCTTTGTAAAAATGTCGTACCTAACGCGTGCGGAAAGTATTTTCCGCACTTACGGCTTGCCCGAACTAAACTGGCGCGTCGTTTGTGCAAAAGCCAGTGCGTGCGGAAAAGTATAACTTTCCGTACTTGTTAGGTATAAATTTCGTAAATATTTGGTGAAAAATGGCGGAAATTGCTTAATTTTTAGGCACGAGTAATTATTTCTCTTTAATTTTGGGTAAAAACGGACAGAAATCTTTTTTTGCACCCTAATCAAAAAAAAATTTTTTTTGCATCGGTAACCAAAAAGCCATGCTCTAGTTATCTGCAGACAGTTACTAAAGTCATGTTTTTAATGAAGGTATAAAAAAAAAGAATTTTAACTACCCTAATTTCTATAATTTTTTATATTTATTGAAAATGGGGGTTTAGCCAATTGAAATCCAATCCAATTGAAATCCAGGGTTTGAGAAGTTTGCGTAATTATTTTTAGGAAACTGTTCTAGAAAGTTATTTTTTTAGGTCTTGGACGGATGAGTTTAACCCCAATAATTCTTCTTCGGTACGCTACTGATATTTTTTATCTGCGCAGTTCCACTTGAAAACACTTTTTTGTTATTTGTCACAAAAAGTGAATTCACATGATATTTCGTAGATTTTTTAAAATTATGATAGATCTTTCGCTTGTTTCAAAAAAATATAATTTGTAGGGTTAATCTTTGGAGGTTCTCGGGTAAAATCAAAAATAATTTGTCATAAGGGCAATGTGTTAAGCCAAGAAAAAATAATTTACTTAGGTGGTTCTTTGTTCAACACATTACTTTTACGACAAGGTTCTTGTGAATTTGTTCAATGACCGTTCAAAACAAAGGTAACATATGGTATGATTTTGGAATCAGGAAGAAAAGATCTATCAAAATTTAGAAAAATATAGACGGTCTATTAAAAAAAATGACCTCATAGCCATCCTGGATGCAGTAACGCACCCAGGAATTGGCGTCGGGGGGGTTGTTAAGGATAAATAATAAAAAAACTTAATTTGAAGTAAAAATATTAGCATAACCAGGCTTTTCGGGGGGGGGGGGGTTAACCCCAAACCCCGCCAGTGCTGGATGTAAGGTATGATTTAAAAAAATTCTTGCTTAATTCAATTTTTGATTTATCTTTTTGTGACAAATAACAAAAAACATTTTCCAAGTAATCAACGGTCACCCTGTACATATAATCGAAATTTTTTCGTTTTTAATAAATGTCAAATTTAATTCAAAATTTTCCAAATTAAATAATATATAATTAAACTATTAAACAGGATGGTATTAAATTAAATTGGTGCAATTCAGAAGGGGCGTTCTGCGTTGATGTTGATTTAATCAAGGTTTCGTGTTGCCATATTATCCAAACCGTAATTTAATCAAATTGTTTGTTTTGGAACTATAGCCGGAATAATTTCCGGGCAACGTATGTATACCAGTTGCCTTAAGTTGGTCATAGCACGTACGCGTTGACGAAGAATATAGCACAAAATGTCTGTCTTCTTGTTATCCATAATAAATCGAGTAAAGATTTACTCCAAAACTTCCTTCTCTCAAGAAACTACATAAAGAACAACTACTTGTACAAACGCGGGTTGGATCGGTTAGACTTTTCTAGGATGTTTCTAGACATTTTCTGGGTGTATCCAGATTTTTACGGAGTGTATCTAGACTTTTTCGAGGTGTATCCGGGCTTCTCTAGACCGTTCCTTGGCAGATCGGATCGAATTTTTGACTTTTCTTTATTTAGAGCTTCTGATATGCTTTTATATTGCAAATGTAGGTGGCTCGATCTATAATAAATTTTGCAATCCTCCTTTTAGATGATGTGAAGTGGTTTGATTTGAAGTTCAGATATTGTCTAGTATGAGTTGGTTTGTGATATACGAAAGTGATTATGGTTGAATTATTTTTGGAAACTAGAACGTCGAGAAAAAGAAGGTGACAATTTTCTTGTTTTTCCAGAGTTAATGTGATGCAGTTTCTTATACTGTTGACATTATTGAAGAATTCTTCCAGTGTGTTATTGTCCTTTTTCAGATGATAAATATGTCATCCATGTATCCTCCTGTCGAAAATATCTTTTTCCTGGAAGTAAGAATTCTGCTGATAGCATTTCAACAAATCCGTAATGGAATCAATGCCATTAATAAATTGGTTCTATCAGAGAGGCGTTTATCCTTGAGTAGATTCTGTTCAATGATTTGGGGTAATTCTTCCAGTAGTACGTTCGTGTACAAATTTTCGGCGTCAAAATTAACAAACTGGTCGTCATGTTGTAGACTGATGTCTGTAAGGAGGTCCACGGAGTGCTTTGAATTTTTGACGAATAATGGTGACTTTCTTTAAAGAGGCTGGATGGTTAGTAGAAGATATTTACCAAGATTATAAGTCGGAGAATCGCAAGGACTGGTTATCGGTGTAGTGAGGTGTAAGTTTGGTCCTTTCAATGTCGTTAGAGTATAGTGTGTGTCGGTAGAGAGTTTGGTAGATTTTTTCTTTCTATGGTAGTGGATGGGTCCTGAGTTATTTCTCTGTAATATTTTTTTTGTAGAGCCTCTTCAATTTTCTAGTCGTAGGAATTGGCGTTGTTTACTATTAAAAATTCCTTTCTCTAATTCAAAAAAAGCTGAAATATTTAATAAAAAAATTAGTCCTTTTCAAATCCTCTTCAAAAATATTTTACTTATAAGTTCCCACACAGCCCATTATCTCTTGAAACATTCTTTTGTCATTCCACGTATCACATATATTTTACGTTGTGCTCCCTGCTCTTTAGTAATTACCTCAGAAATTTCGATAAACCTCTGAAATCAACTTTAGAGAAAATAAACCTGAAAAACTGGGGGCTTAGGAATCCGTAATTCTTTATTTCTGCCTTTTTAGGTTGAGCTTTAAATTCATCAAATTCAGTATCGTGTATTTTTTCCCTCTTGTATTCTCAACTACGAAGATATAAGTTTGGTGATAGTTCCAGGATGCAGATAAACCATAACTGAATGAGTGAAAAAGGCCCTTTTTTCTGCACAATATTTTCTCTTTTTTTATACTGGGACTTTTCATTCATTACAGGATCAATGCTCAATGTTAGCCAAGTTTATGCAAAGCTAAAGACAAACACAAGCCGGGATTCGAACATGGAACCTTTTGTCCTGTGCCCTGTGTGCCCACTACGCTACGGTTGTCCGCACACACACACACACACACACACACAGTGTTATTTATAACTTTGACCTTGTATTTTGTTTCTTGAGGACAATACTCAACATTTTTTTTTTTTAAATCTGGTCTGTTAAACCAACTATTAAAAATTATTTTATCATTAGCTATATGTAAGATATCATAGATGAGTACAAAAGTATCTTAGATAAGTACAGCAAAGATTTTAACGCAATATTAAGACTAAAGAAAGAAAAGGGGAGCAATAGATAACGAATTAAGTGCAGATGAAATAAAAGAAGCCGAAAGAATTTGGATTAAAGTAGTAGTAGTTTTTCAGAAAAACTTGGGTGCCTCAAAAATGGTAAATCTATCAAGAAGACCAACAAAATTATATCACTTTGTCCAGTTTTAGAAAATGACCTTATAGTTCTTGGAGGAAGAACCGATCACGGTGCATTTAGTAAAAATTCTGCGCATGGATGCATTTAAACCTATTGAAGTTGTGGTTGGCAGAAGAAGAGAAAAAAGATGGGGTCTAATATTTACTTGCTTCGCTGTTCGTGCTATTCATTAGAAATTTTATTCAGCAATCATGGGAATTCGAAGGTTAATTGCCAGAAGGGGACAACCTAAAATTATCTGTTGTGACAATAGAACTAATTTTAAAGGGGCAGATTCAGAACGACGACAAATCTGGCAAATTTTGATTATGACAAGCTTAAAAGTACTTTATAAATAAAAAATATAGAATTAAATTTAATTTTCCAGCAGCCCCACATATGGGAGGTTCCTGGGAACGACTTATTGGAATAGTGAAAAAAGTATTAGGAAATGTGTTGTACCAGCAGTCACTAACGGATGAAACACTAAGCACACTATTTGCAGAGGCAGAGAGTATTGTTAACTCCAGACCACTATCAAGAGTATCATCCGATTTTAATGATTTGGAAAGTTTGACGCCTAACCATTTTCTACTTTGATCGTCTAGCGGTCGTCTAACGATCGTCTAACTTAATTCCAAAATTTGAAAAAGCTGATTGTTTTCGAAAAGAATGGAAAAAGTGTCAATTGTTAGTTGATTTCTTCTGGTCACGATGGTCACTTTAAACAAATGTGGAAAATGGAATGTAGACCAAAAACAAATTGCAGTTGATGATGTGGTTATCCTAATGGAAGAAAATGCACCAATATGTGATGTAAAATCGCTACGGGAACAGAATACAGAAGACCTATTACGAAGATCTGCAGATTCGAATTTGAAGACTAGAATTCTATAGCAGGGCGGAAAATGTTATAACTTTGACCTGTATTTTGTAGCTTTTTTGGTGTTATGTTTTGATTAATGGAAAAAATGAGATTAAGTTGACAATAAAAGTCTAAAAACTGAAATCTTATATTTAATAATATTAAAAACGAAATACGATACGAAACGACGAAGAAACACAGACACATACATATACGTCTAAAAAACGGACATATTATTATAAAATTGTTTAAAATAATTATTTAAAAAAGACGAAACATATTTTTGCAAAAATTAAAATAACGCATGGTTTTTGTAGGTTGGAAAATGACTTGGTAAAGTAGGTACATTTAAACTCGCTTTCGTTGGGTGATGATAGGTGGTGGGTTAGGGACAGTCTTCGCTAGTTAATCTTAAACTGGTGCTTAATGTGGGAAAAAAATTTTGGAGGGTTGGATCGCAGGGTGTATCAGGAAGGATAGAATTGAAGTGAGCTTAGGGGTTGGATTGTTGGGGTCGGGAAGGAGGAGAAGTTGGAAGTGGAGCGAGTTGGTTGGAGATCTGAAAGGCAGGGTGGTTAACGTTAGCAAATTGGAAAGTGAGGACTGAGTTGTAGGATGAAGTGTGTTTTTGATTTGACTGTTTTGGGACGGTTTTTGTGGTTTGATTACGGGTGTAGGAATAGCGGATGTAGGCAAAGCTGGTGTAGGAAAAGCGGGTATAGATTGCCCTAAAGATGGACTAATAAATAAGAAATCCGAAACCGGTAGGCGTACGGTATTTAAATTTAAAAATAAAAATATTGTGCAGGAAAAAGAGCCTTTTTCACTTATTCAATTACCAAGATATATCCTTTTTAAAAGCTATTGAAAAATTTCCAAATTTAATTAATCTTATAGATATCAATATTTCAGATTAAAAATCCCAGAGAGATTTTGACATTAAACTTTGCAAATTTATAGTAGACCAAATGATTACGAACATAGATGTGAGATGCAGGACTCGGCTTTTAAATTCTTCTTCCCTGGGCAACCCCAAATGACTCGTCTTTCCGAATTACGTCTTTACGTCTCACTTCGTGTCGGACAACGTGTGGGAAGAAACACGTTTGCCCCTGCAATAAAGATGTTGACATTTCTGGCCTTCACCGGCTCTGTTGCAGGAAAAGTGCGGGCAGGTTTTCTCGCCACAGTCAGAGCCGCGCTTGAGCTAGGGCAATCATGCACTTTTTGGGCCAGGACACAAGCTCCTTAGATAAAGAAGGCCTTTTACATATAAATTAATATAATTTAAATAAAAAATAAAGAATTTATTACATTATCATAATCTCCTTTGCACCAATAACCATTTTTAAATATTTAATAAACAAAATTTATGACAAATAATAAGAAAAAACATTATTTTTGGTTGCGCGCGCAAAAACTTGTGCCACAGTTAGGTACTTCCGCCTCGCCTGTTCCCCGAAACTACCTCTACCTAATTTATAGAGCTTTATAACACCGGTTTCCAACCAGTTATTAAATTATGGTTTAAAGATCGCGAATAGTTGGTCCCTTCCGTGCGGCCTTTTCGATAAAGCTCAGAGTCTCGTAAAACTCAATGTCGTGCTCATATTGCTATCTCTATTTTTATATGGTAAGTCACTAAACCTCTTTGGGGTTAGTTGCACCTAAGCTTAAACGCAGTCTTGCTGGAATCCTCTCACAATTGGAGCCATCCGGTATTACTAGGAGAGATGGAAAGCGAGAGTGTCTTGGGTTCCCTGGAAAGCTGGTAGGGCTATTTTATGGGACCCTGCCTACAGAGAAACGACAGCCGAATCCTATAGTTCAAAATCTTTAAGGTGTTCTGCTGGGGGGGCAGCAGAGAAAGGGAACAGAATTTTATTTGGTCCTTGTGTGATTTTTTTATGTTCGTTTGTAGTTGGTTTTTAGCTTGGTTTGTTTTTTATTATTTTTTAAAGTTTATTGAAACGATTAATTTTTTTTCTTTAAATGTTGTAACCGGATTTGTACTACTCACAAATTGTGTAATAGAATTACATTTTATGGTATATTTTATTCACATGTGTGCATATTTTATATCCAATTGTGTAAAACTGGTCTCTACAGTTTTAGTTATACAACTCAATGGTGTAGTGTTAGCATAACTATGAGATACGATAATGGAATTGAATTGAATTAAATCGAAAAGGAAGTAAAATAGTTTAGTATCGCAGTTAGACCTGGGCAAGGCCGAAGGAAAAAAATCTACTTTTCTTTTATTTAAAAATTAAAAACAAAAACGAATAAAATATCTCATCCGTCAAATAACTGCACCGTCGAAGTAAAACTGTCAAATAGTGTTAAAGGTATCGTTGTCGGCGAAGTTATCGGGTTGTAAATTGGCACGAATAAAAAGTATGTATTTAAACGACAGGACGAGCCACGCGCAGTTTATGTTAAATCCAGCACGGACATTATTCACCCAATTTCTCCATTTTTGCAAAATAGGCCGCGTGTTGATCCACCCCAAAAAAAAATAAGCGAAAAACTTTGAAATTTGTAATATAAATTGTTTGAATGACGCTTTATTAAACCGTCAGGAATAAATCCAGTGCCGTGCAATAAAAAAAAACTCCATAATCCTGATAAATTTGAATTTAAAATTTTGGTGAACTTTTGTACTAAGTATTTCGGATAGCTGAAGATAGGTCCTATACCTTTTCTATTTACGAAAATATCTTCGTAGTGTTAATTGTATTTTTGTAGAGTTTTTAACATAGAATTTAATTACCAAATCAGATTTCATGAATCACTTTTAGTTTTTGAGATATAATACAAAGTATATTTTTCTTTTTATTTCAAAAAAATATGCCTCTTACAAAAATCGGATAAATAGTTGCCGAGTTAATAAATATTTTCCATAAATCAATTCAATCCAATACCTATATGTGAGCATAACATATAGGTATTATTTATTATTGATATAATAGTGAGCCTTGAATTCAGTTAAGAAGCAAGATAGTTTTTTATATTTTGGAAAAATAGTACATTATAAACCTAGGGACTACAGTGCCTCTTTTAAGCCCGCGGCGAAAGGTTTGTAGCCCGACCGTAGGGATTAAAATACACTTTAGTCACAAGACTAACAGTAGACCACTTAACGGTAGTCTAGTTTCAAGATTGTCAGCTCGTATTACTGATAGGTGTCATTGATTGTTGTTGGCATGGTGGATTAACTCAAAATTTATTGTGCCATGGAAGTGTTGCAATGGCACAAAACAAATGTCAGTCAGTTGTTGTTATCAAACGGCGTCACCAAACGGTGAGTCCAGAAAATTCGTACAGCACTTTTTTTGAAAATTAACATTGAAGAGGCCGCGGAAGAGGCCATCGCTAGCCTTCGTCCACTAAAATCTCGCGAGGTTTACAAGAAACAGTTTCGTGATTACTGAAAATGGTGCGCTGAACAGCATCCAGAGAATTTTACGGATGAAAAGGAGCTCCTGGCATACTTCCTACAGAAGTCTAAGAATCTTAAGGCGTCTTCTGTATGGAGCCAGTATTTCATGATCAAGGCCGATAATATCTGAAGCAAACGTCGACATCAGCAAATATAGTAAACTCACGGCATTTCTAAAGAGACAGAATGACCATTATAAGCCGAAAAATTCCAAGACATTGGATTTCGACAATATAAGAGATTTTCTTCAAAAATGCTTCAAATGCTCCAGATGAAAAATATCTAGCCCAAAAGGTAAGATTCTTTTCTTTACTTTGAGTATTTTCCTGATAGTACTACTAAAAATAACACCATTGAGTGTTTACAAAACTTTACTAATAGGAGACTAATTTTGTTGCAGGTGACGATGATTATATATCGAGGAAAGGAGCTCTGCGGCGATGTCTCGGACCATGTAAGCTCTTTTCTGGTAAACCTACGGGGCACAAAATCAGGCAAGGATCGCTCATCAAATATATTAGTCTAAGGCCATCTACAGGATACACGATTTTTTGTGTCTTACAAAAATGGGAAATGCATGAGTCAGCCCATAGGAAAAAATACATTTGGACAGCTACCAAGGAGAATTGCTGGCTACTTGGGACTACCAGACGCAAATTTATATACTGGGCATTGTTTTCGCAGATCATCAGATTCTTTACTTGCCGACTCGGGAGCAACTACACATGTGTTGAAAAGGCATGGTGGCTGGAAAAGCAGTTCGGTTGCTGAAGGTTATGTTGAAAATTCATTGTATCAAAAGAAAAATGTTGCCGATCAAATTTTCATTAATGTCTCCTCCGATGTCGATATGGCATCAGCATCAACCATAGGAAGATCACTTTTAGAAACTAAGACGACAACGGCAGCGACGACTGCTACGTATGTGCAGAATACGTCTATAACTAAAAATGTTGCCTCCAACTGTCCACCCTTCGTAAGACTTGCAAATTACACCCAAGTAAATGTAAATGTAAATATATATCATAATAAGTAATGCATATGCTAATTATTTTTTTCGTTCATACATTTTAACAAATATTATTTTTAATTCCTGAGGGATTAAAAGTGCCCATTTTATCCCTAAAATGAAAGATTAAAGTGAATAAAATTATTTTTATCATCTTAGATTGACAACCATGGCACCCTAGATTTTTTAATAATGTGGTGTGTCGCTTTTATTACGGTTTACCATTTGATTTATGGTAAATATTTAATAACTCGACAACATTTTATCCGATTTTCGTAAGAGGCACATCGTTTTGAAAGATGTTAAAAAAGCATTCAAAATATGTCAAAAAAATTGGGGTGTTCAATAAGAAAAATACCAACTTTGAGTTATATCTCAAAAACCAAAAGCGACTCATAAAATCTGATCTCTACAAAAATGCAACTAACATGACGAAGATATTTTCATAAATAAAAAAGTTATAGGGCCTATCCCAAAATGCAGACTTTTCAAAAAGCACCAGTAGCTCAAAGACGGGGTGACATATTGAAATGCGGTTTTTATTAAAATCCTTGTCTTAAAATTTGAGCTCGATCGAGATTTCTCTATCTCCTTTAGAAGTACCCGAAACCCCCAAAAAACCATCGAATTTTGGACACCCTGCACACATCGGTAGCCATTTCAACCTGCAAATAACTTACTGCAATGATAGCTTCCACGCCTACATTCAGCACCACCACACCTTTCGACGCACAAGAAAGCAGGCATACTGTTGCCACAGTCCCTTGAATAAACACGAGACGTTTTCTTACATTGAACCAGTTTTGAAAAACTTTTCCAATAAATACGTGATTGATTAGTGACGTCAGAACTCTGAAATATCGTGTTATATTAGTGCTTAAAAACCATTTACAACCTAGAAAATTTAGTATTTTTTTCCAACAACTTAGTAAAATCCGCAGAAAATTGAAAACGTTTTGTTTTTTTTTTATTATTTATAGAATCAATTTAAATGTCAATTTTTCCCGCTCGTTATCAATGACGTCACTTTTTCACCAGTTTGAATGGTTTCGAAACGAGCTTTTTGTTCGCTATCATCTATTGTTTCTCACTCTTTTCGACAAAGAGAGAAATAGAAATCAGTGGCAAGACGTTAGACTGTAGACTAGGCATTAGTTAACTGTCAAATAATGTGGCTAACTTCTCGTCAACTCTTAGTGTCTTTATTTTGTTTTTTCACCTTTTCCACAAAGATTTTTTATATAAATATATTTGTGAAAAGATTCCTTCTATATTTTTGGTTTTTTAAGATGGTACCTATGAAAAACGGCTAGTAATTTTTAGCTCTTATGACGACACAAAGATATCAGCCTGCTTTCTTTATTGATTTTTGTTGTTGACATTTGGGGTTACGTTATTTTTGTAGAAGTTTTTGTAATAAAAATTGTATTTGTTTATCATTTATTTTCTTTATTTGATCCAAATTAAGTACCCAATGATATTATTATTTACATTATGTTTGTTGTAGGTAGCTGCAATTATGCATTTTTTTATTGAAAAAGCTCATTAATGAAAAAATAAAAAAAAAACAAGGTACCTTATAGTTTTAAATTTGCAATCAGATTTTTTGCCTATAGTATTCACAACTAGTCTGGGCCTTTGGAATGATCGCTCTCCTAAAATTCCCTGCCAAAACACAAATACAAAAAAAATCTTCCAAAACAGGAAAAATAACAACTACATAACCTAACTTCTGAACGACGAGTTCGAACTAACCCCAACTCATTCGATAGACCAACTATGATCTTAATTTTGATTTACTGTAAGATCGACTCAGACAGGCCAAAAATAAATTTTGTTTACTTGTACACATAAAGTTATAATACAAGATAAAAGCAAAAAATAGCTCTAGGATCAATCATTTAAACAAAAGAAAAGAAAAATCCGAAAATTTAATTTAATTTGTCAAGCCTTCTTATAGTTTTTAAATAGCAGACAAAAATCAGCTGCTATGTTTGTATTGCTATTGCCAGCGTATTAGCTACAGGCTACAGATAACCTAGCAGCGAGGATAGAAGAGGACTTTTTACTGTGAGTCGCTTTTAGTCAAAGCGCATTTGTTATGGGCTTGATATTCAAAATATTTTAAGCATTTTTCATGCAACTAAAATAACTTTCCTATTTCAAAAATTACATTTAAGAAGATAATGTTTTTCTAGGGGAAGCGCTGCTTCCCTTGCTTCCATGGACCGCACGCCGCTGTTATTATTCTATTCTAATATAATTTTATCTCTTAATCCTTGATGAAAAATTAATGCTTTCGCTTAACTTGTCTTTAAAAATTAAATTAAAATGTTTCGACTCACGGGCGAAGCTTTATAAAAGACATTTAATTAAAATATTTTTCTAAAACTCGTATTGCTCGGTGGATTGATAAAAAATTAAAGGATTTTAAAAATCTTCGTAAAAGTAATTAATAAATTTTGGGGACTTGCAGGGCAAAAGGAAAAAAATCGTTGTGTCGTGTTTTTCTAAATCTGAGAATATTCTGTGCAGTCATGGTGGTTCGCGTAAAAGTGTTGTTAACTTTTTCTAACCAAATTTCACCACCTACTAGGTTGGCAGTAAAAAATTTCCCAAAATGTTGATTTTTGTTGCCAACCTTTATTATTTTTTTTACTGCCAACCTAGTAAACAGTTGGTGGGGAATACGCAAACCGGCATGGTCTTTTTTGGTAATGGTCGAGTGCGACACTATGCACTAAAGCCCCTATGGCTGGAATTTATAGTCGATCCTTAAGGCCTTCCCTCGGCGAGGATTCCTCAAGGACTCCTCATTGAGTCCGTTTTATAAAGGCTTTCTCGAGAAAGGCTTGCTGAAGGACACTCTGAGGTTGCGCAATATGTGGCAACGTAGCATTTTTGCGGTTTTTTTATTAGCCGCTGTCAGGTTTGAGCCAAAGCAGGATTTGTGGTGGTTGTCAAGAGTGTGGGGTTATTTTTTTGGTTTGTGTGATTTTACTGATTTTGTTAATTGTTGTAAAGAAGTACTTGTGTTCACTGGTGGAAAAAATTTTCATATTGGAATCCCAAATAAACAGATGCCACAACACTTCAAAGGAAGGAAGAAATAACCAAATATTACAAGAGTATTTTTTCTGCAAGAACAATAAAAGAGCTAGCGAAGGGGCATGTGTAAGTTCGTTGGATTTTAAATGAAGGAGTTTTGTGACTATGTGGGATTGACAGCTCTTTAGTCACATAATCAAGTGTTACCGGGTGTTTTGTTTGCATCCGTGTAGAAGGGGTTGATATGAAGTCATCTTTTAAGATGGCGGCCAAAAATTATAAAAAAATACAACTTTTGAAAACGAGGCATGATTATACTCGATTCCATATAATTCGACCACGAGGATTCCAAAAAATATATTTTCAAGGTCATCCGAGCTTAAATGACCTTAAAAATCGGAAAAACAACAGTTTTGCCATTTTCTCTAGAAAAAATCCTAATAATTCGACGTTTTGTCAGACTAACTTTAAATATACCTCAAACTATTGGGCATATATGCCAAATTCGATCCTTGGAGCTTGATGCAGTTTGAAGCTTCATGACTGTAAAAAATACCCCAGTAAAATTAACATATTGCAAAAATAACATACTAAAGGGCGCTATTCATCAACTATTAAAGGGAAGAGGACCAAATTTAATAAGAAAGATAAGATGGTCAAGTGCAACAATATTGTTTCAAATTTGGTTCAGCTACTTCTATTCAATATAATTCATAATTTATTTCAATATGGCGGCTAATATATCATATCATCAATTCTTGTTCACTTATCGCCGCTTACTAAGTTTAGTTGATGCATGACCTTGATTAATCTTGAAAATGCCATGTAAGAGTGAAAAACCAGCTTTTTGTTGTAATTTTTCCAATTTAACACTAAAAACATGTGTTTAGTTATGGCTAAGATGTGAGTTTCATCTCCGGCACTTAAAGTTTTTGCGTAGTGATTAATTGGAAAAAATACTACAAAAACCTGGTTTTTTATTTGTACATGGTATTTTTAAAGTCAATCAAGGTAATACATCAACTAAACTTTTTTTTCATATTAAGCGGCGATGCGTCAACAATAATTGATGTCCACCTTGTCATATTTGTTTTTTTTTTACGAAATTGAATAAAATACAATGTGGTTGTAGGTCGCCATTTTGATATATCAGCCGCCATATGGAAACGCATCATAGCTGAACCAATTTTTTTAAACAATGTTACTGGGCCCGACCTTCTTATCTTTCCTACTAAATTTGGTCCTCTTCGCTTTAATAGTTGATTAATAGCCCTTTTTAATATGTTAATTTTACTGGCGTATTTTTTAAGGTCATAAAGCTTTAAACTGCATTAAACTCGAAGGAGTGAATTTTCCATGTATGCCTAATAGTTTGAGGTACATTTGAAGTTAGTGTGACACAACGTCGAATTATTAAGATTTTTTGAAGAGAAAATGGCAAAAATCTTGTTTTTGCAATTTTCAAGGTCATTTAAGGTCGGAATTTTTTAGAATCCTCGTCCTCGAATTATATGGCATCGAGTATAATCATGCCCCGGTTGCGAAAGTTGTATTTTTTACGATTTTTGGCCGCCATCTTGAAAGATGAACCCCTACACGGATGCAAACCAAACACCCGGTAATACTAAAGAGCTATCAATCCCACATAGTCACAAAAGTCCTTCATTCAAAATCCCACGGAATAGAAATTATCGACAGATGCCCCTACAGTAAGCCGAAAAAACTCCGGGACAATATGAAAATCGCTGATATGGTTCTACTTCTTCCATATCCTGATACTCCAAGTATAGTTCAAGAAATCTTAAAGTTTAAAAAAAAAATACTCTCCAAAAATCACACCAACAACAACACATAAAACCTGAACCTAACCTTAAAAACACGACCGAAGGCTCCCGCGCTCCCTTTCCTTTACTCAAACTTAAGGCCTCCTTCACCGACTATAAAATGCATTTCCGACCTTAAGGGATCATGAAAGACCACTCAGCCTTAAGGAGGCCTTGAGGATCGACTATAAATTCCAGCCTACACCACGTAACAAACAGAAAGAAAAAACGAGAACACTTAAAGTTAAAAAAAGATGTCGATTAAATGGCCTCTAAAATTGAAAATTTACGCGTGCTAAATCGACTGAATACGGCGCGGCGCATCAGCAGCGTGCGGTGAAATTTTACAGAAAGCTAGGAGCACACGATGCAACTTTTCCCTGCATCAAATTTAGTTTTCACAAGATAAAAAAGACGCAAGCAGATTGTGTCTTCTTTTAACCTGTTATTAGAAAATTTAGTGCATGAGAAAGATGCACCGTGTGTTCCTAGCTTAAGGAAACCAATTTTTGGTGATTACATTTTTAATAGTTTTGCCCTTCGTTTTAGTAACTAACTAAGCTTAACTACGAAATTTAAGGTGGAAAAGTCGTTTATTACTAAGACGCACTCCACACGTTCACACACAAGCACTTCAGTCAGCTGCACTGAAAAAAAGGATGTCTTAGTGTTACGAAATACGAGGTTAATTTAAGAGAATTATGACTTTCGATATGCGCAAAGTCCCCAGTTTTTTTTCACATGATCTCCATTCCCTTAATCCTTATGCAAAGAACATAAAATCATATGCCAAGAGCATATTTTCTTAACTATTTGTATCATAGTATAATAAATAGTTTGCTTTTAAGAGCATATTTTATTGAAAATTTACCTTAAAAGAAGCATACAATTCTCTTACGAAAACTTTTAAAAGAATGACGTCATTATACATTATGGCAACATGTAAAGGGATCATTGCACAATTCACATAAGAACCTCTTTTTATTTTGACTTCCCTCACTCCTAATATAGCAAAAGAAAAAAAGAGAGAATCCCTCGCGAATTATGCAATTGTCCTTTTATGTGTTGCATTGTGCAGAAACGTCACACCTGTAAGCAAAAAAAAACTGCAGGTACTGGAAATTAAAAAAAATGTAAAAAAATTAACAAAAAGCGTTTATTTATAAAATCAAAAACAGTAAACAGTATATTTTGCACATGAACGAGAACATTTTTTGCATAGAATTTTTGTTTCTAATTATCATCATCATCATAGGCAATCACTCGATACCGAGTATGATTTTCCTCTGTTCTGTATTGTCGCTATCTTTTGTGCGTTTTTTGATGGCTATGTAAGCCAATTCTCGAGCCGCACACCCTTCCACAGTCCTGGCACACCCAGACTTCGGCAGTAGCCTGGTGTTGTTGGTTATCCATTCTTCTATTTTGGCGCTCCTCTCTACGTTCTCTCTTTTCCGCCTCTAGTCTACGTCGTTGCTCTTCAAAAGTTTGTGCTCCCTCATGGACTGTTCGGCGCCATAAAGCCCTATCGTTTTCCGTGGTCTCGAAGTTGTTTATATCGATGTGACCCTTCATCATATGCCAATCAGTTGTCCATAAAATATCTGCTTTGAGAGACGTGTTTCGGGCATGCGGATAATGTGACCAGTCGAACGAAGCTGGTGCTTGAAGATTAGGGCTTCTATACTAGTTGTTCTGGCTTCTTCTAAAACACTTATGTTTGTTCGTCGGTCTTGCCATTGGACTCTCAGTATTCGTCTTAAAAAACTTTGATGATATTTTTCTAGTCGTTTGATATGTCTTCTGTAGGTGGTCCACGTTTTGCATCCGTATGTTAGAGTTGGTATTATAACTGTGTTGTAGACACGAAGCTTGGTCTCCGCATTGATGTCGTGATTGTTGAAGACTCTCTCCGAACGCCATCCGAACGCTGCGCTAGCATATTTTAGGCGATGTTGTGTTTTTCCGTCAATAGTTGCATTTGATGATAGGTTCTGCGTTCTGCAGAGGATGGCCATCTATGGAAATGTTTGGAGCTTGGGGATTCGTACCTGGTTCTGGTTGGTGAAGAATTTGCGTTTTGGCAAGATTGACCTCTAGGCCAATGCTTTTGTGGGCTTGGTTAAATGCGTTGATTACCAGCTGTAGACCTTTCTCTGTATCGGCCATAACGACGTTGTTATCGGCGTTCTGCAGTTCGATTACCGAGGTCGTCGAGATCTTAAGTAGGCCACCGTAGAATCTATATAGAATGGTCACTCCCGGCGGTAGATGTTCCTCAACAAGGTGAAGCATGGCACCTAAAAATATAGAGAATAGGGTGGGCGCAATAACACACCCTTGTTTAACGCTGGTCGTAATCTGGAACGACTCTCCTGGTCCATTGTTGCTCAGGACTGTTGCATTCATATTATCGTTTAGTAGTCTAAGCATTTGAATATATTTTTGTGGGCATCCAGCTTTTGCCAGTATTTTCCATAGAGCTTCTCTGTTGACCGAGTCAAATGCTTTTAAGGGTTTACATCACATCATCAAAAGAGCAGTAAGTTAATTTTAGCTAATTCTAATGAAAAATTCAGATTGACTAAACAGTTTATAAACAGTATACAAGTATAAAACTCTGCTATTACAGAACTTGCTTAAAAATTAAAATTGGGAATAATTTTTGTTTTTCAAAAACACATCTAAATTAAGAAAAATGAGGCAACTTTTTAATCTGACAATAATTTTCATTCTAATAGTCTTTCCTATTTGACTTTGTTTAACAAAAAGTACACAGCAGAATTCTTAAACTAAAATATCAAAAATAGTTAACAGTAAAAGTGGGCTTTAAGTTTTATCTCCCCACATTAAAGTCGGAAAGCTCCAATGTTTTTAATTGAGTAAGATCAAAATGTTTTTGAAAAATAATTCACAATAATTCACTTGACACATTCCTATTTTTTTAAGAGTAGGTGACCGTTTAAAATAATGCATTTCTTTTAAACGGTCAAACGGCTCTCTGTTTTACTATCCTCTAGTTTACGCAAGTTTGAATTGCAAGTTCAAAATGGATAATGCATAATTATTATATGTCTGTCTCTTTTATTATGAAAGAATAAAAAGAGACCGACGTATAAAAATTAGGCATGATCCATTAGCCATTACGCATTAAAAGTTCGGTAAACGGGGCATAAATTTCTATCCTTTGAACTAGAAAGTGCTTATACACATAAAGAATTTTTCATAAAAAACTTAAAAGAAAACCAAAAAATTATATAGTCCATTTAACGAATAATGCTCTTAAGCTCTTAAAGAAGACAACAGGAGCTCTAATCTCAAGTCCACACAGCATGTTATACAAGAACTGGCGGAGCGGACCGTCCATTTTGGACTACCTTTACTAAAGCTAATGGTCAAACAGAATATAAAGAATAAATTTGCCACTTTTTCTTTGGTGATATCCATTCCCTATATGTGCTATTTTCTCTGTTTGTAAATCACCCTAATGTTTTGATATAAATAGATGAGTACATTTCCTAATTGCAAACTGATAACCCCAATATTATTTCCCTAACTGACGAATGAACCTCTAAATAAAAAACGTTTGGATGTTTGTTCGCACATTTCAGGACAGGCATCCATTGCGTTCGTTGCCCCAACACAAAAATGTGAAAACTTTATTTCGAAAGCTGGCTAGGTTCGTGTGTTAGAGTGAAGATTCAAACAGTGTGTGTGCATGTATAAAATTGGTCAGAAAATGCCGTGCGCTTGTCAAAGGTCTAGCAGATGCGCTACACAGTTTAGAATCCACGACGAAACGCAAAACTCGGATTTTTATCAGGAAACTAGGAAATTTAGGAAGTTCGCGACTCCAAAGTTGGCCCGAAAACCAAGAGAAAGTCGCAAGAGAGTACATGAAAATAATTATGGAAAGGGGATTTCTCATGTAATAAACATTGTGCAGTGTGCAGGGGTTGGTAAACGCTGAAGAGAGCAATAATAGATAGTTTCTGGCCGACGAATAACGCTATTTGATACTATTGATATTTGAACGTTATATACGGTTACGGGCTGCCGGGAAACGCTGTAAACGTACGGACGCTTAACAAAAGAATTTTGACGTACCAAGGACATGCTCATTTGTGTTTAGGCGAGCTTCTATTAAATTCCGCACCTTTCGGACCGGGTGGTGCTGCGGTCAGTACTCAA
This sequence comes from Oxystoma pomonae, assembly GCA_963921995.1. Classification (NCBI taxonomy): domain Eukaryota; kingdom Metazoa; phylum Arthropoda; class Insecta; order Coleoptera; family Brentidae; genus Oxystoma; species Oxystoma pomonae. The sequence continues at coordinate 19,046,517 of OY998164.1, read as the reverse complement.
GACAAACCCAAACATGTTTTTTTTTTTCTGTTTGAGAGTTTTTTCATGAATAATTAAATAAGTACCTGTTTCAAAAAGCAATAAATTTGGAACGCCCAAGCTTTATCAGATTGTGCAAAATTAAACCCGTTAAATAAAAGAAAGCTCAATCATAAAATCATTCACTATAGAAACTGCAATTCGGTAAGGTCGTAGTTACAATTGTTTTTAGCATCACTGTACGGGAAATCAATTTAACTATGTCGACCTGATTTTTTTGCAAAATTTTACTTCATTGAATTTGTTTTCCATGGCAGCGCGGAGACTTTATTTATATTTATCCACAGTGGGATAGCAGAGATTTTTTAGCACCGGGTCCAAAATTTGGGGTTAGGTTGCTTATTTTGACTTTTCGCGTTCTGCGCCGCTAAAAAACCAAGTAAAATACTAAAATAAAAGAAAACCATTTATTGCAGAATTACCTTCTAAAAAACGCTACCCAACTATGTATTAAACTAACTGGGTGTAATATTTAAGGTTGCATTTACAGGTGCCTTTCTAATTGAATTGGAAACACTCCCGCTAGCTGATGCCGACAACAGGTTAACTTAAAATGCAGATTTAAAAATCGGCTACTGGCGCTAGACGAAATAATCGTATTCTATTTTAAACAGAAGCGTCAACTCTAGCAAGAGTCTTTCCAACCTCTAAATGGAGTTTTACTGCACCTGTTTTGTTAGTAGGTACTCAAGTATCCGTGTGTTTTTGAAACTGCATGAGGTTCTAAAATCTATCCTTTGCACTCCAAAATTTCACTAGTACAATTGCACATAACTATGCCGCAATAATTTAAATTTAAAATTGAATCAAAATAAAAACAAAATTATGTGGGGTTATGGTCAAGCCATGATGGTAATTTAAGGCTTAAAATATTTTAGCATAATTTAAGGGGTAAGGTTTTTGATGACGCAATTTTTTACTATGTTTTTCACATTTGTATGCCATAATATTTGACTGTTTTTAGGCGTTAAAAAAAATTATGCCAAAAAACATTTTTTCTCTGTTAAAATAAAAATCTTTAGGGAGAGAGGGCAGAATTTTAGAGGTAGATGAAGAAATAATTTAAAAATATCTAAGGTTGTTGAAGAGAGACAGCAGGCTATAAAAAAGTATTTTAGAGAAAGATGGACATAATTTAAGGCAAATATGTTTACTAAACATTTCTGTTATGTCATCTGTCTGTCATCTTGGGTGGTGTCGTGAATATGATTTTTATTTTGCAATTTTTATCCAAAAAACAGCAAAAATTGTAATTTCAAAGCGTAAAGTTTGTAAAACATAAGGTGGTATTAATTTCTTTCAATCAAAGTCCTTTACAAAAAAACGTGTCCTACTAAAGTGTATTTTAGCACCGGTAGCGTTCAATAGTTTGTGTATAGTGACATCTATACACAAAGTGTTGGTGTTACCTGTGAATTCTTTTAGCCAAGTGTGTGCACATAGAATGACAAATGCATCGAAACGCCACGCCTCCTGCCTTTAGGCTTCCGGTTCATGTATTATTGGCGAATGCGCAATCAATTTAGAAAAATTTTTATGATAAACAACGGGTTTAACAAATTCCGGGTTTTATTAAAAATGGGTTTTACAAATTACGAGTTTGATATTGAATGAGTTTGATGAACAATGGTTCGATTAAAAACGGGTTTTATAAATTTCGAATTTGTTATTGAATGGGTTTGAAAAAATAAGGTTCGGATAAAAAATTGGTTTAACAAATTGCAGTTTTTATGGTTTTAGTTTAGTTTAGTTTATTATATATACGGACAAGCCAGTTCCAGTTTTACATAGTAAATAAATTTATAAATACTAACTCCATCGGTGGAATTTACTAAAACGGTTTAGTCTATTTTAGAACGGTCCTAAGTTTAAATGAAATTTTTGGTTTTAAGCACTTTAAATTAACCATCCTTGAGTTTTGGACATAATTTGATTTATAAAAAAAAATTAATAAATTTGTTTATTGAATAATCATCTTAACATAATCTTTTGTTGGATTTACGAAGAAAGTTTCAATTTAGAAAAAAAAATCAAAAATTGAAACTTACGCGGGGTTTAAACAGTAAACACTCTGTAGAACAAATTAAAATTGGGGTTATATGTAACTCTATGTAAAACTTACCCTTGTTAATTAATTTTTCCAATTAATACCTGATGTCACATAAAGATTTAGATATGTAATAATAAAATAAGGAGTAGATTAATTTTGTATTTATTTAAAAGGTGTTTTTGTTTATGAAATGTATTAAAAAATTTAAATTCAAATTTTGTTCACATTTCTGTCACTGTCGAAATGTCAGTTTAAAAATATTAGCGCTGCGTTCAATCACAAACAGCGAGTTCGGATATTTAACCTCTGCTTGCACCTTGGTTTGCACCAACCTCTACTGATGAAAGCTACAGCTTTAAAATGAGTGGGCTTTGAGTAAGGAAAGTTTTCTTGACTGAGCTTTTAGATAACCTCAATGTTTTGTTACATATAGTTGTTTTGGGTTTTGTTGTTTGGTATATTTTTCGTGCATAATCAGTGATCTTCACTTAGGTTTGTTTTGCCTCGCAGTGCCCTCATAAATATATTTTTTGTGCTGAAAACGGGTTCAAAATATGGCGTTTCTCTGGAAAAAATTGGAGGTGTTTTGGTGATTAATGAGCAACTTGGGATATTAAATAAGATACATTAATCCTTGTGAAAATGGTTACTTAGGGAAATTATGAACGAACTTATTACCAATTGACACAAAACAATTCTTTCTGGGGGTTATAAACTTAAACCACCCCCCTGAGGTGGTCTAAAAAATCACCAACTTTATAACCTCAAACACAAATAATTAAGCTATTATGTGCCAAATTTCTGGCGTATTCACCATTTGCCATTTTGAAACCTGTCAAAAAAAATTAGTTTTAGGGCATTTTCTTCTAAAATATGGTGTATTTTGAGAAAAAAAAGCATTTTTTCAGTGGTATTTTGTAATAACAATACAAAATAATCAATATCTTTGTGTTTTTTGAAAATTGATTTGAAAATTTAGTACCCCTCACAGGTGTAAATATTTAGACCTCTGGGGGGTACTATTTTAGATCTTAGTAATTCTCACTGTAAATGTTTAGATTGACCTTAACTAAGTATCACAAGCCATAATAACAAAATAAAATAACTTAATTATCACAGGTATAGATATCAATAGTACAATTAATCACAGTAATTAAGATAAAAAAAAGCAACTAAGTTAAGCAGAGATAAATACTTGACTGTTTACTATTTTAATAAATTTTGCTAATGTAGTTTGTGCAATCAGTTCATTACCGCCTATGAGTCTGTTGATTGGGGAGTTAAAACCATAGTTAGTGCGATGATGTTGAGTTGCAAATAATTTAGAATTTCTTGTGTTCCGTGATGGCCCATGAAACTTGATTAATGATAGTAACTCTACAGAATCAATTTCATTATTTAGTATTTTAAACAGATTGGCAAGATCATAGTACTTTCTACGATTGTCTGGATTTGTTAAGTTTAACAGAGTCATTAGCTGCGCAATTTACAGCATATAAAGAGCCAAAACTTTCTTTGTATTTTTTCCAAACGATTTTTATGAATCTCATTGATAAATTGTTACATTCACACCATACTGAAAACCCATTTAACTCATGTTGCAAAATATAGCAATCCTCCAAACTTCTTAAAATTTAAAAGAATTTTAGATCATCAGCAAGAAGTACAAAGTTACAGTTTGCTAAAACGGAAGATAATATCATTTATAAATGCTTTAAATAACAATGGAGTCCTGGGGGACACCTGACAAAACGTTAAACTCTGCTGAGACAGCGTTCTCTATTCTTATTGCTTGGCATCTTTCAGTTAGATTACTCCGAAACCAGTTGAAAGCTCAGCCATGGATACCCATAACTTTAAGTTTATCAAGTGTTAGGTTATGATCGACCCTGTCGATGACATCTACCTGATACCCACTCTCCAAGGCTTCCAACAAAGTTTTTTCATATATTAAGAGATTAGTAATTGTTGATTTACCTTTTGAAAACCCATGTTGTTGGTTTATCCTTATGTTTTGAAAATAAGGTGTAATTTTATCTGTGACTAATTGTGGTGAATCGTTCTAACGATGACAATTTTTTTAAAATAAGGTCTGATAAATTCCTAGTTTGATAAACCATAGGCATTCCAAATTTGGGGTTTTTGAATCCACTACATTTTCTTGGAACTTAATTAGAGATAAATTTTGTCTTGAAATGAAAAACCACAGTGAACTAATTTTATTTTTAAAATTAATAAATTATCCTAAATGTCAAATATCCGGACCGTCGACAAACCTGTACCCAAAAGGCTATTTCGACCTGTCAAATGGCGTTGAAGTTATCGTTGTCGGAGAAGTTATCGGGTTGTAAATTTTGGCACCACAAAAAACTTTCTCTTATATTTTAAGAATTTTTCGGCGAGCGTGAGTCTTTATTTATACGCTGCCGTCTACACTCGATGTTATACACTACTTTCTTTTAAATAAAGGGTGGGCCAAAAAATCTTGCACACTTTTGAATTTGCTACAACTTTTGATCGAATCGATCGATTTTAATATGTTTTAGCTTTTTGGAAACAAAAGACATGAGACTTTTCCGATCCGGTCCAAAATTTGACATTTCTTAAAAATCCAATATGGCGGATCGTTTTAAATAATGGGAACTTTTCACTCTCCCTGCAAAAAAAATATGTGCGGCACTGGAGAAAATCTAAGTCATTGTAACAAAAGCCTTTAAGAAATAAAATATAGGGGCTTTTATATTGAGTGGAGTTATTTGTCGTAACTTTAGATAGAAGTACAAGATTTAACAATTCTTAAAAATCCATGAGGGCGAAAATTTTTAAATAATGGGTAATTTTCGACCCCCCCCCCTCCCACTGCTCCCCAAAAAAAATTATGTTTGGTACCTATACTGAACAAAATCTAAATTAATACGACAAAAAAAAGTTCCCTCCCTGCTGCATATTTGAAGATATCACTAAATTAAATCGGTTAAGATATTAAAAATTGATTATCAAGTATGGTGAAATAAACTAAATGCCCCTTTGCTTAAAATTTGCCTGTTTCTGCATGTAGGAAAATGTCGCAGATTTTATTAGGTCCATTGAATGGCCTGCTAACAACCCCGATTTGAATCTGTTAGACAGACATTATTGGAAAGATTTAAAAAAAGAAGTGTACAGAAATGGTCGCAGCTACGGCGACATTAACGAACTGTATCAAGGCATCACAGAGGCCTATCGAAGTTTGCCCCAAAGAAACAATTTGCGTACTGTCTTAAGAATAGCCCGATCTAGAGTATTATACGAATGGTTATATTTACTTCAAAGTAAAAGTGTGCAAAGAAATGTATAAAAAATATAAGTGTTTGATGATTACTAACAAAGTAAATTCAGCTTGAGCTCGACCAAATAACCAATACATGCCACTCTAGCTAAAAAAATCAGTAATTTAAAACCACAGCAATTTTTGTAATTTTACAACAAGTCACAATTTTTATTGAAAACGCTGGAAATGAAAAGACTAACTTGTTTACTTCTTAACTGATTTAAGCAAGTGATACCTCCATATACCTAGCAGAGATGGGAGGTAGAATGGCCTTGGTTTTGTTTCCTTACTTTTTTGGGGTATGGAAATTACCCAATGGTTAAAGCGTGTTAAAGCTCTCCGCCATCTTGGATATTCGAAAAATGTCAACGCCGCAAGCTTTGTTCACCCAAAAATGTAAAACTGTTGAAAATCAAGGAATCCGATCAAAAGTTAAAGTAAATGACATTTTCGAGTCAAAAACCACTTATTTCAGAGGTTTATAGTTATCTTATCCCTTAACCGATTTAATTAAGTAATGCCTTGGTATAGAAACCATTCAGAAGGCTTTTGTCGCAATAACTTCTTTTCCAGTGCCGCACGTATTTTGTTTTGCAGGGGGGGTGAAAATTACCCGATATTCAAAACGGTCCGCCATCTTGGATTTTTGCTAAATGTCAAATTTTGAACACGATCGGAAAAATCTTATGTCTTGTCTTTCAAAAAAGTAAAAAAAAATTGCAATCGAGCTATTCGGTCAAAAGTTATAGTAAATTTAAAAGTGTGCAAGAATTTTTGGCGCACGCTGTATTTTTTGTTCGTCGTTAAAAGCTAAAAAGCAGGAACAAAAGACAACTCGAACGGCGAAGGTAAACGGCAACAGCGGCGGCATAAGTCGTTCCTAAATCAAGCCTAAATGCATACATACAATTTTCCTATCCCGCAAAATTTACGTTTCTAAGAGTATATGTATTCCATTCACTAGTTTAAAATAACTGACTTCTCTTGAAAAGAAAAAAGTTTCTCCTCTAGGTGGCGCAGGCACTCGAGTTATAGAAGAAGGCTGGTCTACAAGGAGAGCGGCTACTCATTTTGTGGTTAATAAACTTACGATAGTACGATGCGCAAATAGTACAAGCGCTGGATAAAAAATAATTCGAATAGAAAAAATGGATCAGCACGAAAGCCTGAAAGTTCTGAGAGAAGATAAAAGGCTTATCGACCACCTCAGACAAAATCCTTTTGCCACATCCGTTAAAGCATCTAATGTAACAATATTCCCAGGTTCCTTATCAACTATTAACAGAACAAAAACTGGCCAGGGTTATTTTTGCATTGTATAATGTTCTTTATGATGATGACTTCTAGAAGAGGGCGATCTTCACAGATGAAAAGATATTTCAGTCATCTTCAAGCAACAGGAAAATCTTAGTGTATCGTCCACCAAATTCTAGGTTTTATCCAAAATATACCAATCCAATTAAGAAAGCTGGACATTTTTCACTGAATATGTGGGGTTGGTTTAGCGCTAGAGGTTTGAATATGTTTTGGCAAATCGAAGGAAGATTGAACAGTAAAAGATATGTTTACCAGCAGGAAAACTGTCCCTTGCACACGGCTAATGTTATTCGCCAGTGGTTTGAAAACAATAATATTGAACCTCTTCTTTGGCCATCCAACAGCTCTATTTTCAATCCAATAGAATAATATATGGGGCCGACTTGTCAAAATATTTATCAGAGAAACTGGAGACCACAAAATGCTGAAGAGTTAAGGGATGCAATTCATTGCGCATTGGAGGTGCTCTTCTCGGAAGATCATGAATATTTTCAAAATTTTAATTTTAAAATGCCCAGGCGTTTTCAGAGTGTTATTAAAAAGAATGGTGCGCCCACTAAATACTAATTTTTGTTGTTGGTATAAGTAATACCTAATATTTAGTTGTTTCCAATCCGTTGTGTTATTTTATTATCGTTATTTTTTCAACCCCAAAATGAGTGGTCGCTTTCCTTATATACCACCCGTCTTCTGTAACTCGAGTGATAATTACTCTTTTGCAATAAAGATTGTTTTTAATAGTTATTTACATACCAAGGGAGGAAAGTGCCACATTTCCTCCCGTGGTTTGTTTGATGTCCGAGGGAAGAAATGCACTTTACTCCAGAGGCATGTATCCGATTTTATCTACTACGTAATAATAGATGCACTAACAAAATAATACTTCCGCATCACTAAGACTGAAAAATGTGAGACACTAACGGTTTTTCCTTATCTATCAAATTGGGAGGTGCTCGTCCCAGGTCATAGGGAAAAATACCATGGCACAAATAACTAGTAAAATAGTAGAATTTTTGAAACTGGAGAACAAGTAGAGCTATACTGGTCATGCATTTTGCAGAACTTCTGCCACCCCATTAGTGAATGCAGGTGGATATTTATTTACACTCAAGCAACACGTAGGCTGATTCTTCTACAGTGGCCGAAGGATACATAAGGGAGTCTCTATCGAAAAAATGCGAAGTTGCCAGCCGCATAATATCAGGGAATATTCTTACCAATCCCACCTTCAGTGAGACATGAAAAAATGATACCCCGAGCACATCACAGCAAATGAATAACAAAGTTTTATATATTTATTCTCCTGCAGCATTGAACAGTGGCAATAACAATGCTGGTTCAGAATAATCCTTCACTAATTTAACAAACTGTAACATTACTTTCAATAATAATAAATCATTATTTGAGAAAAAACGATTATTCTCTGTTCTGGGCGGTACGGGGAGGTAAATCTGTCACTTTATCTCTCTCTGGAAGGTAAAATATGTTAAACTCCCTAGGGACGTAAAGCGACATTTTCGCACCTCACAAGAATATGTAATTTTCTGACAAGGTAGTAAATAAATACATTTATTTGCTGTTTAAATGGTGATTTTGGATATCATTAAATAATTATAACCGAGATTAAAACATTTATTTGAAATTTGATTTTTTTTCATAACATAGTTTTTTTTTCTAAAATACATAAAATATTACTTATGCCTATATAAACGAATTGTGTGCCACTTTAGTCCCTATTATATATCTTCATTCCAAACAGGATTTTATTCACTGGATTTTTTTTTTTCATTATCTATGGGCACGTACACAAGTTGGTTTTAATTGTTAGGAGTTATTGTGTTATACGACAAACAAAATTGAATTTAAAAAACAACAAAGTGAATCTCGTGTCCGCAAACATAAATTAAAGTAACACTCGTGGCATATCGGACAAAGCGATATTTTTCTCACTTCATTACGGCCAGAATTAAAAAGGGCAGAAGACCGTAAATACAGAATCCTGTACTTTTCAGCAGGTTATAAAGAAGAAACCTGTAAAAGTACAATTGCGGGCGGTGCTGCTGTGAACGTTACCTCTTTTTAAGAGTCATGTTACAGTGATCTTATACTTTTACAGGTTGCTTCTTTATAACCTGCTGAAAAGTACAGGATTCTGTATTTACGATCTTCTGCACTTTTCAATTTTGATGTTTTTGTTTCTCGATTTATTCGACAGGTGGCGCACATAGGTACTACGTGTCCCCGGATTACAAACTTTTTGTTTTAATTTCAAGAGGTGTGCATGTTGCTTGTGTAGCTTCAACTGCCAGGTACAATCCTATGACTCCCTGATGATTTCTAATAAGGGTGAAACAGGTATGTAGGTGTCTGGATTCTCCATTAGACATTGGAGGCCTGGTCGTAATGAAGTGAGAAAAAAAAACGCTTTGTCCGATATGCCACGAGTGTTACTTTAAAATTGAATTTGTGCAGACGCCGAAATAGCGTGCATTGAAAAAGCATCGAAATGAAAATTAAGTAACGACGAAAGAGACATAATACCGAGAAAATAGAGGGATATTGGCAAGCGCGAAAATTATTTTGATTATACATGAATTACAATCACCTACATTAAAGTAGCTTTGCATGTTCTCCAAGAACAAAGACAAGCAAAAGAAGAAAGCACATAAACGAATAAATTTGGCGGTGCTCCTGTTAAAGTGAAATTTAAGAAAATGCCTATTATCAGGGGTAATATTTTAATTTCTTTGGGGGTGATACCACTAGAGCTTTGAAAGTACCGATGGTTTCACTTTCACGACATAGCGAATGGAGTGAAATTTGCAAAGAAAACAACGCATTAGTAAAAAATAATTTGGTTAATTTTGAACCTCGAGTTGTATTTACGGGATTTTTTCATGAATGAAAACACAAAAAAAAAACGTAAAATTAATAATAAATTTACTAACCAGCTTACTCTTAATAAGATTTTGTTGATTTCTTTCCCTGTGACAGATCCAAAATGATTTATTTTGTTAAATTAAAAAAAAAATCAGAAACGGTTGTCTTATGAAACATTAAGCGCATGAGTGAAATTATTTATTTATTTCTCAGTAGGAGGCAATTTCTTCTCGTGAAAAATGGGCTACATACACGTTTTTTATTCTTTATGTAGTTAGGGATTTATAAAGTTTACCAAACAGATTTACCACCCAATTTTAGACTGTTTATGGACAGGTTAAATTCTGATAAGTTACTAAACTTTTCATATTATGAAAATATCCAATAAAAGAAAACTGCCTTTGTTAAAATTATAAATAATTGAGCCGCAATTTTTCCTAAAAACATGTATACCCTGACAAGCTTTGAAGAAGTTAATTTGTAATCGATAAAAGCGATATTTGCGAAAGTCTCTCCTGAACTGTTGAATTTCTTACGAAATTTTGCGTTGGAAAACTCTTTAATAGACACTTAACGTTAAATTTCGGATCTATCAGCATTTGTATCTCTATCGAGTCGCCTATTGAGCAGGTGTCCTTTTAAGCTACTGACGAATGCGTGACAGCTCCAGCTGATCAAATGCGTCAAAACATCATATCGTATGCAGGGACGTTTGTAATTTTACGACTCCCTTATCGTACCTAACGAGGTTTTCGTGCATTTAATCAGCTGTGGTTGTCACGCATTCGCCATGATTTTAAAAGAGCACCTGCTTGCTTGGTCGACTCGATAGAAATAAAGATACGAATGCTGATAAAACTGAAAATTAACTTTAACGGTATGATTTACTAAAACAACAAGGTTTAGTCTATTTTAGATCGGTCCTAGCTTTAAGTGAAATTTTTGGTTTTAGGCATTTTAAACCAACACTCCCTGAGTTTTGGACATAGTTTGATTTATAAGAAGAATTCTAATAAATTTGTTTATTGAATAATCATCTTAACACAATCTTTTGTTGGATTTAAAAGGAAATTTTCAATTTGGAAGAAAAGAAAATTAAGAAATTTAAACCCACGCGGGGTTTAAATAGTAAAAACTCTGCAAAATAAATTAACATTGGGGCTATATGTCACTCTAATTAAAACTTACCCTTGTTAATTAATTTTTCCAATAAATACTTGATGTCACACACACACTTCATTAATTTTGTATTTATTTAAAAAGGTGTTTTTATTTATTAAATGTATTAAAAAACTTAAATGCAAGTTTTTTTTACATTTCTGTCACTGTCGAAATGTCAGTTTAAAAATATTAGCGCTGCGTGCAATCAGCGAGTTCAGATCTTTTACCTCTGCTTGCACCTTAGCTTTCATCAACCTCTACTGATAAAAGCTACAGCTTTGAAATGAGTGGGCTTTAAGTAATAACATTTTTTTTTTGACTGAGCTTTCAGATAACCTCAATGTTTGGGTTTCAGTTTGTAAATAAATTAATATATTTGATTTGGGTTTTTTGTTTGGTATATTTTTCCTGCATGATCAGTGACCTTCCCTTATGTTTGTCTTGCCTCGTAATGCCCTCATAAATATATTTTTTGTGCTGAAAACCAGTTCAAACTATAGCGTTTTTCTGAACAAAATAGGAGGTCACATGGCAAATGGTGAATACGCCAAAAATTTGGCACATAATAGCTTCATTATTTGTGTCTCATGTTATAAAGTTGGTTATTTTTTAGACCACCTCAGGGGGGTTGGTTTAAATTTATAGCCCCCAGGAAGGATTGTTTTGTGGCATTCGGTAATAAGTCCTTTTATAATTTCCCAAGATAAGCGTTTTTACAAGGATTAATTTACCTTATTTAATATCCCAAGTTGTTCATTACCCAATAAAACGGTAATAAACAACTTGGGATATTAAATAAGGTAAAATGATCCTTGTAAAAACGCTTATCTAGGGAAATTATAAAAGGACTTATTACCCAATGCCACAAAACAATCCTTTCTGGGGGCTATAAATTTAAACCACCCCCCTGAGGTGGTCTAAAAAATCACCAACTTTATAACATGAGACATAAATAATGAAGCTATTATGTGCCAAATTTTTGGCGTATTCACCATTTGCCATGTGAAACCTGTCAGAACAAATTAGTTGTAGGGCATTTTCTCGTAAAATATGTTGTATTTTGAAAAAAAAGCAGTTTTTCAGAGGTATTTTGCAATAAAAATACAGGACAATCAATAACTTTGTGTCTTTTCTGTATGGGTAAGTGTTTTTTGAAAATTGGTTTCAAAAATTTAGTACCCCCCCACAGGTGTAAATATTTAGACCTGTTGGGGGAACTCTTTTAAATCTTAGTAAATCTCACTGTAAGTGTCTATTATTAAGACACACACCACACACAATATTCTTACTTAACTGTGCAACATTTTTAGCATTATTTCCGTCAGCTGAAGTTGACGGTATTTGCATGTCCACGGTATACACCGACAGCCATTTAAACCTGCAAATAACCTACCTTAATTATAGCTTCCACACCCGCCTAAAGCACGCGACCGCGACCAGTGTGGTCAATTCCCTAGTAATTACCAGAATCTACCATAATTTTACCATGCCGCTGGTAATTGATAATTAGTCATTACCAAAACTCAAATCTACGGTAATTTGGTGGAAGTGGTAAATTTTACGCCATATCCCCCAAATACCGACTAAATAAATGTAAAAATAGATATTTCATACTTGATGACATGATATCGCCTCCTTTCAGTCAGATAATCAGTCACATATCTTTTCATTGATAATGAATGGCTAGAACTGACAAATCACTTTGAAGATCTCCAGCAATATGCTGAGATGAAAACTGACTCATTTTGGTCTCAAATGGGAGAAATCAAAGCCCAAAATGACTCATTTCTTCAAAATTTGTACTGGACACATTGTGTGTGCCTCATTCCAATGCAACCTGCGAGAGAATGTTTTCAAAAATAAATTTAAATAAAACGAAGCCACGGAACCGATTCGAGTGGGATAAAGAAAGAAGTTAAAAAACCTCCAAATCAGTTCAGCTTCAACCGAAAAGAAACTAAAAAACAAAAGATCAAAAGATCTTGGGTGGAAATAACGAAAATTCACACTTGGATGAGCATCCCACAAGGAACATACAAATGATTAAACGATGTTTCGCCTTGGGTAGCCCAAGGCGAAACATCGTTTAAGCATTTCCCTTTTCGCTTTGGTTCTTTGTGTGTTCCTTGTGGGATGCTCATCCAAGTTTGAATTTTCGTTATTTCGACCCAAGATCTTTTGATCTTTTGTTTTTTATTGAGTGGAATATTCCTTAGCTCCCAGTGCGTAAAAAAGCAACAAAACTGCGTGGAATTTAAACCTAACGATCAGATGAGTTGGCGTGTCAAAAATTATAAAAAATATGTTTACCAATAAAGAGGGTAATATTGAACCGGATAACGATATTGTTATATTAGATATATAATTTAAGTAAGTATAAGATGCAGGTAGAATAATATATAATTAAAATTATGCTTTCTATTAAAATTCCAAAATAGAAGTCGTATCGTATAAAAAAGCAAATAAACGCATCTAGTGTCCTCTTAATAGCAGATCTCTTTCATCGCTTTCATAGCAAAAAATAGCTTTTAATTTTCCGGCACTGCGGTTGGTAAAATTTTCACATGTTCCTGGTCACACTGACCACTCGATGCTCGATGCATTCAACAGGCTCAATGCCCTCTCGATGCACACGAAAGCAGGCATACTGCTGCTACCGGCATATTATAACTGCAGACTATAGAGAACCTAGCAGCGGGCATAGTAGTAGTAGTAGAGAAGGGGCGGCGCGAAGCCTGGCAAGTAGGCCTCTCTGAACCCTTTCTGCCCTACTCAGAGCCTGTCTTGAATCCACCGCTATCACCACTGGTCTGGCAGTCCAGTATTTGAGCGTGTACAGGTCCTCCTCATCCAGGGTCGTGGAACCGAATACCTGGTATTTCGTCCTCTGGTATGCCTCGCAGTTCGCTATAACATGTCGAGATGTCTCTTCTGCTCGCCCGCAGGCCCGGAGGTCGAGTCATTTTCCACTGCGATCCGGGTCATGTGCTACCTTAGTCGGTTGTGACCTGTTATGATTCCTGTCAGCAGACCAGCGTCCCTTCGTGATTTCCCCAGAAGCCATTTTTGTCTGGCTACATCCGGCCCTTCACGAAGTCTCTGGTCTGTCTGCATCCTGTTCCTCCTCTCCAAGCGGTCGTCATGGCATCGTTGGCCCATTTATTCAGTCGACTTTGCAATTGCCTCTTGGTTGTTCCTAGGAGTGGTTCCGGCCCTACATACTGGGTGCTTGCCCCGATCCTGGCGAGCTCGTCGGCCTTCTCGTTCCCCGGCACCCCCATATCTCCCGGTACCCACATAAGTGTCACTTGTTTGAGTGCATCCGCACATTCCTCCACCAGGGTGTTGTTGATCTTGGGCGCCCGTAGTGCCTTTCGAGCCGATTGGCTGTCGGAGCATATATAAACATGCTCCTCCCTACCGTTCTTTATTTCCTCCATGGTTGCAGCCATTATTATGGCATACACCTCTGCCTTAAAGACCGTGGCTTGCTCTCTGAGCGGGTAGCTCTTTCGAACCTCCTGGTCTTCCACGTAAACCCCCGATCCTGTGGTTGGCTTCTCCGACAGTTTGGACCCGTCGGTGTAGCAAATCACGGCGTTCTCCTCGAACTGTTCGCGGAGGTTTACACTCTGCAATACTGTCTGGGATGACTACTTTGTACGTCTTGTTGAATCTCCAGGGGTTTTTTGGTCTTTGTGTTTTAATCGCTGCCATTGGAACTTCTCTCTCGGCGATTTGAGCAATTCTAAGATGCCCCGCAGCTTCCCCTCTTCCTCTCCATTGACTTATATCTCTCAGCCGGAGGTGGATCGCCATCGCTTCTTTTCTGATCCAGATCAGAAGCGGCGGCAGTCCCAGAATGGTTTCGAGTGCCTGTATAGGTGCCGTCCTCATAGCGCCGGTTATCCCTCTGCATGTGGTTCCCTGTAGGCTCCTAAGCGAGGGTAGTAGTAACCGTCTCCACTGCTGGCCACCACACTATGGATCCGTACTGGATCCTTGGTCTTAGTACTGCCGTGTACATCCAGTGGAGGTTTCTGGGGCTCAAACCCCAGGTGCGGCCAACCACTCGACGCAGTTGCCACATCGTTGCCTGCACCTTATTGGTCAATTTCGCAGCGTGTGGTGTCCAGATGAGCCCCTTGTCTAGGGTGACCCCTAGGTACTTCAGTTCTGAAACCAACGTCAGGGGTCTCCCGTACATCTTGGGTGCTCTGAATCCCTCCATTTTCCTCTTTCTTGTCAACAGGATCATCTCTGTAGCAGCGAGCATACCTTCAATTGAATTTTTCTAGAGTATTAAAAAGCCGAACGCAGATTACACGCGTATAGACTTTCTACTGCGCCTCGGCGTGAGTCAAGGCCGAATTTATTATGGGCTTGATCTTTAAAATAATTTTTTCAAAAATTGCTGCTTCCCTTGCCTTCATGCCTTCCAGCTTGATCTAAAAAATATCAGGATGTTCTGTTAAATGCTTGCTTATCACTAATTACATTTATTTATATCGTTATTAATAAAAATTAAAGTCTACGCCAATAAAAAAAAATCTACCAGGACGGTAGGTTCAGGAGTTTTTTGACTTTTTGTGACAAAATTTTCTGTCGTAAAGTTTATTGTTTCAGAAAATAAAAAGTTTTTGCTACATGCCTGTCGAAAATTAGCCGTTTCCTTTTAAAAGTTGGCCGTTGTTTTCGAAATATCGTCTTTTACTGTCACCGTTCCTTTTTTTTACTTAATTATTATTAGAAACTACTACTTTCATTTATTTTGGCAACGATTGTGAACACTTTTTTTAGAATTAGGTGCATCAATTCACCAAGCTGCACATCGCTGCTATAATAGTTTCATTTTATATTAAAATTTTGTACAGCACTTTTTTACCCAAAACGTCGGAATACACTCGATCACTCTGTCGAATATATTAGATCTATTTTGCCAAAACCGCCGTTGTCCCTACAAGTAAAGCCAGTAAATTAGGAGGTGACTCTCAGAAGCCGAAGATGAAAAAGGAGATAAGTTTTCTCAATCAATCGTAAGCTAAACTTAAATTATAAAAATCAAAAATATATTATAGGGCGCTCTCGCTATCGAAGGGATAGTACAGAAACTCTCTTACACTAATAATAATATGAGTAATAACAATAATAATAATATTCTTTTTCTGGAATTTCGCATTCCTCACTCTCCGGCTTGTAAACGGTGACAAGCCGGATATACTACTTCTTGACAAGAATGATAAAATTATGTATATCATTGAGTTTTCGGCACCCGCCGAGACAAACATCATTGTCAAGGAGGAACAAAAACGGACGAAGGATCTTCTCTTTGACCTTCGCCGAGTGTACCGGGGCTATACAGTCAAGCTAGTGGTTTTGGTAATTGGAGCTCTCGGAGGTGCACGGCAAACACTGCTCTCAGCTCTCAAGACCTTGCCAACATGCCGTGACAAGTCAGAACACCTTGCTGGCGCAATGCAGAAAGCGGTCATCCTGGGATCATTGCGTCTGCTCAGAGCACACGATGCGGAACACCGTTTCTACTAACCTCGCGGTTGGTGGGAAGTAGAACGGTGAATGAATGGAACAACTGGCCTATCTGCACCCGTGGAAGTCGGAGCCGCGGGACCGCAGATAAGGCCAAACCCAAAAAAAAATAATGATAATAATAATAATAATAAGCCGTTGATGCTACATCCCGTTTGAGTCATGTCTATCCAGGAACACCCTGTGAAAATAATAATAATAATAATAATATTTTGGGTGCTCTCAGCTCTCAAGACATTGTCAGCCTGAAGTGACAAGGAAGAACACCTTGCTGGCGCAATGCAGAAAGCGGTCATCCTGGGATCATTGCGTCTGCTCAGAACACACGATGCGGAACACCGTTTCTACTAACCTTGCGATTAGTGGGGAGTAGAACGGTGAAACTATTTGGCTCCGTGTAAGTCGGAGCCGCGGGACCGCAGATAAGGCCAAACCTAAAAAAAAAATTACACAGAAAGTAAGTATAAACGTTTAAGGATTTAAGGAGTTCCAAAAGTATACATACATACTCGTTGAATTAGCATTTAATTTTTCAATTTAATAAATACATTAAAACCAAAATTAAAACATATCAAAAACATATCTATATTAAAGTTACATTTACATTACTACTTTTACATATTCTATTATATATATATATATATATAAAATTATTTATATATAAAAAATTACATTATAAATGACTAATAAATTTACCTGACATGTTTTAAATAATTAAGATCATTGCATTGCTTTCGTCTGTCTAGATTCGAAATCGATTGACGAGCATTTTGCTTAATTAATTATTTAACACTAGCGGTTGACCTGCGACGTTGCCCGTGATATTCAAAAATAATGTATTGACAGCTGTCAATGAGCGACATGTCAAATAATAAGTAGCCAATGTTTTAGTCCAGGTCCCAACGTATCTTCTCACCAAATCGCATCCAAATCTATTTAGCAACAAAATTTGTATTAAAAAATTGGTGCCAGAAAGCACGGATAGTCCACCATACAATCAATTATTTTATATTGAAAGAAAATGAAAATATCTCGAAAACTGTAGCTTCAGAAGATTTGAATCTTAAAACAAAATTTTTGGGTAATATTTATGAAAACCAAAATCTGAAAACCGCATGTCCATAACAAAATTTGTGGTCCATATTCATGGAAACTTAAATCTGAAAACCGTATATCGCTATTTGCTTTTGTTCCAAAGTTACAATTTTTTTAAATATTTTATCCCTCTTTTTCTACCTTCAACCCCTCACCACTTTACCCAAAAGTTGACCAGTTCATGGTCAGCCGATAGGGGATTTTTGTACCAAATTTCGTTGAAATCGATTAAGGCGTTCTTGAGTTATCGTTTATACAGACAGACAACAGACCGACAGAAAACGTTTTTTTTTCGTCGATTAAGGTGTTTTGGAACCTTAGTAACTCATTTTTGATAAATTAAGAAAAGTCAAAATTTTAAAAGCACGGATAGTCCACCATACAATCAATTATTTTATATTGAAAGAAAATGAAAATATCTCGAAAACTGTAGCTTCAAAAGATTTGAATCTTAAAACAAAATTTTTGGGTAATATTTATGAAAATCAAAATCTGAAAACCGCATGTCAATAACAAAATTTGTGGTCCATATTCATGGAAACTTAAATCTGAAAACCGTATATCGCTATTTGCTTTTGTTCCAAAGTTAAAATTTTTTTAAATATTTTATCCCTCTTTTCCTACCTTCAACCCCTCACCACTTTACCCAAAAGTTGACCAGTTCATGGTCAGCCTACCTTCAACCTCTCACCACTTTACCTAAAAGTTGACCAATTCATGGTCAGCCGATAGGGGATTTTTTTACCAAATTTCGTTGAAATCGATTGAGGCGTTCTTGAGTTATCGTTTATACAGACAGACAACAGACCGACAGAAAACGTTTTTTTTTCGTCGATTAAGGTGTTTTGGAACCTTAGTAACTCATTTTTGATAAATTAAGAAAAGTCAAAATTTTACGATTTTATTACTCCCCCATACCATATTGGTATGTTGGACTAAATACCATATTGGTATGGTGGACTAAAAATTGAACCAAAATTGGTTCTGGGTATATTTAAAAATACTTTCCAATTGTGCCACCAATAAATCAATAAATAATTTGACGTGACAAAGACAAACATTTTGAATTGACGCGTTCATGATAAAATTATGGATAAAAAACTGTACAAAAAAAGTTTTATGAAATCTTTATAACAATATATCGGCACACGTGATGAAAGTAAAACTAAAGAAAACTATGCGGTAGTGGCCCAACTGTGACCAACAGTCCTTTTAGAGAAAAACAAAATTACCAAACGTCAGATCAAAAATTCTCGCTGACAGTTGACGTCAATTAAATCTGTATAAACTTCGGGTGGAAAATATTGTATATTTAGGAACGATATTGCAGTGGCGTACCCAGAAATTGACTTCGGGATTGTGTTGGGGGGGGGGGGGTTAAGGATAAATAATTTAAAAAAACCTAATTTAAAGTAAAAATGTGACCATAACCAGGTTTCTCGGGGGAGGGGGGGGGTGCATTAACCCCAACCCATCCCCGTCGGTGCGTCACTGAATAATGTATGATCGCCACAATCCCTGAAAATCTGTCGGTACCTATGTAAGCCTTTTGGTGTCTATACGTTATCGTAATTATCTTGTTACCGAACAAACACAGTCCCTGAAAAGTTGTCGGTACCTATGTAAGCCTTTTGGTGTCTATACGTTATCGTAATTATCTTGTTGCCGAACAAACACAGTCCCTGAAAAGGTGTCGGTACCTATGTAAGCCTTTATCGGTGAGATTTACTAAAAAAGTTTAGTCTATTTTAGTATGGTCCTAGGTTTAAGAGAAATTTTTGGTTTTAATCATTTGAAACTAAACATCCTTGAGTTTTGGACACAGTTTAATTTATAAAAAGAATTTTAATAAATTTGTGTATTGAAGTTTCAATTTAGAAGAAAAGAAAATTAAAAAAATTAAACACACACGAAGTTTAAATAGTAAACACTCTTTAGAATAAATTAACATTGAGGTTATGCCACTCTAATTAAAACTTACCCTTGTTAATTAATTTTTCCAATTAATACTTGATGTTACACAACGATTTGGATGGGTAATACTAAAATAAGGAGTAGATTAATTTGGTATTCATTTAAAAGGTGTTTTTATTTATGAAATGTATTGAAAAACTTAAATGCAAGTTTTTTTACGTTTCTGTCACAGTCGAAATGTCAGTTTAAAAATATTAGCGCTGCGTTCAATCACAAACAGCGAGTTCGGATCTTTTACCTCTGCTTGCACCTTGGCTTGTACCAACCTCTACTGATGAAAGCTACAACTTTAAAATGAGTGGGCTTTGAGTAAGGAAAGGTTTTTAAACTGAGCTTTTAGATAAACTCAATGTTTTATATTCAGTTTGTAAATAAATTAATATAGTTGTTTTGGGTTTTTGTGTTTAGTATATTTTTCTTCCATAATCAGTGACTCTCACTTATGTTTGTTTTGCCTCATAGTGCCGTCATAAGTATATTTTTTGTGCTGAAAACGGGTTCAAAATATGGGGTTTTTCTGCACAAAATTGGAGGTGTTTTATTGGTTAATGAACGACTTGCGATTTAAATAAGATAAATTAATCCTTGTAAAAACGGTTACTTAGGGAAATTATAAACGAACTTATAACCAATTGCCACAAAACAGTCCTTTTTGGGGGCTATAAATTTAAACCAACCCCCAGAGGTGGTCTAAAAAATCACGAACCTTCCTAATCTCAAACACAGATAATGAAGCTATTATGTGCCAAATTCTTGCCGTATTCATCATTTGCCATTTTGAAACCTGTTTTTCTCTTACATATAAATATACTATATTTTGAGAAAAAAAAACAGTTTTTCAGTGGTATTTTGCAATAGCAAAACAAAATAATGAATAACTTTGTTTCTTTTCTGTAAAGGGAAAATGATTTTTGAAAACTGGTTTTAAAATTTAATACTCCTCACAGGTGTAAATATTTAGACCTGTGTCTATACGTTATCGTAATTATCTTGTTACCGAACAAAGACTAAATAAAAAGTTATAGTCAAGCCTCTTTCTAACCAATTTCTCATTTCTCTATAGACTAACATATAGAAACACAAACGTCTCTTATTCTATGCTCGGCTCCTTTCTCCCTGAACGCATCACTTTATTTAATCCCTTAAAAAGGCTAACCGATTTTCTGCTCAGCGGCGTAGAAGGTAGGCAGACAAGCTGACGCTGCGATATATATATATGCCACATGGCACAGGAATGCTCAAAAATAGAACTTGTCAATAATTCAGTCACGGCGTATCGACCTAAATGGCATTCAAAGTAAAACAGGTGACACAGATGGGTTTATCTCCGAAGTGAATCCCTGCCAAAAAAACTACTTCAAACCTCTTAAAAACTGATCAAGACTTAATCAGATTTTGAGAGATTTTATTGTTTTGAAGATACTTGACCTGGCAAAAATGTATGCCACATGAAAACTGACAAATTCTTATGATGTTTCAGATGTTGCACCAGACACAATTTTCAAATAATTTCTGACTATTGAAAACTCACAAGATTTCATTATGTTACACCAGATATATGACATTTCATAAGGTTTAGCAAACAAGATTTTGATGAGATTTTACAAGATTTCACAAGTCTAAAAGAAGGGACGTTTTCAAAAGATTTTACAAGATTTCATGAGAAATGGGATAAAGGGTTGTGAAGATTTGACAAGATTATATAAGTATTAAAATGTAGAATATAGACATTCAAGTACAACCATATTTGACAAACAAGATGCGAATTTAAAAAATTTTATGAGTACCTATAAACAGAAATTATTAAAAAGAATATATAATCGAAATATAACTATCAAGATATTTTAAGAGATTTCGTAAGTTTATATCAGACACAAGAGATATCATGAGATTTAACAAGCAGAATTTTCATGAGATTTTAAAAGTACAAATGAAGGGATGTTTTTAAAAGATTTTACAAGATTTCATTTTGGATATCTTTTAAAATTAAATCTGTATGAAATAAAAAGTGTTCGACGCATTTTGTTCAAGATATTTAATGATTTGTTCCACGATTTGGCCTAAAAAGTGTCAACTGTTTGGTCCAAAAGGTTGTCCAACTTTTCTATGTATTAAATAAGATATAAATGCATGTTCCACAAGCTTATCAATCACTTGCAATATGGATTCGTTGAAAATCAAAAAATTGGTGAATCTGAATGTTTTTCTCTTAAAACATGTGAATTTTTCCATGTAAACTTCTGACATCTGATGGAGGCTGGGTCTTTTTATAACTGCTCAAAACTGCTGAGAACATGAGAGATCTCATGAAATCTTATTAACGTTATTTTATTTCCATTAAAATCTGCTTAAAACTGCTGAAAACATGTAAGCTTCTCAAAACCATCGGAACCATATCAACTTGTTTTTCTTAAAATATGTTGAAAACTGCTAAAACCATGTGGATTTTCTCATGTAATCTTGTGAAATCTGATGGAGGGTGGTACTTTTAAAAACTGCTGAAAACATGTGTATTCTCATAAAACCTTGTGAAATCTTATTAACTTTGATTTAACTTTTGGTTAAAATCTTCTCAAAACTTAAAAAAACCAGTGGAAGCAGAGCCTTTAAAATACTGGTGAAATCTTATCAACTTTTATCATAATTTTTTTTTAAAACTTTTCAAAACTCCTAAAAATTCAATCTGTTTCCAACATTGAAAGTTCATGAGATTTCACTCTAAAGTGGTGTTTCATAAACCGCATGAAATACCGACCAGAACTCGTGAACTTTAACTAGTCCTTTTTTACGAGTTTTGACGCACCCAAGCAACAATTTGTCGACGTTTTAACGTTGCCAAAGGCGACTCAACGTTGCGTGAAAACGGCGTATCGACCTAAATGGCATTCAAAGTAAAACAGGTGACACAGATGGGTTTATCTCCGAAGTGAATCCCTGCCAAAAAAACTACTTCAAAACTCTTAAAAACTGATCAAGACTTAATCAGATTTTGAGAGATTTTATTGTTTTGAAGATACTTGACCTGGCAAAAATGTATGCCACATGAAAACTGACAAATTCTTATGATGTTTCAGATGTTGCACCAGACACAATTTTCAAATAATTTCTGACTATTGAAAACTCACAAGATTTCATTATGTTACACCAGATATATGACATTTCATAAGGTTTAGCAAACAAGATTTTGATGAGATTTTACAAGATTTCACAAGTCTAAAAGAAAGGACGTTTTCAAAAGATTTTACAAGATTTCATGAGAAATGGGATAAAGGGTTGTGAAGATTTGACAAGATTATATAAGTATTAAAATGTAGAATATAGACATTCAAGTACAACCATATTTGACAAACAAGATGCGAATTTAAAAAATTTTATGAGTACCTATAAACAGAAATTATTAAAAAGAATATATAATCGAAATTTAACTATCAAGATATTTTAAGAGATTTCTTAAGTTTATATCAGACACAGGACATATCATGAGATTTTAAAAGTACAAATGAAGGGATGTTTTTAAAAGATTTTACAAGATTTCATTTTGGATATCATTTAAAATAAAATCTGTATGAAATAAAAAGTGTTCGACGCATTTTGTTCAAGATATTTAATGATTTGGTCCACGATTTGGTTTAAAAACTGTTTGGTCCATAGGGTTGTCCAACTTTTCTATATATTAAATAAGATATAAATGTATGTTTTACAGGCTTTTCAATCACTTTCAATATGGATTCGTTGAAAATCTGAAAATTGGTGAAACTGAATGTTTTTCTCTTAAAATCTGCTAAAAACTGGCTGGGTCTTTTTATAACTGCTCAAAACTGCTGAGAACATGAGAGATCTCATGAAATCTTATTAACGTTATTTTATTTCCATTAAAATCTGCTTAAAACTGCTGAAAACATGTAAACTTCTCAAAACCATCGGAACCATATCAACTTGTTTTTCTTAAAATCTGTTGAAAACTGCTAAAAACATGTGGATTTTCTCATGTAACCTTGTGAAATCTGATGGAGGGTGGTGCTTTTAAAAACTGCTGAAAACATGTGTATTCTCATAAAACCTTGTGAAATCTTATTAACTTTGATTTAACTTTTGGTTAAAATCTTCTCAAAACTTAAAAAAACCAGTGGAAGCAGAGCCTTTAAAATACTGGTGAAATCTTATCAACTCTTATCATAAATTGTTTTAAAAACTTTTCAGAACTCGTAAAAATTCATGATGTTTGACGAGTTTTGAATCTTTTTCCAACATTGAAAGTTCATGAGATTTCACTCTAAAGTGGTGTTTCATAAACCGCATGAAATACCGACCAGAACTCGTGACCTTTCACTAGTTCTTTTTTGCGAGTTTTGACGCACCCAAGCAAAGGCGACTCAACGTTGCGTGAAAACAGCGTATAAACGTTTTAGCTACTCGCTTTTGCACCAATTTGGCGGAGATTTTTTAAGTTGTGTTGACGTTGCCTGTGACTTGAATCCGGCGCACCGTTTCCACACCATCGCTAAAGCGACTACTACTGAAGTGCTCTCTGGATAATATTTTTATTAATATAATGGATTTGAAATCAAAACTTCCACGTCTGCAACCACAAATGGACTAATTTTCAAACACCATTTATTAATGAAGGGTGAGCCAAAAAATCTTGCACACTTTTGAATTTGCTATAACTTTTGATCGAATCCGTCGATTTGAAAATGTTTTGACTTTTTGGAAAGACAAGACATGAGACTTTTTCGATCCGGTCCAAAATTTGACATTTCCTAAAAATCCAAGATGGCGGACCGTTTTAAATAGCGGGAAATTTTCACCCCACCTGCAAAAAAAACATGTGCGGTACTGGAGAAAATCTAAGCCATTGTGACAAAAGCCCTATGTATTTTCTCTATACCAAGGCATTATTTAATTAAATCGGTTAAGAAATAAAAAAATACGAGCTTTTATATTGAGTGGAGTTGTTTGCTTTAACTTTCGATAGAAGTACAAGACTTAAGGCTTTTAAATTGTGGTCCAAATTTAACAATTCTCAAAAATCCATGATGGCCGACATTTTTACATAATGGGAAATTTTCACCCCCCCCCCCTGCATCCCCTGTCCCGAAAAAAAAAATTATATTTGGTACCTATACTGAACAAAATCTACATTAATGTGACAAAAGTTTTCTCCCTGCGGCATATATGAAGGTATCACTAAATTAAGTCGGTTGAGAAAAATTGATCATCAAGTATGGTGATATAAACTAACCCCTTTGCTCAAAATTTGCCTATTTCTGCATATAGGAAAATGTCGCAGATTTTATTAGGCCAATTAAGTGACCTGCTAACAACCCCGATTTGAATCTGGTAGATAGCCATTATTGGGGAGATTTAGAAATAAAAAGTGTACAGAAATGGCCGCAGCTACGGTGACTTTAACAAACTGTGTCAAGGAGTCACAGGAGCACATTGAAGTTTGCTCCAAAGAAACATTACCAATGCTGAACACATGGGGATCAGCTTAGAAAATCTGAGTAGCCCGATCTAGATTATTACACGATAACTAATGGTTATTTTTATTTAAAAGTATAAGTGTGTAAAAAAAATTCTAAAAAATATAAGTGTTTACTGATTCATAACAAAGTAAACTCAGCTTAGGCTCGGTCAAATAACCAATACATGCCACTCTAACTAAAAAATCAGTAGTTTATATTATACAGGGTTCCTAAGATTTTCCTTAGGGATAGGATTTCAATAAATCAAACAGAAATGGCATAGAAAGTTCTGCGCGCACAAAAGAAACAGGTATATTGAGCAATGGTGCCAGTTATTATCTCCGGACTGCTTTCATGAGAAAAAATTGTCGCCACTCTTTCATTGTGTGCATAAATCATAGTTGCAATAATAACCGTTGACAAGATGTGTGCAAATTCCGCTAGATGGCGGCCACACCATCTAATCTAATTAAAAATTAGATGTTTAGATCCAAACCACAGCTTTTTCTTGCTTAAAGGAGGCGGCAGGGTCCATTATTTACGATACTGAGCGATAAACTCGTGAGGTTGTTAACATTAGAAAGAAATATCTTCGCTTTTAATTAAATTTATTTCCATTCTGTTCTACTAGTGACATCTATCCGGAAACGGCCAATCCATGCAGCTAGCACTAGCAGCCAAAGAAATCAATAAACGGCGCTGTTTTTCCTGCAGAGCTTTTTGCTTGCGATATTATTGATTTTAAATAAAGCTGGCCCTACACTACTAAAAATTCAATCTGTTTCCAACATTGAAAGTTCATGAGATTTCACTCTAAAGTGGTGTTTCATAAACCGCATGAAATACCGACCAGAACTCGTGAACTTTAACTAGTCCTTTTTTACGAGTTTTGACGCACCCAAGCAACAATTTGTCGACGTTTTAACGTTGCCAAAGGCGACTGAACGTTGCGTGAAAACGGCGTATCGACCTAAATGGCATTCAAAGTAAAACAGGTGACACAGATGGGTTTATCTCCGAAGTGAATCCCTGCCAAAAAAACTACTTCAAAACTCTTAAAAACTGATCAAGACTTAATCAGATTTTGAGAGATTTTATTGTTTTGAAGATACTTGACCTGGCAAAAATGTATGCCACATGAAAACTGACAAATTCTTATGATGTTTCAGATGTTGCACCAGACACAATTTTCAAATAATTTCTGACTATTGAAAACTCACAAGATTTCATTATGTTACACCAGATATATGACATTTCATAAGGTTTAGCAAACAAGATTTTGATGAGATTTTACAAGATTTCACAAGTCTAAAAGAAAGGACGTTTTCAAAAGATTTTACAAGATTTCATGAGAAATGGGATAAAGGGTTGTGAAGATTTGACAAGATTATATAAGTATTAAAATGTAGAATATAGACATTCAAGTACAACCATATTTGACAAACAAGATGCGAATTTAAAAAATTTTATGAGTACCTATAAACAGAAATTATTAAAAAGAATATATAATCGAAATTTAACTATCAAGATATTTTAAGAGATTTCTTAAGTTTATATCAGACACAGGACATATCATGAGATTTTAAAAGTACAAATGAAGGGATGTTTTTAAAAGATTTTACAAGATTTCATTTTGGATATCATTTAAAATAAAATCTGTATGAAATAAAAAGTGTTCGACGCATTTTGTTCAAGATATTTAATGATTTGGTCCACGATTTGGTTTAAAAACTGTTTGGTCCATAGGGTTGTCCAACTTTTCTATATATTAAATAAGATATAAATGTATGTTTTACAGGCTTTTCAATCACTTTCAATATGGATTCGTTGAAAATCTGAAAATTGGTGAAACTGAATGTTTTTCTCTTAAAATCTGCTAAAAACTGGCTGGGTCTTTTTATAACTGCTCAAAACTGCTGAGAACATGAGAGATCTCATGAAATCTTATTAACGTTATTTTATTTCCATTAAAATCTGCTTAAAACTGCTGAAAACATGTAAACTTCTCAAAACCATCGGAACCATATCAACTTGTTTTTCTTAAAATCTGTTGAAAACTGCTAAAAACATGTGGATTTTCTCATGTAACCTTGTGAAATCTGATGGAGGGTGGTGCTTTTAAAAACTGCTGAAAACATGTGTATTCTCATAAAACCTTGTGAAATCTTATTAACTTTGATTTAACTTTTGGTTAAAATCTTCTCAAAACTTAAAAAAACCAGTGGAAGCAGAGCCTTTAAAATACTGGTGAAATCTTATCAACTCTTATCATAAATTGTTTTAAAAACTTTTCAGAACTCGTAAAAATTCATGATGTTTGACGAGTTTTGAATCTTTTTCCAACATTGAAAGTTCATGAGATTTCACTCTAAAGTGGTGTTTCATAAACCGCATGAAATACCGACCAGAACTCGTGACCTTTCACTAGTTCTTTTTTGCGAGTTTTGACGCACCCAAGCAAAGGCGACTCAACGTTGCGTGAAAACAGCGTATAAACGTTTTAGCTACTCGCTTTTGCACCAATTTGGCGGAGATTTTTTAAGTTGTGTTGACGTTGCCTGTGACTTGAATCCGGCGCACCGTTTCCACACCATCGCTAAAGCGACTACTACTGAAGTGCTCTCTGGATAATATTTTTATTAATATAATGGATTTGAAATCAAAACTTCCACGTCTGCAACCACAAATGGACTAATTTTCAAACACCATTTATTAATGAAGGGTGAGCCAAAAAATCTTGCACACTTTTGAATTTGCTATAACTTTTGATCGAATCCGTCGATTTGAAAATGTTTTGACTTTTTGGAAAGACAAGACATGAGACTTTTTCGATCCGGTCCAAAATTTGACATTTCCTAAAAATCCAAGATGGCGGACCGTTTTAAATAGCGGGAAATTTTCACCCCACCTGCAAAAAAAACATGTGCGGTACTGGAGAAAATCTAAGCCATTGTGACAAAAGCCCTATGTATTTTCTCTATACCAAGGCATTATTTAATTAAATCGGTTAAGAAATAAAAAAATACGAGCTTTTATATTGAGTGGAGTTGTTTGCTTTAACTTTCGATAGAAGTACAAGACTTAAGGCTTTTAAATTGTGGTCCAAATTTAACAATTCTCAAAAATCCATGATGGCCGACATTTTTACATAATGGGAAATTTTCACCCCCCCCCCTGCATCCCCTGTCCCGAAAAAAAAAATTATATTTGGTACCTATACTGAACAAAATCTACATTAATGTGACAAAAGTTTTCTCCCTGCGGCATATATGAAGGTATCACTAAATTAAGTCGGTTGAGAAAAATTGATCATCAAGTATGGTGATATAAACTAACCCCTTTGCTCAAAATTTGCCTATTTCTGCATATAGGAAAATGTCGCAGATTTTATTAGGCCAATTAAGTGACCTGCTAACAACCCCGATTTGAATCTGGTAGATAGCCATTATTGGGGAGATTTAGAAATAAAAAGTGTACAGAAATGGCCGCAGCTACGGTGACTTTAACAAACTGTGTCAAGGAGTCACAGGAGCACATTGAAGTTTGCTCCAAAGAAACATTACCAATGCTGAACACATGGGGATCAGCTTAGAAAATCTGAGTAGCCCGATCTAGATTATTACACGATAACTAATGGTTATTTTTATTTAAAAGTATAAGTGTGTAAAAAAAATTCTAAAAAATATAAGTGTTTACTGATTCATAACAAAGTAAACTCAGCTTAGGCTCGGTCAAATAACCAATACATGCCACTCTAACTAAAAAATCAGTAGTTTATATTATACAGGGTTCCTAAGATTTTCCTTAGGGATAGGATTTCAATAAATCAAACAGAAATGGCATAGAAAGTTCTGCGCGCACAAAAGAAACAGGTATATTGAGCAATGGTGCCAGTTATTATCTCCGGACTGCTTTCATGAGAAAAAATTGTCGCCACTCTTTCATTGTGTGCATAAATCATAGTTGCAATAATAACCGTTGACAAGATGTGTGCAAATTCCGCTAGATGGCGGCCACACCATCTAATCTAATTAAAAATTAGATGTTTAGATCCAAACCACAGCTTTTTCTTGCTTAAAGGAGGCGGCAGGGTCCATTATTTACGATACTGAGCGATAAACTCGTGAGGTTGTTAACATTAGAAAGAAATATCTTCGCTTTTAATTAAATTTATTTCCATTCTGTTCTACTAGTGACATCTATCCGGAAACGGCCAATCCATGCAGCTAGCACTAGCAGCCAAAGAAATCAATAAACGGCGCTGTTTTTCCTGCAGAGCTTTTTGCTTGCGATATTATTGATTTTAAATAAAGCTGGCCCTACACTACATTTGATATTTTCGAGGTGTTTTATGATCTTGTAACATATAGCGAACCAATTCTTCAAAACTGGAGGGAGGGTAAAAGCGAAAAATAAGGGGCTGCCAATATTTGTAACACCCAAAAAGAGGTGAAAAGATTTATTTTGCTCTGTTTCTTTACAAAAAACGTTTTTTTTACGAAAAACTTGAGCTCTGCCACTTTTTTTATTTTTATCTTCAACTTTCTCGAAATTTTCGTCATACCTTAGAACAAAATTATTTCCCCCATGGTTATACTTTACTTTTATCGAAAAAATTTAGAAACAGAGACGGGATCAGTTTTCCTAAAACGGAGGATCTTGTTTTCGAGTGAGAAGATAAAGGACGCCGCAAGCAAAAATTTTTCAATTAAATTAGCCGAACGCAAAAATGTTAGAAAAACAAAGCACGAAATAAAAATGGCGCAGCTTACAATTTTTTTTCAAAAATTACGTAATTTCGGGAACGCAAAGAAATAGGTCTAAAGAGTATAATTTTTAAGAAAAAAGTATCAATTTTCTCGCTCTCCTCCACTGGAATTACAGGAGCCGTGCACAAATTACGTAATGGTCATAGGGGGAGGGGGGTTACAAAACGTTACGTAGGGGGAGGGGGGTTTTCAACAGCGTTTGCATTTGTGTGAAACTAAGAAAATTTGGAATGAAAATAAGTGAAAAGTTTTTTTTTTGGGGGGGGGGGTAGTGGTTTTAAAATCGTTACGTAATATTAGGGGAGTGGCGTGCCAAACCGTTACAAAACATTACATAGGGAGGGGGTCAAAAATTGGTAAAATCACCGTTACGTAATTTGTGCACGGCCCCACATTTGACTCTTCCTCCTTTTTGATTTCGAATCAAAGTGCAAAACCCGGGTTGGACGTTCGAAGGCGTCAACCCGTCCTATTTGCTTGATAAAGTTTCTACGGAAATATCTCAGTCGATTTCTCCGGCCGTGTGTCAACGCTTTAGGTTAGGCATTTTCATGTATCTCAGTCCCCAGCCTGTAAACAGTGCGTAAGGACAACGGTTACAAAATGAAAAGCCGAAAAATATTTTTTTTACGATATCTTTCATCAGTTTGGTATTAATTCGAGCCTAAACAATTTTTATTCCAGTCCTAAAGGTATGAAAATGGAAAACATTAGAAAACAACAACCTGGAATGGATTTACTACGTGTAAGATGTAGTGACAACATCGCCCCATGCCCATCCTTTTCTGCCTAATGTGCTTTTCCGTTTGTCTGCGTCTTATACACGGCTGCTTGGCCCCCTAAGGATTTGCTTAGGGACCCCGTATAAAAGCGCTTTAAGAGGGCCGTATAAACAAGGTAATGAAATTTCCCGAGAAATCTATAATCTGTCGATCGGTTTACCTGCTGTGTAATTTTACAAACGAGTGTTACCTAGTATTATAAACTCCTCTTTTCATTTGACTTTATGAAAGTATCCCTAAGAGTTCCTACAGGTCATTTACAAAGTATTTAATTTTAAGAGCTGTGCAGCGCCTATTCAGTAAATGTTGCAGTCCCAGAAAATCAAGATTTTATTAGATTCGAACGTTCTTTTCAAATTTAAACTCGAATATGCATTCCAGTTTATGTAAACAAAATTTATTTACTTGTTTGAAATTGGCAAAATTTAACAAAACATAATCTGGTTAGCAGACAGAAGTTTTAGCAAGTTTACTTTTTTTTACTGAACATTTTGCAATTTACAAAAAAAAAATATTCTTTTGGAACTATTTTACTAAAGTTGCGTATTTTTTTTAAAAACTATAATATGTGTAAAAGATTTAAATGTTGTACATTTAGGTCCACATTCAAAATGTAAAAGACAATATTGAAGAAGTTTTTGAATTGAGTTTCCAGGCTGTAGATAAGGACTCATTTTGTCTCAGTACGATTTTATCCCATATTGAAACTAAAATACTTAGTAGTTCAAACTCCAAACGTCAACTCATAAACATTGCACCCACTAAAATAAACAAAAATTCTCTTTCCATTTTTTAACACCCTTTCCCATTACAGATTAATAAAACAACACAAAAGTTTGACATATTTTCTTTTTTATTACAGTTATTATTATACAAACTATAACAAGTCACCTTAATCTCCACATTAACCTACCATATGACTCATTTGAACTACAAATGTCAATTTATGTTTCTCAGCTGTTAAAAATGAAAAATTAAGTTTGTTTTATACTTTTTTAAATGTTGAATATGTATTACGTGATTTCTACAACAGATTGTCCATCTTCTTATCATAAATGTATCAAAAATGTTTTTTTTTAAATTACATCCTTTTTATTTATTTTTAGGTGAATTGCTCAGTCCTTGAAAATGGTTATTGTGTAGTGTAATGGTTTTAATACATAATTTTTGTGTAGAAACCTGGGTATATTCAAACGAAATGAATATTGTAGAAGTGTTTATATAGATTTTTATGGTTACATGACTATTAATAGTTAAAATAAATTTCTTTAAAGGTAATTAGGAACAGCATCACAAACAACGGTGTTGCATAAACTATAATAAATAGTCATCTTTAAAGATCACTGACACAGGCCTCCTACGAAAAAATGTCTCCATATATCCACACAACACTAATTTCATTTTCATAGAAGATGATAAGGCCTATTCGATTAAAACAAATTTTTGAGAGTTTTTCCCCTGCGTGGTATACTATGCTGTGATTCTATCGCTCGTCATAAAGGGAAGGACATCAGACTGACCGATGAAGAAGATTCATGCATGATACGGACCTTCCCGCTTGATACATAGTTTGTTTGATAACAATATTGTTTGTAGGTTTCATTCATGGGTTACAAAGCTGACCTTGTAGGCCAGTCAAATTAAGATATTTCCAGGAATTAGTTCCCAGCGTGCTGGAAATCATTTTAATACCTTCATTCGGTCCTATTCTGTAACATTTAAAAAAATCCTACAAGAAATAAATAAGTTTTAAATCTTTATATAGACCAGAGTTTGCATTCAAAATCAAGCTTATTAAGGCCATAGATTCTCCCCAAATTTTAAGTAAAAAAAAAGTACAACTGGCCTTGTTCTTTAATTTTTTTATTCTTTGCCAGTTTGCACAGGGAAAACTAAACATCAGAATTAGCTGAAATTTTGCAGGGTTGATCATTTTTATATGCTTAACAAAAATATCTGAAGGATTTTTCAAAATTCTCAATTATTTTTTCTTGAAAATATAAGCTCTGGTGCTGTCATCTATCCCAAAAGCCTTAAAATAATTGCGGTTTGGAACAAACTCGATTCACAAAAAAAATAGAGAAATACTCACAATTTCCTCTGGATTACATTTTTCCTTTTTATATTTCCTTGCATTAGCGAAAATAAAAACTAAGTTTCCTTTTTTCCAAAAGCCTGTGCACTCCGGAAAAGAAAACCAATCAATCAATCACACTTCATTGAATTTGGGAGACACACGCAGTTCAAGTGTTGGGCGATAGACCGCAAAATAATAGGATCACCATTTTTCTCTATTACAAGCTGCAAACGTCTGGGCATTGAAAAGGTTAAATTTTGAAAATACTGATGGTCTTCTGAGAGCTGATCCAATGCGCGATAAATAGCATCGCTTAACTCTTCAGCATTTCGTGGTCTCCAATTCCTTTGGTATATTATTTTAACGATTCGACTCCATATATTTTCCATTGGGTTAAGGTCAGGGCTGTTGGCTGGCCAAGGAAGTGTTTCTATATTATTATTCTGAAACCATTGGCGAACAACATTAGCCGTGTGTACTGGACAGTTGTTCTGCTGATAAACGAAGTCATTATTTTTATGTAAAGCCTGTACAGATGGCAGCATAACGTTTTCAAGGATTTCAATATATCGTTCACTATTGAATTTTCCTTCGATTCTCCAAAAAAAACACAAACCCCTAGCACTAAACCAGCCCCCCCATGTTTACAGAAAAAATGTCCAGCTTTTTTAATTTCGTTTGTATATTCGGGTTCAAATCTAGAATTTGGTGAACGATAAACTAAAATTCTCCTGCTCCTTGAAAAAGAAGAAGAAAATTTTTTCGTCAGTGAAAACCACCCTCTCCCAGAAGTCATTATCACGAAGAATGTTGTTCAGTGCAAAAATCAATCTGGCCTGTTTTTATTCTTCTGTTAGAGAAGGCTTCTTTGCAGCAACTCGACAAGAGACTTCTGATTTCGTTCCTTTTCTATTTGCTATTGCTAAAGAACCCGGAAATAATGTTACATTAGCTGCTTCAACCGACGTTGAAAAAGGATTTTGTCTGAGATGGTCAATAAGTCTCTCATCTTGCACTTCAGAACTTACTTTTGGTCGCTCTGATCCATTTTTCCTATCTGTAGAATTATTTTCAATCCAGCGCTTTTTCCATCGCATTATCGTCATTTTATCAACTCCAAAATGGGTGACCGCTCTTCTTATAGACCAGCCGTCTTCTATAACTCAGGTGATAAGTTGAACTTTTGTAAATGTTGATATCTGTGACATTTTTAAGGATGTCACACTGAATTTTAAGCTGTCCATACTAAGCTGGTGGTGCATGAGTTTTTTTTTAAATCAAGTGTACTTAACTAAATTGAACTCATTTAAAATAAAGGGAAAAATAAAAAAAGAATATTCTTCATCTATCCATCCATTTTCCAATGAGAAAAAAACTTTTTTTATAATCTGTCTTTTACGGATGACTCTTCTACGTACCTCTTGGCGCCAATTTTTGTAAATTGCAATATAGGCGCATCCTTTAATGTAGTGTATTCTGTAAAATCAATGTGTCGAGTTTTCACTTTTGGGTGACCTAATAGGATTTTTATAAGCTGCGAAATGGAAAATTTGCCGTGAAACGAACGCAATTTTCCAAATACAACTGGTCTTACTGCCTTTTGATCTATTATTTCCTGCTCTTTTTTGCCATAGATACATACGAAAAATATAATTTTAATGCCTCAATAATTTTTTCATCCATATATATAAGTTTTTGATTTAAGAAAAAGGTGAATAATAGTTACCTATTTTAGAAGTTTTTTACTGAATGGCAATTTAATTTAATTTATGTTAGAGGAAATACTTCTTACGTTCAATTTATTAAAAATTTCTTGAAATTCATAACTTTGGGAAATTTCCTATTAAAAGATAACACGTGCATAAGATATTTCCTAATGAAAATGTTTTTAAAGAAAAGCATTTGTGCGTAGCATTAAATCTAGTCAACCGATTCCGCAGGGGAAGGATTTTTTTTATACCTTCATCAAAAACAATTTAGTAACTTGAAATAGTTTTTTTTATACCTTCATCAAAAACATAATTTTACTAACTGTCTGCAGAAAACTAAAGCATGGCTTTTTTGGTTACCGATGCAAAGAAACTTTTTTTTGATCCCGGGTGCAGAAAAAGATTTCTGTGCGTTTTTTACCCAAAATTACAGAGAAATAGCAGAAAATAGTAATACTGTAAAAATCTAATTATTACAACAAGTATTTACGAAAAAATCATTTAGAAACATCGTCAAAATATCAAACTGAAAAAGCGTACACCGAGTAAAAAGACACATCGCTATGGAAACCATTGTTATTTCATTTACCAGCCACCTTGATTTATAGTGTAAAGATGGTTTGTTGCGTGAAGTGCTCTTCGTTCGAGATTTTCAAAAGTATTTTCCTATTTTCTTGGATTTTTTGACAAAGGTATTGAAAAAAAATATTGTTAACAACTCGCCGCTAAAATGTGCTTTTTTTTCTCGGGTTTTTAAAAACCTCGCTGCGTTCGTTATTTAAACCAACGCTTATAAAAAAGCACTATTTTAGCCACTAGTTGTGAAATACTAGTTTTAAAAACTAGTGGTTAAAATAGTGCTTTCTTTACAAGCATTGGTTTAAATAACGAGCGCAGCGAGGTATTTAAAAACGCAAGCAGAAAAAAACACAGTTTAGCCGTAACTTGTTAATCTCGAACGAAGAGCAATTCTCGAAACACACCATGTTTACACTATAAATCAAGGTGGCCGGTAAATGAAATAACAATCGTTTCCATAGCGATGTGCCTTTTTACTCGGTGAAGTTAATTGTTGCGATGTTTTTAAAAGGTTTTTTTCGTAAATACTTGGTGAAAAGAGGCAAGAATAATTATATTTTTTCAATATTACTATATTCCGCTATTTCTCTTTAATTTTGGGTAAAAAACGGACAGAAATCTTATTTTGCATCCGTGATCAAAAAAAAAAAAAATGTTTGCGTCGGTAACCAAAAAAGCTATGCTTTAGTTATCTGCAGACAGTTAGTAAAATTATGTTTTTGATGAAGGTATAAAAAAAACTATATTAAACAGGTTTAATGCACTCATGCTTTTCTTAAAAAATTGGCTCAAATAATATTTCTACTAGAAATAAATAAAACCCTTTTATTTTTGATTTTTTTTTATGAATAGGGCTTTATTTTGGAGACACATACAGACCGCTTCAAGCTACTGCGAACATAGGGGGAATCAAGTCCAATTTACTTTCCGTGCCGTACGACCGAGGTGGATTCGAAGCACGCTGCAGTGTTATCCTTTGGAAATTCATTTTGTTTTTATTATTTTGTTTTATTTCTGCCTTGCTCGAGAAACAGATGGGTAAGTTCTTAATTGAAATAATACATTTTTAAAACCAAAAATGGATGTCTACGAAGTTGCCGAAAAAGTGCAGATGGTCAAATGGTCAAATCGTCATAATCCAACACACGTTCGATATTGGTCGAGGGAAAATTTGCATTTGTATTTTGACGTAAGAGCACAGTATCCCCAAAAACTAAATGTTTGGGGGGGGGGGGGGTATTATAGGGGAACACGTAATTGGGCCATTTTTTATTAACGGCAATTGCAATTTGAATGGTCCTAGATACTTGGATCTACTGCAGCAGCACATTATTCCAACTGCTAGGCAGTTGTTAGGTGTAAGATTTGGTGTAAGCTCCTAATGACTTCTATCTGTTTTTGAAGAAGCTTTTCAAATTATCACCCCTAACATGCTTGGAAACGTTAGAAGGGGTTTTTATAATAGGCTCGGATATTGTCTAGCCGAGCAAGGAGGACTTTTCGAATCTTTTTGGTTTTTAGAATGTATTATTTTATTTTGAGAACTTGCTTTTATTTTGTTTCTCCTTATTATTTTCATTGTAACACGTCGTCACTGATAAATCTGAGCAGTTGACAATAAAACGCTCTTATTTATCAGTGACAAAAAATAGGAAAATTACGTTATAAAAATTTGCGTATTTATTGACCAAATTCCGGTTTCATTGACTGCGCTCCACACAGCACCGTGGTTAGAGGCGTACTAAATACCA
The DNA here is from genome assembly GCA_963921995.1 of Oxystoma pomonae. Lineage (NCBI taxonomy): Eukaryota > Metazoa > Arthropoda > Insecta > Coleoptera > Brentidae > Oxystoma > Oxystoma pomonae. The sequence continues at coordinate 19,010,009 of OY998164.1, read as the reverse complement.
AAGGAAAGTCATGCAAGGTGCTTCACTGATAGGCGTGCGGTGTCTCTGCATGTACGTACACTGGCAAATTAGACTTCTTCCGCCCTATGTTCGCAGTAGCTTGAAGCGGTCTGTATACAACCACTTTGAATGATGAAGAAATGATAAATTTCACACATTTTGGATCCTTAGAAACCATTTAAATTTTACATATGTGCAGTAGAACTATTTCCGCACATGTGTGAAAATGTGTGTTGTTAAATGTAGGTAGAGTTGACAACTGTCAAGTACTTTTATAAACATGTACCGAAAAATAGTTTCAAGGCATTTTGCACAAAATAAGAGACCAATAACTTCGGAAACTAGGGTCGATCTTAAACGTTCGTAGAAAAAATAGCGTACACAACTCGTGAGAAAGTGTCTTTCTAGCACTTGTATGTTTTTCCACTCGGCTACCGCACTCGTGTAAAATTTGTCACTTTCTACACTTGTTTGTAATGCACTATTTGTGGCGTAGAGGGCCAGAACTAATTTCTACTATAATGGCGTAAGGATCGCAAAATGTGTAATAGTTATTTACCTAACAAGTGCGGAAAATGGTACTTTTCCGCACGCGATGGCGGAGCGGAGCGGACTTCGGGCAAGCCGTCAAGCGTGGAAAAGGCATTTTTCACAAGTGTTAGGTACAATGTTTTTACTTCGAGTGTTTTTGTCCATCTTATCTATCAAGAAAAATGTTGTTAATACGGAAATATTTTATAATAATCCTACAAAATGATACATAAGATAGAATAGTTACATAAATTATTTAATTAGTCCTAAATATCTTCATTTTTAACAATAGGTACAAAAATCGTGCGGAAAAGTAACTTTTCAGCACTAGTGCGGAAAATTTACTTTTCGGCACGATTTTACTTTTTCCCACGATTTTTTTAGTAAAGTGCCTGCATGTGACTTTTTAAGTTAATGGTTAAGGGTATGAATTTTCTGAATGAAAAATAGCACCCATAGATTTGAATTAAAATATTCTCCTTTGAAGTGAAAATCGTGCTGTACATTAAAAATCATGCGGAAGAGTAAAAATCGTGCGGAAAAGTAAAGAAATCGCGCGAAAAATTAAAATCGTGCGGAAAAATACACCTTTCAAAACTAAAAATCGTGCGGAAAAGTAACTTTATATGGGTGGTAGCAAGGTACTACTGGCCTCTGACGCCACAAATCATTTTTCGGTTTTATATGGATAGGGTTTTAAATATTTTATTTATAATCATTTTTCGTAGTTTTTAGCCCATATCAAGAAGCGATAGAACACCTTTTTTTTATTTCGAATAAATTTGGTTTTTCAATAGAAGACCATATGCATTTATATTATCTATGCCTCGGTAAAGTACATCTGATTCTTACAGCTACTAAAAAACATCATCTAGAGAGCCAATTTGCCATATAAAGCTGGCTAGCCATAAGCTTTTATACACATGTGTTGTAGCAATATTGTGGCGAAGCTACATCGCTACTAAACTGGGGTCGTTAGGGTTATATAACAAGAGAAATTAATTTTTTATTGTTTTTGTTGCCATTTCCGAGCTTTGTCGTTGTTAAAGAAAAATTGGATTTTCTTTGGAAAAATAAACTTTGGGGATTGATTGTTTGAGAGAAATGTTAGACACTTAAAGTTAATTTTGAGTTTTATCAGCAATCGTATCTTTATCTCTATCAAGTCGACTAATCAAGCAGGTGCACTGTTAAAATCATGGCGAATGCGTGACAGCTCCAGCTGATTAAATGCACGAAACGATGTTTTGACGCATTTGATCAAATGGAGCGGTCACGCACTCGCCATTAGTTTAAAAGTACACCTGCTCGATAGGTCGACTCGATAGAGATAAGGATAAGAATGCCGATAAAACCGAAAATTAACTTTGGGCGGTATTTACTAAGAACTATAGTTTATCGAAAGTTTTAAAGAAAAGTTTATTTTAAGTCGAACTAAACCGCAATTTATAAGATAATTTTAACTGGATAGTCGTCAAAATTTACTGGAATGAGACGCATAGGGCCATTTTTTCTTAACACAGCCCAAATAATCCGTAAATATTAATAAAATATGGGTAAACAAGAAATCTGAGAAATGTCAAAGTGACACGGGATGTTGTATATTATAGACCTCCGCCAAGAGTTGGTTTAACTGCTTTAAATTTTAAAACAATCACGATTAGGTTGATTTTTTTGTTCAAAATAAATATTTTGAAGTATTTTAATTACTAAATAACCAAATTTCAGACTTTTTTTGCTTCATTTGGGTATTCCAGCGCGTTTTTTAAGACAATGTATAGGGACGTATGGTATCTTACTTTAAGTTGATTCATGAAGATAACTGCTCTCTTAAATCAAGAAAAAAGCCTTATACAAATAAGTTTAAAATTAATTTTAAATAATTGAATGAAAACAAAGATTTCTTACATACACACATCTGGTTTGCTTAGGCGTTTGCACAAAAAAATTAAGAAGTTTAAATTTTTGTGGTAACTGATAGCGCGCAGAATTTTAAAAAGCAATTTTTCACGGTACAAATCTTGCGATATAACCGCTGTGCGCTGTTATTTTTCAAGCAAGCAAGCAATTATAGTGTAAAAGTTATTCCGGCATATTCACAAACCGCACAAACGTAACTAAATTAAAGAATAACACATGTAAAAAATACTAATAATAAACGTTCCGCGGCTTTTTTGGGTTGTTGGGGATTTGCTTATTTTTTTATGGTTTTAGTGGTTTTGCGCGGTTTTGCGACTTGTGCGGTGATGTCATAGTACGCGCCAGTAAAAGTCTTCAGCGGTAAATTCTTGCGCGTTAGGGGTGAGAGGAACGAGTGATTTTAGCAATTTTTCTAAATTTTTATGAAAATTCGGAGATTTTTTGCAGAAGCATGAAAGAGGGAGAGCCTACTGTCGTTCCTCCCTGCATTTCTCCCAGACCTTGCCTTACGCTTAAACTTCAACTATTTCAACCTCTTGGTGGCATCTATAAATTAAGTAATGGTGCGGGGGAGTAGGTAACTTTTACAAGGGGTAGGGGAGAATTCGTAACTGCTTTTCGTTACCATTTTTAACTGAAAATGATAAATAAAATAATGAAATAACTAAATACTTCAATATTAAAAATATTTGGTGATTGATAAAAGAAATAACTTAATTATTGCCGACATGTTTTGCATTTATTTCAGTGAATCCTCAGAGCTCTAATTTTAGTTTCTTTTTGTCACAAAAAAATCTTAACATGCTATGTTGCTGATAAAAAACATAGACATAACGACGCAGAAATGTACACAATTAAAAACACGTTCAAAGGACTAATAGGATGTCTTATAATAAATAATAATTATTTTGTTTTTGTGCATTTGCTTAAATGTTTAAGTTTAACTCTCACCTATCTCTACGACCACCTTTACAGTATTCGTACGGAGCTAGCGTATCCTAACCATTTTGTTACCTCTGGATTTTCAGAAATGCCTGATCCACAGTTTCACTTCTTCTATTTTCTATTTTATTGCCCTGTCCCTTTTGTCGACAAGGAAGGAAATAGAAGTGAGCGGCATGAAGTAAAACTGTGCATCAAGCATTGAACAATAATTGGTTTGGTTACGTCGTACGTTATAAGCACAACTTTAACTCATTTTTTTATGGACGCTTTCACGAACGCATTAAAGATACGCTAACGACAAGGAATCAAAAACAGCTTGCCCACTTTAACAGTGGGATTTACTAAAAGGGTTTAGTCTATTTTAGAACGATCCTAAGTTTAAGTGAAATTTTTGGTTTTAAGCATTTTAAACCAACTGTCCTTGAGATTTGGACAAAGTTTGATTAATAAGAAGAAATTTAATAAGTTTGTTTATTGAATAATCATCTTTACACAATCTTTTGGCAGATTTAAGAAGAAAGTTTCAATTTAGAAGAAAAGAAAATTTAAAAGCTTAAACCCACGCGGGATTTAATTTAATAATTTGGGGTTCTATGTCACTCTAATTAAAACTTACCCTTGTTAATTAATTTTTCCAATTAAGACTTGATGTCACACAACGATTTAGATGGGTAATAATAAAATAAGAGGTAGATCAAGCCACACTCCCCGCCCCCCCGAAAGATAATTGAGTTTTTATAATTTTGAACCAATTTCAAACTAATTTTGAACCACTTTTAAAAATTTTAAACCACAAGCCTTCCTGGTTTTTTTAATATTCAAAATGGGGGGTACAGCCGGACGTCAAGCTACACCCCCCTCATTTAAAGCGTGGAGAAAAATGAAAAGCAAATATACCAAAATTAACAACTAGTTTCGAACTCCTAATATCACCAAAAAATTTTTCCAAAAACCCATTAGTAACCCTGTTTTTTTTAAGAAAATATGGTGGGAGGTGCAGCCGGACGTCAAGCTAAAAAAAACCAGGAAAGAGTATGGTTCAAAATTTTTAAAAATGGTTTAAAATTAGTTCGAAATTAGTTCAAAATTATAAGCATATCAAAACTCGAATATCTTTCGAGGGGAGGGGGTGTGGCTTGATTGACCTAAGATAAGGATTAGATTATTTTTGCTTGCACCAACCTCTGCTGATGAAAGCTACAGCTTTGAAATGAGTGGGCTTTGAGTAACGAAAGTTTTCTTGACTAAACTTTTAGATAACCTCAGTGTATTAATTTCAGTTTGTAAATAAATTAATATAGTTGTATTGTGTTTTTTTGTTTGATATATTTTTCGCGCATAATCAGTTACCTTCACTTATGTTTGTTTTGCCTCGTAGTGTCCCCATAAATATATTTTTTGTGCTGAAAACGAGTTCAAAATATGGCGTTTTTCTGGACAAAATTGGAGGTGTTTTAATGGTTAATGAACAACTTGAGATATTAAATAGGTGTAAATATTTAGATCACCTATTTTAGATCTTAGTAAATTCCTCTGTAAGTGTGTATTATGTCGCCTTAGATTAACTTACGCCGTAGATAGTGATACCTCCCCTCCGCGTGCGAATATTCGATACACATATTGTTTTTTTGCAATTAGTATGTAGTTTCACGATTTATTGTTTGCCATTTGTCAATTACACCACAGAGGCGTCGGAGGATCCTCTTTAGACAAAAGTTGTCAAAGTAAAAGTCACAATGAAAACTAATTAAAAAAAGGGAGCAAAACAGAGTATACAGAGGTACCCTACATAATAATTACCCATTCCTGTAATGTAATAGTCATATACAAATATACAAATAATGTGATAGAAATGGTACATTTTACCATTGGGAATATTACTAACACATGCCGGCAATAAGTTACGTTCTAGCTCATACAGGTGATATAAATGTGATAATTGTGATAGAAACGTGACGTGAAACATGACTATAATACGACCAGAAAGTTTTGTTTAAAGAATTATAGTAATATACCTAGGCACTGACTGGATATGATTTTGTGATTCAAAACATGTCCAGATGGCCACGAGATGGATATCCTAAGATATGCAGTGGATATATATTCACATGAATATCCACCAAATATGCATTAGTCTTCCACTAAAGTGCAATTACGGAGTTGCCTATGGATATAGATATATTAATGTATCACCAGTATTAACATTATGGTGATGATACTTGAGATTAGTTATCAAAAGATTACCTAAATAACTTTTTGCTGTATTACATTTATAATAATACTAAATGCTATATGGAGAATATATTGATTCCAGTGCCATATACCTGCAATAGATTACATTTAACTATATTATAATTATAAATCATGTAAATCGCGATCTTTTCACAAGATGGTAATATTTTCAGCAAACATGCCAAAATCCTGACAAAAATATTATTTTTGGGAATATTCATAGAAATAACTTGATTATCACGTTATCATGGGAATATTATTATCTTATTATCAAAGAAATATAACTATCACAATCTCTTAAAGAATATTCAACAAAAAATAAGCTTGGAACATTCCTGTAATATTCGCTACAGAATATTTCAAAATTCACTTTGAGGGAATATTCCTATAATATGAATATTCCTCCAATGTTATGTGGGACGGTCCTGCCCTTGCATTAACCGAAAAAAGGCGTACCGATAATAACTCTCCCAATCAAGTTAGCCTGAAAATTATCCAGAGAACAAGAGTCTAGCGGGCAACTGACAACCACAGTTACAGCGAAAATTTATATTATGTTTTATATTTTTGTTTGCTTTTGGAAAATTTATTAATAGAGTGGACACTAACGTAAAAAAAAATAAAAATATTGCCTAGTGCTTCCCATAATTTCGTATCAATAGAAAATTAGATTTATCTAGATTTAAACATGGACAAAACAAGATTAGAAAACAAAACCAGGATTTTTGAGGCCTAATTGTTGAGTATAATTTATAGAGTTTAGGCCAATCTAACCTTGCCCTGGACTTTGTAAGTGACACATTTTGTAGGTTAAGGGCCAATTAAGGCGTAGTTTATTTTAGGAAGGGAGCCTCAAAATTTTAGAACATTAAAACACCACAATAACATTAACAAAATTGCGAAACCACACCTCGCCAAAAATGTAAACTTTTCGACGATGATATTTTTTGTATTACTTTGTTACTGCATGCCCAGTAGATTTTTTGCCTTTGGCCTGGCCCTAATAGTACCAAAGCCAAACGCGATTTTGAATGTTCTCCCTTATTTTTAAAAGTTATTTTCGTTATTCCATATTTCGAACGATGCCCGCTTTTTTGAACGATGCGATGACAGAACTGCTAATTGAAATCGTTGCGTACATTCATGGGTCCGTAACGTTACGTACATCCATCCGTACGCAACGAGCGAAATCATGAACAAGTAAAAAATATAATGTATATTGGCATTGTTTCGAACGCGTTAGGTATCCCGATACCGATGCGTTGAACAATCTGATCAAAAATTACTGGAAAAAACCAAAAAAAATTAAGGTATCTCCGAACGATTTTAAAATATTCGGCAATACCTAATTTCTATTTTTCCAGTAATTTTTGATGAGGTTGTGCACATCAAAACTGCATGCCAATCAGTAAATCGTCAAAACACATTGCCAATGCATTTTGAAATCGTTCGAAGATTTTAAAGATTTCTTGTGACTACCAAATTGGTTATGCACTCGGAAACTGCATGCCATAAATGTTTCCCCCTATATTGTTTTCCAAAAATTTTTATTTGGCAACATTGGAATGCATTTACAGTAGTTTAAAAATCAATTTAATTGTTTTTGATAAGTCACGGGGTTTCGAAGATATGACCAAAGAATTATCAAATTGGCAAAAAGGATTAAGGTGTATAATTTGTGCTGCGCCTTTGATATTTTTAGCACAATTATACTGAGTGACAAAGAAAGGTAAACACTTATTTATATTTGATATATTTTATTAATAATATGCTCACATATTTACCAGGCAATACTTCATCAGTGAATAGGTTTTCAGCCAAATCGGCTGACCATTAATACAATTAACTCTAATAATGGGTTGAGGATCCTCGATTTCTTACACACTCACATGAGGTGGTTTATATCCTCTTGGGGTATCTCGTTCCACCCTACTTCTAAGTCATGTCTAAGTGCTGCAAGGAGGACGCTGTAAGTTTAGTAGCCTGCGACCCAGAATGTGAAGCTTAGACTTACTCTGGCCACATGCAGTTTCGCGTTGTCTTGTTGAAATATGGGGTTTTCAAGCATCTCAAGATAGGGAAGCGCATGTGGTTCCACTACCTTCTGGATGTAACGGACTGCTGTCATGTTACCACTAATAAAGACTAGAGGTGTCCTGCTGCCATATGCGCTAGCACCCCATACCATAACACTCACTGTATGATGAACATGCCTTTCCATATCAAACTGTGGATCCCGTCTTTCACCACAACGCCTTCTTGCCCTTGCTCGACCATCATGCATGCCCAAACAAAAGCGAGATCCATCACTGAAGATCACCCTATTCCAGTCCTGATTCCACTGCAGTCTTTCGGTGCACCATTGCAGTCGGTTGCGTCGATACTCAGGGGTGAGTGGCAACACCCAGTGTGGGCGGTAAGAAAACAGTCCAAAACTTCTTATCCGGCGATACACTATACGCATCCCAATCGCTCTTCCATGTTCTTCAAACCACTGATTGGCAATCGCCCGAGTTTGGCTAAATCGGTCTCTTAGAGCCAAAAGTCTAAGTCGGTGGTCTTGACGTTCTGTTGTTCCCCTACGACGTCCAGTGCCTCTAGCTCTGTGTCCTCGGCCTTCTTGGGTCTATGTCCGATAACATCTTAAAATTGTACGTAAAGATCGGTTGATTCTTCTCGCAATTTCTCTAGTTGATAAACCTGCCTCCCGTAGGCCCACAATCCGCCCTCTCTCAAAGTCATTAAACTGACGAATACGAGCAACTCTACGCACTCGGGGCATTCTGACGAAGAAAATGAAACACTTTGCAACGAACTCCGTAAGAGTTAATCCTCATTTATGACCACAAATTCGTTAAACTAAAATCGAACACGTCAAAAAGGAATTTTTAAAAAACGGCAAAAAAAGACGTTGATAAGGCTGAAAATTTAATCAATTTCCAGAATCCAAAAGAAACCTGTCTGGAAAAAAAAAACCTTTTTTTGTCCCTCAGTATATTACAGGTAATCTTAAGAATGTCAAAAATACAGTGGCTTGCGCGAAAATTGTCTAGGGGGGGAGGCGCTTGAAATACATCGACTTTCTCTGCATTTTGAAAATCGATTTGAGCACCCTTCTGTACGTGATGACCGCAAAAGTTGACCATCTCTGGTATACTTATGGTAAGGTAATGCATTAAAAAAACGGTGCAAGAAATTAGTCAGGTAGCGCCGGTTCTAAAACGTTATATAATCCAGCTTGCAGTTTTTGTCATTCGTGTCAAAAGTTTTTACCATGGTATCAATAAATAAGCTATTTTAGAAATTCTAAAGTTTACCGAAAAAATTTGATTTGAAACGATAAAACTCAATTTTTCTGAACACGGCATATGTTACAATATTATTACCTCAAGCGCTTTTTTGCGCAGTAAGAAAATTTATTATTTATTCCCTAAAGTCTCTTTTATAGGAATAAGTTTTATAAAGTTGAAAATACTCGCTTAGACCATAAATATCGCAGCTAAACCTAAAAGATCGAAAAAAGAAAAGTTGCGCGGGAGAAAAATTATTGACATTACATTGGAGTTACTGCAGTTCGGAAAAGAAAAATTGTATAAGATGGGTGGGTGGGTCAATAGGGTCCTGTGTAACGAAATACCTTTGAAAAACAAAGAAGAAAATTCAAATTCGCGGTTAACTTTGACACTGTTTGGGCCAGGCCAAAGGCGAAAAAATACTGCGCATGCACCAACAAAGCCATGCGGAATAATACAAAAAATATCAACGTTGCCTAATGTTCCATGAAGAGTAAATTGAAACGATTTTATGTCACTTTAAATGCATCTCATAGTTATATGAATCAACCCCTTGGGTGCTGGAGTTAAGAAAACCTTTTTCTCCAAAAAGGATCTTTTGCCAAAATACAAAACGTGTCAGCCCCCTTGGATTCCTTCGTTTAAGGTCGAAATTTCCTTGAAACAAGATAAAAACGCTTCTTTCAAGAACCTAGGGAATTTGTTCCCATTTTAGATCATAAGAACCTTATTTAAGATATCCTTTTTTTAGTGAGTGTGGGTAGACACAGCGCTAATAATTTGACCTATTATTAGCAAATTTTCTTTGTCGATTTTTATCGAGAAAATTTTCGCAAAACAATCTTATCACCCAATTCCAGGACAGTATACATATAGTCTGTATCTTATTAAAATCGGTCCACTAAAACAAAAGCAAAGACCATTTTTGTGCTTTTTGGATAAAAAAATAGCGTAAGTATTTTTCTACGACCACATACGAAAATGATGAATTTCACACACTTTGGTTCCTTAGAAACCACTAGATTTCACACTTGTGTAGAAATATTTCCGCACATGTGTGGAGAGGTGTAGGTAAGTCAAACTGTTTTTGAAATCATATAGAGCTGTTTACTCATTTTGCTCAAAATAAAAGACCAATAAAATTACAGAAATTAGTATAAATATTGAGTGACCGTAGGAAAAATAGCGTACATAACTCGTGAGAAAATAGACAACTGAAGTTTGTCATAGGACGTACGTAACAATATTCTGTCTTCCTTTTATCTGTACAAAAGCAAAGACTTCTGCTCGAATACAGATATCAAAGTCCATTCTCTATGGTCTATCTTTAAGCTTTTTCATCAAGGTCACGTCTTTAGCATGTATAACGTTCAGACATGACTCTAACCTGCTAACGTGAAGATATGATAATATAGCCGGCGAGTTTTGCCGACGGGAGCAAAAATATTCACACTGGTGACACTTTTTACACTTGGTGTGTAATAGACTATTTACAACGAGTGGTTTTAAAGCCCTTAGAAAAATATTTTTTTTTCATGGTTACCCAATGCTTTCTAACTACCTAAATACCTAAAATCTACTTGCTTTTATGGCTAAAAAACACAAATCCTTGAAGTAATTTTATCAAAATAAAGCCAAAAATGATAAACTTTCCAAACAACATTAAGATAAAAATTATTTCATACACTTTGGTTTGCGGTGCAGTGCCCAACACCAAATTAACGCAGCAAAAATTCCTTCATACACTTTGATTCATGGACCTTAATAAAAGTTCCCAAAAAGTACTTTCCGCAAAACCTGCAGTTATTTAGGCTATTTTTTGAGCTGGTTTTCGAATTGACATCTTGTTTCGCGCCTGCGCCATACCCAGGCTCACCCTCTGGTATCGTCAAATTCGTGATCAAAGATGGCGACGCTGTTTTAAATATTGAAGTGACTGGAGATTTGGCACTGGGTGAAGTTGGTCTGCTTGGAGTCTTGGCCGAAGTAAGACGACTGTTAGCTGTGTTGGGTCGACTATTAGCATTAGTTGGAGTTAGGTTCGATGAGTGCCTAAAAATGAGCAAACAAATACATTTTAAAAGTGCACCAAAGATGAAAATATATTTTTTTAATAACGCATGGTTTTTTTGGTTACCGATGCTGTTTTTTTGATCACGGGTGCAAAAAAAGATTTCTGTCCGTTTTTACTTAAAGTTAAAGAGAAATAGCGGAAAATAGTAATATTGAAAAAATCTAAATCTTAGGGAAGAATAAGTATTTACGAAAAAATCATTTAAAACTATCGTCAAAATATCAAACTGTCAAAGATTAAAATGTCGCAACAATGAACGTCACCGAGTAAAAAGACGCATCGCTATGGAAATGATTGTTATTTCATTTACCAGCCGCCTTGATTTATAGTGTAAAGATGATGCGTTGCAAGAAGTGCTGTTCGTTCGAGATTATTAATAGTATATTACATAACGAGAGCCATATTTCACACGAGCGTAAGAAAGTTACTTTCTATCGAGTCATACGCTATTTTTCCTACGACCACTCTAGGGTTTAATTCGTATCTTTTATTATTTAAATTTTTTTTGATTTTCATTTTCGTCTCTAGAGAATAAAATACTTTCTTCTCTAGAGACGAAAATGGTTTCGGTCTATTTTCGACGCTTCTACAAATCATAGTCATTCATTTGATATGCCTGTGAAATATAAAATTTTCTGTGGTGTCATAAAATGCAGATTTGGTTACTTTCGTATGTGGTTGTAGGAAAAAGTATTTTCCTGTTTTTCTTGGATTTTTTGATAAAGGTTTCAAAAAAATGGCATTAGAAACTCGCGGCTAAACTGTGCTTTTCTTTACTCGTGTTTTTAAATACCTCGCTGCACTCGTTATTTAAACCAACGCCTGTAAAAAAAGCACTATTTTAGCCACTAGTTGTGAAAACTACTATTTTGGTCACGGGTGCAAAAAAATATTTCTGTCGGTTTTTTGCCCAAAATTAAAAAGAAGTAGCAGAATATAGTAATATTGAAAAAATCTAATCATTCTTTAGTAGTAGTATTTACGAAAAAATCATTTAAAAACATCGTCAAAATATCAAACTGTCAAGGATTAAATTTAGCAACAATGAACGTCACCTAGTAAAAAGACACATAGCTATGGAAACCATTGTTATTTTATTTACCATCCGCCTTAATTCATAGTGTAAAGATGGTGTGTTGCGAGAAGTTCTCTTCTTTCGAGATTTTTAAAAGTATTTTCCTGTTTTTCATTGATTTTTTGATAAAGGTATTAAACAAAATATTGTTAACAACTCGCGGCTAAACTGCGCTTTTTTTAACTTGCGTTTTTAAATACTTTATTATTTCCACCAACGCTTGTAAAAAAAGCACCAACGATAAAAAAAAAAAACACAGATGTGGGTTATTTTCACGCACAATTTGTTTTAGAAAAACTTTCATTTTATATTTGTCACAAAATATAAGTGGTTGGTTACAAAAGTTATAAAGTTTGGTTAGGTTCCAGCTTCCATCTGCGGCCATAACCGGTATTTTGAGTATAGCCTTCCTGGAGCCTAATTCTTGGATTTCAATAGAAGGAAAGAAGAGAAGGGATCAATCCCGGGGATCCAATAAATATTTGGACGTGACAGCGACGTCGCCTCAGGCGACCCGACGTCGACTGCCGACGTCGTATGTCGTACCTGATGACCCACATTTCTACCTAAATGGAGCATACGAATTTGGGTAGGCTGCCGACCAACCTTAAAACAAAAGAGTTTATTAAAACTGACTGACTAAATTTTCTTTACTAGGAATGTAGTAGAGAAAAATTGGACAAGTTGACAAAGTAACATTGATAATAATTTACGTTTAAGGAATGTTCCATATCGGAATTTCCATGCGACGGATATTTTACTGATAAATATAATTACGTTGGGTGGAAAAAAATGAGTGGGCTTCAAAAATAAGACAAATTTGATGTTATTTGTATTTTTTGCAAAAAAAAAGTTCTAAAACTATGTTTTTCAATTTATATTTTAATACATATCATGAAAACTAGCATCTAAATTACAAAAAATATGTTATTTGATCATAAATAACCGCTAAAATCCAAAAAAAGCGCAACTTTTTTTAATCGCGGCCAGCGTCACATTCTCCGTTTAGAAAAAAATGGCGTAGTTACTCAATGCACCTAATTTGCCCGCGTTGGTTAACCAGAACCTCACAAAAATACGTCTTATCGACGTCTGCAGATTAGAATTCCAATGCCCGACAAAATTGCGACCTTGAGTCATTTGAACTACTAAAATTCTCCCACCGAACTACGTTTGGCTCTAACGTTTTTGGTAATGCCTAAAAATATCTAAGATAAGAATTCAGATACTGGCACAAGAACAATAATAATCGATCAACTTCGTGGAAAACAATGAAGTGGATCCTAGATGGAGCGCTGACTCAGCCCTAAAATCTGTTTAACCTAATGTAAGTATATATCTCAATAAGACACGCAAAAATAACAATTGCCAAAAATGACTATCTTTAAAATAAGTTTGGCTTTACTTACCACTGTGTTTTTTATATCCAGTTTGTTCCTTTTTCAATAAAATGTGTTAGTATGCCGTAGTTCTTTCTGGCATATTTTCAAAAGACGGTTTTTTTTTTAATTTCTAAATTCATTACCTAAAAGTGAGGTTAGGTTCCCAACAGATAACTTTCGTCACTTTTTTTACGAAATTGGCCGTTGCGGCATGACGTTGAACCAAGGTAAGAAAAATTGACCAAATGAACAAGGAAAGACATCAACGACGTTCAGACGTCGGAATTTCTTACTTAAAATTACTTTCCACTCGAAAACGTCGCTACCAACAACACTGAAACGTCGGAAATTTTACTAGAAATCACTTTCAAGTTGGTGACCGTCGGATGACGTCTCCAGTGAAGACTTCCAAATGCCAACGAAAAGACGACGATAAGGTCGTATGAAGAACTACAATATTTTTTACTTAAAGTGACGTCGTGATTGATGCAAATTTGGTCGCGCTTAAAGAACTACAATATTTTTTACCTAAAGTGACGTCGCGATTGGTGCAAATTTGGTTGGAAGTCAGAAAAATGTTTATTAGGGAATGATCCCATCCCCCAAAAAACATGTTTTTTCTTGGAATCTCTTCCTATTTTTTTATCTAAAAAGATAGAATTTACGCGCATGCGTGTCTGAGAAATGGGATCGATCCCCGGCTGTGGATTCGGGGAGCGCGAACACCCAATTTTTGATAGAATGAAGAATACGAACTGCCTTCGACGACGGATCATTCGACATAAATCTATGTCGTTTCCTGCTCAAGAATTAGGGCCCAGGCAGCTTTCCTTTTTTTAGCATATTGCAAGGGTATTTTTGACTCCGCATTTTTCCACCCAAATACGGAAATTTTTCATAAATTTTAGTCTCATTTTAAAGATAAAGCATGAATCTAGGGTTTTCTAGTAGTATTTTTTGGAATTTATGTCTAGTCTTGCAGATATGAGCAGGCAAATGACGCCATATTTGGATCCTTATTTTTTCGAAAATGAAAGTCAAAATTTAAAGAGACTCCAAAAATTTAGGCTTTATCTTGAGATTAAAATTTCTATAGATATACGGGGTGACAGTGAATACAGGCGGTCTGACAAGTCATGGTATAGTATGCTGTGGAGTTCAATCAGACGAATGCATTTAAAAAAGAGAACAATAGCAACTATAGCAACCTCACAAAAAAAATGCTACTTGTCTCGTTGTGTCCAGGATTTTTGATATGATTTTAGGAATATTATGAACCTTAAAATAATTTAGTTAAATACCTGTTAAATTATTCTTATGGGTTACCTATGATGGTAATTTAAGGCTTAAAACATTTTAACATAATTTAAGAGGTACCGTTTTTGATTAAGCAATTTTTACTATGTTTTTTACATTTTTAATTTTAATCTTTCTTTCCAAACTTTTGATTTCTAGAATAAAACACTCAAATTTTTCAAGTTTTCACTGTTTTTTTAATATTCAAAAAAAGTACTGCCAAAAAAAAATTTTTTTCTCTGTTAAAAATGAAAAATATTTAGAGAGAGAGGGCAGAATTTAAGAGGCAAATGGAGAGATACTTTAGTGACGTGCAAAAATATTAAGGGTTGTTGAAGAGAGACAGCTGACTATAAAAAAAGTGTTTTAGAGAAAAATGAAAATAATTGAAGGCAATTGTTTAATAAAAATTTCTGTTATGTCATCTGTCTGTCATCTTGAGTGGTGTAGTGCATATGATTTTTATTTTGCATTTTAATTTAAAAAAATCAGAAAAAATTGTCATTTTTCAAAGCATAAAGTGTGTGAGAGATAAAGTGGTAATAATTTATTTTAACCAAAGTTCTTTACAGTCTTTAAATTTACTAAAAAACGTGTCCTACCATAAGTGTATTTAAGCACACCTAAAAATCATGTAACAGGTATTTAACTAAATGATTTTAAGTGTCATCGTGGCTTTACCATTATATGTGTTAAAATACCCTAATAGTAAGACACGTTTTTTGGTAAATTTAAAGACTGTAAAGAACTTTGAGTGAAAGAAATTAATACCACCTTATGTCTTACGCTTTGAACAATTACAATTTTTGCTGTTGTTTGGATTAAAATGGCAAAATAAAAATCATATGCACGACACCACAAGATAAAATACTTTTTTATTGCCTGCTGTCTCTTCAATAAACTTAAATATTTTTAATTTTTTAAACAAACTTGTAATATGTGTTACCTTCTTGGTGTAGGAGACACTGTAGCCCCAAAATCCATGTCAGATTCATCATAATATTTTGTAACAACTTCTGCCGGGTCCACAATTTTGAAAAATGTCCTTGTGACTTTTGGTTTTCTTGCAGACTTAATTTTGGTAAAAATTTCGAAATTTTCCTTGTCTTGCAACGCATTAAAAACCTCATCGAAATGGTATTGAAAAATTTCGTCATTCATTTTTAATTTTGATAATTTTTGGCGGAAAAAAACTTAAAAGTTTTGACAGGACTATATTGACAATGTTAACATATTGACAATTTCCTAACAGTTAATTTCTAACATTACATGCTTACAGCATTACATGCTTACAGCAGAAGTTAGCAGGTCTGTTGAATTTAAGTTTTGCTAATTGCGTTGCTTATTCTAACTGACTTGGACGTTTTCGAATAACAGGTTAGATCTTTTGACATTGTAAACACAAAAATAAGGAGACTGGTGACACTTTACTATAGGACTAATGTAGTAATGAATAAAACAAATTTTTTAAATTATTCAACATTTTATTATAAAAACTTATTCGTAAAGCTCATTATGGACGAAACAAGACCACATTATCTCCACGTCCTCTCGCCGATATCCAACTCCACACACTCACGGTATTCATTCCCAGCAATATACTTTTCGAGATCGTGTGCGTGGCAGGCGATATACCAAAATTTGTTTGCTGTGTTCCAAAATTCTTCCTCTTGTGTAAAAATTAACCTGGCTTGCTTCTTTTCAGCACTAAGTAAGATTTTCTTGGCAGCAACGCGACATCCAAGCCTTAACAGATTTCTTAACTGATTTTGGTAGTTAAGCACTCCGTCCTTTAATAAGGTATAAGTTTGATAAAAGGTTTAAATTTTTTATTTGATTTTAATTGATAAAGATGTATGTATGCAACACCGTTCTCAACTAAAAAGCCAATTAACTCATTTTCGTTTTAGTATCCTTTGGCCTATGATCGGTGCCATATTGACGCCAAACTGACAGAAAATCCATGTTTTACTTGTCAGTTTGGCTATAAAAATGGCAACCACAATAGGCTAAAGAGCATTGAGGCGGTAGAAGTTAACTGGCTTTTAAGTTGAGAACGGTGTTGATGTATGTATGTAAAAATATTTAAAAAAAAACTAGATCAAATACAGACATATGATATATAATTTTTTTTTTTGGTTCCACTTATATCATTTTTCCAACATAGTATGGTACAAAAAGAGAGAGAAAAGAAATTAGGCCCTAAATTTAAGAATTTTGCATTATATTGCTGGCTAAATCAGGCCTCGAGGGCTCGTATTCTACATGTATCTTGACATAAATAATATTTCTCCAAGAACTAGGTATAGCAATTTTATGATGTAAATTATATTTTTCCACACATGTTCAATTTATAGCGATGTCCGGCCTATACAGGCTTTTTACAACATTTGTGTTCTATTCTGTTTTTTTTTGTGGACTTTTATAACAAATTATTCAGCTTTTGTTTGTTTTCACTTTACGTTCATTTACGTTGCTCCCACAAAAAAAATACAGAAATGTCAAACGAACTCATGTGTTCAGATAAACGTCGAGTGCGCTCAAAAAGTATTGCCGTCTTTGTTTGCCTTTGTTAAGGGACAGTGACAGAGATGTCACCTAAAGATGTCCGGCGTGTAGTTTGAACATTACCGTCGAATACGCTGATTTTCCAGTCTACAACGTTGCCAAGCCTGTTTCTCTCTTCAGCCTCGCTCAATTAACTAATTGTTGCCCACAATATTTTGGTGGATACCAAAATATCAGTGTCTTGATTAACTAGCGAATCGACAATTAGTTAATTACAAAAAACGTGCAAATTGGTGGATACGGGCATTTTTCTTATAGATCCAGGAAAATGTGCCTCAATTTTCGCCTCTGGAGTCATCGCAAATGGTTAGTCTTTAAAAAAGTCGATCAGTTGCTGATCCTGCTGAGGCGTAGTGACTTGGGTCAACACCGTTCTCAACTAAAAGGCCAGTTAACTCATTTTCGTTTTAGTATCCTTTGTCCTATGATCAGTGCCATAATGACACCCAACTGACAGAAAATCCATGTTTTACCAACACCGTTCTCAACTAAAAAGCCAGTTAACTCCTACCGCCTCAGTGCCCTTTAGCCTATTGTGGTTGCCATTTTTATAAGCAAACTGACAAGTAAAACATGGATTTTCTGTCAGTTTGGTGTCAATATGGCACCGATCATAGGCCAAAGGATACTAAAACGAAAATGAGTTAACTGGCTTTTTAGTTGAGAACGGTGTTGGTTTTACTTATCAATTTGGTTATAAAAATGGCAGCCACAATAGGCTAAAGGGCACTGAGGCGGTAGAAGTTAACAGGCTTTTTAGTTGAGAACGATGTTGCTTGGGTCAAGCCAGTGCCTCGCCTTCGTCGAACAGTTTCTTCTTCTTGATATGATACTTTCTTCTTATTCTCACAATTGCAGCCTCGTTTCGTCCATAATGGGCCGCTAATCTCTTCGAACCGACCAACCACCGTCTAATTTTGCCAAAATTTGGGCTTTTTCGAATTCGTTTAGTTGAGGCATTTTTAAATATAAGCGTACGACAACAACAAAACCTGACGGTGACATTTTTTGTCAATTTGAAATACCTAAAAGGTTACCGAGTTGCAAGGCCCATAATACACTCTTTAAAATCGGCGTACTCATTTTATGTGGCCGGAAATGTACGTTCCTGTTTGACATTTAAGTCTGTTTGTTTACATTGGGAAATCGCGTCTTCAAGAGACTTTTTTAACGAGTTTTTATTGATTATTTATGGTTTAAATAGTAGGTTTCACAACTAGTGACTAAAATAATCCTTTTTTTTACAAGCATTGGTATAAATAATGAGCGCAGCGAGGTATTTAAAAACGCGAGTAAAAACAAGCACAGTTTAGCCGCGAGTTGTGAACACTATTTTTTTTTTAAATACCTTTATCGAAAAATCCAAGAAAAACAGGAAAATGCTTTTAAAAATCTCGAACGAAGAGCACTTCTCGCAAGACACCATCTTTACACTATTGAGAAATCAATTTAACTGTGGCGACCTGATGTTTTTGCAAAATTTTACGTCATTGCATTTGTTTTCCATGGCAACGCGGAGAGTTTATTTATGTTTATTCATAGTGGCACACCAGAGCTTTTTTAGCACCGGGTCAAAAATTTGGAGTTAGGTTACTTATTTTGACTTCGCATTCCGCGCCGCTAAAGCACATAAGTTTTTTTACTTTCGCATTTTTCGTAAAGTGTGTGCGGTCTGGCACGCGTCCCTGTAAGTCATGATGCGTTGCTGTAGCCCGAACTTGCCTTACTATCATTACCGCCGCCGCTGTACCGTACCACGGCGCAAATAACCCTCTAGGTTCATGTGATCGCGTGTTTATTTTGATTTTTCAGACAAAAACCATAAGTTTTTCTATTGTCTTTGTGCCTCGGTTTATGCTAATGCAGTACATGTGCCCCTTGATGTGCTTTAAGACTCCGAAAGTATGCAATGGATATCAATATATTCCCTAATACTAAATAGTAATACTAACACTAATAATACTAAAATAAAAGAAAACCATTTACTGTAGAATTACTTGCTAAGAAAACGCTACCCAACTACATATTAAAGTAACTGGGTGTAATGTTTAAGATTGCATTTACAAGTGCATTTAGAATTGAATGAATGGTTTTAGGACAACAGGTTAACTTAAAAAGCATCCAGATTTAAAAATCGGCTGCTGAGGCTAGACGAAATAATCATACCTATTCTATTTTAAACAGGAGCGTCAACGACTAGCAAGAGTCTCTTCAACCTCTAAATGGAGCTTTACTGACCTGTTTTGTTAATACTCAAGTATCCGTATGTTTTTGAAACTGAGGTTGGGATCTAAAATCTATCCTTTGGCATCCAAGATTTCACTAATAAACTTGCACATAACTATGCCGCAATAATTTAAATTAAAAAAAAAAAATATTGAATCAAAATAGAAACAAAATTATGTAAGGTTATAGGCGTTGTGTTTTATTGTTTCTATGCGAATTCATAGTAATCCCAGCGAGCCAGTAAAGTTCTCTTGGTTCTTTGATAAACTCGGGGTAATGCCCGCGCAGCGTGAGGCCATTTTCGGTGTCGAACGCACAGGCGGAGTTGTTTCATATTCGTTTTAGAACAATGTTTTCGAAAACATATTTTTGAAAGATAAACAAGAAAACGTAAAAATACTCTTCTGCCCCACTGCGGCCCTTGTTGACAAAACACCTGCAGTTGCCTTGGTATCGGGAGCCTTAGGATAGTTGGGGGCTTTAGGTTAGAGGGCGCTTTGCTTATTTTGATTTACCAATAACTCAAGGCGGCTGGGAAATGAAATAACAATATGGTTTCCATAGCGATGTGCCTTTTTACTCGGTGACGTTTATTGTTGCGACATTTTAATCTTTGACAGTTTGATATTTTGCCGATTTTTTTAAATGATTTTTTTGTGAATACTTGGTGAAAACTGGCGGAGATGGCTTAGTTTTTAGGCAAGAGTAATTAGATTTGTTCTATACTATTATTTTCCGCTATTTTTCTTTAATTTTGGGTAAAAAACGGACAGAAATCTTTTTTTGCACCCGTGATCAAAAAAAAAGTTTATTTGCATCCGTAACCAAAAAAGCCATGCTTTAGTTTCCTGCAGGTAGTTACTAAAATCATGTGTTTGATGAATCAATAAAAAAAATGTTTTTCGTATGAGTATTTACAGGTAATTTAGGGTTTTGACTCGAAATTCGCGACAGTTAGTGCTTTTTTCATCGTCAGTTTCTTCAGGGTTATAGTGCATTTTTTAGAGAATTGATACATGATTTTAAGTGATATCTGGTTGTTTATAAGCGTGTTTTATTAAATCATTTTAGCGATTAAAGTATACTTAATCGTATAAAAGTGTGCGTTATGAAGAGTTTTTTCCAAAATCCACCAATTTTTGCAGGACTTACAGTGCGTTTATAGATCTTATGAAGGTATAATTAAATTGTTTGTGGCTTTTAACAATGCCTATTACGTGAGGTGTGTCAAATTGCCACAGCAATTACAAGGGCCAGGATCCATCAAGTGTTTCTATTTTTCAATTTCCAAGAAATTAAGAACTTGCAAAGAAACGAATGCATACCATAAAACGAGAAAACTTTGCTCCTAGTTGACTGAAATTAGGGTACTGAAACTGTTTTTTTAAAGTGCGTTTTAAACCTGAAGAAGTTGAACGTTCATCCAAATAAAACTGGCGATCTGTTGGAAGTTTTTTTATTAAAACCTCGTTTAAAGGCCGTTAACTGATTTTTGAGTTACATGTTTTTTATTCTTAACTTTTTTTTTCATGCAGAGTCCTCTTTACAAGGGGTAAACTAAGTAAATATACTAAATAATGGTGCAAACCAAAGTGATCGGTAAAAACGAGCAATATTTTTAGCATTTTTTTTTTAAACTACTGTGTGTACTTTTTGGCTGCGCCAGGAGGGTAGGACATGTGTAGAGAGATGGTACAGGGTATCGAAAAAAGATAGAGTCAATTGTAAACTAAAGTAGGCGAATAATATACGTACTGCAGTAGAAAAAATTGATTAGTATATAACTGTCAAAAATATTTTGAAGCTATTTTTAAAAAGGATTTTTTTGGTTATTTCAAAAAATTAAATTATACAGGGTGATATTATACATTCCATATAGAGTTAAAATAAAAACCAAATTTTATTTTTTTTACATTTAGTACCCGGTTTTATTCATTTGCTTTTGCAGGTATTTACAAAAATAGTGTTGTCCCAGGTATTTTCTTAAAAACTACGAAAACTAGAAAGGCAAGTAATAGCTTGTTGCAAAGGTCTTTAAAAAACCTTTTATATGATGTGTCATCGAGTGTATCATATTACCGAGCATATTACCTAAATTTCACAAAAATTATATAAACATTTTTCTTACATTTGTTAAACATTCTTTCTAATTTTTTTATGTGGATGGTTTGCTATGCTATGTAGGCAACCTAGTTCGAAATTTGAGGGTAAAAAATTATTATTGATGTATTCATGATTAAAAAGGAGAAAATACGTTACAGGTACATTTCATACATCTTTGCTTTTATGCATTTGGTTATAGTTTAATTTCTATTATACTTTTTTGTGAACCAATATCAAATATTCAATTTGATTTTTTTACAAAAATAAATCGTTGTGCTTTTAAAATTTTTTCAAGGATTAAAAAAACATATGGTTGTTATTTTTTTGATAAAATAAAGGCCCTGTGATAAATCATATGAGAGTTTTTAAAAGAAATGTAAAACAAGGTGAGATACCTTGTCTTAAATTTTCTAGTTTAAGTAGATTTTCTGATCCCTATCAATTGCACCAAAAATCATCAATGTTATCTCTAAAAACTCGTCTAGCTTAAAAAAAACTGATAAATCCTATAATAAGTTAAGCAAATTTAAAAATTATAGTTTAATGTTAAAACTTTAATCTGTCACTTTACACCATAAAGCAAAAATTTAAAATTCTCGTCATTTGCCATTTAATGCAGTGTTTTGTGGGAACGTAAGTGGCAGCCATTTTGAATCCGATTCTTGGCCTTTCGTAGAGGCGGTATTGATCTGTGTTCTTAACTTATAACTGCCTACTCAGGTTTAAAAAAAAGTTATTAGTTTGAGTGGTCTGAGCTTACGTCCAGTCGCATAACTTTTTTATGAGATGAGACAGTGATGAGATATGAGATTGTTCTGTACGGTAATGGATTATTCAGTAAGAGAGAAACGTGCGAAGAACGGACTGTACTTGTATATGCCTACGAAATTTTTTGGTAGTCTGTGTTGTACAAGCTGAGTTTAATGTACAAAATGTATATTTTCTAATTCTTCTGAATTCGTTACCGAGAACATCTTATTACATTTTTTTTTCTTTATTTTGTGCTCAAAAAACTTTGTAAAAGATTAATGATATTTACAACACTTCTAAAAACTAAAGCGTGAACTGAAATGTATTAAAAATAAATAAAAATAAAACAAAATAACCTTTAGAAGCCAAAGTTTCTTATTCATTTTTCATTTCCTTTCGCAAATGTTTTGGGTTATGGAAAGACTTTTTGGATAAATTATGACCGAGCGTGGGGTAAATCTTCGATACAATCTGAATTTAAAACAGATTTGTATGGTGATCTATTGCAATTTGTGAGGCAGTTGCAAAAAGGCCAAATTTATCGGTTTTTCTGCCATATGTTTTATGTTTAGGAAACTTAAGACGATTAACAAAGTTATGATTGTTTTCCACAAACCAAAAGTACACTTTTTTGCACTCGACGCGCATTTCGCTAACAACCTTAGCATCATCAGGAGACGATAAACAATAAACTAAATTAACCTACACTCTATCTTCTGTACTATCTTTTAGTGGGCGGAGATAAGACTAATAATTTGTGATTGATCACGCTTTATAATCCTATCTCCCTCAACTAAAGAATAAAGTGTACTAAAAGTTTTAAGTAAATCAAAGGAAATAAATCATGAGTATAAAATTTAAAAAGATTTGTGAGATTATCAGTATAAGTAGATAACAAAGTTAACAATGTACGAAGAACACTATGTAAAAAAATTAAAACACTTTTAGACATATACAATAACGTTAACATTAAAGCTAGGTATTCTCTTCAAATAAAATGGACTTAAATCTACGTTTAAATTGATCACAGGAAATATCTATTAGGTTGTTTATATCACAGTATTGAGTCAATAGCTTCGCGGAGGTGTATGAGAAGGCATTTTGGCTCATAGATTTCCTCAGTTTTGGTATTTCAAAGCATGCATTAAAACGAGTG
The DNA here is from genome assembly GCA_963921995.1 of Oxystoma pomonae. Lineage (NCBI taxonomy): Eukaryota > Metazoa > Arthropoda > Insecta > Coleoptera > Brentidae > Oxystoma > Oxystoma pomonae. Next base: position 18,986,458 of record OY998164.1, on the reverse strand, counting down.
TTTCGCGAATGGATATTATTTCTGCGAGTTAATTTTTCGAACAGATAAGGCGGATTCTTAGTCTTGAGCAACTTCTGCAGAAAGCAGGCAAAATGCAGCTTTTGTCAGTTGGCGATGTTCAGCCACGACCTTTAAGCTTATGACTGGCATGATCCCTCTTTTAAGGACTGTATACAGGAATTTTGAACTTCCTGCAGTTTGTTTTTGGAGTCGGTATCTAAGCAGGGTCCATAAACGAAGTTGCATTAGTTTCTATGGCATGCATCGCAGAGAGTTTTTTGAGTTTTAAGTTCAGTATGTCCTTGCTCTTATAGATGTTCCGAAGGTTGTAATAGGCCTTCTGAAGAATTTTCGAAACTTGTGATCAAAATCTCAGTTTTACATCAAAAACAATCCCACCAACCAAGTTTTTGTACTCATTTGCAGGACCAAAAAAGATAATTGCCGATTTGTTCGGGTTCAGCTTTAGACCACTGTTAGCTGAATATTTTAAAATTGAATCCAGACATCCATTGAGTCTTCTAACTGCCTTTGCTGCATCAGATCGTGTAAAAGAGTGGTGGACCTGAGTGTCATCAGCATATCTGTGATTACCACAACTTCCGAAACAGAGTCACATATCCGCGGTAAATTCGATAAAGAATAAGGGTCCCAAAAGAGACCCTTGAGGAACTCCTCTCTCCAACGGCAAAGCTCCCGAATGCCCATTGTCAACTTTGATAACTTGCGACCTTCCATCCAAGTAGCTGCGTATTAACTGTATTGTTTTTCGTTTAAAACCAAAGTGACTTAACTTAGCATATAAAAGTGAGTGGTTCAAAGTGTCAAAGGCTTTGCTGAAATCCAGCAGGACCAATGCTGTAGTCTCACCACTGTCCACAGCCAAAAGGACATCATCCAATACCCTTAAAAGTGCTGTTGCTGTACTGAAACTTTTTTGAAAACCCGATTGTAAACTTGGCATAAATAATCTATTAACAATAAAATAGTTGATAATTTGTTTATAAATTAACTTCTCAAACACTTTAGAAAGTACCGGCAGAAGAATAATGGGTCGGAGGTCCGAAACATCTTTTGGGCTACTGACTTTGGGAAGTAGTAAAACTTCTGCTACTTTCCACTGACTTGGGAACATACTCTGATCTATACAAGTGTTGAAAACATGAGTCGAAACGGGAAGGATAGCAGGACAACATAACCTACTAAGCATTTTCAGATTAATTCCATCCAAACCAGATGCGTTCGATTTTAGTTGAGAGATGGCCCAGGACGCATCACTATCATCCACTAGCTCCAGCTTAAACACGGAATCCGTACACTTGGTATTCAGGTAATTGGTGATTGTTTCAGCGTCGACGGTATTTGGAATTTGTCGAACGGAATTAATGAAGTGATTGTTGATCAAATCTTGATTCTTCAAGTGTTTTGGTATCTCTACTTTATTTTTCGATCTGTTGTAAATATTCAGATGATCCAACGATTTCCAAAGTTTTTTAGATTTTTCAGTGCGACTAATAAAATCAATATATGCTTTATTCTCCGATCGATCCACCGATGTGAAAAAATTTCTTGCTTCTTTGTACGCTTCTCTTATAATGCGAGAACAAGTTATTTCGGTGTTTTTTCATTATACTCAAAGCCTCTGTAAACCATGGCGATGGTAGTTTTGACACCTTTTTTGCAAATTGGCGCATGTTGATTAAATAAACAAACGATTTTTTTCCGTTAGCAAGCCTACTTTTTCGTTAACCTCGTTCCAGTTGAAAACTTGCCACCACTGCAGATTCATGAGATCTCGTTGGAAACTGTTTTTATCGAACTGTTTAAAATTGCGATATTCGATTAGCTTAGGTTTCGGGGCTGTTATTTTGATATTTAAGTTACAGAATATTAGCTTGTGATCTAAATGGTGGTGCATGTCTCTATGTTGCACCGTCCACTCAATAAACGATCGTCAGAAATGATGATGATATCTATCAAGCTCGCGTTGTTTCTTGATTATCTGGTAGGATTCAAAACAACTTGCTTAAAATTAAAAGTTTCGAGCATGTTCTCGTAATGCTGCTATAGCATTGAAGCGTGGTGGTCTATAAAAGATACCCAAACCGAAGCCCATCTTTCCAACCCTCAAAACCAGCCATTGCTGCTCAAGACTGTCTGGTCCGTGCTTAAATGTATCGATCTGAGTCTCCTTGATATCTGATCGAATATAAACACCTACTCCTCCACCTCTTGACCCACGATCAACGCGGTAAAAGTTATAGCCTATTTTTAAATCAGAATCCTGATTTTTCTCGGACAGCCACGACTCTGAAATTCCCAAAATATCTAGCTTTAAGTAACTCATTAGCGTTTTAACTTCATACAAACTTGGCAATAGAGATCGTACATTGACGTGACCTATCTTTAAATCATTTGCCGTTCTATAGATAGCCATAGGTTACACAAAAAAACAACTACAAAAAAAAAACAATTAAAAACCAACGACAAAAGAAAATACAGAGGTTGTTATAGTCCTTTCAAAAGTTCCCCAAGAACTTAGCACACTTAAAATACGGAAGAACAGAAAAGTCAGTATTTAAAAACAATCGTAGATTCACATTAGATAACCTAAAACTTCTAAAAAGTGTACCAAACAAAAGACTTTTGAATGCATATGAAAGTATCGAAATCATTAAATCCATAAATAGTTTAAATAAAGATAGAGACCCCATCCCGTTTAGTACACTTTATTCTTTAGTTGAGGGGAGATAGGATTATAAAGCGTGATCAATCACAAATTATTAGTCTTATCTCCGCCCAGTAAAAGATAGTATATAAGATAGAGTGTAGGTTAATTTAATTTATTGTTTGTCATCCCTTGATGATGCTAACGTTGTTAACAAAACGCGCGTCGAGTGCAAAAAAAGTGTAGTTTTGGTTTGTGGAAAACAATCATAACTTGTTATAGTGCAACCAAAGGTTCCAAATTCCCAACATAGTTAAGACGATTAATATAGAAGATGCGGATGCAACTGTGTTAAAAGAAATTTTGAAGAAAATAAATGTTTAATTTTAGTATTATGTAAACATATTAAGCGTTAACTTATAAAGTCAGTGGCGCATCGAAGAGATGGCAGGAAGCTTAGAGTTTAACCTCGCTTATAATTAATAAGCGGATAAACAACCAAAGTATCTTAGTTCAACCTATTGGTTATCCTTGGTTTGTCATATGTCATTACCACCTCCAATAAAATCTTCATAACCATTAATTCTTAAAATATGAAGAAATTCTCCTATGATATTTTTAAAATACGTCATTAAACCTACTTGGAAAAAAATGGAAAATAATATCTCACGACACAGTCGGAAATGCAGCAGTTTCCGCTTGCAATATTTACGAGTAGTCAAAGATTAATAATTGCATTGCATGCCTTTTTTTTGTTTCACTCAGTTTCACCAAAACTGATAGAAGAATGTGGTTTTATTATCAAAAAACGTTAGCTGCGTTCAAAAAACGTATCGCCTTTGTCTTATGTCTTTCGGTAATTTTTTAAAAGCAAAAATAATAGAAGAATGTGCTGTGTGTGAACAACTAATGTGAACATTAGCAGCGTTCAAAAACATTATAACCTTTTATCTAACGTCTTTCTGTAATTCTTTAAAAGCAAAAAAACCGATAAAAATATGTGCTTTTTAGCCTATTCGCTAATTATTATTATTTTTTGCAAATCCCAAAACTGGAAGAATGTGGTTTTTAGATTATTATCACTAAACATTAGCTGCGTTTAAAAAAAGTATGGTCTTTTGTTTTACGTCTTTCTGTAATTTTTTAAAAACAAAAAACCGATAAAAATATGTGGTTTGTAGGCTATTCGCTAATTATTGTTATTTTTTGCAAATCCCAAAACTGATAGAAGAATGTGGTTATTAAATTATTATTAAAAAACGTTAGATGCGTTTAAAAAAGGTATCGTCTTTTGTCTAGCGCATTTCTGTAATTTTTTAAAAGCAAAACACCGATCAAAATATTTGGTTTGTAGGCTATTCGCTAATTATTGTTATTTTTTGCAAATCCCAAAACTGATATAAGAATGTGATTTTTAGAATATTATCACAAAACGCTAGCAGCATTCAAAAACAGTATCGTCTTTTGTCTAGCGTTTTTGTGTCATTTTTTAGAGGCAAAAACCGATAAAAATATTTGGTTATTAGCCTATTCGCTAATTATTATTATTTTTTGCAAATCCCAAAACTGATAGATGAATGTGGCTTTTAGATTATTATCAAAAAACGTTAGTCGCGTTCAAAAAAACTATCGCCTTTTGTCTTACGTCTTTCTGTAATTTTTTAAAAGCAAAAATCGATAAAAATATGTGGTTTTTAGCCAATTCGCTAATTATTATATTTTTAGATTATTATCAAAAAATGTTAGCTGCATACCAAAAAATATCGCCTTTTGTATAGCGTGTCTCTGTAATTTTTTACAAGCAAAAAACCAATAAAATATGTGGTTTTTACTTTATTCGATAATTTTTGAAAATCCCAAATCTCATAGAAAAATGTGGTTTTTAGATTGTTGTCAAAAAACTCTAGTTGCGTTCAAAAAAACAAGTATCCCTTTTGTCAAGCGTGTTTTTGTCATTTTTTAGAAGCAAAGAACCGATAAAAATATGTGGTTTTTAGCCTATTCGCTAATTATTATTATTTTTTGCAAATTCCAAAACTGACAGAAAAATATGGTTTTTAGATTATTATCAAAAAACGTTAGCTGCGTTCAAAAATAGTATCGCCTTGTCTAACGTCTTTCTGTAATTTTTTAAAAGCAAAAAACCGATAAAATATGTGGTTTTTATTGTTGCTAATTAATATTATGTTTTGCAAATCTGATAGAAGAATGTGGTTTTTAGATAATTATTAAAAAACGTTCGCTGCGTTTAAAAAAGGTATCGCCTTTTGTCTAGCGTTTTTCTGTAATTTTTTAAAAGCAAAACACCGATCAAAATATGTGGTTTGTGGGCTATTCGCCAATTAATGTTATTTTTTGCCAATCCCAAAACTGATAGAAGAATGTGATCTTTAGATTATTATCAAAAAACGCTAGCTGCTTTTGAAAACAGTATCGCCTTTTGTCTAGCATGTTTTTGTCATTTTTTAAAAGCAAAAAACCGATAAAAATATTTGGATTTTAGCGTATTCGCTAATTAATATTTTATTTTGCAAATCCCAAAACTGATAGAAGAATGTGGTTTTTGGATTAGTATCAAAAAACGTCAGCTGCGTTTAAAAAAGGTTTCGCGTTTTGTCTAGCTTGCTTCTGTAATCTTTTAAAAGCAGGAAGCTGATAAAAATATGTGGTTTTTAGCCTATTCGCTAATTATTATTATTTTCTGCAAATCCCAAAACGGATAGAAGAATGTGGTTTTTAGATTAGTATCAAAAAACGTTAGCTGCGTTTAAAAAAGGTTTTGCATTTTGTCTAACGTGCTTCTGTAATTTTTTAAAAGCAGGAAACCGATCAAAATATGTGGTTTTTAGCCTATTCGCCAATTATTATTATTTTTTGCAAATCCCAAAACTGATACATGAATGTGGTTTTTTGATTATTATCAAAAAGCTTTAGCTGCGTTCAAAAAAAAGCATCGTTTTTTGTGTTACGTCTTTCTGTAATTTTTCAAAAGCAAAAATCGATAAAAATATATGGTTTTTAGCTTATTCGCTAATTATTATCATTTTTTGCAAATCCCAAAACTGATAGAAGAATGTAGTTTTTAGATTATTATTAGAAAACGTTAGCTGCGTTTAAAAAAGTTATCGCCTTTTGTCTAGCGGGTTTCTGTAATTTTTTAAAAGCAAAACACCGATCAAAATATGTGGTTTGTAAACTATTCGCTAATTATTGTTATTTTTTGCAAATGCCAAAACTGATAGAAGAATGTGGTTTTTAGATTATTATCAAAAAGTGCTAGCTGCGTTCAAAAACAGTATCGCCTTTTGTCTATCGTGTTTTTGTCATTTTTTAGAAGCAAAAAACCGATAAAAATATGTGGTTTTTAGCCTATTCGCTAATTATTATTATTTTTTGCAAATTCCAAAACTGATAGAAGACTGTGGTTTCTAGATTATTATCAAAAACCATTAGCTGTGTTCAAAAAAATTATCGCGTTTTGTCTAGCGTCTTTCTGTAATTTTTTAAAAGTAAAAAAACCGATAAAAATATGTGGTTTTTAGCCTTTTCGCTAATTATTATTATTTTTTGCAAATCCCAAAACTGATACAAGAATGTGGTTTTTGGATTATTGCCAAAGAACATTAGCTGCGTTCAAAAAAATTATCGCCTTTTTGTCTAGCATGTTTCTGTAATTTTTTAAAAGCAAAACACCGATCAAAATATGTGGATTGTAGCCTATTAGCTAATTATTGTTATTTTTTGCAAATCCCAAAACTGATAGAAGAGTGTCTAGCGTGTTTTTGTCATTTTTTAGAAGCAAAAATTCGATAAAAATATTTGGTTTGTAGCTAATTATTATTATATTTTGAAAATCACAAAACTGATAGAAGAATGTAGTTTTTAGATTATTATCAACAAACGTTAGCCGCGTTCAAAAAAAGTATCGCCTCTTGTTTTACGTCTTTCTGTAATTTTTTAAAAGCAAAAAACCGATAAAAATATGGGGTTTTTAGCGTATTCGATAATTTTTGCGAATCACAAATCTGATAGAAGAATATGGTTTTTAGATTATTATCAAAAAACGTTAGCTGCGTTCAAAAAAGGTATCGCTTTTCGTCTAGCGTCTTTCTGTAATTTTTTAAAAGTAAAAAAACCGATAAAAATATGTGGTTTTTAGCCTTTTCGCTAATTATTATTATTTTTTGCAAATCCCAAAACTGATAGAAGAATGTGGTTTTTGAATTATTGTCAAAGAACATTAGCTGCGTTCAAAAAAATTATCGCCTTTTGTCTAGCATATTTCTGTAATTTTTTAAAAGCAAAACACCGATCAAAATATGTGGTTTGTAGGCTATTCGCTAGTTATTCTAATTTTTTGCAAATCTCAAAACTGATAGAAGAGTGTGGTTTTTAGATTATTATTAAAAAACGCTAGCTGCGTTCAAAAATAGTATCGCTATTTGTCTAGCGTGTTTTTGTCATTTTTTAGAAGCAAAGAATTGATAAAAATATTTGGTTTTTAGCCTATTCGCTAATTATTATTATATTTTGCAAATCCCAAAACTGATAGGAGAATGTGGTTTTCAGATTAGTATTAAAAAACTTTATCTGCGTTTAAAAAAGATTTCGCGTTTTGTCTAGCGTGCTTCTGTAATTTTTTAAAAGCAATAAACAGATAAAAATATGTGGTTTTTAGCCTATTCGCTAATTATTATTATTTTTTGCCAATCCCAAAACTGATAGAAGAATGTGGTTTTTGAATTATTGTCAAAGAACATTAGCTGCGTTCAAAAAAATTATCGCCTTTTGTCTAGCATATTTCTGTAATTTTTTAAAAGCAAAACACCGATCAAAATATGTGGTTTGTAGGCTATTCGCTAATTATTCTTATTTTTTGCAAATCTCAAAACTGATAGAAGAGTGTGGTTTTTAGATTATTATTAAAAAACGCTAGCTGCGTTCAAAAATAGTATCGCTATTTGTCTAGCGTGTTTTTGTCATTTTTTAGAAGCAAAGAATTGATAAAAATATTTGGTTTTTAGCCTATTCGCTAATTATTATTATATTTTGCAAATCCCAAAACTGATAGGAGAATGTGGTTTTCAGATTAGTATTAAAAAACTTTATCTGCGTTTAAAAAAGATTTCGCGTTTTGTCTAGCGTGCTTCTGTAATTTTTTAAAAGCAATAAACAGATAAAAATATGTGGTTTTTAGCCTATTCGCTAATTATTATTATTTTTTGCCAATCCCAAAACTGATAGAAGAATGTGGTTTTTAGATTATTATCAAAAAACGCTAGCTGCGTTCAAAAACAGTATCACCTTTTGTCTAGCGTGTTTTTGTCATTTTTTAGAAGAAAACACCGATCAAAATATGTGGTTTGTAGGCTATTCGCTAATTATTCTTATTTTTTGCAAATCTCAAAACTGATAGAAGAGTGTGGTTTTTAGATTATTATTAAAAAACGCTAGCTGCGTTCAAAAATAGTATCGCTATTTGTCTAGCGTGTTTTTGTCATTTTTTAGAAGCAAAGAATTGATAAAAATATTTGGTTTTTAGCCTATTCGCTAATTATTATTATATTTTGCAAATCCCAAAACTGATAGGAGAATGTGGTTTTCAGATTAGTATTAAAAAACTTTATCTGCGTTTAAAAAAGATTTCGCGTTTTGTCTAGCGTGCTTCTGTAATTTTTTAAAAGCAATAAACAGATAAAAATATGTGGTTTTTAGCCTATTCGCTAATTATTATTATTTTTTGCCAATCCCAAAACTGATAGAAGAATGTGGTTTTTAGATTATTATCAAAAAACGTTAGATGCGTTCAAAAAAATTATCGCCTTTTGTCTAGCGTCTTTCTGTAATTTTTTAAAAGTAAAAAACCGATAAAAATATGTGGTTTTTAGCCTTTTCGCTAATTATTATTATTTTTTGCAAATCCAAAAACTGATAGAAGAATGTGGTTTTCAGATTGGTATTAAAAAACTTAAGCTACGTTTAAAAAAGATTTCGGGTTTTGTCTAGCGTGCTTCTGTAATTTTTTAAAAGCAATAAACCGATGAAAATATGTGGTTTTCAGCCTATTCGCTAATTATTATTATTTTTTGCAAATCCCAAAACTGATAGAAGAATGTGGTTTTTAGATTATTATCAAAAAACGTTAGCTGCGTTCAAAAAAATTATCGCCTCTTGTATTACGTCTTTCTGTAAATTTTTAAAAGCAAATAACCGATAAAAATATGTGGTTTTTAGCGTATTCGATAATTTTTGCAAATCACAAATCTGATAGAAGTATGTGGTTTTAGATTATTATCAAGAAACGTTAGCTGCGTTCAAAAAAATTATCGCTTTTTGTCTAGCGTCTTTCTCTAATTTTTGAGAAGCAAAAAACCGTTAAAAATATGTGGTTTTTAGCCTATTCACTAATTATTATTATTTTTTGAAAATCCCAAAACTGATAGAAGAATGTGGTTTTTAGATTATTATCAAAAAACGTTAGCTGCGTTTAAAAAAATTATCGCCTTTTGTCTTACGTCTTTCTGTAATTTCTTAAAAGCAAAAAACCTACAAAACTGATAGAAGAATGTGGTTTATAGATTGTTATCATAAAACGTTAGCTGCGTTTAAAAAAGGTGTCGCTTTTTGTCTAGCGTGTTTCTGAAATTTTATAAAAGCAAAAAACCGATAAAAATATGTGGTTTTTAGCTTATTCGCTAATTATTATTATTTTTTGGAAACCCAAAACTGATAGAAGAATGTGATTTATAAATTACTGTCAAAAAACGTTAGCTGCGTTTAAAAAAGGTGTCGCCTTTTGTCTAGCGTGTTTCTGTAATTTTTTAAAAGCAAAAATCCGATAAAAATATGTGGTTTTTAGCTTATTCACTAATTATTATTATGTTTTGCAAACCCAAAACTGATAGAAGAATGTTATTTATAAATGATTGTCAAAATACGTTAGCTGCATTTAAAGAAGGTGTCGCCTTTTGTCTAGCGTGTTTCTGTAATTTTTTAAAAGCAAATATGTGGTTTTTAGCCTATTCGCTAATTATTGTTATTTTTTGCAAATCCCAAAGAAAATACAACACACCAAATTTTCTATAGGGACATTTTTTTTAAAAAGTTTAATGGTAACAAATTCAATATATATATATCAATATATCATATAGCAAAAAAATATTAGATCAAAAATCTTAGAAAAAACATTTTTTAATAAAATAAAACAATTTCTTTTTAAATCGGACCAATGGTCAATGACATATGGGACTAAAACCGAGTGAACCCGAATTACGCATAAATTCAAGATGGCGGCGAACCTAGAGAGAAATTGTGTTTGAAAACTTTGGCTGTTTTTCAGATAAATCGCGATTTTTCTGACTATTCTATTGGAGTATTTGAATAAAACTGTTTTTTTTTTATCAAAAAATCAGCATTTTTAATCAGTAAACATACTTCACTTTTTGATTGATTTTAAGAAAAAAAATATACTCTTTTCGAAAGTTGTATTTTTGTGTAGGTGCCGTCCCTAAATAGTTATTCTGATAAAAATTAAAATCTTCTATGTACGTCCTACTGTCAAAACCTGTCAAAAATATGTCATTTTTTCCCAAAATGTATCAAAAAATTTTTTCATTTCATTTTAAACAAAAAAAGTCAAATAAGCATTTTTGTAGTACTAACCGTTTTTTTATAAACGTCATTTAAATGTTTGAAAAATGTAAAAAATTGTCACATATAATATATTTTCTGAAAAAGCGATGTGAAACCCGAAAGAAAACATATTTGCTCTAAAAAAACGTTACAGTGTTTTTTACGTCACTTATAGTTTCTATATAAATATAAAATTAGTTGACGAAAATGCTAAAATCATGTCGATTGTATTGAACGTCTTTGCGCCAAGATTTTTCTATAAACCTAAACTCTAAAAAAAATACAATTATGTGTTACGTAGGTAGTCTTATTATCTATCGGACGACAGTAAAAAAGTTTTCACTTTCTTATGTTTATTAAGAAAAAATAACAAATAACCAAATTTCTGCAACATAAGAAAAATAATTTTTTAAATGACCATAATACTGACTAGTACATGATGCTTTGTGCTCTGATATTTTTTTTAAATGTTCGAACTCACCGGGATTAAGGGGGCAAGACAGAAGCAGGAATAAGGGAAGAGACAGAAGCAGGAATAAGGGAAGTACCTTATATAGTCAATATTTGTTGTTATTTTATTTTATATAAGAAGATGTCTTTCAGAGAGTTCCCCTTATTTAATTCCGACAGAGGTTATTTTTTCAAATCTAGTCGAAACTTTTTTACTGTCGTTTGATAGGTGATAAGAGTAACTATTTAGCAAATAATTGATTTTTTAGAGTTTAGTTTTATAGAAAAATTTTGGTGCAAAAAAGTTCAATACAATCGACATGATTTTACCATTTTCTTCAACTTATTTTATTTTTGTATAGAAACTATATGTAATGATGAAAAAAAGTTATAACGTTTTTTTTATCGAAAATATGTTCTCTGTCATCTTCCCCATCGCTTTTTCGGAAAAAATATTTTAATTCATAATGTGACAATTTTTCCATTTTTTAAATATTTAAATTACGTTTATAAAAAATGGTTAGTACTAGAAAAATGCTTATGTGATTTTTGTCTCTAGAATGGAATGCTCTATAATATTTTTTTTACATTTTGGAAAAAAATTACATATTTTTCACAGGTTAACAGTAGGGAACATTTTAATTTTTATCAGAATAACTATTTAGGGACGTCATCTACACAAAAATATATCTTCCGAAAAGAGTATATTTCTTTAAAATCAATCAAAAATGAACTGTGTAAAGTGCTATGTGTTTATAAATTTAAGATGTTGTGATTTCAGAAAAGTGGTTATTAAAATGGTAATTATTAGGTATAGGTTATAGATAATATGTTTGTTTTCTGTCATGACTTCACATATTTTATCGTACTTTTCCTGATATAGTGTAGAGAAAAAAACCTATAAAAAACCCTATAAAGTCAGAAATACTACTTTATGTGGTAAACAGGACGTCAGGATAACTTTCCCGTTTACTACAAGCGTCGACATAACTCCTACGTCAAGAGTAATTATTACCGTCGCGATGTAGTTGTATAAACGATATACAGACCGCTTCAATCTACTGCGAACATAGGGGGAATCAAGTCCAATTTACTCTCCGTGCCGTACGACCGAGGTGGATTCGAAGCACGCTGCAGTGTTATCTTTTGGAAATTCATTTTGTTTTTATTACTTTGTTTTATTTCTGCCTTGCTCGAGAAACAGATGGGTAAGTTCTTAATTGAAATTATACATTTTTAAAACCAAAAATGGATGTCTACGAAGTTGCCGAAAAAGTGCAGATGGTCAAATGGTCAAATCGTCATAACCCAACACATTGGTTCGATATTGGTCGAGGGAAAATTTGCATTTGTATTTTGACGTAAGAATACAGTATCCTCAAAAACTAAATGTTTGGGGGGGGGGTATTATAGGGGAACACGTAATTGGGCCATTTTTTATTAACGGCAATTGCAATTTGAATGGTCCTAGATACTTGGATCTACTGCAGCAGCACATTATTCCAACTGCTAGGCAGTTGTTAGGTGTAAGATTTGGTGAAACATGGTTTCAACAAGATGGTTGTTCCGCTCACAATGTTGGCCTTGTTAGGGAATATCTTGATAATGTATTTCCTAATCGGGTTATAAGTACACGGGGAACTATTTTATGGCCAGCTCAATCTCCCGATCTTGCTCCTAATGACTTCTACCTGTTTTTGAAGAAGCTTTTCAAATTATCACCCCTAACATGCTTGGAAACGTTAGAAGGGGTTTTTATAGTAGGCTCGGATATTGTCTAGCCGAGCAAGGAGGACTTTTCGAACATTTGCTTTATTTTTTTTTTTGACTGGGAGAATCTTTTTGGTTTTTAGAATGTATTATTTTATTTTGAGAACTTGCTTTTATTTTGTTTCTCCTTATTATTTTCATTGTAACACGTCGTCACTGATAAATCTGAGCAGTTGACAATAAAACGCTCTTATTTATCAGTGACAAAAAATAATAAAATTACGTTATAAAAATTTGCGTATTTATTGACCAAATTCCGGTTTCATTGACTACGCTCCACACAGCATCGTGGTTAGAGGCGTACTAAATACCAAAGGAAAGTCATGCAAGTGGTGATCGCAAACCTGAGTATTGGTTGCTTCACTGATAGGCGTGCGGTGTCTCTGCATGTACGTACACTGGCAAATTAGACTTCTTCCGCCCTATGTTCGCAGTAGCTTGAAGCGGTCTGTATATATAATGCATTCCCATAAACATATGGCGTAATTTTCCTTCTCATATCTGCAAGACTAGACGAAAAAATAAAAAAGTACTACTAGAGAACCCTAGATTCAAGCTTTTGGAAAATGTCGGTATTTAGATGAAAACTGCCAGCAAAGACTAAAATCTTAATTTAAATTTAATTTTTTTTCTTGGGAAACTAGTTTTTTACAAATGAATACCCGTCGAAACCTACGCAATGTTTAAAATGTCCCAATCACAATTCTGTTTAAATTGCAATTTCTTCGTGTGATTTTGAATTTTATGGGAAATAGCTCGGAGGCGATTAAGACTGGAAAGCAACAAAAGAGGGGAGAAAATGAGCGTCAGAGATAAAAGAATTTTATTTCTCCCTTGTGAAGTTGGCAGAAGAAAGTTGTTTTCGCTAAGGGATTGAAGGAACGGAACAGTATAGCTTTATAACAATGTGTTGAACGGCAGTTGTGTTGTAATAAAGGCTGAGAAATTAGACAGGTTTTTATTGGGTCATAATTTAAATTAGGGTTCCTTTAGATTTTAGTTTTGTTTTATTTAAAGAAATCTTTTTGGACGATAGAATTTGCAACACTGTAACTAAGGGCACTGATCGTGTAGTGAAATTCGAAAACGGGTTAGACGGGTTAGACGAGAGTGACCGATACTGTGTTATACTTGGGGAATATTGTTTGACGGCGACACGAGCGCAGCCGGTGGCTACAGGAAGAAACTGCTTGTACAGCCAGACGCATAATAAAATACAAATATTCTTTTGGTTAACTTTTTACGGACACTTACTGATTTAATAACAAAAGATATGAAAAAACTTAACAGGCGCCATTTTTCGATACTTCTTAGTGTTAAAAAAGCAATGCATCCGTGAAAACTTTTAGCTCTATACAAACTTTAACCAACTTTGTACTGTTCCATGCAGCTAAAAACTTTCTTTAGTTAAACTAGGAGGAAGGGGTTATAACTATGTTGAGGAATATTATCAAATATTAAATGTAACAACATTTTATTCTGTTATTTTCTTAGTTGGTCAAAAATTTTCGGCACTCTTCAAATAGTCCCATGCTCTCTAGCTTTAATGGTGTAGTGATCCAGCCTGATTTGAATGCCATTTTAGACTTGCCAGGGTTGACAGACTTTGACAAGCGGTGACAAAAATCGGCAGGTACAAAATTAAAATTGTGTGAAATATATTTCGACATTGAAAAATAATCTGTCTTTCTTTTATGATCATATAGAAAGAAATGGAGGGGGCAAAGTAGGTGTTTACTTAATACAAGCATTACTTTCACTCTCCGCCGCGATGCGCTATGCGTTACAGGAACGTAGTTCCTGCGCGGCCCTATCTTTATGTTAGTTTCCGTAAGTTATTGTGTTGCCTCTGGGTTTAACAACATTTCTGCGTTGTCATAATTCAAACCCCCCTGCGTATGCCGGCCGGTATAAAAACCATTCACAATCAAAACAGGTCCGCCGATTTGTCCTTGACTTCAGTCCCTCGGCAAGAATTCTCGTTCGACGTTTTAATCTAAATGCATCCCAGCAGATAAAAAAAATGCGTTTTTTGCACACTTTTTGAAAATGTAAAATATTAAAGTAACACTCGTGGCATATCGGACACCTACAGACCTATTTCACCCTTTTCCATCCATCCTTTCCATCCATCCTCTCGAATTTAAAACAAACGGTTCGTAATCCGCGGAGACGTGGTACCCGTGTGCAACATCAAAATTGAAAAGTGACCTTATATTTTTACAGGTTTCTTTCTATTCCCTGCTGAACCACGTCTGCGCGGATTTCAAACTCTTTTTTCTAAATTCCTATGACCCCCTGATGATTCCTCATAAGGATGAAACAGGTAAGTAGATCTCTGGAGTTCCCCATTAGACATTGGAGGCCTGGTCATAATTTAGCGAGAAACAAAAACGCTTTGTCCAATATGCCACGAGTGTTACTTTAATTTTTCTTTGTGGACACGAGATTCACTTTTTTGTTTAGCAAAAAAATTGACTTGTGTTTTTTATTTTTCGAATGAATGCTTTTGGTTTAATTTTAGGGTAGCTCCTATCAGCAATTTTAACAAAATCCCACCTCCCACACCCATCGGATGTTTGGAGATTTTCTTAAAATTGCTGAGGTCGAAAAAAATCTAAACCAAAATTTGACGGGATGCTTATAAACCAATCTGGCAATTTAACAGCTTTCACGAGCATCAACGCGTTTAGCTCACCGGCCAACACCAAGAGAAAAAGAGGGCGATGTATAGGGACACAGTTCAGCTTAAAGCTGCTTTTAGGATAATATTCGGAATCCGAGAATCAGATAAAGAAAACAAACAGAGTAGTTTTTTTTCTTGCAAAAACCCCGTTAGGAAACAGGGGATTTTTTATGCTTCTGCCATGTTTTACCCATCAAGTAAGCTGAGCTTTTACTTTAAACTTCTTTTGCTCCTTGGACACCCAAGGAACAATTTTTTGACGTTTTAACGTTGCCAAACGCCACTTAACGTTGCGTGAAAACGGCGTATAAACAAGCAACTAGCTTTTGCACCTGCGACTGGAGTCGCGTGCAACGTTTCCACAACGTCGCCGAAGCGACTACGACTGAAGTGCCCTCTGGATAATATCTTAATTAATATAATTGATTTGAAACCAAGAATTCCACGTCTGCAACCACAAATGGAATAATTTTTAAAATGCTTTAAACCTATTTTAAATTGTAGCCAGTCTAAAAGAATTACTATTATTAGAACGATTTAGACAAATCGTGTAGCGGCTCAAATCAGAAAAAGAAAACAGTATGGCGGAAATAATTCTTGGTTTAGATTAGATTAGATTAGAATGGGGTGGTGTAGACACCTGTCCACCTCGACTTTCTCACATATATTGTGGTTCCCCTTATTTCTTCCCTGCTTTGCTAGAACTACAAAACAAGTTTCAGCCCCGTCCTTGTCATGAAACCCAGAAGCTTTGCCAGTGTGCCCTGTATATAGCTTTCTGGCCGCGGACATTCTAGGTCTCCCAGTAAGGCCCTGGTTCTAACCAGGCCTTAACATTGACTTGCAGAAACGGCATGTTGCATCTTCCATCTTCTACAAGTGCTTATTGAGTTTGCAGTGACCTACTAGGAGCCCCACTATTTGTCTGACAAGCTTCCTTTCCTTACTAAGAAGTTTTGCAGTCAGCTTTGATGAACGTTCTTTAATGAACTGTTTGGCCTGTCTTTGTCCAGGCGTTTGCTCCCACAGACCGTTCTCAACAGCAAGTTTAGGCCTTGAAATCCCTGACATTGCAGCTTCTTAGCTTATTGTATCTCTTGCTGTGTGCCTTGCTAATCTAAGAGTTTTGACGACCTCGCGAGGGGCAGCAGCCCCTTTATTAGGTTTCTCTGGCAGTTAGCTTCTCTGGAGGGGTCATCCGCCAGGAGGTTTTGTGTTCTGCAGAAGGTTAGTGTTGGACACTCAAATATGATGTGAGCGGCTGATTCGTCATCACGTAGTCTGCAGGTGGGTTCGTCTCTTTCTATCCCATCCCATCCTATGCAGGTGTTCTCTCTCTCAGTACGCAGTGACCGTTTAATAGCCCCGTCACTTGTCTGATTTCTATCCTATTCAGTTTAAGGATTTCACATGTGAGTGGTGTTGAAGGGGATGACACCATTCTTTTGCTGTGGTTTTGCCCTGATATTGAATGCCAGTGGTTGTTCTTCATGCACCCATCGCTTGATATAGCCACGTATCGAGGTTTTTGAAAATCCAAATACAGGTTCAGGTCTTTCTGATCCTCTTCTTGCTAGAGAATCCACGTGTTCATTGCCTACTACCACTGTGTGCCCCAGTACCCACGCTAGGGTGATTCTATTATGTTTCGCTCAGGTTAGGAGGGTTTGAAGGCAGTTCCACACTAATTCTGAGTAAATTTGTTGGCATGCCAGAGCTTTAATAGCTGCTTGGCTGTCTCAGAAGATTGTTATATCTTTGTTGAGAAATCTTCTTCTCAGGTTTTCCCGCAGACAAGTCTCTATGTCATGTATTTCAGCTTGGAATACTGTGGTATGTTGCCCCAGAGATGCAAACCAATTTGATCTTGGGGCTAGGCTATATACTCCCGCTCCTGATCTACTGTCCATCTTGGATCCGTCGGTATACTATACCAATTTTCCTAACTGGACTAGTGATTTCTCCGTCTTGTTTTCCCAGGATAGCTGGGTCTTAAACGACTTGTTCATGTTTATTTTCTGACTCATGATATCACTCCTCATCTTTAGCAGCGAGTTGTGCAAGTTGGTGACAATGCTCGCAATCTTGGTATGTCCCAAATGGTTATCATACCAGTTGTCATTGCATTTTAGTCTGTATGCTCCCATTCTCGCCTCCGCTTTGAGAAGGTGGCTTTGGCCTTAACGATCCCACAAAATCGTTCAGGCTCTGTGAACTTTATTGCCGAGCCTTGTCTGGCCAATTCGGCGGCATTTTTGTTTCCAGAGTGTCCCCGATGTCCTGGGACCCAGGCTAGTGTCACCCTTTTGGTGCTTGCCAGCCTATTTAGAGTTGTTCTGCAGTCCCAAACCAGTTTGGACGTCACTTTCACTGCTTCTATAGCTTTAAGTGCAGCTTGACTATCTGAATATATAACTACCGAATGAGAGTTTTCCTTTACTCTTTGTATTTCTTCGGCACAGTGATGTATTGCCGCCACTTCAGCTTGGAACACTGTACAACCGTTTGTCAGGCTTATAGAGACTAAAGTCTCATTACCCTCGTCAATCTTGGAGCCGTCTGTGTACTAGATAGATTCCGCTTCGATAGGAGGACTTCCCTCGCAGTCGGCTCTATCTGGAATTTTGACTTTTCTTTTCGAAATTGTTCTTGCAGACCATTATATTGCTCGGCAATCCCAGTATAAGATCTTTTTTGAGCTCGTTTTCAAGTCTTTCATGCTCAGTTCCATGTGAACTGATAATGTGTGCTTGACCCCGCGTTAGTCTTGATTTACTGAAAACCTAACCATATTGCGACTCTATAGTTGTCAGATACAGTTAATTTTTAAATTGGCCGCAACTGCATTGATTATTTGGCCAGAATAGTCTCGTAAAGAGAAACGTTTAAGGAACGTAAATTAATTAACTCTAGTTAATTATCAACGTTTTGAATTCGTTGATCCATCGTTCGTTATAAAAAAAAAAATATTCCAGCAAAAATAAACGTTGTTAGAGGGTTGCTAAATTTTCCCTAGTTATTAGCAATGACGTGGCGACGTTTTCTCGTCCATTATAGTGGCCGTTGCACAAATGACTAGTTTTTTTACTTTATGCAACGTTATTATGTCAACTAAGGCAACTAAAAATTGTTACCTGGGCATTTGCATTCAGTTCGGAAAGGAAATTGGGATAAAAAGGGAAATTTATGAAAAAAATCAATTTCTCTTTTGTCGTCGCAGGTAAGGGTTTATAGATAGTGAAGAATAATAGCAATTTTCCGTCGTAGTGGCGGATGATTCCTATAATTCAGCTCGTGGGAGTTGAATTTTAAATTGAAATTTAGGTCTCCAAACGTGAAAGAGATTTTGTCTCGGCGTAAAATACACGGACCGAAACTGGAAAAAGAATTTCCATCGATAGTTTTTATACGGCCGGCTGAATTATTTTATAGGGTAATTAAAGCAAAAAAATGGCTTTTATGAGTTTTTATGTCTTTGCATATTGGAGCTGTATTAGAAATCGTTTTGTAATGTTTAGTGGCAGAATAATTTACAAGTGGAAAGGGTGTTTACTCGAATAATGCGGATCGCAATTCGAGCAAACCACTTAAGGGTGGGAAAAGCACTTAGAGACTAGAGTTACAAGCATTATATTTTTAGAATCTCACACAAAACAAGTAAGTAGTAGTTGGTGCCAAGAAAGTAAATAGTTATAGATATAAAGATTAAACAAACAAGATAGAAAGATTAAAAAAACAAAGAAAAAAACAAATTTTTTACAATATTAGGTAAAGTTATTTTGTTATAACAAAATTTCAAGAAACTGTTATTTTTACAATGTTAAAAAAAGTACTGCAATTGGGTTTCCAAAATATCTTGTGTAAGTTAAAAGCAAAAATTAAATTTGGGCTGATAATGGTTAATAATTAACCCAAAACGTCATGTGACTTCTCAAAATAAGGTTGCAAAATGTTATCTGTCATCCTTAAGAAAAAATGAATTTGACAGTGCTCCTGTCACACTGAAATGTCAAGTTTAAAATCAGCCATATTGAATTTTAAAAATCTGATTAGAAATTCATTATCTCCATCCCCAAGTGCCCCAACAAACCAAATTTCAACGAAATCGGGCGTACTTCAACTGTACCCCCCTCCACTCCCTTGTGTTGTCACTACAACTATATAAGTATGCCCAATTTGAAGCCGATCGAATGTCCGAAAATTGGTCAAAATTAAGTTGCAAGATTCCACCCGAACAAGTTAAATAAAAGTTTGTAATAAATATGTCATACCTGGTCTGTACCTTAATGCTGGTGGACCAAGCAGCATGAAATTTTGCACAATAGTTATTTATATAACGTAGGTTAGTACAAAGAAAGGATTATTGAAAATTGATTTTCTAAATATGAGGGAGGTGCGAAATAACATCGGAAACAGTTTTGATTTTATATGCGTTCTTTTAAGTTGTTCATTCTGTTTCTTTCGTCATGATAATAATAAGGACACTGATCAAGTATTTGGGGTAGAATTACATTATAAATACATGTATTATCTCTCTACTCTTATAATTTAAAATCATCTCTAAACAATAAAGGTAATTCGTATCTATACCAAGGCCTCCTATTATTATATACGGCTTCTACCGTTCTATCGCGCCCTACCTAGACCCTCTTAACCTTTATTACAGCTAAAGCTGATTTGTGCCTATTTACAATGGGATATTCTAGAATAACAAGACGGAATCGCTACGGCAAATTTAAGGGTCGCCATTTGATAAGCCCAAAAGGAAACGGGGCACAATATTAATCCCCTAAATCTGCCGAAACAAGGAGTGATACAGAACTTGCAGCTATCAGGTTTTTTTTAAGGTTCATTATTTTTACATAGACAGAAAAAATCCGGATTTTCAAAATCTATCGGAATCCTCACAAAAACGTTTACAATTTTTACTCGTCTAGGCAACGGAAAGGACGTTTATGAGTTTGGTTTCTTGTATTTATGTATGTATGTATGTATGTTCCACCATAACTAAAATACTGCTAATCCGATTTTCCTGATTGATACGTCAATTTACTCATATCGATACTGCGAATAATATAGACTATATATATATTCTAAAAAAATTCAATATGGCGGCCGTGACAGGTAAAAATGTGTTAAAATTAGTTTTGTTTTGTATATACAATCACAACAAAAAACTAATCACCGGATCTCCACGATTCATGCGTCATTTTTATCGTATTGACGCTGCCAGTGACACTGCCTACAATTTTTTTTAAATTTAGTGTGGCGGCAGTGACAGGTGCCATAGTTTTGTTCTCTTTTTGTTTTACTCCAACTAAAAAACTACTCATCAGGTTTCCACGATTTCTATGTTATTTTTTTGTATGATTGCGAGTAACAAGGTCTATTATTAATTTTACTAAAATCTCTTTACCCTTATCTTGTATCTTTCTTTTAAGTGTAACGCAAAATAGTCGGGTTTTAAATTTTTTAGATTTATTTTATTCTCGAGTCGCGTCAGCGGTGGCTTTAATGATGACAAATTGATCTCGACAACATTTAAGGAATATCTCTTCATGTTTTGTCAAATTGCATCAATACCACCTCCACGGAAGGCCAATCAACTCGATTCAATATGGCCGCGGAAGTCGAGGAACATATAAATATATGTAAGACAGAAATGGGGGGGGGAGTAGGTGAAAATGTTAAAAAGTGTAACCAGGGAGGGAGGGGGGTGTGCAACTGCATTACATCACAATTAGATCCGAAAAATATTTAAAATTTAGGGAGACGGAGTTGCAAAAGAGCAAGAAGAGGGGAAAAGTAGGTTGAAATTGGGAAAAAAAAATGATGGTACATAATTTATGGACGTCCATAAACATTTTCTTCCATTTATCTGATTTTTTTAAAGCTTAATTTTAAATTTGAATGAAAAGTTGCAAAGCCATTTTGCTAAAAAAAAATAAAAATAGTTAGGTAAAAAGTATTTGGGTAAAGCTGATCATGCAACAGATAAAGTAAAAGAAAAATAAATATTGGTGAAATAAGGAGTAACGAAAAATTCTCGACTTTTAAAATAGTTCACTAGAAAGTATAAAAAAAAATGTTTGTCCTAACAGAGTTTGAAATAAAGTAAAGTTCAGGTTTTTCCACAAGAAAAAATATATACAATTACAAAAACCGAAAACTATAGTTTTCCGTTTTTGTACTTGTCCATGGACTAACACTTATTTTAAAATTTTTGCCAAATATCGTCTAAAGTGATTGTTTCAATGCTATCTTCTATAACTTTAGAGAGAGCAGCATTATCTGATTTCAGTCGCTTTGCATTTGGACTTTCTCATATAATTTCTTCTTTTGTCAAATATTTAGGGATGAGATAACATCTGAAAGTTAATAAGTAAACTTTTCATATCTCTTTCAAGAAAACAATTTTGTTCCGCGCAATCAATTTACATTTGCTTTTGGTCATCAATGTAAAAAAACTTTTTTATGCACATCGGCGCCCCAGCCAGGTTAGATTGATGCCATAAATATAAATACATGTCAACCAAATGTGGAAGTAAGTCAGGGAAAGGGTTGTTTTTCACAAACTACTATATTTTTGCACACACACACACGCACATACATATTTTGGCCAATTTGTTACAAAAAAAAACTAATAGCGTTGGGTGCCAATTTGTTTTCGGACCAAAAAGTTGGGTGATCTTTTAAAAAACCTTTGCCACGGCTAAATGGGTCGTAGATTCTTTACAATTGAGGAAAATTTTCATTGCTTACCTATTTCGATGTTTTCTTTCTCACTGTCTTTCACTTTTTATCAAAACACACTATTTTGTTGTTTCAAAATTGAAACAACATATTACTTAAAAGCTATAAGGTGTTTAAAATAAAGAATCCTGCACAAGGTACATTGAAAATGGCTCTCGGCAAAACGTCATAATTTTTTGCACACACACATACATATTTGTGTCAAATTTTTGGGAAAAAAGTTATTATTCAAAAATTGTTTGATATTATCACAGAAACTATTACTTATAGTTCAAAGAGGACAGGGTTTGTAAGTTTGGTGAAAACTTATCGGTCTATCTTGTAAAATATATGTAGGATGTAGGTATTTTTTTAAACTCGCTGTTTTTAAGCGTGGTGTTTTCAATGGAACACTCAAATCCCCTGTAGCTGTGTAAAATTGTGAGGACCCTTCAATGTCTTCGGCTTTAAAATGTAGTTCACAAACCTATAAATAAAAAAGCAAACCGTGGTCAAAATAGAAAACACAAATATGTAGGTAGTTACCAACATGGAAATTTCAAGAATACCACACTTGGACCATACAAGATAAGCCCTTTTGGAAAGAGTCACGAAAAGACTTTTTATTTTTATTTTTTTTGTATATTTATTATGTTTATTCAAGTGGTAGTGAAAAATAACCTACACTTATAGGTCGATAAGTTTGGGACTTTCTTATCATACTGAGTCCGACACTTTGGCACAACACATGAATGAGGCATTTTTAATAATGTTTGACAAAAACAATTATAATTTCACTAGGTATTTATACCACAAAACACAGCATAAAAACAAAACATAACTTCCGTACGCGACTATTGACTGAAGGGCACTTCTATAAAAATGTACATAAACCGAAAAACTATAACGATTTCCGCCTTTTCAAAACACGAAAAACGACCTGCTACAAAATGTAAACAATAAAGATATATAATATGATCATTTTCTTATAAAAGCTCTTAAAAATCCCTACAAAAAAATATAAAAATACTAAAAGGCCATGGTAAAATGTAAAAAGTGTTTTTTCAGAAAATTTTCTACACTTATTTGTTCATAAGAGCAAATTAAAAATCGACTGTCACATTCAGGACTAGACACATACATTTTTGAAGGTTGGAAAAAATACCGAATTTAAATATTTTTGTCACTGACCTGTTTCTGAGCCATTTCTTTCCAAAGTAAGTCAGAAAATTTTAATACTTACGCACTTTTTTAAAGCATTTTCTTTGACTTTTAACAAGCCTTTATTTCATACTGTAATGTAATATACTCCATAACCTTATCGGTTTCATTCCGGTATGTCATTTCATTTACATCACATTTATGTAACAATTAGGTGGGCTTTGCGCATGACATTATGCAGAGTTTTCGCACCTTAATGTGACTTAAATATTTTACTGTGACTTCTGAGTGACCTTAAATTTACGTAACAAGGTAAATCTGTTATGTAAATTTTACGTAATTTCTACAATACGGTGTTTACTGGGTCCTTAAACAGTGGCGTACCCAGGAATTGACTTCGGGGGGAGGGGGGTTAAGTAAAAATGTGACCATAACCAGGGTTTTTTTTAACACATTCCCTCCCTCCTCGGTGCAACAGTGCCTAAAAGGTTGTCAATTTGACGGTTTTGTGAGGCCCAAAATTTTATGAAAAACAAAATAGTATTTCTATATATTTTGAAAATCCCGATTTTTCCCGTCTAATAAGATTTTATTACATTTTTTAGAAAGAAAAGTTGTGGTGTTATCACATTAAAAAAAAATTTAATGGGGTTAGGGTAGCCCTAAAAATCTCAATCGATAAGTTTTTTGCGCTGATACACATATTTTATCCTCACGCTCTACCGAATTTATTTCAGTTAAAGTATTCACCCTGATGTATATGGAACTGCAAATATTTGCTTTGTGTGAATTTATTCGTACGAACATTATATCACGTGTATATATGTATACAGGGTTCCTAAGCAAATCCATAGGGGGCCAAGCAGCCGTGTATAAGACGCAGACAAACGGAAAAGCACATTAGGCAGAAAAGGATGGGCATGGGGCGATGTTGTCACTACATCTTACACGTAGTAAATCCATTTCAGGTTGTTGTTTTCTAATGTTTTCCATTTTCATACCTTTAGGACTGGAATAAAAATTGTTTTTGCTCGACTTTAATACCAAACTGATGAAAGATATCGTAAAAAAAATATTTTTCGGCTTTTCATTTTGTAACCATTGTCCTTACGCACTGTTTACAGGCTGGGGACTGAGATACATGCAAATGCCTAACCTAAAGCGTTCATACACGGCCGGAGAAATCGACTGAGATATTTCCGTAGAAACTTTAAGCAAATAGGACGGGTTGACGCATTCGAACGTCCAACCCGGGTTTTGCACTTTGATTCGAAATCAAAAAGGAGGAACAGTCAGATGTGGGGCCGTGCACAAATTACGTAACGGTGATTTTACCAATTTTTGACCCCCTCCCTATGTAATGTTTTGTAACGGTTTGGCACGCTACTTCGCTAATATTACGTAACGATTTCAAATCCACTACCCCCCCCCCCCAAAAAAAAAAACTTCACTTATTTTCATTCCAAATTTTCTTAGTTTCACACAAATGCAAACGCTGTCGAAAACCCCCCTCCCCCCTACGTAAAGTTTTGTAACCCCCCTCACCCCTATGACCATTACGTAATTTGTGCACGGCCCCTGTAGTCCCAGTGGAGGAGGGCGAGAAAATTGATATTTTTTTCTTAAAAACTATACTCTTTAGACCTATTTCTTTGCGTTCCCGAAATTATGTATTTTTGAAAAAAATTGTAAGCGGCGCCATTTTTATTTCGTGCTTTGTTTTTTTTAACATTTTTGCGTTCAGCTAATTTAATTGAAAAATTTCATATCATGTCATAAAACACCTCGAAAATATCAAATGTAGTGTAGGGCCAGCTTTATTTAAAATCAATAATATCGCAAGCAAAACGCTCTGCAGGAAAAACGGCGCCGTTTATTGATTTCTTTGGCTGCTAGTGCTAGCTGCATGGTTTGGCCGTTTCCGGATAGATGTCACTAGTAGAACAGAATGGAAAGAAATTTAATTAAAAGCGAAGATATTTTTTTTAATGTTAACAACCTCACGAGTTTATCGCTCAGTATCGTAAATAATGGACCCTGCCGCCTCCTTTCGGCAAGAAAAAGCTGTGGTTTGGACCTGAAAACATCTAATTTTTAATCTCATGGTGTGGCCGCCATCTAGCGGAATTTGCAGACATCTTGTCAACGGTTATTATTGCAACTATGATTTTTGCTCACAGTGAAAGAGTGGCGACAATTTTTTCTCATGAAAGCAGTCCGGAGATAATAACAAACTGGCACCATTGCTCAATATACCTGTTTCTTTTGTGCGCGCAGAACTTTCTATGCCATTAGGAACCCTGTATATTGTAGATTTTGTATTGCGTTAGGTATATTTAGTGCCTTAGAACATAGTTTCTCCCCAGCCTTTTTCCATAATTTGTTTAATATTCGCGCATGTCAACTTTCAGTACTGGACGAGAGAATCTAATGTCTTAGCTTTCCAAAAAGCTGTAAACCATAAAAGTTGGACAAGTTTTAAAAGATCCGCAGATATGAGTTTTATTGGATCTTATTATATCTAGAAGTTTTTTTTAATGATATTTTTTCTTATAAGAAAAAGCTCAGGTGCAGTTATCTGCCTTGAAGTTTTTAAGTTTAAAACAACTCCGATAAATCTTTACCATAAACTATGAGTTTGTGGAAAATTGCTTAAGCCCAACTCTGCCATGTTAATTAAGAAGAGCGAATGTTACAAATTTAAATATTTAAAAAAATTCAGCAAATGTGCCAGTAAATCAAATTTCAGGTCATATTATTGGGCAAGAACAGCGAAAGCGACAGTCTGCAACGAATGGGCACTTTTTTCGGTCAAAATATTGTATGGTAATATGTATATATACAGGGTGGATTCTTTAAACGGAACGGTGCTTCTAGCGGGTTAGAATTTGATTAAATAAAAAAATCAAAAAACACGGATTTTGTCTATGTCATTTAGTTTGCGAGGTATGGCAATTTTTTATTTGTTTTTAAATAGGACACCCTGTATATTTTGCAATTTTTGAAATCTAAAAACAATTCTCTGTTCAGCAATACCATACAGTAGGATCTATCTTTTACGATAATCAAGATATTTTTTATAAAACAGGGCATAGACAACAATTCCATGCAAGTTTAAATGCCTCTATCTTGGAAACCATAAGAGATAGAGTATTAGTGTGTGGTAATGTCAAAAAGATATTTTTTTTTTAGAATTCTAAAATGTCAAACTGTCCTATTTTAGAAAAAAATATTTTTTTGCTATACCTCGTAAACAAAGCGACATAAAAAAATCCAAGACAGCACGATTAAAGAAAATTTTAAATCTCAGTTGACGGGTTTTTGGAATTTTTTATAAAACCAAATTCTAACCCGCTACGTTTAAAGAATCCTTAGTACTTGTTATCTCTTTTTAAAAATTAAAGTGAGAAAAAGACAGATTGTAAGATAAGTGGCAATTAGAACTTAAGTGGAAGGTGAAGAAGTTTTACGTGCTAGCTTTAGCCTAAAAATATAAAAATTAAAAAAACTGAATAGGCAGGTAATGTTGGAAATAAAAAAAAATCTTCTTGTTGATATAAGAAGAGATTAAGCAAAAATTCGTTCATTATTTATAGCCCAAAATATGATTTCAATATTAATTCATAAAAAGCAATGCAATGGCGTAGGAAAATTTTGTTTTAAAAAAATGTTAGCGCTTGGAAAATTTATTCAGAAATAGTGCGGCGCAGGTGAAATTTTCACGAGTTTTTGGTTTGCAGGCTGCGGTACAATTTTATTTTTATGTAAACACTGCTTCAAAATCTACTTTTTGTTTTTTACTACATAATCATACTGTTGAATAGTAATAGTAGTCTAACCTTATTTAACTAGGATATCAAAATTCCCTCAAAACCAGTGCCTGGCTACGTCGCCACTGTCTATTATTGTTCTTTAAATATAAGATTAAAATTTATAATTTTCTGATCGTTCATATTATTCAACTATAAAAACTTATGTCGCTCTGAAGATCTCTAACAAGGGTAAGTCGCACCCAGTATGTATTCTTGTGGTACTCTGGTGTATTTTGTAAAATTCGTTTTTTTGCTATCAATTCGTCACAGTAAAAAGCTACTGGTGGATGGACTGTGTCTGAAACCAGTCAGTGGTGGGACAGGTGGAGGAGGTCAAAAATCCAATAGTTTTCTGTTGGTAAAACCATCTTTGTTACTTATAATTTTTGTTTATCGTTCATTTTGTATGTATTACTGTTAACAAATAACGGCGAAAGTATCCTAGCTATAACATTCGCTCTTCTTTCTTAACAAGTTGCCTTAAATTTAAAAATCAGGGAACATTCGTTTTGATTTTATATTAATTTTTAATTGAAAAAGTTAACCAAAAACAATAATTTTTACAAGATGCTAAGACTTTTTTCATGTATACCAAGCAAACACGGTTCCCTCGGGCTTTCGTCAGTTTGTTGTCGATTGCCGAATTTGTCGTCATCGGCACGACGTCGATTTACGATATCGGACCAGCAGTATTTTTTGTCCGCTTTGCGATGTAGGCCCAATGTATGTTTGCCGACGCAGCGTTAGACTGTAGACCGCCGTCAGACCAATGGTAAATTTTACTTTTTGCTGACGTCGGCATACCGTCGCCGTACGATTAAGGTGCGATATGGTTTAACCACATGGTACCGACCATCCGCCCATAACTGCTTAATTTGATCGGTCTAACGTAGGCAAGCTGGTCTCGGCCCGACATCGTAAAGCGGTCCAACTTCGGCGATTGACGGAGATCCGTCGGTGGTAGCTTAAAGTGGCCCGACATTAGCAAACTACAAAGTTTCGATAATGCGGTTGCTTAAGCAGTCGGGCTGGTTTAAGTGACAAAAGAGGTGATTCTTGTAGAGAAGTACCACCATCTTGTCAAGTCCGCATTCTAGTTTTGAAATGTCTTTGCTCATTGCTCAATATATAATATTATCTTCCACTGTAGGGGGAGAACATAGTGACATTGGCGCCATCTCTACATGCTAGGAAGAAACTATTAAGCAGTTTAAAAATTTTAAGGTGACGTAGTCGGACCATCGTCGGTTGCCGATTGTCGACCAATCAAGCAAAATTCCAATCGGACCATCGTCGGCTCTAAAGCAGATAAAGTGGTCGTCGGCATAAAGTCAACTATAGTAAATCAGGCCATCGCCAGTTGCCGATTCTTGTCCGATTAAACAAAGTTCCAATCGGACCGTCGTCGGCCCTAAAGCGGATAAGGTTTGCGTTGGCATAAAGTCGACTATAGTAAATCGGGCCATCGTCAGTTGCCGATTTTCGACCGATTAAACAAATTTCCAATCGGACCATCGTCGGTGGAGTGGCATAAAGTCGACTGTAGTAATGTGGACCTCCGTCAGTTGCCGATTATTGACCGAAAACTAAAAATCGCAATCTGACCAACATCGGGCCAGAGTTTAATCACCGATGCCGACACACTGCCGACGTTGTCGATATTGGCCCTATTCAATGGCGACGATTTGTTTTTGCTGGGTATATATGAATTTTTAAGAAGTAAGAACTACTTTTAAGAAGTCACACACTTCAAATGCGTTTTTCTCAAAACTAGGAATTTGCACATTCGCTTTTCTTTAATTATCACGGCAAAATTTTAAGCAGTTCAATTTATCTCGACAACTATCGTTTTTTTTAGTAAATTTTAGTTTAGTGGCTTGGAAAGTGCACATCAGATTTTCACAAAAGTTTAATTTGTTTCAAACCAAAAGAGTTGAATTTTCCACATTTTGAAACACAGATGTAAAATTTAGTGGAAAAGCCCTTAAAAGAAAGCATACAAAAATTGAAGTTCGAGTTTTCCATTTATTCCTTTGCACAGCTCTGAGGAAAAAAAGAGATTTCCATTTACACCTTGGGAGCTTTTTTGGACTCGTCTGTCGCAGTGTAAGAAGGCTTTATTTAGTGCAGAAAATTCTGATGTTGTCTAAAAAAGGCAGGTTTTAAGAAAGAATCAAGACATGGCCTGCGATTGTGAATTTTGTGGTTATATAGTTAAATAGTTCTTTACATAGCAAGGGGGGAAAGCACTTCATTCCAGAGACATGTATCCGATTTTTCTATTTCCAGTATTTCTAACGAAACAAATCTGGTAAAATAGTGATCTATACAAGACAACAAAAGAAGGTAAAGGAGCTAAAGTAAAAAATACTTTTGTTGGGAGGTAAAGTAAACACTAAGGAAGTAAAGTAGATAGATGGATAGACTTTGTTGTTTTCTAAAGAATTATTACAAACATTTCTTATGAACAAAAAGTTCAGGTCTTAAAAATATTTTAAAAAATAATTAGAAAAATTAGAATTTAACTTGTAATAGTATAATATATATAATATATATATATAATAGTGTTGCAGGGTGCTGGGATTGATTGATTTAAAATAAAATAATTCTGAAAAGAGTCTGGTTTTATAAACTGAGATCCAAAAGTGATTTTAATAATTCTGAAATTTGATATAAACTGATGAGTAATAAGTGTCCACCTTTAGGCAAACTGAGTTAATATCTGCACTGATATAAGCATTACTGGTTACATATCTAGTTACTATTAAATATTATTTTCAAAGTTCTTTGAAGAGATTTTAAAATTAAAATGTACTTCTACTTCTACGTTCAATCTAATGAACATTTTAATTCTAAATTATCTACAAAGAAGTTCTTCAAATAATTAATATAAAACTTCACTTCAGGTAAGGTCGTTTAATATTCTAATTTTATAGCAAGTTTAATCGGATCATGACAAGTTATTAGGAACCTTTTGCACCAATAATTTTGAGGCCTTTTTACTTTATCGCTTATTTCGCGCATGCGCAGTTACGAGGTAATAACGGAATCCCTTAGAAACCGATAAAGTTTGACGTTACCTGCGGGAGAATACCGTATCCCTTATAATTGACATAGTTGCCGCTAGTAAAACAGTAAGTAGAAAAACAAAAAATTTAAATTGATTGGTGAATACAAATATGTAAAGATAAGTGCCAATTTTTGTTTAATCATTTTCTTGAACTAGAATTTCGCAAGAAATGTAAAACATTGATTTGCACTGGCAACTATGACAACCCAGCAAACACAAATCGTCGGCATTGAATCGGGCCAATGTCGACAACGTCGTCAGTGTGTCGGCATCGGCGACTACACTCTGGCCCGATGTTGGTCAGATTGCGATTTTCAATTTTCGGTCAATAATCGGCAACTGATGGAGGTCCACATTACTACAGTCGACTTTATGCCGACACCACTTTAGGGCCGACGACGGTCCGATTGGAACGTTGCTTAATCGGACGAGAATCAGCAACTGACGATGGCCCCATATCCTATAGTCGACATAATGTCAACGCAAACCTTATCTGCGTTAGGGCCGATGATGGTCCGATAGGAACTTTCTTTAACAGGTCGAGAATCGGCAACTGACGATGGCCCGATTTACTATAGTCGACTTTATGCCGACGATCGCTTTATCTGCCTTAGGGCCGACGATGGTCCGATTGGAACTTTATTTAATTGGTTTAGAAACGGCAACCGACGACGATTCGATCACTTCACCTTAAAATTTTTAAATTGGTTAATAGTTTCTTCCTAGTATGTAGAGATGGCACTAATGTCACTATGTTCCCTGTACAATGGAAGATAATATTATATATATAGCCCGACTGGTTAAGCACCCGCATTTGGACCGCTTTAGGAAACTAATGTCGGACTTGAATCGTTTATACCATTGTTGGACCGACACCAGCTTGCCTACGTTAGACCGACCAAATTAAGCAGTTACGGGCGGATGGTCGGGACCATGTGGTTAAACCATATCGGACCTTAATCGTACGGCGACGATTTGCCGATGTCAGCAAAAAGTAAAATTTACCATTGGTCCGACGACGGGCCACAGTGTAACGCTGCATCGGCAAACATACATTGGGCCCACATCGCAAAGCGGATAAAAAATACTGCTGGTCCGATGTCGTAAATCGACGTCGTGCCGATGACGACAAATTCGGCAATCTACATCGGACTGATAAAAGCTCGAGGAAACCGTATTTGCTGGGAAGTGATTCCGATCTGTTTATCATAACCTTCCTTTTCTCTGCTGTGTTTTTGAGTTTTTAAAGATTAAGAATTAATTAAAATTCACCTTAAAAAACACGATCTTCTAAATGAAAAATATTATTGGACAAATTCTTTTTGTAAATATTTATAATAATAAATACCGTATAAAGTCGGCCATAAACAAATCAAAGGCGGCGTGCAAAAACTAAAAATGCTGTCTTAAAAATAACGTGACGTTAGCTACGTCACAACGCGTTATTAAGCGATAAAGTCACCTAACGGGGATTTTTTTGTAAGGGGTGAAAAGGTCTCTATTATTTTTAAGGGTTTTTGTTGTTGTTTTCGTTTGCTTTTAATCGAATATGCAAAGTGGTTTATTTAAGTGTTTTGCCAATAAAGGTAAATTTAATAAACTTAAACAGAAGTTTTTTGCTGTTGTGAAGGTTTTAGATAAGCGATCAAGTGGGGGGTAATTCGAGGGGTAATTATAAAATGTCAACTAGCCATATTCAAATTCCCCCGAAGAATTTGGAATGAATAGTTAGTGGTTAGTGATCCGCTCATCGAATGTTTGGAGATTTTCTTAAAAGGGCTGCTGTTCATCGAACAGCCATTTTTTGTGAAAAACCATCCACAACCAACAAAGGTTTTTCCTGATGCAGTGGATGACACAAAAACTGAGTCCAAAGTACTTCCAATTTTGATCCATAAAACTGTTTTCTTTTCAGTAATTTTTTGGATATCCAATGGATAACAATTGTTTTTGTCCATTGGACCAAAATATCCTATATCCCGCGGACGTCCATTTTGTGTCCAGCAAAAGTGAGTTTTTTATGAACATTCATTGGATATGTATTTTTCTTAGTCCATTGGACCTTAAATAACCTCTGCCTACCGGACTTCCATCTTTGGCCCATTAATAAATGTCCTTTAGCAGACTGGTTTTGCAGATGCAACCCAACCAGTTAAGTGTCCATTTTGGTTAGCGAGGTTGTTGCAATTGGCAATTAGCTCAAAACAATGAAACTATTTTTTTGGTCCAATGGACAGCCATTGGATAATTTTTGTTAATCACAGAACCATAAAAAAACTTTATAGGTATCTGTTAGACAAAGTGGTTAGTCGACTGGATAGCGATTGGATTAATTACATTGACCCAAAATTATATACATTTTGAAAATTATTGACGGTTTTGGACATTTTTACAAGCTTTTATTTAACTTGCAATGTATCTATGTAAATATGTATGTTTGTTTGGGAGGAATCTTGCAACTTAATTTTGACCAACTTCCCGACATCCGATCTGCTTCAAATTTGGCCTGCTTATATAGTTGCCGTGACAAAACAAGAATACAGTGTGATGAAATTGACAGCTCCCTCCTACTCGAAAGGGGTGGAGGAGGGTACAGTTGAATTACGCCCGATTTCGTTGAAATTTGGTGTGTTGGGGCACTTGGGGATGGAGATAACGAAACGACGATTTTTGGTCATCTTTTGCTAACCAATTTTAGCTAACTTATACACATCCGATTGCCTTCAAAGTTGGCATGCATTTATAGTTCCGGTTACAATACAATAATATGTTATTATTAGGCACCCCTCCCACCTACGAGGGTAGTGGAGGGGGGCTTTTGGATGTAAGGAATACGAATTTTTGATCAGAGAGAAAATTCAATATGGCAGATTCAAGATGAACGATTTTTGGTTTGTGGTTGGTTTTGCTAACCAATTTTATGGTATGCGTTTATAATACCGGCGAAAATATAATAAAATGGTATTCTCAGGTACCCACTTCTCTCTAACAAGGGAAGTGGAGGGGGAAAAAGATTTAGTTTGCTTGATTTCAATAAAAATTGGCATACAGGGGTTTTTAAGGAGGGGGATTATGAATTTTTGATCAGATTTGAAAATTTCAATATGGCGGATAGAAAATGGACGATTAAGGGTACAAATCTAAAAATTAAGAGTGTGTGTTCAAATTTGGTATGCGTTTATAGTTCCGGCGACAATACAATAATATGGTATTATTAGGTACACACTTCCCTCTAATAAGGGAAGTGCAGGGGGAAAAGATTTAGTTTGTTCGATTTAAAATAAATAAATTGGCATACAGGGTTTTTTTGATCAGATTTGAAACTTTCAATATGGCGGCTTTAAAATGAAAAAAACTTTTACGGTGGGATTTACTAAAAGGGTTTAGTCTATTTTAGAACGGTTCTAAGTTTAAGTGAAATTTTTGTTTTTTAAACAAATCCTCTTTGAGTTTTGGACATAGCCTGATTTATAAAAGGAATTTTAGTAAATTGGTTTATTGAATAATAATCTTAACACAAGCTTTTGTTGGATTTAAGAAGATAGTTTCAATTTAGAAGGAAAGAAAATTAAAAAATTTAAACCCACGCGGGGTTTAAATAGTAAACAGTCTGTAGAACAAATTAAAATTGGGGTTATATGTCACTCTAATTAAAACTTACCCTTGTTAATTAATTTTTCCAATTAATTTATTTAGATGAGTAATAATAAAATAAGGTGTAGATTAATTTTATATTTATTTAAAAGGTGTTTTTACTTAAGAAATGTATTAAAAAACTTAAATTCAAGTTTTATTTACATTTCTATCACTGTCGAAATTTCAGTTTCAAAATATTAGCTGCGTTCAAATCACAAACAGCGAGTTCGGATTTCTTCTCTGCTTGTACCTTGGCTTGCACCAACCTCTAATGATGAAAGCTACAGCTTTGAACTGAGTGGGCTTTGAGTAAGGAAAGTTTTCTTGACTGGACTTTTAGATAACCTCAATGTTTTAATGTCAGTTTGTTGTTTTGGGTTTTATTGTTTTATTTTATTGTTTATGTTTGTTTTGCTTCGTAATGCCCTCATAAATATGTTTTATATGCTGAAAACGGGTTTAAAATATGTCGTTTTTCTGGACAAAATTTGAGGTGTTTTATTGATTAATGAACAGCTTGGGATATTAAATAAGGTAAATCAATCCTTGTAAAAACGGCTACTTAGAGAAATTATAAACGAACAAATTAATATCAATTGCCACAAAACAATTCTTTCTGGGGTCTATACATTTAAACCACCCCCCAGAGGTAGTCTAAAAAATCAGCAACTTTATAACCTTAAACACAGATAATCAAGCTATTATGTGCCAAATTTTTGGCGTATTCACCATTTGCCATCTGTCAAAAAAAAATTAGTTTTAGGGCATTTTCTCCTAAAATGTGGTATATTTTGAGAAGAGAAGCAGTTTTTCAGTGGTATTTTGCAATAACAATACAAAATAATCAGTAACTATGTGTCTTTTCTGTATGGGTATGTGTCTTTTAAAAATTGGTTTTAAAATTTAGTACCCCCCACAGGTGTAAATATTTAGATCTGTGGGGGGTACTATTTTAGATCTTAGTAAACCCCACTGGTATTAAATTCACTCAAAAGTAGAAAATAATTTTTTATCTTTTTTATACCATAATAAAGCGATGGGCGCAAATTAAAAATTTTAACTTTACGGTGACAAAGAGAGAACTACAAAAGAAGAACTAAATTCTTCTTCTATTTAAATGATAAACATAATAATTTCATCTAAAGAACCTGAGAACGGGTGAGATTGCCGTGCTTAGGTTATAGAGTAATACAACTGTGTCTTAGGTGAATCTTCGATGTGACCGATATACTATACCTAATGTTAAAATGTTTAATTTAGGCCCATCGCTTTTATTATGGTATAAAAAAGATTAAAAATTATATTCTACTTTTAAGTGTATTTAATAAAAGCTTGTTAATTTAATTTTTTTTAAATAAAAATTTATTTAGTATTATCCAACGGATACGTCGTGGACAAAATTTCTTTCGGATTTGGTTGCCCAATAACCAACTGCATTCTGCAAAAAATTCACTTTACTGGATATCCATTGTGTGCTGTCTGGGTAAGAGCGCAATTCAAACCCCGACGATGACAATCGAATAAGAAGAAAAAATGGAGTAGTTTTTTTTTTGGAAAAACTCCATTACTCGAAGCAACACAAATGGAGTTTGGCCCTTTTAGTACTCAGGTTCAGATATATTACTAGGCATTAAACTCTCAAAAACCACTAGCCATTGAGGCCAGGCTTTCATTAAATGAGCCAAAAGGGGCAACAAGTGCCCTCGTCCATTCACGGCAATATATATCAGACCCCGAATCGATTAATTGAACTCGGCATCAAAGCAATCTTGAAGCAGATGACCATTTCCTTACTTAAATTTGATATTCCTATAGGGTATCTCACTAACTACGGCGCAATGGTAATGTTTTTACGTATGTATGTAGGTATGTATGTATGTCTGTATGTATATATTAATGTATGTATGTTTGTATGTCAATTTATATGTGCAACGATAGAGATGCTGAGAGTCCTGAGAGCGCTATAGGCTATATTTTATTTGAACAAAATCAATATGGTGGATGTCAAGCGCCGCAATTTTGCTCTGCAAACCTATTTTGATAGTTTTAGAAATTTATACTAACTATAGTAAATATACGAATAGGCTTAGGAAAAATCTTGAAACACACGCATTAACCTAACTATTATGTGTAAAATATTAGAGAAAATTGAATTAAAAAAAATTAATTAATGCTAACTTAAGCTTACTTAGATTGCAAATACCTGATAAATGCTGGATTTTTTTTACACGGGCCTTTCTTTTCATAGAAGGATTAATGCGCATGGTATATCCAAGTGTTTGTGCAAAGTTAAAGACAAACACAAAATATGCATGCATCAGTCGTGATTCGAACCCCGGGACTCACCGAGCGGTAGGCCGTTACACTACCCACTGCGCTGCTGAATTTTTAAACTGCCGTCGCATGCATAATGACCTTTTCGTCTGTCACTCTTGTACCTAAAAGCCACACATTCAAATATTGGGGGGAGGGGTAGTGCTTGGTAAGGCTTTGCGTGGAGACGCGTGGGAGATTAAACTGAGGAACGGCAAACAAGTTTCCTAGACTAAAATAGCAAAATCTTACTTGTTTTATTATACTATCACTGGATTTATTATACCAATTCTACTTTATAAGACGTTTAAAGACATTAACATAAATCTTAAATTGTTAGTTATATTCTTATATACTGGAGAACAAAAAAAATGCAACACCAGAATGAACAAATATTTTTAAAGTAATTTATTTATGTATTAATACATTAGGATGCCCTTAGTAATTAATTACATTTCCAAGAAGATTCCTCCATGATAATCATCAAAAAATTATTACTGAGTGGCTCCTCCATGGTTATTTATGCCCTCGTTTGTTCTATTGGGCATTGACAAAATAACATTGTCTATATCATATTGAGGAACACTCATCCAGATCCTCCTTACGGCATGCCTATGACTAAGATTGCGCCCTATCAAATCCCATACGTGTTCGATAGGCGACAAGTCAGGTGATCTTGCCTGCCATTCCAAAGTCTCTATGCCAAGTTCATGTAAGAAGTCCATTATTCCACGAGCAATATGCGGTCTGGCATTATCTTGTTGAAAGATCGCATTTGGGATAGTTTGTAGGTAGGGATGTAAAACTGGCTGCAGCACTTCATCGATATATCGCCGAGTAGTCAGATTGCCGTTCATGAGGACTAGAGGTGATCTGCTTCATAAACCGATACAGCAGTTCAACACCAAATTCTACATTTCGTCTCTCACCTCGAAATCGCCTAACCCTCATGCGTCCATCATGGCCGCCTAAACAAAACCGGGATTCATCGCTGAAGTTTATGGTATTCCAGTCGTCATTCCAGTTTTGCCGAGCTCTGCACCACTCCAAGCGGCGAGCCTTATGTTGTGGGGTCAAAGGTAGCACCAAAAGCGGACGGTAAGCCCTTAGTCCAGTTATACCAAGCAATCTTCGATTAACTGTCATCCTTGAAAACACTCGTCCGGTAGCTGCAACTACAACATCTCTTACTTGGCGTATACTGTCCCATCGATTTCTGAGAGACAGAAGTCTAAGATGCCATAAATCACAACCTTGTAATAATCTAGGGCGTCCAGAAGTAATGTTAAGTATTGTTATTAGGTCCCCCAGAAAAGATTTTACCACCGTCACTTCATATAAAATTAAGTCTTAGGAAAATTGTATGAAGCTTATGGACAAAGAAGGCCATGCTTTTAGTTATTTAAAAGAAAAGTTCGTTTTAATCAGTGACGCTAAAATTAAAGAGGGAATATTTGTGGGTCCCCAGATTAAAAAACTTTTCGGATATGCCCAATTCTATAACATACTTCAAGGCAAGGAAAAGGACGCTTGGAATGCATTTAAAATGGTTGCGACAAATTTTTTACACTAGATTACTAAACTATAAAGACCTCATTGCCCAACTTTTGTGTTATCAAAACCTAGGATGTAACATGTGGTTAAAAATTATTTTCTTGGATTCTCATCTGGATTACTTTCCGGAACATTATGGTGCTGTAAGTTACGAGCACGGTAAGAAGTTCCACCAAAATATTTTATTCACGAATAGAAAGTATCAGGAAAAATGGAACTGTGAGATGTTAGTCGACTACTATGGCCGCGGAAGTCGAGGAACATAAATAATAAATCGCACGAATTTTGCTATAGGGGCCATTCATAAGTTATGTAACGCAGAAATTGGGGGGGGGTAAAAGTGTTAAAAAGTGTAACCAGGCAGGGAGGGAGTGTGCAACTGCATTACATCACAATTTGATCCGAAAGATATTTATAACACGTATTTTTCAGGTTTTTAAATTAAGTGAGTAATTTTAGGAAGACGGAGTTGCAAAAGAGCGGGAATAGGGGAAAGGACCCAGCAAACATGAATTAAAAAAATAATACTTTTTAAGTACTTGCTTTCCGCGCTGCCAACAACGGCAAAGTACTAAGTAGGAAGTACTTAGTTAGCATTGATTTGGAACAACGGCCTTCATCAGGCCAACATGTATATATTTAGTACAAAAAAGGTTGCAGTTTTACTGTTTTTTTTCTTTGTACTTTCTTAATAATGGTAAAAACATAACGGATATGTACTAAGTAGAAAGAAGTTTAAAAAAAAATTAAAATTAAATGAAAATAAAACAAACAACATCATCTCACACCCTAATAGCACAGTACATCCCAAGGATATCCCCGAAATGATCACTTTGGGATGTTCAAAATATTTAGGTCAAATCCCAACCCGCATATCTCCAGAAGAGGATAATGATTCTTAGAATCTTAGATGTATCACCATCATGTTTCCTAATCTTCTTGATAATAATTTTCAAGTTGCCAGTTCTCGCTGTATAAACAAATATATCTAATGGTAGTATCTTCTGTAGAGTAAAAATATTGAAAGTAGTGCCATCTACTTACAATAGATGCAAGCTAACTATTTTGTAACAAGAAGTGTTTTGTACAATACTCGCTAATACTAATAATAGGCTTGATTTTTTGTATTTTTTTTTGTACAAATTTTTACATGATCTATTTCTATTATACTTAAAGAAGGTTTTATTGCCATTAACTCTAGCTGCACTAAGATTTTTTTTAAAATAAAGTGCAATTTCTTGCTTTATTAAAAACAAAGTACTAAAATGTTTCTTTTTTAGCACTTTTATAAAATACGCAAACTCTGCAACATAAAAATAATTTAAAAAAATGCACATCATTGCCGGTGCCAGCAGTTGCCAGCGGTCAAAGTAAAATATTAGTAAAGTACCAGTAGATCGATGTTTGCTGGGGAGGGTTGAAGTTGGGCAAAAAATGGTGGTTCATAATTTATGGACGTCCATAAACGTATATTTTAGTCGCCCCTAAAGGAATATTTTCTTTCTTCCATTTATCCATTTATCTAATTTTTTTCAAAGCTTAATTTTAAATTTTACTGAAAACTAGCAAAGCCATTTTGCTTAAAAAAATAACAAAGTTAGTTGAAAAGTATTTGGGTAAAGCGGCGCTGATCATGCAACAGATTAAGTAAAAGAAAAAGAAATATTGGTGAAATAAGGAGTAATGAAAAAATGTCGATTTTTAAAATGATTCACGAAAAGATTTTCCCAACTAAAAAGTATAAAAAATGTTCGTCCTAGTAGAGTTTGAGATAAGATAAAGTTCAAGTTTTTCCAAAATATGTATAAAACGAATACATATATACAATTACAAGAACGAAAACTATAGTTTTCCATTTTTGTAATTGTCCATGGAGTGACACTTTTATTTTGAAATGTTTGCCAAATATCGTCTAATGTGATTGTGAGAAAGAGCAGCATTGTCTAATTTCAGTCGTTTCATACATTTTCTTCTTTTGTCAAATATTTAGAGCATCCTGGCAACTTTGATGAGATAACACCTAAAATTTAATAAGTAAACTTTTTATATTTTCATATCACATGTCAATCAAATGTGGAAGTAAGTCAGGGAAAGGGTTGTTTTTTTTACAAACTACTATATTTTTGCACACACACACACCCACATACATACATATTATATTATAGCTCAAAGAGGACATAGTTTGTAAGTTTTGTGCAAACTTATGGGTCTTTAAATAAAATCTTGTAAAATGTATGTAGAATATAGGTATTTTCTTAAACTTGCTTTTTTTTAAGCGTGGTGTTTTCAATGGAACTTTCAAAACATCCCCTGTAGCTGTGTAAAATTGTGTGAAGCCTTTAATGCTTTTGACTTTAAAATGTAGTTCACAAACCTTTATATGAAAAACCAAACCATGGTCAAAATATAAAACACAAATAGTTAGTAGTTACCAACTTGGAAATTTCAGGAATACCACAATTCGGCTGTACAAAGTAAGCCCTTTTGGAAGAGTCACAGGAAAGTTTATTCAAGTGGTACTGAAAAATAATCTACACTTAAAGGTCGATAAGTTTGGACTTTTCTTATCACACTGAGTCTGACACTTTGGCACAACACATGCATAAGGCATTTTTAATAATGTTTGACAAAAAAAAATTATAATTTCACTAGGTATTTATACCACAAACACAGCAAAACAAAACATAACCTTCGTACACGACTCTTGACTGACGGGCACCTCTATAAAAATAAAAACTAACAGTACATAAACCGAAAAACAGCCAAAAATAACGATTTTCACCTCTTCAAAACACGAAAAACGACCTGCTACAAAATGTAAATAATCAAGTGTCAACTCGACCCCCTTTAGAACGTATTGATTCATGGTGTGCCTATAAATTCTGTAACAAATAATTTATATTTTTGTTTGTGAGCCAACTTAAATCTTTAACTGCTATTTTTTCGATACTTAGATGTAGTTGAACCAAAAAAATAGTTTTTATTTAGTTGGAATTTGTTCCCTATTGTTATTGGTTCGCGATGTCATGGAAATAGTCAGAAATGCTGTCTGCAGAATTCTTACTTCCAGGAAAAGGACAGATATTTTCGACAGAAAGATGGTCTAACCATGGGATCTCCACTCTCGCCGGTAGCGGAAGGTTTATGGAATCCTTTGAAGAAGCTCTGCGAACAATATGGGGGGGAAAAGGATAATAACACACTAGAACAATTCTTCAATCACGTCAACAGCATTAAAAAATGATTTGATGCTCTGGAAAAAGAAGATATAGTTGTCAGCTTTCTTTTATCGACATTCTAGTAACAAAAAATTATTCAACCATAATCATTTTCATATATAGCAAACGAACTTATTCTGGACAATACCTGAACTTCAAATCAAACCACTCCACATCAACCAAACTGAAAATTGCAAAATCTCTCATAGATCGAGCCACCTACATCTGCAATACAGTAGAAGCTTTTAATAAAGAAAAGTTAATAATTCGATCCGATCTGCGAAGGAACAGTTTCTCCAACTACACGATCAATAAACTCTTCAGACCACACCAACCCAAAGACGTTTATAATTCAATGAATACCATCTGTGGAATGTCTTCAAAACGATCACAATAATAAGAAGTCAATAAACAAAAACTAAACTACAACGCCACGACACTAAGAACTACATCTACCAGGTACCATGGAAGTTCGCGTTACAGAAAACAAACGCAAAACTCGACAAGGGATCACAACTAGATCGAAAATAGCTCAACATTGTGGGGAAAATCAATATCATATGAAATAAAAAGAGGCAAAGATATTCACCAAGGAGGAAAATCTATTCAAGCAAATATTCAGAGAAACAGCATTATCCTGAGGAACCAGAATGTATTTCTCAACAAAGCGTCACCATAAAGGATATTTGTAAACCCACCCAGCAAACACAAATCGTCGGCATTCAATGGGGCCAATGTCGACAACGTCGGCAGTGTGTCGACATCGGCGACTACACACTGGCCCGATGCTGGACAGATTGCGATTTTCAGTTTTCGATCAATAATCGGCAACTGACGAAGGTCCACATTACTACAGTCGAGTTTATGCCAACACCACTTTAGG
Source organism: Oxystoma pomonae (assembly GCA_963921995.1). Taxonomy (NCBI): domain Eukaryota; kingdom Metazoa; phylum Arthropoda; class Insecta; order Coleoptera; family Brentidae; genus Oxystoma; species Oxystoma pomonae. The sequence continues at coordinate 18,944,873 of OY998164.1, read as the reverse complement.
ACCGACGATGGTCCGATTGGAACTTTGTTTAATCGGTCGAAAATCGGCAACTGACGATGGCCCGATTTACTATAGTCCAATTTATGCCAACGCCCACTTTATCTGCTTTAGGACCGACGACGGTTCGATTGGAACTTTGTTTAATCGGATGAGAATCGGCAACTGACGATGGCCCGATTTACTAGGGTCGACAGTATGACAACGTAAACGTTATCTACTTTAGGGCCGATGATGGTCCGATTGGAACTTTTTTTAATCGGTCAAAAATCGACAACTGACGATGGCCCGATTTTCTATAGTCGACTTTATGCCGACGCCCACTTTATCTGCTTTAGGGCCGACGACGGTCCGATTAGAACTTTGTTTAATCGGACGAGAATCGGCAACTGACGAGGGCCCGATTTACTATAGTCGACATTATGCCAACGCAAACCTTATCTGCTTTAGAGCCGATGATGGTCCGATTGGAACTTTGGCTGATTGGTCGAGAATCGACAACTGACGATGGTCCGATTTACTATAGTCGAGTTTATGCCTAAACGCATTCTATCTGCTTTAGGACCGACGATGGCCTGATCAGATTTTTATTCGATTGGTCGATAATCGGCAACAGACGATGGAACGTGATATTAAAATTTTTAAACTGCTTAATAGTTTCTTCCTAGTATATAGACATGGCGCTAATGTTACTATGTTACCTGTACACTATCGGCATCATAAAAGTGGTACACAATACTTTTTGCTGTAATACCTTGGTCTATTTTTACAAACAAAGTCACCCATTATTGTATTTGTCTTAAACTGTCAAAGTATGTCATTCTGTATTTCAGTCTGACAAATAAATAAAAAATGCCTCCATAAATTACTTTATTTGATAAAGCCCAACACCTGACATAACTACAACTAGGATGGTCAATTAGGGACGTGGCTAGACATTATGGACGCAATAAAACCACGATTATAAAAATTAAAAAACGATGGGAAGAAGATCAGATAATAGAGAAATTGTTGAATGTTTCAACTGATGAACAAGATTATGACCTTATCGCTTTTATGGAAGAAAACCTTTTTGCATCTGTTGCCCAGGCAAAGAGATTAACCCAATTTCCAGGATGTGTAAGAGTGGCATGAAATCGCGTAAGGAAAGGCTCTAATTTAGGATGTCGTGTAGCTGCTAAAAAAATTAAACTTACGAATGAAAAAAAAACAGGCCAGGTTCCTTTTTGCTCTTAATTACTATCTAAAGAAACCAGAGTTTTGGCGAAACATAATATTTTCGGATGAAAAAGTTTTCCAGTCCTGTAGTGACAGAAAACAAATTCGGGTATATCGTCCGCCAAGAACGCGCTATGAGGAAAGATATATTGCTGGTAACAACGATCGCGCTGGAAGATTTTCGGTAAATATGTGGGGTTGGATTTCTGCTAGAGGTCATGGTGCTCTATTTCTAATCAATGGAAGACTCACAGCACAGCTTTACGTGGACATTTTAGAGAATACCATGCTTCCAGCCGTCACAGAACCTTATCAAGACCAGTTTATTTTTCAACAAGACAACTGCCCTGCTCATACTGCCAGAATTTGCCAAACTTGGTTTCAGGAGCAAGATATTGAAGTTCTTCCTTGGCCTGCGGAAACCCCAGACGCCAATCCTATGGAAAATATCTGGGGTTTAATTTCAAAAAAGCTGGAAAGCTTTAATATTGTGCCGCGAAATCAACATCACTTGGTCCAATTACTAGGCAATGCTTATGAAGAAGTTATTGGTTGAAATGAAAACCTTTTTGAAATTTTGGCTGATTCTCTACCAAGAAGGTTAAACGGTATAATTGAGGTGAATGACTAGATATTATTAAAATTTATATACCTAATAATTTGTTTCCATTGTTTTATAATTTTCGTTACAGTTGTGTTTTTTAATTTTTGTTACAGTTGTTTTATGCGTTAGCGTATTATTGTAATATAAAATTTATTTTTGAAAGCCATCTTTGATGTCAATATTTTCACATTTTAGTACCAGTCTGTCACAATATATAATCCGGTAGTTAACCATACAATTTAAAATATACCTATGTTTATCACGTACCACTTTTATGATGCCGATGCGGACCTGCATCCGAAACGTCGCGAAAAAGTAAAAAATAAAAACAATCAAAGTTCGAAACTATAGTCAGTAGTATCTGGGTTATTATTAAAAATATTTTTGGTTTGTATATAGGGTGTTCCAAGTTCGATACTCACCATGGAGATCTCCTAAACGGTAGGAGATACGAAAAGGTTTAAATTAGGGCAAAGTTGCGCAATTTGACGCTTTGCTCAAAACCAAAAAAAAGTTTACAAATTCCTTGTAGTTCCGGAGTAGTTTTTATTTTTCTACGCCCTTATTCTTAAATTTTTCAAATGACGCTTAAAACTTTCTACACGTACTTTTTTAAGATCTACCTAATGAGAGGTCCCTTTTAGAGATTTGACATTTCAGTGTGTTAGGAGCACTGTCAAGTTCATTTTTTCTTATGGACACATGCTTTTTTCTCTACCGTTTGGTTCATAAAGGATGACAGATATTTTACAACCTCATTTTGTCAAGTACCTGATGTTTTAAGTTAATTGACCATCATCAGCCCAAATTCAAAGATTAAAAAACAGAGAAAAAAACGTATTTTTAAAATATTAAGTAAAGTTATTTTGTTATAACAAAATGTAAAAAAAAACTGTAATTTTTAAAATGTTAAAGTAAGTTAAAAGCAAAAATTAAACTTGGGCTGATGATGGTCAATAAACCCAAAACGTCAGGTGACTTGTCAAAATAAGCTTGCAAAATGTTATCTGTCATTCTTTATGAATCAAACGGCAGGAGAAGAAAAGGATGTGGCCATAAGGAAACAAGAACTTGACAGTGCTCCTGTCTGCTGAAATGTCAAGTCTCAAAAATAAACCTCTCACTAGAGAGATCCTAATAAAGTGCCTGTAGAAAGTTTTTTGACAGCTTAAAGAATAAGGGTGCAGAATAATAGAAACTAAAAATTAAGATTTCGGTTTTTTCCGCCTATCTCCGGAACTATCCGGAATTTGTAAACTTTTTTTTTAGTTTTGAGCAAAGCATCAAATTGGGCAACTTTGCCCCAATTTAAACCTTTTCGTATCTCCTACCGTTAAAGAGATCCCCATGGTGAGCATCTAATTTGAAACACCCTGTATATACCTATTCCTAAAGTTAAGGTATAGGTACTTACTTATATATATTATAGAATAAAATATTAAACATTAGTTTTTTATTGGAGGAGGTGTTATGCTAGCGTGACGTAATTAAATTGGGGGAATAAGTAAGAGGGTAACGAAGCATGACAAAGGGGCGGTGCACAGTGGATAGGGAATTTTGGACATTTACCTTAACTTTCAGACTTTTCAACTTTTAGTTATAAAATTAAGTTTAATTAATAAGAAAAACATTATTTAGTCAATTTTGAGAAAAAAAATACACTACGTCAACATTTGGCATGACGGATCATGTCAAAACGGAATTATACAGGTACACAGGGTTTTTTAAAATTCAGTGGAAAGACTTAAGGCACGAATTTTTCAGGTCAAAATAAGAACATTTTTTTCCATGAACATGTCCGCCAACACTTTGTTACTGATCTACGGAGCGATGACTTTTCACAATTTTAGTTTTTTCTTTATAGCTAATATGAAACATAGGCTACTGTTTAGGCTTACGACATTTAAACATACTGAGTGATCGTGAGAATCTATAGGGAGATATTTTTCAGAGGTGAAGTTCTTCTTTTCCCCCTAAACTTTTACGTGGGGCGCCGCTGATGGATTTTGAATTAATACATAACTATTTTATTTCATGTAACTTTTTTCGCTGTTTGTGAATGTTTATTAAATTATTAAAATCATTATTTGTAACTCGCCAGATTCAAGTTAATAGAATTATTAACAACAGGGGAGAGCACATAGGAATATTTAGTGCTTTTGGTCATTTTTCTCAAAATATCGCGGTTTATGGTTCTTAAAGAATGCAAAAATAATAAAACAGAATCGTGCATATTTGTATATATGTATATGTTGTATAATGTGAATTTGAAAATGTTTGAAATTTTGATGTAGGTATATAAAAAAATTGGAAAAAAAATTATTAAAAAAAAATATAAAAAACTAAATAAGTAGGGTTTTAAGAAATGCTGTAAAGCATAGAAAATAAATTAAAAAATTTGAAAAAAATGGTAAGTTAAATGGCTAATAAGTATTGAAAGGGTCCATTCTTATAAAACAATGTTCCCAAATATATAAAATGATCTGTCAAAACATGTCAGAGCAAAAAGGACAAAGATTAAATAAGTACAGAATAGCAACAAAAATGTTAGTTTTAATTTTTTCTTAATATATCCATAAAAAAGCATTGCATCGATCCACTGAGCGGTGGTGGCGAGGCGAAGGGGTCAAAAATAGAAAAAAAACACAAAAAAAATAAAAATTAAAGTGCAACGAATAAAGAATAAATATCAGCACTAATGATATCATATATAGTGTACTTGTAAAGCTTTGTGTAAACATAGACTGGACGCAAACAAATACCTCCTCTTACAAGGGATTTGCCCTATTAACAGAGGTTAGTATCCTTTACAGTGTCCTAATTTGACCTTTACAATTAATACCGGGGTGATATGCGGATATTAGAGACTTGAAGTAAATATTTCAACGCATCGCTATCGGTACCCAGCAAACACCGTTCCCTCGTGCCTTCGTCGGCCCGATTTCGATTGCCGAATTTGCCGTTATCGGCATGACGTCTATTTACGACATCGGACCAGCAGTATTTTTTGTCCGCTTTGCAATGTAGGCTCAATGTATGTTTGCCGACGCAACCTTAGACTGTAGCCCGCCGTCGGACCAATGGTAAATTTTACTTTTTGCTTACATCGGCATACCGTCGCCGTACGATTAAGGTCCCATATAGATGCTTAATTTGGTCGGTCTAACGTGGGCAAGCTGGTCTCGGTCCGACATCGGTAAACTATTCAAATCGGATATTGGTTTCCTAAAGCAGTCCAACGTCGGCGATTGACAAAGGTGCGTCGGTCGTAGCTTAAGCGACCCGACAATGGCAAACCACAAAGGCCCGATAATGGGTGGATAATAATAAGGCCCCCACATCGGCCTTTCAAGGCGTGCCGACGTCGGTGATTGACGAAGGTCTGTCGGTGGTTGCTTGACACTAGTGATGGGCAGAAAACATCGATGTTTCAAGAACATCGGTGTTTTTTGTTCAACATGAATGTTTTTAACATCGATGTCTATAAAATATCATCGATGTTAAAACATCGATACTTTTTTTAAACATTATGGGAAATAAGAAGTTTGCACTTGTACTATATACCCACTGCGGCTCAAAAAACACGAACTGTCTATTTTTGAGATGTCGGTCAGCTTTGCCGCCATCGGAAGCAGTGATATATATAATATATAGTTTTTTTTATTGTAGGTACTACTCATAATTTTTATGATTTTTTAGCGTATATATTTAATTATGTACCGATTATATTATATCTCTTACTTGCATGCCTAATTATTATAAGTAATGTGTAAAATTATCAATGGGGAGATTTTGAAATGTTTATTTGACGCTTCGTACTGGTTGTGGTAATTACTGCGTCTGCGCACTAACTAAACGTCATGCCGTTGTAATTAACCACTACCACTGCCGTAAGCTACGAATCTATTTCATTATGGTCGTGGTAATTTTTTGGATTAATTTTATAGAATTTTGGCGCAATTAATTTTAAAGATAATAAAATACTACCAGGTTCCAACATATAAAACACTTATTTTGTAAAATAAAAAGTCTAATTTTGTGTATTTTCTCATCTCTAAATTGTTTTAAAAGTGACAGTTTTTAATGTGTTCCAAAAACTCGGGTAAAATCGACGCGTGGTAGAGGTTGTTAAATATTACCATAACGGCTGTCAATGTTGTCAAAATTTTAAGCGTTCCAAAATTTCCCTAATAACTCTTAAATAAGGCAGTTTCTTTGAATAACGGAATACTCTCTAAAAAAAAGCAAAAAAAAACATCGATGTTTTTATTCCGATGTTTTTTCACCATCGATGTTGATATCGATGTTCAACATCGATGTTTTTTTTCGATGTGCCCATCACTACTTGATTTGACATTGGCAAACTACAAAGTTTTGATAATGCGGGTGCTTAACCAGTCGGGGTGGTTTAGGTGGCGGAAGAGGTGATTCTTGTAGAGAAGTACCACCATCTTGTCAAGTCCGCATTCTAGTTTTGAAATATCTTTGCTCATTATATATATAATATTATCTTCCACTGTACAGGGAACATAGTGACATTAGCGCCATCTCCACATACTAGGAAGAAACTATTAAGCAGTTTAAAAATTTTAATGTGACGTACCATCGTCTGTTGCCAATTATTGACCAATCAAACAAAAATCTGATCAGCCCATCGTCGGTCCTAAAGCAGAGATAGAATGCGTTTCGGCATAAAGTCGACTATAGTAAATCGGACCATCGTCAGTTGCCGATTCTCGTCCGATTAAATAAATTTCCAATCGGACCATCGTCGATCCTAAAGTGGTGTCGGCATAAAGTCGACTGCCGACGTTGTCGACATTGGCCCGATTCAATGCCGATGATTTGTGTTTGTTGGGTATACTCAACGCGTTCAAAGCAAAGTCAAAAGACAGCACATTTTTGACTTATTTATGACATGTTCTGAACGAGGCCGCTTCTTTGGCAGATCAAATGACAAGCCAGCTAATTGCAATCATTCCGTACGTTCATGGGTCCGTAACGTTACGTACATCCCTCCGTGCGCAACGAGTAGAATCAGCTTTTCCATCATAGAATGCGTCAAAAGCGGGCATTGCTCGAAACATGGCATGAACAAGTCAAAAATATAGTGAATTTCGTCTTTGTTTTGAACGCGTTTTAAGCATTTTAAACCAACCCTCCTTGAATTTTAGACATAGTTTGATTTATAAGAAGAATATGAATAAATTTGTTTATTGAATAGTCATTTGTTGGATTTAAGAAGAAAGTTTCAATGTAGAAAAAAATAAAATTAAAACATTTAAACCCACGCGGGGTTTAAATAGTAAACACACTGTAGAACAAATTAAAATTGGGGTTATATGTCACTCTAATTAAAACTTACCCTTGTTAATTAATTTTTCCAATTAATACTTGATGTCACACGACGATTTAGATGGCTAATAATAATATAAGAAGTAGATTAATGTTGTATTTATGTAAAACTTGTTTTTGTTTATGGAATGTAGGATTAAAAAACTTAAATGCAAGTTTTGTTTACATTTCTGTCACTGTAGAAATGTCAGTTTCAAAATATTAGCTGCCTGCCTGCCTCACAAACAGCGAGTTCCGATTTCTTACCAACTTTATAACCTCAAACACAGATAATGAAGCTGTTCTGTGGCAAATTTTTGGCGCATTCACCATTTGCCTGAAACCTGTCAAGAAAAATTAGGGTATATTTTGCGAAAAAAAGCAGTTTTTAAGTGGCATTTTGCAATAACAATAAAAAATAATCAATAACTTTGTGTAGTTTCTTTATGGGTAAGTATTCTTTTGAAAACTGGTTTTAAAATTTAGTACACCCCTCAGGTGCAAATATTTAGACCTGTGGGAGGTACTATTTTAAATCTTAGTAAATCTCCATTTCCTGGTGTAAGCAGTTATCTACCGGACCAATTTCAATATGGCGGCTGACATTTAATCACAGAAAGTAAATGGAACTGTCATTGTCAACATCAACAAAATTGGACGTATTGAATTTAGAATGAATTGTACAATGTGATTCACCATATTTTCCATCACCCCTTACCTCCCTTATCAAGTAAAAATTTGTCGACGTTTTAACGTTGCCAAAGGCGACTTAACGTTGTGTGAAAACGCCGTATAAACGTTCTATCAACTCGCTTTTGCACCAATTTGGCGGAGATTTTTTGAGTTGTGTTGACGTTGCCTGCGACTAGAGTCGCTAGCACACTTCCACACCGTCGTCAAAGCGACTACGACCGAAGTGCCCTCTGGATAATATTTTTCTCTGCAACCACAAATGGACTAATTTCCAAACACCATCTATCTAACATTCAGTTAATTTATTACATTAAAGTGACTTTTTAAAAGTTCCCACTAACTAAATTTAACAACGAACCTTAGGTTTCCATCAAAAATGGATATTTTAGCTTTAAAAAATAAGGGGGATTTCAATCCTTCTTCCTTTTTTGCTAAATAATTTTTTTATTTAAATACTGAAAATTTTAAAAATGCTTTAAACTTATTTTAAACTCTGGCCAACCTAAAACAATACTTAAAAGTTTCCAAAATTAACTAAAAATCATCAAAATCCAGGTGTTCCGTCACCGTTTTTGTTTTTTTTTAGTTAATTATTATTAGAAATTATTAGTTTTATTTATTTTGGATTTCATATTTTTTGGTTATAATGAAAAAATTGAAACTCTATTTTTTTCGGTTCAATTTTTATATTTATTTTTCTTTCGTGACGATTGGGAAGACTTCTTTTTGGTGCATCGTATCTCCAAGGTCGATATCGCCGCGAAAATGATTTAAATTTCATATTAAAAATTTGACGGCTGTTAGCTACCAAAAACGCCGGAATACACTCGATAACTCTGTTGAATTATTAGCTCTATTTCGCCTGTGCAACAAATTCTCTATTTATGCAATATTGTGTTACGAAACCGCCGTTGTCTCTGCAAGTAAAGCCCAGTGGATTAGGAGGTACCTCCCAGAAGCCGAAGAAGAAAAAAGGGTAAGTTTTCCCAATCAATCGTAAAATAAACTTAAATTTATAAAAATCTATTAGAGCGTGCTCTTGCTATCGAAGGGAGAGTACACCAGCAAAAAAACAAAATTCTTTTAACGATTTAAACAAATGGTGCAGCGGCGCAAATTAGGAAAAGAAAACTGTATGGCGGCAATAATCATTTCTTGATTTACTGAAAACCTAACCATTTTGCGACTAAAGAGGTGAGTGCCCTCTATAGTTGTCTTGTATTTTGAAATAGGCCGAAAGTGCTAATAGCTTTTTCCTTTTGCTGCAACAATTTGCACTAATTATATCTATCCTTTATACTTTTATTACAAGCTAGAAAAGGACATAGATACATTTAGTGCACAGCAGTGCATCAAAAGAAGAAACCCACAAATTAATTTCAAGGTAGTCTGACTCTTCGTTACTTGGCATCTACAGTCGGTCAGGGACCATAGTCTGACTCTGGGTCACTTGGGGGGCGTTACATAGTTTGGAGGCAGAAAAACAAATCAAACAATTACAGCTGCTAACAAAATTACGTCGCGATTTTTGATTGTGTGACGTCACAAACGTTTAGGTCGTGGCCCCTGCATGGTCGGTCAATTATCTAATATCATTTTATCCTAATTTTAACCCCTCTTTCCTTCCTCGTAATACTTTTGCAAATTGTGCATCACTTAATGAATATGGAAAACCCCCCTAAAAATATAAAAAATTAATTTTTTATTATTTTTTACATTATTTTTGAAGTAAAACTGTTACTGAACGCAGTTACTTTATAAAACTTTCACCCCCTTCTACCCCTTGCCGTGTTTTATTTATGAGAGCAGCCCTTTTTTAAGGCCCTTAGTTTATATTTCAAGATAGTCTGACTACTGGTCACTTGGAAACTGATTTTTTATATTTATGTCTCCCTCACCATTTTTTTGTGTCTCTAGTAGACCAACTATGTTGACGTTGAGTAAACGGCCAGGAAAAGTTAAACTAGAGTATACAAATTAACCCTAGTTAATTAACAACCTTATGGCGTCGTTGTTCCGTCGTTCATTGCGGTCGTTGAAAACCCCACAATATTCCAGTAAAAATAAAAGTTGTTAGAGGGTTGCCAAATTTACCCTAGTTAATAACAACGGTGTGGCGTCGTTTTCTTATCATTTCTTGTCATTTCATAGCGGCCGTTACACAAATGACTAGTTTTTGTATTTTATGCAACGTTCACTTTAGTGTATTTCTTAGTTATGGCAACTAAAAATTTCTATTTGGGTTATTATTAGAGCTGAAAAAAGTCTTATGTACAAGAGTTGCATAATTTTTTGTAAACTTTCCCCAAAAATTACCAACTGTCAAATTTTAACATTAGCTCCTTTATTTAAATGTTCTATTTCCGAGAAATCCCAATATAAAAATAAAGTCAACAATGAACAAATTAGGATAATATAAATACAGATTAGACAAGACTTCGACACAAAAAACGCAACTTTAGAACGGTTGGGATTTTTCGGCCAAGGTTCGTTTGATAGAGGTACTTTGAGTTTTAGGGTATTCTACATTTAGTCTCGAAAGGGAGAAGTAATTTTTGTTTGAAATCGCTTAAAATAATAAATATTTTAAGTAACAAAATAATTTGAATAGTCACAGTCAATAATATTGGATAAACCACAAAAGATAGAGGGTTTATCACAATAGCCTGTATTTATTTTTCAATTTAGAAAAAACATCTTTTCCTAATTCCAAAAATATATAATATATCGGTTTATCTTGGATGGTTCTTGAGTAAAAGAAAACTTCCTTTCTCATAATATTAATGTGTTAAACCAAGAACCACCTACACTATGTCTAACACATTGTACTTATGTTAAAGTATTTTTCTTTTTATTTTGAACCGTCCAAAATATATCTAATATATTATATTTTTTCGAACCAGAAAAAAAGTGCATTCAAAATTTAATAAAATATATAGGATTTTCTATTTGAAATAAAGAACTTAATGTCACAATTTGACAGTTGCGATCAGCGGCGCCTCCTCAATAAGTGCGCATGTGCATGTGCACTCCCTAATTTAATGTGTCTCGTCTCAAACAAACATTGAAATTTTATAGTTCTTCAAAGAACTTTACCACAAAATAATAATTCCAAAAAAATGGCTTAAACTTATCCTATCAATAAATAACTAACTAACTAGTTAATAAAACTTAATCGCCAGACGTTAGATATGCGTGCAAACGTCCCTAATCTAATACAAAGCCAATATCATTGATTTTGAGCTACGTTTCCCTCCACGGTCGCTTACAACTAAGTCGCGCTACTAAGTAGCTCGCTCTAGTGTTTTTCAATCTGCCAGAATGAATAAGAACTACTTAGGACCATAATCCTATTGGAAATACTAACACGCCAGGACGAATCTGTATCAGGTAACTTGGATAAGTACCAGTGCGAACGATGCCTATTTGTAAGTGATTCAAAGTTGGAAATCAAAGCGTATGATGGTGTTTAATGATGTATGGGGAGGGTGACCAGTGGAACCACTGACGAGCTCACGCTGGTTACCCAGAGCGAAACATCGTTTAATCATTTCTCTTTTCGCTTTGGTTCTTTGTGTGTTCCTTTTGTGGGACGCTCATCCAGTTTGGAGGTTTTTTAACTTCTTTTTTGATTTCCAAATATGTTCTTAAGGACGCAAAAATCTTAACTCTCATTCTGTCTTCCAATTTCCAATTTTTCCAACTAGTTTTAAACTTGAGTTTCCTCAGGACAACGTAAAATCCCACAAATCCCAGACTTCTTTTAAAGCACCCAAAGCTCATCCAGCTTCTTCTACAGAAATCCCGGGGCTTCAAATAAGAAATTTAAGCAATTTGTCTTCTGTAGAATAAAAAATAATACCTATTTTATATCCAGAATAATGTTTTTTTATTATGTAACAACTTCAGTTTTCCTTGGTTTAACAGAAAAGAAGTTTTTAATTAAAAAAGTCAATGTTTGCCCCCATTACATCACACTATAACAATGTCTTTAAGGTACGGAAACCTCAAGTTTTCTCTATGGCTCTAAAAGTTTTCATCGCGCCCTTTATTAAGAAGTCGAGAAACATGATATGGACATATTAGAAAGATACAAATTATTAGGGACTTATCGGTACATAAAGTTGGCATAGCCAGACTATTTTTGACAGTTCCGCATGAAGGTTAAACAACCACTACATACTTTTAGGCACGTCACCCATCTGTTAAGATATTTTCACGTTTAAGTGCTTTAATCCAACTATAAAGAAGAAAACACAGTTATTTCTTTCAGGACCTATTAATTATTATGGCAAAATTAAGGTCAGACCCCGTTCTTCTTAGTTGTCGGGGCTATCCGAAACCTACGTTCGGGCTGTAGGCTGTCAACAAAATGTCGACTTTTTTAATGTTTGTACCAAGGTTTGTACCGACCTTTAATAAAGGACGGCATTAACTTTAATTAGGTATGTCAACTTAATAATTGGATGACAACAATGTCAAAAATAGTAGCAAGAACCAACTTAGGGACCATCCGTAAATTACATAACGCATCAAGATGGGGAAGAGGGTTAGGTGTAAGTGTCATAAAGTGTTACAAGAGGAGGCCCAACTAACATTTATAGTAACAGATTAAAATCTTCGCTACTTTCCTATAGTGGTAGTGTGTTCGTCAGAACAACAATGTGGGACTTATAAGTTTGGAATACTCTCCAGTATCGCATAAAAGTGCACCTTACGTAATAATTACCCCCAAAAACGATTTTTTAGTCGTATTCTTGTATAGTGTCGTTTGAAAGTATCGCTTACCACCATGGGACTATACCAAGTTTTCGTTCCTCCAAGGTTCCTTCTCATTCGTGAATTTATAGTAGCCCCGAATTTTATTCGTTATTTATTTGCCTCAATAAATTTAAACCACATCAAAGTAGCCGACGTTGAACGCTACAACTAGAAAATTACTTTAAATTTCACTGCAAAAGTTTGCGACGTCATAGTTGCATAATAAGGTGGCAGTGTGGAGGAAATTACTTTTTATGACCACTTCTAAGTCGCAACTTTTTTAAAGTAACAGTTTCTGCTATCGGGGAATCATGCTCAGACGGCCATATTTTTTCGTGGGACAGAAAATCTGCCACCTTTTATTTTGGTTTTTTCAGCCCCAATATTTAAGAAAAATAAATTTACTTAAATTAAATTATGATCAGCAAGCGTCGATATCCTACACATTTTGAGACGGCCGGCTGCTGATTATGAAAACATAACCCCAAACACCAAAAGGACAAAATTTCATCAGCAATTTGACTCTCTATTTGTACAATTTTACACTTTCTCTAACAACACATGGCGTCCCCGGGACGTCCTTTTTATGTTTCATCAGGTTCCGACGTCCCGACGTTTTAAACACGTAATATTTAGACATACTTAAAATGTCATTTTTATGTTCCAAAATTTTAAAATGTTAATAAAAAAACATGAAGTATATTTTAGAAAGCTTTTATTTTTTTTTTAATATACTTTTTAAGCAAAAGTAAGTCTTAATGTACTGTGTTGAACGTTTTTACAACGTTTAATTTATGAGGTTTTAAAAACGTTCTTTTTTTGTTCAGAAAGTTCATTATTTTGTAAACAAAAAAAAATAATAGGTAAAATTTTTATACGGGATGATTACGTTTTACTTTTTAGAAATATCGTTTGGAGACTTGCTACCTTTCAAAAAATCCGTTCAAGAACGTTTTTTAAATGTACCGTATTCGGCGTTTTAAAAACGTCAAATTTAAGCAAAATCTAATAAAATAACATTATTAGTACATCAAAAGTCCTAATCAAATTTATCTACTCAGAACTTTTATTTAGAATTAAATTGCATTGCCAGAAAGTTACAGTTACAGTTTGAAAAACGTTTCTTAATGTCGTGTCTAAAACCATTTTAAGACGTATAAAGAACGTTCTCAGTGGACGTCCCAGGTTGTAAGAAAGGTGGAAGTCTCCGAGACATCGTTAAGACATCTTTCAAACATATAGTCCGAGATCGTCCCTCTAAAGGAGGGGAAAATGATAATTTACGGACTTCCAAAAACAGTTTTTAAAACGTTCTGGATAGACGTCTTCGAGATGCCCTAGGATTACACAAAAACGTCCCCGAGACATCTTGAAACATGTAGGTCTCCAAAAGTACGTCCCCGGGACGTCCGATAAGTTCGACTGGGACGTTCTAAAACAACCATGTGTTATTAGGGTTTTGATCGCATATATAATGCATACTAGCCAAAACCAAACTAACAAATTTGACGATATTGTTTGTTTTGTTAATCACTTTGTCTTGTATGAATTTATGCTACCAAAAAGAACCGAGTAGACATTTTGGAACTAATCCACTGCTTTTTCGACACCATCATATAAAAAAGCGTCTCCATGACGTATCAGGCACGTGGTTAGGATATAGCAGTGTGGTATTTGGTACCTAACTTTGAAGTCGTGGCAACGTAATAATGACCGGAAAAAATTGTATACAGGCACGTAGCGGGGGCATGTTCGGTTACTTTCACGAAATTCTATGTGGTACCGGTTACGTCGTGACAACTTTAAATGTTAATTGAGGGAGGGGAGGATTCACACAAAAAATGCGAGGATTTGTTCCAGTAATTTCATAGCGGTGGGTAAAAAGTCTAAAAATATATAGCAGTTAGTTAATTATTACAATACGTAGATTATTACCGACTATTTTGTTTTAAATGCACCAATTTCGTTTTGAGACGAAAGCTGACTGGCGCTGTCCGAATCTACCTCTAAAGGTAGATTTACCAATTTTTTCATATTAATAATTCATAACTTGGACATTGGTGTCTCGAAAGTCTATTTACCAATGTCTCGATAAAGGAACTATTACATATTATTAACAAGAGACTTGTTGATGACGAATCCCTTTATGAACGTACCAGCCTACGGCTGGAGGGGGTGATGGAGTTGTTGGAGTGCTGCCTACATAACTCTTAGGTAGGTTCTATGCTCAGGATAACGGTCTGCCAATGGGTTCATCGCTTTCGCCAGCTCTGGCTGAGATATGCTGATGATACTTTTATTGTCTGGACTGGGAATGACCAACAACTTTCAGAATTTCTTCAACACCTAAATAACATAAGATCCACCATTAAATTCACAATGGAGTTGGAGCAAAATTGTCAAATTCCTTTTCTTGATGTACTTGTCAAACGAGTAGAAAGCGACATCAGAACAACAGTCTATCGTAAACCCACTCACACAAGACAATATTTAAATCAAGGTTCAAATCATTCTGCTACAGCCAAACGAGGCATAATCAGAACTTTGTATAAAAGAGACGTTCAAATTTGTAACAACTCTCATGACTTGGAAATCAAAAAAAGAAACATTAAGAAGGATCTGCAGCAGAATGGTTACAGCCTTAAACTTATAACAGATACTATTTCTAAATTTCAACAAACAGGACAGAGATTACAAGACCAAAACCAGGCAAATGCATTTCTTACAATTCCATACGTTAAAGGAGTATTAGAGAAAAAATATTAAAACAGCTTTTAAATCTAGTAATACAATTCGAAGCCTTCTTAGTAAAACAAAACCGGAGAACAAACAAAATAAGGAATGCATTTACTAAGTTCCTTGTGAGTATGGAGAATCATACATAGGCGAAACAAAAAGACCACTCATTGTATACATCAGACGAATAGCCAAGAAGGTGAAGTAACGATATCAGGAATCGCCGAACATGCATGGTCAAAACAACACCGAATGAAGTGGGCAGAAGCAAAGATTTTGTCACACTGGAAGAAACGAAGATTCCTTGAAGCTGCCTTTATTGGGCAGAGTATTTTCAGTAAACCAAGTGTTGAAATTCCAAATATTTGGACGCCCCTCCTTGGGCGGGGCCAACTTCTTAAACTTCAGGGTTGAGTAATTTTTCACAGTATATAAGTACGTAGCTTTAGGAATTGATTGTAGTTTGCACCTGAAGACGATCAGAGTTTGTACTGATCGAAACGTCGTGTATAAATAAAATATAGACAATGGAAGTCCGAAACATAGAGTTAATCACAATTTTAGTGTTAATACATAATTTAACAGCACCTGTTTATCCAAGAGTTTATAAGCATAGTTCATTAGGATAAATTTTTAAAATTGACAAAGAAGAAGAACAAAAAAAAACTGTTTTTACCTAACCTCAACAGGTTAGGTATTCTTCCTTCTTGCCAAATTTCTGTTTTCTAATATCAGCTAAAATCTATCACTCCTATTTTGAAATCAACCAACCAAAATGTTTTCTTTGCTTTTTTCATATTGGTAGTGCATAAAGTTAAAATTAACGAGCTATTAAATTTTGTACTGTGCTTATGAATTGTGAATTATAACTATGAAAACTTGGGTAAACACTTCTGTGAACAATAATGTATTTAACATTAAGACTATATGAATAAAATTTTGCTTAGGTTATAAGTTATCAGTATGAAAAGTTGGGTAAACCTGCCTGAATTCTCACAGTGGAATTTGGCACATTACCAAATTAGCCTTCATCATTTTATTATAGAAAAAACAAAACAAATAGCTGGTGCTCCATAACCCGACACTATCAACATATTTTGACAAATGACAGCTCCCGCCATATTGGAATCGTGATTGAAGCGCTTTCGAAACAGTCCGAGGTGCGGTTTTGAAATTCTTTGAAATGTGTTGAACCGTGACGTCACAAGTTCAACGCCAAAATGACATATCTTGCATGATCTCGAAACTGTTTCGAAATATTCTCACCCCAAAAAACGGCTTTGGTATCTTTTAAATCTGCATTACCATGAAAATAAAAACGTTTATGACTAAAATTACATTTGAGAGCTCACAAAGAAAGTCGCCACCGTTACCGCGATTAAATTTTCAAACACTCTTCGGGTTTTCAATTCAAGTTAAAACTGAGAGGCATTTATGTGGATTTACGGCAAAGCCAGAATTCGATACATTCGTGAGAAAACCTCGTATCTCCTTTAAAAACAAAAGTTTTCAGGGGGATAAAAAAATAGTGTTACAAGAGAAACTTGTTAGAATTTTTTTTTTTATAGACAGAAGAACGTCTTTTATGATGGTTAGACTCAAAATTGTGAACACTTTTGGGCATTTTTTGGGATTTATGCGGTGCTTTTTAAGAAGAGATGACGCAGGTAATTCCATTTCGTTGGTCTAAGTATCATAAGAGATAAAATTTAGTAGACTTACACCATGACTTTGGATTTTTAATCCCTTAACCTCCCCTCCTCCTCTAAGCTTAATGTGTAGGCTTTTTTTAAGTGGTTTTCAAAGCACTTCACTAGATTTTGAGAAAGATAAAATTTGGTAAAGTCAGTATTTTTAGTATGTTTCGTACGAGAAAACTAGAAAAATATATTTTTACCCTTAACTTACTATATACTATACCGGGGGTCACAATGTGTGGTCTATTAGATTATTTTGGAAACTATACATTAGAAACTTTTCAAACTTTCTATTCTATGATAAGTCCATCTAAAGTATATTTACAAAATACTTGCGTATTTACAGTGTTGCTATTTACAGGAAATCTTGGTAACAACTTTCTTATTTTAAATGACACACCATGTATATATTTGCATTTTTGAATTCAAAAAAAAATTCTAGCTACATTTTATGTATAATGTCCTATACCTATCTTCACCTGTTTTTAAAATATTGACAGGTGAAAATTGACATTTGATAACTTTGACAGCCCGTAACATAATAACGGTTAAGGATGGAACAAAACGGTATTCACGGTCCAAACTTGGTTTTTCACAATCTATCGTTTTAGACTATTTTTAGATTTAACTCAGGGTTAAAATATTTCAAGGTTAATTTAATCATGGGTTAAGAATAGTGTAAACGATGCTGATTCAAAAACGCAATAACATTTAAAAATACAAACTTAATGTTTAAATTTGACATTTGCAATGAAAAATAATTTTTTTTTTCGTAAAGTAATCTAAAAAACTAAAAATTATAAAACTCTCAGATTAAATGAGTTAACAGGGGTTCAAAGTATAATGAGACACCTGGTACTCATATAATTATATATATAGATACAAAATAGGGCCTTACAAGGTAAAGCTAAATTAGTTTGGGTTTTGTACCATAAATTAATTTAAAAAAAAATTGGTTAAATTTATTTTAGTAATAGTAGTAGTAGAGAATGAGCCCTTTCTGCCTTACCCCGAGCCTGCCCGTAATCCGCCGCCTGCACCACTGGTCTAGCAGTCTGCTCATCTGGTTTTACTGTTCTTTTTGCAAAGTCCAGTATTTTATCGCATTTGAGAGTGTGCAGGTCTTCCTCATCCAGGGTCGGGGAACCGAATACCTGATACCTCGTCCTCTCGTATGCCTCGCATTTCGCTATAACATGTCGAGATGTCTCTTCTGCCCGCCCGCAGGCCCGGCAGGTCAAGTCATTTTCCGCCGCGATCCGGGTCATGTGCTTCCTTAGTCGGTTCTGACCTGTTATGATTCCTGTAAGCAGACCAGCGTCCCTTCGTGATCTCCCCAGAAGCCATTTTTGTCTGGCTACATCCGGGCCCTTCACGAAGTCCCTGGTCTGTCTGCATCCTGTTCCTCCTCTCGAAGCGGTCGCCATGGCATCGTTGGTCCATTTATTGAGTCGACTTTGCAATTGCCTCTTGGTTGTTCCTAGAAGTGGTTCCGGTCCTACATACTGGGTGCTTGCCCCGATCCTGGCGAGCTCGTCGGCCTTCTCGTCCCCCGGCACCCCCATATGTCCCGGTACCCACATAAGTATCACTTGTTTGCCCTCTTTTTGTTTGATTTTAATATTACAAACTTTAAAATTGCCCTTCTAAAAAATAAAAAAGTGGACTTATCCGGTATTGCTATCCAGTCACAGACTTAATAAAGTCGAGTTTTACTGTAAAAAAGAATCCTTTTGAGGTCTGTATTAAAGGGTATTTTAATTTAAATTGCACTTTTTATGATTTTTGCAGAAATTACTTTTTAAAACCTAGCAAGGCAGTTTAATAGAGAATTTGTGGCCAAAATAAAATATTCAAATTTGGCAGATGTTCTATGCTTAATTTTATTTCTATTGACTGATTAAGGATAGGCAGTTTTCTAAGAAATTTTCCTTGGGGCGCCGCGGCCGAAAATTTTAAGAAAATTACAGTAAAAATTTAATTTTTGGCAGGTCCGAAATGTTGGTGATTAACAGTAGTTTTAACAACTAGTGGCTAAAATAGTGCTTTTTTTACAAGCGTTGGTTTAAATAACGAGTGCAGCGTAGTAAAGTAAAGAAAAGCACAGTTTAGTCGCGAGTTGTTTTTTTTTAATACCCTTATCAAAAAATCCAAGAAAAACAGGAACATACTTTTAAAAATCTTAAACGAAGAGCACTTCTCGCAAAACACCATTTCTACACTATAAATCAAGGTGGCTGGTAAATGAAATAACAATGGTGGTTTCCATGGCCATGTGCCTTTTTATTCGGTGACGTTTATTGTTGCGACATTTTAATCGTTGACAGTTTGATATTTTAACGATATTTTTAAAAGATTTTTTCGTAAATACTTGATGAGAACTGGCGGAAATGGCTGAATTTTTAGGCAAGAATAATTAGATTCTTTCAATATTACTATTCTCCGCTATTTCTCTTTAATTTTGGGTAAAAAACGAACAGAAATCTTTTTGGCACCCGTGATCAGAAAAAAAGTTTTTTTGCATCGGGAACCAAAAAAGCCATGCTTAGTTATCTGCAGACAGTTACTAAAATCATGTTATTCATGAAGGTATAAAAAAAAATTAAACTACATTCGTAAATACACGATGTAATACCGCCGCAGATGAAAATTTTTGCAATGTAAGAATAAAGCTCTTGATATCATCTGTTATTTTAGAAAAAATTAATCAAGGGTGTCATTAACCCATTCCCAAAAATTTACGCTCTTATCCCATGACATCCCAAAAAATAATAGTAATTAGAAAAAGGCATGGTTCAAATTTATCCAAAAACAGTTTATTGCTTTCACAAAATTATTAAATTAAATTCTTCTTAAATTCTGAAAATATGAGTGGCAGGGCATGTTTAATTAAACTAAGCTACTTTGAAATGAAAAACTTCTCCAAATATATACTTGTCTGTGAGTTGGATTTTAATTTCCTTAAAAGAGGTGCTTGCTTCAGACTTTAGCGGGGGCCAGGCCATATACACCAAAAATGTGGAGGATTTGTCCGGCGGCAGAGGGTCCTACATGAACAAAAAAATATATATTCTATCTCTTTGATCGGGTTACTATACCAGATACCTATTATACTCCTAAAAGAATCAATTCATTCCCTATCACTTCCATTGACACACATCATCAATCTTGGTCTAGGACAGAGATTCTTTTACATGAACTTAAATATGCAATTAAACCAGTTTTAAAAAAAGAGGAAAAAAGGACCTTAAGAATTATCGACCGATATCATTGCTCTCAAATATTAGCAAGTTCTTTGAAAAAATTATTTATGCAAAAGTTATAAAGTTCCTAGATAACAAAAAAGTTTTGTCAAATAAACAAAGTGGCTTTAGGAAAGGTAAAAGCACATTTATTGTGAACAATAACAAACCACTGTAGAAGTGTGCTTAGATCTCTCTAAAGCCTTTTACAGTGTAGATCACAAAGTTTCAATTTAAAAAATGGGATTGCTTTTTATTTGATACCTAACGGGAATTGGGCGTGGAGGAGATTGATGAGTGTGGGACAAAATACAGATCATCTTATCACTTGATAAAAAGAGGAGTTTCACAGGGGTCAGTTCTGGGACCTTTAGTTTATATTCTATACACGAATGAAATTGAAAACATAATAAATAAAAGATGTTAAACTGCGCTTAAGGGGCGCAATAAAGTGATCATTTTCTAGTATTTCTCGTTTTAAAGACTGGTAATAGATTTGAGTTCATCCATGACTGGAGTTTCCATTCCTAATTCTTCGTTGTTGGATTTTTCTATGCACTCTCGAGAGCAACAGCCTAAATTATCAAGTACAACTTCGTATCATTTCCGCCTTTCCCAGCAGCTTCGGTGAACTATATTTTTGCAGACAAGACAGAACCAGTTACAATGGTCATCTTTTATTTTTTACTATGGTTTGATTATAAATATAATTATAAGCTTAAATCTAAAAGTCATGTACAATATATACCAGAGAAGAATAGTTTTAAGTAAAGTAAAAGACTGGACCGAAGTCATATCTACTCAATCCGGTCGACTAGTCCCTTTACTACTATCCTATTACAGTTACTTAATTTTTACAGTTAATTAGTTGCGACCCGCACTCTATCAAAATTTGTCTTGGTTCACTAAACTCGTCAACTTGTTAGAAGTCGATGTAAATACCGACGCCGTAGTCGGTCTAAGGTTGTATTGGCTATCAGGCCTACCTGAATGGCTTTGACAGGCTAACCTTACAACAAACACAAAAAATAAACAAAAAAACTTAAATTGTTTATTCGGTTTATCAAGAAAACTAACTATCAAGAAAACTAATCTAATCTAACCAAACTAACCCAGTTCTTCTCACCTTCATGTTCATCCATGCGTGTAACTTTAGTCTTTAATTCAATGTATTTATTATTTTATTTGGTCCACAAGAAGTATAGTTTATTAAAAAAAACACGGAGCACAAAAACAACAACAACATCGTTTTTTATTATTTTTTTCATTCGGAAAATCAAAAAAATAAAAATTAGCCTCCAAATAAGAACAACACTGTGTGATGCCTATAATAATATTCGGACCAAAAAGTGAAAATTTATGTAAGGGATATGAGGCGGGGAACCTGGAGGCTCTTGATTCTGTGAATTATCTGGGTGTGGTACTGGACAAAGCACTAGACTGGAAGGAACGTATAGATGGGCTTTCGCGTGCATTGGGAAGACAGGTATATGCTCTCCGAATCCTAAGAGATAATGTGGACAAGTTCTCGTCTAGATAGATAATAAGACTCTTGAAAACTGCAAAAAAATGCTTAAGGGTAATATTAAAACTCCAAAACAGAGAGGGATGCCCTCTGGATCTACTTTGATATTTTATATTCAAGAATATTAGTTTTTCTCTGTGCCATCTAAAATTTTGCGTATTTCACAGTTTCACCGATCCGATATGAGATTTCATTAAACTTTCTGGAACGGCTGACAAACTTTTCTCGGGAAAAGTTTCGCGTCGTAGATGGTCCTCAAATTTATCTTTAATTATTACAAGCGTTATCAGATCGAGAAAATTTGATAACATTTGGGACAGACACATATTATTTCCGCCAGCCACGTAGGTAGAAACCCTGTAGGAGTAATACCCATGGAATAAATCACTGGCATATGTCTTCTTAATTATGAATGGCAGGTCTCGAATGTCTTGTTGAAATCAGTTGTTTTGTTATGATCGTGTGACCTAACACAATTTATTGTACTAAGAAAATACATACCCACCGCTAAAAATTTTAAAATATGGTGTCAGTTATTAAGAACAAACATGCCTTTGAGTGTCAGTATTGTAGCCTCCTGAACTGAACCAAAAAACGCACCATTTCCTAAAACAAAATACATTGAGCCAATGTATTTTGTATATGATTTTTGCTTTGATGTAAAGTTTTATCAACATCATAATCACGTTTATATAAATTTTATAGCCAAAACGAGTTATTGTTTTGTTGCTGCAAGACACAGTTTCAAAAAAAAGTTGTTACAATATCAAGAGTCTTTAAGAATGATTTTTGTGAAGGGTGTTATAAAATCAAGGATCAAGAGACATGTTTTCATAGCTTTTAGTTACACCTAAGAATGAATTTAGTAAAAGACTGTTAAATAAATAAATTTCATAACCATGTTTATGTATTTTGTATGCCCGGTTCATAATTTATTAAGGCATTGATTAAAATCGTCAACATGTTTTATTTATTTTATATGCTCTTTTATTACCTCCATAACCTGTACATACTATTAATAACAACTCTCTATAAAATGTCATGAAACATTTTTCATTGATTTCGTAACTTCCGTTTATTAATTTCATTACTTTATATGACAATTTTTATAACTTTTCTCCGATTTTTGTAACAGTAACGTGTTATTGATGTACAATTATCTATAAAAAATTAATAAACGCCTGTTATTAATACTATGTACGATATTTTTTTCAGTGTAGCAGTGATTTTTCGCTGATGACAGCACGAGCTTTACTCCTACCCTACAGGTTTTTTTAAATAGTTTTTAAAACATGCTTTTTGGTTTTGAGATTTTATTAACATATACGATTACAATAACACCCTGTATAAAATATTTGAGTTTGGACACATTTCTTGCTAAAATACCTACCAAAAGATCGTAAAAATGTCAAAAACGGATTATAAGTCCTTGAGATATCTACGTAGGAATATTTCCTATGTATAGCAGGATCTATGTATTTTAACAGACTGTAAGGTAACGTCCCACCTATCGGACATGTCCCACCCATCGGTCAAAATTTGGATTATTTGAAAAAATAAGAAATCTGAAGGACTCTTTGAATTAACTTTTTTTTAGAAAATTCTTGACACCTTTGGCAAAGCTGCAATCGCAGCAGCATGGTTCTAACATATCCTGAGCGGTGCTCACACTCTTTGAAACAGTAGCCCTTCAGTCTTCCTGCGTTGTGCTATGTAAGTGCTTAATAAAACCGGTAAGAAACGTCCATTTTCATAACTCATTTTTAGGTTACTTCCAATTTGATTTTCAATTGTTATCATGTTTTTTGAAGTGAGGTAGGATTTTTTTGTATTTTTACAATGTTTTGAGGGGTCTTTTGGTCATATTTAGAATAATATGAGGGTGTCCGACAGGTGGGACAGGAAAAAATGGGCTGTCGCACCTATCGGCCACGTGTCTGATGCAACTTTGTTTTCAAATGTAAATTACGGAGTAAGTTGACAACAAATCGACCTGCTTGTTGTGCAAAATTATGTAAAAAAGCCTGAATTTTATCCTACCCATTTATCGGACGGGCGATTTACTTCAAATAAATCTAGAAAATTTTCTCAAAGTTAATCTGATTCATCTGTCCAATAGATGGAACAACCGGTGTCCGATAGGTGTTACATCTTGAAAACACATTAGATGAAAATAAATTTAAGAAACTTCTGTGTCAGTAACTTTAGAATAAGTTAACATTATTTAATTTGCTACATTCTTTTCAGAAAATAGCTACGCGATATCAATATATCGACGACAGCCACAAAATCTTGTATTTCTATTCGAGAAGCATCAAGGGCTTTTAATATGCCAAGATTTACATTGTCTGACAAACTTTAGAAGTTATTTTTTTAACAGTTTCAAAAAGTAAGGTAATTTAGCTGGTAAATATCTCAGATTTATTATCTGTCTATTTCATAATCTACTTACACTTTTAGTAATCTCCGAAATTTGTTGCCGTCCCTTTCTAGAAGATTGGTAAGTCGAATTAAGTAAGTTGAATTAAATACGTACCAGTTCATATTATACAAAATTTAAATGATTCTAAATAAAAGAATTTAAGTTCTTATAAACAATTAATATTTATTGACTTGATCACTGATCGTCTTCAGGTTTATATCTGAAGACGATCAGAGATTTATTAATAATCGAAACGTCTTGTAATTATTAAAAATAAATAAATTGGAAGCCCGGAACAGTGATATTTCTGCAAACTCAACATAATTAAGTTAAACCATTTATTGAGCTAGTAGTAAACTTACTCGTAGTTTGCTTTTTGTCCCTTTTTACTAATAAATGCAATATAGTAATCATATGTCCGATAAATAGTACACACCTTGTCCAATAAATAGGACAATCAGTTTTTTAATCATTTTTTTTTCGTCAGCACATTTAGACCTGACTTAATTTTCATAATAATTTTTTCAAAAAGAGTAACAAGTAAGCTACGCGCTAACATAGTTTCATGATATTCTCTTAAAAAATGTAAAATTACGTGTCCGATAGATGGGACGTTTACCTTATCTCCTATCACCGACATAGGATCCTCTTTATATTTCAAAAAAAAAAATCGGTTATGATGATACCTTTAAAATACTGAAATTTGGTTAAAATTCACGTGGGCCTATTTTCAATGTTAATCGTGCCTCGTTCTTTCGTTACTCTTATGGTTACCGTTACCCTAAATAAAGGTGACTTCAAGAGTTTAAAAATAGAGCTCTTGAATGTAGTCAATCGTTTGGCGGTAAACATAACCTTACTTTTTTATTGACTTTTGTTGTTTTTTTCTCAAGTCTTGCTTTTCTAACCATATCATGGAGGAAAATATTAGTCTAGTGATAGGACTGGGAGATGGACACCCCAACATAAATTTAGTCAGGCAAATGATTTTGCAAGATATCTTTGGTGGAGTAATAGAAGAAATCGAGCCTCTGCAAACCTATTTGTACTTACTCACCTGTTTACCAAAAAAAAAAACGGTAAAAAAGGCACGTACCCCTCTACTACTATAAACACGGTTAACAAAAAATAAAATCCCAATACACAAAATTTTTGTAAAACAAAACAAACTTTTATAACCTAAAAATCTTCCACCACAGAATCACATCAAGTCTGGTTGGTTGTCTTTTTAACCGTTAAAAAGCCAGCCAACCAAACTTGGTGTGATTCTGTGGTGGATTTTTAGGTTATAATGGTTGTTTTGTTTAACAAAAATTCCTTGATTTTTGATTTGTACTTTATTTGTATTTCATCAAAATGAAATTTAAATTTTTAGAAATTCCATTAATTCGTAACCATTATTTCAGCGTTTTTTATACCGCAACCATGCAAAATTAAATTCTGCTAATTACAAATCGTTGAGCTGCCGCTGTATAGAATAAAGAGCTATTTTACATTTTTTTAATTTATATGTATATTTTTTGTTTGCTATTGTTTTATATCTATATAGGAAAGGATTTATTACAGGCCCTTTGTAATTGTGGACCTACTTTTTAATACGGGTATGTTAAAATATCATGTCTTATATTAGGGGCATGGCGTATTCCGTAGGACTTTTGATGAAGATTTTACGAAATGTGGCCTCTAGGGTCAACAGGGGCCAAAATGTGTTTTTAAAATATCCCTCATACCTTCCATCCTAATGCACCTGTACATCTGAATCTTAGTCAGGTGAGTTCATACTATTACCTACAAGTCTACTATACTGAAAAACATTTCGTAGCTTTTAGCAAGGCCCCTAGGTTAGGGGCTAAAAATTTTGTCAATTTCAATTTAAAAATTATGTTTCACTTATCTTTGATCCAATGTCAACAAAAATGCACCACCAGGAGAGCAGTGGACCATTTCTCAGTTTTAAATACCCCCAACTTTGCCCCAGCCCCTAAAGGCTGTAAGGGGGCAAGATTTAATTTTTACTATTTCAGAAAACACTCCATGTTCACATTTAAAACTCATAAATTTATTTAAATACAACTTGTTTAAAATCTACTATAACAAATTAAAAAAGTGCAAATTTTTTTGACAATTACAAGTTCGCGTCAAAACACTTACATTTTAAGAGTCTGGTATGGTATAGTAAATTTTGAACAAATTATTTGAGATTTAAAATTTTTAAGCTCTTTAGGGGTCGCCTCTGGGGATGGAGATTTTTATATTTCATAATATTTGCTACACCAAATTCATGAGTTTTATATATATGGAGTGTTTTCTGGAATTTGAAAATGGTAAAAATTAGATCCCATGGGACAAAATTGGGGGTTCAAAAGATCTTGAGTGGAAAAAACGAAAAATCAAATTTGGATGAGTATCTCTCAAGGAATACACAAAGGACCAAAGCGAAAAGAGAAATGATCAAATATTTCGCCCTGGGCAACCATCGTGGGTTCATCGGTGGTTTCATTGGCCACCCTCCCCAAACATCATTAAACATCATCATACACTTTGATTTTCAACTTTGAATCACTCACAAATAGGCATCGGTCGCCACTGGCTTATCTAAGTCACCTAATACGGGTTGGTCGTGGCGTGTTAATCTTTCCAATAGGGTTACGCTCTTATGGCGATTAAAACAAAAAGAAGTTAAAAAAACCTCCGAATCACTTACTTCAACCGAAAAGAAATCTAAAGACAAAAGCTCTTGATTGGAAAAAACGAAAATTCAAGCTTGGATGAGTATCCCACAAGGAATACACAAAGGACCAAAGCGAAAAGAGAAATGATCAAACGATGTTTTGCCCTGGGCAACCAGCGTGGGCGTATTCAAAATTGACAAATGGTTCACTGCACTCCTAGTGGTGCATTTTTGTTGACATAGGGTAAAAGATATGTGAAATATAATTTTAATACAATGGTATGAACAAGCCACATTTTTTCCAGTACTAATTTTTGGTCTCAGGCTGTGGCGATCAACTCTCGTTAAACGACACAGGGATCTCAGCCTGTGGGTCTGGCTGAGGGCCGGAAAAAATGTGGGTCGTTTAGAAACGTTAGATTTCTATCCTATAAAGATTATATAATCAATGGTTATGCCCAATCCACTCTTCCACGTAAAAGTATTTCCAATCAAGAATCAATTTAAATCCATCGTTATAATTTAAGTATGGACGTAAACTAAATTATTTACATGTTTGTTTACGGTTTTATGGTTTAATTACTGGTCGCTTTTTCGAAATATTGGATCCCACTCGTTTGTTTTTTGTTTATTTTTGAAACTTCGTTGTTAGACTGTAATCGATATTTTTAATTTAGGCCCAATGTAAATATTTTAAGAGACGATAGAGTTGATGCCAAAATACAATTTTATCAGGCACTGAAATATTTTTACTCTAAAATTGTGTGTGTTGTTTCTATAACATCTAGCTTCCAATTAGGTTTTACACGCCCGATAGGGAAGTCTGGAAGGAACGGATATGTGTCACTTGCCCACCGAATGTGACAGTCTGGTACACAGACGACTCAAAAAAGGGGGACAAGTCGAGGGCGGGAGTGTACTGTAAAACCACGGGGGCGAAGTTCCACTTCTCCGTAGGAAGGTACGCGACTGTTTTTCAGGTTGAGGTATACGCCATTCTGATGTGTGGATATCAAAATCTGGAAATGTTCGCTTCGGGCAAGGATATTTACATCTGCTCAGATAGTAGGGCTGCACTGTCTGCTCAGGTCGGACAGGGTTAACTCTAAATAAAATCTATATGTTTGTGGCGGATTAGTAGTTTTAACAAAGTTAACTTTGCCCTTGTATTGGAGTGCAAACGTGTCTTGAGAACTATGGCAGGGCCCAACAAGTTCAATCTCCTCTGGGTCCCGGGACATGAAGGTGTACCGAGAAATGAAGAGGCCGATAGATAGACGAGGATCATCAACCGATCCGGTAGGTCTGGAACCCATTTTTTTTTCAAGCTACAGTCACTGCACTGCAGCCATTTCTGGGCTAACCACTCAATTAATTTTGTGCCCTGTGCAAGTTTGTACAGGTCCTTAATGGAGTAGTCCCAGTCAATCTAGAGTAACTTCCCCAAGAATTAGGTGCCTTTTGCGATCCAGTACCTCGCATTGGCATATTACAGCGGCGGCAGGAGACAAACGAAAATCGTTTTTACCCCTTCCACTAAAAATGTCAAAAATGGCATTGACATTGCCGAACCAGCTTTGAACGCGCATAGCCGACTGTCGTATCTGTAGTATTTTTGCTAGGCACGGACAGTCTGTTTAAAAAGGAAACTGACTGTCGGAACTTTAAGTCGCGGCCATTTGATAGCTTTTTTGAAACAGATACCTACTCCCTACCTTCTGTCCGCAAAATAAACGCATCTTCCTCACAATCCACAAGTGTGGCGTCTACATAATTCATTGTATGCAAGAAAAAATGGAGAAACGTGCTGCACTTTTCATTTTCAAATGATTTTCTAAATTTTCTTCAATTTGTTAGGTTAGGAAAACTTCGTTGACCTCACCCGCGGACCAATAACAACAAGCATTGCCAATTCTAGCGGCGCTTTCGTGTTCCACCAAAACTGGTATGGCTTCAGCCGATCTTGAATGGTATATGCTAACCACTTTTGGCAAGCTGGAGCCATTTCTGAACGGCTAATGCCAATTTTGGTTTAACTCCAGCCGCCGCTGAACGCGCCCATGTGCTACTGTTTCCGGTTCCTGATTGCATAGTCTCTATCTCAGATCTCCGTGATACAGGCCCATGTTGTTTAGGTAAACTTTAACCGCCATATGGGCGGGAATGATTCCTATTATAGTCTCACTTGCATCCTACTATAGCTTAGCAGATCTTTCGTGAGTTTGGCATTCTGTCCTTTGATAAAGGCTCTGCTGTGTCTTGGCCCCTGTCTTTCTAGCCCGTGGCCTTCGCATTTTTTTCCTTATCCAGAGTTTGACCTAGGACCTTATTGTACATTTTGTTACCCCCAGGACTGGATGTGGGTCCAATATATTTTTTTGCAAATTCGTCAGCTTTTTCATTGCCTTGGATACCTCTATGTCCTGGCACCCGTACTGTCTGGAACCCATACTGGGTATTCCAGCATGCCAAGTTATAAGGGCCCTGAAAAGTGATTTAGACAGGCCCTCTGAGGAGCTCTGGAATAGCACACAGAGCATGACACAGGCCAAGCTCCTGATTGGTGAGGTGAGCGCCAAAAAAAAAAACAAAGTCTTTGCTCCACCTAGATAGGAAGGATGTGAGACTGGCAACAGGGCTCCTAACGGGACACTGTCGCCTTCACAAGCACCTAGAGACGCTGAGAATTTCGGAAGACTCAGAGGGTCATTGGTGCATGAAGGGCGAAAAATCGTTCTTGCATATCCTGCTGGAGTGTCCGACGCTGGCGAGGTTTTGAGAGTCGCACCTTGAGAACTATCTGTTGGCCCCAGGCGATGTACACAGTAAAAAATGCCAATAAAACTAATGGTGTAAATTAGAAAAATTTTCTGGGTAAAAAAATTATGGAGTGAATTTTCGAGTACATTTGGTCAAATTTGATAAAATAATAATTTTGTGTAATTTATTGGATGATTGGATTTTACTCAAAACTGAGTGCATTAGAATCGGCTGCAGGTCGCGTCGTGCCGATCGGGGAGGAAGAATTAGTTCCTTCCTGAACGTGTAGTGGTTGGGCTCTGGTGCTCTGAAGCTTCGGGTTTGTGCAAATGCTGGTAAAAATGGCCAAACTAATTTGTAAACTCGATTTTAATGTCAAAAAAGTGTTGTGTCACACAGGAGAAGATATTTTATACACTTACTTGACAAAAACAGGTAAAATGATTTTTTTTAAAACATTATTTTCACAGAAAGCTTTATTAAAATTTGATAGGATCCTTCCTAATTTTCAGAAATATATCTTAAAAAGTAGACAATAATTAGGGCTCAGTTAATGTATATTTAATAAAGTCAAATATTTGAGGTGATTACCCAAATATTAATGGATTGAGAAAGGGAAAATATCTCACACAGTTTTTCCGCCATTTTCAAGTCAAGTGCTTGTACGAAGCCTACGTGATGGCCTTTTCGCTCATTTTTGAGTAACTTTTTTTGTTTATACTAATTTTCTGAATTAATTATATACGAGCAATTTCCTAACATGCAGTATATTTACTTATTGTTGGACTATTTGTTAAGGATACTGAAGTTGTTCTTATTATAATTTTTATTACTTATTACTTATAAAACCGGGTAACTAATAAGTAATAAACGGTTAATTCTTATATGCATTTTTTTCTGAAATTCTGAAAGCATAACTTTCTTGATTGTTTTTCCACAATAAAAAATCTAGACACATAATTTTTCATTTTTGAACACAACTCTCATACACTTGCTTTTCTGTTTAGGCTCAGGAGAGAGTTTCGATTGATCTCGGTCCTGCCCGGTCCTGATTGACAGCAGTCGTAAAATTTTTTAGAAGCAGAAGCAGAAGGAGAAAACGATTGTGTTAATAGAAAATTACAGTGGGATTTACTACGATCTAAAATAATACCCCCCACAGGGCTAAATATTTACACCTGTGGGGGGTACTAAATTTTAAAACCAATTTTTAAAAAACACTTACCCATACACAAACTTATTGATTATTTTTTATTGTTATTGCAAAATACTACTGAAAAACTGCTTTTTTTCCCAAAATGTACCCTACTCTAAGAGAAAATGCCCTAAAACTAATTTTTTGTGACAGGTTTCAAAATGGCAAATGGTGAATACGCCAAAAATTTGGCACATAATAGCTTCATTATCTGTGTTTGGGGTTAGAAAGTTGGTGATTTTTTAGACCACCTCTGGGGGGTGGTTTAAATTTATAGCCCCCAGAAAGGATTATTTTGTAGCAATTGGTAACAAATTCGTTTATAATTTCCCTAAGTAACCGTTTTTACAAGGATCAATTTACCTTATTTAATATCCCAAGTTGTTCATTGACCTATAAAACACCTCCACTTTTTTCCAGAAAAACGCCATATTTTGAACCAAAAAATATATGTATGAGGGCACTACTAGGCAAAACAAACATAAGTAAAGGTCACTGATTATAAACGAAAAATATGCCAAACAAAAAAACCCAAAACAACCATTTTAATTTATTTACAAACTGAAATTAAAATATTGAGGTTATCTAAAAACGCACTCAAGAAAACTCTCCTTACTAAAAGCCCATCAGTAGAGGTTGGTGCAAGCGAAGGTACAAGCAGAGTTAAGAGATCCGAACTCGCTGTTTGTGATTTCAACGCAGCTAATATTTAGAAACAACACACATACATTTCGACAGTGACAGAAATGTAGACAAAACTTGTATTTAAGTTTTTAATACATTTCATAAATAAAAACACCTCTTAAATAAATACAAAATTAATCTACTCCTTATTTTATGATTACCCATCTAAATCGTAGTGTGACATCAAGTATTAATTGGAAAAATTAATGAACAAGGGTAAGTTTTAATTAGAGTGACATATAACCCCAATTTTAATTTTTTCTACAGAGTGTTTACTATTTAAAACCCGCGTGGGTTTAAATTTTTTAATTTTCCTTTCTTCTAAATTTAAACTTTCTTCTTAAATCCAACAAAAGATTGTGTTAATATGATTATTCAATAAACAAATTTATTATTATTCTTCTTATAAACTATGTCTAAAATTCAAGGAAGGTTGGTTTAAAATGCTTAAAACCAAAAATTTCACTTAAGACCGTTCGGAAATAGACTAAATCCTTTTAGTAAATCCCACCGTTAAAGTAAATATTTCAATGCATCGGTATCGGTATACGTATCGCGTTCGAAATAAAGTCAAAATACACTACATTTTTGACTTGCTCATATCATGTTTCGAACGATGCCCGCTTTTTTCACGGGTGCGATGACACAAAAGCTGACAGCAATCGATGCGTACGGAGTGATGAACGTATCGTTACGTCCATCCCAACGCACACATTGATTGCTGCTAGCAGTCCTGTCATTGAACCTTTCAAAAAAGCGGACATCGTTCGAAACATCGCATAAACAAGTCAAAAATGTAGTGTATTTTGGTTTTATTTCGAACGCGATACGTATACCGATACCGATGCGTTGAAATATTTACTTTAAGTGTCTATTATCTTTAAGTAGCATCCACACACACGAGCTTTCCTTTGATGTTTAAAATGCCGACAACATTTACACGAGCCTATATGGTAAAATGTTCGAGGAAAAGCTCGCGCAAAACCTTATTAATTTTCAAAACTTTGTTCATTAGGAACAAGTTGTGTTGTTTTTATATTTTAAAGTTAACAGTTCTTAGGCAAAAGTTTTCTAAGTAATCGAAGGTATATTTTTTACTTTTACGTACTGAATTTTGTTTGTCGATAATCATTTTTTACGAATTATTGCTTTAATATTCGTCAGTTCTACTTGACTAATTAGTTTGTGTGAACTGTTCATTAAGAATAAGTGGTTTGTTTTGATTTTATAATACACTACTACTAATAAATAATTAAAATCAAAAAGTAATTTTAATTAACACTGGGTGGGGAGCATAATATAGTTTGTAACCCTGTAATAGGTGACTGTTAATAAAATACCATATGGATTATTTTTTTAACTAAATGATGTAAATTATCTTCCTTATTAAAATTTAAAAAAAATTACTTTTTTTATAGTTTTCTTTTACTACGCTTTAACTTTGTTAATATTTACAGTAAAAAGCTGAAACAAAAAATTAATAACTCATGAAATTTTGTAGTTCAATTATTTTTTTTTGTTACCCTGTTATAGGCAGGGTTGCCTTATCGCCACCCTTGTTGTACAGGGATAAAAAACAATAAAACTGGTAAAAACTAGAAAACTTTATAGATTATTTACTTTTTTTTACGATAAATAATAATACAGTTACAGTTATTATTACAGTTTTTAAATTATCACCCTGTAATTTTTTGAACTCAGTACTTTTCAAACGTCACTCAATATTGTGTGAAAACTACACCGAATTGTGTTAAAAATTACTTAAAATTGAGTTTTTAAATACTCATAATTGGAAGAAATACTCAATATTGTGTGAAAAGTACTCCTAATTATGTTAAAAATACTCAATATTGTGTGAAAATTACTCCGAATTGTGTTAAAAATTACTCATATTTGAGTCTTTTAATACTCCTTATCGGATCAACCACCCAAAAATGAGTACAACAACACTCAAAAAAGCGTTACGTTATATAATACGTTAGGAGCATAAAGGTATAACTTAAATAGAGACATTATGTTTACCACAGTTGCGATCAGACATAAGTAAACAATTTGGCGACAATGCCAGATTGCGCTGAAAGTTGTATCTCTACACGTAATGTTTTTAAAAACATATTGTTTTTATAACTTTATCATTTAAATGCAATTATGCAAATTCTCCGGTTTGTTTTTTGAAATATGGAGAAACACCTTATTATTATTCAAATATATAAAGAAATTTAGGCATATTATATAATTGCATTTAAATTTCCTTGAATATTCACAATTTTAAATCAATAAAGAATTTATAATATGGAGGTATATGTTATGGTACTTGAAATATACTTCATTTTTTCCATCTAAATATTATATAAAATACCTGATATTTTGGCCGAAAGAATAATTCTTTTTATTCCCCAATATATATCGGGAATAAAACCTACAACAATGTGACAACCTCGCATTTGTGGCGGGTTACCCATATAAACGTGTGTACGCTGCTCCATTCATAATTTCTCTACGGCGTTGCAGCTTTAGCATAATCGAAATTTTGGTATATTTTACAGATTAATCGAGAATTTTTTAATACTTTTTTCAATATTTTTAAGTGTTTGTGGCAAAAGTGATGTAACAAAGTGCGTAATGTGACGAAAACTGGAGATTGCAGGTGAAAACCAAACATTTAACAGGTTTGTTATCATATGTTTTGTCGACGCCATCTTGTGATAGGCCGCCATAGCCGCGCAACTAGTGTTGCAATAAATACAAAATGTCATTAATAAATATAGGAAAGGAATAAGTTTTTTTGGGATATTTTTGCGAATTTGTGATAAAAACAATATGGTAAGCACTTATAATTAATTACACTATATTTGCTATAATGAACCAACCCGAGCTGCGACATTTTAAATATCCTATATGACTATCAAAAAAATGTAAGATGTGCGTATGATATTTGTTTATAACTACATTCACAGTTTTAATACTATCTGCAGTCAGCTTATTTTTTCTGCTGAGATTTGTTTATAAATAGTACAAGCGTTCCCGGTATAAATATAAATTTTTAAAACATTATTACGTCAGACACAGGATAAAGAATGTATGTTTGTTACAACTTTTTATTTATAATATTTACATAGGTAGATACTCTACATAAGATTTTTTGTATTTATTAAAAATGTAAAGATTCTTTTGTACGTATTAAATAAAAAAATTATAGTAGAGTGTATAAATTCCATTTTTTTTACACAACGAAAAACCATCATATAGTACCTATAATATAGGTATCATCCTTTTTCGAAATACCACTATTTTTAGTCGAATTTGCTTATTTTGCCACATTGGGTTTTTGGTAATTTGCCTAAACAGTGCGGAAAGTGATACTTTTCTGCACAAGATGGCCGTTAAGGGCGAAAAAGGCACTTTTGACACGTTTTTAGTAAAGTTTCCTACTTGCATTAAAAGCTTCTGCCTAAGGTTATATATATTTGGTATTTTTAAAATTAAAACCAAAAAATAATTTTGTTTCCATTTTTAATTTAATCTAGTTTATAAATGCATCTGAAAACTCCAATTAGACTTAAAATTCACGCCATGCTAAAAAAATACTTTTACCTATGCTAATTTTTTAATAAAGTTTTGCAGGTCACTTGACATTAAATAGGTAAAGAAACTACTTCTCAAATACGTGTGAAAAAGTCTACTGTTACATAACAATTTTAATATGGAAAGTTCAACTTCCCACACGCCGTGCTTAAAAAAATAAGCACGGCGTCTATAAAAAACTGTTATAGCGTACGTGAAAAAACGTTTAACGCACGAAATTTTTTTTTAAATGATACTTTATGGACGAAATTTTTAAATTTTGAGTTTGAAATGTGTGTTCTAAAAATTAATTTTTGATCAAGAAAGTCATCATAAACACTCGTAAAAAAAAATTGTACCTAACCCTTGCGGAAGTGTCTTTCCCGCTCGAACTCCTCCCGTGCGTAAAAGTATCACTTCCCGCACTAATTAGACAGATAACTATCTGGAGAACATTTAAAAAATTAATATTTTCTATGTTATATCTTTACATAAATATTTTCACAATGACAAATATAATACCTCTCCATACCCTCGGTATCAATTATTAAGTATAAAAAATTAAAGATTGTATTTCCAAAAAAATTTGACAAGTCTGAAAATAACGACCAAACCTTTTTACATTTCTAAATAACGAGCCGCTTCTGGCCGCTGGCGGTTGGAGCATGTGTGAGGAGGAGCATGTCTGGTGCAGCGTTGCCAGTGGAACATAAAATGGTTTTCCCTAAATCCAACGACTGATCGCATTTCAAAGCAATTTATAAATGGCTTGATGGGTCTATTTTAGTTAAACGTCTTTGATTAGGAGTATTATTAATTCCAAAAAATTGAACGAAAATTTTACTCATTTTTGAGTGAAAATTTGCTCAGAATTTTTTACCGTATAAGAAGGTTGCAGCCCAGAAAAATCTGTTCTTTTGCGAAAGAGGCAGGCTTCGAGGACTAAACCATGAATAGTACATTTATGATAATGAGTATTTGTTGCTATTCCCTAAAAAAAGCTCAAACTGATACTCCCTTCAGTCGATATAAAGTACTAATCGCTATACGCAATACAATCTAAAAACTCTCTAATGCTGAACAGAGAACTTAGGTATAATAAAGAACGACTAAAGGGAAGTAACTATATATACGAGTATGTACACTAGCAAGGGTTAATTTGAATTTAAATTATATTACCTCAGCCTCTTGATTAGATGGTTGTTTACCCTGTTAGTTAATATTGTCATTTTGCTTAAATTACCTCCAAAATAAATACACAGTAAGTTTATTGCAAACATAGTACAATCCATCATATAACTATGAGATACTATAATGGTCCAATGTCCAATAATGGTTGTTTATATGGGTCTCTTAAAGCGCTTTTATGTAAGGGCGGTTAGAAAATGTTGTCGTATAAACACCGCTAAAACCGTTTTAAGCACTAAATCGAGTTTATTTTAAAGCTATTTATCGCTTTAAAACCAATTTTCGGGTGCGGGTATAAACACTTTAGCCCTTTCGATCCCGACTTTTTTTGGGCCATATAGTGAAGGGGCATGTGTAAGTCCGTGGGATTTTGAATGAAGGAGTTTTGTGACTATGTGGGATTGATAGCTCTTTAGTCACACAATCAAGTGTTAAGGTGCGTTTTGTTCGCATCCGTGTATCCGTGATAAGACGTCATCTTTTAAGATGGCGACCAAAATAAAAAATACAACTTTCGCAACCGGGGCATGAT
Organism: Oxystoma pomonae; assembly: GCA_963921995.1. Taxonomy (NCBI): domain Eukaryota; kingdom Metazoa; phylum Arthropoda; class Insecta; order Coleoptera; family Brentidae; genus Oxystoma; species Oxystoma pomonae. Next base: position 18,908,050 of record OY998164.1, on the reverse strand, counting down.
TATACTCAATTCCATATAACTCGAGGGCGAGAATTTCAAAAAATTCACTTTCAAGGTTATCCGTTATTATTATTTGAAAACCGCAAAAAACAAGATTTTTGCAATTTTTTCTTCAAAACATCTTAATAATTTTACCTTTTGTCAGACCAACTTCAAATGTACCTCAAACTATTAGGCATGTATGCCTAATTTGATCTTTAGTGTTTGATGCAGTTTGTAGCTTCATGACTAAAACAATACCACAGTAAAATTAAGATATTGCAAAACTAGCATATTAAAGGGCGCTATTCATCAACTGTTAAAGTGAAGAGGACAAAATTTGGTAAGAAAGATAAGAAAGTCAAGTCCAATAATATTTTTAAAAAAAATTGGTTCAGCTATGACGCGTTTCAATATGGCGGGCGATTTATCAAAATGCTGACCTATAACCACATTTTATTTTATCCAATTTCGTAAAAAAGCAAAAATGACAAGGTGGCCATCAATTCTTGTTGACTTGTCGCCGCATCATCCACTGAAAGCAGTTGAATTTTGGTGGACCTTCTCTTGGGAATTGTTGGATCTACATTAGGTGAGGACGGTTGCGAGCTTGGTCTTCCTCGTGATCTTTTAAACGAAAAGCTATTAGACCCATCCATCGTCCACTTCGTTTAGGCATTCCAGGTTAGAATCATTTTTCAAATAATACAGCAGTTGATCATACAGGGTTCCTAAGATTTTCCTTAGGGATAGGACTTCAATAAATCAAACAGAAATCGCATAGAAAGTTCTGCGCGCACAAAAAAAACAGGTATATTGAGCAATGGTGCCAGTTTGTTATTATCTCCGGACTGCTTTCATGAGAAAAAATTGTCGCCACTCTTTCCTTGTAAGCATAAATCATAGTTGCAATAATGACCGTTGACAAGATCTCTGCAAATTCCGCTAGATGGCGGCCACACATCTAATATAATTAAAAATTAGATGTTTTCAGGTCCAAACCACAGCTTTTTCTTGCTTAAAAGAGGCGGCAGGGTCTATTATTTACGACACTGAGCGATAAACTCGTGAGGTTGTTAACATTAGAAAGAAATATCTTCGCTTTTAATTAAATTTCTTTCCATTCTGTTCGACTAGTTACATCTATCCGGAAACGGCCAAACCATGCAGCTAGCACTAGCAGCCAAAGAAATCAATAAACGGCGCTGTTTTTCCTGCAGAGCTTTTTGCTTGCGATATTATTGATTTTAAATAAAGTTGGCCCTACACTATATTTCAACCAACTCTTCAAAACTAGCGGAAGGGTAAAAGCGAAAAATAAGGGGCTGCCAATATTAGTAACACCCAAAAAGGGGTGAAATGATTTATTTTGCTCTGTTTCTTTACAAAAAACGTTTTTTTTACGAAAAACTTGAGCTCTGCCACTTTTTTTATTTTTTTTTCAAATTTTCGTCATACCGTAGAGTTAGAAGATAAAGGACGCCGCAGGCAAAAATTTTTCAATTAAATTAGCCGAACGCAAAAATGTTAGAAAAACAAAGCACGAAATAAAAATGGCGCCCCTTACAATTTTTTTTCAAAAATTACGTAATTTCGAGAACGCAAAGAAATAGGTCTAAAGAGTATTATTTTTAAGAAAAAAATATCACTTTTCTCGCCCTCCTCCACTGGGACTACAGGGGCCGTGCACAAATTACGTAATGGTCATAGGGGGGAGGGGGTTTTCGACAGCGTTTGCATTTGTGTGAAACTAAGAAAATTTGAAATGAAAATAAGTGATTTTTTTTTTTTTGGGGGAGGGTAGTGGTCCTGAAATCGTTACGTAATATTAGGGGAGTGGCGTGCCAAACCGTTACAAAACATTACATAGGGAGGGGGTCAAAAATTGGTAAAATCACCGTTACGTAATTTGTGCACGGCCCCACATCTGACTGTTCCTCCTTTTTGATTTCGAATCAAAGTGCAAAACCCGGGTTGGACGTTCGAAGGCGTCAAGCCGTCCTATTTGCTTGATAAAGTACTACAGAAATATCTCAGTCGATTTCTCCGGCCGTGTATGAACGCTTTAGGTTAGGCATTTGCATGTATCTCAGTCCCCAGCCTGTAAACAGTGCGTAAGGACAATGGTTACAAAATGAAAAGCCGAAAAATATTTTCTTTTACGATATCTTTCATCAGTTTGGAATTAAAGTCGAGCAAAAACAATTTTTATTCCCGTCCTAAAGGTATGAAAATGGAAAACATTAGAAAACAACAACCTGAAATGGATTTACTACGTGTAAGATGTAGTGACAACATCGCCCCATGCCCATCCTTTTCTGCCTAATGTGCTTTTCCGTTTGTCTGCGTCTTATACACGGCTGCTTGGCCCCCTAAGGATTTGCTTAGGAACCCTGTATAATAGGGGTTTCTTTTTGGCCGTTATTGTATAAAACCTAAGAAAGCATTTTTGCAAGACCCGGTGTCCACCATAGTGTACAGGTTTTCACATGAATATATTTTTGTGGAAGCAAAGACCTAGGCACAAAAGAAACGGCCGCCGTAGACCAGTAAACAGCGTCTTAGCCTGCAGACCAGAGATCGCAGGATCGGATCTCGGCTAGTAGACATTGCTTCACACAACACCGAATGCGACTCGAGATGACGACGGGCGGCCCCACCTCTCAGCAGCTCCGTGTTTGACGTAACAAACGAGGTAGAAGTAGGCGGCACGGCTGACACTGCACCGAAAACTTTGCGAGACTCAAAGGTGGACGGCCGAGGACCCCACCAAACTGGGTAGAGGAGACTAGCCGGTGACCCAAAAAAGGACGACCTGGACTTCTCCGAGATCGGGACTTCATGGGACGCGGCTGGACTCCGACAGATTTGGTAGCGGGAGTGAACAGAAGGTGACTTGGAAGAGGCGGTACCACCCTCGGGTAGCAGGACCACTCCAAAGAGATGCATCTGAAGACGGCGACCTCGACCAGCGAAACCGGGACCTCGATTTTCGGGTCAACCTATACGACGGCGGGCTGCTGGGGAGAAAAGTCTACCGTCAACCAAGCTCTGCTGCAGGTCACAACCGACTAAGGAAGCACATGAACCGGATCGCGGTGGAGAATGACTCGAGCTGCCGGGCCTGCGGGCGGGCAGAAGAGACATCTCGACACGTTATAGCGAACTGCGAGGCATACCAGAGGACGAGATACCAGGTAGTCGGTTTCCCGACCCTGGATGAGGAGGACCTGCACACCCTCAAATGGGACAAAATACTGGACTTTGTAAAAAGAACAGTGAAATCAGATGACCAGACTACCAGACCAGTGGTGCAGGCGGTGGATTAGGGGCAGGCTCGGGGTAGGGCAGAAAGGGCCCAGGGAGGCCTACTTGCCAGGCTTCGCGCCGCCCCTTCTCTACTACTACTACTACTACTAAGTTCTGCTGGGACGGTAGCGATGTTAGATAGTCTAACATGTAGCAGGACCACCCTTCGGAGGGGGTGTAAAGCCGGCGGTCCACTGTGTATACTTGCTACGCAGTCTAAAGATCCCTGCCCTCGACAAAGAGGTGTCAGGCAAAATTAAGTCCTCTTAGAGAAAGAAAACTTGCATCCTAAGGGGCACGTGCATCATTCGGGGGTGAACGGGGGGTATGGCATAAAGAGTCCATTATGCGGCCTAATTGACAGGCCTACGGCCGCCCATCTACTACTACTACTACTACTACTAGGCACACAAAACCAAAAAAAACATTTAGATTAGACCTTTTTGTATACAAAAAAAATATACGTACCTTAGTTTGAATCTTTTTGGCACAAAAAACTAATGCCGAAAATCACCATACACATGCGCAGACCACCTGCACACATACTTTAGATTTCACCGGAGCCTTTTAACCATAGCGATAGCTATCGCCAACTGCATTAAAATAAAAGAAGAAAATTGAAACTAGAGCGCCATCTTTTCAAAACATCAAAAAGTTGAATAGACCGAGAGTTGAAGCACTTTGAATTCGTGTCCACTATAGGGTTAAAAAAGCTTTGGCGCGTTGCTTCCAACTTAAAGAACTATTTCAAGAATTGTGGGCTTAAAATCTTTTCCTGGACATCCTGAAATCGTTTGTTATCCAAAATAATCCTCCTGTTTACACAAGTTGGGACGGCATCACCCTATTGTCGACCTCGGTGGCACCTGGGACTCGAGACTGTGAGGTCGTAAATTTAACATGTAAGAAGGAGACTTTTTTTCTCAAATACGAGAAGTTTGCATGGATTCAAAAATAAACACGTATGTGTAGGCTAGAGGCCCCGTAAACGATTTTGGCAGTTATTGTTTTATCAGGGGGAGAGACAATTTGCTCCCAGGGCCTGAATATAATTTTACGCTTTCACAATTTACCAAATTTAAACGCCCGAAAAAAAACAGCGAAATTCTTACGCAATTAGGAAAAATATTGTACCTTACATGGGTCTTGTTGGGCAAATAACTCTTTCTAGTGGGTGTAATTATTTGTGTGTGTGTGTGTAAATATTATAGGAGAAAATGCCCTAACACTAATTTTTTCTGACAGGTTTCAAAATGGCAAATAGTGAATACGCCAAAAATTTGGCACATAATAGCTTCATTATCTGTGTTTGAGGTTATAAAGTTGGTGATTTTTTAGATCACCTCTGTGGGGTGCTTTAAATTTATAGCCTCCAGAAAGGATTGTTTTGTGGCAATTGGTAATAAGTTCGTTTATAATTTCCCTAAGTAACCGTTTTTACAAGAAATGATTTACCATATTTAATATTCCAAGTTGCTCATTAACCAATAAAACACCTCCAATTTGGTTCAGAAAAACGCCATATTTTGAACTCGTTTTGATCACGAAAAATATACTTATGAGGGCACTATGAGGCAAAACAAACATAAGTGAAGGTGAAAGTCAAAACATACCAAACAAAAAACCCAAAACAACTATATTAATTTATTTACAAACTGAAAGTAAAACATTGAGGTTATCTAAAAGCTCAGTCAAAAAAACTTTCCAGAGGTGAAAGATCCGAACTCGCTGTTTGTGATTGAACCCAGCGCTAATATTTTTAAACTGATATTTCGACAGTGACAGAAATGTAAAAAAAAATTGCAATTAAGTTTTTTAATACATATCATAAATAAGAACACCTTTTAAATAAATACAAAATTAATCTACTCCTTATTTTATTATTACCCATCTAAATTAATTATCAAGGGTAAGTTTTAATTAAAGTGAGATATAACCCAATTTTAGTTTGTTCTACAAAGTGTTTACTATTTAAACCCCGCGTGTGTTTAAATTTTTTAATTTTATTTTCTTCTAAATTGAAACTTTCTTTTTAAATCGAACAAAAGATTGTGTTTAGATGAGTATTGAATACACAAATTTATTGAAATTCTTTTTATAAATCAAACTGTGTCCAAAACTCAAGGAGGATTGGTTTAAAATGATTAAAACCAAAAATTTCACTTAAACCTAGGACCATTCTAAAATAGACTAAACCTTTTTAGTAACTCCGACCGATAGATTTTAGGGAAAAAAAGTTGAACTATAAGTTTTCGTTTCTGCTACCACGACGCAACTTCGGCGTAAACTTGCATATTTGCTTGGGCTCCCTGAAAGAATGCGATGGTCTTAAGGTCTTAATAACGACCTCGATTTGTTGCTGTGACTTTTGGAGGAGACGGCTGAAGAACAAATTCTGTCAAAAAAATGGATTTCAGTAATTTTGTAGAAAGTTTTATCCCGTTGAAGTGTGCCGCTTCTGCCGGAAAGGGGAGGAAACCTCGTTACCCGTCCTGTGTCAATGCGATGGTCTTGCAAGACCTAGGGTCTCACTGGGAGACCTAGAATGACCTCTGCCAGAAAAGCAACAACCAAGGGTCACTGGCAACAAAACTTCCAGGGGGCTGATTCTTGAATTTCGTAGGAAAGGTCGCGCGGGAACAGCCACCGAACTTATACCGACCAATAACAGGCTTTGGAGCCATGACGAGTTATCGAAGGAACCTTCCCACACTTTCATGCACTTGCCTCTGAGCCAGGGTTGCCAAATCTTTAAATACTTAAATACATAGGAGAAGCACGAAAAATCCGTAGCAATCCGTAGATTTTTATTTTTTCCAGAAAATAGTTGAATTAGATATTTTTGGTGTAAAATTTTTAATGGCGTCTTTTCTGTTTTTTACAATGTCCAAATTAAGAAAAAACGTAAATACTTACCCTAGATTTTTTTGGATGAACCAATAAAAGGATCGTTAAAATATGAAAGTCATTTTTATTTTGAATATACCTATACCTACTACTATAGAGATTATAGCTAACATTAAAATATTATCTAATGAAATAAACTGAAATCTAAAGAATCACAATGAACAAAAAATGTCGACATAAGCTAGCCTCTAGAAAATGCTCGAGAAAATACCAAGTTTAAAAATTTTCAGTTATCTTCAGCTGAAGAGGAATGCACGCACAAACTGTTGTTATATATTCTGGACTCTGCACAGAGGACGAAATAACGAAACTGGGAGGACAAAAACCCTAAAATAAAACTTTAAATAAAGTATTTTTTTAATTATTTTTTTAAATACATATGTCCCTGTTGTTCAACCATTATATTATTATTCTCATAGTAGGATATGGCGAGACGAAAATGAAGCGCAAACTTGAAAGTCAACTTAACTGTAAAATTCTATAAAGTTTGAGATTTTCTTATGGATTTCCAGTACAAAAATTAACTGTAATGTTATGCTCGGGAGATATGGAGGTGTGCGTTGGTTAATTTAAAATAATCTTAACATATTAATTTATTTTAATTAACTCATTTTTTGGAACTTTTATAAAATGCTACAAAATAAGAAGTCATTTTTTATATTGTCAAACTTTAGAAGTCATTTAAAAAAAAAGGTAGAAAAAGGTATTTTTAATTTTTTTGTAAAATAAAAGCTGACTTAATGCAGCAAAATATAGTTTGCGTCTACTTGCGACTTTCGAAGTCATATAAGTATTTTTGGTACCATGTTAAATAACGATATATTGGAGTAGAAAATTTACAAACTGAAGAAAAATCGGCTTTTTCTTACAATGTCTATCAAATTTCAATTAAATTTTGCTAGTTTATTTGTAGAAGATTTGTTCATAATTTCATAATAAATTGGAGACTATAACAGTAAGATTTACTAAGATCTAAAAAACCCCCCACGAATCTAAATCATCTGTGGGGAGTACTAAATTTTAAAACCAATTTTCAAAAAACACTTACCCATATAGAAAAGACCCAAAGTTATTGATTATTTTGTATTGTTATTGCAAAATACCACTGAAAAACTGCTTTTTTTCTCAAAATACACCATATTTTAAAAGAGAATGCCCAAAACTAATTTTTTTTGACAGGTCTCAAAATGCCAAATGGTGAATACGCCAAAAATTTGGCACATTTTTTTTTTTGAGGTTATATAGCCCCCAGAAAGGGTTGTTTTGGGGCATTTGGTAATAAGTTCATTTATATTTTCCCTAGGTAACCGCTTTTACAAGGATTAGTCTACCTTATAGCTTTCATCAGTAGAGGTTGGTGCAAGCCAAGGTGCAAGCAGAGGTAAAAGATCCGAACTCGCTGTTTATGATTGAACGCAGCGCTAATATTTTTAAACTGACATTTCGACAGTGACAGAAATGTAAAAAAAACTTGCATTTAATTTTCTTAACACATTTCATAAATAAAAACACCTTTTAAATAAATACAAAATTAATCTACTCCTTATTTTGTTGTGTGATATCAAGTATTAATTGGAAAAATGAATTAACAAGGGTAAGTTTTAATTAGAGTGACATATAACCCCAATTTTAATTTGTTCTACAGAGTGTTTACTATTTAAACCACGCGAGGGTTTAAATTTTTTCATTTTCTTCTATTGTGTTAAGATGATTATTCAATAAACTAATTTATTAAAATTCTTCTTATAAATCAAATTATATCCAAAACTTTTGGTTTAAAATGCCTTAAACCAAAAATTTCACTTAAACTTAGGACAGTTCTAAAATAGACTAAACTATTTTAGTAAATCCCACCGTAAAAGTTTATGAAAGGTGTCTAAACTTTCTGTGATTATTGGTTTGTAGCTTTATTAGTCACCCTTGATTAAAAAACTAAAAACAAAGTTCGTAGATAAAAAATTAGCGCCTATTTTCATCTTCTTAAAATTGTTTGTACAGGGTGACTCTTTATAAACGTTCCCCGTGGCAAACTTTTTATTATTGGTTCTAGATAGCTGAGATAAAAAGAATTTGATATAATAGTACTTTGTTCATGGAAAATGATATTGTTAAAAACATATCTTTTTAGAATATGAAAAATTTGCAAATATATAGGGTGCTCAATTTAAAAAATCATGTAAATCGGCTTTCTTCATAAACTAATCACGTAATTTTTGTCGGACGTTAAGGGACATGGAAAAAGTACTCTTATATCGAATGCTTTTTATTTCAACTTCCTAAACCCAAAAATAAAAAAGTTTGCCACAAGCAAGATTTATAAAAATTCAGTTCATTATTATTAAATTTCACTATAAAAATAAGATTGTTTTCAAAAAAATTTTTGACGTATACTTAATGGATGGCTAAAGCAAGTATTAGAGACATAAAGCTATTTGTAACTCATCGCGGTATACGTATCCGCATCTAGCGAGAACCAAGCACATTGATTGGTCAGAAACTTGTAACACGGTCGAAAAGAGGAGATATATGCTAATTTCTGAACGCAATAGGTGTTGAGATACGATACGTGTGTCGTAACGCATCTCAACATCTATCGCGTTCAAGAACACCTTAGATTAGCATATATCTGCTCTTTTCGAACGTGGTACAAGTTTCTGACCAATTAATGTCCTTGGTTCTCGCTAGATGCGGATACGTATACCGCGATGAGTTACAAATAGCTTTATGTCGCTATTATACCATTACTAGACACAATGCACAACCATTCGCCTCTCTCACTCTCGTTCTTTACCCTTCCACCCACCCCCCTTCCTTACCTTACCTTCTACCTAGTTAAGATATCTTCATAATATACAGATGTTTCATTTAAATATCCAGAAACAATTTCACTTGACAGCTGTCAGTAAGCCAAATGTCAAATAAAAAGTAACCTATTAGTCAATCCAGCAGGTCACACACTATCTTCTTATTAAATTTTATCCAAATCGGTTTAGCCATTTTTGATTGATTTAAAAACAACCACAAACACATATCACCAAACAAACTTTCGCATTTATCACATAAGTAGGATAGTAGGATTGATCTTTTCTTTAATTTATATTAGAACTTGTTTACCGGAATTGAAAACAACATAATTACGCCATAAAATCTGAACATAAACTTCAGAATATTTTTGTTCACCCTGAAATTAAATTTCGCCCACTGTGCGCTGATTTCGATATGAAATAGATGTATGGCCAATATGGATTTGTCTATTTTTATATATAATATAAATTATTTTTATATATAATATAAATTTTATTATTATATATAATGAAACTTGCGGAGAAATCCCCGTCTCTGAAAATCCTTTCACAGCCGGCAGCAAGCGCCCCGCCGGGAAATCCAACCAAAAACCAACATATCTGAAGTGTGTGAGTCCTCCGCGAGTTGCCACGAGCGTTGGCAAATTTGATTTTTTGCGGGAAAATAATTATTACTTCGCATGCTTGTATTAACATGTAAAGTTAATCTTTCGCCCATATTTATGTTAACTTGTGAATGACAAGTCGCAAAAAATCAGTAGATTTGACCCATATCCGTATATCGGAGAACAGTGTAAAAAATTCGTAGATCTACGGAAAAATCCGTAGGGTTGGCAACCTTGCTCTGAGCAGGTGAACGTACGCCTTTGAAGAAACCATAATCCAGTCAGCTTTGCGCGTGCACCATACAAGCTTGGCAACTTCTGAGCCTTCTAAAATCTAATCTAATTCCCTAAACTTTGAGCAACTGGCTTAGGTATTTATATGTCAAAAACTGATCTTGTCCGCCATTTTTGGAAGATGGCAGCGCGAGCGGCGGTCACTTCATGCCACAAACTTGAGTTTTAGTATACTGTACAATCTATTATTTAATGCAAAAAAACAAAAAAAACAAAATTATGATTGTTTTCCACAAACCAAAACTACACTTTTTGGCACTCGACGCGCGTTTCGCTAACAACGTTAGCATCATCAGGAGACGATAAACAATGAACTAAATTAATCTACGCTCTATCTTATATACAATCCTTTAGTGGGCGGAGATAAGACTAATAAATTGTGATTGATCACGATTTTTAATCCTACCTCCCCTCAACCAAAGAATAAAGTGTACTAAACGGGATAGGTCCTCTATCTTTATTTAAACTATTTCTGGATTTAATGATTTCCATACTTTCATATGCATTCAAAAGTCTTTTGTTTGGTACACTTTTTAGAAGTTTTAGGTTATCTAATGTGAATCTATGATTGTTTTCAAAAGCATGCTCGGCCACACTTGACTTTTCTGTTCTTCCGTATTTTAAGTGTGCTAAGTGTTCTTTAAAACGTGTTTGAATAGAGCGTCTCGTTTGGCCAACATATTTTTTATCACAATCCATGCAACTAATTTCGTAAATTCCACTTTTTTCTAGAACTGTAGTTTTATCCTTGGGATTTCCTAGTAAGCTTCTTATTGTGTTACCGGATTGATATACTAATTTAAGACCGGTGTTATTAAATACTTTCTGTAATCCTTTCGTATAATTAGGCGCAGGTATCTTTTTGTCTGAAAAAGGTAGAATTCCGAAAGGTCTTTTGAAAAGAATGTCTATTTATCAGCTTATTTATTAAGCCTTCGTCGTAACCGTTTTCGCCAGCTATATTCCTAATCCTATTCTTTTCTGCTTCAAATCTTTCTTTTTTTGAAAAGAATGTCTATTTATCAGCTTATTTATTAAGCCTTCGTCGTAACCGTTTTCGCCAGCTATATTCCTAATCCTATTCTTTTCTGCTTCAAATCTTTTCTTTAAAGAAAGATTTGAAGCAGAAAAGAATAGGATTAGGAATATAGCTGGCGAAAACGGTTACGACGAAGGCTTAATAAATAAGCTGATAAATAGACATTCTTTTCAAAAGACCTTTCGGAATTCTACCTTTTTCAGACAAAAAGATACCTGCGACTCAAAATTTGTATCAATTCCGTATAATCCTAATTATACGAAAGGATTACAGAAAGTATTTAATAACACCGGTCTTAAATTAGTATATCAATCCGGTAACACAATAAGAAGCTTACTAGGAAATCCCAAGGATAAAACTACAGTTCTAGAAAAAAGTGGAATTTACGAAATTAGTTGCATGGATTGTGATAAAAAATATGTTGGCCAAACGAGACGCTCTATTCAAACACGTTTTAAAGAACACTTAGCACACTTAAAATACGGAAGAACAGAAAAGTCAAGTGTGGCCGAGCATGCTTTTGAAAACAATCATAGATTCACATTAGATAACCTAAAACTTCTAAAAAGTGTACCAAACAAAAGACTTTTGAATGCATATGAAAGTATGGAAATCATTAAATCCAGAAATAGTTTAAATAAAGATAGAGGACCTATCCCGTTTAGTACACTTTATTCTTTGGTTGAGGGGAGGTAGGATTAAAAATCGTGATCAATCACAATTTATTAGTCTTATCTCCGCCCACTAAAGGATTGTATATAAGATAGAGCGTAGATTAATTTAGTTCATTGTTTATCGTCTCCTGATGATGCTAACGTTGTTAGCGAAACGCGCGTCGAGTGCAAAAAAGTGTAGTTTTGGTTTGTGGAAAACAATCATAATTTTGTTTTAGTTGCAACCAAAGGTTCCAAATTCCCAACATAGTATTATTTAATGAATCAGACTACTTTAGGTAAGCCAGATGGGTAAAAGTACCTCGTAAATGCACTTTTTTCGTGATTTTAAAAAATTTCCCCTGATCTTCGTCCCCTAACTCGGAAGTATTGGAACTTTTGTTTAATTTTTTATCTAAAATCTATAGGCAATTAAATACAACTGAAAAACTGATTTTTGCCACCATTTTTTCAATATGGCGGCGCGAGCGAGTGTCGCTCGACAATGCAAACTTGGGAATTTATTAAGGACCTTTAAGTCTATAGCTATACAGGGTGTTTCAAATTCGATGCTCACCATGGGGATCTCCTAAATGGCAGGAGATACGAAAAGGTTAAAATTAGGGCAAAGTTGCGCAATTTGACGCTTTGTTTAAAACTAAAAAAAAAGTTTACAAATTCCGGGTGGCTCCGGAGATAGGCGGAAAAATCCGAAATCTTCATTTCTAGTTTTTATTTTTCTGCGCCCTTATTCTTAAAGCTGTCAAGAAACGCTTAAAACTTTCTACAAGCACTTTTTTAGGATCTACCTAGTGAGAGGTTTATTTTTGAGACTTGACATTTCAGTGTGGCAGGAGCACTGTCAAGTTCATTTTTTCTTATGGACACATCCTTTTTTTCTTCTGCCGTTTTGCTTATTTTGATAAGTCACCTGACGTTTTGGGTTTATTGACCATCATCAGTCCAAATTTAATTTTTGCTTTTAACTTATTCAAGATATTTTGGAAATAACAAAAATACGTTTTTTTCTTTGTATTTTACTCTTTGAATTTGGGCTGATGATGGTCAATTAACTCAAAACGTCAGATACTTGTTAAAATAAGGTTGTAAAATATCTGTCACCCTTTATGAATCAAACGGCAGAAGCAAAAATGTCAAATCTCGAAAACGGACCTCTCATTAGGTAGATCTTAAAAAAGTGCCTGTAGAAAGTTTTAAGCGTTTTTGAGAGCTTTAAGAATAAGGGCGCAGAAAAATAAAAACTAAAAATAAAGATTTCGGGTTTTTTCGCCGGCACTACCCGGAATGTGTAAACTTTTTTTTGGTTTTGAGCAAAGCGTCAAATTCCGCATCTTTGTCCTAATTTAAACCTTTTCGTATCTCCTACCGTTTAGAAGATCCGCATGGTGAGGATCGAATTTGGAACACCCTGTATATCGAGATCTCGATCTACGCTAAAGTAATTCAGTATGATAATGAGAAGCACCGTTTTCTGCAAATAACCCGCACAAAAAGCTAAATAATGAACTTTCCATGTTAGGTTTATTAAAATAAATTGAGCATAAACCTAAAGGGGTAAAATTTAAGCAACCTAGCGGAATGAGCCTTCAAAAAGCAGTTTTTAACGAGGCGATGTAGGTTCGCTTAATACTTTAAAGGGGAAAATGTAAAAAAGAACGTAACTAACCATTTTGTCAAATTAAAAGCTCAATTTTTTCTTCTTTCGAACATCAAAGTCCGAATATAACCCTAAAAGCAGCCCTTAAGCTGAATTGTGCCCCTACAACATCCGTTTTTTTTTCGTTTCAAATCCTCAATTCCAAAGTAAAATGCGCGCTATATGGCCCGTGAAAACTGTAAACTATATTGGTTTATGATCATCAATTCTTATTTTTTATTTGCTGGGAAACCCAGTTTTAGGGTATGAAAACATGATTTTTTTTCGAAAACAGCACTTTTAGCAAAATGTCCAAACCTTCGATGGGTGGATCCGTAGCCCCTACCTTATTTTTTTTTTGGTGTTTAAGCGCACCTTTTTTTACCAACTTACATAAATAAGTAAGTAAGTAAGTAAGTAAGTAAGTAAGTAAGTAAGTAAGTAAGTAAGTAAGTAAGTAAGTAAGTAAGTAAGTAAGTAAGTAAGTAAGTAAGTAAGTAAGTAAGTAAGTAAGTAAGTAAGTAAGTAAGTAAGTAAGTAAGTAAGTAAGTAAGTAAGTAAGTAAGTAAGTAAGTAAGTAAGTAAGTAAGTAAGTAAGTAAGTAAGTAAGTAAAGTAAGTAAGTAAGTAAGTAAGTAAGTAAGTAAGTAAGTAAGTAAGTAAGTAAGTAAGTAAGTAAGTAAGTAAGTAAGTAAGTAAGTAAGTAAGTAAGTAAGTAAGTAAGTAAGTAAGTAAGTAAGTAAGTAAGTAAGTAAGTAAGTAAGTAAGTAAGTAAGTAAGTAAGTAAGTAAGTAAGTAAGTAAGTAAGTAAGTAAGTAAGTAAGTAAGTAAGTAAGTAAGTAAGTAAGTAAGTAAGTAAGTAAGTAAGTAAGTAAGTAAGTAAGTAAGTAAGTAAGTAAGTAAGTAAGTAAGTAAGTAAGTAAGTAAGTAAGTAAGTAAGTAAGTAAGTAAGTAAGTAAGTAAGTAAGTAAGTAAGTAAGTAAGTAAGTAAGTAAGTAAGTAAGTAAGTAAGTAAGTAAGTAAGTAAGTAAGTAAGTAAGTAAGTAAGTAAGTAAGTAAGTAAGTAAGTAAGTAAGTAAGTAAGTAAGTAAGTAAGTAAGTAAGTAAGTAAGTAAGTAAGTAAGTAAGTAAGTAAGTAAGTAAGTAAGTAAGTAAGTAAGTAAGTAAGTCAGTAAGTAAGTAAGTAAGTAAGTCAGTAAGTAAGTCAGTAAGTAAGTCAGTAAGTAAGTCAGTAAGTAAGTCAGTAAGTAAGTCAGTAAGTAAGTCAGTAAGTAATTCAGTAATAAATAAATAAATAAATAAATAAATAAATAAATAAATAAATAAATAAATAAATAAATAAATAAATAAATAAATAAATAAATAAATAAATAAATAAATAAATAAATAAATAAATAAATAAATAAATAAATAAATAAATAAATAAATAAATAAATAAATAAATAAATAAATAAATAAATAAATAAATAAATAAATAAATAAATAAATAAATAAATAAATAAATAAATAAATAAATAAATAAATAAATAAATAAATAAATAAATAAATAAATAAATAAATAAATAAATAAATAAATAAATAAATAAATAAATAAATAAATAAATAAATAAATAAATAAATAAATAAATAAATAAATAAATAAATAAATAAATAAATAAATAAATAAATAAATAAATAAATAAATAAATAAATAAATAAATAAATAAATAAATAAATAAATAAATAAATAAATAAATAAATAAATAAATAAATAAATAAATAAATAAATAAATAAATAAATAAATAAATAAATAAATAAATAAATAAATAAATAAATAAATAAATAAATAAATAAATAAATAAATAAATAAATAAATAAATAAATAAATAAATAAATAAATAAATAAATAAATAAATAAATAAATAAATAAATAAATAAATAAATAAATAAATAAATAAATAAATAAATAAATAAATAAATAAATAAATAAATAAATAAATAAATAAATAAATAAATAAATAAATAAATAAATAAATAAATAAATAAATAAATAAATAAATAAATAAATAAATAAATAAATAAATAAATAAATAAATAAATAAATAAATAAATAAATAAATAAATAAATAAATAAATAAATAAATAAATAAATAAATAAATAAATAAATAAATAAATAAATAAATAAATAAATAAATAAATAAATAAATAAATAAATAAATAAATAAATAAATAAATAAATAAATAAATAAATAAATAAATAAATAAATAAATAAATAAATAAATAAATAAATAAATAAATAAATAAATAAATAAATAAATAAATAAATAAATAAATAAATAAATAAATAAATAAATAAATAAATAAATAAATAAATAAATAAATAAATAAATAAATAAATAAATAAATAAATAAATAAATAAATAAATAAATAAATAAATAAATAAATAAATAAATAAATAAATAAATAAATAAATAAATAAATAAATAAATAAATAAATAAATAAATAAATAAATAAATAAATAAATAAATAAATAAATAAATAAATAAATAAATAAATAAATAAATAAATAAATAAATAAATAAATAAATAAATAAATAAATAAATAAATAAATAAATAAATAAATAAATAAATAAATAAATAAATAAATAAATAAATAAATAAATAAATAAATAAATAAATAAATAAATAAATAAATAAATAAATAAATAAATAAATAAATAAATAAATAAATAAATAAATAAATAAATAAATAAATAAATAAATAAATAAATAAATAAATAAATAAATAAATAAATAAATAAATAAATAAGTAAATAAATAAGTAAGTAAGTAAGTAAGTAAGTAAGTAAGTAAGTAAGTAAGTAAGTAAGTAAGTAAGTAAGTAAGTAAGTAAGTAAGTAAATAAATAAATAAATAAATAAATAAATAAATAAATAAATAAATAAATAAATAAATAAATAAATAAATAAATAAATAAATAAATAAATAAATAAATAAATAAATAAATAAATAAATAAATAAATAAATAAATAAATAAATAAATAAATAAATAAATAAATAAATAAATAAATAAATAAATAAATAAATAAATAAATAAATAAATAAATAAATAAATAAATAAATAAATAAATAAATAAATCAATGAATGAATGAATATAAAGAGAAGATGCATCACTGGCGAAGCTTAGCTAAGTTACTTAACCACTGCACTTCATCATGAAATATAAGAGAATAAGAAATAGAAATAGATACGAAAAAAAAAACAAATACTAAAAGGCATTATCATCCAAAAAAAGAAAAACATTGTTGGAAGGGTAAAAAAGTTCTGGGTCAAAAAAATAAGTTGTTTTTAAATTTTTTAGGCTCCAGCTGTTTGAGTCGCACTGGTAATAAATTGTATAGTTTTACACAGCAGTAAATTTTTTTAGTACAAGGCTGTTCGATGAAGAAGTATTGTTAAAGACGCAACATTTCGGAGAGCACGTGAATGGATATTATCACGGCGGATAAATTTCTGTTTGAGGGGAAACGAGACGTGAGACGCAGTTAGGAGTTTGTGAAAAAAGTTGCAAATATTTAATTTGGAGTAACCCGGGCACGTATTTTCATAGATGGAATATTAGTAGTACACAAGCTTATCTAGACGAGATTCACCCACATTGTTTCGAAGCTTCTGACTTAGAAAATACCTTGGGTTGTTTTTTTACGTGTTCTCGAAATCTGAAGTGTTTATCTAATATTAGAGACATAAGGCTATTTGTAACTCATCGCGGTATACGTATCCGCATCTAGCGAGAACCAAGCACATTAATTGGTCAGAAACTTGTACCACGTTCGAAAAGAGCAGATGTATGCTAATCTAAGGTGTTCTTGAACGCGATAGGTGTCGAGATGCGTTAGGTATCACGTATCGTATCTCAGCACCTATTGCGGTCAGAAACACCTTAAATTAGCATATATCTGCTCTTTTCGAACGTGCTACAAGTTTCTGACCAATCAATGTGCTTGGTTCTCGCTAGATGCGGATACGTATACCGCGATGAGTTACAAATAGCTTTATGTCTTTATTATGATTCTCAAATTTCTAGCAGAGCGCCAAACAGGTATTTTCTCATCATCGATATTGATATTATTGTTTATTTTTAGTTTCAAAAAATAAATGAGATTATGAGGCATTTAGTTTTAGGTTATGTTTTATAGACAAATCACTAATAGTTTTAAGATATTCGGCTATTAAATTATTCGCAAGTAATTCATTTTCACAGTTAAAGCTAAGATAACATTGTTTATCATTTGCGTTCGCTGCGATTTTACAATTTTTAACCGATTTAACAATGATTGGGGTGTAGATTAAAAAGAAAAGTGGGCCAAGCACACTACCCTGTGGAACGCCAGATAAAATGTCAACTGAATTTGAAGGTACCGCTACACACTGTGACCTACCTCCTAAATAGGATTTAACTAAATTGACGAAACTAATGAAAGCTGTAATATTTTAGCTTTGCCACCGTTAATCACCACTTAAAACCATTACAGCGAATAAAAAACTTCTAAGATTATTGTTAGTTTACTGAGATAAAATATGGCAATAAACGTCAAAAATAATAGAAATTTTAAAAATCGTAGTTTAAAAAAATTTGCAAAAACCCCATTTCCACCAACAGAGATCAAACATTCCGAAGAGGATTGCCAAACGTAGGCGGGCAAACATATCTTACGTGCTTGAAGCAGTAAACTCTGAAATTTTATTTACCCAGCGAAATGTCAATACCTGCTTTAGTTAATTTAATTCGTTAAATTTACCTCGTATATGCATGTGACTTCGTCTTGAGTCGGGACTGACTCCCATGTAAAGCCTTCCCAGGGAACACAGCTGTTACATTAACATGGTATTTACGTAAATCTAAGTAAAAGAACTTACATAAAAAAGTTTTCAAAAAATTTACGTAATATTTACATAACTTAATTTATGTTTCTTTAATTACATTATAATATTTACTGGCATTACGCAGAACATGGAAGTTACTTACGTAATAAGAAGGGAATGTTGTATGTATATTTATGTTATAAATTTTTATAGTAGTTACATAAAGAATACATTATTTACATGAGGTCAAGTTTATCTTGATGTCACTTGTAAGAGATATAAATATTATGTAAAAAAATTACCCTAATTTTACCGTTCGATTTACTTTCTAGTTACAAGTTAATCGATATCTGCCGTTTCCCAATTTTTTGTTGCCATGTATTAGTTAGGTTAAACAGTAGAGAACTTTTTGCATGGCATTACCAGAACATGGAAGTTACTTCTTCCCTTGTTGTGACTTCCAGTTTACCTAGAATTTATGTAACAAAGTAAACATGTGTTGTAACATTTACGTAATATTTGCGTAAAGGTGTGGACTGGGTTATTTTTGTGTTAAGGAGGCATTGAGATCGATTTCTTTCCAATGTCGATTACATTTTCTTATGGTTATTTTAGGTTCAGTAAACTTCTAGTACTATTAAAGAAATCCTAAATTAATTGGGTAATGTGTTCTGCTTTACCTTTTAAGAATCCTTCAAAAGCAGTATTACCATGCTGGACCGAAAATAGGTCTAATTTGACAACAACATTTTAAACAAAGAAGAAGTTAAAAAACCTCCAAATCAGTTACTCCAACCGAAAAGAAACTAAAAAACAAAAGATCAAAAGATCTTGGGTGGAAATAACGAAAATTCAAACTTGGATGAGTATCCCACAAGGAACACACAAAATATCAAAGCGAAAAGAGAAATGATTAAACGATGTTTCGCCCTGGGTAACCAGCGTGAGCTCATCAGTGGTTTCACTGGTCACCGTTTCTTACTTAGATTAGGGCCAATTTCTAAAGATGCTCTTTTTTATCAAGTAGTTTGATTTTAGTGACACTTTTTTGATATCCGCGGTACCATTTTTGATCTAAATTTTGATTTTTTTAATTTTTATAATTAACTTCTCTGAAGAACTAACTACTGTGACCTACTTTGGAGAGGAAATTTACGTTAGTTCTGTCCCTTCTTAGGTAGAATAGTGGAATAGTTTACGTAATTTAGACCTTATTTAATTTATATAGGAAAAGAGTCCTATCCTATGTTCGGGATATAATACACAAGTTCTAACCAAAAATGATACTTGGGTTGGGTAGGATTTAAGAAATATGCCAACGGTAAATAATTTTTCTAATGTTACTTTTTATTTTTTTCAGATAATAAGCAATGACTCGTTCGTGGAAAAAGATCTTTCCGAACAAGATACGGTAACCATGATGTCCATTTTGTTAGTTGGTAAGTCCGTTATAAATGATGTTGTTAAGTACAATTTTTAAACGAGCTAAATAAAACTTCCACAAAAAAATGAAAAAAAGAGAAACGACGGAAATAAGTCAAAAATAATAGAGATTTTAAAATCGCATCACTAGGTCAAAAATTTGCTAATATGGCAAAAAAAATTTGTACCGTTTTTTATTTTGATTCAGTGACGAATTTGAAGCCTTAATGTAACTCTTTTTTATATTTGGAAACTTTTTGGATATCCGCGGTAGTAACAAATTACCTATTTTTAACCTAAATTTTGGATGATCGAGTTACTTAGCTTTTGATGTAAGAAATATGTCAAATCCTTCTTGTCAGGTCAAACATCGATCGGCCGCCATATATATATATATATATATATATATATATATAGGGTGGATTTTTTAAATGGAACGGTACTTCTAGCGACTTTAGGGAAGAGGTTTAAAAAAAATAAAAACAAATCATTAGTAATCTTTTACGAACTTTTCGCCCAACAAAAAAAAAAATTGTGGAGCCCCAACTGGAGGCCCAGGGTTTACCAACAACTATTTTTTTTAATGAGACGGTACCACTTGTGGCACGTTTTTGGAAATCTTGCTAAAAAAGAAATTTAATCTATTAGTTTTTTTTGACATTTGTCAATCAATGTGTCAAAAATTTAAAAAACTTCTGCTTCAGCTTCAAAGTAAACTACATATTTCTCTATTTACTAAGTGGAATAAATTAAGAAAATACCTCCCTCACTGAAGGTCCGGGGCCTACCAACATTTTTTTCGTGAGGAGGTAACATTTGTGGCACCTTTTGGGAAAGCTTGTTGAACGCCAATAATATCCTTGTTTTTAAATTTTTGATACATTGGTTCACATATGTAAAAAAAACTAGTGCGTTAGGTTTCTTTTTTAACAATCTTTTCAAAAAAGTGCCACAAGTGGTACCTTTTCATTAAAAAAAAATGGGCAGAAAGTTCGTAAAAAATCATTAAAAGCTCACTTTTAGCTTTTTTTAAAACCTTTTTCCTAAAGCCTCTAGAAGAACCGTTTAATTTAAAGGGGAAGTTTTTTTTTCATACCGTTGTCATTTCTTAAACCCACACATAAAGTTGACGTCTATGTTATCCGCTTTTTAGCATCGTCAATTACAGAAAAAAGTGCTGGTACGTTTATGACTCATGGACCTTTAAAAAACCGACTTTTACGTAGCGAGTTATATACCCTAACAACACAAGTACGTTTTAAAAATGTTCCTGGGACGTTCCGACGCGACCAATGGTACGTTCGACTTTTTTTTAGGACGCTAACAAGGAATCAAAAATAGCTTGCCAAATTTAAGTGTTTGCTATCTTGTAGTTATATGGGTGTGCCTTACTTCATAACGATATATGTACAATGAGCTTCAGGCTACTGCGAATCAAGTCCAATTTACTCTCCGTGCCGTACGACCGAGGTGGGGTCGAAGCAAGCTGCAGTGTTATCGTTTTGAAATTTATTTTGTGTTTATTATTTTGTTTTATTTCTGCCTTGCTCGAAAAACAGATTGCTAAGTTCTTAAGTAAAGTAATACATTTTTAAATGTCAAATGGTACTATGAAGGCAGACCATTGAGACTTATTCAAGAACTTTTTTTGGAGAATTTTGTAAATCATCCAGAACCTAGTTTATCAACGATTCATAATTTTGTGCAGAATTTTGAAATGTTTGGTTGTGTAGCTGTTTTGAATGACGAGCAGGAAGTACGAGATGTGATGATTTGCGCTGCAGTGAAGGAAAATCGAGTTAACTAGCACCAAAATTGCCGAAGCACTTGATACGTCTTCAGCCACTGTCTTACGTGTTCTCAAAAAGAATGGTTATTATTATTACAAAGCATCAAAAATCTTTCCGGAGGACAACTATCGTCGTATTGAATCTTGCGAAAGAATGATGGAAAGGGCTAATCGTGATAAAAACTTTCTGAGATCTATTCTTTTCACAGATAAAAGCACTTTTCGATTATTGAATCGTCATAACCCAACACACGTTCGATATTGGTCGAGGGAAAATTTGCATTTGTATTTTGACGTAAGAATACAGTATCCCCAAAAACTAAATGTTTGGGAGGGTATTGTAGGGAAACACGTAATTGTGCCATATTTTATTGACGGCAATTTGAATGGTTATTGAATGGATACTTGGATCTACCGCAGCAGCATATTATTCCAACTGCTAGGCAGTTGTTAGGTGTGAGATTTGGTGACACATGGTTTCAGCAAGATGGTTTTCCCGCTCACAATGTTGGTTAGGGAATATCTTGATAATGTATTTCCTAATCGGGTTATAAGTACACGAGGAACTATTTTATGGCCAGCTCGATCACTCAATCTTGCTCCTAATGACTTCTGTCTGTGGGGTGATATCAAAAATAAAGTTTAAGGGCTAATAATTTAGAAGAACTTCGGATTAAAATTGAAGAAGCTTTTCAACGTATCACCCCTAACATGCTTGGAAACGTTAGAAGGGGTTTTTATAATAGGCTCGGATATTGTCTAGCCGAGCAAGGAGGACTTTTCGAACATTTGCTCTAATTTTTTTTTGACCGGGAAATTCTTTTTGATTTTTAGAATGTATTATTTTATTTTGAGAACTTGCTTTTACTTTTTTTCTTCTTATTATTTTCATTGTAACACGTTGTTAGTGATAAATCTGGGCAGTTGAAAATAAAACGCTCTAATTTATCAGTGACAAAAAACAAGAAAATTATGTTATCAAAATTTGCGTATTTATTGAACAAATTCCGGTTTCATGGACTACACTTCACAACGCACCGTGGTTAGAGGTGTACTAAACGCATGCTGCCAACGGTGACCGCAAGCCTGAGTATTGGTTGCTCCACTGATAGGTGTGCGGAGTCCTTGCGTGTACGTACACTGGCAAATTGGACTTCTTCGGTCTATGTTCGTAGTAGACTGAAGCGCTCTGTATAAACTCTTACACTGCATTTTAAACTCCCTTAATAGATAGACAGGTGGTGGCAATTGAGGTGTATGATTTCATCTACATTATAACTAGTATAAAACTGTAGTTTACATCCATACGAATTAAGTAAAAATATTATGATGCTGAGGTGGTCGGGCTTTTTTTACAGAGAGGCCCTAAAAGTTGCAAAAAATAATAGCTCTATGAAGTCAATTCATCTCTTTTCTGATTAGTGCTAATGTGTTAAGGGCAACTCCAATATACCAAAAAAATATATTGCGCACCCCTAGGTGGTAGCTTTTCTTACAGGGAGGTCTCAAAACTTGTAAAAAATAATAGCTATGTGAAGTTTTTTTTTTGATTAATGCTAATATGTTACGGGCCACACCAAGATACCAAAAAAAAATATTGGACAATTCTGGGTAGGGGCGATTTTTACAAGGAGGCCCCAAAACTTGCAAAAAATAATTGCTATATGAATAGCTTCTCTATTCTGATCAGTGATATTGACCAAACACATACATATGACTATTAAACAACTGCTCCTCTGGCTAATGCCTCGACAGTTATTGAATTACGAACAGAACACCTGCAACGGTTTGGTCACATTTAAATCTCTGTGCACCCTTACACCCACTGTGAAGGAAATCCAAAAAATGTTCACGACGATTCAAGAATCTTCTCTTTCATTGCTTTCCAGTTTACCGACTAGTTTCGATCTCGTTGGATCTTATTAGGATAATTTAGGTTTCTCAGAAATGTCCGACTTCTTGTTTTGATTTTCAGAAACATATTCCAGATTCCCTTTACAGTATAAAGGCCGATTCTCACCACAGCGGCATCGAGCGAGGCGGCGCGGTGCGGATCGACGCGAGGCGTTGTGTCGTTTCGGATCGGCTATTCACACCTGAGCGGCATTTGGCAGCAGCCAAAGCGAAACAATAGTTTTCGTTTGGGTTTCAGTGTATACGTTGGTGGTTGACAATGACTTCACACACGTTAGATGATTCAACATCCTCATTATCAAGAAGGCGAATTCCATACTCTATTTCGGCGCCTGCAGCTGGATGAACGTAAATTTTACAAATATTATAGAATGTCTTCAGGAAAATTCAATCAATTTACACGACATTACACGATTTCGCGTCGCTTCGTGATCCTCACTTGGTCATTAGTACACTTCGCGCCGCTCTGCTTAGGTGAAGACGGTATCATTTGATTACACCGCCGCGCCGCCTCGCTCGATGTCGCTTAGGTGAGAAACGGCCTTAAGTCGAAAAACCCGGCCTTGGGTATGAAACTTAACAAGTAGATTCATGAACTTTGAGTTTTAACAAATACAAATTTAAAACTTTGAAAGTAGTCCATTTTGATGGAGTTATAAGTTAAATGAAAAACTTTTGGTCCTTCTCCACTGTATTTATTGAAAAAATGTTTGTATTTTTTCCGCTTACCCGACATGTTTCGACGGTATAAGACCGTCATCTTCAGTTGTTACGCATTTAGCTTGTATCACGCGTCCATACTTCTAAAGGGTTAAATTTTGGTTACAAGGTTGAAAATTACTTGAAGAAGGAAATTTATTTTTTGAAGAACCAACACATTTCAAAAAAAATATCTTAAAATTAGCAACTTGAGCCCCGAACGGTTTGGGGGTCCTAGTTTTAAGTTCGATGTCTGTTTTTCAAGATAATTTTTTTTTTAATGTGTTGGTTCTCCAAAAAATAAATTTTCCTTCTTCAATTAATTTTCAACCTTGTAACCAAAATTCAACCCTTTAGAAGTATGAACGCCTGATACAAGCTAAATGCGTAACCCCTGAAGATGACGGTCTTATACTGTCGAAACATGTCGGCTTAGCGGAAAATCAATAAATACAGTGGAGAAGGACCAAAAGTTTTTCATTTAAATACAAATTTAGCCAAATTCAATACCTGTCGATGAATTTGCCGGGGTAGTAATTGTTTGACAGTCGTCTGTATGTGTTTGGCACATAGCACTAATCAGAATAGAGAAGAAATTACTTCATATGGCAATTATTTTTTGCAATTTTTGGGACCTCCCTTTAACAAACGCCCCCACGCAGAGGTGTGTAATATTTTTTTTTCTTATCTTGGTGTGGCCCTTAATATAATAGCACAAATCAGAAAAGGGATGAAATGACTTTATGTAGGAATTATTTTTTGCAAGTTTTGAAGCCTCCCTGTAAAAAACGCCCCCACCCTAAGGGGTCCAATATTTTTTTGTTATCTTGGTGTGGCCGTTAACATAATAGCACTAATCAGAAAAGATATTAAATAAGTTCATATAGCAATTATTTTTTGCAAGTTTTGGGGCCTGCCTGTATACCCCCCCCCTTACATGTATGCAATATATTTTTTATTGTATTGGTGGGGCTCTTAACACAATAGCGCTAATCAGAAAAGAGATGAAATTAATTTTTGAGACCTCCCTGTAAATAAAGCCCCCACCTCGAGGCGTGCCATATTTTTTTTGTTATCTCGGTGAGAACCTTAACATAATAGCACTAATTATAAACGCCCCACCATAGGCGGGTACCGTTTGATTTTTTTCCTGTCCCGAGGTAAGTAGATTGTTTTAATATAAGAGCTATTATT
Organism: Oxystoma pomonae; assembly: GCA_963921995.1. NCBI lineage: Eukaryota > Metazoa > Arthropoda > Insecta > Coleoptera > Brentidae > Oxystoma > Oxystoma pomonae. The sequence continues at coordinate 18,882,934 of OY998164.1, read as the reverse complement.
TTTTGCAAGTTTCAGAGCCTCCCAGTAGAAAAAGCCCTCACCTAGACGTCTGCTTTAAATCGGGTGAAATGATTAATTTTTTACTGTCACGACCTATCTGTCTATAAATAGCCGCTCCTGGAATGTTATATTATAAACGCATTAAATAATATTTACAAAATGTTTAAAAAACCAACAAGCAAGATCGCATATTGGAGTATAAAAATATTAAAAAATACCGCAAAAGAATGGAATTACTTTCGTATACTTGCATACATGGGTTGACATATACAGCGTGTACCAACGAAAATGAAACGTAAGCATTTTCAGGTATTCGTCTTCGGAGTGTAAAATTTACCCCTATATTTGAATGGGTTTTTGAGATATTCAGTTTCAAAATAACCTCAAACTGTACAGATAAATTTTCTCCTCGTGAGACTGTATCCTACAAGAAAAAATAAAATGATAAAATGTACTATTATTAAAAACAAAATCGATTTGTTACGTGATTTCTGAATAATCATTTTTTTTAGTTTTGTAAAAAAACGACATTTTCATTCATTCATAAAAAATAGGTTTTTAAAATTTTTACACTTTGTCAAGGACATTTCAAAGGCCTCTAAAACAAGGTATCACTTGACCAACTTTCCCCCTATTTAAAGGGTGAAGTTAATGTGATACAAAAATTTCAAGATTGCCATAAAGTGTCCTTTTCAAATAAAAAATTGAAGTGTTTGATAATTTTCCAAAACCAGACTTTCAAACGTTTTCGTTGAAACACACTATATATTAAAATCTCAAATGATTCTAAAAACTGCTTGTAAACTTGCGCAGTTACCCGAACAAAAAGCCAAAATCTATGAATGAAAAAAAAACTTAGATTTTAAAAAGTATTCTTGTTTTCACACAAAACGCATACATGCATTTTTCCCTATTCTCAAACTTTGACTTTTTATTAGTCTATACTCTAACCCACACCAGCTTGTAATTTCTGACAGCATTAAATTCGGTATTACCAGAGAGCATATAGATCTAAATAGAGAGGACACGTAATGATAATATCCGAGCAGCATGTCAATGCGATTCACAGCGAGTTTTTGATTATTAGAATGCGCCAAGATGAACCGGGGTAATATTTTATTAAAACTAAAACGCCAATAATCCCGTGCGTTGAATGAATATTGATTTATCACTGGCGTACATACTTATATTTAATGCAATTTTAAATGAACTTGTTGCTATGGAGCTAAGGAGGGAGCTGGCTTTATAACTCGTAGTAGCAGATGTTTTCTCCGGTAAAAAAGAAGTATTTTTTATTTATTTTTTAAATATTTTGCTATCTAAGGTTACTTCAATTTTGCTATAAAAAATAAACATTTGCAGCCAACCACCCAAACTATGCTTCTGTACCAAATTTTAATAACTCCATAATTTCCGAATGTCTGCAAAACACATGATTAGGAGATCAGAATGGGTAAGAAGATATATGAAAACTGATGGTCCCATATGATAAATTTCCTTGGATATTCCTTCAATGTTTCTATTCTCCCAATTCAAAAGAGGCGGTTGTGACGTAACCGTATCAATTCATATCATGGAAAGTCTTCTCCAAGAGGGAGAGACAAAGATATTTTTGTCAGAAAGCACCTGATTATGATTTTTTTTTTAAATTCGACCGGCGAAAACGAAACCTTGCAAAAGAGTAATGTTTAATTTAAAATAAAAGAAAAAAACTGGCGCCGCAGGGCAACATCTTTGGGGAAGTTGGTACGTAAATTCGTTGGAGAGGAGAGTCAATCGCCTTCCTCTGTATTCGCCCCCTGTGACTGTACCGGCACGGGCCTGTTGTCTACAGCGCAACGCAGGCTATCAATATTATGGATAGTTCCCAACGCGGAACTCGTCCAAAAGAATACGATTTTCCTGTGCGCCACCACTGCTTTGTATCGATAAAAATAAGCAGTTTCGAAAGCAAAAGTGGCGCGCCAAGTTTCCAAGCCAAGAACTAAAAAGCGATAGCTGCGCCACTTGGTTTTTAAGGCAGTTGAGCGGGGTCGCATATTTACCATTAGGTGTCCTCTCTATTTAGATTTATATGCTCTCTGGACGTTACGTCTTATGTCATATTGATAAAATCAAAAATAAAAAGGCTTCTAAATAAAAAAATGCCTTAATTTAAAATAAATAACCTTATTACCCGACTACGTAACGTAATGGAGTGATCGAAGAATCGAGCTATATTATAAATAGGGTAACTTTTTGAAATTGCTTCCCTTACTTGAAATTTTACCGCACGTCGCTGTTTTCTTCCCAATTCTAAAGAAAAACCAACAACTGTCAAAAAATATAACTGCTTTTATTGGCATAGAGCCTCTCACTATAATCAAAATAACGTATTCCGGCCGTCCTTATGGAACAGCAATATTATGACGAATTCGTTTGCCTGTCGCCAATATAAACACAGCAGACCCAGACTTCGAGAGAAAACTTTATACACTGAAAAAAATGTTTGCTCCGATGTAAAGCTAACACTAATTTTATTACTCAATTCCATTGCTTTAGTGTACTTTTTCTTTAATTTAATGTCTTTTTACATATTACACAGGCCAACAATTTTTAAGCAAAATTTTTAGTGCCTGAGATCGAAGAACTGATTTTAGATATAATTAATGTGCTGATTCTAAAACTGGCAGCAGATTGTTTTCTATCGACTCTAGTTTTTGAGATAGAGACTGAATGTAGTTCTAATAAAAGGCAAAAATAAATAAATTAATATCTCTTTAAAATTCAAAATAGAAATTTGGTATTCAAAACTAAGATCTAATTAGCCAAATATGCCTAAAATTGTCCGTAAACTAATATTCCTAGAGCTGGTTAACCCGCATTACTAAATCCTATTAATTTTATTTGCTGTTTTATATTTGGAATTCCCTATGATCCGATATCCCCATACCTGCTCAACCCCGACTAATTGGTTTTGGAAACACAGTACCTTTTGTCTATCTTTATCCTTCTCGACTTAGTATATTGTGTAGTTTCTGCAAATTAAGTTGTGTCATAATTTTTTGTACATTTTGATCGTTTTATAGTGTTACAACTAAAACAATGGCATGGACAAATGGAATACACTTTGAAAGAAAGTAGAAAAACTATTTCTGAATTTGTGAAAACGTATTATCTTGACTATTTTGGCGTTCATAAGGAGAATAAATCTTGGGATCCATATGTGGTGTGTAAAACATGTGTTGAACATTTGCGACAGTGGAAAATTAAAAACAGGAAGTGCGTGAAATTTGGTGTACCAATGGTTTGCATGGAACCACGTAACTATTATGATGACTGCTATTTTTGTCTCGTTAATATTAAAGGCCTAAATAGGAACAATCGACATAAGTGGACATATCCTGATCTAGATTCTGCAAGAAGATCTGTACCGCACTCTAAGGAAATACCCATTCCAACCTTCAGCAGTCTTTCAGAAATCCTGGAAGATGATACAGAAACATCAACGTCTGATGAAGTTCAAAGAATGCAATCAGAAAAGGACAGTGAATTTAAAGCAGATTAACCAACTCCTCAGTGTTTTAATCAACAAGAACTGAACGATTTCGTGAGAGACCTATACCTCTCAAAGGAGTGTGCTGAATTAGTTGCATCCAGATTAAAAGAAAAGAACCTTCTTTATCCAGACACTAATATTACATATTATCGTAAGAGAGAAAAGGATCTACTGCCTTTTTTCACTCAGGAAAAAAAGCTGGTATTCTGTAACGATATAAGGGGACTCTTAAAAAAAATGGGTTTGCCAGAATACACTTCAGACGATTGACGCCTTTTCATTGACAGTTCAAAACGTAGTTTAAAATGTGTTCTTTTATATAACGGTAACAAATATGCCTCAATTCCTATTGGACATTCTACTACCGTGATAGAGGAGTATAAAACAATAGCACAAGTTTTGAAACAGATTAAATACGAAGAACATCAGTTGACTTGAAAATGGTGAACTTTCTCCTTGAACAGCAAAGTGGATATAAAAAATACCCCTGTTTTTTATGTCCTTGAGACAGCAAAGCACTGCATTAAAAGAAATTGGCCTTTAAGAGATACTATGGTTCAAGGAAAACAAAACGTAGTGAATTGGTTACGAAAGAAAAAATCTTACTACCACCCTTGCATATCAAGTTGGGGCTTATGAAGCAGTTTGTGAAAGCGTTAGATCGAGATTGATTGAAATTGTTTTGGGTACTTGTAACGTAAGTTTCCTGGGATTAGAACGGAAAAATTACAAGCTGGTATATTTGATGTTCAAACAGGACAACTTATTAAAGATCCACAGTTCACCACATCAATGAATGAGACTGAATCTAGCACTTGGGGTTCATTTGTTCAAGTAGTTAAAAATTTTCTTGGAAATCACAAAGCAGACAATTACATAGAATTAGTGGAAACTGTGCTTTCAAATTTTCATATTCTCGGTTGTAACATGAGTATAAAAGTTCACTACCTCCACAGCCACCTAGATCGCTTTCCAGAAAATTTAGGTGACTGTAGTGAAGAACAGGGAGAAGGATTCCATCAGGATATTAAAACTATGAAAGATCGATATCAAGGACGATGGGATAGCCACATTATGGCCTACTACTGTTGGAGCCTTCCGCAACACTACACCAGTAAACTCCATGCTAGAAAGTCGTATAAAAGAAAATTTGTAGGTGATAGTGACTAATATGAGTATGAATGCATGTTAAGCTACTTTTTATAATAAATATTTAATTATATGTATTTTTTCTTGTTACTGGCAATAGTCATAGTTATATCGTAAAATATATATAGAGATTAAAAAAAAGTAAATAATTCCTATTTCAAAAACTAGATCTGATAGACAAAATCTGATGGCTATTTCGGATTCTCCACCCAAAAATTACCCAGGAACAGTTAAAAAATCGCCGGCACCAAAATGCGTGTTGGCCAGTGTTATTAAAAACTTTTTTATACATACATACTATACATTAATAATATGTAAAATAAATAAAAAAGTGCATTAAACCAATAAAATTGACTAACAAAATTAATGTTACCATTACAACGGCGCAAAAATTTGTTTCAGTGTAGGGGTGCTTCTATCGTTTATTTAACAGACGTCAGAAAACTTTTCCGCATCTCGTATTTCGGAAGTGGAAAATACGTAGTCAAATCGCGGCTTCATTTCCTCTTCCGTATTTTATTGTGTGAATAAATTGGGTGAGAGAAAACTCAGCTGGTGACGTGCAGGGTGCAGTTAAGAAAGTCTTTGAACATTCCTCAAATCGTGGATGCGGGAAATCTGCCCATTCAAGGTACAAATTTCTCGCGTCGGTCTCCCCTTTCCTTATCAGCAGAAATAAATTTTAATAAGTAAAATTGTGCTTGCTAAATTTAGACGAAAGTATTGTTTTGTTTTTCAACAGACGGTAAAGTTTCAGGGAGTCCTCAAAAGGAAACTTTCTTTTACTTTACCAGGCAATTACTACGTTGACACGACAGTTTTAAATAAAATCGCTCTCTCCGAGGGTTTATGCGTCCTTCATTAAATGTCATCAAATGTCAGATTAAAACAAAAACACGTTTCTAATAAAACCAGGTTTGAATATTTCTTTAGTTGAGTTTAGTAATGTTGTCACAAATTGTTCTTAATTAATACAATACGTCCTCTACAAACTATCTGTTGAAAAGAAAATACAAAAGTTAAAATTCTCCTATTGAGAAGCAGTGCTCTTCCATTCAACCTTTTTTAAATAAATTAGCAATTAAATAGTAACGAGAAGAATTAAAAAAAAAAAACAGATAATAAAGAAACTAAATACCTATTCGAAATATGTCATGTAAAATATAAATAAATCTTTTAATGAATAAGCTTTTATAAAAAACCATAATAAAAGCGATGAGCGCAAATTAAAAATTTTTACTTTAGGTATCGTATATCGGTCACATCGACGATTCACCTAAGAAACAGTTTTATTCTCTATAACATACACATTTTCAAAGGCTTGGGGCAAGCATGGCAATCTCACCCGTTCTCAGCTTCTTGAGATAAAAGCATTATGTTTATCATTCGAATAGAAGAAGAATTTATTTCTGCTTTTGTAGTTCTCTCTTTATCACCATAAGGTTAAAATTTTTAATTTGGTGTAAGAAAGATAAAAAATTATTTTCTACTTTTGAGTGCATTTAATAAAATCTTGTTCTTTAAAAGTTTTTCTTAATAAAAATATATTTTTTAATTTTTAGATTTGTAGAATTTTGATTGAAATCGCACAAACTAAATCTTTTTCCTCCTCCACTTCCCTCGTTAGAGAGAAGTGTGTGCCTAATAATACCATATAATCGTCCATTTTGAATCCGCCATATTGAAATTTTCAAATTTTGATTGAAATCGAACAAACTAAATCTGTTTCCCCCTCCACTTCCCTCGTTAGAGCGCATTTGAACACAATCGAACGTGGATAAGTCAGTTAAAATTGGTTATCAAAACGTGACCGAATATCGTCCATCTGGAATCCGCCATATTGAATTTTAAAAATCTGATCAAAAATTCGTATTCCTTATCCCCAAAAGCCCCCGTATACCAGTTTTGGTCTAAATCGGACAAACTTGAGGTATTCTCCCCACTCCACTCCCCTCGTAGGGGGAAGGGGTGCCTAATAATGACATATTATTCTATTGTCACCGGAGCTATAAATGCATGCCAAATTTTAAGGCAGTCGGATGTGTATAAGTTTGTTAAAATTGGTTAGCAAAACGTGACCAAAAATCGTCCATCTTGAATCCGCCATATTGAATTTTTAAAATCTAATTAGAAATTCGTTATCTCCATCCCCAAGTGCCCCAACACACCAACTTTCAACGAAATCCGGCGTACTTCAACTGTACCTCCTCCACCCCCTTTGAGTAGGGGGGAGCTGGCAATGTCATTACACTATATTCTTGTGTTGTCACCGCAACTATATAAGCATGCTAAATTTGAAGCCGATCGGATGTCGGAAAGTTGGTCAAAATTAAGTTACAAGATTCCATCCGAACAAATATATTTACATAGGGGAAAGTGGGGTAAGATTTATTTTTAAAAGCGAAAATGAAAATTTAAAACAATAAATATATTTGCCACATTTTTTTGGATAGCAAATAAAACAAAAAATAAAACCCTTTTTCTAAAAAAAATAAAAACAAAAAACTGACACTTCATCATTCATCATCTTACCCCATATATCGGGTAAGATGACGAACGCCTGATTAGCAGAATTAAGGCCTGGTTGTACCTGTTTATCGTAGTCACAGTTTTGTGAGTGTTAACTAAACATTTTTGTCTTTGGTCCACTTTGTTTTTCTTTAACTTTTGTTTCCCTTTCATATTCTTTTTTCCCAATCTTTTTCTGCTTCTTCATTTAGTTATCTTGGCCCCGTCATCTTCCCCCGATGCATTAATAAATTTATTTCAATAGTTCTAAATTAAAACAATATCGATACATTCAAGCAGTTTCTGTTACTCTTAATGCCAATACATTATTTTGTAAAAATAATTAAAATCCTACTTACTCATTAACGGCAAAACTCACCAAACACTTTTAAGTAAATATTATAACGACTCTTGCGAAAAACAATTCATCCACGTGTAGCTCAAAGGACAGATTGCTGCGACAAATGACTGTCGGTTCTTAATGCTACGCGCTGCACCTAAGATGTTGCTAAATGTACAGTTTCCAAGAATAATTTTTAAGGAAAAATTTCCACGTTAGTCGCCTTACCCCATTCGTCATCATACCCCAAGTTCCCCTATATTGCAAGTTAAATAAAAGCTTGTAATAAAAATAATACGGATACGCTAGCTGCATAAAAATACTGCCAGGGTGGTCATAGAGATAGGTGCGACGTAGTTGCTGTTGTACGATGTATCCATTCTTGGCATGCTCACTGAAACACTCTCTATTTGTACAAGTTTAAGTGAAAAGGTACACCTCATTCCAAATTCTCCAGACCAATTTCAATATGACGGGTAACAATTAACACAGAAGCTAAATGGAACTGTCATTGTCAGTCTCAAAAAAACTGGTCCGCAGTAATTTGGAATGGAGTGTACTTTACTTTGATTTGATAAATTTTGGAAGATAATTACAGTTTTTAAGGTCGTAGTTACAATCTGGGGAATTGTTTTTAGCAACACTGTACGAGAAATCAATTTAACTATGTCGACGTGATTTTTTTGCAAAATTTTACGTCATTGAATTTGTTTTCCATGGCAACGTGGAGACTTTATTTATGTTTATTCACAGTGGGACACCAGAGATTTTTTAGCACCGGGTCAAAAATTTGGGGTTCATATACTTATTTTGACTTTTCGCGTTCTGCGCCGCTAAAAAACCAAGTAAAATACCAAAATAAAAGAAAACCATTTATTACGGAATTACCTGCTAAAAAAACGCCAGACAACTACGTATTAAAGTAACTGGGTGTAATGTTTAAGATTGCATTTACAGGTGCATTTAGAATTTAATTGGAAACACTCCCGCTAGCTGATACCGACAACAGGTTAACTTAAAAGCATGCAGATTTAAAAATCGGCTACTGGCGCTAGACGAAATAATTGTATTCGATTTTAAAAAGGAGCGTCAACGACTAGCAAGGGTCTTTCCAACCTGTAAATGGAGCTTTACTGACCTGTTTTGTTAGTACTCAAGTATGCGTGTGTTTATGAAACTGAGGTTCTAAAATCTACCCTTTGCACTCCAAGATTTCACTGGTACAATTGCACATAACTATGTCGCAATAGTTTAAATTTTTAAAAAAATGGTTGAATCGAAATAAAAAAAAAATTATGTGGGGTTATGGGCGCCGAATGTTTCTATGCGAGTAGTAATCCCAGCGAGCCAGTAAAGTTCTCTTGGTTCCTTGATAGACTCGGGGTAAAGCCCGCGCAGCGCTAAGCCTTTTTCGGCGGGCGACCGCACACGCGGAGTGGTTTCATATTTGTTTTAGAACATTGTTAAACATAACCTCAAGTGGCTTTCTGTCAGAAAACGTAAAAACACTCTTTTGTCCCACTGCGGCTCGATTTAGAGTTTGTTGACAAAACACATGGAATCATGGAATTGTATAAATTCTGCGGTCTATCGTCCAACACTTGAACTGTGTGGGTCTCTCAAATTCAATGAAGTGTGATTGATTGATCGGTTTTCTTTTCCGGAGTGCACAGGCTTTTAGAAAAAAGGAAACTTAGTTTTTATTTTCGCTAAAGCAAGGACATATAAAAAGGAAAAATGTAATCTAGAGGAATTTGTGAGTATTTCTCTATTTTTTTTGTAAACTGGGTTTGTTTTAAAACGCAATTATTTTGAGGGTTTTAGGATAGATGACAGCGACAGAGTTTTTATTTTGAAGAAAAAATAATTCAGAATTTTGAAAAATCCTTCAGATATTTTTGTTAAGCATTTAAAAATGATCTACCCTGCAAAATTTCAGCTAATTCTGATGTTTAGTTTTCTCTGTGCACTCTGGCAAAAGATTAAAAAATTAAAGAACAAGGCGTTACCAGTTGTACTTTTCTTTACCTAAAATCTGGGGAGAAACTATAGCCTTAAGTAAACTAAAGCCTATTTACAAAAAAAAATATAAATTTTTTTCGTAGCCCCAGGTCAATGACCAAAAAATAACTAATTTGCACAGCATAATTTAGAACCATAATAAATTTTAACTTTGACAACTATATTTTTGTTTCTTTTTAAATCGGAATTCAACCCAGCTCAGTTTTCCCGCAGTACCAAAAAACAGTTTTTATTTCTATTCTCATAGATTACACCCCCTCATAGGGTTAAAATGAATCTCTAAAATTGAATGCGATGAGATCAGACCCTAACCTTGACCTCTTAAAAATTCTTCGCAGGTTTTCTCTTTTGCTAAAAATTTAGGGATTAAGGTCGTAGGCTTCAGGATGCAGAGACCCTATTGTTTTCTAATATAAAGGGAAAATTGGAGTTGTGCCGGTTTATATCACTGACCACGCGATTAGTACAAAATAAAGCACTGAACAAATAACTGGCGTAGCTTATTTTCTGCCAACGACACGCTTTTCTGTGCGAGACTATAACGTGTGAGGTAGATTCAATATTATTACCATCTCGATTTTCATTATATCCCTTATTTCCATTGAATACACGTACCATTTGCCTGCACGCAAGCATGCTCCAGAATGCAGCAGATCACAACAAAAATCCTAGTAAGCACATTTTCTGTATTCAGTTCTCGTTTCGTACTCATTGTATTCTCAAGCCGATTTAAAATCGTCAAGAGATCGGGAGAATGGAGTCCTTTATGAGGTTTATTCATCGCAATTTATATTTTGTTTGCTTTGAAAAATACACGATGAATTGATAGGTAATAAATAATCACTGGTCAACAACAAATGTTCTAAGGATAATGTAAAAAGTGAAACAAAACAATTCTATCACGCACCATTTTATGATTTATTAATAATTATTTTTTGTTTTTTTTTTTAATTTCTGTGGTTAAATTAATTTATTTTGGATCAAAAAAGCTTCCTTTTTCATTTTGTTTGGTGAGGTGGCCGTTTCCACGCCATATCCCTAATAGAGTTGTTCTACTATACTTCGAGGTATTCACCGTTTTTGGGAATGCATTGGGACGGTTAGATAGATTAGATAGATACGATAGTATTTTATAAATATGGTTCGTCAATATTTTAAATAAATTGTATAGTAATTGAAAATAATAATTTACAATGATTTAAAATGATTGAAAAATATTTAAAAATGTCTGTAAAAAAAGTCGCACAAATATATAATATATAATATGCTCGTCTAGAAAAACCTCAGTATAAAAGAATTAAAAAATAATTTAAAAAAAAATAAAATTTAAAACTCGCATAAATATGCATTAGAATGTAATATTATGCACTTGTATAGAGATCTTTGTGTATCAACACTATAAGTATTACTTTATTAAGGGACACTACTGTTAATAAAAGAAATAACAATAAAAAATACAATATACAAATCATATTAATTTAAAATACACAATACAAAACAAAACAATACAAACCAAGCTAATTGTAAAAGCGAACACTTACACTTAGCTAAGCTTTTTTGACTAGTTATTTTGACTTAATTATATGCCCTAAATATTCGTCTATAATATATGGCTCAATATCACAGATATAACTTAAACATGCTTTTTTAAAAGCTTTTATACCATTTATGCTTCTAATACTACATAGCAATTTGTTAAAGAATTTCACAGCGGCATATTGCGGACCTTTCTCAGTTAACGCCAGCCTATGCTTTGGATAATTAAAGAAATCTATTTGAGTATTATTCCTTGTTTTATGGTTGTGAGAAGATTTAAGTTTTTGAAATTCTTTAATGTTTTTTCTCAAGTACATAACACATTCAAAGAGGTAGATACCCAAAATTGTCAAATACTGGTTCGATCTAAGTATGTTTCTACAGGTTTAAAAAAAAGCTAAGTCCGAATATGATGCGCATTACTTTTTTTTGTTGGATAAAAATGCTCTGTTTTTGACTACTGCCACCCCATAATAAAATGCCATATTTCAAGTGTGAATAGTATATTCCATAGCAAATAACCCTGAGCTCCCTACCAGTTTTAAGTACCTTTGACATAACTTTCAAAGAATAGTTGAGGTTAATGTCAATAACGACTCATAACATTTTGGTGCTTTTTACAAAGTCTATTTCTTTTTGTTATTAGGATTTTACTTTTGTCCTCGTTTAGTATTAATTGGGTTTTATTTAACCAGTCTTTTGTTTTGTTTAAGACTTGAGCACATTCTGTTCTGAACGCTTTCATTTTTGTTAGTGGGCACTACAGCATTAGTATCGTCAGCAAAATTAGCCGCAATACCTGGATCTTTATAAAGTATGTCAAGATCATTTAAATAAATTACGAAAAGTAGCGGACCTAGAATGCTTCCCTGCGGCAATCCAGTAGACTTAATAGTAAAATCTGACTCGTAGTCTATACTCACAGTACTTTCAATGACAGTTTTTTGTTTTCTGTCTGTTAGGTAAGAAGCAAACAAAATCTGCGGAATTCCCCTTATGCCGTATGCCTCAAATTCGTTCAATAGAATATTATGATTTATCGTGTCAAACGCTTTCGACAGATCTAATAAAATACCGCAAGCTGTTGACTTTTCCTCTAGCGTTTGCAAGATTTTTTTATTAAAAGCATTAAGTGCCGTTTCAGTAGGTCTTTTTGGGATGAAACCGTGTTAAAAATTTTTGAAAAGATTGTTGTTTTGAAAAAAATTTAGCAGTCTTTGATGAAGAAGAAGCTTGAAAATTTTTGAGAATGAACTAAGAAGGCTAATTCGTTAATTTTTAGCAGATTAGGTGCTGCATCCGTAAAAAAGGCATTCAAGTCTTTCGCTAGTTTAGTACCGTCGTTATGATATGGAAATATCTTTACAGATTTTTTGCTGTTCGTAAGCTTTCTAACGGTTTGGCATATTGCCCGGGCTATATTATCACCTAATTGAATATTTTCAAGGATAAAGTTGCTTTTTGCTTTATTTAGTTCGTGATCGTACTCAATTTTATATGTCTTAAATAGCTCTTTATAACGGTTATCTCTTTGGGAAAGTGTTTGGAGCAAAACAACCTGATCTTTAAAGCTTGACAGCTCTGGTGTTATCCATTTGTCCTTATTATATTTAGTTGTAGAGTTTGTCTTAAGTTCGTTGAGAGGAAAACATAAATCAAAGTATTTCAAAAAAATAGTCATAAATATATTCCAAAGTTCGTCAACGTCACTATTGTTATTAAGGTAAAGCGATTCCCAAGAAATTTCAGACAGATAGCTGCACAAAGTTCGCATGTTTTGCTTTGTAAGGAATCGCGCTTTATGATTATTTTTTGCTCTGTTTGGTATGATGGTCTCAAAAGAGACAAGTTGCGCTGTATGGTCAGATTTACCTATTTTTGTGCAATATTGAAATTTGGATAATTGAAAAACAATATTGTCTATTAAGGATTTTAAGCTATTTGTAATTCTAGTATTATCGCTTATGGCTTGTTAAAGACCCTACGCATTTAATAGTGTTAAAAAATCGTATTTAGCTTTATTTTTTGTTTCTAAGTGTATATTAAAATCACCTGCAATAATAACGGTTTTATTTTCATTGTATAGTTTTTCTAGTATCTTATCAAGGGTATCAAAGAATAATTTAATATCCATAGACATATACTTAGAATTACAAATATTTAATTTTTTATTCTAAGTTCAACTGCTGAACATTCTAAAGAGCTCAAACACATTCTAGATACATCCGACCTTTCTCTAGTTACAATATCTTCACGACAATAAATTCCTAGTCCTCCATGTTTGCCTGCTTCTCGACAAAAAAAGGAAACCAGTGAATATTCGCCAATTGCCATAGCATGTAGGGCATCTTCGCACTGCCAGTGTTCAAGTCAAGCACAGAATTGCTGGTTTTTGTAAGGTCTGGAGCAGTAGTTCTAGTTGATTTAGACCATGTTACAGCGACTGAATATTATGGTGAAAAATATTTAGAAACTCATGAGTTTTATCTGTCTTTATCTTCTCTCTATTTCGGTTGTTTTCAGAGAGAATTTGGCAAACGGTTTGGTGCTTTACGTTAGTTGAATTTTCTGTTGGTTTACCCGAAAAAAAGCATTTACGTGGTTAATGATAGCTTTTGCATGGAACCATTTTACAACTCTCGTTATATTAATTTTGTCACCATAATAATTAAACTGTCTTACTATGCTATTCGTATCCAATAAGCAGCTATTGCATATTCGTTTACGGTAGATTTCTTTAAATATACTCTTGATATAGGAGTTATATCGTCGCGGATAGTAAACGGGCACGTTATCCCTACATCCTGTTTACCACATAAAGTAGTATTTCTGACTTTATATGGTTTTTATAGGTTTTCTCTTACCCACATTAATAATTGAAAATATGTTGATGTTTTTCTAAACTATTATCAGGACACACCATAAAAAATGTGAAGACATGACAGAAAACAAAAATATTATCATATCATAACATCTTGTAAAAACGCATTAAAATTGTATTTACTGGCAAAGTATGATATTATATCTAGATTTAAGAAAATATCCTGTATACATATCTGTGATGTTTTTGATATTTTTAATGGTTTTGTTTATTTTATCTTAATTTGTCTTTTACTTGTGTTTCTTTTAATTACCAATAATGTTTGTTTTTTATTTTTATTTAACTGTTATTTCATTTATTTGTTTTGTCCTGAAGTAACTGATTTGGAGGTTTTTTAACTTCTTTTTTGTTTTAATTGCCTTAGGAGCATAATTCTACTGGAAATAATAACACGCCAGGACGAATTCGTATTAGGTAACTTGGATAAGTGCCAGTGCGGAACGATACCTATTTGTGAGTGGCTCAAGGTTGGAAATCAAAGTGTATGATGGTGTTTAATGATGTATAGTGGAGGGTGACCAGTGAAACTACTGATGAGCCCACGCTAGTTACCCAGGGCGAAACATCGTTTGATCATTTCTCTTTTCGCTTTGATCTATTGTGTGTTCCTTGTGGGATGCACATCCAAGTTTGAATTTTCGTTATTTCCACCCAAGATCTTTTGATCTTTTGTTTTTTTGTTTCTTTTCGGTTGAAGTAACTGATTTGGAGGTTTTTTAACTTCTTTTTTGTTTTAATTGCCTTAGGAGCATAATCCTACTGGAAATATTAACACGCCAGGACGAATTCGTATCAGGTAACTTGGATAAGTGCCAGTGCGGAACGATGCCTATTTGTGAGTGGCTCAAGGTTGGAAATCAAAGTGTATGATGGTGTTTAATGATGTATAGTGGAGGGTGACCAGTGAAACTACTGATGAGCCCACGCTAGTTACCCAGGGCGGAACATCGTTTGATCATTTCTCTTTTCGCTTTGATCTTTTGTGTGTTCCTTGTGGGATGCGCATCCAAGTTTGAATTTTCGTTATTTCCACCCAGGAATAAAAAGTCATCCGCAAAACGCCAAAATGGCCACCAATCGAAATTTGTCTTCACTTTTTTTCCCACGGTTGGTCTAAAGAGGGGTTTTAAGAAAAAAATATATAATCGTTACTACTACTATTTACCATAAAAACTAAAATTCTCTATGTAGCCCATTTCTAGATGGCTATTTTTGGAGAATATTCTGAAAATCTTAATCTCCCTATTTTGACTTCATATTTGAATTCTGGCTGAAATTCTCTTTCCAACGGTACCCCATACCATAAGGTTACTTTACTAGTTTTCGAGATATTGGTTTTTAAAATGTCAAAAATTCAATTTTTAAAGGACCATATCTTAGAAACTAAAGAAAATATATCTATCGATTTAGGTGTGTGAAATGACAACAG
Organism: Oxystoma pomonae; assembly: GCA_963921995.1. Classification (NCBI taxonomy): domain Eukaryota; kingdom Metazoa; phylum Arthropoda; class Insecta; order Coleoptera; family Brentidae; genus Oxystoma; species Oxystoma pomonae. Next base: position 18,867,531 of record OY998164.1, on the reverse strand, counting down.
TTTGACAATTTAACCTTCTACTTCATATTTTTGGAATAATATTGTCAAAATCACTAAAAATCAATAAACTCTAAATAGAAATGTGCAAACGTCAAACTATTGTCATTTTTTATTTGCCCTTAAAAAACCCTTAAAATTGATAATAAACATAATAGAAAAATTTGTTTAGAGATGGACCTATGAAAATTGAATTTTTGATATTCTGAAAGCCAATATTTCGAAAATTCGCAAAGTAAGCCTAAAGATTTGGGGCACCGTTAGAGAGAGAATTTCAGCGATAATTCAAATATAAAGTCAAAATAGGGGGTTGCCGTTTAAGGTTCTCAGAATATTTTCCAAAAATAACCCCCCAGAAAAGTGCTACACAGAGGATTTTACTTTTTACGGTAAATGGTACTTGGCGATGTATCGAAAACAAAAATGTATGTTCTAAAGATTATATATTTTTTTCTTAAAACCCCTCTATAGACCAAACTATGATTCTAAGCTAAGGTTTAATGTCATTGAACCTACCACGGACTAGTTTTTGGAATATGTGCGCAAACTTAGCATTATCTTCTCTTTGCATTTTGTCTTTTTACTAAAATGGAACGTCTACTCTTATTATGCTCAGTGGCGGATCAAGGAGGAGGGGCCTAAACGCAAGGACCGCCCCCTCGAAAATTTATACATTTGATTTATATATTTCAGTTCTCAAAAACCCAGAGTGGGAGAGTTTGTAAATTCACCGATGAGCTCACCGATGAAAACAATCGAGTTTGTAAATTCATCTATGATTATTGGTGATATTTATCGGGTTCTTAAATTACCCGATTGATTCCACCAATTCACCAATTGATGGCATCCATACTCACCATATAACTATGAGATTCTATAAAGGCCCTGCCCGATATATCAAGTTGACCGGGGCCAATGGATTATAATTATTGACACATTATTGCGCATGCGTCAGCTGGAAATGCGCTGGACGAGAAATGAGTTGATTCGACGTTACAAACTCACGCAGTCTCTGATCGAGCCGTCGTTATCCAATTCGCCATGTCATGGCAATCTAGATTTTACACCGCCGATTTTCTCGCATCCTGGGCCTTTATATACCTAATAGTTATACCTACCTACCTAATAGTTATATCAACATAATAGTTATATCAACAGCTTCTTAATGGCCGCCTAGTTTGGCTGATATGATTTACAGTAGAATAAATAAAAATCCTAACATCAGATTTTTTACAATATAGTAATACTTACCTTTATATACTTTATATACATACCTTTATGTTTTAGCAAACACTAGCTACCTAGGGCAGGGTTTTTGAGTTCAACATCTTCATCCCATTGTTGTCATGTTAACCTAATACGTTTCCCCCTGTTTTTAATATTATTTAAAATACCTTCAATAATTTTTAGTTCCGTTTAATTAAATGGTCTAGATATAGTAATAAAAATCTACGTTTCTGTAACAAAAAAAAAACCTAAAAAAGAATGCAAGTAGGATGTACAACTATAAAAATAAGAAAAAGGTGCTATGGAAATCCCTATTTGCACTGAAATTAATGACAAGCCGGCAACACAGATTTCCTGCCTTTGTTTACCAAGAATGGCCAAATATGAAGAATTCTAACCTAATATTTAGTTAAGATTTTAATTTAACGTACCTGTGAAACGAAATACTGCGGTCCTCCGGCTTCTGTTTCAACTTGCATATAATAATACACTTTAGAACCATTTTCCGCCATGTTACACTCAAACAACCAGTCTAACCAAACAGAACAGACACCATCTAGTAGTTCAATGTTCTAAGGTCGCAGTGGTGGGTACAGTATTGCACCATCATAACAAACCTAAACTGAACATGATAACTGGTGAATTAATAAACATTTTAAAAAATATTTATCTTATGCACTTAAGGGATTAAAAGGGTACTTTTTAATACTTGTTTTTAAGGAATAAAATGGATCTTTGATCCCTGGGATTGAATTTTTACTTTATTTCCCTCCCTGGTTATATACTTATGTAATATAAAACAAAATAAAACATGATTACCAGTTGAGGTATTTTTAATGGGATATCAATAGAAGATCCAGTAGTGGTATAAAATTTGGTTGAACGCTCAATTTAATTTTTTTTTTGTGAAACAATGTAAAATTTTAACTAACAGATTATATTGTAAAATCATAAAAAATAATTTAGAGCATGTATAAATGTCTACGTTGAGGTCTAGGTGTTTGTCGGACCCGCAAAATTTTCGAACCATCACCATAAACTTCCAAGGACTTCTTAGTACTGGCATTGATTAAGAGTGATCACCGATATGGATTTTCCTCCTGGGCCTGTATAGTTAATTGATGCTCGATTTCTAAGGCTTACAACTTCCAAGTGTTGTTTATTATTATTATATTATAGGTTACCAACTTTATTATTTTATATTAAAAAAAAACATTTTCACCTTTTTCATATGGTTTTTAGCCATATTCATTTTCATTTTCCAAGGCATTTTCATACAAGAAAATCATTAAAGCTCAACCCTACAAAAACGCGGCTAAAAAAATTGGTTCAATAAACCTGAGTATAAATAGACATTAAACAAACAGATAAATTGTTGCAAATCTTACCCTGGAATTCTTCGTAATTGCAGAAGCCTTCCTTCTTATAGCATACACCCATTTTTTGGTAAATTGTCGTCTGATGGGAAGTAAAAAACGGAAATCTTTGGCCCCCCATCGGAATGCCCGCGACACTTTGGCACGCAGCACTTCAACGCATAATGCTTTTACTAGCTGATTATCTTTTTTAACAATTTATAAACCACTTTTCACAATTTACTGGAAAAACCATAGAAAATCAATAACACATCGAAACAAATCGACTGAAAACGTCAGCCAAATTTCGACGCCATATTGATGACGTCAACTCGAGTGCAGTGGTTTTTTAGTTGAGTACGGTGTCGAGCTATATGATGCTCACCGACTCTATAGGCCCGTGAGCCTTCCCTATGAATGGCATTAACGTCATTTAATAAGCTGTTTTTTGTTTTTATGGGCGAGTTTGTAAGTTCATCAGATTTTTTTCACAAATGAAATATGACGTTAATCTGCCATTTGTGTCGTTGAGTTCGAAGAGCGATCGAAAAATTAAGAAAAATCAGTCAGAATATAGCTATAGCTTAGCTTTTTTTTTATTTTGTTCCAAGTGAGAAATTTATGCTTTTTCAAAATGCTGGGTTTATACAGCAAATAAAATAAAACAAGAAATAAGAATTAGCCCTGCGATTAGTCAAACGCGTTAAAACTATTTGTAATACAGTTTCGAAAACTGTATTACAAATAGTTTTAACGCGACTTCTTATCAAGTAGGCAATCTTTATTAAAAAAACATCAAACAATTTGAAAACAAAATAATAACAACAAAAAACAGCTGAAAAAAACAAAAGTAATGTTACGGGCTCACGAACGTACGCCACGATTTTAATAAGCAGTTCTGTCATCGCACGCTTCAAAAAAGCAGGCGTCGTTCGAAACATAAACGCATTAAAAACGCATAAACAAGTCAAAAATATAGTGTATTTTGGCTTTATTTCGAACGCGTTTGGTATATTTATATTTATATAATATAATTTATATAATATTTACTTCACGTGTCTGTAATATTGTGCATTGTACATTTTCTAATAAAGTACTGTATTTAACACAAGATGTCACCCACGCCTCCCCCTCCGACGAGCACTCCTGGATCCGCTACTGATTATGCTCAGATTCGGTGCCCCACATTATTGTCGGCGCTTTTTGCTTTATCTAAATAGAAACGGCTACATGCACTCCAGCGTTGTGTGCGGTGTGTTGTCAGTTTTTTGTGGCTCTGCATCCATATAGCTACTTTGTGCGATACTTGAGTAGAAGATATTTTGTGGTTGCTTTGGCGTACATTGAAAAAAAGTCTTTGTCCATTTTGCGCTAAGGTAACCGGTTTAATCAAAACGTAACAGCAATTTTATTTCCCAATTACATTTACTTTCTTCATACGGGCCTCTTAAACCGCATTTATATCAGGAGGCGGTTTGAAAATTTAGAGGATTGGAAAAGTTACTTTAATGTTATTAGTGAAGGGGCATGTGTAAGTCCGTGGGATTAGGAGTTTTGGGACTATGTGGGATTGATAGGTCTTTAGTCACACAATCGAGTGTTACCGGGTCTTTTGTTCGTGTCTGTGTAGAAGGGGTTGATATGAAGTCATCTTTCAAGATGGCGTCCAAAAATTATAAAAAATACAACTTTCGCAACCGGTTCATGATTATACCCGATACCATATGACTCGAGAACAAGCATTTCAAAAAATTTACTTTTAAGGTCATCCGACCTTAAATGACCTTGAAAATCGCAATAAACAAGATTTTTGTTCTTTTCAAAAAATCTTAGTAATTCAAGGTTTAAACAGTCCAACCTCTTAGGCATGTATACCCAATTCGATCCTTGGAGTTTGATGCAGTTTGAAGCTTCATGACCTTGAAAAATACCACAGTAAAATTTACAAATTGCAAAAATAACATAATAAAGGGCGCTATACATCAACTATTAAAGCGAAGAAGACCAAATTTGGTAAGAAAGAGAAACAGGTCGAGTTCAACAATATTATTAAAAAAATGGTTTGGCTATGACGCGTTTCAATATGGCGGCTGATATATCAGAATGACGATCTATAACTATAAACACATTTTATTTTAACCAATTTTGTAAAAAAGCAAAAATGACAAGGTGGCCATTAGTTATTGTTGACTTATCGCCGCTTATTATGAAAAAAAAGTTTAATTGATGCACGACCTTTATTGACCTTAAAAATAACATGTACAAGTTAAAAACCAGCTTTTTGTGATGTTTTTATTTCCAATTTACCACTACGCAAAAAGTGCCGGAGATGAAATTAACATCTTAGCCATAAATAAACTCTTCATTTTAAACCTCCCTATCATTTCTTTTTGATATGGCATATCAGATGTTTATGCTATACCCCGGTAAAAATTACCTATATGCCTGTCGTTTTTATTAAGTTTCGGAACTGTGAGTAGAACATACTCACTTGTCTAGCCCACCAACTCATTTAAATAACCTATAAGAGATTTAGCAAAAGTTAGATATATATTACCACATACTGGATTAGTGGTTTTAGATGCCATTTTAGTACCTAGTACGGCATGACTACACTTGTTTATTAAAATTCATACTAAAATTCAAGGATGAGGATTTAACAGCTATTTAGTCACACATTCATGTGCTAACGCATCCCTGTAGAAGTTGCGAAACTTAATAAAAACGACAGGCATATAGGTAATTTTTACCGGGGTATAGCATAAACATCTAGGACGCCATATCAAAACAAAATGGTAGGGAGGTTTAAAATGAAGTGTTTGTTTATGGTCAAGATGTTAGTTTCATCTCCGGCGCTTTAAGTTTTTGCGTAGTGGTAAATTGGAAAAAAACATCATAAAAAGGTGGTTTTTGACTTGTACATGGTATTTTCAAAGGCAATCAAGGTCATGCATCAGCTTAACTTTTTTTTCAAAGTAAGCGGCGACCATTTAACAAGAATTGATGGCCACCTTGTCATTTTTGCTTTTTAACGAAACTGAATAAAATAAAATATGGTTATAGGTCGTCATTTTGATATATCAGTCGCCATATTGAAACGCGGCATAGCTAAACCAAATTTTTTACCAATATTGTTGGACTTCTCCTTCTTTTTACGTTACCAAATTTGGTCTTCTTCGCTTTAATAGTTGATGAATAGCGCCCTTTAGTATGTAATTTTTGCAATGTGTTAAGTTTACTTGGATATTTTTCAAGGTCATGAAGCTTCAAACTGCATTAGACTCTAACGATCGAATTTGGCATATATGCCTAATAGTTTGAGGACTTGAACTCACAAAACCTCGAATTACTAAGATTTTTTGAAGAAAAAATGGAAAAAATCTTGTTTTTTGCGATTTTAAAGGTCATTTAAGGTCGGATGACCTCAAAAGTGAATTTTTTGGAATCCCTGTTTTTGAATTATATAGAATCAAATATAATTTGAAAGTTGTATCTTTGATGATTTTTGGCCGCCATCTTGAAAGATGACTTCATATCAACTTCTTCTACACGGATGCGAACAAAACACCCGGTAACACTTGATTGTGTGACTAAAGAGCTATCAATCCCACATAGTCACAAAACTCCTTCATTCAAAATCCCACTGGATAGGAATTATCGCCATATGCCACATGGTGTTTGGAAATGAGTCCATTTGTGGTTGCAGACGTGGAAGTCTTGATTTCAAATAAATTATATTTATAAAAATATTATCCAAAGGGCACTCCAGTCGTAGTCGCTTCAGCGAACTTTGCGCGCGACTCTAGTCGCAGGCAACGTCATCACAACTCAAAAAATCTTCGCCAAATCGTTGCAAAAGCGAGTTGCTAGAACGTTTATACTCCGTTTTCGCGCAACGTTAGGTCTCCTTTGGCAACGTTAAAACGTCGAAAAATTGTTCCTTGTGCTCGCCGTTGTGCCATTCGTTTTCAAAAACGCTTAGCGTTTTTAATAAACTTTACCTCAAATTTTGGGTTAAAACCTGCCGAAACCGACAAACCGGACGGATAACCCACTTAGTAATTGATTAGTCAATAAAACTCTCTGACGTTTTGCTTCTAATAAATCCACTTTGTCAATGAATTGAACAGAAAGATTTATGTCTGTCTTACCACAAAAAAAGAGATTAATCGAATCGATGTTTGAAAACTAATTATTTCATGTTGAAGAAAGACTTTATTGTTAAATATTTATAACAAACATTTTAAGGGAACCGTAAGGGCACAGTGTAGGGGTCAAAAGAAAAGATATAGGGCAATTTTATAAATTCATCAGATTTTCTCACCGATGTCATCGGTTTTTTGACAAGTGAAATATGATGTTTGACAGAATTTACAATTTTCAAATGGAAATTTGTATTCGGTAGAATTGCCTGATTTTTTTATATGTTGTAGTACTCATCCTAAGAAGATTTTTGTTTCATTGCGCCAACTCTCTACACTTCACACACACACAAAATTGTTGAAATCGCACCTTTGAGCAATTTTTGAATTATTGTACTGACCTTATTTGCAAACCGACCAGAATCTAATTTTCTTTTTTGAATTTGCGCCGACCGTCGTTTTAAAAATAAAGTTTTAAATGTCAAAATTGCATTGCCATCTTGATCCGCCATATTGAACTCTTTTATTTCTTATCTGATTTAAACGAAACTTTCTCCAACTGTGACAGAAAACTGACAGATTTCAGTCTCCATCTTGCGTCGGTCATATTGAACTTCATTATTTTTTGTCCGGTTTACACAAAACTTTTGTTGCACATAAAGCGTTTTATGTCATTAGCCATCTTACAAGGGCCATATTGAAATTCTGTTCTAGTAAATAAACAATATGTCAGTTTTAATTTTTGTAGGCTGTTTTTCGGAAAACCCTGTTTTTTATTTAAAAATGTAAGTTATTAAGCTTATTTTTATGTGTAAACAAACCTTTAAAACTTTTAACATACAAAACCATAGATAGCCATGGAATATTTTGCTGTCACTGTTCAGAAAAGTCACACATATTCTGTCTTTCCTTCTCATGGTGAGAATTTTCGACACTTTTCGACGTTTATTGGTACGCGTAGTAACAATTTAGCTCCGCCATAAACTAGTCCTGCAGAATATCTTTCAAATATTAAATTTACAAAATGTTATTAATAACATTACGCAGTTTCTCTTACAACGTTAGGGTAAATATGAAGGACGCTGTGTTTTTATTTTAAATGAGGCGCTAAGTACACTTTCCATAATTCTGACGGGTGAGATTTTCTCTCGTTTCTGAAGAATCGCGACCATTTTGCCCGATTTAAACATAACTTTCCATACATTTTATATATAATATTACTTAAATAAACCGCCAAAACTGACCCAACAAACATGAATTTAAAGTATAGTACTTTTTAAGCACTTGCTTTCCGAGCTGCCAATAACGGCAAAGTACTAAGTAGGAAGTATTTAGTGGGCATTGATTTGGAACAACAGCCTGCATCAGCCAGCATGTATATATTTACTAAGAAAAAGTTGTACTTTTACTTTAATAATTTTTTCTTTGTATTTTTTAATAATGGTAAAAGCATTACGGATAAGTACTAAGTAGAAAGTAGTTTCAAAAAACAAAAATAAATTAAAATGAAACAAACAACATAATTTCACATCCTAATAGCGCAGTACATCCCAGGGATATCCCCGAAATTATCAATTTGGGATGTTCAAAATATCCCAGGGAATGCCTATATGTCCCACACAACTAACAGAAGTGCCATATAGGTCAATTCCCAACCCGCGTAACTCCAGAAGGGGATAATTATTCTTAGATGTATAATTTTCAATTTCAATTTAAATAATTTTCAAGTTCACAGTTCTCAATGTGTATAAAAATATATCTAATAGTAGTATTTTCTGTGGAGAAAAAATATTGAAAGTAGCGCTATCTACTTACAATAAATGCAAGCTACCTTATTTGTAAAATTCGTCAAATTTAAGCCAAACTTTTTTGCACATAAAGGGTTTTTAACAATATCTAATGCTATGAAGATGGCTACCCAGCAAATATCTATCTACTGGTACTTTACTTATATTGTACTTTGACCGTTGGCAACGTTTTATAATTTAGAGAAAGTTTCATTTAAATCAGATAAGAAATAAAAAAGTTTAATATGGCGGATTGAAGATGGCAGTGCAATTTAAAAAAAAAATAAAATTTTATTTTTAAAAAGGCAGTTATAGCAAATTCAAAAAAGAAAATTTGGTTTTGGTCGGTTTGCAAATAAGGTCAGTACAATAATTCAAAAATTGCTAAAAAGTGCGAAATCGACGACTTTGACGTCACTTTTAGGGTACTTCTAGGAGGGGTAGAGAATTGGCGCAATGAAACAAAAATCTTATAAGGACGAGTACTTCAATATATAAAAAAATCAGGCAATGCTACCGAATACAAATTTCCATTTAAAAAGGGCGATGTCCTGTGTGCTTTTTTGAAAAAATTCCATGTATTACAATAAAGACCAACGAAAAATCCTCGTAGTGCTTCAGGAGGATATAGAGGGGATAAAACTTATGTCCATCTTATACCAGCCCAAATTTAAGATTTATTTATCTCCTTATATGGGTTTATACAGCAAATAAAATAAAACAAGAAATAAGAATTAGCCCTGCGATTTGTCAAACGTAATCATATAATCACAAATGAGTGTTTTTATTATTATATTATTTTACAAACCCACCATTAATCCTCGAAAACTATCTTTTAAATAGTTTTAACGCGAGTTCTTATCAAGTCGGCAATCTTTATTTTGAAGAACTTGAAGACAAAATAATAACAACAAAAAACAGCTGATTAACACCCATATCCACCGTAAAAATATTCGGATTAGTTTACCTAATCCATACTGCCTCTTTGTTCATTTCTATGTGATCAACAGAGAAAAATAATGGATTAGATAGTTAATCGCGATTAAGTGGCTACGGTGCATTTAGGGGTTAATGACGTTAATGACATTCATCGGGAAGAATCACCGGCGCCCAGAGTCAGTGAGCATCGATGCCATCAATTGGTGAATTGGTGGAATCAATCGGGTGATTTAAGGACCCGATGAATATCAAAAAGAATCATAGATGAATTTACAAACTCGATTGTTTTCAGCGGTGAATTTACAAACTCGCCCACAGTATTTTATTACAGCAATACCCTCTCCACATAGGCCGATCAGCTCTTATCGTTTTAGTGTCCTTTTCACCACCTTCGTCGCCATTTTGACAGAAAACTAATGGATTATCTGTCACTTTTGAGTGAAAATGGCGGCGAAGGTGGAGAAAAGGACACTAAATCGGTATTAGTTGATCGGCCTATCTGGAGAGGGTACTGATTACAGATTTAGTTGACGTCAACAGCTGTCAGCGAGAATTGTTGATCTGACGTTTGGTAATTTTGTTTCTCCCTAAAGAGACAGTTGGTCACGGTTGGGCCAATGCCGCATTGTTTATATACAGGGTGGATTATTTAAATGTAACGGTGCTTCTAGAGGCTTTAGGGAAGAGGTTTTAAAAAAGCTATAAACGAATCTTTAATGATTTTTTACGGATTTTCTGTCCATGATAAAAAAAATTTGGGGCCCCAAACTGGAGGCCCAGGGCCTACCAAGTATTTTGTTTAAACGAGAAGGTACCACTTGTGGAACCTTTTTGGAAAGATTGCTAAAAAGGAAATCTAACGCACTAGCTTTTTTTGACATCTGTCAACCAATGTGTCAAAAATTTAAAAAGACTTATTTTTTTGTCAATTGTTTTAGATTCAAAATAAACTAAATATTTCGCTATTTACTAACTAAGCAAAATAATAAAAATACCACATAAGGACATTATTGGCGGCCCCTTTGGGGACCCACACCCAGGGCCTACCAACATTTTCTTCATAAGGAAGTACCACTTGTGGCACCTCTTTGGGAAGCTTGTTAAGAAAGAAATTCGATTAAATAAAATTTTTTGACATCTGTCAACCAGTGTGTTTAAAATTTTAAAAAAACTATTTTTTGTTATTTTTTTTTAGCTTTAAAATAAACTACCTCTTCTTCTTCAAGTGCCATGCTCTCTTCGAACGTTGGCTATCATTAGCGCGATCTGTACCCTGTCTACTGCTTTTCGGAAAAGTGTCGTAGTACTAACACCATACCATTGATTAAGATTTTTAAGCCATGATATCTATTATCTGTCTTCTATTATCAATTTTAAAAGTTTATATTTGTCTTTTTTTTAAATATTGCCAAAATATTCAAGTTTTCGTTTTTTGATGGTAAATAAAACTTCAAGCTCTTTACACCACATCTCGAATGCCTCTAACTTTTTAAACATGGCCTCAGTCAGTGTCCATGCTTCCATGCCATAATATAAGATGCTAAAAACATAACAACCGAAGCACACGAATTTGCAGAGTTGTATTAAGATTGCGACTACACAACACGGATTTCATTTTGATAGAAGATGATCTGGCCTGTTCAACTCTTGCGCGAACTTCTTGCATGCTGTCCCAGTTCTCATTGAGGAGGCAACCCAAGTATTTATATAAATCCACGCGTTCGAATTGCTGCTCATTTACTTCTAACATGCCCCTGATGTTCTTTTCCTTGGATATGACTATCCAATTTGTTTTTCCAACATTTAAGTTAAGCGCGAATTGCAAACTTTTGGCAGCAATTTGATTCAACAGCTCTTGCAGGCCTTCCAGCGTATCTGCTATTATGACGGTGTCATCGGCATATCGTAGTTTGTTAATTTTTATGCCGTTTATGGTCAGACCTTCTTCGCAGTTATGAAGTGCATTCTTTATTATTTTTTTCCCATAGATAATAAATAACAGCGGAGATAATTCAACCTTGGCGCACACCTCTTCTTATTTCGACCTCTTCAGACAGTTAACCACCAACCTTTATTTGAGCATTGTGATTCCAGTATAGATTAGCGATTATCTTTAGATCTCGGTCATCTAGACTAGCTTCCTTTAGCGATTCTATGACCTTTTCGTGTTGGACTCTATCAAACGCTTTCTCATAATCTATGACACAGGCATTGGCACCGACACATCCCTAGACCGCTGAACTAAGACTTGAATGCCAAACAGGGCCTTTCTTGTCCCGAACCCACCACAAAATTCAAACTACGTGTCGCCCATAAAAGATTCGCATTTTCCATAAAATCTTTTATGAATAATCTTTAGAAATATTTTTAACATATGGCTCAATAGGCTGATTAGGCGGTAATCACTACACTTCTTTGCTGAATGTTTTTTAGGCAGTGTGACAAAGGTTGATTTTAGCCAGTCATCAGGGATTTTACCGCTGTGATAAATCAAGTTAAAAAGTTTGACCAGCGTATTTAACGAATCTTCGTTTTTATTAGCTTTAAAACCTCAGTGTATACTTCGTCTTGCCCTTCCGCTTTTCTGTTTTTAGCTGAAGATATTGCGTGTTGTACTTCCTCTAGTCTTATATCTATGCCTTGGTTTGAGAATTCTTTTTGCTGTTCGGATCGGTTATCGGTAAAGATATGCTCTGTGTAGCTACACCATTCTTTTATTTTTTCTTCGGTATCCGGTATGATTGTGCCCTGATTGTTCACAAGGATTCCAGCTTGTCTTTTATTAAATAAGTTTAATAAAGAAACTGTGTCTGAAACCAGTCAGTGGTAGAACTAGTGGAAGAGGCCAAAAATCCAATAGTTTTCTGTTGGTAAACTCTCCTTTTTATTTATATTTAACCCCACTATGGATATTGGGAAGACTGCCAAGAAGGCTAGGGAAAAATAAATAACTAGGGAGAAATAAACGGATTATTCCATCAAGCGCTCCTGTCTAAGCAGTGGCCTACTCTTTTATTTTTGGAATGTCTTATTTTTTTCAAAAATTTTCGTCTACGCTTACATTTCTGAAAATTTTTGACTTGGGCCCTCCCCCTTCCGGAGAAGCTGCAAACGCCTCTGCCAGTATCGTGGCGGGAGGTCTTGAGATTGGAAGCCCTCAACCCCTGGAGACCCCCACGGCTTTGTAGTATTTTCGTAACAATGCTTTTCTCTATTTACGAGTCATCTTAATAAATGTCACTAGCGTCCTTTTTACTCGAAGAAAAATAGCATGACGTTGAAATTTTTAAAATTGTCGGGCTTCCAAGCTTATTTGAAATTTGCTTTATATACTTAATAGTACTTGATATAGGAATAACTGCCATTATACAGGGTGTATAAGCATAAGTAACATGAAGCCAAAGGGAAAAACCCATGTAACATTGGGGTCAAAATTTATTTGTTTTGGAGGTATTTACGAAATTCGGTAGAACCGCAGAACATCATAATAAGGAAAAGTAATTATTATTTACAAACTAAAATTTTACAGAAAATTCCACACCAGTAATTTTTTTTCACAGGTCACTAGGGCAGGTAAGGTAGGGTACACCTTATTCCAAATTCTCTGGCCCATTTCAATATGACGGCTGACAATTAAACACAGAAGCTAAATAGAACTGTCTTGATTCACTGAGAAAAATGGCGGGCTACGAGAACTCAAATATGTGTTCTCTTAGACCCAGTCGTGTTGACAATAGAGGACAGCCCAGACCTCTGGGCTGTGAGAACCAAGTCCAAGGGATTGCAGGGAAACACTATTTGTGTGTTGTGGTAGCACAAAATATGCATAAACACTGAATGTATTTTTTTGGTTATTTGGGCTGCCAGAACTCAACATCTAGGTTGTCGTAACTCATGATCTGAGCAGAACTCAGCACTCATGATCTAGGCTGGGAGAACCCTGCCTTTGGGCTACCAAAACTCAGCATCTGGGTTGTGGTAACTCATGGTCTGGGCTGGGAGAACCCCACCTTTGAGCTACCAGAACTCAGCATCTGAGTTGTAGTATAGTCAGTCCGGGTAACTCTAAACCATTATGGGTAACTTTGAGCCACTTGGAATAATTTTCCAAGTTGCTTAAAGTTACCCACAGTGGTTCAAAGTTACCCCAAATGACTGTACTAGTATTGCAAAAAAAAAATCTTAGTTTTCATCTTCAGCACAAACGCTACTAGAGATAAAAAATACCGTTAAATAGGGATCATTAAAAATGTGGATCGTGTTTTTCTTGTGATTCAAAAATAAAACAAAATCCAACGGAACCTTGACTCTCAAGTCGCCCCGGGTGACTGTATACAAAATATAATGAATAAATTGGTAACTATACGGCGCTATCCATTATAAACATAAAGGTATATTAGTTGAAAGTCTTTAACAATAAACAAACATAGAATTTTTGACATTGGATCTAAGATTAAAATGGCATTCAAAAGAAATCATCACTTTTTCTGACATATTTGATATTAGAATACTTAAGCTTTGTACATGTATTTTGTTATTTTAAATGAAACACCCTGTATTTTGTGTAATTTTTATGGCTTAGCAGGCTTAGAGATTTTTTAGACTTCCCTTAAATTCAAATAAAGCACACAATAAACAAGGTGTTACGTTGAAAATAGCAAAACATATCTATGCAATTTGTAAATTATAAATGTCAAATTTCAGATAAGACGATAAGGTTTATAATGGATAACCCCGTACATAAAAAAAAAACTTTTAAAAAAACCTAAAATATCGCGTTTGAAAATGTTGGACTGTGAAAAATATAAACAATATAAATATGGTGTGTTAAAAACAATACCTAAAGGCTGAGCTATAACGCTAAAGCCGTCCCTAAGTCTAATTTGCTCAGGAAAATGACAGAAATATATACAGGGTTCCTAAGCAAATCCTTAGGGGGCCAAGCAGCCGTGTATAAGACGCAGACAAACGGAAAAGCACATTAGGCAGAAAAGGATGGGCATGGGGCGATGTTGTCACTACATCTTACACGTAGTAAATCCATTCCAGGTTGTTGTTTTCTAATGTTTTCCATTTTCATAACTTTAGGACTGGAATAAAAATTGTTTTTGCTCGACTTTAATACCAAACTGATGAAAGATATCGTAAAAAAAAAATATTTTTCGGCTTTTCATTTTGTAACCATTGTCCTTACGCACTGTTTACAGGCTGGGGACTGAGATACATGCAAATGCCTAACCTAAAGCGTTCATACACGGCCGGAGAAATCGACTGAGATATTTCCGTAGAAACTTTATCAAGTAAATAGGACGAGTTGACGTCCAACCCGGGTTTTGCACTTTGATTCGAAATCAAAAAGGAGGGACAGTCAAATGTGGGGCCGTGCACAAATTACGTAACGGTGATTTTAACAATTTTTGACCCCCTGCCTATGTAATGCAAACGCTGTCGAAAACCCCCCTCCCCCCTACGTAACGTTTTGTAACCCCCTCCTCCCTATGACCATTACGTAATTTGTGCACGGCCCCTGTAGTCCCAGTAGAGGAGAGCGAGAAAATTGATATTTTTTTCTTAAAAATTATACTCTTTAGACCTATTTCTTTGCGTTCCCGAAATTACGTAATTTTTGAAAAAAAATTGTAAGCTGCGCCATTTTTAGTTCGTGCTTTGTTTTTCTAACATTTTTGCGTTCGGCTAATTTAATTGAAAAATTTTTTCCTGCGGCGACCTTTATCTTCTCACTCGAAACCAAGATCCCCCGTTTTAAGAAAACTGATCCCGTGTCTGTTTCTAAATTTTTTCGAATAAAAGTAGAGTATGACCATGGGGAAAATAATTTTTTTTACGGTATGACGAAAATTTCGAGAAAGTTGAAGAAAAAAATAAAAAAAGTGGCAGAGCTCAGGTTTTTCGTAAAGAAACAGAGCAAAATAAATCTTTTCACCCCTTTTTGGGTGTTACAAATATTGGCAGCCCCTTATTTTTCGCTTTTACCCTCCCGCTAGTTTTGAAGAATTGGTTCGCTACATGTTTCGAGATCATGTCATAAAACACCTCGAAAATATCAAATGTAGTGTGGGCCAGCTTTATTTAAAATCAATAATATCGCAAGCAGAAAGCTCTGCAGGAAAAACAGCGGCGTGTATTGATTTCTTTGGCTGCTAGTGCTAGCTGCATGGTTTGGCCGTTTCCGGATAGATGTCACTAGTAGAACAGAATGGAAAGAAATTTAATTAAAAGCAAAGATATTTCTTTCTAATGTTAACAACCTCACGAGTTTATCGCCCAGTATCGTAAATAATGGACCCTGCCGCCTCCTTTAAGCGTAGATAGAGGAAATACCTTTAAGCAAGAAAAAGCTGTGGTTTGGACCTGAAACCATCTAATTATTAATTAGATTAGATGTTCAAATCTATCCCCTTCCTGAGCCTCACAATATTCCAATCTATTGCAAAACTCTTGGCGCGTAGCAGCCAACATTTAAGGGGTGATAGAGTTGCCCGCCTCCAAAATTTTCGCCCTCAACTCCTGTATAGTCGTAGGCCGTAAGTGAGGGTGTTGGAAAATTTTGTCGTGCCAACAACCCCATAGGAAAAAGTCATGTGGCGCAAGATCTGGTGATCGAGGAGGCCATCGGATATTTCCATACGTGGAAATAATTCTATCGCCAAATACCTGACGAAGGTAATTTGTAGCCTGACGGGAATTGTGGGATGAACAGCCATCTTGCTGAAACCACAATTCGTCCAAATTTATGTTGAGTTCCCTCAACCGTAGTAAAACCTGGTGTTGGAGAAGATCAAAATATTTTTGGCTATTCAAATTGCCTTCAATGAAAAAGGGTCCAATAATGTGATCCCCGACAATACCGCTCCAAACATTTAATTTTTGAGGATGTTACGTTCTAACACTTGCGTGCAGATGTTTATTTTTGCGGGACCCTTAGCGGCTATTTTGTGGATTGTGAGAGCTATAAAGTTCATATGTCTTCTCGTCACTAAACAAAACTTTTGATAGTAAATTTTCGTTCCTGTAAAATTTATCCCTCATAACCTCACAATATTTTAACCGGCGAAAATAATCACTTGGTTGCAATTCCTGCGACTTCCCAATCTTAAACGACTTGTAGCCGTATTTTTTTAGGATCCATTGGCAAGTACTGTTGGGAATATCCAGTGCCTCCGCAATCGGTTTCGTCGAACATGGTTCATGTGCCTCAACGTAAGCGCATACCATTTCGTCTCGTTCCACCCTGTGTGGAAGAACGGGATGCTCTGGTATTTCGCCGTCGTGGTAACACTTTCTACAACCATTTAAGCACTCGTACCTTTCAAAACGATGATAAATGTTGTAGACAGTTTGAGCCACAGGAACCGGTCGATCTGGAAACGCAAAAACAAAAAGCCCAATGACCTCGTCCGCACTGTCACTTTTTATGTAGTTTTAAATAATAAAAATCTTTTCTTCTCGAGTATACGGCATTTTAAAAACACAAAATTTACGAAACTGAAGCGACTCGAAAGGAAATAAAAATGCAGTGCCTGTAAATCCCAGTTTTTCCTCGATCATCTCATGGTATGGCCGCCATCTAGCGGAATTTGCAGACATCTTGTCAACGGTTATTATTGCAACTATGATTTATGCTCACAATGAAAGAGTGGCGACAATTTTTTCTCATGAAAGCAGTCCGGAGATAATAACAAACTGGCACCATTGCTGTCACTTCACTGTTTCTTTTGTGCGCGCCGAACTTTCTATGCCATTTCTGGTTGATTTATTGAAATCCTATCCCTAAGAAAAATCTTAGGAACCCTGTATATTTGTAAATTAGGCTTAGGAATTAAGAGTTAGCGGCGTTAGTTAATCTCAGACCCAATACATTTCGCACTCCTCACTTTCATATTATTTAGAAGATACAATAAAACACGTTAATATTTTTTCTACGAGCGTGCGGAAAATCGCATTTTCCACACTATTTTTCTGAAAATTCGTTTTTCGTCACGGTGTGGAAAAACTTTGAAAAACCTGTACTGATTCGAAGTTCTTGTTCATCATATTTCCTATGAAATGCCTTGGATGCTATGGTGTGACTAACCAGTTGTTTATGCATTTATTTGTCAGTGGCAAAAAACTATTTTCAGTGTATTTTCCTCACGCTCGTAGAAAAACAATTGTTCCTAACACGTGCGAAAACCTTTTCTTCCGCACTTAACTGCTTGACAGAACTCCGCTGCGCGTCGTTCCATCAACGGCAGTTGCGTGCGGAAAAATCGATTTTCCGCACTTGTTAGGAAAGTAGCTATTCACTCGTGAACCTGCCGCTGCACCGGCCAGGATACCTGTCCATATGACCTACACTAACTACATCACAACAGAAAATTAAGCTAGCAACAGCAACCACCAGCCAAAGCAACCCGCAAGCCCGAATATGTGCAAAACTCGACATTCGGCGAGTACCGCCTATAATCGGATTCACATGTGTAAATCCCTAGGTTTTACTAGACGGCTGAAAAAATAAACCATGATCATGAGTTAGAACAATTCAGGCCCTGAGTTATCGTAGCCCAGACGTGAATTACCACAGACCCAAAAAGTTAATACATGAAACTGGGCTGGGGCAATCCCATTCCTGAATTATGGTAGCCCACGACTTGCTGAGTTCTCCCAGCTAAATTCAAATGGTTTGGGACAATCATACCGTGTGCTATAGTAACGCACGGTGTGAGTTCTGGTAGTCCCAAATATTCAATCCACGGTCGTGGGTTGGCCCTGTTTTCTCAGTGTTGGAACAAATTGTTTTACTTATGCCGCCCGCGCCCCCGCGCTACAGAAGAAGACCTTCATAACGTCACCAAGGCGTCAATTTTACGTAATGTGGTCGAAAGGATGTCTTCACCCCGTAATGAACGTGATTTTGAAACAAAAATTTATTAATTAAATTTTGGAAAATACGATTTTGTTGGTATTTGATACAAGGCACTTTTTCGCAAAATTATGATTGACGGTTTGGATGGTTATAGTATTTTCTAACCTCAAAGTTTCTGTCTTTTATACTCATTGCCAGTATTTCTACCTTGCTTCCTTTGGTTGGTTAGTGTTTAGAGTAGACGCTTAACTAGGTTACTTAACGTCGATATAAAGGCCGTAAGCGTGACCGTGATAAAACAGCTTAGTAGTTATTAGAGTTGAGTTGATTTATTTTTATTTCAGGTGTGTTCCTGTCACTCCTAATATTCCTGTCAGTAGCTGGCAACATTCTAGTGTGTATAGCAATCTACACTGACCGAGGATTGAGGCGAATAGGCAATTTATTTCTCGCTTCTCTAGCGATCGCCGATCTGTTCGTCGCCTCATTGGTAAACCAAAAATTTACCGTTGTCTCTCAGTTTTGCATGTTTATTAAAGGTAGATTTTTTTTACTTTTCGTTGTTTATTTTTGAATGTTTGATATGCCTACGGTTTAAATCAGTTTTTTTTTTAAATGACTTGTTTTCACCTTGTTTTGAAAAAATAAAAAATCCTTCAAACTACTTTTTTCGTTTAAACATTAAAGGATGTTCCAAATTCTTTAATCCCGTTTCTTACTAAACATTTTCTTCATGCATCTTGAGAAGTTGCATGCAAGTAGAACTGGTTCTAATTTTTCTCAAAAGTTGCATGCATTTTGGGGAATTTTCTAGTGAATTTTGCTTCAACAACATAAAAATAAAAAAAAAATAAAAAAAAAAATTGGTGCCTGGTACTTAATGTGCTGATTCTAAAACTGGCAGCAGATTTGTTCTATCAGCTCTAGTTTTTGAGATAGAGACTAATTGAATATAGTTCTAATAAAAAGAAGAAATAAATCAACATCTCTATAAAATTCAAAATAGAAATTCAGTATTCAAAACTAGGATCTAATTAGCCAAATATACCTAAAATTGTCTGTAAACCAATATTCCTAGACCTGGTTAACCCGCATTACTTAATCCTATTAATTTTATTAGCTATTTTATATTTGGAATTCCCTATGATCGGATCTCTCCATACCTGCTCAACCCCGACTAATTGGTTTTGGAAATATAATACCTTTATCCTTTTCGACTTATAGTATATTGTGTAGTTTTTGCAAATAATGTTGTGTCATAATTTTTTGTACATTTTCGTCGTTTTATAGTGTTAAAACTAAAACAATGGTATCCACAAGCAGGCATAGCTGTGTAAACCATACAGATGTTTTTTGTTATGTATCTGGCGAATACACTTTAAAAGAAAGTAGAGAAACTATTTCTGAATTTGTCAAAAGGTCGTATCTTGCCTATATTGGCGTTCATTTGGGAAATCACGATAAATCTTGGCCTCCACATGTGGTGTGTAAAACATGTGTTGAATATTTGAGACAGTGGACAATTGGAAACAGAAAGTGCCTGAAATTTGGTGTACCAATGGTTTGGAGGAAACCACGTAACCATTATGATGACTGCTATTTTTGTCTCGTTAATAATAAAGGCATAAATAGGAACATTCGTCATAAGTGGACATATCCTGATCTAGATTCTGCAAGAAAACCTGTACCGCACTCTAAGGAAATACCCATTCCAACCTTCAGCAGTCTTTCTGAAATCCCGGAAGATGATACAGAAACATCAACATCTGATGAAGTTCAAAGAATGCAATCAGAAAACGACAGTGAATTTGAAGTAGATTTAACAACTCCTCAGTGTTTTAGTGAACAAGAACTGAACGATCTCGTGAGAGACCTCTCAAAGGAGTGTGCTGAATTATTTGCATCCAGATTAAAAGAAAAGAACCTTCTTTATCCAGGCACTAATGTTAGATTTTATCGTAAGAGAAAAGGATCTGCTGCCTTTTTCACTCAGGAAAATAAGTTGGTATTCTGTAATGACATAAAAGGACTCTTAGAAAAAATGGGTTTGCCAGAATACACTTCAGGCGATTGGCGCCTTTTCATTGACATTTGAAAACGTAGTTTAAAATGTGTTCTCTTACATAACGGTAATAAATATGCCTCAATTCCTATTGGACATTCTACTACCATACCAATAGCACGAGTTTTGAAACAAATTAAATACAAAGAACATCAGTGTGCAATTTGTGTTGATATGAAAATGGTGAACTTTCTCCTTGGACAGCAAAGTGGATATACAAAATATTTTTTTTTAATCTTTTGGACAGCAGAGCTAAAGATCAGTACTGGGTTAAGAGAAATTGGCCTTTAAGAGATACTATAGTTCAAGGAAAACAAAAAGAAGTGAATGAACCTTTGGTTACGAGAGAAAAAATCTTACTCCCACCTTTGTATATCAAGTTGAGGCTTATGAAGCAGTTTGTAAAAGCGTTAGATCGAGATGGAAATTGTTTTGGGTACTTGTCCCGTAAGTGTCCTGGGATTAGCGCGGAAAAACTAAAAGCTGGTATATTTGATGGTCCTCAAATAAGGCAACTTATTAAAGATCCACAGTTCACCACATCAATGAATGAGATTGAATCTAACGTTTGGGGTTCATTTGTTCAAGTAGTTAAAAATTTTCTTCGAAATCACAAAGCAGACAATTACATAGAATTAGTGGAAACTATGCTTTCAAATTTTCATATTCTCGGTTGTAACATGAGTATAAAAGTTCACTACCTCCACAGCCACCTAGATCGCTTTTCAGAAAATTTAGGTGACTGTAGTGAAGAACAGGGAGAAAGATTCCATCAGGATATTAAAACTGCAGAAGATCGATTCAAGGACGATGGGATAGCCACATGATGGCCGACTACTGTTGGAGCCTTCAGCGAGACTACACCAGTAAACTTCATGCTAGAAAGTCGTATGAAAGAAAATTTGTAGGTGATAATGACTAATATGAGTACGAATGTATGTTAAGCTACTTTTTATAATAAATATTTAATTATAAGTGTTTTTTTTTGTTACTGGCAATAGTCATAGTTACAAAGTAAAATACATATAGAGGTTAAAAAAAAGAAAATAATTCCTATTTTAAAAACTAGATCTGATAGACAAAATCTGATGGCTCTTTCGGATTCTCCACCCAAAAATTACCCAGGAATAGTTAAAAATTCGCCGGCACCAAAATGTGTGTTGGCCTGTTAATTATCAGCTTTTAAACTAAGATTAGGTTCTAGTTTTCAAAATTTTAATTCTTTGTTGCCTGATTTTTTTTTCTTGCCTAAAAATAGGATTTCCTGATGCACAGTGTGAACTCTTTTGGTTTTCATGCATCTAGCAATCTGTTTTAAGCTTTCTTTGACAGCTTTAAGAATAAGGGCGCAGAAAAATAAAAACTAAAAATTAAGATTTCGTTTTTTTCGCCTGTCTCCGAAACTACCCGGAATTCGTAAACTTTTTTTTGGTTTTGAGCAAAGCGTCAAATTGCGCAACTTTGCCCTAATTTAAACCTTTTCGTATCTTCTACCGTTTAGGAGATCCCCATGATGAGCATCGAATTTGAAACACCCTGTATTAGTTTTTCGCTATCCCCTCAAATTTGGACCATCCTGTACATTATTTTCAGATTGACCCATGGACTTCTAAAAGTTGAGATGTCCCTTATGGGCAATGGTGGTCGCATCTTTTTTTTTAAGTTAAGAAAGAGGGGCGGTTAAGTTGGCGTTGGGTTGGACAAATGTGTTACTACTACATATTTTAGGCACTGTAGCCATCTGTTATGAGACAGCGCTCTTCTTGTTTGCCGGGGCTATCCAAAACCTACGTTATGGCAAAGCTTCCTTCTGCGCTGCTATTAAAATAATGCCGCCAAGTTTCATAATGTTTGTGCCTCCGTTTAATAAAGGATGGCATTAACTTTAATTATGTCAACTTTATGGGTCGCACAATATGTCAGAAGCCTCTTAAACTTCGTGCGGAACTGTCAAAAGTAGTCCCGATTTAATTAATGTCAGGCCAAGCCGACTTTATGTACCGATAACTCCCTAATAAAAGACGGCATTAACTTTCATTATGTCAACATTATGTGTGGCACAATATGAGCATGTCTAGATGACATGTTTACTTGACAACAATATCAGAAACCTTTGAAACTTCGTGCGGAACTGTCAAAAATAATTCCGACGGTATTAAAGTCAGAATATGACGACTTTATGTACCGATAAGTCCCTAATATCAAAAAAAGATGATTAGTACTCGAACCAAGTACAGATTTTAGAGTACAGTACATGATTAGATACTAATCGGTGGTTAGGATGTGATTCCACACCGATTAGTGTTAATCAGGATTAAAGCTTAATCGGAGAATTGTCACGTTGGTGGATATGGTCATTAGATTAATTAAATTTGTGTTGGTTTGAACATAACATGAACGTAATCTTTGGGATTGTCTCAGGAACGAATCAAGATCGCATTCTTATAGTTTTTTGTAAACGTGGATAGAATCACGTGTTCAATGTATCGACCCTTTTGGAGGTTAGAAAAATATCAGAATTAAGCGTAACCTACAAAATAAGTCAATTTTTGGCAAAAATAAGTGAAAGTAATTTAGAAAATGTGAACACCAGTTCTCAAATCGAATTCAAATCGATCTGAAAACTATTGTGTAAACCCTTGGTGGGAATTTAAATACAACAACGGTATTCAAAACGATCCCAGTCACATGTATACTTAGTAATTATTCTTTGATTTATAATCTACTAGCTGCTAAGTATAATATTTTTGTGGAAGGAGTTGTGTGACGGGCCTTATGAAAAAAAACCCATTAAGTAAATTAAAACATGTTTGATTGATTAATTTTTCTACACGAACAAAATAAAAGTTATTTATCAGAAACATAAAAGTCCTCTGACTGACTGAGTGCAAAAAAGTGTAGTTTTGGTTTGTGGAAAACAATAATAGGCAGTGTGAGAATTTAGTGATAAAAGTTTGTCGGAAAATTTTGTAAAAACATCAATCTTTGAGGAAAAATTTTTGCCAATTTCCTTTTCAAAGAAAGGTACTCCTAAAAGGGTAAGATTTTCAAGATCAACTTTTGATAAACTATCAATATTTGAGTCATAGTCTGTAATATTTAAATTGTGTTCTTTACTCAGATGTGAAAATTCACACTTTGCTAAATTAATTTTTAAGCCAATAACATGCCAAGACGAATTCGAAACTACTAATGATCTCACGCTGGTTACCCAGGGCGAAACATCATTTAATCATTTCGCTTTGATCTTTTGTGTGTTCCTTGTGGGATGCTCATCCAAGTTTGAATTTTCATTATTTCCACCCAAGATCTTTTGATCTTTTGTCTGTTTACTCTGTTCCGCAGCTTGTCTGCGGGAATTTTCAACTAAAATATTTGTTTGTTAAAGTTGCCCACAGTTCGCCTAAACTGCAGACTCAAGAAAAAAAATATATAAACTTTGAACTATAGATTTTTGTGATAAAGATACCCCTAGTTATAATTAAATAGACAATTAAAATCTTTGACTTTAGTACTTTTCGAGGGGGATTTTTGGGGGTAATCCTAACTTTTTCTTGCGACCTCCTGTTTTTAAAACCAAATTTGAAATCTCTATAAAATTTGCTTCTTAAAAATACCACATATCATAGGGTTCGAATATCTAGTTTTCGGTCAAAGGATAAAGTAATATACCTACGGAACATAGGCGCAAAGCCGACCGAGCGGACCGAAGTGGATAGCAGACTCCTGCGCGAATCCTCGCGAAAAGCGTTTCTGCGCAGATGTCTGCGACCTATTTCGGCCGGGTTTGCGCCTCTGTTCCAGGGATATTACTCTATAATCAAAGTCCTACCTCCAGATTCACTGTAAAAATATTCGGATTAGTTTAGCTAATCCATGCTTCCTCTTTGTTCATTTATGTGGGATCAAGAGAGAAAAAGGATGGATTAGATAGCCAATCGCGATTAGGTGCCTACGGTGCATTTAGGGGTTAATATTTTAATTTTGAAAAGCGATTATCTCACGAACTACGTTGTCAGTCTAGATTTATGGAAGGTTTTGGACTGTCAATCACAAGTATTTTAAAGCACAGGTACTCTAGAACATAAGATGAATAATTAAAAGTGGTCCGCTTACCAACTTATCCAACCAATCGACTAATTAGGTAAAAGTTACTTGAAGGTCCCTTTTACACAAACTGTCGAGAAACGTCTAGAATTCGGTATAAACCATGCAAGAAACTTCCAAATACCAACTTTATCCGAAACTTTGTCAAAAGATACGAATATGCCTTACAATAATGTGTATCTTGTATAAGGTAAACTTTTAACAATAATAGAGAGGACTCTCTTCTGACGAATATTACGCAACGTTATTTTTAAAGCAGTGGTTTTAGTTCTCAAACCTCGGGTTTGTTTTTTCTTGTTTAAAGGCTTTTATACAATATAGATCGAAGACCAGCACCGGGGTTACCTCCTCCCTCCCGTGGGAACTTCCGACACATCTCTTTTTGTTACCATTGGCATCTTTGAGGTTTTACGGGATTGTCACTTGTCAGTTATGGCGTAACCCGGGGGGGGGGGGGGGTCGGGGAAACTTTCTCTAGATAGAAGTTGTCAAAGTAAAGAAGCCACTACGGAAACATATAAAATACTACTTTTTCTTCAAATTCAAATGTTTGAATATTTTGAATTAAAGAAATTTTAGCTTATTCGGCAAAAAATCAAAGTTCTAGACTAGGTAGCAAAAAGGTTTGCCACCAAACTAAAACAAAATGATCAACAAAAAAATAAAAAATTGGTGCTAGAAAGCATGAATAGTCCACCATATCAATCAATCAATTATTTTATGTTAAAACTTAAAAGGAAATGAAAATATCTCGAAAACTATAGCTTTGAAAATTTGAACCTTATTACAAAATTTTTCGGTAATATTTACGAAAACCAAAAAGTGAAAACCGCATATCAATAGATGCTTTACTTCTGAAGTTATGATTTTTTTATATATTTTAACGTTTTTTTCAAATACTTCAGAAACTTAGGCTCCCACGAATTTTGACTTTATAACAAAATTTGTAGCCATATTCATGGAAACTTAAATCTGAAAATTACTTTTGTTCCAAAGTTACAATTTTATTAAATATTTTGTCCCCCTTTTCCCCTTTCAATCCCCACCACCCTACCCAAAAATTAATTCCAGTTCATGGTCAGCCGATAGAGCATTTTTGTACCAAATTTCGTTATAATCGATTAAGGCGTTCTTGATTTACTGTGTATAAAGACAGACAACAGACCGACAGACCGACAGACAACTTTTTTCTTTTTGTCGATTAAGACGTTTTGGAATCTTAGTAACACATTTTTGATAAAATTAAGAAAAGTCAGAATTTCACGATTTTAATAGTCCCCCATGCCATATTGGTATGGTGGACAAGAACGGTGTTGGGTGGACTAAAAATTAACAGGTAAATTTTGGTTGGAACCCTAATTTTTGACATAATCAAACTTTTTTGATTTTAATTTGCGAAAATAAACAAACGATCACTTCAGTTGAATTACTTGAATTCAAGTTAAAATTTACATAAAAACTAAAGATATAGTGTAATAAAATCCCCGCAGAGTTACTGCTGCAGAGTGTGAACCATGAAAAACTGGCTTAAAGATCAGCTCATGCTCCAAAACATATTCAAAAATGAGTTGTAAATATTTGGCTTCTATAAACACATACTTAGAAATGGATAGCATACACACCTTTTACTGCTCTGATAAGGAATCCAGCCAGTTAGAGATAGGCCTCGAGATATGAATGTGTGGAAATGCTCTTTCCCATATTGGTATGCTCATGTAAGTTAAAACTTTAAAGGTGCAGTTAGAGTTCCGTAAAGTAAGAAGTAGGTAAGCAGTAAGAAAGTAAACCCATGTTACTTTTACTCCTTACTTTTCACGTTGAACTATGAACAACAGTAGTATAAAGTATTAAAAAGACACCCCCCCTCCCCACGGTGCGCCAATGGTTTATATATAATTTATTTTTACTTGCGTCTTCTTACTTTACAGAACTGCACTTTTAAACTTATAACTTCGAATTTAACTTACTTGAGCCAACACCGTTCTCAACTAAAAAGCCTGTTAACTCCTATCGCCTCAGTGACCTTTAGCCTATTGTGGCTGCCATTTTTCTAACCAGATTGACAAGTAAAACATGGATTTTCTGTCAGTTTGGTGTCAATATGGCACCGATCATAGAAAATGAGTTAACTGGCTTTTTAGTTGAGAACGGTGTTGCTTGAGCCAACACCGTTCTTAACTAAAAAGCCAGTTAACTCATTTTCGTTTTAGTATCCTTTGGCCTATGATCGGTGCCATATTGACACCAAACTGACAGAAAATCCATGTTTTAGTTGTTAATTTGGATATAAAAATGGCACCCACATTAGGCTAAAGGGCACTGAGGCAGTAGGAGTTAACAGGCTTTTTAGTTAAGAACGGTGTTGCTTGAGCATACCATTGAAAACAGCATGTCGACACATTGAACTGCATATCTCGAAGCATAGGTTTAACTGGCTGGATTCCTCATCAGAGCAGTAAAAAATCAGTGTGCTACCCATTTGTAAGTAAGTCTTTATAGAAGCCAAATCTTTGCAACTCGTTTTTGAACATGTTGTTTTGGAGCATGAGCTGATATTTAAACCAGCTTTTCATGGTTCTCACCCTGTAGCAGTAACCACGCGGTGATTTTATTACACTAGAACCCCGCACGAAATATATTGAAAAATTATTTTGGTGAAATTTGAGTATGTTATAGTGCGTTATAAGATCAGAAAAATGGATAAATGAAAATTTATTCCAATGACTAGTTACAGAGATATAGCGGTCAATTTTAAAAGAACGTCGTTTCGGGGTATATTGGGTACGCTCAAAAGGGCATTTCCTGACCGAAATAAAATAAGTGATCGACGAATATGAGTTACCGAGGACATGAGCATGAACTTCCTTATTATTTTTTTGATAAAACGTTAACAGGTTGTATACAGAGGCTAGTCAAAAAAAATCATTTTTTGACACATTTTTATTTTCCTCTATAGAAAAATTAAAAAATAATTTTTCAGCGAACATTAATGTTTTAAGTATTTTCATAATTCAGCCTCGCCAAAAGTGTTAAAGTAAGTAAAGTAAGTTTAGAGTACCCTGAGGAACCTTTAAAAAATTATCATCCTAGATGATCCAAACAAAAAGTAATAAAAAATTGCACCCTGTATTAGATAAAAGTATGATAAAGTCGTACGCAAAATTAAATGAAAATCCCTCGGTCAGTTTTAAAGAAATTAAATATTTAGTACTTTTTTATAAAAATTAATGATAGAGAACTTTTTGCATGTACCTCGTAGCTAGGAAAAAAATAATAAAATAAAATCTATTTAACTAACACACACAGGGTTCCCACCAAAATGTACTTATCACTAAAATAATTATTTCGTAGTAGGAAACAGTTTTTATAATAAAAAAAATTAAAAAAACATGTAAGACAAAGTAACTGCTACTGCGAAGAAAAATTTGTTCAGTTTATCTAGAAAATACTAAAACATTAATGATTGCTCAAAAATAATTTTTTAATTCTTATAGATGAAAATAAAAATATGTCAAAAAATGATTTTTTTTACTAGCCCCTGTATACAACCTGTTAACGCTTCACCAACAAAATAACAAGGAAGTCCATGTGTGGTTTCTCGGTAACCGATATTCGTCGATCACTTATTTTATTTCGGTCAGGAAATGCCTTTTTGAGAGACGTTTTTTTAAACTTTGACCGTCTATATCTCTGGAACTAGTAATAGAAATCAATTTTTATTTACACATTTTTCTGATCTCATAACGCAATCTAACGTACTAAAATTTCGTCAAATTTCACCGTCAAATAATTTTTCAATGTATTTCGTGCGGGGTTCTTTTAACTCAAATTTACTGTTTTTTTATGCCCGTTTGTTCATTTTCGCAAATTAAAAAGAAAAAAGTCGAAAATCGGGGTTCCCACCAAAATTTACTTGTCAACTTTTTAATTTTTTGTTGGTCATTTGGTTTTAGTTTGGTGAAAAACCTTTTTGCTACCCAGCCTGTCAAACTCGGAAAATTATAACATTATTGTAAAATGACCACAATTTTTTACTGCCATGTTGCGCTTTTGAGAAAAGCCAATCAAATTATCCTCTTGTAAATAATCTGTCTCCCATATTCCATTAACATCGAACGATTAGTTTAACTACAGTGGATAATTGACAAGTGCCGTCCAAATATAGCCGTTTAAATCAGACGGCACACAGCTAGCATAAAATATAAAGTTTGAACTATATATTTTTGAGATAAATAGGCAATTTAGATATCTTGATGAAAATGCTAAAAAAGGAAAATTTTCTGAATAGACGAACAAATTAGAACCCAATTTTTTTAACATTTAACACCATTTAACATACTGAAAGTCCCCATTCCTACCTCCTCAGGGACTGTCATTTTTAACCTCCAAAAAAGAGTTTTTCTTGGATAACTCTTAACGGCGCAAGAACAATCCAGAGATAATATAAATTTGTCAATCGATTTCAATACGTCATCTACCACTCATTATCTATCTCTGGTTTCTTTACTGTATTCTCCTGTTCACAGATTGCGCCGCGAATCATTGGGGATTAGGGTCACTGGATCCTAAAACCTGCGGCTGGGACCGCAGGTCTCAGGATTCAGTGACCCTATAGGGGGATTGTTTATTTATCACCTAGGTGATCGAATTGAGAGCAGTGACAACTAGTCAAATGGCCATACACACAGACCACTTAAGGGTTCTAAAAAGTAGCTTTTCACCAAAGGAAAAATTATTAAATAAAACACAAAAACCAGGCCGACGAACTCCAAAACAAAACGACAAAACTAAGGTTATGAAGAATGTCAGGCAGACACACTGACATTGGTTAGTTGCAAATACAGTGAGTCGACCAATTTCGATATTTGCATGGCATAATTTTTTTTTCCTGGTAAGGGGTGTTACCTAGGTATATATGCTAGATCTCTCTTAGCCGAATACATTTAGGAAAGGAGAACACTAGAAACTATGCCTAGGGTAAGCTCACAAAAAAAAGACGTGGGTGGTTAATTTTGATGGTGGCGGTATCTATAATATAACTATTTAAGTACTTTTTGATGCTAGGCATATAACTAATATTGATAGGTAACCAGTATAGTCCATGTTTTTACATTTCCGCATGTTTTAGCTTTAGAGGAAAATAATACTCAATTTGTTTTTTATTAGAGGAAGAGGATTACAAAGCTTATTAATACAATCTAGAGAGTTTTTGAAATTAGGTGTCCATTATTTGGAAAATTACAAATATTTCCAATTTAGTTTTACAGGTCTCTATAAAGGGTATTTCTGACTGTTTCTGACGTAATATGGACGCGGCAATTTTGAAACACCACAAAAGCTAAAACAGTTTTGTTCAAAAAATAAACAAAATTTTAAAAAAGTACCAAGATTTGATGGAAAAACATAGTCAAACAAAAAGAATTGCCTAATAAACGGACCCAACAACGTTGCCGGTTTAACGATGTAATTGGACCGTTAAAAGGTGACAGACTGTCTGAAGTGACAAATAAGAAAAATGTTGCAAATTTAATTCTCTATCAATAAGTAAAGAGTGATAGTGTAGCTTAAACCACTTCTTCTAACAGAAAAATTGAAAAAAACCAAGCAAAAATTATGGCAATTTGAATAATTTCTTCACGAATGAATAAATTGCGTATATAAATATTGTAATCGGCCAAAGGCTACCATTTCTGAATTAAAATTTAAAAATCCCTTAAAATGATACCCAACATCCTAAGATAACTGATTTAGTTTGTGAAATAATCGCTTTTAAAAATTGAAATTTTAATACTGATCGCAGTTATCTCGAAAACTAGATATTCGAACCCTATGATATAGGATATCTTTAAAAAGCAAATTTTATTCAGGGTGTAAACGATATTATTACTCATTATTTAAACGGGTGATAGGGAGTGCGGTGCCAAAACAGACAAAAAAGTTCATATAATATGGGAGTCAAAACTTAGTGGTTTCGGAGATGAACTTTTAAGTTAAACACAGTTTGGCAACAATGCGCTTTTAGGTGCGAGAAAATTAAAGAAGATCTCATGAGAGAGTGGCCCGGCGCGGCAAGCTGCAGCGTAAATATTACCATATCACCTTTAAGTGGTTTTTTTTTCACATCTTACAAATTATTAATTATTTAAAAATAGTAAAAAAACAAAACAATAAATGTGTACTTACCGGTGGTTTTAGCGCCTCGTCGGCTTGTAAAAGTTTATTTAAAAGTCATTTTTGGTATCAAAATAAAGTTTTCCTTTGAAAAGCAATTCACAGTTTTAGAGGGTCCACTTTTATTATAAAAAAAAGTACGACCTCTGTCACACAATTTTCAAAGCTCTTTTTAATTTGTAAAAACTCTTTTTTTATTATTTTTTTTTGACAAACACCCAAAATAACACTTCTCTTTAGCATTAGCTAAGTTCGGTATATAGTTCGCAGATCAGACGGATTTTTGATCAGCTGATCGTCGATTAATCCGAGCCAGTCGCATTAGCGAACGGGTTCAGATTTAAACTTTCTAACCTAAGTTTTTTTTGTTTAAAAATTTTTGTTTTTTTTTCGGCTGATGGACTTTTGAGTCTCAAAGGTACCATGAATAACATGGTTTTAAAGGCTATTTGTGCTGTAGTGCACGGACAACAAATAATCTTTGAAGATCCAACAAACCAAATCCCCATGGACCGAAATCGCCAAACTGAAGGCTTTCCGAAGTGACGGATTCGGGCCAAAAGTATCCTCCGAAGCGGCGCGCTTCCGCCAGGCGACCACGAGTCGGATACCCACTTGAAGTATGGTGCTTCCTGGGGCCTTCATTCCGAACATCAGCCACAGGAGATCACCACTTTCGGCCATCCAGATTTTACCACTTTTGTATGATAGGCATGTGGATTAAATGTAGTGATTTATACAAATATTCGTTGCATATTGCACTGCAATATTAAACCTAGTTTAAATTTAATTGATGTTTAGAATGTGATACCTTAGTTTGTTATGAGAGCACATTCTAAACCACAATTATATTCAAAGTTTAGTTTAGTTTCTTTATTAGTAAGTATTGCACAAGTGCTTTTACAAATCAAACCAGGTTTAACACTGCGGTCCAATTTGCAATAATAAGGAACACAAATTTATATAATTTTTTTATTCTTTAAAATTAGTACAGGCACTTTGATTTGGTGTATAAAAAATATCAATTAACAAACACACTAAAAATGTACATTGCAGTTTTCCAGAACTCATACCCCTACTGCAGGCTGAATCGTGATCAAGCTATATCTGAAACAA
Source organism: Oxystoma pomonae (assembly GCA_963921995.1). Taxonomy (NCBI): domain Eukaryota; kingdom Metazoa; phylum Arthropoda; class Insecta; order Coleoptera; family Brentidae; genus Oxystoma; species Oxystoma pomonae. The sequence continues at coordinate 18,835,762 of OY998164.1, read as the reverse complement.
TGCAAAAAAAAAAAGGATTTTACAAATTACATTTTTGATAAAGAATGAGTTTCACAAAATACGGTACTTATTTTTTATTGTTCTTAGTTATGACGAACATTATTCTGATAAAAACATAGAGACTCTTATTTTATATAAAAAGGCCTAGAAAGAACGCCTTCCAATATATTATGGAGCGTGGGCACCCATTAAATTTTTTCAAATTTTAATATGTTATAGGAGAGGATCAGACCTTTTTTTCTATCATTACCAGCCCCCCTCCCTTTTACTACTAGGTTAATAAGTATAGATAGTTAAAGATACAAACTTTTCGTTTACTTCATAGTCGTCTTTTCAGAAAACATTGTTAGTAGGTCTGTGGAACAGAAATCTTTGTGTGACTTTGGTACGTTTTTTTTATTAACTTTCATTTAATTAAGCTTTAGCTCTAGTGTCCAGATATGTTTAGACTTAACTTTTTTAATGCTGTAGGCTATCTTTTGCAATTTTGATTTTTAATGTTATAGGCTAGCTTTTGCAATTTCAATTGTAAGTTCTGTATTCAAAACAAATTTAAGTGTATGTATTGTATAATATCAAATTTTACTGAGTTATGTAATATCTGTTTTATTGATTAAACCTAATATCAATCATACTTATTTATTTAATGTACTTGACACAATCGACACCCTATGGGTAAAAATATAACTTATTCAATGATCAAATAAAAAGTCTAATCTAATCTTTTGGGTAATACAAGCCTTTACAAAATATGCTGCAATACTGACATAAGTTAATAAATACAATGTTATTATTGTCATGTCTATATGGCACTTAACCTTCAGAAACCAGCCTAAAATAGATTTAAAAAAGATAAACAGATGGTTATAATCTAAGGTTATAACGACCAAATACTGACCACCTTTAATTTTTAGAATTAAAGTTCTCAGTTATTAAAAGTGATATAAAAAAATCGATTAAGCCACTAGTTTTATAGAAACTTATAGAAATCCTGATGTGATCTCAAGCTATTCTTTGGTCCCATATAGCTACACTTTGGTGGTAATATGCAGGTTGTTCCTTGAATACCTTGCCTATCATTTTTCCTAAGACTTTTTGGGGAGTTTTTTGTTTGAAACTGTAAAAAAAAACAATAATACAATATAGTAACAAAACAATAGTACTTTGTTTGGTTGGGTGTAGAATAGAGTTATGAAAACAACAATTTACCCCAAAGAACTGTATTTTAGCAAGAGAAAATTAGAACTTTCTTCTTGTCTGACTTTCTAGGTTAAGCTGCAGTCTAGAGTTGCTGCACCATAAAAAGTAAGCCATAAGACGCAAGGAAAATGAACTATGGGTTATCAATGTTGATGTATATAGTTCACAGAAGTAAGCAAAAAATTTACTCAAGTTTTAATGGATAATGCACAATTTTGTCTTCTTTGAGAAAAATTTTAAATAGACAGAAATAGAAATAAAAAAACCATTAGGCATTATGCATTAAATTACGATGCAGCAACTCTAGACTGCAAAACTGTGAAAGTAAAACAACATAAAAATTGAAACCAAAAAATTATAAACAATACTTACATATTTTCATTCTCCTCCTGTTGACTTATTTTTTGTGTTTGTATATCAATGATTATAAGGTTAACTGTTCAGAAGACTGCAATAAGCTCTTTGGCTTTGCTGAAGAAAAAGTGCCACTATTAAGAGACAGGCAATTTAAAGAACATTTCAGAATGGGCCACTCAACTCAACTCGTTTATAAATCACCCCTTAGCTTTCGATTCAATCGCGCCAGTCGTTGCCGATGGCGCGAGCGTTTTCAATTTCTCTTATGACTGAGGCTTACATAAAACTTACTTAAATGGTTTTGATTTTCCACTACTTTTTCTTAAAATCCAAAAAAGTTCAAACACAAAAATAAACAAAAACATAACCCTAAAAGTTTAAATTAATCTGGAACATCCGTCTAAAATTTGGAGCAGAGCGATCTAGCTCCGATTGATCTGGATTCATTAAACAAACGCGCCAGATTTACCTCCCCTACCTCCGCTATGAATTGCCGAACGATTTGGAGCAGTCTGATTGATCGGATGTATATACCGAACGTAGCTATTTGTTTGTGCACTTGTAGGGCACACTCTCTTTTTTAAAGTTAAAAATACCTGTCGCACGGTTTTTAAACGGGTTTTAATTTGTAAAAACTTTTTTTTATTTTGAAAAACACTCAAAAACGCTTCTTTCAAGCCGCTGGCTGGGGAAATCTGTCGCGATACATTTAAGCTGCAAGATTTGAGTTTCCGCGAGCTTCATCGTATACTAATAGCATGTCAGCGTATTCCTGATCGGAGAACATTTTTAGTTCAGTTTAATTTCACACCAAACTGCAAAAAACTCGAGAAAGTAATGGCTATAGGTCGACTCGCGCGATTGTGCTGTAGAAAGGAGAGAAGGTCGGAGGTCAGAGACTCACGCAGCAGCGAATTGCGTTGTTGCCAAGTTTTTTTAAATCTTTTACTCAAAGGAAATTAGAGGATTTAAAGAAATATTTATTTTTATTTACTTGGAAATTCCCTTATTGTAAAATGGTTAAGATAAGACGTGAATATTTATAAAATTCTGGTAGATACCAGCACCTACATTTTTTAACTTTAAAGCTATTTAGATCGAAAACAGTTGAGTTTTGCCCCATAAGTTTATGAACTTTTTGGCTTGTTTTGACCGCCCCTTTCATCAGTTAAAAGAATGACTATGTTATTGTTTACACCCTGTATAATAATTTTAAAATTTTTATTAAAAGCAGGAGATCGCACAAAATAAATTAGGATTGCCCCCAAAAATCCCTCTCCAAATACAGTAACGTCAAGGATTTTAATTTTCCTATTTTTTTCTTGAATATGTAGCTTAAGCGAACTGTGAGCAACATCAAGAAACAAATATTTTGGTTCAAATTTCCACAGACAAGGCGCGGAACAGAGTAAACAGACTTGTAAAGGAAGAATCAGAGGTGCGAAGAGAAGTACCCACATAACAATTAAACATTCCTGTAATGTAATAGTCATATACTTAGAGAACAAAGAATGTGATAGAAATGTTACGTTTTACCACTGGGAATATTACTAACACATGCCGGCAATAAGTAACGTTCTAGCTCATACAGGTGATATAAATGTGATAGAAACGTGACGTGAAACATGACTATAATACGACCAAAACGTTTTTTTTTTTAAATTATAGTAATATACCTAGGCACTGTTTATAATATCCCACATAGCAAATATATATCCCTATTAAATATTGCATGGATATCCTGAGATATGCAGTGGATATATATTCACATCAATATCAACCAAATATGCATTAGTATTCCACTAAAGTGCAATTACGGAGTAGTTTATGGATATAGGTATATCAATGTATCAACGTATCACCATTATGTTGATGTACTACTTGAGATATAGTTATCAAAAGATTACTTAACTAACTTTGTGTTGTATTATATTTACAATAATATTACATGCTACATAGAGAACATATTGATTCCAGTGTCATCTACCTACAATAGATTATAAATCATGTAAATCGCGTTCTTTTTACAAGATAGTAATATTTTCAGCGAACATGCCAAAGTCCTGACAATAATATTCTTTTTGGGAAGATTCATAGAAATAACTTGATTATCACGTTATCATGGGAATATTATTATCTTATTACCAAAGAAATATAACTATCACAAACTCTTAAAGAATATTCAACAAAAAGTAGGCCTGGAACATTCCTGTCATATTCGCAATAGAATTTTCCAAAAATCACTTTGAAGGAATATTTCTATAACATGAATATTCCTCCAATGTTATGTGGGTAGTTCCGTTAAAAACGAAAAATTAATTTCCAAGTTATAAGTAATAATTTTGAAATATATCTTGGAAACTAATATTTTTTGAAGATAAAGTAATTGTCTATAAGTTTTCATAGTGACTTTACACTTTGTCGGTGAGGGTCTCCCTGACCCCCTCCCCCTCGGGTACACGCCGCAATTGGCCAAGTACCAAACAAGTAAAACCTGTGTGTGACGTGGGCACCGTCGATCCCTTGGTGGGGGATGGGGGGAGGCTGTTTTTATCAGTTGGTTGCATTTGAGAAATTTGAAGGTTCATCATACAAAAAAATCTCAAAGTTTCCTGGGAATCGCTTTTAATATTATTTTGAAAAATGGCTTTTATCCTCCCTCCCCCCCCCCCCGGCAATCATTTGCCCAGGTAGTAATTTTTCTAGTTTAATTTATTACCAATTTTACAAAATTGACAATAATCGAAAAAAATGCTTTTTCTTTTCGAGAAAATATTCATTGCTGAAACGCGTTTGTGACCTGCTATATACCTATATACATATTAACACGCAAAAACTCGGCTATAAAAATTTAACGTTGTAGTTGTTCGATACAAAATTAACAAAAGACTATAAAGTCCCATAGAATCCCGATTGGCGGCAATGAAAACTTCTTTGTTGTGGCGAAACAAAAAAAGCAACATTTAATTATTTACTACGTTTTTACATGGAACTGAATACGTTTTCAATACGATTCACCGGTTTTCATAAAGCGATTTGCACCCATTTTGAATACGATTTGAGTTTTTGACATGTTTTTTTTTCGTATTGTTTGTTTTCGATACGATCCGTGTTTTCACGATAGCTAGATTCCAATACGATCCCAGAAAAAACGCGTATTGAGCTGAGGCAGGGCCAACGAAAAAATACTTGGATTCGTTTTTCAAGTCGCGTTTTTACGATAGTTTTGAAAGTGAATCGTATTAAAAAAAGCAATCAGTCCAACATCAAAATGTAGTAACTGTTACATTTTCGATACGAACAATTTTTCAACTTTGTTTCTTCGTTGTCCCAGCCAGATCTTAAGTAAAAAAGTACAACTGGCAACGCCTTGTTTTTTAATTTTTTAATCTTTTGCCAGAGTGCAGAGAGAAAACCAAATTATCTAAAATTTTGCAGGGGTGATCATTTTTAAATGCTTAAGAAAAATATATGAAGGATTTTTCAAGATTCTCAATTTATTTGTCTTCAAAATAAAAGCTCTGGTGCTGTCATCTATCCCAAAAGCTTCAAAATAATTGCGGTTTAGAACAAACCCGATTTACAAAAAAAATTTCAAAACAATTTCCTCTGGATTACATTTCTTTATATTTCCTTGCTTTAGCGAAAATAAAAACTAAGTTTCCTTTTTTCTAAAAGCCTGTGCACTCCGGAAAGGAAAATCGATCAATCACTCACACTTCATTGAATTTGGGAGACATACGCAGTTCAAGTCCATGGTAACTACAGGTGTTTTGTCAACAAACTTTAAATCGGGCCGCAGTGGGACAGAAGAGTATTTTTACATTTTCTGACAGAAAACCATTCGTGGTTATACTTATTTTTTAAAAGTGTGTTTCCAAAAACATTGTTTTAAAACAAATATGAAACCACCCGCGTGTGTGGTCGCCCGCAGGCCTAGCTCTGCGCGGGCATTACCCCGACTCTATCAAAGAACCAAGAGAACTTTACTGGCTCGCTGGGATTACTAGGCATTCGCATAGAAACATTCGGCGCCCATAACCCCACATAATTTTGTTTTTATTTGATTCAATCATTTTTTTTTTAATTTAAATTATTACGGCATAGCTTTGTGCAAGTGTACTAGTGAAATCTTGAAGTGCAAAGGATACATTTAGAAACTCAGTTTCAAAAACACACGGATAATCGAGTACTAACAAAACAGGTCAGTAAAGCTCCATTTAGAGGTTGGAAAGACTCTTGCTAGTCGTTGACGCTCTTGTTTAAAATAGAATACCTAACCTGTTGTCGGTATCAGCTAGCGGGAGTGTTTCCAATTCAATTATAAATACACCTGTAAATGCAACATTAAACATTACACCCAGTTACTATAATACGTAGGGGTAGCGTTTTTTAGCAGGTAATTCTGCAATAAATGGTTTTCTTTTATTTTAGTATTTTACTTGATCTTTAATCGGTGCAGAACGCGAGAAGTCAAAATAAGTAACTTAACCCCAAATTTTTGACCCGCTGCTAAAAAATCTCTGGTGCCCCACAGTGGATAAACATAAATAAAGTCTCCACGTTGCCACGGAAAAAAAATTCAGTGACGTAAAATTTTGCAAAAAAATCAGGTCGACATAGTTAGATTGATTTTCCGTACCGCACAATTCCCCAGATTGTAACTACGACCTTAATCATATTATCGTGCTGTAAACTTACTTGCTCTAAAAAAAACAAACAAAAACGTAAAATTCGCAAGAACTAACCTGAAATAGTCCAGGCGAATGTCAGAATTTTAAAAGGTTTAAAAAATACGTGAAAACATGGTATCAAATCGTATTAAAAACGTATTCAGTTTCACATAAAAACGTGGTAAATGTATGGCTAGAATTTTCAGAAAAAATGTTTTTTTTTACCCTGGCAAAATTTAATCTGATCCCTTGAAAATGTCGTGGTACAAGAGTAATGCGTTTTTGTTTGATGTGGAAGAATTTAACTTAAGGTTCAAAATTTTGTCACATAAACACCAGTAAAACCGTTTTAAGGACTAAGTCGATTAAAACCCATTTTAAGGTCGTCATAAACGCAAGAACGACCATATTTAGTGCCGACACTAATAAGGTTAGGGCCTGTCCTTATTTGTGGAGGAATTATACTGGGCCGTATCTTTACCTACTTTCGGAAATTTTTTTGTGCTGTGACGGCTAAAAAAGCAAAAATTGGGCACACATTAGTTACTTTTTATGAAATAGGGTGACATGGCGGCAGAAAAAAAAGCCAGGCTCAAAGATTTTGTTTTACTGATGAAGACAATATTCGTTTGTTAGGAGAAGTAGTTCAAAAAAATTCTTTCAGAACCCCAAATGCACGGGTTTTCGTTTCTTATATTTAAAATCACAAATTCCAGGTACTCATCTTCACCCTCCACCAAGACCACTGCTCCCAACACATCTTCTATGCGTTTAATCACCAAAAAATGATTTTAGTAACTGTCTGCAGATAACTAAAGTATGGCTTTTTTGGTAACCAATGCAAAAAAACTTTTTTTTTGATCACGGGTAAAAAAGAATATTTCTGTCCATTTTTTAGCCAAAAATTAAAGAGAAATAGTGGAAAATGGTAATATTGAAAAACTCTAATTATTCTTGCCTAAAAATTAAGCCATTTCCAAGTATTAACGAAAAAATCACTCAAAAACATCGTCAAAATATCAAACTGTCAAAGATTAAAATGTCGCAACAATGAACGTCACCGAGTAAAAAGGCACATCGCTATGGACACCATTGTTATTTAATTTACCAGCCGCCTTGATTTATAGTGTAAAGATGGTGTGATGCGCGAAGTGCTCTTCGTTCGAGATTTTAGTAGCTCAGAATATGAGTTCTGGGAATCCAGAGTGGAGTTGTAGTAGTTCAAAGTCGAGTTCAAGCAGCCCAAAACATGGGTTCTGGTAGCTTGAAGTTGAGTTGTGGTAATCCAAATTGTGGATTTATGTAGCCCAGAATAAGGGTTGTAGTAGTTTTAGTTTTATGAGTTTTCCGAACCACAAAAAAATAATTGCGTAAATTTAACCCCTATTCGGGGCTTGCATGACTCATGAATGGAAGATCATCAGAACTCAGTTGATTGGACTGTCGCGTTACACAGGGGTCTGATTTTCGAATCCATACGAAAATATCTGCATACGTATACTGAATAATCAACAATTTTTATGTCAGTCTCCTTCTATACCGTGTGAAATGAGAGGCGAAAGATAAGCCGGTATGTGTGGACCGCGTTCGAATTCGACTGGTTTAACGCAATATTGCACGAGTGGGTGGAGGCATTCGTGTTGTTTCGCATGAAAAACCGGTTATTCTTGCACGTACTACCCATGAATCAGCATATCGGCATATCTTTTGCCTCTTTTTCTATACGGTATAGGAAGAGACGGAAGTAGTCGCATGCGAATAATTTCGTATGGTTTCGAAAATACGACCCCAGGTCTGGGCTGTCCCTTATTTGCAACGCGCTTCGGGCTAGGAAAACCCATATTTAAGTTATGCCAACCCGAGTTTTTTCTCAGTGTAACCTTTAAAACGGAACAGAGAACAAATCGAACGTGTATTTGAACTATTCGTTGATCGAGCGCTCGTGATCGGCTTAAAACTGATCTGTGACGTCATTGCAACGCAGCAAGATCGGGAAGAAGGGTGGCTAAAAGTGTTATAAAGTGTTGCAAAAGGGGTGAAGGGGTGATTCACACGAAATGCGAGGATTGGTTCCTGTAATTTCATAACAGATGGGTAAAGTGTCTAAAAATATGTAGTAGTTGCTTAACCTTCGTGCGGAACTGTCAACTGTCAAAAAAAGTGCCGATTTTATCAGGCTATGCTGACTCTATTTACCTTAAAATTAAAAATAACTGTTGTCAAAAAACATAAGGAAATGAAAAACTAAACAGAAGGTCAAAATTATTTGAAATTGAAGAATCCGACAAGTTTTGCTGCTTCTACTCACATTTGGGGGGATTTTTCGTTGAGTGATGTAACATTACTATCTATCTCTAATCTTGAGATTTCGATGTTTTCAAGACTATTTGACAGTTCCTTACCTGGAGGAACTACTAAGAAAAAACAATCTAGAAGACAAACAGACTTTAGAATACCTATCTTTAACAAAACTCTGCATGAATGAAAATTACTTTCAATATAAAAGTAACTACTACCAGCAATTAGAAGGAACCACAATGGGTAATAGTTTATCACCTTTTATCGCAAATTTGAATCAGATATAAGTAAAGAATTTGAGTATTTCCCCAGAGTATGGTTTAGGTATGTAGACAAACGATGTGTTTGCAATATTCAACACTAAAGTAACTAGTGTTGAAAATTTTATGGAAAAAATAAATAACAAATTTCCCACAATTAAATTTACTTATGAAACAGAGAACTACGGTACACTTTAGTTATAAGACATAAAAATAAATTGGACTTTGACCTATACAGAAAAGGAACGGTCACCAACAAGTATATTATTAATAAGCTGATAAATAGGCATTTTTTTCAAAAGACTTTTCGGAATTCCACTTTTTTCAGACAAAAACATACCTGCGACTCAAAATTTGTATCAATTCCTTATAATCCTAATTATACGAAAGGATTACAAAAAGTATTTAATAACACCGGTTTTAAATTAGTATATCAATCCGGTAACACAATAAGAAGCTTACTAGGAAATCCCAAGGATAAAACTACGGTTCTAGAAAAAAGTGGAATTTACGAAATTAGTTGCATGGATTGTGACAAAAAATATGTTGGCCAAACGAGACGCTCTATTCAAACACGTTTTAAAGAACACTTAGCACACTTAAAATACGGAAGAACAGAAAAGTCAAATGTGGCCGAGCATGCTTTTGAAAGCAATCATAGATTTACATTAGATAACCTAAAACTTCTAAAAAGTGTACCAAACAAAAGACTTTTGAATGCATATGAAAGTATGGAAATCATTAAATCCAGAAATAGTTTAAATAAAGATAGAGGACCCATCCCGTTTAGTACACTTTATTCTTTGGTTGAGGGGAGATAGGATTAAAAATCGTGATCAATCACAAATTATTAGTCTTATCTCCGCCCAATAAAGGATTGTATATAAGACAGAGCGTAGATTAATTTACCAGAACTGGACTCTGGGCTACCAGAACCCATGTTTTGGGCTGCTTGAACTCGACTTTGAACTACTACAACGCGACTCTGGATTCCCCGAACTCATATTCTGAGCTACTAAAACTCGACTTTCGATTAACACCACTTAACTCTAGGTTGCCAGAACTCAAATTCTGGGCTATTAGAACTCGACTTTGGACTGCAGGTTCCACTTCATAAGGAGTAGTTTATAGGCATCTTGTGCCATTTTGCAAGCTTCAGCCAAATTAAAAAAACACCGTATTTTGGGGTTTTTTCTTGCACACTTACCCACTCGAGTGAAAGAAAACGCTAATGGGTATGCTAGGGCACACATGGCGCGTTCGTCGAAAACGGCCGCGTAATAGGCAGGTTTGATTAGATTCAACCAAGAAAAATATCGTCCGACCACTTACGTCAGACGGACCGTGCGGCGGACCTTGCGACGAACTCACGTTCCGAGATGTTGTGCTGCAGGCTGCCGAATCGTAAATTAAATTAACACAGGTACTTTCACTTTCCACACACACTTTCCACAGCTGCTCGGCTAACCATTTGTGAGTTCCTGCAGCCTCAAACTGAATTACCAGAACTCAAAAAATTTAATAAATTTCAAACGGCTGTACTAACACAGGCTGTGGATAAAAGGAAGGTATCCCTTACACATGCAATGGTTTTTCCAACTAAAAAATAGGTTACCACAATCCATACGCATAGGTTAAATGTCTGGAGTTGTGATAAATTAAATAAATAAATTAAATAAAGGTAAATTTTCAGACCAAAAACGACAAGTTAATGCAGCTCATCCCAAATAAGTTGTAGCTATTCACAAGGTCAGCTAGAATAACTCAGACATGTGTATTATGGCAGCCCGAAATTGCCAACCCACGCTCTCGATAAACCCTGTTTTATCAGTGTAGAATTGTTTAGAAAGGATCCAAGTATATTTCTGAAAGAAAACAAGTGAAAACGGAACCACAGGAATTATAATACAAATTTTTGATGAGCTGGGCAATCCGTACATTGACAAGAAGAACCATATTCTTGTCCAAATCGTATGTAATATATATACAGGGTTTCTAAGCAAATCCTTAGGGGGCCAAGCAGCCGTGTATAAGACGCAGACAAACGGAAAAGCACATTAGGCAGAAAAGGATGGGCATGGGGCGATGTTGTCACTACATCTTACACGTAGTAAATCCATTCCAGGTTGTTGTTTTCTAATGTTTTACATTTTCATACCTTTACGACTGGAATAAAAATTGTTTTTGCTCGACTTTAATACCAAACTGAGGAAAGATATCGTAAAAAAAATATTTTTCGGCTTTTCATTTTGTAACCATTGTCCTTACGCACTGTTTACAGGCTGGGGACTGAGATACATGCAAATGCCTAACCTAAAGCGTTCATACACAGCCGGAGAAATCGACTGAGATATTTCCGTAGAAACTTTATCAAGGACGGGTTGACGCCTTCGAACGTCCAACCCGGGTCTTGCACTTTGATTGAATGAATTTTGATGAATTTTTGACCCCCTCCCTATGTAATGTTTTGTAACGGTTTGGCACACCACTCCCCTAATATTACGTAACGATTTCAAGACCACTACCCCCCCCCCAAAAAAAAAAAAAACTTTTCACTTATTTTCATTCCAAATTTTCTTAGTTTCACACACATGCAAACGCTGTCGAAAACCCCCCTCCCCCCTACGTAACGTTTTGTAATCCCCCTCACCCCTATGACCATTACGTAATTTGTGCACGGCCCCTGTAGTCCCAGTGGAGAAGTGGGAGAAAATTAATATTTTTTTCTTAAAAATTATACGCTTTAGACCTATTTCTTTGCGTTCCCGAAATTACGTAATTTTTGAAAAAAAATTGTAAGCGGCGCCATTTTTATTTCGTGCTTTGTTTTTCTAACATTTTTGCGTTCGCTTAATTTAATTGAAAAATTTTTGCCTGTGGCGCCCTTTATCTTCTCACTCGAAACCAAGATCCATCGTTTTAGGAAAACTGATACCGTCTCTGTTTCTAAATTTTTTGGAATAAAAGTAGAATATGACCATGGGGGAAATAATTTTTTTCTACGGTATGACGAAAATTTCGAAAAAGTTGAAGAAAAAAATAAAAAAAGTGGCAGAGCTCAAGTTTTTCGTAAAAAAAAAACGTTTTTTGTAAAGAAACAGAGCAAAATAAATCTTTTCACCCCTTTTTGGGTGTTACAAATATTGGCAGCCCCTTATTTTTCGCTTTTACCCTCCCGCTAGTTTTGAAGAATTGGTTCGCTACATGTTTCGAGATGATGTCATAAAACACCTCGAAAATATCAAATGTAGTGTAGGGCCAGCTTTATTTAAAATCAATAATATCGCAAGCCAAAAGCTCTGCAGGAAAAACAGCACCGTTTATTGATTTCTTTGGCTGCTAGTGCTAGCTGCATGGTTTGGCCGTTTCCGGATAGATGTCACTAGCAGAACAGAATGGAAAGAAATTTAATTAAAAGCGAATATATTTCTTTCTAATGTTAACAATCTCACGAGTTTATCGCTTAGTATCGTAAATAATGGACCCTGCCGCCTCCTTTAAGCAAGAAAAAGCTGTGGTTTGGACCTGAAAACATCTAATTTTTAATTAGATTAGATGGTGTGGCCGCCATCTAGCGGAATTTGCAGACATCTTGTCAACGGTTATTATTGCAACTATGATTTATGCTCACAATGAAAGATTGGCGACAATTTTTTCTCATGAAAGCAATCCGGAGATAATAACAAACTGGCACCATTGCTCAATACACCTGTTTCTTTTGTGCGCGCAGAACTTTCTATGCCATTTCTGTTTGATTTATTGAAATCCTATCCCTAAGGAAAATCTCAGGAACCCTGTATATATATATATATATATATAATATGGATATAATCGTAGTGATTCTACTTCAATAATTTTTCGTTTTATACTCATTGTCCAGCAAAACAACAAAACACAAACAACGAATAGATTGTTGTTTGC